>JARGGL010000008.1:5000000-10000000 GCA_029955375.1 Rubus parviflorus | reverse complement strand
AACAACAAGTTAATCAACAGAACAAGTTGTTTGACAATGTAATAAATAAAGCCATTTCTCATGCCATAACTGTTAGGAAGTCAAATCTTCTATGTTTGGAATGTGCAAGTAATTAGGATATGTGAATCATGTTTATCGTATGTACATTATTCAGTAGCTACATTATAGGTTCTACTTTCCTTGTAGAGATAATCCTACTTGTATATGTATTGTTCAGTAACAATTAGTAATATACAGCCTCTGGCATATTTCAATCTTCTTCTTTTACATGGTATCAGAGCAGGACTAAAATCCTGACTCTTTCCCTGCCGCTGTGCTCTATCTTCTCGTTCAGCAAGCTTCATCTTCCAATCTCTAAAATTTCGATCCTAGCCTTCGCACTCTATTTCTCGTGCGTAACATTCATCATCCCGTTGCTCTTAATCATGAGCAACAGTATTGTTCTTCGAAAAGGCAACAAGTCTGACATCTCCTTGAATACCAAGAATCAACTTGGTTTGTCCAAAATTTCATCTCGTCGATGGATCCTCGACAGTGGCGCAACAGATCATATAATCTCATCATCAAGCATGTTGACTCATAGCAAGAAAAATCACAACTTGCCTCCTGTATTGCTGCCAAGTGGAGAAAAGGCACAGATATCTTCTACGGGATCAGTACCGTTAAATTCATTTTATATTCTGGATGATGTGTTATATATACCGAATTTCAAAGTTGATCTAATGTCTATTAGTCGGCTCACAAGGGGATTAGCTTGTTCAGTAACCTTTTATCCTTATTGGTGTATTTTGCAGGATCTGGTTTCGAGGAAGACGATTGGTTTGGGTAAGGAGCGTAACGGTCTCTATTATTTGGTGGCATTAGCGACGGAGAAAAACAAACCTAAACCACATCACTCATCGCCCATTCAACCTGCTTGTCACCTCACAATATCCTCCACCAATCTTTGGCATCGTCGCTTGGGTCATGTTTCTTCTCTTCCATTAGATTACATTGCTAAGCATTTTTTAAATGTTTCTCTCTCTTCTGATTCCAATCATGCTTGTGATGTTTGTCCTCTAGCAAAACAGAGTCGTCTTTCTTTTGGTACTAGTTCTATCACATCTGTCAAACCTTTCGATCTTATTCATTGTGACATCTGGGGTCCTTATAAGCACCCATCTCTTTCTGGTGCTCATTATTTCCTTACCATCGTTGATGATTATTCTCGTTTTACTTGGGTCTTTTTAATGCGTCATAAAGATGAGACTCAATCATTGGTGAAACATTTTTTTGCTTTTGCATCTACACAGTTCTCATCTCAAATTAAGAGTTTTCGCAGTGATAATGGGGCCGAATTTCTTTCTCTTCGAAATTTTTTCAAAGATAATGGCGTCATTTTTCAACATTCTTGTGTTTATACACCTCAACAAAATGGGGTAGTAGAACGCAAGCATCGTCATATTCTGCAGGTTGCACGCGCTTTCAAATTTCAAGCTAATCTTCCTCCAAAATTTTGGGGAGAATGTGTGCCCACCGCTGTCCACGTCATTAATCGTTTACCTACTCCACTTCTCTCTTTTAAAACACCCTTTGAGCGTCTCTATTCCAAACCTCCTCCTTTCCATCATCTTCGTGTGTTTGGTTGTCTAGCTTATGCTACAAATGTCAATGTCAAGCATAAATTTGCCCCTCGAGCATCCAAATGCATTTTTATTGGTTATCCTGTTGGTCCGAAAGCTTATAAGCTATACGATCTCTCGAGTCACAAAATCTTTTCGAGTCGTGATGTCGTTTTCCATGAAACAATTTTCCCTTTTAATTCTAGTGCCCTAGAACCCAATTCCAGTCCATCTCCGCCTCTGACCCAAGCAACATGCCCTATTCCTTTGCCAATATATCCTGATGAAACCAGCCCAGACTCATTCCATGAGTACACAGCCCGCTCACAATCTTCTTCGGCCACAATTCCAGCCCAAATTTCAGGTCAACCCCACACCTCTAATCAGCGTTCGACACATGATCCCACAAACAATTCAGCTCCTTTTCTCGCCCAAAATCACGCCCCTTCCTCAGACTCTCATCCCGATCCGAATCGAGATTCTCCAGATTCCGCTCCCTTTGTGCCCATTGATTTCCCAACTATTGATGCGTCACTTCCAGCTAATCCCGACTCCTCTTCCCTTGCTCAATCTCCGGTCCACTCATCTCCAGTCCCTCTCAAGATCTATTCTCGACGCCCCAAGACTCCGGCGCCACCAACCATAGCCCCGCCGTCCTCTACTCCGGCGCTGTCCTCCAATCCGTCGCCCTCTGCATCTCTGCCGGTGCTCTCTTTGGCGCCCTCTCCAGACCCGTCCATTCCCTTACACCAGGCACCCATACCCGAGCCCACACCACCCATACCCGCAGCAGCACAGCCGGCGCCCATGCCTGAACTTCGCCGCTCCGGCCGCTCTGTGGCTCCGCCTACGAAGCTGCAAGATTACGTTTGTAATCAAGTCACACGGCCTAAACCCGAGCCACCGTCTTGCTTGTTACCAGGTCCGGTTCAAGGTCCTACCAAAGGCACCAGGTATCCTCTGTCCAATCATCTCTCATATCACAGATATTTGCCTCACCATCAAGCTTTTGTTGCTCATATTAGTGCTGCAGTAGAACCTCGCTCTTATAATGAGGCTGCAGCTTCGCCTGAATGGCAGGAAGCAATGCAAGCAGAATTGCAGGCTCTTGAGACAAATGGGACATGGACTCTGACTCCCCTTCCGGCCGGTAAAACGCCTATTGATTGCAGGTGGGTGTACAAGATTAAGCACAAGGCTGATGGCTCAATTGAACGCTATAAAGCGCGTTTGGTTGCAAAAGGTTTCACACAACGAGAAGGTGTAGATTATCAGGAGACCTTTTCTCCTCCTGCCAAGATTGTCACTGTCAGATGCCTTCTAGCCTTGGCAGCAGCAAGAGGCTGGTCTTTTCACCAGCTGGATGTTAACAATGCTTTTTTGCACGGGACGCTTGAAGAAGAGATTTATATGTCTCCTCCGCCTGGGCTTCGAAGACAGGGGGAGGACAACATGGTATGCAGGCTGCACAAATCACTATATGGTCTAAAACAGGCGTCTCGGCAATGGTTTGCACGATTTTCAGAGGCTATTCAGTCAGCCGGGTATGTACAATCCAAAGCCGATTATTCTTTGTTTACCAAGAAATGTGGCAATTCTTTCACTGCTCTGTTGATTTATGTTGATGACATATTAATTACCGGAAATGATCCCATCAGTATTGCTGCACTTAAGAAATTTCTTCATTCTCACTTCCGCATTAAAGACTTGGGAGATTTGAAATATTTTTTGGGTATTGAGGTGTCTACTTCTAGCAATGGTATTTTTATCTGTCAGCGCAAGTATGCTCTAGAAATTGTTAAGGACGCAGGTTTACTTGGTGCTGCTCCTGCTGATAGTCCAATGGAAAAAGGTTTGAAACTCTCAGATAAGAGTGATGTGTTGAAAGATGCAGCTCGTTACAGGAGATTGGTTGGGAGGTTGATTTATCTCACTGTTTCTAGACCAGACATCACCTATGCAGTTCACATATTGAGCAGGTTTATGCATCAACCTAGAAAATCACATATGGAAGCAGCTTTACGTGTGGTTCGGTATATAAAGAATGCTCCTGGTCAAGGGTTGTTCTTTTCTTCTAAGAGTGATCTCAGATTACGAGCCTTCTGTGATTCTGATTGGGCTGGTTGTCCGCTCACCAGAAGATCCACTTCTGGCTATTGTGTTTTCCTTGGTCCTTCGTTGATTTCATGGAAGTCAAAGCGCCAGAAAACTGTCTCTTTATCTTCAGCTGAAGCCGAATATCGGGCAATGACTGGAACATGTTGTGAACTTTCTTGGCTTCGGTATCTTCTCAAGGATTTGGGATTGTTACATTCAGAACCTGCCCTTCTGTATTGTGACAATAGAGCAGCACTACACATAGCAGCCAATCCTGTTTTCCATGAGCGCACTCGGCATATTGAGATGGACTGCCATTATGTAAGAGACAAGATACTTGATGGTTCTGTTGTCACAAGATTTGTAAGTTCTATGAATCAGTTGGCGGATGTTTTTACCAAAGCTCTAGGAAAGGAAATTTTCATTCCTATGGTTAGCAAGTTGGGAGTTAGAGACATTCACTCTCCAACTTGAGGGGGAGTGTTAGGAAGTCAAATCTTCTATGTTTGGAATGTGCAAGTAATTAGGATATGTGAATCATGTTTATCGTATGTACATTATTCAGTAGCTACATTATAGGTTCTACTTTCCTTGTAGAGATAATCCTACTTGTATATGTATTGTTCAGTAACAATTAGTAATATACAGCCTCTGGCATATTTCAATCTTCTTCTTTTACAATAACCTGTGGTTGACAATTGTCAAAACGGTCTTTAAGTGCAAGAATACTGACAATTTGAGCTTCATGTGTACTGACTTCTGAATACACTGCTGTATGTACCTTGTCCAATCCACATGCACAAATTGAAGGAATTAAAAACAACGTTGTCAAAATCAATCAACTACAAGTATCAATATTAATAGCAACTTAGCAAGTGTGCTGTGAATCGACTACATGTATACCACACAGATAAAAGAAATTACTAGCATCAAATTGAATCGCATCAAAAACAAAAATCTTCCTGCAAGATATTGAAACTTGCACATTTAACAACCAATAGATTAGTACTCTGAATTCAACCAGATAGCCATAGGTTACTATTAATAAACTTTTCTTTATCTGGGCTTTTCCAATTTCTTAGGGATCAAAATCCTAGAAACTACTAGTGCCTCTAAACCAGAATATCATATATGAGCATTAGAGGGCTCAAGCAGAGGTAATCTCCAGGCTAATTATGTTAAATCTAAAACCATAATGGAGAAGAAGCTGCCTGTAGTCTAATTTGATAGGAATAACTTGAAGCTATTAAGAAGAAGCTGCATTTATTATTGATTGATAATCTAATAAGTATCATGTCAATAGAGTGAATTGTGCAAAACTTACATATATTCCAAAACAATCAAATAAGAGAAAAAAAAAACTGAATGAATGTTAACTTATATGGACTAGAAACAAAAGGAGACAGAAGCAAAGCACATTTCTTTATGATTTCAAAGAAAAGCAAAAGCATGATTAGTAGAACAGTTCACTTCAACGCCCACTTATCAGACTAAAATAAACATCTTTACATCAACTACTGGGATTGCTATTCTTTCTACTCAAATGGAGATGACAACGACTAAATGAAATCATGTAACCATTAAAATGATTGCACAAATTATGGTGATGAGGTCGTTAAGTTTCAACTTTCAACTAAAGAGAAGAAACGCACACACCAAGAAATAAAAATACAAACTGCAGAGAATTCATGATCACAGGAGCTACTGAACTGAATTCAAAGTTTTAAGTTTCTTTTGGTTCCCTCAATCTACCAATTTTTTATTTATGACCTGCGACCTAGCATAAAATATCACATAATTTCTCCTTTTGGATATACCAGAGAAGAAGCATTTCTACATGCCCAACCTGTCAAAAGCAGAAAATTAATGTGGCTAAAAAGGAAAACATATGAATGCAGAACACCAGAATAAAACAAACAGAAACTAAAGGTATTAGCACCACAAACTACTTCAGTGTCAGCATTCACACTACTTCAATGTCACATTCACAATGAAAGAGAACAGCACCAAATCCCCTATTGAAACTTTATCCGACATCATCTCCTAGGCTCACAAGCTACCCCATATTTGAACCATCCTAATCCTAAACCTGCTGACATACATCGATGAAGCAATGCATCAGCCCTTCAACTTAGAAAGGACAATGTTCATGACCCTTCTTATTACAGGTGTAGGTCTTCCCTTTAAAACCTCCATCATAGCCTTTGCGTTTGGCACAAACCCCTTACCCATCATCACCTCCACCAACTCTTTTCCCTCCTCCTCAGCTGCCTTGTCCTCCTGCTTTGCAAAGCCCTCTATCACTGCAGTGTAGGTAGCAGCATTGAGCCGCTTCCCTTTGTCCATCATCTCAAGCAAAAAATTCTTGGCATCTCCAAGGAAGTTGGGGTCAGCAGCGAGTCCCTTGATTAAAACAGTGTAAGTGTAGGAGTTTGGAGAAACCCCAGCAGCTAACATGCCCCGGTACGCCTCCAGAGCACCCTTGGTCTTGCCAAACTTAAGGTAGGCTTGAATAACGCTGGTGTGGAGTGAGACCATGGGCTCTATCCCCGTGTCAACAATGGGCTTATAGAGCTCAATGGCCTCCTCTATATTTCCGTCATCTACCAAAGCAGCGAACATCTTCATTGGCTCTTTGGTAAGGCGGCGGCGGGTGGTGCGCCACTTGCGGAAGACTTTTTGCATCTCCTTGTCAGTGGTGTTGTTGAGGAGATCATCATACATCTTCATTGCCTTCATTGCTTCTGTGAGGTGGTCTTCTTCAAAGTGAAAAACATTGGACTCAGGGCTGAACCCCTTTGCTTGAATCTGCTCAAGGAACTCCCTGGCCTTCTCCACCGACTCCCGGCAGGCAATGGCATCAAACACGGTCATATAGGACGCAGAATGGGGCTTCATCCCCTTATCCAACATCTCCAGAAAATACTTCTTGGCATACCCAACAAATTTGACATCAGAAGATTGTAAGGATTTTACTCCTCATTCACGGAATTGACCGAGATTCCCGCCATGCAACAATCTACAATAAAGCAGAATAAATATGAAATAGTGCACAGTTATTTACGTGGTTCGGCAAATATCCAGCCTACGTCCACGGGAGAGTTTTCACCATCTTCACTATTGAAAGAAATACAAGTACAAGATACATGAGTTAAATCTCATAACCCATAAGCCTGCTCTAGAGTCTACAATCAACCCGAGCCCTTGTATCCATTAGGATACCCCTTGTACACACATCTCTCAACCCAGAAGAATACTCTACCCCAAGAGTTATACACACTCTTAAACTGTCTGCACCCACAAGCTCTCTGTGGCTTGTTGCTGACCATCTCGGATTGAGGCCACCGAGAACACCCTATGAGATTATGCACATCTCATAGCTTCCGGGTAGCACTACACGCTCCCCTCACTGTGGAACTCCCTTTGTCATCCTATCCCAGAAACCCAGTGTACACACAACCTGTCAGTGTGCACACTCCCTATTTCTACCGAATGACTACATCGCTCCACTACCAGAGTGCAACAGCACCCGCTCCCTTTATACCCAAAGGAGCTACATCTTTGCTGCCTTCCTCACTCTTTCTCTTTGATCCTCCAACGGATGCTTCTGCATGCATTTCCATGCATATATATATATATACACTATATAGCAGCACACATATGCAAGCTCACATGGGAATAGTACCCATCTTCTTTTGCTGCAGACACAACACATGCACATGCACACACTTGCCGTCAACTTTGCTTTCCTTTACTTTCCAACAAAGCTTGCGGCTACCTCCTGCATGATTCATGTATCACATATATATATATTCACAATTGCATCACTATATATATATATATATTCACACTTGCATCACACATGTTCTGCACTCTTCTTTCTGCAATTACTTTCCCAAAAGCAAAAGACATGCTTTTGCTTTATTCTCTTTGTTTGCTGCCACCATCATGCATCAACGTTTCAATGCCACATGCATTTGCACTACCTTCAATTATTCCACCTGAAGGAGGGAACAATAATTCCAACAATCTCCCCCTCCCGACAAAGGTGGAGAGCTCCGCAGAACCGCACCGCCACTTCAATCTCTGAAGTCCATCACGAACCGAGAACCACACTTGTTATTCCCACAAGTCACCACTTCAATCACCCTGAAGTCCATCTCGATCCGAGACACCACTTGTTATACCCACAAGCATTTCATTGGCCTTTCACTTGTACCAGCTACACATAACCCGAATCAATTTGGTCCTTACTCCCCCTGATTCAATACGGCCAATACCATGTGTAACTGCCCTGAGACAACAATCACCAGTTGACTCCCGAAGAGGGATCTCGCAATAACCTCTTCCCCAGCAGGATTTACCCCTCACCATTGTCTGCATCCTGGAAACCTATTTGCATGCTCCATTTCCAACAGTCCATCGAGATCTTGACTATACCAGACAAATCAACACACACTTCCATCCTCTCATCAGGACCACAAGGAGAAGTGTCGCACCTTGGAAATTGTGAGAACATCTCCAAAGCCTTCCGCTACTATACCCGTAGCATTACACCCTTTCCTCCGGAACCCAGATCTGAACCTGCTATTATTTTCAGATCTACCATCGGATATCCTTCCACGATTCTTACCCCCGAGCAACCAAAACAGACATATGCACAATTGCCCATCTCAGCAACGATGTCTACACCTGCTCCACTATATCTTTACCATACTCCATGGTATCACCAGATTTACTTAAGAACCGTGAAACAAGGTAAGAAGTAAAAAGAGCATTAACTTCTACCTTACATCAGTAACCAAAGACACCAGCTCTTCCCGCTTGTCATTTTTCATCCTCTCGGCTTCTCATCGCCATCAAACTGCTAAATTGTAAAAATCCCGTTGTTGCCTCCATGGTAACTTGAATCTCAAACGAATAACCACGGCACCTCCGCAGCTATCTCACCAGCCGTTATCCACTTTGAGTCATGGTCAATTTCAACTCCACTTTCGAACAAGATTTTCCCGAGTTCGCTCCACCTAGCCAGCAAGTCACTCCACTTGTCGAGTGCACCATCAAACAAGATTTTTCTTGAGTTTCCGACCCGCTTCACCTTCTAGGAATTTTCTTGAGCTGCCTCCTCCTGTCACACCTTTGGGCTGCCATCTTGACCATCGCCTGACTGCACCTCGGATAACTGGTCCCCAACCCGAACCATCGGCTCTGATACCACTGTAAGGATTTTACTCCTCATTCACGGAATTGACCGAGATTCCCGCCATGCAACAATCTACAATAAAGCAGAATAAATATGAAATAGTGCACAGTTATTTACGTGGTTCGGCAAATATCCAGCCTACGTCCACGGGAGAGTTTTCACCATCTTCACTATTGAAAGAAATACAAGTACAAGATACATGAGTTAAATCTCATAACCCATAAGCCTGCTCTAGAGTCTACAATCAACCCGAGCCCTTGTATCCATTAGGATACCCCTTGTACACACATCTCTCAACCCAGAAGAATACTCTACCCCAAGAGTTATACACACTCTTAAACTGTCTGCACCCACAAGCTCTCTGTGGCTTGTTGCTGACCATCTCGGATTGAGGCCACCGAGAACACCCTATGAGATTATGCACATCTCATAGCTTCCGGGTAGCACTACACGCTCCCCTCACTGTGGAACTCCCTTTGTCATCCTATCCCAGAAACCCAGTGTACACACAACCTGTCAGTGTGCACACTCCCTATTTCTACCGAATGACTACATCGCTCCACTACCAGAGTGCAACAGCACCCGCTCCCTTTATACCCAAAGGAGCTACATCTTTGCTGCCTTCCTCACTCTTTCTCTTTGATCCTCCAACGGATGCTTCTGCATGCATTTCCATGCATATATATATATATACACTATATAGCAGCACACATATGCAAGCTCACATGGGAATAGTACCCATCTTCTTTTGCTGCAGACACAACACATGCACATGCACACACTTGCCGTCAACTTTGCTTTCCTTTACTTTCCAACAAAGCTTGCGGCTACCTCCTGCATGATTCATGTATCACATATATATATATTCACAATTGCATCACTATATATATATATATATTCACACTTGCATCACACATGTTCTGCACTCTTCTTTCTGCAATTACTTTCCCAAAAGCAAAAGACATGCTTTTGCTTTATTCTCTTTGTTTGCTGCCACCATCATGCATCAACGTTTCAATGCCACATGCATTTGCACTACCTTCAATTATTCCACCTGAAGGAGGGAACAATAATTCCAACAAAGATGAGTCTGTTGCAAGTGCGGTGATGAGAATAATGTAAGTGACGGAGGTGGGGGCGACACCGGTGGCTATCATCTGCTGGTAGACCTTGAGAGCAGCCTTGGTCTTGCCGACTCTGGCGTAGTCCCGAATGACAATGGTGAAGACGGCCACGTCGGGCAGTATGGCAGACTCAGAACGAGGCTTAAAGAGCTCTTTGGCTTCCTCAGTCAGGGTGTCATTTGCCATAGAATTGAACACCTCAATCGCATACTTGTTCAGGGAGTCGTAGTCCCCAATCATGTCAAACTTTTCTTTCAACACCTTGTCCTCACAGTCTTTGGTCGCCTCCATGAAAACCCTCATGACATGTTTCTTCAGGACATCGGTAGAAGAATTGGGGGAAGTTGTATCCGCCATTGATTTGATTGTTAGCTGTAGTTTAATGGTAGCAGAAATTAAAATTAAAATTAAATGCAACAGAAAAGAAACAACAAAAACAAGAGCTTGACTGAGGATTGAGTGTAGAAAATGCCGGAAAGAGGACCAAATCAGTGAAGTAAAGTTAGGGTTTTCTATTTTGAAACGAAATATAATATACCACTGCCGGAGTTAAAAAATCACAACTTGACAAAGACAGAGTGCAGAAAAGAAAAGGAACAATCAGTGAAGTGAGCTTAGGTTTTCTATTTATAACAAATTAACTTAACTAGTAGCTACTGTGTGAAAATTTCGATTAATAACATGTGCTAGGGTTTCCAAAAGGAGACCATGATGATATATAACAGAAGAAGAGAAGCTCACTCACCTTTCTCTGATGATTTCCGGCGGGGAGAGAACACTGCACCAAGGAAGAGAAATGGGGAGGCTTTTTTCTGCGGAGTTCAAATTTCAAAATCTCAAAAATGAGCGATATTTTATGGAAGACCCGCGCCGTATTTGTATACCCGTTTTAACTTTTTATTTTTTTTCGTCTGAAACTCTAACCTGGAATTTTAGTCTGTGTTTTTGTAATAAGATAATTTTGGTCCTTTGTAATTTACATTTCGCATTTTGGTCCTCATGTTTCTCAATTTTTATAATTTTGGTCATTTCATCGGTTTGAGAATAAAAAACCTTGAGCAAATGGTTAATTTTGAGGTTTCTTTCTAGTAAAAGATATGAACCTACCTCACTTTTCTGTCTCACCTCCAAATTTCTTATTACATTTAGAGAAAGCCTTATCTCACAATTTGAGGAGTCGATGAGCTAATGTTTGAGGTTTGCAAGAGTTGTGAAGTGCGCTTCACATAAAATTTTGAAGGAGACTTGATCGATTTGTTCACTAATGATTGCTTTGAGCTGCCAGGAAATGACATATTTCTCATTAGTTAATTGCTTTAGAGTCACCTTCCACTTGGGCACGCAAAAAGTCTTGTTCAATAAGTTCAAGATTTTTTTTAAGCGTAAAATCTCTCATTACAATTTTTTTTTTTAACTCAGCAGGAATTAAGGATCCTTCATTGGCTCAAATGAAAAAATCAGTGGTTAGCTCAGTGGTTAGAGCACCCACTACCTAAAATCAAGGTCATAGGTTCGAGTCACCATGGGGGTAAGAGTGAAATCCTTTAATCTTCTTTAAAAAAAAAAAAAAATCAAGCACATTTTGATCCCTTGATTTAATAGAAGTGTCAAAAATAATTTTAACACATGATGAAATTGAGGAAGTCCATCAGATGTGATCACTTTTGATTTTACTCTTCTTGCAAATAAAGGGTTGGCCCTAAAGTAGTAAGGACCAAATGTTGAACCAGCATGAACAACTTTTGTAGGATGAGGTTAAATTTGTCTTAATCCAAATCGAGTATGTGATTTGTCAACCATGTGTCTTGGTTAGATTGTAGAGCCGGACCTGAGGTGAGGCCTAAGAGGTCATCGCCTCATGCACACTCCACTTGCATAAGCCCCAAGGAAAATTTTCTATATTTTGAAAATGATATGTACGTACTATAAAAATGTTGATCACAATTGCTGATCGACAATTGCATTTTTAAAATGAAATTGTTCTTTCTTAATCAACAATTGCATTTTTAAAAAGCAGATTACACCCTATGAAACGTTGCGGGTAATGCTATGGTATGTTATAATGTCGAAGTTCAAAGATGGATTGGAAATAGGATCCCCTTAATAGATAAAAGCCAAATTTGACATATCAAATCGCTTTCCAACATTAATTAAAGAAAGTTCTTCTACCTACTAAATGATGAAACAAAAGAATTATATATATCCACCCACTCCATATCGATCACGAACATCATCGATCAACACGGTTACTAACTTGAAGACAAAGACGTTAACCGAGCTCGTTATTAATTTTACTGCGCGCGCGCACACACACACAACACACACACACACACACATATATATATATATATATATTTAATATTATTACTAGAGACATAGCTAGCTAGAGGCGCCTGCAGAGGGTGAGGCCATCTCCGATGGAAACAAAAGCTAGTTCGACACGAGAATCAGCGGCTAGAAAGTTGTTCAGTTCAATCACATGATTTCTGCCTGGCCTCAAAGGTTCCGCCACCGTCTCCTCCGGTTCTGCAACCGACCCAAACCACAGTGTGTTATCGTAAGCTATTATCCCACCAACTTTAACAAGCTTTACTAGCAGCTCGTGATAATTCATGTACTTCTCCTTGTCAGCATCCACAAATGCAAAGTCAAAGCTCCCTTCTTCCTTGCCCTGTAATTTCAACTAATTTAAATCTCCATATCAACCAGCTGGTATACAACACTAGTAAACTAAAAGTAAAATCCTGTATGACGTACAACTCCAGTCAGGAACTAACCAGAAAAACTTTGCCATTAGATCTAAATATACAACAGTGAACAAAAATATTTTTCAAGTTTTCACTACTAGTCTGTTACGTACTGACCACGATCGAGAACATTAGTCATGATCGATTACAAACTTTAAGTACAAACTTACATTGTTAATGAGGTCATTTAGGACTGAGAAGGCATCTGAGTGAAAGAAGTCAATCTTATGCTCCACCCCAGCCTTTTTAATGAATGGCAATCCAACCTCGTAAGCTTCTTTATCTGGATCAATTGCTGTTATCTGAAATTGAAATTACTATTGTGTTGGTCCTTACCAAATCTAACGAACTAACATCTACATGCTGAAGATTACATACATGCATACATATATATATATATATATATATATATATATATATATATATATAGATTACGTACGTACTTTGCCATCAGCAGGTAGGGCAAGAGCAGTGGTCAAAAGAGAATAACCAGTAAATACTCCCAGCTCCAATGTCTTCTTTGCATTCATGATCTTTAGAAGCACGCGTAGAGAAGCAGCCCTTCATCAACTGGCACATTCATAATACTCCTGCATATATATATATTGTCATATCTGTAGGACGTATGACGTATATCACACTACTGTAAAATTTAGCCTTAATTCACTATATATATAATATATCTAACAAGAACAAGAACAGTTTTGTTAAAATGATCGAATAATAACATTCAGTCCCCGACCCATACCAGAACTGGTATTTCTCGACAGTGGCTTCCCTTAGCTGCTTCAAGAGCTCGTGTTCTCTGGGATAGCAGCTTGTTTCCAATATGTACTGCATGCCATACAAGAAATTAATTAAGGGCGCCATGCATCTTTATTTTATATATATATATATATATATATAGAGAGAGAGAGAGAGAGAGAGAGAGAGAGAGAGAGAGCCATTTTAGAAACAATTTAAATGATCGAAGAAGAAGCTGTAACCAAATGCATTAAGGACTAAAAGCGTTTTGTATTGACAAAAAAATATTAGAACCTTCAGGAGGTCTGGGCTTTTGAGGATGATCTTTTCTTCTTCCCCATGAGCAGTCATGATATCTGAACAACGTACTCCGGTAATAAGAAGTAATCAACCGATTCGATTTTCTTCTATAGACGACGAACTAGAGAGAGAACTTTGCTGATCTAGGTTATTTCTGTATTCATGGGAGGTAGTCTATATATATACAAAGCAAAGGGATAATAAGACTAGCGAGCTTTCATCAAATTGGATGAACAATCATACACCCATCTGTCATGAAGGGTCGACTTGCTAAAGAATGTACTTACGTACGTATACCTAAATTAAGTCTATTTTTGTTTGGCCTCTGGTCTCTTTCATTAATTCTTTAATTATTTAAACCAATTTTGTTAGCTGCTGATAGTAGAGGTAGCTGAACACATGCTCTAAAATTGGTAGCTGCATGCATGACATTGACTCTGTATACTATATCTCATTGATAAATTTGGAAGATGCATGATGCCTTGGAAGTTAAAACAACCTATACACATATGTTGAAGTTTAATTATAGGCAGGCAAATCATATCAAAACTAAAATGTATGAAAAATGTGCATGTAACACAACCTTACTCTAGCTCGTGTTTGTTCCTAATTAAGAGCACCTTGAGAATATGGATCGAAAGATGAAGATCGATTGGATTGTGTATAACTGTGAACTACAACAACGAGAGTTACCGTGTCAGTTGATAGAGTTACCGTGCGCGCTCTACTAAATTTTACGTCCTAGATCTTATTTTATGTGCTCAACTCATTGAACCAGGTTTAATCTAAGGATTAATTCACGACTTAAGAAGTTGCAATTGTACGAAAATCACTAGACCGAAATAAAAACATATTTGTACACTCCCTTGGTCTGATTCTTAGACAAATTACATTCTGTATTCAATATTACAACTCTCATTGCTAAAAGAATCTCAATTTCTTCGTCGAAGTAACAAAAAACTATATCACCCTAGCATACTTAACACAAGCAAGTCAAATGGGAAATGGTGTCTCCATTGGCGAACGAGCTAGTGACTCATACGAACCCACCCTTGGGAGGGGAACAACAACTGAAAATGATTGTTATAATACCCTAGCCTGTAGGTTGATGAGCAAAATGTGGAACTGCCCGAGGAGGGGCTCGCCTGAAGTGTCGGTGCTTAATTTGGAGATATACGAAATTCTTGATTAATAATAAGATAGGAGCTAGTCTAGTATATATTTTCAGAAAAACCCCACAGGGATAAAATTAATCAGTTGCTTCTCACATGACTTTACCATTTTCTATTGTAATTAATTAATCCACCTTTTAACAGTCTCTGGAAAGAGATCGACCAACTCAATTTATTCCGTTGCTTAATTTGTTATTGCTTACAATGTTGATACCCTTGTTGTCACATGTCACTGAAGTGACGTAAACTCACTAAAGGAACTAAGGAAGTTGACATTTGACAATGGGGATGAGGCAATTCCATCTATTCGCATTTTCTTATTGTTCTGTTAAGGAAAATGACTTAGAGCATCTCCAGCAGATGACACATTTTAAAATAAATTTAAAATTTAGCTAAATTTAAGGTAAAACTTAGCTCCAACAGATTACCTAAATAAAAGTTAAATTTAACTTTTGTTAAATTCTCTACCTATATTTAACTAAATAGGTGAGAGAAAATAGGTAAAACTCAAATACTCCAACGTTCCAATTTTTCAGTTTTAGTTGAAAAAATTTAAATTGACTTTACAAAGAGAGTTTCTACTGAGACTTCCAAATTTGCTCACTAGACCTCTCATACTCTCTACACCTCCTTTTTGCTTTTAAATAAAACAATTTGCTCACTAGACCTCTCTTTGAATTTCCAAAATAACCTTAGTTCTATAATTTATGTAAAGAACAATGAATTACTCATTATACCTCTAATTCACTCACTACACCTTCATTTGTTAATTTTTTTTTTGTTAAGACCAAAAAACTTCACCAAAAAATTCTAAAACTTCCGTTAATGAGTCAAACAGAAATTGTCAAGTAAAATCTTTTGATCTGAGAACTGAAATCTTAAAAGGGTGTTCGCGTGTAAAGTGAGAATTCAAAAGAGTTCCTGAAATTTGATGACTGATCATTAAACTTAACCTTTTCATTAAGAGATTGGAATCTATTCTTTGATCAAGTTTCAGCACCAGAGAAAAAAAAAATTATGATCAATAAATGTAGTGGGATTAACAACAGTAGATATCATTAATCAATACCTTGTTTGAAGGTTTCGAAACCATGAATTGAGTCTTCATAAATGAAGATTAACTTGTTTCAATCAATTATGACTTATTATGTCGTTCAGTGTTCATAATTTAAGAAAGAGATTGTGCGTGTATATTTAGATGAGAGTTTAGGGTTTCTGTTGTTAAAACTAAATTGGAAGTCTATAGAAAAAGTGTTGAGTTTATTATTTATTGTCCATATCTGTCATTTTATACGAGGATAAATAAGTAATTTAATAATTCAAAATAAAAGGAGGTCTAGTGAGGAAATTTGGAGATTCCAATAGAAAAACTTCTTTACAAATAGATATCATTGCTGGAGCATAAGTCTAAAATTTAGGTAGTTATATTTAACTTTTAGCTAATTTAGCTAAAAATAATAGCTTTACTGCTGGAGATGCTCTTATTACCTGTTTAATGTGCTATTGGACGGTTAATCGGTTTAATTGATCAAAATAAGTTCAACTTGCAATTAATCGTTACAATAATATACGAGATAATTAGTAATGTCTAGTCAATCAATAATTTTTGATCTAGTGATATAAGTCTCTAGCTCATTTGATCAACTCGTATTTTATTACTGATTTTCTATTAAGAGCAACTTCAACAGTTTAATTTCTCTATAAGTTGTTCTTTGTCGTTATTAATTTAGGAAAAAATAGGCATTATTTTGTTCTAACAGCTTCTCTAAACCTTTCCCTAGAGATTTTAACTTTTGAGTTTTTATAATAGTGATTTTTTTAGGGAAACTATTAGAGATGCTCTAAGTAAGTTGACATGTATATGTTCAATTTTTTTACACAATTGATCGGTTTAATTAATCAAAATAAACTCAATTTGCAAATAATCGTTATAATAAATTAGTATTATCCAACCGACGACCATTTGCTCTAATGGCATAAGTCTTTCGTTCGATCAACTCATATATTATTACTGTTTCTCGGTTAAGTAAGTTGACTTGTATCTGTTTAGTTTTTTTGGACGGTTGATCAGTTTAATTAATCAAAGTAAACTGAACTTGCAATTAATCATTGGGCAAAAAAATCAAAACAGTCTCTCAACTTTGCATCGTTCGACACTTTGGTCACTGAGTTTTCTAATATATCACTTTAATCACTGAACTATAACACTATGCATCACTTTAATCACTACCTATCCAAACCTTGAATTGAGATGCAACACCTATGTCAAAATGTTCGCAAGGATGAGAGGAGTAACTTTTATAACTGGGGCTAAGATCGATTCGGCTTAAAATGACCGAAATTTGGCCCGAAAGCCGGCGGTGACCGGAATTTTAACTCTTCAATTCTCCGCCGTACGACGACGGTTTGAGGCGGGGTTGGTGGCGTTGAACTTGCCTCGAGGAGAGCTTCAAAACCTAGTATGTAGCGTCGATCGATTTGGCCAGCGGTGGAGAGAGGCGCATGAGAGGAGAGAGACACCGATGAGAGAGGGAGAGGAGAAAACTCAGTGATTAAAGTGATACAAAGTGTTATAGTTCAGTGACTAAAGTGATATATTAGAAAATTCAGTGACTAAAGTGTCGAATGTGTAAAAGTTGAGTGACTGTTTTGGTTTTTTTGCCTAATCGTTATAACAAATTAGTATTGTCCGACTGATGACTATTTGTTCTAGTGACATAAGGTACGAGAACCCTAGAAGTTGTTGTAATTATTATTTGTCAATGAAACTCCCGAAGAAAACATTACCACATTTTGTATTATAGTGCATCAGTATGACAGATATAATAAAGGCTTTCAATATATATAAGGGTCTACATAAACTTTTGGTGTTCTTTTGGAAATTTGATTATGTACCACTTACTGCATTTGCATATTATCATTTAACTCAAATATTTGTTCATTAATAAATCACGTGCCTATAAATCTCTTAATTTCAATTTATGGTTTGTTTAGAAAATTAATGCTAGCGTTGAACTACAATTGAATAGTTCACGACCCTTTTATCTAGCTAGTAGCATAAATCTATCATTTGTAAGTGGGAGATCTTGTATTCGACTCTCGTGATCATTTACCGGTTATTGTATAATTAATAAAGGAAAATATCCAATAGGTACACAATTTCACCCTATAATAATAATAATAATAATAATAATAATAATAAAATTTGAATGGAATAGGTGTACTAGCCATGCATCATATGCACTAATAATTAATTAAGATTCTACACATGCGCGCATAGCTAGCTAGTGACAGTTTTATAATTAATCTCCCTGCATTGAGGTCATTAATTGTTTTGGTCTTTAAATAGCGAAGATTGATACCAAATTAACCAAACCATTCGTACAGGAGCTAGCAATATAATCCTGGTCGCAACTCATCACTTCGATCACAAGCTAGCCAGCCATGGCAATTGAGTTAGTCCTATTCATCCTCTTCCTTGTTTTGGCTATCCTAATCTCGAGACAGTTCCGTGTGAAACACCTTCCCCCGAGCCCGTTAGCCTTGCCCATCATCGGCCATTTCCACCTCCTCAGCCCACTCATCCACCGCTCCTTCCACGACCTCTCGCTACGCTTAGGTCCCTTATTCTTTCTCCGCCTCGGCTCACTCCCATGCATCGTGGTTACCTCACCGGAGCTGGCAAAAGAATTCCTCAAAACACACGAGCTCTCCTTCATGAACCGCGCTGAGACAACCGCGGTTGAAAGAATGACCTACCACGCTTCATTTGCATTTGCACCCTATGGCCCGTACTGGAAGTTCATCAGGAAGCTGAGCACGAACGAGCTCCTCAGCGGCCGCAGCGTAGACAAGTTTCTTGCCATTCGAAACCAAGAGTACGTGAGGCTTCTTAGACTGTTGGCCAAGAAAGCTGAGACTTGCGAGTCTGTCAACCTCAGTGAGGAGCTGCCGAGGGTTGGCCACAACGTTATCGGGCTGATGATGCTGGGGAAATATTCCAGTGCTTCGCGGGCCGAGGAGGCGAGGTTGGTGGTCCGGGAGGCTACCAAGATTTTCGGCGAGTTCAATTTCGGTGATTTTAATTGGCTCTGGAAGAAGTTAGATTTGCAGGGATTTCGCAATAGAATCGAGGCCACACATAACAAGTTTGATGAATTGGTGGAGAAGGTTATTGTTGAACGTGAAGAGTTGAGGAAGAAGCAGAAGAAAATTAATGGAGGCAACAGTGCTGAAGAAAACGATGTCACGGGCTTTCTTGACACTTTGCTTGATATATTGGAGGGTGAGAACAGTGAGAATGCGGAGGTCGAATTTTCAAGAAATCATCTTAAGGCTCTAATTACGGTACATAATCCACCCCTATATAATATCATCTAACCCTAACCCTCATGTTTTGCAGATTTATGGTCCCACTATGTTCTTCGTCTATCTCAACGGTTTACCTATATATATATATATATTAGAGAAGTAACAATTAAAAATTTCTTTTCAGGATTTGTTTGCGGCTAGCATAGACACGACCTCCATTTCAATGGAATGGACGCTGGCAGAGCTCATCAATCACCCACAGGTGCTCAAGAAAGCAAGGGAAGAGATAGATCGAGTCGTTGAAAATCGACGATTAGTTGGAGAATTGGATGTTCCAAATCTTCCTTACATCCAAGCCATCATAAAAGAAACATTTAGGCTACACCCACCCTTGTCTTTAGTTGCAAGACAATGCGTACAAGAATGCAAGATTGGCAAATATATCATTCCAGAAAACACAATGTTGTTTGTGAACACTTGGGCTATGGGAAGGGATCCTAAGAATTGGGAAAACCCATTAGAGTTTAGGCCTGAAAGATTCTTACAACTCGACGGGGGCGACCTGCAGACAAATGCAATAGATGTTAGAGGGCAACATTTTCAATTTCTTCCATTTGGGTCTGGAAGGAGGATATGTCCTGGCATATCCTTAACCATGAAAATGTTGCCTGCGCTGCTTGCAGCATTGATTCAATGCTTTGATTGGAAAGTTAGTGGCAAAAAGATGAGCAATGAAAAGGTTCTTGAAATGGATGAACGACCTGGATTTACAACTCCCAGGGCATCTGATCTTGTTTGTGTTCCAGTAGTCCGCTTCACTCCACTAATTAATATGCTTGATCCCTAAGACAAGCTTTGAAATGATGGTACGTTCGACACAGTATGTGTTTGTTAAAAATAATAATCATAACATGTAGGGCTGGCCATATGCTACCGCAACTACCAAACCGGCCGACAACCGCACCGCAAACCGCTCTCTCAACACCTGAACCCAGAAATTCTAAACCTTAACCAAAGCTAAAATCCAAGCCCAGAAACTTGTAGAGCTCGATAAGCTGATCAAATTTCATACCTGACTTGAAGAAATCTGTTGCCGGATTCAATTCGCCGGAATTTGATGAAAACCCGCCGGACTCCCTTGAACTTTATTCCTTCGATTCTCTCTCAGTTGTTGTAGATTTGACAAGCTAGAACAACCGTTGGGTTCACGCCGTCGAGACAAAGCCACCGCCACCAGTTTCAGCCTTCTTCATGGCCGGAATCGGAAAATCTGATCGGAACAGCCGTCACCTTCTCCTCTTCGATTCTCCCTCCTCATGCGTCGTCGTTTCGCCGTGAGTGTTTTGGACTTTTGGTCTCGATTGTTTGGGCCTGGGCAGTGGTATACCAACTTGCGGTCGGCGGTGGTTTTGAGTGTAGCCAAACTGACATAGTCGGTGCGGCAGTGGTACAGTGCCAAACCATGAGGTTTTTAAACCGTGGCTAGCCCTAATAACATGAGTTATTCGGCAGATTTTGATTCCTATATATCCACTCATGTGGTACGTACTTCATTATATGATATAAGAATTATACGATATGTATAGGATTCATCTGTATAGATATCATTATGTGAATTGAAAATTTAGTGACAAGGAATAAAAAGTTGCATGTATTATTGTATATATTTGCAATTACAATAATGATTTTTTTTGTTTCACCTTGAAGAAAAAGGTCTTCTCTTCTAATTTGGTACTCATCCCTTAATTTACAATTTTCATAGTTTTCTAAATATTACAAATATATATGTCATCCAAACTTGCAAAGTGAGTTGTGTTTTTTTTTTGTTTGAAGAGAACAATTGACTTTGCAAGTAACAAAACGGAAGGGATTCCCTGCACGGAACGTGCAAGTGCACGTAGCGCGTGAATCACACGCGCGGTTAACATTGGACATGTGCCGTTAGTCAAACAACAAAGGGCAAAACAACTACAAAGCAGTAAAAATTCAATCTGACCGTGGCACAACGCACGTCGGCACGTGGGAGCAGTCGAGCAGAAGAGATCTGCCCTAAATTAAGTTTAGTTTGGATCTCCCATCAAAGTTTAGAAGGGTGAGGACTGAAGCGAGGATAAGAAACTGGAGATAGATCCTTGGAGTTTATCACCGCTTGATCTGGAGGGTTTAAATTAATTAAGTAAAGGGGTGTAATTACCCATCAGTCGCCGAATCAGATCGAAGGATCCACCGGGATCCGTTTTGCTCCGCCGCGAATTCTTCGACCTCAACCTCATCTTCCGTCAGTTTCAATGCACGAAATTGGTACCAAAATCTTCATCTCGGTGATACGAACCCATTGGTGGTCGTATCTCGTCAAGTTGACGACAGTAGAGAGAGAATCGTAGGAAGACAAGCTCGGTGGTCCGGCGACTCTGGCCACTGTTTTCTTCGACTCAGATCTGCTCTTCGAGCTCTACATCTTTCTAGCCTCAAAATTCACTTTTGGTTAAGGTTTGGATATTTGGTTTTCTGGGTGGTTCCGATTACTTTTAATGCTTGGTTTGCTCAATTCAAAGTTTGGAAATTGGAAGGAGACCAAGGGGTCGTGGACTCGTGGTGTTCTTGTTGGTGATCCGGGAAGGGTGGCGTCATGAACATCCAAAAGTTTACCCATCGAAATTTACCCACCTGCAACTTTTTTTTGGATTCAATCTTCAGACCAAAAAAAATCTTCAATTTTAACATCCGTTAGAATAGATGAAGTTAAAAGCTGGGTCCCCATTTGGACGGCTGGGATTGAACGTGATGTTACACGGATCGTGCATAGAATAACTTTCGGTAACAAAATTATAATAATCCGACAGCTCATGCGCTCTATTGATGACGTCATTTCCAACAGTCAAAAACTAAACTTTCCTTTTTTCCTTTGGAAAAGGCTATACTTTCCTATTTTGCTAGGGAACTAAATCAGTAGCTGTCCTAATTAATCCCCTATATATTTCCTAGTTTGCTCGATCACTATTTCCTTCCCATCTCGGATGGATCAAACAAACTCTCTATAGAATTGGGAAAGAGAAATCCGAAAGAAAACCCTCATTCCTTGAATTTCTCTCTGAAATTCAATTCGATCAATCCAGACTGAACCCACCCACTCTATTCCTCTATCCCAACTAAAGTCTAGAGTTTTGTTCAAAGTCTCTCACTTTTTGTCTTAATTTTCGATTTGTTCACTAATGACTTAGTTTCTCGAATGATTGCTTTGAGCCGCCATGAAATGACACATTTCTCATCAGATAATTGCTTTAGAGACACCTTCCACTTGGGCATGCAAAAGGTCTTGATCAATAACCCTAAGATTTTTTTTTAGTGCAAAATCTCAAATAACATAAACTTAAAAAATTACAGTTTTTCAACTCGGCACAAATTAAGGATCCTTTATTGTCTCAAATGAAAAAATCAAACTCATTTTGATCCCTCGATTTAATATATCGTCGAAAATAATTTTTAACACATGATGAAATTGAGGGAGTCCACCAGATGTGATCACTTTTTATTTACTCTTCTTGAAAATAAAAGGTTGGCCCTAAAGTAGTAAGGACCAAATGCTAAACCAGCATGAACGTACAACTTTTGTAGGATATGATGAGGTTAAATTTGTCTCAATCCAATTAGAGTATGTGATTTGTCAACCATGCATCTTGGTTAAATTGTAGAGCCGAACCTAAAGGGAGGCCTAAGAGGTCATCGCCTCAGATACACATCCACTTGCTTCGACCCTAAGGAAAATTTTCTATATTTTGAAAATGATATGTACTATAAAATTCGTATTTAAGCATGTTGACAATTAGCACAATTGGCTAATGACTTCTTACATAATCTTAACAGTTCAGGGGGTTTGATTCTCATTACTATCTCATGTATCAATTGCAAAATCTCATTCAGTCCTGTTAAATTGAGGCTAAAAAAAAGAGAGGTATAAATAAGAAAAATATAAATGAAATTAATTTTATATTATTTTGATTACCCGTTGGTTATCTCCGATATGAGAAACCCTGGTTAAGCCATCTCCAAACCCCGCGGGGGGGGGGGGGGGGGGGGGTTTCGATATGGTCTTGAGAAATAATAAAGTTTCGATATTATTGTAAATAGTGTGTGGAGTTTCCTCACACGTATAACAGTTGTGAATATATGTAATTTTGCTTTGTATGAATGAATTCTAACATGTCAGGTAATGACCCGTCAAATTAAGCTCCTCACACTAACACTACACTTTTATACGCATGGTTGCTCATACACACAGAAAAATTATAAAGATTACATGGTTATAGTAAATAAATCAACCCTCATACTCAAATATTTTAACTGTGTGATTACCGTTCCTGATAATCTAGATAGGCCGCCTCCCTAGAAGAAGGAAGGCCCCCTAGAGTTTGGGCTGATAAAGGAATGCCCGAACAAAAGGGACCAACATGACCAAAGCTCCCAAGCCTAACATCGATTCAAGATTAGCCCTCGCAAAACCCTAACTGTCAAAACGTCGTCATAGTCAAAAGGTGCCGAAAGGCCAAAGCCGGTGCAATTGTACACCACAGCTAAAAGTTCTTCCAACAACGTGAAATAAACTAGGGGTGGGCATGGTACAAGTTGGGACAGTATGGACTCGAAACCAATCGCAAAAGCCGAAAATTCTATTCGGTATATGGGACGGTATGGTTTTGCCATTTTTGATTTTAGAAACCGTGTCAAACGTACCGTTCTCGTTCAGTTCAGTTTGATTTCTGTACCATTTCTTTTGGGCCACAATAAAAAATCAAGGCTCAATATGACAAAATTTGCAAATATTACAAGTTCCTAACTTGCAAACTTGTCTCAACCCACACAAAATTTCAAGCTTTCTTTTTGTTTTCCCTTGCATCTTAGCACAAAAAAGTCATAAACATAACTTGCTTATCATTTCCCCAAAAAATACTACTAGAAGCCATGAAGTGAATATATAACCATCAAGTATCACCACATGCTTAGACACACCTTTTGCTTAACTACAAATAACGCATATTCTTGCATGCGTATTGATTATTTACCTGTACTTAACTAGAAATTGAGACAATTTAACTGAACGTTTTCTGACATCAAAATTATTTGTTAGAAGACAAACAAATTTCTCAAAGATAAAATGGTCAAGTCTAGTATAGACTGGTGTAGACTTGACCAAATAGCCAATAATATGGAACCAAATAATTAAAAATAAATAATAAATAAATTAAATAATTGTGCCAGTCGATATGATATGACAACGGGGTGAGAAAATTGGTGTCAATCTCATACCATTAGAACCGGTTCGATCGGTTTGGTATTTGAATTTCGGTATGAGAATAGAAAATGAAACCGTACTGTACCAGCTTGGTTCGGTATGAAACGCGTACGGTTTCGGTTTTACGGTTTCAAATGCCCATACCTAGATGTAACTAGCTAGGTTGTGCTTGCGATGGCTGCTAGGTAGGTTAAAGTTTTTCTATTCTCCAATATAATAATGATTCAAAACAAAAGAATTAATATAGTCTCCGTCCCATTAGGTGAAGGGAAACTGCTTGAGAATACTTTGTTGAGTAACAAAATACTTTTTTTATTTTTCCACAGTAGTTTAAAAAATGTCGATCGTTCAAAATCATGATCGATAATTATTAACAAAGATGCGGGAAGATTAGATTAAACTGTTTGAATTACTATATATTTGTATTAGTCTAAATAAAGCATGGCAATTAATATTTCCTCTATTTAAGTTTCAACTTGTTAATTCTAGCGAGCAATTAATTATACTACGTACTCTATGATTTGGATCCCATGGTATTGTAATAAATTCTATGATTTGGATCCCATGGTATTTCGACAAAAAAAAAAAAGCTAAGGATCCCATGGTATTGATTTACAGCTAGAGTCCATAGGAGTATATGCCATAATATATATTGACAATTAATTCAAGATGATGATACGTACTGTGACTATGATCACATATACAATTGAAATTTGTTTTGGGAAATTTTAGGTCTCTAGCTATTATTTTCTTCATTCTAATTAAGGTAGTTTTCTACCCGTTGCAAACCATGCCTTCAAATCATAGAGTCGCCTTCGATCAATGTCCATTAAGTACTTCATCAGCTTCGAGCTTAGCAAGTTGCCTTTGAATTCATCATGTGCATTTAAGGAAACAAAAACAAATTGTAATTATCACAATTAAGTAGATAGCTAACTAGCAACAAACCAGTTGAAGAATTCGTATACATCGCTTTGGACCTAGCTAGGTAATTAGGTGGTTGAAGGGACACGTGTCAATAGATGAAGGGACAAACAAAGAGACTGAACCCTCTATATATGAAATGTCAGATTGAAGCTTAATTACTGTACCATACACAGTAACCATGAAACCTGCTTTTGCTTTGTTCCTCATGATCATGGTTTTCTCTGGTCTAATGGCCGCCCAAACACCAGGTCAAGGCGGCGGAACCTTGAGCCTGAAAATGATAACCCCCACCAACACCAAACCTCAGTGATCGTGATCTTGACCAACACCTAAAGCTCAACGCCATCTCCACCTATCGTACAACCGTAGCCGGTACCATTCCATCGCCAATTTTCTCAAAGCCCATATTCCAATCGGCGCCAGACCCAGGTACATACTTTTCGCTGTTCAGTTGGGCATCGGCTACCCTCCCGTCAGAGCAGTCATGGTGTTTGATACCATGACCCCTTTCACGTGGGTTAAGGCACACTACAACCCCAACAACTCCATAGGCTTCCATCCCATGCCTGCCAGCAGCGAACAATGCGTCCCGCCTCTATTCAACTCCTCCTCCTCCACGTCCCCGCCAAACGGTTGCGGTTACGACTTTGGGTTCAGCCGGGGCAGTTACGGTTATGACATGTTCGATGGCGTTCCGTTTAGGGATATACCATTTGGTGTCCAAGTGTCTGGTGACGACCAGTACGGTGTTGCTGTGGCGGTCGTCACCAGCCACTTGGACACCAAATGGTATAACCCTAAACGGAACGCCATCGAACATGTCGTAACCGTAACTTCCCCGGCTGAACCCAAAGTCGTAACCGCAACCGTTTGGCGGGGACGTGGAGGAGGAGGAGTTGAATAGAGGCGGGACGCATTGTTCGCTGCTGGCAGGCATGGGATGGAAGCCTATGGAGTTGTTGGGGTTGTAGTGTGCCTTAACCCACGTGAAAGGGGTCATGGTATCAAACACCATGACTGCTCTGAAGGGAGGGTAGCCGATGTCCAACTGAACAGCGAAAAAGTATGGACCTGGGTCTGGCGCCGATTGGAATATGGGCTTTGAGAAAATTGGCAATGGAATGGTACCGGCTACGGTTGTACGGTTGTACCAATATCGATATTGGTAAATGTTCGAGATAAACTATGAAAATTTAGAGAAAAACATGAAAATTTTAAATGAAACTTTAGGAGATGTTTTTTGGATCAATTATCTCTCCTATTTTAAAAGAAAACGTTGAACAAACCTCACTACATAATGAGATGTAATAATTAAGAATTGATTAGTGTACGCTGAGTTGCTGACAAATAACTATTATTGAAAGATAAGGAGTATGATAATTTTACTTAGGTTATTGACAAACAACAATACTTTACTTAGATTATAATAAAAAAATTATGTTAATAATTTAGTAAATTTCCTATATTTGACTCTCAATTCATAAAAGTTTATTTGTTTATAAATCGACACAAAGAGTGACGAAATGAAAGTGCGAAAGCAGAGAATGATGTAGTGAATATTTTGAAATTTCGTTTTTATAGAGTTAGTTTGTTGAAAATTATTTAAGTTAGACATTTAAGTGAAGTTGAAAGTTATAAATGGTTAGAAAATTGAGACATTTACTTATTGTTTATAGTTTTTTTACAGCTCTCTAAAATAGAATATATGTAAAGAAGGTATACGTACATTAGAAACCAACAGCCATCACAGCGGGATTGGCGAAGGCATTGAAAGTTTGACAATGCCACACAAGTTTGAACCCCCTTCCATGCTGAATTGTGGATTGAATTTTGGTTGGATTTTTCAAAAACCAACGCCCGCATATGAAATATCGCGATAATTTCGCCGATAATTTCGGTTTTTAGAAGTGGTCGCAGTTAAAACACTGCCTTGTCTTGTCATATATACTACCGCTTCCAGCGGAAGGTGCTGCAAGTGTTTTGGGGTTTAGGCAACAAGTTGAGGCATACCAGCAGTTAAAACAAGCTGTGTAAAGTAGTACGCTGAGCACTATGATGGACTCCAGCCCATACCCGTGGACAAGGATTGAAGGATAAGTTGAGATTTGATGTTTGTTAACCGATGATGCCTGGTCGATCAGGTCTACTCGAGGCCATACACTGGGCTTGGATTTCAAGGAGGGGGAAGCTGAAACTCTGGCAGTCGGCAACATTCGCCGAGTTTGAGGATGACAACCTCTTCTGTTTCCTCATACAACCACTTCCAGCTGAAAATTGTACAAGTATTTTGGGATTTAGACAACAAGTTGGGCACAGGTTTCTTTTTGATGTAGTGCTTGATGCTTCAAGTCTGTTTCCGTGCTGAGCCGTGTTGAGAGGATGGATTAATAATGATGGATTAGTTGATAAATATTGAGTACGTGCTTCTTTTTTTTGGATGAAAATGTGAACAAAGACTTAGTTGGGTTGAGTTGAGTTGCAATAATGTAATCACATTAGATGATCGAGGTAGTACTGTCTTGCCTTACTGTCACTGCCCAATCGAATTTCTCGTAGCCTAGCTATTGTCATATTCGAGTGATTCACTTGTTCTTTTATATGAATGTTTCACTACTATAATTCATTATATGTAATAGAAGATTAAAGCTTTTGTCATCGTATATATGATCTTGGGATTGACGGAATGGGCATTTTGAAATTGAAGTAAAGCTAATATATATTGCTGGTGAAGTAATTTCTACTTGGTCACATTTTGACTATAAAAGTTGTTGGCTGTTGTCCAAATTGAGAAGTGTGTCGTTTGTGTACCTTGATTGACTTCTGAATCTAATATGCTCTGTCCATTAGGTCATCACGTCGGCTCTTATAGAAGCAGCAGCAGCAGTCTCATTGATAAAACCGACTAGCAACATCAAGACCCCCATTACTGTCATCAGCTGCAGAGACTGGCCGGTCACCCCAAGATCGACGATGGCATTGAGGTTGGCTTTGCCTTCAACTGAAATACCTCCATCAAACGAAGATGTACTACAAGAAGGAGATTGCCAGAGTAGTGAATCTGATGTGTGTAGAGAACCACCATTTCAGACAAAAGGTATAACATATATTCTGTTGTGTTGATTGGGACTAGATTGAGGAAAAATTGTTGGCTTGTTGCCAACTGGTATTGCATACGATGGTACTTGAAAAATTGACAAGGACAATGGATTATGGACGTTAATCTCTTGTTGCAATTTATTTTTGATCATTTCTCATTTTCTCTATTTGGCTATTTCGAATGTACCATACCTCTATCTGCAGCAATTAGAATGTACTTTGTTTCAGCCATGATGGTTACCCAGGACAGCCTTTAGCCTTATCAATTCAACCTAGTCCAAATTTTCACAATTTAATTTTTCTTATAATGTAAGGGTCAAATTGATCCACTCATTAATGAATTGGACTTCTAAAAATAAAGGCTTAAATGCTAAAATATCGCTTGAACTTGGTCATAATTATCAATATACACCCGAACTAACAAATACTAACACCATCGTCCATCAATTTCAGCGTGTTTCATCACATCTCGTTCTCGTGAGGGCTAATTTTGTCACTTCATATCAGCTACATGTAAACAGCACAGATGAGAGAGAGAGAAAAAGAGAGAGAGAGAGAGAGAGAGAGAGAGAGAGAGAGAGAGAGAGAGAGAGCTAGCCTGAAATTGAATTACAAAAAAATATTAAAAAAAAAAAAAGATCTTGCATGCAATATTTTGAACCCTTGCACATAGACAAAAGATGGGTACTTTGAATTCAACCAGATACCCATAGGTTATTAATAATAAACTTTGCTTTATTAGGGCTTTTCCAATTCCAATAGACATCAAAATCCTAGAAAGTACATAGTGCTCCGAAACTAGAATATTATACGTTAGCGTTATACAAGGGCTTGAGCAGAAGTAAGTTACCCAAAAAAAAAAGAAAAAAAAGAAAAAAACAAACAAACAAAAAAGGGTTCGAGCAGAGGTAGATCTCCAGGAAAATTATCTTAAATTCAAACCATATGGATGAAGGAAACGTTTACCAGTAGTCTAATTTGATAGTCTTAACTTGAAACTATTAAGAAGGAGCTGCATTTGTCATTGACCGATAATCTAAAAACGAGAGATTATTATGTCATTAAATTTGAAATTGCAAAACTCACATAGATTCCTAAACTGTCAAATAAGAGAGAAAGAAAGTGAAAGAATGTTACCTCATATGGACCAGATAAGCCAGCTGGCCGGATTAATCCCAACATATCCACGCCATATTTTGCTTGGTACGTATGAGAGTTTTGGGATTAATTAATTTGTCACACCATTTATCATTTGATTTGAACAATTCCCCATCCCCGTCATGCTAATTGTAGCACTGTTACCCAAGAAGTTGGAGCCGTTTTCTATTTGTGCACTCCTTCCTAGTCCTAATTCTAATTATGTCCTAACTAATATTATATTTAGCTGATATATGGAAATTAAAATATATCCCACCAACTAACTACTTGCATAAAGCTAAAGCCTACATTTACATTCTACCGTAAATATTTAATTAATTGTCCCCTTATTTTGTTGCTAAGAATGACATATATGCAACCACTGCCAGTGGCCTAGTGGATCAGCGTTCAGGTTGGGAACCCCCCAACCCGCGTTCGAATCACGAAGCTATCAAAGTGGTCAGGCACTGTGCTGCAATGCACAGTTGGAGCATTTCACATGCGCCGCAGGGATTAGTCCTTGGGCCTAGGAAGCCTTGGCCGCAGTCAAAATCATATTTTCCAGAGAAGGCTTAGCTCGCAGCCGCAAGTATTCCACCAAAATATCTGTTCATTAATTAAAAACATTGAATTTATTAATATACACAAGAACAAGTTAAAATGGAAAATAGCAAAATTAATCTTGTCGTTTCTGAAAGACCTGGGATTTGTTTATGAACGGAGAACCGAGAACATGCAAGTTGGTTCATGTATTTAATTTTAAACAAAGGTCATCACTCAACCTCGATCGTCAGGTCGGAATCAAGTACATAAATATAAACAACTCCTTCACAGCAAGGGAAGGGCCAATGTTGGTTGGATGCGGAAACTAAGTTTGTAGCTGACCATTCAGCTATACCAAAACGAAGATAAATCGACAAAAAGTCAAAAATGATAAAATGTTTAACTTCACTCACCGTAAAAGGTACTGTCGCAACGTTTAACAATTTTTCATGACAAATTAATTAAATGCGATAAACAACACACAAATATCAAAAACAGTTGAATGCTTGACTTGGCTCACCGCAAAATGCCGGAGATGACGCACCCTACAGGTTACCGCGGCGCTTAATAATTTTTCGGGACAAATTAATTAAATGCGACAAAAAACATACAGAAATACAACAAAACCCTTAAATTAAGAGATCGAGACAAAGATAGATAATGCTCACCGTAAAAGGCGAAGACGCACCTTACTTGACACAACGACACTTAGCCATAATTTTTTAGGATAAATTAATTAAATGTGACAAAAACAATATGCAAATTAAAAAGACATTTGTAATATACAACTTGATAATGATACTAACATGTACATATTATTACTGTGGAAGTAGCTAGCTCCACCCTTCAAAATATCAGCACCGAATTTTTGATATCATAGTTCATCTTCTCCAAATTGGGCTGCACGGCAGATTGGATCATCGGTGGGGGCCCGCACACCAATGCAAGAGAACCATCTGATCCATCGGGAACATGCTCCCTCAGTATACTCTCCGTGATGTATCCCACACTATATTCCCAACCTTCCTTACCATTCGAGAGCACGTACCACACCTTGAACCTCTCATGCTCCTTAGCCCAAGCATCAAGCTCTTCCCTCAACAAAATATCCTCTTCGTTTCGGTTTGCATATACGACGTGCATTTCTGTGTCGTCCTCGGGGTCTTTCAGGATGGCTTGTGCCACTTGGTAAATGGGTGTGATCCCCGTTCCACCCGCAATCATGGCGAGCTTCTTCGCAAACTTGGGTTTACCGTGGACCAAAAAGTTACCTTTACCGTTGTACTCTATGTGACCCAATGGACCCTTCACGTCTAGACCCGACCCGATTGGCAGCGAGTCCAAGTACTGTGACATGAGGCCACCATTAGGGAATCGAGGGTGCACATTCTTAAAATAGATCTTCACTACCAGATCAAAATACCCCACTTCATCAATCGAGCTAGTTGGTGTGTAAGCCCTCATGCAAAGCTTGTCATTAATTGTAGCACACAAGAATATGTGCTTTCCCACTGGCAACCCTAGAGTTTGGTCTTCTGACGGCAATGCAAATCTGAATACCCTCACGTCATGGGAAATTGAGGTCTTCTTCACAAGCTTGCATGGAATTTTCTCACGTGGAATAAGCGCGATGCTTCTTACGGGTGTGATTTCATTGATGGGGGCTAAAGAATTTGTAAGAGAAGTCATAGAATCCACAGTTGATCCATGGGCGGTGTTATTAGGAGAACTAGAGTCGGAGGCGTAACCTGTGGTACCAACAACCACCTCGCCTATTCTAAATTCCTCGAGCATGTTCTTGGCCTTGTCGGAATGGATTGCTTCAAACTCTTCGGTGCAATCCGTTCCAGCATTGATCAAAATGCTATCAGCACCGCCAGGGTGATCATTGAGAAATTTAGTGCAGTCGTAGACATGACCTTGGATGACGATCCAGGTAGACTGAGGGGTGTTATGACTCTTGACTTCGGACATTGAGTAAACCTTGGATGATGTGTTAATGAAGGGTGTAGAGACACTTTTCTTGACGGTTGGGTTGGATTCGATCTCCGACTGTCTCTCTTTGGCCATCCACCCACCTGATTGGTTCCCGGGTTTGGTCGGATGCTCGAACACCATGCCAATCTCTCCTCTGTGTGGCAACACATTGATTTTCACTCGGAACCAACAGTTGTTCATCATTCCCTGCACATTTGAACCACAAGCTCATATCAATTAGCAAAGAGACTCAAAAGTTCAATCTGTCACACCTATATGAAAGTTATTTGTACCACGTACAAGAACTGTTTGCACAATAATAGAAGAGTTTTAATGTCCCATGTTTCAATTGGGGCAGCCATATATGAAAACCACGCACTAGGTACTTCACTGCCCAATGAATGAATCAAATATTATTAATACTTGTACCAATAAAATAGGCTTGGTCTTCCAAGGCTTAAGGATCCAAGGTTGAAGGCACCGATTGGGAGACTATTTGAATGATCTAATTAAATTGTAATTAACTACTTAGATCATGCTTTTCAAAATAGAACATAGAAAATAGAGACAATGACTGTTTTTTTTATAAGAAAGAAAACTAAACTACAGAGAAAAATCTTTAGAGCAGCCGCCTCCAAAAAAATCAAATTGGAAGGCGGAGCTAAAGGACGAAGGTAACGCATTATACCACATAAAAGATGGAGAAGCAGAGTGACCTAAATGGGCTAAACTGTCAGCCACAAAATTTGCTTCCTTAAGGATATAGTGAAAAACAATACTAGAAAACCTACGACTTAAGGAAAGGATATCAAGGACTAGGAATTTGATTTTCCATCACAATGTTAGAGACAATGACAGTTCCCATCACAAATTGCCAAGTTTCTCCATCACTTAAACAAGTTGGAAAAGACAAGTTGGTTCAAGTTGGAGACCAAAAAAAAAACAAGTTGGAGAACTGCGGACTCTAGTTCTCCTAATAACACCGCCCATGGACTACCAAGAACATCAACTGTGGATTCTATGACTTCTCTTACAAATTCTTTAGCCCCCATCAATGACAAGTTGGAGACCAAAAAAAAAACCAAGTTGGAAAAGACAACCACATACATGACGAGAAAGAACCCAGTTGGTTCCAGCAAAAGGTGATTAATTAGGGTGAAATGAATAATTAAAAAAGAGAGAAAAGCTAGCATCATACCTTGACATTCCAAAGGAGCTTTTCGGGCTGAGTGTTGTGGGTCTCGTCCCAAGCCCTCACCGCAATCTCTTTGGCTACCAGTACGCTAAGCACTTCCACTTCCAGTGACCAGAAGCACCAGCACCAGTACTTGCCATACTTGTTCGGCTTCTCTTGGTGGTCCAGATTGCACACGTGCCATGTCTCCCCACCGTCCATTGTCACCTCCACTCGTGTCACTTTCTTCCCTCCTCCTGTAAAAACACAACAACAAGCTGCTCAGTTACTCTGCGCATTTTCAAACGATCCAGAAAGGGCTAAATTTTAGATAAGGTCAAAATTTAAACTAAGGGCTATAAACCCTAGCTAAACCCTAAGTTTATAATCACCCCACAAACATTAAATAAAAAAAGAGGGGGAAATCATGTAAAATAAAACCTAAATGTACGTGCATAGCCATAGCCAGATAGCCAATACTTAAATTAACACGTTGCTTTCTTTTCCTTTCCTTATTAATTGAAAAAAAAAATCATAAATATGATGTTTCATTGGTTGGTATAGAGAGTGTCTGCGATGGAGACTTACCCCCACTTAAATTTATGTTCCACGAATCAACCCAGAAAAGTATTTACTTCTACGACTAACAGAATCCAAATGACTTTGGACGAGAGTTTCTTCCTTATAGGTAGCTTACCGGAGTATGCGTAGCCTCTGAGGGTGTATGGCCGAGTCCACGAGTTTATCGACAATATTTCCTCGTGGCACGGCGTCGTAATCACCGAGTTTATGTTGAGCTCGTTGATTATGTACTCCGGCTTGTACCACCATGCTGCACGTACACCACACAGTAACAATTAATATTAGCTACAGTCCACGTCACCTTAGCTAGTACAGTAAATAGTAACTGGCTAATTAATTAATTACCTTCAGCGTTGGCAAGCTCCGCATCAACACGCGAGGGAAGGACCCTGTTGTCGTTGTAATGGTAATAAGAGTCGGATTCTTTGGTCGTTACGACGATGCGTTTGAGCCATTTCACCATCCGACCCCCGATGAAGCCGGGTATGATCACCCGCACCGGAAACCCGTGATCCGGCGCCAAACGCTCGCCGTTTTGCATGTAGGCCAGAATGATGTCCCTTCTCTCGTCCATCGCGATATCCTTCTTCAGGCTCGTCCCGTACTTGGACCCACCGCCACCAGGTAAGTCCTCCGCCCCTTCGAAGCAGACGTTGAGGGCCCCGCCATTTCGTCTGTAGATCCCGCACCGCTTCAGCACGTCGCGCAACCGCACGCCGCGCCACACGGAAGTGGAGATTGCGGCGGCGCCCCAGTTGAAGCCGGTGGTCTGCTTCACCATATTCTGCTCCTTGCGACGGTTTCCCGCGCAAACCAGGGTCACGGGGAGTTCGCGGGCGCGAAACTCGGTGGTGAGCTGGTCCATGGTGAACCGGGCGGGCCGCTTGACTAGACCGGTGACCTCGACGGTCCAGTCGTGCCACGTGGCCTTGGGGACGTAGCCGTGGTTGCGGACGTAGTGGAGTGGGACCGGGGTGATGAAGCCGTGGTGCATGAGCCGGTTTAGCGGGGCCTCCGAGTTGAAGGGGTGTTTCCCTGTGAGGCGGACCATGGTGGAGTTGCGCTGAACCCAGTTGTCCGACGTGGCTTCATCGCGTGGGTCCAAGATCGACGGCTCCAATTCGTTGTTGCCTCTCCGGATCAAATCCCAGTAGTCAAGGATGCTGTCGTCATTTTCGTCCTCGCTGGAGTCGGAGTCGTTGTCATCGATTGGGGCCGAGATTTTAGGGGGAGTAGTGATATCTTGGAAGTGGCGGTTAGGACTGGATTTGAAGGAGCGAACGACGCCGTTCATGGCGGGCTGGATGTGAGGGAACTGACGGTTCTGGACGGAGGCCGCCATAGGAGTGATCGAGTGTGAGTTGTTGTTGTTCAGGAAATAGAGAGAGAGAGCTGTACCAAGAAGGAGGGAGAGTCTTTATGGAATCTCTTGAAAAAGAGGAAAGACGCAACGGAGACACTTATAGGGCCTCTAGACCGTACACGTGCCACACGGAGACTTTGGGTCCCACCCTATTAGGAAGGAGAGCAGCCAGTTGGTAATTGAATTGGTGTCGGCGTAAACTAGTGAAGGGTTTGGCACTTTGGCTCGATCATGTGAAGTTCACGTGCTTAAGCTACAGCTGATTTATATTTATATATATATATATATATATTTTTTTTTTTGGCAAAGATATTTATATTTTCAATGCCGATAAATACGTATACGTGTTCGTATTAACAGAAATCATGACAAATTGCTCATTAAAACAAATGTTCACTCATTTATTTAAAAATCAATAAAACTAGCCCTACCAATTAACTCGCTCCCATCTTTTTATTGCGTGAAAAATCATTAGCAAAGTTAATTTCTTAAAAAGTAGGAGTTGTATATTCAGTGCATGCATGCATGCAAACTTCAAAATGAGGGTGATATCGTATACGTACGTACGTACCTCTCTCTATTAAATATTTAAATACCGTCAGAAAGAACTGCCCAGAGTGCTATTGCTAGTAGATACGGTTCATCCGTTTACTGTTACAACCACCATTTTTTTCAATTTGTTACGACCACCATTTGACACTAGTCTTCCATTGTCCATATATATACCATCCCATTACCCCTTTATTCTTCAGAAACTAATTCCTCTACGTACATGATTCAGAACCCTAAACATTTTTTTTTTGAAACGGAACCCAAAACAAGACTGTTAAACTTATTAATGTGGCATTGATTTTGAAAATGCGTTGATTACCTTATTGATCTTGAAAATGCATTGATTTTATTAATGTGGCATATTTTTTTTTTATGAGACCATAGTTTATTATGTAGTACGTTCAGTAGTACACCTATCTATTAAGCAACACAAAAAATTAAAACTGAAGGATGGAAAATTGCAGATGACCGGCCTAATGATTAGGCATATTTATATATATATATATATATTGTATGCATTAACATATGGATTTGATCCTGTCTATCACTGTTCCATGTACAGGTTTAGAAGTGGAACAAATTGTACGTGTCCTTGGGAGTTGGGAGTACTCCTTGCTAGAGGGCCTTTGGCCTCGTTTGGTTCGCGGAATTGAGGTCATAGGAAAGAAAACTCAATCTTTTCCAGTGTTTGAAATGCAAAAGGAAAGGAAAGAAGGAATGAAAAATATGGCGGAAATTGGTTCCTCCCCTACTCTAAGGCCTCGTTTGGTTCACGGAAAGGAAAGGAAAGGAAATCAATTCCTTTCTCTTTCCATAGGAAGGGAAAATTAAAATTCTCATTAGTTTTCCTTTCAAGTGTTTAGCAACACTAAGAAAAGGAATAAAAAAATAATAATATATGAAACAAAATTAATATTTATAATTTCATAAATTATTATTTTAGTTATAAAAATAATGTAATTAATGTTAAATTAGTGCAATAAATGCAGGAAAGTAAGTATGGAAAGTGATTCCCTTGGAGTATGAAAGGAACCAATTTTCCCTCTATTTTCCCTTCCTTCAGGAAAATATTTCATTTCCTTTTGTATTCCAAACACAGGAAAAGATTGAGTTTCATTTCCCAAGTCCTCAATTCCGCGAACCAAACGAGGCCTAAGGGAATCATTTTTCCTACTTACTTTCTTGCATTTATTACACTAATTTAACATTAATTACATTACTTTTTGTGATTAAAATAATTATTTATAAAATTATAAATATTAATTTTATTCATTTATTATTATTTATTGATGATTACTGGTTATGTTAATGCTTCCAACCGTATTGCCTCTGGTTCTATGTTCAATACGTCCCAAGAGCTTTGCATAATTAATGAAGAGATTTGGAGCCTCTTGCCATCCTCGTTGTGCTCCTCGTATCATTGAAGTAAATTGGCACCCTCCCTTACTTGGTTGGATTAAGATTAATACAAATGGAGCTTGAAAGACGAACTCACCCCGTGCAGGTTATGGAGGTGATTTCAGAGATTACAAAGGTGAGGTTCTTGGTGCTTTTTCCTCCAATTTAGATATTTCAAGTTCAGTTGCAGCTGAGGTCCTGGTAGTAATCAAGGCTATTGAGTTGGCATGAGTTCGTGATTGGAAAAATGTGTGGTTGGAAGTTGATTCTTCACTTGTTCTCACTTTTCTTCGCTCTCCTCATATGGTGCCTTGGCAACTTAGGGTGGAGTGGGGTAATTGCCTTCATCGGATTTCTCAAATGCAATTCAAGTTTTCTCATATCTATAGAGAGGGTAATTAAGTTGCTGATGCCTTAGCCAATTTTGGCACTTCTTTGTCTGATTTGACTAGGTGAGATTTGGTTCCACCCTTCGCAAGTTTATTATGTACGAGAGATCGTTTAAGTATTCCTGATTTTAGGTTTCACTAGTTTGTGTTTTTTATTGTTCTTGGAGGGACTTTTTCCTTCATTGTTTGGTTTTTGTAAGGGGTAAGGTTTGTGTCCTTCCCATTTCTTGATGTACTTTTTTTTTTAAATTTATCTTTTAATAAATTTTCCTCGTCTGCCGAGGTTCACTGAAAAAAAAAAACGAGAGTAATTGTATATACATACAATTAAATATAAATATTGATACGTATATCTGTATACATACAAAAAGAGACACGTGCTTCAGATAACTACCTACTTCTTATACCAATAAAAATACTTTTGAATTTTGAAAAGACACTGCTATTTGTTATAAATAATATGTTATTTTTCATTTCTCAAAACTTGAATGAATTAATTTCTCAGTAATTCCTCCGAATTAGTAAATTTTGGTTCATTATATGATTCTCTAAGCTGGGGTTGGAGGTGTTCAGTCTTCAACTATATGATCGAGCAATCTCTGGAGCTATACATCTCACGGTACATACTATCTCTACTTAGTTATCTTTAATATCATAGATTGTATGGTGCTATTTCATTATGGCATATTGCAGTAAAGTACACCATGCAAACATTAATTAGTGTTACTCCAAATGATTAGAATTGGGGTTACACCTCCACTATATATATAATATGGAAATGCCAGATTTAGATGATAGTTCAGGCAATGCCTGTGGGCTGTGGCGAAAGAGTTGTAAACAAGTTTCATACCTTAATTAGCTAGCTTGTTTAATAGAAGTAGGATTAGAGATAAACAAATGGAAGATTCCAAGTTGGTTTGATTTTGAAATAATTAATCCGATCTTGTACCATTAAAATACAAATTAACGGTAAGAGTTAAAAGGAATGGAGCCGAATAAGTCAAGGACTGTAATGAGGAGCTAGTTGTGCATGAGAAGTGGCGAATGGGATGTCCCAATGGCCAAGTATTCGATCTTTACTAGCCAGCCGGCCATGGTTTTATGCAGAAACTACGTAGCAAAGCTAACAGATTGAAAAGGGGTCACGAGCCACAACATCTCAACTGGGGGCGGCTGATAGAAAACTGAGGGGGTTAGAGAGAAGCAGCTGGCCTTGTGCCCTTTGGTGAAGCTTTGGAGCCATTTTGATTTTTTGGTGGCTTACCCGGCCCTGTTTTTCAATCTGAAAAAAATATATTGTCAAACTTGGATGAGTTGGGTCCATGCATGCATGGGGATGATCTGATCGAGTAGGTTGAGACCCTTTTTAACTTATGGCTGAGACCCTTTTACTATATAGGCTAGGAAGACAAATCTATCTAGTCCGCTCACAACGTCGATCTTGATGTGACTCTGCCTGGTTTGATTCGCTTGTGGTTGAATTCTTTTCTTCTCAAAAGCGAGCTTTCTCAGATACTGGGGAAGGTATTCCATGCACGGAACGTGCACATGCACGTAGCGCTGAGATGCACACGATCATGATTTTTAACGGTCAACCGTTATGATCAAATTAGTCAAACAAAACTGAACCGTTGGATCTCTATTTGGACGGCTGAGATTGAACGTGATGTTGCACGGACCGTGCATAGAATAATTTCCGCAGATACTGATAGATTTTGTGTGACAACTTTTCATTAAAATGACGAGTCAGTAGCAAACCCTAATCGGTCCTCTAGCACTGTCAATAGGGTTTTTCAGGGTTTTGTTGTTTCCATTTATGGAAGTTAGAGAGACGCTTTGCAAACCAACTGGTTCCTATATATAAATAGAGAGGCAATCAAAATTAATGGGACTCATATTCTTATCTTAGTATATATATATATATATATGTCGGGTTTCAAATCAAAAACTGAAATTTTGATCAAATAATGTGCATACAGGAGAGTATTTAGTGATGACCTTATAATAAAAACTTTATGAAGACTTTCAAATCAATAATTAGATGAGTGTTTTAAATTTTAATTAAAATATTATTTTTTCAATATACAAGTCATCCGACCATTGATTTAAAAGTTCTCACTGTGTACTCATTTTAAGGTTCTCATTAAAACGAGCCTATGTGAATACATATTAGTATCTTATTTTAGTTGTAAATAAATGATATGAAGATATAAGCGAGAATTAGATATAAACAAGTAATGGAAATATTGCCACATATTATATGGTGAACAAATTTGATGACCAACCATATAAATAGAAATACGTAATTGTCAGTCGTGTCACTAACTTATTGGATTGAAAGATATAATAGAAAGTTGGGGGGCAAAAACAAATTGTTGATACTTTTTTCTTTGTTTGGCAAAATAAGCTTGTCTAAGTCATAACAAGAGTTTCGTTTGTTGGGGAAATTAAAACATCTTTGATAAAGTGATCTAATGTCCAATGTGAAATTCTCACATCAAAAGAAATGACCTGAAATCTATAATATATAGAGTGATTCACTACTAATTAATCAAATTAAATTGAGGCTTCTTGAAATGAAACTCAGCACTTAGTTAATAATATTGGTGTTGATTAATTGGCCAAAAGAAACAAAATATTGGTGCTGACCCAATTAGTAGTGTGTCAAGATGGTATCAAGGTGGGGTATTCATTTCAATCACGTCCTAAGTTCGATTTACTAGGATATCTACCTACCTAATTTAGCTTAACTTGCTAGAGTAAACCCATCCATGATTCGCCCCTACCAAGATTTATGAGATTAACTTATGAAACTAAATTCTGAATTTATACAGATAGAATCAACATGTTCTGAATTTAAATGTTGGATGAGCAATGTAAGAGATGAGTTTGGGTAGGAATAAGTTGTAAAATCACATATATTTTCAGGCTAAGCTGGAGTATTAGTTTGTGTTTATTTGGAGAAAGATATGAATTATGAGAAGTTTTACGAGTTCAAATAAAACTGGTTCAAAGTTTGAATTCCATTTTATATTTATGAGTGCTTTGGAAATTTGGAATTAGTTCAAGGTTCAAATCCTAAAAATAGTATACAATTTCATTATCTTCATGGTTTATTTATATTTGTAATGCAAATTTTTTTAAATTTTTTTTTTGGGCTTGCATTCCTGCATTTTAGATTTTCTGAGTTATGGACTTAAACTTCTGACAACAAATGCGTTTCAGATGTTTTGCTCATCCACTTCACCCAGTTTTATTTGAGTCACAAGTGGATTTAGCCCAAGAAAACATATGGTAACTTTGATCAGAAGGACTTTCACTAACAAAGTAAATAGTGGTCAATGTTCCATTATTAACATTCACAAGATTCATTTGACAAGAAAACATTTTCTTTTACACTTCTGCACATGTATTCCTCCAAAGGGAAAAATCTCCATATGGTACCTGAACTATGACCAATTGCAAATTTTGGTACCTGAATTTTCATAAAGAATCTCGTGGTACCTGAACTAATGCTCCGTTAGCCCTTATAGTACCTCCGTCCACTTTTCCGTTAAAAACAGGGGTAAAATTGTCAAACAATTTTTTACCCAACAAATATATTAGTTTAATGAAGAGAACCATTTTTCATGAAATTAAAATTAATTAAATTAAAAAGAAAATTGAATTTAAAAATGGCGGTCGGATTCTGGGTAAATCCATCGCCATGATTCTGGGATCTACTTCATTTTCACCATTCTGGAAACCCCAACTCCAAACGCACCTAGCTACTTGCCCAGAATTGTTAACGTGAGAGTGAAATTTTGGATAGGTTTTGACCTGGAAATTGTTCGACAACTTCATTGAGCCACCTGTTTCTCGATAAAGTTGCTTCCTCTTGTGACATTTAATTAAAATAAAGAAACCCAATTCTGGGTTTCTATGATAATTGACTGGGAATTGAACTTGATAATTGGGTGAAGAAGAATTGCTTTGGAGTGGGAGAGATTTAATTTTCATCCAAGTCCCGCTTATTGTTTTTGTTTTGAGTTGATGTTAGTTTACAGAGGACATTAAATTGCAGAGGATGAAAGCCACGTTCCCAAACATTTCAATATATATCAACTCAAAATAAATCGCAGAATCATGGTGTCTCCGGAGAAGCTCTGGGTTACCGGATTTCGAGGAGGCCATACCCAGATCTACTCTCTCTCTCCGTTTCTTTCCACAAATAACTCAAGAATGTTGCTTCTCATTTAGTTTTTGATAGGTATAAGGGAGGAGATGATGAGAGAAAAGAGATTTTTCTTTGTTGCAATTGGTTCTAATAGAGAAAGATGAGGCATGAAGAAACTCAGTCGGGGAAGAAATGAGGCTGGAGGAGAGAGAAGGGAGTGTTTTTTTTCTTCTTTCTTTCTAATTTTGATAATATTTTGTTGAGTATAAATCAAATTACTATTTTACCCATGTCTTTATCACCAAATAAGTGCCACGTAGGTGCCACATAAGTACTTTAACGGAAAAGTTGACGGATGTACTATAAGGGCTAACGGAGCATTAGTTCAGGTACCACGAGATTCTTTATGAAAATTCAGGTACCAAAATTTGCAATTGGCCATAGTTCAGGTACCATATGGAGATTTTTCCCTCCTCCAAAAACAGAAAAACCATTTTCATTTACACTTGCTATTTGTAGAAAATTTATCTATATACTTTTTGTCATGAAATGACACCCATTTTCATTACCATTAATTTACCTTAATTTGCAATTTTAAACCTTGCTGTTTGCAATTTTAGACCAGTATATTTACCTTAATTTGATGACAATGTTAAACCCTAGCCTGCTGTCATTGCCATGGCATGGTAGACAGTCTAGTGGTTGGCCTCGATCTTTGTTCTTAGACTCGATGATGCTCCCGTAGCAAACATAAATCTTTGTTAGTACTATTTTTAAAGAAAAAAAAAGGATTAGGATCGATTAGAATTTAGGACATTTTTGGAATATGGATAACAGACTTGAGTAATATTGTAATTCCTCTTTAGTAAATTCAACAGAAATAGCAAAATACGATGCGTGGGATGATAAGTATGGAAGGTGTCAAACTGTCAATATTATTAGCGTTACTCATGGATTGATTATTTGCATAGAGTTTTTATCACATATAGTACCTGAACTATTTCTCAATTATATACTTGGTACATGAATTTTAATTTTTGTCACAAGTAGTACCCAAAGTTTTTGATTTCATCTCTTTTGGTACCTAAGACCGATTTTTGTAATATTATATGCGCGTGAGGCGCGTGTTAAAAAAAGAGAGAGGCTAAAATGGGTACTATTTGTGACAAAACTTGAAAACTTTGGGTGCTACTTGTGACAAAAATTGAAAACTTTGGGTACTACTTGTGACAAAAATTGAAGTTCAGGTACCATTTAGGATGAACTCGAAGAGTTCGGGTACTAGTTGTGATCAAAAGTGAAGTTCAAATACTATGTATAAAATTGAGGTAAAGTTCAGATACCATTTGTGATAAAAACTCATTTGCATAATATGTTTTTGTTCCTTTCAGGAGTAACACTTGTCTCATCTGTGTTTTTAAGAAGTGTTTTTTTAGACATAACAAATTAAGGCAATGCATTCAATTCAATCACAAGCTAATGCACATCCCACTGATCCCAGAATCATGGGCAAGGAAGAGTTAGAGGAGAAGATGAAGAATAATAATGACACAGAAGTGAGGCCTAACAACAAGGAAGTTATCATCACTGTTTATGTGGAATCAGAGTCCCTCTCCCATCATCCCATTAAGAAGATTAATCCCAACACAATCTCCAGAAAGCCTCCTCAGACTGCGAATACGCGCATCTATGATCACCGGTCTCATCTTCTTGCTTATGCTCAAGAGCTAAGAACAACTGCTAATTGCCAACAGGTGCAGTGGCCAAAGACTGGCTCAAACCCAAAGCACAAGGTAAGTTTAATTTCATCCATTACAAGTTATATGACACGTTGAGTCCATTATCGTTGAGTCCTCACTTGTGTTATTACTTCTAGATCTCCATTTATCAGGTGTCAGAGTCACTTTCAATCACAATTCTTCTAATCTGGAGATCAACATCCATTTTTAATCCATAAAGATACCCTAGATTTCAGCCTGAAGGACTTCACCCTCACCAATATGGTGAGAAAACCCTTGAATCCAATCACCAGACCAATTCCTAAGCACACCTCCAGCCCCAGTAATACCTTGAGACGACTTAGAACCATCAACATTTAACTTGAAATGACCTAAAGGCGGTTTATGCTATTGCAAAATAACAGGCTGTTTATTAGCAGCAGTAGAAGTTTCCATGTTGGTATTGAACCACTCAGTGACATAATGCATAATAATCTGTAAGGGATTAGTAGGGAACTGGAACTGAACATAAAATGTTCCATTGTTTCTCCATTTCCATTTTTTTTTCTCAAAAAAAAAAAAAAAATACCAGCAAACAAACATAAAGCAATCCTTCCAGTTGTAAGAGTTCCAGGTGCAACCTTTGAGAATAATATTATAATGAATCCAAGCCTCTTTTTTTTTTGTTACAATAATGAATCCAAGCCTTTGCTAGCTCGCGTCTTTGTCTCCTTTTAAGGAAAAATAAATAAATAAAACGAAAAGGGTAGAGGAGAAAAGAGGAGAAAAGAGGAGAAAAGAAGAGAGGAGACTATGAATATGACGTCATCTCCCTAACGGTCAAATTACAAGACCCATCAAGACCACCCCGTTGACTTTTGGAATACGATGATATTCAAATTTCAAATCCTTGTGACAGTTGTTGCTGAAGCGCGTGGGGTTTACGAACTAGGATCACCGCCCTAAGGCGCAAACTGTCAGCATTAATTATGCTTAATTAATTGAACCCCAAGTTTCCTACTGGCAATTCCAACGGTCATATTTGCTAATCCCTCTCTCTATAAATCAGTCCCTGCCCACTTCACTCCACTCACAATTGCAATCAATTTCTCTCTTCTCTTCTCTGTCAGTGAAGAATTCTATTGTTTCCCCAAAGTTTCTGTCTTTCTCTGTTTCGCTAGTCTCTAACCCAGAATTTGAGACTCGCTCGCTCGCTTGCGAATTGAATTGAATTGAAATCAATCGGTCGGTAATTTAGGGATGGATTGTGTTCCGGTGGGTGTGAGATTCCACCCGACTGATGAAGAACTGATCGGTCACTACCTCTACATGAAGAAGAACAATCCTGATTCGGTGACAGCGACGACGGGACCTTCATTCGTGCCTCCTGAGTTTGATCTGTATGGTGAGACGGAACCATGGATTATTTGGGAAGCCTATGGGGGCCCACGTCTGAAACACCAGGATCTCTTCTTTTTCACGCGGCTTAAAAAGAAGGCAAATACCCGAATTAATCGTAAGATTGGATCGTCATCGGGTACTTGGAGCCAAGGCGAACCCTCCAAACCCATTTTTGACAAGAAGAACAAGGACACCCCAATTGGGCGAAAGACCAAATTGAGATATGAGAACAAACTTGTGCCGGAACAACACGGTTGTTGGTGTATGGAAGAGTATAGTGGCAACAATTCCAATTCCAATTCCAATTCTGGTGCTGCACAAGATGATTATGTGATTTGTCGATTCCGAGAGAACCGCAACAGATCATCATCATCATCTGGAGCAGGAGCAGGAGCAATAAGAAATTATGATAACAAGAGGAAATGTCAATATAATGATGATGATGATCATTCCAAGCCCACAAAAAAGCACAAGTCTTTGAGAGTTGCTGCAACCACCACCAATGATCCTGAGGAACAACAACAGTTTGATGCTGTGGAAATGTTCCATCCTCATGAGCTGGTTCAGGTAGATGAGGAGGAGAGTAATAATGATGGTCCTCTCATGGCTCAACCGTTTTCTCAGCATCAGGTGGTTCATGTTGAGGATCACGAGAATGATGATTTCTTGGCTTCTCTTGATCAATGGCTCCATACTGATGATCCAATCGATAATGATGGTCACTATCAGTTTTCCGATTCTGATGTAGAGGCATTCCTCGCAGATTCTTCCATCTCCGGCCTCTTTTGATTGATTGAATTGGTTGGACACTTGGAGTACCACTTCCTGTATAATCCCCTGGTACATGTTTTGATTCTAAAACCAATTAATTGGTTAACACACTACATTGTAAATCAACTCATTTCTCTTCAATGAAATCAATTTTGCATTGGTCTTTCTTTCTCTGTTTAGCTATTGCACTTGATCTTTCAAATTTGCCAACTTGTTTACTTAATTAATACCTATTTTTGTGAGACATCAGAGTTTGTTTGTTTGTTTTTTTATAATCCTTTACTTACCTGGACTTCATTTCACATAGATACTATGAGATTTACCTTGCAGTTTAAATGAATATATAACTCTGTTTAAATGGTGCAGAAGGTTTTAAGTTTTAACTCACAACTAGGTCCCATATGTTTGCAGAAACTAATCTTCAATGTAACTTTCAATTTTGGAAACAAAAAAAGACTTCGAGATCATCCAAATCAAATACATTAATAACATATGTGACACCCTCTGAATCTCAGTATGTAACTTCTTCGTTGATTCGTCCCTCTTGTTCTGGGGTTGTGAGTTGAGATTGAGCATCTTTGTTAGCACTGTAACCGGCAATAATGGATTATTAAACACCCTGTCACAATTTCCAACATAAAATCCACCCGATGTTCAAGGAACATCAACTTCTGAAGGTGGCTCTTTGAGATTTTGAGCTACGATCGACGTAGTGGACAAAACATTTGCAAGCTTGTATCTCAGCTCCTCAACCTCTTCTGCTAATTATCACAAGAGAAAATTTAAGAAACTTTCACAATGAGTCAAAATAAAAACCATATTCTTTCTTTTTGGTTTGCTAGTTCATGCATTTACCTCTAGGATGTATGCCTATACATAGTATATGTACATATGTAGTACATACATATATATATATATATATATATATATATATATATATATATATATGTATGTACTACATATGTACATATACTATGGGGCTGGAACAAAATGCCACTCAAGTTGTTCTAGTTCAGACAGTTGACTCACTCTTCTATTTGAGGTTCATATACAGCACCAGCTTTTTCAAATGGTTTCTATATCAAAAGATTAAAGAAAATCCCTTAATGGAAGTATGAAACTCAATCCAGAATATACGATTACAAACTATCAACCTTACCTTTATCCAGGCTTTCCAGAAAGAAGATTTGTGTTTGATATCAATTGCTGTACTAACTTGGTTCCTTACTTCATCAATTCTATTTATAGGCCATCTATGCTATAAGTGCTGATCCCCAACTTGTCTACCTACAGAAACTGAGAAAAGTGTAAGGAACTGTACCATGCAATACCCAGGCAATGAGAACTGCTGGCATATGGAGGAGTATACTCTTGATGGCATCAATTCCAATTCCAATTCTGCTGCTGCACAAGATGATCATGTGATTTTTCGACTCCGAGAGAACAAATCATGTGGAAGAAATAATGATAATGAGCCACCAAATAACAAGAGCTATTTCAAATGGTGCAGAATTTTTCTTGAATGGTATAGCTTTTAAAATTTAGAAGCAATTTACAAATTTTTTTAAATAAAAAGGGACAAAGTAGTGTCTAGAATAAAAGACATTGAGAACTGGAAATTCATGGCAACCAAACTAAATGTGCTATTAGAAAACAAGATTTCTTAACAGGCTTCAATTCCAAAAAGAGAAACCTTCACCTGCTCAATATATATAGATGACCATAAAATTCCTATTTAATTGATTTAAGACTGAAGCACCAAAGATCAGGTTGCAAATGGAAATTTCTCTATTTAAGATCCTTCAATGTGTAGTGATATATCACAATATGACATGAAAACTAGTTGAGATTAGAAGAAAGAATCACAACTGAAGTCTTATACTGCCCAAGCAAGTGCATTGTTCACCATTCACCAATAGCACAATATGATGGTGAGACACATTAACTGTGTCATAGCACTACTATGAACTACAATTTCAAGATCCCCTAATCAGGCTATCATCATGTGTGAGGGAACAAAGCATTTCAATGCCACGCTACCAATGAATTACTATTGTACTCTTCAGCTAGAAGGAAATAAATACAAGATTAAATTTCATCAAGGAATCAAGCATCTGAGAAAGACACAGCATTACGATTGCGAGATATATAAAACCACCAGGATAGCAAAACACTTGATTTAAGTATCTTACCCAATGGCATTTCTCCCCATGATGCTGCATTATAAATAACTCTGCTTCCACTCATGCCTTTCAAAGCTTTTCCTTTCTTTTTCACTGAGAATTTCTTGCCAAGGACTACCTACACAAGAATTTTGGAAATGTTAGATTTCACATCTATTCTACCATTTGATTACCAAAATATTTGATGCTTTGGTATCTTGATGCATATACCTAGTAAATGACAGTGTTTGACTGCTGATAATAGCTGCTTCATATACATTAAACTACAGAAAAACAAAAATATCAACAAAACTTATCGACTTGTATGGCAGAGAAAAGAGAATGCTTTTGACTTAGTTCATACTTTTCTGCAAAACCTGTTAATAAAATTAAGCAAAACCTAACCAGCCTCTAACCTGCATGTCATTGAATTTGATGTCATTAGCAGCTACTACTCCAGCAAGATCAAGTGTGCTCAAATACGAGGTACAGGCTACTCGATGAACCAGATCTTATTATTCCCTCCAATTTCATGATGCTCATGTGATCAAGCTACAAAGAATAATGATTTCTCATGCCATAAACCTGATACTCTATCGTTTAAAATTGTACGCACTTTCAAGTGCCAAAAACCTTGCAGTTTCACCTTCATGTGTTCTGAATACACTGTTGTAGGTACCTTGCCCAATCTACATGCACTAATTAAAGGATTAAAAAAAATTTGTTCTCAAAATAAATCAACTACAAGAAAATTCACATAAATAAGTGTGTACAAACTGCAGACAATTCATAACCACAGGAGTTCTTGCACTAAATTCCAAGTTTCAAGTTTGTTTTTGTTCCCTCAATCTATCATTTCTGTTTTACTATTTCAGAACTGTAAATTTAGCATAACAATAATTTCAGGCTGTTTGTCATGCATTTTGGATATACCAATGGAGAAGCATCTCTTCATGCCCAACCCTTCAAAAGCAGATCATTTGAGGTGGCTAAAAAGTTCTTTAAAAAAAAATGAGTTAGTGCAGAATACCTCAAAAAAGGAAATATAAATTAAAGGAATTCCTTAAAGCCTCCATTAACAAATGACGGCTTAAATATCAACATTAACAAACAGAGAGAACAACACCAAATCCGATAATGAAACCCTATCCTACATAATTTTCTACTTCAATTACAGCATTCACGCTACCCCAATGTCACATTCAAAATGATAGAGAGCAGCACCAAGTCACCTATTGAAACCCAATCCTACATGATTTTCTAATCCAGAAGCTACTAGCTCTCCCATATATGAAACCAACTAATCCTGCAGCTGCTAGCATAACCTCAAGCATCAGCCCTTCAACTTGGAAAGTACAATGTTCATGACCCTTCTAATTACTGATGTTGGTCTGCCATTTAAAACCTCCATCATAGCCTTCGCATTAGGCACAAAACCCTTACCCATCATCACCTCCACAAACTGTTTGCCCTCCTCCTCAGCTGCCTTGTCCTCCTGCTTTGCATAGCCCTCTATCACCGCAGTGTAGGTAGCAGCATTGGGCCGCTTCCCCTTGTCCATCATCTCAAGCAAATACTTCTTGGCATCTCCAAAGAAGCTGGGGTTTGCACTGAGTCCCTTGATTAAAACAGTGTAAGTGTAGGAGTTGGGGGCAACCCCAGCAGCTAACATGGCCAGGTACGCCTCCAGAGCATCCTTGGTCTTGCCAAACATGAGGTAGGCTTCAATAAAGGACGTGTGGATTTGGACCATTGGCTCCACCCCTGTCTGTTGAATGATGTTATAGAGCTCGATGGCCTCGTCCACATTCCCATCCTCTACCAAAGCCTTGTGCATCTCCACTGACCGTTTAATCCAAGGGCTGGCACGCAACTCGCGGAGGAATTTTTGCACAGCTTTGTCAGTGGTGTTGTTGATTCGATCAGCATATGTCTTCATTGCCTGTATTGCTTCGGTGAGGTGGTCTTCTTTGTATTGATAATCATCGTTGTCAGGGCTGAACCCCTTAGCTTTTATCTGCTCAAGGAACTCCTTGGCCTCCTCCAGCGGCTCTTTGTAGGCAATGGCGTCCATAACATGCATGTAGGGTGGATAACGGGGCTTCATCCCCCTATCCAACATTTCTAGAAAATACTTCTTGGCATACCCAACAAAACTGAAATCCGAAAAGTCTTTTGCAAGTGCGGAGATGAGTATAGTGTAAGTGTAGGAGGTGGGGGAGACACCAGCGGCTATCATCTGCTGGTAGACCTTGTGAGCATCCTTGGTCTTGCCATTACCGGCGTAGGCCATAATGACCATGGTGAAGACGGCCACTTCCGGCAGTGTGGCCTGCTCAGAGTGAGGCTTAAAGAGCTCTCTGGCTTCGTCAAGGAAGCCGGTATCTGCCAGAGAATTGAACATATTGTTGACAATCATTGAGCTGGCAACAAATCATGCCAGAAAACCCGGAGTATTTCAAGGAAAAGTTGTCTATATGCACTATTCATCATTTACTTTTTATGTATATATATTTGTACACATAGCAGATGTAAGATAACAATTAAGAATGAAATGAATTCTCGATTCCAATTCTCAACATGGTATCAAAGCGTTCGATCCTAAAACCATAGGACAACACTCTTCTGCTTGAATCCGTAAGCCAAAATTTCACATCCCGTATTTCAAATTTCGAAACCTGAAGTTTGTATCCCGAATCCGAAGTTCGAATCCCGAATCCGAAGTTTGTATCCCGAATCCGAAGTTGTACCCCGAATCTGAATCCGAAGTTTGTATCAATAAACACCATAAACACCACCACAAACCAAAATTCTGAATCCTACCCAGAATCCATAAACACCGAAACAATTGTTTTTTTTTGTTGTTCTTCAAATTACTTACCCATCTGAAGCTCCCGCTTCCAGCCGCGATGCTGTCGATCACCATCATTTTTCTGGCGATCCGAAACCTTCTGCCGTGAATCAAACCAGTCCACCACAGCACCAGCCGCGAATATCTTCGCCGCTCCGAACCTCTCCGCCGCAACACTCCGAACCAGACCAGCCGCAAACCTCTTTGCCGCTCCGAACCACTACACCGCAGCACTCCGAACCAGTCCAGCCGCGAACCTCTTTGCCGCTCCGAACCAGACCCGCACCGAACCTCTTCGCCGACTTCGAACCATCCAGATCAGACCAAACTTTACAACTTCAATTCAAAGCAGACCGGATTGAGACTCCGTCACCAAGGAAAAGCTAAGAAGAAGAAATTTGGTTGTTGCTGCTGCTAAAGCCCGATCAGGTGAACAACCTCCAGTAGCTCGATCTCAAAGGAAGCCAAAAAAAAAAAAAAAAAAAAAAGGGAGGTTTGTTCACTTTGTTGTGTCTGCATCACCAAAAGCAAACAGCAAACAGGCAGAGGAAAAGTAGAAAAGAAAAAAAGGAAGCCGAAAGCATAAAGCCAAAAAAAAAGGGAGGTTTGTTCACTTTGTTGTGTCTGCATCACCAAAAGCAAACAGGCAGAGGAAAAGTAGAAAAGGAAAAAGGAGGCCGAAAGCATAAAGCAAAATAATGAAGGGAACTTTTTAATTTTTTTTTTTTGTAGAGCAAGTCACCATCACCACAAGAAAAGGAAGGAAGAAACGGACAAGCCAGCGAAAAAAAAAAAAATAAAAAAATAAAAAAATGTCGCTTTATGTTCGAAAAGAAGATCCGATGATGAGGGCAATGGAGAATTTACATGTGGCCTCAAAAAGTTCATCCTCACACAAGCTTGGAGGAATTGTGTGTCATCATTGCGGCTCGAGAGCTGTGCCTCATGCAGTACCCGAAACTCAAACAACAAATGTCGTTCACACCAGAAGTCATGGTAAGTCTCTAAATGTTTATGCCAATTCTAGTAATACTACTTGGATAATTGATACTGGTGCATCAGACCACATGACAAATGATCCGAGTCAACTCCACTCCATTAAAACATCATCCCAATCCATTATCTCCACCGCTGATGGTAGTCCAGCTCCAGTTACTGGAGAAGGCTGTATTACCCTATCTCCCTCACTTACACTAGACACTGTCCTTATTGTTCCATCATTAGATTATAGTCTCCTGTCAGTAAGTCAGTTAACCAAGTCTCTAGCATGTATTGTAGTTTTTTGGCCGGAATTTTGTATTTTTCAGGACATTGTCACTCGAAAAATTTTTGGTTATGGTGTTAGAAGGGGAAATCTGTATTATTTGGACCTTACTGATAGTGGGACTCAGAAATTAGTGCAAGCGCATAAGGTAGGGGGAGTAGAGGAGGCAAAGTCTAAAGTTTGGTTATGGCATCGGAGGTTAGGACATTTATCTTTTGGCTATCTTAAAAAACTTCAACCACATTTGTTTTCAGGTCTTGATGAGTCAGAATTTAAGTGTGATATTTGTGAACTAGCCAAAAGCCATCGAATTTCGTATCCTCCCGTAGCCAATAAAAGTTCAATTCCTTTCATGGTGATTCATGCTGATGTTTGGGGACCCACTAAAACTCCTACTTTAGCTGGTGCTCGGTACTTTGTTACATTTATTGATGAATGTACCCGAATGACCTGGATAACACTTCTCAAGAATAAGAGCGATGTAGGCGAAGTCTTTCAGGGATTTCATGGCATGGTCGCTACTCAGTACCAGAAACCCATCCGGGTACTTCAGTCCGACAATGGCGGGGAATTTGTTAACGCCTCTCTAGCTGAGTTTCTTCGTAGTCATGGCATTCGCCACCAAACCTCATGCTCCTACACTCCTCAACAAAATGGGTTAGCAGAAAGGAAGAATAGACAATTGTTGGAAGTGGTTCGTGCCTCCCTCTTTGGTATGAATGTACCAAAGCATTTTTGGGGAGAGGCTCTCACATCTGCTGTTTACCTCATCAATCGGACACCATCTAGTGTCATTGATTTTCAGACCCCTCACCAGAAGCTATGTGCCTTAGTCTCTGCCCCTAAGTTACCTAATTTGGAGCCACGAATTTTTGGTTGTGTAGCTTATGTCCATATTCCTAAACATCAACGAAGCAAACTGGATCCTTGTGCAAGGAAGTGTATGTTTATTGGGTATGCAAAATTCCAAAAGGGGTACCGATGTTATGACCCGCATACTCAAACCATTTATATCACCCTTGATGTTGCATTTCGAGAGGATGAAGCTTATTATTCAGGGGGAGTGTCTGAGTCTTCTCTCCAGGGGGAGGAACAAAATATGGAAGAGAACACTCAGATATTTCTTGAAATGGAAGAAACAGAGACAAGATTGCAAACTCAGGCCAACGATTGGTCGTCAGGAAGAAGTGATCAATCACGCGAGCCACTGGACGTAACAGAAGGTGTGCACGAGTTGTCGTCAGGGACAAATGACCGGTCATCAGAGATAAGTGACCAATTGTGCGAGCTAATGAAGGATACAGAGGCCACTCACGAAAGATCGCCTGAGGTTGAAGCAACAAAAGATCTAGATGTTCCCTGTTCTACACCATTACTTGAAGAATCATCTGAAAATGCTCCTATTTCGGTAAACCCTAGCCAAGAAATAACTTGTCCCAACCAGAATAATCCCATCATTGAGTCTTCAAACCCTGTAGCAAATGATGAGCCCAGATATCCACAGAGAATAAACAAAGGTATTCCAAGGAAACAGTATGACCCAGATCCTAGAGCTAAAGCCAAGTATCCAATTAGTAATTATGTGTCTACCCATAGATTGTCAGAGTCTCATGCACTAACTATAAATCAATTATCTTCTGTAGCTATTCCTAGAAATGTGCAGGAAGCATTGGGAGATCCAAGGTGGAAGAAAGCAATGAACGAAGAAATGGAGGCTTTACAGAAAAATGCTACTTGGGAGATTGTGGCACTACCGAAGGAAAAGAAGACAGTGGGATGCAGATGGGTATTTACAGTAAAGCTCAAAGCAGATGGCAGCATTGATAGATACAAAGCAAGGTTAGTTGCAAAAGGGTACACACAGAGATACGGGGTGGATTATCAGGAGACTTTTGCGCCAGTAGCCAAGATGAACACAATCCGCATCCTTATATCCTTAGCAGCTAATTGGGATTGGCCACTTCGACAATTTGATGTCAAAAATGCTTTCCTCAATGGAGATTTAGAAGAAGAAGTATACATGGATCCACCACCTGGAACCCAGTACAGTGCTTCAAATGTTGGCAAGGTATGTAAATTGAAAAAGTCATTGTACGGGTTGAAACAGTCACCTAGAGCATGGTTTGGAAGATTTTCCAAATCTATGAAGGCATTTGGTTATAAACAGAATAATTCTGATCATACTCTGTTTATAAAGCACAAAGCAGGGAAGATAACAGCACTTATTGTGTATGTTGATGATATGGTAGTAACAGGTGATGATCCAGATGAAATGAAGGCATTACAAGAATATTTGGCCAAGGAGTTCGAAATGAAGGATCTTGGCGAATTGAAGTACTTCTTAGGAATTGAAGTTGCAAGGTCAAGGCATGGTATTTCCTTGTCACAAAGGAAGTATGTGTTAGATCTTCTAACAGAATCTGGAATGCTTGACTGTAAACCAGTTGAGACACCTATAGAGATGAACCATAGGCTTGGAGACTATCCAGATCAAATTCCAATTGACAAGGGTCGTTATCAGCGTTTGGTTGGAAGATTAATCTACTTGTCACATACAAGACCAGATATAGCTTATGCAGTAAGTGTTGTGAGCCAGTTCATGCACGCACCAAGTAAAGAACACATGAACGCTGTGTATCGAATCTTGAAGTACTTGAAGGCTGCTCCAGGAAGAGGGTTGTTGTTTACTAAAGGCAACGATCTTGACATTGGAGGCTATACTGATGCTGATTGGGCAGGGGATCAAACCAATAGAAGATCCACATCTGGATATTTCACTTTTGTAGGAGGAAACTTGGTCACATGGAGAAGCAAGAAGCAAAAGGTTGTAGCAAGATCAAGTGCAGAAGCAGAATTTCGAGGTATGGCCCATGGTGTGTGTGAATTATTATGGGTGAAGAATATTTTGAAGGACTTGGGGTTTAAATACCGGAAGCCTATGGATTTGCATTGTGACAATAAGGCAGCTATTGAAATTGCGCATAATCCGGTACAACATGACCGTACCAAGCATGTTGAAGTTGACCGTCACTTCATCAAAGAAAATCTCGATCGGAAAATCATTTGTTTTCCATTTGTTCAATCAAAGGACCAGTTGGCAGATGTGCTTACAAAGGCGGTTTCAGGAAGGATATTTAACAGCTCAATTGACAAGTTGGGCATGATTGACATCTATGCTCCAACTTGAGGGGGAGTGTTGACAATCATTGAGCTGGCAACAAATCATGCCAGAAAACCCGGAGTATTTCAAGGAAAAGTTGTCTATATGCACTATTCATCATTTACTTTTTATGTATATATATTTGTACACATAGCAGATGTAAGATAACAATTAAGAATGAAATGAATTCTCGATTCCAATTCTCAACACATATGAATGGCATTTCCATTAAGGGCGTCGTAGTCCCGAATCATGTCGAATAGTTTTCTCAAATCCTTGTCCTCACAGTCTTTGGTCACATCCTCGAAAACCTTCATTAAATGTTTCTTGAGGTCTTCGGCACAGCAAGTGGGGGGACTACTAGTGTCAGCCATTGATTTGATTGTGCTCTCTAGTTTAGTTGTAGCAGAAATTAGATTTGAAACAACAAAAATCAGAGCTTGACTGAGAACCGACTGTAGAAAAGGAGAGCGACCCAAATCAGTGATGTTACTAAGACCCAAATTAGGGTTTTGTACTTTAGAACAAACAATAGACCACCAAAAACCAGAAGTTACTAAGACCGAGTGTAGAAAAGAAAAGGAAAAAACGGTGAAATCATATAGGTTTTCTATTTGATAGACGGTGAAATCATTCTAATCATCATTATAAGCTGTGCTAGGGTTTCCAAAAGAAGACGATGATGATAACAGAAGAAGAGAAGCTCACTCACCTTTTCTCTGCAGGAATTTTTGCCGTTGCTTGAAGAATTGGGGATTTAGTTATTTCTTCTTTTTTTGGGCCAACAGGGAGTTCAAAGCTAATGGATGTGGATTGTGGACAAGTAGTGTGTACTTTAATCTTCTTATATAGAGTTGAAGTTAATCGGTGATTACTCTCAAGTTTAGATTATCCCTGATCACTCCTCACTTTCCTTCGTTGATAGTTAATGACATCGTGTAGATGTCACTAAATGAGTGTTACTGGAAATATTGAAATTCTTGACATTATGGTGACTATTGGAAACTATACCCTATTGGAAGATCCCAAAATAGTATTATTCATCCGTTTTCCTTGTTCGGCTTCTTTTTCAGCTTCAAACTGTGAAAAATTGAATATTATGGGGGTAAGAAGCATAGTGACGTTTTACACTTTAGAAATATGCACCCGCAAACTGTTGGCGTTTAGCAACGCAACAACGACTTTCGATGTATGTATTTTCCGAGTTAATGAAATTGAGCATATTTCTAAGTACCTTTTATTATTAAAAAAAATCATAATAAATAAATAAAAATATGCAATTACACCTAACTGGAATTTAATTTATGTAAAGTTAAAATTGAATATTAAACTATCACAAATCTGGAGTAACAAGTGCAGTAGCAGTAGCAGCAGCAGAAGCTGTTTCTGATGTTCCCATCTGCAAAATTAAAGAATATAATTAAATTCCTTAGTAAATTACATGATTAAAACATGTCATACTAAACCATAAGCATCAAAGTCTTGTTATTAAAGCAGCAACAAAATGATAGTGGTATTGAACAAAGTAGCATAATCATAGTTGTATGAGAGTAAAAAAGTAGCACAAGTCTTGTCCGCAACTCATGTCTAAACCAAATATTAAAAAACAGAAGTGTGGCTAAAGAGGAAAAATATCAAGGCAGAACACCAGAATAAACCAAACAGAGACTACAGGAATTAGAACCACAGACTACTTCAAGGTCAACATTCACAATCGTAGAGAATAGTACAACCTCCCCTATTGAAACTCAATCCTACATGATTTCCTACTCTCACTAGCTACCCCATATCTGGAACATCCTAATCCTAAAGCTACTGGTATAACATCTATGAAGCAAGGGATCAGCCCTTCAAATTGGAAAGGACAATGTTCATGACCCTTCTTATTACAGCTTTTGGTCTTCCCTTTAAAACCTCCATCATGGCCTTTGCGTTAGGCACAAACCCCTTACCCATCATCATCTCCAAAAACTCTTTTCCCTCCTCCTCAGCTGCCTTGTCCTCCTTGTTTGCAAAGCCCTCTATCACCGCAGTGTAGGTAGCAGCATTGGGTCGCTTCCCCTTGTCCATCATCTCAAGCAAGCACTTCTTGGCATCTCCAAAGAAGTTGGGATCAGCAGTGAGTCCCTTGATCGAAACAGTGTAAGTGTAGGAGTTGGGGCAACTCCAGCAGCCAACATGCCCTGGTAAGCCTTGAGAGCACCCTTGGTTTTGCCAGCATTGAGGTAGGCCTCAATAACGCAGGTATGGATTAGGACCATAGGTTCTATTTCCGTCTCCATGGCCTCGTCTACATTGCCATCCTTCACAAAAGCAATGAACATCTTCGTTGACTCTTTCTTGAGGCCACTGCCGCTGGTGCGCCACTTGCGGAAGACCTTTTGCACATCCTTGTCAGTGGTGTTGTTGACGAGATCATCGTACAACTTCATTGCATCTGCGAGGTGGCCTTCTTCAAATTTAAAAACATTGGATTCAGGGCTGAACCCCTTGGCTTTTATCTCCTTAAGGAATTCGGTGGCATTCTTCACCAACTCCCGGCAGGCAATGGCATCGAACACTGACATGTAGCATACAGAATGAGGCTTCATCCCCCTATCCAACATTTCCATAAAATACTTCTTGGCATACCCAACAAAATTGAAATCAGAAGAGTCTATTGCAAGTGCAGTGATGAGTATAGTGTAAGTGTGGGAAGTGGGGGAGACACCAGTGGCTATCATGTGCTGGTAGGCCTTGAGAACAGCCTTGGTCTTGCCGGCACCGGCGTATACCCCCATGATGAGGGTGAGGACAGCCAAGTCCGGCAGTACGGCCGACCTCTTTGGCTTCGTCAACCAGGCCGGACTTTTCCATAGCATTGAACATTTCAATCGCACATTTGTTAAGGGTATCGTAGTCCCGAATCTTGTCAAATTGTTCTTTCATTCCCTTGTCCTCACAGTCTTTGGTCGCCTCCTCAAAAACCTTCATTACATGTTTGTTGAGGTCATCGGTAGAAGAATTGGGGTAAGCAGGTAGCTTCATTTTGATGTCCGCCATTGATTTGATTGTTCGCTGAAGTTTATATGTTCCAGAAATTAAATGTAAGAGAAAACCCAAAAACCCGAACTGAACTGGTGATCAAGAGTAGAAAAGAAAAGGAAAGAGACCCAAATCAGCTAAGTGAACTTAGGGTTTTCTACTCTAAAACAAACAATCTACCACCGCCGGAGTGTAAAAATCAAAACTTTACTTAAAACCGAGTGCAGAAAAGGAAAGGAAATATTAGTGAAATGAAGTTAGGTTTTGTATGTAGTATAAACTAATTGACCGACCAGTAGCTACTTCTATGTGAGAATTAGGTCAATAACCTGTGTTAGGGTTTCCAAAATGAGACGATTATCACAGAAGAAGAGAAGCTCACTCACCTTACTCTGACGATTTCCGGCGGAAGCTCTTCAGAAATTTTGGCGTTGCTGGAGGAGAGAACAGTACACCAAGAGAAATGGAAGAGCGCTTTCTTCTTTTTGGACAATTTCAAATTTTAAAAGGGAAAAGGTTAGAAATGGGTATTGTAGTGTTTTTTTCCGTACAATTTGTGGACTTCTGTTTGCGAAAATTGATATGTTGGATACTTAAAAGGTCCAAAATTCCCTTAAAATGATTTCGTAGCTAATTTCCTAGTCTCATCTTTTTTTCTTCTTCCTAAGTTGTACTATTCTCTTTTATGAATTCGTTATGAATTAGCTACAAACAATATGATTTAAACCCATAAACTTCCTTTAATTTTGAATTAGTAGTCTCATTTTCTCTTTTCCGAATTAGCTACGAATAACGTGATTTAAATCCAAAAACTTAAATGAGTATTAAACTTAATTACCAAGCATGGCTCTCAAGTTTTCGTCAACCTTGAGTGACTAGAAATTAACAAGAGTAGATCTCATATTTATATTATTTCTCTTCACTCTCTCACACTTATGCTTCTGTCTTCTTCAATCTTCATTTTCAACCCAAAAGAAGCCAGAAGCATATGAAGCTTGTTTTGACTGTGGGTTTATGAGGAACATGAGGGAGGCTTGAGAGATATGGTAAGATGAGTTTGTCGTGGAGAGATGAGTTGCAAAATTTTGTTGGGGAAGAAAAGAGAGACAAGAAGAAAGAGAAGGGAAGAAAGAGAATAAAAGAGAAATAATTATAAAGGATGAAAAACCAATAAGTTTGCTAATCACACTAAATCGTATACAAAATACACTATGTCTAGCTATATCATAGATAGTCGTCTCGAAACTTGCGCACTCGAATACGTCAGCAGGAAAAAAAATTTGAGCGCTTTGAATTTGGTTTGCTTGACTACAAAACTTGAACAACCGATAACGTGAATTTCCGTAGCTAATTCTTTTATTTGCAAACCAGTTCACCATCCAAAATTGAAAGAAAAAACAATATCTTAAAATGAGAAAAGTATTACCTTATGGAAGACCCACGCCGTAGTGTATAGACTTCCTATATACAATTATACATCACATTACTTCCTTACCCCTAGCCTCTAACTTTTATTAATTTTTATGTATATTTTAAAATACAAAAAAATGTTTTTTTTTTAGGGAGGGGTAGTGGTGGTGGAGCTATGGGTTTGCTAGGTTAGGGGTTGCTAATTGTCGACTTACGGTGGGGTGTGGTGACTCAAAGAAAGCGTTAGAGAGAAGGGGCAGATGACTAGGCTATGGGTTTGGCAATAGGCGATTGCTTTGTCAAGTTTAGTCCGATGACCCAAAGAAAGAAAGAGAGGGTGTTGGGTGACATTTCGCTATCAAGAAGAAGGTTGCGAGTGAATTTCAATCAGATGCCGCTAAAGAATGTGACCTAATTCAGTGAACTGCAATCAAACTATTGTGAGTATTCGTTGAATACTTACCGACCAAATTGTGTATTTTTTTTTTTGTCCAAATTTCAAAATTTGGTTGGGGTCACTAAAAATGGATGCTATATATTGGGTCGACAACGACTATAAATGGATCGAGTCAATAAGAAGCTGCATATAGTAATTATTGACTTACAATCTAATAAGAAGAGATTATTATGTCATTAAACTGAAATAATATTGGAGATGACATTATCATTATGTTACCTTTTATGTTTCTTTGAACAAAGTCACTTCAAAGCCCACCACTTACATCTTTGAAGCCACTGGGATATATTGACATTCCTTCCTACTCACATGGAGACGACAACGACTAAATGGAGTCATGTAAGCCCCCTAAGATGATCGATGAAGTTACGTTTCAAGGGAAGAAAAGAATGCACCAAAAATTAAACATACAAAAGGCAGAGATCGAATTCTTAATCAAAGAATCTCCTGTACTAAATTCCAAGTACGTTCTAAGTTTCTTTTTGTTTCCTCAATCTAGCTATCATTTTTATTATTATTATTTCTGAACTGTAAATCTAGCATAATTAACTACAATTTCAGACCATTTATCCTTTTGTATATACCAAATTAAGGAGATCGAAGCATTTCTTTATGCCCTAACTGTCAACAGCAGATAATTTCATGTGGGTAAAAAGTTGAAGAAAATAAACTAAAATAAAAAACCGAAATTAAAGGAATATATATATTATCACCACAAAATACTTTGAAGAGAACAGCACCAAATCCCCTACAAAAATTTCCTATGCTCGATCACTAACTACCCCAAATCTGAAACATCTTAATTCTATAGCTGCTGGCTAAACATCTATGAAGCAACCTAGGCATCGATCATCCCTTCAAATTGGAGACGACAATGTCCATGACCCTTCTTATTAGAAATTTTGGTCTTCCCTTTAAAACCACCATCATGGCCTTTGCGTTAGGCACAAACCCCTTGCCCATCATCACCTTCACCAACTCTTTGCCCTCCTCCTCAGCTGCCTTGTTCTCCTGCCTTGCAAATCCCTCGATCACCACAGTGTAGGTAGCAGCTTTCGGCTTCATTCCCTTGTTCATCATCTCAAGCAAGCACTTCTTGGCCTCTCCAAGAAAGTTGAGGTCAGTTGTGAGTCCCTTGATTAAAATTCTGTAAGTGTAGGAGTTTGGGGAAACCCCAGCAGCTAACATGCCTCGGTACGCCTCCAGAGCGCCCTTGGTCTTGCCGAACTTGAGGTAGGCTTCAATAACGCTGGTGTGGAGTGACACCATGGGAAGTACGCCCGTCTCGTAATTGCGCTTATAGAACTCTTTGTACTGTTCTATATAGCCATCCTCTAACAAAGCATCACACATCTTCTTCGACTCTTTCTTGAGGCTGCGTTGGGTCCATTTACGGAAGACTTTTTGCATCTCCTTGTCAGTGGTCTTGTTGATAAGATCATCATACCACTTGGTTGCATTCATTGCTTCTGTGAGGTGGTCTTCTTTAAAGTGATAAACATTGGACTCAGGGATGAACCCTTTTGCTTGTATCTGCCCAAGGAACTCCCTGGCCTTCTCCACCGACTCCCGGCGGGCAATGGTGTTGAACACGGTCATGTAGGAGGCAGAATGAGGCTTTATCCCCTTGTCCAACATTTCCAGAAAATACTTCTTGGCCTGCCCAACACATTTGAGATCAGAAGATGAGTCTGTTGCAACTGCCTGGATGAGTATAGCGTAAGTGAAAGAGGTGGGGGCGACACCGGTGGCTAACATGTGCTTGTGGACCTTGCGAGCAGCCTTGGTCTTGCCGGCAACAGCGTAGGCCAGAATGACACTGGTGAGGACGGCCACGTCAGGTAGTACAGCCGACTCAAAGCGAGGCTTAAAGAGCTCTTTGGCTTCCTCAGTAAAGTTCTCATTTGACATAGAATCGAACACCGAAATTGCATGTTTGTTAAGGTCGTCATAGTTCTGAATCATGCCAAATTTTAATTTCAAGAGAATGTCCTTACAGTCTTTGGTCGCCTCCTTGAAAACCTTCATTGCATGTTTCTTGAGGTCATCGGCAGAAGAATTGGGAGAAGTAGCGTCCGCCATTGATTTGTATGTTCACTGTAGTTTAGTTGTAGCAGAAATTAACAACAAAATGCAGAGCTAGACTGAGTGTAGAAAAGGAAAGAGGACCCAAATCAGTGATATGAATTGTTTCTTCTCTTGTCTAGTAAAGATGTTATGTCCTTCGCTGATTGAGGCTCCTATTTATAGGCTGCATGGGAGAAAAGGTAATAAATTCATTAAGAATCAAGGAGAAATACTTGGAAGATTAGGCTAGGAAAGACTAATTAAGGAAGTATGGTGAGAAATCCTATTCCTTTAAGCAAAAGTTATATTTAAAATAATAAAGCCTCTTTCCGGGTTTGTTTAGGAAAAGTTTCCTAATTAGGCTCGAACCCAATTTTGGCCCAATAGTAATCCATTCATCCAAAAAGTGAACGCTTTGGTCAATTCTGACTAATGCCGTCAAAATTTATTTTGGGCACAAAAATAAGTTTTCTATTTTAGAACAACCAATATATATCATCACAGGACTGTAAAAATTATAAACCCGGCCATTGTAGAAAAAGAATAGAAAAATTAGTGAAATGAAGTTTGGTCATATTTAAATAAATCCAAAGTTCCAAACTAACCTGTAGCTAATGTGTGAGAATTAGGTCAATAACCTATGTTAGGGTTTTCCAAAAGGAGACGATGATGGTGATAACCGAAGAAAGCTCACTCATATTTCTCTGATGATTTTTCATGGGTCGTAGGTGTGACATCCCGGATTTGAATTTTGTATTTTTAAGTTGAAAAATTAACTAAGGAATTTTTCCTTCAAATTTTATAATTTTATAATATTTTAAAGCTATCAAAAATCATTGGATTTGTCTTTTCATTGCTCAAATTTTATTTTCGAGACCTTAAGCGGAAAGTAAATGTCTCCGCGAGTTCGTAACATTTTTCGGTGCATCAAACTATTTTTGGTGAATTTAAAGTTTAAGCATTTGCGCTGGGTAATTAGGCGGTTGTGACTCAACACCACAAGGTGCAATATGTCATCAGGTTGTTAGATGATCAAGTAGTAATGATTAATGAATCATAATTTCTCATGTCATAATGAAGGGAGAAAGTTCTTGTTAAGGTAAATAAGTTCTTTATTAGAGTAAAATAAGTTTTTGTTTAAGTTTTTTTTTTGACTTTTTCTAACGAAGGTCATTGTAATATTTTATCACATAACGACATATGTTACCACTTCGACAACTCATGTGGTAACTACGAAAAAGTCTTTGTTAAGATAAATAAGATTTTTATTAGAGTAAATAGGTTATCGTTAATTTGAATAATTAAGTCATAAAAGTGGTAATTGCATGTATGTCATATGTTAACATATTGTAGAATTTTTCTAAATAGAAAATTTCTAGTGTATGTTAACGTATATATATTATACGTATAATTACTACTTTTATGACTTAATTACTCGAACAAAAACCTATTTACTCTAATGAGGGTCTTATTTATCTTAACAGGGTTTTTTTCGTAGTTACTACATGAGTTGTCGAAGTGATAATATGTGTTCTCAAGTCGTAAAATATTACAATTACCACTTTTAGAACTTAATTACTCAAACGAGAACTTAATTTACTCTAATGAATACCTTATAATTTATCTTAACAAGCTAAACAAGGACTTTCTCTCCTTATTATGTATAAGAAATGTTAACATACCATAGGCTTACTCATATTATTGACTTAATTATAATCTAATAATAACAAGTCACTTCAATGGAAGAGAAAAATGCACCAAGAAATTAAACATACAATGGGTTTTTTGTAATTAATCCAATTCTTAATCATAGAAGCTCCTGTACTAATTCCGAGTTCTAAGTTTCTTTTTGTTTCCTCCATCAATGATCAATCTATCTTTTTTTTTTTAATTTCTGAACTGTAAAAAATATTACTACAATTTCAGACTTTTTTTCCTTTGCATTTCTTTATGCCCAACCTGTCAACAAAATTTCATGCAAGTAAAAACTAAATAAATAATAATAATAAAAGTCCACAAAACTTATTAATTGTTCCTCTGGAATCCCTCTCTACAAAACTTAACGGACCCTTATAATAGGGTAGACAGGGACCCTTATCTGCAATAGTATAATAGGTTCATTGAGACCCATAATATTAGAAAGAAGATGATGAATTGAACAAGCAAATCCCAGGACTCCCTTTCAGTGGTTATGATAAGATCATGATACCGATTCATTGGATTCATTGTTTCTGTGTCAAAGTCATAAACATTGGACTCAGGGCTGAACCCCTTTGCTTTTATCTGCTCACGGAACTCCCTGGCCTTCTCAAACGACTCCTGGAAAGCAATGGCTCTGAACACGGACATGTAGGAAGCAGAATGAGGCTTCATCCCCTTATCCAACATTTCCAAAAAATACTTCTTGGCATATCCAACAAAATTGACATCAAAATAATACGAGTATCTGTATCTTGCAAGTGCCCTGATGAGTATAGTGTAAGTGCAGGAGGTGGGGGCGACACCGGAGGCTATCATGTGCTGGTAGACCTTGTGAGCAGCCTCAGTCATACCGAAAGAGGCGCAGCGCGAAATGACAATGGTGAAGACAGCCACATCACGTAGTACGTTCGACTCAGAGCTAGGCTTAAAGAGCTCTTTGGCTTCCTCAACAAAGGTGTCATCAGCCATACATCTCAACTCCAAAAGTGGATTATCGTCAAGGTTGTCCAACACCAAAAGTGCATAATCCTTAAGGTCGTTATAGTCCTGAATCATGCCAAATAGTTCTTGCCTGTCCTTGTCCTCACAGTATTTGGTCGCCTCCTTAAAAACCTCCATTACATGTTTCTTGAGGTCATCGGCAGAAGAACTGGGGGAAGCAGCATGCGCCATTGATTTGATTGTTCACTGTAGTTTATTGTAGCAGGTATTGAATTTGAAACAACAAAACTTGCGGGTACGTGAGGCAGACCTCACCAATTGCTGGGTTTCAATTCGAGGTTGAAGGATCGATGCAATGCACTTGCAAGATCTTTCTTTGCTATTGAGGCCCCAATTTATAGGCCTTAGCTCCTTGGAGAACAAGTAATAAATCCCTTGAGAATCAAGGAGAAAATACTTGCAAGTTTTGGTACTTTGCTAGGAAAGACTAAGAAAATCTTAAGATTTAAGTGAGCAAAATCTTTGCGAGGCCTATTCCTTTAAGGAAAAGACAGATTTGAAATCAAGCCCCTTTCCAAGCTTGTTTTGGGGAAGTTCCCTAATTAGGCCTGAAATAATTACTTGGACCCAATTGTGGCCCAATAGTATCCATGCCACATCCAGACTCAAAATGCTGAATGTATCAGTGAATATAGCACGACCCTGTGTATGTACTGTGGAGAAGACCAAAATATTTTAAGCAATTCATATCGTCCCAGCACTAAAATGTTGAATGAAAAAAACAGAAGCTATCCCAATTCCTTTGGCATCAGATGCAACTGAAAATGTCTAAAACGATCTGCCCTCTATTCAACTGTAGGTGATGATCTTAATTATGAAGTCAACATTGAAAACCATTCACATTAAACTGTCACAAATCTAGAATAACAAGTGTAGTAGCAGAAGCTGTTTCTGATGTGCCCAACTGCAAAGTTAATGAGGATAATTAAGTTCCTTAGTAAATTACATGATTACAAAATGTGATACTAAACCATAAGCACCAAATCTTCTTATCAAAGCAGCAACAAATTGATAGTGTTGGCATACAAAAAATACTAGTGGTATACAAAAAAGTAATAACAAATGATACACATGCAGGGACTACAGAGCAATAAAGCTGCTATAAACATGATACAAGCTCACAAACTTCTTGGGGTGAAATCTGCAGAAGCTAAGATAGTTAAAAAAAAATATGCACCAATAGAACTACAAAGTGACGGTATCATCGACATGAGAACTTCATAGACGTAAAAAATCTAGCTGAAAATTAAATGACCATTTACATCTCTGTAGCATGTAGAACTGCAGCTTTCTTTAAAGGACAAAAAATCCATGTTTACTGCCAGTCTGCCACCAGATATCTAATGATTTAGGAGAAATCTCAACCGACTTGTCAAAATAAAATATTGATGTACAAAGAATTGTGGGAGAGAAAAATTGAAATGTAGAGATATCATACTCATGTCAAAACATCTTTTAGAAGTTCAAAAATGGATAGCAGCTAGCTCAGGTTTACTCTGACAAAAGGAGACTCTTGTAAAATTTATAATTTATACTGAAAGTCTTGGACTACCCATAACAGTGTAAGGATGGTTCAGTCTGTCTATAATGATTTTGTGCTATTTAGGTGCGCCAGAGATGTAACTATCAAAAATGCAATACTTTTGTTTGTCAAAACTTCTTAAGTGCAAGAATACTCCCAGTTTCAACTTCATGTGTTCTGACTTCACAATACACTGCTGTATGTACCTTGCCCAATTTACATGCATGACAAAGTAAAGCAATGAAAAACAACTGTTGTCAAAATCAATCAACTGTAAGAAATATTAAAGTTAATAACAAGTGTGCTGTGAATTAGCTACATGTCTACCGCACAGTTCAGAAACTAGAATCAATTGAATTACATCAAAAACACAAATCTTCTTGCAAGATATTGAACACCTTGCACATTTGACAAACAAAAGATTCGTACTTTGAATTCAACCAGATAGCCATAGGTTACTATTGATAAACTTTGCTTTATTAGGGCTTTTCCAATTCTGTTAGGCATCATCCTAAAAACTACCTAGTGCTTCTAAACTAGAATACTACAAGCGAGCGTTTGAGGGCTCAAGCAGAGGTAAATCTCCAGGAAACTTATGTTAAATTCAAAACCTGTAACTTGAAACTATTAAGAAGAAGCTGCATTTATTATTGACTAATTTATTATTACTGTTTCATTAACTGAATTATGCAAAACTTACCTAAATTCCCTAACTGTCAAATAAGAGAACAAGAAAATGAATGAATGTTACCTCATAGGCAGAAGCAGCGTACATTCCTTTCTGATTTGGAAGGAAAGTAAAAACACGATTAGTAGAACAGTTCAAAAATGGAGATGACAACAACACTATCAAACTTAAATATATTTACTTCAAGCACTAGGATTGCTATTCCTTTCTACTCAAAAGAAGATGGCAATGATTAAATGAAGTCATAAAATAATTGCACAAATTAGGATGTGAGGTCGTTAAGTTTCAAACGAAGACAATAATGCACTGAGAATAAAAAGACAAACTGCAGGGAATCCATAATCACAGGAGCTCCTGTAGTGAATTCGAAGTTTCAAGTTTTTTTTGTTCCCTCAGTCTATCAATTTTTTTTTATCTCTGAACTGTGAGTCTAGCATAAATAAAATGTCAAATTGTTTCTCCTTTTGGATATTCCAAAGTAGAAGCATTTCTTTACGCCCAACCTGTCAAAAGCAGATAATTCCATGTGGCTAAGAAGAAAAGAATATGAATGCAGAACACCAGAATAAAAGAAACAGAAACTACAGGTATTTCAATATCATAGAGAATAGCACAAAATCCAATATTGCAACCCAATCCCACATGAGTTTCTACTCTCACTAGCTTCCCCATATCTGAAACCTCCTAATTCTAAAGCTGCTGGTATAACATCCATGAAGCAAAGCATCAGTGCTTCAACTTGGAAAGGACAATACTCATGACGCTTCTAATTACAGGTGTTGGTCTGCCCTTTAAAACCTCCATCATAGCCTTCACATTAGGCACAAACCCCTTATCCATCATTACTGCCACAAACACTTTTCCCTCCTCCGCAGCTGCATTGTCCTCCTGCTTTGCAAAGCCCTCTATCACCGCAGTGTATGTAGCAGCATTGGGCCGCTTCCCCTTGTCCATCATCTCAAGCAAGCACTTCTTGGCATCTCCAAAAAAGTTGGGGTCAGCAGTGAGTCCCTTGATTAAAACAGTATAAGTGTAGGAGTTGGGGGAAACCCCAGCAGCTAACATGGCCAGGTACGCCTCCAGAGCACCCTTGGTCTTGCCAAACTTGAGGTTGGCTTCAATAACGGAGGTGTGGAGTAGGACCATGGGCTCTATACCCGTCTCAAGAATGGTGCTAAAGATCTCTATGGACTCGTCTACATTTCCATCCTCTGCCAAAGCCTTGTGCATCTTCATTGAACGTTTGTTGAGGCCACCGGGGCAGGTGCGTGACTTGCGGAAGAATGTTTGCACATCCTTGTCGGTGATATTGTTGACGAGATCAGCATACATCTTGATCACCTGCATTGCTTCAGTGAGGTGGCCTTCTTTGAATTGGAAAGCATTGGAGTCAGGGCTTAACCTGTGAGAATGTGGAGTGTTGTCCCACATTGGAGAAAAGGGACCTTGCAAATGTGCTTATAAGGATTTGGGTCTATCCAACCATTGCCAATTGGTTTTGGTTGTGACGCCCAGATTACTTTATCATGGTATCAGAACCTGGTTTGCCCACGTGTGAAGCCAAGTGGCCACACGTGCTCCACGTCACCCAATATAAGTTGTCCACGTGTTTGGCTTGAAAATTCGCCACACGTGCGGGGGCGTGTGAGAATGTGGAGTGTTGTCCCACATTGGAGAAAATGGACCTTGCAAATGTGCTTATAAGGATTTGGGTCTATCCAACCATTGTCAATTGGTTTTGGTTGTGACGCCCAGATTACTTTATTATAACCACCCCTTAGATTTTATCTGCTCCAGGAACTCCTTGGCCTTGTCCATTGACTCTCGGTAGGCAACGGCCTCCAACACCTTCATGTAGGTTGCAGAAAGGGGTTTCATCCCCTTATCCAACATTTCCAAAAAACATTTCTTAGCATACCCAATAAAAGTGAAATCAGAAGAGTCTCTTGTAAATGCGTTGATGAGTACAGGCTCTTGTAGACCTTGCGAGCAGCCTTGGTCTTGCCGGCACCGGTGTAGGCCAAAATGACGATGGTGAATACGGCCACGTCCGGCAGCGTGGTCGTCTCATAGAGAGGCTTAAAAGAGCTCTTTAGCTTCGTCAATGAAGCCGTGATTTGCCATAGAATTGAACAGCATAATGGCATTTTCATTAAGGGAATCGTAGTCCCCAATACTCTCAAATAGCTCTTTCATTTCCTCGTCCACACAGTCTTTGGTCGCATCCTCGAAAACCTTCATTACATGTTTCTTGAGGTCATCAGGAGGGGGAGTACTCAACTTCACCAACGTGGTGTCCGCCATTGATTTGAACAGAAGTTAAATTTGAAACCACAAAAAATCACAACTTGAGTGACGATCAGTGAAGTCCAAAAATCCGAGCTTGACTGAAGACCGAGAGTAGAAAAGAAAAGGAAAAATCAGTAAAATGGAGTTAGGTTTTCTATTTGAAACCAAGGGTTTAACTAAACTAGCTACCGTGTGAGATTTAGATCAATAACCTGTTGTTGGGTTTCCAAAAGGAGAGTGATAGTAACAGAGGATAGCTCACCCACCTTTTCTCTGATGATTTGCGACGATTGCTCTGCAGGAACTTGAGGAGGACAGAAGAGTAACAAGGAAGATAAATGGAACATTGCCCAGTGGGGATTTCAAATGCCCAAAACAAAATGGAACACCCGCTCCGTATTGTATACCCCGCCCCCACTTTACCGTATCCCATTAGGAGATTTCTATGTAATTTTGGTCCCTTTTTTACCCTAATCTAGTCATAACTCAATTACTACTTGGGTAAACTCCAAGGGTTTTAATTTTTGGTCTTTTTTTTACTAGTAAAAAAAGTGGGTAATTTTTTTGTCTTTAGGATAATGGAAACTGTTTGACAGTTTTATAATCATTCAACGGAGAGGGTTAAATCGATAATTATGTCAAGTTCAGAGTTTATCAATTTCAAGTTTAGAGTGTAAATTGACAATTTATATCAAGTTCAAGGGGTATTTCAGCAATTGAGCCCAATATTTAATTATTTATTAGCATGCATTTTGGGATTTTTGAAAATTGAACTATTTAATACTGATCTATTTCGGTGCGTTAGGAATTTTGAAATGATGGAATCTACAACTCAATCAATTAAAATTTTATTAATTGCAATTTTCATTGTTTGGTCGTAGTATCCATATAGAATTTGGAATGTGTAAATAAATTAAGAAAGTTTAAATTAAACAAAATAAAAGATTAAAATAGAAAGAAAAAAAAAACCTTGTTTTGGAAACTAATAAAGAAATAAAAAAATTTCTGCAATAGAATTTGAAATGACACATATTTTGGTGGAAATTAAAGTGAGGAATTCGGACAAACAATTCTTTTGTTTTTTTTTTCACCTAGAAATTTATAATTTTCAAAGTGTGAAAGCCAAACGATGTAATTGATGTCTAGAAATTTTGAAATCCTCACTTTCAATTAAATTTCATCATTTTTTCCATCTTATTATTGAAAAAAAAATTATTAAAAAAAAGACCTCGCTACCCTATAGAAGAGATTTTTTTTTGTTACATAAAATCAAACTCCTGACCTAACCTAATTCTAACCCATTTCTCCACCCTTCCTCCCTCATTATTTTTTTTCTTCATCCAAACACACCATTCGGAAGTATTAATGAAGACAAGAGCATGAGAACATGTTGACTTTTTAAGTCTAAAATGCCAAAAAAAAAATACAATAGAATTTAATTAGTTTAAAATACGAGAACTAGATTGCAAAATTCAAAAGACTGGCTCAAAGATGCAATCTCACCAAAACATTTCTATACGAAAAAAACTCAACTAGCCTAAAAGGAAGTCCTGACCTAGCTAGCCTATTTTTATACGTGTGATAATTAAACATCAAGGAATTCCTGTAGGAAATTGTTTTTCTACATAACCTCCTTAGCATTCTTTACTTCTTTAGCATGTTCCTGTCAATGTACTCATGGACAAGAACACATAGCATTGGCTTTCCGATGAATGTTGCCCATTTCTCTGCTGCTTTCAATTGCTTGCTTTCTATCATACTAAGGAGAAAAGATTTGCCAAACTGGCTGAAAAAGAAGTGCTCTAGTAGAGTAACCGCAGTTATATATGATTCAGACTCCATCAACTTCAATATGTATTGCTCAACAAACTTCTGTGCCATGTCAAAACTGCAGTCATTCTTTGCATTCTGGCTCATTACTTTCTCAATGTTTGCCAACTGAATATCAAAAACTTCAAATAACTTCTCAACTATCCTATCATCATGGTTGACAAAGCCCCCAACAATATCAAGAAATAACTAGGCAGCAAGGTCTTTTGCAGAGTCCCCCATGGAAGTTTCTATATTTAGGAAACGACAAAGAGCAGATACAATAAATGACTGAACCCTTCAGAGTGTAATTCAAATATAGGCAAAATATAGAGGCACTGAACAACAAAAGTGGCTCGTCCAGGTTGGGGATCATTGCGTAGTTATAGATGCAGCCGTTCTTCAAGAGCTTGGAACTTCTTTGTTGCCTTACATTTGCCTATTAGATGTTTCAATGAGAACAAACAAACATGAAATTAAGAATCAGCACCTCCAAAGTACATGCTGAAAAGTTGAGCAAATAAGGTCATGAACAAAGTCTTAATTAATTCAATTTTTTTTTGTGGTAATTTGCAACAAAAAAAAAGGTGATTAAACAAATGATCGACCATCCTTGACGGTGAAAACAAAAAACAAAACAGAAGCAGACGACCATTATGTGGAGGCAAAAACTGACTGAGTAAATGACCATCTTCTGGTGTACCCTGAAAAATGAACAAAACGACTATCTATCAGCTAGTGTAAGAAGCAAATCTTTGGTATGAGGCACAAAGCAAGTCCTTATGTTTAAATCATGTAAAGGTGAAGACCAAATCCGTGTATAGGTGTGGAATCACCAATGTTCGCACTCTTAAAGCTTATTTATTTCCTTGGCAAATAAGCCATGACAAAATGAGACGTCTGCAATTGAAGACATCACAACAGATCATGGAACTTAGAGAAAAATACCCCTAACCTTAAGATAACATTGTTTCAAGAGATATGAATACCAGTAGAGAAATGTCCGTTGGGTCAGAAAAACCAAAGTTATAAATAGTCAATGTGTGCTTCGATTTGCCTAGCTTTCTTGTTGTTAGGTCTGGGCCGTTCTGGCAACCCTTTCCTTCAATCCCAAGGCAGATGAATCAGTGTAGTTATGCCTTCACCATAATGCTATCTACGTATATATAAAGAGACTCACGAAGAACAAAGATATATTGTTCAGTTGGATTAAAGTAGTGGCATGTGCCTAGCTCAAACTCAAGTTCGAGTCTCACCCTCTCCATATTTTTTCAACTTCGTACCCCCTCCCCCTCCCCTAAACTAGGCCAAAGGCCTCCTTGTAACCAAAAAAACACCTCATTAGGACATCTTAAGACCCAAAAAAATGCATAGTGAGTCCTAAACTTTAAAGACTTTGATTAAAAGAACAATTATGACTCCAATTCTTAAAAAAAAAAAACAAAACAAAACAATTATGACTCCAATAAAATTATTCCCCGTCCTTCGTTGGGTTTAAGTTTAAGAGGGCCTTTTGGACCTTTTGCCACTTGAGACGGACCAAAAATTGCCTTTGCAAAATGGGCTGAACTTGAAGGTTCAGTTTAAAAATTGCAACCCAGCCCAACAGTTTTGTTTTATTGAAAAGATGTCCCAGCCCAATTTAGGTTCATATAAGTTGCTGAATTTGCAAATAGCTCTTGAAAAATACATCTCCTCTCTCATTCTCTGTAGGCAAGAATCAAAGTCAGTCTGGTATTTCGCCCAGAAGACAAACTCGTCAGGTACTCTCTTCTTTCTTTTCTCTAAAACTAGGGTTTAATTCGAGATGAGGGATTTTGTAAATTTCAGAATACACGATTCTAGGTCTATTTTCTTTATTGATAATTCCTAACTTCTACTGTTATCTTGTCACGATTTCCATCTCGAACAAAGAGTCATGAGAATCAAGCTTAATTGAGGGAATGAATCAAGTTACAAAATACTTGTTGTGGGCTACAATTTAAATGTCAAAATTATTAATTTTAAAGAAGAAAATTGATGAGGGTTTTGGGTTTTGGGTTCTCAGTTTTAATTGAATTGACAATTCTCTTAAAATGTTATATTGTTAGATGTTGCTTAATTGAAGGTAGTTTTTCTTTAGAATTTAAGGGTTGTTTTAAGTAGTTTGAGGCTGAGATGTCTTTTTGCTTGATATAATTTTAACAAGTAGAAGGTATAAGATTATCTCTTTTTTTTTTTTCCAATGAATTTGTGATATTCAGGTTAAATGGAGACTTCAGAGAAAAGAAAGGAACGACTAAAAGCAATGCGTGTAGAAGCTGAAGAGGCTGAAGCTTGTCATAATGGTACAAGTTCAGCTGTACCGGGTTACCTTTCCAATCCGTTGGCTGAAGATAATGCGGTGCACGAGGAGCCCTGTGCTCCTTCTAGGTTTGGCTATTATACAGACCCTATGGCAGCCTTCTCTTCCGACACCAAGCGGAGTAAAGTTGGTGGCCAGATTGCATCAAATAGTTTCAAACATTCAAATACTGGTGGTTCTCCTATGGCAAGGTTTCCCTCACCTCTTTCAGGTAGTGTGTGATGTTAAACAAGGTTTTACTTTTGGCTGGCTGTCCTATAATCATGCATGGTTGTCTCATTTGATTTGATTTTCCAAATTTAATAAACTCTGTTAGTGTCGTGATATAGAGGATACATTCTTGAGGATATAAGAAAGTGGTTTAAATAGTGAAACAAATTGTTTTTAAGCTCTCCTTGGAGACCTTTTGCAAGCTGGAAACTATGGGTAATATGATGGTTCCTTGTGTCATTATGTGTGCTGGAAACCCAAACAGAAGTGTCATCTAGTAATCTTTGATGCATGCTTGCCAAAGTATTGGACCCTCTTTGTCATCTGTCTCCCTTTTTATTTTTTTTCCTTATTGCTTTCTTCTTGATTTTGGTTTTCTGAATAATGATTTAGGAATACCAAGGAACCTTGAAATGACTCCTCCACCTCATCAGTTTCAGAGCAATTACTCACCGGACCAGAGAATGTACCAACAAAACTTTGGTCCTCAGAGAAGCCCCATAGGACTGGCGAGACCATTCGCCATGCATCATGGAAATCCACCTGAAGTCTGGAATGGAGCTGAAGGTGCCGCCAGTTACAATTTCCCTTCGGATCCTACAAGAGAAGGCAGGTTTCCTGGTCCTAGATTTAGACCACCAGGAAGCCCCGGATTTGGACCACCAGGAAGCCCCGGATTTGGACCACCAGGAAGCCCCGGATTTGGACCTCCAGGAAGCCCCGGATTTGGACCTCCAGGAAGCCCCGGATTTGGACCTCCAGGAAGCCCTGCATTTGGACTGCCAGGAAGCCCTGGATTTGGTACAAATACTTGGCAAGGTAGGGGGCACTGGCTCAGTCATAGTCCAAGCCCTCATTCAGTACGTGGAGGTAGTCCCGGTTCAAGTTCAGGAAGAGGCAGGGGACGCCCTGGATCAGGATGGAGAGGTGGACGCGGGCTGGGTTCTCATGGTCCTCCTGCATCGGACAGACAATTGGGTCCAGAGCAGTTTTACAATGCTTCCATGGTTGAAGAAAATCCATGGAAAGGTTTGCCACCTGTTAGCTGGAAGGGGGTAGCCATCTCGTATGGCAGCACAACTAGACCTTCGTATGGCAGCACAAATAAAGCAAGCTTTTCGGAAGGTTCAAACAAGTCCACTCCACAGCCAAACTTAGCAGAATACTTGGCTGCCTCATTGCTCCCGAGTCCAGGAAGAGCTTCACACTGAACTAATGCACCTATCAAAAAGTTGCAAAGCTACATTAAGAAGGTTCGAACTAGTCCACTTCGTTTCAAGCTTGGGGAAGTACTTGGCCACCTCATACCCTATTCAATGGAAGTTGTCAATGATTCACTAACTATGTAACAATCACTCAGTTCCAGAAACAGCTTTCTCACTGTGCAGTTTGGCCACCTCATACCCTATTCAATGGAAGCTGTCAATGATTCACCAACTATGTAACAATCACTCAGTGAATACTTGTCAATGATCTGGATGGTTCGAATACCTAAAAGCTTGTAACTTTTTCTTAGATAACTTATTAACTGGCTGGTGGCTTCTGGCTTCTGGAACTTGTTTTAACGTGGCATGCTAGTGTTATAGATGGCATGCTATTTCAGTCAAGGTTGTTATGAAAGATCAATTTGCAGTTTGAGTTATCTTCTCAATTTTCTTTCGTCATGTTGACAGTTCACCTAATGCAATTTCTTTCAATTGTGGTACTGGAAAAACCTAGTTGCCCTAAACCTTATGCCCCGAAAAGTTACCTTGGGGGCAAAAATTGGACCTAGAAACTGGTTTCTTTTCTCAAAATAATGTGAAGTGTGCAGGCTTACAACTGTGAAGAAGATGAGCAATTTAACCATATGGAATCATCCCCTCACCTGAGTTACCTGTACGGATACTAGTAATTGTCGTAATTGACAAACCTCTGAGCAAAAACTGGTAAATATCAAGAACTATATCATTTTGCCTTCCATTTCAAAATTTAAAATTAAAAACAGAGAAAACTTGGATGATAATATGCAATTTAACCTAACTTTAACAAACGAGAAATTATAATCAAAGAGCTAACTCTTTTCTTTGATCAATTAGATGACTACGTTTCCTGTCTCCCTGGAAAAAAAAAAACCTACATTTCTAAACCATGTCCTACCACTAAAAAAATTTTGGATAAAAATGGGCTCCCTATTCAAAATTTGATGGCACAACCTTGTGTAAGGCCCATGCTGAGAAACTGGTATTCTTTTTGCTGAAAGCAAATCTCATTCACAAAGGTATGGCTGAGCTGCCCAGCCAAGCTTGATGGATCATCAATGAAAGTGTCCACAAATACTCTTACCACTCTTCGCTCTTGCATAGTAGCTTTCAGGCTGAACCAAGTCAGAAATTTTACTCTGAAATCTTCATCTATGTGCCCCTCATGCTCTAACCATTTGATTGCCCTCACCGAGTACTCATAATCACCTTCCTCCGCCCGCTTTGTACATTTGAAGCTTGGTACTTTACGTATACCATTGGATTTGCAAGGTGTCAATGGAGAAACTGCTTCTTTGATCAATGAAGCAGTTTCCATTGAAGGAGGCAGTAGGTAGAGCCCTTTGTTCTGATTCTTGTTGATGTTGTTTGATGATTGAAGCTTCACAGGATGGTCTCCAGAAGATAATTTGATGTCACTAGAATTGGTTGATTCTGCATGGGAATGATTATGAACAAATTCCGTATTCTCTTCCCCTGTCTGTTTCACTAATGCAACAGAGGTATCATTCAATGCAGGAGTCACCCATTTAGCTTCCCAGACACCCAATGTTTCTGTGGTGCTAAACAAAGAAACCTTGCAGAAATATTCAGTTGAAGGATGCAGATCCGCAATAGCAAATTTCTTCTCTGGCCTTAAAACAATGAAAGAGGGTTGGTCTGGATATTCCTTCTCATTAGACTTACGATGCCACAGCCGGCAGCCCAAGAAGTTGTTAAAAAGATGATCCTCATATTCTAGTACAATGATGACGGAAGAAGGAGATGACTCTTCAAAGTGGATGCGGCAAGCTGGTGGGAATAGAATTCAACACGCAACATCAACGAACAAATACATATAAATGAAAAATTGAAAAAATAACAAATCAGTTTGTTTGACAACTTATGGAGGCTCAAACTGAAACCCAAAGGACTTCATTAATTCTACTTCACCTTGACCTAGCAGAGCTTCTAGTACTCTCACCCTATCTCAATCGGTCATAACTTAACTAACTTTGGTAGTGCAACCAAGTACACTGGTTTGCATTTTCTACAGTAGTCAGATGTAACCGAATTAAAATGTTGATGCTGTGGTCAAACTAGATTCTGCAGATGTGGATGAGGACTTGAAATTACCAAAATCAAGAAAAGAAAAAGAGAAAGCAAAAGGCTTACTTGCTAGTTCTTTCTTTTCCATATGGACAGAACAAGGATCAGAAAACATTGAGTTAAAATATTCCACTGCAGAAACACACATTTTCTGAACATCAGCACCACAAGAGAGCCTGTTAACAATTCCACGTGCCATCTTTCCACAAACCTGTTCTAGCGGCCCTACTTCAGCGTTCAGGAATTTTATGGCAGTTTCCACACTGTTCTGCAATTTTTGGTATTTCTCAGTATGCAGAAGAATTTTGTGAGATAGAGAAATCCGTAAACACAGTACATCCACTCTTCTAGCTTCCTTGGCAATCACTAATTGTTTTCTCCATGTTCTGCACAAAGCCAACCATCCAATTAGCCACGGTCAAATTTGGTACTATCAACCTTTAGCACGCAAAAAGTTTCTCTTCTAGTTTCCAAAATGTTAGGATTGATTAAAGTTTCATAGAAGTGTTTATAACAACAAAGAAATATTAGCAGTTAAGACATAGATAGGTTGACAACCTAAAGAGAAAAAAAGGTGACATAGTAAAAATGTTTCTTTCAAAATTGTTTCAAAGGCATTATCATAACCTCAAAGCTTCCCATCTGTGGCTGCAAAGAATATTTTCAAGTTAAAATCTGGGATGTCATTCCTATGATAAATTAAGGTAAATAAAAAATGGCATAAATGTATTTCGCCCAAATTTACTTTCTTTTCCTTGATTTTCTGCAAAACAAAGACAAACTTAAGTTAGTAACATCTTAGTCATCCCAGAATGGAGATTCCATGTCAGATGCTCTAGGGTATGCATTTTGGGCATCATCATGTATGTTGAGATGGCTGAGTTGGATATCTTATAATCCTAGTTTGGTTATCTATGTTAATGCATGACAGTTAATAGTTAGAGATGTTTCAGTAGCTTCTAGAGATTTTGTGACTGAGCACTAACTACTGCTTACAATTGTGGAAGCAAATATATAGCTTTGCAGTACAAGTACCTATGTGTCTGCATCCGTGTACAGGCACACAAACACAACTGCAAAAAATGATGAATAGCTGCTGGGTTTTCTAGGTCTGGTCTGAACTGACCCAATCATACAGAACTAGTACCACACGATGCATGGCCTATGCATCTAAAAAGTATGTCATTGAGATTTAAACATCCACAGGTGCTTATAAAGTAATAATTACCTCATTAAATCATTAACCTTTCCACAAGCAATGCAATAGAAGCTTCCATCCAACTGCGGACAGCAACCATTCTTCATAATCCCAGCTCTTTCATGTTTGAGAGCACATTCCAGATGGCATGACATTCCACACGGACCATTCTCATCAGCAGTATCAGAGTCACAGGTCAACCATAGACTAGGATCCTTGTTATCATCAAAACGATGGCAGATACAGCAAGAACATCTCTTGCAAAATGACTGCTCTGAACTTAAGAAAGCTCTGCACGCTGCATTCTGACAGAGTTGGAATTTAGCATGTTCTTCTTTACTAGTCACCACGGAAACATGACCTCGATCAGTGAATGGTTGAACGGAAGCTTCCGTGCTCTGTTTCCTCTTCTTTCCAATTTGTATTTTGGCCGGAGAAAATGCAAGATTACCGTTATTATTACTCTTTGGTTTCTCAGAAACTAACTTTAGCAGGCGTTCTATCATTTTAGGTTTCGTATATCCTCTGTACTTCCTCTCCTCACCCAATTCAGCACAGATCATTTCAAGAAGCTCCTTACGGCTAAAGGAACTAAGCATCTCTGGGGCTTCTTCTGAGCATAGGGCAATCTCATGAACTAGTTCTATCTTCTCTCCCAAACTTAGCCTGCTACATTTTTTAGGGTCAAGCACAAAACCTGAGGAAATAAAGAAACAGTTGTAAGCTTTTAAATCACAGATGAAGTTGAACGTAGTCATAGGAAACTCTAGAAAAATAGTAAAGTAAAATCTACACTTCAAGTTGATATTTTATCATGGCTTTTCATATAAAGCAACAAAAGTGAGACCATGAAAGAGCATCCACAACTCTGGAACATCCATGCCTTGACAAATACCTAAGAATAAGGCTCATCTAAGCCTACTGAAGAACTCATTAAAATGTTTCTTAGGTTTTCTCTGATTGTATTCTTTTAAATCATGTCATTCATTTATATGACATAATATCTTCTTTATTTATTTTGATAGGTAATTCTAAACTGTTCGGAACACCAGCCAGGCTTGAACCTGAGATGGGCCCATGGATCTTGGTAGACTTTTCCACCATACTGTGCCCATAGAGACTGAACATGTTGTTTTTCTTTCTGCATAAAAGAAACAGAAGGGGATAACCATTTGAACTCTAGCCTTGTGTGTGGGTAAATACTCTCTAACTATGGAGATCCAAAGCCCCCAGAACATGTGATTCCTTCATAACAATGAAACACATAAATTGGTCTTTTGAGTGATGACCATACCACTATTTCAGCCACCCTACTATATAAACCCACACTTCATTACCAAAACCTTTTCAAGACCCCATTAAGATCCTGTCGAAGAAAAAGAACTTATTACAAGAAGATTTATCATACCATCACCAATGAGCTATTATTCTCCAAGAGCAAACAAAGATCTATAGACCAGTATTGTCTCTTGAGGGGTTAATGAACCAAATAGGCAATGGTGAGTGTTGCCATCGGCAAACTAAGGCACCTTTATAAATTAACCGATATAAACAATTACTCCCTATGCTTTCTTGGAGCAACCAACAAGATAAAAAATAAATAAATAAATAAAAACATTCAAAACCCAAAACCCAGATACAGATAACCTGAATCACGAATATGATACCATTATTCAAATAAACAATCCAGAAAGTCTCACACCATACACTGTGAATACAGGAATGAAACTGTTCTGAAAAAGGGGTAAAAGCATAATACAAGGAACTGAGATGGGCCTTTGCATCTTGGTAGGATTTTCCACCATGATGTGCCCATAGCGACCAAACATATTGTTCTTCATTTTGCATATAGGAAAGAAAGGGGACAAACGATCAAACTCTAGCCTTGTAGGTGGGTAAATACTCCCTGGCGCTGGAGCAACAAAGCCCCACGAACATGTTTCTTCCTAACAAAGAAAAACACATATACACTAGCATAAATTGATCATTTGAAAATTGAAACTGATGAACACCCAATATTTCAGCCAACCCTCCCATATAAACCTAAACTTAATTACCAAAACCTTATCAACACACTAATCAGATCATGATTGTTATAAGACTTGTCAAAAAAAACAGACCTTATTAAAAATAGATTATCATCCCACTAATGAGTTATTATTCACCAACAGGAAAAAAAAAGTTCTATAAATCAGTCTTGTGTCTTGAGTCTTGAGGGGTTAATGATCGCAATAGGCAATGTTGGAAGTTTCCATCAGTCAAACTAAAGCACCTTACTATCTTCCCATGCGTATAAACCATAACCAATATAAACATTGTCTCCCTCTATGGAGGGACCAAGAGACATGTCTCATAAAAAACCCAAAACCCCAGATACTGATAACCTGAATCACAAATATGATACTTGCATTATGAAAATAAACGATTATACCCAGAAAGTTTCAGTCACTTGGCAACATACATTGTGATTCACAGGAACAAAACTGTTATGAAATAGGGGTAAAAGGCAATCATACAAGAAACTAAGGGAGGCAAACTGGAGATGCAAAATGCTTCGAGAATCACTGACATTGTCCAACACAACAATCACAAAGTAAATAAAACACCAAAATCAATTGCAGAAGAGAAAGCCCACCACAAATTTTCGTAAGGAAAACAAAAAGAGAACGAGAAAATAAAATGGTTACTGGCCTGAGAATGCAGAGTGCATGCCTGAAGCCCTCTCTTCTGGGTCGTCCGTCATATTCCAAACAGGAACCAAAGACTCTATTTTTAACAGGCCCCCTCCTTTGTTGTAAGTGAGAGATTTACAAGAAAATTTTCATGGAACGGAGAGAGAGAGAGAGAGAGAGAGAGAGCAGAGGAAAAGTGGCATCCAAGTAAATAAAGAAAAATAAAAAAAAATGCCTTAAATAACTACTGTAAATAAGAGATTTGGTATAAATGAGGCTTTTTTTTTTTTTAAATTGTTTTAGGTTAGTTTTGTTTTCTTTTGCGTGATAACCCACATGCCTTCCGGCGTCTTGGCAACTTTGATGCTTTCGAAGTTTTCGGTTTCAGTTTTCTTGTGAACCTGTGAAACCATGGATATGATATGAGGGGTAATGACTAATGACTGATGAGTTTTTGAGTGCGACTCAAATTGGCTTTTCATAACTATTCAACTTGTGAATTTCTGTTAAATTTTGGAAGAAAAAAAAGTCGTTATTATGCCATTACAGTAATGCAAAATTACATTTGTTGTCCATGTACCTTTAAACACATGTTTGAAATTTTGGCATCTTTCTAACAAGGGCACCAATGAATCGCGGCGGGTTTGTGTCATGTCGAAATAAGGTATTGTAGTAAACCATCGAAATACGAGAGCTCGTTGAATGGGTCGTGGTTTTGAAGACACAAAAAGAAACAGTAAAAGCTCGTATTATTGATGTAACTTGAGTAGGTCATGTCTGCTTAGGAATCAAGGATTCCAAATAAAAGAGCAATTTTCGAATAAGAGTAAAAGTCTCAGCCCAATTACTCCTCATAGGTCATGTATTTTAGTTCGTAACATACAAGGGAAAGACAAGATTTCAATTGACTATAAAGTCTTGCATAATTCCACATTGATGATAAACACTAAAACACCTAAACAACATTATGCATTGGTTTATGTGCGGTCACTTGCTAAATAATGCGTTGTCATGCAGTACTATGATGCATCTTCTCCTGAAATACAGTAACATTATGCAATATTCTTACTACAATACCATTTAGATTTTCAATATTTCAAGCATATAACATTATTTTCACTCAAGATATGAATCATATTTCCATCCATACACGTACTTCCTATAGTTTTAAGCTTGATATATGAGCAAAAGAAACACAATAAGAACTCAAGCAAGTTAAAAGTACGAACAAATGAATCTCTATTATTTTGTGGAGTGCTATTGCATGACACTAGCATTGACAGCGAGAGAAAAATAAAGTGTAGAATTTTGGGGAAGCATTGTTGTGGAATTGCAATTATTAGTACTTTTGCGATAAATAATTTTGGTTATGAATGAGCAAATCCAACATCTGGGGACGTGACCCACACAATGAGCTAATCCAACGGCTCTTGGCTTTGGAATTCCAGTGCACTATAGAATTTTCGCTAACATCTAGCCGATGCTAGCATAAATGCTTAAAGACCTGTTCAGATTTCAGCTAATACTTGGAGACTTCTCCAAATCCCACCAAGGCACTACAAGCTATAATAAGCCGAAAGCTCAAACAGAAGCTCTATCACGCCCAAAACCCATTAAAATCTTAGCAAATCTCAATTGCAAGACAAAAGCTCGATCTCCAACAACAAGATGTGTATAATCAAGATAATACCACAAAGGACCATTGGTCCATAACATGCTACTTCTTTTTTTGGGACAAATGGATAATACATTAAGAGGCCAAACCAGCCAAAGATTACAAAGGGAAAAGAGCCCATAGGCTTCCCATATGGAGCAGCGAGCCCACATAGTCCATCCCAAGATTGGGAAAAAGACTAGAGGAAACTCAACAATGCTTAAATAAGGAAACAAAGGACAAGCGGACAAAGCTAAAACAACAGAAGCTACAGTACATCGAAAAGAAAGAGAAGTTGCAGAACTATGAAATGCCTTGGAGACAAGATGTTGCTGCCATCATGCCATCAAAAGCCCATCCTTGGCTTATAAGTATAGTTGCAAAACACAAAAAGAATCGGTCCCTCAATAAGTTGGACATCTTCTGAGCCCAGATTATACAAAGTAAGCTTATTTACACATTTCATGAGAAATTCTTTATACCAACTCAAATATCCAACTTAAATTTTTAGAGACTCTCTTTTGCCCTGATTCATGCAGAATTAGATTAGAGATGTAATTTTCCTCTTTCAAGTTTATCTTGTAATTGGGCCTATTTTGGGCGTCCCCCTTTGGGTATTATCCCTTTGAGTTGTTTTAATGAAGTATTTCTATTGACAAAAAAAAAACTCAAATATCCTAGTCTCAACAGAAAAAAAAAAACAAAAAAAAAACAAAATTTTGATGAAACTCATCCTTAAAGCTCTACATTCTATGCTTAAGAATTGTCAAATTCTTAATGAGTACTCTGCCTGTAATTATTTGGATGGTTGTTGAATACATATTCTTTTCCTAGAACAAACAAGTATCTAATTACAATTACGATATACACTAAAATTGTATTAGAATAGAAGCATACTACTAGTTCATCAAGCTAGTACTAGCTATTCATAAAGTCTAGCTTGTTTGGGCCTGTTTGCTTTGGAGGAGGAGATTGATTTATCACTACTTTTCCTTTTTCTATATTTAATTGCTCTTCTAAATTATGTTTCTGAAAAGATTATGCTATGTTGATGATATGTTATACTGCTCTTGTAAACTACCAATTGGTATGAAAATGAAAAAAAATCTATTGTATAATTAAAGTCTAAAAACTCTTGCCCTAGTGCTCTAACTAATTTTTCAATTGCTATAACTAAATTTGGTGGATTATTTCTTAAGCTCCAAAAGTTATATAATAAATTTTTTTGTCTTACAACTAATAATTGCTCATTATAAGTAGGGTACTTATAATCAGGGTTCATTACTACCTGTTTGTCGTGTTCATCTAATAGGTACTCTGGTTGTTATGTTTAGTGGAGAACCACTATAGGGTGGTCTTCTATTGCTGTAAGATGATGAAGGTCTTGAAAACGGCATACATGTTAATTGATAAGCCTTGATTAGTCTCTATCTTGATCGATTTTATTAGTACTGAAGTATAGTTTTACATAGCAGCAATCCCTAAAGAGTCTGAAATGAGGTGCGCACCAATTTTTATAGGCAATGGTATATATGGAGTAAGAAATAGCAAACTAAACCAATACGGTAAAGTTAAAAATATAAGGGAAAATTTGACATTCTCTTTCACTGTCCTGAAAATGTGGAATATATACTACTTTCATTTCGATCAGGGGATGGAGGATTACATGTTAATATTATAAACCAATCCCGGTCCTAGCTCCAAAGAGCCTGCATTTTTAGGCCAAGAGTAGACATGCACTACGTACAGTAAAGCGTGGAAATTTAGAGTCAATTTAATCGGTTTTCCAACTCTCTCTCTCTCCTTCTCTTCCATTATTTGCAGACAGAAGGCAAAAGTCTCCGATCTTAGAGACCAGAATATCGTCCACAAGAGAAAATTCAAAGATAAGATTTGAATTAATGCTTGTGGACCATTCGAGCTTACAAGTCCAGAACTCAAAACAAGACCAGTTCTGTACGTCCATCACAGTCGATCATTTCAACATTTCACAAACCAAACTTAGTCCGTTGATCGATTTTATTAGTACTGAAGTATAGTTTTACGTAGCAGAAAGCAATCCCTAAAGAGCCTGAAATTAGGTGCGCACCAACTATCATATATATATTTAGGCAATGGTATGAATTATATATATATTTTATACATGATCGAAGTATCAAATAGCAAACTAAAATATAAGGGAAAATTTGACATTCTCTTTCACTGTCCTGAAAATGTGGAATACTACTTTTATTTCAGGGGATCGAGGATTACATGTTAAACCAATCCAACCTCCAAAGAATTTACATGGGCAGTAAAACTGATAAAACCTTTTAATGTTATTACGTACTGGTCCAAGACTGCGTACAATAAAGCGTGGGAAAATTTAATCAGTTTTCCAACTCACTCTCTGTCTCTCTCTCTCTGTCTCTCTCTCTCTCTGTCTCTGTCTCTGTCTCTCTCTCTCTGTCTCTCTCTCTCTCTCTCTCTCTCAAATCTCGATCAGATCCTCTCCTTTCCAACTCTCTTTGTCTTCCATATTCTATCGAGCATAGCCTTCTCTTGTTCAAGATTGAGGCTTACGAAGATCTGTTCAAAAGTTTACAGTCCAAGGCACAAAACTTCCCGGTCTGTAACAGCTGAAGATAAATGGAGTTCTTCGAGGTTGGATAAATAGTTTACTTTTTAAAGTTTTTCTTCATATTTCATAAATTGCATATTTGTTTTCGTTGGTTTTTATTCCTGTTTGTTTTTCTCTTCTCTACGTTTGCATATTTAAAAAATAAATAGAAGGTGGTGTTGGGGATTATTGTGGTAATTGGGACATGGATCGGTTGCATGACCATTATTAAGTGGATATGGACTTCAGTGAAGCATCAGTTTGGTTACATGGGTGAAAAACGTGAGCCAATGTCGCAGGATAATCAAGAATTGGTTGAGGTCGATGCCTCTGCATCTCTTCCTTCAACATCAGCTGAATCATTATCAGCTCCTGGTGGGAAGTATGATGTGTTTTTGAGTTTCAGGGGTGTAGACACTCGCAAGGGTATTACAGTCGACTTACACGATCGACTGAACAGGAGAGGAATTAAAACATTCATGGATGAGCAAGACCTTGAAGTAGGGAATGCTATTTCTCCCACTCTCCTAACGGCAATTGAAGAATCAAGCTTTGCAATTGTTGTTCTCTCGCAAAACTATGCTTATTCTACTTGGTGTTTGGAGGAACTTACAAAAATTTGTCAATGCATGGAAGACAACAACAAAATCCTTCCTCTTTTTTATAATGTCGATCCTACTGATGTACGATATCAAAAGAAGAATTTCGAAGATGCTTTCACTAAGCACGAAAACTCTAGGCGACACAAATCAGAGAAGGTGCAGCAGTGGAGAGATGCTTTAAACAAAGTGGCCAATTTCTCTGGGTGGCACACACAGAATTATAAGTAAGCATCATGAGGCTGTCTTAATTAATTAATTGCCAAGAGTTATAATTGTGTCTTCTGGTTCGTATTTACGTAATCTGCTTATTTACCCTTAATTCTTCCTTGTAGGACTGATAGAGAACTTGTCGACGCCATTGTGGACTTTGTCTGCAGTAAAGTACTACCTGCTGCTATTTTGTCCACAGGAGATTTTGAAGAATTTGAAGCAACAAGAGAAGCCATGGATAAGATAATGAAGGCGCTAAGAGATGACGAGGTCACTGCCATTGGGGTCTACGGAATGGGAGGCGTTGGAAAAACAACTATGGTGGAACATGTTGGTGCACAAGCCAAAAATAAAGGGATTTTTCTTTATGTGATTAAGGCTGTGGTAACCCAAAGCCCCAACTTTTGGAAAATTCAAGGCACTTTGGCAGATATGTTGGGAGTCAATTTGGCAGGCGAGACAGAAACTGGAAGAGCTGTTTCATTGAATAAGGAGATAATGAGAAGAGAAAAGATCCTTATAATCTTGGATGACATTTGGGAGATGATGGATTTGTCAAGCATAGGAATTCCTAGCTACAAGGATCTTCAAAATTGCAATTCCAAAGTCCTACTCACCACAAGGATACAACATGTCTGTCATACCATGAAGACCCAAGAACAGATCACCCTCAACATCCTATCACAAGAAGATTCTTGGACCTTGTTTGTGAAACATGCAAGAAGGTCTTTTGAACCGACCAATTTCAAAGACGTAGCGAGGAAGGTAGCTAGAGAATGTAGTGGTCTACCGATTGCATTGATAGCAGTTGCAAAGGCACTTGGAGATAAAGACTTGGTGGAATGGAAAAAAGCAGCTGGACGACTAGAGAAGTCGCAAACTGCCAACCCAGATGATAAGGGACAAGCGTCCAAATGTATAAGATTAAGCTATGATTACTTGGAAAATGAGGATTACAAGTCATGCTTCTTGCTCTGTTGCCTATTCCCAGAAGACTATGACATCCGAATAGAAAACTTGTTCATGTATGCGATCGGGAAAGGATTGTTTCGAGATGCCGACACAATCGAAGAAGCCAGAGAAACAGCAGATTCAGTGGTCAAGTACCTGAAAACTTCTAGCTTGCTTTTGGATAGTGAAAAGAATGAATGTGTAAAGATGCATGATGTCATCCGGGATACAGCCTTGAATATTGCAAAATGTGAAGATGGACATGGGTTTTTGGTAAAAGCTGGGTCTGGTTTAAAGCATTGGTCATGTCGATTACAAGAAGGCTACTCTGCAATCTCACTAATGCAGAACAACATTCGCAAGCTCCCAGCAGAGTTGGTATGTCCAAAACTCCAGATTTTATTACTACAAGAGAATGCTGATTTAAATGAGATCCCAGAAAAATTTATCCAGAGTCCAAATGGACTAAGGGTGTTAGATCTTAGCCTCACTAGTATTTTATCACTACCCCAGTCATTCAGTCTCCTAACCAACCTCCAAGTTTTGTATTTAGATTTTTGCGGAAAAAGAATTGACATTTCCATAATCGGAAAACTTAAGAAGCTTGAGATTCTTTCAATGAGAGGATATCCTCTCGAGGAATTGTCAAGAGAAATAGGACATTTGACCAATTTACGGATGTTGGATGTCGGTGAAGCTAATATTGTCACAATTCCATCTAAAGTGATATCAAAGTTGCATAGATTAGAAGAACTGTACATGGATAATTGCGGATTTGAGGACTGGGGAAGTAAAGTTGAGGGAGAAGGAGAAGAAACTAATATTGGCTTTGATGAGTTAACTGGTTTATCAAATTTGAAAATTTTGCGGGTTCGCATATCTGATGCAAAATGCATCCCTAAAAATGTCGAGGTCGAACCAAATTGGGATTACTTTGATATACATATTGGCGGATGCACAGGCGATGAATATTATCAACGTAATTCAAGATCCTTGACTCTTCAAACAACCATCAGTACCTTACCAGATTGGTTTGTCAACGTGGTGACAGAGAAAACAGAGAAGCTAAAGTACGATGACTGCAAAGGGTTAAGTAACATTCTTATGGAATATGACCATGGGAGGTTACATGGACTGAAGCATCTCGAAGTATTTGGTTCCCATGATATCTTTACAGAGTTGATGGACACAACAACACGGTTTCAAAAAGGACCTGTGTTTCAGAATTTGGAAGAGTTGCACGTGAATAGTGTGGACTGCCTGAAGGAGTTGTGTGTTGGTGAGTTACCACCTGGGTCTCTATGCAATTTGAAGGTATTGAAGGTCTGTAATTGTTTTAACTTGGGGAATGTACTATTGCCATCAAAGTTGTTACAAAGACTACCGAATCTGGAAAAACTAACTTGTAGTAACATGGATAGAATGGAATATGTGTTTGGATGTGATGGGTTTGAGCCAGAACAATCAAAATTGAGAGTGATAAGGTTGGAGTATCTAGATGCAGTAAGAAGCATATGCAATGGTCCTACTCCACGTACAGTGTTCTGGACTCTTAAAAGTTTGGCCATTTTGGGTTGCGAGTTGTTGAGAAGTATCTTCACATTTGATGCTGCTCAATGTCTTTTTCAATTGGAAGAGCTTTTTGTAGCGCGTTCCCCTTTGTTGGAAAGAGTAATGGAAGTAAGCAAGGAAACAATGAACAACAAGAAGATCATTCTTCCAAACTTGAAGGGTTTAGCTTTGGTGGATCTTCCTCTGTTGTACAGTGTTGATTTTGAGTGTCCTTCATTGGAAAACTTGTGTGTGCAGCAGTGCCCCCACTTGTCATTTCCAACATCTGCTTCTGACGACTTCCACAGCAGGAACCAAGTCCAACTCAATGAAGAACAACATTTCAAGTTTCTAGATGAGAGGTATGTTGATGTTGTGTCATAAACTTACTTCAGTTGTCTTTTCTCTTAAAGTCTATCTGCTTAATTGTATTTCATATTTGCTTTTCATTGTCAATTTGTCATAAACGTAATTCCCTTTCTTCTTTTTTCTTTTCATTGAAAGGTCTTATAAAATTCTTGTCATGCGATAAATATGTTTCCAAACGTGTTGTGTTCTTTATATAGTCCTCACTAGAGATACTCTATATATATATATGCATGTTTTCAAACACATATTTGGTAAGGATAGCACATTATTAGTCTACTCCGGCCGATTGCCTGCTAGTACAAAATGTTAATTTTCCTAATTAAAAGATGTTTTGGTGATATATATATATAGAATTAATATCCACAATTCATTTGCTTTTCCATCAAATGTTAAACAAACGATTGGGGGGCAAATTGACACCTATAGCAAACCTGAGGGGGAATTTTAGCCTTCAATTTATCTCGATTTATGTAATCGATCTGATCTTGGAGTCCGTTTTATCATTACTGCCTTATTTACTTCTTATTTCAAATTGACTATTAGATTGCGGGAAGACTTGGAAAGCTGGGAGAGTTAAAAAGCAAAAAAGAGATGTTCAATGGCACAGAAGAAGTTGTCGGCCGGCCACAATTGACTGTTAAGTGTGTACGTAGCACCTCAATTGTATGGATCCAGGATACTATTAACGTTTAGACATGTTGCTAGCTTTAATTTGTATGTTCCTTCTTTCTGTTTACATATTAGTTTGAGCTTTTGATTTTGCCCTAGCTTGCCTCTGTATTTTTTTAGTTAGTCAGGGTGTGAATGAAGGTGTTAGCCATGCTAATTTTCTATACAATGAACATTAATTTGATGTTTATTTTCCGAGAGATTTATATATGCTTCAGAAAAGTTATACTGAACATGCAACAAAAATTTGTGACAAGGTCCAAACTTGTTAATGTCATCAAAACACGATAGAAAAGGTCCACAAAACTTGGTTCATGCATGCCAAACTTTGCAAGCCCCATTCAGAAAGGAAAGTTAATTTCCAGACTTCTCTTTGCAGCAGGACAACTCCACAAGGTGCGACCTGGACGTGGTTTCAAAGTTACCATTGCTGGGTAAACGCATACACCGATTTGTGATCTTTCGTTTTGTGAGGGACGGCAAAAGTTCACGACATCCCCTCCATATGAAGAGCTTCCTCCTTGTTAGCTAGAGATATCTTAAACGGCTCCATAAGGTTGATCGAGTATATATATATTTATTTTCCAATATCATTACACTGAGGCATAGTTGGTCCAATCATATGTCTCTCCATAATGATGGATGAGATTTCAAGTTTGAATCATCCCTCTCAAATAAAATAAAAAATAATAATGAAAAAAAACATCATTACTTGATGACATTAGGGGTGGGACTCAGTTCCATCAATTCGGTTTTCCAGTACGTACTAACAGCTAATCGAACAGATGACATTGGTTTTCAATTTTTTAAATCTAAAACTGTCTAGAAATTTCAAGAACCGACATTTCGGTTCGGTTATTTAGATCGTGTTGACTTTAACGAATTATCTCATATTTAACGAAATGTTTACTTCTTCAATTGTAATTTTACATGCTTAATACTTATTTAAATAAAGTTAATATCTTGAATTTTAGTTTGAATCGAAGAACATGCATTGCATTGAAATGCCAAAAATGCAAGAAAAATTGAGAGTATATTAGAAGAGCTCATTCTATAAGTGAAACTCATCACTACCAAGCAGAAAAAACAAACAAACAAACAGACAGATAGGAAATTAAATATCAAGTTAAAAAAATTAAAGGAAGATGGCCAGTCCAATGTTTGAGATAGGAAATTAAATACCAAGTTAATTGAATTTTTTTTAACGAAATTTTTTTTTTTTAACGAAAATATCAAGTTGAATTTAAGTAAAGAAAGATCGTCCAATGTTTGAGAGCATATGATAGAACATTAAAAACCAACATGAATTGATCCCTTATCCTACTCAATTAATCCTTCAACTCGATCAATATATGGATCTCTCCTTCGAAAAATAGCCGGTACAGATCGATGGATATTAGTTGTACGTACTTGCTTAAACTCACAACTGCTATTCTCCCAACTCACAACTGCTATTCTCCCAACTACGTGCCAACTTAGCTCACAACTACCTAGTACGTACTTCGGTCACTACTCCCCCAATAAGTTTGATTGTTGCCTGTTTTCTTAATGAAGATTTCTTTCTTCTTCTTCTTTTTTTCGATCAAAAAACAAAACAAAAAAAACTTCGCGACCAATACATTCATGCATGTTCATATACACACAGTTAGATGCTTTTCCCATATATATGGCAAGAAGATGGTTGAAAATTATTTGACAATAATTTGGAAGAAAGCAGAGAGAACAAATTATCTTCGATTACACAAAAAAAAAAGTGATCAAATTATCGTTGGGGAAACTAAATACGTACAAATTGTGATTATTAAATTTACTTTCCCATCGAAAATAAAAAAAATTACTTGCTATATCAAGGACAACAAAAGCAATGGACTTATACTAAAGTTCGGTGTTTTTTGGCTGACATTAATTGATGAATAATTATCATCTCTACGATTAATTCCATGTGTTTAGACAATATATAGTATTATAAGTCTATAAGGAAATTTTAGTGCGGCTTTCATCTGCTTTAGCTATGTTGGCTTCGTTATTAATGTTGTCATGTTGAAGATAACATATTGAAGTTCATCTAATGAAATTAGTTTTTTTTTTTTTATCAAAATAGAGAATTTCATTAATAAAAATATGGTTGATAACCTTGGGAAAAAGTGGCTTATTCAAAGAAGAATTGTCACAACTCTACATCAATTTCAAACATCATCAATAATTAACTTCTCCAACCAAGGGGGTCCAACTTCCTTCCAAAAACTTGGTCCTGCAGCGTGGATAACAGTTCTTGCAAGAGCATGAGCCACAGCGTTACAATTCTTGGGATCTTCCTTCCAAAACCTTGGTCTTGCAGCATGAAATTGGTTCTTTTGATAATTTTTTTTTAAAATATTATCATAATACCTAATAAAAAATATTAAACTATAATAAAATATTAAAACAAAATGATTAATAATACTACCAAAAATTGAATCATATTTGCCTAGTACACCTATATATAATTATTACTTTAATTATATTTGCCTAGTACACCTATATTAATACTTTATTATTATAAAGACGCGTGGACTAGGTTATTAACGGATCAGATCAACCTAAATCCGTATTTGATCTGTTAAGTTAACAGATTGACGGATTGACGGATTGAATTATCAATCCAAATTCGTCCAATAATCAAGGATTCGGACCAGATCCGGATTTTACAGGTCTACTAATATGTATGGATCAAAGTTTCCAAAAGTCTTTGATGTAATATTGGCTTTTATCCGCTTTAGCCAAGTTGGCTTCATTAATGATGTTGTCATGTTGAAGTTAGCATATTTGCTAGTAATCTTTGATGAATCTTTGATGTAATATTGAAATTCATCTAATGAAATTGATTCTTCTGATAAAAAAAAATAGTAATCATAATAATATTATGCTCTCAAGCCCTAGCTCTCTCCTTGGACGTTGCCAGGGATACTCCTCGCTTCTCAACATGCACACCTCCCCTCCCTGATCGCTTCAAATATGGATTTGGGAGGAGGCTTATACTCTCTTCTAGTACTTAGAAACCTAAGGGTCGTCCATGCCGTTTTTTTTTTAAGTTGAGATTCTGATCGAATTGGAGTTGGTCTTCCCGAATCGGTGGTTGGGGTTCGCCATGGTGGTTCGTTGGGGGTAACTCAGACACTAAAAATAAGAGATAATTAAGAAATATTAAGTTCTTGTGCAATCCACTTTAATGGGCCGTATGAGAAATTTTGTTTTTTTTTTGGATTTTTTTTCTGTCTCATAGTAAATTTTAGATTTTCGATATTTTTCAAGCTTGAATTCATTCCTATGTATTCCCTACGTTTATATGCTAGTAATTAACATGAGTCAAAGAAAAACCAAATAGCCAAAAACAAGTCAATGTTATGGTGTATTGAAAATTACTTTCTCACAGTAAAACTGCATATGTATATTTTTCCATTATTGTTTCGTGTTTAAAGTCAAATGCTCGCAGGAGATCGAACCAAAAATATTGTCTTCTCTAAATGAGAAAATTTCTTAGAAAACCGACCTAATTTGTAATTTTCTTATGAAATAACATAGCTTAGGTAAACAAAAGTCAAATGAGCTAAAGAGAAATTTTAAAAAGTACAAACTTGAAAATTTCAGTAAAAGAAAGAGAAATTTTTTCATATGGTACCTTAACTATTACCAAATACAATTTTTTGTACCTGAATTTTCATAAAAAATCTGGTGGTACATGAATTATTGCTCTGTTTGCCATTATAGTACTTCCGTCAAATATTCCATTAAATTGCTTATGTATGGGAAAAACAATCATTTCATTTATATTCAATTCTAAAAATAAATTATACCAAAAAAAAAAGATTTATATTAACAAAATCAATTTAGGGTTTTATCCACAAATATTCAAGACTAAAGATAAGAAATTTATTTTTTATTTTTTAATATAATTTATTGCCAATTTTATGTTTTTAATATAAATTGTTGCAATGTAGGTGGTTTTATTATTAATTTAAAAATAAAAATAAACGATATTCAAAAAAGTAATTAAAATTTTTTATTATATTAAAAATAAATTATAATTTATTTTTATTTAAAATTTAATAATAAACCACCCATGACACTAAATAGGAATGATAAGCTGTGGAATGATTCAGAGAAACCAGCCTCTGTTCTCACGTCTATTTCGTTCTATGGCTTTGGTATGAGGAGTTTCTCCAACCCAATCAATCTCCAACTGGTACCTCAAATAGACTAGTGCAAATTGTCAAACATTGGTACCCTCCCACAGTGACTTCCTTAAAACTTAATGTTGATGGCTCATTTCTCTCCTTTAATGAGTTTGGAGGAGTGGGGCCGGGGAGCTCTTCGAAACTATTTGGGTGAGTTCATTGCAGGTTTTTCGTACAGGAAAAATTATGTTTCTTCACTACAGCACATTGAACTATTAGCTATCCAATTTTTGCAGGCAATGGAAGTATCTAATGTGGTCCTTCATAGTGACTGCTTGCTTGCAGTCCAGGCCATTAATTCAGAGGATGAGGATCTTTCCCCTCTTGGCAGCCTCATTGTAGGCATTAAAGACTTGCTCAAAGTTTCTCCAGGAATTTCAGTTCATCATGCTTCTAGACTAACGAACTTTGTAGCTCATCGACTTGCTCAATTTAGTTACGAGTCGAATGTGCACCTAGAGTGGTTCTCTTCTGCTCCGGATTTTATTCTAGATGTCTTCCTATACGATTGTAATCGTATTTAGTTCTTAATAAAGTTCTTTTTCCTAAAAAAAAATATATTAAAAAATATATAAAAATATTTTTTCGCATCTTTAATCTTGAATATTTGGAGATAAAAATCATAATTTGATTATGTTGATATAAATCTAAATTTTTTTTGTATAATTTTAATTTTGTAAAATTTAATAGTAAAAAAAAATTTTGGGAATTAAATATAAATGAAGTGACTGTTTTACTCATGTTCTAGTCATTAAATTACAAGTTTAATTTGCCCATGTCACGTAAGCAATTTAATGGAGGTATTATAATGGCTAACGGATGAATAGTTCAAGTACGACTAGATTCTTTATGAAATTTCAAATACTAAAAATAACATTTGATGATAGTTCAATGACATGGAAAGACTTTTCTCTAAAAGAATAGAGTGACGGAGAATTGCCCAAATTTTGGAGTCGTATTGTGCAAGGAACTCTAGTATGGGACCATACCATTGGTACTGCATTTACACATTTTCCCGTTGTTCCATTTATATTGTTAGACGTCACTAGCATGTTTGCTCGGGAATAAAAGAAAAATGTTTCTGTTTTTGATAATTTTTCTTGCATGTGAAAACATGAAGAAAAAAAGCCATATGAGCAGATGAGCTAAAGAGAAATTTTAAATATATAGCCCCACCTGCCCAACAAGATGTCAATAAATATGTGATAGTTCAGACCTAATTAAAGGCATCGATCGATCTCCATCAGTTCGATCAGTTTCTTAATTTCTCAACGATGGCGTCATCCCCTAAAACCATCCAGCGGCTCAAGTCCAGCCTGAAGCTGTCATCGGTTGTCCCAGCCACGGTGACCAGTCAAGAACACAAGGTCCATGAGCTCACCAACATGGACTTGGCAATGAAGCTTCACTACATCAAAGGGGTTTACTTTTTCAACAGTGATGCAGTTGAGGGGCTTACGGTGGAGGACTTGAAGAAGCCTATGTTCCAACTGCTTGAACTCTACTTCACCGCCTCCGGGAGGATTCGGAGATCCGAAACGGGTCGCCCTTTCATCACGTGTAACGATGCCGGTGTGAGAACTGTGGAGGCATGTTGTGATGAAACCATTGATGAATGGTTGGCCATGGCTGTGGAGGATATCGATGATTCTGTTTTTGATGGTCTCGCTTATAAGCAAGCACTTGGTGATCCTGATCTTGGTTTCTCTCCTTTGGTCTTTGTACAGGTAAAATCACTAGCTCACTACGTACTCTTGTGATCGATCTATTAGTAATTTTTCGTACTATGAGTTCCTTTGGTCTAATGCTACTATGGTAATTAATCATACACTTATAATACACTTTTCGTATATTTAATTTTTTGTTGTAATCACTAGCTCACTACTCTTGTGATCTATGAGTTCCTTTTTCTTATGCTACTATGGTAATATATATTGACATGCTACTAATACTGCAGTGCATCAGATATGGGACTATGGGAGCTTCTAGCTTTCTAGAGAGCTAGGAAGATTTCTCAACTAGAGCTAAAGATAATGACATAAATGACACTTGAATATTAAATAAAAATATTTTATTGAACATTTTCTCCTAACGTCGTGTGCATTTTAATTAACCACCCGGCCTACTTCATTTTTCTTCATTTTTTTCTTCATAATTAATAACTTTTATCACCACCTGCGTACGTAACAAGTTGGTCTTAAGATGTACGTCTAGACGGGGAAAAAATGTGTGCAACTGCCTCATTCCAAAGTATAAGAGAGGGTTTGGACCAAATGCGGATGCCTGGATTATAGGGAAGTAAAGCTCGAGAAGATTTTCCGGAATCATTTTTTTGTCTTTTCTGTTTTTCAATTTGGAAGATTCTTCAAGGAAAATGTACCCATATATTGAGCAGAAGTCCCCCATATTAATTTGCCTCTGTTGTTTTATGTGGTGCTTCTAAGCAGTTCACTTGGTTCAAATGTGGAGGACTGTCGGTGGGACTTAGCTGGGCAAATGTTCTTGGAGATGCATTTTCAGCCTCAGCCTTCATCAACATGTGGGGGAAGATCATGGCAGGTCACGTGCCACCCAAGTCTCTGCACGTTCCAGCCCCTACAAAATTTGAGTTTCCACTTTCAGTACTTCCCAAGCTAACACCAAATTCTCTGAAAAGCGTCGATTCAGTAGGTGAGTTCTGGCTGACACCCAGCAACTCCAAGATGAAGACGCACACTTTTCATGTTTCTGCAGAGAAAATTGACCATTTTCTCTCCGACCAAAAAGCCAAGGTCTCACCTTTTGAAGTGCTTTCTGCAATCATATGGAAATGCTTGTCCAAGATTAAGGAAAACCCAGAACATACGAGGATGGTGACTATTGTTTGTACAAACAAATCCCATGAAAGAGAATTTGAGTCTCCAAGTAATGGGATGGTGTGGAGCACAGTTGAACCAGATTTCTGCGTTGCAGAAGCTGAGGTCTCAGAACTGGTGGAGCTGATTTTGAACAAAAGGGCAGATGAGAATGGCATGATTGAAGAGATGATGGGAAATTATGAGAGTGGGGAATTATCTTCAGACTTCATGGCATATGGGGCAAACTTGACATTTGTGAATTTGGAAGAGGCAGATATTTATGGGCTTGAAATGAAGGGGCAAAGACCAGTTTATGCAAATTATACCATCAATGGGGTTGGTGATGAAGGACTTGTTTTGGTGCTTCCATGGCAAAAATATGGCAAGGATGATGATGGTGTTAATGGTGATCGATCTGTGACTGTGGTTCTGACTGAAAATGAACTTGCAGGGCTGAAAGTTGCGCTCAATAGGAATTGGAGTATTACTTGAGAATTGTTTGCTTAAATCAGCAAAAGAAAAGAAAAATAATAAATAAAAAATCCTTGGTTGTTCATTAGGATAAACTGCTTGTTTGTTTTTGTTTTGGGGGTTTTAGGCATCGAAGAATTCAGCTAAAAAATATGTATTATACTGTGGAATTCATCAAGTGTTGAAGTGTATGCTGGGCATTTGTATGACCAAAAAAGAATAATGAATAAAACAAATCAATTTGATCAGCTCACGCTATAATCTGTATCGATCATTTATTTCTTTTGGTTAATCTTAGGTTCTCATTATTGTCATCTACTAGCAGCAACCGTCGCACACTATACTGATGGATATTCTATAGGTTCCCAATATCCATATAGGGGTTGAATTCGACCATTAATGTTTTTTTTTTAACACACACACCCCCACCCACTCTGGTATCATAAGAAAGTCGAACACTAGATCTCTCATGTGATAATTTTAGTGCTAAACCGGCCACTACACCAACCACCTTAGATCATTTGACCATTAATGTTTGATTTGATTCGGATTCAGAATCCTTGCGATTAAAACTCCTTCCTTACTACGCTCTTTGCTTGACGCCTGCTACAAACGAGGTTGGATTGGATTGCATCTATCAAGCCCAGTCACATCTAAGCTCATATGTGTTTGTATTCAACCCAACTTTGTTCGACTTTCCCATCTTGAACTTTACTAGGACCAACTCAGTGGTATTGGACTTGATTTAGGGCAACTCGACCATGTTGCCTGTCTTGAACATGAATTTGACCTTGGTTATCTTGGACTCAAATTGGGCCAACTCTATCATTATTAGACTCGACCTGGGAAAATTCACCCAATTCACCCTTCTTGCCTTCTTGGACTTGATTTTGACCAACTTGGTGACATTTGTTATAACCGAGACCCACTCTTGATTCCAATGCGGCACCACGTGATAGGGGTGGACTCGGTTCCATTAGTTCAGTTGTTCGGTACTAACCACTAACCGAATTGATGACTTCGGTTTTTCATTTTTCAAAACTGAAATCGCACAGAAAATTCAGTTAACCACCATATCAGTTCGGTTCGGTTAATTTTAATTGTGTTGACTTTAATGATTGACCCCTATTTCTAACAAAAAAAATTACTTCTTTAATTGTAATTTTACATATTAGTAATTAACCAAACAACATTAATACTCACAATTTTAATATAAACTGAAGAATATGCATTAAAATGCCAACAAGATCAGAGAAATAGAAAATATATTATAGCCAATGTTCTAAAAATTGCCCCGGATTAAGGGCCAATCGGCTTGGATAATTGGCAGGGGCCTAAGGCGGCCAAAAATTGGTGGTTAGGCAGCGACGAAAAAAAAACTCAGATCACTGGTGTTCGTGAAATGGAAGAAGAAGAGCCTAAGGCGGCCAAAAATTGGTGGTTAGGCAGCGACGAAAAAAAAACTCAAATCACTGGTGTTCGTGAAATGGAAGAAGAAGAAGAAGAAGAAGAAGAAATGGAAGAAGAAGAAGAAGAAGAGGTGGGTCGTTGACTCACGTGAGAAGTGAGAGAGAGAGAGAGAGAGAGATTAGTGTTTTAAAGTTTAATTAAAATATTATTTTTTAAAGATAGTAGTCATCCAACTATTTATTTGAAAGTTCTCATATAGTCCTTATTATAAAGTTCTCACTAGAGACACTCTCTAAAGGTAATAAAAATTATAATTTTAAGCATAGTAGGGAGCATAGTTGGAGACTTGGAGTAATTTACGAGTTCATTTAAGGAACAAATTACAACATCTCCAATGGTACTCCCTATTTTTTCATCAAAAATTTGAAAAAATAGCTAAAAGTTAAATTAGAAACTACGGGATTCACAAAATTCTTGCTCTATTCTTGTTCAAAATTATAAAGAGCCACAATTTATTATTCTCTTTTTTTTTTTTGAAGGAAAAAGGAATTTATTAAAACTCATATACAATTACAATCGTAAAGAAGGGCATCCAGAATAAAGCCTGGAGCGTTGGTAAACCAGTCTAACTGTATATATGAATCAAAACTATAACTGACAAGTCTGTGAGCTACGAAATTCGTAGTTCTAGAAGCATGGGAAACTACGAAACCTGGAGAGTCTTTGAGCAAAGCCTTGATATGTTCAATTAAGTTACCAAATGCTGAGAGATCTTCCCCAAAAGAGTTACTTGCTTGAATAGCAATTAAGCAATCACTATTGGCTACAGCGTGTGAAACCTCCAGTGCCTTGAGCATTTGAATGCCATCCCTTAGAGCCAACAATTCAATATGCAATGGAGAGGAGACAAAATTCTTCCTAAATGAGAATCCCGCGCACCATGAAAATCTCGTATCACTCCTACAACCCCACCATAATTTGCAGAGCTTAGAAAAGAACCATCTACATTCAACTTCAAATAAGATCGCGGAGGAGGAGCCCAAAACTTATTCACGGCAGTAGGCTTACTGTCAGTAGCTGCAACACAATGAGAAGCTTGAAGAAATTCCTCATACCAGGACATAGTTGTAAAGATAATTACCTGGGCTAATTTCTCAACACCATTCCACAACTTATCATTCCGATTTTTCTAAAGACTCCAAATGAACATCAATAATCTAGCAAAGTTTCCAGAAGACAAAGTCACCGCCGATTGATCAAGCATCCATTCTTTAAAGCTAAAAGAATGAGATACAGGAACCTGAAGCAAGAATGGATACCCTGCAAGGATGGACTTATCTGTAGGACATTCACACATCACATGACTAATATTTTCATAAGGATGGGAGCAGAGCAGACATCTCAAATCACCCACATAACCTTTCTTACTCAAAATAGCTCTAGTAGGTAGCAGATTGTGGCATGCACGCCAAGCACAAATAGCCACTTTCCCGGGAACCTTAGCATTCCATAAGTGTTTCCATAAGAGTCCAAACGGATCACCATTAGAAGTGGAAGAGAGAACATTAGCAAGAACCACATCCCTAGCAACTCGATAACAAGTCTTAACAGAAAAGAAACCCTTTTTCTCTAGTTTTCAAGTGATACGTTCACGAGAGTTCCTCGCACTTAATGGAATACAAAGAATAGCTTCCACAAGATCTGGAGAGAAAAGAGATCGAAGTGTCTGAAAATCCCAAGTTTTAGTAACTGGGTGTATCAATGCAGAGACAAAAGTAATGTTAGTGTCAACCGGTCTATTAAGAGAACTAGCTGGTGTGGTTGGGATCCAATTATCCTCCCAAATGCGAATACCATCACCTGGACCAATCTTCCACAATAAACCAGCTTGCAATATATGTCGAGCTCCCATTATACTTCGCCAAGAAAAGGAAGGAGAGTCCCCCAAATCAGCAGTCAAAAAATCACCAGTAGGAAAATAAACTGCCTTATATAATCTAGCAATAAGTGAAGAAGGATTAGAAACCAAACGCCATCCCTGTTTAGCAAGCATAGCCAGGTTGTAAGCATGCAGATTTTTGAAACCCAAACCACCCTTTGCCTTAGTTAAACACATCCTATCCCAAGATCGCCAATGTGTTTTCCTTTTCTCATCTGTGCTACAAAGAATTGGGCACATATTTATTATTCTCTTTTAAATGTGATATAATTTCATAATTATGGCAAACTTATTGGCAAACAAATCATAAAATAAAAAATATATAAAATTAAATAAATAATTAGATTATTTAATGCACTACGAGTCACTAATGAGCCACTTTTTCTCTCCTCATATTTAACATCATTGTCAGCTATTTTTTAGCAAAACTTTAGCCAATGTAGCTAAAATGTAATTTTGCTTAGCCAGTTTTAACATATGTCTATAGCAGTTCTCTCTACTATAGTTAGTTTTCAATAATTTTTATCATTTTTTGAATGAAGAAAAAATAATTAAGTGTATTCAAAATTACAAAAAAAAAAACTAAAAATAAATGTTTTAAATTTAGCAAAAATAGTAGATAGACTAGCTTTCTACATTTAAGAGTCATATAGCTAAAAGCTAAAACAAAGAGCCATTTAGGAGGCTGCTAGAGATGATTTAGCCATCTAGCTCTCTATTTTAGCTTTTAGTTATATAGCTCCTAAATGTAAAAAAAGTAAAAAGCGAAGAGAATTTCTACTATTTTTGCTTAATTTAAAAAATAGAGATTCTCAGAAAAAAAAAACAAAAAACCTCGCAATTATCACATGGAGAGGAAGTGTCCTTCTCCTCTTTATATTCGTTTGGTTAAATTATCTTCTTATTTTAGTCCCTTGTGATGAATAATAATCGCTCATGGGTGTTTTGATATGAGTCATGCTCAGATCTAAGTACACCATCACTTCTTTTTAAATTTTCTCTCAGTCAAATCTTTTCCCAAAATTCAATCTCTAAGATTTCTTGTTTTCCCTAATTTAGTTCTATCCTTGAGTTGAAGAATTCAGTTGTTATATGTTTAAACGCTTTTGGCCATTTTCGTCGGATTTATATTATCATGGGTTTAGAGGAAGTTTATTGGGCAATTCGCTTTTGTACGCAGTTGGATCATTGGAAAAAGAGTCATTCTCAAATCCGGCCCTTGTTTTACAATCACTTCTTAGTTAGATGAAGTAGTACCTATGGGGGTGTTGTTTCAGTTCATGGCAATAATCATGATCTAAGTTTACAGGTTCTTTTATGGCTTTTGTTGTTTTGGGTTGTGTGAGATTGGTTAGGGTTCAAGCAAAATTTTGGTGATTTGGGATTAATAGTTGTTAATTAGTGTGGTTTTTGTCCGCTATAGTTTTGTCAAGTTGACTTCTTTATAGTTGCTGTCATGTTGAAGTAAGCATATTTGCTAGTAGTTTTTGTTGAGTTTTTGATGTAATGTTAAAGTTGATGTAATGCAATTGGTTGATTTGATAAAAAATAAATAAAGAAACTTGTTGGAGTAGCTCTTATAATCCGCTAGCCTCTCGATGTGTCAAGTCTTATTATGAGAAAAGTCTTGGGTGGGACAACCATCTCACATGACACATCCGACCCACTGATCAATTTCAGAAAAAACTTTCTACATGAAATACCTAAAAATGGGCATGGTGCTGTGCATACTTTCAAATCTGAACTTTCTCTTTTGGGTTTGCATGTTTAGACAAAAAAGTCATTTTTGCCCTGTAACTCAGATGAGTACTAAATCCAGCTACGAAGTATTTTTTTTTTAGTAATAGCTACCAAACATCTAAAAGGAATATTAATCAACACAAAAATTATGAAGCAACGTGGCTCTATAGCTTCCGTCAACCTTGAGTGACTAGAAATTGACAAGGCATACCTCAAATCTATTTTATCTCTCCTCACTCTCTCACACTTATGCTTCTCTCTCTCTTCTCAAATCTACATTTTCTACCCAAAAGAACCCAAAAGCATATGTAGCTTGTTTTAGATGTGGGTTTATGAGGAACATGGAGGAGGTTTGAGAGAAATGGTAAGATAAGGTTGTTGTGGAGAGATGAGATGCAAAACTTTGTTGAGGAAGAAGAGAGAGACAAGAAGATAGAGAATAAAAGAGAAATAATTATAAAGAATAAAAAGTCAATGAGTTTGCTATTTACACCATATCGTAACTTAATGACACTAAATCGTAATTGAAAACGCAGCATATCACGCTATGCTATATTGTAGCCAAATCGTAGATAACTATCTCGAAACTTGTGTACTCGAATATGTCAAAAGAAAAACTTCGAGTGCGTTGACTTTGTTTTTCATAATAACAAAACTTTTACACTTTGTTTACATTTTTTTCATAGCTAATTCTCTCATTGGTAAAATGAACCATGCATTAATAGCAGTTTGAACATTTCTCATCCAAACATGTCCATTTCTCCAAACTATAAAAAAAAAAAAGGTTCAATTTTCCATTCTTACATTTGTCTACGTGCTATTGTAGAATTGGCTGATTGTACAAATTTAGTAGTATGAGCACCTAACCAAAGAATTTCTCATTATTAGGAGCTGACACTTAGTTGTTTGGACTTTAGTTGTTAGTTACCTATGTGCCTGCGAATATATATATGCTAGAAATGGTAACACACCTAACGTGTGTGACAGTGGGTAGTTTTTTCTAAAAAGTAGTGGGCAGTTTTTTTATTGTAAATTTTTTTATTAATTATTTTGTCTTTTACCTTTTTATCTCTGACAGTTGACATTTTATACAAAGTTATTTAATATTTGAGGGTTATTAAAGTAAAGTCAGTAGGGTTTAGGGTTTATGGTTTGGCCTTGGACTTTTGTCATTATTTTTCAGAATTTGTTTGTAGTTATCTATAGTGAGGCTTGTAGTTAGAAAAGATAAGATTACTTTAGTAGCGGTTTTTTTGTTAATAAATTGATAATTCTTTTTTAAAAACAAAAGTTTCAGGTACTAACGTTATACACTCGATCAAAATGTAAACGGATGAAAGTACAAGGAGAAACTTTTGAAGAGCTTTTCTCTCAGTAAACAGTAAAACACACGCACTCGGTAAAAGGTATAGTCCGTGATCGCGACACACAAAACAAGGACCCTAAAAATTTGCGAGCAAAATAATTGGATATTCATTCAGGAACCTCCGATTTCCTTTGTCCCTTATTCAATTAATTTAGTAAATATAAATAGCGGCTCAAAATTTTCTGGTCAATCTCTCTGAGAGAGTAGAGTTCTAGTTCACCAACCTCGCTGCTATCGAAGAAATCGAGCTCCGAGAGAGAGCTCCGTAGCTCGATCACCACCACCCCGATTCATTTCGCAGAAACCGAGAGAGCAAATCGTATTTGAGCTCGGAATTCCGACGGAGATCACGATGAGTTCGAATTCGGATTTGGTACGCAAGTTGGAGTCGGTGCTGGGGGTTTCTTTCGGAGGTTCGGTGACGGACTCGGTGGTGGTGATTGCGACGACTTCAATTGCGTTGGTAATTGGGGTTTTGGTGTTGCTGTGGAGGAGATCGTCGGATCGGAGTCGAGACGTGAAGCAGGTGGCGGTGCCCAAGCCGGTGACGGTTGTGGAGGAAGAAGATGAGTTTGAGGTTGCTTCGGGCAAGACTAGGGTCACTATCTTCTATGGGACTCAGACGGGCACAGCTGAGGGCTTCTCTAAGGTAGACATTTTTGGCTAAACTTTACTGTTTGTGTGTTCTACTTGTTTCAATTCCAATTTTTGCTATCGAATTATTTATGTTTGTGATCAAAGGGGTGAGCTTTGTTGGTTTAATTGGCAAGATTGAATTTTTAGTGAATGCTGTTGATTAGGAGAGTTGAGTAGTGGGCATGATAATAGTTTGGGTTTATTGGTTTTAGGTTAGGATTTTTTTGACACCTGTATATATTTAGTTCTATATGTCTGTAATGTAATGTGTAGCTGCTTTCGGATTTTGGTGTCAGAGGGAAGATGGCGCTTTCTCTAGTTTGTTTTAAACCAGTGCCATGGTAATCTAAACTTCTGGAGAATTGGAGATGGAATGGTTAACAATTTTTGACTTTTGGACCTCTAGAGATTGAACTGATAGGAGCAGTTACTGTTTATGTTTTTATTTATTTTTATTTTTTATGAATACAACAAGTGACTGGTTGAAATTCTTATGAGTATAGCGTATGTCTGATTAACATTTTAGGTTTTATTGATTTAAGTGACCATTATGAGATATAGACAGTCGACAGCTTCGTTGTATTAAGCAAGTGGTGTGGTTTCTCACTTGTCATTTGAATTCATACCACAGAATTTGAAATGTGGTAGTATGATAATAGTACTTTGTATTCTGAACTCTCAGTATGTCTAGTAACTAAAGTTTTCTTTTTGGAAGATTTCTTATTCTAACCGATGTGTTTTGTTGCGATCACAGGCTTTGGCTGAAGAGATCAAGGCAAGATATGAGAAAGCTGCTGTCAAGGTTATTGACCTGGTACGTTGGATGGGAACTGATGCTTTGTATTGCAGTGTTGCTAATAAACTGCATAATCTGAAATATACAATGAGTATAATGTTTATGGTTCAATTAGGATGATTATACTGCTGAGGATGATAAATATGGAGAAAAACTGAAGAAAGAGACTATGGCATTTTTTATGCTGGCCACGTAAGATATACATTTTTACCTATATTGAAATTATGCTTTAATTAAAATCTAACTGGTTCTTAGGGAGGTGTGTCGTACTCAATATACTTGACATTACTTTGTAGTTATGGAGATGGAGAGCCAACCGATAATGCTGCCAGATTTTACAAATGGTTTACAGAGGTTGGTAACTTTCTCGTAAAGATTCAGTTGATGAACACTTTTAGTCACAAAGATGGCATAAGGGGTTTTATTTAATAAGTTGAGATGTCACGATTTTGTTATAGGGAACGGATCGGGGTGTGTGGCTGGAACATCTAAGATATGGTGTTTTTGGTCTGGGTAACCGGCAGTACGAACATTTTAATAAGGTAAATCCAGTACTATACTTTTGTTAATCTTTTATTTCACGTAATATCTTCTGACCATGCCTTATTGAAACAGATAGCGAAAGTGGTTGACGATCTACTTATTGAACAAGGTATAACAAAACTTGTATCTTTATTGTGTTGCTATTGAATTAATAAAATGTCCCTTTGTGTATCTTGTCACTTGCATTTCAATATAATTAATTACACGTATAGCCTAACATCATACTAACATCATACTGGAAGTTTTCACATCACAGTATCTCATGGACTTGTATTCTAGTCTTTATATATGTTTTCCCTCTCTTTCTCTCTCTTGATCCTTTTTACTTAACAATAGCTTACTTTTTTAAAAAAGGGATAGATTTTATGATGTAGGCAATAAAACCAAAGAGAAAGTGGACAAGATGGCCACTTTAAGAAATCAAAAATTTCAAATTGTATCTAATGCTAACATAGACCCACTCAACACACATGACCTCACACTGCGGTTTGCCAATATATTCATAGGTGTATAAAATATAAACCCTTTCATTCTGTAGAAACAAATGGCTTACTTGAGGATTATAACATAACTTTGTACCACCAATCTGCAGTCACATTGCTAGCAAAGTTTTCAAAATCCTTTTATTTCCCTCTAGCCAAACTACCCAGAGCACAACCAAAACCGTTCAACCCCACATAATTTGGGCCTACGTCCCCTTGCTGACATCATATGTTCCACATGAGTAGCCATGTGCACACATACACCTCCAAAATCTCACTTCTTTTATTTATAGCAAGACCATGTATGGATTAAATTAATATTATTATTTTTTCATTCTCATGAGGTGTTTTTTTTTTTTTTTCATTTGTCAAGTCTGTTAATATTTTATTGCATTTGCCTCTTTGCGGTTGATGTAGGTGCAAAGCGTCTTGTTACCGTTGGCTTAGGTGATGATGATCAATGCATTGAGGATGATTTTTCTGCTTGGTATGCTTTAACTATTATCAGTCTCTTTATTGATTGCCCTTTCTAAGGCGGTATCTTAATTTGGAAAGTGTTAGTGTGACACTTTTTTCTGTTACATCAACTGTAATGATTTTGTTCCTCTTTAGGAAGGAAGCACTGTGGCCCGAGCTAGATCAGTTACTCCAAGATGATACAAATACTGTATCTACCCCATACACAGCTGTGATTCCAGAATATAGAGTTGTTATTCATGATCCCAGTGTTACCTCTTATGAGGATCATAACTCTAATATGGCGAATGGGAATGCTTCTTTTGACATTCATCATCCTTGCAGGTACTTCAAGATTGTGCATGTCTTGCATCTTCCACAGTTACTATATTTTCGTAGAGTTGTTGTTTTAATTATTTTTCCCTTCCTTCTCCCAGCTGTTTTTTCGTTTACTAAAGTTTGTGATTTTTTCCCCCTGAAGAGTTAATGTTGCTGTTCAGAAAGAGCTTCATAAGCCTGAGTCCGATCGCTCTTGCATACATCTGGAATTTGACATCTCTGCAACTGGTGTTACGTAAGTTCATGACTTTAACAACTGCTTTTGTATGAAACATGTGGTGTTAAGTGTAAATGGATTGTCTTCATTTTTGTCGAATGTAACCATACAGCATGAACCCTGCCATGTTTACTTGTGTCTAAAACATGTGGTGATAGGTGTAAAAGTTGTGTTTACTTTTCTCAAATGATTTTCAGATGCATTCCATGTTTCCGTTTTTGATTAAATTCATGTTAGTATGTCATCACTAACATTTTCATTGGTGATTTTTATGTGATGCAATGAAAACAGAAATCTTTCATTTGTAGAACTAGTTTTCTATATTCATTGCCTGTTGAATGGGTAAAAAAAAAATTTCTAGAAACAGTGTAGAGTCGTCAATGAAGCTTTAACAAAAAATTTCAGCAATCAAATTGGGTGTTGGGAAACTCCAGTTTCAATAGTGAGTTTTAGGAAAGGCTTGAAATGGAGCTAATGTGATGCAGAGAGAGCAGCCTTCATCTTGTTGACTTGTTTGTATGGAAGAGAAGGTAACCTTGTGGAGAAGGAGCTGAAGAAGTGTCCATTGTAGATAAAGCAACCTAGGCATCTTTTTCAACCAACCAACATTATTTTTTTTGTGGATGGGCTCTTTGCGAGGGATATATGAAGTGCTTGGAGTCTTTGAACATTTCTGAATATTAAATCTTACTATTTAAAAATTCTATTTGATTGATTGATGGCTGAAGGAACAGAATGCAAAGTTTAAATTTTATATTTTGTGCAAGCATCTGCCGATTCTCGGAGTGATCTGGAATGACTGTCATTAGTTATGATGGTCGCTGGCTGTTTGATTTGGCTAAAATAGCTTGTTTTTGGTGATAAGAAAGTGGTCCTAGGGAATAGGAATTAATTGGTGCCTAAGCCCAAAAGCACGGGTTCATGTTTGAGCTGCTTTAATTGTTATGAATGATGTTTTTTTTGTTAGTCCTGGTATTAAGAAAGTGATGATCAAATTTCTTTTCTTTGTCCCAGATATGAAACTGGAGACCACGTGGGTGTTTATGCAGATAATTGTGATGACACAGTTGAAGAAGCTGCGAAGTTGTTGGGTCAACCTTTAGATTTGCTATTCTCCATTCACACCGACAATAATGATGGCACATCCCTCGGAAGCTCATTGCCGCCTCCTTTCCCTGGTCCTTGCACACTCAGAACAGCATTGGCACGTTATTCTGATTTGTTGAACCCACCTAAGAAGGTGAGCTTCATGCATTTTGCAAGCTCTTGTCTTTATTATTATTTTTTTTGGTTTTTTTGTTTTTTGTTTTTGTTACTTATAAATATTTCTTTTGAATCACTTTTCCTGTCAGGCTGCTCTAATTGCTTTGGCTGCACATGCTGATGAACCTAGTGAAGCAGAAAGACTTAAGTTTTTATCATCACCTCAGGGGAAGGTTAAAAAATTTCTATGCAATTATTCCTTCTTTGTCTTTGATTTTCCATGTGTATATATATTTTTTAAATATATAATTGTATATCAATCTACATTTTTATCATATGCTCCAGGATGAGTACTCAAAATGGGTTGTTGGAAGTCAGAGAAGTCTTGTTGAGGTAATGGCTGAATTCCCATCAGCAAAGCCTCCACTAGGCGTGTTTTTTGCTGCAGTTGTCCCTCGCTTGCAGCCTCGTTACTATTCAATTTCATCATCACCAAGGTGATTTTCCTATGCCTCTTTGTTTAGTATTTCTAGAAAATTAATTGGACATGTAGAAAACTAATTAGTGCTGTTGCTTCTAACAGGTTTGCCCCCCATCGTGTTCATGTGACCTGTGCTTTAGTTTATGGTCCAACTCCAACTGGCAGAATTCACAGAGGAGTGTGTTCATTCTGGATGAAGGTAATATTGAGCTGTGAATATTATAACCTTTCTCTTCTGTGTCACTATAGCAATTGATTTGGTTTTTCAACGTCAAAATCTATCGTTCTCTCTTACAATAAGACTTGGGTTAAGATTGTATCTAACACCAATCTGTGTTGAATAAAATCAGAATGCAGTTCCTCTACAGAAAAGCCAGAACTGTAGCTGGGCTCCTATTTTTATTAGGCAATCTAATTTCAAGTTACCTGCTGACCATTCAGTCCCAATTGTCATGGTGGGGCCTGGTACAGGCTTAGCACCTTTCCGAGGATTTCTTCAGGTATGATATTGGACGAAAATTCTGGGTTTTCCTTGTCTGTGTAAAAAAAAAAATTTGAAAAATTAGTATCATTTTGAATTTTCCAGGAAAGATTGGCCCTCAAAGAGGAAGGTGCTCAAGTTGGTCCTGCACTTCTCTTCTTTGGTTGTAGAAATCGCCAAATGGTAAACATTATAACTCTGTGCCATAATATTCTGAAGACTTTGTGCTTTTGCTACATGAATTTAGCATTTAGGGTTTAGGATTTCATATATGATCTTTGTTTTGTAGGATTTCATTTATGAAGATGAGTTGAATAATTTTGTGGAACAAGGAGCATTATCAGAGTTAATTGTTGCATTCTCACGGGAGGGACCATCAAAGGAGTATGTTCAACATAAAATGGTGGAGAAAGTAAGTAGTTGTAGGAAGTATAAAGTGGTTTCTGTTAATTGGATAAGTACCTTTTTAATGGTTCCACCAATTTTGTTTCATCTACAGGCAGCATACATGTGGAACCTAATATCGCAAGGGGGATACTTCTATGTATGTGGTGATGCCAAGGGTATGGCGAGAGATGTTCATCGGACTTTGCATACCATTGTCCAGCAAGAGGTTCTCTCTCTCTCTCTCTCCCTATTTTTTCTCAAAATAAAAACTTTATGAATATCATTGAATTATGTCATGTTTTCAACTTCTCTCTGGCAAAAACTTCCAGGAAAAAGTAGACTCGACAAAGGCTGAGTCTATAGTGAAAAAACTCCAGATGGATGGACGATACCTCAGAGATGTCTGGTGATATTGCTTTCCCTTCTTTGGTTTGGTTGTATCATCTTTCGGAACATTGGATTTATTTATCTTCAAGGTCAGGCTTCAGCTGGTGAATCTCTGTCCTTCAATTAATAGCAGCAGGTTTGGAAAATATTGGTGGGAACTGAAACCTGTCTTCCCTAAAAGGGTTTAAGTTATAATTTGATAGATGTCAGTCTACGTTAATTTTTTCTTTTCTTTTTTGACCTTTTTCCATAGAAGGATCATTTATGTTTAGGAATGTTAGCTAGTTACAAATATCTCGAACACACAGGTGCTGTAAGTTGTTTTGGATAGTGTTTTATTAATATTTTTAGTAAAATTATGGTAATTAAAATAAAGCTGAAGTGTGCTCGTCGTTGATGAAAATCAGTGTTACAACTTATGAGTTCATAATTCCCGTTTGATTACATTGTTGAATTGATCAATCCAACCGCGGTAGGTTGATGTTCCAGAGTCTTTCTGGTATTGTTCATTGGGATTGAAAAATTGACCTGAAAATAAATAAAGCAAAATCAGTTTTGATTCTTGGCTAATCGCATTTACTTTACTAGCGTTAGGGTATCAGCATTTTATAAGGTCAATGGAGCAATCTCTTAAAAGTCCTGACAGGGCATCTCTTTGATGATTAGTATATGAGAAGTTGAATTGTGGTTAGTCTTGCCTAGAAGATTTCTTGCCCCATGTGGTTTTGAAATATGGGCATTAGATGGTTATATTGGAAACTATATAGGAACTTGGAAAGTGTATGTGCATATGCATATGTGGTTAGAACTTACAGAAATATGGATCAAGTAGTTTTGCATATGCAGACCACACAGGCTTTTATACTTCGGCGTTTGGCATTTTGTTAAATGGTATACCAGTATACCTACCTGCAATGGAAAAAGGATAAATGAAAATAAAGTCCCGAAGGTATAGGGATTTGATTACCTCCTCGCCTTGCAAATTTGCAATGTAATCAATAAATCCTTGAAGGAATTAGGGAACTTAGTGAATTTATTGATGTGGGTTTCACTTGCATTTTGAAATCGTCCCATGGAATGAGAACAAAAATATATTTTCCGATTCCTTTCTTAACGTTCCCTAAAGGTACTACAAAAACTGGTGGGAATTTTATTTTCTCATGCCCATGAAGGAACTAATTTCCTTTTCCCGAATAAAACGAGGCGTAAATGTTCTTAACGAGAGTTGCTAGGTTTGAGTAAAACTGTGATGAAACTCATGAAAAGATATGCTAGAAAAAATTTAGGGTTTACAAATAGTCTATGAACTTTGGCTTATCTAACAAACCAGTACTTAAACTAGTACACAAGTTATGTACTTATGTTACATAAAATCTGGTACTTGGCGAAAAAAATTTACACTATGATACCTATAAGATATAGACAGATGTACCAAATTGTCTATCAAAATTATATATATTTTTTCCGTTATGTAACAATTTATCTGAACCGTGAATTATTGAATTCGTTATAGTTTAGGTGCTATATTTAAAAATTCCCTCAAATAAAAAGAAAAAAAAAGAATAAAGAGATACACAAAATCTATTTTTTATTTTATTTTTTTAAACTGAGATACTCGCATACATATAACGTGGTAGTAAAAGTGATTTGATAGGAGATTCCTTCGGTCCAAGCAATCACCGTTTTCTTGACCAAAAAAAAGAAGAAGCAATCACCGTTTGTGTAACCTCAAACTGCTCCCTCTCTTCCTTCTTTCCGGCCATTGATTGCTCCTTCCCTCCTTCTTCTTTGTAGCGCGCGTGTCGTTCACGCTCTCAACTGCCTGTCAATTCCTCGGTTGTCCGTATTCACACTCTCTTTCTCTTCCGGCCAAACTCTCTTCTCCTTTCGTATCATCTCTCTTTCTCTAAAACCCTCTTCTGGGGTTTAGGGTTTTGGGTTTTGGGCGAACCAATAAATTTGGTTCCTTTGGGATTCCTTTGGCTAATTTGGCCGGTCATTTAGCATAATATGCAATTTGAAAGTCACCATAAGCAAAATAATGGGTGAGAAGGCCAAGGATAAGAAGGGTTTCATCACCGAAGAGGATACAGCCACTCTCTTACAAAGGTCCCTCTTTTTACTCTATCATTGATTTCAGTATTTCTATGTGAAAATTGGGGATGGCTGGGGGTTTCTGTGCATTGGGTTTTAATGGGCTTGTGTATAATTTTATCTTTTCCTATTGTAGTTTTGGAAGTTAGGATTTGTTTTTGGGTGTATTGGGCTTAATGGGGGGTTTATATGGTTGATTGGCAGGTACACGGCGACAACTGTGCTGGCATTGCTGCAGGAAGTGGCACACTGGCCGCCGGAGGTGAAGATCGATTGGAATCAGTTGGTGGCGAAGACTACAACTGGGATTTCCAATGCTAGAGAGTATCAGATGGTTTGGCACCATTTAGCTTATCGGGAAGCTTTGCTTGACAAATTCGATAATGGGACTCCTTTGGTCTGTTTTCCATTATTTTTTTTCTTGAATTATAGTTTGTGGTGTTTGGTTTGTTTTTCTGCTGAAATGTTTTATGTTACAAAAATGGTATTTTTTTAGGGTCTTTCTATTGATGGGGTTTGTGGATTATGAGTATGAGGGAAACTTTAAATTTCAGTTTAAGAATTGAAACTAAAAATTGAAAGAGGAAAGAGAGACTCTTGGATTGGGATATTTGTCACTTGATGCCTAGTAATTGTTGGCTTCCTAGTATTTGTGACTCTTGGAATTTTATTGTTGTTTGACAATACCATGTCTTGCTAAAGGCCCATCCAAATTACCCATTTTGAAAAATAGACACCCATTCCTTAAAGATACTCCAACTGGATTAGCGTCAACTTACTGTACATTTTGATTTTTGAAAGCTGTTAGCGTGTTGAGATTATATTCCTCATCGAGAATGTAAAGCCTGGCCTTCCCATTTATATAATCATGGGTTTGGGTTGTTTGCTCTGATTTCTACATGGTGCCAGAGCAGGTTATCCACATGAGGCCCAACGGCCCCACGTGCTCCATGTCACCAATATGTTTTTTCCTCATGTTCAGCTCAAGTCATGCTACATGGACATGTTGACAGTATATCCCACCTTAGGAATGTGAAACCTTGCTCTACAGGGGGCCTCTCTCCATCCATTGCCAATTTGTTTTGGTTGGATGGTCTTTTTTCTACAAAGTGGTGACCATGTACATGTGGGACCAAGTGAATGGAGTGGTAGTCATTTGATCAAGGGACTGCTGACTTATTATAGATTTACTTTTTTTTTTCTCGCCTGATTGTTTTGACAACAGTTCTCTTAATAAATTTTTTATTGTTTCCGCTTCCATTTTTTTGAATATTTATAATGTTCAATGTTGTGGAAATCATCTAAAGTGGTATGAAATAAAGTATATAGATTTCTTGCTGGATACTCTGATCCTTGATTTTATGCTAGATATTTGAGTCCTGATGAAGTACATTGCCTGTAAAAGTCTGTTAATATCATTATACCTAGGACACAAATACGTTTTCTTTATTCTGAGTGAAGTCAAACTATAATGGCAGGATGATGATAGTGATTTAGAATATGAAGTGGAAGTTCTTCCTGCTGTTACTGGTGAAGCTTCAACAGAGGCTGCAGCATGTGTGAAGGTATATCAAATAACTTCCTACTTAAATAAATGCTTTGCTTTTCTAGCAAGAAACCAACAAGGCATTGCTTTAAGGTCTTCTAGATATTCCAGGTGAACCCTTGTTATTGAGTGTGTAGTGTGTAATGAATGATAATTTGTTGCCTTAAATTACAGTTACAGATTTTCATTTCCGACTCTAGTATCTTAAATATGTCCTTTTTGTCATAATTCATAAACATCTAGAGCTAGTCCAGGAATACTAACACTGAGAGTGACTTGCTTGTCTGGTTTATGCATATCTGGCTACCAAAAAGAAAGTACTGAAGTGCTAAATAGATTTATAAGTTAAAAAAAACAATAATATCTCTTAATGCTGGACAGGTTAGATAAATTGCAATATGTTTGGTTGTGGTGGGTCGGGGTTCTAGAAGTTACGGATTTATAAGATTAAGTTATAAGGAACAAATAGGGATTTGCTTCCAAGAGGACAATAGCTTACTGGAAGTGACTGGGTAGTGGCTAATATTGGTGTTTTAAGGGTTATTTGAAAGTTTATCTAGGAAAAAATTGGGGTTTAGGGTTTTATTGGGTTAAAGAAGAAAAAGAAAAAAAGAACAAACGAGGAGGAGAAAAAAACTCTTGGCACACATTACCGTCCAAACAGTACATTTTAAAAGATTCTTCTAATTGATGGCTAGCAGGAGTAGGATTATTACTAACATTGGGAATTGCCTGAAAAATTAACTCAAATGTCTACTTAAAGAGCCTGTCATGGTAACTAATGTTAGCACTTGACACATAATGGACTCGCCATTGCTATTATGTCCAGCAGTTATGGGTTCAAAAGAACCTTGATTGAATGGACTTGGTTTACTATGAATCAAATCTGTTTAACCAAGCAAGTTCTTTTGCATCATTTGGTCATTAGCTGGGCACATGGCCTCAGTTAATGGACAAGTACAGCTGTGAGTTGTGCATGTATGATTCCAATTGCAGTTGACTCATAGTTTGCCTCATTTTTCTTTTAAAAAAAATAAATATTCTGACTGCGTTAAGTTCAACTTAAATTTGTGTTGTCTCAACTTCTGTTCCATGCCAAGGAGGCCGAACATGTAATATATTGTTTGATCCAATTATATAGGTTGCTTTATTATGGTTTACACATCCTTTGGACATGTTTTCTCAGTTTTCATAATGTTTTAATGGGTTTCGACCCTACTATTACAGATCCAGGCAGCTTATATTGTTGGTGGTTGTTTTGGTCAGGTTCTAATTGCTTCTGGTTTACCTAGTGATTCCAGTCATCTAAATGGCACAACAGTTGAGGCTCCATTAATAATAAATATACCTAATGGCCAGTCATGTAAAACATATGAAAACTCACAACCAACTGCTTCAGCGAAAGGCATGAACATTACAGTTCCGGTTTCTGTTCAGAAACAGATTCTCCCTGCAACGACAACTTCTGCAGCAGCAAAAGTTGAAGGAGTTGATTCAATTAGACCAGCTAGCAATAGCATGGCTCCTCGAAAGAAAAGAAAAAAGTGGTCAGAGGAGGAGGATTTGGAACTGATTTCTGCCGTGGAAAAATATGGTGTAGGAAATTGGACTACTATCTTAAAAGGAGATTTCAAAGGGGACAGAACTGCTAATCAGCTATCTCAGGTTTTTTCTGTCAGCCCAACTGATTCTTTATTGTTCATTTGTTGTCTTTTATGTTTTGAAATCCTTCCTTCTATATAAATGCATCTGGATTGGCATATGGAAGATGGACATGTACCAGATCATGTAGGACTGTAGGACAATGTAAGGTGATTGCTGCCTTGGATTATTGCAAGTTTAGAGGGCAGAAGCTCACATAATGCTATCTTTATACTTGAAGTTTATGTTCGATTTAGTTTTTTCTTGTATTTAGAAGAACACATCGTTTTAATGAGCCAAACAAACTAATTTTATCTTCATTTTATAAACTTGAAAAATGCAGTTAATTCTATTAGTTTTTTTAATTAATGTTTTTCTATTAAAAAGCACTTATTAATTGATGATAACTGATATACCTCTGCTAGTTTGAGTTTTAAAAATCAGTTTTTCCATAGAATAATTTTATTTAAAACTTTTTGTAAGTGATCAAAAATACCATTCGTAAGTACTTTTTTCTTCTCTATTTTCCATAGAATCTCTATACACATCGGTGTGCGAGTATAAGGAAAATTAGCGTTGAATGTCAGAGAGAAGTTAGGTCTGGTTATTTGATACTAGGTTTATCAGGTTTCGTTTAAATACTTCACCCTTAGGAAATTGTATGATGTGGACGTAGTATCTTGCATATGTAGAACTAAGTCTAAAAGAATCTTTCGATGAAATTTATCATTTGATCTGAGTGATAATCTTTTCAAATGAAAGTTCTGATAAGTGTTGAATATTTTTTTAACTTTCAGAGTAGTGTTTTTTTTTTGTTTTATATGAAGTTTTGTGAATGTGATCTACTACAGAAAATTTGTTGAATAGTAAATTTGGTCTTTAATCTCATTCATCATAATTTTTAAATAGGATTTATGGAACCTGATATAAGAAATTGTACGAAAAGTTCCCTATCAATGTCTAACATGATTAGTTATTTTTCCTTGTGGAACTATTATGCTTGTCGAATTTCTTCTACCAAAATTTACCTTTTTTTTTTATAATTTTTTTATGGTAAAATATATTTTCTTGATTGAGTGTTTATAAATAAGAAAATGATTATAGTGTAAAGGTTAAAAATTGATTGATATATGTGATGCATACTGGGGGTATAATGCAACAGTTAAACAGTTTGTTCTTTCATCCCCCTTTTTTGTATTAGTTTAGTTGTATCCAAATAATCCATATCTAAACAAAGATGGGTGCTAATTAATTCTCCTAGGCTGTGGGATTGTGTGCTATCCTTATTCTGTGGTTTCCCGATAATTGTATAAATATAAGTGAACATCTAGAACTGTTTATGAATAAATATAAGTGAATGTCTAGAACTATGTATGAGTGAATTTTTTACCATAAAATTAAGACTGATGCCACCGATATAAACTTGCAGTTCATTCAAACATTGAGACTATCATACTACAGTAATCCGTTGTCATCTAGTTTGGTCAGATGTCTGGGTTTCACCCAGTTTTCCCGGGTTCAAATCCCGGCAACGGATTCTCTTTTTCCCTGTCTATGGAAATGTAATGGTACATTTTGTACTATGGTAGTGTTAAACTAAATAATTTGTTGCCCGTTTTTCTTGCTTTTGTTTTCTCTGTTTCTGAGGTAATGGGTAGTTCACTTCAAACTCAATCTCTATTCCAACTCTTAGTCTTCTTTATAGCTGTCTTTGGAGGCATGATTTTGTGCTTTCCTACTAATTTTGTGGGTATATATCACAGAGATGGGGCATTGTTAAGAAGCGACGAGAAAATTCGGGTGTGGGAGAAGGAGGCAAACCGAGCAGTAAACCTTCAGAGGCATTGCTGGCAGCTCACCAGGCAATGAACCATTTTTTAGATGATGGGCCGAACAGAACAGCTAATACAATTGGCACTGGTGATTCTCTTGTCCTTTTATGCTTTTTTGATTCACAATATTTCACATTTTCTTCAAAAAGGATCAACAGCTCTTGTGAGTTTGTGAATTATACTTTCTTGTGAATAATACAAGAGTTGTTGGTCCTTTTTGAAGGGATTGGCACTAAACGGGATATACTTTGTGATTGGCACTAAACGTTTTTTTCCCTAAAACAGAAAAAATTCCCCCTAAATTTGTGAATTATGCATTAATTTTTGAATCTTTTTGTTGTTTAATATAAGAAAGTATATCTATCAAGCTGTTGACTCAACGTTAAATTTGAAATGATCACATTAGACTACAATTCATATCATTTAGTCCTTTGAAACTTTGTAAATATTGATTTAGCATTCTTGCATCCAATTACTAGGTCATAACCAAAAGTAAAACTTTATCTCTACTATACATAAACATTGTCATTATTTTATTCTTCAATATTTAACTTTCCTTTTAATTGGAATGTTAAGAATAATAATTCGTCTCTGATAGTAAGGGCGAAATGGATATGTTTCATAATTACTGAATGGTAAAATTGGGGAGTAGGACATTTTTGTAACCTTTTAGTCCTATTGGAATTGCTTAATCTGCCAATAGTTTATTTTATACTTTAGTTGCTGCATTATCTATGGTTCGCTTTACTCTGGTTGGAATTATAGTGTTTTGGAAATTTTGACTGTTCGATGGATGTACCATGCCCCATCTTTTTCATCATAGGCTGATATTTGGCACCTAATTTGAAATGAAATTGGCTAATGTGGCAAAGCTGACAAAAGCGTGAACTTTCTGACTGATTTTTCTTGCTTTATAGGTATCAACCTAATTTGAAATGAACCTAATCTGTGTTTGGCACTTAATTTGAAATGAACCAATGCTGATGTGGCAAAGCTGACAAAAGCGTGAACTCGACTGTTTTTCTTGCTTTATGGTTTTCAACCTAATTTGAAATGAACCAATGCATTTTTTTTTCGCTTTATTTCTTTATTTCTTTTTTTTTCTGATAACTTTATATTTTACGAAACTTATTTGAGTGGTTATGTGTTTGAATTTTAGATTAATATTGTCCTTAATTTGAAACAGCTGGAACAATTGCAAACAGCAACTCTGCAGGAATTAATGCAAACAGCAAATCTGCTGGAACAAATGCAAACAGCAAGTCTGCTGTAACAAATGGCACGAGCAACTCTGGGCTGCATACTACTACTGCTGAAGGCCTTAATGCAACCAAACCGTATCATATGGGATCATTGGGTTCGACACCAAAAGCTCGAGTAACCTCCAAAAAAACCTTGCCGAAGTCTAAATTCAATTCAGATCCTGTAAGAGCAACTGCGGTTGCTGCTGGGGCACGCATTGCCACTCCTTTAGATGCTGCTCTGCTCAAGGCTGCCCAAGCAAAGAATCCTATCCATATCATGCCCCCCAAAGGGGGTTCTTCAAACAAATCATTGCCACCTGGCGGCTTGTCCATTAAATCGGAGCCTCATCCTAATGTGCATCATATTCGTACTGGCCCGGCTGCAACGCCACCTTCCTCCACTGCTGTCACAGCTAGTGCTAGACACCCTGGGTCCTCAAAAGCTCTATCCCAGACTAGTCAGCAAGCTTCAAAGATTGACATAAAGATCAATGGGGTTAACTGTAGCCCCGATGCTGAACTGTTACCAAAGCAAGAGGATAAGAAAAGCATAATTTCTGTATCAGAATGTGCTCCAATGGGGCAAGTCCAAGATGGAGCAGTTCTCTCTGGGATTGGACAGGATGATCGAGTTAAAGAAGATAAAGTGGATTCAAAGCAGAAAGCTGTGTCAGAAAGTTTATTAACTATTGCTCAGAATCCTGCTGGTTCATTGAACACTGAGAAATATGGGAGCAACGATAAAGCCGTCATAGGTGTACAAGCTGAAGAGAAACCTAGTGCAAAAGATGAGATAATCTCGTGTTCACAGGTTAGTGTAGGAGGAGGTGATAATCCATCTGCAGTTAACAGTGAAGACCAAAACACAGCACATGAACAGACACAGATGTTGTGACCATGTTTCTTAAGCAAAGCGGAGGCCAGCATTAAGTAGGTAGAGATGGTGGTTAGAGTATCTTGTGAAAATTGTGTACATTTAGATGTTAAAGAATCTCTTGGAAATTAAACGATGGATGGATAATCTTTGTGAATGATGTAAAGTCTTGCCTATTTTGGATGGTAATGGAATGGTGCATTCTAGAGCCCATGTTCAGTTCCGGTGAAGTCTGGGATTCCTTTTTTAAAGGGTATTAGAATTCGTTTCACACTAGGATAGATTCTTTTGGTTGCACACTTGCACTATAAGTGAGCATTTATTTTTTCCTTTTATTTTTATTTTTATTTTTGGAGGAAATGAAAAAGTGAGCATCACCTGGATCTGGAAAAAACACACAATGAGTTCAGATTAAGCTTTAATGGATCAGTAGATTCGCTTCAATTGAGATAGAAATGCCATAGTTGCAGGATCATTTGCATGAATATTACAATTTACAAGCCGAGGGCTTTGAAAATAGAATTGATTTGGGAAAATAGGCATCAGTATCAAGTTCCATGATGGTTTATTCATCCCAATCCCATGTAAATAACAAGACCAACATTACATAAACATTACACTTTTCCCACAAGCATAAAAGCGTCATACTTCACAGATCTAACAAGATCATGCCCGCCCCAAACTCGTTGAAACTCTTTAATCACCTCTTCAGACAACAAATCCACACCCTGGTCTTTAGCTATAGTGACTGCAGAGTAAGACTTCAACATCCTCACAAGCCCCTGAAATGACATTTCCATTGGTATTTCAAGAGTCATAGGCTCACCTTCATGACTCAAACCAACACCCTCAAATGGAAAAGGAAGTGTCCTATAATACTCACGTACGTATAGCGAATTTGGGTTTTGAAATGGTATACATTTTTTGCGAAAATGGTTAAATACAGGATCAAAATCAGGGCTTACTAGCAGCTTGTTGTAGGCCCAAACAGCAATTATTCCTCCTGGTTTACGGAGAAGGCGTCTGACAAGCGAGTAGAATTTTGGGAGATCAAACCAGTGAACAGCTTCTGCCACAGTAACCAAATCAACTGCGTTTTCATGACCGCCCCCTATTAAGTTGACCATCTCATCCTCTGAGATTGACATTGGAGTGTGAATGTATCGAACTCGAGGGTGTTGGAAGGCATGTTTCAGTTGTGATTCACTTATGTCACTTGCTACTACTTGCTCGTAATGCTCTGAAAGCTGTAAAAACATGCATGTATAGAGTGACATTAAGTTTAGCTGAATAGCTGTTTGCCTACTTTAGTACTAACAGAGAATTATATAGTGGGAAATCACCAAAATTAGCAACCAAACATAAGTCATGAACAAAACTGTATTTTTTTTTCTTCTCAAAAACCAACTGAATTGATACATTTTTGCAGGACAAAATTATTATTCCTGTTATATGTTTAAAGATACATTTTTGTTCTTAGGCTTCAGTATTATTTTCGGTGAATTCTTTTATCTTATACATTAAGCAAACGACTCTTAGGGCAACTGCCACCGTAGACCATTTGCCAAAGCCAAATAGCCTAGCCAAAATAAAATATTCTTTAGAATATTCTCATTTGGCTTACTGTCATATTATAGTGTTGCGAACTTGCGATGGTAGGCTATTTGGCCAAGGCATTAATTTCCAACGGCTGAAAAATGGGGCGGGGCCCATTATTTGGCCTATGATCCAGAAGTCACATTTGGCCTTCCAAAATTTGCAAAGCTAAAATTTTTTTTGGGGGTAAGAGATTTACCTTATAGCCTACCATGGTAGATGCTCTTAGGGAGTCTAAATTTCTAGATCGCAGGTGCATATATGGGTTAAATAATAAACTTGAATGATGGGATTGTAGGATTGAAATTTGAAAGACTAAACAATAAGCTTACACCAAGAGCAGCTTGGCCATTTCCAGTGCCAGCATCCCAAGCCAAAGAGTGTTGCGGGGTGAGACCGGCCAGCTTCGAATACCATTCCTTGGGATATGTTGGCCGAGCTTCCGAGTACACCTCTGCCTGCTTGTCAAATAGACCTGCCATTTTCCTATTTCCGTCCGGCCACTAAATCAGTTTCAATTAATTAACTTAAAAACTTGACCCACTGATGATAGCTAGACTCAAAACCAGAGAAATACTTGTTGGAGAAGGGAGAAGTTCAGAAGAGAGATTCAGAGGTGAGAGCTTATTTCTTCGTTCAGATAATTAAGATGGTGTTTGACTTATTCCCCCATTGCGTCTAAATTGGTTGGTCATTAGGCAAAACACGATAGGAGTTCTAATACATCAAGCAAGTAAAGGCATACAGAGTGTTTGAAACGTACGTGCATGTCTTTTTCAGCTCCCGTCAATTTTCATTTATATAATTTTTCTAAGTATTCATTTTGGTTAGTTGGTTGGTTGTGAATAATAAAGTACCAACCAAACAAAAAATGTATTCTTTTTCTCACAACCAAGTGACCAACTAATAATAATAGTTTGGTTTGATACTTTGATGAATCATCAACTATTGGGTGGGTAAGCGGCCAATCAAACTAGGACATTTTGGTGGGATGGGATGGGATGGGGAAAGTTCAAGACTAGGTCATGCAATGTGTTGTGCAACATTAGAGTCAGGAGTCCTGTTAACATACTCAATTAATTTCGTACTCAGTTGTACTCAACTGCCGTTAGATTTAAATCCATTAGTAGAAAATAATGAGACAAATAAAAAAATACATTAGAGTCAATTAAATTTTTGCAATAATCATAAAACCCGAGGCATAACAACCTTTTGATGGATTGGTTCGTAACTCTATCACTATTAACCTAGAGCATTGGTTGAAGTTTAACAACCATATATTTTCCCATAGTTAGTTAAGTTCAATACAATTGAGAGATAAATAACTTTGCATTAGTTTGCTTTCATACCCACTAAAACAAGAAAGTAGTGCATCCGTGGAGAAATTAGTGTGCAGCAAAGGAGTTTTTAATCAGATCACAAAAACTATTCCATAATCGGCTTGCACTCGATTCTCGACATCCAATTTAGTTCTTAAATCTCATTAAGTATCTCAAGTGATCAACCGATGTATGAAACTCGTTTGCCCTAATATTTATTTAATAGGGGCAAATCAATGAATCGAAATTATAGTCAAAATTATACTCTAATTCTAGTTCATTAGATTAAATGACTATTGATGGCTCGAATTAAACATAATTCGGGATAAAAAAGAAATATATTCGGTATTAAACATCAATAGTATTTGAGTATGCAGAAGAAAAAATAAAAACTATATTAAATTCTGCAACAAACAAATTAGCTAGGCTCACCTGGACGTGCAAAATCTTCAAGAGCTAAACCGAAAAAAGTAAAAAAGATAACTTTGTTCATAAATTCCAAATAGTTGGCGGAGGATAAGAACTCTTCTCTTTGCTCATACATGTATTTGCTAAAGATTCCATTGTACTGCAACCAAAATTATAGGGAAAAAACGAACTTTAAGAACTGACACAAAGAAGCAAGTGTAGTGTATTGTCCCAAAAAAAAAGAGAACCGAGTGTAGTGCATATAATACCAGAACATGAATACGTAAAACATTAACACCACTCCTTTTGTTTGAAAAAGTAAAGTTGAAAGGAAGATTGATAAACTTAACAGTCAAATAAGTATATGACCCTTTCTATATATATGACAACCACAACTTTTCGTTTCCCAGCCACCCACGTTCATACCAAATGAAAGCTGAATGCGAAAAAAAGCCGTAGAACAACACACACTCAGAGTTTTACCCGTAGCTGGACAATTACATTATCGTGAGATCAAATAGCTAGCACCAAACTTACAGAACAATAAAAAAGGGAGATGCAGCAGAAATAGGCCGCATTTATTTGAATTTTGTGGCAAAATTTCAACTTGCAATGCGAAAATAATCACGGTAACCAACAAAAATATATGAAAGTGACAGTAAAACAGGGCATAAGGGGAGATATATATTTTTTTTTGGGTCTGAAATTAAGGGGAAAATTTAACTAACTGAAACTTTTTCAAGAGAAAAGACCAAAAATAGCTGGTTGCTAGGACATAGAACCCAGCAATAAGAGGAAGTTTGCCGATTTCTCTACATGCTAATATCTAATCCTGCAAAGTACCACTTTGAATAAGCACTCAACCTCCTGTTGTTCTTGAATGCTCAGCTACCAACATCGCACCAGAGAAGATAAGCAATACATTGTTAACTCTTCCAGTTATCTTTAGGTTGTCAAGAACTCAGTCCTGCATGGCTTGCAGAGACTATGAAGATCATGAAGCCACAGAAACTTGTTTCTTCCCCTTTTTACTTTGACTGGCTTTCTCCTCCCCTCCCTTTATCATTCTAGAGAGGACATCAGCTTGCTTTGTGTTACCCTCTAGATTGAGGCTCTTAATCAGATCGTCGGTGCTACGCCAATCGGTGACCCCTCCTTTCTCCATTATTTTACACAAAATTGAGTATGCATTAAGAGTCTTTCCTGATGCTAAGAGAGCATCCAACACCTTATCATAGCTTGAAAAATCTACCATGCAATCTCTCTCAAGGCAAAAATCTAATAGCTTAACAGCTGCAATGGTCTTTCCTTTCTCAGCAAGAAGAGATAAAAGGCTATCAAACTCAGGTGCACACCCATTTTGCATAAGTAGATCAATCCGTCCAAGCGCTTCCTCATTATGACCCCTCATAAAAAGGGCTTCCAAAACCTTGGCAACTAAATCCATGTTCTCACTCACTCCCTTCTCTACCATACTCTTCATTACGCGGCTTGCCGTTTGAACTCTACCATCTTCAAATAGACTCTCCATCACTGACCTGAATAGTGATGATTCTGGAGCATGCCCATTTTCAATCATACTGTCCAAAGCTGTTTTAGCATCAGCTGGTTCACCTTTACTTAAGTAGCTCTTAATGAGCAACCTGTAAGAATCTGCTTCTCTAGGCACCCCTCTTCTTCCCATGATCTTCAAAATCTCAAAAGCAGAATCAGAATTTCCTTCTTTAGCATGCCCGCGGATCAAATTGTTGAAGGCAACTGAATCCTGAACACCCTTTTTCATCAACTGCCTGAAAAGGACTTCAGCTTTCCCTGTCTGCCCATGGTTGCACAGATACTCAATCATTGGGTTGTAAGCACTAGCCTCCAACTCCATAGAACTCTGGGGCCTCAAAATAATTTCTTTCTCAATAAGCTTATCCAGCAACTTAACTGCTCGATCATACACCCCAGCCTTGCAAAAGTTCTCAATTAGGATACCATAATGACCAGCCTCCGTTGGAATGCTCAGCCTAATCATTCCCTTGAGCACGTCGGCAGCCGCATCCAAATCTCCAGACTTACACTGACAATATAACAATAGCTCGAAGATTGAATTATCCTTGGGAGCAATATACTTCTCAACCATCTCCTTCAATAAATTCTGAGCTTCATCCTTTTTCTCTGCATCACAAAGGCCTGGCAATAAAGTCGAAAACGTGACATCATTAGGCTTAATACCAAAAGACTTCATCTCCTGAAACAACCCCAATCCATCATCCACTCTCCCAACAGAAACATACCCTTTAATCATGCTAGTATAACTTATAACATTGGGCTGTATATTCCTTCCCTTCAACTCTACAAACAACTGCTCAGCCTCATCCATCATTTTAAACCGATTATACCCATTGATCATTGTGTTATAGGTGACAACATCTGGAGAAATTCCCCTACTCTTCATGTCCTCAAAAAATCGTTTTGCAGTCTCCAACCTCAAGGACAAGAAGAAACCCCAAATCATAACATTATAAGTATGCCTAGTGGGCTCTATTCCCTCACCCAACATGTGATTAAAGTATCTCTTGCCCATCATATACCGACCCCTCCGCAAAATACTCTTAAACAAAGCCTCGTACGACTTGAGACTTCGCTCCACACCCAATTCCTTCATTTGATTGAAAAGTTTGACAGACTCTTGAACAATGCCGGCCTTACCATAACTATCAATAAGATGAATGAAGAGGTCCTCGTCCCATGGCACACCCTTCTTGGGCATATCCAGTAGGATACACCGGGCATGGTTGAGCTTCGATGCCCGGCCCAGAATCTCAATAATTTTCAAATGGGTCTCCCGATCATGCTGAAACAACCTAGCATTAACAATAACACAAACAATTACCAGCAAGAACACAACATGATAAATGAGATCCAAAGCAATGCCACACAATTAACCAAGCATAATCTACAATCCTAGCTACCACTTTCTTAGAGAATTCTGAGTTGAAAAGAAATTGAAGTTTAAAACTTTGAGTTATTACCTGGAACGCTCGACCCATCTGAAGAATTGGAGGGCTTGGTCGGAGGTCCGAGCACCGTGAAGGACATTCCAGACGAGGTTGTGGTCGAATTCGGGTACCAAATCCCGGATCGAGTTCTGCAACCGGGTCGTCCAGACCCGACTAGACATCATTCTGCAGATTATGTCCTCCGGCTTTTCCGGGTTCCGAATTCGATGCTGCCGCTTAGGTCTTGGGCTTTGGGGCTGTGGGACCGTCTGGGTGGCGGAACCATTTTGCGGGTTCGGGGTTTCGGGTGTTACGGATCCGTTTTGGGGATTTGGGGTTTCGGTTGAGCAGAAGAGGCGGAGGAGGGTGAGGGACTGGGGGTTTGAGACTCGGGGTCGCCATTGGGAAGGTTTAGAGAGAGAAATGTAAGCCATTGATGGCATGGTGAAGGTTTTGAGTCTGAATGAAAGTGACGGAGAGTAAAGACAGAGAGAGTGAAAGAGTCATCGAGTACTAGGGTTTAGGATTTTGGGGGTTTAGGCCAAAATACGTAATTTGCACCTAAAAAAAAAAGTAATTTTTATTTTTACTTTTTTATTTTAACACCTGGACCGAAGAAATCCTTGTTGTTTAGTACTCGAAGAGAAAAAACGAAAGGCGCGACGAGCCGGCTGTAGTTCCAGAGAAACTCGTCCTCTTCTTCTTCTTCAATTCTCTGTTGGGTCGCCGGAAAAGGTACGGAAAGACAGCGAAACTATTACATTATTCTTATTTCATTGATTAAAATAAAAACTTTATGGTTTTTTTATTTTTATTTTGTTGCGAGAGCTGTATGTTCCTATTTTGAATTGTAAAATCTCGTAGTGAACTAGTATCTTGAATGAGTGTTAAAAAGTGGGTGACTGTGGCAGCAATTGTTCTCCCGGAGCAGAGTGTGGCATCAGAGAAGGGGGGATTAGCAGTGAACAACAAAGGTTTGACATTGAACAAGCATCTCATTACAGCGCAAAAGTCCGTAAAGGTATTTCGCCATTTGAGATTTTCATTTTGATATGATAGTATCTTGGAATATATGCTCCTTGGTTGAAAGAGTTTAAGAACTAGAGTTCAACAGTGTCGTTGTTATCTGTCATTTCAAAATCTACTTAATAAGCCTAATAGAAATTCTGAATTGCTCTTCTTTTTCTCTTTAGCTGATAAATGAAGATCAAGAAACCAATGAAACATACAACATAATCTTCATTCAATTCAATTTTCTTTTCACAGCCAAAGAAAGGGTAAAACAAATATAATGGATATGATTACTTCACGAATATGCCTAGTTCTGGTGGTTTAGTTTTCCTTACATTTGGGAGTCATCTTTCTATTAGTTAAATGAATAATTCCTTTAATATAATTTTGGGGTCTTGTTTTATCCTAAGGTAGATTACCTATATCGTTGATTATGTTTTTCTGCAATTCATTTGGTTTGTAATGTACTCTATTTGAAGAAGTTACTTCCTTTTCGATAGTTATGTGGTCTACAAAGTATAATTCCAACTGTTGTTGTTGTTTTTTGTTTTTCCTGTATTTACTAGTGACTCTAATGTTGTTAAGTTTTATCTGTTTTTGAAGATGCATTATTGGGGATTAAGGATTTATTTCTTAAGCATCCAGAAGAGTTGAGGTTGCATAAGTAAATTGTGTTTGTCATACACCTGCAGACCTGCTTCTTTTCTAGTATTTTTTTAGTGGTATTTCTTCATTGCATGTGATTTTGAAACTTCTGCTGCTAAGATTTTTTGTTAATATTATTGCTAATTTGTTACCGTCATCATTGACTTATTGGTCCTATAAATCTTTTACCAAAGTTAGTCTATATCTATACATACTTTACCTGGTTTTAGTTTGGATCTTGTGTTTGTATTATGAGGCTGGTGATATTCATCTGGAGATGTGAGGAAGCTGTATGCTTGTAATGTAATTTTTCACCAATCAAGCCCTTGAGGTTAGCTCAAGTGATGAGGGAGGGTGGGGAAATATGTTAGGATTAGGATAGGTCAAAGGTTCGACTACTACGATGCTTTCCTATGTAACCAATATATAAATTAATATATTTATAGGATCAGGTTGCTAGCTTAAAGAAGTATCTACTGTCATGTAGCATGGAAATATACATAGCACCAGGAACATGCACATGAATTGTCTGAATGAAGGGCTTAGGCTAAACCTGTAAACTAAAGGGTTTATTGTAACAGAAACTTGTAACTAAAAGATTAAATGAAGGGCTGGTAGCTTTCTGGCACATCCAGTTTTTCAAGTATGTTTTTCATTATTTATTATTCGAAAAGAGGGAGTAGCATGGTTAAGAGTTAAGACACGATGCATGTAAAAATATTATCATTCAAACATGTGACAGTTTAGAAGTAATACGATGTTATGCAAATTGCTTTCTAATACAGTAATACTTCAGCTATATATATATATATTCTTAATTGATAACTTATTTACAACCAATCGCAAGTGCACCAGAACACCGCAAGTGTAAGTCGATCCCCTTTTTGTTTCAATTAGGGTTTGAACGATGTCATCGTTTTTCTTTTACGATTCGTATATAAATGAATGGCGCTTCGTTCTAATTAGCTTACTCTGTTTTGTAATAATCAACTTAGCTCAACATATTTAACTCAACTGTAAGTAGGGATTTAGGTTGGAATCCGTGTATTTTTTTTGGGACGAAAATTCGTTCAATTTGAAGCCTGTTTTGCCTTGATCTGTGACACGTTTTCTCGTAAGCCTCCCTTGGATTTTGTGTTAAATTTCTGTCAAAGCGTTTGGTGGCCAGACTGCTCCAATGGCATAATTCCAAGGTTCTATAAAGGCATCGATTAACTTTTCTATTCTTATTGACATCAAGGTTATATAAGATAACAATTAAGCATTAATTGTACAAGTTTCTGCAGAGTTTTATGTTTTTCCTCTGCCATGATTATCCCTATGACCTGTATGTTGTGTGATTCTTTCTTATTGCAACATATGCTTGGGTTGGGTTGGGTTTGTTCGTAGTATCCAAATCAGTTTTGTTCAATTACTTATTTGAAGTGGCAACATAATTATTTCTGCTATATTGATCGTCTCTAATGTTAATTGAACAACAAGGGACTTGGCCAAGGAAAATGGGATATTTGGAGTATGTTATGGTAGATAGCACAAGAAAAGCCATTCGATTCATCATTTCTATCGTTTCTGTTATTTCTGTTTGTTGCAGTCCGGGCCGGGTTTACTCACGAGATGGAGAACAAGGTAGTAAATGAAGTATTAGCTAGGTCAGGGCTGGAAGAAGAGAACATGCAATCTGATGTTGCTAAGTCGAAGGAGAACAAGTCCATGCCAACTTGTTATAGTTCACGGTATATAGAGATGCAGGAGAAAGTACACATTTGCCCATGCATACATGCTAGGTCAGTGCCAGAGATGGAGAAGCAGTCTGAAATTGTTAAACAGATACTGTTTATGCCGGCTGTGGCCCATTGCAATATTTCTGAAGAAGAAGAAGAAGAAGAAGAAGAAGATGAAGAAGAAAAAGCGATTTTTAAGCTGGCAACAGAAGGAAAAGAAACTGCGTTTTCGATGCTGAAGCTATTCATGCTGACAAGAAAAAGAGCAGCCAGGCTTGCGAAGAAAAATGGTAAAGAAGCCAATCTTAGCCAGAACTCTGATATGCTTCCAGAATTCTAAAGCTTATCCAAACACACCTTTAGATAAGGGTTGTGTAATTGGCTTTTTTCTCTTTCTTTTGTCAAATGCAATTGAACTTTTGCTGGTCTGAATAATGCATTTGAACTTGGTTTGATGCTTGATGGTGATTTGGTTAGCTGGGATTACACCTTTAGATAAGGGTTGTGTAATTGTCTTTTTTTTTTTTTTTTTCTTTTCTTTTGTCGAATGCAATTTAACTTTTTTCTGGTCTGAAAAATGCAATTGAACTTGGTTAGCTGGGATTTATATATAGTGAGGGGCGAGGTAGAATACAGAATTAGATTACTCTCATTGGTTTTAATTAAACTTTTAACTTCAGCTATATATATTCTTAATTGATAACTTATTTACAACCAATCCGAACAATTGCCTATATTCAAAGGATTATAACAGCAGGTATTCTGTTGTATTCAACATGGGTCAATTCAATAAAAGTCGTTGGGTGGGTGTTGCTAATTCCAGTTGTAGCAACTCGAATGGTCCTAATGTGACAAATTAGCTACTTTTATTTTTGGGCTAAAAAGAGTAAAGCTAGACTCTAAAATGGAAGATTACATTAGGTACGTTTTGTATTGTTATATCATTATATTAATAATAAATTATGCATACGAATAACAATTAACAATCATCGATGCCTAGATTTATTCGTGCTTATTGTGTGAAAATTAGGAATCCATTGGTCTTAAATAACGAATTTTATCTTTCTACCCTTTCTCCTGGCATTTCAGGTTTTGGGAGAATATGAATTTTGGCTCTGATTCTGAATGGATAAATGTTATGAAAATGAACAGTGCATAAATGAAAATCTGAGCTGATCAAGAATGATGATAGGATAAAGTAACTTTATAGCAATGCTCGCAACTAATAGGATGGCTACAGAGAGTTTAAACACTAAGTTAGGTGAGGTGGATCTTGAGTGAAAGTCAAAAGAAGATGAAATCAAACGTTTGATAACTGCTCGATCAGGAGAAATAGGAAACGTCTTCTCAAAAAAAAATAAAAAAAAGAGAACTAGGAAACAGATAGAACAGGGCAATGTTCAATTGTGCAATAGATAAAGAGAAGATTAATGTAACAGAATCCTAAACCCTACTATTATTCTTATCAAAACTGCACGTTAATTCTCTCTCAGAATCTGAGAATAAGATGCATCATCTACTGCTGAAAGTTTCAGCAATTAGAAACTGGGAATAAAAACGTCCAAAAAAGAAACTGGGAATAAATAATGCATGGAAATAAAAAATTCTGGATCAGAAAACAACGGTACATGATCAAAGTAATTTCTTTCCAAGGCTCTTATTTCCGATCTTCACCAAAAATCTCGACCCGATTTTTTTTTACGATTTTTCAACATAGAAATACAATGGTGAAATTATGACACATGCAAGTTTAAAGAAAAAACAGTGTTGACAAGGTTTATTTGTTCAAAGTATAATTTTAAAATGTTTATTATGAACAACCTTGACAGACGGACTACCGGTGTTCCTAAATATTTTTCTTAGTTTTAATTTTACAAAATAAAAAAGAAACACTTTCGGGGCTTGTAAAGTCTCGCGTTGGGTTTTATTGAGACTATAAAATACTTTGAAACATTCGGGCAAACCGGCCTTGAGAATTTTAAAGATAAAACTTTTTAAGGAAATCACCCAAAACATTAGACACGGTTTTTTTGCCAAAATCCCAAGATCTTATTTTCTCGCCAAAATCCCAAGATTTTAAGTATTTCTCAAACTGACGGAACACAGAAATCTCGACATGATTTTTTTTACGATTTTCCAACGTTGAAATACTAGAAAAATCATAAAAAAAAAAGTCTCCAGATTTTCTAGGTCCGTCAATTGGAACACCATCTAAAATTCAAGCTTTACCAATGGTGAAATTATGGCACAGGCAAATTTTAAAAAAAATAGTGTTAAAAAGGTTTATTTGTTTAAATTCTAATTAGAAAAATGTTTATTTTGAACAACCTGTAACGACGAACAGTTCGTCGTTAACAGTGTTCCAAAGTTTTTTTCTCAGTTTTAATTTGACAAAATTTAAAAGAAGCACTTCCGGGGCTTGTAAAGTCTCGCGATGGGTTTCATTGAGACTCTAAAATATTTGTGAACACTCAGGCAAACCGGCCTCGAGAATTTCGAAGATGCAAATTTTTTAGGCAAATCACCTAAAACTGTGGACTATAGCACACGGTTTTTTGGCCAAAACAGCATGATCTTATTTTCGCACCAAATTTTTTACACCCTAATCATGATTTTTAAGTACTTCTCAAATTAATGGAACACAAAAATCTCGACCCGGTTTTTTATTTTTACGATTTTCCAACGTCAAAATACAAGAAAATTGAAAAAAAAAAAAAAAGAGTAAAATCCTCAAATGATACCTGAACTATCACGAAATGCACTTTTTGGTACCCACAAATACTTAGAGAGTCTGGTGGTACCCAAACTATGTCTCCGTTAGTCTCATTAGTACCGTCCAATTTTCCGTTAAAAAAAAAAAGTCATCAAGGGTTAGACCAAAAACATTCACTCTTTTTTGTCAGGGCACTTTGGTAAAATCATTCACTCTTTGTGTTTCTGGTATGACCCTTGATGACTTTTTTTTTTTACGGAAAATTGGACGGATTTACTAATGAGGCTAACAAAGACATAGTTTGGGTACCACCAGACACTCTAAGCATTTGTGGGTACCAAAAAGTACATTTCATGATAGTTCGGGTACTATTTGAGTATTTTACCCAAAAAAAAAGTCTAGAGATTTTCTAGTTCCGTCAATTAGAATACTTTCTAAAAATCAAGTTTTACCAATGGTGAAATTATGGCACTGGTAAGTTTCAAGAAAAAATAGTGTCGACAAGGTTTTTTTGTTCAAATTCTAATTAAAAAAATGTTTATTTTCAACAACTTGTAGCGACGAACTATTCGTCGCTACAAGTGTTCCTAAATATTTTTCTTAATTTCAATTTGACAAAAAAAAAACACTTCCGGGGCTTGTAAAGTATCGCGTTGGGTTTAATTGAGACTCTAAAATACTTTTGAACACTCGGGCAAAACTGCCTCGAGAATTTCAAAGCTGCAAAATTTTAATGAAATCAACCAAAACTGTGGACTATAGCACACGGTTTTTTTAGAAAAAATTTCAAAATCTTATTTTTCACCAATCTCTTCACACCCTTAAATCATGATTTTTAAGCACTTCCCAAACTAATGGAACGCATTTTACGATTTTTCAACGTCGGAAAACGAGAAAAATCGTAAAAAAAAAAAACTCGAGATTTTCTAGTTCTGTCAATTAGAACACATTTTAAAATTCAAGCTTTACCAATGCTGAAATTATGGCACAGACAAGTTTCAAGAAAAAATAGTGTTGACAATGTTTATTTGTTCAAATTTTATTTTTAAAAAAAATGTTTATTTTTAAAAAAAATGTTTATTTTTAAGAGGTAATTACCAGTCAGTCTTTTTATTCAAAATATTTCCCAGTAAGGTCATTTTTGGTCATGAAAGGACACATATGCCCTTAGCTTTTATACAATTCCTTCATGTCTTTTGAAGTAGGCTGATGGCTGCTTTGTCTAGTTGTTGCCTCCTCTCCTTTTGCTCTAGCTGCTTCTTGCCTATTGTTGACAAATATCTGGCTACTTTTGTTTTCGAGCTCTTTGCTTGCTGTAGAGGTGGAGTTTGGTGGTTTCTGCTTTTCATCTCCATCTCTAGGTTTGAAGATAACTCTGTCTGCTCAAGTTGTTGTAGTAATTTCTGCTTATCCTTCCATCATGTTTGCGATGTTATGTGCTTCTTCTTCTCCTAGATTTTCCCAATAATCATTGTCATCATCTTCATTGTGTCCTGCTAATATTTCTAATCTTGCCTCAAATTTTGCACTCCTGGTCTCCTCTGCTACACTGGTCACTAGGTGAGTTCATCTCTTAAGTTGTTGCGTTTTCTTTCTCAGTCTTTTTATTCCTCTTTGTACTTCGGGCTGAACTCTAATTGATGACCCTATTTTAGAGCCTCAAGATAACATTTTATGAAGCTTTCATAAGAATACTATCACTAATCTACTGTATTTGAGTTTTAAGCAAACAAGAGAAAATCCTCAATAAGTATCATACGATAAAATGAAAAAGTATACAATACAATAGCATTGCCAGGTTCCTGTCTGCAAATTTTTGAAGACATTAAAACTAAAAACATAAACAGAATAATAAGCTGATCATCTACATTGGTTGTGGTGGTGGTTGTGCAGCTGCTGCTAGATCGCTGTATTGTTTCTGCAATGATGGGCCAGCACACGAGAAGAGTGATGGCTTTTGCCTTCTCAACTTAACCCCAAACAAGAAAGACCGCAAGGGAATTCGAGCCTTACTTGGCGATCGTTTGGGTTGAGTGTCATTTGATGCCGAAATCCCAAGTTCCTCATCAAGTTTTGCTAATGTCTTCTCAACCTCAACCTTTAGTCCTCTAACACGGTTAAGACCTGCCTTCAATTCTTCTGCAACCTTGTGATTCTCCTGCTTCATGTTCAGCACCTCACCTTGAAATTTTGCTGCCTGATATTTGCTTATGAGCTCCGTCTTCTCCCCTTCAGAACATAAATTTGAGAGTCTCGATATCTCATCTTGAATGTGGCACAAGGATGAGTACCTACTCTGCAAGTCATCTTTCAGTACTGCATTGTGTTCCAGCCATAATGACAATTCAGTTTGTATCTCTCTCAAGTGTCTGTATATCGGCTTGCCATCTGAATGTAGAGCATGCTTCTTCATTTTGATCAACTCTGACTGTAAGTCCTGTATGGAAGTCTGGAATTTTTGTATTTGATGGACTGAGGTACTAAACCTCAACCAGAATTCTAGGTTCTCCTCCAGCAGTTCATCAATGTCTGCACGGAATCTTCCTTCAATAGCTGAAAAAGAATGGGGTCTAACAACATTCCTCTTCCTGACTGTTTTTTCTTCCTCCTTTCTAGGTGTGACCCTTGAGTTCACTGATGAGTCCTCGAATTTTTCTGTGGTTTCACAGAGAATTTCAGCAAGCAGCTCTTTATCCACATAGGGAGATGGAACAGTAGAGTATGGGCTCTCCAAGGGGACTTCGTGATTCGGATATTTATATACCGTTGAGCATGGACTTTCATCCGGATTCATGTCTGTGGAGTTGTGCTTTTGCTTTAAAAGTCTAATTTCTTTGTCCTTTGAAGAAATCATACTCCTCAATTCCCTTATCTCCATTGCCAAATCGAAGATGTTATCCCGGTTTTTCTTCTCTGCTTCACTGAGCTTCTTCCTTGCTTCCTTATAATCCCGAAGAATTGAAGTATACTCCTCCAGCAGAATCTTCTCTCTGTCCTCTAACCCTTTTAGGAACAGTTGCCTCCAGTTTGGTTGAGCTCCTTCATTTTCCTGTTCCGACTCCTGTGGCTCAACAAGAATTCCCTCACCCTGTTCCTGCTGCAATGCTTCTTGAGGAAAATCAAGGATATTGCTTGGATCAGATTCGTTTTCCTCTTTTTCACCCTTGGCAGAATCTACGACAGTTGAAACCTCCTCTTTCTTAACATCATTTTCTATAACCTTGTCTTTCAAGACCACTGAATCATCATCCGGAGCCGGCTTATCTGAATCGACTTTCAACTCCTTTTCTGGTTTGTTATCAAGTGCTCTCACTTCCTGGAATAGTATCGCGCTCTCATCCTCCACATCATGCTTCACATTTTGTAATTTGCTAGATAGATGATCAAGATTACAACTAGCTTCTGTGAAATGCACCGTGAGGTTGTTATTCTGGTTTTCTATACTCCTTTTTAAATTCTTAACTCTACGCAACTCCTCCTCCAATTCCTTGAGCTTTCTTTTCAAATTGTCCTCACTCTCCATCAGAGTCTCCTTTTCCCCTTCCAAGCTCCGAACATGTGCCTGAAGTTCATCTGTTTCTGATTTTAATCTGTGTACAAGAGCATTCTGAGAAGTGACTGCAGTTTCCAGAGAAACAACCTTGTTTACAAGTCCATCAATTTTCTCCGCCAGTTCTGTCATTGTGAGAGAGCCGTTTAAACTCTCATCGTCCATCTTAGCCTGATAAAATTCCTGGTCACGCCTCTCATTGTCTACACTCTTTGATTCTAGATCACTGCTCTCAGAGTCGTGTTCATCATCAGCATCAGACCAGTTTGCTCCTTTTGAACGAAATTCGTTCTTTAGGTTCTCGAACTTCATACAGGCTTCCTTAATCCTTTGGCGCTCAACTCTTGCCTCTTCTTCTGATATGTCTTTCTTTTCTCGCAACTTAGTCAAGCTTTCTTTGCATGATTTTAGAGCTGTGGCTGCCATCAAAGTTCGAGCTTCATTATCTTCGATAACAGTGCCAATGCCATACTCATCTTGTAAGCTGCAAACTCTTTTTTGCATTGCCGTGATCTCATTCTCAAACTCCCAGTACCTGTCATATCCACGTTCAAACAAGATCTTTACAAACTCCTTTTCAGTTTGTAGCGCCAAAATATCCTTCTGAAGCTTATCAATTTCTTCCAATGCCTCTTCTTTCGTCAGCCCAGACCTTGGAGGTGTGACAGCTCTAGCAGAGCTAGAAACTCTTCGAAGAGTCCCCTTCCTCGAGAGTAACATGGATTTGCTCCTGAAATCTTTACCGGGGACCTTGGGGACTTTTGGGATGCTTGCTTTGTTTACATCAGGAGAGGCTTTGTTGGTATCATTGGAAGAAACCGATGTTTGAGAAGCAGATTCATCATCCTCATCCTCCATTGCATACTGAACTCGTTCTGGGAAAACAGTGGCAATGGTACGGTTGGCACTCTGCAGATCTCTGGATAAGTGATCATATCTCTCTGCTAAAGCTCGGTATGCCCGAAAAGATTCTTCAACGAAGGCCACTAGCTCTGGCCTCTTTCTGTAGTACATTTCTGCTCTCTGTGCAAATGAGTCCCCATCATTGTCAATGATTTGGAGTGTGCTATGAACCTTCTCCTCCATATCTGTAATTCAAGGCATGTCAGCCCAACAGGTTCTTACCAAAGCAGAAACTGTATAAGCTAATTCAGGTCACAAAGTAGAAACTAATGATAAAGAACAAAGAGCAGCGGCTTAGCTATTGAGATGATGAACCAACTTATAATAGAAATTTTTTGGGTTTTTATCACAAATGGTACCTGAACTTTACCTCAATTATATACATAGTACCTGAACTTCATTTTTGATCACAAATGGTACCTGAACTTTTCGTTTTGATCACAAATGGTACCTATCGTCAAATCTACCGTTAAAAAATTAAAACAAATTCATCTTACGGTCAAAAATTAAAAAGAAAAAAAAAATTTAGTTTTTTTTCCCCTCTCTTTCTCTCTCTCTCTCTCTCTCTCCCTCCCCCCCCACCCGTAACTCCTCTCCCTCTGCACCATAATGGTGCCACCACCTCCGGCCACTTCCGATTCTCCAAACCTATTGGGCTTTGAAGCCCTCCATCCCAGCAACCTCGTGGTACCCTCAATTTTCAACGTTGACCGCCGTACATGGAGGATTGAGGTCGTCGACTTCTCGATTTTTAGAACTTCCGGCATCAATATCTCTCGTTATACTTTGAATCTCACCTTGATGTAGTTACATAATTTCATCCTTGGATTGTGCTCTACATGTTGATATAAACTTTGTGGTCATTGGAGATGGTTGACGGCGGCGCCGAGGGAGAGGAGAGAGAGTTCCGGCGGGAGAGAGAGAGAGAGTTTTTTTTTTCAAATTTTTTTTTTTTTACTGAAAATTGACTGTAGGTACCATTTAGGATAAAAACGAAAAGTTCAGGTACCATTTAAGATGAAAACGAAAACTTCGGGTACTGGTTGTAATCAAAAGTGAAGTTCAGGTACCATGTATATAATTCACGTAAAGTTCAGGTACCATTTGTGATAAAAACCCAAATTTTTTTATCACTTTGAAGTTTGAACTCTCCTGGTTTTGGAAGGTATGGTTTTGAATGCATTGGTCTAGTGCCCTTGTTATTAATCATTACAGGTTTCAGGCTACCCCTATATCTTCATGTTCCAATTGAAATTCATGTAGTCAAAATCAAGGCTATTCCCCCTCCACCCAAAAGGCTAAAACTTCTTGTTAACAATCTTCAGTGTGAAAATTAATCAAACACCTTATGTGAAGCATTATAAATCTCTCAACAATTGGATATGAGAAATAGCTTCCTGATGTGGATTGTGGATGGTCAATTAATTCTATATAATAGTAAATTCCAATAAATGGAAATTTAAGGAGAAAGGTGACATTTTGTTGCTGGTATCATATCATTAATGGAAAAACTGGGTAGAAGAAAATGGATCAATCACATATCACCAGAAACCCCAAGACCAATTTGTATTGATATCACATACATATACATACCATATACACATACATGTACACACATATATATACATACATACCGTGAAGGTTTTGTTCCAGCCATTTTGACTGCTTTGTCCTGATGTGGCTGGCCCACCACCATGAATATGCATTGCTTGCTGCTCTCTGCAACATTACTCTTCTCTCTCACTCCTTCCTCCCTAGAAACCCATTAGACAAGAAAAAAAAAACCCAAAGACATTCATTCAACCCATTAGTAGGATTGTGATAATTGATTCAAGAACAAAGGAATAAGATCAAGCAAAAAAATTAAAAAAAAACATTATCACATACAGCTTTGGCAAATGGGTTGATGAGGACCAGACATGGATGGGAGGATGCTTCGCCTGGATTATTGGTGTTAATGGATCCTTGTTTTGAAAAGCTCAAAAATTTGCAAAGGTCTTATTTACCCAAAAAAAAACAAAAAAACAAAAAAACAAAAAACAAGAATGCAAAGCCTTCACTGAGGCTGTCCACGTGGCGAGTGGTGAGGTTGACAGGTTGTGTAACCCAGGAAAAGAAGATTTGGATACTTCTCTTGTTTTGCCAAATTTTGTTGGGAAAACGAGTTGATTTATTCACATATTCCTTCTTCTTTTTTTATGAAGATGAAGCTCAAAACTTTGTTCCATCTTCTAGGTCTAAATTTGGGGTTCAGGTTTCTTGCTAAATACGCGTGAAGTGATTAGTATTCCCAACTCCTAAGTCTCCATTTTATCAAAAAAAAAAAAAAGTCTCCATTTTAGTATAAATGTTCATGAGAAATTTTTTACCAAAAAAAAAAAGGTTCTAGAGTAATACAACTATAGAGATTCAAATGTTTGTATCAATATCTTTTTCACAAAATGGTGTAGTAGTGTTTTTGTTTTATTAATTCAATTTTTTTTAAATACATCTTCTTTTTTGTTAGATCGTAAGGGATCAAACCATGGACTTAGCCTAATTTTAACCTAATTATCCACCCTCTTTTCTCATTTAGGCTAATCCCAAGGACTTTTTGCTAATTCAAATTTAGTTCTCCCAAAACTTTATTTATTTCTATTATACGAACATTTGAACTAACACATGATTTGATAAACGCGATTAAAGTATGTTGCTCATCATTATTGATAAACAATTACCCAATATTAGCACAAACCTAACAAGAATCTAATCACATCAAGTGATAGTGTTTCTTCTAACACCAAAGATCGATCTTATCATTTCAAACGAAAACCAAACTTGCTACTCAATGGTTTTCTTGTGTTTTCATGTCCCTTCCAGATGTCGAAATATACTACTTATTGAATTTTTTTGTTCATTTACTTTCTATTTCCGCTTATGAAAATGTTAACAATATTGAGGCGATTGGTTTTTCAGTGTCCGAAGTCTCAATAAATTTCGATGTCCCACTTTTCATGAATAATGGGTGTTATAAAAAGGAAACTTATTGTTGAATCACACAAACCATGCCATAACTGGTTTTCAATTGATCTTCAACGTCCAATATAGACCACATTTTGGATTGCAAGACCAATATTCGGAAATAGAATTCGTTTGATAAATTTAACAAAGGATCAAAAAAAAATATTGATGGAACACCCGTACCAACAAAACTTTCGTCGGAAAAATTAATGCATATTTTTTAATTGATTTTTTTTAAATTTGATTTCTATTTCCGCTTACGAAAGGGTCAAAAAAAATTGCGGCAATAAGTTTGCTCGGAAAATTGAACTAGTTTGATGAAAAAGACTTAATTTCAACTTTCCTGTTGTGATATGGATTAAGAAAATATTATTTCCTAATATGAATTAAAAAGATTACTCCTAGTCTTATTAAAATTCCTCTTGAATTTTGGAAAGGAAAAACAAGCCCTATATATGAGGGTCAAGTTATTCTCAACACGCTTGGAATTTTAGTCAATATATATTTGTACTTTGTTTTAGCTGAATTTAGTTAAGATGAGTTCTTCGTATAATTCACAAGTGAATGGAGCCACAGATGAGGAAGGCAACAAGTGGGCATCTTCAACAACCCCAAAAGGCAAAGAAACCAGATTGACTGCGCCGGAAAAACTTTCATGCCCGCCAGCCCCAAGGCGACCTCCTCCAAGAAGTGGGCATGATAATTCTTTTAGCCCACTTAATTTGGACACAAAATGGTCATAAATTGTTGATCGAGAGAGAAATCGTTCAGTAGTTAAAAATATATGTTTTGCTACTAAGAGTCTAAGAAAAGTAGTTTTGATGTGTCTTTAGTTTGTTCGTCTATTGTTTTATGATTATGTGTTTATCTATCTTTTTATGTTTTTTTTATCTATCTTTTTATGTACTTGAGAGAATTTCTTGTAAGGTGTTATCAAAGGATTTATATATATTCTAGTGGATGTTTTTACTGTCAATGTTTTGTTTTTATTATTCTTATTTTTAGGTTTTGTTGTTACATGATTATTTACTTCCCATAGCTAGTGATGTGGGATAAATTGTGAAAGCAACCTTCCTTAATTTGGGACATGTTGTTAGGCATGATAGTGCATTTTCCTAATCATTATAGAAGTGTACTAGTGCTTTCTCTCCTCGCTGATTTAGGTTAGCTAGCTATATGTACATATAGTCATGATTTAGTGACCTTGATCTCCATTGCAAAGATTAGTTAAGCCAGAAACTTCATTTGGTATTTTATCCTGAAGGAAGTGAATGGCACTCAACTCCGGCTTGTACTTGTACCCTTTATCAACACATGGATCTCGTTTTAAAAAAAAATTAACCAGGAATCCAAAAAAAAAAATTTGATTTGTCGACAAAAGTAATTCACCTTATTTATTGATTTTTTGTTTATTTACTTTCTATTTCCGCTTGTGAAAAGGTTAACAAAATTGAGGCAATTGGTTTCTCTGTGTCCGAAGTCTTGATAAATTCCGAGTTCCCACTTTTTATGGATAATGTGTGTTATAAAAATGGAACTTAACGTCGGATCACACAAACCGTGTCATAACCAGCTTTCAATCAATTTTGGACGGCCAATATAGATCTCATTTAGGATCACAAGACCAAGACTCGGAAATGGAATTCGTTTGATAAATTTAGCAAGGAATCAAAAAAATATTGATGAAACACTTGTGCCGACGAAATTTTCGTCGGCAAAAGTAATGCACATTTTTTTAATGATTTTTTTTTTCATTTAATTTCTATTTTCGCTTACGAAATGGTCCAAAAAATTTGAGGCAATAAGTTTGCTCGATGTTCGGAGTCTCAATAAATTCGAGGACCCGCTTGGTATGAATAATGTGTTATAAAAATGGATATCATCGTTGGTTCAAGTGTTATAAAAATTCGAGGACGGCCAATAAGTTTGCTCGATGCTCGATTTTCGACGTCCAATGTAGATCCTACACTTCATTTAGGACCACAAGATGGTCGACCAAGACTCAAAAATTGAACTAGTTTGATGAAAAAGACTTTCAACTTTCCTGTTGTGATATAGATTAAATCTTTTCCCTTTTCTCTTTTAGATTAAGAAAATATTATTTCCTATTATGTTTTGAAAAGATTACTCCTAGTCTTATTAAAATTCCTCTTGGATTTTGGAAAGGAAAAACAAGCCCTATATATAAAGCCCTTGGTCATGTTATTCTCAACACGCTTCGATTTAGAATAATCAATATTTATACTTTATTTTAGCTGAATTTAGTTAAGATGAGTTCTTCATATAATTCACAAGTGAATGGAGCCACAGATGCTGAAGGCAACAAGTGGGCACCTTCAACAACCCCAAAAGGCAAAGAAACCAAATTGACTGCGCCGGAAAAACTTTCGTGCCCGCCAGCCCCAAGGCGACCTCCTCCAAGAAGTGGGCATGATGATTCTTTTAGCCCGCTTAATTTGGACACAAAATGGTCATAAATTGTTGATCGAGAGAGAAATCGTTCAAGTAGTTAAAAATATATGTTATGCTACTAAGAGTCTAAGAAAAGTAGTTTTGATGCGTCTTTAGGTTGTTCGTCTATTGTTTTATGGTTACGTGCTTATCTATTTTTTGATGTACTTGAGACTTTGAGAGAATTTCATATAGGGTGTTATCAAGGGATTATATATATATATATATATATATATATATATATATATATATATATATATATATTCTAGTGGATGTTTTTACTGTCAATGTTTTGTTTTTATTATTCTTAATTTTAGGTTTTCCTGATGCATTCTTTACTATAGCTAGTGATGTGGGATAAATTGTGAAAGCAACCTTCCATAATTTTGGACATGTTGTTAGGCATGATAGTGCATTTTCCTAATCCTTGTAGAAGAGTACTGGTGCTTTTTCTCCTCGTTGATTTAGGCTAGCTAGTTATATGTAGAAATAGTCATGATTTAGTGACCTTGATCTCCATTGCAAAGATTTGCCAAGCCAAAAACTTCATTTGGTATTTTATCCAGAAGGGTGTGAATTGCACTCAACTCCGGCTTGTACTTGTACCTTTTATCAACTCATGGATCTCTGTTATCCATGAACCCTGGATCCACAGACCTGTATCTAACAACTTTCCATCACCATTTTCGAGCACCATCTACATTTAACTTAAAACAACCAGCAACAGGATTAATCCAAGATAAAAGCTCATAGCAGTTTGACATCTGCCGTTTTCCTTTACAATGCACAATTAGTGATGATCTCAGTAGAATTTTGAGGTAACTGGTTTCTATCTTTGTTACTCAAGTCGATGAGAGAAAAAAAAGTATGTAAAACTTCCTCTAGTGAATACAAAATTACAAATGAAATATGTTTTGGCCTTACCAAACTATTCATGAGAGACACCAGACCCAAAAAAAAAATCAAAAAACGAAAAAGAGCGAGAGATAGAATCAAGGTTATATTTACAATTTTCTTTTTTAATTATAAATTTTTCACAAGTTATTTACAACAATAACAGGATGAAGCATAAAAGCTGCTTCTCATTCGTTCAGCATATGTACATCCAAGAATCACATCCAATTCATACATCCCAGCCTTTTATCTTTTGTTTTTTTTTTTTTTCATTTTTCAGAAAGTTTCACAAGCAGAATTTTTTTTTCCTTTTCGTTATTTCAACTGGACTTATTCAACATAGTGCCATCCTCAATTTTGAACCGCAAAGAAAGATGGCAGCAGCAAGAAAGCAAGTCCTTCATGGTCAGCCATGTCTGCTAATCAAAGTTAATACTAGCTTTGACTAACTTTGGCCAGTCCTCTACACTAATAAGTAATCGATATACTATCAACAAACTAGGCCAATTTCAATTTCATCTTTCTCCCCTTTACTAGGCAGATCAGCTGTTCCTTAGAGAAGAGAGCCACTGTTCCATATATTTCTTGCTCTCTGTACAAAGAAGTAAAATGCAGAGAACAAGTCAGTATATTATCCATTTAAATTAAAACACATGCAGTTTTATTTGTAGTTTGCGAATGACTCAGATGCAACTGGATTTCAATAAGAAAGCTTAACTAAAACTATCACAGGCAACAATCCAATCAATAAATCGCATAACATGATGCGCAGATTTAAAAACAAACTATACTAACGAAAGGAGGGATCTAGGAAATAAAACAGACATTATGAGATAAAGCAAGTTTGCAACTCTAAGTGAATAATAGAAAATCAACCATAAACAAAACCCATGAATTCCTTACCACCACAAATAAGAAATAATCCCAATCGATTCATGATAGGTATTCTGCATTCAAACTATCTATAGAATACTTTATCCCCGAGATCTTTCAGTGTAAATGCAAGGAACAACTTATTCGAACAAATATATGATGGCAACTTTGTCAAATAAGCCTCCATCCAAATATAGAGAGATCCAGGACCACTATTATAGGTCCAATTAATAAATTCAGCACCCACAAAATCTACTAAGCATGCAAGACTACCAAATCACATACTGCAAACTGGAGAAAAGTTCTGGAATTTAGACACTATCTTATAGAAACTTTCAAGAAATATTTGGAAGCATCCAGTTCTTCAAAGTCAGTTCCTAAGCCTTTACTTCCTTTTTACTGCTATTGAGGTGTCATAGATTTACTTGAACTGCAGCATCAAGAGCTTTACCATGTAAATTGATTGAACGTAGTAAGAAAAATGAAAATCTGAATGGAAAGACAGGAAAGCAAAAGGAGAGGACGAGAATCACCAAGTTGAGAACATTATCAAACCGCTAAAAGTTGCACGAATTCTATATTGACCTTTAGATAAACTGTATATTTCCTAGCACTTAGAGTGGTCACAACCAAATCAAGGAAGAAGCCATTTCCCAAAAACTGTTAATCATCTATTGCCTAGAACTTAAACATGTCAATAGCAATCAAATCAACGAAGATGCCTTCTTCTAAAACTGGTAATTCTGTCATTTTCCAGTGAATTCTACATTTCCACAGCATAGTATGTTCCTAAATTTAGCCAGGTTGCCTTCACCATGTTATATTTGAACAGTTTAATAGTTTACGTGAAAAAGCTCTTTCATACTCGTAAACTTTTATGTTGACACAGAAACAGCATTAACATGGTTTGGCTCCTAAAAAAGGGTTTCAGCATGTCATAACAGTCGATGGCCAATCTTAACTTCTCCCACTTTAATTATTCGATGTATATGAAAGGGCAAAGGCCCACTTTTCAAAGAATCATCAAATATGTGAAGGATCATCAAAACTATACCTAACTACCTCAAAAGAATTCATTATGACTTGTTATCCTCACTCAAATTACCAAATATCATCTGTGACAGAAATAACCAAACATCTGTAGTCAAAGAGAATTCACGTTCTTTCTACTATAATAACAATGACTTAAGTATGAGAAAGACCCTCAGAGTGTTGCCACAATTTGCAGCAGAAGTATTGTGAAATCAAAAACTAACACCAGCAAAAGCCCCTTTTCCGAAAAGGCATTGAACATTTAACACTAAAGTTTAATGTCAACATTCCATATCAACTATCATATGAAAAAATTCTTGAAAAAAACAAATACAGCACACTTACCATCCGGGATGTTCCCAACAGTGCTCAAATCATTGTTCTTTAATTTCCCATGAATAGCATGTCCATAGCATGGAACCAGCACAGCGAAACTATCATCTGTATCATCTTCACTCTGGAACCCAGGTCCATGAGGCTCCAACCATCCAATTGACCAATCTGAGTCATCAGTCTCAGAACCAGAAACAGATTCTCCCCCGGATGGCACGAGAACAACATCATATCCTCTATCAATTTTCCGTTCTTCCCGACTATGCCATTTCCGCTTCACCTTTCTAGATGATGAGGCGGCTATATTGGCTCCTTTAACCGAAGGAAACTTTAATGCATCAGATTCCCACAAACCTGATTCAGGGGAAGAATTTAAACAGGTTCCATTAGAGATTATAGGCTCCTTCTGCTTTCCACTCCACAACCACCACGAAAGATTGGTAAAAGCCAAAGCCATTTTCAGTCAAAGATCTTTTGCTCGTTGCCCCAAGTTTTCACAAGGAAATATGATTTTGACCAATCTGTAGGTAGCATTCCAGGCCCAAAAGTGGAAGTGGAAACAAATGATATGATGGGTAGTTTCTGCCTGTCCAAGAAGTGTTTAAAAGAAGAGAATTAATCGAGGAAAATTATAATTCAAAAGGCATATCAAATTCAATGACAATTGCAAACAGAGAAATTGCTCACTTTCAAAACATATATGCAGAACAAACCAGAAAGTAACACATCCCCAGAAAATGCAATGGCCTTATGGATGTATAATAGAAGTTTGATTTCAGAGAAATGAGAAGAAAATAAGGAAGTAAAAAATTACTCTGCCTCTATGACTTTAAATCCTTGCTTAGAACCTCTGATCAGTACATGACACCAGCAAAGTACAATTCTTTTCGCCGAGTCAATAAAATTGTCCTATTTCTCGTAGTAATTAGCAAGAAAATTCAAAGTCTCACTTTTGAATATTCAGTTTTCTGGGCAATCAAACAAAGGTACAGGGGTATAAATAAGTCCAACAACTGTCAAAATTCAATGAATACAGACGCACAAAAAAGACCCAGAAAATCTTATCGCTAAAAACAAACTTTCCGAAAGAAGAAAACACGGTTTTACCAAATTTAGCCATGAAGGCAATCAAAGAAATTGGATTTTGGTAAGTACATAACCAAAACAAAACCCAAAATAACCCGATCGCACAGATAATTCCTACAGAAAACCACCGGGGCAAAATAACAAACGACAGAGCCATGAATTCAGACCAAAACCCAATTCCTAATTTTCGATTTCCCAAACAAATAAAGCAATGAAATTGGCACAAAAAGTTGCGGCATTTCGATCATTCTTGCTTAGAAAAACAACTTGGCTACGCAAAATTTCATGTCAATCCTTGTAATCCAAGTAGCCCATAAGAACAGAGAGAATTAAAATTCTTGCCTTGTGGTTCTAACTTATAATACAAGACGGAGATTTCAAAAACCTCCGCGGATATATAATTAATACGAAAACAGATGGAGTCAGCAACTTTGAGTTGTTTACCTTGAAGCCACAAGTTAGATTATTTTTAAGGGTTTCTTGCAGAAAGCAACCCCAGTTTTCTATCTCTCTTTCAGTCACAGAAGAAAAGGGATTGATTGTTCCAAATTTAAAGATAAAGGGCTATCATCGACTACAGCCGAGTACAGAACCAAAGGGAGATGCAAGCGTACACGTGTTCAAACTTAGCCATGTGTAGGAAATTGACATAAACGTGCTTCGGTTTGGGTTAAGGATACCGGCCAGGATAAGGCTCTTTGGGTTAACTACTTAACAGAGTATGTGCATCCATAAAGTCTAAAAACTAAAGTCTAAACTAAAATTTAAGCACCAAAAGTGACATTATTCATCAATTTAGACTTCTCATCACTTTTGTATTTCCACCCATAAGGTCTAAAATATAAAGTCTAATTTGTTAATCAGTCTTTGATCTCTATCACTATTCAATCATGACTGTTAATTGAAAGTTTAGTCTAGTTTTTGAACATGTTCAGTTTAGCCTTGGAGAAAGGTTGACCTGGATATAGCCTGGTCTAAATTAACACCAATGGAGATGATTTTTTGTAGTTTTGGCCTAAATTATAGTATAAGCTAGCCTATACACCTCCCATTGCACATGCTCTAAGAGGTGGGAAATTTTGTTCGAAGAGATTTGATTCTTCTCCAATATAGCAAAAGTAAATTGTGTAAAAGATATAAAAAATAAAAATGGTGCGACTATGAAGCGGATATCGCCGGATCAAGCTTTCCTTCCCGGGTTCAATGATGGCGTGTCCCTTGAGTTTCTAGCGATATCAACTTGCTTGAAGTCGAGATGCATTGACGGAAATTGCGGCTGGGATTGGTTCATGAGAGTAGGTGGTTTTGTTGTCGATGTGTCAAGCCGGTTTGGGGTTGGGTTCCATATCTACACCGGATTCCAATCTAAAATATGGGTCGTCATTGGATCCGGATCTGGGATCCAAGTCGCGGGTTTAGATCCAGCCCTGATCACTGATCCAATTTATTTGTTAGGCTCCAATGCAGTTTTGGCACTGGATTTGGGCCTTTTTTCTCTATTGGTATTGGATTCATGACCCGGGTTTATAGTACTTGTTCGTAAGAGATCGTCTGCCAATATGGCCATGTTCTGACACCCTTAACCGACTTCGATCTTTTGGTGGAAGATTGCCCTCGGTTTTGCGTAGACTTTACTTTTGTCATTTTGAGCGTTGGATTTGCATGGTTAGTCATATCACCGACTACAAACTTCACTACACGATTGAGATCTATAGTGTAAAAACAGCTTCGCACTTGTGTATTTCTCATTGTTTTTTTTTCACTACAATTTTTGCATATGTTTTTTGTTTGTTTTTGTTTCTTTCTGGATGCATATTTACATCTTTTATTGTACTCTTTTTATTTTATGGTGATAAACTGAATTTAGTCATTTATTTTAATATAGCCTAACCTGCTTTTGATAAATATATATATATATATTTATTTATATAGCCTCCGGATCATGAGACACATATTTTGACACATATGTTTACTCCTCTCCAGATCTAACGGTTTGCCAAAACTAATCAGAACACTGTTAGATCTGATAAGAACCGTTAGATCTGGAAGGAGTAAACATATGTGTCAAAATATGTGTCCCATGATCTGGGTTCATATATATATATATATATATTTATGAACCAATGAACATCTCTCACCACATTTTTTCCAAAAAGGAGTTTAGCCATTAGAAAGCAAGTCTTACTTGGGTTCTTTGGGTAAGAAAAGTCTTGTTTGTTGTTCTTGGTCACAACATGAAAGTGGGGTGGTTAAATTTCACAATGCTAAAATTATTCGAAACATATGAAATGAGTTTGATATTCACCGATTCAACATTTTGAAGCGACTCCACTTCCAGAGACAAACAATAAGTGGTAAATTGTGGTGTCTTGACTTGGGATTTGACCTTACGTATACTTGTGGTTCAAGTAACTCACCCACTTGTTGGGATATTCTTACAATTTTAGCACCGCCGCAAAAACCAAATTGTTCTCTTCTTTTCTCATTAAGTACGACTTCCACTAACTATACTTTACTCACAGAAATATTTTTTTTTAATTTCGAATGAGAATTTGAACTTGATACTTCATTCGTCATTATTTATTACAAATAAAAATATCTTTTGACCAGTTAAACCACAAAAATAAACTTCTTACTTGCTACCTATAATAATTTAATTTCGTCCGGGTAAATACTATTATTCCCAAAACTTTGTTCCTAATAATTTTCGTTGTTTCACTAATTTTTACCGTTCTTTCTTAATTTGAACTCCAGAACCTGTTCTTCTCTAGATCATAACCAAGAACACATTTTTCTTTTTTGTTCATTATCAGTTGCGGACAAGCATGACAACTCACAAGTATATCATCGATCTGTTCTGATCATTCATATCTATCAAGCCATGCATATATGCCTGACCTTAAAGTTTAATATTTAAGTCAGATTTTCTTACTATTTAAGTCATATCACAGCTTTGGGATGATAGGTGTCTATGTACAGTTGGTTTAGTTTCGTTTTCATGGCCAATCAACCTCGCATCGATCCATTAAAATATTGCGACTAAATTAATTTTGCTTTCATCGTCCAGTTTCAGAGTAGCTATATGGATAAGGACAATGGCTTAGTTTGGTGGCCTCTCTGTCTCTCAGCCTAGAAACTTCTATATATCTATATCTATCATAATCCATCTTAATTTGGCCGAAACAATCTGATAGGTGTCAGCGAAATTACAAAAGTAAAGAAGAAGAAAACAAATCTTCCTTCTTCAATCTTTATCGTTCGTTCAATCATCGAGTGTGATTGAGTGCGTGACTTGTTCTGCTTTTAAGCAACCAACAGAAACGGCGCACATGGCAGATCGATCGATATACATGCACTCTGCTACGAATACAAGGAAGGCAGCTAGCTAGGGTTCAATTCATACTCACAAGTACGTATATACTGTGTGATAACGTACGCCAACTCAATTGTAATGTGGCCGGCCGGAATAAGTGAGTGGCCGGAATTTGGCGAACTATAGCTTATAACTTAAGCCGCTTAAGTGGATAGGTCTCAAGTTCAAATCATCTTAATTGTACCTAAAGTACAAAACATGAACAAGCAAGCCAACCAATCCCATACCTCTCCCAACTATATAATCTGAACAAGCTAACCACTTGGTGTCTCTAGCTCTGAACTAGTTCTGAGGTGACGTTGATCTAGCATGAGGATGTAACAATCGTACGTTGTTGCAATACTCAAGCTATATGAGTATCTTTAGTTAGTGTGACATAAGAATTATACATTGAATAAGATTCAAATTGTGATGTGAATTGTGCTCACTTATTTCTCTATATATAAAGACTCATATTCATTAATAAACCTGTGCCATTTACTTTTTTTCTTTATATTTTGTTATACTTTAACTCGGTGCTCAGTTTCGTGATTCCCATTGGGCCGAGTTTCTCTTTCAGTTACTATTCGGCCCAACAAAGTCTACAAACTCGCACTCTTGAAGAACTCCGCCATTTTGCTTTGTCAGCCGTCAGACATGGAGTCCTTGTCAGTCTTCAACTCCTCAGCAACCACTTCACTCTCACTCTTCTCTTCCTCACTCGACCACTTGGCTCCAAAATCTCAACCCTCGCTCACATTATACTCTCACAGACTCATGCCCAAGCTGGAAGTCCACTGCGCCGCCCAGGCCCAATCCGCTAAGCCCAAGGAGGCCAAGCTCTGGGGCGGCCGGTTCGAGGAGGGCGTCACCGACGCCGTCGAACGCTTCACGGAGTCCATCTCCTTCGACAAAGCCCTCTACAAGCATGACATCATGGGCAGTAAGGCTCACGCTTCAATGCTCGCCAAACAGGTACTTTACTTTCTCATTTTTCAATTCTACAAATTTGTGCAATTCTAGGGTTTATTTGATTATATTGCAGGGATTGATCAGTAGCGACGATAGGGATAGCATCCTCGAAGGGCTTACTGAGATTCAGAGGCGAATCGAGAACGGTGAGTTCGAATGGAGGACCGATAGAGAAGACGTGCACATGAACATCGAGGCGGCGCTGACCGATTTGATCGGCGAGGCGGCGAAGAAGCTCCACACGGCTCGGAGCCGAAACGACCAGGTTTTGACCGATTTCCGGTTGTGGTGCCGAGACGCAATTGATGCGATTCTGGCGCGGATTAAGCATCTGCAGGTTTCGTTGGTCCGTTTGGCGCTGAAGAATGAGGGTTTGATTGTTCCGGGTTACACACATTTGCAGAGGGCTCAACCTGTTCTGCTTCAGCATTTGCTCTTGGCGTTTGTTGAGCAGGTTTGTCTCTGCACAACTATGCACAATGCACGTCCTTTCCTTGTGTCTTTGCTTGAAAACATAAGCTCATATTTTGGATAAACTTTTTATTAATTAGTTTTCTTCTCACTGTTCTAATAAAATCGCAATTTTGTGGCGGAAAAGTGTTATTAGAAACCAAGTGTTTTTCTTAATGTAATGATTTAAATTTTGATTCTTTAATGTACTGATTCTTTTGTTATGGTGTTTGTTTTACAGTCATTCATACTTATTGTGGTAATAGTGGTGGATAGTTGTTTTGTTCTTGAATTTGTATTTCCAGGTGAAGTTGGGTAGTTCTTGATGCTTGGTTTTTAGTAGAGATTAACTCTGTCTTGTGGGCATACGTTTGTTATGTAGCTTGAACGTGATTCTGGTCGCTTACTAGATTGCAAAGAGAGGTTGAATTTCTGCCCTTTAGGAGCCTGTGCATTGGCTGGCACTGGACTTCCAATTGATCGATTTATGACCTCCGATGCTTTAGGCTTCACTGCTCCTATGAGGAATAGGTACATTCCTTGCTGTGACCCTTTGTTTGGAGTCAAAGTTTATCATATGGGATTGGGCTGTATTCTTTATATTGCGCTTCTTATTAACTTTACTCTTTATAATAGTATTGATGCAGTTTCAGACCGAGATTTTGTCTTGGAGTTTCTTTCTGCTAATTCAATCACAGCCATTCATCTCTCCCGGCTTGGTGAAGAATGGGTATTGTGGGCTTCAGAGGAGTTTGGATTTATCACACCAAGTGACGCAGTTTCAACTGGAAGTAGCATCATGCCTCAGAAGAAAAACCCAGATCCAATGGAACTTGTTCGTGGAAAGTCTGCCAGGGTAGTAGGAGACCTGGTTACGCTTCTCATGTTGTGCAAAGGGCTTCCTCTTGCTTACAATCGTGATTTGCAGGTATAATCTTTTCTTCCCAAATTCCATGAAGGGAAACCTAGTGTGCCTCTTTAATAGGTTCAAAGGATATCAAGTTTGTCCATATGCAATCATAGCAGAATCAGGGTTCATTTTGGGCTCTTCCACCCTTCATGTTCTTACATCTGAAACTTGTCATGCATGTTGCGTTGGCCGATACACTTTGCTACAACACCCTATTCTGCTTGGATTTATAATGTAGAATTTCATTTATATTTCTTCACACAACATCTCGAGTATGATTACAGAATTGTCTTTTTTCTTTTTCTTTCTTTGCTCTTGACAGGAAGATAAGGAGCCTGCCTTTGACAGCGTGAAGACAATTTTGGGGATGCTTGAAGTGTCTGCAGAGTTTGCACAGAACATTACCTTTAATAAGGAGAGAATACAAAAGGCTTTACCTGCTGGTCATCTCGACGCCACAACACTTGCTGATTATCTCGTGAAGAAGGCAAGTTCTATTGATCAACCTTCTTTTTCCCAGCTAGATGAGCTTAAATTTCTTTAATTTCAAGTTATCATTCATGATTTGAGGCACTTCTATAACTGCACATATCCTTGTAACTATGCAAAAGTCTTTAGATCACCAATCTCAATGCCCTATCTAATGGAGCAGATTTGGGATCACATGTAGTTCAAAATATTTGTTGATTTTGATAAAATGCTAAATACTGCCATCCTAAATTACTATTTTCTTTTTAAATTTTTTTTTTTCAAAAAGTTTTCTTTGTATTTAGTTATTTACTGTAAAGTGTATTTATCAGTTATTCCCTTGTACTATAGTGGTAAAATATAAATGATTTGAGATGGGTGTTAATGAAGCTCTGTTGTCCATAAAACTGTTGTTTAGAGAAAACTGAACTCAACCAGTGAGGAGAGAAACGCAGCAATGCGTGCATTCTGCCCTGTCCTAGAATTCTCTTGATCCTAAGGAGAGAAGATAGGGTGGGAGTATTAATATAAAATCATGCCAATGTACCGCATCTCCTCCTCATAATGTATAAATAGGTGGATGAATTATGCACTTAATCATTTGAGGACAGATGATCCTGCTTGGTGCTATACTTGCACTTGAAAAGTTAGCCTTGCATTTTTTCAAATTGTTCTTATCATTTGAAACTGTTGCCAGCGTGGTGGTATTTCCTTTGTCTCCAGTATTTGGGCCCAAGCATGGTGGTTTAGAATTCCAATTTATTTTTTCTCAAATAATTGTTCCTGAAGTTGCCTAACTGGTTCTTTATGCAGGGAGTACCTTTCAGAACTTCCCATGACATAGTTGGACGGGCAGTAGCCATGTGCGTCTTGAAAATTTGCCAGCTTCAGGAGTTGAGTCTCAATGAGCTGAGAAGTATAAATCCAGTGTTTGACATGGATGTATACGAGTTTCTTGGAGTAGAGAATGCAGTTAAGAAATTCAGCTCATATGGTTCCACAGGGTCAGAATGTGTTGCCAGTCAACTTGATCACTGGGTTACTAAACTTGAAATCACCAAAGGGGCCTGACAAACTGTGCTAGAGATATATTATATGGAGTGCTAATAACTGTTAGGAAACTTTCATTGAAGGTGATTCACTGAGGATCTAATCGTCTTAGAAGAGGTGAATTGGCTGAGTACGAGAGATGAAAACATGTAGCTTAAAGTGTATACTATTGTGATAATCAGATGGCTAATGTGTGAAGTGCTTCTTTTTAGATGAATTCATATTTTAAAATTTTCATTTTGTTTCCTTTTTGGTGGAGTTAATAAATTACAAAAATTCACATGAGTGGTTTCAACATGATATTCGTTTGCTCGAATGTCTTTAAAACTCAGTAAGGTTCGACTGGACATGTTAGAGTATAAAGCCTCATATATGGTCATAGGAGTATCATTGGACAACGCGAATTGGGCTTTGCTAAAGCCTTCGATTAGGGTCGACGGGTCCAAAATCGTTGTCACTGAGGTTACATTAGGCGTGAAGGTGATGAAATACTTTTGATCTCGTAAGATAGTGTGAGTGGTACCACTATCAGCCAGCACTACACCATAAATCCTCATCTATAGCGTCTGAAAAATGCTATAGTAGGATTCGATAACGTTTTAGTAAGCGTTATGTCTGCCGGAGCTATAATAGGTACAAAGTCAATTGTAGCGTTTTCAAACGCTATGATAAGTGTCGTATTGATAGCGCAGACAATCAACTTCCCCACTGGTCGTGCCTAATAGTAGAATAATTTAAAGGCGGTCACATTGTCAAAGGAATTTGCTCAAAAATATTTTAAAATATTTCGAGAAACGTTGAAACATGATTCATAAAAATAAAACCATAATCCAAAAGAAAGCGTAAACATTTATCTAGATGGGCTACACTTTGGCCCAATTATTATCATGAAAACTGAAAAACATACTAATCCAAATCCATGTAAGCGACAAAGTCAGCTGCCTCAAGAGTTGTCTCTAGAGTTATTCCGACCACATTAGTTTTAGGCTTATTTCTACGATGATAGCTTTGAACTTGTTGTTCAAAAGCACAGCAGGTTCATTGCCAATGATTCGTACCACCACAACGATAGCAGAGATTGGGATCGGGAGCATTGTCTCTTGCTTCGGGACGACCAGCTCTATTGTTGTTCTTTTCTCGAGGCTGTCTCGGTTGCCTTGGGGCTAAAGGTCCTCAGTTTGGACGAGAACCCAAACCTCGTTTGGCTGGACAAGCATGAGGCTCGTGGCGATTCCGAGGTTGACGAGACGACTGACCCATGTCTCGGTTCTCAGGTCGTGGACGATATCCACAAGCAGCATTAGCCTTTGGATTAGTGTGCGTCCAAGTGCGGGAAGTCCAGTTTAATCGAAATTGTTTCTACGACGGGAGAAACTGGATTTGTGTATCATATAAATCGACTGGTTTATATGTTCATGATAATGTTTACAGATTAGACATGTGAACATAAGTTCTAATTTGAAAACTTTTGGTTCGAAACATGTAATCATGGTTTTGTGAAAATTAAATTCTCATGTATTTGTATCGAAATCGACAAGTCGATATAGATGAAATCTTCTGGTTATTATTTGACAAACAAACATATAATTTCTACCACATAATTGCGAGAAAATAGACAATTCTAGAGTGAAAAGTTAGTTACTCAACCATTTCAGTAGCTCCAATTGAATACGACCAGGTAAGATAGAGTAAGCTTTTTGGTAGAGCGAGGCTCTCTTAGTATTGAACCTCATTCGGAATAGTGTCAGTATTCTCCGAACCTTGCCTAGACATCGCATCCAACTGGGTGAGCCTAGTCGTGGAAGATTCATAACCTTTCGTGACTTAATGTGGAGATATATGTGCCATGTGTACCACGATACATGCTTTTATCTTTCGATTTAGTGATAAAGTAATCAACGAAAAATAAAGCAAATGCAATCCAAATTATAATTTCTCTTGACCTAAAATTAAATATGGTTCATGCTCAATACTTATGGTTCACTATTTTCCAATGATTGAAACAGTAAAAAATCATAACTTACTTGAGAAATGCACCTAAAAAAATTTAGGGTTCCACGAGTCAAGAGAAAAAAATCCAACGAATTTGGGTTGCTTCTTTTGAATTTGATGAAGATATTCATCGTTCTTCCTCCTTGTTTTTCAATCTTTGAGCGCGCTGATAACGTGTTGTAAGTCACATATTAACTACTCAACTACGGAAAGATAGAAAAACGAAAGAGAAAGAGAAGTGTGGAGAGTAAGAAGTTGCTTTCTATTGATCGATTGATATTTGATGTTGTGGTGTATGAAATGGTGATGCCTCAACCTCTTTATATAGTGGAGAGGTTGATGTGTATTCATGGTTTACAATAATGAGGAGAAACTTTTTAGTTTCCCTACGATCACCACTAACCACATTAACCCCACTAACTATACAATTTATGTCTTCTCATAAGTAGTGTAAGTGTGTAACCCTTATGAAGTAAATATGAGAAATATTAAATGTCTTGAGCAATGTATGTAATCCACATTTTATATCTTGTACGTGCCGACGTTAGTTTACTGGACAACCACTCCACAATATGCATGTCCTGCAACAAATTTAAAATTTTGAGAGAAAAAAAGAGAGGAAAAAGGTCAAAGGCAACTTTCGGAGAAAGGAAAGTGCTGTGCCTGTAATGGCCTGATGCACCCAACAACTGAAAAAAAAAAAACAAATAAACTTGGTCCGTCTTTGCATTATTGGAATTAATCAACCTTTTTGTAAGGATTAATTACAAAAAACCCCCCGAACTATAGGGCCATTTTCAATTTCATACCCAAGTATGAAATTTTTGCGTTTTCATACCTCAACTTACCTCTGTTAGTCGTTTTCATACCCGGTGTTAAAAAGTCTGTTAAAAAAATCTGTTAACTGCTGAGGTGGCAGTTAACAGGTGATGTGGCAGTTAAGTGGTGATGTGGCACTGCCACATGGAAACTTAAAAAAAAAAAAAACAAATCAGCCAATTCCTCTTCCTTTTTTTTTTTTTTTTTTTTTTTTTTCTTGATTAACTTATCCCTCTCGTTCAAACCCAATTCCTCTTCTTCTCATCAACCGAACCCCTGATTCAAACTCAAGCACGCTCATGATGGTGAGCCTCTTGGCTTGGATGGCGCACAGGTTGGTGAAAGAGTCTGACGAGGTACGCCTCTTGAAGAGCGGCGACGGCTGAGCTCTGGAACCTTAGATCTGTCTTGAAATCCTGAGTGATTTCACGGACCAAGCACTGGAATGGGAGCTTGCAGATGTCGCCCAAGATCCTCGCCACGTCGAACAGCTCCTCCGCTGAAATCGAGCCGTTGTCGTCGATGTCGTACGAACGCATCCTTGAGATTCTGCATCGCCTCGGCGGAGTCGATCCCCTTGGTGTTGAGCTCCACGAACTCCTTGAAGTCAATGAAGCCGTCGCCATCGGCGTCGACCTCGAGGATCATGTTCCGGAGCTCCTCCTCAGTCGCCGGGTGTTCCAGGCTGCCCATGATCGCTCCGAGTCCGATGACGAGATCTTGCCGTCGCCGTTCACATCGAATTTCTTGAAGACCTGCTCCAGCTCGGCGATCTGAGCGCCCGTGTTGAAGGACGAAGATCATATCGCCTGCGGCGTGGCGGTGACGCTCGTGAACGGGGTCGCGGTGGCCTCGCCGGTGCTTGACAGACTGGATTTCTTCTTCCGGGAGAAGAGGGATTTGAAACCCATTAGGAGTTGGATTTGGAATCTGATAATGTGAGAGACTGATTTGGGAAATTTGGGATTTTGTGGTTGGTTAGGATCAGTAAATAAGAGAGAGTTTGGATTGGGAATTGGGACCTTAGTGCTCTTCTGGTACTTACGGATCTCACGAAGAGTGATGGTTCCTGGCTTGAATCTGTGTGGCTTCTTCACTCTGCCGATGGCCGGAGCGGACTTGCGCGCCGCCTTGGTCGTCAGATGGTTACGTGGAGCCTTTCCGGTGGATTTGCGAGTGGTTTGCTTGGAACGAGCCATTGAGAAATTGAGGGATTGAAGATTTGAGAAATTCTAGGGTTATCAGAGATTGGGGGATTTTGATTTGTGAGTGGGAAGTGTGATTTGTGAAGTTGTCTTTAGAGTGCATTTGAAGTGCAGTGTGGAGAGGGCAAATGGTGGTCGTTGGCACGTTTAGGTGAAGGAGGAGAAGAAGAAATGGGTTTGAACGAACCTGAGAATTAGGTTGTCTAGGCACATATTGATTTTCTTGTATGAACCCGAAATAGGTTTGTGAATTATGTAAGAGTTCTAGCTTTTATATTCTACCTATCAAAGAAATCGTGATTTCTTCGAAAGATTTGGAGAAATTTGTTGCAGCTGTACCTAGGCTGATCTTTCATATTTGTAGATTGTTGGAGGCTGGAGGAATAATTTGATTTCGGATTTCTGAAGGAGAAGAAGAAACGGGTTTGAACTTTGAACAAAGCTGGTAATTTGGCAGATTTTTTTTTAAGTTTCCATGTGGCAGTGCCACATCACCACTTAACTGCCACATCACCTGTTAACTGCCACCTCAGCAGTTAACAGATTTTTTTAACAGACTTTTTAACACCGGGTATGAAAACGACTAACAGAGGTAAGTTGAGGTATGAAAACGCAAAAATTTCATACTTGGGTATGAAATTGAAAATGGCTCTATAGTTCGGGGGGTTTTTTGTAATTAATCCTTTTTGTAATTGAGTTGACTTGACTTGTCCCTGTTGTTTAAGAGGGTGAGGATTGTGAAGCAAATTGTCCATTTTCAGTTGTGAATCTGCACTAGTCCGTACCCTCCCCCCCCCCCCCCCCCCAAATGGCTTCGTCCTCCTCCTCCTCCTCCTCAAAAAGTACTAGGGTGTACGACGTGTTCTTGAGCTTCAGAGGTGAAGACACACGCAAAACCTTCACGAGCCACCTGTCCATGGCATTAGATCGTGCAGGAGTGAGGACCTTTATGGATTCCGAGGAACTAAGAAAAGGGGAAGATATATCAGCGTCATTGATACGGGCAATCCAAGGGTCTAGGATCTCTCTCATTGTCTTCTCAGACAAGTATGCGCATTCAAGATGGTGTCTTGACGAGCTGGTACATATCTTGGAGTGTAGGGATACACTGCAGCAAATGGTATTCCCGATATTCTATCATGTGGATCCCGCACATCTGAGAAAGCAGACTGGTAGTTGTGCTGTGGCGTTTAAGAAACATGAAGCTAGATATAGAGGTACAGATAAGGTATCCAGGTGGAGAGTTGCTCTGAGAGATGCTGCAAATTTGTCAGGCTGGCATCTCAGTAACACTGCTGATGGGTAATAATTACTTTACTTACTTTTAATGGATTTCGTTAATGAGTTTTCAATTTATTAGTCAAGTTTGGTTCTGCTTGTTTATCTCCTTTACTACTGCAATGAGGTTAATTAGTTTCAGTTGTTTATTATTATTATTATTATTAATTTTATATAAAAAAGATAGTTTTTTAAGTGTTAGAAGTTAAATCTGAATTTCAGAGTTTAAAGGAATATGATATTAATTCAATTTAACCTTGTAGTTGCACAATGAGTCTTAGTTCTGTTTCTGAATTTAATGGGTAGGCATGAAGCAACGTTTATCAGAGGCATTGTTGACGAGATCAGTAGACACATGATCAGCACATACTTAAATGTCACCGTCCACCCAGTTGGAATAGATTCTCGCATTGAAGGTATTTGTAATAGTTTAGATGTTGGATTAGATGATGTTCGCATGGTTGGAATTTGGGGTATGGGCGGAAGTGGAAAAACAACACTTGCAAAAGCCATCTATAACAAATTTTATCATGAATTTGAAGGTAAAAGCTTCCTTGCAAATGTTAGAGAAACTGCAAACCAGTCAAATGGTATGATTAATTTGCAAGAAAGACTTCTATCTGATATCTTAAAACCAACCAAGGTAGAGGTAGGTGATCCTCATAGAGGGACCACTGTGATACAAGAAAGACTTAGAAGCAAAAAGGTACTTGTCATTGTTGATGATGTAGATGGTGTGGACCAATTAACTGCATTAGCTATAAGGCGTGATTCCTTTGGTCCAGGAAGTAGAATTATTATAACAACAAGAGATCGACATTTGCTAGAGATACTTGAAGTGGATACAATTCATCTGACTCGACAAATGGAAGAAGAAGAAGCTATTGAACTCTTTAGTTGGCATGCCTTTCAAAATCCTTTGCCTGATGCAGGATTTTTGAAACTCTCAAAAAGTGTGGTTGCTTACTGTGGAGGTTTACCACTGGCTCTTGAAGTTTTAGGGTCTTCTCTCTTTAAAGGCAGCATAAGAGATTGGGAAAGTACATTGAAGAAATTGGAAAAAATTCCTGATGACAAAATTCAGAAAAAGCTCAGAATAAGCTTTGATGCAATTGATGAGAACCAGAGGGACATATTCCTCCATATATCTTGTTTCTTCATTGGAATGGACAAGAGCTATGTCATACATATACTCGAAGGCTGTGGTCTTTTTGCAGAAATAGGAATCACTGTCCTCCTTCAACGTTGCCTTGTAACTGTTAGTGAAAAAAACAAGCTCATGATGCATTATTTGCTTCGGGACATGGGCAGAGAAGTTGTTCGTGCAGAATACCCTAAATGCCCTGAAAACTGTAGTAGATTGTGGTGTCAGCAAGACGCAATAGATGTATTGACAGAAAAATCTGTAAGTACTTCACAATTAAGACAAGCATATGCATCCCATATCTAATACTAAATGTAAGATTGCAAATTTCAATTATGCAAACCATATATCGCTCGCTTCATCACATTGTAGTGCTCCATATCATTGTAATGTACATAATCCAGTTGGTTTAATCTCTACATCTTTATTTTGGGAGTTTTTTTTCAGCAACAGTGTCTGAACTCTTATGCCCCGGCCAAAATGATACCCAACTTTTAAAAAGAGTCAATGTGGTACCTGGACTCTAAATTTCTTATCAATATCATACTTCCGTCAAATTTTTGTTAACTCTCAGTTAAAAACCCACGTGTCGGTCACGTGGGGGTATTAATTTTTTTTTTTTTTTTTTGTTTCATTTCTCCTTTTTTTTTTTTTTTTTTTCTTTTCTTTCTTTCTCCTTCCCCGCACAAACTCTCTGTCTCTCCCTTGCCTCACTGTTGCCGTCGAGGCTCCAACCTCCGACCACCATCACACAACACCGCCCTTACGGAGCAGACGGTGCCCTGACTCCGGCGAGCCAAGTCCAGACCACTGCGTCGCCTTCGTACTCGGGCGGGATCCGACCCGAGAAAAAGGTGCCTCCCAAATGCAAGTGACGGAGGTTGTCATCTGGGTCACTGAGACCGGCAAGTCTCCGGTCAAGTTGTTGTTGTAGAGGTCCAGAACATGGAGGCTAGTGAGCTTGGAGAGTTCAGGCGGGATTAAGGGAACGTGCGCTAAAAAATGTTGTTGGAGAGATTGAGGAGTCGGAGCCCCGAGAGCGTCGAGATCTCGGGCGGGATGGGACCCGACAACTGGTTTGTCACGCCCCAAATTTCGTAATATAAATAACAACTTGTTATTATCAATAAAACAAATTTGAAACGCGAAGGCTCGGTCAACTTACACAAATTACCTAGTATTTTTTTTTCTTTTTAAAACAACAAACAACATCTCACCGAGCCCGCCAATGTCAATACAGACTCGTTCTTTAGAGTCAAATATTACATTATATAAATTCACATATTAAATTGTCAATTCAAAATAATAAGTAAATTCACCTACAGAGTTTATTATACAGCGGAAGATATATAATAACATCAGCAACTCCAAAGTTCCTTCAACTCAACTCTTAGTTATCCTAACCTGCAGGATAAACCCCTACACCATTGAATAGTGTACCGGGTTATAACAACAACCCGGTCAGCTTGCGAAGCTGGTATGAGTAAACATATAAACAACTCACAAGAGATAACAATATTTAAATCTCAACTTAATAATCAAATTAAGTAATTTCTCAAAACATCACCACATTTATTTCAACATCTTACTGAAACTAATGTCAATCCTACAAATCACTAACACCATACGATTCCAATGATATATGTAATGTTTATACAAAATCATCAATCAATAAATCCATGTCCAATCTGGACAATAAAAGATTGAATACTCTTGAAACATCTTTTAGAAACGTACATCATACACACAATTCCAATGATATATGTATGCTTATACAAAATCATAAATCGATAAATCCATGTCCAATCTGGACAAATAAAAGAATGAATACTATTGAGACTTCTTTTAAAAACAATATTCTTAAATCACAAGACCAACGAATGCATGTGACTTAAAAATTGGTAGACAGACTAGAACTCTAACCGCATTGGGACGCTTGCCCAAATTCATACCATCGGGGACGAACCCATTCCACAACACATAAGGAGGCCACACTGGACCCAACACAGTCTCATCAAAAACACAGTTATCATGATTTGAAAATATTTTCAATCAAATCATCAACAATACAATATTATGATTTAATCACACTAAATATTGTATTCTCCACACTCACCTCAAGTCCTTTAAAAACATCTCAAGCAATAACAGGTAAATAATAACCTAGATAGAAGCTAAATAAATGAGAGAGAGATTCATTCTCATGACAATGTACAATTCAATCAATAACACAATCCCGTGAAACACAATCTCCAATCATCAATCGTGAGTTTACTCACCTTTGTAAATTTCAGCTGCGTCAACGAACTCAACACTTAACCAGGTAATCAACAAGAAACGTCCGCTCGGCTACACGGTTTCCAAAAACACCTAAGAACAAGCATTTCGTTTCTCAGCACAAAAACAACCAAACGACAAACGAAAAGTGACCGTATCACTCCCAAAGTTAATCGGATGTCCTTAGAATATCGAAAACTATAAACCGAACTAGTTTGACCAAAAGTCAACTGTCGGTCAATGTGGGTCCCACATCACTATTCCTCAAGCGGGTCCTACGTCAACTATTCATCAAACGGGTCCCACCAAAAGTCTAAAACATCAAAAATTACAGCAGGTTAAAAACTAGCACCCTAACAACATACTAAAATTTGGTGACGATCCGACGGTTGGATTATCACGGATCGAACGATCCACAATTCCGGGTTAATTATCATCAGTCAAACGATCGAATCTCAAAAACTCGTAAACACGAAAGATGTTTGTATCGACAAACACTACTCAACAAAGCAAAAATATCCTAAAACGGTGGCCGGACGCGCCCCCACGCACCGCCACAGACGGCGGTGAGAAAACCCTCACGCCGCCGGACCAAAGTTCAAACTCAAAACTAGCTAAAACCCAACGGTCAACTTGTAGAACACACAAAATGGAACAACGTTAAAACTTGCCTCGAAGTGAGTTAACGGCCGGATCGGCCTAGATCGCCGTCCAAAGTCGCGACTGCCCAAAATTCAAATGCAAAATTTTCCTTCCTCGGGAATCCGATTGAGGTGAAACAAGCGGCCATAGGTTCGTATGGATGAGGCCTTCAAAGCCCAGTAGGTGTCTCAGGTCCAATTGGCCGGAAACGGTGCCAGAAAAGGTGACAAGTTTCGGCAGTTCTTAAGGCTTTTGGGATTTTCCAGAATTTTTTTAAAAACAAAAATGAATTTCTGAACTTCTATTTATAGGCAAAATAAATAAAACTTCAAAAATTCATAACTCTCTCATACGAACTCCGTTTTACGCAAACTTTATGTCCACGAACTCGTATCGACGAGCTCTACAACTCTCGTGAAGGAAGTTTTCCCAAAATCATAGCCGAACAGAAAAACACCCGAAAACCAATCGTATCGTGACACGTGTCGCATGGTGACTCACCAGACAAAGCTGAGTCACCATGTGTGCTGTTCCAATCACTACCCGCCACGTGTCGGTTACTATTTAGACACTATTTGTCACTATTTGGATACTATTCACAAATACGTACAAATACGTACAAATAATTAATACGTATAATTATATCGTATTTATACAAATACGCCACATCATCAACAAGATACGCAAAAACATAAATTTCGCAAAATATTTATTTTTACATTTCTGAAAATTAAGGATGAAAATTCGGGGTATTACAATCTACCCTCCTTAAAGAAATTTCGTCCCGAAATTTAAGTACACATAAAATCAGAAATCGAGGGATTTATCCCCCTACTTAAGCACAAAACTCAATCCCACAACAACAACAACCATAATCACGAATCACAACCACAACCAAGGTTATCACAACTTTAAAAAACCACGCCCAGAATTTATTTACTAATAAACTGGGTAGTACACAAACACACAACACAGTAACAAACTAAAGTTACAGTTCGCACACACTGCTATTACAACTTCTAAAATGCCTCACAGGGCTTACACTACCAGAAGCCATCCTTAAACCTCCAATAGTGACTTCGTGGATAAGAGGCCGGATGTCTCGGAATTCCATACATCATAAGCTGATAGAAATATGCTGCCTCCACGAAACACTTGCAAGTGTCGCAACATTCTCTAGCTGCATGCCTATCTCCATCCACGTCCCACATGTCCTGGCCAAAAGGACGCCAAAAACTTGACTCACCGCAAGTAAGACATTTACCTGCGGGCAGGAAAGCAGTAGTCGACGGAAAATACAACAACAGATGCTCATGACACCACTCGGCCTGATGCATCATCCGCTCGACTTCTTCTCTACAGTAGTAGATGTTCCATCCACTTCTCCACCAGTCGAGGGCTTCACACAGGCGCAACACCATTTTCTGTTGCTCGGCTCGTGGTCCTAATATCATCCTTATCATACACGCTGCATAAAATGCAACATGATGACCTACCACCAAACTGGGACGTGCACCATACAGAGTTCCTGGTTTGCATGCCGCATCGAAGTACTCCAGGGCCAAAGGTATGTTCGCTGCTTCCACAAGTACTCGTATTCCCAATCGGAACAGAGACTCCGGGTTCCTTGCTTCCCAGCAACGATTTGCGAAGATACGCACTTGCCTATCCGCTTCTATAGAACCAGTGGGTCTGGATCCACCATCGAATCCATCCATGTCGATCGCCGCCAAAGTAGACCAGCTATCGGCATACTCCTTGAAGTCCTTCGAGACACAACGGAGTTCCATTGTGCTCTGCAGGGATGCGGTAGCCACTAACTGAAATATGTACTTCCAGATCTCCACCGGAAGTTCACTCCATTCTGCATTCTTGGATCGCTTGCTGCACTCTCCTTTGTTCACCATTGTGTAAGAGAACATTTTGAGAAGATTGATTGATAACAGATATGAGGTGAGTAACACAACTCCTTATCCCATGTATTTAAACACAACTTTCCACCGTAAGGGAAACCTTTCTTTAATGTAAGTGCGGTGCACTCAACAACCCACTAAGAATAATTATTGCTCATATCTGTCTCAATTACTCAAAAGTATCGCCCACGATACAAGATTCCACAAGATTTTATCAACAAAAACTCAGTCTTCCACTAACACCGGTCATAATGACTCTTTACTTTAACTTTCGCATAAATAATTCCTCAAAAGTTGCGAGGTCTCAAAAGAGTGGAACTGTGTGTGGAAAATCAGTGCATCGGGGAAAGAAAATCTTCCACGATCTCCAAGGTCTCCAACAATTAGCTGTAAATCAGCCACTCACTTTTGCTTTTGAATTTTCAAACGATCCACCAACAATAAATAACTCTTCTTTACAACCACTAACAGACACTTCCCATTAGTGCTATATTATCTTTACTCTTTCATCTCTTTACACAACTACCAACAGACACTTTCCATTAGTGCCATAACCTCCTTTCTCTTTCAAAGAGGACTTCTTCACCGCACTTCTCAGAAATTTACACCAACTCAAACATGTCACGCAAAGTGAATTCGTTCAGTGAATTACTTCAATCTGATCCCTCTGAAAGCCAATTTTTTGAGAGCTTAGATGAAATAATTTCACCAGCAATCGAATTCAACCACGATATCGACATGTTAGACATGCTTCTAGCAGAAGACGAAGCCATTGCAGTAGCCCCAAGTCCACAAGTATCATCTCCACAAGCTGAACCTGGTCCATCCCAACGTATTCCACTGAGGAAGAGCTTCACCAAATACCAAGTCCAAGCATTGAAGGACTTCGTCGAGGCTTTTCCACAGCCAACTGTTCAACAGCGACAAGATTTGGGTGACCAAATAAGGTTAACGTTTGCACAAGTCTCTGCCTGGGTGATAAAGCATCGACCCCGAACGCCTGCCCAAACAACTCATCAACAAAATTTTCTGCTGAGACAGAAAATCAATGAGCTTCAAGCTCAACTTAGTCAGTACCAAGCTGCATTCAACAGAATCAACTGCAACCACTGTGGAAAACGAGTTACTCCCAATAGTGAGCTACTAAAAGGGATTGAAGAGACTACCCCACAACCTCAGACTCTACCAATTCCTGCAGTCATTGGTCCAAGAGAAAAGTCTCACATGAGGAGGGATGTTCAAAAATGTATGTCGATCCCACATCACTCTTCTTCTACACACCAACCATCGGACAACATCAACCGTTCAGAACCTGAAGAAGCATCTGCCGTGGCAGAAGCATCTGTCGTGGCAGACACAACTAAGATTTCTGAAATCATTGTGTCGGTCAGAGATGAGCTAATCATCATGGCATCTGCTGCTGCGCCACTGTGGATCTCTGCACTCAAATCCAGCTCTGTCACGCTTCATGAGTTCCTGAATGAAGCAGAGTACAAGAGAATCTTCAGTAACGGTATTGATCTTACTCCCACTAACTTCCAAACTGAAGCTTCACGCTACACAGCCACTATTCCCCTCAGTCCTGTCGTACTCGTGAATCTCTTCATGGATGTGGACCAATGGTCCACCATATTCGGTAGCATCATCTCGAGGGCAACGATCCTTGACGTGTTGTCAACAGGGACAACTGAAAGCTACAACGAAACCATCCAAGTCATGACTGCTGAATTCCAGGTGACCAGTCCATCTGTCTCCACTCGTGTTACTCACTTTGTTCGTTATTGCCAACGACAAACAGAACAAAGTTGTGCAATAATTGACGTCTCTGTGGACGGTTTAAGCTCAAATCTGGGTCCACACTCAAAATCTCAATGCAAGAAGCGTCCATCCGGATGCTTAATCCAAGACTTGTTCAATGGCAGCTCTCGTGTCGTATGGGTGGAACATGTTGATGTACAGGATCAAATCATGCACCAAACATACCGAACGCTAGTGGAGTCAGGCTTAGCCTTTGGAGCAAGGCGATGGGTAGAAATACTTCAGAGGCAAGCGGAAATGTTAAATTATTCCGCGGCTGACACTTATCCACCTCAAGACTTTTGTGTCATACCATCTGTGGAAGGAAGAAGAAACTTGTTGCAGATGGCATGCAGAATAGTGACAGACTTTTGCACAGACATCGGCAACTCTACTGCTCATGAATGGAAGGTAGCTGAACAAACCAAGTTCAGGGGTTCAGGGATAAGAGTCTCCACCAACAAGATCTGGAACAGGCTGAATAAGCCTCATGGTCTCACTCGAACTGCATCAGCAATAATCCAGCATCATGTCTCTCACAGAAAGCTCTTTGACTTCTTCATTGACGTACAAACTCGAAACCAGTGGGACCACCTAGCATTGGAAAAAGAAGTACAGGAGATTGCACATATCACAACTGGTCATGATCCACGCAATTGTGTCTCCTTGTTGCAAATGCACAACACCTACATACTCCAAGAAAGTTGTACTGATTCAACAGGGTCATACGTGATTTATGCCCCTATTAGTCAGTCAACGGTGCAGAAGTTAATAGGCGGTTGTGAGTTAGGTACAGTTGTATTCCTAACTTCAGGTTTTTCAATTCTACCAGATATGCCTACTGCTGGAAGAACAGAAGGGATCTCAGACAATCCATACCTTGGTTGTCTAGTAACGGTAGCAACACAGATCTCTACTGAGTTACTTAAGAACAAGAAAGGGTCAGTGGATCAAGTCTGTCGTTTGATCCAAGGTACAGTTGAGCGAATTAGGAATATAGCTATGTAAGGCTCACTTTTAAAGTAATGAAATTTGTACTTTATTTATCTAACAACACAAATAATTATACAATAAGCAAACACTAACTCAAAAAACTAATTCAACAATTAATTTAACATAAAAACACAATCAACTTATGATTATACCAGTACCGAGAGTATCTGATGGGGAACCGCTGCAGACGGGTCATCACTCGAAAAGTACTGATTATCATAAGCATCTACACACAATTCTAACAGTTAAACCAAAGCAACTCTTGTGTAATCTCAAATCACAAGTATAGATTATAATGACCACCTATTAATAAAAACAACCTTGCACCTTAGGGTACAATCCTAACAACAAGGTAAGAGTTCAGTTCAGCTGTTCCGTTTCCTTACGGAACAACAACTCAAGAAAACTAAACTTAATTTAATTCAATCTTTTTCTCACTACTCTAATCCAACTACGTAAGTTCTACTTCTCTTACTCAGTGTCATCCTAAGCTCTTACACTACTTCACTGAGCTACAAAGCTCACTCACTTCTTGAGTCATCCTAAACTCAAAGAAGCTACACAAATACCTAATACTTCTCTACAGAGCTACCCTAAGCTCTGATACCAAACTGTCACGCCCCAAATTTCGTAATATAAATAACAACTTGTTATTATCAATAAAACAAATTTGAAACGCGAAGGCTCGGTCAACTTACACAAATTACCTAGTATTTTTTTTTCTTTTTAAAACAACAAACAACATCTCACCGAGCCCGCCAATGTCAATACAGACTCGTTCTTTAGAGTCAAATATTACATTATATAAATTCACATATTAAATTGTCAATTCAAAATAATAAGTAAATTCACCTACAGAGTTTATTATACAGCGGAAGATATATAATAACATCAGCAACTCCAAAGTTCCTTCAACTCAACTCTTAGTTATCCTAACCTGCAGGATAAACCCCTACACCATTGAATAGTGTACCGGGTTATAACAACAACCCGGTCAGCTTGCGAAGCTGGTATGAGTAAACATATAAACAACTCACAAGAGATAACAATATTTAAATCTCAACTTAATAATCAAATTAAGTAATTTCCCAAAACATCACCACATTTATTTCAACATCTTACTGAAACTAATGTCAATCCTACAAATCACTAACACCATACGATTCCAATGATATATGTAATGTTTATACAAAATCATCAATCAATAAATCCATGTCCAATCTGGACAATAAAAGATTGAATACTCTTGAAACATCTTTTAGAAACGTACATCATACACACAATTCCAATGATATATGTATGCTTATACAAAATCATAAATCGATAAATCCATGTCCAATCTGGACAAATAAAAGAATGAATACTCTTGAGACTTCTTTTAAAAACAATATTCTTAAATCACAAGACCAACGAATGCATGTGACTTAAAAATTGGTAGACAGACTAGAGCTCTAACCGCATTGGGACGCTTGCCCAAATTCATACCATCGGGGACGAACCCATTCCACAACACATAAGGAGGCCACACTGGACCCAACACAGTCTCATCAAAAACACAGTTATCATGATTTGAAAATATTTTCAATCAAATCATTAACAATACAATATTATGATTTAATCACACTAAATATTGTATTCTCCACACTCACCTCAAGTCCTTTAAAAACATCTCAAGCAATAACAGGTAAATAATAACCTAGATAGAAGCTAAATAAATGAGAGAGAGATTCATTCTCATGACAATGTACAATTCAATCAATAACACAATCCCGTGAAACACAATCTCCAATCATCAATCGTGAGTTTACTCACCTTTGTAAATTCCAGCTGCGTCAACGAACTCAACACTTAACCAGGTAATCAACAAGAAACGTCCGCTCGGCTACACGGTTTCCAAAAACACCTAAGAACAAGCATTTCGTTTCTCAGCACAAAAACAACCAAACGACAAACGAAAAGTGACCGTATCACTCCCAAAGTTAATAGGATGTCCTTAGAATATCGAAAACTATAAACCGAACTAGTTTGACCAAAAGTCAACTGTCGGTCAATGTGGGTCCCACATCACTATTCCTCAAGCGGGTCCCACGTCAACTATTCATCAAACGGGTCCCACCAAAAGTCTAAAACATCAAAAATTACAGCAGGTTAAAAACTAGCACCCTAACAACATACTAAAATTTGGTGACGATCCGACGGTCGGATTATCACGGATCGAACGATCCACAATTCCGGGTTAATTATCATCAGTCAAACGATCGAATCTCAAAAACTCGTAAACACGAAAGATGTTTGTATCGACAAACACTACTCAACAAAGCAAAAATATCCTAAAACGGTGGCCGGACGCGCCCCCACGCACCGCCACAGACGGCGGTGAGAAAACCCTCACGCCGCCGGACCAAAGTTCAAACTCAAAACTAGCTAAAACCCAACGGTCAACTTGTAGAACACACAAAATGGAACAACGTTAAAACTTGCCTCGAAGTGAGTTAACGGCCGGATCGGCCTAGATCGCCGTCCAAAGTCGCGACTGCCCAAAATTCAAATGCAAAATTCTCCTTCCTCGGGAATCCGATTGAGGTGAAACAAGCGGCCATAGGTTCGTATGGATGAGGCCTTCAAAGCCCAGTAGGTGTCTCAGGTCCAATTGGCCGGAAACGGTGCCAGAAAAGGTGACAAGTTTCGGCAGTTCTTAAGGCTTTTGGGATTTTCCAGAATTTTTTTAAAAACAAAAATGAATTTCTGAACTTCTATTTATAGGCAAAATAAATAAAACTTCAAAAATTCATAACTCTCTCATACGAACTCCGTTTTACGCAAACTTTATGTCCACGAACTCGTATCGACGAGCTCTACAACTCTCGTGAAGGAAGTTTTCCCAAAATCATAGCCGAACAGAAAAACACCCGAAAACCAATCGTATCGTGACACGTGTCGCATGGTGACTCACCAGACAAAGCTGAGTCACCATGTGTGCTGTTCCAATCACTACCCGCCACGTGTCGGTTACTATTTAGACACTATTTGTCACTATTTGGATACTATTCACAAATACGTACAAATACGTACAAATAATTAATACGTATAATTATATCGTATTTATACAAATACGCCACATCATCAACAAGATACGCAAAAACATAAATTTCGCAAAATATTTATTTTTACATTTCTGAAAATTAAGGATGAAAATTCGGGGTATTACATGGTTGTCCGCGAGGGTGAGTCCGGGTCGGCGGTGATGGAGGCCTTGAGAGAGAGGAGGCCGCGGTAGGCGGACATTGGGTGTGGGGGTGTGGATAGTAATCGGTGGGGTGTTGATAAAGAGTGGTGGAGGTGGAGGAGGAGGAGAAAGAAAGAAAGAGTGGTGGAGGTGAATAGTATTCGGGGCACCGTCTGCTCCGTTTAGTAGGGGCGGTGTTGTGTGATGGTGGTCGGAGCTCGGAGCCTCGACGGCAACAGGGAGGCAAGGGAGAGACAGAGAGTTTGTGCGGGGAAGGAGAAAGAAAGAAAAGAAAAAAAAAAAAAAAGGAGGAAATGGAACACAAAAAAAAAAAAAAAAAAATTAATAGCCCACGTGACCGACACGTGGGTTTTTAACTGAGAGTTAACAAAAATTTGACGGAAGTATGATATTGATAAGAAATTTAGAGTCCAGGTACCACATTGACTCTTTTTAGAAGTTGGGTATCATTTTGGCCGGGGCACAAGAGTTCAGACACTGTTGCTGAAAAAAACCCTTATTTTGGTGGCAAGAAATTATAAGTGCATTCATGGCTGTTCCACGTGCGCATAAATCAGTTTTCACATCCAAATAAGCTTTGTCTTACTTAATGCTTTCTGTTGACAGGGAACTGAAAAGATTGAAGGGCTCGCTCTAAATTTGCAAAGATCTGACAAAAAGAGATTCAGCACAAAAGCATTTAAAAACATGAAGAGACTGAAATTGCTCCAACTCAACTATGTACAGCTCACTGGAAACTACAAATATATTTCCAAAAAGTTAAGATGGCTCTGCTGGCGTGGATTCTCTCTAGAGTTCATAAGAACAGAATTTCTTACTGAACGAAACCTGGTTTCTATCGACTTGCGCTACAGCAGTCTCGTACAATTTTGGGAGCATTCGCGGGTATATTAAGCTCAACCAAACTGTTAAACTTTTTCCTTCTGGTTTAATACATAACATCGCGTTCTCCTTTTCTTCTTTTTGGATTTTAATTTTTGTTTTCTTTTGCTCTTGTCCAACAGTTGCTTGAGGAGTTGAAGATTCTTAATCTGAGTCATTCACATTACCTAACACAATCACCAGACTTTTCCAAACTCCCAAATCTTGAGTATTTGATCATGAAAGACTGTGAGTTTGCCAAAGATTCACGAGTCTATTGGATCTCTTGAAAGACTCGCCTTGGTAAATCTTAAAGACTGCATAATGCTTCAGGATCTTCCAGAGAGTTTTTATGAGTTGAATTTAATTAAAACTCTTGTTCTTTCCGGCTGTTCAAGATTTGAGAATTTGAGTGAGGACATAGGGAAGATGATATCATTGACAACTCTTCTTGTAAGTGGGACAAACATAAGCCAAGTACCATCCTCTGTAAGAAGATTGAAGAACCTGAAGTATTCACCTCTACAAGGCCTGATTCGCCTGAAACTACGTTTCCCGGAAGTGCCAAAATTTCATTTTCCAGCACAAGGCTTTGTCTCTTTAAAATATTTAGACATTGGAAGCAGTAGTTTTCGTAGCCTTCAAAAACTCGATGGCCTTTCCAATCTTGAAAGTTTTAGTTTGAATAATTGCACAAACTTTCATACAATCATAGATTTTCCAACTAGTTTGAAGGAGCTGGAAGCGGATGGTTGCACTGCTCTGGAAAGGATGCCAAAATTTTCAGAAATGTTGAACATGAGATCGTTGCACCAAATTCATTCCCTCAAACTTCTTCAGTTTCCGGGGTTGGATAAGTCATTAAACTCCATGACATTGGCTACTGTTTGGCAGAGCATCCTACAGGTTCTCTCTCTCTCTCTCTCTCTCTCTCTCTCTCTCTCTCTCTCTCTCTCTCACACACACACACACACACACACACACACACACACACACACACACACAAGAAGAATGTATTGCTTATACGTATCTTGCTTCACATTTTATAGGGAGGGACTGCAAGTGGAGATGGTGGCTTTTTTCTCCCTGGCAATGATATTCCAAAGTGGTTTGCGTATGTCAGAAAAAGTGACCTAGTCTTCTTTCAAGTGCCTAAAATTGTTGGTTGCAATTTAAAAGCTTTCACTGTGTGCGTGGTTTGTTCTTCTTCTTTCAAGGAGGACATATCTCGAAGTGCCATTTCCATTTTTGTTACAAATTATACCAAGCTCATTCGTTTTGTTGTCACGCCAGTTTATCTCACTGAAAAAACTTCAGATGAAGGTATTTGGCTGGCAAATTTGTCGGACAATGAGTTCAATTTCGATGGTGGCGACTTTGTTGAGGTTGAAGTTGTAACTGGATATGGTCTGAGGGTGAAGCAAACAGGAGTCGTTCTAGTATGGGATCCCAAATCTATTGAGTGTGAGCATTACCCGTATGATTACTTTAGGAGTGATGTTAATAAGGAGGCAGGTCCAAACTATTATTCATCTGATGAGAATCGACCTTCAAAAAGATTGAGGTTTGATCCCCATACTGAAGTTGTAACTGGATCCGGTCTGAGGATGAAGCAAACCGGAGTCGGTCTAGTATGGGATCCCAAATCTATTGAGTGTGAGCATTACCCATATGTTTACTTTAGGAGTGATGTTAATAAGGAGGCAGGACCAAGCTATGACTCATCTGATGAGAATCGACCTTCAAAAAGATTGAGGTTGATCCCCATACTGAAATGAGTACAGATCAGAGAACTAGCAGAGAAAGAAAGCTGAAAGGGAAGTGTCATAGTTGAAGAAAAGGCAAACACTTAGTGACTTAGGCAGAACCAAATTAAAGCTTGAAGTCCATTAGCTGCGAGGAAAGCTAATGCGGTTACAATGTAGACCTCAATTACTGCACCAAGGTATTTCTCCTTAGGCATGAATGCTGACATTTTTCTAATTCATCATTTAGTGTCTGTCAACTAATTGTTAACTTTAGATCGTTCATTATTTTTTTTCTCTCCATTTTCATTGTTTAAGGGGAGTCCCATGCTCTGACTCTCGTTGTTATGTTGTTGTCATACCTTATCTTTCTGTCTAACTTCATCAATTGAGGATTACCAAGCTTAAATGTAAAATGATGTCTATGAATCTCAGCTTATTGCTCTTGATGTCACTTCAGTAATACTCTAATTAATTGCTTTACTTAAAGAAGTGGCTATCATTCTAATTTTTGTTCTTATTGTGTTTAGGAACTAAAAAGGCCAATCATTCTAATTTACTGTGGAGTTGTACCAGATAACCAACCAGCAAGAGCACTAGAGATCATTCCTCAAAAAAAAAAAAGAGCCTAGAGATCACTTATTGTTTTGTCTGTGCGTCTTTTTTTTGGGTCGAGATGTCTCTTTGTCTTTATTCCAGCTTGGTAAGTCCTTTGTATTCCAATTTATTTTTGAATTCAGTAAGCTTAATTATTACCATAAAGATGTATTATAGAAACGTTTGGGTCACTCGAAAGTTTAAAGCTATATATACACCATAATTTTGTAGATCTAGGATGGGAGGAAGAAATTGGCCAGAAATTTTCTGGATATCGAAATTTTATGTTGCAAAAGTCATTTACTATAGTTTTGTAAGAATCCTCAAGAAGCTTTCTTAAATGCCGTACCTGAGTAACTGAGTTCAATGTTCGCATTAACAACTAATAGAAAGCATATATATGTAGATTTGTCTACTCAGTCGCTTACATGCCATGAAAATTATTGACCTTTCACCCCTGAAACCTAGCTCGGACATATTGAGGAATTCAGATGTGACATTGCGACCATCTCTGCTAAAATTGAAATAAATGATACAAATCATGGAGGTAGAAGATAAAACCAGTTGATTATTTACAGTGAAAACTTTGCATAACAACAGAACTCATAACTCAGTTCAGTAAAACTAGACTCTCACTAAAAACATCAACGAACCTGTCATGGCAACTAACTTTGCTTCCAATATCTCTAACTTAGTGCAACACATGATAATATAAAACCAAGTTTTGGTGTCTGAAATATTCGCCAGGCATATTCTGCACGAGAGGTACAGAAGCAGAGAAGAAAAGGATTGAACTAGGAATCAAACTTGAACGAGGATTTATCTTTAAAGAGAAGTGCATTGAGATTTTCACTTTTCAGCCTTTTCACCTCCTTTCTCTCTTCTTCCCATCATCTTTTCTCACTGGAGGACATATCTAGTGAAGCTGATGTTCATCATCCAATTCCATTTTCTCCTCGGATATATCTACTGATGTTCCAGTCCCACAATGGGACTTGGATCTTACCTGATGGCCAAAGATAAACACAGACAGAATGAGGTGTAATTCACTATGTAATTCAAATTGACTATCAAGTAGCCAGGACTCAACTTCTGAGAGATGTGAAAATCTCAGAATGCAATTGAATCAGCTCATACATATTCATTCAAACGAGATAGACTTATCGAATTAAATTATCCAATGCATCACATATTCGAATACGATTCATAAGAGATCTGAGGTTAAAACAGGCAAGACAAGTGTAAATGAGCAAAGTAAGATAAAACATCTAAGGATACAAATTTACACCAGAAAATCAATTCCAATTCGAGTAAAAAATGAATTTCCGGATTGTCATCAAATAAACAAGAATCTCATAAATCATATCCAGTGATTGTAATCCCCTCCTCAAAGCACCTGGCTAGTGGTGACTCCATTTTTTAGAAGCAAATGTATTACTCTATATCATAATAGTGCTTGTTATAACTGAATGTTATTACTCTACTAAAAGTTTAGTAATAACTAACGATTGTTGAAACAAAAAGAATGCTCTTTCTAATGAAATGCGAAACATGCACCAAATTAACTCTTAAGCATTTAGTGAAACAAATTAAAACATAGCAAATACAACGATTGTTCACATGACCGCAAGAAGCAAAGAAATGAGCACACATCAAAGCTTTTTTTTTTTTTTTTTTTTCAGATTTCTTTTGTATTTACCTCTTCACAATCAAGCCATATGCTAGGCACATGGCACATCTTTCTCCAATCTTCACCTTCCGCCTTGCAGCACCATTCTTTTAGTTCAGGGCAATCTATTACTATGAAAGACTCGAGTGAAGTTGGTAGTCCATCACTGGGCAAAGACAGAATCTTTGGACAACGCCTGAATTCCAAATTCTTGAGGGATTTGAGCCAAGAAAGTGATGGAAGAGTGTCAAGTTCTGGGCAAGAGTCCACTGTGAGTTTAAGCAGGGAAGGGAAGTCACCTGATTTCAGTTCCTTCCACTCTTTCAAATTGAGCATGATGTCAACTTCTAGTATCTCAAGTTTCGGAAATGCATGGAACGTTTGATCAACCGCGCAATGTCCCAGAAATTCATGATTGATTTCTTTCACCTCATTCATCTCTATAATAGAAAGAGACTTGAGCATTGGTAACTGCCCGATAGATGGGAGGAGAAGACAATTTATGCATCTGTAGAGAGTAAGAACAACGAGTTCAGCAAAAGACGGAGTGCTGATCCAAGTTGGAAGTGTTGACCCGGCATAGTGATGTATTTGTAACTCTTTAAGGCCAGCATGGGGTTGAAGACATTCAAGGATTTTCTCTTGCTCCTCTGTCTTGTCAGTGAACACATTACTCCAGCGGAGCTCCAACCTCTGGAGGCATTTCTTGTCAATCAAAGCAGCTTCCTCAGCCTCTTCCTTGCTCGACACATTTTCAAGCCTTGAAATGCGGAGTACTCCTCTCAGATCATGCAAATTCTTAAGCTCTCCAATACGACACCCATCTTCTCGACCAACTATAAATGCTGACAACGTCTGAAGGTTGGTCAAGCTTCCCAAATGTGGAGGCATGGACCGTAACTGTCGAATGATATCCAGCTCGATATGTCGTAGATTGATCAGCTTCTTCATGCCCTTTGGTAATTGAAGAAAGTGAATACAATCTCTGAGTTTTATAGTCTGTAAACTGTGCACAGAGTCTATTGATTCAGGTAATCTTGTAATCAGAGTATTGGAGAGATCAAGGTATCGTAACGACTTTGCATTTCGAATGGAACTTGGCAATTCAGAGATGAGTGTTCGAGCCAAATTCAGTGTTCTCAAGAACTTTAAGCTCAAAAACAAATCACGAGGAACATTTTTGATGCAAGATCCACAACCAGATAGCAAAAGTAGTGTGCGCAGATGCTGAAAATTTTTAACAACCCCAAAAGTCATCTCATCGATGTCCTTATAAATCAAAGACAGATGCTGTGTCATTTCAAATGCTCCATCTAACTTATCATCCACGGCTATGAAATAATCACCTGGAGCAACTTTGTCTTCCAAATCTGAAAGCTTGATAGGATTTACTCTGTACAATAAGTTGCCGGGATTATAAATAGGCACCGAAAATTCCGAATCGAAATCTACTCTGGAATCACTTCTGGAGGACACAAAACAGCCCATCTTGTGCAAGGAATTGAAATACTCACTACCAATATCCTCCAGTCTCTCTCTCAGCTGGCTCTCTCTAATAAAGCCTTCAGCTATCCACATTTGAACCAACTCATCTTTTTTAAACTCATAATGTGATGGAAAGAGTGAACAATACAGAAATAACCCTTTTAAATGCTCAGGAAAACTATCGTACTCTTCATTTCCCTGCACCGCCTTTTCTTCCAAAACTGTATAGCTTTCCTTCACGTCAACTGACTTTGGCAACCTTTCTACTTGAAATGACATCGTCTGCTCCAGATTTTGCTTTCTTTCAAGTTCTGAAAAGTAGGGAATAGTCAGAAGGGTCATCTGATTGTGTGTGTGTGTGTATATATATATATCAAGAGAAAATTAGATATAAATGTAAAACTGAATTCTACATTCACTCCTAATGAATGTAAGATTGCAGTAGCCATTCACTCCTAAATTAGGATTGCATTGCGTCTTCAATCCTGACCGATGTGTCACATTTAAATTGAGTAACTGTCGGATTAAGAAATGATATTGTTATTGAATTACAGATGTCCATAATGATTAATTCGTGATATTAATTACAAATTATGGAGACCTATCAGAATGTAACTTATGTTACAACAGGATTAATATTTCCTAATGGATGGAATTCAATCCTAAACACCTATATATAGCTAGCCCCTGCTCTTGCAATGCACACAAACAATTCGTTTACTCCATTATAGACTGCCCAAGGAGAATTGTAGAGAGTAGAAGGCTAAGCTTGTTCATCATTCTCAAATGGCTACTCCAGGTATGCTCATATCTTAATTATATTCTTAGTTGATTATATAAAGCATATGTGTTTCTATGATTGTGTATGTCTTAAGTTAAGTTTAAGTATATGCTTACATTTGGTATCAAAGATTCAAAGCAAGCATACACATCTAGAGACCTTTACAGAATTCTTAATTTGTTAAGATATCATCTTCTGTAGAAACTATAATACTTGTTATGATCATTGCTATATGATTATGGAACTATTGTAATTGTTGAGTTGTATAAGGTTGTGAGGCTATGAATTGTTTTAGGATTGATGGTACTCTAGAATAAATTTTGTGCAAATTGTCAGCAATTAACAGAAAAATTAACAGACATGTTAACACTTGGTTATGATTGATTAAATGGTAAATTTCTTCTATGGTACCTGACGTATTGCTACTTGGACAATTTGGTACCTAGTCAATAAAAGAGGACATCATGGTACTTAAAGTTATATTCCGTTAGACAATTTAGTACTTCCATTCATTTTTCCTTTAAATGCAAGGGTAAAATTGTTATTTCTCATTCATTCTCAAGGACAAAATTGTCATTCTTAGCAAAAAAATCATATTTACTATGAGCACTTTTTATTTTATTTCCTCTAAAGTGTATACAATAATGCTCTCTTGGTTTTCCACTCATTTTAAAATAACAATTTCCCAAAAATAATAAATAAAAATATTCCCCTTAATACTAAATGAAAATGTGATTCTATAAAAAAAAAAAATTAATTAATTCTCTTGTTATAAAAATATGAACTAATTTTAATAAAACTTTAATTAATACTATATTACCCAGAAAATTAAATAATATTTTTTCTTCTTAAAATAAGCTTGAAATGACAATTATGCCCTTACATTTAATGGAAAATGAATGGAAGTACCAAATGGTCTAACGGAGGATAACTTCAAATACCAAATTGTAGGGGCACAAATAATTTTAGGTGTAAACTTCAGGGAGGTAAAATGAATTTAACCCAAATATATATTATATTTATTTAAAATAAGTAAATAACAATTTTGGAAGGGTCAGAAAGAAGTTGGTATCACTTGATGCAGTTATTGAATTTTTTCAGTATTATTTTTGGTATGAAAATCAACAAGGCAAAAAGTTCTTTAGTAGGCATTAATTCAGATGAAAGAAAAATTGAAAGGTTGGCTCAGTCTTGGGGTTGCGAAGTTGGTACTTGGCCTCTGAAGTACTTGGGTCTTCCCTTGGGTGGGAACCTAAGAGCCTTGAATTTTTGGAACCCAGTTATGGAAAAGGTGGAAAAGTGTCTTCAGAGCTGGAAAAAGGCCTACCTTTCTAGAGGAGGAAGACTTACTTTAATTAGGGCAGTCTTGGGAAGTAACCAATTTATTATATCTCTTCACTGCCAATTGGGGTGGCAAGGAGTCTTGAACAATGTATGAGAAATTTTTTGTGGGAGGGTTCAGAGGAAGGAAAGAAAGACCATCTAATTCGATGGGAGTTGGTGGCCAGAAGTAAAGAAAAGGGAGGTCTCGGGGTGGGAAACTTAGTTGAAAGAAACAAGGCCTTGCTTGGTAAGTGGTTATGGAGATTCCCTTTAGAGCCAACAACTTTGTGGCATAGGGTGTTAAGGAGTATTTATGGAATTAATGCGAATGGTTGGGATGCTCAACCTTTGTTGAGGGGTTCAAGCCGAAGACCGTGGAGAGAGATTTCTAAAGGTTTTTCTTCTTTCTTGGAGTGCTGCTCTCTTGTGGTGGGAAATGGAGAAACCGTGAGATTTTGGGAGGATAAATGGTTGGAAGCTGAATCCTTGAAATTATTGTTTCCCAAATTATTTAGATCCGTCTTGCAAGCACAATGGGAAAATTGCAGGGTTTGTAGACATTTCTGAGTTTCCTTATAACTGGAATTTGGGTTTTAGGAGAAATTTAAATGATTTGGAGACTAGGGAGTCTGCTTCTTTGTCTGTGAAGTTGGATAGTGCCCGTTTTTATCTTACTAGGGGGGATGCTAGACATTGGAGTTTAGAAAGGGATGGTTCCTTCTCTTGCAAGTCTTTGTAATACCCCGAATTTTCGTCATTAAATTTCTAATTATGAAATTTAATATTTGGTGAATTTTTGGTGTGGAGTATTTTTATTATGTCATAATATGGTGGTTTTTGACTTGGTATATTCGTATGTATTAATGTATATACATATTTAGTATCGTATAAGAATTTGTTTTGTTTTCCACTAAATTAGTGCTTAACACTTGTAAAATTTTGATTGGAAGCAACGAATTAATGGGTTCTCAACTGAATTTGTTCCCATTGAATTTATTCTCAACTGAATTTGTTCCTAGTGAATGGAGAATAGATTGTATTCCCATTTTATGTGTTGTAGAATTTCAGAATCAAATTCTCCCGATGACTTTTTGTTCGGGCGAGTTTCTCAGAAAATGTTCTTCACGAAAGTCGTAGAGCTCGTCGATACGAGTTCGTGAACATGCGGAACGTAAACATCGGACTTCGTAGGAGGGAGTTATGGCCAGCAGAAGTTTCAGGTTACTATTCCAGAAAATGCCTATAAATAGGAATTCACATTTCCATTATTTCACACAACATCAAAAACTCTCATAAAGCCTTAGACCCTCTCCAATCTCTTTCCTCTGTCAAGTGAACCCCATTGGGTTTTGTTCCCTCTCCTCTCCAACAACCTCCTAATGCTCGTGGTTCGTCAAATCAATACCAAAGGAAGCCATATCAAAGCCTAGAAGTTTCGGATCACTGAACCTTTCGACGTTGATATCTCTTCATCTGACCGTTATCTCACTTCGAGACAAGTTTTAAAGCTATTTCTTTTGTTGTGTTCTACAAGTTCACCATTGGGATTTGGTTAGTTTCAAGTTTAGACAAGCGGCATTTTTGTGCTACCCACCGTCCGTGACAATCTGACCATCGGATCGTTACCAAATTTTAATATGCTGTTAGGATGCTAGAAATAAGCTTGCTGTTTAATTTTGGCTTTGTAGAGTTTCGGTGGGACACAATCGATGAATAGTTTATGTGGGACCCACGTTGACCGACAAATGACTTTTGGTCAACTTGTCACAATTGTTAGTTTCGATGTCCTAAGAGACGTTTGAGGGACATCTGAAATGTATTGGAACTATGATATGCTAAATGAAAAATTTGCATATACATAGGTGTTTACAAATGAGTGTATCTTACGTGCTTTTGGTCGATTCCCGGTTTTTATTTGAAGACGCAGCATGAATTAGAGGTGAGTAAATGTCACTATTTGTCGTTAAATTATTTTGTTGGGTTTTGAAAATATTATTTATTAAAATGAGTTTGAAATCTAGAAAATATATTTGAAAATGCAAATGATTTTTATGTTTATAAATTATATTTATATTTTATATTTGTTTGGATTTATATGTTGTTTTGAAGTGAAAAATAATCTTTTGAGAAAATGTTCTTAATTATGTTTTTTTTGTGAAATTGTGTGATTTTGATGTCAAAAACGATAATTTGACATTTTGTTCAAATTAGAAATTATCCATTTTAAATATCATTTTAAAAGTTGATATTTGTGTAAATGTTATTTTGAAAATGTTTTAAGAGTTTTGAGTGTGGCTTTTGGGCATTATTAGTAAGAATACATAAAAAATGTATTTTCTTGGCGTGGCGTGGCGTGGTAAGTGGTCTAAAAACGACCTACAATTAGAGTTCTAAGTATGTCCTACCAATTATTCATAGGGGTAACATGAGTGTTATTGGAGTTCTTATAAATATACATTACTAACCAGAAATGAGAACGTAATGTTGATTTAAAATGAGTCTCAAATGTATTCTCACTTTTAATTGTTCGAAAGTAACTTTTGATAAATATCATTGGTGCTTGATTTGAAACTTTGGCGTGTAACAATTTTGACATATTTTGGCGTTATCTTTTAAATATAAAGATATTGATTTCGTGGAGTCTTTGATTTATTGTGGTTTTGAAAATGTCACAATTTTGACATATTTTGGAGTTATCTTTTAAATATAAGATTTTTGATTCCGTGGATTATTTGGTTAATTGTGGTTTTTAATTTGTCATAATATTGACATGATATATCTTAAAATAAAAGAAATATATTTTCTGGTGTTAAAAGATTTATGGCTTTTGGCGTGAGTTATTCTTGTAAATTGATTTATGCAATAATAGTTTGCATACGAAATAAATGATGTGGTTTGTTAGTAGAGTAAAATTGAGGTTACTCATACCAGCTTCGTAAGCTGACCAGGATGTTGTTATAACCCGATACACTATTGGACAGTGTAGAGAGTTTAACTTACAGGTTAGGTTAACTAAGAGTTAAACTGAAGGATTACTGAAAGCTGCTGGAGTTCCGCTGTTAATTAACTCTATAGGTGCATTTACTAATATTTTGCCTAATGTCAATTTATTATGTAAATTATGTAATGTAATATTCAACTCTAAAGACGAGTCTCTAATTACATTCTGGCAAAGCATGCGATATTCGTTATGCACATGGATTAAAAAGAAAAAATTTCTTGTGCATTTTGTATTGGAGTATCACATGTTTCGCATCCCAAATCGATTTTGTAATTTAAAGGCAGAAAATGTCTTGTTCTTTGTTATGAAATTTGGGGCGCGACAATCTTACATAAGCTTTTTTGGGAATAATCTTGATTTCTCTGATTTTGATCCAGTTGATCAAATCTGGAAAGCTAAAGTTCCTTCTAAGGTTCATATTCTTGCTAGGTTAGTGGCTCATGGGAAAGTAAATACTTGTAACAATATTCAAAAGCGAAGACCATTTCACTATCTTAACCCTCAATGGTGTATACTACGCAAGGTCAGGGAAGAGTGTTGATCATTTATTCCTTCATTGTCATTTTTCTGTTCAAATATGGTGGAGATTCTTCAAGGAGTTTGGTGTTAGTTGGGTCACTCCTAAAAACTGTTATGATTTGTTAAGCATTTGTTTCAATTGTGATGGAAGAGGAAAGAAGGAAAAACCATTTCACTATCCTAAAAGTTGTTATGATTTATTAAGCATTTGTTTCAATTGTGGTGGAAGAGGAAAGAAAGAAAACCCTTTGGAGTTGTAGAATGTTGGCCGTTTTTTGGGTTATTTGGATGGAGCGTAACAAGAGAATTTTTGATGATTTTCCTAGGTTGTGTAGAAGCACTTTGGGATCAAATTAGTTTTTGGTCTGCCCTGTGGGCATCGGTCACCCCTGTGTTTAGAAACTACTCCCTTTCAGCCTTATTGTTAGATTGAAAGCAGTAGTGTCTTAATAGTGTTGAGTTTTCTTGTTTTTTTTTGGTTTTCTATTAGTCTTGAGTTTTTTAGTTTGTCCTGATGACTTCTTGTCCTCAAGTTTCTGTGGCTTTTTTTGCCCCTAATGAAATATAGTTTCTTTCTCAAAATAAGTAAATAACAAAATGTTAATTCATATTGTTACTACCGGATCCCCGACTCCGGTATGCCTGTCCAAGGTAGAATAAATATTCGTGACGATTCCAAATGTATGGACTAGGGAGCTCCCCACCACATAAATTGATATGTAATGGCATGCTTGTAATTAATCTCACTTACTAGCCCACTTGTAAGAGAGGTCCTCCACTCCTACATAAGGACACCCTCACACCATTTAGATTACATTCTACTCTCCCACTACTCTCCAGAGCTCCTAGCTCTCTCCCATGTAATCCATTTACCCATATAGTGATCACTACCGAAGTGGATGTAGCTAGCCTCACATTTAATTAGGTGAACCACTATACATCGCGTCTCTATCTCTTTGTGTGTGATTGTGATCATCGAAGGTCTCTCACCGAACCCTCTGGAAAACGGTAGAAACATTTGGCGCCGTTTGTGAGAATCCACTTCCACATAAAAAAAAAACCCCTTACTCCCCGGTAGCAACTCATGCCCCGCTCTTCGGGAGAGCCACCAAACAAACCCGGTAGAAAACCCAAAACTCATTGACCCTCTGAACCCTCCCTCGATCCCATCATGGAGGAGGCTGTGGTTACATCTACTGAGTCCGATACCCTGGAAGCCTCACTACTAGTCTTCAACTCTAGCAAAACTCGAAGAGCTAATCCTGACCCTCCAAGATAACAACGCCCAATTGCGTGAGGAGCAACGCAGAGCACAAGCCGCCAATACAGAGGAAATTTGCATACTTCAGGAGCAACTCCATACCCACATACCTCCCCTTCCAATTGAAACGTTGTTCAGGGTTGACACCCCTCTGCCACCAATACCGGTGACTTAGAGGAAATACGACAAGCTCAAACAAGTCCTGGGGAACCAACAAGCCAACTCCGGGAAGATGAGGGCGGTGTTCACTGACGCTGAAGGCCGTGTTCACTTGTCCGAGGACGACCCTAAAGCAGAACTCCAGCTCGGGGATGAGGAAGAAGATGACATCCTTAATCATCCTCACCTGGGAAGACAACACCCCAAAATCTCGGAAACAATCCAAATCGGTCACCCCAAACCCCAACAGGATAACCTACTTAACATCTTCCATGAACTTAGTGTTCGACTCCAGAAGATTAAGACCGGTAACTCTCAAAAGTCAAAACATGTTGGGACTCGAGTTAGCAAAGAAATCACAAGAAGGATCCACTCTCATAACCGGGAATTCAAAAATCTGAAGGTAGATCAATACTTTGGTAAGGAAGACTCTGTCATGCATGTCACTGCTTTCCAATCCGCCTATAATGGCAGGGGCTACTCAGATGAAGACTGGTGCCACGCCTTTGTCAATACCCTTACTCAGGAGGCGATGTTATGGTTCTATCAATTGGAACCTGAATCCATTGACAGCTATGAGCAGCTCGTGGAAGCCTTTACCATCGAGTATCAAACCAAGTCCACTTTCTTCTATTCGGTAGGAGAACTAACCGGTTTTCAACAAAATCCTGATGAGCGCCTCGCTGATTACATAGAACGCTTCAAGGCCACTTACCGGCGCTACACTGCCAAAGATGATGTTCCAACAGCACAGATATTCAGGGATGGTTTATCCCCAAACGACTTCCTTCAGAAGCTCAACTCCCTGAATACCACTCTTACCTACACCAATCTCATGAACTTGGCTAACCAGTATGCCCGGAGTTACTATCTAACCTATGAGCGAAAGTCACAGCTCAATGCAATGCACAAAGTTAGCAAAACAGCAACCCTTACCACCTCGAGCACCCCAACTGACAAAAGGAAGCACGACCAACACTTTGGAATGTTAATTTAAGCGGAAGCAAGTGGAGTACTTTAAAATATGAATAGGCACCTATGAATGTTAATTCATATAAATATATGAATGAAATTATTAATGTAATTAATGTATGAATGTTTTTTATGAATAAATATTTTCATATAAATATAGTACTTTAAAATTAAAATAAATATTAAAAAAATTCCGCCTAGCACCTAGTGATTTTTAGAACGTTAATCTCCATAGACACTCTGTACTTTGTGCTTTAAACTAAGCTTTCGGAATTAAGATGAAACAACATTAATGAAAACAGTTGCGATCATGAAATTGATGCAACAGCTAGAATCAAGGTATTAAAGGGATTGTAGACAATCATGTCAGTTGACCTTTGCTGAACGTAATATACCTATGGTGGCAGCTTTTGCCATTTCTCGAATATAAAAGCCATAATATTTATCCTACTTGGCAAATTAACCAAATTTTGGGTGTAGATTGATAAAATATAGTAGTTGGGTTTTCTCCAATACTTCTAATAGAAAATTAGATATAAACCCATTTCTATAGTCATGTATTGGGCAAAACCCATCCATATATCAACCAGCAACCAAAAAGTGTATATATAACTCGAAACACAATGTAAAATCAAAGAATCAAAATTTGAGAAAACTTGTACCCAGCGATATTCTTCTTCTATGTTGTAAGCTCCCCTTCATCTTGTGTATAAATTGTTCTGCTCTCAAATTCAGTTCTTCTTCATCCATTAGCCAATCAATTTCTGATAGAGATGAGTCTGTATATGAACCAGCAACCAGCAACCAAAAAGTGTATATATCAATTTAGACAGAACATATACTTTATATTGCTAAGTGGATCACATTCTGGTTTACGGCGCACTTGATGTGCCATGTAACAAAAAATGCTAAAAAAAACACAAGTTGTTAGACCGGTGTCGCACCAATTGTCACATGATTATGTGGTTAAGAACGACAAATGTTTAAATGTAATTATTATTTCATTATGAGTTGTGGTTTATCGGTGCATTATGAAATTGAAAAAATATGGACTAAGATAAATTTCAATCTAAAGTTGAGGATGGTAAACTAAATTTAGTCATAATAACAATAATAATAATTAATTAAAATCATACCTTGCTGTGGCGGATCTTTTTGAACTTCAGCATATGATTTTTGTAGCTCAATCATGATATGGTTCTCACGTCTTGGTGCATTAGCCAGAGGCTGCCATCATCATATATACTATAAATTAATCATTAAACTAAAACCTGATATATGTGTGATTGTATGTATTCATATAATTTATTATATATAGTCCGTTACGCATACGCATTGCATTTGATGAATTAAAGAATTTAGAAAAATGAGGATGAATAATATACATTGTGTTTATTAGTCCGTTATGAATTGTTGGATATAAAACCAGGATTGGTTATCGTTGTATGGATTATTCAGCTGACAATCAAGTTTATTAGTTTTCTTTCAGTTTTCTTTAGGGGTGGGCACGGGCCGGGCCAGGCTAGGATGGAGGCAATCCCAATCCCTATCCCAAAATTTATTTTCGGGACGGGACGGGATTGACAATTTTCAAAATTGATCCCGACCATCCCGAACCCAATCGGAATTGGGTCGGTACGGGCCGGGATTGGGATTCAAAGCCCTTTTTTTTTTCTCCTTGCCATTTTGGCTGTGCTGTAGCGGCGGTGCCTGGTGCAGAAAGAGGTGGAGGTGAGCATGGGGATAGAGAAGAGAATGGAGGTAGAAAGAGAGGAGGACAACGGAGGTAGTGCGCGTGACGGCTGGGCAATTTGAGGAGAGAGAGGGCCGCGGGGCTGTGAGGATTCGAGGAGAGGGAGTGAGAGCAGCGCCAGAGAAAACCAGAGAAATGCCGGAGTGGGTTTGGATTCAAAGAGCAGAGGAGGCAGCGGAGAAAAATAATTATGGGAACAGTAGAGTTAGCGGTGAAGAATAGAGAGGAGAGACGTAGAGGATGAGAGGGAGGAGAAAGAGAATTTGGAGATGTGATGATGGAGGTTGTGAGATGTGGCTGGGCAAAAGGACAAAGGAGAAAGAATTGGGAGAATTAGAGAGAAAGAAGAAGAGAGAGATACGGGAAAAGAAGAAGAAAAGGGAAAAGAGGAGAGAGAGAAAGAAGATACGAGGAAAGAAGAAAAGGTCAAAAGGGGAAAGAAGAGAGAGTAAGACCAGAAAAGAGTCATTGGGTTGGGCCTATGGGCTTTAAAAAAAATACAACTTCAGGAAAGGACGAGACACTACAGTAAAATTCACATTTTCAATCTCGTCTCGTCCAGCCTCAGTACGGTTCGGGTTCGGGATTTCCAAGATTTGTGCCCACCCCTAGTTTTCTTCATTTCTAGTTACCAGATTCTAAGCCCTATCAATCTGGTATTAGAGCCCTCATAGGGCGCCAAAAAGCTCCTCCACCCTCTACCTCTGTGTCAGCTTCGGAACCAATCAGGAACCACCATTGATCACCACCGAGAATCCCCTGCAACCTAACCCTCTCCAAATTGACCTCCAACTTCATAAGGATGCCACTAATGCTCGTTTGAAGATCTGCGAGAATCCATGGAGTTCATCAAGGGCCAACAAGCACAACTGCGAGCGGAGTTGCTCGATGAATTCAAACAAATGCGTTGGGGATCAAAGACGGTTGCAGGTCACGACACTAGCACGCCGCTTCGAATTGATTCCATTCCGTCATCTTCGTCGACGGTCCGGTCCAAGCCTGCTACTTCGGTCACTGGTAATTTCCATTCTCTTGGTCCCGAACTCAATTTGCATTTCGTTCATCCAATTATACATCCGAACAATACTTCTGTAGTTAGTAATATTGGTGTTCCAGAATTGAATTGCTCAGGGTCCTTAGCTTCCTCCGTGCCTTTTACTTTTGGTTCTTTTCATGATAGTTTGTTTCTCAAAGGTCGGACTCAAGACTCAACGTCGTTCCCTTCCAATTATGTGCCAACGATGGGATTTGGGTCTACAATTCCTAATTATCAAATTCCTCCATACAACTTACCTTCCAGTCTTCCTGTTTCAAGTTGTCGCTCATATAAGCCTTTTTCTTACCAAAATGAATCCATCTACACCACCAGACCTACTGTTTATCCTCAGTTTCAAGCTTACCCTTATCCTACTAATTATTATGGTCCTTCAAACTACCAATTTACTGACCCTACACTTGGTTTTCCACCCCACTTTCAGCACCATGTTTCCATAAACCCCAATTTGCCAACAATGAAGCAAATGAGATTAGATTTTCCAATATTTGGGGATGGAGATCCTGTGGAATGGTTGAACAAAGCAAAGCAATACTTCACACTTTAGATTTTTCCTATGAATTGGCTAGGATCTATGAGGAAAAACATATGGGGTACAAGAATATTAACAGGCAGCAACCTCTAATAAACAGCAGTTCTATAGATTTTTCCACTGGGGTGGGGTATTCAAATACCACTAAACTCAATCCCAGCTCTTTGCCTCCACATTCTACATCTAGACATGGCTCAATTCCATTTCAAGCTGGTTCTTCTAACAGGAAACAGTTGTCTCAAGCAGAATACCAAGATAGGAGGGCCAAAAATCTATGCTTCTTTTGTGATGAGTAGTACAACCCTGGACATAATTGTAGGCAAGGCCAAGCATTTATCGTCGAAGCAGTGGAAGAGATGAAAGACTCCAAACAAGAAAATGGTTATTCTCCAAATGAACCTGATATACCTTCTTCAAGCTATGATGTAAATGAACCTTTGTTCTCTCTATCTTGAAGCTTGAGGTCAAGCTTAATCAGTTGGGGGATGGATTGTTAGGAGTCACAATTGTTATTAGGAAATAGTTATCGTATTTATCATGTAGTTATTTGTTAGTCATTGAGATCTTGACATCTGTCATGATCTGATTATTAGTCCGTTATGAACCGCTGGATATATTGGTTATCGTTGTACGGATTATTCAATTGACAATCAAGTTTATTAGTTTTCTTTAAGTTTTCTTCATTTCTAATTTCCAGATTCTAAGCCCTATCAAAATCAAGCAACACCAAAGAAAAAGGATGACAGCCAGCAACTTCTCAAAATTTTGACTCATCGCATTTTGGTTTTGGCAAAATGGGAAATTTCTTTTTGGCACTAAGAACTCAAAAACCACCAAAACAGCCAAAACTAAAACAATAACTACAAATTCTATTACACTCACAAGACCAAGAAAAGGCCTAATCGAACACACAAAAACAATTAGGGTCTTTGCCGGAGTGTCTGACATCTTCGTAAGAAGAAGCGTAAAGGCCGGCAGGGATAAGATATATAGCAGAAGGCGTATTATATCGCTGATATCAATTCATGATCGAAGGCCAGTCGTATAATATATTAACTAGCGTGTGTTTATTGGGTTTTATTTTTTATTTTTGTCTCAAAGGCAGTTGAGAGAGTGAGAGACCTCTTAGAGCATCAGCAATAGGGACTCATATTTTGGACTCCAATTTGGATCTAAATTGGCCGGAATAGATCTATGAGTCCATCTGAATAGTATATAAAAATAATTATTTTTTTGGGTGACAATGGTGCATGACTCATTTATTTTGAATTTATATTTGGGTCTCAAATATAACTCATATTTGAGTCATCCCCACTGTAGCACAAATTTAAATCCAAATAAGTCATCATCTTTCTTTTGGTTTGCACATGAGGGGACCTACAAAAATGAGATCTATATTTTTGAGTCCAAACTGAATCTATATTTGGGTCCAACTTTTGAGTCTCTGGCAATTATAAGTCTCAATCTCTCCGACCCACTGTAGGTGCTTTGGGAACCAAATTTAGATTGTGGACCCAATTTTGGGTCCCCATTGTGGATGCTTTAGCAAAATATGGAGGTCTCGTAGTTACTTAAATTTAGAAACTGCTCCACGTTTCTTTTATTTTGTTTTCTATTTCTATATATGCTCCTTCGGGAATTTATCCTACAAACACGGCACCCATGCATATCAAATTTACCACTCATGTAATCCTTTTTTACCAGTTTGATGCTTTAGTACGTATCATATTGGGCCTGTTTGGGATTGCTTCTGAAAAACCTAAAAAAACTTTTTAAATTTGGTAAAAGCGTTTTTTAACGAAGAAACACTTGACAAGTACTTCTCAAAACCACTTTCAAGTGTTTCTAAAACTCACCCAAGACACATTTTATTTTTTTCAAATTTTTTTATATTTATAATCAATTTTTTTCAATTAATTCAAAAGCGTTTTTGGGTCTCAAAAAAGCAATCTCAAACAGGCCGATTGTTTGCCTTTATTATAGAGTGAAAAAAAGTTCCTTACCATTAGGTTTTTCAGAGAAAAGGCCCGAGTATAGGATGAGACATTTTGATCATTCGATTTTCGTACAAAAGGATGGTTAAGTAGCTTCTTAGCAGATGGCCTCTCTGCAGGGTTCCTACGAAAGCACAAACTGAGGAAGTCTTTTCCTTCTGCAGATAATGCTTCTGGTATATCCGGGGTTCTGTGTAAAATCTTGAACATAGCTTGAGGCTGACGCATAGACCACAAGATGATGTTAAAAAATCAACAAAGGTAACAGCAAGGTGGGTACTACAAGTTTGATACTTACTCCTTCAAATTCACTCCAAGGCGGTTTTCCATTGACCATCTCAATAATGGTACAACCCAAGCTCCATATATCAACAGCCAAAGCAAGATTAGGTCCACCATCATTCTGTATCACAGCCTTTACGACCTGCACAACAAACAAATAAGGCTTCTTCTATGTACATTGTGAACAGACCACCTACAAAAATGTAAAAGATAATGGCGATGTGATTACCTCAGGAGCCATCCAGTATGGACTGCCCTTCAAAGAAAGATTGTACGATTGCGCACTAAGCTGCAAGTAAAAAGTAAATTATATATTTTTTTAAAAAGGCAGAAAGTTACTGCAGAAAAGGGAGTGTAAATAGGAATAAAACACACAAGGGACTCAATATCACGATCCATTACAAGGAACCACACAAATATCAACTAAAACTAGTGATAGGACGATTCAAAGATGAATTATTGCCTCTCAGAAAATGCTACACAAGTTCAATGGAAAGAAATATGCATTCTGATATTGATAAGCATATTGGGAGGTGTTTATGAAAATTAATTACTCACGTGTTTTGCCATCCCAAAATCGGCAAGTTTGACGACGCCTGATGCATCAACAAGCAAATTTGCACCTTTTATATCCCTAGCACAGTCATAAAAACTTCACTCAATAAAGAGACAAGTTTAACAAAGAATGCAACATGATTCTGCAAACTTTTCGATTTCCCATTTTAACCAGACAACTGAAGATATTAAGAATCTCTACATTTGACCTAGAATGCATTTTGAGGACAAACAATTTCCTGAATGTTAAACTTATCTCATCATTTATCACTTACTGAGTAACAAGCTCTTTTCAGATAAGTGATATTAGAACATACCAGGTATTTAAACTCTACAACTCAATCATTATTGTCACCTGTGAATTGTCTTCGTGTCATGCAAAAAAGCCAACCCAGTGAGGGTATGGCGGGTAACATTGCGAACTACAGATTCTGTCATAGCTCCAATATGATCTCGGACATATTTATTTATTGATCCAGGGTGAACATATTCTAAATATATATAGAACTGATCATCAATCTGCAAAGGCACAAACATTATTTCCAAATTCAGTATACTTGTACGGATTTGTCTTCAATAAGTTGTAGAACATGTAACAAGATACCCACCACTTCACTACCATAATACTGCACAATATTTGGATGCTTTAGTGTACGGAGGACTTTAATTTCCTGCAAGAGATCACTCGTAAGAACAGTTGTAGTGTTGTAGAGCATATTAAAGACCAATGGGAAAAATATACAACTATTATGGAATTCCCAATGGAAAAAATGAGCATAGCTGAAGTATAATTTCAGCCCATTTCTCAATCTGTGTGCAATAATAGTAGTAGCAAGCATGGACTCGGGTTCCTACAGAGCAATGTAGAACACAGTGCAAGAATGGTATGTTTGGAAATTAAAAGAACTACTTAAGTACATAACCAGTATGCTGGTTTTTATATCACTCAACTCATTCCTTTCCTACGATTGATTACCTAATTGAAAGAGCAAAGTGTCCTTCATGCATAAAAATGACTAATCTTCCCTAATTCAGGCAATTTTGTTGGTCTAGATAACAATAATTAACTGCAACAGCGCTGTGAATTAAAGACAGCAATAAAGGACTGCAGAAAAGGACCTGCTCCAACTGCTTTATACTTTCTGCAAATTTAGGACCATCAGGAATGATATCAACTTCCTTCATTGCACACAATGCCCCAGTTTTTCTGAAAAATAATTAAGAAGAAGTAATCAGCAGAAGAAGTTAACACAAGGAAATAATGGTCATTGCAGAACAAAGTCCAGATAAAGCAGCACAAAACTTGTAGAGACTAGCATACCGGTTGGTTGCAAGATAAACACTACCAAAGGGACCCCGTCCAATAAGTTTCCCCTTCTGCCATTGACCTTTCATTGATGATGTGGTTGGATTTAGTGCTGCATTTTGATGCATGATGATAGATGGCGGCTGTGCTGGCACCGCGGCTCCGGGAGGCAGAGGCAACGGGTGAGCATTGGCAAGACTATTACTTTCAAAATTTGAAGCATTCGGGCTGAAGCGTGGACTTCGAGGCGTGGGGCTGTGAAGTGGAGAATGGGTAGGACTCAGTGTAGGTTTCTTTGGTGATAACAATGAGGGAAAGGCAGCACCATCCTGATATTCAGGAGCCATAAAAAAAGGAAAAGGATCCCCAATGTTTGATCGCCGAGGGCTAACTGCAGGACTTGAGAAAACACTAGTTGGAGCACTCCTGCTCAAGTTGTAATTTTCAAGTTCAAAGTTAACATCTTGTGACATTCCCATTCCCCAGTAATAATTGGTTGAAGCATTGGCTAAAGTGGTGGCTGCAACATGTGGATGTGAAGGCAAAAAATCCACAGTGTTTGATCTTTGTGGGCTAAGAGGATGATGACTTGAGCTATCACTACTCCTCCTACTCCTAGATTGAACATTCAGCCCCAAGTTGAAATTAAATCCCCCACCCCCACCCCCGGAATTATTAATTACATCTTGGGAGAATACCTCCCGGCGATTCTTTGAAGATTTCGCTGCTGAGGTTGTGGCCACTTGATGCCTGATGGTTCAATTCAAGTTCAGTGTGACATTTTAACAGACAGACGACACATAACACTCAACTTGAAAGAAATGAATTCAGTCTTTCTGAAAATTGAAATAACAAATAATAATAATAATAATAATTAGTTACCTGCCCAACATAGGACCGAAGAAGCTGTTATCTTTAGCGACAAAGTCGGGTCTCCGAGTCATCATCGGAGATTCTGGAAGCGGCAAGGGCTGAGACGCAGGCAAAGAGGAGCATGACTTTCGGGTGGACTCACTAATCGTAGAACGTGAATTTGGGGTGGACTCAGCACCCGGAGAGCGTGAATTTCGGTTCGAGTATTCAGGCGAAGTGGGCGATGAACGAGATTTCTCAGGGACCACGTAGGAACCGAGATCCTGGTTACTGAGGTAACGGAGCTTCCTCTGGCGCGTGAGCCGCCTAGGGCTATTAACATCACTGCCGCTTCTATGGATCTCCCGTCTCAAAGCAGAAGAAGAGGTAGAGGTAGAGGTAGAGGAGGGTTTTTGTTGAGATGGAGAAGAAGAAGAAGGCATTTGGCGATTGAGGAAGGTTGAAGGTGGTGGTAGCAAGTGGTGGTGTTTTGGTTGAAGCCTGTAGAAGGAAGAGAACAGAAAGTGTTTTTGGGAGAATTTTTATTTAAACTTCTTCTCCTCTTTACTCAAAGGAAAAAGATTGTTCGCCTCGTTAAAGCGGGACTGAATTTGCTCACCACAAAATTTTTGTGGTGGTATCACCACAGCATAAAAATTTGACATCTGTCTAATAAGATAATCATGGTTAACATTTTAAATTTAATAATAATAATTGATTTTAAATAATTAATGTAGAGAGAGAGTGGCTCTCTCTTTCCTCCCTCCAGCCCTCATTCCTTCATCATATCCCCACCACCATCACGATGCCAAAACCAGTTCGCAAGATCCTTATGTTTTTGTCAATCTATCTTCTTGTATCTTTGATTTTATATTTTTGAGATTTTTCATTTTAAAGATTTACTATTCAGTCTGAAAATCCAATCAACAAATCCAAATCGATCTAAGAGCACCCAACCACCCCATTTTCATCTCACCAGACAATTTTCTTACTTAAATTCCCCACAAAACCCATCTCCGCCACCATCTCAGTCGGCGACGTCCAAACCGTCACCCTTCAAATGAGGCTATCCTCTTCTCATCCCTGGCCGGAGCCTTCATGTCGACGTCTTGCGTAAATATCAATCTTGACCAAATTGGCAAACCCGAATAAATAGCGACCTGGAGAATCCAGAAGGAAAAAAGAAAAATGAAAGAATAAAAAAAATCAAACAGAAGTTTGACGAGTGCTGTATTTGCCGAATTTTTCATCAATCTTTGATCTTTTTCAATTTAATATATGGGGGGCAATTGCATATTAACAATAGATTGCAACTTTTTAAATGTTGCATTGCACTCTTACTAATATTTCTGCCAATTTGGATTTTCTGGGTTTGCCAATTTGACTTTTTCTGTATTTGGGGTTGTGATGATGAAAGAGAGATCAAGAATGAGGGATCGTGATGGTGGTGGGGATATGGTGAAGGAATGAGGGCTGGAGGGACTCTCTACATTAATTATTTAAAATCAATTATTATTATTAAATTTAAAGTGTTAACCATGGTTATCTTATTAGACAGATGTCAAATTTTTATGTTGTGGTGATACCACCACAAAGTTTTTGTGGTGATACCACCACAAAGTTTTTGTGGTGAGCAAATTCATTCGAGGCTTCAATCATATGTGGCATGTCACATCATATACACATCATTAATTAATTGTCAAATTATTTTAGGCAAAAGTCTATCATGTCCATTCTAGATCTAATGGCTATTACTTATTCAACTTTAAAACTTATCAATTAATTATTATACTTATAATGACAATTAATTATCTTTACATATAAAGATTTTTTTTTTAGAAGATCTTAACATATAAAGCTAAACGTACGTATGATTATAATTGTAAGGTTAATATGTGCATAATTAATTAATAATTATCCAAAGGCAAGGTATCAAAAGCCAAACGTATAATTAATACGTTCTTCAAACGATTGACCTTACAATTATAATTAAGGAATTATATTGATTATATTTACAATATAATTTTATGCACTTTAATGTGTGTGTGTATATATATATTATTAAAAAAAAACTAGCAATCTAAACTTAATTGGAAAGGAGATATAATTTAGATGAACTTTAATTGAGATTACAATTATGGAACTATTGTTTATAACCACATGAGAGAACTATTGTTTAATTGATTGCAAATGAATCAAATCACTTGCTTTCACTAAACTTCGATTCACATGACAATGTTACTACCTCATCATTGCGGAGAAAACAAAGACAACTAAATAGCAAATTGATAATGCTTAGTACTTTGGATTTAGGAAAGAATGTGCTCATATACTCATATAGTGCAAATGATAAGGCATGTTAGTAGATAACAACGTAGTTAAGAAGATATCAAGTAATATGTCCCAATATGATGGGCATGATCATTAATTAGGAAGACTTGAGCAATTACTTGTAGCTAGGGTTTTAGGGGGGTTATGCTTAGAATTTAAGGTTACGAGTTTAGAATTTACAGTTTAAGGGTTAAGGTTGAGGAGTGAGAGTTTAGAGTTGTGGTTAATGATTTGTGGCGTTAGGGTTGAGGGATTAGGGGTATGGTAGATTTTGGGTTTAGGGTTGAGGGATTAGGGGTATAGTGGATATTTTAAGTTTAGGGTTAGGGATTATGGGATTAGGGGTATGGTGGATATTTTGGGTTTAGGGTTTAGGGATTATGGGTATGGTGGATTTTAGGGTTTAGGGTTTAAATCCATACTATTTGTATTTTAGGTCTAGGGTTAGTAATTTTTTTTTTTGTATTTTAGATTGCAAGTGATAAAATGATAAAATTTATATCAAAATTTGAGAGGGCAATACTGGTTTTGTCATATTTGAAATATTAACATGGATTCAAAAATATATTTTGTTTTATGTGACATGACATGACACATAAGATTGAGGCCTCCACATCTTAGGCCTTAATGAGGCCCCCTAGCATTGCCCTTATTCAAATTAGTTTTCCTGCACGCGTTGCAAGAAACTTTCTCGCTTAGTTATTTCGAATTTCCTTCCATTTTATTATATTATTTTTAAAAATATTTTTGCATAACGGATATGAGGCTAGTACCCGTACGATGCACGTGTTATTTGTAATAGGGAAAAAAAAGTGAAAGTTTACATTCACCCATTTCTTCCTTTATTTCTTTTTGTATTTATGTTTTTTGTTTTGTTTTTTTACCATAATAACCATTTTAAATGATTATGATGAGGATTTTTTTTTATTCTGAAGGGTATTTGTGGCGATTAAAAAATTGGTAAAGCCTTAGACACCAAATCACCTATGGAGATCGTGTGCGCATTTTTTTGGTTTTGCATGTATCTATTTATATTTTTATATTTGTTTTAGAAATATTTTACATAACTAATCTTTCGTGATATTTTCCATTTAAGTCAAATTGTCTTTGACATGCGCATTTTAGCGAGTTTCATTTTTGGTGTTTTGCAAGCATTTTACATAAGTAACCCTTTATGATATTTTCAAATTGTCTTGAAATTCACTGAAAAAAAAAATCTTTGTGAGATTGCCTCGTTGCCTTAATTATTATTTTTATTTAAAATATCAATTCATCGAAATTGAAAATACAAATACACGTGGGGTACTGGGTAGGACACCCTTCGTACGATATTTTTGGTGAAGCCTCTTGCCTCTCTTTATTCTTAGTAAATATTTTTATATTTGTTTTGGAAGTATTTTCCATAACTAACCCTTTCTCATATTTTCTATTCAAGTCAAATGGTCTTTTTTGATATGGGCATTTTAGGGAGTTTACAAAATTAGCGATTTAAGGCAAATTGCCTTTTTTGCCCATGAAGTTTTAAAAATTGGTATTTTTGACATGGGCATATAAAGGGTATTTTGGGAAACTCAAAATTTGGTGAAGCCCTAGGACCCAAAATTGGTGATTTAAGTCAAATTGTCTATTTTGCCCATGAGTTTAAAAAATAGGTGATTTTTGACATGGGCATATGAAGGGTATTTTGGGAACTTTGAAGTTTGAAGTTTGGCTTCACCAAGGACACCAAGCTTTGGCTCGAGGTTGTCGCCGGCGGTAGCCGAGAGAGAGAGACGCCGTGAGCTGAAGGAGGCGCCGGTATGGAATCGGCGGTGGACTTCGGTGGGAGGTGGAAGAGAGAGCAGCAGCCATGGCAGAGAAGGCTGGGCACGACGAGAGTGGGTGGCAGACTCGAGTTCTATGCGGAATCACCGGCAGTGAGGACGGCGGCGGATCTGATCGGAGTTGCGTCGGGGTCTGGGTGGTGCGGTGCACGGAGAAGAGGACTGGAGGTCCTCTTGGTGAAGTTTTGGACGCCCGCGGGGTTGAGCTTTGGGCTCGGCGGTGGTTGGGTGAGGCGTAGGAGTGCAGAGGAAGAGTAGCGGCGGCATGGCAGTAATGAAGTCGTGGTCTGGGCTGAGAAGCAGCCATGGGTGCCTAGTGATCTGGTGGCCTGAGTAATTGGGCGGTGGTTTTGATGGTGATTGTGCGGGAGGGAGAGAGAGGACATAGAAGCAAATATGGCAAACAGAGATGGGCATTTTAGGGAGTTCAAAAAATGGTCTCACCAAGACACCAAAAAACTTTTGTCTTCGCTTTATATAGAGAGATAGCATGATTACAATAGACTTATATAGGCATCAAGAGCCTGACTTTAACACTTCTAATAGGGGAAAAATCACCTTTAGTCCCTCAACTTTGACTCGTTCGACATTTTCGTCCCTGAACTTTGAAATATATCACTTTCGTCCCTGACCTTCAACACCGACTATCATTTTCGTCCATGACCGAAAAAAATAGTGCAAAACCTATGCCAAAATGTTCGCACGAATGAGAGAAGTAACTTTTATAACTAGGGCTAAGCTCGATTCGGCCTAGAATGGCTCGAATTTAGCCCGAAAGCCGATGGTAGCCGAAACTTTAATTGCAAAATTCTCCGCCATCCGGCGACGGTTTGAGGCGGGGTTGGTGGCGTTGAACTCGCCTCAAGGAGGGCTTCAAAGCCCAGTATGAGTTGTCGTTCGAATTGACCAGAATTGGAGGTTTATTCGGTGAAAACTTCGGTCAGGGACGAAAGTGATAGTTTTTTTCAAAGTTCAGGGACTAAAGTGATATATTTCAAAGTTCAGGGACGAAAGTGTCGAACGAGTCAAAGTTGAGAGACTAAAGGTGATTTTTTTCCCTTCTAATATTATGACATTAAACAACCAACGCCCTAGCTGCCAATGGAAAAACAAAAGACTAATAACAGTAGTAACTGATAATCTGCAAATCAAAGGACAATAACTGACAACATTCTTATTCTTAGGAAAACCAAGAAACAAGTTTGGTTTAATTTTCCAACAAAGCCGTGGGTTGAAAATGTCAGAATAATGCCTCCTATATCAATATGACTCATGAAGACCCCAAAAATTAATTGGGAAACAGCTCCGTTGTTTCTTGCTTGTTTTCTTATTTAATTTCGGTTTACTTTACTAGTTCAATCAATAATTCAAACGTTTTGAATTGTTGCGGTCAATACCTGTGAATTGAAACCTCAGCACTCCTAAATCCTCATCTATAAGCTTTGCCTTTGAGAGACTGACCTGACTGACTCCATCTCTGAGCGAGCTTGATTGTTTTGTTGATGATGGAGAGGTCGAAGTCAGCCAGTGAGGACCAGGAACAAGGCGCGTGTCAGTCTCTCTCTCTCTCTCTCTCTCTAGTTGTTGCTGTGTGTTTACAATGTGTTTACAATGTCAATGCATGAGACGACCTTCTGGTTCGTTTTTTTTTTTTGGCAATTAAGGAAGAAAATTAGTGTTGACGAAATCTATGATGCGCCGTGTGCGTACTGCAGGGGTTACGTAGGCTGGAGTGGAGACTTTGTCAACCCAACGCAATCCCAAATGGCAATGGATATGGATCATGGACTCGGATACTCTCCTCACGGAGAGGTGCTTTTTTTTCCTTACAAGTTGATCCTGGCCCTCCAATCTCATCTTGTGGCCAGGATTTGCTTGCTTTTATATTTTTTTTCTTCTTCTCTCTCATCCCCTCTTGTCTCTTTTCGTTCTCTCTCTCTCTCTCTCTCTCTCTCTCAAAATCCTAATCCCAATTTCAAGCTCGCTATCGCTTTCTAATCGCCAAGCAAACCTTCGATTTCGATCGCATTATTGGCAATGGCTGATGCTGAGACTTTCGCGTTCCAGGCAGAGATCAACCGCTTCTTAGCTTGATCATCAATACCTTTTACAGCAACAAAGAGATTTTCCTTCGCGAACTCATCTAGATTTTAGGTTTTCCCCTAATTTTTTATTTCATTGATCTCCTTCCGAATCAACATGAACACAGAGTTCTGTAAAGAAGAGTCAATGCTTCAAATTAACAGTTTCTGCAGTTAAAAAAAATCGATCTGGAGTTTTGTTCTTTTTTTTTGGCCAAGAGATCTGGAGTTTTGATTTGATTTTTCAGACGTGGAGATAAATAGATGGAGCGAGGAGAAGAAGCTGTTTCAGATGAGTTGAAAAAAAAATTCAATGGAAGAGTGAGAGAGTTGCAGAGTATTGAGAGAGAGTTGTTATTTTCTGGATTGTACTTGGTTGTACTTGCCACCATACCTAGTTGGTAGGTTGTGTGGTGATTACCACCATAGTATGGTGTTTACAGGTTAGCATGCTAGTTTACTGTTGACGTAACTAGTCTAATTATAAGGTATGGGCTAGTATAGAGTAGTTGATTATTGGAAAAGGTAACGTGTGCCTCTCCCAATATATAGCTGTTGTTCTTTGTTCATGAATCAATATACAAGAAAATCTTTCCATCAATTTCTACATGGTATCAGAGCAGGACCATTCTCTGGCCTGACTCTTCTTTTTCCTCCTTAACTCGTCTTGTGTTTAAAAATGGGTGATGAAGACAACACTGTTTCTTCTTCTTCCACACCTCAAAATTCTGAGATTGATTCAAACCCAAACCAACGTTTGTGTTCAGTTCTACTCAATGAGTTCAACTACATTTCTTGGTCAAGAGCTATCACTCTTGCTCTCGGTGGAAGATCTAAACTCGGCTTCATTAATGGAAGCATTCAAATTCCACCACCTCTTTCTTCTGATTATGGAGCATGGCTCACTAAAGACCACTTGGTCATGTCTTGGCTCTTAAACTCTATGGAGCCATCGATAGCTGCCATTTTTAGCTACTCTGAGTCCTCTCAACATCTCTGGAAATCTATGAAAGAGATGTATGGAAACCAAAACAACTCTGCCAGAATTTTTCAGCTTCAAAGAGACATCACTAGTCTCAAGCAAGGAGCTACGTCTTTTGTGCATCACCTCGGCACTATGAAGAGCATGTGGAATGAGGTAGATATCTACAGACCTCACACCACTGATGCAAATGATCTTCTAAAAAGGGCTGAAGAGGATAAAGTTTTCCAACTCTTAGCCAGCTTAGGAACTGAATATGAGGATCTTCGCAGCCATAATCTCATGAGTCCTGAACTGCCATCCTTGTCCAGTATTTTTGCTCCACCATTCAACGAGAAGAGACCAGGAGGAGAGTCATGAACGAAGACTCAAAGGCAACTGTCTCTGAATCCAGGGCTTTTGCAACCAGTCACAAGTCAATTGAGAAGAAAGTTTACAAAGGTAAACGTCCTGATCTTCACTGCACATTTTGTGCTCATCCTGGACATCTGAAAGAGAGGTGTTGGATTTTACACCCTGAACTCAAGCCTAAGTTTGACAAGCAAGCTAGGGAAACCAGAGTGTTTCCAAGGAACCAGACCCACAAGGCAAATCTTGCAGCTTCGACAACTGAGGGGTTACTGAAATTCACTATAAATCCAGCTGCACTGATAAATGAATTTGCAGCTTATCTCCAGCTGAAGCAAGAAAATGATCAAGAGAATGCTACCAACGACACAACAGCTTTGCTTGGAAAGTTTGCTGGATTCCTAGCTGAAACAGATGGAGTAACTCAGGAGGATGTTCCAGGTATCTTAAAAGCTTTTCATACAGCTTAATTTGCATGCAAGTCTTATGAATGATTTTTGGATAATAGATTCGGGTGCCACTGATCATATGACAAACCAAAATTCTAAGCTTCAAAATTTTGAAAAATTGTCAACCCCTTCTCATGTTTCTGTTGCAAATGGTAGAGGTGTGCCAGTTTTAGGAAAAGGAAAAATAAACATTCTTTCAGAAACCATAAAATCCACAGCCTTGTATGTTCCATCCTTTCCTTTCAAATTGATGTCAGTTGGAAAAATTACAAATTCTCTGAAATGCATTGCCATTTTCTATCCTGACAAAGTGATTTTCCAGGATTTAGCCACCAAGGAGCAGATTGGTGAAGGTTTTTACCTAAATGGACTTTACTATCTTTCAAAAGACTTTAGGATTCCCAAGATATCTCAAGCTAATCTCAGCCTAGCTCAAGAACATCATTTATGGCATCAACGTTTGGCTCATCCATCAGACCATGTTTTGTCTTGTGTGTTTCCAAATCTATGTAAAGAATCCATTCAATGTGAAATATGTCATTTATCTAAGTCTACTAGACTTCATTTTGGTTCATCTGTATCTCGAGCTAGCAAACCTTTTGAACTTGTACACTCTGATATCTGGGGACCAGCTCCTTTAGAGTCTTTTGATGGTTATAAATATTTTGTTACCTTTGTTGATGACTTGTCTCGTGTCATTTGGATATATCTTCTGAAGCTCAAAAGTGATTTTTTGTCTGTATTCCAAGATTTTTATCATCTTGTCACAAATATGTTTTCAGCTAAAATCCATACTCTCAGATCAGATAATGGTACCGAATATATGTCCAAAAACATGTCACAATTTCTAAGCTCAAATGGAATCCTACATCAGACAAGTTGTGTGGGAACACCTCAGCAAAATGGAATTGCTGAAAGAAAAAATAGAGATCTACTTGAAAAAACAAGGGGTATTATGTTTCAAATGAATGTTCCCAAGAGATTTTGGTCACAGGGAGTTCTCACTGCTGCATATCTCATAAATAGACTGCCAAGTAGAGTGCTTAACTTCAAATCTCCCTATGAGGTTTTGAAAGGAAGAAAAATTGACATTTCACATCTTAAAGTCTTTGGTTGTGTCTGTTTTGTTCATGTGCAATCTGGACACAGAGATAAACTAGATGAAATTCCGGTAATCCGGATTGTCCCAATAACGGTAGTCGTCTTAAACACTAATCGGAGAGTATATACCAATTTAAAATTAACTCTCCTATAACAAACAATTGTTCAATCAATACAATTACTTATGCAATAAACACAATTGATTGAAACAATCCTAAAACCCAAAGAGTGCGTCAAACTAGCACTCCACGGTCTAGTGTTCACTATATGATGCAATTAACATGCACAACAATTATATTCACAATTCTACTAAGTAGTGAACAACAATAGGAAGCAATACAAATATGCTTCACAATAAACAACCTAGGTTTTAACTATTGCACAAGCAATACACAATTGATAACAAATATATATGCAACAAGCACAATCAATTGTACAACCTAGAATCCCAAAGTGTGCATCAAACTAGCACACCACGGACTATATATATCTATGTATGAACAAGCACACAATATGCTAATCAATTAAGCACAATACAATAGATAATCAATCACACAACCAACACACAATATGGTCACCCGGAACCTCTACCTCTAGAGGAAAACCGGAGGGGAGCCGTACCCCACGCTCTTGTGTAACACTATGAAAACGCCAAACGGCAACACGTACAAGGGGAAAACTCCGTCCCAAACTCTACACTATCAACCCTATGACTAGTGGCAGCTCTAACCTTGTGTAGCCCCGAATGCTCTTCAAGTGATCCCACCTCAAGCTTCTCCGATTGATCGAACTTCACCGCGTGAATCCTCCAACCGCAAGACACCGACTATGCAAGTGTGTGTGTATGAATGAATATGAATTCAATTCGATTAACACAAGCAATTCAACAAGGAACAATTGCTTGCATAAACCAAACCGAATTGACAAAGCCTTGAATATGATTCAATGGTTGATTTAGTTATTCACAAGGAACAATAACTAAATCAACAAACATCAAGGATGTGAGGAGCCTATAACATGGAACTAGGGTCACTCAACAAACATAGCAACTCTCTCTAATCTGTTTTGGCACAAGGGATAGAGAAATAAAAGAGTTGAACAGAAATGAATCGTCCAAAGTTCTATTTATAGAGAACTGGACATAACTATGTGATCGATCGCCCGTAAGGATGCGATCGATCGCACTACACAAAATCAGCACAAAAATGTACTGTGCGATCGATCGCGGGCAAAATAAGCACTCAAAACTTGTGATACAAGACACAAGTGTGGCAATCAAGCATCCTATACTTATGTGATTCACATCATAAGTTAAAGGAAAACAACCTAGATAAACCTAGGACAACAAGGAAGACTAAATGTGCAATGAAGTGCATGTGCATATGTATGAGTCATACCTTGAGATGCTTGGATGAAACCTTCGATGACCAATGATCGAAGTCCGGAGAAAAGACCGGATAAGAAAGGCGTCTTCACGAACCATCTCGAGTAAGAACAACCTAAGCCACGACTTCTAATCCCTAAAACAAGCTAGCAATGATACAAAAGAATTGCTAATACAAGGGAATATGTTTTGTCAAATAGGAAATAGCCAATAGCAAATATTTTGCCCTTACACTAGATCCTAAGGCTGCAAAGTGCATTTTTTTGGGGTATTCTTCTACACAGAAGGGATATAAGTGTTTCAATCCCAGCTCTAAAAAACTGTCTGTATCCAGAGATGTTAGATTTGCAGAGAACACTCCATTTTTTGGTACTCCAGATTCTTCACTTCAGGGGGAGTTTTTTCTTGACTTTCTCTCTCTGCCACTGCCTGGATCAAATGTGAATGATGACAACACTTCTCAGTTGGAGTTACCAAGAGAAAATGTGGTTGTGCAACATATGAAAATAGACCTTAATGTTCCAAATGCCTCAGAGACACCGAGGACTCTATCCTCACCTTCTCAGACTCATTCCCAAGACATCTATGATCATCAAAATGATGTTCTTGATGAATCAAGAGAGGTTATTTCTGAACCAGCACAAGCTGATTCCACTTCGAGACGGTATCCCACTCGTACAAGAAAACCTCCTCTTAAGCTGCAAGATTACAAGGTGTATACTACTAAGTATCCCTTGGAAAATTTTGTCAACTACAGCAAAGTTTCCAAGTCTCATGCTGCCCTTCTCTCTGCCATTTCCAGTGCACCTGAACCAAAAACTTATCAAGAAGCAAGTCAACAAAGTGTGTGGGTTGCAGCCATGAGAGAGGAATTGACAGCCTTGGATGATAATCAAACTTGGAGTGTTGTTGAGCTTCCAAAGGGAAAGAAAGTGGTAAGCAGCAACTGGATATTCAAAACAAAGTTCAAATCAAATGGAGAAATTGAAAGACACAAAGCTCGGTTAGTAGCTAGAGGATTCACTCAGACCTTTGGTGTTGACTATAAGGAGACGTTTGCTCCTGTAGCCAAAATGAACACTGTTCGAGTTCTTCTCTCTGTTGCAGTAATGCTTGGTCATTGTATCTGATGGATGTTAAAAATGCATTTCTCCATGGAGATCTTGAAGAAGAGGTCTATATGCAGCTTCCCCCAGGTCACCCTCAAGCAGGTGATTCAAATTTGGTGTGCAGACTTCATAAAGCTTTATATGGATTGAAACAATCTCCCAGAGCTTGGTATTCTAAGCTTAGTTCTGTTTTGGAAGCAAATGGCTTCAAAAGAAGCCATGCTGTCTCCTCTATGTTTGTTCGAAGTGGTAGCTCTAGAAAACTAGTGGTATTAGTCTATGTAGATGATATCATTGTTACAGGAGATAATGAAGATGAGATCAACACTCTTAAAAAATCCTTACAGTGCATATTTGCTATTAAGGATTTGGGAGTGTTGAAATACTTTCTTGGTATTGAAGTGGCTACATCTCACAAGGGCCTGTTTCTCAATCAAAGAAAGTATTTGCTGGATCTCCTGGAAGAAGCTGAGATGATGGATAGCAAACCATGTGCTACTCCTCTTGACAGCAAGTTAAAGCTGGAATTTGAGGGTAAAAAACTCAGCAACATCTGTGAATATGAAAGACTTGTTGAGAAACTAATCTATCTCACCATTACAAGACCAGACATCACCTTTACAGTAAGTTTGGTCAGTCAATTCATGCATGCACCTACTGAGGCACATATGCAGATTGTTAAAAGAGTTCTCAGATATCTCAAGGGTTCCATTGGACGAGGAATACTGATGAAGAATAATCAACATACAAATATAATGGGATTTTCTGATGCAGATTGGGCTGGAAATGCATGTGATCGAAAATCGACCACTGGCTATTGCACCCTTGTAGGTGGAAATCTCGTCTCTTGGAAGAGCAAGAAACAAAATGTTATTGCTCGATCAAGTGCCGAGGCTGAGTATAGGGCCATGGCCTCCACTGCTTGTGAGCTAATTTGGCTGAAATATCTCCTAAGTGATCTCGGAATTCAACATGATCATCCTATTCCTATGTTCTGTGATAATCAGGCAGCAATGCACATTGCTGCTAATCCGGTCTTTCATGAACGCACCAAGCATATCGAGGTGGACTGCCATTATGTTCGGTCTCAGGTTCAAAATAAAGTGATAGATACTGTCTTTACTCGAAGTCATGATCAGCTTGCAGATATATTCACAAAACCCCTCTCCTCTGCACAATTTCTTAAGTTACTTTCCAAGCTTGGATCCATCAATCTCCTGGATCCAGCTTGAGGGGGAGTATTGAGAGAGAGTTGTTATTTTCTGGATTGTACTTGGTTGTACTTGCCACCATACCTAGTTGGTAGGTTGTGTGGTGATTACCACCATAGTATGGTGTTTACAGGTTAGCATGCTAGTTTACTGTTGACGTAACTAGTCTAATTATAAGGTATGGGCTAGTATAGAGTAGTTGATTATTGGAGAAGGTAACGTGTGCCTCTCGCAATATATAGCTGTTGTTCTTTGTTCATGAATCAATATACAAGAAAATCTTTCCATCAATTTCTACACAGAGTAAGTCTATGGGTTTTAATTTTTAGATATGGAAAGGAACTAAGGAAGGAGAGAAATTGCAACGTGAGAGAGATAGACAGAGAGGTGAGACTGTTTTACTATTTTTCATTAAAATCTCAGAAAAAAATAGGTAGGAGAAATCACCAGGATTAAGTTGTGAGAGAGAGAGAGGGAAGTTGCAGAGCGAGAGACGGGAAGAGAGATAACGAAAAGGGACGAGAGGGGATGAGAGAGAAGAAGAAAAAAAAACAAGCAAATCCTGGCCGCAAGATCAGATTGGAGGGCCAGGATCAACTTGTAAGGAAAAAAAAGCACCTCTCCGTGAGGAGAGGATCCGAGTCCATGGATCATAGCTAGTTAGTAGGTCGGTGAAATTTGAAGTTGAAAATGACCACCGCAACTCAAATTATTCGGATGGCAACAAAAGTCTTATTGATACTATGTTAACTGTGCGTTTACTCGTACAAAGTTTGACTTTTGTACAACTACAACAAGAGAGCGAGTATAACATGGTGCAGATTTGGGAAGAGAGTCTTGGGTACTCCTGGAGTATATACTCCAGTGTAGACGAAGTGGTGTTAACTCAGTGGTTAGAGCACCCACTACCAAAGATCTAGGTCATGGGTTCGAGTCACTATGGAGGTAGGAGTGAAATCGTTTGATCCTCTTAGAAATTTAAAAAAAAAAATATGACTAAATTCTTGTTACTACCTTGAACTTTAGGGGTCTAATCAGTTCAGTCCCTCCATTTTTAATTTCATCAAAACAGTCCCTGAACTTTCAATTCTCACCCAATAGTTCATTCCGTCAGAGTTCTGTCCAATTGAGACATTAACTGCTGACGTGGCAGGCCAAATGAATTGTAAAATATCCATTATACCCCTAACTTCATTTGACCCCAAATTTTTTTTCTCTCTCTCTCTCTCCTCTCCTCCCTCGACCTCTCTCTCTGCTCTCCCTCTCCCCGGTCGCCCCGACCTCTCTCAATTGACAGCAAAAAAAAAAAAAAAATTCGGTCTCCCCGACCTCTGTGTGCTCTCCATCTCTTCCTCTTCTTCCTCCCCCCTCTCTCTTTTCCGACACTCTCTCTCTCTCTCAATTGACAACAAAAAAATGAAAAAACCTCCTCCCTGACCCCTCTATCTCTGCTCTCCCTCTCTTCTCTGCAAACAAGAACACCAATTTCAATACTACCAGATGTCAGCTACTCTCGTCTTCGCTGTGGGGCTCACCCATAAGCATAAGCAGCTTCTCTTCCATCCCCAAAATGTTCCTCCAATTCCAAACCCGGAGGCGACTCAGCGTCACCGCAATGGCTCACCCAAAAGCCAAACCCGGCGGCAAAGCCAAGAAAGGTAATTTCACATTCAATTCAATTCAATTCCGACTTCATTTTCAGCACAATTCTTCAATTCCATTAATGGGTCTTTGCATTTTGTAGTGGTCGGAATGATAAAGCTGGCACTTGAGGTCGGCAAGGCCACTCTGGCGCCTCCGGCGCCTCCGGTGGGTCCCGCTCTGGGTTCTAAGGGTGTGAATATCATGGCTTTCTATAAAGATTACAATCCCAGGATTGCGGACAAGGCAGGTTATGTCATTCCCGTTGCAATTACCGGTGGTGATGATGATGAACGGTGGTGACGTAGAGAGAGAGAGAGTGCCGGAAAAGAGAGGGGGGGAGAAGAGGAAGAGAGGGAGAGCAGACAGAGATCGGGGAAACCCTTTTTTTCTTTTTTGCTGTCAATTGAGAGAGGTCGGGGTGACCGGGGAGTGGGAGAGCAGAGACAGAGGTCGGGGGAGCCGGGAGGAGAGGAGAGGGGAGAGAGAGAGAGAAAAAAAAAGTTTTTTTTTGGGTCAAATGAAGTTAGGGGTATAATGGATATTTAATAATTCATTTGGCCTGCCACGTCAGCAGTTAACGTCCCAATTGGACGGAACTCTGACGGAAGGACCTATTGAGTGAGAATTGAAAGTTCAAGGACTCTTTTGATGAAATTAGAAATACAGGGACTGAACTGATTAGACCCCTAAAGTTCAAGATAGTAACACGAAATTTAGTCAAAAAAAAATATATATATATATATATATATATACACACTCCAGTGTACTTTTCAGCTCGTCCAACACACGCACACGTTACAAATTTGCCGATTGTTATAAATTCGCCCGTCAGACCTTGGCTAGTAAAAAAAAAAAAAGTTAAAATCGAAATTACCATCCTTCAATCTCCCATATGGAGAAATTCTGCAGTCTTCCGAACATGCCATGTTCGGGCACATCAGCAAGATTAATGACCCTTGGATGAGAAAAATCTCATCCATGCCCTTGATGCCCTTGACCGGCTGACCTCCTCTCTCTCTCTCTCTCTCTCTCTCTCTCTCTCTCTCTCTCTCTTTCTTTTTTAAAAAGAGCGTCGTGAACATAGCAGAGGCGCAGTGGTCCAAAGCTGCGGTGAACGGCGGCGCTAAGTGGTGGAAAGGGGCTCGGCGCTAGAGACGCGGCAGAGGTGCACGCTGGTCTTGAGCGGCGTCGAGGACGACGCTGGTGCAATGGTGCGGCAGAGGATGGTGATCGTGGTTGTGGAATTGTCGAAGCTTTGGGCAATCCTAGATACCAAAGTCAATCTGGAGACGCCGGAGATCGTGGTGGTCTGTGATAAAGGTTCACGGTGGTTGTGAGCGGCTCTAGGTGTCCAGAGAAAATTTGATTGTGGCGAAGCTTGGGCTCGGTGTGGGTAGGCACAGCTGGGTTTTGTACAATAGTGGTTGTGAGCTTGTGATGGAGAGAACAGAGCATTGGAGGCTTGATTTTGAATTGATTGGAGAAGCTTGTGATTGTGTAGTTTCAGACCGGAGAAGAAGAGAAATAGAGAGGAAGAAAGAAGTTGGCCGGAAGGGGAGGAGAGGGAAGAAGAAGAAGTTGGAGCAGCTCTGGTCCTTCTGGACCCTTCGATCTGATCTGGGTAATTATACCCCTTTCCTTAATTAATTTGAACGGCCCAGATAAGGGATGAGCATGATTAACGGCCCAGATCACACCAAAATATTCCTTTATTTCTCAAACTTCATAAAATCGTTAAAAAATAGATCAGGTGTCTGAACAATTCTCCGAAAATTCTGACGAACTCGTCGTGATGTGTAGTTAATTCTCGAGTCTTCAAATTAGAGTTAGGACTTAAATCAAATTTATGAAACAATTTCCGAGACTCTTTAATAATTACCGATACTACTATGAGGTAAATACATGGGCAAAATCAAATCTATCATTACTATGAGGTAAATACATGGGCAAAGTCAAATCTATCATTTTTTATTTTCAATTTCTCCGATTGCACAGAATCCCGATGTGCCTACTAGTGTAGTGTTGCGTAAAAATTTGCACATAATGAACAAAAATGTCACCCAACATAATTTCACTCATATTCAGTAAAAGAATAGAGTTCTTATTATTTCGGGTTCGACCCATTCAAGACAGAATGCGTCTTTTAATTACAATCTCTTATTACAAGGGAACACCTTTTGATTCCATTTATAAAGAAACCATTTGGAGATGTGTTTGTTTGTTTTTGCGGCTGCACCCGGAGTATTTGACGGGTTGCCTACGTCCTCTGGAAGGGATCAAGCCACACGTAGTTCAAAAATTCCAATGAGTGAATGACCCATTGGAGGCTTGGATATTTGGGATAGAAATAGTGTTTAGGATGCGATTGTATCTAGATTATTTGTGTCTAGATTGCCTACATACCCTTGCGGGATCAAAATACATGTAGTTCCAGGCATTTAGAAATTAAATGGGTAGATGACCCATTCATTTTGGATTTGTGTTTGGGATTTTTGGGTGGGTTTAGAGCCCTTGAATTTGGTTTGGGGTAATTTTAGAAAGTGTTTGATTTGGTATTTGGAATTTAACTGGTGAAGTCAGAGATTCAAATTGGGATTGGTTGAATTTGACTGGTGGAGTCAGAGATTCGATTTGGAGTTGCGGTTGCATCTAGTAGGTCGCTAGATTGCCTACGTACCCTTTGTGGGATCAAACTGACCGTAGTTCTTTGATTTGGGATTTATTTGGTTTTGTACCAATTTATTAACGAATACTTTTAATGGATCCATCAATTGAACATTTTGAGTGATCACTCCAATTTTTGTGAAGTATTCGGCATGCTCAGCTCCGAGGCTTGTACCACTTGACGGAGAATATTTGATTTGGACACCCATCAAGATGAGCTTTGAAATTGGTCCCGAAATTTATAATGGGCTTGCTTCCGATTATTTTTGTATGAGGCCCCGTTGACCACAATAGCTTGACTTTGACCTTTATACCAAATAATACTTGAGGAAATGAATTAAAAGCCCTCATTTTACAGTCCATAATCCATTAAGCCCCTTTTTTTTCCTGATTTCATTTTAAGCCTTTTTAAAAGTTTTTTGAATGCATTCTTACTATTTTAACCTTTAAATCTACCCGATTAAAAAAAAAACCTTTAGATCCACAGTAACATTTTCCTGGTTCCTCGACTAGGTCTTTCTCATCCCAACCTCCCCACTCCCCAGCCCAGTTCTCACACTCTTCATTTTGCTCGCTGGAACTTTCCCTTCGACGACGGCAATTTCATCGCCATGTTGAAATTCCGGTATACCGGATTGTCCCAATAACGGTAGTCGTCTTAAACACTAATCGGAGAGTATATACCAAATTAAAACTTAACTCTCCTAAACAAACAATTGTTCAATCAATACAATTACTTATGCAATATACACAATCGATTGAAACAACTTAGAATCCCAAAGTGTGCATCAAACTAGCACACCACGGACTATATCTATATATGATCAAGCATGCAACATGCTAAGCAATTAAGCACAATATAGATAATAGCAATCACACAATCAACACACAATATGGTCACCCGGAACCTCTACCTCTAGAGGAAAACCAGAGGGGAGCCGTACCCCACGCTCTTGTGTAACACTATGAAAACGCCAAACGGCAATACGTACAAGGGGGAAACTCCGTCCCAAACTCTACACTATCAATCCTATGACTAGTGGCAGCTCTAACCTTGTGTAGCCCCGAATGCTCTTCAAGTGATCCCACCTCAAGCTTCTCCGATTGATCGAACTTCACCGCGTGAATCCTCCAACCGCAAGACACCGACTATGCAAGTGTGTGTGTGTATGAATGAATATGAATTCAATTCGATTAACACAAGCAATTCAACAAGGAACAATTGCTTGCATTAACCAAACCGAATTGACAAAGCCTTGAATATGATTCAAGGGTTGATTTAGTTATTCACAAGGAACAATAACTAAATCAACAAACATCAAGGATGTGAGGAGCCTATAACATGGAACTAGGGTCACTCAACAAACATAGCAACTCTCTCTAATCTGTTTTGGCACAAGGGATAGAGAAATAAAAGAGTTGAACCGAAATGAATCGTCCAAAGTTCTATTTATAGAGAACTGGACATAACTATGCGATCGATCGCCCGTAAGGATGCGATCGATCGCACTACACAAAATCAGCACAGAAATGTATTGTGCGATCGATCGCGGGCAAGGATGCGATCGATCGCGTAGTGCAAAAACAATGACCAGAAGCGTCTGTAAGTGTAAACCCTCATTTGCGATCGATCGCAGAATGTCGTGCGATCGATCGCACAAAAAGTCCCAACGGACATATTTTTGAAAAGCAACGGTCATAAAATCCAACGGACATATTTGCCACGTGGTGCGATCGATCGCATCAACAGTGACGATCGATCGCAAGGCATAAAATAGCCTTAAACATAAAGGAATGCTAATCAAAACAAATCTATAAGAAGATCTAGCAATCCTAATATCATAAACTCAAATGTATGAAACTATGCATACAAAATTTGTGATACAAGACACAAGTGTGGCAATCAAGCATCCTATACTTATGTGATTCACATCATAAGTGAAAAGGAAAACAACCTAGATAAACCTAGGACAACAAGGAAGACAAAATGTCAATGAAGTGCATGTGCATATGCATGAGTCATACCTTGAGATGCTTGAATGAAACCTTCGATGACCAATGATCGAAGTCCGGAGAAAAGACCGGATAAGAAATGCGTCTTCACGAACCATCTCGAGTAAGAACAACCTAGGCCACGACTTCTAATCCCTAAAACAAACTAGCAATGATACAAAAGAATTGCTAATACAAGGGAAGAGGTTTTGTCAAATAGAAAATAGCCAATAGCAAATATTTTGCCCTTACACATGTATATGAAGATTCAGCGTCGTGATTACATCATCACGGCGACAATTTCAAAGCCGGCGGCGTCGGGTCATATACCAGCTGCTCAACCCAAATTCGAGTACCAGACTGAGCATAGAGGCGTTGATAGAGAAGGCGATAGATTTAAAGTTGATTTTTGATAGCTTCGAGAAGGAGAGTTGGTGCTGCCGTCGTCAACTTCCAGTGATGATCCGAATTCATATTCGACAATCTCATCGATAATTACAATTTCGTCAACTTCCAGTCTAGATCCGAATTCATACAATTTTGTATGGTTGTAGAGTCAGTCCCTTGGGTTAATTAGATGTGTGAATTAGATAATTACTTGTCACACTCCTGAATTTACGTCTATATTATATTGAAATATAGCTCGTAGATCCGCGGTGTGACTTCTGAGAAAACTAATTTCCTCAAAAGTCAATAATGTAAATAAAATATCTTTGAAATACTTGGTATTATTTTACATACACAATTTATTGAATTGGAAAATACGTAGTGTTATTTTACATACACAATCTTATCGTATCAGAGATACGTAGCATGAAAATTACATACACAATAAGCAATCGAAAATAGAAATTACACCGAGTAAAACTCGCTTATTTTATGGCGAAAATAGTAGGAAGCAAATCATAATTTTATAAAAGCATCACAGCCCGAGTTTACTCCATATCACCTGTAAAGGATAATTGCGTAGCATCATGAGTTACACTAACCCACTAAGTACGAAACTCATACTTATACTAAGATACATTAAAATGAGATCAAATTTATGTAATAAGATAAAAATGATCAGAAGTTCAAAACATATAGGTGGGTAAGCACAAGCTAATATTATTAAAGAATATCTTAACCAAGTGAACTTCAAGAAAAATATACTGGTCACCCATAACAATCCTGTAAAATAACAGGTTAAGCCGCAGCATACCAAGGTCTCCAATACCCAAGCATGTATACCCGAGGGTCGACTTCTCGTTCCCTAAAGGTATAATAGTGCACTATCGATCTGAGGGACAAGACCCCATAGCTAATCACCAAAACAATCCCCCATGATTCCAGTAATTCATTTAAACCGAGTGGTACCATATGCTCGGTAACACAACTGTTTACTACAACGAATACAAAATATCTAGGAGATTAATATGAGTCTATAACAAGACTTACAAGCTAGATATAAACTAAATTTAACCAAGTAATCAACCATTATATTCTAAAATAGCAACCAACCATATATATATATATATGTATATATACCAATCATCCCAAAATAATATTCAAGGAGAAAATAAGCATATAGTATGTACAAATAAATATACAGAAAAGTACATAAAACAATTTTAATCTTTCTTTCATTTTCATTAGTTGTCTAAGTTTGGTAACTGTTTGTTTCTATGTCCAGAAAATTGTCCAAAAGCTCAATATTGTCATCAATGTCCTTTGTCCAAAAGTTCATCCATCCTACATCCCAAAATTCAAGAGAATATATCATATGGAAGGGAATTTCATCATGAGTCCATCTGTCCAAGTTATATGTCCATGTTCAACAGGTATAGGTTTGGATTGTCATAGGAATTGAGCTATGCAGGAACCTATAGGTTTTAAAATTAGGTTTCTACAACTTTATTTAAATTTTTCTGAAAATCCATTCATTAAGTACCAAATATCCAGATTTAAAGTTTATATCAACAGCTTCGTATTGATATAAAGTTCATGAAAAACGGTTGAGATATGAGTGAGATATGAATTTTTAAAGTTATGAACATCATATAAATTTTCCGGCAAAGTTCACCGGAAAGGTTTGAGAAATCCTTTTAGCCATAACTTAATCATCTCTTAACATTTTTGAGTGATTCCTAAGCCTAAAGTGAAACATTTTTCATGTAGATTATGCTATGATAATTTGTTTTAGGAAAAGAAAACATTATCTTAAACGAAAATTTGGTTGCACAATATGAACATATTCATCCTATTTTTATTCTTACTTCAATGATTTGATCTAAAAATTAAGGTAGCAAACCATAAGAAGGAATTAAGTACTTACTTAAAAATTTCTGGTTGCTAAAAGGAGAATTTGCTTCACTTGCACACTTGAAAGAAACTCCACACCAAGACCAACTCAAACTTTAAAGAAATAGACAAGGTAAGTTCCTAACTTAGATTTTCATGGATGGGAGGTGTTTTTCTTTTGTTTTTCTGGTGGTCTTTGGAATGAATCATTCATTCCTTATATAGGCACAAGGCATTGGGCAATAATAATGCAGAGGACAAAGAAAAATAATATAAATGTGATGAATAGGAAGGAGGGAGACAATGAAATATTCTATTTTCTACAATTTATAGTTTTGAATTCAAAAGTGAGATTTTAATTGACTCTAAGTCAAGAAATCTGATCTCAAATGAATTATTTGAGGATGAGATATAATAATTTAATTTTCTATCTACTCACTTCAATCATGGAAACCCAATACCCTCTATACCTTCCATAAATGTATGTATACACATATAAACCTATATATATACATATATATAAATACTAATACAAGCATGATGCATTCCCAAAGTTTCCAGCAAGAAATTTAATTCCTCAATAATTAATTCTAGTTATGCGAAGAAAATAAGCATAAGCATAAAATTCGAAGGTTTTGGAATATCGGTAGAGAAACTAATAATATTATGTTTGTTGATCCTAGAGCGTGGGGTCATTGTACGATTTTACTGCTAATCCTAGGTTCGGGTTATCACATTACTAATTCTCTTTGTTTAGTTGCTGAGAAATTGAGGGAAAGATAAACGTACAACTTTCAAGGGTTTTTATCATTAATGGGGTCTGGACTTTTCGTGACCGGACAAAATAGGGTCTGGACTTACAAAACAATCAATTAGATGTCTGGACTTAGAAACACAAGTCATTTAGGTACTTCCGTTACATTTTCGTCTAACCTCCGTCAAAAATAAGGGCAAATCAGACATTTCACTATAATTTTTATGAAGAAATGACTTTTATGGCCTTATTCTTATTTTTTATTTGTTCTTTATTTTTTTGTAAATTAATTGTTAACGTGAGTCATGCACATGAATCCTGACACTCATAATCATCACACTCACTTACCACTCACTTGGATTGCTATCATGCATAAGCATGTTGTCTGCAACTTTAGGCTACTTTAGTTAGAATAATTAGTTAGCTTTAGTACTTTTGTATCTATATAAACAACTACTCCGTGTAAGGTAATTGAATCAATCAATAGATCAATTATTCTCTTCATTTTCTCTTTGTACTTTCTGACTTGGTATCAGAGCGGCATTCGATCCACTCTGACTCTTGTCTTTGTGATCAACTGATCATTATCTTTTATACCCACTTCATTGGGTTTAATCTGATTCTCATCATTTATAAACACTTCTTTGGGTTTAATCTTTTTCCGCTGCGTAAGATTCACTACTTTATTCTCAATACCACTGCCCAGTTCACTACTTCATTCTCAGAGCCGCCGTTGTGCACCTCTGTTCCTCCTCTCCGCCGATTCTCTCTGTGCAGCGCCGCCGTACTCCTGCCCAGACCGCCACACCTAGCGCTGCTGTCCAGTTTGTTGCTCTTACAATGGAGTTCGAAGCCCTTATTAATCAAGATGATTCCACCCACAACAACTCCTACCATGGTGATGAAGAACAAGGGGATTCTAGGAAAATTTCACTCTCAGTCAAGGATGACTCTACCGGGAGCTATGGAGGTGTTAAACTCATTGGCTCTAATTACCGAACATGGAAGAAGATGATGGAAGCCCACTTGTGTGGACTTGACAAGGTGGGATTTGTTGATGGTTCTATTACAGAGCCACCAATGACTCATAAAGCCTATCCAAAGTGGAAAACTGCTAATGGATCGGTTACTTCTATTCTGTACAAATCTATGTCAGATGATATTTCACAGATGATTATGGGGTGCAATACGGCAGCTGAAATTTGGGCTAGTCTCGCCGAAATTTTCTACAATGGAACAGATTTCTCTGAAGTCTATGAGCTGCATACTCAAGCCTCTCGAATGACACAAGATGGGAGACCTGTATCTATTTACTTTGCAAAGTTGAAAAGCTTGTGGCAAGAAATTGATCAACGACGCCCAAACCGCATGAAACATGCTGAGGATGTCAAAATCTACAAGGAAGAGCAGGATCTCATGAGAGTTCATACTTTTTTGGCTGGCCTTGATCCAGTATTTGAAAGTGCTAAAAGTGAATTACTTCGCCAAACAGTACCTCCCACACTATTACAGGCATTTGCGTATATCCGCAAAGATGAAACCCAAAGAACTGCTGCGAAGTCAATTTCCACTGAAGTTACAGGTTTGGCTATTCAATCTAAGCCACAACCATTTATGTCTCGACCCAAGTTTCAAGGTCCTCCTCCAGGGTTCTCCACATCAAGGCTACATTGCAACTACTGCAACAAGCCAGGTCATACAAAAGAGAGGTGCCACAAACTAGTTGGCTATCCACCCAATTTTTTCTCTAACTCTAAGCCTATGGACTCCAAGATAAAGGGAAAGGCAGCAGTACAACTTGTTCAAGAACCAGATTATTATGGTGTGGAAGGACAAGACCACACCAACTCAACTGGTAAGAATACTGTATTGGTGATCAGCAAAAGTCAAGGTAAGATTGGTATCGCTTTAAAAATTTCTGAATTTACTGGTGACAATACATGGATAATTGATTCAGGAGCTTCTGATCATATGACCTTTGACCGAAGTTTCTTTACCCATTTAGATCCACCACCAATATCTTGTGTCACTAATGCCAATGGTGATTCTTTCCCTGTCCTAGGCATTGGCTCAGTTCAAGTCACTCTCACACTCACATTGCATAATGTCTTATATGTTCCTGATTTGTCACATCATTTAATTTCTGTTCCACAGCTAAATGCTCAAGCTAAATGTTCTGTCACTTTTTCCCCTATGTATGTTATTTTTCAGGACCTCCTCACCAAGGAAATAATTGGCAGGGGTTATCTGAGGGGTCGACTATTTCATCTGGATCGCATGTTCGCCGGGGAAAAGCCCGAGAAAGTTGCCCGAGCAGCTCTAATCTCAACTGGAGCTACTAATCAGTTGAGTGAACTTTGGTTGTGGCATCGCAGATTAGGACATCCTTCATTTAGTGTCATGAAAAAGTCAATGCCATCTCTGTTTTTTGGTGTTGATGATTCTAAGTTGCATTGTGAGTCGTGTGTTTTGGCCAAGAGTCATCGTGTCAGTTATCCTCCAAGTCCTCATAATAAAAGTACCATTCCTTTTGAACTTATTCATTCTGATGTCTGGGGTCCTTCCCAAGTTTCTACTTTATCTGGGATGCGATGGTTTGTATTATTCATTGATGATTGTACTCGTCTTACCTGGGTAGTCTTGTTAAAACACAAATTTGAAGTATTTTCTGCATTTAAAAAGTTTTCTGCATTGATCTATACCCAATTTGGAGCCCAAATAAAGATTTTTCGATCTGATAATGGGGGGGAGTTTGTCAATTCTGAATTTCAACAATTTTTTCATACTCATGGTATTATTCACCAAACAACTTGCCCTCAAACTCCAGAACAAAATGGTGTGTCAGAAAGGAAAAATCGACATCTTCTTGACATAGCTCGTTCTCTCCTATTCAGTGCCCACATGCCCAAATACCTTTGGGGAGAGGCAGTCCTTACTGCTTGCCATCTCATAAATAGGTTGCCCTCCTCTGTTCTCAAAGGACAAATTCCATATGAAGTTCTTTCACAGCATGTCTCCATTCCTTCCTTTCATAATCTCCCTGCCCGTGTCTTTGGTTGTGTTGTTTTTGTTCATATTCCTAAAAATCAGCGTACCAAACTGGATGCCAGAGCTCTTAAATGTGTGTTTGTAGGATACGGTGTGAATCAGAAAGGCTACAAATGTTTTCACCCTCCAACGCAAAAGATGTATGTCACTATGGATGTGACCTTTTACGAGGATGCTTGCTATTTTTCCTCCACTAACCCCTCTCTTCAGGGGGAGAATCACACATACTTGGAAGAGATAGTTAGTGGAGTGACAGTAGAGTTCTCTGAGAATGCTGGTAATGATGTAGCCATCGAACAACAGCCAATCGAAATTGCAAACACTGGAGTTCCAGAAGTCCAAGACCCCCCAGATAATGATTCTCCTGACCAATTTGTTCCTGAGGAGCGTCCAGAACCTGAGGTTAGTACTATCCCTTCAAATCCTGATGATATTGTCACTTCAAATCATGATAATGATGTGTCATCTGTTCTTGATAGTGTCAACTCCTCCAAATATGTTTTACCTGATAGATCCACTCGTGGTAAACCAGCCAGACAATATGAACCGAGTTTGAGTGTTAAGTCAAAATACCCTGTTGCTAACTTTATGTCAACCCATAGGTTAGCCAAGTCATATGCTTCTTTTGTGAATCAAATATCTTCTGTATCTGTTCCCAGTAAAGTGCAGGATGCTTTGAAGGATCCCAAGTGGGCGAAAGCGATGGAAGAAGAGATGGAAGCATTACAGAAGAATGCTACATGGGATTTGGTACCACTACCACAAGGAAAGAGAGCTGTTGGTTGTAGGTGGGTATTCACAGTCAAGCACAATGTTGATGGCTCTGTGAATAGGTATAAGGCAAGATTAGTTGCAAAGGGATACACACAAACATATGGTGTTGATTATGAGGAGACATTTGCTCCCGTGGCAAAAATTAATACTGTTCGAGTCTTGTTGTCCTTAGCAGCTAATCTGGACTGGCCTTTACAACAGTTCGATGTGAAGAATGCCTTTTTACATGGAGATCTGTCTGAAGAAGTCTATATGGAGTTACCACCAGGATATGGAGCAACCTCAGTTAAAAAAGTTGTGTGTAAGCTGAATAAGTCTTTGTACGGACTTAAGCAGTCTCCAAGAGCTTGGTTTGGGAGATTTACTCAAGCTATGCGACGTTTTGGTTATAGACAAAGTAATTCAGATCATACTTTGTTCCTGAAGCACTGTGGAGGTAAAGTTACTGCCCTGATTATATATGTTGATGATATGATTATTACTGGTGATGATTCAAGGGAGATTGGAAGGTTGAAGAATATGCTAGGCTCAGAATTTGAAATGAAGGATCTTGGCTCCCTCAAATATTTCTTAGGGATTGAGGTCGCCAGGGGGAGTGAAGGGATTTCCTTATGCCAAAGAAAGTATGTTCTTGATTTGTTAACAGAAACAGGGATATTGGATTGTAAACCTGCAGACATTCCCATTGAGCAAAATCACAAACTTGCAGAATACCCCGATCAAATTCCTACTGACAAGGCTCGATATCAAAGACTTGTTGGAAGGTTGATTTATCTGGCTCATACTCGACCTGATATTGCCTATGCAGTAAGTGTTGTTAGTCAATTCATGCATAATCCCAGTGAAGCCCATATGGAAGCAGTGATTCGTATATTGAAATATCTTAAATCTGCACCTGGAAAAGGACTCATGTTTTCAAAATATAATCACTTAGACATTAGTGGATATACTGATGCAGATTGGGCTGGGTGTATTACCGATCGGAGGTCTACTTCTGGTTATTTTACATTTGTCGGTGGCAATCTTGTCACTTGGAAGAGTAAGAAGCAGAAAGTAGTAGCTCGATCAAGTGCTGAAGCTGAGTATCGTGGTATGGCACATGGAGTGTGTGAACTTTTATGGTTGAGGAGGCTACTTCGAGATTTGGGATTCAAACCTAAACAAGCCATGTTTTTGTATTGTGACAACAAAGCGGCGGTGGACATAGCACATAATCCAGTGCAACATGACCGGACTAAGCATGTTGAAGTTGACAGACATTTCATCAAGGAAAAGCTTGATGCTAAGCTTATTTCTTTTCCTTTCGTCAACTCAGAAGAACAGTTAGCCGACATCCTTACTAAAGCCGTCTCAAATAAATCTTTTCATGACTCACTTAACAAGTTGGGCATTCGAGATCTATATGCTCCAACTTGAGGGGGAGTGTTAACGTGAGTCATGCACATGAATCCTGACACTCATAATCATCACACTCACTTACCACTCACTTGGATTGCTATCATGCATAAGCATGTTGTCTGCAACTTTAGGCTACTTTAGTTAGAATAATTAGTTAGCTTTAGTACTTTTGTATCTATATAAACAACTACTCCGTGTAAGGTAATTGAATCAATCAATAGATCAATTATTCTCTTCATTTTCTCTTTGTACTTTCTGACTTTAATTACTGATTTTTTTCTACACTTTCCCGATCTCTACTCTCTCTCGTCATTAGAATTCCTCCCTCCGCTTTTTCATCCTTCAATTCTCCACCTCAGTCCCCAAGAGTCCCAACTACTCATCGATCAAGATCAAGATCTCTTGTTTTTTGTCTCCAGTTTCTTTAAGGGATTATGTCGTTATGGGATCTCAATTGTTGTTTTTTCCAGTTTTGCCTTTTTCTTCTTTTTAGTCTAACTTTGGTTGCATAGCTGAATCTTTTCTGGCATTATCCTTCATACCATTTTGACCCTTTCGTTGTGGGATTTCTGATCCATAATTTGACCATTTGCAAGCTCACACTGCAATTATAGACAAATATAAGAAAATAAATTATTTATTATTTGGTATACACTTGGTTAACGTTATATTGTAACTGATTACTAAGCAATCTCTCTCTCTCTCTCTCTCTCTCTCTCTCTCTAACTGAGCAATCACTATGTTGCCGCCGGTAACCATGGCTTCTGGCAACCGTCGAGTGACACCGCTGCTCTGGGCACCCAGTGCTCCGCCACCGCACCTCCATTTTGCGCTGCCCAATTCTCTTTCTCTCCGCTGCTCACAATTCCTCATATAGTACTTACAGAGGAATAAAGAAGAGAGAAGGAAAGAAAAAAAAATGAAAAGGAGAGAACTGGAGGAAGAGGAACGAAGAAAAGCAAAAGAATGATTATGTTTGCATATTGTAGTTAATTATTATGTTTGCAGATATTTTAACAAGAGTATTTTGAGCTTTGGTGGTTTAGGTGCAAGATTTCAATTGTGAGGATAGCAGATCGAGTCTCAGCTTGCACAAAAATGTTAGATTTTTTTTCTTTATAAGTAGTATAGTGAAATATCTTATTTGCCCTTGTTTTTTACGGAGGTTAGACAAAAATGTAACGGAAGTACCTAAATGTCTTGTGTTTCTAAGTTCAGGCACCTAATTGATTGTTTTGTAAGTTCAGACCCTATTTTGTCCGGTCACGAAAAGTCCAGACTCTACCGATGATAAAAACCCAACTTTCAATCATTTCAAACACTTGGAAACATTGTTTTATTGCTATGAAAGTTGTACATTAATCTCTTTCTAGTATTGGATTTATGTACTTTTCTATAATATTTCTTGTAGTACATGCAATTAAAGTATAGAGAAAAATACATTTTTAATCCCTGAACTTTGCATTGGTCGACACTTTCGTCCCTGAACTTTGAAATATATCACTTTCGTCCATGAACTTTGACATCAACTATCACTTTCGTCACTAACCGAAAAAAATGGTGCAAAACTTATGCCAAAATGTTCGCACGGATGAGAGAAGTAACTTTTATAACTGGGGCTAAGCTCGATTCGGCCTAAAATGGCTCGAATTTAGCCCGAAAGCCAGTGGTGGCCGAAACTTTAATTATAAAATTCTCCGCCGTCCGGCGACGGTTTGAGGCGGGGTTGGTGGCGTTGAACTCGCCTCAAGGAGGACTTCAAAGCCCAGTATGTGGTGTCGTTCAAATTGGCCGGAATCGGAGGTTTATTCGGTGAAAACTTCGATCAGGGATGAAAGTGATAGTCTTTTTCAAAGTTCAGGGACTAAAGTGATATATTTCAAAGTTCAGGGACGAAAGTGTCGAATGAGTCAAAGTTCAGGGACTAAAGGTGATTTTTTCCCTAACGTATATATATATAATCATGAATAGTAAAAATTTACTATTCACTCACAAATCGAAAGTAAAAGCAGTGGCTTTTCACTATCCAAGCACGAGTTAAAAGTAAAGCCGCAATTACCGGATCGCATTACCAACAGTCAACAACAGTCAGATGTCTTCCAAGGCCTATAAAAGCATGCCCTCATTCTAGTTTGAGGCACGCTTCATTTTTTCTTTCTTCCCATCTGTTTCTTTAGCTTCTTCATAGTTCATAGGAGCTCATGTGTTGAGCAACTTGTAAACAATTCCAGTAACCTGCATATGCATTAAGTTTTTGTAAGTATTGAAATTATTCAATAAAAATATTCAGTAAAGTTATTCAAATGGTTTTTTATATATTTGATCATTTGCATTTTATATCTAGTCTTTCAAAAATTCATTTGCTATTATTTTATATATATATATATATATATATATATATATATATATATATAATCTGTATATGCTACATATATTGCTTCCAAAGCTTTTCCATTGATATATACTGAAGACAAATTACCGGAGGTAGTACGTCTACTACTTTAGTCTTTAGACCATCAGAAAAATGGTGCTTTCATTGTTTCTCCTTCAAATGTTGGTGGACTTGGAATTCTTAACTTGAGTCATTGAGCTATTTTCTTTTGCAGAGTCTCCAACAAGGTTGTTGCTACAGTTATGCTGTTATTGCTATTATTGCATATTTGGAAGATGCAATGTTAAAGGGGTCATAATGATTAGACCATTTCAAGGTTTGATGTCGTTATTTACTTATTGACACAGTTATGTTGTTATTGTTATTATTGCATATTTTGAAGATGCAATGTTAAAGGGCTCATAATGATTAGACCATTTCAATTGACTGCAATTTTTTGAGAGATTCATAATAATTGGGCTAAGATATGCTATGTGTGATACACATGTGATACAATGGTGATACAACAGTGATCCAACAGTGATACACGTGTGATGTAGTTAGTGATACACGTGTGATGTAGTTAGTGACACACATGTGATACAGTTAGTGATACATATGTGATACAGTTAGTGATACACATGTGATACAACAGTATTACGTGCGGGGCCCTGATACACCTTGTGAGCTGTGATACACATGTAATACACTTTTGATACACTTAGTGATACATTTTCTGATACACATGTGATACTGTAATCAGTTTACCATTAAAATTTGTGATACACGTGATACTTATGATACACTTGTGATACAATATTATGTGGCGGACCCTCATACACCTTGTGATACAGTGATACACATGTGATACACTTGTGATATAGTTTCTGATACACGTGACCTCCCAAATGAAATGATCAGTTTACCATTAGAATTTGTGATACACATGTGATACACCTGCGATACACATGTGATACACCTGCGATACAGTATTATGTGGCGTACCCTCATACACCTTGTGATACACATGTGATACAGTTGTGATACACATGTGATACAAATGTGATACACGTGTGATACAAATGTGATACAGTTGTGATACAGTTGTGATACAGTTGTGATACACATGTGATACAGTTGTGATACACATGTGATACAAATGTGATACACATGTGAGACAAATGTGATACACGTGTGATACAAATGTGATACAGTTGTGATACACATGTGATACAATTGTGATATAGTTGTGATACACATGTGATATAGTTGTGATACACATGTGATACACATGTGATACACATGTGATATACATGTGATACACATGTGATACAGTTGTGATACACTTGTGATACAGTTTCTGATACACATGTGACCTCCCAAACGTGATACTTGTGATACACATGTGATACACTTGTGATACAATATTATGTGACGGACCCTCATACACCTTGTGATACAATTGTGATACACGTGTGATACACGTGTGATACACATGTGATACAATTTGATGTGGCGGGTCCGGGATCCCGATGGTGATTTTTGGAAAAAATAGAGTAAAAATGTGTTTTAGTGATACTGTGATACACGTGTGATACAGTTTGATGTGGCGGGCTCGAGGTCCCGATGGTGATTTTTGAGAAAAATGGAGTAAAAATGTGTTTTGGTGATATTGTGATACACATGTGGTACACATGTGATACAGTTTGGCGTAGCGGGTTCGGGATCCCGATTGTGATTTTTGGAAAAAAAATAGAGTAAAAATGTGTTTTGGTGATACTGTGATACACATGTGATACAGTTTGACGTGACGGGCTGTCACACCCCAACCCGAATTTATTTTTATTTTTACGGGTTAAAGGTATGAATCATATTTTAATTATAGAGAAATTCTATGGAAAAGAATATAACTAATAAACAACTGGATTTTAGAAACGAAACTTATATTACAATGCATATTTTACATCTGGTTTATAGTACAGACTACTCATCAGTAGACCATTTATTCTAGCAGACTTAAGAGAAAAGTATAATACTTATTTTACAATGGCAAAAGTACCTACTAATAGTCCTTGCTCTTATTCTATAAATACAAGACAAACCACACGCCTATTTCACATTATTCATACTAGTCCAAACTTAAACTTCGTGTCCAGTACCTGCAAAGTTTATTAGGGGTGAGCATAAACAGCCCAGTAGGAGGCTAAACCTCTTCAAGCAACAATTTGGCAAACAATAATTAAAAGATCAAACACGTATGCAACAAACACTATACCGATATCTTCTCCAAACTACCCGTTAATCCACATGCTAGAACAAAAGGTGTCTACACGTCCCATACCGTGTATTTTACCTTTTTTTCACAGGTGACTCCAGATGCCCTAACATATGAACTAACCCCCAACCCAACCAATTATCCCCCTTTTGCTAGTCATCTTGTCTAACCTCGATCTCCAATTTCGTACGGCTCTATTAGCCCACCTGAAATTTGGTTCGTACGAGCTAGACTCAACTACGCAAAAGATTTTTCCCATTGAAACCCATTCCCAATTCTATCAAGACAATCCCTCCTTCCATAATATATAAATATTCTGACCAGACAATAAATCATTTAAAGTTTAACAATTGAAATCAAACAACAAACAGCAAACAACAAACAGTAAACAACAAACAATACATTAAATAGAGGCTCCCCAATTTTCCCCCTACCTTGTTTTGCAGCTAGCTAATCTCAAGTTACACTTGTCGAGTCTCTAGTAATATTCCGAATCTAGAATCAGAACACAACAATAATGATCAACAAATTAGAAAGAGAACAACTTAGATATACAGTGACTTGTATAATGTGGTCGTGTGTTCATATGTAAATCACCATCCATATAATCAAGTTTATTAATTTAGCTCCTACTCATAAGAATAACATGCTCCATATAGTCAAAAGGGACCTTTCAGTTCAGCTCAAACTATTATGCTAAATATATCAACCAATACCTCTTATTTTAACTAGATCAAGGAACTGAAAACCAATTGGTAAATAGATCGATGAAAGCTACTGATTAGCAAGATTAATTAATCAAGAATAGTATTATGATCAGTGACCTCATTTAATCTTCTCTGCCAAAGCTAAAGTCTATATTAATATCACAATTACATACAGCCCGTACATGTTTCTATACTCACATTTTTAAGTAAATATCATAACTCCAACTTAATCCGATAAACAAAGTCACAATGTAACAACACTACAAGCATGTTGTCTAAAATAACAGCTAAAAGAAATTAAAGCAAGTCTTTGGTTTTTCTAATAAATAGAATCTAAATAGCCAAACCAATTCGAAACAAAATAGAAAGAGACTAAACTAAACTGAAATCGGAAAGAGGAATTCACACCTTTTGTCTTCACTTTCAAATTTCTAGTTCTATCTCAATCTCTCTCTTAAACAAAATCTCAAAGAAGTGAATGAAAATGTAGAACAAACCCAGCTATTTATAGTGTGAAGCAAGGAGGTAAATAATAAATTTCGGATAAGTACAGAAGAAGCAAAATTTGATACTGACTCTATGAGATTCTTACACGTTCTGGGTAGCTTTGATGAATCATAACTCTAGTATTCTTACTCTCCAAGGCTATTCAGCGAAATTGACACCTCCTGCTTGACTAGGTCGGTAGCTATGAATTTCGTGCTATTTAAGGACGGTGGTCGTGATTGTGGTGCTGGTCTTAGGCGGTCGCGAAGAGAATCAGATGAGGAAGAAGACGATGAAAGGAGAAGACAAAGTTTTGAGTTTAGGAAGTCGGTTTGATTTCTTTTTTGTCGTAAAATCAGTGCTGAAGCTGTTTAAGGATAGTTGGGGCTTGGGTTTGGGCCGAATAGTTGGGCTTCTACTGAAATCCTAAAAAAACAATAGTGAAAAAAAAAAGAAATTAACCAATTTAATTTTCGTAACATTTAAAAAAAAGTAGGTCGTTACACGGGCCTAGGATCCTGATGGTGATTTTTGGAAAACATGTGTTTTGGTGATACTGTGATACATATGTGATACACATGTGATACACGTGTGATACAATTTAACGTGGCGGGCCCGGGATCCCGATGGTGATTTTTGGGAAAAATGGAGTAAAAATGTGTTTTGGTGATACTGTGATAAACATGTGATAAAATTTGGCGCGGCGGGCCCGGGATCCCGATGGTGATTTTTGAAAAAAAATGGAGTAAAAATGTGTTTTGGTGATACTGTGATACACCTGTGATACACATATGATACAGTTTGACGTGGCGGGCTAGGGATCCCGATGGTGATTTTTGCAAAAAAATAGAGTAAAAATGTATTTTGGTGATACTGTGATACACATGTGATACAGTTTGACGTAGCGGACCCGGGATCCCGATGGTGATTTTTGAAAAAAATGAAGTAAAAATGTATTTTGGTGATACTGTGATACACGTGTGACGTGGCGGACCCAATATTTAAGTGAGTGAACATGTTCCATAAGGGAAAAGTGTAATTTAGGTAAGTAAAATTTACATATAAGAAATAAAGGGTTTTAAAAAAAAAGAAAAAAAAAGAGGGGCTTAAGAGGAACAATCTTATTAGAAATAGGCCTTATAGGAAGTGTCCCAAAAAAAAAATACTATAAGTTTAGACAAAACAAAAGACGACTGGGGAATGCTAAGCTCAAACGCACCCTGCGTTTAGCTCAGCCACACCCAGACAGGTGTCCCTAAAAAGGAGAAATGGGGCCTGAAAGGCCAAAAAAGCAAAAGCAAAGCAAAACCAAAAATCAATTAGGACCAGCAGTAGGCACAGCTACCGTCCTTCCTCTTGGGATGCCATCAATATGGGTGCACCTACAATGCTCGGGGGGGGGGGGGGGGAGGATGCATTTGCAGGGGGGTGGGTGGGGTAGAGAACTCAATCCAAGGGCTTAGGAGCTGCCACGTGCCCCAACACTTGGGGCGGGAGGGGGGGCAGCAGAGGATGCATTTGCAGGGGGGGAATTTGGGCCTCTCCAACCATTGCCAATTGGTTTTGGTTGTGATGCCCAGATTACTTTATCATGGTATCAGAGCAGTAGGTTCGCCCACGTGTGAAGCCAAGTGGCCACACGTGCTCCACGTCACCCAATATAAGTTGTCCACGTGTTTGGCTTGAAAATTCGCCACACGTGCGGGGGCGTGTGAGAATGTGGAGTGTTGTCCCACATTGGAGAAAATAGACCTTGCAAATGTGCTTATAAGGATTTGGGCCTATCCAACCATTGCCAATTGGTTTTAGTTGTGACGCCCAGATTACTTTATCATGTGGGTGGGGTAGAGAACTCAATCCAAGGGCTTAGGAGCTGGCACGTGCCCGAACACTAAGTGTTCGGGGCATGGGAGAATTTCCCCATCAATATCAGAAAGAAAGGCTTGAGAGGAATACTTTAATTAAATGCTTTTGCACAATCCTAATCAAAAAAGAGAAAGGAGCAGCTGGGGCAAAAAAGGAGAAATTTTTCCAAGAGACCGTCAATCCACGTAAGATGTGTGACGGTCCAATAATGGGCTGACACGTGGCTAAGGGGAAAAAGGCGTTAAGGCTCTGTTTGCTTCTCCCCCCTTTCTCTTCTTCTCTCTCTCCGATTCTTTTTTCTTCTTCTCTGCCCAGTTCTCTTCTTCCTCCCTCTCTAATTCTTTACTTTTCTTCTTTGCCCAGTTCAAGAACCACGCCCAGGACCACCTTGGAGAAATTTTCTTCTGTTTAATTTTCTTTTGTTTGCTTCTATGTTCATGATTCTTTGGGTGGTTGTTCACTATGAACAAGGGAGAGATGCGGTGGACTGGAGCACGGCTGAGAAAGGGAGGTTGTCGGGGCTGATGAGATGGGCACGGTCGGAGGCGAAGAGAAAAAGGGCTAGGTGCGGGTCTGTGTACAACGGCCATGGTTGAACTGCGGCGGAGACGCGTTGGGCACGAGGCGGAGCTGCTGTTGCTTTGGTTCAGGGAGCTTGTGCGGCTGCGGCGACTGGACAATTGATTTGTTTTTTCGGTCTAACAATGAAATCGATTGAAATTCAAACATATGAGTAAAACCCAGAAAATAATCAAACAATCTCAAGATGGATGACTCAAATTTGGGTAAGAATCTGAGCATAAACATGGGTATTTTCAGTCCTTGTTCATTGATTCATTTTGGGACTGATTATTTAGAATTAATTTTGGGTTTGGAGGATATGCCATGGAAAATTGAGATTCAACATGTAATGAGTATTGGTGTCCTACTTCATTCTCAAATTCATCTCTAACACCCAGGATCAGAACTCGTTGAAGGTAAATGGAGACAAAATGAGAGTGATAACAATCAAGACAAGGGCAAGTGGGTGCAGAAAATTAACAGGCTCTTAGAGAGAGAGGAAGAAGAGAACTGGGAAGACAAGAAGAATCGGAGAGAGAGAGAGAGAAGAAGAGAAAGGGGGAAAAATCAAACAAAGCCTTAACCCTTTTTTCCACTTGGCCACGTGTCAGCTCATTATTGGATCGTCACACATCCTACGTGGATTGACGGTCCCTTAGAAAAATTTCTCGCAAAAAAGAGAAGGGAAAAAAAGCATTTAATTAAAGTATTCGTTTCTCCTTTTTAGGGACACCTGTCTGGGTGTGGCCGACTCAAACGCGCGTTTGAGCTTAGCATTCCCCAAGACGACTTTAAGATTGCAGAACCGGGAAGTCCTGCCTCCTCGTGATAGTTGCTCTGTTTCTTCCTTTGGTAATAGTAATGGCGACTATAGCGTCTCTAGTTCTTTCCACAGGCATCACAGCGGCAGTTCTGCAGGTTCTTCTTGACAGAATCGCCACTTTCACTCAATCAAAGATAGCCCCGTTTATCGAGCTCCACGGCGAGTTCCTCAAGTTGGGAGCAACACTATCAAAAGCTAAAGCTCTTGTTGATGATGTAGAAAACAAGCCATCTATACTCGAGGCTCTTCGAATTTTGCTTGAAGATGTCAAAAGTGTTGTTTTAGATGCAGATGATTTGCTGGACGAGATTATCATGGAACTCGAAAAGAGAAATTCGTCCGAGTTCAATAGGAGTCAGGTACGTAACATGGTCCTATCATCTCGAAAGTTTAATATTCCAAGTGAGTTGAGCAAGATCCATAAAGAACTGGGTGGTTTAGTAGAAAAACTTGGAAATTACAGTATGATAAATTTGGGTCAGCGTCAGTTGCCTATTCCTGTCAGTCCCAGTAGCTCTTTAGTAGATGAGTCGAATGTAATTGTGGGAAGGGGTACAGAGAAGGAAAAGATCATTCAGATGGTCTTATCTGAGCAAAGAGATGGTGGAGGAAATGTTTCTGTGATTCCAATAGTGGGTATGGGTGGAATTGGAAAAACAGCACTTGCTCAGATTGTCTACAATGATCCACATGTGGTTGAAAACTTTGATTTTAAAATCTGGGTATCTGTTTCCCTAAGCTATGATGTGCTCATGATTACAAAATCCATCTTCAACTCTGTTACAGAGCAAGTGTCTGAGTTGTCTGAACTGAAGGAAGCTTTTGAGTTGTCTGATCTGAAGAAATGTTTTGAGTTGAATCTTAATGCCATTCATATTCAGTTACAAAAGAAGTTGAGGGGGAAAAAGTTTTTGCTTGTACTTGATGACATGTGGAATGAGAATCCCAGAGATTGGGATCTATTGAAGTTGCCTTTTCAAGTTGCAGCACAAGGAAGCAAGATTATGATGACTACCCGAAGCGAAATTGTTTCTTCTATTCTTTCTGGCACTCCTGCTTATCATTTGGATACTTTGTCTCATAATGATTGTTGGACGATTATTAAACAAACGGCAGGACTAAGTGATGCACATGAAAATGAGGTTATTGGGTTAAAGATAGCGAAAAAGTGCAAAGGGCTTCCATTGGCGGCGAAAGTGATTGGAAGCGTTCTGCGTTATAAATCTGGAGAGATGAAGTGGGATGCTTTGTTAAAATGTGAGCTTTGGGAGTCGCCGGAACATGGAAACCATATCTATCCAGCACTTAAGTTGAGCTATGATAATTTGTCTTCTTATTTGAGAAGATGTTTCACTTATTGTTCTATTTTCCCACGTGATCATGAATTTGAAAAGGATGATTTGGTTCAGTTATGGGCAGCAGAAGGCTTCATTCAAGCTCAAGGAAGACAAGAAATTGAAGACATTGGAAGAGAGTACTTTGGTGGCTTGTGTTCGAGGTCTTTTTTCCAAATTTCGGATGATGATCAACCAAGATATAAAATGCACGACCTTATTCATGATTTGGCGAGATTGGTTTCAACCAACTTATCCTTTTCCATGGAGGACAATATGTCAACCTTCTTGCCCATACCTAGACATGCTCGGTATTCTTCATTGCTTTGTCAAGACATTAAGCCATCTACATTGGAGGTGTTTCACAGGTATGAGAAGTTGAGGACCTTTATGTTGCTTTCTGAACATGCATCCAATCTTAACCAAGTCCCATATGATTTCTTTATAAAGTTGGGACGCTTAAGAGTGTTGAATTTGAGTCATAGTGGCATCTCTGACTTGCCTGACTCTATTAAAAATTTAATACACCTTCGATACCTCAATCTTAGTCATACCTCTATCAAAAGATTGCCAAAATCTGTAGCAAATATATGTGGGTTGGAAACACTTAAGCTCAAGAATTGTTGTGAGCTTCTTCAGTTGCCTGAGAACTTGAAGAACTTGATTAAGCTACGACATCTTGACTTTGATGGATACCGTTTAATTAGTTCTATGCCAATAGAAGTTGGGAAACTTACCGGTCTTGAAACCCTGCCTGCATTTATAGTGGGAAAGCACCAAGGATATCAAATCGGGGAGCTCAAGAACATGAGGTTACTTCGTGGATCCATTTGCATTACAAATCTTGAGAATGTGGCAAATTCTGTAGAGGGTGAGGCTGCTATGTTACACGAGAAGCAATACCTAGAGAAGTTGGAGTTGGAATGGAATGAAATGGGAGCTCAAACAGTTGAACAAGAAGTTCTTACAAGCCTTAAACCTCATGTTGGGTTGAGAGAGTTACGAGTAACAGGATACTGTGGTTTAATATTTCCAAATTGGATTTCTGACTCATCATTTTGCAAGCTTGAGAGAATCGATTTAGACAAGTGCCAATTTTGTACACTTCTTCCTTCTCTTGGTCAACTTCCGGCTCTCAAGTATCTTCTCATTCAAGATATGTGTGCTTTGGAAAATGTGGATCATCTATTTTGTGGGTCGGCAGGTACTTTTCCCTCATTGGAGTCGCTAACATTTCAGGACATGCCAAAGTTGAAGATTTGGTCAGGAATAATTGAAAATGACATGCCTCGCCTAAGAGCGCTTAGCATTGATTCTTGTCCAGAATTGGTCACCCTACCTTCAATCCATTACCTAAGATCACTTGAAATGTTAGAAATCAATCGGTGCCCTGAGCTTCAATCATTGCCAAGGGAAGGACTGCCACTCTCACTCACATGTTTGATCATTTCGGATAGTGACATTTTAAAGGAGCGGTGCGAGGTGCGAGGTGCAGATTGGGACAAGATCAAATCAGTCCCCAACATAATGATTGATGATGAAGTGATTCCCATGGAAGGACGTGAGAATTGAATATCGTTGCCTCTCCATTAACTAGTGGAAAAGTTCTGAGTTTGATAAAAAGGTACTGAATGTAATACTGTACAGAAATCATTGGTTAATTGTTCATCTTTTGACTTGAATGGATACATCCATCACTATAAATTTCCTTCTTCCCAGTACCATAGAATTATTAGCTTTGCATATCCGATGTGTGTCAGAACTTGTTTGAAATAGGCTTTAGTAAAATAGGCTTTAGTATGCTAGCATTTTCTGCCCTTTCAAAGGTCTTTTCACTTTACTGGCACTGTAGTGATGTTTTAAATACTCGTGTAGCCTCAAGTAGCTGGGTCAATTTACTATGCATACTGTGAATATAGTTCGTGAGGTGCCTTACAGTTTAGCATTGACTAGATTTCCTGACATGAAGATGACGATATTAGCAGATCTGTGTTGAAGCTATGAGCCTATGATATTACATGAAAAATCATAAAATCCTGTGGCATGCAAATATAGAGTTAGGACCATCAAGTGCCTACCTATTTCTGAATAACAGAATTTTCTTTTCTTGTAGAAAATCCTCTTTATGTTCGGGCTCTGCCAAGCAGTGCCGCAACTACCTGAAGCAGTTTCAAAATGGAGAGTGTGTCCCTTTCTGGGCTATCTATGCTAAATCCTAATGTGAGCGAGTAAATTTTGTTATATGCATAAACAATTTAATATTATATACTATTTTCTGTAAGAATTTTCCTGTACATACAAGCTGTTAGGGATTTATTGTAGCTCACAACATCTCCATGATGGATGAATAAGTTGACCTTTAAATCTATATTTTGCGCAGGTAAATGAGATTCGTGGTGCTCCAGAAAACATCTTCCGTTGCTCAAACCTCTTGCTTTTTCTTCTGTTGTTCTGTTTTTCTTTGGTTTGCTGTCCTCTTTATCACTGCACCAACCATCCTGGTTTGAAGCATCTTATTGATGAGTGCAGTAGAAGTTCATGTATTATAATTCTGTATGGAACTTGTAAGTGTGATATTTTCCTGTTGCAAGTTAAATCTTTTTCGCATTTACTGGAATTTATGTAGTTTATGTATGATGTGTCAAGTAATATAGAAGTTTTTCCCATGTTTTGGTATTGGGGTGGGAATTTTATGCCCTTCACTTAACTTGCATATGCTTGAACTATGACCTGGGCTGATTTGATTAACTGTGCCGTTCATACTTATGTTTTGGCAGCTCAGCTAGAGTCACCCCTTCTTTTAGTCGCTTCTTTTTTCATGGCCTCCCGAGCACTCAAGATTACGGTCATGATTGATCGGGTTGGAGAAGTTTAAATCTTGTGTCACGCACATGATTATATTGCATTCATTTTAGGTGTTATATACATATATATTCACCTTATAAGTTCCAAAGATATTTTTATTTTTATTAATTCGATCTTCTACAAAAAATGACAATAGCGCGCTTTTATTCCAAGCAAGAGAGTATTGCAAAATAAGTTGATAATGCAAATACCAAAGACAGACCAGAACTACTTGTGTACGTTTTATTACCAATGAACTTCCTCATTATTAATTATCGTTCTAAGATGGTTTTCCACCAATCAAGTTGATCCTCTATTGCTGGTGTTGAAGCCCTGCTGCTAATGCTGTTTTCAGATTGGATGTGATGTTGGATTAATAACTGTTGGAATCTAAACCAAGCCCATTACTTAGTGTATTGTGCTGTAGTTTGTCTACTGTTTGGCATGTTGTAGTCTTTTGACGTTAAGCATGCTTTAGTCTTCCAATGTTGTCTTTGTTTTCTAGCTGTTGTAGTATTTTAATATTTCAAGTCTAGAGTCTTCTTATAGTCTCTGGAAGTTGTGTGTTTGACTCTCTATAAATGAGAGTTTACTTTGTCGTTGTTGTATGGTGGTATGAGTTGAAGTCATCCAGACAATAATAAAAGTTCTTTCTCAGACCTCTCTGTTTTCTTCTCTGTTTCCTCGTTTCTGTTTGTTCCTTACTTCTTTAATTACCTTGTGTCTACTGTTGTGAGATCCACAGCAGTGAGTGTACTTGCTATAATTCCTGGGATTCTACATCTGGTATCAGAGCTTGAAGAGTGAAGAGCTGTTGGTTCAAGGATGTCAAACAGGGTCGAGTTCTCGCAGTGCCCAGTCGGAAAATTTGACGGGAAAGGAAACTTTCAACATTGGAGAGCTCAGATGGAACTCTTCTTTCAGGTGATGGAGTACACAGAGGTTGTGATCACCGGATTCGTTGATCCCGGAGATCGTGTGAACCTCACACAGAACCAGAGAGAGGAACTAATCAAAAATCGGAAGAAAGATAGCAGAGCATTGATGTACATTTATGGAGCTATTGTTTCTGATGTTTATGAGAAGATTACAAATGCTTCTACAGCAAAGGAAGCCTGGGATTGTCTCATCAACTGCTATGTGGGACAAGACAAGGTGAAAAAGGTTCGGCTGCAGACTTTACGGCGGCAATTTGAGCTTCTTCAGATGGAGAAAAGGGAGAGCATCTCTGATTACTTCTCACGCACGTTGGCCATTGTGAACCAGATGAAGGCCAATGGGGAGACTATAGCTGATCTCCAAGTTGTGGAGAAAATTCTTCGGACATTGACGGAGCGGTTCGAAGGCAAAGTCACTGCAATTGAGGAGTCACGAGACCTCAGTGCCATGACAGTGGATGAACTAATGGGTTCCCTCCAAGCTTATGAGCAGAGACTAAATGAGAAGTCAGAGGTTGCAGTAGAAGAAGCATTGGAGACTCAGTTGAGCTTGAAGAAGGAGAAAACTTTGGCGTCCCGTAATGAGGGAGGCTACCGCCGTGAAACAAGCCACAGAAACCAGAATTCAAGCTACAAGAGAGGATCGAATTATCGATTTGGATCAAAGAGAGGAAGAGGAAGAGGTCACAATTGGAGTCAACCACGTGACAAATCCAAGGTTCAGTGTTTCAATTGTCGGGAGTACGGCCACTACAAAACAGAGTGCAGCCAAAGAAGAAGATCAGAATACCATGAGCCTCATGCCAAGATTGCAGAGAATGATGGTGACAATGAAGAGAACCTGTTGTTGGCTTTCAATGTTGTGAATGGCCAAGAAAAAATCAAATGGTATTTGGATACAGGTTGCAGCAACCATATGTCTGGTCATAAGGAGTTGTTTGCTGATTTAAATGAATCTATAAGATCAGAGATTACATTCGGCAATGCAGCAAAGATGCCGGTAAAAGGAAAGGGCAGAATCTCTATCCAGCTGAAGGAAGGGGTGAACAACACCATATCTGATGTGTATTATGTACCTGGTCTCAGCCACAATCTGTTAAGCGTGGGGCAGCTGTCAGAAAAAGGATATGATATGAGAATTTTCAGAGGAGTCTTCACCATCAAAGATCCTCAGCAAAGATTAATAGCCAAGGTAAATATGGCTCAAAATCGTCTATTCCCCTTATATGTTGACAGTGAGAATTTACCTTGCCTTAGCTCTATGTCTGTTGGTGATAATTGGTTGTGGCATATGCGTTTTGGGCATTTAAATTTCAATAGCTTAAACTTGCTTGCTCGGAAGAATCTAGTCTCTGGTCTGCCACAAATTCTTGTTCCAAACCAAGTGTGTGAGACTTGTGTGATCGGGAAGAAACACAGAGATACCTTTCCTAAAGGAGGTGTTTCTAGAGCACAAATGCCCCTGGAGATTATTCATTCTGATTTGTGCAGTCTTGAAGTTCCTTCTTATGGTGGTGGAAAGTACTTTATTACTTTCATTGATGACTTCAGTAGGAAGACTTGGGTGTACATCTTGAAGAACAAATCGGAGGCCTGTGATACATTCAAGCTTTTTAAAGCTTATGTTGAAAAGCAAAGTGGGGAGAAGATAAAGGTGCTGAGAACTGATAGAGGGCAAGAGTATATTGTATGTGATGATTTCTTGCAAAAGAATGGCATCAAGCATCAATTGACAGCTCGGTACACGCCCCAGCAAAATGGCGTAGCGGAGAGGAAAAACAGAACCATCATGGATATGGTAAGATGTATGCTGAGACTTAAAAATTTGCCTAAATATTTTTGGGCAGAAGCTGTTGCTTGTGCTGTGTATATTCTGAATAGGTCTCCCAGCAGTAGTGTTGAAGGAAGAACTCCTTTTGAAGTATGGAGTGGAAGGAGGCCAAATATTGAGCATATGAGGGTATTTGGGTGCATTGCATATGCCCATGTACCAGACCATATCCGAAAGAAGCTTGATGACAAGGCTGAAAAATGTATCTTTATTGGGTACAGCAATGTTACAAAAGGGTACAAGCTTTATAATCCAAAGAAGGAGAAAGTGATTATCAGCCGGGATGTCATTTTTGATGAGCAAAGTTCGTGGGATTGGTCCTCAAAAGAAAGCAGTCCAGCAGTGTTTGTTCCACTGGAGGATGATTCAACTAATGATGAACCTGTTGTTGAATCAGAAGTTCAATCTCCAGCAAACCAATCTCCAGAAGCTGAACCTCCACAAGAAGTTGCAGCAAGAAGACCTCGACGTGAACGTCGGCTGCCAGCTTATTTGGAAGATTTTGAGTTGGACACTAGAAGAACCACTTCAGATGAAGAAATTGTCAACTTTGCCTTGTATGCTGATTGTGACCCTCTCACTTTTGATGAAGCTAGACGTCATCAACACTGGTTAATGGCAATGGATGAAGAAATTCATGCCATTGAAAAGAATGACACATGGGAGCTCACTTCACTTCCAGAAGGAAAAACTGCCATTGGAGTTAAATGGGTGTACAAAACAAAGTACAGGCCAAATGGAGAAGTGGATCGTTTCAAGGCGAGGTTGGTAGCAAAGGGCTACAAGCAAAAGCCAGGTATTGATTATCTTGAAGTATTTGCTCCTGTTGCTAGACTAGAGACTGTGAGAATGCTTATTTCTCTTGCTGCTCATAACTCTTGGAAAATTTTCCAAATGGATGTTAAATCTGCCTTTTTGAATGGAACTCTTGAGGAAGAGGTGTATCTTGAGCAGCCAGCAGGTTATGTGAAGGAAGGCCAAGCTGATATGGTCTATAAGCTAAAGAAGGCTTTATACGGCCTTAAACAAGCACCTCGAGCATGGTATACTCGAATTGATTCTTATTTTCTGGAGCATGAATTTCAGAGATGTCCTTATGAGCACACCTTGTATGTTAAAACTGATGAGCAAGGAAATATTGTCATTGTGTGCTTATATGTTGATGATCTTATAATTACTGGTAGCAATTCGAAGTTGATTGCTGAATTTAGGGAGGCATTGGCTTCTCAATTTGAGATGACTGACATGGGATTAATGTCTTACTTTCTTGGCATTGAAGTGTTGCAAACTGAGCAGGGGATTTTTATTTCACAAAGAAAATATGCAGCTGATGTTCTCAGAAGGTTTAAGATGGAGTTGTGCAAGCCAATTCTAACTCCTGTTCAAGAAAGATTGAAGCTGGAAAAAGATGGGCCTGGAGACTTTGTGAATCCTACTCTTTACAAGCAGTTGGTTGGAAGTTTGCGTTATTTAACTAGCACCAGACCAGATATTACATATGGTGTTGGACTCATTAGCAGATTCATGGAAGCCCCTCGGCAGTCCCATATGATGGCAGCAAAAAGAATCCTGAAGTATATCAAAGGCACTCAAGGTGATGGTATTTTTTACTCAACTAATTGTCCAATTGAGCTTGTTGGTTATACTGATAGTGACTGGGGTGGTGATTCTGAGAATGCAAAAAGCACTTCAGGTTATGCATTTCACATTGGTTCAGCAGTTTTTTCTTGGTCATCAAAGAAGCAACAAGTTGTTGCTCTTTCTACTGCCGAAGCAGAATACACTGCAGCAACTGGATGTGCTACTCAAGCAGTGTGGTTGCGTCGTATGCTTAGCTTCTTGCAGCAAGAACAGAGGTTTCCTACAAAGATTTATTGTGATAACAAGGCTGCAATTGCATTATCAAAGAACCCAGTGTTTCACGGAAGGACCAAGCATATTCATGTGAAGTTTCATTACATTCGTGACTTGGTGAATGAGAAGAAGATTGAAATTCACTTCTGTCGGTCCAAGGATCAAACTGCAGACATTTTTACAAAGCCTCTCAAGGCAGATGCTTTCTTGAAGCTGAAGAAGATGCTGGGAATGAAGAAGTTCAACGAGCTTGGTTTAAGGGAGGCTGTTGGAATCTAAACCAAGCCCATTACTTAGTGTATTGTGCTGTAGTTTGTCTACTGTTTGGCATGTTGTAGTCTTTTGACGTTAAGCATGCTTTAGTCTTCCAATGTTGTCTTTGTTTTCTAGCTGTTGTAGTATTTTAATATTTCAAGTCTAGAGTCTTCTTATAGTCTCTGGAAGTTGTGTGTTTGACTCTCTATAAATGAGAGTTTACTTTGTCGTTGTTGTATGGTGGTATGAGTTGAAGTCATCCAGACAATAATAAAAGTTCTTTCTCAGACCTCTCTGTTTTCTTCTCTGTTTCCTCGTTTCTGTTTGTTCCTTACTTCTTTAATTACCTTGTGTCTACTGTTGTGAGATCCACAGCAGTGAGTGTACTTGCTATAATTCCTGGGATTCTACAATAACATATCCTTCACGGGTCGAGCCCTCCTCCTCCTCCTCCTCTAAAAAGGCTTTCAACCAATCAATTTTTTGTTCTATTAGTACTAGTGGTGCTGATGATGCCATGCTAATGTTCTTCTTTTCCGACTGAATTTGGTCTTCACCTGTCAAACAAGGCGAACTGGCTGAGATTAATCTTCGCGGTTCCGGTCTGCTTAGTGTGATGGGCTTCGCTGCAGACTTCTGGGATGAATATTTATGCTTTGTGCTTACTGAGAATCTTGCTGGTTTTTCACGGAGCCTCGTGTTCCAAAAGTTTTTCACATCATTTGCTGTTCTTCCCGGAAGTCTTCCAGCGATCAATGACCACCTTTCATAATATAACAACACAGAAAATGAACAACTGTATGTACGTACTATTTGTATGTATTGAAACCTTAATTAGCTAGCTAGCTTGCTTTATAAAGTATTGCTGTTGCAGGTTTCAGCACCGAGGTCAAGCTAATTAATCCCCGGCCATGAGATTAACATAATTTCCTTTTTTGTTTTTTGAATTGAATTGAGGGCTGGAACCCAGTCAAATCATAATTATTATTAGTATTATTGATTATTGACATGCATCTAAAATCATAAATATTTATGATGAGTTGGTGATACAGGACAGGATTGCACATATTACATGATAATTAACCAACCAAAACCATACAAATTATGGGTCACCAAACCCATAAATAAATAAAAAAATGAAAACAAATTAATGTAGTCATAGTACGTTTCTGCTTGCCTGTTGCCTAAAAGGTTGTGAAGCCTAAGCATGAGATCTATCTCATCCTCCTCAAACTCTCCTCTCTTTATATCCGGTTTCAGATAATTCATCCACCTTAGCCTACAGCTCTTCCTGCATCTCTTTAAGCCTGCAGCATATATTATATCAAAATTAAAATAAATCAAATTAATTAACGTCGTTCTTAATTTCTATACATGCATGCATGAATTAATTAGTAACTATATGATCGATCTGAATTGAATGAATTAATTACCTGCAGCTTGAGGAATCTGGTGCCATCTTCCTTCTCCGTGCTGTTCAATGCACTGCCTCAGAAGATTATCTTCTTCTCTGCTCCATGCACCTTTTCTCAAACCATTTTTATTGATCATGTTTTTTAGTATATATTAATTCCCCAATATATAAATAACTCGGTACCATATATATGCGCGCATGATCTATCTATCTTCAGTACGTACTACTTTTATACAATTAGGTACTACCTAATTAACGTACCATTGAAAAACGAAGAACAAATTAAAATTAAAATTCTCTTATGTGTGGACTCTTAATTAAGAATAATAATAATATAGACTGAAGAAGGGAGGCGCCATTAATTATCACCTAACGAAGGAACCACCCCCGGCCTCCAGGCCAAAACAAATTAAACAACAGCTTAATTTCTCTGCAAGAATTTTGCTTGCTCTTTTCCTCGCCATGAATATTGAATATCCCTAGCTACTCGATCCAGCTATATATTGAAGTGCATGCATGTGGGGATTCACAATATATATACATCTTTTGCTTAATTACTATCCATATATATCTAAGTGTTTACATGTACTTACGGAAGGATTGAAGTCTCAAGTTTGATATTATGGTTTCAGGAAAATTCTAATCGTACTTAATAATTTAATTATTTGTACCAACATTTTTCAAATAATTTTTAAAATGCCGAATTAAATCCAATTTCTTTTTCCCGCACAGTCTCATCTCAACAAAACAATTACCCAAGAAAAGAATAATCTCCCAAATAATTTATTTTTAAACAGATCAAAAAGATTTCAAGTATTGGGGAAAACAAAAATTTCAATGAAAATATCGAGAAAATATCATATATCTATAGTAATTATATATAAACATTAGGTAAAATTGTAGTGTCAAGTATGAATGTATTAAAACTAAATAGTGCAAAGATATTGCATTTAACATCATCGGTATTACTGAAAAACATAACTTGTGAGAAATATCGAGGAAGTCATCGATACGGAAGACTTGGTTCCGACTAGTGGCCTATCTTGTGTGTGGCTCATATTGCAAATGATAGAGCTTTAAGGCAATGGTTAGTCATTGTGTTTTGATGTGTCGCTAGTGAAGGAAATTTGAAGATGGGTGTCATTACGAGGAAACATTGACTTTGAGCTCAAACTACTATCATCAATCCTTGCACTACCAGACTTTTGATGAGTGAAGCGGCAACATATATAGTCGTATTAGGACACTAAGTTCATATTTTTTTATTGCAAAGTTTTTAGTGTCATGTATTGTCTGTATTGGGCTTATTAGAGAGTAGCTGAAATTTACTTATGTAATGTCTCTTATGGATGTGCCCTTGACAGGATGTGACATCATATGTATTTTTCGATCTTTATATATTGTCGTCTTTCCATTAAAAAAAATAATTATATATATATATATATATATATATATATATATATATATATATGGGTGTACTGGGAATGACTTTCATTGCATTGAGCTAGTATAGGGGACAAAAATACATAAGGGTCTTTAGTTGAACCACTAACCAACAAAATTGTCTGACCAACCGATCCCACACTGTAATGTGGACAAATTTAATGAGGACAGTTTGGTATTTCTGAATGAGAAATAGGGAGTAATTTTGATATTATCTTTTATTTTTTATTTTTGTTTTTGCCGAGATCTTTTATTTATTGTTATTGTTCGATATCATTTTGTGGATAACCAACGTTGTTAGCCAACATAGTAAGCAAGAGTGAGAAATAATTGCACCTATCAAATCTTGGTGGGCGGCTTTAATAACAACTACCTTAATTGAGGACGCCATAACCATTCAACCACCTTTGATTACGCGGTAGGGCTTGGTCCCTATCAAACAAGATATGTTAGCGGCAACATCAACCACAAGCACCCTGGTCTTTTTCTTTTCTTTTTTGGACGAAAAAAAAAAATTACAAATACAAATAGAGAAATTTTATTCACACATGACTAAATACTAGATACACACCCCATTATTAATACACCACCTATTAACTTTATTGAAACACAATTTATTAGATACACAACCCCAAGCTTCTTAAACTACCCTAATTTTAAATACACAACCTATTTACTAAATACACATCCCACATCCTTTTTCTAAATACACAGACAACGTCTGTTTCAAAAAAAAAGAAAAAAGATGCACGATCTTTGCATACCCATCTTGAATTTCCGTCTCGTTTCAGAGAATTTCCTTTGCATACCCATTTTTGCAGATCAATGGTTGATTCATCTACTTTGCAGACCCAACTAGCCTCTACATGATTCATTTAGTTTGCAGATCAATCGTTGGGTAGTTTGCAGATCAATCATGTTTCTGCATATTATTCAAGCTATGATTGATCAAGCTAGTTTGCAGATCAATCATTGGGTAGCTAGCTTGAATAATCAACAATTGAATCAAAGGGTTTTTGCATATCAACGACGATCCCTATTTAAAAATCAGTTCTAACTTTGGAAGTTCATCCATGAGTGTGGCCAACTGTTTCTGATTAGGGCTTTCAATCTTCACCCACGTCGTTCTCGTAGAGGAGAAGAAGACTCTAACGCGGGATTGTTTATTTCAACTATGTTTCTTTAGTTTTAATATATAAATGTCTCTTTTGGTAATTTTATGTACCCACAAAGTCTTATGTAAATTGTAGAAAAAAAGGGGTGTGTATCTAGTATATAGAGGTGTGTGAATAAAATTTCCCATACAAATAGGGTATTGAAAAAGAAATAAAGAAAAAAAAAAAAAACTTGCAAAGGAAGAAAACAAGATGAAAAACGACTAGACTCAGAAGAGTGAAATAGAAGACAAGGGTCACAAAGAAAGTGAAGCAAGTTTAGAGCCTAAAAAGGATTGCTGAGTATTATTTGAATCACAATAAGAGTGGGTTTTAACTTTAAATGAAAGGATGGAGCAAGATAAGATTGTAAACAAGGAGAAGCCTCCAGAAGAGAAAGAAGAAGAATACGAAAACCTTGCCTCGGACAACTTCCTATCAATGATGGGAACGAAAAAGAATGCGCCATTGAAGAGGAAAACAAGGATCCAACCCATCTGTGAAAGATTGGCGAAAAGAAGCAAGTGGTGAAATGCCGAAGGAACAACTTTTCTTGCATTGCTTTGAAGACATCAAGAGCCTTTTGCTCAACCATTTCCGAGTACGAAGGAAAATACCGAAACACTGAAGACTCATTACAGAATAGAAAGGATATAAGAAAATTGGACAGAAAACAGCAGACAATCACTGGATTATGTGGGAGAATAGTCCTCACTCAATTGCCGAATAGTCGAATACTACAGAGCTTATACCTAAAGAGGTAAAATGGGAGAACATTTGAAATGGAAAAGGCATCAAAGTATTCAGTTCATGGTTAAACATCCCCAGGTAAAAATACAAGAGTACTGGAAAAACATCTCCATAGAAAGTTGATGGGTTGAGAGAAAGAACTTACAAAACTCAAGAGGCTAACAAACAAGCTTAAAAAGAAACACCTGGAATACCCGAGAAATACGCCTCACTTTGCAGTACTAACAAATTCAGGATAACAGAAACGAGGAGTAATCCTTCAAGTAGATCAAATCCAGTCTCCCAGGTTTATTATTAAAGACACCATTAGGTAGCCTCAGAGGGTTTCAGCTTTCTTCCATTTCCCTACTTAACAGCTCAGAACACTTTTGGGATAACCCAACAGGAAGTCTAAGTACCAAAAACAGAATAAAAAAGAAACAAGAAAAAAAGGGAAGCTAACCTCCAAATAACCCTTCGGGTATAATTGAAGTGAAAAATGTTAAAAGCCAAGGATGTTCAAGATAAACACCAGTAAACCATTAACCACCAAAAACATCTGCATAACAAGAGCATTGGCCGAGTTCCTAATTCCAAAATAAAATGAAGCATTAACTAGTTGGAGGTCTAGATGCCTGTAGATCCAAAACCTCCAGCACCTCCAGCAGTGCAATCCAAATCCTCAACCTCCATAACATCTGGAGTGATAATCTTCACAAGCATTAGCTGTGCAATCCTGTCACCCATCTTAATTTCAAAATCAACATCTGAATGGTTGAACAAGATCACCCCAACTGGACCCCTGTAATCTGCATCTATGACTCCTCCTCCCACATCAATTGAGTGCTTCCACGCCAAGCCTGATCGTGGTGCTACAAACCCAATAGGCAATCATATTCATATAGAAGCATCTAACAATGCATAAACAAAAAATCAAAAATGATAGTTCACAGAAATTGAACAATACAATTGAGAATATGGATTTTACCAATTCGTGCATAGATTCCTTCAGGGACGGCAATGCTCAGATCGGTTGGGACCAAGGCTTTTCCTCTGGCAGGCACAATTATCTCAGTTGCACTATATGAAATAAACAACCCCATAAAGATCCACCGTAAGTTACAATGGTTTTTCGTGGTCAGCTGTAACGTCAAGAAAATGAAGACTTCTGGGTTTACCTTGAAAGGTCAAAACCTGCAGAGAGAGAGGATGCTCTTGTGGGCAAAACAGCTTCTTCAGATAGTTTTTTCACCCTGAAAAAAGAGGTAGTGCTTTCAGAGACTTGAGCCACATTGCTTTGGTTAAGCTTTTGGATTTCAGTAACTGTTTCCTTAACTTTGAGGATTCCGCTTTCTACCTCTTGAGCATCTGCATATATCCAAATTGATAATTACTGACTAGAGTTGATTTATTATCACATTACTGGCAATCCTTTGACATAAATTGATACACATTAAAAATAGATACAAGAAGATTACATTGTGCAGGTGTGTGCGTGTGAGATCGGTTCAGATTCCCTGTTCCTAACTTCAGCCCTTCATATAACATAGATGACTGATGCTAGGTGTACCAACGTTTCATGTACGACCTATAAACCAACTTATGTGGCAAGTAATGTGGCACAGAAACTACCCAATCAGAAATTTTCATTAAACGATGTGGCAATACCACATCAGCTGCCACATAAGGTGGTTTCTAGGTGGTAGTGGTACACTAGCATTATTCAACATAAATTCTACTTTAAAAAATCAAAATGTAATTACAATTACCCACACGTATGCAATGTAAAACCAAATATTAGCATTACAACAGCCAAATAGTTAAACCCCTTTTCAGAGACGAATAGAAATTAAGATGTGAATTGCAGATTAACTAACCCCACCAGTCTCAACTTCTCGCCAGGGGAAAACGCAATTGATGCAACACTAAGGATATACTAATTTCTTCTAGTAAATCAATGTGTAACTCATAAGTTTCTATTCATTAAACTTTTCATAAGTTTCTATTAATTCAATTGTAAGGACATTGTCGAGAGTCTTGCAAGAGACGAACTTCATATTCCTATGCTTAAGCAGAAAATTCAAATTATTTGAACAAGGAACAAAATTCAGGTACTCCTCATGGATAGGGGGAAAGTTACTTGATGCTATCCTTGCATCAATTATAAACCAAATCCTCAAATAAAAAAAGTTCTAAATTCCCGAAAGAAGGACTACCTAGAGCCCTGAACCAATTTCCCAGGTAAAGAAACACCAAGACTTTATAGATGGAGTGATTTCAAATAAATGATTTCCATTTGAAAACAAAGCTCAAATTGTAAACAGACTACCACGTACTAGATAGAAGGTGCTCTATGTCAAAGGGATTTGAAATTCATTTGTAATCTCCGTTTTATTCTTAAATCTCCACATGCATGGATTGTAACAAAAAGATAGCACTTTAACCTTATATCGTCAACTAAAACTGTAGATTTGGAATCACTACATCCATCTCAATTCCCAGAAATCATCACACCCAAACCCAAAGAATCTAACAATAGAATTACCAAAAACTAAAATATACAGAGGAAACTTACCAAAGAACAGAGGCAAAAGGGTGACCGGGTTAGGCGCTTCCCTTCCGGGGTAAATGAGTTTTTCCATTTCCTTTTGACAGTCTGTGAATATGACACTATTACTCGCACCTTTTTCTTGCTATCTGATGTAGAAAAAACCAAAATTAAGAGTGGTAAAAAGTATCACAAAGTTGTTTATGTTACCACAAAAGAAACAAATAATTCGATAAATAACTGACGTACTGTGATAACTTGGATGTGGTTGCCGGAGAAGGTGAATTGACCACACAACCTAACTATCCCATATGCGTAATTGGGACAAAAGAAATAGGGCGCGAAACAGAAATATTGACAACGGCTTCCCGCGCCGTAACAAAAGAAATATGCGCTCCGTAAAAGTAATTTTTCCTTTAAACGGAATGACATTTATGCTTGAAATCAAATAAAATATACGAAAAAAAACATGATACGCATTGCAAGAATTTTCCCTTTTATCCATTACTATAATAATCTAACTAAAACAGGAGAAACTCTCACAATTCAAAGCAAAAACAAAAAAACCGGAAACAAAACTCGGTCCGAACCGATTCAGCTAAGACGAACAAAGCCGGTCCAGTGCCTCCTTGGCCTCGGCGAACAGTGGCTGAAGCGTCAAGGCATCCTGGTAAGCCTTCTTCGCCTCGTCCGTCATCTTCTTCTCCTCATAGCACTCTCCCAACGAGCAAAAGGCCTTGGCGTTTTCGGGACTCAGCTTCACGGCCAGAGTCAAATCCTCGATGACCGAGTCGACTCGGGCGGGTCGGTTCATGGACATCTTAATCTCCGCCCTCTTGAAGAGCGCGTCGCCACGCTCGGCGTCGCTGAGGCTTTTGCGGCAGAGCGGCGAGAGCGCGACGTCGATGGCGTCGAGCGCGGAGGTCTTGAAGCCCTGAACGTCGAGGGCAAGGGCTTTGAGGATGTGAGCGGCGGCGTCCTTGGGATCGAGCGCGATGGCCTTCTCGGCTTCGTCAAGGGCTTGTTTGGAGAGAGAGGCGGCGGAGGACTTGGAGGCGGCGGATCTGGCTTGTGCGAGGAGCTGGGCGCCGAGGACGAAGTGGCGCTTGGATTGGATGCCGGATTTGCTTTTCAATCGGAGGCGGAGGTTGGCGAGGACTTTTTGGGGAACGTTGTTGATGAAGAGGAAGGTGACGACGACTAGGAGGACTAGCCCGATTTGGAGGCAAATGTCTATTACCATCTGCTCCATTTTGTTTCAAATCTCGATCTTGGAATTGGGAGAGAAGAAGAAGCGTCCGACTATATGTTTATGTTACTGGAATTTTATTCGGAGATATTTAAGGAAGCCGCCTTCACGCCACTGGCTACTTGGCTAGTTGCACTTTACGTAATTAATTTTTAGAGGGTAATTCTATGACAGTGAGTAATTCTCTGCTCACAGGGTAAAAATGCCAGTCTTTCCCTTAACGTGGATTGGGCCAGAATGAAGCTGAATTGGGCCGGTGGTTGTTCTTAGAGATCATTATGGATCTCGGATAACAGGCTTTACTACTAGTATGGGCTCTCGTGATCTGGTCAAGTCATTGAAGTTGAGGCTTTGGGGTCCAGTCCATCCTTCATTTATGAATTAAAAGCTTGCATGTAATTATAGTTTGACCAGAAGTTCCCAACCATACGTGAAACGTTGACTTTATAGGTAAATGTTCATTTGGCGAGACAAGTGCATTAGAGATGAGAATGAATTTACGGTGCGTTTGGATGAGACAATTGTAAATTCTTTAGAATTTTTGAAATGATAGAATCTACAGCTCCATCAATTAAAATTCTATCAATTGCAATTTCCATTGTTTGGTTGTATCTATATGGAATTTGAAATATGTAATAAATTAAATTTTTTAAAAACAAATTAAAAGATTAAAATAGAAAAAAAAACCTTGTTTTAGAAACTAATAAAGAAATAAAAACAAATTTCTGCAAAGGAATTCGAAATGACACTTATTTTGGTGGAAATTGAAGTGAGGAATTCGGGCAATCAATTCCTTAATTTTTTTCCACTGAGAAATTTATAATTTCCAAGTTGAAAATGCCAAACAAGGTAATTGAAGTCAAGAAATTATGAATTCTTCACTTTTATTTGAATTCCATCTTTTTTTCTTTTATCCAAACACACCCTTAAAGAGAGATAGCTGCTATGTACTCCAGCTGGTATTATAAGACCAACCTAAAAAACTGAAACTTATTAATCGGTCTTACAAAGTGTTGAGCATCCAAAGATCAGAATTGTATACATGTAGATGTAGGAGGCTAGCACCAAGAAACAAGACCTCGACAGGGTCTCCATACTTCTTATAATAATTCTAGTACATCCCCAAATTACAAGCAAAGTTTTAACTTCTGAATTTTTGTTACAGATTATCCAGAAGGATCTAATGAAAAAGGGCTTTACCAGGGAGACGCCGCCCAACTAGATACTCGGTATAAATGCAGCAGGAACAACATGCACTAACTCCTTTCCCACTGCTTTCTAATGTGGGTTAGATAGATGTATAATTGCCAAGAACCAAAGAAGCTCAGTCAGTTTGTTGAAGTTGATGACCAATGAGGTTTAACGTTTAACGATTGATTTCGCAACTCTCCAAATCAGTTCCGGGCATCAGCTCCCTTTCTTTCTATGTTCCACTAATCTGTGCCCACTGAAGAGGAGACTTTAGCAACTTCTTCAGCGACTCTACTATGCTTTTAAACGACGGGCGCTGAGCAGGATCACTGCAAAGGAAAATAACACACACATTAGACACTAAATGTGTATATCATTCATTCAACACAGTTAACTGAAGAGGAAAAAATTATTAGAAAGACACCAAACAGAAATGAAGTAAAGCTGATCCAATCATCCTTTGAAATGTTTCAATTAACGAACTAGCGGGAACTGACTTACTCGGCCCAGCAGGATTCCATAAGAGAAGCCAACACTGGGGGAGTATTAGCTGGGATAGCAAGCCTTCTGTTCTGGAAAGCAACAGCACCAACTACCTGAGATATTAAATAATCAAGTTAACAATAAACGAAAAAGGGACAAAAGGGAAGGAGAGATTGAGGTCCTAGCATGTAATCTGCAGGAGTGGAAGTTCGAGATTATGTAGATGTCAAGAGCTCAAGTCATATACCTGCGCAGGGCAAAGTCCACTCCAAGGTTGTTGCATGGTTACAAGTTCCCAAAGGATTACTCCGAAACTGTAAACATCAGACTTCTCATTTGAGGGCTCTCCACGAAGGAACTCCGGAGCCATCCACTCGGGCTGAAAATAAAATAAGAGAGTTACATGTTGATTGATGCACTGCCAAGTAAAATGTCAACCTGCAAAATGTTGATGGAAATATCTGACTTTTTAATGGACAGCAGAAAAAGAGTATGATTCTGGATTCATTTACAGAAAGAATTCAAAATGTGAAATTAGGCAAGGGACAATATATGATGCCAAAAAGAAGAAAAGGTTTAGCACTTCTTCTATTCTTCTGAAGAGAAGTTTTGCATTGAAATGTTGAATCCCTGACAGCAGAAATCAAGCTAGAATAAATGTACTAGATAAAAAATTCAAGAAGGCACAATGGTACCACAAAACTTTAACCTTGAAACAATATCGACCAGGTCATGCATCTGCATCCTAGTTCTTGGGAAGAAAAAATGTACTGCACCCTATTTTTTGTCTTGTGTGTGTGTGTATATATATATATATATATATATATATATATATATAGAGAGAGAGAGAGAGAGAGAGAGAGAGAGAGAGAGTTACTGTTCCAGCAACAGACTTCGATGATATAAAAGTGTTTGCTTTGAATCTGGACAACCCAAAATCGCATACCTGATAATGAATGCAGGAGATTAAGTTCCAGAAGTTCTGAAAACAGAATGTTAACCTTTTCTTTTTTAAATGTTAACCCAAAATCTCTAATGTATACCTTCGTTGTCCAATTTTTATCAACCAACAAATTTGGAGATTTAAGATCCCAATGGACGATAGGAGGGTTAAGACAATGGAGGTAATTGATCCCCTTGGCCTGCACCAGAACAGCAAATATACTTTTACCACCAGAGCGCAAATTAGCATGTAAACAAGAAATCAATGATGATAAATTGCACAAACCACATCCAACGCCATGCGCAGCCGCCTCCTATGATCCAGAAGTTCCCCCGAAGCTGGCCTGTGTATGAGGCGATATAGACTACCCCTGCTCCGCCAACACCAGGATAGCAGATGGGTCAGACATAAGGATACCTAAGGAATGATACGCAGAGAACCAATTGTGAACAATTACAACAATAGAGATTGAATGCATACCTAGGCAGATACTCTGTCACGATTGAGAGATGTGGACGCTTTGTAACTGCACCCATGAAAAGGACTACATTGGGATGGCGGACACGTTTCATAATTGCAACCTGAATTATTGTGAAACTCAACTTCAGCTATGATCATATGAGAGCCACAATAGTCGAATAAAAGAAACCAATGTGATGATGTACAAATTGCAGAATATGGCTCCAAAAACCACATCAATGGCAAGAGCATAAATGTATGCATTTTTAATATAATATCTCATCATTCAAGGTAAATTCATAATACCTCGCGTAAAAACTCCCTCAACTGATCATCAAGGAAATCCTGAACAGTTAAAACCTTGACAGCAACATCCTGCATTGTAAGTTTGTAACAATATATAAACTTCACTAAGTGAAATATTCAGTAAACAAAGAATTTACTACCATAGAACTATGTTAATATGAAGTCAGTCTGTCACTTCAACATCCAACTGTAATACAACTTGGGAAGAAGGAATATATTACGCAGAAAACTCAAATCCCTTGGCATTGAAGTCTTCATGCGCAACAGAGGAAGTTAGAGAGAATAAGTAGACGAATCAAAGAGGCCCACCTCTATGATATTAAGAAGCTCCTAATATGCTCATTCGTCATTAATCCACATGAAAGGATCAGTGGTCACAGGTTCAACAGATTAAACGATTCACAACTTAACCAACCATTTTAACTCACAGAAGTAAACAACGATAGTCAAATCACAAGGAACAAAATACTAACCGATCCATTCCATTCAGCACGATGCACAGTCCCAAATGAGCCTAAAAATGATAAGAAAATGAGATTTCATGTGGGAGTACTGGTGGTTGAGTGATAAAACATGTTAACACACTTATTTTGGTCAAGAAAAAGAGAAGAAATACCAGCACCAACGCGCTCTTTGATAAGTAACTCATCCCATGAGATCTCAAGCCAGTCCATTGCAAGAGATGGTTCAAGATTCAAGTACCTCGGAACTGTGACAGCAGAAAATCGTCTTTGAATCTCAAGCTTACTATCAATCTCCTCTAGATCCGATTGACTGGACTTGTCACTGCTACTTATAACTTGACTTCTGGATACAACAATCTCCTTCCGGTAAGCTTGTTGTATAACAATATTTTCTTTACCCAGTCCAGCACATTCCTCTAATGATGCCATAGCAGCTCCCACATCAACAGCTTCAGAAATGTCACCTTGTACACAAGATGGCATTGGCGTCTGGAGAAGGCAATGCTCAGCATTCACTTTCAACTCCAAAGGCATTAGAGGAGCTTCCATCCCAAATCTAGTTTGATCAACTGGAAGCAAACTGCTTTCTTTCAGGACCTGGCTTTCCTCTCCGTAGCCTGCAAGAGATTGTTCTTTACAAATTAAAGAAAGTAATATTTCAATTCTACAAAATGTTAGAAGATATTTCGTCAAGATACGCAAGAAATAGCATACCTGGATAGAGAGGATCTTCAGGAGGAGGACGAGTGTGCTTCGAGTTTATAATTTGGGAACATAATCCACCATCCCTATAAATTCGTTGAAAGTCTTTTTGATGAGAAATTTGAAATGGTGAAGATATTGAAGAAAGTGATCCATTGATTGAGGAATCTGGACCATGAACATTTCCTGGTTTGCCAACTAGATCAACTACATATTCCCTGCCAACAAAAATACATAAATATATATATATATATATATCCTCTAAAAAACCGCAAGAAAAATATACGAAAATGGTTCAAGTAAAGAACAGTTGACTGTGCCATCTCCTACTATACACTACAGAGAAGGTAGAACCTGTGTATCAAACTCCAGTATGCAGGGAAATAACAATGAACTTATACGACAATTAACCTATTGGTGTCAATCTCTTCATTTTTTTTTCCTGTTTATGGTCAGTAGCACCAAATCAATAACATAAGGGTTAAATATCATTTAGAATGCATATTTTAGAAATTCTCAAACAATAAATTACACTGTACGTCTGTGTTCAGAATGAAATGAAATGCAAAGTGAATGATGTTATGGACAGTTCTAACAAACCCATAAAATTCTAAGCAAGAAAAGAATTGCAATCACTTAAAGTATCAAACCTCACGAGCTGCCTGTCTTCAATTTTAACAAGACAAGAGGACCGATGATCTGCCACACAATACTTGCAACCACGAGCTATTCGACAAGGCAAACCTATGTAGTCTGCCAATTTCTGCATACAGAAGATAAATCCTTCAGGTAAAAAAAAAAAAAAAATTGAATGCTAATGACAAAACGTCAAAATGAAGAATATCCCCTTATGCTTATGATGTATGATTAGGCCAGACCACATAAGCACAAATGAACACTTGTGGCGTAACTGCATGACCAACACAAAATGTAAAAAATAAACAAGACTTTTTAACACCAAAGGCAGTTGATCCTTTAACACATACAATGATGTCAAGATACCGTTGCACTTCAGCCATTGACTACTATTGTACACTATAGGCTGAAACAAATAAGATCGACCATGAGAAAATAATATTCTCAATTATGTTGGCCATACATTAAAAGCACAGTCGGCCTGCGAAAGAAGGTCAAGGATCCCCATACAAACCACATAAAAATCATAGCACTCCACAAGAATTTTTGTCATGTCACCTCAAAAAGCTACAGATACCTCACTGAATGATCAGATGATGAAAACTCCTAATGAACTGCTCATGCTTCTAATTCAGTTGGATTCTCATGTGAAACGCATGCACCCTGTTCACAGATTTGTATATGTTCAAAAAGCTCTAATTATACAATTAGGACATATGGGTCCTAACTTTGACTACAAAGAGATATGCACATTCAACAAAACAATCAGTTCTGAAGCCAAAGAAATGAAATTTCGAGACAAATCAAAATGGAAAACCAATATATGGATGAACACCACTTGGTGTCTACAAATTGATCATGTTGATGAACACTTCATAATTTGCAGAGTCGTGGCCAAGGGGATGAGTAAAGTGAAGATTAAAACATGAATAACAAAACCATGCATTGTCACCTTGAAAAGAATAGCACGATGCCTGCAGAGCCCCATCGATAGGCTGCCAATGGGGAGGACAATACACTTATGGAATTCCCTCAATCTCTTGCTAACCACTTTCCAGCGCATGTGGAGATCGCCTTGCTCCACGGGATAAGTACCCCTTCATATTTAAGCGACTCAGAAAACCTCAATAATTATCTAACCAAACATGTTTCAACTTAAAAGGGGGGAAAATTGAAACCCACCCCATGTAGATGGCAACAAGCTTGCCAAGTTTCTCCACCAAGACTAAGGTATTCTCCGAAGCACAATAAAGTTCATGTGCCTTGTCTTGAAGCTCCTTGAGGCGAGAGTCCCCATGTTTGTCAACAAGAACCACCTCCATTGATGTTTCACCGGGTTTAATTGCTCTAAGTGACATCAACGATGGTAGACGTTTACCTTCTTCCACATCATTGCACATCACCCACAGATACGGATTCATCCCCAAAATATTGTAGAAACCATCTGATATTTTCTCATTGTAAGACAAGCATCCACTAACCTGAGAACGGTGATTCATACTCATTAACAATATGTCACAACCTTGGAGACAATGTACAGTAAGTTGATATTACAACATATAACTTTCTAAACCATTAATTAATTATCAGTCATTGGCCACAAAAAAAAAAGAGAGCATTGTCAGTCAAAATTTCGACCTTGGTTAGTGTTGAGAACACTTTTGAACTAATTATTCACCAAGATCGATATTGGTGGCACATATTAATCAAAGACTAATGATTCAGAAAAAGAAATAATGAAAGAAGGACATTGCACACGCCTTTCTTATGTGTCTCAACTCTCAGCCTCTCGTAACACACACATATACTTAAACATGGAGACTGCTTCTTTAGCTGGATCTATATAGAGAAACTGCTTCTTCTACAGGATCTATGTGTAGAGGCCGCTTCTAAAGCATGATCAACTATTCAGCGGTATTTATCAGTATCTCTATAAATGGCGCTACTTCAATTTCTCTTTAATTTCTATGGTGCATTTTCCCTATGATACACAACTATTCCGCGGCACATAGTCACACGTACACATCAACAGAGTAGCATGCAATAGCTAGAAGATAAGAGTGAGATAGCTGCTAACAAATATGCAAAAAGCAAGCTAGCGCCATTAATGCATCCACACCATAAGAGTCCAAACTCATAAGTCCAAGAGGAAATTGAGTTGTGAACGCAAAGGCAAACGAAAAGAGAAAACAATAAACACAGAGAGAAAGAGGCTAGGAGTAGTGTACCCAGAGCCGATACGACACCGTCTCAACATCCGAAACCTCAAGCCCAATGTCGTGCAAAAGCAATGTCTCACCAGCCAGAGTAGCTTGAGAGCTAAGCCTCTTCGCCAATAGAAGCTGCAAGTAGTAACTCTCCTTAGACCTCAGCGCCACGCTGTCCGTAATCGCCTCCACTCCAACCTCTTCCTCCTCTTCCTCAGCTGGCCTCGTCGTCGCGGACGAGTCCTTAACGTCGCCGGATAAGTTCCCGTCAAGCGTCGTCGTCCCGGAGAACAAGCTCCCCGCGTAGCTACTCCCGCTCGACAGCCTCGGCAGCGACACCTGCCGGTCAAAGTTTCGGTCAACACTCCGGTCGACCTTGAACGGCGTAGTCTCGGGAGCCGGTACTGACGAAGACAAATCGACAGCCTCAGGCGGGAGCAAGAGTTCGCGATCCTCGTCAGGTAGGTGGCACGAGAACGACGACAGCGAGGATCTCGTGCTCCTCACGTGACTTGTTTTCGATCTCTGCTTGTGCTTTTTCTCGTTCACGAACCAGTCGCAAACGGCAGCCAACTGTTGCTTCTTGGTGGATTGCGTGCTGGCACTGCTACTACTGCTAGTGGCGGTCTTTTGGCCACCCGTGAAATACTGATCGGATGCAGCTGTGAATTTGTTGTTGTTGTTGTTGTTAGGCTTTTGGTGGTGACCAATAACATCCGTGACGACGTCGTTTTCATTGCTGCTGCTCTGTTTCTCGGGGTGATGAAGACTATCTTGCGATAACAGCTGGTTGGAGCCAGGGGAGGAGGAAGATGAATCGAACCGCCGATCCGGGAATTGCCTTGGGAAGAAGTAAGTCGTTCTGTGAGGCATTTTAATCCCGGGAGACCTTAAACGACGATCACGTGCCCGCTCTCCGGATCACCCGGAAGAGCCAAACGTCAGCAAATTAACAACAACAAAGAAGAACACAAAAAGATCAAGCCCTGCCGTCCGTACAGTTTCTGCAATTCGATTCCCGTTCGTTCAGCTTGAGAGTCAAAGCTAGGGTTTGCTTCATCTGTGTGGTGCTTTTCTCAGAACCTTGTGGAAACTTAAAGCTGCAGAAATGCCAAGAGAGAGAGAGAGAGAGTAGCAATGGCAGTTTGTTAGAGAGAGGACCAAATTAAGTGGGTGAGGTAGTAGCCTTACTCTTAGAGTCTTAGGTGAGTATTTTAAGCAAATGAGCCTATAGGAGAAGCCCAGAGGATGATGAAGCGGTGGGAAATTGAAAATAATAACAAGGTTCGCTAAAATACGCCGAGAACGCTATACGCGCCTTTGCTACTGTAGCGCCACGTAAGATTTTAAACCAAAGCGGTTGCGACACGCGAGCGTAGAGGTCAGGAGAGCAGACTGCGCATGCGGCGTAAGATAGCAGCGGGGCAAATCGCAAGTGCGTTGCGTGATTAGAAAATCGGTTTGTACTTTGTACAGAAACGGAAAGGGGGGGGCTATCGTCTTTGGGAACCCGCCTCTCGAAATGGCGAGACTGCCCCTGTGCATGTTTCTTGTGGTTGATTTTTCATGTGAGGGTGGTTGGGGGTTGATGACTTTTAGAGGGGTGGAATAGTATCTGCCTTAGCCTCTGGCTCACTTGGTATGCGTGATACTTTGGCTTTATCATCAATGTTGGGGGTTGTTTGTTCTTTTCTCCTAAACTAAACGATGGCTTGAATTAGGGTTGTAGTTGATTGTCTCCTGGAGTATGTACATTACTGGTTATTTTCTTATAGACAGTTGGGAAATGTTGATAAGATTGGTCCAAACTAGGAAATGCGTAGTGGGTTGGTTCTTTGGCTAGTAAAGTAATAAGCATTAAGCAATGCCTATGAGGATTTATGAAGTAACCAAAATTTGACATTATTAGACACCCATTTGATGTAATGGAAATCACAAAAATGTTGTATAATTATTGAACAAAAATTACATCTTTTCATAATACTGTATCAACAAAAATTGTCATTTTACCATGTGAATTGTCCAAATTACTCTTCATTTACGAGACATTATGAAAATTAACAACAAGTTGCAAATTGAAAAAGTTAACAAAACATTACGAAACTCTAAGGGATAAAATCTCATTACAAATACGTTTGTGATTTCGCAACGTATTCGTAGTAATTCGGACATTTTTGGGTAGTAAATTAAATGGTCTTTTTGTTTATGTAATTAAAAGAGGTCATTGATGTTCAAAGATCGATGGGGCATAAAGTGTTATTTTTGGTAATTTTCTTTCTCTAATCTCAACTTTTTTTTTTTGTAACATTGGAAGGGATCAAACCCTTGACCTAACCTAATCATAACCCGTTTTTCCACTCTCTCTCACCACTTGAGCTAACCCAAGGGCAATCTAATCTCAAATTCAAATTTCAAAAAGTAAGATGAGAAGATTTTGAAAATCTTATTCCCAATTAAATGCCCAAGTCCAAACTAAGCAATTTGTGTTAACTAACAAAAGACATTTCTCTCCAACAAAATATTGATAGAAGTCCTAAGTTCGACTATACATACCCTTTGATAAAAAATTAATTAAATTAAAAAACCTTAGCAATTTATATATATTCTTTTAAATTCGGTTGTTTTGTTTGAGACTTTGAATACAAGCTTCTTGAGTCATTTCTTGGGTTGGAAATTAGGAAGTAATTTGCTTATTTATTATATTGAAGTAGTTTTTATTTTTTTATATTGAAGTAGTTTTATAGTGCTTGATTTGAGCAGACAATATGTTTGCTATGGGTCAACTGTCACACAAGATACATGGCTATGCTTTTGTAGCCATTATTCTGAAATCTTATGGCATATATGTTTACTTGGAATGAAAATGTGAATGAATCGGAATTCATTCCAATGGAATTCATTCCTAATACCTACTCCCCTCCTTGGGGTAGAGTGTAGTACGGTGATGTATGTCATATCTTTATTTACAATTTAATTGAACCAAAATTAGTACAATGACAACAAATTCACCACATTTGTTTTACACTATTTATATATAATTGAACCTAAATTACAACTTTGACAACAAATTGTTCATAAACTTGTAACAAGGTTGTAGATGAAGTAATTATCTCTAATAGAACTAAAATTACACAAAAAAAAAACGCTCGTTACCACAATGACAACAATTTTTGTTGTTACGTACATCTGTAAGTGAAGGAAAATACTTTTAGTAGACCGTAGAAACCCTAAAATACTTTAATAGAATTCCTAAATACTTTAGGAAAATACTTTTAGTAGACTGTAGAAACCCTAAAATACTTTAATAGAATTCCTAAATACTTTAGGAAAATACTTTTAGTAGACTGTAGAAACCCTAAAATACTTTTAATGTTTGGTTTAGTATTCCTAGTAGAATTTCTCCAAATTATTATCCTTTTTACTTATCTTTTCTTTATCACAAGGAAAATATATAATTGAATAAAGAAAAAAAATTACAAAATATGACCTCATTAAACTAGAAGTTGGTGTAAATTACAAGAAACGGCTGCACTAAACTATACTCTGCTATCGAAAAAAAAACTACAGACTCTGCTGCTAATTAACAAAGAATGTGGATTAGTGGATGTGGTCCTTTTCTAAACCAAAACATTAAAATACTTTTAGTAGACTGTAGAAACCCTTAATTACTTTAATCAATACAAACAAATTCTATTACTACAAAATGCCTCTGTGTCTGACTTACTTTATTAATTGTCCATTAGATGCTCCATTGTTTTCCAAGTCATGACGAAACTAAACATAAGTGACCCATCAAAGTGGAGTTGATCATTTGTTTTTTGTTTATAGCTTATAATTGGTGGAGTTTCGAGTTTAAATATGGGAAATATACCCTACTTGCTTCTGCACATGATCGATGTGACTTCCTTCTTTTTCAGGCAATTAAAAAAACCAACCAAAGAAGAGGCTTTTCCATTTAAAAATATGGAGGGATAGAACAGATCTCGAGTCTCAAACCAGTGCTCTTCCCCAAAGAGGAAAGCGTAGCATGTCTAAATACAATAAAATTTCACCAACTTTCTTGAAACGCAAGACAATAATAGTGATAGTTTAATGTGATTGAATGAGAACCACTAGCATGCACAAGTCCAGATTGTGTAAATGATAAATAAGGTGTGTTTGCAATGATGATGCATAAGTTATAACGAAATTTTTTTAAGTGAGCCCATCACAACATCATGTAACATATATGACGGACCACTCTAATTGATCAATGTATATAAAATATTAATTAAATAGTTAGCGGAGGAATAAAATATTAAACACATAAAATATAAAATATATTATTGACCAATCACATGACACCGTCACATATGCCACAGTACCATGGAAAAATTTATCCTCAAGTTATAAATATGGTTTTAATTTGTCCAAGATAACTGGAAGAAATGAAAAAAAAAAAAAAAAAAAAAAAAACCTGCCCATATTGCACAAGCTGTTTTTTCTTTATTTATTATTACTTTTTCCCGCAAAAGCTAGGATTCTATGAAACATACCAAAAAACCCGAGATTACGGCACATGGGAGGTAGCATCATAATTCATAAACCAGAATGTGAAGAGGATCATAGAGACCATGATGTTGCTATCCGTTCATAGAAAGACTTGCCAGTTGTTTCTTTTAAAAATAAAATTAGTGAAGGTAAAATTGAATTTATTTTCAAATTTTGTAGGGTTTTTTGTGAAATTAATTGGGTATAGCAATAATCACTATATAACCCTAGAGAACGGACCGCTGCTCTAGCATAACTTCCGGTGAGCGCCTCAACTGTAAACCTACAGTTTGTTGGCGTTGTATTTGCATTGAAAAAAATATGGTGTATTAATTTCTCCAGCTTTGATGAAGGAATTGAATTGTACTATTGTAGTTCTTTCCTAACTAAAAAAGAGTAAGTCCTTGTATTACCAAAAGAATTGTAACTAGGCCCAAGTAAAGAAGGGAGGAAAGCACTAAAGCAGTTCCATGTACAAACCAACAACATAGTTCTCATTTGCAGAACAAGGCATGAACTTAGGGAGCCAATTCTATTTGTGACTATCCTTGATTGCGGTAAGAAAAGAGTAACATTTACTTTCCCATGGGGACAGGGACATGTTTAAACCTCAACAGAATTTGGAGGTCGAAACTGAGGTTATGACACATTGACACTTGAGGTGATCGATATGATTGAATCTGTGGACAATCTTTCTAAACAAATCATTGGCCTACACGAGAACAACGAAAGGAGGCTTCGAAAATTTGTTTCTCCATTCCCTCCCAACAAGGAAATAGCACCTAAAAATGTTACGAACCGATTAACTCTTCTGCTCACACACCCTTTCTAGGGGCATTCTTTGAATCTTAACCTCCTGGAATTCACTAAATGCATAAACGATAACCACCAATTCTGTAAAAGATTAAAAAAAAAAAGATTTTCTTTTCCCTGTCTGGGAATAAAAGGCATTTATACTAAGCTACTTAATTCCCTTTGTATGACATCTTATTAAATGCCAATAACATTTTGGTAAAGGTAGCCATCAAATTACCCAAAAATGGCACTCGTTGCCTAAAAGATGACCAGATTTTCCAAAAGCTTAACTTTGGTTAACAAAAGGATGATCACCACAAGACCTGCATACTATAGTAACCTGCCTGCAAGGACTCCAACAGTTCTAAGGATTTTAGGTGGTGTTTATAGTAAAAAATTGCTTTGCATATATAAGGTAAAAACATAAAACTATGATTTGAATGAAAAGAAACATGGATTTCAGAACTAGTAATATAACATCATAGCTAATCCAAACAACCCTATTCTAATTCCTGCACTAATTATTCTTTTGTTTTCTATATAAAGCTAGGCTCCAACATTTACTATCCTCAGGAGCACAGGCCTTTCCATTTTTCATGATCATGTATATAAAGTGGAAATACACACATTAATACAGCACACAAATACACACATTAATACAGCACACAAATACACACATCCATATTAATATATGCACACAAATACACACATACAGAGTAACATATGCACATAAATACACACACACATAAAATACTTAAATACATGCAAATAAATACACACAATACTTATTTGCACATAAATACCTAATAGAAATCAGTTATCCAATCTGCATCTAGAATGAGGAAATCATCCAGTTGGAAATCTTCTGGTGAATCAGCAGAACCTGCTCCAGTTGCACAGGTTGGGGCAAGGGAATCGCCCTTAACCTCATATGCACTTGCCATATCCTTAGAACCCAGAACATTTGAAGAAGTGGGTTTATCAGATGGTACCTCAGCTTTTATAGTAGATGACACCCGAGAGGATTCTGTTACTTGAGGTGAAGCAAAATTCATGGCAATATGCTGAATATCCTCCTTGGACAAGGAAACTGTAGATCCTGCAGGGAGCACTGGCCTTCTATCACCTGGAAAATTGAACCGCCCACATTCACCATAAATGCAATACAGAGCTGCATCATAGGCTCGAGCTGCCTTGTCAGGAGCATCATAAGAGCCCAACCATATCCTTCCTCCGGACCTTGGAACTCTTATTTCTGAAACCCATTTACCCCAAGCCCTCATACGGATGCCCTTATAGAGACATGGGGTTTTCTCTCGCCGAACTTTTTTAGATTTAGAGGTTGTTGCCAAATCCATAGGAAAGGGGGGTCAAGAGAACTCTGAAGATAATGATAATGGAAGAGTAGGATCTGGAGAGAACTACAGTAGGAGATCATATATGAAGGAAATTGGATGCAAACAAGATACAAACTGAAGAGGATGCCTTAAGCAAGCAGGTGGAACTAACATGATGGTGGCACGTGATGTTACAAGTTGCACGTGGCCGCAAACATACTGTCACGTGGTGAGTTTGTACAGACAAGGCGTTCCAAAATGCATAGAAATGCAGTTGGCAAGACAAGAATCAATGCACTTGTTACATTTAAGCCTCATTCTAAAAGAGATACATGCACATATACAAACATACATAATGTGCTTATACACACACACACACACAGATATGTATACATCTAGAGTTTCCATGTTAGAAACAAATCAACCAAATATTTACCATATCTAGACTTTCCAAGGTAAGAACCAAATCAACCAAAAGATTTCTCACTAATGTCCATGAGCTATCAATATGGATATCTTAATGAAACATTGATTCAATTTTAGAATTTATCCAAAGTATCTTGGGGGAAATTCAGTACATAATTGGAGATATAAATTCACCCAATTAGGTTCGGACTAGAAAAGGTGCATTCACCCATACAAACAAAATATTCAAAAAAAAACTAAGGGAACTAGCTTTGGCTAAATCTAACATCATCTCAACCTCTCAGATGCCTTACATAGTGCTTCACCTGCCAAAAAGAATGAAAGTGAAATCACAATTTTAGAAGTAGGCAGATTGTTACAAGTAGCTCAACAGCTTGCTAAGTTTCAATTTTATTTCGCATATGATTGGGCTAATGTCATGTTCAGTTACATTTTCAAGAATTTTTAGCAGTTAGAGCCGAAGTAAATTAAAGGTGTTAGACTTGAGTCACTTGACCATTTACGTTAGGAGTGTTGTGGTTGTAAATGACAAGACACACAAACGACTTAAAGAAGAGCAGAACAAGACAAGCAGAAAAAGCGCAAAAGTAGTGGAAACCAGCTTCCTTGAGAAGCAGTGATGTCACAATACCAATTATAAACTGTATATTAATAGATTTTTGAAAAGAATTACATCCTTTCTTATTTTAGGTTCAGAGCCAAAAAAAAAAAAGGTTATTGCCTTAATAATCAGTTGGAATCTAGGATGATGATCAGGATTTTGAAAATGAGTATTTGAATTGTTCAAGTAGTTGCTTATAGAATCTGACACGACTACACTAAGATTGAGTGAATCCGAAAGAGAAAAAAAAGAAAAGAAAAAAAGAAAAAGGAACTAGTTTATTGTTGAACAAATAGAATACTAAAGCAGTTATGAGAGCCACACCTTAAGAATTAGAATGAAGTGGAGCTGCTGGTTTAGAATGAAGCGGAGCAAAACCTTAAGAATTAGAATGAAGCGGAGCTGCTGGTGAAGCAGATGGTGAAGGAGGCTGATAGATGCGTGCTTTGGTGAGAATTTCAGCAACAACCCAATGCTTGCGCTTGCTCAAAGGCCGCGAAGGCTCTAACCGAACCTGATCAAATGATTATAAAATTAAGTTAATTATCTTGGCTGTAAACTTAAAATCAGATACGATGCAAAAACTTTTCAAAACTTTATAAAAGATATAATTCATAATAGAAAGAGACATACTCGGTCTCCCATGTTGCAACGATCGTGCTCATCGTGGGCCATAAACTTGGAGGTCCTCTTCACGAATCGGTTGTAGAGCTTGTGGTGGAACAGCCTATCCACTGCCACCACCACCGACTTCTGCATCTTATTGGAAACCACCATCCCCACCACCGTCTTCATCTCTCTCAACAATATATGAATACCTGCCTTTGGGACGTACCTGCATCTCTCATTCAACATATAATCATACTTAGAATGGGCTCAAATCAGACTTGGTCATAAATCATGTAACCAGACTAGCAGACATATAACTTAAAATGTGCTATTAGTTGTGTACCATAACTCACAACAACAGAATCAAAATTCAATGTTCAAGTTATGTCAAGATTAGACAAACAGAAGAGAATAAAGTTAAAATTAATAAAATTTTGTGGATGACTAATCAAATTTTGAAATAATCAAACAAATTTTGACTGAAACTGTTAGTTAATTCCATTATTTCACTACAAAATTATTCTATCTCATGGACATGCATATAAAACGAACGGATATACAGATAATTCCAGCCCATCACCTTCACCGAATTCGCCTTTTTATTACATATCACATAAATCACCATTATGTAAGCAAAACTTGTGTCATCCACTCCAAATATTAAAAGAGAACTAAAAATTGCCACTCGAAAATGACTAAATATTTTAGTTTTAGAGAAGAATTAAAATGAGAGGAGCTCAGTTAAGTTTTGCACATTAAAATAGGCTAGTTATAGTTGACTTTCTCTTTTCTCTTACAAAAAACATGCAACAAAATCTTCCATAACCACCAGCTCGTTTTTCATTACTTCCCTTGAATTCTTGGAAAACAAACAGATACACACAATCCGACTATCAATAAACTACTACTACTACTTTCGGGCAAAGCAACCTGAACTTAAATCAAATAAGCTGCGAATAAATAAGGAAATTGAGAAATAAGATATTCAGCTAACCGTAGTAATATCTGATGAAAACGAATGCAGATGAAGATTGATAACTTTCAGAACAACAAGTAAGAAGAAAACAAAAGGCATGGATCAACGATGAACATTCGAAGTCTAAGGTTGAATACTATAATTCAATAATGAATTTGAGGAAGGAAACGCTAAGAACCTGATCGGATCGCAGGGTCCGAATTAATGGATTGAGTGATTTCTAGGGTTTCTGATTGAAGATCTGAGCCAGAAATTATTGTGAACACGCACTTTCTTCTTCAATGGCGTCAGTGTGTAACCAAAGAAAGAAAAAGGCGAACGAGAAAGAAGAAGATATGAACCCCAATAACTCGTTAAATTTCAAGATTACCCCTAAGGCCGGTGGCAGGTGACTAAAGGTGAGTATGTGACTGGTGAGGTGGACCATCATCCGAGTCCAAGAAAAAAAAGCGGGGGTAACTGGTAAGGTAAAAAATCTAGTTACCGGACTTTATAAAAACAGTACCAAACGTTGTCGTTTTTGTCTTTAAAGCATTGGGGTTTTCCATTTCCTATCAATTTATCTATCGAAAATTCTCCACTACGGAGGTATGCAACTTTTTAAGTTGTGGAGTTTTGATATCAGCCGTCATATCTATTTAAAAGATCTGATCTGACGACTGAGTCTGAAATCAAAACTCAACAACTTAAAAAGTGACATATCTCCGCAGTGGAGAAGCCATGATCTATCTATTCTATAAAGTCACATCAAAAGTTTGGTACCAAAATGCTCCATCATTTTTTTTTGAATTGCTGCACATACTCTCTTTAGATAAATTAAGCTTAATTCATATGAAAAACATTTAAAAAGGTCATTATTGTAAACTAACAAAATTAAATAAAAATAATAATAAAAAATAAGTGAATGACAAACACAACTCCATTTCAACTTGTTCCTGCTGACGGAATTGATGTGGCTCGGCTTAGACAGCTTGGACAGCTTCAACAGGGACACCAACTCATTCCTCGCAGGCTCGCAGCTCGATCGCTCTTCTCTTCAAATCCTCTCCTTCACATCCCTCTTCAGTTCTCTCTCTTCAAATCTCAGTCGACAAATATCTCCTCTCAAACGAACCTCACCTTTCTTACTACCCTCCCAATTGTAGACTGTCACACCCCCGAATTTACGTCTATATTATATTGAAATATAGCTCGTAGATCCGCGGTGTGACTTCTGAGAAAAACTAATTTCCTCAAAAGTCAATAATGTAAATAAAATATCTTTGAAATACTTGGTATTATTTTACATACACAATTTATTGAATTGAAAAATACGTAGTGTTATTTTACATACACAATCTTATTGTATCAGAGATACGTTGCGTGAAAATTACATACACAATAAGCAATCGAAAATAGAAATTACACCGAGTAAAACTCGCTTATTTTATGGAGAAAATAGTAGGAAGCAACAACATAATTTTATAAAAGCATCCCAGCCCGATTTAACTCCTTATCACCTGTAAAAGATAATTGTGTAGCATCATGAGTTACACTAACCCGGTAAGTACGAAACTCCTACTTATACTAAGATACATTAAAATAAGATCAAATTTATGTAATAAGATAAAAATGATCAGAAGTTCAAAACATATAGGTTGGTAAACACAAGCTAATATTATTCAAGAATATGTTAACCAAGTGAACTTCAAGAAAAATATACTGGTCACCCATAACAATCCTGTAAAATAACAGGTTAAGCCGCAGCATACCAAGGTCTCCAATACCCAAGCATGTATACCCGAGGGTCGACTTATCGTTCCCTAAAGGTATAATAGTGCACTATCTGAGGGACAAGAGCCCATAGCTAATCACCAAAACAATTCCCCATGATTCCAGTAATTCACTTAAACCGAGTGGTACCATATGCTCGGTAATACAATTGTCTACAACAATGAATTCAGAATATCTAAAAGATTAAATATAAGTCTATAACAAAACTCACAAGCTAGATATAAATTAAGCTTAACCAAGTAATCAACCATTACAAAAATAGCAATCAACCATATGTATATATATATATATATACACACACTCACATATATATCAATTATCCCAAAATAATATTCAAGGAGAAAACAAGCATATAATATGTAATAGATTCAGGAAGACTTTTAAAAGTGTCGTAGTAGGGAAGCCCCCATGAGAGTCCTCTCTCTAGCAAAACCCTAGCCCCCATGAGATTCCTCAATAGCGTCTCTGTGCGCATCAAATCCAGCAGCACTTTTGTGTGCTTTCCTCCTAGCCTCTGGCTTCTTTCTATACTGTTTATCGCACAAATTCTAGTGCCGTCAGCAATCGCTAGTGCGGCTTTCTATGGTGAGGATGGTTTTTGCCTCTCTCACTCACAAGGACGGCTCTGTCCGTCATACTTTTTTCAGGCCTTTGGTGATTATGCTCCTGCAGGGCGTCTCTTGGGCTATCAAAGATGGTTGGCATCCCGATTAGATCTGGTTTTCTGCTTGTCGTTGCCGGTTCTTTTGGGTGTTAATCAAATTCAAGGATTCAAGGTCTGGGATCCAGGTGAGTTTTGGGTGCTTGATATTGGAGGCTCAGCAACCTTAGTGTTCCAAGTCGGCGACCTTATTACTGGTGGGGCGCTGCTAAAGTTTAACCTAAATCAGATTTGGTTATTTGATTTGGGTTCTTTTAATTTCTTATTTAAGAATAAGCATGATCAGTTGTGCAAGTTTCGATTATGGTTTTACTTTCTTTTTTCATGGGTTCTCCTTGAGCTAGATTGGATTTATTGGTCTCAATGGCAATACTTGCCGAAATTTTTCTGTTGGTTGTTGACAGCAGTGATGCACGGTGTATGTATTGTTCTAGGTTTTGAATCATCGATTAGAGTTTTAAGTTTAGACTCATCGATTAGGCCACTTTTGTGGTCTGTACTGCTCCTTTTTAGGATGCCCATATTAAGGATTGTAATCCTCTATTGATTAATAAAGTTTATGCTATTTTCAAAAAAAAAAAAGCATATAATATGTACAAACAATTATATAGAAAAATAAATAGAACAATTTTAATCTTTCATTCATTGTTATTAGTTGTCTAAGTTTGGTAACCATTTGTTTCTATGTCCAGAAAAATTGTCCAAAAGCTCAATATTGTCATCAATGTCCTTTGTCCAAAAGTTCATCAATCATCCATCCCAAAATTCAAGTGAATACTTCAAATTGAAGGGATTTTTGTCATGAGTCCATCTGTCCAGATTATATGTCCATGTTCAACAAGTATATGTTCATATTGTCATAGGAATTGAGCTATGCAAGGACCTATAAGTTTTATAAATTAGGTTTCAACAACTTTATTTGAAATATTTATGAAAAGCCATCTATTAAATACCAAACTTTCCAGATTTAAAGTTCAAGTCACAAGCTTCATTTTGATATAAAGTTCATGAAAATCGGTTGAGTAATGAGTGAGATATGAGTTTTTAAACTTATGAACATCATATAAATTTTCCGACAAAGTTCACCGGAAAGTTTTGAAAAATTCTTTTAGCCATAACTTATTCGATTCTTAACATTTTTGAGTGATTCCAAAGCCTAAAGTGAATCATTTTTCATGTAGATTAAGCTCTGATAATTAGTTTTAGCAAAGGAAAATATTATCCTCAACGAAAAATTTCGGTTATATACTATGAACATATTCATCCTATTTTTAGTCTTACTTCATCAATTGATCTAAAATTAAGGTAGCAAACCATAAGGAGGAATTAAGTACTTACTTAAAGCTTCTATTTTCTTCCAAGGGAACTGACTTCACTTGCACACTTGGAAGAGACTCCACACCAAAACAACTTAACTTCTTGAGATAGAGAGACTTAAACACAAGGTTTAGACAAGGATCACGTACATAGATTTATGTTTTCTGGTCTTTCAACTTGTTTTCAAAATGGTGAATAGACTTGCTTTAAATAGGCACAAAGCCTTGGATGATTGTGACTTAGGGGTCAAGGGAAAATATTAGAAGAATAGGGAATGGCGGACAAGGATATCTCCTCAATCCTTTTCTAGATTCAAAGTTTGAATTATAGGCAAAAAAAGTCAAGCAATCATATTGCTTTAGGAACTAATTGCAGCTGGGATATATTTGTTTAAGTTTAATTATTTACCTGCAATAATGTTCCTAAATAGTCACTCATATCATGCATGTAAGCACACACATATATACACCAATATACAAAGACATTGCTAATATATAAAACATGACTTAATTATAAGGTTTCCGACATGTTAGAACGAAAATTTGAATCATCCATAACTAATTAATCTTAATCATGTAAAGAAATTACGCATAATCATAAAATTCGAAGGTTTTGAAATATCCGTAAAGAAACTAATAATATTATGTTTGTTGATCTTAGTGCGTGGGGTCAAAGTAGGATTTTTACTGTTAATCCTAGGTTCGGGTTATCACATAGACGCTCATCACATCCCCCATAAAATTAAAACCATTTCGGTCTCAGATCCGATTTGAAGCTTCAAATATCTTTTCCAGATTAGGATCACCAGTTTTAAGCTCTTTATCATATTCTTGATTAATCTCGATGATTGATGAAATTCAAATGTAAATCATATGGATAATCAAGTTTCCTATGAATTTTTGTGGATGAAGATGTTGAAATTTTCAGAGTACCGTCTTTTCTTGTGCTATCCAAGGTTGCAATGATTTAGTTGAAAGTGAAAACTCAGTATTTTAACTATCTAAAATAGAATAAGAAAAGAGAAAATTTTGCATTTCAGAATGAGGATCCGTTTTGTAATCAGCCAAGCAATTGCGGCTTGGATAAAAAGACTGATAATTCACTAAGATTTAAATGAGAGTTTATAATAAGCATATGCCGGACTACTCTACAATTAAGTTTGATTCTTAGGATGTAGCCGATATATTATCTAGCACTTGAGCAATATTATTAAGATGAGCTGGGTTGATCTGATTGCGCGATATGCAAAGGAATTGGTGCGGTATTACATTTCAATAAATAAACAAATTAAAATAGAGGAAGAAAACATGAATTAAGAATCAAGTACGTAGTCCATCTTCCATTAATTTCATATTTATTTTTAATTCTTCTCTGAAATGAATACTCATGGCAAATGTATACAACAAATCTTGTGCCTAGGCAATTAATGAGCAAAAACTATGTGCTCTACCTTTTTTTAGTCCAGGACTCAAACTCATGAACTGATCGATGGTGATGGATGGGTTCTTGGGTTTGTTTTGGATGACTTGCTTTTCCCTGTCCAAGCCGTCCAAGCCAAGCCGCTTAAATTCCGTCGGCTGGACAAGTTACCATCAAGTCAGACATCTCTACTTGATTGCATCAACGACTCACAAAAGGCCACGTTTTCCAGTGCAATTGCACCTTAGTGCACCCCTAAAAACTATTGCTGACAGTTTTCTTTCGGTTACTTTTATCTCTCTATACGTGTCATTTAAAAAAAATGATGAGGTGAAATGTGATGGATGCCATCCATATTAGACATTACTCTATTATTTGCCATCACATTTCACCACAAGAAAAGACGGTACTCTGAAAATTTCAACATCTTCATCCACAAAAATTCATAGGAAACTTGATTATCCATATGATTTACATCTGAATTTCATCAATCATCGAGATTAATCAAGAATATGATAAAGAGCTTAAAACTGGTGATGCTAATCTGGAAAAGATATTTGAAGCTTCAAATCGGATCCGAGACCGAAATGGTTTTAATTTTATGGGGGATGTGATGAGCGTCTACAATTGGGAGGGTAGTAAGAAAGGTGATCGAGGTTCGTTTGAGAGGAGATATTTGTCGACTGAGATTTGAAGAGAGAGAACTGAAGAGGGATGTGAAGGAGAGGATTTGAAGAGAAGAGTGATCGAGCTGCGAGCTTGCGAGGAATGAGTTGGTGTCCCTGTTGAAGCCGTCCAAGCTGTCTAAGCCGAGCCGCATCAATTCCGTCAGCAGGAACAAGTTGAAATGGAGTTGTGTTTGTCATTCACTTATTTTTTATTATTATTTTTATTTAATTTTGTTAGTTTACAATAATGACCTTTTTAGATGTTTTTCATATGAATTAAGCTTAATTTATCTAAAGAGAGTATGTGCAGCAATTCAAAAAAAAATGATGGAGCATTTTGGTACCAAACTTTTGATGTGACTTTATAGAATAGATAGATCATGGCTTCTCCACTGCGGAGATATGTCACTTTTTAAGTTGTTGAGTTTTGATTCCAGACTCAGTCGTCAGATCAGATCTTTTAAATAGATATGACGGCTGATATCAAAACTCCGCAACTTAAAAAGTTGCATACCTCCGTAGTGGAGAATTTTCGATAGATAAATAGATAGGAAATGGAAAACCCCAATGCTTTAAAGACAAAAACAACGACGTTTGGTACTGTTTTTATAAAGTCCGGTAACTAGATTTTTTACCTTACCAGTTACCCTCGCTTTTTTTTCTTGGACTCGGATGATGGTCCACCTCATCAGTCACATACTCACCTTAGTCACCTGCCACCGGCCTTAGGGGTAATCTTGAAATTTAACGAGTTATTGGGGTTCATATCTTCTTCTTTCTCGTTCGCCTTTTTCTTTCTTTGGTTACACACTGACGCCATTGAAGAAGAAAGTGCGTGTTCACAATAATTTCTGGCTTAGATCTTCAATCAGAAACCCTAGAAATCACTCAATCCATTAATTCGGACCCGGCGATCCGATCAGGTTCTTAGCGTTTCCTTCCTCAAATTCATTATTGAATTATAGTATTCAACCTTAGACTTCGAATGTTCATCGTTGATCCATGCCTTTTGTTTTCTTCTTACTTGTTGTTCTGAAAGTTATCAATCTTCATCTGCATTCGTTTTCATCAGATATTACTACGGTTAGCTGAATATCTTATTTCTCAATTTCCTTATTTATTCGCAGCTTATTTGATTTAAGTTCAGGTTGCTTTGCCCGAAAGTAGTAGTAGTTTATTGATAGTCGGATAGTGTGTATCTGTTTGTTTTCCAAGAATTCAAGGGAAGTAATGAAAAACGAGCTGGTGGTTATGGAAGATTTTGTTGCATGTTTTTTGTAAGAAAAGAGAAAGTCAACTATAACTAGCCTATTTTAATGTGCAAAACTTAACTGAGCTCCTCTCATTTTAATTCTTTGCTAAAACCAAAATTTTTAGTCATTTTCTAGTGGCAATTTTTAGTTCTCTTTTAATATTTGGAGTGGATGAGACAAGCTTTGCTAACATAAATGGTGAATTATGTGATATGTAATAAAAAGGCGAATTCGGTGAAGGTGATGGGCTGGAATTGCCATTGTCATCCCAATTATTGGATTATGAAGTCTTGATTCATATATACATCTTGGTGGTGAGAGCATGAATATTGTCAAGGGTGTTGCTGATCTTATTCGAAGGACGTCCGGTGTCCAGGATGTAGATTCTTTGTCAGGGTCGCAATCTCAGAGGTTCTCTCCCCCTGGTTCCAGGATCCGCTTTAGGTACTTATGCTTGGCTGTAATACTCATGCCTGTTAGTTATTTATAAATTGTTGTCATGTGTTTTGTGTTTATGTGGAAGGCTATATTAGATTGTGTAAATGACTTTGAACTTTTTACTAAAGAACTGATGTGCTTTTTCAAAATTCTAAAATATAGGAGAATCTCTTATTCCTCTTCTCACTGACAAAAAGTGCACCTAATTCTAGTCTCTTAGGCCTTGAGTCAGTTGTTAAAGGCTTGGGGTGGGGATGAGATAGGTCTTAAGTGTAAATCATTGTATCTGGTTAAAGAGTCCACAGGAATGCTACAGCCGTGTGTAATTAAACCTTTTGAAGAACTGTGTTGATTACACTTCTATATTCAGCGTGAATTCCTTAGAGTTTGGAATAGAAGATTAATCAGTACTCAGGAGAAAGCCTTCCATAGGATCTTACTTTGGGCACCCCTACAGTTTTGTGATAGTTTTTTTAAGCTTCTTTTTCTTCTTGTGTTTCTGTTTTTATTTTATTTTATTTTAATTTTCCTAATTTTTATAATTTTTAATAGGAAACTGAATTCATTACGAGAAAAAAAGAATGTACAGAACAGGGGATAAGGAATTCACTAAATTTAGAAAGCTGCAGCCGAAAGACAAAAGCTCAACGTGAAACAATTAGAACAGCAACCAAACCAGAAACTCTAAGAAACTAGACAGCAGTAGCTCTCAATTTAAAGAAATAGTAAAAATAGATCCATCCCTAACCTCCGAAGAAACTGAATTCCACAAAGAGGCTAATGATCAAACCCTCTCCCACAGGTATCCAGCTCCTCCCCCCTCTTATCCTAAAAAAATTCTTCTGTTTCTTTCCATCCAAATGACCCAAAGATAGCTATCATAGAACATCTTCTGAACACCATTCCTCTTCCTCCCACTGAAGAACTTCACTTATGAAAGACACAAGAAGATTAATTATTCCAACTCAACATAGCCTCCTGAAACAGTCTTGTCCAAAGGCGTAAAGCAATTGGACAGTGTAAAAAGCAGGTGCTTTCCACCCTCAGCTCGCGCTTTGCACATCACTCCAATGAGGAGAAGAATTTCTCCTCCTCTGAGCCATACCATATGTTTTAGTCTTCCCATGAGCAATGATGCATGCTAACACTCGTATCTTAGGAGATTATGACTGGAGAGTTGCTGTGCTTTAGCTGTTAACTTTTACATCTGAAAATTTTAGAATCAGAGCATCCAATCCGAAAACAATTGTCATTGGGTGGAGAGGCCCAATATCTTATATACTATTAAGGGTTAGAATTCTCGCCCTAGGATTATACATTATCCGACACGCCCCCAGATCAGGCCAAGCACATGAATCAATATTGGGTGGTTGACGTGGAGCGCATGTGAATGATGTGAGCAAAGTCACGAATATATCGCGCCAAGCACTTGAATCTCCCCGATACAACCATAAATTGGGGCCAACAAGTGGTTGACATGATTTGCATGTTCTGATGCCATGTTAAAATTAGAGTATCCAACCCAAAACGGCAAAACCAATTGGCAATGTGAGTGGAGAGGCCCAAGATCTTATATATTGAACTACCTGAGGTGGGATTCTACTCAAACCCAAAAGAGAGGCTGAAATTTTTTGGAGGGCTTATTTGCTTCCAATTATGGGGAGGCGCTTCTTTTAAAATGGCATTCCTTAATGCACTTTTGAGTTTGTTGTTATTTAAATCTACTCTATCTTATCAGGGCCAAAAGTACTTTTTTTATTGGTTTGAGGTTTTTAAATGATAATTTGATACTAGCTGTGAAACTTCTTTTGTTTAAAATTTGGATGCCTTTTAATTTTGTTGTTCTCAGTGTCACTCGCCCCCTGTCCTATACTCCTATCACCAAATTTGTTGTGAACTTGTGATCTACATGTTATTAGTTTTTAAGCTAGCTACATGAGTTTGAAACTCTTATACTGCTGGTTATTTGAAGTTCAGTTCAACTACAAGTTGTTACATTGTAGGCAAAGGTTGTATGGTACTGCAAATTAGAGACAATACTTGTTAAATTTCATTTACTTTTGTGTGGGACCTTGTATGATGTTGAACTTGTTTGTTATTCATTTTGAAAACCTTTTGTTTCCCTTAATTTAGTTTTCCTTATGTTAGACATTCCTTTTGTTACACTATCTTATGGGCATCAATGTGCAGAATTATTAACTCTATCAGGATGGGTCTTTTGACCATTTGGTCGTTATTTTTTCAGTGAAGTTGGAGATGAGGCGGTCCTAAATATACTTTGGACTAGATATCAAAAAGCTGTCGATAAGGTACAATGTCAGATTCTTTTTCGTGAAATTCCTCAAGGTTCTCTTAACTTCAAAGTGGCTACTTGAAATTATTTTCTCATGTAAAAGTTTTCGATTTGCATTTTGTAAACGCTATTTGTAGATTTTTTTCTAATCAGTTATGTCCCAAGGGGTTCACTGTCTTGCCAAAAGCAATGATAGGATTCTTTGGTTCTCACAGAAGCTAACTCATTTTCTTGTCGAGCCATATATATTACATGTTTAGAAGAAAAGAATAGCACCTCCATGTAGGTAGATAGCAAGAATTTAATTTCTAGCAATTGAAAAAATTAGATATCTTTTAACCATGAGGCATGAGCTGATGACTGAGCACGTAACACACAAAAGGTCAAAAGAAAAAAAAACATAATCTTTTTTCACTTGCCCAGTTTTTGATGATAAACTCACCTAACCCGAAGCTGGTCAAATAACGTAAACTGATCTTTTGATGCCCAAGCTTGCTGTCCTCTTATGATCTTGAATTTAAAATTGTAAAAAATTCTTTTTCTGTTTCCCAAACAACCAGGAAAACTAAAGAAAGGTTTGTGTCGTTTAGGTTGGGGCTCTGGTAGAAGGTATGATTTCTGACATAACATCCCTTTGTAGAATTTGGGGCGGCCTGGCAGGCTTTGTAAAGATCAGACCTAATCCCCCTTTATTTCTTTCTTGTTTTGGTAGAAAAATGCTTTGATAATAGTGAATGAGAATATTAGTTTTTCTTGTTCCTTGTGAGAACTAATTGCTCTATCCATATAATTTTATGATTTGTTATTATGTTCACTCAAAATGCAGGTGGAAAAGAGGAGGCTGCTTCATGTTTTTCTCAAGCAGTTCCTAGTTGTATACAAGAACTGGGAACCAGTAAACTCTGGCCAAATTTCAGAGGCTGCTTCGACTACCATCCAACCTGCAGAGTCTGATGATGTAGTTATTGGCTGCTTTGCTGGACATCCTGCGGAAGTCATTTTAGTATTGACTGAAGAGATTACACAATTAACTGCTATGGTTGTTGAATGTAAGTTGAACTTCATGTTTGCTGTTTATTAAATTGCTATGGTATGCATGTGCTGCTGCATTAAATGCTTCTGGCAAAACTTCTGCAAAAGAGAATTTCTTTCTTTATCTTATGACATTTTCTGGTTCATGCGTGATATCCCTGATAAAGTTCAATTGAGAATGGTCTTCTTGAGTCTAGACAAGCCAAACCTTAGGGAAATTTTTTTAATTTATTTTTAGAAAGAAGAAACCGATCCTTTTTATTAGAAAAGGGCACCAAAGTACAACAGAGTACAAGAAGTCCTATTTGAGTTGAGTAGTAACCTTGGTGATCAACTTCATGCTTTCCACTATTGTGTGTTGCTTACTCCATGCCCTTTCTTTAAATGTCTTAAATTTTGATTTCAGTTTTTCATTAATAAACATTGAGGGGTTGAGTCTGTTGGGATGGTTGGATCTTGCTGGAATAGTTAGGATGTAGCACACATTCTTTCAGTAATTTTCTTGTGTGTGTGTATTTAGTGAACAAAATTTCAATTAACAAGATGTCCATTTCATCAATGAACTAGGAAAGCCTTCTTTAACTCTCTCCACAGTAAAAGCCTGACATCACTATTTGACCACAATGAGATCAATGTAATCATAACAATAATAAAAACATTACCAATATAAAACATGGCTTCACTAGGTTAAGTTTGATGAACATATGGTATATCACTTGTCCTTCATATGACTGAGCCTATGCAATCACTAGGTGTATGCTATGAACAGGCTTTTGGGTTATGTGGATTGAGGACAATAGAAGAATGTTAGAGGATTGTAAGGGGGTAGGGGTGGCAGAACCTTGGGATTGAGTGCTTTCTTGGTCAGCTTTATGGGCTTCAGTTTCTGTAAATGTTTGGGAGTGCGCTTTTTCTCGTTTATGTTGGACATGCTAGCTATTGGTGATGCATCTTTTTGTGCTTTGAGTGTTTCTTTTAGGTGTTATGTCCTGTAGTCTGTTAGAAAGATCTTTATTTTGTGTTTCATGTTTCCAGGTTGTGGATTCCTTATACACTGTTTATACATAATGTTCTTGTTTCCATCTAAATTGTATCCTTTTTCAAATTTATTGGCAGTATATTTATGTCTGCTTGTTTGGAGAGCATTTGATGAACTATTTTTTGAAATGTGGTCCATCGTATAGTGAGATTAATGCACTTGATATGTGGTTAATTTTTCCCTATGGCTGTTTCTTCTTCCATATTATTGATTATAATCTTCCTTCAAATTGTGTTTTCTTGCTATGTCATTTACTCTTTTCTTTGCCATGGTTAATCCAGTAAATAGCAGTACAGTCCGATCAGCAGACTTCTGTGGCCATTCCACAATCTTAAATATCATTTCTGAAGGGATTCCACTCCTGGATGCTCTTCTTATTGTTACTCGTTCGCTGCAAAATTGCAGAGTTTTGGGATACTATGGTGGCATTCCAAAGCTTACGGCATTAATGAAAGGTATTGTCTGTATTAATATTTGCTAGTGCATTGTCTGTATGAATTAGATTCTCACCGGAACTTATCCAGAGAAGAGAAATAGAAAAAATATTTGGTTCGAGTAGTATTTCAGTTTGTCTATTGTCTAATGCTATAGCTCGTTTCAGCCTTATTGTTAGATTGGAAAGCAGTAGTGTCTTAATAGTGTTGGGTTTTCTAAATTGTCCTTTTTCTATTCAAATCTGGTGGAGATTTTTCAAGGAGTTTGATGTTAGTTGGGTCATTCCTAAAAGCTGTTATGATCTGTTAAGCATTCGTTTCATTTGTGGTGGAAGAGGAAAGAAGGCAAAAATACTTTGGGGTTGCAGAATGTTGGCCCTTTTTTGGGTTATTTGGATGGAGCGTAACAAGAGAATTTTTGAGGATTTTCCTGGGTTGTGTGTAGAAGGACTTTGGGATCGAATTAGTTTCTGGTCTGCATTGTGGGCATCAGTCACCCCTGTGTTTAGAAACTACTCCCCTTCCGCCTTGTTGTTAGATTGGAAAGCAGTAGTGTCTTATTAGTGTTGTGTTCTTGTAATTTTGGGTGTTCTGTTAGTCTTGAGTCTTTTAGTTTATCCTGATGACTTCTTGTCCTCAAATTTCTATGGCTTTATGCCCCAAATAAAATATCAAGTTTCTTTCTCAAAAAAAAATAGTGTTGGGTTTTCTTGTAATTTTGGGTTTTCTGTTTGTCCTGAGTTCTTTTAGTTTGTCTTGATAACTTCTTGTCCTCAAGTTCTTTTGGCTTTTTGCCCCTAATAAAATCTCAGTTTCTTTCTAAAAAAAAAATACTATAGTTCGTTTCAAGAAAAAAGAAAGAAAAACATATTGTCTAATACAATATTGTGCTAAAGTATGATTATTTGAAACAAAGGAGATTGAATCAGCCAACCCCTGTTAGTTGGGATGAGGCATTAATTGAATTGAGCCTGGGTTTCAGTGAAGGTGTAAAATACTTGATTACATTCCCCTACTGGTTACTTTTTGTTGATGTTGGGTGGAGAATTGTGGATAAAGTCCTGGGTAGTTGGACATCAGCTTTACAAGATTAGGTGTTATATGCGCAGGTATTAGATCTGAGTAGTATTTAGGTATGCATAGTTATATAAATAGGTAATATGTCTGTGTGTCTAATCAATTGCTGAGGACATAACAGTTATAATTTAGAATGCATCACTTACATACTATCATTTTATCCATCTTGGAGTACCTTTTGTTCTCTTTTGGGAGTTTCATGAGGTGTCTTTGGATTCTGTTGTTTTTCTTTTGAGTTTTCTGCTGGATCTCTGTTTTGTGGACTCCTTGTCCACTGTGTTTGTATTCATCTTATTTTTAATAAACTCTGGTTCTTAAAAAAAAAATTAATATAAGAAGTTGGGACTGAATGTATTTTTTAATAAACTCTGATTCTTGGACTTGAGCCACTAGCATCTCCAATCTATATTGCATGTCTAATCTCTAACAACCTCTGTTCAAGCATCTTAAGAAGAAAACTGTGTCTATTGATGAATCCTGATCCACTTTGAGTCTGATTCTTAGACGGTGTTCACCTTTTCAATGTACGTGCAAATGCTGAATTACACTGTACCTGATCCACCAAACTTGATGATTTTCTTGTAATTGATCTTGTATTATGACTGTTGAACCCTGATGTATATAAATTCCGTCTTACTTTGTGTTTTTTGTTTATAGGGGTTGTTGTCCAACTTAAAACAATAAGTGGCGCACTTTCAGCTGACGAAAAACTATCTAATTTTACCATGGAGAAGACTGGACTCCTGCAACAAATACTTGTATATGTGGTGTCAATAATAAGTACTTTTATTGATTTGAATTCAAATGTAAATGAGAAATGTCAGTTGTATAGTAATACTATAGGCTTTGTCTCGGGGGGTGGTGCATCTCCGGTTGACTCTTCTAGTTGTTCAAAGGTTCCTTCTAGTAGCGTATTGTTACATTGGCATCAGAAGGCAGTTGTGTCTGTGATGGAAGCTGGTGGACTTAATTGGTTAGTAGGTAAGGTAGGCATTTTTAGTTATGACTTATAAGACATCACATCTCAACTTGGTAAACCTTTCTAGAGTATATGCAATCTTATATTTATGACTTAAAAGACTTTAAATATTCGTTCTTTATGAGTTATTTGTGTCTGGAGCTTAAATGTTACTTACTGTTAATATTATTATATTTATGTGTCTGAGGAGATGCTAAATTCAGTCATAAATGCATGTGTATGTTCTTGCCCTGTGTTCTACTTGTATAATTTGTGAGTCAGGTGTCCTGTCCGTGTCCATTCTTCATATGAAGAAGTCTGAACTTCTTACATGTCTAATGATTGTGGAAATAATCAATGGACCGTGTCATTGGTCAGAGTTCCCTTATTTGTATATGGATTTGCCAGGATTACCACCTTTCTTTTTTTGAAGGCAGCTATCAGCTAGTTGTTATCCTCTTAGTTTACAACGTTTTGTAATTTCCTCTTTCATGTGTGGACTTCTTGTCCACAGCTTGTATTTTTTGAGTTTGATATTAAAGTTTATTTCTTCTAAAAATAAGAATAAAAAAAGAAAAGAAAGGGTCTTGATCTCCACATTCTTATGCATCGAGTGCTTTGACCAAAAAACTAAAAGAACCTAGAGCCTGTAATTGGTTAGTTTCATTACTTCCAAAAGACCGTTTTTATCTGTATAAGGATATTTCATACTGCTCTTCTTGTTTAAGTGTCAAGTTCGTGTATTTGTTTCTTAATTACGAGACCTTTCTATCTCTCTGTGTTATATTCTATTTCATCTATGGCAGTTTTTTATTTCTATTTTTATTTTCTATCTTCTTTGCTTGTCAGTTGTGAAAATTCAAAAGAAAAATGCAAATAAGAAAAGGGCTAGAAAGAAAATCTTTTGATAGTGAATACATTTTATCTTCTCATTAGTTTTTTTTTGATAAAAAAAAATCTCGTTTATTTTCAAAAAAAGGAATTTTTTTTTTTTTGTCTCTAGTGTGTGGTATCAGTGTGCTGCTTCCCTTTGTGTTCAAGTACACATAATTCATGGGGGCATGCTACACTACCTCATCCCAGTTCCAGTTCTCCAGAAGTCATGCTCTTTTCCACCTCACCCTTGTTAATTTACTTAAAGATATAATATGAGTTCCTGAAGATCACAATTCTTATGAATCTGTATGTGATGTTGCTTATATAGTCATTCCTTTGTCAACCATTTGCAACTACATCTTCACTAACGGAGATTAATCTTGTCCCAGAGCTGCTGCGTGTGATCAGAAGGTTAAGCATGAAAGAACAGTGGACAGATTCATCACTTCTGTATTTGTCTTTAAGAATTCTTCATTCAACATTATCTCAGAACCCTCGTGGTCAAAGTCATTTTAGAAGCATTGGAGGACTTGAAGTTCTATTGGATGGTCTTGGCATACCGTCAAATAATGGGCTCATATTGAAAACTTCTGCTTGTGCAGCTGACAAAAGGTAAAACTTACTCCTCATGTACCATCTTGCATTTTTTCAACCAAAAAAAAAAAAGGTCCTGTCTTGCATTCCAAAGCTCATTTCTCTTGTGCTATATCATATGTGCAAATTTTTTTGATAATGGTAATGTAATGAATAGCGAGCAACATTTTGTTTTGATTTATGAATTTTATTAGTTTTTGGGGGAAATGTTGATTTAAACTAAGAGAACTTTTCTTTATATCTGCTTGATCATTTCCAACCTAGATATTATGCAGTCCAGAGTTATCAACAATCATGTATTATTTTACCCAGCTTGAATGTTGAAACTATAGTCATATCATTCAAAGGCTTCCTATACATCTTTTGATCCCCTTCAAACTTAAAATCATGGTTTTTTTCTGTTTGTTTGTTTGTTTTTTTTTGGTGAATATTTCTTGCTTGAAGGGGACCTTCTGGCTCTTTTGGTTATACTCTCTCTCGCTAATTATTTTTTTGCTATTATATGTGTAATATTTAAATGCAGATCTGAGAATCCCTTGCTAAAAATCTTCCAGCTACATGTTCTCTCCTTGGAAGTTCTCAGAGAGGCTGTGTATCCTTTGCGGTCTTTTTGTTGGTTAATAACGAGCTTTCATACCTATTCTTTTGGTTTCTAAAGGATAAATTTGAAGTTCTGGATTAAAACTCTTAATGTTTCACATTATAAGCCCTTTGTGGTGCAGGGAAAGTATTTTCCCTAATCAATCTTCTGTCTGTTTGACAAAAAAAAGGTTTTATCTAGCTTTAGATGTCTAATATTCTCTCTCTTCCTGTTTATCAAATAGTCGGGGTTTTTTGTATCTCTGCTACAAGTTTGTTATAGAAATATTCTCTATTATCTGCAACATGCTATTGGTTCCCTTGACAAGTATGCAGCTTTGGGAATAACCACAACTTGCAATTTCTATGTGATAATGGAAGAGTTCAGAAATTCGCAAGTAGCTTTTGTTCACCTGCATTCACGTTTCAAGAGTACAAACAGCAGACCAAGGATTTGTCTGGTCAGCAAGGTTCTCAAATGCCCGCGGTTGACTATGGAAGTGGCAATACTGTGAAAAGCCGCATTGCAGAGATTTCTGTTGCACTTCCTGCCAATGGTTCTTACTCTCAAGTTTGGAGTGATTATGTTCTTAAGTTGAGCGGGGTATTTTGTTCTTTCCTTCCCTCTTCAGAAGATATCAAATCTGATGATGTTGACCTGTCCACTGGTCGAATTGCTGTGCCAGTTTCTTCATCCTATGGTGAACTTTCAATCAGATGGGTCATGTGGGTTCTTCAAACAGTGTTCCCCTGCATTAAGGCCTGTTCAAATCAAAATGAGTTGACAAGCCACTTAAGGTTAATTTCGTATAATTATATGTGCAATTTTATACACTTTTATTGTTGGATATTGTTTCCTATATATTAGCATGTTATTACCTCTCAAGTATAAGCTCGCAAATTTTTCTGATAAAATTTCAGTTTCTTTTAAACATATTTGCATGTGGTTACCTCTGTTTTAATATACTTGTGTAACTTTCTGTCTCTTTTTAATTTTATGACTTACTTTTTGCTTGCTGTTCCCTTATCTGCAGGGTCTTTGTCACTACTCTGCAGCACTGTGTATTAGATGCATTTAGGAAGATTCTTGTTTCATCCCCTGTTTCACTCAAAATATTCCGGCAAGAGGTAATCTGGGAGCTTATATTTTCTGAAAATTTTTTCTATTTTGGACCAGCTCCGGAGGACCTTTCTGGAGAGCGTTGTACGTATATTGAGTCCCAGAGGAAAAATGAAATACTTTCTTCTTCTAGTGACATCAGCAGTCAAGCAATAGTTTGTGGGATTGAAGTTCTCCAAATTGAAGTGATTTCATTTGTGGAGTTTGTTGCAACTTCTAATGGGTGTCCAGACAACTTGGTAAGTTCTCTGTTTTACTTAATGAGGTGAATTGCTTATACTGGAATGATAGAATAAATGTGGACAAGAGGTCCAGAGCAGACAAAAGGAGAAACTTACATCACACGCAACTAGGCTGCAAGCAAACCATCTTAACCACAAGAGACACCCTACACTACAGCCGGTCTCCAATCTGGCATAATACAAGAAAGACTAGAGTCTACATAAATTGAAATTCACCAAAACAGAAGCCCATACAGCTTACCAGGACTATACTCTCTCCCATTCAAAAGTCCCATTTCTTTCCATCCAGACCAACCCAAATCACAGCTAAAACATTGCATCTTCTGATGTACGACAGCAAGATTCCTGCAATTTGAACATGACACAGTGAGTAGAATAGCTTGGCCTCCTTTGTTGAGGAAAACTGCAGTGTTCACCCTCTCATGCTTGGCAACTGGCCTAAAACCTTGACCTTAGCTTTCTGTAACCCTTAGCTTTTTGTGACATTTAGTCTTCACTGAACTTGTATGGTTTCTTTTAGCTAAATGAACATGTGATTTAATGTCCATAAATAGACAGTGATTCGTTTCTTTTTTTTTGAGAAGAAACAAGATTTTATTAAAAACCAGGGGGGACAGAAATTACAGTGGACAAGTAGTCCACGAAAACAGAAAAACCCGAAAGAGAAAAAACAGGTAAACCGCTAGAAAAAAAAAAAAAAAAAAAAAAAAAAAAAAAAAAAACTAAAAGCTTAAGAACAACTCGAAAGTACTCCTAAACTGCTGCAGCCCTCAAATCTCTCAAAATACAAGAGAAGCTATAATCTTTAAAAGCCTCAGAAATTGAAGCCCAAAGAGCAACCCAGAATCTCACTTTTTCCCAAAGAAAACCAACCCCTAACCCTTCATAAACTTCAAAAATTCTTCTATTTCTTTCCAGCCACAACACCCAAAAGACTGCAAGGACCCCACAACCCCATAAAACTCTTGCTTTCTTTCCTTTCCCAAAACCAAGTCGGTTTTGAGAAAAGAAACCAGAAACCTGTGTTGGAGAGTCCCATGACAACCCAGCTTCCCTAAATAACTTCTGCCATAAGAAAGCAGCCACCTCACAATGCAGAAACAGATGATTTGCATTTTCCCCATTTGATTTGCACATGATACACCAATGAGGTGAGAAGCAACAATTTGGCCTTCTCCGTTGAAGCATCTCACACGTGTTCAATCGTTTATGCGCCACCAACCAGCCAAGAAACTTAACCTTGATTCGTTTCTTTGATAGCCTTACTAAATTGTTGCGTTATTTAAGTACGGATGCAAAACATATTGGTGTCTATGAAGGCTAATTAATAAAGGTATTAAGGGATGTATTCTTGTTTGTAAAACCAACACCGTGGAGGTCATGGGTTCGAATCTCACTAGCATATGGGGATGGGAATTAAAAAAAAAAATTTCTTGTTCTAGTTTTGTTTGTTGTTAAGTTTGGTATCCTGAAGGTTAAGCTGTTAGGAGACAACCTTAACTAAACAACCCGCACTTGCCCTAACATGACCAAATTGGGCCTTGTATGTTGAAAATAGAAATTACTGTTATCAAGATTTTTGCTAATTACTACACAGAACCAGTTTTTAATACTATGTTTACTTACTGATAATCACAAATGCTGAAGTGTTGAAAACTGATAAAACATTGTATATCATTTTGAACATTCATACCACACACTTTGACTCCCTTCATGTGTGGGCCCACTTAATAACATAACTAAATCAGGCCTTACACACGCAGAACATAAGTTATCAGATATGGGCATCACTAGCATTTGAACAGAAGACCAAACCTACAACAAGGAACATGATATTATACTAATTTGCAGTTAAGCCCCTTTTTAAACGAAAAAGTTTTTTGTCCATCCCCTTCTTTTGTCCAAGCAACCTTTGCCTTTTGTCTCAACAAGGATTCTTCTCTACCAACCAGGTTCAATTTTCAAGGTAACCTTTCTCTTTCAGTCCTTGAGAATCATTCACATCCCCTCTTTCCTCCAAGCATCCGAAAAAGAGATTCTTGCCTCCTCCAATTATATGCTGAATATGCAGCTCTCTATGCATGTACCCTGATGCAACTACATATCAATGTACCTTCTTTGTTCCTTACAGTTATTGTAGTGCTTCCGGTTAACATATGCATCATAATTTACTGTATATTTGCTTATTCTTGTTGTTTGTTGTTGTCGCAGCCTGAATTGTCTGCTCTGTTAGATGCCCTTGAACAGACTGCTTGCAATCCTGAAGTTTCTAGCGCTCTTGCCAAGAGTCTGCTCCGCATATTACAGCTTTCAGTTGAGAAAACTATTGCTTCTTTTAAAGCAGTTAATGCATTTCCTCGTGTGCTTAAGGTTGTTTGCATTCAAGCCCAAGAGTCAAGAAGGTCTAGCAATATAATCCCTTCTGTTGAGAGTAATGTTGGCAAAGTAGTTACATGTCATCAGAGATCTAATTCGCATGAGACAACCCAGAGATGGATCAAATGCATGGAAACATCCATGGAGCTTTATACGAAACTTTTGTCAACAGCAGAAGATGCTAGAAGTTTGGTTATGCATAGCTCTGAATGTATTGGTCGGTTGTTTGATTTATTCTGGGAAGAGGGTTTGAGAAGTAAAGTCCTAAATCATATACTTGAGCTCATGAAGGTATTCTTAATGCCACGTATTCATTTGTTCTTAGCTGTTAAATTTACCAATTGATAGAGTTGTAATTCTACTTTGCGTTTTTCTTTTTTACATTTTAGATCGTACCATCATCTGAAGAAGATCAAAGAGCAAAGTTGCAGTTATGTTCTAAATACTTGGAAACATTCACTCAAATAAAGGAACGGGAAAAAAACTTTGCTGAGCTATCTATCAATTTACTAGCTGGAATGCGAGATGTGCTTCAGATTGATCCTGTGGTATAATCCTATACCTTGATTTAATTCTCATGTAAAGTCGTTTTGTTTATAAGTTTGATGTTCCAATGTAAATTTATTTTCTTGTTCAGTCCTATCAGACTTTATTTCGTGAGGGAGAGTGCTTTTTGCACGTTGTCTCTTTACTAAATGGTAACCTTGATGATGCTAATGGAGAAAAGTTGGTTCTGAATGTTCTTCAAACTCTCACCGGTTTGCTTGCAAGCAATGATACATCAAAGGTATTTTATTTTTTAACCTAGATGGGCATTTTGTCTGTCTTTTCTTTTATTTCTGGTTTTCTTTTTTATAATGTTTTCTTTTTCTTTCCTATCCAAAGAAGGTAATGCTCTTTTTTTCTCATTCGGTTGTGTTTCCCTTAGTTAGCCATTGTCAAATGTTTGATTGCTTCTTTTATGTTAGTATTTTGTTAATTGCAAACCATATGTTGAACTTAGCTTTATTGGTTCACTGTTTCATTGCATCTTTTATATGATTGAGGAAAGGGAGAAAATGATCTTAAGTTCCAAAGAATGAATGAGAAAGTATGGCTTCATCCCATTCAACTTCTTTCTCTCTCTCTCTCTCTCTCCTTAACATACATATAGACATACACAGACTCTGTAACACACTGATACACAGATGAACTGGTTTTAATTACAAATGAAGTGGTCAACTGGTTGTAGGGTATCAAGTGTAAAATAAAGAAGTGAATTTGAGTTTTGAAGATCGATCTTGAAAAGGTGTATGTTCATGTTCAAGAGTGTTATAGTGGGTATTCCAGTCGAGGACAGTCTTTTCAGCTCCCTTCCTAGGTATGTGGGATACAAAGTAGTGACTGACCGTTGAATTTTTGGGGATCCCTTTGGAAGAATTCATGATCTTTGACTATTGGGATCCTGCAGTTTGAAAAAGCAAGGAGATCGGTTAGATGGGTGGGAGTTGCAGTTGGAAAACCATAAAAGCCACACATGCTTCACTTTACCCAGTTTAAGCGGTGAATGTGTTTGGCTCAAGTCACGCCACACTTGAGGAGGCATGTCCAGAGTATATCCCACATCAGGATGTTAAGTCTTTCTTACAATATATAATATCCTGTGCCTCTCCTGCCCATTGCCAAAAGTTTTTGGGTAGGATGCCACAATATCCCGAGCCATTATGAATATATCCCACTTCAGATGTTGGAGAGGGCAAAAAAGTTTAGATTGATTGAAGGGTTGTATGTAGGAAGGGAGGAGGTGGAAATTACTCATTTACAATTTGCCGGTGACACTACGCTTTTGTGAGGGGTGATGATCACAACTGGGCTAATCTGTGCTTAGTGGTAGAGAGCTTTTGCCTGATCTCAGGACTGAAAATAAATAGAGCTAAATGTTCATTGGCAGGCATTAATGTTCAGTCCGATGTTGTGGAAAGATTGGCAGGAGAATTGGGCTGTGGAATGGGGGATTGGCCCATGAAATATCTAGGACTTCCTCTAGGTGGCAATCCTAGAGCTGCTTCCTTCTGGAACCCTGTGATAGAGAGAGTTGAGAAGAGATTAGATGGCTGGAAAAAGGCTTTTCTTTTGAAAGGGGGAAGACTAACCCTGATTCAAGCCGTTTTCAGTTGTCTTCCAACTTATTACATGTCCTTATTCAAAATTCCAGTAAGTGTGGCAAAAAGAATGGGATTAGGGAAGACTAAACCCTAATCCAACCTTTGGTGAGGGGTTCAAGTCAAAGACTGTGGAAAGAGATTTCCAAAGGTTTTTCATCTTTTTTGGAGTGTTGTTCTCTAGTAGTGGGAAATGGGGAAAAGGTGAGATTTTGGGAGGATAAATGGTTGGAAGTTGAACCCTTGAAATTATTGTTTCCCAGATTATTTAGATTGTCCTGTAAGCACAATGAGAAGATTGCAAGGTTTGCAGATTTCTCTGAGTTTCCTTATAACTGGAATTTCGGTTTTAGGAGAAATCTAAATGATTTGGAGACTGTGGAGTTTGCTTCAATGTCTGCGAAGCTGGACAGTGCCCGTTTTTATAGTACAAGGGGGGATTCTAGACGCTGGTGTTTAGAAAGGGATGGGTCATTCTCTTGCAAGTCTTTCAGAAGCTTTTATGGGAATAATCCTGAGTTCTCTGATTTTGATCCAGTTGATCAAATCTGGAAAACTAATGTTCCTTCTAAGGTTCATATTCTTGCTTGGTTAGTCGCTCATGGGAAAGTGAATACTTGTAACATCATTCAAAAGCGAAGACCATTTCATTGTCTTAGCCCCCAGTGGTGTATACTCTGCAAGGACGGGGAAGAGAGTGTGGATCATTTATTCCTTCATTGTCCTTTTTCTATTCAAATCTGGTGGAGATTTTTCAAGGAGTTTGATGTTAGTTGGGTCATTCCTAAGAGCTGTTATGATCTGTTAAGCATTCGTTTCATTTGTGGTGGAAGAGGAAAGAAGGCAAAAATACTTTGGGGCTGCAGAATGTTGGCTGTTTTTTGGGTTATTTGGATGGAGCGTAACAAGAGAATTTTTGATGATTTTCCTGGGTTGTGTGTAGAAGGACTTTGGGATCGAATTAGTTTCTGGTCTGCATTGTGGGCATCAGTCACCCCTGTGTATAGAAACTACTCCCTTTCAGCCTTATTGTTAGATTGGAAAGCAGTAGTGTCTTATTAGTGTTGAGTTCTTGTAATTTTGGGTTTTCTGTTAGTCTTCAGTCTTTTAGTTTATCCTGATGACTTCTTGTCCTCAAATTTCTATGGCTTTATGCCCCAAATAAAATATCAAGTTTCTTACTCAAAAAAAATGATGAGAAATTTTTTATGGGAAGGAATCGGAGAGGGAAGAAAAGATCATCTGAGTAGTTGGGAAGTGGTGTCCAGAAGTAGAGAGAAAGAAGGTTTAGGAATTGAGAACTTGGTAAAACGAAATGTTTCTCTTTTGGGAAAATGGCTTTGGAAATTTCCAATAGAGAGAGACTCACTATGGCATGTGGTAATAAGAAGCAAGTATGGCTATCAGATTATGGGTGGGATGCTAATCAAGTTCAATTAATTTCAAGTAGAAATCCCTGGAAGGATTTATCTGCTCAAATGAATAGGTTTGCTTCTTGTCTTCAATTGATAGTAGGTAATGGGAGAAAAGTTCGATTTTGGGAAGATGTGTGGCTGCAGGACCAACCTTTTAGCCTTACTTTTCCCAGAATTTATAGATTGTCAAGGTTTTTCTGTAACTCCACAATCGAAACCTTAGCTATTCCAAATACCTTTCAAGTGAGCTGGGACTTTGGCTTCAGAAGAAGTTTAAATGATGAGGAGGTGGAGGAGCTGTCTTTCTTACTGATGATATTAGAAAGAGTCAAATTGGATGTAGCCAGAGTGGATATGAGAAGTTGGAAATTGGAGACATCCGTTTTTTTTTTCCTCTAAATCTTTTTATAGGTTTTTAATCGAGAACAGTTCTGATCCAGTCTTCTTGCCTGCAAATATGATCTGGAAGTCAAACGTTCCTCCCAAGATCAAGATGTTAGGCTGGTTGGTGGCTCATGGGAGGGTGAATACTTGTGATATGCTTCAAAGAAGAAGACCAAAAGCTTGTTTCTCTCCTCATTGGTGTGTTTTGTGTAAAAAGCAGGCAGAGAGTGGAGACCATGTTTTTGTGCAGTGTGAAGTTCTTTCTCCATTGTGGGAGAGGTTATTTCTGGAGGCCAGTTTGAATTGGGTTACTCTAGTAGTGAGTCATGAGCTTTTAAGTGTAAGAAGATTAGGTTTCGGCACAGGTAAAAAGGCTAAAGTTCTATGGGGGAGTAGTGTTCTAGCTGTTATTTGGGTGATCTGGATGGAAAGAAATAGACGAATCTTTGAAGATTACAGAGGGGTAGGTTTGGAGGAACTTTGGCTTAGAGTGAAATACCTGGCAGCATTATGGGCTTTTGTTTCAGTGGAATTTAGAGATTATAGTACCTCTTTAATTTTGATTGATTGGAGGGCTGCTGTAGTCTAGATTAGTTTCTTTGGGAGTTTTTTCTTTCTTTCTTTTAGGAGATTCTTCTTTTCTCTTTCTAGTCTTTAGTCTTTTTTTCATCGAGTTTGTGGATTTCTTGTCCACTTTCTTTGTATCATGCTGTTTGGTTTGTTTTAATAAAGATGTTTCTTTTAAAAAAAAAATGTGAAGCCTTGCCTTAAAGATTTACAATGTATTGGGCCTCTCTACATGTGGCCAATTGCTTTTGGTTGGACTCTAATTTCTTCATGGTGTTGGAGCAAGGTATCCATGTCACGCCACTCAATATATATTGGTCACTTGTTTGGAGGTGGCATGTGGAGAGTATATCCACATCGGGAATGTGAAGGCTTGCCTTAGCAATACATAATGTCCAATTTTTTCTTTTGAAGTGAACAAAAGAAATAAGATGCAAGAGAGTGGACAAGGAGTCTCTGCATTATGTTTTGGTTTCCTTCTTGGTGGAGTGGTGGGAAAGAAAAGAAGAATCTTTAATAATACAGAATGGAGTGCTGTTGGATAGAGTTCGATTCAAAAGGATTTTTGAAGATGCGAGGGAGGAGGAGCTCAAGAATCTGTGGGACAGAGTTCTATTCTGGTGTCCTTATGGGCATCACTTTCCTTGGAATTTAGGGATCGGTCTTTTTTTGCTATTTTCTCAAATTGGAGTGCTGTTGTTGTTTAATGGCTCTGTTTATCTGTTCGTTGTTGGCTTTGCCAGTGCTTCTTAAGTTTTTCTTTTTGATTAGTGGATTTCTTATCCACTGTGCTGTTCTCTCCCCTTGAATAAATTTCTGTTTCCTATAAAAATTAAATAATATACAATTGAGTTGGCTTCTGTGTGGGACAGAATTAAATTCCTCGCTCCTCTTTCCGGTTCCTTGTCTAATATAATAAGGATGCCCTGTTAGTTTATTTATCTGGAGTAGGCTGCTGTTTAGGACTAATTCTATATATTTAGTTTGGTTGTCCCACAGTTTGCTCGGCTTATAGCTTTTTGTTTGGAAGGATCCTGGTGGGCTTGCTTCCTATTTTATGTTGTATCTTCCTTTCTGTTTTTAAATTAAATTCTTTTTACTCATATAAAGAGTTGTTGGCCGCATATTTATTTATGTGGGTATCTACAATTACCTTTTCTGGTTCATAATTCTAGGTTCCTAGCTAATTGACTGGTTAATATATTTTGCAGGCCACATTTAGAGGTCTTACGGGCAAGGGGTACCAGACATTACAAAGTCTATTGTTGGAATTTTGCCAGTCGCGCTCAAGTGAAGGACTTTTGAATGCGTTGCTTGATATGCTTGTTGATGGAAAGTTTGATATGAAAGCAAGCCCTAAAATAAAGGTGTCTACGTGATGCAAACCTTCTCCAGAAAGTTTGTAATACCCACTTGCAGGGTTTCCTTTTCCAATAATGCCGCATATTTATTTCTGTTTTCAAGACTTATGCCAAGTATGGTTAAGCAATTGAATGCCAAAGTTCTGCATCTCACTTGTCATTTTCTTTTTACTTTTTTTTTTGTCTCTACTCAGAATGAAGACGTGATTATACTTTATCTGAGCGTACTGCAGCAGGTTGGGGATTCATTTCTATTAAATCTTTTATAACACTCCAAACTTCCTCATTTTTGAATATCTTATTTCTCTTTGAAACCAGTTTCCTTTTTTGGAATTGTCATTTGTACAGTTATGTCCTACTATATCATTACTTGCTATTTTATGATTGGGCAGAGCAGTGACTCGTTGCAGCATAGTGGGCTTGATGTGTTTCAGCAATTAATGAGGGATTCCATTTCCAATCGAGCTTCTTGTGTCAGAGCAGGAATGCTCGATTTTCTACTTGATTGGTTTTCACAAGAAGGTAATGGTAGTGTCATCTTGAAAATTGCCCAATTAATTCAAGTTGTTGGTGGGCATAGCACATCTGGGAAGGACATTCGCAAAATCTTTGCCCTCCTTCGAAGTGAGAAAATTGGGAATCAGCACCAGTATTGCTCACTATTGTTGTCCAGTGTTTTGTCAATGCTAAAGGAAAAGGGACCTACTGCTTTCTTTGATCTCAATGGGAATGATTCTGTAAGTTGTGAGGTTTTTGGTAGAAATTTTAATAACAATTACTTCTGGCTCAAATTTTCTGTGCCTTCTTTTGGTACCAATATTCAATATAACTGTCTGTAGTGTTTTAGTATGCCTCTTATTGAAAAAAGAATAGAAAGAATATTGTAGTATTAATGCAGGGGATACACGGCTTGTGATATTTAATGTTAAGTTTCGTATATTCGAAGTTAGGCGTCTGTTTTAAATTCTTTTTTGCCTTTTTAAAGTTTTTATCTTTTTTTGACACATCTAATCTCTCTCTGTCTCTCTGTCTCTCTGTCTCTCTCTCTCTCTCTCGCCCTCCCTCTCTATTTTTATTTACTTGTAGGGGATCATGATAAAAACGCCTGTTCAGTGGCCTCTCAACAAGGGCTTTTCTTTTACATGTTGGCTAAGGGTGGAGAATTTCCCCAGAAGTGGGACAATGGGTCTTTTCAATTTTCTTACAGAAAATGGAAGAGGGTGCATGGCTGCACTAGCAAAGGACAAGCTTCTGTATGAGGTGTATATTACTTGGAAGATTATCTTGTGCTTGATTCATATTCTGACCGAAAATGTGTTATGTAATCATAGTAGCAAATTTTGTGTGGATTTTGACTTCTTTCCTTTTCAATTGTTTTCATTCACTTAACATTTCATGGTGTGAGCTTATTGTCACTGTCCTGCCACTGACGATATGTATTTCTGAATTTTCCAGTCCATCAATCTCAAGCGACACTCAGTCCATCTACAGCTAAAAATTGTCACAAAGAAATGGCATTTTCTATGTATAACTCACAGCATAGGAAGAGCTTTTTCCGGGGGTAGCTTATTAAGATGTTATGTTGATGGTGATCTTGTTTCTTCTGAAAGATGCAGGTTGCAGGGCACCTCCATCACACCTTCATTTTGATTTTTCCCCTCCTAACAGGGATTGCCCCTTGACTGTCATACTTGTCTTTTTCAGATATGCAAAAGTTAATGACTTGCTAACAAGTTGTAAAATTGGCGCAAAATTTGATGTACCCCTGTCTGACGATGATTTATCTCCGGAATCCATAAGGGATTCACATCCTTTCCTTGGTCAGATTGGTCCTGTTTATCTGTTCAATGATGCCATTTCTTCTGAGCAAGTTCAGGGTATCTGTTCTCTTGGACCAAGCTACATGTATTCATTTCTTGACAATGAAGCTCCATCATCAAATGATACTAAGCTTGGGGGGGTTCTTGATGTCAAAGATGGTCTTGCATCAAAAATCATTTTTGGACTTAATGCTCAGGTTCTATCTGTTTCCTGATTTTTTTTTTCTTGCCTTATATGATCCATCTCTAAGAAGTCAATTACTCACAGAAAGAAAGGAACACTCAGACAAGTTGGTTTCTTCTTTCAGGCAAGTGATGGCAGGACCCTATTTAATGTTTCACCAATGCTGGATCATGCATCAGATAAGAACTCATTTAAAGCAACCATGATGGTTGGCACACAGCAATGCTCCAGACGCTTATTGCAACAGATAATTTACTGTGTTGGAGGGGTATCAGTTTTTTTCCCTCTTATTGCCCAGTCCGAAAAATATGAAAATGAAGAAAGTGAGCAAATTGAAGATACATTGCCTATACCTATAACGAGAGAGCGGGTGACTGCTGAAGTGATTGAGTTAATAGCTTCTGTGCTTGATGAGAATGTAGCCAATCAACAACAGATGCATCTTCTCTCTGGGTTCTCAATACTGGGATTGTTGTTGCAATCCGTTCCTCCTCAGCAACTAAATTTGGAAACGCTTTCAGCTTTAAAACATCTCTTTAATGTCGTTGCAAGCTGCGGTATAGATTACTTATTGTTCCTTGATTCTCTATGATGGTGGTTCCTTTTATCTTATGCATGTTACACAGTAGTTTATTGAATTATATATTTCTCCAGATATATTAATGATTTTCATTTTACATGTAGGCTTGGCAGAGCTGCTTACTAAAGATGCTATTTCTAGCATATTTCTTAACCCTCTCATCTGGCTGTACACGGTTTATAAGGTGCAGCGTGAATTATACATGTTTCTCATCCAGCAGTTTGATAATGATCCAAGGTTGCTTAAAAGCCTTTGCCGGCTCCCTCGTGTTATAGATATAATACGCCAATTTTATTGGGATAATCCAAAAACTCGATTTGCTATTGGAAACATGCCTCTCATTCATCCCATCACTAAACAAGTTCTTGGAGAGAGACCCAGTAATGACGAAATACGTAAAATTCGTCTTCTTTTGTTGAGCCTTGGTGAAATGAGCCTTAGGTATGGTTGCTCCGTTTGGAATTTTTATGTTGTTTCCAAACATATAGTTTTAATTATATATTGCCTTTTTCAATGAGCATATTTAATGTAACAGATTATCGTATCTTATCTATTCCAACTTTTTTAAGTGAAAACTCAAAAGTCCTGGGGAATATGCAGGCAGAAAATTGCAGTAGCGGATATAAGAGCTCTAATAGCCTTCTTTGAGACAAGTCAGGATATGACCTGTATTGAAGATGTTCTACATATGGTTATTCGAGCACTTTCTCAAAAGTCACTACTTGCAGATTTCCTTGAACAGGTCAATTTGATTGGTGGCTGTCACATATTTGCCAATCTTCTTCAGAGGTATGCGTGCAATACTATGAATTCAATGATAGAAAATTTCCAATGATATTATGTGTTGTGTTGGCAGCTTTTTGGGTGGTATGGAGTTGAGGAACAGGAGGAGGAGGTGGATCAATTATGGGATAGGATTTGTTTTTAGGAATCTCGTTGGGCATTCGAGTTTCCTAAGTTTTGGAATTATTCTTTTCAGACTTTTTTTTTTCCTTTAATGTTTTGAGTGCTGTTGTGCTTTATCCTGTTATTGTTGGACATGTTAGCTGTTGTGTAATGTTGCATGCCTTTGTGTTTTGAGTGTATCTTTTAGATTTTGGGTCCTGCAGTCTTCTAGAAAGATCTTTGATTTCGTTTCCTGTTTTCAGGTTGTGGATTTCTTAGTCACCCTCTGTAATTTTCTTGTTCTAATAAGATATTTTTTCTCCTTGGAAGAAAAATAAGATATAGAGTGGCTTATTTTTCGTCGCTTCTTATTTGTTTTCCGTAGGGAATATGAGCCTATCAGATTGCTCAGCTTGCAGCTCCTTGGAAGACTTTTGGTTGATCTTCCATCTGAGAAGAAAGGACCAAGATTTTTCAATCTTGCAGTCGGAAGGTCCCGATTTCTTTTAGACGGCCATAAGAAAATCTCAATGAGGATGCAACCAATTTTTTCAGCCATGTCTGATAGGTTATTCAGGTTTCCACAAACAGATAACTTGTGTGCCACTTTGTTTGATGTTCTTCTTGGTGGTGCTAGCCCTAAACAGGTATTGTTTACAAATTTTAAACAAACAAGAAAAAGATCTGGTTATTTCATCCTGTCGTGATTGAAGTACAAAAACCAGTTGTATACTTGTTTAATTCTATATTTAAGGCTGTTCAAATTTACTTGTCAATTAATTTCATTTTACAGGTGTTACAGAAGCACAACCAGGTTGAGAAGCAGAGAAGTAAAGGACATAGCTCACATTTTCTCCTTCCTCAAATTTTGGTTCTTATTTTCAGATTCCTGTCTGGCTGTGAGGATGCGGCTTCAAGAATGAAAATTATCAGAGATTTGCTTGATCTTCTTGATTCCGATCCTTCAAATGTTGAAGCTTTTATGGTATTAGTGCTAAAGTTTTTGATAATCTACTTTACCTTATTTAAGTATTCTCTGATTACCCAAGTATCATGAATAGGATTTTGGGTGGAATGCCTGGTTAACAGCTTGTGTGAAGCTTGGTGTGTTCAAAAACTACAAAGTTACTCCAGAAGAACAAAATGACAATGAGAAAACAGAACAAGATTTAGTGAGGAATCTATTTTGCGTTGTTCTTTGTTACTATGTTTATTCTGTGAAAGGTGGGTGGCAACAGTTGGAAGAGACGGCAACTTTCCTACTAATGCAGTGTGAACATGTACGTAGAAATCTGCACTTTCTCTCTGATCTGTATTTCTACATACAAACCTTATAATGACTTCAAGGTTTATTCTTTTGGCAGGGTGGAGTTTCATTTCGATACTTGCTTCGTGACATATATAAGGATCTGATCACGAGATTGATGGAATTGTCTTCTGAAGAGAATATTGTTATGTCGCAACCATGCCGGGACAACACATTATACCTTCTAAGACTGATTGATGAGATGCTCATGTCTGAAATGGACCAAAACCTTCCGGTATTCAATTTAGCTGGAATTCATAAAATCCTAATTAATTTTGTCATCTCTTGTCTTTTTGTAGATTCTTCCTCTCCACCTAGACTATGGGTTCCTTATTCACCTCTTGTTAAGAGTTCTTTTATTCTTATAGAGTCTTTATTTTTCCTCAGAAAAAAAAGAGTAGTGATCTGTGATGGGAGATAGGTTCATAGGCAGACATGAAAAAGAAATTCAAAAATCCTAACTACTTTTTTCCTATGCTCCACCATCCCACCCAAGCTTAAAAGAAGATATAGAAGAGAGCAATGGGTACACAACAAAGAATTTATCATCTTACGCAACCACATAAAGCAAAGCTGCCTTCTAGTCACTTTGTTGAATCAACCGTCTGCGTTAATGGTACTCCATGATCACATGAGACTGAGACTCCAATTGCGTTAATCTAACTCCATCCTTCCTGCTCTGTTTGTTTAGGATATTCCCCACCTTACCTCTCTTATGGATAGATAACTCAAAACTCAAAAAAGACTAGCTTTTCTTCTCTCTTGGCAATCAATATATATTCTTTCTTGTTCCACCGAGTGTTCAAACTTTTCAAATTACATGCTTACAACTTTCTATTATGCTCTACAAAACCAAAATTCCCAATGGGCATGTTAGATGTGCTCTGGCGACAGTCAGCCAATATAGTTTGTGGTTCCTTCAATTATGTTTTAATTAGTTTATATGTTTTGCTTATACATACAATCATGCTAAATGTAGTAATTAATTGAAGACATACTTTTAGACTCAAGAGAGAAATGTATGTCAAGTTTATTTTATAGTGGCCTTGCAATTTGCATTTAATGCTGCAGTGTTTTTTTTTATTTTATTTAAAAAGAAAATGTAATTTTATGTTGTGTCCAAGAAAATTAGTGATATAGTTCTTTGTCAATGAGTTATTTGCATTTTTAAAATTTTGTGAAGAATTAATTATTGGAGGTCTTGATGTAGTAGCCCTTCTTAACTGTAATAATAAGTGGACTCTGCTTCTCTAAGCATACACAAAGACTTTACTGGTTTTCAAAGCTGTAAAATATCTTGTTAATTTTTGTTTACTCTCTTGTGTTGGTCAAAAAGGTGAATTTATCAATTTAATATTTGACTCTTTTGCAGTTCCCATCAAGTAGCTCTGATTTTTCTCTTGATTCGTTAGAGTTAGAACGCCATAAAGATTATGGTTCTGCCTTATTTGAAGTGCTTCAAGGAGAAACTGATAGCCAAATATCAAGGTACTGACTTCTTGAGTTTTGACTTTTATTTGTGAAACTGACGCCCTATGTCATGTTAGTCATTATTACCGTCTTTGTGGATTTAACCATACCAATAAGGGATCTTCTTAATTTATATGCTTTTATTTATCCAGAGAGACGAATAGCAGCTTAAGTTTTTGTTTTTGGTACAAAAATAGCAGCTTAAGTTATATAAAATGTTGCTATAAAAGATTTAAACATTGTAATACTTTTGCTACTAATCTAATCTGACGATCTATGTTAATAGTATGTACCTAGGTCCATGCTTTATCTAATGACTGTTCTTGTCTCTAGACACATGAATACTTAATGGCAGAGCATTCCTATAAGAAATTAGTATCGACCCCTTGTATAGTTTGATGAATAATTCTTATTATTTTAGTACTCCGCTCTTTGTTTCTGGATGGGAAACAAGAATTTTATTGAACTACGGAACTGAAAAGATCTTTGAATAGTTATTTCAATAATACAATACTCAATTCTCGATATGGGTATTGGTAGCGAGTAATCCACATCACTGAAAGTTGATTCATGTCATGTGCTTGGTTGCACGTAAGGGGTGTCTTTGTGTGTCTTTGAGAATGTAAATCCCTCATCAAGAACTATAAGCCTTTATAATAATAATAATAATAATGATGCTCTCATTCTAACAATTTGTTCTAGACTTGATCACCATTATCATCTGTTAGGATATTTCTCTTTTCAATTTCAAAGCTCCTTGTCCACTCTTTATTTTTTTTTGTATTTTCTATTGTTGGGTGACTTTGGGGGTTTCCAGGACCTCTTCTGAGTGCCATTCTTTTTCTCATTGTATCATAATTTATGGAATGCTATTCATTTTTTGATTGCCTTAACTTTAAGGACTCCTGGGAGTTGCAAGCAGCCAGTCAATAGTGAAGATGGCATTGTCAATGACAGGTGGTGGGATCTGTATGACAGTTTGTGGATTATTATTAGTGAGATGAATGGTAAGGGACCAAGCAAGTTGTTACCCAAATCATCACCAACTGCAGGTCCATCTTTTGGCCAGAGAGCACGTGGCTTAGTAGAATCTCTGAACATTCCTGCTGCGGAGGTGGCTGCAGTTGTTGTATCAGGAGGGATAGGCAGTGCATTAGGTAGCAAACCAAACAAAAATGTTGACAAGGCAATGCTCTTACGAGGAGAGAGGTGCCCGAGAATTATTTTTCGACTTGTAATCCTATATCTCTGTAAATCTTCTTTAGAAAGAGCATCACGATGCGTCCAACAGGTCATTCCACTTCTGCCATTTCTCTTAGCAGCTGATGATGAGCAAAGCAAAAGCAGATTGCAGCTGTTCATCTGGTACCTATGTTTCTCCTTTATTGCTTCTAGCCAAGTTCATAGATTTTGGGAAACATTCAGTTAAGCATGCTTGTATAAAATTTAGGATATAAAATTGTGATTTTCCTTGTCTATAAAATTATCCACATGAATGTAACTTTTAGTTAACATTGTGGCCAGGGCATTGCTTGTTGTTAGGTCGCAGTTTGGAATGTTAGATGATGGGGCTCGTTTTCATGTTATATCGCACTTGATTCGAGAAACTGTCAACTTTGGCAAATCAATGCTTGCTAGTAGCATTATGGGTAGAGAGGAGTCCTTGGATTCAGGCAGCAATATAAAAGAAACAGGATCCATTCACAATCTGATTCAGCGAGATCGCGTCCTTGCAGCAGTGCGTCTCTCAAGTTCCTTTAGTGTTTTCATATCTATTAATCATGATGTCTATCCTCGTTCTTGTGTAAATGTTTTAGTTGCTATTTCTATTTATCTTATGGTGCAGAGGTGTAACATGGATCAAGCTGTGCCTACACCACCCACCTTCTGTTTCATGTCGTGCCGTGTCCTAGACGTAGGCCTGGATGTGTCCTTGCCCATATCTGTGGCATTTGGTCTGACCCTTGGTTTTTTTTTTGTTTAATTGTCTTTTTTTGTTAGTTGCGATTTATTTTTATGTTCATCTTAGTTACTAAGGTCGTAATTGTCTTTTGCTTGATTGAAAGGAAATTTTATTCATGACGTTGAAAATGAATTACTAAGGTCGTAGTAAACTAGTAAGTTTAGAAATAATGTAATTATTTTATTTGAGATTGAGGAATGAAAATAAAACACATATTACCAATTATTATTTTATTTGTCATTCACATTAATTGCTCACTTACGCAATGGTCAATTGGATTTGATTGTTAAAGTGTTTTCATTAAAAAGAGTCAATGCTAGATGGGTATGTCTGTTTTGGGCCCTTTTCATGCTCCTCCTTGGCAGGGGTCTGTTTCCTGCTTGTGTCGTGCCTAATGGTCAATACTTCTCTGTGGTTTTGGGAAAGGGAAGAAAGCCAAGGTGTTATGGGGCTGTGGGATCGTTGCAATTTTTTGGGTGTTATGGACGGAAAGAAATAGAAGAATTTTGAAGCCTACGAGGGGTAGGGGTTGAGGTTCTTTGGGAAAGAGTAAGATTTTGGGTGGCTCTTTGGGCTTCGGTCTCTGAGATCTTTAAAGATTATAGTTTCTCTTCTATTATAAGGGACTGGAGAGCAGCAGCAGTTTGGGAGAATTTTTTGTTTTATCTTGACGAGATTTCTTGCGAGAGGGGGGTAGCCTGTTTGTTTTGCTGTTTGTGTTCTCTGCTTTTTCCCTTCTGTTTTTTGTGGATTCCTTATCCACTGAGTCTGTATTCATCTTTTTTATTAATAAATTATGTTTCTTTAAAAAAAAAAAACTTCTCTGCAGCACGGCTTTGATATTTGTCACCCCATCTATCTGTTATTTCCAAGATTGAAGTAGATTTATGTCATACCAAAACAATCCATATCGCTTGGAAACTAGCACATTCAAGGTCATAAGTTGTAACATAGTACCTTGATTATATGTCACTTAATTGAGGATGGCCCTTTTCTCATTTCAACTGTAAATGTGTCTGGATACCTCAATTAAGGTGAATGAGTATCTTCTATTGCTTCTAATCACATGGGCATTCGTCACCATAATAATCAAACCTGCTATACATGTAGTACTAGTAGTTCTTTATTTTTGGCCTGAATCTAGTAGTAATTCAAAACTAAAACTTTTTCTACATCCCATATCTGCATACTTGTTCCCTTCTACTTGGGGAAAAAGTAATCCTCTTGTACTTTTAATCTTGTAAAGGTTTCTTTGATTGCCTTGTCCATCCATTTTATATTTCCTGCTGTCTATCATGTTGTCTACTGTTTGACTGCGGAATTTCATTTTGCAGGTTGCAGAGGAGTCGAAATATATAAAGTCATTAGATACTGATCACCAAAGGCAGTTGCATGAACTCCACTCCAGGATGGATGAAAATTCCTCTGCAGAATCAAATAATAGAAAAGCTTTTGAAGATGAGATACAAAGTAGCTTAATCTCTATTCTTGCTTTGGATGACAGCAGAAGAGCTGCATTCCAGCTAACTCATGATGAGGAGCAGCAAAATGTTGCTGTATGTGGCCCATTTTCTCTGTTACTGATCATAGCTTTTGCAAATGAATGATTAACAAAGGAGCACATGATTTCTTGTTCAATACATTTGTTTTCTCTTCGAACTTGTGAGGAACGTATTATAAGTTCTTTTGGTAACTAACAGAGTTAATTTCCAGGAAAAATGGATACACATGTTTCGTGCTTTGATTGATGAGAGAGGTCCGTGGTCTGCTAATCCTTTTCCAAATAGTGCTGTAAGGCATTGGAAACTTGATAAGATAGAAGATACTTGGCGACGGAGACCAAAGCTGAGACAGAATTATCATTTTGATGAAAAGTTGTGCCAACCTTCATCCTCTGTGTCCAGCGTTGAGGATACACCTCCTGTTAATGAGAGTAAATCTGGTTTTGTTGGCCACATTCCTGAGCAAATGAAGCGTTTTTTGCTAAAAGGAGTATGGAAGATTACTGATGAGGGGAGCGCAGAACCCAATGAAACTGATACAGAACTCAGTGGACAGAAGCCCTCCATCCACAAGGATACTTCAGACAGCCAGTGCTCAGAATTAGCCAAGGACACCGGTGATTGGATGCAGGAGAGGAAAGATTCATCTTCCTCTTCACATGAGACAGAAACTAGTGAGGTACATGGGACAAGATATACATTCAGGATCCCTCATATTTAAATTAGATGTCTTATATCCGTGATTCTGTTTCAGGTTCTTACATCAGTTCCTTGTGTACTTGTGTCCCCAAAAAGAAAATTAGCCGGACATTTGGCAGTCATGAAAAATGTCTTGCATTTCTTTGGTGAATTTTTGGTTGAAGGGACTGGAGGATCATCCATTTTCAGAAACTTCCCTGCTTCAAGCAATTATGATTTGATTAAACCTGATCAAAAGCAGAAATCTATAAAACAGCCAATATGCTTTGGTTTGGATTCTGAGAAGGGCACCATGATTGATAAGCTTGAGTTGATGAGTGAAAATGATCTCAAAAGAAAGCAGTTAAAAAATATTAAACGCCACAGGAGATGGAACATGGGCAAGGTAAGGAAACAGATTTCATTTCATATTTACATCAGTATCTTTGAGTAAAATCTTATTCATTTTTTTGTTCTCTTATTGTCTTCTTATGGTGGATATAGATCAAATCTGTTTGTTGGACTCGTTATTTGCTTTGTTACACTGCAATAGAGATTTTCTTCAGTGATTCAGCTGCACCGATATTTTTGAATTTTGCATCACAGAAGGATGCAAAAGATATTGGAACCTTAATAGTTGCTACCAGAAATGAATATTTGTTTCCAAAAGGAAGTGGTAGGGACAAAAGTGGAACTATTTCATTTGTTGATAGACGTGTATCCTTAGAAATGGCAGAAGCCGCTCGAGAGAGCTGGAGGAGAAGGGATATGACAAATTTTGAATATCTAATGATCCTTAATACATTGGCTGGAAGGTCTTATAATGATTTGACACAATATCCTGTCTTTCCTTGGGTCTTGGCTGACTATTCCTCAGAGGTTCTTGATTTCAACAAGTCTTCAACCTTTCGGGATCTTTCAAAACCGGTTGGAGCACTTGATTTAAAACGATTTGAGGTTGGTTTGTAGATGTTATAATTTTCTACACAACATAAATAATATTTGTGCCTTAATTTTAACAAATATGTTGGTGGCTTTCTTTCGACACAGGTGTTTGAAGATAGATATCGTAGCTTTACTGATCCTGATATACCTAGGTAAGACTAATAACCATGGCCAGATCAACTGGTCCTTTTAAAGTCCCATGAGTGCTCTTTTCTGATTTGTCTCGCACGGTACATAACTTGTTACCTTTTGCAGTTTCTACTACGGATCTCATTATTCAAGCATGGGGATTGTGCTTTATTACCTTCTCAGATTAGAGCCATTTACTTCTCTCCATCGCAATTTGCAGGTACTTTTGTGGACCATATCACTCTTTATATATGTTTCAATCTTTCAATTACGGTTAAATTATCTTCTATTGTATTACAATTAGGTGACTTCTTTGACCTCTAAACTTATTTCTTTTTTAGAAAATCTCTGTCACACTTAACAACCCCTTAGTTTATGTGCATCTTAAACTGCCCTACTACCCTTATTTTTATTTTCAATAGAATTGTCTCAGAAAGAAAGTAATGAAAGACAGGAACAATCTCACATTCATGAACATTTAAGAGGACTTGGTAAGGGGATGGCTAATCACATTTAAGAATTTCAGAATATGTTCTGCAGCTTCTGCCTAGAAAATATGCCACTGATGCTTCCTAAGCTTGGATTATGTCTGTTTTAACTGTGATGCGTCTGTATTTGGCACACATTTCAGTCTTCAACGATTTTATTGAGCAACTACTAAATACATCTTCATGAGACACGTCATGACACGAGACTATGCCTAACATAAAAAGATCAACACATGATGATATGATGTATGACAACTGTGGACCCAATCACTGTTCGTTGGCCTTTATTAATTTCTATTTTAGTCAGTATTTTCTCTTAAATCCACCTTTATGATTTTTGAATCTTATTGCCTTTTGAGATATTCAAGTGGTCATAAGTTTAGTATCTTTAACTGCACCGACTCCGGATTTCACTTGTTGCTTTTTGCCAGGGTGGTAAATTTGACCATGCAGATCGTCTCTTTCAAAGCATTGAGAGCACATATCAGAACTGCCTTTCTAATACAAGTGATGTGAAGGAGTTAATACCTGAGTTCTTTTATTTGCCTGAGTTTCTTATCAATTCAAACTCCTATCATTTAGGAGTGAAACAAGATGGTGAACCTATTGGAGATGTTTGTCTCCCTCCCTGGGCCAAGGTATGTGATATCTCCTCGAACTAACCCGATGCTGTAGCAAGGATAATGTCTGTCCTCATGAGTGCTTTTCTTTTGGTTCATAATGTGTGTTGAGTTTTATACATTGATGGATGGTTAAATTCTTCTGTTGTAACTAACCTTATTTCTCACCTTTTGATAACATTTCAAGTCCATTCAATAAAATTCCAGTGATATATTATCTTGCAAGTTGGAACAAATATGTGATGAAAGTTGTCATTGGAATTTTTGTATTACATGTTACGGTATTTCAAGTTAAAGTTGCACATTATTAGGATGACGTTTATTTGTCCTTGAAGAAGGTATTAATTTTTTCAAACTGTATTAATTTTAGTATGAGCTTTGATTTTGATATATATATCTCTCTCTCTCAACCCTAAGGACCAGAACTGTGCCACCATAAGTGAATTCACAAAACGTATGCAATGACCCATTTATGTGCTTATATAGGTGCCCACTTCATAGGGTTATCACATATATGAAAGCTTCAGGAAAGCCTTTGGAATGTGTCATGTTGGAGATTTGAGCTTTGAGCTTTTCGTTTCATTTCTTTTCTTTTTCCACCCTGCTCCGTTGCCTCTTTTCAATAACATAGAGTTTGAGATGAATTTATTGGAAACACCATTTCATTTGTTTTTTTTGTCTTTCGAGACAACTCAGATCCAACTTTTTGTGCAGGGCTCACCTGAAGAATTTGTTAACAAGAACAGAGAGGCGCTTGAAAGTGAATATGTGAGCTCTAATCTACACCATTGGATAGATTTGGTATTTGGTTACAAGCAACGTGGAAAACCTGCTGTGGAGGTACGTGTGATATTTTTAAACAATTTTTTCTAATCAAACCTGCAAATTCTTCTTTGGTCTTTTTGTGCAAATTTACTGAGCTCTTAATATATTTTATAAATACAGGCAGCAAATATTTTTTATTACTTGACCTATGAAGGTGCTGTTGATCTGGACACCATGGAAGATGATTTACAAAGATCAGCAATTGAAGACCAAATTGCAAATTTTGGACAAACACCAATTCAGATTTTCCGTAAAAAACACCCAAGAAGAGGACCACCCATTCCCATTGCTCATCCTCTGCGCTTTGCACCTGGTTCTATTAACATGACTTCCATTGTTAGTAGTGCAAGTCAACCAAGAGCGACTTCATTGTATATTCGTACAGTGGACTCAAATATTGTTCTTGTAAACCAGGGGCTCACCTTGTCAGTTAAGATGTGGTTGACATCCTCACTGCAATCTGGTGGAAATTTTACCTTCTCTGGCTCTCAGGTTCAGTTTTAGTTCTTTCTTGGATCACTGGATTGTAGTATTGTAACGTTGATTTAGTTTGTTCATACGCTTACTATACCATCCATGCTAATTGTACATTTACAGGATCCTTCCTTTGGCATTGGTTCTGATATCCTCTCTCCCCGTAAAATTGGGAGTCCTTCGGCTGAAAATGTTGAACTTGGACCACAATGCTTCGCAACAATGCAAACAGCATCGGAGAATTTTTTGATCTCATGTGGCAATTGGGAAAATAGCTTTCAGGTTATATCCTTAAATGATGGCAGAATGGTGCAAAGCATCAGACAGCATAGGGATGTGGTCAGTTGTGTTGCAGGTATTTTTTATTACGGAAAGATAAAAATATATTTACCTTTACCCCATAGGGATGTGGTCAGTTGTGTTGCATGCGTATGACGGTAAAACAAAACTTGCTTCACCCCATTTGATTAAGTCTAATGGAATAGAGTCAATAGACCCTAGGGAAGTAAAAGGAAACTTTCCAAGGTGGCCAGTTGCAAATGAGCAGTACCATTATGGGGTAAAATGAATTTCCTCAATAATAAAATCTAAAAGAAAAAAATGTTGTTTTATACTTTATAGTCCATAGTCCATGCTCGTTCTAAAAATAGACTAAATAACAGAAAACAAATGTGTGCTGTTTAACCTCAGAATGGTGTGGACAGACCGACAGAAGGAGGTTCTGAGAGTAATATGTGGGCTGTGTAATCTTTCCTACATTATAAACAAAAATTAAAAAGAAAAAAAAGGAGAGAGAAGAAACAAAAAAGGGTAATGTAGTCTTTTGTATTGAGGCAAGGCCCAGGTGTCCTTTTACGTGTTTGTACCTGTTTAGATACATCATGAGGATAATTTATGCTTCTTTGTGGGTTAAGATCTCTCCCTCCCTCCCCCTCCCATCCCTGAAAGGATAGCATTCCTCCCTGCAAGACAAATTACTAACTGTCTAGATCTAGATTTATCTATTTTTGAATATACAGTTTTTCTCCCAATCACCCAAGAAAGGGTGATTGTGCAATTGTACGAATATGGATTACTTTATGATGATCGTTTTGCAATATGGGTCACTCTATGGTGATCGTTTTGCATAATTGGGTTAAAAGTTTTACCGCTTAACATTGAGCAACTGTAACTGCAGATTTTAGGCAGATTTCTCTTTTAGATATTGCACTGGATTTCTTAGCCGTAGTAGTGTGACTTGTTTGCAGTTAACTTATTGTGTTGGGTTTTTTGTTTGTTTGTTTTTTTTTTAATGTGGTTTGCTCGTAAAAAAAAGTGTATTTATTTCTAGTAAATGAAATTTCATTTCTCTTCAAAATAATAATAATAATAATACACTGTACCGTACTCATTACTGTCTTATTTTAATTAATGTTACTTATGACGAAGATCGCACATTTATATCATTTTTGTCATTGTAAAATTGTATATTATGACATGGCACAATGGAAATATGCGAGTGTGGAGTGAAATGCTGCGGAAAAATCTTGAATTTCTATGTACTCCATGGATATGTGTTAATATTATCTTTATTTTCTGAACTTTGTAAATGTGTTAACTGATGGGGCCTCCCATTGTAATGTGTTTATCTTGTGACAACTCCACTGGTTTATCCTCCTCTTGGTGGGGTTTTGGTGGTTGGCTTTTATTTTGGTTATGTGCTTCTCAAAGTATTTTCTGAGCTGTATGCATGATAACGCTGCAGTGACATCTGATGGAAGCTTCCTTGCAACTGGAAGTTATGACACTACAATCATGGTCTGGGAAGTTTTCCGAGGTAGAACACAAGAAAAGAGACCTCGTAACACACAGACAGAACTACCTCGTAAAGATTATGTCATTGTTGAAACTCCTTTTCGTATTCTGTGCGGACATGATGATATAATTACATGCTTATATATCAGCGTAGAGCTTGATATAGTTATCAGTGGATCGAAAGATGGAACATGTGTTTTTCATACCCTGCAGAATGGAAGATATGTAAGATCCTTGCGCCATCCATCTGGATGTGCATTGTCAAAGCTTGCCGCCTCTCGGCATGGAAGGATAGTGTTTTACGCTGATGATGATCTCAGTTTGCATCTGTATTCAATTAACGGTAAACACCTTGCTTCTTCTGAATCCAATGGACGCCTCAACTGTGTTGAGCTGAGTGGGTGTGGTGAATTTTTGGTTTGTGCTGGTGACCACGGGCAAATAGTTGTACGCTCCATGAATTCCCTTGAGATCATAAAGAAATATAATGGAGCTGGAAAGATTATAACATCTCTAACAGTGACCCCAGAAGAATGCTTCTTAGCTGGAACAAAAGACGGAACCCTTCTTGTGTATTCTATAGAAAATCCTCAACATCGCAAAGGTAGCCTTCCTCGAAATTCAAAATCAAAACCTTCTTGAACAGGATAGATTATCCCTTTGCGCTTGAAGTCATGGAGCTTACAAGGCGAGCAATGATCAGTGATGTTAATCCCAGGTATGCTGTAGCCAATGCCAACAAGTTTCCACTTTTTAGTGTTTGGTTAGTTTCATGTCACCCATTAATTCTGACAGTATAGATGTTATAATTTTTCATTGATTGTTTGTCCTTTGGAACTTATATTCACCGTTCTATATACTGATTTAAATATTATTTCTTTTATCCAGCAAGATGTGCGTCAGTCTTACTATAATGTTGTTGAAGAGAAGTTCCACATATTATCTTGTCCCCCTTCGATACAGGAGTCTACAAACGATTTCAGAATGTCCAGCCATGTCTATGACATGCCAGGGCCCTGGGCCTCAGACCCCTTTCGATTTGGTTTTGCCTCCTTCACATTTTGGCATACAATTAAGGATACATGCAGCTCCACTGGAATTACTTGCACAGTTTTGAGGCATGTTTAAGCTCCACTTTATATTGATTTAGCCCGCGCAGTGCCGAGGACTTGGCGAGGTTAATCTTTCTGTAACATTTCATAATGGTAAACATACTTCCCTCTTAACAAACTTTTCTCCTTCTTGAGGGGTGTTGAACGTATCCTTGTACATTATGTTATCGGTAGGTTAGATTTAAAAGAGTTGCGTATTGACCACAGTCAGCAGGCTAACTCTGACTTTTCCTTTTCCAACTAGCAAGTGCTTCAAAGCTTGTATAGATAGGCTGCCGTGCCTTTTTTTTCTTTTTTTTTTCTAAAGTAAATGGCAACCCTAGTGTTCTTTTACTCTAGAATATTTAGTAGCCATAAAATCTTTGAAGAGATTGACTGCAACAGAGACTGATGAATCAGCATTCAGTAGCATATATGCTCTCAGGAAATAGGGTTTTCTAGTTTTTTTGTGTGTGTATGTTCTGCCTTTTAATAGCTTCTAAATGTAATCGGTAATAGTCGAATCCAAATGTGATTACGGTATATTTAATATATAGTTACCAAATATCCTTGATTTTCAATTTTATTGCTCGAACTGTGCACAGTAACAAGGCTAGTTGTGTAATTTGATAAAACAATTGGCAAACAGGGTGGATAGCGTCCCTAATATTATGGACAAAAGCAAACCAATTTTATTAAAAAGAAACATTTGAGTACTGAAATGGTTACTCTTTTCTTGGGGTTGTATTTTCTACCTATTTATTGAATTGAAAAAATCATGTTGTTGAACACTTGATTTCAACGCGATAATGCAATGCTGGTTGGGATACAATCTTGGGCTGTGTACAATTGTCATTTATATATCAGATTGCCATTCAGGCAAATTCATTGTGATCCCTAAGTTGCAGCACCTCGGTCGTCAACTTGTTGTACCGCTGTCACCGGCGTTTCTAGGTCCGACCGACCAACACTTTACCTGCACAGGCACCTATCAGCCAAAGAAGAATAGCTTTGGCCATTCATCCGGCTCCCTCTGTTGCTGCTTCTGAATTACACAAGTGGGAAGCTAAAGTAATGCCGTATATGGGAGCTATGTTTCTGCATTCATTCCCGTAACTTTTTTTTTGGTCGAGTGGGGGCACAAGACTCGAGAGTCTCATACACAAGATCAGAAACTACTATAGAAGGGATGCGTCTAACCTGCAGTATGCAGCTCTTTTTTTTGAAATGCAATTGCATTTTTGAAATGCAATTGCCGTTCAAAAAGGTAAAAGTGTAAAACTGATCATTTTGAAATGCAATTGTATTTTTGGTGAAATGCAATTGTATTTTTGGAATGACAATTGCATTTTTGAAATGTCTAGTTTCACATTTTGAACGGCAATTGTATTTCAAAAATGCAATTGCATTTTCAAAAAAAAACTGCATAGGATGCAGTGATGTATATTAGAATTTTCCCTATAAAAGATTATAAATACGATTCAAAGATGACAAATTGTTGTCTAATCTTAAGAACGACTACTTATTGTGTAATCTTAAAAATGACTAGTTTGCTGGTATAATCTTAATAATGTAAATGACGTTATAGTGGAAAATATAGATAATTTACGTTATCATAATCGTGATTGAAAAAAAAAAATTACATAACCTACTATTCACTCGAGTAATAAACAAAGAGGTTTATAATCAGAGCAAAGGTAGAGGACATGTAATTAAGTAGTTAGCTAGGACTCCACTTTTCATTATCATAATATCATTGTTACTTGTCTAAGGTAATTTTATCTTGAGCTAGTTTGTACGGCCTATTCTCCTCAAGAAAACATATGAACTCGTTTTCCAGACGACTGTTTCTATTGCTATCTCCAAACATACCCTTCAATTCCTTGACCCTGGTCCTTAGTGACTCGCCCGAGTCATCCTGCATTGCCAACCTTACAAACTCAGCCACCGAGTCACGCGTAAATGACCCATCGAGCTCATTCCGAGGTATCTCCACCCCGAGTCCCTTACTGTTGGCCAACCTAGCATTAAGCCCTTGCTCATTCAACATGGGAAATAGTATCAAAACCCGCCCGAACCCTAGCCCTTCGATCATCGAGTTCCAACCACAGTGAGTCAAGAACCCACCCACTGAGTCATGACTCAGTATCCACACTTGCGGTGCCCACCCAAAATGTACCACTCCGCGGTCCTTGACTCGTTCCACAAACCCACGAGGTAACATCTCCGACACGGACTGAGTTGACCCGGGCGAGTCTCTCAACACCCAAACGAAGGGTAACCCGGATAGCTCCAACCCAAGAGCCAGCTCGGTGAGTTCTTCCTGACTCAGAGTCGCCTCGGTCCCGAGTGCCACGTAAACCACTGAGTTGACTCGCTGTTCGTCCAACCACTCTTTGACACCTGTGTAATTCTCTTCTACTAATGGCGGTAAAAACCCGACTGGAAGAACTGGTTTGCCCTTACCGTAAAGCTCTCTGAGCAACTCAAACCACTCGGGCTCAAACTCATCAGAGCTTCTCATCAAAACGACGTCGCTGTCCCTGATCGCAATCCCAAAACGCACCGTATCCGGCGTACCGGACTCGTTCTCATGCACGTACTTGGCAATCTCGTGATAGCGGAACGCCATGTCGGACTCAAATGGTATCCACGGTGGGACCACCGTGAAATCCTCAGTCTTGCTCCTCGAATCCTGGCCGTCGATTACCAACGACGGCGGACCAATGAAAGACATACACGCGGCGTTGAAGCAGCAGAAGAAGGCACGTGAAACGCCGAGCTCGGCCGCGAGTGGGGGAAGCCAGTGAGAGGCGTAGTCGTAAACGACCCAATCGGGAGCCGACGACTTGAGAAAAGCAGCCAGCGGTAATTCCAGCAAATCAAAGGCCCTTTTTAGTAATTGCTGCTTGTGGTACGGCACGTCGGCGGAGGACTCGGCGTCGTCCGGGAGATTTTCAACGTGCGGCAGAGGAAGAGGCACGAGAGTTATGAGAGAGGATAGGGGTGACTGTGAGGGTATTTTGGGAAGTCTGAGAAGGTTTCTCGGGGTGGAAATGAAAGAGACTCTGTGACCCTTTTGAGCTATGAGCTTAGAGAGGTGGAAGAAGGGTATGAGGTGGCCCATGGCTAGCCATGGCAACACCACGACATGTAAAAAGACAGTTTTCTCCTTCTCCATTGAACTTGGTTACCACAGGAGCCAAGAGGGAAGATATATATAAAGCTTAGCTAGCTATGAAAGTTTTGTACGGCAGAGTTGTTTATATATTTTGTTGTTTTCATGGATGACGATGAGTTGCAGTCCAAAAAGCACAGACGGCAACTTTGAATAATGCAAGCTGCCGAAATAAGTTGATAATGCAAGCTTAAGTCGACATTTTAAATAAAAATTATGTCCTGGACGCAATTCGGACAAATATTTTTGTTCCAAGTGTGGTTTAGTAATTCACATGTCACATATGATTTTTTTCCCAAGTTCATTAGGAAAAGGACAGAACAAAAGACGTAGGGCTTGACAATACAACTCATGTGCCAATAGAGAGCCATTGCTCTCACCAAAAGTGAAGTACCTCTTTTACAATGAATTTATACATATAGAGGATCTACAAATTTTACTAAGAAGAAAAAGAAAAACAATTAAAGAAGAAAACCAAGAAATGATCATCAAGATTTGGAGATAACCAAGGCATTAATGTAGCAATTAACACTGACCATGACAGTAGGCTTAATTTCTTGTCATTTTGAAATCTTAATAGGGAGCAGCTGGTGATTGTCGACTGAACAGCCCTGTAAATCTTGCGGTACAAAACACGGAAGCCAGAGAACTGAACCTCCACATCATTAGAAATACTGGTTCAGAACAAACTGCGGATCATGAAACTTGAACTATAAATCATACTAGATTGATCAAATCAACCGTCCGCAATTGCAGGATTAATGACTGGTAATTCTAGGAGCAAATCTTTAGACGGCCCATAAGAAAAAAAAAAAAAAAAAAAGTTGTCACAATGTGCATATTGGAATCATGCTTCATGGATAAGAGTACAAAGAATCACCAAATATTCGGCCCCAGAGAATTCATCAATGCCTCTACAACTCACCCAAGCACTCATCATGCAAACTCACTCAAAACAGGTCTTCCGTCTGGACTTGTTCCTCGAGGTACGTAGCAGCCAATTGCAGGCTTAAATCTAAAACAAGATATATAAGATCAGCAGTAGAAGCAAGGGCCATCTTCCCAAACAAACTCCAAGATTCTTCTTTTCCTAAAATGTCAAGCTGAAACACTTTTTCCGTGCGCATCTTATCAAAAGATAAAACTTCTCGAGTTCTGCATGTCAACAAAATTTTACAAGTTGCCAAGCGGGGAAGTCCCACGACCTCCATATCAATTTTTTCTTGAACATCATCCAAAATTAGAAGAATCTTTCTGCCTTGTATCCTGGCACATAGACGACTTGCTCTTCCATCTATAGTCTCATTGTCAAGAATGTCCATGCCCAACTTCTCAACAATTTTCTTTTGAATTCCTTCCACGTCCGGATTTTTTTTCACATCTAGTAGGATAACCACATGTCCACATCATCAAATAACGTTTTATCTTCAGTGGCTTGCTTATAAACTTCTTTCACAAGCATGGTTTTCCCCACACCTCCCATTCCACACACCCCGATCCTGTTGGTATTAGGATCGGACTTTTCAGCTCATCCATAATTTCCTTCATAATTGAGATCCTTGATTCAAAGGCCTGGTACTCTCCGGTCCGGAGAATACCACATGAAACTTTGGAAAATATTCTTTTTTCATAGAGGTCAACAACCTCCTGCACCAGTTTTGTTGATTTCCTGCTTAGCTGATGACGTGTTGTCAAATTAGGACAAAACCCATGGAGACATTTCAGCTTTGCCTGGCTTTCATCTTTCAAGAATTCATCTGTTCTTCCAGTGATCTCAACCACTTTGGTGAGCCAGTACTGGACACCAGGGTCAATTTTTTCACCTTTTCTTTGTGCTTCAACAACCTCATTATCTATCCCCCATCTGGCAGCTCTCAATTCTTCCACTCGAGCCTGTAGATCGATTTGCAAGGTTGCTTTTGCAGTGAATAACATAACCCACTTGGCGTCCAACCGGCTCCACTGTGTACTCGGCAATTTTTCCAACAATCCCAGTACCAATTGCAGAAAGCAAGTCCATACCTGTTGGAAGAAAAAAAAAACAAATCAAATTGATACATACATATATATATATATGTGTGTGTGTGTGTGTGTATATGAGGACACTAGGATTCAACTCTGTTAAAGACAAACAAAATAAGGACAGCAGCCAGTTAGTTGGTAAATCTTAAATCTGTGTACCAATTCTAGGATCTAATTCATAAGGTTTGTGAAATTTGGAATTTTTGTTATGTTGCATTAATTCTTCATAATGCAACATAACAAAAATTCCAATTAGAAGGAAATTTTATAGTGAAAAAGAATCAATTAGAAGGAAATTAAAACGAACATGCCTCTTCTCTTTTGGTTATGACTTATGACTTGTGAATAAAGCTAGCTACTTGCTCTTCAAATATTTCTAACAATCGGTCTAAATCAGAATAAACTTTAAAAGTAAGAACATGGCCTAAGTAATTCTCTTTTACTTTATGCCACCAACTTAGGTAAATTTTCCAACATTTCCAGAAACAATTGCAGTAATTAGAAAGTAAATGTTACTTTCAGCTTTGCTAATTTATCCTCTTCTTCGTTTAGTTGTTGCTTTATATATCAAAACAAAGTTGATTGTTACATCTGCCTCTAGTTCAGCTCGTGATTCTCGTATTTGGGATCGAAAGTCTAGTTCATCTATGTTTTGAAGGATTTGAGATATATTCTACTTACAAGTTAAGTCAATCTCTTGTTATGGTACTACAATTTCCCTTGTATTGTGATGTTATATATATACAGGTATACACACACACAAAACAGAGCAAATAAATTGAACAAGGAAACTAGAGAGACACGCACCTTTATGTCTTTATCTCTTTTGGTTATGAATGACTGGTTGCTCTTTAAATTCCCAAGTTTAGAGCAGTGGAGCAGGAGATGGAGATACGAATAGAATTGGTCTGTAAATGAGAACAAATAAGCTTAATTGTTACAACAAGTAAGAACAGAACAGAGAGCATGCAATGCTCTAATAATCAATGGCTGATCAGTACAAGCAAAAAGAAGGCTCAAATGAATGAAAAAACGAAAGCCATTGCCTTAAAGCCAGTACCTGTTTGAATTAGAGAGAAACCGAAGTGTTATTCTGCAGGAGCTTGGCTTCGATCAAACCAATTACAGAGAAAACAGTGAGAAGATTACTGTTGAATGAGTTTGAATCATTGAACGAAAGCGAGTGTCGATGAATGGTAGAAAGTGGATGACACTGGCTGACTTGGATGGATGGGTACCTTTAAAATTGTGGACTACTTCAATTCCAAAGCTACCCATCCTAATCACAGGTGTAGGCTCTACTCTACTCACATCGATAAATACATCTTTAGCAATTAGAGAGAGGAGAAGAAAGATCATAGATCATTGCTTCTATAAAACGCCTAAAATGGCTTTTAAATTTGGCAAAAAAACGTTTTTGTTACGAAGTGTCAAGTTCTTCTAAAACTCATCCTAAGATACATTTTATTTTTTTGAATTTTATTTTTATTTATAATAACAAACTTATTAATTAAAAAATATTTTTGAGTCTTTGAAAAACAATTTCAATTAGTCTGGATGTGAATTTTACCAGACGAATTTTGCGATAGCAGAATAAATAAAAAAAAGAGAATTCTAAAAGCTATTTATGTATATTCTCTCTTGATTACACTACCTCTACTCATGCTGCCATACATATCATAGGAAAAAAAAAATAGAAAAAGAGTATCAACTATCAAGCAAAATTAACTATTTTGTATGGTCAAGTTGGCAAACTTGTACCATTCAAGTTGGAAGAGAAGTGTTCCTGACTTCCTACATCCTGGTAATAGGAGGTGAGGAGTTCGAAACCCAGCTTGAGCAGGTTTGAGGGGCATTTGGGTTTGTGCACTTGTCAAGCACCAGTGGCCAGCAGCAGTCCATTTTTCGAAGGGAGATTAGTCTCCTCAGCTTACCTTCTGAAGGGGTTGGAGGGATCCTTCATGTCCTTAATAAAATAAAAATAAAATAAAAACTATCAAGCAAAGGGGCTTCTCTTTTATCTTTTTAAAAAAGGCTGGAACCGAAATTTTAATTTTTTATCAAATGCTGAACTTTCATTACTCAGAAGTCAGAAGGCTGGAACTGAATTAAAATTAAAGATCTACATGTTTTTTAAGGCAAATATATATATATATATATATATATATATTTATTTTTTAAGAAAAAAGAAAAAAAAAAGTCAAAACAGAAGAGTCAGGGGTATTCATCGTAATTATCGAGGTTAAGGTGGGTCTTTTTATGTTCTTCTTTACCCATACAGGGGCCCCTTCCGTCGTTCCCTGAGCTGGCCTTCACTCTGGTGTCTGGTCTCTCTTTTTTCTTCTCGCGAAAACCAAGTAATTACGATCTACAAAAGAATAGAAAAATCTCACTCCTGAAACTCAAAGCTTGCTGATTTCTCATCCTATTTCTCTTTATTCCTCAGCTCAAACCTCAAAACCCTCCCTTTTTTATAGCCTGGGATTTGAGTTAGGATTAGGGTTAGGGTTAGGTTTCACCCAACCGCGATTTTTCTCTGTCATGCTTCAACGGCCATAGGTACAATTCGTGAACCACCCCTAATGTACGGACACGCTCAGCCCATGGACATGCAAAATCAGATCCCCGCCGGCGAGGAAGATGATTCGGCAGGCGCCGAGTCCATCGACAACGCCCACATTCAGTACGAAGGTCATACGCTCGAGGACGGTGGAGTCGTCGTTCATGAAGGCACCTCCGAGGACGTCTACATTCACGGGGGCAATACTGACCTCGACATGGCTATTCCTTACGAGGGTTCGAGTCAGCTCACGCTCTCCTTTCGTGGCCAAGTCTATGTTTTTGACTCAGTTACGCCTGATAAGGTTTGAACTTTATCGGAATTTGATTGGTGAATTATGTGATTTAGGGATTATTAGAGCTTGGATGATGTTCTGTTTTGTTAAATTGTGGGATAATTGGAGTTCTGTGAATTTGAAAAGTACGGGTATTTATTGAGTTGTATTGGATTAGAATAGATTAGACTAAAACTGTTGCTTGATTGAGTGTAAAACGGCCTTGTAAATACTGATTGTGGAATTTAACCATCGTGCAAGTAAGCTTATAGTTTAATTTCTAGTCTGTTTTGCAAAGTTTCTCGGCAACCAAATGAGGACCAGGGTTTGTCTTTCACACATGTTAATGCAATTTTTGTGTATTTGGATGTCGCTTGAAGGTTCAAGCTGTGCTATTACTGTTGGGGGGCTCCGAGTCATCTTCTGGTACTCAAGGTGTAGACATGGCTACTCAGAATCCGAGGGTATATTCTTAGACTGGAAAGCTTTTTCTTAGTATGTTTATATATTATCCATTGTGTGTTTCATGTATTGTCGGCATATGTAGGCCATAGCAGAGTTTCCAACAGGCTGTAATCAGCCTCACAGAGCAGCGTCATTAAATAGGTTCCGTCAAAAGAGGAAAGAACGGTGCTTTGATAAGAAAGTTAGATACAGTGTCCGTCAAGAAGTTGCACTCAGGTGATTTTTCTGCTCAAATTCTTGATTTAGTTCAGTGAAAGAAAATTTTCCAATGATATTAAACCGTCCATGTTTTTTTGTTGATACATGCTTACATGTAACTGAAGTTTAAACTTGGATATTTTTTAACTAGTCAAATTATTATTCTCATGACTTATGTGACTGCTCTATACTCGAATGTTGTTTACTTTTCCATTCATATGAGGGAAATCTATGTCTTATTTAAATGTGATTTGTTTGACCCAAAATTACTCTAAGCAACACTGACTTGTTTGCAATGCTGCTTGATCAATATCAAGTGGTGGCGCAAAGTATACAGCTTTACTTTGATGAATATGGGTCTGCCAATTGATACTAAGTGGTGGAATCTTTTGATACTTATTGGATCTGTTTTTGTAGTGCATGAATAAATTTGCTTATTTTGATGACAAGATAATGTAAGCTGGAAAGAAAGAACATCTTAATTATAACAAGTGTACCATCTAATATTACATTTTTTTTTATTCAATCTATTTGTTCTGCACTGTCTTTGTAGACTCATAAAGTATGGGAACTAGATTTATCTGATGGAACGTACAAGTACTTATCAAATTGTATTGACATCACTGGAGCATCTCTCTTTTGAATTCATGTGTAACCTTTTTTTTACTTTAATCTAGACAATTGTGAAAACTTTTAGCAGTCTTGGAGTAAACCTGACCAAGTCATAATGCCTGAAGTTAGGGGAAATATTTGTTATTGCTTCAGAGTGTTTTGACAACTGATTAATGCCTTGCGATGCTCGCTCATATTGCTCTTGTTTGTGGCAGTTTATCAAATGTGATGAATGAAAACATAATAGAACCCCCAATGCACATGACTATTTGCTAGAATTTCCTGCCTCATAAAGATTTTACAGTTTGTTGGGAGGCCCCAGTTTCGAGCCCAGGTCTGCAAAGTGGATATGGGGATTTCTGGGTATGAAACAAAAAGAGGAAATGATGACGGGAGATTAAGAACCAGTAAATGTAGGGTTATGTTATTAGGATATACACTGAATGTTTAGTTCACATCACTGACATCAGACATGCTTCAGGAAGTATTTGACATAAAAGTTGTCTTGTTTGATCTGGGCTTCTACAGCGTTAGTGTCCTCTGACCAAGTCGTAGTTATGGTTGACTTTCTCAATCTCATGAAGGATTGTTCTGTATGGGCCACATAAATGTTAATATGCAGATTCCTTAACATATAAGCTCGTGACATAAGTTTAATATAACCTCTGTTTGGGATTGCTTCTGCAAAAGTGCTTTTGTTACTTGGCGCTTCTACCGGAAGCGGTTTTGTTAGACGCACAAAGATTTTTTTATATAAAAATTAAAGTGTTTTATGTAACAGCATTTAAAGTGCTTCTTTCAGGAAGCACATACCAAGTGCTTCTTGAAAAACCACCAGAAAGTGCTAGCTAAAAAAGCACCAACTCTTTTTGACAAATGCTGCCGAAAGCGCTTTTGATAGTCTGAAAGCACTTTTGCCAATTCTAGAAGCAAATCCCAAATGGTTAGCATGGATTGACCCTTACAAATTCACTTCTCAGATAACAGTGTATAAATTGGAAAAAGAATTTACCAAATTTACATCACCTACATCATATTTTGCATGTTTTCCGCCTTTTATACATTGTGTACTTACTCACTTAATTGGTCTAAGGAAGAAGCATGAAATGTTGAGCATCCTACCTTCTCTAGCTTTGTTCTTGTGTTGCTTATTACTGCTCTAGCTCTACCACTTCAATTCGTATTTTACATCCATGCTTAATTCATGAATGTCTTACCTCAGGATGCAGCGTAACAAGGGACAGTTTACTTCTTCCAAAAAGTCAGATGGAGATTACAGCTGGGGTACTGGGCAAGAGTCAGGGCAGGATGATAGCCATGCAGAAAGCTCGTGAGTTTATACTTTATACTATAGAGTTCTTTTTCTTTGTACTTCTTTGTTTTCATTGCCTCTTTCTTTAGGTATTATATTTTGTTTTGTCATAGTTGTATCTTCTGTGTTCTGTCCAGATGCACGCATTGTGGAACAAGTTCGAAGTGCACACCAATGATGCGGCGTGGGCCATCTGGTCCAAGGTCTCTATGCAATGCTTGTGGGCTTTTCTGGGCAAACAGGGTTGGTATCTCTTATGATTAATTAATTACTTCATTTCTTTTATTGCTAAAATATGTTGTTTCTGGAGGGTTGGTTTCTAAAGACGCAGAAACTATTGATTTTGTCTGTGTCCTCATTAATTACTGACATTCCTCTAGAGGGCTGAATGATTGATTTCTGGAGGACTGAGTTATAGTTTTCAACTGAGAATGTGGAGACTTTAGGTTATAGACTTTATCTGGTAATAACTAATACATTGGGTCTTGGACACTGTCTGGTTGTATTTAAAAAGCAATGTGGTGGGGAAATGTCTGGATTTATTTGTTCTTAATTCCTTTTTAGAAAATATAAATGGATAAATATTCGGTGGGACTTGGGAGAGATGGTCTGGGACGATAACCTTATTCTGTCGATGAGCATTTTCGAGTAGTTAGAATTTAATAACATTTGCTGTACTTGCACTATTTGTGGTTGGGAGCAAATAAAACTCACACCTGAAATTCCCATAGGAATTAATTCAACTTGCATATTTGTGACTTTAGGATTTGAATGTTTGTTTGACCTTAGAGTTGCTAGCGTCAGTTTCCTGTTGCACTACTCTAGACCTTTTCTGAGCATTACTTGTAAATCTGCTTTCAGCTATGTAAAGTGCTACTACTATTTCTCTAGCAGAGATTCTGGTATTTCTCACAAGTCACAACTTACATCACGAATTTTGCAGGGGGTTTTGAGGGAAATTACGAAGAGAACGCAGGGTCATTCTCAGACTCCGGCAGAACAGGTATGTTCATATCTCCAAGACATGTATCAGGGGGATTTATACTGTTGTTCACAATTTATTTTTCATTGCCCGTACACGTGTAAACATTTTACCCAATTTTCATGCATTTTACCCTATGTTTGTAATTGACCTGCAATCATTAATGAAATTCTTTTCTTTCAATAATAATAATAAAAAAAAACAGGGTGAAGCTGAAGCTAATGACTCGGACACTGGAATGGCCATCATCCCTGTGCACAACAGCCCAAATGTTGTTCCCTTATCTAATGGTGATAACAAGGCTTTAGTTGCTGAAATCTAGGTCGTTTCGTTAAACTGCCAATTTGTCTCTGGCATATTATTCAAGTAGGCTGGATCTTAATTTTCATTATGCTTTTCCGATCTATGTACAGCGATAATAGTGCCTTGACCAATACAAGAAGTCGTCTATTTTTTTCTCTTTCCTTTATTAAGGTTTGGGTACTGTGCTTGACACTACCCGGGGAGGATATAAACGTATTTGCAAAACCTAAACACTTTTACAATATTATTATGTATTGTCTTGGAACATGCAGTACTTATAGCTGACCTGAAATACGTTTGTGGTAATGTGATTGCTTGCTCAGAAGTCAAACTCAGACAAGGTTTGTATCCGACAACAAAAGGATTGTCCTTACATCATCGTCTCATGGCTATCGAGACCGAATCGAATCAAATGGTTGAAAAGATTGAGATACAGAACAGGTCCAAATTGTTAAAAGCTTGGAAAATGGAACAACCTTTATTATTTTTGTCTAGCCTAGAATTATATTGGGAATGTAATTTGCAACTTACCAACTTGGGAATGTTGGGAATGTTTGTCTTTGTATGGTAATCGTTTGTTGACTGGGCGTCTCTTGGTTCTCCTCATTTGCTTTTGCTCATTGTTCGACCGATGTGACTGAATAAAGGTTGGTGTTCTATAGTTAGAACTTAGAAGGAAAGGATGGTACTCTTTCTGAACGGGACTTCTATCGATGCATCCTACATTGCGACCATTGAATCGGAATTTCTTTTTACTTCTTTTTGGACCTACTAGTCCAAGTGTAAGAACCAGTGGCCCGGTTTAGATAGCATCAGTGCTCTAGAACACCGTAGAGCATAATAGAGTTTTCAGTAGAGCCATTTAACCACTAAGATGTTCCAACCATTCAATCCCGTAGTGATACATACGAATTCTATATAAAGAGAGGGTCGCTTGGAATGCAGGGAGTATTTTAGCTCGAGTTTTGGTTTTATGAGATTTGATTGGTGAGTCTAACGTGTCATCCAAGACTTTTCACATAACATACACGTTCAAACTCTATTGGGGACAAGTATTCGGTGTAGCATTTTTATCGATACCTTAATGGTAGATTAGACCATTGCAGTAGAAAACTCGCTCCTTGCTATACACCAATCATCTCTAACTTACCAGTGTAACTATATTGTACAAAAGCGGATGTCCAAACTGTTTCATATATTTGTAGTGGTATGTTCAAAAGTCAAAGCTGTTCGTATTTGATTATTTTGTAAATCATCATTTAACAATTTAACTTTATGATAAATCAACAAAATTGTAAATTGTTCAACCGTATCGAAATCATCAAAGTTAACATTGTTACCAAAATCGTTCATTTAGTTAGATAGTTTTGAATGACGAAATTATCTCAAATTTGGGTAGATAATCCCGTTGGGGAATGAATTTGCTTACCATATTAGTTTGTTGGTGATATCATTATCCAATAAACATTTCCACATGTTGAATTTTTTATTCTCTCACATGATAATTAAATTGATCATGGTTAACCATAGTAAATTTTATTACACATGACACCTCCATACTAAGTGGTTGTATCATCAACAAACTAATGTGGTTAGCAAATTCATTCTCATCCTGTTGCTCTAGAAAATGAACGGTCCAATTATAAAACTACAATGAGATTTGTGCACACATGAGAGAATTTGGAGGTGTCTAAACTCATTTGAACAATTATCCTATTTAGAATTAGTTTTGGATTAATTTTCTCTTTTTGGATCAAGGATTCTATATAAATTCCTTAATTTAAAGAAACTTTATAAATTCCACCTCACTAGTTTTTTAAACAAAAATTGATGATTAGTAAACTACAGAAAAGCCCATGACATCTCTTCATTTTTCTCCAAAGTCCACAAACTTTTAATTCATGCATATAAGTAAATTTTTTTACACATAAGGACAAGTTGTTTACAACCTTACATGTGGCAAGTGTTAAATTACTTTTTTGTCCTCTTCTAAGTTTTGGGTTTGGAACTCAATGTATATACCAACAAAAAAAAAAACTCAAAGTGTGCCGCCATATATCCGTGCAGTAGCAGATATCCGTACAATAGTAACAACAAATATATATGCAGTAGCAGTAACTGTAGCATATATTCATGCAATAATAGAAACAGAAATCCGTACATTAGCAGAAATAGATATCCGTGCAGTAGCAGTAACAGTAGCATATATTTGTGTAATAACATAAATAGATATTTGTGCAGGTGCAGTAGCAGTAACAATAGCATATATTCGTTTAGTAACAAAAATAGATATTCGTGCAGTACTGTTAGTGCAGTAGCAGTAATGGTAGCAGTAGAGTACAATACTAGTAGCATATATGCGTGTAGTAGAAGTGCAGTATCAGTGCAGTATCAGTGCAGTGCAGTAGCAGTGCAGTAGCAGTAACGGTAGCAGTATCAGTGCAGTAGCAGTGCAGTATCAGTGCAGTAGCAGTGCAGTAGCAGTGCAGTATCAGTGCAGTAGCAGTGCAGTAGCAATAACTTGCAATACATGTAGCATATATGTGTGTAGTAGCAGTGTAGTAGCAGTAACGGTAGCAGTAGCGTGCAATACTAGTACAATATATGCGTGTAGTAGCAGTAGTAGTGTAATATCTCTTGATAGCTGCTACTGCAAACTTATCGTGATAGCTGCTACTACATACTAATCTTGGTATATAGTTGTTACTGCATAGCAACCTTAATAGCTGCTACTGCATAGTAGTCATAATAGTTGCTACTGCATAGTAGTCATGATCGCTTCTACTGCATACTTGTCGTGATAGTTGCTACTGCATGGTGATATATGCTACCGTTATTGCTACTGCACGGATATTTGCTAATACTACTACACGGATAATCACTACTGTTACTGAACGGATATACGTTATTGCTACTGCATGAATATTCACTACTGCTACTGCACAAATAATCACTACTGCTACTGCACGGATATACGTTATTGCTACTGTATGAATATTCACTACTGCTACTGCACAAATATCTAGTAGCACACTTTTGGGTTGGTATAATGGCAAACTTGTAAATAAAGTAAAGAAAGACATGATTATGTAATTGCACCTTTAAAATTTGGGTCTAGGCTTAAATTGTAGTGTGTGGGCCTGGGCTGCATGTCCTTATTTGTATAACTCTAATCTTAGTTGGTTTATTTGTGTTTTGTAATGTTGTCATGGGTGTGTATGTTAAATACTATATAATATATACCACGTCATTTGGTATTGAAATTTGGTAAAATATTTTGAAATTTTTTTAGTGTGAGATCAAAATAAGAAAGTCCTCATGTAACCAAAAAAAATAAAAAATAAAGTAGTCCTCAAATTTTTTTTGGTCATGGTTCCTAACACAAATAACTCTTTCCTTATCAAATTGTGAACTCTTTTCTTGTTCCTCTATCTTGGACCCTCCACTGAGGACTAATCCTACCTATTGGTCGATCTCCACCATTGGCTAACATGATCAAGATTAACTGTGATGCTACTTGGGACTCTTCTTCGAATCGTGCTGGAATAGGGGTGATTGCTCGTAATTCTCATGGTTCTTGCGTTGGAGGTCTTGCAAAGCCAGCTATCTGTGCATCTGCTCTTCTTGCTGAGTGTGAAGCAGTCTTTGATGACCTTTTGTTGGCAACTGATATGCACCTCCCCAGGATTATCGTTGCTTCTGATTCTTTGGAAGTTATTGACAATGTCCGTCATCCCCTCTCCCGTGGAAGCTAGAGGATTTTCCTGATTTTGAGCAAGATAAGGCGTTATGCTGCTACTTTTGAAGAAATCTCTTGGGAGTGGTCTCCCTGTGAAGCGAATAATGCAGCTCATGCATGCTGCTGCTTCACTTGCCTCTAGAGTGGTGTATCCTCACCAATGGGTTTCAGTGCTACCACCATCTCTCTCTTTGGTGCTACGGAATGATGGCCTCCCTTGCCCTCCAATGGACTGATGTAGTGGGTGTTTTTCAGTTTGGTTTTGTTGTCTTCCATTGCCCTGTTCTTGTTTGATCAGGTGTGAAGTTTGTTTGCTGCTTTCTAGTTGGTTTGTTTGTTCTGTTTCTCTCTTGCCTTAGCCTTGTTAGGTTTGGTGGTATTAATGAATACCAGTTTACCGAAAAAAAAAATTGTGAACTTTTGCTAGCCTGTTTTATATATGGAAAATGTTTGGGATTCCAAAATATTATACCAAATCTACATATTAAATGAGGTGGCAATACTACATCATCAATGTATTTAAAATTTATTAATGACATGGATTTATCTGCCATATTAAAACAAAAAAAAAACACAAGCTTTCTTAAAAAAATAAAAATATAATAAAAATCCTAAATCAATGAAACCATGGATTTATTCACCCTCACCACTCTCAATGCACCAGATGGCCAGATGGCCAGATTACAGCTTGCAAAAATTAATAAACAAATGATCAGTTTAAATTTAGATGATTTACCTAAAGACTACCATTGTCGGCGTCTTGGGGATTTGTTGTAAGGGAATTGCATAGATGGTTCTGGCAATCTAGGCGTAAATAGTCCTTTTATAGTTCAACTTCATCTTGCTATGAACTCTAGAAATTGCACGTTGGTTTCCTTCATTAATTTATTAGAGGCAAGGCAGTATTGATCATTTGATCATGTATATGAAGTTCACATCTAATCTCATAAGTTAATGTTTTCTAAAAACATCCCATCATGGCTTCCTCTTGACTGAGTGGAATCAATTAATTAAACATGATCAGTCACAAAGTTTTATGAATTTAAGAATAAATGAGAGAAAAGCTGTTGTTAGGGTTTTGACTTTGGAGAGAGATGAAAGATATATTTTGTTAAATAAATTTTTTTTTTAGATTAAAAAATTCGTTAGAAATCAAAACTATAATTAAATAAAAGAAAATTCATGTCATTCATAAAGGTGATGACGTAAGACATGACATATCATTTGGGATCAATATGGTACAAAAATTTGGGATCTCTGCACTACTATTTTATATATAGGGTAAAATATTTAAATGGTACATGAACTATCACGAAATGCACTTTTGATACCAACAAATATTTAGGGAAAATACTTTTGTCCGACCCAGGTTGGACCTCGGTGTCCAAACTCTATCCTATTGGCATACATTCGGCAATGTAATTCCATGATTTGAACCGTTGCTCTTGTAAAACAATTTTTATAGATCAATTATGCAAAAAATATTCAAATTAGGAGATCATTAACTCATCCAATTATATCAAACAAATGTACAGTTTTGGTAAAAACTAACATTCTCATGACGAACTGTCTATTTGTTTGATGCAATTGCATGTATAAACGATCTCTGTTTACTTTGATTTTTTGCAGAATTGATCTATAAAGATTGTTTTACAAGATCAATTGTTCAAATCATGAAATTACACTTCTGAATGTATGCCAATACTAGAGAGTTTGGACACAAAGGTCCAATCTGGGTCGGACAAGAGTTTTTTTCTAATATTTATGGAGTCTGGTGGTACCAGAACTATTACGGCGTTACCTATTATGGTACCTCCGTCCAATATTCTGTCAAAATTGTTTACGTGGCGCACATCCTTATTGTCAGGGGCATTTTGGTCAAATTGTTCATTGTCAGTTTTGAATTTTTTTGGGCAACTTTTCTCATTTTTTTTTTAAAAGAATTCTAAAAAAAAGAATTAACGGCAACTCGATTTTATTTTCATTACTATTTTATGAAAATTAAAATAAAACGATTTTAATTTTATTTAGTGTAATTCCATCTAAAAAAAATTAGAGTAATTTTTAGTGTGTGGAGAAGAATAAAAATTTACAATTTTATGAAATTAAAATAATATTAATTATAGAAGAATAAAATACTGAGAAGAACAAATTTTTATTTTTATTTTGGTTGACATATTTACTCCTGTTTTTAACGGAGAAATTGACGGAAGTACCAAAATGGGTAATGACACAATAGTTTAGATATTATCAGACTTCCTAAACATTTGTGAGTATCAAAAAGTACATTTCGTGATATTTCATGTACAATTTGAGCCTTTGAGGCTTGTATCCTTATATATATAATATTTTTTTTTTTGTGCAAAATATATACATCTTTTACCTCCATTATCTTTGCCCTTTGGTGCCAATTTCTGGTAGTTTTCCAGAAGAAACTAACAAAACTCACATTTCTTCCAAAAGCATGTGTACCATAATGTGTAGTGGTAAGTACAACAATATCCATTTTGGATCATACTCCAAAATATGCTCAAGCTGGATGCGACACTCAATAGTTAGTCCCAATTTGGTAATTATTCCGAAAAATCCCGACCACTTTCCGAAAAATCTCCACCCCAAACCTTCAATCACTACCACCAGCCGTTGGATCACAATCCCCCAATACCCACCCGTCTCTGTGGGCCCGCTTACAGTTACATCATTAATCACCCTCCACCAGAAAAACTCACGCATGTGAGCCATGGCCCCACGCTCCATCCATATACAACCAATCAAAACCAACCACCAAACCCCTGCGGATTCTGATACCCTACTCCTGTGTAACACTGGAATGCTTACTCATAACTAAAATTTGTGAAGAGATTAAAAATTAAAAATTAATTTTCTTTTTGGATTTTTTGAAAAAGATTTTATTACCCATTTGCGGCTCTCTAAGGAAACACAGGAGCAGGAACTGCAATTCTTAGCTATTTTTGGGCAAACCTTTCTTTTTCGTTGATTTTCGAAGCTTCTTCTTCATCTTCTTTTTCTTCGAGCTCAGAAAATTCGTTTTTAGCTATATTGGGGGGTTGGAGAGCTAGGGTTAGGGTTTTGTTGCAGAAAATTTGATTTACTGTCTCCCTGGGACGAAGACGGTGGTTTTTCCAATGGAACAGGTAGGGTTTTGAATTGGGAGAAGCTTGGGAATTGGATGATGGCGGCCGTGAATCCACAGCCTCTGCAAGCGCGTCCATTCGAGGAGAACGTGGCGGGTTCATTTCAGATGGAAGACGACGAGGGTGAGTACGAAGATGGAGGTGACGATGCTATGGAGGTGGAGGAGGAGGAGGAAGAGGTTCATGCGAGCTCGGTCAGCGTTGCGGAGCGTGGACGGAGTACGGTTACGGCGTCGAGGACTAGTGAGCTCACTCTCTCTTTTGAAGGCGAGGTTTATGTCTTCCCTGCTGTTACACCCGAGAAGGTCTCTCTGTTTCATTCAAAAAGCTTGCTTCGAATTCTTTTGCTTTTTTTTTTTTTGGTAAAAACAACCTTTATTTCTCTTTACAAATTATGCCTGCGACTGTGTGGCTGTGCTCTGCTGCTGTACTGTGCCTCTGTTTTTTCTCTCTTTTTTCCTGGGTTTAGTAATTATACTTGTAATTGCAAAGAGTTAATTTGGGGTGGTCAGATATGGGCGTTTGCTGAAAACATGCTGCTGTACCATCCAAAATTAAATGAGTACTTCGATTTTGTTGGGAAGGAGTATGGAGCTTATGGATTTAAAGTAGTGCAATTTATGATTAAATATATTTAATTTTCTAGATTAAGAACTTACAATAGTTATGCTGTTTAGTTTTGCCAGTTCACTATTATGGCAATGAAATAAATATAGAAACAATTTGTAAACACGCTATACCCCTGTGACTGTTTAAACTCATATTTTTGAATTGAATTATATTGTCAAATGTTGAAACATGTAATGCAAGAAGTTGATATAGTTCTGCAATAATTATGTCTAATGCTCATCCAAATTTTTATCCTGTAATTTTTTTCTTAGTTACTGACTAGTGGGGTTGGATAATCCCTTTAACTAGATGAAACCAAGTTAATTGTTTATCTGTTCCTGTTATGTATGTTGATGGTTAAATTCACAGCCTTTTGGTAATGTATGGATTTTCTGGTTTGGATTATGCCTATTTTAAAAGACTGCTTGAAACTTTGGTTCTATACAACAGGTGCAAGCAGTGCTCTTGCTACTGGGAGGACGTGCCGTACCAACTGGCGTTCCTACAGTTGAAATGTCTTACGATCAGAATACAAGGGTAATGCGATAAGTTAAATCATACAATTTCAATACATCTTCTGTGCTTATGCTCATGTTCTGCCTTCCACATTCTTTAGGGTGTGGGTGACACCCCAAAGCGTTCAAATCTTTCGCGAAGAATAGCTTCCCTGGTTAGGTTCCGCGAAAAACGTAAGGAGAGGTGTTTTGACAAGAAAATTAGGTACACCGTGCGTAAAGAGGTTGCACAAAGGTGAGATAAATTTATGACCCTTCTTTCTTTTTCTCTCTTTCTTGTAACTAGTACTTTGAGTTGTTTTATGTGCAAGTATGTTTAAAGAAAGGATAAAGGCTATTGCGAAACACCATTGCATTAAGATTTTAGCCTTGGCAATCCAGTGGCTCAGGTTTTACGGTGTTAATGATTGGGAGATTCTTCTTCTTCCCTGATCTTATGGTGTTAATGATGTGCCATTCCTTATTATTATTTTCCAGAATGCATCGTAAGAATGGACAGTTTGCATCGTTAAAAGAAAATTCTGGTGGTTCTGGTTGGGACTCGGCACAAAGTTGCCTTCAAGATGGCACTCCTCGACCTGAAACTGTGTGAGTTCCATGCTAATTCTGGTTATTTTGATAAGCACTTGGATGATGTATAATATTGATTGAGATTAGTGGAAGTTTTGTTATATCGAACACTTTCCTGGTTGTTCTGTGATTTCAGCTTACGAAGATGTCAACACTGTGGAGTCAGTGAAAGTAATACTCCTGCAATGCGCCGTGGGCCTGCTGGTCCAAGAACTTTATGTAATGCTTGTGGTCTTATGTGGGCGAATAAGGTTGGTTCATTCTGCTTTTATTATCTGATAAAATGCTCATTATCTGATATGTAAATGTGATAATTTCTCTCTCTCTCTCTCTCTCTAATTGTTCTCATTGTCGTTTTAGCTATAGTCACAATCATTTGTTTTCTTCTCTTCAAGTAATTTTCATTTTCCTTCACCAGTTTGTTGATTGTACAGGGAACATTGAGAGATCTCAGCAAGGGAGGCAGGAACCTATCCATGGACCATATCGAGCCCGTATGTGTTACACTTTCAGACAATTTTTTTTTTCTCTCTTTTAGAAGTGAAATCCAAGTGGAATGCGTAATTCCCATAGCCATGCGTGATACTTGACTTTTGATTGCTGAATACTGTGCGCTTAAGAATATTATGTGTCAGATGTTTTTGTTACAACGTTCAAATATTTGTGCTTTGCTGTTCCCTTGATGACCAAAATGAGATCTGCAGGGAACACCACTTGAAATCAAGCCTTCAATTATTGAATCCGCGTTCTCTGGAAACCAGGATGGGCAAGTATGGTTTATTGGTTTTTACTCCCCTCCTAAATCCTATTACCTCCTAAGTGAAGTGTGAAGCTTGTTATATATGCCTAATACTCGTGGTGTACGCAGGGAACTCCTGAAGATCCTTCTAAATCAGTCATTGAACGGTCCAATGATGCTTCTGTCAACCCAGATGTAGAAGTATGTTCACATTTATGTTAAATGGTCTAGCTTTGCCTTTGCTTTCTTGTATATTGTTTGTAGTACTGCTTGTCATGGAATTTCAAAAACTGTTGATCAACTTTTCTTCTCCTCGGACATGGTTTAACTATTTTCATTGGGACCCAAAGCACACTTGTTTCTTTTCCTGGGGTATAGTGGAAGTTAAACTTTCATGTTTGTAGGTGATAAGTTCACACTAGGAGTTTGGATTGACTTTGCTAGGTGCTCGAAAAATTATCTCAGCACTAGTGTAATTACTAAATGTATGTGTCTCGTATGTCTAGCATTGTTTCTATAACATACCTAAGTACACTGTACTAGTAATAGACGTCTTTGGAGCATCCGGGTTTTAGTGTCTGATTTTTAAATGGTGTCAAACATTGAAGTTTAGACTTTTGAGCTTAAAGCAGATTTTAAGGGATCTTGAAATGTGATATCTTTTTCTTTCCGTTTTATTTTACTATGGAACTGCAGCATCTTTCTAATGTAAAGTGAAGGATAAGAGGTCAATTGTTGGAGGAAAAATGTTAAAACCATTTTAATGGGCTTGCTCAAATGGGTTTGCATATGTTTCAGTTATGAGATATCAATCAGCATATGGTAGAGATTTTTTGCAAATGTCTTTGTAAATTGACAACTAACTTGCCATCCCTGTGTCATGGATTCAATAACTAAGTTGTTTATATATTACTATAGTGGAAGTATGGATATATATCCAGTCAGAAAATACTTTGGTGTTGGGCATGATATTCATCTTGTTGCTTTTAAAGTTCAATGCTATCTCTTTTTCAATAATTGGGTCAGGAATACTTATGTAGCATATTGAGATAACTATCCAGAAAACTTACCTAAAGACTTCTTGTGACATAATTTCATGCTGCAGGATTTGCATGAAACTTCTGAGGATCTTACAAACACTTTGCCTATGGGAATTGTTTCCTCAACCAATGATGATGAGCAGGTATAATGTGCATATTGAAAAATGACTGTACAGATATTTTTTGGCGATTACTCATGTTTGGTGATGGTCTATGCCAGTATGAATATACTGTGCTGCACTAGTTTAAAGAACTATGCTATGCTCTGATGAAATATGAAAACACACTTTTGAAGTGTAAATTCAATCTGTTGCTGTTGATGAGGCCTCTTTGATGTACAGTATCTTATACTGAAGTTTGGTATCTGCAGGAGCCTCTACTTGAGCTCACTAATACTTCAGATACAGATTTAGACATCCCTACTAATTTTGATTAGAAGGTGATGATTTGTTAGCTGATTGATGTCAGGAGGTCTAGTCGGCACCTGGGCCATGCCACTTTAGTTTCTCTCATGCCCTTGTGCAACATACAGGCCGAAGCTATTGAACTTATGAAGTACTGGTATTTAGCGACTTCTGAGTTAATATATGCAAAGAATCATGACCGTCTGATTGCAATGATCTTGTGAGTGGAAGGCGGCAAATTGCTACTTTCAGATGACATTTGTTGATGTGGATATAAGTTATTTACCTTCTGTACAATAGTTATTAGGAGATATAGCCGAGTGTTGAGCAGGTTCTAAAAATGTGTAATTTGTTTAGGCCTATTCTGATTTCTGATTGCATGTTATTATAATGCTGCCTTTCCATTGTAGTGACAGTCTTGGTGTTGGGATCATGAGACGATTTATGGTCTACTGATGAATGATAGGGTTAGTTTATACTTGTTTCTGAGGTTGTATAATCATGGAAGCGAATTGAAATTGGGTTTCAATATTTGACAGTTATAGTGAGTGGAGTTGTAACTAGGTTGAGACTTTGTTCTGCATCCATGTTAATTGCTTGATCATTAAAATACTTGAAGAATTACGTATGTGGACGGCCTGAAACTACTTATCCAACGATTGAAATTGAAAGTTTTTATTGACGTTCATCAAAGACTAAATTAATCGGAAGTTAAATCGGGTTGTTTGTGGTTATTAGACATGAGTGTGGTTCAATACGGTAGAAATGCTCTTGGGTTTTTGACTCACCAATCATAATAAAAATAAATGAAAGCCAAAACCCTCTCTATTCCTGCTTCTCACACGAAAAATCTCAAATTACCTTCAGCGCCTTCAAAATCCACATGGCAGTGTAGTATTGGCTTGTCCGACAACCCCGTTGGTCAGGTGCTTGGACTGAAGATCCTCTCCTCGCCTTGCCTTCAATATCGGAATAAAAAAGTTGCTAGCTTTTATGTCAGCGAAAAGAAGAAGTCAACAGCCAAAAACGGGCAGCAAAAATCAACTACTGTCAACGAAAAGAAGAAGAATTGTTCGAAGAAAGAAAAAAGGAAAAGAAGAAGTAACAATTAGAATGGTAATAGACAAGTAGACCGCTGGTTATGATTATGTTCAAATTAAATTCAAATTTTTTGACTTTTGCTCACAAAGCTTGTCAATTCAAGCAGAGAGTAGTGACCCATTATTTTCATAGCGTTGTGGATTCAAGCCACTCTAAGTTGGACAACAATTTGCTTCTAAACGAGTTGGCTAAATCTGGTCGAATCGATGAAGCCCGCCATCTGTTCGATAAAATGCCGAGCAGGGACGACTTCACTTGGAATACTATGATAGCTGCTTATGCCAATTCAGGAAGACTAATTGAAGCTAAACAAATCTTTGATGACACCCCAAGTAAGAGTGCCATCACGTGGTCGTCACTGATATCTGGGTATTGTCGAAATGAGTGTCAAAGAGAAGCTTTCGAGTCGTTTTGGCAAATGCAGCTTGAGGGACAAACGCCGAGCCAGTACACTTTGGGCAGTGTCCTAAGGTTGTGTTCAACATTGGGTTCGCTCCAAAGAGGTGAATTGGTTCATGGTTATATGATAAAGACCCGGTTTGACAGTAATGTTTTTGTAGTTACTAGTCTAGTTGACATGTATGCAAAGTGCAAGCGCATTCTTGAGGCTGAATGTCTCTTTGAGACTTTGCAGGATAGGAAAAATCATGTGGTGTGGACTGTCATGCTTACTGGGTACTCTCACAATGGTGATGGCTTCAAGGCAATGAAGTGTTTTCGAGACATGCGAGCACAAGGGGTTGAATCCAATCAGTTCACATTCCCTAGCATATTGACTGCTTCTGCGTCAGTTTTAGCCCATAGTTTCGGGGCTCAGGTGCACGGATGCATTATTCAGAGCGGTTTTGGGCCAAATGTGTTTGTTCAAAGTGCCTTGGTTGACATGTATGTAAAATGCGGAGACCATATTAGTGCAAAGAAGGCACTAAAAAGCATGGAGGTTGATGATGTCGTCTCTTGGAACTCGATGATTGTGGGGTTTGTAAGGCAGGGGTTTATAGGAGAAGCTTTGTCTTTGTTTAAAGAAATGCGTTCAAGAGAAATGAAGATCGATGATTATACATATCCATCTGTTCTGAACTCCTTTGCTGCACTGAAGAACATGAAAAACGCAATGGCTATTCATTGTCTGATAGTTAAGACTGGATTTGAGGTTTATCAACTTGTGGGCAATGCTCTTGTTGATATGTATGCTAAGCAAGGAAATATAGAATCCGCACTTGAGGTGTTTCAGCATATGCCAGACAAGGATGTTATCTCATGGACCTCCCTGGTCACAGGCTATGCACAAAATGGCACTCATGAAAAAGCACTCAAGTTATTCTGTGAGATGAGAGATGCAGGGATCTACCCTGACCAATTTGTAATTGCCAGCATTTTGAGTGCATGTGCAGAACTTACACTTTTGGAGTTCGGCCAACAAATTCATGCAAACTTCATCAAGTCTGGCCTTCAAGCATCCTTATCAGTAGATAATTCCTTTGTAACGATGTATGCAAAGTGTGGGTGTCTAGAAGAGGCCAATAGAGTTTTTGATTCTATGCAAGTTCAAAATGTGATTACTTGGACAGCTTTGATAGTTGGTTATGCCCAGAATGGTAGAGGAAAGGAGTCCCTAAAGTTCTACGATCAAATGCTTGCAACTGGCACTACACCGGACTTCATTACTTTTATTGGCTTGTTATTTGCTTGTAGCCATGCTGGTCTTCTAGAAAAAGGTCAGTACTACTTTGAATCTATGAATAGGTTTTATGGAATAAAACCAGGTCCTGAGCACTATGCGTGTATGATTGACCTCTTCGGGCGCTCGGGGAAACTTAACGAGGCTGAGGCATTACTTAATCAAATGGCTGTAGAACCAGATGGAACTGTATGGAAGGCACTACTTGCTGCATGTAGAGTACATGGGAAAATAGAACTGGGAGAGAGGGCAGCGGAGAACCTATTTATATTGGAGCCTATGAATGCAGTGCCTTATGTTCAGTTATCTAACATGTATTCCGCAGCTGGTAGATGGGAAGATGCGGCAAGAATTAGAAGACTGATGAAATCAAAGGGAATTCTTAAGGAGCCTGGATGTAGTTGGATTGAGATGAACGGCCAAGTTCATACCTTTATGTCTGAAGACAGAAGCCATTCGTGGACAACTGAAATATATTCAAAAATTGGTGAGATCATGATGCTTATCAAGGAAGCTGGATACACGCCAGATATGAATTTTGCACTTCATGACATGGATAAAGAGGGTAAGGAGCTTGGCCTAGCGTATCACAGCGAGAAGTTGGCTGTTGCTTTTGGTCTTCTCACCACACTGCCAGGGGCACCAATTCGAGTTTTTAAGAATCTCCGGGTTTGTGGAGATTGCCATACTGCAATGAAATATATATCAAGGGTTTATCTTCGGCATATTATATTGAGGGATTCAAATTGTTTTCATCATTTCAAAGAAGGGAAGTGTTCTTGTGATGACTACTGGTAGAAAGTTCATCCGCTAAGCGTTTTTCTTTATTGATGGGAAATCAATTGGCTGGTTCATGGTGGAACACTTCTAAGGTTGAGCAACTCATTTTCGTCCCTTCTTCTCTGATGTCTATGGGTTATGTGGATGGATTTTTGCTGAATAAACCTAAAGTTTAGATGTTTCATGTTTGACACAGACGAAAATTTGAAACTGCTGGGACTTGGATAAGCAATATGCCTCAATCCTATGACAGTTAACTGAACACTTACTAAAAGGTTAGTATTAGTTCCAATTCTTGTTACTATATATGAATTATGATGTGAGTTACCTAGAATCTAGCACTCGAATTTTTGTAAGCACCTATTTCTGCATCTACATTAGTTCCAGGCATTTTAAAATGTTAGAATTATTGCATACTCGGTACGATCTTTGGAATAACATGGAAGAATCTTTGCTTCAAGTGCGGGTTTAGTTATATTTGACACATTTTGTGAAGTGGCACTGGAAAGTCTTTTTGGTAATTAGTTCTATTTGAGATCTAACATGTTACGAAATTAGTCAGTTGTGTTTAATGGCAGTGGTTGTGGGAGTTCAAACCATGTACCTTGAAAGTGACCTCCAGCTTCTAATCTCAAAGCTTAAAGGCAGTGGTTAGCAAAAACACATTCTTGATGGTCATGCACTCATGCCTACGTAATGCTTTAATGTGAGAGGAATATGGATGCCTTCCTTTTCATGCTGTGCATCCCTTCGCCATTGCTTGCAGTTGCAAATTAAATGATTTCGAATGCCAGACCTGAGTCGAGCATTCAAGAAGCTTGAACTTGATGGTAGATTATGCATTCAATCTTTAATCATATTAGGCGACAACTTGTCTACATTCATTTCATAACCAATTCAGTCGGTGGAAAGAGAGCCTGCCTGTTATTCACTTAAAAGAATGCTCTATTCTCAGTAGTAAATGGCTGTATGAGTGACCATGGTGATGATTGATGAGAGTCAACCTTGCCAACACAAAAGTTGTATATAAGATTACCAATTGTGTTCCCAATATACTTTTTCATTGATTTTATAAAAGAATCCCCGAAAATGTTGGTTCCTTGTCTCTACTATAATATCCACATACCTCTAGACAACTAGAAGAATCTGTCCCTTGACTAGGAAGAAGTGAATCGACAATTTACTTCTGTTTATTGTTCAAAGTTATTTGACCTGTACTTGAATATACAAGTACACTCAAACACTTCCATTGGCATTATATATGAAAGCTCAAACAGTTATATCAGGTCTCACAGATCTAAACATCAATGCTTGATGCTACTAGGAGGTGGTACTAGTACACCTCACCCCTTAATCACTTGCATAGAAATTTCTCGCTTTTGTATTTCTATTTTGTTCTGAATTTACTTCTTGTTTTCCAGGTATGCAATGGTAGAGGGTCAAACAAAGGGATTGGATCGGAAACTGTAAGACAGTTGACCTCTAATTTAATCACTGTTGCTTTACTGCTAGATATGAGGAGAGGGCCGAAGAGCCTTGCTTCACACTTCAAGCGTTTTTCACGTGACTGACCCTGCTCACTTTGCAGAGTTCATTAAAATCCAGTTTGGAAAACTTGATATATTGGTATGATTTAAGCTCATTTCTTCTAACAGTTTCGATCCGATTAAGTAAAAGAATTATTACTCAACTAGGAAATGAAATATGAGAGTATAAATTGGAAACCAACCATTAGTTGGACTATTGGACTGAAGAAGTAGATAAGTTGGACACAACTTTTATTTTATTTAATTTTTTTCATATGTTGTTTAATCATTTTAACCTTTATGGTTTTTTGAAGAAAACTAGTTTCCTTAAGCACTTTGCATTGGAAAATGTAAAATTGGTTGGCATATTTTAGCCACTTTCAGTTGTGAAATTTTGGTCTCTGAAGATTGTCCTCAGTAAGGTGCAATTTTGAGGAAGATGAGCCTCTAAATTGTGGCTAGTTATGCTGCTGTGTGCTTCTGGTTAGGATCCACCTGGTTAATATCTCAGCATATTAATATAGTTCTCAGCTATCAACAACTCAAACTCAACGAGTCAATGTGCTAATGTGAAAATTTAATTTCATCAGCCTAATCTTTTGGATGGTTTACTTTTCTTGCCTGAATTGTTTCTGCATTCAGGCCAAAGATTTTGAAAGCTTTTTGCCTGAAATCTTTCTGTATTCAGGCCAAAGATTTTGAAAGCTATTTGAAGAGTGTTTTGACTATGATGTACATTGTCAAACTCTTATCTCCGTTTACTTTTTGGGGCGGCTTTATAAGTAATGGGTGATTGCCACCATAAAACTAAGTTTCTTTTTACTGATGCAGGAAGCAAGACAAATTGATTGGAATATCTGTCACGGGTTTATCTTTGGCATATTGTATAGCGGGATTCAAATAGTCATCTGCATTTCAAAGAAGGGAGGTGTTTATAAGTAGTGGTTGCAGCCAGGGCTGAGCTTAGCACTCAAGAACCTATGTATGCATTGGAGCACACCATTGTAAACTTTGATCAAGTTACATGGCAATTTTGTCTAGTCTATATTCAATCTCATAGCCACTCTCTCAAACACAGGATTCCTGTTATTCATGAAAGAAACCATTGTACACTATGTTAAATGAGTATGAATGACAAGGGTTGTGATTGATGGCCACAAGGGACCAAATTGTGAGTTAAAACCTTCCATTTGAAACAGTTATATATTAGTATCAATTGTGAGTGAGGAAATTTGATTATATATATAATAAAACAAACTCTGATGTCTCACAACAATAGGAATTAATTAAGTAACCAAGTTAGCAAATTTGAAAGATCAAGTGCAATAGCTAAAGAGAGAGAGAGAAACACCAATGCAAAGTTGATTTCATTAAAGAGAAATGAGTTGATTTACAATGTAGTGTGTTAACCAATTAATTGGTTTTAGAATAAAAAATGTACATGTAAGAATCAATTAAAAAGAAAGTAGCTCCTAGAAACAAGAAGTGGTACTCCAAGTGTCCAACCAATTCAATCAATCAAAAGAGGCCGGAGATGGAAGAATCTGCGAGGAATGCCTCTACATCAGAATCGGCGGAAAACTGATATTGACCATGATTATCGATTGGATCATCAGTATTGAGCCATTGATAAAGAGAAGCCAAGAAATCATCATTCTCGTGATCCTCAACATGAACCACCTGATGCTGAGAAAACGGTTGAGCCATGAGAGGATCATCATTATTACTCTCCTCCTCATCTACCTGAACCAGCTCATGAGGATGGAACATTTCCACAGCATCAAACTGTTGTTGTTCCTCAGGATCATTGGTGGTGATTGCAGCAACTCTCAAAGACTTGGGCTTTTTTGTGGGCTTGGAATGATCATCATCAACATCATCATATTGACACTTCCTCTTGTTATCATAATTTCTTATTGCTCCTGCTCCAGATGATGATGATGATGATCTGTTGCGGTTCTCTCGGAATCGACAAATCACATAATCATCTTGTGCAGCATCAGAATTGGAATTGGAATTGGAATTGATGCCACTATACTCTTCCATACACCAACAACCGTGTTGTTCCGGCACAAGTTTGTTCTCATATCTCAATTTGGTCTTTCGCCCAATTGGGGTGTCCTTGTTCTTGTCAAAAATGGGTTTGGAGGGTTCGCCTTGGCTCCAAGTACCCGATGACGATCCAATCTTCCGATTAATTCGGGTATTTGCCTTCTTCTTAAGCCGCGTGAAAAAGAAGAGATCCTGGTGTTTCAGACGTGGGCCCCCATAGGCTTCCCAAATAATCCATGGTTCCGTCTCACCATACAGATCAAACTCAGGAGGCACGAATGAAGGTCCCGTCGTCGCCGTCACCGAATCAGGATTGTTCTTGATGTAGAGGTAGTGACCGATCAGTTCTTCATCGGTCGGGTGGAATCTCACACCCACCGGAACACAATCCATCCCTAAATTACCGACCGATTGATTCAATTCAATTCAATTCGCAAGCGAGCGAGCGAGAGTCTCAAATTCTGGGTTAGAGACTAGCGAAACAGAGAAAGACAGAAACTTTGGGGAAAGAATAGAATTCTTCACTGACAGAGAAGAGAAGAGAACAGAGATATTGACTGCAATTGTGAGTGGAGTGAAGTGGGCAGGGGACTGATTTATAGAGAGAGGGGGATTAGGAAATATGACCGTTGGAATTGCCAGTTGGAAACTTGGGGCTCAATTAATTAAGCATAATTAATGCTGACAGTTTGCGCCTCAGAGCGGTGATCCTAGTTCGTAAACCCCACGCGCTGCAGCAACAACTGTAACAAGGATTTGAAATTTGAATGTCATCGTATTGCAAATGTCACATGAATTTTAGTTTCTAAATTGTTTTTTATTTTAATTTAAAAAAATAAAAAGAAGCCCTTCATGTACTTGTGAAGCCTCGCGTTTGGTTTCATTCAGCCCCTAAAATACTTTTGGACACCCGTGCAAACTGGTTTTGAGAATTTCAAATGTTTTATTTTTCAAGGAAATCGTGTGCTATAATAAGGAAATTTTCCTCAATTTGCCAAATTTTACCGAATTAGGCGAAAACTCAATTTTGATGGCAAATATGTTGCAAAGACAGCAAAGTTTTTTTGGGTTGTTTAATTCATTGAGCCCAAGAGTCTCAAAAACAAAATCATTTTACATTTATTCATATTAAAATAATAAATATTTATTTGGAACACGGTTAGCCACAAACAGTTCCTAAATATTTTTTTTTATTTCTATTTTATTTTAATTTAACGAAATAAAAAAGAAGCACTTCGGGGACTCGAAAGGTCTCGCGATGGATTTCATTGAGACTCTAAAATACTTTTGAACACTCGCGTAAATCGGCTTCGAGAATTTCAAACATGCAAAATTTTAATTAAGGAAATCACAAAAAACTGTGGACTGTAGCACACGGTTTTTGGGCAAAAATTATATGATCTTATTTTTCACCAAAATCTTCGCACCCTAAAATCATGATTTTTAGGCACTTCTCAAACTGACGGAACGTAAAAATCTCAATTGGATACTTTTTTATGGTTTTTCAAAGTCGAAATACAAGAAAATTCATTAAAAAAAACCTTGAGATTTTTTAGTTCCGTCAATTGGAACACCTTCTAAAAATCAAGTTTTACCAATGGTGATATTATAGCACTAGAAAATTTCAACAAAAAATAGTGTTGAAAATGTTTATTTGTTCAAATTCTAATTAAAAAAATGTTTATTTTGAAACACCTCTACCGATGAACAGTTCGTCACTACAAGTGTTACTAATTGTTTTTCTAAATTTTAATTTGACTAAAGAAAAAAGAAGTACTTCCGAGCCTTGTATGGTCTCACGTTGGGTTTCATTGAGACACTAAAATATTTTTGAACACGCGCAAATCGAGCTCGAGAATTTCAATCATCTAAATTTTTAAGAAAATCAACAAAAATTGTGGACTATAGCACACGATTTTTGGACCAAAATTGCATGATCTTATTTTCTCACTAAAATCTTCTCACCCTAAAATCATGATTTTTAAACACTTCTCAAACTGACGAAACTTAAAAATCTCAATTGGATTTTTTTTACGGTTTTCCAAATTTGAAACACAAGAAAATTAATAAAAAAAAACTCAATATTTTATAGTTCCTCACGTTAATTGGAACACCTTCTAAAAATCAAGTTTTCTTAATGATGAAATTGTGGCACAAGAAAATTTCAAGAAAAAATTGTGCGGACAAGGTTTATTTGTTCAAATTCTAATTAAAAAAATGTGTATTTTGAACAACCTGTCGCGATGAATAGTTTGTCACCACAAGTGTTCCCAAATTTTTTTTCTAAATTTTAATTTGTCGAAATTTAAAAAAAGCGCTTCCGACACTCGTAAGGTCTTTTGTTGGGTTTCATTGACACACTAAAATACTTTTAAATACTCGCGCAAATCGTCCTTGAGAATTTCAAACATGCAAATTTTTAAGGAAATCACCAAAAACTGTGGATCATAGTACACGGTTTTTGAAAAAATATTGCCTGATCTTATTTTCTAACCAAAATCTTTCCACCCTAAAATCATAATTTTTAAGCACTTCTCAAACTTACGGAAATTAAAAATCTAGATCGGATAATTTTTTACGGTTTTCCAAAGTCAAAATAAAGAAAAATTCATAAAGAAAAAAAGCTCGAGATTTTCTACTTCTGCAAATAGGAATACATCCTAAAAATCAAATATTATACCCATGGTGAAATTTTGGCACAAGAAAATTTCAAGAAAAAATGGTCTTTAAAATGTTTTTTGTTCAAATTCTAATAAAAACAATGTTTATTTTGAACAACCTGTCGCGACGAACAGTTCATCACTAGAAGTGTTCCTAAATTTTTTTTTCTAAATTTTAATTTGACGAAATAAAAAAGTACTTCCGGGGCTCGTAAGGTCTCCAGTTTGGTTTCATTGAGACTCTAAAATGCTTTTAAGAAATCCTAGAAATCGGACTCGAGAATTTAAATCATAGAAATTTTTAAGAAAATCACAAAAACTGTGACTATAGCACACAGTTTTTGGCTAAAAATTGCATGATCTTATTTTCTCACCAAAATCTTCCCACACTAAAATCATGATTTTTAAACACTTCTCAAACTAACGGAACTTAAAAATCTCGATCGGATATTTTTTTACGGCTTTCCAAAGTCGAAATACAAGAAAATTCATAAAAAAATAGCTCGAGATTTTCTAGTTCCGTCAATGGGAACTCTTTCTAAAACTCAAGTTTTACCGATGGTTAAATTATGGCACAAGAAAATTTCAAGAAAAAATGGTGTTGAAAAGGTTTATTTGTTCAAATTCTAATTAAAAAAAGGGTAAAAACCCAAATTAGTACCTAAACTATTGTGAAAAGGATTTTTTGGTACCTACAAATTTTTTTTACCCAAAATGGTACCTGAACTATTGTGTCATTACCCAAAATGGTACCTCCGTAGATAAGTTGGGTACCATTTTGGGTAAATGCACAATAGTTCAGGTACCATTTTGGGTAAATGCACAATAGTTCAGGTACCATTTTGGGTAAATGCACAATAGTTCAGGTACCATTTTGGGTTACGGAGGTACCATTTTGGGTAAATGCACAATAGTTCAGGTACCATTTTGGGTAAAAAAAATTTGTAGGTACCAAAAAGTACCTTTGGTTATAGTTCAGGTACCATTTTGGGTTTTTACCCTTAAAAAAATGTTTATTTTGAAGAACTTCTCAAGACGAATAGTTCGTCACTACAAGTGTTTCTAAATTGTTTTTCTAAATTTTAATTTGATGAAATAGAAAGGAAGCACTTCCGGGACTCATAAGATCTCAAGTTTAGTTTCATTATGACTCTAAAATACTTTTAAACACTCGTGCAAATCGGACTCGAGAATTTCAATCATGCAATTTTTTAAGAAAATCACCAAAAACTATGGACTATAGCAGACGGTTTTCGATCGAAAATTGCATGATATTATTTTCTCATCAAAATCTTTCCACTTTAAAATCATGATTTTTAAGCACTACTCAAACTTACGGAAATAAAAAATCTCGATCGGATAAGTTTTTACGGTTTCCAAAGTCGAAATAAAGTAAAATTCATAAAGAAAGAGCTCGATATTTTCTAGTTCTACAAATTGTAATACCTTCTAAAAATCAAGTTTTACCAATGGTGAAATTTGGGCACAAGAAAATTTCAAGAAAAAATGTTGTTGAAAAGTTTTATTTGTTCAAATTCTCATTAAAAAATGTTTATTTTGAACAATCTGTCACGACGAACAGGTTGTCACTACAAGTGTTCGTAATTTTTTTTCTTTTAAATTTTAATTTGAAAAAAAAAAAAAAAAAAGCACTTCCGGAGATCGTAAGGTCTCGCGTTGGGTTTCATTGGGACTCTCAAATACATTTGAACACTCGTGCAAATCAGCTTCGAGAATTTCGAACATGCAAACTTTTAAGGAAATCACAAAAAAATAGTGGATTATAGCACATGATTTTTGGGCCAAAATTGCATGATCTTATTTTCTCACCAAAATCTTCCAACACTAAAATCATTATTTTAAAGCACTTCTCAAACTAACGGAACTTTAAAATCTCGATCGGATATTTTTTTATGGCTTTCCAAAGTCGAAATACAAGAAAATTCATAAAAATGTGCTCGATATTTTATAGTTCTGTTAATTGGAACACTTTCAAAAAATCAAGATTTACTAATGGTCAAATTATTGCACAAGAAAATTTCTAGAAAAAATTGTGTTGAAAAGGTTTATTTGTTCAAATTCTAATTATAAAAAATGTTTATTTTGAACAACCAGTCGTGACAAACAGTTCGTCACTACAAGTGTTCCTAAATTTTTTTTCTAAATTTTAATTTGTTTGAAATAAAAAAGAAGTGCTTACAGGGCTAGTAAGCTCTTTCGTTGGGTTTCATTAAAAGACTAAAATACTTTTGAACACTAGAGCAAATCTTCCTCCAGAATTTCTCACACGCAAATGTTTAAGGAAATCACAAAAAACTGTGAACTATAACACACGGTTTTTGAACAAAAATTGCATGATCTTATTTTCTCACCAAAATATAGTCACCCTAAAATCATGATTTTTAAGTACTACTCAAACTTACGGAACTTAAAAATCTCGATCTACTAGTTTTTACTATTTTCCAAAGTTGAAATAAAAGAAAAATCATAAAGAAAAAAGCTCGAGATTTTATAGTTCTGCAAATTGGAATTCCTTTTAAAAATTAAGTTTTAGCAATGGTAAAATTTTGGCACACAAAAAAATGGTGTTGAAAAGGTTTTTTGTTCAAATTCTAATTAAAAAATGTTTATTTTGAACAAGCTGTCGCGACAAAACGTTCATCACTATAAGTGTTCCTAAATTTTTTTTTCAAAATTTTAATTTGACGAAATAAAAAAGAAGCCCTTCCGGAGCTCGTAAGGTTTTCCGTTTGGTTTTGTTGAGACTTCAAAATACTTATAAACACTCGCGCAAATCGGCCTCGGTAATTTCAAATATGCAAACTTTTAAGGAAATCACAAAAAACTGTGGACTATTGCACACAGTTTTTGGCCAAAAATTGCATGATCTTATTTTCTCACCAAAATCTTTCCGCACTAAAATCATAATTTTTAAACACTTCTCAAACTGACGGAACTTAAAAATCTCGATCGAATATTTTTATACCGCTTTCCAAAGTCGAAATACAAGAAAATTCATTAAAAAAAAAAAGTGCTCGAGATTTTCTAGTTCATTCAATGGGAACACCTTCTAAAAATCAAGTTTTACCAATGGTTAAATTATGGCGCAAGAAAATTTCATGAAAAAATGGTGTTGAAAACATATGTTCAAATTGTAATTAAAAAAAATGTTTATTTTGAACAACTTGTCGCGATGAACAGTTCATCATTACAAGTGTTCCTAATATTTTTTTTAAAAATTTTAATTTGACAAAAGAAAAAAGAAACACTTATGGGCCTCGTAATGTCTCGCAATGGGTTTCATTTAGACTCTAAAATATTTTTAAACACTCGCGCAAATCGGCCTTGAGAATTTCAAACATACAAATTATTAAGAAAATCACCAAACACTGTGGACAATAGCACATGGTTTTTGGGCCAAAATTGTATGATCTTATTTTCTCATTAACTTTTTTTAACCATAAAATCATATTTTTTAAACTCTTCTCAAACTGACGGCACTTAAAAATCTCGATCGGATATGTTTTTATGGTTTTCCAGTGTCGAAATACAAGAAAATTTATCAAAAAAAAGCTTGGGATTGTTTAGCTATGTTAATTGAAATACCTTCTAAAAATCAAGTTTCACTAATGGTGAAATTGTGGCACAAGAAAATTTCATGAAAAAAAGGTGTTGACAAGGTTAATTTGTTCAAATTCTCATTAAAAAAATATTTAATTTTGAAGAACCTGTCGCAACGAACAATTCGTCACTAAAAGTGTTTCTAATTTCTTTTTCTAAATTTTAATTTGACGAAATAAACAATAAGCGCTTCCGGGGATCGTAAGGTCTCGCATTAGGTTTCATTGAGTCTCTAAAATACATTTGAACAGTCACACAAATCGACCTCGAGAATTTCAAACATTCAAATTTTTTAGAAAATTACAAAAAACTGTGGAATATGTACACGGTTTTTGGGCCAAAATTGCATGATCTTATTTTCTCACCAAAATCATCCCACTCTAAAATCATGATTTTTAAGCACTTTTCAAATTTACGGAACTTAAAAATCTTTATCGGATAATTTTTTACGGTTGTCCAAAGTCGAAATACAAGAACATTCATAAAGAAAAAAAGATCTAGATTTTTTTGTTCCGTGAATTGGAATATACCTTCTAAAAATCAAGTTTGATCAATGGTGAAATTATGGCACAATAATGGTGGTGAAAAGGTTTTTTTGTTCAAATTCTGATTAAAAAGATTGTTTATTTTGAACAACCTGTCGCGACGAATAGTTAGTCACTACAAGTGTACCAAAAAAAATTTCTAAATTTTAATTTGTCGAATTAAAAAATACTCTCTTCTGGGGCTCATAAGGTCTTCCAAACATCCAAATTTTTAAGAAAATCACCAAAACCTGTGGACTATAGCACATGATTTTTAGACAAGAATTGCATCATCTTATTTTCTTACCAAAAATTTTTCACTCTAAAATCATGATTTTTAAGCACTTTTCAAACTTACGGAACTTAAAAATCTCGATCGGATAATTTTTTACGGTTTTCCCAAGTCGAAATACACGAAAATTCATAAAGAATAAAACTCTAGATTTTCTTGTTCCATCAATTTGAACATTTTCTAAAAAACAAGTTTTACCAATGATGAAATTATGACACAAGAAAATTTTCACGAAAAAAATGGTGTCAAAAAGTTTATTTGTTCAAATTCTAATTAAAAAAATATTTATTTTGAACAACCTTTCGCGACGAACAAGTCATCACTACGAGTATTCTTCAATTTTTTTTCTTCTAATTTTTAATTTGTAGAAATAAAAAAGAAGTGCTTCCGGGGCTTATAAGGTCTCCCATTGGGTTTCATTGAGACTCTAAAATACTTTTCAAAACCTGCGCAAACCAGCCTTGAGAATTTAAAACATGCAAATTTTTAAGAAAATTACCAAAAACTGTAAATTATATCACAAGGTTTTTGCGCCAAAATCGCATGATTTGATTTTAAAGCTCTTTTTAAATTGACGGAACTTAAAACTGTCAATTGGAACGCCTTTTAACATCAAGTTTTACCAATGGTGAAATTATGACACAGACAAATTTCAAGAAAAAATAGTGTTGTCCAGGTTAATTTTTTCAAATTAAAATTAAAAAAATGTTTATTTTGAAAAACTTTTAGCGACGAATTGTTCATCGCTACAAGTGTTCCCTAATTTTTTCCTTAATTTTAATTTAACGAAATTAAGAAGAAGCTCTTGCAGGGCTCGTAGGTCTCGCGTTGGTTTTTATTGAGACGCTAAAATTCTTTTGAACACTCGCGCAAACTGGCATTGAGAATTTCAAACATGAAATTTTTTAATGAAATCACCTCAAATTATGGAATATAGCACACGGATTTTTTTGCCAAAATCGCATGAATTTTAAGAACTTCTCAAACTGACGCAACGCAAATATCGAAGAAGCAAGAACCCACAACCCGGAACTGCCCAGTCGAACGGTCGATCCATTCTGTCGACCGGTCGACGTCGTCAAATTTCCCCTTGAACTCTTCGGTTTTCATGTATTTATCTATGCTTTCATACATAGCCATGTCTGGCTAAACTCTTAGTAGTTAGGGGCTATTTGAAGCCCTAAGCATGATTGTTAAGATGCTTTGATTATTTATATAGATTTCCTTTGGATTGGATGACAATTTATTCACTGGTTTTACATCAACAATTTCTATATGTGTTTCTTTGAGTGCACGCTTAGATGCATGTGTGGATTTCAATGCTAGGTTAATATGTGGACTGCCATATCACCATATGATCCTTAAGTAGCAAAAAAGTTAATGATATTAATCTTGTGAATAAGTTGCTTAGTAAATAGGATACATGCCATATCTTGTTGCTGATGTGATGCTCGTTCTCTTTATGCTTAATGATTCTTGAATGTTGAATCTATGAACATGCCATTCTAGGGTACATGTTAAGGACTAAGTTAGAGAGTACATGTCATGCACTTAACATACCAACTATGAGAGAGCAATAAGATTTGATCAACATGCCATTGACTTATCTTGAGTATCGTCATCCATGAATTAGGGAATTTGTATGAAACCTTGCATATTTAACATGAATGTTTAGGGTGGATAATTGATCCCTAGCTATTCCATCAGCATTGTTTACAACAATCTCCTTATTAGTTTTCTTTTAATTTTCGTACCTCAACTCTGCCCTGCTCTTGCAGGTTTATTTTCGTAATCTTAAACATCTTAGATTTCGTTGAAACTTTGTCAGAGTCAGTTTTATTGAGTCTAGTTTATTGTGTTTAAATTTCGTGGTAATCGGAGTCTGTTTAGTTTGTCTGCTGTTCGTATTTCCTTTCTAGGTCAGTTTAGAGTCGTTATAGTTTAGTGTCTTAATTTGCATTCGAGTCTCATTCTCTTGCGGGAACGATCCCTACTTCTCATACTACATTCGATATTCATATCCACAGTAGGGTAATTATTAGGTTGTCTTTGTGCATTTATTTGGTGTGTGAAAATACCTATATCAAGTAACAACACCTTCATAACCTTTACCCTTTGTTACACCAATGATATCAATCATCTCATCTTTCTGTAACACAGCATCAATAGGGATTTGTTTCTCAAAGAAGCTTTTTGCAAATTCAACTTTTTGAGCAATTGTCCCTCCATTCACCTGGATCTCCATAAGATGTGCTTTCTTCTGCTTCAATCCCTTCATCTTCCTGATCTGAGTGTGAGCCAAAACTCGAATAACAGTAGAATATTTAATCAGTTTCTCAAACTGTCGTTCTATATTCTTCTTTCCCTCATCGGTTTCATAGGTCTTCGAGTACTTTGCAAAAGCCTTCTTCTTGGACTTGCACCAATTCTTGTAAAACCTCCTCTTAACCTCCTCATTGAGATGTTGAGCCCACAGTTTGTTCAAAGTACGAAGGCCACGTGGTGTCTTCGCATAACCCACAACTCCAACAACAACCATCGGAGGAGACTCAATGATAGTGACAGCCTCACATGTCTCCTTCTTGTGAAGCTTTGATCCAGGTTTCTCGACATCCCTGACAATGTGAGTCATCCCAGCCTTGTAACCTAGAAAAGCAATCAGCTTGCAGGGCTTGGATGGGTCATCCTTGGGGAAAGCCTTCACTTTTCCTCTGTGACGAGCAGCTCGCTTCCTTGGAAGAAATCTAAGGGATCCATGTCTGGGGTGCTCAAACTTCCTGTGCGACATTCTTCTTAGCTTTCCAGCAGCGGCGAGTAGTACACAAGCTCCAAAGTTTCTATTTGCAGTGTATGTCGTCTGACCGATATCAACAAGCGTTCAAGTCGATGAAGGCAGAAACGAGCGTTGGATCTAACACGTTGTCGTTGCGGAGAGAGGTAAGGCCAATGGACGAGACGGTGGAGGCCACGCGCTCTGGAAGAGGAGTGTCGAGGAGGTGTGCAGGAGTAAGTTGATCACTCTTTGGGATATGTCTACTATGCAGCCATGAATGCTATACATTGCTATGGAGGGCCATTAGATGATACTATGTCATTGACTGGATCTCCATAGTATGCTAATCCAACGGTAAAAATCGGAGCTACATGGTATACATGGATGTATATTAGTATTTTTCTACTCTTTGAACAGGTATGCTCTTCTAGCCAAAACCCCTTCAGCAAAAACGGAATGATCGACAAAAAGTTAGGGCTGTAAATTGACTCAATACAGCTCGAGTTCGTTCGTGTTCGGCTCATTTTGAGCTCGTTCGAGCTCGGCTCGTAAATAAAACCAGCCAAACTTAAGCTCTACTATGCTCGGCTCATAGAGCTCGTAAGCAGCTCGTATGCAGCTCGTATTTAGTCACGAGACGGCTCGAACTAAGCTTGAGCTCGGCTTGCTCATTAAAGCTTGGCTCGTTTGCTCAAGCTCATTTAATATAGTTAAATATTAAATATTTTGTTTATATAATTTCATTAACCAAATATACATTCATTATTGAAGCATCAAAAAAAAAAATCAAAAACTGCTTCTCCATTTATTGGTCTAGTCCCCCTCTTCCCTTTGTGTAATTTTCTCTTTTTTAATAAAGAATTCCACTCCACATAAAAATATATATCATTATTAAGTCCAATCAAGTTTAAGTTCGAGCTCGTTAATTGAGTTTGTCAAGAAACAAGTCAAGCCAAACTAAGCTCAAACACAGCAAATTAAGTTTGACCATAAACAAGCCAGATCTGAACATATAATACTCGGCTTGGCTCGGCTCGTTTACACTCCTACAAAAAGTCAATTAAATACTTCTTTGTGTTTTTTAATTAAATACTTTATCTAAAAATAATAATAACAATAATGATGCATGAATTTTAATAAAGCGCATAATCCTTCTACACAAAGAAGTTTAATTGTAATAAAAAAAAAGTTTGATTAGTCACTCTTGACTAATTTACTTAATTATTGTTCCCTAGAGTCTTACGATTCACTCTTGTGCGCCAGGCTAACTGTAAGAAAGAAGCTGCCAAATGAGTACGCTCAAGGTGAGGGCGGTTCATCAAACTAAAATGCAACTGAAATTTCGAGACAACACTCTTCAAATCGCTAACATTGACAGAAAATGCTTCCAACTTTGTCTGGGAAATAACAGTTCTCGTCGAGATGGGTAACTCCGAAAAAGAGGCAAATGTGAATGCCCAATTTAAAAGCTCTTCTCCATAGAAATCACCTTTTTGAAGGCAATCACTAATTGAGGAATCCCTCGTACTCGCACCCATATTAACATTTGAATTACTACTCGCTTTGTAGGTCAATGCAGTGCCTTGGGTGATGAATAGCATATTCCAAAGTGGTTCTCCATCTCGAATAATATAGGAGTTCTTCGTATAGGTCATTGGTTCAAGATGATTACAGATTTCTTTCAACACTCGTTCATTCATCTTTTCAAGCATTGGCACCTATGAAAAATTATATATATTACATTAGAATGAAGAGCTAATAAACCAAACGAAGAAAGGAACATCGATATACTTACTTTCTTTAGTGAAGCCAAACGAAGAAAGGACATGATATATCTTCTGTGTATTATGGGAAGAACAGAGAATATATTTAAGTTCTGCACAACAACATCTTTGTGTTCTTCAAGTTGTTGTCGAACACTTTTTCTTATCCACTTCTTTATATCCTTATCATTCAGAATATCGTTTTTAGATAGCCATAAATCGATCTCTGGATTTATCATTTGCATCTTCCGTGTCAATTTAAGTTCATTTGATATTCTTTTTGCTTCCTGCACACGCACAACAAGTAGTTCCACGATTTTAACAATTCAAAAACGTAAGTATGTTGTGATCATCATATTGTCCAAAAAAAAATATTCCTGGAGAAAAGTCGACCTTCACGGTATCACAGTTTGCCTTTTGAAATTAGTCCCGGTGATGTAAATGATGACATCAGATATGTGTACTAATTATACTGATGAAGTGATGAAGTGATAGGAAAATTTGTAAGCTTTAAGCTATTTAAGAAAAACTTCTAATTTAAAAAAATTAATAAAAAAAATTCTTCCTAGAATATTTTAAAATCATGAGATAGATCTTGATCTTCTATGTTTTCAGGTCATTATAGACAGATTTTTATGTAAAGACACCACTAACCTGCAGCCTTTCCTTCAGATAAATTAAAAATAGCACTATGCCACTTATAGATAGAAAAGTCGCAAAGATGATTTCCTCCCAATAAAAACTGGTCTGGAGATTTGAGCCAAAAGAACTGCAAAAAAAAATAAAAAAAAATAATAATAATAATGGTGCAGTGTATTAGGTGCAGTGTATATCCGATATTTATTTATTGTTTTATAAATCTCGATATGCAAAATACTGAAAAAAAGAACATGAAAGTAATGACTCTGTTATTTAATAAAAACAAGATAACAAAGAGTAAGCATTCTCAAAAAAAGAAGATAACAAAGAGTAAAATAAAGGGTAAAATTCTCAAATGGTACCCGAACTATCACGAAATGCATTTTTTGGTACCTAAGTTTTCTTAGGGAGTCTGGTGGTACTCAAATTATGTCTCCGTTAGCCTCAGTAATACCACCGTTCAATTTTTCATTAAAAAAAAAAGTCGTCAAGGGTCAGACCAAAAACACAAAGAGTGAATGATTTTACCAAAGTGCCCAAATTTTGTGTTTTTGGTCTGACCCTTGATGACTTTTTTTTTTAAACTGAAAATTGGACGGAGGTACTAATCAGGCTAATGGAGACATAATTTGGGTACCACCAGATTCTTGAAGCAAACTTAGATACCAAAAAATGCATTTCGTGATAGTTCGAGTACCATTTGAGAATTTTACTCTAAAATGAAAGTAAGGAGACTAAATTAACACAACCTTAATTGCAAATTTGGTAGGGTCCAATTAATTAATACCCAACACCTTGAACCCAAAAGAAATTATTGAAAGTCAGCTTTTCCTATTGCGACAATGCTCTCATCTCTCTTTCTTGCGACTGCCGCCGCCAAGGCTTGGTCTTGGCTTTGGTTATCTATACCAGCAATCCTCCCCACATCTGTACTAAGGAGCCCTCCTCGATGGTGGCCTCCAGCATCGCTCTTCGGCCTTTTTTTGGCTTCTTCATCATCTTCGGCATCTCCCTCTTCGGGGGATTGTTTTTGCTTTCATACAGTCCTTTTGGACAGTCTGTGGTCCATTGGTGCTCGTGTTGTGCAGGCAGTGGTCATGTGGTGGGGAGAACCTGAGTGGTGGTCCTCTTCTGGTGATCTGCGGCTTGGATTGGTTTTCAGGCTTCCATGGTCGGGTTTGGTGTCATATTGTTGATCATCTCTCTTACAGGCAGGTTGTTTGGGGTACTTTCCAATCTATGGGTGGTACTCGTGATGGTGTGGCTACTATGAGTGCTAGCGGCGGCGAGGCTATGACGGCTGTTGTTGTCATTAGGCATGGTGCTGCCCTAGGGTTTCTTTATCTTTTGGGCTTGAATATAGGGTTTTGCTATTGGGCATTTTATTTTTTTTGTTTTATTGCAGACTACCAAGTCTGTAGTCATCCCTGGGGATTCCCCCTCTGCGTAGGACGGTCTTTGGGATTATAAATAAATTGGGTCTCAATGTAGAGCTCATTGCATTTGAGACCCAGTAGTGTAAGGTTACTGGTTACTTTGATCTTAGCGTTATCCAAGACAAACTTACTTAGGTTTCTTAGGTTACCTAAACAGTGACTTAATTTTGCCGTACCCACTGGCACTGCAGGTGGGTCACTGCGTATTTTTGCTTCTCACTACCGATTAATGGAATTGACACCCTACTTCTTTCAAAAAAAAATATAGTAAAATATAAAAAAAAGGAAAGAACAAAAAATACATATATATGTCCGAAATCTACAACACAACTATTAGTGCTTAAAAATGAGGGATCCTAATAAACGAACTTAGTCGATTGTCTCCAAACTATTCTAAACAAATTCATAGATATGGTTGTCTTTGCAGTCGTTGTGCTTGACAAAGTACCTACTTTTTTTTTTCTTGTACAATCAACATTACTGTGTGTCAATATAACATTTGCACATAGTTTTTACTGACTACAATATGGTTGTTGACCCTCCTAAATAAGAATATTTTGTTTAGCATAATAATTTGAAAAAATACATACAGATTGATGCCATAAGCAAATAGGAAAAACAAAATGCGACTATAAAGTAAAAACGTCTTTATTTAATACGATAAATCAAATTATCTCTTGTATGAGCAAACCTTAGATTTCGAAGTCCCCACCAGAAACCTTGCAACATCTTTGGTATAATATTCTTTGACCTTGTCATTTCAGACTGAAGAGCGTAAAGATAAATACCGAAATCGAAGATTGTTGCGTTTGGTGAATCTATAGGGCATGATTTATTGATTAGGCTTAGAACCGTCATATTAGATTTTTTGAACCGATTGTCTTTAATACAATTCCAATCGTAAAATCTTCCCAAATCACAGCCCTTAACATTGAGACAAGCATGTATCCAACAATTTAGTTGTCGGTCAAGAGCAAGGTTGTACCACATGGCCCCGAATAGCTGAAGGGTCAACAAAGTAGTCACTAATTTGATTTTTAAATATATATATATATATATATATATATATATATAGGGGAGTGATTTTCGCACTCCTCTTTTCTCTCTCCTCCTACCTCCCGCACTCTATTTTATTATCTTATTACTTCTTTATGTCTTCATTTTTTATTGTTCCCGAACTACCCCCAAACTGATCCACCCTCTCTCTCTCTCTCTCTCTCTCTCTCTCTCTCTCTCTCATTCGAAGAACATCTCCTTCTCTATTCTCTCCCCCTCTGTTTCTTTGCCTGCTCTCACAATCACATAAACAACTCTTTTTTTTGTGTGGATGTATTTGCTTAAGAGATGCAGCAGAGATGGTGAGCACGAGCTCGAGATCGGAGGATCAGAGGTATTGATCGTGTGCTTGATGTGTTGGGTCACTGGCGGCGTGGTTCTGGAATGGGCAGAGAAAGGGTTTGACTGCTGGGAGCATGAGTGGATCGGCGGTTCTGGGCGGCGTTGAATCGGCGACAACTACGGTGGCCGGATGGTATTTGATTGATGGCAACGGAGGACTGGGCATGTGGGTGCCCAAATGAATTGGGTGTTGTAGCGGCGACGCAATGGAGAATCGGCGGAACTGAATGGGTTGTGCTGTGGTGGTTTGGAATGAGTTGTGCGGCTGCTCAGTTGAGCTGGGCACATTGAATTGAGCGGTGGCAGAGGTGATGGTGAATAGGTGTTGGGTCGCCTGCGGCTGCGAGAGACGTTGGGCACGGCTTTAATGGTTGAATTGTGACTTGAAGTTGGGGTTGTGAGATGTAAACAGAAAAGAAGAGTGAGAAAATTAGAAAGAGAAACAAGAATTGCAGAAGAGAGAAAGATTAGGGGAGGAAGAAGAGAAAGAAGTTGAAGTTTTTTTGGCATATATGAGAAAGAAGTTGGAGTTGGAGAGAGAGAGTTCGTGAGCAGAGGAAGAAACAGAGGGGGAGAGAAGAGAGAATGAGATGTTCTTCGAATGAGAGAGAGAGAGAGAGAGAGAGAGAGAGAGAGAGAGAGAGAGAGAGAGAGAGAGAGAGAGAGAGAGAGAGAGAGAGAGAGAGAGAGAGAGAGAGAGAGAGAGAGAGAGAGAGAGAGAGGGACGGTGGATCAGTTTGGGGGTAGTTCGGGAACAATAAAAAATGAAGACATAAAGAAGTAATAAGATAATAAAGTGGAGTGCGGGAGGTAGAAGGAGAGAGAAAAGAGGAGTGTGAAAATCACTCTCCTATATATATATATATATGAAACATATGAAAGAAAAATAACGGTTAAATTCAAATCTCCCTAACCTTTACACCCAAAATTGTTTGTGCTATTGAACCTAGCTATAATTCAAGCACATATGTCCTTGCACTATTATACCTAGTCATTAGCTCGTTCGTCAATTTTATCCGTTAACTAATGACATGGATGCCATAGCACTCATGGAACACCCAAACAGATTTGATGCTAACATTGCTTAATGTGGCATACCGTGTCAGATATCGTGGATCTCACCAATGAGTTATTACCTCAAACATGTAAGTGGAAAGTCACAAATGCCAAAGAGCAAACCAACTCAGTTGCTGCTAAAATTGTGCATATTTTATAGGGCTAAATTCAATTTACTACCCTATACTTTACACTCAAAATCAATTCAGTCCCTGAACTTTTAATTTCATCAAAAACACCCTTATACTCTATAGATTTTATCAATGTCATCCAATTGTTAAATTTGAGATTTCTAATGAGGGCATTTTCGTCATTTTCTTCATAAACCCTAAACAAAATAACTCTATTTATTATATTATTAGAAATAAAATAAAATAATTTCATACATTGAAAGTTAGCATTATTTTATTTTTTTCATGCTAACTTTCAATTTATGAAATTATTTTTTTTTTTTCTATTAATAATAAATTATATATTTTATTTTATTCTGGTATATAACTCTATATATAATTAAAATAAAATATTTTATTTTATTTCTACTAATAATAAATTATTTATTTTATTTCATTGTCGTATCGTATATGACCCTATATAAATATTTTATTTGTACTCTCGTACTAATAAAATATTTATTATTATTACTACTAAAATAAATAAGAATACAATAAAATAAAATATTTATTATTATTAGATATAATAAAATAATTTATTATTAGTAGAAACAAAATAAAATAATTTCATAAATTGAAAGTTAGCATTAAGAAAATAATGCTAACTTACAATTTATGAAATTTTTTTATTTTATTTATACTAATAAATTATTTTATTTTATTTCTACTAATAATAAAAAAAATATTTTTTTCAATGCTAACTTACAATATAATAAATTATTTTATTTTATTTCCATTAATAATAAATTATTTTATTTTATTTCTACTATTAATAAATTATTTAATTATATCTACTAATAATAAATATGAAATGACGAAAATACCCTCCAGAAAAAGCCCAAATCTGATGGTTGGATGACATTGATCAAATTTATAGAGTACAAGGGTATAACTGATGAAATTGAAAGTATAGGGACTGAACTGATTTTGAGTATAAAGTATAGGGTAGTAAACTGAAATTAACCCTATTTTATATGATAAATTTCACAAATAGTCATTCAATTATGACAATTTCGACACTTTGGTCACTCAACTTCAATATTGTCTTTCACTTTGCTCACTCAACTTTAATACCGTCTTTCATTTTGGTCACTTAACTTCAATCGTATTTTACTTTGGTCACTCGACTTCAAAACTTTTTTCATTTTAAGTGACTAAAGCAATATTTTTGAAAGTATAGTGACCAAAGTGTCGAAATTGACATAGTTGAGTGACCATTTGTGAAATTTTGCATATTTTATATATTTAGAGTCTTTCCGGTTTCAAACTTTCAATATTTTAGCTACAACATTGGATGAGACTCACGAAATCTGAATGGACAAGCCACATCATCAAACATGACCCACAAAAGCCACGTCAGCACCAACTTTGACTAGGAATGCCACATCATCAACAAATGGAATCTAATGAAGTCACATCACTAATTGAGGAACAAGCTAATGACTTACTATGATTGATTGATAGAGAGTGTAAGGATACATGTGATCAAATTAAAATGTGAATGATAAATGTGTAGACACAGAAAATTTATTGAAAATAAAAATCACTAATAATTCGGTTAATATTTAAAACTTTGACTAATCAAGCTAGGTTGGCACATATGTCCCACAAGTGGTATACGTTGCTTACACGTTACTAAAATTTGAATAGCTCAAAAAAGAGTTCATTTTTGCTCACACTCCCTAGTTAAGGTGTGACTGTGTGAGCATAACACCCCCTTAGCAAGTTGACACCTATTACAATTTTAATTAATATTAACTCATGGTTAACTTTTATTATTATTTTTTATGAGTTAATTTTTGCTCACACCCCCTAATTAATGTGTGAGTATCACATCCCCTTGGTTACTTGACAGTTGACACCTATTAAAATTCTCATTTAATGTTAACCCATGGTTAACTTTCTTTTCTAATTTTTTTTAATATTATTTATTATCTATACAAAAATCAAAATCCACTATTCTCTTTTACGTTTAACACATTTAATGTCTTTAAATGGCTTGAAATAATTAATAAAAAAATCCATTCTCTATGCCCTTAATTGTTCTATCTCTTTCAAATCCATAAATCAAAGATTCAAAGCTTATCCACGGATCAACCTCATTTCTTATATTTCTTTCATTTCCTCTTTATTTGTTAAGTAAAATAATAGAATTTATTTCCTGAGATTCAATCCTGAATATTCATTTTTCTACAAAAATATCATCATGACGAATTGAATCATCCACCCAAAGACGCAGACCCATATGTATTATGAATTGTATATTTCAAATCTATATATGGATATAGAAATCAAAGATCCTATATTGAGAATTACATCTGGATATGGGTGTTAAAAAAATGAAACCAACAGCCCCAAGCCAATATGAGAATCGTTGAATTGATCTAAGAAGATCTACCTAAGAATTAATGATTGAATACGTTTTAAGGAACAATAGAACTTGAATATGGGTATCTAAGAAAAGCTTGTGTTAAAATTGGTCAAATATGATGATGAAGAAGAAGAAGGAGAAGAAGCCAGATTTTTTTTTTTTTTTAAGATGATTAAAACGGCTACGCCGACTTAACCTGGAGTGCAAGTGATGGGGGTGATTCTAGTGCATCCCTACTTTGGCGGTACTGACAATAATAAGATGTGGCTGTACATAAACAAGGAGAATGAAGGGTTGCAGGATTGGAGGCTGAAGCCGGCCGCAGAGGATCTGATCTGGCTCGAGTGCTAGAGGGTGTTGGTGTTCGTGGTGGAGGAGGACCATTTTAACTGTGTGGGGAGGAGTACGTTATGTGGGGGTGTTGAAGAAGAGTGGGTGGGGTTGTGTGGAGATGACACAGAATCTGGGCAAAAACCATGGATTTGATTCATTTGAAAGAGGTAGAACGATGAAGAAGCAGCGTTAAGGGCATAGAGAATGAATTTTTTTATTAATTATTTCAAACATAAAAGAGAATTGTGGGTTTTGGTTGTTGTATAGTCTATACAGTATAGGTAATAAATAATATTAAAAAAATAAAATTAAATAAGAAAGTTAACCATGAGTTAACATTAAATGAGAATTTTAATAGGTGTCAATTAACCAATAGGATTTGATGCTCACACCTTAACTAGGGGGTGTGAGCAAAAATGAATTCTATTTTTTATTTAAATCTTTGTTTCTTTCAATGAGGAGAGATAATCTTTTTTCTTAATTAATTGCAAACTCTTCATTCTACACAACACCAAACAAAAAAAAATATGAAATATAAATTCTATTTAATTCTATGGCTGATTAACCTGAAAACAAGAAAGAAAAAAAAAGGAAACAAATCCTATTTAATTCTATGGCTGATGAATCTGGAAAAAATAAAAAATAAAAACAAATTAAATGATTATTAATTTTGTGAGAAGGGGCATATAAAAAAAGAAAACATAAACAAGTTTTTGAAAAAACAATACAAAGAAGTGAAAGCATAAACAAGTTTTTGAACAGGTTGAAGCTTTTTTGGGACGTTGTGCAATTAGGCTGGCTCAAGCAGGCACAGAACTAAGGGAGGGCTAGGGTGTGCTGCAGCCCCCCCCAAATTTTTGCTATAGTATTAATTAGTACAGACTCTCCCTCTGCAGCCCCCCAAAATCACCTCTCAGTAGCCCTCTCTCTCTCTCTCTCCATCATTTCTTCTCTTTTCTGTGTTTTTTCTTCTCTTTCTTCTTCTGCAACTCCATGGTCAGTTTCTCAACTGAGTTTTCTATCTTCCAGGCAATCTAAGCCACAAAAATCTTCAATCTCCTTGAGTTCTTCACTATATGACTCATATATATGGCTTTGAGCCAAAAAAAATTTTGCCCATTCGGCCAACTAAATTGAACATATAAAATTAGCCCCCCCAAGATTTCAATCCTAGTTCCGTGCCTGGTCTCAAGATAGTGGTTTATTTGCGGTTGTGTTTGAAACCGATTCTATGATTCTCACGCTTGCAGTCAGTAAACAATCACACACTCTAATACATGGGCACACGTTTGGCTTAAAAAAAAAACATAAAAAGTATAGTATAATACATGGGCACAGTCAGTATTTTGTAAACTGAATTATGTTTGTTTAACATCCTTACTACTAATTTCCAAAAAAAAAAACATCCTTACTACTATTTTGTCCTTTTGAAATGAATTTTATACCTTTAACTATCATAATAAACCATGAGCTTTTTTGGGTTTTTGAAAATTGAACCTCGTTGTTTGGTTATTTGATACAGATAGGGTAAATATAGTAACATGAATAATTGAACATTGTACATGTAACTCAAACATTAGTACTTTAAAAGAAAAGATTTGTGAAAGTAAAAATAAGGAAGATATGAATATACGATTTTTATTTACTTATATTAATTTTTGGAATATATATACCAGATATAAAAAACTTACATGAGCAGCAAGGATGAACGGGAAAAAATCCAGTATTGCTTTAAGCCATCTTCCAATTCCACTCTTTATGTTCGGGCGTTGCTTTAACTTTATGTAGATGAGACAAACCCTTTCCGTATATTGGATTGTGAACAAAGTACTAAGGAAATTTGGATGCAGATCATTAATGTATGTGATTACCTGGATTACATTTTACAATGATCGATCCAAGTCAATTGCTAAAAGATATATTTATCGTGTAACGACATATATAAAATGAATTAAGATACTCGAGTACGTTTTCCTGATAATTAACAAAGTTAACGCGCATGCCGGCATGCAGATACAGAATTATTGGCATATCATCATGCAAGCATATGTTAACGTGCAGATAGAGATCGATTAATTTTCAACGAATTAAATGGGAAGAGCAACAAGAAAGAGATGGAGGTTTCTCGATCTTACCTGTGGAATGGGAAGAGCAACAAAAAAGAGACCAAAACAGAGACCAAACTGCAGTAACAACTTGGGGGAAGGTATTTTTTCTTTCCAACGACGTGATATCTGATAATTTTTCTTCTGCCAAGCGATCATAGCACTCAATTTCTTACTATTTTTCCGTATACTAAAGAAAAAGTCGATTGCATAAAACAGGTCTGTGGTTGATCGTAGAATCGTATATGCTATTGCCAAGTTCTCGTCCCAATCTATACACTTCAAGTTGTCGTCGACGAGAGCAATGTAAAGGAACAAAGGATCAATCATGACAGCAATTGCACATGCTGTTGTAAATATCTTATGATCCCACATTGAGAAGAATGCCGACTCTGGACGAGGCTCAACGACTTCCTTTCTTTCTTCTAATATGGTCATAATTTCCTTTGTTAACGCTGCCCATTTTGTACTTGGTGATCTATGTCCTTCATTTGCCTTTGCAGTTTTCTTCTCTAAAATATTCCGATCTGGTATACTGAATAACACATAAGTACCAAACATATGTAAATATATGTATAAAACTGCAAAGATTTAGATGAATGGTGTAATGAGGGAGCCTCCTTCGACCAATGAGGGAACTTCTCTAATGAGTACCACTATAATAAGGACCAGTTGAGGACTTTTAAAGTCTACTGTCAGATTAGATGAATGGGGTAGATTTTTAAAAACCAAACACAACTCAAACAAAGCTGTATGCACCAAATCAAATTATTGATTTGGTTTCCTATGTGGCCACGTGCATCTCCTCCTCCTCTCTCCTCTCTCCAGCCTCCATATCACTTCTTTCTCTTTCTTCTCCTCCTTTATCCAGTTGTTTTCTGGGCAAAATTCCTTCACTTCTTCCACTTCTTTACATTAAATTTCAATCCCTCCTCTATCTTTTGGTTTCTTATAGTGGATTACATGCGTTATTTGGGGATAACATTTGAGATATATATTCAATATAGTGATTACCAAGAGTGCTGGGTATGCTTGGAAACATAGATATAGTTTAGTTGATTGTTCTTGTTAAGTGGAAGACAAATTGTGTAAAATTTGAAATTTTTGCCTAAAATTCAATTGTAATGGAAAAAGAAAGATGAAAGAGGAACCCATGGGGAGACCGGGAGAGGGAATTACTTTGCACATGAATAGGGAGGGGATGGAAAATTTCTGGTTTTTTTTTTTTTCTCGAAATGATGGTCGAAGTCATGAAGGGATGAGGAATTCTTAAGGTTTCGTTGTAGTCTGCTGGGTTTTGGTCGAATATACTGCTGGGTTTTGATTGAAGGGATGAGTTTTTGATTTCAGGAAAGAGGAAGAAGTGATATGCGGGGAGAAGGAGATGGGTGGGGTTGCTTTGCGGGAGAAGCACAAGACTTTGAAAAGTTGAAATTTATCAGATGGGTGGTTTGATTTGGTGTGTGGAGCTTTGTTTGAGCTGTGTTTAGTTTTTAAAAATCTACACTGTTTATCTAATCTGACGGTGGACTTTAAAAGTACTCAAGTAGTCCTTATTATAGTGGTTCTCTTTAGAGAAGCTCCCTATAAAATGATTCTCAGGTAATGAGATCTGTACTTTTTAAGATGTGGAGTTTTGGTCTCAACCGTTAGATCCGTTTAAATGAACTGATCTAGCGGCTGAGATCAAAACTCGATCTTCACTTTATAAAGTAAGAGTCTCCTTAGTGGAGAAGCTCTATATATATATATATATGAGTCCCCTTCTAGAGAGGACGTTTTTTTATTTATTTAAAAAAAGACCTCAACATTCCGACCAATTGACAACATAACTCAATTATTAGAATCACTCATCAGCCGAATTATGGGTCTGTTTGTGATTGATTTTTGGAGACCCAAAAGCGCTTTTGAATTAATTGAAAAAATTAATTATAAATATAAACAATTTGAAAAAAATAAAATTTGTCTTAGGTGAGTTTTAGAAGCACTTAGTAGTGATTCTGAGAAGCACTTGACAAGTGCTTCCTCGTATAAAAACGCTTTTACCAAATTTGAAAAATACTTTTATGTTTTTCAGAAACAATCCCAAACATGCCCTATATGGACGAAAAACAATTGCCCAAAATATGATGAAAAGGCATGGTTTTAAGTTGAAGATTTTCTGGAAGGGCTTGCCTTCGGGGTCAAGCCTTACAAGAAAATAAAAAATAAATAAAAGAAAGTTAAAGAGACTAACCCTACGACAACAGAGTCATTACCGGAGTCCTCCATGACTCCAGCCAATATCTTCTGAAATATTAACAGATTAATCAAGGTAGTTGCAGCTTGCTTAAGTAGCACAAAATACTATTGGCATCTGCAATCAGCTGCTAAATATGAAGAACTGAAACAGACAGTTTAATCTAGTCAAAGTGTGAAGTGCGTTGCTAACCTTCCCACTGAAGAAAAATGTGAATTGCTTACTTACAGTTACACCAACTCGTGGCATGGCAGTAGATCGAGATCGAATGATTGATATATGCCTCAAATTTCAATACAGGGTACTAGAGCAGATAGAGGAGGGATTTGGAGATCAAAGAAAGCACAAAGCAGCGAGCAGAGTAGCAGACGCTGAATGAATCTAGCAAACCAAATCTGAGACACCCACTACTGAACGCAATTTCAAGTATAATACGGTACTTCGTCAATTTATAACAAGTCAAAGTCCACGGTAATTATACAACGACGGTCGACGGAATTGATTCCGGAGCGGATGGTCAACAAGAAACTACCAAGAAATTCAAAGAGTTGGGATAATTTTTTATTATTATTATTAAAATAAGAAGTTGGTATTGACAATTTTTTTGTTGGTTTTTTATCATAAATGGTACCTGAATTTTACCTCAATTGTATAAATAGTACCTGAACTTCACTTTTGATCACAACCAGTACCCGAACTCTTCGAGTTCATCCTAAATGGTACATGAACTTCAATTTTTGTCACAAATAGTACCCAAAGTTTTCAATTTTTGTCACAAGTAGTACCCAAAGTTTTTCATTTTTTTTTTTTTTGAACATTCACATATAATATCACAAAAATCGGTTTTAGGTACCAAAAGAGATGAAATCAAAAACTTTGGGTACTACTTGTGACGAATATTGAAACTTTGGATACTACTTGTGACAAAAATTAAAGTTTAGATACCAAGTATATAATTGAGAAATAGTTCAAGTACTATATGTGATAAAATTACTTTTATTTTTTTATTTTGAAGGAGGAAGATTTCGACTTGGCATCTCATTCTTTATGTTGCCAAAGAAAAATTATTGAACCAACTAAGTCTCGGTTGACATGGATAGTTCATGATCTAAACAAAAAAAAAATTATCTCAATAACAAGTGACAACAGCAAATTTATTGTTTTATTTTAATTTATCTCTATCTCTCATGCACCATCAAGTCATGTCAGCCAGCCCAAAGCAAAGTAAATTTCCTAATTATGACAATTTCATGGAATAGAAATACTTATTCAGCAGAGACAATTTTTATTTTCCAAATTGTCCCTTTTGGCTGCACAAATATTTTTGCAAAAAATGTATTCAGATATATTTTGAATTCCTCAAAAAGCAAAAAAAAAAAAAGTCTACTACATATTTTGTAGGAAAAAGAATGTCTTATCTCTAGTTGGCAAATTGCTAATCTAATAACTAAGCCACATATGTGATGCAAATTGCAATTCATTTTTTTTTTTTGTATTTTAGTATTTTAGTTTTTTTTTTCTCTTTTTATCATGTATGTCAGTCCCTGCCGTGTGGATATACAAAGTTGAAAAAGCAAATTGATTGTTTCCAGTTTCCACCAAAGAAAAGTAGCCAGAGACGTTTGAAAATTTTTCTATTAGTTGGCAAATTTGCTGCACACCTAATTCATACCGTTCCCTTATACTTAATTCAGGGAACAGACTAATTAAGTTTGGTTTGTGAAATTAATGAACTGGTCTCGTTCGTTTTGAGTTCTGGACTTGTAAGCTCGAATGGTCCCCAAAATTCAAATCTTATCTTTGAACTTTCTTTTGTGGACGATATTATATCTGGCCGGTCTCTATCTAATCTTGGATTCTTGATTTGCTCAGCCAACTAGTAATTTCTCCATTACTTGCAGGTCCCCCACTAAAATTAACGTGGATTATATCATGGCTGTTTGATATCAAAGATTTCAAACACACATGAACACACACAAACATTAGGATTGTCTAACCTTGTTATCCAAGCACGGGTTTTCTCAAGTGTTAATTAGTTGATCATAGTGAAAGAGAGTGCCAGAGAGAGAATGTCAGGATGTGAAACCTTGTTATCCAAGCAACCCCCAGTGCTGTTAAGGTAACTGAGGTCTTTTTCTGATGATTTGCTTAGCTACGGAAATCATCTCCCTTTTGCTAAATCAACATGCAAGAAGATTGTATCATGGGTTGGAAAATCTACATATATATTTTCGGAAATGTAACCATGACTGCTGCAAACATTTTCTCGGTGGGTTTGATAATCAGCTTAAAGCATATTTTCAGGAGTGTAACATGACGGCCTTGCAAAACACAGCCTTGATCATGAAAATGAGGTCATTTTCTCGATTATCCTGCTCCCCCCAATCTTCAAGTGCTTTTCTTTGGACCTCCATGTAACCAAAAGAAAAAAACTTTAAAAGCCGGAAAGATGCTAAGCGATGAACAATGTGAAGGATAAGTACAGAACAAATACCCGTTTAAACATAAAACAAAGTTCTACAAATTATCAAACTGTCAATTAATTTCACAGTTGTAAAAATTTGTAGTAAACAATGTAGAAGTAGATTGTGCCAGACAAGACCTATTTGGTGCTTGTGATGTGCTATACCCATTTGGCCATTTTAAACGTGTTGAGCGAGTCCATACCTCGTGTGTGTGTGTGTGTGTGTACCCAGCTTGTCTTAATTGCACCTCCAAGGACACAGAGATTCTGCTTTATTTGTATTTCCCAATTATGTACAAATATATGGAAAATCACCTAGCTCATGTAGATTTTAGGAGCCTCTGTATCTTTTCAACTCAAACTGTAAAACTATACAAAAAGCCAGGTGAGGAAAAAGGAATTTACTTCCTCCTCTGTCAAGACTTCAAACTCTAAAGTGAAGAGGCGGCCTCAACCCACATCCCACAATGCTCAACGTTATCATCTTCTGCTGCACCATGGATGCTCTCCAAGTGGTATTCAGGGTCACCATCAATCCTCCAGATGCTTTTTGGAAGATAAACACAGCATCTGAAAACTTTTTCCCTTCATCTTCTGTGGTTACGGGAGTTTACAAACCAACTTTGTCATTTCTGCACCCCACTCAACTGAGGATGGAAACATGCCCTGTCCTGTAGTGTCTCAAAGCCGCCTTCAAGGAGCCTCTTTGGAAACCAACATGTTGCCCTCATGAAATCCCTCATTAAAATCCTCAAAGGGAGATCCACTAGAAGAATCACTTTCAAATGGAGTAGTCTCCCTCGGTGATGTTGGAAGCGATTCTCTCTGCTGCGAGGACGAACCTTAAACAGAAAAAAGAAAGGTTCAGTCTCAACGTTCAACCTTTAAAATGGCACAAGGTTCTTGAAGGAAATAAATACATAGTGGAGAAAGAGAAGGTAAAAGGTGATTAATCGCTTAAAAAAGAAAAGGAACGAGTCCACAACCTTTTCTTGAACGGAATTTCTTTGTGTGCCGCCTGATAAGCCTCTTAGCTTTTGTAATAGTGAGCTGCCTAGCAAAGGGAGAGAACTCTGCATCACTTTCACTCCAATCTCCTTGGAAATCATTCTCAGCTTCACCCCTCATGGTCCGCAGCACGAATGCCTTGGCCTTGCGACGCTGAGTATTGAAAAGGCCTCTGATGGAAGTGACAAATCCATCACCTGCTCCATCAGTTGGACGCTTGAGAAAGGTTATTGGATGCTGATCAGATTGTCCTGGCTGACCTTCATTGTCGCTGAAATTAAGCTCACTATCGGGAACACCGGATCCACTGGGTTCCCTCTGACTATTAGCCTTGTCTTTGAACTTCTTACCCTAAAAGTTGGTGAAGAGAAATCGCTTTGAACAGTGGTAAATGCCATAGTAAATTTTAATCAACACAAATGGAATCTTAATACATGCGATGCTCAATGAAAATCTGAATTAATTACACATTAGGTTTGCGCAGATGAAGATGTATTATTTATCCTTCACTGTGTTTAAATCATACCTCAGGTTCTATTAGTGGAAGTATTTCAAGAAGATAAACTAAATTACGATGTAGAGAGGGGGGGGGGGGGAATGGGAGGGGAGAACAGTCTCATTTGATTGGATTTTGCATGCATAGTCAGTAGGGAATACTATCAAAAGGTATATAAATGCAGACCTGCATTCCTGTAACAGACTTCAGGACTCCCCATATGATGTGCTTCTTAACACGTGAAAAGAGTCTCCGCCAAGTACCAGTAAATTCAACGCGGTGAAACGTATCCATCAGCAACTTGAGATCATTTACAACAAATCTCGATCCTTCATAGGTAACACATAGCTCAACCTGGCAAAATACAATATTAAACCGTTGACTTAAACTCATGCAATGTGAAATGACAAATCATGAAACTTAACCAACCTGGCTTATCTTGATATTGTGAAACTCCATCATCTTCCGAGGCCTGGCAGATTTTTTTTCTTCTTGAGACTTTTGTACCTTCTTTTCTTCATGAGATGACCTGCCAGATTTGATAGCTTTGGGATCTTTCAATTTATTCTTAGAGGATTCATCTTGTTCAATAGAACCAAGTGGCCCACTAATGCTCTGTAAGACAAGTTCAGTAGCAACTGATTCTGCCACAGTCTCTTCCCATGATCTGTCAAAGGAAGATGTTCTTCTTAACTCAGGGGTTGGACCACTAACAACGGGTGCTTTTAGACTTTGCAATTTTGATTCCTGCAGACAGGAATTATGCCAAAGAAAAATATCATGAAAGATGCAGTTTCTTTATGAGCATGTCAATAAGAACTTCATCTAGTGTAACCGTGCTAAAAAAAACAACCTTCACTAACTAAATGAGATATAATCTAGAAAAGGTACCAGTTATCTTCCTGCACATACAAGTTACAAGAGCATCTAGCGAATAATATTGCTTCGCAAATACCCCAAAAACCACATGAAAGAAGAGATCCAGAACACTCACTTGAACAGAATCTGCAAGAACAGAGGATTGACTCGTAACAGGGGCCAACGCACTTGATTTGGATGAGCCCTCAGACTCTTTTATTGTCTGACTGCTTGATGAAGAAATGTCGAGGACTAAAGATGCCTTCTTTCCACGTTTTGCACCAGTAGTTGTTGAGATCTTCCAAACTTCCTGCATGTCACAATGGGAACAACCAATTGATTTTAGTATTGATGACAAGTTCGTTACAGCTTGACTTTCTTCAAGCAGTCACAAAGTTCAAATCATTAACATTTACGACCCACCTGACGTCTTTGTGAATCCTGTTCTTCTTCTGGGAATAAATATCCCCACATCATTCTGTACATTGTTTCTGTTAAATGGATCTTGAGAGGGTAAATCTCTACCTGCAGTGTAAAAATTAGCTTCTCTACCCAGCATTTATTAGCCCACACAAAGATCAAAATTTGTATTATTACTAAGGTCATGTAGCCTCTTTATTTCCATACAAAATATTGGTTTTAGACTAGCAAATAATATTCCCTTCCACATAGCACATACATGTTCTCATATAAGAACAGCGTTTCAGATATGGTAGGTATGCATGCTAAGCTGTTGCAAGCTACCTTCTTGCATATGACCATCGGTTTTCCAAAAGAAAAAGCAAAACCTTGTCTTCTTCCATTAGTTATATTGTAAAGTAGGAAATCCAGTCATTATTACACTACGACTTGGTGGGAGAAGGAAGGGTTTGGGGTTAGGTAGAAGTGACGCAATAGCTGTCTTCTGGGTCATTTGGATGGAGAAGAACAGAGGAAGTTTGTGAGAAAAAATTAATGGTGTTGAAAAATGGGGAGGGTAATGTTAATCCATTTAAAGGGAGAAAAACAGAACACATTACCTGAAAAAGTTCCAGAGGAGAATTTCCATCCTTTGGAGCTCCCTGCTTTGCATCTACGCGAAGCATAACTTTTCTGTAGCCAAAAACATAGAGCATATAATTCCCAATGATATAAGTAAATATTTGAGAAAGAACCTGATTCCTCATACTCAGGGATGTGAACATAAAATTCATAATCTACCGGCTGATAAAGTTCATGCAAAAACTCTCAAACTAACCATATAAACCTTTGTTATTCCCAATTATTTAATGAGGAAACCAGTTTGAGACAAGTGTTAATGTAGTGAATACAAAAGCATTTTCCCCTACAACTCATGCCTGTAATGAACACAATCTAACTATGGAGGTAAGTTGGATTCTGAGGGGTTTCCTAATAGAATACAAATCCAAACATGCAATTTGGTAAAAGATAGTAAGAAAGGTAAGGGCTCATAAGGGTTTTGCTTCTGTTTCTAATTGAAGAAAGAGAAAAAAAATGAGAGGAAAGTGATAAGACTGATCATAAATGTGTTGGATAAAGATGAAATGTATAAAAATTGGTTCATAAATAAAATCTGCTAGAAACAATTTTAAATCTTGACCCACAATTTTGAACAGCTTTCTATTCTTATCTCTTTATGTGGGGGAAAAAAATAATCAAACAAGCCTTTCCGAAAATATAGTTAGCTCAAGGGATACTTCAACCAAAAATAAAAAATAAAACCACATTAAATTTCAGAATACAATAAATTAATAAAAATTCTGAGGAAATAGGATAAAATGTGAAATGCAAACCTGTGGACACCTAACTTGTATGAATGAAATCCAAGATTAAAAAATGAAAAGTCAATAAGCAAGTTAATTACGCTGAATGAAAAGCACTCCTGATACTTTCAGGATTAAGAAAAATGGTACAGCTGAATTTCCCGCTTATATATGTCGAAACAGAGATCAAAATGTTGTGATAAGTGCTGGTAGGGGTTTGGGAATCACTATATTCCTCTCTTCCCACTAAAAATGTGATAAGCAAGGGAAAAGGGAAATTATTCAACAAAATTTGAATAAACATCAATGTTGGTTGTACATATCAAAGAATACCAATTAAGACTATACAAAACAATATCCAGACTTCACAAAACATATCAACGAAAAGACATGTAAAGACATGGCCACAAGCACAAGATTGCCACAGGGGAAAAACAAAGATAATGCTTTTAAAGGCATGATAATCTGCTAAAACCATAAAATACAGGATTATTACTAGAGATTTTTTTATGATATGATCAGAGTATCAGCTTCCACACCATTATAGTATTGTCTGTAACTGTCGCATTAGTGAAATCCATGTACAAGAATGCTATGTAGTAGACTGGTTTAAGCTAACAGTATGATGCAAAAAGAAAAGCAAGAAAAAAAAATTCTTCAGAAGGCATAACGGTGATAAAAGCATGGTTACTCACTATAGAATAACTATGCAACAGAAAGGTAAATTTACATACTTTCCCCATTCAGGCGGAGGATTCCATGCTGATAAAAGCATATCTGACTTGGCATTTGGGAGGCAGTTTCTGACAACAAAATTTTTTGTTGTAAACTGAGCAACACCAACATCCTTGTAATCTCGATCAAAGTCATAAATCTATGAAGAGAAAAAAGGAGCGTATCAGCATTATTCTTGCGCAAATGATTCTGGAAACTATAATAAAAGTAATCAAGCTAGGGCTGCAAGGAATAGAGAGAGGGAGAGAAGAATTTTCACATTTTATCCTTTTCGCACTTATGTATTCAATAACCATTGAAAATAACAAAGGATAAAATAAATACCCTAAAATACGTACCCTTTAAGACTTACATTGGAAGTACAAAGCTATTAAATTCCAAATTTAGAATAAAGCAGTCACCATCCAATCTTTCACCAAGACCAAAGTAGATTCATTCCGTTTAGTTTTGTCTTGCCCTTTTGGGCCTCCATGTAACCAAAAAAAACAATTCATTTCTTAAGATGCTCAGTGCTCACCATGTCATTGATCTCGGCCTCTGCAAACGATTTACCATCAACAAGCATGCTCCAAACCACTTTGTTAATTTGCAAAGAAATGCGCATAGCATAGGATGGACTTTTGTTCTTCTCCTTTTCCATTAGTCGTAGCTGAGCAGCCTTATGTAGAGCCATTCTTAATGATGCATATGCGGCTTTCCTAGATTTTTTTGAGTTAACCAGCTCTCTTTTTAGTCCTTGGACCTGAAAAGGAGAAAGCTCGGTATTTAATATGATATCAGTACTGAAGAAGAAGTAGGGCAGGCATACAAAAAGAAACAACTAGTACAAGGAGGGGCAAAGAAAGGGAGGAGAGGAAGTGAGAGCACTAGTAACACGAGAATATGATAAATTATTTTTACTGTACTTTACAGTTAGAAACTAAACATTAAAAGAAAATAAGTTTAGAGCTTTAAGCTTCTTCATGCAGAAAGACAAGTTTTTAGCCTTAGAATCTAATAGTACGGAATTTTCGAAATTCAACCCTAGACTAGCATCAAGTGCATAATAAATTGATTCCCCAGTAAGTTACATGGGGAACACTACTGTAAAGTTTTATTCCGTATTACAAAATGATACAAGGGTACTATGTACAAGGGGCCACTTAATCCGCACTAGAACTTTGAAGCAGACTGCCACATTGTTCACCAGGCTCTTGAGACTTTTCAAATATTAATGGTAATGGTAAAATAAAATAAGTAAAACATTCGAGTTGAGGGGAAAAAGAAGATAGTTTTGCCTCAGTATTTAATAAACCGCCCTTTTTTCTTTCTTGAATCTGTTGTGTTTGAACAGTTTCTAGCAGAGAGCATTTTAGGATCTTCAAAAGTTACATCCTAAAACTTCTCCATTTATACAATAGTAAATGACACTAAACTCTACAGATATTTAAACTTCTCCATTATACGCAACGAGAAATTTTAACCTATACAATCAGATCCAAAGATAGAGAAAAAAACATCAGTTAGAAAGGAAGGTATGTTGTGCGAACAGCAGGTTTGTACACTTGTGATAACGTGAACAGAAAACCAAGTATGAAAGAAGGAAACAAAATGGCCACCCTCATCGTATTTTGTGAGAACAGCAAAGACATGATTTGTAGACTTGTGAAGTTGTGATTATGTGAACGCCAGAAAACCAATTATGAAAGAAGGAAACAAAATGGCTACCATCAGCCTTCAAACCTAATTTAATGGATTTTAGGATTGCTGATGCAATAATCAACTGCAATTTATAGATAAAAGTGCAAGGCCTGTTCACAAAGGATGGGAAGAATCCCTACAATGGTAGGGCCATTCCACATGCAGTTAAAAAATACAGGATTTAAAAGCCAAACATATCATACTTGCTCCTCACTATATGCTGAATTTCTTAAAATAATAAAAATAATAATAATCATTTTACTATCGGGGAATTTCAAATCAAATTTTATAAAGAAAATAAAACTAGTTGGATTATCAATTAACTTTTGAATAAAATAATTTCAAAGTAATTCGGCTAGGCCTCACACATGGCTGCACAAAAAAAAAAACATGCTATCATCATGCAGCTTGGAAAGCACTAGTACCACAACACCAAGAATTAACATTAAAAGTGGGTGGGAGGGGGAGGGGGAGGGGGGAGGTGGGTGGGCGAGAAACACTACTATCTTAGAACTCGCCCTGTAATTAGTCTTGAATAGCTCAACAATTTTGTTCATCACTTTCTTCTAACAGTTATTTTGTCTATCCACAAAACAACAAACAAACAAGCACAAGAAAAAAATATTGAAAAACACCACAGATTCTCTACAAAGTTTGTTGCTCACCAGAGTGGATCTTGTACAACTTATCATCCACAAGTCCCCTTCCTTTTCTGGATATAGGTCTCCGGTGGTATCACACTGAAGGGACAACTTTCTTATGTCACCAAGAATCAATTTCTGCTCCCGCTCTTTCTTCTCAAGTTCCACTTTTGCAAGCTCTACCTCTTCAACACCATCAGGAACCACCTCATCTGACTCCTCCTCCACATCTTCATCATCTTCAGCAGGAAGTGACAGACTACTTTTTCTAGGCCTGGATCACATGCATAATTCCAATTAATTTGAAGAATCCAATGACAACAGAATTTTACACCACTTTTTTTTTTTTCGAAAAAGAAACAGCTTTTATTGATTAACTTATAAAAAGCATAATACAAAAAAGAGAAGAAGGAGTCCACAGAAAAAGAAGCCAGGGAAAACAGTTACAGCAACAGACAAATAGGCAAATAGGCTCAACTGCCACCAAACCAGCCTAGACAAAGAACCCTAAACTACAACTGCTTTCCAATCAAAAACAATTGAGGAAAGAGTGTAATCTTTAAACTCCCCAGAAACACAGGCCCATAAAGATGCCCAGAACTTAACTCTCTCCAAAAGTCCTTCCAACTCTGCACCACTTTAGGCTTCAAAGATCCTTTTATTTCTTCCATCCATATCACCCCACTCGCAGCTAACAGACCACAGCCCCAAAGGACTTTGGCCTTTTTCCCTTTGCCAAGAGCAGAAAGCTTTTCACTTAACAAATAAATCCTCCCTGATGAGCTTGCCCAAATCAAACCCCACTTCCCTCAATAACTTTTGCCATAAAAATACAGCAACTTCACAATGCGCAAATGCAGATCAACAATCCTTTTATTTCTTCCATCCCTACGACTTGCAAAAAAACACACAAGTTAGGAGAGAAACAGCAGCTCGGTCTCCTCCTTTAAAGAACATCACAACTGTTCACCCTCCCATGTGCCACAAGCCATCCCAAGAATGACAAATAAGTACTTGCTTATTGCTATAATTAAATGTCTGCATTTTCTGTTTCACCTTTCAAATTTGGTAAAAGTTGCTGCAACTGTCTGGAATAGTGAGTGCTTAGCCTAGAGATTGTTGATCCTTGTTGGTGGAGGATTTATTAGGAGACAGTGTAATGTAGGACTCGCCCTTTGTTATTTGATAATCCTAGCGGTTATTTGACTTGTCTGGAAGGATAGAAAATCATTACTAAGAGAAAAAAAGGAGGTAGGAGATGTACTTTCTCTGGAGAGAAGCAGGATTTTGGCATCTTGTCGACGTATTTGTCTAATCAATTTAGGGACATTCCTTTTGGTTTGACTTATCAAGGAGGTCATAATTTACTAAAATGTTCTGCGTCTTCCGTCTTCTTTTCCTAATAAAATATCATTTCTTATTTTGTTCTGAGAGAGAGAGAGAGAGAGAGAGAGAGAGAGAGCCTAACAGGGACCTGTCTTTCTATGTACTAGCCTCATACCCATGTGATGCATGTGTTATTGGTGAACAGAATGCTAAGTTGGGTAAGAAAGTTGTCCCTTCAGTGTGATACCATAGAGGAAGAAGGTGGAAGTTTCCTTGAATCCTTGTTACCCATCTTTTCAAGTTTTTTTCTGCTTTTTTTTCATATTTATATTTTTCTGCTTTTTACCATAATAACCTTTTAAAATTATTTTATAATAATTTTTATTTTATATTATGAAGGGTATTATAGGCACTTCATAATTTGGTGAAGCTTTTGACAACAAACTCTACGCTTCGATTTATAGTAGTAGAGATCTAGTTATCTTAAATAATTATCTTCTCCCCAGAAAATAATAAAAAATAAAAACATGCTATGCAATAAGCCACAACACAACGAAACGAAATCCAAATAAAATAGATACGAAGAAATTTTAGAAGGACAAAAATTTTTTTTGAAGGAATATGAATTAGATCCTCACTTGGGAAGTCGTGCAAAGAGAAGATTTGTCAACACATCTAGCATAACTTGAAACTGACGAGAGGTCATTGTTGCCGTGATATTATGGGAATTGAAAGTCAGCTCTTTTAAGGGCTTCACCTGAAACAGAAGGATTCAAAGACAAGCCAAGTGCTCAAAACAAAATAAATGTGAACATTCGCATAACAGGCAGGGATAGCAGCATCAATATTTAAAGAATTATTGCATAAATATGAACATATTGCGCATACACACATGATGCAGATTCATGCACGTATCTACATAAGCAACATTAACACCAAAATCTATATAAACTATCTGGTGACCAACATAGACACTACAAAGGGCCAAATCACCTTCAACTCTGGAGTTCCACCTTTGTGCCTTGTGTAGCGAAAGTACATATCACAGGGCATAAATACCCTTTCAAGTAAAGCACCAGTACGTTTTACTTTTGGAGAGCTTCTACGAATTTTTGGAAGCCACTGCAAGCCAGCTCCGGGATCAACATCTGTTGGAGCAACATGAGCTTGAACATGCTCCAACATTACAGAAAACTCCATGCGTTTCCATGTCATTTCCGGTTCACATTCTGGTATATTTACATTCCCAGTACCAAGCGCCTGCTCAATCATCTCATAGCCAACATGAAGAACTGAATGAAACGACCGGGCCAAAACACGGCCACTAACAGCAGCAAGCAAAAACCTTCCCTGTTTATAAAAAAACAGTGTCCTCAGATGCTATTACTCTTTTTTAATGCAGGTTTCAAACTATTAAAGACTGCATAAGCATAAATTTATCACAGTGTGGACGTACCACATCTGTACGTAGGTTTTCTCAATGAAGTTTACGTTAAAAGTCTTCTGCTTGTATTGATATGCAGAACAGAATGCTAGCAAGATCAAATTTTTTTTTTTCAAAAATTAGAAAATCCTCTATGATTTAAAACTGAGAATGTGACCTCTTGTCCACATGAAACAATTTGTTTCTTTTCAAAATAAAGAATAATTAAATAAATCATGCAGCCAACCCAATTTACTTGGTATACACCATCTATTATGCTATCCGGACACATGACTAATTTAGTCACCTTATATTTAATTTCATCATTTTGTTTCAGAATTGACGAAGTCAACAACCCAGTTATGTTTTAATGCATCTGTCGGTCATAAATCATACCAGGAAAGAAACAAAACTAACCAAACAATTGTGGGTAGAGCATATTTCCATCAATAAGTTAACTCAGACAAGTAGTAAAGTCTACTGCCAATAATCTAAAGAACTTACATTGGCATCTTCAGAATGAAGATTAAATTGGGGCTCAATAACATTCACCATGAAATGACGAGTCCCGTCCTCTTCCGCATCTTTAGTCTCTCTATGCTTTTCTGCAAGTATGGGAAACAAATGGCTCTTAGCAGAAATCTGGGGTAATATAACAACCTGTGCTACAACATAACTTGGTAATACTGTAATACAATAACAATTTACTCAACACAGATGGCATCCATCATAGCATACCCCCTAAATACCACCAGGTTGATGAAGACATCTAGATATTGGACAAAAAAAATTTCAGATCAATTTCAAAGGGTGCTTAGAAATTACCAACTGCACCAGATGAAGAGTTGTCAACTGCAGATGTCGAGTTCTCCGATTTGACAGAATGTGATGGAGATGATAGTGAACCAGTTATCTCTGCAGGATCGACAGAAGAAGCAGCACCATGGCTGGTAGTTGTGGGCTTAGAGCTACCATCTTGCTGCATTTCACCTCCACTACGTGACTGGTGCTCCTCAAGTAATTTCTTTTGTGCATACTGCCTAGAGGGAGAAGGTTTGGGGGGCTGAAATGCTTTGGATAGACCACCAACAAAGGACCAAACAGCATCTCTATTCTCAATATTCCACAAAAGCTTGAGTCCATAAACAAAAACACGTTGACAATTGTCAGCTATTACCACATTGTATCCATCATCATCACTTGGATCAGATCGGGTATGCTCATCACTCTCACTTCCATTTTCAAACTCAGACCTCACATAAGTCATCTCAAGATTTTTTCTTCCAGCCTCTTGCCAGGCTAATAACCTAACAGGATCAGCCTTTGGGGCCTGCCTTCTGATCGTGAAATAATCCGATGATAATAGAAATCCATCATCACGATGCTTCTCTGTGCCACTACTCATGTTGCTACTCTTTTCATTTGGAACTCTATCCACTGATGCAGGTTGTGAATTTTTTATTGTCATTTGAACCACTTTTGCAACACTAGTGCTTTCTTCTTTGTTTAAAAATGCCTTAGGCATATGAAGGTCCAGACCTTGGTAAACAAGATCAAGAGGTTCACGCTTGCAATCAAAAGTATACTTTTGCTTACCCCGGCTAGAACACATTTCACATTTCAGCTTTGTCATACTGAATGTCAGTCCTTTAGCTGGATCATCATCATCTAAAGGCACATGTTTTATACAAGTAGGCGAAGCATCAATGCGGAGCATAAATTCTGTCATCACTCTGTCCAACGACAGGTTACCTGATCTAGGAATTCTTGGAACTCCAAAACGAGGAAAACGAGCGAAGGCCCGCAATTTGTGAGGAGGAAGATAATTCATGTTCCAAAATTTCATAATCCATGCTAGATCATGAGCACCAACATTCAATGTTGGTGGAAGAATGGAAACATTCTCTTCCTTATGAGGAGGACCATAAACAGTTCCATCTACATCTGCACCATCTACCACATTAGAATGTGGGGCTTGTTTCTCACGTGAGGGAGAGGGTCTAAGTAAGATATTCCAGCGAAGGGACAGAGAGGTTGATCTGAAAGGATCAAACATCTTTTCACGAGGTTTCCCTTCAATCGGAAATGCAAATAAATAGTGATTCATTGGATTCCCAGATTCACATTCCCAATCCATTGTAACTTCAACAGTTAACGCTGGAGCTTCTAGCAATGGACCAGATATACCTTTAGGAAGTTTTAAACCACGATTATTTGCCAGACTGTCCAAACTGCTTGAGAAAACTTTAAAATAATTCGCAGAAACATAAATACGACCATCTGACTGCTGGATCTCCATAGGACTAGATGTTACTTGAAGTTTGTCCAGCTTTTCATAAGGATCAGTAGTCGCAAGAATATTCCATATGGTTTCAGAAAAAAATATCTTGATGTTTCCATGAATGTAATTTCTCATATCATCCCACCATGGTAAGCTTTTTTCCTTCTTTGGTGGCAGGGGTTGTGGATTAGGGTCCCTGACACATAGATTAGCCCTGCGAAGAGCCACAGTAAACGCATAACTCACATCAGCTAAAGGTGGTTCAAATCCCACTCCAAAGGACACTTCGGCTTTCTGAAAACGTAGGGACAAATCTGTGAATGTTTTCATAGGTGGAGTTGTACCACTAGCAGAACGAAGCAAGTGCACCTTTCTCCATTTCCCAATGTAGACATCTTTGTATACTTGAGGCTGAAAACTTGTTGCCTGATCCAAAGAGATGATTCCAATTATAAAGTACACATGCAGAAGCCTCCATGTCAGGATATGATAAAATCACATGAAGACACAATTTTGAATCATGACACACAACCAAAGAAAATTTTGACACACTTCCTAGTTCCTACTAAGATTGTCAAGGGTCTGATCACACAGGACTCAAAAATGGTTATTTCCAACATTCTATTGATGAACGTAGCACCATGAATTATATTGCTGTTCTACTTCTGAAACAATGTTCACATATACACATGCACTAGTCGTGAGAAAAAATTAATTCAAAACGAACTCATAGTTCCTTCGTAGTTTTAAGAATGCCAAAGACTTCCACTGAAGTCTTATTAAAAAAAGAAAAGAACAGATTTCCACTAAAACGAACAAAAGATGAAATAGATTATAGATATTAGTCAGTACTGGTACGGACCAGGTCTTCTGAAGCCCAAGGGCCACCATGGTCAGACGGTCAGACCATTTTTTATATTTTGCATCACATGTCATGTGAGACTTTGTGTGTCTGCATGCATGTGATTCAAGTATTATTTCTTCAATTATCAAGAAAAAATTTATTAAAACGGCAACGCAAAAGTTAAAACAGTGGACATGGAATCCACTCAACAATTACATCCAATAAATGAGCAACACCCAGAAAAAGAAAAACAAACGCCTAGGTAATAGATGCCTTCCAATCCCATCATATGGATTAAATACTTGCACCCCTTAAAGCATCAACATATGCCCAGAAAGATGACGAGAAACAGCCCTACCCCATTAGCAATAATCCAGACTAAAACCCGTACCTTTGGAGGTATTTCCAGATCAGGGAAGGGAGCAAACTGGGAAAAGAAGGTTTGACCATCAGATGTCTAGAGAAGGAATTACAGGAAAATTTGTCTGAAGACTCCAACAATCACCTTCTCCCATCTGGGCTAGAAGGAACCAGCACCATTCTCTGGCTGAGATGAAAAAGGCCAAAGTTTCCCAACCCCCCTATCATTCAAATCCCTATGAAACCCAAAAATCCCCCAACACAATGGAAGAATAGAAGAATTAGTGCATACCCTTTTAATTGGAAAATCTTGGTAATGAGGTAAGGTATATAGCCAAGGAAAGGAATGATAAAAAGCTGTTTTCCCTACCCACCTCTTCCCAGAACCTAAACCCTTTGCCCATTACCCATCACAAAATTGCACTAAGCAGAAGAAGAGGTAATGCTTTGCGATATGTCTTTCCCAGGACTTGGGCTTGAGTCTTGAGACTTGACACACGATATTTCCCACCAATCAGTATTCAGCCCGTATTTGCTTCTAAAGACGGCATGCCTTAGAAACTGCCTTTCTTGCTGCAGTGAGTTGATGAATTGGAGTTATTTGAAAACCTGTCTCCTTAAAATCTTGTCCACTATTTCTCTTTTTGTCTTAATGAAATATGGTTTCCTATCAAAAATTTATGTGCTTATTATGCAGAACAGAGTTTGCTGCATTTTCTTTGAGAAGTAGATTCCTTGTACTTTTTGTTGTCTTTCATTACTAAAATATTAGGTTTCTTCTCAAGAAAAATATAATTATTAATCTGAGATCACGATTAATGACTTGGCGCTCCAACCAGAATAACCTATCTGTGTGCGCTTATGAGGGGGTGAGGGTGTGTATCTCATATGTTTTAGCCCAAAGAACTGCAACTTGCCAGCTTGCGGAGATTATTAGTGCTGGAGAATATGAGTAATCCTTGGGCTCTTCACGAGGAGATCAAAATCACCACCAATCTGACCAAAGGTTCAAGTTTTACACGACATATTTAAATCACTTGCCGTTCCAAATAAGTTTTTACTATTATTATTATTATTATTATTATTATTATTATTATTATTATTATTATTATTATTATCATTATCATGGTAGGCAACCCATGGATAATAATTAATCAGATCAACAAATCACCCTGTCGAACCCCACGAATAACAAGACTACTTGTGTTCAACAGGTGCTTTAGGATTTTTCTTTTTTACAGTTTAATTTCTCCTGTACACATAGCACGTAACAAGGCAAATTTTATATGCTAAAAACACACATTAATGGTGGTAAAGGGAATACCACTTAAAAACTTACCTGCTGTGCTAGCACAAGGCGACCTTCACATTTACCAGAAGTTCCAGACAAGAGAGGAAATGTATAATCACGTAGCTGAACCACAAGAGAGCCTGCATGCAGAAGAATATTACCGCCATAAAGTTTAGAAAATGGTATATTATTTTCACGACAGACGGGATCCAGCATCTTTATAACCTCTATCATCCCATCATCACCACCATCAATCAATGTCAAGCTAACATCTAAATCTGTTGCTGATATAGACAGAAGAGAAGTTCTGGATGTACTAGGCTTAAAACCAGACTGAAGCCCTTCCCTACAGGCACCTGAACCTTCTGATGGTGCTAGATTCTGACATGCCTTGTAATAAGATCTGAATGATTGTTTATAAATTTCTTCTTGAATCTTGCTAACTGCTGAAGGATCTTGGACATCAATCTCAACTCCATTAAAGAAAGACTTTCTTTCTTGAGTAGAATCATTTGTTTCAGTGGGTTTAGGAGACTGGTTGACTTTGGAAATAAATTCATCAAGCAACTTCAACCTAACAGCTAACTCAGATGCCTCATTCTTCATCAGCTGATAGTGTTCATCGAGCCAACCTTGCAATGGTTCTTCTTCAATATCAGCAGTTAACCTTCGTATGAAAAACTTTAAACACCCAAATTTTATTGAACTAGGCTTCTTAGCTTTTGACATATCTTTCTTCACCGGAAAGATAAGACTAGTTTTAGCAGCAGCTACAAGCTTTAAAGCGCGCAGCATCTCTTCAACGGAATCATCAATGGCACGCAATTCCAACCTGTATGGTAAGCAAATATGAACATCAAGGCCTTGAATTACCCAATCCCATGTGGTAGCTAGAGGTACTTTTGCATCAGAGGCACACGAGGCACTAGGAATACGTGAAATTTGCATCCGGCTACTTTTGAGTATTCTGCACCCATTGAAACAAAGAAGAAACCCTTCCAGAAGTACTCCTATACGAGCATTCTCTGAAAATATTGACTGTACCTGGACTATTGCATCAACTCCATCTCCAACCTCAGCATAAACATTCAGCATTTCCACATCGACAGCAAAAATAGATTCCCTTTTCTTTTGCTTCTCTAAATTTACTGGTTCTGTAATGGCTTCTTTCTTCTGTTCAGAGTAGCTCATGCTAGAGACATTTTCCATATGTTCTTTACCATGTACCTGAAGCTTCTGATTGTGTACCAGTAACTTCAATCGAAGTCCAAGTTCAATTAGTGATAAATGTACATCAGGCTCCCACCTAATTGTAATATCAGTAGCACTGAAAAGAGAGCAGACAGCAATCTCTTTAAGACCACCAGAACGTCGTACAAATTTAGCATTCTGCATATCAAACAGAACCAATTTTGGTTCGGGCTTATGGTCCTCCAAGTAGTCCTGATATATAGATCTGGCTCTTTCAAGTTCAATCTGAGTGGACTGTTTCTCCTTGTTCACACATAAGCTGAAATGGAAGATGTCAAGAGAAATGGAGTACTTCAAGTTCTTACAATCATCAGATACTGTGGACATTACTTCTGCAACCCGTTGAGTGCCATCAGCCGACTCACTTATAACAATTCGACCCCCTTGTGATCCATAATTTACACGCTTGGGATCTGCAACAACCATTTTTTCTAAACCCGCCTCCCCACAAAAATTCAAAGAACACCGTTCAAGATTCAATTTCAATAGCCGAGTCCCTTTCCCTGATGATTTCAACGAACGCCCTCCTCGGCTTTGTGATGTTCTTTCAGAAGACGACAAATTCTTAAACAGTGCTTGAAAGGACATGGCAGTTGATATAAACGACTCAACACGCTTGAAAGTAAAATAAACAGCCATACCAGTCACATCAACAGATAAAACCAATTTGCATTTAGGAGCACCTTCTTCAGATGATTCCATGTCCTTTTTGCCCCAATCTAGACTAACCTTTGCAACATTGACTATGGAACCTGAATTTGATTCCACACCAAAAAGGCTTTCTTTCAAGCATTGTTGGTATTCATCTGCCATGTACAAATTAAGTTCACCAAGCTCCATATGTACAGTAGTTCCTGTATTTGATATGTTATTTGCAAATACATGTGATGATTGTGAGCAAACCTACATCAGCAAATCAAACTTTAAAATGATGTATGATCATAAATTTATTTTAGAACCAAGGGGGAAAAAAAAAGATATAACAAGAAAATGCATATACTGGATGACTACTTCAACCATACATAAGCAGTTGTATTTAAGCTAGGGAGACAGAATTACTACTTAATAATACAGTTAAATTAGCAAAAACCAACTTGAAATACCTACAGAAATGGAAATGTTTACATTCTGATTTCCCGAGAAGAAACAAAAGATTTCAGTAGAGAAGAAAAAAAAATTTATACATAAGGTGGTATAACGAATCCACAGGCTAACAGAAAGATCCTACAAATCTCACAGACTAACGAAGAATACACCCCAAAGACACGGCCAAGCAAGCCTCACTTCACTACAGCTAACAAAAATGTCTACACTGATAAATAAGTCTAACCATATAGGCATATATAGATCCCTTAATAATCTAAAAATGTACAAGAATATTTCAGTATGGATGACCAACTAGAAATCCTCATGTTGAACCTACTTTTACTTATTTCACTGTCATTCAGTCATTCGTATATCCCCTACAGATTGACCACAAAACACCTACAAAACTCACTCAGACCATGTGAATTGCTATTAGGTTTCTCTCTCATTCAACCCTTAAGCAGTCATGATACCTGAGTAGAAATCTGTTACACATCAACATGTACCCTAACTACAGAGTATAAGAAAGGGGGGGGGGGGGAATACAACAGAATTTACTCTCCTAAAGATTTATATGTTGTTTCCCTTTTTATATTAAGCCTTCCCTATGGCAACATAACATGTTATATAAGTGATTTATATAATTTGGCAAAAATAAATATATAGTTTGTTGCTCCTAGTTGGATTAATCAATTTGACACTAGGAAATTAAATCACAGGTATAAAACTCATACTACTATTGAGCACTAGCAGAAGGATATCTCTTTACAAGGTGGTTTTACATAGAGAACGAAGGATCTCCTAATCATTTATACTTTTTCTGAGGCTCTTTAGATATTTTTGCAACATTGGTGTCTTTCTATATATGGCTTGAATATAGGTGTGAAGCCCCCAGAGCACTTCTTTTTTCTTTTTTTTCTTTTAAATTATACAGAAGAAGAGGGAAAAAAGAATCAGCTTGTCAGTGGAACCCAAAACAATATAATAGTGCTAAATGGATCAACACAACACTTACATGATACAGTGGCAAACCACTGATGCTATGAAGCACAATGGTCATCTCAGGGGCTGAAAAAGTACAAGTCCACATGATGATATTGGTATCAGTTGTTGGAGGTGGCTTGTCAAGAGTAGAGGTTTCCTCCCGCAGTACCATTCTTTTCTTTTTTGAGAAGTGGATGCGCAACAATGGCTTTAATCTGTTCATTATAACGTTGCATTGAGTACCACCCAGCTTTACATCAATTTCAGCTCTAATAGGAGAGGTTGGCTGAAAAAGAGAAAATCTTATAAGTCAAATAAGGTGATGGACCACATCATAAATGCAGTGCTTATTCACTATTTTTCCACTTCGTGTGCATTTCAAAATGCATAAGCTATATCCATTATATTAAATATGCATGGAATATATAACCATCATTGAGCTAAAACGCCAAACCTTCATATTAGAAGAAAGCACCAACTTAATTAGGAGGCAATAACCCAAATATTCTTAAAGAGTCAGAGGTTGATGAAGGCACTTTCATCTATCATACCAAGAGCAATGTTAACTTGTTATCACACATTATAGTCCAATTATTTATGATGTGATTATTGATTTGGTGACAACCAAAATACATCAAAAATTCTTCCATGTTCCGGTCAATGCTTACAAAAAAACTATTGATCAAACACCATTTTCGAGGGGGGATGGCAAACATTGATGTCACTTGATTGAAGCTAGTTTTCACATAATTTGTGGGCAGACTTTCTTGTATTCTCTCTCTTGGTTCTAGCTCCTTGTAGATTGCATACACCCATGAGTGCAAGTGTCTACCAAAGATGGGAATCTACTAGAAGTAAATTAATAGGTGCATATAGGAAATATACCACAGGTTCTATGAACAACAGGTTAAACCTACCTTCGCCAACTCAATATGTCATGTATCCTTCCCAACATCTTACCTCCATCCCAAATGGAAAGATAGAAAAAGAAGAATAGAAAAATCTAGTCGTCCAGTCCGACATCTTAGCCAACCAGTCAAGAGTGAAGACGAGGTGAGAAAAATGAGTAGAGAATCAGACAAGGTTCACCGTAATGCTTATCTAAAAGCTGACATGAATGCTGCCTGTCAAGAACAAGCATCCAAAATGAATGTAGCTTGCCACATTCACCACCAGACGGGCTAAGTACAAAAGAAAAGAGTGCATCACCTAGCCCAAAAATTGCAACACTTGCATCTTTATCCCTAAAGTAAACTACACTGATTTTTGAGGCAGCATTGATAAACACCTTGGTCAAGACCAAGTTGGTAATATCCATCAGAAGCTGTTTGCCAATTAAAAAGGATGATAAATAAGCTTTGATTTCACACAATGTCAATGAAATGTCAAAGCCATAAGACATAAGATCATAGAAAATTCGTCCATAGTGTAATTATAGTTTTGGTCTACTGCAGATGTTGTCTACAAAGACCAATCAGAAACCAATTTCAGGGGATCCCCGTGGTCTAGCCTAGCATATGTCGAAGCCTTATTCACACTACAGTGGAAGGTGATGCTGGGGGTCAGTGAGGTAGTGTGGTTTCACCTAGCATATGTCAAAGCCTAATTCACACTTTAGTTTGAAGCTCATGATTTAGTTTTTTTTTTTTTTTGGAAACATGGGGACCAAAAGGCCCAGAAAACAGAAACAGAAATGAAAAACTCAGGAAGCCATAGCTACCTCCCTAAATCTTAAGGTGTAACACAAATCATCCAAAAGAGCACTGGAGACATGTGGAGGAGGTTGTGAGAAGTAAACTACTCCAAGCTCAGAAGTGAGTCTGCACTTGGAAAGAATATCTGCAACCATATTAGTTTTAAGCTCATGATTTCGTTTTATTTTCAAGTCTTATTGAACTTGAATAATCTGGTGAGTTCCAGATTTGTTAGAATGGACTGTAGCTGTAGCATGGGTCTTCTTATTAGGTTAGTTGCTTTTTTGAACAACGTCTTTTGGTCTTTAGGGGTTTACTTCCTCATTTTCTTTTCTCATCTCCATCGAATTAAAACATATTAAACCAATCAATTCATACATATAAAGAGACAACTAAAACATATAAGCAGCTGCAAACCTTCTGTATCAAACCACAATCAAATAATTCCTTAACAGTGCTGAAATCAATGGTACATAGACAGATCCAATATGAAAACAACCGCATCATATTTATATGTTTAATTGAGCAATATTCCCCTACAACCTACATAAAAAATGTCTGAAACACAAAGGCAAGAATATATAATTTCAAGAAACCAAATGTTTCAAAACTTAAATTGAAAATATTTACCTGTATTGGAATGTACAAAAATGAGACAACATCAAGTTTCAGTATCTCCAAAACAGAAGTGCCAGCTTCTCTAAGCAGCTGAAATATAATTCCAAAAATCGCTGTCAAGAAGAGGCCAAAATGACAATGAATATAAAATAGGATCACCAAAAGCAATTTAAAGGATTCAGTAGTGACACCCGTACATGAATCTCACTGAAATCCAATTGAACGTCAAGGCGCGTACTTTCTCCCACATCTTCACTTGATTGTGATTTGATGCTTTTCAATTGGATGCCCATGATGTTATTCTCAAAAGCAAAATCATGTTCCCGATGCTCAAATCTCACATCCAGTTTTGGCAAATTGAAGGAAACCTATTAAAGAAGTAATGTACTTTATTTTGTGTATAAACAACACATTTTAATATCAGAGACTACTAGACATGTGGATGAACAAGATGTCCCATGATGACAGCATATAAGTATGACAATGGTGTACAATTGCAGACAGCTAGTATCATTTATGGGGGTTCAATGGAAAATCAATTTGCCGACACTGTAGGATTCAGTGCGCCCACTCTAAGAAAGAACTACATGGAAGAGAGATGCATAGGAAAACGATATAGTACACATCATAATAAAAGAAATAGAACAGTAGAAATCAATGACAAGGAAAACACCACATTAACAATACACCCAAGATTTTTCCAAAAAAAAAAAAGCAATATGTCCATAACCAAATCTTTAACTTGCTTAATTAAGTAATTAACATATACATCCCCTGCACCTACATAGACTTCAAAAATCCTTCTATTTCTTAATCATTGCTAATACAGGCCCAAAAATCTTTGGCCTCTTCTCCTTTGCCAAAAATAGATGGTTTTCACTGAACAGAGCAAGTCTCCCCCCTTAGCTTACCCAACTCACCACGCCTCCCAAATAACTTCTGCCACAAAAAAACAGCCAGCTTTGCAATGCAGAAAAACATGATTGATACTCCCCTGCGATTTGCAAATGACACACCAGTAAGAAGAGAAACAGCATCTTGGCATCCTTCATTGAAGCAAATCACAAGCTTTCACCTCCCATGCACCACAAGCCATCCTAAAAGCTTCACCTTAGGGAGAATCTAAGTTTTCCAGATAAAACGTAAAAGCTGCTGGAGAAAAAACTGAATCTGCACCAACATCAATTATAAATGTGTAAAAGGACTTGCATGAGAAAGCTCCAGAAGCCTCCAACTTCCATCTCCTTTCACTATTTTGGTTCCACAATCTTACCCTTTTTAACTATACCCACAGAGATAGTAACCCCCATACGTCCTCATCATTTAAACTTAAATTCCACTCACATTCCCCACCCAAAAATCTCCCCAAAACCTCTCTCTTCTCTGGCTGCCAAACACCGGCAGATAAATTGGAAAAATTGACTCATCCTAGCATATATGCTTCCAAAGGCTTCTACTCTACCCCTATAAGAACCGGCTTTGCATCCTACCCATTTTCATGGTAACCACTTTTGCTTCAATGCCTAAAAGTACAGGAAACTTCCAATATCAAGTGGTAAGGGCTAATGGACTAAGGAGCAGGGGTGGGAATTAGGTAGATGCTAGTCCAAACCTTGGTAGGAAAAATTACAGTATCAGTAAGTAATAAATGAGTCAGCTGTACCTTGTGTTATCTAGAAGGGTAAAGAACAAATGAATGATACTGAAAAATCCAAAAATCAAATAGAGCATATAAATTCAGCTTTTCTAACCACCTATCTTTCCGCATAAAAAAATCTTTTTGAGTAGTTCAGCTCAACCAGGTAATGTGTGGCCAATGGACTCCAAAATAAATAGAATAAGCTCTTTAAAAGGACAAGTTAAATTTTAAGAGAAAAAATCAAAATTAAGCATAAATGATCAAACCATTTCATTTTTATTTTTTGTAAAAAAAAACTTCATTACCGAAAAAGGAGATAACACATTGCAGTGGACAAGATATCCACTGAGGTTTCAGAACCACAGTAGCTAATTATCCCACACCCGACAGCAGATATAAGAATTCCATATATAATGACACTAGCAAACAGCTGCATTCCAATCTATACAGGTAAAGCTACTTATCACACCATTTCATATTCAAATCAAGCTGCCCACGCAGTTACAGATTTTTGTAAGGAATAAAATGATACTCAAGAACTTGGGGCCTATCTTTGGTTGTCAGTGTCCTCTGAATTCAGAGACTATGCTTCCTTCCTTCTAAACTTGGGAATTTGGGAGAGTGTCCTCTCAATCTCTTAGGATATTGTGTTAGGATTTGCTATACCTATTTTTTTTTTTTTTTTTGCCAATGGATTGGCAGTACTTTGGCAGGAATGTTGCTAAGATTGTAAATGTTTGGGCTATACAAAGAGATTACTCTCTCTCTCTCTCTCTCTTTTTTTCTTTTTTGAAAAAAAAAAAGAAGTTACCTTCCATTGAAAGAAGAAGAAAAGATACAAGGGCTGTGGACAAGAAGTTCACAGTAGATAGATAGAAGCCAAAAAAAGGATCAAGAAAACATCAGAATGCCAAGCCTAAGGAACAGGAAAACCCTTGCCAAAAACAGAAAACTGTACTATGGCAGCCTTCAAGTCTAGAATAATAGAAGAAAGGGTGTAGCTTTTGAATTCAACAGAGATGGAAGCCCATAAGGATAATAAGAACCTAGCTCTCTACCAAAGATACTTGGCCACCACTCTTTTTAAGTCATCGAAGATCCTTTCATTCCTTTTCCATCCAGATTACCCAAAACATTACAACCCCATAGAACTTTGGCCTTCTTCCCTTAACTGAAAGCATAACGATAACCGCTTAAACGGCCAGATATTCCTCTTGAAGCCACCCAGCTCTACCCGGCTTCCTTGAACCTCTGGCATAAATTTGACACTACAGTACAAATGCACAAAAACATGACCGGCACTCTCTCCCTGACTTTTTTACACATTACGCAACAATGAGGGGAAAGACAGCATCTTGGCCTCCCAGCCTTTATACAAGGAGATTACTTTCATAGCCTTGTTTGAGTGTTTTCTATTACAAAGGACTACTCCTCTGCCCTTCTGTTTGTATTAATAAATTGTTGTTTCCTATGAAGAAAAATAAAATATCTGTATATGTGATATGTAATATGTACCTACAGTCCTATCTAAAAAAAAGAACGAAAACAAATCAAAGATTGGTTTAAAGTGACCTACAACTTATTTATCATAGACTAGTCAAAACCTCCCTGAAACAATAAATTTCAAGCAAGGTTAGCAGGCTCTGTCTTGAAATTTACAGCAATCCACCTGCTTACATTACTATCATATTGTGGTACATTGATCTAGTTTCCACACATCCAGCCACTGGTAAACATTACTGAATACTGGTTCTAAAATTTGATAACTAAGCTCAATGCTCAAATAATTTGTGTTTTAATCTTCTTGTGCAATTAGGTTGTACCCTTTTGCCTTTAACTTATAAGAAACTTTCTTTGAAGATAAAAGGGAGCAAAATCAACCAGGACGAAGAAGATGTCAAGACCAATCCAAGACTCATATCTTGCAAAACTAATAATTTTTCATTGGTTTGATGATATATTATTTCCTATCAAAAAAAATTCGCAAACCTTTTCAGGAAATAAAGTGGTGTATTTTGAGATCGCAGCAATCATTTGTTGCTTTTTTTGTGCCTTTTTAGAAGCAACAGAATCAATGGTGGACTCTATAGCCTTATCAGGGTCAGACGAAGTGTTTGATGAACTTTTGCTTTTTGAAAGTAGCTCCTCGTTCAGGTTCACAGTGACCTCTCCACTAGAAATGTCCACATTCTTGAAGATTACACCAACTTCCCTACGGCCAAATTAAGAAAACAAAAAGATATTAGCTGATTGATCGAGCCATGTCATTGGCAAATCTTCAGAGAGAAGCAACGTTCCAGAGTGGAGTAAATCTATTCAAATTGGAGTATCCAGAAGAGAAGTAGAAAGTAACACAAGAATGAAAAACTGATGATTAACAAATTATAACTCAATAACAATAAATTTCCCATTGCCTGGTAAGGCTTGAGATTTGTATCTATAGGAAGAAACATATTTTTCTAATGGAAAATACCTCTCATGACCAAATTCACACGAGAGGGAGAAATCTTCACAGACAAAAAGAGCAGATGACCTGTCCATAAAAGCAGATGACGACTGGCCTGCAGAAAGGGATTCTCCGGTGCAAAAACTGGATGACTGGTCACAACTGGCCCGTGGTTCACTCCTCTGAACAACAATAGGTAATATCTGTAGTTTGACAATAAGATTTTGCTTGGATGTACCATCTTTAGATATGTCCACTTTCAGTTCCTTAACTTCAATGGAAGCTTTGGGGGTCTGCAACATTTCAAGAAACACATATAACGCCCAAATGAAGTGTATGGCATTCAAAGATGCAACAGAAAATGTAATAAATAAAAAAAACCACCCATTTAACAAACAAATAAGAAAGTAAAGTGTTCTAAACCAATTAATTTTGATATTAATTCAAACAAAACTGGCTTGATCACCTTTTTCTAGTTGATGGCACATTGCAGAGTAATTTTTCTTTTTTTTTTCTGAAATTAGGGTATCCGAATCTTTGACCCGACTAATCCCTAAGCCCCCCGCCTGACCCCACAACATTTGGGGAACTGGAAACTCTAGCAATTGCTAGGTGGGTACCGTGGGAGAGGGCCGAACCCCAGACCACTTGGGAGCAAACCAAGGGCCTGACCGCTAGACCAACAACTCTTTGGTGGCACATTGCAGAGTAATGATTGTCCCATTTCTTTTATCATTGACAAGAAACTGAAATTACACTAATGAAGACAGCAACATACAAGAGTATGCAGTTTATTGGAAATTATGTATTTTTGTAAAAAAAATTATAATAATAATAACAATAAATGATGTTTCATATTCCCTTCAATTATTTCAAATTACTGACTTACAAGTGAGTTTACGATTCAATGTAACCATAAATATCCTCTTTAGAATTCTTTACTGCAAAGACATACATGCATTTTAAAAACGAACAGTGTGTTTCATCCAGATAAAGGGGGTGGGACAATTGTTCAATGCTCCATACCTTCAAAATCAAGTCTGTGATGGAAACAGATAAATATCGTGCAATATTGGCCCCTACCATCCACTTTCCCCGGCCTGAATTGCGGGGTTTTCGAGATCCAGACTTAGCCTTGGCCTTTGCCTTTGGCGTACTCTTACTTGAAGGCCTCATTACAACTTCTAAGTCACATATTAACACTTGCAACTTGGGATCTTTAGAAATAAAACCAACCCCTAGTTTGACCAAGGACCGACGTAAGCTCGGTTTAATTTCACCAACAGAAATAGATTCGACAGGACCCTGCAAAATTGACATAGTTATAAACAGACGAATATCATCATCTTATAGGCACTAATATACTGAAGAACATAATTTTCATAAGTTGACAACCATACAATGAAGATACGAAATTAATTTGGAGACGAGAGGGAAAGAGCAACGGCAGAGCTTTCATTACAGGAACTTCTGGTTCATTCAAACCAGGTTTTCTTCAGACATCCAGGAAATAATCTTCTTTGCTAATGAATTTTAATTGACCATGCAAAAGGATAATCAATCATAATATAACATGCACAAGGACAATCTCTCCTTTTTATATATAAGGAGGGAATATACTCTTTCATCACACAGTGATCGAAGTTGCATACCAAATAAGGATTAGAAACACTCTAGAGTCTAGACAGATATATCATATAAACAAGCTCACATACACACACTCACTTTGTAAACAACTGCATTAATCTGCTTCCAAAAAAATTAAATAATAGAGGCATTTCTCCATAAGACCATTCACTCATTAGTGATTCTAGCAAAGTCACAGTAGACTCACAGTACTCTTATGAGCTTTTTAACTTGGGAAGGAAAAAGGTAAAACATCTTTTTATAATGACTGATAATTTGTATATAGATAAGAAATAAGTAATAAATGAAAGTGAACAGGTAGTCCTATAAGAGTAACATTCAGATAAAACTAGGAGTCCAATCTCAAGATAGAACCAAAACTGCAACAGTCTGTTCAGCTAGTAAATCTCTTTAAAGTTTACCACAACATCCCAACCCAAACTCATAATAATAAAGAGCAGTGACTGAAGCAAGAGAGAAAACCTTTTTAAACTTCACTACGACATCCCTAACAAATATCCATCCAGCGACCCGAAATCTGACAGATGCTCCTAATACACGGCTTAAAATCCAAGCTATAAACCTTGAAGCAAATCTGCAAAAGATTGTTGAAAAGTTTAGCAACCAAAACCAATCTAAATCACTTCAAGCACCATATATGTAAGATTGAAAAAGTGGAAGAGGATGATAGAAATTAGTCTATGCCATGCACGACCAACAATGAAATCAAAACCATTTCTGGCTATGGATGAAAACTATACAACCTAAGGAAAGGTAAAAATGGTATTCTCCTTTCGAGGTGTTTATTCTGCAATAGCGCTCCCTGATAATTGTGATGTGTCCTTCTCAGGCTTTCTTAAATGGACTCTCAAAATAAATAAATAAAAAGTGTTTTGTTCATCAAAAAAAATTTTTTATCAAACTAACCGAACCTTGTTCCCATGCTCCACAGTCCACATATGCCAAAGTCTCTCTCTTAACATTTAAAATCTGCAATTAAAACTCAAAAGGCTCTCTTGCTAAGCAGACTCATATAACAGATAAGATCAGTATCGCACTACTGATCATTTCTCTTTTGTTTTAACTCAAGCGAGTTTGAAAGTGGTGCCTGTATATCATTCAAACTAATACAGCCAGCCACACACACACATTATCTTAGTTGGTTCTGAGGACAGCTGTAAACTTGCTCATGTCTCAAGCACTCCAGGATGACGATTTAAATTTCAAAAATGAACAAAACTCTCACTTAACTCATCAAATTCTAACTACACCTATTCCTATAGTTCTTCATTAGCATCAAAAACTGAATTCCGCATACCAAAACACATACATACAGTCACAATTTCACATACACACAAATATGAATTGTGAATGGGGAGGGAGCGAGAAGAGTACATGAAGAGCAACCACAATGTGATGCAAAGGATCAAGAAACCGAAGAGGAACTTGACGGGCGAAGCTGCCATTGTTATTCTCTGCGGAGATGAGATTGATCCGATTAGGGAATTCCAGAGAATCGAAGAAGAAGGCGAAGCATTCTGTGCTCATAACTTTTTCATGTCATAAAACCCTAGCAAAACGAATTAAAGGCAGGCAGGGACTGTTGTTAACGCAAAGCAGACTGAGTCTTCCTGGCGTAGCGATCGGAGGGCTTGTAATTTTGATAGGAGAGGGAGAGAGAAGCAGATCCGATCCGTGAGGTACAAAGAGAGAGAGAGAGAGAGAGAGAGTGCTGTGGGAAGGGGTGGGGATCAGGTGCGGTTAGTGTACGGACAATTTGATTCTTCGAGCATATTACTGTGCGTGAGTGGACATGTTGTTCTTCGTTTTGTGGAAATGACGAACGCGTCCTTGGAGGATGGGACGGGACAAAAAGGTCAACATAGCGTTCGGACAATCAAAGTTGGCAGCGGGTGGGTGTTGAATTAGCCGCGATGAATGCTTTTTCAAAAACTCGACCAAAAACAAATCTTCTTTAGGAAAATAGACAGAAATTTTTTTTTAACAAACAAGTATATAAGGTACAAGGCCCACCCTCTCTTGCAAGTGAATGAACTAGCTTTCTAAAAGAGCTCTCGTCTATCTCTTCGCTTAAAAACATACTAGAGATCTCTACACACTCGATGAGTGTGAAATTATGGGTGTTTATTTAAAAATTTATGTGTATTTAATTAGGAATAGCGTGGGTGGTTAAGCAGTTGAAATCTTTTTAATTTTTTTTAAATTTTTCTTGTTTTATAAGTTGACTTTATTATCCTTTTTATCAAATTAGTTTTTAAAGTATTTTAATATATGAAGGGTATTTATGACAAAAATTCAGTTATGATCAACAATCCTCCTTCTTTTAAATATATTAATTAATATTACTAGTATTGTGGACACATGCTCTGCATGTATGGCAATTTTTTTGTTAGAAGCAGTTTTTTTCTAAAAAGTAGTGAGTAATTTTTTTTATTTTAAATTCTTTTATTAATTATTTTATTTTTTATCTTTTTGTCCCTAATATTTGACTTTTATTCAAAGTTATTTAATATTTGAGGGTTATTTTGGTAAAAAAATTCTGTTTTGATTAACAATAGTTGTTCTCTTTATAATAGTATAGATTATAAATATATAAACTACTAAAATTTTAATAAATTTCTTTTTCTAGTTTAAAAATGTTTTTGGGAAAACAAATTAACATAATATTACTTGTTTAGAGTATAGGAAATTGCAAGAATACCATTTGAAATTAGAAGGGGACTGTGCAAATGTTACCCAAATAGAAAAAACTATATATGAGTATGACTTACAAGAAATAGATAATAAGTGAACTATTCTAATTTATGAGTTTCTCTAATTTTGCTTACATAAAAGGAAATAGGCACTTCCGTCCAGTTCCATCTTATATTCGTTAAATTTGATCACAAGGTCAAATCAACACTTAACTCTAAATCTTTTTATCTTTCTCTCATTACTTCTTTCTTAAACTCCTTCTCAATTCGATTTTAGTTTATTAAGGGTGTTTTGAGCAAGAATTTGAATTCTCTAGTCTCTACTATAAATTGGGTTACTATAATCTGGTTGGCTTTTTATATGAAGTTGTCACGTCATTGTCACATAATCTAACGGTTGGAAACAAAAAAAAAATTCCAAAAGCTCATCAGAGGATCCAAGTCTGGGCATAGGTGAATAGTATTCATTCAACGAAGCCCGTTTCTTATTTTTGTTTTCAGAAAACAGTCTCATTTATTAGCCAAAAAAAAAAGTCTCATTTAAAGGAAGGAGGACCTTTTAGTCTTTTAGCCCAACAAAACCCAGCTCCTAAACCCTTCTTCTTCATCTCTGCTGCGCGCCTCCTCATACGTGCTCAGAAACCCTTTCGCGTTTTTCTTCTTCCTCCTCACCATTTCGTGTTTTTTCGAGCGAGGTATGGATTTCAAAACTTATTTGATGGGTATTTGATTATATGCTTGGACTGATTTTGGGGTTGTGTCTTCAATTTTGTTGTGAATATTCTATGCTAATCTCAGGGTTTCTCAAAATACGATGTAAATGAATTCTTGTGTTGATTTTCTACCATAGTTAAAGTTGGGATTTGTAATGCACAGAATAAGTATGAATAAAAATATTTACCTGGGATGATTCTGATGTTTCTCTTTGATTTTTGGCTATGGAAAAGGTTTTTACTTTTTGTTAGAGTTACCAGTTATGCTTCTGTTTATGTCGGAACCAAATCTTCTGACTAGTTTTTCGCCCATTGCATAGAAAACTAAAGCTTCATAGCTATGGAGGATACTTCAAATTCAAACGGGAGCCAGGAAGATATAGTAAACAAGTAAGTCTAATTTGTGAAGATTAAATTATGATAGCTGGGTTTTGATAGTCATATTCAGTAATTTATGTTTTATTTTCATTGCTTCTATTTTTTTTAGAGAAGCTCCTCAGCTTGAGGCTGTGTTGAAAGAAATGAAGGAAGGATTAGATATAGTTGATATCAAAGTCAGGGCTTTAACTGCCAAGGTAAATTTATTCCTGTTTTCAATATGGCTTTTCTGCTACTCAGTTGGTGAGGAAAAATATTAGGCTTGAAAGTAATGCAAGTACCTGCAGATTTCGTTGTTAAGAAAATACTTCCACAAGAAAGCTTGTTTTTTAATTTGGTCATCTTCAACTTTAGGGAAGCAAAGATATTTTGTTGAAACAAGTGAGGATTATAGGCATCCCAACTCGCATGGTGGTATATTAAGCATGCTTTACACTGAAAAAAGATATGTTTCATCCTGTTGTTTTCTTCTTTAGGTGAAAGAAAATCACTATCCAACATCCCAAGGGTTTCACTATCTTGAAGCCAAGAATTTGCTGCTTCTACACTATTGCCTGTCACTTGTCTATTACTTACTCCGCAAGGCTAAAGGGTTCTCGATCAATGGACATCCCGTTGTTCAGAGCCTTGTTGAGACAAGGTTGTTTTTGGAAAAGGTCTGTGGCTCTATTTGTCTTTGGCTCTCCCTGTCATTCTATTAACATGTTTAATCAGTCGTTACTCAATTCTCACCCTTTTGTTTGCAACAGATTCGACCTATTGACAAGAAGTTGCAGTACCAAATTGAGAAGCTGACTAAGGTTACTGCAAGCACAACCGAGAATATACAGCAAAGTGAGAAGGAATCACAATCAAATAAAACAGCAGATCTGTTGAGTTATCGCCCGAACCCTGAAATGATTCCTAGCAAAACAGACATGACTTCTGAGGTGAAATGCATAGCACTATGATATTTGGCATCCTCTTTTGCCACCCAGCGAACCATTGTTAAAGTTTGTTTCTATTTATGTATTATTGTAGGATCGTGGTAAGTATATACCACCCAAAATTGCCCCGACTTCAATGGAGAAAGATAAGTCGTCAAGATTTGAAAGAAATGCATTCAGAAAGGAGGAGAACACTCTACGACAGGCTAAGCAGAGTCGTTATGTGAGGGACATGGTTGATGATTTTGAAGGGAGACCCGAAGAGGTTTGTTGTTGCCTGATTTCATGGGGGGTTATCTGGCGTGAATGGTGGATTTACTGTTCTCCTAATTTTCTTTTTTCTTCATGTCAAATTACAGATTGTAGAAAATTATGGAGCTGAAAGTATAGAACTAGAAAGATATAAGGCAAAGCTGGATGAGCGTGCACGGCAAGAAGAGGAGCTTTTTACTCGTGCTCCTATTACAAAGGAGGAGAAAAGGAAGGCGAAACACTTATTAAAGTCAAGAAATGGGTATGCACCATTTAGTTATTGATTCTTTTTTAATCATGCCATAGTTATTGGTCTGTAGAAAATGTCAATGGCTGACTTTTGTCAAATTGTTTCTATCAGGATGCTTGCTTTGACTGAAAATTTCTTTGAGGACATTAAAACTCTACCCTTGGAAGATGGGAATGATGAGATGGCAAGTTTCAGTAGCGCTAGAGGTGGAAGAAGTGGAAGAAGTGGAAGAGGTGGAAGAGGTGGAATGAGGAGCCATAAGAAGCGCAAGGTATACAAAATATCAATATGATCTCTTAGAAACTATCAAATCTAATATACAATATATACTTTTTTCCTCAACTAATTTCATCCATGAAGTTCTATTTTTCACTTGGCCTGTTATCTCACACTAGTGTTAGGAATCAGTGCTGATCTACTTATTTCCAGTAAGTGGTTCGAGGTACTAAATATATGATCTCATAGTTTAGTTAATTAAGATGAATTCAGTATGAAGTACCATGCCTATTAGGAAGTGAAATGGCAGGTCCTTTGAGATAGTTTTGGTTTCTGAACTAAAACCCTTAGTTGATTACCTATTGCACAATGTTAAATAGAGTTGTGTCTCCTGAAAAAAAACAACCAAAAAAACTTCTGTTGTTCTTACTCATCAGAACTCATCTCAGAATGACTGATTTTTGTTTTTGTCCTTTATGTTTGCATATGTGCATAATCCCTGAACTCATACAAAACAACACACACTGAATTAGTGCAGACGACTTATGATTTGTGCTTCCCTGCTGTTTAAAGGTCATCGGACTTTCAGCAGTTGGAAGAAACGTCCGAGTGAATCTGTGCATAAACTTATCTTTCACCTGGTTCACCATCATTACAGTTGTCCAAGTAAGAATACGTTTGAGACTGATTAATTTCAGAAGGATGGGAAATTAGAGATTCAATTTGGAGTTGGAGCTTTTTGATTTCATAAGACGGCCTTTATTTTCTTAGATACTCATGTATGAAGGCAGTAATAGTAACAAGTTCAAAATTGATTTGGGTCCATACGAACTTTTCAGTTATGAAAAGGTTTAGAAATTGATCGGGGTCCATTTGCAGCTTGAATACATTGTTCCATATCTTGTTTAGTTCATTGTCCTTGCTTTGCATAATTGTGATTTGTGAAGTCATTGACAATTTTGGCCCATTTTGCAGACGAGGCATTGAAGGACAAATTTCTGCAGCTTCATAACTCCAATTGCCTTGGTTTAGTCGCACGATCTAGCTTCCAACAAGGAGGGAAACAAATATCAATTTGATGATTAGAATTAGTCTTTTTTTTTTTTAGCAATACGGTATCGACATAATATTTATAAAGAATCGATTTTAATTTTTAAATTGTTAGTTATTCTCCGTACTTTCTTTTTGACCTCTTATGCATTACTCTTTTTCCCTGTACAACCTTACAAGGAATGTAGTGGCCATACGATTTTGAAATAAGGTGAAATGTAACAATTGGAGAGCTTGAGGTGATTTCAATTCAATGAATTTTAATTTACCTCCAAAGTTTGACCGTTTGGAAATTTGAGAAAGAGAATTGACATAAATGTCGAAGTTGAAAAACATTTTTTTTTTCTTCTGCTTTGTTGGATAGATTTTAAACATGTTAACCAGAATCTCGGAGTCACTTTCCACAGTAATGCATTCAATGCCGAGATTAACAGCTTTCTTTAAGGAAAAATTTTTAGATGTGACCGTCACTCCACGTGGCAATGTAACTGGCAACTCCCAAGTATATAGCCCCAAGCCTCAGCATCAATTACCTAACCAACTCCAATATTTGCAGTAAAACCTCTGATTCAGGACCCAGAAAGATCTTTCATAATCCACCAGTTCCATTTGACCATTTTAGGTATATGATATCTTGCCCCATCTACAATGCTACATTGAGCTTGAACCAACCATTACCAGGCCTCAACCATTTTAAGGATATGGGTCCAGATTCCTTTTGTTCAGAGACTATATACCTTGAGTCCTAAGCCGAGCATGTGTGTCATATAAATAAGGCTAAACGGCGCGAAAAGGGTTTTCTATCAAAATCATCAGGAAACTGGAGAAGCACTTTATGCCCAGCTGCAGGAGCTTAGCACCAAATAAAATGCTTCTCCAAGTACTGGAACACCCATCAGGCTTCACTCCACAAACCCTTGTCTTGCTGAACAAGCCTCCAACTGGCTCGGCATAGCGCCTTTGGTAGTAACTTTGATACCAAGAGCCCCAAACACCTTATGTCGATCTTCATACCATATCCCAATTAAGTTCAAGTGAATTTTCTTCCTCTCACCATTTTCACACCATAAAAAAAATCTCTACTAAGCTTGATGTAGGCAAGCCTAGCAGTCTGCATAGCATACACAGGAATTGTATAAGTCACAGATTGAAGCACCCTTCCTCTTTTGCCATGTACTGATCAGCATTGGTATTTGATAAAATAAAATTAAAAGAAAAAAGATAAGTAATACGGATATCATGAGCTTCATCCTTTAAGAGCTACGATTCACATTTGTAAACTCAATCAGGAATGCTTTGAGGATCAGACGTGCAGAGAGAACATGGCCTTTCCGAGATTTGTTTAGAGGTTGAATACGGAGCTACCAGGAAAAAAAAAAAGAGAAAGGCAAAAATATCACTTTGGTCACTGTTTAGAGGTTTGATTTTATAAAATTGTTGGAGGATTTCTTAAATAGAACTTTTATCCATTAAGCTTGATCATCGAGTTTGTTAACTTGAAATTGTCCAATCACAAGCTAGGATGTTGGTTAACAGTATTTGACCACCACCTTGAATTATCCCAACACTTTGATGCAAAACAGAAGCCAGCCAAACTAACCTCATCACGATCTTAAGTATATATATCATATATGGAAGTAACATAACACCTATTTTGGGTTCGACTCCTCTAGAATAGTAAACTAACGCGAGAATGAAAAAAATATATATATATAAAAAAAAAAGTTTGAGGAAGAAGAATCTCCGGCCTTCTCCTCCTCCTTGACCGCAGCAGGTGCATCTTTAACCTTCAAATTCTTGAGAATAGCATCTTCAGGCTATTGGGACTCTGCAACTTCCTGGAACTTTTCCATGAACAACCTGTTTTTCTCAATCGAAGCGAATCTAATGCAGAAAAGCTCTTCCTTCAATTTGCCATCAGCAAAGTCAGTGGCGTGCCACACACATGACTTCTCATTCCCGGCGTGCTCCTGCACCGTCATCTTTGGCAGAACGAGGTGATTGGCGCGCACCTTTAGGGTTTTAGACTGTCGCATAATAAGGCGACCCTTGCCGGACTCTGTGTGTTTAAGAAGCTTGACAGTACCAGCACCTCGCTCTTTCCATTGTTTTCCATCCTCGTCAAATCGGTAGAGCTTAGCTTTCAGATCGAGGATAGCATCTTCGTTCTCTTCACCGGTGGTGACAGCGACCTCCTCAAGCCTGACGATCGGAGAGACATGGGCTCCGGTGTCCTCGTCATCTCCGGCTAGGGGAACCACTTCTTCTCTGTGGTCGGCCTCGGCGCTCGACATCCTTCGGCGATCGAGAGAAAACGAGAGAAAGTAGTAGGGAAACAGACTAACAGAGTAGGGTATGCGAGAAGTAGGGAAAACTGCAAAAGTATAACCACGTAACGTTTACCGGATATAACTGTAGGGCTGTCAATGGGTCGTGTCGGATTCGAGTCGTGTTAAGGTATTAAACGTGTTGGAATATGTAAACCCAAATCCGACCTAATTAGTAAACATATTGAAAAATCCAAACTCAACCCATTTATTAAACATGTTACCCGACCGAATCCGCATAACCCATTTAATAAAATAATAGTCAATATAAATAACAGTTTATCAATTTCACACATACAAAAAAGTTTGGTTGACCCATTTAATCAATTTTAAGCTATAAAATTCATGATATATGACTTCTCAAAATTATTACTATAAATTTTTTATATATTACTTATATTAGAGGTAGAAAAAAAAAACCATTCAAGAATATAAATACTTGAAATTTCTTGAATTTTAACCTAGTATAATCAAGTTAATCGAGTGATTTGCGAGTTAGTAAATTGGCCATAAACCCACCCTTTATTAAACGTGTCTTGATGAGTTGACCCGTAAATCACTCATTTGTTAATCGTGCGGATTCAACCCGTTTTATTTCGTACAGATTTCGAGTTGTGTTATTGAGTCGTATCAAAATTGACAGCCCTAAATACATAACTTAGTTTTTTTTTTTTTTCAATTATTATTTTTTGAATCACATCAACTTAAAATACTCAGCTGAATTTTTTTACAGCTAATTATTCACACTGCAATACCAAAACTAGGCCTAAGAATAAAAAAAACACTAGAAACAGTTGGATTTGGATATATAACAATTGACATCTCTAACAAAAATAATATCAATTAATTTCAGAGCCATGCTTGGCAGGCTGGGGTATGCTGTACAGAATAAGACCCAAGACAAGAATCGCACTACCAAAGACGAAAAATGGGCTCAAAGTGGCACCCTCTTCAAGATATGGCAATGGACGGGAAAGAACATAAATTGAAATTGGCACTGCAGAATAAACGAAAGCACTACATTAGCACAAGTTTACTAAAAAAGATAGATTCGATATATGCTATATTACATACCAATCCAATAAAGAGAGAGATCAGAGAGAACCTGACAACATCACAACGAGAGAAGAAACAACTGCCGAGGAAATCTTCACTACATTCATCAATGATATGTTGAACAACAGATTGGTAGCTACGTAAAGCAGGGGGAGCAATGGAGCTCCATTACAACCTGAAGCAAAAGTGAAAAATTAATTTGGCAAGAACTTATAGAAAAAGTTTATTAAAACACGCATAATTAATCTCTTCATGCTACAAGCGTCATGAGACATACCACAATAGAACTTCAAAAAATTGAAATTAAGCTACATAAAAGAAATCAATTATTTCTATATGACATGCCATCATTCTAATCGAGTGTTCTGTCTCTTCAATGCTAAACATTCATATAATTGCCCCATCATTATTTCCTAGCGACCATGCAACCAATAAGATATAGCTTTTTCTTCAAAACACAATGTTCACTTGTATATATTTCTCATGAGTCATTACATTCACCACTCAGATGTTTCAGTATAAGCTAATGTCTTTTGATTGTAACACCACAATCTTAAAAACTATTCTATAAAAACCATACGAGGTATGAGCATCCTAATAGGAATGAGAGGAAAAAATAAAGTAGACATTGAAGTTATACAAATGGTGGAAAATGACATAATACCACAGTTTATTATTATTATTGGGCCTATGTCCAAAAATGCAACAGTTAATAGAACCTACAATAATATCAATGTTTTCCAATTGTAGCTGAGAGAATAGATACTTAAAGCAATCAACATAGAATGTATTCACAGCACGCAAATCATATAGTAGACAAATTACCGAAAGCATATCCCAGAGAACTCCGATATCAAGGTATTTTGGAAAATTACAGAAAGAAATTGAAAACAGATATGACAGCTTGCCTGATGTAACAGCTCCAATATTCAGAAAGCAACCAGCACCATCTTTTAGATATGCAGGAAGTTGGGCAAATGGTATGCCTCTCATATGTGATAAGAAAGGTAGCAGTACAAGTACAAAAAGAGCCTACAAGTCAAAGGAATAAGGGTTACAATCAGGTTTTTCTAACCTCAACACGAAAAATAAAAATCGCTTGATCAACCAGGACAAAAGTTTTTTCCTCGAGACTTTATTTTCTTGGTTAACCACAAACAAAATATCAGGATGAACTAGATGCACAAATCCAATTTGAAGCCTGTTTATCAGGTTGCTAGAAGTAGGGATCGGATTTTCACCTATAGGCTCTAAAAATATCTCAACAGCTTATCTCCCATATCTTTCAAGACAACTATCCCCATGACAAGAATTTTAAACTTCATCATGCCTTCTGGACATACTCCTGCTCATGCTAGAGAGGATACACCACGTTGATTGGTCCTTAGTGACAATACCGGCATCCTTTTTTCCAATTATATGACTTTGTATGGGCATCATAAGACTTTTCTGTTAACCTGGGTCACCTGACATATGGTGGACATGCTTGCTACCGGTGAACCCCATAAATTTTTTTGAAGAGAAACATTTTTATTAAAAAACCAACAGAAAGATACAAAGAAAGTGGACAAGAAATCCACAAAACACGAAGAAAGAGACCCTCATAAATTTCATCGAGTATAAATAATTAAAGGGAAAATGTTCCCTTATCAATGGTCATTTTCCAAATTAAAGAGACCCTCAATAACCCTTCATTCTCTTCATTTTTCAGGGACCATCTTTCCTTCTTAAGATGGCAGCAGGGAAGTTCACATAAAACAAAAAGAGATATAGACCAATAAAGAAAACTACAAGACTGACAAGCAATATAATGAACATGATCGAAGTAGGAAATCGATATCTAGCTGAAAAGAAAAACCGAAAAGACAAGAATAAAACCAGGAAAGATCAAATCCCATCTTTCTTACCTTCACATTCTCTCCCTCTTCTAGTTCTCTCTTCTCTTTCTCCCTACTAGTTTCTCATCAGATGTGTAATAGATACTTAAGAGCACATTGGGTAAACCCAAGGTTTAGAATATCGGCCATAACAGATATATCGGTAATTAAGAACATTTGTTGCGGATAGAGGACATATCGGCCCTAAAAAAACGGATATATCGGGTGTTGGAATATCTGCAGATATTTGTTACCATACTTACTGGACTTCACTCATGCACACAAAGGGGAAAATAAAACTAACAGAAAAAACGAATTCCTTTAGGCGGACAGACTTAAGGCTTGGGCACAACAAAATAACACAAAGAAGTGCCATACTCTCTGTCGGATGGCTTCATTGGTTTGCCCCAAAATTTTGTAGTTCTTGTAGCGTGTCTTTTATTGATGGACTATCCAATTGGACCACAATACCGAGGTGCATCAAGACATTAGGAACAAGAAATTGGTATATTTTAAACTAAACAAAGCAAAGTCATAGTCACCTGAAATCCAGATCCAAAAGAATTGACAACCAATATGTCGAGTGATTTTTCCTGCATGAAAATAGATTTATGACTTGAGAAAGTATACAAAATTAGCTGGGCAACAAGAAAACAATTGAGAAAAATGTCAGCTAATTTTTATTTTAAAAGGTGTCAGCAAATTACTTAAAAACACATAATAGGCAAGGTCGTACCTTAAGGTGGGCTGCAGCATCAACAAAGACAAATTCCTATTATAAGCCAGAAGATCAAATTTAATTATTTTGTTCATAAAGTGCACCAGTAAACTTATAATGACTATTCATTTGTTTAACCTTGATTATAAATGCAGCAGCTTGAAAAGCACATGAAGCAATCATTAGTACCGGCCACACAAACGCAACTCCAGATAGCATCTGGCCAGAATCAGACCCGCTACAATTACATAAAACATAAATAACCATCAGAAGCCCACTTCACTATATGTAGAAAGGAAAACTCTATGGGTACAAGATACTAAGTTTAACAATATGGAGATTTACTTTTACTAGAATATCAGAATTTACCAACAACATTCAGTCATTCACCTTCTACTATAGAAAGCAGATAAAATATTCATGTTGTTTACAGTAAAAAGCATTACTAAAATTCATTTAAAAAAGGGAAGTGTTAAATGACACACTTTATCAGCTAATAAGAGAGAACCAAATAATAAACAAAACCTGAACAGTGATCACAAAGAATCATTAGACTAGAAGAGGGTCAAGGAAGAAGAAGGTGATAGATCTAGGCAGTGGCTATGCAGACTCCAAGTTTGTCATCCTACACTCCAAAATCAATGTTTAATTATTTGAAATTACTCAGAAAAGAAGTGCAGGATGACAAACTGAGAGTGGGAATAGAACTTCCCTATATCCAAACAAATTCTTGCAGAAAGTGTAGAATGGCATGCCAAATAGAAACAAAAACTGCAGACAGACTTTCTAAGAGCGTGCTAATTTAACAGTTGGCGGATAAAAATATGAATTATTTTATTTTTCTTCAACAAGAGAACCCAGACTTTTCACTTATGTTCTGTATAGACAAATTGCATCTTTCACTGGGAGGAAAATGAAGACCAGATGTGGAACTGTTCAAACATCTGACAAGACTTTTTTTCTTCATATTTGTGATACATGTGCATGCAGACCATTAACAATTTGTGAGCATTATATAATCTAAAGAGAACCATGTCCAAGCGACTGCTAGTGGATCCCTTCAAAGATCTGTGTCACAAATCCTCCAAAGTAATTGATAAAGGAACCCAACCACATTAAATATAACTAAAAATAATAGCAGATCTTTGAATTGTAGAAGAATGGAGTAAGATACCTTGCAACAGCTAGTGCTACACCTGCAGCTACGAGAATGCAGCCAACAATCTGATTGCATGTGTATGTTCTTCGCAAGACAAGAGAAGAAAAGGCCAGCTGCCACACCAACATCGTCTGCACAATATTGCGATATAAAGCAAAACCGAGGAGACGTAGTTTGCAAATGTTACTGGTACAAAAAAAAACTAACAATAAATAAATCATAAAGTAACAAGCGTTGTGCCTTTTTTCTGGACTAAGGCAAATGTTTTACATGCTATTTGAATTTCATATTTTATTTTCACATATTTTGTCACACCAACATCATCTGCATAATATTGCAACATAAAGCAAAACTGAGGAGACATAGTTTGCAAATGTTACTGGTATAAATAATAAGCAATTATGCATTTGCTCTGGACTAAGGTAAATGTTTTGCATGCTATTTGAATTTCATATTTTATTTTCACATGTTTTGTCACAATCAAAACAGTTCATATCTTATTTCTATTCACTAGATTGAAATTAAAGAAGCTTTTAATCCATATATTCAGGACTGGCAGGTCAATGTTCTGCAACCTGCTAAATGTGAATTCTTCTGCCTACTCAACAGATTAATGAACGGACAAAAGTAAGTAGGACTTCTTTCCCCCAAATATTTAGTTCTGATTGTGCCTATCAGAAATTCAGCCCAAACTTGAATAGAAACAATGATCCTTGACTAACCTCAGCCTGGCTTGAGTTAAAAAATAAAGCTAAGTTGCTAGACAATCCAATTGCCAGCCACTTCAACTCGTATCTTACATGTCCAACATGATCATACATAATAATGAAGTTTAGACCAATTTCCTTTTGTTTTTCATAAACTTTAAAGGAAACTAAATGGCTGACACAAAATTCCTTTCTCTTTACTAAACTCTTTCTTAATATTTTACCACATTTAATATGACCCTCAAATGCAGCAGGGATAATCCCAATACAACCGTAGGCCATGACATACTATCTGCACAACCTAGGTCTCTTCTCATCCACCTTTTGCGCTGAAAGCACCTTCTCCATAGACATGGCTCTCATTGATTCTAAATTATATTTTCCCATTAAACAGATTATTCTTCCAATGATAAATGGAATGCCTCAATGTTGCTGATGAGCAAGCCTTCCATTCATGAACTCCAATATGGCATGAGTACCAATATCCTACTTAACAACGTATGCACGATACTGATGATACGTCCAAAACAAGTTAATTTAGGTTCTTAAGAACATCATCCCATTAGTAGCTTAAATAATTGGGCATGATAACCATAGGTAATAACCTACTCAGGCATGCTTGTATTTTGTTGGTTACATTTTTGCTAGGATAATAGAAAATACCTGATTCAATAAGGGTACAGCCGGTCCGGGAAGCATGGCTGTTGAAGATACATACAATTCACAAAAATAAAACACCAAAACCATCAATAAAAAAAATACACTTCCTATACAGGGTATTGCTGAATCTTAACAAACTCACCTCAATCAAAAAATCAAACAAACTCACCGCATCCCCAGATGAATACACATGGGGCTAAAAACTCATAATCATGTACAAATAAGACTCAATGTTAAATATTAATGATAAAAGTAAAGGGTATAGTACCTACAGCAGCCATCCCAGAAGCGACTCCAAGGGCATCTAAGGCACCAATGGCCACAAACGGTGATTTGGGAAGCGCTATCATTTCGTCGGTCACGATCCCAGAACGGTACCGTAGGTACAATATTGAAAAGTATATAACCACATAACTGAAAACCCACTATTCCAATCACATTACAAAAACAATAATTACTAAAAAGATGGAAACTTTAGTATCAAAAATTTACAATTGAAATGAGTGGATTGGATTGGATTACCCGAAGGTTGTGAATTGGGCCAAAAAGAAGGGGTGGTTCTTCATAGGGACGAGAGCGAGCTTGTAGAGAACCTTGTTGCCGACGGCTAGAGCTATGGTCAATAGGGAGCTCAAAACGATGCGTTTTGTATTCGAGGAGGATGAGGAAGAGGAGGAAGCGGGTGAGCTTGCAAGTGACGCGTGGACTTTAACTTTGTGGGCTGTTGTCCAGGTGGGTTTGCGATCGGAGATGAGGCTAAACGGTGCGTTTGGCGCGAGGCGGAGAAGAGAAAGCTTATGCCTTTGAAGGAGTGGCATTGAGTTCGAGGTGGAGGTGGAAGAGGAGAAGGAAGTCCCGCCATTTTTTAAGGTGTAGAGGTGAGACTGCGAAGGGATGGAAAGGAAGTTGTAAAACGACGCCGTGGAGGAACCCATCATCAGAGAGAGAGAGTTAACAGGTCAGAGATGGGCTGGCAGTGGCAGTCATGATCCTCCTATTCTGATGTGAATTCATTCATTCAATTTGCGAAGCTACTTGTCTCTCCCTTTCTCATTTCCAGATCTAAATGTATTTGCTTCTGTTTCTGTTTTTGACAGAGGAGCTCAGGAGCTTAGGTGGAGGCTCACCGGCCAAAACAGAGAAGGACAGCGAAAGGACAAGAAGAGAAATGAGACCCAACTCTGGGGGGAGGTTTGGAAATTAAAATTTACGGGGGAGTTTGCCTTAAACAAATTCTGCATTATGAAAACGTGTCAGAAGAAGGCTCCCCAATATTTCCGACGGCTGTCATTGAAATTGAATCGGGTCCAAAACTCCACTATATTTTTCCACTCTTTTGATTCTTTCTTTTTTTGGTCAACCTTCACCTTTTTCCCCACCATTCAATGTATGCTAATTACTTTCGTTGCCTTTTCAATCCACCATCGCATGTGTGATGGGACCCCCCGATGAGTAATGCTACCAAAAGCAATCAAAGCATATGTAAGCGGACTCGGATCGTCGCGGAGAGGTCGTTTTATTTTCTCACAAATAAATCTTAACCCTCCAATTTGATCTCGCGGTCAGAATTTGCCTACTTTTTTTTTTTTTCCCTCTTGCACCTTGAAGAAGTTGTTCATCTTCTCTCTCATCCCTCTCTTTTCGTCCGTCTCTTCCCTCTCTCTCAGCACCTTGCCCAAACATGAAACACCAGTTCTTCCTCTATCAATTGATAAGAAAATCAATTCAAGATCTCGAGATCAATTGATACAGGAAGAACTGGTGTTTCATATTTGCCTATTTGGGCATGGTGATGAGAGAGAGAGGGAAGAGAGAGAAGAACAACAACTTTAACTCTTTAAGGTGGAAGACGGAAAAAAAAGAGTAAGCAAATTCTGGCTGCAATATCAAATTGGAGGGCCAGGATTTACTTGTTAGAAAATAAAAGGACATCTCCGTAAGGAGAGGATCCGAGTCCCTTGCAGGCAAGACAGAACTAGAAGAAAAACTCTTGACGCTTCTTTGCTGGGATCCCTTCTTTGCTTTCCTTACTTTGTAAACACATTAATTTCTATGTCTTTTTTTTTTTTTATATAAAAATGTGACAATCTATATTAAATTTTAAATGGAGTAGACAATACTACATTGACATTAAAACAAACTAGATGCAACAGTGCATCGAAAATAAACCTAGTAAGGACATAACTGGATGCAAGATCGCATTGAATAAAACATCAGATGTAAGTCGGACGATGAAAAATATAACTTATGGTATGATCAACTATGCATATTTCACACGCAAAAACATACGTCGAACAAAGGGCAATCTTTCATCAATGTAGCTGGTGGTATGCTCAACCATACATATTTCATGCAGCCTGCCTCTTAGTGATCAGGGATTCTGTGAACACTAATAACAACAACAACAAACATTTGTACTAAATGCAATGTTGAATGTACATGATTGTTAAGGAAGACTAGGAGGAGAAAGGGAAGGCTTTGCAACTTTGAGCTCACCACAGTCACTGATATAAACAGTTTTGAGAGGCTTATTCCACAGAGCCCGAGCCTGCATTGCTTTGTCGTCTCCGATAAACTCCAAATCATACGTCTAACAGAGAGCAATCTTCCACGTAAATAACCAAAGATCAGGAGCCCAAGTCAAAAGCCCAACAAAGGAGAGAGCCTAAATCAAGCCCAGAAACCAGGCCCAGACCCCGATCCCAAATATAGATCCTGGCTCAGAACCAGCAACTAATTTTGTCAAACCTTCCTGTATCCCAAATGTGAATCCAAACATAAGTAGACCCAAACACCACAGCCCACATAACATGAAATAAGCCCAGACCTAGACCAAACAAAGTCCAGACCCAAATAGGGCTTCTCCATACATCCAAGCCACCCTAGCCGCCGGTGCTGCCGTTAACCAAACTTGACCTCAAACAAGCTGACTTAACAAGAACCTCAAGATAACGACCATAACTGACACCATCACTAGATTCGGTTCGGCATTAGACCGGTTCGGATCTGGACGAACAAGCGCACATGAGATGATATTGCCATCAGATCATTCGTTAAGATCAATTGCAGAGACGGGATCCGATGACCATGACACCATAATGCTGAAAGGAAACCCCGAAATCTACCTAAGCTGACCACTGCGAGCATGAACTACCACACCCATAAACCCGACCCGAATGACAAGGGTCACCTAGTGGGTCTCCTTTTAGGATGACTTGTGGCATGCACAATCATGATATGTTTACTTATTTGGAATGTGTATGAGAATAAAAAAATTGATTTCTATTCCTGAGCTCTCTTGTGTTTACTAACATGCACATGAATCAGAATGGTTGTGGATCCCACGTAAAAGTAACTAAAAAAAATAATTCATTCCTGAATATCCGGAATTTCATTATCAAGGGAGGAGTGTATTAGGAATGAATTTTGATTCATTCACATTTTCATTCCAAATACGTAAACATATCATCAGATTAGAGCTGATGAGTGGGCCTCCTTTGCTAACGCATCAACAAGATATCATGCCCAGTTAGATTATGAGTCCCAGCCATTTGAATCTTATAATTTCATCCCAAGTGCCTTGTATTCACCAATTTTAATCAATCTGGTCTAGCCGTTACATTTTCCGTCAATTATTCCATTAAATGTCAACGTAAAAGTTAAGGAGATAAAATAAAAACTACCAAGAAAAAAACTAGAAACGTAATTTGGATTTGGATACATAACAAATCAAGAAAATCATATCAACTAATTTCAGAAACATCCTTGGCAGGCTGGGGTATGCTATACAGAATAAGACCCGAGACAAGAATTGCACTACCAAAGAGGAAAAACGGGCTCAAAGTTGCACCCTCTTGAAGATATGGCAATGGAAGGGAAAGAACATAAATCGAGATTGGCACTGTAGAATAAACGAAAGCACTACATTAGCAAAAGTTTGCTAAAAAAATATAGATTAGATGCATGCTATGTATGTCACATACAAATCCAAGCAAGAGAGATCAAGAGAACCTGACAACATCACAATGAGAGAAGCAACCACCGCCGAGGAAATCTTTACTACATTCAGCAAGAATATGTTGAACAACAGATTGGTAGCTATGTAAAGAAGTGGAAGCAATGGAGCCCCATCACAACCTGAAGCAAGTGAGAAATTAATTTGATAAGAATTTTATGAAGCTTTTCAGTCTTCATTCATAAAACATGCATAACTAATCTCTACATGGTACATAGGGTAATGAGAATTACCAGTTTACCACAACAGAATAATCACGTCAGAAAATTGAAATAAGCTACATAAGAGAAATCAATAATTCCTTTATGTCATGAGATTATTCCAATTGAGCCTTCAGTCTCTTCAATGCTTAAGATCTGTATGATTGCCCCGTCATTCATTCCTAATCATCATGCAACCATTTAGATATAGCTTTTGTCTTCACAACCTAATGTTCACTTGTTTATGTTCTCATGTGTAAAATTATTTTATGCAAACTAAATGAGATCTAAGGATGCCAAAGGTTCAGAAGACAAATATATATAAAGATAAAACAGATGGTAGAAAATTATGCCAACGTTTACTTTTATTTTTGTAAACTGACGGAATACACCCAAAAGTGCCACAGTTAATTAAAACTATGATAATATTAGTATTTCAGATTATGGATTGTAGATGAGAGAGTAGATGCTTAAAGCAATCAACATTGAATGTATTCACAGCATGCATCATATAGTAGTCGTATTACTGAAAGCATATCCCAGAGAACTCCCAAATCAAGGTATTTTGGAAAATTAGAGAAATAAATTGAAAACAGATAAAACAGCTTGCCTGATGTAACACCTCCAATATTCAAAAAGCAACCAGCACCATCTTTTAGATATGTAGGAAGTTGTGAAAATGGTATTCCTCTCAGATTTGATAAGAAAGGTAGAAATAGAAGTACAAAAAGAGCCTACAAGTCAAAGGAAATAAAGGTTACAATCAGATTCATTTTTCTAACCTCCACACTAAAAGGAAAAATAAACTTGACCAAACAAGGACAAAAGCTATTTACTAAAGACTTTTTCTAGGTTGACTGTAGCTCAGCCAATCTTATGGTAATTATGAATTATCAAATCTACAAGAAACAATATATCACAAACAACGAGATTAATAAAGCCAATTCGTGGGACTGTTCAAATCTCAGTTTTCAAGTTGCTAGAAGTAGGGATCTTCACCTAAAGTCCCCAAAAGTATCTTATCAACTTATTTCCATCATCCTTAAAGACAATTCTCCATGGCTGGCATTTTAAACTTCATCATGCCTTTTTGACATGTACCACCTCATGCTAGAGAGGAAGCACCGCATTGATTTGGTCCCCAGTGACAAAACCAGTATCCTTTTTTTCTCAATTATATTGAATTTTTATGGGAATGAGAAGACTTATCGTTCACTGTGTCATCTGAGATATGAGGGACATGCTTGTTACCAGTGAGCCCCATAAACCTGATCGAGCATAAATAAGTTAAGTAATAGTCACCTGAAATCCAGATCCAAAAGAGTTGACAACAAATATGTCAAGTGATTTTTCCTGCATGAAAATAGATTTGTGACTTGAGAAACTATGCATCTCTAAAAGAAAACAATTGAGAAAAATGTCAGCTAATTACATAAAAGACTTAAAAAGACAAGGCCATACCTTTAAGTGGACCGCAGCATCAACAAAGACAAATTCCTGTTCACAGATAAATAATCAAGGTTAATAATTTTGCTTATAAAGAGCACCACTAAACTTATAAACAATGTTCATTGCTTTAACCTTGATTATAGATGCACCAGCTTGAAAAGCACTTGATGCAATCATTAGTACTGGCCACACAGACTCAACTCCAGATAGCATCTGTCCAGAATCAGACCCGCTGCAATCAATAACACAATAACCATCAGGAGCCGACTTCACTACATGTAGAATGGAAAACTATATGTGTACAAGACACAAAGTTTAACAATGTGGAGATTCTCTTTTCTAGAATATCACAATTTACCAGTAGCATTCACCTTTATTAAAAAGAAGGGAGAATTATTCATGTTGTTTCTAGTAAAAAGCATTACTAAAATTAGATTGAAAAAAGTGGTAGTTGACACACTTTATCAGCTAATAAGGAATAACCAATCGACAAAAAAAACCTCAACGGCGATCACAAAAAATCATCGGACTAGAGGAGGGTGAAGGAATCCAAGCACTAATAGAAATAGTTCAGTTCTTACTTCTTACTCAGTAAGCAAATCCCTTGTAATCAAAAATCTACTTTTTAGAGAAGATGGGATACTTGTAGCTTTTCTAACATAAAACGATGCACAAGGTGACTTCCTCAAACACTGCATTAAAGATAAAAGAATGCCCAAAGAAGAAGATAAAAGAAGTGCAGACTCCAAATTTGACATCCTACACTCCAAAATCAATATTTAAATATTTTCATCACTCACAAAAGAACTGCAGGATGACAAACTGGGAGCAGGAATAGAACTGCCCTAGGTCTAAACAAATTCTTGGGGAAAGTGTAGAATAGGCATGCCACATAGAGATTAAAACTGCAGATAGACTTCGAAGAGTTGTTTAAAATATAATTGGCAGATAAAATATAAATCATAGTTGTTTCTTCAACAAAAAAAAAAGACTGCTTTTCAATTATGTTTTTCTGTATTGACAAAGTGCCTCTTTCACTGGAAGGAAAATAAAGACCACATGTGAGTTCAAACGTCTGACCAGACCTTTTTCGCTTCAAAACCGTTATCTTTAAATGCATAAACATGTATTTATTATGGTTAACCTCATACGTTTTGTCTGTGATTTTCTTTAACCTTATCTACCACATGATAATACATGAGCATGTAGAGTTGTAGACCATTAACCATTTGCAAGTATATATAAATTTAAGGGGAACCATGTCCAAGTGACTGCTGCTGGTGCCCTTCAAAGATGTGTGTCAGAAATCCTTCAACATAATTGAAAAAGGAACCAAACCACATTACATATCACTAAACTAGTAGCAGTTCTTTGAATTGTAAAAGAATGGAATAAGATACCTCGCAACAGCTAGCGCTACACCTGCAGCTACGAGGATGCAGCCAACAATCTGATTGATTCTGTATGTTCTTCCCAAGAGAAGAGAAGAAAAACCCAGCTGCCACACCAAAAACGTCTGCACAATATTGCAACATAAAGCAAAATTGAGGAGAGAAGTTTGCAAATAATAAAGGGACAAAAAAAATGTTACGCATGCTCTTTGAATTTCATATTTTATTTTCACATGTTTTGTCAAAATAAAAAAAGTTCCTTATTTCTATTACACTAGATTGTAATAAAAGAAGTAGTTATCCAATTATTCGGGGCTGGCCGAACAATGTTCTGGCAGTTCTGCAACCCTGCTACATGTCAGTTCTTCTATTGCTCAACAGATTAAGGAAAGGACAAAAGTAAATAGGATTTCTTTCCCCCAAATATTTAGTTAGCTCAGCCCAAACTTGAATAGAACCTATGATAATTGACCAAACTCAGCCTGGCTTGACCTATAAAATAAGCTAAGTTGCTAGACAATCCAATTGGCACCCACATCCAACTACATAACAGAAAAGTTCAGACAATTTATTTTTTTCAAAAATTTTAAGGGAAACTAAATGGTTAAGCAAATTTCCTTTCTCTTTACTATAATTTTGTTCTTAATATTTTACCAAAAATTAACCTGAACCTCAAATGCAGCATTGATAATCCCAACACAACCCAAGGCCATGACACACTATCTGCACAACCTACCTGGTCTCTTTTCGTCCACCTTATGGGCTACAAGCACCTTTGCCAAAAGCACTTCTTTCATCAATTCTAGATTATATATTCCCATTCAACAGACTATACTTCTAATGACAAATGGGATGCCTTGACGTTGCTGATGGGCAGGCCTTCCATTCTTGAACTCCAATATGGCACGAGTACAATATCCTACTTAACGACACATGCATGATACTGATGATGCGTCCAAAACAATTTAATACAGGTTCTTAAGAATATCAACCGATAGTAGCTTAAATTGGGGGAGATTTTCCATAGCTAATAACCTACTCAGTATACAAGGCATGCTCCTGTGTTTCATTTGTTTGTAACTTTTTTGCTAGGATAATAGAAATTACCTGACTCAATATGGGTATAGCCGGCCCGGGAAGCATGGCTGTAAGGATATATAAAATTCACAAAAGTAAAACACCAAAACCATCAATAAAAAATACAATTCCTACTTCATTAATTCATTTCTCATCACTAACAATTCAGACAGGGTATTGTTTCATCATAACAAACTCACCTGAATCAAGAAACCAAACAAATCTACCTCATATTCTAACTCACCATTACTCCCAAATGAATACACATTAAGCTAACAACACATAACAATGTACTTGTAACTCGATTATGTATAAAAATAAATAGTATGGTACCTGCAGCAGCCATCCCAGAAGCCACTCCAAGGGCCTCTAAGGCTCCAATGGCCACAAACCGTGATTTCGGAAGCCGTAGCATTTCATCGGTCACAATCCCAGAACGGTACCGTATATACAATATTGAAAAATATATCACCACGTAACTGAGAAAACAAAACCCACAATTTCAATCACATTACAAAACCAACAATTCCAAAAAGATCGAAACTTTAGTATGGAATTTCACAAATTGAAATAAGGAGCATAGAAGATTAGATTACCCGAAGGTTGTGAATTGGGCCAAAAAGAAGGGGTGGTTCTTCATGGGGACGAGGGCGAGCTTGTAGAGAACGCGGTTGGCGACGGCTAGGGCTATGGTGAATACGGAGCTCAAAACGACGCGATTTGTAGTCGAGGAGGGTGGGTTTGGGAGTGAAGCGTGGACTTTGACATTGCGGGAGGTTGTGATGGTGGGTTTGCGATCGGAGGTGAGGCTAAACGGTGCGTTTGGAGAGAGGCGGAGGAGGAGAGAAGGCCGAGGTCTTTGAAGGAGTGGCATTGAGGTTGAGGAGAAGGGAATCCCACCATTTTTGGCGGTGTAGAGGTGAGACTGAGAAGGGACGGAGAGGAACTTGTAAAACGACGACGTAGAGGAACCCGTAAAACCCATTTGATTTCCCCCTTCTCGATCGTCACGTGGAGGAGTATTATGATATATCGAATCCGAAAGCTTCAGACCAAAAAACAAAAATCCGAAAGCTTCAGACCAAAAAACAAAAATCCGAAAGCTAAAAAAGAGAAAAGAGAAAAAAGAAAAGAATTTAATTCTAATACGATACTCGTTACCTTGCTTCCAATTATGGACAAGTATCTTACTATCTTATCATCATAATTCTAAAAAAAAAATCTTATCATCGTTCATGTCGAATATGTTGCCGAACAAACTAGTTTTTTTAGGCTATCAATATGATCATAATTTTGTCTAGTTTAATAATTGTCCTACTGTTTTATTTCAAGTAATGTTACTTGATAACTGTTTGTATAAGAACCAAAGAGGATTTGTTTTGTCATCAAAAAACACATTAGTTTCAAAATAATTTGCAAATATTGCACTTAAGTCAATTGATACTTTGGTATCTCAAAATTTAAAACTATTATTTAGATACTACTTAACAAAATGTATCGTCATTTACTTTGGTACATTCCATCTAATTTTCTATTAAATATAAAGGTATTCTTGTCAAGTAATTTAACATAAAAAAATTAGACGACAAGTACCGCAGTGAGGAAGCGAGTTAACTGATATGAAATTAAGGTCGATCAGGTGCCAAAATGAGTGGTTTCAACTTTGATCAACTAGAAACAAACATAATTAAGAAAGATAAAAGAATACTAGCTAATACGTATAAGTGTATAACCAAACCCTAAATTGAAGAAAAGAAAGAGACTCCCAAAAAGCCCTAATTAATTCAGATTTAATTATCACTGAGGACAATATAGGGTGTCTGGAGTCGAGCTTGAGTTTCCTTCATCCTCTTCGCAAAGAGTGATGGTGTGTCCTTCTCCAGTTTCTGTTCTCTCTGGTATTTTCTTATGCGCTTTTCTTGCTTTCTTGCGCCAGACGTTTTCCCATGAAAGTTATGACAAAATCTTTTATAAGCCTCCTTCTCTGTCAAGCTTCGCCCAAACTCATCGGTTCTCTCAATTCGAATATCCTCTTCCTGATAATCATGTAACCTTTTAGGTTTAGCTGATTGATGACGACTTGTCGTATCCAGCTTTATCTTTTTCTTGCCTGTCACGTCATCTTCTTCTTCTTCTAGGGTTCCTCTTCGATCTCTGAGCAAAGTTAGGGCACCAGATAACCCTTTTCCAATCGCAGCTTCACGGATAGTTCCATCAGCCGGAACTATCTTCTCATCCTTGATTACCATTCTACTTTCATCTTGTTTTGGTTCTGATTCATCAACTTCAGTTTCTTGCTTAAGAATCTGAGGCTTGTGGTTGTGGGAATATTCATCATGATGATCAAGCTGGAGGCCGTAGACAAAGCTGTCCATGTCTGTTAAGGCAACCTTGGGTGAAGACGACTGGCCGTTAATATTTGAGGGGATTGTGGCGGCGGCAAGGAGTGCAATTGATTTTACACCGGCCACGGCCTCTTCTTTCTTTTTAAGATCAAGTTTACTTGCTCTCTCCTCATCACCGTCAACATCATCAGAAAAGACGAGATGATCATCACTAGTGTCTTCCTGTTCGCATTGGCTATTGTTCATCTTCCGGCGATACTTGCTTGATTTTTCAGACCTTGATTGAAATTGAAAGCTTTCCATTTCTGATTCAACCACGCCGAGAGCCTAAAGGAGGAACGAAGGAAATATTAAAACAATGTGTTGAAGGGAGGAGGTTTTGATTTATTGAAATTATTAGTCGGTTATATATAGATAGACACAAGGGTGAGGTTTCCAAATCAGCTTGTATATTGTTCTAAATCCCTATTTGTATCTTGCATTTCATGGAAGAGATTAGTATTTTGAGTCCTAATTCCATCATTTTAAGGCAAAAGTTAAGTTGCTAATATTTCCAAACAAAGAACGAATAGGAGAATTTCCTCATTATACTTTTAAGCAAAACCTAATGAAAGAATTTCCAACATTTGATTACAACCAAAAGTTCTTAACCTTTTATCATACCCTTTTGTTTCCAAAGCCATGTAGCTTGTCCTAAGACAACAACCCCCACAATGCCATGAACATTAAAGCATTTTCATAGTTCAGCTTAATAAAACAGAACCCTAATAACTGAATATATGATTCTTGAAGCTGCAATACTAAAATCAATAAATGGTGATTCCAGACTCTACTAAAATTAACGAAAAAGTAAAACGGCGGAATCAGAGACCTTACCCGTGTGTGGTTCAATTAACAGTTATAGTTAATAATTGCATGTGCAATATAGTTAACCATTATAGAAATATCATAACAATTATTTGTTATATATCTATTATGGATCGAGTTCATAATTTCTAACATTGTCAGTTATGTCATCTTTTTGGTCCCTTTGTTTTCTACTTCATCTTATTTCAACAATTATCTGACATAAGAAAGAGAAATCTTACTTGAGACAGAGGATCGATCACAAACTCCAAAACCACCGCTTCCGGCAAAGTAGAGCGGTGATGCGATCGATGACAAAATCCAAACGCACAACCAAAGAAGATCGGCAGCACAACGCGATGTGAGCGGTTCTGACGGCTTTTAGCAGTTCGATAGACCAAAGAATTGAGCGGTTGTGTGAATTGATTGTTGTTTGTGAACTGTGATTGATTGAGCAGAGATGAGAGACTACTGAGAGAATGAATTGGGTGCAGCAATTAAGGTGCTGTGATTGTGATTGTGATGGTGTGTAATCTGAGCAGAGAGAACGGAGAGAAGAAAATTGCAGATTGATCGATGATGATGAGAGAGAGAGACAGAGAATTGATGTCGGCTGAAATGAATGAAGAAGAAAAAAAAAAAAAAGAGAGAGAGAGAGAGAGAACTGAGGGCATAAAGAAGACCAAATGCACGGTGGGGATGAGAAGAAGACCAAATGCACGGTGGGATTAGCCAAGGGGTGAAACGGAATTAGTCAGGGGCAAAACTGTCCGGGCACTGCTACTAAGCTACAGTGAAATGAACAGTGACGCCCCTCGAGGAGAAATAGTATATAGTAAATATATAGATCGACAGTACCTAATTACCTTTTACACTTTGGATTTGGAAAGCTGAAAATATAGAATATAGTTTTTGACAAATATGGATTTACTTTCAAATTATTTGTTTACTAGGTCGCACGAGAAACCAATTCTCTCATCGAAAACTCGTCAAGTCATATATGTCAGAGCTAATGCATATTTTCGAGAACCTAGTCATTATTCATTCACTAGCAAACATATTTTCTTGAAGCTAGGCCCAATCATTCGTTTAATACCCTTAAGTTTGAGTTAGCACATCTTTCGAAATTTCAGCTTTAAGGAAGCAAATTCAAACCCAACAAATCGGGTCCATAACGTAATTGAAAAAGATGATTCACACATATTAACAAATAGATCTTAGTGAAAGACTTGCATATCCATTTTGTGTGCTAATAGTGCATGTGGAAAATTTTGTACGACCGGCTGGTAATTATATCATTATCCATAGACCAAGTTAGACCTACCAAGGCCTGCAATGATCGATCGAGCAATCCAATGCGATTAAAATTACCATTGGAATCAAATGTAGTAACATATACATAATTAGTCGGCTTCTTGAGTTAAAAAAAAAATTAAATTCACAAGTGTTGATAGCTCTATATATACACTCTAGCTAATTCATCACTCTTTAAACCACAAGTACAGAGTACGTACACTTTGCTCTTTTACTTGGAGTAATTAACAAGAAGAACATGGCCAAGTCCAGCAACAAAATGGCTGTAGCTCTTAACTTGATTGTGGTGGTTGCTCTGATGATTTCTATATCTGAGTGTAAACAACTCGGAGGTACGTAAGAGTACTTCTCCATTTTCATCCTACATGATTTTATAAATATTTATTTTTTGGACATTTCAGTGATTAACACGTACAAATCTGCCTGCAGTTGGAGTGGATGGTTTTGACGCCGATTGCAATTCCGTTTACGGTGCAGAGTTTGGTGATTCCTGCGCTAGTGTCGTTGAAAAATTCGGATTGAGCAGTGTAGAGTTCTTCCTTTCCATCAATCCTAATAGCAACTGCAACCCCTTTGAGGGTCAATGGCTTTGTGTTGACGGCAACCCAAACAGATGATTTGCAACGCATTCATATCATCATTTTCAATTGAGCAAAAATATTAAATTGTATAAATAAAGAGGATGAGCTAGCTCTGGGTTCGCCTCCTCAACGTATTATAAATTAGTGTTTCTTAATGTTGTTGTTTCTTGGATAGTTTAATTCATCACCTTGTCAATGGATCTATACAAGCTGCAGCAACTGTTTTATCTGAAACGGTTCCCTATTCTATTACAGAACCAATTATTATGAATGCATATGAGATCAGTAACACTGAATGCAATGCTACTTCATTTTTTAGCAGATTGCCGAGATCCGGCCATATCATATTTTGGGAGTTGTTTACCGGCCACTACTTACGCTCTGTACGAGTGACGTCAAAGGCTTAATTGTTAGAGAAAATGAGATCATCGTGGCAGTAGTACTGAACAATATATAGGAAGTGATGTGAAAGGTTTGGAGAGTGATGTGCAAATACAACGTCACAATAAACAATGAACCAAAGGCAAATTGCCAAATTATAGAAGAAAACCTTTATGCACTCAAATCCGGTGAAACAAAAATTACAAGTCTTAAAGTTTTAACCAATATTTAAGCACATATAAACAGACATAAAATAATTATAAGGGATCGAAGAGTCTCGCTTTTTATTTAAGCACATATAAGGAAGCACGTTAACCTAATTAACGAGAACGAACTATTGGTTAAACCCAATACTTTATGTAATCCATTAATTATTAATTTTGATGAATTGTAAATGACATATATATAAGAATTAATTACAAAAAACCCCCCGAACTATAGGGTCATTTTCAATTTTATACTCACGTATTAAATTTTGTCATTTTCATACCTCACGTTTGATTTTGCCAACAAATTTATACCTTGGAAAAATTAATACCTCACATGTATGAATTCATTAGCAAAATCAAATGTGAGGTATGAAAATGGCAAAATTTAATATGTGGGTATGAAATTGAAAATGATCCAATAATTCGGGGGGTTTTTTGTAATTAATCTTATATATAAATGGTTCATTTTTTATTTTTTTGTAATCAATATTTTAATAATTCCAGTCACAACGTACTTTAAGCTCTTTAGGCATGAAATATTATGCAACTCCAATTGGTGTCCCCTAGCACATGCATGCTTAATTTACATGCATCTCACATCCTTTTCGGACAAAGCATATATTTATTGGATAATTTTGAGACGATCTTTGTTCAGTTGCTATCTGGAGTGGAGCTCGAGGAAAAGGTAGAGAAATAGCTATTTTTTTTTGGTTACAAGAGAAATAGCTATTTAGTGTTTGCATGTGAGAAGAATCCAACGTGAAATTGCTTTGAGAAGAATATGATAACCGGCCATAAAATGCTAAACCATTCACAAATTTCGATCTGTCTGCTTCATGAAAATGAAGTATATTTTCATGTCTCCATTAAAGGCATAAGAATTTAAGTTTTGTAATATTTTGCACAAACTTATATCAAAATTCTTCTATCAAATTGGATCATGTCATATTTGGTTGTTCACATGTGTAATTTTTGAGTGGAATGCGGCGATATTGCCATCTATTCACTATTACAGTTGAGTCGATCTGCAGGCAAAAATACAGAGGCGGCTAATACCCAAAACCTGATTTCACAAAGATTAATATATTGCTTAAACAAATGACTTGAGCTACATCATCGACATTGTGACAATCCGGCCAGCAACAATCGAGGCAGGCAGCACAAACACTATAAATATGGCTCTATTTCTGCACTGTCTTTCAAACCATCGATCAACAAGCACAGAGTAGCTTTTGTGCTCTGTCTTTTCCTCATCATCTCCTCCGTTGAGAGCAGAAAACTCAGCAGTAAGTAATTATATATGGGACTAAATTCGTGTTAATACCCTGAACTTTGGGGTGAAATCAGTTCAGTCCCTGCATTTCTAATTTCATCAAAACAGTCCCTGAACTTTCAATTCGAATCCAATTAGTCCCTCCGTCACATTCTCCGTCCAATTGGGACGTTATTGCTGACGTGGCAACTGGAAAAAACTCATTATGCCCCTGGCTACTATTCCCCCTCTTCCACACCAGTTTTTTTTTCATGTCTCATCTCTCTCGCTCCCGACCCGATCTCTCTCATCTCTCTCTGCTCGACCTCGATCTCTCTCATCTCTCTCTCTCTCTCTCTCGCCCTCTCTCTCTGTCCCGTCTCATCTCTCTCTCTGGTGGAATAAAGATGAGATTAATTTGCGAAGCACATGAGCTTGTTGAGCTTCGTGAAATGAAACGACGGAGCTTCATGAACCAAGAGTTGCAGTCCCGTCGATGTGGCAACTACGCGTGAGTTTGTTCTCGGCGTTGCCGGTAGACACGGAGTCTGGGCTCTACTCATCGGAGTGTGGCGAAGCCGTCTGTGATGACAATTATGAGCCACGACAGTGATCGGAGATTGACGACTCGAGGTGGATTTTATTTCTCTCTCCTCGGGTCAGTCTCTATCCAACTTTAGATCCCAACTTCAAGTCTCTTTATCCAGCTTTAGGACCCAGCTTCAAGTCTCTTTATCCTTTGCATACTCAGATCCAGAAAAATTCATGGCCGGATCGAAGAGTGAGTTTTTCTAGCTTCGCTGGGCCCTGCTGAGGTCAGTGGGTTCTGTTGGTCGGAGTGGCGACTGCTGGTGATTCGACGGTGCTGCGGGAAGTTCTAGCTCCGATGGGTCTTTCTGGGGTCAGTGGATCAGAGAGGTGCTGGTGGTGGTGAGGATTGGGTTGGGGAGATTGAGTGACTGAATTGAAGAAGAGGAAGATAGAGAGATGTGATCTGGGTATAGAGAGAAACAGGAGAGAGAGAGTGACCGGATTGAAGAAGAGGAAGATGAAGAGATGTGATGTGGGTATAGAGAGAAACAGGAGAGAGAGAGAGAGAGAGAGAGAGAGGAAAAAAAAATTGGTGTGGAAGAGGAGGAATAGTAGCCAGGAGCATAATGGGTTTTTCCCAGTTGCCACTTCAGCAATAACGTCCCAATTGGACGGAGAATGTGACGGAGAGACTAATTGGATTCAAATTGAAAGTTCAGGGACTGTTTTGATGAAATTAGAAATGCAGGGACTGAACTGATTTCACCCCCAAAGTTCAGGGTATTAACACGAATTTAGTCTTTATATATGAGACTAAAGTTTTATCTAAATCTGGTTGTGCATATATATATATATATATATATTAATATATATGATTGAGATTGTATTGAGCTAGGTTGTTTTGTTTTAATTAATGGTGTAGATGGGAATGGCAAGCCACAGTGTGACACCGTTTAAGGGATAAAACCTACAAATCAATGTACTGGTATCATGGAGGCGTTCGATCTGAGTGAAGCCGAATTCTTCACCATAAACCCAAACCTCAATTGCAATGCTATCTTTGTGGGTCCATGGATTTGTATTAGTGGGTCAGCAAGTTAAGTTGCAGCGCTAGCTGCAGCAGACTTCGACTTCGATCGATCTAACCAAATTGAGAAAATAAATGGATGAATAAAGAGAACAGAGTAGCATGAGTATTCTTTAATCCCACTTTTTTGGTTCTCTTTTCTTTCATTGTTGATCTTGGTTTAATGCTATGTTGAGTATGGAATAGTATGATTGACACTAGTCACACATACATGCACTCTCTCTCTCTCTCTCTCTACATATGATTACATGAAAAATTGGATCCGGTTTCTCTGAAGTTTTAAAGTGTGAAGTTTCGTGAAGTTAGTTAAATATAAACTGTCTAAATAATCCTATGGTTTAGAAGAGACCACATCACTGGGATATGTTTTTTGTATTGTTTTTCTAAATTCAGTAACCTACTGCCGTTAACCTCTCTACCCTTAGTTGTAAAAAAAAAAAAACCTCTCTACTCTCCATTCATTCTGTGTTTTTTTTCTCTCTCTCTCCTAGAACTCCAGAAGGAATCGTTCAAAATCAATCCTCCATATCTGAAGTTTGCTTTAAAGTCAAAGATTTCTACCTTGAGTCTGATCGTTTGGACTGGATTTTGTAGTCTTATTGAAATTTGATTGTATTTTGTCATTTTAATTTCTGTCCTCATATTGATTAAAAAGAAAAATTGAAGAGATGTTAAAAACCTAGAGGGATACCCAAACGCAGACAAAGACCCAAACTCCATTGCCGAGTCAAATCTAGAGAACGCAATACAATAGAGATATATTTTATGTGATTGTATAATTGCTCAAATAGAAGTATAGAACATGGGTTGTAGAAGTAATCGAAGTAATTAATCAAAAGTAAAATTCTGGTCTATCAAAAGAATGGGAAGAAACAAGAAATGAGAAATCAAGAGACTGGAAGACGTCCACGAACTGGATTAAGGAGGAAGGGTTTTTTTTTTGGGTAATTATGGAGGTAACCGCAAGATAACGTCGGTTTACACTGAAACTCTTAAAATTAGTGTAGAATGATGTGGCAACTATCCAAACCCTTGGATTATATGAAGCATCACGATTTTATGAACTTCACGAAACTTCACACTTTAAAACTTCAGAGGAGCCGGATCCTGAAAAATTAAGAATATATGCTTCAATGCTTGTAATACATAGTTGATTAGCACCGTTTTAGTAAAATGATTAGAAGTTCCAAATTAATAAGTCCAGAAAAACCAATGCTTTCTTTCTCTCCTTGGACTGTGCCTGGGTTTCGCCCTTGTCTCCTCTAAAAGGACACCAAGGAGCTCTAGCTTTGATCCTAGCTAGACTTCCTTTCTCGTTCAAATGAGGGAGGTAGTCACGAACTATTGCTAGAATGAATAAGTGAAGTTATTAGCCATCACCGGCATGATAACAAGTTAATTATCAATGGAATTAATAGGTGAAGCTACTTGAGTAATGATTTTTATATCGTACCATTCTGGTGTGTCATTATGTGCAACCTAATGAATTTGGTGGGTCACTATGTCGTAGTGTCGTACCATTGAGATTTGGTCATTATTCTATTTACACCCAACTTGTGGACTTAATGGATGACCCAATTCTATTGGTTGACCTTATCGTTTGGTTCACGGAAATGAAATGAAAAGGAATCAATTCCTTGCTCTTTCTATAGACATGAGAAACTGAAATTCACATTAGTTTTTCTTTCAAGTATTTGACAACACTAAGAAAAATAATTAATAAATAATAATATATGAAACAAAATTAATATTTATAATTTCATAAATGGTTATTTTAGTCATAAAAATAAATGCAAGAAAGTAAGAGGGAAAATAATCCATTGGGAAAAATGCAGGAAAGTAAGCGAGAAAATGATTTCCTTGGAGACTTCCCCCTTATTTTCCCTTCCTTTAGGAAAGTATTTCCTTTACTTTTGTATCCTAAACACAAGAAAGGAATAAGTTTCCTACACAAGAGAGCCGAACTGAATTGGCATTAGAGACGTCATGTGCCAAGTTTTGGTTCTAGGGTATTATTCGGCTATTCTTGTGCATAATCATTGGCGTAGTCATCCACTGGATAGCAAAAATAAATTAAACGATATCGGTTCCCCTTCTGAAGGCTTATCGCTTCAAAACGAACAAAGAAACTGGATTCAATGGCTCCAAGGGCCGCACTTCTTCAATAAAAGTGTCTCAAGAACGGTCTGCTTTTAATTTTTTAGTTCTATTTGTAGGGGTCACGATATAACTCATAAAGTAGATGAAATTGTTTTATGTCATGCACTATAAGATGAGTCATTATGTAATTTCGCTTCTTTATGAAATGAATTTGTACGTGTTTAAATCAATAAGAAAATCAATTCACGGGGCATCGGTTCTTTATCTCCACAATATGTATTATTATTTCATTAACTTAAATGGGCGTGATAGACACAGTCACACAACTTCCAAGCTAGACTGCGAACTCTCTTTATGGCAAATCCAATGGTTGGAGCCAAATTCATATTTGGCACCCAAAGTAGCTTTTTTCATCTCCAACCATGCAAACTCAGTTCTAAACTCAGTGTCAAAATATCTCCAGTGCCAAACCAAGTGCTAAACTCAATCTGGGACTGAGATTGAGACTGGTGCTATAATTATTGGGTAGGCTCCACAACAAATTGTGGTGCTGATGCATGAAAGAGAGAGATGTGGTGAGGATGGTTTGACACTTGAGTTTGACACTCGATCATTGTTGGAGATGATAGTTTAGCTACATGAATAGTGCCAAAATGAGGGTGCCAAAATGGGTTGACACTTGAGTTTTAGCACTACCATTGGAGCTATCTTTAAAGAAACAAAACAAAAACAAAAACAAAATTACAAAATCACTATTGACTGAATGACTGGTGCCCAATAAGAATTTTCTGTCTGTTTCTGTCAAAACAAAAAATGCTTTCATTATTTGCACACACACCAAAAAAAAAAAAGGAACACACAAAGTCAATTGCAAGAAATCCCAAGGGTCAAGACCGACGGAAGGGCCAATAGTTATGCAGCGAGGTAGGTTCCTTGCAACGTTCTTGTTTACTTTTCTCTTCTCAGCTTGACTCTTAGTCTTCGCTACTAAGGTTTCTTTTGCCTTTTGAAATTACTTCCTTTAACCCAAAAAAGAAAAGAAAAACTGCTTCTTGTTCTTGGCTTATGTAAAACCTGTTTGCGCCAGAAAAAATTGCCGAGAACGAAAGAGAACAGACATTGCAGTGATGGGTTGGCAAGTTTTTCATAAGGTCTTAGCAAAGTTTTTCAGTCTTCTTTCCTGGTACGCTTTGATATCCATCTTTTTTTCCTCGTCTTTTTTTGCATAGTTTAATTTTCAGTCTGTAATTCTTGAAATGCAGAAACTTTCATGGGTAATTGCATTCTATAGATTTGTTGGGTTTCTAATTTTTTTTTCTTTGCCTGCACAGTGTTAGATGAAAGGTTTGAAATTGTTGTGAAAAGATCCTGACTTTGTTTGTGTCATATTTTGCTTTTGATGTGCAGGCCTTCGTTTAATTTGGTCTATGCCCTGTAAGTAACTTGTTCTGTCAACCCTCATTTCTTTACTTTTGAAAAATGCTATTGGGTTTATTTTTGTAGTTTTTTTCTGTTCTTCTTTTTCCAAATGTTGATTTATGATTACTATAGAATTGAGGAGAGTTCTATTTCTGATTTGAATCAGGTATGCTTCCATTCAGGCTATTCAGAGTGACTCCCACTCCAGAAATCAGCAATGTCTTACTTACTGGGTTTTGTTTGCTTTGTACACAATCTCAGAGTCAACGCTTGCAAAGCTTTTCTATTGGTAATTTTGGGTTCTTCTATTTATGCGTGTTTTATGAAGAAATTAAGAACCATCCTGTTTCATTTTATATTCACTCTTCTAACGCTCTTGGGGAGCCTGCTCTAATTTTGATAAATCCACTAGGGCGGTCAATTTGTCTGGAAAAGAAATATTTTATGAATGTTTTCATCACAAATTTATGTTTGTTTTGGACTACATACTTGATCCCTAAACAAGATATTGTACTTTCATGGTTGCACGGATGCAAATTTGAATGATGCTTTGCAGTATTTGATGATGCTTATTGTTTTTCAAGATGGATTTTACTTCTTTGCTGCAATCTGGGGTTTCATGTTTTGCTTTCCTTGTTGGTCCATGCGGATTTTGCTTGGGAACAGGTCGTGAGCTCTAGTGTATTATCATGATTTTGTTAAAAAAGAGCAAATTGTAAAGATAACCACATTTTGGTTTCTGGTTATACATGGGCTTCACCAAAATCTCAGGCATGAACTTGATTGATTTCTGTCTATGTATGCAGGCTCATTTTTGTTTACTGAACAGATCTCAATTTCAATTGTACTTATGCTATGTGTTTCTGTTAAGCATAAAAACATTTAATTTTCTTTACTGTTTTCAATGACAGGCTTCCATTCTGGCCTTATACAAAGGGTGTCATTACTGTCCTGCTGGTGTTACCTTACTTTCATGGTGCTTCTTATCTGTACAAGCATTTTATTAGGTCCTATATTTCTGAGTATTCATTTTTCTGGAAATGGAACTTCTTGTCCATTCCAAGGGTAAAAGGTATCTTTTCAAGGGGGGAAAACTATCTTGATGTGGTTGATAAAAGCATTATCAGGATTGAACCACAAGAATTAGAGAGACCTGTCATATTTCAGGTAAGCTTGCACATTGAGAATTTGATGATTCTTGCACATCAATCTTTTGAATTCTCTCTTTTTTTTTTTTGGCATAAGATTATTAATTTGTTTCCTCTATGTATACACCCAAGAATCCTTTCGGGTCAACTGCTTTGACTTCTCAATTGGCTGCATTGCACCTTTGTATATATACTGCTAGCACAATTTACTAGTTGAATGACCTTACTTGTTGTATTGACTTGTACGCAATTTGGCTACATCTATTTGCAACATCAACTTGAGCAAAATAAATCCAACATACTTATACATGTGATGATGTGAACCAGGCTTTGCATTATCTCAGGCGTGTAGTGTGGAAAATATAGAATGCTAAGGCGTCATGGAAAAAGGACCTCCAGTTGTCCCGAAAAAAATAAATAAAGAAAATACTACCTTAGTAATCTTCTTTACTGCTAGATACATTATTTCTCATGATCCAAGTCATCAAGGTGTTTAATTAGGACTTCTATTGTTATTTGCAGGGAATACCAGTGTCCAGTTCTGAGGCAATAATAAGGGAGAATGCTTGGCCAAGTAGTCCAAAGATAATTCCGAGTCCAAAGAAAATTCAGAGGGAGTGGAGCTGCGCTCTTTGTCTAATTAGCACCACAAGTGAAAATTGTTTAAAGATGCACTTCCGAGGTAAGAAACATGTCTTGAAAGTAGAAGCACTACGAGGCGTAAGACAAGGCCCCATCGGTGGATGCAAATCTTCCCTAAAGCTGAAGAGAACAAATGGAAGGATTTTACTTGATAACTTAAACCAAATTGCTAGAGCCAACTTGGAAAAATGGAGCGGCATTCTAAGACCAATTAGATTGTGTAGATGGAAAAAGCCAGAGGTTGGATGGACAAAATTAAATACTGATGGATCGGTAGACCCAGGAAATGCTGGTTTTGGTGGTCTACTTCGTGATTGTAAGGGTGAACCAATATGTGCCTTTGTCTCTAAAGCTCTAGGGGATGATACTTTCTTGGTTGAATTATGGGCTATATGGAGAGGCCTTGTTCTTGCCTCGAGTCTTGGGATTAAAGTAATATGGGTCGAGTCTGATTCAATGAGTGTTGTGAAGACAATTAATCGAGATCAGCCTTACAGTATGAAGGCTAGTAGCTGTTTGAAGCATATCTGGGAACTTCTAAAGAAATTTGACAAGCACCGTATATCTCATTCATGGCGTGAAACTAACAGGGCTGCTGATCATCTTGCGAAAATGATTCTTTCTGAAAGTGATGTTGTTTTCTGGCCAGGCGATTTTCCTAATAACCTTAATAAGATTATCAAGGAGGATGCTGAAGGCAGGATATACTGCAGAGGTTGACTCCTAATTCCAAGTTGCTTAAGATTACCACATACAAACAGACACCGAAAAAGAAAAATGAAAAAAAGAGAAGGGAACATGCACTTTGGTATTGCTGGATTAAGTGAGGTCAGAACCTGGGGTTACAATATTTCATGATCCAGGAGAAATGAAGTAGAAGTACTTTATATGGTCTGTAATGTAGTCTACTCGATGCAGGCGGTAATGAAAGAGGTGTGGAAGTCGGAAAATTGACAACATCAGACCTGACTTTTCCTGGTGATATGTGGTAATATTTCATTTTGCCTATGGAATTTTGTAAATTATAACTACTGATGTAAATAGTAGAATGTGTATCTGTTGTGCAATAGTTTAGTGGTAAACTTAGCTGTCGCTGATGTATGTATCTTACTCCTGTACATTATCTTGAAAAGCTGAGCAGCATACATATATGAGCGAAGCTGAGTTGGTTCATCAAAATGGATTTCTTTTTACAGTGACGGAATATAACACATGATTTGGTCATTGTTTATTTATATGAAGTTTCATGCTTACTGATCTCTTCTCAGATCAAAGTAGCTTAATGACCACAAAACAGAAAAAAGTAGAGAAGAAAGATCAGAGTAGCTCACATATTCTAAGATGGTTATGTATGTTTCATGTGTGAATTGTGATGTTAGTTTCATGATCACACCGCATGTAATTCCTGCTCGTGGAAACTTTTCTATTCTAGATTTTGTTCAGATTCAGAATGCCTTATCCAACAGATGTTGCATCACTTTGGTAAACAAGTAGGCTTAATTCAATTTCTTTATGCTCAAATGCTCAATACTCTAAAGAAAACGGTACTATGATTGTTTGGGTGGTTGATGGGTGGTCAAATGCTATAGGGAGTTGATTTACTATGGGTTCTCCTGATTGATTCAGTTGCCTTCACTAATAGAATTGGAGTCCTTCAAAGCTGAAGGCAGTTTGTGGTTTGGATGGTTCCTCTTATTTATGAGTCATGTTTGATGCCTCTTGGTTTGTTCCTCTGAACTCAGGATGGTCTGAAATTTTCTCCAAGGCTTTTGCATAGGTCAGGTTGCTCAAGTTGCTTTTTAACCTTGTGTTGCTTCCTTCAATTTGTTATCTTTAATGTTATTGAAACCCATTGCCAAAAGTAGCATATGGTCTAACCATAAAATTATGGAACACATCCATATTAGTGAAAAAGGAATGACACGAACAACCATGATAAATGTGGTGGGTGGATTTTTAAGTTCTAGCCCTGAAATTTTTTGACTTTATTAAAGATGGGTGTTTTATCATGGGGTATTCTCTAGTGAGTACCAAACAATGAGGACTTGTTGAGGACTTTCAAACTCAACCGGTAGATGAGCATTTTAAATGTTAGTTGATATTTAAAAAATTCATTAAAAATTCATTTAACGGTTAAGTTTGAAAGTCTTCAACAAGTCCTCATTATAAGGTACTTATTGGAGTCTCTTCCGTTTTGTCATATTAAAGTTTTAGTCTTTAAATATGTGTTTTTTAACCTTTAGATTTAAAGATATCCAACCGTTCTAATTAACTGTTGACACTTGATATGACGTGACAATGACATGAAAATACCATTTAATTTTCAATAAAAGAAAATTTGAGTTATAAAAATAAAAACTTTTTTTTATCGGATCAGACAATTCTTCAATAGTTGCTTAATTCCACCAAAACCACAACAATCTAGGAAACAGTTGAGAGACATAAAGAACCATTTTTTTGTTCACATAGATATTACTTTGTTCAATATTTTAATTTCTTCCTTGTCATATCTTCATACTGTACTAGTTCATAAGAATCATAACCACCGATGATTCTTATTCTTCATTGCTTTATTCTTCATAGGAGATAAAAGAATAAAACTGATTGGATCATTGTCTCGACTGTCGAGTTTTAGATTGACAAAAATGAAGAATGAAAAAAGTAAAATAAAAAGGTGGCGTGCATGGTATCTTAAGGTGGCTTGGTCCAATTGTGTATCTAAGATCGATCAGATTGGTGAGCTTCATCTATATATGAAGCCACAGAAATCATGCAGGATGATGAATATATATATATATAAGCCAGGAAGCAGAGTCCCATGCATGTAACCTAAAAAAAAAAATCCAGGAAGTTATATATATTATATATTCTGCACTTAAAAACTTAGAACCAAGATCAGAGCTTACGGCGAGATTACTATCTTGGAGACTATGGTAAGCTTACGACTAGCTTCTACTATCTAGCAAACTACAATTTCCATTTTTCAAAACACAACTGTACGTTTTGTCTCGATGTTTAGTTCTCTAGTAATAAACATATATTCTTTGAAGAAATTACTCGATCATATATCACATTCTCAATTCAGATAATGAAGAATGTTAGTAACCTTCTCCTTCAACCTTTTGCTTTCAACTTTCTTCATTCATCACGTGTCACGTGTACTCCACTATCTAAAAAAATCAGCTAATTAATGCATAGAAATAACAATCATTTACTTGCCTTCTTTGCCCTTATTTGTTTCCAACTACATCAATAATTCTTAATTCCTTGCGTTTTTTCAACATTTTTTTTCTTTTCTGAATTGTAAGTTTGTAACTGAAAAAGATGAGAAGCCCAGCTCCTATAATAAACCAATAACGGCTGAAACAATATAACCTTTACACCAGAAGAAGAAAATTTATATAACCCTTTGCCCAACAAATCCAACGCAGCCAAAATGACATTAAATGTCTTTCTTGCATCATCTTCTTATGTACCTCTTTTTTTTTTCTTTTTTTCTTTTTAAGAAAGAAAATGGGTCATTGACCATAAGGTCCAAATTTACAAATATTTACCTGAGGCAACACTAAGGAAATTTACGAAAAAAAAAAGAAATCAATTCCTTTCTCTTTCCAAGTGTTTGGCAACACTAAGGAAATGAATGAATAAATAATAATATATAAAATAAAATTAATATTTATAATTTCATAAATTGTTATTTTAGTTATAAAAGTAATGTAATTAATGTTAAATTAGTAAAATAAATGCAGGAAAGTAAGTAGGGAAAGTGATTCCCTTGGAGTATAGAAGGAACCAATTTCCCCCTTATTTTCCTTTCCTTCAGGAAAGGGTTTCCTTTCCCTTGGCACCTCAAACACAAGAAATGATTGAATTTCCTTTCATTTCCTTTCTCATGGCCTAAAATCCGTGAACCAAATGAGGCTTCAAGGGAAAGGCAAAAACACGGTGCCCACCATTAATTGACGAATTTCAAAAAAATTATGAAACTGCCACTGACTAATTTTATTGAGGGATCAATAAATTTTTTTAAGGAGTCGATAAATTTTTTATTGACTTTTATTGAGGGGTCAATAAAAATTCTCACGACAAATTGATTTGTATGTAATTTGCATACAAATTAGGCCTCTAATCACTCTAGCAATGCTAATCCGAAGGCTATTTAGTGTCCCTAATCCTTGAATTGCACCATTGTAGGTGAATCGAGCATCAGACGGATATCGGGAGCGAAAGGATGCGATTTGGAGCTTTTTGGAGATTTCCGGCAAAAGGACGAAAAGTCAACCCGAGGACCAAAAGTCCACTCGTGGTCAACCCCGACTTGAGAGCGTCAACGAGTCAACATGAAGTCCCGGAAGTGAGCCGCGAAAGAATTCCGGAGGTTTGGTCAAAGTCAACCCTTGGTCAAGCTCCGAATGTCAAAGTCAAGGTCAACGCAAAGTCAACCGCGTGACTCACCCACACAAGCCCCCAAATCAGCAAAGGACCACACTAGATATGGTGAGGTCACCCCTTGATTATTCCTCCCCTTTATTCCTTTAGAAATTACCCCCTTACCCTTCATTAAATCCTAATAGCCCTTGGATCAAACCCTACCTCATCCTAGCCCTTTATTTCCCTCCTCTCTAGCCTATAAATAACCATCTTTTCCAGATTTAGGTCATTCTCAATCAGCCCCAAAAGTCCTCAAATTCCTTTCCCCTTTTCCTTCCCTTTTCCTTCCCTTCCCCTTAGATCCAAGCCGTCAGTCGACCGGTCGACGAACGGTCGACAAACGGTCGACGATCGACGGACCTGCACACTTCCGCTGTTTCAGCCGCTTCTACCACCATTCCGGGCTGCTGGGCATCCTCACAACCTTCAAGGACGACATCTAGATCCAAGGAGAAGAAGGGGGCATCACTTATTGAGATTTCTTTAACCCTTTTCTCTCTTTGTATTTATGTTTAAAGCTCACACTTGCTATATCTTGATGTATGTTTTGATGGTTAGTGAGTAGTCATTTGTTGGGGACTAGGGTTGTGTGCCCTAGTCCAATGTGATGTAATGATGGATTGATTATGTATGAATGTGTTATGATGTATGAGTATATCTTTTATCTATTTCAATTTGTGTTGAATGCATGTGTAGGAAATTTAGTCACTTTCTTGAGCATGTGTGCAACCTATTTTGATTGAGATTGTTGGGGTGACTCCTAGCTCTCTCTAGGCAATTGATATTAGATGTGATGAGGTTCCCTTGTTTGAGCTTCTAAGTCTTTGTGCCCTTCGCCTCTCAAGCCAATTTGAGAGAGTTCTAGTGATCCATAATCCGGCATTAGAATACACATGATAAGATGGTCTTAGACCCATAATATGGCTAAGATACGAAGTTTGATTCATTCATCACACACACATGATTACTAATTGAGTTTGTTATGCATCGTATTTGGACTTAGGCTAACCCGAAACCCCAACACCTTTATATTTTGTGCACACACTTTACTTGCTTTGTTTATTTGCATTTTCTTGTTTGATCGATTGACATCCCATCATTGCGTACACCACACTTCATACAACACTACTCATATTGTTCATACTCACTCACTCTATTCCACTTCTAGCCCCTACATTTAGCTAAAGCACTCGCACACACACTACCGAGAGTTGGGGAGCCGTCAATCCTCCGTGGAACGACACTCCCGGATCTCAATACTACTCACCATCTATTTTTGCATTTGTCACAAATCTATGAGAATTTTCGGAAAATTTATCGGAATCCCAAGCTATTTTTATTGATTTTCGGACATTTGAAAATAAAAAAAAGTATTTAATTAAAAGAAAATAGAAACTGTGCGATCTGGACCATTGATGTCAACACCTTTTGATATAGACCGTTAGATTGGATATAGCCCAGATATTTATTGAGGGGTCAATAAAAGTTTTAAATGCTTTATTGAGGGCAATAAAAATTTATTGAGGGGTCAATAAATTTTTATTGAAATTTCGAGCTATTTTTATGATTTTCGGTCATTTGAAAATAAAAAAAAATATTTAATTAGAAGAAAATAGAAACGGTGCGATCTGGACCGTTGATGTCAGCACCTTTTGATATAGACTGTTAGATTGGATATAGCCCAGATACGTTTAGACCCCCAGGCCACTCGACTCGGTTGAGAACCGCGAACCCGCTTGCAAACTGACAGTTTCTCTGCCTTCCGGCCACATCTCGGCATTGCACGGCTTCCATTCTCTTCCTCTCGGTGGCGCGAAGCAAACTTCGTCCTCGGCTTGTCAAACCGGTGATTGATGATGGCGGTTCGAAGCAAGAAAGATTTTCGGGTTCCAACGATTTCCGGCTACTCCGATCATTATTGTTGACTAACGAGGTATGAAACTCGACCCTCTTGTCGAGCTCTACGTGTTTTTAAGCTTTGATTCGACATTTTATCGACATTTGTAGAAGTTGAAATTTGAACACGGTGATTTTTGTTATGAAGCTCGACCACGATGAAGCAATGCAAAAATGTCCAAAAAAAAAAACATAACAGATCATTATTCATCCCTTAATAATTTTTTCCTTGGTGGGACTAAAACAAGCCCAACCCAAGCCTGTTGGAAAAAATTAAAAATCTCCAACCTTGATGAAAAATGTAAGGTGAAATTATATACCTATTGAAAATTTCCCTAAAAACAAAAGTCCTTGACCATAAAGTCCAAATTTGGACAATATTACCATAAAGGGAAAGGCAAAAACACGGTGCCCACCCAGTCTATTAATTGACTAATTTACGCTTCTGTCCTATACATTTAAAAAAAATTATAAAATTGCCACTGACTGAGTTTATTGACGGGTCAATAAAGTTTTTTAAGAAGTCGATATTTTTTTTATTGACTTTTATTGAGGGGTCAATAAAAATTCTCACGATGTGTCCGTGAGAATTTTTGGGAAATTTATCGGAATCCCAAGCTATTTTTATGATTTTCGGTCGTTTGGAAATAAAAAAAATATTTAATTAAAAAAATAGAAATGGTGTGATTTGGACCGTTGATGTCAACACCTTTTGATATAGACTGTTAGATTGGATATAGCCCAGATACGTTCAGACCCCCAGGCCTCTCGACCCGGTTGAAAATGCGAACCCGCTAGCTGACCCGACAGTTTCTCCGCCGTCCGGCCACATCCCGGCGTCGCACGACTTCCATTCTCTTCTTCTCAGTGGGCGAAGCAAACTCTGTCCACAGTTTGTCAAACTGGTGATTGATGACGACGGTTCGAAGCAAGAAAAATTTTCGAGACGTTTTCCGGCGACTCCGATCATTGTTGTTGACTAATGAGGTATGCAACTCGACCCTCTTGTCGAGCTCTACGTATTTTTAAGCTTTGATTTGACATTTGATTGACATTTGTAGGAGTTGAAATTTCAACACAGTGATTTTTGTCATGCAGCTCAACCATGATGAAGGAAAGGATAAAAATGTCCGAAAATAAAACATAACAGATCAGCCCTTAATAATTTTTTCCTTGGTGGGAGGCACAACCTAGGCTTGTTGGAAAAAATTAAAATTCCCCAACCTTGATGGGAAATGTAAGGTGAAATTATGTACCTATTGGATATTTCGCTAAAAAAAAACTATTTATTTAATGGGGAATTATCATAAATAGTATCCAACCTAAGGGCTGTATATCACTTTGGTACCCGACATTTACAAACTATTTATCACATATAGTACCTGAACTATTTCTCAATTATATATTTGGTACTTGAACTTCAATTTTTGTCACAAGTAGTACCCAAAGTTTTCAATTTTGTCACAAATAGTACCCAAAGTTTTCGATTTAATCTCTTGTGGTACCTAAGACCATTTTTGTCACAAATATATGCGTGTGAGGGCGAGTGTTCCAAAAGAAAGAGAGGCTAAAATAGAAAACTTTGGGTACTACTTGTGACAAAAATTGAAGTTCAAGTACCATAAGAGATGAAATCGAAAACTTTCGGTACTATTTGTGACAAAAATTAAAGTTCAGGTACCAAGTATATAATTGAGAAATAGTTCAGGTACTATATGTGATAATAACCCTAAAAACTATCACATTAGTACCCTTTCAAACCCTACCCAATTTTGGTACCAACCGTTAATAATTTCGTTTAAGCCATACCCACGTGACTTTTTTTCATGGGCATTTTCGTCTCTCCATGTATTAACTCAGTTTGTTTTCTTCTCTCTCTCCTTCTTCCCCTCCAACCCAATTCCTCCTTCTTTCTCCTTCTCCTTCTTCTTTTTTTTGGCTCCTCCAACCCAATTTCTCTTTCTCTCTCGCCTTCTTCCTCCTTCCTCCTTCTTCTCCTTTTTGGTTGTGAGAAGGAGAGAAGAAGAAGGAGAGAGAGAGAAGGAGGAGGAAGAAGGAGAGAGAGAACAAAAAAATAAAAAATGAGTTAATACATGGAGAGACGAAAATGCCCGTGAAAAAAAGTCACGTGAACATGGGTTAAACGTCGAGTTTCAAAAGTCAGGTACTAATATGATAGTTTTTAAATGTCGGATACTATTTATGATAAACCAAGAGAGGATATATCGGTCATTTCAAGCTATCCCGAGTCTGTCCCGGCTATATATACCCCAGAACTACGAAAGCTAGGTATAAAAAGCCCCAAATTTTCTGCGCTCAGAAGGCTTCCGAAGCTCAACGTTCACAGAGAGAGAGAGGGAGAGAGCCAAAGCACGACACAGACCCAAAAAACTCCTACAGCGTCGCCACCAATCCGTACCTTCAATTCCCCTCTCAATTTCAATTCCTGTTTTTCCATATAAATATCTTGTGCTTTCGAATGCGTTTCCAGCCCTAATCTTACCCCCCAATTCACACTTGGTTGTATTTGAATTCATTCTAGAACGCTGAATTTCGTTTCTCTGTGTAAATATTGTGACAGATCCAAGAAAATGGCGACGTTCGAGCTCTACAGGAGGTCAACGATCGGAATGTGTCTGACTGAGACTTTGGACGAGATGGTTCAGAACGGTACTCTCAGTCCCGAGATCGCCATTCAGGTTCTCGTCCAGTTCGACAAGGTACTGTATCTGCCCTAGGTTTCCCTTTTGTCAATTAATTAATATTTTATTGGTGTATTAATTATGTTTCTGATGTGGTTGTGGGGTTGCGTTAGTCTATGACTGAAGCTCTCGAAACCCAAGTGAAGAGCAAGGTCTCCATCAAGGTAATTCATGTATCTCTGGGTTTTCGTAATGTTTTTGAGTTCGAAGTTTTGAGCTTTGTCAAAATTTATTGGCTCATTGTGCTTGTTTTGAATTGCTAAGATCTTTTTTAGTTTGAACATGCGTCTATATGGGAGTGTGGTTTAATCTTGTATTTGAGTTGATTTGTCTTAGAACAGTTGTATGATGTTTAGTGAGCTGCTTGTTCCGGTGATTAGGCATTATCATCTGGGTATGTTGCACTTGATTGTGTTACGAAGCGTGCTTCTTGTGATGCTCTGATAATATTGTGTGCCCTGTGTGTTTGAATCTGGGTTCACATTAGTTTGTACAAAATAGTTGATGACGGAGTGGCCTTTTTTGCATTTCTATCTTGTTTTACAGTCTCTTCAAGGTAATGGTATTAACTAATGAGTTGGACGTATCTTTGGCATCTTTATGAGCGTCAATTTTCATGCATTTTAGGATATTCCTTATAGTTTAACTCATTTTGATTGGATGGGAGTTACCGATTGTAATGGTTCTCTTGTAATTTGTTGCATTCTTTGCCGGACATAGATGGAAAAGATATGGACATTTGTTCCTCTCTGTACTTTGTTTTCCAATTTGAATAAAACTTTAATTTTTGTTATAAATATGATAGTTGCAGAGCCGAAGTTTAATATATGATTCACTTACCATTTGGGATTATTCAAATCTTTCCGAAATATGGCTATGCCCCATTTGGGATTTCCCCCCCCAAAAAAAAAACACTTGGGCTGAATGGAACCTTATAACGTTCCTTTACTTCTCACTGGAATTTAATATTTTTGTGCGTTATCTCCTAGATGCAGGGCATGATGCTTCAGTTGTAATTTCAAATTTGAATTCTGAACCTCAAATTGTCTTAAAGATTTGTCTTGGACAACTGCAACCTGCAAACAAATAAATATACTGACACTCTAGGTTATTCGGGACGATTTTGGCAGATCGTTAAACTGTATCTCTAGTCTATGTTTATCATCACTGATTGTCAAATTTCATTCAACAAGGGGTGCTTGTTCTTGATTTTTTATTTATTTATATGTTCATAGTGCCTTTGTTCTCTACATAATAAGTTAATAAATAACTACATAAATTGGGAAACAAAAACAGAAGAACACCTCTTGCTTTTGTTGGTATTTGTCCACCATTGTTTCTCTTGTTCGACTTAGTGCCAATAGCTTCGGAGAGTCTTTTTAATTTATGTTATGACAAGGTGGTCCTTCTTGTCGACTTACTCCTTTCAGATGAAAACCATCAAGTGGGTGTGGGCCCAAGGCCTGGGCGCTCTTGATAAGTCTATAGCTAGATAAAGTTATCTAACATGAATGACACCTTTCTGTATTCATAGATCTCCTGGGATCTAGGCATATAAACAAAGTTGCATGCATGCATAGTACTAAATCTAGCATTGGCTGATAATTCCATTTACCCTAATTAAATCTCCAAAATATGTACCCAAAAATAATGGGTTGTCAAAAATTTCCTTCCTTATGAAGTTAACAGGAATGGCACCTTCGTAGCTGTTTTCATTAGGTGTATGACTTGATAAGTTCCATTTTTGTCATCTATGCATGAGACTATGATGCACTGATACGCCAAATTTTTTTTGGTGCGGTATCTTGTGCTATATCGGAACTGATACGTGAACAATGTATTAGTTGACTTTTCTAGGCTGTTGACCATCTGGTTACGCATAGATACGTGTTTCAGCAAATTAGATATGTGTGGGGGTAGTTTTGACCTTTTTAGCATCTTAATTATCTTACTGCTCTTTCCTTTTTTAGCCTTTTTTATGTTTGGGCTTCCTCCTGTCTTTTCTCTTTGGTCTTATGACTGGTAGAGCCTCGTCATGCAGTTGTTTGTTACTGCTTTGGGTACCTTTTTGGTCCCTTTTTCTTGTATTCTGCTCCTCTTCTAGAGTTTCTCTCTAATGATTTTATTTCATCGACAAAAAAAAAATCAAATATATTTGCAATTTTCATAAACTTTTTATTATAATTATATATATTTTATATTAAATTTTATTTAATTGCCGTTTCCTAGACGTATCGTATCTTTATTTTTTGAGTTTTTCCGTATCCACGTGTTGTATCGTATGCCGCATCCTGTACACCAGTGAATCTTATCATTTTATTTTATTTTTATAAAAAAGTTTATTGTTGTTCTTGGAATATGTTTGGATGCCATTTTCTGTAATTCTCCTCAAATTAATATGCTACTGCTGAATTTGGATAGGATCTTATCTAATATCTCTAATGGGAGAGACCAAAAATGGTCCTCTAACAGAAATGGCATCTCATCATGAAAACGTAATGTACACGTAACGCTTTCATTACGAGAATGCCATTTTTATGCAGGCCTCTATGTAAAGTGTCATGTTAGGGAATTCTCCAAATATGTGTTGTGTTCGGGTGTTCAGAGAGAAAGAGATGGGGAGACTGTATGAAGTTCCAAATTTCAAGTTTTCTCATAAGACCCAGCTAGCACGCCATAATTCCATAGGTTTCACTTTACATCCTCCCTCAAATTTCACTTTTCAGTTAGAATTGATGAGGTTGACCGTGGAATACTGGCCACCCCTAATAACCTACAGGTAATTCACAGATTCTGCTGCTGCCCTTAAAATTACATACCAATTGGGACATAAGCAAACACCATGTCACTTTCTCTGCATCACTTCACAAGTGATTCAGCTTCTGGAAGTTATTGGGTCAATAGTCACTGAACAGCTTCTGGGCTACCAAAACTTGAAGTTAGCCGAAAAACAATTGGGACATAAGCAAACACCTGATCGCCTCCTCTGAATCACTTCACAAGTGTTCCAGCTTCTGGAAGTTATAGTATCAATGGTCACTGATCCTGGGCTGAGAAGAATTGGAGTTAGTATAATAGTGCTAATCTAGGTTTTAGAAAAACGAGATTCATATTTTTCCTATAGTATTCTGTTGACCAAATTTTTTTTTTTCCTATAGTATTCTATGAAGAGTTGCTGATCCAACCTCCCAGTTTTAAGAAAGTTTTGATGGAGTCAAATCAATTCTTTAGAACGAAGTGTCATTTGGACCATCCTTAGCATGCAGGCTATCGGTCCATAAAGACATAGAAGAATTTGTGCAGGTCCCTTGCCTGCTAATTGGTTTTGGTCCACCAGTTCATTTATGATACTTCAATAGTTTATTTTGATGTTAACTTGTCAATGGTCTTCTGTTGAAAAGTCTTAAAATTTATATATCTTGTGTTTCTGAAAAGCAATAGAATCTGATATGGGTATAAATCCCTTGTCTTTGTATTTGGGCCACATAGTCTTTATTTTAGAACAATAGCACATGGCATTGTGTTTAACAGATATGATATGCCAATGTTATTACTGAAAGAAGATTATTGAGGAAGTGTGATTATATAGAAAAAGTTGTTTGATATAAACAGGTGATCCAGGTCTGTTCATCCTTGATTTCACTATCCCTGTTGTTTCAGTTGAACTCTTTTCATTTGTTTTGCTTTTAGTCTTTGTAGTATGACATTTAGCTTTCCTGCATGGAATAGACATATTGTCATGTTATCACCATGACATGATTCCTTCTTTGATCTTTCATGCCTGTATCTCTTATTTCTATCATGATGCAGACAATCAATACATGTAGTTTAGAGTGAAGGATGCATAATCTGAGCTATTTCTGACAACGGTTTCTTTGTATCCTATACAGGGACATCTGCACACCTACAGATTCTGTGACAATGTTTGGACCTTTATCTTACAGGATGCTTTGTTTAAGAATGAGGATAGCCAGGAAACCGTTGGCCGCGTTAAAATAGTGGCATGTGACTCAAAGCTGCTCTCACAATGAGATGTCAGACTGAGTGTGGTATGCTAAATAAGGACTTTGTAATCTGTTGTAATGGAGGGTGAGGAAGAGTATAGCAGTTAGTCTGGTTACTTGCAGGAACTGGAAGCTGTAGGAGATACATAAGTTGTAAAGCCCTCTAGGTCAACAGCTGTAGTTATTCAATGTTATATTGAGGATGGTGTGTGCTTGTTTTATTGTTCTTTTGAAAAGATGAAACAAGTTGGAGATCGAATAGTTCGATGTTTGTATTATGGACAGTATAATTATGCCTTAAACATTAGCATTGAGATGGCTGATGTTTTATTTGTATTGCATTTCCTTCACGAGACTCTCTTGCCAAAGGTACATGTTGCTTATGAAAATCGGTGATCTTAGCAGTTGAGCAAAGTTCTCGCCTTCTGGGGTGTTTCTATTACGGAACTTTTTTCACCTCCCTAAAATTTCATAGTTTAATTTCATCCTTTTTTTCCCTGATTTTTGATTGAATATATATTTTCTTTTGTGTGGCAGTCTCAATCTTCTCACTATAAGTTTATGTTTGTTTTGCATTTCTGAACCTGTATAATCGTTCTCTTGAGAGTTTTTTCATGGGTTTACTGTACGAAAAGAATTTTTTTTAAAAAAAAAGATAAATTGAGGGAGGATAAGGAGAAAATTTGTGAGAAATTGAAGAAGAGGTAAATCTAATGTGTATATATAGTACCCTTGAGTTGTTTACAAATTCCTCATTCATGTTTTGTGTCATGTTGGGTCTTGTTCGTGTCGAATGCTAGTTCGACTCTCGTTAATTGGGGGCCTAAACTCTCTCACTTTGATAAAATAAATAACAGAAAGAAAATTGAAAAATGCTCAACAATGGTTGGCATCTTTTTGAATCTACATACATTACATCAAGAATGTATTGAAGAGTTCAACAATAGCTACTAGTTTTTGTTCAAAAGTACTTATCTAAACAAAAAAGAAAAAAGAAAAAAGAAACAAATTGTTTCTGTGGACAGTAATTAGCAATATTTGATAGATAAGCAGTTATTTCTTCATTCTCCTCCTCCACTCCTTCCCCCCTTACAAAGAATAAATTAAAATGCAAAAACAGAAGAAAACGAAAGAAAATTGTTGATGAACAGATACATAGGTCTTGACTAGAGTTTGATCTAATATTAGTATAAAATGATGTTTGCAAATTGCAACCCCAATGTGAGCCATTCTGCGACTTTGAATAAATATCTTGAAGAAATCGTGACAGTGTGTAATTTGTCTTTAATCTTCTCTCACCTTCTTTCATTGAACTCTCTGGTGAGAGTGTAGAATTTACCAGCAATTAGCAATATAATACAAATCATAACCAATTTCATTACATGAAGCGCTAGCATTTCCCATTTCATACCATTGTGAATAGATATTAGCCCAAGCACAAAACATCAGATTCCCAGCAACATCCTTCTGGCTAGAGCAATGCCTAAGAAATTCTCCCAATTTTTTTTTTAAAATCAAACAATTGACATTAGAACAAAACCTTTTCTCTACATATTTATAAGAATATTCCCAGTTGTATCTAAGAAATTCTTCACCAAAAAAAGAAAGAAAAACCTCTGAAACCTGAAGGGCCGGATTACAGTCGAAGATAGAAAGAGAAGGCGTGTGGATACAATGGGACATGAGGTGTAATTTACAAAGTTGAGTGAGGGTGTTGTGGGTATAAGGGAAGATTCATTAAACTTTAGCCGGTTCCTTTTGCGTTCCGTAAACGCGGAAAAGAAAAAGCAACCCCTTGGCTAGCGGAAATTGAGAGGAAAAATGATAGTTGTTGGTTGAAAACTTGAAATTGGGCCCAGAGCAATACTTGATCATCATCCCATCCTCTGGTTAATTACACAAACACAACGAGGAAACTTCCCAATTAATTGTCCGTCTTTGCATTATTGGAATTGAGTTGACTTGTCCCTGCATTTATTTATTTATTATGAGGGTGAGGATTAATGTGAAGCAAAGTGAATCTGCACTAGTCTGAAGTCTGAACCCCAAATGACTTCCTCCTACTACGACGTGTTCTTGAGCTTCAGAGGTACAGACACACGCAACTCCTTCACGGACCACCTGTACACGGCATTAACTTGTGCCGGAGTGTGGACCTTTAGGGATTCCGGGGGACTGACAAGAGGGGAAGATATATCAACGTCATTGATGGACGCAATCCGGAGGTGTAGGATGTCTGTCATCGTCTTCTCAGAGAATTATGCTTATTCAAGATGGTGTCTTGACGAGCTGGCGTACATCATGGAGTGTAGGAATAAAAAGGGGCAAATTGTATTGCCGATATTCTATCATGTGGATCCTTCACATGTGAGAAGACTGACTGGTAGTTTTGCTGAGGCGTTTCAGGAACATGAAGCTAAAGGTCATGTAGTAGGTAAACATAGGATATCCAGGTGGAGAAGTGCTCTTCCAAAAGCTGCAAATTTGTCTGGCTGGCATATCAAGACCGATCAGTAATAATTACTTACTTATCTTCTTTTCATCTTTTGGTGTCAGCCCTTCAGTCAAATTAAATAAGTTATGTATTTTCAATTTAGTTAATCTCGTCCTCGTTTATCTCCTTATAAGGTAAATTTGGAATTGAGAGGACTGGTGGCCTACATTAGGGGATCTACAGCTCTCTGGCAATCTAATCTCACTACGAATATGATCTTAATTCAATGTAGTTGCATAATCAGTCTTACTTGTGCTTCTTAATTTAACTGACAGGAGTGAAGCAGAGCATATCAGAGACATTGTTAACCACATCAGCAAAAAGGTACTTACAAAACGGCGCATGCCGAAGCAGCCGAACAACACATACTTACACGTCGCCGTCTACCCAGTTGGAATAGATTCTCGCATTGAAGATATCAGTAATTTTTTAGGAGTTGGACAAGATGATGATGTTCGCATGGTTGGAATTTGGGGTATGGGCGGAAGTGGAAAAACATCACTTGCAAAAGCCATCTATAACAAATTTTGTCATAGCTTTGAAGGTAAAAGTTTCCTTGCAAATGTTAGAGAAACTGCAAACAAGTCAAATGGTATGATTAATTTGCAAGAAAGACTTCTATCTGATATCTTAAAACCAACCAAGGTAGAGGTAGGTGATGCTGATAGAGGGATCATTGTGATACAACAAAGACTTAAAAGCAAAAAGGTGCTCGTCATTGTTGATGATGTAGATGAAGTGGACCAATTAACTGCATTAGCTATAAGGCACAATTCATTTGGTCCAGGAAGTAGAATTATTATAACAACAAGAGATCGACATTTGCTAGAGATACTTAAAGTGGATACAATATATCTGACTCGAGAAATGAAGGAAGAAGAAGCTCTTGAGCTCTTGAGTTGGCATGCCTTTCATAATCCTTGTCCTGATGCAGAATTTTGGAACTCTCAATAAATGTATGTACTTACTGCGGAGGTTTACCACTGGCTCTTGAAGTTTTAGGGTCTTTGCTCTTTCAAAGGAGCGTAAGACAATGGAAAAGCACATTAGATAAATTGGAAAAATGTCCTAATGACAAAATCCAGAAAATCCTCAGAATAAGCTTTGATGCACTTGATAAGAACCAAAAGGCCATATTCCTCCATATATCTTGTTTCTTCATTGGAATGGACAGGAACTATGTCATAAAAATACTCGAGGGCTGTGGTCTTTTTGCAGAAATAGATATCAGTGTCCTCCTTCAGCGTTGCCTTGTAATTGTTAGTGAAAAAAATAAGCTCATGATGCATGATTTGCTTCGTGACATGGGCAGAGAAGTTGTTCGTGCAGAATCCTACGAAGAGCCTGAAGAACGTAGTAGATTGTGGTGTCGGGAAGAAGTAATAGATGTATTGACAGAAGAATCTGTAAGCTAGTACTTTCCAACCAAGACAAGTATTTGCAACCTACATCATTATTGTGGATGTCACCTATTTTTTTGAAATGCAATTACATTTTTGAATTGCAGTTATTATTCAAAAAAGTGAAACTGACAATTTCATATGCTGTGCTATTCAAGTATAACGAATTGTCCTTAGTTTGACTTTTTTGAACAACAATTTTAATTCAAAAATGTAATTTCATTTCAAAAAAATAGGGGGATACAACGCTGCATATTAGAATTTTTTGAGTAGGGTATGTCTAATATGCATTCATGACTTACCTAAATTGGTTTTCACATGCACACTAGCTTTTTCTTAATTAGTGCGTTTTGTTAACAGGGAACTAAAAAGAATGAAGGACTCGCTCTAAATTTGCAAAGATCTGAAAAAAAGAGTTTCAGAACAAAAGCATTTACAAAGATGAAGAAACTGAAATTGCTCCAACTCAACTATGTAAAGCTCACTGGAGACTACGACCATCTTTCCAAAAAGATAAGTTGGCTCTGCTGCCATGGATTCTCTCTAAAGTTCATAGGAAATGATTTTCTTTATCAAGGAAACCTGGTTTCTATGGACATGCGGTACAGCAATCTCGTACAAGTTTGGGAGCATCCCAGGGTATATTAAGCTCAACCAAACTTTTGAACTGTTTACTTCTAAACTTTTTGGATTTTGATTTTTGTTTTCTTTTGGTCTTGTCTAACAGTTGCTTGAGAAGTTGAAGATTCTTAATCTCAGTCATTCACATTACCTAAAACAATCGCCAGACGTTTCAAAACTCCCAAATCTTGAGTGTTTCATCATGAAAGACTGTAGGAGTTTGTCAGAGATTCACCCGTCTATTGGAGATGTTAAAAGACTTGCCTTGGTAAACCTTCAAGACTGCAAAATGCTTAAAGACCTTCCAACGAGTTTCTATAAGTTGAAATTTATGGAAACTCTTGTTCTTTCTGGCTGTTCAAGAGTTGAAAATCTTGTCGAGGACATAGCGGACATGTCATCACTGACAACTCTTGTTGTAAGTGGTACAGCCATAAGTCAAGTACCATCCTATATAGGACGATTGAAGAACCTGAACTACTCATCTGTACAAGGCCTGGTTCGCCTGAAACTACGTTTCCCGGAAGTGCCTAAAAATTATTTCCCTGCTCAGGACTATACCTCTTTAAAATATTTAAATATGGAAAGCATTAGCGTTCATAACCTTCCAGAACTCAGTGGCCTTTCCCTTCTTGAACGTCCATGTTTCAATAATTGCACAAACCTTCCTGCAAGTGCAGATTCACCAACTAGGTCAAAGGAGTTGGAATCGGATCATTGCATTACACTTGAAATAATTCCAAATTCTTCTAAAGTGTCCAGCAAGAGCATCATGCAGGTTCTCTCTCTCTCTGTCTCTCTCTCTGGAATGTATTTCTTATATCTTGCTTGATATGGTATAGGGAAGGACTGAAAGTGGAGATGGTGGCATGTGTCTGCCTGCAAATGATTTTCCAGGGCGGTTCACATATGTCAGTGAAAGTGACCAAGTCTTTTTGCAAGTGCCTCAAATTATTGGTTGCAATTTAAAAGCTTTCACTGTGTGCGTAATTTAAAAGCATATATACTAGCTAATTTTACTCTCATCTTTGTCTCTGGCATTTGAGCCATTTATTTGAGGCTTGCGTTTTTAGTGCTTATTACAGCAGTTTGATCCCAGTCTTGAAATGAGTACAGATCAGGGAATTAGTAGAGAAAGAAAGCTGAAAAGCGAAGTGTAATATTAGAAGCAAAGGCTCACATTCAAGCAACAATTGAGTTATGATCCATCCCTTATTAACTCCTGAGAGAAATTATCAATCCGACATCAGAAAGAAGATATGGAACTACTCCTATGACATCAACATAAAAATCGTGTAAACTCCTATTCTGGTAAAGATTAAATTGAGGACATACTCACATAGCAAAGCCCTTTTTTTTTCATACATAACCGTTTATTGGCCCAAATAAAGAAGAGACGTAAACGTTTCGTTTCGTATGCAAAATAAAGAAAACGTTTCGTAGGCCCAAATAAAGATTCCAGCAAAGCGCGCCAAGTTGAAGGCCGTTGCATTTTTCCTCTCTCTCTCTCTCTCTCTCTCTCTCTCTCTCTCACTTGACTCCCCCGAAACGCAATTTGAATCGTCAAGGATGGCTTCAGAATCAAACACCTTTTGCTCAGTGACCACACTGAGTCGAATCACCGATCATTTTCCATGTCACTCTGTCAAATTCGATACCTACTCCTCTCGCTTGATCAGCATCCGATTCTCTCCCCCAAAACCTCAATTCAAAAACCCTAAAAAATTCCCCTTTCTTTGGTTTTCGGGCTCATTGCTTTGAACCTCAGTCGCCATGGCAACCTCCAGTTCTTCACAGGTTCTGGCGATTCCTCGGCTCCATCGGTTTGAGCTCGTGGAGGGGATGCAACTTCAGGTGATACCTAAATTTAATTCCTTGTTAATTACTTAATTAATCAATTAATGGATTTTGTAGATTGATTGTCTCTGGTTTCTTGGACCTTGTAGATTACTGTATCTGGGTCTTCTAAAGGACGCAATGTTAGACTTGAATTTCAGCTTAACAAATGCACCAGCTCTTGGATTCTTCATTGGGGATGTGTTTTCCGTGGAAATATGTAAACAAGGAACCCCAACCTTTTCCTTTGTATTTAATTTTCATATTAAATATCTGAGCAGGTGTGTTTCTGTATGCAATTTTGCTAAATGATAACCATATATAGGAACTGGTTCATTCCCACTTCGAGTCCACAGAGTTACAAGCAAGGCTCATTGCAGACTCCATTCACCAAGGTTTCATTTTTTTGGTCTCCTGCTAAATTTCGATTCATTCCAGCATCTCTAGCCATTCCATCTATGTCATAGGCGTATAATTTTTGTTATAGTTTACTACTCTTTAAATTGAATCCCATTGATAGAATAGAACAAATGGTTATCTTTAACGGGGCCTGAAGTTTGGTGGACATATGTGCATGAGCAGAGCATTAGTTCAGCTGTCAGATTTAAGATCAATGCAAAAAAAAAAGTAATCAAGTATTGTTGAAATTGCCATTTCAAACAGTTGTTAATGGGTTCTATCCTCTTTTTGTGCGTAAAGAGTATAGTTCTATTGAATATAGTTTTCATATTTAACTTGCAGAAAGGAGAATTATATTTGTTGACCATTGAGTTGCGGGACCCCAATATACATGCTATTGAATTTGTTCTTAAAGATGGCAGTCGTGATAGATGGTTTGGTTTCTTTCTCTTATTGACACTTTGATATTGAATTCATAGAGCCGGACGCTAAAGAAATGTTTATATATTTATGTTAGGTTGAAACTAAATCATGGAAATTTTGGAGTAGAAATTCCTGAGAGTGATCCAACTTCTTCAAGTCCCCCTGTACCGAAAGAGCTGATTGAACGCAAGGCATTTTTAGCTTGGGAAAGCAAGGGCAGGCCCATGAGCTCGCCACAACAACAAAAGATAGTTTCACTGTTATTTAGTATTATTATTATTTTTTTTATTAGTCTTGTTGAACTCTAAGGATTCTGGGTTCATAATATGACATTACATATCTATATGGTTTTTCCATGCCCCCTATCTCTAATTGATAGACTATCGTCTCATAAGACAACATACTAGACAATCAACTAATGCTTTCATTTGCTTTCTTAATGTTTGTGTTCAGTTTTTGTTTTTTTGTTTTGTTTTCTTTATAATATAGCAATCAGCATTGAACTAGAAAAGGAAAATCAAACTTGAAAAGAATAAAGCAAATAAAAGGTAGAACTGTATAAATGGAAAGAGATGCTAGCTTTCACAAGAACCTACTATATTTTCACAATCATGTCAGTTGCAAATGTGGAACCGAAAATTTATCAAGTAGTGAGGAATACTTTCTTTGTTTGTGATTTTCCTTAATTTTCTCGCACATTAACCATATGAAGATGACAGGATACATATGCTTTGAATTGATAAGGCAATTGCATTGTCAATGTTGAAAGTATTGCTTATATTTCTTCTACTTCATGGTAGTATTAGGTGCTGCACATATATGTGTTTAGTATGAGTCTATGACTACACTGAAGAAACAAACCGCGTTGTATTGTTTATTTTGTATGTCGTATACAGCAAGACTATGAGGATGCTTTCATAGAGGTACAAAATCAGATAGCAAAAGGAACATCCTTGAATGAGTTGCACAGTAGTTTTTCAACTTCCAGTACCAAAAGAGTGGTTGATAATAGAGAGCAGCTAAGGAGTGGAATGACATACTCTTACAAACAGAAACATAATGTTGACCAGTGGTTGCAAAATCATACAGCAGCACCTGCCAAAAACACAATGCCAAATTCGGCTCTCATGGATCTTGTTGACAAATCTATGGGAGGAGATGATGTGGTCTCACGGAGAAGTTATCATGTTGGCAACTATGAAGTAGTGGTTAGTTTCTTCTACTTTAAATCTTTACTTTTGTCAAGGAGAATAAATGCTACCAATGGACCCTTAACCTTAATATTGGAGTAGAACTTTCAATGGATTGCATCAGGAAGCATGATTAGAATTCAATTACAGTACCTCGGTTTAATTTTGTGGGAAATTTTTATATTACGGATTCTTATCAATGCTAGGCTCTTTGATTTATGATTTATCAATTGTTGGATTTTACTTGATTTTTAATTTCAAATATTTTGATTCAACATGGTTTTGGTCCTCATATATTTGCAACAATCTTATATATATGGGAAGGACAATGAGAGGCTCATGGCAGAACTCACTTGTGCTTCTGAAAATGACCTTATTTTCCTTCATATAACATAATGCTGCTAAATTCACAGTTAATTTCTCTCCCACTGCTTGTCCGAAATTGGTATTTTAATTGTTTATAACTTGGTGACTAGAACATTTTATTGAAGTTGATGACACTTACTTAAAAACTCAACTATTGAGCTCTCAAAGTTTTAAATAATGTATATGCATAACTGAATTTACGAACTATCTTCATGGACAGCAGTCATTTTCTAATAGATGTGGTCAATCTTGTAGGGGTCTATGTAGGACCCCCCAGATGCATGGATGATCATGTTCCAACAATCTATTGCAGAGATATTTTCTAGAAGCGACATTTTTTCTAAAAGCTTCTCCTTGAATTTTCGTTTGATCTTTGATTATTTGTAGGTCCTTTCGAAAATGGTTAGGGGCGAGCATCACATCTTGGTTGCTACAAATATGAGAGGTGCTACAGTGCTTCACTGGGGTGTCTCAAAATTATCCCCTGGGGAATGGTTGGTGAGTAATTATTCCTTGACTTGGTAGGATGCAGTTTAGTGGAGATCTAAGCTGTTCAGATTTTGCCCGAGTATGAATGGTACCTCACCTCCCTGCCTGCAGGTCCCTGCACGAGAGATATTACCTAAAAAATCAAATGTGGTTCTCGGAGCATGCCAGACTTATTTTACTGAAATGTCAATTGGAAATGGGTCGTTTCAGGTATGCAAATCAAGCTGCTTGGTGTATTCTGTGATTTAATTAACTGTCTTTTTTTTTTTTGATTAAAACATTGTTTTAACACTTCACCTTTAAAAAAAAAGGTTGTAGATATTAATTTGCAGCAAAGCAATTTCGCCGGTATCCAATTTGTGATATGGTCTAGTGGGTCTTCTTGGATAAAAGATAATGGCGCAAACTTCAGTGTAGCTGTGACACCCATGATTTCAAGTGGAAAGGTAATTCATGTGTTTGTTTTGAATTGTTGCTCCTTTCTCAACTCTTAAATAATTTGTACTAGAAGTAGTTGTTTGTTATAGTGAAATTGGTTGCGTGGATGAATAATCAGGGCCCCCAAAACTCTTGGGACCTGGGCAGGCAGGGCCAGGCCTGGAATATATACATGAACTTATCATGCAGCTGAAAATCATTATGTTTATACAATTTTCTCCTGAGATGGCATGCCCTGGGACAGCATTGGTGGGTTATACCTTACTGATGATCCTCCTAGTTTGATCATGTATATGCTATGCCTCATCTGGACAACTAGTAGATTTGAACCAAAATGAATTCGAATTTTTTTTTTAATAAACGTAGTAATGACTCCCCAAAGTGTTTTGACTTACTAAATAAAACACCAAGAAAAGAGTTAGAAATCAAAATTTCACAATTTTTTTGGGAATGCACTATATGCAGATTGCATGTTGTGTCTATTGTCGAAACTGATAGATACACCACACATGCAGGTTGCTGGAGCTGGGGAAGGAATTGTCAAATGGTTGCTTGATGAAATCTCTCGTAGAGAGAAGGAGGCTGAGAGATCATTGATGCACAGGTGTGATTAAGTTATAACTAATATTCGTATGAAATCTTTTCATGTGCATTGTCATTAAGCTAATTCTTAGTTTCTCTGTATGCTCACCTACATGGGCACAATAAACTAAGAATAGCAGGCATATGATGATAAAGTAGTTGGTATATAAAGCTAAGGAAAATTGTCTTCAGCTTCATTCATTTCATCCCTTGAACTTTATACTAACCTGACACAGATTCAACATTGCTACGGAGCTCACAGAACGCTGCAAAAGTGAAGGTGAATTAGCGGTAATTGGCATGTTGGTATGGTTGAGGTTCATGTCGTGCAGGCATCTCACATGGAACAAAAACTACAATGTGAAACCTCGGTAATCTTTATTGTACTACTACTATAGCTTTTATCGGTAACTTACTTGCCAAAAGTAGACTCCCCATTGCCTTGTGATCATCATTCTATGTCATCTTTGCCTTTCTTTTTAATTATTTATCTCTTTAATTTGATTACTTATTTGACTTATCTTTTCATAGGTTGTGTATGATCTATCCCCCTTCTTTCTTTATTTTGAGTTCTTTTTCCTTGTTGAATACCAAAATCAATCCAATTTTAATTTTTAACTAGTAACTCAAAATGAAGGACCTGAAGACAGTTGTTATTACGAATTTTTAGTAATACACAGTATCTCAATTGTGTTTATATTGCCCTCAACATTTGCAATATATCTGCAGTGAAATTAGTGAAGCTCAAGATAGGTTTACCAGTCTACTACAGAGAGTATATTTAAATCAGCCCAAGGATCGGGACGTAGTGAGACTACTAATGGCACATGTTGGTCGCGGGGGTCAGGGAGATGCTGGACAGAAGATTCGCGATGAAATACTTGTAATTCAGGTATCTAAGTTGTATTGTTGCATGTATATCCATACACGCATAAGTATGTGTGTGTGTGTGGCTCATGTTACATCACCCTTTGCGTTTAACCTGCCACTTTCCACCATCAGAGAAACAATGACTGCAAGAATGGCGTGATGGAGGAATGGCACCAAAAGTTGCACAATAATAGCTGCCCAGATGATGTGATAATTTGTGAGGTATGGTAATTTATGGTTTTGTGTGTTTAAAAAAAAAAAAAAAAAAACATCAGACCAAACCCAATTGGGAATCAAAGTGGTCGCAGGTTATTCGTTTAACTCATTTGCCTCTGTCTGATTGCAAACTGTTTAAATGTTTTTTACTTGTGCATGTTGATTCAGTTTTCCCTTTTGTAACAGGCACTCTTAAATTACATCAAGTCTGGTTTTAGAATTGATGTTTGTCGGAGAACATTAAATGCAAATGGTCTCACAAAAGAGAAGCTTGCAAGTTATGACCGCCCAATTGTCTCAGAGCCTCATTTCAGGGCTGATACTAAGGAGGGACTCGTCCATGACCTGACGGCATACTTGAAGACGTTAAAGGTACAGAAAGCAATCATATTTTACTGAGGCTGCCTACCCAAGCTTCAGTTGACAATAATTCATAGGAAATCACATAGAAGTTTAGTGACCATCTATGCATATTATATGCCTGCTGGTCTATTGAAGTTCAATACAACCATCTATGCATTTTAGTCAGAAAAAATTCCGTAACTCAGTATGGTTGCATTGAATTTATTGGACTTTGAAATCACAAAATTACAGGACTATATCTTTCCCATGTGTTGATCTTAATTGTCCACTTGATCTCATGAGTGAGATGAACATTTTTCAGAATCTGTTTTTTTTTTTTGGTGTGTGTGTGTGTTGATTTTGTACGGACGTGTCTTCATGAATCTTCTAGAATAAATTCCACTTCGTAAGTGCTTTAGTTATGCTGGAGTTTGGAATAAGGTTGACCCATGAATTGACATGTTACACTACAACTTTGGCATGTGAGACCTTCCAGACTTATTTCAAAATGAAATATAGTAGAATAGATAAATGAAATGAAAACATTTATAGGTTTGATTACAATCATCTTGATTATTGGCTTTGATATTTAATTGTGTTGGATTGCAACCTATTGGTCTTTCTTTGGATCCTTTAAATCAACCATACTTAGAGTTTCATTTTTTTTATCTAAAGCAAGAAAAAAAATCTTTTTTTTTTGGTCTGTATTTTTTTTTTTTAAGTTTTACTTCACCCTTATTTTTATTGTTTTACTATCAATAATCTGAGAACAATTACATCCTCTTCATGTTCTTATTTATTATATCAACATTCCTGCAGGCTGTTCATTCAGGTGCTGACCTTGAATCTGCTATTGAAGTTTTGGTCCCTCAAATAGGGTAATATTTGTGAATTATTCAAAGATTTCACTGACTATTGAACTTCCACTTTCTTCACTGTCAAAGGTGTATTCTTTTCCCTAATAACCGATTCACTTTTTCCCTCTTGATCTTCAGGGTCATGATTTCACGAGCACTCTTTGTGATTTGTCACCTAGGTTGCAGGTAACTTCTCCTTTATGTATTTTAAGTCAACTTTCACACTGAAATCATTCTTGTAACATTTTTGATTTTTCCTATGTGAGTGATAAAACTCTCTTATTGTGCTTCAAATAATAGGAGTACCTGAAGATAGTTAAAGCACATCATGGTGATGAAGATATTGTTCCATTGATGGAAGTCATACTGTGTCACAAACCTTTAACTTTTTACGTCTCTATTAAGGAATCATTGTGAAGTTTAAAATCATGTTTCAGAACTTACTAGAATCTCGTATTGAGCTTCGCCCTGTTCTGATCAACTCCCACCGAAGATTAAAAGATATGCTGTTTCTTGATCTTGCTTTGGCTTCAGCTGTCAAAACAACTATGGAAAGGGGACTCACAATTCTACATTTTTCAAACCCACCGGTAAGCATCAACTATGCTTTTAGCTCTATATATATACTTAACTCTGAGAAATGTCAATTAGATATTATTATTTATGCAACAAAAAATTTACGGGTCTTTTTGATGCTACTGAAAACAGGAGATTATGTTCTTCATTTCCTTGGTGCTCAAAAATTTATGCCTATCAACAGTTAACAATGAAGATCTCATTTACTGCACCAAGGTAGATCTCTTCTTGAGCATGAATGCTGACCTTTTTCTTGTTTCTTGAGCATGAATGCTGACCTTTTTCTTGTTGATCATTTAGGGAACTTCTAGATTATGGTTTTTCTACTCGCGCTACATTTCAACTTTTGGAAATCAAATGTTTAGATCCTTTTATCTTTTTTAAATTTTAATGTCCACTGGAGTCCCTTACTCTAACTCTTGGTGTTATGCTGTTGTCATAGGACTGGTACCGTATTTGCGAACTATACAAACCTAATCATGGTCAGTGGGCATTACAATCAAAGGCTTTTCTTGATCGCTTACAATTAGTACTTGCTGATAGATCTCAGTGTTACCAGAAGAAGATCCAGCCCAGTGCGAAATATCTCGGTAATTTGCTTGGTGTTCAGAAGTCAGTGGTATGTTGTTGTTGCTTGACTTTTGTATCTCTAGTAGACAATGAGTGAGGCTTCTTTTTTACGTCATTTCACTGATGTCAGATTGATACTTTTTCTGAAGAGCTAATAAGGCCTGGATCTGAGACTATTCTGTCTACTCTCATCAATCGTTTTGACCCCATTCTTAGAAAAGCGGCTAACTTAGGCTGGTAAGATTAAATTAGAGTTTCACTCCAAGCTCCACTGTAAAATGCTCTTTATGAAATCTGAGTTTTTTTCTCTTAATATTACTTTTGTTATCTATAGATATAATGTGAAAACATGGGTTCCAGACTTCCGGTAAACATTCAAAAACTCAAAAACTGTCCTTAATTGATATAATTAAATGGGGACACAAATTTGATTGAATGAGGATACATTAGTAAAAAAGCAAATAAGTTGAATTAAGAAATTAAAATAAACTCAACCAGAAGGGACCCACTACCCACTACTTGTCTTATTTTTCTCTTCTTACTTTTATGTTCTAATTCAGAATTTTCTTCTCTAAACCTGAAAGCAAATTGGCATGCACGGAGTGCGCGTCAAAGGCCTAGTACAACTTATATTCACATTTCTTTATTTAAAAACATGCCATTATATTTTGTTATATTTTTTATTTCATATTGTTTGTAGAATTTAACTTCAGTGTTGAGTTGTGTCTGGCAGTTGGCGGGTTATCAGCCCAGTTGAAGTGCAGGGTTTTATAACTTCGGTTAATGAGCTAATTAGTATTCAGAACAAAGTCTATAAAAAGCCAACCATTCTAATTGCTACTAGAGTAACTGGGGAAGAGGAGATTCCAGATGGAGTCGTTGCTGTCCTGACACCTGATACACCAGATGTTCTATCTCATGTCTCTATAAGAGCAAGAAATAACAAGGTATATAACCTTTTATACTTTAATTACAGATTCCAAATAACAGACTGTAATGAGATAAATACAAATGCTTAGTTTGTGGTAACCAACACTTTATACTTAACTAGAGTAGTATGATGCAGGTATGCTTTGCCACATGCTTTGATTCAAATATTCTCAGGGATCTCAGGTTGAAAGAAGGCAAACCAATGTCAATACAAGTGAAGTCAACAAATATTATTATCAGGTTGGTCACTGGAGTGTTGTTTCTTTGGTAGAATTTAAGTGCCACTTCACTTCTCAAACTCAATGTCTGTTGTTTTTTTCTCTCTGTTTTTTACTTGCAGTGACAGCAGTAGCTCTACCTTTTCAATTAAGTCTTTTTCTACTCGATCTATTCATCAAGGATTAACCTTAAAAAAGAAAATTTTCTGCGGTAGATATGCCATTTCAGTTGAGGAGTTCACTAGTGAGATGGTATGCCCTTGGGATAACTTTTTTTGTACTTCTACTTCTTGTATTCGAGCATGTAGTGGATTATCTTAGACTATTTGATCAGTTTGAATAATCATTGCATGTTGTTTAATTTAGTCTTTAATTGATATGTACAAACGGTGCAGTTGATCAAAAAACTGCAGAGGCATCATAATTGGAAGGAATTTATGGAGATTTACATAACTTTAACTCTTTTCCTTGGATACTTTTTAAATTTCAAGTAATTTCTTCTGAAGCCTGAACAGGTGAAATTGTGCATATATTCATGTTATCTAATGATTTTCTGCCGCATAGGTTGGTGCAAAATCTTGCAACATGAAACTTTTGAGAGGAAAGGTGCCAGCATGGATTAAAATTCCCATGTCAGTTGCCATACCATTTGGAGCCTTTGAAAAAGTCCTATTAGAAGATGCCAATAAGGTATCGTTCGCAAAAGAGAATACTAATAACCTTTCAATGTTGTTATTCACCAAATTTTGACTGCAATATATATTGAAATGTCCACCGTAAAGTTGTTCTCCCTTGGTGACCTTGATATACAGATCTTACATTTATATATATATATATAATTATATTATATACGCATAGCCCAAATGATAACAGCTTTGATTGTAATCAGTTGGAGAATTCTAACTTCCTATCAGTTAAAAAAAAAAGTTTTCTAGAAAAGATCACTAGGTACACACATTCTGTTACCTGTTTAAATTCATGTCTTATGATATCAAGCAGATTTTATAATTCACTCTGTCATTCGATTTAATGTCTTATAGAATTTAATATTTCGTTTCTTTTTTGCAGGATATTCCTTTAAAATTTCTTCATTTTACAAATGTATAAAGAGCGGAGACCTCTCCAAACTTCAAGCAATACAAGAATCTATTCTAGAAATGAATGCTCCTTTTTCTTTGGTACTGAAGCCATCATTAAGTTTAGTATTGCCTGTGTTTTTACAGTTAAATGGTGCCTACTGCAATCATGATTCAACCTGCATCACTCACACTTTTCATTTGAATCTTTTGGTAGACCCATGAACTTAAAAGCATAATGAAAAGTTCAAGAATACCTTGGCCTGGTGATGAAGGTGATGATAGGTGGAATCAAGCTTGGCGTGCAATCAAGAAGGTACCAATGTCAATCATGTGCTTTGTGCTGGTTCATGAGGTTAACTTTCTTTAGTCTTTGCAGTCGTAAATTGCAAAGTCGAAACATTGATCTAGGAAATTTTAAGGTTGTATGTAGATATCTATCTCATTCCTTTGGGCAATTCTGTTCGCAAAACGGCATACTATAGGACAGTTTTTTCTAGGGGACTGAATTCCAGTGAGTTTGAAGTTCCTTTTGTCATTTTCTTTAGAATTAAGCAAACTTCACAAATAAAAGAGAGAATATAATCAACTGACATGATTTTCCCTTCAAATAGATAACGATAAACAAAGAGATTAGGACAATATTTTCAGGGAGCACCTAAAAATCATAATACAATTGTTGTAGGAATGGGCTATTCTCATATCCCTGGTTACTTGATCATCAATCTTCAAATGGATCAAAGATTTGAGACTAAAGCTCTGAATTGGACTTCTATTTAAGTCAAAGAGATAGGTTAAGAATCAGATGGAAACTGACAGCAGAGTGTAACAAAATACTTACGGGAGCAAAGATACATTCGACGTGCATTTGTGCAAGACTACTAGATTATTGTAACTTAAGATCCATCAAATGATATTATGACGTTTGTCTTTTTCCCTATTCTTAACAGGTTTGGGCTTCAAAGTGGAATGAAAGAGCAGTTATTAGTTGTAGGAAAGCTAAACTAGATCATGAGAATATATGCATGGCTGTATTGATTCAAGAAATCATTTGTGCCGATTATGCTTTTGTAATTCACACAAAGAATCCCTTATCAGGGAATACAGCAGAAATTTACACAGAGGTCCGACTTGTCCCTGACTTTAAGTCTCTCCTCCACCCCCATCAAAATCAAATATGATCATCATTCTTTTTTCATGCAAATACAGATAGTTAAGGGCTTGGGGGAGACTTTGGTGGGTGCATACCCTGGACGTGCCATGAGCTTTATTACCCAAAAATCCAATCTAAATTCTCCTATTGTAAGGGATCGGAAACTTTTAATATATCAGTTACAAATTTGCTTCATTCACGAATCTACATCTCAAGCATGACTATGGCTCTCAGGTTAATGGTTATCCAAGCAAGCCGATAGGATTGTACAGCAAGCAGTCCATCATATTCAGATCAGATTCGAATGCTGAGGATCTGGAAGGATATGCTGGTGCTGGGCTCTATGACAGGTATGTCCTAAAGTTGAATTTCATAATGAATGAAGCAAACAACAAAGAATTCTCATCTCTTTACTTCTGGACAGTATGAGTCAGCATCATAATGTTACTTTTTAGATATATGTGGAGTGTTTGTTAGACTAGCAAAACCTAGGATATCTCATAATTGGTTGGTATGATGCTGTGTTCCTAACTATCTTCATGTAATTGAAATGGCCAGTCAGTCATTGGCTTAACTTCTCTTTGCCATGTGAACATCATCAGAACTAGTTAAGTTGAAGTAGATTCATTTTTGTTGGCCTCTCGGCGATCAACTCTACAGTCACATAGGCAATTTGACCATTTCAGTTCCTGCATTCTTAGTAAAAAGGCATTTATTTGAAATGGAAGAAATTCTTTTGTTTTGCCTTCTTTCCCAAAGGAAGCCATGCATATAATGGGTGTCATAACTTGTTGCAGTGTAATCATGGATAAACAGGAGAAGATTGTATTGGATTACTCAAGCGATCGGTTGATCATTGATAGAGCCTTCCAAGTCTCACTCTTGTCAAGAATTGCAGAGGCGGGAAAGATAATAGAAGGTCTTTACGGTTGTCCTCAGGACATTGAAGGTGTGGTAAAAGATGGATTGATATATGTAGTTCAGTCAAGGCCACAAATCTAGCCTCAGCCATCGCAGGTTATGTTCCATTTTTTTTTTGGGACAATTGTTCCATTTCTTACTACATATAGAATTCAATGTATGTTTTGTACCGAGAGAAAAATAGATAATTTTTTTTATTATAGAATTCAATCAAATTGGTGTAAAGGCTTGTAACAAAAGAAAAATCTGGCCTACTACTGGTCCTGCATAAGCTTGTTCATGGAAATTGCCATGCACTATGATAATACGATACCATCATCCTTTGGTTAATTACACGAACACAATGAGGTTTAGCAATAACTCGCTCGCTTTAAAAATTTGTATGATCACTTGCTCTGGTTGCACAATATTCTATTTTAGATTTTTAGGCAATGGGGAGTAGGATTTTTGAATCTCTTCATTCTCTTATAACATTTTTTGGATGGGATATATTACTAGACTCTCATTTTATGTGGGCCAATATTAGTTGTTTGAACTGGAGATATGCTTGTGGGAAATTTGAATTTAAAATTTTGAGTGGAAAAAGAAGAGGGTAGAAAAGGAAATTTTGGAGAAAGGCAAAGGAAAGTGCTGTGCTGCACTGCACCCAAAAACTTCCAAATTGTCTCATTAAGTAAGCAAATTGTTGTTTTTCCAGTTGTGAATCTGCACTCCCCCAAAATGGCTTCCTCCTCAAAAGGAAGTAGTTGGATGTACGACGTGTTCTTGAGCTTCAGAGGTGAAGACACACGCAACCACTTCACGGACCACCTGTACACGGCATTAAATGGTGCCGGAATCAGGACCTTTAGGGATTCCGAGGGACTAGGAAAAGGGGAAGATACATCAGCGTCATTGATTAAGGCAATCCAAGGGTCTAGGATCTCTTTCATCGTCTTCTCAGAGAATTATGCGGATTCAAGATGGTGTCTTGACGAGCTGGTGCACATCATGACGGGTACCAGTGGAACCAGCTTGTGCACTCAACCACCGCAGCAAACGGTATTCCCCATATTCTATAATTTGGATCCTTCACATGTGAGAAACCAGACTGGTACTTTTGCTGCGGCGTTTCAGAAACATGAAGCTAGTAAACATGTAGGTACAGATAGGATATCCAGGTGGAGAACTGCTCTGATAGAAGCTGGAAATTTGACTGGCTGGCATCTCATGCCCGATTGGTAATAATTACCTTCTTATCTTCTTTTCATCTCGTCCTCGTCTGTCTCCTTTCAGTTTAACCAATGTTGAAATGTCCTGTGTCAACACTTTTAGGCCTGTCTTTTACCTCTTAATCCAATTTTTTTAGGCTTAATTGCCAAAACACCCCCTAAACTTGGCTATAATTGTCAGAATTTACCAATATGTAGACTGCCTACATTAGGAGATCTACAGCTCTATTCAAATCTTGTTCTCTCTGGTAATCTAATCTCACTACCAATAAGATATTAATTCGATGTAGTTGCATAATCAGTCTTACTTGTGCTTCTTAATTTAACTGATAGGAGTGAAGCAGAGAATATCAGAAAAATTGTGGACGACATCAGTAGACGGCTAAACAACTCATACTTACACGTAGCCGTCTACCCAGTTGGAATAGATTCTCGTGTGCAAGAGATCAGATATTTTGTTATCTGTTGGGTTACATGATGTTCGCATGGTTGGAATTTGGGGTATGGGCGGAAGTGGAAAAACTTCACTTGCAAAAGCCATCTATAACAAATTGTATCATAGCTTTGAAGGTAAAAGTTTCCTTGCAAATGTTAGAGAAACTGCAAACCAGTCAAATGGTATGATTTATTTGCAAGAAAGACTTCTATCTGATATCTTAAAACCAACCAAGGTAGAGGTAGGCGATGCTGATAGAGGGATCATTGTGATACAAGAAAGACTTAAAAGCAAAAAGGTACTTGTCATTGTTGATGATGTAGATGAAGTCGACCAATTATATGCATTAGCTATAAGGCATAATTCATTTGGTCCAGGAAGTAGAATTATTATAACAACAAGAAATCGACATGTGCTAGAGATAATTAAAGTGGATGCAATACATCTGACTCGACAAATGAAGGAAGAAGAAGCTCTTGAGCTCTTTAGTTGGCATGCCTTTCAAAATCCTCGTCCTGATGCAAAATTTTTGAAAGTCTCAACAAAGGTATGTACTTACTGCGGAGGTTTACCACTGGCTATTGAAGTTCTAGGGTCTTTGCTCTTTCAAAGCACTGTAAGCCAAGTTGAAGACATGTTACATAAATTGGAAGAATATCCTAATGACAAAATTCAGAAAATCCTTAGAATAAGCTTTGATGCACTTGATAGGAACCAGAAGGCCATATTCCTCCATATATCTTGTTTCTTCATTGGAATGGACAAGAACTATGTCAAAAAAATACTCGAGGGCTGTGGTCTTTTTGCAGAAAAAGATATCAGTGTCCTTCTTCAACGTTGCCTTGTAATTGTTAGTGAAAAAAACAAGGTCATGATGCATGATTTGCTTCGCGACATGGGCAGAGAAGTTGTTCGTGCAGAATCCTACGAAGACCCTGAAGAACGTAGTAGATTGTGGTATCGGAAAGATGTAATAGATGTATTGACAGAAGAATCTGTAAGTACTTCCCAACCAAGACAAGTATTGGCATCCTACATCATTGTTATGGTTGTACGAGTATAAATGCATTCATGAGTCATGACTTTCATATGCGCATAAATCAGTTTTCACATGCAAACAAGCTTTTTCTTAATTAATGCCTTTTGTTAACAGGGAACTAAAAAGATTGAAGGACTTACTCTAAATTTGCAAAGATTTGACAAAAAAGAGTTTCAGAACAAAAGCATTTAGAAAGATGCAGAAGCTGAAATTGCTCCAACTCAACTATGTAAAGCTCACTGGAGACTACGACCATCTTTCCAAAAAGTTAAGTTGGCTCTGCTGGCATGGATTTTCTCTAAAGTTCATAGGAAATGATTTTCTTTTTCAAGGAAACCTGGTTTCTATGGACCTGCGGTACAGCAGTCTCGTACAAGTTTGGGAGCATCCCAGGGTATATTAAGCTCAACCAAACTTTTTAACTGTTTCCTTCTTAACTTTTGGATTTTGATTTTCGTTTTCTTTTCGTCTTGTCTAACAGTTGCTTGAGAAGTTGAAGATTCTTAATCTCAGTCATTCTCATTACCTAACACAATCCCCAGACGTTTCAAAACTTCCAAATCTTGAGTGTTTCATCATGAAAGACTGTAAGAGTTTGTCAGAGATTCACCAGTCTATTGGAGATGTTAAAAGACTTACCTTGGTAAACCTTAAAGACTGCAAAATGCTTAAGGACCTTCCAAGGAGTTTCTATAAGTTGAAATTTATTGAAACTCTTGTTCTTTCTGGCTGTTCAAGATTTGAAAATCTTGTCGAGGACATAGGGGACATGACATCGCTGACAACTCTTATTGTAAGAGACACAGCCATAAGTCAAGTACCATCCTATATAGGACGATTGAAGAACCTGAACTACTCATCTATACAAGGCCTGGTTCGCCTGAAACTACGTTTCCCAAAAGTGCCTAAAAATTATTTTCCTGCTCAGGACTATACCTCTTTAACGTATTTGAATATGGAAAGCAGTAGTGTTCATAACCTTCCAGAACTCAGTGGCCTTCCCCATCTTGAATGTTCATGTTTCAATAATTGCATAAACCTTCCTGCAAGTGGAGATTTACCAACTAGGTCGAAGGAGTTGGAATCGGATCACTGCACTGCAGTTGAAATAATTCCAAATTCTGCTAAAGTGTTGAGGCAGAGCATCCTACAGGTTCTCTCTCTCTCTCTCTGATACAGACACAGACGCAAGAGGAATGTATTAATTTCTTAAATCTTGCTTGATATGGTATAGGGATGGACTACAAGTGGAGATGGTGGCATTTGTCTCCCTGCAAATGATTTTCCAGGGCGATTCGCATATGTCAGAGAAAGTGATCAAGTCTTTTTCCAAGTGCCTCAAATTATTGGTTGCAATTTAAAAGCTTTCACAGTGTGCGTAGTTTGTTCTTCTTGTTTTTACAAGGACATATCTCCAAGTGGTATTTCCATTGTTGTTACAAATTATACCAAGCTCATTAGGTTTGCTGTCCACCCAACTCATCTCCCTGAAATAACTTCACATGAAGTTATTTGGCGGGTAAATTTGTCAAACAATGAGTTCAATTTGGAAGGTGATGACTTTGTTGAGGTTGAAGTTGTAATTGGATCTGGTTTCAGAGTGAAGAGAACAGGGGTCAGTCTAGTATGGGATCCCAAGCTTATCAATGAAAATACAACTGAATTTGAGCCTATCCCATATGAATATTTGAGGAGTGATGCTGATAAGGAGGCAGGACCAAGCCAGTTCTCATCTGATGAGGACCGACCTTCGAAAAGATTGAGGTCTGTGATGCAGGAGCAGCCCATGAGTCCGCAAATACGCCAGCTCAACAGAGGCTCATGGGCACAAACAAGACCCCAAGTCATCTCGAAGACTTTGTCTTCCAAGTAAAGGTATCTTTCCCGCAATTATATCTTTTTTCCCTTAATCTTTAGTTTTTTCTTCTTTGTTGCTTTCCGAGTACTATTATATTTCTTATCCCATTGATAATTTCATTTCCCATTGATAATTTCTCTGAGGAGTTAACAAGGGCTGGATCGGAAGCTATTCTCTGTAGACTAGTCAACTGTTTTAACTCCCTTCTTAGAAAAGCAGAAAACTTGGTCCGGTAAGATTAAATTGAGGACTTACCAAGCTTAACTGTAAAATGAAATCTCAGCTTATTGCTCCCATTGCTTTTTTACTTGAAGAAGTGGCTAGCATTCTAATGCCAACTATTCTAATTGATCATGAGAAAGATGTAAAAAATGTTTCTGTAGGAGAAAATATAAATAATAGAAGGTTCTACCACATAACCTACAGCTATGGTCACTTATTCTTTTGTCTGTTTATCATATTCCAGCCTGGTTTTCCATGTATATTTGAATTTATTGAGCTTATGACCAGAAAGCAAGTTGTATTATGGATAGGTTTGGGTCTCCTGAAAGCTTATGCCAAGGTCTCAAGCTATACGTACACCATTAAATATGTGTGGGAGGAAGACATTGGCCAGAAGTTTTCTTGTATCGTGATTTTATGTCGCAAACGTCTTTTACTAGTTTTGTAAGAATCCTTGAGATGCCATTACTTCTAAGAATTTTGGACACTTATGTCTTAGGTTAGACTCAATCATGGTATCTTAATCTTTTGTCCTTATTCATGAAGAGCCAATGCTTTGATAGGTGGAATACTTTTTACTAGGAAAGATCTCAGATTGAGATGGATGATATAGCTAGCTAGCTGATGTGGTCGCAGTCTCTTCCTGGGAAGGGCTAGTACAACTTATACTCACATTTCTTTATTTAAAAACATGCCATTATATTTTGTTAGTTTCTTTCTCTCTCTTTTTTTTTTTTTTTTTTTTCATTTCTTTTTTTCATATTGTTTGTAAAATTTATCTTGAGTGTTGAGTTGTGTCTGGCAGTTGGCAGGTTATCAGCCCAGTTGAAGTGCAGGGTTTTATAACTTCGGTTAATGAGCTAATTAGTATTCAGAACAAAGTCTATAAAAAGCCAACCATTCTAATTGCTACTAGAGTAACTGGGGAAGAGGAGATTCCAGATGGAGTCGTTGCTGTCCTGACACCTTATACACCAGATTTTCTATCTCATGTCTCTATAAGTGCAAGAATAACAAGGTATAACCTTTTATATTTTAATTACAGATTCCAAATTAATAAGAGACTGTAATGAGATAAATACAAATGCTTAGTTTGTGGTAACCAACACTTTATACTTAACTAGAGTAGCATGATGCAGGTATGGTTTGACACATGCTTTGATCCAAATATTCTCAGGGATCTCAGGTTGAAAGAAGGCAAACCAATGTCAATACAAATGAAGTCAACAAATATTATTATCAGGTTGGTCACTGGAGACTGGAGTTTTGTTTCTTTGCTAGGATTTTAGTGCCACTTCACCTTCCTAACTCAATGTCTGTTGTTTTTGTTTTTTCTCGTTTTATTTTGTACTTGCAGTGACAGCAGTAGCTCCGCCTTTTCAATTAAGTCTTTTTCTACTCAATCTATTCATCAAGGATTAACCTTAAAGAAAATTTTCTGCGGTGGATATGCTGTTGGGATAATTTTTTGTACTTCTAATTCTTGTATTCAAGCATGTAGTGGACTAGCTTAGACTATTTGATAAGTTTGAATAATCATTGCATGTTGTTTAATTTGGTCTTTAATTTAATTTATATGTACAAATGGTACAGTTGATCAAAAAAGCTGCAGAGGCATCATAATTGGAAGGAATTTATGAGATTTACATACCTTTAACTCTTTTCCTTGGATGGTTTAATTTTAAATTTCAAGTAATTTCTTCTGAAGCCTGAACAGGTGAAATTTGCATATATATATATATATATATATATATATATATATTCATGTTACCTGATGATTTTCTGCCGCAAAGTCTTACAACATGAAACTTTTGAGAGGAAGGGTGCCAGCATGGATTAAAATTCCCTTCAGTTACAATACCATTTGGAACCTTTGAAAAAGTCCTATTAGAAGATGTCAATAAGGTATTGTTCGCAAAAGAGACTACGGATAACCTTTCAATGTTGTTATACACCAAATTTTGATTGCAATATTATTGAAATATCCACTGTAAAAATGTTCCCACTTGGTGACCTTGATATGCAGGTCTTACATATATATATATATTAATATATTATATACGCATAGCCCAAATGATAACAGCTTTGACTGTAATCAGTTGGAGAAATCTTACTTCTTATCAGTTAAAAAAAAAAATTTTCTAGGCTAGATCACTAGTCACACACATTCTATTACCCGTTTAAATTCATGTCTTATACGATATCAAGCGGATTTTATAATTCACTCTGTCATTAGATTCATTAAGTTTAGTATTGTCTGTCTTTTTACAGTTAAAGTGGTGCCTACTGCAATATTCATCAAGTTTAGTCACTTCAATCCCACTTGGTGCCTACCTGCATTACTCACACTTTTTCATTTGAATCTTTTGGTACACGTATGAACTTAAGAGCATAATGAAGACTTCAAGAATACCTTGGCTTGGGGACGAAGGTGATGAGAGGTGGAAGGAAGCTTGGCGTGCAATAAAGAAGGTACACGTATGTGCTTTGTGCTGGTCCATGAGGTTAACTTTCTTTAGTCTTTGCAGTAGTAAATCGCAAATTCGAAACATTGATATAGGAAATTTTAATGTTGTATGTAGATGTCTATCTCATTCCTTTGGGGCATATATTCTGTTCACATAACGGTATACTATAGGACACTTTTCTAGGGGACTGAATTCCAGTGAGTTTCAAGTTCGTTTTGTCATTTTCTTTAGGATTGAGCAATCTTCACAAATAAACGAGAGAAAATATCATCAATTGACATGATATTTCCTTCAAGTAGATAATGATAAACAAAGACATTAGGACAATCTGTTCAGGAAGCACCTAAAAATCAGAATCCAATTGTTGTCGGGATGGGCTATTCTCATATCCCTGGTTACTTTGGTCATCAATCTTCAAATGGATCAAAGATTTGAGTCTAAAGCTCTGAATTAGAGCTCTGTTCAAGTCAAAGAGATAGGTTAAGAATCAGATGGAAAATGATAGCAGAGTGTAACAAAATACTTACGAGAGCGAAGATACATTGGACGTGCATTTGTGCAAGACTACTAGATTACAGTAACTTAACAGGTTTGGGGTTCAAAGTGGAATGGAAGAGCATTTATTAGTTGTAGGAAAGCTAAACTAGATCATGAGAATATATGCATGGCTGTATTGATTCAAGAAATCATCTGTGCCGATTATGCTTTTGTAATTCACACAAAGAATCCCTTATCAGGGAATACGGCAGAAATTTATACATAGGTCCGACTTGTCTCTTTTTTTTTTTTTTTTGAAAAGGAACATAATTACTTTAAGTCTCTCCTCCACCCCCATCAAAATCAAATATGATCATCATTCTTTTTTCATGCAAATACAGATAGTCAAGGCCTTGGGGGAGACTTTGGTGGGTGCATACCCTGGACGTGCCATGAGCTTCATTACCCTAAAATCCAATCTAAACTCTCCTAGAGTAAGAGAAACTTTTAATATATCAGTTACAAAACTTGCTTCATTCACGAATCTACATCTCAAGCATGACAATGACTCTCAGGTTAATGGTTATCCAAGCAAGCCAATAGGGTTGTACAGCAAGCAGTCCATCATATTCAGATCAGACTCGAATGCTGAGGATGTGGAAGGATATGGAGGTGCTGGGCTCTATGATAGGTATGTCCTAAAGTTGAATTTCATAATGAATGAAGCAAACAACAAAGAATTCTCATCTCTTTACTTCTGGACAGTATGAGTCAGCATCATAATGTTACTTTTTAGATATATATGGAGTGTTTGTTAGACTAGCAAAACCTAGGATATCTCATAATTGGTTGGTATGACGCTGTGTTCCTAACTATCCAGTCTTCATGTAATTGAAATGGTCAGTCAATCATTGGCTTAACTTCTCTTTGCCATGTGGACATCATCAGAACTAGTTAAGTTGAAGTAGATTCATTTTTGTTTGCCTCTCTATGGTCAACTCTACAGTCACATTGGCAATTTGACCATTTCAGTTCCTGCATTCTTAGTAAAAAGGCATTTATTTGAAATGGAAGAAATTCTTTTGTCTTGCCTTCTTTCCCAAAGGAAGCCATGCATATAATGGGTGTCATAACTTGTTGCAGTGTAATCATGGATAAAGAGGAGAAGATTGTATTGGATTACTCGAGCGATCGGATGATCATTGATAGAGCCTTCCTGTTAAGGGTAAAAAGGGTAATTACCCATTTCAGGTATAACTAGCTGTAGCAGCTTCTCTGTTACTCAATAATAAACTTAGAATCAGTACAAGCTCTTCTTTGTTTCTTCAGTTTTCTCTGTATTTTCTTCATGCTCTTTCATGGTATTTCCAAGCATATCAGTTTCTGTGATTTGTGCAAGCATATCAGTTTCTGTGATTTGTGCAATTTTCTTCAAGGTTGAGATTTTTAAACCCTAGTTTTCTTCGTATTATCAGTGGCGAGTTCATATACTTCATTCGATTAGAATCATTCCTGGATTGCAATTTGTCGATTGGGTATACTTCTTCTCCAAATCTTGTATTTTGCTGCTTGTACACTCTGGTGTTTCTGCTTGCTAAGTTTCTTGGAATACGTGGAATTCCTGCTCCTAATTGCAATTCTTGCTTTGGAATCTGCTGTCTGCATATGTGCTATTGCTGACTTGAAGATTAAGAATTGTACTTGCATTGGTTCCGAGTAGCGTTGGTCAATTTCAAGTATATGTTGTAGTATGTTGATGGTTACCAACAAAAATTAGTTCGAAAGACAGATGAAATTGATGCCAGAAAGCACTATTGGTAGAAGTTTGATGTGCATAAGGTTGACAGATTGATGAAATATTGATTGTGGATTGTGTATTGTTGATTTCAAAAAAAAAAAAAAAACTCAAACTTGTGAAGAAGAAAATTGAAAGACAAGGAATTTTCTGTTTACAGTCATAAATAGTTTCTCAAGGAGCATCTGTTGGTAATTGAAACTATGGTCTCAAGTATAGTTCTTGTGGAATCGTTGAAATTCATTGTTAGTACTGAGAAAGATTCTCAAGGTTTGGATTAAGCCTTGTCCGGTTATCTTCCAAGAAAGATTTTTCAGTTGCTTCTATATTCCTTCTCCTATATTTTGCCTCTGTGAATCATGAATAACACCAATGAGTAAGTTACGAACTTCTCTGCTGTCCAACTTCTGCAATTTAATCACAGTACGGTTAGACGACTCTAACTATGTAACATGGAATTTTCTGTTAGAGACATTGTTAAGAGGCTGTGGTTTAATGAAATATATCGAGGGCTCATTTCCTTGTCCTCCACGACACATGGTAAGAGAAGAAGATGGGGTTACATTTGATACGACAGAGGAGTACATGAATTGGGTGCAAAACGATTCTGCCGTCATGTCTTTACTTGCAGCCACTCTATCTAGTGCAGCATTGTCATGTGTGATTGGAAGCCAAAATTCATGGGAAGTTTGGAAAACCTTGAGGGAGAGATATGGTGTCTCTAGATCAACTGCCATGCAACTCAAGACAAACCTATACACAATTCAAAAAGGTACAGACACTATAGACAAGTATTTTGAGCATATCAAGGGCATTACAGATCAATTAGCCACTGTAGGAATCAATATGCCTGATGAAGAGATTATCTTCATTGCTGCCAATGGCCTTCCCTCTGAGTACAAGGTTATCAAATTCATGATCAAAGCACAGATTACGTCTATGTCAATGAACGAATTGCGTTCCTTCCAAGTCTCACTCTTGTCAAGAATTGCAGAGGCGGGAAAGGTAATAGAAGGTCTTTACGGTTGTCCTCAGGACATTGAAGGTTTGGTAAAAGATGGATTGATATATCTACTTCAGTCAAGGCCGCAAATCTAGCCTTAGCCATCGCAGGCCATGCGGAAACTAATGGATTTTCAAGAGTGAGATGGCTAATGGCCAAAAAAATGGGGAGGGGGTAAATGTCTGGTTAGTAAATTGAATTCCACGAAATTTTCAGTATATGTTTTTTGGTTTTTTGAAGAAAAGAAAGAACTGGTGCGACTGCCTTCAAGCTTTGATTAATAAATTTTAAAAAATGAGATGGCTAATGGCCTCCCGGTATTGAATTTTAATTGAATTCTACTGAAATTTTCAGTGTATATTTTGTTTCGAACGAAAAATATAGAGAATTTTTTTATTATAGAATTCAATCAAGGGTCAATGACTAATAAGGTCATATACTCTATAGAGTTGCCTAATAAATCAGACAAAATATAAATTTGCCCAATAAGGTCATGTAATGAAAAACAGGGAGCAATAAATTTGTTATTGTCAGATAATAACTGGTTTATTGAGTGACAATAAATTTGCTATTGTTAGACAATAATTTGTTACTGTTAGACAATAATTTTTTATTGTCAAACAATAACTGGTTTATTGAGTGATTCTCTCTCTCTAACAAATATCCAGCGACCCTAATAATAGGGGGCAAAATTATCAAGTAAAATTGGCTTGAGCTGATATAAATAACCTATTGGAAAATAGTGTGACCTCTTGAGCAAAATGCCAACCTTATTGGTAAATGTTAGGAAACCTAAATCTAATTGGGAATATTTTTGAGATTATTGACCTTATTGGTAATTTTCCTTTCAATGAAATTGGTCTAAAGGCATTTTTTTTTTTGGACCTAGAATTGCTCTAAAGGCTTTGATAATACGAATGTATACGATATCATCATCCTCTGGTAGTCTGGTTAATTACACAAACACAATGAGGGTAGAAAAGGAACTTTCGGAGAAAGGAAAGTGTTGTGCTGTCCCAACAACTGAAACAAAAAAAAAATAAATAAATAACTATGTATGTCTTTGCATGGGAGCAAATTTGCCGCCCACCCTAACCTGGGGTGGGCAATGCCCACCTTCTAACAATCTAACACGTGTCCAAAATCCTAACAATGGTTAACAAAAATAATTTTTTAATTTTTTAGTCTCTCTCTCCTCTCACCACCAATCTCTCTCTGTCTCTCTCTCTTCAGTCTCTCTCTTTTCCCCCGAGCACAGCAAACGACGGCGATAGATTGATCCCTCTCCTCCCTCAAAGACCAATCACCAGCGGGACAATCCAAATAGGAGGAATCGAAAGGACGATCCGAACAGCGGGACGACCACCTGATTCGGTCGAACCCGAGACCGGAAAGGATCCCCCACAACCACCATGAATCAAACCACCGTCGCCGCCATCCATCCGAAGCACAACCGTTCCGGCGTTCCCAATCCTCTGTGGGACCTCCACTTCCTAAATTTGGAACCCAGATTTTAGAGTCAGGAAGAACGAGAGAGAGAGAGAGGGCGGGTTGCAAGTGGAAGAAGAAAGAAAAAAAAAACCAAACCAAGGTTTAGAAAGGACACGCGTCATTTTGACACGGGGGGCAAATAACCACCCTAACCCAGGGTGGCCAGCAAATTTGTTTCCTCTTTGCATCAACCTTTTTTTAATTGACTTGACTTGACGTGTAGCTGCATTTATTTATTTAGTTATAGTAGTGGCGATGAGGTTGAGGAACTGAGGATTGTAAAGCAATTTGTGCTTTTTCAGTTGTGAATCTGCAGTAGTCCACCGTACCCACCCCAAATGGCTTCCTCCTCAGAAAGTAAAAGTTGGGTGTACGACGTGTTCTTGAGCTTTAGAGGTGTAGACACACGCAAAATCTTCACGATCCACCTCTACAAGGCACTAGAGCTTGCCGGGGTCAAGACCTTTATGGATTCCGAGGAACTAAGAAAAGGGGAACAGATATCAGCGTCATTGATTGAGGCAATCCAAGGGTCTAGGATCTCTATCATCATCTTCTCCGAGAATTATGCGCATTCAAAATGGAGTCTTTTCGAGCTGTTGCAGATCATGGAGTGTAGTGATGCACATACACTGCAGCAAACGGTATTCCCCGTATTCTATCACGTGGATCCTTCACGTGTGAGAAACCAGACCGGTAGTTTTGCTGCGGCGTTTCAGAAACATGAAACTAGACATGATTTAGGTACACATACAATATCCAGGTGGAGAACTGCTCTGAGAGAGGCTGCAAATTTGTCCGGCTGGGATGTCAACAACTATCGGTAATCTAATCTCACTACGAATAAGATATTAATTCGATTTAATTGATGTTGTGGTTGCATAATCAGTCTTTCTACTTAATTTAACTGACAGGGATGACGCAGAGATTATCAGAAACATTGTTGACGACATCAGTAGACGGCTGAACAACTCATACTTACACGTAGCCGTCTACCCAGTTGGTATAGATTCTCGCCTGCAAGATATCATCAGTAATTCTTTAGGAGTTGGACTAGATGACGATGATGATGATGTTCGCATGATTGGAATTTGGGGTATGGGTGGAAGTGGAAAAACAACACTTGCAAAAGCCATCTATAACAAATTTTATCAGAGATTTGAAGGTAAAAGTTTCCTTGCAAATGTTAGAGAAACTGCAAACCAGTCAAATGGTATGATTTATTTGCAAGAAAGACTTCTATCTGATATCTTAAAACCAACCAAGATAGAGGTAGGTGATGCTCATAGAGGGATCATTGTGATACAACAAAGACTTAAAAGAAAAAAGGTACTTGTCATTGTTGATGATGTAGATGATGTGGATCAATTATATGCATTAGCTGTAAGGCATAATTCATTTGGTCCAGGAAGTAGAATTATTATAACAACAAGAGATCGACATTTGCTTGAGATACTTAAAGTGGATACAATACATCTGACTCGAGAAATGAAGGAAGAAGAAGCTCTTGAGCTCTTTAGTTGGCATGCCTTTCACAATCCTTGTCCTGATGCAGAATATTTGGAACTCTCAACTAGGGTATGTACTTATTGCGGAGGTTTACCACTGGCTCTTGAAGTTTTAGGGTCTTTTCTCTTTCAAGGGAGTGTAAGCGAATGGGAAAGCACATTAGATAAATTGGAAAAATGTCCTAATGACAAAATTCAGAAAATCCTCAGAATAAGCTTTGATGCACTTGATAAGAACCAGAAAGCCATATTCCTTCATATATCTTGTTTCTTCATTGGAATGGACAAGAACTATGTCACAAAAATACTCGTGGGGTGTGGTCTTTCTGCAGAAATAGATATCAGAGTCCTCCTTCAGCGTTGCCTTGTAATTGTTAGTGAAAAAAACAAGCTCATGATGCATGATTTGCTTCGCGACATGGGCAGAGAAGTTGTTCGTGCAGAATCCTACGAAGACCCTGAAGAACGTAGTAGATTGTGGTATCGGAAAGATGTAATAGATGTATTGACAGAAGAATCTGTAAGTACTTCCCAACCAAGACAAGTATTTGCATCATACATCATTATTGTGGTTGTACGAGTATAAATGCATTCATGACTTTCATATGCGCATAAATCAGTTTCACATGTAAACAACTTTTTTCTTAATTAGTGCCTTCTGTTAACAGGGAACTAAAAAGATTGAAGGACTCGCTCTAAATTTGCAAAGATCTGACAAAAAGAGTTTCAAAACAAGAGCATTTACAAAGATGCAGAAACTGAAATTGCTCCAACTCAATTATGTAAAGCTCACTGGAGACTACGACCATCTTTCCAAAAAGTTAAGTTGGCTCTGCTGGTATGGATTCTCTCTAAAGTTCATAGGAAATGATTTTTTTTATCAAAGAAACCTGGTTTCTATGGACCTGCGGTACAGCAATCTCGTACAAATTTGGGAGCATCCCATGGTATATTAAGCTCAACCAAACTTTTGAACTGTTTCCTTCTTAACTATTGGATTTTGATTTTCGTTTTCTTTTGGTCTTGTCTAACAGTTGCTTGAGAAGTTGAAGATTCTTAATCTCAGTCATTCACATTGCCTAACACAATCGCCAAACCTTTCAAAACTTCCAAATCTTGAGTATTTGATCATGAAAGACTGTAAGAGTTTGTCAGAGATTCACCAGTCTATTGGAGATGTTAAAAGACTTGCCTTGGTAAACCTTAAAGACTGCAAAATGCTTAAGGACCTTCCAAGGAGTTTCTATAAGTTGAAATTTATTGAAACTCTTGTTCTTTCTGGCTGTTCAAGATTTGAGAATCTTGTCGAGGACATAGGGCACATGACATCACTGAAAACTCTTGCTGTAAGAGACACAGCCGTAAGTCAAGTACCACCCAATATAGGACGATTGAAGAACCTGAACTACTCATCTGTACAAGGCCTGGTTTGCCTGAAACTACGTTTCCCGGAAGTGCCTAAAAATTATTTTACTGCTCAGGACTATACATGTTTAACATATTTGAATATGGAGAGCAGTAGTGTGCATAACCTTCCAGAACTTAGTGGAGATTTACCAATTAGGTTGAAGGAGTTGGAATCTGATCACTGCACTGCACTCGAAATAATTCCAAATTCTTCTGTAGTGTCGAGGCAGAGCATCCTACAGGTTTTTTTTCTCTCTCTCTCTCTGTCTCTGAAGACACACACAGACACAGATGTATTTCTTATATCTCGCTTGATATGGTATAGGGATGGACTGCAAATGGAGATGGTGGCGTTTGTCTGCCTGCAAATGATTTTCCAGAGCGGTTCGCATATGTCAGAGAAAGTGACCAAGTCTGTTTCCAAGTGCCTCAAATGATTGGTTGCAATTTAAAAGCTTTCACTGTGTGGGTAGCTTGTTCTTCTTGTTTCGACGAGGACATATCTCCAAGTGGTACATCCATTTTTGTTACAAATTATACCAAGCTCATTAGGTTTGCTGTCCAGCCAACTCATCTCACTGAAACCTCTCATGAAGTTATTTGGCGGGTAAATTTGTCAAACAATGAGTTCAATTTGGAAGGTGATGACTTTGTTGAGGTTAAAGTTGTAATTGGATCTGGTTTCAGAGTGAAGAAAACAGGGGTCCGTCTAGTATCTGATGAGGACCGACCTTCGAAATTATTGATGTCTGTGATGCAGGAGCAGCCCATGAGTCCGCAAATTCGCCGCCTAAACAGAGGCTCAAGGGCACAAACAAAACCCCAAGTCATCTCAAAGACTTTGTCTTCAAGTAAAGGCGGATATCTGTCCAGCAATTATATCTTTTTTCCCTTAATTTTGAAGATTGTACTCTTTAGTTTATTCTTGTTTGTTGCTTTCCTATTACTATTATATTTCTTATCCTATTGAAGCAGCAGCCTTGTAAACTGATCAGCACGTTGATTTGTATAAAATACAAACAGCAGCGACCTTTTTGCCGCATACTAGCTAATTTTGCTCTTAACTTTGTTTTTGGTATTTGAGGTTTGTGTTCTTTGTGCTTGCCCTAACAGTTTGATCCCAGTCTTGAAATGAGTACCAGTAGAGAAAGGAAGCTGAAAGGGAAGTGTAATATTAGAAGGAAAGGCAGACATTGAGGCATTAATTGAGTTAAAAGCTCGAAATCAGAGAAGCTGCATGGAAGCTGCAAGGAAGCTGATACAGCGAGTATGAAGCACCTCAAAAAGTTGATATCTGTTAACAAGGAAGACCTTATTTACTGTACCAGGGCACGTTAGTAATATTTGGATTAGCCAATGGTATAATCTGCTTCAGTTAATCTGCATATATGCCCAGCATCAATTTGGGATTACCATTTGCAAGGTTTACTGGCAATTTTAATTTCTAATGTGTTCTTGAAAAAGTCTTACTGCCTGCATTCTATTGCAGTGGGGATGTGCTTGATGAGAGTTTGAAGTCATAGGCAAGCAGGCCTCATGTGTTTAGAGATTACAAATACAATCAGGCCCTCTTCAACAAGCATCTGTATTCATCGAAACTGATCCATATGTAAGTTTATATATGTGATCCTCCTCTTAGAATACAGTAAATTTATCTTTTTCTTTTCCAAGTTTTGTAACTTACGAAGCAGTAAAACTATCTCCATGGTGCTGGTCTTGTATGGTGAGGTTGTTTCAGGATAACAGTGTGTATTAAGGTTTATTCAAATCCTACATGTTTCAGAAGCCCGTTTAGTAAAATCAATAGAACATTGAAAACATAACTCATATGAACAAAACATAAAAAAAATTAATAGCACCGTTTAGTAAGGTCCTCATGAGAATTGATTCGTCCTCTGAAATTTTATAAAATAGTTGGAAGGATCGGAGTACCCTCGCCTCAATTTAAATACCTCTATATTGAACTCAGCAACTTCACCATTGTTTGATTATATCGAGTAACTCAATTTTGCATCCAATTCCATGGAGAAACTCTGATCCATTTCTGCCAACAATTGAATTGCGACCGTTGTTTCCCCTGTGTAATGCCTAGAAGAGCAGAGGGCAGATCTATCTTGTTTGTTACTGCATTAGAAATCGATACCTTGTTACCATGCATGTACGTACATCATGTACAATTAAATCTGGCCTATTTTGAGGTGCATTAAGGGAAAGTTTCATAGTTTCAGCCTAGCAATGGTCACTTCAGAATTGAACAAATGGCCCTGTCAATTTACACTACAAGCACTACATGGGTTCATTCAAATTGATGTATACATTGGCAGTCCTAAATATGTATAGTCTATGCACTATTTTGAGGCAGCAACTAGTGCAATCACACATGAAACTTGGTGTTCAATTTAATACACAAAATTAGCAAATATTGAATCAAAATTAATCAATAAAAAGCTTACAACAACCATCTGATGATCTGTACATATAGGTGCCATGCATGCCAGTTTCTTAATTGCACCAAGCTGGAGGAGGAATTAGACTCCAATCAGGACGGAACCCTATTTCAGGACTGAGGCTGTAGAACAGTACATCATCATCATTATGGCCTTGTCAAGTGACATATGATGGAAAAAGCTACGAGTACAATTAAGAAAACCTCTTAAAAAATCACACATGATCGAAATCAAAAAATTTGAAGAGTTGGCTCACAAGAATCTAGAAACAGCCAGCTGAATACCATCAAGATCAGCAAACTCTTGGAGGTGATGCTCCTCCGAAATTCCCTCTTTTGATTCCTTTCAGGGAATCTAATGAGTCCAATCATTCTAAAATTTCCCCTTCCTCTATGTCACCCTCCAAATCAAGAAAACCATCAGGATTAATTTCAGCAATAAGATCTGAATACGAGTCAATTAAGCTGGCCTTGATCAAAATCAAACTCCAAGTCTTCAAACAGTATAGTCCTTGTTCCTTATCCTTGGAGCTGGATTGTGAACTATTTTTTGCTGCTATTGTTGCAATGGGAATATTTATTCCTTTCTCACACCTGGTTGTACTAGAAATATGAGGCAGGGCAACTGAAGTCTCATGCCCCATTAGATCTAACACCTTTGGAAAGCTTGAGACAACCCAGCTGCTCTTGACAGAATGGCCTCAGCTGATGATTCCATGGGCTAGGTTGTAGATGGTTTTCCAGAATAGAGGAGAGGTTCATGTATTCATTTACTCTGTAAGAACATCAAAAATGCATCAGCTGCCAAAGTATTTTACTGAGGCCTGGACTAACAAATTAACCATCACTAGATTACTCAAAGATGCATGGAGGGAAGCAGTCTCACCCATGGTCAATATATTAGAACATCATCGGTTGAATGAAATCGCAACTCAATCGTCCATGTGATGCATTTCTTCCTGCCGCAGACAACACAAACATATATCTGACTTGAATCAAAGCCTCGACTTTGCAATTTTGCAAGTCTGAACACTCTTACAACCCAAGTCACATGTATTTGTAATATTGAAGAATGAAGAATCATAGGAAAAGTCAGTCAACATGAAAACATCAAGGCATGTTGTAGCCCCTTTCATCAAATAATATTTGAGATATTCAAAATTACCAGGGAAAAAAAGAGAACCAAATCACTAGATATCATACTTGTCATAGAGAAAAGAAGTTTGCAATTGGATCACATACCGCAAGGGAATACAGTATACCATGTCAGAACACTAAACTTGTTGCAGTGTATAATGGGTGTCATAACTTGTTGCAGTGTAATCATGGATAAAGAGGAGAAGATTGTATTGGATTACTCGAGCGATCGGATGATCATCGATAGAGCCTTCCAAGTCTCACTCTTGTCAAGAATTGCAGAGGTGGGAAAGATAATAGAAGGCCTGTATGGTTGTCCTCAGGACATTGAAGGTGTGGTAAAAGATGGATTGATATATGTCCTAGCCTTAGCCATCGCATGTTATGTTCCATTTTTATTGTTTATGCTGAAACTAATGGATTTTCAAGAATGAGATGGCTAAATGGCCAGGAAAAAAAAAAGTTGGGGAGGGAGTAAACATATGGCTAGTAAATTATCTGGAAGTGGAGAAATAAGGTGGTCTTTGATGAATAATTTCATTTCACGGTTAATCCTAGCAAGTTAATTGTTGATGTTGCAAAGGAATGGTATGCTGCTAATTATGAGAATGATGATCAGAGACATGAGACTACTGTGTTTCTGCATTGGATTAAACCCAATATGGGCTGTTTCAAATTAAATGTTGATGGTGCAATAGATCGAAGTGATAAGATTGGTGCAGGGGGAGTCCTTAGGGATCATGATGGCTCTTGGATTAATGGATCCACCGCCAGCTTGGATTCCATGAAATTTTCAGTGTTTGCTTTGTTTCGGAGGAAACATAGAGATTTTTTTTTCTTATAGAATTCAATCAAATAGGTCTAAAGGCTTGTAATAAAAGAATATAAGCGGGTCTACTGGTCCTACACTCCTACATATTCAAGAAAATAGTCATAACTCATTCGCAAGTGTTTTTCTTTTTCTTTCTTTTTAACACACATTTACTCTACCCTGTTATTATTGGGGAGTCAATCGAACCTAAAATTTTTCCTGAGACAACTTAAGTGTCAAATTATTACATTAACTACCTTGGAGACGGCAAGATGATTAAACAAGTGCAACAACAACCACTGGCGGACCCAACTTATGCCTACGGGGGGCTTAAGTCCCGCTGATTTAGTTTGCTAATGTATTTTATTAATGATATTTTTAGCCAATTAACAACGTATTGGTCTTTTATTAACCTATTAGCCCTCACTACTCTCCAAATTTTGGCTTAAGCGCCCACACAACTCAATCATTTATAACAGCTATCGGTAGACGTACTATTGATTTGTCAAACTATTTGGTTTGAACTTATTGATTCTAGATGGTTTGATTGTATCATGGAAATTTTTTTTGCACCCGACGACTAAAAAGAAAAAACAAAAATATCTACGTACGTCGTTGTTGGAATTGAGTCGACTAGTCCCTGCATTTATTTATGAGGTTGTATTTTCAATTTGTTATTATGAGGTTGAGGATTGTTATTATGGTCCGCCAGTGCCTGCATTTATTTATTATGAGGTTGAGGATTGTTAAGCAAATTGTTGTTTTTCAATCTACAATAGTCCATACCATCTTTTCAAGCAAATGGCTTCATCCTCAAAAAGTAAAAGTTGGGTGTACGACGTGTTCATGAGCTTCAGAGGTGAAGACACACGCAAGCACTTGACGGGCCACCTGTACACGGCATTACATCGTGCCGGAGTGAGGACCTTTAGAGATTCCGAGGAAGTAGGAAAAGGGGAAGATATATCAGCGTCATTGATGGGGGCAATCCAAGGGTCTAGGATCTCTCTCGTCGTCTTCTCGGAGAATTATGCTGATTCAGTATGGTGTCTTGACGAGCTGTTGCAGATCATGGAGTGTAGGGAAACACTGGGGCAAATGGTATTCCCAATATTCTATCATGTTGAACCCTCGGTTGTGAGAAGACAGACTGCTAGTTTTGCTGCAGCGTTTCAGAAACATGAAGCTAGACCTGATGTAGGTACAGAGAGGATATCCTGGTGGAGAACTAGTCTTCAAAAAGCAGCAAATTTGTCGGGCTGGCATCTCAAGACCGATCAGTAATAATTACTTACTTGTCTTCTTTACTACTTCTATTCATCTTTTGGTCAGCCCTTCAGTCAATTTAGTTTTCAATTTAGTCTATCTTGTCCTCGTCTGTCTCCTTTTTCTTTTTTTTTTTGTCAAAGCTCGTCTGTCGCCTTTTAAGCTTAACCAATGTAGGAACGTCGTGTGTCAACACTTCTAGTCCCGTCTTTTATTTTCAATATCTTTTAAAACCCAACATTACTCAACGAGTCGAGCCAAGCAAGCAAAGCCAAGCCCACCAATCTTTTATGTTAAATGACACACATAAAGGTGTGGCGCTAGAAAGGTGAGGAGAAAGGATATATAGGTATAATGCTTTCGTTTTTTTAATACGTTTTCATTTTTTATTTATTAAAAGGTAAATTTGGAATTGAGAGGGTTGGTGGGTTAACCTAACTGCCTACATTACAGCGATGACAAAAATTCCTATCAGGTATTTGATCTTAATAGGAAGAAATTCTGGATAAATCGTCTAACGAAAACGGGGATTTCCGATGTTCGATTTCTCATGTCAGAGATGGGACGGAGATGATATTACAATCTTGATCTCCATCCTCATCTCCACCTAATAGTAATTATTATTTTATATAAAAAATTATATATTATGTTTATTTATATATTTTTTAAATGATTTTTTTTTAAGAATATGTAGATAGCTATTAAACATACCATTAATATAATTACAAATCAAATTCTTTAATATCTTAAGAGGGTAGCGCTCTAAAACAAACATGTTAACCACACTCTAAACCCTTAAATTCATCTAGTGATTTAGATTATGTCAGAATTAATATCTATTTTAATATATTAATTATATCCAATTCAAAATTCATTTAAGTGTTAAAAAAGAAAAATACAAACATAAATCGTAAACCCCAAACCTTAAACCTTAAATCCAAAACCCTAAACCCCTACATCCTACATTCCTACACCCTACACCCCAAATCCTAATCAACAAACCACAAACAAACATAATACCAAAACCCTAAATCCTAAATGAATTTTGGGTTTGGGGTTAGGCTAGGATTTACTGATTTAGGGGATATGGTTTACGATTAGAGGGGTTAGGGTTTATCATTTAGAGTTTTAAGATTTTGGTATTATCTCTATTTGTTTTTTTTTTAAATATTTTATGAGTTTTGAGTCGGATATGATATTTTAAATTGGGAGTAATGCTCTAAAACTAACATCAATAACCTGTTAGCTTCATATTATGAAACTAACCACACTCTTAACCTTAAAATTCATCTAATGACTATAATTAATATCTAAATTAATATACCATATTCATTATCCAACTTAAAACTATAAAATGTTGAAAAAAAAAACTGACATAATATCAAAACGCTAAATCTTAAAACCCTAAACCCTAAATCCTACACCCTACACCCCAAATGCTAAATTGGTATGATGTTTGTATTTTTCTTTTTTAACAATTTAATGGATTTTAAATTGGATATAATTAATATTTTAAAGTAAATATTAATTTTGAAATAATTTAAATAATTAGATAAATCTAATGGTTAAAAGCGAGGTTAGCTTCATATTATGAAGCTAGTTAGTTTTAGAGTGCGACTCTGTGAGATGATGTTTTGATTGTAATTTCATTTTTCTAAACCCGAAGTCTGTATATTAATTATTGTTTTTTTTTAGTAATGTATATTAATTATTGTTAAAGTGAATTATCAATACATGTTAACGGAGATCCGAAACGTGTACGGAAACGAGGAATCCTCGATATATAATAACAAGGATTGGGCGGGCATAGTGGCCGAGAATAACTACGGAGACGGGAATTATATTTTGATCCTCAGGCCCTATCCTCTCCATTGCTATCCCTATGTACCTAATCTACATCTCCATTCAAATCTTGTTCTCTCTGGCAATCTAATGTCACTACGAATAAGATATTAATTCAATGTAGTTGCATAATCAGTCTCACTTCTGCTTCTTAATTCAACTGACAGGAGTGAAGCGGAGATTATTAAAAACATCGTTGACGCCATCAGTGACTGGCTGAACAACACATACTTACACGTCGCCGTCTACCCAGTTGGAATAGATTCTCGCATTGAAGATATCAGTAATTTTTTAGGAGTTGGACAAGATGATGATGTTCGCATGGTTGGAATTTGGGGTATGGGCGGAAGTGGAAAAACATCACTTGCAAAAGCCATCTATAACAAATTTTGTCATAGCTTTGAAGGTAAAAGTTTCCTTGCAAATGTTAGAGAAACTGCAAACAAGTCAAATGGTATGATTAATTTGCAAGAAAGACTTCTATCTGATATCTTAAAACCAACCAAGGTAGAGGTAGGTGATGCTGATAGAGGGATCATTGTGATACAACAAAGACTTAAAAGCAAAAAGGTGCTCGTCATTGTTGATGATGTAGATGAAGTGGACCAATTAACTGCATTAGCTATAAGGCACAATTCATTTGGTCCAGGAAGTAGAATTATTAATACAACAAGAGATCGACATTTGCTAGAGATACTTAAAGTGGATACAATACATCTGACTCAACAAATGAAAGAAGAAGAAGCTCTTGAGCTCTTGAGTTGGCATGCCTTTCAAAATCCTTGTCCTGATGCAGAATTTTGGAACTCTCAATAAATGTATGTACTTACTGCGGAGGTTTACCACTGGCTCTTGAAGTTTTAGGGTCTTTGCTCTTTCAAAGGAGCGTAAGACAATGGAAAAGCACATTAGATAAATTGGAAAAATGTCCTAATGACAAAATCCAGAAAATCCTCAGAATAAGCTTTGATGCACTTGATAAGAACCAAAAGGCCATATTCCTCCATATATCTTGTTTCTTCATTGGAATGGACAGGAACTATGTCATAAAAATACTCGAGGGCTGTGGTCTTTTTGCAGAAATAGATATCAGTGTCCTCCTTCAGCGTTGCCTTGTAATTGTTAGTGAAAAAAATAAGCTCATGATGCATGATTTGCTTCGTGACATGGGCAGAGAAGTTGTTCGTGCAGAATCCTACGAAGAGCCTGAAGAACGTAGTAGATTGTGGTGTCGGGAAGAAGTAATAGATGTATTGACAGAAGAATCTGTAAGCTAGTACTTTCCAACCAAGACAAGTATTTGCAACCTACATCATTATTGTGGATGTCACCTATTTTTTTGAAATGCAATTACATTTTTGAATTGCAGTTATTATTCAAAAAAGTGAAACTGACAATTTCATATGCTGTGCTATTCAAGTATAACGAATTGTCCTTAGTTTGACTTTTTTGAACAACAATTTTAATTCAAAAATGTAATTTCATTTCAAAAAAATAGGGGGATACAACGCTGCATATTAGAATTTTTTGAGTAGGGTATGTCTAATATGCATTCATGACTTACCTAAATTGGTTTTCACATGCACACTAGCTTTTTCTTAATTAGTGCGTTTTGTTAACAGGGAACTAAAAAGAATGAAGGACTCGCTCTAAATTTGCAAAGATCTGAAAAAAAGAGTTTCAGAACAAAAGCATTTACAAAGATGAAGAAACTGAAATTGCTCCAACTCAACTATGTAAAGCTCACTGGAGACTACGACCATCTTTCCAAAAAGATAAGTTGGCTCTGCTGCCATGGATTCTCTCTAAAGTTCATAGGAAATGATTTTCTTTATCAAGGAAACCTGGTTTCTATGGACATGCGGTACAGCAATCTCGTACAAGTTTGGGAGCATCCCAGGGTATATTAAGCTCAACCAAACTTTTGAACTGTTTACTTCTAAACTTTTTGGATTTTGATTTTTGTTTTCTTTTGGTCTTGTCTAACAGTTGCTTGAGAAGTTGAAGATTCTTAATCTCAGTCATTCACATTACCTAAAACAATCGCCAGACGTTTCAAAACTCCCAAATCTTGAGTGTTTCATCATGAAAGACTGTAGGAGTTTGTCAGAGATTCACCCGTCTATTGGAGATGTTAAAAGACTTGCCTTGGTAAACCTTCAAGACTGCAAAATGCTTAAAGACCTTCCAACGAGTTTCTATAAGTTGAAATTTATGGAAACTCTTGTTCTTTCTGGCTGTTCAAGAGTTGAAAATCTTGTCGAGGACATAGCGGACATGTCATCACTGACAACTCTTGTTGTAAGTGGTACAGCCATAAGTCAAGTACCATCCTATATAGGACGATTGAAGAACCTGAACTACTCATCTGTACAAGGCCTGGTTCGCCTGAAACTACGTTTCCCGGAAGTGCCTAAAAATTATTTCCCTGCTCAGGACTATACCTCTTTAAAATATTTAAATATGGAAAGCATTAGCGTTCATAACCTTCCAGAACTCAGTGGCCTTTCCCTTCTTGAACGTCCATGTTTCAATAATTGCACAAACCTTCCTGCAAGTGCAGATTCACCAACTAGGTCAAAGGAGTTGGAATCGGATCATTGCATTACACTTGAAATAATTCCAAATTCTTCTAAAGTGTCCAGCAAGAGCATCATGCAGGTTCTCTCTCTCTCTGTCTCTCTCTCTGGAATGTATTTCTTATATCTTGCTTGATATGGTATAGGGAAGGACTGAAAGTGGAGATGGTGGCATGTGTCTGCCTGCAAATGATTTTCCAGGGCGGTTCACATATGTCAGTGAAAGTGACCAAGTCTTTTTGCAAGTGCCTCAAATTATTGGTTGCAATTTAAAAGCTTTCACTGTGTGCGTAATTTAAAAGCATATATACTAGCTAATTTTACTCTCATCTTTGTCTCTGGCATTTGAGCCATTTATTTGAGGCTTGCGTTTTTAGTGCTTATTACAGCAGTTTGATCCCAGTCTTGAAATGAGTACAGATCAGGGAATTAGTAGAGAAAGAAAGCTGAAAAGCGAAGTGTAATATTAGAAGCAAAGGCTCACATTCAAGCAACAATTGAGTTATGATCCATCCCTTATTAACTCCTGAGAGAAATTATCAATCCGACATCAGAAAGAAGATATGGAACTACTCCTATGACATCAACATAAAAATCGTGTAAACTCCTATTCTGGTAAAGATTAAATTGAGGACATACTCACATAGCAAAGCCCTTTTTTTTTCATACATAACCGTTTATTGGCCCAAATAAAGAAGAGACGTAAACGTTTCGTTTCGTATGCAAAATAAAGAAAACGTTTCGTAGGCCCAAATAAAGATTCCAGCAAAGCGCGCCAAGTTGAAGGCCGTTGCATTTTTCCTCTCTCTCTCTCTCTCTCTCTCTCTCTCTCTCTCACTTGACTCCCCCGAAACGCAATTTGAATCGTCAAGGATGGCTTCAGAATCAAACACCTTTTGCTCAGTGACCACACTGAGTCGAATCACCGATCATTTTCCATGTCACTCTGTCAAATTCGATACCTACTCCTCTCGCTTGATCAGCATCCGATTCTCTCCCCCAAAACCTCAATTCAAAAACCCTAAAAAATTCCCCTTTCTTTGGTTTTCGGGCTCATTGCTTTGAACCTCAGTCGCCATGGCAACCTCCAGTTCTTCACAGGTTCTGGCGATTCCTCGGCTCCATCGGTTTGAGCTCGTGGAGGGGATGCAACTTCAGGTGATACCTAAATTTAATTCCTTGTTAATTACTTAATTAATCAATTAATGGATTTTGTAGATTGATTGTCTCTGGTTTCTTGGACCTTGTAGATTACTGTATCTGGGTCTTCTAAAGGACGCAATGTTAGACTTGAATTTCAGCTTAACAAATGCACCAGCTCTTGGATTCTTCATTGGGGATGTGTTTTCCGTGGAAATATGTAAACAAAGAACCCCAACCTTTTCCTTTGTATTTAATTTTCATATTAAATATCTGAGCAGGTGTGTTTCTGTATGCAATTTTGATAAATGATAACCATCTATAGGAACTGGTTCATTCCCACTTCGAGTACACAGAGTTACAAGCAAGGCTCATTGCAGACTCCATTCACCAAGGTTTCATTTTTTTTGGTCTCCTGCTCAATTTCGATTCTCTCCAGCATCTCTAGCCATTCCATCTATGTCCTAGACTTATTATTTTTGTTATAGTTTATCACTCTATAAATTGAATCCCATTGATAGAATGAAACAAATGGTTATCTTTAACGGGGCCTGAAGTTTGGTGGACATATGTGCATGAGCGGAGCATTAGTTCAGCTATCAGATTTAAGATCAATGCAAAAAAAAAAAAAGTAATCAAGTATTGTTGAAATTGCCATTTCAAACAGTTGTTAATGGGTTCTATCCTCTTTTTGTGTGTAAAGAGTATAGTTCTATTGAATATAGTTTTCATATTTAACTTGCAGGAAGGAGAATTATATTTGTTGACCATTGAGTTGCGGGACCCCAATATACATGCTATTGAATTTGTTCTTAAAGATGGCAGTCATGATAGATGGTTTGGTTTCTTTCTCTTATTGACACTTTGATATTGAATTCATAGAGCCGGACGCTAAAGAGGTGTTTATATATTTATGTTAGGTTGAAACTAAATCATGGAAATTTTCGAGTAGAAATTCCTGAGAGTGATCCAACTTCTTCAAGTCCCCCTGTACCAAAAGAGCTGATTGAACGCAAGGCATTTTTAGCTTGGGAAAGCAAGGGCAGGCCCATGAGCTCGCCACAACAACAGAAGGTACTGTTATTTTATTTTTTATTTTTTTATCAGTCTTGTTGAACTCTAAGGATTCTGGGTTCATAATATGACATTACATATCTATATGGTTTTTCCATGCCCCCTATCTCTAATTGATAGACTATCATCTCATAAGACAACATACTAGACAATCAACTAATGATTTCATTTGCTTTCTTAATGTTTGTGTTCAGTTTTTGTTTTTTTTTGTTTTCTTTATAATATAGCAATCAGCATTGAACTAGAAAAGGAAAATCAAACTTGAAAAGAATAAAGCAAATAAAAGGTAGAACTGTATAAATGGAAAGAGATGCTAGCTCTCACAAGAACCTACTATATTTTCACAATCATGTCAGTTGCAAGTGTGGAACTGAAAATTTATCAAGTAGTGAGGAATACTTTCTTTGTTTGTGATTTTCCTTAATTTTCTCCCACATTAACCATATGAAGAAGACAGGATACATATGCTTTGAATTGATAAGGCAATTGCATTGTCAATGTTGAAAGTATTGCTTATATTTCTTCTACCTCATGGTAGTATTAGGTGCTGCACATATATGTGTTTAATATGAGTCTATGACTATCACTGAAGAAACAAACCGCGTTGTATTGTTTATTTCGTATGTCGTATACAGCAAGACTATGAGGATGCTTTCATAGAGGTACAAAATCAGATAGCAAAAGGAACATCCTTGAATGAGTTGCACAGTAGTTTTTCAACTTCCAGTACCAAAAGAGTGGTTGATAATAGAGAGCAGCTAAGGAGTGAAATGACATACTCTTACAAACAGAAACATAATGTTGACCAGTGGTTGCAAAATCATACAGCAGCACCTGCCAAAAACACAATGCCAAATTCGGCTCTCATGGATCTTGTTGACAAATCTATGGGAGGAGATGATGTGGTCTCACTGAGAAGTTATCATGTTGGCAACTATGAAGTAGTGGTTAGTTTCTTCTACTTTAAATCTTTACTTTTGTCAAGGAGAATAAATGCTACCAATGGACCCTTAACCTTAATATTGGAGTAGAACTTTCAATGGATTGCATCAGGAAGCATGATTAGAATTCAATTACAGTACCTCGGTTTAATTTTGTGGGAAATTTTTATATTACGGATTCTTATCAATGTTAGGCTCTTTGATTTATGATTTATCAATTGTTGGATTTTACTTGATTTTTAATTTCAAATATTTTGATTCAACATGGTTTTGGTCCTCATATATTTGCAACGATCTTATATATATGGGAAGGACAATGAGAGGCTCATGGCAGAACTCACTTGTGCTTCTGAAAATGACCTTATTTTCCTTCATATAACATAATGCTGCTAAATTCACAGTTAATTTCTTTCCCACTGCTTGTCCGAAATTGGTATTTTAATTGTTTATAACTTGGTGACTAGAACATTTTATTGAAGTTGATGACACTTACTTAAAAACTCAACTATTGAGCTCTCAAAGTTTTAAATAATGTATAATTGTATATGCATAACTGAATTTAGGAACTATCTTCATGGACAGCAGTCATTTTCTAATAGATGTGGTCAATCTTGTGGGGGTCTATGTAGGACCCCCCAGATGCATGGATGATCATGTTCCAACAATCTATTGCAGAGATATTTTCTAGAAGCGACATTTTTTCTAAAAGCTTCTCCTTGAATTTTCGTTTGATCTTCGATTATTTGTAGGTCCTTTCGAAAATGGTTAGGGGTGAGCATCACATCTTGGTTGCTACAAATATGAGAGGTGCTACAGTGCTTCACTGGGGTGTCTCAAAATTATCCCCTGGGGAATGGTTGGTGAGTAATTATTCCTTGACTTGGTAGGATGCAGTTTATTGGAGATCTAAGCTGTTCAGATTTTGCCCGAGTATGAATGGTACCTCACCTTCCTGCCTGCAGGTCCCTCCACGAGAGATATTACCTAAAAAATCAAATGTGGTTCCTGGAGCATGCCAGACTTATTTTACTGAAATGTCAATTGGAAATGGGTCGTTTCAGGTATGCAAATCAAGCTTCTTGGTGTATTCTGTGATTTAATTAACTGTCTTTTGTTTTTTTTATTAAAACATTGTTTTAACTTCACCTTTAAAAAAAAAAGGTTGTAGATATTAATTTGCAGAAAAGCAATTTCGCCGGTATCCAATTTGTGATATGGTCTAGTGGGTCTTCTTGGATAAAAGATAATGGCGCAAACTTCAATGTAGCTGTGACACCCATGATTTCAAGTGGAAAGGTAATTCATGTGTTTGTCTTGAATTGTTGCTCCTTTCTGAACTCTTAAATAATTTGTACTAGAAGCAGTTGTTTGTTTAGTGAAATTGGTTGCGTGGATGAATAATCAGGGCCCCCAAAACTCTTGGGAACTGGGCAGGCAGGGCCAGGCCTGGAATATATACATGAACTTATCATGCAGCTGAAAATCATTATGTTTATACAATTTTCTCCTGAGATGGCATGCCCTGGGACAGCATTGGTGGGTTATACCTTACTGATGATCCTCCTAGTTTGATCATGTATATGCTATGCCTCATCTGGACAACTAGTAGACTTGAACCGAAATGAATTTGATATTTTTTTTTTAATAAATGTAGTAATGACTCCCCAAAGAGTTTTGACTCATTAAATAAAACACCAAGAAATAATTAGAAATCAAATTTTCACAATTTTTTTTGGGAATGCACTATATGCAGATTGCATGTTGTGTCTATTGTTGAAACTGATAGATACACCACACATGCAGGTGGCAGGAGCTGGGGAAGGAATTGTCAAATGGTTGCTTGATGAAATCTCTCGTAGAGAGAAGGAGGCTGAGAGATCATTGATGCACAGGTGTGATTAAGTTATAACTAATATTCGTATGAAATCTTTTCATGTGGATTGTCATTAAGCTAATTCTTAGTTTTTCTGTATGCTCACCTACATGGGCACAATAAACTAAGAGTAGCAGGCATATGATGATAAAGAAGTTGGTATATAAAGCTAAGGAAAATTGTCTTCAGCTTCATTCATTTCATCCCTTGAACTTTATACTAACCTGACACAGATTCAACATTGCTACGGAGCTCACAGAATGCTGCAAAAGTGAAGGTGAATTAGCGCTCATTGGCATGTTAGCGCTCATTGGCATGTTGGTATGGTTGAGGTTCATGTCGTGCAGGCATCTCACATAACAAAAACTACAATGTGAAACCTCGGTAATCTTTATTGTACTACTACTATAGCTTTTATCAGTAACTTACTTGCCAAAAGTAGACTCCCCATTGCCTTGTGATCATCATTCTATGTCATCTTTGCCTTTCTTTTTACTTATTTATCTCTTTAATTTGATTACTTATTTGTCTTATCTTTTCATAGGTTGTGTATGATCTATCCCCAGTTATTTTACTAAGATGGGGCCTGATGTTGCCTTCTTTCTTTATTTTGAGTTCTTTTTCCTTGTTGAATACCAAAACCAATCCAATTTTAATTTTTAACTAGTAACTCAAAATGAAAGACCTGAAGACAGTTGTTATTAGGAATTTTTAGTAATACACAGTATCTCAATTGTGTTTATATTGCCCTCAACATTTGCAATATATCTGCAGTGAAATAAGTGAAGCTCAAGATAGGTTTACCAGTCTACTACAGAGAGTATATTTAAATCAGCCCAAGGATTGGGACGTAGTGAGGCTACTAATGGCACATGTTGGTCGCGGGGGTCAGGGAGATGCTGGACAGAAGATTCGCGATGAAATACTTGTAATTCAGGTATCTAAGTTGTATTGTTGCATGTATATCCATATACACGCATATGTATGTGTGTGCGGCTCATGTTACATCACCCTTTGCGTTTAACCTGCCACTTTCCACCATCAGAGAAACAATGACTGCAAGAATGGCATGATGGAGGAATGGCACCAAAAGTTGCACAATAATAGTAGCCCAGATGATGTGATAATTTGTGAGGTATGGTAGTTTATGGTTTTGTGTGTTTTAAAAAAAAAAAAAAAACATTGGACCAAACCTGGGAATCAAAGTGGTCGCAGGTTACTTGTTTAACTCTTGCCTCTGTCTGATTGCAAACTGTTTAAATGTTTTTTACTTGTGCATGTTGATATAGTTTTCCCTTTTGTAGCAGGCACTCTTAAATTACATCAAGTCTGGTTTTAGAATTGATGTTTATTGGAAAACAATAAATGCAAATGGTCTCACAAAAGAGAAGCTTGCAAGTTATGACCGCCCAATTGTCTCAGAGCCTCATTTCAGGGCTGATACTAAGGAGGGACTCGTCCATGACCTGACGGCATACTTGAAGACATTAAAGGTACAGAAAGCAATCATATTTTACTGAGGCTGCCTACCCGAGCTTCAGTTGACAATAATTCATAGGAAATCACATAAAAGTTTAGTGACCATCTATGCATATTATATGCCTGCTGGTCTATTGAAGTTCAATGCAACCATCTATGCATTTTAGTCAGAAAAAATTCCGTAAATCAGTATGGTTGCATTGAATTTATTGGACATTGAAATCACAAAATTACAGGACTATATCTTTCCCATATGTTGATCTTAATTGTCCACTTGATCTCATGAGTGAGATGAATATTTTTCAGAATCTGTATTTTTTTTTTTTGTGTGTGTGTTGATTTTGTATGGACGTGACTTCATGAATCTTCTAGAATAAATTCCACTTCGTAAGTGCTTTAGTTATGCTGGAGTTTGGAATAAGGTTGACCCATGAATTGACATGTCACACTACAACTTTGGCATGTGAGACCTTCCAGACTTAATTTCAAAATGAAATATAGTAGAATAGATAAATGAAATGAAAACATTAATAGGTTTGATTACAATCATCTTGATTATTGGCTTTGATATTTAATTGTGTTGGATTGCAACCTTTAGGTCTTTCTTTGGATCCTTTAAATCAACCATACTCGGAGTTTCATTTTTTTTATCTAAAGCAAGAAAAAAACTTTTTTTTTGGTCTGTAATTTTTTTTTTAAGTTTTACTTCACCCTTATTTTTATTGTTTTACTATCAATAATCTGAGAACAATTACGTCTTCTTCATGTTCTTATTTATTATATCAACATTCCCGCAGGCTGTACATTCAGGTGCTGACCTTGAATCTGCTATTGAAGTTTTGGTTCCCTCAAATAGGGTAATATTTGTGAACTATTCAAAGATTTCACTGACTATTGACCTTCCACTTTCTTCACTGTCAAAGGTGTATTCTTTTGCCTAATAACTGATTCACTTTTTCCCTCTTGATCTTCAGGGGCATGATTTCACGAGCACTGTTTATGATTTGTCACCTAGGTTGCAGGTAACTTCTCCTTTATGTATTTTAAGTCAACTTTCACACTGAAATCATTCTTGTAACATTTTTGAATTTTCCTATGTGAGTGATAAAACTCTCTTATTGTGCTTCAAATAATAGGAGTACCTGAACTTTGTCAAAGCACATCATGGTGATGAAGATATTGTTCCATTGATGGAGGTCATACTGTGTTACAAACCTTTAACTTTTTACGTCTCTATTAAGGAATCATTGTGAAGTTTAAAATCATGTTCCAGAACTTACTAGAATCTCGTATTGAGCTTCGCCCTGTTCTGATCAACTCCCACCGAAGATTAAAAGATATGCTGTTTCTTGATCTTGCTTTGGCTTCAGCTGTCAAAACAACTATGGAAAGGGGACTCACAAATCTACATTTTTCAAACCCACCGGTAAGCATCAATTATGCTTTTAGCTCTATATATATACTTAACTCTGACAAATGTCAATTAGATATTATTATTTATGCAACAAAAAATTTACTGGTCCTTTTGATGCTACTGAAAACAGGAGGTTATGTTCTTCATTTCCTTGGTGCTAAAAAATTTATGCCTATCAACAGTTAACAATGAAGATCTCATTTACTGCACCAAGGTAGATCTCTTCTTGAGCATGAATGCTGACCTTTTTCTTGTTGATCATTTAGGGAACTTCTAGATTATGGTTTTTCTACATGCGCTACATTTCAACTTCTGGAAATCAAATGTTTAGATCCTTTTATCTTTTTGAAATTTTAATGTCCACTGGAGTCCCTAACTCTAACTCTTGGTGTTATGCTGTTGTCATAGGACTGGTACCGTATTTGCGAACTATATAAACCTAATCATGGTCAGTGGGCATTACAATCAAAGGTTATTCTTGATCGCTTACAATTAGTACTTGCTGATAGGTGTCAGTGTTACCAGAAGAAGATCCAGCCCAGTGCCAAATATCTCGGTAATTTGCTTGGTGTTCAGAAGTCAGCGGTATGTTGTTGTTGCTTGACTTTTGTATCTATAGTAGACAACGAGTGAGGCTTCTTTTTTATGTCATTTCACTGATGTCAGATTGATACTTTTTCTGAGGAGCTAATAAGGTCTGGATCAGAGACTATTCTGTCTACTCTCATCAATCGTTTTGACCCCATTCTTAGAAAAGCGGCTAACTTAGGCTGGTAAGATTAAATTGGAGTTTCACTCCAAGCTCCACTGTAAAATGCTCTTTATGAAATCTGAGTTTTTTTCTCTTAATATTTCTTTTGTTATCTATAGATATAATGTGAAAACATGGGTTCCGGACTTCCGGTAAACATTCAAAAACTCAAAAACTGCCCTTAATTGATATAATTAAATGGGGACAAAAATTTGATTGAATGAGGATACATTAGTAAAATAGCAAATAAGTTGAATTAAGAAAGTAAAATAAACTCAACCAGAAGGGACCCACTACCCGCTACTTGTCTTATTTTTCTCTTCTTACTTTTATGCTCTAATTCAGAATTTTCTTCTCTAAATCGGAAAGCAAATGCCTAGTACAACTTATATTCACATTTCCTTATTTTAAAAAATGCCATTATATTTTGTTAGATTTTTTATTTTTTATTTCATTTTGTTTGTAGAATTTATCTTCAGTGTTGAGTTGTGTCTGGCAGTTGGCAGGTTATCAGCCCAGTTGAAGTGCAGGGTTTTATAACTTCAGTTAATGAGCTAATTAGTATTCTGAACAAAGTCTATAAAAAGCCAACCGTTCTAATTGCTACTAGAGTAACTGGGGAAGAGGAGATTCCAGATGGAGTCGTTGCTGTCCTGACACCTGATACACCAGATGTTCTATCTCATGTCTCTATAAGAGCAAGAAATAACAAGGTATATAACCTTTTATACTTTAATTACAGATTCCAAATAACAGACTGTAATGAGATAAATACAAATGCTTAGTTTGTGGTAACCAACACTTTATACTTAACTAGAGTAGCATGATGCAGGTATGCTTTGCCACATGCTTTGATCCAAATATTCTCAGGGATCTCAGGTTGAAAGAAGGCAAACCAATGTCAATACAAGTGAAGTCAACAAATATTATTATCAGGTTGGTCACTGGAGTGTTGTTTCTTTGGTAGAATTTAAGTGCCACTTCACTTCTCAAACTCAATGTCTGTTGTTTTTTTCTCTCTTTTTTACTTGCAGTGACAGCAGTAGCTCCACCTTTTCAATTAAGTCTTTTTCTACTCGATCTATTCATCAAGGATTAACCTTAAAAAAGAAAATTTTCTGCGGTAGATATGCCATTTCAGTTGAGGAGTTCACTAGTGAGATGGTATGCCCTTGGGATAACTTTTTTTGTACTTCTACTTCTTGTATTCGAGCATGTAGTGGACTAGCTTAGACTATTTGATCAGTTTGAATAATCATTGCATGTTGTTTAATTTAGTCTTTAATTGATATGTACAAACGGTACAGTTGATCAAAAAACTGCAGAGGCATCATAATTGGAAGGAATTTATGGAGATTTACATACCTTTAACTCTTTTCCTTGGATACTTTTTTAAATTTCAAGTAATTTCTTCTGAAGCCTGAACAGGTGAAATTATGCATATATTCATGTTATCTGATGATTTTCTGCCGCATAGGTTGGTGCAAAATCTTGCAACGTGAGACTTTTGAGAGGAAAGGTGCCAGCATGGATTAAAATTCCCATGTCAGTTGGCATACCATTTGGAGCCTTTGAAAAAGTCCTAATAGAAGATGCCAATAAGGTATCGTTCGCAAAAGAGACTACTAATAACCTTTCAATGTTGTTATACACCAAATTTTGATTGCAATATTTATTGAAATGTCCACTGTAAAGTTGTTCTCACTTGGTGACCTTGATATACAGGTCTTACATTTATATATATATATATATATATATATTATATACGCATAGCCCAAATGATAACAGCTTTGATTGTAATCAGTTGGAGAAATCTAACTTCCTATCAGTTAAAAAAAAAAAAGTTTTCTAGAAAAGATCACTAGTTAAACACATTCTGTTACCTGTTTAAATTCATGTCTTGTGATATCAAGCAGATTTTATAATTCACTCTGTCATTAGATTTAATGTCTTATAGAATTTAATATTTCGTTTCTTTTTTGCAGGATATAGCCTCTAAAATTTCTTCATTTTACAAATGTATAAAGAGCGGAGACCTCTCCAAACTTCAAGCAATACAAGAAACTATTCTAGAAATGAATGCTCCTTTTTCTTTGGTACTGAAGCCATCATTAAGTTTAGTATTGTCTGTGTTTTTACAGTTAAATGGTGCCTACTGCAATATTCATCAAGTTTAGTCATTTCAATCATGATTCAACCTGCATCACTCACACTTTGCATTTGAATCTTTTGGTAGACCCATGAACTTAAGAGCATAATGAAAAGTTCAAGAATACCTTGGCCTGGTGACGAAGGTGATGATAGGTGGAATCAAGCTTGGCGTGCAATCAAGAAGGTACCAATGTCTATCATGTGCATTGTGCTGGTTCATGAGGTTAACTTTCTTTAGTCTTTGCAGTCGTAAATCGCAAATTCGAAACATTGATCTAGGAAATTTTAAGGTTGTATGTAGATATCTATCTCATTCCTTTGGGCAATTCTGTTCACATAACGGCATACTATAGGACAGTTTTTTCTAGGGGACTGAATTCCAGTGAGTTTCAAGTTCCTTTTGTCATTTTCTTTAGAATTGAGCAAACTTCACAAATAAAAGAGAGAATATAATCAATTGACATGATTTTCCCTTCAAATAGATAACGATAAACAAAGACATTAGGACAATATTTTCAGGAAGCACCTAAAAATCATAATACAATTGTTGTAGGAATGGGCTATTCTCACATCCCTGGTTACTTGATCATCAATCTTCAAATGGATCAAAGATTTGAGACTAAAGCTCTGAATTGGACTTCTATTTAAGTCAAAGAGATAGGTTAAGAATCAGATGGAAACTGACAGCAGAGTGTAACAAAATACTTACGGGAGCAAAGATACATTCGACGTGCATTTGTGCAAGACTACTAGATTATTGTAACTTAAGATCCATCAAATGATATTATGACGTTTGTCTTTTTCCCTATTCTTAACAGGTTTGGGCTTCAAAGTGGAATGAAAGAGCAGTTATTAGTTGTAGGAAAGCTAAACTAGATCATGAGAATATATGCATGGCTGTATTGATTCAAGAAATCATTTGTGCCGATTATGCTTTTGTAATTCACACAAAGAATCCCTTATCAGGGAATATAGCAGAAATTTACACAGAGGTCTGACTTGTCCCTGACTTTAAGTCTCTCCTCCACCCCCATCAAAATCAAATATGATCATCATTCTTTTTTCATGCAAATACAGATAGTTAAGGGCTTGGGGGAGACTTTGGTGGGTGCATACCCTGGACGTGCCATGAGCTTTATTACCCAAAAATCCAATCTAAATTTTCCTATTGTAAGGGATCGGAAACTTTTAATATATCAGTTACAAAATTTGCTTCATTCACGAATCTACATCTGAAGCATGACTATGGCTCTCAGATTAATGGTTATCCAAGCAAGCCAATAGGGTTGTACAGCAAGCAGTCCATCATATTCAGATCAGATTCGAATGCTGAGGATCTGGAAGGATATGCAGGTGCTGGGCTTTATGACAGGTATGTCCTAAAGTGGAATTTCATAATGAATGAAGCAAACAACAAAGAATTCTCATCTCTTTACTTCTGGACAGTATGAGTCAGCATTATAATGTTACATTTTAGATATATATGGAGTGTTCGTTAGACTAGCAAAACCTAGGATATCTCATAATTGGTTGGTATGATGCTGTGTTCCTAACTATCCAGTCTTCATGTAATTGCAATGGCCAGTCAGTCATTGGCTTAACTTCTCTTTGCCATGTGAACATCATCAGAACTAGTTAAGTTGAACTAGATTCATTTTTGTTGGCCTCTCTATGGTCAACTCTACAGTCACATAGGCAATTTGACCATTTCAGTAATTCAGTTCCTGCATTCTTAGTAAAAAGGCATTTATTTGAAATGGAAGAAATTCTTTTGTTTTGCCTTCTTTCCCAAAGGAAGCCATGCATATAATGGATAAAGAGGAGAAGATTGTTTTGGATTACTCGAGCGATCGGTTGATCATTGATAGAGCCTTCCAAGTCTCACTCTTGTCAAGAATTGCAGAGGCGGGAAAGATAATAGAAGGTCTTTACGGTTGTCCTCAGGACATTGAAGGTGTGGTAAAAGATGGATTGATATATGTAGTTCAGTCAAGGCCACAAATCTAGCCTCAGCCATCGCAGGTTATGTTCCATTTCTTACTACATATAGAATTCAATGTATGTTTTGTATCGAGAGAAAAATAGATAATTTTTTTTATTATAGAATTCAATCAAATTGGTGTAAAGGCTTGTAACAAAAGAAAAATCTGGCGTACTACTGGTCCTGCATAAGCTTATTCAGGGAAATTGCCATGCACTATGATAATACAATATCATCATTTTGGTTAATTACACAAACACAATGAGGTTTAGCAATAACTCGCTCGCTTTAAAATTTGTATGAACACTTGCTGTGGTTGCACAATATTCTATTTTAGATTTTTAGGCAATGGGGAGTTGGATTTTTGAATCTCTTCATTCTCTTGTAACATTTTGGATGGGATATATTACTAGATTGAACATAATTAACATTTCGTTAGTAACTAGCTTATGGTCGACTTGGGGGACTCTCATTTTATTTGGGTCAATATTGGTGTTCAACTGGAGATATATATACTTGTGGGAAATTTGAATTTAAAATTTTGAGTGAAAAAAGAAAAGGGTAGAAAAGGAAATTTTGGAGAAAGGCAAAGGAAAGTGCTGTGCTGCACTGCACCCAACAACTTCCAAATTGTCTCATTAAGAAAAACCTACGTCCGTCATTGCTTGAGTTGACTTGTCCCTGCATGAGGTGACACAAATTGTGAAGCAAATTGTTGTTTTTCCAGTTGTGAATCTGCACTCCCCCAAAATGGCTTCCTCCTCAAAAGGTAGTAGTTGGGTGTACGACGTGTTCTTGAGCTTCAGAGGTGAAGACACACGCAAGCACTTCACGGACCACCTGTACACGGCATTAAATGGTGCCGGAGTGAGGACCTTTAGGGATTCCGAGGGGCTAAGAGAAGGGACAGATATATCAGCGTCATTGATGGAGGCAATCCAAGGGTCTAGGTTCTCTCTCATCGTCTTCTCACATAAGTATGCTCATTCAAGATGGTGTCTTGACGAGCTGGTGCAGATCATGGAGTGTAGGGATGCACATACACTGAAGCAAAGGGTATTCCCGATATTCTATCATGTGGATCCTTCACATGTGAGAAGACAGACTGGTAGTTTTGCTGCGGCCTTTCAGAACCATGAAGATAGATATAGAGGTACAGATAGGATACCCAGGTGGAGAAGTGCTCTTCAAAAAGCTGCAAATTTGACTGGCTGGCATCTCACCGATCAGTAATTAATAATTACTTACATATCTTCTTTACTGCTACTTCTTTTCATCGTCGATCAGCCCTTTACTTCATGCATGTTCAATTCAGTTAATCTCTTTAAGTTTCACCAATATCGTTGGAATGTCCTGTGTCAACACTTTTAGTCCTGCATGTCTTTTTTCAGTATCTTTTGAAACCCAAGAATTTACTCACCTAAAGGTGCGGAATGGGAAATGCCTTCCATTCCATGGCGCCAGAAAGGTGAGGTAAAATGCTTTCGTTTCTTTAAAACGTTTTCATTTTGTATCAAATATGAGGATACTTCTTAATTTATTAAGAGGTAAATTTGGAATTGAGAAGATTGGTGGCCTACATCTACAGCTCTAATCAAATCTTGTTCTCTCTGGCAATCTAATCTCACTACAAATAAGATATTAATTCAATGTAGTTGTATAATCAGTCTTACTTGTGCTTCTTAATTTAACTGACAGGAGTGAAGCAGAGATTATCAGAAACATTGTTGACGAAATCAGTACACGGCTGAACAACACGCACTTACACATAGCCATCTACCCAGTTGGAATAGATTCTCGAATTGAAGAGATCAGTAATTCTTTAGGAGTTGGACAAGATGATGATGATGTTCGTATGGTTGGAATTTGGGGTATGGGCGGAAGTGGAAAAACATCACTTGCAAAAGCCATCTATAACAAATTTTATCATAGCTTTGAAGGTAAAAGTTTCCTTGCAAATGTTAGAGAAACTGCAAACAAGTCAAATGGTATGATGAATTTGCAAGAAAGACTTCTATCTGATATCTTAAAACCAACCAAGGTAGAGGTAGGTGATGCTGATAGAGGGATCACTGTGATACAACAAAGACTTAGAAGCAAAAAGGTACTTATCATTGCTGATGATGTAGATGATGTGGATCAATTATATGCATTGGCTATAAGGCACAATTCATTTGGTCCAGGAAGTAGAATTATTATAACAACAAGAGATCGACATTTGCTAGAGATTCTTAAAGTGGATACAATACATCTGACTCGAAAAATGAAGGAAAAAGAAGCTCTTGAGCTATTTAGTTGGCATGCCTTTCAAAATCCTTTTCCTGATGCTGAATATTTGAAACTCTCAATAAGTGTGTGTACTTACTGCGGAGGTTTACCACTGGCTCTTGAAGTTTTGGGTTCTTTGCTCTTTCAAAGGACCATAAGACAATGGAAAAGCACATTAGATAAATTGGAAAAATGTCCTAATGAGAAAATTCAGAAAATCCTCAGAATAAGCTTTGATGCACTTGATAAGAACCAGAAGGCCATATTCCTCCACATAGCTTGTTTCTTCATTGGAATGGACAAGAACTATACCATAAAAATACTCGAGGGATGTGGTCTTTTTGCAGAAATAGATATCAGTGTCCTCCTTCAGCGTTGCCTTGTAATTGTTAGTGAAAAAAACAAGCTCATGATGCATGATTTGCTTTGTGACATGGGCAGAGAAGTTGTTCGTGCAGAATCCTACGAAGACCCCGAAGAACGTAGTAGATTGTGGTGTCGGGAAGAAGTAATAGATGTATTGACAGAAGAATCTGTAAGTACTTTCCAACCAAGACAAGTATTTGCATCCTACATCATTATTAACTGGTTGTACAAGTATAAATGCATTCATGACTTTCATAAATCAGTTTTCACATGCAGACAAGCTTTTTCTTACTTAGTGCGTTCTGTTAACAGGGAACTAAAAAGATTGAAGGACTCGCTCTAAATTTGCAAAGATCTGACAAAAAGAGTTTCAGAACAAAAGCTTTTACAAAGATGCAGAAACTGAAATTGCTCCAACTCAACTATGTAAAGCTCACCGGAGACTACGACCATCTTTCCAAAAAGTTAAGTTGGCTCTGCTGGCATGGATTCTCTCTAAAGTTCATAGGAAATGATTTTCTTTATCAAGGAAACCTGGTTTCTATGGACCTGCGGTACAACAATCTTGTGCAAGTTTGGGAGCATGCCAGGGTATATTACGCTCAAGCAAACTTTCAAACTGTTTTCTTATCTTTTTGGATTTTGATTTTCGTTTTCATTTGGTCTTGTCTAACAGTTGCTTGAGAAGTTGAAGATTCTTAATCTCAGTCATTCACATTACCTAACACAATTGCCAAACCTTTCAAAACTCCCAAATCTGGAGTATTTCATCATGAAAGACTGTAAGAGTTTGTCAGAGATTCACCAGTCTATTGGAAAATGCTTAAGACTTGCCTTGGTAAACCTTAAAGACTGCAAAATGCTCAAGGACCTTCCAAGGAGTTTCTATAAGTTGAAATTTATTGAAACTCTTGTTCTTTCTGGCTGTTCAAGATTTGAGAATCTTGTCGAGGACATAGAGGACATGACCTCACTGACAACTCTTGTTGTAAGTGGCACAGCCATAAGTCAAGTACCATCCTGTATAGGACGATTGAAGAACCTGAACTACTCATCTGTACAAGGCCTGGTTCGCCTGAAACTACGTTTCCCGGAGGTGCCTAAAAATTATTTTCCTGCTCAGAACTATACCTCTTTAACATATTTGAATATGGAAAGCAGTAGTCTTCATAACCTTCCAGAACTCAGTGGCCTTTCCCATCTTGAACGTCCATGTTTCAATAATTGCACAAACCTTCCTGCAAGTGGAGATTTACCAACTAGGTCGAAGAAGTTGGAATCGGATGACTGCACTGCACTTGAAATAATTCCAAATTCTCCTAAAGTGTCAAGGCAGAGCATCCAACAGGTTTTCTCTCTCTCTCTCTCTCTCTCTCTCTCTCAGGAATTTATTGGAATGTATTTCTTATATCTTGCTTGATATGGTATAGGGATGGACTGCAAGTGGAGATGGTAGCATTTGTCTCCCTGCAAATGATTTTCCAGAGCGGTTCGCATATGCCAGAGAAAGTGACCAAGTCTTTTTCCAAGTGCCTCAAATTATTGGTTGCAATTTAAAAGCTTTTACAGTGTGCGTAGTTTGTTCTTGTTATTACGAGGACATATCTCCAACTGGTATTTCCATTTTTGTTACAAATTATACCAAGCTCATTAGGTTTGCTGTCCAGCCAACTCATCTCACTGAAATAACTTCACGTGAAGTTATTTGGCGGGTAAATTTGTCAAACAGTGAGTTCAATTTGGAAGGTGATGACTTTGTTGAGGTTGAAGTTGTAATTGGATCTGGTTTCAGAGTGAAGAAAACAGGGGTCAGTCTGGTATGGTATCCTAAACTTATTAATGAAAATACGATTGAGTGTGAGCCTATCCCATATGAATATTTAAGGAGTGATGCTGACAAGGAGGCAGGGCCAGACCATGTCTCGTCAGGAGCAGCCCATGAGTCCGAAAATACGCCGGCTCAACAGAGGCTCAAAGACTTTGTCTTCAAGTAAAGGCGGATATCTTTCCAGCATTTATGTCTTTTTTCCCTTAATTTTGAAGATTGTAATCTTTAGTTTATTCTTGTTTGTTGCTTTCCTATTACTATTATATTTCTCATCCTATTGAAGCAGCCTTGTAAACTGATCAGCACGTTGATTTGTATAAAATACAAACAGCAGCAAGCTTTATGCTTGCCGCATACTAGCTAATTTTGCTCGCCGCATACTAGCTAATTTTGCTCTTATCTTTGTTTATGGTATTTGAGCTATTTATTTGAGGCTTGTGTTTTTAGTGCTTACCCCCACGGTTTGATCCCACTCTTGAAATGAGTACAGATCAGGGAATTAGTAAAGAAAGAAAGCTGAAAGGGAAGTGTAATATTAGAAGAAAAGGCAAACATTCAGGCAACAATTGAGTTAAAAGCTCGAAATCAGAGAAGCTGCAAGGAAGTTGATATGGTGAGTATGAAGCACCTCAAAAAGTTAATATTTTTTAACCATGAAGACCTTATTTACTGCACCATGGTAATTCTCCTTGAGCATGTATGCTGACCTTTTTCTGGTTCATCATTTATAATTTTATATAGGGGGGAAAAGCCTTCTAGGGTTTGATTATCTCCTGATATTCCAACTTCTGCAAACAAATTGTTAGCTTTATATGTTATGATATCAATCTGATAATTCGCTCTGTCATTATATTTAATGTTTTATGAAATTTAATATTTCGTTTCTTTTTTGCACAATATAGCATCTAATTTCTTATTCTTCAAATGAATGCTCCTTTTTCTTTGGTAATGAAGCCATCATTAAGTTTAGTATTCTCTGTGTTTTTACAGTTAAATTGGTGCCTACTGCAATATTCATCAAGTTTAGTCACTTCAATCATGATTCAACCTGCATCATTCACACTTTTCATTTGAAATCTTTTGGTAGACCCATGAACTGAAGAACAAAATGAAGAGTTCAAGAATACCTTGACCTGGTGACGAAGGTGGTGAGAGGTGGAATCAAGCTTGGAGTGCAATAAAGAAGGTACCAATGTCAATCATGTGCTTTGTGCAGGTCCATGAGGATAAGTTTGTTTAGTCTTTGCAGTCGTAGATTGCAAATTCGAACATTGATCTAGGAAATTCTAAGGTTGTATGTAGATGTCTATCTCATCCCTTTTTTGTTCGCATGACGGTATACTATAGGCCTCTTTTTTCTAGGGGACTGAATTCTAGTGAGTTTGAAGTTCCTTTTGTCATTTTCTTTAGAATTGAGCAAAGTTCACAAATAAAAGAGAGAAAATATATATCATCAATTGACATTATTTTCCCTTCAAGTAGATGATGATAAACAAAGACATTAGGACAATCTTTTCAGGAAGCACCTATAAATCATAATACAATTGTTGTAGTAATGGTATTCTCATATCCCTGGTTACTTGATCATCAATCTTCAAATGGATCAAAGATTTGAGACTAAATCTCTGAATTCGACTTCTATTTAAGTCGAAGAGATGGGTTAGGAATCAGATGGAACATTGGACGTGCATTTGTGCAAGACTACTAGATTATGGTAACTTAAGATCCATCAAATGATGTATACTATTATGCCGTTTGTCTTTTTCTCTATCCTTAACAGGTTTGGGCTTCAAAGTGGAATGAAAGATCATTTATTAGTTGTAGTAAGGGTAAACTAGGTCATGAGAATGTATGCATGCATGGCTGTATTGATTCAAGAAATCATTTGTGCCGATTATGCTTTTGTAATTCACACAAAGAATCCCTTATCAGGGAATACAGCAGAAATTTACACAGAGGTCTGACTTTTTTCTGACTTTAAGTCTCTCCTCCATCCCCATCAAAATCAAATATGATCATCATTCTTTTTGTCATGCAAATACAGATAGTTAAGGGCTTGGGGGAGACTCTGGTGGGTGCATACCCTGGACGTGCCATGAGCTTCATTACACAAAAATCCAATCTAAACTCTCCTATTGTAAGGGAAGCTTTTAATTTATCAGTTACAAGATTTGATTCATTCACGAATCTATCTACATCTCAAGCATGACTATGGCTCTCAGGTTAATGGTTATCCAAGCAAGCCAATGGGTTGTACAGCAAGCAGTCCATCATATTCAGATCAGACTTGAATGCTGAGGATCGGGAAGGACATTGAAAGTGTGGTAAAAGATGGATTGATATATGTACTTCAGTCAAATCGAGCCTTAGCCATCGCAGGTTATGTTGCATTTTTATTGTTTATGCTGAAACTAATGGATTTTCAAGAACGAGATGGCTAATGGCCAAAAAAAAGAGGAGAGGGTAAACTTATGGCCAGTAAATTGGATTCCACGAAATTTTCAGGGTGTGTTTTGGTTAGTTTCCCTCAAAACCAAGTCTTCAATTTCGTTTCTTAGAACTCTGTTAGTTGTCTTTTCTCTCTTGGTTGAGCTAACCCCACATATATATATATATATACTTGGTTTGATATTTATTCTGTGGCTGCCGTGTTTCCCAGTAAGAGATCAAAGAAGAGCAAGAAGAGAGGAGCCAATGAAGTCCCCCAAGCTGAGCTGAGAAACGAGAAAAGGGTGAGCTCTGGATTTTCTGCAATCAGCTCAAGTCAAGCATCTCTGGTCCCCTTTGTCAATTTCACAAAAATGCAAATAAATATGGTATAGTTGTTCATCACACTTTCCGTTTCTTGATATTTTACTGAATTCAGACTTAGGGTTTGAATAAGGGGCTTTCTAGATATTTTAACTATTGTTGATTTAAGATTGATACTGTTAGTCTTTATTGAATTTGTATGGTTTCCTGTTAAGTGCTTTCTTTATGAGTTGAGTGCAAAATGCTTATATCCACCTTGGTGAGTTCCTAATGTCTCTTTGTAGCTCTCAGCAAACTTTCACAGCTTAATTAATTTGTATTATTTTGTTACTGTGCGGTTTGTAGTATTGTTCCTAGAGAAAGAAAGATCACTTTTCCTCATTACTATTTGTAATTGTGCAGAGACTCTGTGAGTTAATTTGCCTCAATTTTTTGGTTTTTCGAAGAAACTGGTGAAACTTACGAAAGGATTGTATCTATATGCTTGCGGCCTCTGGAGCAGCTTGCATCGAAACTGGGTGAAGGTTTGGAAAGTTCTGTTGACGGAAAATCCCAAATATCCAATCAGCTACTGTCACCAACTGACCAGTGACTAGATTCAAAATACTCTGAACCATTCGACAACTTCCAGGTAAACATATATATACGTTTTTCCTCATTATAAATGTGGTTATATCTACAGTGAACATAAATGGGTATTAATAATTGAGATTGGAAACATAGTAAGAAAAAAGATGAGGAAAAGTACCTTTTAACTAGCTGCAGAGGCAAAGAAAGAGCCATAATGAGAGTGGGAAAGGCTTAAAGTAAAAAAACCCTTGCACCCCACAGACCTAAAAGATGTTCATTCAAATTGGGTTTGTACTTTGAGAGTGAGCCAAGCAAATCCAGGTATTTGGTTGAGCAAAGCACAGTTAGGCAGTGGTACAAAGCACAGTTAAGAAGGCAGGTGAAGGTAGACAAAGCTTCAAGCTTTTAGCTAGAAATGCAAAAGTGATATAGTAACTGAAATTACAGTTTCTCTCTCTAGAAAGTAGAGTATTTTTCTCTCTCTAGCAGAGCTACACTTCACTAAACATGAAATTATAGTATGAACTGTATGATTAACAAAACCTTAACTATTAAATGGATAAATGTTTTTTTTTTTGGGAGGTTTGTCTGTTTCTTTGTGAATGTAGTTCAGCTGTGCAAAGAGACAGAGGAAAGGTATCAGGAAAAGGGTGCAAGGTGGAAATGATAATGTCACCGGACAACATTTAACTTCATTTTCCATAAGCTTAAGAGAAAAGCATCATTTGATAAAGGAAACGCCAATTTGATATCTTTAGAATCATTACATAAAAAGTACAGAACACAAAACATAGTATATCATTGAATACAGTTTGAGTTATGCTGCATCCATGAGCAATAGGTAATTCTCCAGTCAGTTGCTTATTTAGTGTGGATTTTTGTTAAATATGAATGGTTGGAAATTTGTTACTTATACTAAAATGTGAACTCTTTGTTGGAAATTTTGGGTTGGGAAATTTGTCATGAGTTAAATTTCATTTTTAGTTTTGAATTAACAAATGTTTTCATAAAGCATAACTGATTTGAGTTTCTTTTTGCATTTTCAAGTAACAGATTTTTTAATATCTTAAACATTTTGTTTTTTTTCACTCTCTTATCTTATTGTTTCAACCAGAGACACAGTGACAACACTACTGCCTCTCCCTCTGCGTTTTTCTATGGCATCATATCGGGTAAATAAGTATTTCCTCATCTTTTTATTTTCAAACAAAAAGCTTATTTGATTAACAATTAGTGTTTATTGTTCTATGTTCTGGATTCCCTTACAAACTCTATTATCACATTGCTTATTATAGATAAGGCTCATTCTTCACAACTTAATACTTGAAACATACTACATTTACATAGGGAGTCATCCTCTTTAGAATTTGTCAAAATGTTTTCACTAATCCTACTATGATATTTTTTACTATGCTGATCTATCATTGCTTTGTCAAAACCTAGAGAAAGATTCCAAACCAACAATTGCATAACCATTCATGTCAACTACATCCTCCCAAGCAACAACAGAATTAAACTCGAACCCTCTTTTCTAGGCTTTTCATTTACTTCTTTTTCTTCAATTCAAGTGCATATTCATATACTGAATCTTTTGTGTTTTATTTCGTGCTTCTGAAGGAAGATTCCAGATCTTGACTATTTGGTTTAATTCAAAATATGACATTCTGTTTACAAGATTTACTCAAGTATAACGAGTATTCCTTACCCTACTCTTTAGTTTCTCTAACCATTTAATACAATTCCTGATTTTAATAAAAAGTTTATCTTCCAAATTTTTCTCATCAGTTTCTTCATATTTGTGATTTTTTGGCTATCTATTAAATGCTTGAATTATAGTTCTTGGTTCTATGTTAGATTTTCTTGATGACTTAAAAATTTTACAGGTACTTTGAAGGTTTGAATTGGAGAAGACAAAACTAACAAGAATTTGGTCAAGATCAGAAGCATTTGCTACATGGTAAATCAAAAAACTTGACACACTGTTCCTTGAAATATTTATGACAGTAAAGGTGATAGTTAAATACTAAAACTAAGAACTTTCATTTAGTCTGATAAAATTAACCTGTTTCCTTTTTTAGTCACTTGCAGCTATCTAGATTAGGTTATTTCATATTAATATGTTGTTACAACTCGGGGTTGGATTCTATGCTTCCCCAAATAAATTAGAGTGATATTTCTGAAATGCTTGATCTTCATTACTGAATTGGATTTCTTTTATCTGCATGACTGAGTTGTTACATTGACCCCAATGAGGATAGACTGCATTCATCCCAAAACTAATATAGTTTATCCAAGCATTCTCTATTTAATTTCACAAGTGACAAAATTAAATGCAGGAAGATTCAATTCACGCTATGATTGAGTAGCATAACTATCCATACACAGAACAAATGGAGGAAAGACATGTCTTAAACTTAAATGTGGCAAAACTTTAGATTTTTTAGTTTCTCTCTTATTTTCCTCAGTTGATACTGAGTTATTGTTTTTCCTGGAGCAACTAGGTACATGGCCTTGCTGTTTTGTCACATGAAACTATGATTGAATTGTTCATAATTTTACCACTTCTCTAGACATGTATTTATGGGACTTAACATTTTGTTTTTGTTTGACAATGAAACCAGAAACATTCAGTTGCCTATGACAATGTAATATAACTGCAAACACTTTAATTATTTCAATGATGTAATATATGTGAAGTATCAAATACTTTGATCTTCTCAATAATGCAACATATGTCACATACATAGTACATCTAATCGCATAACACCGCAACAAAGCGCGGGCTTCCTTTCTAGTATATACTAAAGTTGGTAATCTGGCTACTGTATGTAGAATAGTGCGCGGACGCTTCTGTCCCTGTTTAGTGATTTTCTGGCCTTCTTCCGTTTTTGCCCCTCATCCTTAGCTTTTCGTTCCCGATATCTGGTTTCGTTGCCTCAGACATATCTCTGCAGATGAACGATTTTGGTCATGTTTCAACCACGGTTTTCAGGGATAAGAGTGGGAGGAGGGGTTTTTCGCTGTTTGTAGCCGATCTAGGGCCGTTGATTCGGTCATGGAGTGGTCTCCTGCAAATCGGATCGTTTATTTGGTCTCCCTCAAATCAGATAGGTCCATTTCTTCGATTTTTACTCTTTGGGTTTGTTGTTTTTCTCTTCGTGTTGGTGATATTGTGTTGTGCTTTGGTCGATTTGTAAAGCGAGGTATTAGTACAGATCGAATAAGGATTTTGATTTCTAAGGTTTAATTTCCAAGCCTGATCATAAGTTCGGATGTTACAGATCGAATAAGGATTTAGTATTATGTATTATACTGTTCTGCTTTGTGTTTTTGGTGATCGGATATCTGGGTTTGTCTTGGTTTTAAGATTTGTGTTTTGAATCAGTAATAAAAGGACTTTTTAGATCGTGGTCAGCTTAGATCTTATGAGTTGATTAGTTTGATTGGTGTGGGTTGTGATGGATTTGCTGTTTGATTCATGCAGATCAAATTGAAGGTTCTTAATTATGTTTTATTACTTGGTTAATATCGTTTATCTGTTGTATGTAGATTTGATCTTATTATTTAGGCATTATATGTTCTTTCAACCGTTCTTTTAAGGTTGCATATAATATATGTTTGTCTCAGGTTCTTTCTATTGGTGCTGAGGTTGGAGAAGTACAGGCCGGAAAGAAGGTGAGTAATTAGAACGTGTCAAAATGATGGCAACTTTTTTCTAGGCATGAAATAATGTTGATTTGTGATATATGCTGGTACTTACACGATAAGTTTTTGGAGGAATAAAGTTTCCAATTGTTTAGTCTTAGTTCCAAGTAGTTATTCAAGTGCTTATTTTGTCATCTAAATGGGGAAATCTTTTGCAGGTTCTGTTCTCGGACATCAATGCTTATGAGGTAAGTAAAATTAGTTAAACTGAAAGTATCATATGCCCTGATATATTTCATCATCTAAATCATTAATGTTTATGCACGACCCTAGAAAAAACTTCAATGCTAATGTATCTCTGTCAGTAGAATCTTAAGTGTTTTTATTTTTATTTTTCATTTCCTTGAATAGGAGCCACTTTCATAGATGACAAAGTGGAAAATAGAATAGATGTGGATTGTAAAAACAAAAATCCTTGGCCAAACAATAACAAGAAAAAACAGAAATCACCTACATCATAGGTTGCTAGACCACAATCAAACCACCCTAGACAAGATGGAACATGCACTATTTGTTGTGCTGAGTACTGTTGATACAAATTGCCACAAACCGGATTCTACTAGGATTTTATTGCTAGGATCTGCTAAACTAATAATGTAGTCTGCTGAAAAATGTTTAGGAAGGACATGAAAATGGGTACATAGCAAATAAATTATTAGTGTAAATAGAGAAGAAATACCAAACAGGGAACTTCATCCGTTGGAGTGTGAGATTACTTTGTAGATTTTGGTATCTTCTGACTCATGTCATGAGCCTCTAGGTTTTGAAGTCTATGTAGACTTCCATAAGAAGGAATATCCTAGCTGATAGTTGATAGTCAATCTCTTGACTGTTTTCGTTTACGGTTCAAATGCCATTGATTGAGGTATTGAAAATGCTATGTTTACGGTGCATCATATCATTGCTTTACAATTGTTTTACGTATAATTTTCTGAGAAAGCAGTTCCATTCACAGATCATTGTTATTGCAATTGTTATGAATTATTATTTTCTCAAAAGTCAAAATCCAATTTTGCAAGACTAAAATGGTAAATGCTTAAACTTATCAACAGGGGTTAAATCTCCCATTGCGGTACTAGGAGCTGAGATTGACAACTACTCTCCACCAGAACTCTTGAAACAGTTTGAGGAGATATTAAATGCTAAATCCGAGGTGCAGAGACGTTTTATTAATTTCTTTAATTATATATTAGTTCTCTGTTCATGTTGAAGCTGCTCATCCTACATTCATTTGCATTTCTAAGAACTGAGCCTATTTGGAAGCAGTAATTTTATATCTAGGGATTTTATTAACATTATATATTTTCCTTAGTTTGAGTATATAATACAAGCCATGGAAAACAGAATACTATTATAATCCATATATTAAAATTTGTATTTAGAAGGGGAAGAAAAAGAAGAAGAAGAAAATTTGTATTAAAATTTGCGGTTGTGATTGACTCCTGTTTATTTATCCTTTTACTGTTCTCACTTAGTCATATGTAAGGTTTAGGTAATTTGGCCATGTTCTCATTTGACCATGTTCTCACTTAGTCATCTGTTTTAATTCATAGCAACCGCAACTGTTCTCATGCTGAAAAAAGTTCACTTAAGAGCGTATATTTTGTGTTTTGGAAACTCAGAATGACTGCGGTTAGCTTCTTGAGAAACTCAACTTATTCCCTTTAATGCAAATGTTTCAAGAAGAATAAAAGATAAATATATGTAGTAAGAGTTGACATGAGTGTAGGAGGTGGAGCAATTGCTTGATTTGTTGAAAATTAGATTCACCAATTTAAGGTCAAGTGGTTAGGTCATGGCTTGATTGGCTTCGGGTAATCCGAATGTTAATCAGTATAATTATTCTAATTGCCTTTTGTCTTCACTTTTGCAGTATGTCCATTAATTCTCTAGGGTTCAATTTAATGTTACTTACAGGCCAAGGAAATAATTTCTCTTTAATTTTAGGGTTTTTATCACAAATGGTACCTGAATTTTACCTCAATTATATACATAGTACCTGAACTTCACTTTTGATCACAAATGGTACCTGAACTTTTCGTTTTCATCATAAATGGTACCTATCGTCAAATCTACGGTTAAAAAATTAAAACAAATTCATCATACGGTCAAAATTGAAAAGAAAAAAAAAACAAAAAAATTTAGTTTTTTTTTTTTTTTCTCTCTTTCTCTCTCTCTCTCTCCCTCCCTCTCCTCCCCACCCGTTCCCTCCCTCTCCTCCCCACCCGTTCCCTCCCTCTCCTCCCCACCCGTAACCTCTCTTCTCTCCCTCTGCACCATAAAGTCCCACCACCTCCGGCCACATCTTGTGTCACCGCCTCCACCAACGTAATCTAAAGCTTCCGGCAATACAAACCCACCCGGGTTTGAAGACACACTCGCCGGAAATCCGCCGTGAGGACCGCCGGAAAAGCTTGAAATTTCAAGCTTTCGTTCCGACCTCCTCCGGCCACTTCCGATCCTCCAAACCAATTGGGTTTTGAAGCCCTCCATCCCAGCAACCTCGTGGTACCCTCAATTTTCAACGTCGACCGCCGTACGTGGAGGATCGAGGTCGTTGACTTTTCGATTTTTGGAACTTCCGGCATCAATATCTCTCGATCTACTTTGAATCTCACCTTGACGTAGTTACATAATTTCATCCTTGGATTGTGCTCTACATGTTGATATAAACTTTGTGGTCATTGGAGATGGTTGACGGCGGCGCCGAGGGAGAGGAGAGAGAGTTCCGGCGGGAGAGAGAGTTTCAAATTTTTTTTTTTTTTTTACTGAAAATTGAGTGTAGGTACCATTTGGAATGAAAACGAAAAGTTCAGGTACCATTTAAGATAAAAACGAAAAGTTCGGGTATTAGTTGTGATCAAAAGTGAAGTTCAGGTACTATGTATATAATTGAGGTAAAGTTCAGGTACCATTTGTGATAAAAACCCTTAATTTTATATACTAGAAAAACATGTAACATGGTACTATCGCAAAAATCTTATATTACTACTATTATTTCAGGGAGTAAGATTTAGGAAGGAGATCAATTTTACATCTCTTGACTACAACAACTTGACAGGTACACCTTTTGTCAACTCTATTTAATTTGTTATTCCATGCCTCCTATCATCATGTATTTGTTAATTAACCAATAAATAAGGCTGCGGTTTATTGATCTTGAATGGTTCAAACTTCAAAGTACTAAACTTGGTATATATACTATAAACATTTTGTTCAAGTCAACATGTTCCATTGAAGTTTATTGTGAACCCAAGTTAGAAACAAACATATGAAAGTAAATAGAGTTGTACAAGAATGAAAGCACTTGATATATTAAATTAAATGTAGAAGTTTATTTTGTTCAAGTCAACATGTTTCATCGAAGTTTATTCAATATTACTTTCATATGCTTTTCTGCCTATATTCAATTATGTACAAGAATGAAAGCACTTTATATATTAAATTAAATGCCAGTTAGTTGAGGAAATGAAGTTCCCTGTAGAGAACGTTTATAATCACAAACCTGATGAATATAGGATTCCATTGTGTGCAGTAGCTCATATCCCTGCAAAAGGAGGGGACAATATATTTGTGATTGTTTTGTTGCTGTTCTATGTTGTGAACCTCCATAGTTATGACTGATTGGTTTTAAAATGTTCCATTGTGGTCATAAGTTTGGGTGTGGTATAATTTTTGGGCAATTTATTTTGATTTTCAGAGGTTTTTGGTTGGATTTTCTCAAGGCGAGGATTGGTGTGAGGTTTCAGTCATCCCTCCTCACACAATCATTATCCAGGTATGTTTAGTTTTCCTTTTCAATATCCAGTAGTTAAGAATTTGGACTATTTAAAACTACAGCCTCTCTTTTACTTTTTATTTTTTAATAATCATTTAATATCTCCTGTTTGGTAATTCAAGAATATAACTATCTCCAGTTTAAATTACTAAAGAATTCATCTAATCATCTAATCATGACATAACAATAGGTATATAGAACTTCATACATGATTTAAAGGAAATATTCCAGTCTATTAGTATTTATAAGATCCCCATGGTCCAAACTATGCAATTTGACATAATTGTAATACTGAAGAATGATACTTTGTTGAAGCAAAGTTCCAAAACATTGTAAGAAACATGGGGCAGTCGTCCTAAAGAAAAACAAATTCATAATAATTAAACTGCTAATACAAATTAAGGGTAAAGCTTTGGCTGACCGGATGAAGAAGCAAGAGGATCTTCCTCTTTAATCTAACTCTCAGTTCCCTCAGACTAAGCAGCAGGTTGTGTTATGAAAGAAGATGGATACGACTAAACCTTGAGAGGGGGTCTGTGCTTTGGGTCTAGAAATGTAGAAGGACTAGAAAAACAAGAAGAAGGGTTTGGGTAAAGAGAAACAGCAGTTAAACTCAGGGCCATGTTTTTGTCAGACCTGTGAGTTTAGAAGGAACATAAGAGAATAAGTTCTGCTTCCTTAAGTTCAAAATAATATACAAGCTCTAAACCATGTATATACAAATAAGTTCTGCTTCCTTGAGTTTTTATTTTAATTTTTTTCCCCTTGATTATGTAGTTAGCTAGGTTTGATTGATTTCTGTTTGGGTTCCAAGGAACATAACAGAAATTGTTAAATTCTAACGATTAAAGAAGAAAAATTAGGTGACCACCTTTCCCAACTTCAGTTCTTATCATTGTACATTACCGAAATCAGTTTGATTGATGCATTTTTATTTAATTTAGTTTTCAAAATATATAAATTTTCCATCCATAGTGTGCCTTGCTACAAACTTCAGGATACTTTTCATAACATCATGCTTTCTGTTGGCTCATGTACGTACTATATCCTTATGAATATAGCTGACGTGCTTAGTTCTTCATTGTTCTTAAAAAAATTAGTAAGAATGATATGCAAGTTGGCAACTCTAGATATAGAACTAGCTTACTTTATCAAATCTACCCCAATTTCTGCAACTAACATTATGATTTAACAGAACTCTATCTGATCCTTTTTCTTTTCTTTTTTAAATTGATTCTGAATCTACAACAATCACATGACACAACGGCAGTGTAGCTTCAAATGAATAACGATAAAGCGGCAGCTTAGGTTTTCAGCTTATTAAATATAAGGTTAACAATTTGATTTCCAGTTGCAAACATACACAATCTTTAAAGAGCATACAGTCCCATAGGAAATAAACTTTGTTGGGGACCCTCGATCGACGTGTCCTGGGCATGTTCTTCACTTAGTTTCGAAGAGAATTATGATAAAGCAGCTAATTCCTTGAGCTTATTCTTAGTTCAAGTAAGTTATTCAGATCCTTTTCTAACAAGATACTGGTTGAAATGAAAGCCAAAGTAAAGTGGCTATAATTTCGGAATCTGACACAGTTCGACAAATAGGGGTTGTGGTTACTTCTGTGCAAATTAGTGTACATAAGTACATGCTTTTGTTCTCAATCTACTACTTTAGGGGTCTAAGGCATCAACTATTCACCTTTTTTTTTTTTTTTCTTTTCTCTTAGCATTCTACTTTAACATAGCTCTTTTTAAGCCTATGATAACATGCAAATGTTGGTTGAATCTCCCTCTACAAACGCCAAGTACAGCTAGCTGGCAGACATATAAATAAAATCAATGACAGAGAACAATGTACCACAACCCTCCAAAGTAATAGGAGACCTATACATAAATTTCAACCAGAAACAATACATGTTATGCCATACAATAAATCTCTAAACTAGGATCAACCAATTAAACAACTTGAGCAACTTGCATGTTTTAGTTTTATGACTGACCCTACAAGTGATTACACTATTGGAATCTAACTAAGTGCTGATTTAAGACTTCTCCTTTGTGTCTCTTCTATTAAGTTCAGGGAGAGAGGTTAATTTGCAAATAATTTGCTCATAAAGTTTGCATATTTAGCTCATTTTTATAGTTGTTGGAAAAGAAACAAATGTTTATGATATGTAATCGTTTAGCAGCCAAAACAGTCCCATATTAGTATAACTCTTTGTCTGTCTATTTGATTGATTGATTAGAAATGTAGTTAGGGGAAAAATAATAACTCTTGGTAATCTGCTTTCAATGAAAGAACAAATATAGAGGATTTGTTTAAACTCTGTCTTCAGTTGAGTATTTCTTTGGCTGTTATGCATAAATAGTGTTATTAACTTCAAGTAGTAAAAAGGTCCTCATGAGACAACGAGTATTGTGTCCTCTAATGCAGACTTCGAAAGAGTGTCTGAATTTTTTGTTCAAGATAGGACCTGATAATAAATACTAGCATCTCAGAAAGCCAGTCCATTGTCTCAATCTGCTCTTGGCTCGCTATGATGCGTACATACTTCAAATTATTCTATTTTCTATAAGATAAGGCAACTTTTCCTGCTTTGAGTTGTTTATTTTAAGTTGTGAACTCTTGGCTGGGAAATGGAGAGAAAATTATATCTTGGCTGGAAATTTTGGGCTGGGGAATTTCCTATGTGTTTATCATTTCCACATCCTAATAGGCTATTATCTGCTTTTTATTGCTATATGCACCGAGTGATAACATGTGATTTTAATAGTTGTAATTTTTGTTTCGTTCTCAAGTGTTTTTGTTGAATTCATTTTCTTATTGAGTGCTTATTGAATTAAGAAGTGCTTATTGAGTGTTGCAACGTACAGTCAAGGAGATGAACCTTGACAAAAAAATTAGAGTTTTATAGTACTGAAGTGTTCAGAAAATAGATTATGCATGTATTTGAGTACATTTTTCCTTCAACCCTAGAAAACTTTAAAAGTATATGTATGAATGTGATCGAAAGTTTTTTTTTTATAACTGAGTTGCTGTTGTTGCACTAACAGCTGTCATTTTTCAATTTTTTAACAGAGAAATGAAGACTTCTGCACATAACAATAAACAGGAGCAATGAAAGATTCAGCTGCAGAGGAAAATTTTAGCAGTTTGTATACATGTATATAAACAATGAGCAATTTACTGCTTAATTAACAATGGCATACGTATGGTTTTAATATTTTCCTGTATGTTTTTAATATTTTCAACATATTCTAAACGTCTTTTAACCCCGCAGCATCGCGCGGGCACCATTGCTAGTTGTTCTCTAAGGCTTGTAACAAAAGAGAAAGCAGGTCTACTGTTCCTGTATAAGCTTATTCATGGAAATTACCCAGAAAACAAAAGTCCGTTCACGGAAATTGCCATGCACTATGATAATATGATATCATCATCCTCTGGTTAATTACACAAACACAATGATGTTTAGCAATAACTCACTGGCTTTAAAAATTTGTATGAAGACTTGCTCTGGTTACACAACATTCTATTTTAGTTTTGTAGGGAATGGTCGAATGGGGAGTTGGATTTTTGAATCTCTTGTAACATTTTGGGATGAGACATAGGAATAGTTACTAGACTGAACATAATTAAGATTTTTGAGTTCCGTGATTTCTTATTGGAAAGAGAAGAGCTTCATGGACTTCTTTGATCATGCAAGTTGGGTACTGTCGTCAGAGGAATTGGAGTTGTTTAGTTGTTTGGCGTGGCGCATATGGCATGATCGAAATGCCCAGGTTCATGAAAGAGGTAAGTTTGATGCTTTCCATTCTTGCACTACTGCCGTTTCTCGTTTTGAGGATTATAAAACTACTTTGGCGGCTAGAGGGCGGGGAGTGAGAGAGAAACAAAAGAAATGAAGCCTCCTGAAAGGGGATGTTATAAATTGAACACTGATGCATTGGCGGTTGTTAATGCAATCCTTATGGAGAAGAAAGCTTTGCGTTTGATGGGCATCTTTTGGATGGGATCAAAGGGCTCATGCGACGATTCTCTCGTGTATCTTGTTATGATATATCGAGAGATTGTATCTTGTATCTTGTTCTTATATACCGAGAGATTGCAATAATGTTGCACATGAGCTTGCAAGTTTTGCAGCAATGCAACATAATATTTGTACCTGGTCAGAGAATCTTCCTCCTTGGTTGATCAATTACACTAAGGCTGATTTAAGGGCCTAAACGATGTTGTAGAGTTTTTCCATTTTTATGTATTATGGTGATCTATATTCCTATTCAATAAAACTGTCTTTCACAAAAACAGAAAAAAACATAATTAAGATTTAAGTGGAAAAGAAGAGGGTAGAAAAGGATTTAAAATTTTGAGTGAAAAAGAAGAGGGTAGAAAAGGAACTTTCGGAGAAAGGAAAGTGCTGTGCTGCTGTACGCCTGCACCCAACAGCTGATATAATAAGATTATAAGAATAATAAGAATAATAACTATGTCTGTCTTTGCATCAACCTTTTGGGGAATTCTGGATTGCACCAGAATTTTATTGTACCTGTTGATGTGGCTGCTCCACAGCCGTTCATTGAAAGTTTGCTATTATTTTAATGGGAAATATTAACCAACGTCCGTTAATGACTATTTTTAAAAAAATTTCATCATCTTGTAAAAACTCCAGATTACCCCTAATCCATTTCTCTCTTCCTCTCCCCAGATCAATTCTGTTCAACTTCCGAATCAAAATATTCTTGATTCCAGCCACATATACCTGATCTTAGCTTGGGTTCCAGATAAAAAACTTGGTCAATATACATGATTCCAGCCGCATATACCTGGGTATAGCTGATCTTAGCTTTATTTTCTCTAGCCGCATATACCTATCTGACTGATTGATAATATCTGGGTATAGCTGACCTGGGTTTCTATTATTATCAATCTGATAGAGAGAGAGAGAGAGAGAGAGAGAGAGGCAAAATGTAGACTTGATATCAGATACTCTAGCCGATGCATCATCATCAATCTGGAACCCAGAAACCCAGATCAGATTAACGATATCAAATTGATAAAACCCAGAGATATGCATGAGAGAGAGATCCGATTTTGAGATAGTAAAATACAAGAATCATAGTGACATATAGTAACAGAGTATCATAGATCAAGTAACATAGAAACACATATCACACAGAGAGAACAGAAGGGGCTGAATCTGAGTTAGATCCGATCCAATCTCTGCCACAAAAGGACCTTTGATTCAATGATCTCGCCAAAAGGAGCGAAGGCCCTTTCGAGCGCTTCGTTTGTCGGTGGCCCAGGCGAGCATCTCGGCAGAGGCCATAGCGAAAAATGAAACCTAGAAAAGATAAAGACTCAAACTTGGAGGAAGAGAGTGAGAAACCGAGACAGCAGAGAGAGAGAGAATGGCAGAGGGCAAAAAAGGAACTTTGAACAGTGATGAAAGAGAGAAAAGTCCAATATGACGGAGTTGATGTCAACTCCGTCCATGGTACAATTTAATCAAGGTACAATACAGCCGCTCCCCTTCTTATTAGCCAAAACAGAAGAATTGATTTGACTTGATTTGTCCCGGGCATTTATTTATAGTAGATAGTAGTAGAGATGAGATTGAGGATTGTGAAGCATCCTTTTTCAGTCGTGAATCTGCAGTACCCCAAATGGCTTCAAAAAGTTGGGTGTACGACGTGTTCTTGAGCTTCAGAGGTGAAGACACACGCAAAATCTTCACGATCCACCTGTACAACGCATTAGAGCTTGCCGGAGTGAAGACCTTTATGGATTCCGAGGAACTAAGAAAAGGGGAAGAGATATCAGCGTCATTGATTGAGGCAATCCAAGGGTCTAGGATCTCTCTCATCGTCTTCTCAGAGAATTATGCGCATTCAAAATGGAGTCTTTTCGAGCTGATGCAGATCATGGAGTGTAGGGATACACATACACTGCAGCAAACGGTATTCCCCATATTCTATCATGTGGATCCTTCACGTGTGAGAAGACAGACTGGTAGTTTTGCTGCGGCGTTTCAGAAACATGAAGCTAGACATGATATAGGTACACATACGATATCCAGGTGGAGAAGTGCTCTGAGAGATGCTGCAAATTTGTCGGGTTGGGATGTCAAGACCTATCGGTAATCTAATCTCACTACGAATAAGATATTAATTAGATTTAATTGATGTTGTAGTTGCATAATCAGTCTTACCTAGTTTAACTGACAGGGATGACGCAGATATTATCAGAAACATTGTTGACCACATCAGTACACGGCTGAACAACACATACTTGCACATCGCCGCCTACCCAGTTGGAATAGAATCTCGCGTGCAAGATATCATCAGTAATTCTTTAGGAGTTGGACAAGATGATGATGATGATGTTCGCATGGTTGGAATTTGGGGCATGGGCGGAAGTGGAAAAACATCACTTGCAAAAGCTATCTATAACAAGTTTTATCATAGCTTTCAAGGTAAAAGTTTCCTTGCAAATGTTAGAGAAACTGCAAACCAGTTAAATGGTATGATTAATTTACAAGAAAGACTTCTGTCTGATATCTTAAAACCAACCAAGATAGAGGTAGGTGATGCTGATAGAGGGATCATTCTGATACAACAAAGACTGCAAAGCAAAAAGGTACTTGTCATTGTCGATGATGTAGATGAAGTGGACCAATTATACGCATTAGCTGTAAGGCACAATTCATTTGGTCCAGGAAGTAGAATTATTATAACAACAAGAGATCGACATTTGCTAGAGATTCTTAAAGTGGATACAATACATCTGACTCGACAAATGAAGGAAGAAGAAGCTCTTGAGCTCTTTAGTTGGCATGCCTTTCAAAATCCTCGTCCTGATGCAGAATTTTTGCAACTCTCAATAAGTGTATGTACTTACTGCAGAGGTTTACCACTGGCTCTTGAAGTTTTAGGGTCTTTTCTCTTTGAAAGGAGCGTAAGGCAATGGAAAAGCACATTAGATAAATTGGAAAAATGTCCTAATGAGAAAATTCAGAAAATCCTCAGAATAAGCTTTGATACACTTGATAAGAACCAGAAGGCCATATTCCTCCATATATCTTGTTTCTTCATTGGAATGGACAAGAACTATGTCATAAAAATACTCGAGGGCTGTGGTCTCTTTGCAGAAATAGATATCAGTGTCCTCCTTCAGCGTTGCCTTGTAATTGTTAGTGAAAAAAACAAGCTCATGATGCATGATTTGCTTCGCGACATGGGCAGAGAAGTTGTTCGTGCAGAATCCTACGAAGACCCTGAAGAGTGTAGTAGATTGTGGTGTCCGGAAGAAGTAATAGATGTATTGACAGAAGAATCTGTAAGTACTTTCCAACCAAGACAAGTATTTGCTACATATTGTGGTTGTACGAGTATAAATGCATTCATGACTTTCATAAATCAGTTTTCACATGCAAATTAGCAAGCTTTTTCGTAATTGGTGCCTTCTGTTAACAGGGAACTAAAAAGATTGAAGGACTCGCTCTAAATTTGCAAAGATCTGACAAAAAGAGTTTCAAAACAAAAGCATTTACAAAGATGCAGAAACTGAAATTGCTCCAACTCAAATATGTAAAGCTCACTGGCGACTACAAACATCTTTCCAAAAAGTTAAGTTGGCTATGCTGGCATGGATTCTCTCTAAAGTTCATAGGAAATGATTTTCTTTATCAAGGAAACCTGGTTTCTTTGGACTTGCGGTACAGCAATCTCGTACAAGTTTGGGAGCAACCCAGGGTATATTAAGCTCAACCAAACTTTTGAACTGTTTCCTTCTTAACTTTTGTATTTTGATTTTGGTTTTCTTTTGGTCTTGTCTAACAGTTGCTTGAGAAGTTGAAGATTCTTAATCTCAGCCATTCACATTACCTAACACAATCACCAGACCTTTCAAAACTCCCAAATCTGGAGTATTTCATCATGAAAGACTGTAATAGTTTGTCAGAGATTCACCAGTCTATTGGAGATGTTAAAAGACTTGCCTTGGTAAACCTTAAAGATTGCAAAATGCTCAAAGACCTTCCAAGGAGTTTCTATAAGTTGAAATCAATTGAAACTCTTGTTCTTTCTGGCTGTTCAAGATTTGAGAATCTTGTCGAGGACATAGGGGACATGACATCACTGACAACTCTTGTTGTAAAAGACACAGCTGTAAGTCAAGTACCATCCTATATAGGACGATTGAAGAACCTGAACTACTCATCTGTACAGGGCCTGGTTGGCCTGAAGCTACGTTTCCCTGAAGTGCCTAAAAATTATTTTCCTGCTCGGGACTATACCTGTTTAACATATTTGAATGTGGAAAGCAGTAGTGTTCACAACCTTCCAGAACTCAGTGGCCTTACCCATCTTGAACGTCCATGTTTCAATAATTGCACAAACCTTCCTGCAAGCGGAGATTTACCAACTAGGTCGAAGGAGTTGAAATCAGAGGAGTTGGAATCAGATGACTGCACTGAACTTGAAATAATTCCAAATTTTTCTAAAGTGTCGAGGCACAGCATCCTACAGGTCTCTCTCTCTCTCTCTCTCTCTCTCTCTCTCTCTCTCTCTCTCTCTCTGACGCAAATGGAAGAGGAATGTATTTCTTATATCTTGCTTGATATGGTATAGGGATGGACTGCAAGTGGAGATGGTGGCATTTGTCTGCCTGCAAATGATTTTCCAGAGCGGTTCGCATATGTCAGAGAAAGTGATCAAGTCATTTTCCAAGTGCCTCAAATTATTGGTTGCAATTTAAAAGCTTTCACTGTGTGCATAGTTTGTTCTTCTTGTTTTTACGAGGACATATCGCCAAGTGGTATTTCCATTTTTGTTACAAATTATACCAAGCTCATTAGGTTTGCTGTGCAGCCAACTCATCTCATCGAAACTTCACATGAAGTTATTTGGCGGGTAAATTTGTCAAACAATGAGTTCAATTTGGAAGGTGATGACTTTGTTGAGGTTGAAGTTGTAATTGGATCTTGTTTCAGAGTGAAGAAAACAGGGGTCAGTCTAGTATGGGATCCCAAACTTGTCGATGAAAATACGATTGAGTGTGAGCCTATCCCATATGAATATTTAACGAGTGATGCTGACAAGGAGGCAGGACCAAGCCATGACCGAGATTCAAAAAGATTGAGGTCTGTGATGCAGGAGCAGCCCATGAATCTGCAAATTCGCCGGCTCAACAGAGGCTCAATGGCACAAACAAAACCCCAAGTCATCTCAAAGACTTTGTCTTCAAGTAAAGGCGGATGTATTTCCTGCAATTATATCTTTTTTCCCTTAATTTTGAAGACTGTAATCTTTAGTTTATTCTTGTTTGTTGCTTTCCTATTACTATTATATTTCATATCCTATTGAGGCAGCCTTGTAAACTGATCAGCACGTTGATTTTTATAAAATACAAACAGCAGCAAGCTGTTTGCCGCATACTAGCTAATTTTGCTCTCATTTTTGTTTCTGGCATTTGAGCTATTTATTTAAGGCTTGTGTTTTTTGTGCTTACCCCAACAGTTTGGTCCCAGTCTTGAAATGAGTACAGATCAGGGAATTAGTAAAGAAACAAAGCTGAAAGGAAAGTGTAATATTAGAAGAAAAGGCAGACATTCAGGCAACAATTGAGTTAAAAGCTCGAAATCAGAAAGTTGATGTCTCTTAACAATGAAGACCTTATTTACTGCACCATGGTAATTCTCCTTGAGCATGTTTGCTGACCTTTTTCTGGTTCACCATTTATATTGGGGGGGGGAAGCCTTCTAGGGTTTGATCCTCTCCTTATATTCCAACTTCTGCAAACAAATTGTTAACTTTAGATCTTGTTATATCAAGCAGATCTTGTAATTCACTCTGTCATTAGATTTAATGTCTTATGAAATTTAATATTTCGTTAATTTATTTTTTGCAATATATAGCTTCCAAGATTTATTCATTTTACAAATGTATAAAGAGCGGAGACCTCTCCAAACTTCAAGCAAAACAAGAAAATATACTACAAATGAATGCCCCTTTTTCTTTGGTAGTGAAGCCAACATTAAGTTTAGTATTGTCTGTGTTTTACAGTTAAATTGCCTACTTCAATATTTGTCAAGTTTAGTCAGTTCAATCATGATTCAACCTGCATCATTCACACTTTTCATTTGAATCTTTTGGTAGACCAATGAACTCAAGAGCATAATGAAGAGTTCAAGAATACCTTGGCCTGGTGACGAAGGTGATGAGAGGTGTAATCAAGCTTGGCTTGCAATAAAGAAGGTACCAATGTCAATCATGTGCTTTGATCATTTATTCCTTCATTGTCATTTTTCTATTAAAATATGGTAGAGATTTTTGATTTTTGAATGATATGGTATAGGGATGGACTGCAAGTGGAAATGGTGGCATTTGTTTGCTGTAAATGATTTTCCCGGGCGGTTCACATATGTCAGAGAAAGTGACCAAGTCTTTTTCCAAGTGCCTCAAATTATTGGTTGCAATTTAAAAGCTTTCACTGTGTCCGTAGTTTGTTCTCCTTGTTTCGACCAAGACATATCTCCAAGTGGTATTTCCATTTTTGTCACAAATCATACCAAGGACATTAGGTCTACTGTCCAGCCAACTTATCTCACTGAAATAACTTCACATGAAGTTATTTGGCGGGTAAATTTTTTCAACAATGAGTTCAATTTGGAAGGTGTCTGTTGAGGTTGGAGTTGTAATTGGATCTGGTTTCAGAGTGAAGAAAACAGGGGTCAGTCTAATATGGGATCCCAAACTTATCAACGAAAATACAATTGTGTGTGAGCCCATCATTTAACGAGTGATGCTGATAAGGAGGCAGGACCAAGCCATGTCTCATCTGATGAGCACCGACCTTCGAAAAGATTGAGGTCTGTGATGCAGGAGCAGCCCATGAGTCCGCAAGTAATCTCAAAGACTTCGTCTTCCAAGTAAAGGTGGATATCTTTCCAGCAATTATATATTTTTTCCTTAATTTTGAAGATTGTAACCTTTAGTTTATTCTTCTTTGTTTCTTTCCTATTACTATTATATTTCTTATCCTATTGAAGCAGCCTTGTAAACTGATCAGCGCGTTGATTTTTATAAAATTCAAACAGCAAGATTTTTGCCGCATACTAGGCTACTAGCTAATTTTGCTCTTATCTTTGTTTCTGGTATTTGAGTCATTTATTTGAGGCTTGTGTTTTTAGTGCTTACCCAACAGTTTGATCCCAGTCTTGAAATGAGTACTAGTAGAGAAAGAAAGCTGAAAGGGAAGTGTAATATTAGAAGGAAAGGCAGACATTGAGATATTAATCGAGTTAAAAGCTCGAAATCAGAGAAGCTGCAAGGAAGTTGATACAGTGAGTATGAAGCACATCAAAAAGTTGATATCTGTTAACAATGAAGACCTTATTTACTGCACCAGGGCACGTTAGTAATATTTGGATTAGCCAATGGTATAATCTGCTTCAGTTAATCTGCATATATGCCCAGCATCAATTTGGGATTACCATTTGCAAGGTTTACTGGCAATTTTAATTTCTAATGTGTTCTTGAAAAAGTCTTACTGCTTGCATTCTATTGCACTGGGGATGTGCTTGATGAGAGTTTGAGTCATAGGCAAGCGGGACTCATGTGTTTAGAGACTACAAACACAATCAGGCCCTCTCCAACAAGCGCCTAGATATTCATCGAAACTGATCCATATGTAAGTTTATATATGTGATCCTCCTCTTAGAATACAGTAAATTTATGTTTTTCTTTTCCAAGTTTTGTTACTTATGAAGCAGTAAAACTATCTCCATGGTGCTGGTCTTGTATGGTGAGGTTGTTTCAGAATAACCGTGTGTATTAAGGTTTATTCAAATCCTACATGTTTCAGAAGCCCATTTAGTAAAATCAATAGAACATTGAAAACATAACTCATATGAACAAAACATCACTACTACAAAAACCCCTTTTAGGGACTTTGTTATAAGGGACAATTAAGAGTATTGTCCTTTAATTTTGGATTTCATTTTTTTTCACTAACAAATGGGAGCATGCTACACTTTTTTGTCCCTAATTCATTGATATTAATTTTTTTTATGGTGAAATGAGAGTTAGCCACATTTTTTGGTCCCTCAACTTTACAAGAGGATTATTGTGAGTCCCTTACTTTTAATTGAATACCCTAAATAGAATTTTTGAAAATTTTTCTTATTTACTTTTACAACAATGGGGACAATTGTATGACCCAAAATTATTTTATTTATTTAAATTTAATAACTTTTATATTTTATTATTATTTTTCTCTCCAAAGGGACATATGTGTGTTGCATGCAAAAAAAAAAAAAGGAACAGATGTGCGTCTACAATAATGCCTAGGACCCCCACATAAAATATACAAACAAAGGACGGGAGGCTAGACCATCAATGGGGATGGATAGCTGACCAAATAAAAAAACCTCCACTTCTGCCCTCTCTCTTCCCAAATCGTTCTCTCCCTCTTTCCCGATCTATCTCTCTCTTCCTCATCGGCCCTCACTGCCATGCCAGAAAACATGGCGTCCGGCCCCACCTCACGACGCCGCCACCGCCACCATTCGACTCAGAACCCAACCCGATCACAATCCAGCCAACCAACTCATCGTGTAAAACCCCAAACGCCGAGCGCAGCAACGAACAGTCGCGGCAACGGCCAACTGGTTCGTTGGTTTCCGACCACAACCAGACACCACTGACACCAAAAATCAGCCCTAGATGCTCCGTGCAGCAAAACCCTAAAGTCACCTCTCGATCTGACGCCGGTGACCACCATATGAGCCAGGAGGAAACCGCGAATCTCTGCCGGAGTTGTTCGTGGATTTCCACCCAAAACCGAGTGACACCACCATCCTAAAATAGTTCCTCAGTCGGCGATCTACCAAATCTCAGCTCCGTTGTGTGCGACTACCGGCCATTTCCATCGTTTCGATTAGGTAAATCCCATTTCTCTTAATTGTTTCGATTAGGTAATCCCCTTTTTCTTTTACAATTTGTGATTTTTGAGTTTTACTTTCATGTTTATCTGGGTGAAATAAGATGCCTGCGGAGTTGCATAACACTGAGAGCCGATTGAGAACACCGAGGCAGGCAATTGAGCGTGGTCAAGAGAACATGCCGCCGGTTGGAAGTTCTAGCCGGAGAAGGGGTCGCGCTTCTAACAGTGTGTTACCTTCTTGGTACCCTAGAACCCCTCTTGGTGACATTACTGCTATTACGAGGGTGAGGATCACTTTCTCCATGTTCTTTGTTTGATTAGATTATTGATTATCTTTGTGGCTGATAGATATAGAGGTCACTGTTTGATTGGGTTTAATTATTAAGCCAGCAATGCTATTTATTTGCAGTAATTCATGTTTTACCTTTGGTAAAGTGCTATTTGATTGGTTTATTGCAGCAATCCTATATGGGTCACTGTTTGATTGGGTTTAATCATTACACTAGAACTGTTTGCAGAGACTTATGTGTTACCTGTTGGTTCTGCGCTGTTTGACTGCAGAAGGATTTCATTGGGTCAACGAAATGTATTAATTTCACATTTCTGGTCATAGTTTTGTTCCTTTGTGCTTTTGTTTTGAAATTATAAAGCAGTTATTAAGCTTGGCACTAATTCCTGATGGGTCTCAGTTTTAATGCAGGGTTTACTTAAAAGTAGAAGTGTCCTGTATTTGTTTTGATTCATATCACATATGATCTTTGTGCTTGGTTTATATCACAAAGACTTTCATCAGATTCATTTCATGGTCTATACATGGGTCTGCTGATATATAGGTCCATTTTATGATTCTATACATGCGTCTCAGTTTTATTTTATGGGTTTAGTAACTAAAAGTTCTCTATACTTGCAGTGATTCCAATGTTTTCGGTTCTATCTTTAAAGCATCATCATTTGTTCCCCCTTCAGATAAACAAGTGCACATGGCAAGCAAAGGAAACAGAGGCAATTTTTCGCAAAATTGAGGTAGTCTGGAAAACTCGTTCACAATTTTACTTGCACTCTCTACTAGAATAAGTGGCTTTACTGACTAAATATTTCAGTCAGATGGATTTTGTGGTTGAAACAGTCTAATTGACATTTTGCAAGTGACACTCCTCTTGAATGTAATTAGTAGCTAATACATTACAGCTGGTTACTGGTGTCATGCAGAAGGTATATCTTTACTTTTCATTTACATTACATGTGTGCTCTTCTTGGTGTTTCTATATATTAATTAAGATCATTGTCTTTTCCTACAGGTATTGATGATTCAAGTCTTTTAGTATGCTATTGTGTTCAATGCAGATGGAGGAGTACTCTTTAAGAGGATCAGAAGTGCCAATGGATATTGTTTCAACAATGTGAGCTTGTTATAAAATTTAGTATTCTCTTTATTTTAGTGCTCAAGTACTATGATATTTCCTAACATATAGTTATTCTAATTTTGTACTAGTTTCGTGTCCTTTGTATTTTAAGTTTTTTTATTTCCTGCTGTATTTCAATATTTATTAGATTCATTCGTGTTTTTGTGACTAGCTCGTTGGTACCTGCAAATTCTATATATCTATATATGATACTGGCTTTTATTTATGTTTTAACTCTTTCAGTATGGGGTTTGTTCTGTGTTGTGCCTTCACAGACTACAGCTTGTGCAGCCTATTACAATGAAGTGCATATTCATCAAGGAAGAGGTATTTTATCTCATTTACCATTAAGTTCAATTTTTAGCAATAAATATTAGGTAGCTAAAGCTAATGATTTGATTAAAATTAGTTTGGTTTGCACTGACCGATACTTATTTTGTTTAGTTTCTGTTTCTATCTTGCTTAACATCTACGGTTTTGGGTTGCTATTTTTTGTTCTTTTTCTTGGTGTTTCGTTTTTCCTCTGTTGTGTATATGTGGGGGCCAATCCAATGGTTGAAAATGCATTATAGTTTTGTATTTCTTATGGTATAAGTTAAGGATTGGGTGTTGCTCTGAATCTTGCAGGCACTTAATAAGTTATGAAAGATGTTAAATTGCTCAATTTTGGTTGCGAAGAAGACAGACTTATTATATTTGCAGCAGGTAAATGTAGTTTCTTTTTAACTCAAAAGTCATCTTTTTGTTAGTTTTTATTGGTTCGGGTAATGCTTTCTGTTTGAGCAATTGCTTTGTTTTTGAGCATTCAGTATTTTGAGTTATGCTAGTTAGACCACATAATTGATGGGTTTTCTGCCAGGGATTCTGTTTTATGCATAAGCAATGGTTTGTTCTGTTTATTGCTGTTTCTTTCTTTCTTTTAATTAGATTGAGTCACGAAGGTATGTTGGTGTATTGAGCAATACATTAACAAGCTATTTATGTGCAGCCACCAATCACTTAGAAAATCTTGGTTAACTTTAACTTATGTGTAAGTCAGGCAGTTCATTTTCTTAGCATTAATAATTTTATTGTGTATGATGGCAGGGGAAGGAAACTACTAAATTGATGATAAAGAAGCATCTAAAGTGAGAAATGAGAATAAGTGACGAAATTGGCAATGAATTCTGCAATGCTTTTTTTTTTTTTTTATTAATTTGGTTGGATTTGGGGACAAAAATCAGTCTCCACTCCCTTTTAATTGGGGACTGTTGTAATAGTGTTTTTCAACTAACACATCTAAAGGGATGAAAGATTGTATCCTTTAATTGTACTTGTAGGGACAATATTTGGTATGCCAAAATAGTAGATATTGTTAAAGCAAACATGGAAAATTGAAAAATAGGAGGGATGAATGAGTTTTATGTCCCATTAGATCAATGGAAACTCCTATAGAGGATACCATTGTCTAAATGGTGGCTGCAAGAGTCCCTATTGACAATGGAAACAAATAATTGTCCCCTTTGTAGTGAAAGGGGACTATAAATCAAAAGAAGCTAGTCAAGGTTTTTCTAGTAGTGCATCGAAAAAATTAATAGCTCCGTTTAGTAAGGTCCTCATGAGAATTGATTCGTCCTCTGAAATTTTAGAAAATAGTTGGAAGGATCGGAGTACCCTCGCCTCAATTTAAATACCTCTATATTGAACTCAGCAACTTCACCATTGTTTGATTATATCGAGTAACCCAATTTTGCATCCAATTACATGGAGAAATTCTGATCCATTTCTGCCAACAATTGAATTGCGATGGTTGTTTCCCCTGTGTAATGCCTAGAAGAGCAGAGGGCAGATCTATCTTGTTTGTTACTGCATTAGAAATCGATACCTTGTTACCATGCATGTACGTACATCATGTACAATTAAATCTGGTCTATTTTGAGGTGCATTAAGGGAAAGTTTCAGAGTTTCAGCCTAGCAACGGTCACTTCAGAATTGAACAAATGACCATGCATGTCAATTTACACTACAAGCACTACATAGGTTCATTCAAATTGATGTATACATTGGCAGTCCTAAATATGTATAGTCTATGCACTATTTTGAAGCAGCAACTAGTGCAATCACGCCTGAAACTTGGTGTTCAATTTAATACACAAAATTAGTAAATATTGAATCAAGATTAATCAATAAAAGCTTACAACAACCATCTGATGATCTGAATAGGTGCCATGCATGCCAGTTTCTTAATTGCACCAAGCTGGAGGACGAATTAGACTCCAATCAGGACGGAGCCGTATTTCAGGACTGAAGCAGTAGAACACTAAAGCATCATCATTATGGCCTTGTCAAGTGACAGATGATGGAAACAGCTACTGAGTACAAGAAAACCTCTTAAGAATTCACGCATGATCGAAATCAAACTTCTCTGAATCGGCTAGCTATTACCAGAAATTTGAAGAGTTGGCTCACAAGAATCTAGAAACAGCAAGCTGAATATATACCATCAAGAACAGCAAACTCTTGGAAGTGATGCTCCTCCGAAATTTCCTCTTTTGATTCCTTTCAGGGAATCTAATGAGTCTTATCATTCTAAAATTTCCCCTTCCTCTATGTCACCATCCAAATCAAGAAAATCATGAGGATTAATTTCAGCAATAAGATTTGAATCGAGTCAATTAAGCTGGCCTTGATCAAAATCAAACTCCAAGTCTTCAAACAGTATAGTCCTCGTTCCTTATCCTTGGAGCTGGAATGTGAACCATTTTCTGCTGCTATTGTTGCAATGGAAATATTTATTCCTTTCTCACACCTGGTTGTACTAGAAATATGAGGCAGGGAAACTGAAGTCTCATGCCCCATTAGATCTAACACCTTTGGAAAGCTTGAGACAACCCAGCTGCTCTTCACAGAATGGCCTCAGCTGATGATTCCATGGGCTAGGTTGTAGATGGTTTTCCAGAATAGAGGAGAGGTTCATGTATTCATTTACTCTGTAAGAACATCAAAAATGCATCACCCGCCAAAGTATATTAGTGAGGCCTGGACTAACAAATTAACCATCACTAGACCACTCAAAGATGCATGGAGGGAAGCAGTCTCACCCATGGTCAATATATTAGAACAACATCGGTTGAATGAAATCGCTACTCAATCGTCCATGTGATGCATTTCTTCCTGCCGCAGACAACACAAACATATATCTGACTTGAATCAAAGCCTCGACTTCGCAATTTTTCAAGTCTGAACACTCTTACAACCCAAGTCACATGTATTTCTAATATTGAATAATGAAGAATATATCATAGGAAAAGTCAGTCAACATGAAAACATCAAGGCATGTTGTAGCCCCTTTCATCAAGTAATATTTGAGATATTCAAAATTACCAGGGAAAAAAAGAGAACCAAATCACTAGATATCATACTTGTCATAGAGAAAAGAAGTTTGCAATTGGATCACATACTGCAAGGGAATACAGTATACCATGTCGATCAGAACACTAAACTTGTTGCAGTGTATAATGGGTGTCATAACTTGTTGCAGTGTAATCATGGATAAAGAGGAGAAGATTGTATTGGATTACTCGATTGATCATTGATAGAGCCTTCCAAGTCTCACTCTTGTCAAGAATTGTAGAGGCGGGAAAGATAATGGAAGGCCTTTATGGTTGTCCTCAGGACATTGAAGGTGTGGTAAAAGATGGATTGATATATGTCCTAGCCTTAGCCATCGCATGTTATGTTCCATTTTTATTGTTTATGCTGAAACTAATGGATTTTCAAGAATGAGATGGCTAAATGGCCAGGAAAAAAAAAAAGTACGTTGGGGAGGGAGTAAACATATGGCTAGTAAATTATCTGGAAGTGGAGGAATAAGGTGGTCTTTGATGATGGATTTCATTTCCCTGTTAATCCTAGCAAGTTAATTGTTGATGTTGCAAAGGAATGGTATGCTGCTAATTATGGGAATGATGATCAGAGACATGAGACTACTGTGTTTCTGCGTTGGATTAAACCCAATATGGGCTGTTTCAAATTAAATGTTGATGGTGCAAAAGATCGAAGTGATAAGTGTTTGCGCTGGAAACCGCAGGGGAGAGTCAAACAGTCTCTTTTGTAGGGTGCGAGCATGCCAGTACCACGGGGTACGTTGTTGTAGAGGATGCGCTCCAAACTTGCCTCTTGGATCAAGCGAATGTGGACAGAGAGAGAACTAACTCCATCAAGGTTCGTACATGAAAGGCCTAAACGGGGTCTAGGGCTTCGAAAGTGATCCTTGGTGAACACAAAAGTCGATACTCGCTCACGGGGTGAGAAAGCAGAGCTAACAATTGGGAAGAAAAAGAAGAGAATTTTGCTAAGGCGTTATCTTAGCTTCGCTGTAAAGATGCAAGTTTGCTCCAGAGAGGCTTGGGTTGCTGAAGGATGCTCCGGGGAGGCTTTGAGTTTTGCAAAGGTTGCTTGTAAAGATGTGTGTTCGTCCTTGATTTCTCTAAACCCCATTATTTATAGAGATAAGGTTAGCAGTTCCCTTGTAGACAAAGGATTATAGATTTCTTTTCCTTATAGGATTTGATATCATTAATAAAAAACCTCATGTAATTAGGTTTCCTTGAGAGATAAGGCAGATACGAAGCAAATCTACTGAGAGAATATCTCCAAGATATTAAGGCCGCAAGTCTCGGCCCATAGGCTGCATCAAATATGAATAAAGCTGAAAAAATGTTAATTTTGGCTCAAACAATAAGATTGGTGCAGGGGGAGTCCTTAGGGATCATGATGGCTCTTGGATTAATGGATTCACCGCCAGCTTGGGTTGTGGAACTGTTATCCAAGCTGAAGCCTGGGGGCTTCTCTTGGATTTGAAAATGACCAAAGAAAGCAACTGTCAGCACCTCTTGGTGGAATGTGACTCTAAGGTTCTTGTGAACTTGGTGAACCAAGGTGTTGATGATTTGCATCCCTTAAAATCTGTGATCAACACTTGTCAATTTCTGCAAGGACAGTTCTCTAGCTGTGATATAAGACGTGTATCGTGAGATCAATATGGTGGCTGATGTTCTCTCTAAATGCAGTCTTGATGGTGAACTTGGTTCATGCAGCAGCTTCCTCCACAAATTGTCAATCTTCTTCTCGATGACTTGTGTGATAGTCCTAGATTTAAGACTAGTTTAAGACTCTAGTTTCAGTTGTGCAAGTTTCCTTTGTTTGTTGTTGGGCTTTTGGCCCCCATATGATAAAAAACAAAAAACGATCGAATGGCTAGTAAATTGGATTCCACGAAATTTTCAGTGTTTGCTTTGTTTAGGAGGAAACATAGAGATTTTTTTTTCTTATAGAATTCAATCAAATAGGTCTAAAGGCTTGTAATAAAAGAATATAAGCGGGTCTACTGGTCCTACACTCCTACATATTCAAGAAAATAGTCATAACTCATTCGCAAGTGTTTTTCTTTTTCTTTCTTTTTAACACACATTTACTCTACCCTGTTATTATTGGGGAGTCAATCGAACCTAAAATTTTTCTTGAGACAACTTTAGTGTCAAATTATTACATTAACTACCTTGGAGACGGCAAGATGATTAAACAAGTGCAACAACAACCACTGGCGGACCCAACTTATGCCTACTGGGGGCTTAAGTCCCGCTGATTTAGTTTGCTAATGTATTTTATTAATGATATTTTTAGCCAATTAACAACGTATTGGTCTTTTATTAACCTATTAGCCCTCACTACTCTCCAAATTTTGGCTTAAGCGCCCACACAACTCAATCATTTATAACAGCTATCGGTAGACGTACTATTGATTTGTCAAACTATTTGGTTTGAACTTATTGATTCTAGATGGTTTGATTGTATCATGGAAATTTTTTTTGCACCCGACGACTAAAAAGAAAAAACAAAAATATCTACGTACGTCGTTGTTGGAATTGAGTCGACTAGTCCCTGCATTTATTTATGAGGTTGTATTTTCAATTTGTTATTATGAGGTTGAGGATTGTTATTATGGTCCGCCAGTGCCTGCATTTATTTATTATGAGGTTGAGGATTGTTAAGCAAATTGTTGTTTTTCAATCTACAATAGTCCATACCATCTTTTCAAGCAAATGGCTTCATCCTCAAAAAGTAAAAGTTGGGTGTACGACGTGTTCATGAGCTTCAGAGGTGAAGACACACGCAAGCACTTGACGGGCCACCTGTACACGGCATTACATCGTGCCGGAGTGAGGACGTTTAGAGATTCCGAGGAAGTAGGAAAAGGGGAAGATATATCAGCGTCATTGATGGGGGCAATCCAAGGGTCTAGGATCTCTCTCGTCGTCTTCTCGGAGAATTATGCTGATTCAGTATGGTGTCTTGACGAGCTGTTGCAGATCATGGAGTGTAGGGAAACACTGGGGCAAATGGTATTCCCAATATTCTATCATGTTGAACCCTCGGTTGTGAGAAGACAGACTGCTAGTTTTGCTGCAGCGTTTCAGAAACATGAAGCTAGACCTGATGTAGGTACAGATAGGATATCCTGGTGGAGAACTAGTCTTCAAAAAGCTGCAAATTTGTCGGGCTGGCATCTCAAGACCGATCAGTAATAATTACTTACTCTTCTTTACTACTTCTATTCATCTTTTGGTCAGCCCTTCAGTCAATTTAGTTTTCAGTCTATCTTGTCCTCGTCTGTCTCCTTTTTTTTTTTTTTGTCAAAGCTCGTCTGTCGCCTTTTAAGCTTAACCAATGTAGGAACGTCGTGTGTCAACACTTCTAGTCCCGTCTTTTATTTTCAATATCTTTTAAAACCCAACATTACTCAACGAGTCGAGCCAAGCAAGCAAAGCCAAGCCCAACAATCTTTTATGTTAAATGACACACATAAAGGTGTGGCGCCAGAAAGGTGAGGAGAAAGGATATATAGGTATAATGCTTTCGTTTTTTTTAATACGTTTTCATTTTTTATTTATTAAAAGGTAAATTTGGAATTGAGAGGGTTGGTGGGTTAACCTAACTGCCTACATTATAGCGATGACAAAAATTCCTATCAGGTATTTGATCTTAATAGGAAGAAATTCTGGATAAATCGGCTAACGAAAACGGGGATTTCCGATGTTCGATTTCTCATGTCGGAGATGAGACGGAGATGATATTACGATCTTGATCTCCATCCTCATCTCCACCTAATAGTAATTATTATTTTATATAAAAAATTATATATTATGTTTATTTATATATTTTTTAAATGATTTTTTTTTTAAGAATATGTAGATAGCTATTAAACATACCATTAATATAATTACAAATCAAATTCTTTAATATCTTAAGAGGGTAGCGCTCTAAAACAAATATGTTAACCACACTCTAAACCCTTAAATTCATCTAGTGATTTAGATTATGTCAGAATTAATATCTATTTTAATATATTAATTATATCCAATTCAAAATTCATTTAAGTGTTAAAAAAGAAAAATACAAACATAAATCTTAAACCCCAAACCTTAAAACCTTAAACCTCAAATCCAAAACCCTAAACCCCTACATCCTACATTCCTACACCCTACACCCCAAATCCTAATCAACAAACCACAAACAAACATAATACCAAAACCCTAAATCCTAAATGAATTTTGGGTTTGGGGTTAGGCTAGGATTTACTGATTTAGGGGATATGGTTTACGATTAGAGGGGTTAGGGTTTATCATTTAGAGTTTTAAGATTTTGGTATTATCTCTATTTGTTTTTTTTTTAATATTTTATGAGTTTTGAGTCGGATATGATATTTTAAATTGGGAGTAGCGCTCTAAAACTAACATCAGTAACCTGTTAGCTTCATATTATGAAACTAACCACACTCTTAACCTTAAAATTTATCTAATGACTATAATTAATATCTAAATTAATATACCATATTCATTATCCAACTCAAAACTATAAAATGTTGAAAAAAAAAACTGACATAATATCAAAACGCTAAATCTTAAAACCCTAAACCCTAAATCCTACACCCTACACCCCAAATGCTAAATTGGTATGATGTTTGTATTTTTCTTTTTTAACAATTTAATGGATTTTAAATTAGATATAATTAATATTTTAAAGTAAATATTAATTTTGAAATAATTTAAATCATTAGATAAATCTAATGGTTAAAAGCGAGGTTAGCTTCATATTATGAAGCTAGTTAGTTTTAGAGTGCGACTATGTGAGATGATGTTTTGATTGTAATTTCATTTTTCTAAACCTGAAGTCTGTATATTAATTATTGTTTTTTTTTAGCAATGTATATTAATTATTGTTAAAGTGAATTATCAATACATGTTAACGGAGATCCGAAACGTGTACGGAAACGAGGAATCCTCGATATATAATAACAAGGATTGGGCGGGCATAGTGGCCGAGAATAACTACGGAGACGGGAATTATATTTTGATCCTCAGGCCCTATCCTCTCCATTGCTATCCCTATGTACCTAATCTACATCTCCATTCAAATCTTGTTCTCTCTGGCAATCTAATGTCACTACGAATAAGATATTAATTCAATGTAGTTGCATAATCAGTCTCACTTCTGCTTCTTAATTCAACTGACAGGAGTGAAGCAGAGATTATTAAAAACATCGTTGACGCCATCAGTGATTGGCTGAACAACACATACTTACACGTCGCCGTCTACCCAGTTGGAATAGATTCTCGCATTGAAGATATCAGTAATTTTTTAGGAGTTGGACAAGATGATGATGTTCGCATGGTTGGAATTTGGGGCATGGGCGGCAGTGGAAAAACATCAGTTGCAAAAGCCATCTATAACAAATTTTATCATAGCTTTGATGGTAAAAGTTTCCTTGCAAATGTTAGAGAAACTGCAAACCAATCAAATGGTATGATTAGTTTGCAAGAAAGACTTCTATCTGATATCTTAAAACCAACCAAGGTAGAGGTAGGTGATGCTGATAGAGGGATCATTGTGATACAAGAAAGACTTAAAAGCAAAAAGGTACTTGTCATTGTTGATGATGTAGATGAAGTGGACCAATTATATGGATTAGCTGTAAGGCATAATTCATTTGGTCCAGGAAGTAGAATTATTATAACAACAAGAGATCGACATTTGCTAGAGATACTTAAAGTGAATACAATACATCTGACTAAGCAAATGAAGGAAGAAGAAGCTCTTGAGCTCTTTAGTTGGCATGCCTTTCAAAATCCTTGTCCTGATGCAGAGTTTTTGGAACTCTCAATAAATGCATGTACTTACTGCGGAGGTTTACCACTGGCTCTTGAAGTTTTAGGGTCTTTGCTCTTTCAAAGGAGCGTAAGACAATGGAAAAGCACATTAGATAAATTGGAAAAATGTCCTAATGACAAAATCCAGAAAATCCTCAGAATAAGCTTTGATGCACTTGATAAGAACCAAAAGGCCATATTCCTCCATATATCTTGTTTCTTCATTGGAATGGACAGGAACTATGTCATAAAAATACTCGAGGGCTGTGGTCTTTTTGTAGAAATAGATATCAGTGTCCTCCTTCAGCGTTGCCTTGTAATTGTTAGTGAAAAAAATAAGCTCATGATGCATGATTTGCTTCGTGACATGGGCAGAGAAGTTGTTCGTGCAGAATCCTACGAAGAGCCTGAAGAACGTAGTAGATTGTGGTGTCGGGAAGAAGTAATAGATGTATTGACAGAAGAATCTGTAAGCTAGTACTTTCCAACCAAGACAAGTATTTGCAACCTACATCATTATTGTGGATGTCACCTATTTTTTTGAAATGCAATTACATTTTTGAATTGCAGTTATTATTCAAAAAAGTGAAACTGACAATTTCATATGCTGTGCTATTCAAGTATAACGAATTGTCCTTAGTTTGACTTTTTTGAACAACAATTTTAATTCAAAAATGTAATTTCATTTCAAAAAAATAGGGGGACACAGCGCTGCATATTAGAATTTTTTGAGTAGGGTATGTCTAATATGCATTCATGACTTACCTAAATTGGTTTTCACATGCACACTAGCTTTTTCTTAATTAGTGCGTTTTGTTAACAGGGAACTAAAAAGATTGAAGGACTCGCTCTAAATTTGCAAAGATCTGAAAAAAAGAGTTTCAGAACAAAAGCATTTACAAAGATGAAGAAACTGAAATTGCTCCAACTCAACTATGTAAAGCTCACTGGAGACTACGACCATCTTTCCAAAAAGATAAGCTGGCTCTGCTGGCATGGATTCTCTCTAAAGTTCATAGGAAATGATTTTCTTTATCAAGGAAACCTGGTTTCTATGGACATGCGGTACAGCAATCTCGTACAAGTTTGGGAGCATCCCAGGGTATATTAAGCTCAACCAAACTTTTAAACTGTTTACTTCTAAACTTTTTGGATTTTGATTTTTGTTTTCTTTTGGTCTTGTCTAACAGTTGCTTGAGAAGTTGAAGATTCTTAATCCCAGTCATTCACATTACCTAAAACAATCGCCAGACGTTTCAAAACTCCCAAATCTTGAGTGTTTCATCATGAAAGACTGTAGGAGTTTGTCAGAGATTCACCCGTCTATTGGAGATGTTAAAAGACTTGCGTTGGTAAACCTTAAAGACTGCAAAATGCTTAAGGACCTTCCAACGAGTTTCTATAAGTTGAAATTTATGGAAACTCTTGTTCTTTCTGGCTGTTCAAGATTTGAGAATCTTGTGGAGGAAATAGGGGACATGACATCACTCACAACTCTTGCTGTAAGTGGCACATGCATAAGTCAAGTACCATCCTACATAGAACGATTGAAGAACCTAAACTACTCATCTGTACAAGGCCTGGTTCGCCTGAAACTACGTTTCCCGGATGTGCCTAAAAATTACTTTCCTGCTCCGGACTACACCTCTTTAACATATGTGAATATGGAAAGCAGCAGTGTTCATAACCTTCCAGAACTCAGTGGCCTTTCCTTTCTTGAACGTCCATGTTTCAATAATTGCACAAGTCTTCCTGCAAGTGGAGATTTACCAACTTGGTCGACGGAGTTGAAATCGGATCACTGCACTGCACTTGAAATAATTCCAAATTCTTCTAAAGTGTCCGGGCAGAGCATCCTGCAGGTTCTCTCTCTCTCTCTCTCTCTCTCTCTCTCTCTCTCTCTCTCTCTCTCTCTCTCTCTCTCTCTCTCTCTCTCTCTCTCCCTCTCTCTCTCTCTCTCCCAGACAGACACAGAGACAGAAGAGGGATGTATTTCTCATATCATGCTTGATATTGTATAGGGATGGACTGCAAGTGGAGCTGGTGGCATTTGTTTGCCTGCAAATGAATTTCCAGGGCGGTTCGCATATGTCAGAGAAAGTGACCAAGTCTTTTTCCAAGTGCCTCAAATTATTGGTTGCAATTTAAGAGCTTTCACTGTGTTCGTAGTTTGTTCTTCTTGTTTGGACGAGGACATATCTCCAAGTGGTTTTACCATTGTTGTTACAAATTATACCAAGCTCACTAGGTTTGCTGTCCAGCCAACTCATCTCACCCTGATAACTTCACATAAAGTTATTTGGAGGGTAAATCTGTCAAACAATGAGTTCAATTTGGAGGGTGATGACTTTGTTGAGGTTGAAGTTGTAATTGGATCTGGTTTCAGAGTGAAGAAAACAGGGGTCAGTCTAGCATGGGATCCCATACATATCAATGAGTGTGAGCCTATCCGATATGAATGTATAACGAGTGATGCTGAGAAGGAAGCAGGACCAAGCCATGTCTCATCTGATGAGGACCGACCTTCGAAAAGATTTAGGACTGTGAAGAAGGAGCAGCCCATGAGTCCTCAAAACGCCAGCTCAATAGAGACTCAAGGGCACAAACAAAAGCCCTAGTCATCTCAAAGACTTTGTCTTCCAAGTAAAGGTATCTTTCCGGCAATTATATCTTTTTTCCCTTAATTTTGAAGATTGTAATCTTCAGTTTATTCTTCTTTGTTTCTTTCCTATTACTATTATATTTCTCATTCTATTGAAGAAGCCTTGTAAACTGATCAGCAAGTTGAGTTTTATAAAATAAAAACAGCAGCAAGCTTTTTGCTGCATGCTCTCATCTTTGTTTCTGGCATTTGAGGTAGTTATTTGAGGCTTGTGTTTTTAGTGCTTACCCCACAATTTGATCCCAGTCTTGAAATGAGTACATGCAGATGAAGGAATTAGTAGAGAAAGAAAGCTGAAAGGGAAGTGTAATATTAGACATTCAGGCAACAATTGAGTTAAAAGCTCGAAATCAGAGAAGCTGCAAGCTAGGAAGCTGATACAGCGAGTATGAAGCACCTCAAAAGTTGATATCTTTTAACAATGAAGACCTTTTTTACTGCACCATGGTGAACTTTGACAGTAAACTTCCACTTTCTTTACTGTCAAAGGTGTATTCTTTTGCCTAATAACTGAATCAAAGTATCAAACTGATTCACTTTTTCCCTGTTGATCTTCAGGGTCATGATTTCACGAGTACTGTTTGTGATTTGTCACCTAGGTTTCAGGTAACTTCTCCTTTTTGCATTTTAAGTCAACTCACGCACTGAAATCTTCTTAACATTTTTTATTTTTCCTATGTGAGTGATAAAACTCTCTTAATTAATGTGCTTCAAATAATAGGAGTACCTGAACATAGTCAAAGCACATCATGGTGATGAAGATATAGTTCCACTGATGGAGGTCATGATACATATGTTACAAACCTTTAACTTTTTATGTCTCTATTACGGAATCATTGTGAAGTTTAAAATCATGTTTCAGAACTTATTACTAGAATCTCGTATTGTGCTTCGCCCTGTTTTGATCAACTCCCACAGAAGATTAAAAGATATATATGCTGTTTTTTGATCTTGCTTGGGCTTCAGCTGTCAAAACAACCACGGAAAGGGGACTCACAAATATCTACATTTTTGAAAGGGTTTTTTTACATCAATAGTGTCTGAACTATTTTACATCAATAGTGCCTAATTAAACTCAACAATCAAAAGTGATCAAATAGTTCAATATATAGTGTCTAAACTATTTTACATCAATAGTACCTAAATCCAAAAGATCGAGTTTAGACACTATTGATGTAAAAAACCCTTTTTCAAACCCACCGGTAAGTATCGATCGACTATGCTTAATTTTAGCTCTAAATATCTTCTTAATTCTTAGAAGAATTAATGTCAATTAGATATTATTATTTATGCAACAAAAGATTTTACGGGTCTTTTTTGAAGTATGAAACATTTATTAATGATGAATAAAGTTGGACATCGAGGGAGACAAAGGACCTGAACCTCGAGTACCATTACAAAAATTCTCATAGAGAACATCCTTAATAATAGAGAGTGTCTCATCTAACCAAAACTCATCAATATAATAAAAACACTAGCAATATGAGCTAACCTATGAGCCACACAATTTGCCTCACGATAGACATGCTTAGTCCTAATGGACCTAACAGCAGTCATATAATCCTTACAATCCTCAAGAATGCGCCCAGCTCTACAAGCTTCCAGCTCCATTTGCAATGCACACAAAGCATATGGAAAATGTCGCGCAAAAGCAGCAAGACACTGGCCAAACTCATCACGAACCACCACACCAACTCCGCCCATGCCCACATCCGCTCTATATGATCCATCAACATTAATTTTGATGCTACTGAAAACAGGAGATTATGTTCTTCATTTCCTTTGGTGCTAAAAAATTTATGCCTATCAACGTACAGTTAACAATGAAGATCTAATTTACTGCACCAAGGTAGATCACTCCTTGATAATGGATGCTGACCTTTTTCTTGTTGATCATTTAGGGAACTTCTAGTTTATGGTTTTTACACGCGCTTCATTTCAACTTCTGGAAATCAAATGTTTAGACCCTAAATCCCTAAACCCATTTAATTATATCAATTAAGGGCAGTTTTTGAGTTTTTGAACATTTATCGGAACCCCATGCATGTTTTCACATTATATATAGATAGAAGATAACAAAAGTAATTAAATTAAAGAAAAACTCAGATTTCATAGACAGCATTTTACGGTGGAGCTTGGAGTAAAACTTCAATTTAATCTTACCAGCCTAAGTTAGCCAGCCACTTTTCTAAGAATGGGGTCAAAGCGATTAATGAGAGTAGACAGAATAGTCTCTGATCCAGCCCTAAACCCTAAACCCTAAACCCTAATTTGTCGTCTCAACAAAAAAATAAGACATGCATTCAGGCCAATTAAAAAACAAAATAGGGACGGGCATTCTCAAGATTCAATTAAAGTACGTGTATGCATGTATTGACTTGTATATATATAGACTTAGAAATGAGACAGGTACCTGATAAGCAGCAGAACCGGCCGGCTCCGAAGATGAAACTAGGTGGCCGGGAAGCTACTTCTATTAAATGGAATCGAATAATGAGTAGTCGGTTACTCGGTTTCACAGCAGCTGTCTCGATCAGCGCTTTCTGAGCCAACAAGAGCTACTATGAGGCAGATCAAGAGCAGACGACGACCAGCCAGTGTTTCTAATATTTAGATTAAGCGCGCGCTCAAACCCTAATTAACTTGTTACTAGCTACCTTCTTGCTCCCATGGATCGAATATACAAACTTATTCACCAAAACACAACTATATATAGAATATACAAACTTATTACACTCGTGGCAAATGATATCATGCATAATTGAATGGTCCGGCCAACTATACCAGCAGGCATGTTTTTCCCATGGATGGATGGATCTCTGTTATATCGAGAGACGGAACTACTCATGGGGCTGTGGGGGCTGCGCAGCCCCCCCCCAATTTTTGGTAAAATATTAATGAGTATAGGGTTATTCATGTAATAGTCCCCAATAAAAAAATACAAAAAAAAAACATTAGGTTTATAGTCTTCTATCCCCTCTCTGCCTCTCAGTCTCTTAAACTCTCACCCAGACCCAGTCAGTCAGTCACTCTCACGGCACTACGGCAATACCCACTTCAGCACTTTTTTATTTTCCTCTTCAAACATTATGCTTAGAATAACGTTTGGCAAGTTTGGCTTTTAGCAGGTAAACATTTCTCACATCTCTGTCTCTCAAACGTTATGCTTAGGATAACGTTTGGCAAGTTTTAAGTTGCATAAGTAATCCCCAAATATGTGAATAATCTTAGACTTTGGGCAAATTAATTTACCATACAAACTTAGCCCCCCCCCCAATCTTCAATTCTAGTTCCGTCCCTGGTTATATCATTTCATATATATTGTATGTATGCATGAGATGATCATGAAACAAATTAACCATCACTAGACCACTCAAAGATGGAGGGAATTAAGCAGTCTCACCCATCTCAATTAGAACAACATCGGTTGAATGAAATCGCCACTCAATCGTCCAAGTGATGCATTTCTTCCTGCCGCAGACAACACAAACATATATCATTAATAAACATCGATCATTGACCGCTTCAAATTAAGCCTCGACTTTGCAATCTTTCAAGTCAGAACACTCTTACAACCCAAGTCACATTTATTGCTAACGATTAATAAAGAATCATAGGAAATGTCAGTCAACATGAAAACATCAAGGCATGTTGTAGCCCCATTATTCATCAAATAATATTTGAGATATTCAAAATTATCAGGGAAAAAAAGAGAACCAGATCACTAGATATCATACTTGTCATAGAGAAAATTAAGAATTTTGCAATTGGATCACATATATATTGCATCATACCGCAAGGGAATACGTACAGTACCATGTCAGAACACTAAACTACCATCTTGATGAAACCCAATTAATGTTCCAAAGCATATATAGAGACCAAGTACTAATCCATCATATATTCTATCAATTTAGAGTGGAAACCAAGCTTTGAGGAATTAACCTTGTATCATATCGAGTCTGATTTTTTTTTCCACTTGGTAGAGAAATAAGAATTGTTGTGCGACTGAAAGCAGCACCCCGAAGGCTTTTAAGATAAAAGGGCAGCATATATAACTTATTTCTCAATCTCTGAGCAGATTCAGCAACCCTCAAGCAAATTGTACTACTCTACAGGTATAATTTTGCAATACAAATGCAATGGTTAGAAATGAGAGACCAAATTAAGTGGAAAACTTGACCAAGCAAATTACACTAATTCTTGAGGAATTAACAAGAAAAGAGAGTGGTAAACATGCAAAATATATGCAAGTGAAAGCTAAGCTAGAAACAGTTGTACGTTAAACATAGAATAAGTAATCAAGTTTCAACAAAAAGGTATTGCAAATTTGCAATAGTCAAAATTAGAGATTAGACAAGGTAGGTAGGAACCAGAAAGGAGCAGACTGAGATACGGGGACGAACTGCATGCGTTTGGTTCCTCTTTGGGCGGGAAGAGGGCTGGCTGGAATTTGGGCTGGGCTGTCTATTATGAACAACACCTCCAATGATCTGTGGACACCCAATCCTCAATTTTTTATCTTTTGACCCGGGTGACATACGAGGCCCAAACAACCTTTAAAAAGCAAAATACCCATGACCCGGGTGGCCCTTTTTTTCGCCAGCTTCCACTACAATTTTTTTTTTGTTAGGGGAAAAATGAATTCATTGATTAGGAATTTGCTGCACAAGATAGGCAGCCTCCACAGATGGAGATGGAGGAGCAGTCATATTAGACAAATTCAAATGCAAATGCAAAGCAATTCTACACATGTGTGAGTGAGTTTCGCCTTCTTGTGCAAGAAAAGAAGGTGACAGAGATCTATCTTCGATAAGAAAACTCAACGCAGACCAATCTGTCTTTGAACTCTCTTCTCTGAGACGACTTCCGAGTACAACACACAGCAGAATCAGATTCACAGACTCTTTGAATTGGAAACGACGACGATCTTTATTTTGCGGTTCCGTGCGGTGTCGTTTTTGGCCGTTCGGAGCACAAGTACCAACTGCCCATGGACTACCAGCCATACGCGGTGAGTTTACTTTCATAGATTCATTATTTTCAGTGCGGAATTGGGATTATATTTAGGGTTTTCTCTTAATTCTAGACAAGATTCTAGTTAAGATAGAGATCGGGGATTTTGGATTAGGCCAACGAATTGAGGTTTCCCACTGCATTTATGGTGTTTAGCAACTGTAATTCGAGTTCTTGGACTGGTAGAAAGTTGTGGCTTTAGACATACTATTTCAGTTTGAGCATTACAATGTAATGTTGGAGCTATGGTATCAAAGCATTACACCTTAAATTCACTTCATTCATCTTATACATTTTTTTTATCTTTAGATTCTTCCTGATTTTTGAAACTTGGGGTTCCTGTTAGGTAAATCCATATATGGATTTGATGCTCTTTTAGGTTTCTGAAGAGTAAGTAGGGTTTGAAATCCATTTTTCTACGTTTCAAACTATTCATTAGCTGACACAAAACAAGATTTTGAGTTCTGCAGAGTTCTTACTAGTTAGCATGAGAAAAAATAATCTTGTTTTCTGTAAAGAAAAAGAAAAAAAAGGAATGAGAACGCAACAGAAGGTAAAGAAAGAAACACAAAAAGGAGCTAGTTATGATGTAAGATTGAATTGGTAATTTATTATGAACCATCAACGTATTACTTGAACGTTTAACTATAACAGCGTGTGTTTCTTTTTCTTTTAATTTCTGGCGCTGACAATATTCAAGAAGGTATCTCACAATTGTCTGACATCGATTTGCTAAATTAAACAATGGTTAAGAAAAAAAACTCAGTACTTTTAAGCATGACTGTATTTATTTATATGGAAAGTAGCATTACAGAAAATATGCATGCTTTGGTTTGACACATTCTCTGTGTAACTTTGCCGAAGAGGATTGTGGGTGAGAATTTGTCTAAACTATGGCCATCAAAAGTATATGCTGACAGTGAAAAGCCTTTTGACACTCTTCATAAGAGCTCATGTTTTTCGTTTTTTTTTTTATCTTATACACCATTTGCAGTTGTGCACTTACTGTCTGTGTTTTTAGGCACTAGTGCATATGATTCCTAGCCACTCTTAAGATAGTTATGCCATGGCATCACTATGTCCTGATATCTTAGTTATGATATAATACATTCTTTGCCATCTCATCTGATATCTATCACCTATATATCTTGATTGTGAGGTAGTAGCTAACGACCTGTTTCCACCTTCTTGTATCATGCAATACAGTATGTTTTGACATATAATTTTAGTATAAATGGGTTCATCTAAACAGGCCTCGAGATCTTTTGGGTGCGTCTTTCTTTAAAATAAACGTCATATAGAAACATATTATATTTTCCGCCCCACCTTGATTTCTCTCTCTTTCTCATTCCATTTTCGATTTTTATATTTTGTCAAATGATTTTTCTTCTTCGTTGAATATTAAAGAATTTGGACAAAAGACTCTTTCTTTCTTTCAGAGGAGAGAGTCTGGATCTGCACGTAACTTCTTCACATTATAGATCTCTGAAGCTTCAAACCCCAATTACCAATCTAATACCTCTCCAAGTTCAAGGTACAACCTCTTCCTTCTACACATTGGTTCTTGTGTTTGGTTGAGCTTCATTGCTTGATGTTCAGATCTGCTTCTTGGAAGTTGATCACTTTTAAGTTACAGATCCATCCCTATGCTATTACTTTGTTTCTCCTGGTTCTGCTTCTTGTTAAATTGTAGATTTTCAGAGTTTAATCAAGCTTATGCATTTGAATTTGTGATAATTGAATCATCAAGATGAATGCTTGTTAGATCTTCAGGGTTTAATCAGGGACAAGATTTTTCATTTGCACGAATATGAGATAATTGCGTATCCTCTAAATGAATTTTGTGTTAGTGGAAAACAGTTATTGAATTGCAATTCTTCTTTTTTGCCATCAAGATCAAAGTTTAGATGCTCTAAGAATTGCATTGTTAATAGGTTTCATGATTTATGCTATTGCTTTGCAGTGTTTTCGTCTTCATTCTGTTTTGCACCATTCAAGTGATTCAACCATCCGTAATGTGGAGGTTCAAGCCTTTTATGCACAAAGAGCCAGCTGGGCTCGAAGGCCGCTCCATTGACGTTGGAAATCTCAAGATTCAAGTAAGGAATGTCATTGCTGAAGGAGGGTTCTCTTGCGTTTACTTAGCCCGGGACCTTGTCCATACCTCAAAACAGTATGCTTTGAAGCACATTATATGTAATGATGAAGAGTTACTGGAGTTGGTGATGAAGGAAATCTCGGTCATGAAGTTACTCAGAGGGCATCCCAATGTTGTCACTCTCTATGCCCACGCCATCATGGATATGGGCCGCACAAAGGAAGCACTCCTTGTGATGGAATTTTGTGACAAGTCTCTGGTTAATGTACTGGATAGCAGAGGAGCTGGGTTTTTTGATGAGAAACAGGTCCTTGCAATCTTTAGAGACGTGTGCACTGCAGTTTTTGCAATGCACACACAGTCCCCACCCATTGCTCATAGGTACTTCAGCTGGGCACTTGACTCTTTCTGCAGATTACATCTTCCTACTTTCCTTTTGTTTTGGTAGAGTTTTTAGAAACAATATCTATCTGCGCCCCATCATTTGAGGTTTTATTTCACCCATAACATTTGCTTATAAAGGTTCTCAGGTAGTTGTTTTTGGTTGGTCCTCTATTTTTCTGGCTAGTAGTTGTGTTTCATGACAAGTACCAAAAGAAAACTTACACTCACAATATTTGTATGTTCAAGTCTTATTGTTCTGGTTGACACATTACAGTTATTTTACCGTACCCTCCATTGTAGTCTATTTTAATTTCATGTAAGATGAAAGTGAGAAGAGTCTGATTAATCAAAATGAGATATGATTAAGACAATTTTTATTTTTATAACTGTTTATTCATGCAGTTTCCATTAACTTTTAATAATTGGTATTTAATGGTCGATTGCATTTTCAGGGATTTGAAAGCTGAGAATCTTCTGTTGGGGCCGGATGGATTATGGAAATTGTGTGATTTTGGAAGCACCTCTACTGATCACAAGCGCTTTGAGAAGCCTGAAGAAATGGGTATTGAAGAAGACAATATCAGAAAGCACACAACACCTGCCTACAGAGCCCCTGAGGTTGAACGTAAAATCTTGTTTTCAATACTTAAACATAAGCATTTCAATTTTTAAAATGTTTGATTAGTTCTTTCTCCTTTTGAATTAGATGTGGGATCTATTTCGGAGAGAACTTATAAACGAGAAAGTAGACATATGGGTAAGTCAATTGGGTCCTCCAGATCAGTGGTAATTCTGAAACAGTTAAACATTTTCATTCAAATGTTACTGGAGCTGACACCACATTACCATTTTGCAGGCTCTTGGCTGCCTTCTCTTTCGCATTTGCTACTTCAAAAGTGCATTCGATGGAGAGTCAAAGCTGCAGATCTTAAATGGAAACTATCGCATTCCGGAGTTACCTAAATACAGCTCGTCGCTAACAGATCTCATCAGAGACATGCTTCAGGCATCACCAGATGACAGACCAGACATCACGCAGGCAAGCGCTTTGCTTGATTGGCCATTCATCTCCATGAATTTAGGTTATTAGATCATTTGAGTCCATGCAACATTAAGTGTGGAGATTCTAATACTCGTTACTGATTCTTTTTTCTCTCTTCGGTGGTGACAGGTGTGGTTTCGTGTTAATGAGCAGTTACCAGTTGGTTTACAGAAGTCTTTGCCTGATATGCAACCTGAAATGCACTCTGCTGGAAAACATGAAGGTGACGATCGAAACATCTGAGCATCACTTGCTAGCTAAAACTTTCTTCTTCTTCTTCTTCTTCTTCCTTTTTTTTGGTTTTTGTAAATGTTAGCTATACCTTCTTTCTTTGGTATGAATTTGTTTTTTATTCCTTAAGGACCCTTTTTACAATTATATCAATACTTCAATGCTAAGAAATACTTGACATGAGGTTTAAACCTTGTTTCTAGCCTTTTCCTTTTCAATGAAATCCTGGTTTTAGTTTTGAAGTGTCTTGCTACTTAACTAAAACTAGATCAAAATTATTAATAAAAACCACATTGAAACTTTCAATTTTGAAGTGACTGCTTTATTGCAAATCTGCAGGTTTTTCAAGGCCTGCAAACAGGTCACCAGAAATGCCTCGTAGAAGCCCACCACCACCACCTTCAGTGGGAGAATCAGCTAGAAATCCATCACAACCGTCAAATATGTCCAAGGCAGGGGGAGGTGGAGGGCCACTTGGTACGTTCTGGTCCACTCAGCATTCTGAGGATTCACTCGTTGCTGAGGAAAAGACTGTACCTAAGTTTGATGAATCAACTAGCCATAGCACGTCAAAGCATGATAGGACTCGTCTGGATAATCATCCTTTCCCCAAGAACAGTGCCCCTGCAAAGGTGGAAAATACACCAACCTATGCTGCACGAAGAAACTCGCATGTGAAATCGCAAAAGTATGAAGATGAATTTCCAAAGGATATTGAAGTAAGTTTCTTCCAGAAGGATACAGACCATGGTGCTGAGAGGCCAAAGGCATCCAAGCCTGAGAGTGAAACTAGTTTTCAAGACGATGCATTTAACTCTTTTGTTGCTGAATTTGATACTAATAAACTCAGCTTGGGAGCTAGTAATAGCAAATCAGGAAAAGAAGAAGCATTAGAGACTGAAGTAGAGAGATTGAAGGAGCAGCTGAAGCAAGCCAACTTAGAAAAGGGTGAAATAACTTCTAAATTTGAAAAGCTATCTGCCATCTGCCGATCTCAAAGGCAAGAGTTGCAGGAGCTTAAGCAGACGCTTGCTGCCAGAACACCGTCACCGAATAAAGATGCTTTGAGAAATCAAACGTCACCTGGAGTTCAGACATCTCTAACCCCACCGGTATTGTTTCCAATAAGTTGTACCCAAACTGGTCGACTTTTTATTGTTTTATGTCTATTATGTATTTACTTGTCGAATTTATCATTTTTGCAGCAGACGGAGAACATAGAAGGAACCATTTGGGAACTCCAGCAGGATAAATCTGACCGGAAAACTCCGAGTCCAGAGACGAAGTCATGGCAGGCGTTTGCAGAACCACTGCAGCCTACTTCAACGGAAAACACTGTCAAATCTGTCAGGACAAGAAATGGTCACCAGAGCAAGCAAGCCACCACTCAAGTAAATACTGGTTTTGACTCGTGGGGTTTTGGAACAGAGAGCTTTTCTGCTGCGCCAACTGGAAGCACCCAAATATCAAGACCTATGGGTGAAGGAAATATTTCTCAGCGTTTTGGTGACGCAAGGGCTATGGAGAGCAAGCCAGCTTCTCAACCTGCTGGATGGGCTGGTTTCTAATGAGGGTCATCTGGAATGCTTGCTATGAGGAGGTATTTGACAACAACTCTGACGTTGTTGGCAACATTGCTGAGGTAAATGAGGGTGGAAAGAGAGGCATGCCTTTCGTTTGAATTTGATTTGTGCTTTTGAGTGCTCATGTTTTATAGATTATGTTCTGCCTCTTCTGTGGTAGAACATGTACACATGTTTCTCTGGACCAAGTAACAGAGTCGAGTGTATACTTCGCCGCATGTGTCAATTGTTGGCTAAGAAAATAATCTGTGTTTTGTGGGTTCCTTTTTTGTGCTTTGATTTATGTTTGCTTGATAGCATTAGTACTTTTGTCGGGATCACTTGAGTTAGCAGAGTTGTGGTTGTTAGTTCTTTCCACGAGAACATTTAATTAGTCTCTTGTAAAATGATGGTTCATACATAATCCGGAATGGCTTTTACCATTGACAGAGACACTAATAGCATAACCTGTCATATAGAGTGAGAGTTGAGCCTTCGGATTATAAAGGTTGTGATTTTGATATACTAAGTGATAAGCGATAAAGAATTCAACTAGTGTAAAATTTCTACGTTTGACATGTCATGTCAGCAAACAGGATACTACTGTATGATAAGAGATCTAAGGTCTCTTCACCTATGCACACTTGCACTTGAGGTTTGTATTCTCTTTATACTTGTACATGTATCAGAGCAGGTTATCATGTCTGAATTGTTTAGCTAAAGTGGAACCACACATTCTCATTAGAAATTTGCTTGGATTGAATGATCAAATTAATCTCTAGGAGAGTTTGATAACACACTATTAAAGATTTTGGGGTAATGCTCATTTACAAGTTAACGCCCGTGTGATTCAATGCATCTATAAATCTGTACAGCTTACAAGTCCCATATGAAGAGACTGCACAGAAAAATATTGGTCTTTATTTTTTGGCTAATGAAAAATTTTGGTCTTTCAATCTTGGCTTTCTAGTTTCTACTTGGTTAAAGTAATATTCAAAGTAGCCATCCATAACAAGTTTACCGGGTCAACCTTGACCAATCAAGACTCGAGAGTCTTAAGTTCTGGGATTTTAAGACAATTTAGACACATGTACACAGAGTCACAGATGCAACAGAGATTCACAGTCGGACTATGTACAGTATTAAGCTTTTGAATTCCCAAAATCTACGCAACTGACAAGGAAGGACATTCAAAACCAAATTTTGTCATAACATGCACCAAATACGCGGGTGCGTCTTCGGTACCCGGGGGAAGGAGGGGGGAGGGTGAGGATGCATTTGCAGGGGGTGGGGTCGGATGGGATCGGATGGGGTCATGGCAGCCAAGCATGCCACGCTGCCGAGCATGCCATGTTTGGAACATGGCAGAATTTCCCCAAATGCGCAGCCAAATAAAAACTTTTACACATGCTTCATAACATGAAATGGCAGCAAAGAATTTTGCTATAATATGTAAGAAAACCCTACCCTTGTTGTACAAACTTATTGTGCTCATCAGATTTGTATTCCCAAAATGGCCTTTTCTGTTCTCCACTACTTATTCGGCCTTTACCTTGTTGCTGTGTAGCTGCTGCTGCTCAAACTACAAATATTAGCTTGGGCTCGTCCCTTACTGCATCAGAGAAGTCTCCTTCATGGTAATCGCCCTCCGGGGCATTTGCATTTGGATTTCGCCGCATTGTTGATCAAGTTCTCTTCTTGCTTGCCATATGGTATGTCAAGATACCAGAAAAGACTAGTTTGGTATGCAAATGGAGACAATCCAGCAACAAAAGGATCCAAAGTTGAGCTCACAAAAGATGGCGATTTCAAGCTCACTGGCCCTCGAAAAGAAGTGGAGTTGCCTATGCTGCCATGCTTGACACAGGTAACTTTGTTCTTGCAAACGAGAATTCAGCTCCTCTATGGCAGAGTTTCAAAGACCCCATAGACTCCTTTCTGCCAACCCAAGTGTTGGAAATCGGCAAAAAGCTATATTCTAAGCAGACTGTCAGCAACTACTCAAAGGGGAAGTTTCAACTCCAATTTAAACCAGCAGGTACGCTTGAGTTGTATCCCACAGCCTTGTTATAAGAGACACATCCACAAGTCAAGTACCATCCTGTATAGGACGATTGAAGAACCTAAACTACTCATATGTACAAGGCCTGGTTTGCCTGAAACTACGTTTCCCGGATGTGCCTAAAAATTACTTTCCTGCTCAGGACTATACCTCTTTAACATATTTGAATATGGAAAGCAGTAGTGTTCATAACCTTCCAGAACTCAGTGGCCTTTCCCATCTTGACCGTCCATGTTTCAATAATTGCACAAACCTTCCTGCAAGTGGAGATTTACCAATTAGGTCGAAGGAGTTGGAATCGGATCACTTCACTGCACTCTCTCTGGTCTCCCTTTCTTTCTCTTCTCTTCCCTTTTCTTCTTCTTTCTTTCTCTCTCCGGTCTCCCTTTCTTTCTTCCCTTCTCTTTCTCTTCTCCTCCCTTTTCTTCTTCTTCCTTCCCTCTTTTTCTCTTCTCTTCCCTTTTCTTCTTCTTTCTTCCTCTGCTACAGCACGGCCAAAACAACAAGGGAAAAAAAGAGAGGCTTTGAATCCCGATCCCGTCTCGTCCCGTCCCAATCCCGAACAGGTTCATCCTGAACGGAATCTGTTTTGAAAATGGCAAATCCCGTCCCGTCCCCCATCCTGTCCCATCCCGTCCCGTCCCGTCCCGTACCCATCCCTAGATAATGCATTCACAATGGGTCGGGATAAATAGGACCCAAAATTGCCTCAAACTGTTGTAAAATCAATCATCGAAATGTCTTCGATCGACTGAAGTCCATTTCTCATTCAGTTTCCTCTCTATATATAGAGTTGGACTTTACATTTCAGGGGTATAGACTATAGAGATATTGCATAATGGTCCTCAAGTAATTACATAATAAACCCTACATAATTACGTGGACAGCCACATAAATACTGTTATTTACAACACTCCCCCTTGGATGTCTACCTATTAATCATAAGGTGTTGAATGTGTTCCGTTGTTGCCTCGTTAAAACCTTGACAGGTAACAAAAACCCAGTGGGATAAAAATAACCCTGGTTGAAGGAAAAAAGAGTACACGATTGTCAAGTGAGTATGCTTCAGGACACTCCTCCTGATATCGACTCCCATGAAGACTTCAAATGCTCGATGCAAGCAGCATTATCCTCGTGGATCATAATTGGTTCATCAGTGGTGGAAATCAATCCACACAAACTTCGAACATGCTTGGTATCGGCACTCAGCCAAATACATTCACGAACTGTTTCGTGAAGAGTTAGAATCTCAGCATAGTTCGGAGAGGTAGAAACAAGGGTTTCTTTCGTATACCTCTGAAGCATTGATGTATTCCAATGGTAAAAACATAACCAGTTTGGGAACGCGCCTTAGATAACATACATCAGCATATCCAACAAGGCGGGCATCATTCTGAAGATCAAAGGGGTTTGATCCATTCCTCGATGCACATGGATATAATAAGCCCATATCCGTCATACCCCCATGGTAGCGGAAAATGTCTTCCATGCCATTCCAATGGCTATTGTGAGAGCAGAAATCTCATGCTCCCACGACTATGAGTTGGCACATAGCTAAGTTTACAACGAATGAGATGTCCGGTTTAGTACATTGGGCCATATATTATAATGCCCATATTGCACTTAGATAGGAAACTTCAGGCTCCAATGTCTCTTCGTTATTGTCTTCGGGACGAAACGAGTCCATTTTAGGATTTAGACTACGGACAATCATAGGCGTGCTCGAAAGGCTCGCTTTATCCTTATTAAAATGCCATAACATCTTCAGGATGTAATTCGATTCATGGATCATAATTCCATTTGCATGGTGCTCGGGCTCCAGGCCAAGACAGGAATTCATTCTCCCAATATTTTTTTCATCTCGAATTCCTTCTTCAAGTGCTCTGTGGTTTCCTTGATCTCTTCATGAGACCAATATCATTTATGTCATTAACATAAGTAACCACAATAGCAAACCTGAAACTTGTTTACTTAATAAACACGCACGGGCATAACTCATTTATTCAAGTATCCCATCCTGATCAAATATTCACTTAGATGGCTATACCACATCCATCTGGATTGTTTCAATCCATAAAGTGAACGCCTCACACGAATGGAGAGCGTGTTCCGTGGTCTGGAACTATTTGAATCAGGTACCTAAAGTTCTTCTGGAACTTTCATATATATCTCTGTATTAAGATCCCCATAGAGATAAGCTGTAACCACATCCATAAGCTGCATACTCAGTTTTTCGGAAACTACCAAACTGATAAGGTAGTAGAACGTTATGACGTTCATTACGAGAGAATACATCTCTTCGTTACTCAATCCCAGGGCGTAGAGAAAATCTTTGCTACTAGATGAGTCATGTATCTCACAATCTAGTTATTCTCATTACGCCTCCTTACAAATACCCATTTAAATTCTACAGGTTTAACATGGGGAGGTGTAGGAACGACAAGCCCTAAACACCTTTCTTTTTGTCAAGGAATCAAATTCAACCTGGATTGCTTCTTTCCTTTTTAGCCAGTCGACTTTACGTTGACATTAATCAACGGAGTGAGGTTCGATGTCATCGCTATTTATGATTTTGGTAGCTACCATGAAATACAAATATTTCATCGATGATAATCTCATTCCGATACCAGATCTCACATAAGCATGCATTTACCGAGATTTTTCTATTCTCAGGAATGGGTTCAGATGTTGGAGCGTCCCCCAACTTCGTCTCTTCTAAGACGGACCCATAATCCGGATTTATCTCGTGAGATTGATCGGTTAAGATCACGATGTCAAGAGGACTTGTTTGTGCCAAAGTTATCCTCTTCCAGGGATAAAAGTCCTACGAACCTAGTGGTCCACATTGCCACTGGTATATGACTGGTTAGCCACTAGGGCCATACCTCGTCCATCTGGGATGACACATCCTACGGAACGTTGCATCCTTCAGGGATGACAGTACGTCCTATTGCAGGCACATTTTGCAGCAGGTATATGTGATCTCGTCACTTTGTCTAGACCAGAGTAGCATTTGCCTACACTCAATGGATCTAGAATTCATTGCACTTCACTATCAAATTGTGCGGTTTGGGGATCGAGATGAGACATAGTGGGGACATTCCACTTCAATTCACGTCGTTCTTCACGAACAGTGACATTGATATCTCCCCCTAACGACGGGAAGAATGTCTCACCAAAGTGATAATCCGCAAATATTGCGGTAATGAGATCGCCTGTCAAGGGAATAATATATGGGTATTCATAACCGACATATATGCTCATCCTTTGTTGAGAACCCATTTATATATTTGTGGCGGCACAATTTGCACACAAACTGCAAACCCAAATACGCGTAAGTACGAAACACCAAGTTCGTACCCAGTCACTAGCTGTAACGCGAAATAGGGTTAGGTAACATTAGGCCTCAACCATACAATAGTGTAACATGTGACCACTTTGTCAGTGCATCAACCAAAACCATGTAATGTCTGCATGGTGGTTGTCACAAATCTGCAAACCGTGCAGTAAAAGCATCACCTGTGAAGGGTTTCTTTTCTCCCCCTAATGGCGGGATTACTGTCTCATCATGACCATTCGCAAAAATGCGTAACAGACATCACCATTTCAGGTGTAAAGATATCAATTGGTTGAAGCTAAGCCAACACAATCTTTTGGTCAATGAACTTCTGGTTCATGATATCAATATCTGAGTAAGAAACACCAGGTTCTCATATAGTGAGTATGATTATTAGGGATCTTCTGGCCCTCATGTAATTAAGGATCAAGAAACTGCAAGTTTCGATCTCTTTTAATTACCAGACTCACAACCACAAAAGTGAGTTTAATCCATCACTTTGTTAAGTCTTATGATGAGACTACTCGAAACTTCGGGCTCGAGTATGATAAGTATTGCTATAAATATTGCGATAAATATTTAAATAAAGCAATAAATAAATACTTGCAATAAAATGTAAAGTATTGCATATAAAAATGAACACTGCTCAAAAACCACACTGTCGTCTCAGACGTGCTTCGGGGTTTGAGCATGTCATTAATTAAACGTAATGAAATAAACGTACATAGCTCAAGAACTACACGAGGTGGGTAATCCGCTTCCAGAGATTCTGGAGGGTAACCACAACCAAAGGTTTGAGCGTGTAAGTAAATAAACGTAATTAAATAAATGTAACTCAAAAACCACCACTTGGAGGGTAAGCCGCATCCAAAGGGTTTGAGCAAATAACATTAAATTTAATAAACGTAAATTAAATAACGTAAATGAAATTAACGTAAATTAAATAACCAGCTATTTGAGCGGTTAATTACTCGAACTTCAGGTTCGGAATAATCATAGTGAAACTTCAAATTCACTTTTCTTTTATACACGAGACATCACTCGGAATGATTAAAACTCCAAACATTAAGTCGAGTAATAATAAATCACATGTATTCTCGAAACTTTATTAAGTTGAGTCAAAAATAAATTACATGTGTTCTCAAAGCTTCAAATTCGAGAAACTTTGGTGCTCGACATCTTGTCGGCTTCCCTTTTTCTTTTCCTCTAGTCATACCGGACTGGGAAACTATTTTATTTTCTACAGTCACGCCGGACTGGAAATTCTTCTCCTTTCTTTTCCTCAGTCACGCCGGACTGGAATGGCAAAGTAAGTTCGGTGGGTAAAATTCATCCACACCAAAAATCTGGCATCATCAAATCTGTGATATAAGCAGCTGAATATGTTCATGGGCTTTTTTATAATAACCATCTTAGCCACCTTAGCCAATTCCTCGGCATAAAAACCACATAATCAATTAAGCAAAGCTGCAAAAGACAGCCAGACAAAAGTGGACCATTTGGTTTACCACTCTCGGTGAGAACATGTAAGATATATATGTAAATTTGATGCAGCCAAAAGTTAGAGAAAGTGAACAAGAAAGAAAGTGGACAACTTTCTTGTTGTTTCCCACTAGATTGCTTTCAACTTTCTTCCTCCTGCAGTCCAGCTCACATATATTCATAATCAATTTAGGCAAAATTAAAAACAAACAAAAGATACCCAGATTCAAACAATATCAGCTTAGTTCATGTCCATGTCTATCATAGCATTTCCACCGTTCTAATCTAGCCTGGTTGCCAGCTAGACGTAGCCCCATAAAATGAAAAACTTGGAAAAACCAAATTCCACCGTCCACTTCTAGCCATGGCACAAAGTCACCTGGGGCAATCAGTAGGTCACTTCTAGCCCCCTTGTTGACCCAATTGCCACTTGGCAATCTCAGCATGTGGAGGACCCCACAACATATTTTCCTCACATGGGATTGTACCAAAGAGCCGTTGCTCTTCTCGGCCAAAGTAACCCCAATGGTTACTTAATTCTCATCATTGGATGATAGAGAATTTAAAATCAATGGCCTAGAATGATTTGCAATGGTCAATTTTTTATTTTTTTTTCAGATAAAACAATGGTCAGATTAATAAAAAAAAACTGGTAACAAATGTCTATAAATACCTACAATGTTCATTTAACATTTCACACCCAAAATTGTCATTGCTAGTTGAAAAAAAAAACAATATATCATTTTCAATAATGTAAAAAAAAAATGTGACCTAGCCCCTGCCCCAACGGGTGGAAGCAACAGTCAAAAAGTACATAAATTGGAACTGCCCCAGTGCCCCAAAGACCCTGACCCAGAGCCCAACAGGTGAAAATGCTCTCAGTGATGAATCAAATATCAGAAGGCATAGCAGTATTGGGCAAATTCAAACTAAACACTGCAATCATAATTTCCTGCATAAAATAACTCAGTCAGTGAACATCTGAAAAGTAAATCAACCCATATAGTAATTCAGCTAAATTAGACCAAGAATTTTTCAAAAACTTCTGGGATCATTGAGTTTGAGATTGGACACGAGCCGGAGCTCCATGAACCAAAGTTGGCAGAGCTGGTCAGCGGCCATGACGGCGCGTGTGGCCATATCTCGGCATCCCCATTCGAGGCGGTGGGCTGGGCTCGGCTCAGAGGAGGTCGGCAAAGCTCCTGGCCGGTGGAGGTGAGCCATGGTGAAGCTCCGATGACGGAGATCGAAGAAGGCAGAGCTTTGGGTGTACAAAACACCCCTGCCGGAGAAAGAAATGGCACGTGAGCCTTCTCCCGACGTTGGCGGTGGATGCGAGGCCCTGGGCTTTGCTCGGAAGAGGCCGGCGAACCGGACTGTACAGCCGGAGAGGAACGGTAGTGGCCGGAGCTTGATCGGTGAGGGATGGTGGATCCGGTTATACACCTCGATATCTTTCTCCTCCATGAAATTTATGAACGCAGGAGCTATAAGCTTGGGAGAGAGGTGAGGGATGATGATTGTGCAGAGAGTGAGCTATAGAGCAAAGAGAAGGAGGGATTGCCTTTCTCTCACATCTGCTCTCTAACTTCGAAGAATTCAAAGAGGGTGCACATAGTGATTACAGACTCTCTTATCATGAAGGTGTAGAGATGAAGGAGCAGCAAAGCTGCAGTTGTGTTTGAGAGATAGAGGCAGGAGCTGTGAAGCTCGAAGAGAGAAGTAGGAGAGCTCAAGTTGAGCTTTTCGTGCTGATAACGTGTTGTAAAATCAATCATCGAAATGTCTTCGATCGACTGAAGTCCATTTCTCATTCAGTTTCCTCTCTATATATAGAGTTGGACTTTACATTTCAGGGGTATAGACTATAGAGATATTGCATAATGATCCTCAAGTAATTACATAATAAATCCTACATAATTACGTGGACAACCACATAAATACTGTTATTTACAACACAAACCTAATTATAGGCCGAGTTCTAACCAAATATAGTCCAAGGCTGGACTCAAAAAACATTTGGACTCATTTTTCTTGGTCCCACCACGTGCATACCAAATGGAGAGAGAGAGAGAGTTTGTCCACAGCAAATGGGAACAAATTTGCTGCCCCACCCACTGTTGGGGTGTAAAAATGCCACGTGTACTTTTCTAAACCTTGGTTAGTTTTTTTTTCTTTCTTCTTCAACCTGTAGCTCTCTCTCTCTCTCTCTCTCTCTCTCTCTCTCTCTCTCTCTCTCTCTCTCTCTCTCTCTCTCTCTCTCTCTCTCTCTCTCTCTCTCTCTCTCTCGTTCTTCCTGACTCCAAAATCTGGGTTCCAAATTTAGGAAGAGGTAGAAACCAAAAGGCCTTGCCTTTGTTTAGGGAGTGGAGGTACCAGAGGATTGGGAACGGTTGTGCTTCGGATGGGTGGCAACGACGGGGGTTGATTCGGGAGTTGTTGATGGTGGTTGTGGGGGATGCGTTTCCGGTCTCGGGTTCGACCGAATGGGGTGGTCGACTGGTCGTCCCAATGTTCGCCGTGGTTTGCTGTGGCTCGGGGGAAGAGATAGAGAGGGGGGGAGAGAGGAGAGAGGTACTGGGCAGAGAAGAGAGAGAGAGAGGGACTGGGGGAGAGAGAGACTAAAAAATTGTTCTTATTAACTCTAGTTAGGATATGGGGCATGTGTCAAATTTTTAGAAGGTGGGCAATGGTTAGGGTGGGCGGCAAATTTGCTCCCGTAACAAATGGCATATGACCCGCACTATATATTAAAATTAAGGGTGATGATTGGCCAAATGAGTTGTTGCTAAATTAAAAACAAATTAACGGTTATATATATATATATATATATTAGTCAAAAAATGAGTCATGCATTACTATAGCATCCAATAAAAGTAAGTCATTTTTTATACTATTCAAATAGACTCATATTACTATTCCGGCTAAATTAGACCCAAATTTGAGTCCAAAAAATAAGTCTCCACTACATGCTCTAATGAAAGAAAAAGCAAGTCTAAGCTTATTCATGGAAATTACCCAGAAAATAAAAGTCCGTTCAAGGAAAAATAATAGTTGTTAGTTGAAAGTTGAAACTGGGCCCTGAACAATAGTAGGTTGTGCATGTAAGGATATCTCTGAAGGAAATCAAACACTCTGTATTTGGGAGATGAAGCTTAGTTATATTGAATAACAAACAGTGGCTTTTATACAAGCCTTTACATGGAATGGGAAATCCAAACAAACTCCATGTTGAGCATAATCCTAAAACGTGGTTTAGAGGTCTAAGACCAATTCAAACACTAACAGCACTAACAACGTACCCTAATAACTAGGACAATCATTATCAACAGAATAGTAAATGAGAGTAAACTCTAAAGCAAGTAAACCCCGATGCTTCACATATCCTCCCTTAAACTGAATCGCAAAAGAATGCAATCAGTTTACTCTAACTTCAAGCACATCCCCAGCTTATCACGCAACCTTGAGAATGACTCCAATTTGAGTGGCTTTGTCATAATGTCTGAGATCTGTTCTTGTGTATTGCAGTGCACCAATTCAACAATTCCTTCCTTTGTCAAGTCACGCAAAAAATGAAACCTCACATCTATATGCTTACTCCTTCCATGCATGACTGGATTTTTTGAAATTTTTATAGTTGAACTATTATCACAATAAATTGTTGTGCACTTACTTTGAGCATGTCCAATCTTCTCAAGCACTCTCCTCAGCCATATTCCTTGACATGCACAATATGGAGCTGCGATAAACTCAGCCTCTGTAGTTGATAAGGTCACAACTGGTTGCTTCTTCGATGACCACGAAACCGCTCTAGTTCCAAGCATAAAGGCATACCCTGAAGTACTTTTCCTATCATCGATGTCCCCTGCATAATCACTATCTGCAAACCCTATCAAGCTTTCTTCTCCACCTCTTCTATAAGTACCCTTCAAATACCTAAGGATTCTTTCGCAGTTTGTAGGTGAAGTTCAGTAGGTCTCTCCATATACCTACTGATCAAGCTGACTGAAAACATCAAGTCTGGCCTGGTAGCCGTCAAGTACATCAGACTACCGATTATTTGCTTGAACATTATGGCATCTACAACAGCTCCTCCTCCATTCTTTGACAACCTTAGCCTTGGAACGATTGGGTTCTTCACCGAGTTACTATTAGACATCCCAAAACATTCCAACACCTCATGTGCATACTTCTTTTGATTAATAAAGATCCCTTGCTCATTCTGTATGACTTCTACTCCAAGAAATACTTCATTTTTCCAAGATCAGTCATGGCAAACTCTTTCATCATCGATTGCTTAAACCTCACAAACATATCCTCATTGTTTCCAGTAAAGATCAAATCATCTACGTAAATACTTACAATGAGAATGTTACCTCCATCTTCAATTTTTACAAACAGCATGTGCTCACAGTAGCACTTTTCGAACCCTTCCTTGATGAAGTACCCTTCAATCCTGCTATACCAAGCTCGGGGAGCTTGCTTGAGTCCATACAAAGCTCTTCTAAGTCTATAAACTTTGTGTTCTTCTCCCTTTCTCTCAAACCCTTGCGGTTGATCAACGAACACGTCTTCGTTTAATTCTCCATGCAAGAATGCACTTTTCACATCCAATTGATATACGCACCATCCCTTTTGTGCTGCTAGAGCAAGAATGACTCTAATAGTGTCTCATCTAGCCACCAAAGCAAACACCTCATTGTAATCGATACCATGTTGCTGTGAGTAACCCTTTGCCACAAGACAAGCTTTGAACTTGTCGACCTCACCCTTCTCGTTAAGCTTGGTTTTGAAAACCCATTTCACTCCTATTTTCTTTGCTCCCTCTGGTAAGGTTGTCAACTCCGAAGTCTCATTCTCTTCGATAGCCTTAATCTCCATTTTCATGGCCTCTCTCTACTTTAAGCTCTTCATAGCCTCTTCAAATGTCGTGGGATCCTCAAACACAGCTAGTAAACATCACCAAGTTTTGCGCCTCATCCTCTTCTGACAGCCCCTCACTGGACACATAGTCTTTCCACTAAAACGGCTCTCTTCTGTTCCTCCCTTGAACTGGACTCACAGAACCTTCTTCAGATGATTCACTAGATGGAGAGTTGATGGCTCCTCCTCCTTCTACTTCCCCTTTTTCAACATTCACATCTTCTTCTACTACTTGAACATCCTCATTTTCCCCTCCCTCTTCATCATCCCATTCCAATATATCATCTTTCATCTCGTCACTACTTCTTTTCCAATCCCATAACTCATCTTCAGTAAACACCACGTGTAATACCCCGAAAATTTCTATTTTGTGTTTTCCTCGAAAATGTTGTGGAAATTGTGAGAGTTGGTAATTGTAGACATTTTGTCGTAAAATGGAAATTACGACGGTAATTATAAGTTTCGGGAAGTCAAAGAGTTGACTTTTTATTGGTTAGAAAATTTGAGAGATTTCCTTCACGGAAACTGTAGAGCTCGTTGAATCGAGTTCGTGGACGTATGGTTCGTAAAAAACGGAGTTCGTATGAAGAAGTTATGGACCTCGGAAGATTGGACGAATTTCTATAAATAGAAATTAAATTTTCGAAAATTCATTTTAATTCCGGAAAATTCTGGAAAATTTCGGAAATCCTCTCAATTTCACTGACGACCCACCGACAACCCGATGACCCGACCCGGACCTATATCCGCCGTCCGGCCACGTCCGGCGACAGGACCGGTTCCGTTAGTTTCGCACGGGGATTCTCTACCTCCCTGTGGTGGTGTCTTGGCTCGAATCGAGCCGTACACGACGGATCGGAGCCGCAATGACACGGCAGCGGCGACGCAGGTTGACCCGACCGGATCTCCCTCCTCCAGCAACGGCGACGCATGAACCAACTTGGGTTTTGTTCCCCACCTTTCCAGAAACCTCCCCATGGTGGTGGATCACGGAGGCATAGCCTAGATCGCCGGGATCGGTGCTTGGAAGTTTTTGGATCTAGAAACTTCCAACGTGGATTCCGGTTAATCTACTTCGATTCGGACTTTGAGGTAGTTATCAAACTTGATCCTTGTGTCGTTGTGAATATTTTGACATAGGCCTTGTTGGCCGGATCGAACTTTTGTGCGGCGGCTGGCCACCGTCTATGGCGGCGCGTGGAGACGCGTCCGATCAGTCCTCGGAGAAAATCTTTGCTCCGTTGTGCTTAGTTCGTCGATACGAACAACTTTCGTGTTTATAGTTTTATGAAATTCGGTCGTTTTATCGATGATCGATTAAACCGAAAATCGGATCGTACGATTTACGATCTGAGAGATCTGACCGTCTGATGATCACCAAATTTGATCGTATGGTTAGTTTTGTATTATTAAACATGTTGTGCGGTTGGATCGTTGATTTTCAACCGTTTGATCATTGATCACATATCCGGGATTTAAGGATCACTCGATCCGTGATAATCCGACCGTCGGATCGTCACCGTTTTCGAGTATATTGTTAAGTTGCTAGCTTTAAGCATGTTGGTGAGTTTTGGAAGTGTGGAGTTTCGAGTGGGACCCGTTCGATGAATTGATGGACGTGGGACCCACGTTGACCGACAATTGACTTTTGGTTAATTTGTCTCGATTAATAGTTCCGATGTCCTAGGAGACGTTTGAGGAACATTTGAATTATTTTGGAAGTTGCATAATCATAGGTGATTACGAGGGTTGAGGCGTACGTTACTATTTAAAAATGCAGCTGGAATTAGATGTGAGTAAACTCACTTGATATTTGTGGTGAACAAAGTTCACAATATTGAATTGGTGATTGAATTAATTGTTTAAATGTGAGTAACCCTCACATTAAATTGTTGGTGCATGAAATTCATGTTTTGTTTTATTAAAACAATTATTAGATTGTGAAATTATATTTATTAAAATAAATATTTGTTTTGAAACAAATGAACTTGTTCGACGACGGTTCATCGGTAAGTGAGGATTAATTTTCAAAAGAAAGGAATTTAAATGGATGATATAAAATGTGAAATATAGTTGGCATGATAACATTCCTGAGATGATGACTATGTATATATATATATACGCATATATATGTCTAAATTATATATATGTTTTGGTGAAATTATGAATTGTGATGGAAAGATTGTGTACATATATAATCAATCCCCTTCACATGTGGACATCCACACGTGAAGGAGACTGCATATATAATGTATTTTAGTAAATTGTGTTATGAATTAGTGAAAAATCATATGATGCGAAAGAAATCACATCATTGTTTTGAGATTGAATTTTGTGGTTGGGGACCAACATATTGAGAAAATAAATTAAATCATGATCTCTAAATTGTCTTAAATAAGGATCATGTTTGTGAATTAAATTGTGCATGAGAAATATTGAAATTGAGAAAATAGTACGATTTGTGTACTAAAGTGAATTACTGGTAAATGGAGTTTTTGTGGTGATTAAGCGCAGGGCTCAAGTCCCTACAGATAGTGCACTATTAGACTCATAGGAAGGAAATTGCCGACCTTGAGTGTACATGCTTTGGTATTGTCTTTGGTATGCTGTCGCTTTCCCCGTACGCCTAGTACGCGGACTTTTTACCCATGCTTGGTAACGGGGACCTTGGCTTGGGATTTATTTTAAATTGTTATTACCAGTCATCATAAAATATTCACTAAAAAGGGGGGAAATACATATTATTTTTGAATGGATATTTGATTTGCATATTTTTTCGGGTTGTGGTTTTGTGATTTTTATTCCGTGCTTGGGTTTTTGTCCTAGCATACGAATTTACCTTGGTATTTTGGACCTCGGTTTGGGATTTTTGTGGAATTTTGAATTATTACCTATTGATCGCAATAATTCACTAAGAAAATAAAATACATGTTTAATTGTGGAATATTGTATTTTTGAGGTGATTTTGTGAGTATGTTATAATTATTTTTTAACATACATTATTTTGGGATAATCAACATTTGTTTGCAATATTTTAAGGGGAGTGATTTTCGCACTCCCCTTTTCTCTCTCCAAGTACTATCCGCACTCCACTTCCTTTCTTTATTAAGCTTTAATCGGTTGATGTCACTTAGTTCCAAAACTACCCTAGAGCTCTTCTTCTATGTTCTGCACTTCTTCCCCCACCTACTCCATCAGCTTCCTTCAATCCTCTTCGATCTACAGTCTACCACTCATCTCAATCCTCATCAAAATTCTTGACGAAATCCTTCTCAAGAAGCAAATATTTCTTTCGATAACCGAAAGATTTGAACAGCCAAAACTCAGTGCCCTTACCACAATGTCCCTATCATTTCCTATAATTTTCCAATTCTTTCTCCATCCAATCTACTCAATTTCTCTCCTCCTTTCTTTCATTATGAACAGAGAACGAGAGAGGGGGGAATCAGAAGGCACGGGCCCGTGAGGTGGACGTCTGGGCTCGAGTTGCCGCGGCAGATGCGGGACGCGGTTGTTGAGCGAGATTGATGGAGGTGTGGCTCAGTGAGTGGCGCCGACAGCATGATCGATCGGAACTAGGCTCGGCGCAGCGACGGTCAGAGAAGAGGTGCGGCGCCGGCAGAGGAGCGGCGTGGGTCAGAGAAGATCAGTGAGGATGATGATGATTGAGATGGTGTGATGGGGTTGCTGCCGTGATTTGGAGGGGAAAGAGGGCTCATGGTTTGAGCTCTGCGGCGGCGGCGGCAATGGTGAATGGGTGGCTTGAGTAATCGGTAATCCGATGAAAATGGGCTTGTGTGAACTACTAGTTTGATGTTGAGAAATCGGAGGGTGTGGCTCAGTGGTGAGCGGCAGAGAAGTCATGACTTGGTGATTTGGGCTCGGCGGCGTCTATGCTCAAGGAGGAAGACCGGTGGTGGTCTGGATGTGATGCTGGCATGGACTTCATGGCTCGAAGGCAGCACGGGTCTGCAGAGGCTGTGAAGCTTGGGTGCGGTGATGGATTGATTGTGTGATTTGCAGGTTGTCCTCTTGGCTTGCCGGCAGTGAGATGAGCAAGAGTAGAGGCTCGTGGGTGTCCAGATTTGGTGACCTGAGTAATTGGGTGGTGGTGGATTTGTAATTGTGGTGATGTTGTTGTGAAGTGATGGTGGTTGTGAATTGGTGAGATGGGCACGGGTTGATGGTTGCCATGGTTGCGTTGGCTGTGATTAATTGGTGGTTGATTGATGTGAATTGTTGAAGATGAAAGGGAGCAGCAGTTTGAAGCCGTGGTCTCTGGTGATTGAATTGTGATGGCTTTGCTAATTTGCAGGTTATTTCTTTGTGATGGATTGTGTGATGGCAGTGGTTCGGTGGCTGTAAAACTTTATCTCTCTCTCTCAAAAAGATAGAAGAGCTCTAGGGTAGTTTTGGAACTAAGTGACATCAACCGATTAAAGCTTAATGAAGAAAGGAAGTGGAGTGCGGATAGTACTTGGAGAGAGAAAAGGGGAGTGCGAAAATCACTCCCCTATTTTAATATTGAGTCATGTTGATTGAGCATATGATAAATTAATTATGCGATATTTTGATTTTATGAAAATAGTTAATACCATTTGCTAATTTAGTACAAATGGAGGTTACTCATACCAGCTTCATAAGGTGACCGAGTTTGTTAATATAACCCGGTACACTATTCAATGGTGTAGGGTTAATCATGCAGGTTAGGTATGCGTTTTAGCATTTGGAGAACTAATTGAGAATTCTAGTATCAACCGTTTGGGCTGGTGATAGTCTTCCGCTGGTGTGTATTAGACTCTGAAGAAGTAGTTTACTTAATTTATTGATTTATCAATTTATTATGTAAATTTATGAAATGTAATATTCGACTCTAAAGATTGAGTCAATATTTACATTGGTGGGCGTGGAATGAGTGAGTGTTGTACTTGAATTAAGAGAAAAAAAATTCTAGTGCATAATTGTATTTGATATTCCATGCTGCACGTCCCGAATTAATTATGTAATTAAAGGCTAAAATGCCTTATTATTTGTTGAAAATTTTTGGGTCGTGACACCACGTCTCTACTGATCACTATCTTTTTCGAAGTAGGATTGTAAAGTTTATAGGCCTTCTACTCTTCGCTTACACCCAGCAAGACACATCTTATACTTTTATCATCCAATTTGGATCTTTTTAGCATCTGGAGTATGAACATATGTAACACACCCAAAGACCCTAAAGTAGTCAACACAAGGTTTGTTGCCACTCCAAGCCTCTTCAGGTGTTACATCTTTCACAACTAAGGTTGGACTCCGATTTAATACATGTACTGCCTAATTAACAGCTTCCGGCCAAAACTCTTTAGGAATTTTCTTTTCTGATAACATACAACGTATCATGTTCATGACTGTGCAATTCTTGCTCTCTGCCACGCCGTTCTGTTGTGGTGTGTAAGCAGCTGTAAGTTGCCTAGCTATGTCATTCTCATTGCAAGACTGATTGAACTCCATTGAGGTGAACTCACCACCTCTATCGGTGCGTAAGCAGCAGGTAGACTTACCACTTTCCTTTTCAACTATAGCTTTGTACTTCTTGAACACACCAAAAACCTTAGACTTCTATGTCAAGAAGTAAGTCCAAGTCTTTCTACTGTAATCATCAATGAAATTAATCAAGTACCTTTTGTTGTTATGTGATTCAGGCTTAATGGGACAGCAAATATCGGCGTGAACCAGTTGGAGACGTTGTGAGGCTCTCCACAGGCTTTTCTTAGGAATGACTTCTCGATGTTGCTTTCCCACCATACAATCGGAGCACACTTTAGATGGAGCCGTGAGCTTTGGTAATCCTTGCACCATTTTCTTGTAAAAGAGAGTTCTTAGGCCCTTGAAACTGAGATGCCCAAATCTGCGGTGCCACAACTGCGTGTTTTCTTCAGTGACAGTTTGGAAACATGTTGTGATTTGAGGCACCACCGAAGCCAACACAACAAACATCCTATTAGCGGACATTCTGGATTGCATGATTAGCCCCTTTCTCGGATGATAGAGGTTGCACAACCCACTCTTGATCAAGACGGCAATACCCTGTTCTTGTAGTTGACCCACGCTCAAAAGGTTATTCTTTAACTCAGGCACAAAGTAAATTGAAGTGATTACCTGAGTTAAACCATTCACTTGTAGTCTAATGTTTCCTTTTCCCATCACCATCATTCTTGAGTTGTCTCCAAGTCTCACAGATTGCCTGAACCCTTCATCAAAATCTGAGAACCACTCCTTTGTGCCACACATGTGGTTACTGCATCCAGAGTCCAAACACCACACATTCTCCCTGCTTGAGTTGTTCATCTTGACATATGACATTAGTAGCATCTCCTCACCCTCATCCAACTCCGCATAGTTTGCACCCTTTTCCCAACTAGGACATTCGTATTGAAAATGCCCTAGTTTATGACATTTGAAGCATTCTACAAGATCTCTGGAGAAAGGTTGTCTGCCTCTACCTCGTCCCCTTCCTCTGAAGCCTGCACGAGCTCTGCCTCTACCTTCGAACCTGTACTCATTAGTGATCTTCAAAGCTTGTTCTTCCTCTTGATGCCCTTACATTCTTTGTTCATGAACCAACAAGCTACTTTGAAGCTCATCAACACTCATAGTGGCAAGATTGTTTGACTCCTCAATTGAGCATACCATGTAGTTGAATTTGGAAGTCATTGACCTTAGAATCTTCTCCACGATCACATTTGATAGGAGCATTATTTGCGACGTTTCTCTTTATATTTTCTATCTTTTAGTAATTGATTTATTGTTATTTTGGGCTTTTTAATGTGTTTGTTAGTTTTGTAGTATGTCCAAGGCAAAGAGGAGAAAAAGGAAATAAAAAGGGTGTTTTAGTCAAGATGGTGATTTCCGAAGGAATTAAGGAAGTCTAATTCATTAGGGACTTGTAAAAAGATTATTCTTTAATGAGTTTCCTAATGGGATTAGAAGTCGTGAAGGGCAAGTAGACCGAGGAATGGTTGAAACATATAAAAGGACCTCGTGGACTTCAAAGAAAACTCTATTCGCATGTGAGAAATCAAAGAAGCAGAAGAAAAGAAGAAACTCGGAATCGCATCGTCGACCAGTCGACACTTCTTGTCGAACGGTCGAGTTGTCATCTGTTTCGGCAGTTCATGTTCTTTGGTTCCTCCTCTCTTATGTATTTATCTATGCTTATTTCTACCATGACTAAGTCCGGCTAAACGCTTAGTTAAGGGGCTGCTTGAAGCCCTAGACATGATTACAATTGTGTTATAACTTTTCTTTAGATATTCTTATGATATAGATGAAAGTTATTTTGCCGGCAAATCATTGATGATCTTTAATGTTTGTATCTTTGAGTGCACGCTTAGATGCATGTGTTAGGGTCTAATGTTCGAGTATGTATGCATGACCGGTTGTCCCATCATATATGCTTGCTAAGGAACAATTATTGATTGCGGTTAATATATAAGTGAAATAACTTCTAGGTTACATAGGATATGCAATTCATAATCTTGTGTGCCTTGTGATTTCTCAAACTCTCTTCAAGCTTAATGACTACTATATGTTAAACCTAGTTGTATGTAGTTCATCCTAGGTTGCATGTTAGGGATAGGTTGTGTGGTATGCAGTTCATTCATATAACGTATAAAGTAAGAGAGAGTAATACAATTAGATACACTGCAGTTCAGGGATAATTGTGAGAGTCTTCATCTATGTCTAAGGATTGATAAAAGGAATATAACATGGTTGTAGGATTGTCTAGTGGTGGATAGTTGTCCTTTGACTCGTTCTCATATCTGTTCTCAAACTCGAATCATAGTCTCTTTTAATTTTCGTCACTTGTTTCTGGTCTGTTTTCATTATTTAATTTCGTAGGCTTGAACATATCCAAATCATCTGAAACTTTGTCCAAGTCGTCGTTTGTGTGTCTAGAGTCTAGGTATTTAATTTCATAATTTTTAGAGTCAGTTTAGGTTGTCTGCTGTTCGTATTTTCCTTTCTAGGTCAGTTTAGAGTCGTTATAGTTTAGTTAGTGTCATAATTTGCATATTAGTTCTCATTCTCTTGCGGGAACGATCCTTACTTCTCATACTACATTTGATATTCATATCCACAGTAGGGTTATTATTAGGTTGTTTTTGTGCATCTATTTTGGTGTGTAGAAATATCCTTATCAACATTCTGCTCCATTCTTTCTCCATGAGCCTTCATTTTATTTGCAACTGTTAAGGTCCTGGCAAGATAATCATCTACCTTCTCTCCCTCCTTCATGCCAAGAATTTCAAACTCCCTTCTCAAAGCTTGCAGTTGAGCTCGTTTGACTTTGGTGGAGACCTGGTACTTTTGCTTCATTGAATCCCAGATTGCTTTAGCTGTTTCTTTGTTCAGGATCGTCTCCATGATTGTCCTGTCTATGGATTGAAAAAGATAATTCTTTACCTTCAAATCTTTCAGCCGAGCATCTTCAATAGCCTTACGTTGAGCTTCAGTAGGCTCAACTCCATCTTCAACTGCCGGAATTCCACTTTCAACCAAATTCCAGTATTCTTTTGTGACCTCAGGACATTTTCCATAAGCATAGACCAATGATCATAGTGACCATCAAATCTAGGTATGGCAGGTTGAATGAAATTGTTATCCGTTGCCATCTCAAACTCACCTTCTATCTCTGGTGTTTCTCTCACACTCAAACACTATTTGCTTAAGAAATCTGCAATTTCTTTGCTTCTAAAACTCTCACACTCTCGATCAGGCCCCGTGAGGAGCTCTGATACCACTTGTAAGGATATCTTTGAAGGAAATCAAACACTCTGTATTTGGGAGATGAAGCTTAGTTATATTGAATAACAAACGGTGGCTTTTATACAAGGCTTTACATGGAATGGGAAACCAAAACAAACTCTACGTTGAACATAATCCTAAAACGTGGTTTAGAGGTCTAAGACCAATTCAAACACTAACAGCACTAACAACATACCCTAATAACTAGGACAGTCATTATCAACATAATAGTAAATGAGAGTAAACTCTAAAGCAAGTAAACCCCGACGCTTCACAGTGCATGCACTATGATTCTACGATATGATCCTCTGGTTATTGACACTTTACATAATTAGCCAAAAAAAAAATGACACTTTACACAAACACAAAGAGGTTTAGCAATAACTCACAATGATTTTTTATGTTGCTAAATGTCAGAAATTTGAATTTAAAATTTTGAGTGAAAAGTCAGTCATGGAGTGAAAAAAGAAGAGGGTAGAAAATGAACTTTCGGAGAAAAGGAACTTTCGGAGGAAGGAAAGTGTTGTGCGTCTTTTATTTATGGGTTTTTTTCAGCAACAGTATCTGAATTTTTATGACCCGGCCAAAATGATATCCAACAATTAAAAAGAGTCAATGTGGTACCTAGACTCCAAATTTCGTATCAAACTCATACTTCCGTCTAATTTTCGTTAAAAGCTCAGTTAAAAAACCATGTGCTGCACACATGGGGCTTCAAGTCAGGGTATTATGGTATTTTCCCCCAAAACACATGTAATACCCCGAAAATTTCCGTATTATTTTTATAAAATAGTTCGTGAAATTTGAAGTGAAATGATACGATTTCATATTTTTAGGGGTTTTCGTCGTAAAACGATAATTACGGTGGTAATTATAAGTTACACAAGGTTAATTAAGGTAACTTTTTACCCGTTGAGAATTTGGGAAAACTTCCTTCATGAAAGTTGTAGACCTCGTCGAATCGAGTTCGTAGGAATTTGGTTCATCGGAAATGGACATCGTATGAAGGAGTTACAGCCCTCGGAAGTTCCACGTTTTTCTATAAAAGAAAGATTTTATTTTTTTTCTGGAACTTTCTCTCTCCTCCCTCTCTCTCTCTCCCCGCGCAGCTCTCCCTTTCTCTCTCTTCTGGTTGTTTTCCGGCGAGCCGTGACCGGCCACCGTGTGCCTCACCGCCACCACCAAAAGGTGCAGCTCGGGCCGACAGACCTAGCCCACCCGGCCTTGCCGCCCGCCTCGCCGGCGTGACGCCGCACGCGGCGGCCAAAGAAGAGGCCGACGGCCTCCTCATGCTCCGGCCATTTTCCGGCCACCCCGGACCAATCCGTGTATCGGGTTTTGAAGCCCTCAACCCCATGAACACGATGGTGCCCTTGGATTTCACCGAAAACCACCGTAGGCGGCGGATTGAGCTCGGGAAGTTTTGGATCTAGAACTTGCCGACACCGATTCCGGCCACTTCCACTTCGATCCAGACTTTGAGGTAGTTACTAAACTTGTTGGGCTTGTTGAGTTCTACATTCTGGTAAATTTTGGTAGCCATCGGACCACCTTGACCGGCGGCCGGCAGCCACCTCCGGCGGCGCGTCGGCGGCGCGTCAGGTCGGTCCTGGAGCAATTCTTTGCTCCGTTTGACTTGGTTCGTCGATACGAACAACTTTCGTGTTTACAGTTTTGTGAAATTCGGTCGTTTGAGCGATGATCAATTAAGCAATGGTTATGGATCGTTAGATCCGTGATGATCCGACCGTTGGATCATCACCATATTTGGATATGATGTTAGGATGCTAGAAATAAGCATGCTGTTGGATTTTGGAAGTTTCAGATTTGGTGTGGGACCCGTTGATGAATAGTAGACGTGGGACCCACGTTGACCGATGGTTGACTTTTGGTCAAATGGTCTCGATTAAATGTTCCGATGTCGTAGGAGACATTTGAGGAACATTTGGATTATTTTGGAAATGTATTATGCTAATTGGATATTGCATAATCATAGGTGTTTACGAGAAGTGTAGCTCGTGCTTGTCGATTCCTGGTTACTATTTGAAGACGCAGCAGGAATTAGAGGTGAGTGAATCTCACGATATTTTATATATGAATATTAATTCATATTGTGTTGTTTGCGAAAATAAATAATTATATTTATTTAAATGATTTTGCGATATATAAATTAAATACAGTTTTAATTTGATATATCAGCATGTGTGATTTTGTGTTAAAACAATATTTGAAAGTATTCATTTTATTGTTTTAATTGGTGGATTTTGTGGGAAACAATATTTCAAAAATTATGATATTGTGTTTGCCTACTCGAATGTTTTTTTGTAGCCAATGGGTGAAGGTTAGAGCTTTAGACTGTGTAGCCAATGGGTGAAGGTTAGAGCTTTAGACTGTGTAGCCAATGGGTGAAGGTTAGAGCTCTAGACTGTGTAGCCAATGGTGAAGGTTAGAGCTTTAGACTGTGTAGCCAGAAGGTGAAGGTTAGAGTTCTAGACTGTGTAGCCATGTATTCATTGAAAACAAAGATGAATACTTTATGTAATAAAGGAGAAGAAAAATGGTATTCTCGCTTTTAATCATTTGAAGTTGATTGTGGTTTTGTGTGAGTATGATATGAATTTGCTTCTTAAATAATTGAAGCATTGATTTATTGAATTACAATTCTTGAACAATATTGAATTGTATTTTGAAGTTTTTACTTCTTTAAAAATTGAAGTAATTATTATTATGATTTACGATTCTTAAAAAGAAAGAATCATAATTTTGGGAAATGATTTTGGGGAAAGTTTATATTGTTTAATATTCTGAATTACCCTGGGATTAACATACACGTTTATGGGACGTGTGGGGTTAAAATACGTGGTATGGGGCGCGTAGGTTCAGTATATTTTATAATATGAATTTTCGGGATTTGAATTGTTTTTGAAAAGTATAAGTTACATATATTTGTTTAAAACAAACTATATATGTATATTTTGTTAAACGGTTTAGGGTGAGTAAAACTGAGTTAACTCATACCAGCTTCGTAAGCTGACCGGGTTTGTTGATATAACCCGGTACACTATTCCACGGTGTAGGGGTTATACCTGCAGGTTAGGATAACCAGGAGTAATGCAAGGCTGCATACTTTTTGTTGGGTTATAAGACTTCCGCTATTTTATGCTTCGCACTCTGAAGATTTATTTATGTAATATTTTGATGTATCAATTTATTATATAAATATTTGGTATGTAATATTCGACTCTTGTATTGAGTTTGAAATTACAATGTTGGGCATGGAGTTGGTGTTGTGTACTTGAATTAAAAAGAAAAAAATTCTAGTGCATATTTGTATTTGATATTCCATGTCGTCACGTTCCCGAAATGGTTTGTAATTAAGGGCAAAATGCCTTATTAATTGATTGGAAAATCGGGGCGTGACAGATTGGTATCAGAGCAAAACAATGCTCTAAGGAAGTGATTGAGCAATGGAACGCTCTATGGAAATGAAACGAGTTGTAGAATTGAGAAGTGAAGTTAGAGTTTAGAGCTTAGGATCGGTTTAGGGTTTGACGTTAGGTTCTTAGATTCATTCAAGTAATGGTTACTTCGTATGCTTAATTACGCACAGTATTTATCGAGTGATGGCCCGACCGCGGCGGATCCCCATCATGTGCTCTTCAGTGCTGTTGTGTTGTTAAGAATATAAAGTACAAATTACAATTCCTTATACGGTAGTCTTACATGGCTACATTCTTAACTCTCTCAACCGTACCCTGGATCAAACGACAGACTTGATCCACTGACCCTTTCTTATTCTTCAGCAACTCAGTAGAGATCTGTGTTGCTACTGTTACTAGACAACCAATGTACGGATTGTCTGAGACCCCTTCTGTTCTTCCAGCAGTAGGCATATCTGGTAGAATTGAAAAACCTGAAGTTAGGAATACAATTGTACCTAACTCACAACCACCTAATAACTTCTGGACTGTTGACTGACTGATAGAGGCATAAATCACGTATGACCCTGTTGAATCAGTACAACTTTCTTGGAGTACGTAGGTGTCGTCGATTTGCATCAAGGTGACACAGTTGCGTGGGTCTTGACCCGTTGTGATGTGTGCAATCTCTTGGACTGTCTTGCCCAATGCTTGGTGGTCCCACTGGTTCCGAGTTTGTACGTCAGTGAAGAAGTCAAACAGCTTTCGGTGAGAGACATGATGTTGGAATATTGCAGTTGCAGTTCGAGTAAGACCATGAGGCTTATTCGGCCTATTCCAAATTTTGTTAGTGGAGACTCTTATCCCTGAACCCCTGAACTTGGTTTGTTCAGCTACCTTCCATTCATGAGCAGTAGAGTTGCCGATGCCTGTGCAGAAATCCGTCACTAATCTGCATGTCATCTGCAACAAGTTTCTTCTTCCTTCTACCGATGGTATGACACAAAAGTCTAGAGGTGGATGAGTGACAGCCGCAGAATAGTTGAACCGTTCTGCTTGCCTCTGCAATATTTCTACCCATCGCCTTGCTCCAAAGGCTAAGCCTGACTCCACTAGCGTTCTGTATGTTTGGTGCATGAGTTGATCTCGTACATCAACATGTTCCACCCATACGACACGAGAGCTGCCGTTGAACAAGTCTTGGATTAAGCATCCGGATGGACGCTTCTTGCATTGAGATCTGGGGTGTGGACCCAGATTTGAACTTAACCCCTCCACAGAGACATCAACTATGGCCCAACTCTGTTCTGTTTGTCGTTGACAATAACGAACAAAGTGAGTGACACGAGTGGAAACAGATGGAGTGGTTACCTGGAACTCAGCAGTCATGACTTGGATGGTGTCGTGGTAGTTTTCAGCAGTCCCTGTTGATAAGACATCAAGGATATTCGCCTTTGAAATGATGCTACTGAATATGGTGGACCATTGGTCCACATCCATGAAGAAATTCAAGAGTACGACAGGACTGAGAGGAATAGTGGCTGTGTAGCGAGAAGCTTCGGTTTGGAAGTTAGTGGGAGTGAGATCAATACCGTTAGTGAAGATTCTCTTGTACTCTGCTTCATTCAGGAACTCATGAAGCGTGGCTGAGCTGGATTTGAGTGCAGAGATCCACAGTGGCGCATCAGCAGATGCCATGATGATTAGCTCATCTCTGACCGACACAATGATTTCAGAAATCTTAGTTGTGTCTGCCACGACAGATGCTTGTTCAGGTTCTGAACGGTTGATGTTGTCTGGTTGGTGTGTAGAAGAAGAGTGATGTGGGATCGACATACACTTTTGAACATCCCTCCTCATGTGAGACTTTTCCCTTGGACCGATGACTGCAGGAATTGGAAGAGTCTGAGGTTGTGGGGTAGTCTCTTCGATTCCTTTGAGTATCTCACTATTGGGAGTAACTCGTTTTCCACAGTGGTTGCAGTTGATTCGGTTGAATGCTGCTTGGTACTGGCTAAGTTGAGCTTGAAGCTCATTGATTTTCTGTCTCAGCAGAAAATTTTGTTGACGAGTTGTTTGGGCAGGCGTTCGGGGTCGATGCTTTATCACCCAGGCAGAGACTTGTGCAAACGTTAACTTTATTTGGTCACCCAAATCTTGTCGCTGTTGAACAGTTGGCTGTGGAAAAGCCTCGACGAAGTCCTTCAATGCTTGGACTTGGTATTTGGTGAAGCTCTTCCTCAGTGGAATACGTTTGGATGAACTAGGTTCAGCTTGTGGAGATGATACTTGTGGACTTGGGGCTACTTCAATGGCTTCGTCTTCTGCTAGAAGCATGTCTAGCATGTCGATATCGTTGTCGAATTCGATTACTGGTGAAATTATTTCATCTAAGCCCTCAAAGAATTGGCTTTCAGAGGGATCAGATTGAAGTAATTCACTGAACGAATTTACCTTACGTGACATGTTTGAGTTTAGTGGGAATTGCTGAGAAGCTGGAATGAAGAAGTCCTCTTTGAAAGAGAAAGGAGGTTATGGCACTAATGGAAAATATCTGTTAGTGGATGCGTAAGGGTATATTTATTGTTGGTGGAGGATTTGAAAATTCAAAAGCAAAAGTGAGCGGCTGATTACAGCTAATTGTCGGAGCCCTTGGAGATCGTGGAAGATTTTTTTTCCCCGATGCATGGATTTTCCACATACAGTTCCACTCTTGTGAGACCTCGCATCTTTTGAGGAATTAATTATGCGAAAGCAAAAGGAAAAGAGTCATTATGACCGGTGTTAGTGGAAGACTAAGTTTTTGTTGATTAAATCTTGTGGAATCTTGTATCGTGGGCGATACTTTTGAGTAATTGAGACAGATATGAGCAATAATTATTCTTAGTGGGTTGTTGAGTGCACCGCACTTACATTAAAGAAAGGTTTCCCTTACGGTGGAAAGTTGTGTTTAAATACATAGGATAAGGAGCTGTGTTACTTAACTCATATCTGATTTCAAACAAACACATCTACTAGAATTTGCAAAATGGTGAGTAAAGGAGAGTGCAGCAAGCGTTCCAAGAACACTGATTGGAGTGAACTTCCGGTGGAGATCTGGAAATATATTTTTCAGTTGGTGGCTACCGCATCTCTGCAGAGCACAATGGAACTCCGTTGTGTCTCGAAGGACTTCAAGGAGTATGCCGATAGTTGGTCTACCTTGGCGGCGATCGACATGGATGGTTTCGATGGTGGATCCAGACCCACTGGTTCCATAGAAGCGGACAGGCAGGTGCGCATCTTCGCAAATCGATGCTGGGAAGCGAAGAACCCGGAGTCTCTGTTCCGAATGGGAATACGAGTACTCGTGGAGGCAGCGAATATATCTCTAGCCCTGGAGTATTTCGATGCGGCATGCAAACCAGGAACATTCTATGGTTCGCGTCCCAGTTCAGTGGTAGGTCATCATGTTGCATTTTATGCAGCATGTATGATTAAGATGATTTTAGGACCACGAGCCGAGCAGCAGAAAACGGTACAGCGACTGTGTGAAGCCCTCGACTGGTGGAGAAGCGGATGGAACATCTACTACTGTAGACAAGAAGTCGAGCGGATGATGCATCAGGCCGAGTTTTGTCATGAGCATCTACTATTGTATTTTCCGTCGACTACTGCTTTCCTGCCCGCCGGTAAATGTCTTACTTGCGGTGAGTCAAGTTTTTGGCGTCCTTTTGGCCAGGACATGTGGGACGTGGATGGAGATAGGCATGCAGCTAGAGAATGTTGCGACACTTGCAAGTGTTTCGTGGAGGCAGCATATTTCTACCAGCTGATGATGTATGGAATTCCGAGACATCCGGCCTCTTATCCACGAAGTCACTATTGGAGGTTTAAGGATGGCTTCTGGTAGTTAAAGCCCTGTGAGGCAATCTTAGAATTTGTAATAGGAATATTTCGGAAGTTGTGGTTGTTATGTTGTGGTTTGTTGTGTACTACCTAAGTTATCATCAATAAAATTTGGATTTTGTAATTGAAGTGTGATGACCTAGGGTATACTCTGCGTCCTAATTTCGGGACGAAATTTCTTTAAGGAGGGTAGACTGTAATACCCCGAAAATTTCCGTATTATTTTTATAAAATAGTTCGTGAAATTTGAAGTGAAATGATACGATTTCATATTTTTAGGGGTTTTCGTCGTAAAACGATAATTACGGTGGTAATTATAAGTTACACAAGGTTAATTAAGGTAACTTTTTACCCGTTGAGAATTTGGGAAAACTTCCTTCATGAAAGTTGTAGACCTCGTCGAATCGAGTTCGTAGGAATTTGGTTCATCGGAAATGGACATCGTATGAAGGAGTTACAGCCCTCGGAAGTTCCACGTTTTTCTATAAAAGAAAGATTTTATTTTTTTTCTGGAACTTTCTCTCTCCTCCCTCTCTCTCTCTCCCCGCGCAGCTCTCCCTTTCTCTCTCTTCTGGTTGTTTTCCGGCGAGCCGTGACCGGCCACCGTGTGCCTCACCGCCACCACCAAAAGGTGCAGCTCGGGCCGACAGACCTAGCCCACCCGGCCTTGCCGCCCGCCTCGCCGGCGTGACGCCGCACGCGGCGGCCAAAGAAGAGGCCGACGGCCTCCTCATGCTCCGGCCATTTTCCGGCCACCCCGGACCAATCCGTGTATCGGGTTTTGAAGCCCTCAACCCCATGAACACGATGGTGCCCTTGGATTTCACCGAAAACCACCGTAGGCGGCGGATTGAGCTCGGGAAGTTTTGGATCTAGAACTTGCCGACACCGATTCCGGCCACTTCCACTTCGATCCAGACTTTGAGGTAGTTACTAAACTTGTTGGGCTTGTTGAGTTCTACATTCTGGTAAATTTTGGTAGCCATCGGACCACCTTGACCGGCGGCCGGCAGCCACCTCCGGCGGCGCGTCGGCGGCGCGTCAGGTCGGTCCTGGAGCAATTCTTTGCTCCGTTTGACTTGGTTCGTCGATACGAACAACTTTCGTGTTTACAGTTTTGTGAAATTCGGTCGTTTGAGCGATGATCAATTAAGCAATGGTTATGGATCGTTAGATCCGTGATGATCCGACCGTTGGATCATCACCATATTTGGATATGATGTTAGGATGCTAGAAATAAGCATGCTGTTGGATTTTGGAAGTTTCAGATTTGGTGTGGGACCCGTTGATGAATAGTAGACGTGGGACCCACGTTGACCGATGGTTGACTTTTGGTCAAATGGTCTCGATTAAATGTTCCGATGTCGTAGGAGACATTTGAGGAACATTTGGATTATTTTGGAAATGTATTATGCTAATTGGATATTGCATAATCATAGGTGTTTACGAGAAGTGTAGCTCGTGCTTGTCGATTCCTGGTTACTATTTGAAGACGCAGCAGGAATTAGAGGTGAGTGAATCTCACGATATTTTATATATGAATATTAATTCATATTGTGTTGTTTGCGAAAATAAATAATTATATTTATTTAAATGATTTTGCGATATATAAATTAAATACAGTTTTAATTTGATATATCAGCATGTGTGATTTTGTGTTAAAACAATATTTGAAAGTATTCATTTTATTGTTTTAATTGGTGGATTTTGTGGGAAACAATATTTCAAAAATTATGATATTGTGTTTGCCTACTCGAATGTTTTTTTGTAGCCAATGGGTGAAGGTTAGAGCTTTAGACTGTGTAGCCAATGGGTGAAGGTTAGAGCTTTAGACTGTGTAGCCAATGGGTGAAGGTTAGAGCTCTAGACTGTGTAGCCAATGGTGAAGGTTAGAGCTTTAGACTGTGTAGCCAGAAGGTGAAGGTTAGAGTTCTAGACTGTGTAGCCATGTATTCATTGAAAACAAAGATGAATACTTTATGTAATAAAGGAGAAGAAAAATGGTATTCTCGCTTTTAATCATTTGAAGTTGATTGTGGTTTTGTGTGAGTATGATATGAATTTGCTTCTTAAATAATTGAAGCATTGATTTATTGAATTACAATTCTTGAACAATATTGAATTGTATTTTGAAGTTTTTACTTCTTTAAAAATTGAAGTAATTATTATTATGATTTACGATTCTTAAAAAGAAAGAATCATAATTTTGGGAAATGATTTTGGGGAAAGTTTATATTGTTTAATATTCTGAATTACCCTGGGATTAACATACACGTTTATGGGACGTGTGGGGTTAAAATACGTGGTATGGGGCGCGTAGGTTCAGTATATTTTATAATATGAATTTTCGGGATTTGAATTGTTTTTGAAAAGTATAAGTTACATATATTTGTTTAAAACAAACTATATATGTATATTTTGTTAAACGGTTTAGGGTGAGTAAAACTGAGTTAACTCATACCAGCTTCGTAAGCTGACCGGGTTTGTTGATATAACCCGGTACACTATTCCACGGTGTAGGGGTTATACCTGCAGGTTAGGATAACCAGGAGTAATGCAAGGCTGCATACTTTTTGTTGGGTTATAAGACTTCCGCTATTTTATGCTTCGCACTCTGAAGATTTATTTATGTAATATTTTGATGTATCAATTTATTATATAAATATTTGATATGTAATATTCGACTCTTGTATTGAGTTTGAAATTACAATGTTGGGCATGGAGTTGGTGTTGTGTACTTGAATTAAAAAGAAAAAAATTCTAGTGCATATTTGTATTTGATATTCCATGTCGTCACGTTCCCGAAATGGTTTGTAATTAAGGGCAAAATGCCTTATTAATTGATTGGAAAATCGGGGCGTGACAACACACTATCTTTCCTTTTTCTTTTTTTTCTTCTTCTTCTTCTTCTCTCTGCCGCGACACAGTAGCTTTCTTCTTCGTCTGGGCACGGCTCCTTTCCTCTCTCATCTCTCTCACATCCCACGAAAATCAATTCATTGAAGCTTATGGGTTCTTCAAGTTCATGGAGGAGAGAGAGAGCTTGAAGAGAGAGCTTCTGGGTTCTTTATATCTTAGATGGATTAATCATCTGAGCTCAACCTATGAAAAATGAACTAGTCTAAGATGAAGATATATATACATATAAAATGATTGCCCAAGAGATTAATGACCAAATTTATGTTCATGTCTTGCGTGCCAAATGTCAGATACGAGCACAGAAAGTTCAAAAGAAATTTTTTTTGTTTTATCTTCTTCTTCTTCTTCTCTCTGCCGCGGCACAATAGCTTTCTTCTTCGTCTGGGCACGGCTCCTTTCCTCTCTCATCTCTCTCACATCCCACGAAAATCAATTCATTGAAGCTTCTGGGTTCTTCAAGTTCATGGAGGAGAGAGAGAGGCGTGGAGGAGAGAGAGAGAGCTTGAAGAGAGAGAAAATGGATCTCTGAATCCTCTCTCCTCGATTCGCCGACCTCCGAGCATCACCGTGGCTCACCGCCACCATCACTGTGTTCGCCGGGATCCTCTAAGTCAAGCCAATTCTCCGAATCCTCTCTCCCGATCTTGGCAGCTGCCATGGGTGTGGCCATGGAGTTGCAGGAGAGAAGAAGAAGAAGAAGAAGAAGAAGAAAGGAAAAGAAAAAAAAAAGAAAAGGAAAGAGAGTCGGGTGACAGAAAAGAAAAAAAAAATTAACCAAGGAGGGCGTAAGGACCATAATACCCTGCCTTGAAGCCCACGTGCGCGGCACATGATTTTTTAACTGAGTTTTTAACGAAAATTGAACGAAAGTATGAGTTTGATACGAAATTTGGAGTTCAGGTACTACATTGACTATTTTTAATTGTTGGGTAGTTCAGACACTGTTGCTGAAAAAAACCCTTTATTTATTTATTTTTTAACGGTCAAACAAGACCCCTGAGGCCCTGAGCCAACCCCTTACGAGAATTGAAGCAAATTTCAGTAGTGAATGAATCTGGTGCCACCCAAATGACCTCAAAAAGTTGGTTGTACGACTTGTTCTTGAGCTTCAGAGGCAAACCCCAAGTGGCTTCCTCCTCTTCCTCAGAGAGTAAAAGTTGGGTGTACGACGTGTTCTTGAGCTTCAGAGGTGAAGACACACGCAACAACTTCACGGACCACCTGTACACGGCATTAAATGGTGCCGGAATCAGGACCTTTAGGGATTCCGAGGGACTAGGAAAAGGGGGAGCTCTATTACCGTCATTGATTAAGGCAATCCAAGGGTCTAGGATCTCTTTCATCGTCTTCTCAGAGAATTATGCGGATTCAAGATGGTGTCTTGACGAGCTGGTGCACATCATCAAGTGTAGGGATACACTGGGGCAAATAGTTGTCCCAATATTCTATCGTGTGGATCCTTCAGATGTGAGAAGACAGACTGGTAGTTTTGCTGCGGCGTTTCAGAAACATGAAGCTAGTAGACATAATATAGGTACACATAGGATATCCAGGTGGAGAAGTGCTCTGAGAGATGCTGCAAATTTGTCAGGCTGGCATCCCATGTCCAATTGGTAATAATTACTTATCTTCTTTTCATCTTTTGGTGTCAGCCCTTTAGTTAATCTCGTCCTCGTCTGTCTCCTTTAAGCAGTCTTACCGGTGTTTCTTAATTCGAATGACAGGAATGAAGCAGAGTTTATCAGAATCATTGTTGACGACATCAGTGGACGGCTGAACAACACATACTTACAATTAGCCGTCTACCCAGTTGGTATAGATTCTCGCGTGCAAGATATCATCAGTAATTCTTCGTTTGGAGTTGGACAAGATGATGATAATGTTCGCATGGTTGGAATTTGGGGCATGGGCGGAAGTGGAAAAACAACACTTGCAAAAGCCATCTATAAAGAATTTTATCATCACTTTGCAGGTAAAAGTTTCCTTGCAAATGTTAGAGAAACTGCAAACAAGTCAAATGGTATGATTAATTTGCAAGAAAGACTTCTATCTGATATCTTAAAACCAACCGAGGTAAAGGTAGGTGATGCTGATAGAGGGGTCATTTTGATACAACAAAGACTTAAAAGCAAAAAGGTACTTGTCATTGTTGATGATGTGGATGATGTGGATCAGTTATATGCATTAGCTATACGGCACAATACATTTGGTCCAGGAAGTAGAATTATTATAACAACAAGAGACCGACATTTGCTAGAGATACTTCAAGTGGATACAATATATCTGACTCGAGAAATGAAGGAAGAAGAAGCTCTTGAGCTCTTTAGTTGGCATGCCTTTCACAATCCTTATCCTGATGCCGAATTTTTGCAACTCTCAATAAGTGTATGTACTTACTGCGGAGGTTTACCACTTGCTCTTGAAGTTTTAGGGTCTTTGCTCTTTCAAAGGAGTGTACAACAATGGAAAAGCACATTAGATAAATTGGAAAAATATCCTAATGACAAAATTCAGAAAATCCTCAGAATAAGCTTTGATGCACTTGATAACTACCAGAAGGCCATATTCCTCCATATATCTTGTTTCTTCATCGGAATGGACAAGAACTATGTCATAAAAATACTCGAGGGCTGTGATCTTTTTGCAGAAATAGATATCAGTGTCCTCCTTCAGCGTTGCCTAGTAATTGTTGGTGAAAAAAACAAGCTCATGATGCATGATTTGCTTCGCGACATGGGCAGAGAAGTTGTTCGTGAAGAATCCTACAATGACCCTGAAGAACGTAGTAGATTGTGGTGTCGGGAAGATGTCATAGATGTATTGACACAAGAATCTGTAAGTACTTCCCAACCAAGACAAGTATTTGCATCCTACATCATTATTGTGGTTTGTATCAGTATAAATGCATTCATGGCTTTCATAAATCAGTTTTCACATGCAAACAAGCTTTTTCTTAATTAGGGCCTTCTGTTAACAGGGAACTAAAACGATTGAAGGACTTGCTCTAAATTTGCAAAGATCTGACAAAAAGATATTCGAAACAAGAGCATTTACAAAGATGCAGAAACTGAAATTTCTCCAACTCAACTATGTAAAGCTCACTGGAGACTACGACCATCTTTCCAAAAAGTTAAGTTGGCTCTGCTGGCATGGATTCTCTCTAAAGTTCATAGGAAATGATTTTCTTTATCAAGGAAACCTGGTTTCTATGGACCTGCGGTACAGCAATCTCGTACAAGTTTGGGAGCATCCCAGGGTATATTAAGCTCAACCAAACTTTTGAACTGTTTCCTTCTTATCTTTTTGGATTTTGATTTTGTTTTCTTTTGTTATTGGCTAACAGTTGCTTAAGAAGTTGAAGATTCTTAATCTCAGTCATTCACATTACCTAACTCAATCGCCAGACTTTTCAAAACTCCCAAATCTCGAGTATTTCATCATGAAAGACTGTAGGAGTTTGTCAGAGATTCACCCGTCTATTGGAGATGTTAAAAGACTTACCCTGGTAAACCTTAAAGACTGCCAAAAGCTTAAGGACCTTCCAACGAGTTTCTATAAGTTGAAATTTATGGAAACTCTTGTTCTTTCTGGCTGTTCAAGATTTGAGAATCTTGTCGAGGACATAGGGGACATGACATCACTAACAACTCTTGCTGTAAGTGGCACAGCCATAAGTCAAGTACCATCCTATATAGGACGATTGAAGAACTTGAACTTCTCATCTGTACAAGGCCTGGTTCACCTGAAACTACTTTTCCCCGAAGTGCCTATAAATTATTTTCCTGCTCAGAATTATACCTTTTTAAGATATGTGAATATGGACAGCAGTAGTGTTCATAACCTTCCAGAACTCACTGGCCTTTCCCTTCTTGAACGTCCGTATTGCAATAATTGCACAAACCGTCCTGCAAGAGGAGATTTGCCAACTAGGTCGAAGGAGTTGGAATCGGATCACTGCACTGCACTTGAAATAATTCCAAATTCTTCTAAAGTGTCCGGCAATAGCATCCTGCAGGTTCTCGGCTCTCTCTCTCTCTCTCTCTCTCTCTCTCTCTCTCTCTCTCCCTCTCTCTGTGGAATGTATTTCTTATATCTTGCTTGATATGGTATAGGGATGGACTGCAAGTGGAGATGGTGGCATTTGTCTGCCTGCAAATGATTTTCTACAGCGGTTCGCATATGTTAGAGAAAGTGACCACGTCTTTTTCCAAGTGCCTCAATATATTGGTCCCAATTTAAAAGCTTTCACTGTGTGCGTACTTTGTTCTTCTTCTTTCGATGAGGACATATCTCCAAGTGGTATTTCCATTTTCGTTACAAATTATACCAAGCTCATTATGTTAGCTGTCCGGCCAACTCATCTCAATGAAATAACTTCACATGAAGTTATTTGGCGGGTAAATTTGTCAAAAAATGAGTTCAATTTGGAAGGTGATGACTTTGTTGAGGTTGAAGTTGTAATTGGATCTGGTTTCAGAGTGAAGAAAACGGGGGTCAGTCTGGTATGGAATCCCAAACTTATCAATGAAAATACGACTGAGTGTGAGCCTGTCCCATATGAATATTTAACGAGTGATGCTGATAAGGAGGCAGGACCAAGCCATGTCTCATCTGTTGAGGACCGACCTTCGAAAAGATTGAGGTCTGTGATGCAGGAGCAGCCCATGAGTCCGCAAAACACCAGCTCAACAGAGACTCAAGGGCACAAACGAAACCCCAAGTCATCTCAAAGACTTTGTCTTCCAAGTAAGGGCAGATATCTTTACAGCAATTATATCTTTTTATTCTTGTTTGTTGCTTTCCTATTACTATTATATTTCTTATCCTATTGAAGCAGCCTTATAAACTGAGCAGCAAGTTATGGAATGTATTTCTTATATCTTGCTTGATATGGTATAGGGATGAACTGCAAGTGGAGATGGTGTCGTTTGTCTGCCTGTTGGGCAAGTGGATGGACTTACCAAGCTTAAGTGTAAAATGAAATCTCAGCTTGTTGCTCATGATGTCACTTCAGTTATGTTCCCATTGCTTTACTTGAAGAAGTGGCCAGCATTCTAATATTTGTTCTTATTGTTTTTTGGGACTAAAGGCCAACCATTCTAATTGATCATGACTCATGAGTGAGATGTTGTAAAAAATGTTTCTGTTGGATAAATAATAGAAGATTGTACCACATAACCTACAGCTAGAGCCTAGAGGTCACTTATTCTTTTGTCTGCTGTATGGCTACTCCCTGTATATTATATTGCAGCTTTGGTATGACCTTGGTTTTCCAATGTATTTTTGAATTTATTGAGCTTATGACCAGAAAGCTAGATGTATTATAGATAGGTTTGGGTCTCCTGAAAGCTTATGCCAACATTTCAAGCTATCCGTACACCATTCAATATGAGTGGGAGGAAGACATTGACCAGAAGTTTTCTTATATCATGATTTTATGTCGCAAAAGTCTTTTACTAGTTTTGTAAGAATCCTGGAAAAGCTTTCTGAAATGCCATTTCTTCTAAGAATTTTGGACATTTTATGTCTTAGGTTAGACTCAATCATGGTATCTTAATCTTTTGTCCTTATTTATCAAGAGCCAATGCTTTGATAGGTGCAATACTTTTTACTAAGAAAAATATCAGATTGAGATGGATGTTAATACCTAGCTAGCTGACATTGCTACTCTGTGTGGTCGCAGTGTCTATTGCTTGGGAATTTTTGCTGGGTAATTGCAAGCGTGGCTGGGATCATGTCCGCTACTTTTGTGGCCATTGACCTTGGAGCTCACATTGTGTCATTAGTTGAAAGGTGGTTTTTGATTGTGGCTGGGAACTTTCGGTTGCAGTTGGCTCTCACAGTCTCGCTGTCGTGCTAAAGCTCTATTTGTTCACTATCAGAGTCTAAGAGTACTAAAGAGTAAACAATATCAGAGTCTAAGAGTACTAAAGAGTAAAAACTGTGCTTTCGAAAAGAGGCATGAAAGAATTGTAGATTACAAAGTAGGATATTAAATGGAACATTGGCTTGTTAGTGTTAGCAGAAATATTATTCATCAACTAAAAACATCTTGTATTCCTTCTCTTATTAATGCACCAAGGTGAAGGTGTTTCTTCCTCAGCATGAAATGAATGCTCATCTTTATCTGGTTCATCCCTATATATTTCAACTTCGGCAAAAGACTTCTACTTTAAATCATTCATTTTGTTTTCATTTTCATTTTCTATGGAGTCCCTTTTTCTCTGGCGCATGGTTTTATGTTGCTGTCATCCCATATCTTCTTTCTGATGTAGGATTGATAATTTGTCTGAGAAGGTAATAATGGCGGGATCAGAAGCTATTCTGTCTACACTCCACACTCCACACTCCACACTCATCAATTGTTTTAATCTGAGTCTTCGAAATGTGGCAAAGTTAGTGCAATAAAAAAGGGAAATTCTCACCCAGTCAACGTATTGATGTGGAGTGATATGCAAACTTGCTTGCAAAAATCTAATCCGAAAGCTAAATAAGTTGCAAGGGAAGGTTTATAACGGTCTTCGTAGCTAGTAGCAATTTTAATGGCTAATTTACACTTACATTTTTCACCTTCAGTTACGATAATTTCAGTCCCAGAATGGCTGAATATATATGCTAACCCCATCTTGAGAAATTCTTAGGTGCGGTTTGCTGTATACCGCAACTCTCTCACAATGAAGTTGGCCATGTTGGTGAGTCCCACCTAATTGTTAGAGAGCAACCGTGTATGGCAGCACATACCAAAGAATTTCTCCCTAGTCTAAATGCATGCATAAATCCAACGATGTTGCTCATGAAAAGGGAAATGTTGCGTTTTGAACAAAACTATAGAGTTAGCCAACTACGAAAACTAAAATTGTCAAAATTAAAACTATGCAACACCAAAGTTAAACTTGACCCAACTAAAATTGTCTACAGTTACCATATAGAATAATTTAGCCATTCGAATTTCTAACCAACATTATACTGTTCAAAGATGTCTTTCTTCGGCAAATTGAGTATTTGTATACATAATTGTGACAATTCTATTAGACATTCCAGCTCCAATAAGGAAGGTAATGGCCCAAAAGAAAAAGAAAGGGAGGACAAAGACATTTCAGCAGCTCAACGAAAAGCTATAAAATGAGAAAAGAGATCGAAAGAAAAAGCAAAGCAAAGCAAAGCAAAGAGTAGAAAATGGGATGTGCATCAACGAATATTCCACTGCATATATATATGTAGCGTCCCCAACTTGGTCCATGACGACCTTATATTATTTTATTTAATTTATTTGAAGAGTCTCCCATTTTCCTCTAATCTTTCACTCGGTTTTTCTTTTTGGGTTAAAAAATAACAGTAAAATAGCACATCTTTACACCTCTATTTTCCACAGCTTATCCAAACCCTAGGAGAACTGGAGAAGTAAGAAGTCGACTACCAAAGCGCCACAATTAATGACATGTTTACTTACTTGGAATGAAAATGAAAATGAATCGAATTCTCATTCCGATGGAATCATTCCTAATACCTATCCCCCTTGGTAATCAAACTCCGGATATTCAGGAATAAATTTATTTTTTTTCGTCACTTTTTCGTGGGACCCACAACCATTCCGATTCATGTGCATGTTAGTAATAACAAGAGAACTCAGGAATGGAAATCAATTCCTTCATTCTCATACTCATTCCAAGTAAGTAAACATGTCATAAGTGGAGACAAGAGGGTGACACCACACTCTTCACTTCACCGAATCCTCCAAATTTTCTCTCACACCCTTGAGTCGTTTAACTTTTGTTTCAAGTATGATCATTATTTTTTATTATTGACCAAGTTATGTTAAAGATAGGAGGACAATTTCGATCCTTACTCACTAGGGTCATGGTCAAGCCTCGATTGAGTACAACTGAGTTAACTAGGCCGACCCGAACTAACCCGAATCTATTATGGGTCAAGGGATTGGATTTAACAATTCAAAAACAAAAAACCCGACTAAATCCAAACCCAAACCCGAATTGCGAAGTCCAAAGGATGGTGACGATAATAACCTACAGAAGCCTGTAGTCCAAGGGACTGTGATCTCACTCACATAAAATAGTCTCTCTTCTTGTTTCCCAAGGCCCTCAAAAATAAAAACAAAAGAAAACACAAAAAAACAAGAGTAAAGTAATTCACAAACAAACTCGACTAGAGAAGAGAGCGAGACCTACACACACAGCCCACATCACATACAAACCCCTTTCTCTTCTTCTTCTTCTTTCAGTTTTGGGGGTTTCTCTTCTCTCTCTTCTCCAATCCCTTTCGCTTTCTCTCTCTCTTCTTCTCTCTGCTCCGTGCGGCCCTTCGAGGCTTCCACCTTCGGATGTGTATGCATCCGTCGCCGCTCTCGCCGTCCTCTTTCAGGTACTCCTCTTCCTTCCTTCTTCTCTCTGTCTCTGTATATGTATCTGTCGCTGTATGTATGTATGTATGTATCTGATCTACTTTTTCAATCAAAGGTCCAAACTTGCTGGTTTTTCTTAGGTTTTGACTAATCTGCGATTCTCTTTCTGTCAATTTTCTCTGGTTCGTTTTTGTTTTTAATTTGTTCTGTTTGTTTGGGTTTTAGGGGTTGAAGCAGTTTATAGTGGAGAAGCTGTGGTGAAAATATGACTACGGTAAGATCAAGCTTGCCCTCGAGGATTCGTCAACTTCTGTCCGCCGACGGTGCTCTTGGGCCGTCTATCAAACTCGATTCCGAGCCAGTGAGTTCTCTCCCACTTTTTAGTTTCGTTTGATTTTACATGTAGACTCTTATGTTGTATTGGGCAAAACTTCTTGTATCAATTTTCTGCTCTTTTCTGTTAGAGTGCTTTAAAGATTAGGGTTTCATCGGAACTGTTAGGGTTACTGATTGGGAAAAGCCCATTAGGAATTTGTGGACTCTACTCTCTTTCAGTCCATGTGTTTTACTTATTTAGAGTTTGTTAAGCGGAGGTTGTATTGGGTTCGTAAGATATGTGATATTAACTTTTAGAATTGGTATTGTGCTTACTGCTCAGGTTTTATTAGTCATGTGGTATATAGAGAATAATTGGGATGTTTGGCTGGTGGTGAATAAGTGAGTTTTCAATGCTTTAGCTTTGCTTGGTATTTCTGCCTGAATAAGTGAGTTTTGATAGATAGTCTGTAGTCTGATGGAGGGGTTTTATAGTATGGGGGGGACTCTTAGTTGATATTGTATGTAATGCCAGCCTATTCATATCTTTTTCACTGCTAGATTTTCTGATTTGGCCATTTATGTTGTACTTCTCTTTTTGGTCTAGAAAGTATGGATAGGTGTTGGTGGTGATCCGAGAATACTGAAATGCAATATTGCAATTCTAAGTGCGTACAGTGCACTAGCTTTTGAAGTTAATCGTGCAACACAGTTGAAAATTGTTTTGTTGAATCGTTAATTAAGTTGTGGTCATTTGGTACATTTGTTCAATCATATTTCAATTTGTAGAACAAAAGCATATTATTCTTTTTTGATATTTTTCAATTTGTGTAAGCATTTGATGCATGCCATCTGTTTTTCTAAATTTGCCATATCCTTTCCAAACAGACTCTGTGTAGCGATGGTACTTCTGGACATTTTTTTAACGATAAAAATGGTTCATGAGTTTATTCACCAGGTTTTAAATGCTTTACGCTAGAAACCGTGCATACTGAATTTCAATACAGTTATTGTCTGTCCATACTATGGCATATATGCAGCAGTCCAAAATATCTGAAAATATGTTATTGGTACCCTCTTGTCGCAAAATGATCTTAATCAATTGAATGCTTTAAGAAACATAATCTAAATGCATGGCAATATTTCCTTTTTGACAAGCATTTTTGACTTTTGAGGGTATTATTTCAGTTGGTGAGACAGTTAAAAGTTGATTTTGTTGTCTTCTTTTTGAGTTTCCCTTACTTCTTTGGTATGATGATGGCTTTTCTTGATCTTTGTTCTGATTTTCGTTCTTTTTGTTTTTGTTTTTTTCTTGAAGTACTTGTAAGTGTGGTGTTTTCATTAAGCTTCCTTTTTGTTGTTTTCATCATGGCATTCTTTCTAAACCAGTAATGGGCTTTTGTCGTCAAGATTGGATTTGACCAGTGTTCATCATCAAATTAGAGTGTTTAAAAAAAAAAATCATCAAATTAGATTTGTTCCCTCATTTGCTTGAACTTTGAAGGATATTAATAATAGGGTTTATCACTTAATGTTATGTAGCTTAGTTCTAAAGTACACATCCCTTCCTGCATATATTATTTTGTGACACCTTTTGACTTCATTTCATTGGTTGCAGTCTCCTAAGATCAAAGCCTTTATCAATAAGGTGATACAGTGTCCATTACAAGATATAGCTATTCCTCTTTCCGGTTTCCGCTGGGAGTACAGTAAGGTTATACCATGCTCCTCTTCTCCAACACGTTTGACATTTTTTTTTTCCTATTGTTTTGCTTACCTGGTGCTTTGACTTCAGGGTAATTTCAACCATTGGAGGCCGCTTTTTCTGCATTTTGATACATATTTCAAGACATACTTGGCTGGTAGAAATGACCTACTCTTGTCCGATAAAATCTTAGAAGATGATAGTCCATTTCCAAAACATGCAGTGCTACAAATTTTGAGAGTGATGCAAACGATTTTAGAGAATTGCCATAACAAGAGTTCATTTGATGGCTTAGAGGTATGTTGTTGGAGCAAGAAATATGTGTATCACAACTAGATATCTGCATTTTCTTTTATGAGTCTGTGATTTGGCTTCAGGTGGTATTTATCTTGGCCTTATGTATCGTTTTAATTTATCTATATATGCTCTCTCTTTCAGCATTTCAAGCTGCTACTTGCATCAACAGATCCAGAGGTTCTGATAGCTACACTCGAAACACTTTCTGCACTTGTGAAAATATATCCCTCTAAGATGCATGTCAGTGGAAAGATGATCGGTTGTGGTTCTGTAAACAGCTATCTCCTGTCTCTGGCACAGGGCTGGGGAAGCAAGGAAGAAGGGTTGGGTTTATTTTCATGTGTCATGGCAAATGAGACTACCCAAGACGATGGCCTGAATTTGTTCCCATCTGATGTAGAAAATGATTCTGACAAATCTCAGCACCGAATAGGTTCTACGCTTTATTTTGAATTGCATGGGAATGCCCAAAGTACAGAGGAGAGCAGTAGCAATGTAAATAATACTTCCAGTTTGGGGGTTATAAACATGCCAGATCTGCATTTGAAGAAGGAGGATGATTTAAAGCTGATGAAGCAGTGTTTAGAGGACTACAGGGTACCTCCTGAGATCAGGTTCTCACTGCTGACAAGAATCAGATATGCTCGTGCCTTCCGTTCACCGAGAATCTGCAGGCTGTACAGCAGGATTTGCCTTCTTGCATTTATTGTGCTCGTTCAATCTAGCGATGCTCATGAAGAACTTGTGTCTTTCTTTGCTAATGAGCCAGAGTATACTAATGAATTAATTAGAATTGTGCGGTCGGAAGAATCAGTTTCTGGAACCATCAGAACACATGCAATGCTTGCCTTGGGAGCTCAATTAGCTGCATATTCAGCATCTCATGAGCGGGCACGAATTTTGAGTGGATCTAGTATCAGTTTTGCAGGGGGGAATCGTATGATACTTCTGAATGTGCTCCAGAGAGCTGTTTTATCGCTTAAAACCTCCAACGATCCAACTTCTCTTGCTTTTGTTGAAGCTTTGCTTCAGTTCTATTTGCTCCATGTGGTTTCATCGTCCACTACAGGGAGTAATATTAGAGGGTCAGGCATGGTTCCGACATTCTTACCTCTTTTGGAGGATTCTGATCCCTCACACTTGCATCTAGTCTGTTTCGCTGTCAAAACTCTGCAAAAGCTCATGGATTACAGTAGTTCAGCTGTGTCTCTCTTTAAAGAGTTGGGGGGAGTTGAACTGTTGGCTCAGAGACTACAGATAGAGGTACATAGGGTGATAGGTTTGGCTGGTGATAATGATAATTCAATGGTCATTGGTGAAAGCTCCAGATACAATGAAGACCAGTTGTACTCACAGAAGAGGCTCATTAAAGCTTCGTTGAAGGCACTTGGGTCTGCTTCATATGCTGCTGGCAATTCTACCAGATCTCAGCACACTCATGACAGTTCTTTACCTGAAACTCTTTCTCTGATCTTTGGGAATGTTGATAAGTTTGGAGGTGACATTTATCACTCCGCTGTGACTGTTCTGAGTGAAACGATACACAAAGACCCAACTTGTTTTTCTGCTTTGCATGATATGGGTCTTCCAGATGCATTTATATCTTCAGTTGTAGCTGGAGTTCTTCCATCTGCAAAGGCTCTTCAGTGTGTGCCTAATGGTCTCGGTGCTATTTGTCTTAATGCCAAAGGCTTGGAGGCTGTGAAGGAAAAGTCGGCCTTAAGGTTTCTTGTTGATATCTTCACCAGCAAGAAGTATGTAGTAGCAATGAATGGAGCTATTGTACATTTGACAAATGCTGTGGAAGAGCTTTTACGCCATGTATCTTCGCTAAGAAGTATTGGTGTGGATATTATGATTGAAATTGTTGATAAAATTGCTTCCTTCACTGACAACAACAATACAGGGATAGCAGGAAAGGCTAATGGGAGTGGGAGTGCTGCTATGGAAATGGATTCCGAAGACAAGGAACAGCCTCTGGTGGGTGCTGTAGATTCAGCTGCAGATGGGATCAGTAATGATCAGTTCATTCAATTATCCATTTTCCATTTGATGGTACTGGTCCACAGAACAATGGAGAATGCTGAAATATGTCGGTTATTTGTTGAGAAGTCTGGCATTGATGCATTACTGAAGCTTTTGTTACAGCCGACTGTTGTACAATCGTCTGATGGAATGTCCATTGCTTTACATAGCACCATGGTTTTCAAAGATTTTACTCAGAATCACTCTGCTGCACTTGCCCGTGCATTTTGCTCCTCCCTCAGGTGCCATCTAAAGAAGGCTTTGTCGGGATTTGGTGTGGTTTCAGGGTCCTTTTTGTTGGAACCTAGGATGACTTCAGATGGTGGGATCTTTCCTTCGCTGTTTCTTGTTGAGTTCCTTTTATTTATTGCTGCCTCAAAGGAAAACCGCTGGGTAACTGCATTGCTTACAGAACTTGGAAATGGTAGCAAGGATGTTCTGGAAGATATAGGGCGTGTCCATCGTGAAGTTCTATGGCAGATTGCTCTCCTAGAAGATACTAAGTCTGAAATGGAGGATGAAAGTGCTGGTTCTACCACCGACTCACAACAGTCAGAAATGAATACAAGTGATTCTGAAGAGCAAAGGTTTAACTCTTTTAGGCAGTTCCTTGATCCGTTGATGAGAAGAAGACAATCTGGATGGAGCATTGAATCACAATTTCTTGATCTTATTAACCTGTATCGTGATCTCGGTCGTGCCACTAGTTCTCAAAGAACAAATTCTGATGGTCCTTCAAATCTGCGGATTGGATCCAGTCATCAATTTCATCATTCTGGTTCTTCAGATGCTGGTAGAAAGGAGGACCAGCAGAGCTCCTATTATAGTTCTTGCTGCGACATGGTAAGATCACTTTCTTTTCACATTAGTCATTTGTTTCAAGAGATGGGGAAGGTCATGTATCAACCTTCTCGTCGACGGGATGATATTGTGAATGTTTCCGCTGCCGCAAAATCAGTGGCTTCTACATTTGCATCCATTGCATTGGATCACATGAGTTTTGAGGGGCATGCAATCTCTTCTGGATCTGAGGCTTCCATATCCGCAAAATGCCGTTACTTTGGTAAAGTTATTGATTTCATTGATGTCAGTCTACTGGAGAGACCAGATTCATGTAATTCTGTTTTCCTCAATTGCTTGTATGGACATGGGGTTATCCAGTCAGTTTTGACGACATTTGAAGCTACCAGTCAATTGCTCTTCACAGTAAATAGGGCTCCTGCATCTCCCATGGAAACTGATGATGGGAACTCAAAGCAGGACGAAAGGGAAGATACTGACCATTCATGGATTTATGGTCCTTTAGCTAGCTATGGCAAACTTATGGACCACCTGGTAACATCGTCTTTCATATTATCTCCTTTTACAAAACAATTGCTAGCCCAACCCCTGGCAAATGGAAATATTCCCTTTCCACGCGATGCTGAGACTTTTGTAAAGGTCCTCCAATCTATGGTGCTGAAGGCAGTGCTTCCTGTCTGGACTCATCCCCAGTTTGTTGATTGTAGTTATGATTTTATTACTACAGTTATTTCTATTATCCGGCATATATACTCTGGCGTTGAAGTAAAGAATGTCAGTAGCAGCTCCAGTGCCCGTATTGCTGGGCCCCCTCCTAATGAGACGACTATATCAACAATTGTAGAGATGGGCTTCTCCAGGTCTCGGGCAGAAGAAGCTTTGAGACAAGTTGGATCAAATAGTGTGGAGTTGGCAATGGAGTGGTTGTTCTCTCATCCAGAGGAAGTTCAAGAAGATGACGAACTTGCTCGTGCACTTGCCATGTCTTTGGGTAATTCAGAGTCAGAAGCTAAGGAAGCTGGTGCAATGGAAAATGTGCCTGAAGAAGAAAAGGTACAACTTCCTCCTGTTGAGGAGTTGTTATCTACATGCACAAAGCTTCTGCAAATGAAGGAACCTCTAGCTTTTCCAGTGCGAGACCTGCTTGTGATGATTTGCTCTCAGAATGATGGTCAATGTAGGCCTAATATCATATCATTCATTGTTGATCGAGTGAAAGAATCTAGTTTGATTTCTGACAGTGGAAACAGTACCTTGCTATCTGCTCTGTTTCATGTTCTTGCTCTAATTCTTCACGAAGATGCAGTTGCACGAGAAATAGCCTCGAAGAATGGATTTGTGAAAATTGCATCAGATCTACTTTCCCAATGGGACTCTGGTTCGACTGGTATAGCAAAACGTGAAGTGCCGAAGTGGGTAACAACAGCTTTTCTTGCTATTGATCGGCTGTTGCAGGTGGATCAAAAACTGAATTCTGAAGTTGCAGAACAGTTGAAGAGGGATGCTCTTAGTAGCCAGCAAACATCTATTAGCATTGATGAGGACAAGCAAAATAAGTTGCAGTCTGCATTGGGATTATCTTCGAAGCATATAGAAATAAAGGAGCAGAAGAGGCTTATTGAGATATCTTGTGCTTGTATCAGGAATCAGCTTCCTTCTGAAACAATGCATGCAGTTCTGCAGCTGTGCTCTACTCTCACCAAAACTCATGCAGTTGCTGTTAGTTTCCTTGATGCTGGGGGTTTAAGTTTGCTACTCTCTTTGCCAACAAGTAGCCTCTTTTCTGGTTTTGACAATATTGCTGCTACCATTATTCGTCATGTTCTTGAAGATCCTCAAACTCTTCAGCAGGCAATGGAATTTGAGATAAGGCACAATCTTGTGGCTGCTGCCAACAGACATTCTGGAAGGGTTTCTCCCCGAAATTTTCTAGCAAGTTTAAGTTCTGCCATTTCCCGGGATCCAGTGATATTCATGCGTGCTGCTCAGTCTATCTGTCAAGTGGAGATGGCTGGTGAGAGGCCTTGCATTGTTTTGCTGAAAGATCGTGACAAAGATAAAACCAAAGAAAAGGATAAAGAGAAGGATAAATCTTTGGACAAAGACAAAACACAGATTTTGGATGGGAAAGCCGCTCTGGGTAATACAAATCCAGTAGCTTCTGGGAATGGACATGGCAAGGTTCATGATTCAAATTCAAAGAGTGCTAAAGTTCATCGGAAATATCCGCAGAGTTTTGTGAGTGTGATTGAGCTTCTTCTAGATTCTGTGTGTACGTATGTACCTCCTTCGAAAGATAATCTTCTTGTTGATGTGCTCCATGATACCCCATCATCAACTGACATGGACATTGATGTTGCTGCTATCAAAGGAAAAGGAAAAGCTATTGCCTCGTCCTCTGAAGATGGTGGAGCTGGTACCCAAGAAGCTTCTGCATCACTTGCAAAGGTAGTCTTTATTCTGAAGCTTCTGACAGAGATTTTAACGATGTATGCTTCATCTGCCCATGTTCTACTTCGGAAAGATGCTGAAATCAGTAGTTGCAGGACCCCTAATCAAAAGGGTTCTACTGCTGTATGCACTGGTGGAATATTTCACCATGTTCTTCACAAGTTTATTCCATATTCACGAAGTGCCAAGAAGGAAAAGAAAACAGATGGTGATTGGAAGCACAAATTAGCAAGCAGGGCGAGCCAGTTTTTGGTTGCATCATGTGTTCGTTCTTCCGAGGCAAGGAGGAGGATTTTTACAGAGATCAGTTTTATATTCAATGATTTTGTGGACTCATGTAATGGTTTCCGACCACCTGAAAATGACATACAAGCTTTTGCTGATCTGCTTAATGATGTTCTGGCTGCTCGGACGCCTACTGGTTCATACATCTCTGCAGAAGCTTCTGCCACTTTTATAGATGTTGGTCTGGTCGGATCACTGACTCGATCTCTTCAAGTGCTGGACCTGGACCATGCTGACTCACCTAAAGTTGTTACAGGTCTGATCAAAGCTCTTGAATTGGTAACCAAAGAACACGTCCATTCTGCTGATTCAAATGCTGGTAAGGGCGACAGTTCTACAAAACCTCCTGATCATGATCAATCTGGGAGGACAGATAATATTGGTGGTAGATCCCAGTCCATGGAAACACCATCTCAATCCCATCACAATTCTGCTCCAGCTGAGAATACCGAGTCTTTTAACGCTGTCCAATCTTATGGTGGTTCTGAGGCTGTCACAGATGATATGGAACATGACCAAGATCTTGATGGAGGTTTTGCTGCTGCTAACGAAGATGAATATATGCATGAAATTTCAGAGGATACACGAGGTCTGGAAAACGGCATTGATACTATGGGCATACGGTTTGAAATTCAGCCTCATGAGCAAGAAAATCTTGAGGATGATGATGAAGATGATGAAGATATGTCTGAGGATGATGGAGATGAAGTGGATGATGATGAAGATGAGGATGATGAGGAGCATAATGATCTGGAAGATGAAGTCCATCACCTTCCCCATCCTGACACTGATCAAGATGATCATGAGATTGATGATGAAGAGTTTGATGAAGAAGTGTTGGAGGAAGATGATGAAGATGAGGAGGATGAGGAGGATGGAGTTATACTGAGGCTGGAGGAAGGCATAAATGGGATTAATGTTTTTGACCATATTGAGGTTTTTGGTAGAGAGCATGGTTTTCCTAATGAAACACTTCATGTGATGCCAGTTGAAGTTTTTGGTTCTAGACGTCAAGGGCGCACTACTTCTATTTACAGTCTTTTGGGCAGAGCTGGTGAGAATGCGGCTCCATCAAGGCATCCTCTTTTGGTTGGACCTTTGTCTCTGCATTCAGCCCCTACTAGGCAATCAGGTACACATCTTTAAATGCTTTTGATGTGTTTTAAATTAGTTTAAATGTTTTTACTACTTTTTTAAGTTAAACTTTGCTGATGGTGGTTCCTGAATTTCAGAAAATTCCCGTGATGGGATCATACAAGATCGGAACTCAGAGATCACTTCGTCAAGATTGGACAGTATTTTCAGATCACTGAGGAATGGGCGCCATGGACACCGTCTCAACTTGTGGATGGATGATAACCAGCAAGGTGGTGGATCAAATGCAGGCGTAGTGCCCCAGGGACTTGAGGAGTTACTTGTTTCCCAATTGAGGCGACCAACACCTGAAAAGACTTCTGAAGAGAATGCAACACCAGTGGATTCTCAGAACAAAGAAGAAGTTGTTGAGTTACAAGAATCAGATGCAGGTGTAAGGCCTGAAATGCCTGTTGAAAATGATATGAATAATGAAAGTGGTAATGTGCGTCCTACTGATACATTGGATAACTCCGGCAATGCTGATTTGGGACCACCAACAGCAAGTGAATCTTTACAAGCAATGGACATGTCTAGCGCACATCCACAAACTGTTGAGATGCAATTTGAACACAATGATGCAGCTGTGCGGGATGTAGAAGCTGTGAGCCAAGAAAGTGGTGGAAGTGGAGCAACTTTAGGGGAGAGCCTTCGCAGCCTTGATGTTGAAATTGGGAGTGCTGATGGTCATGATGATGGTGCAGATAGGCAAGGTTCCTCAGATAGAATGCCACTTGCTGATTCACAGGCGGCTCGCGGGAGGAGAACAAACATATCTTTTGGGAATTCTGCATCTGTAAGTGCAAGAGATGTTTCACTTCATAGTGTAACTGAAGTTTCAGAAAATTCTAGCCGGGAAGCAGATCAGGATGGTCCAGCAGCAGAACAGCAACTTAACAGTGATGCTGGTTCTGGGGCAATTGATCCTGCTTTCTTGGATGCTCTTCCTGAGGAGTTGCGAGCTGAAGTTCTCTCGGCACAACAGGGTCAAGTAGCTCCACAGTCAGCCTCTGAGCCACAGAATGCTAGTGATATTGATCCAGAATTCCTTGCTGCTCTTCCCCCGGATATCAGGGCCGAAGTTTTAGCCCAACAACAAGCCCAAAGGGTACACCAATCTCAGGAACTTGAAGGTCAACCTGTTGAAATGGACACAGTTTCAATAATTGCAACATTTCCCTCAGAGTTGCGAGAAGAGGTACATTGTTTATCGGGTTGTAGTGAATTTATTGTAAAATTTGCAAATCAAGCCTTAATAAATATACTTGCATTTCTGTTCAGGTTCTCTTAACTTCATCTGATGCTATACTTGCCAATCTTACACCGGCTCTAGTTGCGGAGGCAAACATGTTGCGTGAAAGATTTGCCAATCGTTATAATCGTACCCTATTTGGTATGTATCCTAGAAACCGTAGGGGTGAGACGTCAAGACCAGGCATTGGATCCAGCCTGGATAGAATTGGTGGAGGCCTTGCCTCACGTAGGCCTATTGGTGCTAAGGTAGTTGAAGCTGAAGGAGCTCCTTTAGTCGATGCAGAAGCTCTGCATGCAATGATTCGGGTGCTTCGTATGTTTCAGGTAGGAGTCATGAGTTTCCTAAGATTTTTCTATTAATTTGAATTCTCTTATTATGTTGAGAAATAATGGATGTAATTTTGCAGCCTCTGTATAAAGGTCAGCTGCAGAAGCTTCTGTTGAACTTATGTGCTCATGTTGAAACCAGAAATTCTGTTGTGAGAATTCTGATGGGCATGCTAATGCTTGATACAAGAAAGCCTGGTAATAACTCAACTGCTCTAGAGCCATTGTATCGGCTATATGGTTGCCAGGGCAATGTAATGTATTCACGCGCCTCAGCTAAAGATGGTAAGATCTCCTATATGACATACTTATTAGAGAAATTTGTTGCCTGTTATTTGTGACGCATCAATTGGTAAATAAGAATGAAAGGAAGCGTTGTTGAAAGCTTTCTTGTGTCTTACTATTAGAATGTTATTATGATACTCAGGACAGTAGATGGCCATGGGTGGTTTTCTTTTGTCTGAATTACATGATTTTTTTAGCAAAAATTGGGAAACATCCATGTTTATATTTGATCACAGTTATAATTCTCAAATTTTTCTTGCTCTTCAAGGGGGCATCCAATTCATTCTCACTATTTGCGTGAAATGAATACCGTAAATAATGTACCTACGGTGGGTGAATGTTCTAGGTCTATTGATCAGTGTATGGGTGGATAATTCCTTTTGCGATCACTGCTAAAAAATTCAGTGAAGTAAACTTGTTTTTTTTTTTTTTTTTTTTGGACGAAAGAAAACTTGTTACTAATCTCACACTTATAGTATGACATTTGGGATGTACTTTACTAGCTTCTAATTTAGTTTCAGGGTTCTAACATATTGCTTTTATAATATAGGAGTTCCGCCATTGTTATCTCGCCGCATACTGGAAACACTGACTTATTTGGCTCGGCATCATCCTAACGTGGCAAAGATTTTGCTTCACTTACGGTTGCCTCATTCTGCCCTTCAAGAAAGAGAGAATATTGATAGGACACGTGGAAAAGCTGTGATGGTTGTGGAGGAGAATGGTCAAAATAATAGTCATAATCAGGAAGGATATCTGTCCATTGCTTTGCTTTTGAGCCTCTTGAATCAACCCCTTTATTTGGTGAGAAGTATAGCTCATCTTGAACAGGTAAGATTATGGACATATTTATATTTATTTTCTCTCTCTGGGGGTTATTTTTCTATGCAAGTGGAGTGACGTAGATTTACATTCATCTCCATATCATTTTTACAGCTTCTCAACTTGTTGGACGTCATCATTGATAATGCCGAAAGCAAGTCATCTGAAAAATCTTTGGCTTCTGTTTCTGAACAACCATCTGCTCCTCAAATTTCGACTTCTGATGCTGAGATGAATACAGAGTCTGGTGGCACTTCGATTGATGTTGGAACGCAAAATAAGGTTGTTGATTCCTCCAAACCCTCAACTTCTGGTGCAGATGACGAATGCTATACTGAAAGTGTTCTGCTGAACCTGCCACAACCAGAACTTCGCCTTCTATGTTCATTGCTTGCACGAGAAGGGTATAACATTAATTTTCTATTTGCCAACAGCATAATCATATTTTTTTTTTGAATATGTACTTAATCATGATCAATTAGTACTACTTATTTGAAGATAACGTTGTCTTATATTGCACTTTTGCTGGTACGTATTGATTAGCAGGTTATATAGCTACTATGGAAAAAATTTAGTTACATGCACTTTGGGTATCTGACATTTTATTTTCTCAACCCAGGCTTTCAGATAATGCATATACTCTTGTAGCGGAGGTAATGAAGAAGTTGGTAGCAATTGTTCCTACACATTCCAATCTGTTCATTACTGAGCTAGCAGATGCTGTTAGAAATTTGACTAGATCTGCCATGGATGAGTTGCACAAGTTTGGTGAAGCAGTGAAAGCGCTTCTGAGTACCAAGTCGTCTGATGGAGCTGCTATTTTAAGAGTTTTGCAGGCATTAAGCTCCCTCGTTGCCTCACTGATTGAGAAAGAGAAGGATCCACAGATTCTCGCAGACAAGGAGCATACTGCTTCTCTTTCTCAGGTTTGGGACATCAATGCAGCTTTGGAGCCTTTGTGGCTTGAGCTAAGCAGTTGCATAAGTAAGATAGAGAGCTATTCAGATACTGCCCCTGATTTGTTGACTTCATATAGAGCTTCCACATCTAAACCATCTGGTGTAATTCCTCCACTGCCTGCTGGGACTCAAAACATTTTGCCATATATAGAGTCTTTCTTTGTGGTTTGTGAGAAATTACATCCTGGGCAGCCAGGCCCCGGTAACGACTTTAGTGTTGCTGCAGTTTCTGAGGTTGACGATGCCAGTACTTCTGCTAGCCTGCAGAAAACCTCGGCTCCCACTTTGAAAGTGGATGAGAAACATGTTGCTTTTATGAAGTTCTCAGAGAAACATAGGAAATTGCTAAATGCTTTCATCCGTCAAAATCCTGGTTTGCTAGAAAAGTCTTTCTCGCTGATGCTGAAGGTTCCTCGCTTCATTGATTTTGACAACAAGCGTGCTCACTTCAGGTCGAAGATAAAGCATCAACATGATCATCATCACAATCCTCTAAGAATTTCAGTAAGAAGAGCATACATTCTTGAAGACTCGTATAACCAGCTTCGCATGCGGTCAACTCAAGATTTGAAGGGGAGATTGACTGTTCACTTTCAAGGAGAGGAAGGCATTGATGCTGGTGGACTTACGAGGGAATGGTATCAGTTGTTGTCCAGGGTTATCTTTGACAAGGGAGCACTGCTATTTACAACAGTGGGCAATGAATCTACTTTTCAGCCGAACCCCAACTCTGTTTACCAAACAGAACATCTTTCATATTTCAAGTTTGTAGGGCGAGTGGTGAGTACAAGAGTTTCTTAGGGTCTTTGCTGCACTGAGTTGATTTGATTTGATAGAAATTCATTCTCTTAATTACTTTTACAGGTTGGGAAAGCACTTTTCGATGGTCAATTATTGGATGTCCATTTTACTCGATCTTTCTACAAGCATATTTTGGGGGCTAAGGTCACTTATCATGATATTGAGGCCATTGATCCTGATTACTTTAAAAACCTCAAGTGGATGCTTGAGGTATGCGGAATGAATTCAACTTGGATTATCACTCTCACTCACACACAGAGACACCAACACACTGCCTATATCTAACAGTGATTAACTCCTTTTTTGTCTGTTATGTGCAGAATGATATAAGTGATGTTCTAGACCTTACTTTCAGCATTGATGCAGATGAGGAGAAACTTATATTATACGAAAGAACAGAAGTAATGCAATTTCCTCTTTCCTGAAACCGAAATTTTTGTTTCAATATGACTTCTGTTGTATTAATTTTGTTGAGCATAATGCAGGTAACTGACTATGAACTGATTCCTGGTGGGCAAAACATTAAAGTCACAGAAGAAAATAAGCACCAATATGTTGACTTAGTTGCAGAGCATCGATTAACAACTGCTATTCGTCCTCAGATAAATGCTTTTTTGGAAGGATTCTCTGAATTAATCAATCGGGAACTAATATCTATTTTCAATGACAAGGAACTGGAACTATTGATCAGTGGGCTTCCAGATATTGACTGTGAGTTTCTTGTGTCAGAACTTCTTTTGTTCTAATTATGGCTTTTATATTTCAGGACGTGCAATTCTCATAACAATTTCTGTTTCCATGTGTTTCAGTGGACGACATGAGGGCAAATACCGAATATTCTGGATACAGCCCTGCATCTCCCGTCATACAATGGTTCTGGGAGGTTGTCCAAGGTCTTAGCAAGGAGGATAAAGCTCGTCTGTTGCAGTTTGTAACTGGCACCTCTAAGGTATTGATTTGCATTGTTTTCCTTTGTTTACTCTAGAACTGCAAGTTTAGCAGAAAATCCATGCCGTGGAAAAATTCTTGAATATATGGGTCTCTTTAGCATGAATTGGGCTGAGGTATTGGTGGAAAATCCATGCCATGGAAAAAAAAAAACTTTAAATATGTGGGTCTATTTAGCATGAATTGGGCTGTGGTTGAATTGTTGTATAGGTTTCCGCTCTAGATATGCATCTAGATCTTGATTCGAAATATGCTACATTCATATGTGATGTTGGAATTTCATTGTGCTGCATAGTGTTCTTATTCTATCTCATGTATGCATTGGTGCATCGGGAAGTTAAAAAATGTGTGGTAAGCAATGTTTTTTCCATTTTGTCCAGGTACCTTTAGAAGGTTTTAGTGCACTTCAAGGGATTTCAGGCTCTCAGAAATTTCAGATACACAAGGCGTATGGGAGCCCTGACCACTTGCCATCTGCACATACTTGGTAACTTTCATCTCACTTTCTTGTTTAATATGGGTTAATTTATCACGGCTCTTGTTAATCTAAGCCAATTTTTCTCCATCATTTTGTTAGTCTCGTCTTTTGTTTCTATTTTTAATCCAATTTACTGCATGGCTTATTAAAGAAATTTCTTATTAATGCAGTTTCAATCAGTTGGATTTACCGGAGTATCCTTCTAAGCAACATCTTGAAGAGAGACTGCTTCTTGCGATTCATGAGGCCAATGAGGGATTTGGTTTTGGTTAAGAGCTTAGAAGGTGGTCACCATGTAGATAATATAAATCATGTTGAAGATGATCATGGGAAAAAGGGAAGTGGTAAATGGGCGTATGAGATTTTACTTTTTTGTTGATACATTATAAAACTGTACAGTTACTTTTTTCAATGAAAAGTGCTTTTGGCAGTTATTTTTTGCCAATTCGCTTTTGCCTCTGTTTGATGTTGATGCTCTCTGTGTCTCCTTTTGCCTACGGCCTTGATTCTATTTCATTTTTTCTGCTAAACAATTTTCTGCTATCAAAGCTAGATGACTTCAAGTATCGTTTCGGGATTTGGTCGTTATCTCATTATACGTAAAAGTGTTGCCATCGATCAAGTAGTGGAATCCTTTACTCGTTAAGATTTTGGCAATTTATCCGTCTAGGTTTAAGGCAAATAAATGCTTAAAATTCTTGCGATTGGATTTGATTCAAGCATGGTTTGCAGAATAGATTAGACTTTATTTTTTTTTAAAGATTCAGACTTTAAAAAGTTTAGATTATAGAATTTGAGTTTAGAAAATGAAATCATGGGTTTGAAATTAAAATTTAGGTATGGATAAATAAATTCGCTTCAAAAATTAAAATTTTGAGTTTGGAGAGAATAATTTGTGGGTTCGGGGTACGGTTTTCATTTTTCGTATCCTCTCAATCCTATTCAAATTTCTGTTCAAACCCAAACTTGCATTCCCAAAGCCAAATTTCTCACTCTTACGGATGATAAAAAACGAAAGGTCCTTGCTGTAAAACTTTATGTTAAGAATGCCATCGTATTCTATATCATCATTAAGGCAAACAAATTGCAGTCCTCAGTCATTTAGTTATAAAAGGCTCAGACAAACACTGATGTAGTGTAAAGAAGGCTGCTTGTAACATTTTACTTACTAGCAGGAGGATGCTTTATCTTAACCAAATCCTCGACTTGACTGCTGGAATCTGATCTCTATCATTTTTGTTGTTAGGGAATGTTCTTTGAGTAGTAGTAGCTGGTTTTATACTTCTTGTAATCCTAGCCAATGCTTTCTGCGTACCAGACTTTTTTCCTTTGTTTGGTTCAGAAGAAAACATCTTCCCATCAGACAAACTAGCTGGCGGTATGAAATTGTTCTCATGCCCTTTGCTTCGGAACTCTCTTTTTCTCCTGATCTCGTGAAGCGATTCAGGAACTTTGAGCAGCACAGACCCATGGTCTGTCATCTGGTTATTATAGCTGAAGCTCCAGAGACCGAGGGGATTGATGTCGCCAATAGTCTCATGTCTCGAAAATGTTTTTGTTTCATTGGGGGTGGCTTCTGAGTTCTCAGCAGAAAATGCTGATGATGCATGTTCTTGTTCTTGCTGTCTCAACTTTTCTTCTAGTTCTTTTACCTGAAAATATATTGGGAAACAAATTAGTATATCTGCCAACTCTTTTTACAGCACAATGAAATTGTAGTAAGAACCTTTTGTTGAAGCAACTGGAACCCTTTGTTGTTTTCTTTCATTGCCAACTTTTCTTCAAGTTCCTGAACCTGTCATAACAGAAGTAGTCAATTTGCGGATGTGGTTGATGTATCTGGGATACTGGAAAAAGATATTTACACCTCACAATTACATTAAATAAGTTGAACTATATGACAATTTATATATACCAACATATATATTTTTTTATAGATATATACACAACTTATCCATGAACATAATGTGCGAGTGATCTTTCTACATTTTGCATAAGCGTAGTCATCCCACTTGTTGCTAAATTTCCTTGATATGCATCATTATTATAGTGAAAGTGAGCTCATCCATTAAGTGCAAAAATAATCAAGGACAATATCATTCAGCTGGATTAACTCCTATATCAAAGTTTAGTTGTGGTGCACCCTAATTGAGGTTCTTTAGAAGTTGAGGAAATAAAAAAGAGAGGAGCAGTGACAGGCCTGAAACCATCTTTGATAATTTGCAATTGATGTTAGGGAAATATGAAAATAACTCATAATTCTCAAATGAAAATTACCTTCCATTGAGCAACTGCTGAATGATGCTCAAATTCTTGTGTTCTTTCTTTTAACTTGTTCTCAAGGTCTTTCACCTGTGTAGCATAAGCAAGAAGTCAAAATCAACCGTTTTTAGCAAGTATGATAACTTCTGTTGCACGCAGCTCTTCTGAGATCCAATAAGTACTACCATTTCACTTCCCTAGCACTCTAGCAGGAACGATGATCATTTTTTATTTCTTTTATTTTACTTGTTAATCCAACTCTTCAAGGGTAATTGCATTCTAGAATTTTGCTAATTTGGAATTTTAGTTTTTAAGTATTTTTCAGTTGACTGCAGAGACCTTGTTTTGAAGAATCATGGGATATGCATGCTCACGTTCTTTCTGCTTGTTCTCAAGCTCTTTGACCTTTTGAAAAAATAGAAATCAGATGTTAGCCAACATAAATTTATTCTGTATAACAAAAGAAGAAAAATAACTTAACATCAATCAACTACCAAGCAAAAGCAAGTAAGCAACCTTTTTTTGAAGATCCAAGTAGGCCTCTGCCTTTCCATTTGCTTCCAACAACTGGTTTTCCAGTCGTCTGGATACATCGATCTTCAACGCAATTTGCTTGTCAAGTTCATTAATCTTTTCTTGTTGGCTTCTACACAGTTGATAATCACCTTTTGCCTTACCTTCTAAATTCTGAAAGTTGTCTTCTAATTTTCGTAAAGCATCATCTTTAGATCTCAAATCTTGCTTTAGCTTGTCATTCTTCCAAAAAAAAAATCAGCAATGTGTTAACTCTTGATTTAGATTGTGCAGGTGCTTATCAGTTTCTAAATGGGGAGAGGAAAGCACTTATTCATTCCCTAAAAATATTTTAGCTCGTCATTATTCCAAAAAAAAAAGATCAAGAAAGAAGACATAATCAGCAATCTGTTAACTCTTGCTTTAGATTGTGCAGGTGCTTATTAGTTTCTAAATGGGGAGAAGACAGCACTTGTTCATTCCCTAACAATATTTTTTCCCTGATAAGTTACCTTAACAGAGTTAACAAGTTCACTGTGAAAATGGATATTGAAGGGAGAAAGAAAAAAACAACTGTTAACTTGGGCTTCCCTGAGCTTACCTGATTTCTTAGCTTTTGAACCTCACCCGTATCCACTTGCTTCCTTGCAGGACCTAATTCAACCCCTCGAACCCGTGCTGCAAAGTTTAGAGAACTTAAAGTCTCACTCAGGTCCTGCTCTGAAGGGCTAATTTGCACAAACATCAGAGTTTTAGCATCTCCACCTGTGGCATATCAAAAGATAGAAATGTTACATGCTGACCTCTTATATTTCTAAGGCTGGTAACTAATAGTGCATTCAAGCTACAAGCAATATATAATTTTGTGCTGCTGCTTACCCAAGGAGTCTTGAAGTAGATGTGTGAGCTTGGAATTCCTGCAAACACCAATGAAACATCAGATTATCGAGAATGGGATGTATGTCTTGATATGTGATAATATAAATATAAAAACAAACCTATAAGGAATGTGGCTTTTCTTTGCTGCCAAAGCAGAGATAACATCGCCAAGAGCTGATAGAGATCTATTGATGTTTTGAGCTTCTTTGAGCCGTTCCCCTTGAACTTCAGTTTTCGCCAGCCTCTCACTTCCAGCAAGGTCCACAAGCCAAAGCTTGCTAATGGTGCAATCGCCAGTTATCAAGTTCTTTGCTCTTACCATTATGCAAAGTATGCTAACAGAGATCAAACAAAGAACATCAACAATATTGCAAGAACAATAAAAATTAAAGTAAAGGCCCATGTATGTGATAACAGTTCAGGTCAAGTTCTAACCAATGAGATCTGCTGCTATGTTCATTGACGTTGTTTGATCCTGTTGCTCTTGCATTGCTTCCAGCTTGCAGAACATTCCAGACCTCCTTAATGTTCTCAACTTTGGCTTCAATAACTCCAGGTATGTGATGAACGCCTTCAGAAGCTTGCCTCATCTCCAACCTAAAACACAAAAGAAAATTTATACTCTACGAGGAAATCTATATGATATGACCATACCAAGCCACATCTACACTATGACTATGAGCAAGCAGCTCAAGTGAGATTTCTGACTTCTATAGTAAATTGTATTACAACTTTACCTTTTTGATGTAGAAGAGGTTGCTAGCAAGTCTCTGATTTGCTCATTATAGACTTCAAGCACGCTAACAGATATGTTGTATGTGAAAGTATCTTTCCTTTCCTCAGCAGTTATAAACAACTGTTCCAAGGTCCTATAATTGACCCCTCGATTAGTCTCAGGACCTTCCATTGTGAATGTCTTTCCTGTTCCCGTTTGCCCATATGCAAAGATACAAACATTGTAGCCATCTAATACTGAAACTATCATAGGCAAAGCATCTGCAAATACATCGACTGTAACAGCAAGATAAAACTTCCAAGTCAATTTATGTAAAATTGATCAACCATTTCGCAATTCCAAACAAAACAAGAGAGTACCCCAGGTTAAGTCATTTTAAAGGTAGAAAGCTTTCTCTCTGTTGTGTATGCATACCTTGATCATCCTCTGGTGTGTAAACTCGGTCAAATTTGAATATCTTCCTAGTGGAGCCAGTTGAAATTATCCCAAGCTCTCCATCCTTGGCTGCATCAAAATGTACAACAGTTGCATGCCCAGCCAATGCCTCCTCTTTCCTCAATGGGCGACACCGACAAAACACCCTGATGTTTCCTGAAATGTAGAGTTCAAAGTAAAAGCAAGAACCAGCTCAATTCACAATCTAGCATCGCAAAGACGATGTAAACTTCCCAATGGTTTAAGTGGAGTAGAAGAAGGAAAATAATAATACCTTTTGCCTCCTGAATTTGGTTATAGAGTATCTTCCTCTTTGCCTGCTCCTCACTCAGCTTAAGCTTAAGATCATCAGACTCTGCAACTGCAAGATGCATATTGTACTTATAGATGTATATCTAGTTCAAAAGTAATTATATATAATCAAAGACTCTACAAACTTACTCATTGCTTGAACTGCAGATACCATATTGCTCAATTCTGGAATGGCATCAGCACACTTGTGCACTTCGCAATAGAGCTGATAAAATTCTTGCTTCATCAACTGCAAATGGAGCAACAAATCATTCATTTTCTGTCCATCCAAGAAGACACTACATGAATGTGAGAACACATGTAAATGATACCTACTTTAACTTCCCTTTCCAATTTGTCAACAACTGCAGTCCACAGCCTCTTATCATGTTCATATTGACCAGAAATATTTCTCAGCTTTGCTGCAGTTTCTTCTCTAGCTTGATCTGAAAGTAGTATTCCTAATCAGAAAAAGTTGTCTGCGATGGATGTTAAAAGGTATCTGCAGCCTAATGATACTCATAGAGAAGGTATTTTGAGCCATTCACTCTCAACACTATTTATCTCCACATAACTAAAAGTCCCATTACTTGTAGCTGGATCCTGCCTTACCTAAACAATGAATTGTATATAACTTGTTATCGAGTTCCATGGTGACATCCTGTAGCTGTTTGTTTGCTGTTGTCAGTGACATCCAAGCTTCGTGACATTCATCTGTCTTGAGCTGGAACCGCATCTTCAGCTCTTCTATCCTCTTTTCATACTTGGCAATAAACTGCATCCTCATATATTTTTCCTGCAGTTTACATCAAATAAGAGACAATATAAACAAGAAGTCAAGGGCTTGAAAGTTCCAATATTAATTTGAAGCTATATATCTAACCTGACAAGATGAAATTTCTATCTCAGCAGCACAATTGTTACACCTTCCATGTTTCACCTTCAATGCTTTAATCAAGTATACAATAGAAGACGTGAGTCTCAAGAAGAAGTTACGTAGAGACATGTTTCATACAATCAACTGAAACCAGACATGTAAAAATACCTGGTAATCTGGCCCGCTTTATACAAATTCCACCAACTATTGGACTTCCATTCACTCCTTCAAACCTTATTACAATTGTCCCATCCTCCCCCACAGACACTTTGACATCTACCACTTGTAGTGCCTTATTCGCTCCAATGGCAGAATAGATATCAATTTCAGAGAGAACCTATCATTTTCACACGCCAAAAGAGACCAGTTTCAAACTATATATGAAATTATACCAGAAAAGTAACAAATTTGATACATGTAGGCAAACTTTTTAATTTCAATCACTTGCCTTCTCTTCTTGCATGAAGACATCAAACACCCTCATTCCTTTTGGACCATTGGTGTATATGATTTCTGAAAAATGGAGATCTACAAAGTAATCTCCAGGAGATAGGTTCTCGAACCGATATGAGAAATTCCCAAAACGTGCAGATTGATAAATGGATGGTATATCACTCCCTTCAATGGTTTCATCAGTTCTTATAACATTCCCTCCTTGGAAAAACTGGTCAGGCTCAACCCGAAAACCGAAATTTCTATTTTCCATTAGAGCCTCCCCTCCAGCATTCAGAAACAACACAGGCTTATCTGGTTCAAGAGACAAAACAATGTCAACACTAACCCTAAAATGTACGGACCGGCCAAGAATCCCCCAATTTTTTTTTTTTTTTACTCTTTTCGAAAATAAAAATACTAAATTTCGATTCTTTCTTATTCAGTGTAGCTTATTCGTTAACTTTCATTTTATTTTATTTTTCTGAATTTACATATTACGAAACCTAACTTCCAAGAAATGAGCGAATTGCTTGTAATTCAGAATTCCATAACTCAAGAAACGAAAACAAAAGCGAAATTAAAAAGTGAAACAGCGAAATTAGTAAAAACCTGGGCAAGCGGAGTGTACGAACCCGGTTCGGACCAGTCTCGAACCGGGAATACAGAGAGTCTCGTCGTCGTCGTCATTGCCGGCCTGTTTAGGAGGCTCGATTTCGTTGCCGAGAGCAGTGAAAGAAGTAGAATTGGGGATTATAGTTTCTGAGGATTGGTGGTGGAAGAAGTGTGTCTCTGCCATTAGAGCTCTGTTTGTTCTTTCTGTTTCTGAAACGTTTGAATAATTTTGTGGGAAAAAAAACGTTTGAATATTTTTTTTTTTTGGGTTACAGAGGAGGCCCAGGGCATTGAATTTGTTTACCGTTGAGATCCAAAGGCCCGATGCTAATCAATCAAACACAATCATGTTAACTACAAACTATTGATTCAAACATTTTTCTTTTCAAACCTTTTTTTTTTTATTTGTAACGGTTAAATACATAAATGAATATACCTACATTTTTTTCTCCATAATTTCACACCTTCTCTATTTCCTCCCATAGTTCACCTCCTCAATCTCCTTCTATCTGCATCGTCTCTTTTTAGTGGAAAAAATATCCGGCCCAAATTGACATCAAAGAAAGATGAAGCTTTTTACATTGTGTACATCAAAATCTCTGAAAATTGGGTATGAGCCAAAAGGGCAAATGCATTTGGAAACAAGTCGAGCAAAAATTCAATAAATATTTCAATGTCACTCTCTGAATGTAAGAATAATGAGAGTTGTAAAGTTCGATGGCAAAAATACCTCTTTCCACAAAAGAACAAATGATACCAATGCGTTAAACGTGCCGAGAGGAGGATTCATAATGGAGCAAATCTCTCCGACCAAGTAAGATTTTTTTTACAATTTTTTTAAATTTACTTTTTTAAATGATTGTATTATTTTTTATGAAAGTATTATTATTTATATTGTTGTTATATAATCGAAAATTTGTTATAGTAACACCTAGCCGAGGAATTATTCAAGGAAGACATGAATGGAAAAACTTTTGGCTTTCAAAGTCGTTTCAATTTGTGTAGTGGTTGGGTGACTTTTCAAGATATACCATGTAATGCCCCAGATTTTAAAAATTCATAATAAATAGCTCGGGTATCCGAACAAATTTCCAAAAATTTCTACGGACTCGTTGTAATGTATACTTTTATTTTCAAGTTCACAAATTGAAGTTACGACATAAAAAAAATTTCTGAAAAATTCTCAAGGCTATTTGATAATTACCGAGATTACGAATTTAATCTCGATTAACTCCAAATCAATTTCTTAATTTTTCCTGGGGCTCACATGTCACAAGAAAACTTTGGTCTGCCATCAATGCAAAGAAACCTCACTTTTTCCTTGGAGAATGATGAGGATCCAAACGAGTCTAATTCGACTATGGATTCCATTCCTAGACCAATGAGACGAAATATCGCAAGAAGAAAGCAAGTCGAGACCCAAAAAAAGGAGGAGAAAGTCTTTCAAGAAAAACTATTGGCCAACATAGAGCAAATAGCAGAAGAAAATGCCAAGGCGGAAAAAGGAAAAAGTGATAAAAGAGAAAATAAAGGAGTATCGACGCGACGCGAGAGCGAGAAGGAAGAAGCTATTGTATACAATTATGCAAATCCTTGATTTTACTCTGAGAAGTAAGGCGTATTTGGATGGGAAGAAAATGTTTTACACTCTCATGAATGAATGCATGGTGGAATTCCAATATACACCCTCCTCGCCAAGTAAGCTACGCACTGTACAAAAGTCCTGAGGAGTTGAGGACTCCCCGATATAAAGAAAATGTTGTATTGTTTCTGCTTTTCAAGAAGTGGAGAGAGAGAGAGTGGGAGATGGAAATGGAGCAGCTGCAAAGCATGGGCTTCCCCGCCGAGCTAGCCGCCGAAGCCCTGGCTGCCACCGGCGGCAACTCCACTCTCAAGGCCACCGATTGGATTCTCAACCGCAATTCCTCAACCACCACAATCGCCTCAACTCCCACTGCCACCTCTCAGCCCAAACTCAACCGCTTCTTCCTCTCCCAATCCCCAAATTCACAATCCCAAGACAAACCAGCAGAAGAACTCTCCAACTCCAAGCGCCGCAAACTACTCATCCCAGAAAACCCATCACCCAATAGTTCCTCCGATAAACCCGTATGCAGAAGCCACGAGCCCTTGTCGGAGCGGATGCGGCCCAGGACCCTAAACGACGTCGTCGGCCAAGACCACTTACTGGCCCCAAACTCACTCCTCCGCTCCGCAATCAAGTGCGAGCGTCTCCCTTCCCTCGTCTTCTGGGGCCCGCCAGGCACCGGCAAGACCTCCATTGCCAAAGCCATCATCAACTCCGCCTCCTCCGGCCCTCGGTCCTACCGGTTCGTTTCGCTGTCGGCGGTCACTGCCGGGGTCAAAGATGTGAGGGACGCCATTGACGAGGCCCGGAAGAGGAAGAAGATGAACGGTCAGAGAACTGTGCTGTTCGTGGACGAGGTTCATAGGTTCAACAAGTCCCAGCAGGATTCTTTCTTGCCGGTAATCGAAGACGGCAGCATAGTCTTCATGGGCGCCACAACCGAAAACCCTTCGTTCCATTTGATCACGCCGCTCTTGTCTCGCTCTCGAGTTCTTGATCTCCGCCCCTTGAGTCCCCAAAACATTGAGGTCCTTCTCAGACGAGCAGCCGAAAATTCCGAAATCGGATTGGCTCAAAGTGTGGGAATGCCGGTAGAGGTGAATGAGGAAGCTATATGTTTCATTTCAGCCAATTGTGATGGAGATGCTAGAGTGGCACTCAATGCATTGGAAATCTCAGCTACAACAGCAGCTGCCCGAGTCTCGTCTACCCCAAATTCAGTAGCTGGTGTTAGCTTGGAGGATGCCAAGGAAGCATTACAATGCAAGCATGTGGCTTCGGACAAAGCAGGGGAAGAGCACTACAACCTCATCAGTGCGCTTCACAAGTCTATGAGAGGAAGTGATGCCAATGCAGCTATTTATTGGCTGGCAAGGATGGTTGAAGGAGGCCAGGAGCCCTTGTACATTGCCCGCCGCCTCATAAGGTTTGCGAGCGAGGATGTGGGATTGGCAGACCCATTGGCACTTAACCAGGCTGTTGCTTGTTACCAAGCTTGTCACTTTCTGGGGATGCCAGAGTGCAATGTCATTCTTGCACAGTGTGTAGCTTACTTGGCTTTGGCTCCTAAATCTATTGCGGTTTATAAAGCAATAAACAGTGCAACAGAAGTGGTGAAGGGGTCAGTTGGACAGAATGAGGGAGTGCCTCTTCATCTCAGGAATGCGCCCACTAATCTAATGAAGGAATTTGGGTATGGGAAAGGATATATATACACTCCTGACAATCCCTCTGCCCAACAGAGATTTCTACCGCCGTCACTTGAAGGTTACAATTTCCTTGATTGGCCAATCAGTAATGACACTGATGGATGAGAAGCCTTTGGTTCACTGCCCTGGTTAGCAACTCTTCACTAATCTTTTCCTTTTTGTTCAGGGGTAGTAATATATTGATGTGTTTGGGGATTTTGGTCCATACATTAACAACCAGTATAGTTTTGAAATTGCTTATGATCATGACTGCATGTAGATGGCCTTGTTCTGTAGTGCTGGAAGTTTCAGTAGTTGTTTTCTCTTGAATTTGGTCAATCCTTTTTATCATTTTGGGGACTTCTTTGCCTGCATTCTTATTTGACCAATATATTATTTAAGACAGAGAGAAATCTGTACACAAAGTTGTGGTGCAGTAATTGCAAGATGAAAATTAAAATAGAAGGTTCAAATTAAGGAAAAATTACAAAGTGGAGAAGAGGATGATAGCGAAATTCCGCTATATAAAGTTGGATATGTTATACAGTAACTTTGTGAAAGTGTATCTGTCTCTGCCAAGGGGTGGATGGTTGATGCTGCTGAAATTCTGATGAATGGCTTAGTTTCGTGGAATGATGGAGCAACTGTGTAGTCTATTGTATAATTTGTGAAAAGTTCGAATTTTTGTTTATAGTGAAAAATTACTTTTTGAACAAGGTCAGCCATTGTATGTATACAACATTGATTTGACTTGAATTCTGCAAGTAGTGAAAGTTTATGAAAAAGGTTGAAATTAGTGGAAATCAATGGAAGGTGAGGGAAGTTGCATGAATATGGTTTCTCTGATCATTGCCCATCCATAATGAACAGCAATCAAGTGGTTATGCATTTTGAAATACCCAAATGAAAGGGTGGTTTAAAACTGTTGAAAAATGATAAGCGCGTGGCTACCATTTATATTATGTAACTTTCCACTTTTTTAGAGTTAAATTTTAGTATTTTACAACCTATTATTTCTACTACATAGGCAGTTATAATTAGTGTTTAGTTGTGTCTCAAACCATTAGCTACCTTCTCTTTCTTGTTATTCTACACCTTGTTATTCCAGGATCAAGGTGTTCAAAGCCAAGTATTGAGGGAGGTCACTTTTATTCCAAATGCTAAGGAAAAGTATTCTCTTTGGACCTCAGATTCTATTGCAGGGTAGGAAGTGGAGTGTTGGCAATGGTTGAATAATTAAATTTTGGACAGACGTCTGACTTGGTTACTGTCCTCTTCTGGATTTCGCCTCTACCAACTGTCCTCGATGAAGTTTTGGTTGGCTACATTGTTGAAGTGTAATCGAATCTTGATAAAAGCTAATTGGGGTCTTAGGGACTAATGTAACTCAATTAATCATATGCATTCCTACTTGGGTTTGGAATTGATGTGTAGGACTCCTAGTATTTGGGGACCTACCTCAAATGGAATGTCAATATAAAGTCATCCTTTAACCTTTGCACCCATACTGATTCTTTATCTCATTCTGAATGGAGCATTATTTGGAAGCTTATAACACCCCATAAGCTTAAAGACCTCCTTTTGGGCCTTGTCTCGAGCATATCTAATAATGTCCTTGCTCATTTGTTAATTTTTCTTGGGTATGTAGCACCTCTGCCAGAGAGTTAGAATGAAGAAATAAAATCCGACGTGTTTAGATTAAGTAGCAAGGAGATTTCTCGTCAAGGCATTTGCTTCCTGCATGATCAAGTAGATGGAGTACATCAAAACGTCTATGTAAGTACTTATTCAAGAGTGTCATGATTTAAAAATCTTAGTAATTCATAGATATGATTTGAGCATGGTCTTGGATAGATTTTGTATGTTCCTAAAGTCGGTCTTCTTTCATTTGGTTGTTGCTCCCTCTTTATATCGTTCTCACATAGTCTAGGGTAAAGGAAAAATTTATTCAAAATCCTGGTTTTTGGGTTAGGCTTGATACTGCTTGATTAACATCAGTGTTTTGGATCTACATTCGATATTTGTGTATAGCAGAAGCACTTTCACTTCACTTAAAGTCGGTGGATGTGCTGGACTTTGTAATTGAATCAAGTAGATGATCTAATATATCTAATTTAGTTTACTATGTTCATTAATATTGTCAAGCAGTTGGTACGTTCACTAATATGGTAACTATGTCTCTATTATTTGCCCATTCATTTGCGTCTGTTTGTTCATTTTCAAGATCCCTGTTAAACTGTTTCCTCAAATTTTAATCAGACAATGTCTTTTTTTTTTTTTGGCTGGACAATGTCTTCTTTCATTGTAAGTTTCAAGATTAGTTTTGTTTTTGGCTGTTTTAAGAATTTAACATTCATCATGAGCAAAGTGAATTTAAGCATTGTTCGTATCATGTAATGATTAGTGTCTGCTCCAGGGTACATTTAATGAGCATGTGGAGGTTGATAAACTGAAACCAATCTCTAGGGAGCAGAATAAAGTATAGTTTGATCAAATTCTCGCTTAGTACCGTTGATTATATTGAAAATTTACTTCATTTGAACATACACTGATGTAGTATGTACAATCTTAAATCTACATAGCTGCCTTTATTTTTACCAATTATCTGAATTTGAGTGGGATGGGAGCGTGCTTTCCCTGTCATGAGCCTAGACTCGATAATTTTCTGATGAAATTTCACAGCAACATAAGGGAGATCTCTGAACGGAAATTCAACTGCTTAACGCCTAGGTAGAAATACTCCATACTCCAGATTGTACATATGTTACTCCATTCCATCTCTCTTAAATTCCAAATTTACACCCCCTCTTCTATTATTTAAGACCGGAAAGCTGCTGTAGCATTGTTTCCTGGTTTTTGCCAGGGTTTTAGTGTTCTAGGCTAGGCTTTCTGATGTTTTCTTGATCCTTAATTTGTTGGTTTCCTTATGCTGTGAATTTCTTGTCCACAGCTCTTGTATCTTTTTTTCTTCTTTCAAGCAGGCTCATATGAAGATAAGCCAAGTTTGATTCTCAATACTCCATGCAGAAGAATGATAAAACTTCACCGAAGTAGACGATTGAAAACTGAGATGAGATGTGGAACTATACTATGTCTACAGAGTCGAGCACACAGTGCGTAACTGTGTAACTAATCAATCAATGAATTTGTTTCATTAAGCTTGACGAGCGCAAAGCAAACCTGCAAGTTAACGTTGTTGTAGAATACTGTAGCAATCAATCAATCAATGAATTTGTTTCATTAAGCTTGACGAGCGCAAAGCAAACCTGCAAGTTAACGTTGTTGTAGAATACTGTAGCATGTTGCATGTGTTTTGGGGAAGCCTCTTGGGTACTCCTAACACTAAATACTCCCTACAACTTTTCAGCGCGTGAGTGGCACGCGACCGTCAGTTTTTGGCGAACGTTACCACCCATCTGCGAAAGTGAACAGTTACCACCCATCTAGATCGGATCGTCAGCCACCGCGCAATGCCTTCCCTTGTGACAATCGGACTGGGCTCGGCTGTGGCGGCTCGGAATTGAGTAGGTGGTGATTGAAACATGGTTGGACGCCCAGGAATTTGGCAGCAGAGGCGCGGATTGAGGCAGCGGAGCTTCTGGGCTCGGCAGTGATCTGGACTTCTCGGCGTCAGCGCATGAATGAGCGGTGGCTGGTGAGCTCGGAACTGCAGCAGCGGTGATGATTTGAGCTTCTGAATTGAAGAGTGGCAGAGGGTTTGGCTCGAGCGGCGTGGCAGTTGTGGCTTGGGCTTGTGGTGCAGTCGTGAGCGGCAGAGAGGGGAGTTCATGGTGCTGAAGTTTGAGAGGCTCACGGCGGTGGCTTGTGAATTGAAGGCTGCAGAGCTTTGATTGAAGTGATTTGGGGAAGAAGCCATGGAGGTGATTGAGTGGCTCGGTGGTGAGCTCGGTGATGAAGCCATGGTTGATGTGAATGAAATTGGGCAGCTTGGGCTACTGTGATGGGTTTGCAGGTGTGGATGTGGGTGCAAAGAGCAATTTTTGCTCTGATTGTGGAACTGCAGATGAAGGCAGCGCCGATGGATTTGAGTGGTGGCCATTGATGGGGAAGAGAGCTGCTGGGTTTTGCAGTGATGAGGATTTTTTTGTTCAAGGTTAGCCACTGTACCATCAATTAATGCCGTTAGTAAACAAACCAACGGTGAGATGATATGCGGCTGTGATTAACCCGTGGAGTTCAAATACTAGTCGCGTGTCCTACACGACCGAAGGAGTACATATTCCAAAGAGTACACAAGAATCTTTGGTGTTTTGGTTGTTAGGCTGTTAATGAGCGAAACTTCTGGCGTGCTCCTGGCCTATGTACTCCAGGGATCGTGTCATGCACGCGGATGACAGTTTTGTATCTCACGGGACAATCACAGCCCTCCAAAGCATCCCACCCTTCGATTGCAAACAGACGGCAGACAGCAGTTTGGGTGATGGAGAACAAAAAATACAAAACGGGTTGAGTTGTGGTCGGACTTGGATCCTCTGCTATAAAATGGCTTTGCTAGGATCTACTTGGGTTTTCATACCAAGCTGCCACGTCATTGTAATTCCATCCAACGGTTAAAAATAAAAAAGCCCAAGACTTCATCTCCCACAACAAAAGCAGCAGATTCGTCTTTCTCCCCATCTCCTACTCTCCCTCTCTTTCTTTCTCTGAAACAAAACCCATACGGCTGCAGATTCATCTTCCCCAAAGTAGCTCCAGATCCCTTCTCTCTTCTCTTTCTTTTTAGCCAAAAATAAATAAACCAAACCGACATACCACCATGGATTCAAATATGAAATTCAATGAAATAATAGTGCCTTATCTCTTTGCTCTCGGATCCACACCTTAGAATTTCTCGATGAAGATTCAGAGATTCAAAGTCCATTTCCCCTTGATTGAATTTCTTTTGAAAAGCTTGTCATAAGAAAATCTTCCTTCTCTTATTAATCAAAATCTTCATTCGATCAAGCTTCAGATGAAAAAGAAAGAAACAAAAAATAAAATTTTTATTTGTGTTACAGATATAGTTGGCGTTTGCTGCGGAGAAAGAAAGGATGAGGAGAGGCAGAGAGGATCTGCTATGTTTCTGTGGAAGTTGAGCTTTTGGACCTTTTTATTTAAACCGATAAATCTGGAGGAGATGGGGAGAGAGATGAATCTGCTGCTTTTGTTGTGGGAGTTGAAGTCTTGGGCTTTTTTATTTTTAACCGTTGGATGGAATTACAATGGCGTGGCAGCTTGGTATGAAAACCCAAGCAGATCCTAGCAAAGCCATTTTATAGCAGAGGATCCAAGTCCGTTGTGGTCTGGGCTGGGCACCGGCGGAAATTGGCGGCAGAAATGCAATGCACGGGTCAGAGAAGACCGATGGTGAAGAGAAGCTCGGGGCAAGAGCTTGGGAGCAGGAATGGTGGCGTGATCTGGAAGCACGGCGGTGCTTGGGCACAGAGCTGGAGGCTCGGCGGAGAGCAGAGGATCACGGGCTCACGGCTGAGCTTCGTGGTATGATGTGGTGGTGATTGAATGTCCTGCTCAAAGGGTGCAGCGCCGGCGATTGAGTTGAAGCATGGCTGCAGTGAAGAGTCACGGGCCTGGGTGTCCAAAGTAATTGGACGGTAGAGTTCTGAGCAACAGAGGTGCGGGTTTGTTCATGGAGGGGAAATCGAGCTGAGCTCGGCTGGAATTGGAGCTGGGCACGACGGCAGTGCGGATTGGGGGGTAATTGCTTGTGATTGTTGTGGTTGTGATGGGTGTCCAAAGTGGTTTGAGTTGCGGCAGAGCATTGGAAGATGGTATCCTGAAGGTGAATTGCAGCAGCGGCGCTGCAATTGGAAGCCATGGATGATTGAATTGGTGATTGCAGGTTGTGGAAGCTTGGCTGGGCTGTGAATGATTGTCCCAATTGCAGAGGTGAATAGTGGGCTGCAGGTAAACAGCTGGAAGAGCATCAAAGGACCAAACCGTGGACGGCACCACCGTTGACGGTGTTGACTAACTGAGGACCTATTAACGTTGGCCAAATACTGACGCCGCGTGTAGATTACGCGCTGAAAAGTGGTAGGGAGAGTATATACCCCAGAAGTACCCAAGACTCTCTCGTTAATGAGTACGAAGTCCAAAGGCACTGCTTCTGCGTCGGCCGTCAAAAAAGCAAGTCATCCCATTCAGACCGTATGTTAACGCTAAGTGGAATATGGTTACATGGTTGACGGGCTTTATGGTCACTCGGTTAGAAGGAAGCTAGGCAAGAAAATTCACAAGCTAGCTTCAAAATGTGCATCTATTTGCGATTGACAAAAGTATAAATGCATCTGAACTTGAGCACAAAGCAATAGCATCTAATGTCCATCATTGTTTGACAACCTATTGGGGTGCAAATGGGTGTTGGAACCAACAGCTTTGGTGCTTTAAATTCCTTCATCTTCTTCTTCCTTTTCTTCTTCTCCAGCTTGCTTGCTTCGCATTATCATTGCGCTGAAGTTGATGAGATAACTCCTTCGCAACCATTAGCGCAGGGACAAACTCTAGTCTCATCCCCTGAACACATTTTCGAGTTAGGCTTCTTCAGTCCTAATAACTCTGCTAACAAGTACGTGGGGATATGGCACAAGAATATATCTCCGCGGAAAGTTGTATGGGTGGCCAACAGAGAAAAGCCTCTTGCAGCTACAGACACCTCAGCGAGTTTGACAGTCAGCAGCAATGGGAATCTGAACCTTGTTGATGGGAAACAGAAGTCTGTCTGGTCAACCAATGTTACTTCTCAGGTGTCATCATCATCTAATACTAGTTCAGTTGCTGCAATTCTATTAGACAATGGAAACCTTGTTGTCAATGATCAGATGGGAACTGAGTTATGGAAGAGCTTTGATTATCCTGGTGACACAGTCCTACCAAACATGGTGCTGCAAAACAATAAGTCTGGAAAGGGGAACTTCTTGAGTTCCTGGAAAAGTGAGAATGATCCATCACCTGGGAAATTCTTGCTTGGATTGGCACCACAGACGCCGTCACAAGTGTTCATTTGGATCAATAATGGATCAACTGATTCACATTCAATTCCCTATTGGAGAAGTGGACCATGGGATAAATCGAGTTTCATTGGTGTACCGGAGATGGATCATCGATATATAAATGGATTTAATGTAGATGATAACTTGAAGCAGGGCACACAGGATTTCTCTTATAGTTTATATGACAAACCTGTGGCATACATATACATATCTCCAGAAGGAATAGTAAGGCTTACATTTTCGAAAAATGATGGGAAGTGGAATGTTTATTGGCAGGCACCGAAGCATCCATGTGACATTTATGGAGCCTGTGGACCTTTTGGAGTTTGCAAAGCTTCTGCATCTCCAATTTGTAAGTGTTTGAAAGGGTTTGTACCGAAGTCAAGCGACGAATGGAGCAAAGGAAACTGGACACAAGGGTGTGTGAGACATACCAAATTGTTTTGTGAGAGACAAACAATTAAGTCAGTCTCTTCAAGAGGAAAAGATGATGATGGGTTTTGGAAGATGGTGAAGTTGAAACTACCAGATTCTCATGAATTTATTACTGCTTTCGATGCTGAAGAAACGTCGAACGATTGCAAATTACTGTGCCTGAATAACTGTTCTTGCCTTGCTTATGCATTTGTTAGTAATATAGGGTGTTTGATCTGGTCCAATGACCTTATTGACATACAGCAGTTTTCCTCTGTTGGAGTAGATCTTTATATTCGCCTATCACGCTCTGAACTAGGTAACTGATAGTAGTGTTTGCACAACTCTTATAGCAATATCTTTTCTTTTCTGTATCATACTTGTTTTTGTATTTATTATTTTTTCTTTTTTTTCAGGTGAAGGAAAGCCAATAAAGTTAATTGCCAGCCTTACTACTATTGGTTTTGTGAGTATCTTGGCAGCCATAGTATTCGGTTTTTACAGGAAGCGAGCTAATCAGAAGAGTAAGAGAATGAGATGAACCAATTCATGCATTAGCACATTATCTCAGTATAACTTTCATGCATAACTTCGTAAGAGCATATTTTATTTATTGATCCGAATGTTGTTTCGCTCCGACTCAGTGTTTGATTGTTATATATGCAAACAGGACACATCAAACTGAACTTTGAATCGACTGGTATGATTAAGAGTTCAAGAGATGGTCTTCGAGAATATATAGGAAAGCATGATCCCTCAGAGCTAAAGATATATGATTTTGAATGCATACTAACTGCTACAGACAATTTCAGCATCTCGAACAAACTTGGGCTAGGAGGCTTTGGCCCTGTTTATAAGGTACACTCTTTCGTTACGTTAATTTGTGAAACTGGTGGAGGGTACAAGATACAGACATAAATGCAATTATTAATTTGAGAACCTCGTGTAGGGTATGCTACAAGATGGGAAGGAAATAGCAGTGAAAAGACTAGCTAGTAGTTCAGGACAAGGCATTGAAGAGTTCAAGAATGAGATGTTGTTAATCTCCAATCTTCAACACAAAAATCTTGTTAGGATCATGGGTTGCTGCGTTAAAGACGATGAGAAGTTACTGATTTACGAGTTCATGCCAAACAAAAGCTTGGATACTTTTCTATTCGGTTAGTTTCAATTGTGTTTTATATATGTTCAGCTGCAGTACGTACATTAGTCGATCGATCATAACCTATCTTCTTATTTCAATATAATCTTTCATCTCTTCGCTGTTTGTATGTCGAACTTGGAGCAACCATCAAAATCTCTGAGAATATTAAGATTCCAGCTATCTTTTCTTATCTAATTTAAAAAGAAAAAATTAGAAAAGTCTGAAGAATTCAACCTTAGCATGCATTTGGTTTTGGAATCACAACTGCATACTAACATAAAGCTATAAATGGATTCACATGAAATAAATTACCAAGATACAAACAATCCATCATTGACTACTTTCTACATCGATACATTTGATTAACGAAGACATGCAAATTTAATGCAGAGAATTAACTATTAGATATATAATTATATATTGAATGTGTCTGTACAATATAATCTGTGTGAGTTCAGTTCAGATCTCTATGATGCATTCACTACTACTTTTCATACAACTGTCTGTATTTCCTAGCAATTAAAGGATAGAAATCAAGGTCTAACTAAATTTAAAAGGGTAGAAGTCTAACGATCTTCAATGTTTAATTGTAACATGCATGGGAGTCATGATATATGAATAACATTACTGATTACACGTACTCTAACTGGGTGCATTGATTATTTGATTAGATACAAGGAAGAGAGTAGTGCTTGATTGGGCGACACGCTATAATATTATTCAGGGTGTTGCTAGAGGTCTTCTTTATCTCCATCATGATTCCTATGTGAAGGTGATACATAGAGATCTAAAAGTCAGTAACATTCTCTTGGATGAGAAAATGAATCCAAAAATTTCAGATTTTGGATTGGCACGCATAGTTGAAAGAACGCAGAGTCTTGAAAATACTCAGAAGGTTGTGGGAACACGGTAAGAATCATTTCCTTCCTATTCTCCGACATGGTCAATCGGCCTAGTATAACCCTGCAATCCTAACAAATATATTCCTCTTTCCATTTGGTTACCTACTAATTAGTTTGATATGCAGTGGCTATATGTCTCCGGAGTATGCCATGGGTGGGATGTTTTCTGAAAAATCCGATGTCTACAGCTTCGGGGTCTTAGTCTTGGAGATTATTAGCAGCCAAAAGAATACCAGCTTTTGTTTATATGACCAACAACTAGGCTTTCTAGCCTATGTAAGTTCATACTCTAATTTCTAATGTAAAATATGAACTCATGAGCAGTTTAGCTAGCTCTTTCATATATATTGCTTAAACCATAATTATGATTTTTTTTTCAGGCATGGAACTTGTGGAATGAAGGCAGGGGATTGGAGTTGGTAGATGAAATATTGGATGATTCATATTCCTCATCTGAAGTACTGAAATGCGTGCATATTGGACTTCTGTGTGTACAGGACAATGCTGTGGATAGGCCAACCATGGCGGATATAGCTTTAATGCTAAGTAGTGACATGGATGGTCCACAACCTAAGCTGCCTGTATTCACTATCCAAAACTCAGTTTATCATCCTCAACCACACTCTGAAAATACTAATTCCTCGAAAAATGAAGTTAGCATTACAATGATTGAAGGACGATAAGCGCTAGCAAATTGTTATTACATCACAATGCAATGCCTTTTTATCATTCTCAAGCCTTCTTATACATATTGAAGGTTTTCTATTTGGTGTAGAAAACAACCCATTTCTCTTGGGTTAGGTAGGCAGTATACGAAGATTTTCCCTAAAGAAGATTCACCTTCATTGATGCTTTTACACTTTGTATTAACAGTTACTTTACACTTTGTATACGAAAAGTCTGCACCTCGTGATGTCATTGCATTTCATAAACCATAATACCATATCTTCATAGGTTGGACCATTTTTCTATAGTCTTATACTTTTCACATAAGGAATGACATATGACAAAACTTGATATACATTATTGAGTCATTTCCGACAGTTTCGGTTGAGGACAATACTTGTTTATATAATATCAAAGTCTTGTTTGGATTCCATAACCGCAATTCTTTGTTTGTTTTGACTGCCGTATATACTTGATTAAAATTCAGGTAAATATGAGATTGATTTTTAGTCGTGGATGCCCCGAGTAGTGAGCAATTGATTGATTAATTATGTGTGTGTGTATTTATTGTCGTCCTGGTATAGATTAAGCTCACATACATACATAAACAAATTGTCTAAGAGATTGGCAGATGATTAACTTTCAAAAAACAAAATGAAATTCACAAGAAGTCAGATGGGTTGAAAGTTGAAACAATGAAACCCCACAATTATTGATCATTTAAACCCCACAAGTAGAGGTTGATGAATCTACTTTGAATGATGCTCAACTTGGCATGCAAATTGGGAGATCGAATGACGTTGAAGATTTAGTCCAGGACACCTTGAATCCAACAACAAGTCCAATTTCAACAAGGTTTTGTTGGGGTGACTTGGAAAACGAGAAACTCATTGGGCATAGTCTTTATGTTCGGTATGAGAGCAATTCTGTTAGTTCTTGGTATGATGAGGGTGACACATCTCTGGAAGATGCAAGTCTTCTTCAGGTCCTACCAAAGACTCATCACAAAAAATTGAAGGCCAAAGAATGTCAAATTAGTTCGCGGGATTCCTATCCTACTCACAATCAGACGCCAACTATGCGTCTTAATTTTTGATTTAATTGGCTCTTATTTTGCCTTTTGAATATTTTCTTTTCTCTAAGGGGTTTTGGCTTCCGGGTTTAGGGAAAGACGCATAGTTGATTCAATAAAAAATCAACTATGTGTCCAATTTCAACAATATTTTCTTTGATTCAATAAATTGATTTTTAGCCAAAAAAAAAAGTTCGTTGCCTGTCAAGCATCAGTGGCCAACAACAGCTCGTTTTGCGAATGAAGATTAGTTTCTTTAGCTTACCCTCAGAAATGGTAAGAGGGGGGAGGAATCCTTTCGGAGGAGAGAATCCATAACCCAAAAAGAGAAAAGAAATGAGTCAACTATTTTGGGCTTTAGGCCGCCATTGTACCAAAAATTGAATGGGTCGACTACCAACTGATTTCCCAAGTTAAAACTCAAACCCTCTCGGCATCTTTACACGTTTCTCAAGTTTTTTTGTTTTTTGCTGAGTTCCTTCCCCCTTCTCCCTTTTGTTTTTCTAGTAATACTGAAAAAAATAAAATATTACAATGCAATTAAAAAATTTAATACAGAAAAAATTAATTAGAGATTGAGACTTGTAAAAATGGGGATGTTAGATCATTATTCGCAATTGTTCAAAAAATGAAGAAGATCATTATTCGTAAAAGGCAAGGCAATGATCGACAGTCCGACAGATGTGGTTTTGCGGTTTTGCCTTCCGGCTTCATCTCCAAATTTCTTCAATCAATCCGTAATTCAATAAAACAAAGATATTTTCCCTTCACATATCATCCCATTTTGACCAAAAAGAAAACATAGCATCCCAGGTGGGCAGGTGGGGCATTCCGCATTCACAAATCATATCTCTCCTCTTCTTTTATCTTTTTTTTGTTTCCTTCATTTCATTTCTCATTTGAGTTTCAGAGTTTCTTCTCTTAACTCCTCTTCGGATTCCAATCAAAAACCCACTATAAAAATAAGGAATCAAATTGGTGGGGATGTGAATAACCCAATGGATTGGGTTTCCTTGGGGTCTGATCCGTGTATGGAAAGCAATGTCTTAAGATGGGTTGTGGACTTGTGGTGGAATTGGAAAATAGAACTAGGTGATGGCTACAACTATGCAAGAGTCATAGCTAGAACGAGGTGGTGCAAAGTGTCTCCAGATTAAAAAAAAAAAAATATATATATATATATATATATATATTTTTTATCTTGTGTCCTTTATTTATTTATTTTTAGTGAAAACAAAATAGAATTTAATAAATCAATGTAGAGAATAAATAAGGGTAAGTATAGAATGCAAAATGTTTGAGTTTTCAATGTAATAAATAAATGGGTTTGAGTAATAGTGGAGTCACGTGGTGGCGGTGACGCGTAATGAATGAGAAATGTTGAAAGGAGAACGTTGGAGTAGAAGGTAGTTGGGAGCAAATTTGCTACCCACCTTCTAAAATAATGACATGTGTACTCCTTTTTTACTATGGTTAAATAAATAATATTAAATAAACTTTATGAAAAAAATCACCTTTAGTCCCTCAATTTTGACTCGTTCGACACTTTCGTCCCTGAACTTTGAAATATATCATTTTCGTCCCTGAACTTCAACACCGACTATCACTTTCGTCCCTAACCGGAAAAAAATGGTGCAAAACCTATGCCAAAATGTTCGCACGGATGAGAGGAGTAACTTTTATAACTAGGACTAAGCTCAATTCGGCCTAGAATGGCTTGAATTTAGCTCGAAAGCCGGTAGTGGCCGAAACTTTAATTGTAAAATCTCTGCCGTCCGGCGACGGTTTGGGGCGAGGTTGGTGGCGTTGAACTCACCTCAAGAAGGGCTTCAAAGCCCAGTATATGGTGTCGTTCGAATTGGCCGGAATCAGAGGTTTATTCGGTGAAAACTTCAGTCATGGACGAAAGTGATAGTTTTTTTCAAAGTTTAGGGACTAAAGTGATATATTTCAAAGTTTAGGGACGAAAGTGTCGAATGAGTCAAAGTTCAGGGACTAAAGATGATTTTTTCCCTAAACTTTATAGTAAGATTGATAAAATAAAAAAGGATAATATGGTCTGAAAATTAAAAACAAAAGACAACTTTTCATCTCTCTTTGTGTTCTGTCGTCACTCTTATGCAACTATTTCCTTCCTCTTCATCTCTCTCTATGTTCTGTCGTCACTCTTATGCAACTATTTCCTTCTCCTTCATCTCTCTCTCTCTCTATATTCTGTCGTCACTCTTATGCAACTACATCTCTTCTATTCTCCTTCCTTGGCATATCTTTTATTCTCCCCAAGTTAGGGTGGGCAACAAATCTCTTCTCAATGTAGCTAGCGTTAATTCCTATTAATATATATATATATATATATATATATATATATATATATGTGTGTGTGTGTGTGTGTGTTGAAACTGCTTATCCTAACCGGTGTTCCCACAATTTTTTTTCCCAAAACCACGTCTCCTGATGACCAATTCCTCGGGAAATGTGTTTCCACATTCTTTTAATTCAAGAGTTTTAAATCATAGAATTACATTGTTGAATATTTGCAAATAAGAGAGACTTTGGACACAGAGGTTCGACCTAGGTCGAACAAAAGTTGTTTTCCCCAACAAATTTCGAAAAGAAAATAAATCTTGTCCGATCTAGGTCGAACATGTATGTCCAAACTCTATCTTATTTTCATATATCTGGCAGTGTAATTATATGATTTGAACCGTTGATCTTATACAGCAACCTTTAAAGATTATCTCTGCAAAAAATAATTCAAATAGGAAATCATTAACTCATCCAACTATATCAAACAAATAAACGGTTTTGGTAAAAGCTAACATTCTTATGACTAACTGTCCATTTGCTTGATGCAATTACATGAATATATGATTTCTATTTACGTTGATATTTTTTTTTTTTACAGAATTGATCTATAAAAGTTGTTTTATAAGATTAACAGTTCAAATTATAGAATTACACTATCGAATGTATGCAAATAAGAAAGAATTTGAATGCATGCGTTCGACCTAGGTGTGCAGTATGTCACCCAACTTATCCACAAGAGCGGTTTGAACAGTGACAGTCTGCGGAACATGAGTCAGAAAACATACAAGACTTGGAATGCAAAATGATAACAGTAAGCGACATTGGCTAAAGACCTGATAGGTATGAAGTTGCATGGCACCAACGAGAGTATTCACTTATCTATCCTCAAGGAATACACGATCTATATCCAAGACGGAACTGTCCAGCATAGTAGCTGCTAGACCACTATGATTCAGAGCTGTGCATTGGTCGGAAACCTTCACTCCCAAAAAAAAAAAAATATATATATATATATATATATATATATAGTGTTTCCACATTCTTTTAATTCAAGAGTTTTAAATTATTGAATTACATTATCGAATATTTACAAATAAGAAAGAGTTTGGACACACAGGTTCTACCTAGGTCAAACAAGAGTTGTTTTCCCCAACAAATTTCGAAAAGAAAATAACTCTTGTCCGACCGAGGTCTGACTTGTATGTCCAAACTCCATCTTATTTTCATATATTCGGCAGTGTAATTCTATGATTTGAACCATTGATCTTATAAAATAACCTTTAAAGATTATCTCTGCAAAAAATAATTCAAATAGGAAATCGTTAATTCATCAAACTATATCAAACAAATAGACAGTTTTGGTAAAAGCTAACATTCTCATGACTAACTGTCTATTTGCTTGATGCAATTGCATGAATATACGATTTCTGTTGACGTTGATGTTTTTTTTTTTACAAAATTGATCTATAAAGGTTGTTTATAAGATCAACAGTTCAAATTATAGAATTACACTGTCGAATGTATGCAAATAAGAGAGAGTTTGAATGCATGCATTCGACCTAGATCGGACTAGAGTTTTTTCCTTTGTTAGGAACATGTATGAGTAAAGAACTAGTTAGATCTGAAATGTTCCATTTAATTTATCTTTTGGAGCTTTTGGAGTTTGGTCTGCAAGCTGGGAGAAGTCCTCAATTAAAAGAACTATGGCTTATTTGCTTCACCTCCATTCTGTGGTTTGTTTGGCATGCGAGGAACAAAACCAGATTTGAGGGTCGTTGCTTCTCCGTTCAGGCAGTTTGCAGGCTATAGTTAGTTTCTGGGCATATTCGAGTAGCTATTCATCTTGCAAAAGGTCACATATATACTGCAATTCAACCTTTTTTTTCTGCATTTTTTATCAACTGGCAGAGAATAAGTAGACTTATTGATCGAGTTAAAAATTGTATTGGAACAAAATTAATATTGGAAAAGAAAAAAATTGACTTTTCTAAATGGCCGGCCGTTGACTCGGAAATAAAAATTAATATTGGAAAGACTTTGAAGAGAAGCTCCGTGGACTCTTTTTTTTTTTTAAGAATAGAAGCTCCGTGGACTCTAGTCTGTCACTTCACTAAAAAGTATTGAAATATCTCTTTTTGAAATCCTTGTGAGTTGTGATACTTGGCTTCTTAAAACCCGTCTTTTCTTTCTTTATCCCTAACCAAAGCCTACTATCAATTATTCTCTGCAAATAAAGCAAGCAACATTTGTGACAATGGCGGTTCAAATTTCAAGGTAAAGTGAATATATTTTTCTTCCACATTTGGGTTGTAAGATTTGGTTATTTTATGAACTCTCGATGAACTGCTTTAGCCTCAGTACGTACGTCCATATATATATATATATATGTCTGCTAAGCTAATCAATCTAGTAATTTTTGTTTGCTAGCTGTATGATGTAAATAGGACACAGAGCTGTGATTTAGAAGCAGAAAATGGTGAAGAACAAATTCACAAAGCTAAACATTCAAATGCAAGTTTAGCATCACTGGACTCGTCTCTCAATAAGTTGTATAGAGCTATGGGGCCTGGTTTTGAACGGCTACTGAGTTTTAGGAAAATGATGAAAACTTATTTTGGAGTTTTGTCTATAGGCTTACGTTCCAAGAATAAAATTCTTGAACGCCAGGAATTAGTCCAGCAAATGTGGAATAATATGCTTCCTGTTTTTTGTGTTATCGCGCTCTCAGTGGATCCTTTGTTTTGTTATCTCCTGGTGGTTAACAATGAGAAGAAATGCGTTGGAGTGGACAAAACATTAGGGGCCATGGTTATTGTCTTGCGATTTTTCGTGGATTTCTTTTATGTGTTATATATCATTTATCGATTTCGTGCTAGTGTTGTTACTCTTTCCTCTCAATCATCGAGAGAAGATGAACCGGTTCCAGATACTCGGGCAATAGCATGGAGATATTTGTTGTTCTACTTCCTATTCGACATACTTGTGATTCTTCCACTTCCACAGGTAAGGATAGCTACTTGATCGAGGTACCTACATTATGGCAATTGATTATTCTTTGATCGATTGCATAAGTGTATATTGCAACTAGTTACCTATTTTCTGTACTTATCATGTATTAGCCAGATTTCTCAAGTAGAAGTGTTAGAACCATTCACTTCAAGTTTCATTTCATCTTTATAGAATTGGCATTACTTTAAAGTTTGAGTACAACTATGGACTCGAAACTTGCTCCATTCTGTGCAGGTGGTAGTTTTTGCTGTCATTCCAAGATTAAATAATTCGAGGGTTTTCCATGCCATACAGTCATTGTACTTTATACTTATCTTTCAATACGTGCTAAGGGTTCTTCGAATCTGCTTCTTGTTAAAAGAAGCAACAAGGTCTACTGGCATCCTCACTGAAACTGCGTGGGCTAAAGGCGCCTTTAATCTCTTTCTTTATATGCTTGCCAGTCATGTAAGTTTTTCATTACCATTTCCAGTCATGCAAATGTCTATAAATGTTTATTGATGTAGTCATGTAGACATGTAGTAATTTTTGCTTTACCATGGTGTTTTAGTACAGTGATTCTCTTGTAAATTCTAAGTATCGAGTGGTTTGTTGGCCCTGTAGGTTGTTGGAGCCTTTTGGTACTTCTTTTCGATAGAAAGGAAAGCATCTTGCTGGCGAAAAGCCTGTAAAATGCATGCTAGTGCTTACTGTTCGTTATATTGCGAAGATACATTTGGAGCTAGCACTTTTCTGAATGACTCTTGCTCTCCAGAGACACCAAAATCCATATTCTTTGATTTTGGAATATACTTTGGTGCTCTTGAATCTCATGTCATCGAATCAACAGATTTAATACCAAAGGTTTCTTATTGTTTTTGGTGGGGACTGCAAAATCTGAGGTTTGCACACAATATTAGATCCTAGCTATTCTTAGAGTTTTTGTACTTGCACATTTTTTTACCTACTTTGGAGATTAACTTCTGGTATATTTCAATTTTATTTTCGGCAGTTCCCTTGGTCAAGGCCTCGAAACAAGTACCTATGTATGGGAAATCTACTTCTCAGTGTTTGTTTCGCTTTCTGGCTTGATACTTTTTGCATTTCTTATTGGAAATATGCAGGTTGGTCCCAAATTTATTTCAGAGCTCTCAGCTGGAGTTACTATATATGTGACTCAAATTTAACATTCAAGTCCTTTTGTTGTGGAACAGATTTATTTGCAATTGGAAACTGCAAGGTTGACTGCACTATGGCTACATACAGGTGGCTAGAAAATATCTCAGAATCAAATCCTTACAAGGTCTATCCTGATTCAGATCTTGAAGATTTTCATGTCGAGGAATATGACAAAGGAGCCGAAAGCGGCACAGGAACTCCCAATAATCAAGTCTTCGATGACGAAGCACTAATGAATATAGACAACATGATGGAAGGATAAGGTATTCCTAACCTTATCGGAAGACTGCATCCTTTTCCACTATCAGCCAAATAAAAAGGGCTACCTACTGTTCTATTTTCATCCACCAGTCCACAAGCTTCCAAAGAAAGAAAAAAGCCACCTACCTTTTTTCTAAAAGAGACAAGGACGTCTCTTTCATTTTGAAAGGGTTTTCATCAGAATGTGACATATCCATCTTTAGCTTTCCTTTTTGAAAGAAAAGGACATCTATCTACTTCCACATGCAGAAGCAGAAGACTCCAACAAAGTTCAGCTAACTTGGACTCTGCCCGTTTGTTTTCTTTTGTTGCTGGCTCTCTATATAAAGAGCATTTGTTCAGCTTGTAAGCCATCGAAAATCAGAACCATCACTTTGATATCTGAAGAGTAGAAAGCAAAGTGTGAGTGTCGAAGCCTCTGGTCCTGCTTCCTTCCTTTATTTTTCAAGTAAGTGTGAGTGTCGAAGCCTCTGGTCCTGCTTCCTTCCTGTATTTTCCAAGTAAGCTTGTAATTTATTTTCAAGTAAGTCTGTAATAAATTATGAATAACTAAACAGCCTTTAGCTGTTTGCCCAAGAGTGAGGCTCTGGGTTTTTAGTCTGTAAATATGTTTGAATAAATAAATTCTGTTGTGTGCCCAGAACATCCCGCAAAAATTATGTTTATGTTTATGTGTTCTTCCTGCATCCATTAAACTGAACTATGTTTAAAGTTTATTTTATCCTGCTTTAAGTTTAAGAACTTTTGTTTAAAGAAACAGCAGTGATTCCGCCTTAATCAGTAGCCGTTAGGTATTTTGACCGTTAGGTGAAGCAGAGGCATGTTGAAGGCTAGTCTCGGAAAACAGAGTGTTTTTTAAATTTTTGCATGATACTGTTCACTTTAAATACAGTAAGGTTCTTCTTGACTTTTCACTAGACTTTTGTCGTCCAGATCATTGTTTCGGTATTACTTTTGTACCGCGGTACGTACCGTGGCCACCCCTACGTAATTCAATAAAACAAAGATATTTTCCCTTCACATATCATCCCATTTTGACCAAAAAGAAAACATAGCATCCTAGGTGGGCAGGTGGGGCATTCCGCATTCACAAATCATATCTCTCCTCTTCTTTTATCTTTTTTTTGTTTCCTTCATTTCATTTCTCATTTGAGTTTCTTCTCTTAACTCCTCTTCGGATTCCAATCAAAAACCCACTATAAAAATAAGGAATCAAATTGGTGGGGATGTGAATAACCCAATGGATTGGGTTTCCTTGGGGTCTGATCCGTGTATGGAAAGCAATGTCTTAAGATGGGTTGTGGACTTGTGGTGGAATTGGAAAATAGAACTAGGTGATGGCTACAACTATGCAAGAGTCATAGCTAGAACGAGGTGGTGCAAAGTGTCTCCAGATTATAAAAAAAAATATATATATATATATATATATATTTATATTTTATCTTGTGTCCTTTATTTATTGATTTTTAGTGAAAACAAAATAGAATTTAATAAATCAATGTAGAGAATAAATAAAGGTAAGTATAGAATGCAAAATGTTTGAGTTTTCAATGTAATAAATAAATGGGTTTGAGTAATAGTGGAGTCACGTGGTGGCGGTGACGCGTAATGAATGAGAAATGTTGAAAGGAGAACGTTGGAGTAGAAGGTAGCTGGGAGCAAATTTGTTTCCCACCCTTGCCCACCTTCTAAAATAATGACATGTGTACTCCTTTTTTACTATGGTTAAATAAATAATATTAAATAAACTTTAGGGAAAAAATCACCTTAGTCCCTCAACTTTGACTCGTTCGACACTTTCGTCCCTGACCGGAAAAAAATGGTGCAAAATCTATGCCAAAATGTTCGCACGGATGAGAGGAGTAACTTTTATAACTGGGGCTAAGCTCAATTCGGCCTAGAATAACTCGAATTTAGCTCGAAAGGCGGTAGTGGCCGAAACTTTAATTGTAAAATTCTCCGCCGTCCGGCGACGGTTTGAGGCGAGGTTGGTGGCGTTGAACTCGCTTCAAGGAGGGCTTCAAAGCCCAGTATGTGGTGTCGTTCGAATTGGCCGGAATCGGAGGTTTATTCAGTGAAAACTTCGGTCAGGGACGAAAGTGATAGTTTTTTTCAAAGTTCAGGGACTAAAGTGATATATTTCAAAGTTTAGGGACTAAAGTGTCGAATGAGTCAAAGTTTAGGGACTAAAGGTGATTTTTTCCCTAAACTTTATAGTAAGATTGATAAAATAAAAAAGGAAAAAATCACCTTTAGTCCCTGAACTTTGACTCATTTGACACTTTCGTCCCTGAACTTTGAAATATATCACTTTAGTCCCTGAACTTTGAAAAAGACTATCACTTTCGTCCCTAACCGAAGTTTTCACCGAATAAACCTCTGATTCCGGCCAATTCGAATGACACCACATATTGGGCTTTGAAGCCCTCCTTGAGGCGAGTTCAACGCCACCAACCTCGTCTCAAACCGTCGCCGGACGGCGGAGAATTTTACAATTAAAGTTTCGGCCACCACCGGCTTTCGAGCTAAATTCGAGCCATTCTAGGCCGAATTGAGCTTAGCCCTAGTTATAAAAGTTACTCCTCTCATCCGTGCGAACATTTTGGCATAGGTTTTGCACCATTTTTTTCCGGTCAGGGACGAAAGTGATAGTCGGTGTTGAAGTTCAGGGACGAAAGTGATATATTTCAAAGTTCAGGGATGAAAGTGTCGAACGAGTCAAAGTTGAAGGACTAGAGATGATTTTTTTTCCAAATAAAAAAGGATAATATGGTCTGAAAATTAAAAACAAAAGACAACTTTTCATCTCTCTTTGTGTTCTGTCGTCACTCTTATGCAACTATTTCCTTCCTCTTCATCTCTCTCTATGTTTTGTCGTCACTCTTATGCAACTACATCTCTTCTATTCTCCTTCCTTGGCATATCTTTTATTCTCCCCAAGTTAGGGTGGGCAACAAATCTCTTCTCAATGTAGCTAGCGTTCCTATTAATATATATATATATATATATATATATATATATATGTGTGTGTGTGTGTGTGTTGAAACTGCTTATCCTAACCGGTGTTCCCACAAATTTTTTTCCCAAAACCACGTCTCCTGATGACCAATTCCTCAGGAAATGTGTTCCCACATTCTTTTAATTCAAGAGTTTTAAATCATAGAATTACATTTTTGAATATTTGCAAATAAAAGAGAGTTTGGACACAGAGGTTCGACCTAGGTCGAACAAAAGTTGTTTTCCCCAACAAATTTCGAAAAGAAAATAAATCTTGTCTGATCTAGGTCGAACCTGTATGTCCAAACTCTATCTTATTTTCATATATCTGGCAGTGTAATTATATGATTTGAACCGTTGATCTTATACAGCAACCTTTAAAGATTATCTCTGCAACAAATAATTCAAATTAGAAATCATTAACTCATCCAACTATATCAAACAAATAGACGGTTTTGGTAAAAGCTAACATTCTTATGACTAACTGTCCATTTGCTTGATGCAATTACATGAATATACGATTTATATTTACGTTGATATTTTTTTTTTACAGAATTGATCTATAAAAGTTGCTTTATGAGATTAACGGTTCAAATTATAGAATTACACTGTCGAATGTATGCAAATAAGAAAGAATTTGAATGCATGCGTTCGACCTAGGTGTGCAGTATGTTACCCAACTTATCCACAAGAGCGGTTTGAACAGTGACAACCTGCGGAACATGAGTCAGAAAACATACAGGACTTGGAATGCAAAATGATAACAGTAAGCGACATTGGCTAAAGACCTGATAGGTATGAAGCTGCATGGCACCAACGAGAGTATTCACTTATCTATCCTCAAGGAATACGCGATCTATATCCAAGACGGAACTGTCCAGATTAGTAGCTGCTAGACCACTATGATTCAGAGCTGTGCACTGGTCGGAAACCTTCACTCCCAAAAAAAAAAAAATATATATATATATAGTGTTTCCACATTCTTTTAATTCAAGAGTTTTAAATTATTGAATTACACTGCCGAATATGTACAAATAAGAAAGAGTTTGGATATACAAGTTCGACCTAGGTCGAACAAGAGTTGTTTTCCCCAACAAATTTCGAAAAAGAAAATAACTCTTGTCCGATCGAGGTTGGACTTGTATGTCCAAACTCCATCTTATTTTTATATATTCGGCAGTGTAATTCTATGATTTGAACCATTGATCTTATAAAATAACCTTTAAAGATTATCTCTGCAAAAAATAATTCAAATAGGAAATCGTTAATTCATCAAACTATATCAAACAAGGAAAATTCTAGTGTATGTTAACGTATCTCATACGTACAATTACAACTTTTAGGACTTGATTATTCAAACGAAGACCTATTTACTTTATTGAGGACCTTATTTACCTTAATGAGGGCTTTTTTGTAGTTACCACATGAGTTCTCGAAGTTGTAATATATGTCGTCAAATCGTAAAATATTACAATTACCACTTTTAGGACTTAGTTACTTAAACGATAACCTAATTTACTCTAATGAGGACCTTATTTACCTTAACAAGGACTTTTTCTCCTCATTATGTATGAGAAATGTTAACATACCATAGCCTTACTCATCAAACAAATAGACGGTTTTGGTAAAAGCTAACATTCTCATGACTAACTGTCTATTTGCTTGATGCAATTGTATGAATATACGATTTCTGTTGACGTTGATTTTTTTTTTTTTTACAGAATTGATCTATAAATGTTGTTTTATAAGATCAACGGTTCAAATTATAGAATTACACTGTCGAATGTATGCAAATAAGAGAGAGTTTGAATGCATGCATTCGACCTAGATCGGACTAGAGTTTTTTCCTTTGTTAGGAACATGTATGAGTAAAGAACTAGTTAGATCTGAAATGTTCCATTTAATTTAGGGGGATGAAATCCACACCCCCTTTTTTAGAAACCACACCCCCCTTTCATCTCTCTTTTTCCTTTTGACCATAATACCCTGACCTACTCACAATCAGCTCTCTCTACTGCAGTCAATCAATTGCTCTTTATTTCTATTTGTTCTTCTTTCTTTCTCTCTCAAGCTACTATAATTGTGAAATTGCGTTTAGAACTCAATTATGTTGATTGAATAATACCCCACATTGGTTTTCATGACCCATGATTGTAATCGGAGTAGATTTTTTTTTTCTGTTAATGCAATCTGAGATAACAGGCTGAGAAGCTTGTTTTGTGTTGAAAAAATAGCAGAATCTCCAGTTCAATATTCAATCCATCGTGGGTTAATGTAGCAAAGCCATTAAGCTTTTCTCCTCAACTCCCTACAGTTTTTAATGTCTGTGATGTCTTGTTAGTTGTTACTGTATCCAAGTCAAATAAAATTCATAATTGTCTATCTAATTGGAAGTTGTAGTTCGATAGCCATGAATCTAGGAATACGATGACAACCACACCAGTGGATCGTTTCCCAGCCGATAGGTGGTGTGCTTGTGCAGTTTATGGAAGTTTCAGAAGAAAAAAAAAAGTTGCAATAGAGGGAGAAAGGGAGATGAGAGAGAGAACGAGTGGAGGCAGGGTATTTTGGTAAAGAAGATAAAAGCAAGTTATAAAAGTGATTAAAAATTTGCGAGGGGGTGTGGTTTGTAAACAATGGGGTGTGGATTTCAGCCCCCATTAATTTATCTTTTGGAGCTTTTGGAGTTTGGTCTGCAAGCTGGGAGAAGTCCTCAATTAAAAGAACTATGGCTTATTTGCTTCACCTCCATTCTGTGGTTTGTTTGGCATGCGAGGAACAAAACCAGATTTGAGGGTCGTTGCTTCTCCGTTCAGGCAGTTTGCAGGCTATAGTTAGTTTCTGGGCATATTCGAGTAGCTATTCATCTTGCAAAAGGTCACATATATACTGCAATTCAACCTTTTTTTTCTGCATTTTTTATCAACTGGCAGAGAATAAGTAGACTTATTGATCGAGTTAAAAATTGTATTGGAACAAAATTAATATTGGAAAAGAAAAAAATTGACTTTTCTAAATGGCCGGCCGTTGACTCGGAAATAAAAATTAATATTGGAAAGACTTTGAAGAGAAGCTCCGTGGACTCTTTTTTTTTTTTTTAAGAATAGAAGCTCCGTGGACTCTAGTCTGTCACTTCAATAAAAAGTATTGAAGTATCTCTTTTTGAAATCCTTGTGAGTTGTGATACTAGGCTTCTTAAAACCCGTCTTTTCTTTCTTTATCCCTAACCAAAGCCCACTATAAATTATTCTCTGCAAATAAAGCAAGCAACATTTGTGACAATGGCGGTTCAAATTTCAAGGTAAAGTGAATATATTTTTCTTCCACATTTGGGTTGTAAGATTTGGATATTTTATGAACTCTCGATGAACTGCTTTAGCCTCAGTACGTACGTCCATATATATATATATGTCTGCTAAGCTAATCAATCTAGTAATTTTTGTTTGCTAGCTGTATGATGTAAATAGGACACAGAGCTGTGATTTTGAAGCAGAAAATGGTGAAGAACAAATTCACAAAGCTAAACATTCAAGTGCAAGTTTAGCATCACTGGACTCGTCTCTCAATAAGTTGTATAGAGCTATGGGGCCTGGTTTTGAACGGCTACTGAGTTTTAGGAAAATGATGAAAACTTATTTTGGAGTTTTGTCTATAGGCTTACGTTCCAAGAATAAAATTCTTGAACGCCAGGAATTAGTCCAGCAAATGTGGAATAATATGCTTCCTGTTTTTTGTGTTATCGCGCTCTCACTGGATCCTTTGTTTTGTTATCTCCTGGTGGTTAACAATGAGAAGAAATGCGTTGGAGTGGACAAAACATTAGGGGCCATGGTTATTGTCTTGCGATTTTTCGTGGATTTCTTTTATGTGTTATATATCATTTATCGATTTCGTGCTAGTGTTGTTACTCTTTCCTCTCAATCATCGAGAGAAGATGAACCGGTTCCAGATACTCGGGCAATAGCATGGAGATATTTGTTGTTCTACTTCCTATTCGACATACTTGTGATTCTTCCACTTCCACAGGTAAGGATAGCTACTTGATCGAGGTACCTACATTATGGCAATTGATTATTCTTTGATCGATTGCATAAGTGTATATTGCAACTAGTTACCTATTTTCTGTACTTATCATGTATTAGCCAGATTTCTCAAGTAGAAGTGTTAGAACCATTCACTTCAAGTTTCATTTCATCTTTATAGAATTGGCATTACTTTAAAGTTTGAGTACAACTATGGACTCGAAACTTGCTCCATTCTGTGCAGGTGGTAGTTTTTGCTGTCATTCCAAGATTAAATAATTCGAGGGTTTTCCATGCCATACAGTCATTGTACTTTATACTTATCTTTCAATACGTGCTAAGGGTTCTTCGAATCTGCTTCTTGTTAAAAGAAGCTACAAGGTCTACTGGCATCCTCACTGAAACTGCGTGGGCTAAAGGCGCCTTTAATCTCTTTCTTTATATGCTTGCCAGTCATGTAAGTTTTTCATTACCATTTCCAGTCATGCAAATGTCTATAAAAAATTATTGATGTAGTCATGTAGACATGTAGTAATTTTTGCTTTACCATGGTGTTTTAGTACAGTGATTCTCTTGTAAATTCTAAGTATCGAGTGGTTTGTTGGCCCTGTAGGTTGTTGGAGCCTTTTGGTACTTCTTTTCGATAGAAAGGAAAGCATCTTGCTGGCGAAAAGCCTGTAAAATGCATGCTAGTGCTTACTGTTCGTTATATTGCGAAGATACATTTGGAGCTAGCACTTTTCTGAATGACTCTTGCTCTCCAGAGACACCAAAATCCATATTCTTTGATTTTGGAATATACTTTGGTGCTCTTGAATCTCATGTCATCGAATCAACAGATTTAATACCAAAGGTTTCTTATTGTTTTTGGTGGGGACTGCAAAATCTGAGGTTTGCACACAATATTAGATCCTAGCTATTCTTAGAGTTTTTGTACTTGCACATTTTTTACCTACTTTGGAGATTAACTTCTGGTATATTTCAATTTTATGATGCTATATATTAAATCTACATTACATGATGAGTACTGATGACATTCACAGGTTCAAATGTTTCAAAATATGGACAAACGATTGCTTGATGCAATCAGTGATCATCTAAAGCCATTGCTCTACATACAGCACAGCTTCATACTCCGGGAGGGAGACCCTCTTGATGAGATGTTGTTCATCACTCGCGGCAAGCTATTGACTTACACCAATGAGGGCAGTGCAGGCGCTGATTGTCTCGAAAAGGGTGACTTCTATGGACAAGAGCTTCTTGACTGGGTGCTCAAGACTGATCCCAATCCCAGCCTATCCAACCTTCCCTTCTCAACCAAAACAGTCCAGGCGCACACCAAAGTTGAAGTGTTTGTACTAAGGGCCTATGACTTGAAGACTGCAGTCTCCAAGTTCTGGTGGCTTGTCCCCAGCTTGGAGGAATGGCGACAACCGAGGGCAGCTCATGCTTTGCAAACAGCATGGCGACGCTATAAACTTCTAAAGGCTCTCAGGCCAATTAAACAGCATGGCGACGCCACTGACCATGCTGCAGTCTCACAATCCAGCATAGCATCATAGAGATGCATACACATTAGTTCAAGATAACGTTTTACATAATTTAAGAACATGTATCGATATGCTATTAATCTCCACTTGATTAATTTGGTGATAAAGAACTAGTTAGATCATTAATGTTAAGAACATGTATCAATAAGCGAAGGTCTCCAAACTCCGAACAAATGAAAATCAATTTAATGCTCAAACATTGGCCTTTAGCACTAAAGACTAGGATTCACTAGAGCGGTTTCGGATGTCGGACACTGATCGATCCGCTGCATGTTAATCTTTTTAATTAAGCCAAAAGTTCATATTTAGAATTACTGAATATTCCATCACCACCATCAATATTGACATCATTGATATTGATGGTAGTGAAGACATACCGCCCCTTTGGGAAGGGAGTGAGATGTTGATGACAAGTATGTTAAAGGTCATCTTCAGTAAGAAGGGCTAAATTGGGTTCCGGAGCTAAATTATAGTCCTCAAAATAATATTATTTATTAAAACAGTAAGGCTATAATTTGATAGTCTTCACCAAAGGGTCACCTCGAGGGCTATTTCCAGCCCTCCCTCTAGCTCCCCCTTTAGCCCCCCCTCTGCTCCTTTAGCCATCTGAAAATTCCTTGTTGGAGACCACAAAGTGCCTAAAAGGGCTAGAGGTCACCATATAGCACCCTTACTAGATATATAGCCTTAGAGGGAGGGAGCTGTTGGCCATCTTTTTTAAATACTTATGTATTAGATTAAGATATTTCGTTATTAAAGAAAACAAAGTTACTTTTGACTTTTGAGACATTTTTTTTGAAAATCATAAAATTTAGTAGGTCTCTTATATCCTTAAAAAAAAAAAATAGTTCTCTAAGGGAGTGTTTGGGTAGAGAATTTGAAGGTTCCAAGGAACTTCAAGGTGATTGGATTTTAAGGTGAAGGGACTTTTAGGTGATGAGAGTTTGAAGTGAAAGGATTCAAGTGATGGAACTTATAAATGACTTGTTTGGGTTATCTTTTTAAATAATGGAACTTGACTATGAAATTATGTAAATATTATTATTTCTTATAAAAAAATTCAAATAGAGATATATATATATATATTTGCTATGGAAAAATCAAAATAATTACTGTGCTGTGAATTGATTTTTTGTAAAATTTGTAATATAAATAAGAATGTTATATTTCATTTTTCTAAAATTGGATCATTATCTATTATGAGATTTTTTAATTATCGATTGCATACCCAATGAACTACAATGTCATCACAGCAACACCCATTCAAACACCAAAAAAGGATTCGGACTTTACCTTAATTCGAAGACTTTGCTTCAATTTATAAACCCCAATTTGATTGCCATCGAATCTAAAACAGAGGAAGTGTGGGTTCGCGAAATCCTTCAACCCAAGGCAATGGGTCAACGATTTGGTTCTCCGTCAGTCAAGATACTAGAATGAAGAAGATGAGAATTGTAGGAGCTCTGAGAACAAACCCAAATTGGGAGATCGAACCTGGAGAAAACGAAAGCCCATGGTGGAGATGTAACCTAGAGATCAGCGAGGGAAGAAAAAGAGAGCCAATGACTAATCGCGAATTTTTGCACCTTTGCAGCGTTCACAAAGAATTTGAAGGTTCCGCCTGTAGAGGCGTAACCTGACGGATGGATTTGTCTTAAATAAAATCCCGTGTTAAATTCCTTCCATCAAATCCCGGGAGAACGAGGTCCCTTCGCATATTTTTGCCAAACGAGGAAGTTGTAGCACGGGATATTAAAATCCCGCCGAATTGTCATCTCCCACTATAATCTCCCTCATCCAAACACTGCCTAATATTTTTTTTCTCTACAAAATTTGTTGATCACAAATTAGGTTTGCCTTAAAGCACCAAATGGCCGGACATACGGTTTCTGTCCTTTTAGGACGGACAGCGTGGAAAAATCCGAAAGACAAACGAATAGGAAAGTTGTCCAACAAGGCTCAGCGGTTTAACTTGACCAACCACATTAAACCTCAACATAACCTTTGATTATCCTCCAAACCCAATCAACCACTAACCCCAAATCAAATCAAACAAACAAAAAAAAAGAATGTAGCTTTTTGAAAATTCAAACCCTCCTCCTCATTACCAGGGTGTTTTTTCTTGCTGTCATAAATCAGATAAGAAACCACTTAAATATATTTGGGCAATCAAGTGTTTCGTTGAAACTTGAAAGCATCATCTTTAGCTTCTTTTGCTTTCTTATCTGTGAGACTGAGAAACAAGGAAATGCTCCCAAGCTGAGATTTTGAGTTCAAAGAGAGACGAAGATGGTGGTCAGGAAAGTGGGTAAGTACGAAATTGGGAGGACGATCGGCGAAGGAACCTTCGCGAAGGTGAAGTTCGCCCAGAACACTGAGACGGGTGAGAGTGTCGCCATGAAAATAATCGATCGCAGTTCCATCATCAAGCACAAGATGGTCGACCAGGTACCCAACTTTCCAAGCTACTCAATTCACTTGTTTCGTATGTTAATTTTGAGTTGAGTATAAATTCTAAAGTTTGAAACTTTCTTGTTTTGCTTGTTTTGGTTTCTGGACTTGCGGTTGACCCAGTTCCCGTTTTGTATTTCTGCTTGAAAAATCTATGTATATGGTGCAGATCAAGAGGGAGATATCTATAATGAAGCTTGTGAGGCATCCCTATGTAGTTCGTTTGCATGAGGCATGTGATATCTTTACTCTAAGCTCAAAAAAGTTTCTGAACTATGGTTTTTGTACTTAACTGACTCTATGATATTGTTTTGTATAGGTTCTAGCGAGTCGTACTAAGATTTATATAATATTGGAGTTCATTACTGGTGGTGAATTGTTTGATAAAATAGTGAGTAGTCTCTAACTTCAAATCCCACTGCTCAAGATGGACAATGAATTTTTTTTTAAGAAAGTGGTGATATTAACAGTGCGAAGAATGGTTTTCAGGTTCATCACGGACGTCTTAGCGAAGGTGAAGCCAGGAGATACTTCCAACAGCTTATTGATGGAGTGGATTATTGCCACAGCAAGGGAGTGTATCATAGAGATTTAAAGGTCTTCCTTTTAATGCATCTACCAAGCATTTGTGATTGTTTCTTGTTGTCTCGGGAAATTCATATCATTGTTTCTTTGTGCAGCCGGAAAATCTTTTGGTTGATTCTATAGGAAATTTAAGAATTTCAGATTTTGGTCTGAGTGCATTGCCTGAACAAGTAAGATTCTGGTCTCATCTCTCTGTTGACATTAATACAGTTGAGAGATATAGTATTTGTTGTCATATTAATGTATGTTGTTTGCACACAGGGTGTCAGCCTCCTTCGCACGACCTGTGGGACCCCTAACTATGTTGCACCTGAGGTAACAATAAAATTAGCCAGCTTCTGAGTTAGATTTTGACTATTCCTCAACTGCTGATATAGTTTATTTCATGCATGCGACTGCTTTGATTTATATTTATCTTGTCATTTCTTGCTCTAGGTCCTCAGTCACAAGGGTTATGATGGTGCTGTGGCAGATGTTTGGTCCTGCGGGGTCATCCTTTATGTTCTCATGGCCGGATATCTTCCGTTTGATGAGCTTGACCTCACCACACTATATAGTAAGGCATGAACCTCTTTCATGTTTACTATTTTGTGATTATTGTGGTTTGGAGTATAAGATTTTTGAACTGGTATTTTGGATCAATATGTGTAACTGTTAAAGTTGTATGACTAGTGAATGTTTTTTCTTAAATAGTCCAGTTACTACTTCTTAATTAAAAGTTTTGAGAATGATGTTTCTTAAGAATTGTATGACTAGTGAATGATCAAGTTGTCTGTCAAACTATTGTAATTGGTTGTGAAATGTGAAGGAACGTGAAAATGCTGCCTCTGTTCTTTCACATGTTAAAAGTCCTTTCACCTTATTTTTAGGTGCGGTTTCTAGAGGATTCTAGGCTTGATCGTTTCATACTTTCATTTTCTGGACTCTAGCTTAGTCCTTTCTCAAACTATTTTACCTCATCTGATGTCTACTAGTGAGGAAGGATGTCATATATCATAAGCCATTGTCATTTATTGCAGATTGAGAAAGCACAGTTCTCATGCCCAACTTGGTTTCCGGTGGGAGCAAAATCCTTGATTCATAGCATTCTAGATCCAAATCCTGCAACTGTAAGTATTGGTTATGTTACAAGACTTGTTCATTTATATGCATAAACTGGACAGTCTGAGGCTTCACTAACTATTTCATCGTCTTACGAAAATGGAAATGTTGGTGTCAGTGTTTTTGGGGATATTTTGCTTTACAATATGCACTATAAATCATGGAATAACATAACACATAACCATCCAACATGAGGAATAGTTTTTTAATTCGTAAAAACAAATGGCAAAAGAAAATTACTGTTCAGAAGTACTACCAAGGTTTGTACTGTTCACAAATGTCTGTTTGAATTCCTCTTCAGTTTGTCACATTTTCCTTTATGTGTAGATTTTTCCCCCTTCCCTCTTTCAGCATGTTTGTCATGTCAAGGGAGAGGGGCACTTTTAATGGAAGTCTAACGTTGTGTTAGATTTTATTTAAAAAAAAAAAAAACTTAGAAGTGCCTTTGAGTTTGATTTTATGGAGGCCAAGTCCAGAATACAGGGTTGGCTGTTGGATTTCTAATAGACATCAACCGTAGGATTTTCTTCCGTCCTTGGAGATTTATGACAATTCCACTCGATGTTGATGGTATAAACTCTTAACCTTTAGTTCTTATGGAAAAGTTGGTATTTTGTTTAAATATATGTGGTCTGCCACTATAATTGTCCCCTATCATCAAAGTCACAGGATTCTCAGATTTTAACCCACTCATTAAATGATTTTGTTTCTGAGACATGTAAAACTGGCAAATAGAACTAAGGTTTCAGAACTTGGGGGTTTTAAGAATTCACTCGAACAAAGGGATTGCACCTGGAAGATTGTTCCAAGAACTAAACTCATATTGTCTTTCCAAACGTCCTTCTCTGCTTGTCACCAACCCTTGGATGGGCTGCTCATGCCAATCTGTAATGGTGATTTGATGCAGCTTACGATTCACTAGATATTGCTTGACCAGTGAATGAAAATACTTTTTTTTTATTCCAAACAATATCTCTCGATTGATTCATAAGAAGTGAAGTCTTGGTGTGGATCCAAGAACCCTTTTGGTGTGATTTGAGATTTCCCTATATTCTCTTCCTTTCCTTCAATCCCAGCTCTTTAACCACAACACCCATTCCCCATAGAGTATCACCCTACAATTCACCCTCCTAAGACCTCAAGCACAATACCCCTACGTTGTCCTACATCATATTTGGTATCAGAGCTTTGGTTTACCATTTCAACTGACTACGGGTTTGATGACTGATCGACAATGAGACGAGTCATTGTTGCTACTCAGTGAAAGGCTAGAGGTCCTAATTGGCCAACATGAGCAATATGAGAATGCCATGCATAGCTTGATGTCTCGATAGAGGCATTAGAGGCAAGACCAGGCCCTCAAGAACAGCTTGAAGAGAGGACTGAAGAAGCTTTAGATGCTGACGAACCTCAAGACAGAATTGAGCAGAACCAAATGAAAGAAAAACTCCATGTTGCAGAAGATGTTGCTGGCGATGAGGAAGAACTGGAAGAAAGAGATAAAATGGCATATGCAAATGTAATGACGCGTGTTTTTGCGGCATCTAAGGAGGATAACAAGCTCCATGCAAAGAATATGTGTCCTTTTGAGGTGGCTAAGAGGATCTATAGCAATGCCTATGCTTTGGACAATCCTTCATACCTGATAATCAGTTCAACCTTTACATTTGATCTCACACCATACCAATACCATGAGGAAAAAAAAATAGAAACCTTTGTGATCCCTGACTCTACCACAAAACCACAGATGCCTACTCATCCACCTCCTATAAATGATGCCTCTCCATCCCCTACCAGCATATCACCTTCAGATTATACCTGGATAACCAAAGAAGAGTTAATTCGACTTAATACTTCTCTTTATGAGCTGTACCAAGCGGGGGAGACTTGATGGAGATCAGATGCAATTATTTTGGCTTGTGCTATGGAGTTACATGCTTGGCTTGTGCTATGGGACTCCAGCAGATCTAAATGATTCTAGGAGATCAGATGCATTCAATTACGTATGTGTCGACGATGGATGAAACAATAGTGAAATAAAATTTAGAAGAGTCTAGAATCATTTAGATCTGCTGGAGTCCCTGTAGTTGCTATGGAGTTACATGCTTGGCTTGTGCAATTATGCAGAAGAAGAACGCTGTTGGGTGTTTGGTTATACTGGTGTATAATTCTTGTGACACTAAACCTTCTAGTTCCTACAGGGCTCACATGAAGGAATAAGGTACTAGGAACTTTCATATAAATACATGTAATGAAAGCGAATCTAACAATCAAATAGCGGCAATGTGACTATTAAAGTCGGTACTTATATTGTGCAATTTTTTATGATAAAAGTTACTATTTGTATATAATAGAAAATTCTAAATTGAAATAAACTGAATTACTGGTGATTGGATTTCTAATTAGAATAGGAGACTAGTTATTACCAACTATGAATATCTGTTTCAATATTCAGAGTTTCGAATGCTTGGCTTGTGCAATTATTTTGAGTCCTCTAATAAGTTTATCTTGCCAAAGAACAGAAAAAGGAATGTAAAGTATAAATCGTCTGTAGTATACTGGTGGTAACGATCAGTTCTTTAATAATATAGAAGCCTTATTAACCCAATAATGGGAAACTGGTGCTCCTTCTCTGTCTCCCCTTGTTTGAGCCATACAAACCATGGACTTTTTTCTTTGGAATCCTGATAATATCATCATCCACTTAACTTAATTACGGACATTTGGTTTGTTGATTCTGTTTTCACCATCATACCCAATCTATAAGGTTTATTCTCACTTGCATTACCTTATTCACTGGATGATTTATGGAAAAAGTATGAACAAGATTAACTATTATATTTGTGATTGAATTCTTGGTAGGTATGTTATAAGGTTTCTTGTGAATTACTTTCTTTAGTTATACAACCATTGAATCATTATGGTTAATAATCGTTTCTGAAATATGTGTTGTTTGTGTGTGTCAATGCAGCGTATTACAATTGAACAGATCAGAAATGATGAGTGGTTTCAGAAGAATTACATTCCTGCCAAACTATTAGAATATGAAGATGTAAATCTGGATGATGTAAATGCTGTCTTTGACGAGACCGAGGTTGGTAAGGCTTTGAGAAGTTACATTTTATTTAGTTGAGATTGAAAGCTCTCGTAACTTTCTTGATATATATGGTGTACTGTAGGAACAAAGGGATAGCGAGCACCAGGGCAGTGAGGACATGGGTCCTTTAGTTCTTAATGCATTTGACTTGATAATTTTATCTCAAGGCTTAAACCTTGCAACAATGTTTGACCGTGGCAAGGTAAGACATTAGCTTATTATTTACTTCCCTCTAACTTTATGTTTAGCTGCTGAGTAAATAATACCTATACATTTATAATATGGCCATTACATGGTTGTGTATTTCATATTCACACCCTGAAAAATGGCTAATCTAGTAAATTTATACTGTGTCTTTTAGTTCTTTCAATCTGTCACAAAAGCATCAAATTCCACTGTCAATTGAGAACAATATCTGAACATCATGCATTTCAATGTTGTTACATGAGAGAGGTAGTTTTCTTACGTCAATTTGCTAGTACTATAATATATTAACTTCTTTCCCTCATTGATAGGATTGTATGAAGCATCAGACACGCTTCGTCTCACAAAAGCCAGCAAAGGTCGTATTATCGAGTATGGAAGTTGTTGCACAATCAATGGGTTTCAAGACACACATTCGGAACTATAAGGTAAACAGCTAGTATTTTCTACAGTATTCCATACTTTTGGTGCTTCATCTATTTCTTTTTCTCCTACCAATATCCATGATACATAATCTTTGCTTCAGTTTTTCGGTTGTTTAATTTGAGTGTTTTCTGGGAGGATAGTCCTGGATAGCAGTCCTTGAAACCTCAACTACTAAAGCGAGATGTGTATTTTGTTATTATTTCAGATGAGAGTGGAGGGTCTTTCATCAAATAAAACTTCTCATTTCTCCATTATTCTTGAAGTAAGCATTCACTCCTGATGCTAAACCTGCAGCCAACCCTTTATAATTTAGTAAAATGAATCCCTGATTCTTTTCTTTATTGGCTGAAGATTTTTGAAGTCGCTCCAACCTATTTCATGGTAGACATTCAGAAAGCTGATGGAGATGCTAGTGAATTCCTCAAGGTTAGTTTTTAGTTTGCATCTCATGAAAAGGTAACTTGCACCACCTATGCATGCGTGCATGTCAGGTGGGTCTCTCCTTGCAAGTATAATAGTACGCTTATTTTCCCTGTTTGTTTCTGATTCGAAAGGACATGCTACTCTTTTACAGTTTTACAAGAACTTTTGTAGCAATCTTGAGGATATCATCTGGAAACCACCTACTGAATCTAGCAAATCAAGGATCAGCAAGAGTAAAAGTAAAAAGCATTGATCTCTTATGCATAGCATCATTTACTTTCAGTTCACGGTCATTGCTCGACTTGTTCTCTACAATAGTTTTGTGGTTTTGAGGCTTGGGGCATTAAGTTGAGGTTCTAGTCCGAGTTTCCCTAACCCACCTTGAATCTCATCCTTCTTGACACTGCCGCCCTGGTAAAAGAGGGTAAAAGAATCCAGGAGAAAGAAATACTAGGAAGAGACTTCATTTGGGTTTTTTAGTGTGCATGTTTTTATCGAGTTAATGTATTGTTTTGCGGTCTTGGTGCTATTTGTACAAGCTGATAGTTCTTTATCAGGTTTAAGAAATGTAGCTACGCAGTTGACAAGTGAACATTACCCAATTAGGGGGTATATATAGCTTGCTTGCTAGAAAACTTATTGAAAGCATTGAGAGAAAAAGGCTAATTCCCTTTATAGGAAGCACTTTTATTTTTCCTTAAAATGCTGCAAATGGTGTCAGATTGTATTACACTAACAACCCAAAGTAGTTTCGTCCAAAAAAAAAAACCCAAAGTAGTAATCAAACCTCTAACCTTTTGGTTGGAAAGTATTTACAGCTTAATTTCCTCCCACACTTCTCCCACGATTCTCTTCCAGAACCAATGCGTTCTCCATACTTCATCCATTTTCTCAATAGGAATATTTGTAGTCTCAGGCAACAAGAGGTACACAAATGCAGTCATTAGCATCACCCATCCCCCAAAGAAGAAGAAAATCCCAGACTTGAAGCAGCAAAGCATAGAAAGAAATGTTTGAGCAATACCAAATGTGAACAGAAAGTTCACTGCCACTGTAATACTTTGTCCGGCTGATCGAATCTCCAACGGAAAAATCTCACTCGGAATCAACCATCCTAAAGGTCCCCATGACCAAGCAAACCCGGCTACGTATATACATACGAAGAGCAGCACCAAATATGCATATACTTTGCTCAACCCACCAATGTCACCGAGCTTAGCTGCCATAATGCTGCCTACTATGACTTGTGACACAAACATTTGAATACCCCCTATTAGGAACAAAGCTCTTCGTCCTAGTTTGTCCACAATAAGCATTGATACGAAGGTTGCTCCAGTACCCACCACTCCAGTGCTAATAACTGCGGACAAAAGTGACATGCTTTCGCTTAAACCAATTGTTCGAAAGAGGATTGGAGCATAGAAAGAGATGACATTTATTCCAGTCAGCTGTTGAAAGAATGGTATAGCTAGTGCCATAACAAGTTGAGGTCTATACTTTGTTTGTATGATTTGCTTAAAAGGGTGATCAGTTGTTTTCGATCTGTCACTTGCTTTGATGAGATCATCCAGTTCTGCTTGCACGTCCTCCACTCCTCGTGTACGTTGTAGTAGTAGCTTGGCCCTTTGGTGGTCATTGGTGCGTTGGATTAAGCTGTTGGGTGTTTCTGGTAGGAAAACAGCACCTAGTGTTAGTATTGAAGCTGGAATTGCTGCCATGGCTAGGGAGATTCGCCAGCCCCAGCCGCTTCTGATCTTTTCGGTGCCAAAGTTGATGAGGTTAGCTGATAGTACTCCTATGCCAACACATAATTGAAAGCCAATGTTGATGGCTCCTCGGAATGTTGGTGGTGCCATTTCTGAGAGGTAAAGTGGGACTGACTGCAATCGAGTTTGATTGTGGAACCAAATGTCAACACATAAAAAGAATATTTTTGTCAAGCCTACATGAACAAATGCCGGATAATGTGTGATGTCATGTTGCCAGATTGTCAATCCGAACTATTGATTACCTGAGCTTTTGTTTGAATGTATAGAAACAGATTGACAGTCTCGTAATATAACATTGATAATATTAGAGTATGCTACCTGGTTTGCAAAGCCAATTCCAACACCAAGCAAGATGCGACCAAATATTAGCATGAACACATTAACAGCTGCACCGCCTAGGGCCGAACCAGCAAGGAATGAGGCACCAGCTACAAGGATTGAAGGCTTGCGGCCAAATGCTCCCGTGACAGAAGAGGCAAAGAAGGAAGCAACAAGGCCAGCTATGTAGAGTGATGATGTAAATGTGGTTAAAAGAGGGCTATCAAATTTGCAGTAGTTGCTGACTTTGGTGTCTTGTTTCATCTTAAAGTAAACCTCTGGGAAGAATTTCTTGAGAAATGGTTCCATTGAAGTCACTCCACCTTCATGAATCATGATCACTTGCATGGTTAAGTAACTCAAGTGATGAATTTGTTCGAGAATGATTTCGCATTTTTTATTTTTCAAAAAACCATAGTGCAAGTGTGTACTTTGAGAAGAAAATTTAAGCAGACTGACCTGAAATTCCAATATCATAACCAAAGATAATACCTCCCATGGCTGCAATCATGCAAGATATCACCACAAGCAAGGTCAACTTGCCATTGTAATGCCTGTCTTCGCTTGTTATCGCTAACCCGGCTGCCATGGCTAGTCTTCTTCCAAGCTAAAGCAGTAAAGCACAAGAGGAAATAGAGATTGGCAAGATAGAGTTTATGAGGATATAGAATGAGGATATCAAGAGCAGTCTTCCTTGACTGCTGTACATCATAATCAAATATCTATATGTCCTCAGCGTGGAATGTTCAAACTGAAAGGCACTCAATTTTGGACTTCTTTGGATCATGCACACAGTTAGTCCAAGATCAATCAATGGAACAAGATATAGACATTAACAGATAGAATAAAAAACAAGAAGAATTCTTAATTGACCCCTCATTTCCTCGCCAAAACACTCCATTAGCTTCAAAATTCATCACTCTACACTGGTTAGTAAATTTGGTTCTCGCAATGCGCATACTCAGTGACTAGTCCCAAACGCTTTTTAGTGTCAATGATTGATCAACCAATAATCTTCAATTCTTTATAGCGTTTGGTGGTTGCCTAACGAACCCTTCGTGTAAAACTAAAAGTTTTTATGGTCATGTTGTTATGGAATTTTGTTTTGCATACCTTTTTTATTAGAGATTCTCTCCCCAGGAAGGATCCCCCCAACTCCCCCCGGAGGGTAAGCCGAGGAGACTAATCTCCCTTCGCAGAAGCGGCTGTTATTGGTCACTGGTGCTTGACAGGTGCACGAACCCAAATGCCCCTCAAACCTAATCAAATTGGGTTTCGAACCCCTGACCTCCTATTACCAGAATGCAGGAACAGTTCTCCCCCAACTTGGATAGTACAAGTTTGCCAACTCAACCACTGTTTTTCATACCTTTGTTTTCCTTTCTCCTATATATTTCTCCCAATTAATAAAATCAAAGCTATCTTATTACATAAAGGGCCTTTAGTAACTTCCCCTTTAGAAAACAGAAAATAAGATATGCAAAAAAAAAAACTGAAATATAAGAAAGAAAGCCAAAATGGCCAAAAACAAAACTGGGTAAAAACCCAAAATGGTACTTGAACTATTGCGCCATTACCCAAAATGGTACATGAACTATTGCGCTATTACCCAAAATGGTACCTGAACTATTGTGTCAATACCCAAAATGGTACCTAATTGGATTATACTTAACTACGGAGGTACCATTTTGGGTAATGACACAATAGTTCAGGTACCATTTTGGATTAAAAAAATTTGTAGGTACCAAAAAGTACATTTCTGTTTAAGTATGTATGGAAACAATCACAAGACAGAAAGTAAAGGAGAGAGCAAATAGCACAGGAATAGAGAGTATCTTTATTAATGAATAGGTGTCTCTATATATAGAGATACACAAGGGTACAATCCATATCCCAATGGGACTTCTATTCAATAAGTAATCCTTATGCTATACTACCTAATCTAATCCTAGGTTGACAAGGCACACACAAAGTAGGTTTCCTTCAACACTCCCCCTTGTGGCGTCAACACTAGGTGGTGCTCCTCACGTTGTCTCATTAAAAACCTTGCCAAGTAACAAAAACCCAGTGGGATAAAAATAACTTTGGTCGAAGGGAAAAAGAGTACAACACACCCTTCACATTTGGAAACTTTGCATGGACACTAGACTCCCCCTCAAGTCTGTGTCTCCCCCTGATTTCCACAATCATGGGAGGTCAGATAACTTAAGCAAACCAATGCTTTTCACATGCTTCTCAAATGTGGATTTAGGCAATGACTTAGTAAATAAATCTGCCACATTGTCCTCAGAACGGACTTGATTAACCTTAATCTTAAGAAATTTCTGTTGTTGCTGATTATAGAAAAACTTAGGCGATATGTGCTTGGTGTTGTCGCCTTTGATAAAACCTTGCTTCATTTGTTCAATGCAAGCAGCATTATCCTCATAAATGCATGTAGGTTCATCTGTGGTTGACCTCAAACCACAAGTACTTCTTATATGTGTAGATATGGACCTCAACCATATACACTCACGAACCGCTTCATGGAGAGCAATAATCTCAGCATGGTTCGAAGAAGTGGCAACAAGAGTCTGTTTTGTAGACCTCCAAGATATCGCGGTGTTACCCATGGTAAATACATAACCAGTTTGGGAACGACCTTTATATGGGTCAGAGAGATACCCAGCATCAGCAAAGCCAACCAAAACATCACAAGGTGTTTGGGAAAAAGGGACGTCAGTCTTTCTGCCCGTCGGTCGACCGTTCGATGGCCTGGCGTCGACCGGTCGACGGTCGACAGGAGGCACGGGCTCCTCGCCCATTTTGCCATATTTTCGAAACTCTCTGTAGGGAAAGAACAAACTCATATCAATCGTACCCTTTAAGTAACGAAAGATAGTTTTTATGCCAGTCCAATGACGTTGCGTGGGCGCAGTGCTAAATCTAGCCAACAAGTTAACAGCAAAGGAGATATCGGGTCTTGTACACTGTGCCAAATACAATAATGCGCCTATTGCACTTAGGTACGGTACCTCAGCCTCTAAAACGTCTTCACCATCATCCTTTGGGCGAAACGGATCCTTCTTTGGATCTAGACTGCGACCAATCATGGGAGTGCTTACAGGATGGACTTTATCCACATTAAATCTCCTGAGCATCTTTTGGGTATAAGCTGATTGATGAATCAGAATCCCACTACTACGGTGCTCAAGTTCTAAACCGAGACAAAACCGTGTTTTCCCAAGATCTTTCATCTCAAACTCAGATTTCAAGTAGTCAGCAGTTTCTCTTAGTTCATCAAGAGTGCCTATAAGGTTCATGTCATCAACATAAACAGCTACTATTGCAAATCCGGAACTTGTTCTCTTAATAAACACGCAGGGGCATAAGTCATTGTTCACATACCCTCTTCCAAGCAAGTAGTCACTTAGACGGGTATACCACATCCGTCCGGATTGTTTCAATCCATATAGTGAGCGTTTCAACCTTATTGCAAACGCGCTCCGTGGTCTGGAGCCACTTGATTTGGGTAACTGAAGCCCATCAGGGACCTTCATATAAATCTCTGTATCTAGATCCCCATAGAGATACGCTGTGACCACATCCATAAGCTGCATATTCAGTTTTTCGGAAACTACCAAACTGATAAGGTAGCGGAATGTTATAACGTCCATTACGGGAGAGTATGTCTCCTCGTAGTCGATTCCAGGGCGTTGTGAGAAGCCTTGCGCCACAAGGCGAGCTTTATATCGTATAATCTCGTTTCTCTCATTACGCTTTCTAACAAAGACCCATTTGTATCCAACAGGTTTTATTCCAGAAGGTATTGGCACAACCGGCCCAAATACCGTTCTCTTTGTTAGTGAGTCCAACTCAGCCTGGATCGCATCTTTCCATTTAGGCCAATCAGCTCTACGTTGACATTCATCAATAGAGCGAGGTTCAATATCATCAGTCTCAATCAACTCTCGTGCACAAGCATATGCAAACACATCATCAATGATGATGGAGTTTCTATCCCACGTCCCATGTATACTAGTATAATTAATTGAGATCTCTACATTCTCACGGATAGGTTCTAGCGACGGGGCGTCCCCCGAAGATGTCTCTTGGACATAACCATAATCCGGAACGTTTTCATGGGACGGATTTTGAGTGTCAATGATGAGAGGGTTATTTGGTGCCATCACAGCCCGCTTCCTGGGGCGTGTATCCCTCGAACCTGGTGGTCTCCCACGCTTCCTCAGCGGAGCCACGGCCTGAGCCACATCACCACCATTACTGGCAGTGGCGCCACCAGCTGTCCCTCCTATAGGGTTAGCTGCAGTAGCGACTTTGAGTCCAAGTCCTTGTTCAGGTACTTGCATCCTTGCAGGTGCATTTGCAGCTGGTATATGAGATCTAGTCACTTTAGCAAGATCAGAGAAAGCGTCAGGAAGAGAGTCTGCGACTTTCTGAAGATCTATAATTCTACGCACTTCTATTTCTCTTTGTGCAGTAGGGGGATCATGATGAGACAGAGTGGGGACAGGCCATGACAATTCTTGTCGTTCCTGTTGAATGTGTGCATTCTTATCTCCCCCGAACGACGGGAAGACTGTCTCATCAAAGTGACAATCCGCAAATCTTGCGGTAAATAGATCACCTGTCAAGGGTTCTACATAGCGGATTATAGTTGGTGACTCAAAACCAACATAGATGCCCATTCGTCTCTGAGGACCCATTTTAATACGCAGTGGCGGCGTAATAGGCACATAGACAGCACACCCAAATATGCGTAAGTGCGAGATGCTTGGCTCGTACCCAGTCACTAGCTGTTGCGCAGAAAAGGGTTGGGTGGCTGTGGGTCTCAGACGAATTAGCATGGCTGCATGCAATACTGCGTGTCCCCAGGCAGAGAGAGGAAGGTTGGTGCGCATTACCAACGTCCGTGTTACCATTTGTATTCTCTTAATGGCAGCCTCTGCAAGACCATTCTGGGTATGCACATGTGGAACTGGATGCTCAACATCCATCCCAATAGACATGCAGTAATCATCGAAAGTCTTCGATGTAAACTCTCCAGCATTATCAAGCCTGATAGATTTGATAGGATGATCCGGGTAGTGAGCCCGCAGGCGAATTATCTGTGCTAGGAGTTTAGCATAAGCAGCATTACGAGTGGACAATAGCGTGACATACGACCAACGTGTCGACGCATCAACCAACACCATAAAATACTTAAATGGTCCGCTTGGTGGTTGAATAGGTCCACAGATATCCCCTTGGATTCTCTGTAAGAATGGAAGAAGTACTTTAGAATCCTTTGCATAGGACGGTCTTGGTCCTAGTTTCCCTAAGGAACAAGCTTTGCATAATGTACGTGTGGCTTTGGGAGCTTCAGAAGCATAGGAGGATTTTGTCCCGTCAGAAAATTTCTGAGGACTGTCCCAGTCGACCGTTCGATCCGAATAATCGACCGGTCGACGGTAGTTCCGGAAGGAGGTTCGACCGTTCGACAGAGTCGTCGAACGGTCGACAGTCGCTCCCTGGAGGGGGTTCGACCGTTCGACAGGAAGCTCGAACGGTCGAGGACGCACGCTGGACGAGGTCGACCGTTCGATAGGAATGGATCGACCGGTCGACAGGCGGCGGACAGAGGCACTTTTGCCTTTTTTCGTGGCTGTCTCATCTCCTTGAATCATACTTTGATTCTTGCTTCGATTAGCTCGATAAAATGGATGTCCGTGTGAGGTTTTCAGTATACGGATCATCATATCACGTCCAGGGTGTCCCAGCCTGTCGTGCCAAAGCCAATATGTGTCTGAATCTAAGAGGTCATCTCTTATGACATTGTTTGATTCAATAGCTCGGATAGTGGTAGCATATAGGCCACTAGAGAGACACATAAGCTTCTCTAAGATGCGTTTTCTACCGCAGTCATTAGAGGTAATGCAAAGGAATTCTTTTCCATTCTCATCATGCGTTTCAGCATGGTATCCATTCGTTCTTATATCTTTAAAACTCAACAAGGTTCTATTTCCTCTTGGAGCATATAGAGCATTAGTGACATCAATTAGGGTGCCATTAGGCAAGAGGAATTGGGCATGTCCTCTTCCTTGCACAAGATTAGATGGGCCTGCCATCGTAGTCACAGATGAATGTGAAGGCATCATGTCAAGAAACAATTGCCTATGACGCAATATGGTATGCGTGGTTCCGCTATCAGCTAGACATTCAAGTTCTCCGGAATTCATTCCTAAATAAGAAAGCTCATAATTAAAATTGAGTATGCAAACAACTCCAAATTTTATTAAAGATATAAACCGAATGAATTACATCCAAAGTTCCAATCTTGGTCATTGACCAGAAACTAAATCAACAATACTAAGGAAAATAAAAGACTTAAGCGAAATCAGGAGTATCATCACTCTTTCCAGCTTTAAAGTCATCAACCTTCAACTTGACGTTCTCTTCGTCATCCTCTTGTTCAATGTTGTGAGCTTCCATGGCTTCACGGTACGCTTTGTATGCATTAGCAACATTCTGAGTGGCTCTACATATTTTGGACCAATGTCCAGTCTTTCCACACCTGAAGCACAGAGATGTTTGATCGGAATCCTTTGATTGAGAAGCGTTATTCACGCGTGGTGCACTCCTCTTGAGTGGCACAGCATTGGCGCCAGTTGCTGGCCTAAAACCTGCGGCGCCTTGTCCTCTTGGGTGGCCTCCTCGGCCTCCCCTTCGCCTAGTTTGGCGACTACCTTCTTGAGCAGAGCGATTATATGGAGCAGGACGTCCAATATTGTCCCTAGGCTTAGGGTTTCGCTCGCGGCGGCCTCTCTTTGGGGCGCCATTATAATGGGTCTCCGGAACTTGTTTTGTTCCCACGGGCCTCGCATTATAATTCTTCACAAGTATCTTCTCATGCTTTTCAGCAACAGAGAGAGCAGAGATAAGCTCATGAAATCTTGTGATCCGTTTATTCTGTACTTCAATACGATAGTTCTTTGCAACTACCAAGTCAGAGACGGGAAAGGTAGAGAGGGTTTTCTCAATCAACATCGCATCGGTTATGTTCCTCTCACAGAATTCCATGAGGGATTTGATGCGGAGTGCTTCCGAGTTATACTCTAGGACTGAGGCATAATCACAGAAGCGCAGTAGTTGCCACTTCACCTCTAGTTCAGGAAGCAGGGATTCACGAACGTTGCCAAACCGCTCTTCGAGTGCAACCCATAGTGTTCTGGGATTTTCCTCATTGAGGTACTCGGCTTGTAGAGATTCGTCCATATGACGAATCATCAGAATGATAGCTTTGGCATTCTTAGCCTCTAAAGCATCAGCGGTGGCTTGTGCAGTAGCAGCAGCAGCAGCAGCGGCGGCGGCAGTCAGTGGTCCTTCCACAGGTGCGGCGGCGGCATCAGCAGGTGCAGCCGCAGGGGGCTCACGGATTGCAGAGATGCTTCCTTGAGCTTTCAGGTGGTTGCGTACATCGCGAACCCACTTATGGTATCCAATGCCCGTGGTATCCAAAGGTGCGAAGTCCAACTTGTTCAGGTTATTTGCCATCTGAAACAACAAGAGAATTGAGGTTAGTTTCTGAGCTATGCTTCCAAGAAACGTTTTCCATGTATTGGATTTAGGTGAAACTTTGGTGTAGTATGGTTATAACCCTAAAACTTTTCGGTAGCTCCACCTGAGCACAACTAGATACATAATGAGAGATGTCGGTGTGAGCAAGCTCCCTTAATACCACTTATCTCAAATCACATACCTAGACATACCCAAGCAGGTGAGCCTAGTAGGAATTAGGTTATGAACCATAGGTCGTTTCTTCTCTTACGGATTCCTCATCCGGAGGTAATATATTCAATGAACTTCTTGTTCAAGGTCTCTTCTCTCTACGGATATCTTATCCGGAGTCTTAGCTCGAATCCCCATAATTCGGCTCTTGGGCTCACACCAATAGCATGATGACATTAGAGGTGCTCATGACTTACACATACCGCAAGCGATATGAAGCTCGATCACTCCCCTAATGCTTCTCATAGTTTGGATAGGTCCGATTCAAGAATCCCACGTTATAGAAAGGTGGGAGGTAGAGGAGGGATGTTGGAAGTCCCTTGAGAAAAAGAAAGGTGAATTTAAATTCATAAAGCAGCAACGTTTATAAAAGCTTACTTGGTATTCTTTTTCTTGAGTCTTGATTCTTGAAACTTGGGACCTTGAACCTTGAGAAGAAGAAAGAGAGCCGGCAGATGCAGCGTCGAACGGTCGAGGATCGGGTGTCGAACGGTCGACGGGAAGGAAGAAGGGAAGAGGGCCGGCAGGGGCTTACGGTCGAACGGTCGATGGCAGATGGTCGAACGGTCGACGGGAAGGAGCGGGCTGATTGTTTGCAGCGGTGTAAGATGAACACGGTAAACCTAGGGTTTTGGGTTTCTAGGGTTTTTAATCTCAGGGCTTAGAGGTTCGTGCTGATAACGTGTTTAAGTATGTATGGAAACAATCACAAGACAGAAAGTAAAGGAGAGAGCAAATAGCACAGGAATAGAGAGTATCTTTATTAATGAATAGGTGCCTCTATATATAGAGATACACAAGGGTACAATCCATATCCCAATGGGACTTCTATTCAATAAGTAATCCTTATGCTATACTACCTAATCTAATCCTAGGTTGACAAGGCACACACAAAGTAGGTTTCCTTCAACAATTTCGCAATAGTTTAGGTACCATTTTGGGTCTTTACCCAACAAAACTCTATAAAACGAAATATATACAATGACATTCTTGCAGATTTTCTGTCCATCTGAAACATTCAATTTTTTTTTTGGTATAGCTCAAAATGGTGTGCTGTAGTCTAATTAATCCTGCCTTTACTGAACTCACATCTGTAGGCCTCATTCACTACTTTAACATTTGGTGAATGTGACCAATTAGGGGTGAGGGACAACATATATACTCCTTTCAAAGTGTCTCGCAATTACCAAGTAGGATCTTGATTATACCTAAAAATCACTTGGAAGTATAGTATTGCACACAAGTTACAGAGAGAAAACTAAGACAATTAAACATAAAAGATTTTCATTCATTAGATACCCAACTGGGCAATTGCTACAACTTAAAAGGCAACGGTAAGGAATTGCAATTTGTCATCTACTACTTCCAGGACCACCACTCTCTATGTGGAGACAAACCATGTCTACTGCGTATGCAGAATTGCAGATGCAGAATTGCAGATGCAGAATGCAGAGCTTGGTGTTGGAGTGTACTGAGTAATCAGAACATGTCTATTAGCTAATGAGCTTGGGCCTAATGATCAATATTAGGTCAGGTTTGGGGGATGGTCCTAACAAGTCCCACACCCTTGGAACAAAGCTTGTCCTCAAGCTTTGAAATCTGGAAAGTGAGAGATGATCATTTGGGCCTCCTCCCAAGTTGCATCTTCAGCTGGCAGTCCAACCCATTGCACAAGCCATTTAGTAATCGTCTTGTTGCGTTTTTTGGTGACGGACATATCCAAAACCTTAGAGGGAATCCAAGCAACAGAGCCGTCTTGTTCAAAAGGAGGAAGAGTGGAGGACACCGTCAATTGATCACCAACCTTCTTCTTCAAGAGGGAAACATGGAAGACCGGGTGAATTCGAGAGTTCGGAGGCAGTTTCAAACGATAAGCAACTTGGCCGACACGAGCAGCAACCTGGTAAGGGCCATAGAAACGAGGTGCAAGTTTGTGTGATGGTCGGCGTACCAAGGATTGTTGACGATAAGGATGCAGCTTGAGGAAGACCCAATCGCCTTCTGCAAATGCGCGTTCAGTGCGATTCTTGTCCGATTGTTGCTTCATTCGGTTTCGAGCCAAATCCATGTTGGATTTCAAAAGACGGAGTAAAGAATCACGGCTTTGCAGAGTAGTGTCCACTGCGTGAACTGCTGTGCTCCCAGGAGTATACATGCTTATAGTTGGAGGTGGAGTGCCATAGAGCGCCTGGAATGGGGACATTTTGATGGTGCTGTGAAATGAAGAATTATACCAGTACTCTGCCCAATGAAGTAGTGTTGGCCAAGATGAGGGTTTGTCTGCAACAAAGCAACGAAGATAATGCTCGAGGGAGCGATTCAGAACCTCTGTTTGGCCATCCGACTGAGGGTGGTATGCCGAGCTACGACATAGTTTAGTGCCTTGCAATTTGAAGAAATGTTCCCAAAATTGGCTCACGAAGATGGGATCACGATCACTTACGATGCTTCGGGGCATACCGTGGAGGCGAAAAATTTCCTTGACAAAGATGTCAGCAATGGAGGCAGCCGTGTAAGGATGAGACACAGCCAAGAAGTGACCATACTTGGTGAGGCGGTCAACAACTACTAGAATAGTGGTTTTGCCTTGGGAGGGAGGGAGTCCGTCTATGAAGTCCATAGAGATGTCAAAGAATACATTTTCAGGCACTGGAAGTGGCTGCAAGAGTCCAGGTGGTTTGATTGCCTCATAAGATTGGCGTTGGCATTGGTCACATGTGGCTACAAATGTTTTGATGTCTTTTCGCATACCCGGCCAAGCAAAACTGCGAGAAATACGCACAAAGGTGCGAAGATAGCCGGAGTGGCCTGCTTGCAGAGATGCATGGAACTCATGGAGGAGTTTGGAACGCCAATCCGTGGATTGAGGTACAAAAATCCGGTTCTTGTAATAAAGGCGATCATTGATAAGTGCAAAGCCTTTCTTGGTTGGGTGGCCTGTGCGTAATGCAGAGAGGAGTGATTGAGCTTCAGGATCATTGGAACAGGCTTTGTCAATATGAGCCAGGCAATCAAAGATTGGTGTGGAGAATGATTGAATAGGGCAAAGTTCGAGGCGGCGAGACAAGGTGTCGGGCACTGTATTGAGATGGCCAGCCCTGTATTCCACTTTGTAGTTGTAGCCAAGTAGTTTGGAAAGCCATTGGTGTTGAGCAGGTGTGGAAATGCGTTGATCAAGCAAGTGTTTGAGTGTCTTGTGATCTGTGAGGATGGTGAAAGGTTGGCCCAAGATGTAATGGCGCCATTTCTCCACAGCATGAAGGATGGCCAACATCTCTTTTTCATAAACCGATAAAGCTTGATTACGTGTGGACAGAGACTTACTAAGGTAGGCAATGGGGTGTTGTTGTTGCTGGAGGACGGCCCCAATGCCGGTGCCGCTGGCGTCGGTCTCAATGATAAAAGGTTCATTGAAATTAGGGAGGGCAAGCACAGGAGCTGATGTGAGAGCTTGCTTGAGCTGGAGAAAAGCAGCCTCTGCTGGCAGTGTCCATATAAAGTTGTTGTGCTTGAGCATGTCAGAGAGTGGCTTAGCAATGAGGCCGTAGTGAGCAACAAATTTTCGGTAATAGCCAGTAAGGGCAAGGAAACCACGTAAAGCCTTGAGAGTTTGAGGTTTTGGCCAATCCAAGATGCATTGCACTTTAGTTGGATCCACAGCTACTCCTTGGCTGGATATGACATGTCCCAAATAAGCTACACTGTGTTGAGCAAAGGAGCATTTAGAGAGTTTCACCTTCAAACAGTGAGCACGCAGGACTTGGAAAACCTCTTGGAGGTGAGTGACATGTGATGACAAATCTGGGCTATACACCAAGATGTCGTCGAAGAACACCAACACAAACTTGCGCAAAAATGGCTGGAAGATGTGATTCATTAGTGCCTGAAATGTAGAGGGGGCATTGGACAGCCCAAATGGCATTACGAGGAACTCAAAATGTCCATCATGAGTTCTAAATGCTGTTTTGGAGATGTCGGGCTCGTGCATCCGGATTTGATGATAACCGGAGCGTAAATCCAGCTTAGTAAAGTGAGTAGAGCCATGAAGCTCGTCTAAGAGCTCGTCAACAACAGGAATGGGAAATCTGTCCTTTACAGTCACCGCATTAAGAGCACGGTAGTCCACACAGAAACGCCAAGATCCTTCCTTTTTGCGCACTAGCAGGACCGGTGAAGAGTAAGGGCTGCTACTCGGGCGTATAATGCCATTGGCAAGCATTTCTTGAACTTGGTTCTCCAATTCAGATTTCTGGGAGTGGGCGTAACGGTAAGGGCGTACGTTGACTGGGCCGGTGTTTGGCAAGAGTGGAATGCGGTGATCAATTGGTCTTGGAGGAGGCAAAGCCGTAGGGGCTTCAAAGAGATCAGAAAATGCAGAGAGTAGTGTGAGTATTTCAGGAATGTTGGTGTGGACGGTGTTGGGACTTGGTTGTGAGGGTGAAGGAAGAAGTTGGGCTATTACATCCAAGTGGTCACTGGGCAGAAGACCCAAGAGACTTGAGGCGTCCAAAGTTTGGTTTCTGGAGGTTATACCTCGAAGCACATACTTTTCACCATCAACAATAAACATCATGGTTTTCTCGAAAAAGTGCCAACCAATGTAGCCCAAGGAATCAAGCCACTGGGCTCTGTTGCTACCATTTCATATCTGTCCCGGTACAGACCCCAAGACGGGTCAGGAGTAGCCCACCATCGCTGAACAGCCCACCTCTGGGCCCATTACAACTACTTACTCGGTAGGGATCCCCTACCGAGTGCACTGCCTTGACGACGCCCCAGCGGCCCAGGCAACGCCCCAGCGGCATCTACTTACTCGGTAGGGATCCCCTACCGAGTGCACTGCCTTGACGACACCCCAGCGGCCCAGGCAACGCCCCAGCGACATCTACTTACTCGGTAGGGATCCCCTACCGAGTGCACTGCTTTGACAACGCCCCAGCGGCATCTCTCCACTCGGTAGGGATCCCCTATCGAGCCCACTAGCAAAGCCCTGGCGGTACCCCAGCGGTACCAGCAATACCAGGCCGGGTGTACCGACAACAAGCCTTCCCCTCGGCCTTACAGGGACATCTCTCGACCCGGTACCGTGGAACACACAGTCCAGTCGGTACCGGCGCAGCCACCTGGCAGCACGTGCTCGTCCACTGCCTCGCGGATCGCACTAAAGGATGCCCATACCGCACTAGGCACCGCCGTCCCTCGACGCGCGTGTCGAGGTAGTGGAGTAATAGAGTATTCCCTCGTGTCATGGGATGTCCCCCACGCCAGGGAAGCTTGTCTCCGACCTCAACTCATATATAAGGAGTCTTCACTCCTTATTCAAGTAAGTTCTCTCCATTCCTAGAAGCTCTGCTCAAATCCTCTCGGGACTAACTTGAGCGTCGGAGGGTCTTCGGTCGGTACACGCCGGCCTCCCCTGACCTCCTTTGCCCTTTCAGGTACTCAAGTGCACTCCAGGTGCGTCCCTACCGAGCAGCTGGGAAACGGCAGGAACAGGCTCCAAGGACCAAGTCACAACCAGCAACAGGTAAAAGTAGGAAGGAGTTTGTGTATTTGTAATTTTGCATTTCAATGGTAACATTATGCACCATACCAGAAGGGGACAAGTGGTGGCCTGAGGCAGCAGTAAAATGGTGAGGTGGTGGTGGAAGAATAGGAATACCAAGTTTGGTTGCCACTGCCGGATTAAGGAAATTCATTGCTGCCCCACAGTCAATGAACACATCAATTTCCAATCCCAAAATGTGTCCCTTGAGTCGCATCATCTCAGTAGCAGTAGGGTTGTTGATAGAGTGGATGGGCAAAACTTGGTTATCATCAGGCGCCTGATCATCAAGAAAAGGTGGGCAGTCATGGAACTCCGGTGAGTCATCTGTTGGTGGGGAATACTCAAGGATGGCTAAAACAGGGTTCTTGCAGACATGAGTGTTGGAATAAGCTTCATCACAGTTAAAGCACAAACCCTTGGCACGTCGTTCACGTTGTTCAAAAGGAGAGAGGACACGAGAAGGCCTATGGGAAGTGTGGCGGTTAGCAGAGCTTGGTAAGGGAGGAGCGGTGGGGGTGTTACGGGGAAAAGATTGGGAAGGGATGGCTGCTGAAGTGGAATTTGAATTTGGTGATAATGAAGAGTTGGAAAGTGGTGAAACAGAGGAACGTGAGCCATGGTGCCATGGAGCAGCTCGCTGAGCCCGAGCTAGTCGGATATCAACAAGTTTGGCCTCGAAGCGTCGTGCGAGGCGCTGAGCTTTGGCAAGGGTTGTGGGTTCTAATGCCAGGACATCGTGGCGGATATCCGGCTTGAGACCGCCGCAGAAGACCGGTAAAAGTTGCTCTTCTGACCAGTCTGGGGCTCTACAAGAGAGTTTGGTGAAGTGAAGGATGTAGTCATCTACTGAAGTTGATTGTTGTAGATGAGAGAGGGCGGCTGTGAAGTCAGAGTTAGAACCAGAGCCAAAATGCTCAAGCATAGAGCTGACGAACTGGTCCCAGGTAATGATGGGGTGACGGAGCTCAAGAGAGTTCATCCAAACTGACGCGTCTGGACCAAAATGGGACGCCACAGTGGAGACACGCTCATGGTAAGGAATTCGATGCAAGCGAATATGGCGTTCCGCCATGGCTAACCAACCCACAACGTCTTCTCCATTGAAACGAGGAAGATCGACACGGGGTGGGCGGTAAAAAGTGGGGTCAGAGTGGTGGTGGAGTTGAGGAATGTGTTGATAGAGTTGAGGAATGTGTTGTTGGAACTGGGTAGTTTGTGATGGAGACGAGTAGCCAGAAGGACTACTAATACTGGGAAAACGAGGAGTGGAAGGAACAGGGCCTGTGTTTGGAGTATTTGGGTAGGGTGGAGTAGAGATGACTGTGGAGAACAAAGGAGGAGATGACATGAGTTGTGATTGTGGGTGAGACAGAGAAGTGGAATTGGGGAGTGGGGGAGGTGGGTTTGATAGGCCAAGTCCTGTCCAAGTGGTGGAAATAGGGAAAACAGAGCCAAAAGGAATGGAGAATGAAGGGGTGGCAGCGGAGGAAGGTGGGTTTGGCGTTTGGTTTTGCTGTAGACGAGTGAGTGCGTCCAGCATAGTTTGTTGAAAGTTGGAGAATTGGGCGTTCATATTGGACTGGAAGGAGGAATTGGTGGCATTGAGGGTGTCCAGAGTAGAATAGAGTTCATTGTGTTGGGCTTGAAAGAGTTCGACAGTGTGCTGGAATTCTTGCAGTGAAGGAGGAAAGGAAGAGGTGGAGGCGGTTTGGAGGGGAGTGGTGGTGGTGGATTGGGTGGGGGTAGTGACGGTGGACGGCGGAGCCGATGGTGGAGCTTGATGGAGTCCCCTCATCAGAGGGCTCTGATACCAAATATTGCACACAAGTTACAGAGAGAAAACTAAGACAATTAAACATAAAAGATTTTCATTCATTAGATACCCAACTGGGCAATTGCTACAACTTAAAAGGCAACGGTAAGGAATTGCAATTTGTCATCTACTACTTCCAGGACCACCACTCTCTATGTGGAGACAAACCATGTCTACTGCGTATGCAGAATTGCAGATGCAGAATTGCAGATGCAGAATGCAGAGCTTGGTGTTGGAGTGTACTGAGTAATCAGAACATGTCTATTAGCTAATGGGCTTGGGCCTAATGATCAATATTAGGTCAGGTTTGGGGGATGGTCCTAACATATAGCTGAAGCAGCAGCTCTTACAGCCTGCCATATAGCAGTCACTTGAGCAGTGACCATAAGAACAAAGTATTGATAGAGATTCTCCAACCCAAATGAAGGACAAGAAATAACATGAATTTTTCGACATCTTTTTCTGGACCGAATTAAACACCTCAGAAAGCAACAGACTGAAGAATCCTGGACTGCGTCCCACATGAACAATTTCCATTCACAAACACCTCAGAAAAATATCAAAGAAGAGCTCCAAAATCCCCACATGAACATTTTCCATTCACAAATTTGTGCAGGCACTTGCTATCTCGAATGGTTATTTCCCTAGAAGTCAGTAATGATACAAACTTAACAAAATTATGGCAATCTCTGCACATACTGATACTCTTGATGACCCGAATTGGTGCAGCATTTGGCGTGTTCAACAATCCAAAAGCAATTGCCAACTTTTCACTGTGGAAAGATGTAGAAGAGAACAAAGTCGTTTCTTCATCTTCATTGGTTAATTCCAAACTTTCTTCTGACTTGTATCCAAGACTCGAGACTTGATCGATCAAATTTTCAACAAACTTTTGAACGTCTGCACTTTGAGGATGAGAATTATCATTGGGTTTAAATGAATGAACCTTGTCTTTAATGCTAATCCAGCTCCACTCATTTAGCTTCCCAAGCTTCTCCTCTTTCATCATTTTTCTCACCTTAGAAACATCCTTCCATCTTTCTGCAGAGATATACATGTTCAACACCATGACATAAGTCTCAGTATCTTTTGGTTTGAGCTTGAGCAACTGTTCAGCAGCATAAAATCCCTTTTCTAAATTCCCATGACTTCTACAGCCTGCAACCAAGGTTGACCATATAAACTCATTGGGTTCAAAATCCATTTTCTTCACAAGGCCAAAGGCTTCATCTAACCGACCCAACCTCACGAACATATCAATCAGGCAGGCATAATGGTCCATCACAGGCTTAATCCTATAGTCCTTTTTCATGGTCTCAAAGTAACCGAGTGCTTCATTGACCATTCCAGCATGGCTACAAGCTGATAGAACACTCACAAAAGTAATCTGATTTGGTCTAACTCCTGCAATTCTCATATCCTCAAAGAGCTGCAGCGCTTGCTGAGTCCGGCCATGCTGTGCAAAACCTGCAATCATAGTAGTCCACGATATCAAAGTTCTTGTAGACATCTCTACGAAAGCTTTACTTGCTTTCTCAATGCTTCCACATTTATTATACATGTTGACTAGCGCAGTTGCTACTACAATATCTGAGAGAAACCCGCTTTTAATGGTCTGAGCATGAACCTGTTCTCCCTGTTCTAGGGCCACCAAACTGCTACATACAGTTAAGATACTTGAGAAGGTGAATAAATCAGGTTTCATGCCTGAGCGGTTCAATTTCAAGAAAATGTTAAGTGCCTCAGTTCCACTTTGGTAGGCTGAAAGATCATCTTCTGCAAGATTTATAATTTGGGCATGGCCTGCAATCATTGCATTCCATGTGATCAAGCTCGTATCTTCCATTCCATTAAACAACTTTCGAGCCTCATTTATCATGCCACATTTGAGGTACAAATACATGATAGAGTTTCTTACTGGTAGGTTCAATTCACAGCCAAGCTTAATGCTTAAGGAATGAATCTGTATCCCTGCACCCAAAGACAGCATTGTGCAACACAAGCTCAAAGCACTGGTCAGGGTGTACTCATTAGGCTCGATTCCCTCTGAAAGCATCTCAGTGAAAAATGCCAAACCCTTTGAAGCGTCACCATTATCACCACAAGCAGATATAGCTGACGTCCACGAGATCACATTCTTTTCCTCAATTTTCTTAAACGCTTTAAAAGCAGATTCCAAGTTTCCACATTTGGAGTATAAACTGCAAAGAGAGTTTCCGATACTAGTGTCATAGTCAATCTGGTATTTGACAATGTAGGCATGCAATTGCTTCCCTAACTCAATGGAGTGTAAAGTAGAAGAAGCATTCAAAACAATTCCTAGAGTGTAATTGGTAGGATAAGCCCCAGCTTCCAACATTTCTTGGAAAACCCGAATGGCAAGTTCTGGCCTCGAATTGTGAACATAACCCGTCATCAGAGCCGTCCATGAAACAACATTTCTTCTAGGCAATTTGTCGAACACCTTACGAGCATTTTCCATAATTCTACATTTAGCATAAACATTGACAAGGAAAGTTGTGACAAACAAATCTTGATGGGTTCCGGTCTTTATGATGTGGCCATGCACAATTTGCGCATCCAAAGACGAATTCTTGTCTATACATTCTTGCAAGAGAGGGACATAGTAAGATGACTCAACCGTAGAACCCTCTCTAATCATCACAAGAGCTTCTCGGAAGTCCAGAGACCTGGGTTCTGAATTTCCGTCCAAATTTGTGACTGTTTGACTTTTCTGGTAAGACACATTTGCAATTCCACTCTGAGATACCCAAAGTAGATTGTAAATCAGTTTCATGGATGTAAGTATTGTAATTTAAAGCTCTTCTTCTACTTTTCAGACATCAAACACTTTCAAATTACTAGGTTTCATGCTATGAAAACAGCAAATACTACACTGATTTAGCTATAAAGAAGTACCCAATATCAAAATTTGATTGAACAAACCAAAGATAGTAGCTTCAACAAGATATACAAGCAACACAAGCCAGAATTAGTTGTAAAGGATTGAAAGGTAAGAAAGACTAGAGTAGAATACCTTTTCTGAAGAAATAAAACTTTTTCTGAGTTCTTGGTCAAGCTTGAGAGTGCCACTGACAGCAACTGAAGGCAAAGAAGCCATAATTAAGGAAGAGGTGAGGATGTAATCCTCTAGAAAACTGGCATGTTGGGGACTTGGGGGTGGAGTATTTATCCACTCCTCTATCTGTTTCAGATGAATTTGTGGAGGGAAGGGGATGCTTAACTAGGAGGCTAGGATGTAAAAGCAAATTACACTACTAGCCCTCCAATTCTTTATTTAAAAAATTTACATTTTTTTTTTTTTTAAAGTAAGAAATGAAGAAACAATTATAAAGAAAAGCCTTTCGGGTAGCTAAAGCATATTAATTTTATCCGGAAGTGAATACTTTTATTTACATTCTTAAACTAAAATAGAAATGAAAACAAAAAATTTAAAATAGAAATAGAAAATAAAAAAAGGGCAATACAAAAGGTGTTCCATAGTATTATTTGTATTTTTATTTTCATCAAACAAATATCATTCCAAATGTTAGTCTACACTCTTTGGATCCTAAATGAACTGTAGGAATCAAATCGGACATGGAAAATCAAGCGGAAATCGATTAAACAGTGGCTTATGTACTTTGACGAAATTTTTTTCTGCAATATCATACATTATTCATCAAAAGTGAAATATTTCTAATTTTCTGAGACCTTGAACACCGAGAAAACCAATCTCATCAAATTATTTTATCCAGAAGTTAATGTTTTTATTTACATTCTTAAACTAAAATAAAAATAGAAAAACAAAGAACAAAAATAGAAATAGAAAATAAAAAAACAGGGCACTACTTTTGCCGACGTGCGCATTAGTCGTTGGTGAAAGATACTCTATAGTATATATTATTTGTATTTTTTTTCATCAAACAAATATCATTCCAAATGTTAGTCTACGCTCATTGGATCCTAAATGAACTTTAGGAATCAAATTGGTCGTTAAAAATCAAGCGGATGTCGATTAAGGAGTGGCTTGTGTGATCCGTCGAAAAATTCTTTTGCAATATCATACATTATTCATCAAAAGTGAGACATTTCTAATTTTTCGAGACCTTCGGCACCGAGAAAACCAATCTCATCAAATTATTTTATCCGGAAGTGAATGCTTTTATTTACATTCTTAAACTAAAATAGAAATGAAAAAACAAAATTAGAAATAGAAAATAAAAAACAGGGCACTACTTTTGCCGATGCAGTAGTCCTCGGTAAAAGGTACTCCATAGTATTATTTGTTTTTTCTTTATTTTTTTTTTTTCATCAAACAAATATCATTCCAAATGTTAGTCTACACTCTTTGGATCCTAAATGAACTTTAGGAATCAAATTGGACGTTGAAAATCAAGCGGATGTCGATTATGGAGTGACTTGTGTGATCCGACGAAAAATATATTCTTTTGCGATATTATACATTATTCATCAAAAGTGAGACATTTCTAATTTTTCGAGACCTTGAACACCGAGAAAACCAATCTCATCAAATTATTTTATCCTACTTTTATTTACATTCTTAAACTAAAATAGAAATGAAAAAAAAAATAGAAATGAAAAATAAAAAAACAGGACACTACTTGTGCCGACGAATAATTCGTCGGTGAAAGGTGCTCTAATAGTATTATTTGTTTTTTTTTTGTTTTTTTTTTGGGTTAATTCCTTCTTATAATTATACTATTTAATTATTTTCAGAGCCTAGTTTACTATCCAACATATCTCACTAAATGGGAAAAAAGTGAGAGATATGTTGGATATAGGGAAAAAGTAAGATGAAGAAAGAGAAGAGGAAGAGTGGTGTCGTATATGAATTATAGTGTGGTGGAGTAGCGGTCTGATGTTTGCTAGAAAGAAAGAGAGCTTTGAGTACATAAAGCTGAAATTTTTGAAATACAAAAGACCGATATATAAGTCCGTATTTCTGCACTATTATCCTTCTTAATTGAGAAGTCTCTCCCTCCAATATATTAATTAAACTATTAATTATTAAAGCATACAATGAATGGCATTTTAGCCAGACAAACCCTGAATGGGATGGGGGCCGGGGTGTTAAGGAAGATGGGATGGGCACAGAGCAGATCGATTCAGGCCAAAAGGAGCCGCTAGCTGCAGTACAATTGTTCAGATGAGCAATATATATAATGCACGTGGAGGTTAAGCTAGCAAATAAAGGCAAACTTAGCATGCACAAATAAACATACTGGACAAAAATGCATGCACAGATGGATCTCACAAGTGATTGCCATGTATTTGCTTGAATCAAATTCGAACTTGACCAACAGCACCATTTAAACGTAGGGTGACGTACACTTCTATCTTATATATACCAAGTTCTCGATCACCTGCTCTACCATCCTACATACTGTGCTTGAGAAATTAAGAAGAAAGATGGATTGTCCAGGATCAGGTAATTAAGGGCTGGCTACCATTCATAGATAGAAGTTTTTAGTACGTGTTTAATCTGGAGTAGTTTTCAGCCTCAAACAGAAACGTCACATGTCATGTAACAATTCATTGAATTAAACACTTACTACGACGGTCTTAATTTGTGTATCCATTATCCAAAATAACTACTCCCGATCATGATCGATGATCTTCATGTTAGTTAATTAATTCGATATATCGTTTTTATTGTTGTGTTTATAAACTAATAATTGATCGTACGTAGGGAAGAGTTCATGGCCGGAGCTGGTAGGAGCAACTGGGAAAGCTGCAAAAAAGAAAATAGAGCGAGAAAATACAGAAGTTCATGCAATCGTGTTAGAGGAAGGAAGTGCAACGACCAGAGACAGAAGGTGCGACAGGGTCTGGGTCTGGATTAATGAACATGGTGTCGTCACTAGGGTTCCTCGTATAGGCTAGCCCATCCCTATATATGTAATTGAGCTTAATTATTTAGTGCCATATATGCATGTATCCACCATATATAGTTTCCACTTAAATATCCTTCATCGTCAATAAATGGCCATATTTCTATAATACTTGGCTTAACAACGTACTGAGAGTAATGAAATATCCTTAGCAACCAACAGCTTGCGATTATTTGCCACCATGCCATGGTGAGGGAAAAGAGGAAGATGTCGACCTAAGGACCTTGTTGCTTGCAATACCCAATAAGGCCTCGTTTGGTTCACATAATAGAATTTTCAAGAAAATTTAATGACACAATTAATACTTAATAATATATGAAATTAATAATTAAATTCTATTTTAGGATTATTTTAGTCATAAAAATAGTGTAATAAATATTTAAAAAATGTAATTAATGATGGGAAATTAGAAAGGAAAATGATTCGTTAGGATTAGGGTCGATGGAATGATTCATTTTCTCCCTTATTTTTGCTTGCTAGAGGAACCATTCTCTCAACCCTCTACTTACCAAATAATATTTTTTTTTTTTAGAAATACTTACCAAATAATATAAGAAATATATGTAACACTTTCTTTGAGCCTCAAATCCGTGAAACAAACCAGACTTAAATGTAGTGCAAGTCCACAAAAAATATATCTAAACTCACTAATTTACACATAAAATTTACACTTTACTATTTCATCAACGGTCACTTGCCATCCTCTTCATTAAATCTACCAATTAATTTTTAATCGCGCACCTGAAAGATACGTTATCTCTACTTCAATTGTTATTAAGAAAAAAAAAATGTGTTTCTATTGAGACCTCCAAATTTGCTCACTTGACCTCACTCTATTATGAATTATTAAATGACATTTATAACCTCCTATAAAATGACTATTAAGGACAATAATTATACCAAAAAGATATTATGTTTATTTTCTCTAGAGTTTCCAATTCAATAATATTAGATTGCATTCTTTATTACTTTCCTTATCTATTTTCATTTTCCAATTTCACTACATATTTATTAAAATATTTATATATATTTAATAAAAATTAAAACTATGATAGATCATGTGACATAAAAATTTGTATCATTTGTCGAACGCATGCATATTGGTGATAGAGAACAAAAAAAATTCTACTATGACCTAAATCTAAGTCTATCTATTATATTTGCAAAAAAAAAAAAACTAGCAATTAACAAAAATATATAAAATATTTAATTATGAGGTACAAAAAAATAGAGGAAAAAAGTAAACAGTAAGAATAAATGATTACTTTTTTTATTGCATAGCTAAAAGAGAAAAGAATAGTTAAAAAAAAATAAATAATAGTTCATGCTAAAATATTTTCTTGTTGATTAGAAATTAATTTTTGAAACCCAATACCTTGTGTTTAATTTTTTTTATTGGATAAGAGATTTATGTTGTCGATTAGGAATGAACATTTAATTAAGATTTATAGAGTAATTATATCATTGAAATAGCTAAGTTTTTTATTTTAAAGATAAAAGTTTTTTGCATAAATTATAGAACTAAGGTTATTTTAGAAATTCAAAGAGAGGTCTAGTGAGCAAATTGTTTTATTTAAAAGCAAAAAGGAGGTGTAGAGAGTATGAGAGGTCTAGTGAGCAAATTTGGAGGTCCCAATAGAATTTCTCAAAAAAAAAAGGAACTGTTAGTTATATGAGGAATATCATGTGCAAGAACCAAGAAAAATTGAATTCCGAGTTTTGGACTACAGTGCAAATTATCCTCACAATCACGTGAGAAAGAATTTTTGTTCAAAGCGAAGAAGTGAACCATCTCTCAACTCTTAACTCATCGAAAAAAAAAAAAAATCTCAACTCTTATCCTAATTAATGAAATTATGAGAAATCCAACTACTTTCTCAGGTTCTAGTAATTAATTAGTCCAGTCCAAAACGAACCGCTGATAGAATTTGATGAGAATCGATCATGTTCTTGATTTCATGATTTGGAATTTTGGATGTGGAGTACGTTCAGACAAATTATGAACATGCATGCACAGTTAAAGAGAGATTGCACAAGTCATTGACATGTGTACGTATACGTAGTCCTATTTAAACCATTCAATCATATGCTTCAAGTCCAAGCTCTTGTTGCTAGTACAAACCCTCACACAAAAGGTGTGAGAAAGAAGAGAAACTAATATGGCATCCGATTGTCCAGGACCAGGTATGCATATATATATATATATATATATATATATATATATATAATTTTTTTTTTTTGACCTGCGTCAAGGTATCCCAAAGGCTTAATAGGCCCAAAGACTAATTCATGCGGCGCATGTGAAATGCTCCAACTGTGCATTGCAGCACAGTGCCTGACCACTTTAATAGCTTCGTGATTCCAACGCGGGTTGGGAGGTTCCCAACCTGAACGCTGATCCACTAGGCCACTTGCAGTGGTTAATTACCAGGTATGCATATATGGCCACCCTCCATTCTCTTCGCTCTCTCTTTTTGCCACAATTAAAATAGATTGAAAATTAATTGGCTGATCATAAATTCATAATTGGGCTGTGTTATGAGTACGTTTGAAAATTATGTGGGTGCTTGTTTGTCTATTAATTTATATAGGTAAGAACTTATGGCCGGAGCTGGTCGGAGCACGCGGCAAAGATGCCGTGGCGAAGATAGAGAACGAGAACCCTAATGTCCATGTAGTGGTGTTATTAAAAGGGAGTCCGGCCACTCTAGACAGAAGGTGCGACAGAGTCCGGGTCTGGATCAATAAACATGGAGTCGTCATCAGTGTCCTTATTATGTTGGCTAAACCTAAGCTAGCTCACTGCTTGAGTACAATCGTGGTGGCAGAGTTTACTCATAACCATGACGTCATAATAAATAATTGTCCACCATATGGATTGATATTTGAAAGAAAATAATCATCTGTAATAATTTGTAATTGTAAGACTTGCAGAGGTGTTTCAATTGATAGTGAAAAAGATTTTGAAGCAAACGACTTCTTAGGTTTAACCTAATTGCCATCATGAAATTGTTTTCAGAAGGTACTTTCCAGTACAAGGTCATTTAATTATCAATCAGTTACTTATTTCAATGAGCTAAAAGATGCCAACTTATATTAAATATAGATGATGGTGAGAATGAATGATCATAATAGGGGAGATGAATAAGATACATAGACTACAAAACAGAAGCAGAGATATATGCTAGGTTGATGCCTTCTCAAATGAACTGTTCAAGATGACATTAGTGAAATTCGAAACAACAAGAATCACCAAGCTAGATTCATGTATTTCAAAGGGGATTTTTTTCATTCGGTCTGGGAATTTCATTCATTGAAGCAAAAGAGCAAATACCAACTAGGGCTCCCACGCCCCAAATAAGAATAAACAAGCTACCAGCTGAAACATACTAGCCAGCAGCATTGCATCTGAAAACTTGATCACCAACTACTCAAGAAACAAATTAAAACCAAACAGGTGCATCACTAACAAAATGTGGCGAGCTAAGATATGTTGATGAAAACTACAAATTAGAAAGACAATTAATTAGTACAACAATAGAGATCTCGTACGTAGATTGATCCATCCGGGGTCTCTGTTAATGTTTCGACTTAAATTGATCTTTGGCAGTGACTTGCTTTCTCCAAAAGCCAAATAGAAAAGAAACAAAATGTGTATTAAAGCTAGTTTTATGGACGGAAAACCTACACCAAGTAATTGGCTGCAAAGGATATAGTGAAATTCACATCTTCTATGTGGTGCGGAAACAGTGGACATCAAATAAAAATTTGCTTTTTTCAATCAACTCAAAGACGCAAACATCACCCACCTTCAAGTTATTTCCTTGCACAAAATCAAACCAACCAACCCGGAAGGTTGCCCTTGTGACATTATGGAACTTGACAGACAACGTTTTCCCATTTGAACCGCAGAGGCTGACTTCACTAGGCTGCTCAGTAAGATGTTCCTTGGCAAAACCAGATGGCAAATTCTGAAAACAGAAGGGAAAACACGAAAGACGATTAAAAAAATTGAATAAATTAAGTTACATATGATTTTCTGTGTAAAAGGGAGATTTATTGGTAAATTATTTTTCACACTGTCATTTGCAGAAATAAGCTAGCAAAAGTTGTGATTGCCAAGCACAGTTGTCTAGAAAGCTTACCAGAAAACGTGCATGGACATAAGTGGGAGACATGGCAACCACGAAAGAAGGTTTTACAGATTTGAAAGCTTTAGCTCTACGAAGAGCTAGATCGTTTCCCATTTCCCTCACTGGATGCATGGTCCTAGAAATTTCAGGTCTTCGCTGTAAGAATTGTTGAGTACTAGATGAATCACTAACATCTTTGGTGTTGCTTATTTGTGCTTCAATGTTACAACCTGTTCTCTTTCTCTTGTGAGGTCGCGCTGCTAATGAAGACTCAACCAATTCAACATCTTCATCCTCATTATTGTTGCCATCATCATTATCAATGTCTGCAGGTGTAGTTGTAAATTTGTAATGGAAGGAGCGACGGCATATGTAGTTAGTCTTTTTGGCACTTCCATCAAATAACAATTCCAAAAATAATAAATAACTGACCTAGTGATAATGTGCCATTCCCAGCTTCTATGACTACTTCAAATGAGAGTCTATTGGCGTCAATCAACACAAACTCACACACATCTCCGACATTCAAATTATTGTCTCGCACGAATATACTCCAACCGGACTGGAATTTAGCTCTTGCTCCGTCATAATTAAATTTAACAGACCAAGTTCTCTTCCCACCCGAAACACAAAGGATAGCATATGTAGCCTCCGAAGTAAGATGTGTCTGGGAAAACTTAGAAGGCAACCACTGAAAATAAAAAGAAAATTTAACAACACAAAGGCAATAAGAAATTTATTGAAGCAATATGAGCTGTGATTCTGCTGTGTAAAAGAAAGTAGTGTTGCTTAATTCTAGCTTGTTGACTAAGACATGAGCTATAAATACAATGATTACCAACAGAAGCTGGATATAAGATGGCTGAATGACAATTTTGAAAGAAGGGTTGTCATCAGCAGCATCGTTATTATTGTCCTCATCATTGTCATTGCCATCTTCTTTATCATTGTTATCTTCATCAGGTCCATCCCAAGAGTAGAGGTGATAGCTTATATAGTCAGTTTCCGTGTCACTTATATCAAACAACAATTCAAAAATCAGTAGATAACTTACCAGGTGGCAAGAAGCAATTTAGAGGTTCTATGGTGCGGTCTGTGTGGAAAATGACAACTTCTAATAGAAGTCTAACATTGTCAATCAACATAAAAGCACAGACATCACCAACTTTTAAATTATTGTCTTGCATAAACTCCCACCAACCATACTGGAATTCGGCTCTTGAGTTTTCACATTTCAATTCAACGTGCCAAATTCTTCCATCTGAAATCTGAAGGGTAACCTCACCAGATTCGTTAACATGATGTGTCCTCATAAACTCGAATGGCAACCGCTGATGAAGAAAAGGAAAATTAAGAATATATAAGACAGTAAGTTTTTATGAAGAGAATATTTGTAATTCTACTTTATAAAAGGAAGTATCTTTATACAAGTTTTGATGGATGAGTAGAAAGGTTGAAGCTCACCAATATCATTCCATGGACATCAGTGCGCGGTACTTCAATTCTGAAAAAAGGATATTCAGATTTGAAAGCATGAGCTCTCTGCATAGCCACAGATGTTCTTTTTTGGAACCTTTGAGTGGCAGACTTGCTTCCCCAATTCTTTTTCCCAGGAAAATCCTGTTTCCCTAGTATAGTTTATAACAGGACATATATTACAAGCTAGAACAGAATTGCATAGTACACAATATTGAGGTCAGAAATTAAAAACAAAATGCATAATCGTACTTTTCATTTCTGAATTCTTAGGCCCCTTTGTTAAGTTGAGGTCAATTTCTGCTTCACAATCATCTTTTTCTGCTGGAAGATCTCTTTTCCCTGTTAAAGCTTATAATATAGGATACAATTACAAGCTAGAACATAGATAATGGCAGAAAAAAAAAACACAATATACTAAGGTAAAAAAAAAAAAAACAGAAAACAAAATGCATCTATATGCCGTACTTTTCAGTTCTGATTTGGACCTATGTGTAGCTTTGCTTTTCGTTTTTGATTTCTCAAGACTTGGAACCCCCTCTTGTATTTCTGCTTTACCACCACAAGAACTTGTCCTGGTTCTGCTATGAGGCAGAGGACGTGGTTGAAAATCAGTTTCATCATTTTCTTTCAACTCCGGTGTTCTGTCAAAAAGGGAAACCCGGAATGTTGAATTGCCTTCATATCCAAAAATCAGCAAGTCATTGTACTCAAAAGAGTAAGACTTTGAGAACTCTTCCCAATCCTTATCAAACCAAGCCTCATCTTTGTATCTTGTGAGTTTCATTGCCCATTCTGTACCACAAAACTTAAGATGTACAGGATTTGATAACTCATCTCCATGGTTCTTCACATACTTTCTTGGAAGCTTCTGCACAACAAAATACAGCATCTTGAGTTACAATGTATAAACTTGTCAGGTTTAGTGTTAGCAGCAGCAACATGTCCTTAGTTTTATGCTGCTTAGGCTTAAGCTTTGAAATATGCATTTCCAACTTCCAGATTATCAATGCACTATCTTTTCTCAAAAACAGTTTCCGAAATCTTCTAGCCAGCCAGTATAACATATGAATTTAATTCATAAGACTTCTGCATCGTGAAAATGCTATATAGAAAATAATCATAAGAAATTTACAAGACTCCTAAGGAATAAAGATATAGAGTGGTGATCAAACTCATAGCTGACAAGCAAAGTGCTTGAATATGACATAGAAGAATAATGTTTACAGAGAAGAAAGAGGTGCTTACAAGTTTTCTTTTAGTTTTCTTGGAAATATACTTGAAGAATATGTTTGGAAATCTTGCCCGGCAGTCAACTTTGGGACCAAGAGAAGTCATGGTTGAAGTTCAAGCTAGAGCTTTAGAACATGTGTTCATCTTTGCAGTTTTCTGTTCTGAACTGGACAAAAGGGGGCCTGATTTAAGTTTATATGATAGAGAAGTAAGTGAACAGTCCGGGAGAGCAAAAGGTCACTTAATGTAGTCATTCATTAATAACTAACTAAATCAACTCGACTGCCAATGCCCTTGGGAATACAAATAAGCAGACAGAAGGACACCTAGTTATTGTTTTCCTTTATTACACACATTTTTAATGGTTGGTAGAAGGGTTTTTATCATCAATGGGGTCTGAACTTTTTGTGACCGGACAAAATAGGGTCCGAACTTAAAAAACAATCAATTAGGTGTCTGAACTTAAAAAACCACATCAATGAGGTACATCCGTCCACGCACCGTCAATTTTCCGTTAAGTTTGGACACGTGTCAAATTTCCATAAGTTCAAACGAGTTTTTATCATGGTTGGGGTCTGCACTTTTCGTGACCGGACAAAATAGTACCTGAACTTAAAAAAACAATCAATTAGGTGCCTGAACTTACAAAATCAAGTCATTTAGGTACTTCCGTTATATTTCCGTCTAATCTCCATAAAAAATAAGAACAAATAAGACATTTCACAATACTTTCCAAAAAGAAATGTCTTTTGTGGCCTCAATTTTTTATTTTTTTTGTAAATTAATATTTTGACTTTCATAAATATTTTTCAAAAATCTAAAACAATTGAAAAAAAAAAATCATTCTCTCTCTCCTCTCCCTTTGCACCATTCGACACCACCACATTCGGCCACCACCTCCACCAACAGAAGGAGAAGGTGTCGACGAGCCAAACCCACCCGGCTTCAAATTCCAAGGTTTTGTTCCAACGTCCTTCGGCCACTTCCAAACCTCCAAACCACTTGGGCTTTGAAGTCCTCCATCCCAGAAATCTCGTGGTACCCTCGGTTTTCAACATCGACCGCCGCACGTGGAATATCGACATCATTGATTTTTTTAGTTTTGAAATTTCCGGCATTGATATCTCCTGATCCACTTCGAATTGGACCTCAAGGTAGTTACTAAACGTGATCCTTAGGTTGTGCTCTACATGTTGATATAAAACTTTGTGGTATTTGAAGGTGGTTGACGGCGGTGCAGAAGGAGAGGAGAGAGAGGTCGCGGAGAGAGAGAGAGAGAGAAATTTTTTATTTTTTTATTAGATAATTATAGTTGTTAAATAATATATTTGCATATAATTTAACAAGTGAAATTTGTGTCTTGGTGGTTTAAGTGTAATGTTGTAATGGTGAGATGATTAGTTTGAATCCCACCCCAAACAATTAGTGAAGTTTTTTTTTTCTTTATGGAAAGTATTGTGAAATATTTGATTTGGCCTTGTTTTTTACGGATGTTAAATGAAAATATAACGGAAGTACCTAAATAACTTGCTTTTGTAAGTTCAGGCACCTAATTGATTGTTTTTTAAGTTCGGGTACCATTTTGTTCGGTCGCGAAAAGTCCAGACCCCACCCATGATAAAAACCCCCAAACACCCCAAACAAAAGTGAATTTTTTTTTTTTTTTTTTTACGGAAAGTATTGTGAAATATCTTATTTGCCCTTGTTTTGTACGAAGGTTAGACGGAAGTACCTAAATGTCTTGCTTTTGTAAGTTCAGACACCTAATTGATTATTTTTTAAGTTCGGACCCTATTTTGTCCGGTCGCGAAAAGTCCAGACACCACCCATGGTAAAAACCCTTGGTAGAAACATAGAGTTACAACTTAGGGAGTTTTGTTTCAACTTCCAAATGATGTCATTTGGAATTTTAAGTTGTTCCAACTGTGTTTTAGTACAGCTTATGTGACTTGGGTTATGTAGTGCTTGCAAGAACTAAGCTAGAATGAGGTCATGATGAAGATTGGTAGAAGGATATTGAAGCCAAGAGTGAATTTCAGCGGCCACATTTCAAGAATCCACAAATGATACACATCGACGCCACGAGAGCTTGAGGCATCTGGTTTTGCATATCTATTGTTTGGAATTCAAGCCAGCTCAAAAAGGAAAACTTGAGAATCCACAAAATCCTCACTTTATACTCACATAATGTGCACACATTCTGCATCACTACAAATGTTATCATTTTGTCAATGAACAATCTTAAACAGTTAGTTACATTTGTAAGGAAGAGATTGCCTTTTGGTGTATGAAACTAGCATACAAGTCAAGTCTTGAACAAAACTAGTATTTTGGGGACCAAAAATTCCAAAACGTCAACAAAGTGTTATTTTTGTGCATGAAATTTTCCGGGAACCATTTTTGGCAACTCCTCGTGTAGTGACGTAGATGCCACAAAGTGACGAAAGCCTGGGTCCCGATCTGCAGGTCCCACGTGGTCTTTTAACAATCAGCGTCACCACCAACCCAACCAACCCACCGCACTAACCCACTCCCTACGCCATTTCCCAAAACCAAACAATCATATCAAATACACCGACTCTATCTCTCACCGTGACGCTTGTGGAGTCATGGCAATGGCGCTTCGCAGACTCTCAAGCTCCATCAACAGGCCACTGCTTACACCTTTCGTCACTGGCAATGGCGGCTCTGTCTACCACATGGTAATCTTGTTCAAATCCCAAACTTACATCTCACTTCTGCTGCTTTACATCTAATGGTTTTGAAATTCGTCTTCAACTTGATTTGATTTGGATTGCAGTCCGCTCTGTCCAGCCAAGCAGCTCTGCATAAAGAGCAAGCTCGTACTACTGTATGTTCCTTCGGTCCTTTCCTTCTCGCATCGTATATGATTTGATTATGAGGTTTTTCTGGATCTGGATTATTGTGTTATGTTCATCGTATTGATGCTGATTCTGTGGAATTGTGATTTGATTGAATTCAGTGGATAAAGCAACTCAATGAGCCGCTCGAGGTTATCGATCCCGAGATTGCTGATATCATCGAGCTTGAAAAAGCTCGGCAATGGAAGGTATTTTCTTACTTTTGGGATCCACTGATTGGATTTTGACAAACAATGAAATGTTGAGCATCAAAGTTTAGTTTTTTATTTCTTCTTCTTCTTCGTTTGGGATTATAGGGGCTTGAGCTTATTCCTTCAGAAAATTTCACGTCACTGTCGGTGATGCAAGCTGTTGGGTCTGTCATGACCAACAAGTACAGTGAAGGATATCCCGGTGCTAGATACTATGGAGGAAATGAGTGAGTGGATCCTCATTGAATTCTGTTGTAGTCATTTTATCCAATCCTATGTAACTATTGAGTTGTGAACACGTTTCTGTTTTCGGGGGTGGCAAGGTTGGTATTTGTGAAGCTGATGAGGAAGTGGCAACCATTTTCTTTTCGATTAAAGAGACAATCTTAGATGATGGTTCATTATTGCTATTATTAATTTTTATTTATTTATTTTTTCGGGTGTGACTTTTGTGGTCTAGTTGCTTGTTCGTAATGCATGCTCATGTGTTAGTCCATGCTTTTTTGCTTGGTCATGTTTTCTCTTGAGTTACCCTTGATTGATGTGACTCTGTTTTTCTTTCATAAATAAATCTAGATACATCGACATGGCTGAGACTCTGTGTCAAAAACGCGCATTAGAAGCTTTTCAGTTAGATCCTGCAAAATGGGGAGGTAATGGAGCTAAACACATAATATACATGTTGCAATGCAGACTTTTTTCTTTCCAATCAGTTAAACTTACACTTTCACTTTTTTGTTCGCCTATAATCGGTATGTAAGTTTTGTACTCTTTAATTGTTTTCATTCATGGTGCTTATACACTATAGACTTTCTCAAGTGCAAATAACAGACCAATTTGTTTTAGTATCAAGTCTTTCATGTGGCTGCAATTGTATGGCTTAGGGAAGATTCTGAGGAGGCCTTTCAAAAAACTCTATTTTCAAATGCTTAGCCTTTAATGTTCATTATTTTGAAATTGGAACTTGGATGTCATTTTGTAAGAAAAGTTGGTTTTTGGGATTGGATGGAAGTAGAAGTATACTTCTGCTATATGGTAACCGTTGAAGATGCAATTAAAAAAATTCACATGTAACATGTTAATGTAAAACATGTCAACCATTTATTTGGAAGGTTATTCATGATGAGTTTTCTTGTAGTGAACGTATATTCTGAACTGTCTTATAAAACATGTCTCTCTTTAGATTCATATTAAATGGTGATTGAACTATTCATGTGTTTAATAAAACAATGTATCTTAAATACCTGTTAAAGATGCCGCGTGCTTTATTCTTTCAGTGAATGTCCAGTCATTATCTGGATCCCCTGCTAACTTCCAAGCGTACACCGGCTTGTTGAAACCTCATGAAAGAATTATGGCTCTTGATCTGCCTCATGGCGGACATCTTTCTCATGGTTATCAGGTGTTTACATCTTCTGTTGATTATTTTGCTATACTGTTCTGCTTTTGGAGGTTAACAAAGATGGCTTTTATAGTTGTCGCATAGTCTACTGCCTTTGTTTGTTGTTCTTTTTAGCTTGGAAAGTATATTTTATGCTAACACTGTTTCTGACCTCAAATGTTAATGTTCACCTATGACTTGAAGAAAGATAAAAATATATATAACTCTCCATGCAGATGCCAGATTTAAAGATATCTCCATGTGCAGATGCAGGATATTAACGTAGTTCTAGAATTAGGGTTTTTCTAATGTATTTTAAGATTAGTATTTTTATGTAAGAGGATTCAGGAGTGGTTTTGTCTAATTAATTAAGATAGAACCTTGATGGGTGCTGGGCTGTTGAATTAAATTTGTAGGTTGCAGGAAATTTTCCAACTTAAATTGTATAGCAAAAGAACAGAAATCATAGATGACACTAGGCAATCATACCTCAAGAAGCTTAGAGACCAAAACTCTCTCTTATCAGTCACTGCATGATTGGCAAACTACATAGAGCCCTTATATTAGTAATTTCCAATACTTTTCCACCTAGGATCATAACTAAAAGAAAAAGACTTATTCAACCAACCATGTGGCATGTGTTTTTGGTAATAATATGTAAATCAAAATGCTACTGTGTAATCATTTTTTTTATTTTCTATTATTTTCAGACCGACACCAAAAAGATATCTGCTGTGTCGATATTCTTCGAGACTATGCCATACAGATTGGATGAAACCACTGGTTACATTGACTATGATCAGGTACAGTGCTTACTCCATCTCCTTTTACTTCTCTAACTTAATTCTAAGGGTTGAAAAGTCAGACTTTGTACGATCATGCCATGCTTCTCCATGAAACTTGCTTTGGTTCAGACTCAGAAATAGGATGTAAGAGGTTGTTGTCTGGCTTTATGTCTGCAGTTGGAGAAAAGTGCCACACTATTCAGGCCCAAACTAATAGTTGCTGGTGCCAGTGCTTATGCACGCTTGTACGATTATGCACGTATACGCAAGGTAAGCTTTGACTTGAGGTTCGCCATTATGGCAATGATCAGGCATTAATGGAACACCTACAATACTCCATCCTTAAGTGATATTATTATTGTGTTGTTGTCAGGTCTGTGATAAGCAGAAAGCTATTTTGTTGGCTGATATGGCACACATCAGTGGATTGGTTGCTGCAGGTGTTATTCCATCTCCTTTTGAGTATGCAGATATTGTTACAACCACAACTCACAAGTCACTCCGTGGCCCTCGTGGGGCAATGATCTTCTTCAGGAAGGGGGTCAAAAATATAAACAAGCAAGGGCAAGAAGTGAGTTATAATTTTTAATTTTAAGAAGAAGAAATTAAGTGAATGAAAGTTAAAAGAAAAAATAATATGAAAGAGGAAACTGTTAGAAGGTAAATCTTACTCTAGTAAAATTTGCATGCATTGCTCAATTCTGGTTTCTTTTGGTACTAGCTATAGTAAGTCCCAAAATGGTGCACCTGGAATGAAGTATTTAATGTTTGAGTTCCCTTCTACAGGTTATGTATGACTATGAAGACAAAATTAATCAGGCTGTCTTTCCTGGACTCCAAGGTGGTCCACACAATCACACCATATCTGGGTTAGCAGTTGCACTCAAGCAGGTAATTTATTTATCTTTGTGTTGTACCAAAACAAGAAACAAAATATCTATTACATCTTGATCAGACTCTTGCATCTTTGTTGTTTAATGATCATTCAATCTCTCTCTCGCTCTCTGAGTTTTTCTTCAAGAAAATAGCCACTAATAAATTTGCGTTTCTGATTATATTATAATTCTAGGCCACAACTCCAGAGTTCAAAGCTTACCAAGAGCAGGTTCTCAGTAATTCCTCAAAATTTGCAGAGGTCTGTGATCATCGCCTTTCCAACACATTTATGCAAATTGGCAATACTTTTCGTTTAGTTGTTTCTAACTAAGCAGTCTGGAGTACTTTCTCTATATAAAATGCACACAGTACTTTGTTTCCATTATTTTTTTAAAGCTGTCTCACTAGTTTTTCTCTTATAGCTTTATGCCCTCTGAACATGCAGAGCTTGCTAGAGCAGGGCTATGATCTTGTCTCTGGTGGAACTGACAACCATTTAGTGTTAGTAAATTTGAGGAACAAGGTAAAAGGAGATTCTTCCTTCCTATATTAATTGCTTTGTTCTTATTGCCTTTTCTGTCACAGGGAGTTTTATTTGGACTAAGTATGTTACTTTCTGCTTGTTAGACCAAATCCTAGGCCCTTAAGAATGATTATGCCATGGATACTTAAAGATAATTTTACTGGATTGAACAACTCTAAAAGAGAGTAATAAACTCTGGATTAGGTCTCAAGTTTCAAAAGTAAACTGTGTTTGATAGAAATGAGTGGAAAAAGGAACTTTAGATCTTGTGGATAACCAAAGCTAGGTTTGAAAGCTAGGTTTTATTATGAATTCACTGACTCTTCATTTCTTCTGTAATGCACATTGATTATACATGAAAAATAATCAGCATATTCTCTTGGAATTTTTGACAGGGAATTGATGGCTCAAGAGTTGAAAAGGTTCTGGAAGCAGCTCATATTGCAGCAAATAAAAATACTGTCCCGGGGGACGTGTCTGCCATGGTCCCTGGTGGCATACGTATGGGTAAGGCCTGCATTTTAACTCTTTTCCAGCTGCTACTCATTAGTGAGGTACTTCTATTCTGATCAAGGTCCTTTTTCTGATTTTTCAGGAACCCCAGCTCTCACATCTAGGGGTTTTATGGAGGATGACTTTGCAAAAGTAGCGGAGTATTTTGATGCAGCTGTGAAGATAGCCCTGAAGATTAAGGCTGCTACCAAAGGTGTATTCTGCAACCATATCATGGATATAAATTTTATTATAATTTGTAATGCTCATGAACCTTTCATGCATCCATATAAGTGCAGGTACCAAGTTAAAGGATTTTGTGGCAACTCTGGAATCAGATGGTCAAATTCAATCTGAGATTGCAAAGCTTCGCCACGAGGTTGAGCAGTATGCTAAAGAATTTCCAACAATTGGATTTGAGAAAGAAACAATGAGATATAATGAATGAAGAGCAAACCTCACAGTCACAGATCATTGTTACAGGTCAAACCCCTTTCTGCACCTCTGAAAAGTGACATGGTTGTTGAATTAAATGGGGCATGTTATTAGGGAAGTGCTGTTTCTTTCACTTTTGCAGATCAATTTGTTGAACAGACAACAAGTGACTGCCTGCAGATGACTCCGATGCTAAAACAGATAGAGATAAAAGCTTAAAGATATGCAATTTCATACGAGGAACATGTCAGACATTCATCAATACAATAATGAAGGAATCTATTAGGTATTCACTACATGTTTGGATCTTGGATATTTTTTTCTTATTTTACTGATTCCTGTGCCGATTGTAATTCTTGATTGTCTTTACTTGAAGCTTGTCCACATTAGAGTAGTTATTCTTTACCTTCTCAATAACCAAGGCTATTTCTGTATCCATTGAGTTCTTGTCGGCATGAAACTGTTGTAACCGTCTTTATTTACCCAGCTTTGATCTGGTTAATGGACAGCAATTCAGCAACTAAGAAAGGAAAAGTGGAAGGTAGTGTGTCAACACAGCATGATATTTATTTATATTTTATCAGAACGGGAGATTCATCTCAACTTTAGTTTATTGGCACCTTGACAATTGACATAAGTAGAATTTAATGAGGCGGAGTTGAACATCTTTTGAGACATACTCAAAAGCTCAAAAGGGCCTCTGTGATTGAATCAGTTTTGGAATATCTGACGGAAAAACCAAAAAGAATTTCGTCTGTTACAGTTTACCAGACACGCAAAGTAGGGGATTTTTAAACCAACCCATGTGGTTGAGTTGGCACGGATGCAAGGTTGGGAACTCCCCAACCTGAGTTCGATTCCCAACTTAGCACATATGGGCACATATTTATTATGTGAAGATTGGCCAGCTAGTTTGAGGGACCCGCTGTGAGTGGGTTCGTGCACTAGCGACCGAGAGATTAGTCTGGCATTAAGGCTTGGCCCCGCAATACCCCGGTAATGGGTGAGCGGGATGGGCTGCTGGGATACTCGTCGGGGGCTTCGGCCTAAATTGCATGTGTTCTTAGATGGGTGCTGGTTCCTGACCGGCCCATCTCCAATGGATCAAAAAAAAAAAAAAGTAGGGGATTTTTAAAAATATATGCTACCTAATTTTTTTTTTTTTTTTTTTAAATATGGGGGTTGAGAATCTTTTCATTTGTCTTTTGCCACAAAATTTTTGGTTTGAGAAGTTTATTAGTGGCTTTGTGAGAACTGAGAAGAATCATATTTTGTCTGGTGAGGGTAGGTACTGTAGTGCGGAAACCTTCCTATGTTGTCAAATATTCTGATAAACTTCAAATCAGGTAGTTTTGGTTGTAAACCCACAATTTGTACTAATAATGGAAACATTGGTAAATATTCTTCTTAAAAATAAGATGACAAACAATTTGGCAAAGAAAAATACAAAAAGTCAAGGGAAGTGGCAAATTAGGAGCACCGAGTGCCTAAAAATAGTTGTTTGGGATTTTTTTTAAATGCCTAAAAGTGGTTTGTAAATTTGACAAAAAGCTTTTGTACAAGGAAGCACTTGATATGTACTTTTCAAAACCACTATAAGTGCTTTTAAATACAGTACTCATTCAAAACTCATTCTATTTTTTTACTAATTTTGTTTAATATATAATTAATTTTATTTATTAATTCAAAAGCGTTTATATGTTTCTACAAAATAAGCCGTGCATAAACATAAAATAAGCCATAGAGAGATTAGTGAAGCGTAAAGCATCTTAACTTCCAAGTTTCATTACTTTAATTCTGTTGGAATGTTTCTACAAACATAAAAAATGCATACACATAACCACTAAAACCAATAGAGAGACTACTGAAGTGTGAGCATCTTCTTGTTATACAAAGCCCTCTAAAATTCAGAGCCATTTATTTAAGTATTTAACTAATTATTTTCGTTTTGTACGTTTGTTTATATTGATTCTTTATATGCGATATCGAAACCAGTCCACATCAGACCGACCCAAAATTCGGCAAAGTAGCTTAAATTTCTTGTCAATTCCGGGAAAAAAAAAAATTCAAGCTGACGTACCGTGCCGGCCATGCATGTTAACAGCGTTTTAGTAAGAACAAATACTAAAACTGTAAAACGAATTTTCCTAAAGAAGAAGAAACAAAACTGTAAAACTTTAAAATCCCCTCCATTCCCACGTACCCTTCACATTATTATTCACAGTACGTACGTAGTCTCACTAACTCTCTCATGGCTACGACTCCTCTCGAAACGGAGCTTGCCGTAGCCAAAGACGGTATCGACATCGACGACGATGAATTGTCACCGATCGAGGAGGTTCGTCTAACGGTGTCAAACGAAGACGACACGAGCCTCCCGGTGTGGACCTTCCGCATGTGGTCCATAGGCCTCTTCTCGTGCGCCCTCCTCTCCTTTCTCAACACCTTCTTCTCCTACCGCACCGAGCCTCTCGTCATATCCATGATCTCCGTCCAGGTGGCGAGCCTCCCCGTCGGAAAGTTCATGGCGAGGACACTGCCCACGAGGAAGTTTCGAATCGGCTCTAAATCGTTCTCGCTCAACCCGGGCGAGTTCAACATCAAGGAGCACGTGTTGATATCGATATTCGCCAATGCCGGAGCAGGGTTTGGGAACGGTCCTGCTTATGCAGTTGGGATTGTGACTATCATAAAGGCGTTTTATGGTAGGAAGATATCGTTCTTGGCCAGTTGGATACTTGTCATTACCACGCAGGTAATGTTTAATTTGTTGCGCATATACAGCTACTGTACGTGTGTTTTTCAATGCTAAATACTAATTAGTCACAACAATTAATTAAGGGTTTTGTGGCGGCAAAGTGCAGGTTTTGGGGTATGGATGGGCCGGTATTCTCCGGAAGTACTTGGTAGATCCGGCGACCATGTGGTGGCCTAGTAGTCTCGTTCAGGTCTCCTTGTTTAGGTACGTATGGTCTTCCAAACTCGTTACGTCGACGTTTTGAACCCAACTCATTACGTTTAAATTTATATTTCAACTCCACATGTATATTATATAGTATCCGAAAAACGTACATGTCCCTCTGATCGATTTACTCTCTATGTTGTTCACAATCATAGGCCGGCTTTGGCTTAAACTTTGCCGGATCTATACAAACCATGCAATCATATGCATCCATGCATCTAATTAGTCTCAACTTTTAACGATTATGGTTTTACAATATGAAGGGCTCTACACGAGAAAGACAAGAACCGAATGTCCAGAGGAAAATTCTTTCTGATTGCGCTAGTATGCAGCTTCTCTTGGTATATTGTCCCAGACTACCTTTTCTCAACTATATCCACCATTTCATGGGTTTGTTGGCTTTACCCCAAGTCAATAACAGCACATCAAATCGGGTCGGGCATGCGTGGGCTTGGTATCGGGTCACTGACGTTGGATTGGTCCGTCATAGCCTCGTACCTAGGCAGCCCACTGATCAGCCCATTCTTTGCCGTCGTCAATATTGCTGCTGGCTATATTCTCACCATGTATGTGGTATTACCAACTGCGTATTGGGGATTCAACTTATACAATGCCAAGAACTTCGCAATCTTCTCTAAAAACTTGTTTGATGACCATGGTCAAATATATAATGTCACGGCCATTGTTAACGACAAGTTTGAAATCGACATGCCTGCCTATGAAAAACTAGGACATGTAAACCTCAGTGTGTTCTTTTCTCTAACCTATGGGATTGGTTTCGCTGCTGTTATATCGACCATCACACATGTGGCTCTATTCCATGGAAGGTACGTAGACCATTATAAGACTTTAAAATTTTCATTTTGTCTCTCTTTGACGAATATCCTATGTGTCACTGTGTGCAAGATTGCCTCAGAAAAATGGCCAATGTACTCTTGCACATTGTACCGCATAGGATTTTCGCAATTTAATTCAAAGAGATAATGATCGTTCTTGATAGGAAAGATCGAAATCTCCCCTTTTCAAGCTGTGATTGTGGCAATAGATTGAATGACTGTTCAAATTAACAGGGAGATGTATGAGAAATACAAAGCTTCACACAGTGGAAAGGTGGACGTACACACCAGATTAATGAGAAATTACAAAGACATACCTACCTGGTGGTTTCATATTCTGCTTTTGTTGTCATTTGCACTCTCTCTGGCATTATGCATTTTCATGAAAAATGAGGTACAAATGCCTTGGTGGGGACTCATTTTTGCAGCTGCACTTGCATTGATTTTCACTCTTCCGATCAGTGTTATAACTGCAACAACGAATCAGGCAAGTTAATTTTATACTCTTGCTTGGCAAGCTTAAGGGTATTGCACTTAATGAACACTGTTAAAGTCATCAAATTTGTTCACCGTATAAAGATTACTCTCTGTTAACTTATTAGAAATAAATGAGGTTAAAAGTGACTGGATCGCTCATAAAAAAAGATAACTAAATTAATCCAGTATTTCATAACAACATTTTGTTTCGAGGTGTTAGGTTATTAATTAATTTGTATGATGGATCAGGTCATTTATACAGGCACTTGATAACCCACAATTCAATGACCTAACCCGCCAAACCAATTGATTCAGGTTTTAATTAAAAATAATAATAGCATGTACTGTATGCACGGATTTAACCCATAAATGAATTCACTTGAACTTGCTGTTTATTGTTAATTGGATTAATTATAATGCATCTCTAAGACTTTTTGTTTTTTTTTTTACAGTCACCAGGACTAAACGTAATCACAGAGTACATAATGGGTTTGATATTACCTGGAAAACCAATAGCCAATGTATGCTTCAAAACCTATGGGTATATAAGCATGGCGCAAGCAATTTCCTTTCTGAGTGATTTCAAGTTAGGTCATTACATGAAGATCCCACCCATATCGATGTTCATAGTTCAGGTACGTACATCTTCTTCTGGCCATTACATTATTACACTTCACTTATTGGCCGGATACTTGAATCAAAATCCAGTCCGTTGACAGGTCTAACAGTAATACCCTTCGTTAAATTCATAATTGCTAATTTGTTGAATTAGCTTAATTGACAAGAATGGTATAGTTATCTAACTAATTACTCCAACAGTACAAATTAATCTGCTCTTTGTTGCTTCACAAAAGTGCATAGGAACCATAATAGCCGGAACAGTCAATATTGCGGTGGCATGGTGGCTGCTAACTACTGTGGAAAACATATGTCAAGAAAATTTACTCCCTTCTGATAGTCCTTGGACTTGTCCTAGTGATGGTGTCTTTTTTGATGCATCTGTAATTTGGGGTCTGGTCGGACCAAAACGAATCTTTGGCTCCCTTGGATACTACTCAGCACTCAACTGGTTCTTCCTTTTCGGCGTGATTGGGCCTCTCATAGTATGGTTTTTGCATAAAGCTTTTCCAAGTCAAAAATGGATCGCGCTGATCAACCTTCCAGTGCTTCTGGGAGCAACGGCTGCAATGCCACCAGCTACAACTGTGAACTTCAATTGCTGGATTATTGTTGGAATTGTTTTCAATTACTATGTTTTCAGATACAGAAAGACATGGTGGCAAAGGTACAATTATGTTCTTTCAGCTGCCTTAGATGCAGGAGTAGCTTTCATGGCGGTGCTTGTATATTTATCACTGACAATGAATGGTAAGAGCATATCTTGGTGGGGTACAGATGGGGAACACTGTGAGTTGGCTACCTGTCCAACAGCTGAAGGCTTAGATCTTGGTCATGCTTGTGTATGGTGAACACTGAATTATATGGCTGCCTGTTCAATAGCTAAAGGCTTAGAATTAACTTTGTCATGCTTGTGTATTCTGATTGTCATTTGAAGACTAAATTATGTTGTTGAACATTTTGGGTTTTGGTGAAGGTTTCATTTAAAAGAAATGGATTGTAAATACCAAACAATTAAGCATCCTGTATTGTGCTTTGTGTCATCTTGCCCTAATGTGTGCGCGCAGTAATGCCTTTAAATGTAGCTGAACACCAGTTTCCAAAGGTACGTAATACATACAAAAGTACAAAAATTTGAATAGAGTCAACACGTACATATACTAGCCAAGATTGTTTGTGCAATTTGGAGTACAATTTTGATTTCTCCTCGTAATAAATTAGTATAATCTAAGTTTATCTATTTTCTTTTTGGGAACAAATTTGTTATCATGTCATTTGACACATCATACACAATTTAATGAGGATTATACATATATTGAATCATTTGAATGCACTTAAATTATGTGTCTTATGATCCGGGACTCAAAGTTTGATCACAACGTACTAACTCACCAAATCCAAACATGCATGTTATCCCTTTCAATCTTAATCCGGAGAATCTAGCTAGCTGGCTAGTCCATATACAAATTAAACGTCAATTAATTTTTGACAGAAGCTAGCCTTCATTAATTATTATACGTGATAATCATTAACGGACTAATTAATCTCGATCGAAGAACAAGAATGGATAGATATATATATATATATATATATATATATATATATATATATATATATATATATATATGTCAATTAATGTGGAGGATCGATCATTAGTTGATCGACCAACCAAAACAACAGTAAAGTAAACATATACCAAATTAAAAAGGCCGCAAGGGCAAACTGCAAAGGCATAACATCATACTACGTAGGGATCCGTTAATTGATTGATGGCACAATCCAAATCGCGGGTGGCTTGCGCAATTCCCAATTAACACTTAGACAGCGAAAGGGTGTAACGGATCCATCCTTTAAATCGTATATACCAATTTCATCACAGGGTGCTTGATTAAGAGGTGTGAACAATCCAAAGAATGTCAAATCATCCGTGAAGTATATGGAATTTGGGCGGCATTGATGGGGATAGTTTGAAGCCAAAACAGAGACGCAATGGTTGTTCCCCACAAACAAAGCTTGGCCTCCAATGTCTTTTAGCTTAACAATTTCCACCCTAGATTTAATTTTCTGGTTCAACACCAACTTGAAGACCTCGAAGATCTCCCGAGTGTGCATCTTGATGCCATGCATAGGTCCTCCTCCATGAAATCTCACTCTTCGGACATCCAACAATTCTCCCTCTATTGATTCTACAAGATATGCTCGAACACCATAATATGGGAATGCCGTATAAGTTGGTTCAAGCATCGTTACTTTGGGTTGCATTAAAGAGTTAAAATCCAGCGACACCATTTCTCCCCAATTTCCAACTGCGTATATTTGATCCTTATAAAATACGACATCCGAGTAGAAAATGTTTCCGTAAACATTACTCAAGTAAGTCCAGCGTGTTTGGCCTCTTTTAATGAAGCCCAACTTTCCTCCAATATCGCAGATTACTATAACCGCATAATCATGATCTGGATGCAAACTAGGGTCAGCGGACAAGACAACCTTTGAGACGTAATACTCGTAAAGCGGTGCGTTTTGTATGGGGATGGTGACGGCATCCAAAGGAGGGAGACGAATGGGCTCCGTTGCTTTTTGGAAAGGGTTATGGAGAGTAATGGCAAGACGTTGGTCTACTGTGGCCAACCAACCATGGGACGACCCGCAACACCTCTTGGTATAGTAAGGGAGTGATAAGTCAATATTGTCGTAGACTTTTGCTTCAGAAATGCTATATATTTGGCTTCTTCTTCGGGTCTTTCCTTGGCAATCGGAATCGGATTCGCGTGGTGGGATCATCAGCCACGGAAGTAGCTTCCGGTTGCAGTACTGACGATATTGTTTTGTAAAAGAATGCCATTGCTTGCAGACAGCGCCACAATGAACATGATCAATAGGTTCCAACAACTTATCTAGAATCAAAGAGAGAGCAAGTTCATCAAGAGTTGCCCATCGATCTGCAGATAGGTAAAAACTAGTTGCCTTTTTGAAGGTAAGAGCAGCCATGCCAAAGCCAAAAACAACAAGAATGCGATGGTTAATTCGCTAACACGTACTGGAGTCTTTTTATAGGAAAATTATTATTAATTCGATCTAAAACAGAATACGATTTCCCTAACTCACCAAAACTAGGAGAAAACAATAGTAATTTATTTAGTACTAAACAAGGCATCCTAAGTGGGCTGGCTATTTTGTTGGATTGGGAGTGAATTTATAATACAGCCCAGCCCAAGTACAAATAAATAATAAAAAAGTACAAAGGACAGCGGCACAGACCATTTCATCAAAACTCAGAGACACAACCAAGTGCTTCACATGTCGCTGTGCAATTGCGACATGAATCATCTGTTCAATTGGACCAGGGTTCTCATTTTGTGTGCATCTTAAGACTAACTTTTGTAGGGCATCTGGTTCATTTGAATGACGCAGGACCCCATTGATGAAGCCGTTCATTCTGTGCACATCATCTTCATCTGTTGTTGAAATTAATGAAAATTAAAATACTCGAGTGAAGGGAGGAGAGTCGATATCCTGCCCCATTCATGAGAAAGAGCCATTGTCGCTGCTGCTTCTCTGGTGGATAGGAGTGAGAGGATGTGTCTGAGAACGTCATCAGGCAGCTCGCTGATCCTGTCAGCCATGTGAGGCAATCCAGAGATTGTGACCTGCAGGTGAGAAAAGGCACCTCCAGAATTAAAACCGACTATAGCTAAAAAAAAAAAATGAATTACAAGTGACAGAGCCCAAACTAGGATTTTAAAAGCAGCCTATATATGTCTCTTATTAGTTTAATACCCAGTTAAATAGTGATGGGTAAATTATCTCTGTACTTAACTAGTTATTTTATGCTTTTCAGGGAATGCTGTCATTATGATTGCAAGCAATCGGGAAATGGAGGTCAGGCCTTAACAATCTTCTACCAGACGGCAAAATCTATCCAGAAGTCCTGATGATCCAACAGTAAGGCAGGCGAAGGGAACCACCAGGCTCCTTTTTGGTTTTCATATGTATGTGGATCTTGTTGTTGCTTTTAGTGAATGAATTCCGTTAGTATTGAATTTACTGTTCTAGTTTCCAATTGGGATCATTTTGCGAAGAAGAAAATATCCAAGAATTGAAATTGAAGATGTGCATCATCTATATGTAGACACGTCCTTCGATTAAATTCTAGGTTTTCAAAAAAATCCAAAAGAGTTCAAACTTAAAACAAAGAATCCATGCATAATGGTAATAATATACGAGTTACTTGAACAATTTCTAGGTTTTCAAAGAATCCATACAAGTAACTTCACCGTAATCGATTATAAACAAGAATGTCATGTAACAATTTCCATAATTCTCTATCAAAATCAAAGATTCAACATTCTGATATAGATGAAGAACCAAGAACCAAAGAGAGTACCGTACAGGGAGGAGAGGAATTTCGCGTGCTGTAGTCTCAGTGCCTCACTCGTCGTGATGACTGATGAGCAGTAGTTGGGAGGGCCCCACTGTACTCTGGGAATATTTAAAGGCTTGCACACACCGCGTGGCGGAACCAAAATTAATGCTTGTATTTTTATTTTTTTCTTGTCTTAATATCTTTCTTTCTTTGATGAAATTTGCAATTAGCTACTCTTTTTTTTCTTTTGAAAAAATGCAATTAGTTAATTTTATCATGCCTGTGATTATGCAAAACCTATGCAGCTCATATGGTATGAAATTCGGTTGGCATTCAAAAAAGTTTAATATTAATGTTTTATGCAAAAAATTCCGTCAAGTATGAACTCAAAAAATTACCTCTTACTATATGTTACTTGGGCAAATATGCTAGAGATGATTATAATTGATTAATTGAAAATTGACGACTTGATTCTCATGAATGGATCATCTCGGATGTTCAGTGTCTGAATCTCGCTTACCTCAGCCACATGTATATGATCAAGGTCAAGATTATAACAACTTCAATGAGTATTTAAATTGGTTTCTCAAGTTATTATAATAGTTTTTTTTTTAGAATAAGTTTTTTTTTTAGGAAGAAAAACTTTTATTAAAATCAGATACGATTACAATCGTAACATAGGGCATCCAGAATAAAATCTGGAGCGTGAGAGAATCATTCAGCATGAACATTTGAATCAAAGCTATAACTAGCTAACCTATGAGCTATCCGATTAGTATTCCGAGAAGCATGATAGATAGAATAAGTTATTATAATAGCTGTTGAATTTAATATAGCTGGACATTATTTTATCTTGTATCAAGTTAATTGTTTTTCTTCTAAAAAAAAAAGAAGTTAATTGTTATTTCAACAAAAGTAAACGTCAATTTTTAGTCATTGGAACAAAAGTCGACCCCTTCATTCATTCTATCTCGGATCTGGGCTAATAAATTATGACAACAATGTCAATGTTGAGGATGGTTAGTTAAGCAACCAAAACAACAACAAAATGACTCAAATATTTGGGATTCAACGGGCAATGGATTTCGCTAGAGCTCAAGATGTGATGTACGTGCACAAATAAGCAAGACATGGCATGGACACGTTTCATCAAAAGCCAAACCTAATCAAGGCATGTTAAATTTATCATTTGCGAGAAGCATTCCTGAAGGTAAAAATCTCTCTTTTCCTTGTTTGTTATAAACAAATACAACTTATACAACTTGCACAGAGTCATCCTACCTATTTTTCTCATCCCTTCCTTGTATCTACATATACGTCTTGAAATATACCAAAAGCTGAAGTAATCTTCATCCTCGATCAGGACGCCCGCAATCTGATTCAGATGAAGATGCAACATTCTTTCCCTCGGGTTTTGGCTTTTGTAAAATTTGGAGCTGATTCTGCAGGGTCTGTCCAAGAAAACTACTTAATTGGTAAGAAACAAAGCACAAGAAAAAGGGCTGGCATATAAAGATCACGATGAGATTAATAAATACCATTTGTTTTCAAACAATGAAGTTCGCGCGAGTACCTCGATCCGGAGCTGAAGAACTTTTCGCTGCGCCTCCAGCTGACCTCTCCCCATTGGCTCCGGGTGTTGAATGATTGGCTTCACTAACTAGCCGAAAGATTGAAACAAACGGAATATTAATATTCCTAATGCATGATATGATGGCCTACTCCCTCATGGGTATATGCATGTGACTCTTTGTCTATGCATGTGTAATTGTAAGTGGGGAGCAGCCGAAAGTGAAAGCTAAAGGAAAAACATGCATAATGAAAGGTGATACCTTCCACTCAATGCACTTGAATAATTAATGCATGCATGAGATATATAAATATAGAGCTGCATGAGAGAGTGAGATACGAGAGAAGCATGCAAAGTGTGTGCATAGAGAGATAGAGAGAGTAAGCAGCCAAGAAAAACAGAGGCCAAGCAATACAAGCTTTGTTTTTCTTTTGTCAAAGTGATCAGCCCAAACTTGGGGTTACTTTGAAGTTGTAAGTATCTCTATTGGGTGTATTGGGGATTTTGGGTAGTAGAGTTTGTTCTCAAGCTCTAGTTGTATTTCTCCAATTTGATCATAGTGGAATATTTTGCCGGCTCCGAGAGTGGACGTAACTCAATCACACTGATTGAGTGAAGCACTATAAATTCTTGTGTTGTTTGTGTTTGACTTGTTTACCCATTTAGCTCATATCAATATTGTGTTGGGTAATGCTAGGAGGCCTCACTTGAGGCCTAAATTTTGTGGCCTCAATCCTACGTGGCATTACATGTCAGTTAATAAAATTTATATTTATATATCCACATCACCCTATTTTGCCATGTCAAATGTTGCAAAACCAAAATTACCCTTTTATATTTTCGCTTAAACTTCATACAAATCTAAACTGCAGAAAAAAATAATAATTATAAACCCTCAAATTCTTAAACCTAATAAGAATATGAACGTACGTATGGCCTCTGAGTTTTTTTTTCCTAATCTCCTTTATGTTTTATTTAGGGTTATGTATATTTAACACCACCATATTCTTCAAGCTCTGCACATTCTTGAAGAAGCCGATGGTTTGGGAAAAACACAATTATTAATAGTGAATTGAAAGCCTTAAATTAGTTTAGAATTAATAAAGAAATGCATTGAATCAAACTAGAAATGATAAACATATATACAATTGTTTGAGGGAAGCCATTAACCTAAAATTGATTGCTGGGTTTGTATATATATAAACCGTTTATTGAATATCCACCGTTTATTTTATATATATATATATATATATTTTTTTTTAGAAATGCTATATATATATATTTATATATATAAATTGGTGGAACAAATTAAGATGAGTTCAATTATATGTTAGATTCCATGGTTTCTTCATATCAATTTTCCTTCTGGAAACAGTTGATGTTAAAAAAATCTAAATGAAATTCTTGCACGAATCCAATGGGAAAAAAATACAATTGTTTTATGAAATTAGATAGATCTAGAAAATTAAAGAAGAGTACTCTATGAGCAATTATAGTGCGAAGTAGTTTACCGAAAAATTCGAGATCTAGATTTTAGAACATGATGAACATGAAGATTTTCTTTCGTTCTTGATGAAGATGAAGGAGATGTTTGTTTATCTTTTTGAAAAATTTATTAAAATTATTCTAAAATTAGAAAATAAAATCAATAAAATGATTTAGAGCCATTAAATTGGAATGGATAAGATAGTCTTTTACACAATATGGGATATCAAATAACAAATGACGTGTAAATGATATAGCATGCCAACTCAGATTAAGGCCTAAGACTTAGGCCTTAATTGAGGCCAACAATCATTTTCCTATTGTGTTTGTTACGCTTCCGCACAACACCGGGTGCATGAAAAGGAGCAAACATGTAATGCGGAGATTGAGGCAATGATAGGTCCACCAGGTGTTCCAAACTGTGGTTGTGATTGTGATTCAGTACTAAGGAAATAATTATGTCACCGGCCTGAAATTTTTTTGTGTACAGGATTCACATTATTTAAAATTTTGTGTATTGAATTGATTGTTCTGATTAATTAATTATATTTCAAAAAAATTTAATATTTGAAAGTTATATACGTATTTTAATGTACCCAATTAATTGTATTAATTCTCCAAAAAAAAAATTAGAATTGTATTTATCCTCGAAATCCTTGTCAATTAATTCCCGAAAATCCTGCTGATGTACACAGCTAAAAGCCTAAAACCTCATCAATTGTCAACGTAACCTGAGCATTCTCTCTCCCACCTTTGACTCTCACAGTGTGGCCGCCATGGACATAGAGTCCACCAAACTTGAGGATGATGACGTGTCACCCATCGAGCAGGTCCGCTTAACGGTCTCGAACGAAGACGACCCGACCCTCCCAGTATGGACCTTCCGGATGTGGACCCTAGGGCTCCTCTCCTGCGTCCTCCTCTCCTTCCTCAACACCTTCTTCTCCTACCGCACCGAGCCGCTGGTCATCACCATGATCACCGTACAGGTGGCGACTCTTCCGATCGGACGGTTCATGGCTAGGGCACTGCCCAAGAGGAAGTTCTCTATCGGGTCGAGGGAGTTCTCGCTCAACCCAGGTCCGTTTAACAAGAAGGAGCACGTTCTGATATCCATATTTGCCAACGCCGGAGCCAGTTTCGGAGGCGGAACGGCTTATGCTGTTGGTATAGTGGATATAATTAGAGTGTTTTATCACAGGAAGATATCGTTCTTGGCCGGTTGGATTCTTGTCATTACCACACAGGTAACCCTAACCCTAGCAATGTGTAATGCGTATTAATAGACTATGACCTTATTCACACTATTCTATTAGTGAAGCAATTCATCCAACACTTTAGTTAATTATTTTGCTTTACAGGTATTGGGGTATGGGTGGGCTGGAATTCTCCGAAAGTACGTGGTGGATCCGGGGGAGATGTGGTGGCCAGCTAGTCTTGTTCAGGTGAATTTGTTCGAGTAAGTTGTCTTACTTGTAACCCTAGCTAGAAATATAATTAATGACAACCATGTTCAATGCTAGCTTTTCCTCGTTTTAAAAAAAGAAACTATTAATTTTGCATTTGTGAACATATATATTCTCGATCCGGAATATGTAATGCTCCATAGTCCATACTTTTCAAACCGCCATTCTTACATCCCCTACGTTCCTCCCCATCTAAGCCCATCTAAGTTTTATAAAACTACTTATCAGAGCTTTACCTCACAAAAAAAAACATCAATTGGTTCTAAAAGGGTCTAGGGTTTAGGCCTTTAAACAAGTTCTTCATAAGTCTCTGCATAGACTAGCTACAAGCATTGGAGGATTTGATGCTCACATGCCGTTAAATAAGTAACAAACTGATTGCCAACAAAAAAAAAAGTAACAAACTAATCCCCCGTGCATTTTATTATAGTTTCTGAACAATGTTAATTGCCCTTAAGAACCTCTGATTTTGTCTTTGTTTTGCAATGTGAAGTGCTCTTCATGAGAAAGACAACAAGCGAATGTCCAGAGCGAAATTCTTCTTGATTGCATTCATATGCAGCTTCTCTTGGTATGCCGTGCCAGGCTACCTTTTCCCAACTTTATCAACCATTTCATGGATTTGTTGGATATACCCCAAGTCAGTAACAGCGCAACAAATTGGATCCGGCATGAGGGGACTTGGACTTGGTGCATTGTCTCTCGACTGGTCTGTTATAGCTTCGTACCTTGGTAGCCCTTTAACTAGCCCCTTCTTTGCCACTGTCAATATTGCAGTTGGCTATATTATTTTCATGCCTGTGATACTGCCAATTGCCTACTGGGGAGTCAATTTATACAATGCCAAGAACTTCCCAATCTTCTCTTCACATTTGTTTGATTCCCAAGGTCAAGTATATAACATTACAGCCATTGTGAATGACAAATTTCAAATCGACATGCCCGCGTATGAAAAACAAGGACGTGTAAACTTGAGTGTGTTTTTTTCTCTTACATATGGGATTGGCTTTGCGGCCATTATATCAACCCTCACACATGTGGCCCTCTTCAATGGAAGGTACGTATTTAAACCAATTTCAAAGCTTTAAGCTTGTTTTCTAGCTGTTAGCTGTTATCGGTATTAAAAATTCGAATAACTTCCAAGTACAGGGAGATATATGAACAATTTCGAGCATCGAAGAAGGGTGGAAAGGTAGACATACACACCAGATTGATGAGGAAATACAAGGACATACCTAACTGGTGGTTTCATGTTACTCTTTTGGTGTCATTTGTACTCGCTCTGGCATTGTGCATTTTCATGAAAGATGAGATTCAAATGCCGTGGTGGGCACTCATTTTCGCTGCAGGCCTTGCATTAATCTTCACTCTTCCGGTCAGCATTATTACTGCCACAACAAATCAGGCAAGCTTTAAAATATTGACCAACTATTTTAATTCTTCAATCAAGCTCTATATATGAGGAACTTCAGGATTTTATCTAATTATGAATCCTTGCTAGAACTATACCTGTCAACTTAATAGAAAACCTCATATGGATGACTTAGAACTTGTTGAAATTTATTGATAATTTAAGTTGTATTTATATCTAAAACTTTCTCTTTTTTACTATTTGTCAGACGCCGGGACTAAATATTATCACGGAGTACCTCATGGGATTGATTTTACCCGGAAAACCCATTCTTAATGTATGCTTCAAAACCTATGGTTATATTAGCATGTCTCAGGCAATTTCCTTTCTCAATGATTTCAAGCTTGGCCATTACATGAAGATCCCGCCCAGATCAATGTTTATAGTTCAGGTATGTCTTAACGTTACATTACATTACTTGTAGACCAAGAAATATGTAATCTGAAAATTAAACATGTTATATATATACCTTTTTATTGAAGTTGATAGGAACTATAATAGCTGGAACAGTCAATATTGGGGTAGCGTGGTGGCTGTTATCTACTGTGGAAAACATATGTCAGGATCAATTACTCCCTCCCAATAGTCCTTGGACTTGTCCTGGCGACCGTGTCTTCTTTGATGCATCTGTCATTTGGGGTCTTGTTGGACCAAAGCGAATATTCGGTCCTCTCGGAAACTACCAAGCACTCAACTGGTTCTTCCTTATAGGTGCATTTGGACCTCTCTTGGTATGGTTGTTGCACAGAGCTTTTCCTAGTAAAAAATGGATTGAACTTATCAACCTTCCGGTGCTTCTGGGAGCAACAGCTATAATGCCACCGGCTACATCAGCCAACTTCAATTGTTGGGTTGTTATTGGAACCATTTTCGGCTACTTTGTTTTCAGGCATAGAAAGACGTGGTGGCAGAGGTACAATTATGTTCTTTCGGCCGCCTTAGATGCTGGTGTGGCTTTCATGGCGGTGCTCTTATACTTCTCGTTAACTATGAATGGGACGAGCATATCTTGGTGGGGTGCAGATGGTGAACACTGTGAATTGGCTTCATGTCCCACAGCCAAAGGTATTGTTGTTGATGGTTGTCCTGTCTTCTAATTATTTCCATAGCCATAAAGTTATTTTAAGTTTTTCATTGAAAAGGAAGACCATGTAAATATTAGTCAAGTTAGCTATTTTCATTTTTTTTTGAAGTGGTGTAGACGTAGTTAATGATGGATTTGATTTAAAAAATCACATTATATATATGTCCCTGCCTTGCGCATATCAGAAATATGTATTACTGACAGAAACAAATTAAATTAATTATGTGGACATTTGTATTACTGGGAGAAACAAATTCAATTAATTGTGTGTTGGTGTTGTGGTTGATTCTATGGAAGGGGTGAATATATAAAAATTACGCTATTCCAAAAACAAAAACAAAAATTGTATTATTCAGATAAATAAATTAAATTAATTGGGTGTTGATGGCATTGCTGCTGATTAAATTCTTTGACATGATGGAACAAAAATTAAGTTTATAAATTTTCTATAAAGAAAAAAAAGAGAAGTGACATAAAAAATTAAGCTTATAAGATTTCTATGAAGAAAAAAAGAAAAGAATAGTAATTAGGATGTTCATACACCAGTACGTATGGGCTAGTGTTAACCTAAGGGGGGTGTATTCAATTCGGATTTTAAAAGACTTTGTCAGAGTTTTTATAATCCATGGAGTCTGCAGAATCCATAGATTGTTTTAATTCTATATGGATTTTGACAGATTTTAATGCATTTTATTTCAGTATTTGTTTAGATTTTAATAAATCCGTGGATTGTTGATTGTTCTAATATTACCAGAATAAAAAAAATACATTATTGAAAACCAAAAGAGTTGTCAACTCCAAATTATTTTTTATGTATGTCAAAATACATCATTGAACATGCAAAAACAACCAAAAGAACACATTACCAAAAATGCAAAAACAATTATAAAGAAGCATACTCCTCCATTCCAATCTCATTATCATCATAACCCTCTTGATTCTCATCATCCCTTTGTTCCTCATTATTTTCATTGTCATTGTCTTGATTATCATCGTTATCCTCTTGATTTCCATTATCATCATTCCGCGGTCTATCAGCCCACATAGCTTCAGCAATGCCAAGTCTCCAAGCATTCGCTTCCGCTCTTTGTCGTTGTTGAGTTTGAGAAAGTAGTTCGAGATTTTCATCTTCCATGTCTAGATATGATGAAGATGATGAATCATTTTCTGGTTCAGGAGGAAATTCATCGGAACGACACTCTTTGCGAAGAAAGTTGTGTAGTCCAGCACAAGCTAACACTAGCTCTGCTTGTGTCTCAAATGGGAATGGAGGCGCGGTTTTGAAAATTGTGAACCGCGATTTAAAGATGCCAAATATCCTCTCAATCACATTCCTCAATGATGCATGACGAAGATTGAACAACTCACTTGCATTTCGGGGATGACGACCTTGACCACCAAAATCTTTGAGATGATATCGAACACCTCGTAATGGAGCTAAGAACTGGCGTCGATTAGCAAATCCACAATCTACTAGAAAATATTTTCCTAAAAATACAATACATTTCAATTAACATGTCATATACATAAAATTAAGCTCATAGAAACCAACATGATGAAAAGATAAAACTACCAAGTCCTAGCAAACATGAGTTTATATATAAAAAAAATTAATTACCTTGAGGCACTTCAAGTCCATTTCTTCTTGATAAGGCATCATTTAGCACTTTTGAGTCATGTGCTGAACCTTCCCATCCACTAAGCACGTATATGAATTCCAAATCGAAGTTGCAAGCAGCCAAAACATTTTGGGATTGAATTCCATGACGATTACGATAGCTACTTACTTCGCGGCCTTTTACCATTGCTGGAATATGAGTGCCATCAATAGCACCGATGCAATCCTAAAATAAACAAAAAAATTAATAATAATTAGCTATCAAAAATTTCGCAGGCCATACAATGAAAAAAAAATTAATTAATCAACTTTAAAGTGATTTAAAAAAATACCTTAAAGTAGGGGTAAAATCGTGTACTTCCTCTTATTTTAGAAGGCACTGCGGATCCAGGTTTGACCATCATTTGTGGTGCTATAGTGTTCAATGCCTTCAAAACTTTGTTAAAGTTTTGACTAGTAGCGAAATGTGAACGACCAAACCTTGAACGAACATTACAATATCGATCATTGTGGCCCACAATGAGTAAGAATGTTGATAACATTTCTTCAACACATATATACCTTGTATCTTCTAAAGGAGTTCTTTCTCTGATAATAGTACACAACTTTAGAAACACATCCGGATACATTCTATGCAACTCTCGAAAACTTTGTGGGTCTTCCTCCAACACTTGATGTATATAATGATATCCTTTCCTAGTAACTGGTCGTCGTTTGAGCGGACGTTCAATGCGTCGAGGCATCGTAACCATAGTCTCTCGTAACACAATAATTATTGCTTGAATTGCCATTAATAAGTACTTGATTTTTTCATAAAATTCTTCTTCAATTTCTTCTTCATCTATTTCTTCTCCCCCTATGTCTTCCTCTTCCATTTCTCCTAATTGAAATAATTTGCTGCATTATTAAAAACAAATGTATCATAAAATCATTATATTAAAACAAAAACAAAAACTGCGTATGACTATATCATAGGTATTATGTATGTATATATATATATATATATATATATATATATAGTATATTTATATATATATGCGTATGACCAAAAGAAAAAAAAACATGTTGTATCCTAACAACCTGTTGCATTATTTTAACTATGACGATATCAAGATCAAAAAGAAAAAAAAATCAACTTGTTGTCTTATAACAAAAGACAATTATAAGCAACCAAAAGTCATCCATTAATAATCATCCAATAATAGTCTCAACATAATCAAAATAGCGAAAGTCACCCAACAATAGTTTCAACTAAAAGTACTCAAAACAATTCAATAAACAAAATGCATTGTAGATTCCCAACCAAAACAACATGACTCGATTAATTATATCCTCGCATCTTGTGGAGTATCCAACTTGATCGTTCTTCAGGAGACATCTTCAAGAACACATCTTTTTTTGCTTTGGTATCAAGCAACTCAACTGCCCTGAAACGAGTATCTTCGTCCAAGTTTGGGGTATCCTTGATAGCATCCCAAATTGTATATTCTCTCTCCCTTTCTCTTTTCTCTAGTAAGTTATAGATTCCTTCAAAACTGGTGGAAATTTTATCAAGCCTTTCTATAATGCTACTTTGAGGGGTGTTTCCAATGGAGCTAGAATTTCCTTCAAACTCGGCTCTATTTCTTTTGTTTTGGGTTGTTTTTTGCATGGGCACCTCCAAAACTTCAGGGGATCGGAGCGGTGATGGGGAGTGAGATGATGGATCATTCTGATTTGGTCTTACGAACGCATCACAATCTACATCATAATCGAAGTCTTCTATGCGTACATTACTACCTTCTCCAACACCTAATGTTCTTGCATCAGTAACACTGCCCAACCCGATTGATTTTTTTCCAACAGCTACAGCATTCCCAACAGCTATTTCCAACGCCTCATAATCTTGAAATATTCCATAGCGTAAGTCGGTATCCTTTGGGTGAGCCTAGAAAAAAAAAACATAATTTTTAAAAATATTATTGCATTACATCTTAAAACTATTATAAGAATAAATTTGTCATATAGTATTTAGGAAGCTAACCTTATAAGAATAAATTTGTCATATATTATTGTCGCGCCATCCCCGAGTGACGGCATCAACCATAATTTCTAACAGTACATCACTCTCTTCCTTGGACCACTGCTCATAACTCCCTTTCTTTTTTAAATCTTGTTGTTGATCAACCATGATGATATTTCTATATTATACAAAGTAAAGCTTTTATTAGTATGTATATATATATAATCTTTTGTCAATTATGTATTTTCCTATTTTAGAACACCACAAAGGTAAAGAAAAAAACAAAATGAAAACATTCATTACCCAAAAAAGAAAAGCATTCATGTAAAGGAATCGATACATTCAGGGAGGTGCATTACATCATTCATTTACACAATACATGAGAATCCCAGCAGAATCCTAGCAAAAGTAGCCAAGAAAACAATATATATGAAATAGCCAAGCAAGCTAAACAGCCAGTCATAACAATATCTAAATTAATAGAGAAAGTAGATTGATAGGTTTAAATAATAATTCATCTTCAACCTCTTCCAGGCCATTCGTATAAACAAATACTCAAAAACGGCTGCAATGGAAGACCCCTCCATGTGCACGGGGATTAAAGGCAGGTGAGCAGTTTCATTTATCTCAGCTATATTCCCACCATTTTTATTCTTCTTCTGCTAGTTGACTACTATTTCTTTCTTTCCATAACAATGATAACATTCCTCTAGACCAGCCTAATTTCTTCTTGCGTCTCTATTCGATCTCAACATGCATTATTAAAGGACCTAGCTATATATTGTGCGTGTGTGTGTTAGCTAGCTTAATTGTTTTGTATTAATTATAGACTTGTAGTGAAGACATCTAATGCATCTGCTGCATTTCCATTCTGACAAAACCCAGAAATTAATCATTGCATTCCAACAACCCATATCCCGGAACCGGAACGGCATCTCATCAAGCAATAATTATGAGCAACGCTAATAAATCCAAACCGTGAATACATATGGATCAAGGAAGCAGCCACAAAGACATCCCATTCCAAACCCAGCTTTATAAGCCAACAACGATTAAAAAAAAAAAGCCTATAAACCATTGAACAACAGTTGAATATTGAAACCCTAATATTTATGAATAATATACATAATACCACAAACTATTGAACATAACAACAATAACGTCAATAGATGAGAAAATACCAACCTTGGTTAATCAGTGAAGAGATATGTTCGTCTTCTACAAGGTCAAGAAAAAATTTGTTCGTCTTCTACAAGGTCAAGAAAAAGTCCGTTCGTCTCCCATCATGTTCTGAGCGAGCGTCAAAATCTTTAGGTAGGAGAAGAGATTTCTCAATGGATTTTCTATTTATACCAACGACCCTAGAATCCTACACAATCCAACAATTAATGAAATCTTTGAAAGTCGATAAACTTTTCAATACCACTAGATTTCTACGGATATTTTAAAATCTTAATTGAATACAACGAGATTTTAAAGGACTTTTTAAAATCCTAATTGAATACCCATGGACTTTTAAAATACAAAAAAATCTTATAGACTCCAAATTGAATACACCCCCCTAAATCTCTTTTCCTCTACTTAATTGCCTTTGATTTGCTTTAATTTGTTGTTTGCTTGTACTTTGTTACATTCCAAAACTCATTTCGAAAACTAAAACGGAACATCTTGTATTGCTCATATTTCATTGCATCTTTCCATTCCATTTTTCGCCTTTCCCCCTAAGTGTTTAGAAGTCTAGGTTGTCAACAACTTACCTTTGTTGGTTTTGGGTCTTCCAATCTCCGTGGTACGATAACTTTCTAATCTAATTTATTCACTCTTTTTTTATAACGATAGGGGGGTTTGTGTTTTGCTACACATGCACCTTCAAGTCAATAAAACTTGGGTTAATAAGAACTTGATGCAGATTTGGCATGCTAACTCCAAAATCATCCTACAACTCCAACTCGCATAAACACATAAATCAATCTTCCCATCATCATTTAGTTATCCACCAATATCTGAATGAGTTAATAACTAGTGATGTTATTTTGTTACCCGATCTTCTCTATTCGAAGTGTTTTGTCAGTCATTCCAACAGCCACAATTATTACTATCAGATGAATTCAGATCTCGATCCAAACTTTTCACTTTTCAACCCTTTCTCTTTTTCTCTCTTCTTCTTTTTTTTGTGTGCTAAACGTACCTCTTTCATTCATGCATTCATTTATCATTTCGATCTGTTGTCACCCTTTAATTCTCTAATCTCACGAGTAGAACAAGGTTATGATAACATGCAACACTATCACAAATCGCATGAAAACATATATATAGAGAAAGGAAATAATAACAATAGTTGACATAAATTGCATGAAACTATATGAATGACAGAAATGACAAACATATGAATTCACACACCGATATGTTACACATTTACACAGTAGTGAAACGTGTAGTATAGAAGGAAAAGTAGTATAGATTACATCTCTTTGGTTATGATCGTTTTGATCTTATTTCACTATATGCATATGAATAATTTTGCATATGGTACTCGTAGATAGAGTACTCGTAGACGAATACCAGTATAGTTGGATCCTCCACTTTGTATAAGATTAGTCACTCACTCCAAATTATTTAGCTAGTTGGAAATGGTTGTCATAATTGGTTCCAATATCCAATAAGCAATTAAGTATAACAACAAATTAAGAATGGAGTAATATAGTGATACAACGCTACAGTACTATAGAGGTATAATTGATAGTGTTATAAGTTATAACACTACTACAAGGAAACAATGTCTAAAGTCTAAACCTTTGTATTGGTCTTATGAAAGTTGGAAAGTTGTATAAAAGGCGGCCGGAGATATTATATATTAAGTATACAATGTTACGGTAATACAGTGAAATGTGATCAGCCGGAACTCCGAGGGAGTGGACATCAGTCATAAGTGATATGAACATTAATTATAGATATATATACAGTGACGATGCATTGTGATGTACGTGGCGGGTCTGGATCATAGGCCACAGGGGCAAAGACATTTTAGGTTTAATATATGATACAATGCTGATATAGTGGTGATACAATGCTGATATATTGGTGATACAGTGGTGATACAGTGACGATATAATGATACAGTGTGATGTGGCGAGTCTGGGTCATGGGCCACAGTGGGCAGAAACATTTTAGATTTAGTGAGACAGTACTGATACAGTGGTGATACATTGATACAATGGTGATACAATGATGTGGGAAGCCTGGATTTCGATGGGTGGTCATGCGCCATAAGGGGCAGACACATTTTAAGTACAGTGATATAGTAGTGATACAGTGATGTGGTGTGCCCGTGTCTCTTTGGGTAGTCATAGGTCTAATGAGAAGAAACACTTTTTATTTAATGATATAACGATGATATATTGATGTGGCGAGCCCAGATCCCGATGGGTGGTCATACGTCAAGAGGAAGAGACATTTTAGATTTACTAATACAGTCGTGATACAATGACGATACAGTACGTAATACATTGAGGTGGCAGACCCGAGTTCTAATTAGTGATCATCAATCACAAGGGGTAAAGATATTATAGATTTAACGATACAGTGTGACGTGGTAGGACCGGGTCTCAAAAGTGATTTTGGGGCAAAATGGAGTAAAACAACGTTTTAGTGATATAGTGGTGATATAGTTGTTCAAATCTAATTCACTTATATAATCATGTCCTAAAACATTGAAATTAGCTTATCTTTGAGTTTTTTTAGCTTTCATTTTTGTTCGTTTCCTTGATTGTTGATACATGTAAGGGAGGCTAGTGGTGGACAACATAAGTCCTAACTCCCGTCCATTTGAACAATAGTTTAGTTACAATAACTTAGTTTGCATTTGAGTAGTTTAGTTGAATTCGATTCACCAAACTACAATCAAAATCATCACTACATACCATGTTGCACATACTCACTACAAGCCTAGTTTCCCTTGTGAACCTAGGATTGTAATTGTAAATTTGTGATTTCGATCTAGCATTCTTTAGGTAGCCCTACTGAGAGAAGAGATTCTCAATCCCTTGGGTACGACAACCCTAATCTCTCAATCCATATACTATTACGTGTGTCCCTTATACTTAAGGGTGGCGTAAATACTAACAACAAGCTAACATTTTCCATCAAAGCTAGTAGGATCCTCCATCCTTACGGCTACACCGCGAGGGTAATCGCCACGTCCATTATTCTTAATCACCACAAAAAATTAATTAGTTCTCGTACTGTGGAAAACCCTAAAAACCTAAACTTCATAAGATCTTTCAAATTGACAAGAAAGAAGTTCCTGCTATGAAATAGAGCCTCAGATAGTAGTCCTTAGGGAGCCTCCAAACGAGGAAGGTGTATAGTTTTCTTTTGGTTTTGTATGATTTATCACACCAGAATGTTATTGTATGCAGCAAAAATCCAACTTTGTTCGACATACAACTACCGAACGAATGTAAACCATTTGACAGAACTTAAGTGAATACTTGGGAAGCTTTCGTCAGACCCATGCGAAACAGTTTTTTTTTTTCAAAGGTTTTGATGGAATTGTGTTCGTTTCAACATTGACGTATGTGTAAAAAATGTCACGTCATTTTGCACTCCACTTGTAATTTAGTCATTTTCTTGGGAGTGTCTGCTTATGTCTTGAATTTTTGGTGAGGTGTATAATGATCGAGCGTACATTTAGCCGCAGCCTTTGGATTTGCCTTTTCCACCCGTTAGCTTAACTGGGCATAATCATGGCACACGAAATTAACTTCACACAAAGCTACACGAAGTTCTGCCGGTTTTCAGAGTCGATCACGGTTGATAGAGAAGCCAAATCGATCATCTTGGTTTGGTGGTTGGATTGGGCTCAATACCAACCTAACCTAACCCCTATACGGCTTTATCGTTGAGATTAAGATAAGAATTGTATCCCTATTCTTTTATAGCCAAGAAAGTAGTGTTATACCAAGCAATTAAAAAGCCTGTTCATGTTTAACCGTACAAGATGTGCTAGCTGCTACTCGCCGGCCAGTTGCTATTTCTTACTCCAAAAACTGAGATTGGCCTGAATATATATGATACATAACAAGCAGAAATCCTTACTTCAAAGAATCATTCATGATTCTTCACTCAGAATATATATACATACTTATGGTACCAAAACATAAAACGTACAGATTGATCTCCATCATTTCCTCATGAGATAGGATAGGATATATACCTGATCAGCCTCTCATATATGCATAGTCTAATCTTTGCTACTTACTTGTCTTCATAGGATTTGAAAGAAGGGGCAGCATATCTAGCTGAAAACCCGCGTTGAGAAGAGTCTTCATCCATTTCGTCCCAACCATCGTCGAAGTTTTGTGAATAGCTCAAAGGATCATACCTAAATCCGCCACCCGGGTTTCCGATACTTCTCTGCCTTGTGGTGGTGTGTCGTCTTAATCTGCTTCTTGTCCATGGAAGCTTCAACTTTAGACGTCCCCAGCAAGAAAGGAACCCTTGGTTTGTGTTTTCAGGGGATGGAACTTGGTCCATGACTAGAGAGCTTTTTCCACCAGAAGCTGCTTCTGATTTTTCTTTTTTAAGTGATAAAAGAATTTAATACTCCCAAAAGCTGTAGTAGGTTCTCTCTGTTTCTTTCTTCCTTTTGTTTTTTTTAAGGATAATCGATCTCTGTGTGTGGTAGCTAGAGAAGATGGTGAGAAAGATCGAATCAAGCACTAAAAATTGAAATGAATTGGGATGGGAGGGAATGAAGGAACAACTTATGGTTTTGGGTATATGATTCTATCAATTTTTTCCCTAATTGAATCTATGTTGGCGTGACGAGATGAGAGAATATTGATTGATTGATTGCATTACAAATCTGGACATTAAGTACAATATGTTGTAGAGAACTGAAAGTAAATAACAAAGTAAATAGCACAGGAATAGAATGATCTTTATTGATGAATATGGGCCTCTATTTATAGAAAAATACAAAATACAATCCATATCGTAATTGGAATCTTATTCAATGCATAATTCTTATTTCATATTAACTAAAGATACTCCTAGGTTGACAAGGCACACACAAAGTAGGTTTATTATTTGTAATTTTTTTTTTGGACAATCAATATTATTTGTAATTGATTGTTATTTGAAATTACTTCTTAAAAGTAACTAAGAGGAAATTCCTCCTTAAAAGTCATACCGCAGAAGAAAATTAAGTAATTAACAGATGAAGTTACCAATATATAAGGTTATAAAGTAAATTGTTGTGAAAAATAGGATTTTTGGAAGTTGGAGTGGGATTTGGAGTTTAAGCAAGGAAGTTCATGTGAAGGTACATAATTATCTGATGGGGACTGATGTGAGAGTGTTGGAGCATTATTGAGAGAATATCCAAATGCATATTATTAGTACCATTAAAAATTACTTGCATGGATAAACTTGTTAGCTTCTTATCTTGTGGACCTCTTATTTCATGCTTGGTGTGGATTTTGTTTCAAGATGTGCGAGTGAGAGAAGGCTCATAAACCATTCACAAGTCACAACTCACACCAGCTAATCCTGTTGGGCAGGCACAAGGATTTCTAGACAGCCTTTTAAGACTTGATCCTACATTTTCTTTTTTATATTTGGCCGGACACATAATAGCTTGGTACAAAATACAAATAGCCTTTTTTCCAAAGGACAAAGATTGGAGAAGAGGGTTAATGATAAAACACAACTCTTGCTCTACCCTCTCCCTCTCCCTCTCCCTCTCCATGTCTTGAGCTTCCTTCAAGACAAAAGATGATTAGTCTCTACAAATTTGACTAGCCATGCAACACTGCAAATGCGAACAGGCAACACTTGATGCTCCCACATCATCACAAAGTCGAAGCATCAAGTGTCTCACCCACACACATCAGGTGTCTGCAACGTTAATATCTGCAATGTGGCACCGGCCATATAACCTAATCAGTTTAACTGAGATACCATTTAACTTTTATGCCTGAATATGAGGGACTCCTACACCTTCTAACTTCAATGGCCTAAAAACAAAAGGTTCCTTGTAACTTTACATCTGAAATAATCACAAAATATTAAGAATCATCCTGCCAAGATAGTAGGTAAATCACTGTGGTAAGTTAGGGACATGGTAATATCAACGCCCACAACAAGATTATGACAACGCCCCCAAGTTAACATAACTCACTCGTAACTAGCAAACCCTGATTCAAGGGAAAATGACATATTATTCAAATTATCTTAAATAGTGGTATCAAAGCTTAAACATCACAAGTTCATGAGAATTTGGTAGAGATGATGGAAAGGACTGGTGGACCTTAGCACAGTTGCATGTAGACCTGCGAACTCAATTTGAGTATTCTATACCACGCAAGTCCCAAGCAATATAATCAAGCTATTTAACACATAGTAAGCACCACATGAAGCTCTACAGAACAAGAGAACATGGCTGGAGACACCGAATGGCTAATAATCAATGTCTCACATCCTGATTTTAAACTATAAAAGCTAGAGAAAGAGTTGAACAAACAGAACTAAGCTTCATCTAAATATTTCTCATATTTAAGAATGCCATTGGCATGACCAAATTGAGCAACATGGAATAGGTTATGAAATACAAGCTGGCCGAATTCTTCTTTTGCTTTAACTAAATGTTTTGGGTACAAATATAAACTCAAAACAGAGAAAAGCCATCCAAATAACTATAATGGGAGGGGAAAAGTTGCAGTAATAAGCTTCTATCTACTAAGTATTCTTCCGCTCTAGGGAGTCGCATGCATCGCATTCTGCGACTTAAAACACAAACATAATTTGTGCTAACTACGTGCATAACATCAATTTACATTTAGAAATAAGTACCCCATCTATTGCAAGCTAACATATTGAAGAAAACTTGAATAAGTATATATATAATTGAGATAATGGGCACTACAGCAGAGACAAAGAAAATTGATTTTGGATTTATCTAACAAAATCAGATCAAACAAAGTGAGGACAAGGTTACATGGTTTATCTAACAAAATTGATTTTGGATTTCGCTCCTCGTGACAAAGAAAATGGGTAAGAAAATAGAAAAATATATTTTGAACTCTAGAAACATAGTCTTTGAAAACGAGGCTGACGAAATCCAAAGGCACAATTTAACACTGACCTACCATACAAGAGCAAAAAGATCAACTTCACCAAGCTACATCTTGACTGCCACCTGTTCAGCTGAACTTCTCTTCACCACCCCTCTATAGCACAGCTCATTGAGCAACTCCAGAGCCTCTTTCGCTAGGCCTTCATAAGCTATGCCTTCAATGAGAATAGTGTATGTTGCTTCAGTAGGTTTACATCCTTTCGATACCATATGAGCCAGAAAATCAATTGCACGACCAGTTTGCCTTGCCTTGCAAAGCCCCAGTATGATGGAGTTGAAAGTGATAGCATTGGGCCTGATACCCAACTCTTCCAAATCACGGACAAACTTAATTGCTTCATCAACCTTTCCTTCTCTACTAAGCCCTCCTACAAGTGAAGAATAAGTAATTATATCAGGCTTTAGACCCTTTTGACGCATCTCATCCAATAGGTCTATGGCACGTTCTGTTTTCCCAACCTTTGAGAGCCCATCAATCACGGTATTGTATGTAATTAGAACAGGAGAGCAACCCTTGCTACTTAGTTGATTAAGTATATCAACTGCAACATCAACCTTTCCATCTTTGCATAAAGCTGTGAGCAAAGTATTGTATGTCACAATGTCAGGGTAACAGCCCCTGGAAACCATTATATCCAAATACATAATTGCCCTGTCCATCTTTTTCTCCTTGCAAAATCCATGAAGCAATGGATTGTAACTCAAGGAATTTGGAGTACAACCATGTTTAGGCATCTTCTCCAAAATGTCAATTGCTCGACCCAACAAACCCTTCCGGCACAAGAAGTTAATCAAAATATTGAAAGTAACAACACTAGGAGAACAGCCTTTGCCAACCATTTCAGCTAATAGTCTTTCAGCATCCATCCACCTCCCAGTGCTACACATGCTACGCAAAATGATATTATGAGTAATAACATTTGGTTGACAATCAGAGGGTGGCATGTCATTCAAGAATTTGATTGCTTCATCCAACCTCCCTTCCTTGCAAATCCCATTGATAAGAACATTATATGTGACTACATCAGGCTTACATCCTTTGCTCTTCATCTCATCCAAAAGCTTCATCGCCTGCTCAACCCCACTTTCCTTACAAGTTGCTTCAATCAGTATAGTATATGTAATCACATCTGGATAACACTCCCTTTGCAACTGCCGATCTAGAACTTCCATTGCTTGCTTCAATTTCCCACTATCACACAAAGTACGCAGAATTGTATTATAGGTAACAACATCTGGGGAAACACTCATCCGGTCCAAAACCCTTAATGCGTTATCAATCTCACCAGCCCTGCAATAGCCACTAATCAAAACATTGTAAGTTATTACATCAGGGACAGCCCCGGACTCTTCTAGGATGTTCATAATCCGTGTCGCCTTCTTTGTCTTTCCACTCTTACAGAACCCACGGATTAAACTTGTACACGCAATGATATCCGGAATATCACCACGGTAAACCATACTCTCAAGAAACTTAAATCCCTCCTCCAATTCCCCATTTCTAACCAGTCTACGGAGCTGATTATTACTCTCAAATTCCTCAAAACCATTTGAAGAATCCATGCCATTCAAATTCCCACGTGGGGTCTTTTCAACATTTTGCAACCTACCATTGGAACTAAGCATTTCTACCTTGGACCCAGCTAGTACCCGCTTTCGCCTATGTTTCTGGTAACCATCGTGTGCCCTACACCGAATGCTATCAGACAGAACAAGAACCCGCCCTCTGCAGCCCACAAAGACCCTCGAATAACTTGGTATGGGACTAAACTTATTACTAATCCTACCTCCAAAACCACTATGAAGTTTGTGAAATGAGCAAGACCCATCAGGGGTTTGCTTAGTGGGTACTATCAAATCCATACTTCACCTACTTGTGTATTGAAACCCGAGCACAATACTTAAAATTCCATGCTTCAACGAAAATATAGCAAGAAGATTAAAACCAGAAATTGCAGACTTGGGTGGTGTTTCTAGAAGGGCTTGGTTTGTAACAGACAGAAAGGAAATTAGAGCAATATGAGATAAAGCTAGCGAGAGCAAGCTTACCCAGAGATTGATTCCTTCAATTCAAAATTGAATAAACATTATGAGCGGACGAGAAAGTATTACATAAAGAAAACAGAGGCTTAACCTAGTTTCATAAGAGAGCAGAGGCTTGAAGACTGAAGAGACGGTGGGAGGTAACAATGTGCCGCCGTTTTGCTTATCCGTTAGAAATGTCTTTTTTTCGCTTCTGCCAAAATGCAGGGTTGAGTTGAAAAACTGCAACTCCGAGGCAAATGACTCCTAGAGGCCCCAAATATGAACTCGGCCCATACCCAAAGTGAATACTGTAGCACTTTGTCCAATCATCTGTGCTTAGGTCTCGTTTAGAAATCAATTCTTTTTTCGTTTCGATGGGAAATAAAATTCTCATTAATTTGGTTTACATAAAGAAAAATAATTCATTTGCCGTTTCTACAGGCTTGGTAACGAATTAAGAAATTAACACGGAGAGAAAATGAATCCCTTAAGGTACGGAATGATTCATTTTCCCATATTTTTTTTTCTTTAATTTATATCCTTGTGCTTATCAAACATATGAAATAATTATTTTTCTTTTTCCGAAGTCTCAAATCCGCAAACCAAACAATGAGGCCTCGTTTGTTTGAGAGGAATGTTAGAATAGGAAATGGAATTGCATTCATTTCCCACTTATATTGGAATGAAATGATTTTAATGTTTCCATTCCAAACGTTTGGTATAGTTTGGCTACTTAGCAAGGGGAACAGGAACAAGGGGAAAAACATTATCCCATTTCCAATACTACCCTCTTAATTAAAAAATTCAAGATTGTGTTGTTTGTTTTTCTGTGTTGTACTCTGGGTACGGATCGATGCTACTTGAATGGTAAACTAATCTTCTTTTTTTAAAGAGCAAACTCATCGATCTTTTAATTATGAATAAAAGAACAATTGTAAAGCATAATTGTGTTGTTTGCTTTTGAAATGAAAGCCTTGTTTTAATGTCTGTTGTATACATCTGCAATTCTTCATATTTCGTTTTCAATTTTTCTATTTGTAAAAACCAGAGAGGTAGCGACAAGCTTGAGGTTGTCTGCAAAACTAGCGAAAACAAGATGCTGGTATTCTATCCTCAAGATCACCTTGACCGGATACGATGAAAACGTTTTCCATCGTAGATCTACAGATGAAAAGTATGAATCTGAAATTGAAGGCCTAGAGCCCTAGACCGGATGAAAAGTAGATCTACAGATCCAATAAAGATGGAACCCACTTTGCAGTCATGGAAAATTCTGAGAGGAACTTGTGAATTTCAAAATCTTCTATCTAGAAACTTCAAGAACTGGTTGATCGAAAAGAAAATGATGAATCTATATAGTGAGCACAGTGCCTATTTCTGATGAAGGATAATTTTTGTAATTTAACGTTTCCGTAGTTGAATGGAATTCAAATACCACCATGTAGTGGGTAATTCTATTCCGCTTATTTGAGGGAATTTGACTCCGGTCAACCCTTGATTTTTGTTTCCTTTCCCAGCTAGAGGTTTAACCAAACATGACAACTCGATGGAATGGAAACAATTTCCTATTCCAAGTATGCTTTTCCCAACAAACAAACGCGGCCTGAGTGTTTTGGGAACACCAAAAAATGGAAAAGAAAATCATGAAATAGGTTTTTGTTTCCATTTCGGTGTTTTTTTATTTAGAATGATTCACATTCCATTTCGGTGTTTAGTTTGTGTAGGAATAGGAAATCAAACCATATCAATTATTAGTAATATCCTTGTTTATCAAAACATTTAGAATCTCAAGATTGTTTTGATAAAATTGGTAATAATAATTTTAGTGGTGATAGTTTAGTCCTTAAGTAGGAGAGAAAATAAATCACTTAACTCACTAATCGATTTTAAGGTATAAACGCTTATGACATCCCTTCTATGCCCTACGGTAATGATTCCCCCCCGCCTCTCACCCCCTCCCCAAAAAAAAACTTTTTCTCACTTTTCCTAACGATTCTTAACCTTGTGCTTATCAAACACAAGAAATTGTTCAATTTTCCTTTTTCAAACCTCAAATACACGAATCGAATGAGTAAGGTTGTAAGTTTCCTTGATACAGTAGGTGTTTGTATTAAGCTCGGCTTGTTCGAGTTCAGCTTGTAAAATCCAAACCCAAGATTTTGTAAGCTCACTTGTAAAACTCGTCAGCAGCTCAACTTGTAAAACGAGTAGGCCACCCAGATCCCTGAAGCCCCACCTCAATCTCCACATCCAGCCACAACGAAACACCCACGCACCGCACAAACCAAAGCCCCAAACAACCGGTCCTACCCAACAAGCTACAAAACCCCAAGGAAGTAAGGTTAATCTTTACCAACATGTGCAAGGAACCATTGCCCCAACCACCACCAATAATAGGCTCTGATCTAGATCAGATCTGCGAACTATCAAGAGCCTCCAAGGAAAGTACACCAAATTCGCGCGAACATGCCTCCCTAATCTCGCCATTGAACAAACAAACCAATATGAAGTCAAGACCCACCAAAAAGCAATAGAAAGGCATCATTGCCTTCACGAGACGTGCAAGGTGCACGTTGACAAAGGAAACGCCGCCACCAGGTTTAAGGTTTCCTCTCGATGACCAGAGAATTTATTTTAAAATTTTGTAATAATTAAAATTAGATATTAAACAAATTGTTAAAGCATTAAAAAATATCACAAGACCATGCAAAAAAAAAAGAAGGTAAAACCTAGTGCAACTTAAATTAATCAACCTAAAGATCATAAAAAAATCTAAACTTGAACAACCTAGAGACATGATTACAAAGATAATGTTGCTCAAATCAGTTTTGAATCAAAGAACTAAATTAAGAACGCGCCTCACGCGCTAGGGTTTGGTTTTCACAAAAGTTAGGCTAAGGCTTATCCGGTGGCCCTCCCGAGCCAGCAACGACACCATGCCTTGTCGACATGTAAAGGGTGCAGCTGGACGGGCCTTTGGTTTGTTTCTTCTACTGGTTTGCTGAGGTAAGAGTTGCTATGCGAGGATCGTCTTTCCCGAGGCCGTATGGCTATTCTTTTCGGTAGCAACTATGGCGGATTCGTTTGCTGGTTTAAGGCGATTGGTTTTGGGTTGGAGGCGAGTTATTCAGTGGTGGTTATTTGCCACTGCTAGAATCGCTCAACTTTCAGATCCGAGGCTTTTTGTTTCGAGGTGGGATGGGAAGTGGAAGTTGGATGGGTCTGATCCTTTTTTAGGGGGCGGTGGTGACTGGTGGACAGTCGTGGATTGGTTCGAGGATGATGGGATACATCAATATGGGAAGAAGTTGATGATTCCAGGGTGGTGGTGTTTATGCAGCGGTGGTTTTGGGCAGTGGTTTGGCGGAGTCTGGAAGTTCAGTTGGACTTTTGGAGAAGGGTGGCAGCTGGTGATACTACGGGCTTGGGATATGAGTTTGGACTGTGGGTATGGCGTGATGTATGGGGTAATTAGATGGCCAGTCAACAACGATAAGTTGGTTATCAAGTGACCATGTCAAAAGGGTCAGTGGCTGTTATTTATTCCGGGGCTAGCATCTTGGGGGAGGGTAGGGACTCGCAGCGGCTCTTTTTTGTTTTGTATTTGGGTTTCTTTTTTGTGTTTATTTTTTGGTTAGGTTCAATAAGTCTCTACTCCTTTGAGCTAGGGTTGGGTCAAGTTGCAGTGTCTTGGTCGTGGTGTCATTCCCGAGGACAAATTGGATTATTTTCGGTTTACTTTTATGGTCAATTTGCTGAAGAGCATTCCTTGCACGTGGACTGGTACGTTTGGGATATGGTACCTTTGAGAGTGTTTGTCTTTGTGGCTGTTGCTATGAGGTGTTATCGAAACTCTCGGGTTTGTCCGTTATCTGTAGGTTGTGGAAGGAGGCGATTGATTGGTTAGAGTTTGGGCTTTTTAAGCTCATGGTATCTGTAACCGTTTTTAGAGTTAGGTCTTATGTCCCCCCCCCCCCCTCCCCCCCTCCCCTCCAGTTATATGTTTTCTGATGGTTTATTGAAATTTATGTTTTCCTTAAAAAAAAAACATGATTACAATTTATTTGTTTAATATATGTTGTATCAAGCCTAAGCTTCAGCTTGTCAGATAAACATGTCAAGCTAATTAGCACACCTTCAACACAACTTAATTCAAATCGATCTAAATCAAGCCAAATTTAATTAAGCATCCTAATGCTTGGCTTGGCTTAATTAACTCTCGTTTACACTTTATTATCTCTACTATGATAAATAATTAAACTAAAGAATATTGATCATCAATCCTCTCATAGCTTGTTGAATTAGTGACATACAAATTCCAACAAGGTATGTGTTCTGATCAAACAAAATTTGCTAAAATTTTAATACCTTTAATCTTAGATTTTTGTTATGTATTTGAGTGAATATTCGTAGATTTATTATTTTTGTAGGTTTTAAAAGCAAAGATGAAGAAACAAAGCAAAAACGGTGAAAAAGGATTGCGATGCCATGTGTGATCCAAAAGGCTAAATCTGCCTGTGCATATCAATCAACTTCGATAATTTACTAGGAGTCACTTACAACGAATCAGAAGATGAGCTACATATGCTTGGAAAGCTATGAAAGTCCACCTTCTAAAGGATTGTATGGTTTGTGCTTTTGATCATTCTGGAAGAAGTTATGACGATTTGAGTACCGCCTTTTTATAGTTCAGGCTGCACGCGAATCTGCAACCCTTTTACATGACCTCAAGTTTCAAGACCTAATTGAGTCGATGAAATTCTAGAAAAATCCAATTAGCATTATGGACTTCTTAAGATCCCAAAATATTTTTTTTTGGGAAATTTTAGAAATGCCACATCATCTTGCTTAATTATATGGCAAGTTAAGTCAAGGCATGGCAAGTTGAATAAACATAGGATTAGCACCCTATAAAAGGTGGGGGGGGGGGGGATCCTGACCCTTACAACCTCATATCAGAATCTAGGTGTCCTTGGAGTTCATAGGGCACAAAAAAGTCGATGCCCTTCATCGACTTCATCCCCTCTGTTTCAACCATTTTCCGAGGGGTTCGGTGAGAGACCTTCAGTAGACCACAATCACATGTCCTAAGGGGATGTGATGCTCACACCTTAATTAGGGGGTGTGAGCAAAAATGAACTCATAAGATTGGAATTGATCGGTGCATTGGCAATCGGCAGGCAATTTCCAATTTGTGTGCATGGTCTCATTGTATATCAGCTTTAAAAACCATACAACTTTACCCATAAAAGGCCTCTGAGTCACCTCAAAGTGCACGCAACTAGAAGCAATGGTTACCACTTCAGCAAAGTCGTTGAAGTCATAGATTTTAGCAGCCAAGGCAGGATCCACCAACTCCTGGAAACCTTCTCTTCTGGTTAGCAGCGATCTTGCCCATGTTACCAAATTCTCTTGCAACAAGCTAATTTCTTCCATAGGGTGGGACATGTCAACATGCTTTCTTCCGGAGAGAAGTTTCAGCAACACAACTACATAACTATAAACATCACTCTTGACGAGCAAGTGCCCTGTCATTGCATATTTTGGGGCAATGTACTTGTAAATTCATCATTTTGGTCAAGAGATTAGTAGAAATGCTGCTCTTGCAGAAAACTATTGAAGCCAAAGCTATTCCATCATTTGATCATAATGTTGTATTAAAAAAATAAATATTATGAATTCTAAGTATATCTGGCCAGAGGCAAATTTTCAATTCTTTTGGCATGTTTACTATTTATCCTAAATCATTCATTAAAGGTTCCCAACTTTCTGAACTATGGCATATAATATAACTAACATGACGTCTATGACTATATATGCCTAACCAAAATATTGGATGATATGTTCCAAATTATTTGTAAAATTATGTTGTAGTAACAACTTGTAAAGATGAGGTTACCCAATAGTTCCCATGACCCTTGTAGAGATGTGATGACTTCCTTCGCTTCCCTAGTCAACCCAAAATCAGAAACCTTGGGAATGAAGTCATCTCCCAGCAAAATGTTACTAGCCTTAAATTCTCGGTGAATAACGCGGGGATTACACTCTTCATGAAGACATGCTAATCCTCTTATTGCCCCAAGGGCAATCTTCATCCGTGTGTCCCAATCGAGGAGGCCTTTTTCTTGTCAACACTTGAAAAACAATCATAACATACAAATAATTCAAATTTAAGGCTGATTCAATTACAAGAAAAACAAACAAAAAATGAATATCCTTGAAGAGAGGGGAAATCAAATAGTTTGTTCAGGCGCTTTGGATAAATAATTGAGAAAGAGATTGGTTTTGCTAATTCTCAAAACAATTTTGAGCCCACAAAAGAGGCCAAAGCTGACAAGAAACCAATCAGATCATTGTCTCATCCTTCTCCAGCTTCATTCAAATAATCATGTGAACAAGAATGCTACTCCTTTCAGATTTCAGGCCATGTGGCTCACTCATGATGAGTTCTCTGAATTTGTTTCCAAAACTTGGACTACTTCTGATGGCAGGTTCTTTGGAAAATCCAAATGTTTATCTAAAGCTATGATGCAATGGAACTTTGATGTTTTTGGTAACATTTTTACAAGGAAGAGAAGGTTGCTTGCTAGAATTAGAGGCATCCAAAGGGCTAGAGACAGAAGTGATCGACAACCCCTTTCCCATTAAACTCGAAGCTGAGCTTACTATTGAGTATGGAACTCTAAGGGATCAGGAGAATATTTTTTGGAAACAAAAATCTAGAGACAAGTGGCTCCAAGATGGAGACAGAAATACCAAGTTCTTTCATCTTACCACCTTGGTTAGATGAAGGAAAAACAAAATTGAGGTTTTTTTTATTGTATTGGGTGAATGGTATACTACTACTTCTGAGATGATGAACATTTTTGTATCTTTTTTCCAAAATCTATTCTCTGATTCTGGCTTTATATGGATACTAGGTTTGTTATTCCTTGGCTATTTCCCAACATTGATGCTGGGTTTTTGGAGATCCTCTCCAGGCATGTTGATTTGTGTGAAGTTAAAAAGGCTTTATTCTCAATTGAAGGGTTAAAAGCTCCTCGAATTGATGGCTTTCCTGCTTTGTTTCATCAAACTTATTGGAACCTCTATTCTACTGAAGTTTTTTCTACTGTGCAGCATCTTTAATTCTCTGTTGGTGTTATTCCACCTGGTCTGAATCACACCATTATTTCTCTTATTCCCAAGGTTCCTGGTCCTCAATCGATGGTGCAATTTAGACCCATTAGCATTTGTACTACTATTTACAAAGTGATTTCAAAAGTGATCCGACCCCTCATGCAAAAACTAATCAGTCCAAAACAAGTTAGCTATGTTCCTGGTAGACACATCTCTGACAACATAATTGTTGCTCAGGAATTGCTCTTTAAGTTCAAGAAGTCTATTGGTAACAAGAGTTTCTTTGCTTGGAAGATTGACTTATCCAAGGCTTATGATCGGTTTAGTTGGCAATTCATTGAAGTTGTCCTCTATGAAGCTCTTCTTCCTCACCCCTTGGTGAAGTTGATCATGAGTTGTATTTCCTCCACTAGTTTTCAAATATGTTTTAATGGTCAATTGACTGAAGCTTTTCATGCTCAAAGAGGAATCAGACAAGGTGACCCTCTCTCTCTTTATATTTTTGTTCTATGTATGGAAAAATTATCTCATTTAATTCAATATGTTGTTAGCATTGGAGAATGGAATGCTATAAAAGTCTTTCAATCTGGGCCTAAGATTACTCATCTGTTTTTTGTTGATGATCTTATGCTTTTTGTTGAGGCCTCTCATCAACAAGCTACTATTATGAAACATTGCCTTGATTTATTTTGCTTCCAATCTGATCAATCTGTTAGTTTTGAAAAATCTCTCATTTATTGCTCTCCCAATACTAAACATGATTTGGATGTGGATATTAGCAACACTTGCGGCTCCCTCCTTACATTTGACCTGGAAAAATACCTAGGCATGCTTCTCATTAAAAAAAAAACTAACAAGAAACCATACCATGCAAGTGGGACTCAACACTGCCATTGCGAATAAGCTCATATACCAATCTGCGTGCCTTCCCTTCAATACATATCCCAATCAGTTTCACAAGGTTACGGTGATGTAATCGGCTTAGCATCTCAACTTCTGCAATGAATTCACGGTCTCCATTTTGGTTATTATCCCTTGTAGGCACCTTGACTACAACTTCATATCCATCTTCCATATTTCTATGGTAAATACTTCCAAATCCTCCTTCTCCCAAAACCCTTTGGGAATTGAACTTATTTGTTGCTTTCTCAAGTTCAGAACGTGGGAATGTTTTAACAGAGAGTTTACGGGTAGCCATGGTGGACATTAGGGACACTAAACTGGAGCTCGCAATGCTACTAGATGACATAGACCCAATGCCTACATTAGACATAGAACATTAGTGAGCGGTTGCTTAATACAGAACCGAGTTACTATTTCATATAAGAGTACGTACCAAATTAAAATGTAACAACAACGAAGGGGTAAACATCTTTACTGTAAACAAACTCTACAAATCTGAACAAGAGTAACAAGATCCCACAACTGGAGAACTGATATCTGGCTTGCCAGTCTCAAGTCATGGTACTTTGGTGATCCAGTTTTTCAAAGGTTATCCCAAGATACTAAGATATATCGGGAAGAAAAAAGAGAAAAGGTCAAGCTAGATAAACAAAAACTGGAGACAAAAAGTATTGACTTTTTGAGATTTAAGGCAAACATTATGTGAGTACAACTATTTTATCCATAAATGCTTGAAATTTATTGATTCATACATGCATTTATGTAATGGTCTGAACATTTATATGCGCATATATAGTCTCAAGTTTAACTAATGTAGTTATGACTTTCTGATAATGGTTAAACTAGAGACAAAAGGTATTGACTTTCTGATGTAGTTTTTTTTTTTTAAGGAGTTGATGGGGACGGGGATCGAACCCATACCCACACACAACTCATGGCAGCCTAGTACCACTACACCAACACACGCACCTTAACTCATGTAATGGTTTAAGCATTTATATGCGCATATACAAGTGGATATATATGCGCATACATAAATGAGACAAGCCTTGGCGGCGGCAGTCGCAAGAAAGAGAGACGAGAGCATTCTCAATTAAGAAAAAAGTTGTATACAAATTAAGCTCAATACCTATTAATTACTTTTCCCAGTGGGGGCGAAACTTTCTTAATATACCTTTATTTATATGTGAACTTCAAAGAAAAGTTGGGGAAAAAAATTCTGCCTAATGTCTAAAAACAAAATAAAGAGAGGCCTAATAGCATAATTGGACATTGTAAAAAAATATGTATATAGTATGATTGGACTTTGTTTTAAGCTAAAAGTTAATACATATTATAGGCCTCTATTTGGACTCATTTATGTATAAATGATCCATTAGGAAAAAAAAAAATTATATATATATATATATTGGACTTCTCCTCTAAGGAGATCGTTACTTTATAAAGTGTGGAGTTTTGATATCAGCCGTCAGATCATATCATTTAAACGGATCTGACGGCTGAGATAAAAACTCTGCACCTTATAAAGTAAGGATCTCCTTACCTGGAAATCATTACACACACACACACACACACACACATATAGTGCGAGTGGTCCAGCAAAGTGAGACTTTTATATGTGAACTTCAAAGAAAAGTTGGGGAAAAAAATTCTGCCTAATGTCTAAAAACAAAATAAAGAGAGGCCTAATAGCATAATTGGACATTGTAAAAAAAAAAATATATAGTATGATTGGACTTTGTTTTAAGCTAAAAGTTAATACATATTATAGGCCTCTATTTGGACTCATTTATGTATAAATGATCCATTAGGAAAAAAAAATTATATATATATATATATTGGACTTCTCCTCTAAGGAGATCGTTACTTTATAAAGTGTGGAGTTTTGATATCAGCCGTCAGATCATATCATTTAAACGGATCTGACGGCTGAGATAAAAACTCTGCACCTTATAAAGTAAGGATCTCCTTACCTGGAAATCATTACACACACACACACACACACACACACACACATATAGTGCAAGTGGTCCAGCAAAGTGAGACTTAAGGCATGTGCCTTGGTTACCTGCCCTTTGGGCCGGCCCTGAATTCACACGTAAAGAGACATAGAAACGATATTTATAGTACTTCACCTAACTTAATGTGAGACAATATAGGCCACGTCCACTTGGGTGTAGTAATCACTATAGGGGTAAAGAGATTACAAGGGATAGTTGGGAGCTATAGAGGATGTAATGGAGTGAAAGTGAGCGACCTCTCGAATGGTGTGAGAGTGTCCTCCTTATATAGGAGTGGAGGACCTCTTTTACAAATCGGCTAGCTAATTGGCCTTTATTACAAGTATGTCATTGCCTTATCTATTTATGTGGTAGGGAGCTCCTTATAGATGTGAAACTTCTTTGTCCATACATTTGATATCATCATGAATATTCCTTCTAGCTTGGTCCAGGCGGATATCGGAGTTGGGGATCTGTTAGTAATACCCTCTATCTTCATTCATAAGTTTTCAAATTTTTTTTAACATTTATGCAGCTTGTTTTATAATTTGAAAAGACAATTTTAAACTTGAAATCTCATTCAACTTTAACAGTTTGCATTTGTGTGTCATTTTAGCCCCTAATTACAACAAGTTGCATGTGTGTTGAGTCTTGAGGCTATTAGTCTTGTTTTGAAAAAGTACAAAAGACGGAGGTTAGAAATATTGGTCCTTTTTTTTGTATATAATCACTTCTACTAGAAATTGTTCGTCTATTATATCTTTACTATTATTAAGAAAACTCATCTTGTCAATCATAACAAATTTTTTTACTTTAATACATTTTACTATTTTAGAGATTAAATTACTTTATACATTATTTTAATCATCAAGGATAAAATGGTCCAAACACAAATAAATAAATGATAGAAAATCAATTTCAAAACTACCTATAAGGCTATAACTATACATTCTCACACTCGTAACTGCATATTTCCACATTCATAAGGTGTGATGACAGTTTCTAATATATAAGGTAAAACTAGTGGCATGTATCTTGTACATATCAATTCATTTCTCTTTCAACTCGTGAGGGAAGTGACATTGCTCTATATCATGGAAGAGCAACATGTAACACAATTTTTTTTTTAATTTATAAAACGTACAAATATTGTATATACCTATTTAGTAGAAAATTCAAAACATGCACTCTCTCCACTTCTGCAGTTAGGAACCAAGAGCAGCCTCCTGTATGGCACCTCAATTTAATCTTATTAATTAATAATTCGTATAAGTATACCTAATCCCCCGACCCAAAAAAAAAAATCGAAGATGCACGAGAAGATAAGATAATTGATAAGCATAATATCAGATTACAAGTTGTACTGTGCAGCTCACTTATCTTTGTCCTTTCACAATATTTTAGTATAAAACTTACAGACATATGAATGTATGAATCAAGTTAAGTTCGACACGTGCCCTTTACAGGCGTGTGGAACGACTCCTCTTTTGTACTTTTTTTTTATAATATTTTATAACTTTCGCTTCTGATGCTTCCGGAAGCGATAGACTAATTGAGCCTAAGTACCTATGTACGCGTCGGTCATCTATTGGTACACGCAGGTGAAGATTTTTAGATGGTTGTAGATGATTTTGGTAGATGCCTTTCTAGCCTCAACACGTGTCCCGAGTCTCGAGGCTACTAGACTTTTTTCTGGGTGAAGCCGCAGTTTGATCGCCTGGACCCGTCGACCAAAGTGGTTTTTATTTCAAACGGCTCATAAAAATATAGCTGCAGCTTGATGACGAGCCATTTTCGCCGTCTTGTATACGAGGTTGGTTCTACTTCCTACTTTGATACGAGAGATGGTCCTTATCAAAAGCACAAATTTATTGACAACATCAATATATGTACGTATATGCAAATACTGAAAATTGTAATCAATAAAATTTGAATAGAGTTGTAAATTCAATCATTTATAAATTTCTCTAAAATTTATAATTACTCCGTTAGTACTTTTCTTTTTTCATGTTGGGATGAAGGTTTTGTTCATCAGTTGCTAACTTTTTGCTTCCGTTAAAGCATATCTTAGTGGATTGATCTACAAGTCTCAAGATCATGACAATGGTTCTGACTGGTAATCTTAGGGACATTGTTGAATCGGCTACAATTTCTGAGCCGGTGGTGTTAGAGTTTGAATCATAGTTGTTGCTGCCTTCTATGGCTCGTGTGCTCACCATCTCTCTTGTCAAATGTAAAAGAGCAGTACTACATTAGAGAGTCTTCAGTAAACGGTGTGTACATATACGATGCAATTTGAGCCGTCCAAATGTTATAAAAATAAGTTATTTGTTCTTGAATCGATTTAAACGGCTCAGATTGTATCGTGTATATACACGTCGTGTACCGAAAATTTTCCGTAATACAAATAACACAAATTTGAAATATGTAATAAAAGAGCATCCAAAAAAGAAGCGCAAAACAAAAAAATAATGTAGTGGAAAAAAGGGCACGGGCCCGTATGGTATATGACGTCCATGCTTACGCACAGTAGGCTGGGGAAGCCGAATAGAATATAGCTGCTTGTTGTGGTGAAGCAGCAGCCAGCAATACCATGTCTCCCGGTTTTCCCCAAAAAAAAAAATATAAGAGAATACGAAACCCTAGATCATTTTCGATGTTTATAATATTTTAACTAGAATCAGCAAATGGAAAACTTGATTACGTGTCAGATCAAGTGGGGGCATCACGCCTCCATCGCCCCCACCATCCCTCTCACTCAGACACTCAGTCTCCCCCACCATTATTTCCCCTTATCTATTTTATTCATTTCCTCCCCAGATATTTTCATCTCTCTCCCTCTCCCTCTCGCTCATCTCACTCACCTTCTTCCTCGTCAGGTAGGTATACAACTTGTCTCCTCCATTGAAGCAGAATTGCAGATCCCTTCTCCCTCGCTTCGTTTCCTCTTTTATCTCCGATTTTCCGATGGACGTCACCGATCGTGAAATTTCCTTCCATAATTGCGTTTCTCGGTCTGCATTCTGCTTCATTTGCTCTATCCTATTCCATCCACCCCCTCCGACCTCCCAATTTTGCCGTTAACGGAATTTTGACTCGTCTGCAACACTAAACGGTTTGTTTGGCTGCTGACGAAATCTGAGAAATTTTGAGCGTAAATAGAGCTGAGAATCGCATAACGGACTTATCGTCAGCCCTAAGCGGCTAAACGTCGTCGTCGTAAGCTTCCTGCTTTTCGTTTGCTTTCTGATGTTTTCTAGCTTCACGAATGGAGTATTGCTCTTCTTCTCATACTTATTGCAGTATATATTCCTTCTCACTTGTTATTAATATATATGTACTGTGTTTCTTGGATGTTAATCTCAGGCGATAATATTATAATCAAGGAAAGTGGTTTCGTCTTGGAGATGCGCCATCGGCTTTCAGTTACTAGGTAGGATACTACTTTTCTGTCTTTGTTTTGATCGGCCATCTTTGCTGTAATTGAGCAGTGTTCATCATATATAAATCGCTTTTACCTTGCTTGGTGTCCTTGCCTTTAGTCACTTTGAACTTTAATTTAAACTTTACTTTGTTGAATGCACCCGATGTTCTCTTCTTTCTCACAACTATGTGAATTCTTCTTTCATGTGTCACCCGTTTTAGTTTTAGTCTGCAACTTTTTTTTTTTTGTTTTGGACAATTAGTCTGCAACTTTTTAGAGGTGATATTCCATGGTCTGTTGTGTGAATTATAGTGCTGAAAATTGGATATAACAGCTACTACTAATTTTTCATGGATTCTGTACATGTTTCTTTTCTATTAGAAGATACAAACTCCACAGTAGCTCCTTTACTTACTCATGATGTGCTTACAAATAAGCTTTAGTATATAGAAGTTTGTACAACCACCAAACTAACTTATACAATGCCAAAGCTTTATGAGATTAACCCTTGACCAATTATATGAAGATTTGTTTTGTTAACACTCTTTTGCTCCTCAGTAGGTGTTGTTAATCATATCATTAAGTTGAATATAAGTGAGATTTAAAATGGACTGTTATTATCTTGAACTTAGCCTAAGTTCACCATCATTTGGCCTGTGGTGGTGGTGAAGCCTATGTTAAGGCTTCAATATCAGAGGGGAAGGAGGTAATGCTGTTGCACTAGGTGGATTAGTGTTTGCTCTCCAAATAATGACATATCATACTATCTTTGAGAACATGGTATCCTTTTGTAAGAATTTTGATATTGGTAAATGCACAAAAGATGGAACAACTTGTGTATCCGCATCATGTTATTAGCATGCTTGTAAAACCCGATTCCACTCGCTTACAAAACCAGCCTTTTACCATATTAAATTTTCAAACATTTTATTATATTTTTAAGAGTGATATTTGGTTCGCAGATTGGCCTCAAATTTTGATTACACCCATAAAATGCCTATTGCTAGACTGATGTAATCAGTTGATTGTAGCCATCTCTTTTTGCGGAACAGATTATGAATGATTTGAAGCACCATCTTACTGAATAGTTCTCTCACATCAATCTCATATTTGTAAAATGTCCGTGATAATAAAACAGTTAGAGATTGAGGAACTTTTGAAGGAACATTTTTTTTTATCTGAAAATTTGAAGGAACATTAGTTGGAAGTATACGTTAAGTCTTTTACAAGGGAGAAGACTGGTAATTAGTAGTGATTTGACAACTTTCTGTTAATTTTTAGGTTTGATTCTTTTTCTCAAAATCTGTTTTCATCTTACTTTTTTCGGTATCCACAAGTTTTTGCAACTTGATTTAAACTTTGTTTGGTAAGTGGTTAATGGTTATCAAGAAGCATGTAGAATTCTTGGAGCATGATAGTTCGTGGAGATGGGAGGTAGGAAAGAAGCATGGAGAATTTTTGATACCCACCAATCCCCCAAACCCGCTTCTCAGACCCGGGCTCGAAACTGGGGCCTCCTGCCGAATCCTACATCTTTAAGATAGGGGACTTTAGCTAATAGCTAGGTAGGCACGGTGAAGGGGTTTGAATAACCACATGGGAGCAAACCATGGGCCTGACCATTCCTACTAACTCCTCGGTGAAAGAGGCACGGAGAATGATTTGGTAGTTACTGTATGGTCCTGGTTAGAGAGCCAGATTGTACAAGTTTATGGAAGTTGGGATGTGAATCAATTGAGCTAACCCTTGTGCCCATCTATGAGGTCAGCTTGCCAAAGCTTGAGTCAATGTTGTCTAGATTGGCATGCTAGAAAATTGGTGACCTTTAGATCAATAATCCTATAAATGAGTTGAGCTTGAGCTTGAACTCGATCTTGAATCCTTAAAAGAATGAATGTAATAATAATAGGACCTAAAATTTAAAGGTTATTCCAGTAAATTACAAAACAAAATATCTTTTCATATGTTAGCGTGACTGACATTGTTAAATGTATTCTTTAAGAGCATATACTTTGGGTTTAGTGGTTGTCTAACATGGTGTTAGAGCTCTGGTTGCAGGAGGTCCTGGATTTGACCCCTAACCCCATTCTTCGTTTTTATTGATAGATGTAGGGTGGGTTTGTTGGCTTGATACATATTGTCAGCCTAATTCCTAAAATTTGAAATTTTGGAGTACAAACAGTAGTCGTTGCCCTAACAACATACATATGGTGTGTGTCTGTTTTGTGTTAAGTGGATGCCCATACCTTAAGAGAAATGTAGATTTCTATACCCTGATTAGCCACAAGTTAGAACCGTCCCTCTTTTACCTCCTTCAAGGATCTCACATGCAAAAAAACCTGCTAAATCATAAATCGTTTGGTCAGAAACTGTGCAAACAAATACAATATGCGTAAAAATTTATTGATGATGGTAATTAACCAGGTAAATGATTTCTGACTCGACTAATCTTTGAATGAGGTCTTAGAAACTAATGGTTCTAAAACAATGGACCAGGCAATGGGAAGGACGTCCACATTTTCCTTTAATGTGAACGTCCACACTTGAAGCTCCCTATATATGTGTATAGGGATCTTGAAACCTGATTAAACCTGTATATATAAATATATACATATATTGCCCAACGATGTACTCCCTTATGATCACTCTTAGATAGGCCTTGTATAAAGCATGGAAGAAGATGATTACTTGGGTTTTAATTTTGGATAGTTAACAGTGGATCTGGTTTCTTACAATTGTAATGGATAACATTAATTAAATAAGGAGTATCTTCATATGATGTTAATTGTGTTGGAAAATAAAATGATTAGGTCTCTATCGGTAGCTTGAAACACTAGAACAGGAAAGTGCCCTATTAGGAGCATAAAATACCTTTGGTCGGGTTATGCCATATGCCATGGGTATGACCAGGAAAATCCTTAGACAAAAGAACCACCAGCTAGCTTGGGAATGCCATGCATCAGTGATGGGCAATTGTGCATATTGGCTAGGTAGTGCACTTTCATTGAAGTACTGCTCAGCATATCTAAGAGCCATGCTGGGGTCTGACCTTGAGTACTGAAATGTGCTACAATTCAAACTCCAGTTTAGTGTAGCATGAATGTGCAGAACAGTTCAGTTATGATCAACAAAAGATATTGCCGTATTCTTGATTGTTGCTTTGTTTCTAATACTATTTTAAATTTCAGTCTGTTGTGTTTCGGAGTTATGCTTTATGATTCTAAAACTATTACCAGTTTTGTCCTTTTCTTTATAATCTATTGTTTTGACAAGATTTGTATAATTATGAATTTACTGGATTCTTGAAGCATCTGAAGTTATTGTTTTTGGATTCATTGCATAAAAATTAGAAGTATGTGACCCAACATAAAAATTATAAGTATTTTTGCTAAGCATAAAAATATATATACATGTATATATATATTTATATATATGTATTTAGTATATAAGAAAAATGATTTGATTCAGCATCATTTGAAGACATGGTTCTTGTTTAAGACATGGTGAGAAGGAAGGACCCTTTCTTGCAAGCTCTACCGCATAGGACTTGGTAGTTGCTTGTCAAAAGTTCTTGAATCTCAAGTGCGACATGATTATCCAATCTTCCATTTCTAAAAGGAAATCTCTCAAATGTCTTGTAGTCTGTTTAAGATTTCCGATATGGAATTCAATGCCTCCATTCATAGATCTCCTCTTCCAACTTTACCCATTCATGTTCCTAGTCTTTTGGTGTCTGAACCTTCAATTTGGAAACCAACATTCTGGATATATGCACCTGTTTATGATAACTTCAGTTAGAGCTATGTTGTTCAAGTAAATAAATACTGTTGTGGAACTTTTAAATTTCTGGTGTCTGCAAGCTAGGCATTCTTTCTAGTCCTAATTTGGCATAATATTTATTGCATATGCTTGTATTAATGAAAGTTCGTCTGGGACATATATATTGTTGATAAGTAGACTAGAAAAATCTTTCTTTGAGCTTAACCGTGCATGAATTTTGTTTTTCTCCATGCTGATTACTTCAATTTAATCTTTTGAATTTGATATGTCCTAGATGTGAACTTATTATCATTATATCAAGGATTTTTGCACATTGTCATGCCGGACTGTATGATGATTTCTTCATTTAGTCCAAGTGCATGAATTCTCTCTCTCTCTCTCTCTCTCTCTCTCTCTCTCTCTATATATATATATATATATATATATATATATTGTTGTACCTTATATACAGTTTGTACCTGTCTGTCTACATATAATATTCTGTGTATAGTATAATGCGAAGAAGACTATCTGTGACTAGATAATCCTTTGTGTGCTAACTCTATATTAATGCAATGCAGAATGTTATGTTGCAACAAAGACACGAGATGACTCCAGTGCTCTGTAAACTCTATCGAACTACGTGAACCCAGTGCTCTGTAAACTCTATCGAACTACGTGAACAAGAAGGTAAACACCTTTATATAACATTTCGTAATATATTTGAGTAGACTCCAACTAGAATGCAGTTATGATGACTCAACAATTTTGCTTCTTTCACTTTGTATTATTATATTTCAAGAAACTGCTGGTTTTGACTTGTTTTGCTAAACAAATGACAACATGCATCTAATATCCATTACATTTAGCAGCTTTCAAAGCAAGAATGCAGACAGACTTACAGATTTCTTTAAGCTGTACTGCACTAGAAGTGCAATTCAATTATTCTTTTGAACATATATTAATCTCATCTTTACATACGTAGTTTGTTTCTTTGATCATCACACACATGCAAATCATTGTTTGTTTCAAATAAAGTTTTGTGGCTCTTCTATCATGTTTCTGTGATAGAACGTAAATTTGTACCCACCAGCCTTGTTCTTGATGAACTCGAGTAACATCTTCCTAATCTGATGCACCTTCTTTGCTAATGTAGTTGTAGTCTGTTGTAATCATCATGGAAATAAGATGATCAAGATTTGGAAAATTGAAGTTGATAACCATAATAAACAATGTAGTATTAGAAAAGCAATCATACCCCAGCTTTGTAGGTCTCGCTGGTTCTTTGTAGTTTTGCTGCTGTGGCTGACTAAGCTGGAGATTGACTGGTCCATGTGAGTCCTCTTCAATGCCTTGACCATTTGTCAGAAAGGGGTTTCTGTTTGCTCCACTTACATCCCTTGTTCCATAAACCTGGGATGTGAAATTTTTCTTGTTGAGGATGGTTATGAAAAATGTCCCAATTTGTGTAGGTAGGATTATTAAATTTTATGACTCTTTCGAGGATAGTTGAAGCTTGTCTTAGTAATCAAAACCAGTACCTTCTTATATAATTCCATGTTTTCTTGACGAATTAGGTTTACCTTCTTATACAGCTCGACGTTTTCTTGGTGAATGAGGTTTCCCTGCACGATGTTAAAATTTAGCTATGCAAGTAATAGAGGGAAAATCTGAAATAGGACCAAGTTTTTGCAAGGTTAACCTTTCTGTTTAGGTCTTGTATTTCATCCATTAAGAGTTGATCCTACAAAAGTCAAAGTTTTCATTTATTACCATGCAAAACAATATATAAGGAGCTGATTTTCAGAAAACAATGGAAGTCCATACCTTTTTCATTCGGACACCCCTAAGACTCGTTTCCAATTGGTTCTCCAGATTTTGTAAATCTTTCACACTCAGGCCTGAAAGCTCTTCGCCCATCATTTGCCTGTAACCATCGAAAGAGAAACATTATTTATGCCCTGAACATAGATTTTGCACATCCTAAATCCAGCAAAGAGGAGGATTTGTGAGATGCATAAAATTTCTGTTTTAATGGTAACATTTTTATTCTTGATGATAGCTGTGTTTTCAGCCATACCCAATCCCACTTGTTAAACTCTGGAATTTTCATTTTAGGATAGATTTATATACAATACTGATTAGCTTGTAGGAGCATAAACATTGTCAATCCCAAGCCGGTACATATAAAAAGTTGTTAGTCATGATGTTGTGTACAATCAGTTTCAAATTGCTACTGTACTCAATTCATACAACAATTCTAGCACCATCTATGGAATCTTGATATCATCTGGGTGTGGTTGGAAACCATGGAACATTCCATTTGGCTCAATGCAGCTTATTCATTATTGAGAAATGACTCCATCTGCTTTCTTTATTAACTTGGAAATACTTGTATTCTGACCCATATAGGAAACTGATTCCTTCTGAAGGCTAAGAACAAAACTGTCGAAACATTTTACGTGCAATCTGTGATAGGCTTGGTCATATGTCTCAACTTAACGAATAATCTCTTCTCTTTTCATACAACTTTTGTGGAATGGAACTTTTGGTGAAAGTGGTTTTAACACATGTGCATGTTGACATTATGTATGTAAGGGCAAGATCTTGTAGTTCTCAATGATAAGAAAGTCCTTACTGTAGTCTGGCTTTCTTTGTAATGCATTGCATTCTCTAATGTTAGTGTTTCTGGATTAATGTATGATATAATAAATTAACAATATACATGAGAATGGTTATACCTATGGCTCTCTTGCAAGTTATGAAGTTGTTGCCTTAACATTGCTGCTTCCCTTTGCCATAACTAGGAAGTAAGAAATGCAGCACCTTTAGTAATAAGTAATAACTATAATGATGAACATATTTAAGTAGAAATTGACAACTGCAATATAATAGAAGCAATATATGAAAACAATACTCTTAATTGTATAAAATGTCTCATAAACAAGCATTAACTATTTATTACTCATATACTTGTTGGGTTCCAGCCCATGAGTTTTTCCTAAAGCAATTAGTATTGTTGCCTTAGAAGACAAGAAGTGTTTTACCAGTAGGTTTTAATTTCCTACTGATGGATGGAAATGCCAATAAGGAAGGAATATATTATTCCTAATCCTTATTGATGTACAGTTAGCTGTAATTCTTGTTGGTTACAAAGAATGAGAAGGCATATTTGCCTACCACCAATAAGAATTAGTTTCCTGATCGGTGAAGGAATCTGATATCTTTGTCTATATAAAGAGGTGTTGGGGTCTTTGCTTCGGTGGGCTAGCAACGTGAGCAGCAGGTGAGCTGTCAAGGATACCACTCAAATTGGAGTGATGGAATACCACTCTAAGGTTTAGAGTGACGGCTAGCACGAGGGAATTTCTCCCCATGAGGGTGAGAGAATACCACTCTAGGAGTTGGAGCGAGAGAATATATTAGAGACAGAGACATAGGGCAAGGTGTATTCCATTCTCGGGGAAAGAGAGTGAGTTAGAATAGAGAGAAAAAGAAGAGAAGAGAGAGTTTTTTGTTTTCTTATTCTTTCTAGTTGTTCATCAAGTTTGTTAGAGGTTTGGTAAGATTGTTGTACCCATTATAAATATAGTGGAAGACGGACGTAGGCAAATTCGCTGAACCACATTATATCTGTGTTCTTGTGTGCTTATCTCTTGGTGTGCTGTGTCTTATTTGTTATTTTCGATTTCCCATTCTAACCGATTCACAACAATACCAATGTAAACATGCAAGGTAAATACTGAAGTTATAGAACTATAACTACTCCCACATAACATCTTTTGAGTACAACCATTTTAGCTTAATCTAATTAAAACCGTAACATCTTTGGATGAGCAAGAGGATAGCTGATGAGAACGCTTTCTTTCTTTTGTTTCTGATACACCACGTGGCATTTCCATGTGGTGTATGGCCTAACAATTTCAACATGTGTGCATAGTTAATACAACCAATTTATGTTAAAATCTGAACTGTTTCTGAGAAATTTCGATAGGCAACAGAAATTCAAAGAGAGAGAGACAGAGAGTGAGTGAGGTGGCTTGTGGCAGAAAATAGATTTGGTAATGACAACCACAGGCATGCATAGAGATTGCGTAGTCGTATGGAAATGCCTCATATACACATTTCTCCACCCGTAGTAATTTGGTTTGCCTCGTACCATAGGTAGTTTCTGGTGACTAAAGATTCCTTTACCCAAGGCAAGATGAGCTTACTTGGGAAAGACTGAGCGTTTGCTTTTCCACCATTTTCAGGACTTGCGTTTGTAGATATAAATTCAAAGTAGAGGTTTCAAAGAACAGAGGAAGACTTGAAAAGTGAATCACTCTGAATTCCCTCATCATTTCATAGATAAGTGACTAGAGGATCTAAAAGGGGAGGACAAGGCTTAGGGTTGAAGTTTTTTATGGCATCCAAGGAGGGAAAAGAGTAAAAGCCAACTTTTATGTTGCACACAAGACTTATCCTCGCTAACTCTACTTTTAAGAAAAGATGGAAGAGGAGGCTGTTGGTCTGACCAAGAAAGATATATAGTTTACTTGGCTCGTTCTGTATGTTAAGCAAACGTTTTCTGGAGGTCTTTGAAATCATTTTCTTATTTTTTTCGTGTGTCTAGTTAAGGCCTCCATGGAGTACCGAAATCCATATAAGCTTTGTTACTTAGCTTTAATGTAAGGAAATAGAGGGATGAAAGATAAGGGAAGTAGAGGGATGAAAGAGAACGTAGGTCCGTGCATTGCACCTGATTACAAGTATTCAGGATTTTCCTAATGAGGAGCTAGCTTATGGATTTGATATCGATTTCAGAAGACTAGGTTCATCCCTAATTCTTGACTCGATAATTTTCTGAGGATCATTGAAGGTTTGAGGCGATAGAAAGCTTAGTAGTGGGTTGTGTATGTGTTCCAAATAACCAATCAGGGTGATAGCTCAACTCATGACACCTACAGTTAGACAGGTCAGATCTCGAAGTTTAGTGGTGCTCTTCAATTGTTTAGATCCTTCGGAGTATCATCAGTCCCTTAATGTAATAATCTTTGACATCAACTGTAATCCACTCTTTTTGCTTATTGTTTCCATACCCTTATAGCATATAGTCCTCTCATACTTCATCAATGGAAACTTAAGTCTTAGAATTATTCTCTTGTTATATTTCCATTGTTGTTCGACGATTCATCTTTACCTGTTTTTTATTGCGATGATATAAAAGGTTAAAGTGTCTAGTAAGTTCCAGTGTTCCACATTCTAGCTTGGACCATTGCTTATTTAAGGGTCAGTATTAGTTGTCCAATTGTAAAAGGCCAAACATTTGTGTATAGGTATGGAAAGGAGGCTGAAAGTTTTGACCATAATTTTCTTCACTTCAATTGCTTTGAGTTTATGGCACAAACTATAGTGGAAAAGGTTGAATTGGGTTGTTCTGTCTTCATTCTTGATTGTTCAATGGTATACAATTTAATATCGAAGAAGAAGGCATCTGTTTTGTGGAATTGCACTGAGATGACATTTTTTTTTCCGGTTATTTGTATGGCATCTTTCTAGGGATTTACATAGAATCTCAGACATAGAAATGCTTTGTTCTTCCGTGAAAAAAGTATTAGGCACTGATCATTGCTCTCAAATAAAGGTGTGGATCTGAATTTTAATAACACTGAGGGTTTTGTTTTTTGTTGTTGACAGGAACAATCCATGGATAGGATTGTTGTTGAAATTAGTGCTATGATTAGGCGTTTTGACACTTCTGCACACATGAAGAGCTTCTATATGGACATGGAACTTGATGTATGTGACCAGAACAACAGACTGCAGAAATACGATAAAAGAGAGTTCAGTGATACTTTTTTCTTCTCTACTCCTAATTTTGTTGATTGATTTGATTTCCCCTAAGATGCTTGAAGGGAATTTTGAGAGACGAACAGAAAAGGGATCTGGAAAAATCCTCAGTGAGGTTTACTGCCTCTGGGATGAATCTTACCAGTGATTGCATTTTGAGCCTTGTTCAGAGCTCCATGCTTGAATTGAAACACCTCATATTGAGAAGAGCTTTCCTGGAAATTGGAAACATATCTCGTCATCGATACAGTTTCACACATGGGAACAGACATTTGATGCTCTGTCCTAGCAATAACATGTTATGGAACTTGGGAGGTTAGCCATTCATCTCTGCTCCTTGGTTCTACTATTCGGTTTAGGATTAATGCCTGTCTTCCAGTAAATCGCAACTTTGTTGCTATGATCTGTCAAGAGGAACGAACTATCCTTTAATGGAATTATTATCAAACTCCGTGCAGCTATAGGAGCTTCGTGTTTACGTTGTAGGTGTTGGTTTCTTGACTGCTTTTTCCTTCTGCAATTGCAAATGATGGCATCATGGCTTTGGCTGATGAACCAACGTTAAATTCTGAGTTGATGTGGGTAATCTACTACGTCCAGTATATTCCTACCATCTTAATTGTCTCCTCCGGGCTTTTCATTTATGAGACAAGTGAAAGAAAGTAATCCATTTCTTGCAAGGTTCAGACCAAATCATCAAGGTTGGACGTTGGAGTGCTTCAAACCTATGATTTTATCTCTTGGCTAGTGGGAGACATGAACATTGAATGGGCTATTCGTCATTAATGGAACCCCCATATTTTCACAGTTTTCTTTCTGTGATTAACCCTTCATCATGACTCGACTTTATTGTTTAAGAAGAGGGTGAAACTGAAACGTCTTCGGAGGTTGGAAGGAATAAGTGGTTGGAAACTCTATGCTCCTCTGAGTTAGTTATTGGTATAGAAGCAATACTTGCATTTGTTCATTGAAAATTATCAATATTGAAATCTGGATTTGCGAGTCAAAAGATCTTTCTAAATGCCTACTGTTTTTGATAGTTTTTGTAAGCTTTCTAAGGTGGATTCGGAGATGACTACTTGATGTGTTTAGAAGAACTTCACGCGTCACAGATAGATTTGGGCATGGATGTAAACATAAGGGTTAAATTTCTGTGGGGCATGTTTTTTTACCATGTTATTACTCGATCTATTGCTGCAGATGATTTTATTGTGAAGTGTGACATTACTTTTTAACACTTCTGATTCGCATTTTATTTTTGTTAAATACTAATCACTTTTTGATAGGCTAATGTGATGTTTCACTTTTGTCTGTCAAGGAGTAATATTGTGGTGTTAAAACTTTGAAGGGATGTATTAAAAATTTTATTTGTCAACGTTGAAGCTTGACCAATTAACATTCTTTTAGAATTTCTGATCGAATCTCTCTTAATTTTTGTATTTATCAATTCATTTGCTTAAATTATGTTCATCAACAATCTGCACTTATTTATTTCTTTGAATGAGTGAGGCCGCAATTTGATTCATGTCCAAAGACATAATTTAAGAGCAGCAAAAGTTTGGATGCCTTTATGGGAGAGCTGGTTCGATAATCGCTGAGGATGAAACTCATCAGACTGGTGCATTCACTACCCACCGAAGGGGTTAAACCATTATATGACAGGTTTACCGTAAATGATATGTGTTCCAACTTTCAATATCCAACCATGAATTCAGGTTGGTTTTGGAATGATATGTCTTGTGTGTTTTCTAAAATTGTTGTTTGAAAAAGATCAAGTATAATACCTCACAGGTGTGGCAAACTTTTGCATGTGCTGCTCCTGAAAAGTTTGAAGTATCATACCTCACAGGTATGAGTCTTTTGTTTGATATCAGATCTTTTGCATTTTGATCATCTTCTGTTGCACCTATGTAATTGCATTATCTTTTCTAAATATTAGGATTTCAATAGTGGTTATGATTTTTATGAGATGAATATAGTATATAGTATCTTTTTTTTTCCTGGCTTATTATTATGCCAAACTAGAGATTTGGATGTCCATTATCAAATGCTGTTTTCAGATAGTCTGTCAAGGGAGAAACTTTAGTGGTAGAGTAACTTTACCATTTCCAGTCTTAAGAGGACAAGTATATGTCATTCCCAACTCTTTTGCTTCTCCATTTTAAATTGCCATACTCTAATTTTTTATTTTAACTATTACCGACTCATTTTTTCCTACCATTAAGCTTAGAATTGTTCCTTTTATTTTTGACTTTGGTCCTTTTCCTATGACAGGTTAATTGTAATATATGTGCATTTTCATATTCTTAAACTTGGACCAAGTTCCCTACCAAAAATATTTTTTCCTCTGGAAGCAAGTCTTTAGTATTATGTACATGCTTTAAGGTCTCCAATGTTCTTTGTTGACGCATGTCTGCTCATACACGTATTTATGTTATCTACCATATTATTTAGGTTTGGTAAAAGTATTAGTATTATCTCCTTCAGAGCACTGCAAAGTTGAATTGATAAAGTAATTATGATTCTCATGGTGATATTGATGATATCCTAATTATATTTATAGTTCACCTAGCAATTAAACAATGCAGTTCTGGGCTTGATCCATACATCCTGACTTAATATGTTCTGTTAAAGACGCAAAAGTTCTCTAGAAACTAGTTTATTGTCAATGCTAGCACATGTGAAAATGTATATGCATTGTGGATAAAATAAAAGAAAATAAAATAAACTAAACTGCTGGGTGCTTATGAATACCTGAACTTCAGAAGCTGGGTTCCCAAGTTGATGGTGCTCCTCCTTTGCTTTGCTGTATCTTTCAATCAGTGACTTTATGCTGGTAAAGAAGGTGCATTTATTAGAGATACTTTTTGGCTTTGGTTAAAGCACAAGGAATATTTAGAAATTAGAACCTATTTTCAAGAATCATATGGTTATGTAATGCAAGAAAATTGACATGTCATGGTTAACATCTAGACTATAACTGTTTAATCTATATCCCTAGAAATAATATATGTGATCTGTGATATCTGATAAATCTTTGAAGCAGACATACCGTTTGAAGCAGGAACCTGTGAGATAAGTTTCTGTGTCCCTATCCTATCTTGTTTTAGATGAGGTCTAAACTCTAAATTCAGTTTCTTAGTTAGGATCATTACACTTTCTCATGAAAACTAAAGATGTAACATAATAACTACTTTTAATAATTCTTTATGCCCCACTTTTTCTTGTAAATTAGCTGCCAATGATTTCATACTAGCAAGTTTCAGTAAATGCATATCAAGATTTGCTGATACATATTTCCAAGTATAAAGCCTGTCTTTGGAAGTGCATATTTTGTTGAGGGACTCAGGTCTTTAGTCATAACTACAAGCCTTTTCCTTCCATACTCCAAGAACTTCGTTCTACAAGAGCTTATTCTAGTTTACCAACTTAATTAAATACAGCTGCATTATAATTTTGAATAGATTGAAAATTTTCAAAGGTTGCTGGTAGTGACCAACGAGGGGTTAGTAGGAATGGTCAGGCCGATGGTTTGCTCCCATATGGTCTAGGGTTAGTAGGAATGGTTCAAACCCCCTCACGGGGTACCTACCTAGCTATTTGCTAGAGTTTCCTGCCTCCTGAAGACTGTAGGGTTAGGCAGGAGGCCTCAGTTTCGAGCTTGGGTCCGCAGAAGCGGATTAGGGGATTTCTGGGTATCAAAGAAAAAATAAAAATGGGTTGCTGCTAGTGAGTTGTACCTTCTGTAAGACTTAATCAGTGTATCAATGGAACTATTTGTGCATTTTCTGGGTTCATGGTGCCATGGTGGCAACTCCGTTTATTACCATCTATATACTAATCTGCTTGTTGACTATGAAAACTAGATTCCAGCAGCTGAGCAGAAATTGTTGTGGATAGGCCAAGTATATGACAAAAGTAGCAATGACTGTTCGTAGATAATTTATGGCTTGGAATATGATGAATGGCAATGAGGTTATAGGCAAATGTCGGTAATATTAGCACTGTTGAGGGAAGAGCACCTATCATAGGAGGTTGTCAGTTTTAACTTTTCTAGTAGAACCCTTTTTCACATCTTTTTGTGTGTACATAGATGGCAGTGGAGTTTATCAGATTAAAGCGGGTTGATGTGTTTTGCTTCTTTTATGACAGCATGTTTAAGTTTCATTCATATATCACTCATTAGTGGTCCAAAATACACTAGTCCTTTTGTCCTGCAATCGGAAGGTCCAATCCATATTTTTAGATCTAGAAGCCCTTTTACTGATTAGCAAAAACATAATGAAGTAAAAAAAACCGCAAATGGTTCTCCTTGCATCTCTATTTACAGTATAATTTTTTTAAATTAATAGTCTTGGACATTCTAAGTTCTATTAATTTAATGAGATATTAATTTATCGATAAATTAATAATTATTAATTTACAAAGAGTCATAAATGGTCACTGAACTTTAACACATTTGACCCTTTGGTCATTAACATTTCAAAATTATTACTTTCGTCACTCACATTTATTATTGTCTTATACTTTAGTCACTGTTAAATTTACAGTTACAAACCGTTACGATTGAAGGCATTATTGTTGGAGTGAATTTAATTGCAATGACTATATAGTTTAAAAAAAGAAATCATTCCTTTCAAAAAAAACAAGTGCATACACATTATGCATACACATCGAGTGACAAGTAGTATCTGTCAAATTTTGTTAAATAGCATATATCTACTCTTTGTTTATATTTTGAGAAAACTTCATAGTCAATTCATTATGTATTTTTTAGTTAATTATTAATTTATAAAATATTTAGGACATATAAAATACAAAAAAAAATATTTGTTTATATTTTGAGAAAACTTCATAGTCAATTTATTATATATTTTTTAGTTAATTATTAATTTATAAAATATTTGGGACCTATAAAATACAAAAAAAAAATATTTGAAATGTATAATTTTATAATTTTATTAATTTAGATAAATTTTCTTATTTAAAAAAGATTATTAATTTACTGAGTATTATTTTTAAAAAGTTCTACTGTAGATTTATTGCAATGGAATCTAATTCCCTCGCAACCTATTAGGCAACCTCTATTATTGAGCCCTTGTTAGTGAATAAATAAAAGGTTGCAACAAGAAGCACAACTAGGGGGATGAAAAAAAAAAAAAAAAAAAACTGAAGCAAGAGTGCAATTAAGGAAAAGCATTATGGTTAAAGCCAACATAAAGTAATCCACAATGTGCTAGAAAATAATGTATGAATCAACTAGAACCAATCTTGGGAAAATAGAAGATAGTTTGGCTTGTTTGTGACTATCGGCTTTACACTCAAAGTTCGTTGTTTGGTTAAGTGGACCCTGAAGGCCGCGGCATCCAGTGAGACAGATGAAGTTCTCAATGAAGAGTTGCTCAGAACTAGCAGGTGCAGGGTGCTCCAAAATGGACTGTAGTACAGTATGAAGAACACCTAACATCCAATAGCTTATAGCTGAATCCATCTTAACCTAAATTTTTCCAAGACCTCTTTCCACAGCCAGGTGAAACCATGATAAAGCCATAAATTGAGTACCACTTCCCAAATTAATGGCAAAACCACTCCTCTTAGTAATAAGTTCCACCATCAGTCAAATGCTTCTGTTTGATAAAGTAGGTTCTTTTAAAAACTTAGCTAATCATATTAAGATCAAGGCCATCTTAACTGAAAGGCAATAGATATTTAGGATGTCTATTCAATAGGGGATTTGAAGGATTACAGAGACTAAAATTGAGATTTAGATTCAGGTGTATTGAATTTTGAGTTTGAAGGTCCAAAAATTGAAGCCAGGAAAAAAAAACGCAAAAATCTGGTTGTATTGGGAGAAAAAAAAATCTACATATAAACAATTTATTGGTGGAGTTTTTTTTCGGAAATGAAATATAAATATTAGAAGTCAATTGTTGATTTCGTTTGCAGGGTTAAAAATTGACATAGTCACATTCCCCTCTTGTCTAATTTCATTAATCATTATAGCATGCACATTGTGGTTTGGCTTTTGGGATTTGTCCATGGTACATTAATATACCGATACATTTAGTAGACTAGTTTGATACAGAAGTAGACTAGTTCAATACAAATTCGAAATCATGCCAAGCTACTCTACCAATGCATAGAGTCAGTCTACCTCTATATTGAACTAGTATACTTGATGTATCGTATATTAATGTACCGTAGAACTTTCCTAACTTTAATAGTTTGTTGTTTGGGATTTGATATTTGGTGTTTGAGGCTTAAGGTTTCAACTTAGGAGTGTAGAATTTCACTACTTGAGTTTGGATTTTGAGACTTGAGGTTTGAAGTTTTAGGGTTTGGAGTTCGAATTTTTGGGGTTCAGGGTTTCACGGGTTAGGATTTCGAGATTTCAGATGTGACAATTTAGATTTGGAGTTTGGGGTAGGGTTTGAAGCCCAAATCCCCAAATGCTTAAGTGTGAGCCCTAAAGGGCAATTTAGAGCTACACATTGTGCCACTGAATCAGTGACATGAGGAGTTGTGTAACCTGAGTAACCTCATCATCTAATAAGTTGTGAACTCCTTTGAAAAAAAAAAAGGATGCTAAGTGCTCTTACTATTTGCCATATTAGAGGAGTGACATGAGGTTATTCGATTAAATAAAGAAATAGGCCACAGGTCACCAGCAAGGTTGATGCATCTTATTTAATCTATTTCATTCATATTAGGTTGAGATAACATGTAAGCATGCATAATGTGATAAACATGACCATTAGAGGAATGAGTACAAATATTTGATCTAAAGTTATGCAAGGAGAGCATCTTCCATTCATCTTGGTGGACTTCAACCAAGGTGACGGACGGATAGGATTAAAACACAGTGGACAAAAAAAAATTATTAAATTAACCGGTCAACCAAAGTGAATAGAAGAAGTTTCGTTGTTGTATTAACCAAGATCACCCTTGATCAGCCCTCCAAAATAGAAGTAGCACAACAATCTAGAATAAAGGAGGCATAAGAAGAGAAAGGTGCCCCCTTACTTGACGAATAAGTAAAACGATTGTGGCACTCCCAAAGGGTTGGCCTATTCTTCTCCGCCACCAAACTATAAAGCTTAAATAATAAATAATTATTTAACTTATCAAGGTTGAGGGGGAGTTAAATAAACAATTTCTTTGTCCGTGTTGGCTTTGTCTTGAAGCTTAAATAATAGCTAATTATTATTTATGAATTATTTTTGTCATGATGTTTTATTGTGATAAGAAAATAATTTTTAGGCCAAAAGGGGTGTTTACACCTAAATCGACAGCTGATAAGACTCGACCAAGGATCAACATGAAACGGAGATTGTTGGTTGAGGAAGTTACGGCTTCTTCTGGTTGAGAAGATGTCGCAAAGGATACGGGACTTCATTATACCTTTTGATTTAATTTTCGGAGTTTGTAGGTATTTTTTTGTAATTTGGACTTGGATCCAAAAAAAAGTAGATATACTTGGAGTGTATCCTAGTGTGTACTGTGATTACTCTTTTTGACGGCCCTTTAGAGGCGAGTCATTATTGTATTGTTTGCTGAATTTTAGTAATGATGAACATCTTTTGGATAAAAAAAAATTTGACATGTTGACCCAATTACCCTACAACTAAAGCAGCAGAGCACTAATAAGGAAAAAAATTAATTAAACAAAGAAGGCTTTTCGGTCTGCACAAAATTTATAATGGACTTTTTTGGTGTTAGTAAGGACATATATAGTTTTTTGTTTATCAAAACCTACTGTGAATGTAAATTTGGTATTTGTAATCTTTGATAAGGTAGGTACATCAAAAATACTGGCTCATCATATATATCTACTCCTAATTCTTGGAGTAGATGAACAATTAATGATAGGGAAGTAGTAGTGATGATTTGAAACCTAGGTGATTAATTGAAATATTTGACTTTTTTTTTTTTTTTGGACAAATTGAAATATTTGACTAAACGACCGAGGAAATGATGATCTTTAAGAGAAGTTCTCAGTTTTCTTATCAGAACTATACAAATAAGGCGGACGTACATACATGCCTGAAGGGGCCCTGGCCCCCCTTGACCTTTAAACAATATATACTAACCAAAGGTTTTTATAATTGAATTGAATAAATATACATTAATTGGCCCCCCTAACTCCCCAAGTCTCTCATGCTTACATATTATATATTAATTGGCCCCCCATTGTCACTGTCTGGTTCCGCCCTTTAACATTTCACTAGAATTCTAGAAAGATCTATAGTAATTAGCTACGAAAACATATATGCTACCATAGGCAACAGTGTTTTTCTACTCAATTAAGGCATTTTATAGAGTTTTAATAAAGAGAAACTAGAATGAGGTAAAGGAAAATGGAAGGAGTTGAAGAAACTATGCATATGCTTCAAAACTTTAACCTACGTACATTTTGAAGCCAAGGCTTTTTCTTCATCATTAATGAATCCAGAAATTAATAAGTCAGTAGTCCTTCTTTTCAATCAAGATTCTTCGAAAGAAATAGAGTGTTTTTGGAAACATCATTTTAGGGCAAAGCATTCTAGCAAACTAGAAAATCTACAAGTTGCAATGATAAGATTATGATAGTGGTTCCACATATCAACGATATAATAGTTATTACATATGATTTTTTTTTTTGTGGAATACATATGATTTCTTTCATATATATAAATCTCACACATTTCTAAAAATAAAAATGAAAAGTATATTTCTTAGCAACCATAGCTTTGAATTTATTTTTGGTCATTTTCAAGAAATTTATACACATGCACGCAGCATGTGGACACCCAAACACATAATGGTGGGATCTATAGCTCCAATATATAGTAAAGCGCATGCATGCACTTACCTCTAATCATTAGCCTGTAGTTGAGCCTAAAAACCAACTAATTTTTTTTTGGGTTAGTTTATAGAGTTATGCTTTAATAGATTCTTACTCCAATATATTTCATGGTTTAGTGTATGGGTAAATTATGCACATAATAAGGATAATAGAAAAGTTGACACCAAAGTTGTCTTAGAAAAGATCTTGGGTTCAACTCCCCTCGAATACCAGGTTGGGGTGGGGTGGGGGTGTGTGTATGTTAAAAAAAAAAAATTAGAAAAGTTAATATTTTTAGGTCCGATAATTGCGTTACACAACAGGGGTAATAATCTCTGTCCCTAATCATATCCATGTTTGTGAGGTTTGACTGTCAATTAGAAGTCGTATGTAAAATTTTAGCTTACTCTAGATATTGTAATGTTATAAAAGTAAATCTATAAGATGATCGCTAATTAGAATTAGTAGTTGCATAATCTTGATGATCGATCTTCTAATTGTATGGAGGATTTGAAATGAACAAGGAAGTAGTTCTACTTGTATATGTCGGTTCATACCCAATATTTTCTACTCTACATTTTGTTCTGAAAAATGCAGACATGCATCCCCTAACTTCAATTATTTTTCGAAAAATTAACATCAATTCTTACTCTATTATAAAAAAGAAAAATTAAGAAAAAGGAAATCTGAATTCTCCGGTTACATGGATCTGAGCTAATGAAGGCCATGCTATCAAGAACAAGAAGTAATTAAGGTTAATTATACCAATGAACGAAGGTGAGTACGTACCTGGTGCTTGCGAAATCGTAGAGCTTGCCGGTGCTGGAGAAGATCATGACTCCGACCTCAGCATCGCACAGGATCGCGAGTTCCTTGGCTTTCTTCAGCAATCCATTCCTCCGCTTCGAAAACGTCACCTGCCTGCTCGTTGAATTGTCGATCCTTCTTATCACAATCTTTCCCCTTCCCATCTCTCACCTCCCAAATCGATCTAGCTTCTTAATTTCTAGCAAAAATTAAACAAAAATTAATTAATTCGATCAGCTCCAGAAGATTAAACACAAAACTGCGTGCACATATGAAACAAGAAAAATCTGAGCTTATTCAGTTCAGGATTAGCTGCAAAATGAAGGATCGCAGAACAGATTTCCGACAAAGAGAGAGAGAGAGTGTGTGTATGGAAGAAAAAGAAAGAAGAAATTTGATTTTTCGAGGAACAGAGAATAAAGAAAAAGAAAAATCAAAGCTTACCCGGAACTGGAAGCTTTTAAGTAATGAAGACAAACCGAGGTTTCACCCGAAAATAGCTTTGGCTCTACTGATGATTCACATCAGCAGAAAGCTATATAAGGAAAGTCTACCTGAGGGCTGCGAAACCGCTCTCTTTTCGCGCACAAAAACCACTTCTGGTTTTCCCGGTTCGGGCTTACGTGGACCAATCAGGTGCCGAGCGAGCAGAATTGTGTCGAGAGCCGCCTGCCGTATAGATCACCGACACGTGTGTACGCCAATACGAAGACCGTAGTTCCTATTTTTGGGAATTTCCCTTTTCGAAATGAGTTGGGAAGACGAAGTTGCCCTTTTAAGAGTTTTCCAATGCCCGCTGTGTCCTGTTTGACATTTACTTTTCTTGCCATTTTGCTCCAAAAATCTAATCATGGTTTTTGTAACACTGAGCTTTCTGATCTAAACAAGAAAGGGGAGATTTATTATTGGATATATATATATATATATGTTAATTATTTGTTTCATATATGGGAGCTTTCCACAAAGAGAGAGGGTGGGCAAAGTCTACCCATTTTGGAATTTTTCAAAATAAATAAATTAATCACAAGTTGGTGCTTTTTTGTGCACTATAATATCTATTGGTCTTTTAATAATCAAATATTTAATTTACATGTCTACTATTAGACATATAAAATGGGTTCCCCAAATGCTTATGAATTACTATTTCCAGTCATAGTCATTTTATATAATTAAGTTTATCAAACTAATTAGGAATTTTGCAAGTATTAAAGGTACTGCTGTCTTTTCCATTATTGAGGGAAAAGGTGCTAGCTAGATATATATTTTGGTGGTGAATGTTGTATCCTCGCCGGTCCCTTCTTGGCATGGTGGCCTATGCTCTATTTGTTAAGATCATCAGGTCCAAGTTTCGACTGGCATCACCAACAACAACAAGAAGGTAGTATCCTCAAAAATAACTTAGCTTTACAATAATAAAAATGTATGTGGGATGACAACATCAAAAAAGACAAAAGAAAAGATGACTTTCAAGTTGAATTACCCACCAACTTACCAAACAACCAATGGAATATATATGTGTAGCTATAATTGGCGTTGCTCATTTGTATAGTATATTCAAGTGTACGCGGATTCTTTTAGTATTAGTAGTCCAATCTACTCATGTACTAATATTAATTGTTATCAAATTTAATTTTTAATTTTTATTTTTTATATTAGAGAGGAAGATTTAAACGTCAAATACTTGTGAGTTATGACATGTTAGTCATTTGAAAAAATTAACACCGTGAAAGTCATACACTATTAAAGATGAGAACTATCTATACACCAATAGTTTTTACTTGGCTACAAATATGTTACTTCTAATAGTTTTACATCCCTAGCCAGTACTTTACATTGCTATTTTACACAACAAAAATGATAAATGATAATTATAAAATGCGTCACTTTATTACTCACAGAATGATAATAAAGTTAAATTAAAATTGTGGCATGTGTAAAAAGCATGATAGAACAATATGATTGGCCTTCACTGATTAGGCACCATCATATCCAACTAGGAAGGGATCCCTTTCCTTTCCCCCAATTAAGTTATGTTTTAGTTTTTGGGGTCATGATTTGATTTGATTGATTTCCCCTAATTAAGTAAGTCCCACGATTATCATTTATCAGAAGAGCAGGTTGGATACCCTGGTGATTTCCTAAAAAGTCGAGGGTATATTTGACATTTTGAATCTAACCTAAAGAAAAGGTTCACGTGCATCACAGCAACCCACTAGAATAAGGGTTAACTAATAAAGAAATATTCCTTTTTGGGTTTTTTGTTTCCAACGTTACTAGATGAGGAAATTGGCGTGCGTTACCCAATTAGTAGTGCCTGCAAAATATGACAATTCTGACCCTCTATCTTTTTTTGGTAACAACTATGAAATGAAGATCCTCATGATCTCTGCCACCTGATCAAAGGGGCAAGATCCAAAGTTGGCACTATCAAAACCCACCTTTTTTTTTTTGGCGTGACACTATCAAAACCCACTTTGCAATTTTCATTACAGCAGCTCTCTCTCTCTCTCTATATATATATATATAGGATTTTTCTCCACTACATAGGACTATGCACTTTTAAAATACATAGTTCTAATATCAGTCGTCAGATTTGTTTAAATGATTTGATCTGACAGTTGATATTAGAATTATATACTTTAAAAGTGCATAGTCCTATGTAGTGGAGAAAACTTGTATATATATATATACAGTTCCCTTCACGTGTGGACGTCCACATTGTATTAAAATGCGAACATACTCATCCTGACCAATTGGCAATATAACTCAATCATCATAACCGCTCAACATTTAAATTTATTTTCAAAAATTATCCTTACAAAAAATCAGCCGAATTGAAGATTGTTTATTCATTTGTTCGTTGTATGGTTTACAGACAAATACAGTCCGTCAAATAAAGCTGAAATGGTGAATGTGGTAATCAAATGGCTAAATAATTTCCAATTAAAATTTTTTTTTTTATCAAAATGATCCTTGAATGATAACCTAAAATATAAACGGTTATGATTATTAGTTTGAATTTCAGGATGAGAATGTTCGCATTTTAATACAATGTGAACGACCACACGGGAATATAATTGTATATGTATATATATATATATATATATATATGACATACCCAGAAATAGTAGGAAGCATGACTCCTCATTTCAACCATACTAATTAAGCCTGCAGGTCGCTTGGAAATTAGTTAGCATATTTCTATTGATTTAAATAAAAAGAGCCAAACGTCTTGGTCTTCGTTTAGAATATTTGATGGCAATTTTGTTCTTGTCCCTTTATCGTTTGTAGAACTTTTTATTCGACTATGAACAACTATTGTGTGCTTTAAAGTTTTTAACAGTCTATCCATTTTAATTTACATTGTTTGTTGAAGAGAACTTTAATTCTCTGTTTGAGAGAGAACATCAAGCACTAATAATATGACCCACTTATTGGCTAACAAAATATATCGATACTAGCTTGTCAAGATTTTGTATATTATTTAATATTAAGCAATTTGACGTCTTTACGCAAATCGACTGTGCAAGAATATTTGCACTATGTAAAATTAACATAAATCTATGTGCAGATCTGATTAGATCTGGCATAACTCCGCAATGACGGATCAATTGTTGCACTCTTATATGTTCAAATATAATACTCAACTCACATTATCACTGTGAGAAATTTATCTTATCACATACTTAGTGAAAAGAGCCCATAAAAATTGATTATTGGTTCAGTATGTACATCACATTGTGTCAAACCGAAATTTATAATAGAGTCTACTATTTTGTGGTAGGAATTCCCTACGTCCAAAAACTCACACAAGCAATTGGAAAACTTGCTTCATAGAATGCAAATGAGTAGTGATGTAGATTTTACACTGAATTCAAATCAGTAGCAAAAAATTGTACAATATTATTTTTTATTTTTCTTTGATTAGAAAGAGGCCGGGTCACTGAGCCCATACCAATTAATTCTTAAGGAAGGGACCGACACTTTTTGAGCACCTCATTTTGTTGGAAAGAAATACTTGCAATTTTCATTACAACAGTACTATATGACATAGACTGATAGACAGGCATACCCAGAAATAGTAGGAAGAATGACTCCTGTCATTTCAACCATAGTAAGCCTGGTCACTTTGAAATCAGCTAGTCAGCATATTTCTATTGATTTTAATCAAAAAAGCCAAATATATGGGTCTTCGTTTACCATATTTCATGACAATTTGCTATTGTCCTCTATCATTTTGTAGAACTTTTCATTCGACTATGAACTCTTGTGTGCTTTATTTCTGTTTGAGAGGACATCAAGCACTAATAATATGACCCACTCTTAGACTAATAAAATACATCGACACTTGTCAAAATTTTAAATATTATTTAATCTTACGCAATTCGACGTTTTTACATAAATCGAGTGTGCAAGATAATTTACACTAGGTAAAATTAACATAAATCTATGTGCAGATCTGGCATAATGGCGAAATGACAGATGAGTTGTCATATGTTCAAATATCATACTCAGTTCAAGTTATTATTCTGAGAAATTTATCTTATTACATATTTAGTAAAAAAAATCCTATAAAAATTAATTATTGGTTCAGTATGTACAGCGCATTGTGTCGAACCGAAATTGATAGAGGGGCCGACTATTTTGGGGTAGGAATTTCCTATGTCCAAAAACTCACACCAGCAATTTGAAAAATCGCTTCATAAAATGTGAAAGAGTAGTGGTGTAGATTTTATAATGAATTCAAATCAGGTGCAGAAAACTGTACAATTTTTTTCTTCTTTTAATTAAAATGAGGGTCATGTGAGCTTAACTCCTTAGAACTGGTCAATTGCATCACTGAGCCCATACCAATTAATTCCGAAGGAAGAAGGAAGAGAGTAGTAAGAGACCGACACTTTTGGAGCACCTCAGCACCCCTTATTTAATTAAAATTAAAGAAAGAAATTACTTTTAATACACTATTTTCATTTCTATTTTTTTTAATAGGAAAAGACACATTTTTATTCAAATGTACGTGAAGGGGAATTCTAACTCAAAATCTCTACCAACATTTTGTTAAAGAAATTTTTTTTTTCAATAGACTAAATGCTAGTTGGCATGAAAAAAGACACGTGAAGAAGCTTACAAACATAAGGGCTATAGTTTTTTTACTAGACTAAATGCTAGTTGGCATGAAATAGTAGTGCAAATTACTAAAAACCCTAGGCTGCGAGGTTCATACCTTCAACCAACTGGCGCTCGTCGTCGTTTCCACAATCAACGACGTCTTCTGGTTTAATTCGACGTATTGGTACTTGGATCTGGTTATTTTAATATTCCATTAGATTTACTCTTGGTGTGATTTTGGAATTTGCTGTAGATTTATGGCATTTTCCTTTAGTCGTCCACCAGAGTGGGAGTTTTATGATCCTAGTTCTTTGCCAGGTCTAAAGAGGGTTTAGGGTTTAGGCCGTCTACGATAGATGCTTTGCAGGAGCTCCGCTGTCCCTTTTTACCTATTTTGAAGGACTAACCAAGATTGACTGTGTTGGTTAATTAGTTTTCTAACGCTCAACGGTTTATGATTCCAACCTAACCGAGATTTTGATTCCTTTATTTGGAATTGGGTAATTGTCTTGAATTGTTGGGTTTTTTGTTGGTGTTTTTCAGCGGCTTACAAATAGCGGGTAGGATTTCTATTCGTTTTTAAGATGTGGTATTTTTGTTTGCACCATAATTGAGTGTCTAGGCGAACAAAGTACTATAAATGAATTTATCTTAGAGGCGCGGAGTTTTTCTTAGTTTGTAGGCTCGCTTTATGCGAACTTCAATGTTTGTAATGAGTTTTATTTAATAAGAGTGAGTTCTTAGCTTGAAAGACTAGAACTATGTACTTAGTTTTAGTGTATGTATCTCTCCTTTTCAGGTTCATATTCAGGCCTATTGTGATGCTGATTGGGCTGGTGATCCTAATGATAGGAAATCCACCACCGGCTTTGTGATTCTCATGAATGGTACACCTGTTTCCTGGTGCAGCAAGAAACAGTCAGCTGTGTCTCGTTCTTCAACATAAGCTGAGTATTGTAGTATGGCAGACACGACATCTGAACTTCAATGGTTAATGATTCTACTTAAGGAGCTCCATGTCAGTCTTGCAAATGTTCCAGTTTTACATTGTGATAACATTTCGGCTTTAGCTCTTGCTACGAATCCGGTTCATCATAGTAAACTCAAGCACATTGAAGTTGATATTCATTTTACACGGGCTCAGGTCAAAGCTGGCACAATAAGAGTGCAATTTGTTAGTTCAAAGGAGCAGCTAGCTGATCTCTTTACCAAAGGTCTCTGCTCACCTCAACACACCTATTTGTGTCACAGCTTAATGCTTGGTTCCCAGCATCAAGCTGAGGAAGGGTGTTAAGAGACTAAGTGTATTTATTAAGTCTCATTTGTGCCCTAATCTTAATTACTTAGTCTGTTAAGTTGTTAAGCCTCATTGCCACGTGTAACCTTGCTGCTGGTTCATTATTAGCTGTCATGAGCTGTAACTCGTATATATGCTTAGCTCTATCTTCTGTAATAGTTAGTTGGTTAATATACGAGATCATCATTTTCTCAGTCTCCTTCTCTCTGGTTTTCTAATTAAACTCTAACATCTCTTACCATCTTTTGGCCTCCATATTAATACATTTAACTTTTCCTCTAAAAAAAAAGTTAGCATGAGAAAAGACAATTGAAGAAGCTTACAAACAAAATGGCTTATTGGCTTTTTGCTTATGATATATGTAATGTGGATGGGAGTATGTTATTTAAGAGATGAGTAATAGAGTGATAGCATTACAGAGTTGTTCCCAGATCAATTGGAATCCCCTCCCCCACAAAAAATGCCAATTCCCTTTTAGGTAACAATAATATTTGAAATTAAATTAAGATCGAACTATGTGATGATCCTTTCTGCCGGCCAATTGACAACACCTGATCAGAGAACAAGTTCCAAAGTTGGCACTATCAAAAACCCACTTGCAATTTTAGTACATGCCATATACAGAAATAGTAGGAAGCATGGCTACTTTTACCAAAACTAAACTAAACTAAACTGAACCTGGTAACTTGTCCATTTAGCTAGCGTATTTTTGTTGAAGACTTTCAATTTTGTGTTTGGGAATATATCGCTACTTGTCAGAATATAGATATTGTTCATCATAAGTTATTCGTAATCTTTAATCGAATCAAATGTGCGAGATAATTTACACGTATTATATATAAAAGTAACGTCCAATATGACTAGATCTCACATAACAATAAAATGATAGATGAGTTGTCATAATTTCTAACCTTTTCAATTGTAAGAATCATTCATCGTTACATACTTTACGAGTAAAGTCCATAAAATTGATTATTGGTTTAGTATGTCCAACTCATTGTGCCACACTGTATTTGATAAGTGGATCCCAATATTATGCAGTTGGAATTTCCTAAAAGTGAATTTTAGGGGATTGTGAGAATTCTTTTAACTCTTTATTCTCCCCATGGTTCATTTGTAGCTCTATTAATAGATGGAAGGAGAGTTTTATCCTTGCATCCAAAATCAGTTCGAAGCTAAACTACTTGAGTATAGATCGATTGTACGTGAATTTGATGCTGCACATTCTACAGTGTGCAAGTTTGGTGCTGCAAATTCTGTACTAAATTAGGGTTTCGTTTTGGGTCCCCGTAGATATCGGTTCAGATTCGATCTGTACGTACTAGAGAATCGACGAATAAGTAAAACCTTCAACATTTTTGTATCAAAATAGCGAGTACTAGACTTCGATATCACCCTGTAGCTCTTTTTTCTTGTTGGGTAAATAGTTACGACAACATTAGGACTACCCTACAACTTTATTGTGATATTATCTAAGAGTGGAAATGCCACTTTACAGACTCAGACTCAGACTCATAGTCACTTTTAATTATACATAGTTAAAAAACCTTCCCAAGTTCCCATCACGCTAAGGGTCAGAAGTCAGTAAATTCTCCTTTTCATAAGTTCCAAGGAATAAGGTTACTAAATGGGGAATGACTACAACTTGAAGTTGTCCATAAAAAAAAAAGCACCTGATCACTTCGAAATACTAGAGATCGATCCTCTCTGCCAACTGGGAAAAACAAGTTCCAAAATTGCTAGTTAATTGGCACTATCAAAGATATATCGAACCCACTTATTGTCACACATATGATATCATTTTTTCTCAAATAGTAGGAATCATGGCTTAGGGTATCAAGCATACTAAACCAGCTGGTTAATTAGCTTGGTACGTAATTGGAAATTTTAGTTCAAAAGTTTCAAATATCTTAGTCTTCTGTATTGAAAATTATGATTGGTCAAACGACTATTTGAAAACCCATTCTCTTTCTCCCTCTGCGGTCTTTTATTTCTTTCCTAACTCATATTTTTATCCAATCTTATATTTGTTTGTTTCTTAAATCCTACCGCTTATTTGTTAAAAAACTTAATTCCCTAACAAAAATGAAATCGTGCACAAATAATATGATCCACCTATAATTTAATAATATCTCATTAATTGTGACGATATCAATATATATGATTTATTTTTAAGCAAGTTAAGTTCTTTAAACAAATCGAGCGTATGAGATCATTTGAACTATATTATGGTATCACATACCACTATATACATATGCTTCTATCACATATAGCCACCATACTTAAAATCAAGTTGGCTCACAATTGCTTTCCTACTCAAGTAAACAAATTATAATTATTATGATTATATTAATTTGACAAATCTTTTCTATTGCATACTTTGTTTGAAGTGCGTCCAGAATAAATTATTTGTTCAGTATGTCTAGCATATTGTGTCAGACCTTAATTATATGGAACCTATGCACTTTGCATATATGGAACCCACGCAGTTTGCTTATATTATCTGAAAGAGTAGGAATCATGGCTCATAATTATACCACTACCAACCATACTGAACTTGATTACGTGGTAATTATTTAGATATTTATGCATATTTGAATGAGAAAGTTGATCGAATTCTCTTTTAGTCTTCCTCGATGAGCAACGATTGGTTGAATGGCAATTTTATAACCCCTCTCTTTTGGTCGATTGATTTGTAATTTTGTATGCACTTTTTACAAACCGGATACCACCAGGCCTCCTACCAGGAAATGACGAAACCAATAATGCATCAGTTTTTGTCAAGGTCTGAATATTAGTTATTCTTGAGCAAGTTCTTTTTAAATGAATCGAGCTTGTAAAATAATTTACGATAGTAAAAATAACATAAACTAATATTCAGATATGACCAATTGTCACATATCAGAAAATGATAAATGAGATATGGCATTCTCTTATTTGTTCAAATACAATAAGAGAAAACAACGCCCAAGAGAACTGCACGGGGACATGCCTTGACGGCAAGAGAGAACAGAGAGAGCGACATATTACTATTTAATTATCATAATAATTATTTTAGCGCTTATCTAAAATATTATGTGAGCAAATAATTTCTGATTTGTTAATTTTTTGTAATTAAAGGATGATCTATGAATATAAAAAGTGTTTGGGATTAGCCTGGGTTAGCCTAAGTGGTAAGGAGAGGTTGAAAATTGAGTTAAGACTAAATTAGATCAGAGGCTCGATCCCTAAACCCTAAACTCTAAACTCTAAATCTTAAACCTAATCCTAATCCTCTTAAGGATTAGGTCTAGTTTAACATGAATGATATTGGATAGACCAATAAGATTAAGGATTAAGTCTGGTTTAACGTGAATGATATTGGATAGACCAATAAGATTCGATTTGTATCACATCATCCTCCGATAAAAATAAAATAGTGACATTTCCATGATTATAATAGCTATTAAAAGTAGGACAAGTGTCAATCATCAGCTAAAGGCATAATTACAGGTACCATAGACCCAAAGAAGAAAGTTCGTTTTTTTTTAATACAACCAAAGAAGAAAGTTGGTCTTCCATTATAACTTCGAGATCCTCGTCCTTTTTTTTCCTTATTAAGTAGTATAATTACATTATCTTTTATAAGTGGAATTGCCACTATACAGACTCACTGTCACTTTTAATTATATATAACGACAGTGCAATAAAATGTGGGGAGTAGGAAAGTAACAATGAATTTTTTTTCTTATTATTTCCGAAGAATAAGGTTACTAAATTGGGAGCTTCACTTTTAATCTTTGGTGTTGTCAGAGCACCTAACTTCACTTTGATCCTTTGCCAATAAGGAAATTTTGTCCCTCACCTGAGACTACAAGTTTCAAAGTTGGCACCATCAAGCATTAACCACATATAAATATATATATTCATTATTACACATGATTTTTCTTTGGATAGTATCAACATCACTGAACCTGGTTACTTGGTAATTGAAATTTTATGCATATTAATTTAATTGAAAAGTTGAATTTTTCTTTTTCTTTTTTAATACTTCTCCTTGAATATTACGATTGGTTTGAATGATAATTTTATAACCATTTGGTATGCCTCTATGAATTTACATGTCTTTCTTATGTCTCGAAGCTCTTATTCCTTGCTTCTTGAATCGTATATTGTATGTCAAAGGATTCAATTCTTTTACATAAATGACATTGTGCACCAATAATATGGTCACTTATATGTAATAATATCTTGTTAATTACGAGGGTGTTGATATAGTTTATTCTTAAATACATTGAGCTCCTTAAAAGGACTTGAGTGTATGAGATACTTGGCACTATGTAATAGTAACATAAACTTTCATGCCCATGTAAAACAACAAAATGGCAGACAATCAAGTTGTCTCACCAATCGATTTCTTGCATGCTCAAATATAAAATGTATAACAATGAATTGAAATAATCACTATCAAGCTGACAAATTTATTTTTTTATGTAGTTTATTCTTAGTGCGCATAAATTATGTATTCAGTATGTCCAGTGCATTGTGTCGGATGAGTGAGATTACTATTATAAGATGAGATTCATTAAGGTTATAATTAGAGGCACCCATGCAATGTGACGCTAAATAATTGGTGATAATGATATTGAAACTAATTGAATTTAAATTGGAGTTAGCCAAAATATTAATTGACTATTTAAGGAATCAATATTTACAATTACTTCCTTTTCTTTTTATTTTTTCCCTTCCTCATAGCCTTCTATGACTTACCAAATAGCTTTGGACTTAAGTATACGCGCAATGATGTTTACTCTCAATTAGAGCCGTCACCACTCGATCACAAGGTCACAACCATTTCGTGTAATTAGTCACGTATTTTAGCATAACATGTGAAGATATATATATATATTTGAGTATATTGATAAACAAGTGAAAGTAATAATTACATAACATGCACATAATAATTTTTCATGAGTACATTCAAATTTTGTCACCAATTACAATTAAGTTGTCAAATTAAAACAAAATTTCCAAAGGACAAGGAAATTGGCGAGCGTGCCCAATGCCCATGAGTTTACTTGGATATTGTTGTCAAAGCACCTAAGACCACGAAATTAAAATCCAAAGATCTTCTCTGCCAATTAAGAACTTTGTCCCTCACCTGATATCATAACAAGTTCCAAAGTTTGTACATATATAAAAACCCAACTTGCATTGTAAATGACTAATCCAAAAGTAGTAGGGATCATGACCATACTAAATCTGGTTTAATTCATTTGTCAATTGGCAATACTTACTTTTCACACATTTTACAATTATGAAAAATTATTCAAATTAATAGTTTTCCTTTTCAATTTCATGGACCGAATAACAACCTCATAATTCATTTATTCCTCTCTTTTCTCACTTGTATTAGACTCTTGTCTTTATTAAATTTCATACTTATAGACGTCTCAAATCGTAATTTAACTTTATACTTTAATTTTTCTCCGTTAATGATATCGAGCATCAATAATGAAAAACCTACTTATAATGATAAGACTTTATTACTTGTGAAGGTATCCATATGATTTATTCTTTAAAAAAAATATGATTTAATCTTAAGCAAGATAAGTTATTTAAAAGAATCGAGCATATAAGATAGTTCACACTATATGAAAGTAACTGACATTTTCACATATACTATATGATTAAATCTTACGTGACGACACAAATGACAGATGAACCGTCACATTCTTTCTGCTCAATTAAATATTTAGTTGAAATAATAATAATAAAATATTTAAAATTAACTTCCACATGAAATTGAAATAAATTTGACCTCTTGAATTTTTCTTCTGCATACCACCCATAACACAATTTTGCCAAAATATGATTTAATAATTTTAGATAGTTTTTTTTAGTGAAAGCGAAAATTCAATTAAACTTAAGAAATTAATATTACAACTGATAGATGTAGAAGCTACATCAAAATAAAAAAAAATAACGGGAACAATACGAGATGCAACATGACATCGAAAAATAATTTTAGATAGTTGAGGTGCCTTGTTTTTGTGTCATTGTACAATAGTTACGGTCGCTCTTAGTCATTAAATTAAAGGTGCATTTAATTGATTTTTCTTGGATTTTGTGTTATCATATTACCCGTTTGTAGTAGTGTATTGTTTTCCACATGTAACATGTAATGGTGCAAGTGATTTTTAGATGTAACTGAGCAACAATTACATGTGACAGAACTTAAAACAATACCATGCAATAAAAGGTTTTGTGTGTCAATGGACCCCATGATTTGTGCTTTAATATAAATGGTCAAACAAAAGAAAATATTTATATTTGATAAATTTATTTTTTCACGTACTTTATTACAAAAGTATAAATAATGTTATCTATTTATATGTCCAGCGCATTGTGTCAGATTCTAATATGTGAGACTCATTATTATATGATGTGAATTCTCTAGACATAATAAATTAATTGGAGTTGTCTGACTTTAACATTTGAAAAAGAAAAATTGCTCCTTAGAATAAAAAAAGTAATGATCGAGCTATTATACGAATTAGGTTATATTAGTAACTTGCTAGTAAAAAAAAATTGATAGCTACAATTATTCCATTAACACGCTATTCATCTTATAGAGAAAAATAATTTTGACAAACATATCAATAAAACTCCCTTGTGTCTGAGGTAGAAGGAGAAAAGATGTCTTCTATTTTCGTTAATTACTTATAATGAACTTTCATTCACTTTGATATTTGTTGTCAAATTAAGCACCTGACTAACCCTCGATCTCTTTTCCCATAATGAAGTAGGAGCCTTAACCAACTGCAAACTTTGTCCCTCGATCACTTGAAAGAAACGAGTTCCAAAGTTGTCACTATTAAGTTTTAACCATGTAATATCCACCAACTTGCATTTCATGACCATAGAAGAACCATTCTGCATATTTATGATATAAATCATTGCTCCTCGTTAATTTCAACCCATACTAATTAAACATGGTTACTTGGTAATTCACATATTTTTGCACACTTAAATTAAAAAAGTAAAAAAAAAAATCAATCATCTTCCTCGAGAACTACTTTATTGGTCAATGGAAACTTTATAGTCATCTATTTTCCACTCCATTATTCAAATACCTTCCTTATTCACTCAACTCTAAACTATCATCTTTCCTCACAAATTTCTTGTTTGTTGATTTCATTTTAATTCTTCTGGTAATTAAATATAATATACTATACTAAAGATGACTTTCAACATTTAAAAATGTGACCGGCCTACTTATACGTTGATTTTATCTTGTTGCTTACAATAGCATCGTTATAGTTTATTCTTAAGCAAGTTGAACTCTTTAAAAGAATTGAGTGCATGATAATGTCAATTTGTTGTGTAAAAATAACATAAACTTCTTTTTACATGCAATCATTTTTCACATAACGACAAAATGGACAGACGAGCTGTCACGATCCTTTACCTACAATACAAAAAACAAATCAAAATAATATATATATATATATATATATATATATATATTTGACAAAGTTTTCTTATCTCATACCTTGTTAGGATAACCTTCAGAATAAATTATTTACACAACGTATCCTGCGTTGTGCCACATACTGAACTTTTATAGGTGGGAAACCTATTGTTATGCACTGGGTAACTCCATAATTTTTAACTCGTTTTTTTTTAAAGGAAGCATAACAATATGAAAGTAAGAAACAATAGGAGAAATTATACACTGCGTGCAAACCTTTCATCAATTAGCTAGGTTTTATGTTAGATTAGTTAAGTTTTGTTTGTTGTAGAGGTTCCTCTTCTAATTTCTTTTAATCATCGAAAACAAAAACAAAAAACCTTTCATCAATCAAGAGCAAATTGTCCTTCCTTTCAAAATGTGTAAAGACATGCACAAAACACAATTCTAGGATTCCTTTCAACTGGAATTTACCCATTTGGTTATTCATGCATGTTTATAATAATTTAATGTACCAAATTCCCAATAACCCATAATCTTAATTTGTTTCATTTATATACTCATAACTTAAATCCTCCAAGCACATGGGAGCCAATGGTTACGTATATCATGTCGACATCTTTTATTTTCTTTAATTTGATTCATTGGTACGACTTTAATTTATTGGCAAACAAACTTGTGAAGAACCTTTAAGAAGGGCTCATAATTGTTCTAAGTTTAAACAAATTTGCTCAATCAGTAAATTTTGTTGGTTTAATTTTATTTTCAAAGCTTAGACCCTTGAGAAGGGTTCATAATTGTTCTAAGTTCGAAAACTTTTCGCGATATATTTGTACCCATCCATAATTTAACCTCAACTTGAAATTCAATTTATACTAAAAAAATAAATAAGACGAGTCTCGTTCCTGTTCGATGAGTGGCTTGGAAAGACAAAGCTAATACCAAAATAATAGTAAAACAAGATTCCATAAACATGCAAGAAAAAAAAAAGAATAAAAAAAGGACAATCCAATTATGTTTAGTTAATCAATAAAAATATATTCGTAGGGTCACTGAGTGACAAAATAAGACTATTTGAATGGCAAGTGTGACCCACTTGAAACTAGACCACATAAAAAGAAATTAAGAACACAAATATCTTAACTTTTAAACTAAAAAATTTCGTTTAGATTTTTTAAGTAATTTTTTTTGTTTAATTTTGAAGTATACTTTCTTTTAATATTGAATCTCAATTCTCTCTTGATGAAAGTATATTTTATCATGATAAAATTGACCAAAACATATGCATGTATGTAAATACACATGCATGCATGTATGTAAATACACATATCCATATGTTAAAACCACTTTAGCCAAACTAATTAGTTTTTAATACACAATAATATGTGACGCCAGCTTATGCGCGTGCGAAAGACTAGTTAGTTTTTAATACACAATAATATGTGACGTCAGCTTATCTGTAATAAAGGTTACTTAAAATGACAATTAGTTCATACTGTTTAACAGCAGTAGATTTAATCATTATTTAAATATATAAGTATAAACCTAAATTATATCGATAATTATTTGTTAGTTTAATAAATTAGTGGTGGATCCACATGCATGTGCATTTGAGTTAATCGTGTCCCCTCCAAGCCTTGATTTGTTCCCTTTTAATCGTTTCAAATTTATTAAAGGATACATTTGTTTTATTGACATTAAACGATGGGTGAGAGTTATAGCTGTAATAGTTTTTTCCTTTCATTTTTCATATCATGCACACTGGTGGTGCTCGTATAATAACTAGCCAGGGTTTGGTGCTGACCAGAAAACTAGGGTTTGGTGCTTTTGTTTTGGATTGGCTGAGTCACGTGAATGGATATATATTGGAAGGATCAATAAGATTCGACTTGTACTAGGGAACCGACCGATTTTTAATTTTTATAGGGCAAACCATTAAAATATTGAGTTTTTTTTCCATGAATATTCCAATACTTAAGGGAAGGACAAGTGTCAATCATCAGCCAAATGATATAATACAAGTACATAGACCAAAGAAGGAAGTTTATTTCCGATCGTAACTTCTACAAATAGCTGCACTTTTTTTTTTGTCTTTCAAAGTCCTGCTTCTTAATTAATAATGGAAAGGTAATTAATTGGCTTTATTCTTTTTGAATTATGATGTTTGTGATAAAGTAATCTAGACGTCACAACCAAAACCAATTGACAATGGTTAGATAGGTCTAAATCCTTATAAACACATTTGCAAGGTCTCTTTTATCTAATGTGGGACAACATTCCACATTCTCACACGCCCCCGCACGTGTGACGAATTTTCAGGCTATTACCTTGCATATTCACCCCCTTTGCAATTAAAATATTTTTAATTTAAATTTTAATGATCCAACCGTTCATATATTATAACATAATATACAGATCACATCTGGAAAAAATTAATCAATTTGGAGACCTTTTGGTCACTCATTCATATGTAATAGATAAACGGTTCATCATAATAGTAGTAATTGTTGTCATCTGTTCATTTGTTTCATAAATTTGGATTGTTGAACAATCTCCGATTCGATTGATTTTTTGCAGATATGATCTATAAAGGATAATTTAAAATGCGAACGGTTGAATTATGAAATTATAAAGTGCAAATACGTTAATCACAATGGAGGTGAATATGCAGGTTCACCTAGGGGTGAACTCAAGAATTATCCTTAGGACAATAGCTTCCATTACTTACATTATTATTATTATATATGTAAGAGTGGATTACAGACTCATCGTCACTTTTAGTTATATATAGTTCCTTCCCATCATGCTAAAGTTGAGAAGTGGTATAGTACTTACTATAAGAAAGAAAGTCTCTTAAATATTGTCTCCAAAGAATAAGGTTACTAAATGGGGGATCACTTCACTTTGATGTTGTCAAAGCACCTGCCAATTTCCCAATTTGTTCATCGATCACCTGAGAGAACAAGTTCCAAAGTTAGCAACCATACATATACATCAAATACCAATTTGTATATGCATATATATATTTAAATAGCAGGGATCCTGGCTCATCGTATCATACATAGATACTAAAAACTTGGTGGTGTAATTGAAATATTTATGCACATTTCATAAAACAGTTCAATCTATTTTCTGTTTTAGTTTGAGACTTTTGATTAGTTAAATGACAATTTTATAACCACACTCTTTCTCCCTCTATGCATTTCATATGTTTTGAAACTTGGTCTTGTCTTCATCAACTCTCTTATTTCTTGACTTCTTAAATCGTATAATGTTTGCTAAAAATTCAATTATTTGACTAAAATATATGACATCGTACACTAATAATATAACCCACTATAAACTAATAATATATCATCAATTATAAGAGCGTCAAAATATTTTGTTCTTAAACCAGTTGAGCATTTTAAAACGAATGAAGTATATAAGATAATTTGCATTATTTACAAAAACTTAAATCTTGGTAGCCATATAAAATGACAAAATACAGACAATTAAGTTATCTCGTCAAATAGAAAACTTATAATGATTACTTTATATTAATTTGACGAAACTATTGTTTTACATAATTTTTTTTTATCAAAGGACGTCAGTTTACACACACACATCCACCCCATTCTGGTATTTTAGGGGAATCAAGACAACCTTAATGTCAAACTACTCTATCAACCATTTTGGATATTGTATTATATACTTTGTTTGAAGTTCTCCTAAAATTTATTTATATATTAAGTATGTCCAGCGCATTGTGTCGGGCTAGCTTTATTAAGTGAAACCACTAATATATATATGGTGAGATTTGTCGTGGCTATAATTAGAGGCACTCTTACAACGTGACGCTTAATAATTAGTGATCGATCAAGCTAGGTATATATTAAAATTAGATTAACTTGGAATTAGCAAAAAGATGAATATATGGCCGGGCTAAACTTCTTTAAACACCCTACAGAAGCATGTTCATCTCTCCTTCACTCCTTGGGAGGAAATCAAATTTGCGGAAGCTTACAAAATAGAACGGCTGCTGCAGCTGTGATGAATGATCGAAGAAGATGGGACATTTATATATATATATATATATTAATTGTCAAATTGAAACAAACTTTTCAAAGGACATGAACTCACTTTGAAATTGTTGTCAAAGCACCTGTGACCCTCTTTTTTTTTTTTTCGTAGAACAATAAGATAAAAAAGCAAAGGACCTATGCCAATTGCGAACTTTGTCCTTCACCTGAGATTACAAGTTCCAAAGTTGGCACTATCAACCATATATATATCATCATCCTACTTGCATTTTCAATACCTACCAAAACCATTCTACATAAGATATGACTTATCCAGAAGCAGTAGTTGTTCCTGGTTTAATTTATTTGGAAATTAATCCGCAGCAAACATTTTCATTTTAAAAAATTGGAGTAGTTCAAAAAATTGGAGTAGCAAAGATTCTTCCTTGAGAAGTTTTGACAACTATAACTCCTCTCTTTTAACTCTCTATCTCTTAAGAAGGTTTTTTTTTTTTTGAAATGATCAAATTCAAATTCCATATTTTTGGACTTCTTAAACTGTAATTTTGCTAAACAATTTGATTCTTTACCTCTTATGACATTGAACACCAATAAATGGGACCTACTTGATAATAGTACTTCATTATTGACGAATGTATTAACATGGTTTATTCTTAAATAAGTTGAGTTCTTTAAAAGAATCGGGTGTGTAAGATAATTCACACTATGTAAAAGTTACATATAAATCAATACGTATGTATCACATGATTAGATCTCAAATATATGACAACACACAAATGATGGATGAGTTGTCACAATTTTTCTACTCAATAAAATACTTAATCATAATAACAAACGATGTTGAAAACTTCCACAAAAAACTGCCCTTCTTCCATTTTGGTTTTGTTGCTTCCATGAACTTTGAACTTGATATGAACTTCCACAACTAGTCGATAGCCAATATATCTATGCATAATTGGTTGATGCAAGTTATATATACATGGCATAGTAATAAAAGTAATTAGAGAAAGTGCTAGGTAATTGAGAATGAAGTAGAGCGAATTGCCACAAGTGTATTATAGCAAGGTTACCACATGAGGAAATTGGCGTGCGTGCCATTGACTTCCAGATAATATTTGTTGTCAGTCTCTCTCTCTCTCTCTCTCTCTCTCTCAAAGCACCTGTGACCCTCTTTTTTTTTTTCGTAGAACAATAAGATAAAAAAGCAAAGGACCTATGCCAATTGCGAACTTTGTCCTTCACCTGAGGTTACAAGTTCCAAAGTTGGCACTATCAACCATATATATATCATCATCCTACTTGCATTTTCAATACCTACCAAAACCATTCTACATAAGATATGACTTATCCAGAAGCAGTAGTTGTTCCTGGTTTAATTTATTTGGAAATTAATCCGCAGCAAACATTGTCGATCATTTTAAAAAATTGGAGTAGTTCAAAAAATTGGAGTAGCAAAGATTCTTCCTTGAGAAGTTTTGACAACTATAACTCCTCTCTTTTAACTCTCTCAAATCTCATCTTCTTCACGTTATGTTTTTACTTATCCACTTCTATTATGGGTTTTAATTCAATAACATCAAAAATATTCGATAATAAAATCTACTTATAGTAGCGTTGTTATAGTTTATTTTTGAACGAGTTAAGCTCTTCAAAAGAATCAGGCGCATGATTGTTTGTGCTGTATAAAAGTCAAATAAATTTGCATGCACACATATGATAATGTCTCATATAACGACAAAATAGACAAACGAGCCTTTACGATCTCTTACCTACTAAACAAAAAAAAAGTAAAAAAATAATAATCATATTGTACAAATTTATCTTATCACATACTCGATTAGAAGAGCCTTATAACTTATTTATTCATTGTGTCGACACATGATGCTGAGAATTATTTTACTGGGAGATGTACATTTCAGGTGACAATGTCCCCTCCAAGCAATTTATTTTCTACTTTAGTCAATTCAAATTTTTAAAAGGAGACACTTTATTGATCTAGATAACATTTGTTGTCAAAGCCTGATCGATCCTCGATCTCTTTTTCCATAACGAAGTGAGAGATCCCTTGCCATTTGCAAACTTTGTCCCTCACCTGAAAGAAACAAGTTCCAAAGTTATTGGCACTATCAACCATATATTATTCCTTGTATATATTATCAGCCAAGTTACATTTCATGACCACGTACAAAAGAACCATTCTGCATATGATCTGAATCATAGCTCTTCTCTTTTTCTCTCCATGCCATCATTCCAATACCTCTCTCTCTCTCTCTCTCTCTCTCTACATATATATATATATATATATATATATATATATATATATATATATATATATATATCTCAAATCTAATATTCATCACATTATGTTTTTACTTATTCACTTCTATTATGACATCAAAAATATTTGATAATATAATCTACTTATAGTAGGGTTGTTATAGTTTATTCTTGAACGAGTTGAGCTCTTCAAAAAAATCAAGAGGATGATTGTTTGTGCTGTGTAAAAGTAAAATAAATTTGTATGCACATATGATAATGTCTCACGTAACTACAAAATGGACTCACGAACTGTCATGATCTTTTACTTACTTAACAAAAAACATGGCAAAATAAAATAATCAGATTGTACAAATTTTTCTTATCACATACTTGATTAGAAGAGCCTCAACTATTTATTCAGCGTGTCGAGCGCATGATGATGATTACTATTTTACTGGGAGATTGATAAAATTTATCTAGGAGAAGTCATAAGGTCAAATTTTATCAATCTCCCAGAAAAAGGACACGTCACTTATCAATGTAACTAATATTTAAAATGTTTAATAATTAGTGTCATCGGACCGACACTTATCAATTGTAATAAAAAAAGTAAAAACCGATCCATACTGTTGAACAGATGTAGATCTAACTAATTTTAAATCTATAGGTATAAAGCTAAATGGTATTGATGATTAGTCGTTGGTTCAATAAATTAGTGGTGAATCCAAATGTACATTTCAGGTGACCGTGTCTCCTCCAAACAATTTCTCTTTCCATTTTAGTCGATTTAAATTTTTAAAAGGAGATCGACACTTTATTGATCCATACTCCACGCTAAAGAATGGTTAGCTGAGAATTATCTAAGCACCATGGAAGCACGATTCTGAATTATAGCTGTAATTTTTTTTCTTTCTTTTCTAGCTTCTTCTTCATCTCATGCACGCTGGTGCTGCACATTCTGGTCTAATTAGGGTTTGGTGCTCGTTTCTTGAGCTTTTGTTTTGGATTGGTCGAGTCACGTGAAATGGATAATATATATTAATTGGCAGGACCAATAAGATTCGATTGTCGTAGGGAATTGACCAATAAGATTCGATTGTCGTAGGGAATTGACCAATAAGATTTGTACATCCCCAAAATCAAGGGCATGGCCATTAAAATACAGAGTTTTCCCACCATGGGTAGGACAAGTGTCAATCATCAGCAGAATGATACAAGTGTACAAGGACCAAGAAGGTAGTTTTCCCACCGTATATATCATCCTTGATTAAAGGAGATAATGGCTTTCATTAGCTTCTTTAAATTTAAATTTTTTTTGCTTAAATTTAATTATTTAAGAGTGGAAGTGAAACACGTACTTAACAACTCTGAGTTGTAAACTTTTTGGAGTTTCTTCTTTTTGAATTGTGATGCTTGATGGTACCTATATTTGGTTAAACAGATGAACTGCTTCTTTTTTTCCTTTTTGGAACTTGTTTAATGACCTATAATTTTGTCTCTAAATGAGTTTCTTCTTGTAAGAAACCTTATTTGGTGACTGGTCTTGACTAAAGCATCCTTTAAATTGAGTTTTAAACAAAGCCATTATAACTTGTACATGCTATATTAAGAAGTTATAATTCTGGTTTCCTTCGATCATCGTCTACCTTTATAGTTATATATAGCCGGTACTATTTTTTCTTCGAATTAACACTCTATGAAAGTGTACTAAATTTCATCAGCAACCAATAAATGGAGGAAAAAGTATGCCAAAATCAACCCAATAACTTGATCAATGGGGATAACTGTGTGCGTGATTCACACACAAACCAAGTGAGCAGTGCCAAGGAGTTTACTTGTACGTGATATGAAGATTTGGGAGAAAGTAGTCGCAGCAATGTGAGCAGCGCCATCTGACACTTGCTCCAATGTGACCTAGCAATTAGCATGCCATCGCTACTGGACACACGAACGAGGTAGCTTTGGAGTTGAAAACTCGTTGTTTAAGGAAGAAGAAACACCTCTCACATATTCACTATTAAGGGTGAAGAGTTAAGTGTGTTGGGAATGAGGGGGGATAGAGAGGAAATGAATTTGGTTTTTGATATGGGTTTTGGGCCTATTAAGGGTTGGGTCTAATTCTCATATTCATTATTTCATTCTTGGTACAAACTATTGGGCCTGAGTTTTGGGTCCAAGACTGAAATCATCAACGATTTAAGTTAAAAACGAGCATTATGTATTTTTGTTACCTTCGATACGACACCTACTTCTATAAGCCTCAAAATGTGGGTTAGGTCCACATTTAGGGCATGATTGTGTGACAAGGCAAAAGTTGGGAGTTTGATATCCTTCGTTTAGCATTATGGGCTTGTTGACGTCGTTAATGACTCCCAAACCCGACTAACTTGCCTATTCTTCTTTGTTTTGAGCCTAACGATATGTTGGATTCGTCCTATGATTTTTCGAGTGTCAACAATAAGTCCTTATATAATGTCTTTAATTCTTTATTAGAGAGGGTTCCACATAATTTAATCAATTTCTGTTTTTATTTTCTTATTTTTCTTTTGTTGATGTTATGTGATGAGGCTCAATATATTATTCTATATAGTATTGGGATATGTCAAAGACGACTAAAATCTTTTATTTTTTGGCACCCATAAATTTGGAGCTTTCCATTGATAACTTGGATATAGTGGTCGATTCAATTTCTAATTTTTTGTTTTCAAACAGAGAAAGTTGCACATGAAGTTGAGATTTTTTTTTTTAGTGAAGTTGAGTAATACAAGTAAAGATCCATTGCAATATATGGAAACTTCCAAAAGATACCTCTCTAATATAGACTAACCAATTAAATAGTTATCCATGACCACTGGTTGAATTTATTACAATTTTAGGATGTTACAGATCTTGCCTATAATATATATATACCCAGAAGAGGAAGGAACCCAAGTTTAAAATGTAGAAGTTAGAACCCTTAAAATGTTCAAAATCAATTAAAAAGGTATCACAAGACCCATGGCAATACCTAAACCCTTAGAATATGTGCTCTCCACAGGTCCAGGCATACGGGAGAAAAATTTATAATAAGAAGCCGGGTTAAGATAAAGAGCTCTCCAATGTTGACCAACAATGTTTTCATCCATCTATATATTGTTTGTGAGTAATGATTCAGATATTAGAGAAGGGAGGAAAGAGAGCAATATTGTTTAGTTTGTATAAGCTAGGGGTAAGTGAAGGTCACAGTTAATAATAGACATGGTCTAGATTGCGAAGCTACGCCGGGCCTAGATTGCGACACTACGCCGGGCCCAAATCGCGACGCTGCTAGACCACCACCTCACAGAGAAGCCACACTGCAATGTTACTAGAGGCATATTTAACGATGATGCCAGAAGGCAAGCGCTCCCATAGGATAAGTTCACAATGCTGCCTTACAGATGGAAAGGATCGATGGAAGAAGAGAATAGAGAAGAATGAATTGTTCAGTTAAAACTACCCTTGGAGATATCTGAACTTGTCAAACAAACTGGATTGCAAATTCGACCGTGCCATTATGGTGGTTTCGCCAGCTTCACGATTTGGATTTTCATCATGGGAGAGCGAATCGGATCCCATGTGGATCTTAGTTGGATTAGCGAGTCCGAGGAAGTATGGCGACGATTTGGGAAAGAGTACTAGTAGTGTGTTATGCTAAAATGACGGTGCAGTCAAGGGCGTAGGGAGGTAGGAACTAGAGGGGTCAAGTGACCCTCCTCAACAATTAACAATATTGTGTTTCTTTCTAATTGTGTATGTAAGAAGGGTAAACATGTTAGCTTATTTTGACCCTCTCCTCTTGTTATTGCGTCGGTGGTCTGCAGGTGTTGGGGTTGTGCACAGGGGATGGCTTCTGATCAGTTTCGGATCCGGCGGTGTCGCCTTGTGTATCGTATCCGACGGCGGCAGCGACGGCAGCAGCGGCGCTGGTTACCTAGTCCTCGCTCGGGTCCTGTCTTGGTTGTTCGAGATTGGATTCCTGATTGGATTTCGGTTTTGTTTCCGGGTCGATGTCTTCGAGATCGGTTTCAGATTTGGATCTGGGATCCAGGTGGCTTGCGGTCTTGGGATCCGGGGCAGCTATATTGTTGGATATGGGTTCCGGGTCTTTTGTTATTGTTCTTGAGATGTCGATTGCTATTCGTCAAGTTTCTGACACCCTTGGTTGACTTCGATTTCTCGGTGTTTGGATCACCTCGTTCTAGTGTTCGTGCATTGCACTGGAATTGTTGGGTAGTTCACATCGGTTAACGGTTACGGTTACAACTACAAATTTCACTGCTTAACTGACCATTGTAGTGTATCGGTCATGCCTTTTTGACAATTGGTTACTTTCATGTTCAGATGCGTCTGTGCATCTTATTTTCGGGGAGATTATCTAGTGAGGACCACTTAAATGAGTACCACTTGAGTACCACTTGATTAATGGTTGTGATATTTATTTTTTGATTATATTTCGACAAATCAAACCATTCAATATTAAGATATTCATGAGTAGATCACTTCTACAAATTTTCAACAAAATTTGAAATCGTTAAGGTACCGAACTACACCAAATAAATGGACGAACCAAATCTGTCAATTTTGAACCATTCATATTCATAAATGGTAAATCACAATTATAGATGACTTAACGATTTCCGATTTCATTGAAAATTTGTAGAAGTGATCTACTCATAAATATCTAAATATTGAACGGTTGATTTGTCGAGATGTAATCAAAAAGTAAGTCTAATCGAGTGGTACTCAAGTGATACTCATTATAATGGTCCTCACTAGAGAAGCTCCCCTTATTTTCGATGCTTTCTGCATTTTGCTAATATACTCCTCAATATTATTTAATATATGATCTATCGCTTTCTATCAAAAAAAAAAAAAGATGTGCAACTAGCATAGATATAAGAGTTTAGAGTTTTGTTTCTTTGTGATTTATTCTGAATGAGAGTTTTTGTTCATTTTTTTATGTTAATTAATTTCTAATTTCGAATAATAATATTATAAAATAATTTGTTATGACAACATTCAAAGGTTTCGTATTAATGCGAAGTCTAATGCGGAATGCAAATTCGAATATTTTAGAATACAGGTCTTTGTAGCCTTGGATAATTTTTTATTTTTATTTTGTTAATTTAATAGCTATTTAATTTTGCCCCTCCTAGACAAAATTTCTACCTATGCCACTGGGTGCAATGGACTTGACTATTGGAATACTTGTCAGGTTTAAGCAGAACCAAATCTGAGATTTTGAGGCCTAAGGCGAATTATATAAATGGGTTTCTACTTGTTATGGCAAGAAAAACAAAAATTTGTAGCCAAAAGGCAAAAAAGAAAAACTTTGACCAAAAGAGAAATAAAAACAACAGGGGAATCGAACATTCGATTATTCGAACCTAGACCGTTCATATGAGTAAACACGCACTAAGCTAATTGCAGTAACTATTGGATATGTTGTAATTATATCTAGAAATATAGATTTTTTTTGGGCCCCTAGAAATGGGGTGGGCATGAGGCGATCTCACTATTTCAAGTCCAGCCCTGAGTTTGAGAGGCAGAAACGACGTCATTGAGGTCACCAACAATGACTTGTCCATTTTTGATTGTTGGGAAGCAAACTGTCCAAAGAAAAGGATTTGCCCATCCCTAAGAAATGAATTGACTTAAATATAGTCGGCAACTTATTATGGGTGGCTTGTTTCATGTGTGGTAGTGTCATCTTTACATTTCTGTAGCCTAAATAACATTGAATTAGAGCATCCAACTGCAACTCTAGTTCAATTGACTATAGGGGGAGAGATTGAAGACATTATATATTTCTAAGTAAGCTTAATATAAATACGCGAGTAATTTATATTAGATGGTGTGGAGCACGTGTGACAGTAGAGACGTGAGAAACCTGCTCTGAGATATACTATATAAAAGTTGGATGCTAGCATTCAACCAAAAACTTGGGAAAGACCATGATACATGTTGCAAGTTTGCAAGCTTGTTGAATGTTATTAGCTACCATAGTTAGTAAAATACAAGACGAGTATAATATGGCAACAATACGTACGTGCATGTACTGTTCAGATATTTTTATTAAATAATACAAAATACATAAGTTTTTTAGAAAAATAAATACGTACGAGTATTAGTCGAGTATTATTCTCGAATTTACTAACAAAGCTAGCTTTTTGTTAGTACGAATAAGTACTTGTACCAGAAAGTTAGGCTTCCTACCCTATGGCCAATCGGCCATGGAACTTCATCCTTGTATGGAGAAAGTAAAGCGAGGCTTTTAGACCCTTGAAATTATGGGTTGGATTCTAAGGAACCTATCTGAGCCCATTAGCCTTCGGACTCTGACTCGGATTTAATAATTTAATATCTCTCCAATTATTAAAGAAAAAGGAAAGAGGTTGTTAAACCAAAGCACTCTTTCTTAATTTCTTTGTCCTCCTTCCCTTTCATTCTTCTCTTCATAATTAAAGAAAGAAATTATAGTCTTACCAAACCCAGAACCAGAACCAGAACCCAGGAGCTTGTTTTAGCTCTCGGTAAAAGTTTCAACCCTAAAGTGATTTCCTTTTCCCCTAATCTAATTTCTTTACGTAATTGTGTGCGATTTGTTGTCTAATTTGTTTCGTCTTCTTCAAGATTTCGACCGAAGGCTTAATTTCTGAATCTCCATGGCTGTTGCATCTGATGAAGCTAACAGAATATGCACTCACTGGTAATGAATCTTCTTGGGATTATCCCTCTTCGAATTTTATAATTCTGAATGTTTGTATGTATATGTAATGCGTTGTATCGATGTTAATTTTGTTTAGAATTTCTGGGTTTTAGTTGTGATGATTTTTAAATTACACTTATTTGAGAAACCTGCGATGCCATATATATGAAGTATGTTGCGTAGTCTATTTGTTTCTAAATTTTTAGCAGTTGGTTTGAAATTTGTGAGATGACAAATTGATGCCGAAATTGTTAAACTGAAACCCATTTAGGCTTGCAAACTCACAAGCCTAGCTGAAATTTAGGCACAGGCTCAGCTCATTTAGGTATTTAGGCAAAGATCAGCTTAAACATTCCCTACTTTCTTGGTAATGGATAACTGGTTGTTCAATTTCAAAAGGTAACTTTAGATATTTTGGCCAATGGCTCAATATTGTATGATATGCTTGTAGACACCTTGATGCTTCGTTGCTGTAACACAAGTAATGTGCTAATGGATATTTTGTTTATATATTTCCAGTGACAGAGCTATCCCCTCTTCAAATATTGATTTGCATTATGCTCATTGTGTCCGCAATCTGGAAAGATGTAAAGTTTGTGGTGACATGGTTCCAAAAAAACATGCTGAGGAACATTACTTAGACACCCATGCTCCGGTAAGTGAGTCTTTTCTTCCGATGCACCTTTTCTTCCTCTTGAAATTAATGCAATAAATATACAAAGGTTTTCTCTCCTGCTAACATCGGGTGGGAACATAGTTAAATCCTCTAAGTTTGGTATAAGGTTTTCCAGAAGATTAGTAGTCACTAGATGAAGTTAGATTGCATGATTTCATGGGTATATGAATGTGGTGGGTGTTGCAATTCTCTGGTGTCAAGGATCTTGTGTGCTCCTCCATTATCTTGCAATATGCTTATTTTCTCTAATCTGCTATAAGAAAAGGTTTCCTTGATTTGTTCGAGCTTTTTGAGTTAACTTAAACCCTAACGTAAGTTTACCCTTCGTAACATTAAGAATCCTAAGTTTACCAGATAAGCATATGTAGCTTGGTGTTTATCTCTATGGTAAAGCTTCTTCGAGGGTTATTGAGGATACAGATATGCCTTGGCTAGGTGATAGCTGTAAGCGTTAGAAAGATGGTGGTTGAATGTTTATTTCTAATAAGTGAGCTGACTGCTAATCTTCAAAATAATGCCTCGGTGGTTTTGGCCTACTAAGTTGATGGGCACCTTTGCAGAGCACTTTGCATGTAGCCGATATGGGTGAATGTGGTTAGTATCTAAGATAGAATATAGCTTCAATCTAGGATAGTTAGGAAAAGAGGATTCATTTGGCCAACTCCAATGAATTCGGGCTTAAGGAGGCAGGAAGCTCTAGCAAATAGCTAGACCTTCAGGGGTTCCAACCCCAGACCACATGGGAGCTAACGGTGGGACTGACCATTCCACCCTAGTCGATGCATTATGATTAAAACATATCTATTTTCATAAAGAAACATCTACCGCTGTATCAAGCTTATTATCAGCTTGGAAAAGGTTTTTCAATCAATCTGCAACTAAAGCTGGAAACAAACTATTTATTGATTATGCCTCTTACAAGGCATGTTCAACATTTATTTGTTAGCAAATTCATATTAGTTGTGGAAATGAACAGGCTTACATTTGCATGTGCACACTTACCTTGTGTTGTATTTTCATTTTCTTTTCTTTTTTTAACAAGAGCATAATCTTCTAAAGATGCATTCAAATCTCAAACACAAAAAGAAAGGAAAGAAAACACTAAGCAGTCATTAATGATCAATTGAAAAGCATTGGTTGAGCCAACTCATATTGTTTGGTTGGGATTTTCTTCACTTGGGTGTATTTAGCTGCATATAAATCCCATGTTAATGACATGAGTATTTGAGCAGGTATCTTGTTCACTATGTAGTGAGACAATGGAACGTGATATATTAGCCATACACAAAGGTGAAAATTGTCCTCGAAGAATTGTCACATGCGAGTTCTGTGAGTTCCCTTTGCCTGCAGTTGACCTAGCTGAGCATCAGGTAAAATTTTCATAATTTATAATGAAAAGATGACATGGTACATGATATACCTCAGAACGGATTGCGTTTTATATCAGCGTCTCTTAATAATTTCAGGAAGTATGTGGCAATCGGACAGAACTTTGTCATAATTGTAACAGATACATTAGACTTCGAGAAACATATAATCATGAAGCTAGGTGCAATGGTGTCACAGATAATACCGTGGGAACTTCCAGGTTAGTTCACTACCAATTAATATTTTATATTTTAATTTAGATATTATAGTGACTTCTTATAATTGTGTGCTGTAATAAAATATGTCGTGAGGAGTGCCTAAGAGTGAAATGTCTTGCTATCTTTTGGCTTGTAAGTAATGGTCAACTACCTGTAATTCATAGAAGTAATAATATTTGAACACGCTTATTTGTGATTTTTACTTCCCTAAATGGTACCGTCTCATATAAACTAAACCAGGACTAAATCAGTGGAATTGTCGTTGAAAATATTAATTCATTCAAGTGCAATGGGTGCTGTATTGTGTGCTTAGTTCTACTTTCCAAAGCGGTTTGAATTGAGTGAATTCAATCCTTCTTACTATGGTGTCATGGTTGTTACATTAGGGTCATCCTTGATGGACGGTTACTTTTGCAGAGGGGTCATTGTCTTGTGCAATGCTTGCAGTTTTGGGCTTCCTTAGCACAAAACAGCTGGTTCAATTATTCAGAGTGGCCAATTATGCATTTTTTCTGAATAATTTCACCATAGTTATATCTTCCCTTCTGGTACCCCAGTTTCTGTTACAAGTTACAACACTAGTTTGGGTAAATAGTTGATAATGGCAATGTCACACATTTTATTCATCTAGTTAATTATTTCGACATAAAACAGGATAAAAGGGTAAGAGAAGTAGCTTTTCCTTTGTTATTTCTATTCCATTTAATTGAACAGCCATATCTTCTACTGGTTGTATCCGATAAGTCTTTCACAAATAATGCTAGGGGTGTTCTAAAGGTTGTGTTAGATCGGATTTGTACTTTTTAATCAAGCTGACTGCATAAGTTGAATTGCTTCAATAACAAATCTGAACTATGCCTTCAGAACCAAAGAAATTCAATACAATTATGATGACCAAGGCTCTTTGTGGGTTGCCGTTATCAAAATTGTAAGCTAAAAGATTCAGCGTAGAAGATTCATGGGCCCGAAGATCAACCAAATCTTTTGCAATCCCGAAGTCAAGTTTAGCCCTCGTATTTGTGTTAGTTACCAAATTAATAAAAAGAAGATCCGATTGGATCAAGTTGGTCGGTGAATCATGTGAACTTCTCTGGGTTGAATAGTATCGACCTAAATTACTGTCTCCTCACCGCACAATATTTGACCATCATTGATGAACAGGGACAGTATTTCTTCTTTTTGTACGTTGTTAAAGCCATCCAACTATTTTAGCATATGTATTCATTGTTTGGTGTTACACATGCCTTGTTTTAATATTATGGTGATTGGTGGAAGTCTATTTGTTGTCCTTATTTTTTTTTCATTTGTCATTTGTATAATCTTTTGAATTTTCATCTGAAGGGATGCTAGGGCAGCTGAAAGAGGGCAAGGTCCCCAAAGAAGAAGACAGCCTAATGAGTTTTCTCGGAGAGGGCTTGTGTTCACCATTGCATTAACAGGCATTGCTGTTCTATTGGGATCTCTTTTTTTCCAGAAAAAGACAGAGGGCAGTCAAGTAAATTAGCAGCTGAGAAACTAGTCATTCGGATATGTAAATCTTTTTCAAAGCTTGTTTTTTTTTTCTGTACCTGAAATCTTTTGAAAATCTTACTCTACTTTTGTAACTGTATTGAACTCCCATGAGTTGTGATAATGCGCCGACTGATTATGCTAAACTGACATGCTCTGTGATCGATTTCATCCTTTCGTTGCAAATAAGCAGGACCTTTTATACTTTTACAAATGAGATACACAGCAATTGTACGTATGAAGTGTACCTTAAATTTAGAAGTTGGTTTTATCTTTTTGTTTATTTATTTATTTTAGTAAAGTGATAGATGATCTTGTATGTAAAAGAAAAATACCAACAGATTGCCTCTCCCCTTTTGCTTCTTTTTCATGGTTTTCAAAAAAGGCTACCCTCATTTGCTTCCTCCCTTTAGTTTATTAAGAAATCTCAATTTTTTATTTTTCCGTTTAGTTTTTCATGTTCCAATCCTTTTTACGGGAACGTTTTGACTGCTTTGGGCACTAGTGCTCTGATTTTTTTTAAAAACCGCACTTATAAGGGGCAAGATGGAAATTTACAGATCCAACGATCAAGATTATTGCTGACATGCATGAGCACTAATGCTTTGGGCATTGTAAAATTTTCCCCTTTTTACACGTCTATAATGAAGTCTCCACCACATTTTGTGGACACTTGTATAAGTAATTACCCATGATTGACCAGTAAGATGCATTTAAGTTTTGTCAGTAGTTATCCACATATTGACCACTAGATCCTCTGTAATTTGTTTTGATAGGAGATTTTTGCATCTATTCAAGCAATCAAGCTGCAACAGATAGGCTGAGATATATATATGCTCTCTGACTTCAAATTAAGAGCATATATTATTTTTTTTGGGAGAAGAGGTAAAAGCATACTTAAATTGTTTGCATTGTTAACCACGACATGTGGTTCAATAGGCGGATGTCAAGTTTGGTGGTGATACCAGAGGTCTTGGGTTCGAAACTCGATGATACCATTCTCGTGGTTACCGGAACGCGTAAACGTGATGTCGTTCATATTGGGTGTCAGGGTCCACTTGAGATACCACTAAAAAAAATAAATTGTTTGTATTGTTTTCATAATATTTGTTACGATTTGGTTAGGTAAAAAGTGAAAATGGTTACCATAAACCAAGATCAAATACATTTTGAACCATAAACACAAAGGTGACATTGAGTATCATTCGACACACATGAATCATTGCTAACTTTTGGCACAAAAATTTGATAGAACAACTTTGATGGTCTTACATTTTTCAATTCTCATTACATAAACTATTATCAACTATTATGATCAATTCATCATTGATTTGCAAATCAACTGTCTTGAGAACAAAAAGAAACTTTCACATAGTGATGTTTCAATGTAAAATGTGTTCCACATTTATAATGAGTTTCCGGAAAAAGTTGTTATTGATACTCTATGAATTTTTTTTGTGGTTTTTCCCCTACTATTTCCAAAAATGCTCTTCTGAGTGCATCTTTAGTGTCATATAACACTTTTAATGAGATCATTGTTGATATGGGTTATTATCATAAATGGTACCTGAATTTTACCTCTATCTTATTGATGATACTTGAACTTTAACTTTTGTCACAACCAGTACCTGAACTTTTCGATTTCATCTAAACTAGTACCTAAGGCCACATTCGATGAGCATTTCGGCAACAATGGAGCATTAGTCATTGTTAATGATGAAATGACCGCGTTTCCCTAACATTACTATCCCAAAAAATTTGATTTAATAGCTTTAATGTCTTCTTGATAAGGATGCCCACCCAACTTTTGGATTTAATAAAATCCTTCTCAATTTGTTTTGAAAAATAAATAAAGTGATTAAATCGAGTGGGAATTGTCCAAAATGCCCTGAGAAACTAAGTCACATGTAAGTCATGTGCCATTTTTTGCCGGAGTGCTCACCGAATGTGGCCTTTGGTACCAGTTTAGATGAAATCGAAAAGTTCAGGTACTGGTTGTGACAAAAATTGAAGTTCAGGTAACATCGATAAGATAGAGGTAAAGTTCAGGTATCATTTTATATTTTTCTCCTTGTTGATATTAAGTACTTGCTCTAATGACTTAAAGTGGTGTAACTTCTTTGTTTTCATTAACTTGTACATTTGGAAATGAAGGAATAAAGTTGTCTTTGATCCTTGCAAATTTCAAAGATTTCATATTTTAAGAAATCTTGTGCTATAATAAGAAAGTTTTAGAGTTTACGGTTCAAGGAAATTATGTGCTACAGGAGAAAACCCGATTTCGATGGCTAATGTGTTGCCAAAGTTTTTTTGCATTGTTTAATTCATCGAGTCCAAGAGCCCAAAAAAAAAGAAATCCCCTTACGTTTATTTAAATAAAAAAAATATTTATTTTGAACACCCTGTAGCGACGAACCATTCGTCGCTACAAGTGTTCCTATTTTTTTTATTTGGACGAAATAAAAAGAAGCACTTTCGGTGCTCGTAAGGTCTTGCGTTGAGTTTCATTGATGCCTTAAAATACTTTTGGACACCCGTGCAAACCGATCTTGAGAATTTCAAAAATTTTATTTTTCAAGAAAATCATGTGCTATATAATAAGAATTTTTTTTCAATTTGGAACAATTCACCGAATCAGGAAAAAACCCGATTTCGATAGCCAATGTGTTGCCACAATTCTTTTGCATTGTTTAATTCATTGAGCTCAAGAGCTTCAAAAACAAAATCTTTTTAGATTTACTCAAATTGAAAAAATAATTTATTTTAAACACCCTTTAGCGACGAACAGTTCGTCGCTACAGGTGTCCAAACATTTTTTTTTATTTTAATTTGATGAAATTAAAATAATCACTTCCAGTACTCGTAAGGTGTAGCATTGGTTTTCATTGAGCCACTAAAATACTTCTGAACACCCCTGCAAATCGGTCTTCAGAATTTCAAAAATTTCATTTTTCAAGGAAATCATGTGCTATAAGAAGTATATTTTCCTCAATTTAGTATAATTCACCGAATCAGGCGAAAACCCGATTTCGATGGCCAATATTTATATTTACCCAAGTTTAAAAAAAAATTATTTTGAACTCCTTGTAGCAACAAATGTTTCGTCGCTATTCAAATATTTTTTATATTTTATTTTGTCGAAATAAAAAAGAACCACTTTCTTTGGTTGTAGGTTTCATTGAGCCCTTAAAATATTTTTGGAAATCAGTGCTAACCGGTCTTGAGAATTTTAAAGATTTCATTTTTCAAGGAAATCATTTGCTATAGTAAGGAAGTTTTTCTCAATTTGGCATAAATAAAAAATTCAGGGGAAAACCCGATTTCGATGGCCAATTTGTTGCCAAAATTATTTTTTATTATTTAATTAACTGAGTGCAAGATCCCCAAAAACAAAATTGTTTTACATTTACTAAAATTATAATAAAAAAATTATTTTGAACACCTTGTAGCGACGTATTTGTCGTTACAGGTGTTCCTAATTTTTTTTTAAATTTAAGGAAATAAAAAGAAGCACTTCCAGTGTTGGTAAGGTCTCGCATTAGGTTTCATTGAGCCCCTAAAATACTTTTAAAATTAAATCTTTTAAATTCCGTTGGTAGTGTATGTGGAAATCGGTCATGAGAATTTAAAAGATTTAATTTTTCAAGGAACTCATGTGGTATAATAAAAAGCTTTAGAGTTTAGTGGTCATACTACATACACTACCACCAAGCATAATCAACATACTCCTAGCGCCCATATGATGTGTGGGACCTCGGCCATGACATGCGGTACCTAGCACGAGACCCAAGCTACCTCACCAATGTAGAAGCCGACCAAGACCTTGCTAGGAGGCATCCTTCCCACGCTCGCCGAAAGGCTTCGCGATAAGCAAGTTACAACAACGTTACATTAGCATCCCACATGAGAAATGTATAAATGTGAGGAGGCTCACTTATCTGTAAAAGGGACTTCTCTCCTAGCAATTAAAGGATCCCTCTCTTGGATGATCTAGATGATCACTCCATGCTATCCCATCTCATGGGTATGTAGTTCCTACACTTAGTGGATTACTTAAGTGGTCGTAGCCTCCCTTCAAGGGGGAGGTGAACCACTATACTTCTTGGTGTTATCCTTGCATGTTATCCCAACACTTAGTCTCTACACTCTCTAATCGATGCTTCAACCTATACCTACAAACTAGACTGAAGAATTTAGGGTTCAAGGAAATCATGTGCTACAAGCGAAAACCAAATTTCGATGGCCAATGTGTTGCGAAAGTTGTTTTGCGTTTAATTCATTGAGCCCAAGATCCCCAAAAACAAAATTCCTTTACATTTAAATTAATTTTTTAAAATTTTGAATACCCTATAGCGACGAACAGTTCGTCGCTATAGGTGTCCTAACATTTTTTTTATTTTTATTTGATGAAATAAAAAGAACCACTTCCGGTGCTCATAAGGTCTCACGCTGGTTTCATTGAGCTCCTAAAATACTTTTGGACACATGTGCAAACCAATCTTGAGAATTTTAAAGATTTCATTTTCAAGGAAATCATGTGATAATAAGAAAATTTTCCTCAATTTGGCACAATTTACCGAATGAAGCAAAAACTCGATTCCGATGGCTAATATGTTGTCAAAGTTCTTTTGCATTATTTGATTCATTGAGCCAAAGAGCTTCAAAAATAAAATTCTTTTACATTTACTCAAACTAAATAAAACTATTATTTTGAACACCCATAGCGACAAACTATTCGTCGCTATATGTTTTCCTAACTTATTTTTTATTTTAACTTGACGAAATAAAAAGATGCATTTCTGGTGCTCGTAAGGTTTCACGTTGGGTTTCATTAAGCCCCTAAAATACTTTTGAACACTTGTGCAAACCGGTTTTGAGAATTTCAAAGATTCCATATTTCAAGGAAATCATTTTATAATAAAAATATTTTAGGGTTTAGGGTTCAAGGAAATCAAGTGCTCCAAACGAAAACCCGATTTCGATGGTCAATTTGTTGTCAATTTTCTTTTGTATTATTTAATTAATTGAGCCCAAATGCCCCAAAAACAAAATCCGTTTACGTTTAATCAAATTAAAAGAACAATTATTTTGAACACCCTATAGCAACGAACAGTTCTTTGCGACAGGTGTCCTAACATTTTTTTTATTTTAATTTGACGAAATAAAAAGAACCACTTCCGGTGCTCGTAAGGTCTAGCGCCGGGTTTCATTAAGCCCCTAAAGTACTTCTACAAACCCGTGCAAACCGGTCTTGAGAATTTCAAATTAAGATTTCATTTTTCAAGAAAATCATGTGCTATAATAAAGAAGTTTTCTTTAATTTAACACAATTCATCAAATTTGGCGAAAATCCGATTTCGATGGCCAATATGTTGCCAAAGTTCTTTTGCATTATTTAATTCATTGAGTCCAAGAGCACCAAAAACAAAATCCTTTTAGTTCGTCGCTGCAGGTCTTCCTAACTTATTCTTCTTGTTTTTTTTTAATTTGACGAAATAAAAAGAAATATTTCCGGTGCTCGTAAGTTCTTGCATTGGGTTTCATTAGCTCCTAAAATACTTTTGAACACTCGTGCAAACTGGTCTCGAGAATTTCAAAGATTCTATATTTCAAGAAAATCATGTGTTATAATAAAAATGTTTTAGGGTTTAGGGTCCAAGGAAATCATGTGCTATAGACGAAAATTCGATTTCGGTGGCCAATTTGTTGCCCATGTTTTTTTGCATTGTTTAATTCATTGAGTCCGAGTGCCCTAAAAACAAAATCCTCTTACTTAATCAAATTTAAAAAAAAAAAAATTTTGAAATTTGAATACGCTTTAGCGACGAATGTTTCGTCGATAGCGGGTGTTCAATTTTTTTTTTTTAATTTGACGAAATAAAAAAGAAGCATTTCATTTGCTTGTAAGGTCTCGCGCGCGTTGGGTTTCTTTGATCCCCTAAAATACTTTTAGATACCTGTACAAACTGGTCTTGAGTATTTTAAAGATTTCATTTTTCAAGAAAATCATGTGCTATAATAAAGAAATTTTTCTCAATTTAGCATAATTCACTGAATCAGGGAAAAACCTGATTTTGATGACCAATATGTTGCCAAAGTTATTTTTCATTATTTAATTCATTGAGGCCAAGAGCACAAAAAACAGTCCTTGTACATTTACTCAAATTAAAAAAAAAATATTTTGAACACCCTGTAGCGACGAACTATTCGTCGCTATAAGTGTTCCTAACCTTTTTTTTTTTAAAAATTTGACGAAATAAAAGGAAACACTTCCGGTGCTCGTAAGGTCTCGCTTTGGGTTTCATTGAGCCCCTAAAATACTTTAAGACATTCGTGCATATCGATCTTAAGAATTTCAAAGATTTAATTATTAAATGAAATCATGTTATATAATAAGGAAGTTTTAGAGTTTAAGGAAATGATGTGCTATAGGTGAAAACTTGAATTCGATGGCCAATGTTTTAGCAAAGTATTTTTGTATTGTTTAATTCATGCTTTTACCCCCCCCCCCCCCCCCCATATCTGGTCTGATTTCTTCTAATGTTGTTGTTGAATGACACCATGCCTAGGCCAAGGCTAAAACTCACTATCACTTGACTTTCTTTCTTGGAAAAAATCTCTTTTCAGAGGATGCAAATTAAATGTTGATGGTGTTCAAAATAGCCAGAATATTTATATTGGTGCTGGAGGTGTGTTAAGAAATCATACAGGTAATTGAGATTTGTTATTAAGGTAAATATCCAATAGGTCCTAATTTTCATTACATATTTCCCATCAAGTTTGAGAGATTTTAAATATATCCCATCAAGTTTGGATTGAGCCTCTTTTACTCCCACCAAGGACAAAATATAAGAGGCATGATTTGTTATAATTTTTTTCAGACATTTTTGCCCTTCAACATTTTTTTTTCTTCAGAATTGCCACCATTCACGGTGGATATGATCGAGAGAAAGAGAGAGAGAGAGAGAGAGAGAGAGAGAGGAACGGCGGTGGTAGAAATCGGGCTACGACTCGCCGATTTGGCTCGGTCCGTCATGGTGAGGCTCTGATGATGGAGATCGAACGACTGCAGATCTCTAGGTGTCCAGCGAAGATCCGGTGCGGTGGTTATGTTTGGTTGTGCAAGCGGTGTGTAGAAGTGATGGCAGTGGACACGACGAAGCACGACACGAGCTGGCGATGGAGAGATTGAGTCACCGGAGACTGCGAGAGGCGCTGGGCACGGCTGGTCTAGGCTGGTGGTGGCTTGATTGGCTTTTGGTCCAACTTGATTAACTATGTAAGGATATGAATGCTAAATGTATCTATCTGTGCCCTAATTATGGAGCAAATTGTGTTGTGGTTGTGGTTGATATCACAATAGGATTGTGAATCATTTGTACCCAACGGTATATGGAGTGTGTATGATATAAAGTGTTAGTTGAGCTTACATTTTGGGTTGTATTTGTAGTTGAAACTATAAAGCCTGGAACAACTATGATCTTGCGCAATGCAAAGATTGACATGTTCAAGGGGACTATGAGACTGGCAGTCGATAAATGGGGTCGTGTTAAAGTCACAGAGCCAGCCAACTTTGAAGGTTTGGAGAACTATGTACAATCTTTCGCTAGTTGAATATGAATTAGTTAATGTTGGTGAATCAGATCAGAAAAGATAATTTGATGAAGACCGAGTGATGGGTATATTGTGAGAGTGGATATTAGTGAGTTAGTAGCAATCAAAGGTTAGGTTGGTGTTCCTAACTGTTGATGCAAGGACTGTCGGTCCGTATCTTAGTACGAGTATAGTCTGTCTTGTCCTGTCTTAGACCTGCAAGATTAAGTAGGGCTTGTTAAGAGAATAACCGGGCGGGCCGGTCACTACTCCTCCGAAGCCTTAGTCAGTTTAGGATAGATATTTTAGCAGTATAACAACAGGTGAGTTATTGCTTGCCTACCTCTGAAGATGAGTAATGATGCTATTTGTAGGGGAACCAGCTGGGGTTCTCCTAGCCTGTTTCCGATGTGGGACTCATATGTCCGGGGGAGCATATGAGTCTGCCCGGCAAGGTACTCTGAGGTACCTGTACGAATAGCCCCGGGCACGGTGGAGTCTGCCCGTGACCCGGGATGTGTAGAGTGGGACCCCGGCCATAAGCCGGGCTCGCCTGCCAGCCTCACCGGAAGCCGGCTCGGTCCATGGTGAGGTGTTGTTTATGCTTGAGCCGTATGTTGTATGAACAAGTCCCCCAAGTCCCCGGTCAAGAGTCTTCTTGGTTGGGGAGTTCTATTTCTCGGCTAGCGAGTAGAAACAACACCTTGCCTAGCCCCAATAGTCCCCCAAGTCCCCAATCGTAGGAGAGATGAGGACCGGGTTTTTGAGGTAGATTTGCGCGTTGGTGTGCTCTAAACGGCCATGGCTATATGCGTTGGATATAGTGGCCCTGTGTGACTAGCCCCGGGAGTCCCCCAGTTCCGTGTGGTGGAAGTTGGAAAGGATGAATGGACTAGGCGGCCGATTAAACGTGTATACGGTAGGATACACGGGCCTAGTAGCTGTAATGCGCAATAGCTATATCTCCGCACGTCTGCGGATGCCTCCTTACGAGTTTCTGTGGCTCTAAGTATGGCAGTTGCACGGATGCAAATAGGCTCGTACGGCCGTAAGGTTCGAACCGATTTTGTTCGCACGAGTGCGAAAGTACATCCGAGGGGTGCATAGCTGGAAAGCGTATGCCGCTCCAGGGCGCACTCGGCCGAGTGCGCAAGAGTGCCAGCCCCGTGGGATGACTGGGCTGAAAAGCCTGAGTGCTGAAAAGCACTGGATCGCGCGTGCGCGATTTGATTATCCGGAGGATACGGAGCTGAGAAGCTCGAGTGCGTGCGAGCACGTGATCGCGCGGACGCGATTTGAGAGTATCGCGTGGGATACTTGTCACGCCCCGATTTTCAAATCAATTAATAAGGCATTTTGCCCTTAATTACAAATCAATTCGGGAACGTGACTACATGGAATATCAAATACAAATATGCACTAGAATTTTTTTCCTTTTAATTCGAGTACAACAAATATACTCCATGCCCAATAAATGTAAATGCTGACCCGTTCTTTAGGGTTACATATTACAAGCCATAAATTAAATAATAAATTGTTATTACAAAATATTAAATAATTAATCCATCAGAGTTTATTACATAAACAACGGAAGTCTTATAAACCAATAATATGTATGCAGCCTTGCATTACTCCTGGTTATCCTAACCTGCAGGTATAACCCCTACACCGTGGAATAGTGTACCGGGTTATATCAACAAACCCGGTCAGCTTACGAAGCTGGTATGAGTGATCTATGTTTTATTCACACTGTAACATTTTCCCAAATTGAATTCTTTTATTTTCAAGAATCAATTAAAACCCAAAAGTTCCATTTCAAATCCGGAAGATTCGTATTATCTAATATACTGAACCTACGTGCCCCATACCACGTATTTTAACCCCACACGCCCCATAAACGTGTATGTTAATACCAGGGTAATCCAGTATGTTAAATAATATAAACCCTCGATCTTTACTCACACAAAACCATTTATAACTTAGCCTGATTAAAAGTGAGATGCATCTCCTTTTAATACATCAAGTTATTTTTAACTTCGCCTGATTAAAAGTGAGAATACTATTTTTCTTCTCCTTTTAATACATCAAGTTAATCATACAATATGCAGTCTAGAGCTCTAACTGAATGGGCTACCATTTTTCACCCATTTAACATTGTCCCCGGTCAGGACAGTCCGTTTGGACAAAAACATTCAAATAGGCAAACACAATATCTTATTTAGAATTATTGTGTTCCCACAAAATTCACAAATCAAAACAATAAAATGAATATTTTTCAAATATTGTTTTAACACCAAAATCACAAACAACACAATATGAATTAATATTCATATATAAAAACATCGTGAGATTCACTCACCTCTAATTCCTGCTGCGTCTTCAAATAGTAACCAGGAATCGACAAGCGTGTACGCAACACCTTTCATAATCACCTATGATTATGCAATATCCAATTAGCATAATACATTTCCAAAATAATCCAAAGTTCCTCAAATGTCACCTAGGACATCGGAAATATTAATCGAGACCATTTGACCAAAAGTCAACCATCGGTCAACGTGGGTCCCACGTCTACTATTCATCAACGGGTCCCACACGAAATCCAAAACTTCCAAAATCCATCAACATGCTTATTTCTAGCATCCTAACATCATATCCAAAAATGGTGATGATCAAACGGTCGGATCATCACGGATCTAACGATCCATAATCATTGCATAATTGATCATTGATCAAACGATATAATTTCAATAATCCAACGGTCCAACATGCTTATAATCTCAATATTAACCCCACGATCAAATTTCATGATCATCCAACGGTCGGATCTCTCGAATCGTAAATCGTACGATCCGATTAATCGGGTTAATTGACCATCGGTCAAACGACCGAATTTGACAAAAGTCAAAACACGAAAGTTGTTCGTATCGACGAAACAAGTCAAACGGAGCAAAGAACTGCTCCCGGACCAGCTGGACGCGCCGCTCACGCGCCGCCGCCGACGGTGGTCAGACCGCCGGTCAAGGTGGTCCGATTGACACCAAATTTTACCAGAATGTAGATCACAACAAGCCCAACAAGTTTAGTAACTACCTCAAAGTCTGGATCGAAGTGGAAGTGGCCGGAATCGGTGTCGGCAAGTTCTAGATCCAAAACTTCCCGAGCTCAATCCGCCGCCTACGGTGGTTTTCGGTGAAATCCAAGGGCACCATCGTGTTCATGGGGTTGAGGGCTTCAAAACCCGATACACGGATTGGTCCGGGGTGGCCGGAAAATGGCCGGAGCATGAGGAGGCCGTCGGCCTCTTCTTTGGCCGCCGCGTGCGGCGTCACGCCGGCGAGGCGGGCGGCAAGGCCGGGTGGGCTAGGTCTGTCGGCCCGAGCTGCACCTTTTGGTGGTGGCGGTGAGGCACACGGTGGCCGGTCACGGCTCGCCGGAAAACAACCAGAAGAGAGAGAAAGGGAGAGCTGCGCGGGGAGAGAGAGAGGGAGGAGAGAGAAAGTTCCAGAAAAAAAATAAAATCTTTCTTTTATAGAAAAACGTGGAACTTCCGAGGGCTGTAACTCCTTCATACGATGTCCATTTCCGATGAACCAAATTCCTACGAACTCGATTCGACGAGGTCTACAACTTTCATGAAGGAAGTTTTCCCAAATTCTCAACGGGTAAAAAGTTACCTTAATTAACCTTGTGTAACTTATAATTACCACCGTAATTATCGTTTTACGATGAAAACCCCTAAAAATATGAAATCACACCATTTCACTTCAAATTTCACGAACTATTTAATAAAAATAATACGGAAATTTTCGGGGTATTACAATACTGGGCCTTCTGAGTGGGTTGTGGTATGTGTGCCACGCGTCGAGAGACTAGCGGTAGATAAGGTGGTGGTTGGAGTCGCCTCGATTTTTGAAAAAGTTAGCATTAAATGCTGATGAGACGAAGAGACGCAACCCTTCACGTCCGAGCGTGCTTAGGGAGGTGGTGACACGTGGCATCATCTGACTAACAGTGTCTCTACGTTTGAACGGTCAGGATTGAGTGTGAAATTAAATATAAGGGGGGAAGAGTTGCCGGGACTTGGTTACTTTACCAAAACTCCCAAATTTTTGAAAGTCGAAGAGAAGAGGAATACCAGCGCCGAAGCGACGCCGAGGCTGAAGATTTGAGGATTTGCGACTCCGGCCATCATTAAGGTTAGTGTTCTAATCTCTCGACCGCTGCTTTTAAATTTGTCTGTGCCTTGGTATGAGTAGAAGAATCTAGGCATGTCGGATATGTGATGAAAGATAGGTAGAAAGTAGAACGTAAAAATGGGTTTTTGTTTCTTTTTTGTGGTTCTGAATTTGGGTTACCTGGGTTTGTGTTCTTCGACAGTAAGTCCGAAGAATTTTGTCGCAAACACCAGTGATAGTTGTTGAATCCAAAAAGGGAGGGAGGAATTTAAGCTTGAAGAGTTTTTTGACCATGTCAGAAGAGAGAAGCAACCGTTCGGGCGAAGAAAGGGTAGAGGAGATTATAGAAGTGGTAGATAGCAGTAGTGAGGGAACGACTGTGTCGGACCCGGAGCTAAACGAATTGCTCCGGGATATCGACATGGCCCGGGCCTTTCCCTATACGCGGCCGAGTGACCCCGTAGAAGACTATATGAGAAGAGCAGACGGTCACGAGCGAGCTGTAGAGAGGGAAGAAAGTGGTAGACACGCAAGCACCTCCGTAGAGCGGGCGAGTAGCGCGACTGCCGTGCCGACAGGAAGATGGAAACTCGACAAAGTTGCGGTGGACGAGCCCGGCCGGAGTATGACCGAAGCCGAGATAAAAAAGTTAAGAAATGATTGGATCAGCCCGACTTCGGTGACCCTGCGGCCCATTGAAGCGGGTGAGTTGTAGAAAAATATCCCGGTCGGTTGGTTCAGCCGTGGATGTGGCGGCTGTGTCTGAGGCTCTGGTTGGAAGTGGAGCTGGGCCCTTATCTTGGAGTCCTTGTGGGTTTAAACGGATGAGGATGTGGATGATTCCTGGGTTAGCGGGGTCGTAAGCTTCCTAAGACCGAGCGAGTTCCGCATTCTGAGCCTCCAACTCCCGGCACCTGCTCTGTGCGGCCGACATGATCTCGCGCTCGCCCCTTTGTGTCTCACGAAGGGCAGCCAAATCCTGCCGCATGATCTCAATCATGGCCTGGTAATCCGGAGTACGGGTCCTAGTTTGACTTGAGTTGGGGTCAGTAGGTGCATTATGGGCATTAGTAGTGGTGGAAGGGGTGTTTTGTGGTGTGTCAAAATTGAGCACTCGACCGACCTCCGTAGTTTCGTCGCCCGTGTTGGTCATGGCTTTATGAGCGGTGGAGTTTATTACTCGTATTCTAAACAGACGGCGCCAATTGTTGATGCAAGGACTGTCGGTCCGTATCTTAGTACGAGTATAGTCTGTCTTGTCCTGTCTTAGACCTGCAAGATTAAGTAGGGCTTGTTAAGAGAATAACCGGGCGGGCCGGTCACTACTCCTCCGAAGCCTTAGTCAGTTTAGGATAGATATTTTAGCAGTATAACAACAGGTGAGTTATTGCTTGCCTACCTCTGAAGAGGAGTAATGATGCTATTTGTAGGGGAACCAGCTGGGGTTCTCCTAGCCTGTTTCCGATGTGGGACTCATATGTCCGGGGGAGCATATGAGTCTGCCCGGCAAGGTACTCTGAGGTACCTGTACGAACAGCCCCGGGCACGGTGGAGTCTGCCCGTGACCCGGGATGTGTAGAGTGGGACCCCGGCCATAAGCCGGGCTCGCCTGCCAGCCTCACCGGGAGCCGGCTCGGTCCATGGTGAGGTGTTGTTTATGCTTGAGCCGTATGTTGTATGAACACTAACCGTTAGTGTCACTAGGATACTACAACTGATGTGGTTGTTCTGTTGTTTTCCTGGAGATAATTTCACTTTTTTTATTCATGGCTTAATTAGTAAACAATGAGTTTTAATATTATATGACTTGAAAAAAGTATAAGGTCATATATATATGACTTGAATCGTATTTGTACATTTTATCTGTTTGCTTGCACCTGCTTGGACAACTGTTGTGCATTTGGTTATAAATGCATTCATTCATCTACAATTGCATTTACAATTGCATCTTGCAGATGCATTCATGCATCTATCTTGGGTTTTTGACCGACTCCCTTATAGGGATGGCAATGGGGCGGGTAGGGTACGAAGATTAAAATACCATCCTCATCTCCGAAGTCATTATTCGTCCCCATTCCCGCCCCAATCCCCATAATAAAATACTGGGGATTCCCCGTCCCCGTCCCCGTTGGGGATTAGGTCCCCATACCCGCCCCGATCCCCGTTAACAAATATTACTAATTTATTATACAAAAAAATTTATAGGTTTAAAAAATATGAAGTTAAAATCAAAATATCAAAATAATATAAGTTTCTTATTTCAATCAAAAATAAATAAATAAAGTCTCACTTAAAAAGAACAGCAAATTAAAAAAAAATCCACAATTGGCCGTTGAATAGAATTTCTTTTATATGAGTCAAGAAAAAATTGACGTTCATAAATGATAAAATATGATTTTATAAATATTTATTGTATTAAAATAAATAAATTATTATTATCATATATATATTTTTTTAAAATAATTCTTATTGGGTGGGGATAGGGATGGGGATCAAAATACCATCCCCGCCCTGTACCCGATTTCATAAATCGAATACTGGGGATCCCCGTCCCCGTTACCCGATATCCCCTGAATTTGTCCCCGTTAGGGTTGAATACCCGATGGGTACCCTACCCGATGGGGATTTTTGCCATCCCTACTCCCTTATATGGGATTAATATTGAATGAAAGTTTGAGAGAGTTAAGTTGCTATTGTTGTTGAAAACCTTAAATAAAACAGTTTATTGACTTCAATAAAACAATTTATTGACCTTAATAAAACAGTTTATTGACCTCAATAAAATTTTATTGAGGTCAATAAAATACACAATGGTGATGCTCATTTGTTATTTGTTGATTGAGACTCAGAAACTAAAATTTCACTCATCTTATAAAATTTTATTGACCTCAATAAAATTTTATTGACCTCAATAAAATTTTATTGAGGTCAATAAAATACACAAAGGTGATGCTCCTTTGTTCTTTGTTGATTGAGACCCAGAAACTAAATTTTCACTGATCTTATAAAATTTTATTGACCTCAATAAAACAGTTTATGTACTTCAATAAAATTTTAAATATCGATCAGCACTGTGAGATGGTGATGAGTTTGCTACCGTGAATTGGAGGCGTGGGTGTCCATTGAAGGACTGAGATCGACGGCAACACTGGCGGTGCAGCCTGGGCTTGAGGTCGTGGATGGAGAGAGCTCGGGGAAGCCGAGAGAGAGACGCCGAGAGCTGGGCATGGTGGAGCGACGTCGTCTGGGCTATTGAGACCGACGGCGATGCAACTAAGAAGTGGCGGAGACAAGCACGAGCTCGGCTGATTGAGACCCAGAAACTAAAATTTCACTGATCTTATAAAATTTTATTGAGGTCAATAAAATATACAAAGGTGATACTCATTTGTTCTTTGCTGATTGAGACCCAGAAACTAAAATTTCACTGATCTTATAAAATTTTATTGACCTCAATAAAATATACAAAGGTGATACTCATTTGTTCTTTGCTGATTGAGACCCAGAAACTAAAATTTCACTGATCTTATAAAATTTTATTGACCTCAATAAAAAAAATTATTGACCTCAATAAAAAAAATTATTGACATGTAATTGATTCTAAATTAATTAATAGGATTGAGATCAAGCAGTCAAGCCAAATTGTTGGGCACTATAGTATCCGTGTCTGGAGCATTTGTAATTAATCTTTTACAAGGGCTTAGTAATCTTAAAGCCTTCATCCCCATCCGACTTCCTCTTCATCTCACAGCAGTCAAACTCAAAGTGGGTCTTTGGAGGTCTTATGCTTGCTATGTCCTGCCTTTTGTGCACGTAAAATATGTACACATCACAATTCATTGGAGGCTTTGTAAATCTTGATTGTTACTGGTCTAACATGGACAATTCATTGTTCATATTGTTTTTACAAAATATTTTATTGACCATCTATTTTCTTAATCCAAAAAATCATCTAAAAAATTTATTGATCCCAGAATAAAATTTTATTGACCTTAAATTTTCTCGGAACTCACAACCTCTCCCTTGACTTTGCTGCCGAGAGGCGAAATTACTCCAAAGCGTTGGAAATTCAAACTCGGGACCAATACGGCATCGTTGCTGCACTGGCGTTCTCGTTGTCGACTTCAATAAAATTTTATTGACCTCAATAAAATAGTTTATTGACCTCAATAAAACAATTTATGGACCTCAATAAATTTTATTGACCTTAAATTTTCTCGGAACTCACAACCTCTCCCTTGACTCTGCTGCCGAGAGGCGAAATTACTCCAAAGCGTTGGAAATTCAAGCTCGAGACCGATATGGCATCGTTGCTGCACTAGCGTTCTCGTTGTCTACTTCAATAAAATTTTATTGAACTCAATAAAATAGTTTATTGACCACAATAAAATTTTATTAAAGTCAATAAAATACACAAAAGTAATGCTTCTTTGTTCTTTCCCTCCTACCACGGAAAAAACTTGCCCCTTAAACATAGGTGATGATCCATCACATATTGCACATGCACTAATTCTCCTACTCCAAAATTCATCATCCCACCTTTTGTGTTTGTTCATTGATTAGGATACTGCTAGCTACTTTGTAAAATTTTATTGAGATCAATAAATTTTTATTTTTATTGACTTTAATAAATTTTTATTTTTGACCTCGATAAATTTTTATTGACTTCAATAAAATGTTATTGACCTCTCAATAAAATTTTATTGACCTCAATAAAATGTTATTGACCCCTCAATAAAACTTTATTGACCTCAATAAAATGTTATTGACCTTAATAAAATGTTATTGACCTCAATAAAATGTTATTGACCCCTCAATAAAATTTTATTGATCTCAATAAAATAGTTTATTTACTTCAATAAAATTGTATTAAAGTCAATAAAATACACAAAGGTAATGCTTCTTTGTTCTTTCCCTCTTACCACGGAAAGAACTTGCCCCTTAAACAAAGGTGATGATCCATCACATATTGCACATGCACTAATTCTCCTACTTCAAAATTCATCATCCCACCTTTTGTGTTTGTTTATTGGTTAGGATACTGCTAGCTACTTTGCAAAATTTTATTGAGTGGTCAATAAATTTTTATTGACCTCAATAAATTTTTATTGAGGGATTAATAAAATTTTATTGACTCATCAATAAAAATTCAAGTTCGGGACCAATACGGCATCGTTGCTGCACTGGCGTTTTCGTTTGCCGACTTCATTAAAGTTTTACTGACCCCTCAATAAAAACTTATTGACCCATGTTGTACTCCTAGTTTCCTAAATGAAGCTTCTGAAGTATATCTGGATTTACACAAATCAATTTACACCATAATCTTATCAAACTATATTACGTGTCAAGGCAAACAAGCCCTTGGCTCAGAGAATTCTATTTTCTCTGCTTTTAGTTTTCAGCTCTCTCTTTCAATTTTGAATTTTGTAGTAGTGTAGAGATTCATTTTGCCCTTATTTTGGTTTGAGCCATTGAAAAGAATTGACTAGCTAGAACTCTGTTCTGTGCTTAAATGCTTCACATGCACATACTTAAAGAGCTACAATTGTTGAATGTGTTGCAAGTAATGACAAAACTATACAATTAAATCAAACACAAATTGTTAACAATTTATCTCACATGACACCGCTGTGTTCAATCTCCAATGACGTGGGTTAACAATCAACCATCAATCTCTATTCGACGGATGTGAGCAATTTTGGGTGAATCTTCCCATTTCTGTCTTCGGCACCATTGTGCAAGCAAAGGACATTCAGAGTTTCGTAGAACATACAGAGAGGAGGGTAGCCCAGTATCTGGCAAGCATTGGAGCGCATAGCAACTTCTAATCTCCAAGGTTATAAGAGAGTTGAGATGCCCAAACCACTTTGCGCAGTCCGTGGTCTTAAGTGATTTTAATTTTGACTGGAATTCTCCATCTGGAAAACATTCCAATTCTGGGCAGCCCCTTATCCGCAAATACTCGAGATGGGAGAAGGGTGTGCATTTGTTCCGGCCATGAACCCAATTTCTGACATCCAAAGACAAAACCCTGAAGCCCTTGGCTCAGAGAATTCTATTTTCTATGTAACATGGAATACATAGCATTGCTGTCTCAAACATATATGCAATTGTTACATAATATTTTTAATCGGAATGATCAACGGCACTGTAAAATTCAGATTATAAAAGGATTGAATTGAATGTCTAAAACAACCAAAAGCAATCCCAGACCAAAAGCCCCAAATTTTCATAAGCAATTGAGTACATGGTTTTACCAATTCCAAAGCACTGAATGAATTGTCGTTCTTTGATAGCTGCCTCATCGGAGAAGAGTGCTACGACTCTATCATCAGATACAAGCTTTGGTGCAGCCAATTCCAAGCAATCATAGATGAGAGAGAAAACGAGGAGAGAGAGAGAGAGAGATCTGGTTTCTCTCCCCTTCAATTGCTGGCCTCCACGCACCACCACAACGCACCGCCGACATAGACAATCTCGCCGATCTCCTCCGTCGAACCGATCCCAGGTCTCCGCGCTCCGTTTCGCACATCCATCGCCATGAATTCTCAGCTCTCTCCACTGCCGTGAAATGAAATGACAGTGGCATGTTGTAATTGTTCTGAAAAGAATAAGACATAATCGTAAATTGATCAGCAATTCTGATTTAATGGGCCGGAGGGGCACCGCTTTTTTCAATCAAACTGCATGGAAAATATATCCCTACTTCTGTCATTGCTGGTCAAGGACCCTTATTATTAAGCTTATATATTCAGGAAGTGCACTTCAACTGCTCACTCTCTTGCCCAGTCAAGTCTTGATCATGACAATGAGGTCATCTCCTTTGACTACTCACTTGCCAAGTCCAAGTCTTAATCATATATTCAGGGAGTTGTTGCAATATGACTGTTCGAGATTAAGGGCATGTTTGAGATTAGGCCTAAAACAAAAATACTTTTATACGAAAAAACATTTGTCAAGTGTTTTTCAAAATAATTTTTAAGTGTTTCTTAAACTCACATAAGCAAAATTTTATTTTATTTTTGTAATTTTTTAAATTTATATTAAATTTTTTTATTAATTCAAAATCGCTTTTTGGAATTCCGATAAAAAATTCCAAATAGGGTCATGAATGGCCGTGAGACCCGTAATAAATGAAAGCGAGACCTTCCTCCAATGCGCGGCAACGGCCGGTATCAACTATCAAATTAGCCACAAAATGACAAACACATGCCCCTCCTAATCACATTAATCACCGCCACTACCACCCATCACCTCACTCACGCCTCTCTTATTCTGCTCGATCGCCGACGATTGATTGAAAGAGACGATGGAATATTAATGGGCATCTCCCTAATTTCAGAACCCACCTCTCTCTTGCAAGTAAGAAAAGGATCCAACTTTAACAATTTTGGCATTTTCAGTTGCTTCATTTCTGAAAGTTCTGATTTTGTCATAACAAAAATTCGTTTGGGAAGAGTCACATTAGGTAAACTGATTGATCAGAGGTTTAATCAATGTGAAACAGTGAAAGCATATGATTACATTTTTCATAATTTGATAATCTGTGCATTGGCTTTGGCAAACAGTGAAACCATGTATTAGTAACCACCTCCCTAGTAGCAGAGATTCAAATCTTTACTTGTCTGATAGATCTCTTGTGTGTTTCAGAAACTCTCAAACTGGGTTTGTTGTGGTCAAGAAGTTTCAATAGACAACAAGGGTCTCACATCATGTCAGCTCCAGGAGTGCGGTTGCATATGCACGGTGGCCATGTAAGTCAATTTTGTGCCTTTTGCTTTCTTAATCAGACAAGAAGTTGCTAAATTTGATATGCAAAAGGGTCATTTTGCATTTTTGTTGATGGAAAATGAATGTCTTTCGGTTATGTGTATGTTTTTGCTTCTATGCTTTGACTTCATTTCTTGTGCAGGTGGTGATGGATAATGGCATAGTGCAGGTCACCTTATCAAACCCAGATGGTATTGTCACTGGAATACGATATAACGGGATTGACAATTTGCTTGAGCCTCTGAATCATGAAACTAATAGAGGGTACGGTGACTGTTTTAGTTCCTTTAATTTCTGCCTCTACCCTTCTCCTCCATGCTTCCCCTCTCTTCTTTTGTTTCAAATGTAAGTTTGAATTCGAGATTAGCAAAATTTTCCAAAAGTTTAACTTAAGTTGATGAATCTAGGGATTTATTTATTGCTTATGAACCAGCAGATTTAAAAAAAAAAAACAGTTTAGACAGATTTCTCTTGAGAAGCATGTATTACAATTGTATGTTTTGGTTAGCTTCTTAGTATCTTACATTTGTTATCTTATAAGATTAGGAATTGACTATAGATTCCATTTGATTATATAGGTATTGGGACCTTGTTTGGAGTGGACCAGGAATTAAGGGAACATTTGATGTGTATGTATTTCCCTCTTTTCTTTCTTGAAATAGTAGTGCAACTTTTGAAAGTATCTGATCATGATTCATGACAGATTATCTGATGAATATACAGGATAAAAGGTACAAGTTTTAGGGTTATTGTGGAGAACGAGGAACAGGTCGAGCTCTCGTTTACAAGAACATGGGAGAGGGCCCTTGAGGGGAAATACGTTCCCTTAAATATAGACAAAAGGTTACTGCTAACTTTATTAGAAGTTTTCAATGTTATTAGTAAAACCATGTGCTGTTGTATATTAGGATTAGGCTTATATATACAGAGATTATTTGTGATATTTTTTATTTTTACATGAATGTTGTTATCCCTATTTCATCCAGGTTTGTAATGCTTCGTGCTTCCTCGGGCTTCTACTCGTATGCAATTTATGAGCACTTGAAGGATTGGCCTGATTTTGAAATTGGTGAAACCAGAATAACTTTCAAATTGAGAAAAGACAAGTAAACAATTCTACTTTCACTTTCATATCATCAGATCTATTTTTCCAGTTATGTATACTGATTTGGTAGAAACCATTTATAAGAAAAACTAACAAGTGACAGTATTTTTGTTACTATTGTATGTAAGAATAGATTTTGTATTTAATTCAGGGTAGGTGCAATATTAGAAATTATGTTCATTTTCCTAGAATTTAGAGCTTATTTAGTTTGTTTATAGCTTTTAGGAATTATTTATTATTGCAGTTTTTGTTATGTTTGTGTATAAAATTGTGTTTAGATCCCCTGTATGGCTGTATAACTAGGCCTCATTGTAAATCAGTGTTTCAAACTTGTAATATATTGATAGAAAAGATATCGAGTTTACCCTAGTTTTCTTCTCTCCATCCTGTTCTACTTCATTTCCCTAAGGTTCTATTTATCTCTTCTTTTGCTTCTCTGCTTTTTGTGCGTCTTACATCATCTAGTGACCTAGTCCATCTTCATATGCTCAAACAAAGAAGTCTTAATATCATATCCTCTTTTGGTAGTTTAGCATATGTAGTGAATTAACAATAGTTCAATTTGGAGAATAGGTTCCAATACATGGCTATATCAGACAACAGGCAAAGATGCATGCCCCTACCTGAGGACCGGATGTCAGGACGATGCCAAACCCTGGCTTACCCAGAAGCTGTCCTACTTCTGAATCCCAAGATGAAAGAGCTCACCGGAGAAGTACTTTTCGCTATTATTTTATGTTTCTTTTCATATGTGTGGGGACTATCAAGCCAATTTTCACTAAGAAGAAAAATGACTGCCTAGATCTTCTTAGTGAAAAGCTCAAGTGAATTTTGATTGCCTTACACCTGTGGAGAGGAGTTGAGTGCTTTCCTTTCTGTATGGTTTGTTATATGATAGGATGGTTTCTTTTCTGATTCTTTTGTTACAATTACTTGAGATGCAGGTAGATGACAAGTACCAGTACTCGTGTGAGAACAAAGACAATCAGGTCCATGGTTGGATATGCACCAACCCACCAGTTGGGTTTTGGCAGATCACACCCAGTGATGAATTCCGGTCTGGTGGACCCCTAAAACAGAGTTTAACCTCACATGTCGGCCCCACTACTCTTGCAGTATGTGACTGATATTAGAATACCTGTCATTATTATTATTGGTGACATTATCTATGCTTTTAATCTTTGCGTTGGTATTGTCAGATATTTCTTAGTTCTCATTATGCGGGACAAGACCTGGTGCCAAAATTTAGCGGTGGTGAACCATGGAAGAAGGTTTTTGGCCCTGTTTTTATCTATCTTAATTCCGCGGCAATTGGAGATGATCCATTCTTTCTATGGGAGGATGCTAAAATACAGGTTCGCCACAAAAACTGTATCTTCTTTCATTGACAGTAAATTAAGAAAGGAATGTTATAATGGGAAAATGCTGATGCAAAATAATGTTCAGATGATGACAGAAGTCCAAAGCTGGCCATATAGTTTCCCAGCTTCCGAAGATTTCCAAAAGTCAGATCAACGGGGTAATGTGAGTGGTAGACTACTTGTCTTTGACAGGTTGGTATTCAGGATACACTTGTGTTTCCTATTAGTTAATGAGCATTGTTTCCCTGATAATCATTTATTGGTGCTATAATTTTTCTGAAGTATGCTTGTATATGGTTTTGTTGTAGATCTTAATTTAGTTTTATCTGTTCTCTCTTTTCTTTTTAAGTATCTAAAATCAATAAAATGTTAGGTACTTGATACTAATAAAGTAATTGGCATGAGTGGATGATAAATTGATTCAAGTTTGTTTCCAAGTATCAAATTGATGGTTCTCATTGCCAAAAAGAAAAAAAAAAATTAGATGATTCTCATGTACCATTTTTCCCATGAATGTGATCAAAGTCTTGGTAATTGCAATGTTCAGGTATGTTAATGAAGAATATAGACCAGCAAATGATGCTTATGTTGGTTTGGCCCCACCAGGAGATGCAGGATCATGGCAAAGAGAATGCAAGGTGACCTTCGTGAAGAGTATTTGGTCATAATTTTCTATAGCTACTAAATTTAGTTTTCTTTAATAGTTTTGTCAGTTTTCCATGTAGGAACCCTTTTATTTCTAAATTTCTAACTTTCCTTTAACTTTAGTATAAAAAATTATGGGTTGACACTGTTCAAGGTCAGCAAGCACTAAGACATTAGTCTATGTGCTTTGTGTTAAAAATGTAATTTGAAATTTTCCAATGTCATGTCAATCCAGATATAACAGAATCCACGAGATTCCAAATTTTCATTACTTTCCCTGGCTTTTTATTCTCGCCAACCAGATAATGATTAACTGGAAATATTGAATTTTAATTGTTTCTTAGGCATCAAATGAGACATAGAATACCATTGTAATACTGCTGTTACCAGGGAGCTTTGCTGCACCTGTTTAAGCATCTGTTCTTTTGATGAATGGCAATGCACTGAAGAAGTATCATCTCTTGCCAGCAAAATGTCACATGATCTATTTATACTACATCATACTCCATTAATGCTTTTGTAATGCTTTATTGAAATTATATGAAGTAATCAGACAGGAAGATAACTGTAAAATTACAATATAGTTAAATATGTGCAAAGAGAATTCATATTTCATACATCATTTCTCAACAAAGCCTTATGGATGGTTGTTATACTTGTACTTCTTAGGACTACCAATTCTGGACGAGAGCAGATGACAGAGGTTATTTTTCCATTAACAACATACGTACTGGCACTTACAATCTTTATGCCTGGGTCCCTGGTTTTATTGGAGATTACCGGTATGAAGCAGTCATAAACATAACCTCAGGTAATATTCTCAAGTTTCTAAATTCCGAGTCAAATGTTTAATAAACATATTATGGTTCCCTGTTCTCATTTGTCACTAATGTAATCCAGGTTCTTTTATTGAAATGGGTGATCTTGTGTATGAACCTCCAAGAGATGGGCCCACATTGTGGGAAATAGGCATTCCTGATCGTTCTGCCGCAGAGTTTTATGTTCCCGATCCAGATCCAAAGTATATTAATAAGCTCTTTGTTAATCATCCTGACAGGTTAGCCATCTTCTATTGCAATTTCAAAGAGTTGACAAGTCCTGGTTCAAAACTAGCATTCCTTATTCATAATGAGGAAATGGTTGAAACATGTTCGTATATCATCTTATATCTTATAAATTTTTCTCTTGCTCATTGTAGATGACCCATCAGCCAAATTAAGGACCTATTAATACTTGAGATTTCGGTGTTCAGATTTTGACATTAATTTTGACTTTATTCTTATGGCAGGTTCAGGCAGTATGGTCTGTGGAGCAGATATACTGAATTATATCCTGACAATGATTTGGTTTATATAGTTGGTGTTAGTGATTATACTAAAGATTGGTTCTTTGCTCAGATTCCCAGGTTTGGTTGGTTCTCTAAAAAATGGTTGTGATTGTGAAATTATAATGATATAACCTGCTGCTCAATCCTCTTTCGTACTGCAGGCAGAAAGACAACACCCATGAAGGAACAACATGGCAAATTAAGTTCAAACTTGAAAATGTGGATCGAAAGGCTACCTATAAACTACGAGTGGCAATTGCATCTGCAACTCTAGCTGAAATGCAGGTAAAATCTTGATTTGTTCATAATTGTGTTATAAATGGCACTGATTTTCTTTTTTTCTTTTCATTTTGAAGGTTCGGATTAATGATCCAAAAGCAAGGCGACCTCTATTTACGAGTGGACTGATAGGGAGAGATAACTCAGTTGCGAGACATGGAATTCATGGGATCTACTGGCTGTTCAACATAAATGTACCTGGTGCTCAGCTTGTTGAGGGTGATAATACTATCTTTCTGACACAACCAAGATGCACCAGTCCTTTCCAAGGGCTTATGTATGACTACATACGACTTGAAGGCCCCCCATCTTGTGGTTTGAGTTCATCTTAAGTATGAAATTCGTATATTTGTGTGTAATATTTGATCTGCATTTTCATATATGTTGTTGAATCCTTTATATGTGTAATAAAATGGTATAAAAAGAAAAGAAAATAATGTAATCCTATTAATTACATCTGTATATATGACCAAATCTCTCTCTCTCTCTCTCTCTCTCTCTCTGCACTAATTTGATTTGCCATGTCAGCGCTCAAATCTGCATGTTAACTTGTTAAGCCCATAATTAACTAGGTGCTTCTGTAATTGTCAAATAACACTTCTTTAGTACTCCATGAAGTAACTATCATAATAGTCGGCCATAGTACTGCTCCACAATCTACACAAACGACTTTTGCACGCTTATAGATTCTAACAAACAGTGGTGCCGACTAAGTAACGACATTATAGAAGATAAGGGTACCTAGGAAAAGGGTTGCTTTATCTTAAATTCAAGGAAACTATACCTAAACGTAATATTAATAATACTCCTTGTAAGCCATTATAAACCTTATTTTGTCCGTACTCAATGCAGCTAGTTTCCAGCCTTTCACAGAGGTAAGAATTAATACTCTATGTTCTTCCATTTCATATATAGTCATTATGTTTCTTTTGAGAAATAAGCTATTATCTTGCTAGCTTTTAATTAAGTTATAGTGCCATTAATTGTTCTTTATTTTCAGAAACCTGCTACTGCTGTAAAAACTAGCTGATATTGTCAAATCGACCCGACTCAATAAGCTGCAGAAATAGCGGTCGGCTGGCCTCTTCATCATGCCACCTATTGGGGTGCAATTGGTTATTCAAGATCGTCATGTAATTCATTTCAATTACTAGCTAGCTACTACTATACATATATGGTGTGTATAAAAGTGTTAAATTTTCTGCATAAAATTTAAGCTCATTAGATTCATGGTATGTACTGCAGGTAATGATGGATAATGGGATTGTCCAAGTGACATTGTCAAATCCAGAGGGAATAGTCACTGGAATACGATACAATGGCATCGATAACTTGCTTGAGATTCGTAATGATGAAATTAATAGAGGGTATGCACAGCTAGCTAGCCTCAAATCTCACTTGCAACACATGAGAATCATGGCTTGATTAGAGACACATACGTAATTCTTTCTACTGATTATTGGTCATGCAATGCTAATTTCTAGTTTCGAATAATGAAAAATTTATGTAGCTACTGGGACCTGGTTTGGAGTACAGCGAGCACAGGAACAACAGGAATATTTGATGTGTAAGTCTCCTATCCTTGATCTCTGTCTTGGTGTTAGGGTTTAGGATTTAACTCTCGAGTTAGTTTTGGTAAATATTTGAAGCGAGGTTCGAAGAGCAAGCCTGTGGATCCATCATCAGAGAAGTGGCGTCCTGAAATTATAGTCCTTCATCAATTTATATTGAATTTCAATTGTTAGAATCTGTAATATATGTCTTCATGGAGACAGAGACCCACACATAACAAACCAATGTTCAAATATAACTAACTAACTAACTAATTAACTAAGTATCACATAAAATGTATGCTTCCATCTACAACAATACCAACTTTTTGGCACATTTTCTTTTTCAATAATTTGAATAACATACGTTTCCACTTAATCAGTAGGGCATTTCGATCTGAAACAATTAATTGCCATGTATAAATTAATGCAGGATCAAAGGAACAAAGTTTGAGGTTATAGTGGAAAATGACGAACAGGTGGAGCTCTCTTTCACACGAACCTGGGATCCCTCCCAAGAGGGCAAGCTTGTTCCCTTAAATATTGATAAAAGGTCCTCATTGTTGATCAATATACTAAAATATAATTAAGCTACGTACTGACAACAACAACATTGATTGTGATGATGATGAATGATATTCTGTTTACAGGTTCATAATGCTTCGAGGTTCCTCGGGCTTCTACTCATACGCTATCTATGAGCACTTACAGGAATGGCCTGCTTTCCAGCTGGGAGAAACCAGAATTGCGTTCAAACTCAGAAAAGACAAGTACACAAATTTTTCTCCAGCTTCAATATAAAATTGCAAAACGAAAGATGGAAAACTTTTATAGCCCTTGTTAATTTTAAGTCCTATATATTATATATTGACTAGGGAGTCAATATGTGTGATTTGCAAAACCTGCATATATACATGGTTGATGCATTAGACATGGATATACATTACTCAATAATTAGTTCGAGTTTTACATTCATCACAAATCCAAGAACTATCACACATATTTGATTTTCAATCATATAGGGGAACTATCCATGAGAGTTTTGGATTTGAGACACAATTAATACTGATAAGGTTTAACAAGTAGAGCATCCATATCTCTGAACTTTTGCAATACCAAAAAAACATTGCGTGCTGAGGTGTATAAGCGTTGTGAATGAGCAGGTTTCACTACATGGCTATGGCGGATAACAGGCAAAGATACATGCCGTTGCCTGATGACCGTTTACCACCGAGAGGCCAACCCTTGGCCTATCCAGAGGCAGTTCTACTCGTCAATCCTATCGAGCCTGATCTAAAAGGAGAAGTAAGTACTATTATTACTTTTCCACTCATTAAATTAATGTTCTACTACAACTTTGATTAGATATTATAGCTAGCTTCATTGATTTTCAGCATGATAGTATTTTTCTATGAAACCCTAATTTTGTTATATTTGGATGCTTGATGTGCTTGGTGATTAATCAGGTGGATGACAAGTACCAATACTCATGTGACAACAAGGATAACCGGGTACATGGGTGGATATGCACTGATCCGCCGGTGGGGTTGTGGCAAATTACACCCAGCAACGAGTTCCGATCTGGGGGACCTGTTAAACAAAACCTTACCTCCCATGTTGGCCCTACGACCCTTGCGGTAACCAGACCTAAAACTCAATCTTATATGTGTGCACTTATAATTAATTAGTACTAAATTTTTTATTATTCATTATTATTTAATTCACATTGTATGATGGTCATCGATCAGATGTTTCTAAGCGCTCATTATTCCGGAGAGGATTTGGTGCCAAAATTTGCAGCCGGTGAGCAATGGAAGAAAGTTTTTGGCCCTGTTTTTTTGTATGTCAATTCGGAATGTGAAGGAAATGACCCGTTAATTTCACTATGGGAGGATGCTAAAATACAGGTGATTAGCCTCATAAAATATATATAGATCAGATCAGTAAAATTAGTATGAATACATCTAACTGACTCTGACATTATGAACTGCTTCATGCAGTCGATGATTGAAGTCCAAAGCTGGCCGTACTGTTTCCCAGCATCTGAGGATTTTCCCAAGTCAGACCAACGGGGTAACGTTAGTGGTAGACTACTTATTCGAGACAGGTATGCAGATAGAAAAAAAAAAGCTAAAAAGACCACAGTTTTAGACCATATTAGCAGTTAGTTCACCGCATGATATGATGTACATACGGTTGACATGGACTTAAATACATATTTGTTCATCTTATTACGAATAACGTGGTATCTTTTGCAAGATCATTTTATTTGGTCTAAAGATGGATTAATTCCTTCAGCACTAATACAGTAGTATGCTTTGTCTGTGGTTAATTAGCATATATATATATATATATATATATATATATATATCTGTGTGTGTGTGTGTCTTTTTTTATTTAGTCATTTTAAGGAATTGTTTGTGGAACTCACTTTTCAGTCCTATTTTGGCAATCTGGCCATTCAACTTTTAGGCCTCTACGAGATCATGCCTGAAAACAATGAGTAGATTTGGAAATTGTTTAGACATTGATAAAAAAAAAATACATATATATCAAGATTCAAACCTGACTTCCTGAGAAATGTAAAAAATTACTTTACGCCTTTACCATTAGCCCAGGTGAAATTTATGATTATTAGATGCTTTGTTTTTTTATATAACCACTATATGTAGTAAATGATTTTTTTTTCTTAAAAACAATTTCGGCTGGCTCCAGCCCACCCATTCCTGTGGGTGGATCTGCCCCTATGTGAAACCAATCTCCATATGAATTTGGTTATTCCTTTTTAACTTGCTGTTTAGGTCATTAATTAATTTTCTTACTATTATTATTTCGAAGTATAAGTAATTAGCTATGATCGTCAATGTTATTCTAATGTTCGAAATTTCGATAAATTTAGATATATTAGTGATGACTATATATCAGCCAATGGTGCATATGTCGGGTTAGCCCCGCCGGGAGACGTTGGATCTTGGCAAAGAGAATGCAAGGTGACTAAATTTTGGACTGCATAATTCTAACATTCTTAATTAGAAGTATTTGTGTATTTTTAGAGAAATGATTATCTTGCCATATGACATGTTAAGTTTTTTTTTTTAATGGGAATGAAATGACATGTTTATCAATTGGTGAATTCTTGTATGATTTTGAAGTCTAGATTGATGTTACTGTCACTTGAGAACACATATATTAGTCAGTTTGAGAAGAGGATTACATGGATCAATTGAAAGTGAGAGAAATGGCATATTTATATTTGCATTTGTTCAAACATATTCCCATTCCAACTTACTTTAATTTGATTATAATCTCATATATGACTACTTACTATCAGGACTATCAATTTTGGACAACAGCAGACGAGGATGGCTACTTTTCCATCAACGACATACGCACTGGCGATTATAACCTTAATGCATGGGTCCCTGGTTTTATTGGAGACTATCAATATGATGTTGTTATCACTATAACCTCAGGTGCAACTTCCTTAGTTTTTCTTTTGGAGAAACTATGGTGAAATGAATTTGTATTTCACTGATTCGAAAATGGAAACAATGTCATGCAATATATGCAGGTTGTGAAGTTGATATGGGTGATCTTGTGTATGAGCCTCCTAGAGATGGCCCAACTTTATGGGAAATAGGCATTCCAGATCGATCTGCTGCAGAGTTCTATGTTCCTGATCCCAATCCTAGCTACGTCAACAAACTCTTTGTCAATCATCCTGACAGGTTAGCCTTCCATGCATATACCTTTTCGTTCAACCATTCCTTGACAAATTAAGGCTTTGGCTCCTGGAATTGTCTAACGTTTATGGTATTAGAGGCTGCTTCCTCAGATTCTGTTTGTTTGTATCACGTTGATCAGAGGCTGCAAAAGCGAAGATTTTTAGTATTGCATACACAGTGATGACTCATTTCTTGGCAATTTAAGTTTTTGGGGCGGTGATGAACACAATCATATTAGGATGGCCAGCGATGTCACATAGTTGCTCCGAAATTATTTTTACTAGTGATCATATATTATAATTATCAGAGTTAGGCATATAAAATTCCAAATAACATAATGATAAATTTTGTTTCAATTAACTTGGCAGGTTTAGGCAGTATGGACTGTGGGACAGATACACAGAGTTATATCCTGATACAGACTTGGTTTACACAGTTGGTGTTAGTGATTATAGCAAAGACTGGTTCTTTGCTCAGGTTACCAGGTTAGTACCAATTTCTTCTCATATTGCACTTTTGGGATCCAAATTGACCTTTAATCATTTTCCTTGTTTCTTTTATGTACAGGAAGAAAGATGAGAATAAGTATCAAGGAACAACTTGGCAAATTAAGTTCACGCTTGACAATGTAGACCAAAATGGTTCTTATAAGCTGAGACTAGCACTTGCATCTGCAACTCTTTCTGAATTGCAGGTATGAAACCATTCTCTAAACCGCTATCCATTATCTATCTAACTCGGAATGATAGAGTGAAGATTTAGGAATTTTTCTTCTTAGGGTGAGACGGAGAAACTGGCAGGCCAATTTGCTTTTTTGCTTGTCCAGCTTTCATTGCCCAATTTTTGAGGCAATTTGTCGAATTCCACCAACACTTTTTTTTTTCCCTTAATGTAATCTTGTTAGCCATGCATCTCTTACTGATCGAATTTTACATTTTTGTAGGTTCGAGTAAACAATCCAAAGGCAAATCCTCCTCTATTCACAAGTGGCTTAATAGGGAAGGACAATTCAATTGCAAGACATGGAATCCACGGGCTCTATTGGCTTTACAAGGTTGATATCCCAAGCTCTCGTCTTGTTGAGGGAGACAATACTATCTTTTTAACTCAACCAAGAAGCACAAGCCCTTTTCAAGGGATTATGTATGATTATATTCGCTTAGAAGGTCCGGATCTCGACATCTTGCATGATGAGATTGATCAGTAATACAAATACTCATAATCAATTGTAATATACGAGCAAAAATAATTGATTTGAAACCAAAATATGAACTTGGTTTAACAGAGAGAAATCTAAAACACTAAACAAGACTCGATGAAGAAAGTTTTATTGTAACAACATATAGCAGTACGTTTGCCTTATTCTTAGCAAAAAAGTCACAAATAGCATACTTGTCAATGTTGCTCATCTGGTAGAAAAGCTTTTACTAACACCCTTGCGACATTCTCTACCAATCTCAGTCCTCCGCCCAAAGTCAGAGATTACTGTTAAATCGAGTCTAATCGGTGGACTTTGGACAGAATTCTCAACCACTTGGACCGAGATTGGTAACGGTTATCACTACAAGAGTATTGTTAGAAACCTTTTCGCTTCAACATGCAAGAGTACGTACGTAACATTGAGAACTACCCGAAACCACGGCAAGATGTACTAATGCTCATAGAGTCGAGCCGGAAGGCATGGAGTGTGTAGGAGTAGGACTTCAACTTTGCCGGCTTTATGGTTGGTCATTCCACCTGCCTCGCGCGCTCATGTCAACTGGCTCGAAAGTTCAAACCCGTGAAGCAAAGAAGCGAGTACAAGCGGCATACTCTTTAGGGCAAGATAAATTCCAGGACAAATTCTTCTCCCACTGCTAAACGGTATTAACTCTAAAATTCTTCTAAATCTCTAACATCAATGCTCTTGTGGGTTGTGAGAAACCGCTCAGGTTGAAACTCATTGGGGTCAGGCCACACCTTCGGATCATCTTGTATCTTGGAAATGTTAATGATGAGGCGAGTTTTTGCTGGGATATGGTAGCCGCCGACGATGCAGTCTTCCGTGGACTCGTGATCAGGCCTTGGGATTGGTCCCGGAGGGTATAAGCGATGGGTTTCTTTGATAATGGTTTGGAGATAAACCAAGTTGTCCGTGTCTGATTCCTTGACTTGCCTCGATCTCTCTACCAACATGTTGGTCGTCTAACTCTTGTTGAGCCTTGTTTAGGGCTTCACGGTTGTTGAGAAGTAAAGTCAGAACCCATGTCAATGTCCCAGTTATAGTATCTATACCTCCTAAGAGAATAGTCTCCAAAACAAGTACCAATCAATATTTGAGTACAATATAGTGCTTGAGAGAGTTAGCAACATCCAAACAGAAAATCGCTCCAGAGATTGGAATTAAAATTAGCAAAATCTCATGCTTAATTATTGTGAAAGACTAATATAAATTTGAAAGAGAGATTAAGAAGATGATTAATGCTTGAGGGCAGACAATTGTGAAAGACTAATGTGTAACACATTTTGTGGATCGGACATGCACAGATTAATGATTAGTTTCTTGGTATTAATATCCCATGAAAAAATAGCATCAAATATGTTAAATTAGAGTTTAATACTTGTAATACAATTTGTGCCTAAACCACAAAAGAGGTGAACTCTGAAGCCCTAAAACCGCATTATTTGGTAGGCTCATGAACGCCAACACGATGGTTCGCTGGCACCGTTGGTTAATAGACACAACGCTCCGGTGGCGGTTTCTGAAAATTGTAAAACCAGGGGTTATCCTTCGTAGACGATTCTCGACCGAGCCCACGTACCCTTAGCAGTTGTAATGGGTGAAATAGTTTACTCATACACAAAAGACACATACAATAAGAAAAAATGAACTCCTAAACGGCTAAACTTGAACATAAACACAAGATGGGCACCAAAAAAATATACTATTCAATCTCAGTTTATATCATCACAATATTGGTTTTTAAAGTTGTTTAATGCGGTTTATCTACTTTTCTTTATTTGGTCGAGAACAAGTCGTTTTCTTAGGTCTAGCTAACTGTTATTGATACTTTCAAAAAGTAGCTCGTTCATATTAGCAATTATTTTTAGGGATATTTAGATAAACATCCTTGTCATTTTTATTTTACTAGGTATGATCCATTGATTTTTTTCTTATGATATTTGGTCCAACATTAAATTATAGATGCCACATTGGATATATTTCTTCCATATTTTTGAAATTATTTACTGAATGTGCCATTATCAGAATACCAATCAACATTTAATTTAAATCCCTAAATTTAAGTTTATTATTCAAATTTTCATTATTACTAATCGTGTAATAAATTCCTACATTTAATCATATCATTCAAATTTTCATCAAAGTTAATAGTATCTAAATTTAAGTTTATTACTCAAATTTTCATTAAATTTATTTATTTATACGAAATTTTTTATAAAAAAAACAACAAATTTGCACAAATTAAGGTGTAGGTAATTAAACCCTAAAAAGTTAATTACCTATATTTTTGTAGCTAAACTATGACTAATTAATTAATAGCGATTTCCCTAAAAAAATTAATTAATAGCAATAGGTAGTTTACTTAGATTAGTGTAGGTAATTTACCTTTGTACTTTGTAGGTAAATTAATTTATTAATAAGTGGCGTAGGTAAATTATGAATTAAGTCAATGTAGGCAATTTACCTTTGTAGGTAAATTAATTTATTAATAAGTGGTTGTAGGTAAATTAATTATTAATTTTATAATAAGTCTTATAGACTAGTGATCAATCCATGAATCAAGGTATTCATTTTTTCATTCTTTCTTCTAAGAGGTTTTCGTTTTAAGACATAAAAACTAATTTTTATTTCCGTCCATGTATTATAGGTAAATTATGTATGAGGATCCATTTTTATATATAGTTGTAGGTAATTAAATTAACAATTTATCTTTATGCTACAGTGCATCGTTTCAAATTTAACAAGATATAATACTAAGAGTAACGAGAAAAAGTATATAATTTGAAATCAATATGCATCAATTATCTATACCAAAATAAGCAAAGATAATATCTATACCACAACAAACTAAGAAATATGTACCTATTAATAATATACCAAAGAAAAAATTATGAAACTTACCTTGAATATTGAAGAAGATAATCAAAGAATTGTAAGAACCGAAGAACATACAATATATATACAGAAAACAAACACTATGAAGAGATGGAAACAAATCCTAATAAATAGTACTATGACTACTATCACATAAATCTGAAACATAGTGTTAAAATTAAAACAAAATGATTATAAATATAATCGAGACTCAATTATAGGGAGGAAATAATTTTATTTCCAAATGAAAAAAGTCAATGTGTGTTTAATGTTTAATTTTAATTTTTAACTTATGATATTTAAGTTAATGGGCATTTTGGGTATAGTATAATTTGCCGAGCTGACTCATCGAACCTAAAATGGAAAAAAAATCTACGTGACTCTTTGTCAAAGGACTAAATCTAGGAAAGAAAAATCACCCGAATTTTAATTAAAAAATCAAAAGAGGGAAGGACTTTATTCTAATTTCTCCTTATTTTTAAGCACTCGTACAAAAAATTCGAAGGGTGGATGATTTTTTGGATGTGCCAAATAACATTTATTTATATATTCTCAAATATATATAGTAATCCAATCTATAAACAAAAACCAAACAAAAAGGACGCTAGTATAGATCAATTGAGAATTGGGTGTTAATTAAGATTTGTGTACATACCAGGGAGACAGCTTTATGGATTCCCAGCTTTATTGATAGTATCAGCATCATAAGCAGTAGTCACATTGTCATGAATGTCATCACCATCTAGAATGGAAAGCATCGCATCCATAAAATCACGCTCCTCATTATCATCACCATCGCCATCACCACCACCGTTTGAATTCTTATTATTAATCATCTTCCTCTTCTGCTTATGCTCTTCCAACCATCCATGAAGCACAAAATCCACCTCCTTGGCTATATTCTTCATCGCTCTCTTAACCCTAAACAAGTCCAACCACCTCAAAAATGGAATCACATCAGACACCGCAAAAGCCGCAAGCAATTTCTCATATCCCCTAATTTTCTCCCTGACCAGCAACTCACCTTTCTCAAGGTTTAAGCTCTTCGCAGCTACTGAAAATCGCTTCCCTACGATCATTCGAAATATCACGCGTACGTTCTCATTTATGCCCTCAAACCATTCTTCCATCTCCACCACCATCCCAGAATCGTTCTTCAAATTCGAACCACCACCATCCCTCCTCCTGCTTCTGTCCAATATTCCCTTAATCGCCGCCTTCACTTCGGATTCCCGAATGTGTTTTCAGGGTTTCGAGGCGGTGGCTGGACAAGGCCTCGATCATGACTATCCTCCGTATTTTCCGGAAGTAGTGGTCGTAACTGCTGAAGACAAAGAAGGCACCGTCGTAGCCGAGGGTGTCTTTGGCTAGAGATTTTGGACGGCTGGCGAAGATGACGTCATTTGTCTTTAAACAGTCTTTGGCCATTTCCGAGTTGCTGACGACTATAGTTCTCTTCAGTCCCATCTTCATAGTGAAGATGGGTCCGTACTTAATTATCTGCCATTTTACCCATACTATGTGGGCTGGTTCTGATGCGCCTCTTAATTAGTGAAGGTGGCCGATTATAGGCCAAGCGCCGCCGGCTTCCGGTGGTAGGTTGAGTTTTCTCGCTACCCTTGTGGAGTATTGGAGTAACAGAGAGTAGAGAAATACTAGTGAAAAGGCCAAAACAATAGTGAAGGTCCTAGAGGGGGGGTGAATAGGACTTCTTACAACTTTTTCGTTTTAAATCGGTTTCAAGGATAGCAATGGTTGAAGCTATCCTGAATCACAATTGTACGATTATGTAAAGTAAAGTTGCAGTAAATATAAATAACACAAAGATGTTTTTTACTCGCAGAAACCCTGCAACCAGGGAGAAAAACTGCGTGCCCCTTACTCTTGAAGGGCAAAACTTTTCACTATGCAATTCAACACTTCTTACAAGATTGTAGCAACCTGGGATAGTTAGCCGCGCTTCTATCCTTCCTAGACTCTTCCTAGTCTACGACCTGTTCTAACTCACTTGTCTCTAAGTGTTTACATATGAAAGTTTCCAGAAGTTCCAACCTCAGAACTTAGCTACTTCTAAACTAATTCTTTGTGGACACTTCTCGGGTTGTTGCACTACCAATCACGATCTCATGGTATGCAAATGCAATATGAAGATTATGAAAAGAGTTTTTGTTCAAAGCTCTAAGATTTACAATCAACAAGGAAGACTTAGAGCAACAAGCTGAACAATGCAAGATGCAAATAAAACTCAGAAAATGTGCCAAGACAATTTTCACAATAAAACAACCAAAGAAGCAAGGAGCACCTTACTTCTTATTTATAGGCTAAGGTGAAGCTCATAGGAGAGCAGCCACATAAGCCCTCATGGTCAGAAACATTTTGGAAAAGCTAAGCCAGATTTGACAAGTGATCAAGCTAGCAAAAGGACGAAAATAGACTTTCCCAAAAAGTAAACTTTTCAAACAAAAGGCAAAAGGTTTTGCAAACTTATCAAGGTATTGATATGACCTACACAGCAAAACAACTTTTCCCAAAAGGCTAAACATAACCTTAGCATAGGCATGTGAACCAACCATGTGCACCCTAGAACCTAGGTCACGGGTTGGAGAGTTATCCCACAACCCCAAATGAAACTTGGGCGCCAATTTTATCAGAAGCATAGCTACATGTTTAGTCATTTTGAAAAGTAAAATATCTGGAAAGATGGAACCTACATAGGTAAGATAAACATCAGCTTTCAAGATCATTTTTGTTCTTCAACATAATTGTTCAGGGAACTCAGGATAGGAAGCAAGTCTGCTATCCTCGGTGAAAAATAATGAAATGCATATGCATGCTTTTACCTGAGAACCATGAGATCATATTGGGCCTTCTCTTGAACTTGGGCCTTCAGACTTTATTTCCACTGGCCTGACTATTTAGTCAAAGGCTGTGTTTTGTTCAAAAGAGGATTGCCAATATCTTTATGCCTACAATCTCCCCCTTTGGCATTCCTGAACAAAACACACTTAGCTATCCTATTCATCCTGCAAAAAAACACACTTACCAGAGACACAAAAACACGTGAAGCATAGCAGGAAATCATATGAATAACAAAAATTGAGGATAGCAGAGACATTATGTATCACAACACACCATAGAAACTGAAATATTCATAATGGGCATAATGTCATAACACCCTAGAAACTAGAACTAGTTCTCCCCCTTTTTGTCAGGAAGTGACAAAGGGAACCAGAGACACAAACAGAAATAAACAGCCGAAAAAGAAATACATTGAGCATCAAAACATAACCAAGGAGAATTAAGTAGAATCATCAACAACATCATCCAAAACACCCTCAACATCCTGATCATCAGCACCAGCAGCGGATATGGGCTCATCAGAAGACTCCCCCTCACGAGCAGCATCGCCATCAACCTCCATGTGAGGATCCGTCGCCTCCTTGTCTCCGGAAGAAGACACAGAGTCAGGAGGGGAGCGCCTGGTTCTATCACCAGCAGCAGCAGGGCGAGCAAGTTTGCCAACCAGGCCTTTGAACGTGGTCTTCAGATCAGCAATTTGAGCTCCAATGGACGCCTTGACGTCAGTGATGGCAGCAGTGATGGCCTGATCCAAGGTCTTCTTAATCTCTCGCTTGAGCAAGGTATGCTCAAGAGGCTCAACATAAAAGGAAGACTGAGCCGAGGATTTAGAGATAGTAAGGCGATCCACTGGAGGAATGGGGCCGAGAACCACATCCTTGTTCCAAACCTGGACACCAGCATCAACACACATCAACGTAATCAATGCAGGAAAAACAAGTGAGCTTTTGATGGAGCGACGGTGGGGGATAGCAGCCTTGCGGATAGCCTGGAACATGTAATACTCAGCTGGGAGAGTGGGATGTCCCTTGGTGCAGAAGTAGTCGATTAAAGCAGCTTGCTGATGGGGGATTTTGCTGGTCTGGGTGGTGGGAGTGAGCAGGGTACGAGCCAAAAATCCCATGGTTTTGTACCACTCAGTCATGTATTGACTGGACAAATAACACTCCGAGATAGGTTCAGTGGGAGGAGTGGAATAAAAATGGGTAGCAAGATCAGCAAGAGTAGCTGCAGCTAAGAACTGCTTAACTTGAGACATGATGCTCTTCTCGGTTTGAGGCAAGGAGAGGAGTTGACGAATCTTGGACGGGGAGATGTCAACGGAAATTCCACGAACAACCACATGAATGGGATCCCGTGACCTGAGCTTGACCTCAGCACTGATGTTCTCAGGGAAATTTGCATAGAACTCATGAACCAGAGTGAGATTTACCTGAGGGAAGGATTCCAACTATGGATATTTCTTATGTATGGAAAGAAATCCAACTATGGAACATTGCAGACGTGGCTTGGAAGATATATATATATTGATAGAATATATTCCCAAATTATTAGGTTTCCTAGTTTTAATTTGATGTTGTTACCTAATTCGGCTCATAAAGTAAGTTTTCTACAAATACCTCCATACTGATCGATATATACAGTAAAATAAGATCCTATAAAAATCCAAAATAAATTTTCTCTCATATTTTACAACGTAGGGCATAAGACTCTCACTCAGAGATCAACTGCGATGGGGAAGAAGAGAAAGTCCATAGTCACAAGCCTTGAGGAGGTGGATCGAAGCATGTACGCCTCCTTCTGCAGCGCTGCTAATTCCCTCTCTCAGCTATACACACAAGGCATGAACAACCAGAAGCTCTCTTTCGAAGCCGGCGAACGCCATGCCCTAGATAAAATTTATCAGTGGATCCTCAGTACACAACAAGGAGGATCGAGAGTTACAACAGACGATGTACTCAGTTACCTTGAGAATGAGTTGGATTATTGTGGAGAGAAGCCGCAGTCAATTTTCCCTAGAGCACTGCCAGTCCATTATCATCAGCATACACAGCCCGCTGTACAGTTCAAAGACTCGGCTTTTCCGAGTTTCAACGACTCGTCAATGGACATACATCCTGGTCACTAATAATTAGATGGCCCAACATACAAGTAGTTATATATATTTACTGTCTTGTTGGAGATTAATTGTTTTAGGTCTTTTCAATCTTCTGCAAATTAAAGCATATTTTAATTTGGTACGTGCCTAAACGAAACCATTTTTTTTTTGTTTCTATTGGGAATTGTATATTACAATTGAAGGTAAATCTTGTGTTGTGTTGAAGGAAACTTAATTTGTGTGTGCCTAGTCAATTTATGAGCAATCAATTATAGATTAGAATAAGGAAAGAGAATCCTTCTAGAATATGGTTTAGAGTTAGAATAGGATTCATGATTCAATTAGATTGTATCTTGTACTCCTCCATAAATAAATATTCATATTCATCAATGAAATATATCAATACTAGAGCTATTCTCTTCTTCTTTACTTTCGTTATTCTACAACACGTTATCAGCACAAGCCATAACCTTGAATCAATATATAGCCAAAAACCTTGAGCACCTGTTATGCGCCAAAACCCTAGAACCCTATCCCCTAGGTTCAATCCGTGCGCACGCCGACCGAGGCCGAAACTGCCGGCCCTCCACGCCGCACCTTAATCCCCTCCTGCACACCCGTGTGTCATCTTCTGCATACCATCTTCAAGTTCAAGACCTAGAAGAACCTAAGAAAAGAATTCCAAGTAAGTTTTAAGATTAAAGTTGCTGCTTTCTGCACTTTCAAGTACTTCTTCTTTTCTCCGAGGACTTGCAATCTCCCTTTTTCTTCCTCCCACCTTTCTGTAACGTGAGATTCTTGAAACTTAAGCCGAACTGTGGGGGTTCGATGTAAAACTCCGGATGATGACTCCGTAGAGAGAAGAGAGTTGAAACGACCATACTACATCAAAGTTTCACCTAAATCTAAATACGTGGAAAACGTTTCTTGGGAGCATAGCAACTATCAATGTTAAAAAAAACTATAAAATATATATACACACACACATTAGTATATATATATATATATTATACGCAACAGTGTAGGTAAATTAACAACTATCAATGTTAAAAAAACTATAAAATATAGGTTGATGTACATGAATGATTAGGTAGAGAATCATAGTAATGAGAGAACATGTTGTTTATGATTGTTAAGTGTTAACAAAATCTCAACTAGGCAACAATAGCAACAAAAAATAAATAATACCTCATGACTATGGAAGCCAAAAGAAGAAAGAAGACAGACAAAATCTTGAGATTCTAGAACCCTACGGTCACAGCACAGCGTCCCCCAAAATTTTCATCTCCATTTTCTTAAGAAATAACGTTGAGAATAATTTTTTTTTTGTTTATGAAAAGAAATTTAAAATCAAATAGTAATATAGTGACAAAATATTAGTAAATAATTATTTGCATTAAATATAAGGAGAATCAAGATGCAAAATGCAGGGAGAAAAAAAAGTTTGGATTAAATTCAGTTTACCCCCCTGAACTTTACACCAAACATCATGTTAGTTCATGCACTGCTAATTTCATCAGAAACACCCCTATACTCTTTAATTTAATCATTTTAATCCCTCTGTCAGTCAATCCGTTAACTTTGACCGTTAAGTGATGACGTGGCATGAGTGGGGCCCATTTTTGGCTGACTTGGCAGTGACGTGGCATGCTCAGTCATCAACCAAAGCTGACTAGGCATGCCACGTCACTAACGGAGGGACTAAACTGATTAAATTGAAGAGTATAAGGGTGTTTATGATGAAATTAGAAGTGCAGAGACTAACATGATGTTTGGTGTAAAGTTCAGAGGGGGTTGACGTGTCGTCAAAGTGTGGTGGAAGTATAGATTAATGATCGGGGGAATGTCGTACCCAAGGGATTGGAAGGCCTAAAATCCCTATAAGCGATACAATGCAACCAAGATATATTAGCACTAGAAGTGGTGCCACAATGAATGAACTATGTACTTAGAAGTGGAGTATGTGCAACATGCAAGTGTAGTGTTCAAAGTGGTGTCACTCTTGAGTGACTAGTGACCAAAACAGTGATCTAAAGTAACATTACTAGACTAGGCAACAAGTAAAGGCACAAGTGATTGTGCTTGATAGCGTAAAGTTGTTGAGGTGACAAGCCCAACAAAGGTGTGGTTGTGATCAAGTGATGAAGACGATTGGGGTTTCGGGTTAACTCTAACCCACTCCAATGAATCTCAAACCTAATGAATATGCAATGTTGAATAATTAACGAACCAAATTTCGTATCTTAGCCATGTTATGGTTCCAAGACCGAGTCTCAATCATCCTCTCGTGCCAAATTATGCTATTCACAACAACTTGAACTCCTACTCAATTAACCTAAGCCGTGTTAAGGTCCCCAAGTTAATCAAGTAAGGCAAAAGACTTTAAGACTAGGAATTCAAACAAGGAAAGCTTCATGCTCATACTCATCATGCTCAAATGTCAATTGTCCAAGATTGTTAAGGTGACTAATCTAAACAATCTCACACAATACAAGTTCAACACATGCTCAAGAATTAATCTTATTCAATAACAAGCATCAAACATGATTAAATTGACAAAGAACATGTTCATCTTTCAATCAACATACACAAACATTAAGGTTCATCAATACATCAATATTGTCAAGAATGGAAACATGAATTCAAAGGATAACTAGAGTAGGGTTAAGAAATTCTCAAGGGATGATGGCCAGCAGATCCTTGGTGACTCCAAGTATAGATGATAGCCCCATCTTGAACTCCTCTTCTCTCCCAATCTTTTTCTTCTCCAAGTTCCCGAATTCCTTGTGTTCTTGACGAATTCCCAGCTGTGGAGCTTGAAACGTGGTGGAATGGTGGTGAAAGTTAGTTCCTAAGATAAATGGATGTCTTAGGAACAACTTTCGTGAAAGAAGGAAAGTGATTTGAGGGGTGGAAGATGGTGAAAATGGAAGAACAAAACTGGACAATTTCTTGGTGTTTTTGGTGGATAGAATGTGGAATGGGGTGGCTGATTCCTTTAATGGAGGTGTCTAAATATATATATGATGCTGATTCAAGGGTTTGGATTCAAGGGGAGTGATCCTAGGGTCCAAAAATAAGATGTTACACATGTGTAAGGAAGACTAAGGGACAAAATGGAAGGCTAAGGGACAAAATGGTGTTTAGAGACAATGAGGAGCTGATTTTGGGACCATAGGATCAGATTTGAGACCATATGCTAAGAGACAAATGGTGCCTTGAGTATTAAATGCTTTGTCTCTCATTTGAACTTGAATTTGCCACCAAAATATCTCAATCACTCAAAATGGGCTCTCCTTGTGGGCTTGGGCAGCTCATGGATGGATTTGAAATTTGATGCCTTCGGGTTTGACCTCGGAGTTGACCACGCGTGGGCCCGGTTGACTTCGGTTGACTTTTATCTTTTTCTCGGGAATGCTCCAATTGGTCCCGAAAATGCATATTTTATGCCGAATTACCTCAACTCACTTAAATGACCTAAAAATATTAAAACACAAGTTAAATGCAACAAACGACTTTTGGAGTAGCTAATTCCCGTGATTAGAAAGACAATTTGCGCTACAATTAAGTGCAAATCAGGGTAAACTGAATTTAATCATTTTCAAAAATACCATTTTACATAGAAATCATGTGCTATAATAAGGAAAAATTTCTCAATTTGCACAATTGACAAAAATAAGCGAAACACCGATTTCGATAGACAATGTGTTGTCAAAGTCCATTTGCTTTGTTTAATTATAGAGTCCAAAAGAGCCATAATAAGTAAATTCTCTTACGTACATTTCTTCAAACTTAAAAAAAAAAAAAAATTAAACACTTGTAGCGACAAATTGGTCGTCGCTACAAGAGGCTTCTAACTTTTTTTATTTTCTTTATTTTAATTTGATGAAATAGTTAAAAAAGATTTTTTCGGTCCTCATAAGGTCTCACGTTAAACTTCAGTAAGACTCTAAAATAATTTTGAGAACCCATACAAACCGTACTTGAGAATTTCAAAGTTAAAAAAATATTTATATAAAAAAAATATATATAAATATTTTTTTAACTTTGAACAAATGTAAAATAATTTAGTTATTGAGGCTCATAAAATCTATGATTAAACAATACAAACGAGCTTTGGCTTTCACAATCTACCGAAATCGAGTTTTCGCTTACTTTGGTGAATTGTGTCAAATTGAGGAAAATTTCTTTGTAGCACATGATTTTTATGAAAAATGATATTTTTGAAATTCTCAAGTACGGTTTGTACGGGTTCTCAAAATTATTTTAGAGTCTTAGTGAAATCTAACGTGAGACCTTATGAGGACTGAAAGAGTTTTTTTTAACTATTTCATCAAATTAAAATAACCAAAATAAAAAAAACAGTTAGGAGCCTCTTGTAGCGACGACCAATTCGTCGCTACAAGTGTTTAAATTTTTTTATTTTTTTGAAGTTTGAAGAAATTTAAGAGAATTTACTTATTAGGCTCTTTGGACTTTATGATTAAACAAAGCAAATGGACTTGGGCAACACATTGTCTATCGAAATCGGGGTTTCGCTTATTTTTGTCAATTGTGCAAATTGAGAAAAAATTTCTTATTATAGCACATGATTTCTATGTAAAATGGTATTTTTAAAAATGATTAAATTCAATTTACTCCCATGAACTTTACACTAAAAATCATATTAGTCTCTGCACTTCTAATTTCATCAGAAACACCCCTATACTCTTCAATTGAATCAGTTTAGTCCCTCCGTCAGTGACGTGGTATGCCCAGTCAGCTTTGGTTGATGACTGGGATGCCACGTCACTGCCAAGAATGGGCCCCACTCATGCCACGTCATCACTTAACGGTCAAAGTTAACGGATTGACTGACGGAGGGACTAAACTGATTAAATTGAAGAGTATAGGGGTGTTTCTGATGAAATTATAAGTGCAGGGACTAACATGATGTTTGGTGTAAAGTTCAAAGGGGTAAACTGAATTTAATCCAAAAAGTTTTTACCAATTTAACAAGTTAACGACGGTTTAGAGTTGAATATTAGGTTAAAGGATATATTTGGCATCTCGAAATATAAAAGGCTGACTCATCGTTTTCAAAATGGAAAAAAACTTAGTTGGCATAATCCATCAATAAAAAATTACTTGAGTTTTAATTAAAAATAGAAAAGTGACAAGGAATTTTTCCTAATTTATACTTATTGGTAACCTTTTTTATGAATGAATTAATGATCACCTTCCTTAAAAAAAATGACGTACTAAAGTATCAAGTTTTCTTTTCGAGCTAGCCCTTAATTTCTAAGTCTTATTTATTTGAGGTTTTTAAATCTCAAACACGAGAAATTATTAAGTTGTCCCGGACTACCACATGTCTGTGGTCCCTGATAACTTGATCGGTCCATATGAGCCTTACTTTGATAATTTGTCCCATGTATCAAGACATGTGGTAATCCCGGACTACATAATAATTAATTACTCCTCAAACACATACCACACAAATTTTGTCTTATTTCTAACAGATGTGCTAGGCATTAAAAAGTTAATAATCGTAACAAACACATACCATACATATTGCATTTTCCATAGATGTAATGAAATTTGAATACTTTCTTAATCTGACCTAATGTTTGTATTTAGACAGTTCCACCAAATCAATATATAATGCCTAAGTAGACTGTTAAGATCATGCATTAGATCACATCCTAATTGCAATTCGGTAGTAATTAAACAGCTAACTAGCTAAGTCCACTCCTCCCAACTTTTATATATATTTTCATCTGTTTCTCAACAAAGAAATCATGCTTTGCCCATCTGGTTCACCAAACACAAATGTACAGCGGTAGCGACAAAGTAAAGCCATCAATCAGAAGAAAGTGAAAGCAACGTACAGAATATCTACATATCATAAGCCTAGCCTTTTGTTTCTTGTTCACGGAAGCTTGGCCCAGAAAGTTCACATGTCGACCTTTCCTGTCGGATTAGGCGAAGGACCAATCGGAACCATATTTTCGCTTTCCACTATAACGTGGATTTCGGCAAAGTTGGGTACCATTATTCTTCTCTTCTTCTCCAGCCAGTCATTTCTGGATGGGAATATATTCATCCAAGCCACTGCTTCAGAAAATACAACAGCCCTGCAACTGCATATCTTTGATCAATATGTAAGTTTAAGTCGGAAATTCTATCATGCACCGGTGTTTTACGGTCGGATCACGGCGAGTATGTCATACACCGGTGCATGGTAGGAGCTCTCGTTTTAAGTGGTCTTTCTATTATCAAATTAATGGTGTACGGTGTACCCGGCCTTCTGATTTGAAATCAGTTTCTTTTTTTCTCTTTTTCTTTATATGCGCAGGTGGTGATGGATAATGGCATTCTCCAAGTCAATCTTTCTAAACCAGAGGGGATGGTGGTCGGAATACAATATCAAGGCATCGACAATTTGCTTGAAGTTCTTCAAGATGAAACCAATAGAGGGTACCTCTTGCTTGCTACAATTTCATGTCATGATATCATCTTGTTTATTTATTTAATTATTTTGGAATCAAAGATTATATTAGTTGATCATGCTATACATGCAATCTCAATAATACGCTGTGGAATGAGGCATTTTCAGTATTCAATGCTGGAATATGTGTCAATTAACGACTCACATTGTTTAGAATTCAATCCACTTGTACAAGGTATATGAAAATTTGGAAAGATGTAATAAAAGCAAATGTCATGCATATTACTTTTCCTATTTTGCAATTAATTATTTCATAATTAAAGGTATGATAATTTCCACTTGTGTCAAATTATTTATAGTAAATAATTCATCCGACTGAAAATGAGTTAGAATTAGAATAGGTCAACAATTTTTTTTTTGAGTGCAAGATGTCTCTAATTAATAATTTTTGGGTCAATATATGCATGCGTTTCGATCAGCTTATCTATATAACGATGTAGGTATTGGGATCTGGTTTGGTCTGCACCAGGAATAACAAGAAAAAAAGGTGCATTTGATAGGTACATATGTTCACTCTATATAATATCTATTTTGATCGATAATAGTACTAATCAACATACGGTTATGATAAGAATTGTTCTCTTGCTAGATAGTCGGACATGCATGTCGTGTGGTTATTATCATCTTAGAGTTAGAGCGCCTAATGAAAAGTTAAAAGTTTTTTGTTTATTATGTTAATCAGAAATTGCATTGGCATGATGTGCAATTATGCAGGATTGAAGGAACAAATTTTACGGTTATAGTGGAAACTGAAGATCAGATAGAGCTTTCCTTCACCAGAATGTGGGATCCCTCTCTAGAGGGCAAAATGGTCCCCTTAAACATAGATAAAAGGTTTTTTATTTTGTTTTAATTTTAGTTTGATTAATTGATGTTAAATTGATAATGGCAATGACAAACAATGTGAATTTTGAAGGTTTGTTTTGCTTAGCAACTCGTCGGGCTTCTATACTTACGCCATTTATGAACACTTGAAGGAATGGCCTGCTTTCAACTTGACCAACACCAGGACTGTGTTTAAGCTCAGAAAGGACAAGTAAGTCACTTCCTCATTTTCTCTTTTATTTACTATGATCAAAATAATCTTAATTTTTCATTTTCTTTCTTGGTTAGTTGGGAGCTTGAATTTGAAAAAGATATATATTATAAAAAAATACGGCTACCTTTCTCGTGATTTCGAATCCAAAAGAAAACAAATGCTTGCTTTCTCGTGATGGTTATGATATTTTCCAATATATCTCATGTAAGCAGATCGATCCAGAAAGGTTATTAACTGCCAATAGAGAGACACCTTTGACCAGAAAAAAAAAGAAAAAAAAGAGAGAGACACCATGCTTTTAACTTCAACTTAGAGTAGATATATATAACGTCATCAGAACCCCAATAATTAGGTCAATAACATCCCACGTATTAAAAATTAATTAACAAAAATATACTTCTAAGTAGATTAACATGTTTGCCTAATACCATTTGATTCAATGACATTAGGTTTCATTACATGGCAATGTCAGACAACAGGCAAAGACATATGCCCCTTCCCGATGATCGGTCGGCAAAAAGAGGGCAAGCCCTGGCTTACCCAGAGGCGGTCTTGCTCGTCAATCCGGTCGAGCCGGAGTTCAAAGGAGAAGTATGCATTGTTTTCTTCCTATTAATACTAATAAAAAAAATATTATATCATATTTAATCAAATTCTTTTATATTCACATTATTATTAATATTTTCTTGTGCGCTAAGTAATTGATTGACACACTATTTTAGAGTCTCTTATTTCCACAATGCATTCAAACAAGAATGAACATAATTCAATTGTGTAAATTGATGTTTTGACAACTAATTAATTAACATGATAATAGTCTAGTAATAAAACATAACATCTTTGCATGACACAATAGAGTTAATTAGGGTTTTCGGTTTCGACTTAATTAATCACATTAATCTCCTTCTCTTGTTGTTACATTGATATATTTTTTCAGGTGGATGACAAGTATCAATACTCGATTGAGAACATACATAATCGGGTGCATGGATGGATATCAAATGACTCACAGGTGGGATTTTGGCAGATTACTCCAAGTGAAGAGTTTAAATCTGGTGGACCCCTCAAACAATGCCTTACTTCCCATGTGGGGCCTACCACCCTTGCCGTAAGTATTATTTAATTAGTAAAATAACTTTTGATCGAAGAATATATATGTTATGTTGTTAGATTATGAATTTGAATATTACTTTTAAACTATGATTAAAATTAAATTCCTTAATACACATGACTTTTTTCTACTCTACTATAATATTAGCTCGAGTAATTTTCAAAAACAATTATATCATATCTTTAGCGCTATTGAAGATTACTAATTAATGCATGCTAATTTCGATTGCAATATTGGAATAATCAACAGATATTTCATAGCACCCATTACTCGGGAGAGGAATTGATAATACAATTTGGGTCCAATGAGCCATGGAAGAAAGTGTTTGGTCCCGTTTTTTTCTATCTTAATTCTTTGGTTGATGGAGCTGATCCTATTCAGCAGCTATGGGAGGATGCTAAACAACAGGTCCAATGCATTAATCTTTGTTTTTATAAAGTTATGCATACAAATAACAACTTCAATGGGTTCATAGATGATATTAACTTAAAAAAATACATGATATTTTTCAGATGAACAATGAAGTTCAAAGCTGGCCATATGATTTTCCAGCTTCGAAGGACTTTATGTCGCCTAACCAACGAGGAACAGTTAGCGGCAGATTATTAGTCCGTGATAGGTACTTAATTCACTCCTTCTTAGATTAATTTACCGTACATCATTTGTTCTTAATATTTTTTTTTTCAAGAATGAGTGCAACTTTCTCGATAAAATGCATCAATTAAAAGGTTAAGGTACCGGCAAAAACAAATTTGTTCAAGAGCTTTGTCCTCAATCTCGCCCTATGAAGAAAATTCATGAATCGATCCGGCACTACAGGAAAGAATCCATATTACATCCATAATTGGAAAATTTGAGCAAATTTTCACCAACTACGTACACTTGCAGGTACGTTACGAATGATGAGGATGTACCCGGAAATGGAACTTTGGTAGGGTTGGCAGCTCCAGGAGCTGTTGGATCGTGGCAGCTAGAATGCAAGGTACGTTATTTTAATTCTCTCTAACTAGTTCCATTCTAAATCTTGATCATATGTTAAGATAGCAATTTTAAATTTTCACATAACATAATTTTATATTATACCCTAGGGTTACCAATTCTGGACCAAAGCAGACAATAATGGCTGCTTCTCTATTCATGGCGTACGTCCAGGGACCTATAATCTTTATGCATGGGTTCCTGGTTTTATTGGTGATTACCGAGATGTTTCTGAAATTGTTGTAACTCCAGGTCTTATTCTAATTTGATCTTTTTCTTATTTATGTTTGACTAGATATTGTCATAAACAATTTTGTGGTTTATCAAATACTAATGTAAATTAAGCTGCAGGTGGTGATGTTGATGTTGGTACACTTGTATATGAGCCTCCAAGAACTGGCCCAACTCTGTGGGAAATAGGCGTCCCAGATCGAACTGCAGCAGAATTTTACATCCCAGATCCTGATCCAAAGTACATTAACAAACTCTATGTCAATCACACTGAAAGGTTTGTTCTCCTTATTATAGCTTGTAATTAATCTGCTCAGATTTTATAGTTGAATCATAATTAGGGTAGATCATGAAACTTATATGTTTATTGTGTTGTACAGGTTTAGGCAATATGGATTGTGGGAAAGATATGCAGACTTATATCCTGACAATGACTTGGTTTACACCGTCGGCGTTAGCGATTATAGAAAAGATTTCTTCTTCGCCCAGGTTACCAGGTTCGTTAATTACTCTTAACTGTATATTATTTATCATAAGAAAAATTCATGAATCCGTCGTTAGCTTCTACTTATACGTGTCATTCTAGTGTAAAGACCTTTTTAGGGTCATAACATTAAAGTTTTATTTTATTATTCGCAGGAAGACAAATAATAACACATACAATGGATCAACATGGCAGATTAGGTTCAAACTTGACAATGTGGACAAGAACACTACCTACAAGCTACGAATAGCTCTTGCAACAGCACATGTTTCTGAATTACAAGTATTACTCTTTACCTCCACAAATTACTTATTAACTTTCCTTAACACATATGCTGACAATTTGAATGCATATATATATATATATATATATATATATACTTAGATTCATTACTAGAAAAATGTTTTCATGCAAAACAAATAGCTAGTACACTATATTGCCAATTTGTCAACAACACATATCAGACGGTCTATGTGACAAGAGAACATTAATCATTAAATCTCTAACATGTTGTGTTTATCAATATTCTAGGTTCGAATCAACGACCCCGATGCAAAGAATCCTCTATTTACTACCGGACAGATTGGGAACGACAATACCATCGCGAGGCATGGAATTCATGGACTGTATAGGCTATACAATGTGGTCATTCCAAGCGCTGAGCTTGTGGAAGGGAACAACACTATTTTTCTAACTCGAGAAATGAGTGTCAGTCCCTTTCAGGGAGTCATGTATGATTATATTCGTTTAGAAGGCCCCCCATCTTCTAGTGACAACAATGATATTGGATTTAGTTCTTAGGAAGTAGTTAAATCCAACAAATTAATCATCCATTTTATTATGTAGCCATTTATTTGATAGAAAAGAGAAAAGAAATAAAGTTTTCATTTTTTTCTCCATTTGTAATCATTTTGGGTAAATGATATAGCATACGCAACAACAATATTAATTGGGCAAGTTTACATTTACATTGGACAAAATTTTGAAGTGCCATTGGATTAATTGCATATATATATTTGCATATTGTGTTCTTCCACATGCATGCATGACGCTTGTAATTAAGCAATTCACAACCATTAGTGCACTAAGGTTGATGCATGTGAGTCTCGATGTGGCATGCATGTTGCAAGGCTAGGCCACACCATTTCACTATCATATACATTCGCTTGTCGAGGGTGTACTCACATAGCACCTCGAGACTCACACGCAACTACGACGATTTGATGTCACCCGGACCATGCCACATCATGTCCTAAGTCTTCCTCATTCCTTGAGCCTAATCAAGTAGTAATTAGAAGAGTTTTTTTTTTTTTTATAAGATAGTCATTAGAAGAGTTACAAAAACCTATGGGAACTTTATGAAAATTGAGCTTGAGCAAGATGCTACTTTCACTACCATGACTTCCCACGCAATCAAGCAAACTTAAGCTTGAAGATATCTCCCTAAACAAACAATCCAACACCACAAACGATAATTTATTATAACATATAAAAGTTCAGAAAAGTACAAAAAATCACACACATTTTGGCAAGCAATTACATGCATTATACATGAGTAAAGAAAAACCACACGCAAGGGAAAAGTAAAGAACGAAGGCTCGTTTAATCAATTCCCAAGTTGAAGCCAACCAGCTAGTGGTAGGTTAGGTACGTAGGATACCCCTTTATATATAAGAGATCAATGAAGAAGCAATATGTGTTTCACAAAATTGAGTTGTGCCTACAAACTCACATTGAGATTTCATAGGGAGTCCTCACAAATGACTTCCTTAGGGGTGCAATTGCACATTCAGGACCATCATGTAAGTCATGCTCTAAGTTGTATTTTATTTATATTTTAAATTTTTTTTTTCATGAGTGTATGCATATAAATAGTATGACATGTTTTGTTAAAAAACAATGGAATTAAAATAAGTTTTATCATTTGTTTTTTTTAGCATCAAAATCATTTCATTAATACCCACAACCGTTTGTATAAGTCTAGTAGCATAGTCTCATCTTTGTAAGTACTGGATCGGAAGGTCCTGAGTTAAACTCATGGACGACCAGTTGTCGTATAATGAAAAAAAATTATTTGACAAGTTATATCGACCAATAAGTTTTATAATTGATTCCCTTTTTTCACACACTTAACTGAGTTAAACATTTGACATAAGGTATACGATCAGTCATTGCTCATACAAAGTTTATCTTAGACCTCAAATAAATTAGCCGGAATGAGTTCTTTGTTTTGTACAACTTTTGAAGGAAATTTAATTCTATTTTTGGCCTCACACTTTGAAATTTCAATAGTAGAGGTTTTGGGGGAGCTAAAGATTTTCACATAAATTCCTTTATATTTCAAATATATATTAAGTGCAGCTAATGGATTCTTTTTGGTTTGCATGGGATTGAAATTTGAAGTTGAGGTTAATATATATATGTTTCGATCACACAAAAATCAGTATACTCGATCAATTAACATCATGTCGATTTTATGTAGTAATCATCCTTGGTCATACACAATGCATTATTTTTTTTCATTTATCTTTTTATCAAATTAGGCCTTTTAAATTTCCACAAATACCAAACAAAAAATCTATATAGAAATATCTAGACTATATCTATATATATGCTAATTGGTACATTATGCTGGCCAAATAAAAAATTACGTTATGTGCACACACTGCATGCAGGTGGTTATGGATAACGGCATACTCCAAGTTACATTATCAAAGCCAGGTGGAATTGTTACTGGTATCCAATATAACGGCATTGACAATTTGCTTGAAGTTCTTAATGAAGAAGCTAATAGAGGGTACGTATATATCTACTTCCCCTCTATCTACTTGAAACTAGTTACAATTCATTCTTCTTTCCATGATTGAGCTACTGCAAATTTGAATTGTGAAGGTATTGGGACCTTGTTTGGAGTAAAGCAGGAAGTATCGGAACAACCGGAACCTTTGATCGGTACGAGATGACTACACCGGCCTAAACCCTAATATGATATGTACTCTTCTATATCTGAGATTCTACTTTGCTTGTTTTATCTATTGCAGAATTATTGGAACAAAATTTACGGTTATAGTGGAAAGCGAAGAACAAGTAGAGATCTCATTCACAAGAGAGTGGAATCACAAGGACGAGAATGTCCCGCTAAATATAGACAAAAGGTTTGATTAATGCGATAGATCTTTGTGTGCCCTAGCTCTACATACTAAATCATATACCAAATGATCAATTACTAAAAATTAATGACATATTTTTCAGGTTTATAATGCTTCGTAATTCGTCGGGCTTCTACTCTTACGCCATCTACGAGCACTTGAAAGAATGGCCTCCTTTCAACCTTCCCCAGACCAGGATTACATTCAAGCTCAGAAAAGAGAAGTACGTATGTAGCTAGCCGAAATTAACATGTTATTTGACTATCTTATATATATGATCAATTATTTACTTCTGTCAAATATGATTGAATGTACAGGTTTCAGTACATGGCGATAGCTGATAACAGGCAAAGATACATGCCTCTTCCTGATGACCGATTACCAGACAGATGCCAAATCCTAAATTCAGATTTCCCAGAAGCAGTCCTTCTTGTCAATCCCATAGAGCCACAATATAAGGGAGAGGTAACTATAACTAACGCACACGTACACACACACACTATATACTTCCCCAGCAGGTTATCTATAGCACACGCGCGCGTGCGGTGCAAGAAATGAGAAACAATTATATAAATATATATATATATATATTTTTTTTTTCCTACACATATGTTACTACGTAGTCAAACATATATATCACCTCGCTTGTGTTGTGTGTGTGTGTGTTTTTTTTTATCTGAAAGGAATCTAAATTTCATTCATTGATCATCGATATCGTAGCCAAAATATTATATACACTAAGGTCTATTCGGCTTAAAAACGAGAAGTAATCCCTAGAAAATAGCACCCATTAGAGACATAAAGAGTAAACTTAAGCAAGAAAATAAACACACAAAATTAAATTTGGATCAATTTTATGATATAATTTCAGGTGGATGACAAGTACCAATACTCATGCGAGAACCAAAATTTGCAAGTCCATGGTTGGATATGCATGGACCCTCAGGTGGGGTTTTGGCAAATAACGCCCAGTGACGAGTTTCGATCTGGCGGACCTCTTAAACAGAACCTCACTTCCCACGTTGGTCCTGTTTGTCTTGCAGTAAGTTAAATGAACTTTTCAACTTTATATATTTAGCATTTAATTAGGATAATCAAGAAATTGTAGTAGTACTTCCTTAAACAAGCACCTATGTATTCTTCAACAAAAGCGTTTCCAAGTAGGATTTTTAGTATCTTATTCAAGAATCTTGAATCAAGACGGCCCTTCAATATTATTATTGATAAAATCGTACTATAATTCAGATGTTTCTGAGTGCTCACTATACAGGAGAGGACCTTGTGCTGAAGCTCAAACAGAATGAACCATGGAAGAAAGTTTTCGGCCCTGTTTTTATCTATCTTAATTCTGCATCTGATGCAAAAGATTCATCACCACTCTGGGAAGATGCAAAAAAACAGGTTTTCTTATGTCATAATTATTTCTCAATTATAATTAATTAAGAAGAAATATTAGAAAAGGGAGGATCAACAATTTTCCAATTCTTATGGTGCTTTTCTTTCAATCTGAATGTTTTTCGACATTTCAGATGATGAAAGAAGTACAAAGCTGGCCTTATGAGTTTCCAGCTTCCAATGATTTTCCACCGTCAAAACAACGGGGTAATGTTAGTGGTAGAATACTGGTTCGAGATAGGTACGTACTAATTAACTCAATCATCTTTCTGTTTCTTTTTCCTGTTAATGATGCTGGCCTTTATATGTAATCTGATCAAGCACTAATATGTTGTTAAATTAGTTTATTAACCATATATAATCAAGCACTAATCAAGCACAAAGTTGAGCTAAAGAATATATAACCATATATAATGTCGTCTTTCCGTTAAATAAATAACCACATATATATTATTTCATTTATATTTTCTTTTTTATATATTTTGATTTCTGGTCAAGTTAGTTGAAAGTTTTACGAAAAAATAATGCTTGTTTAGTTTTATTGGCGACAATTACATACTTGTCAATGATGCTTATGTTGGGTTGGCACCACCCGGAGATGCTGGATCATGGCAAAGAGATTGCAAGGTGATTTTATTTTTAAACATTTTTTTTGAATTTAAGTGCCCGAAAGTATATGTACCTTAATAAACACCGTGGAGATCACGAAGGAAAATTACGCTGACATCATAAGATTGGTAGGGTGGGGATAGGAAAAAAAGAAGAAGAAAAATGCATATATACTTTATTAATATGTGATTAATTAATTAATTTTATACTTCCGCATATGATTACATTAATTAAATTCTCTCCCTCAATAATTACTTGTTTTCCATATGATTACATTAAATGTAATTATTTTCAATTCTTCATTCTCCTTACTTGTCACACGGCGATTAGTAACTCTAAATTGTGATCATTATCTTATTGTGTTATTATTCAATCTTATCGAAGAAAAGAAAATTAGTTTCTTCCAATACCTCATAATATTAAAGTCTTAAATGATCTGAATAGATTCCTTATGCTCATTATATAGGTGGGTCCGTGGGTATCACATCAAAATAGTTTAGATAGGCACGCATTATGCATGCATGGATTAATATCACACATGCATGCATTATATATGCATAGTTGATACCATATATAGTTAGTAAAATACGGGACGAGTATTAAACGGAAAAAATACGTACGTGTATTATTTGGACGATTTTATTTAATAGTATGTTGAAAAGTTCGCATAGTATTATTTAATTAATTATTTATTTATTTTTAAGTATTTAAATATCAATTTATATTCATCTTTATTCAATTACATGAGTAAAAAACATAAAAATAAGTAATAAAATGTATTTAATACGTGTATAATACTTTTTGGTTCGAAAGTACGTGTATTTTAATGAATCTTTTCAAATGTATAAAATTCGGAAGTATTTTTAAAAAATACGTACATACGGATACTAAACGTTAATTGGATTCTCTCGTACATTTCTTCATTTTCATAAATGTTGTAAATGTTCCCGGCTAGACAAAAGATCGCGTACCGTCTAAAAGAGCTTTCTTCACTACAATTATGAACTAATTATCTGCAATTATGAACTCATTACGTACCTTTCATGTTTTTTTCACGTACCTCAAGCAAAAATCAGTTTTCTCTCCTTGACAATTTTATATAATTTACTTGCGCGCAATCAGGGTTACCAATTCTGGACTAGGGCAGATAAGAATGGCTGTTACTCTATAAAGGATATACGTGAGGGCGACTATAATCTTTATGCATGGGTTCCTGGTTTTATTGGAGATTACCGTTATGGTGTAACCATTAACATAACTCCAGGTCTATTTCTCTTGTTTTTTTAACTTTCTTTTTCTGAAATTTGATCAATGAATTTACGTAGAACTAAATCAAAATCGATACCACATGCATTGAGCAGGTTGTGAGATTGACCTTGGTGATCTTGTATATGAACCTCCAAGGGATGGACCAACATTGTGGGAAATTGGTGTCCCAGATCGCTCTGCTGCTGAATTCTATGTTCCTGATCCCAATCCAAAGTATATCAATAAACTTTATGTCAACCACCCTGACAGGTGAAGCTTGAGCTTAGTTATATATATATATATATATATATATATATATATATATATATATATATATATATTTGAGCAGTCTATGACATTTTAATCTAATTACACCAATCTATTTTTCTCAATTAATTACTTTTCTCTAAAAATGTTACTAATATTTGAAGTTTTTAACCGTCATGTGTCCTGACATTTTCTTGCACTTGAAGGTTTAGACAGTATGGGTTATGGGAGAGATATGCTGAGTTATATCCTAATGAGGATTTAGTCTACACTATTGGAACTAGTGACTATACTAAAGATTGGTTCTTTGCTCAAGTTACCAGGTCGATCAAGTTCTTCCTATTTATTCTCAAGTTTATGTGTAAACTAAAATTTGAATTCTCACTGATAAAATTTGTAACAACTCATAGCCTTACCTTCAAGTTGTTGTTGGGTACCTTAATAGGAAGAAAGACGATGGCACATTTCAAGGCACTACATGGAAAATCAAGTTTCAACTTGACAATGTCAGTCAGACCAAAACCTACAAACTTCGAATCGCCCTCGCTACTGCAAATATTGCAGAATTACAGGTGAGTAGTGCTAGAGGGACCATGTACATTAGGTAATTAACCACACGACATCACAGTTATACATACTAAAGCTTTTTTTCTTTTTCAAATGAAGATTCGCGTAAATGATTCCAAAGCAGACCGTCCTCTATTTACGACCGGAGTGATTGGACACGACAACACAATTTGCAGACATGGAATTCATGGGCTTTACCGGTTGTATAGCATAGATTTACCGGGAACATTGCTTGTGAAAGGTGACAACACATTGTTTTTAACACAAGCAATGAACACCAGCCCTTTCGTGGGAATCATGTATGACTATATTCGTTTAGAAGGTCCATCATCTTCTACTTCCACCTAAAATAAGTATTACGTATATGTTTCCCATAGAATAATAAGATTTATTGTTTTAAACATCATATACCATGCATAAATGGAAGATTTCATTTGCAAATAAAGTGAAATTCCTTGTATTTGATATCATTCACCATGTTCTTCTGTTGTGAGTTTGTTGATTGAATTGGGGTCCTTGATAGTCTGCCCAAATAATTTTTGTTAAGATGTAAGCCAAGGATTGTTTTCATCCAACATGATCGTGATGATCATCACTAGAGAATCAAATGTGTGATGCGAAATAACAGTTACTTTTAGCTAGCCATATGTTAAGAAAATTAATGGTTTTTGGAGCAAAAATAATCCAAATAAAAGAGAATATATTTTGAACTTGAAAATACAAATCTCCTTGCAATACATTTCTACTACAGCAAAAAAAAAAAAAAAAGAAGAAGAAGAAGAAGAAGGCTGTGGTGAGAATTGCAACACACCCACGTTTTGGTTTCATAGAGTTTAGAGTGTATAACATGGTGAATCAAAAATTTATAGGCTGCATTGGGTTCGCTTCAGCCGCATATACATTTGATTTCTATTTTTTGGGATCATGCATACTCAATTCCTTCCTCATAACATTTCCATCTGTAGCTCAATGTCAAACACATTCTCCTAATTAACAGAGTAATTAAGCATGTCATTCCCAAATTTTAATTCTTACCTTCATAGAGATGTTATGAGACTTCCCAACTTTCAATTTCGTTGATCAGTACGTAGTTTTATTTTTCTAGTTTCTTGTATATTGATAGTGTTCTTGTTTGAAAGATTTTGGTTTACGTCACCCTATCTTATTTATCCTTTTCTTTTATATTGAAATGGCCTCGATTTTTCGAGATTTTATAAAATAAAAAAAAACAAAAAAAAAACATGTCACTCCTTTCATTAAAAAAAATAAAACTTAAAAAAGAAATGTCAAACACATTCTCCTAATTGACAGAGTAAACATATATACTACGTGATATAACTAGTTTATAACGCTAACATGTAGAACAAGTTATTATATGTGACCCAAAAACAAAAAGGTATTGGATCATATACATATGCAGCTTATATTAATTAAGGGGAATTCGTTAAGATATTGGAGGATACTGAAAGATAGTAATATATATTCAGACTAATAGCTAGGGATTCTCAGTTACAATACCAACAACAGAGTAAATCTTGTCTAATGCAGCCAGTTGTCTTTGATTTGATAACATGGTGGTGAAGATGAACAATAGCGCGCAGCAGTTGTGAAGCTTAATTCTTGATAAATAAGATGACTATTTCAAGAGAGAATTTGGCATAATAACAATATTGGGTTTTTCTATCAATTTCATACATTGAACTATTACAATGATGGGGGTATTTATAGAAGTCCGAAACCCAAAGCTTAGTAACTGACTTTGATAGCTAGCAATAGATCGGTATGTGAGATTGATAGGTATTCATAGAAATCTAAAACCCACAGCTTAGTAACTAACTTTGATAGCTAGCACTGCTAGCACATCAAGTGCATTAGAAGCACAAGTAGGTCTTCTGCTGACTCAGCAATGCTTTTGTTAACATGATTCTTGTCTAATACTTTATCATCATAGATTGATTCTTAAACAATATCACACACACAATGTTCAGGAAAATAATATTATGAATACAAAAAGAAGTGCGGATAAAGTACTAAATATCTTCAGTGATATAACTACCGGATATAACTAGTTTAACAAGTTATTATCTAACCCAGAAGAAAAAGTTATTGGATCAATGTCTATGGAGGTTGCTTTAATTAAGGGAGACTTCGTTAACATATTGGGGGAGTTGTGTGATATTTCTGTGAGACTAATAGAGATTCTTTTAGAGCTAGAGTAGAGTGCAGTAAAGTCAACAATAATTTGTTCGCCGTCATCTCCGGAAATCAAATTAAAGCAACTAGAAATCAGATTAAGCAGAAATTTGCACTCGGATTCGTACAAGCCATTGCGAATAAACCACGTACATGGTAGTAAAAATAGGGATAGCAAATGGGTAATACCATGAGTATTGACAACTCGATCATCAACTTCCCTTAATTTCCTCCTCCCTCTCTTCCTCTTTAGTGTTTAATATATTAGATTAGTATCACAACTGAGTTTGATGAAGTTAGCAAACCGTATGCTCTTAGTTAATCATAAGCTAGAGAATTAATTAAGGACCAAAGTATTTGACACATTACTCATGATTAAATACGTAAGATATGTGCTCGTAGCTAGCTAGCTTTTAGAACACTTGACGAGCCCAGCACGTCTACAGTAGCAGTGACGAGTGCTCAAAGAAATCGTCGCACCAGAAAGAACGCTTTCTAAGTTGAAGCAAACTCAAGCAAATCTCTCTCTCTCTCTCTCTCTCTCTCTCTCTCTCTCTCTCTCTCTCTCTCTCTCTCTCTCTCTCTCTCTCTCTCTCTCTCTCTCTCTCTCTCTCTCTCTCGCTCTTTATGCTGCGCACTGAAAGAGGAGTAATAATGTATAATTTTGCTCCAATCAATATACCGACTTTTCCGCTTAAAAATATTAGGGTAAAAAGCCCAAATGGTATCTGAATTATACATCTATGACTCCATCTTATCAATGGTACATGAACTTCATTTTTGTCACAATCAATACCTGGACTTTTCGAATTTATCTAAAGTGGTACCTAAGGCCATCTTCGGTGAGAACTCCGGCCAAAAATGACACGTGAGGCGTGTGTGACTCATAAATGAGTTGAAATGACGGAATTGCCTTCACATGAAAAAAAAAAAAAAACTAAGAAGGGATGACATGATCCTTTACCTCTAGAACTTCAGAATCCTCACCGTTCAAAAAAAAAAAGAACTCAGAATCATATTATTTTCTTCCTCTGGATATCTTCTTCTTTTTCATTAAAAATTAAAGAGCGAAAAGCAATCTTCTTGATTCATGTGAGGAAAGAGGAAAAATAAAGAACGTTTTTTTTTTCTTATCATATTTTTTTTATTTAATAACATAAAAAAATTAAAAGATTAATAGAGTTAAGTGGGAATTGACTAAAATATCCCTAGAAATTGAGTTGAAATGTTATTTTTAGCCCTTATAATGAGTCACATGCACTTCAAGTGACATTTTTGGCCGAAGTTCTCACCGAAAGTGGTCTTAGGTACCACTTTAGATGAACTTGAAAAATTTAGGTACTGGTTGTAACAAAAATTGAAGTTCATGTATCATCGATAAGATGAAAGTATAGTTTAGGTACTATTTGAGCTTTTTACCCAAAAATTATGAAGACAAAATACTGAAATAATTAAAGAGGAAGATCATAAAACTCCTAACTTAAAATTAATGCTAATGTTTCATTTTTAAAGATACAAATGTTGGCTCAACTAAATATACTACTTATCTCATATGTCACATGTTAGTGAGTGATGTGGTTGTTGATATTTTTAAATAGTTACATATATTACTTGTCCCATATGTCCACATGTTAGCAAATGGTGTGGTGGTTGAGATTTTTAAATTGTGCACTTTGTCTAGGATTTTTCTATATTTACCAAAATCAAACCGATTTTTTTTTCAATATTATTCAATTTTGGGTTTTAGTTAATAAAATCAGAATATAACCCAGAATATTTTGTTAGTTCGATGGATACCAATCCAAAGCACAACTCAAAATACCCATCCAAGACACAAACCAAAATATGAATCTAAAGTACAATCTAGAAAAATAATTAGAAGCACAATCCAAAATAACTTATTAAAGAGGCTCAATTCGGTGACACTCGGATTTCTCTACCCACGTCAGAAAACTAATATATTTACCTCCATCTCGTATTTCGCACACGAGCCATTTGTGATTCACTAAAGATGGTTGTTGTTTAGCCTTTTGATTCAGCAACAAATAATAAACTTTTCCTATGAGACCACCAAGACCACTCTAGTACCTTCCAACTTGGCTTCGCTTGCGACTGTGGCACCGCATCTATATGGCATGTCATCCTCCCTTCCTCTAGTCATTGGAAACAACGAGATCTCCGACGATCGGTGATCCATTACGAGCTTAATATAGGAGGCCTCTTGCAATGTGGTGTTGCACGCACATCCCCCTCGATGGGTCCACTAGCCTGACTCATCTTGGCGTCTATTTGAAGTTTACAACTACCTTGAAGTGATCGACTAGGTTAATGCCATTGTTGATGTCGATGATGTTTAGAACTAAAAAACTGATGTCTATGATTGAAAATGCCTAACTTTTTCTAATGGGAACATTGAGCGCTGCACCTAAAAATTAATTTAGGGTTAATATTGATTTTCTGATTAATAACATATAAGGTTTAATTTCTTCCAATATCTCATATATTTATGGATAAAGTGAAGCAAATTGATACATTTGGTTTCCATTTGATTAAAAACAAAATCCGAGACTTTCATAAGTGGTGTTAACACAAAAAATAGGCTACTAATCAACATGGTAATTTTATTTAGTAATCTTGTCACATTCTTAGACATAATCTATGCATGGTTACTGGCTGGATAACATAATTTCTATGATGGTAGAGATTTTTACTTTTATTTTCAAGGAAGAAAGGATTCCTATGTTATTAAATATTTAGGATCATTGCCCTTGGGGTTAGCCCAAGTGGTGAGCGTGGGTGAGGAAACATATTAAGATTAGGCTAGGTCAAAAGTTCAATCTCCTCTAATGTAACCAATTTTTTTTTTTTTTTTTATCATCAATTATTGGGGCATAGTTTGTCATTTATTCAGCTTGGACATATAAGCTTTTATGGTGTGTCACATGGGATTCTTTCTAATCTAATGGCAGATGATTAGATGATGTGTTCGGTGCTTGCCTGTGCGGGAACTTGGTCCTTGACTCCGAAGATGTCCAAGACCTTTAACACTTGATCGAATTCTGGGAGTTCGATCTGTAACTTTCTACACCGAAACCCACTAATAAGCCCATTTTGGCCTAGTGACTTGGGTCCACGTATTCATGTTAGCTCTGTGGCATGGCATGAAAAAAATGGATCCATTATGTTATTAAGGGTTAGGTTGTGCAACTGTGATTGGCATGTTTTAGTCGAGTGGGGGTGTGGTTGTGAACAGACATATATGAGAGAGATATATGACCAATAAAGTGTGTTTTTGCATGAGAGAGAGAGAGAGAGAGAGAGAGAGAGAGAGAGAGAGTGATGAGGTTCAGACCCAAAAAAAAAAAGAAGAGTGATGAGGTACAAAGAGCATGATTCTAAGAAAAGGCGGAGCTAGGAATTAATGTAGGGGAGGGCTAAAATTTTACTTCTTTATTAGAGCATAGAGTAATTTAAAATTGGGGTGGGCTACAATCATATTTTTGTTCAAATTTAAGCTAAATATTTATACTTATATTATTTTTTGCTTGCTAAATATACATTAATTTTTTTTGGCTACAGCCCAGGGCAGCACCCCTTTGGCTCCGCATGTGATTCTAAGAATATATGGCTTGACATGACTCTCAAACGATCTTTGTGTGACCGCACCTTAAGAGCAAATTATAAGAATAGGGGAAAAAACAAATATTAAAGGAAAAAAAACATGAGTATCTTTTTTTTAATCAAAACAATGTTCGTCTTTATTAAAGTTCAGCAAGCAGTACAATATTAACCCAATCCATAAGGGCAGTTAGAAAGATTAGAATAAAACATAGTTGAACATGAACTCAAACAATACTAGAATAAAACAAGAGGTAATTAAGTGGAACATAAACAATATATATAGCTAATGCTAGTTGAAGAGGTGACTAATTAATCTTCGGTTTGAGTGGTAGTAATGATTAGAGGCTGAAAGCCATGCCGAAGAGTAGCTTCCCAAACTTTGTCAATGGTGGACATGGTGTTACCACATTCATGCTCATTCCAACCTTCCAAGGCATACACTATTCCTGCTATGCGCCACGCACTCATCACCCTCCTTGGCAACCAATTCTGATTGTCACAATATTATAGAAACTATAATAAATCAATCACGTAGTAATAATATATAAAATTAACAATAGTATTGGACGAAAATAAATTTACTTATTAGAAAATAAACTTTTGGTTATTTGGTTAATTACCTCACAAGAGTAAACATTCTCAAGAGACTTGGGGATCTTCATGGCTGGAGTGCAGTGATAATAACAATCTTTGCGCAACTGTTTTGGTGGGAATTGGAAGAAGGGAACAAATATTGTTCCTTTTGGTGCACTCAACTGTTCTTCTTTACTCATTCCATCTCCCACCAACCAAATCTGCAATTGCAATTCCATTGTAAATTAAGTCTCTGAAAGTAAATTGAAACACTTTTCTATGTAAGAAAGCCCTTAAAAGCCCAATTTTCTATGTAAAAAAAAATTGTTAAACAAAAATATATTTTATTCAGTTAATTTATTATGGTTATTATTTATCCAGAGCATATGAATAGATAGAAATTAACAATAAGGAAGCTGGATGCATGGGGGTAAGGAAAGCAAAGCTTTGCTTCATTACCTTTTGAGCGTAGCTTCTGTCATGAACCAACATACCCTCGCTAGCACTTAGTGATTTGGTGAGCTTCAAATACTCAGCCTGCTGTGATGTAGCTACCTGAGACAAATTAATTAACCCATGCCAGTAGCTCATCATCAGTTATAAAACATGTAGGAATAGAAATATGACGGTAATTGATAAATTCATACCTGGATATTACTCTGGCACAACGAAAAGACAAGGGCATAGCCAATCTTTGTGAGCTTGCCTGTAATAAGAACTTGTGTTGTCCCTTTCGGAATGCTGTTGAGGATGACAGCCACAGCTAAGCTACTTCCATCCACCACCTTTATTTTTAACTGTGGATTCCTCTGAACATATATACCACCATAACTATTGAGCCCCTCACCCTGCAATTGATTAAATTCATATGCGAAAGTCGAGATTCTTCAATCCTAATGTATCACAAAGAGATTTACTTGACACTTAACAGAGAAAGTATTGATGACGCCACTATTAATGAAATCCCTCTCTCAAAAAAAAAATGCAACACAATTTTTTTTTTTTAGTCTGATCATATCCATAATTGAAAGCACTGTTGCAACCCCATTTTTGCTGAACGTACTGAACTGTATTGAGCAGATCTATACTAGACTCCAGGGGGTTATGGATTAAGACCAGCCTCCGAATCTTAAAATCTAAGTTTCTCGCCTACAGTATAATTAGTATAGGCCAGTCCAATCCGATCTGATCTTATTAATTCAGCGTATTAAACAAAAAATTCACAAGCCAGGATGCTAGCAACCATGAATAATTGAATATATACCAGCAGAAGAGGACAGATGACTTTAATGTTGCCATATGATTAAAATTATGGTACATGTATAATAATACCATGGTGTCAGGGATCACTAATTAATGTTGAATCTACCTCAGTTCAATTATAATAGGCTTAGAAGTTTACTAAGGACATGTCACATATGTGAGCTTCATTAAACGAAATAAATTGTGAAAATAAGTAGGTGAATTGATGAAAAAAATAATAAAGAATTACCTGATTCAGGAGACCTAAACTTATAACTTTGACACCTTTTTCCTCAGCTTCAAGTATAGCTTGCTCAATCAACCTGTTTATAGCTTCATTTTGCCATGACAGCACGTACTGCAACTCGATCATAATTAAAGGTAGCAAATAAAATCACATCAAGATATAGAGAAAATAAATTTAAGTTGGTCTAACCTGCAAACTGTATTTTGGTATAACCCAAGTTTGTAATCTGAGTTTATTATCAAAATGCTGCTTCTCAATCACAAATGAACGGCCAAAAATCCGAGTTAGCATCCCGGACCACAATGTCACTGGCCACAACAACCATAAGTACCATGTTGAAGTGTGTGGCTTAGAGGCCAAGGAAGCAAATCCCAGTGGGAGTTGATAGATGGATTTAGTTGTTGTTAAATGCGATAGATGAACAACATCAGGTGACTCCTCCTTTTTAAGTGAAGATTCATATAGTGCATCACTAGACTTGTCCATGGTACCATATATGTAGTCATAGATTGGCATGAACAAGGAGTAATTGGTTCGAAATTGTGTGTGATGCAAAGAATGGTACCTGAAAAACACGTACGTTTGAATCGATCAGACCGAAATAGCTACACGCACATATTCTTTAAAATGTTTCTACACTAAAACGATTATTTCCACAATCGTTTACTTTAAAAGTCGATACAAATCTATCAACAAGGAAAAAAAATAGTATTTACAAATCTAAATGTCTTTTCCCGAATGTAGGAATGCAGATGTACGTAGGTACTTATGTGTCTACATGCATATGCAACAATTCAATAATATATACACTGAAAGAAAAAAAAAAAACAAACAGAGTATCTTTATGAAGAAAACTTACGACGAAGTATATATGAGATACTTAAGAGGAGGAAAAATTGAGAAGATCCAGGTTGGAATGAACTCGAAATTACAGTGTCCCATGTTGTTCATGAAGTCGATATAAGTAATATAAAAAAAATATGATGTGATGGAAGCTGTTCCAATCAACAGAGTTGCCACCATTGGTATTGCAAAGAGCATGAAATATGTTATGTGCTCCGCAAATGGGTGAGTAACAGCTGCAATAATGTAGATATACATTCATGTTAGTAATTCTTGTTATTAACTATAACTGTAATTAATTACTTCTTCTTTTTTTCGTGTTTTTCTTGTTCTTATACTTGAAGCCTTGACAAAGTATATGAATTAGTACTAAATTATTTCTCTTACGAAAGATAATGTGAACTTGGACCTTATATGTAGGGCCTAAAAATAGAAAGTAAATATCAATATTCCTAACAATAGAAGAAAAATAATGGTAAAGCAGGTGGAAAGACGTTTTTGACTAATACAGAACGTCAAGTGATATACTTGATGTGTAGTTTAGCTAATAACTGTCATAATGGATTATTTTCAATGTAGGGCAATATTGCTAAAAAGTAAAAACTGAAAGTATGTTTGTTCAATGGGGATGTCTTACAGGTAATTGGCTCAGTGACAATGGAGGAATGGTGGTGAGAATGGTAACGAGAGTAGAGGAAATGATGGTGAAGTGCTCTGTGTAACCAGTAGTAGAGGTACTCGACCGGACCAGCATGAAGCAGCATCGTCATAACAAACCCATCTCCCCTCCAGAGTGGGATTTCGGTTTTAGCCCTAGGCAGCACGCACTTGGCCAGGAACCTGCCCAGGTAGAACAGCATCCCATTGAATATGATTTGATCATCCCTATCGAAAAAAACATCCATTCAGATTTTAAACCAAAATTCACTTCAACTAGAATGAGACGGGTCCTCAGTTTGAGTCCCCGGCTCTCGGATCATCAATATGGGGTTTAACAGGTGAAAAAAAAATGCAAGCAGAAAGACTAGTAACCAATTTCTTTCTCTGTCAACTTGTTCGAATTCGATGCCCTTGTCGATGATTGTGGCTTTGCCTTTGGCAGTTTGATACCGAGAAAGCGAAATCCATATTTGATTGTGGAGCATCCTCCATAACAGAAATGGAAGTATGAGGAAGTAAAATAGATCTGTGCCTTCTTCTCCAAACATAAAGGAGTATGTGCTGTGAATCGCCCAAGGAGCTAACACCACGTACTGCATAACACAACCCCGTCAATCACACCAAAAAAGTTTCAGTTTAATTCATTTGCTCATGAATCACACTAGTATTAAAATAGTACGTCCACAAACTAAATTAATATCATGCGCCATATATAATTAACTGTAATATATCTGAACACATTATATATGTGGCCATGCATAGCTAGCCAGCTAGCTAGCATTCACAGTAGAATAGTGAAAGGCAGACCTTAAAGCTTCCGAGAGGTGTCCATGGCCAGTCAGTAAGAATTCCTGGTGTGGAAGCCATGTTAATATCTTTGCTTCTTATGAGTACTGCTCTCTAGCTTTGGGCTGTAGAGGTGTTTATATAGAATCTAGCTATCAAAATACATGTATATTATAGAAAATGTGTTTTGTTAATTAGAAAATAGTTCTTTTTTCTACAATTTCTGTTGGGCTGGTACCTGAAAATCCATGATATGGTGGGAACACATCACATATGCATGTACGATTTAGTGCCGGACCACATTTATAATTTGGTCAGTCCTCACCTAACTAACTGATGAGCAGTTCAATGCCCTATACATAGCAGGTCGAATACTTGCCTTTTCAAATTAAACCATGTTTGTCCAAAAAAATAAATAAATAAAATAACCCATGTTTGTCCTAGTTACGGATTCGGATTCTTTCCTTGGTTATCCTTGACTTTTAATCCTGTCCCTTCATTAAATATCCAAAGGCCACCAATTAGCCATCTCAGTATTTGGCCATTAAATAATCAAAAAATGGCTTATACAAGGAAAATGTACAGAGCTATTTTCTCCCATCTTCTGTGAATTAATAACCCCCAAATGTTATAACATGATCGACTTCTATATATAACATGCTATGCATCAATAGTGTTCACATACTTAGTAGAGTCAATGCTCAGTCATGCTCAGCCACCGTTAGATTTAAATCCAACGGTGGAGAATGATAGCCTTTTTTAAACATAATTTTTTTTCATCATTCTCCACCGTTGGATTTAAATCTAACGGTGGCTGAGCATGACTGAGCATTGACTCTACTGAGCATGTGAACACTACTGTGCTATGCATTTGGTTAGGAGCATCAATAAATTTGTGTTACATATATATAATAACATCTGTAACGTGGAGTCTATATATATATGGACCACTAATGGTGAATTAATTAATCAACTATTATTGGTTTAGTTTAGAAGTTAACTAACCATATGTTAATTAGCTTAATAAATTGTTCTCAATCAAGAATACAACTAGTAGAGACTTGCCTGATTCAAGAGACCTAAACTTATAACTTTGACACCCCTTTCGTCAGCTTCAGGTATAGCTTCCTCAATCAAGCCATTGATAGCTTCATTTTGCCATTCCAAGAAGTACTGCATATATTATATATAACAGATTACCAGCCAAGATCACATTAACTGAAATTTTGAAGATAGAAAAAATAATTGCAATTAAGTTGTTGTAAACTCAAAGCGCTTTGAGAAAATAATTACTTAAAACGCACCCTTTAAACATTTTGATATTTTTTACACCATCTATAGAACATTGGGGACATGCACTCTTCTAGTTTGAGTGACGCGTCCACATTCAACTAGAAGATCAAGCCTGGAATAAAGGAACATATTATAGCTTTAGTAATACTAAATATTACTTTCTTATAAGAAAAAAACACAAAAATAAGTGTAATCAAACTAAATAACTTTCTTTTGTGTAGATGCATATATATTAGACCTCGTACGTTTCATATCATACATATATATATATATCACTTATTTCTAAGTTAACGTATAAGTAAAGAGAGGTTACTTATATTGAAATTATATAAGGGTGATGAAAACTTACTAGGGGGTGTACATGCATGAGGTACTTAAGAAGAGAAAAAATAGAAAAGTTCCAATTTGGAATGAGCTCGAAATTGTAATGTCCCATATTGTTCATTGAGTCAATATAAGTAAGATAAATGAAATAGGATCCGACTGCAGTCGTTCCTGTCAACGCCATCATCACCATTGCTATGTGCTCCACAAATGGGTGAATCACAGCTGCAGTAAACACAGTGCACATTCATGTTAATTTTCTCTTATATTTTATTTTAGATCTCATATTAATGCCGCCTTAATATTCGAAGAGAATTTATTACCAAAAAAAATAAATAATGATTAATTTAGAAATTGGGTTAAGATCGATGGAGCTTTATGCTCACGTTTTCGCATTAATTAATATCAACACGAAAAAGGATGAGCGGGACACCGGACCCATAAACCATGTACGTAGATCTCAGCTAGAATCGTTTTCTTTTTTTTGCTTACCGAATTTGCAGCAATAGCGACATTGAATTAAAACTCTCACCGACCAGTAGAGTCGGAAGGCCAATTCGCATAAATGCAATACTTCTAAAACAGGAAAGTGTATCAATTAGTTTCAGAGTTGGGTCCATGTGGGGAAGTTTTACAAGTAGTTGGCTCGGTGACGAATGGTAGTTGGAGTATATGGTGGTGAGAATGGTAGCGAGTAAAAGCTTTTATAAAGCAGACAAAAAGAGAAAGAGAATTATATTGATTTCAATGTATGAGGATTACAACACAATTACTGATCTCAGTACAAGGTATTTATACTAACTGAGTTCTAACAAAGTTCAGCTAATGACACGTGACTAACAGATATACATGAGCTGTCAAAGCTTCTCAGCTAAGCTAAGCTAAGCTGAGCTGGAACCAGACTCATACATGACTCAGTTCTTAGTTGATCCTTATCAGCTTAGCTAGAGAAGAGCTATGGCTTGCTGAGGAAGACAATACTAAGCTTATTGAGAAAGACACATGTGCCTAATCTGTGTAGATGAGGAAAATAGAGTCAAGAAAGAAAGAGGGGATTTCGAAGCCACTGTGAATCTGGTAGTAAAGCCTAAAAAGAAAAAGTTCCAGAACAAGCTCAAGCCTAATAAAGACATCACCAAAGCTTCAACGTCTGCAGGACCAAAAGATAATAAGCCATTCAGATTCAAGTGTTATTTTTGCAAAAAGATAGGACACATGAAAAAGGACTGTCTAGGCTATAAGAACTGGTTGGTCAAAAAGGGTGAGATTTTTTCTAATACAGTTTTTTCTCTAGAAATTAATCTTATTAACGTTGAACCACAAACTTGGTGGATTGATTCAGGCTCACCAATACATATTACTAATTCTTTGCAGGGATTCATAAGGAGGAGAATCCCAAAAGGGGATGAGGTGAACTTGAGAGTAGGCAACGGCATGAGGGTAGCAGTCAAGGCTATAGGAACTTTAAAGCTAGATTTAGGATCTGAAAATTTTCTAGTTATGGATAATGTTTATTATGTACCTTCCATGAGAAGGAATTTAGTTTCGGTTTCTGTTTTGGTTAAATCTGGTTGTAGACTTTTGATTGACAGTAATGGAATTTTGATTTCTAGAAATTCTATGCAAATTGGTTCTGGTGTTATAATGAATGATTATTTACAGCTTAATTGTTCTATGGCTCAACAAGAAATTTTACTTGTTGAAAATAATAACACAAACAGTACTAGCACTTTAACAGGTGTTAAAAGAACCAAATTAAATGAAAAATCTGCATTTTTGTGGCATAGGAGACTCGGCCATGTGTCAAAAGAGAGACTGAAAATTTTGGTGAAAAACAATATCCTAAATGAACTAGATTTTTCTGATCTTAATGACTGTTGAATGCTTTAAAGGAAAAATAACCAACTTAAGGAAAAAGACTGCATACAGAAGTAAAACCCTGCTGGAATTAATACACACTGATATCTGTGGCCCTTTTCGGCATTAAACCATTTGTGGAAATGTGTATATTATCACATTTATTGATGACTTTTCTAGATATTGTTATGTTTATCTACTTTCTGAAAAATCTCAAGCACTTAAAGCTTTCCAAGTCTTTAAGTTAGAAGTAGAAAATCAACTAGAAAAGAAAATCAAAACAGTAAGGTCTGATAGAGGGGGAGAATTTTATGGTAAATATACTGAATCCGGTCAACAGATGGGTCATTTTGCCTTGTTTTTGCAAGAGCATGGGATAAAGGCTCAGTACACAACACCATATAATCCTCAGCAAAATGGTGTTGCTGAAAGGAAAAACAGAACCCTTCTAAATATGGTCAGATGTATGATGTGTACAACCGGTTTACCTAAGTTTTTATGGGGTGAGGCTTTAAAAACTGCAAATTATATTTGTAACAGAACACCTAGTAAAGCCATTGAGAAAACCTCATTTGAACTATGGTGTGGCAGAAAACCTAGTTTATTTCATTGTCATGTATGGGGTTGTCACGCAGAGGCTAGGATTTACAATCCTAATTTGAATAAGCTTGATCCAAAAACAGTAAGCTGCTATTTCATTGGCTATCCAGATAAGTCTAAGGGGTATAAATTGTATTCAGCTAAGCATACGCCTAGGATATTTGAAACTCATCAAGTAAAATTCCTAAGTGAAAGAGTGCACAATACAGAATATGAAGATTTGACTTCACATTTTGAGGAAATTGTGACAACTGAAAACATGGCTGTGTCATTACCCTTAGAAACTGAAACAGTAGCAGCCGAAAATCTTATAGAAAATCAAGATGCACAAGATCAAGTAATTGATCAGGAAGTGCACCTTGATGAGGTTCCAGCCGTACCTCAAGTCATGCATGATCAGCCACCTATTGAGGAACTCGAGAACAATCCAGTAGCTCAGCCAAATCCAGAAAATTCTCAACCTAGAAGATCACAAAGAGCAAGTGTAAGGGCAAAATATTTGCTATTGGCTATTTCCTATTTGACAAAACCTCTTCCCGTGTATTAGCATTTGTTTTGTATTCAATGCTAGATTGTTTAGGGATTAGGTGTCGTGGCTTAGGTTGTTCTTACTCGAGATGGTTCGTGAAGACGCCTTTCTTATCCGGTCTTTTCTCCGGACTTCGATCATTGGTCATCGAAGGTTTCGTTCAAGCACCTCAAGGTATGACTCATGCATATGCACATGCATTTCATTCATATTAAGTCTTCCTTGTTGTCCTAGGTTTATCTAGGTTGTTTTCCTTCCACTTATGATGTGAATCACATAAGTATAGGATGCTTGATTGCTACACTTGTGTCTTGTATCACAAATTTTGTATGCATTGTTTCATACATTTGAGTTTATGATGTTAGGATTGCTAGATCTTCTTATAGATTTGTTTTGATTAGCATTCTTTTATGTTTAAGGTTGTTTTATGCCTTGCGATCGATCGTCACTGTTCATGCGATCGATCGCACCACGTGGAAAATATGTCCGTTGGATTTATGACCGTTGCATTTCAAACTTAGTGCGGAATTTGTCCGTTGGGACTTTTCGTGCGATCGATCGCAACCTGTTATGCGATCGATCGCAAATGAGGGTTTACACTTCCAGTAGCTTCTGGTCATTGTTTTTGCACTACGCGATCGATCGCATCCTTACGGGCGATCGATCGCATAGTTATGTCCAGTTCTCTATAAATAGAACGTTGGACGATTCATTTCGGTTAGAACTCTTTCCCCATAGTCAAAATACACTTTGAGAGAGTTTTCTGGTATATGAGTGAGCCTAGTTCCATGTATAGGATCCCACTCTTTTGATCTCCATGATTAATCCTTGCTAAACACTTTGATTTGCACATAGTTGCTTGTTTAGCTTATGTTATAGGATTTAGGAGATTCTATTCAACTCTAGCAATTGTTCCTTGTTGAATTGATGAGTTGAAGGATTGAATCATTAGTTTCAATCTCTTTGTTGTTTGTTGGCTTAGCTATTGTTCCTTGTGAATAGCTTAGTTAACCCTTGAATCATATTCAAGGCTTTTCAATTCGGTTTGGTTAATGCAAGCAATTGTTCCTTGTTGAATTGCTTGTATTAATTGAATTGAATTCATTCATTCATACACACACACACTTGCATAGTCGGTGTCTTGCAGTTGGAGGATTCACGCCGGTGAAGTTCGATCAATTGGAGAAGCTTGAGGTGGGAGCACTTGAAGAAGCAAATGGAAGCTACACAAGGTTAGAGCTGCCACTAGTCATAGGGTTGATAGTGTAGAGTTTGGGACGGAGTTCCCCCTTGTACGTGCTTGCCGATTTGGCGTTTTTCATAGTGTTACACAAGAGCGTGGGGTACGGCTCCCCTCCGGTTTTCCTCTAGAGGTAGAGGTTCCGGGTGACCATATTGTGTGTTGGTTGTGTGATTGATTATCTATTGTATTGTGCTTAATTGATTAGCATATTGTGTCCTTGTTCATACATAGATATATATAGTCCGTGGTGTGCTAGTTTGATGCACACTTTGGGATTCTAGGTTGTACAATTGATTGTGCTTGTTGCATATATATTTGTAATCAATTGTGAATTGCTTATGCAATAGTTAGAACCTAGATTGTTTATTGTGAAGCATATTTGTATTGCTTCCTATTGTTGTTCACTACTTAGTAGAATTGTGATTATAATTGTTGTGCATGTTAATTGCATCATATAGTGAACACTAGACCGTGGAGTGCTAGTTTGACGCACTCTTTGGGTTTTAGGATTGTTTCAATCAATTGTGTTTATTGCATAAGTAATTGTATTGATTGAACAATTGTTTGTTATAGGAGAGTTAAGTTTAAATTGGTATATACTCTCCGATTAGTGTATAAGACGACTACCGTTATTGGGACAATCCGGCGTACCGGAATTTCAGCAAGAAAACCAACTTATGGGGGGGAAGACAGTGACTATGTAGTTTATCTTCAAGAACAAGATATTGATATAAATTGTGCCGAAGATAATGACCCAACAACTTTTATTCAAGCCTTAGAAAGCCTGGAATCAAATAAATGGCAGCAGGCCATGGAGGCCGAAATTGAGTCTATGTTTAAAAATGAAGTCTGGGAGTTAGTAGAGCTGATCCGAATCAGAAACCTATAGGTTGTAAATGGGTTTTCAAAACTAAAAGGGATGCAGATGGTAATATAGAAAGGCATAAGGCAAGACTTGTTGCCAAAAGATTCACACAGAAAGAGGGAATTGATTTTACTGAGACATTTTCTCCTGTCTCCAGTAAAGACTCTTTCAGGATCATAATGGCCTTAGTGGCTCATTTTGATATGGAGCTGCACCAAATGGATGTTAAAACTGCGTTCTTAAATGGTGATCTTGATGAAGTGATTTACATGAGGCAGCCAGAGGGGTTTATTGAAACTGGAAGTGAACACTTAGTCTGCAAATTAAGAAAATCAATTTATGGCCTAAAACAAGCTTCTAGGCAGTGGTATAAGAAGTTCGATTATGTGATTTCTTCTTTTGGATTTACAGAAAATCTTGTGGATGAGTGTGTGTATCTGAAAACAGTAGGAAGTCAGTTTATATTTCTGGTACTATATGTAGATGATATACTCTTGGCCAGCAGCAATTTAAAACTGCTAAAAGATACCAAGAGCTTTTTGTCAAAGCATTTTGACATGAAAGATTTAGGAGAGGCATCCTATGTACTGGGAATTGAAATCAAAAGGGATAGGGCACGAAAACTACTGGGGTTGTCACAACAGAATTACATTACTAAAATTCTGAAAAGGTTTAGCATGGAGAAGTGTGCATCTGGAGAGGTTCCTATGTCTAAGGGTGATAAGCTGACTAAGAAACAAAGTCCTCAGAATGATGTTGAAAAGGAAAGCATGGAGTCTAAGCCTTATGCAAGGCTTGTTGGGAGTTTAATGTATGCTCAGGTCTGCACTAGACCTGACTTGTCTTTTGCTGTTGGAATGTTATCCAGATTCCAATCAAATCCGGGTCACGAACATTGGGTTGCAGGAAAGAAGGTATTGAGATACCTGCAGAAAACTAAGAGTCACATGTTTGTGTATAGACAAGTGAAAGATTTGAAACTCGTTGGATTTTCAGATTCTGATTTTGCAGGGAATTATCCAAATTCAAATAAGTCAACTTGTGGTTATGTGTTTATGCTAGCTGGTGGGGCAGTTGCTTGGAGAATTATGAAGCAAACTTTGGTCACAACCTCCACTATGCAAGCTGAATTTATTGCAGTATATGAGGCAATGTGTGAAGGGCTTTGGATCAGAAATTTTCTGATGCAAACAAATATACTAAGTCACATTGTGGCTGATGCACTTGAATTTTACTGTGATAATGAAGCTGCTGTCTTTTTCAGCAAGAACAGCAAGAGATCGAATAATTCTAAGCACATTGACTTAAAGTATTACAGTGTTAGAGAGAGGGTAAAACATGGTGAGCTGGCTGTTTTAAGTATTGACACCAACTCACAGTTAGCAGATCCTTTCACTAAGGCACTATCAGTTGCAGCTTTTCAAAAGCATACAGTGAGCATTGGAGTTTTATCAAGTTTAGATTGTTAGGTTCAGTGGGAGCAATGGTAAAAAACGTTCTGGTTTTGAGTTCTTGTAATTTTCAGTTGTGATTTTCTGTTTTATTTTCACAACTTATTTGTAATGACAATTTATTATTAATAAAGTTTTGAGGTATTTTCAGATATATGTTTGCTGAAGCCTTATTGTTTAATTATGAAAATTATCATTTTGTATTTGGTTTTATACTTGCTATCAGATGGTTTTAAGTCATGTTAAGCATGATGATATGGTTCAAGCAAATTCTAAAGCCATCGGTGTCCAGTAAATTGCTTGAGTTTCTGGTTTAAGAAACATTAAGAAGGATATATGTCTTATCTTGTTAATACACATTAACATATATCGTATAAACTGCAATATTAACATATGTAGATTACAGAGGCTTGTGTTAGTAGTATTGAAGCACTGCATTTTTGTTAAAATGTATGCTGGTTCTTGCTCTGCATTAGTGGCTGTAATATGACCATGTTGGAATGGATTTTGGTTTATTTTGTATCTGGCGCGCCCTTCAGTAAGTTGGAAAAGAACTTAGCATTTTCTGGTGCCAATCATTGAGTATAAACTGTGTTAGTCCAAGTGGGAGATTGTTAGAATAAATATGGACTTAACACATGTGATTGTGCTAAATGCTATACCTAATCCAACATGGATATAAAACGTAAACCTATTCTAGTTACTTAATGGACTCGTGTATTAATCCATTAAGTTTAGAGGTCCATTCTTAGGCTACAAGAAAGCCTAGTTGCTATTATACATTAAGTGTCTAATTAGGAGATCTAATCCTTATGTGATACCTTAATGGAAGGACTCTAAGGATTAGTAATTCTATATATAGATGGTATTGTCCCTGTTAACACCACGAGTTATAAGCATAATTTCTGTCCATTGAGAAAGCTTGAGTTTGGTGATTAACAGAAAACTATTACCGGTGTTAGTATCTCAAGATTGCTGCAATGGAGGTTAACATGAATTCCGACGGTATGTAACTTATACTTGTATTGTTTAATATGTCAAGCATATGATATCCGGTTTGTGAGCTTATGAATATTGGTTTTAACAACCAGTAGTAAAGAAACTCCACCGATCGGTGTGAAGCAGCATCGACGTCATAACTAAACGGTCGTCTCCCCTCCATATTGGTAGGTTTAATTTGACCCCAGTCTGGTACCTGCTGCCTAGGTAGAATAATATCCCATTGAATATTATCTGGTCATCCCTAGGTTGAGATATTTTGGTGATGAATTCAAATTCAAATTTAAATTTAAATTGGAGACAAAACATTTAATGCTCAAAACATCATTTGTCTCTTAGCGTTCCCATTCTTATATTTTGCCTCCCTATGGTCCCAAATCTGATTTGAGTCGTTGACCCTTGGATTATTCCCCCTCAATCATGGCCATTCATTCCCTCATATATTCATACTTAGGATCAACACCATTTCCATCACACAACACCTCCCTTCTTCTTCTTCTTCTTCCTCTCCTCTCTTTCTTCTTCTTTTCTCTTCTCTCTATTCTAAAATCCAGCCACCTTCTCTACCAAATCCTACTACCTTCTCTACCAAATCCGGCCACCTTCTTCCACTATTCTTTCTTTCTTGTTCTGCCTACCTCACTCTTTTCTCTCTTCCATTCTCACCACAAAATTCGTGCTCACCATCTTCCTCACCAAAACAGCCCCCACAACAACATCAAAGATTGCAAGGATTGAGGCTTGGAGCAAAGAGGAGTTCATAAAGGAGGAGGAGAAGTCTTGGAACCATCTTTGAGCATTCTCTAACTCTTTTACCTTTTAGTTTCTTTGCTTTAAATTCTTGTAATTTGAGATGTACACTATGAATTAAAATTGAGTTTGTAAGCTCAATCACTTTGTTTATCAAATTTACAAGTGTCGCTTATTTACTTTCTTTGCATGTTCTCTTTGAAAACAACAAAAATATGAACACTACAACCATGTGCACATACTTCACTTCACTAGCATATAGTTCATCTCTTATCTCACCATTTTAGTGTTAGAATTACTTAGTTACCACACACATTACCAAGTGGGATCTTGGGCCTTTCAATCCCTTGGGTTCGACATTCTCCCGGTCTTAATCTATACATCCACAATCTTTGACATTCGTATAGGCACATTCGTCTATGTGAAACTATACGACACGTCAATGTCCACCATCTAATTTTTATATTGATCAAAATGTTACTACATTCAGTGTTTCTGAGTGCTCACTATTCAGGAGAAGATTTTGTGGTGAAGCTCAAACCCGGTAAGCTGTGGAAAAGAGTTTTTGGCCCTATTTCTATCTATCAAAATTTTGTGCTTGATGCAACTCGGATGAATCGGATCGGATCGATCTTGGTGTTCCAATTCCAATCCAAAAAGTTTCGGAACTGAATATGTTGTTCCAATTTCAATTTCAAAATTTTTGGATTGGATTGGATTTGAATATTCGGAATTTTCGGATATTCGAAATTTTTTCGAAGTTTTCGGAATTTGTATTACTTTGGAATCTTCGGAATTCCAAATTAAAAAGTAATTTTAAAACTTTTCCAAAGTAACCCACTAAGGCATTTCGCATATTTTCAGGGATACTACAATTTTAATATTAGAAGAAAGAGTAGCAAAAGTAGTAGTAGTTTAATTACATCAAGTTCATACCGCAAACTAAGAAGAAAACCTAGTAGATTACAAATAAGTTCAATGATACTTTATAGATTATATAGCGATATTCAAAGGTTTAGACACATTTTACAAAAGCAAAATCAACTTTATTAGTATTAACATAGTATTAACAAAGACATTTTAGTATAATAATAAAATAAACACATATATAAACAAAATAGTAATGAAATTTAAGAATATTCGGATCAGAATGAGTTCGGCAATGTTTGAAAATTTTCGGATCGGAATATTTCGGATTTTCGGAATTTTCCAATCCAATCCAATTTATTTCGGAACTTTCGGATTTCAGAATTTCAGACTTGAATTACCTTCGGATAGGAAAAGGTCTGGAAACTTTCGATTTGGAATCGAAATTTTCTATCTAAGTGGCAGCCCTACTGCTGTGGGAGGACGCAAAAAGCCAGGTTCAAATGTTCATGAATTTTTCCAAATTATGTCACTTGTAAAAAACTATTTAGAATTTAATTAAGGAACAATATTTCTCATTCTTATTGTTAAGTTTGTATTTTGGATCTTTAGATGATGACAGAAGTACAAAGTTGGCCGTACGAGTTTCCCGCTTGGCAGCTTATGATCAACGGGCTAATCTTGGTGGTAGAATACACGTTCGAGATAGGTACTTAACTAAATCATATCATTCTTTCACTTTTCTTTCATCTCATTTTATCCAAACATTGTCCCCCTTTGCATAGCCTAATTAAAAAAGAAAAGAAAATCAAACAAACTAACATTTATGTATGAAAGTTCTCTTTACAAAAAGGGTTTTTTTTATCACAAATGGTACCTGAATTTTACCTCAATTATATACATAGTACCTGAACTTCACTTTTGATTACAACCAGTACCTGAACTCTTCGAGTTTATCCTAAATGGTACTTGAACTTCAATTTTTGTCACAAGTAGTACCCAAAGTTTTTAATTTTTGTTTCAAGTAATACCCAAAGGTTTCAATTTTTGTCACAAGTATTACCCATTTTAGTTTTTTTTTTTTTAACAAGCGCATATAATATCACAAAAATTGGCCTTAGGTACCAAAAGAGATTAAATAAAAAATTGTAGGTACTACTTGTGACAAAAATTGAAATTTTAGGTACTATTTGTGACAAAAATTAAAGTTCAGGTACCAAGTATATAATTGAGAAAAAGTTCAGGTACTATATGTGATAAAAATCCTTAAAAAAAGTGTTTATTCATGTAACTGGGATCAAACAGTTGGCTGGTAAAACAATGTATTGAGAAACCGTTGAAACAATTGCTAGAATTGTCAGTCGTGGCTTTTTGGCTTTGATGATCTGTGAAGAGGAATGCATGTAAATAATGGGTGGTGCGGCTTAGATTATATATAGGATTACATGGTAGTTAGCTTCACATTATAATGTTAACCAGGTAGTTCTAGAGAACTCCTGTATTATTCAACTAGCTAGCTTGATTCTTGACAGTGAAAGCTAATGAATAAGAATAGGTGTATACTGTACTAGTTATCATTTCTCGTTGATATCTTCTTTCATATTTATTTGGTTCATTGCAAAAGTCTGTTTGAAGTCCTACTGATCGAATATATGTTGCGCCTAGTAAGTTTTACAAAGGTAATAAAAAGTGGAGAACAGCAATACTGATTTATTGAGTAACGTAGGGATGAGTTTGGTGATTATTTCAAACAAAAATTGCTTTAACCAAATTTATTCATTGAACTCCATTTGCTGATATTAATAGTCTACTTATTTAATTTGTTCCAATATTTTACATGTTTTATGCTCTACAAAATTTTCAAAATTTGAATTTTATAGCAAAAAGGTGGTTTTATTAGTATATCTTTACAAAGTTATACCAGATGTAATGTAGGTGACATGTTAACAAATAAATGAAAATAGAGAGAGAACTTGATGAACTAGAAGAAGGAATTTTATATATGGGAGAAAGATTACAGCACTAACTCAGCAAGAGAGCGTCTGAACTCTGAAGCTATATATACATACACTGCTAGAGAGTACAGAAGGAAGCCACGTGTCCTACAGCTGTAGGTCACCAACTATTACTCCTAACAGAAAACACGTGATTAATTAAGACAAAGCTAGTTAACCCTAATTAACCTAACTCAGCCAACTTAACCGACTTAACTCCTTCATCCTTACAATAACAGTACATCGATCACTATCACTTAAGAACAGAAAATAAGAATGAACAGTGAAAATATGGGAGAAATTGAAGAGTGCACTGTCACATATATCGAACATATATAGTGATTTTTTTTGTTTTGAAAAAAAAAAAAACTTTATTGAACAATTAACAAACGTGATATATATAATGAAAATGGATAAGAAATGCACAAGCAAGATGGAGAAAAAACCATAGACTAGAAAGAAAAACAAAGGAATCGAAGCTCTTAAATGGAAATAGAAAGTACTCCCAACTAAGCTAATCCTACACCACAGCAGAAGACCGATATATATATCAACCATAATTAAAGAGGTGCTCTAATCTCTAAATTCCTTTGAAGCAGAAGACCATAAAGCTGTCAGCTATTTAATTCACTCTAAGCCAAAGACGAAGCCAGGTATTTCAACATAAATAGTGATTATTTTTCAAAATTTAATTTCTTCCAGTATCTCACATTTTTTTTTAAAGAAAGAAGCATATATTAGATATAATCACGATTACATTCGTTAATAAGGATATTCTGAACAGCAGCATGAGCTATAATTAACCTAGCAAGGTTAATATGAAAACCTAACGTAGAACAAACCATAAGTTATCTAACTGGTTGTCCAGTATCTCACATTGTTTATGCTTTACATGTTTAAATTTTTGTTTTTGATCTATATATATATGGGGGAAGGTAGAAATGTTTAATATTCGTATCACACCAAAATAGGACAGACATACACTCACATTAATTTTTTTTTTTCATGCGCTTAGGTACACAGTTAGGTGGCGTTTGTTACCCAGTGCAATGGTAGCCGGGTTTATTCCTAATACCCGTGCACCTGTAGCGGGGCTTCCAGTAGCTAAGCTTACATATCTTTACTTTTGTCCCATGTTTGGGGTAGCAGCATTAAGCAAGAAGTAGAAGTAGGCTGTAGTGTGTTTCCAAAATGTTTGCTTATCAAAAAACTCCAAAAAGAAGAATAACAAGAAATCAAGATAGTACTCGATTCATCCTCAAAATAACAACCAAGATTTTCGGTTGAAGATCAATTTCAATCAAAGCTTCAACACATGAAAAACAAAACAAATCCAGGAAGAAAACCAGAAAAGAGAAAAACAATATCAATTTCAAAAACAGAATCCAAATCTATACTTGATATCAATTCCAACAAAGTTCAGATTATCATCGAAAATCAATGATACCCATCCCCAAATTCAAGATACTCAACTCCAAATTCATGATACCCAACCCCAAATCCAACCTTAAATGGGAGAACTCAACTCAAAACAATCGTTCGTGCGCGAATTGAGGGAGAGAAGATGGTGAAGTCACGTCGGAGAAGATGGTGGAATCACGTTGGAGAAGATGATGGATTTGCGCTCTAGAAGATGATGGAATGTGGAAAAAAAAATTCTTTTACGCGGCTGAAGGTGAGTCCGTGGTCGTCTACTGTAATACCACCAAAATTGGGAGGACAGTGGAAGGAGGTGTTGACCTGCCTTTCCTCGCTATATTGCACCCGGAAGTCCAGTCCCAAAAAACAACAAACATGGGCCACAACAGTTAAATGAGGTTATATTGTAATTATCCCGGGTAGTCCAGTCCAATCCCCTCTACCAAACGTCCCCTTAATACATTATGCATGCATGGTTCAGTCACACTAATGTTGTTCAGTCAGATTTTTACATTTCTATATTTCCATAATGTGGCAAATTAATGTGACCCCAAAGAAAACATCGATCGGTTCAGCCAGAAGAGCTAGCTTTATAATTTTGACCATAAAACTGAGTCTAGGAAGAGACTAATCAACATATTTCCTAACCAAGTAGCTAGCTGATGAAAGTCAAGGGGAATTTCCCATCCTCTTAATCAGGTACCATGTACTTTTTGCCAACACAAGCAGGTTGATTTACTATGTGACCCAAACATGCCTTGTATTGAATGTCTTACAAGCTAGAACTATCTTCTTAATTGTAACCTTCTTAAACCCAATTAGCCTCCTTGGTACATACAGAGAACTTCCCAAAACCCAATCCTACTATAAGATTGAATTAAGCAAATGCTACTTTCCAGTAGAAGTGAAGCAGATTCTGACAGCTATCTCACCCCTACTAGAGGTTTGTAGTGTGAGAATGTGGAGCGTTGTCCCACATTGGAGAAAAATGACCTTGCAAATGTGCTTATAAGGATTTGGGCTTATCCAACCATTGCCAATTGGTTTTGGTTGTGATGCCCAGATTACTTTATCATGGTATCAGAGCTGCAGGTTCGCCCACGTGTGAAGCCAAGTGGCCACACGTGCTCCACGTACCCAATATAAGTTGTCCACGTGTTTGGCTTGAAAATTCGCTACACGTGCGGGGGCGTGTGAGAATGTGGAGTGTTGTCCCACATTGGAGAAAAGAGACCTTGCAAATGTGCTTATAAGGATTTGGGCATATCCAACCATTGCCAATTGATTTTGGTTGTGACGCCCAGATTACTTTATCATGTAGCACTCCCTTGCATTTAACTCAATACTGAATACTTATGGGTTTGGGTTGGCTTCATCCTCGTAACTCGTAAGTATATATAGTTTAAGCATCTATTTCTAAAAACCTTCGAGGTGCATACTATATAACAAGAAGGCTTCTATCACTTTGTTTTGATTAGCCTTTCAGACCCAGATAAGTTTTTTTAAGTCAATAGCGCTAGCACCTATTCTCTTCCCTTTTTTTTTTGTTTTTTGAAATCATAATGCAACAAACTTGGAGATCCTCTTGTGATATGAAACGTAGATGATCGAGTTGAAGTACATGTACATATAACTATATAAGTATACAAAGAACTTGTAAAGTAAAAGGAATATATTGTTTAGGAATATTTTTCCTGCAAAATATAGAGCAACATGTTGTTTTTGGCTCAACCTTTGTGTGAGTCTGTCTTTAATGGGCAGATATGTAATAACCAGATGTAGAGGTTATTTGTGTGATTTGAATTGGGACAAAACTTCCCTATCTGTAATGGAACAAAACTGAATAACTGTAGCAGTTTTGTTCTGTGGGTTTTTTAAAACAGGGGAGGTTGCTCTCGGTTGTATTTTAGGGTGTGTGAGAGACATTGTAAACAATCTTTCTCTTTGATAGTGAAATTGAGTGGTTCCATCTGCTCCCCAGATGTAGGCTAATTGCTGAACTGGGTAAACAAATTTGCTGTGTTTTGTTTCCTTTATTACACGTTACTTTGTTTTGGTACTTGATTGATTGTGGTTGAGTACTTTGTATCTATAGTTACTGTGTGTGTTTGTGGAACTTTGCTACTGGTGTGTGTCTTCTTGTATCTATTTGGCACAACAAGTGGTATCAGAGCTACGGCTCTCGATCCAGTTGGTATAGATGGAAGACGATCAAGATGTCGAGATTAATCCATTCGGTGGAAGTGGATCTCGAGTTGCAAGAACAACAGTGCATAATGCAAAGTTTGAAGTGGAGAAATTTGATGGAACAAATAATATCGGTATGTGGCAATGTGAAGTCAGAGATGTCTTGGCTCAACAGGACTTGGATATGACTCTAGAGGATATGCCAGAAGATATGGATGAAGGAGAGTGGACAAGGTTGAATCGAGTTGCTTGGTCGTCGATCAGGTTGTGTCTCGCTAAAGCCCAAAAGTATTTTGTGATGCGAGAGACGTCGGCAAAGGTGTTATGGCAGAAACTGGAAGACAAGTATATGACGAAGAGCATTGAGAATCGTCTACACATGAAGAAGAAGTTGTACCAGTTCCAGTTCAAAGGTAAAAAAATGATTCAACACCTTGATGCTTTTAACAAATTAATTGCTGATTTGTTAAATCTGGATGAAGAGATTAAAGATGAAGATAAGGCCTTACTGTTGTTGAATTCTTTGCCTGATGCATATGACCATTTAGCTACTACGTACCTTGCTATATGGTAAAGACACTATTAAGTTTGATGAAGTGTCTAATGCATTAATGAATTATGAGGTTAGGCATAAGGATAAATATGATAGTACTTCCAGTACTTCGGAGGCTTTGGTTGTGAGAGGAAGATCACTTGAAAGAAAAAGATTTGGTGGCAAAAAAAAATCTGTTTCAAGAGGATTTTCGAAGGATAAGAAGAGATTAGGGAGAAATGAATGTGCCTTTTGCCATAATAATGGCCATTGGAAGAATGAGTGTCCGAAGCTACGAAACAAGGATGCAAGTTCTAGTGCTAATGTGGTAGTTGTTGAGAAAGAACCTGATTATGCTTTGTGTGTTTCTCCCATCAATGACAAAGAAAAGTGGATAATGGATTGTGCTTGTACCAAACATATGACTCCAAGAAGGACTGGTTTGCCACTTTGGATACAAATGTGGGTGGAGATGTTTTAACATGTGATGATTATGGCTTGGAGAGGAAGGGAGTTGGAACTATTAAATTGAAGTTCCATGATGGTGCAGTTAGGACTCTAACTAATGTGTGGTATGTTCCTAAACTCTCCAAAAATCTGATTTTTGTTGGCTCTTTAGAAGAAAATGGTTACCATGCTCACTTGGGAGATAGTATTATGAAGGTCACTAAGGGTTCTATGTTAGTGATGAAAGCTCCCCGTATTCAGAAACTGTATTTTCTTGAGGCGAAGACCATTGTAGGTACAACTGCAGTTGCTTGTGGTGATGATGAGGTTGATAACACCAAGTTGTGGCACATGAGACTTGGGCATGCCGGTGAGAAAGCTTTGCAAGGGCTTATAAAACAAGGGTTATTGAAGGGTGCTAAATCCGGTAGGCTTGATTTTTGTGAGCATTGTGTTTTGGGGAAGCAAACAAAAGTGAGTTTTGGTACTGCTATACATCAAACTAAAGGTATTCTTGATTATGTACATTCCGACGTTTGGGGCCCAACCAAAACTGCTTCTTTAAGTGGCAGACATTGGTACGTCACTTTTATTGATGATTATTCAAGACGAGTTTGGGTTTACACAATGATGCACAAGGATGAAGTGCTTGGTATTTTCTCATGTTGGAAAAAAATAGCTGAAAATGAAACTGGCAAGAAGATTAAAGCTTTGAGGACAGACAATGGTGGAGAATATACTTCTAGAGTTTTTCAGCAATTTTGCAAAGATGAAGGCATAAAGAGACATTTTACAGTCGCAAGAACACCACAACAGAACGGAGTAGCGGAGCGGTTGAATAGAACTTTGCTTGAAAAAGTGAGGTGTATGTTGTCTCAATCTGGGATGGGCAAAGAGTTTTGGGCAGAAGCTATTAGCTATGCTTGTCACATTATCAACCGTCTACCTTCAGCTGTAATTGATGGGAAAACTCCATATGAGGTATGGACCGGAAAATCTGCATTTGATTATGATAAATTACATATTTTTGGTTGTCCGGTATACTATCATGTTACTGAAAGTAAGCTTGATCCAAGAGCAAAAAAAGCTCTATTTGTTGGTTTAAACATTGGAGTTAAGGGCTACAGGTTGTGGAGTTCAGAATTGAAGAAGCTTGTCATTAGTAGGGATGTGACTTTTGACGAAGCTAGTATGTTTCCAAAGAAGTGTAGTGATGGTGATGTTCAAAGAAAAGAGAAAGATGTTGAAATGGTGGAGCTTGAAGTATCTACTGCAATTCCTAGACATATTCCAGTTAATGCAAATATGAATGATGGGGATGAAGAGATAGAAGCTGAAAATTCTTCTGCTAGAAGGGTTGAACCTCAAGAGTCTATAGCTGTGAACAAGGTTCTAAAAATCGCTAGGCGCTAGTCAGGCGGCGGGGAGGGGCCTAGCACCTAGGCAGGGATTAGTTGGACGCCTAGGCGGGCTAGGCGGTTTTTTATTTTATTTTAATTTTATTATACAACATATAATTAACTAAATAAGTGTCTACTTAAAACAAAAACTATATTTGTATTAAGAAATATAAACATATAAAATGAAAGTATATAAAAAGTACAATAATTAATTGAAAACATAGGTAAAAAAATTTCTGATATTTTCAAACCCGTCTTCGCCCGCCTAGGCGGATTTGCAACTAATCGAGGCGGTTAGCCTCCGCCTAGCGCCTAGGCGGGGATTAATCGGGTCTAGGCGGGGATTTTTAGAACATTGGCTGTGAATAGACAAAGAAGAGTAATCTGAAAGCCAAGTTGGCAAAAGAACTTTGTTGCTTTTGCCTTCAACACCATGAGTGTGGGTATTCCCTCAAATTTCGAGGAGGTGATTAGTAGTCCTGAAAAGGAAGATTGGAGTATCGCTATGGCTGAAGAGATGAAGTCGCTTTTGAAGAATAACACATGGGATTTAGTTCAGTTGCCCAAGGTTAAGAGAGTTATTGGCTGCAAATGGGTGTATGCTAAGAAAGAAGGCTTTCCAGAACAAAGTGGAGTAAGATTTAAAGCAAGACTAGTTGCTAAAGGTTATGCACAGAAGGAAGGCATTGATTACAATGAGATTTTCTCTTCAGTAGTGAAGCATTGCGCAGTTCGTATAATGTTGGCTATGGTTGCTCAGTTTGATCTTGAATTGGTGCATGTCAAAACAGCGTTTCTTCATGGTGATTTGAATGATGAGATTTATATGTCTCAACCCGATGGATATCATGTGGAAGGGAAAGAAGATTGTGTTTGTCGATTAAAAAAATTTTTGTATGGTTTGAAGCAATCTCCAAGGCAATGGTATTTGAAGTTTGATGAGTTTATGAGAGGCCAAAGGTATAAAAGAAGCGATTATGATCATTGCATATATTTTCGGAGGCTGCGTGATGGGTCTTTTATATATTTGTTGTTATATGTTGATGATATGCTCATTGCTTCAAGCAATATGAGGGAGATTGAGCAGCTGAAACTTCAAATGGGGAAGGTGTTTGAAATGAAGGATCTTGGTGAAGCCAAGAAGATTCTTGGAATGGAGATTACAAGAAACAGAGAGCAAGGTGTGGTGTGCTTGACTCAGAAGCAATATTTAGAGAAGTTGCTGAAGAAGTTTGGTGTTAATGATGATACCAAATCTGTAAGTACTCCTTTAGCGTCTCATTTCAAACTTAGTGCTATTCAATGTCCTGAAACTGATGAAGAAGTTAGGAATATGTCTGATATTCCATATTCTAGTCTAATAGGTTCTTTGATGTATGCTATGGTTTGTTCAAGACCTGATATTGCACATGTTGTTGGATTGGTGAGTCAATATATGCATAATCCAGGTATGGAGCATTGGAAAGCTGCAAAGTGGATATTGAAATATTTACATGGGACTACAGATGTTGGTTTGTGTTTTCAAAAACAAGATTCTGGAAATTTTGTTGTTGGATATCTAGAACAGGTTATTTGTTCACTATGGCACATGCACCTATTTGTTGGCGATCAATTTTGCAGAGTACACCAGCTTTATCTACAACTGAAGCTGAATATATGGCCTCTGCGGAAGCTGTAAAAGAAGCATTATGGTTACATGGGTTAGTAAATGAGTTTGGGGTTTCTCAGAATCAGGTGGAGGTTCACTGTGACAGTCAAAGTGCCATTCATTTGGCAAAGTATCAAATTTATCATGCCAGAACCAAACACATTAATGTTCGTTTTCACAAGATTCGTGATGAAGTTGAGAAGGGAAGGATTGTTCTTGTGAAGATTTCTACTGAGAATAACCCTGCTGATATGTTGACAAAAGTTGTTGTTGTTACCAAGTTCATTCATTGTTTGAACTTGGTTAATGTTGTATGTGTTTGATCGTTGGTGGAAGAGCAGATGGAATTGTTCAATGTTGGCTTAGCAATTCTTGCTAAGGTTGGAGAGTTGTATATCACTGTTTTGCTGTTGGTTCTCTTTTGGTTTCGCACAGGTCTCGCCAAGGTGGAGATTGTTGTTTTTGGCTCAACCTTTGTGTGAGTCTGTCTTTAAATGGGCAGATATGTAATAACCAGATGTAGAGGTTATTTGTGTGATTTGAATTGGGTCAAAACTTCCCTATCTGTAATGGAACAAAACTGAATAACTGTAACAGTTTTGTTCTGTGGGTTTTTTAAAACAGGGGAGGTTGCTCTCGGTTGTATTTTAGGGTGTGTGAGAGAAATTGTAAACAATCTTTCTCTTTGATAGTGAAATTGAGTGGTTCCATCTGCTCCCCAGATGTAGGCTAATTGTTGAACTGGGTAAACAAATTTGCTGTGTTTTGTTTCCTTTATTACACGTTACTTTGTTTTGGTACTTGATTGATTGTGGTTGAGTACTTTGTATCTATAGTTACTGTGTGTGTTTGTGGAACTTTGCTACTGGTGTGTGTCTTCTTGTATCTATTTGGCACAACACAACAACCTATCCTGTTCAGAGTTCTGTATTGACAATCTTTACTACAGGCACTAACTCAATTAGCAAAGAGCTGCAGTATTCCTAACTAGCTAGCTTTCATTGCATCCACTTTAATGGCATTTCAATGATATATAGTTCCTAACAAGCTCCTAAGCAACCATATATATATATATATATAATGCTTCTGATAATATAAGGCATTCTTTTGGTGCCAAGAAGTTTGTTCTTTACTCTTTAGTTTCAGATATGGATAACAGATATGTATGTCTAAGCTCATAGCAAAATAGAATACTACGTACGTACGTACTGCATGCGTCACCAAAACAAAAGAAACAAGAATGCAAGACTATAATTAAGCTAACGAATTGGATATGGTTTCTAAGTCGTCCTCCTTGAAGCTTCTTGGTACGGGTCAATGGTCAACTGTACAATTCTTTAAGTATTTTGCTAATTTAAAAGGTTAAAGGTCAATATACTACAAGCTAGTGCTTCTATAACGGCTTTTTACCCCGTTTGGAAAATAGACTACTTTGGTTTCTATAAGTTCACGCAAGTACGTACGTAATATGTATGAGCTAGCCTAACCTGCCCAACTATTATCTATAAGTAACCTCTAGGCTCTAGCTGTTTCTTCTGCATGCAGATTCACCTAATTTAATTTGAAGTATATATAATCTGTCTCTCTAAAAGCCTAACTTTTGTTTACTTGCATGTTTTCCAGCCCTTCGAATTGGACCATACCATTAACTCATTAAGTCGAAAAGTATTCACACACAAAATTAATGCATGCAATCCCCTTCTCTACTATCCCTCGTTGCTCGCTATATATACTTCTTTAAATTAACTTACATGCTTCTATCCTCATCCAAAACACATTCATATTTTCTCACCATTTTCCTAGTACTTCAATCCTCCCCTTTCGAAATCTTGCATTTACACGTAAGACACGAAAACAAAACATGGAAGGCACCATCAAGGTTTTCTTTCTGCTAGCCGTGCTAATGGCTTTAGCCGCCATTACTCTTTCCGCAACAATCCCAGAAGAAGATCGAGAGGGATGGTTCTCCGATGAGGAAAATGACGTTCCAAAAGCACCCTCAGATGATCTTCCTGCAGCCGAAAGCCAAGACAAAACTTCCCTTAGAGGAGCAAGCCGCATCCTTGCGACTCGGGCAGTTGGGACGACATGTGACAAAAACCCTAAGGTTTGTAAAGCCGCAGGCAGCGCCGGGCGAGACTGCTGCAAGAAGACGTGTGTGGATTTGAAGACGGACAGAGTCAACTGCGGCAATTGTGGGAAGAAGTGCAAGTACTCGGAGATTTGCTGCAAAGGCAAGTGTCTGAACCCAATGTCTGACAGGAAAAACTGTGGGAGCTGCAACAACAAGTGTAAGAAAGGCAGTTCGTGTGTGTATGGAATGTGCAGTTATGCTTAGAAAATGAACGCAGACCAACTTCTACGTACGACTCATGCACGATAAGGAAAACATTATATTTGTGCAGCTATATATATGTACTTTATTTGTTTAGTTCAAATTAATTAAGTACAAAGTACTTGAACTGTGGCATGGCTTATATTAAGACTGAATTTCTGTACGTATGTGTGTAAGTATTAAGAGCTAGCTAGCTAGTCAACACTATTTTACTGGCTTTGACAACGATGAATTGTTTAATTTGTCTTTTATTTGTTGTAAAAAGAACAATATATATACTAATTCTTCTCTTAATTAATTACGCGCGTTCTTATTTGTTCATGTTACTTGTAAGATGCTCCTTAATTTTGTGCAAAAATTCTTTATATATAATCTCATTCCAATTTGTACTGATCTAGCTAGCTTTCTAGAATATACATACATATATATACTTATATACATATTATATATATGGAGTGCTTGAGCATAAATTTCAGTTTACACAAGGAGCCATCCACATGTAATGAACAATAAGACAAGTATTGCAGCCAGCACTCTCCATGAAAATTAAGAAATGAGAAAACTGAAAAGAAAAATGATTTAATTATACTTGCTTAAACAGCATATGCAGAACATTTTTGTAGTACTAAAAGTTAATTGGTCGAAATTAAGTACATATATGTACTTCAATCCATTGCTAACTACATTCTTTTGCAAGTTATTCAATGAAAAACTATTCATAGTCAAGCTATAACATGACAAATTTTCCACAAATACTACTAATTAATTAGAAAGAGCCAATACCATTTGGAAAAATAGAAAAATAAAAGAGCAGAGATGACACATTGTTATAAATTTATGGAAGTTGGACTACTTAGACTAATAAATTGGTTCATTTCTTGGACTACTTAGACTAATAAATTGGTTCATTTCTTGGACGGTTGAAATATGAAGGCGGGCTTGAGCTAATTATCGATCACTAATATTGTTTATATACATCGATCCAAATTGTATGCTGTTCATTTGAATTATTATGTAATAGGATAATAGGTATATATACCAAAATGCATGAGACTAAGGAAATAATAAGAAGCTTCATTCCTTATCCTTTATATATAAATGAGTTAAGGCATGCATGTTTCTTGCGCCTATTCACCTAATTTAGAGATAACATATTCTTGGAGCCTAATTTTGTTCGCTGAATTAACGTTTTGCATTTTTCTTTTGAATCAATTTATTAAAAAAATATCAATTCAATTCAAATGAGTATCCAATATTGCAAACCATGCAATATTCGATCCCCACGTTGACTTATCGTACTCATTCTATCTATATACTCGTTCAAACCTACATGCTTCTCAATCCAAAGCATTCATATATACTTTCACATTAATCTTCCTCCTTCAACCTTTAATATTCCTCCCACATTTTAATCCCTCTTTTTACATATACACCATGTACACAAAGAAATTTCTTTAACATGAAATCCCTCAAGGTTTTGTTGAATTTGTTCCTGTTAGCGAGCTTCCACAGTAGCTTTTGCCTTTGACTAAGGCTGTTCAGGTATGATCAATGAAGTTTACCAAACAGTCGCTGAGCCTATTGGCTTAAGAATTTTCTTCTTATATTTAAAGACCAAATAGCAAGAAGAAATATGTCTAACTCCATATTCCCTTATTGACATGAAGGACTTTCCTGCATTCGTGAGTTCCATACATTCAACCCCTGCCTACTGCATGATCTCCTCATTCAACACACTGTACTACTATATTACATAAATTATGGTACTGATAATTGATTGCGAGTACGTGTGTGACTAGGATGATTTACCATCCTGTTTTCTCTCAAACAAATCAGTGCTATGATTGAAAATTTTTCATTTTACTTTCTATCATGGATACCAGTTCTGGACGTACTAGGGCAGATGAGAATGGCTATTAGTCTATAAATGATACACGTGAGCGCGACCATATTCTTTATGCGTGGGTTCCTGGTTTTATAGGAGCTAGATTATCAATTATGTAACCATCAACATAACTACAGGTTTAATTCTCTTATTTCACTTGTGTTTTTCTTTTCTGGAAGTTAATGGATTTATCATAATATTGATCGAGTTGAATCGCAACTGATATGATCAATATATACCATATGTATTGAGCAGGTTGTAATATTGACATTGGTGACATTGTATATGAACCACCAAGGAGTGGACCAACATTGTGGGAAATTGGTATCCCTGATCATTCTGCTGCTGAATTCTATATTCCTGATCCTAATCCAAAGTACATCAATAAACTATATGTCAACCATCCTGACAGGTTAGCTCAAACGTACTCCCTTATATTTAAGAACTCTATGGAATCTTAGTTTACAACCACCATGCAATCTAGTTTTTTTTTTTTCTCATTATAAGGTCTGCTCATTTTCTTACACTTGCAGGTTTAGGCAGTATGGTTTATGGGAAAGATACGCAGATTTATATCCTGACGAGGAATTAGTTTACACAGTTGGTGTTGGTGACGGTTATTTTCTCAGGTTACCAGGTCAAGTTCTTCCTCTATTGGCTTTGCTACTTGGATTGTTTCATTTTTTGTGTGATCGGCAAATCTTCTATATATTTGGAAGTTTATTCTTAGTTGGTAAACTAGTAACCTTCATGGCTTTAACTTCAAGTTGTTTTGAGTAATAGGAAGGATGATGGCAAGTATCAAGGCACTACATGGAAAATCATGTTTCGACTTGACAATGTCAGTCAAACCAAAACCTACACAGGTGCGTAATTCTAGAGGCACCATATCCTTGGGCCACATTACATAACCACAATATGTGGCTGAGAGTTTATGTCTCTAGTCTCTACTCACTAAAGCTCTAATATGAGTCATCTTTCTTTTCCGATTGAAGATTCACGTAAATGATTCAAAAGCAGATTCACCTCTGTTTACGACCGGAGTGATAGGAAAAGACAACATTATTGCTAGACATGGAATTCGAAAAAAATTTAAGTGAGCCCGTCACTCCACGTGGATATGTGACGAGCCACTCTGATTGGTTAATGCATATAAAATATTAATTAAACAGTTAGTACATAAAATATAAAATATTCAATGAACCAATCACATGGCACCGTCACATATGCCACGTGGAGTGACGGTACCATGGAAAAATCTCTCCATGAAATTCATGGGCTCTACTGGCTGTATATATAGCATAGACGTCCCGGGCATGCACATTGCTTGTGGAAGGAGACAATACGTACAGTGTTTCTAACCCAAGCAATGAGCACCAGCCCTTTCCAGGGACTCATGCATGTATGACTATATCCGTTTAGAAGGTCCATATATCATCTTCTACTTTTATGAGTGATGCATCAGTCAAAAGACTAGCTCAACATAATTAATATTCATTGGAAGTGCAAGACATCATTTAACTACTGGTCTCTCTATAACAAGTCGTGTGAGAAGCTATTAAGTCATCTTTGGGCATAGTAAGAGTGTTATTGAACGTTGAATTTCGTTTAAGTTGTGTCTCCTATATATTATATATATCATGTAGTATTGGTTATATATATCATGTAGTGTTAAACAGCGACAAGCATGGCCCATGGCCCACTACTGCACCGATATTGTCTCAACTTAACCACCTATTAGGTGTTGAGTTTTATCACAAAAGGCCTCGGTACAATTGGGAGTAAGCCACCCACTTATAAGTTATATTTTATTTTGTCACTCTTCTGATGTGGGATCTCCACTCTCCAACACGCCCCCTCACGTGCAACCTAACTGATTTAGGTGCACGTGCAACATCAACGACCCACTCGGGTCCAATGACAATGGAGACGTGATTGGAGATGGACCCGCTCTGATACCATGTTAAATAGCGACAAGCATGGCCCGTGGCCCACTACTGCACCGATATTGTCCCAACTTAATCACCTATTAGGTGTTGGGTTTTATCACAAAAGGTCTCGGTACAATTGGGAGTAAGTCACCCACTTATAAGTTATATTTTATTTTGTCACTCTTCTGATGTGGGATCTCCACTCTCCAACATGTAGTATTGGTCTTGTTGGACAGATGAACTATAATTGAGATTCCTTGAACTTAAACGTGTTCTCTTTGGTTGAGTGATTCCCAAAATCCTTCCATCTGGTTGAGTGATTCCCAGACCAATTGTTCTCTTGGTTGAGTGATTCCCAAATTATATCTGGTTGAGTGATTCCTAGATCAATTTATCCCCTCTTCTCTCCTCTGTTCTATACTCTGCATCACTGAGACATAGGTCATATGTGCTTCTCTAAGAACAATAGGATAAATTTTAACATTGTACACCATAAATCAATTGCTTAATGTACTCTAGCTAACAAGATAATTGACGTGTGTTAAAATAGGTTTGATCGAATCAGTAGGGATGTGAACTAACTATTATTTGTACAAATATTCTAATCCATGGACATAATGGTTTGTTTAAGGGGAAAAAGATAAACCAAATGAAAGAGAACATTGAACTGAAAAATATGAATCTCATTAAATTATCATGCACCAGCACTACAAAAGAAGGCTTTAGGTTTGAGAATCACAAAGATTTGTTGAGTTTGGTTTTGGTATCTTCGGCTGCATCAGCAGCTTCAACTTGCATTTTGGCAGTCACTAGGTCTGCTTCTGCTGCTTCTTTCTCATTTCTTGCTGTCAACATCTTAGCCTGCTTCCAATAAAAACCAAATCAACAATGTAACTTAGAAAACATGCCTCATATAGAGAATAGATATATATATAATGAATTAATGATATATACAGTTTTCATTGAATTCCTAACGGCTGTTTTAGGATTTGAAATACAGAAAATAGGTTTCAGATCAATACATAAGGAGAGGAAATAAAAAAATAGAGAATTAAGTACTATTCAGACCAAAATATAAATAAATTAAAAAAATGAACCTGACGTGAATCGAACACGCAACCTTCTGATCTGGAGTCAGACGCGCTACCATTGCGCCACAGATCCCATATATTAATTTTGGTCTTTAATTTATATTAACTAAGATCTTAATAAATCCATCGGCACCCTTTTTCATAGCATCCCAGTTGAGTTTTTTATTTTTTTTTCAAGTTGCGCGCGCACTAAGATTGAGAATGCTGTTCGACCCAAAAGAAAGAAAAAGAATGCTACTGACCATATTTGAACTTTGAATGAAGCACAAAGACAATAACACCATGAAACGGGTAAACTACCTGACCAATAAAGAAGGCCTTGACATAGCGAAAACCCTCTTGCAATGAAACAGATAAAGCCAAGCATTTCTTCTTCACGCGAGACACAGCAGAAATCTCTGCTTGCTTTCTATCAGTACTGTCCATGGAGCCTCCAATACTGCTCGAGGGAAGTAAAAGAATTGGTTTTGTATAAGATATATAACTCAGGCAGCTGGAGTCCAACACGTTTTGTTGCTTGGTGCAGAGTCACAGGTGCGTGGCAGCTAGATAACACATCCACGTTTTGGTTTTACATTAGAGTTCCTAACTACATGCATCATTTAGTTATTACCAAAAACAAAAACGGCAAAGAAAATCAATTCACGCCATCATTAATTATTGGGTAGTGTCCAAGAAGCTAAATGAAAAGAGAGAAGAAAAGCATAATTATTTCAGAAGCCAAGAAGACGCAGAGGGTTCGTGGGATTCTTTTTATGGATGAATCTGGAGAAGTCCTCCTCCTCCGGGTGCGTCTGTTTTGCACCTTGTTTTTATTGCACCTTATGGCAAAAATTCATTTTTGCCCTTATTGTTTGGTATCTCCCTCTCTCTCCTTATTGTTGCCGGTCACCACTACGACCGGCCACCACTACGACCGGCCACCACTGTCGGCGCCGCCGTCAACCATCTCCGATGGTCACCAAATTTTACCACAATGTACAACACAACGCAAGGAACAACTTTTATATCTGCCACTAAGTCCGATTCGAAGTGGAAAGGCACGAATTCGCCTTGGAAGCTAGCGGTGACCGAAATTTCAAACCGACAATTCGCCGCCGTCTGGCAACGGATTGAGCCAAGATCGGTGGCATTGAACTCGCAAGGACGAGGGCTTCAAAGCCCAGTAGGTAGCTCAGGTCGAATCGACCGGGATCGTGAACGGGAACAATGAACAGCTCGGTGCAAGCCGTTTTCGGCCATGCGTACGGCTATTTTCCGGCAAGGTTCGGTCTGAAATCGGGTGGGGAGGGTCGCCGGAACACGCCGCTACCTTTGGTGGGGGCGGTGACTTGCGGGGGTGGCCGGTCGTGGTGGCAGCACAGGTCACAGTGGAGGAGAGAGAGGAGGAGTCGCGACGGGAGAGAGAGGAGGAAGAAAGAGACCAAAAAAAAGGTTAAGGGTAGAAATGTAAATTTACGCAGTTAATTTGCAATTAAAAAAATACCAAATATGAAATGAATGGCTAGGATTGTGCCACGTAGACAGGTACACTAAAATTGGGGTGCAATCCAGAAAAGCCCCCTCCACTGATATATATTACTGTTTACTTTATGTAATATCTAGATATTATGCTAGAGTTACTTTATGGAAATATCTTGTAAAAGATTCAATCCTTAGCTAGATGGATGTGATCAAGAAGCTCTATATAAGCCAAATGTTAGCTTAGAATAGATTAATTTCAGATGAATAAAAAATCAGTGCATAAGTTTTCTGAATCTTTTTGTACATATGCAAAGGCTTCGCACTGTTCAAACTTGCTCTGTGTTTGCTTCGCAGGGGTCTTTTCCTCTATTAAAGTTTTTGTGAGTTTACATACTCAACTTGAGGGGAGTTCGATCTAACATGAATTCTAAACATGGAGGGTCTCCAAAAATCTTAACACATGCAGCTATTTATTCAGGACCAAAAATGCCTCTGTCCCTAACTGAAGTTGGCCTTGGTTCTTATAATGGCTAATGGTTCTGAGTGGTATCATTTATTCATTTTCCCTACAAACAATATCCCAAGCGACAGCGATTACTTGCTGAGATCTCGAAGCACAAGCGGTCCAAGAAGCTCCGAAAACCGGAGCCCTAGTATCTGACTATCTGCAATTCAAGAATCTTTAACTCCCAAAATCACCATCCCCCTCTTACCTTTCAAACCCTAATATCTGCAATTCAAGTCCCAAAGGTACTCCAACTTACTTGCATTTTGGTTTCTTTACTCTTCTTGGAGGTTGTACGTTGAAAATTTCGCTAGTTTAGTACTAAAAGATGTAGAATTAGCTAGAGCCATAACTTGAAAAAGAAATAAGGAAATTCATCAGGAATGCGTTTTCATTGAAACAATAGCCTTTCTGTACGTTGCTCTATTGTTGAAGGGTATTGGAATTGTGAGGCTTATATATACATATTACATAGAGGAAATGAGGAATGCAGAGATGAACTTTTTACATATAATGCAAATAGCAACACATATTTACGTAGATAAATATATTATGATTATGAAATGATATATTTCCGAATGGGATAAGAGAATCCTACTATGCATTGGTTATTCTGTTTTTATTAAGTAAAGAAACAATTGGGAAATAAAAGAACAAGAACAGCAGGATAAATCAAACGTCTAGTGCAGCCATAACTACTCATATTTACATAAATACATGCATCCCATGACTTTTATTCCTTACTTATTTGTATCGGGGAGTGAAACCCACACTCATTTCCCTTTTTATGTTGTAGTCACTAAAAGAAAGAAGATTATTGAAGTACTGAAAAACGAAACAAGGAGTGCAGATTGTGAAATCCCCAATCCCGATTTCACAATCTGCACTCCTTGACCTAAATGTGCAAGACTAGATTAAAATTAAAGTTTACCCTTCTAAAAGAGGACACCCTTTTTTATTAAAAAAATTGATGACCTCTGCCTACCCTACATGGAAATTCAATGACTGGAACTGTAAAAGCTTTCCTTCCAAGGATCATCTCTGCCAATAGTCAGCCATTCCAAAACACGTTTGATTGTCTAGTCTTTGCAGAATCTGCAGACAAATAGTTTGTTAAAGAAAATGATGATGGATAAAAACGTTCTGATTGACAAATGATCATTGAAGCAGTACCTAGCTAAGAAAAGGATAGTTCAGATTTTTAGATTAAAGGCGGTGGTGAAGACATCCTCATCTTTTTAAATAAGAGTATTCTCAAAGAAGAACTCCCTCTATTTCATTAGGATACACACTGTTTTAGTATCTTTTGAAATTATGTATCACTTATTTTAATAGTTATATTTATCTGGTAGAAAAAGGCCTTGTTTGGCTGTTAAATAATGCATTTGAGATTTTTTTTCCTTTTAATATTTCTCGATCTGGACCACAGCTTCTGATTATGGGATTTGGATACCCTTAATGTGTTGGTTTTATTGTTTCCTTGTATACTTTTGATCATTCCACTGTTAGTGTCACGTTTTTGCTTTGTACTTTTCTAACTGTTTTCTGGTTTACAGTACCTGAATATTGAATACTACTTCATTTTCTGTAGCACAGTGTTCTTATACTTTGTAACTTTTGTCAAATTTTCTCGGTCTCCTTATTCTACTAGCTTTTTCCCTAATTTCCATTCTCTACTGTCTTTTTTATCTCTTTCTTTCTCTTATTTCTCTGCACTTCTCTTTCTCGATCTCTCTTTTCTTATTTCTTTTGGTTCCTGCATACATCACTGCTTTATTCTAGCTAGCTTGCAGCTGTTACAAGAATTGAAGCTCTGAGATGTCACCACCTGGAACCAAAACCACAAAAAGATCTTAAGGTACGTCATGAGCTTCTTTTCCTCTTCATTATGGGATTTTATTATTCAGGTCGTTGTGTAAATATTTTACACTGAAACTTCAGACATTACATTTACCGAATAAAGAACTCTTGTGCATGACTCTTGATTTTATTCTTAGTTAATATAAGGCATTTAAAACAAATGGTTCGAAGGCATAACATGCTTGTGTTCTAAATTTCTTATCGAAGGACCAAGTTAGAAATGTTTTCCCCTCTCCACCTTTCTATCACCACCCCTTAAGTTGGTCCATTGATATCTCTCATGTTCAACTTGCATATAGAATGAAAACACCTACTACAAAACATCCTTAGTGATTCTTCAGTCAACTACTCCATTGATTTCACAAGAGTTAATTATCGAATCAACTTCTCCTTTGATGAAATGTCTGCCAAATACTCAAATTAATGTACGTCAATGTGTTTTTGTTCGATCTTGTTCTAGATTATGAGCAAAAATATTCATAGCAGCCATATTATTATGCGTATAGCCTTATTGGTCAGTCTTTACACACTACCAACTCGATTATTAACATTTGAAGATACTATGCTTAGAAATACCAAATTTTCCAAAAAAAAAAAAACTTATAAATTCCAAGTGCCGTAGCTCTCTATTCATTTCTGTACTGGATTTAGATTTGTGGAATCTCCAATAGCTTGATGTACGTTATCTATCATCGATTCAGCTGCACATTCTACATCTGACCTGGCTTCCAACTTCAAGGGACTATGTTAAGCAAAGAGTATTCCTCTGCCTGTGGAAGACGTCGATCAGGTTTCTTAGGATGCAAGAAAATAAAACAACCACTAGGTGTAGGGAATACAAAAACGTATCGTTTCAAGCCTTTTTGAGTAGTGAATAGCCTCTCCGAGCAGCATATAAACTTTTCAAAATAAGTAGCACAGTTTGGCCAAAAAAAGAAGTAGATGTAGATCAGTAGATGTAGTACATCCAAAATGCCAACTGCGTTAGCCGTTAGGGATTCGGTCAAAAATGCTCACATGGTTCACGCACGAGTAGCTGTTTGAGGGAAATTCGCATTCATATATATACCATACTTGAAAATTCATATATGGTATCAATATCTACGAAAATGCAATAATTAAGAGGCAGTTGGTGGATTTGTTGCAGCCCTTTGATATCTTCTCTTTATATATTTCTAACTTTCTTCTCAAAAGAAATATCCTTCTTCTAAATCAACTCCAACAGGGTACCAGTTACTTCTTTGTATTCTCAGCCATGGTGAAAAGTAAAACTAAGCTTGAATTGATTTCTCATGAACCAACCAGAAGAGCAACCTTCAATATGAGAAAGGCAAGTCTGCTTAGGGAGCTGGAGGAGTTTACAACCTTATGTGGGATTATTGCATGCGTTTTTGTCTATGATAGTACTGCTAACAAGATGGATGTGTGGCCTTCTCCACAGGCAGCATTTTATCTACTCGTGCTCGTGCTGAAGAGAGAACTGGTAGCACTAAGAAAGAAAAATCAAGCACTTGAAAGGAAGCAGCTTTTGATTGAATACCTGAAAGGTAAGAGTGTACATGGTTTAAGTCTTGAAAGATTTTCAGAGTTGGGCCAATCAATTGATGAAGAACTGAATGCCATTGAGAAGAGGTAAGAGTTCCTTGAGGGTCTTGAGGGCGGTCAAGTTGATGCTGGAAAAGATTTTATTGAAATGTTGGATCCTGGTGCTGAAAATGGTGTCTCTGACGATAATCAAGGATAATTTAGTTTCTATTTGGCAAGGATAATTTAATAAATGTCCAATAAGAGATACAAGTATTCTTCTTTACTTGTATTTTTCCAAATGTACTTCTCTGTTTCTCATTTACCTGAATAAATGCAGTTTCTTCAATACAGGTGATTTGAATTAACTATTAAGATAACTGTTGTTTGCAATCCTTTTTTTTTTTTCTTTTTTTTTTTGAGAAGAAAGAAACTTTAGAACAAATACTTTGCAATTTTGTTCAGATAGTAGCTTAACCAGAAGAAATATTTGACACCCAAAAAAAAAAAAAAAGAGGAAGTTGTACTACAAAACAAACATGCAATTGTTCAGACATGTGCATTTGCTGTCAATTCTCAATTCTCCAACACACAGGGCAACTAATGGCCTCTCCATTCCTAAATCCTTCTAGTCTAAGTAGGATTAAACAAACAATAATTGGAGGAATTTTTCATTCATGTAGAGTATGAGCCTAAAGATTCCCTTCTGCTGTCAATTTTTGATTCCCTGAAGACCCTGTCAAACCTTTATGTCCCTTGGCCTTGAGTAGTCGAGTAGTCATAACTTGAGTAAATATGTCCTTCACTGTACGTAGTCATGCATCTGAAGCTATCAGCCATCCAATATACACCTTTTCTTTGCTCATGGATAACCATCCAGTCATCCAACGAAAATTCTCACTTCTAAGAAGTTCATTTCATTTGAATTTGAAGATAGAGACGAGAAAACTTTGAAAAGTCTGCGTCTTTACCACATGCTATGTTGATGAAGAGAGAAAAGTCTAAAGAGAAAAGTCTAAGAAATATGTTGGAAAAGACTTTTCAAGTCTGAAAGCTCAAGACTTTGTGTGGTAAGAGTGTGCAGGGCACTATAAGTAAAGCCCTGAAGAGCTATAGCAATGCTATGAAGTATACACAAACCAAAACCATGAGATCCTCAGCAATGTATGAAGTATGCTCTCTAGCTTGCCTTATTTTGTGTTTCCAGCTGATTCCATCCCCAAACCTAGCTTTCGCTTCTGCGTCGACCAGTGAAGTAGAAGCACTTCTGAAATGGAAAGCCAGCTTTCAAAACCTCACCCAGAATGCTCTGACCTCTTGGACTTACCGTCCCAGCAATGCCACCAATTCTTCAAATGCAAGCCCATGCACGTGGACTGGTATTTCATGCAATGCTGCAGGAAGTGTCAACAACATAACCCTTTTCAATTCTGGTTTACAAGGTACGCTACATGATTTTTCATTCTTGTCCTTCCCAAATCTTGCATATGTCGATCTGAGCTGGAATAAACTCTTTGGTGCCATCCCGCCTCAAATCCACTACCTCTCCGAACTATTCTATCTTGACCTGTCTTTTAATCAGTTGTCCGGGAAATTGCCACCGGAAATCGGTCTCCTAACAAGTCTCGAGTTCCTCTATATAATTCAAAACCAGTTAGAAGGTCCAGTTCCAGCTTCTATGGGTAATTTGAGCAACCTGACTTATTTGTATCTCCTTGGCAATCATCTTTCTGGCTCCATTCCACCAGAAATGGGAAACCTCTCTAATTTGGTTGGACTGTGCATGCAGAACAACTCTTTTACCGGCTCCATCCCTCCAAATTTGGGTAACTTGAAAAAACTAAAGACATTGTACCTTTTCCATAATAGACTTTCTGGCACTATTCCAAAAGAGATAGGGAACTTGAAATCTATGGTGATTCTAAGTTTCTGTGAGAATCAACTCAATGGTTCAATCCCCACATCTCTAGGTAATCTCAGTAGCATGACCAACTTCTCTCTAGCTACCAATAATCTTTCTGGGATTATTCCCAAAGAGATGGGTAACTTGAAATCTATTGTGGATTTAAATTTGGAGGAGAATCAACTCGCTGGTTCAATCCCGGTTTCGCTGTGTGATTTGAGTAACCTTGTCCGTCTCGATCTTGGTGGCAATAAACTTTCTGGCACTATCCCAAAGGAGATAGGAGACTTGAAATCTATGGAGGAGATATATTTGAACGAAAATAAACTCACAGGTTCAATCCCGTCATCTATCGGTGATTTGAGAAACCTTACCCGTCTCTATCTTGCTGCTAATAACCTTTCTGGTGCGATTCCTAAAGAGATAGGGAACTTAAAGTCTATGAAGTTTCTAATATTGAGTGAGAATTATCTCAATGGTTCAATTCCAGCATCTCTGGGTGGTCTGAGTAACCTTACCCATCTTTATCTTTCTACCAATAAACTTTCTGGCACTATTCCTAAAGAGATAGGGAACTTGAAGTCCCTTGTGGAGATAGATTTGAGCCAGAATCAACTTACTGGTTCAATTCCAACTTCATTTGGTAACTTGAGCAACTTGGAAATCCTATTCCTTCGTGATAACAGACTTTCCGGCTCTATCCCCAAACAGATAGAGAATCTCAAGAAGTTGCTTAAACTGCATTTGGATACTAACCAACTATCTGGTTATTTGCCACAAAATATTTGCCATGGTGGATCACTCACAAACTTTTCAGTAAACAGCAACCATTTGGTTGGTCCAATCCCCAAAAGCTTGAAAGCCTGCACAACTTTATTCAGAGTGAATCTTCAAGGGAACAAATTGACAGGCAACATTTCTGAAGACTTTGGTGTCTATCCAAATCTTCAATATATAGATCTCAGCCACAATGACTTGTATGGTGAAATCACAAACAAATGGGGACAGTGCCCGCAACTAACAACCCTGAAAATTGCTGGAAACAAGATTACTGGTAGTATACCACCTGAAATTGGCAAAGCATCCCAAATTCAGGAACTCGATCTTTCTTCAAATAGCATAGTTGGGATGATTCCCAATGAACTCGGGAGATTGACTTCATTGCTCGAACTGATGTTGGATGGCAATCAGCTTTTCGGTCGTATACCTTCCGAATTTGGATCATTGACTGAACTTGAACGTCTTGATCTGTCGACAAACAAATTCAATGAGTCAATTCCAAGCATTCTAGGGGACTTGCACAACTTAAACTACTTGAATTTGAGCAACAACAAGTTCAGACAAGAAATTCCATTTCAGTTGGGGAAGTTAGATCACCTGTCCGAACTAGATTTAAGTCACAACTTGCTTGAAGGTAAGATACCATCAGAGTTGAGCAGTATGGGGAGTTTGGAGAAGCTAAACCTTTCCAACAACAATCTTTCTGGTTCCATTCCAAAAGGTTTTGAAAGCATGCATTGGTTGTCTTCCATTGACCTATCCAACAATGAATTGGAAGGCCCCCTTCCCAACTGCACAGCGTTTCGAAACGCTAGCCAAGAAGCACTTCAAGGGAACAAAGGATTGTGCGGCAATGTTGGAGCTCTGCCACCCTGCAGGCCTAACTCCCGAAAGGACCACAAACTCATATTTTTAATTCTGTTTCCTTTGCTGGGAGCACTTGCACTTCTAGCTGCCTTCTTTCTATTTGTCTTTGCAACAGAAAGAAAAAAGAAAGATCAGACTCTAAGTCAAGACACCAAGCACCATCATGAAGAAATTTTTATCTCGTCGATACTAAATTTTGATGGAAAAGTGATGTATGAGGAAATCATAAAGGCAACAGAAGATTTTGATTCCAAATATTGCATTGGGAAGGGAGGACAGGGAAGCGTCTATGTAGCAAATTTGTTATCTGCCAACAGAGTTGCTGTGAAGAAGCTCCATCAGCTATGCAATGACGAGAAGAATCTTCAGAAAGAATTCTTGAATGAAATAAGGGCACTGACAGAGATACGACACCGAAACATTGTGAAGCTTCATGGTTTCTGTTCACATAAACGGCACTCATTTCTGGTGTATGAGTACCTAGAAAAGGGTAGCTTGGGAACATTGTTAAGCAAAGATCATGAAGCTAAAGAATTGGGTTGGAGTAAAAGGGTGATTATTGTTAAAGGTGTAGCTCATGCCTTGAGTTACATGCACCACGACTGCATGCCACCAATTGTGCATCGAGACATATCAAGCAAGAACATCTTGCTGGATTCGGAATATGAGGCCTGTGTTTCAGACTTTGGCACTGCTAAGTTTTTAAACCCAGACTCAGCCAATTGGACTGCCTTTGCAGGCACATTTGGATATGTCGCACCAGGTAATATTGTTGTTCCCTGTTCTCTATAGTTAAAGTTTTAGGCCATCCTTGATTCATTTTCATGCATGACTAACCCCAAACTTTTGGATTGAATTGTTTGTTCTTTATTTAAATCTCTTTTTGATATATGATGCAAAAGGAGGTTAATGTCATTTGCAAAGTAGAAGAAAGGTTTTTGTAATGAGTGTTGAAGTTATCTACTTGAAAACACAAAACAAGTAAGAAGTTCAGGCTGCAGCAAAACCACGCGTTAGCACAGTTTCCTTTTTGTAACTAACTAAGCAACCTTTTTCTTTTTTGAAAAGAAAACAAGAATTTTATTAAACAGAAAAAACTGTACACCAGGGTACACTTTTTAATCATTCCATATTGTAAATGATGTAAAGGTAGCGTTCAGTTCACAAAATGTTTTGAATACTATAGTTTCTGATATACAGATTATGCAAGATATATTGCTCTTCAAACTTTCATTGAATAATTCTTATCTACATACGACTAATGCCACTTCTATGGTCTTTTTCTGTGCAGAGCTCGCTTATACAATGGAAGTGAATGAGAAATGTGATGTGTACAGCTTCGGAGTAGTAGCGTTGGAAACTATTATGGGAAGGCATCCAGGAGATCTTATCTCATCTTTATCATCAGGGTTTCCCGCCCATCAAATGCCATTTGTGGATGTTCTGGACCCACGCATTTCCTCACCTACTGATGAGGTTGCAGAGGAAGTGATCTCTCTTGTGAAGATTGCGGTTGCATGTCTGAGTGCCAGTCCACAATCTCGTCCAACAATGAAACAAGTTTCTCAAAACCTATCGACTCAAAGGCTGCAATTGTCGAAGCCATTGGATACCATAACATGGGGTGAATTGCTTGCTCTAGATGGTTTGGCTACTTGAGAATGTGCTTCTTTCCAATGTTTCACTCTATTCAGAATAAGACTTCTTCAAACTCTTGTTAGCTGTTGCTATTTCATGCCCACTACTTGTATGCCTAGGATGCTGTGTGTTCAGTTCTAGCCATTGTGAAGCAAGTATGTGACATAATTTCTCGTCTTTGTAAGTGATATATGAAATTTATTTTAGTGTCGAACATAAGTAGATATTTCTAAAATCACTTAAATCTTGGTATTTCTCTTTCTCTCGGTTCGGTTTCTCAAGCACGTTCGTTCTCAGAGACTTGTTTCATTTCACTCTCTAAAAGCTGGGCATGCTTGGTAGATGAGGCTGATATAAGGAGCTTATGAGCTTCCAAATGAGGTAACTGTAACATATAAACGCATGGGAGGCCCTCGGAAAAGGTGGCTCATGTGGCCCTTATGAAGCTGGCTTTGGCCACTACAATATGGCAGAAGGTAGCCATTACGGAATAAGATGTGGCAGCTGTGGTGGCGGTGGTGGCCAGTGCCGGGGTGGTCAGTGCGGGGGAGGCAAATGCAGTTCTAGTTGTGGCAGCAAGTGACTCTTGGCCAAAACATAGGGCACTTGGTGCATAAGATTATATATCGTTCTACATTTAATCTTGGCCAATTATAAACTAGTCCTTTTCATATCATGCAGGGCTTCTCCATGTCATCAGAGCTCCAAATCTTATGTATTTCTTAAATCGAGTTTCTACTGGGAATGGTGACTGGTACAAGATAAAACTCTTATTCCCAAACTAAGTCCAATTTATGATATGGAAACACAAGTCCATATCAGAAGTAATAGTGAGTTAAATTGATAGTGAATTATAAAATAGAATGGTAAACATATGGTCCCTAACAAAAGATGGCTTTTCATGAAAATAGAAAAGGTCATAGCAAAATCTGCAAAGCCTTTCGCCATGCTTGAGAGACCTGTTTTCTTGTTTAATGTTTTCTATCCAGGGAAGCTCTGAACCAATGATGAAAACAACAAAGAGCTAGTAGAAACAGAAGAATTAAATTAGGCAAATACTATATATGTTGTCCAACAGTGCCTTCATTACTGGGAAAAATGGGACAGGAAGAAGAATTGTAACTAAAACGATGCAACACAATGCATAGTTTGTCATTCCTTTGCATTATATTTATATGTAGGGAGCTGTGTATACTTTCTTTAAGAGAAGATAGTTTGTCAACCATAACCAAAAAATTGACAACATAATACCTTTTTATAATATAACACATAGGAAACCAACTTAATCGACAAGGTGAATAAAGTCAAATTACAAGAACTGAAAAAATAACAACTAAATAAATAAAAATTCAGAACTGCTTAAGCAACTACCCAGCTTCACTTTATCACTTAACCACCCTCTCCCACACCCATCAGCAGCTTCACTTTGTCAGTGATTTACCCGTATTTTGCCACTCTATAAAAAACGAATACGAACATGAACAAAACACATGCTCAGAGCACTAATAAGTAATAACTAAAGTAATTCAGCAATAAGTACTTTTCAGGTCTATTATTGCAACTACTTCCAAATGTAGTTGCAAGTTTAAACCATTGGATTTTCATACAATGAGTTAAACAATATATGTTCCCTATTGAAGTATTTAATTAAGTATTTGAACATCCTTTCACATATATTGGCAATAAGGATTGCCCAGAACGGAATTCCATTTGGGATTAATAGATTGAACAAGAGGAAACATTGGGTGCTTTAGTACCCACTCTTTTTCCGCAGAGATGGTCACAGTTTCTTACTGTAGCCCTCCTGCTCGTCACCTAGTACCTAAAAAGAGAGGTGGGGGAAAATGAAAGGAAATTCAATAAATCAGAAAGATGAGCATGGCCCCTATGCAAGGATAACACGTGTAAATCACAAAAGATGAAGGGTATGAATCTAGGAATATGCTAAAAACACACCAGATTCTTGTGACTGAATATTATTTTTCTCATGATAATTTTTCCCCATTTTCTTCTATTCTAAGCTTGACCAACTTTTAGACGCATACTTGACAGGAAAAGTACAAAAATAAATCTATATGCAAACTATCAACGAAAAAATAAGAAAATTTATGTACACCAATCTAGCATTAGAAAGATTGTTTATGCACATCTTGAACATAATCATGAATTTAATATAATCTCAGTTCACAAAAAAGACGAATATAATAGTCCACTTGGATAGCTATGGCAGAAAGAATCAAGGGATAATCTAAACAAATACAGGCTGGACACAACTAATCAACTACAATTATTAATCTATATAAAGTGTAAATTGCTGCACTTTGATTGCAACTGACCTTTCATCAAATAAAAAAAAAAGCTTGAGCATTCTTCATATGTCATATTAATTATGAACAGATGCCAAAACTACAAGTCCAAGCCTTTGAATAAAAATAGTTGTTTCGATGCAGATCCCAACACATGGAGCACAATTGAGCCATGACTATTCAACTTAACACTAATATATTGCCATTATCTGTATCCCTATTCTTGTCACCTCCTACATGTTATCCAAAGTTCAATCTCAATAGTGATGTGTTGTTAGTTTTTTACTAGTTTCAATTTAAGACCAACCAAACAAACGCATGGGACCAAATAATTTACCTCCAAACAAATCTTCGTATACACAAGAAACAATGTCAATTGTCAAAAACTTTAACGTTTCCATATTCAAGACCAACAACATCCAAACTACCCCAAATAAACAAATGCTTCATTCATATTATTCAACTTAAACCATATGAAGAGTAAAACTAAAATAGTAAAATACTAAGAAAAAGAAAACACACTGTATGAAAATTTGTATTTGTCATATAGCAGGGGCTTGGGCAGCCATGGAGACAACAACCTTACCGTCTTGAATTTGATTCAAAGCACCACCAGCACCACCTTGTCTTGCATCAACCGCAACCGGAGCAGGTGCCACAGTCTGATAGGACGAAGCCATGGCACCTCCAGCTGTGGTGTAGTACACTTGCCTCCCAGCATTGTCATAACCCACTTGTGCAAACCCTTCACTGTAAGCAGCAACCTTTGCTTGCTGCTGTTGCTGCTGCTGCTGCTGAGCTGCCACTGCTGTATTGTATACCTGAGCGTCACGGTACACCTCAGGAACCATTCTCTGTGGTACACCATAGTAAGCCTGCCCGACTGGTCCAGTCACCGGTCTATGAGCCGGAGCCTGGTATACACCGGTTGGTGTGGAAATGAGGTACACAGGCTGCTCACCTGCACCGGGAGCAGCTGGCACCTGATAATTGCCAGTGTTCAAGTGCCTTTCCGGCAGATAAGCGGTAGGAAATTGCATATGTGCCGGCATTGGAACTGGAGTGGCTCCGGGTGCCGGAGCTATGTTTTCTGGAAGCTTCTGAGAGTAATAATCGGGAGTGTAAGCCCGAGGATTTGGAACCTCATCGCTTTTTCTCTGATAGATAGTCGGCTCGTGACCAGCAGCAATTTGCATTCTGTGCAACTCCTGAATCTGTCTCTGAATCTCCAATTGAGACAGCGCCGGTTCGGAGGCCAATTCCGGTCCGGCCAAAGTGTTCTTCACAAGCAAATCAGGAACCGTCGGAGGAGAGACCGAATCAGGCAATTTGGCAACCGGAACGGGGGCGTATCCCTTATCGAATCCGAAGAGAAAATCGGGGTTGGTGGACGAGGCCGAGACCGGAGCCGTGGGAGAAGAATCTTCCGGAGACTGGATCTGAACGGAATTCAAGGCGTCAACGAACCACTGGCGCTCGGACTTGGACTCGTTGGAATCGAAGCTAGTCGGAGCGGGAGGGTTGAGCGGGAACAGGAACAGCCTGAGGCGCGCGGGCTTAGCGGAGGCGCGGTAGAGGCGGTCGTACTCGATCATCATGTGGTCGAGGTCCTCGTCGTTGGTGACGGAGATGAGCGCGTCGAGATCTTCGCCGGGGAGCTGGTACTTGAAGCAGACGTCGGGGGATTCGCAGAGGGAGGAGAGCTTGGAAATGAAGGCGGAGAGCTTGATGTTGCGATCGACAGCGAGGATTTTGGTGTCGCCGCCGACGTAGGCGAGCTGGTTGTCATGGGGGCGGGGCTGGATTTTGCCGCCGTAGCTGCACATGAATTTGACCTTGTAGGTGGCGGAGGAGGGCGGCTGATCGTCCCACGAGGGAGTGTCGCAGTCGATTTCGCGGGAGCGTGGGGACGACTCGCGAGAGTCGGGGTAGGAGTGGTTGGAGTAGTTCTCCATTGTTGAATCGGTGCAAAGCTCGGAAGCGAGCGTGTGGTGGAGTGGAGACGACAGTTCGTAGTAGTGGGACTTTTGGGGTTACGGTTTTGGAGTCATTGGAAAAGAGGCGTGACACTGAAGGCTTTCGATTCGGTGGAATTAAATGATTTGCTCATATTCGGACCAAGAAACCAAATGGTTTTTTTTTTTTTTTAGCAATAAACGAAATGATTAACGCATATATATATAAATTACAAGAAAATCGCTTTTTATCAAAAAAAAAGAAAAAAAAGGTGCTACTGGCATTGATTTTTCATTTTTACCTTATTTAATTTGGTGTGAAAATTATTAACTTATTAAGGTAAAAATGATGGTATATTTGCACCCAAAAAAAATTATGGTATATCAAATGTTTTTTTTTTTTTGAGAATATGGTATATCAAATGTTAGATCATGTTTTTTTTTTTATAGGAATGTTAGATCATGTTGCATATAACTTGTTTAAGAATTCATATATGGGCATGCAATAGAAAGAAAAACACACAAAAAGTTTTTTTTTTTTTGAGAGAAAAGACTATAACAAACACTACATGTTAAAACTTCTTACACAACCAGAACTAAAGGAAGCAAAATTAAAAGCATAACAGACAAATAGACGTGAGTCCCCCTCATCCAGTGTTGACTTTCTGAAATAGAGTGACCAAGATTATCTAAAACATCGGCTGCGAATTTTGCTTATCGATGAACATGTTTGAAAGAGATGTCTTCAAATGACTGAGCTTGCCATAAAATGTTATTGACTAAATTTTTATGCACCAAGGAGTGTTGCACTTTCCAATGATACTCTACGAGTCTCCTTCGACGAGAACTTTTTTGTAGCGTTTTTCTAGAACTTGAGATAAATGTTCTAGAAAAGCAAAAATTACAACTTTTTGTAGCGTTTTCCTAGAGTGTTTGAGATAAATGTTCTTAAAAATAAAAAACTACAACTTTTATGTAGTGTTACTTGAGTTGTGGGTAGATGAGATATTACAGCTTGTCGTTTACGTATTTTGTAATATTTTTAGTTGGAATAAATGTTTCGTCTTCTAAAAACAAGGTTCTCGAAAAGTAAAAACTTCAGCAAAGAGGACGTTGGTCCATCTACCTGCAAAAAGAGGCGAGCAATGATCATCTCTAAGACAAATCTCATAGCAATTTTGTTGTTGTTCTTAGATGAGCCATCAACCAAGAAAAAAAAAAAAAAAAAAAAAAAAAAAAATATATATATATATATATATATATATATATATATAATTTTTAACCCCAGAGTATGGACCCGACCCGACCCGACCCGACCCGACCCATTATTCATAAAATGAGTGGGTCTGCCCGTGACGCTCAATTTTAGTCTCTCAGTCTCTCTATCAGTTCACGACGAGTTTTAAGTTCATAACTGAAAAAAAACAACGACTCCTCCACTGACTCTGCGAAGAAGCTCATTGATCAAGCTCACAAAGAGTCCGTACAGTAATGGTGAAAGCAGTGGTCGGAGAGGAAACCCAGCTCAAATTAGCCGAGGCTCGCCTCGAGCAATCCTCTGCCCCCGCGCAGGTCCTCTCTCTCTCTCTCCATGCAAAGCCTTCACCAATAGAAACAGTCATTGACGATTCTCAAATTCACGGTCTTCTGTTGTTTGCTGTGCAATTCAGGTGGGGCTCGTCATAGGCAAACTCAGCTCAACCCTGGACCGAGGCTTCGTCTTTGATTTGGTCCCGACTCCGCTAAACGACGCCGGAGCGCCGGCTTGTTCCCTCATCGAGCCCACCAAGGACGACAAGAGAAAGGGGCCCAAGCCTAAATCTCAGCCCTCTGATTCTCAATCTCTCTCTATTGACAAGGATTGGGTCGCCGAACATGCTCGTCAGGTCAGTTTCATGCAGAAATGTTCCTATGTACATACATTCATTGCTACTTGTGCTTTGTTTGCATCTCAAAAATCTAAAATTTGATCTGAATTCTTGGTTTTGATGATTGTGATTGTGTATTTGTAACCAGGGTTTTGACTGCATTTTCTTTTTTTTGATATTGTAGGTGTCTAGAATGTTGGTGGGTGGCATGAAAGTGGTTGGGATTTACATTTGGATTAGCGATAGTGCATTCAAGAACTCAAACATTGTGCTTTGCCAGGTATTTTTTTGGCTCTGGATTGGATTGATCTTTGTTCAGTATATTGATGTTCTTTAACAGGTTGTGATTCTGATGGTCATGAGTTGTATGTACTTTCAATATAGATAAAATGTTAATGAAACATTACTCTGCTGGACAGCTGCTTGATGAGCTTGCTTTGTGTGATTTAGTTACTGTGGAAATATGTAGGAAGTGAGGTTTTACCTTTTGAATGCTGGATTTTGTTATGTTGTTTAAGGCCTATCAAATAAAGATGAAATTCATAAGTTGGGTCTTAAATAACTTCTAGTTTTAGTTGATGCACCCTTTTCACTTTCTAAAAGCTAATATGATAGTGTGGCAACAAATTTTCAGGCGTATGTTAATTTTGAATTGACCAAGGATAATCGGTCTACAATTCATCAAGTTCTCTATGTTGCAATTCTTGCTTGTCTAGTTCTTGCTAAGGTTCTGAAAGAACAATCAAATTTTTTAAATATGAAAATCTAATGGAGAAATTCGTCTTGGCTCAATTATTTGCAAAGAACATCAGCTATGATCGGTATGGGACTGCCAATATTCATTTGAAATATATCTTATGCTTACTCTGAAGAAAAACAATTAGTTTTGTCATTATTAACGAAATGGCCCTTGCAGACTGTAACAGGAGTTGCCAAAGCAGCGCCCCTCTCAGAGAGTGATTGGGATGAGAGACTTCTTATTCACATTTGTTATAGTCCAAGGAGGTATCTTTCCGATCTGAATTCAAGTATTGTTTCTCGTCCCAATCGTGCTCTCTTAATATTGTTGAAGGTTATTGCAGGCTCGCTAACAAGTTTATTTGCATAGGTGGACATGCCGAAATTGTATGGTGACTTCAAATATTACATCAAGCAGCCTAAGACCTTGTGACTTCAAAATGGGAAGGGTCCTAACTTCCCTTCAGGGATTTAGGTGCATGTACAACTTCGATATTAGGTATGGTCTTCTTTGTTTAATTCATATGCATCTTTATTAATGAGCTTTAATATTTACTTTAAAAAAATGCTTCATTTAAGGCTTCTGAAAATGATGTCTTATCAATGTCATTGCTCTATGCAGGCAGAATTTATTGTTCTCTTTCTCGAATTTTTCTGGGGGATGATTAGGGTGACTATGGTGTTATGCTTTTCCTTACAACCGATAATCCTCTTTCCATTTAAGGGACCTATATGAAAATCAGTAGCCTAGGTTCTTGAAAGTTCTACTATCAGAAACCAACTGCTATATTTATGGTGCTATAATCACATGTCCCTAGAGCTTAGAACTCATTGTTCTCTTTCAATGAAAGATGATTATGAATACCCTTTTCCATCTTGGGGTCCTAGAAAGCAGAGGCATAGAGACACCAATGAAGCTGAAAGGGGAAAGTAAAACACAACTTTTGAAATGCCCCATGCTACTCTTTTCTTTTCTCTTTTTTTCTTTTCTTAATGGAAACACTCAATTTCACTTGATTGAAGGAATTCATTAATTTTAAAGTAATCTGCTCACTAATGATTTCATATCAAGCATATCAATGCCTAACTAAAATTATATTGGAGTCTGTCTTGATCATTTATAACTTCAGCTACAGACCTTAAAAACTTGTCATTTGAGTTGATCTTTTATGCATTATGAAGACATATCCAAATTCAACATTGAAGTTGATCCTCTATTCTTTTCCATGTCTGCTGTACTGTTGTTGGCTTGGTTGTATTGGACATCTACTTTAGCACTTGATATGATCTCATAGGACTTGGTATAATATCTTAGTTAATAATGGGAATGGTATTTTTGGTTACTGGTACCTCATCCACTAGCTCTAGAATGCTACTTTAAAATTGTGTCTCATGGTAGAGTTATCTATTCCCAGGTTACCTATATCTCACAAGAATTCATCAAATGTTCAAACTATGAATGAAGCTCTTCGTCATGGAATTTCAATTCATGCCAAATATCTAAAAAGTGCAAAAGCCATGCTTGATGGACATTTGGTAAGTAGTTTATTGTCTTGCTGAGTAACTTTTGAAACTGGTTTATTTATCTCCTCACTGTTACAGTCTCCGAAAATTTAATTTTTTTACACCTTTTGTGAATATGGAAAGGTTGCATACATTCCCATGTCTGTTAATGCTCTGGATGACCTAGTGTATATTCTGCCATATTTTGATGTCTCTGATGGTATAATGATTTACCAAACATATCATTTGGAGTCCAAAAAATGTTTGCTCAACCTCAGTTGCTTTTCTTTTCAATAGATAGAAACCGTTTCTAATATATAACAACACTACAAATTAAGGGTACATCGATTATGATGGAATCTTGTGGTGGGGAGTTCGTTAATTTTACCTCTAGTGAACTGATGCATACCAAATCAGTAAGGGCCAGTTTGGTAATACTTTTTTTTTTGGAATTTTGGTTTTCAGTTTTTATTTGGTAGGTTAAATGATGAGGAAGTATTGGAGAAATGAAGGAGAAAAAGAGGAGGGAGGGAGAGAAAATGCATATAGAATGGTACATAAAGTGAAGACTAAAAATAACTTGAAGTAGACCATATATTTTTTCTTCATTTTTTGTTGTTTCATACATTCTTCTTCATATATCCCTTCTGCTCCCCCTTTCTCCCTTCTTTTAATCCTTGTGTTTCCCTTCTATCTCGAACTAAAAGTGGAAATCTAGAACCAAAAATGAAAGTGTTAGAAACTGGGCTCTAAACCTTTACCTTAGGTATGAAGCTGATTGTTGTGCTTTTCCCCTTTTACTTGCCAGAATCATTAAGCTTTGCTTTTAGTTTCTAGGTTGACTTCTTTAACTTCAACTCTTACATATTTGTTCCCGTCTTGCACAAAATTTTAGGTTGTAAACAATGATCTCTGCACATCAGATGGTTTGCATGAAGTAGAATTGCTGTTACCATTTTTGGAAGATACTGAAGGTGTGTTTATCCTTATTTTAATTTAGTTCAGTTTTTTTTTTGTTGTAATGGCTTAACTTTTTGAAGTTTTCATTCTAACATTTGTCTATATTGTGTAAAGCATGCAGCCAAAAAGATACTGTTGGTGTTCTTGCTTTTAGAGGTTCTGTTTGTTCATTTGCATACTTAAATCATCGAGAACCAATTTCACAAGCTGTTGCTGATATAAAGGTACAGAATAGGCAATAACTTTTGATTCCTTGGTCTTGATTTAGAATGAGACTAGTTAAAGATTTTGTTTTTCAATTAAATTTGAATTCACATTTATCACTACAGAATAGGCCATCACTTTTAATTTTACAATGATTCTTTCGATATAAAGGTATACAGTAGGCCATCACTTCTGATTCTTTGGTCTTGATTTTAGAATGAGACTAGTTATTGTTTAGTTTCTCAAGGTAATTTGAATTCACATTTATCAGCAGTTGACTGTACTGCATATTCCTTGGTAGATGCTCATGCTTGTTTAGAAGTAGGACCCATGGAGGAGTGGAGTGTACTTGGTTTGTATTACAAATGGATATTCATTGGATGAAAGAAATAAAATCTATTCTTTCATTTAATTGATCACATCTTTAAGCATGGGTTGCAAGTACATTTACTTCTAGTTCTAACGGTGGTTAGCAGGAATGGTCGACCCCCCTCAAGTTACCTAACTAGCTATTAGCTAGAGTTTCCTATATTCTAAAGATTGTAGGGTTCCTCAGGAGGCCCCAGTTTCGAACCCGGGTCTGCAAAGCAGGTTGGGGAGATTTCTGGGTATTGAAAAAAAAAAAAAAAAAAGAACTTTTACTTCTAGTGGATAAGATGTTTATAATATGTTTTGAACACTTGAGCCAAGCCTTAATGTTTTCATATATTCAGTTAACTTTATATCTTATTCTAACATTTTGTTTTATTCAATTTTATTCACAAAATAAGTTGTGGGGGGTACAAAATCCTATGTCATATTTGCAGCTTCGTTGCCAAATTCCTTAAAGTTACTAGGATTGCCTATGTAGGGTTTGACAGCGAACTTTCCCTCACATGTATATAGGTTTCAGCTGTTAAGAAAAACGGGTGATATCACTGAAAGCTTTAAACATCAAGCGAAGCTGTAATATATTGTATTTGAATTCCAATGTACAGAAACCAAAATGTGGATGGGAAAATTGAATCAATTGTTTTTTATTAGACATCAACACAGAGCCAACAATAGATTCCAATGTACTGCAATTATGCCAATATGCTGTAATAAACTAGATTTTAATTCCACTGAACAGAAACCAATATGTATGTGTTAATTGAAACAGTTGGCTGTAATCAAACAATTACAAATGAACAAGTGGAAATCTTAGGGTCCATATACTTGAGGAATGTTTCTTTTTCTATGATATGAAAATAAACTCAAAGCTGTGTTTGCTTTGATGGGATTCTTTCATGAATTGCATGTTGAGAGCTGATCACAAGAACAGATTGATTTCAGATATAGTATAAGTAGAACTTCTGCAGTGCATAGTGTAAAATTTAAACATTATTAATAAATGGCATTTGCTCCCTAATTACCGACTATTTTACAGAGATCTTATATTCCTGTGATACTGTATCCTGCTAGTTTTACTCCTCATGGCCATTCCTCACCTACTGTAACTCTTGAATTGCTTATATGTTTGCAGGATGATATTATCACGAGTCTGCAGAGTAGACTAGATATCATCTGTGATGAGGCAGATGGAGAGACAGGTCCAACTGACACTGGTATCCAGGAAGCAAGAGATGATGCTGGTAGCCAGGAAGTCGGAGATGTGATATCCAGTGAAACACCTGTGTCTCAAATTGTGCTTCAATCATTAAGGTCTGTTATGTTTATTTAATGTTTTAATAAAACAATATTTTCACTATGATTTGATTGATAATATGCCGTGTCATTTTTCGTTGTCTGTCATTACACAATATTTTCAGCGTGTTGATCAGTGCATTACATTTCAACAGTTTGGCTGTATCTGTTTTCTTTTAGTGAAGAACTAAGCAGGTCGTTAATCCCACAATCTTTTTCAGTATAATCTCCCCCCATCCACCCCATTTGGTGTAGTTTATATAGAACAGGAAAATACTATTTTTTCCTGTTACAACTTATTTTTTCTTGCACCATCAGCTTACTTCGATATTGGTGGTGGGTTTGATATTTGTTTCATGTTGCAGAATGTTGAAATCAGCTAAGGCTAAAAGCTTTTGTTAGACTGTTAGCAAGGTTTGAAATATTGGCTGATCAGCCAATATTCCGAAGCGTCAGACAGATACAGATGGTGAAGTCGTATCTTCCCCCTATCTCTGATATATTCCCAGCATGACCTATATATCACCGAAATACTGGAGATATCAGCCCAATCTCAACCATAAAAAAGAAAAGAAAAAGAAATCTACCTCGTATAATTTGATTGTGAGAATTGAGATCTTTATCCTCTGATGTGGAGGAACTAGGGTTGGAGGGAATGCCCTGTCTAATTAGTGCAAAGGGCTGGGTGAGTCTTGGTTTTTTGTAAAATAAGCCCCAAGACCCTGACTATTCAGTATCTTTATTTGCACTTTTGCTAGATGGACCCCTCTTAGTTCAGTTGATATGCCCTTTTCTTTTGGTTATGGGTTACTCTGACTTGTTTTTTCATATGGGCTATTCCTCTTGGTCTCTGTTATTTTGATTTCTGATGTAATTGGTTTTTTTCTCTCAGTAGTGATGTTATGGTTTTATTTTTATTTTTATTTTCTTAATTTTTTTTTGGGTCAGAGAAAAAAAAATTGTTTTAGAGGTTATTAATTACAAGGTTCAATTGCTTAATTTGTTAATTTTCTTAATAATTTAGTTAATCTCTATTAAATCACTTAAGTAGAACCGAGGACCTTTTTCTGAATAGATGGGTTTGTCATCTGCATTTTGTACCCAATGTTGAAAGTAAATTATGCATAAATCATCTTTTATAAAATTATCTGCTCATATTTTCTTGATATCAATATGTCCTTCAATTTTAGTGCTGATATATCTGTCACGGCTGTTTTAAACATTGACTGTTCTTGAATTATAATTGCATTCTGCCAAACTGACCACATTTGTCATGCATTTGAAACAGAAAAACATGCCGTCTTTCACTTCCTCGGAGAGTCTTTATTCCTTGGTTGTCTGGAACATTTGTTTGTGACTACCTACAACCATCTGAGACATTTGAGGTTTGTATTTCTGACTTGATCACTACTTCTGCTTATACCAAAATCAAAAGAACATTACTTGGCTCCTGATGTTTCAGTAGCAGTTACTTGTACTCCTTACAAGGTGGTGTGTCTCCAATGAATCGATGGTTCTTAATTTCTTTTTTCTTTTCATCCAAACACTGATTTTTCTAAGCTACAACTTGAAAGCTAAAGATAAAACACCAGATTTTGTTTGACATATTTGGACTTGGCCAGTGAGGTTATGCATTCTCGGAATCTTCAACCGGAAGATGGGGTTCGGATGCATTTGAGGGATTTGGAACTGGGGTATTTTTGAAAGAGTCATGGGCTTATGGTTTTGGGAGATGGAGAAAAAGGAAGAAAAAAAGGACGGGTTGTACAAGATGAGTCCATCAGTGAAAAGGATGAGCCACTTCAAATAGAGTGAAATTTGGTGTTTAGACAAGAAACAAAAAGTGCAATCTGGCTATTGACGACCCACTATAGTGAGTTAGATCTGTGCAATGCGATTGAGGACTAAACAAACAGTAAAACCTGCCAAAATTATCCGAAGGCACTCCTTGTAAGCTACAAGAACTGAACTGAAATATGTTGTGCAGATGAAATAGAAATCAGTGTAACTAATACACATAGGCCTCACTTTTTCTTGAATCTAGTATGAAGTACTCTTAGTGTTCTGATCTATTGCTTTTCATGCTCACTTAGGTTCTTAAAGATCGTTGCGTGGAGTTGTTGTCTATGGAAGTTCCGACAGATGCCTCAAATATCTTGGAACCAGAAAGAGAAGCCCCCTCTGTAGAAACCAAATCATTTTGGGATGTGGCGGTGCCTCCTTCCTCAGCATCTAGCTCCTATTTGGAGAAGAGTGGCCTTTACACATCAAGGGGAGAAAGTAGCCGAAAATTTAGAGACTCCTCCGATGTCAAAATCACATCCAACATCAACATCAACATCATAGCTGCTGTTATATTCCTTATTCTTGCTATCATTGTAGGATACATTCTCGTATTTCTCAAGTAGTAGTTCAGGCGAAGCCTCACTTGTTTAAATTGGGTAAATTTTTGTTATCCTATAAAAGTAATTAATTTCTTTTTACTTTCTCATTTTTTGGGGTGGCAACTGTAACAAGTAGCCTTGCATTAAGTCAGACAAGGTTATATAAGTTTCATGAAGTGTTTTATACAGTAATACAGCTAATAACCACATATTATTATGTCAAAACTTTTTTTTTTTGCCGAGAAATAATCTGAATTGACATAAGTTAACAAAGAGTACAAGAAATATAAGTATAAACAACTTAAGGCGAAAGCCAAGACAAAAGCAGTAACCTACTAACTAGGCATGTTACATGCAACAATCACAAAAGACTTATAAACCCATCGGAAGAAGTGGATTAATGTCTTCACTTCTTCTTAATCCTAAACTAATGGTGGCCTCGTTAAAACTTTGTTCAGATAAAACTCAATGGGAAAAAACTCCGAACCGAGGAAAGAGTACCACCGACAACTCAAAACACTTGACAAACTTTCCCAACTTTTCCGGGAGACATGAACACTACCAATGCAGAATGCGTTCACAAAGGGACTCGAGGGTCGAGACTCGTAAAGTTTGGACAGGACCTACGCCAAGAGAAAATATGAAAAGCTTGTACCATGAAACCAACCTTCAAAACGAAACAAAACCAACAGAGTATGCAAAGAAAATAACATAAGAAAATAAGATAAAATCTATAAATACAAGGTTAACCAAACTAGCTAACACAAACTCCAACAGAGAACAAGCAGAAAAGGCGATTGCCTTGCGTAACTAAACATCATCTCCCCCAGAAGATGTGGGAGAGGAACAAAAGTGCAACCATGAACATCAGGATAACCACACGATGCCACAACAAGGTAGTTTATTATATCAAAACTTGAATGTCCTACAATTACGTTGGACTATGAAATAGTATGAAAAGGGTATAGGTTATTTTCTTTCTTTTCTTTTTTTTAAATTTTATTTATTCAATAACAGTTCTTCTATGTGTATGAACTCAAAACTAATGTTAAAAAATACTCCGTAAGAGAGTTTCTGGGCTGAATATAAGATTAAGAAAATATTATCTGTGAAGGCACGAAAAACTACATACTACTTTATCGTCGGCAAATGTGACTTTTAATTTTATTTTAAATTGGAGGGAGGCATTCGAAAAAATATGCAGAGGTTTCGATTACCAGAATCTTCTTGGTCTCTCTAAACAAAATTTAGGAGTATGACAGAGGTGTTTGCATGGTTTAGAACTTTTTGGGAAGCATGCCAACCCGATGGAAAATTGTTTGCTATCACACGTTTTGTGGAACACGATCATTTCAGAAACTTTTTAGCATGTTTACGAGGAGAACAGTTATCGTCCCTATGAAACAAATGACATGTTTACGAGGACAAGAAGCACTTATTCTATTTTCGAAAGGAAGAACGAGAAAAAAAATACAAAACAATTTTTCCCGACGACAATTCCGTCGGCACAGGTCAAACCCTTAAAAAAATTATAAGTCACATTTGGGCAAGATAATAAAAAAACTAAAATAAAATACAGAGGTTTTGATTACAAGCATCTTTTTGAGCTCTCTAAATGAAATTTATCTGGAGTTGAAAAAAAGTTTTTGCATAGTTTGCTTTAAAACCCTTTCTACTGACCTTAGATTCAACGCAAATGTAGAATAAGCTATTTTCTAGTGAGGTCCAAAGAGTAAGAAAGGAAGGGGGAGAAACACAATGTAATGAGCATTGCCTACTATTAATATAAGAGTTGGTGCAGAGATGCACCAAGTCTTCATAAAACATCAGACATATGGAGAACATTCCGAGCCCATCAATAATCAGTATTCAAGTTAAAGCCATATGTGTGAGTTATAACCCTTTCAACAGACTTCAGATCTATAAGACCTCAAACGTGAATCTTCAAATTGCCTAACAGAGCTAAGCAGCCTTAAAGACACTAGATTCCTCGTTTTCCCTATATAAATAACCAAGGAAAACCTTATCTCCACCGGCCACTGAAAAATCAAGGCTCCATAATAATCAGTATTTAGATGTCTATCCACCGTTATGGGATACGATTACTTAGAAGTTCCCTTCTCATCTGCAACATCACTAGGAAGATCAAGCCCACGAGGAATTTTTCCAGGATAATTAGTTATTGAGGAGGAATTTGACCCTATCAAACTGCACATATAATGAGAAAAACATCAAAATCAAAATCAAAGTGAAAAAAACTCTGCATAAGATATGCCCTCGAGGGTTTTCAGACAACAAGCTTACCTCCTATCAACAATTACCATGGAACGAAGCTCGCAATTGGCAAAGCTGCATAACAAAATGCCACTCTTATGCTTATTATTCATCCAAAAAAAAGAAATGAAAAAAGAAAAAATGGTTGTGCTTGGTACGAACTACAAAGGCTAAAGAATCAAGCCATTTAGACTATTATCTCAACTGATACAAATATAACATTTCCGGTGCTGTGATATGTAATAGGCTAATAGCTTCCTAATGTGCATATGTACAACTGTTTAGAAAAAAGTAATGACCAGGTAAGAGACACCACCAGATCCAAATATCACAATATGCAGAATTTCGCAACGAAGAACAGAGCTTGAAATTGCAGGGAAGGGCTTCTCAGTCATTTTCATAGTGTTTACAATCACAACAAAAGATTTAATCCTGATTTCATGCTGCTGACTAAAGCAAGGTAAAGAAGAACTCACTGCGTGCATATTTCACTCTTGATGGATGAATGGCAATCATTTCCGAAAGCACTCAAGGTATGGTACAAGAATCCACTATGGGTAACAATTGCAATATTCTTTTCTTTACGTGTCCACAACCTGCATCAATTCAAAGTGAGAAAAGAGAAAAACAAGTTAAAAACTTTTGATATTTCCAATACAGGGTCAAAGCCAAAACTTTTGATATCTGGAAGACAAAAGTTCCTCCCAAGATCAAGATTTTAAGCTGGCTGGTGGTGCATGGGAGGGTTAATACTTGTGATATGCTTCAGAGAAGAAGACCAAATGCCTGCTTTTCTCCTCATTGGTGTGTTTTGTGTAAAAAACAGGGAGAGAGTGGAGACCATGTATTTGTTCAGTGTGAAGTTGCTTCTCATTTATGGGAAAAGTTATTTCTGGAGGCTGGGCTGATTTGGGAGTTCCCAGCAGGGATTCCAGAGCTTTTAAGTGTAAGGAAATTAGGTTTCGGCAGTGGCAAAAAGGCTAAGATTCTATGGGGCAGTAGCGTTCTACCTGTTATTTGGGTGCTTTGGATGGAACGAAATAGAAGAATCTTTGAAGATTACAGAGGTGTCGGCTTGGAGGAACTTTGGCTTAGAGTGAAATACCTGGCAGCTTTATGGTCTTCTATTTCAAAGGAATTTAATGATTATAGTATCTCTTTAATTATGATGGATTGGAGGGCTGCTGTAGTCTAGGATTAGTTTTCTTTGGGAGTACTTTCTTTTTCCAATTAAAAGCTTCCTTTGTTTTTCTTTCTAGTCTTTGGTTTTTTTTTTCCATCTTGCTTGTGGATTTCTTATCCACTTTCATTGTATCACGATGTTGATTGTTCAATAAAGTTGTTTCTTTTCAAAAAAAAAAAAAAACAGGGTCAAAGCCAATAAAGGATGACAAAGGCAGATCCATTGCATTTCCCACAAAATTAATCACCACATAATTTTCTTAACATAGTTGTTTATTGTTTATTGCGGCATATGGCATAGTTGATTATTGTAGATCAACCTCATTCCATTATGTCTCCGTCCAATTTCAGAAACAAATCTCCAAAAATGAAAATAAAGCATGTAAGCTAAATGTTCAGATGCTAAGTTGACCAAAGAAAGCAGATGTTAAGAGCTATGCAAAACTCAACCAAGTGGTTTTATTCACAGGGGGAAACAGCTGGTCTACAGAGCATAATAAGGAAATATAAGAGATGGGTCAACACCTGTGCACTATGAAAAGAATAAAGTTTTTTTTTTAAAGAACACCTGTGCACTAGGAACAGATGCAACATTCCCAGACACCTCTTTGAATTAAACTGAAATTGTGTAGAGGTTCAAGACTTCAAGACATACCCACTATACAAAAATTTGATCGATAAATTAAATCTTGAGGTGCTAGAGGTAAGAAAACATCATGACACGTACACAATATACTCTATAAACTCAACTTGTGAAGAAACTTGGGTTATACAGCATGCAAACACCTTCAAAACCATGGATTGATGTCACATACCCACAACACAAATATATTTCTATAAGCATTGAGCACAAGTATGAAGAGTAAAGCTGTAACACGTACATTACGGCTTTCGATATGTATGAGTGGCCAAACAGTTTTTACAAAAGAATGACACCAGCAACTTCAGTTGAGTGGAGATATCATTCTAGTATGCTCACCGCCATGCAGTTAACACACGCAAAAAAAACAGAGAGAGAGAGAGAGAGAGAGAGAGAGAGAGAGAGAGAGAGGTAAATGAAAAGAAATATGGTAATTAAAGGATCACCAGTTCAAAAACTTCAGTCCCCGAGCTCCAACTTCTTCATTCTTCTCTCTTATGTCAGGCTTCCACAAAATGTCGTCATCATTCTCTATCTAAACAGAAGTTGTAACAAGAACAGATTTCAATCAATCTAAGTTCATAGATAGGCTAGCAACCAAAACTAAAAGTGACAAGAGTATAACAGTCGCAGCTTTTTTGTCCTTAATTTATAATTACAATAAAATTCACTTACCAGTGAGAAATCAATTGCAGGAAAAAGAGGCCGATACTCACTAATGCTTCTTCTCTTATCACATGGATGAACACCCTGCAGCAAAAGAGGAAGCACATTTTAGTGCAACCTTCAATTAAAAACAACTGGGTGTGGGAAATTCCAAATAAATTTCCAGATGGGGGAAATTTCAAATAAATTATTTACTCATTTATGTGAAGGTCAGATGAACAAGCATGAAATATGTTCAAATTAGATAATCTTAGAAGAATTTTGCAACTTTATGAGGAGGAGGGCCTGTGTAGAGCTTTTTATAAAGTACAGGTAATAGAGTGGAACCATCATAAATGTATTCAAAATCTAAACACACAGGGAACAATTGCCTCACATGCCAAATGATTAAAATAATCTTATTCTCCATAAAAGTTAAGTAAGAATTTGCTCCACTTTCCCCTATTGCTTTAAAATAATCTTATTCTCCATAAAAGTTAAGTAAGATTTTGCTCCACTTTCCCCTATTGCGCAATCACTACTGCCGTATATATACTCCTGAGATGTGCTACACAGACCCTTTACACTACTGTGCACTCAGTATCGTTGAAAGAACTTGATAAGGGTGAACTTGATATGGCTAAAGGACAAAAAAAAATACGAGGAAAATTTTTGGCAGAGTAATCAACACTAGGGTATATACCTGTCATCCATAGAGGAGTCCATATGACACAGCCCAAACTTGCATTTTTAACCAATAGAAAGCAAAACTACCATTTGACTGGCACAAACAAATAGCTAAAGCAGGTGAACGCATACTTTGATAAAGCAAGATTCTACTTCACTTTGTTGTCATATACATACTTCAATAATACAGACATAGAATCCAGCACATTTGGCAGAATCAAATAAAAAAGACTTGGATGACACACACACAGACAAAAAACATGACTTATTACATTAAATACATTTGATATTTTGAATACATGTCAGTGAAGTCGCATGGAGAATGGTATAAGATACAAGGCAAACCAGTACCTTCGACTTTCACATGGTTAAAAAGTCATATCATTTGCAAGAAAAAGTTAACTACATCAATCAGGACTCTCTGACTCACACACACACATTCTATGGATCATTTATCTGGCTAATATTAAATTTTAACATGACATACCAAATGTTCCCGGCATAGCTCAACTGCTGCAAATGGTGGGCAGTTTAGACTAGAAATTGCAGCATGGCTGCTGTTCCCTGCATTTTCAACCATTAGAGGAGGTACATCTATCCCATCTGTTGATGCTTCACCACCAAAGACACCCACTGCTGTCTGCATGGTCCTACAATGCCACCATTGGTCAAAACAGGTTGTTTGTTTTACAACTTCTACCAAGTGATACACTAGTGTTCTTTTTTTTCTTTTTTTGCAAAGAAACAGATTCTATTAAAAATAAGATGAATACAAACACAGTGGACAAGGAGTCCACAAAACAGAGATGCAGCAGAAAACTCAAAAGAAAAACAAATCCAAACTACACGAAACTCCCAAAAGAGGGGGAAAAAAAAAAGTACTCCTAAACTGTTGCTGCTCTCCAATCCCTTAAAATACAAGAGAAGCTATAAAAACCTCAGAAACCAAAGCCCAAAGAGCCACCCAAAATCTTACTCTCTCCCAAAGATCCTCAACCCCTACCTCTTCATAGACTTCAAAAATTCTTCCATTTCTTTCCATCCACAACACCCAAAAAACTGCAAGGACACCGCAGCCTTATAACACTTTGTCTTTCTTCCCCTTCCCAAAACCAGAACGGTTTTGAACAAACAGAGCAGAAATCTGTGCTGGAGATTCCCAAGTCAACCCAGCCTCCCTATATAACTCCAGCCAAAGATAGGAGGCCACCTCACATTGCAAAAAAATATGATTTGCCTTCTCTCCATTCAGTTTGCACAAGACACACCAGTGCCGTGAGAAACAACTCTTGGCCTCCTAAGTTGAAGCATCTCGCAGGTATTCAATCTCTCACAGCACCACCAACCAGCCTAAAATCTTAATCTTTGGAGGAACTTTGGCTTTCCAGATAAAGTTTGCAGGATCAAAGTTTGGAGCAGAGCTATCGTTACTAAGAAAATTAAATAAAGATTTGCAGGAAAAAGCACCAGAAGCTTCCAATCTCCATCTCCTCACATCCTTTTTTCAACTCGCCAAATTGACACTTTCTACCAACCCCAGCAAATCTGAAACTTCCATTGCCTCCTCATCATTTAAATTCCTCCTAAACCCAAAATTCCAACTCACAGGGATAGTGTTTGGGATGGCTAAACTTTCTATTGATCTGTTATGGAATCTTGACAATCTGAAAAGTCTTGGAAAAGCTTCATTAAAAGGTCTGTCCCCCACCCAAATGTCCTCCCAAAATCTCACTCTTCTCCGATCGCCCACTATGAACTGAAAACACTTGGAAAATTTGCTCAACCCAGCCGAGATGTCCTTCCATCGCCCAATAGTCTCCAAAAAGGTGCCTTGACAAATAGTAGCTAACTGTTTCGAGGAACATATCAACCCATCTTTTTTTTTGTTCATCAACCTATCATTTTTTTTTTGGTCATCGTATCAACCTATCATTCATTCAGTTATTCAAGTCGATCAAAATAATAATTCCAAGACAAAAAATGAACACTCAATTACATGAACCTCAATAATTTAAAGCTATTATCCCTTTTAAAAGACAATTATAAGCAAGACTAATGTGAGCAGCCATTGATGTCAGGCGCATACATAGGAAAGTTTAGATTAAGATTAACGTTACATTGGCTCGAGCCTGTATGCAGTGAAGCAAATTCTCATCCCACCCATTCGGCATTATTACAAAAGTCCCAATCTAGATAGTAAAACCTCATATAATGATAGAATTGATGTTTATAACTTATGTATGTATTTCTAGTTCATATTCTTGAAGACATCTGTCATCTCTTTCTAAAACTTAACGAAAAAAGTAATAACTCTTGAATAGCTCACATACAAAACACCTCAGGTACAAGACTAAACATCGTGATGTCCTGACAAATCAGCTCAACCTGCTAACCCCCCTTCCCCCAACAACAAAAAGCCAAACCAAAAAAAAAAAAAGTTTCAAAATTTATATTCTTGTCTGATCAAACCAAAGAAAAAGCTATGACCGATTAAAAAGGTAGAAAGGTAGTAATCCCTCATGACTCAAAGGTGTGCAGCATTTACACAGCATGAATAAATTTCAGAACATTCGGGATGGTGAAAAATTCTAGAACAAAGGCAACAATTTAAACTGTTTCTCAGTTCTGATTTAGAGGATTTGAGTTGTCGTTTATATATTCCTCTAATTCTAAAGCAACCAAATGTTAACCCAAGAAATTATATCAGATTAAAAGGTTCACGCTTAACCACTTCATATTCTACAAATGACAAGGATTGGTCAGACGTATCTTCGTAAACATTTTTGAGAATTTTCATTCTTTAAATTTTTAATCACATTTTACCCGAAGCATTCATTTCTTTTATTGGTAGTAAAAATAGTAAGCTAAGGAAAGAAGCCAAAGAAGAAAAGGTGTATATTTCTATGGTTATCTCACCCAACCAAGATTGTTCGCTCTTAATTTAAAATAATGCAAGTAACAGTGTCTTGTTTCTATAAAATTTGTCATATATTTCTAATCAATACAATTTTTCACAAACATGATGGGTATATGTGAGTTTGAGTAGGAGAGAGTGAGAACAGACATTTCTTTTCTCCAATATTGGTCCTAAACATAAGCATCCTAAAAGTTCCAAATGGAAAATAAAGGGGAAATGATTCACTAATAAATACACAAGTTGACTGCTCTAATATGAAATATAAGGTCCACTGGTTCGATAAACATGGACGAAAGGATCCAAAACAGCACATGATCATACACATTAGAAAGTTTAAGAAAAAATAAAATCTTAACAGGCAATACCTTAACAAAGGAGATGTGATGACTAAATCAACTTTCTTCGCTAGTCCACATGCTTGAACATGCTTGCGCAGATTATCAACCTGTATGACACCAAAATATCATTTGCAGAATTTGTTGATTTGTTTGGGGAAAAAGAATACATAGAACCAGACACAAGAACTTAAAGGAGAAAGAATCACATAAAGTTATCCTTGTAACATTGTTCTTCCAATGAAAGACACATGTGTAATGTGATCTCTCCTAAATCAGGACTTGGGGAGGCTGCTATTTTTTAGGACCATGTTTTCTGGTTGGCAGTACCTTGATTATTTGTTACTTAGTACCTGGTTGTTTTGGCTATACTTGGACCTTATTTTCCTTGTTTAAAAATGTCAGTTATAGTGGACTATTTATACTAGCTATTATCATATCAATACAAGATATCTGTTCCCTATCAATTGTACATTATAATCCAATACGATATAACATCAGAAACTGGAAAGGGGCCTTAATCATCACTAATGCTATTGTTTGGATTATGATCAGATGGGCCTTTGAGTCTATTTTCAATTATATATTTTGTTATTCTGACCAATTGCAATTTCGGAAAAAATTTGGAAAACAAAACAAACAAAAAACCATACAAAATTTCAGCAATAATTTGTCCCTAAACCAAGCTAATTGTATTTATTTTAATGGGGCGACTATGAGTTTTTTGTTAAAATTCGAACCTAAGTTATGTGTACTTTACATTGATGGTTGCATAATATATAAGTAACTTTTCATCCATTCATAATTTTTCAAAAATTAAAGTTCAGGTTGTCCTTTTTACTCGGTAGAACACCAAACCCAGTACAACATATCCAACCTCTTAGTTTTGGGACAACACCACTTACAACAAGTTCAAAAATAATACAGTACGGATTGTAAAATGAGATTGAAATAGTGCAATTCGCATATACCAAATGAATCCTATGGTTCACCGTAAAAGGTTGAATATAATTTGAACATAATATCACCCTTTAATAGTAGACATTTTCATTAGTTATTGAGTACCTGTTGCCAGCCAAGAGGGGTAAGATGTGCATCAAAAAGATCATAAGACAAGTAAGCCGAATGGTTCTTTTCTCCTTCCACATTGTGAATCCCTTGTGCATGCCTCACCTATGTACATAATCACTTGGTCAGATAAATACGAAACTGCACTTTGCTAAATGAAAAATGAAAAAAAAAAAAAAAAAAAGGAAATAAGGACCAGAGTTTGCCACAAACCAGGTGAATAGTCTTAGAACGGTGCAAAGGGTAGAGACTTGTCGGACCTGCGGCATCCATATCTGCACCAACCACCCCAAAAAAGAGGAAGAAGGAAAATAAAAAGAAACCCAAAAGCCAAAACAAGAGCATGAGCATATGCTAAAGGAATATATGGTTCGAAGAAACTGACACTCACAGCTTCAAATTAACAATATGGCCCAAGATTCGTGTACACGAAAAGAGGATCTTATGCTTACATCTCAAAAAGGTTTCACATTTTCACCAGAATAACAAGGGGCACAATCTCAGCATAAAGGCATATACTTTGCATCACATGTAAAACTAAAAAGAGAAGATTTCACATTTTGACCACGGACGATCCTAACAAAGCAATAAGATGATTACCCATTTTATCAACTAATTGATTGTTAACAAATACAGAAACGAAAATCATAGAAATTCTAGATTGATCATACAGATAAGAGCAGAGCCGCAAAGGCATGAATAGATCTCAGAACAAGCACTAATCCAGACATTGATTAATTACAAAGAGGAAAATTCAGGAAGCATAATCAGATAAGAACCAAAAAAAAAAGATGAGGAAGAGGATTGCACAGTGATACCTGGTGGAGAAGAGAAGCAGAGGATTGAATGACGCAGGAGTTTAGTTTTTGGGTAGTTTGAAATGGAAGAGGGGACAAAGAGGGGATTAAATGAGATGTGAGGGGTATATATAGCGGAAATGGAAAAGGTCATGGTTGAAGGCTTTGGAAGGATTGGTGAGCTGAATGTTCCACGTATGTGTGAGAGAGTGTGAAGCCCAACGAGCTTAAATTACGTGAAGGTTATTATGACCATTTATTGGACGGCACATGCCGCTTGTTAATGGGTTCAATCAGAATTTTGGTTGGAAGAGTCGTTGTTTTTGGACCAGAGAGGAGAGAAAGAGAGAAAGACGTACACCACTTGGCATGGCACATACTCTTCAACTCTTGCATAGCAGAGCTCTGTGTTTGCCTCTCTGCTCCTTCCACACTCAGCTACACGTTACATCGTCCTATGATTGCAATTTTTTTTTTTTAAACAGAAAATACGTATGATTCGCGAATAATAAATTAATAATTATTCGCGTACGTACCAAAAACGTCCGTTTTTTATTCACAACTCAAATATTAGGAGAAAAAAAAAACACGTCTTTTTTAAGTCAGCCAAATTATTCGCGATTTATACATATTTTCGAATTTTATAATTGAAAAAATGTCAAATTTCTTTATTGCAAATGATCTTTGAAAAAAAAAATCAATTTTTTTTTTCGAATTGTTCTCGAATTATTTTTACTTACACTTTTCAGTTATTAAATTACTTAAATGTGTTGAGGTTTTGGCGTGTAAAATGATAATATCAGTGAGAACAATAAAAAAAATTCTCAAATAAATATTTGTTCTCTTCTTGACTCGGCCAAAGTGTCAACTTGAAGATGCGATGGGTGCATGGGAACTATCTTGAAGAAAATTCCTACCAAGATGGAGTGGGTTGGAGACTTCAAATATCCTAATTGAAAGACTCGATAGGTAGACTGGTAGAGTGACTCATAAACTAGGTGAAGTGATTTTTGACTCAGAAAAAATCGTGATCAAAATTAAAGTTGCAAAAAGACCATAATAAACCTAAACACTAGCATATTAATTGCATAAAAACAAAAAACAAAAAACAAAAACACATTAAGACCACACTCAACCACTCCCACAATACTGAAACCTAAATAATAACTTTTCATGTTTTTATTTATTTATTGTAGTGCTATTATGGTTTATTATTGCTATTGCTATTGGTCGCGAGCCTTATTTTGTTTATTCGTCTAGAGCCTCCGAAAAGTCAGGACCGGCCCTGCATTGACAATTACTAAAGTCTTGTTAGTTACTTTAAAATTTGGGTAAAAATCCAAATTAGTACCTAAACTATTGTGAAAATGATTTTTTGGTACCTACAAATTTTTTTTACCCAAAATGGTACCTGAACTATTGTGTCATTACCCAAAATGGTACCTCCATAGTTAAGTTGGGTACTATTTTGGGTAAATGCACAATAGTTCAGGTACCATTTTGGGTAATAGTGCAATAGTTCATGTACCATTTTGGGTAATGACCAATAGTTCAGGTACCATTTTAGGTTACGGAGGTACCATTTTGGGTTACGGAGGTATTATTTTAGGTAAATGCACAATAGTTCAGGTACCATTTTGGATTAAAAAAAATTGTAGGTACCAAAAAGTACCTTTGGCTATAGTTCAGGTACCATTTTGGGTTTTTACCCTTAAAATTTTGAGTAACTTGGCATAGTACTGCAGAACACTGTTTATACTAGGGTCGCTTATCAGCTTTTCATTAATATCTGATCAGACTTTCCCATGTTATTAACTGTTTTAGTATCCTCAAATACCTTAATGAACTCTTCCATGATAAACCAATACCTTAATCAACTTTTCCATAATAAAATCAATTTCTTCTATTAGATATGCAACCTAATATCAATCACATTGAAGAAATTTATCAATCAATTATCCAAAACAATATGCGCTCTCATGTGATTCCTACTGTCTAATTCTATAAATTAGTCATATCATATATGGTATAAATTATCTATCCAAGTAATGAGTTTGGCATGAACTATGCTCAGTGTCATAGTGTGAGGAAGGGATTCACACCTCTTCTTACCTTGGATATAAGTTGAAAATCTGATGCACGGCTAATATATCTTCATAATTTCTACTCATTAATTTCACGATGTAACAGCATGTGGTTTTTAACCCAGAAAATCTCAATATCCAAGTCACTCACTTAATGTTTTGGCTTGCACTCCTTCCTTTGTACTTTATTTTTCTTATTTAATATACTAGCATAGGATAAATCTCTTTCTTACCTATCCAAGCCTTTCATAAAAATTATATATATATATTGACTCGTCGCAGTGCCTATATATGCATGGAAATATCTTGGCATCGATCTTCCTAGATAATGTTTGGAAATGTCTCAGTTCCTTCCCTTCTGTTACAATTAGCGTAATAAAGCATTAGACATTCATAATTGGACCTTCTTCTTTTGGCCATTTCAAAAGATTCTCTACTGTTAGAGTGGGCAAAGTGAAGTTGAGGATCATGTCAATGCAAATCTAAGCCTCCCTTTGAGGGAATAAATGATCAAGAAAAATGGCAAATGATCAAGGAAAAGGAATATATGGTGGGACAAGATCGAGATAGATGATAGAAAAAGTTAGCTAACATATATACTTGTTCTTCATTCTTTTGGGAGCTATATATATGCTTTAAGCCTAATGTGGTCGGTTGATTGATTAGCATAGATTGTTGCATTTTCCATGTATTATATATAGACCGTCCCTTGCCTTGAAGTTTCTCAAAAGGTCTTTGACAACGAAATTGTTGCATACAACAGGGGAGCGTAGAACGCCTCTCTCAAAATAACAGGTCACCCATGAACAACAGGCGTGACAAGTGACGCTAACATGTGAGGAGTTATTGTGAGATGGACGTTATATATGCTCGTTGTATGCAAGAATGTTTCCTTCGCAGCTATACGCTCATCTATATATGAACAAATTCCATATGAATCTCCTAACTGCTACTACTTGCTTATCAAATAATGTTAACACAAGATGGGATTACTGAAGTGTCACCTGGCTGGCCTTTACAAGAAACAGACCCTACAGCTGAATTATTTTACAGAATCTTCAGGATTGGCCAGCCCTATACCATCTGAGATCTTCACTGAAATAAACCTGCTGCGGTACTTATTGTTTCCCTGAAGGTGCCCTTAAAAAAAGGGTCATGAAAATATGAATCTAATTTGCATTGAGATTTGGAAACAGGGCTACCCAAGTATGACCAAGCAGATTGTGAACAAATACAGGCATTTCAAGTCAGTTCCATCAACAAATATAGTGGTTGTATTGGAAGTTGTTGCTGCTTGTTTTTGTCTACTATCCTTTAAATTATGTGTGCTCATTATGTGGTTGTGCTTTCTTCCATAATTTATGTTCATGAATTCAGAAATTAGAAAAGTTACTGCACTACTTTTACCAATACACTAGACTGTCAAAAGAATGCTTTGTACCTTTAACTGCATCATAACTATTACCCTATTCAAACAAAAAGAAAATGACAAAAAAATGCTATGAATTGAAAAAGGTAAGAATATTCTATCACTAGCTATCTGCTTTTCATATGCAAAATATGTCCACATTATATGATTTCAGTGGACAGAAACCACATCCATAGAAATTAGAAAGCTTTCTTACAGAATCATACACTTTTTTCCATCTAATTTTATTTGAAATCTACAACAACCACTAATCCCCAAAGGGAAGTTGGTTGATTATTGACTAATTTGAGCATTTTCTTGGGTACCTAAATATAAAAAAAACACTCTAATTCCTCTTTGAAATGTAGGATAAAAAAATAAACTTTACATAATTGAACTTCTCATACTGAAGCAGGAAATGTTTCTCCATGAACATACTTCAATTATTTAATCAACAAAGAAAATTACAACTCCTCCCAATTGCAACTATCATTGAAATTCCAGAGACTTTGAAAAAGCCATCTCCCCAAAACACTTTTGCCACAAAGTTCTTACTTTTCCATTTTCCTCTCCCATTTATTCTTGGCAATTACAGACATCTTCCTCCATACCCTGCATTCCTAAACAATGCTTGTTTTATGTCCTCAGAACTTACTAGTGTTCTTTGATCCAAACCCTGTTTACATTACATCAATGAACACAAGAAGTCATAAGTACTAGTCTAACTAAACAGCAAGTACGTGTCTAACTAAAACAGCAAGTACTTTTCTAACTAAACAAGGATATTGATGCCATTATGGTATCTGATAAAGAAAAATCCAAAAAGTTATTTTGACACATACCTCTGAGCAAGAAGCTTGCATTGCAAAATCACTAAAGCAGCTAATAACACACTGTTGAATCTCAAGGCCTAATGCTTCCAAGGTAGTAACTGTGGACAATAACAACCCTGGTTTTCCTGCACAGCAAATCTCAACCCTTGTATCCACATTCCTCCTTTGCACATCAAACTGCATGTAAATTAAGCAATCAGAGATTTATCTCCCATTTCAGAAATTGGGTTTTCGAAATTGAGCTCTAGTATGCAGAGAAACATACCTTGGGTGAGTTCCTCACTAGCATTTCATTTGGTTTCATATCCTTGAAATGTCTCATGACATTTAACTGATCTGAACCACCTTCTTCAATTTCATGTTGCAAATTGTTGATTCGGTCCAGCAGTTCTTTCATGTAATCTATGGTGTCTCCAAGTATAGATGTTCTGTCCATCTAACCACACCAGAACGTACAACCAAGAAAATTAGACTTCACACAAGACATTAATCAAACACAGAGTACAAATTAAATTATCACAGCAGTTTAACCTAACTTACCTTACTTATCTTGGGAACAATTGATCTTAGCATCGAAAGGCGGTCATTTAACCGCTTTCTTCTTCTTCTCTCAGCCATTAGATTCTTTGATGGCTGCCCCTGCAACTTCTTACTAGCTCTATTGTTTCTTTCTACACACATACCCATGTTGAAAACAGGGACTGCTTCAGGGGAGGAGGACTGAGTCGGCTCCACTTTACAAGCTGCAGCCTGAGTCTCCAAGTTGTGTATTTCATCTCCAACTAAACCCAATTCCTCTTCTTCAAGCATGGACCATGGATTGTTGTCTTCTTGAACAGGAAACGGCGGCGTATCACCGAGTGTGTTGTAAGATGAATCAGTGGTAACCTGTGGAGCTGAGAGAACTTCATCAGTACCAAAGCCTAAGGGATAGAACACTTCAGTGAAAGAGGTGGTGTTGTGGTTGTAGTTGGTCAAGTTTGGTTCAAATGGAGGTGAAAATCCTTGGCTGGAAGAAGAGTTTGTAAAAAATGTTGATGGGTTTTGATTATCAAAGTAATCAAAACTAGTCCAGGTGCTACTAGACAAGAACTCATTCATTTCTGTGGGAATGGTTTCCCATGTGCTCTCTCTTCTGAGAGCTAATAGCTCCTCTAAGACACTATGTTCATTGACCTCCATCTCTCTCTCTCCCTGTTTCTTTCTCTTGGGAATGTTGATGTTAAATTGTAGGGAAGTGCCCTGATAACAAGAAGATGCACCAAGTGGTTGTTTATATAGGAGCAAGCTTAAAAGCCTAGTTCCATTATTATATACATTAATTTATTTATATTGACGCTAATACTACTCATCTAATAGGTATCCTGCGTATCAAAATGTATAAAGCCTGAGGTTGATTGCACAGGAGTAAACCTGAGGTTTATTGGGATAGTATTTATCTAATTTTAGTTTTAATGTGTCAATTATTGGGTTTGAATTCTTCCACATTCAATTAAATATATAAAGCAACGCACCACTAGTGGTCAAGTTGGTAAAAGCCTCCAGGTGTGGTACCCTCCTACCAGGATTCGAATCATGTCGACTGCGGATTAGTCATTGGTCTAGGAAGCCTTTAGGATACTACAGGAGTTCTCTAAATATATATATATATATATATATATATATATATATATATCAGGTTTTCTCCACTACATAGGGCTATGCACTTTTAAAGTACATAGTTCTAATGTCAACCGTCAGATCAGATCATTTAAACAGATCTGACGGCTAACATTAGAACTATATATTTTAAAAGTACATAGTCCTATGTAGTGGAGAATCATTATATATATATATATATATATATATATATATATAAAGCCTTGTATTTGCCACTTTGATACGATTTATACGATGAGTTGTTGTTCAAAAAATAAAAATAAAGGTAATTGACACCTCCAATAATCTCATAATGTATAGTAGTGCCTAAGTCTCTCTAAACATGTAGGATTAAGATGGAATCTCTCTTCCTTTTACTCGATCGATCTCTCTCCCTGTCTTGTAATGGGGAGGGATTTCATGTCTTTTTCACCGAAATCTCTGCAATCAAACTAAGATAATATTCAATTGGAAAATTTGACCCACACTTTCTGTCTCAACCGTAAAGGATGGGGTTAGCATCATAGACCCTGTCAGGTTCCTTGTATGCTTAATTAAGCAAACTCACTAATAGTTTTCACCCATGCATATATAGACTCACTCATACCATCTCTCTCTCTCTCTCTCTCTCTCTCTCTCTCTCTCTCGATGGATCGATGGATCGATCGACTTGGGTCCCCATATATCAAGTACGTGCCTCCAAAATTTGGCTGAGCTCACAAATACAAATGAGTTGGTGGCCTCATTTGTTTCTCTATGCTCTTTATAATTTAATCACTCAACTATATTCGTTGACTAAGTTTGCAATAAGGGTAATTCTCATGCAAACAAAATAACAAACCTATGTAGTAAACAAAATAACAAACCTATGTAGTAAACAACCTTATTTATGTTATATTCCTTTTTTGTTTAGGATTAGGTATGAATGTATGATGGGGTAGGATCAGTGTTTGAAATAGTTGTACGTGCATATTTGAAGCGTATCGTAGCAGAGCTAATTAAAACACTACATATGTATCCTGGGTAGCGATTGTCATAGTGCACACTTTCTGATGAGAAGTACAAAGCATTGTTTACGTAGTGTGCTCATGTAATTTACATTTATGTGTTTGTGTAATTTATGTGCTTCTATTTAATAAGAGAAAAAAAAAAGTAGATGATATTATCTTGAACGGTAATTCTCATGAATGGTACCTGAATTTTATCTTCATCTTATCGATGGTATCCGAACTTTATTTTTCGTCACAAACGGTACCTGAACTTTTCGCTTTCGTCTAAAGTGGTACCTGAGGCCCCCTTTGGTCAATCCTCCAGCCAAAATTGACGGGTGAGGCGCGTGTGACTCACAAATAAGGGTTAATAATAACATTTAATATCAACTTTTGTGGGCAAATTGGAGATTTCTCGTTTATGAGAAGTTAAAGTCGAAAAAGGGGGGAAATTTTGGTCATTTTTCCCTCCCCATTTTGTCTTCATCATCAAATTATAAAACTTTAGGCTTGAGAATTTATTCGATGCAAAGAGATTCACATTAGAGAGAGAGAGAGAGAGAGAGAGGCTGATGAGCATAGAAAGATTAACAAATTCGCGGATTCAAACATATTCACATTACCAAAACCACTTTGCCAATATGTCTAAATCCGCGAATCTATTAATCTTTCTATGCGAATCTCTCCGCATCGAACAAATTCCCAAGCCTAAGGTTTCAGAATCTGATGATGAAGACAGAATGGGGTGGGAAAATTGACCAATTGTTTCCCCTTGTTGACTTTAGCTTCTCATAAATGAGAAATCTCCAATTTTTCCACAAAAAATGACATTAAATGTCATTTTAACCCTTATTTGTGAGTCACACGTGTTTCACGCGTCATTTTTGGCTGGAAGGCTGACCAAAGATGGTCTCAGGTATCACTTTAGACAAAATCTAATCCAGGATCTCTCCTGTAACCAAGGGGAGTCGAATTCATGATCTCTCCTCGAACAACTTTGGTATCAAACCACTACACCAATCACTTTGGCAAAAACACTTTGTCTTACATCTTTGCTATTTAAACATTAGTAGGGATCCATATGTATTGTATATTTATATTATATATAAAGAGAAGATCGACGTACACTTTGTTTCCCTTAGTTTGTTAATTCTTCCCTCAACACTTTTTTAACATTTAGGTAAATTTAATAAATTAAGTAAGAGTATCATAGTAATAAGTAATTGACTAATTAACTTAAATCCTTAATTTTCTATTTTCTTCTATTATTCTCCTCACTTCCTCTCTTCTCCCTTTCCCGCATTCAAAAAAAAAAAAAAAAATCAAACTCCTAAGGGTGTGTTTGGTTAAACCCTAAATACCAAAGAAACAAGTAAGGTAGTGTCCTCGATGGTTCTTCAAAAGTTGTCGACTTGGTACTCTAGGGTTGGACCTAGCTAGCTAGCTATTCTAGTGTTTCAATTATCTACCTATCATTTGGTTGTTACTTTTATCTCTATTGTTTGTATTATTGCATTTTTCCTTTCCTGGTAGGTAAAGCTCCGAATCTGAATATATTGAAATGAAAGGTCGAGGGTGGCGACATACAGCCCCGTCCAAAACGGTGGTGCTACAGCAGGGTTTGACTTCTCAGCTTTTATGACGATTGTATCTTTGTATCCAACTCTAATAAAGGTGCCACGTTATATATATATATATTTTGTACCACATATTATATATATCTATATATATATTTATGAAAAATTCTAGTGTATGCTAATGTATCTCATACGTACAATTATCATTTTTAGAACTTAATTATTCAAACGATAACTTATTTTTCCAAATGAGGACCATAATTACCTTAATGAGGGCTTTTTCGTCATTACTACATGAATTGTTGAAGTCGTAAAACATTACAGTTACCACTTTTAGAACTTAATTAATCAAACGAGAACCTAATTTACTCTAATGAGGACCTTATTTACTTTAACAAGGACTTTCTCTCCGCATTATGTATGAGAAATGTTAACATACCATAGTTTTACTTATATATATATATTGATTCTCAGTGCGGAAGTTATTACTTTTTAAGGTGAGGATTTTTATCTCAGCTGTCGGATCCGTTTAAATGATCTGATTTGACGACTGAGATCAAAACTCCGCACCTTAAAAAATAAAAACCTCTGTAGTGAATAAGCCTTGTGTGTGTGTGTGTGTGTAAAACACACACGGCCGCAAAAGGGTCGACATATTATAGTTAACCACTCCTATGTTTTATTTGATCGTTATTTAAGTTGTACACAATATTACCTAATTGATTTCAAATCGTGTATGCACATATTTTTTTTTTTCATATTAGGACATTTTTAGCAAAGGAGAAATGTTAATATTAGACCGTTAATCTAAACTATACATGTTTATGTTGTCCAAAATCATAATATGTATAAGTGATATATTGTTAACCCCGAAACATATATAGATTTAGGAATTAGACTGGATTGAGAAAGCGCGCATGCAACAAGTTTTTTCCTCATCTCCTCTTTGAGCATGTGATTCAATAATATATTCATACCAATTAATCGTTTATTCTTTAATTTTCTCTATGTGAGTCATTCTTGCAAAGATAACCAAATTGTAAACGATTAGTCTTATCGTTGCCAGCATTCTAATTTCACGAAAATCGGACAGACTATATTTTATATGCACTTAGCTTGTAGATGATGATCGTTGATCGACAAAGAAAATATAACCATACGGCTATTTCTCAGTGGAATGTTTGCAGGTGGGTACGTACGTAGTAGTCATGCAGGGCTATAGTTATATATATTTTTAGTTTCAATTTTCTGTCTAGGCACATATAAAAATGGACTGGCCAGTGTACGTCTGAGTATTAATTTTTGGAAAGAATTTAAATTATTCCATAATACTTTAGCTGTTTTTAGGCTTAAACAAGGTATAAGCCTACATACCTTAGCCAGAAAACAAAGGGGGACAATAAGCCGTGGGATATATATATAGTCCAACCCAAGGCTGAGTTGTATCGTATTGTGAGCACTGAGCTAGCTAGCTGCAACTAGAATTTATTTATTCTGGTCTCTTTTTTTTGTTCTAAACAATGACAGACAAATTTTGGGTTAACTAGCAAAACTAATCAAGTTTAATTAGGAAAAGTTAATCTAAGACTCTATCTGATCTGAGCATTTTGTTGGCTTGATTAATCAAGTTTATGATCGAACCCAAAAAGCTATTAAGAATATGTACCACATGTTACTCATGCAATAAGACAAGCAAATGTTGATAAGAAAAATTCTAGACACGTGGAAGCTAGAGGAGTCTAAGCTAGGTTAGCTAGCTAGTTACCTAGTAATTATTATTAGCCAAAAAAAAAAAGTTACCTAGTAATTATTGTGCAGCTAGCGCGCTGGTGCATGTTTAGCTGGTGCATGTTGCTAGATCTTAAGCTAAAGATTAATTATGATTTAATTGGATCCATTTATATTAAGAAATTAAGAGCATGGTATGGGGAAGTAATTCTCTTGTCTGGACTCTGGACAGCTTTTATTTATCTCAAAGTATTAAACCACCACTAGTGGTCAAGTTGATTGAGCCTCCAGGTGTGGTACCTCCCTTCCACCCGGGTTCAAATCCAGCTGAATGCGGGTTTGAATTAAATCTCAATCTATTATGTGGCTGGCCAGAGAGATCAAGGAAACGTTCTGATAAGATACCCGACTGTGGATTAGTCTTTAGGGTTAGAAAGCCTTTGAGAAACCGTATAATTTCGATAAAAAACAAATCTCAAAGTATTAAGGTGTACACGGTTTGCATTGAAAAAGGACCATGAGGAAAGGGAGAGGTGACGTTTGGTTTTTTATTGAAGTTTGAGCGCCTAAGCTAGCTCTGTTGATAGTGTTGAGTCTGCGTGCTATTTCCCTGTGCTGGTTAATTGCCAATTCTATGCAAGAAATGTTGAAACATGTAGCAAATGAATTAAACTTGTTAGAAATTATAAACCGTTTTCATGATGGTGTGATAAGAAGTGAGATTGCATGAATAGATATATAATAAAATGATGTTTTAAAGTGAACATAAGAAGTCTTTAAGGAGCTAGCTTTGTTAGGGTTTCTCAGAGAAGTATTGTGGCGGCACACAATTTTTGGGTTTGCAACCGTTAATAGAGACCATGCTTGGTCCTTCTGTGTTCTCGCTAGCATGGGTGTCTTGAGCTTCTCTTTCCCCGGCCTTGGTGCTTTGCAGTGGTTTTGTTGTTTGGAGTTGTTCCGTTCGTTTTTGGCTGGCCGGTGTTTGGCCTCCTCTGATGAAGTGATGGAGGCGGCATTCGGAGTGCGGTCTAGCATGGGATTCGGGTTGGTTTGATTCAATACATATAAGGTCAAGTTCAAAGAATATTTTTGTATTTGAATGTATTAATTATATTGTACGTAAGTTGTGGTATTTATTAGAGTTATTGAATGCGTTGGAAGACTAAGCATGCATGGTGTAATGTTGGGTTGTAAAGTAGTGTTGTTAAATGTATTGGGAGGAGACTAAGTGTGGTTTAATGTTGTGTTGAAGGTAGTTCTAGTATTTATTAGAATAGTTGGACTAGTTCTTTAGATTTTGTTTATGAGAATTTTTATTATGAAATATAGAGCTTTGCTCTTCTATCATTCTCTTATCTTATATGTGTCATTTTTGTTCTAATTTTCATTCTTCATTATTTTCTCCCGGCATCATTGGTTTTGGTGGCTGTGGAGATGGTCAGTGGTGGATCCAGGGGGCGAGGGTAGGCAACTGCCCCCCTTGATTTGTTGAGTATAGAGGTTGAAATAGGCAAAAATGGTGGAGAACCAGGCAAGAGAAAGAGGTGGAAGACGAACTAATTAATTAATTTTTAATTATAATTATGCTGACAAATGACATGAAGTTAAATAATTAATTAGTTAGTGAGAGATTATGAGAGGGGTGGGAAGAGAAATCAAGTGAGAGACAAAGAAGAGGAGGAGCGCACAGGTGTCAAGTTCCAAAGGGCATCAACCTATCATTCAATCCAATCCCATCGATAAGTACCTCAGAGGCTCAGACCTATTTCTGAAATTTTATTTTTTAATACCCACATCAATGAGTTAGATTAGATTAGGTATTTAATTACGTATATATTTTATTTGTCAGTAACAGCAAGATATAAGATATATTATTTGTATATAAATTAACAAGAGGAATTAGTAAACTGTTGGATGGGGTGCAAGTTTGAAATCATAGGGAAAGGGGTTCGGACCCCAGTGAGGTAATTATGATGTTTATTTTTTTATATTATTTATATATAATTGTGTATTGATTACTTGATTAGAATTTTGAGATATGTTTTTGTGATATTGCCCCTCCTAATATTTTGTTCTGGATCCGCCACCGGAGATGGTGGTTTGCTATGTTGCTTTCAGATATGAACCTAGATAGCAGGGATGGTGCTTGGTGGCTATGGTGTTTATGTCTGCGGTGGATTTTCTCTTTCTTCGGTTTTGGGAAGATGGGGAAGGCTATGTGCTTTGCTGATTTTCTGATGGTGACTTTTCTGGGGATGGATCGTTCTTAGTATGACTCAATTCAATGGCTATATAGTTGTGCAGTGGCGATTCGTCCTGGTGGGTGGTGATCCTTTTATCCTAGAGGAAAATGCGAGCATGGGCTGCGCGAGAAGACTACAGGGTGGTTCGGTTTAGGATGGGTTCTCGCATTCTTGAGTCGATCGGGGTGCTCGTTATGGATCGGGCGGTTCCCTATATCAGCAGCATTGGTCAATGGAAAGGCTAGTGGAGCCAGTGACGTCTGGTAGGGTGGCTATGGTCAAGCTTTGCTTGGTTAATTCGTTTGAGCCTAAGTAGACCTAATCTTACTATGGTTGAACATCATGTATGGGTGGGTTTCTTACTAGAGATTATTGGTGAATACAGGGGCACATGTGTTGAAATTAAAAATGTGGGGACACAAATAATTTAAGGTGTAAAAATCAAGGAGTTAAAATGAAGTTAACCCTTGCATAGACGGGATTACAACTTTCATTTTGCATCTCTTGGTTTGGATCTAGTTAGGCTTGTTTTATTTGATCGCCAACCGTTTGTCTTTCTTCGCATCATCTCCACTTGGGGATCGTACGTTGAATTTGGGTGTCTATTTTGACAGATATGGCTGTCTTGGATCAAGATGTTTAGGCTTTGCAAGGTTATTTAGACAAAAGCTAGCTATTGATTACAATGTCATGACATACTTTTTTTATATGGTAGCAAAACCCACATTTTTAATCTTGTCCAATTATTAATTTTTTCATCAATTATTTTGTTAATTACTAACGTAACTCTATTGAGTCATCTTTTATGATGATGTGTCATTGATGTGGCATGCAAAATCATATCATAGTACATAGGTGACTATAATTTCAAAAGATTTCACATAATACATGACAAAAAAACCTAAGAGTTGAACAAGATCGATTAAAATTAATGAGTACGGAGCACATGTGATTTAATTAAAAATTCAGGGGCACAAGTGATTTTAAGGTGTAAAAATTATGGAGGAAAATGCAATTAGCCCTTTATACAATGCTAAGGGAGGTATTGAACGTTAAATATGAGTTATTGTCAACATGTTGAAAAGAAAAATAATACATTGAATATTGGGAAAGAATGAGAGAAATATGAAGCAAAATATATAGGAAATAATAGAAATTAAGAAAATAACGACTTTCAAATTTGTTTAGACTTTAGAGAAAATGTAAATTTTATAGATCAAATGTAATTACAATCGTAAGTTAAGGTATCCAAAATAAAATATGGAACATGAGTAAATCACTCTATATACAAAGATATAAGGATTAAAAGCATAACTGGCTAGCTAATCTATGAACTACTCCATTTGAAGATCTAGGAGCATGAATAACTTAAGTATGTGGCAAAGCTACGTACTAATATAACCATAATATCATCAACAAGTGACTACCCAAGCTAGAGTTATCTTAACATTGGTTATTTGAAACTGTATAGATTAATCACTTAAATTTATTCCTCTATACCATAGTAATTTTTTTTTTAGAGAAACATAAATTTCATTAATTAAGAGGGGATTGCAATTCTTAATATGGGCATCCTGAAAATGAGTAATACAGACCACAAGAGTGACATAATCAATGATTATAAACCTAGAACAATACATACACCATGCATTATTGTCGTTAACAATCTCATCCAGCTCCAACAGAAAAATTTCGGCAAATATTGTCATTGAGACCAGCAAAACCAATGTTGCTCATGAATGATGACCCATAAGATAAAAAAGTAAAACAAAATTCTAAACATATTGTAGGAGAAAATATCTACCAATAAAAAATTGAAAACTTGAGTCATTCGCAAAAAGACGTCATGAAGCAAACTCACGATATCGCTGCCAGACGAACTCAAGGCCCTTTAATATTATTGATCTAGCCAAAAACAAATTCTTCGAAAAACAAAGAACCTGATGACCAGAGTAATCCTCAAAACCAAACCAAGAATCAACCACTTGAAATGGTCTGCAGACGAACAATCTAAAATCATAATAATTTCCACCGGGATCCCACACCCAAAACCCAGATTGGAAGATCTGGAATCCATTATCGCCAGCCAAATCGGCTTGAAGGCCCAATCCTGGTGAAAACTTATTGAAATCTCGCCAATCAAAACGAAAACTAGATCCCAATTAATAAAATTACCATCGTCGAAAGACCATGGTGGACTTGGTCTCGCCAAGAGAAAACTTGCATGAGGAATTGATACATCACCACAAGAGTGGACGAGTGGTGATGTAATAGTGGAGATGAAATGGGTTAAAGGCCGCCACCATCTTTTGGGAGAGAGTGACGGCTAGGAAAAAAATCCTAGCAAACACATCCTCATGTTAGTGATTATGATTAGTTGTTAGTCTATACCATAATAATTTTATACTAACCTAACTGATTAATTCTAGAGCACTATTCTTATAAAAATTCGCTTTTTTGCTTTTGTTTTTTACACGTGCATACAAGCAAGCATGTGCATACTGAAACACTAGTTGATTTTCAGCTTGTTAAGGATTCAAGTCCTATGTAAACCATTGCAAGTGGCCTAGTAGATCAGCGTTCAGGTTGGGAACCCCCCTACCCGCATTCGAATCACGAAACTGTCAAAGTGGCCAGACACTGTGCTGCAATGCACAGTTGGAGCATTTCACATGTGCCGCAGAGATTAGTCATTGGGCCTAAAAAACCTTTGGGATACCCTGAGTAATGTAAAAAAAAAAAGTCCTATGTAATTGAATGAGAGTCCAATTGGAAATTGGAAACGACAGTTGTTCAGACATGATATATAGGGAATGTGTCAATATTTTTTGTTTTAATAGTTAAGAAATTTATACTATACATTCATATACAACATACTTTTTTTAATTACTATTTCGACAACCCATCAATTGGTTTAAGTGGTAAATTATGATTTCGGTCATATTTTCATAATTACTTTCATGGTTCACTTTGAATTACTAAATAATACATGCATAACCTTTATTTTTATTTTTTGAAAAGTGCATAACCTTTTTTTAATGGCTGGAATTTGGTGGGGGACTTCAGTACATAATCTAAGATTTTTATGGCATGTTTACTTATTTGGAATGAAAATGTGAATGAATCGGAGTTCATTCCGATGGAGTTCATTCCTAATACCCCCCCCCCCCTCCCCCCTCCGTAATTGATGGGGTACGGGTCTCGAATACGGACCTCTAACAACACATTCAACACTAGAAATTAGGACTGAGCAAACTCACAATAATTGTAGCAAAATCCATGCCACTTTTAATTGATTATATTCATAAACTCTTAAACTCTCTTAACAAAGATGAAAGAACCCATATTTATAGAGTTTACACAGCTTAGGCACCAAGACTACTTAGGCCCAAAGAAAAGTAATTAAATGCAAATCCTAAATTAAATGTAAAAAGATACCCTAAAAATACCTAAATGAGAACTAATTAAATACTAATAATTTACAATTAAATGACAAATAACACATTTAAAGTTGCCCCTATATTCCCGTATCAGTAATCAAACTCTGGATATTCAGGAATGAATTTATCTTTTTTAGTCACTTTTTCGTGGGACCCACAACAATTCCAATTCATGTGCATGCTAGTAAACACAAGAGAACTCAGGAATGAAAATCAATTCATTTATTCCCATACACATTCCAAGTAAGTAAACATGTCATAAAAGTCCAATAGATTGAAATAAAATGAGCTCCGACCATTGGCTAGCCATGGTAAAGCATAAAACAAAACTGAGCTATACATATGTAACAGTAAGAGATTTGATAACGATGGACATATTCACATATAACATATAACTGTGAGTTTACAGCCTGTGGTATTCACTTGACGCCATCTAGGAGACTATCTAATTAATTAACGTATTAATGAATCAATTGGCATGATTAAAAATCTTCGGATGCGAGACAAATTAATCAAAACAAACTTAAAATCAACAAAAGTACATATATGGAAAAGATTTGAAAGTGATTAATTAAGACCAAGTACATGAGTCTAGAAAGATAAAGTTTTAATTATAATTAGCTAATTAATCAGAGCACAAAATGACATGACTGCGACCACGAGAGGCACAGATGCATAGTGATTAAGTTAGGTTTAATATCAATGGATTAATGGGTGGTGTGCCAGAGAAAACCGCGGCCAGCTTCTCCCTACCACCCCGACACAAAGCGGTTTCCCAAAAGCAGTTTTCCTGGAAAAGCGGTTTTCCCACAGAAAAGCAGTTTCCATCTCTCTCTGTCTCTCTCCATGCACATCACACACAGAATACAATACAACTTAGACAGCCCACAATATCCCGAATGTGGTTGTGAAATCATCTCCCAAAACCACTTTTGATTCTCACTCTCTCTCTCTCTCTCTCTCTCTCTATGAATCAGTGGGTCTCTCTCTAGGTTTTGTCCTTTATGGCTTGTTTGGTAGCACCGTCCAAAAGGGTATGGGTCAGAGAGAGAGAGACCAACCGGAGTGCATGCTACAGTAAACTACTGCTGCATAGTGCTTCAGCTCCTTGCTTCTAGTTAGGTATTGCATTAGTAGGTCGTCATTTATGCCTTTTTGAGACAGAAGCTGCTTCTTTTCCTTGTGAGTATGTGTATGAATCTGTGCGATAAGTAGTAGACTAGTAGTATGTGAGTTACACCATTATAGACCCATGTGAAAGTGAAGGAGTACTATATCCATTATTACTGTGGCAAACTGACAAATTTGGTTCTAGCAGTTTGATTTCTAGGGTTTTTTATAGTAATCTAGCTGGGCAAGTTATTAGCCAAACCCTATGTTAAGCCTTGAACTGCAATACATGTTACTCGATCAAGTATGTATTATACTAATTTGACCAACGTTTTTTCAAGTTGCAATGGTATTTTTCTAGACAATGACAATGGTTCTCTAGTAGAGATTTCAAAAGAAAAATAATACCTTTTAATCGACTTCTTTACTAAATGATGGGAAAAAATAATGAAAAGTAAAAAAAAATGTTGGAAAAAACAAATGAAAAGTGAGGTACAAATACTATTTTCTCAAAAAGAAAAAAAAAAGGTACAAATAACAAAAAGAGATAAGTTTTGTGGGACTGGTCAATTAAAAAAGTAAAAAAAAAAAAACTACATTCTTAACAAAATTGCTAGCACAAGTTTCATTTTTTTTTTCTTCCAAATCACAGCTTTTTACAACAAATTTAACACCTAAAATACGGATGTCGTTATATAGTGGAATATTGAAAAGAATCTCAAAATTTTCGATATTATCATGTGATTGACGACTCAGACATTTTACGTTGTAGATTCACCGTACCTCAATAATAAATACCTTCTCATGTGACTATAAGATCATTGAGGTAATAGTTGGAGTGAGAACTCAATAGCCAAAGTTTTTTTAGGATTATCCACGGGGCGTCTGAAGGTTCGGTTGGAGATGCTTTTGGACTCCTATATATCAACTGCCAACGGGAGGGTAATTCACTCATGTCGACACCAATTGATCGACATCCATTGTGATGATGAAGATTTTTCTTGTAAAAAGTTTTAGAAGGAGAGTTATAACTTAAACATGTTAGTGTACCCTATTAGCTTGAGTTTTTTCCCTAATGGTTTGTAACCCAATAACTTTGACTTTTTTATTTTTAGTTTTTAAACCAACAACTATCATTTTTATTTTGGTCTGAAAACCAACAACTATCATTGGATTAGAATTCCTGAAATAGCAAAACATCCCCCAGTTAGGGTGAATTCCAAATATATATTAAACCCTAATTATGGGATCGAAAAATAAGCTTTTCAAAAGAGTAATAAACCAGAACTCTGTCGAACCAAATATGTTTTTTTTTAATATTTTTTTTGGATGAACAACCCAATATGTTATTTGATCGACCTACCATTACTACTTTTACTATTGTATATTACTGCATAAAAGTTTCTGCACAGTAATGCTTTAAAAGTTGTGTAAAAGATCCAGAAGAGAAATAGTGGTGATCGATGAGAAAAACATTTACCCAAAAAGGGTCCGTCGTCAGTAGTACATTCACGAGTCCTTTCTCGGCAAGAAAACAAGTTAATCGATGTGCATGGCATATATCGATCGGCAACCCCACCAAACATTCATGCATTATTCACAGTTTCACTGACTCACTGATTCACACATCGATCATCAAAAGACGTGTACGTCAACAATTAATCCTATATTAATTTGATACTTCTGCACTGTACGTTCTGCATAATGTTAAATCCGATGGCTGCATATATCGTCATTTTAAGTCATAAAAGAGAAAACCATAACGGATCCTTCTATAATCGTCCGTACTATGCATCTGTAATCTTTGGTTTCTTATAACCCTGCTAGTTAAGTTTTCTTTGGTCTGAAACCCTAAGTTAGTTTTGTTTATCTTAGAACGATGACATTCTCATATACATGCCATGTCTTCTCTTCTGTTTTCAAACTTTTGTTTTGTTGGTTAAGATCAAAACTATGAGTTAGAAAAAGAACCAGATCATCAATTACCCGGTCCTTATGACCTACCACAAGGTCCACGACTACGACTTCAAAGAGAAAAGTACATGGCATGTTCTTGTTTGTCACCTATTAAAAATTATTGACGCTGCAGTTAAAAGAGAAAATTATTGAGTGGTACTTGTTAACTTTTGCTGAACAAAAAAAAAACGTTGTCAGTTACAACATATGCACTCTACCAGCTGAGATATGGGTCCTTAATTAATGAAGGTGTTAAAAGGACATTATGTCCATTTTTCTTGCATTTTATTTTAGTTCAATCTGTGAGAATGTGGAGTGTTGTCCCACATTGGAGAAAATGGACCTTGTAAATGTGCTTATAAAGATTTGGACATATCAAACCATTGCCAATTGGTTTTGGTTGTGACGCCCAGATTACTTTATCATGGTATCAGAGCTGCAGGTTCGCCCACGTGTGAAGCCAAGTGGCCACACGTGCTCCACGTCACCCAATATAAGTTGTCCACGTATTTGGCTTGAAAATTCGCCACACGTACATTGGAGAAAATGGACCTTGTAAATGTGCTTATAAGGATTTGGACATATCCAACCATTGCCAATTGGTTTTGGTTGTGACGCCCAGATTACTTTATCACAATCTTCTCTGTTCTTAGATGTACTTGGTATATTTGATTAAGATAACAAAGCATGCACAGTGCTATCTATAAACGATTGAATTCTATAGAGCAGATGAAAGTATCAGAAATTATCAAACAATTAATAATTAAATATGCATCCTATACAATGGGCGACAAAAAGCCAAAATACCGCAGTAGTGGGTCATTCCACAAACGAGTATGGCAACTGAGTCAAACTTTCTCCAACATTAGTATAGAGAGACAGAGACAAATTCATTAACTTTCGTAACAATGAATTTTTATTAGAGATAAGAGAAAATTAATTGCAATAATTTGTTTAAGGGACTTTCATTTAATGGATAAATACATTACATTAAACCAAAGTACTTCATGTAATAGTAGATCAACTTCATGTAGTACGTAGGAATCTGGTATATATATATCACTGCATGAAGCAAGCTAGTACGTCTACATTTATATATCGATGCGTCTGTACACCGTAATTTTTCTTATTTAAAGGATTCCTAGGTTTGTGAAAATTTCCAATTAAGTGCATAGACCCACTTGAGCTAGTGAATATGCATGGAGGCATGGAGCTAAGTACTAGCATGTTAGCCAACTTAATTAACCTAATTGATCAAGCTAGCTCGTGAAAGATTAACAAACGCGTAGACAATTTTCAGAAAAACAGATCAACTGAGGCATACCATATCGTTACACGAACAGTGGCCGGGTTAGGGACTTAGGGTGATCGACCAATTCATCATCATTTCTCAGTCATTATCAACTTGGATTGAAATTGATCGAGTTGTTATTGTGTGATATTCTATTTTGTCAGATTGCTCCTAGTGATCCTTTGATAAATATTGCATGAAAACGATGATTACCCTTTCTTGACGACTTGTTAATTTCCGATGTAAAGGGTTAGAGCACTAATGTTGACAGATTCATTGTATGGAGAATACGTTTTCAATGGATGTAAGCTAGAACACATCATCTGTCTAGTAATGGATGTGGTTATTTTATATACCGGTCGGTCCTTTGAGATGGGTAACAATATTAATTGTTTTAATCTTCTATAGTATAGAAACATCACCTACGTACATACAATGTGATACAGTAATTATACAAGATTAAAAAAGGAAAATGTTGAGTTTAGACAAGTACAATAATGCTTCATATTTAAACTCATCATTCATTAAGACGAAACAATATATGTTTACAGTCACAATAGTACATACATCAAGTTTAGGCTGAAAAATTAACTTGACAAATACATAGCTAGCTTATTAAAATCCCTCCTCGCTCGCTTCTTGAAAAAAAAAAACCAAAAAACCTATCTACGTACTGAGAACAAAACCCCTCAAACCTGGCCTAAATAGTATATATCAACAATGCCCTATTTGCTTAAGCATACAATTGTGGTACATCTAGAGCACTACTATCCAAGAGATCCAATAATAGAAATGTCACTTTCAGTTTGTAGGTGAGGCGTAGAGGAGTACCCAAAAGGTGCACATTTACCCCCAAATTCCTAAATTTTAAGTAATTAATTAATTAGGAGGCAATACAACGCTCTAGCGTTGTGCAATACAACTCGCATGACTCACTATTAGTAGTATCACATAGCACCGATATTGTCCCCACTTAATCACTTTAGACAAATACATGTATGTGATCGATCGAGTCCATTTGATTAGAATTTTCCTTAATTAAGTCTCCAACCCGACTCCACCTTGTTAGACATTTTCATTGAGCTAGCTCCTCCTATTGCATATTTAAGCTGTCATCCATGCACATTGACCATTCACCTAACTCATCCTTGAATGATTGTCTGAGTCCAGCCACAGAAAGAATTGAGATTTAACTCCAATCCGCAGTCAATAGGATTCGAACCTGGGTGGGGGGTACCACACTTGGAGGCTCTACCAACTGGATCACTAGTGGTGGTTAGACCATAGTATATTATTAGGAGTGAACCACTCGCGTATATTCCTTATATTTTTGTCTTTTTTTCGAAGTAAGACTTTTGTTTTCCACATCCTGTGTTCACATCGCACCAAGTACGTCATACAACCTCAACATCCAAAATTTCCTAATCACAGCCAATCAAACGCTAGGCCACCCAGCTCATGTTTAGATAGAGCAGAAAAATAACAAATGTATTTGAAATTCGAGTAATATCCTAGGTATATCTAGCTGGGTTGATGGAATATAAACTATGAGTGCAGTGCAAGATTGAGTTGTTGATCGAAGCAGCTAGTGAGCTGAATTAGAATGAAGATAATCCAAGTTAAATAGACGTACTCATCCCCCACTTGTGGAAACAAATTGAGAAAGGGATTCAAATGCAATGTAACCTTACTATATACATATGCTCTGATACTCAGGTGTGTAGGTTTTCAAATTTTCTGGTCCAACGGATTAGTTGGCCGCAATAATATTAAACATAGGCATATATAGGACGCGAAAAAAAGTTGTCAATGGGCGGCTGAGGAGGACTCCTGAAGATAGAGAAATTTAAGTCCCGACATTTTTGGACCTAATTAGCCCAACTGTCTAACACAAAACTAGGTTCACGGAAAATAAGTAAACCTAGACATATCGACAACAATATCTCATATATATATATATATATATATATATATATATATTCTTCAATCTTCCTTAAGAATTAATTTTATGTATGGACCTAAACGAGTTCCATTAGGTGAATGGAATACAGGAGACGAAGTAATTTATTTAATTAAAATGCTAGAAAAGTAAGCATGTAGTTTAGGATTTAAGATTTATCTTTCGAGTTTTGGGCGGTTCTAGACCGTAAATAATCAAGAGTAACGCTTTGGTATGTTAACATTTTTCATACATAATGAGGAGAGAAAGTTCTTATTAAGGTAAATAAGGTCCTCATTAGAGTAAATTAGGTTCTCGTTTGAATAACTAAGTCCTAAAAGTGGTAATTGTAATATTTTACGACTTGACGAGACGACACATATTACAACTTCGACAACTCAGGTGGTGACTACGAAAAAACCCTCGTTAAGGTAAATAAGGTTCTCATTAGAGTAAATAGATTCTCGTTTGAGTAATTAAGTCCTAAAAATTGTAATTGTACGTTATGAGATACATTAACATACACTAGAATTTTCCAATAATCAATTTTATAGTTAATGATGTGAAAGTTAATGTGTCAAGGCATATGATATGCCTGGTATGTTGGTATTAAAAAGATGGTAAACAGCCCATGACGGCCATTTAGTGTAATGGCACTAGTCTCTCCATTTATAAAGAAGAGACTTATGCCAACTACATGGACCAAATAATATTGGGCATCTTTCTATTTTTTTTTTAAGATGTATAATTTGAATAATATGTATATATATAAAATGAAAACTCCGTATGATAAGTTTTGATTCGAAAACACGAACTAGTGCTTTTCAGTAAAAACTTAGAGATATATACTAAGATACTAATATGCTAAAACGCACTATCTTAACATGCACCTGGGCCTTGGTTTGCTATATAAGTATATATCAAAAGGTTTAGGCAACAACTGTTTGTGGCAATGATTGACAATGCCAGTCAAATGCTTGCCAACCCAATTTTTTCCTAATGCCAACGATAGGACATGCATATGCATATTTTAATTTTGCCATTTGGAATAAAAGGGTTTCTAATTGAGACTCCAGACTCGTAGTCTTGTTTTGTTTAACCACTCCTTCAAATCTGTAATAACATATTTAAGTGCTTTAAGAATGTATATATATAGTATCACAGAAGCAAGAAATCAACCCAGAATATGATTGAAAGATTAAAAACGACCATAATAATGGTTGATTAAGATCATTCCATCACATTGACTGCTGACCATAAAATCTCTATTTGTCCTTGGCTTAAACAATGCGCATTGCGTGATCATTCCAGTCTTTGATCCCTAGCTTCTTGCTCAAATTATTATTCAACGTCTGCAAATATATAACCTGTAGTTTATACCCAAATGCACATAGTTTATATAGCTCACATATCTTGGGAACATTTAATTATGCAAGCATTTCACAGGTCCAGCTTCTTAAGCAACATAGAATGTACGAACTTATCATCTTTATTAATTCCATGCCACAACAAAAACCAGATGATATTGTGTGGTCCTTCATATCATATTATTGGAAACCCTAATTTTTTAATGTAATCTTAAACAGTCTTTCCTTCGTGAGCTAAGATTCTCATAATTAATTGGAGACCACCCATATACTTATAAATTGGTTGATCACCTCAAAAATCAGTCTGGGTAGTACCAACAAACACCAGGATCATATATTTGCAAATTGAGCAGCTGTGTGCTGGGTAGTCACACTACAATGAAATCTAGTCTTTTCTGTCAAAGATTGAAAATGCAAAACCAGGAAGCATACACCCTTAAATTTATGTCAAAGGTACTGTACATACATCAAAATATGTACAATATTATTTCTCTAGTCTTTATAAAATGGATTAGTTTTTTCCACACTCTGCATAATTTTCTAACTTTTAGCAATGGGTAAACTAGCTCATGTATCAAGATGCATGTTTGCAGCTATATGCCATATAAATAACACAGACAGTACGTTGTTGATATATCTGTTAGACAATCACTTGAAATCAAATTAAAGTTTAATCTGTCGGAAAATGGATTATCCATGCATGAAAATACAGGTGCAATTTAACCACAATGAAATAGTAAGTAAGAAATAAGATTGATAATTTCGGACAGAGAGCCCTCTTAATTAGAACAAGAGTTTATGTCATGCTAGATAACAACTAAACCCTAAAATCATAACAGTTAGGGTTAATAACAATGCATACAGTTAGGCTTAATAACTTGATGTATTAATTTATGCATATATCAGAAGCTAGCTTTAATTTGGATTCAATATTCAATACACACTAAAGCTAATTAAATAGGATCTGTTATCTGTAGTTTTAGTTTTAGGCTCTCCAAATGAACTGCAATACGCATAGCAGTTAATCAACAACTGGGGGAGTGAGTTTGAAAAATTAGACTAGAAAAAGAAGCAAGATATGGAAACTGGCATTTCCTGAATTCGTAGTGATTCATCTCATTCTACTATAATTTTTCTATTATATGCAATGATCACACTGGTCTTCAGTCAAATTATTGGGTACGTGGGGGCCTTCTAAAAATAAAAAAATAGAAATTATTAACTAAGATCATAGGTTAATTGATTTAGGATCCAGTTCGATGCTTGCTTAGGCATGGAAGCTAGTTAAGATCATAGAAATATATATACATATATATATATATATATATATATATATATATATATATATGTAATCCAACTTATGCATTTTACTAAATAAACTTGTGGACAGAAAACTGCGACGCGTTTAATTAGATGACTAATGTGTTTTATTTATATACATTGCCAGAAAATCATTAATTCTTCCAACGATACACTTATTATAACATATTGGCTGTGTTCAAAGAATAAATATAGAAGAGCTAGGTAACCAATTACTTGGGAAGTACGCGTTGGATGACATTAGACTTGCTAAAACATATATACTGACCCCTTGAAGATTTTGCGTCATGGTGGCCTACAATTATAATGAAATTAAAGATCTGTTAATTTGAGCCTAAAATAAATTCAAGGGGTTTACTGAACGATAGCTTCAAGAAAACAGCATTGTAGACCCACTTTCTTGATTACTATGAAGAATCTAATGACATGTTTACTTACTTGAAATAAGAATAAGAATGAAGAAATTTATTTCTATTCCTGAGTTCTCCTCCGTTTTCTAACACATACATGAATCGAAATAACTATGGATCTTACGTAAAAGTGAAGAATTCATTCATGAATATCCGGAGTTTGATTACTAAGTAAGGGATAGGTATTAGGAATGATTTCATCGGAATGAATTCCTATTCATTCTCATTTTTATTCCAAGTAAGTAAACATGCCATAAATAAATTGAAAAGGATCTAGTTAATTCCACTACCATTAAGCCTAATCCAATTAGCGATTGGAATCAGATCATCAAGGCCTATATAAAAGGGCCTTCACCAACCAAAAAAGAAAGGAAAAGAAAAGAGACAATTAATAGTCAAACAATTAAACTTTCTGGTTCGGTCTTTCTTGTGGCTAGGGTTTGGGCTTTCTGTTTTTGGGTTGCTGCTAACAAACTGATTTTCCTTGGCCGATAAAAAAAAGTAATCTATGTGATATGACTAATCAAGCTGCAGGTTTTCTATTTTGCAGGAAGCAATTAATGATATATTTTATGTGCACGGTACACTCAGAATAATTGCCATGCATGTTCCATTCCTTCCTCACACTAAAGATCAAGCCAAACTCATTTTCCGTGGCAGATAGAAATGTATCTTATGTGATACGAGGAGTACGTGTTACGTTTTTTTTTTTTTTTTTTTTTTTTTTTTTTTAAGAGGATCAAAGGATTTCACTCCTACCCCCATGGTGACTCGAACCCATGACCTGGATCTTAGGTAGTACGTGTTACGTTTAAAGATCTAGCTAGTTCGTTTTAATTGATCTGTTTTTTTCCATATGTATGTGCACTTTTTTTTTTGGTCAGGTATGCATGTGTACTTGATATTAATTAATTGAGTTGTTGTTCATAGTAGACTAGGTTAGTTGCATTTTAGGGTCCTTCCCCTTATCGATCTCTAGAGAAACGTACTGCTACAATTCTTTTACGAACTGCATCTCTTCCACCTATTGTCTGGTATCATGCCGGCCTATGCCATTGCTACTTATTTGACAAATAAAATGCCAACATCAATCCTCAACATGTGCGAAATTGTATATATCATACTCAATCTGGCTTTGATACCATAAAAACTATTAAAGTAAACTGCGGAAGAAGAAAAACGAAGATGAAGGGGACTATGATTTCTATGGATTCTGTTTCTATTACATCAGCAAGGCTAACTGCAACTATTTATTCTCACAGCTGAATGAGCAGAATTGCAACACGTAGCATACAACTGCAGGGCACAATCTAACTAACAAACACAGTAATAACAAACTAATAATGACTATTATTACACTAACCGTAATTATACAAACACTGCGCTAATTACACTAATTACGCTAACAAAGTTCCCCTTATCATTAGACAACAAATATTATAATGTGTTTCTGTAATGGTACAAAATGATAGTGATCGAAGATTTACTACAATTGTAATAAGACACTCTAGTATGAATTCTCAGCACATATATATGTATAATTAAATAAGTGAAAAGAAGAGACCGAATGAATGCTAATCCTCTATTCTTATAACTCTTTCTAGGCTTTGTGATTTGTATCCCTACTTTAATTTTTGGCGATGATGCAAGGGTTTCTTATTAATTAGCCATGTATAATCGTTGGGTACGTGATTTGAGCTAATTAGTATAAATGTTCTCTTTAAATTAACCTGGCGTCCTTTGTCTTGTTTGATCAATCCTTTTGCTTATTGTCATTTTGTGAAATTAGTAAATTTAATCCTGAGATTCAAATGAGGTATATCCTCAGTGCAGAATAAGTAATAGTAATATATGGTGTGTACAATAAGTAATTCTAATTACGCTAACATGTACACAATTGTCAATTATACATGCACTAAGAAAGAAATCATATTCCAAATTATATTCTTAATCTTAATTAATTATGATACAACTCAAGACAACATGCACTACATAGCTATAGCAGCACACATGACATATATATAGCATGAACATTTTTGTAATTTCTTCGTATTTTATTTACTGCTCCACCAAAACTAATTAACCAAACAATGCAGTTAAAAAGAACAAAACTAATTAAAATGGTGAAGCCATATATGCCAGGAAATTAACACCCAAGTAATTAATGAATCACTTGTTTAATTAACATGATCGAGTACGTACTTGATCGAACCTCGTATAAAGGCCAATGCTCATCAACTCTTTCCTCACAATATGTATGTGCACCCGCATTCAAATAACAAACTCATGCATGAAACTACTATATGAAGATCAATCATTTTCGTTTAAAGCTATAAAACACATATGGTACGTGATTTAGTTGACTATATATATGAAATTGTTATCATTTTAACAAGCATATATGTACGTACGTTCATTGTTAATTAATGAAGTTCTTCCTTGTAATTCATATTAAGTGAAATCTAATGTAAACTTCCTCAAGGTACGTATTGTTTCACTTTTGGGAGATTTCTTAAGGTATTGGAGGATGCTAAAAATTGAAAATGAGCTTCCTTTTTGTCCTTGATATTAGGTAGAGTCCATTTCAAGGGTGCGTCTGCTTTGCACCTTGTTTTTATTGCACCTTATGGCAAAAATTCATTTTTGCCCTTATTGTTTGCTCTCTCCCTCTCTCTCCTTACTGTTGCCGGTCACCACTGTCGGCTCCGCCGTCAACCATCTCCGATAGTCACCAAATTTTACCACAATGTACAACACAACGCAAGGAACAACTTTTATATCTGCCACTAAGTCTGATTCGAAGTGAAAAGGCACGAATTCGCTTTGGAAGCTAGCGGTGGCCGAAATTTCAAACAGACGATTCGTCGCCGTCCGACAACTGATTGAGCCAAGACTAGTGGCATTGAACTCGCAAGGACGAGGGCTTCAAAGCCCAGTAGGTAGTTCAGGTCGAATCGACCAGGATCGTGAACGGGAACAATGAACGGCTCGGTGCAAGCCGTTTTCGACCATGCGTGCGACTATTTTCCGGCAAGGTTCGGTCTGAAATCGGGTGGGGAGGGTCACCGGAACACGCCGTTACCTTTGGTGGGGGCGGTGACTTGCGGGGGTGGCCGGTCGTGGTGGCAGCGCCGGTCACAGTGGAGGAGAGAGAGGAGGAGTCGCGACGGGAGAGAGAGGAGGAAGAAAGAGACCAAAAAAAAGGTTAAGGGTAGAAATGTAAATTCATGCAGTTAATTTGCAATTAAAAAAATATCAAATATGAAATGAATAGCTGGGATTGTGCCACGTAGACAGGTACACTAAAATGGGGGTGCAATCCAGAAAAGCCCCCATTTCAATTGTTGAAGTTTAGCGGAAACTAATAAAATAACATTTATCTCACAATTTCCAATAAGAAGAAAGGCTAGGTTACTAAGGAGACGTACTGTACCTCTCCAATATAGAAAAATTTGGCGATTTGCCGGACAATTATTTATAAGGCAAAACCAAACACAATTTTATCGAGAAACAAGTTTGTCTACAAAAACTAGTGACTTTCACTAACAGGCAAAATTCAAATAGAATACAGATGACTCATTATGGCTGTAATGATATATGATAAAGGTTCGTATATAAGACATTTTTTAATAATGTCAATACTTTTTTTTTATCTGAAGATAGAAGCATTCATTAATAATGTCAATACTTAGTAGTATAAGTAGTAATTAATTAGATAACCGTATAGATATTGTTCATAGGATGTGGAAGGAAATATTTGTTAATAATACGTGTATATAACGTCTCTCTTACAATAACTTCTTATATATAAATGTCAATAATTAAGACCGTAATCATGTTGCATGTACATGTATGTAAGGAGACGGGTGGGGCCGGAGTTACAATGACTAGGGAGCAAATTTGCTGCCCACCCTCTAATTGAATGACATGTATCCTGGGCATTACCATGGTTAACTCAAGAAGCTGAAAAATTATTTTAAAATAAAAATATATATTTTATTTCGATTTTAACCTTTCTCATTCTGCTATGTTAATTATTGATGCCCAGATATATGGTGTTTATGTTTTGAATTGAGTTTGGTTTTATTATGAATCCAAAAAAAAGAGTTGGGTGTGGTAATACCGTAATACCATTTAGCTTTTTGAAGAGGCAAACAATACCTACTACAAGTCTACAATTCAATTGCCATTATTGATGTCAGATGGTGCAGATCTTGGCGTTTATAGAAAGTCCCACATCTCAAATGGACCAGGCTACAAGGAAAAGTTCTACTTCAATCCAGAGATTTTGTTTTATCCAACTGCTATTGGTTCTGAACCTCAAGATGGAGGACTTGATAAAATGTTGCATAAACTTGTACAGGAAATTGAAAGCATTTGCGCTCATTCCACATCGCTAAGCAAGTCAGGTGATAAAGTTCTTGTACCTCAGGTATCAAAAGTTCAAAACTGATTCAAGCCTTGTCAAAGGCTCATCTTGATGAGCATGTGAGCGAGCTCAAACCGATAGTCATTAACCAGAAGATTCAGTTGTGTCGATAAGAGAGCAAATTGGGAACCTGAGAGCATTATTTCAGCAGTTGTCTGGTCTGGGTTCAAGAATTGATGAATTAATCTGGGACTCTGGGTTCATCTATATGTTTGTTGTTCTTTTTTTTGTTTGGTCTGGCTTCAAGAATTATTGAATTGCTTCGGAATTTTTTCTTCTTTTCTGTCTGGGTTCAAGAACTCATAAAGAATAGCTATGGTGTTTTCATTAAATTAGCTAGATCATTTTGAAGTTGTCATAATTTTCATGATTGGTAATTGATGAAGGTATCATTTTGATGGTGTGAAAGAAACTATGTTCATCGAGAAAAAAAAAACAGTTTTTTTTTTTAAATTCTAAATCAGAATACTTTAATGAGAAAGGTTAAAATCGAAATAAAATATATATAGGGTAAAATACCAAAATGGTACCCAAACTATCACGGAATGCAATTTTTGGTACCCACAAATGCTTAAGGACTCTAATGGTACCTAAACTATCACTCCGTTTGCCAAAATGGTACCCCGGTTATGTTTTCCGTTAAAATTGCATACGTGGCACTCATTTGGGAAACAAATCAGGGGCAAAAAGACTTTTTTGCCCATCATCCTCTCCTCTCTCTCCCAGCCACCTCTCTCTCTCTCCCCGCCACCTCTCTCTCTCTCCTCTCCGTCGGCGCCGCCGTCAACTATCTCCAATGACCACAAAATGTATATCAACACGAAGAGCACAACCCAAGGATGAAATTATATAACTACGTCAAGGTGAGATTCAAAGTAGATTGCGAGATATCGATGCCGGAAGTTCAAAAAACCAAAACGAAAACGGCGTCGGTCCTCCGCGTACGGCCGTTGATTTTGAAAACTAAGGGTACCACGAGGTTGCTGGGATCGAGGGCTTCAAAGCCCACTTGGTTTGGAGGACCAGAAGTGGCCGGAACAAAAGATTGAATTTTCAAGCTTTTCAAGCTTTTCTGGCCGGGGAGATTTCCGGCGAGTGCGGCTTCGAACCAGGGTGGGTTTGGCTTGCCTTGAGCCTCTGAATCTATTGGTGGAGGCGGTGACATGGTTTTGTGGCCGGCGGTGGGTGGTGTTCATGGCTGGAGAGGGAGAGGAGAGGGAGGTCGCGCGGGGAGGGGGGGAGAGAGAGAAGAAAAGTTTTTTTTTTTTTTTTTACTGTATTGACCAATTTACCCTCAATTTTAACGGAAAACATAACCGGGGTACCATTTTGGCAAACGGAGTGATAGTTTGAGTACCATTAGAGTCCTTAAGCATTTGTGGGTACTAAAAATTGCATTCCGTGATAGTTTGGGTATCATTTTGGTATTTTACCCTATATTTTATTCTAAAATAATTTTTCAACTTCTTGAGTTAACCATGGTAATGCTCAAGACATGTGTCATTCAATTAAAGGGTGGGCATTTGCCCAACCCAAGTTAGGGTGGGCAGCAAATTTGCTCCCCATTGACTAGCGTGGAAGAGCTAAACTCGTCCAATACGCTAATAGCCTAATATTATGAATATATATATATATATATATATATATATATATGAATGATTCTCAGGTAAGGAGATCCTTACTTTTTTAAGTTAAGGAGTTTTGATTTCAACCGTTAGATCAAAACAGATGTGGGACCCAACTGTCAGAAATATTTTAAATGATTTGCTTTGACGACTGAGATCAAAACTCCTTAACTTAAAAAAGTAAGGAGTTCCTTAGCAGAGAAGACCTGATATATATATATATATATATATATATATATATATATATATATGTGTGTGTGTGTGTGTGTGTGTGTTGTACGCAAAAATTTGTCGCAATGAGGACCTCCTCAAAGACTTTAACCATTTTTGTAAAGCATGAATAGGTAGTACCGATCGACTTCTTAGTTCAATTGACTGTTCAAATGTTAATGCTTCAAAATGCTTGCAACAGAAGGAAGGAATTGATCAAACATTTCTATTTTCCACATATATTATGTAGGAATCAAACGCTAAAATATTTCTATACACACACTGATCTCAAATATTTTTTTTTTTACACACACACCCCTACTCCATTCCACCCAGGTATCCAAATGGAGTCGAACCTAAGATCTCTTCTGAGACAACCTTGGTGCCAAATCACTACAACAAGTCACCAACCACCTTGGAGGACGCTAAATGGCTAAATATTTCTATTCACACACGGATCTCCATTTTATAACCAATAAATACATTATTTTTTTAGCATAAATTATGGCATGCACCGAAGTGCATATGCGCGCACTTATGTAGTTTTAGCCGTTGGATAAGCCAACTTTTCATCCAACCACACACACCTCCTGCATGCACACCCTTAGATTTTCCACCCCTGCATGTCAGCTGTTGGATCGCGCTAGTGCATATGCACTTCGGTGCACTGAATATATAGGTGAATCTTTGGAACACACTAGAAAGCATCAAAAATATATAAAAGGCTTATTTCAGAAAGTCTCACATTTTTCTGTTTATTCTTCGATATTATTCAATAACTTGTGTATGCAATCACATGCATGAAGTTTTGCATACAACTAATAGGACATCTAACTACTTATTAAATTATTTGTGTTGACAACTAGTAGATGGTACCATGATACAACTAGTAGATGATATCGACTGTTACTGAGGAGATAATATTATCGCTTAATCATCTGTTTATTTTTATTTTTTTAAAGATACAATAGATAGGGTCAACAAAAAACATCAAGAACATACGACACTGCCGATCAACAGAAACAATGACACTCGCGATGATTGCCTACTTGTTTGCAGATACCTCCCTTACAAGCACCACCTGTGCAAAATTTCCAGCATTGACCGTCTGGCTTGTCATCAACGCCCGCAACGCATTGTTTGATTTCAGTTGGGTTTGTGCAACATATTGATTCAGCCGTTGATAGCTTGAAATCTGGATCACAAAGTAATAATTTAATGTTAAACTATGACCATAAAAAATGCTAAAAAAAAAACTCTGATTTAATTGGTTGAATTTTGAGATTTTTGATAAAATTATCAAATAAATACTACATCTTTTATAAATCTTTTCAAAAATAGCAAAAAGTTAAGATGCGTAAGACAATCCTGCAAAATTGAAGGCCTATGCACCAAATCAGAATAACTATACCTAATTGTTACTTTAACTGTTTGCATGAAAAAAATATACATAAGCAAAGCTACACTGCAAATTAAGTAACTCCTTTTGAAATAACAAAGTGAGAAGTCATATATTTTTATTGAAGGTGAAGATTATCCTGTAAAATAATGTCACATTTCATAAACAAAAGAAAATTAGATTTGAGAAAAACTACATATGTAGCATAATTATTTATTTAAATCAAATGTAATATAAAGAAATATAAAGTACTAAACAAACGAACCGATGCACAACATGAGGAGCACAAAGAGCGCCAGTGACACTGCTCTAGTATTAGCCATTTCTAATGGTCAAGAGAAATGCAAAACTAAAATATGTTACTTCGAAATACAAACTGTGTGGAAAACCTCCGAAATGCGTGTGGATTTATAGCATAAAATGTGAAGCACGGGCACAAAAATGAAATAGGAAAATGAACTAAAAAAGAATATTATTGGCAGTAATCCATATATGCACGACATTAATTTTGAAAAAAAATCTATAATTGCAAATTTAGTATCAAAATAAATAGAGATATTTAGATAAACATCTTTACCATTTTTATTTTACAAGGTATGATATGATTCATTGACTTTTTTCTTTTTAGATTTGATCCAACATTAAATTATAGATTCCACATTAGATATATTTCTTCCATAATTTTAAAATTATTTACAGAATGTGCCATTATCAGAATACCAAAACATTCAATTTAAATCCCTAAATTTAAGTTTATTATTCCAATTTCTATTATTATTAATCGTGCAATAAATTTTTACATTTAATAATATCATTCAAATTTTCATCAAAGTTAATAGTATCCAAATTTAAGTTTATTATTCAAATTTTCATTAAATTTATTTATTTACACAAAAAATTAAAAAAAAAAACAAAAAAAACAAATTTGTACGGATTAAGGTGTAGGTAATTAAACCCTAAAAAGTTAATTAACTATATTTTTGTAGGTAAACTATGACTGATTGATTAATAGCGATTTCCCTAAAAAAACTAATTAATAGCGATAGGTAGTTTACTTAGATTAGTGAGGTAATTTACCTTTGTACTTTGTAGGTAAATTAATTTATTAATAAGTGGTGTAGGTAAATTATGAATTATGCCAATGTAGGTAATTTACCTTTGTAGAAAAATTAATTTATTAATAAGTGGTTGTAGGTAAATTAATTATTAATTTTATAATAAGTCTTATAGTACTAGCTAGTGATCAATCCATGAATCAAGGTTTTCGTTTTTTCATTCTTTCTTTTTATTCTAAGAGGTTTTCATTTTAAGACATAAAAACTAATTTTTATTTCCGTCCATGTATTATAGGTAAATTATGTATGAGGATCGGTTTTTATATATAGTTGTAGGTAGTTAAATTAACAATTGATCTTTATGCTATAGTGTATCCTTTCAAATTTAACAAGATATGATACTAAGAGTAATGAGAAAAAGTATATAATTTGAAATCAATATGAATTAACATCAATTATCAAATTGATATATTTTAAAAAAGAAAAGAAAATTAAATGAGCACAATAGATAAGCTAAAATAAGTAAAGACAATATATATACCGTTTGTTCTATACCATAACAAACTACAAAATATGTACCTATTAATAATATACCAAAGAAAAAAATTATGAAACATACCTTGAATATTGAAGAAGATAATTAAAGAATTGCAACTTCATTAATGGTAAACTACTAAACTGATTAAGTAGCGGAACGTATAGGATAAATTTTTAGCAACAAAGTACAACACAATAATAAAAGCACTACCAAACTGATTAAGTAGCGGAACGTATAGGATAATTTTTTAGCAACAATGTACAACACAATAACAAAGTACCCCTGAACTTTACACCAAACATCATGTTAGTCTCTGCACTTCTAATTTCATCAGAAACACATCTATACTCTTCAATTTAATTAGTTTAGTCCATCAGTCAGTCAATCAGTTAATTTTGACCGTTAAGTGATGACGTGGCATGAGTGGGGCCTATTCTTAGCTGACGTGGCAGTGACGTGGCATGCTCAGTCATCAACCAAAGCTGACTGGGCATGCCACGTCACTGACGAATGGACTAAACTGATTAAATTGAAGAGTACATATATGAGTGTTTCTGATGAATTAAAAGTGCAGAGACTAACATGATGTTTGGTGTAAAGTTCAGGGGGGTAAACTGAATTTAATCATTTTCAAAAATACAATTTTACATAGAAATTATGTGCTATAATAAGGAAAATTTTCTCAATTTGCACAATTGACAAAAATAAGCGAAACACCGATTTCGATAGACAATGTATTGCCAAAGTCCATTTGCTTTATTTAATCATAAAGTCCAAAAAGAGCCCTAATAAGTAAATTTTCTTATATTTTTTCAAACTTAAAAAAAAAACAAAAAAAAAATTTAAACACTTGTAGCGACGAATTGGTCATCGCTACAAGAGGCTCCTAACTGTTTTTTTATTTTGTTTATTTTAATTTGATGAAATTGTTTAAAAAGAGACTATTTCTGTCCTCATAAAATCTCACGTTAGACTTCATTAAAACTCTAAAATAATTTTGAGAACCCGTACAAACCGTACTTGAGAATTTCAAAGCTAGTTACCATTTTTCATAGAAATCATGTGCTATAAGGAAATTTTTCTCAATTTGACACAATTCACCAAACTAAGCGAAAACTCGATTTCGGTAGATTGTGAAAGCCAAAGCTTGTTTGCATTGTTTCATCATAGATGTTATGAGTCCCAATAACTAAATTATTTTACATTTATTCAAAGTTAAAAAAATATTTATATATATATTTTTTGGATTAAATTCAGTTTACCCCCTGAACTTTATATCAAACATTATAGTAGTCCTTCCACTTCTAATTTCATCAGAAACACTTCTATATATACTCTTCAATTTAATCAGTTTAGTCCCTCCGTCAGTGACGAGGCATGCCCAGTCAGCTTTGGTTGATGACTGGGCATGCCACGTCACTGCCAAGTCAGCTAAGAATGGGCCTCACTCATGCCACGTCATCACTTAACGGTCAAAGGTAACAGATTGACTGACGGAGGGACTAAACTGATTAAATTGAAGAGTATAGGGGTGTTTCTGATGAAATTAGATGTGCAGGGACTAACATGATGTTTGGTGTAAAGTTTAGGGGGGTAAACTGAATTTAACCCAAAGATTTATCTTTCTTTTTCATAATTAACGTATTCATTTGTTGCAACAAAAATATAAGTTATGAGTCATGAAGGGTCACTAGTTTACAGAAGAAAAGGCTACACTCACGATGAACAAACTGAGCATGCTCATAAGTTGCAAAGTATAAGTTCTGGGTTGATTTTTTTTTTTTCGGGACAATTTTTTTCTTGGACAATGCTCTAGGTTGAATTGAACTATTCCAAATATGTTAGACACTTAGAGCATGCATCTTTAGCAATGCTACCTATTTTTTAACTAAATTTTAGTAAAAGTAGCTAAAAAGCTATTTTGCCTAGTCAGTTTGAAAATATGTATGCACCAATGCTCTTTATTTTAGCTAGTATTGAATTTAAATCATTTTATAAATGAATAAAAAATAGTTTAAATGTATTTAATAATAACAAAAAACAACTAAAAATGAATGTTTTAAATTAACAAAAATAATATAGAGTCTCATCTCGCTCTCTATATTTATGAGTCATATAACTAAAAGCTAAAATAGAGAGTCACTTAGGCGGCTGGTGCAGCTGCTAAAATAGTTGAAAAGCTTAACGTGTTCTCTAAAATAGGTAAGGAGCTTTTTTTTTTTAGAAGAGGAAAATTCATTAATAAAATAACAGATTACAACGCAACGGAATGACCGGTTGTGACCACAACGTCACTACACACATTCCTATCAAGAACTATAGTTACGGGTCCGTCACTAATAATAATGACATCCATGAGCCAAATGGGCCCAACCCCTAACCCAATTTCACTCCCGTACGCTACTAAGGAGAATCCCGAGAGTCTCGATGCCACCCCATAGACAACTGCCAGAAAGACAAACGCCCCCTTCGACACCGTGTCCCAATCAAACCAGACCACGTGCAAGGATCGCTCGTCAGCATATTGACGACGAAAGCACCCCGATGATGAGAAAAGAAGTCCCCAGGAATAACGCCAAATCCATGGCACTACAATATAACCAAACCCTAGCTCAGAAGAGTAGGGACTTATTATACCTACCAAAAACCAAAAAATAACGAAAAAAACCTATGCGACTCGCCTCACGCCTCCATGAAACTGCCGCCGCTGTCGTCCAACCAAAGGCCACCTTTGTGGGATTGATGCATACAACAACAGCAAAACCCACTTTACCATCTGCTCTGATTCTCAAATACATCGGCCAACAGACTACTGAGACCCCAATCCCGCGCTGCCTCTGATTAGAGACAACCCAAGCACCGAAATCCAGCCGCCCAAAGCCACTGCTTATCAACCTAGAACCCCCAGACCAGTGCAAACTGCAGGCCTGTCGCTTCAAACACAGTAACCACCATCGAAGCAAACCCTCCAGATCTCGTGCAACACCGAACAAGCTTCGATCTAAGGCCACCATCCAAGCCCTCACGCCCATAAACATGCCCTTCTCTGATCGCTCAAACACGGCTGGAAACCCTGCCGATCCCAACAGAGGAGAAGAAACACACATATGGAAACCAACAGCCAACCAACAACTCGCCCTTGGAGAACCCTCGTCCGACAACATCCACCACTCTCCGACAAGGCAAGACGCCATCATCAGTGCGGGAGCACCGCCGGACGAAGAAGAGAAGACCTTTGAGAAAACCCTAGAGTGGCTCCGAAAATTTCTAACCCTCAATCCTTTTACTTGCCCTAAATAGGTAAGGAGCTAAGATAAAGAGTCTGCTAAAGATACTCTTAGAGTTTCACCTCCTTCAGGGTCGGCCCTAGGATTTAGGGTGACCTGGGCAAAAGTAATAATTAATGCCTTCTTTTTTTGTCAATTCCATAACAAATAATAAAACTTATCAAGCCCAATTCCCTTAGCCTTACTTCCATAGAAAATTGAAGATGAATGTCCCCACGCACAATTCCCTTGGCCTTACTACTACATATAATGAAATTATGTGGAAGTCCCAATTTCATAAATCAAACAACAGATTAGTCTCAAAATTGAAGCTTAGATCAGCTTCCTATTTCACCAAACGCACTTATGGTTCACCCTACAAATCAAAAGCAGATGGGTATTCGAACCCGGCTAATGCTAATCCCAATTGTCAACGAAGCTCTACCGGCGCGATTGCAAGATCCTTGCTTGGCCTCCGCCGATCTGAGATGGGTTCCCAGATTTGTTCGCTCTTCCATAGCGACATTAAAGTTTTTCCTTCTCTTTGGAATTAATGAGCATATGAGATTTTTTTTGGGGCATTATCAACTTAACTCTCACATGTCAAGGCAAAGGTTGAAGGGGTAGTGCACTGAACATTGACCAACCTTAGAAATGTATTAATGGATACTTACATGTCAATCGTACTATATTTCTAATGTTGTGCATGGAACTATTTCTTTCACTTGAGGCATCATCAGATATTTCGTTCCCATTGACAAGAACTTTAACTTCCCTTCGAAGTTCGCAAAGATATACTCATTTCTTTATAGTATGTTGCTTAGGTTCATAAAGATACATGAATGCACAACGAGAAATTAATTGCCTTCTATGTAATTGTAACAGATAATATTTGAAGAGTCTCTCGACGATCTATCTCTAAAAGTCTTTAACCAAAGCAGGGGCGAAACCAGAATTTCAAGATAGGGAGCCAAAATATATAACCCCTAATTTTAATTTATTTTTCCGATCCTGTTTAATTTTTCTCTGAATTATTTGCCTATTCAAATATTAGCAGTACTAATTATTAAATATTTAAGGTACTAATAGGAGATTTGGAGAGATGTGAGGGGGGGGGGGGGATCTGAACCACTGCATAGTAGGTCCGCCACTGAACCAAAGCAATAGGGTGACTTCCGAGAAGATCTTGAAAGTTGTACCTAATTAAAGATACATCAAGGCAATCATAGTATTATTTGGAATTTGACAAAATTTTCATGCCTTAACTATTACGGAAATTCTTGTATCCACTAGGTTGAACTCCACCAGGGTGATCTCAGCCCTTGATTGGCCAACTGTTCATCCAACCCTTACTCACCCCTGCATGTCAGCCGTTGGATCGTCCGGGTGGATGGAAGACTCTCTCTAACTATTATTAGAATATTGTTGACAAAAGAACTAAATTGCATTCTAACCATAACTAAATTGTTCTGAAAATATGTTGAATGGATGCAAATACATTCTAGCTAATTTGGATAGCTAAGAGCCGCTACTAAGTTCATTACTGTTCCGTTTTAAAAATGATGTTTAAGTTTCACTTTACCTCCCTCACATTTAAACTCTAAATCACTTTGTATCCATGCACTTCTAATTTCATTATGAGTGACCGTGCACTCATCAATTTTAATCAATTTTGTACAACCCTAAGCTTTTCTGTCAATTATTCTATGAAATACTCGTGATCGATGAACTGACTATGCATACCACTTCAATATTTGATCGTATTAATTTGATCGACGCTTGGTTAGTGTACTCTTTTTCCTTAGACCAAGGGTTTGTCCCACTGGGTTTACCTTGACAAGGTTTTTAACGAGGCACCATCCCAACCATCGTCTAGCTATTTGTCAAATCATTGATATTGATCATACCTTCACTAAGGATTACCGAAATCAGGGGGAGTATCAAGTCATATACTTCTAACCACTGTGTACTCTTTTTTCTTCGACCAGAGGTTTGTCCCACTGGGTTTACTCTGACATGGTTTTAATGAGGCACATCTCTTGTGGTTAGTTCCTCTGCGCACTTACATCTCATAATGTTTCGGTCTACATAATTAGGCAACACAATTTTCTCCTAAACTCAGGTTTTTGTCCCACATTGGGTTATTCCGGACTTAAGGTTTTGTGTGTTGGCATCAGCGAATGAATGTTTATTTTCGACTCTACCTAACTATACTTAGCTCAATGCTCGAAGATGAAGGAGTCCAGATGCAACAAAGTCAGTTTTTGGACATCCAAGGGGGAGTGTTGTAATGCACATAGTAGAGTGGTTGTCTATAAACTATTGTCCGTACGTATAAGATACAAAATGTGGACTACATACATTTTCGAAGACTTTTGGTATTCTCCTACTTACTCCATAAGAGTTACACTACTTATAGAAGAGCATAAATTGCATAGTTAGTGGGGTTAGTGGTTATAGTGGGGAAACTAAAAGGTTTCTCCTCATTATTGTATACCATGAATACACCTCATCCTCTCCACTATATAAAGAGGTTGAGGCATCACCATTTCACACACCAACATATCAAACATCAATCGATCAATAGAAAGCAACTTTTTGCTCTCCACACTTCTCTTTCTCTTTCGTTAATTTTTCTATCTTTCCTAGTTGAGTTAATAGGCAACTTATAACATATATTACTTACAATATTGCAAAAATGTGAATTGTTAGGATTTTATTTAGATTTGTGAATCCAAATAAAAAATTATATTATTTACAAAATTATGAAATTGTACGTGTATTGGTTAGGTTGGTAAATTCCAAGTGAGCAACCATAATATAAATTCTTAATTCAAAAGTTAATCTGATTAGAATTGTACTAATTTCTTGTAAAAATAAAATTGTTATTCCCTCAAAAAATTTAAACCTATAAAATTTTGATCTAAAAGTTTTAAACACTAAGAGTGAATATCTAAAAATTGAAAGTACAATAGTTATTGAGAATTGTTATTAAAACACTCTTTATTGGTGACTGCAGTGGTGGTGTTAGGGCTCCAATCTTCCTTGGAAGGTGTTGGTGCAGTGTTATTGTTGATCTCTCTTGCTATTCATCAAGAGAGTATTTTAACACCACCACCGCAGAAGGTGTTTCCCATTGCAATAACACTCTTGATGAATACCTTCTGCGGTGGTGGTGTTAAAACACTCTTAATGAATAGCAAGAGAGATCAGCAATAACAGTGCACCAACACCTTCCAAGGAAGATTGGAGCCCTAACACCACCACCGCAGTCACCAATAAAGAGTGTTTTAATAACAATTCTCAATAACTATATATTTTGGCCCCCCTATCTTGAAATTTTGGTTTCGCCCCTGCTTTGGTTGAAGACTTCTAGAGATAGATCGTCAAGAGACTCTTCAAATATTATCCGTCACGATTACTTACAAGGTAATTAATTTCTCATTGTGCATTCATGTATCTCTTGATACATGACCCTCAAGTTGGAGCATACAGATCACGGATGCCCAACTTGTCAAGTGAGTCATAAAACGCCTTGCTAGATATTGCCTTCGTAAGAATGTCTGCCAGCTGCTCCTCGGTAGGTACAAACGGAAATGAAATAATTTGACCATCCAACTTTTCCTTAATGAAATGTCTATCAACCTCCACATGCTTCGTTCTGTCATGCTGAACCGGATTATGAGCAATTTGGACAGCAACTTTATTATCACAATATAGAGGCATCACCTTCTTCTGTTTGAACCCCAGATCTCTCATCAAGTGCCTTAACCACAACATCTCACAAACTCCACGAGCCATTCCTCGATACTCTGCTTCAGCACTGGAACGTGCTACCACCTTTTGCTTCTTGCTCTTCCAAGTAACCAAATTACCACCCACAAACGTAAAGTAGCCTGAAGTAGACCTTCGATCAGTAATACAACCTGCCCAGTCTGCATCTGTATACCCACAAACATCCAAGTGCCTATGCTTGAAGAATACTAACCCTTTACCTGGAGCAGACTTTAAGTACCTCAAGATTCGAATGACAACATCCATATGTGCTTCACTAGGATTATGCATAAACTGACTCACAACACTAACTGCATAAGCCAAATCTGGTCTAGTGTGTGACAAATAAATCAATCTCCCAACTAACCTTTGATACCGCGCCTTATTTGTGGGTACCTGATCCGGATATTCTGCTAACCGATGATTCTGCTCAATAGGAGTATCAACTGGCTTACAATCAAGCATGCCAGTCTCTGCTAATAAATCGAGGACATACTTTCTCTGACTCAACATAATACAATCCTTCCCTCGGGCAACTTCAATCCCCAAAAAATACTTCAAATTTCCCAAGTCTTTCATCTCAAATTCTGAGGACAATTGACTCTGCAACTTCTTAATCTCCTCAGAATCATTACCTGTTACCACCATGTCATCAACATAAATAATCAAGGCTGTAACCTTACCCTTCTGATGCTTAAGGAATAAGGTGTGATCCGAGTTACTCTGCCTATATCCAATTCTCCTCATAAATGTTGTGAACCGACCAAACCAAGCTCTCAGAGACTGTTTTAGACCATATAATGACTTCCTTAGTCTACACACCACCTTCTCTCCTGTGGAAGTACCATATCCTGGAGGCAAGTCCATGTACACTTCTTCATTCAAATCTCCATGAAGGAAAGCATTCTTCACATCATACTGTTGTAGAGGCCAATCAAGATTAGCTGCTAGAGATAGAAGTACCCGGATTGTATTGATCTTTGCCACTGGTGCGAAAGTCTCATCATAGTCCACTCCATACTTCTGAGTATAACCCTTTGCCACTAACCTCGCCTTATATCTGTCCACCGACCCATCTGAATTGTGCTTCACAGTATACACCCATCTGCACCCAACAGTTTGTTTTCCTGGAGGCAATGGTACCAACTCCCACGTACAATTCTTCTCAAGCGCATCCATCTCCACGGCCATTGCCTTTGCCCACTTCTCATCCTTCATTGCATCCTGCACTTTACTAGGTAGTGACACAGAAGATAATTGATTCACAAATGCTACATATGGTTTAGATAACCTATGGGTCGACACAAAATTGGCTACAGGATACTTAACCTTAGCGCTCAAACTTGGTTCATACTTCTTTGGGGGCTGACCACGGGTTGACCGATCTGGCAAGACTTTAATTTGAACCTGTGTAGGATCAACTAAAGGAACAACACTAGACAAAGGAGGATTATTAGACAAAGGGGAACTACTACATACCTCAGGCGAAGACTGAACAGGAGAGACCGCTGATGGAGAGGGAGAGACTGGAGTAGCATGCACATTGTTCGGTAATGTATTGTCGACTGGTCGATGCTCCCCCTGCGACCGATCGAAGTCCGTTTCGATCTGTCGAACAGACCCAGTCGACGAATCAGACAAAGCGTATGGAGCAACTGTAGTTGTCGGAGGAGAAGAGTCGATGGGCGGAGACAAATCTCGAGAGGGGTCGAGAGATGCGTCAAGAGCTGCTGGAATTGGCTCGATGAAATGGTCATGGGATGAATTTGCGATGTCAAGGCTAGTATTGGTCACTTCTTGGTATTGCTCTTCAAAGTAAACACTCTTCTCCCCCTGACTAGGAGCCGAAGAAGACGAAAAATAACATGTGTCCTCACTGAACATAACATCCATGGTGACATAAAACCGTTGGGAGGGAGGATGATAACACTTGTACCCTTTTTGATGAGACCCATACCCGACAAAGACACATTTAAGAGCCCGAGCATCTAACTTGGAACGTTGGTTCTTATAAAGATGGACATAAGCTACGCAACCAAAGACACGGGCTGGAAGGGTATTGAGAGATGGAATGGTGACATGACTAGACAAAACCTCAAACGGAACACGATCTTGAAGAGAGGAAGATGGGAGACGGTTAATAAGATGGGACGCACATAGCACCGCCTCCCCCCAGAGATATTTAGGCATATTAGCACTAAGAAGGAGGGCACGACCCATATCCAAAAGATGACGATTTTTTCGCTCAGAAACCCCATTTTGTTCTGGTGTTTGAGGACAAGTGGTTTGGTGAACAATCCCATGAGATTGGAAATAATCATGAAACGAATGGTTAACAAATTCCCCCCCATTATCAGACCGAAAAACCTTAATGTGAGCATCATACTGGGTACGAACAAGATTATGGAATGCTGTGAAGGCGGAGAAAACCGCATCTTTTGACTTAAGCAGAACAACCCAAGTTAATCTTGTAAAATCATCAATAAACAAAACAAAGTAATGCATTCCCGAAAGGGTTGGATGTTTGGAAGGTCCCCACAAATCTGAATGAATTAATTCAAAAGGCATAGTACTAGAATGAAAACTTGGAGAATAACTGGACCGATGACTTTTAGCTAAGGCACAAGTCTCACAATGTAGGCTAGAATTACGTATTCCCAAAAACAAAGAGGGCATGGACTTCTTCATGACACCAAAAGACGGATGACCCAAACGCCGATGCCATAACCATAACTCATCCAATCGATCAGAACTCAATGTCAGGGCAACTGGACCTTGTGGTGCTTGTGTCTGTCCTGCGTACATGCAATCCAAGTGAAACAGTCTCCCCCTCAGGTCTCCCTTGCCAATTATCGCCCGAGTGCATAGATCCTGAAAAACAACATACATCGGATAGAAAGTTACAGAACACTTGTTTTGTGAGTTCAATTCAGACACAGATAAGAGGTGATGAGATAGAGAGGGTACATAAAGAACATTAGAAAGAATAATAGAAGGCGTAACTTGTATGGACCCAACACCTAGGACTGGAAAGGACTTGCCATTTGCATTGGAGACATGTGTTATAGATGGGGAAGAAAAAGTGGTAAACAAGGACTTATCATAGGTCATATGGTCAGACGCACCAGAATCAATTATCCATGTATCACTACCAGTAAAGTCAGAAACATTTAAAGCAATACCAATTTTACCTCGATTTTCCTCAGTTAGAGGAATATTACCCTTAGTATGGTCCTGCCCCTCCACACCATAGAAATCAGGTTCTTGCACCAGCTGAATTGCCGCCTTGCTTCTTTGACTATTATTGCCACCTTTCCACCCAGAGTTGTTGGAGTTGATTCTCAGCAATTTGGGGCATTGACTCTTGTAATGGCCAACATTTTTGCAATAGTTGCAAGTCACCTGGTTGTTAAATTGAGCGGGTCCCCTGTTGTAATGTTGGTTTGACTGAGACCCTGGATTCCTGGGCCGATACTGAGAATTCCCATTATGAGGAGACAAAGAGACCAGTGGAGATGACTTGCCTTGAACTGTCAAGCTAGAGATTTCGGTGTGAAGGTTCTTCATGGCTGCCTTGTTGGCCTCGTCCTTCCGGATATATGCAAAGGCCTGCTCCAATGTTGGTGGTTGTGTGAGTCGCAATAACTCATTTTTGGCGCCTTCAAAGTGTAAGTCCAAACCACCAAGAAAGATATGGACTCGCATCTTGTCTTGCTCTACTCGATACGAAGTAATGTCAGTATCACAGGTCATCGGATTAGGATGCCTGTTATCCAGTTCCTGCCATATAGTCTTCAGACTAGCATAATAGGTCACAACAGATTGCCCACTTTGAGTCATCTTAAAGGCCTTGGTGTTTAGCTCATGGATCCGGGCAAAGTCACTCCCATCATAATAAGTAGCGGCAACTGATTCCCATATTGCTTTGGGAGAATCAAAATTAGCAAACAATTGCATTACCTCCGGAGTCATAGCTTTGAGAAGAATCCCCATCACATTCGTATTTGCCGTGTCCCATGCTTCAGCTTTTGGTCCTGCTGATGGCTTTGTAGTGCTACCAGTGACATATCCCCACTTGTCAATTCCCTGAATATGAATCTTCATAAGCCTCTGCCATAACTGATAATTGGTGCCATCAAGCTTCACACCAAAACTGGAGTTATCAGTCACGTTCTGGACAATTACAACATCACGAGGAGCGGAGGACGAACCTTTGTCTCCTTCTTCATTAAACAACGAATTAAGGGCCAAGTCTGCCATTCTTCTACTTCAAACAACAAGGGACGTGTACAGGGACGGCAGAGTTTCACAAACAACCAATTGAGATGGGTAAAACATATTGAGATGGATTCAAATAGATTAAACAATCGAAGCTTCACGAACAAAAGATTGAGATGGGTCAAACAAGATAGGATGGCAGAGCTGCTGTGCGTATGACAATGGAGACGTGCGGCAGAGGATGACAAAGACAAACTCTTATAATTAAAGAGTACAAACAGATTGCAGCGGAAACAAACAAAACAGAGTCCAAGAACCTGATACCGTGATTGGAGATGGACCTCCTCATAAGCAAGTTTGAGCGTATGCTCCCAAAACCTGGTAATGTTGAGGGAAAGCAGAATGAAAGAGTTGTTGGCGTGAGTCATGTGATTGGTATCCCTGTCATTGTGGTAATTATGGATTGATTAGGATTGATTAGGATTGTGTAATTAAGGAGAGAATATCACAGTATAATTGTTATAATTAGTTTCCTAGTAGGACTTTGTATATTCTGTATATATCCTCCAGTTCGGGAGTTGAATACCATATTAGAAAATTCCCAAACACTCTTTGTGTTCTTTCTGAGTTGGTATCAGAGCACCAAGATCCTTCTTTGGGGGCTGACCACGGTAATGTTGAGGGAAAGCAGAATGAAAGAGTACTACAAACACTATCAGTGTTGAAGTTGCCTCTTCGCATTTCACAGCCCGAGGTGGTATCACCAAGAAAACTATCTGCAAGAGCTGCATCAAAGTTATCTCCAAATGAGCCAATCATCATTACCAGAGGGTTCACATGTAGCCAAGCAGAAAGGAGTATTCTAACATGGTATCAGAGCAGGTCCATCTCCAATCATGTCTCCATTGTCATTGGACCCGAGTGGGTCGTTGAATTAACCGGAATCATCCCGGTATATAAATTTGTCGTTGATTTAACCGGAATCATCCCGGTATATAAATTTATCCCAGTTCCCAATGTGGGAATTGGTTTCTTGATTGGTTGCACGTGCATACCTAAATCAGTTAGGTTGCACGTGAGGGGGCGTGTTGGAGAGTGGAGATCCCACATCAGAAGAGTGACAAAATAAAATATAACTTATAAGTGGGTGGCTTACTCCCAATTGTACCGAGGCCTTTTGTGATAAAACCCAACACCTAATTGGTGGTTAAGTTGGGACAATATCGGTACAGTAGTGGGTCAAGGGCCACGCTTGTCGCTGTTTAACAAGCCGAAACTCCCAATCATTCTACTATTTCCTAATTATCCATGTTCCTCGTCTTTGTATTTTATTTGTATTAGTTTGGTTACATTACTTTATGTTGCACTTATCCACTTCACACATTCTATATTCACCTCTAATCTCATCATTACGGCTAGGAAACCTAGGTTACTAAATTGCCAAAGGGGATCTTGGGCCACCAATCCCCGAGGTATGACAACCCCGGTCACTAATCTATACATACCTATATTTTTACGTTCGTCAATCATATAATGAAACATTCAGGGTTACCTCCTGTTGGTAATACTCGTTATGAGACATGTAGGCTCTGCTTGTTTTGTTATATGGACTAACGGGTATATAAGTGAAGTTCTTTTGACATTCATGTATCATTTTCATTTTAGCCATAATGTATTCTTTGATAACATGATTTTTGTTGTAATTAACTATGATATAGGTTTATGTCCCTACTGAGCAGCGAGGACGAAAGCTCATCCCTATAATAGGTTGTCTTTTTGCAAGTACTAAATCGAATAATTAGAAGGTTGAGATGAATTTAAGTTCGAGAATTGTTAGTTAGACTCTTGTTTTGTAAGTTAAGTTTTTGTACCTAGAAGACGAAAGAACCACTAGTAAGGACTTGTGTATAGTTGTAGTGTGTGACTTCGATTGTAAATTAAGTATTGTTTTACAATATTTTGTTTCAGAATTGTACAATTTAGTAGTTGGCTTGACTTGTTTTCTGTAATACCCCGAAAAATTTCCGATTTTATTTTTATAAAATAGGTCGTGAAATTTGAAGTGAATTGGTGTGATTTCGTATTTTTAGGGGTTTTTATCGTAAAACGATAATTACGGCGGTAATTATAAGTTACGAAAGGTTAATTAAGGTAACTTTTTATCCGTTGAGAATTTGGGAAAACTTCCTTCATGAAAGTTGTAGAGCTCGTCGATACGAGTTCGTGGACATAAAGTACGTCGAAAACGGACATCGTATGAGAGAGTTATGAATTTCGGAAGTTTGAGGTGAAAAGAATTAAATTTATAATTCTTTTTCTTTGTCGGCACGATCTTGGCCATTGAATCTTAGAGATTCAATCTAGGCCGTCTATTCCTAATTAAGGATTAACTTAATTAATCTCTTTCTTTCTCTCTCCCCGATTCTCTCTCTCTCCCCGTGCTTTTCTCTCTCTCTCTCTCTCTCTAACTGGGTTTTCCGGCAACCCAGCTCCGGCCACCACCTCCTCTCACCGCCCCCACCAAAGGGAGCAGGAAGCTCCGACAGACCTAACCCACCCGGGTTTGCCGCTAGCCTTGCCGGCGTGACGCCGCACGAGGCACCGAAAGGTGCACCGTTTTGCACCTCGTCGTCCGGCCACTTTCCGGCCACCCCAGACCACCGGGCATATTGGGTTTTGAAGCCCTCAACCCCAGGAACATTATGGTGCCCTTGGTTTTCACCGAAAACCACCGTACGCGACGAATCGAGCTCGGGAAGTTTTTGAAGTTTTTGGATCTAGAACTTGCCGACACCGATTCCGGCCACTTCCACTCCGATTCGGACTTTGAGGTAGTTACTAAACTTGTTGGGCTTGTTGAGATGAACACTCTGGTAAATTTTGGTAGTCATCGGACCACTTTGACCGGCGGCCGGCCACCGCCTGTGGCGGCGCGTCGGCGGCGCGTCCGGTCGGTCCAGGAGCAGTTCTTTGCTCCGTTAGGCTTGGTTCGTCGATACGAACAACTTTCGTGTTTTAAGTTTTGTGAGATTAGATCGTTTGGTCGATGATCTATTAACCCGATTATCGGATCGTACGATTTACGATCCGTGAGATCTAACCGTTGGATGATCATCAAATTTGATCGTGTGGTTAATATTATTATTACGGACAGGTTGTGCGGTTGGATTGTTGATTTTGGAAGTGTTGGGTTTCGAGTGGGACCCGTGATGAATAGTTGACGTGGGACCCACGTTGACTGACAGTTGACTTTTGGTCAATTTGTCCTGGTTATCATTTGAAGACGCAGCAGGATTTTAAGGTGAGTAAACTCACTGATATTTGTGATATAATTGATTGTTGTGTTTGATATTGGATGTGAATTTATATTGTTTAATATTCTGGATCACCCTGGTATTAACATGCATGGTATGGGACATGTGGGGTAAAATGCATGGTATGGGACGTGTAGGTTCAGTATATTTTATAATATGAATTTTCAGGGTTGGAATTGCATTTATGCATATGATATAAATTGTTGCATAATTTTGGTGTTGGTGTGGCGTGGCGTTTAGTGTTTGTGAATACTAAAAATGTATTTTCTTGGCGTGGCGTGACACAAAAGGGTCGCTAAAGACCTTACAGTTAGAGCTCTAGTCTGTCTGTCCAACTGGTAGAGGCGTTCATGGGGGTAACAGGCATGTTATTGGCTTACTTGTGAATGCTGGCACTACTAACCAGAAATGGGGAGTAGTGTTTGTTTTGAAATGAGTCTCAATAGTATTCTCACTTATAATTGTCCAAAAGCGACATTTTATATGATTTGTTGTTGTTTGATGTTATTGGCGGATTGGCGTGGCGTGTGTCATAAATAATTGACATAATATTGATGTTATCTTTTAAAAATAAAGATATGAATTATTTGGTGATTTGAAATTGTGGTTACTCATACCAGCTTCGCAAGCTGACCGGGTTGTTGTTATAACCCGGTACACTATTCAATGGTGTAGGGGTTTATCCTGCAGGTTATGATATCTAGAAGTTAAGTTGAAGGACTTCTTGGAGTTGTTGGTGATGTTAGTCTTCCGTTGTTTTAGTAAACTCTGTAGGTGAATTTACTTAGTACTTTGCATAATGTCAATTTATTATGTAAATTATGGAATGTAATATTCGACTCTAAAGAATGAGTCTGTATTTACATTGTGGTAGAGCATGGAAGGAGGTTTGACACATGTTAAAAGGAAAAAAATATTCATGTGTATTTGTAATTTTGGTAGTCCATGCTTCACGTTCCGAATTTATTGGTTATTTGAAGGCGAAAAAGCCTTATTTAAATTGTTGGAAATTCGGGGCGTGACAGTTTGGTATCAGAGCAAAAGAACGCTCTATGGGAAGTGAATGAGCTATGGAATGCTCTGGAGAAGTGTTTGAGTTAAGTTGAATTGTGAGGTGGAATTAGAGTTTAAAGCTTTAGTGAGGTTAAGCGTTAGGTTAGTAAACTCATCTATGTAATGGTTACTTCATATGCTTAATTACACACAGTATTTATCGAGTGATGACCCGTCCGCGGCGGATCCCCATCCTATGCTCTTCAGTGCTGTTGTGTTGTTAAGGATATAAAGTACAAATTACAATTCCTTAAATGATAGTCTACAGGGCTACATTTTTAATTCTCTCAACCGTACCCTGGATCAAACGACAGACTTGATCCACTGACCCTTTCTTGTTCTTCAGCAACTCAGTAGAGATCTGTGTTGCTACCGTTACTAGACAACCAATGTATGGATTGTCTGAGATCCCTTCTGTTCTCCCAGCAGTAGGCATATCTGGTAGAATCGAAAAACCTGAAGTTAGGAATACAACAGTACCTAACTCACTACCGCCTATTAACTTCTGCACCGTTGACTGACTAATAGGGGCATAAATCACGTATGACCCTGTTGAATCAGTACAACTTTCTTGGAGTATATAGGTGTTGTGCATTTGCAACAAGGAGACACAATTGCGTGGATCATGACCAGTTGTGATATGTGCAATCTCCTGTACTTCTTTTTCCAATGCTAGATGGTCCCACTGGTTCCGAGTTTGTACGTCAATGAAGAAGTCAAAGAGCTTTCTGTGAGAGACATGATGCTGGATTATTGCAGATGCAGTTCGAGTGAGACCATGAGGCTTATTCAGCCTGTTCCAGATTTTGTTGGTGGAGACTCTTATCCCTGAACCCCTGAACTTGGTTTGTTCAGCTACCTTCCATTCATGAGCAGTAGAGTTGCCGATGTCTGTGCAAAAGTCTGTCACTATTCTGCATGCCATCTGCAACAAGTTTCTTCTTCCTTCCACAGATGGTATGACACAAAAGTCTTGAGGTGGATAAGTGTCAGCCGCGGAATAATTTAACCTTTCCGCTTGCCTCTGAAGTATTTCTACCCATCGCCTTGCTCCAAAGGCTAAGCCTGACTCCACTAGCGTTCGGTATGTTTGGTGCATGATTTGATCTTGTACATCAACATGTTCCACCCATATGACACGAGAGCTGCCGTTGAACAAATCTTGGATTAAGCATCCGGATGGACGCTTCTTGCATTGAGATTTTGAATGTGGACCCAAATTTGAACTTAAACCGTCCACAGAGACATCAATTATTGCCCAACTTTGTTCTGTTTGTCGTTGGCAATAGCGAACAAAGTGAGTTACACGAGTGGAGACAGATGGACTGGTCACCTGAAATTCAGCAGTCATGACTTGGATGGTTTCGTTGTAGCTTCCAGTTGTCCCTGTTGACAACACGTCAAGGATCGTTGCCCTCGAGATGATGCTACCGAATATGGTGGACCATTGGTCCACATCCATGAAGAGATTCACGAGTACGACAGGACTGAGGGGAATAGTGGCTGTGTAGCGTGAAGCTTCAGTTTGGAAGTTAGTGGGAGTAAGATCAATACCGTTAGTGAAGATTCTCTTGTACTCTGCTTCATTCAGGAACTCATGAAGTGTGACAGAGCTGGATTTGAGTGCAGAGATCCACAGTGGCGCAGCAGCAGTTGCCATGATGATTAGCTCATCTCTGACCGACACAATGATTTGGGAAATCTTGGCTGTGTCTGCCACGACAGATGCTTCTTCAGGTTCTGAACGGATGATGTTGTCTGATGGTTGTTGTGTAGAAGAAGAGTGATGTGGGATCGACATACACTTTTGAATATCCCTCCTCATGTGAGACTTTTCCCTTGGACCGATGACTGCAGGAATTGGAAGAGTCTGAGGTTGTGGGGTAGTCTCTTCAATCCCTTTTAGTAGCTCACTATTGGGAGTGACTCGATTTCCACAATGGTTGCAGTTGATTCGGCTGAATGCAGCTTGGTACTGACTAAGTTGAGCTTGAAGCTCATTGATTTTCTGTCTCAGCAGAAAATTTTGTTGACGAGTTGTTTGGGCAGGCGTTCGGGGTCGATGCTTTATCACCCAGGCAGAGACTTGTGCAAACGTTAACCTTATTTGGTCACCCAAATCTTGTCGTTGTTGAACAGTTGGCTGTGGAAAAGCCTCGACGAAGTCCTTCAATGCTTGGACTTGGTATTTGGTGAAGCTCTTCCTCAGTGGAATACGTTGGGATGGACCAGGTTCAGCTTGTGGAGATGATACTTGTGGACTTGGGGCTACTTCAATGGCTTCGTTTTCTGCTAGAAGCATGTCTATCATGTCGATATCGTTGTTGAATTCGATTGCTGGTGAAATTATTTCATCTAAGCCCTCAAAAAATTGGCTTTCTGAGGGATCAGATTGAAGTAATTCACTGAACGAATTCACTTTGCGTGACATGTTTGAGTTGGTGTAAATTTCTGAGAAGTGGGGTGAAGAAGTCCTCTTTGAAAGAGAAAGGAGGTTATGGCACTATTGGAAAGTATCTGTTAGTGGATGCGTAAGGGTATATTTATTGTTGGTGGAGGATTTGAAAATTTCAAAAGCAAAAGTGAGTGGCTGATTTACAGCTAATTGTCGGAGACCTTGGAGATCGTGGAAGATTTTTTCCCCGATGCATGGATTTTCCACATACAGTTCCACTCTTGTGAGACCTCGCATCTTTTGAGGAATTAATTATGCGAAACTTAAAGTAAAGAGCCATTATGATCGACGTTAGTGGAAAACTGAGATTTTGTGGATTTAAATCTTGTGGAATCTTGTATCGTGGGCGATACTTTTGAGTAATTGAGACAGATATGAGCAATAATTATTTTTAGTGGGTTGTTGAGTGCACCGCACTTACATTAAAGAAAGGTTTCCCTTACGGTGGAAAGTTTGGTTTAAATACATGGGATAAGGAGTTGTGTTACTCACCTCATATCTGTTATCAAACAAACTTCTCAAAAATTTCTCTTGCAAAATGGTGAGCAAAGGAGAGTGCAGCAAGCGTTCGAAAAGTGCAGACTGGAGTGAACTTCCGGTAGAGATCTGGAAGTATATTTTCCAGTTGGTGGCTACCGCATCCCTGCAGAGCACAATGGAACTCCGTTGTGTTTCAAAGACCTTCAAGGAGTATGCTGACAGCTGGTCTACACTCGCTGTCATCGACATGGATGGATTCGATGGTGGATCCAGACCCACAGGTTCTATAGAAGCGGATCTGCAAGTGCGTATCTTCGCAAATCGTTGCTGGGAAGCGAAGAACCCGGAGTCTCTGTTCCGAATGGGAATACGAGTACTTGTGGAAGCGGCGAACATATCTTTAGCCCTGGAGTACTTCGATGCAGCATGCAAACCAGGAACATTTTATGGTGCACGTCCCAGTTTGGTGGTAGGTCATCATGTTGCGTTTTATGCAGCATGTATGATGAGGATCATTTTGGGAGAACGAGATGAGCAACAAAGGATTGTGCATCGCCTGTGTGAAGCCCTCGTCTGGTGGAGAAGCGGATGGAACATCTACTACTGTAGAGAAGAAGTCGAGCGGATGATGCATCAGGCAGAGTTCTGTCATGAGCGTCTACTATCTTATTTTCCGTCGACTAATGTTTTCCTGCCCGCCAATAAATGTCTTACTTGCGGTGAGTCGAGCTTTTGGCGTCCTTTTGGCCAGAACATGTGGGACGTGAATGGAGAAAGGCATGTAGGTAGAGAATGTTGCGACACTTGCAAGTGTTTCGTGGAGGCAGCATATTTCTACCAACTGATGATGTATGGAATTCCGAGATATCCTGCATCTTATCCACAATGTCACTATTGGAGGTTTAAGGATGGCTTCTGGTAGTTAAAGCCCTGTGAGGCATTTTAGAAGTGTGTGCAAGTTGTAGTGTGTTTTGTTATGTTGTGGTGTGTTGTGTACTACCTAAGTTATTATGAATAAAATTTTGGATTTTGGAATTGAAGTGTGATAACCTTGGGTGTACTCTGCGTCCAAATTTCGGGACGAAATTTCTTTAAGGAGGGTAGAATGTAATACCCCGAAAAATTTCCGATTTTATTTTTATAAAATAAGTCGTGAAATTTGAAGTGAATTGGTGTGATTTCGTATTTTTAGGGGTTTTTATCGTAAAACGATAATTACGGCGGTAATTATAAGTTACGAAAGGTTAATTAAGGTAACTTTTTATCCGTTGAGAATTTGGGAAAACTTCCTTCATGAAAGTTGTAGAGCTCGTCGATACGAGTTCGTGGACATAAAGTACGTCGAAAACGGACATCGTATGAGAGAGTTATGAATTTCGGAAGTTTGAGGTGAAAAGAATTAAATTTATAATTCTTTTTCTTTGTCGGCACGATCTTGGCCATTGAATCTTAGAGATTCAATCTAGGCCGTCTATTCCTAATTAAGGATTAACTTAATTAATCTCTTTCTTTCTCTCTCCCCGATTCTCTCTCTCTCCCCGTGCTTTTCTCTCTCTCTCTCTCTAACTGGGTTTTCCGGCAACCCAGCTCCGGCCACCACCTCCTCTCACCGCCCCCACCAAAGGGAGCAGGAAGCTCCGACAGACCTAACCCACCCGGGTTTGCCGCTAGCCTTGCCGGCGTGACGCCGCACGAGGCACCGAAAGGTGCACCGTTTTGCACCTCGTCGTCCGGCCACTTTCCGGCCACCCCAGACCACCGGGCATATTGGGTTTTGAAGCCCTCAACCCCAGGAACATTATGGTGCCCTTGGTTTTCACCGAAAACCACCGTACGCGACGAATCGAGCTCGGGAAGTTTTTGAAGTTTTTGGATCTAGAACTTGCCGACACCGATTCCGGCCACTTCCACTCCGATTCGGACTTTGAGGTAGTTACTAAACTTGTTGGGCTTGTTGAGATGAACACTCTGGTAAATTTTGGTAGTCATCGGACCACTTTGACCGGCGGCCGGCCACCGCCTGTGGCGGCGCGTCGGCGGCGCGTCCGGTCGGTCCAGGAGCAGTTCTTTGCTCCGTTAGGCTTGGTTCGTCGATACGAACAACTTTCGTGTTTTAAGTTTTGTGAGATTAGATCGTTTGGTCGATGATCTATTAACCCGATTATCGGATCGTACGATTTACGATCCGTGAGATCTAACCGTTGGATGATCATCAAATTTGATCGTGTGGTTAATATTATTATTACGGACAGGTTGTGCGGTTGGATTGTTGATTTTGGAAGTGTTGGGTTTCGAGTGGGACCCGTGATGAATAGTTGACGTGGGACCCACGTTGACTGACAGTTGACTTTTGGTCAATTTGTCCTGGTTATCATTTGAAGACGCAGCAGGATTTTAAGGTGAGTAAACTCACTGATATTTGTGATATAATTGATTGTTGTGTTTGATATTGGATGTGAATTTATATTGTTTAATATTCTGGATCACCCTGGTATTAACATGCATGGTATGAGACATGTGGGGTAAAATGCATGGTATGGGACGTGTAGGTTCAGTATATTTTATAATATGAATTTTCAGGGTTGGAATTGCATTTATGCATATGATATAAATTGTTGCATAATTTTGGTGTTGGTGTGGCGTGGCGTTTAGTGTTTGTGAATACTAAAAATGTATTTTCTTGGCGTGGCGTGACACAAAAGGGTCGCTAAAGACCTTACAGTTAGAGCTCTAGTCTGTCTGTCCAACTGGTAGAGGCGTTCATGGGGGTAACAGGCATGTTATTGGCTTACTTGTGAATGCTGGCACTACTAACCAGAAATGGGGAGTAGTGTTTGTTTTGAAATGAGTCTCAATAGTATTCTCACTTATAATTGTCCAAAAGCGACATTTTATATGATTTGTTGTTGTTTGATGTTATTGGCGGATTGGCGTGGCGTGTGTCATAAATAATTGACATAATATTGATGTTATCTTTTAAAAATAAAGATATGAATTATTTGGTGATTTGAAATTGTGGTTACTCATACCAGCTTCGCAAGCTGACCGGGTTGTTGTTATAACCCGGTACACTATTCAATGGTGTAGGGGTTTATCCTGCAGGTTATGATATCTAGAAGTTAAGTTGAAGGACTTCTTGGAGTTGTTGGTGATTTTAGTCTTCCGCTGTTTTAGTAAACTCTGTAGGTGAATTTACTTAGTACTTTGCATAATGTCAATTTATTATGTAAATTATGGAATGTAATATTCGACTCTAAAGAATGAGTCTGTATTTACATTGTGGTAGAGCATGGAAGGAGGTTTGACACATGTTAAAAGGAAAAAAATATTCATGTGTATTTGTAATTTTGGTAGTCCATGCTTCACGTTCCGAATTTATTGGTTATTTGAAGGCGAAAAAGCCTTATTTAAATTGTTGGAAATTCGGGGCGTGACAGTTTGGTATCAGAGCAAAAGAACGCTCTATGGGAAGTGAATGAGCTATGGAATGCTCTGGAGAAGTGTTTGAGTTAAGTTGAATTGTGAGGTGGAATTAGAGTTTAAAGCTTTAGTGAGGTTAAGCGTTAGGTTAGTAAACTCATCTATGTAATGGTTACTTCATATGCTTAATTACACACAGTATTTATCGAGTGATGACCCGTCCGCGGCGGATCCCCATCCTATGCTCTTCAGTGCTGTTGTGTTGTTAAGGATATAAAGTACAAACTTTTGATCCCCAACATTGAGCCTACCAGACCGTCTAGTTTACCATTAAAGTATTGGTACAAGTTACAACATTGCACTGAAGTCAAACTTTTCCCGATCAAAAATGCCAAAGTTTCTGGTTTGAAAATTGAAAATGCCAAGTTACAGTATTCGTGTTCATACAAAAGTAAAAATTGAAAAGACAAAATCAATTCAGCACCATTCAAATTACAGTAAGCGGTAACCAAACAGCCACCAAAGATGAGAGAGAGAAGGTCTAGAAAGAAAGAAAGAAAAGAGAGTGTACCGAGTGTTGCCGTCACCACCGAGAGAGAGAGAGAGAGAGAGGGTTGTTAAAATTTTCCAGTTATCGAAAGAAATATTTGCTTCTTGAGAAGGATTTGTACAAGAATTTTGATGAGGATTGAGATGAGTGGTAGAACACTAGAAGAGGATTGAAGGAAGCTGATGGAGTAGGTGGGGGAAGAAGTGCAGAACATAGAAGAGCTCTAGGGGTAATTTTGGAACTAAGTGACATCAACTGATCAAAGCTTAATAAAAAAAAGGAAGTGGAGTGCGGGCAGTACTTGGAGAGAGAAAATGGGAGTGCGAAAATCACTCCCTTTTTTTTTTCATGTGGTACAATTTTTCCTATATTTGACTCATATTTGTCTCTTTTCCAATCCTTTATGTGCTAGACATATGTTCTTGTTTTAACGAGAAAAAAATTATAAAACTCTAAAAATTTTACACATATGAAAGAAATCAGCCACCTTTGAAAAATTGAGGGGCAAACTATTCTAAATCATTTTTTGGGAATAAATTGCCAATTTGATAAAAAATAAATGGGTAGTTTGGCTATTAAACTTTTTTATTTCTTAATTATTTACGGCGATGGTTGATTCTTCTCTTCTTCTTTTTTGAAAGGAAGATATGAATTTTATTAATGAATATAAATGTTGAGCTGTGAGGGGGACGAAGAACCGAAACCTCCAGCCACATTACACATATCCTCATAGAGCACGTCTTCAATAATAGAAGGCGTCTCCGCAAACCAAAATTCATCTATACTAGAACAACTAGCAATGTGTGCCAGACGATGGGCCACACCATTTGTTTCTCGGAAAACATGATGAACCTGGATAGGCCCCAAAGCTCTCATGTAATCCCTACAATCCTCCACCACTCGACCAAACTCAGAGAGATCTAGACCTGAACCTCTAAGAGCAGCTAACAATAACGCACAATCACTTTCCGACTCACAGTCACTCCACCCTTGATGAATGGCAATAAGGAGACCCGCTCTACATGCCTCAGCTTCCATAATTAAAGCCGATGAAGCATAAGGAACATGTCTAGCAAAAGCAGCCAAGCACCGACCAAACTCATCCCGAACCACAACACCCAGCCCACCTTGTGCCTTCTCCGCGCAAAAAGCTCCATCAATATTAATTTTCAGACGTCCACTAGGAAGGCACTCCCAACGAGCTCTGCGTCTTCTCACCACCTTAGCCTTACAAGGATGATAACGCTGGTACTCCTCTAGCTTCCTAACAGCCCAGCTGGCCATAAAAAACGGATCAAAACTACCAGCATTCCAAACCACATTGTTTCCCTCATTCCAAATAATCCACAAGCTCATAAAGAAAATATCAATATGAGAATGTTGGAGTGACACACATACTTCCAGTACCCACTCAAACATTGAGAGAGAAGGATTTGAACTAGAAAGCTTACCCATAAAGTTAGCGGTCCAGAACAGTTTCAAAACCTCACAATGCCGAAAAATATGAATATCACTCTCCTCTTGCAGATTGCAGAAAACACATCTAGTATTAGGAAGAGAAACTCGCTTTGCCAACTTGACCTTGGTAGGGAGGATGCCACGAAGAACGCGCCAAATGAATGCCCTCACCTTGGGTGGGATCCTAGCCCTCCAAACTAGCTTCCATATTTTATCCTCAATCAAACAGGACCCAGTTGAAGAAGACGCATGAACATCCCGGAGAGAAATAGTTCTAGAGACATAATAGCCACTTTTCACATTAAATAGGCCCTTAGAATCATAGTGCCACACCAATCGATCCTCCGTTGCCCTCAAGCTCAACGGAAGCTTCAAAATCAATTCTGCCTCTGTCTCCGTAAAAAGTTCCTCAATAACACTGCCAATCCACTCTTTGTTGTCCTCATCAATTAAATCACCAACACGTACTCCAGTCTCTGTACCCTTCATTGGGGGTGAAAAAAGTTTGAAACTATATGGCAACGGGATCCAGGGATCATTCCAAAGTGAAACTGAATGCCCATTACCAATTTGGTAACGAATCCCATAAGAAAGAACCTCTCTCCCAGCAAGAATGATGCGCCAAATATAAGACATGCCCTGCACAGGATGAGCATGAAGAAAATCTGTCGATGGAAAATATTTGGCCTTGAGAACTCTGGCCACAAGTGAACTCGGGTTTTGAAGAAGTCTCCACCCCTGTTTCGCCAACAAAGCCAGATTGAAGTGCGGTAAGCTTCTGAACCCCATACCACTCTCCGCTTTAGAAGCACACAACTTATCCCAAGCCAACCAATGAATCTTCCTCTCATCCCCCGTAGCACCCCACCAAAACCGAGCCATTAACTGATGAATATCACCGCAAAGATGTTGAGGCAACAAAAAACAGCTCATAATATAGGTGGGAATTGATTATATAACCGCCTTCAATAAAACCTCCTTACCCGCCGCACTAAGAGTCTTCTCTCTCCACCCTTGAAGTCTCTTCTTAACCTTCTCCCGAAGGAAACCAAAAACTTCCATTTTAGAGTAACTGACATCCATTGGCAAACCAAGATATTGTTCATGCTTGTCCACCCTAGCAACACTTAGTACCTCAGCTAAAGCTTCCTATCGAGTAAAGGCACATTTCTACTGAACGCAATTGAACTCTTCTCAAAGTTGATTTTTTGGCTTGAAGCTTTCTCATAACGTAAGAAAATATTCTTCATGGCCAAACATTCCTCAATTTCAGCTCTGATAAAAATGAAAGAGTCATCGGCAAAGAAGAGATGACTAATGCTTGGAGCCTCTCGACAGATTTGAACACCATGAATCACATCACAAGATTCAGCAAAAGAGAGTAGGCGAGAAAGAACTTCAGCACACAACAAGAATAGATATGGAGATAATGCATCACCCTGCCGTAGACCTCTTGAAGGTATAAGTGACCCACGAGGCTCACCATTGACAATAAAAGAATAAGTAACATTGCGCACACAGCGCATAATCCATTGCACCCAAGTAGCACCAAACCCCATTCGAACCATGACCGCTTCAAGAAACGGCCACTCCACCCTATCATATACCTTGCTCATATCAAGTTTAAGAGCACCAAAACCAACCTTACCATCCCGTCTAAGTTTAAGAAAATGAGCAATCTCAAAAGCAAGCATGGAATTATCAGAAATAAGACGGCCCGGTACAAATGCACTCTGATACGGCGAGATAAATCGCATAAGCAAAGGTTTGAACTTAGGAGATGTTGGTCCTCTAGCTTCTAGTTAAGAACTTAGGATCTAATTTTTCGGTTACCACTAGTTAAGATCTAATTGGTGAGCGTATCTTGTCTGTTAGGCCTTTGCCACCTGGTAACTAATTCGGAATGATGTTTTGTTGGCATTAATTAGTGTTGATTGTATTATTTACGGTAATTAGGGTTAATTAGAGTTAATGAGTTGTTAGAAAATTAGTTAGAGAGTCACAAAAGGGTGACAAGTGTCTTTCATGTTTGAACGTTCATTTTGTATTAAAATGTAGACGTTCTCAACCTGACCAATCGAGAACATAACTCAATCATCGGAACCACTCATCGTTTAGATTCATTTTCAAGAATTATCCTTGCAAAAAATCAGCCCAATTGGAGATTGTTTGGTCATCTATTTGTTGAATAGTGTAAAGATAAATACAGTCCATCAAATAAAATTGAAACAATGAATATAGTAATCAAATGGCTAAATAATTTCCAATTAAAAAATTTTTTTGTCAAAATGATCCTTAAAGATGGATTTAAAATATGGACGATTATGATCATTAGTTTGCACGTCGGGATGAGGAGGTCCACATTTTAATACAAAACGGACGTCCACACGTGAAAGAAACTGTATATATATATATATATATCAGCTTCAGCTCAACAAGTGTTTTTTTATTTTTATTTTGGGCGTCAGTTTACACACACACACATACACATATCCTTGGGGAGTCGAACCCAGGATCTCTCCTAAGACAACTTTAGTGTCAAACCACTGCACCAACCACCTTGGATAGTGCACAAGTTATATACGTGAACGAGTTCATTTTTCCAGTAATAAAAGATCTCCCTCTTCTTCTTCTCCAAGTTTTTTTTCAGGCATATACAGAGCTTTCACAGTATCAGAGCCAGGTTCGTCCATGTGTGAAAGCCCAAACTGTCACACGTACTCCACGTCACTCAATATAAGTTGTCAACGTGCACGGCTTAAAAATTCACCACACGTGCGTGGGTGTGTAAGAATGTAGAGTGTTGTCTCACATTGCAAACCTAGATTGCAAATGTATTTATAAGGGTTTCGGTCCCTCCAACTATTTTCAATTGATTTTGTTTGTAACGCCCATATTACTTATTATATTACCCTCGTTTTTTTTTTTTGGCAAGATGTTACCATCGTTTGATTAGTACCGGAAGTAGCTGAGGTCATGGATGCTGAGAATGACAAGAACCTAATATTTGCAATCCCTTCAAGATTTATAAATGTAGCATAAACAAACAAAGAAAAAAGTACACGTTCAATCTATCATTATGGGATAACCCCAATATGTGTCGCACTATATCTTGTCCATGGCTATCTGCAGCTTCTCCATTATTTGGTATGTCGTTAAAAGGGACCCAATGTCATCTTAGCTAGCTATACTAGTCACAAGAAAGAAAAGGACCCCATCATAGATTCATATCTCAATATTGTCTATGGTGAATGGGGGTTAATTAGATTGTAATCTCAGATATGGGTGTTCCCTTTTCCTTCCGGATTACGGTGGGGTCTTCTACTCTCTACCGCGACCGCCTCTGAAGAGCTAATTTCGTCTACTCTTCTACTTGTTACTTCAACAAAATAAAAAAAATTACCAGATACTAATAATAATTGAGTTTGTAAATTCTAATAATAATCATGCAAGTGATCGACAATGTGACAACATTATATATTGAATGCCACACCATAAAAAAACTATAGTGAAGTTAAACAAATTAAACACAGGTAAATAAATAAACTTAAATCAAATTAAGCAAACCATTATATGTGCAAAAACAAATCATATAGCAGCCTCCCAGTGGCACATGCCTTCAACTAAGTGCTCGTCGTCGACCATACACGGTGCTCGTTGTCATTTTCACAATCACTGACGTCTTCTGATTCGGCGTGTTAATATTTGAATCTGGTTAGTTTGATATATTTTATTGGATTTACTCTTGGTGAGGCTTTGAGATTTGCTGCAAATTTATGGTGTTTTTCTTTGGTCATCCACCGAAGTGGGAGTTTAATGATATTGGTTCTTTGTCAAGTCTGACAATGGATTTGGGACCCTCGGTGTTAGTTGCTTCGCGGCAATGGCAACGGCAACGCCACCGTTTCTTTTAACCTGTTTGGAAGGATTAACCAAGATTGACCATCTTGAATTGGTTAATTTTCTGAAGCTCGATGGTCTATGATTCACACCTAACCGGGATCATGATTCCCTTATTTGGAATTAAGTAATTGTCTCGAATTGTTGAGCTTTTTGTTTGTATTTTTCGACGGCTTACAAACAACGGGAATGATTCCTATTCGTTTCTAAGATGTGATATTTATGTTTGCATCACAATTGAGTGCATTGGCGAACGAAGTACTATAAATGAGTTTCCCTCAAGGGCACAAAGTTTTTTCTTAGTTGTAGGCTCGCTTTATGCGAACTTCAATATTGGTAATGAGTTTTACTTATTAAGAGTAAGTTCCTAGCTAGACTGAAAGACTAAAGAATTAGATACTTAATTTTGGTGTCTAGATCTTTCTGCCTAGTTTTTAGTCTCCATATTAATGCAATTAACTTTACCTCGTAAAAAAATAAAAGCAAAACCATTATTATGTTTCCAAAAATTTTCCCTTTTACATTTTAGTAGAGTTCTGTCCATATTTGCTTGCTCCATATACTGTAGCTTTCAAATTGTATATGATTGAGGGTGCTTTCATTTTCGAACACATTTTAATGCGGATGCAGTTGCCTGAACCTTACGTAAGTTTAATTATATTAGCTAGTGTGATGACCAATCATCTTTCACCAGCTAATTAACAAACAAATGGTATCGATTTCAATGAGTTAAGTACTCTTCCACTATTCTATGGAAATTACGTCGACAGACAATATATTTGAACTTAGGGTTTACTTAACCCAAATGAGCTCATGAGTGGTATAAAATGTAGCCATATATTAGTTGATGCGTCTATCCTTGTTACATTAATTATCAAGATTAGTTATTGATTAACACGTTAACTGGCTAACCACCATAAAATTAATGTAGTCAGAAAATTTTAGTTCTTCTAGCCAATTACGTATGTATATATATTAAAGGATACTTGCCCGGAAAATTTGATAGATTTTAAATATTATGCGTTTTGCCTTTTTTCTTTTTAGTTATATTATATCGAAAGAATAGGTGGCTTCATGACTTTTTCTAATTTTAATTCATTTCTTCTTCTTGTTTTTCATTTTTTACTTGATTACTTTACTTGTTTGGTTCAAGTCATCGTGCTTTCTCTGTTTTATTCAACAACTAATAGTAATACTTTGTTAATTAACTCCCTCAATTAATGGCCAAAGGAAAGAAGAAAGCGATTTTCACCTTCTTTCTTTAATATATGATGATGATATTGCATGGTTTTTCAAAACCGTGGGCCTTGACATTCTCGATTGATTCTAGCTTCCCCCCACAATAAGCTCCAGAAAATATGAGTCCGTTAAATTTCCGTACGTACTGAATTTCATAATAAGAGTACTAGTAAAGCGTACGGTACGAGCACTACTCCACTCATACCAAACCCACCCACTATCTCTATCTCTATCTCAATCTCAGTCACCCTAATATATATATATATATTATATATCATTGTAAGCACCACTAAATTAACATTGTACTAGCCTTTCACTCAATCACTCGTCATATATAAATTAACTTTTAGGTCAGAGAGATCCATGATCAGAAAGGCAGAGGAGCATGGAGAACGATGATGTATCAACACGGCCTTCTTTAGCTTTTCCTCTGGGTTTGTCTCTGCTTCTTCTCATGTTACTGAGCATCAGTACCTTCTTCTTTTGCTGCCTCCACTGGGACAAAGTTCGATCTCTCTTCATATCCTCTCTCGATCAAGATCCAGAAGAAGAGTTAGATCAGAAACCTGCACGTCCGAAAACGGTAATTAATTTAGTTTAATCAACTACTATATATTTTCTGTTGGTTTGATCGTTCAGTATGTACGTTTATCTGAAAAGCTCATAGCCAAACAAAAGCAAAATAACTGTTTAACTGGTTATTGATTAATTATTGTTTTGAATTTCTGTTGTGTGATAGATGGAAAATCAGAATGAATTACAGAGCTTGCCAGTACTGATGCCTGGAGATCAAGTGCCAAAGTTCATAGCAATTGCATGTCCGTGTGAACCACCAGCGGTGGAGAAGAAGATCACAGTAATAGTAGACAAGCCTACCCATTTGTGTGATACTGTATATAGCAGCTAGTTATTTTTTTTGTTTTTATAATATTATTTGTAAAAAAGAAATTAATTGATGCTAATTATGAGAGGTGGAGCCTATAACACAAACCAGACATTTACATCTATACTATGAAGCACCAATACTTCGTTTTAGTAGAGTATCTTGTACCCGTAGATACGTGCTGGATACGCTATGATACGCGTATCTGGCACAAAAAGATTGGATACGGCTGTGAGAGGAAGCGCTAGCTGGTGCATGTGGAGTACAGTGGAATTGCTAGGCACGGCTGTGATTGGAGTGCACGGTGGTTGTGGAGCTTGTGTGAGGTGGAGAAAGGGAGGGACAGAAGTAGAGAAAGAGAGGGAAGAGGGAGCTCGGAGAAAAACGGTGGAGAGAGAAGATCTGAGAGGGAAACAGAGAGAGAGAGAGAGGCTGGACTGAGAAGAAGAAGAGGAGGGGGGAGACCAGTAGAGAGAGAGAGATCGGCCAACCCAGAAGAAAATTAATAATAATAGAAACGCAAAGAAAATGGGATGGCTCTGATTATGACAATAATATATATATATATATATAACCTATCGTACGGTATATATTTTATGGTATTGTATTTTTTATGATATCTTTCATGTTATTTATTTAAATAATATATATTTATATATTATTTTAACTGCCGTATCTAAGACGTATCGTATCTTTTTTTCTTCTTCTAAATTTGTTGTATTCACGTATCATATCGTATCCCGCACCCCGTATCCGTGTCAGTGCATCATAACATCTATATTGAGCATATATAATACTTCTCTTTCTTCTTTTTTTTAAGTTCCAAATTTTTTTTAGCAAGTTAATTAGTATGAACTTAACCTTAAAGCATGATGATGTTCTTAGTATTTTTTAATTTTCGATCATTTGAAGTTGCCCTAGCCACCTAGGTACGATAGACATGGCATAAACATTCTCGAAATTTTAATGAATTATACTTCTTCTTTTTTTGTAAATAAACAAAGGATTATGTGATATTAGTTCCTATCTCAGGACGTCATAACACACACACACACTAGTATCTTAGAGGAGTCGAACTCAGGATCTCTCCTAGAACAACCTTAGTGCCAAACCAGTACACCAATTAGCCACCTTGGATAGCATACCCTTATAATTAACAAAATTAAAAATCATGAGGGGGTGTTCATGTAAATTTTAAAAGTGCAAGAAATTAATTATGTGCAATCATATATATATATAGCGAAAGCTTTTTCAAAACTATGCAAAGGAATGATTCCCTCTAGAATTTGATCTTCTGCAACAATTGTCATTCCAAGACATTCGAAATTGTTATTTTTTTTCATCTCTTTATCGAAAAAATAATAATAATAATTGGCATGCCAAGACATTCGACTAAGCGTGGAGATTGAGATATCTAAATTTTTATAGAGTTTTGTTTGTTTTAATTTGTATGTAGTTAATTAACGTACCCGATCAAAATAATATGAAGTAAAAAACACGGAATTTAAACCAACAAAGAAATTAATTCATTTTTAAGGGAATGCCAAACAAAACTTAATGCTTTACAGGAGATTATATATCTACAAACTCATGATGATGTTGTAGCTTGTTCAGTACAATTAATTAATCCTCATAGCATGAGATTCCCAACCAAGTGGGGTTTTGATTAGAAACCTAGTGGGGTTGTTTGCACTTAGAATATATCTCCTCCATAATTGTTATGAATAATCACTTATTTGATCTAAAGGCCGACCCATCTATATATTCTAGAATGGAATGGGACAACGGTCGGGGGCATCAGGCGTTGCCTGGTATTAGATACTTTAAGTTTATAATTACGAGCTAGTCATCTTCCATTTCCTGCAAGCTAGAATGGCCTTTTGCTCTTCAAAGGCCAAATTCTGTAAACTTGCCCACACATCAAGTAAAACAGCTTAGGGGAGGCTATCAATTTTAATTCAATTCACATCCATATTGAAAAAACATAATCTTGCATAAGGGCTTAGGCCAGGTTTTTCGTTTCAGATGTCATGATAAAGTAATTTGGACATCCAACCTAAAACTAATTGTCAAACTCTTAATTAACAAGGTTATGTCTTTTCAATTAGGACAATGCTCCACATCGAGTGGGGGGTAACTTTTCAAAGGGGATCAAGCTAGAGATATATATCAAGATGAAGAACATGTAAGAAGCTCAAAGTACAATTCGTGTTTGGATGTCTAGCTTTGAAGATGATATATTTGCAAGAAGTTCAAGGAAAGAAAATGCATGGCCGGCCAGTGAATAATTTCACATTCAAGAGACTAATAGAGCCTTTGTAATTACGTATGTATAGCTGCCTATGTCCTTTCCGTTAGGATAATATCATATTCTCTACAAATTAAATTCAACATTTAAAAGTTCATCATCAAATAAAATATTTTCATATATAATCATCATAAGGTTTTAACAAGAAAACTGTGAAGGACATGTGTATGTAACAACATGTATCCAAATTTCTTCTCTCATTTCCAACCCTAATTTACTCGAACTTATATATAGTGCGTATGCACACATCGATCGGATGTATGTAGATGTGGAATCCTCTAGAATATGATTTCTACCAACTACTAATTATAAAGAAAGAACAAATTAAGTTGGTGTTCCTCAATTTCTTGAAGAAATCAAGGAAAATTGTGATATGTTATGCCTACTGCCGGCAATGTATCTTTCAAGTAGTTTTCATAATCTCTCGTATAGTATATAGCACGTTGGAGTTTGTCTCTGGGATGGGTTAGGGTCCTTCACCAAAATAAATAAATACTTGCATGTAGTGATTTGAATTCTCTATTTTAAAAACATTACATTATTTAATATGAATAAATAATTTCAAATTTAAATCGTTTTTCATCGTAATTTGAAATTTTTCAATGGTTCTAATATATCATTTTGACTATGAATAATCCGCTAGATTATTACGATGGCTCAAACCATACGTCCAAAATTTGACACCAAAGAATTGAGAAAAAGACAAAATACGGCCAAAACAAAAGTCGCTCTGAAACCCTTGCAGAACGTTAGACACTGATTTTATAATGAAGCATACGACATATTGTTTTCAGATTATTCGCTATTTATCAATTACTAGAAAATTAGGAAAAAAAAGTATTTATTCTTTTTTTTGTTCAAGTAATTCCACATATCCTCTAATTAAGCCTATTACAAAAAATGCATAAACCCTTGAATCTCACAAACTCAAGGCCATGATCAAATTGTGGTCATTTTACTTAAAAAAAAAAAAGTCTCCGAATTTTTACTCCTATGAGACTTTTTCTTTTGTACTCCCTTATCCTCATTCAGTTTGTTCTTCGCACTTGGGGGCCTACCACAATGCTTACCTCCAGGAGGAGCATCTAGTGGATCTGTTAATTACTTGAGCCTAAAGTCAATGTTTGGGTCCGGCTCAAGAGAGCTGCTTTCTTGAGAGCCTATAGAGCCATCACTTTAGGTCTCATGGGCCTCCTCAGCTGGATCAAGTCGAACCTGCTTACGGTTTCAAGCCAGCGTAAGGATTATAGCATGTAGAATGCGTCGCACCGCTGACCTTGTGAATTTTAGATTTCTGGCTAGGTTATTTGATCTCACATTAGGAATCTGAGCCTACAACAAAAAATAGCTCGGAAAATACAAACCAAAGCTATCCGCCACCCAGGCTTCATTACCGGCTCATTCCACACGAAAAGTGGTCGCTGTATTTGTAGCAAAAATCGGCGGTGCAGGGGACGGATCCCTAGAAACTACCACAACTGAATTCGTCATCGAAACACCATGTTTAGGTTGCTTCTAGACAAATTAGCCACTCCCGCATCTTCCAAACCTTGTGCTTCTAAGCACGCCGAACTCGAACTACCATCAGAATATTTGGTGCTTCAGCCTCAGGTATCTAGCATATATATGCTCCAATAACCTTTTCTTAAAAAAAAAAAGAAAAAAAAAGAAGGTATTTACCTCTATAGTAGGAGCAAGGACCAAAATTTCGAATTCTGAGGAAATATCGATGGTCTGAAAAATAGAATTTCGACTGAAATATCGAAAAAAAATATCGATATCGGTAAATGTTCAAGAGAAACGATGGAAATTTGGTGAAAAATAATATAAATTTTAAATGAAACTTTATGAGATGTATATTTGATCAATTATCAACTTTATTTCAAAATAAAAATGTGAACAAATTTCATTCCATAATGGCTTGTAGTGATTCAGGGCTAACAAACAACATTTCTTGATTTTGACTTAATACATGTTAATTTTTTTTAGATTTATTAGGAGCGGTAAGATCAAGAAAATAAATTATAAAAATCAAATACGTAGTGATATTGAGTAATCACATACCTAATTTTTGTATAACAAATTAGAGAATGAGAAATACTTGGAGTTAATAAGTGAACGAGTAGTGAATACATTAAAAAAATTCATATTCATAAAGTTAAATTTTTGAAAGTTGGTTGAAAATTATTTGAATGAGAAGTGTAGGTGAATTTAAAAAATTTAAGTTAGTTTTGATCTTGTATAAATTTATCATGTATGTTTCTAAACTCTAAAGTTATAAGTTAGATAGTAATTAAATATTTACTTATTAATTTTAAAGCTTCACTGAAAATAGTGGATATATATAATAAAGCATGTTATACATAGCAAGAAACCAATCCAACAGGGTTGGTTGGGCTGTTTGTAGGAGTGTAAACGAGCCGAGCCAAGCCTCACATGCTCAGATTTGGCTTGTTTATGGTCAAGTTTAATTTGTTGTGTTTGACCTTGGCTTGCAAGTTTATTTCAAAGCTTGAGTTTGGTTTGGCTTGGCTTAGCTTGTTTCTTGACGAGCTCAATTAACGAGCTCGAGCTTAAGCTTGATTGGAGAAGCAGTCTCCTTATAAACTCAGTACTATAAATAGAAAACCAATAAAAACTTATGAATTTGAATTCATTGTAAACTCAGTTTTTGAATTTTTTTTTTTCTAATGCTTGAATAATGAATATATATTTGGTTAATGAAAATTATAAAAACAAAATATTTAATATTTAACTATATTAAATGAGCTTGAGCAAACGAGCCATACTTTAACAAGCAAGCCGAGCTCAAGCTTAGTTCGAGCTGTCTCGTAACTAAATACGAGCTGCTCACGAGCTCTACGAGCCGAGCATACCAGAGATCAAGCTTGACTTGTTTCATTTACGAGCCGGGTTCGAACGAGCTATAAACGAGCCGAACTCTAGCTGTCTCGAGCCAATTTACAGCCCTAGTTGTTTATGTGTTTCAGCGAGGGAATGAATTCGAACTCTGTTCCCTTCATATTTTTCTTATGCCTTTTATCAAGGCTTTTCTTTCAGTCACGTGGCAAAATCCCGAAATATCGGGTCACTTTCGAAAAGATCGCGAAATATCGAGAATTTCGGGTGATATTAAGGTGGTATGCTGAGATATTTTCGGGATTCCAAAAAAATGAAAAAATCGCCGAAACTTCCATATACCACGCTGGACAACACCAACTTAATCCGCACTCGAACCATCATCGACATAAGTACCCCACTAATCTTATCCATCATAAGGACGGTCCCAGGCGTTGCACCTATGCTACGCGCCACCTTCTCTAATATATATATTTCTTCTCTTAAATAGTTAAATGTATAGATACGTTTATATAACAAAAAAAATAGTAAATGCATTGCCTAATGATTCAAAGAACAAAGCGTGCAAAGGTGGTGGCATGTCAATGATGGTAAGCAAATCCTACATTATAATATCCAGCAAAGAAAAAAAAAAATTTTAAAATGCCCTTCAACACCCACTCCATGCGCGTGTGTGACACCTCCCAACACCCACTCCATTAATTGGAAGAAAAGAAGGAATGAAGGAAGTTATGTGTCCCGTTGTTACCCCGGCAAGCCAAAGTTAAAAGCCGCTTTCTTGTCCCCCAACACATCATATCGTTTCCACTTGTCTTTCTCTGTCCCCCCTCCACTCTTCTTATATTTCAATCCAACCCCCTACACCCTACGTAACTTGCACTCAATCAATACCCACCATTTTCTTTTTTATTCCCACTAAATTTCTGTAATTCCACTCCACCCCCGAGTTTTTTCTTCCAATGTTATCTTCCTAAAAAAATATTCAAAAACTGAAATAAATTGCCAGATTATAAAAAAAACGCAAAAAATTGAAGAAAAAAAAATTGCCCGTCCGGTCCATTTTTTTTTTTTTTTTTCATGTTTGAATTGGAAAAGTTCACTTTTTTTTTTTTACCTTATTGATGGTTTTTTTAGCATATAGATCATAAGGTGGGCATATAGATCATTTAATAAAACTTACAAGTCTACATGTACGCATCAGTGATGTATTCTTTCGACGCTAAAAATTGAAGGAAAAAAAAAAGGGAGTTAAAATACCCTAACAGAGAACATTAATTGAAGTACGGAAATATGATCGGTAAATATACTTGCTTCCATTTGATAGAGCAAATTGGGTTCTTAATTTGTTAATTAGTTCATGTCCTAATGGTCAATCTTCATCTTTTTTTTTTTATACAACAACCAGTGAACGATCACGAGAGTCGAAGTCTGAACACGAAAGACTTATACTACTAAATCAAATGATCGTGGGTCATCTCTTAAAATAAAAACAAAAAACTTATGTTAAGAAGCTTTCACTTTGAGAGAAATTATCTTAACTGCTCTCCAATAGACTAATACGTACTTTTGTGTTAGAGGACCATGGATAAAATATCAACTGTCAGGGGAAAAAAGGTCAAAAACAAAACTATTTATAAAAAAATAAACTAACTACCCATTACTTTTTAGAAAAAATTACCTATTTATATTCATAAGATGTGTTGCCGTTTCTAGTAATTAATAATAAAAGGCCGTTTTTGAGAGCGGGTGGGGTTTTGGAAATTGGGGGCAACATGATTACATGAAGACATGCCCCTGAAATGAAAGTCAAAGCATAGTTTGATATCTTCATTAGCTGCAACAGTCCTTTTCCTTCCCCACTTAAAATGAAAGGATAGGCATCACTGCCCAAATATTGCAGGACATGATTCCCCTCTGGTTTAGGGCAGCAAGAGAAACACATGGAAATTAAAGATTCCCCATAACAGGTGATAACGACTGTTAATTAAGGGCAGTGGATCCTATTTGTGATTGGGAGTTGAAAATACGAGTTTGGCCACTCTGTTGGCCGGAGGAGTAGGACAGGTTTGGTACGTGGGATTCCAATATGAAAATCCACAAGGTGCGTACGTGTGCCCTTGTTATATATGCAATATGCACTATGAAAATCCAAAATTCCTTGAGGTAATGAAAATCCATGATTTCCAAATCCATGTAAGTAGATGCTTTGGTTAATTTGGTTTGGCATGGTTTCTGCTGAGTGATTGTCAAGATCAGATTCAGTACACAGACGCTGCTGTTCTTCACGGAATATTGTTTTTTTTTTTGGGGGACCGCATGATGTTAGCAATAACATGCATGATCTGATGCCTAACAAAATCTCATTATTTCCTTATCAGATATTGGGATTCAGCCTCAGCATTTGCCATTAGATGGATTCCATTTGTTTTCTTCTTCTTCTTCTTCTTCCTTTTGATTTATTCAAGGTTTGTGCTAGTTTTCAATCTTAATTTATCTTTCATGATGGCATTGCTTAGGTGACAGGGTACACATTCACTCATGACAAGCATTGCTTGATTTACTGCTTCATAGCAAGAAACATAAAGAAGCACGCAATAAAAGTGGCAATCTTAATGCTTCAATTAAGTTAAGTTACCTTTTATTGGCTAAATTAAAGAAAATAATAAGGTTAGCTTCTTGAGTATAATATGACTCTAAACAAATGAAAACATTACGGTTCTCTACATTGTTGATCGATACTAAAATATCACCAATATTCTATAATGAATTAGTTAGACTCATGGGACGGGACGAAGTTTGTAATTTCTTTAAGCATATGTCAACGCCATGTTATATATATAATTTGATCCCAATTGTCGATTTTTAGTTCCTGGTCATACTTTAAATAAGTCAAGCAAATTCAAAATCGCTTAGCTGTCAATTGATTATGATACTAATCGTTTTAATATTTACAAGTAATAAGATGTTCGTCTATTTGTTTCTCATTTTCTTGTTGACAGTTAGATGATTAAATGATTTCAGTTTTACTTGAATTTTTGCAAAGATCATTGTTAGAGTGAACTAAGCAAATCGGACAATTCAAATTATGCGATCACATTACAAAGATGACTACCTTCGTTTTAAGAAGCTAACTAGTTCATTCCATAGTGTTTCATGCACCCTACAATTATAATTGATTTAAAGGCATAATTGTCAAAACACCCCTTGAATTTGGCTATAATTGTCAGTTTGCACCCCGAACTTGCAATTGTGAAAATTGACCTCCTAAACTTGGTAAAAATTGTCAATTTACACCTCCTCCGTCAATTCTAACTTTTTCATCCAAATGTTGATCATGTGCTACTCATGTGAGAGCAATATGGTCATTTTGGTCACTATTTAAAAAAAAACAAATATATATTCTATGCCAAAAAATACAAATATATATTCAAAAAAGATATTTATTTTCTTTCAAAGCTTTTATTTCTTTCTCTAGAGAGATTATATTTAGAATTATATTCTTAACTTATCATAAATTATTTCTTATAAAAAAAATATCATAAATTATTATTTATTAAATTTTTTTCTATGAATTATTTCTCCTTACATGGGAGATCATTTTTATTAATTTTTTATTAATAATATATATTTATTTTTTAGACTTGAAATGACTATATTGCCCCTTACATGAGTGACACATGACCAACATTTTGATGTAAAATGTTAGAATTGACGGAGAGGGTGTAAATTGACAATTTTTTCCAAGTTCAGGGGGTCAATTTTTGTAATTCCAAATGCAAACTTGCAATTATAGCTAAGCCTTATTTAAATTATTTTAAAATACTAAAAAAATACACGAAAGTGGGAACATTTCGAAAAATTACACCTAATCATAATTGGATGCATACAAATGTAAGATTTTTTTTTAATATGGCCCCAAGAGTTTCGACTAGAAGAGATTATGAAAGTGTACATTTACATTGAGAACATGTTGTTTATGTGATGGCCTTGTGCTGTTGAAGCCATCGACATCTTCTCCTTAAGTTTCGGTCGCTTCTCGCCCTCTTTGACCTTTAGTTCTGTTTCCCTCGTCGGCCATGCAAAATGAGTGGACGACGGAGAGAGCTAAGGTTTTGGGTCATGGTGCGCTTGGCTTGAACAATCCACTTGTTTCTCGTGGCCTAGGTTCCACATCCTCCATTGCTTTGCCCATTTCAGCTTGTGGTTGCGTTTACGTTCTCGTCATCATGTCCAGTTTGTATGTTGTTGGTGGTTCTTTGTGGTTCGCGTTAAGTGGCCTTGCATTTGTTTGAGTGCTCCTCTAAACCGATTTACCCAGTTGACTTAGTTGAGCCTCTTGGCCCGATGGCTCTGGGATTTCCTGCCTCTGGGTTATGGACCCAATTTTGTGTTGGTTTCTACTCAAGTGCAAAAAGCAGTTGTGGATCTTTAGGTAAGCGACGAGATCGGCCCTCTAAAGTAGAAATAAACATAAGGAGGTTTCGGATCCTCCCATTAGCAACAACAAGAATTAGGGAGTGTCATCAACTCACATAAAATTATGAGTGTTTTATTTTTGTCGTGTCAATAAGTACTTAGTCGTTATGTGTAATTTCGCTTTGTTTTTCACTAAAAGTGAAATTTGATATTGTGAAAAAAGAAAAGAAATGAATATAATTATATTATTAAATAGAAATAAAATACAGATGTGGGTAACGACTAGGCTAGGTCAGTGTTCTATCCCCTCTAGTATAACAAAAAAAAAATACAAATATGGTGAGGTGAGTAAAAAGGAGTAAGGTTATGGTATGTTAACATTTCACATACATAATGAGGAGAGAAAGTCCTTATTAAGGTAAATAAGGTTTTCATTAAAGTAAATTAAGTTATTGTTTGAGTAACTAAGTCATAAAAGTCATAAAAGTGGTAATTGTAATATTTTACGATTTGACGACACATATTACAACTTCGACAACTCATGTGGTAACTACGAAAAAACCATCGTTAAGGTAAATAAGGTCCTCATTAGAGTAAATAAGTTTTTATTTGAGTAACTAAGTTCTAAAAGTTGTAATTGTACGCATGAAATACGTTAACATACACTAAAATTTTCAGAGTAAAAAGAGGAATAAAATATAAAAAACAAAACTAAAAGGGAGGTCAAGAGAAAAAAGGAAAGCTTTTTAATTTTCTTTTGGGGAGACACTTGGTTTTATTAAAGTGTTGTTTTATGGCATAGAGGTTCACATCGGACAGCAAATTAGCTTCTCACTTCTGTTACTTTGTGTGCCGAATGGAGGGTCCTTAGCTCCGTTTCTCTCACCTTCTTGTCAGCTAAAATCAAAGACCTTTTCAATTAAATTTCTGGGCTTTCTTTCCTTTTCCTCTTCTTAATTTTCTTCGGCCATTGATCTGCTTGCTTAATCTTTCAGGTAAACTCGCCTTAGCTTCATTTGCAATAATGTGTTTCCTCTGTTTCTGTCGGGCTTCATTTTGACCCAGATTTGTTTCTATTTCTAATTTTTTTTTCCGGTAATCTTCACTTTCAGTGACAGTGTATTTGGTTGTTTCCTCAAAGTCTCTATCTTTCTTTCTGGTGCTTTGGTTTGGCTGCTCAGGCTTTGAAGGGAAGGAAGTGCAGGTAATACAGCTCTAAATCTTATTCTTTTCCGTGCAATAAGTAGTTCAGTTTACTGGGTTTTTGGGGTGTTAGTGTTACTTTATACTCTCGCAAAATGCATGAATCTAAGTTTTGCTTTTTTCATTTTGTTTTCACTTTCTCTTAGTTCTTTGTAATTACTTCTCAGAAAAGCATAAACAGCTGGTTTTGTTTTGTTTTCTTTATTTTTAGGTGAATTTCATGGTATTTGTTGCTGGGTTTCTCTCTTTTTATTTTTTATTTTTTGATAGAAGGAACTTGTATTAATATTTAACTGCAAGTGGTTCATTTTGGCTCTCCTTTCTTAATATTTGGGATTTCCTTGAATATTCCGTGCTTTATTATCCTTCAAAGCCCTTTATTTATGGCACATAGACATTGAACGACTCCTAAATTTGAAAATTTTGATTCTATTAAGTTGCAAAACCATTTGATCGTAGAATCTATAAAACCAGTCATCAATTATTTTTTTGTCCCCTCATGTGGCTATGATTTGGCCTTTGAATCTCTGCAGTTGTGTTGATTGCAACTTGATTAGCAGATTACTTCTTGATTTCCTTTAGTGCTCTGACCGGAAACATATTCTATGCTGAAGTGGTCTATTATAGTCTTATACATCTCTTTATTTATTAGATATGTAACCCTTTTACCAGGAATGTAAAGATTGGTAAAATCTTAAGCTTCACGCTGTTTAATTTTGTAGTTTATCCACTGAAAATTGTAATCAGAGAATATGCTGAACTTTCGATTTGGTGTTATTTATTTTTCTCTTTCCGTTGGTGTTTTTCTAAAGATCTTTCATTCCATTTAGCAGGTTGCAAACCAAAATTGGAGGAAATTTCTTGTCTGAATTCTAATGTCACCACCACTGATCGGTGTTGAGGAGGAGGAGGGTCAGAGTGATGTTACAGCGTTATCTTCCTCAGTTTCTATGGAGAGTGTATGTCATAACAGCTTGGATTTGAAGGAGCGAAATTACATGGGATTATCTGATTGCTCTTCGGTTGACAGTTCAAAAGTCTCAAATGTAGATGGAAGTAAAAGTAGTCTGAACCTGAAGGCTACAGAACTTAGGCTTGGGCTTCCTGGATCCCAGTCTCCTGAGAGAGACTCAGAACTGAGGCTAATCTCCACTCAACTTGATGAGAAGCCCCTTTTCCCATTACATCCTTTAAAGGATTCGTTGCAGAAAACAGTTGTTTCAGGCAACAAGAGAGGGTTCTCTGATACTATGGATGAGTTCTCAGAGGTGAACACAATTGCTTTATGCAAACTTGCAAAGAATTGGTTGTATTTATTTACGTTCAGTATCTGTTTACAACCACCCTATTTGTGATGCAGGGGAAATATGCTAATACAGAGGCAAACATGTTGCTGTCGCCCAGGCCTTCTCCAAATTTGGGATTGAAAACTGGTTCTGTACTTGAGAACATTGGGACTCAAGAGCCCAAAATGAAAGAGCTAGCATCACCAAAGATAGTACAAGAGAGGCCTCATGCTGCCAAAGAAACCAGGCCAAATCATACTAGTACTAACAGCGCACCTGCTACCAAGTTAGTGATTCAAAAAATTTGGCTGTAACAATGAAAATTTTGGTTGGCAATAAATTTGGCCTTAACAAAGAAAATGGAGTCTTAAATTTCTTGTACATCAGGGCGCAGGTTGTGGGTTGGCCACCTATAAGATCATTTAGGAAGGCCTCATTGGCCACTGCATCAAAGAACGCGGAGGAAGTAGATGGAAAAGCAGGGCCTGGTGCTCTATATGTCAAAGTCAGCATGGATGGTGCTCCTTATTTGCGGAAAGTAGATTTGAAACATTACTCCGCATACCAGGAACTTTCTTCTGCTCTTGAAAAGATGTTTAGCTGTTTTACTATAGGTGAGCTATTGCCAATATTCAATTTTATACATAGGTCTTAGTCAGTTTACTTGTGTGTATGTAATTTACACTGAATTCTGGGTTTAACATTTAAGTTTGCTACGTTTTGCATGGATCCAGTTACTGCTGTGTGGGTATGATTTCAGGTCAATATGGATCTCATGGAGCTCTGGGCAGAGAGATTAGTGAAAGCAAGCTGAAGGATCTCCTTCATGGCTCAGAATATGTCCTAACCTACGAGGACAAAGATGGTGACTGGATGCTTGTGGGTGATGTCCCTTGGGAGTAAGTTCTCATTCACTTGCACATTTGCTTATCTTTTAATCGTTTTTTTGCTGATTACATGGTTGACTTGCTATTGATGCCAAAGCTCAATAACTGTCACTTGTTCTGTGTCATTCTACAAAAAAGTTAGCTTTTGCATAGGCTGAGATTTATTACAATTATGTAGGACGGGTATATGGTCTTTTGTCTATAGGATACAAGTTGAAGTAATTTAGAAATTCTGCAAGTATGAAGTTAGCTTCTATAAAAAGCAAGCAGGGCAAGGACCTTAAGGGTATCAGAGTGTGCACTAATGTTAATTCTATTAGAACTCTTGTGATTCTTCTCAAAAAAGAAAAGAAAAGGGAACTCTTGTGATTAGGCCATTGTTTAGGTATTAACTTTGGGTGCCTTTTTAACTTGAAGAACATGTGGAATTTATGAACCCACAAGTAATGGAGCCAAAATGTGATGTTGTAATGTGTAAACTGTAAACCATAAAACTTGATTTTACTAGTATGCATGACCACAAAGGGGACTCATGTTCAGCAATGAGAGTAAAATATGGGTCCTTGACCCATAAGGACAATTTTGGAGATTTTTTACTTTGAAATATATCTCTTTAGACAGGCATGTAGCTGTAGTTACATGTTTACCTCTGTTGTCAGCCATGAATTTAAGCATTAAGGCGTCATCACCAAGATAGGATCAATTTGTTGGATATATAAACCATCTGACGTGTCATTGTTGTGTTTAGAAATGCGGTATAAATGGATAATTTTAAAAAACTATCTGCCTATCTTGCATTTCCTTTGCATTTTATCATAACGGGAGAGAGAAGTACATGCTTTATCAGCCAGAACCTACTGAGAAACAGCTTCTGCATTAAGGTACAAAAAGGAACCTCAAACCTGGAAGCCTGAATTAGAAAGGTTGTTTATTGATCTGGGGTTTCATCTGTTTTCATTTATCAGCACCGACTTCCCATGCCCATGACTAGGTGTGGTTGCAAGATTTCAAAATGGGAGCATCTTGATTGTGTGTAGTGGGCTGTAGTTTTCTGCCATTTGGGGATATCTTGCTGTGTCCCTATCTATTTAATTTGGACTGGTGTCGTAGTTTGCTTAAGTTTATATTCTAGTGTAATGCCTAGGTTTTTGTTTCCAGGGTTTTATCTTAATAAAAAAAAATGGAATCTGATTGAAAGTTTGGACTTTTGACAGGATGTTTATTGATACCTGCAAAAGGATGAGGATAATGAAAAGCTCAGATGCCATTGGCCTTGGTACGTATATTATGCATTCCATTGATTATCTTTAATTATGAGCAACTACAGAATTGTCAGGGCTGGTATGAGACCCTTTGCAACAAATTGAAAAGGAACTTTGAGAGTCAGGTGAAAGTTTGAGGGAAGTTGAAAGAGGCAGGACTCAGGAGAGTGAAGTCAGAGAGAGAAGAGTCTAGATGAGGGAGTAATTCACCATTGGCAGTATTAAATTAATAAAAATAATAAAGGCCCATTTTCTGCTTTACCAACAGCATCCACCATCCTGTGTTACTAGAGTGAGCTATGCTTGAGCTATCCACCTAAAACCTTATCAGCTTGATCAAATTTAGGGAAACTAAGATCCAGATAAGGCAAGTGGTTAAGAAATTGAGTCCCCTTGCTGTGAGGACTCACAGGCGCACAGCCTGCACGCGCTCAGCGTCAGCTCCAAGTACTAGAATAGCCTTTCCTCCACCCAGGATTTAGCTACGTAGTCTACCGCTTTTATTCCAGCTACATAATTTCCACATACAATGTAAAGAGTCACAGGAGTTGTACTGTTGTAGAATTTTGAATTTTTCCTTGTCATGATTGCAACAACAGAATAGTAGATCTGATTAGTTGCTGCACTTTATGGTATCCTAAATGCTCAATCCTGAATTTGAGATGGATGATGGTGTATGCAATGGATGTCTGTTGTATTCAGTTTGCAAAATTACTAGTATTTTATGAAGCTTGTTGTTCCAAGTTCCTACCATTGAATGGGAATTGTATTATATTTATGAATGTCATATTTATTGAGATATATGACTGCATTTATGTAATTGTTTATGTTTTTATTTATTTCGGTTTGATGTGCAGCTCCAAGAGCAATGGAGAAGTGCAGGAACAGGAACTAGCCAGTAATATGCACTGTGATCTCATCCATCCAGCCATCTATAAATTTGGAATAGGCAAGGCCTAAAACCACAGCAACCAGATGCAATATGGAGTTCAAGATAGTTTGGACGGACGAGACATCACCGGTGTCTGCTTCTATTATGTTATCTACATCTTTGATTTTTGTTTGCCATGGATTTAAGTTTCTGTTAGCTATGTTTCTAACTTATCGACGTTATTAAAACTACTGCAACTCTTCAAGACTTTGTATCTGGAAGTACCTATTTACTAGTTGTATGTGGGCAGGTTCCTGTTTCTACACAGGATCCTTGGACCTCAAGTTTGTAAAGTGCCATTGTTTGTGAAACTTAATTGGCATGCATGTGTGCAATGTATCTGTCATAATTTGGCTGATTGCTCATTTTGTTGTTCTTGGCACATAAGGGTCAAGAAATCCAATTGAATTGGTTCAGAAGTCCCTTGACCTTTTGGATTTAAGAAGTTTTGAAAATGCATCGGATTAATCACCAAATTATGTACCTTTGATGAACTGGGTCCCTTATCCCATTTCTTGTATTATCTTAAATTTTCTTGGGTCAGTTATCTTGGACAATATTATTGCTTTTCAGACATAATCTTTGCTTCCTTGCATTTCGCTTCAGTTGACTAGATATTTTTCTTGTTATCTTCTAAAACAGTGGGTGCTCTATATATTTTCAATATCTGAATTGGTCAGCTAGTCCCTACTTCCCCAATTTTTTTTTTCCGAACGACCCGACAATCAAATCTGGATTTCCCATTTTTAGAAAAATAAAAAAAAAGCGTCAATCCGCAATTGAGTTATCATGACCAAACTGATTTATCTAGACGAGGACACCAAACTTTACCCATCAATAATAATAATAATAATACTATATCCATTGATGAACTAGAATGACCCTTGATCCTGTGGCAGATTTTAATGGGGTTGAGACTTGAGACTTGACTACTCTCTCTTTCAACAATTCTCTTTAAAGCTGGCACTTGCCATGCATTATCTCCCTTCAACCCTTTGAGCGAAGTGTGGCAAGAGAAAAAAAAAAATCCATGGACCGACCCCATCGTCTCCACTGCGTAGGATACGATATCACCCCAAGGATGCCTTTGGCATGCGTTTGCGGACTGACCATTAAATGACTCGACAGTTTTTTGATCTTGCATTATTTTTCTTAAACATAATAGGATCGAGAGGAGATTCTCGAGTAAGATGTTTGTTGAAATATCTTGACGAGATTGAGAACGTGCCTGCATGTAAAATTCTTGATTAATCACTACTGCCTTGATGGATGTGCGTATATACTATGTTTGTTTTTTATTCTTTCAATTAATTTCCTTATGCAGTATGCAGTAATCTGTTATATTTATGTCTTCCATGCATATCATGCATGTGCTAAAATAAAATTTTATCACAAAGATCGAATAGTCTGAACTGGTAATTAAGTTGCTGGTTGCATCAGAAGAAACCATATAATCAGAACTTCTGACATTCAATTCATCTGTTCATATACTGTCAACTGATCGATGACACATACATTCATTTTCATCTCTCATTCTGTTCATGCATGTAGGGATCAAAGCCATTACTTGCGCGCCTCCATATCGGATATTTGCCCATTCCTCCAATTAATTACTAATTGTGAATATGAAAATGTAAACCAGGTTCCTGCAACATGCAGAGTTAATTTGCAGCAAGGGATTATGGCAAGCATATAAAACACCCATTTGGTGTTGGACTGTTGGCTGAGAAGTCAGCACCAAGACTTGGAAAACTCTTTCATCTAAAGACAATGTCTGCAATCTGCCATCTGATATTCATTAAATTTCAAGTACGTATTTTAAATGCAGCCCACCTTTTTGTTTATCTGAGAAGCTCACACCTTCATTCTAGTATTTACTATATCCAGTCAGTTTAGTCATTAGATTATATGGTGTAATGCTTAATTAGCCAGCCCTCTCATGCTCACAATGGTGCCAACGCACATTTAAAATGGATAAGATTCCATCAGAATTAATTCAAGTAAGGAGCTAGCAGATCATGACAAACCAGGACATAGTGCATCGAGACAAACGTACGTCTTGAGCACCTACAACTTTGTAAAGATCACCATACAAGTGTCCATTATAGATGTATAGCATTTCTGTTCATATTAGGTTGATTCTAGCTAGCCTATAAATTAACAATGTAATATGGAACAAGGGTGCGGCTGCTTTGCACCTACATTTTATTGCACCTGGGCTTAAAATTTCTTTTTTGCCCTTAATACTTGCGTCACTTATTTCTCCTCTCTCTCTTCTCACTGTCGCCGGCCACCACTACGACCGGCCACCACCGTCGGCGCCGCCGTCAACTTTCTCCGATTGCTTCAAAATTTATGTCATCGCGTTCATTACAACAAACCCAATAAGTTTAGTAACTATGTCAAGGTGAAATTCGAATTAGATCATGAGATATTGGCGCCGGAAGTTTCCGAAACCCAAAACGTCCCGACTTCGATCCGCCTCCTACGGTGGTCGAAATTGAAATCCGAAGACACCACGAGGTTTCTGGGATTGAGGGCTTCAAAACCTAGTAGGTTTTGAAGGTCGGAGGTGGCCGGAGATGACTAGACCAAAAGCTTGAAGGTTAAACCGTTTTCCGCCATGGGTGCGGCTATTTTCCGGCAAGTTTCGGTCTGAAATCGGGTGGGGAGGGTCGCCGGAAGACGTCGCTACCTTTGGTGGGGGCGGTGACTTGCGGGGGTGGCCGGTCGTGGTGGCAGCGCCGGTCACAGTGGAGGAGAGAGAGGAGGACTACGCACGGGAGAGAGAAAGGAAGAAAGAGACCCAAAAAAAAAGGTTAAGGGCAGAAATGACATTCACGCAGTTAATTTGCAATTAAAAAAATACCAAATATGAAATGAACGGCTGTGATTGCTCCACGTCATCAGGTACAACAAAAATCTGGTGCAATCCAGAATTCCTCATGGAACAAAGAATACAAGGAAAAATACAGAACAAACTTCTCAGCAAATTTTCTCTTCTTTGCACTTCTCATACGTTCTTTACCATTGTAATTACCAAGGTTGTGTTTGGAGGAGGAAATTAAATTCAGTCGTATTTATATAAAAGTCGAGAATTCTTCCCAATTCTCTTGTTTTGCATTATCAACAAGAAAACCCTAAGGTTTAACATAAAATCCGATGCTCTCATATTTTTCGAGAGGGGAACCAGGTTGCAGACGCTTTTGTAAACTTTGATCTCACTTCAGCTACTTTGTTTTGGTGGGATTCGCACCCGGCGTTTGTTGGTTCTTTGTGCAATAGGGATTTTATGGGACTCCCTAATTTCCGTTTTCGGTTGATTGTTTTTGTTTGTTGTCTTTCTCTTATGACTTTCTTTTTGAGAGGTTTGGCTTCATGTTTCCCCCCCCACCCCCCCCCCCCCCCCTCTCCAATTCTTTGTTTTTTTTTCTTCTTTTTAATAAATTTGGGAGGATGATATTGTCCTCTCTTATTCAAAAAAAAACCCCTAAGATTTAACATGGAAAAATAATATGTTGAATTTGAAGTCCGAGTTTAAATTCTACATATTTATATATACTAATTGGCCTACACTGTTCATTTTACTGTTCATCTTACAGTAAAATGACAGTTTCGTCCTCATTTCTTCATGGAATTACAGTTCTGCCATTACCCCTGAAAATTACAGTTTTTTTCTCATTTCTTCATGGAATTACAGTTCTGCCATTAATTATTATTATTATTCTAAATTAATATAATAGAAAAATTAATGTTTATAAGAAAAAAAATGAATTTATTTGATTAAAAATAAAATAGAAAAAATTATTTTCAGAAAAATAAAAATAATGAACTATAAATTACATACTAATATTCTAAATCACTCAATTTTTTGCTATAAAATAAGTAGTACTCGAATCGATCATATGATCAACTCCGTTTAATTCTTATTATTATTCCTAATTTAGTGAGTAGATATTTGGTTCTTTGGCTTTTTCTTTCTCTATCTAATTTTCCTAAACAATATGTAGTAAATTTTTGCATTGTGCTTAGCTTTGCTATTTGAAAAAGACAATTAGAAAAATGAGCTATTTTTGAGCTTCAGAAGATACTCTAACTTGAAACTTTGTTACTTTCTTTCTGTTTCAACCTTTTATTGATATCTTAAAATTTGAAGGATTGTGATGCTTTATTCATTGCATTATTGTTAATTTCAACTATTTTTATACTTAATTTGGTTTTACTTTTAGTTTCTGCTTCAAGTTTTTTCCTTCCTTATCACTTTGTTTTTTATTTGCCAATAGATGTATATTATAGAAAGGGAAGACTTTTTCAGTTTTTTAGTTCATCTCAATTGTATGTCAGTAGTGAGACATTGATATTTTGTTTTAAAATTTATATAAATCCTTACTATAATACCAGTAGGAAAGTAGTTGTAAAATAATTAACCAACCAACTGGCTTAGTAGTAGGAGTACTGAATCAGCTGAAGCTTGAAACTTGGTACAAGTAGTAAGAAAAGAATTCTATCACTACCGAAATGGTAAAGGAAATTAAAAGAAATTTGGTTTAGAATATCAGAATTTAGTTTTGATGTTTGCTCTAGAAAGAAAGAACATATGAAAAATAGAATCCATTTTTCCAATTTGATGTGAATATATTACTTTTCATGTCCACCTCTATTGATTTCTCCAGTTTGGGCTATCTGTTTCATTCAGTTTGATATATCAGGTTTATTTACAATATGACAATCTATTTTTTGAACACTGTATCACAACATCTGTACTGGTGGAGATGTTATTAAGACATGATCTACTTCATCTTTTGTTGTAAAACGAACTTAATCTTTTATTAATATAATGATCATGTCAACCATATTTTCTATGCTTTTAAATGTAGTCCTTAAATAAAATTGTGTCGCTCCAAAACCCGCTGCAAAGCGTGGGCATGTTTTCTAGTATAATAGATAAGTGCTAAATAAGAATAAGACTTTAAGAGAAAATAAAAAACAAAAACAAAGCCAAAGACGCAACAACCTCCATTGTCGTCACCACCACCTTCTTACAGTCTTACTCTTCCCATGCCAGCACCGATGTACACAACCATTCCCTTGGACTCTACAGACATTGAAACTGAAGTAGCTGCCACCACCAGCACCAAACTAACGTAGGCGTCGTCAAAATCACCATGGATTTTTAGGAGCTTGAAGTCGTGGTCTGTTAGAAAGGTGGTAATATAATACTTGACCGTGAAATCCGAGTTTTCGACTCTCATGTGAAAGAAGTACGTAGCAGATAGGTACGTAATTAGCCTAATAATAAGCAACTATTCTTTGTCTTCCTGCATGTTAATTCCTTGGCTAGCTACCTATAAAATATGGGATTTGAGGGAGTTGGAGTGGTTAGAAGCTTATAAAATGTTCGTTGGAATTCAAGTCAAAAAAGAGACTGAATTATCAAAATTTTCTGTCTTAATTAATTGTACTCACACTTTTTAATTAATTCCGATCCCACCATCTGCTTCACAATTGGTGATTTGACTCTCATGCATGATTGTTGTCATTTGATACATATCTGCATGATTGATTAATATAGTTGATACATTAATTAATTTAATTAATTATATGAGTTTAAAATAAACAGCCTTTATGTAAAGCACGTTGCATGAGGATCCATAATGATTTGTAGGCTTCAATATATTTCAACTTGGGAGAATATACCTTTAGAATAAATTTGACCAAACTGCTATTGACCATGTTCAGATTTTGAGCATAACGAATCAATGTGTTTATAACTTTATATATATAGTTTAAAGTATAATGTAGTTTTGCTTAGGGGTGGACTTGGTTCCAACAGTTCGGTTTTTGGCACTAATCGCTAATATCGGTTTTTCATATATTTTTCAAAATCGAAACTGGCTAGAAATTCCGAGAACTGACCATGTTGGTTCAGTTCAGTTAGGTTTCAGTTCTTTTTAACCGCGTTGATTTTAATAAATTGATATTATTTCTAACGAATTTACTTCTTCTATTGTGATTTTACATGCTTACCTATTCAAATAAAGGCAATATTGATCTAGAATTTTAATTTGAATCAAAGAACATGCATTGAAAAAAAAAAAAAAAATATATATATATATATATATATACACACACACACATATAAAAACTCATGCTACGTACGATTTAAGCCAGTCAGCAATAGGAAGAAAAAAAACACAAGAGATACAACTACAATTTAAAGTTAAGTTGCAACACAAAGAAATTAAAAATAGCAATAAAAAATTAAACACCTATAGAAATTGCAGTTGAGGTAAAGTAAGGGATGATGATCAAATGTTTTAGAGCTTACGCTAGTAATAAAAAAATCAATAGGAATTAGCCACTTATAATAAAAATATAAAATTTAATTAATTTTAATTTTAGCGGTTCAGGTCAGTTTTTGTCGGTTTATCTTAAGTACTAACCGAAAACCACACCTCAAGTATCAGTTGAGTTTGGTTTTAATTACTGACAGCCCAATTAAGTTCAGTTTCGTAAATTTCAATAGTTCGCGATCGGTTTGGCCTGGTACGGTTTGTCGGTTTTTGGTTCCAAAAAAACCACCCTGATTTCGCTCTTATATATTAGGGCCGGCCACGTTAGCTAACATGTAAATGTGTTTGTAAAAAACGATTACAATAACTGAAGATACAAGTAGACTCTGGTTAATTCTTAGACATTAGTGATATGCTAATCTGATCTAGAAACATGATCTTTTCTAGCATACTCTTTTCTTTTTGGGGAAAGAAAAAATGGCCACTTATTGGCATTAACGTTTGGTTAGGGTGGTTAGGGTTGTAATGTGTGAACCTGATTAATTTAGTAAATTACTTTGTATTGCGATTATTTTGTTATGGTTACAGTGAGTTGCCATGATTCGTTACAGTTACGGTGAGTCGCCATGATTCAGTTACGGTGTTTCTTTTAACATACGACAAATTGCATGAAAGTTCCCCATACTATCTTTAGAGAAGATTAATTAGTAAATTTGGAAGCTTGATAATAATAGTTTAGTGAGTGAATATTGTCCGTATGTTTTGCGGCATAGTCCCTAAAATCTTTAGCTGTATACGGCACATAATGACCTAACAATCCAATTCATTTTTGTTATATACACATATGAATGCATCACATTCAAACCTCGGAGGAATATATAATGACCCCTAGCTATCTTGCATAATCTATATACTAATGTTGAGAACGTAAATCTTTGTCAAATGGTGTACGAGGAAATGTCTATTTTTGCCGACATATACATATGAATGCATCATGCACTCTCCTAGCTTTCGCACCACTCCCTCAACATTTTCATTTTTTATATATATATGCTCAATGACTTTATATCTTTAATTAGTAATAACCAAATATTAATAGAGTGCATGATGGACGTGTTTTTTTGAGAAATAATGTCATTCCAGTGATATATCAGTGATCAATACAATAATGATCTGACTTTTATCGAACTGCCAGATTGAGCCACTACAAAAAGTACATCCATCTTTTTAAGCCATATCAAAAAGGTACCAAAAACTCTAAAGGAAACACTCAAATACAGAGTTCTAGTACAATTATGCGACATCTTCCTCATGTAAAAGAGGTCGTAGCCTCGTCATACATTTTAAAAAATGAAATAAAATAAAAAAAGGTAGAACATAACAACCCACATCTAAAGTAAGGCCAAATTCATGTATGAAACACAATGACCAACCCCATAAGCCCAAGGATGGCTACATCCTTCGATCAACTCCACATGCAGCTAGATTGTCATCGCCACCCAATCGTCGCCGAGCCACCACCGAGCCAGCGTACCAAGGTCACACCCACGAATCCGGCCTTGTGCCTAGGAGCCCAAATTGAAGAGCATGATTCAAAACCATCTGGGCAAAGAAATCATCTTGGGAGAGATCTCCATGAACGCTAAGTCGGAGACACAAAAACCCTAACAAGTTTTCCGCCCACAAACCCTAGCAGAGCGCTAGGTCGGTAAATAAGAAAATATTGTTCTTGAATTTACATGCTATGTTGGTTATGATTTGTTCTTAATTAAAAATGTATATGCGTTCTTAATACATGGTTTTTGTTAGGGGATTCTATTCTTGTAGTTATCACTTAATTATGTGATCAGTTTAAACATGTGACCCCAAATAATTAATGGTGACCTAAATGATATCAGCAGCCAAGCCTAAAGGGGTTGCTCTCTTGCTCATGCTATTATTTAATTTTAGCTTAGCTCATTCAAGTCTTCCTCTTAATTGCTTGTTCTCTTAAAATTAGTCTCACTTAGATAGATACCCTTCTTAATTAATTCTGTCACCCATGTGCCTTGGTAGCCTTACCAACCAATTACAATCAGTTTTAACTAACTATATATATTCCACAACCAACTGCTCATCTCCATTATTATAATCCTTTCAATTGAATCTTCATTTTCATTTGCTAATTATTGATTTTAATATTAAAATAATTTGTTTGATAATAGTGACAACAGCCTCAAAATTTGGCCAAGGTATTTAGAAAAGTAAAAAATCAAACAAGTCTTTGGTTTTACCATGTACATAGCCTATAGTTTTATTTCTTAAGAGATTTTATATATCCGTTTACATGAGGTATGCAGTTCGATTCTCTCTATTACAATATCGGTAAATCAAGAAAAAAAAACACACTAAACTGTAAAAGATCTCCTTAGAAAATCCCAAACCCTCTCCTCAATCCTAAGGAGAAACAAATTTACTTTAAGGTACTTTGAATGAGGTGAATAGAAAAAGCTCAATCCTAATGGCATAATCAAATCTGATTAAGCATTTTCACTAATTTAATTAATGGCTTAAAGTGTTTTTGGATCCCGTTACTTTGATTTTCGTAGAAATAATAAAATACTCAGACGTGAGGATCCGATCATGGCATAATTAAGTATCATTCAACCCCGATTTTGTTGCCTTGTGTCATTCATTTCATAGAATAAGTTCAATGCATGGACTAATTCAAAAGGCTTAATTATATATATAGTTGAATGCTATTTTGGGAGCTCTCTTAAATCTTAATTAACAGGTTCGTTGTTTGCAGGCAACAAATCCTCAACTTGGAGTGTGCAAAATGATGGGATCTTTTCCATATGGGAGTGTCCAATTATGTCCTGTGCTATGTGGCCATTCCCTAAACTCCAAATTAATTGATCCAGATACATGTAATTGCTCAAGTTACCTACTTGCTTCCTGCCACAAACACCAGTGAGTACTTAATTGACCACACTTGAATTTCTTAAGCAACATGGGCATTACTCAATTGCGTGAATATTAGAGATGGCCATGAGGAGGGTTAATCTCCGTCTCTGTTGGGGATTAGGTTCCCATATCCGCCTCTGTCTTCGTTAACATATATAGCTAATTTACTTTACAACGAATTAATATTTATGAAATTACAACTCAAACATCATAGAATACCAAAAGATTTGATGTTTATATGTATCAATACAGTAAGTTGAATAGTAAATATAGATATTCTAACAATGTGGAGATCATATGTTCGAATCTCACTGTCATCTAGAGATGAATGAGGTTTGCAGGGGCCGATAGTCACTTCCTACGACGTGATGTTGGTCAAGGTAGTTTTGTTCAATGATTGTGTTGGTATGCCCAAAGAGTAGTCCTCGCAAGGCTTGATGTTACTTTAGATGAAAAGCTTAATTGCCAAAACACTCCCTGAATTTGGTTATAATTTTTTGTTTGCATCCTGAACTTGCAATTGCTGAAATTGATCCCCTGAACTTGGCAAAAATTGTCAATTTATACCTCTTCCGTTAATTCTAATTTTTTTTATCCAAATGTTAGTTATGTGTCATTCATATGAGAGGCAATATGGTCATTTTTTTGTCAACCTTTAAAAAAAATGTTTGTTTGTTTTAAAAACAAGTGTATATTCAAAAACAATTTTTTTATATTTATTTTAAAGCTCCATGATCTTTCTCTAGAGAGATTATACTTAGAATCATATTCTTAACTTATCATAAATTATTTCTTAAAAAAAAACTTATCATAAATTATTTATTTATTAATTTTTTTTGCATGAATTATTTCTCCTTGATATAGAGATCATTTTTATCAACGCACACCATTGATATCTCTCAACATGGTAATTTTTCTTTTTTAAAAGGACATGAAATGACTATATTGTCCTTCACGTGAGTGATACATGACAAACATTTGGATGAAAAATGTTATATCGATGGAGGGGTGTAAATTGACAATTTTTGTCAAGTTTCAGAAGTTAATTTCAGCAATTACAAATTCAGCATGCAAACTGACAATTATAGCCAAATTCATAGGGTGTTTGGCAATTAAACCTTTCATCTATATATAGTAACGCCAAGCCTTGCGAGGACTACTCTTTGGGAGTACCAACACAAACATCGAGCAAAACTACCTTGACCAGCATCACGACGTAGGAAGCGACTATCGCGACCTACAAATTTCGACGCACAAAAATTCAGGGTTAGGATTCGCAGTTGATAGTTGAAGAAGAACCGAGTATGGTATACCCGAAAAACTGATGTCTTGTTGAAGAAGACTCCGCCACAGACCTTAATTAAGGTGCTGCGTATGAGGCACCAGTATGAAAAATCGTTGTCATGGTGGATGTTGCGAACAAAACTCTAGAAATACTTGTCGCCTATGGTAGTTGAGAGAGAGAACTCATCATTTTTTATAGATATTTTTCGTATTGAGGCGATACTTGTTAGAGTTATGATTAAATATGAAGGTTTTGTTCATATTAACTAGTTTGAAACGAATAATTCTCAATTATTAAGATTGATTTGTAACATGTCTTTGTTTTTTTATATATATAGAACATCAACATTGCAACTTTATTAATTAGCTCTGTTGGAGCTTTTAGAAAAGGTTATTAATTAGTAGGTCCTCAAATCCTCTGGTTTGTATTTGGACCAAAAAAAGAGGAATCAAATGGATAAAAATGGACAACGAAAACAGACACAGAAACTTGCTTTAGGAAAAATGAATTTTTTTTTTTAATGAAAGGAAAACAGAATTAACGAAAAGAAATAAAAATTAGGTTTTAGAAGTTTCTCTCGAGACAAACAAAACCATCATTTCATAAATTCTTTTTCTTTAATTTATGCGAGTCAAGAGCTTTGACTGAACATAATTAGATTGTGATGAAAAAAAAAAGAAAAATATAATTAGATTTTGCCACATGGAGGTAGGGCAACACGTATTGATAATGATGACATAGGCAGTCCACGAGATGCTAGTGCCACGTGGACCGATTCATGTGGTCCACGCGGGAAATTAAAATAATTGTTTTAAATAATTGCTAGGGGAGATCACTTAGATAACTCCCTCGGTACTCAAAATGAAAATGATGACTGACGTAGTGACGTAGTGACATGCATGCACTATTTATTCATAAAGCCTTGACGAATTTGAGATTCTTACGGGGTTTCTCTCACTCTAGGGCCAACTCCGGCCGGAAAAAGAGAGCAATAGAGAGGGAGAGAGAGTTGACAAAAGAGAAAAAGAATGAAATAGGTTGACAAAAGGGATTTGATAAGTTATTTTTACGAGAAACAATAATTTTTTTCTCACCTCTTCCATCTCTAGATGCTAATGAAATTCGAACCTGTGACCTTCACAATATTACTTTTGTCACTAACCAACATGTTATAGGCTTATAACTCACCAACTTGATAAGTTTTGTTTAAACATGAATAAGGATAAAAAGAATAAAAGAGACCAAAATAGTTTTTTTATTTTCTTATTATTACTCTAAAATGAATAATAAACTACAATGTTGGTGAGCTGTTGTGTGTTGGTTAGGATAACTAATATTGGGGAAGTCACAAGTTTAAATTTTACTAGCATCATGAAATAAGTGGGATAGAGTGGAGCAAATAGGGGAGGGGATAAAAAAAGAGAGAATAATAAACTAGAATGAAAAGTCCATTGTTCAGTCTAAGCTAAAGCATTCAAACTTAGTTTGTGGCGCGTCATAAATTAGAAAAATTTTACGATCACAAATATATATATTTTATGATAGAAAGACGATAATATATTAAGACTAAAAAATACACATGATATCACATTTCACACTTTGTCAAGGCCACGACAATAAGAGACATCACCGAAGTAAATTTCAGCTACTTCCTAATAAACACAATACAAACAGTACGAGACACCTACAATTTTGCACTTAAAAAAACTAATCTTAAAATCCTAATACTATTGTTTTCACTTCACTCATCACAAATCTTCGGGGCTTCAGGGTTCAGGAGACTTCTTCGATCTTCGTTTCAGAGAGAGAGAGAGAGAGAGAGAGAGGGAGGGAGGGAGGGAGAGAGGGAGGGAGAGGGAGGGGACTTTTCGGTGTTTTCGATCAAAAAATGATTCGTGTAAATCCAAAAGAAAGAAGAAAAAAAAAATTCTTATGGCCAAAATTTAAAATTTTATCTCCTATTGTATCCTTTTTTTGTTTGTCTAATTCCTATTGTATCCTTTAGACGCCCAAAATTTAAATAAAGCATGTTGCGTTGTTCACACTTGACCATTGAAATGACATTCCCTGTCAGTAAGACTCTAGCTAGTAAGGTAAAAAGCTGTCTTAACAGTACATTTCATACGTGCTTGATTGACGCTGACACGTGCATGCCATGGATTACCAATTCTCCATAGGAGATCGAATCAAGATCTATAAAGTCCAAAACCAGAGCCTGAAATTTGCAACTTTCGAAAAGATCCCATCATGTCTAAGGGTAAAAAGTAAAAACAAAATCCCCGCGCGCGGTGAAACATTTTTCCAAAGGTTGAGTGCTGTCCCCCGCCAACAAAAACAAGTATAGAAATTGGCGAAACACCACCATTAGTCTTCTCCATCTTCTTCTACACGTAAGTGAAGCGAAGAAGAAAATGCCCGATAATGGTAAACAAAGTTAAAGTAAAGCCGCTTTTTTACTTGGGCCTAACTTGATTTGAAAAAATGGGTTAAGTCGGTAATTAAAAAATGATTAGGTTAAGATTTGGATAAAAAGTTTCCCAAGGCGGGGTTGATCCTCGACATTTGACAAAGCCTTTTTTCAGTTATTGGTTTTGACGAACAAAACGTCAGCAACTGGAAGCTATAAAGCTAATCTAGGTAGCATAGACTAGCTATCTAACGGCGTGGACTGAGACACCTACGGAGTAGGGTACCCCACGTGAGTGTCCAAATTATTGACCAATTGATGACGACACAACTATTCACTCTCTGCTGTCAATTTTCAGTCCTCTCTCTCTCTCTCTGATTCTTTTATCGGGAAGGTACTGAATACTAAACTATTCAACTTGTACTTGTTCTCAAGCTTTTAATGTAATATAATAATATTATTATATTACATAACTGCAAGTATATATGTAATGTACTGCGAGTGGTTGCATTTGGGGGCCTTTGCTGGGTACGTTGACCAGGAAAATTTTACAATGCCCAAAGCATTAACATTCTGGCATGTCAGCAATAATTTAAATCGTTTGATCTGTAAATTTTTATCTTGTTCTTTATAAATGAGGTCTTAAAAAAATTCAGAATATTAGTGTCCAAAACACTCAACACGTGTTCCTCGTTGATCATCCTGTTACTAACTTACTATTGTACCTAAAATTAATATGGTTCATATTGCGTGAGAAACTAGGATAGGATAGGAATAGTATTGTCATGTATATGTGTAAAGCACGGCCGTGATATGCTGTCGTACCCAACGGGAGTGCCTAGCCTCTACCAGAGTACCAGTGGTCTCACAACCGCTGACACACAGTACGATGCCTGGTCCTGCATCCACTTTACCCCAACACACAAGTTCATCAGAAAATGTGAATATGCTAAAAGGTACTCCAGTACGTCTATAATATAATAATATATGGACCCCAGGCCCCAACCACAGGATGAAGAAAAAAAAAACACCATATGATGAAGACAGATAAAAATGTCCAAGCTGTTCAGAACTAAGTGCGGGTAAGTTTATTGGCCAAAAAGAACAAAAAATTGTGGGTAAATACTCCGGTAAGGCGGTAACAGAAACTTCCAGTTTAAGCCTACTCACATCGTTTCAATTTATTCAGTTAGATTACTTTTGTGACAACGGAGATTTCGTTATATTTACATTCTGAGTTTGTCAATATTTATTTATTAAACTTTTCAACACCTACCACATACTTGGGAGGCTATAGTGCCAATATTTTTTAGAATGGTTTTATGTACTGGGTATTTAAGACAGTTTAATGACAATTTGGACAGTGAATATGATGCAGATTCGTCATTAATTATATAATCTAAAATTATATCCGACAACATAGCATATTAGATATTTGAATCATGCTCACATGAAGGACAATTTTTGAGGGACTGTAAGAGACAAGTGAGTCTGACGGCTGAGATTAAATGTAAAGACTGAAATTATAACAACTTAAAATTGTGCATTTAATCTCAGCCGTCAGATTCACTTGTCTCTCACAGTCCGTTAAACATTGTCCCTCATGTGAACACTATTGTTAGATATTTATCTAAATTTGCGAAAATTCTTTTTAAAGTTGTTTTGATGTATTACCTACCACCTGTTAATGACAATCTAGAAATTATGAGCAGATTCGTAATTACTTGTATGATATAAAATTATATCCGACAACATAAAAAATTAGATATTTACTATAAAACGAATTCTACCGTTTTTGTTTTAGTATAAAACAAAAGAAAATCTACATTTTTATCGCCACCCACTCTCATTCTGTATTTGTCAATTTCCTTTTTGGTACCTGTACGTAGACCTGTCAATGGAGCGCGTTTGGAGCGGATCGACCTACATCCGGATCCGTTTAACAATAACAATTTTTCAACCCGATCCGATCCGTTAACTCGGCGGATCGCTGAGAAGCCAATCTAAATCCGTATCCGGCGGATTAACGGATACCCGATCCACGATCCGGATCCGTTTATTATATCAAGTATTATTAAATTTTAAATAAAAATATTTAATTTTTATTATGATACCCGATAAAACTTTTATAAAACATTAAGACCCTTAACTCCTTAAGGCCTCAATTAGTTAAACTTTGATAAAATTTTAGTCTTATGCAAAGTTTCTTTATAATATGTATATAGTTATTATTTTATATTTAAAAAAATAATATTGTATTAATATAAATATGGACCGGATTATTAACGGACCGGATTATTAACGGACCGGATCAACCTAAATCCGTATCCGATCGTTAAGTAAAAGGGTTAACGGATCCGGATCATTAACGGATTAACGGATCAAAGTTTTAATCCAAATCCGTCAAATAACAACGGATCCGGAGCGGATCCGGATCAAAATCCGGTCCGTTGACAGGTCTACCTGTACGTTGTAATTACCTAACTATATTGGATAAAATTAATTTTGCATTGAATGAGTGAAATGCACGTGTCAATTTTATGTGGATCACGTGACCGAAGTTGCGGTACCACGACGGAAGCAGGCGCGTGGAGATAGGTCTTTTTAAATAGCATGGAGCGTATAAGCGGCATGGTGTGATGAGGGAATCATACAGGTGATATATGCGGTGGGCTTAACGTGGTCCGGAGCCGTTGACCGGCTACGTAAAAAAAAGGAAAAAATAAACCAACACGTGGCGGTTACCGAGGGTAAATAAAATCCTAAATAACCTTTTCCAACGAATATAAATGAATATTTCAATCCTCTGAAACGCCTCGAGTCTGTGAGCTTCTGAATCTGATCAGAACGAAGAGAGAGAGCGAGAGAGTAGCAGTAGATCTATAGTCTTTTTGGTTTCAGAGATCTTTTTGTTCTTTTAATAGAAAAGCCATAGAGTAAAACAGAGAGAGAGCAGAAGAAGAAGGAAGACAGAGGTCCATCTCTGTGTGTCTCTTATTAATCTCATTACTTTGTCCTCATTGCTTTAATTCATTTTGATCCCATGCTTTTCTCACAAAATTCAGTCCTACTCTTTTGTCTTCAGATCGACCAAAACAAACCCACTTTTCCTGTACCTTCTTCTTCTTCCTTAGACTAGCTTCTAGTGCTATTCTTTTTTCGTTTTGGGTGTTTTTTAAAAAGAGAAATGGGTACGGGTTGGAGGCGAGCTTTTTGCACTACGATTCCTCGAGATCCATCAGAACCCAGAGTTTCAGATCAAAAACAGAGAAGCCCGAGTCCGAGCCCGAGAAGCTATACCCGACTGAACTTTTTCTCCTCCGGCGGTAGCAATCCCTCGACTCCAAGATTACGTTGTAAAACAGGCTCAGATGCTCTACTTCAGACTACGAGTGTTGCTGAGAGTCCGAGAGTCGTTGAAATCAAAACCAGCACTCCCAAATCTTCTAATCCGACTTCTCCTCGATCCCCGCTCAAGCTCTCCCTCTTCAAGAACAGCTTCAAATTTCGGGTGAGTATCGCATTGGTTTTCAAAACCCATTTTTAATATATATATTAGCTGCGAGTCGAATTTTGACGTTGTTTATTATTGTAATGTTTGAATTTCAGAGTAGCTGTGGAATTTGCTTGAATAGTGTCAAGACTGGACAAGGCACAGCGATTTACACTGCAGAGTGTGGTCACGCCTTTCATTTTCCGTGCATAGCTGCTTTTGTACGGAAGCATGGAAGTCTTGTGTGCCCAGTCTGCAATTCCACATGGAAAGACGTTCCCTTACTCGCTATCCACAAGAATCTCACCCCCGATTCCCACCCGGCAGTCGACGACGCCGTTTCAGCACCCGTCACCCCAAAACCCATAATCGAAGAGAAAAAGGTTATAGCCGAGTCCGCTTCCCCCAGATACTTATTGAAGCCATACGACGACGACGAGCCTCTCCTATCTCCGACCGCCGCCGGCCGGATTATTCCCATTCCCGAGGCCGATGACGAGGACGCCGAAGACGACGTCGAAGAGTTCCGGGGCTTTTTCGTCAATCCCAAGTATTCTGACGATGCACAGATGAATGGTAGAGATTTCAGGAACAATGTGCAGGTCAGGCTGTTACCGGAGGCTGCTTTGCTATCGTCCGGTCGGGGATTCGAGACTTACGCAGTGGCTTTGAGAGTCAAGGCTCCGCCGCCACCGGCGCGTCAGACCACTAGCGCATCGATTCTGAACCCTTCGCACCGCGCGCCGATCGATTTGGTGACGGTGCTCGACGTCAGTGGTAGCATGACCGGTGGGAAGCTTCAGATGCTCAAGCGCGCCATGCGCTTAGTCATTTCCTCGCTCGGCTCAGCCGACCGGCTTTCCATCGTGGCTTTCTCGGCTTCGCCAAAAAGACTGTTGCCGTTGAAGAGAATGACAGCTCATGGTCAGCGCGCGGCTCGGCGCATCGTTGACGGGCTGGTCTGCGGTCACGGGACTAGTGTTGGTGAGGCCTTGAGGAAGGCCACGAAGGTTCTCGAAGATCGGAGGGAGAGAAATCCTGTGGCGAGTATCATGCTCTTATCGGACGGTCAGGACGAGAGGGTGAACAATTCTAGTTCAACTAATCAACGTCAGGGTTCAAGTGACGAATCCTCCACCCGTTTCGCCCACATTGAGATTCCGGTTCATGCTTTCGGGTATGGCCAGAACGCCGGGTACTGCCAGGAGCCGGCTGAGGACGCCTTTGCCAAATGCGTCGGGGGTTTATTAAGCGTCGTAGTTCAGGACTTGAGAATTCAGCTTGGCTTCCCTTCCGGCTCGGCTCCGGCTGAGATAACCGCCATTTATTCCTGCAACGGACGGCCTACTGTGCACGGCTCGGCTTCTATTCGGCTTGGAGATTTGTACGCGGAGGAAGAGAGGGAATTGCTGGTGGAGCTTCGGGTCCCTACCTCCGCTGCTGGGACCCACCATGTGATGTCAGTTCGGTGCTTATACAAAGATCCGGCTACTCAAGAAGTTGTCTACGATAAGGAGCAGGGGCTAATTGTGCCCCTTACGCAATCCGCGGTTCGGTCGGCGTCGTGGAGTCCGAAGATCCAACGGCTGAGAAATCTTTTTATTACAACACGTGCCGTAGCCGAGTCACGGAGGCTGGTTGAGCACAATGACTTCCAAAGTGCACATCACTTGCTCGCGTCGACTAGAGCTCTGCTCATGCAGTCCGGCTCGGCTTCGGCCGACGAGTACATTCGGGCATTGGAAGCTCAGCTGGCGGAGCTGCATTGGAAGAGGCAGAGTCAGCTGGAGGAGGAGCAGCAGATGATGATTATCCAACGGCGGAGAGTGAGCGCGCGGGAGAGAGATGCTGCGGACGAAAATGGGGAGCCGCTGACGCCGACTTCGGCTTGGAGAGCGGCTGAGAAGCTGGCTAAGGTAGCTATGATGAAGAAGTCTTTGAACAGGGTCAGTGACTTGCACGGCTTTGAAAATGCTAGGTTTTAATTTTAATTTTTAGGGAAAATAAAGTTGGTCCTTTTTTAATTTTCGTAAAAATGGAAATGTGGGATATTATTATTATTGTTGTGATGATTATGTATGGGGACAAGCTGGTACTAGACGGCGCGACCCTTTTTCTGGTCTGAGGACTTAAAACACAGAGAGAGAGAGTAGTTAAAAAAACATTGTGCCCAGTCTGCAATTGATTGATTGGGTGGAAATGGATGCTTAAGCTAGCTTTGTCCTTTTGTTTTTGTGCTTTTTTTGAGACAGTTCCATTTGGGCTCTACGTACTCTGGGGGATGCATGATGAACAAAGTGAGAAATTAAAGGTGTAAATTAGTGCAATGGATATGTTCTAAAGTGTAGAGATTTTAATGATGGGGTGCAAAGGACTATGACTATGGGAGAGCACGAAACAAAGTAGGACAATGAAAGAAGTTGCTTGGATTGGAAATGATGATGAACATATATATCAATCAGTTACTTTTTTGTCACAGCATCCTTGTCTTCTGCTCCATTGTGATAATGCCCTGGTTTTTTTTTTTTTTTTTCATTTTTTTGATGTCTATATATTTTTTTTGGTGCAATAAGTAGAATTTTATTGATAACACAATAGTAGGACGTCATACACCACTAAGCAATACCACCGATGGATAACACTTGGGCCTAGCTCGTTTGGTTCTTGGAATGTAATATTTTGGACAGTTGTTTGTTTGTTATTTCCGTGGGAATGGAAAATCAAAATTCTCACTCGAGATTAGACACAATTAATCCTTCTTCAGCAAATTAAAAATCATGTTTTCTCATTTCTAATGCGGATCTAGGTGATAGGAGCATATTTATGCGACTGTTATCTTATTTTTCTTATATTTTCTTAGCTATTTTATCGTTATTTTAGGCTTTTTGATTTGTTTTTGTGTTTTGTAGGAGTTCTAATGCAAAGATGAGAAAAGGAAAATAAAGAGATGATTCTACACATTTATAGAGATTCCTGATGATAAGGAGAGTTATGATGAGTCCCGACTTAAGAATAAAGTATTACGAAGTAATGACGATTTGTTAAAGATTATTCTTTGAGTTTTTCTATTGGAACTTCCAAATTTACTTACTTGACCTCTGTACTTTTTACACCTCCTAATAAATTTTCAAATACTAAATTTTACTCACTAAACCTCACTAAACTTCCTCAAATAACCTCACTCATATAATTTGCAAAAAACTTTCATCTTTAAAATAAAAAACTTAGCTATTTCAATGATATAATTACTCTATAAATCTTAATTAAATGTTCATTCCTAAATCAGACAACATAAATCTCTTATCCAATAAAAAAATCAAACACAAGGTATTGAGTTTCAAAAATTAATTTCTAATCAACAAGAAAATGTTTTAGCATGAACTATTCTTTGTTTTTTTTAACTATTCTTTTTTCTTTTAGCTGTGCAATAAAAAAAAAGAGTAATCATTTATTCTTACTGTTTATTTTTTTCCTCTATTTTTTGTACCTCATGATTAAATATTTTATATATATTTTTTAATTGCTAGTTTTTTTTTTGCAAATATAATGGATAGACTTAGATTTAGGTCATAGTAGAATTTCTTTTGTTCTCTATCACCAATATGCGTTCAACAAATGATACAAATTTTTATGTCACATGATCTATCATAGTTTTAATTCTTATTAAATATATATAAATGTTTTAATGAGTATGTAGTGAAATTGGAAATTGAAAATAGATAAGGAAAATAATAAAGAATGCAATCTAATATTATTGAATTGGAAACTCTAGAGAAAATAAACATAATATCTTTTTGGTATAATTATTGTCCTTAATAGTCATTTTATAAGAGGTTATAAATGTCATTTAATAATTCATAATGGAGTGAGGTCAAGTGAGCAAATTTGGAGGTCCCAATAGAAACAAAAAAAAGCAATTAAGGGACTGTTGGAGTATTATATAAAAGCATCTCTGACTTCGGGATAACTTTATTCGTGCGAGGGAGATCAAGAGTTTTCTCTTTCTTTACGTGTTTCATTATGTTTTCATACATAGCCATGTCTGGCTAAATTTTCATTAGTTTAGGGGCTGTTTTGAAGTCCTAGACATGATTGCAAATTTTTTATAACGTTTCGCTTGAATATTCTTATTTATAGATGAAAGTTGTTTTGCCGGATAATCATTAATAATTTCTAATATTTGTATATTTGTTGCGCAACTTAGATAGTTAAATGCACGTGTTAGGATCTATTGTTAAGAATTTATGTGTATGACTGGTTGTCCCATCACATGATTCTGCAAGAGTACGTAGTGAATGAATATCTTATACATGTTCATGCGAAACAACTTCTAGGTATCATAGATCATGCATCATAGTTCTATGTGCTTAGTGATTACTCAAACTTTCTTCGAACGTTAACGACTACTATATGTTGAATCTAGGAGTGCATCACCCTAGGTTACATGTTAGAGCTAAGTTGTGTTTAGTGCATCACATTCATAACGTACCAAATAAGAGAAAGTAATACAACTAGATTTATTGCATCAGAGCTAGTTGTGAGTGTTTGCATCTAATGAATAAGAATTGATAAGGAGAATATAATTTGTTTGCATGATTGTCTAGTGGTGGATGACTTTTCCCTAGCTTGTTTATCATCATTGTTTTCAAACCCTCAAAATTCATCTTTTATTTTCGTTACTGTTTGCTGTATTGTGTTGTCAATTTTCTTAAAAATGCTAAATTAAATTAGAAAATTCTCAAACTTTGTCAGAGTCTAATTTTGTGTATCTAGTTTATTGTCTCTGAAGTTCAAGTCAATCATAGTTGTTTAGAGTTTGCCGGTCAGTTCTTTTTGATTGAATAGATTAGATTTTTATTTCAGTTTGAGTAATAGCTTTGCAATTAGACAACAATCTTCTGCATGAACGATCTCTACTTGTTCTTAGTACATTCGACCATTTATCCATTATGTAGGGTTGTCCCACCTTTTTTTTTGTTTAACCTATTGAGTTTTATCTCATTATTAGTTTATTATGGTTCTTATTTTTGAAAAAGAGATAGATGCATAGGAGGCTTGGCAACAGCTATGTGATGTGTCATGGTTCCTTAGAATTACTATTTAGTTCACTTTTCTTATTTGTTGATTAAAAGGCTTTTGCTGTGATATTAAGACCTTGTAGGATTTTTAAATTAGTAACTTTGGATCATTGTTGGATTATCTTAATGTTTGTTGATTCAAATGAATAGAATTAGTTATTAGGTGTTAAGTCATACCTTTGGGTGTATGAATTTGAGGGTGTCACAAAACCAATTACACACACTTATTTACTATTTGTTAGCAAAATAACCTATTTATTAAAAATTATTTGTGGTGTGGTTGGTGTAGCCGTGTAGTGATTTGACACCAAGGTTGTCACATGAGAGATTATGAATTCGACCCCCCTTGAATACCAGGTTGGGGTGAAGTGGGAGTGGGGGTGTGTGTGTTAAAAAAAAAAAACTATTTACTAAAAATTAAAATTACGTATATTGTATATGGTTGAGATGCACATATGCATCTGATGATTCCGATGTTGTTGAAAGAAAAATCATATTGCTTATTTTGAAAAGGAACATACACTAAAAGAGGAAGGGAATCCACTCTTTTTGGTAACTACATAAATTTTGGTTTACCCACATTGATAAGGAAAAAAATATCCCCATTTTTTGTTCAAGTATTAATTTGCATAAAACTTTGCAAACACACACATATATATAAGATCACTTGCTTGTTCATTTCAAGCATAAGCAATGTCTCGATCATATTCATACCCTCCTTGTCTCAGCGAAGGTGTCGGTTGCGCCGATCCGAAAAAATGCTGCAGTGACGGTTGGTTTTTTTTTCTCTCTCTCTCTCTTGCTAACTTGTTTTTTTTAAAGGGTAAACGACAATCATTATTCAACAATCGAAATGGTGTTTAGCTTGTTCTTGAAACTATTGTTGATATTTCGCAGGATATAAATATATATGGCCTGAACTGGTTGGAAAGCATGGAAATGTAGCCAAAGCAATAATCGAGCACGATAACCCATTGGTTACAGTGTTGATCCTATTACCAGGCATGCTGGAATCTGGGGATTTCTGCTGCAACCGTGTGTATTTCTATGTGGATCGCCATGGAATTGTCACAAAGGATCGCTTACCACAAGTTGGATAAAGAGGGAGCTAGCTAGCTCGGGTTTTAGTCCTCAAAGAATAATGGTGTCTACCAATATTTGATTATTGTTGCTACTTTCTATTGTAACCCTACCATATATATATATATGAAATAGAAGAATATTTCTGAATGATAGATTTGAGTTCGTCTACTACATTTCTAATACTGTATGGCACCAGCAATTTGTTAGCTACCTCATGCAATTAAGAGGCGAAGCAATGCACCATGCATGCATGCATCTGATGAGAATGTGAGATATTCTCTCAATATATATACATTCTCTCCCTGTGACTTGATTACTTTGAACCAAACATAAAGAACTTGGAAAGATTGAGAGAGACTAACAAGAAGCGGTGCAGCAGAAGGTAAAATGAATTAACCCAATTTTCTAAGAAAATTCCCAATTAGGTCAGTTTAGCTACAAATAATCCCAATTAGATTTGGGCTAAATTATTTTTACCAACAACGTTTAATTACCTGGTTCGTCTTAATAAAATCTTACATGGTTGATATGGATTGTTAATGAATTAGATCTTCATCTGAATCCAATGTGAATGTCATTAATAAGACATTGATTTGATTTTTCAATTTTATTGTTCGATTACATTTCAAATAAGCTAATTGGTTGCCCTTCGGGTTAGTCCTAAGTAGTGATTGGGGTTGAAAATTGAGTTAGGATTAGACTAAGTCAGAGATTTTATCCATTTCAATCAATGTAACAAATTAAAAAAATCAGCACACCGATCAAATTAACGGGCCGAAAATGAATGATAGATCTGAGCCAGGTCTAGGTATCTTTATAAAGGAAAAAAAATGAATTGTAATATCACTAATTTAGAATGTAGAGTAAAACTTATACGATGATATTGTATGTGTAAAAACTCACCAGATCCACTGCACAACTCTGCAGAAATGCATGAACGAAAACCCTATGCGTGATTATTCCATAAGTACAAAATTCAGTCTTTCATATGAATCGAGGTGACTATTTCGGAAAGGAATCCACTCTTTTTGCCAACTACATTAATTTGCTATTTCTCATTTTGTAAAAAATAAATATCGTCCAAATACTCTGCATGCCTAGAATATCTTAAAATATAGATTATCATTCTGGACGATGAAATGTATATATAATTATATATAAGACCCATATGGTCCTCCATTTTCAGTACGTAGAAGCAGTCTGAAAAAAAAAATGTCTCATTACCCTCCTTGTCGTACCGGTGCATGCGGAGCCGATCCTTCGTGTTGTGTTCCGCCGGGTTCTCTCTCTCTCTCTCTCTTCATGTTTTAGTTCTTTCCTTCTAGCATATACAAATAGTAGTAGAATGTATTGAGCATGATGAGGATTTAGTGAGCTAGTGAGCAAGATGTAAGGTGATACTGGTCATACCCTAGAAATTGGCTTGCTATTGCCGCGTGGCTTCTCAGTCAACCCAATATATAGTAGTGTTGCCACTTTAGATGTGAGTCCATTGTGTAAAATAACACTGACTCCACAAATACACATCTAGTTAGGATCTCTTTTGGGACAATTTTGGTGCCAAACCACTGCACCAATCACTTCGGATCGAGCATGCAAAGTATGATATTGAATAATTATACCTCTTCTAGTTAAATATTGGACTTGAATTTTCTTTGCTTAGATGTACTTTGAATCAATAATTATATTTGTTTATTACAAATTTAAAGATACGAATCTATGTATGATTGTGAATCTCACAAGACATCAAAAATATGTATAAAATCGGTATTTTTTTTTCCAGATTTGTAATGAAATGACTTAAGATTAAAATTTAAACACATTACAAAATATCCAAATAAGTGAATCCATGTTCGCCTAATAATAAGTAGGCGGACAACAAAATGGATCCAATTAACTTCTAACTTAATTGAAAAAATTGATGATTTTCCATGTGAACCTATATATATGTGCTTGTGCATGTATGTTTTATTGTTAATAGTTTTTAACCAAGAGAATTGAATGTACGTAAATTTGAAGGCAAAGTGTTATATATTTTTAATTTCTCTTGTAAAAAGAAAAAAAAAACAAAAAGATGTATAGATCGAATTTGTTCATATGTATTTAAGGCATTATTTATTTATTCATTTCTTACAGGACACAAATGGTCATGGCCGGAACTACAAGGAAAGCCCGCGGCGGTTGCGGAAGCAACAATCAAGAGAGACGACCCTCTTGCTACGGTTGTGATTGTAAAGCCAGATCAGGTGGGATATCTAGATTTTTGTTGCAACCGCGTGTATCTATACTTGGATCAAAACGGCAATGTCTACAGGGTACCCGTTGTTGGATAGAGTTACAGCCAGCAATATTCATATATGCATCACCATCACCTAGCCTGGTTCATGTTTTTTATTCAATCAATAAATGGGAATGTTATTAATTCCCACCTCAAATGACCACAATTACTATGTATTAATGTTTTTTTTTGTCAAGATATTAATACATTAATGTTGAAATTTCACTTTTTAATAAAATAATAATAATGATCTCATTTAAATTTTAGCACAAGTCGCAACAGGTTACTGATTACCACTAATTTTTTTTTTTCAATGTTAAGAAATGTCGCGATTATTTTTTTGATTTGAAAATGACTTTCATTGATAACATTAATGTCAAAAACTACACATCGGAGTAAAAAGAAGAAATGACTTCATCAAAACCTTGCCCAAAAGCGGGCGAAGGGAGAGAAATTAAAGAGTACCACAACTTCAAGTTAAAACGGCAAAGGAAAAAAAAAGGTACCACAACCGCATAAAAAATGCTGCAATTGCGTATCAGTTTTTTTTGTCATTCGTTTCATTTTGGTTTTCTAGTTTCTCTTGCCCTACCGTCAAATTCTACCGTCTCATCGATGTTTGGTAGTTGGGAATGGCTTTGGTCTATAAACATACAAGACACCATTACAGTCTATACTGTGTCTGGTAACCATGTATGCCATGGTAGTGTTCGATCATCTGTCCGGCTGTCCCATTTCCAAAGTCACTGTCCTTTGATATATAAGCACCTGTCCTTTGTCCTCTGCCCAATTTAGTCCTAGTCTTAACTCTGAACTCAAACGTGACTCAAATGTCCAATCCATGTCTCATCTGTGACCATACAACAAACCATATATATATATGCATTTACTGCACAGATCAAGAAATGATGCATCAAAACTTGCCACCAAGTTGGGACCATGAGTGTTTCGATTGAGTAGATCGAGTCTTCTGTATAGCCATATGTTTCAACTGTCACTGCGAGCTCGATTGGCATATATGTAGGTGGCCAAGTGTGTCCACGTTTGCAATGCCACAACAACACGTTTATGAAGATTACGAGGAAGATCGAGAAAGGAACGTACACCCGTTTAGCTTGGTTTCCAGTAGTTCACTGTGATATATTGTACCAATCCGTGTCTCTGTCCATTTTAATACAGTCATATATTTCACCAACCGAAGGTGACAACAGAACAAACAATACACAGTGCATATATACAACATGCGTTTACTGCACGGATTGGGGACATGATGACTGTATATATATCAGTTTAGTACGTACGTACAGTCTGCTCTAGCTAGTCATGCTTTAACGATCCGTACCAAGTTCGACTGGCATATGTAGGTAGCCAAACATGCATGTCCACGTTCGCATGATCTCAACGACACGTTTATGAAGATCATCATGAGGAATCAAGCATAGCAAATTAAGAACCATACCGAACCAGACTGACCTAGTGGATAAATCAAGTATACATGGACAAAAATCTGTGAGAATGTGGAGTGTTGTCCCACATTGGAGAATATGGACTTTGCAAATGTGCTTATAAGGATTTGGGCATCTTCAACCATGTCAATTGGTTTTGGTTGTGACGCCCAGATTATTTCATCAAAATCAACAACTGGACCGGAGAATGCAATTGCATTGCAAGGTCGCAGTTGAGCAGATTGAGCAAGTTCAAATTGATGTAACCTACAGAGGTTGTACCTGTGAACCAACCCCCATCTTGTGACTGCATATACGCACATTCCACTTCGCTATGAATAGTGCTGCTCATACCCTTGCTTAGTTTGAGCCACAGTGATAATATGCATGTTCCTTATTGAAGCAGCAGAAATGCAACTAGATGAATAAAATCAGCCAAGAATAATGGAATTAGAGCCACTGTGATACCACTGATACGTACTTGTAGATCGTTAGGCTGCTTAGCCAAGAATAATGGAATTAGAGCCACTGTGATACCACTGATACGTACTTGTAGATCGTTAGGCTGCTTATATACTTAATTTCATACCTGTAAGGAATGAGGAGCTAGTAGGAAATTTTTTTCCCTGACACGAAACAGCCTGACCATTGCCATACCATCCCTAGCCGATCGAGGGCTCACGGCTAGGGACAGACAAACAAATATGGCAATATTCCAAAGATGGAATGAGTCATGATGTCAAGAGGCAATGGGACTGATCGATGCTAGTTGAAGTGGCAGCAATACGGGGTCTCACAGTTGCTAAGAAGGTGAATTAAGCTTTCTTATGGAGGTCATTGTCATCTAGCTGGTATAAGAGACATCCTTATTGCTGATGCCGAGTGCTGTGGATGTGGTCTTAAGGAAGAAACAGTCCTCCATGTCGTTTCGGGAGTGCTCCCATGCTCGTAAACTAGTTTGGAAGTCAACATTCTTTAGTTATGTTAAAATTTAGCAAGAGATATGGAGCTGGAGTTCTTTCCTAATGTCACCTGGTGGATTTGGCATCCTCTCATGGTATGTATAAAAAACCAAAGGTTAATATATGTTCTTTGGGGGCAAGTTAGCTTGAGATTCATGATTGGGAAAAACTATATATGTTTTTAGGAGGTCACACAAACTTTACATATTCATCTCAAAATTCCAAATCCAATCATCATTAATTACAAGAATTAACAGTATACAAGATACAATTACATAAGTTCACCTCATAATTCCGCAATCTGCGTACTGCGTACATAGCTGAACAGCCACTTAAGAACGCGTCGAAGACATAAAGAACTCCCAGATAACAGCAAGGTTAAAGTGTCTTACGTACACCAATGAATGAATTGGAAGATCCCTAGCTGGGACCAACACCACTTATCTATCCAATTTTAGATTACACCAAAGCGAACATTAAACCACAATGTGAGGATGTTTCCCCCTTATTCGATTTTGAGGAAGTAGAAGTATCATGAAAGAAAAATGTAGGAGCTTACTTCTGGGTTTGTTCCACCTTAGCTCGAATCTTCTGCTCCAATACAGATATTTCTGTCTCAAGACTGAACATTCTATTAAGAGCATGCATATTCTCAAGGGTCTCACTCAGAGTCCGGCTGTCACTCCCATCGCATCGTAAGTGCTGCATTGGACCGTGAAGGAGCTTGTTCACAATACCTCGGCTGAGATCATCCACGGCTCTTCTTGTTTTCTTTGATATGTCATCACCCATTTTTGATAAGCATTTGTCTAGCTCTGCAACTCTGATTCTTTCAGCATATGCTCTTAATTTCTTGATAGTAGGAACTGTCTCTAATGAATCCCTCCATGCTTCAAATTGCTTTGATTCTTCAGTAATAATTGATTGAGCTTCCATTGCTTTCCTGATGCGATCCTCTTTGTTAGCAGCCACAACCTCCTTAAGGTCATCGACATTGTAAACTTTAACTCCATCAACATCTGCGACACATGAGCCCACATTCCTAGGGACAGAAATATCGACGAATAGCCTCAAACCCCCAGTCTCTGGACCAACTGCAGGAAGGTCCTTCACATCCTCTTTGAAAAATAATGGGGTTTCTGATGCCGTGCTTGTAAAAATTACATCTGCCTCAGCTGCACAGGTAAGCATTTCTGTGAGGGGCTTGTAGATTATCTCAACACCCTTCAGCTCCTCACGGATGGCTGCTACTCTCTCCTCACTCCTATTTACAACCACCATCTTTGTGCAACCTTTGGCTACCAAGTGTTTGATCACAAGCTTCCCCATCTTGCCCGCACCGATCACCAACATTCTGGCAGTGACATGTGAGGATTCGGGAAGCTTCATCAAGGCAAGTTCAACAGCAGCAGAACTCACAGAAACTGCACCTGAAGCGATGTTAGTCTCAGTTCTAACACGCTTTCCCACAGTGATTGCATGCTTGAACATCCCACTGATGTTCCTGCCGAAGCCAACAACTCCTTGCCCAACTTTAACAACCTGTTTCACCTGGGCAAGAATTTGACCTTCTCCGAGGACAAGAGAGTCAAGACCTGCTGATACTTCAAAGAGATGCTGTGTAGCATCTTTATCATACAACAAAAACCGGTGCTCGCATAGCTCGGAAACAGGGACCCCACTTGTCTGTCAACAAAAGCAAAGATTTTAATGTTTTAGACCTAGACATGATTCATTTTCAAGACAATTTAGGAGCTGAAAGTAAAAACAAAACACGCTTATACTGTAGACCACAAATGAAAGGAAAGTAAGTAAATTGTTGAAAGTTTCAAATAGGGTGATCGAACAATGCCACAGGTGTTTTGTAATAAGATCCACAAAAAAATCAATCGATCAGATTTTTACCATTTATATCTTGGACCAAAAAACACATCAAAGAGAGGAAGAGTACCTTTGACATCCATTCGGTCACTTCTTTGACACCACGATGCTGAGATAGAGCTACAACATATATCTCCATTCTGTTGCAGGTGCTAAGAACAGCAGCTTCTTCTATATGATTTAAGCCACAAAGCTCCCCTATGGCTCGGGGCCATTCTGCTTCTGGAATGGCTAGTTTTTCACGCATTTCAACAGGTGTTGTGTGAATACTAAGCCCGATGACCACAATGCTGCTTCTTTCCTTTGTATATCCTGAGAGATTTATTATGGAAACTTCAGTCAAACGATACTACAAGAATAATTGCAATAAGCCAAAAAATTTATGTAGCTTGTTCTACCTTATCCATGGTAAAAAAAAAAAATATTATAGATTCCGTGGAAAGCAAATCGAAATGGAATTTGAAAATTGAACTCCTAATAAATAATATCAAATAATGGTCACCAAAGCTTCTTAATTCTAGAGCTGCAACCATCAGGAATTGAACAAGAAGTGGGGGGCATATGACGAATGTCTCTCTCGCTATGAAGTCATAATAATGAAACAATATCACTGTCACATTTTCCCACAGGTACTGAAATCATCATCAATATGTACATATGAGCTACTATACCCAGAAACGCAAACAGTATGCAAAATTCAGGCAGATAAGTGATTCAAATTTCACCAAACCAACAATTTGCAAGCAGAAAATTCAATTCCAGCACGAACCCATTACAGCATACAGCAAAAACTAAGAGAAAGTAAACGGCTTTAACGTGAAGATGAAGATAGAAACGTACTGTCAACAGCAGAAGTTTTGAGCTGCTCAAGAGCCGAAATATTGGAAGAGCCACCCTGAACCGCAACATCAGAGGCTGCCACTTCACACCTCACTCCTCTCTGAATTGATGATGACCTTCTGCTCCAAATGGGCCTCGGAAAATAAGAAGCAGTGGAGGCCCTCGACGTTGACGACGTCGTTGCCGCGGTGGAAGACGAGGCCTTCAACAGAAGAGCCTCCAATTTTGCTCCGGCGAAGCTGGTGGACACCGCCATTGACCCAAACGGCTCGAAAGGCCTGGAATTGAAGGAGAGGACAGAGGAGGAGTGTGGCTGGGATTGAAAATGGAGAAAGGCTTGTGGAGCAGTTGAAGGAATACTTGGCCGTTTGGAATTGAAAAAAAGGTTTGGTGGGTACACAAAAGAATTGACCCTCTCTGTCTCTCTGAGTTGGGATTTGGGGGTGTGTTTGCGATTTCTTTGTGCTCTGATTGGCCAATGGAACACACGTTTTATCCACACTCTCTTCATCTTCTATGGGACCCTACTCTTGCCTTCAAAAATCAATTTTTTTTTTGACAAAATCATATAAAAAGCATATAACATGTGATGGGATTCCAATAATAAGTGACAATCTTGGTTAGTTTTCCGACGTTCAACGGTCTATGATTTCAGTATAATTGAAATCATGATTCCTTTATTTGAAATTGGATAATCGTATCGAATTGCTGAGTTTTCTCTTGGTGTTTTTCGACAACTTACAGATAGCGGAAAAAATTCGTATTCATTTTTAAGATGTAGTATTTCTGTTTGCACCAAATTTCTTTCAGGTCTGAAAAATCTCTCTTAACTTTGCCTCAAACAAAAAAACGTTTATTTTTTTCTAACACGTTATAGTTGTACACTATCCGATGGTCGTCATTAGGAGGATGCTTACCCTGAAATGATTCAAGATGTTGTGATTGATCAATGTAGAGGTTCATTCCGTTGAGGTTTTCCCAAGACTACATAAAATATAAACCCGTCCATTGTAATTTGATTTCACCAAACACAATCCTTATTTAAAAAAAATTGATTTAGATGTCAGTCATTTTTACAGCAATTGGTTATTATTGAGTCGAATTGAGAACCTTTTACTTATAAATAAAAGATTTATGTCACTTTAATGTAATTTAAGGGGGGTGTATTGTATTTAGATTTATGAGGACTTTTTTTAAGTGATGGATTTAAAAAGAATTTATGGATTTACAAAGTCCATGGAATTAAAATCGTCAGATTTATCAAATCTTTAAAATTCTATAAATTTTAAAACATACACTTGTATGGACTTGTAAGGATTCTCGTAGAATTAGATAAATTTTTATACTCATCATTTTATCGACGAAAATACCTGATAAAAGCCCAATAAATAAATAAATTGCTTAGCATGAAAACTTTCTAACTTCAAAGTTTCATATTTGCCAAAATAGGAAAAAAAAAATAAAAAAATTCTCATCAAGAACAGATCATGGAGTAGAGGAAAGAAGCCGCTCATATTCATGAAAGATCAATTACTTGCGATAATTACCACCAGACTTATTTTTTTCCCTCTATTTCATTTCATGCTTTTAGTTTCTAGATTTATAAGTACATTACGTTATAAAAATTGAAGCGTTAGATTTTTTTTTGGACTCTAAAAAAAATTTAGTTTTTTTTATTCGTTTCGTTTGGTAATAGAAAAATATTAGATCGAGAAAAATAAATTTAAGAGAAATGTGAGTTTGAAAAAAAAAAAACATGTCTTGCGACATTTTTATTTGTTACTTGTCATAAAAGTTTATGGGTAACGTCTATTTCTTGTGTTGTATGTGATTACATCCTTAAATAATATGTGTGTGTGTGTGTGTGTGTGTGAAAGCGAGAAATGACAAAACATAAATGAAGAAGAAGATGAGAGAGAGAGAGAGAGAGAGAGAGAGAGAGAGAGAGAGAGAGAGAGAGAGAGAGAGAGAGAGAGAGAGAGAGAGAGAGAGAGAGAGAGAGAGAGAGAGGTGATCATAGAAGAACAAGAACAAGATGAAATAGAAAAATGAAATAATAAAAAGAATAAAATTTTAAATCCATGGAAATCTCTAGGCTGGAGGTTGGATTGTTAAAAACTTTTTGTCTTTACAATTAACACTAGACAATCCACACAATTCCATCATTTAATGAATTCTTTATAATTCCTTGATTTTTCGAATACACCTAAACTTTTACAGACTCATAAAAAGTCATTAAAAATCTAAATTGAATACACCCAGACTTGTAGAGATTTTTTAGAGAAAAACCTCCATATGGTACATGAACTATCACCAAATGCAATTTTTAGTACCTGAACTTTCATAAGGAACCTAGTGGTACCTGAACTATGCCTCCGTTAGCCATTATAGTACCTACCGTTAAATATTCCGTTAAGTGCTTATGTGGCATGGGTAAAACAGTAATTTTATTTATTTTCAATTTTCAAAATAAATTATACAAAAAAAAAATTAGAAAAGTTATCCCAAAATTCAAGACTAAAAATAAGAAAAATTATTTTTATTTTATAATATAATTTATTTCCAATTTTTATGTTTTTAATATAATTTATTACCATGTAGGTGGTTTTCTTATTAATTAAAAAATAAAAATAAACTTGTAACAAAAAATAAAAATAAAAATAAACTATACTAAAAAAGTAATTAAAATTTTTATTATATAAAAAAATGATAATTTATTTTGATTTTAAATTTAAATAAATTATACAATTTTTTTTAATAATTTATCCACAATTCAAGATTAAAATGAGAAAAATTATTTTTATTTTTGTAATATAATTTATTGCCAATTTTTATGTTTTTAATATAATTTAGTACCATGTAGGTGGTTTTGTTATTAATTAAAAAATAAAAATAAACTATACTAAAAAAAATAATTTAAATTTTATTATATTAAAAAACAATGATAATTTATTTTGATTTTAAAATTTAAATAAATTATACCCAAAAAAAGATTTAGATAATTTTATCCACAATTCAAGACTAAAATGAGAAAAATTATTTTTATTTTTATAATATAATTTATTACCAATTTTTATGTTTTTAATATAATTTATTACCATGTAGGTGATTTTATTATTAATTAAAAAATAAAAAGAAACTATATGAAAATGCCACATAAGCACTTAACGGAATATTTAACGGTAGGTACTATAATGGCTAACGGAGGCATAATTCAGGTACCACCAGGTTCCTTATGAAAGTTCAGGTACCAAAAATTGCATTTGGTGATAGTTCAGGTACCATATGGAGGTTTTTCTCGATTTTTTAACAATCCTAATTGAATACCACTAAACTTCTGAATTCCACAACAATCTTTAAAACATCATAGAAATCCAAATACAATACACCCCCCTAAATGTATAGCACAATTTTTTGAATCTCTAATTTAAATAGTTGATTAAACTTCATGTTTGGTCTTGAATATCTCGGTCAATATCAATCAAACAAATCTTACATAGAGATGACAAAATCAGTAATGACAAGTTAACTTATGCTAAAGCCGAAAGAGAGAATCAAACTGACAATGTTCCCATGGATGCTTTCAACCTGACCTTGATATATGCCCTTTTCAAAACTATTATGAAGTATATTGAACACCGATTAATCCTGTGGCTCTCTCTTATCCGTCTGATTATTGATCCGCAACAGAATCCAATGGTCATGGGGAGTGCCAAGTAAGCAAGGAAAATATATAAAGACACAAATGTGATATGCATAGAAAGTGATAAGGTTGGAGGATGTGGGTCGTGAAGATATGTGAAAGAGATTGCTCCATGAGATTTCCAGGCCTCTATTTGCCACAACTTTGATCAATGAGAAAACTCAAACTCGTACGTGGAGAAAAATAATGCTCACACTTTTGGATATGCAACTTTGTGGCTTTCATAATTTAACCACTACGTGTGACTCTTTCTACCATTGTGCTCTTTTTAATATCATCATGCAAATTCAAAGATATATTGTTGTTTGATTATGTACTATATAAATTTGCTGAATGGTTATATCTTGCTTTGGTTCAATTCTAATAGTCCTGGTGTTTGCTAAACCACACAAGGGTAATGAGAAAAAAAGATATGAGCTACCTAGAAACGTTATTGGAAACCCATTTTATTGTCTGTATTGAATAAAAGATTTTGCATAAAAAAGGATATCTTATGAAAGTCTGAGGAAAAAGAGATACATTGATCGATCTATGGATCTTCTATTTTGCGTGAAAAATAATTCGAAATGGATACAATGCGTATAAAATATGTTTTTTCTTTAACATGAAGTTACTTAACATTATCGGTCATGTCCGTGAGTGATTGAAAAAGAGATATATTGATCGATCAATGAATCCTCTATTTTGCGTGAACAATAATTCGAAATGAATATTATGAAATGTGTATAAAATCTGCTTTCCCTTTGGCGTGAAGTTACTTAACATCGTCGATCGATCATGCCCATGAGTGATTGAAAATCCAATTGCTCAGTAGTTGTAAATTAATGATCAACTAGCTAGAATGCACTGAGAATAATAATTTTCTTTTCCAAAAACAATATATATACAATCTGCAAGTACAGTCGACGTTGTTCTTTTACCAAACCCAAGCACATTGTTTTAGCTAGAAGTACACTAGGAGCAATATAATGTGATCCAATCCGACAATCTTGCCGTGAAGTTTTTGTAAAGCATAGTGAAGAATAGGGTTTTATTTTTTCCAAATGGCCTTGGTCTAGCTGAGCTTGACACTTTAGTTTTAGCAATATGCATAAACTAGCTTCACTTTAGTCCCATCTTCATTGTGTTTTACGATAAAGGATGATCACAATTAATTAAGCTAGCCAAAACAGATGTCCATCACAAAATCTGACTCGTGCTTAAATAGTTCACAAGTGTTTGTCAACAATGGAGAAATAGCATAGGGTTTCAAATTGGGACAAACCCCTGGCTTGAATCCATCTCCATTCTATTTTAGACCATGTTGGGTAGTGCATTCCAAGATATCTCTACAACTGATTGATTCCAATGGCCCTATCTATTCTTTATGAAAAAACAAGTTGATTTTAGTGCAAAAAGTTACTACTTTCCCACCAATAATTATGGACATTGTCTTCAAAGTCATGTATACAAAGATTTCAGTATCTAGCTTAGCTATAGCTTGTGTCATTTATCTCACAGGCTTAATTCTGAAAATTCTATTACATTCTGTTACCCAAATTCATCCAATTGAAAATTCAATAATGTTATATATGTATCATGGGAGCGGCTGTTTTGTACCATGGTTTTGGTGTACCATGGACGGCGTCATAGGTCAGCGCCGTTACGTCAATGCGTCAAGGCTTGGGTAAAATATTGGTGTGGATCCTAATATGACTTTTCTCTATATTCTATCGGACCACTCTTCCGCTTAATCGTGATGATCCACCTTGGCAATCCAAACCTGATCCACCTTGTCTCATCTTTCTCATCTGATCCTAGTTTGGTTTTGACAATCCAACTATAAAAAATGATTGTGCTTTCCCCCTTAGGATATTCATTATTCTGGAATACACCACATTCGATCTGGTTCAATCTTCAATTAAAACTCAAACCTCATTGTCATTATTCGATCAGATTTAACCAAAATATCATATCAAATATATGTTGATTGATAGATCTCAAAAATTCATCCATGAATATCGCGGCCGAAAGGTCTCTGGTTTCGATCTGGTGTTGAAAAGGTGTTGTGATCTCTCTCTGGGTTTCGATGATCACTTTATCAGATAATTAATCAATATGGGTTAATTATTCGATCTGGGTTTCGATGAACAACGGATCTGGGTTTCGATGAACAAAACGGATCTGGGTTTAGAATAATTATCACCTTATCACATCACCTTCAATTAAAATGGATCTGGGTTTCGATGAACAAGATTAAGAGAATTAATCGTGTAATTAGAGACATGCTCTCTCTGGTTTCGATCTGGTTTCTGGGTTTAGGTGGAAGAGTTTATCAAATTTTCCAGAGACATTCTCAATGACAATTTCAATCATGCATGTGAGAATGTCAATAGACTAAAACACCCTGCAGTCAAAAAATTTCACGTTTTAGTAAGAAGGCTAACGACAACGATCCGTTAGGAGAGTTTTCCTTATTAAATAATACTGGCTTTGAAACGAATGGCTGGGATTGTGCCACGTAGACAGGTACACTAAAATCATGGTGCAATCCAGAACTTCCCATGTATCATTATCGAAACCAGAAGAGGGGGTTGAGGCGACGACAGCTATGGTGATGATGAAGGCGACATGCTCTGCTTCTGTTGCTGCTGTCTCTTCTTGGACTTAGTCCTCTGGGTTTGGGTTTGGGCTCTTTGGGCCTAGGATAGCTTGGGCTCCACTAAAGGGGACTACTTTTGTTGAGGTTTGGGCTTCCACGAAGGGTGTTTTGCCACCCTCGCATGTTACTTAGCGTCTCGAGGCGATCCAGCCCAAATATTGGATCTTCTTGGGCATTTGGATTGGTATTTGGTCCTATGTCTATAACATTGTGATTATCTCGGATGTGATTAGAACCTTCAAGCGGCTTACCGACAAGGAGTAGCTCTTATTAGTTTGCTATGATATGACGTTTTGTTTGTACCACAATTGCATGTTTAGACAAGTGGAGTGCTAGTTTATTTTCAATAGAAGCCATGAAGTTGTTTTTTAGTTTGTAGAGTTCGCTTTGTAGAAAGTTCAAATTCGATTTGTAATGAATGATATTTACTTAATTTAAGAAGTCGGCCCAAAATACTAGCTCCGATCTTCTAAGCTAAGTGTATGTATGACTCTCGCGTTTGACTTGTTGATTCATAATGAATTAAACTTCATTTAAAAAAAAAAGATTAAATTCAGTTTACTCCCTTGAACTTTACACCAAACATCATGTTAGTCCTTGCACTTCTAATTTAATCAGAAACACCCCTATACTCTTTGATTTAATAATTTTAGTCACTCCGTCAATCAATCCGTTAACTTTGACCGTTAAGTGATGACGTGTCATGAGTGGGGCCCATTCTTGGTTGACTTGGCAGTGACGTGGCATCCCCAGTCATCAACCAAAGTTGACTGAGCATGTCACGTCATTGACGGAGGGACTAAACTGATTAAATTAAAGAGTATAGGGGTGTTTCTGATAAAATTAAAAGTGCAGGGACTGACATGATGTTTGGTGTAAAGTTCAGGGGGGTAAATTGAATTTAATCATTTTCAAAAATACCATTTTACATAGAAATCATGTGCTATAATAAGGAAAAATTTCTATGAAAAATTGTATCTTTGAAATTTTCAAGTACGGTTTGTACGGGTTCTCAAAATTATTTTAGAGTCTTAGTGAAGTCTAACGTGAGACATTATGAGGACCGAAAAAGTCCTTTTTAACTATTTCATCAAATTAAAATAACCAAACTAAAAAAACAGTTAGGAGCCGCTTGTACGTAGCGACGATCAATTCGTCGCTAAAAGTGTTTAAATTTTTTTATTTTTTTTAAGTTTGAAGAAATTTAAGAGAATTTACTTATTAGGCTCTTTTGGACTTTATGATTAAACAAAGCAAATGGACTTTGGCAACACATTGTCTATCGAAATCGGGTTTCGCTTATTTTTGTCAATTATGCAAATTGAGAATTTTTTTTTTTCTTATAACACATGATTTCTATGTAAAAATGGTATTTTTGAAAATGATTAAATTCAATTTACTCCATTGAACTTTACACCAAACATCATGTTAGTTCATGCATTTCTAATTTTATCAGAAACACCCCTATACTCTTCAATTTAATCAGTTTATTCCCTCCGTCAGTGACGTGGCATGCTCAGTCAGCTTTGGTTGATGACTGGGATGCCACGTCACTGCCACGTCAGCCAAGAATGGGCCTCACTCATGTCACGTCATCACTTAACGGTCAAAGTTAACGGATTGACTGACGGAGGGACTAAACTGATTAAACTGAAGAGTATAGGGGTGTTTCTGATGAAATTAGAAGTGCAGAGACTAACATGATGTTTGGTGTAAAATTCAAGGGAGTAAACTGAATTTAATTCTAAAAAAAATAATAATCAAATGAGAAAATTAACAGTATCATAATCGTCAGTCAAAAAGTAAACTCTTGGAAAAGTGGAAAACCTCCCTTTGGACATTGTCAACCAAATCATTTTCATCCCCTTACCATGGATACCAATTGATCGAGGATGAAGGAATTCGGGGATCTAGTCCTAATGAAAACTTCTCAATACAATTAGCAACCTGACTACAAAATTAAAACAATGAAAATTTTGGCAAAATAGGCCTACATAGAAGTTAGAAAAATATGAAAACTTATTAGAGAAAGACTTCAATCTAGAATGAGCCAACCCTAAACGTAAGGAAGGAAATATGGAATTAATCTAGATTGAAGTCTTCGCGGCTCTCATCTCTGAAGCAAGGAAATATGGAATTAATAACAAGGGTCCTTGACCAATGAAGACTTTTTTTTTTTTTTTTCAAATTGAAAATATTACAGAGCCGCGAATTCTTAGAATGTAAGCTAAGAATATCCTAACTCACGGCCTAATAAGAACGCACAACTCAAAATTAAAATTTAATAATATGTGTATGAAATAAAGCACAAATTCGTGATGAAAGTGTTTCTTTAAATAGAGGTGAAAAACCATTCACAAGTTTTCGAAAAACAAGAACATTTAACTAATACTAACAAGAACATTTAACTAATACTATTCTGATTCAAAACCAAAGATTGAACAAGTTTTCAAGTGGAGGGTTCAAAATAGGTACTTTACTAACTAATCAAAAACTTGTCAAACAAGTTATGCAAGACTAGGGAAACGCAAGTTCGTCGACGAAGGTTTCTGAACACAAGTTAACTGAATGGAAATCTGGAAACAATCCCATTGACATGATAAGGGAAAAATAATCAAGATGGGGAAAACAAAGAAAATATGTCAAGCGGAACAAGCTCCGACAATGACACAATCTGGACCATCGAGTTACTAAGCCACACCCACCGTCCGTCCAACTGTCTTGTTCTCATGCACAGTTTCTGCATCCGAACTATTATAAGGTGAGCTTTCGTTCTCGCTGCTCTCTAGGACTTAAATAAGGGTTAACTATATTGACCGAGGCCGAAACGACGACGAACGAGGCCAATTTTTTCACAAGGTGCCCATTAATACGTAGTAAATACATCAACGAAATCAAATCTATCATTAAACATTTTTGATTTCTTGGATCGCACTATCCCTATATGTCACTAGTGTTGTTTACTATATTCATTGGATATAAAAAAAATGTATACCTATCAAAATCAACAAGGTTGAGGAAGAATAAATTGGGAAACTGATAGTTAGATGTGAATATTGGGATAAGTTACACCTATGGTAAAAAAAAAAAATTTGTCACTTTCGTCTTTGTTTCAACCTCGATCCAATGTGGTATGTCATATTTTTTTGATAGGTTTGAAAACTATTATAAAATACATGCCATGACAAGTAGTGAAAACATTTATATAAAATCCATTACCTGATTGCCCGGTTCCGTAGAACCAAATACAACCTTACCTTAAGAAGAGTCACTAGAGCTGCCAAACAAATAACCATTACGCACAAGGCCTGAGTTCGTCATTCCAATCATGGACACAGCCACATCGGCAATAGCTACACCATTCGGAGGTTTAGGGAGGCAAATCTCAAGGAAGTCATCTGACCCCTTTCTGCGCTCAGTTGCCATCAATAAATTTCTTATAGTGTACTAACTTTTTTATCATGCGTTAAAAGCTACTCATACATACATATTTAAAATACTAAAGCCACTAACTAAGGCGAGTTTAGAATCCCCTACCTTGAATTCCGAAGTTTTGACTCCAATCGCTATTTAAAGTAGGGCTGGGCACGGGACGGGACGAGCCGGGATAGAGGTGATCCCGATCCCGTCCCGCAAATTATTTGCGGGACGGTACGGGACGGGATTACAAGTTTTCAAAATTGATCCCGCACATCCCGAACTCGAACGGGATCGGGACGGAACGGGACGGGATCGGGATATCCCGACATTCAAAGTACCTTCTTTTTTTTTGTAACAAATTCAAAACTTGTTCTTAAAAAATTATAAACCTAAGCTACAAAATGACTTATTTGGTGCTTCAAAGCTCTAATTTTCACCATTTTTCACTACAATATACATCCACAACATAACTTCATTCAAATTCTACTACAAATTACAATATACATTCACACAATAACAAAAAAACTCAACAAGTAGAAAACTAATTCTTCATTCGGGACCATCTTATTGCCTCTAGCCATGAATTACACAAGTTAGAAATGCCGATCTAATTGGGAAGTAAGTTTAGTTTTGGTGTTGAACTGAGAGTATGAGAGGTGAGGATATCGACAAAAAAAAAAGAGGTGATGAATTGAGATGAACGCAGAGAACTAGAGAAGAGACTAAGAGAGGGATCGTGAGAGATTGAGAGAGAAGAGAGAGTTTGACTAGATTTGAGACCTAGATGAGATAATTTGGGTCGGGCCTATAATATTTATTAAAATAAAATTAACTTCGGGACGGGACGGGCTTTGCGGGATTTAGAAATCAAGTCCCGCGTCCCGTCCCGTTTGTGCGGGACGGTACGGGACGGGATTGAACAGTGAAATTTAATTTTCTATCCCGTCCCGTCCCGCATCGGGACGGTTCGGGATCGGGTCGGGATGAGCCTTTCGGGATTTTGTGCCCAGCCCTAATTTAAAGCTAACACCACCACATCAACTTTTCTTCTAAGTAACTGGAGTCCCAAGTCCGACATCATTGGAGTGTTACTATAAAATTTCCATTCAACAACACTCACCCAACCAAATCAAATTCACTTGATTATATAATGGTACTTTATTATTGAGTCCTCACATTGGATATTCCACTTCAAGAAAAATTCGGAAAAATCCCTCGAGCTCCTTGATAATTATAGGAATCCCACTTTGTAATTTCGACTAACTTAAAAATCCCTCTAACTCCTTGATAATCCGCCTGAGTACTCGATTGTGGTACGCAAAGAAGATCTGCGCATCCGACTGATTCACAGAAATTTTCCAAAGCTTGTAGGCGGGTCATAAGTCACCCAAAGTACCTCCTACCCCTAAAACCCAAAGAGCTAAGTCATGGGTGAGGGTGTCAAGGCGCACACCCTCCTCAGAAATCTGAAACAGCCTAGCTAATACCCGCTGCCACTAAGGCCTTTAAGTGAAAACAGAGCGCCAGCCAACCTACCTAGCTAAATGAACTCGGAGCCAAGGATGACTAACGAGTCTCACTGAAGATTCATGGCTACCCAAGGAAACCACGAAATAGAACGACGGAGAACGTCGCTAAACCTGACCCGCACCATTAACTCCGCGAAGAAGAGAGAGACCGCCGATTAGAGATGTTGTTGACAATTTACGTTGTCGATGAATGTCCACCCAAAGACAGCTAGAGTTTGAGAAAGGGACTCCCATATCTTCAGAGGTTTGATCCCTTCTAGTATAACCAAAAAATTAATTAACCAAGCTAAAAAAGGTATTGCTTCACTCGGTAGTAATGGTGACATTTCAAGAGTTTGAAATTGAAAATGAAGGAGACAAGAGTTTGAGGGTGTACTCAGCTTTGTCAAATGTTAAAAGTCATTTCCTTCTATATATATATATATATGGTTGTCTTATACTCGTCAGCAGCACTGAATTGTTCCAAGCAGGTATCATATGATCAGCTCCACTTCTAATTATATGTTCGTGTCAACCATAATTACGAGGAAGAACGTATCCAATATAGCTCCTACCACGTACTCCTTTTACAAACCTAGCTTCCATCTGATTTTCTAGTCTGACTTTGAAGTGGCTCAGATATACAAGTGCATATAGTTTTAATTAATACTAGCTAGATCAGGACGACGAGTCTCATCCTCATCATGCATGAATCATTAGCTTTGTTAAATTTTTATATTTTTTTAAAGTGCATAATATATACTAGTCCTTCATTATCCTATTTTTATGAAGTCAATGCGCTCGTGACATTATTAGGTTGAGAATGAAAGGTATTTGTATAAGGGGAGTGAAATGCATGTGATGATCGATCAAGGACATTCCACTTGAAACTTGTGATAATTACTAGTTACATATCCTGTGATGGATAAAGGGTTCAAATGAAAAAAGGGTTCTCATTTCTCAAGCATTAAGATGGCGTTCAAGCCAAATGTTATGTTTCTGTGTATCCTCAATTCCTCATAACATCAGCAAATAAATTTTACTGAGAAAGAAATAATAGCATTTTTTACTTTGTATCGAGGATACCCTCTTTTCAAATTACGCACTCTCGCTTAATTTTGAAGTTAGTGTACACTAGAGAGAAAAGAAGATAAAATTCGAACACATTAACCGACCACACAACTCGTGCAACGAGTAAATCAAGGCTGTAAGAGCCGGAAGAGATATCAGATTTGCATGAAATACAGTTGTAACAGCGATGATTACGTTCTTATCTGGCAATTTGCAGCTCCAAAGTCCAACTGCACCCGAAAACGTGTGACCATTGGCCCCACTTTCGTGACATCTTCATCACCTGAAAATCCATATCGAAAAGAGCTCCACATTTAAGGATATCAACCAACCATGGTTAGATAAACTAACCCGGTTAAACCCAAGCTGCACTGAAACCTTTTTATACGACCCGTTTCGTTTCTCTCTGACACAGACAGACACTGAATTTCTTTGTCACTAAAACCAACCATGGCTAACAACGGAGACTTTAGCTTTGTCCGGACGGGAAGTATTGGACGCCACGGGCTTCCGAAGATCCAAACCCACCATGAGTCCACGGAGGTTTGCCACGACGACAGCGCAACTCCGGTCAAAGCCAAGACCATCGACGAGCTCCACTCGCTTCAGAAGAAGAAGTCATCCCAACCCACCACTCCCATCACCGGTACCGGAGCGCAGGGGTCGGCTTTCAACTCCATTTCCGAGGAGGACCGCCAGAAACAGCAGCTCCAGTCCATCAGGTAATTAAGAAAATTACACATCGATCGATCATCAATGACCAGTACGTACCACTACTGTTTGTTAGTTTGTTGTGCATGTATATATATGTATACTAGCTTGGATATAAATATATATGGATTTTGGTTCTGATCGATCGAAATGTTGGTGTTTGTTCAAGTGCCTCTTTGGCGTCGCTGACGAGGGAGACGGGGCCGAAGGTGGTGAGAGGTGACCCGGCGGGGAAGACCGACGGTCAAAAGGCCGTACATGTTGAGCATCATCTTTATGATAGCTCCCTCTTTGGGCTTAGTGATAGTGCTCTCAAGTTTACCCACATCCTCTACAACCTCTCTCCTGCTGGTAAATTTACTAATTACATGCCATTAATTGATCAGATTAATTTACCATTATATATGTACATTTCCATGTTTATAGATAAAAGATAAAGCCAACCTTCTTGGTTGATTGAGGAATCATATATTTTTTAACTCAAAAGTAAAAGGTTGGATCATATAGTTTATCACATTGATCGACAACTGATATTAGTTTATCGTGTCATTGTTAGAATTGCTATTAGATAAGTACGTCAACTGGTCGTGATAATTGATGTAATAAGTACATAATAACCGGTCACACAATGAGGCTAAAGAATATTAGGTTCTCCGTAAGTGAGAGGAAGTTTTCTCTCAATCGATTCCACTCAACATTTGTTTGTTCACAGAAGGTTGGGGATTACCCCTATCACTAACTGCTCAATATTAGAAGGATTAGACATGATTATTTTTTTAATTGAGTACCAACAATTTCTGAAATACGAGAAAGGTCAGATCGATGTGTGTTTTATCTTACAGAACTGTATGAGCAAGCTATCAAGTACGAGAAAGGTTCATTTATAACAGCATCCGGTGCCTTGGCCACACTTTCCGGAGCAAAGACAGGCCGTTCACCAAGAGACAAACGAGTCGTGAAAGATGAAGAGACCGAAAATGAGCTTTGGTGGGGAAAGTAAGTGTTAAATTGCTTCTACTTCTACCTGTAAATCTGATATGTAATATCACATTGGTTTTTCAGTATTATTTTAGATTACGCTAATTCATTCATTAACTTCAATAATCTTGATTAGGGGCTCACCCAACATTGAAATGGATGAACACACTTTCTTAGTGAACAGAGAAAGAGCTGTTGATTACTTGAATTCTTTGGACAAGGTACATATTCAAATCACCCACATGGCCATATTTTCATATATATTGACTTATTCAAGACATGATTGCTTAATGTAAACAACTGGTATTAATATTTTAATCAATTTGCTTAAGAAATGGTCCTAGAATCATGGGGCAGACGTGTCCATCGGCTGGCAATGACAGTTTGCAAATTTGGATTGAGTGGATCCTTATCCAGTTCCTAAATCTAAGGGATATGCATATTCGTGTATTTTATTAGTCTCCAGTCCAAGGTCATCATCCATTGTCCCAGCTGAACAAGTGCTGTTTATCTGTGCATAATGCATATAGGTGTCTGATGCTGAAAATTGATATCTACCTTTGCCACCTTCTTTGCTTTTTCTATGAAATTGACGTAGCTAAATTGATGCTTTAAAGAAAAAGTTGACAAAAGTATATTGAAGCCTTAGTGGGTTGGTTTGACCTGTCACTTTTAGTAATCTTTGTGGAAGTGTTCCACTCCTTTCTTGATGAAATATACAGTTCTGTAGTAAAAGGATTAAAACATGGGACGAGATGGTTAAATCCAAGAATTAGGATTAAAGTGATGAGATGCAAGTGTACTGTTATAGTCGCTGTGCTCAATATATGCTGGATTTTTGCAAAAGTCCTTGAAAGTGGTTGTCTTTTTATGATTGAACAAAAGCGAGGACGAAAATAGGTCTACAGTTATGTTGTTAACATCATACTGCAGATTTGAATAACTGATGAGTACAAGCTCTGGGGAAATTTGTTTGAATTTAGTACACTGGAGGATCTATCATCTATGTATTATGACCAATTAAGTAAATGATTAAATTGTAGAGAAAATGATCTCCTATATTATGATAATTCTGTTTTTGAATCCGAAAAGTGAACTGAGTCTTCCAAAACTATTTATAGTTTAATTGTAAAACACATTATTGTAGAGGTCATTCCCCCCACTTTATAGCAAATGAGTTGTGCAAGGCCTCAGGTCTCAGGATTTAGGAGCTTTGTTATTATTTATATATAAGCTCTAATCCATTCTTACGCAAGGAGTGAAGCAAACGATTGTTTGACTTAAAATTTTATAATTTTTCTTATGTCTCTGCTTCTTCCATTGGTGGTAAATTATACAGTCTCCATTAGTGACTGCTGTCATGGTAAATCTACATTTCAGGTATTTGTGAATGATCAATTTATGAACTGGGACCCAGAACATCGAATCAAAGTTCGAATTGTATCTGCAAGAGCTTACCACTCCCTCTTTATGCATAACATGTAAGTAATGAAGCTGATATGCCTACCTGAAAGCTGTGAGGCTGCAGCATTTCACAAATGCTAAGCCTTTACTAGATTAGCACTCTAATACGTTTACTCTTTATAGTTATGTTTTTCTAGTTTCACCTTTACTTAGAATTCAATAGGCAGTAGGAGTTCTGCGCACAGCTTTATATAACTGCTTATAAGGTTGTTACTAATTGGTGTTCAAACAATAACTGGTTCGGTTACAGGTGCATCCGACCCACTCCTGAAGAGCTGGAGGATTTTGGTACTCCAGACTTCACAATATACAATGCTGGGCAGTTCCCATGTAACCGTTACACCCACTACATGACTTCCTCTACCAGCATAGACCTCAATCTTTCCAGAAGGGAAATGGTCATCCTTGGTACCCAGTATGCTGGTGAAATGAAGAAAGGCCTGTTTAGTGTAATGCACTATCTCATGCCCAAGCGTCGAATCCTCTCCCTACATTCTGGCTGCAATATGGGGAAAGATGGCGATGTTGCCCTTTTCTTTGGCTTATCAGGTACAGTCAATTGCTAACAATAAGTAATCTCTTTTGTTTCTCTCCTTGACTATTTGTTTCAGATTCTTTTATAGCTTTTGGAAATGATGAAATATATCCTTTGGGTCATCTGTCATAGGTACCGGGAAGACAACTCTGTCTACAGATCATAATAGGTATTTGATTGGAGATGATGAGCACTGCTGGAGTGACAATGGTGTGTCAAACATTGAAGGTGGTTGCTATGCTAAGTGCATTGATTTGTCGAAGGATAAGGAACCAGATATTTGGAATGCTATCAAATTTGGGACTGGTAAAAAGATGATATTATAGAACATTGTTCTTTAAAGATGAGTGTTAGTAGATGAACTGCTATGAACTGCTATTGACATTATTATTAAGCATATGTGTTTTGCAGTGTTGGAGAATGTTGTGTTTGATGAGCATAATCGAGAAGTGGATTATTCTGAGAAATCTGTTACAGGTAAAGATCATCCATAGCTTTTAATAAACTGAACCTACTCGTATCATGAATTGTTTTTGCCAATCTCCCTTTCTAATACTTTTGGAATCGGTTAATATAAATCGTTTGCACAAATGCATTGTGGGTGACTTCAGAGTTGGTCAATTTTCCCTTACCAGATATAAGTTTGGATCCATATGTTAACTATTGACAATTTGTAATAAATATCTTGCATATGCGTTTAGATAACCGAAACCATTGCACTATTGTTCATTAATCTTTATTGTAGCAAGTCTTGTTGTACAAATGATAATAAGTAAATAATATATTAGAGAATGTTGATATGAATCATGTACAGAACCTTTTCTGTACAAAAAAATATTCAGGACCAATAATGTTTCTTGCTGGTTTGACCATGACAAATTTTTTGCAGAGAACACCCGGGCAGCATATCCTATAGAGTACATACCAAATGCTAAAATACCTTGTGTTGGTCCTCATCCAAAAAATATCATTCTCCTGGCCTGTGATGCATTTGGTGTGCTCCCACCTGTGAGCAGGTTGAGTTTGGCCCAAACAATGTACCATTTTATCAGCGGCTACACTGCTCTGGTACTTATTCAACTTGCGTTCCATTCAAAACTTCTACTTCTACTAGTTGCATGCCTTGAACTTTATTGATAGAAGTTCCAATGGAAAATAGGTTGCCGGAACTGAGGATGGTATCAAGGAGCCACAAGCTACATTCTCAGCATGCTTTGGTGCAGCATTTATAATGATGCATCCAACAAAGTATGCAGCAATGTTGGCTGAAAAGATGCAAAAGCACGGGGCTACAGGATGGCTTGTCAATACAGGCTGGTCAGCAGGAAGGTGTGGAAATTGTATCAACAGAATTTGGTAGATCCATTTTGATCTTTACCTATTTCTTACATTGAGTTATTTTGCAGGTATGGAACAGGTAACCGCATCAAATTAGCTTATACCAGGAAGATTATCGATGCTATTCACTCGGCTACCCTTTTGAATGCAACCTACACCAAGACTGAAGTATTTGGACTTGAGATCCCTACTGAGATTGAGGGTGTACCTTCAGAAATTCTGGATCCAATAAACACTGTCAGTTGGCTCTCCTTTTCTTAGTTAACTACCACATACATACTTTGGCATGCTTTGTATTTGTATTAACATGTTATATGTGAATTCTTTCAATGACAGTGGTCAGACAAGAAAGCCTACACAGACACACTACTCAAGTTGGGTGGTCTGTTCAAGAAGAACTTTGAGGTATTCATGAATCACAAGATTGGAAAGGATAACAAGCTCACCGAGGAAATCCTTGCAGCGGGTCCAATTTTTTGATCAGAGACTAGTGTGATTGGTGAAGATCAAATGAAATGAAATATATGCACATAGATTTGTGATCGATAATCAATAATTTCCTCCAGTTTTATGTGTAAATCACTTCCATAAACAACCAATAACTTCATAATAACTATGTATAAAGAAAGAATACTGTCATTCTGTTTCTTTGGTTGTTTTACTGAATTTTATTTTTTCCATGTTCGTGCTAAAGGCAACTCATGTATGCAATAATATATATGTTTGATTATGTAATGAGTTGAACAGATTGGGAGAATATTTTCTTGTATTTTCATCTCTCATGCAGACAACAAATATATTACAAGCTTTGGCATAGCATTTACTACTACTTTACTTTGCATTTTCTCACTTCAACATTTCCCCTCTAGTTGGAGCATAAACATCACAAATGCCTAACTTGCTCAATGAGTCTTGAAAAGCCTTACTTGACACGGTTTTAGTCAGTACATCGGCCAGCTGCTATTCAATGGGTACAAATGGGAAAGTAATTAACTTAACCTCCAACTTCTTTTTAATGAAGTGCTGATCAACTTCAACATTCTTAGTGTGATCATGTTGCACTGAATTTTAAGATATATCAATAGCTGCTTTATTATTATAATGCAACTTCATGCTTACTTAGGTTTAAACCCAAAGTCACGTAGTAAATTTTGCATCCACAATAATTCACATATTCCATCAGTCAACTTTGACACAACACTAAGAATATATTACAACGAACCAAAGAATGATTTTTATATGGTTAGAAATCCCTGGACGTCTATTTTCCAAGTTTTTTATGGTTTGTGATTATCATTTGTCTAGAAGTTATGGCCATATTAGTACAAGGAGATTGGGCGGCACGAGAATTTGTAGTTTTTGACGGAAATTCATGTTTGAGTGCTTCTATTCATACCCCCAAAATTAGTATTTGGACCTCCTCACTTATTCGACCTTCAACTCACTTTTTCAAATACTCAATATGCTAACTACACCTCCCTAATTTTCCAAATTGACTTTAGCCATAAATTTAAACTATATTTAGGGTTCTCCGACAAAGATACTCAATAGCAATAGGGATGACAATGGATTGGATCGGGGTTGAATATGACATATCCATCCCCAAACCCAAATCAAATACCTTACCCAAATCCTAACTCAAACTCATTCTTTCGGGTATGAATATTACCCAAACCTACACTCATTGGGTAACGGATATCCAATCTCGCACAATTTACCCAAACCTACAACTAAAATATTAATCTCTGTTTAAAGAAATTTAAACCAATTATGCTAGAAATAAAAATTAATCTACACAATAGGCTAATTACTCCACAACCTCACTTATATCACATAGTATTCAAAGTTCAAAATTAAAAATTACATTATCCAACCATAGGAAATAATCCAAATAAAAATTACACAATCCCAAAATAGATAATAATCCAAATAAATATTTCGGTGCGGGTTCGGATTCGGGTACGGGGATGGATATGCTATATCCATACCCTACCCAAACCCCAGTCCAGTTTTTAAAATCTATGCAAATTCAAACCCATTACCCATTTTTCAGATTTAAACCCAACCCGAACGGGTCGGATATCCACATATACCCAAACCCAAGGGTATTATTGTCATCCCTAAATAGCAAGCAACCACCGAGTTCTACTTCCATTCACCTTCAGTCACCAAATTAAGTTCCAGCTACATCCAAGTCTAGTATTAGCCACCGCAAAGAGCAGTGTTGCATTCCTTGCATCTCACATTAGAACCTTCCTGCAAGAAAGAGCCCATGGTAATTTTAAAGTTGAATCAAGAATCAAAAATAAGAGAAAATATTTGGAGGCTTTCTTGAAATTGAATCAAGAACCAATATATTTTGAAGTCAACAACGAATTTTTTGTTGTTCACAAGTTGGTACTAGAGGCTCGTTCACCTGTTTTGGGGCCCAACTATTTTGTTTTATGAAGGATTGATTATAACTCTCAGTGTAATTATTGGACATAAAAGCTCCAAGTCTTTACGGCTGGATGTATTAATTTCTTGTTTTTTTTTCCTTCTTTGGATTATATGTGTACACCACTAACTAATGTTTATTATATGTTTGTACTAAAGATAGGAGAGGAGTTGTTATAATTATTCTTTATTGTTTTACTTTGCTAGATAAGTTACTAAACATTGTCATCTATGAATTTGATCTCTCAACTTTTACTTTAGGTGCAACTCCAGCATTACACTTTTGATATCAATAATTTTATGTACATACACTAGCAATAAGTGAAGTGATAAAATATAGTCCAGTGTACGCCAAGTTTGTTGAATGGAGTTATTTTGAGAAGATTTTTTTCTTTAGTGTCCTTATTGGTCATTTTTATGAGTTTTTTTTTCAATAAGGAAAATAAAATTACATAACAAAGCCTCTAGCACAGACACAGCCCAGCTGGTCTAGGTAAAAAGCATTATAAGCACTAAGAGAAAGTCGTCGTTCCCAGACAGAAACATGAATTGATGACATCATTTTATATGAGTTGACAAATTCAACCATAACTTGAAAAAAAAAAAAAGAGGTTCAAATATTAATTTTGGAGGTATGAATAGAAATACCCTTCATGTTTCACAGCCCAAATCACACTAAAAGAAGCATGTGCAATATATTTTAAATGATGTGACACGTTTTGGTTTGTTGGAGTGAGTCATCAAATTATGGATCAATCATGAGAGACCCTAACCCAAAAGGAAACTTTAGTTAATTGGAATTTTGGTTTCTTTCTTTGTCCAAGGGTTTGGTGCTCATATCACCATTATATAAGAAACCCTTTACGCATCATTCTGGGCACAAGAGCAAATAGCTGTGTTTTCTCTCTTTCTCTTCTCCCTTTCTTTCTATATTTTATTTCTTTAGTTTTGGTTTTCTTTTGTAGTTAGGAGCTTGATGATTCTAATACATTTGATAATAAAAAGACAATCTTTGTGATAGTTGATAAGATTTATGAAAATATTTTGACTTCAGGGGACTTGCAGAACAAACTAAACTTGCAGTATAAAATACACAGTACTGATCAAGATGTTACATTTGTTGACTGGTTAGAAAATTTGGAAACTGATTGGTTAGTATATATTGAACAAGAAGTTCTTTGGTCTGAAATAACAATTTTGCATTTGAAACTGACTGCAAAATTGATGGAACTAACAAGTGGTCCGAGAGAATATTTTTGTAGATATCAAAGAGTCATCCTTTTTTCTTTCGGTACCAAATTGTCCTTACCAAATTTGCGTTTTACACAAATATTACCGCATAGTAAGCCAATTGGTATCAAAGAGTCATACTAATAATTTTGTATGACTCTTTGATACCAAATTTTTTTTCGATATCTACAAAATTGTTAGTATGACTCTTTGATACCAATTGGCTTACTATGCGGTATCTCATCCTTTTTACACAAATATTTTAGACTTTTTGTTTGATTTTTTCAGACTGGTTTTTTGTCATAACCCCAAGAAAAAAAAAAGACTTTTTCATATTTTAGACTTTTTTTGTCATAGCCCCAAGAAAAAAAAAACTTTTCCATATTTTAGACTTTTTTTTTTATCATAAGCTCTAAAAAGACAAATACGTTTTTTCTACATAAAAAAACAAACACCAAACAGCTTCCAATTCATTTGGATATATATGTTATGCGTTCCGGAAAAAAGTTCGAAAACATCCGGAAAGTCCGAAGCATAGAAAATGTTGTTGCAGAAGAAGTACTTGAGGTAAAAAAAAAAATAGAGGATCTATTGCCCCATAATGGCTAAAATTAAATCTCATATGGCAAAAATCTTTAGGGAAATTATCAATTAGTATACTTTTATGTTGTTTTCCCACTGTTTTCATTGTTGAATCTTGCTGAGGTTAAAGTTAATGGATGCAAGTTATGTTATCTCATCATACGAAGATGATGAACAACTTACATTCTTGGCCACCAAAAAGATTGTTGATGTTGTTATTACTGTAGATGAGGATCTCGTGCCATATGGATGCTATAAGGTGTGTGTGATCAATTTTTTTGTTTTTATTTTTTATTTTTAAGGAAACCAGAACAATTCCTTCTTATTCTTAACATATATGTGATAAGCTTTGATACTATTAATTGTCACTCTATTTCTTAACCCTTAAGTAAACACTAATCAAGATAAAGACATAAAGTTCATTTTCTAACAGTTTATTTCTTTTTTAATCTAGGTTTTTATAATTCGGATGAAGATCAAAATGGTTGTCTCTATGAGTTTTCCAACTTATGCAAATATTTCAAACGAAATGCTTTAAGAAGCTTGTATACTGGCAGGATGCGAGTATATGTAAACATTTCCCTGTATAGCAACAGGAAAATCAAGAAAACTCATCAGAACCCATGTAAATTATCAAATGTTATTGATAGCTATGCGAAAATGAATAAAATCAAGAAGGATGAGAAGAAAGAGCTTATAAAGAATTTCCAGAAAGCTATAGTAATGTTCTCCATATATCCTGTAAGATTGGACATAATAAGGGAGCTATATATCAGAGTAAAAAACTAAGAGGATAAAAAAACAACCAAGTGTAGAAATTTGTAGATAATAAGAATATTTTTTGTAGAAATCAAGTCATGCTTTTATCTTTCGATACCAAATTGTTCTGACCAAATTTTTTTTTACACAAATATTTTAGTATGACTCTTTGATACCAAATTTTTTTTTTTTATACCTACAAAATTGTTAGTATGACTCTTTGATATTTTATACTTTTTTTTTCTCATATCTCCAAGAAAAAAAAAGACTTTTCCATATTTTAGACTTTTTTTAATCATAAGCCCCAAGAAGACAAATACGTTTTTCTACATAAAAAAATAAAAAAAAAATACATGGAACACATAGTTATTCTTGTTTTTCCAAGCAGTAGAGCTTCTGATTTTGTTGGATTAAACAAAATCAACGCATATAATCATGTAGACTCGATATTATATGAAACGAAAGACCTTGATTGTTGTCATTGTAGTCGAAATTGTCGCAACACAGTGAAAACTTGTTGTAACCGTCGAGATTTTTCGAGCTTCGATTTGCTGTCATGAGTCACAAGTTGGTCAAAAAGAGAGGAACACTAGCAAAGGTCATTAGAAAATGAAGATATTTTCAACTCAGTTCGTGGATACGCAATCGGTGAATTGGATGGTCTGGTGCTGAGAGTGGCCAGAAAATGATAATTTTATTCTTGAAATTGACAAAAAAAATGGATGAAAATACCAAGCGGTCCGACTAAGTATATTTATAGATATTTATTATCGAGCTCATCGGTTAGTGCCTTGTCCACTTACCCTAAACCTCTGAACCTAAATGCCAAACCCTTCTTCTACTTAAACGTACCTCACTCACTCACTTTAGGAACTGTCATGATGAAGCCATTGATCTCAGCCCAACCTTTCACTATCATGGCCAACCAAATTATCCTAAAACAACCCTCTTTGCAGCCCTCTTCCTCCCTCTCCCTAGGAGCCATCCCCATCAAAGTTGAAGGAGTTAATCGACACTTATTCAAAGTGCTCCAAGAAAGAAAGAGAAGAAGATTTCGGGAAATGCAAAGCTGATTACCAGTCTCATAGAAATTTGTACGAGTAAAAAAATTTAGTTCCAAGTTCTCTTTTGCAAACTTGGATTCATGTGCAATTGGACTGTGACAACAATGTGTACATAGATTACTTTGCTCAGAGAGCAACGTTATTAATGGCTATCTGGGATTACTTCGCAAAGCATTTAGAGGGCATCAACCTAATGAATGTTTATTGAGTTCAGCAGAGTTCATTGACCGAGTTGCAATCAATGACGAGCTGACGACGGAAGAGAGCGAATCACTGGAAGCTGCGCATAGCTTCATAATACTAAGGATTGAGGTGGCTTCCAAAGAAAAAAGAGAGAAAGCTGCAAGGTAGGCCACAAAGAATGCTGCAAAGAATGATGTTGGAAAGAGGGCTGCAAGGAGGGCTGCAAAGAGGGCTGCAAGAAGGTTGCAGGGCTGATATTAAAGGTAAAACCTAAGAGAAAAAGCTTAAGAAAAATGAAACTGATTCTGTATTAGATTCCCAAAACTGTTACAATTAATCTTAGCAAGGGTATTTAAGCTAACTAACAAATTACAGAATGTTGACACATGGCTACAATTGAAGAAATTTAAGAGAATTTACTTATTAGGCTCTTTTGGACTCTATGATTAAACAAAGCAAATGGACTTTGGCAACACATTGTCTATCGAAATCGGGGTTTTGCTTATTTTTGTCAATTGTGCAAATTGAGAAAATTTTCCTTATTATACCACATGATTTCTATGTACAATGGTATTTTTGAAAATGATTAAATTCAATTTACTCCCCTAAACTTTACACCAAACATCATGTCAGTCCCCGCACTTCTAATTTCATCAGAAACACCCATATACTCTTCAATTTAATCAGTTTAGTCTCTTCGTTAGTGACGTGGCATGCCTAGTCAACTTTGGTTGATGACTGGGCATGACATGTCACTGCCAAGAATGGGCCCTACTCATGCCACGTCATCACTTAACGGTCAAAGTTAACGGATTGACTGACGGAGGGACTAAACTGATTAAATTGAAGAGTGTAGGGGTGTTTCTAATGAAATTAGAAATGCAGGGACTAACATGATGTTTGATGTAAAGTTCATGGGGGTAAACTGAATTTAATCCTATTTTTTATGCCCAATTTTTGTATATATCCAAAATGTAAAAAGTCACATTAGAACGTGATTGTTTGGTGTTGGATGTGGATATGAGAATATCTCATTTAAAATATAATTATCAGCTAATCATAACTCTCATTTAGGCATGGATATGTGTTGGACATAATGAAATGAAGCAATGTAATATACGAATGAATAGGGAGGAGAAATTCTGAAAATTTATATTGATCATTGTTTGCTTTGTTGTTTACAAGTGTGGGTATTTATGCTAAAGGTAATGGTGAAAATTATACAGGGAATTATTGGGAGAAATACAAACTTAAGCTATTAGTTAATGTATACAACTAAAGCTAGTACTATGTGTAGAGTTCTTAGGATAAAGTTAGGCATGTCATGTTAGAACCAATTAGTAATCTGAATACAAACAGTATATATATATTTCTACAATTAAAATAGTCAACAATAACTATAACAACAATCAATTGATATTGAAACTAAGAACAAGAATTGAAATTGAATTTCACTAACTTGATCAGATAGAGGCCTGCGTAGCAGTGACCTAAGACAGAAATATAAAAGTCTGAACAAGAGGTTATGTCGGCAATTGCAATTGACGATCGGTTTCATTCGTTTGCAACTGTTCGACTTTATTCGAAATTTTAATTTCAAAAAATAAAAATATTAAATCAAAACCTAATTCAAATTTAATCAACCGAGCCCAAGAGCCCATCTTTTGGCTTTTATATATATGTGCATTTCTATGTGTAACCCAATATGAAACCCAATAGAAAAGCCTACTTCTCACTTTTCACCCATTGAACTCTTTACATGGGTAAACTCATATAAAGGGTATCAACCCTCACCATTTCTTCAATGTGGGACTAAAGTCCCACAAGTTCCTACATGTCATTGCTGTGGAGTTGTGCCAATGTGTTAAAGTTGATGCGTCTTGTCTTATTTAGACAACTTTCGTCTTTAGTTTCAAGTTTATCTTTCTCTGAGTTTGAATGTGAAATATGATGTGATGTTGCTACGACTGAATCATCATCCAATTCATATGTTTGCTCCAACTCATGTGATGAGTGTATGTGTAACTCATGTTGTACTGTTGAGTTGGTGTGGTTTTGGGTTGCTCTGTCATTAGAACACAAGGAACATTATCTTATTAGATATAAGTCAATTTATAACATCAAATCCCTTTGAACACGAGAAATTAATTGGAGAAAATGAGCTTAAAAAAAGAGAGCAAATTTTAAACGCAATTTCAAATGAAAGATGCAGTTTTGAGTAGTCTTTATCTCGATGGTGATAAAAGAGAATGTTTTAATGAAGTTAAAAATAAATTAGCCACAATGTTGTCTCAAAAACTTGAAGAGAATGTCATGTACACACTCTTGTACATGACTTTTTGAAAATAGTTCATAATGAGATGAATTTTTTTTTTTTTTCATTTTTGGTAGGAAATATACTTTAAAAAAAAGATTATGTCAATATAAGAGAAAGAGATTGTGCTTAGATTAGACAAGCACCAGTGATGTTCTGATGAGTACTTGAGAACCTAGAAAGGTTCAACTCCAAGATTTCTTAGCTGCAATGTTTTTTCTATCTTCGCAAACATTTGTATCGAAACTTTAACTTGTTCAATCTTCATAGCACTTTCTTGGTCCTCTAGTGAGTCCAAGAAGTGCTTGAGGAGGATAGAGGCTTGAGAGCCCAATTGCATAGGTTCTCTCAAGCCAGTGTTGAAAAACCACCAGACTTCAGAACAAGGCCGAACCTGAGATTTTGGGACTTGAGGCAAATTCTAAAAGTTGTGCCTTCAAATTTTAACATGTATACAAATTTTTTTTTACATAAAGATACAATAGAATAATCAACACAAATTCAAGAAAAAAAAAATAAACAAAACATAATATCCAAAATAATATATATTAATATGATCAATTACTAAAGTTGAAGATGTTCTAAACCAAAAAAGAATCTTATTAGGTAGAACTAATTGTCAAAAAAAAAAACTTTTTACACTTTAAATAGGTAAATAAGTTTTATTTTATTTGGGCTTCTATTGGAAATTAGGCTTATTTTGACATTCTTATAATATATATATATATATATATATATATATATATATAAATATGAACATCATCATCCCGACTAATTGACAACATAACTCAATCATCGAAACCGCTCATTGTTTAGATTTATTTTCAAGAATTATCCTTGCAAAAAATCAGCCGAATTAGAGATTGTTTGGTCATCTATTCATTGTATAGTTTACAGACAAATACAGTCCATTAGATAAAACTGAAATGATGAATGTGGTAATCAAATGGCTAAATAATTTCCAATTTGAATTTTTTTAATCAAAATGATCCTTGAATAATGACCTAAAATATAGACGATGTTGATCATAGTTTGTACGTTGCAATGAGGATGTTCGCATTTTAATTCACATGTGGACGTACTGTATATATATATATATATTTTCTCCACTATATCGAACTATGCACTTTTAAAATACATAGTTCTAATGTCAACCGTCAGATCAGATATATTATACCATATATAAGAGGGCTTCTCCACTATGGAGGTCCTTATTTTTTAAGGTGCGGAGTTTTGATCTAAACTGTCAGATCAAATTATTTAAATAGATTGACGGTTGTGATCAAAACTCCACACCTTAAAAATTAAAGACCTCCATTTTTTTAGTGCTGTCCAAAATTTTGAGCCCGAGGCGGCTGCCTCTTGAGTTTCATATCAGGCACAGGTCTAATTTGAATCATTTTCAGCCTTACACTAGAAACATACACACCCGATGGGTGTAGGTATAAGCAGTTAATTGAAATGGATATAATAGTAGTGTAGTGGGTAGTTAATGTAGATAATTATATTTTTTCTATTATTTGTTTTACATTATTAACCATAACTACAAATTGTTTTATAAATTTTTTTAATATTTAAAGAGTGTTTTGGTACATTTTTTCTGTTTTGATTAATAATGTGAGTTCTCTTAAATATAATATAGATATGTGAAAAAGTTGAGGTGGTTCGGACCCCGTCAAATCCCAATGACTGTTTCAAACCTGCTTGTGTGGCTAAATCTATCTATATTTAAGAGAAGAGAGATTTTCTATCTATATTGTGATTTATACATAGGGCTAATGGCCGTAATTTATGAATAAATGAGGACAAAATCATAATTTTATTATGAACAGTAACAATAATGGTAGAATCATAATTCATGAATAAATGAGGACAAAACCGTAATTGTTTTATGAATAGTAATTACAAACTGTAACAATAATGGTAGAATCGTAATTCATGAATAAATTGAGGGAAAAACTGTAATTTTCTTTTGAATAGTAATAAAATAGTGTATTTTTCTTCAATAGAATGGCCAATAATGTATTTTCTTACAAAATAAACACCAAATTAACTCATATACCCATAAGAGAAGACAGTTTAATTTGTGAAAAATAAAATGAAATGAAAAATAATAATAATAATAAATTGGTAATAATGACAGTATTAGCCGATCGTAACACGAGATTTCCATATATGTACCAAATGACGAGATTTAAAGGTCTGCAATCATATTAAAGTCTGCACTCAGATTGTTCGTTCTTAGTGTAAAAATCTAATGTTGAGACCCTAGTAGTAGTGCTCACATGCGCAAGCCATTGCTATGGATTTAGGCATGGGCATCCGATGTAATAGAAGCTAGCTCTTCTCTTATAGGGTTTACCTGGTTCAATAATAAGTATGTTATTGATGACTGTCGTGAACTATGTTCTTGACAATTGTCGTTAACATGTTGATGATCGTTCTAGATTGGTTTTGCCAAACTTGCCAAGGAAGACTTGCTCTCATTTAGAAGAGCCGTTATGTCGAACAAAGCCCCAACCTCAACTCCATGTGTTAAATATGTGAAGGTTGGCTTCAGTCTCTTGTGCTTCTTTGAGGTTCCTTTGTTCGGTCTTGGTGGGTTATGTGTATTGTGTTTTACAGTTGCCTTGAGCTGTGTTGTTCTAGCTTTGTGTCACTCGGTTCTTAGCTTACTTAACTTCCCAAGTTTCCCATTCTCCTCCTAACAGAGAATAACAGATGCATCAGTCTAAGTGTCTAACCTACAGTATGGAAGATACTTGTCCAAGGTACTCAGACCTGTCCCTTAACTCCCTACATATACCTCTCATAACAGTTTATCCACACCTGCAATGGGAATGGAAACCCGTCTCATATGGACAGGACCCCTACCCCTGTTCAAGTAATCCATGCTAAATAACGGCCCTTACACCTACAAGGAAGAAAATAAATATGGCTTTTCCAAATTACCACACCAAACCAAAACCTTGCTCAAAGAAGATCAGCAACATTAGCCGGCAGCTCCTCAATTACAACATTGTTGAACCTCTGGATGTCAAACAACATCCTTTCATCATCCTTGGTCACAAAGTTGATGGCAACACCCTTCCTCCCAAACCTCCCACTACGGCCAATACAATGGAGGTAGTTTTCCGGCTGTGTTGGAAGGTCATAGTTAATCACAAGCGAGACCTGCTGGACATCAATACCACGGGCCAACAGATCAGTTGTTATGAGCACACGAGAAGAACCAGACCGAAACTCTCTCAAGATGGTGTCCCTGGTGTTTTGGGTGGAAGAAATGTTGAATGAACTGAGTAAGAATTTAATGTGTACTACCATTTGGAGCACACATAGAATTGGAAGTATAATTGATATAAAATATAAAATGTCACTAGATGCAAATAATGCCACAAGATGCCAAGATCATGATTATCAAAGCCTAACTCAAACGTCACAGGTTACATACTTGCATAATCGATGGCACATACCATCTAGAGAAAAAACAAGAGCCACAACATTGCATCAAACGAACATACATGAAGAAAATATCAATCTCATATCTTAGATTTATGTATGCATTTCAAAACTAAACGTGCAAATAATTCAAGAGTATGTATATTACCTCAAAAATGTAATTTATCTGAAGATAAAGTCATAAAACTTATATTCCTCATAACTCAGTTGCAGTAAATTGCTACTTATGGTTTAACAATTCTTACAACTTTGGTATTACATTTTACAACTAAGATTCAGCCGATGTTGCTGCATCATCTTTGTGCTTGATCATACCAGAATCCACAAGAATGGGGATCTCAGCTGCAAGCCATGGAGCAAGTCCCAAACAGAGAGCATGCGCTACACCAAATCTAGGACTGCATAACATAAGAAAGATATTAATTCATAAGTACTCAAACCTATAACTCCAATAAAAAAAGAGAAGGTGCTTATCATCCTTATAGTTTGTAGGTGCAAAGGAAATGAGAAACTAAGTTGAGGAACATGCAATGCTTATGTTTCCTTCAGTGCTTCCTATTTATTGGATAAAAAAAGACTGAAAATTTTTCTAATAATCAATCACCATGAGAATGACATGAAATATCAAAATTAATGTTTTCTATTTGTTTCAATTGCTTTTAAAGCTTTATAGTTGCCTCTCTGAAAGTGGATTTCTTATCCACTGCTATGATGTCATCCAAAATCTGTATGATGCACATGCCTTGTTCATGACTCATGAGTGCGTTTGTTATTGAATGTAAGGCCTACTCCTACTAGGTGCCATTTCTGATTATAAAGGTGCCTAGAAGAATTCATCCTACACCTACTGATCTGGGAAATAATATCCTAGCAATGGTGAAAATATGGTGAACTGATGGCTCCAATTTGCAGCTACAGTAATTAACAATTTGTGTTCGATCAGCAAAACAGAAAACTACAAGCATTACAACCAGTAAAAAGAGTTTTAATACCTTAAATTCAAAGCTTCCTAAGTTCCTAGCTATTAATCAATATAGCCGACTAGGGAAGGTCCCCAAATTCTAAAGAAACTGATAACCCAAATTGAGGACTAAAATATAACTGTCCCATAATTCATCCTGCCCACCCCCAATTTTGTCTACAGGCCTTCTTCCAACCTGATAATACCTTGATCTTTTAACTTAAGAAAGAAGACGACCCCATTGGCACCGTGCAACTGACATTCACCTCACTAAATAACTTCAACCATAGATTAAGAGCATTTTGGCAATGTAGAAAGACATAAATCACATTTTGGCAATGTAGACAAGTACCCAGACTTCTACTCTGAACCATGTTAAGTCATAGGTGTTAACCTGCTCCTGCCCAAGAATCCTTCCAGAACCTTACCGTACTCACCCTTACCCACTACAAGCTGACAGCGCCTAATGAAAAAATCATTTTTTGGGTTATATCCTTCCATGGACTTTGATTAGATGCCCTCAACACCAAATTTGCACACCACCAATTTTATATAAGCTGATATTTGTTTCTTATCACAAGTGACGGACCCAGGAACTTTTCTTCCTTAGGGGTAAGACGAAGAAGCTTGCACCCCAGCTATTTCCCTAGCCCTAGCATCTTTGAGGCAATTAATCAAACTCCTTGCCTTAGTCTATTTGCATACCTGTCACTACGTCAGCATCCCTTGCCACTGTGAGCTTCATTCAGGCATTTAACACACATCTTGCTCACACACCCTTGAGGAAAAAAAAAAAAAAAGCAAAACACATCAAGCTACTAAGTGTTTAACGGCTGACCATACATTTGAAGGGCTTGACTGGCACTCTCTTTCCAAATGGAACCTCCACAGCCGCTTCCCTAGCAAATCTTCGTTTTTTACCTAAAGATTGTATATTCCAAATCCACCCCTCTTTTCTCTCATGGACACTAAATCCAACTGAAGTTCTCCTTTATTCCTTCCCCTCTACCAACCCAAAGAAAATCCCTCATCACACGCTCCAAGTTCCTTGCCACCCCACTTCAGATTTTGAACAAAGGCAGAAACACAAAACAACTTGAATCAACGTCAACCTACCTTCCCTTGAATGTCAGCCACTGCAACTTTAAGCTTCTTTTCAATCTTCTCTATTGATGGGATCGCAACAACTTGGTGCTCTAGGGTCCACAAGCTTGGGCTGCCTACTGCATCCTTACAAGGTGGCATGGGTTTACAAATCTCAAAGTCGACCATTATTGTTTGGTAACCTATTATATCAAACGATTGGTTGACACTGTAAAAGGTGCTGTGTTGAGAATGCTTCCCCATGGAAGAGCCATATTTGTTTGGGCCGACCTTGGTTATTTATTAAGGAGGTACAACATTGTGGCTACAGTAATAATGTTCCATTAAATATGGGAGTTATGAGTTTAAGCTTGTCCCTACTTAAGTTCTACCATCCACTAATCTCAAGAGGATAATAGGTACTTTGCTCCTAAAACACAGTGAATTTGATGACTATACTTGGTCCAGCTCATACTTGATCAAGTCGAGCTCCTTCCAGAGGAGGAAAAATTAATGCAGTAACTAGAGCTTGCTAGAAAAGTACCATTTTTGTAAGCCCAAGATTAAGTCCATTAGCCCAGCTCTAAAATTAGGCCCTTTTGGTCCAAAAAGAAGTCTCCAAGTGAAATAAGAGTCCATGTTAGCAAAGTTAATAAATATACAAATCAAGAGTCAATGTATGAGTTAATGCTGAGTGTTATTAAGAGTATTCAGGGGTCTCTTGTTACTTAATGAGTCTTTAATAAGTCTTTTGGTATTTTATGAGTCTTGGCACCAAGGTAGATTGGAATGAATTAACTGTTGAAGGCTTGGTCCTTGGTATCTCCTCTCCTACCTTATTCTCTTCTCCTCCCGGAATTTCGCTAAGTTCTCTGTAACGACAGCAGCTACAAATCTTCTCTTTATTCTAAAGTAATCTATTTCTTAGCATTTCTATCTTGCTAATCCACCATGACCGTAACAGACCCACCTATGCTTTGTCGTAGATCATCCAGCTCCTGTATCTTGACCTCCAAATTCTTCTTTTCTTTGTTCACTTCTCCAAACGCCTCCTTACTCTGCACCATTAATTACTCCTTAACCCTCAGTTTTTTCATGACTTAAAGCCTTCCCATCCTTCAAAGTTCAAACAATATGTCCCCCACTATTCCTTATAACCTCTCTTGAACAAAAGGTGCCCAAGCCACATACTTTCAAACCTAAGAGGCCCAGGTCTACATTTTATGAATCTGAGCTTGTCACTTCTCTTTGTAAATCTTGAAATTTAAGAAGTTCAAGTAGTTTGTGTCCTTAATATAAACTTATATCTCCCTTTTCCACCGGCTTCGATAACTCAGGTAGTGCAGATAAAAGTATTTCATGATTCAACATCAAATCATTAGTGAAACATACATTGTACAGGATAAACAAACGAGGCTCACGGTACTCTACCACTCTATTACACAGACCTACCCTGACCCTAATCAAATGATTAGGCCGTAATTCGGAGCTAAGTCTGAAATCCCTGATACTACATCAATTTTATACCATTTATTTTCCCGGTGATTAAACATATGAAATCACAATAATTTGACAAACACACAAAAAAATAGAAACAATGAAAAAGCAAAAGTACCAGTTTTTGGCCCAAAGCGGCTTGAAATGCACGGTCAAGCAAATCTTCCCCCCTCTATACATCTGCACCGATCCAAAATTACCCAGAAATTGAAAAACTTTACTCGGAAGAAAAAAATGGGAAAAGTGAAAAATCGAAAAAATCTTGACCTTTTGGGTCTTGCCGTCGAGCTGAGGGAGCTCGAGCTCAGGAGCGGTAGCAGGGTAGGTGACCGGAATATCGAACTGGAGGTCGAACTCGTACTTGAGGAGGTTGTGGACGTACCAGCACTTGCCGGTCCAACGTGTCCCCTCGGGATTGGCTGCGGAGATTCGGAACCAGTCGTTGTCGTTGGACTTGTTCATCTGAGTGTAGGCGATCAGCGACTTGTACTCCTCTTTCAGCCTCTGCGTCCACGCCGGCCCATCTCTCGGTCCGGCCTTGGTGGTTAGGAGTGGGATCTGGGTCAGCGTCGACTTGGTGTTCGGGTCCCAACCCTCCATTGTTCGCAAACCCTAACACGAAATTGGGGATTGAGCTCTGTAAATGTAACTCGCTCTCTCTCACTCACTCGCTTTGTGCCCCCGTTAGAATGGTTGCGAGTTGCGACTCCTTTTCCGGGAATATATTCAGACGAAAACTGAAATTGGAGGGTATAGTTGGCATTTTGATTTTTGAAAAAAAAAAAATCCGGTTCATGCATTCAAGTTTCAAGGCTCTTCAGTATTTGCATACATTCGTTAGTGTAATTCCATGACTTGAACCATCTTATAAAACACTTTTTATACGTTGATTTTTTTTGCAGAGATAATCTTTAAATATTATTTTATAAAATCAACGGTTCAAATTATGAAATTACACTGTCGAATGTATGCAAATAAGAGAGAGTTTGGATACAGAGATTGGATACAGAGATCTGACTATAATTTTTTTCTTTATTTTTCACAAATTGTAAGTTTTTTTTTCTCGATTAAGAATAAAGAAAAAACAAAAGAGATTACAGCTTAAACACGTCGGGGCATCCACCTTAGATTGGTCAAATGAAGAGCATTAACAGTAGTAAGAGGGAGAGACTAATTTCAGACTGCAACATCCACTCCATGCCCTATATTTGTAATGGCATCAACTACAAAATTAGCTTCTTAATTTGAATACATGTCGAAAATGAACTTGGTCACAACATTTCATCAACTGTTGGATCGATGTCTCTCACAATGAATTTGATACACCAAAGGATTTGTGTACGTAGCACCATTGACGCTATCAAAAAGTACTTTAGAATCAGCTTCTACTTGAATCTTGGAAAATCTTTATTTAGAGCTTGTCGAATACCTTCTCTTAAAGTTAGGGCTTCAATTACAATGACTGAAGCATGCCCAATATTTTTAGTAGAGGCAATAATACGATCTCTAACGACAAAGGTTGCTACCGAACTTTTATTATGATTGATTGAGGCATCAAAATTGAGTTTGATAAATGATGGATCTACCATTTAATTAAACTACCATTTTTATGAATAGGAACATTAGTATCCCAATATTGGGATAAAGCATAGCATTAGTCCTAGCAAAGAAAGTTTGAGCAAATGAGTTTTTAACTTGATGAAACACAAATTTGTTTCTCGAATGCCAAATATGATAGCAAGTATTGATGAGAAAAATTGTCGCATTTGATGGGGGTGGGGTTTCTCATTTGTGTTGCAAAACTTGCTCGGATAGTTTATGGTGTGTACGTGGTTGGGGTGTGCGTATGGTGTGTGGTTTTCAGCCCACATTTTAATGCTAACTAATTGAATATTGGTAAATAGGGTCGCTTTGACCCGGACAATACTTGGGTGCACACGGGTGTGCATCTCATAATGCTTACCTCAATACGTGGACCAAAGAGGGACTGCCACGTGTCCTTTTTAAAAGAAAAAAAATATTTTTTATGTTATGGATTTTGCATCTCCGACCCCCGCCGCTTCTCCTCTTCGCCGGAGACGTTTCTGGCCACCTCCGACAGCTAAATTGGTCTCAAATTCTTCGTCTCTTTATGGGCTTTCATTCACATAAGTTTCTTCACCTATGGTTCATCGTACGTGATGAATCGAAACTCGAAAGGTTCAGCGAACTCCAAGTTTTCGAGTTTCGATTCATCACATACAATAAACCATAGGTGGGAAAACTTATATGAAAGGAAATCTCGTGAAGAGACGAAGAATTTGAGACCAATTTCGATGCCGGAGGTGGCCGGAAAATTCTCCAGCGAAGAGGAGAAGCGGCGGGGGTCGGATATGCAAAATCCATAACATAAAAAAAAATTTCTTTTAAAAGGGACACGTGGCAGTCCCTTATTGGGCCACATATTGGGTAAGCATTATGAGGTGCACACTGGTCGTTCCTTTGACCCACTAAGGCAAATTTTGCTTGTTCTGTTTGATAAGAGTTTGTAGGCTAGTTGTGCGTGTGAACCACCAACCCTAGTATCTTTGAACTTTCTTCGCCCAGAAAAAAAAAAGGTCTGTAGTGAGACTCTTGAAGACCAGGATGTTGCCTTTTGTTAGACTTTATGAGCATGAGAAATTGCTTTTGAAGCATAAGAATGGTATCACACATCAAACCATCTTAGATGATATCGTTCTCGTTAGGTAGCTAAAGGCGATACCATGCTAGTATCTCGTACCAAGCTTTTTTAGTCTCAAAACACAAAAGTTGAAGAACTTGGCCGGAGCGTGAACTCGCATGTCCTAAAAGACATTATGCCACATAATTATTTGTACTCAAAGTTATACAAGTTGTATTCTAAATTATACAAGTTGCATATACAAGTTGCAGCAAGTGTGCCCACTCATGTGCAGGAGACCAGCTGCAACTTGTATAATTTATTAACTATGCTATGTGTTGTGCACCCATTGGCCAAAATTAAAGATGCAAACCTTCCAATTGGAGATGGTTAACATATAGAACCCATTATTTGCATAAACAATGACATTTAGATATGCACTTTTCACAATATAACTTTTTTTTGCAACTTCAGATGGAGATGGTCTAAGCCTATATCTTTACCAAAGTTTTGCACCACTATCATAAAACATCTCAATCACCTTTGAGCTATACCTTAAGATGCCACATATAATAGATTCATTCCAAGTTTCTACCATGTTTCTTCTATTCAGTCAAGAAGTAGTGCATCTTTGCAATTGATATTTGTGAAATTATTATAAAATAAACTTAATTATTTATCTTCATTTTCTTCTTTCTAGCTCATTCATTTTTTTTTTCTAAGAAATTGAGATAGGAAAACAAATCTCAAATATGAAAAAAGGATCAAGCAGTTGGTTTTGAGAGAGTTCAGTCTATTTGGGATCGAATTGGAAAACATCGATCACTTGAAGATAGCGAATCTCGGCAAAAAAGTTTCAAAATGTCAGATTAAGAATCGTTGTTTTATATGGTCGTCATAGATCCAAATCCCTTGTTTCATATAGGCCTCACAGATCTAGAAGAGTTAGTTTCAAATTATGATTCTTTATTCCAGCCTCAGCTTCAACTTGATTCTCCTTTGGTTGGGGTTCAAGATGCTGGCTACTATCAATAAATTGATCAAGAAATATTGTTGGTAGAGCTGGTTTTAGTAACCCGATCCAATCCCTAACCTTAGTGCTAGACCTGGTTCTACAACTAACATTCACACTCCGATTCAGATTCCTTCTCTAAGGAGGAGAAACACGCCCCAGCTCGAGCACTCGCCATATGTATTCTTCTGGGTCCACAAAAACTACATCAAATAGCTACCAGCCAGGTCACACCTCTTCTCCTCCTAGTGTCACAAGCGCTAGGAAGGTGGAGGTGGAGGTTTATAACTCTTCGCTCAAATTTTCTAAGGAGTGTGGCTGTAGAATACACACCAAATATCGCATTTATACAACTTGAAAAAAAAATCGATCAGAACATTAAGGAAGAGCTCTGTAATGAGCTTATGACTCAATTTTCTATTGATATGGATAACAAAGAAGTGCGCAAAAAGGTTGATCAAATCATGAGAAAGATTTTCATATATTCTAAGCATGAACGACATTCACGCTTCAGGAAAATGGAATTGTTTGAGAGAGTTGTTAAAAAATCCTCCCAAGGAAATGACTAATAAGACTGGTCTCAGTCAGTGGAAAAAATTGTGTAAACATTTCCTCACCTCTGACTTCAAGAAAAATAGTTGGACCAATGGCCACAATCAAGATGCTACTATTTTCAGGATAAGTTGATAAGGAATGAATGTTGTATAAATTGAGCAGATTCTCAAGGACATATATAATTCTACTGCATTAATTGATGAAACGACGAATTCATTTTTTTATTTAATATTTTTTCTAGCAAAATAAAATAGTTAGAGTTAAAAGCCTTTAGTACATCCCATTGAGAGTTTATTGTAATTTTTTTAATAAAAATTAGAATTCAACTTCATTTCAGCGATCCTCATGCTGTTGTTGTTGGATTGCTCAGTTCATTTTGTAATAGTTGAATTTATTCAATAAAGTTTTGACGTTTCGATTAAAAAAACCGATCATGAGACCGTCGACACCACCAAGGCCAGGCTTGCTGACATCAAAGCCAATCTCAAAGAAGCTCGAGGAGCTCGTCCTCTTGCCCCGCCCTTCCAAGAAGAGAGATGGTGGTGTGGTGTGGTGATCGAATAGAACATAACAGAAAAGAAAGGGTTTTGAAGGAGGAGGGTGGGAGTGTTGTTGTTGCTTTGGAATTAGAGATAGAGAAAGAGAGTGATCGGAGAAGAAGGTCGGGGAGGGAGAGAGAGAGAGAAGCCAGGGATATAATAGGCATTTCACATTTTATTTGGTGTGTCACGTCAGCATTTAAAGTCCCAATTGGAGGGAACACTGACAGAGGGACCTATTAGGTGAGAATTGAAAGTTCAGTGACTGTTTTGATGAAATTAGAAATGTAGGGACTAAACTGATTAGACTCTTAAAGTTCAGGGTAGTAACAAGAATTTAGTCCTAATAGATTTATGGTAATCTACCTGCTAACAAGAAGCTATTTGAAAATTATATAACAAATTTGTTAAGAATTAATGTTACGGTGCCATTGACTTGATGCATATTTTCACACTTAACGCAAGTGTATACACATTGTCAAGATAATGTTGAGTAAATGAAGACCGGTAATGTCGTACCATGAGGATTTTTGGGCCCTAGACAACCTAAGCAACTTAGCAACCAAATGACTCTAGCAATGATGGTGAGAATGGAAATGGAATGAGTCTATGCACAATGATATGGCTATCAACAACGAGGTGAAAATCGTTTTTGGGGGTTTTTGTGTAAAGGGCATGGAATGCAATAAAATAACAAACAATTAACAAAGACAAAACTAATGTAATTAAGGGTGAAAACAATGATTGATGAGCGATTAGGAATTTCGGGTTAACTAAAGTTCAAATCGATGATTCACTATTCAATTCCAAATGGATGCTACATTGATTCATGAGTCAAATTTCATACCTTGCCCATGTTATGGATGTAAGGCCATATCTTTTAAAGGCATATTCATGCTTTGTTATAAGTCATGAAAGTTCTCCCAAGTTATTTTGTTTAAGCCATGTTATGGATTGCAAACTAATAACAAGAGGCACTAAGTACCAAGACTAGAAATTCAAACAAGCTAGTTACACTCATCATGCACACTACCAATTGCCTAGAAAAGTGGGAGGTCACCAAGCCCTTTCATATCAAGATAGGAAGAACACATGATTAGAAGTTGGTAAGTTCCTAAGAAAGCATTCAACACATAATGAACTAGATAGCATACATACCCAATCATCAAAATAGCATTCATATGTCTTCAAATAGTCACAATCATCTCAATGGACTAAGGCACACAATACTAGTCCCCAACCTAAAGTACTACTCACAATCCATAAAGGAAAACATTATTAAGTACAAATTATCAAGCTAAGATCAAAATACAAGTAAAGGGATATGAGATGCTCAGTACAAGCTGCTATCTTCAAGCCTTGTTGTTACCCATGCCTTGATTTTACCCCTCATACTCTCCTCTTTACTCTTCTTGGCTCCTAGCTCCGGATCCAGATCCTTTCTTCACCTAGTTTTTACCTGACCTACCTAAGTTTTGAAGAAGATGTTGACATGTGGCTATCTTCTATCCAATGGTCTACAATAAATTTTGGCTTTCGTTTTTCTTTCTTCCCATATGTTTTCCTTCATAGTGGTGCTGAAGGAACAATATTGTTGGGTCTTCTTCTTCGGTGGCTAAGGAATGTAATCTTTTGGACCTGATTATAGCTAATTTCTAAAGAAACTGAAATTACAACCATCAAACATTTCAATGTGAACACTGAGCACAAAATGGCAACTCGATTGGGGTTGTCCTTGCTAATCCACGATGGCAAAAGTTGAGCTTTTGTGTGAAAACAGAGGAATTGTTTCAAAGGGTCGGAGGAATTGAAGTCGTATAACCCATTTTTTGCTTTGCAATCTCTGCAGCTCAAAAAATATGAGTCTTGGGTTTCATTCCACTCGAGCTCGATCCCAAATTTTAGGAAATTGCCGAGAAATCCCAAAACATCGCCTTAACAACCCTATCCCATAACAGAGCTGTGACTAGATCCACATACAAAAACCTTAACTGGGCTTTTTAATGAGCTTGCATTGCTAGGGGCAATGGCTGCAATTTAGAAGAGCTTGAGGCGAGCAAGGTCAGAGAACTAAGAGCTGATTACACGAAGCGTTGGAGAACTGAAAAGGGGAAGCAGAGAGGTTGATAGAGCGGCTAGGAATGGAAAGAAACTCTGCTCCTCTGTGATTTTGCTTGAAAGGTTGAGTTGGTGATGTGGGGGAGAGAAGTAGAGATGTGGAGTTGAACTCGTAGTGAAGGAGAGAGAAAGAGAGCTAGTTTTTTTTTTGTTGGAAGTAGAAAGAGAGGTTGTTAATGGAGATGATGGATTGAAGATAGCCAAAGTTTATTGTAGACCATTGAATTGAATATAACTACATGTCAACATCTCCTTCAAACCCTAAGTATGTTAGGTATAAATTAGATGAGAAGAGAATCCGAATCCGCTCCAGATCCCCTAGCTCCACAACTTTGATCTCCTTGAACCATGCAAGACTTTCGAGTTTTTTTTTAGAAGACCTTTTTTGAGTTTTGACCATGACCTTTTGCAAATAATTTTTTGCTTACAAAATATTTACAACGTTATTTATGTTGATATAAGACAAAAAAGAAAAAATATTTATTACCTTTGATAGTTTGAGCTCTCAAACACTCAAATTTCTTAACCTTAAAATCCTTAAAATCCACATAAACCGAATCCCCATCCAACCAATTCCTCTCCCTCTCTGATTTCACAACCCAAATAAACAAACAGCCCGCTATTTCGCTTTCACCGTCTTGTTGATTTCATCATGTAATGCTCTCTGTCCCAGCAGAAAACCCCTTTTCAAAACCCTAACGCACCCAGATTGACCAAATTACACCTTCGATTTAACCAGTCAGGGCGACATGGCCGGAGGAGCTCTTAACAGCCAAGCACTCTCTCTCCTCGCCGCAGTCAACAACCATGGCGATTTGGCCGTCAAGCTCTCATCTTTAAAGCAGGCCAAGGATTTGCTCTTGTCCATCGAGCCCTCTTCTGCCGCCGAGCTCTTCCCCTACTTGGTCGAGCTCCAGTCTTCCCCTGAAACTCTCGTCCGGTTATCTCTTATCGAGTGAGTTCCCCACCCCTAAATTCTACCACTTGCAAGCTCTGTATGTTTGATTATTATGATTATCAAAACAAGCATGATTTTTGAACTCAGTGAACTTTTTGAATTTTATGGCGTTCAAAGTTTGTGCTTGCCTTCGTGGTAGATATGAGGCGCATTGTGTTTGCCATTATGTTCTGGTCCTGTTGAACTTGGTTTTACGGGTGACCTTTGTGGATACATCTGTGCGTTGTTTGGTGGCCTTTATTTCTGGTCCGCTGTTTGTGTAGTTGTACTGTGTTGTTTGAGTTTTAATGGAAGTTTCTTTCTTGTCAAAAAAAAAAAACGCCAACCGAAGATTGTTAATATGAATTAGAGATAATAGTCCAGAACTGTTTCCTCTATTGCATTGTGTTATACTATGACTTGATTGTCATATATGTGAGGGCAAGAGATATTCTTAGTTGAATGTTTTGTGTAAAACTATTGTCACCACTGTGTCAGGGATGTGTATATATTTGAGTATTCAATAGGCATTTTTAGTCTTTTTTATTTCTGTTTTCCTTTTTGTGGTCAAGCTTTAATATGGTGTCTTATTCTTTGTGGCTGGCAGGGTAATCGAGGAGATTGGCTTGAGAGCAATGGAGGAATCTTGTGTACTGATGTCTGTCCTATTGACATTTTTGAGAGACAGTGATTCTATTGTTGCAAGGCAATCTATAGTTAGTGGCACAAATGTCTTTGTTAGTGTCTTGGAGGAGATGACATTGCAGGTCTCTCTCTCTCTCTCTCTCTCTCTCTCTCTCTCTCTCTCTCGTTTACATTTGTGCTTATTAGCAAAAAGAAACAAATAGGTACTTAACCTCTTATATTGTATAAGGATAATATAGAACAGATGTTTTGATTATTGTTTTTAAATGTTCTCCATTACTTTGGATTATTCCTATGAAAATTAAATGATTACCAGGCAAGTGATATTTTCCAAAGAATAAGACTTTGTTTTCAATTAAGCTAGTCGGAAAGAACCTGATTTAGGAATAAGAACTTGTGTATTGCTTTAGGAAGAACCTATTATGCCTAAATAGAGAACATTTAATGACTAAAAATTATATCATACTTTTAATAGACGTTGCTTCTTAGCAAGACTTACAAATTATCAGAATTTTTTTTTTATTTGGATATGCTTTACAGATGATGGTGCAAAAAATTGCCTTCCTTTTCCTTTCCAAAAAGTAAAGAAAACTACTTGTTTTTTTTTTTTTTACTTTTTAACCTGTTACTCCATGTTATATAAGCTCATTTTATATGTTAAAATCCTTATCTGATGGAAAATTTTTATAGTATTAATTTAGTTTAAGTCCAAGTTCTCTATTCCTTTTCTAAATCATATTGTTTGGTTTGCTTATGGTTCTTAAAAAGTTTCACCGGAAAGGTAAAATCGAGATATGGCTTGAAGAACTTTGGTCGTGGATGGCTAAGTTAAAGGATGCCATATTCACCATTGCAGTACAGGTAGGTGGTAACTTTGCTTGTTTCTTTAAATTTCATCCAACTGCCAGACAACTTCTTTTAGCTTGTTTGGATTTCTTCGTTGATGCCATATTTGCCATTGCATTAGATGTAGGATGTAGGTGGTATTGGCTTTAAATTCTCTCTAAATCTCTCTCTCTCTCTCTCTCTCTCTCTTTCAAATTAAAATGGTTACTTGAATTTAAATGTATATCTTGGCAATTAAATGGAATACCAATCCCAGTAGTTTTCAGGAGAGGATGTTTGAGTGTGCCTATAAAAGAAAGAATTGGATGATTTGGATTTTTATTCCTCTTGGTTTTGCCAAAGCATGGATATTTATTTTTCCAGTATCATTTTGTGAGACAATAGTTATTCCTATCATCTACATGATTTCTTGTTTAACTTTTGGCGGCCTTTGTAGTAATTATGTATTTGATGTTAAATCCAATTGTACTTCCACTTGCATCTCCCTTTCATTCCTTGCTGATATATGGTTCTTGACATTAAAAAGTGTAACACTTGAATTATGAGTGAATATGTTTGCTAGATATTTGCAAATTTGTCTAACCTGGAAGTTTGTTCAATTTGATATTGTAGCCTGGTTCTGCGGGGACGAAGTTGCTTGCGTTGAAATTTTTGGAAACATATGTTTTGCTATTCACATCAGACACCAATGATTCTGAAAAACCTGTCACAGAAGGTATTGCAATCCAACTTTGAAGGCCCTTTTTTCTTTCTCAAATAAACAAGAGTCAGTCGTCTCATTATAGAGAAAAGGCTTACGGAGATATAGTTAGGTTCTAGGCAGTTGCATTACCTTAATACCTAGTATTTTTGGCTCTCTCTTCAGGAATGTACCTTTCATCTATCTCGGAGTTTTGGGTTTGTTTGTTGCTAATTTGGTTGTAGATGCTACAGGATGTAGAAGGGCTTTTAATATTTCATGGCTGGCTGGTGGACACCCTATTCTTGACTCGTACATGCTCATGTCAGAAGCAAATAGGGCTCTCGGAATTCTATTAAATTTGTTGCAGTCGGCTGGCAGTCTTCGGGGTTCCTTGACAATTGCCACTGTCAATTGGTGAGTGCTCACTATCTGGTGCTAAGTTCTTTGTTCATTTCGTTTAGATTTTGCTTTTTTATGTGATTCCATCATTTACTTGTGATTAGGAAGTCCATGTCTTTACTATGATATCTTATCATGGATGTGAATTTAAAGTGGTGCATCATGTCTCTTCACACATACTGATGCCTTTAAATATCTTCAGATTAAGGAAGGGCTTAAGTATTTAACATATAGACGGTAAACTGGTTTTTTTCGTCAGTTTTAGTCGTCTTGAAATTTATGGAGTGATCACTGAAGCTTGGGAACAGCTTTAGTACAAGTTCAACTGCTTGTTTGTGATATTATTGCAGCATGCTGACCAGCTCTCTTATGAGGAGGTAATGGCATTGGATACTGCTGCATTGGTGGTTCAGATAATGGCAGTTACAGGGCTAGACATGTTAAAACTTGCAAATTGTTTGGGTACTGTGGAGCACCAATGGCCAGGGATAAGTTTGCATAACTGATGGATAAAATGGTCATCTCATATGCTGAGGGAAACTTGGTGGTCAAGCAATGCAGTTTATGCTTGTAAACTGTTAGAGAGACCATTTACTTTAGCAGTATTTTAAGTTTCCATGCTGTATGCGCATACAGCTAATAATGTGTGAGCTATTTGAAAATGTATTGATTATTTGGTAACAGCTGATACACATTTAACACTTTTAATAATCAAAATTTCTTTTTAACTGTGGATTATTATTGAATATTTTGTCATGTTTGATATTGTTCTCCTCACACTTTGTGTTCTTTTTAACACTGGATTCTTTACATGGAGTTATGTATATAAGGATTTTGTTTTTTACATGATCAGCAGTAATCAACATAGCATATATTTCAGTTTGAATCTTGAACTAGGCATTGCAAAAAACAGTGTTGTAACATCCCTATTGTTTCTGGCTATATAGGGAGTGCAGATCTGGTTTGTGTTAGAACATCCACCTAGACTGTCCAATTGGCGCTGAAACTTTTAACAATTTTCATAGTTCTGACATCTCTACATTAAGCAGTTGATATGTTTAGACTGAGAGGGGCTAACAGCACAGATTTTTCACTCAATGCTTGCTATTCAAATTCATGGTTCTGAGGATTATGTATTTAAGCAATTGGAGTTCGGAGTAATTGAATGAGTTGTTGTTTCGCACTACTGTCCTACCAGCTTCTAATAGAATGTAAAAGGGAGTAGAAACATTAACTGTTGGTATTTCATGTCTCTGGGAAAATGAATTTGATATAGACCAAGAATTTTATCCTCATTATGATAGCAATCATCTTCTGTATTTTGTCATTGTCTTCCAAGCTCTAGCTTCCACAGTTCAATTTCTTCATTCATCTTCATACAAGATTATTTAGATCTTAGCATTTCAGACATGAATCACATAGTTGAAATTGTTCTCTGTTTCTGAGTTCATGCTATTTAGCTGAAGCCCTGAACCATAAAAAAGGGATGCAAGAACTCTGAACCAAAATAAAGACCCGATGACAGGATCTGCACTTAGAAGCATGTGTAATTCACAGAAGTTTGTTAGATATGATGTCGAGTTGTCTTTTTGTGTGGGAAGTGAGATAATAATATGTTGGCATTTTCGATATACAACTGCTTGAAATAGTCGAATATATGGATATAACATGCAAGAGAAGTCCTTAGAAATGATCAAGGACAATGAGAAAGTTTAAAGAAAAACTTGTTATCTTATACAAAAACTTCTAAGGTATGGAAAATATGGAAACAAATAAATAGTATTAGTCAAGAAAATAGGCAAACCAATGCCTTACATTTATGAATCTTAGTATTTTAAGAAAGGAATGCGTCTGATGTAGGTTGTTAGTATCATGCATTTGCCTTCAGAAATTGTTGCTTCATGCAAATATTTGTTTCTTTTGAAAGTTGTGTAAATAGGAAGAATGGCTCTGGTGGTAGTCATGTATAGTATAACAGGAGATACTGTTGTCTGTTCACCTTCATAAAACTTAACACAGCACCAAAGAGAGAATCTAATGATATGTTTATTGTGTATATATACATATATTGTGCAATACTTGGTTACAGTGATTATATTCCTGGATGGTCTTATGGAAATGACACCCAAGAAGGAGTCCAATTACTTGTTCTTATGAAAACAACACCAAGATACTTGGAGATGATATCATCAGAATTTTTTTGTGATGAACTGTTCTATGTGGATAGACTGGAAGTTCTTAACTTTTTTTTTTTTTGTTTTTTGTTTTGTTGATATTATTATTATTTTTTAAAATTTTATTTTGTGGATAGATTGGAAGCTACATCTTACCTTGGTTCTTGTGTAGCTTCTCCCTTATGATCTGTTGGGCTGACTATGGACCTTTATATTTTATGAGTGTTTTTAATGGTGGTTTGGCGCATGAGAGGCTAATATTTTGTAGTCAATATTCATACTGTTCATACTATAGTTTGAGGTGTCAAATTTATAAAATAGGCTGGGTGAAGTGGAAAGGAATAGAAGGGTCTTCGATGATGTGAAAGGAGGGTTCATCTGTGGGCTTCCTTATGGCTGTTGTATCTTGGAAATTTGGGATTATTCTTTTTGGCAAGCTGTTGTATTTCAGATCTTTGGGTAGAACCTTTGTTGTTGTGCTGATTTTGTTTTGGCTTTTGGTTGTGCTGTCTGCTGTGTTGTTTTTGTCTATGACTTGCTTTCGGTGGATTACTTGTCTGCTGTTGTTGCCTTCAGCTTTCTTGTCTTTTTTTATTTGTTTTTATTTTCTATTTTTTTCTCAGTGGAAGTTGCGTACCTCAAAAAATGAAATAGGTTAAATGGGCTTTGTATAGAGTACCATTAGTGTTGAAAATAAAACTTATGAACAGAAGCCTCAACTTTTCTGCAATGATTGTAGGATTATATGCTGATGATGAGTACTCATAATGACATAATTAGTATAAGGTTATGGTAGATTCTGTGATGTACTTTGAGATTTATTATTTTGATAAAATAGGATTGAATAACTGTCTTGTCCTTTATAAAAGTTGAGAAGACCCGACTGCTGATGTTCTTGATTTTTGGATGAGATCCAGAAAACGAAAGGTTAAAATTTCTGAAAGCTAGATAATTGGGAAAAAAATAATTTTTTGATATCTGCACTGGAAAAATTGAAGGGTACAACTGGCTTTGTAGTGCTCTTGAGTTTTGATGAATGCCCAGAATAACTCACTTTTCGAAGGAAGCAACTTCTGTGATATAATCTTATTAGAAGTGTTATTTACCTGCACAATCCCTTGGGTAGAATGGTCCAAGTCGAGCATTTAAGTGGTAAGGGATAAACTCAACTTTCTCTGACAAGGCAAGAGTGTTTGCGCATTCAATGTTTCATAGTTCTCTTATCAAAATGATTAGGATTTGTTTGCTTTGAGATCAGTTCATTAAGTTCAGTTGGTCATGATTCGCACACCTTGCTTTTGCGTTGGGGTTGATTTCTGTGCCTTCAGTCTTTTGTGCTTGATGTTCTAAGTATGTTTGGTGTTATTTTTGTGCGACTTCATTATAACTTTATGTAATGAACATCTTCTTTTGGTACAAATGCAATGAAAATTTATTGGTAGAATGTCATTTCTCTTATATATTATTTGAATATCTGGATCTTTGCTTAGTGAACAAAAAATGTAGAGTGACCAAGTTCTTGAAAACCCTTTGCCAATAGGGTTTAATGTTGATATTGAAATCATGGTGAGTGCTAGGCTGTGGATGGGATGAGAAACTGGAACTGATATTGTAGTTTCACAGTTGCTGGTGGTATAAGGTTGAAACTAGTGTTACTGGAAGCATGACGATTGTGACTATTTGTGATGGGTTGAATGAAGCTGAGGCTGTTGTGGTTGAGGTGATTGTGACTGAAGCAGTGGTGGGCGGTTTGGAAGGTTCAAGAAACTGATTAAACTTACAATCTAGCACTGGCTTTGAGCATCTTTAGGGGAAAAAAAAAACGCGTTGGATCTTAGTGGATGGAAAAAGACAGCTATCTTACAGAGTGGTAGTCTCATTGTCGATAGATGTAGCAATTTGGAAAATGATTGTGACTTATTTTTGAGTATGTTGGCTGATGCATTTTGCCCCTGGCAGTTTTATACATGATTCTCATGCATCTGCTGTGGTTCCCTCTTATAGGGTCGAGTATGTTGGATTTTGCACCTGGCGATTGTATACCTGATTCTCATGCCATGAGTCATGAAATATTTTGGTTTCACTTGTTATTAATCTAATTACCACAGGAAACTAATCAAGATTAATATGTATGAGGAGATGACAGATAGACACCCTATACCAGATCTCTTGGTTGAACAAAGTCATTATATTTGTGGGTTGTAAGCAAACAAGTTGGAAATTTGTACCCTAAATTATAATCTGAGAGGGAAATGTGGTGGAACTTATAAGTTATACATATTAGTGAGTGAAAGGATATGCAAAGTGTAGCGGATTTTGTGATTTCTGGTTTTTTATGAGGTTGTGATTCATAAAGAATAGGTGCACTATTATCTATTGACCTTGTGGGCTCATTCTTACGATAGTGTATCGCCCCCTCCCAGTCAATGCATCTTTATATCTTCTCACATTCAGTTTTTTTCTTATTTTAATACCCCGATATGTAGCTTTTTCATTCTCAATTTAATAAATGTACATGAGTAGCACACCCATGTTTTCAATGATGTAGATGTTGCACACCGGAGTATGACTTTCATCTGAATAAGTTTAAATTTGTCGTTTTTAAAATCTCATTGTGCTCTGGTTTGAATTCAACTTTTTGAATTTATGTTCGGTGTTAATAAAGGGAATGTCATTATGAACTTAAAATGTAATATTTTATTACTTTCATGTTATGCATGTACATTTTCCTCTATAAAATTTTGTTACTTTTCCTCTTCTTCTTCAAGTAATATTTATCTCAACATTTTTCTTTTGTTTGACATGACAGTCTTGCAGCCATAGCGAGAAAGAGGCCAGTTCACTATGGCACCATTGTTTCTGCACTATTTGATTTTGATCCAAACTTTGAAGTAGTGAAAGGACGCCATGCTGCCAGTATCCAGTATTCTTTAAGAACTGCCTTCTTGGGATTCCTTAGGTGTACTAGCCCAGTGATTGTAGAGGTACAGTTTTTTATACGTGGCTGTAGTTGTTTATCACTTCATCAGTTATCCCTATTATTTCATCTCTTCAGATCACTTCTTTCTCCATTGAATTTGTCTTTCGCTTGTTATTTTGGATAAGTTATTTTCAAATCAGATGAATTATTGTAATATGACAACTTATAGAATGTGTAGTTTTGCACATATATGTCGACATTCTTCTATTATGCATGGTAGACATTCTTTACTGAAAATATGGACATCTCTTTTTCCTGTTAATAGTGAAAACAAAGACATTCTTCCTGTAATAAAGTTTTTGTGCAACAGCCTCCAGAGTACATTCAGGCAAAGAGGCTAACATAAAGCAAGATTAGTGGGCTTCTTTATAGAATTTTTGTCCTACATAATAGAACTCGGAGGCCCATTGACCATTATAAATTAGAATGTAGAAGTACCAAAAAATTTCCATTTTTCATCTGGTCGTGCCTGACAAGTTTGTCCTTTTACATTTTCAGTCAAGAGATAGATTGCTTAGGGCTCTACGCTCTATGAATGCTGGGGAGGCTGGTGATCAAGTAATCCGTCAAGTTGATAAAATGCTAAAAAACAATGAGCGTGCTTCACGTGATGCTCGGTTGGGAAAGGTATATTCACCATCTCTTACAACTTTTATTTGTCTTTCACATATAGAATTGAATCATTGCATATTTTTGGTTCATTGCCTCACAATCATTGAAATTGCGACCATCAGGATGATCAACAGTCAAGCCAACTGCCTGTTCCAGGGGACCTGATAAAAAAAAGATCTTCGCCTCTTGATGTTGAAGAGTTAGCTAATGGTCATGAGATGCCTTCCAAGCGAATTCGTTATGGTCATGAAACCTATTCAACTTTGCCAGTTCAAAAGAATGATTCTGGGTGGGATACGAGTTCTGTCAACGGAGTGTCCTCTGACCTTCCTATGTTAGATGGTGAGTCCACTCCTGTGGAGCAAATGATTGCTGTGATTGGCGCGTTGCTTGCTGAAGGGGAAAGAGGTGCTGAATCACTTGAAATTCTTGTGTCGACAATCCATCCTGATCTGTTGGCCGATATTGTAATAACTAATATGAGGCACTTGCCGAAGATGCCACCACCCTTGGCAAGGCTAGGAAACTTGCCAGTTGCTCGACAGATAGGTTCTGTAAGTAATTCAGCACAAGTTGTTGCAGGGTCCCCAACATCATCTGTGCAGTCTCCAGTTTTGACTGCCCAAATGTCTTTTTCTTCAACAATTGTGAACAGTTTATCAGTTGCTGATACTTCCAATGTGAATAGTGTTCCCACTGATTCCAAGCGAGATCCACGAAGGGTAAACTTCATGAAATCTAAGTTATTTTGTGTTTGTATCTATTATTACTGTTATTTAATTTAATTAACAAATGAAATGGCTTTGAATTAAATCCTGGTAGCTTTTCAGGATCCCCGTCGCCTGGATCCGCGGTGTATAGCAGTTTCTGCTGAACTGACATCCACACCCACAGTGGAGGATACTGGTGCTATGCAATCTGACATTGATGGTTCAATTTCCTTAAGTAAGCTTAATTCACTTCCTGTTGTGACGACGGTTGAAACTACTTTAGCAACTCCCAAGGCCAAAACAGAAAGTGATGATATGATGTTGGATAGTCAATTGGTTTCTGGAACTGGCCAATTAAGTCCCGAGGAGGAGGTTCTGGATGGACCTGTGGAAGATGACCCTACTTTGAAGGTCAATAATTCTTCAGATCTTACAGATTCTCGTGTGCAAATAGTTGATGGGGACCTTGATGCAATGACATTGTCAGATGTTGAAGTAAAAGATGAGGATTATACCTCATCTTTTCTAGAATCTGATCAGCATTCTCCTGCTGTTTCAAACACATCTGCATCTGAAGATATATGTCAGGATCTGCCTGAGGTTCCCATATATATTGACCTGACCCAAGAGCAGGAACAAAGACTAGGAAATTTGGCCATTGAACGAATTATTCGATCATACAAGTATTTGCACGGAACTGATTATAGTCAGATGCGCTTGGCATTACTTGCTCGATTGGTTGCTCAGGTAGATATAAATCTTATAATTGTTTAAAATCAAATGCAAACTGGTAATTTTGTTTTATCTGAGTCCAACTATGTAGGTCGAATTAAAGAGTTGGATATACTTTTTGAGTGATGAGTTCTTAACATTTGCCGCTCTATTTTCTTGTCTCAATATAGTGGCTTATAATATGCCATGAAGAATCTGGATGTTTAAATCATTAATCGTCTAGTCGATATCTAGACAGGCACCAACACAAAATTTAAGGTCTTTCTAACTATTGGCCTTAACCTATGTACTTTCTCAATAGTAGCATCCTTTTATTGCTGCACATTGCTGAGTTAGGTCATAGAAAAGGTAAAGATTAGGCTGGAGATATAGTGGCTGTTTGTGTTTTGCTTACGTATATGTGCTTCTTCACTGTGGGATCGATGAAATAGTTTTAAAGGAAGTACTGTGAAAGAGTGTTAAAACATAGGTATCCTCATTACTTCTTACATTCTCTCAAACTGGTTTAGCCTTCTTGAATCAAAGGTGATAGGTGTCTTCCATAAACCTCTGAAGCAGCATCTTATATAATCAGAATTGATGAATTGATGACTTTAACATGGTATTGTATTCTCATTTATAAAAAACTTAGTTTAATCATGCAAGGGGGTGATACCACACAGGCAAGTTGTATAGACAAATTAAATGGAGTTCTATCCATCTAAAATAGAATGCAAAATTACATACATGTGGAAGGGTGTCTTCTGAAGTGAGGCTGGTCTCTCATGTATCTGTTTGCTAGTCTCTTTGATATTTTTTTTCTTCGTTTTTGTAAATCGCTTACTCAGATGTAGATCGTAGATTCCTTATCCACTCATATATTCTTTTATTCTAAATTTCTAATAGAATCTTTGTTTCTTAAAAAAATTGTCATGTTTCAGTATTTTCTTTCAATAATTAGTGTTTCCTTTTCTGTCTGGTGCCTATATAGTATTTCATATGCAAAATCATCTGTAAATGTTTTCATTACACAGATTGATGCGGATGATGAAATTATTGTAATGCTGCATAAACATATAGTTGTGGATTACCAACAGAAAAAGGTATGTATATCATGAGCTGGTTCTGTTGTTTGTTTTATATTAGTAAATTCCATAAGCTCTTTAATTTGGGTAATACATGGATGATTGCTGTTATTGTGTGCTAAATAGATATATACTATTTGAGATTTAAGTCTAAAGTAATTAGTAATATATTTAGAAACGCAAGCTATATGTTGGTTTGGTGATATGAATAAACAAGAGTTGGCTTTGCAAATTATTTCCGTCAGTTGTGCATGTTTCTTGACTTGAAATGATCTAATTACTTTCCTTTTGGCAAGGGAAATGATTTGATAATTAATTATGTATATTTAGTAATATGCAAAAGGTTTCTGCTGAATAGGCTGGAGTTTTTGTATATGTTGCTGTTCTCTTAGTTGTGGATCTGTTGTTCACTGTTGTGCTTTGTTAAGTTTTTTATTAAAATTTCATTTCTCTTCCAGAAAAAAAATATATGCAAAAGGTTTCATTTGCCTATGCATGCTGTATCTAGAAAAGATGTATATGAGGGTAATATTGTGGTATACTGTATGGAAGTTAAAAGAATAGAGCTCTTATCTCATGTCCTCAGAGAACTTGTCTTTAGTCATAAGTTTGGCAGTTTCTCCTAATAATAGTCATTCACCCAGGTTGAAACAAATTAACTCTGAACAGCTTAGTTGATTAGTTTTTTGATGTTATGCAATCTGATTAATGAGAATTGATTTCAGGGGCATGAGCTAGTATTGCATATCTTGTACCATCTGGAGGCTCTGGCTGTGTCCGATTCAGTTGAAAAGTCCACATTTGCTGTTCTGTATGAAAAGTTCCTCCTGGAAGTGGTAAGCACTTTTGACTTTTTATTTTATTTTTAAATTAAATTAAATTTTTTATTCTCTTTCTGTGAGAACTGGACATATGAGGCATTGTTGCAGGCTAAGTGTTTGCTTGAGTCCTTTCCAGCCTCAGACAAGTCGTTTAGTAGACTTCTTGGGGAAGTTCCAGTTCTGCCCGACTCCACTTTGAAACTACTAGATGATCTCTGTTATTCTGATGTTACTGATCAACATGGAAAAGATGTTCGGGACATTGAGCGTGTCACTCAGGGCCTTGGTGCTGTCTGGAGTTTAATTTTAGGGCGGCCACATTATCGACAAAGCTGCTTAGATATCACTTTGAAGGTGACTTGGACTGAACTTTAAAGAAGCAAATTTATTAAATGAATGTTTCCCTGTACATAATTTTGTTAGTTGGATATCCTTCTCTCACATACTAAGACAATAACCGGATTCTGACAATTTGAGAGGAGCAATTGTTGTATTATTGTTTACTTCATGTTATTATATAGATTTGGGATGGTTCCAACTTGCAACATGATTAGTGAATCAGTGAAGTAGAATGTTTTATATTTGTGCATGAATCTCCTACAAAAAAAAAATACCAATGGCTGATTGTTAGCAGTTTAACTATTTAACATCCTGTATTAGGGAATTTTTGAAATGGGTCCAATGTCCAACAAAAGAATCAGTAAAAATCCAGGTGCAAGTGTAAGTCTGTAAGAAGAGATTTATCTATCACATATATTTGCTAGATGCCAGTCTCATATGCTAGCCTGCTGTGCTTCAAATCATTGATAATCATAGTATTTCAAAATTCTAGCTTAGCCTGCCATCGTGTGTAGTAGGGTTGTATTTGGGACTTGGGATTTAAGAATGAGTTCTGTATTAATCAAGAGCAGGGAGCTGGACTAGTATGTGTATACGACCAATATTCATTGTGTGTTCTTAAATAATTAAATGTACGCTTGCAATTCTTTTGTTTCTTCCTAGCTGCCCTAAAGTCTCAAGCAGCATTTTTGAATAAGTTTTTTTTTTTGGAGTGTGTTTGTTTTCTATTTCTACGTAACCTTTGCTCACATTGATGTATTAGTGTAATACATAAGCATCATGCATAAATGAGGTAAATTTTCAGAGTGATGGGAAAGCATACGTTCTTTGTTTGTCTTGTGTAGATGTGCCTGTCTTTTGTGTGGAAACTATTTATGATTATATAATCGTCTTCTTGAGCTATTCAAGAAAAAGCTCAAATGTGTATCTTTAGAAAATGTAAATCTACATATATGTGAACAATCTATTACTCAAACAAATATTTCCTGATTGCAGTGTACTGTTCATTCACAAGATGACATCCGAACCAAAGCTATCCGACTGGTACGGAATATTACTGCCCAATAACATCTTTGAGTCCATCTAATGGACTGAGTTCTCCCCTTAACTTAAATTTCAGTCCCTGTCTTGAAAAGCAAGAACTATAGTTCATTTTATTATTTTAAATAATGCATCAGATCTCAGACCCAAAAAGATAATTCATCATATCGTCTTCTCTTTTGTTATGTTTGACAGGTGGCAAACAAACTCTATCAGTTGAGTTACATATCAGAAATTATTGAAAAATTTGCGACAGATATGTTGCTGTCTGCTGTTGAACAGCCTCTGTCGGGTATAGAGCATTCACAATCTGAGTCCACAGGGAGAAGAACTGATGGGACAGTACGTTTTGTTTCCTTTATTGCTCTTCAATTCCTTTCTTGTCCATGCAAGCAACCATGAGAATGTTGTATGGTCAAGAATATTTTTTGTCAATCTCTTGGGTCAGTTTGAAATGCCACGAGTTTGGTGGATGCTTTTATTATCTCAGTAGTTCATGGGGATTCCAAAACTAAATGTCTATGATCTATCTTTTAAGTTACCATTTTGAGTTCAGAGAAAATAGTATCTACATTTTTTTTATGAGGGATAGCATTTCCATTTAATTACATGTCATTCTCCTCCCCAATTCTTGCAGTTCGGAAGCCAAGAAACATCAGTTAGTCATTTTCAAAATTTGGAGTCTGAAAATTCTGAAAATGATTCCACAATGAAGGACCAACCGGTATCAACAATGTCAATTCCTGAAGTTCAGCGACTCATTTCTTTGTTTTTTGCTTTATGTACAAAGGTTTGTCTATGATTTCTTCACGATTGGTAACTGATTAGCAACTTGTGATAATTGCTTTTTTGCAAGGTTTTATTTGGTAGCACTAACATAGGCTGTTCTTTTTATTTTTTCTTGCAGAAACCTAGTCTTATTCAACTTGTATTTAATATTTATGGGCGTGCCCCGAAAGCTGTAAAGCAGGTGACACTTTCGTTGATTCTGTGAATATTTATTATTTGATAGCATGTTAGACGGGTAACGGGTTAGTATGTTTTGTTTATTATGGTATTTTCCATGTGAGCCGACTACTTGATGCATGAAATCTGTGATATATGTGCAATTGTGAAACCAACGAGGAAGTGGTTCAAATTAAGGACCTGGTGATCAGTGTAGTATCTTTATGTCCTTGTTTGGGTTGCATATGTGAATTGTCCTGTAGTCTGGTTTGTTTCTGTTGGGTTGTAGGGTAGTTTCCAACTCTGTTTTGCAGTATGAATGATTGCATGACTGAAATGATCATTCAAAGACTCAAGTTGGTAGATATGGCCCAAGACGTTACTTTAAGCTCTCACAAACTAGCTGATACAAGACTTGCCATTTCTTACAATATACACTTTTACCCTTTGGGTATAGTTAAGTCTTAGACTTGTTAGATTAGAAACATATCCAAACTACAGAATATGTGAGCTTGAAATGGTTCAGTTTGACTTGTACGTTAAAAAATTATAATTAGTTGTCAGTTAACGCACACACACATAGAAATATGTACACTTATAATTATATATATATATATATATATATAATTATAATTAGTTGTCAGTTACACTTATAATTCTATATATATATATATATAAATAGATAGAGAAACCCATTCCAGAGGGGACACATGTATGTACACATGTATTGTCATACATATACATATAACAAAAATAGAAATATACCTCTAAGACTGTTGGTTAAGCTTAGATGAAATATAAGTGTTTAGATTGGTCTGTTCTTGTGTTATTCCTCTAAGACTGTTGGTTAAACTTAAATGAAAATCCCATGCAACTAAGATCTATGAAATTCATGCATATTTTATCGCATTAGTTAGGTTTGATAATGATATGTGTTGGGAAAAGTGTTTAAGTGGATACTTTCATGATGTCCTGTAGAAAGTTTCATGGCGTCATGCTAAATTTGCGTTTTAGGTTTCAGAGTGCTGCATAATGTAATTAAAACTCTTATCTCATAACTGCGGAATAAGCCGTGCCTGAGAAAGGGGTCAATATTTGATTTTTGCTTTTTATCATATGTAATGCTAATGTCTTTTGTGTACCTTTGTAATGATACAGGCTTTTGATCGCCATATCCCTGTTCTTATAAGGACCCTAGGGTCGTCAAATTCAGAATTGCTTCACATTATATCTGATCCTCCACAAGGAAGTGAAAACCTTTTGATGTTGGTGGGTATCATATTTCCTTCTTGTTTTATTATAATAGTGATTTCCAATCTCAAAGGTTTTGATTTTTGTTTTAATGTTTTTTTTTTAAATTATTTTTTTGGTATTTTGCTTTTGCTATATATTCATAAGATGCTTATAGTTACTATGTTTTGTAATATGCAAGGTGCTGCAACAATTGACTCAAGAGACAACACCATCGTCTGATCTGATAGGCACTGTTAAACATTTGTATGAAACTAAATTGAAGGTTTTCAAATAACTAAAGCTCTCTTTATAACATTAGTAAAGCCTTTTGCCATTTTCTTTTCCTGTTAAACCTGAGTTGGATTATTACTGGTTGCAGGATGTCACAATTCTCATTCCAATGCTGTCTTCACTTACTAAAAATGAGGTTTGTTGCATAGTTTTTATTTCTCTTCCTCTTTTAGTACATCTGGCATGATATGTTTATTTTGTTAAATATTTTTGGTTTAATAAGCTGTTTGAATGTGGGCAATATTGTCTACTTCAAGTGACGATGAGTTTCTTACAGAAGAAGGTATTTCGATTCTTTTGGTGATTAGACCTGTGAACGTGTCTTCTTTTAGTGTGTCATGTAGTGTCATGGTATTACCGTATAAAATTATCCTTGACCCAAACACGATCCATTAACCCATTAATTAATCAGGTTCAAATATATGAAACTAATACTTCCATCCTCTTCTCCCGATACAAAACAGTCGGAAGTCTTGCTCTGCAGATCTCAATGTGTCATTCATGTTTTACCTGTTTTTCAAGTAAACAACATTATATCAGAAATTACAAATAGTGTTAAACAGAACAGAAATAAGACGTATACTCCCTCGTGAACATAGCCTCTTAAATTATATCTGAGAAACCATACTTACATATGCGCGTAAACTGCAAAAGTGCAGTCTTGGAGTTTGTTAAGCTGCTAGTTTGACGTAGATGTTTCCTTGTTGTTGCGTAATCGTGTATTATTTTGTCGCCCCAGGTTTTACCTATATTCCCTCGGCTTGTTGCTCTTCCATTAGAAAAGTTCCAGACAGCACTTGCTCACATACTCCAGGTACATGCAGTTTTCTATGTCTGATTTTCGTACATAGTGCTAATCTCTCTCTCTCCCCCCTCCCCCATATGTGTGTGTCTGTCTCCTTCGGTTGAATTCTATTTCCTAGGTACTCGTATCAAAATACCACACTGAAATTCCTTACTTCTACAGTATTATAAATATGTATCATGTGATACAAAACCCTTGCTTATTATAATCATTCTGCTTCCTATAAAAAAGAAAAAAACAAATTTCTTAAGGTCTCATATCGTATCAATTGCAGGGATCAGCTCATACAGGTCCAGCTTTGACACCTGCAGAAGTGTTGGTTTCCATCCACAGCATTGTTCCTGAGAAAGATGGCCCCGCACTTAAGAAGGCATGTCTTCCATATCATTGGTTTATTTTTCCTCTTTTTTCTTTTTTTTTTTCTTTTCTAAATCAACCCTTATTGATTTGACAGTTAAGATGATGTAAAAACAGCATCTTATCGTGCTTACACTGCATCACATCACATCTGGTCTGATCTGATCTTCTATCAAATGTTGTAGGCATGTGATGTTGTAATGTTCCATAAACAACAATACAGGTCTCGGATGCATTTGGGCTTGCTAGATTATATTAGGCAATAAAAAACTATCCCAGTGTTTGAGCAAGTTGCGCACATTCCGACTTTGTAAAAATATCTTTGCCCAAAATTAGGTTCATGTAATATGAGCTGTTTCTAATTATCGATTTTGCAATATGGGTTGAAAACATCTTTTTGATAGAAAATACAACTCGAATAAATCATCAAACAACTTGGGATTGATTATATTGGCTGACTTCTTCAAAATAACTGTGGCCAAGTCTGACATGGGTTGGGTTGGCTTAGGTTTTTACCTTGCCAAGGCACACTAACAAATGGTTTGACTATTCTAGCACATATATCATGTACCTCTATGCAATCCTATTGAAGCCCGTTTTTAACTAAAGTAATTTCTTCTAGATACCAGCAAGTATCCTTGAAATACCAGTTACATGATGACTTTGTACTACCTTTGTTGGTGCTATGCCATTATTTGATGGTGACAGTATGGTTGCCTCTGCATCATTTGTAAAGAAGGCAGTATATTGATAAAGAGATTTTTTTGTATGTTTCTGTTTCATGTTTTCAGATAACAGACGCTTGCTCAGCTTGTTTTGAGCAGCGCACAGTTTTCACGCAGCAGGTCTTGGCAAAGGCCTTGAATCAGATGGTATGTATTTATAGTCTTCAAATCTTGGTCCTATTGGTATTATTTAGTTCATTTAAGTAACTAATTAATTTTTCAGGTTAATCAAACTCCTATTCCTCTTCTTTTTATGAGAACAGTTATTCAGGCAATTGATGCTTTTCCTTCATTGGTAATTTCTTTGTTTCTCCCTTTTCCTTTTACCATTTTTATTTGTTGCCACAATATAACCCTGACTTTCATATTATGTCAGAGTTGAGTTTATGTTATACATGGTTTCATGCCTCGTTCTATTTCAGGTTGATTTTGTCATGGAAATACTTTCCAAACTTGTAAGGAAACAGGTATGGATACTTTGGTCCGAATTAGGCATTTGTGTGTCTCTTATTCTTTGTCCTGTGTGATCTTTCAGGTTTACAAGTCAGTAGTTATAATTAGCGTGATTTGGAGACAACTGATTTTCTATATCTGACTGCAGGTGTGGAGAATGCCAAAACTTTGGGTTGGGTTCTTGAAATGTGCTTCTCAAACTCAGCCACATTCTTTCCATGTATTGTTACAGGTATCACATTTATTTATGTGGAGAACTTCTCTTGCCTTACATTGGTGATTTTGGTTACAGCTTTCTTGACCTATTTTTCCCTTGCAGTTACCACCCCCGCAGCTTGAAAGTGCTTTGAACAAATATGCGAATATCAAAGGTCCTCTTGCTACATATGCTAGCCAGCCTAGTATAAAAGCTTCACTCTCTAGGTATATTATTGTGCATCTGATTGGACCACCCACTTTAATCCACAAAAATTTACTTTCTCTGCTTTATGTCTGGGGCTAATTATAGGGAAATAATATATCTATGGTTTCTCAACCACAGTGATATTTCCTTCCTGTTTGATAATGAGACTAAATAGCAGTAATTGTTTTAAGGCCTCAACATAGAATATAAACTGGAGAATTCTTTGATGGGGATATCTTAAAGAAGTTTTCTATACGTCATGGGATCCCTTCCTTAATGCGAGTATGTGACTGGATGAACCAAACTGCTTTAATTTTAGTCCCTACAAAAAATCAGCAAAATGTTTAACAATCTAGTTAAATTGTTGTCAATATTAGACAAACATTGTGATTCTGATTAAACATATAAATACCTAAATATTATCCAAATCAGTGATTTTTTTTGTATGAATGTTTTATTATTATTATTTTTAATTATTTTTTTCTTCATGGTTAGATGATGAGAGAACATAAAGTTTATAAATCAGTCCAGCTAACTTATTGCATGGGTTTTGGCAGACCTACACTTGCAGTTCTTGGTCTTGCGAATGAAGCACATTTGCACCCATCACATTTGTCATCACCACCGTTTCACCCTACAGATGCAACTTCATCAGTTCACGGAGCAACGCCAACATGATAACTATAGAACGTTGGAAGTTCGCATCTTTGCCTGCTATGTAGATATTGGGACATGGGATAACTTTGAGAGCCATTTTGGGGAAGGAAGATATAAACTATCCATGCAAATGGTGGCTGATCACTGGGGGTTTTTGACTGCTGATCAGTGGAACCTGAGATAAATTTCAGTCCGGTGGGCATATAGAAATATCAGTTCTTCAGGATTGCCATCAAAATTGGAAGAGATCGCATCTGCGCGCCCCCCTTCTCACAGCTGCTCTGACAAATGTAACATAATTGTTTTGTTTTAATTGATGTTTGTACTTTATCCTTGTAAATTTTGGTTTTCATACTTAATTTGAGGGCAGCTTGAATTGAGAAGTTTTATTTTTGGGTAGTTAGCTGCTGAAAGCACAATGGTCGAGGTCATTAACAGGCGCCTGTAAATTATAGTTGTATTTTTGTAGCTCATCTTTTTGTGTTCTTTTTTTTTTCTCACATTCTCATTGTAGTTGCTTTGCCACTGGGTGGCTACTAGGAATACATTTTCACTCACAAATTGGTCTCCTAAGATTGTATACGAATGAGATTTCCAGTTCAAAAGAGAGAGAATAAAAATAGCATTGCCGCATTTCAGTATAATCTAGATAGAAGTTGAATTGTAGTGTATGTGCTTTCGCATCGAGTCATGCATCTTTTTTTCGTATTGTAAGACAATGAAAATAAGCCTACATGGTCAACACAAAAGTCATTAAAAACTACAAACCCTAGGTTATTTCAGGGTTTGGTTTGTTTTGTCACTTTGTGCTGTGTGGATGAGCTAGGGATATTAGTACTTAATTTTGGTGCATGATCTAGGATTTGGGTTTATCACTGTTTATGTTTGAATATCATCATGTTATGAAAATGAAGAAGTCATTATACACTTAATCCTATTGGTAAAATATAATCAGATTTTCTTCTCTTTGTATTTCGGGTCTGATAATCATATTTAATAAATAGCAACCAGCCAAAAATAAAGGTGGTTGCTTAGCCATCAGCTTCAAATGACAATTGTGTTCCTATATATGCAGCAACAAAAAAAATGCTGGAGTTGGAAACAAACTCAAAAGCAGAAACCTTTAGATGAAAATGTGAAGTATCTTCGGAATTAGAACAAGTTCCCCATTGCTTGATTTGGTACGAGTTCTACATCAGAGTATTTTCGATTCCTGACAAACCTACCCAACCGTATTTTGGAGGGCAGTGTACTAACTGTTCTGAGTAAATAAGAAGTCATAAAAACCCCATATCAAGAACCACAACTCTACGACAAAAACGAAATTTCGTTTCTGTAAAAGAATATATCATGCAGGAAAATTTCTACAAACAATTAAAAACCACACTTTTTCTGTTTGTTTGTCATTGCCGGCTGATCTTTCCAGGGCTGCTATGCTTGAGTCTAGCGAATTAACCAATGATTCATTCAGGAGTAGAGATCCAAGCACCAACATGAGATTTGAGAACTGGTGAGGAAAAAAGGCAAATGATGGTTAGATCATTTTCTACGTAGTTAGAAGTTACGATATAACTATTATATAAGTAATGGCTTTGTCTTTTGGCCAATATAATAATGGCCTTCTTTTTTGGTCTGAAATAATGGCCTTCAAGTGACCTCAACAAATGGCCAAATGGGAGGTTTTAATACTCTACCTCTGCATTAGACCCCAAAAAAAAAAATTTACTTTCCCTCTGCTAACATGAGAAACAAACTACTTGCTTGATTTTCTTTTTAATTTAATTTTCAACTCAAGTGGCTGTTCAATAAATTTAACATAAAAAGTCAAAATGAAAAAATAAAACATAAAATAAAAAGAATAAAAAATTGAAAGTGCTTCTATACAGAGAACAATTTCATACCTTTCTCCAGCTATAGGAATCAAAATTGTATGGCTAGCGAGTTATATCACTTAATGGGGAGAACAACATCAAGGTTCTTCTGGAGTTGCCAGCCTTTGGGATAAACAAGACTATGAGCTTGCAAATGAAGATGCCAGTTCATTACTTTTGAACAACCACCTGGCGTACCTTCCATTTGACTTTCATCTTCAACCACTTGTTCTATGAAAGAGGTCTCCTGGGGGAAAAGAATAAAAGGCAAAAAAATGTAAGTGTACGAAGATACCATTCAAAATGTCCAAGTGATGATATTACAATGGCACTCTTCATGTCACACACATACTTGGAAACCCTCCTTCACTGAATCTAATTGCCGAATTGGTATGGATGTTGGGCGGTGCCATCTCTTCGGATCCCATAATATTGTGCTATTGAAAGCAAATCCTGACATATCAACATGAAACCTACGAAGTCTCTTGCTTTTGTCATTTGTGTGCCATCCAATTACTTGGCTCCCATTGCATACTGGACCTTCCAATATGGCCTTGTTTTTGCTTGGTGCTAACATAGCAACGGGCCAAGTTCCAAAACGGCTACAAGACAAGTAAGTGAAAACATGAATTAGAAAGAGGAGAAAGTAGACATGGCAGCATAAAATTCATAATGATAGAAATTATAGAAATTCTGCAAACACATTGAGTCGCTAGCAGCAGATAGAGAAGCCAACTTGTAAGCAATTTTGGTTGTATTCACCTCACTTTCTAAATCATTGGTCTGAAGAGGCCTTTTCCAAGGAGAGGAACAGAGGAATTTGTGGGATACTTGTGATTAATGAAACTACGTTCACACCTATCTAGCTAAACAATTTGATTCAGTTAAAGAGATCAAAATATGGATAAAAGAAGGAAGAAAGGAAAGGGAATTGACAAAATACTAATTCACACAATCTACCAAGAAAAGACAAACAAAAAGCACTAAACTTTGTATTCCACTATCTTAAGGATAGTAGCATTGGCAAATTGTACACGTTCATCTAAAGATGTAAAGATCCCAAATCAAACAATATAGCTGAATCTATATGAATATGTAAATCAATCAAGTAATGCAATTCTACACAAATGCAGTTTGGCCAATGGTTACAGTATCAATAGCAGAGAACATAAGAACAGAACAGCCACAATTGTAAAACAAGCATATGAAGCAAACGCAAAGATAAGTGAAATGAAGCTCGATTTAGAACATACTTAATATCTCTCAAGCTATCGAACAAGTCGAGCGAGAATATGTTGTCATCGTCTGCAAAGTAAACAATGGCATCAAGCTTATGCCGCTCAATGTGCTCCAACGCTGTGTTCCTCTGATACACGCCTCGGTCCTTTGCGCTCGTCGAGTTGTTGCCACACACCAAATGCCTATACATGACGCCGCTCTTCCTCAAAATATCGGCAGTCTCCGTCGACGCAGCGTTAGTCTCCACCACAATCCAAAGAAATGGCGGAGGTACAAGCCTCAGCAGCTGCGCCAACCTGTTCAAGAAATAGGCTTGCATTGCGCGGTTGTACGTCGGCGTCACCACAATCAGCTGCTTCCTCGGCACCTCGTCTCCTTTTTCCACCACGGCGGGGTTTACGTCGAAGACGAGATCCTCTCTGCGCTTCACGATTTGATCTCCGCCGTCGTTGTCGAATTGGACATTGACGTGCGGCGGCTTGATGTCGAAATTGAAGCCCTGGCCCCGAATCTCGGCGTCGTTGACGACGTGGCCGAAAGGCAACAGACCGAGCAGGAACCCTACGAAGAAGAAGAGCAAGCACCTGTAGAACGCTCTACGCCACTGCTGGCCTTTACGCGGAGCTCGCTGCAAGAGAACGCCGGCAACGAATCTCCGGACTGTGATTGCGAATGTTAAAAACGCCGACACGAGAGGCGATGAGTATTTGGAGCTGGAGAAGAGCTTATGCGATGGCGATTGTACTGAAAATGGAGTCCCACCGTTGAGGTACGGCCGGTCTCGGAACGCCGGCGACAGAGTTCTCCGGATCGACGCCATTGATCTCCAAAACCTCAGCTCAAACTACATACTCGAATCCAAGCCCCTCCCCCAAATCCACGAAATCAGATTCAAACCCCAAACCCCCTTAAAAAATTGGGGAAAAAATCCGGGTCGGACTTTAACGAGGAAATGAGATTCGGGTCCTTCCCCGCGGACTGAGTCGAGTGAGGAATTGAATCACAGAATGCAATAATGCATAAGTAGGTTCTCCAAAATTTGGAGTTAGAGAAACAAGTGCTTTTACAGAAGCGGAGGTCGGCTAAGCACTTTTTGCAGGAGCGGAGCGGACTAGCGGAGGTTGGTTTTGCGTTTTAGAGCGGAGAAGCGAGAAGCTCCGATTTCTTTATTTATTATAAGCTACGCCTTAGTGGACCAGTGCAGAGTCAACACGTGTCCAGCTGTGGTCAAGGTACCTTGGTCTGAAAGAAGGTGGTAATGATGCGGTAATTATTGGGTGAAAATATATTTGTGATGTTTACCGTTTTATCGGCAGTAATTCGGTTTTTTTTCGTCAACAGAAAAAACAATTGGTAATTTGGTATCAAGAGCTTCCATGCATGTTTGTTTTGGAGATGAATTCTCAAGGCATTATTCAATTGCTCCAAGATTCAGATGTTGATTTTTTTGTGGAAGGAGCACTTTTGTAAGAAGTGAAGACATTTTTTCATTTTTTCAGTTCAGTTATTTGTACATTTGTACCTCGTAAATATAATCAGGAAACGCATAGTTTAGCTAAAAATGCGTTTTTGTTTCCTGCATTCAGTGTTTGGGTCGATGATGGTCATTCTTGGCTATCTGATGTACTTATATCTGATGTACTTTGCCATTATTTGCCTATATAATTTTACTTTTGGCAAAAAGAAAAAAATGCTTCCATGCATGCATATATTTGAAACTAATAAAGAATTTAAAATGGAAAAAAAATTGTTTTGGAAACTAATAAAGAAATAAAAAAAATTGCTAGGAAATTCGAAATTATACTTTTTTTAGTGGAAATTGAAGTCAGGAATTCGGACACTAAATTCCCTAGTTTTTTTTGTACAACGACTTAATCGTACAACGAAGGGGACGTAAATCATTGACCTCGAGTACACTTACATAGATTTTCGCAGAGCACATCCTCAATAATAGAGGGTGTCTCCTCTAACCAAAAGTCATTAATATAGGATTTACTAGTAGGAAAATTTTAATATACATGCATGTATTTATGCTATGCATTCCCAGTCTTTACTGTTGGATTAACATACTTTGGAGATGCAGTCAGTAGCATAATATCATTTGACGGTTTTGCATAAGGATCTATAACATGCATAGATGTGCCAAACGATGAAATCCTCACTTTCAGTTAAATTTCATTTTTTTTTTCATTCATCCAAACACACCCTTAATCATAATTGATCTGTTATGCCTTATAGAAAAATGGTCATTAATTGTGACAATATTCCTTGGAGGCTTTATACTCTTATGAATTAAAGATATAAGCATTTGGCTTCTCAGTTCGGGTCCATATGTTCTGATCATGTGTATAGAGAACATGATCCCACAACCCACAAATGGTAGCTACTTTGATTTTCAATTATTATAGAGAAATAACTCATCCTTGTTTTTCTTTTAGTTCTAGTTCAAATTTTGATGGGTGAGTTAAGAATAGTGATGAAGTTGCTTTTGATCTTTCTTATTTTATTTTATTTTGTTAAATTTGTCAAAAAAAAAAGCTAAAAATTAAAGTATGAACCATAAAACTTTTGTTCTAGCCATGCTCAAAATTTCAGGGAGCCATAATTTATTTTACTCATTTAAAAGTAATATTTATCGGCAAAGAAATTAGAAACTATGAAAAAATTAAGTAATAGGGTGTAACAGAAAGTGTCAACACCTAAGTAATTTCACATATTCTTAATACAACATAAAATTGACAGAAAGTCCAAACTATAGAACAAGGACAAGATAAAAAGCGAGAACTCAGAGCATAGAGCCCTTCAAAAGTAATATTAGTCCTAGGTGGCCAACCATGCAATACCAAACCATATCCAAATTGTTGAGTGACGCCGGCACCACCATCCTCTCCAATGACCCAATCTCCGCCTAGTACCGTCATTGGGACAGTTAGCAACCATCATGACAGATCCTAACTCAAAGAACTCATATCCCCCATTTGACCAATAACCCACTTATAACTTCAAATTAAACAGAAAGTAAATCGTTGACGATTATCCTTTGATAGACCATTAGATACAAAGCTGAGGAACCCGACCCTAAATGGATCGCTTCCAAATAGTTAAGCCATGACCAAAGAGAAGAAAAACATGAGAACAAAAAAACTAGTCCTTATATATGTGTCTAATGAGAATGACAAGACATTCTCCATAAGAAACCAATTAATTGCAGAAAATGGCACAACCAGCCCAAGAGGAGAATCAGAGCCAACAACCCAACACTTGATAAAGTCTCGCGAAAAGAGCTTAGAACCCGGTCTAAAAATGACCTATGTCCAAGAACCACTTCTCCCAAGTTGGCAACACTGATGTCGTTGTCATCCCATATCTTTTCTATTCGAGTAGTGACTTGGTCGTGCATGAGGGTGCTTGTGCAAGCGTACACATGTCAAAATAAAGTGAAAATATTATGTTCGGTATGTCGTGCATGTCCTCGGAGATTGATGGCACTAGACTCCTAGTGACAGTGTGTAAAACCAAGTGATTTAGCAATTATGAAAAGGTGAGAAATGGATGTTATTGAAAATGGGTGTTTGTAGAGGTGTCTTCTTGTGATTTTGAATTGGAAAGATATGAAAGCATTAAGTAACAAGCTAGCAAGTAAATAAATATGAGTAAGTAAAATAAGTGTGTGTGCAAGTTTTGAAAAACGGTTGGGCTTTCGGGTTAGCCAAAGTCCACAAATGATGCTTAATGAACCAATTTAACATTTGTGTTCATGTAATGAATTATTCAAACTTCGTATCTTAATCATGTTATGGGTCTAAGACCATCTTTTCTTATGTATTCTTAGTGCCATGTTATGGGTCACTAGAACTCTCTCAAATTGGCTTGAGAGGTAATGTGCACAAAGACTTAGAAACTCAAACAAGGGAACCTCATCATGTCCATTATCAATTCCCTAGAGAAAGCTAGAAGTCACCCTAACAATCTCAATCAAAATAGATTGCATATATGCTTCAAGAAGTGACTAAGTTCCCTAAACATGCATTCAACACAAATTGAAATGAATAATATACATACTCATTCATCACAAAATATTCATACATAATCAATCCATCATCACATCACAATGGACTAGGGCACACAACCTCAGTCCCCAACCTTATTGAACTACTCACAACAATCCATAAGAGGCATCATATGAAATTGATTACAAATAGAGGAGAGTAAGGATAGAAATGCTCAATGAAGATGTCTTGGATGCCATTTTCTTCCTTCTTCTTCCTCTAATTGCTTTCACTCCAAGTGGGTGGATGCCCTTGATGAAGTAGTGGTAATTTCCAGTAAAAGCTTGATGGATGATGTAGTGTGGATCCTCAGGAGAAACTCTTGTGAATGACGGAAGTGGAGATAAGGGCTGAAAATTGGTGAGAATGGAGATGGAAGTGAGTAGCATCGTCATCCGACTGGTCGACTGAGCAAGAATCACAAAGGGAAAAGAGAGCTCTTGGAGAGGAAAGGTGATGGTGTGTGTGTCTTGGCTGGTGAATTGTGACTCAAGCTTATTCCAAATGAGTCAAGGAAAGTGAATATATACAAAGGCTAAGAGGAATGGAGGGCTAAGATCCAAAATATATAGTTAGATCTAAGAGTTACAAATGGTGGAGTAGGTGAGAAAAATACCAAGACTATCCAAGGGAAAGTTAGGTGGTATGTATGAGAAAAGGTAGGTGAGGAACAAGGAGGTAAAATCCTTTTATTTATAGCAATGAAAATGGAAAATAGAAAGTCAAAAGGAATAAAAATAACGAGAAGATTTGGTAAAAATAAGTGTCATTTTTGAAAGGAGAATAATCAAGGGGTGAGGTCATTGCTTACATCATAGCATAAGGAACCTTGCAAGCTAATTTTGGGGCCTTCATGTGGTGGGTCACAAGGTTGACTTTTGGCATTGACGTTTGACATTCGGGGTTGACCATAGTTGACTTTTTGGAAAAATCTTGACTTTTCGGTTTCTTGGTCAAACCTCCGAAATTGTCTTGTGCTTCACTTCCAAGACTTGATATTTGACACTTTGGCACTCAAAAGTCATGGTTGACCATGGGTTGACCTTTGGTCAACTAGTTGACTTCGTTTTTCTTATCGAAAATGCACTAAAAACCTCCAAAATACGTCATTTTGCACCCAATATCAATCTTTTGCCCAAATTCCCTACATTATTGAAAAACATGGATTAGAGACACGAAATGACCATCGAATTACCATTATTGTAGTGTTGAGAGCCTAATTTGTATGTAAATCACATACAGATCAAGTAGTACTAGTGCGGTTGTCACTCGACCAAATCTAAGTGGCCCACCTGCTTACCAAATCAGTCAACAATACGGTGCTAGAGGGAGATCCCACACCACAACCACCATGCCGATTTAAAACCCGTAATGTTGCAGCAACATTGTGAAGGAGACAAGTGCCAGTGAAACCAACGAGAACAACAACCAAGCACGATCCCTGAGACCTCCCACCCAAACGAAGTCAACATAACCAAAGAACCACCAAAGAAGAAGATCAAATGAAGAGAAACCAGTCACTCGAAGATGACTGTTGAAATCAAAGGTAGAGAAGAGCCTTTGAACTACTAATTACGTTCTTTTTTTTTTACTCATTGGAACCTTAGGTTGTTTACTTCTAAAATTTTCTGCCATGGGTCTTTGTTAAGGCAATTTCTCTTCAAATTTAGAGAATTGTTGGTCAACAAAGCTCTTTAATAACTTGATTGAGGTAGAAAGAAAAATGGTCCAAAACCCACAAACGTATATATATAAATACACTAATACACCAAGAGCTCTTCAATAATGGATGTCTCCATCTGAAATAAGTGTGGATATTCTCATCTCTCTCCAATCAAATACAAATGTAACTTTAAGAGCGCACATGAGCAAGTCAATACTCAATAGGAACTAAAGAAACCAAAAGACTCCAAATCAAGTTCGTCATCATTATCATGAAGATTAAAAAAGGCATTTAAAGTTGAAACAGTCATTAGCATGGATGAGCACAAAACTTCCTATTAAGAATTTAAGATTAAAGATTAAATTCTTGTTACTACCTTTTTAGTCTCTGAATTTCTAATTTCATCAAAATAATCCTTATACTGATTAGACTCATGGGTCGACAAGTGTCATTTTTTTTATATTTACATATATCATGGGTTAACACGTGTCATTTTGATAAAATTGGAAGTTCAGAGACTGAAATGATTAGACTCCTAAAGTACATGGTAGTAATAATAATTTAGTCCATAAAGATCAATACATATGCTTAAAAATATTGTTATATAAAAAAACCCTAGCCCCCATGAGAGTCCTCTCTCTAGCAAAACCCTAGCCCCCATGAGATTCCCCAATAGCGTCTCTGTGCGCATCAAATCCAGCAGCACCTTCGTGTGCTTTCCTCCTAGCCTCTGTCTTCTTTCTATACTGTTTATCGCACAAATTCTAGTGTCGTCAGCAATCGCTAGTGCGGCTTCCTATGGTGAGGATGGTTTTTGCCTCTCTCACTCACAAGGACGGCTATGTCCGTCATACTCTTTTCAGGCCTTTGGTGATTATGCTCCTGCAGGGCGTCTCTTGGGCTATCAAAGATGGTTGGCATCCCGATTAGATCTGGTTTTTTGCTTGTCGTTGCCAGTTCTTTTAGGTGTCAATCAAATCCAAGGATTCAAGGTCTGGGATCCAGGTGAGTTTTGAGTGCTTGGTATTGGAGGCTCAGCAGCCTTGGTGTTCCAAGTCGGCGACCTTATTACTGGTGGGGCGCTGCTAAAGTTTAACCTAAATCAGATTTGGTTATTTGATTTGGGTTCTTTTAATTTCTTATTTAAGAATAAGCATGATCAGTTGTGCAAATTTCGATTGTGGTTTTACTTTCTTTTTTCATGGGTTCTCCTTGAGCTAGATTGGATTTATTGGTATCAATGGCAATACTTGCCGGAATTTTTCTGTTGGTTGTTGACAGCAGTGATGCACGGTGTATGTATTGTTCTAGGTTTTGAATCATCGATTAGAGTTTTAAGTTTAGACTCATCGATTAGGCCACTTGTGTGGTCTGTACTGCTCCTTTTTAGGATGCCCATATTAAGGATTGTAATCCTCTATTGATTAATAAAGTTTATGCTATTTTCAAAAAAAAAAAAAAAATTGTTATATAGAAAAATTACTCATACGCCCAAAAGTTGAGTTTTTTTTCCTGTTACTTTTTACATTTTTTTTGTTTTCCCCATCAGACCTTTTATTGGGGTCAGTAAATCATTGTACTCAAAAATGTTTTATTGAGAGTCAGTAGAATTTATTGGGATTAAATAAAATATTTTTTGGGGGTTCAGTAAACATTTCATATTGGGGGCCAATAAACGTTTTATTGGGTTTACTAGACGTCAATAAAAAAAGGAAAGAAAATCACATCATGCCCATTCAAGTAGACCGATGGGGAACAAAACAAAAAAGAAAAATCTAATTGGGAATAAAATCTCCAATTTTGTTATAGTAAAATCCTCTTACACATAAATGTTAGTTTTTTTTGCAATGGGCCCAAGTGATGAAAAATGGTGGAGAATTGAGTTACGATTAGACTAATTTAAGAGCTCGATCCGTCCAGCATAATAATTTTTTTTTTTAATGGGTGTCTTTGGCGGCGACTACTGGCTAGTAGAAGTGCACAATCAGTTACCAATATGGGGAATGTCTAGATAGCTAATTCACTAGGATCATTGTGAATGTGGAATACTTTGATGTGTATGTGAGTCGTATTATTACAACACTAATTAACAAACATTTCCGGCCAGTAGAACAATAATGCATGAAATTGAGATCAAGCTTAGAGGATCTCCTATTGTTTTGCGTAATTTTTGTGTAGTCAGGACTCATGTTTTTGAGTTCCAAATTGTGTGGTTCTTTTTTGAGTCTCTAGTTTTTCAGGCTCATCATGCTAGGGTAATTATTCAGGTCTAATTTGTTCCCTTGAGAATTGGTTTTGGTCTATTTTAAGCTCCAATTGGTTTTAATAAAACAATTAGAGCTTAAAAAAAAGATCAAGTGATAGAATGGAACCAGAGTGTCAAACAACTTTGTTTCTTTCTTTGTTTCCAGAGTGTCAAACTTTGTTTCTTTCTTGGCTTTCTTATGCGTTTGCAAAAAACAGTTGATTCTTATATATATATATATATATGAGAGTAAGGTTATGATACAAACTATAGCTCAAACAAAAATAACAAGAGAGGGTGCAAGATCATAGTTAATTAAGGTTGTCTACCGAGAGAAAAATGAAAAAAAAAAATATAAAAAAAATAAGGTTATCAATGAATGGAGTTGCAACATATACAACATTGGCTAAAAAAAATATTAATAATAAACAAACAGAACCACGAGCACTAGGAAACAAATTAATTCGGAAATTACAATACATTTAATCTAACAAAAGCAATACTTTATCTTCTTTATAAGGCAGAAATCAATCATTTGGTTATGCATTTCCATGCAATTAGGAAGTTACCATGAACTTCTTTGCAAGTCATATGATTTTCTCCAACATCTCAATGAACTTCGATCTCCACCTTTGGAATGACAATGTTTACATATAGAACAATATTATTAATGCATGCCATATGAATAAATTCTCTTCATGATGATTATTAATTTCTCTAACTTCTCCAACATGTTATAAGAAAAATATTCATTCCATAAATGAAGAAAATATGATATGCAAGTCATGAGAAATCAACTTTGGAAGAATAATATATAGTATTTCAAATAAATGTACGTAATATTCCATTGAAGACTCTTGAAATTCATGATTGACAAGTGCTACTCACAATGTATATATGACTAATTAATATATGGCTAATGTCTCTTCAACCTCCAGACATTGTCACATTGCCATGTCAAGAGGCTCTCTGAATAAATTGATCGAAGACTGCAAAACGATAAATAAGTGTGACCTTGCAAATGATCTTATTGCAACAACCTAGAAACCCAAGGACTATATATGGTAGGTACACAACTTTCATTGTTCACACATAAAAAGTTCAATCCAGATCATAATGAAACATTCCTAATAATGCATGGAAATTGGATTAAGTGGGAGAATGTAGCCAGAGCCTCCAAGTTTGTTTCTTTGTTTTGTCTACTTAATTATGCGTTTACAAAATTTGTTTGTTTGTTCATTTACAATAATTATTCTAGTTCAAACAAAAATAAGGGAGGGTGCATTCAAACAAAAATAAGGGAGGGTGCAAGGTCATATTCAATTAAGGTTGTCGACAGAGAAAAAAAAAATGAAACGAAAATTAAATATTGTGCATGCTCTACTAGCTAATAATCAGTCATAAGTCCGCAAAAATGATTGTCATAAACTTCAAAACTCATAATTAGCAAAATCAAATTAAGGTGTTTGAAGGGTTTAATATATGATTAGTCTGAGTCTAACCTCAAAACGTACTCGAAAAGAAGTCATATGTTGTTCAATTCAATCTTGACCGATCGACAACGATACACACACCGAAGAGCCTAATTCTTTTACTGTCACCATTAAGTACTTGGGGGATTTCATCAATAACTTGTGAGTTTAGTTCAAATTTGTTGTCATGCACAGGGGTAAGGGTTTCAGCCCGGTCGATTTTAATCATGTAGAATGACTTAGCCTCCTTATCTCCTTCCCTAATAATGTGGCACTCATAGAATCTGATAGTGTCATTGGCTTTGAGTAGGCTCTCCTTTACAAACCGATTCCAACCCCGGGTGAACACAAAACTTTGGCTGCTCTTCCAATAACAGTACCTGAACTTCCATGGCCTCATGTTTTGATCATAAAACGAGAGCTGCACATCAGGCCCCGGGCCTCCTTGCACCTCCTCATCGATACGAGGGAAGTATTTGGTTGCATAGTTTTTGGGTATCACAAGTCTGTTCAGCTTCCCAACATCGCTTGGCGTCAGCTCCTTTTGAAAGAGTTGTTTGTGAAACAGATCTCTTTTGCTTGCTGAGTTAGACTCGGTGGCCAGTCCTACTGCTACATTTTGTGCTGCCTGGCGAGCCATAAGAAATTCGATAAACGTAGCCTGGTAAGAACCGTCCTTGATCATGTTGAGAACGGCTTCTTGGCTATAGAGATTCTGAAAGTATGGCTCTTGATCAGTGAACTTGGTCCATGCAAAGTTCCTTTGGCACTCTCCATTGCGAAGCTTGATTGCAGCACTATCATAAGCCATGGCTGCTTCCACCTCAGAATTGAAAGTTCCAAGCCAAACCCTATTGTGATTGGCATAGATCTGAGCACCCCAGTGCCCATTTTGCTGCAGCACAACTCCTTTAAATTTGGTATTGGAAGACAAATTACTGCTCCCATGATGACTCAACCGCTTACTCTCTTGAACCAAGAAACCGGTGAAGCTTGAAACTGCAGAAGCTTCTGCTGATTGATATGTCCTCTTCCGCCTTGTTGTCGTGCCTGAGTTTGAGACCGTGCTCGACAAATTCTCTTCCATTTCCATAGCCATTCTGCATGAGACATGATGAGAAGTTAATTTGAACTTCACAAAAGTGAATAGTTGTGATATATATATATATATATATATAAAATCTCATGCATTAAGCATTCATGTAAAAGAACTTGCTGCTCTAGCAAGCCCTAGAAATTAAACCCTGTGCATATTATCACGTATGGTAACCAAAACTAAGAAAACCCTAGAAATTCTGTGGCATATACGTACATACATTTAAATTATTTCAAAAATCCTAAAACTGATCATATGAGACAAGATCACCATTGTATGCGAGCTTGATTTTGCCACTCTGAAAACATAAAAGAGATTCGGTGCAATCCAATTCTATTACAATGTTGGCGCACACATTGTCCCAATAGCTCAATCAAGGCATTTAATTAATCAGAATTTATGATATGTGACCAAACACAAATCTTGTTTCTTTTTCTAGGGATGCCCAAACCTATATATCTACTAAACCTTTACTTCATTCAAGTTTTTTTTTATTTAACAAAGTGTATCATATATTTGTTCCAGGTGATTTCACTCGCACGCAAAATTTTAGTTAATTGGTTGTCAGGTCAGTACACAATTTCTAAACTATAAACCGCACAGGACTTGACAATGATACAAGTACATGATCCCTTTGTCACAGCTTATATCTGTCTGAATTGTAACACAACCTCAACAATATAAACCAACTCAACTCGGCACCTTTCTTTTCTACACCTAGTTAGGTTTCAATATGATATATATTTGTTTGTATTCTTTGACAAGACTAACTAAACCACGAATTACAAATGTCGGGATAAGCTCTATTGCTATTTGGCGAGGCAATCCACATCGACGTAAGGACGTGAAGGACCTACGACTATCACTCATGCTATTTGCATCGCTAAACATCAAAGTTCTTCTAATATGAGCTTAAAACTGAAGTAACTTTGATTTTCTATCCTCGGAGTCCATCGAGCAACAATACTAAGCAATTGAAACATGTACATTAGATATAAATGCATCGGATATCCAAACTTGTAATGCATAAATCCATATTCTGGATTAGGTCATTGAATCAATTGTACCACGTACGGCTACAATTATTCTCTTTTAAATAGAGATACGTACACTGCTAAATTTCAAGCAAATAATTTTGTAGAAGTAAATATATATAATAATAAAACAACGTTCAATTGAAGTTCCTTCAAAACAAGCTCAGATAGAAGAGGGCTTTATTTATCTCTAACTGTTCGATCAGATCTCTTCTTCAATGAATCAAGTTCTTCATCATCAACTAGTAAGCCACTCAACAAACCAAGACCACATATTCAAACAACAGCAATTACAGAAAATAAGTCCATAAACTAAGAGTAACATAAAGGAGATTTAGGTTGTTGAAACAGTTACCTTGATAGATCTGGTTAACATGTGCAGATTAAACAAAGAGGTTTTGAAATCAAAATTCAAAAAGTATAGCAATAATAGAAAATATATTACTATATAGAGATTAACACAGAGAGAGAGAGAGAGAGAGAGAGAGAGAGAGAGAGAGATTGTTGAAACGGTTACCTTGCCAATCTGATCGACCTGATGCAGATAAACCAATCCGTTGCTGCTCCCAAAAGCCAAACAAAGAACAAGTAGTATTTGTAAAGAGCATGCAATATCTATGAAAAATAGGCTACATAGTCTCCTTGGTAAAGAAGCAAAATCAATGACAATGAAGCAAAATCTGGAAAGTAATTCATTGACTGACATGTATAAGGTAATTTTGGTAGCGATGCAAATCTCCATAATGGCACTGAAAATATTGAAATGAGCCAAGAAAGAGTACGAACGAGTTGTTTCCATATTCGGCCAAGCTGTGATTCCTCAGTCGATCAGGGTTTATATATGTTCCCTCTGATGTCATCCTTGAGGGTTTATTGCAAGGTTTATGTTCCAATTTGTGATTGGCGAAAAATATGGATGAAATATTCGTTATATATGTCACCAATCAGCTGAGAATCAAATCAGCCAAAAAAAATTCATCATAAATATATACTTTGAAAGAACTTTCTAATTTTTGCTCGGTTTCGCCATATAAAATATTGGCATCCCAATACATGTATGGCCTCAAATTTAAGTACATCTTAACCAGGTAATAAGGTAGATTATGCATTAATTAATCGTAACAATTCAAGGCATCTAGTTTCCTTCAATTATTAAAAGTTATTTGAAATTAATATATGGTATGAGGGTCCATATGTCTTTTCACATCCGCCATGGTTTAATTTTTTTTTTTAGAATAATAACTTATTCATTGTTTAGTCGTAGCTTTGTGCAAATAGAGAGTTTTCCGATAGGAGTGGACTTTTTGACACCGAAAAACTGCAAACCGCCAAAACAGCATCAAACTGGTCAGATCGATCGGTACCGGTTATTGGTTATAGACATGGATAAAACCGGGTTCAACCGAACCGAACCGAACCGGGTTTGATGTATTTAGTCATATTTTTATTTTTTGTTATTATGTGTCGCATTCCCGTTGGTGCTAGCATACAATTGAAGATTTGAAGATCTCGCCTCCAACCCTAAAATCAACCCCCCCTTTCTTTTTTCCAAAAAAAAAAAAAAATCCCTTTTTCCTTCAGCCTCCTTTCTCAGTTCTCTACTTCTCTATTCTAAAAAGAAAAAAAAAAAGTTCTCTACATGTTCAGTTCTCTTCGATATCGACTTTTTTTTTTGGTCTCCATGAAAACCAACGACAAGGCCATCGCTGTCCAGACAAGTTGAGCTTCTGTCTCCATTACCAAAGCCACCAGCCAAGGAAGAGAAGAAACCTGAAGAGAAACCCAAGCCAGAAGAGGTCACCAATTTTTTTGAGCTTTTGTTGTTGTAACTTTGACGTTTAGTTTTGAGATTATATATAAAGCACAGATCCTTTTTAATTTGAAGATTGATGCAGCTTGCTTATGATGGAAATATTCAGAGTTGATTTGCATTTATGATTTTTAAGGCTTGGGGCAGAGTTGATCAATGTTAATCTAGCAAGTTGTTAGACTTCATTTTATGTTCATAATTCTATATGACTTATTGTCCTTTTTCAATTAGAGGAATGGTCTGAATTTTGAATTAGAAACCAGTTCAGAGGAGATGTACGTGTTTATGTTCTCAATTAGAGGACTGGTCTAAAATTGCTTTGTTTCTTTGTGCTATTTATGCTTTTGCAGAAGTGGAAAAACTTCATTTGACTGATTTGCCATGCCATTCAACTTCCAGCGGTCAGTAAAAGTCATTTATACTACACAGCAATTTGACTGAGCTCTAATGTATCTAAACTGCTAGTGGAGCTACTTTGTTGTTTGACTGTGTTAACGTACTCTTCATTTTGTTTTTAAAGACAGAGGACTCAGGACTGTAACTTAATTGAAGTGCTTCAGTTTATCCTTGTTCTTTCTTTTATTTTGTAAATTTTTTTGTTTTAAGATAGTTAAGTGTGAAAAGTTAGGGGGGTGTATAAGGGGGGTGTATTGTATTTAGATTTATGAGGACTTTTTTTAAGTGATGGATTTAAAAAGAATCTATGGATTTACAAACTCTATGGAATTATAATCGTCAGATTTATCAAATCTTTAAAATTCTATAGATTTTAAAAGGTAAACTTGTATGGACTTGTAACAACTCTCGTGGAATTAGATAAACTTTTTATACTCATCATTTTATCGATAAAAATATCTAGTAAGAGCCCAATAAATAAATAAATTGTTTAACATGAAACTTTCTAACTTCATAATTTCATATATATAAAAACAGGAAAAAAAATCTCATCAAGAACAGATCATCAAATAGAGGAAAGAAGTCGCTCATATTCATGAGCGATCAATTACTTGCGATAATTACCACCAAATTTATTTTTTCCCTCTATTTCATTTCATGCTTTCAGTTTCTAGATTTATAAGTACATTAAATTATAGAAATTGAAACATTAGATTTTTTTTCTTTGTACTTTAAAGAGAACTTTTTTTTTTAATCATTTTGTTTGGTAATAGAAAAATATTAGAGAAAAATAAATTTAAGAGAAATGTGAGTTTACAAAAAAATGTCTTGCGACATTTTTATTTGTTGCTTGTCATAAAAGTTTATGGGTAACGTCTATTTCTTATGTTGTATGTGACTACGTCCTTGAAAATATGTGTGTGTGCGTGCGTGTGTGAAAGTGAGAAATGACAAAAGATAAGTGAAGAACAAGATGTGTGAGAGAGAGAGAGAGAGAGAGAGAGAGAGAGAGAGAGAGAGAGAGAGAGAGAGAGAGAGAGAGATGATCATAGAAGAACAAGATGAAATAAAAAAAGAAAATTTTAAATCCATAGAAATCTCTAGGCTGGAGGTCGGATTGTTAAAAACTTTTTGTCTTTACAATTAACACTAAACAATCCACACAATTCCATCATTTAATGAATTCTTATAATTCCTTGATTTTTCGAATACACCTAAACTTCTACAGACTCATTAAAAGTCATTAAAAATCTAAATTGAATACACCCAGACTTCTAGAGATTTTTTAACAATCCTAATTGAATACCCCTAGACTTTTGAATTCCACAACAATCTTTAAAACATCATAGAAATCCAAATACAATACACCCCCCTAAGTGTATTGTTTTTAGATTTTTAAGGAGTTTTTAAGATTGTTTTAGAATTAGAAAGTTTGAGGGTATTCAATTAGGATTAATGAGCTAGAAATTAACCGAAACCGCACAAAGTCGGTTTTCATATTTTCTAAGCGGTTTTGGTTTTGGAAAACAAGAGTCTCGCCTCTCTTTTCGATATAAAATCGATTCTTTGAAATTACTAAGCGAGCCCGAATGGCTGGACAAGCTGGAGGAACTCCGAGTACTTACTCGCCGGCCCCTACAACCCGGAAAACCAAATCACTTATCTTCCGAAACGACGACGTCGATTGGGTCCGAACCGATGGCCGTGAATTCCACCAATGCAGACCTGCATGTAAGCCCTTCTCTGTTTTTTATTCAAAGTTCCTTCCTTTATTCTTGTTTTTCTTTTTGTGGATGATTCTCATTGTTCAATTCTCTTGCTCTGGTGATCAACCTTCTTTGATAATGGTGATCAACCTGACTTCCAATGCATATGTATAAGCTATCTATATATGAAATAGGTGTTCCTAGCTTAAATTGAATTTCAGTAGGCTCTTCATTCTTATGAGCTTTTTACAGAAATGTGGTCATGGGCCTTGTTGATGTTGCCTTGTCCCTTCTAACTAGAGTTTCTATCCAAACTAATAAGATGGTAGATGTTCAGAAAGTAATGCGGTTATAAAACTCAAGGGGCTTGTGCAAATTTCTGTTTTCGTTCATGCTGAAATTTTACATTATTACATCCATAAGGGAACTCAAGCTTGTGGTAACGTACAGTTTTCAAGACTGGTGCTGTAAACGCTGTTGCAGGATCTGCATATGCAGAATTTGGAAATACCAAGGTCATTGTTTCTGTGTGAGTATATCTCTTAGAAATTCATACTTTCACTGACCTAATGATCCATTAACATGGAGAATTATTTGATTATTCATAGAGTTTCTTTTCCACTTATTTTACTTATTATTGTTTAGCATTGATCTGAGATGCAAATTGATATGTGAAACGTGTTTTAAATTATACTTTTTTGATATGTTTAGATTTGGGCCAAGAGAGAGTAAGAAGGCAATGATGTACAGTGACATAGGCCGGTTGAATTGCAATGTCAGCTATACAACTTTTGCCACTCCAGTTCGTGGACAGGTATATGACTATGTCAATGCATTTCCTCATCTTTTTTTTCTTAGCATTGTTGCTCAGTGGACTCATTATGACTAAGGTTGAGACTCCTTTCTCTTAGGGGTCAGACCACAAAGAATTTTCTTCAATGCTTCATAAAGCTTTGGAGGGTGCAATAATATTGGAAACTTTCCCCAAGACTACTGTGGATGTTTTTGCATTGGTGTTGGAATCTGGAGGCAGTAAGTTTTCTATTTCATTTGTAAAACGTAAACCTATTTTATATCAACTATTGCAAGTTTTGGTTGCCTAGAAAAGAGAATGATGAAAAGAAAAGAATGCCAGAGAAAAGAATTTAAATTGGATCATATAAGAATATTCTCCAACTATGTCAATATAGATGTGTTTGTTCATGTATTGGTTAGCTGCTTTTGCAAAACCTTTGGCTTTGATTTTCTCCAATATACAATAATACCGCCACTAACTAGATACTTGTATACAAAGGTGCTGCATTTGTCCCCAAAGTCATGATGGCTACTGATACTTTCTTGGTATTTCTTAAGTTTAAGGTGGACAATAATGTTATATATGCGGACATGCTGACCTGTAATTGACACTTCATGAGTTACATAGCTTTCTTTTGTTAAAATGAGTGTGATAATGTAACTAGATAGAAAAAGGAGTATACTTGTTCATAAGTAATTCTACTAAACAGAGAAGTCTTTTGATAGAATTGAGATATATCGACGGTTAATATTAGCATTACTGGTGCATATGGACCATTGATTCTGTCGTCGGTTGTGTCATATACATCCTACTATGATTTAGCGAGTGCGAGGCAGTAATATTTCTATTGTGCATACTAATGGGCTATTTCCTTTTGGTTGCAGGTGATCTTCCTGTAGTAATATCATGTGCTAGTCTTGCCCTAGCAGATGCAGGGATAATGATGTATGACCTGGTTGCTTCAGTCTCCGTGGTATGCATCTAGCCTAGTCTTTTTGACTTTCTCTTGACATTATGCATAAAACAAAGATTTGGCTTCGGCAAACATGATGTTTGTGTGTGCATAACCTGGTAAAGAATGCACATATAGAGAATTTAAAACTTGAGCACATTGCACATGAAACAATGCAAAATGTGATTTCGGATCATCCTATTGTATGTGTTCTGTTCCTTTGGCTTGTCAACTACATATCAAGCTTACTACTAAGTTGCCTCCCTTAACTCTGTACTGATTAACTTTACTTTCAGGAGAAACTATATACATTTATACTGTAGTAACATTTATGTCCTGCTTTCTTGTAAGATCTTTCTTCTCTCTGGTACCACATGGTCTGAAATCACTCTCTTTACACTAATCACCTGTAACTCTGTAAGAGATATAGTGTGCTACTCAGATATCTATAGCATGTGGGCAGTTAATTGTACACTTTGTGATGTAAGCTGTTAACACATTTATAGAAGTTCTTAAAAAAAAATCAAATTTATATAAGTACAATGGCTATGCCTTGTTTAGAACTACAGATGTATTTGCGTGCTGTAATAATGGCTTTCATATTAAATTCGCTTTTGTGCAGGTTTGATTCTTTTGTTGATTTTTTTAACATGTGATTTCTCTGTTTGTGGTGCCTAGTCTTGTCTCGGAAAGAACCTTGTTATTGATCCTGTTTTCGAGGAGGAAAGCTACCAAGATGGAAGCTTAATGCTTACTTGTATGCCTTCTCGCTATGAGGTCACTCAGCTAACTATAACGGGTGAATGGTCGACCCCAAAAATTAATGAGATGCGCAGTCAGCTGATATATTTCTTATTCTATTATATGCTGTTTCATTGAAATTTTTTTCTTACTTATCTTACCATTAAGAGGGGAGAATGTAAAGAAAAGCATTATGTATGCATGAAGGTCATCTTTGAGTTGTGCTTTGGTTACTCTGTGCAAGCTCACCTATGTGGGTTTTAATTCAAAGATCATCTTTGTAGTTGGTGAAACACTTTGATTCAAAGTCAATTAGGTTGATATGCTTGTCAAAGTTGCATGCTCGGTATATGCTAAAATCTGACTGGGAGGTTATTTGATGGTGGCAAGTTTATCATATGATTTGACAAAGTTAGATGTGGCTAATGATACTAGCATGATTTTTACTAAGCAGGGAATGCAGATATGCCTTGATGCCTGCTCAAAGCTTGCAACAATCATGAGGGAATGCTTGAAGGGACCTGATTCTGCTTTGGAAGAATAGAATAAATCTTTTTTGACTAATTATGAGAAAGCATTAGGTCTTAATTACTGTACTTTTTCTTCCTTTTTCCCTTCAAAAATGAACTTTGAGATATTTGAATTTCTTTTCTTGCTGTTGTTCGGCCAGATTTTGCTTTCATCCTCTTATCCTCTTTAGAGCATTTTCACCAAGGGAGTTTGGCCCTGTTGCCACATAGATGCAGTTCCAAAAAGCAAAAAATAATGAAAATCCACACCCATGATTTCTAGCCTAGTCCAAAACTGACCTGAGTCAATCCTCAAGACAAGACTAGCCCCAAGTCTTGATCCAGTTGCTATGTGGCAACCAACCTCAAGAAGTGGTGGACCCTATAAAATTTAATCCTCACATGACTAGATTTTTCATTCACATTGGATGCTATTTTTATTTAGGGTTTTTATCACAAATGATACCTGAACTTTACCTCAATTATATACATAGTACCTGAACTTCATTTTTGATCACAAATGGTACCTGAACTTTTCGTTTTGATCACAAATGGTACCTATCGTCAAATCTACCGTAAAAAAATTAAAACAAATTCATCCTACGGTCAAAAATTAAAAAGAAAAAAAAAACAAAAAAATTTAGTTTTTTTTTCCCTCTCTCTCTCTCTCTCTCTCCCTCCTATTGGGCTTTGAAGCCCTCCATCCCAGCAACCTCGTGGTACTCTCAATTTTCAACGTTGACCGCCGTACGTGGAGGATTGAGGTCGTCGACTTCTCGATTTTTAGAACTTCCGACATCAATATCTCTCGATATACTTTGAATCTCACCTTGATGTAGTTACATAATTTCATCCTTGGATTGTGCTCTACATGTTGATATAAACTTTGTGGTCATTGGAGATGGTTGACGGCGGCGCCGAGGGAGAGGAGAGAGAGTTCCGGCGGGAGAGAGAGAGTTTTTTTTTTTCAAATTTTTTTTTTTACTGAAAATTGACTGTAGGTACCATTTAGGATAAAAACGAAAAGTTCAGGTACCATTTAAGATGAAAACGAAAAGTTCGGGTACTGGTTGTGATCAAAAGTGAAGTTCAGGTACCATGTATATAATTCACGTAAAGTTCAGGTACCATTTGTGATAAAAACCCTTTTATTTAACTTACATGAGATTATAGAATGTTGCATTTATTTAACATTTGCAATAAATAATATTTCACTTTTGCAATAAATAAAAGAATATATACTTCTCAAAAATATAAAAAAATAAAAATGTAACCTTGCCCGTGCCCTTGCCCTTGCCCTAACGGGTGGAAGCAACTATCAAAAAGTACATAAATAGTAGTTGCCAGAGAGCCCCAGTGCCCCTGCCCCAAAGCCCCAACGGGTGAACATGCTTTTAGAGGAAATACATCGTGTCGAGCTCTCGAGAATTATATTTTTCATTTAGAAAATAAATAGCATGCTTTTGGCAGCTTTGATAAAAAACAATAAAAGCATGAAATCATACGAAATTGGACTCTTCCTTCTATTAATGACAATCTATTTGATTTCAACTATTTTATTTTGTTTAATTAAAAAGAATAGATTGTCAACTATTTTATGTTATTAATTAAGAAGTTTTTGATTGCTTATGATAGATGAGATGTTGGAGAAAACCAATGTTGGAGAAAACCAATGTTTGAAAAATTCTCAATTATTAATCGATAAAAGGTACTCTAACGATTCGATTTATGCTATAGAAGGAGAAGAATCGGACTCCCTGACTCCCTGTTATGTAAAAACAAAAAAAAAACATTCGAAAATAGGCCTTAAGTGAATTAAAAAGCAAAAAAAAATTGTAACAAAAAAAAAACAAAAAAAATTATTTATTTCGACACGCTGGCACCAACGCCCAAAATGCATTGCATATAAAGAGCTAAATTCAGTGTTTGTGGCGCCACAAGACCTAAATCTAGGTCTCCACAAGTTTTCACTCATGGCCTGCACAATCGATTTCCGCTGCCTAGACGAAGGCTTCGGCGGCAAAACCTACAAGCGCAAGAGAAACCCCGAAACCACCACAGCCGAAGATGGAGGAGGCGGCGCAATGGAAATCGACGACTCGTATCCACCTCCAGCTAAGCGATCGGCGGTAACCTCATCGGACAATCCGGATAAACCAATCTTTGGCAAGGCAAGCTACGACGGCGTCATCGCCGGGAGGGTCTCCGGCCGGAAGTGGAAGCAGCCGCGGAAGCAGAGGTCCTCCGCGCTTCAGGTGAGCCGAAAAGGCACAACTTTTGAGGAGAGGGAGAAGAACAAGTCGATAAAGAAGGCGTACAGGGAGAGAATGGGGGAGCTGAAGGACGAGATTAAGAGGAACAAGGAGGAGAAGAGGAAGAAGAGGGAGGAGAGAGAGAAGAAGAAGAAGGAGAACATCTTGAAGTCTGGGACAAAGTTGCAGATTATTTCGAACCCCAAAACGATTCAGAAGATTGCGAAGACGAAGGCCAGGAAGCTCCTCAAACCTGTTCCGGAGGAGATGCGCAACAGGAACAAGAAGAAGATCAGCATCGACGACTAGTCAGTCTTTTTTTTTATTATTTACTTTTTCATTTTTGTATTTTTTTTTATGGTAGGATCGGTTTCAATTTTGATTCTGCTGTTGTGGAAGGATAGTTGTTGTGTTATGTGTTAGTGAAATGGAATATATGCTACTCTGAGTTGCTGTGTTCAAATGTTATAGCTTGCTTTCAAATCTTAGATCTTTCAATTTTTCATTTTTGCATTTGGCATGAATGATTATGCGTTCATGTGCTACTATAATTCTAAAATTGATTCACTCGTTAAAGCTGGGACCAATGCATTATGTATGGTTAGTGGTGGAAAGCAGGTCATACCTTCTTTTGCTATATCTGAGTTTGTATGCTAGTGGTGATACATTAGTGTTTTGTTTTGGAATTCGTAGGAATTTAAGAGATAATAGGAATTACAATTGGAGATCAAGTTGGGAAAATAACAGGATTAAGGTAGGATAGGATCAACTACCAAGAAGTCCAGGAATAAATTCCCTAGTCTGTGTCTGTGTCTGTAGCTATAGATATTGAATAAAGATCCCATGTTCATTTTAGCTCTAGGCTAAGTTTAAGTTACTCTCAATTCAGTTACTGTAAAGTATAGACCAAGACACTGAAAGAAAATATATGAATATATCCAATGCAAGTTTAAAAAGGGGTATGTGCAGAGTTGTATAATCAGTTTCTATTTATCTTGTTTACAAGGTAAAGCAGTGAAGAACCAAAAGGGGTGCTATTTGTATGCTTGAGAAAACATTAGCTGTATAATGTCTGTGAAATAGATTTTTCTTTTTGTTTCAATGTGGAATTAAAGTTTAGAAGTTTTATTGGGGATGGTTAGCTGCAAATTGATTCATAGATTCTTGAATCCTGCAAACCCAATAAAACTTCCAGGCGGATGACAAGTTGTAACCGATTAATGTGCATTCTCTATGTTGTTTTTTATTTAATTATTTACTTTTGCAGTATGTCTGATAGTTATCTGGGATAAACCTGTGACGTTTGAGTGTAGATTATTGCTTCGAAAAGGTTCTCAAGTACAAAGAGATTACTTCTTTTTTTCTTTCTTTTTTGATAATAAAGAGAAATAGCAGTTACTTGAAATGCCTCCATGTCAACTCTTGAACTCTAGAATTGATTCACACTTAAACTGGGACTAATACATTAGTGCTTCTGGGTATGGTGCTGGGCCAAATCATATGTATAAAGATGTTGAGATGGAACAGCTCAACAAAGACTACAATCACTACATGAATCATAGTAATCGGGAGCAGTGGGAGCTTAGAACTTCTATAAGTTTCAGTAACTTAATTAAGTTATGGTAAAAGTACAGACCAACACAAAGAAAAATTGAGTACATCGAAGTTAAATGAACAGGGGAAAGCTGTACAGTTGCATTTATATAGAAACTGCATATGTAGTGTCAATACTTACAAAATGTGTGTTATTTTTATGCTAGCAGTAAACAGTGCCCTTGTAATAGGTTTTCTTCTTTTGGCTCTGAAGTATCATGAAGATGAATACTGAAAGGTGAAGCAGAGAAGAACCAAAAGGTGTGCATGGCTCTTACAATCTCTTTGAAATACTTCTGAAAAAACATATCTTTGAAATATGTTTTCCTCTTTTGTTGAAATTATTATTACTTCTAAACTTCTAGATAGTTGCCAAAATGATTTATAGATTCTTGAATGCATTCCTGCCATCTCATTAACACTTCCCGAAAATTCTTGCTCAACTGATGTTCATTTTTCTATTTTTTTATGGCTCTCTGCAATAGAACTCTCGAGTGCAACTTCTTGCTTAAAAAGCAGTCTCTAGTTCTAATAGAGTAGCTGTCTGGTGTAGCTGTTTTTTTTTCTTGGTCCAAACATTTCTGTAGCTTTGTCATGTTCAGATATGTCAATCCATCGTGTATATAGATCGGATTACCTCATAAAAATTCAGTTTCTCTCACTCAACTACTAGAGGTATGGCTGGTGTAGAAAATTATTATGTCTACTTGTGTTGCCTGGTATATGTTCCACACCTGTCCACCAATACCGTTTTTGATAGAGATCCTCTGCCTCCTGTTCTGTTCAGCTTGTTATAGAGATCTATACATGTTGTGCAAGTGTATTGATCAATCAAGTTCCTATATGCCTTTGCAAAATTAAGCCATTCTGATCATGTACATATCACAGTCAAATACCACACAACTTTCTTTACAAGAACTAGCAGAAGCATCGTTTAGATTTAGCAAATTGTGAATTTAGACATTCTGTAACTTGTATTACGGAACTTGAGCTCAGGCAAGGGTAGTAAATATATGCACAGCTGGGTTGTAAGCTTGACTCAAACTTTTTTTCAGTCCTATAACACACTTCAAAGGACTTACAAACCTCATATTTATTCTACGAAGGGTTATGAGGCATTCTCTCAATTCGTACTTTTCTACTCTTTTTTTATAATTTTTTTAAGGTACAAAAAACATAGAATAGAATGTGCCTGAAAGTAAAAGGCTAATGTCCTTGTTGGTCACAAAGTCTTTGCCTCCATACATGTGCTCCATGATCTTCATGATTTCACAAAACTTCTCTAGATGGAACTCATGTATTGATTTCAACGTGCTTCTCTCCCACATTCATAACAGCTGCAATGTTTTCCAAGTTGAAGGGATGTTGACCGGCACGGAGTTGCAATGAGAACACGGTTGCAGTTGAGCCACTTCCATATGAGAACAGTATCACACGCTTGCCATCCAAGGAGGCATGTTGGTTGTGAAGGAGGGAAGCAAATGCGGCATAATTAAAGAGATGCAATGTACATGTTTCCCACTTGCTTTGGTACCAAAGTTGTTGGTTGAACCTTCGCGTCATATTGGGGCTTTGCAACTTGTTGGGCTACCTTTTCAAAATCCCTGCTTGCGTAGCTCTCATCACTAGATAGGCTCGCGAATGGTGCAAGCTTTTCTTTAGCAGCCTCGTGAATGGAGCTGGTCCACTCAACAATATATGCTTTATAATGATCCAAGTTGTTCATTTGTTAGATCTATATTTAGAAAAAGCCTTTATTAAATTAACATATTGGTACATCAAAGGTAAGCCAACTCCCTACATACAATTGTATACTAGCTCAAGATCAGCCCGAGCTAGTCTACCAATACATGGATGTATGGCCTCAAATTTAAATACATGTTGATATGCATCTAGTAATCTTATATAAGTAAGTTTTGTTGCAAGATTGAATTAAAACACAAGTTAGGGCAAGGCAACTTTAGCTGAGGCATATAAGTTGATGAGGGCCAAGGCATTGCTCGTCAAACGTGCTACTTTCACAATTTTCCTGCCAGTAATCTTCTCAACTTTTCCGTTCAGATTAAGGTCTGCAAATCCCTCCTTGCAGGTATTTTCATTGGTTAATGCAGCGCTAAGCCACGTTTGAACATTACTCACATGCAACCCAGAAACAGAGCCATCAACTACGAGACCTAACTCATCTTTTGACTTTTGGAGCTTCTCCACAGCGACACCGAGCTCCTCCACACAGTCGCGCATTGCTGCTGTCACAGTGGGGTTTAGAGCTTTGATTTCTGAATACCTTGTCACTGTAAAATGAGTTTGTTTGGTGAATTCAAGTGCCACATCGAGGGCAGTATGAGCTAGAACTCTAGGACTCGCCTCGATTTTGCCTGCGTAGATTTTGAGAACATTGTAGCATAACCGAGGATACATTGTGACATTGCATGATGTTTTTATGTAGTCAGTGTTTCCAAAACTGAGATTTGCTCCGGTCGCTGTGCAGGGGCTTATGTGATTAGATAATTGAAGAATTGCTAGAGCTACACCTATACTCATAAGATAACCTTTCATCTTTCTTTTCGAGGACGGGGTGTTTGAATTTCGATGATAGTAGGGAAATTTGAATCCAGGCTAGATGATCGATTTGTACAGAAAATTAAGAATCCCTAATATATATAGTAGAAAAAGTTAAAGCTTGTTAAGTAATTAGTTCACGTTTTATTGGAAGAAAGAGCTGGATCCCAACGATTCTAGTTTTGACATTTTCTCATGCATCTAGTTAGGAATGTATCTAAATTTAACATCCTACTACAACGTACATAACAAGAATCATACACATAATTAACAAGAACAATATATGAATATGCTACGTATATGACAAAAGGTTTGCATAACTGTCATATCCAATCTCTCCCACTACAATCACCAAAGTTTTGCAATTAAACCAGAACAGTTAGTAAGGCTATTATGGTTAGAATCATATAAGAAGTTAAAATTTAGCACAAAGCTAAAAAAAATTACTCTAACCACATTGCTCCTTACTACGCTCCTAGAATAACAAAAACACTAGGAGTTCCTAAATCTGAGGAGAAAGAAAGTGACTCATAGTGTATTATATATAATTTCTTCCTAGTTACTAATTCCTTTGCCAATCAATATTATTTTTAAAGGAGATAAATAAGTTTAGACTCTCTAAAATTTTGAGCATAGTTGGGGAGACATTTTTAAGGCTCTTTATATGAAGATGCTCTTTAGGAGTCTGCCAAAATCTTCAGTTTCATGGATAACCTTTAGAATTTTGAAAAAAAATATATAAAGTATATAGTATATATACCAAATTTAGAGGTGGAAATAAAATCTCTTAATTTGAACAGTAAAACCTCAAAATTGGAACGTTATGTTTTTATTTTTATGCTTCTAGGTTGAAATTGGGTTTGGGCCAGAGAATTCTTCTGCTTCTTGGCAAAGATTCTTAACCTTCCCGATAACTTTTGGACTGGATTGAGTGGGCTAAACAGCCATTTGGCCTGTGACTATCCTGTTAATTCACACACAGATATATTTATTAAACCAATATATATATATATATATCTCCCGTCCTTTACCTTTTCTTTTATCCTTCACTCGTGCAATTCAGTTTGCTATATATATAAACTGCTATTTGTAGTATACCCTAGCAACTGCGCAAAATGCAACACCAAATCATGATTTTGGACACTTGGAGATTGAAAATTCTAATGTTAAAGGTGGAGATCGGAGTTCGATTTCCGACCTTGTTCTCGCCCACACCTTAAACCAATAATTGATCGTATTTCTTTTCCAATTATTGATCATGGTAAAGCATGTCACCTATCTCAAAAATGGATCAAATCAATCATATAGTGTTTTAACATACCTACAAAGTTCAAGTCAGAATCATGAGCATCCCTAATTCCGTACTCATTGCCAGTACGTACGTATAAATGCCCTAGCCATATATCCCAACTCTATTATTCCCTTTGGTCATTGTCATCTAAATGATATGATGGAGTTAGCTAGAGTACAATACTAGTCTTCATAGATATTTATATGTTATTGGCTTCTACCATTCAAACTCTCAGTAATGAAAATGCTTCCGTGCCACAGATAGCTAAAAGACTCATAATGCATGTATGTTCAAGGCTCATATCGATCCATGTCCTTGTCTAATAATTATGGTACTGCACGCCCATTATTGAACACATGCATATGATGACCAGGTTTATGTTCTTTGACTCGATCGTGCCCTATAAATATATAGATAGCTAGGCTGATTGATCATCCATCACAGTTATCATCATCAACCTAGCTAATGCTTAATGCAGCTAGCTAGCCATAGCTAGCTTCAGCTCCATATATCCTTAGTCGATTCCCTCGAAAAGAAAACTATGCAGTTTATTCTCATGAATGCTATATAACTATATCTTCTTCTTTTTTTGGTTACATGGGGTCTAAACAGACCCAGACAAAGGAAAAAGAGCAAAAAAATCAGCCAGGATGGCTGCCCTTCGGAAATAAGCAACAACATCAAGGTCATTCAAATAAGTTTGGGAAGCATAACTATTATTTTCTTTTACTCCATAGAGTTCATAGCTTCTTGGACTTCCTTTCCACCCCCCTCCTCTCTTTTCTCATTAGTCGGTTGTTCAATTAAGAAGACGGCAAAATTTAATTGGACACCCAACTATACTTTGTCAAAGCACAAAAACAATTATATATAAATGGGTCAAAACCACACAATTGTCAAAATAAGAAATGTCAACGTAGCCCACTAATACATAAGTTGGAGAAAGCTAGTGGCCTCCATTATATATATGCCTCCCTTGCACTTCATATCAAAGATATATACTTTGCAATATTGAAACATTATATGTAAGGCTTTAAGCCTTAGTCCTGTTGCTCTTTTTTTGCTCCCATCGTCCACGTGTTTTGCATACAATCCTCGGTCACGTTGTGTCTCAATTCATAGTATACATATAGGTCGGGATATGTTCTTTTTCTCAATCATCAAATAGTATGATGTGTTATGTTGTTTAATTATTAATTTAAACTATTGATATATTAATTCTTATGCAATGAGATGTAGTGGCAAAGTAAATGAATTGGGTGGCTTATCTTCTATCATGAGCAGTACATCTTATCATCACCGTTTTGCAGATTGGCTTCATTATAAAAATGGGTAGTGAATGCTATAGAAATAATAAGAGTGCATGAGAGGAAGAAGATGGAAAAGTGGGGGCCAACCCAACAAATTTTGGGAGGTATTGGAAACCTTCCAAAATGATGGGTCGGTACTTATTTAGAGAAACTGAAAACTACCATGGATCGCATTGAGATAGAAGACAGAGACAAGAGATAGAACCCTACTTGGTTTGCTTGCTTACCCTTAATTTTCAAAAATAGTACTCGCCTCCAGTCCTCCTATTTATGGTCCCTGTAGCTCACGATTTCTCTAAATGACTATACCTGTTCCCTTCTGAGTGGTACGTACCTTGCCCCCACTATGATAAAGCTAAAACCCTAGCTAAAACGTACGTGTAGGTCCCTTACTGGATGAGCCCAGTAAAAAAAAAACTAAAAAGAATAAGAAGAAGGAAAAACTAGATAGAAAATGCATGGTCCATGAAAGTGAGTAGTGCAGAAAGCAAAGCATGCAGGGACCCCTGTGGGAAAGCCATTACGGCACTGCAGTAGTAGTCTCGATCTTCATCTTTGTGTTGTCCTTGTGAGACTAAGCTATACGATTGACACACGATTGGCATCTTTGAATTGAATCCTTGCATTGCAGAATCGAATTTTTTTTCGTTATCTATATATCAGGGATTAGTGTTCTAGCTAGTAGTAGTACTTCTGGTCAGCACGGCATATTTTTCAGCCAAGTCTGTCAAAGGCTATGAGTTGTATTTGTGTAGGGTTGTCGGTTGTTTGCACTTTAATTCCAACGTACATGAGTGGGGGCTCCATTATATGTACACAGCTTCGTATATGTCTATTTTTTTCTGGGTGGAATCTGCTCAACTCTTGAGTTATTAGGGTTTGAATGTATTTGGTTTTTCTTTTAGGTTTTATTACAAGCATAAGATATATAGCACGAGAGGATCATCTCCTGCAAGCCCGGACTTGACATTTTGAGACTCGAGACGAACCATGAAAATAATGGGTCTCCTCATGAAATTTTGAGGGTGCTTGTTTTATGTTTGCTTTAGAAATAATGTTTTGGGGTTCAAAGGCAGGGGCGGACTCAAAGGGGGTGAATGTAGGAAACTACCCGTAGGTGATTTTTTTTTTTTTTAAAGCTTCACATCCTATATGAGTATATGTGCATCATTAGTGTCATGGAAACAAAGTGTTTTTAGAAATGTTTCAAATAGGCCATTTAGTCATTTTTTTTCCCACAAAAAACAATTTTCTGGATTGGCCAATGGCCATTGTTTAAGGATTCAAGGTTTATTATTAAAAACTCTATATTAAATATTAAATATTGAATCCAAAATGAAGTAGTTTAATTCCAAACATGAATGATCACTTAATAAAAAGATTACCAAAAAACTTGGACTCTAAGATAAGTCTTTAATTATCTTGGAAAGAAGGCAAGGCATGCATAAGATATTTGGATATTGTGAAATAGAACCAGAATCACAAAGAAAGCCAATGGGATGGGATGGTTAAATTTGATGATGATAAGGTTGATGTAGAAGTGTGGTTGGACGTTGGACTCAGCATACACTCGTTCCTACATGTGTCTACATCAATACTGGTTCAACGCTCTGAAGTTTGAATCTACAAATTTTATGTGGGTTAAAATCAATGTACGTTAATCACCTTGTAATTGTAATCAAATAAATACACAAAGTTTTTGATTCCAATTATTTCTTGTAGCATCTAGGTAGCTAGTTAGGCTAAAACGCCCTGAAAAGGGTAGTGTGCCCTTCAATGAGAGGGTACGTGACCCACTGCATGACCGACCCTGCAGTTTTTGCCTCCACCTGGAAAAAATTGCTGCAAAGGTCTTGGTTTTACAGTTGATTTTTGTGTACCTATCGTATTCCATTGAAGATGCATGCATTGTCCTTGTCTTTGTCTTTTGTGGCTCTATGCTTTTCCTAATTACCATGTATCCCTTCTACTAAATTAAATAATAGATCGAAGCTCGATCGCCATGCATTTCTTTCTTTTCCTAGAGCAGAAGGTCCAAGCTCGTTCTCTCAATACTTAATTGATATGATAAAAGCAATGCGCGCCTGTAGTGACCACTGCCTGAAAAAACAAAGCCTTTATTTTTCTTTCTAGCTTCACTCATGCATGCACTCTGGAATGGAAGAGATAAGCTAATCAGGGCCACCCCTACAACTGCTCTCTATCTGTCTCTTTCTTCTGTTTCTCTGTTTAGGAGGGGGGGGGGGGGGCGGTTTTTGACAAGACATTTTTAGGGAAAGGGAAGCAAAAGCATCAAAATGCATGATATATGCCATTCCCAATTTGCCACATTTAGGCATTGCAGACTTTGGCTGTGGACTTAAGCTATTGTTAATTCTTCCTTTAAAACATTCACATCGAATTTATTTCTTTAATGTTTACTTACCAACTTTTTTGGGTCCCTATCTCTTTTCTTTTTTGTTGAATTTAGTTCTTTTTGGTGCCAATGCAATGCAAACCCTACCACTAATCCACCCAGTTGGGGCGGTTTGATGTTTGCCATGTTCTTCATTTATAACAAAGAAATGGGTTTAGGGTACATAGTGTGATGCCATTGGTGGACTACTCAAAGATTAAGAATAAGTTTGTTTCAGATGCTAGACACGTGTCATGCTGTCAACGGTTAATTTAGCAAAAGAATACTAATATATTTTGTGAATCGAAACGTGGTGTGAATTTGTTCTATTCCAATTTCAACGTTGAGTGTGATGGCATGGGTTGGAGACAAGGATGGTTGTTGATTGCCATTGTAAGGAGATTCCCTTGCAAAGGGATGAATACCATAAGGGGTTTCTTTTTTATTAATTGTGCACCGCATGAAGAACACCATGCATGTTGTGTTTGAATATAACATTATTAGTTTAAGGAATTAAAGCACAACTACATATAAAATGACTTCTTTATGTCATTTCTCATGATTATTGTGCTTGATGCTGGTGGAAATTCTCGTTTTGCAATCCATGTAATGAGGTTGAGAAGATTGAGGACACGTGATATGGTGCACTACAAATCCATATGTTTTGGATCCAATGCCCGAAAGTTGAGATAAGTGTCGACATTTGGAGTGTTACATGCAATTCTAATGCTTTGGAATTGTAATAAATTGTTGGTGCATGTAGTACACCTCCTAGCTAGTTTGTTCTATCTTAGTTCTAGTTTTAAGCCATTTATGGTTTGTGTCTGCTCTCAAACTTAATCGGAATGTCATTTTAAACGATTGTAATCATTCTAGATTTATTAAACTTGCTTTTCAAAAAAAAATTTAATTTTTAAATTGTAAAACGTTAATTTATATTTATTTTTGTTCAATAATATGTGTAAAATACAAAAAAAGATGTAAAAAAAGCATAATACTTTTTTTTTATAAGAAGAAGATAACATTTATTCAAAAACAAGATTATAGAACATGGGAGTGACAAGCTGTGATATCTCTCTTACTCACAATTTGAGCAATGAGAGAACCACACATAACCCTATAAATAACATTGGTTACAGGGAGATCATTAAAAACAATCAATATGAGCCAAAAAGGCCTAACCATGAACCACAGAGAACGCCCACATAGGCCACTGAAGAGAAAACCTGAGAGTCCCGATACTACCTCATAGACAGCCAAAAAGACAACACCCTCTTCCACACGGTGTCCCAAAACGTAACAGACTACGTGCAATGATCGCTTGTCAGCATATTGACGACAAGAACATATCGAAGTTGAAGCAATTAGTCCCCGGAAATAACGCCATAACCATAGCACTGCATTACAACCAAACCCTAGCTAAAGAGAGTAAGGACTTATTTGACCTAACCAAAGACCAAAAAATAAAAACTTAATAAAATATCAAAAACAACAACAACGTCTTACCTCCCACCTCTATGAAACAACCACTGCCAGCCACCCAAAGACCACCCTCATAGGGTTAGTGCAGTCAACAGCATCGGAACCTACTCTGCCACTAGCTTTGGCTCTCAAAACCAGGCTCCAATAGGCTTCCGATATCCGAAGCTCACGCTGCCTCTGACAAGAAACACTCAATACTTTTGGATTCAAAAGTACGAGAAATTTAACGAGTACTTTTGAAAAGTACTAAATACGGAAGTATGTTTGAAAAATATGTCAGTACGTGTATTATTCGCTTATTATACAAAAAATTGCTAACAAAGTTTTAAACATATGCACAAGATGATAATTAAGATCTACCTAATTATCATCAATATTAATTAAGCAAACAAGGCTTAGGTGGTCAAAATTTTCAAATTTTCAGAACACCCTTGCTTAATTAAAACTATATATAGAGGATAGGATGGTCAATTAAGAAAAAAACACATTTATTTAAACAAAAAATTATTAACAAAGGAATTCAAACAACACTAATTTTTATATACCTTTGTGTTGAACTTTCTTTCAACACTCAGAAATGTGACCTTCTCTGATATCTTCAAGAAGGATAAGAGGGATGACATTATCCGCAAGCTGCCAGAGAGGAAGGCCGGCGACACTGAGTCTGCCCCGATCAGTCACCCGTCCTGGTAGGGAAGAGGAGGAGGTAATTGCTGATAAGCGAGGCGCATTGCCATTATTCCAGCTCCTCTGTAACTTGAAAACCTAGGCCTGAATTTTGATGAAGGTGGATTGGTGAAGGTGGTTGAATATATATTCATTATCTTTCAAAAAAAGAATACACCTTGATTGATAGGCAAAATTTCACAAATGATCAAAAAGTATAATGACCAAAGTGTCGAAATTGTCATAATTGAGTGATCCATTTGTAAAATTTATCTTTGATTGACATTCATTTTTAGTTAGAACTTAGAACTTATTCGGTGTCAACATTTAGGAAAAAAAGAATTGGTGGGATTTGATAAAAAGCAAAGGCATGTGAAATGTCAGAAGTGGGATTTGAACCCACGCCCTCGTTAGAGGACCAGAACTTGAGTCTGGCGCCTTAGACCACTCGGCCATCCTGACATTTTATATCAATGTGATCATCACTTTAATATATTAATATATCTTTTGGATGTGATTTTAACTCTATTAACTTATTTACCTTTTCCTTTCTAACAAAATGATAAATACTGAAAGTAATTATTCTACAAAATCATGTGGAATGCATGGCCAACCTATGAGCAACACGATTAGCCAATCTTGGGGAATGTTGAATGATGATGATTTGAGGCTGCGAGTGAAGGATAACCTTGATAACGTGAATATAATACACTCAACAAAGGATAAATCCTCCTTCAAGGAACGAAATCTTAAACTAGAGATAAATAATCACTCTGAATAATAATCTAGAAGTAGCCCAAATTTCTCACGAAACTCAAACCTTCATGTAAGTTATTGTTTCGACAAATTTTGGAGAAGACACAGAAGTTGAGAAATGGAAAATTTAGCCAAAAAAGTACTTGTGTAAAACTTTTTATTAATTATTAAGCTAAAAACTTTATAATGTTTTAGGTTTGTTCCCACTAGTTTTAATTGAATGATGTAATCATGCATTGTGGTTAGCAAACATTAACCTTTACCAACTTTACCAAGTTTACGTCCGTATCTTCCTCCTAATCTTGCAAGTTGCTTTACACAACCTGTATTTGCAACCCAATTTAGTATCCATGTTAATTCCCACTAAGAATTGAAATCTAAGAGAAATGTGGATGCTATAATATATACCACCCATTATAAAGACAATTCCTTGCCACAAATGCATGATGTTCGTGGAGTAATACTAGGATGGCTAGACAGATAGAGATGTAGATATTATATCAATTTGATCTAAAAAAGAAGATAAGGAAAGCTGAGATATGGAAGTGGCTTAAAGCACTTGTTCGAATACCCAAAAGCCAAAAGAAAAGCTAGCCTCCATAAATTATATGAATAAAAAAGGAAGTATATATAGATAGCTACAAGAAAACCAGATAAAAGAAATACTGCATTTCATGGCCTTATGTGTACCACTTATATACAATCAGCAGAGATGCATGGGATTGGCACTATTGTCCTCACATGAACATCTCCATCATTTTCTGTGTGTGTTATATACATGTTTCTCTGTTGAAGACATTATGTATGTCTACAAGACATGAATTAAATTATGGAAATCAATAATTGGGTTTCATTTTAAAGTTTGCTTCCGCTTTTCAAAGAAAAATGGTGGTTAGCAAGGCAAGGGTTATATGTGATGGGATGTTGGGGGGAGTGGGAAACTGGTAATATGCAGAGGCCACTGTTCCAATTTTTTGTCATGGGAGAAGTAGACAGAGGCAATAATAGCTGGATTTTGTTTCTTCAATTAGAATTTGGGGCCCCTCGCCACTCCCTCCAAGGCCATTCTTGTGTAGATACTTCTCTAGCTTCTCTACTACCAATTATTGTCATCATCTCTCTCTCTTTCTCTGGTTTGTGTTTTTGTGTGAAGGGTTTTGATTTGATGAACAAATTGGGTTTTGTTTTGTTTACTTTTCAAGTAACATGGTGTTTGATTGTTTCATAATATTGTAGGCTTGTAGCTTATGTTTTAGTTGAAGCTTTGGAGGACAATGACTTATAATGGAATATTTTAAATTAAAACCCTTCAAAATATTTTTTTTTAAAACAAACAAAATTAAGATGCTTCCGAGTACAGAAGAAAAAAAAACTTCAACTAAACCAGATGCATGCATGAGAAAGATTTGCATGAAAATCCCTAGCAGTCTATAATAAGAGAGAAAGATAATTAAGTTTAATGAGATGTGATCAGGTAGCTAGTTTTGGGTCATGTTCATCATGTGTTCCAATCTAGCTACTTGTTGATTTTGAAACAAGATTTTCAATCAAAAAAAATTAATTTATATTCCGCTTGTGTTCAAGTAAAATTGTTCTTCTTTTATTGCGTTACGAATTTAGGGTTTAGTATGTAGTTAAGATTTTCTTCGAAAAGGTAATCAAATATTAATTTAAAATGAACCCTGCCATAACCCTAAAATCCTATGAACCCTAAACTGAAATTGTAAAATCATGTCCTATTTTTACCAGAAACGTAAATCTCTAACACAGAAATAAAAGCAAAATAGAATCATATATTTCAAGTACTTTACAGGGTATAACATGCTAATTTTCCCTTTCAGGCAGTCAAGAGTTGCCTAATATGGAATAGGAATAGACCAGGACGAAAGGTAAGACGAAAGGTAAGGCCGAAATCCTTTTTGCCAAGACTCATAAACAACCGACAACTCTCTCTCTCTCTCTCTCTCTCTCTAAAGAGTAAAGACTCAACAACACACACAACATCAAAGTATACATGGAATATATACTTCAAATAAGTATTTTCATTCTGTAGTACAATAACTAGAAAAACCCAAAAAAGAAAAGCAGAATATATATATAATTAAATAAGAGAGCAAATACGAAAGAAGATTCTCTTGATGATCAATATTGTACAGTAGATGTGGGATTTGGAACTCTAATAAATAAATTTTCACATCATTTCCCCAAATAGCTAGGGATCAAAACAAAAATGGTGGAATTAGCTGTAGCAGAAGCTCAGACAATTAGAGGGTCTGTTTCAAGTGGCACTGCAGATGACTTCAGAAGCTCATCCTCATCATCTTTAATGCATAAAATCTCTTCAATGTTATCATTAACCTGCTTCTTAGGTGGTGATGTTATGGGTAATGTTGGAGGAGTAATAGCAGTAGAAGTAGTAGAACTAGTTTGGGTGGTGAGCTCATTTGCTCTCTTCACTTGAACCATCCAATCTGTTGTGCACAGAACATAGAGCATGAGCAAGGCACAGGAGCCTTGAGCCGCAAGCAACCCGAGCCAGAGCCCGGCGAAGCCCATTTTGACGACGAACCCCATCAACATGGCAACAGGCATACCCACCAAGTAAAAAGATCCCAAATTGATGTTGGCTCCAACAGTAGGCCTCGCGCTTCCTCTCAGAACTCCGCAGCCTGTGGTCTGCGGGCAGTTTCCGAGCTCGCAGAGCCCAGCTATTGGCAATGCAATGGCAGTGAGCTCGAGAATATCTGCGTCGTTTGTGAAGAGTCTTCCCCATTGGTGTCTCATCAAGGTTGTGAACAACATGGCTAGTAGGCCTAAAGCAAAAGCCCAAACAAGGGAAACGATCATGGAAATTCGGGCTTTAGCAGGTCTATTAGCCCCTAATTCATTCCCAATTCTTGTGGAGACTCCAAGGCTTAGTGATGATGGGAAGACATAGACAAGAGAAGTGGTTTGGATTAGTATTCCCATTGAAGCAATTGTTGCTTTGGGGTTGGCTAACAGTCCGCACAGCATTATCATGAACTCATACCACCACCATTCCAAGCAAACAGAAATACAAGTTGGGATCGCAAGAGCAAGCAAAGATGACCATCCCCGGAGGCAGTCGGAGCTCGGAGAGACCCATGAATCCTTATAAACATTGGAAAAATAGGTGAACAAGAACAGCAAGAGGAAGAGGTTTAGATTGGTCCAGACCATGGCTATGGCAACTCCGGAAACACCCAATTCTAACTTAACCACGAGGAGGAAATTCAAAGGCACATGAAGAAGGACAGAGATTGCAGAGCAATAAGTGAGTGGTAATGTGATGCTTTGAGTCCTCAAGTAGATTCTTAAAGGGTGAAGAAGCGAGAGGAAGAAGAGGTCCGGAATGGAGAAGATAATGAAGGTGTGAGCAACTGAAGAAATCTCCTCATCTTGGCCACACCACAAGAGGATTCTCTTCATGTTGAGCCACATGAAGGAAATGGGGATGGAGGTTGAGAGCAAGAGAAGGACTGTTCTTTGGAGTGTTAGGCCTAGAAGCTTCCATTGTTTTGCGCCATAAGCTTGTCCGCAAATGGGTTCCATTCCCATGGCGAGTCCAGAGATTACAGAGTAACCGGTGATGTTGGCGAAGCCGATTGAGAGTGAGCCTCCAGCAAGCTCGAGCTCGCCGAGGTAGCCGAGGAAAAGCATGGAGATCATGGCTCTCGAATACAGAAGGAGACCAGTGAGGGTTGTTGGACCAGAGATCTTCCCTATGGCTTTGATTTCTTGTAGAGCCTGAAATGCAAAAGAAAAGCAATTACAACATGTTAGAGTAGAAGAAAATATTGTTGGGTTTTTGTTTATGTGTGAAATGATTGATGGGTTTTTTGTTTTCGCGTACCTCGGAGAGAGTAGGCCATCTATGGAGTTCTTGATCTTGATCAACATCTTCATCATGGGTTTGGGTCTTGTTGGGGTTCATGAAATGGGTTTTGATTGAGGAAGGAGAAGAGGGCTTGGGGTTGCACATAGCTTTTGTCTTGCTAAGCTAGCAAGTTTTGGATAAAGAATGTTATGAGGAGGAAGGGATCGAGTGAGATTATGAATGATGAGTTGCTCTTTGGGTTTTTTGTGACTTGTGTATGGTTTTGTTTGTGTTGGAGGATTTGAATGTGAGAGAGGGTAGGGTGAGGAGGGTTTTATATATACAGGGAGGGAATGAGGCCCCACTCTTGTCTTGTAGGAACGTGTCAAACTGTCAATATATCCAAGAGAACACTCAAATGGGAAAAGTGCCCTCCAAAAATGCTTTCCAGGATGAAGAATGAAGGATTCACACCAAAAATATAAGCATTTTTCCATTTGGTGAATGAAGGATGCACCAAAATGTTTTGAGTAAAAGGCATCATCTTTTGAGTAAGAGATCGATTTAGGGTGCCGGAAACTTGAACATTTTTACCAAAAACTTAACTTTGTTTGTCAAAAATATTAGAAAGAAAATGCTCGATCATGGGGAGATTGGAACTTGGAAGGACCAGCTTTGCATTCATTTAATTTAAAGCCTCTCGATCTTAATCACTTTCCCAAAATATTAGGTTATAGTTAGTCACCTCATTTTTTATTCCTGTTGTACAAAAAGTTCAAAGTTATTTTGGGTGGAGGAACTTTAAAAAGGGCAAAGGATTCAGAGAATTGAAATCAAGAGAGGTGATTGGCTATGTTGATATTAGTTTTTAACCTCCAAAAACCATATGGTATGATCATTGTGGCCCATTTTGGCGCTTCCTCAATAGTGGGATTTATTACCTTTGGTAAATAAATATATATAAGTTCAACTTTTTTGCTCAAATGGATAATGTTGTTAAACCCTATCCCTGAAGAAAAAGTAAAACAAGTTTATCTTAGAATTGCAAAGTGGAAAGAAATGGTCAAGAACTTAGGGGCTTGGCTTTGCTTGCTTGAGAAATGACAGGTGCCTATAAGTTGGTGCCTAAAACATGTTTGCATGTTTTGTGTTCTACCTTTGCGGCCATGCATGTTCCATATTCCTAGAACAAAACCCATCAAGCCAAAACCCTATTATGAGAAAGCATATGATTCATTTGGCGAGGTACCAAACTTGCGTCCAACCTGTTTTAGGTCTCATATGAGCTGGCTTCAATGGAAGCTTGAATGAAAAGGATTGGCTTCTGAGATCAGATTTGCAAGTGGCTCATACTTATGTTCCAATTTGTGATTATATTTGTTTGTTAAGAACATCCTAATTAACCACATCGAAAATCACTTTATTATTAATAAGCAGAAAGTACGAGTAGTCCTTCTCTAGGGTAGGCCCTAAACTTTGAAGGGGATGGGATCGATGTTCCTCAACCTCAAACTTTTTTCCATGCACCAAATTAGGCAGATGGATGAGGTTGCTGGCTTCGGACGTAACAAGACTTGGACTCGAAAGGAGCTAAAGATGCATCTATCAATCCACAACCATTGACATCAAAATGCTACCTAGCTAGGCTTTTTACTGTGGTCTGAAGTAAGGAAGAAACAGGTGCAAGTTCAACACAAGAACTTTCCAGAAGATCATCACACGTACGTCTTAATACTACTTTCGCCAAAGTAAGCTTAATGCACTACTTATGATGAGATCGCAACCCTTACCTTAACTAACTAGTTGACAAGTAACTATGGTTTTGGTTTCGGGTAAGGGTCATCGTCTCAGAGTGAGGAAAATGTGTCAAATCTAATGGGGATCTTTTGGAAAGAGAAAAGAAAGGGGTGTTTATCTTCTTCATACGTATGGGTATGTGGAGGAAGGTAGGTGTTGTGTCATTGAATGGGACCACTGGTAATGGGTTTAATGGAGAGATGATGATGATGATATGATACAGTAGTAGGTTGGCTGTGTATGGAGAAGAGAGGCAGATGGGAGAAAGGGAACACTGAGAGACAATTACAATTACGTGCTTCACTTGCAACCATTTGATTTGTATCCCTTTTCACACAACACAGATTGCACTGTCTCTCACTGTGGGAGAAATAGAGAGAGACCTTTGGTTGTTTTCTCTGTTTCTGTTTTTCCCTGCTGCTGTTTCTGTTTTTTGTTGCAGGACTACTCAGACTTTGCCTCTGCCTCTCTGCCTCACCTAGCCCAAAACAAGCAGTGAAGCAGTGAAAGCGAGTAAAACTTTTTCCCCGGCTCCATTTAATTCTCACAAACAAAACAATGAGCAACTTCAAGATTCAAAGAATCAGTTTTTCCTTTGTTTTCTTCTACGAGATCAGTAAGATTGTTTGTTTTTTTTTATTTTTACTTCCCTGAAACCCATAATCCCACCCATGTCAGATTTTCCATGTGTGTCGACCTCAATGAGTTGCTGTGGATGAAAGGGGGGGAGGGGGGGGTCTGTGCCAAGCAACAAAACCAATGAGTTAAAATATCAAAATGAAATGCAGAGTTTCCCAACTTCATATACACACCAAACCAATCATACAGAAATTTATTTTTATACAATTGTTTCTGTTGTCCTATTCCACTGGCACATTTCTAATCTTTTATGCAAGTTTAATCATTCACGGGTCATTTATTCATGCACGAATGGCAATTTGCACACAGAGGGTTAACTCAAATGGAGAAACCCATTTCGAATTTTAGCATCAAAAATAGAAAAGTGGGACTCACCCAAAATGAAAATCCCACCAGTTTTGTAGCAATAAGTTGGAGAATCACATGTCAACAAGCAGAAAAATCAATTTTGCACCAAGTTGTGGAGGTAGTGGGGTTACAGTTACATCCAGAATTTTCATTGGCATCACAAGAAAATAAAATATGCAGTACCGATGCAAGTTTTGGGAACAGGATTTGCAATGACAAGACCCAGTTGGAATTTGACGTTCACGAAAGGATTATATTCCTCTAGAAATTAAAAAGAACAAATTCATAAGTTCCTCCATCCCTCTCATCAAGCTTTTCCTCACCTTTCCAAAAAAAGGCTGATGCTTAATCTCAGAACAATTTACTTTAGCAGAAATGCCATAATCTCTCTACAGGAAAAGCCTTGCTAAGTTTCACGTACGGCCCATAGTATTAACATGCTTCTCTGGAAAGAGAATGTTCTTCTTTTCTCCCTTCATCTGTGAATAGAACATTCGTACCTAAACGGACGGTATCGAAGAGACAGATTTTTTTCTTCTTTTTTTTTTAATACTTCTCAGATGCTCTGGTAGCAAACATGGCATGGGAGCATCAAAAAGCAAACAGGGTTTATAGATACTAATAAGATCAATGAACGCAAGAACTGATTCCAAAGGTCTGGATACAGACAAGAAAGGAAGATTGAAATGAATTAACAGTATCGATAATCTACAATAAATAAACAAAAAATAATTGGAACAGAATAAATAGAAAGGTATCACAAAATTGACCCAAGCTTTCAAAACATCCAATCAGAGAATAAAAGGGATGTCTCCATCAAGGTTTCAATCAGTACATTTCACATATTCAGTGTTGGCCACCAAGCTCATTTCACCACATTCATACTACAAATTCATGCACAGAACGCATGAGATTCCAATACCTCATAATTAAACCACCAACTCACAATCAACTCTTCCTAGAAAGAAAATGATATTTTCAGGACAAATTCCCAAAAAGCAGAAAAAATATCCTGGTTGGTAGGGAACTAGTCTTCAAGTCATTTCCGAATCATACAGCGGAGGCTTCACCAACTTTTTCATGCAATTTGCCACAATCCAGCAGATGGACTGATTTTCATTGAAGAAATTCTCCACTAATTGTAGATAACTTGTCTAACCAGGAACTTAGTGACGGCAAATAAATCAATCTATTTGCACAGCCACATCAATATAGTTGCGTAGCCAGTGTTTGCGAAAAAGACCATCGCTTTATGACTAACTTCTCCCATCACACTTCTAAAAAAAACCACCACCACACTTCTATAATCGGTAGTGTCTAACACCGCCCGTTGTAAATTGATGCCTGATTCAGATGACTCCAACATAAGGACTTCGCAAGCGTCCACCAGGAGAATGTCCTCATTAAATATATTGTAGAAGCTCAGAAATAAAATTTGCTGAATGAAAGCACTTCACACAGATATTCAGCTCAACTTTCATATAATCGCTGCCAGGCCTTTCAATTATTGGAATATCTAAAATGGAAAAAGGGAAAGCGAAAAATTTCCAGGACAAAAACCTCAAGTAATTGACTGTATGGATCAATATCTTGCAAGTGACAACAGATATTTACAAATTCTTGACTACCTATTGAGGCTGTATTTTCTGTGTGACAGAAAAGTTGTGTAAAAAGTGGATACAACAAAATACCTCATGTGAAAGATCTGGGCTTCTGAGGAATAGAACGTGGGATAGCCAAGACGGCCACCAGCCCACTTGCTAAGGCTGCAACTGCTGCAACCGCAAAGGCTGGAGAGTTTCCACCACCAAATAGCTGATCCCATGGTCCACTTCCCAGCGATACCACCACCTGTTCCAAAAAAACCAAAATAACTATTCATAACAAAAATTGGTCTAACAAAAGGATATAACTGTAACTTATTAGATTCATATTACTGAAAAACTTGCCATTCACTAAGAAGTGCATGGGAGTTCAATCAGATATATCGGCTTAATATTATATTAAGCGACAGGGATAGATGGTTATGAGTTATTGATCGAATAACAGAAATAAATTCTACTTTAAGTATGCACTACAGTTCAGGCATTAATGTTTGCACAAACCATCACATCTTTAGAATAATTCCTTCATTCCATCCATTTATTCTTTTTTCCTGGCAGAGGTATTTTGTTTCACGGATGGCGTCATTTCACAGAGTGATTTACTTTCAAAATGTAACGGTAGAAAACGTTTCACCATGATGGTAGAACGAAAAGGTGCAGACTTGAAACTGATATTTCGTGAAAATAGTCAACATCAAAAGTGGAGTATCTTTATAAGGCTTGAGCTTGAATATTCAATGCTGAACAAACAGAACTCCAATATTATTCATTCTTCTGGAGGTGAGATGTATGTTGTTTAATTATGGTTCGTTTCTTTTGCAGCATATTGTTCACCAACTCGGGACTCCCACCTAATTTCTAAATTGTTAAAATAATTAATGAGAAACCTTATTGTATAGAACAAATCTAAATTATGAAATAACAATGCTCCCATTTCATATCAGTAGAATTCATAAAAGAAAACAGGAAAAAAAAGAGGGTAAGAGATGCAAAACGATAAAAACTCATACATATATATATATATATATATTAATGCAACCACTTTCAGAATAACTTCTGTTAACAAGTTAAAACATTTTATGAATCAAAACAGAATTTATAGCATGAATGCATGATGTTTATGTGACTACAAAATTTCAACTAAACTTTTCAAATAAAAATGTATCAGTCCTATCATCTGCTAAGTATCATTTTGAAATAATTAAGTGATTTTTGGAAAAAATAGCACATTGCAAAATAATGTATGTGACAGAATGGAAATGTATCTGAATGCACGAGTAACTATTAATACATAGAATCTTATTTGGAAATTGGACTTAACGTGTTGAGAATTTAAAGAAGGGGAAATGGAGTAAAAGAAAAGGACATACAAAAAAGTAAATAGTTCAAAACTAGTTAAAGATGCACTGAATCTTCCACCAAAAAGAAGAATACAGTAAATCTTACTAGTTATGCATGTCCCAGCTCTAAGCCTACAACTCTAAATTTTTAAAATGCTTATAATCCTCCAATGTAAGAATATTTTTAGCTCCATGTTTCTTCCCTCACTGATCATGTTGATATTAAATATGATGATAGAAATTTCAAACAAACTAAATTTTCTCTCGACAGATTAATCTGAAACTAATGGCCTTATTGGAAACCTGGAACTTATCCTAAAAGGTAGCACTCAATAAAATTGCATTATGATCTTCTTATCCTGAAAGAATATCTGACTTTCTCAGACACTATGAACCCGGTTCCTGTTTCATACACGAAACAAAGAAATGGAACAATGACTTGGGACTTTAGCACGAAATATCAATAAGCATTGGCAGTTTGCCTGTTAATTTTTAAATCAACATAATGCATTAGTGGGGAATTTTGTACTTTAAAGTTTTCATCATTCATGCTTAAGGTCTAGCTGCATGGTGAAAAAGTGAACTCTGCTCCAAACTCACGAGTCACGATGAAAGAAATATATGTGGGTGCATATGCATACGTATACATATAATCATCGGCATGAATGATAAGTGATATCATATGGCTTAACAAATATATATGTAGATAATTAGGAAAGATATGATACGTGATATCATATGACTATATAGCTGAGCATAGGATCAGATTCTTATAGTGAATCCCAGATGGTTGGGACAAGGCTCAGTTGTGTGTATATGATTTCTTAATTATTGGATTTGACGTCTGAAATAGCCTCAAACCAGTAATGTGTTTCATGTTCATTTCATTTCTGAACGCACACATGCACATTCATTGCTAGATCGAAATAAAGCAGCCATACCTGTGGTATTACAATTGCCAGATTCAGTACACCCATTGATAAGCCTGCAAGAACCAAGCATCAGCATAAGAAGTCCTACAACTAAGACTCCAATCAACACTTTGAAACCACATTAACATCCATTGAAAAAATGCCCACCTTGTCCAAGTCCCAAAGACTCGATACGAGAAGAAATCAAAGCATACGGAACACTGTAGGTGATCTGCAAAAAATATTCCAGTAATTTAAAGTAGATCATAAACTGTGTTCTCAGACAAAAATAGTCATTCAAATAAACATTCTGCAGTGAAACGCCTTCTCCAATATCCACAGATGACTTTAAAATGCTCGAAAGAAATTTAAAACTAAAAAAAGCACAGGCTGAATGGACTATAGGTCATTTTTCTAGGGTAACCTGAGGCATATTGAGTGCAAACAAATAGAAGATTATGCTTCTTATTTTAAGTAGTTCTCAATAGTTTTAATGTAAAAAAAGAGTAAAATAAGCAATTTCATATGTCTGGTACAATGTAAGCTGCTTTCACCCTTGGTCTGCACCCCTCGGACCATTAATTTGGAGTAAATATATTTACAATGTTTTTCCATAAGTTATTCTATACTAGCAAAGGAAATGGATACTCTCCTCTATAAGATTTTCCCATATCCTTCTTATTTCTCTCCCATAAAAATTTAACCCTGTATGCCTCTTACCGTGAATCAAATATTGCCACAAATAAAAGACAGATTCCATTCAATGAGGGAATTGAACTTACCGCCAATGGAATTCCAAGAATTGCAAAAACAACCAGTGAAGCTATCACAATTCCACGTGGAGGTGAATCATGGCCTACAATGCCAATACTGTTGTTCACGAATGTAATAACAAGCATTGCAAGAAAGCAAAGAGCCATGATAAAGTTTGAAATCCCCCACAAAAAACCAGACCCCCATTTCCTGCAAAGCTTCTCCATAAGCACCGAAGTTATACCAAGCATAAACGAGTTCAACATCAAACCAAGAGCTCCCATTCTAACTCCATTACTGTAATTTATCCCTTCATTTGGCTTGCCACCATAAATTTCTCGACCCATCCAATCAGTATCAAAGAGAAGAAATGGAAACCACCCAATCCAGTTTAGACCAGTAACAAGGAGGATTATCCATATCGACCCTGAGAAATATCTAAAAGTCCCAAACAGTTCCCAGAGGAAAGCTTCTTCAGCTTGGCTTGATTGTCCTGGCCCTTCCTCAGCGAAGGGGGTGTTTCTGTCGCTTGAACTGAGAGGTAATTCCTGAGCTGCTGATATGCTTAGATATGTTGTAAGTGCAATGAATGCAATGTCAATAAGGAAAGCGGACTTGAGATTCGCACAGTTAACATCACATGCGGAAGTAAGTGTAAACGGGAAAACCTTGAACCAGTAACTGAATGCTCCAGTTGCATAGCCAAGAACATTACCAACCGCCATAAACAGAGAGAAGTAAGCATTTGCGACTCGAGTTCTTCGATGGTCCTTTCCTAACAAGAGAGAAATTATGAAAAAGATAAGTTCTAATGGTTGTTTCTTCTTAAAGCTTGTTCTTTCATTGCATTTGGGCGTTTGATATATAACACATAAGTTTGTAGGTTACTGACTGATGTTCCTCAAAATAAAAATCAAACATGATCTACGCATCAATTTTGAGTTCTCTTCATTGTTGGATTCATAAAGAGAACTACAAGATAGTGCAAGTAACTGTAAATCTCTCTCCATGTATCCATTCTGTTTAATCAATAATGTGTGGTCTACAATGAGGGAGAAAAGGTAATTTCTTGCAAGGTATTCATTAACTACCAACTCCTGTCTTTACAGTCTTTGGAATCACAACACCTTTGCAAGCAATCACAGTTCTATCTGTAGACATAATCTCTATTCAAAAGTTGGCCTGGAGGTCTGCTCATCTAGCACATAGGCCAATGTTTAGCTTTCTTGATACAATGGTAACCTCTATTATATATCCTAATTAAACAGGCATACCAAGTACTGAACACCTAAATTACCGAGGCTCATTGCCACCCTGGGGACACAATACAAAGCATTTAGCTAGAAATAATAGGAAGATTTTAGAGTTGTATATGGAGATGCATAATTCCAATAGCATCAACAAGACAAAATGAGAAAAATTGACTATGACAGCTCTATCATGGATAATGGATAGCATTAGTGTTAACTGTGGCTATGTTTATTTCCTTGAACCTGACTTCACTTTAGACATGTTACCTTTATTGTTAACAAAAAACTTTTGATGAACTTTTCCATTCAAATGCCAAGTATCTCATCTTTCCATACTGCTTTTCACAAACTCACAATAACTCTTCAATTCATAGGAAGAAAAGACATATGAGTTGTTATGGAAACAAATCTTGCAATAGATTTGTGTATTTTCAACAAGAACTCTCATTTATGTCTTAAATAACCCAAAACTGCAAATGTGGAAGTTCATGTCAAGCAATAAGTCAATTGTTATACAGGGAATAAAAATTAATTATTGTTGGTACTTGGTACACACTGGCATGAATGCAAATAGTATGTACTTGCCAGTGTGTTAAATGCTCACAATAAATAGTATTGTGCATGCAAGATTAAAAGTGACACAGTCTCATGATAGACGAACAAAAACACACTCAAGTGAAAGAAAAAAAAAACACCTTGTTTCCTCATGAAAACACTGTATCCCTCCGCACCAGTTCAACACATGATGCACCAGCAATTCCTCACTGTTCATGGTAGAGTGGCTACCGTGGGAGTGGTGATTATACCATAAGGTCGTCATAGACAAAGATGGACCAACAGATGCCTAATCTTTCTACATGTTGAGGTCTATGTTCTGGTCCGTGGTTATTAAAGATAGCAGAACTACCAAAAATGACACCCAACAATTTGTACAAACAAAAATGAACTTTTTTCAAAATGTCAACAGGAATGGCACTTTCTTAATCAAATGGTACTCGTTCGTAATTTTTTCTGCTACAAAAGTGCCATTCTGTTATCTTGTTAAAAAAGTACACTTTTTTTGCACCTGCTATGTTTGGTACCATTTTAAGTAATTCCTTAACAAGCACATATACAGGCGCAAAATCAGTAACTCATTCATTCTAAAATTACATTGATGTTCCAATAACTTAAACTAGGAACCTCTGGACTACCTATGTTTCTTATTTTTCTATTTTTTTTTTCATGTCAACTACCACAAAAAATTGTAAACTCCTATCTCAAAACCCATCAGGAAATTGTTTAAGTACAACAAAATTTTACCATCTGACTTGTATGGTATATGCTCAATATGGAAATTGCAAGCTAGATAGTGGTAACTTGTAACCAATCTTCCTTTCAAAAAGCTAAACACAGGAACATGAGGATAATGTTTTTGAGGGTCCTATACCTTTAAAAATCATATACCATTTCCATGGATTTCAAGAGTGATGAAACTGCTTTTTATCACCCTTAAATACCCATACTCCTTGAGGAAGAGATACACACGTGCACAGAGTTGCCAAATGATATCCATCATATTCTTCATACAATGTGTCTAAAGCAAGTAATTTCTCTCCCTATTGCACCTTAATAGATTGTGCAGATAAGATGAGAATACCTTTGTTTGTTTTTTTTTTTGTTAGAAGAAACAAATTTTATTAAAAAACAAAGGAGAACAGGAATACAGTGGACAACGAGACCACAAAAAAAAATGAGAAAATTTTCACAAAAGAAAAAAAGAACAAGAGAAAAAACCTAAACCTAAGATGAGAATACCTTTGTTTTCATAAGATTTTTGTAAAATCTGATTTGAGATATTAACTCTTCCAATTAGCAGACACCATTGAGTCATATCATAAGGCACATCGGCAAGTACAATCTCAATAACCATAAGTTTGTTAGCATCTTCCACCATTTAGTTTCAAGGGTAGAATAAATTAATCAGCAATAAGATTTTGTTTCCTGACAATTAATACGCTATATGATGCTATGTCAGAATTTTGAATTATATTATCTTAAAGATGAGTTTAAACAACAAGAACAAGTGCTCAATGCTTGTTATAAGCAGTTCAATTGTTTGTCAGCAATCTCACTTGTACCGGTTTCCGGACTCGGTGAGCTAAATTTATCTTACACTAGCATCCTCATGCCATAATGTCACTCACGCAATTAGGTCCTATTTTTGGCATATTAGCAAAGTCCATGCTTATTTGTGTATAATTCAGTAATCAGAATTTAGAGATGAATTATCAATTATTGAGATAGGTTTAATGATAGTGTAGATATTGAAAAATAGAAATTTCACTTCTATGGATGCATTTTCAGCTGCATCTTATTCAACAGAAAATATTAACAGATAACTAAAGGCTATCAATAGCATAAAACATATAACAATAACACAATTTCTTTTCAAAAAAGAGTAAGAAAAACATGTTCAAAAACAAAGAAATAGTTTCCAACAATTTAAATCTTTATTGCCTAAAATTAGAAACTGAGAAAAAAAAAACTCAAATTCAAAGGTTTTGCTCTTATGTGATCAAAGCTTATAACAAGTAAAGAATAAAATGCAAAGTGGCATACCAGTGAGATCAGCAAGCAGAGCTCTACAAGGACCCTGCGTCACATTATTGGCCACGTCCAGAATCCAAAACCCAAACACAAACACTCCGATGGCTCTTGGCCTCACACCGCCCCGGTCGCCAAGGAACCACCCAATATCGGCGGAGAAACCAATGATCATAACGGAGACGGCGATGGACGCCGCCCCGACGACGATGAAAGGCCTCCGGCGGCCAAATCGACTTGTACATCGATCGCTCATGTGGCCGACCATGGGCTGGACTATAAGACCGGAGAGCGGCCCGCATAGCCATATGATGCTGGCCCAAGCGTGAGGAATTCCAAGCTCTTGAACGTAGGGAGTCAATAGAGAGAGCTGTAAAGCCCAGCCGAACTGAATTCCACAAGCGACCGACGCCACTCGGAGCAATTGACGGAGCGAAGGCCTGGCGGGTCGAGCCGCCGGTCTAGTCCTGGCTCGGTGCCGCTCCCGCTCCGATTCTGGCGTTGGCATCGCGGCCCTTCTCTCTCTAAAACCCTCAGTTTCTCTCTCTAGAACTCTGTGAATTGAAGAAGAAGAAGCGAGAGGGTGGAAAAGGTGGCGGGTTCATTGGGCCGCGGTGTCGTCAGTCATGAAGTCACAGTGAGAGAGGTGAAGGGAGAAGTGGGAAAGTGTTGCGAAGATCCGGAAATGCCCTTGACTTTGGTAGGTATTTACGGACAAGGGACAAAAAGCGGGAAGGCAAAGCTAGTGACCTTGATGATTGGGCAAATGATGATTGGAAGTGGGGGCAAATGTCGGTATGAATGGTTTGGTATTCTATTTTTTCTGTAGGTTGTCCTCAACTGCCTGAAATTTTGCATCGAAAGGCTAAAAATGTATTAGACAATTGTTTGTTCAAGCTAAACGACACAATATAAACTGTTGATGGTGTCACGGTCCCACGTGTGATCCGCTTAGCGCCACACTAATTGTATAGATTTTATTATTTTTCGTACGGACGAAAATAATATGTAATATACGTGAATTATTGTTAACTGTTGATTTAAGTCGACCGGAAGTTTAATCTAACAGCAGAAACACCGGTGATTTACATGTATTTAGTAATAAACATAGTCATTTACCAATAAGGTCCCATTCTTGGTAAAAGTTTGACTGAATTTGTAGTTATTAGTAATTTGCTAATAAACATATATGAATAAGCATCTAATACGTGTCCCTAATACAGAGGTTTGGTGTGAGGTGTGTGAAAGAATGGTTGTCGTTTCTGAGATTCTTAAGCAAAGCTCCATTATTAGAGAGAGCAGGTCACTATCTTAGCCTCCTAGGACTAGGAGACCGGCGGCCATTATCAATTCAATTCAAAGTAACGTAAATAATACTTTAAGAGTTTAGAAACATTTCAATGATTTTCTCAAGATATCATCATCGTAGATTCGTAGGAATTTGGACTGTTCTCTTCACGTGAATTGTGAGGGGGAAAAACCCCACAACTTTCACATGTGTTTTTTTTCTTTTTCTTTTCTTACTATGATCCTCAATCGGCACAATAAAACTGCTAGTAACTTAAAAAAAAAAGGCATCCGGTTAATTACATAAGCACCAAAAAAAAAGGGAAAAAAAAGAAAAAAAGAAAGGAAAAACACGCGGTAACTCAACAACCACCATAAACGGCTCCGCCCACCCCAAACAACGAGACCGGCCGGTCCCAAAATCTTCGTCTCCGACCGGGCTACCTATACATACCATCCTTGAATCCTATATTCCACCGTACGCAACGAATCAAAGGCTATTCGAAGATTTCCAACTTTTTTTGCAAATTTCGGCCAATGCGTTACTTTTTTGGTAAAACGTCAAGGTATTAAGTTGTTCCACTTCTTGTGGGCTTTCTTTTGTATAACATATTGCATGTTGTCGTCAGTGGCGGATCCACCTCTATGCTGCAGGCCTGTTAGTTATACATTTGCTAACATATTGCATGTTGTCGTCAGGCCTGTTAGTTCCACTTTTTATATACATTTGCTTTCGTCTCGAGTGCACAAGTTTGTCTTGTTAGTTTTCATCTGCTCGTTCGATCTGTCGCTGATATATTCTTAGCTAGCTAGAGAAGCTTGCAGAGACATTTCTAGTACTGCGCGCAGTTTAGATTTTCTGTAATCACACTTCCAAGGTCCAGTTGCCTTGGCCTGCTCGATCCCCATGAATGCGTTCTTGTTAAACTCGCGTTTGGTCGAACAGTCGAGCCAGCATGAGAAGATGAGGTGCAACAGATGCCTTGCCTCATTGGCATAGGTTTTCGAGGTCGGTCAAGAGAGCCAGCCCCGTCGTCTAAAGCAAGAGATTTTGCCATTTTTGCCGTCATCGCATCCCCATAAGCCATAAATGTGCTAAACAAACCCTAACTGTAAGTCCGTAACTCTAACCCTAGGAAAGAAACTAGAGAGAGAAGTTTATCGATTATATAGTTGTAACACATATATTTATATATATAGCTAGGGTCCTTCCACTAAAAGTTTTTTTTTTCTTTGTGCATTTTAAGGAATCACATGTACGTGGGATTCACTTTTCAATCACATTTCAATAATCTGACCGTTTAAGTTTTAGGTCTCTATTAATAGATCACTTGTGTAAAATTTGAACAAAATCAGAATTGTTTAAGGTACTGAAGTTGGAAAAAATGTTTAGACGAACACAATGTAGGGGAGGGGAGCATTTTGGTTTTGGGACGAAACCAAACACCGAACTGAGCTGAACTTGAATTTTGGTTCAATTCGATTTCCTCCATTTCAAGTACGAAAAACCGAAACCGAACCAAACGGGTAGTTCCAGTTTGTTTTTTTTTTTAATGAAACTTATTCTTGTTATTGCTAAAACTTTGCAGTTACGATCTAATTGCTAAAATGAAATCGCAAAGTTGATCCCACAAACAATCCCTTAAAACAGACAAAAGTAGCAATCCCTTTAAAGCATTTTTTTTATAGTAAAGAAAAACAGTTATAGAGAAAAACCTCTAGAACATCCGCCCCCAAAAAGATCAAACTAGAAGGCGGAGCTAGATGACAGGGGTAACTCATTAGACCAAAGTAAAGAAGGGGAATCAGAGTGACCTAGAAGGGCAAGGCTATCTGTTTGAGCCCAAAATATTTTAGCCCAGATCCTTTCAGGCCCACGGTTGTTGGACCAATGCCCGTGGCCCATTTCACGCAAATAACCCCAAATAGAGGCAAAAATGGATATCTAATCCATCTTATTTTTTCTTTATGCCTTCTTCTTCATCCCCAATCAAGAAGATTTAAAGAAAAAAACTCTTTGAAAATAGATCAATTTAAGTGGCTGACACAAACTTCGAAAGTTGAATTGATGGGGAAGAAGCCAAAAATGTATCACTCCACCATTGAATTTCTCTTCCTTTCCAACCATCATAAAAGAAAAGAGGAAGTTCAACAGTAATCACTATGAATTAAAGAAACTAGAGGCCAAATCGGGTCTATTTGAATATCAATTCATGTCAACTTTCTTGATTTGATATTGTGCAAAAGAAGGAAAAATATATTAAGAATAGCAAAATGGAAACATGATTCTTGCCAAATAGTGGTTTCACATTCTTTAAAACCTACATTTCACAACAAGACTATTTAATTAATATAGATAATTGCACAAAGTGGCTCAATTATAGCATAATTGAACAACCATTGTCGAAGCCTTTTTGACAAATGAATCAACATGATTCATCATTTCTTGAAAAGCCCAGAGATATATCTAATAGAGCGGGTGGATAATCATAAAAAGCAACGATTCTTGAAATGAGATTTGGAGTGACTTTAATAGCCATAAAAAGCCAAGCATCATCAAATCCATTTAGTCAAGATTGTGGCTCAATAAGTCAAGATTCTAATGGCAAACATCTATCATTTTCCATTTCGCAAAAGACTCAGGAACATAGAGCAGTGTGAAAAAGAATATGATAAACAATTTAATTATCATAAAGCCAAGAGTGGCTTGTTCATCACCTACTTTTGACACATTCCTTCCGCTTTCGCAAAAGGAAAATATGGGAGATGAAGTGAATCTAATCTTTCTAAAAGATCATGACAGACAAATTGGTGCGAAAGTCCTTCAAGAAATAAGGTTTCACACTTATGAGTAATATTATACAATGTTTAGTTAATCAATATTTGATTAATTATTCATTACAGAATGATGCGAAATGTATCATCCAAATGTGAACTCAAGACATTTTTTCATATGTGAACAAACATATATATTTAATGAAACAATACCCTACATGTTTAGTCCCTGCCCATTATAGCGGAGTTCAATTATACCACCCTTTAAAGCATTTACTCTGACCTTTATTCAAGGAAATTGATAGTAGGAAAATAAACGAAGACTAAAATGTAAAATTATCAATTGGCCCATTTCCAATTGCAATATTAAAACAAATTTGGCCAAAAAACAAACAAATTGGGAAAATTCTTCTAAAAAAAAACTTCGAATCCGAAGCTGAAACTGAGCCACTGCCGCCAAAACCTTCACAGTCTGATTCGGACTCAGAACCTCCACCACCTTCCTCACTGTCGACCCGCGAAGCCCATCAGCGCTCTCAATCACGCTGAGCATCGCCGTCTTCAGCGCTTCCATTGCATCATCATACGTCGAAATCTCACCGTCCATCAACCTCCCCACCCTTCTCGCCGTAGCCAAAATCGGCGGCGCTGCCACGGTCTCCTGAAGCCTCGCCATTGTCTCCGACAGCTCCCTCTCGTTCCTCCTCGTCTCCAATGTCAGACGATCCAGTTCCCTCGCCTGCTCCGCCGTCAAGTCCTCAATTGTGATCTCCACCATGCGCAAAATCAGTGAAGGCTTGAATCCGGCGAGCCAGAGCAAGGTGCGTTCGAAGGAGCTGAGCCACGGCAGAGAGAAGATGACGAAAACGTCTTCGTGGGCGGTTCTAAATTTCTCGTGGAAGTAGTGCTGGTAGTGGCACAGAACCTGTTCGATCAAATGCCTCTGACGCTCGTCTTTAATTGGGCTCTCTGGTGAAGCTAAAACGAGAACAAGTTGGTCAAGAAAGGCTTGCTATCGCACTAGCCAGCCTTGAAGGAAAGTGACAAAGCCCTGAGACATTTTGCCGGCAACCACCCAGTAAGTCACTGACTTGAAACAAAAGAATGTTGTGTGAATCTCTGTAATGAAATCCGCTATAATGGGCATTTGGAATTTACTTAGTTTAAAAGGTCTGCAGTGGAGGCATTCGTTAATGTTTTAATTATTGCAGCAGAGAGCACATTTGCTTCGTGGTGAAGAATAGTTCTTGGCTTTTGCTTAGATGGTAAAGGTCTAAAGTTCTTAAGTGATGAGAGAGTGATAGAGAACAATTAAGGAGGAGGTGGCGGTGCGGCATTGTGAGCAGTGGAAGCAGCTGCCGCTGCAAAAAGGTCAAAAGGTCCTCTTGACATGGTTGGCTAGGGTGGGACCCACAACCGATACTGACATGAAATATGCCGGTGAAGAGAAGATGGGCGCGAAACTTCATACAACTCGTTTGTAAACGTGTATGAAATAACGCGCGAAAAGATCATTGTTCGAAACTTCAAATTGATCTTTCCCATTAATTTTAACCCTGTTTTAAGGAGGGGGTGGGTTAATGGTAGGTTTACGTCTTTGAAAATGTCAATGAAGGTTATACAAATGGCCTGTTTGGTGACACTCACTTTCTGGTTTCTCTTGTTAAGGAGATTAAGGAAGATATGAAAGAATTGTGGAAGAAACGGCGTCAGGAATCAGAAATATCTCCTTTGCTCGTTTGTTTGATTTTTTTTTTCTTCTCTTACGGGTGAAGAGACAGAAGATTAGATGGGTGAAGTACTTTTAGATGACACCTATTTTGATAGTTATATAAAAATTGGTATAATGTTTTCCTTTTTGGGTGAAGGGAATCGAGATAATATTCTTTTCGGTTTTGAAGAAAACATTTTGGGCTATGGATTGGAAGCATTTAATTTTCAGGATGTTCAGATTCAGCTGTCCCATTCTCTGTTGAATTCTGGTCTGCAGATTGAACATGAATTTCTTTATTTTAACTTTTTAAGGAGTCATTAGTTGGTCCTAAAGGGAGTTCATTAGAATATTGGAGTATTATGAGAGTAATTTTATGTATTGCTTATTCACTCGACTTCTTTTGCTGGTCTTGTTGAGTTTCAGTCCCCAGTAATAAACATGGCTCTGATGTGTGGTTTTGTGCAGGAAAACTTTCTGAGCTATTGGTCAGAATGCCCATGGGAAGAAGATTTGAAGTATGTAAAAGCAGGTTAAAGAGTCATTGCCAGTAAAAGAAGTCATTATACCCATCCTAACCTTCATGCAATGAGACAACTAAACCAAATCCATGCGCTGCTCATCAAAAATCCAAAACCCCAAGTTTTAAACCCCTGGCTGGGATATTTGACAAACTCTTCAGCACCACAAAATGCCCTTTTCCTCTATAACCAAATGCTCCACCACCCAACTTCCCACAACCACTACACGTTCACTTATGCTCTCAAGGCATGTTGCTTGCTCCATTCACCCCATAAAGGCCAAGAAATCCAAGCCCACGTCATAAAATCCGGTCACATATCTGATACCTTCATCCAAAACTCTTTGCTCCATTTTTACGTAATCCAATCTGACATTGTTTCTGCTACCTGCGTTTTCGATTCGATACCCATCCCGGATGTTGTTTCCTGGACTTCGATGATTTCGGGCCTTTCCAAGTGTGGGTTTGTAGAGGAAGCAATTGTAAAGTTTATGTCCATGGATGTAGAGCCTAATTCTACTACTCTTGTGACTGTTTTCTCTTCTTGTTCTGCTTTAAGAGCTATCAAGTTTGGTAAAACTGTTCATGGCCATTGTTTGAGGAACTTACAAGAAAGTAATTTGATTTTGGACAATGCTGTGTTGGATTTCTATCTGAGATGTGGATCTTTGGCAAGTGCAAGATACCTGTTTGTCAATATGCCTAAGAGAGATGTGGTTTCTTGGACTATCATGGTGGGTGGTTATGCACAAAGAGGTTTTTGTGAAGAGGCAGTGAAACTTTTCCAACAACTGGTGCAGGGTGGGGAAGCTGAGCCTAATGAGGCTACCATTGTCAATGTATTGTCAGCGTGTTCTTCTATTTGTGCATTGAGTTCAGGCCTTCAAGTGCATTCCTATATCAGTACTCGACGAGATCTCAGGGTGAATGGCAATGTGGGAAATGCCTTAATCAATATGTATGTCAAGTGTGGAAATTTGGGTATGGCTATTTCGGTTTTTCAGGCCCATGAGTGCAAAGATATCATTTCATGGAGTACCATAATAAGCGGCATGGCCATGAATGGCCATGGCATGCACGTGTTGCAGCTCTTTTCCAGTATGCTAGTCAATGGGGTGTCTCCTGATGGTGTAACCTTCCTTGGGTTGTTAGCAGCATGTAGTCATGCAGGCCTGATAGATCAAGGGTTGATGTTCTTCAATGCTATGAAGAAAGTTTACCGGATTGTCCCTGAAACACAGCATTATTCGTGTCTGGTCGATATGTATGGTCGAGCTGGGCTCTTAGAGGAAGCAGAGGCTTTTATTAAAGAAATGCCAACGGAAGCTGATGGTTCTGTTTGGGGAACGCTGCTTAATGCTTGCAAAATTCATGGGAATGAGGAGATGGTTGAGAGGATCAGACAAGGCCTCCTCAATAGTGCAGGAGTGAGCAGCGGAACTTATGCTCTGTTATCAAATGCTTATGCTAAGCATGATAGGTGGGATGATTCTAATGAGGTTCGAGATGAAATGAGAAAGATGGGGTTGAAGACACCACCAGGTTGTAGCTGGATTGAGGTTGCTCCGTCCATCTAACCTATACACAAGTGATCCTTAATTCCCATTACATGGTTGTCATATGGTACCCAAGAACCATTTTTTAAAAACCAAACCCATGATGAATTTTCAGAAACTTGAGCCATGGGACTGAATTTGTGATATGAGAAGTTACACCCAAGTTTGCGATGTATGAAATCAATTATCCGGAAAATGAAGACATCTAAAAGGCATTATGAGATTGAGGGATCTGTCAATATTGTGTGGAACTAGCCCCTTCCTTGTTTACTTGTAAGTTTCAAGTTTAGTTTTCCTTTTGGTTGTTATAAGAACTCAACATGCATTTTAAGTAACCTTATTCTTCTCTCACCCACACAGACACACACTCACACACAAGAAGTGTTTGTCTGCATTAAATCTGGATGCACCAATACTAATCTAAGACAGATACACTTACAATTTATAGTTTGAAGATTTCACTTACATATACTATCTGAGATTGGTATATGCAATCAAAAAGTTCCTTTCAAATTTGGTCTCTTTTTTTTCGGGAATATTACTTTGAAGTCCAATGTATTACTGTTAACATGAATTTTCCGGTTCTAGATCAAGGTTTCTGCTTATTTCTGTTGTCCAACTTGTACCAGAAAAATTGTATTTTCGGTAATTATTGTGAAGCTGCCTTGTGCGTAAGTTTCAACAGGGTGATAGATAAATTCCTTCTATTAGAACATTTGAGGACAAGAAGTCCTCAAGACAACCTGAAAGAATTCAAATGTTTTATGGCTTATTTATTCAAATAAATTTTTTCTTTTATTAGATATAATTGGGTAGAGTGATCTTTTAATTAAAAACAGATTGCCCTGAGGTTTAGAGGGGAAGCACAAAAAGACATGGACTTGTGGGTATGCTCATTATATCATTTCCTTTCACTATTGTGGTCAAGGAGCGTCTTTTCTAGTAGCAGAATGTAGTCATATATTCAAATATCCATTCATTTGCCATAATTTGCTTCCTGTGTTGCTAGTTACTTAAACATTGCCTGGTAGAATGGATTATGTTCTATAAGATGTGTTCCCATGTACAAGTTCTAGGTTTTGTGATTAGGAAATTCCAAGTTGGTTCTACTTATTGAAATGATATAACCATTCGCTGAATTTAAATATCTTTGTTGCTAATTTGGAGCATGATTTCCATGGCCCTCACCATTCCACCACTAAATTACTATTGAAGTTGCCAAATTTCATAATTATCTTATTTTGGTGATGGCTATTGGCTAGTTGCCAAGTTGTGAATTAGGAAGTTGATCACTTGTTGAGATGTTGAGAGCTGATCTGCTTTAAATTGTAATGTCTTAGATATTTGCAAACTTTGGATTCATGGACTACCTGCTCCAAACTTGTTTCATCATTTCTAGTCTAATAAAGAACTAATTGCAATGGTTTCCTGGTGCTAGACAAATATTAGAAAAAATTGGTGATTCTTATAGGAAGGACTACACAAGAGGACAGCACATAATAATTACAGATGTGTCTATTTAAATGAGGCTCCAACGAAATTCCAGATGTGTCTGTAAATTTGTTTGCTTTCTCGTTATGTATGTAATAGCTGGAAGCATAAGACGACAGATGGTTACTTTCGGTCTCTGTATGATTTAATAAGAAGTCTGAATAGATTTTGCTTTGTTTTCTCAGTCAATTTGTTTGGGGTTATGAAATACTGTAATGCATGTAGTGCTTTTTGTTCAGATGCTTGTGCTTTAAGCTTTGTACTGCTAATTCATATGTGATGTGAACTAGGATGTATGATATACTTATCTATTATAATAGACTGTTATCTTTTTTTTTTGTTTAATTGAATTGGAAGAGAAATAAGCTCACTCCTTATGCATATGTTCTCTGTAACATAAAGAATAAAATCATTCATGAAACCTATTTTGCTAAACTTCTCCGATAATACTGCAGTCCCTCTGAATTTTTCCTTACTGTTACTGTATACATCCTATGATGATTTTGCATTCTGCTTCACATAAATTATTTCCAAGTAGAATTCTCATTTGTTTCTTTCTCCATTCACAACTTTGTGACAGGAACAGGATTTCTTTGGTTGGTGGGACTCAAACATCGCAGTCATATACACTAAAAAACATCCTCTTCTGAGTCGTAGAGCTAGGTGTGGTTTTCGTGTCCCCCGCTCCCTCGTCTCTTTCTTGAGGAATGCCCAGAAAATCTTGCGACATGTAAATGCCACTGTTCAAAATGGTGGAACACTTTTGCTGATGGGCTCGGGCGAGACTACCATTTTTTCAGCCTTCTGCTGCTCAGGTCCTCTAAAAAACATCCTCATCTGTTGCATTGTACATATTGCAGAGCATAGAATCAAAGATGTCATTTGTGGCAACACATCTGGCTATTGAAATTGAAATTGAAGACCAAGGTTCCCAAGGAGGATACCTTTGTTAGATATGCTTGATAATAGTTCAGAATTTTGATTCTAAATACCTATTTTGTGCCTGAGGAGGAAAATTGTTGTCATTGAAAGACAATTTTTTTTTCTGGGCGAGATTGACCAAAATACCCCTCCCGGGTATTATAAAACAGCTCTGGGATAGGTGGTTAGGGTTCACTCTCATTAGTTTAAGAATGAGGCTTTGCTCTCAGAGAGAGAGAGAGACAGAGGCTCTCTCTGAATGTATGTGGAGCCGGTGATTTCAACCAAGCAACCTGTTACAATCTCTCTATCTTTCTCTTCTTTGGCTTCTGTTTCTTTCTTTCATTATCTTCTTCTTCTTCTTCTTCTTCTTCTTCCTCGTAAAACCGAATGTCAGGAGGCGGTGATGATTTTTTCAGTTTCTTAAACCAGACGGTGGAAAAGGTGAACCGGTTCACTGGCGGGGCGACCCGGTTGGTCCTGTTGGTGAATATGACTCTTCTGTCCTTTCACCCACAGGCAACGCCCGTGGTCGCAGCCATGGAAGGCCGCGTTTCCTTTCTCTTTTGTGTCTGACAGAAGGCGAATCTGAGCCTCGTCCCCTTTCTATTTCTCCGTTTATGTCTTTTGGTTAATATTTTGTTTTTCCCAATTGGTAAAGATGAGGGATTTTGCCATTTGCAGCTTTGTTATTGAAACCCCAATTGTTAAAATGCCACCCTGAATTTTGTTTAAGCAAAGTAGCAATAGGAACATAATAGAAGAATGGAACCGATTAAAATGGATTGGTTAATAATAGAGAGTAATAACCACAGATTTTATGCATTACATGAACAAATGAAATTTACTATACTAATCAATATTGGACTCACATAAATGTGTTCTGGTTTCTCAGAATCACGTAATTAAGAATCTAACACATAAAATTTATAGCTTCTGCTTGAAATTCTTACAGTTCATTAATGCTTGTAAACTCTTGTCAGTACATTTTGAGTGAACAATCAATTATTCTTACTATATATTCTTCTGTAAGTTTATATTGCATAAATATTACCCATAGATGAGTGTTCACAGTTTCAAACACCAAGAACTTCAATAGGGAAACATAACATACTCTCAAGTTGGCTGAATTCAGCCAAAAAAAAAGCATATATTCATTATTGGATGAAAATCTGACTGCTAAAAAAGGCAATGGATCAGAGAATGCAAGTAAATCATATGATTCAGAGTAACTGTTGGATAAAAATCTAACAGCCTAGAGTATGATATGTTTTCTCTATACATACATCTAATTCCTTCTTTTCAACTTGCCCTGGTTGTTCTACTTCTATGTAAACATGGGCATCACATTGGAACCTCCCATTTTACAATTTTCTTTTCCTGAACAGAAAGGGTTTTCAACTTGATGCCTTGTAATGAAATAAACATATAGCGGTTTGAAATTCTGTACTCTTTTCCATACTTTCGACTTTTATACTTTCTAATATGATCCTTCTGTAGCTTGATTGCTCGTTCACATGCTTTATGCTTGGTGTTGTAGTCGCACTCATACATAACCGCAGTGAGTTTCTGTTACCCACATCTTGTTTAAGGAGTTCTGAGTGTGTTAATGATGCAGGTCTGGTTGGGATCTTTTCAGTCAGGAGTCACTATTTGGACAATATCATTCATTTGAACAGAAAACAGAAATCACCTATTTACTGTCTGAATGGAGCTACATCACCAATGGAGGTACTAACTTTTCTTTCTATTAGGAACAATTCCACGTCTTAATAATGAGATAATTGGGAGTGAAAGCTGAGCATGATTAATTGTGGCTTTTGAGGGTTTCGTGGAGTTATTTTGTGGATTCAAATCCTTTAAATTGCAGATGCAACACATTTTCGTGAAAACAAAAATATCCATTTCCCCTGGAACAAGAGCACAAAATTACACCGAATGCAACATGTCAAACAGTGAACTGGTGCAGTTTTCTTATATATTTCATTTGTTTTTGAACTTAGTCAATTCACTTTGTTAGACCAAGAAAGAAGCCCTCAACAGAAATTATATTGGTATGCTTCATTATTTACCGGCAGTAAGGATATTGATATGCTTAATGTGTTGTAGCAAGTGCTTTATTTTCTGCTCTCTGTTTGACAAACATTTGAGAATTTTTGAAATGTAATATGTGCTTGCCGGGGTTTATTGATCCCTTTATGCATATATTTCCAACTGAAAACTTCAAATCCTACAGGTGAATGCAAATGCCGAACCTGGCCCCAGAAACAAAGGGTGAAAGCCAGCAATTAGTTTGTTACTGCAGAGTGCAGACCCCAGTTCCTTACTGCCAGTAAATACTGAAGGTCCAAAAGAAGCAGACAAAAATTGACAAATAACAGAAGGTTGGCAGGGAGAAAATTACGGTCAGCAAGATGAATGTTTTGTAGTAATTTGACTGATGAACTGCTCCAAAATGTCTGATCTGGCCAGCGATGCCATTCATTGAGAAAGAGAACAGTTTGATATATTTGGAGATGCATCTAATCAACTAGAATGAAACGTTTATGTTCAAGTTTTGAAATTTACAATGTAACAGCTTATGTGGATGGATGAATACACAGGTTGATATAATCAAATTTTGTTTAAGAAAAGTAAGTGTATTTGATTTGAATGAGTTTCCAGTTCTCAATGTCCTTTAGTCTAGTCTCTACTTTGTCTTTTGTGGTACTAAATTGGTCAACCGTTGCCAAATTTTCAAAAACTATTCCATTGAAGATAAATCTCTTCAATCCTAAGAAGGGACCAAACTGTGAGTTAAAAGTTGATAGGTGCACAAGGTTTTAAGTTAAAACCTTGTGCACCTATCAAACACATTTAAACTGGAAGGTAAATCTCATTGTATCTATGTGAAAGGAAGCCTCTGCTTTCAATCAGGGGCATTTTGCTTCACATTATCTCCTTACTAATTATTATACAGTAGAAGTGTAAATATATATACGAAAAAAAAGACCTCTGATGTGTGGCAAAAGTTTGATCTTAAAGATCAAGTGTAACAGTTAAAGAGATCGAGAAAACCAATGTAATGTTGATTTCATTCAAGAAGTTGATTTTGCCTTGTAGTGTAATATCCAATTAATTGGTTTAAGAATCAAAAAATGTACATACATATATGTTGGATTAAAAAAGAACCTAGCTAAAAGACACAAGAAGTGGTACTCCAAGTCATTCAGTCCAAACAGGCTAAGAATGCCTCTACTTGAGAATCCGAAAACTGATAGTGATCAGCATCAATTAGATCATCAGTATTCAAGCATTGAGCAAAAGAGGCCAAAACTTCGTTACTCTCGTCCTGAACTAACTGAGGCTGAGGCTGATGTTCTGGAGTTGATGGTGCAAATAACTCATCCACAGTAACTTCAGGCTCATCAAAATCAAGCTCTGGATAATAGTCTTGATCTTGATAGGGCAACAAGGCTTGCATATTCTGCTCATGAATTTGATCCACCTCGTAATTAGTCTCTTCCATATTGGGCTGATCAACAATGCAAGTTTCTTCCTTCCTCTGCTTTTTAGCCTTTTTCGGCTTTTTGGGTCGATCATCTGGATCACAAGTCCTCTTTCTCTTTTTGTCATCAACAATATTCTTACTCCGACTCTGACCCTGACTCTGAGTAGTTGTTGTAGGTGGTGGTAGTTTTCTAGGGTTCTTCCTCAAAGTGCAGAGTACAAGATCTTGAGTGGCATCATTTTTGTTGTCAGTAGTGACCATCTGGTACTCTTGCATCATCCAAGCCCCATTTTGACGAGAATCACATCCACCCTCGTACCAAAAATGCCGATTAATCCCAATAACAACACCAGTACTATCATAAACTCGTTTGGAGGACTCGCCGCTCCAAGTTCCGGAACCGACCTTGCGATCAAAGCGCTTAGCAGTGGGCTTCAAGTTCAATTTCTTGCGATGGGTAAAGAAATAGAGAGGTTCTTCATCCTCATCTACCTTACAATTGGATGAAGATGAACCACCACCACCACTGTAAAAATCCCAAATAAGCCAGGGCTCCTTTTCGCCGTAGAAATGAGGACACTCGGAGACGAAATCGGACCGGAACTGGCCGCCCATAACAGCCCTATTGTGGAGGTAGTAACCCACCAGTTCGTGGTCTAGAGGATGAAATCTCACGCCAACCGGGTACGGGTAACCCAATTCCATCATCCTTCTCGATCTCGGAAAATTAATTGCACAGAGATTGTGAATAACAATTAGGGTTTGTGGGGTTAGAGCGGAAACCAGGGAAAGAGAGAGACTTGGGAGATTTCTGAGTGGAGTGAAGTGGGTTTAGGACTGATTTATAGAGAGAGCAGGAAATAAGACCGTTGGAGTTGGAATTGCCAGGTGGATGTAATATTGTGACCGTTGGAAGCGCCTTAGGGCGGTAAGGGATTTGAAATTTGAACTTCGTATTGTAAAAAGTCAAACAGTCAACGTGACGGAAATGGGTCGGGTTTTAAAAGGCCCAATATTTTTTTTTATAAAAAGAGTTTCAAAACCTTGAAGAAGGGTTTCATTCTCTCTTCTCTGGTATTAATTACTTCTTGAATCCACCGAAGGTGGCGATGATGATGACGACGTCGCCGTAAACGTAAAGCACCGAGGATCGACGACTGCGAAGCTGACGAGGTATGAGTGATTGGAGTTTTGATGAGTTCTAGGTTCTCTGTGAATTAATTTGAGCTTAGAGTTACATCTAGGGTTCCCTAAGCTTTCAATTTCGATGTTTTAGGGTTACATCTAGGGTCATTTCAAGGGGATTCATACCCACTTTATATGTATACCTTGAAATTTTGAAATTCACTCATTATATAATATATTCTTAATGGCAATTGTTGAGTTTCATAACTGTAGGAGTTTGATTTCTTGTAAGACTAAAGGATGTAGCTTTTAATGACCACAGAATTGCTTCTCTAAACCCATATGTTATCACTCTAATCTGGGATGTGCAACCCATTGACTGACTGCGTCCTCTATGCTAAACCGTTGACTAAGAATGTAGCTTTTTGTTGGAATAGATATTGAAATATCACTTTTTGTGTCTGAGTAACTTTGCCCTTGGTATGAGATCTAGAAACTTGTGTTGTCTGAAATGAAACCTCTATTGAATTTGCTTTTGCTATTAGGTTTTTAATGACTCAATAAGTGGATAATTGCTCTTTGGTATCAAATTTACTTATTTTAACTCGCATATCATTGCATCTGGATGTAGTTGTGCAATCTTCTTAAATCTAGAGTTGAATGCCCCGACTTCCTTGAGAAGATAGAATGTGCGCCGGTATGTATCTGAACATTTTCAAATAAATATTATAGCTGGTAAAATGTCATCTGAATTGTGCAGAATATTAAGCCTTGCTCTTTCAAATAAATATTCTTGTTGTCCCTTAAACAAACCAGTAAAGAGTATCGCATGCTTGATGGCAGCATACTTGTTGTCCCTTAAACAGTCTAAGGTATCCTATAACTCTGATCATCGCAGACTTTCAAACCCTTAATGGTTTTATTGTTATTCCACCACAAGTCCACAACTTTAATTGAAGTGTACCGAGAAAGTTCAAGCAATATGCCTATCTAGCACATATCATTTTTCCTTTTTAGTCTTACTTAATAAACAAAACAAAAAAAAAAGAAAAAAGAAAAAAAGGGCCATTTCATTTGTTCACTTGTTTGTGGTTTCACTAATTGATTTAAGTCTTGCTCTTTGGGAAAGAGTAAGATTTTGGTCGACACTTTGAGCTTCGGTGACTGAGGCTTTTAGAGATGGTTCTCTTGCAATTTAATTTTTGGGTGTTCTTGTTGGGTTTGTTGGCTTTTGTTGGTTAGTGTTTGAACTTCTGCTGCTTTTCTCCTGTGTGGACATCTTGTCCACTGTTTTTAATTTTTTCATATCTTTTCCTAGTCTAATAAATTTGTGTCTTTTCAAAAAAGAAAAAGAAAAATTAAGCCTTGCTCTTACTTTTGCATTAAAGCCCAATGGCATCCCATAAAGTGTAGTTTTCTCAGTGACAGTCCTATAGAGCTTTACTTTCTAGTTTATAAAATAGGTAGGCATTCGATTTATGTATGACTTAATTAGCGTGACAGAGCCTTATAGAACAGACTTTACTGCATATGTAGTTTAGACTATTTCTTGATGCTAGTTTTTACTTTTGTCTTTGACCTATGTAATAATGCAAGTATATAGGGTGTGGAAGTACTAAATGCACTTGTAATGAACCATCAGGTCTCAGCATTAGTTTTGGCAATTTCAATCCAAAATTGAGAAACCAATCAGGCAAGTTTTCACATTGTGGATTTGCAAGATTTTTTTTGTCCTTTTATTAATTGTGTTGTCAGAATGTGCAAAAGTTAATAGGTAGCGATTCTGTAAACAAAAAACAGAGGACAAAATTATAGATATAGAGGGGAGGTTGAGACAGGTGCTTGAGATATTCAATGAGCTTGTCTCATCCCATAGTACAATGAACAGGGTTTCTATGTATTAAATAAGGAACAATAGCTGCTGCATTGTACCTTAGGTTTAATCAGCAATGCAGATAGTCTTCTTAGGCTTATTTGATTTTATGACCAACAATTCTTTCTTCATAAGTCAAATAATTCTTGCCACTCTCTTTCTGGAAAAAATGGTATTAGCTTTCTATGAGTTGATCTCTCTGTCTGTAGTGACATTGTATTCAAGTTGGACCTTTCTATTGGCACTTCATATATTCTTAGGTCTACTATTATTAGGAAACAGTAGAAAAAAGAAATGGAGAAAAAATTGATGCTTATGAGTATTAATGATTTTTTGTATCATTCTAAATATGGAATAAAGCTTGTGGTTTGGTTATTGGAAGAATGATAAACCGATATTGATCGAATCAATCTCCTGTGGTGATTGTGCTTCTCTCTTTTGCTACCCAAATTTCTTTCACTTGATGCTAGTCTAAAGTAGAATTTTAAAATCCAAACTATTGGGTTCTAAGCTTGAATGTAGCTATTGGCTTTATCCATGAAGAAGCTTAAAGCTCTGAACTTATTTTCTTTAAATTATCACTTTTGAACTGTAAAGTAATAATAAGAATACTTTTACTTTTGCTTGGGTTTTACTTTTGGTTGTTTTTCCTTTTTTTTTTTTTTTTTTTCTTTATGCCTGCTTTGTTTTTCCAGTCTTAATCATATTTTAAATAACAAGCTTTCTCCTTTCCAGGTGCAGCGACTAAAAAGAGAGCTTGTTACTTAAAAAAAAAAAAAATCTTGGAAAGCAGCATATGCATCATTAAGAATTGCTCTACTACTAATGGAAAAGGATAAGAACAGAAGTCCATCCTGTGCTATGAGTATATCTTTGCAAATTAACAAAGTCGTTTGTGGCATGCACCTTGATGGTATATCTTTTGGAGAGGCCTTGACATGGTGAGGACTGAGCATCTTAAGGAATGCATTTGCTGTGGTCTTATTCAAAGATTGAGTGGTAACTGCCTTATTTCTAAATTTGGACTCTATTACTCTAAAAGCTTTGTACTTCCAATATAGGTCCTAAGGCTACGCATCTTAGGATTTTATTTTATTTCTTATATTTTCAAAATGTCACTGGAATCCTTAGCGTCAAATGATACTCATAAAATGTGAAAATTCTTCTCTGACATAGTATTGATCTGATATCCATGTCTCTCATCCCCCTCTTTGGATGCATGTAATAGATGTAATAGGTGTTTTTGCAAAATGGTGAAAATATTTCTGCGGCCTTGGCTACATTTGCTATTCCTGCCTCTTGATGACTCTAGTCAACTTCTTGCACAGGATATTGTACTTTTATTATAATTCCCTGCAATTATTTTCGCAAAAATAAGGCTGATATGCTTCTCCTTTTTTTCTCTGATGTGTGGTTTTGTGCAGGAAAACTTTCTGAGCTATTGGTCAGAATGCCCATGGGAAGAAGATTTGAAGTATGCAAAAGCAGGGTAAAGAATCATTGCCAGTAAAAGAAGTCATTATAAACCCCTGCAATGAGACAACTAAACCAAATCCATGCGCTGCTCATCAAAATTCCAAGACCCCAAGTTTTAAACCCCTGGCTGGGATATCTGACAAACTCTTCAGCACCACAAAATGCCCTTTTCCTCTATAACCAAATGCTCCACCACCCAACTTCCCATAACCACTACACATTCACTTATGCTCTCAAGGCATGTTGCTTGCTCCATTCACCCCATAAAGGCCAAGAAATCCAAGCCCACGTCATAAAATCCGGTCACATATCTGATACCTTCATCCAAAACTCTTTGCTCCATTTTTACGTAATCCAATCTGACATTGTTTCTGCTACCCGCGTTTTCGATTCTATACCCATCCTGGATGTTGTTTCCTGGACTTCGATGATTTCGGGCCTTTCCAAGTGTGGGTTTGTAGAGGAAGCAATTGTTAAGTTTATGTCCATGGATGTAGAGCCTAATTGTACTACTCTTGTGACTGTTTTGTCTTCTTGCTCTGCTTTAAGAGCTATCAAGTTTGGCAAAGCTGTTCATGGCCATTGTTTGAGGAACATACAAGAAAGTAATTTGATCTTGGACAATGCTGTGTTGGATTTCTATCTGAGATGTGGATGTTTGGCAAGTGCAAGATACCTGTTTTTCAATATGCCTAAGAGAGATGTGGTTTCTTGGACTATCATGGTGGGTGGTTATGCACAAAGAGGTTTTTGTGAAGAGGCAGTGAAACTTTTCCAACAACTGGTTCAGGGTGGGGAAGCTGAGCCTAATGAGGCTACCATTGTCAATGTATTGTCAGCGTGTTCTTCTATTTGTGCATTGAGTTCAGGCCGTCAAGTGCATTCCTATATCAGTACTCGACGAGATCTCAGGGTGAATGGCAATGTGGGAAATGCCTTGATCAATATGTATGTCAAGTGTGGAAATTTGGGTATGGCTATTTCGGTTTTTCAGGCCCTGGAGTGCAAAGATATCATTTCGTGGAGTACCATAATAAGTGGCATGGCCATGAATGGCCATGGCATGCACGTGTTGCAGCTCTTTTCCAGTATGCTAGTCAATGGGGTGTCTCCTGATGGTGTAACCTTCCTTGGGTTGTTAGCAGCATGTAGTCATGCAGGCCTGATAGATCAAGGGTTGATGTTCTTCAATGCTATGAAGAAAGTTTACCGGATTGTCCCTGAAACACAGCATTATTCGTGTCTGGTCGATATGTATGGTCGAGCTGGGCTCTTAGAGGAAGCAGAGGCTTTTATTAAAGAAATGCCAACGGAAGCTGATGGTTCTGTTTGGGGAACACTGCTTAATGCTTGCAAAATTCATGGGAATGAGGAGATGGTTGAGAGGATGAGACAAGGCCTCCTCAATAGTGCAGGAGTGAGCAGCGGAACTTATGCTCTGTTATCAAATGCTTATGCTAAGCATGATAGGTGGGATGATTCTAATAAGGTTCGTGATGAAATGAGAAAGATGGGGTTGAAGACACCACCAGGTTGTAGCTGGATTGAGGTTGCTCTGTCCATCTAACCTATACACAAGTGATCCCAAATTCCCAATACATGGTTCTCATATGGTCATACCCAAGAACCATTTTTTTGGAACCAAACCCATGATGGGTTTTCAGAAACTTGAACCATGGGACTGAATTTGGTGATATGAGAAGTTATACCCAAGTTTGCGATGTAGGCCTGGTTGGGATCTTTATGCCTGCTTTGTTTCTCCAGTCTTAATCATATTTTAAATAACAAGCTTTCTCCTTTCCAGGTGCAACGACTAAAAAGAGAGCTTGTTACTTAAAAAAAAATCTTGGAAAGCAGCATATGCATCATTAAGAATGGCTCTACATTAAGCTGCTCATCTACTACTAATGGAAAAAGATAAGAACAGAAGTCCATCCTGTGCTATGAGTATATCTTTGCAAATTAACAAAGTCGTTTGTAGCATGCACCTTGATGGTATATCTTTTGGAGAGGTCTTGACATGGTGAGAACTGAGCATCTTAAGGAATGCATTTACTCTGGTCTTATTAAAAGATTGAGTGGTAACTGCCTTATTTCTAAATTTGGACTCTAAAAGCTTTGCACTTCCAATACAGGTCCTAAGGCTACGCATCTTAGGATTTTATTTTATTTTTTATATTTTCAAAATGTCACTGGAATCCTGATGGTCAAATGATGCTCATAAAATGTGAAAATTCTTCTCTGACATAGTATTGATCTGATATCCATGTCTCTCCTCCCCCTGTTTGGATGCATGTAATAGATGTAATAGGTGTTTTTGCAAAATGGTGAAAATATTTCTGCGGCCTTGGCTACGTTTGCTATTCCTGCCTCCTGATGACTCTAGTCAACTTGTTGCACAGGATATTGTACTTTTATTATAATTCCCTGCAATTATTTTCGCAAAAATAAGGCCACCTTTTTTTTCTCTTCATAGATTTATGACTTTGACCGGGATTACAAGGGTTCTGGTGTTGCTCAGTTTACAAACAAAAATGTTGTCAGAAACTATCCTCCGTCTGAATGGGGAAAGTTGCATAGCTATATTCTATAGTTATTAACCACGCTTTTATCATAGTTATGCCTTCTGCAGAGTTTTTTCTTCTTCTTGGTTTTACTTTTGCATAGTATTATTATTGTAAGCCACTATATACTGCATATCATTCTTGTTTTCTCCTTTAACCAATGCGACTGTTGAATACAAACAATACTTTAATTCTGGAGAAACTGATACTCAGATCATATCATGCCAAAGTTTCTAGTAATAATCCTATATGTTATGTTTTACCAGGTTATCATGCCCTTGAAAGCACTCCCTTTGGTTTCTTTGTTGCAACTTTTTGCTTGTCTCAATTTTCGAATAGCTTGGCTGTTAGATGGAGTTTTTGGTATATACTGTAAACATTTAAATAAAGTGTCTGGGAAGTTTAGTAATACTGGCATCTGGCCCATTCTTGCATGATATACTCCATATTAACTTTTTTATATTTATCATGCTCTGTTTGCATTTGCTTTGTTCATCCTCTTCTTGGGGCATTTACTTGTATTCCTCTATTGTAAATTCATTCATTCCTTGTACTTTTTTTCTTCCATAGACTTACATTGTTGCATGTGCTTATAGTTGAAATTTGGGTATGTGAACCTATTTTTTTATTTTTGGCTTAGGTGCGGGATGCAGACAATCTTTTGAACAGGGCAAGGTTTACCCTTCCAGGTGTTGATCTTGATGTATATGTAGTGAGATATCAAAGTGGTGAGCATTCCCTTTTTAAGTTGGTAATTTTGCTTATCGTTTATTTGGTGTGGTCTGTCTTGTTTAAATTCATGTCTGACGCTGTTGCCGAAGGAACCCTAAGATATTTTAACTTTTGGGACACAATTTTTTTTTTTTTTTTTTTTTTTGGAAATAGCTTGAAAATAAACAAAGCAGGTATCCACCAGTCTTTTCATACGAGTCAAACCATTCTAGGTGAGATGGTTATATACATGTGTGTGTGTGGAAAGAGAGGCCACTTCTTATGTTAAACGAGTCTGCATGCTGACTTGACCTAATGTTTATCCCAAAGCATGCGTATTTATAGCTCCTGGTTTAGGATTTAGTGGCTAGGGTTTAGCACCCATTTGTTGAGGTCACTCTACCATGTATTTCAATGCTTCAAACCATCCACTTTTTGGGTCATCATTTTTGGATCGCTCCTTTGCGAAAGATTAGCCAAATTGGAAATCACCAAATCATCTGACTGTAATCAGACTTGGTTTGTTGATACTTTAGAGGGCCTACTAGGATAAATTGATCAACTTTAGAGTACCCGAACCTACCTTTCGATCAAAGTGCTTAGCATGGGGATTCAATTTCTTGCGGTTGGTGAGAATTAATTAATAGAGAGAACAATTTGGAGGAGATGCCGACATGTCTAATCACAATTCTGGAGGGAAGCTTTGAAACGCAGAGAAGAAACCCAGCTTAATAGGGATGATCATATAGACCCTGCGATTCCATTTCCTTCCCTATTTAATTAGGTAATTACCAAACTCTCAATTTCACCGAATGCCCTATTAAAGTTGAAACTCCTTCATCTTCCAATTCCATAAACCCATTTATGTTTGTCTGTTATAGTCATTGTCATTGTACGTTGTGGTGTGCAAAGTAGCCTGGGAGATATATGATCATACATGATACATGTTATTTCTAAGTGTAGACCGCTCTGAATAATAATTGGGTGCAAATAACACGTGTAGCTAGATAATACAATTTCTCATAGTACGTAGTGAAACCAAGCTTATAATTGTTTACTTCTGTTTTCTTTCTGAATCAAGTGAATGAGTGGTATGAAGTATGAACAAAAAGGGGAAGGAAAAGACCATGGGCTCTCACAGTTACAACTTACAAGTGTTGTGACTCTATGGGCTCTATAACTACTCTAGTACGTACCCTACTGCTAAATGTCTAGCATTGAATTTTTTTTATTTTTTTTTTTTGAGAAAGATGGCATGTTTACTTACTTGGAATGAGTATGGGAATGAAGGAATTGATTTCCATTCCTGAGTTTTCTTGTGTTTACTAACATACACATGAATCAGAATGGTTGTGGGTCCCACAAAAAAGTGACTAAAAAAGAGAAATCCATTCCCGAATATTCGGAGTTTGATTACCGGGGGGGGTATGTATTTGGAATGGATTCCATCGGAATGAATTCCGATTCATTCCCATACTCATTCCAAGTAAGTAAACATGCCAAGAATGTCTAGTATTGAACTGGTTAAAGAGAAAACTGAAACATAACATCTTCAGTCCTACTTAGAATCAGTGAGATTTCACTTTTATCAAAAAGGTATCCATATATTTAAAGTCCATAATAGGAGTATTAGCTAGTACAATAGCTCTGGAGACATAATGCCCTCATATTATAGAGCTCGATCCAAAACTGCCTAACAGTAAAACTTATCAAGCTAGTCTCTCATGACTTTACATATACAACCAATGGTTGGTCAATGTATTTTAAGTGTGAGATCTTGTTGCAGTTTTGGGTATCTGTCTAATGTTAAACTAATTACAAGATTCGTTAAACTAGTTGACTTCAGTTGCATCAAGCAGAAATTGATTCTGGTGACATAAAGATGGTATTATTATACCACTGGAGACCTATTTCCAGAAAAGGAAGGGGACTTGTGGATATAAATTGTACACGTCTCTGGAGAGAAACAAACTTTGTAGAAAACCCGTGGAAACTTTGTGATAGTCGGTGACAATATGTTTTTATGTTGTTATTTAATTTTTTTTTCTTGGTTCTTGTTTGTTTCTTGTGAAATAACCTTTTGAAGAAATTGTAGAAATGCTCCAGAATAATATACCGTTCTAGGAATACTGATCTCTTTCTCTCTGTCTTCCCCCTACTTTTTTTGTAAAGTCTCGGTGTGATGATAGTTAATCTGTTTGTTTGTGTGGCAATGTTTGACACAGCTAAGTTACTTTGAACTGTTTTTACCAGTTAATTTTTTATTTTCCATCTGAGGTTCCCCAATAGTAAGATGATTATTTATTTCATTTTTTAAGTTATTCAGTTTAGTAGTGAGGAGCAAGTAGAATATTTTTGGCTCTTTACTCCTATATCTTTCTGCTTGTGGTTAATGGTCCCATGTAGGTATTCTTCCCATCCTTTTTGAACAACCTTAATTACACGTTATCTTTATATTGCAGTTGATTTTTGCATCAGCTAACCTAAACTCCATCAAATTTAATTTGAATGATGTCGCTCTTTTACTCAGATTCCCCTTTTTCTTGTACTTAGTAATTGTAATAAGACTTTGCTGTAGTGCTCCCATGTAACTTACTGTGGAATCTATATTTCTCGCACTTGATGCTAGTGTAAATTTGAATTCAAGAATTCCATACGACTGGATTCTAAACCCTACTCATAACTATTGTCTTTTGACATGAAGAAGGTTAAAGCTCTAAACTTATTTTCCTAAAAATTTCCTTAAACTTATTATAGATTCCAGCAATCATTTTCGCAACAATAAGGCTGATATGCTTCTCCTTTCTTCTCTTTATAGTTTTACGACTTCGACAGCAATTTCAAGGATTTTTTTTTGGGGGGTTGAAAATTACAAGGATGCTGGTGTTGCTCAGTTTAGAACAAATTTGTTGTCAGAAACTGCTTCCAAATGCCAAGTCATATATGCTTTTATCAGCATGGAATCCTCTGCTTAAGTTGGGAGAGTAGGTACAATTTCCTTCCTGTTGCATAATTATATTCTATAGTGATCAACTGATCATGCTTTTGTCACAGTTATGCCTTCTGCAGTTTCTCCTTCTCCTCGCTTTTCCTTTGCATAGTATTGTTATAAACCACTATATGCTACAAAGCATTCTAGCTTGTGAATTCCTTTCACCAATGCCACAGATACAAACAGTACTTTAATTGTGTAGAAACTCATACTCAAATATTTTCCTCTCCGTTCAAATGAAACCGAAGACAGCTATGCAGCACCCAACCTCGCTCAAATCTTCAGCCAACACGTTTTAGTGTAATGGTGGTGAACTAGTGACAGGTTTTCTTACTATTACACTGCAACTAATGGAAGATGATAAGGTTATGCATTTCTTTTGTAAAACTGATGGTTCTATGCAAGAAGGAAGGTAGCTTGCATGCAACAGCTTAGCATACGCTGCAATGCTGCATACCTACCTACCATATTTGACCCATGATTCTCATATGAGAAATGTATGCACACATGGAATGATGGAAAGGAATATAACTTCCCTAAAACCAGTATTTTATTTGGAAATAAAGAGGCTTCATATCCTTACAAAATTGAATTTGTTGATCTATGCCTCAGTGGGCTAATAATTGCTATCTAAAGAGGCTACTTTTTATACTGTAGGTAGAGATTTACCATCTCATACATTCGTTTGCATATAGTGCTTGTTCTCCTGGTCTTTTGGAGACACATTTTATACAACATTTTGACAAGGTGGCGCTCAGTGAATCGCATATATTTTCAGACTGCCTAGATGCCCGATTTCAATATAGAGGGTGTATGAAGGCTTACAAACATCGAGTCTTATTTGCCACCATCAGACACAACCAGACAAACCACCAAAGGAAAAAAGAAAGGTTTCTTGTTCTACACTATTTAGGTTTATTTTTTCACCGACTTGAATGAGGACTTCGACCAAAAAAAGATGACAAAAACTTTGAATAAAAGAGAATACACAACAGGAAAAAGATTGAAATTCGCATTCCTTGTTTTACAATCCACACCCCTTTTTCCATATCCACACTTCCAAAAAAAAATTTAACTTTTTTTTCTTTTATGGTAAGATCAAGATTCAAATTTAAATTTAACTGTTTTCCCTTTTTGAATTATCTTTTCATGGATCAACCAATGATTGTGGTTGTGCACTTCACAAAGAGTACACGCTGGTTTGAATACTTAGCGAAGTAGGATTTGTGTAATCGGAAAAAACCTGTACTTACCAAATAAGATTGGACTTTTTACTCCAAGCCGTGAGCCTCATTAGATAAAAAAACCCTAGCTACTTGTCAAATAATTTTCTCACTCGGCAGAAAACTCCTCCACAACCACCCCTTCCTTTATTTCCAATTTTTCTCAAAAAAAAATGGCGATCGAGGATGATGTTTTGAAATTCTCCAGGCACTACAAATTTGCTATGTCAAATGCCACTAGTCAAGTTCAGAGTGATGTCGTCCGTCGTTTGCCAAAAGAGTCTTCCATCTAGTTACCTAGGACCCCATTTCCCTCAAGGCATGCCGTCTACGATTACCAAAGTATTAGAACGCTTTCAGGTGGATAGTTCTTGCCATTTTGACAACCGTGACTGGTCTTCATGGAGTCATCTGAGACCTGTAGGTTGGCCAACCTTGACTAAAGAATGGAAAGCATGGGTGCGGAGAATGGAGCACTTCTTCGGGGATCAATGGCGCAAACTTGGTATTTATGATGCCATTAAAATCACCGAGCACGAAATTAACATGGAAAAACCGCTACTAGCCGCTGCGCTATGCTTTTGGTCATCGGCCACTAATACCATGAATCTGCCATTAGGACCCATGAGCCCTACCATCTTAGACTTGGCGGCCATTATTGGTCTTCCGCCTGTGGGAGTAGAGATTAGTGCCGACCAAAATTTTCCAACTGCTTTTAAGAACAGTTTGCTTCCCCCAAAGCTCAAAGACAAAGAAAAAGGAGAGAACAAAGAGGAAACAAAGAAGGACAGAGAAGAAAGACAGAAGGCTGTAAATGAGGCTAAGACATACCGCAACTATCGCACTCTGTACACGAAATATGCAGAAGTTGATCATCCGGAACCAACAAATAGGAAACCGGTCAAGGAGAACGAACATAAAGCCTTCCTATACTATTGGTTATGCAAGTACATGTTTTGTTGCAGATCGGGCCAATGCTCTCGTGAATATGCAGCACTCGCCGAGGCTTTAGCTTCAGGTGCTTCATTAGCTTTGGGCCCATTTGTTCTTTCATATCTGTACAGAACTCTACATGAGATAGTGACCAACAACATGAATCCTGATGTCGGCGGACCTTTTTGGATGTTCCAACTATGGCTTCGAGCTTACTTTCCTAAGACCTCGGCAGACAGTCCCAAATTTGGTGTTTCCCCTACCCTTGGCCGACAGCTTGTAGATATGCCCATATCCAACATGTTAGTTGAAGATTACTTTGTGTTTTTCTATACATGCCGAGGTCTAGAGGACTTTTCAGTTTGCCATTCTCGGGGATATCCAGCCTGCCTTAAATACAACATGGCTGAGGCTTGGGAATCAAGCGAACCTACGTGGGGTGAAGATATTAAACAAATTTGGGGGAGTTTTCTTATTTCTCGAGATCTGCACTATGGACTTACTACTGCTAAAGCTAGACTAGGGGTTGAAGTTTACCTTCCCAATCTTCTTGCTCGTCAATTTGGATTCATTCAGAGCTGTCCGGTCTTATACCCAAAATCCAAAAATATCCTAAGCTCATGGAGAAAATCGTTCAACTCAAAAACCATGTCTAAGGAGATCTCAAAGCTTTATCACCAACTGTTCGATCCATTCGAGATGAAAACCTTCCAGCCTAGTAGCAGACCAACTCCTACTTTTAAAATTTGGTGGTCGAGTTACTCTAAGAAATTCTTCGAAGCAGACCTAAACTTGGCGAAAAGCCGAGTTCTAAAAGGTGTTGCTGATGGCAATCGTCGTATGGTTCACAAGAGAACACGGCCTAACCAAGATACAGACCTTGACTGCACTGAGATTTCGGATCAAGAACAAGGTACTTTTCGTTTCGTGTTTTACTTCATTTCATTCTCATGTTTTTTTTTTGGCCAAAACAATACTTATACTTGCATCAGATATCTCTCTAGTCTACCCGAGAGTTCGGGCCTGTTGGTTAGCTGGAATAACCAACAATAACAAACAATGTGGATAACCAACAATGTGAAGGTCACGGGTTCAAATTTCATGGCATCATGCATGAGATGGGTAGAGTGGGTATGGATGTGGATAAAAAAAATTAATAATAATAATATTAATAGTGGCTTGGGTGGAGTTGGTTCGGTTTTTCAGTACTAACTGCTAACCGAACTGATGACTTCGGTTTTTTATTTTTCAAAACCGAAACTGCACCTCTTTACTCTTTAGTTCAGTTCTGTTTGTTTCGGTTTCGATTAATTTCAATAGCGTTGACTTTAACTGTTCATACAACATACGGCTCAAGCATAAACAACACCTCACCAGGGACCGAGCCGGTTCCCGGTGAGGCTGGCACGCGGGCCCGACTCATAGCCGGGGTCCCATTCTACACATCCCGGGTCACGACCAGACTCCACCGTGCCCGGGGCTGTTTGTACAGGTACCTCAGAGTACCTTGCCGGGCAGACTCATATGCTCCCTCGGACATATGAGTCCCACATCGGAAACAGGCTAGGAGAGCCCCAGCTGGTTCCCCTACAAATAGCGTCATTACTCCTCTTCAATGGTAAGCAAGCAATAACTCACTTGTCGTTATACTGCCAAAGTACTTATCCCCACACTGACTAAGGCTTCGGAGGAATAGTGACCGGCCCGCCCGGTTATTCTCCTGACAAGCCCTGCCTAATCTTGCAGGTTAAACAGGACAAGTCAGCATACACCCGTACTAAGAGAAGGACCGACAGTCCTTGCATCAACAATTGGCGCCGTCTGTTTAGAATACGAGTAACAAACCACCACCACTCATAAAACCATGACCAACACGGGCGACGAAACTACGGAGGTCGGTCGCGTCCTCAATTTTGACACACCACAAAATACCCCTTCCACCACTACTAATGCCCCCAATGACCCTAATGAGCCCAACTCAAGCCAGACCAGGACCCGTACTCCAGATTACCAGGCCATGATTGAGATTATGCGGCAGGATTTGGCCGCCCTTCGTGAGACACAAAGGAGCGAGCGCGAAATCATGTCGGCCGCACAAAACAGGTGCCGGGAGTTGGAAGCTCAGAATGCAGAACTCGCTCGGTCGCAGGAGGCTTACGACCCCGCTAACCCAGGAATCATTCACATCCCCATTCGTTTAAACCCACAAGGACTCCAGGATAAAGGCCCACCTCCACTTCCAACCAGGGCCTCAGACACGGCCGGTACATCCACACCCGAACCAACCGACCGGGATATTTTTCTACAGCTCACCCGTTCAATCCAAAGTTTGGAATCCCGGGTCGAGAAGTCTGAACAGGCCAACGCGCAACGCGTTGTGCGGCCGGGATTTAAGGAGCGCCCGGGACCCTTTACCCCCGAGATTCTTAATGCTCGCCTTCTGATCCACACAAAGTCCTTAAAGGCCGACCGATATGATGGCACAACGGATCCTGATCTTCACGTGGATAACTTTAGGTCCATTGTGGCAGGCAAGGGCTACACAATGGCATCACTATGCCACGCTTTTCAGGAAACGCTCACGGGCGAGGCATTGAGTTGGTTTTTCGATCTTAAACCAAACTCAATCAGCTCGTACGAGCAATTGTGTGATGAGTTTTCTGAGCGGTTCGTTCTCCGAACGGAGGGGTACCGGACAACGGCCCACCTCTTCAAAATCCAACAGGGCGAGCACGAAACCCTTAAAACTTTTGTCAACAGGTGGCAAACAGCAACCACGCGATGCCGGAACCTCGACAAAACATTGGCATACGCGGCATTCATGCAGGGCTTACGCAGGGGTAACTTCCTTTACGAGCTTAATACGCGACCGCCACTCGATTACGACCGGCTCATGACCACAGCTGTTCGCCATGCACAGGCCGAGTTCGATACGTATGGCAGTGAGAGCTCGGTCCCGGTCAAGGCCGCCCTTCCAGAACCGCCCGCACGGAGCGTTCCGCTTACCAGCACAGGCAGCCACTCGAACGCTCGACCTACTTATCCGTATCCAAAGAGAAGTAGGGATACTTCTTACAGCTCGGGCCCGGATCGAAACGCTCGACAGCAGGCTAAGGGCACGCCTTACCAATCACCAACTCAGTCTGCCCGGTACTCAGTATTCACTGTCCTTACAGCTACTTATGAGGAAATTTGGGACCAGTGTAAGGATGAGATCCCCGGCCCTAAGCGCAAAAATTTTCGCCGACCGAAGATCACGAACTCTCCCAGATACTGCAAGTACCACGATGATGGCGGCCATGACACTAACTTCTGTATCGCCCTGAAGGACATGATCCAGTCCCTCATCAATGATGGCAAGCTCAGCCAGTATAAACCGCGCCCCCAGCTCAACACTACACAACAGGTCCGGGGCACGATCAACACGATCGATGGAGGCGGTCACCTCGGCGGCCCTTCATCCCAGCGCTCTAAGAAACGTTGTACCCGGGCGGGACACGGCCTCGAGGTCTTTAACGTTCATCAGTACAAGACCTCGACCGTCCGGAAGACGGGCTGGTCACCCATCACCTTCGACGAGTCGGAGGAGGAATCTCTTCAGCAACCTCACAGTGATCCATTCTTGATCACGGCCCAGATCGACCAATTCCGAATGGCACGGATTCTGGTCGATAGCGGATCGGCGGTCAATGTCTTATTCAACCCGGCATACCGACAACTGGACCGGCACCAGTCCAAACTGTTCCAGGACCACGAGCCATTGCTCAGCTTCTCGGGCGACATAACACAACCATTGGGTTCCGACCAAATGAACGTTGTGCTTGGCACAAGCCCTCAGTGTGCCTCGCTCGAAACGGAGTTTATTGTGGTCGATTGCCCTTCAGCCTACAATGCTATACTTGGCAGACCGGCTCTTTGGCGACTCAAATGTATTGTAGCCGGTCACATGTTGCTAATGAAGTTTCCCACACCGGCCGGGACAGGTTTCATTAGAGGCGACCAGGAGATCGCCCGACAATGTTATAATACTAACATCACCCGGGGGCGTCATTATAGCGAGATACTCGCTCTGGCTACGCCAGAATCACCAAATGACAGCCCGGACGATCCTCGACAGGAGGACCCGGCGATGGATTCTCCTCAACCGGTGGAGGAGCTCACTCTTGTTCCTGTATCGGACGTATATCCGGAGCGCCAACTCCGCATCGGGTCAAATCTTTCCCCAGCCATCAAAACCGCCCTGGTATCTTTTCTTCAAGATAACGCTCATGTTTTTGCATGGTCGTACGCAGACATGCCGGGTATTTCTACAGAGATTATCTCACATAAGCTCACTCTTTACCCGGCGGCTAATCCCGTCCGGCAGAAAAGAAGAGCTTTTGATGACGAAAAGTACAAGGCCATCCAGGTCGAGGTTTCTAAACTTCAAAAAATTGGTTTCATCAGGGAGGTCATCTACCCCACATGGCTCTCGAACGTGGTCATGGTGAAAAAGCCAAACGGCAAATGGCGCATGTGCGTGGACTATACCAACCTCAACCGTGCTTGCCCTAAGGACAGTTTCCCATTACCACGTATTGATCAACTGGTCGACTCAACGGCCGGCCATAAGCTGCTCAGCTTTATGGACGCCTATTCTGGTTACAACCAGATAAAGATGGATCCCCTTGACCAGGAACATACATCTTTCACAACCGACAAAGGCCTCTACTGCTACCAGGTCATGCCTTTTGGCCTCAAGAATGCAGGAGCTACCTATCAAAGGCTTGTCAATTCGATGTTCTCTGAGCATATTGGCACAATTATGGAAGTCTATATCGACGACATGCTGGTCAAGAGCACCACGGCCGAGGGACATATACACAATCTCTCTATCATCTTCAAAATCCTTACGAAGTATGGTATGCGATTAAACCCAGAGAAGTGCATTTTTGGGGTCGAGGCGGGCAAGTTCCTTGGTTTCATCATCAGCGAGCGAGGAATAGAGGCCAACCCGGACAAGGTCAGGGCCATCCTCGATATGCAATCCCCCACCACTAAGCTGGAGGTTCAAAGTCTAAACGGCCGGGTTGCTGCACTTTCGCGCTTTATTTCAAGATCAACTGATAAGTGCACCCCATTTTTCAAGATCCTTAAATCCACCAAACAAAGGTTTGTGGATTGGACGCCCGAGTGCGAGCAGGCGTTCCAAGCCCTCAAGGGATATCTTTCCACGGTTCCCTTGTTATCCAAGCCGGTCACGGGCGAGACACTTTATATATACCTCTCCGTGTCATCAACGGCAGTCAGCTCGGCCTTGGTACGAAGGGTTGACTCGGACGAATTACCCGTCTACTATGCCGGCAAGGGTTTCGTCGACTCTGAAACTCGTTATCCCGACATCGAGAAACTGGCACTCGCCTTAATTGTGTCGGCCAGACGCCTACGCCCATACTTTCAGGCTCACACAATACACGTGCTTACTGATCAACCACTCCGACAGGTACTTCAGAAACCTGAAACGTCCGGCCGTTTGGTCAAATGGGCGGTTGAGCTGGGCGAGTTCGATATCCACTATAAGGGCAGGACAAAAGTGAAGGGCCAGGCGGCCGCTGACTTCATTTCTGAGCTCACGCCGCTCGACCAGGTGCAGCTCAACTCGGGCGCCATAGTCACGCCGGCCCCTCAGTCCCAACTCCGGTTCTGGGAACTATATGTCGATGGATCCGCAAATCTGAAGAGAAGTGGCGCGGGCATCATAGTGATTTCCCCGGACGGTTCCCTTACAGAGTACGCTCTCAAGTTCAGCTTCAAAGCCTCAAATAACATCGCCGAGTACGAGGCACTTGTCGCAGGTCTCCAGCTGGCAAGGGAGCTCGGTGCCGACAACCTCAACATTTTCAGTGACTCACAGTTGGTTGTCGGTCAGGTCACGGGCGAGTTCCTAACAAAAGAGCACCAACTAGCAGCTTACGCGGGATACGTAAAAGTGCTTCTGCAACACTTTAAAAATACAACTATTACGCGTATCCCGCGCGAGAAGAACTCTAAGGCTGACACCCTTGCTCGGTTGGCCACATCCGAGCCCGATAACCAGTTCGGTCGACCGCCGGTTGAGGTACTTCTCAAGCCCAGCATCACTAAAACTCTAGAAGAAGTTTTCCCGGTCGACAAGCCTGTCACTTGGATGGATCCGATCGCCACTTTCCTCACAACACAAGTGGGTCCAAGCGACAAAGTAGCTTTCCGACGACTGGCCTTAAAGTCGGCCCGCTACATCTTACGTGACGGTCGGCTCTACAGGAGGGGTTTGTCTATGCCCAACCTCTGTTGCGTGTCCCCTGAAGAGGGCCTCTCCATCTTACAAAAGATACATGGCGGGATCTGTGGCAACCACTCGGGCGCTCGGACCTTGGCGCAGAAAACCCTGAGATACGGCTACTTCTGGCCAACACTCGGCCGGGATGCTCATAAGGTCGCCTCCTCCTGTTTCAAGTGCCAGAGTTACGCCAACGTTCCGCGGCTCCCGTCTGCACTTCTATCTATCATCGTCAGCCCATGGCCGTTTGCCCAATGGGGCTTAGACTTACTCGGGAAACTCCCGACCGCCAAAGGCCAATTTAAATACATCGTGGTGGCCGTTGACTACAATACAAAATGGGTCGAAGCTGAGCCTCTAGCCCTCATCACGACCGAGCGCATTGAGCACTTCTTGTGGAAGAACATTTATTGTCGTTTTGGCGTGCCCGAGACTATCATTACGGATAACGGCGGTCAATTTGACAACGATGAGATTCGCGACTTCACAGCACGGAATGGCACCAAGCTTCTTTATGCTTCGCCCGCTCACCCACAAACTAACGGCCAGGTGGAAGCGGTCAACAAGATCATTAAGAAAACGTTGAAGAAAAAGCTTGATGACGCCAAAGGTCTATGGGCCGAGAAGTTGCCAGAGGTGCTTTGGTCTTATCGGACGACACCCACAGGGGCAAACGGCGAAACGCCATTTTGTATGACTTTCGGCTCGGAGGCTGTAATCCCGGTCGAGATGACACACCCAACCGAGCGAGTCATTCATTACAACCCGGAGACCAATACGGCAGGTCTCAACCTTGACATGGATCTATTGGAGGAGACACGGGAACGCGCCCACCTGCGCAACCTTGACAACAAGCAGCGCGTTGAACGCCACTATAATTCCAGGGTCAGAGCTCGCCCGCTCAAAGTGGGGGACTGGGCTATGAAAGAAGTCATACCTCCTCCAAAGGGACTCCGACCAACCTGGGAGGGTCCCTATGAGCTCATGCCGAGTACGGCCCCAGACTCATTCTACATCAAGGATAAGCATGGGGACGTCTCGCGTCACCCATGGAACATCCAGCACTTGCGTTACTACTACAAATGAACGGCCGGGTACCTTTCTAGTGTACGAGTATGACTCTCACGCCCGAGCATTTTGTAAACTTCGCATATTTTTAGTACAACATTGGATTATTCAAACCATTGTGCCCCTTATTATATCATTCGGATACTAATATTGCACAAACTTAATCCTTTTCCCGTTTGCCTAAAAATATTGCACTCAAGTCCACGACCGAGGTAGGGATGGTTAAACAGATCGACTTATGCAAGTCCATAATCACAAATACCCAAGCAATTACTTGCAAATTTAAATATTTAACAAAAAGGGGGAACACAGTCAGGCCCGTTTTCATAGTTAAATAGAAAAAAAAAAGTGGCCTCGGGCCCATTGTCTCAAACTCGTCCTAAAAAAAAAAAAAAAAAAAAAAAAAAAAAAAAAAAAAAAAAAAAAAAAAACAACAAACAACAAAACGAGCCTACAACGGGTCAGTAGTTGATTAGGTTTGGCCGCCCGGCGTCTCGGGCACTCCCCGGGGCGACTCGTCACCGATTTCTGAATTGCCCAAATCACCCTCCCTCTCGGCCTGCTCGGCAGCTGCTCGCTCCTCAGCCTCCCTTGCCTGCGCTTGAAGGATTTCAGCTCTTCTCGCCCGGTCAGCTTCCATGTCGGCTTTCATCTTCTCAATGTTTAGCCACCCCCTCCTTTTGTACAGATTAGTGTTTTCTGTCACCGATTTCTTATGCACTTGGCTAAGCAGTTCAGAAAATTCGGCCGACTTCTGAAAATCCTCCACCGCTCTCTCGGCTGCCGTCTTAGCCGCCTCGGCCACCAGAGTAGGAATTTCTTCCACTTTCTTGGCAAGCTCTCGGGATTCATCCTCGACTACCCGGACTCGGCCCAGCTCCTCCTCAAGCTCCGCATTTTTTTCTTTCAGCGTTGACAGCTCGGCTTCCTTCTCCTTGAGCTTCTGAACGAGCCCTACTTTTTCCCCCCTCAGCTTGGCTTCACTCGCCACGGCCTTTGCTCGCGCGCTTTCCGCCACATCAAACGCCCTCTCAACCTTTTGGAGCTGCTCCCTAGTTATCGGGTCCTTCTCCGTGGCGTCCACAAGGTAGAGCGAGTGCATGAACTACAAACAGGAATCCCGTCAAACTAACGCATATGTGTTATATATAATCAACTTTAAGTGTGGCACTTACCCGCATGCCCTGAGCGAGCATCCTCTCGCGGTTCTCCCGGGGCGTGGCGTTGTTGGCTTTGAATAGGTCAGTGTGGGCCTCCTTCAAATCCTCGACCATGCGCCGAACAAATCGCTCGTCTGCCATGCCCGCTTCGTTCAGGATGCGGCTCAGCTTGCTCTTCGGCAGCTCGGGCCCTTGAGGCGCAAGAGCCCCAAAACCTCGGCTCGCATCTACCGTGCGAGTGCTCGCGATAGCGGTTTTGGCTCTCTTCGACACAGTGCTCTCCCCGACTTCAACGCCCTCTCCCACACGTTTGCCAGTCAGAGTCACACCCTGGCGTGATGATTCAGGCGCCTCAGTCCTTGTCCCGGCTCCCTTCTTGGCCTTCACCCGGTCGGCAAGCACGGCCTCGTCCGCAGTTTCGTCGTTCGGGACCTCGTAAGCCTCCAGACCCAATTCCAGGTTAACCCGCTCGGTCTCCTGGGTGACAAGCAGCGTGTCGGGGTCGACGGAGAGCGTCTGCACCTCCGTGCCCTGACTGATCAGCTCCTCGATCAGCTGATAGTCGTCTTCCACATCCATCAACGGGTCCATCTTCTTTCTCGCAGGTTTCTTGGTTCGTACTTCTGCATGGCCCGGTTTGTTAGCACAAGGTGAGGCACAAGTTATTCGCAAAATTTACGAGGAAACTTACTTGGTATTTTACCCACCCCCGCGTGTTCGAGCACGGGAAACCGGATCAGGCGGTAAGAGCTCCTTGCTAGGGCCTGTGTCCAACCTTGCAGCACCCGTGCGATTCTCGCCCGCTCTAACGCTCCAACAGTATACTCTTTTTTACCTGCAAGGGTCAAACCGTACGGTTAAAACACATTTCGAAGTATTGCTCAAACTTCACAATTTTAAGGTTAGAAGCTAGACCTATCGGTTTGAAACAATTAGGAACACGACCGGCTGGCACGACCCCGTCGTACTCCCACATACCACCAGCAAAGCATGCCGTCTTCCGCCAGTCGGTTTGGGATGTCGGCAAGTCTTCAACCACGGTCCCCACGATCCGCGCGTTTAGGCTAATCGTGCCCCCACAGCCTTTCTTTGACGAGTAGGACGGGCGGTAACACGCCAACACCTCATTATATGTCGGCCAGCCCTGACCGCTAAAAAACCACAGTACATACATACCAAGGAGTTGCCTCCAGGCATTCGTACTCAACTGCGCGGGTGCGAATCCCATCGCGCTCAGTATATACTGCACCCATCCCGGCAGTGGCAGGCTGAACCCGTGCTTGAACATAGGTTCATGCACGGCGATGAGGCCGGGTGGCGGCCTAGTCGCAGATTCACCCGCTTCAATAGGCCGCAGGGTTACCGAAGTCGGGATGATCCAATCTTTTCTTAGCTTTTTTATCTCGGCCTCGGTCATACTCCGGCCGGGTTCATCCACCGCAACTTTCTCAAGCTTCCATCTCCCGGTCGGCACGACAGTTGCGCTACTCGCCCGCTCTGCAGAGGTGCTCGCATGTCTACCACTTTCCTCCCTCTCTACCGCACGCTCGTGCCCATCCGCTCTTCTCATGTAGTCGTCCACGGGGTCGTTCGGCCGCTTGTATGGAAAGGCCCGGGCCATGCCAATGTCCTCCAGCAGCTCGTCTAATAGCGGGTCCGACACGGTCGTCCCCTCGCTACTGCTGTCGATTACCTCTATAATCTCTTCCACTCTCTCCTCGCTCGCCCGGTGACTTCCCTCTTCTGACATGGTCAAAAATTCTTCAAACTTAAAATCTTCCCTCTCCCTTTGGGTTCACTACCCTCACTGGTGTTTGCAACAAAAATTCTTCGGACTTACTGTCGAAGAACACAAACCCAGGCAACCCAATTTAGGAACACACGTATACACAAAACCTAGTTCTACTTTCTATTGATTTCTTGTCACAGTACCAATATGCTAGTTTGTCCTACGTATACTGATGCAATAACAAATTCAAAACGCAGAGGTCGACAGATTGAAACACTAACCTTAAATGGTGGCCGTAGTCGCAAATCTCCAGTCTCAGACTCGCCGCTGTCTCGCTTCTGCTTTTTCTCTCTTCGATTTTCAAAATTTGGGAGTTTTTGTAAAGTGGCCAACTCCCGGCAACTCTTCCCCCCTTATATTTAATCTAACGCTCAATCATGACCGTTCAGACGAAGAGACGGTTCATTAGATGATGCCACGTGTCACCACCACCCTAAGCACGCTCGGACGTGAAGGGTTGCGTCTTTTCGTTTCATCCGCATTTAATGCACACTTTTTCAAAACTCGAGGCAACTCCAACAACCACGCTGTAGACCATTCGTCTCTCGACGCGTGGCACACATGCAGCAACCCACTCTGACGACCCCACATCCTTCGAAAGCACTTATCGATGTCGCGCGGTCTAGTACTTGCACGCACTCGAGCTTTTCCGCTCCGTATCCTCCGGATAATCCAATCGCGCACGCGCGACTTGGTGCCTTTCAGCACTCAGGCTTTTCAGCCCAGTCATCCTACGGGGCTAGCACTCTTGCGCACTCGGCCGTGTGCGCCCTGGAGCCGCATACGCTTTCCAGCTATGCACCCCTCGGATGTACTTTCGCACTAGTGCGAACAAAATCGGTTCGAACCTTACGGCCGTACGAGCCTATTTGCATCCGTGCAACTGCCATACTTAGAGCCACAGAAACTCGTAAGGAGGCATCCGCAGACGTGCGGAGATATAGCTATTGCGCATTACAGCTACAAGGCCCGTGTATCCTACCGTATACACGTTTAATCGGCCGCCTAGTCCATTCATCCTTTCCAACTCCCGTCACGCGGAACTGGGGGACTCCCGGGGCTAGTCACACAGGGCCACTATATCCAACGCATATAGCCATGGCCGTTTAGAGCACACCAACGCGCAAATCTCCCTGAAAAACCCGGTCCTCAACTCTCCTACGATTGGGGACTTGGGGGACTATTGGGGCTAGGCAAGGTGTTGTTTCTACTCGCTAGCCGAGAAATAGAACTCCCCAACCAAGAAGACTCTTGACCGGGGACTTGGGGGACTTGTTCATACAACATACGGCTCAAGCATAAACAACACCTCACCAGGGACCGAGCCGGTTCCCGGTGAGGCTGGCACGCGGGCCCGACTCATAGCCGGGGTCCCATTCTACACATCCCGGGTCACGACCAGACTCCACCGTGCCCGGGGCTGTTTGTACAGGTACCTCAGAGTACCTTGCCGGGCAGACTCATATGCTCCCTCGGACATATGAGTCCCACATCGGAAACAGGCTAGGAGAGCCCCAGCTGGTTCCCCTACAAATAGCGTCATTACTCCTCTTCAATGGTAAGCAAGCAATAACTCACTTGTCGTTATACTGCCAAAGTACTTATCCCCACACTGACTAAGGCTTCGGAGGAATAGTGACCGGCCCGCCCGGTTATTCTCCTGACAAGCCCTGCCTAATCTTGCAGGTTAAACAGGACAAGTCAGCATACACCCGTACTAAGAGAAGGACCGACAGTCCTTGCATCAACATTAACAAATCGACTCTGGTCTATTTCTAACAAAAATATTTACTTCTTCAATTGTAATTTTAAGTAATTAATATTTATCCTAATAAAATCGATATCCACTATTTTAATTTGAACCAAATAACATGCATTAAAAAAGACAAAAAAAACAAGAGAATTTAAATCTATAAGAAAAAAAAAAGCAGTATAGTAAACTACATTTACAATAGAAAATTAAGCTGCTGAAAGAAAATAAAGTCCTAATTAGCTATAGAAATTAAACACTCATAGGACTTAAAGTATAGTTAGAGTCTGAGACGATGATCTAGTGTTTGAGAGCTTAATAAAAATGAAAAACTAATAAGAATTAACCACATATTGTAAAAATATAAATTTTTAATTTTAATAATTATATTCTTGCTTTTCGGTTTGGTTTTTGTCAGCCTTTCTTAAATACTAACCAAAAACTTCAAAATCGTACTGCAAGCATCAGTTCGATTCGGTTAATTTTTGTATGTTCGGTTTGATATGGTGCGGTTTGTTGGTTTTAGGTTCCAAAAAGTATGATTGGGTATGGTTGGGGATAAAATAAAATAAAAAATTTCTCTGTGTAAATAATGTAAAGGTGCACAATCATGCTTTAGTTTCACACTATTTTCCCCAATTTTCCATGACTTAAAACATCTCCAGTAGCTTTCCTATAATTTTCTCTAATTTAGGGAAAAATAGGCCTTTTTTTTTGCTCCAACAGTTTCCTTATACATATCTCTATTTTGAAGATAGTGAGGAGTGAGAAAATAAAAATCCTAATATTAACAGCAAACTCTAAAATTATAGAGAAACATCTTTTTTGAATTTTTAATGTTATCATATCTTCTCTCTCTTCAAATTATATTCATTTGCATAATAAATTATTTGATTTTTCAAATAAAAAATATTACCCTATTCAATTGTAAATAATAAATTATAGAGAATATCATAGGAAAACTATTGGAGATTTTAACTGTTGAGTCTCTATAATAGAGAATTTTTTAAAGAAACTGTTAGAAATGCTCTTATGCACTGTTGTCATACATTCTAATGTTTGTCAATCTCACTGTTTTTTTTTAGGGCCCTCTTTTGTGAATAATCGTGGCAGATCATCCTCTATTCCTAAGCGTTCGGCCTCTGGGTCTAAACGCAGTAAAATTTCTGACCAAGAGTCCTCTTCTTATGTTGCTTCATCCAAAGATACGGGTAACAGTCATCGCTCCGTCGAGATATCCATCAACAACGAAGACAACAATGTCAGAATGGGGGACGTTGATGAAAATATCTTATGTATCGAAAGTTCAGCCCAATCAATTTTCAAGGACAATGAGGTAGTAACCCTTTTTTTTGACTTAGCTAGATAGTTAGTTTGGCTATTGTAAGATTTGCTTTGTGTAGTTCACGGCATTCATTTAAATGGCTCAATGAGAATATACTACCTCAACTATACAAGTAGTTGTTAGCCAAAAAAAAAAGGGTTAGAATTTTTGTGTTTCTTTTCTTTTCAAGTCATAAAAAGTCAATTTTCAGAGAATTTTTTATTTCTCATTTAGGCACAATTCCTTACAAAGATTGTTCCATCAGATTTTAATATGGACGTCCTTTTAATATTAAGGGATTGGCAAATGAGAAACAAGTTCAGACCCATACTTCAATTCCCTGCCCATTTGGCACCACCACAAGTGCCCCTAGCTAGAGAGTACGTTGGAAATTCAAATCAAGAACCTGGATAATCCTACTCTCGGAAAATTATCTAGTTGAATGACTTGAATCTGAACTGTTAAATGCATCCAACTGCAAACTTACTTCTTATATATGATTCTAACCATAATAGCCTTATTTTTGACAGGGGCACCAAGCTTCTGAGCATGAGGGTTCTTCCGAGCCGGTCTCGAACGCATTCGTGGAACTGCACAGCAAACTCAGCTTTCCTCAATATGACGTCGCAACGAATACAAATGTAAGCCATATTCCTTTCGATCTATCCTTGAACATTTGACTACATGTTTTTGTCACATGCAATTCCTAGTCACCAAATGAACAGAACATACCTTGTTGGGGAAGGTACTTTAGTATCTCGGCAGAGCAAGATTAATATCTTTCTCAATTTAGGGTTTATGGTTTAGGGTTTAGCCATGGTGATCGATTTTCATATTCTCACTAGTTTCTTAATTCTCTGCAGGCGATCCCGCCCGCTCCCTTGCTGTCTCCTGATATGCTAGTCCTGCTAGATGAGCTCAAAGACCAGAGCCCGAAACCGGTAAAGGTGGACAACGAGGAGACAAAAGTGGCAGCTGAGCTTGTCAATAACCTGGGCTGTACAGACCTCTTGGGTATAGTGAATGACAACTTATACGACCGTTTCAAAGAAGCGCTAACTGTTTTGATTGCAGCCAACCATTTCAGCCCCGAGAAGGTACGAGAAATAGAAGATCATCTTGTGACAATGGATGTCAGTGTTTCCAGCTACGTTAACGCTCTGAAAAAATGGGACGTTGGTCGGCCTCTTGAACAAAAATATGGCGACATTGTTAGCCGCCAGTCCCCTCGAGCCGCTCAACTATTGGCAATGCATGAGAGTTATAACAAAGACGCTCAAGAGCTAGCGGAGTTGAGAGCTCGTGCTCATCTAGTCCAGAAGCGTATGGCCGCAACTTCAGTCACCATGAAACGGGAACTTGCTGAACACAGACATGAGCTTCAAACTTATTCAGTTCATGGCAAGGAAACCAACAAGTTTTTGGCCGTCAAAGATTCTCTTGACCAGACATTGATAAAAACTAGTGCGGACTGGGCTGCGTGGAAGAAGATTTTATTTTGAAATTGTTGTCGGCTCTTTTATTTTATTTTGAAAAAGCAAATTTTCTCGCTTTTCTTTAAGGTTCCTTTTATTCATAGACATTAATTAATTGTCATTCTTCCTTTAGTCACAAACTTTCCTATAACGCGATTTATGATTGGTTATAGACTTATAGTTGGTGACATTGTGACTCTTCCTTTGGATTTTGTTAGGGTAAATGACATGAATTCAATCTGACTCTCATTGCCATCATGCTAAGGTATGAAGAATAAGAAAAATTCTACAGTATGTTGACACTTTATTTTGTAGACCACCCACTTATAATTGTATTTTATTTTGTCACTTTCATATGTGGAATTTTCCTTTCCTCAACAGGTTATAGTCAGGATTTTTATTTATCAGTTTGACTCGATTCACTCAAACCAGCCACAAGTAAAATTTTATCTCGGCATCCAATGTGCTTGCTAAAGTAGATTTGCATTGCATACAAGATCAAGCTCAAGAGTACCAATGCCGAAATCTCTTTATTTCTTTAGAAATTTAAAAAAAATGAATGAAACAAAAATGTATATATATATATATATATATATATATATATGTTATAAATATTATTATCTATGTGGCTGTCCACGTAAATACTCATTAGTTGTGTCCTTATGATGTAAACATTTCCTCTATATAAAGAGGCTAATGAGAATGAATAAGATACTTTTATTCCCTCTATCATTTGTCTCTCTATTCTCTCTCTGCGTTCTCTCTAGTTTATAACACTTTATCAGCACGCTTCGCTCAATTTTTTTTCTTTCTTTGAACTCCATGATGATCTATGAGTTTTCGGAGGGGATTCCCTGCACGGATCGTGCCCTTGCACGTTCAGCGTGCTTGTCACGTGTCTGTTAGAATCATGGCTCCGTTATCAAATTTGAAGAAAAGCACAGAATCTCCGGAGCAACCGACCTGGTTTCGTTTATCTTCCAGTGAAGGCCGATGAGCTTATTGATTTGGACGAACTGCGGGCGGCGATTCGGCCCGATAAGGGACTCGTATCGGTCATGGTGGTGAACAATGAAATCGGGGTTATTCAGCCAATGGAGGAAATCAGAGAAATTTGCAAGGAATTCAAAAATTGGGTCCTCCAACACCACCGCCGCTTCCCAGATCGGCCGAAACGTTGTCGCTCACTACCCAGATGCCTAGAAACGTGGTCATCTCAATTGCCCTCTTCAGCTCCTTTGCGTTCCTGCAATTGAGTCCGTCTACAGTGCTTTGGTGGCTGCAAATTTACATACCCAGGTCAAGATTTCGACTCCGAATGGGGTTTCCATAATTCTTGACCCGGAGCAACATGTACTGCCATTCCTGAAGCTTCCCAAGCTCTTCCATCAACGGAGGCCCCTCCTCGTTAGACTGAAGATCAAGCCCAGAACAAATCTCCTCTCTTAATTGTCGACGTTGACTGTCAAATGTCCGTTAGCATCAACGGACGGCTTAGATAACTTTAAAAGTTGAGCTTGCATTTGAACGGTTGAGATTACAACTTAATTGTACGTAGCAATGCACGGACCGTGCAGGGAATAAGTTTCGATGAGTTTTATGGTGCAACGTTGTTGCTTTTTACAATACTCATGATCTATGAGTTTCATATATTTGTTAACAAATGCAATCTATATAATTGTTATATTTGCTATATTTCATAAAGTGAGCCTCATGTTTCACTTTAGCTACTCGAATTCACTATTTCGAGTATATTGTTTGAACCTCATATTCAACATTCGATGTTTAGAATCTTATGTTCAACATTCGATATTAAGAACCTCATGTTCTAATTGTCAACACGAGTCACATGCTTCGTATCTATCCATGGGATTCATTGTTCAAATTTATGAACATTTCGAACCTCATGTTTCGAATAATTTTTTTTCTTCTATATCCCTATTTATTGTTTAGAACCTCATGTTCTGACATATTATGGATCCAATTATTTGAGAACCTCATGTTCTTCGAGAGTTTGTTATATAATGAATAAAAAAGGATCGAAACCACATGTTTCTTGATCCCCGATTTTATGCAATTGAAGGATCGAAATAATTATGCAGGTTACACAATTATATATAATTGGGGCATAATTATGCATGTTACACAATTTGATTTTGAAATATCCATACGTTTAATTTTCATATAATTATGGATGTGGCATAATTTGGTCTTCAATTTTAATTATGCTATAATCAAAAGCAATAATGGTGATAATTATGCTATATTTGGTCAAAGATATCACACAACGGTTTTTTTTTTTGATATCATAATCATTTTTTTAAAATTGAAAAATATTTTAGTTGTATATTTAAAAACAATCATGGCATATATATTTATTATTTTTCGGATCAAGCTCATGCGTGTGTTCCTCCCCTATTAGGTTTCATAAATCTATTATGCAGATTTATATTAGAAATCTATAGTAGCGCTCTAAAACTAACATGTTAGTTTCATATTATGAAGCTAACCATATTCTTAACCTTTAGATTCATCTAATGATTCTGATTAAATTATAATTAATATCTAAATTAGTATACCATATCTGACTTAAAATTACAAAATGTTGAAAAAAAAACCTACATAATACCAAAAAACTAAATCCTAAATCTTTAAACCCTAACCCCTATCCCCCAAACTCTAATCTCTAACCCCTATCCCCCAAACTCTAAACCCTAACCCCTATCTCCCAAACCCTAAACCCTAACCCCTATCCCCCAAACCCTAACCCGAAACCCCAAATTCCAAACCCCAAACCTAGGTACGTGCTGGGTTTGGGATTAGGGTAGGTTTAGAGTTTAGGGGTTAGGGTAGGTTTAGAGTTTAGGGGTTAGGGTAGGTTTAGGGTTTAGGGGTTAGGGTAGGTTTAGAGTTTAGGGGTTAGGGGTTAGGGGTTAGGGGTTAGGGGTTAGGGTTTAGAGTTTAGGGTTTAGGGTTTGGGGTGTAGGATTTAGAGTTTAGGGCTTAGGGTTTAAGGTTTTTGAATTTAATAATTTAATGGATTTTGAATTTGATATAATTAATATTTTATAATAATTATTAATTTTGATCTAATCTAAATCATTAAATGAATCTAAGGGTTTAGAGTGTGGTTAGTTTCATATTATGAACCTAATAGGTTAGTTTTAGAGCGCTACTCTAGAAATCTATTTAAACGATCGTTTTCATGAGTACTTGTATGAAAATTGGAAAATCTTTGCAATTATATTTGTTGTGCCTACTATTTTTTTTTGTGAAGGCATGTCGACAATAAATTATAACTCTCAACTTCACAAAGATGGAGAAAATATATGTCTTACAGACAGTGCTACCACACACACGATTCTTCATGATCGAAATTTTTTTCCACTTTTAGTACTTATAAAGCAAATGTGACCACTATATAAGGATCTGCAGATCTGATTGAAGTCTCCGGTAGAGCCCACATTAGACTACCTCATGGAACTCAGTTGTCCATCGAAGATGTTTTATACTCTTCCAGATCCAGAAGGAATCTGCTCAGTTTTAAGGATATTCGCTTAAATGGATACTATATTGAGACCACAAATGATAATAATGTGGAATACCTTTGCATTACTTTCAATTCTTACAGCCAAAAGCGTATATTGGAAAAGTTGGTTGCCTTGTCATCTGGGTTGTATCATACAACCATAAAACCAATTTAGGCACATCATGTCATGAACTAACAGTTCAGAGATCAGAATACACTTATTCTTTGGCATGACCGTTTGGGTCACCCCGGATCCACTATGATGCGTAGGATCATTACAAACTCAAATGAAATTCATTGTTCGAGTATAATTTTTTTTCATACAGCTATGATAGCAAAACTTGCTCATAAGGACAATTATTTTTCGCACGGTTTGCGAGTTGTCACTTTAAATGAGACAATCCTCCCACAGTTAAGGGGAGCAAAGATCGTTCTTAGAGAACATCATAACTTGGTGTGAGATCTTTATCCACCATAGATCATTTTTATTTTGAATAATAGTCTCAACAAATTATGGGCAAATTGAAAAAGGGACATATTTTATTTTATTTTTTGACCTAAAATTGGTTTGGGTTTTCCACCTACCAATAAATATCTTACATTCAAAGAATGTGATATCTTTAAACGCATGTTTTGCAAATGGTCAAATAAAATAGTATTCCCGCCGTTAGGGGGAGAAAAGACTAATGTCCTTGAAAGAACGACGTAAATTCATGTGGAAAATTTCCACCTGCAGGTCCAAAGTTTTAACTCCCAAGTGGAGATCATACATGCCCTAGCTATAACACTCTACATGAGGTTATGAATACAAGATCCACATTTTCAAAATATTCATCTATGAGAGATGATTGTCCTAGAAGTGACAATAAATGCCCTAAAGAGGCATGGGTACCCCATATCAATAAGCTTTTATAGCTAATGCATGCATATTAGAATGTATGAGATTTCTAATTGATGATCATCGATGATATTTTACTTATGGTAGCTACCAAATTCATCAAGGACTGTGTATTGACATTACTACATTTCATTATGTCGACAAATTATATTATTGGCCAATATGGAAAGAGGCAATTCCATTGAAATTTAAATATTGGAAACGTGATGACACATTATGGACCATGTTAACTCTAAGATTATTAAAGGGTGTTGACTTTTTTTTTGGACAATAAAGAGTGTTGACTAAAGTGAAGAAAAATCACTATGACACAATGTCTTTTTATAGAGACATGGAATTATGAATATTATTCTTCGCTTATACATGCGACAACTTTTCTATAAGTACAGTGTTATACATACATAGCTGTTATATTGACGTGAGACTTATGGCATGTTGTCATTGTGATGATCTAAAAGGCACATAGCTAAAAGCAAATCTAGCTCCAAAATATGAAGTGTCATTATAAGCATATTGCTTGATTAAATCCTTGAAGGATTCATATTGCCAAATGCAAGTCCATGAATGACTAAAAGAGCCTCAGCTCATGACTCATGGAATCAAAGAGTCTAATGTTCATGTATACTCATTTTATTATAGTCAAAGTGACTAATATTGCCTCAATGAGTACTATGACAAGACTTTGAAATCGATTTCGAATTATGATCATAATGTTGCAACATATTCTAACTTTCGTGAAGTTATTTAAGCTCCAACAGAGCGCCTAAAATGAGATTTATCAATATATACATATATTGATATTGATGGCTAGGTATGCCATAATAGTTTTATAAGGCTCCGAATATTGTATAAACGTACATGTGCCAATTGTTATTCCTTTATATTGTTATTCCTTTATATTGTTATTCTTCATCTAATGTCGTAATGTATAAATTTGAGCATATGACATTGTTTCTAACCTTTTTAATGTAAGGTAAGGCTTGATGACAATTGCCTAGTTTTGTTGGCTTTACTTTTACATTGCAGGAATATATGAAAATAAATTATGAGCCCCCTATACGTAAAGCACATGTAGTCTCTCTTCATGACAGACACACCGAACCATTGAGCATGGTACATGTACTTTACCAAATACATGATTGAAGCTTGCAACAATCAGGGAGAGATTTTCATCAGATAGAGCATCCAGACGTATGTTACCTAGGACATACGCGGGTTGTACTCTTTTCTCCTTCGACCAGGGTTGTTTTTATCTCATTGGATTTTTGTTACCTGGCAAGGTTTTTACGAAACAACAATAAAACGCGTCCAACACCATATTATTAATTGGTGGACATCTAAGGGGGAGTGTTATAAATATTATTATCTATGTGGTTGTCCACGTAAATACTCATTAGTTGTGTCCTTATGATGTAAACATTTCCTCTATATAAAGAGGCTAATGAGAATGAATAAGATACTTATATTTCCTCTATATATCATTTGTCTCTCTATTTCTCTCTCTGCATTTTCTCTAGTTTATAACAATATATATATATATATATATATCTATACTATTATATTAAGATCAGAACCCATATTGTCAACCATAACTAAAATTATTTACCTTTATACCCCTTAAATTAAATAACTTATATTTTATTTTAATTATCAGGGATAAAAGAGTAAACAACACAAATAAATAATTAATAAAAAAATAAAAAATTAGATTACCTATAACTTCCCAATCTCACTCCAGATAACTACATACTTCACTCCCGTAGGGTGTGGTGGTATATATATGGGGACACATTTACCGACAACAATGTCTTGGAATAGGTGTCCCGCATTTTTTGCTTGCTAAAGAATGTTTGCATTGCATACAAGAGCAAGCACAAGTGCATAAGAGAACCCATATTGTCAACAATAACTGAAATTATTTACCTTTATGCCCCTTAAAGATTAAATAACTTATATTTTATTTTAATTATCAGGGATAAGAGAGTAAACAAATTAATTAAAAAAATATAAAATTAAATTACATATAACATCTCACTCTCACTCCAGATAACTACCTACTTCACACCCGTAGGGTGTGGTGGTATATATATTGGGACACATTTACCAACAACAATGTCGCTGGAATAGATGTCCCACATTTTTTGCTTGCTAAAGTAGGTTTGCATTGCATACAAGATCAAGCACAAGTGCATCAAGGCCTGAATTCCCTTTTCATTTTCAGAAATTAAAAAAAAAATATGGGGACACTTTTGCTAAGTACTTATTATATGCGTAACTTTTTTAATTTTTTAGTATTATAAATAGTTCTTATTATATACGCAACTTTTTTAGTTTTTTAGTATTATAAATGGTTCTTATAATGGATCTGTGTAATTTCTGACTATTTATTTGGGGTTATAAGTGATTTTAATTTCCTTTTCATTATTAGAAGTGTTTCTTATGTAAAATAGGAAACTTGTGGCCAGCTAACTACCCTAACCCTAACCCTAACCCTATAAATAAGGGGGACATGCAGAGGATTTGAAGCCGTAGTTTATTGAGCCAAAAAAGATTCAATTAATCGTGGGCTTCCAATCTTCTCTAGGGAATATCAAATAGACCTTGGAAACCCTAATCCTACTCGAATTGCACTAGTTGGACACGATTGAATTACCCTAACCCTCAAAGACGGAAACCTTTCTAGTTGTTTATATATATTGTAGTATCGATAGAAAGCATCGGCATCCTCGAATTTTAATTGAAAAAAGTGTATAGCTAGCTAGCTCTGTGGAAGAGATGATGTGTGAGACTCTATTCGGTTGCTTCAGTGGAAAGCAAAGCCAATACAAGAGAAGTAAGCTTGATCAGATCAAGAAGAAAGTATTCCCGAAGAGAAAGAAAAAGGAAACGGAAGATAAGGACAGAAACCAAACCAGTACTACTCCATCTTGGAAGACACCACCTACAGATGTCATGGAAGAGATTCTCCGGCGTGTCAACGCAGGTGATCGAAAACGGTTAAGCATCGTCTCCAAGTCTTGGAATTCAATCGTTACGCGAAAAGACATTCGTAGTGCTCCACATGAACTACCTTGGTTACTACTTCCTCATCCCCGAAACTGGAAGTACTTGAGCTTTTCCAGCCTATCTGAGGGTAAAGTTGTCAAGTTCAAGCCGCCTAAGCAGGTTCGAGGAGGGTGGATTTATGGGTCTAAGAAAGGTTCCTTGATCATAATCAAGGAAAAAAGACTTAAATCTACCATGTTTCTGCTAAACCCAATTTCAGGAGCCCTACACCAACTTCCGCCGTTTAAAACAATTCCATCTTTTCTAAAGTTTGTAAAAACAAGGGAATGGAAACTTTTCGGTGCCGTTAGATTCTGCCCTCGCATTGCGGTATCTATCTCGGATAATATTAATTCAAACTGTTGGACGATGGCAGCAGCAATTTTAGAGGATTATAAGACATTGGGTGTGTGCAGACCTGGAGACAACAAATGGAGTGTCTTCCAGTTCCAGGTATTAGGTATTAATCAAGACGAGTGGCTTATGGATATATTGTTTTCTTCTGGCACTCTATATGCTTTGGTCCAGAGTAATCACAAGAATGCTCAAGTCGCAGCTACTCGCACTTTAAAGTCTGAAGATTACCAGATGGAATTGAAGTTGAAGTTGGTCTACGACAAGCATGAAGACATTAATGAGAGTATTGATGAAGATCATAGTAACTATATGATCATTTACAATGCAGACTACCGCTCAATGTTGTCTGAATCCACCAACAATGAAGTCTTGGTAATCCATCAAATGCTAGATGCATTTTGGAGGAAAGAAGATGTTGAAGGCAATAATAACAATGATGAAGGCAATAATAACAATGACGGCGGTGGCGGCAATCAAGACATCTATGATAATAATGAAGGTAATAACGACATCAATGAGGAATATGATGATTATGATGAGGAAGACATCTATGATGAGGCGCCTAGCCATAATCCATATATGCCGACAAGGAGTTTTAGAGCATTCAAGATTGACCCAGATAATGACAACTTTATTACGATGCAAAGTTTGGGAGACCAATTGTTATTTTTAGGAGAAGATGGAGCATTTTCTTTTCCAGCTAGTGATTTCGAAGAAAAAGAAAAGAATTGCATTTATTTTGCAACAAATTATGTTCATCAGTTTGAATTAGCTCCTGAAACATATACATCTCGTGAGATTGGCGTATTCTCCTTTAATGGAGAAAGGATTGAGCGGTCGTTTCCAAGTCTGGACATATCGCTGAGGTATCAACCCACTTGGTTCACTCCATGTTTGTAGGTTCCGACTTGCAACTTATATGATACTAATTGCCGTTTTTGTATTTTCTCTCATCCGACAAATTGTATGTGTTAGTTTTTCCAGATGAATGAAAAACCTAGTCTCTTAACTCATAATTGTGATACGTAGTGAATTGGTAATATTGTTCCTATACAAAGTGCAAAGAAGGAACTGTTGGTTGTTAGTTTTTTTTTTTGTTGGCAAAGGAACAAAGACAGAACACACAAACAGGAAACAAAGCCATGAACAACCCTCATGGGGTAGCAGAAACAGCATCAGAAATCAGTACATGAGAGAGGGAAGAAGGCGGATTGAGAACAGCAGCATAAGATCGGATTTGACTAACCAAAGTTTGTACATGTAATAAAGTTTTTGTATAAACCGATGAGCTTACTTGATTTACACAGCCACAATAGAAATCTTGACAGTTCACAGGGAAAAAAAAAGATTATAAAAATTAATAATTATACATGTACTTCCTCCTTGCAAAACAACTTGACCTAGCTATTTGGACCTCCAAGCTTTAATCACACTCAATATTCCCAACTTTTTCAACTCCTGAAACAATCTTGCAACAGAAAAAAGATCAAGGATATCAAGAGAAAGAAATAAACAATGTACTACGTACCTAGAGCGTCTTGCAGTTGTGAAATTAGTTAAAGACCGGCTGATTGTGCTAGCTAATGAAGAGTGAATCCAATACAATAGCAACCAGGAAAGGAAAAGAAAAGGCATCCATCTAGCAGGAAGAAGTGCGAGACTGATGGAGAACTAATCGACATTCCGTAACAAAGCGATCATCTGCTAAGCCATTGTACGTAAATCTTGACAACGTACAGCAGGAAGCAGTCCCAATACTAGCATTTAGAGGATGGTGTGCGTCATTCTAACCAAAACCAAAAACTTAATGTTATCCCCAATTCCCCACTTAACAATAAAGAACTGATGGTCACCCCAAATGCATTTTATAGATGAATTAAGTATAACACCTTCAGGTGAGTAAAGACCTTGTTTAGACCAAATGGGATGAGGATCACTAAGATCATGGATCTCAGGCTGGAGCACATACCCAGACTAGCAAGATGGTCAGCAACATAGTTTGGCTCACGGTAGACATGACGACAAGTACACCTACACTCCTACATGCAGTTGTTAGAGAACAGGAGCTTGCATCAGTGAATCAAGCAAAAAAGAGGGTGATCGTAACAAGTAGAACCAGAAATGAAGTCCACAGCAGAACTAGAATCACGCTCAACTTCAACATCTTTGTAACCAGCATTCCAGGCCATTCTTAACCCATGACAAATAACCCACAGCTCAGCTTCAATAACCAGACCAATTCCCACCTTAGCAGCGAAACCATTACACCACATCCCAAGGTCAATCTTCAAGATTCCACCAGCACAGATAACACTAACAGAGCTTCTACGGCTGCCATCCGTATTGATCTTTATTACACCTGGTATGGGGCAAACCAATATAGAGAAATTAACTTGATCTAATAGGAGTGGTAGCAGGGACAACATTAACATTATACCAACCATTTGCAGCTTCCATAATGGAATTATGAGGCCAGCAAGGAAAGGTAAAATTTGGATCAAACACAGCCTAGCATCTCCGTTTCCATAAGAACCACAAGGTACAAGCAAAGGTGAGGCCATGGAGTTGAGTTTATCCAGTCATCAAAATCCAAAGATAAGGAGTTAGAGAGAGAAATTATACCACAATTTAGACCAGACATTTAGGGTTCTGAATAAACGTCCATTTCCAAGAATCCGAATCATTAAACTGAGATAGATAGACTGACTTGACTGAGAATTTACCATTAGGATTTAAGCCCCAGATGCACTTGTCACAGCAACTGCCAGCAAAATCAGCATGAACACAAGTGATTTTCTGTAAAATGTTATCAGGAGGAAATTATTGAGGGTGGAGATTTTCCAACCATTTCCATCAAGGTAGTCATGAACTAATAGCTGCAAATGATCCGGCAGTGTAGTGGTAAGCTTAATCAGAAAAAACACAATCCAGCCAATTATCAAAAAAAGAATAGAATCCCCAATGCCAACCCTCCATTTTAATCCCTGGGGTAAAAGACGAGCACCAAGGAGAATGCCCCTCCATGTAGAAGAGCAAGTACCACAAAAATTCTCCTTAGCTTGTAACAGGTTCTTCTGATTCAAATGTTTACTAGTTACAACCTGGTTCCAGAGGCCTTCATCTTTTTGAATAATTCTCCAACTTGTCTTGGAGAGTAAGGCTTTGTTCATGGCAGCAGTCTTTTTGAAACCGAACCTACCAAATATTTTGGGTTTGCAGACCGTATTCCAATTCACAAGATGAATTTTTTTGTGATTATAAGTATGAACCCAAAGGAAGTTGTTATTCAACCTATCCAAATGGTCACAAGTAGAGATAGGGAGTTTAACAGCCTGCATGGTGTAGGTGGAAACATCAGCAACTGATTGTAATAAAGTTACTCTACCAGCCACGGAAAGGGAGTGACTCTAAGAGAGACACTTCTAACTTTCTCAACCAAGTCAAAATGAGTTTTCTTAGTGACTCTTGAATGAATAAGAGGGAACCTCAAATACCTTCCCAGATCTTTAGTAGCAGGAGAACCACAAATAGTAGCTAAGCTGGAGGTAACATTAGAAAAAATATTTGGAGAGCAAAAAACTCTAGATTTTTCGAAACTAACCTGTTCACCAGAGAAATTGCAGAGAAGATCAATAGCAGTTCTCATAATTCCAGCCTGATGTTTAGTAGCTTCAGCAAAATGGAGTAAGTCATCTGCAAAGGAGAGATGAGAAATTGCATGGCCATCTTTACTTCTTTAGACACACCTTGCTTTCCAGTTACCAATATCAACCAAGTTAGTAATAATGTGGGAAAACTTCTCCATGCATAATGTAGCAATAACAGATTGCATGATGGGCTAAAGGCAACGACCTGTAATACCAACTTCCGAAAGAACTTCTCAAATAAAGGCCCAACGCAATCTGTCATAAGCTTTAGCATGGTCAATCTTCCATGCTATGTATCCCTTTTTTCCCTTAGAGATATTGAATTTATGCATTAGCTCCTGGGAAACAATCACATTATCAAGAATTTGTCTTCCAGGCACAAAGCTCATTTGAGTAGGCCTTTGAAGTAACTAGTGATAATCTCCATCATGACCAGCTTAACAGTATGACAGCGGCCAGAAGAATCATTCAGACCCTCCAATTTATTCCTCCTCCTCCTCACAATGGCCGAAAGACGGAAGAACTTTGTATTTTTGTCACCTTCTTTAAGCCATACATTGCGAGACTTCTGGAGCCAAAATAATTCTTCTCGTTGGAGAATGGCATTGTACTGTTCATTAAGCTCAGAATCTAACTTGTAAAGGAAAGGACTAAAATGGTTGCCAAGAGATTTCTGGATTCCAGCAAGGCGAGCAAGCAACTGTCTCTTCTTAAAAATGCAACTGACTTCTTTCTAAACCTGATGAACTAAATATACTCTAGTCAATAAATACACATTATAATAATAAAATAGTATTCAGAAAATAAAACTAAGCAGAAAATGGGTGGAAATACACAGAACCTAATGAAGAATTGTGTCCTGCACAGTATCATCAAAAAATTGTTCTGCATTGATTTGTGAAAAGACTAAGGTGAAGTTTTATGGGATAACATTAATTTTTAGTCTTCTTGATGGCTTCCTTTCTTTTGCTATCGTTGGAAAATTGGAGGGCGGCTGCTTTATTGGAGTTTTGGTCATATGACGAATGAGATATAAATAAAATTACTATGTTTCCCAATCCAAAAATAAAATAGAAAATCTCAGGTCACGACTAAGATGTTCATGAACATGATGGATGTGAGACACAAAAACGTCCAGAAAAAAGTCCAGCGAGTAAAATTACCATTGTCTGCAACTGTTAAGTATTCATACTGCTTTGCTTCTATTTTTATTTTTTTCTTTTTAAGAGTTAAAAGGAATTGGAATAGACAAGTCCCGAGGTATTATTTGTCACAGACCTAAAACTCACCATTTCCCCCCACACAAAAAGACTGAAACCATTCTATAATTTCATTAGTCGGATGGCTCTTGCAGTTCTAAGATATGAAGGTAAACATGTACTGCTTGAAATGAGAAGATATGCACTCCTACTTTCATGCAAATGTGTGTGTGTGTGTGTGTGTGTGTGTGTGTGTGTGTGTGTGTGTGTGAGAGAGAGAGAGAGAGAGAGGATGCATCAACTGTCTATACTTACCTCCTAAGAAAGCAAAAACAAACATAGATGTTCATCATCTGAATCCGTCTTTAATGTAACTCACTGCCTGAGAAGCTGTATACAGCTTCAGTCAAAACTTGAATCCAGAGGATGCTGAGATTCCATCATAGTACTGCCCCGAATTACAGATAAATTTCCACTTGAACCTGATTTGTCATACATGTCAGCAAAAATTTAATATTGTACATTTGCAGGATTTGAACTCTTCAACTCACTGGATCGGATTTCCAATCGAAAGTTTGTTGTCAAAAGTAGGATCATGTGATTTCATCACTGATACCTAGTAATTCCTGAGGTTTTTCTGAAATGAAAGAGGGTCCAAGGCAGCACTTGAAGATGAGTCATATCTCCCTAAACCCTTTCAAAAACAATCACCCAACTTGCCACCATAGATCCCATTTACATCATCGCATAGCTAGCCAGATGTTTGACCTAATGACATATTCAAATAGTGTATAGAACTGATGTCTTAGCAAGCACATTATCCCATATTGAAGTAAGTTTGACTGAGGCAGCTTTTAATGCTGTTGGAAAGTAAATCTTCTATATTAGGAATAGTCAATTCTGTTTATGTACATGCCTTTTATGTTCCTAACTTGTAGCTAATCTTAGCTTGATTGTAGTCAGAATGGCCTTGTATATATAGAGCCTGTAATCCCTTCGTGAATGATTAATATATACAATCAATATATTCAAATCATCTTGTTTCCAAGTTTTCTTCTTGCTTCCAGTTTCACATGGTATCAGAGCAGGACTAAAAATCCTGACTCCATAGCCGCTGCACTTTATCTCTCGTGCAACGAATTCCCTTCCCATTCCATTGTACTTTATATCTTGTACAAGTCTCGTTTCCATGGGAAATCAAAATTTCAAATCCTATTTCATCAATCATTCTGATCATTCAGCCTTGGTGCTAGTTTTCAATCAATCCAATCGATCAAATCGGGAAAATGGATTCTCCGGTTGCAGTCCTCTCTCCGAGCGACAACTTCAACAAATTTTGGCTATTCTGAATCACAAAGAATCACAAGTCAATGCTGTCAAAACAAGTTTATCTAAGATCGCTTCACATAGCTGGATCATTGACAGCGGAGCGACGGACCACATCTCTTCCTCTCCTAAATTATTTTCGCATAAAAGTGAAAATTGCTCATTACCTCCTGTATTATTGCCTAGCGGAGAAAAAGCTAATATTGTTGCGAAAGGATCATTACCTCTGAACTCTGTTTATTACCTGCATGACGTATTGTGTGTGCCTACATTCAAAGTTGATTTGTTATCAGTAAGTCGTCTGACAAGGGGCTTGAATTGTTCAGTAACTTTTTTTCCTTATTGGTGTATTTTGCAGGATCTGGCTACGAGGAAGTTGATTGGTTTGGGTAAGCAACGTGATGGATTGTACTACTTGGTGGCATTGGCGACGAAGAAATCCTTGACCAACTCTCCTTCTTCCTCAACCAACCAACCAACCTGCAACCTCACCACAAAATCCACCGATCTCTGGCATAACCGATTAGGGCACGTATCTTCATCCCCTTTTAATTTCATTGCCAAGAACTTTTTGCATATTTCTGGTCAATCCAATAACACTTGTCATGTCTGTCCTCTGGCTAAACAAAGTCGTTTACCTTTTCCTACCAGTTCAATTTCCTCTGAAAAACCATTTGATATTATTCATTGCGATATTTGGGGTCGCTATAAACATCCTTCTCTTTCTGGTGCACATTACTTTCTCACCATTGTTGATGATTACACACGCTTCACATGGATTTTTCTGATGAGACACAAAGATGAAACACAATCAATTTTAAAGCGATTTTTTAGCCATATTTTCACTCAATTTTCCACTCGTATCAAAACTTTTCGTAGTGATAATGGTGGGGAATTTCTTTCACTCCGTTCTTTTTTCAATGACAATGGTGTTATTTTTCAACATTCTTGCGTTTACACGCCTCAACAAAATGGGGTTGTGGAACGTAAACACCGCCACATTTTACAAGTAGCTCGAGCTTTGAAATTTCAGGCTCAGCTTCCTGCCCAATTTTGGGGGGATTGTGCCCTTCATGCGGTTCACATCATCAATCGCTTACCTACACCCGTTCTCTCCTTCAAAACTCCGTTTGAGCGTTTATATTCGAAACCACCCCCTTATCATCATCTTCGTGTATTCGGTTGTTTAGCATATGCCACTAATGTTCATCCTTCACACAAATTCGATTTTCGTGCCATGGCTTGCATTTTCATAGGTTACCCAGTTGGCCAAAAAGCTTACAAACTATACAATCTCTCCACAAAAAAAGTTTTTACTTGCAGAGATGTTTTTTTTCATGAGAGTATTTTTCCATATGCCTCCATTGATCCCGTTTCCTCTATTTCTTCTTTGGGTCATTCAAATGGCCCAATACCTATTCCCATGACTGACCCAACTCCCATTGATTTTAATCATATCCCAAATTTATCTCCTTCTCACACAGCCACAGTCTCTCCACCTTCACTTCCGTCACACGACAATCCAGTCTCTTTGACTCGTTCATCACATGACGATCACGTCATAATTCCACCTCCATCTCCCACTAATCAAGCCGCATATCCCACTCCCATCACCTCATCTCCTGAACGTCAAGTAGCAAATCCTCCTTCTACCTCACCTCATCCCGATCTCCGTCCACCAACATCGCTGTCCTCACCATCCTTATCGGCGCCGCAGTCCCCTTCCTTCTCACCGGCGCCGCCATCCGCTCCTCCTTCTACTCTCAAAACTTATGCCCGACGTTCGAAGCTCCCACCTCCTCTAAACGCCATCTCTGACCCTCTGCCTCCTGCAACTTTTTCATCTGACACTGCCGCGTCGCCATCACAAGCGCCGGCCTCGCCCAGTCACTCCGAAACCATCCCAAATCAGCTCGTACCCAATCCAGATCTAGCTCCCCTTCGTCGCTCAAGCCGCTCCACCGGCCCGCCCGTGCGGCTTCAAGACTATGTCTGTTCTCAGGTCACAGTTGCTCCACCCGACTCGTCGTCTTCCTTGTTGCCCGGTCCAATCAAAGGCACTCGCTACCCGCTCTCCAACTATGTCTCTTATCACCGGTACAAACCGGAGCTCCAGTCGTTCATTGCCCAAGTCAGCAGCGTCACTGAGCCACAATCCTACTCCGAGGCTGCCTTACATCCTGAATGGCAGCAAGCAATGCAATCCGAATTGCAAGCTCTTCAAGATAATGGAACTTGGTCTCTCACTCCTCTTCCGGCCGGCAAGACACCGATTGGCTGCCGATGGGTTTATAAGGTCAAACATAAGGCTGATGGTTCCGTTGAGAGGTATAAAGCACGATTGGTGGCCAAAGGATTCACACAGTTAGAGGGTGTCGACTATCAAGACACTTTCTCCCCTACAGCCAAGATAATTTCAGTCCGCTGCTTACTTGCCTTAGCCGCTGCTCGGGGGTGGTCTCTTCATCAGCTAGACGTCAACAATGCCTTCCTCCATGGCGATCTTCATGAAGAAATTTATATGTCTCCACCGCCAGGTCTTCGGAGACAGGGGGAGGAACACTTGGTTTGTCGGCTACATAAATCTTTGTATGGCTTGAAACAGGCATCACGGCAATGGTTCGCCAAATTCTCTAACATTATCCGATCGGCTGGTTTTGTGCAGTCACGAGCTGATTATTCTCTCTTCACCAAGAAACAAGGCAAGTCATTTACTGCTCTCTTAATTTATGTCGATGATATTTTGATTACTGGGAATGATCCTGTGAGTATTGCTGCAATTAAGAGTTTTTTACATAGCAATTTTCGTCTTAAAGACCTTGGTGAATTGAAATATTTTCTGGGAATTGAAATTTCTACTTCTAGAAATGGGATTTTTATGTCCCAGCGCAAATATGCATTAGAGATTATCAAGGATGCGGGGCTGTTAGGCGCGGCCCCGGTTGATACTCCAATGGAAAGAGGTTTAAAATTGTCAGACAAGAGTGATTTACTCAAAGATCCAGGCCGCTATAGACGACTAGTTGGCCGTCTAATATACCTAACTGTTTCAAGGCCAGATATCACCTATTCCGTCCATGTCTTGAGTAGGTTCATGCACCAACCTAGGAAGCATCATATGGAGGCAGCTCTTCGAGTTGTCCGATATTTGAAAGGTGCACCTGGCCAGGGCTTGTTTTTCTCTTCAAACAGTGATTTAAAATTACGAGCCTACTGTGATTCAGATTGGGCAGGTTGCCCACTCACTAGAAGGTCTACTACTGGTTATTGTGTCTTCCTTGGACCTTCATTGATATCTTGGAGATCAAAACGGCAGAAAACAGTGTCCCTATCCTCAGCCGAAGCCGAATATCGTGCAATGACTGGAACTTGTTGTGAATTAACATGGCTTCGGTATCTATTGACAGACTTGGGACTTGTCCATCATGAACCTGCCTCATTGTATTGTGACAATAAGGCTGCCTTGCACATAGCAGCCAATCCGGTTTTTCATGAGCGAACTAGGCATATTGAGATGGATTGCCATTATATTAGGGACAAGATTCAAGGTGGTTTCATAGTTACAAAGTATGTCAGTTCTGCACATCAATTGGCCGACATCCTGACTAAACCTTTGGGGAAAGAAACTTTTGTTCCTATGGTTCGCAAGTTGGGAGTGCAAGACATTCACTCTCCAACTTGAGGGGGAGTGTTGGAAAGTAAATCTTCTATATTAGGAATAGTCAATTCTGTTTATGTACATGCCTTTTATGTTCCTAACTTGTAGCTAATCTTAGCTTGATTGTAGTCAGAATGGCCTTGTATATATAGAGCCTGTAATCCCTTCGTGAATGATTAATATATACAATCAATATATTCAAATCATCTTGTTTCCAAGTTTTCTTCTTGCTTCCAGTTTCACAAATGCCAAAACATTATCCCATGTTTTTCACATAGAGGGATCAACCATAAACACAGAATTGATGTTATAAATTATAGTATCATAACCTACAGAAATTAAAAAAAAATTAACATTTCTATGCAATAATATAAATTCTAACCTTTGGAAGTAATATTAACTAAACAAATATTTGAGAACAAACTGTTTCAAGAAATAATAGGTATATATCATCTGCATCCACCCTCTCCCCAGCTACCTATTAAATATTAGATTTCTCTTCAGTGATGTGAGCCATGATTTGTTTTTCAACATCCCAAAAAAAAAAAACAACCAATTTGATCATAGAGGGAGGCCAAGAAAGAAGATAAGAATCAATATAGAACACTTTCTGTCTACCCAAAGGCGCAGCAGATACAATTAATGCAAAAAGAATTATGTCTAAAGGGATTAATAGAAACTGCATAGCACCCGATTAGTTCTGCTGAAGTGAAATATTCGAAGTAATGCAGCATGCACCTTGCTTTGAAGTATCTACACTCTCAAGCTTGAAAACTTGCAAGCCAATGCCCTGAATATCCTTAAAAATTTACACAAATAATCAAGGGCTTAAAGGAAGTTATAAGTTACTTATACAAAGAAATCATCTCCAACTACTAACTAGAACCAAAATTTAAACAAAGAAATTCCAATAGATACGGAACGGAAGGACATCCAGTTAAACATGCATATATGGTTAAAAGGACCAAAAGCACAATGACCAACCCAAAACACAACCCATCATCTACTCAACTATCATCGAAATTGCAATGCTTGTCCTGATCTCCACCAACCCTATTTTCAAATGAGTTGCACCCCAATGAAACCACTGTTTCTGTAGCCATTATACCATGAGAACCATCAAGTCCCCTAGTGCCCCTTAAACCATAACCACACCACTCAACACAAAGCGAATGACAACTTCATTGTCCACTACAGCCATCACTGACAATGGAATGGCCATAAATGCTTTTGTGTTCCAAAAAGTTGCTCTTTCTTAACAACATTCTTAATTGTTTGATTCCTTCTGTAACAAAAATGCCAAAACAAAAAATTATACTCCTACAAAAGTAAACCAGAGAACAACTAAAGTTGATGCCTACATCAACACGAAATGCCAGTGCATAAACTTCTCTGAAGCACATGTATGCTTCCATTTATATGGAAACATAAATAGCTTTTGAATTGTGTCAAAAGTTAACTTACGTACAGAGAAAGACCAACGAAGTCAGATTGTTTGTTTTCTTTTATTTTTCAATTTTTTAATTAAAAAAATTAAGATTGTCATTTTCTTTTTGAGCAAAAATACGTTAATTTAATTATTCAAAAAATAAAGTTACACATAATAACAAAAATCACTACCTCGCGTTTAGAAACCCTAACACGAGTTTTTTTTTAAATTACAATCGCCGGCGGATGAGAGCGATGGATGGAGAGAGTTGGTAGTCTTTAATGAAATCTAGTTCTTATTCGTCAGTGCATTAAATAATACGATTAGTTTGATCGATGACTTTAATATTATTGATTTAACTTTTTCTCTTAAAATCAGAATCTATTAATACTGAGAAAAGGAAATTCCTACTGAATGCATCGAATTACTGTTGATGCACGTGGGTACGACCATTCACCTGCCAAGACAAAAAGTGACGGATCGTGTCAGTGGGGACCTCACAAGAACTGCTTAGCAGTTTCTGCTCAATACTTCACGAGTTATACTTCACATGATGATTAAAGAACTTGGCCCCTCACAAGTTTTACACTTTCCACCTTTACCAGGGAATATGTAACTTAGACAAATTAAAGAATGGTACATAACTAAGTAATAAAATATTTTGGCTTAGCAAGAAAATTTCTATCTAGGTTTTGGCCGTTTTGTGTTTTTTTTTTTAATCAAAAGGATGTTCATCATTAATAGTTCAGTAATCAATACAATAATGATTCGCTGCCCCTAAAGGATTGTAAAAAAAAATTCAATGCATACAGTATACCCATATTTTTGTGAATGAACCAAATACACATAAAGACCTAAAAACCCCGAAAGTAAATATAAAAAATACGAAATTTCTTGTACCAACTACAACACCCTCTCAAACAAAAGAAGAGACCGCAACTCCGTCATTCATTAAAACAAACAAATAAAAGTTAAAAAATAATTCAAAGTGACCTAAGCCCAAGAACCAAATCCAAGACTGAAGCCCAATGGTGAGGTCCACATAAAAGCCCGACTTGATGAAACCCTAGTGTTTAAACCACCCTAGAAGAAGACGCACCCTTTTTCGCCAGTAGAAAAAATAGATTAGGTAACCTACAATTGATTTATAGATTCCAATGGACCCAGCCCCAACAAAACCGTCATCCTCAGCCTTCCAGTCAAGAGTCTCAAATTCGGTCGGAACTAAATCGGTAAAGCCTCACCGATCGCCGTTTCCCTGCACCGACTTCCTTGGGCCCGCATCTACCACCTCAAACGAGTGGATCTGACGCAGCGAGCAAACGTGCAAGATGATGATTATTAGAAAAACACAAAGAACCAAAGAACTTGTAACCGTTCCCTGCGGATTCGTTGATTGTCGAAGACAATACCGAACTTCGCAAGTCCTAAACCTCTTGTTGATTCACCAAGAATGCCAAGAGATTTAACCCTTCAACCTCGTTGATTCTCTACGTGAGAATAGCCGCGATCGTCAGGACCCTCAATCTCGTTGATTCTCCAAATGAGAATATCCGTGATAGTAGGGGCGTCTAGCCTCGTTGATTCCCTCAGGAATAACCGATGTTAGAACAAGAAGGAATGAGGAACTCCTCAAACTTCACACAAATTTTCATATATTTTCCACTACCTTACAATACATAATAGCCTTTATAAATAGGCAACACAACAACGGAATAAAGAATGAGGGGCAAGAGCTGCTACTGCTCACCTAGGTCCTCCACAAAGAAAAGAAATAGAAAACAAAGGAAAAGAGGAAGCAACATGCTCCCACATTCCCATACTAGGGAATATTATCTGAACATACCTAAAAAGCTTTCACCATCCTTGATGATGAATACTTAATTATTGGCTAGCAAACAAACCATCAGCTTTCACACACCAAACACGTCCAGAAAAGACACACACAATGGGCATTCCAAAAGCATAATTAAAAGCATGCAGGAGCACTTCAAAAAGCAGCCAAAACCCACGAAGAACTGTCGACCAATGCGACAAACCATGGAAGTTTTGCCCGGACGGATATAAGGCCTCCGGACTCCGGGGGTTTGAACGAAGTCGTCCGCAATCCTTGCTGAAGCCTAGCTGGAAATAAAATAAAGAAACAGAACTGAACAAGATCAAGACAAGGACAATACATGGAGCTTGTTCTGATTCTTGCTATGTTCCAAATGAGCCATATAGCTTGTAGCATTGCGTGCTGCGTCATCCTCCCCAGGTTGAGGAGAATTCGCCCTCGAATTCGGTTCCATATCCTCATGCATCTCTTCTTCGGACTTGCTCTTTGCTAGTAGGTTGGTTGTTCCCATCTTCTGACTGGGTTTAGCAAGCTTCTCTTGTACGGGTAACAACACAATCTTAAAGTTGTTGAACATGAAGGAGTACGTGTTCTTCCGCCCGTCATGGAACACACATCGATCGAACTGCCATGGTCTTCCCAATAGGATATGACAAGCATCCATGTCAACCACGTCACACCATACTTGGTCCTTGTATTTTCTTCCAATAGACAGCGACACCAAGCTGCGTTTTGAAACTGTGACTTCGTTGCCTTTCTGCAACCATAACAACTTGTAAGGGTGAGGATGCTGTTGAGTTTCTAGATTCAGCTTGCCAACCGCTTCTTCCGAAATTACGTTCTCACAACTTCCAGAATCGATTACCAAACGGCAAACTTTTCCACCAATTGTACAAGTGGTCTGAAAGATGTTGTTTCTGATCCACCCGTTGTTCTCAACCCTACGGGGGGCTAGACACGCCCTGCGCACTATCCATAGAGGACCTTCATCCCATGTCACTAGCTCTTCAATCGTGGCCTCCTCAACGGCTTCGTCAAAGAATATTGGCCCATTGTCCAATCCTAGAGATGCATCCACCTCTTCACCCTCCATGCATAAACCTTGGTCTTCATGCGTGGTATTCTCGTCAAAAATTGGGTCACCATCGAACTCCAAGATTTCTTCATTATTATAAAGCCAATCCAGAAATCCTCCGGATGATTGGCTTTCTTGCCATTCTGGAGATTCGGTTGGTAGCCTCGTCTCCCACTGTCTTGTGTCGAAGGCATGGTTCCGCCTCCTTTCTCTTCCTCCGAATGGATTCCAATCTTGATCGAACTCTTCTCCATCTTCTTGGTCGATCTCCTCCTCTTCTTCTTCTTCTCTGTATGAACTTGAGTCTTGGTTAGACTCTTCTTCTGTTGAAAATAATCTTCCTCTTCGCTCCGCCATTAGCGTAGCAACTTGTTGTGTAAGCAACTCAAGTCGTCGTGCCAACCGAGCTCTGTCACGTACATAGATACTCTGCAAGTCATCATCTTGTGATCCCCGGCCTCGTCCACCTTGAACTCGTCTTGGCGGCATGTTGGGCTCTGATACCATCTGACGCAGCGAGCAAACGTGCAAGATGATGATTATTAGAAAAACACAAAGAACCAAAGAACTTGTAACCGTTCCCTGCGGATTCGTTGATTGTCGAAGACAATACCGAACTTCGCAAGTCCTAAACCTCTTGTTGATTCACCAAGAATGCCAAGAGATTTAACCCTTCAACCTCGTTGATTCTCTACGTGAGAATAGCCGCGATCGTCAGGACCCTCAATCTCGTTGATTCTCCAAATGAGAATATCCGTGATAGTAGGGGCGTCTAGCCTCGTTGATTCCCTCAGGAATAACCGATGTTAGAACAAGAAGGAATGAGGAACTCCTCAAACTTCACACAAATTTTCATATATTTTCCACTACCTTACAATACATAATAGCCTTTATAAATAGGCAACACACCAACGGAATAAAGAATGAGGGGCAAGAGCTGCTACTGCTCACCTAGGTCCTCCACAAAGAAAAGAAATAGAAAACAAAGGAAAAGAGGAAGCAACATGCTCCCACATTCCCATACTAGGGAATATTATCTGAACATACCTAAAAAGCTTTCACCATCCTTGATGATGAATACTTAATTATTGGCTAGCAAACAAACCATCAGCTTTCACACACCAAACACGTCCAGAAAAGACACACACAATGGGCATTCCAAAAGCATAATTAAAAGCATGCAGGAGCACTTCAAAAAGCAGCCAAAACCCACGAAGAACTGTCGACCAATGCGACAAACCATGGAAGTTTTGCCCGGACGGATATAAGGCCTCCGGACTCCGGGGGTTTGAACGAAGTCGTCCGCAATCCTTGCTGAAGCCTAGCTGGAAATAAAATAAAGAAACAGAACTGAACAAGATCAAGACAAGGACAATACATGGAGCTTGTTCTGATTCTTGCTATGTTCCAAATGAGCCATATAGCTTGTAGCATTGCGTGCTGCGTCATCCTCCCCAGGTTGAGGAGAATTCGCCCTCGAATTCGGTTCCATATCCTCATGCATCTCTTCTTCGGACTTGCTCTTTGCTAGTAGGTTGGTTGTTCCCATCTTCTGACTGGGTTTAGCAAGCTTCTCTTGTACGGGTAACAACACAATCTTAAAGTTGTTGAACATGAAGGAGTACGTGTTCTTCCGCCCGTCATGGAACACACATCGATCGAACTGCCATGGTCTTCCCAATAGGATATGACAAGCATCCATGTCAACCACGTCACACCATACTTGGTCCTTGTATTTTCTTCCAATAGACAGCGACACCAAGCTGCGTTTTGAAACTGTGACTTCGTTGCCTTTCTGCAACCATAACAACTTGTAAGGGTGAGGATGCTGTTGAGTTTCTAGATTCAGCTTGCCAACCGCTTCTTCCGAAATTACGTTCTCACAACTTCCAGAATCGATTACCAAACGGCAAACTTTTCCACCAATTGTACAAGTGGTCTGAAAGATGTTGTTTCTGATCCACCCGTTGTTCTCAACCCTACGGGGGGCTAGACACGCCCTGCGCACTATCCATAGAGGACCTTCATCCCATGTCACTAGCTCTTCAATCGTGGCCTCCTCAACGGCTTCGTCAAAGAATATTGGCCCATTGTCCAATCCTAGAGATGCATCCACCTCTTCACCCTCCATGCATAAACCTTGGTCTTCATGCGTGGTATTCTCGTCAAAAATTGGGTCACCATCGAACTCCAAGATTTCTTCATTATTATAAAGCCAATCCAGAAATCCTCCGGATGATTGGCTTTCTTGCCATTCTGGAGATTCGGTTGGTAGCCTCGTCTCCCACTGTCTTGTGTCGAAGGCATGGTTCCGCCTCCTTTCTCTTCCTCCGAATGGATTCCAATCTTGATCGAACTCTTCTCCATCTTCTTGGTCGATCTCCTCCTCTTCTTCTTCTTCTCTGTATGAACTTGAGTCTTGGTTAGACTCTTCTTCTGTTGAAAATAATCTTCCTCTTCGCTCCGCCATTAGCGTAGCAACTTGTTGTGTAAGCAACTCAAGTCGTCGTGCCAACCGAGCTCTGTCACGTACATAGATACTCTGCAAGTCATCATCTTGTGATCCCCGGCCTCGTCCACCTTGAACTCGTCTTGGCGGCATGTTGGGCTCTGATACCATCTGACGCAGCGAGCAAACGTGCAAGATGATGATTATTAGAAAAACACAAAGAACCAAAGAACTTGTAACCGTTCCCTGCGGATTCGTTGATTGTCGAAGACAATACCGAACTTCGCAAGTCCTAAACCTCTTGTTGATTCACCAAGAATGCCAAGAGATTTAACCCTTCAACCTCGTTGATTCTCTACGTGAGAATAGCCGCGATCGTCAGGACCCTCAATCTCGTTGATTCTCCAAATGAGAATATCCGTGATAGTAGGGGCGTCTAGCCTCGTTGATTCCCTCAGGAATAACCGATGTTAGAACAAGAAGGAATGAGGAACTCCTCAAACTTCACACAAATTTTCATATATTTTCCACTACCTTACAATACATAATAGCCTTTATAAATAGGCAACACACCAACGGAATAAAGAATGAGGGGCAAGAGCTGCTACTGCTCACCTAGGTCCTCCACAAAGAAAAGAAATAGAAAACAAAGGAAAAGAGGAAGCAACATGCTCCCACATTCCCATACTAGGGAATATTATCTGAACATACCTAAAAAGCTTTCACCATCCTTGATGATGAATACTTAATTATTGGCTAGCAAACAAACCATCAGCTTTCACACACCAAACACGTCCAGAAAAGACACACACAATGGGCATTCCAAAAGCATAATTAAAAGCATGCAGGAGCACTTCAAAAAGCAGCCAAAACCCACGAAGAACTGTCGACCAATGCGACAAACCATGGAAGTTTTGCCTGGACGGATATAAGGCCTCCGGACTCCGGGGGTTTGAACGAAGTCGTCCGCAATCCTTGCTGAAGCCTAGCTGGAAATAAAATAAAGAAACAGAACTGAACAAGATCAAGACAAGGACAATACATGGAGCTTGTTCTGATTCTTGCTATGTTCCAAATGAGCCATATAGCTTGTAGCATTGCGTGCTGCGTCATCCTCCCCAGGTTGAGGAGAATTCGCCCTCGAATTCGGTTCCATATCCTCATGCATCTCTTCTTCGGACTTGCTCTTTGCTAGTAGGTTGGTTGTTCCCATCTTCTGACTGGGTTTAGCAAGCTTCTCTTGTACGGGTAACAACACAATCTTAAAGTTGTTGAACATGAAGGAGTACGTGTTCTTCCGCCCGTCATGGAACACACATCGATCGAACTGCCATGGTCTTCCCAATAGGATATGACAAGCATCCATGTCAACCACGTCACACCATACTTGGTCCTTGTATTTTCTTCCAATAGACAGCGACACCAAGCTGCGTTTTGAAACTGTGACTTCGTTGCCTTTCTGCAACCATAACAACTTGTAAGGGTGAGGATGCTGTTGAGTTTCTAGATTCAGCTTGCCAACCGCTTCTTCCGAAATTACGTTCTCACAACTTCCAGAATCGATTACCAAACGGCAAACTTTTCCACCAATTGTACAAGTGGTCTGAAAGATGTTGTTTCTGATCCACCCGTTGTTCTCAACCCTACGGGGGGCTAGACACGCCCTGCGCACTATCCATAGAGGACCTTCATCCCATGTCACTAGCTCTTCAATCGTGGCCTCCTCAACGGCTTCGTCAAAGAATATTGGCCCATTGTCCAATCCTAGAGATGCATCCACCTCTTCACCCTCCATGCATAAACCTTGGTCTTCATGCGTGGTATTCTCGTCAAAAATTGGGTCACCATCGAACTCCAAGATTTCTTCATTATTATAAAGCCAATCCAGAAATCCTCCGGATGATTGGCTTTCTTGCCATTCTGGAGATTCGGTTGGTAGCCTCGTCTCCCACTGTCTTGTGTCGAAGGCATGGTTCCGCCTCCTTTCTCTTCCTCCGAATGGATTCCAATCTTGATCGAACTCTTCTCCATCTTCTTGGTCGATCTCCTCCTCTTCTTCTTCTTCTCTGTATGAACTTGAGTCTTGGTTAGACTCTTCTTCTGTTGAAAATAATCTTCCTCTTCGCTCCGCCATTAGCGTAGCAACTTGTTGTGTAAGCAACTCAAGTCGTCGTGCCAACCGAGCTCTGTCACGTACATAGATACTCTGCAAGTCATCATCTTGTGATCCCCGGCCTCGTCCACCTTGAACTCGTCTTGGCGGCATGTTGGGCTCTGATACCATCTGACGCAGCGAGCAAACGTGCAAGATGATGATTATTAGAAAAACACAAAGAACCAAAGAACTTGTAACCGTTCCCTGCGGATTCGTTGATTGTCGAAGACAATACCGAACTTCGCAAGTCCTAAACCTCTTGTTGATTCACCAAGAATGCCAAGAGATTTAACCCTTCAACCTCGTTGATTCTCTACGTGAGAATAGCCGCGATCGTCAGGACCCTCAATCTCGTTGATTCTCCAAATGAGAATATCCGTGATAGTAGGGGCGTCTAGCCTCGTTGATTCCCTCAGGAATAACCGATGTTAGAACAAGAAGGAATGAGGAACTCCTCAAACTTCACACAAATTTTCATATATTTTCCACTACCTTACAATACATAATAGCCTTTATAAATAGGCAACACACCAACGGAATAAAGAATGAGGGGCAAGAGCTGCTACTGCTCACCTAGGTCCTCCACAAAGAAAAGAAATAGAAAACAAAGGAAAAGAGGAAGCAACATGCTCCCACATTCCCATACTAGGGAATATTATCTGAACATACCTAAAAAGCTTTCACCATCCTTGATGATGAATACTTAATTATTGGCTAGCAAACAAACCATCAGCTTTCACACACCAAACACGTCCAGAAAAGACACACACAATGGGCATTCCAAAAGCATAATTAAAAGCATGCAGGAGCACTTCAAAAAGCAGCCAAAACCCACGAAGAACTGTCGACCAATGCGACAAACCATGGAAGTTTTGCCTGGACGGATATAAGGCCTCCGGACTCCGGGGGTTTGAACGAAGTCGTCCGCAATCCTTGCTGAAGCCTAGCTGGAAATAAAATAAAGAAACAGAACTGAACAAGATCAAGACAAGGACAATACATGGAGCTTGTTCTGATTCTTGCTATGTTCCAAATGAGCCATATAGCTTGTAGCATTGCGTGCTGCGTCAGGATCCCACCGTCATCGTTAATCCACTGCAACCCCAGGGGCACAAAACGATGACCCGGAAAATCCCAAACGGCCAAACCTTTGCATATGCCAATGAAGCCACGCCAACTAAGGTCTGTGCCCAGACAAACACCGGAAAACTCACACAAGAACGGCGTAGGAGAAGAAGGGTGAGTCGAAACCCATAAAGAAATAGCAGCGTCGAGGGAATTATACAGCATTACACTTAAGAGGACCCCAAGCGGGGAACAAGTCCAATTGTTTTGGTTCGATGTACGATACCACCGCCAAGCAGAGCCAGCGGCGGCCGCAAATCTCTCTTGAGAGAGTCAGAGAAAGAGTCATATCAAGATTTTTGTGGCCCTCTAAAAGCAGCTCATAATTTAACTTTTAATTATTTCTTCAATAAATTTAATAGAAAAATAGGAAGCACCGTTTAAGATACTCTAACTTGCTTACTCATTTAGAAATTACCTTTTTAAAGAAGCAAAATTTTCTCTCCAATTTTTCTTTTCCAAAGATATGTCACATGTACAAAAATCTAATTTATCGATTAATTATTAGATGCTTTTTACAATTTTAATAATTGTTTGCATATTTTTCTTGCTTTGATTGCTGCATGAAAAATAGATAGGCAAGACTCAAGAGCAATATAGAGGTAGCAATTCTCATACACGGTTACTCAATCGGCCAATCGTATCTTGCCAAAAACAAAAATCGGCCAATCATAGTTATGTTGATTTTTTTTTCATATTTACCCCTGAGTATTCACAAAATAGCAACTTTCGCCATTCTGCCTCTCTCGCACGTGGAACTCTTAAATTTTTGGTTTTTGTTTTTTCCTTTGTAGTTTGTACAATCGAATCTCACAATTGAATGAAGACATGAAGTCAACAGGCGCGTCGGAGTCAGACAAAAAAGAAACAAGCGCGTGGATTTCCTCGTTCCAGTATTCAATTTGGAAATCTACATTTATCATTTATCATTTAATTTCGTCTGAATTAGGAAGAGAAAATCTTATTAATTTCTATCCAAAATAAGTTATTAGTATTTTTAATTAGGGCCAATTACCCATAAGGTCATTTATATAAAATATATTTTTCAAAAAGGCACCTAATATTTTTATTCCTCATAAAGCCACCAAAAAATTATAAATTTTAATATTTACAAAAATACCACTGCGTTTTTTTTTTCTCATTATTTACAAAAATGTCACTGCCTACAAAAAACTATTGCATTGATTTTTGACAATACATTTATTGTTTTTTTACAGTAGTTTTATTGTTGTTCGACAGTAGCTTTCTTGTTCTTCGACAATAGCTTTATTATTCTTTGGAAGTACATTTCTTGTTTCTCGCCAGTAGTTTTATTGTTATTTGACAGTAGTTTTATTATTTTTTGACAGTAGTTTTATTATTTTTTGACAGTAGTTTTATTGTTCTTGGACAGTAACTTAATTGTTCTTTGATAGTAGCTTTCTTGTCTCTAGTAGTAGTTTTTCGTATCCAGTAACATTTTCGTAAATAATGAAAATTAAAAATGCGGTGACATTTTTGTAAATATTGATGTGCTTGTTTCAGGAAATCATTATTGTGTGCCTTGTCAAACTAGGACTTAGAATAGGTTTATCCTTCTAGAGTATGGATTGTATTAGTATAGGTTTCCTATATCGATACAGATTGTATCTTGTACTTCTCTATATATAGAGACTCTTATTCATTAATGAAATACATCATATTCTCTGCTTATCTTTCTCTTGTTATTTACGTTTCCCTTAAACACGTTATCAGCACGAGTTCTAACCCTAGCTACAAAAACCCAAAACCCTAGAACCCTAGCACCATCACCACCGCAAAGCATCATCACGCCAGAATCTGCCTGCACAAGACAGCCGACTTTGGAAGCACTTTTCTCTCGTCTCATCCGTCGGATCAAGCTACAAATTTGTCGCAAGCTTCCCCTGTGCGTCTACTGCTTCCAGTTCAAATTTCACGCAATTCAAACCGTTGGATCGTCAGATATTTAGTTTCAAAGAAGCGGAACTCTGGATCAAGATTTTCTGCGATTTTTGTAAACTAGAAAACCAAGTAAGTTTTTTCTAAAAGTTCCTGCTTTGATTCAAATTCTCGTACTCTTCTTTTTCTCGGGGATTTAAAAGCTTCCCTTCTTCTTCATCCCGACCCCTCTTATGGCGTGGGACTTCTATGGTGAAAATTATGAGCAAAACAATGATAAGCTATACCTACTTTGAAAAGTTATGAGAAGCATTAGGGGAGTGATCGAGCTTTATATCGCTTGCGGTATATGTAAGTCATGAGCCCCTCTAATGTCATCATTCTCTAGTAGAAGTTAAAGAGCTTTTATGAATCGTGGGGATTCATAATATATGCTGTGATAAAGTAATTTCACAAAAGCATCGAACTCGACCGTACACCATCTTGGTCTTGTTCTAATCCAAATTTTCTTGGAATATTTATTAGTGTTCGTGGATGTCTATTATGACTGCGAAACTAATGTATCTTCTTATTCGTTTATTTCAGGATGACTGAAACGCCTAATCTCGAATTTGACATCCTTGACTCTAAAGGAACTGAGTATCACCGATGGGTGACGGATGTTGAGACAACATTTATTGGGAAAGAGATCTTTTCCACAATTCGTGCTCCAGATGCGAACACGAAAGCTCCACCTGCGTCTGCAAAAGCCCAAGCATTGATGTTTCTAAGGCGCCACATGGCCCCTTCCCTAAAATGGGAATATTTGCAAGTTAAGGACCCATATGAGCTATGGACTGCTCTGAATGGGAGATTTGGAAACATCCAGGATACACTACTTCCTGAATTGAAGGTCAAGTGGAATGACATTCGTTTTCTTGACTTCAAAACCGTAGCGGAATTCAATTCTGAGATGCTACGTCTCCGGGCCATGCTTCAATTTTGTAAGGAAACTCTTACTGAAGCAGACTTAATAGAGAAGACCCTCTCTACCTTCCCCGCATCGGCACTCATCCTCTCAAAGCAATATCGGATGGAATACAATGCCAAGCGGATTACTACGTTCAATCAGCTAATCAATCTTCTGCAAGTAGCTGAAAAACATGACGCGATCATGATGAACAATAACTCTAGGCCTACCGGAACAAAGAGAGTTCCAGAAGCAAATTATGGCAAAATGGCTAGAGGAGGACGAAACCCTAATGCTAAGGGTAATGCTAATGGACAATCCGGTCCATATAATCGTCCCAACAAGGAAGGAAACCGCAACAACATTGCACAAAACTGTGGGAACTTTGCACCACGTGGAAGAGGGCAAGGAGGACGTGGCATGGGCCGTGGTGGCCATGCCAACACCGGCCAAGCTTGGCGCGGCCACAAAGTGTACAACCGTACACAAAATAATCCTCCAAGGGCACAAGTTGCTAGACGCAACGATGAGGCAGGTGATGCTAACGAGCTATGCTACCGATGTGGATCAAATGATCATTGGTCTAAGCAATGCAAGGCAAGCAACAAATTGGCTGCGGATTACAAGAACTACTGTGAATCCCGAGAGCTAGAAGCTTATTATGCAGAAGATACCGAAGATGACAAAGACGTCAATCTCACAATTGCATATCTTCAAGTCGACCAAAGTAACGAGAAGACTCTAGAAGCTCCAGACTTCGAATAGATTGCAATTGTTTTATTTCCAAGTTTATTATGTAAAGGCTTTATGCCTTAGTTTATTTGACTTTTGTCATAGTTATTTATTTTGGATTAGAATTTCTGGACAAGACCTCGATATAATCGTTGGCATATGAATAATAAATTTTCTGAATTTTCCTCCAAGTACTGAGCAAAGTTTTGAATTATGAGTCATATTTTTAATTCATTAGTGCCAATGGTTATTATATGGAAACGTATTGTAAGAATGGAAACGAATACTTATGTATCACTTCTAATAACTGCGAAAGAAAGCGCATATTAGAAAAACTTATGATATGATGATCCGTATATTGAAAACCTCACACGAACATCCTTTTATCGAGCTAATAGAAGCAAGAATCAAAAGATGATTCAAGGAGAGGAGACTTACGTCACTGACATGCCAAAGAACCGTGCAAAATCTGTCAAACGCCAGGCGATCGATCGCAGAAGTACGTGCGATCGATCGTATGCCTCAAACGTGCCTCGGACATCGTCCAGAGAGCATTTGCGATCGATAGCAGAAGAATGTACGATCGATCGCACGTCTCCTGACTGCCTGGACGTCGTACAGAGCGCATTTGCGATCGATCGCAGACGAACGTACGATCGATCGCACGTCTCCAGGAGGCCTGGACAGTATCCAGGGACCATTTACGATCGATCGCATCTCTCGACGATCGATCGCACCGTAACGTTTGTTACTTCCCCTTCTAATCCTGATTCCAAACTTGATCAGGATACCTCCTATGCTTCTGCAGCCTTCATGGCTAAGGGCTCATTTTGCAAAGCCTGTTTCTTAGGCAAATTAGGATCGAGACCATCCTATGCTAAGGACACAAAAGAAATTATTCCATTGTTACATTGTATCCAAGGAGATATTTGTGGACACATCCAACCATATTGCGGACTTTTAAGATATTTTATGGTTTTGGTGGATTCATTGACATGCTGGTCACATGTCGCTTTATTGTCCACACGCAATGCTGCTTATGCAAAACTTCTAGCACATATTATACACTTCAGGGCTCACCACCCATATCATCCTATTAAGTCAACTACGTCTTGACAATGCTAGAGAGTTTACATCACATACAGTTGATGATTATTGCATGTCTATTGGGATTGATGTTGAGCATCCCGTACCCCATGTGTATACACAACATGGTCTTCCAGAAGCCACCATTAATAGACTTCAAATGGTCGCTTGGACATTGGTAATGCGCACCAATCTCCCATTATCTGCTTGGGGTTATGCAATATTGCATGCAGCTCTACTTATTCGTTTCAGACCCACTACTAATCAACCGTTCTCTGCGTACCAGATGGTAACTGGATATGAGCCGGATGTCTCACATTTTACGCATACTTGATTATACGGTTTATGTGCCAATTGCGCCCCCACAGCGCATTCAATTGGGTCCTCAGAGACGTTTAAGTATTTATGTTGGTAACGAATCTCCAACTATTGTCCGCTACTTGGAATCCTTGACAGGCGATCTCTTTACCGCTAGATTTGCGGATTGTCACTTTGATGAGACAGTCTTCCCGTCGTTAGGGGGAGATAAGAACAAGAATGTTCAACAGGAACGACATGAATTGTCGTGGTCTGTCCCCACTCTGTCTCATCTTGATCCCCAAACCGCACAATGTGATAGTAAAGTGCGAAGTATACTCAATATTCAGGACATAGCAGATTCGATGCCTGATGCGTTTTCTGATATTGATAAAGTGACGAGATCACATATACCAGCTGCAAACGTGCCTGCAAGGTTGGAAATCCTCTAAAGGAAGAGAGGATATGGCGCCAATAATGGTGTCACAACTACACATAGTGGAGGTGTGGTTGAGGCCGTGGTTCCCTAAAGGAAGAGGGTGAGACCACTTGGTTCGATGGATACTCGCCAAAGGAAGGAAGCGAGTTTGGCACAGCCTAATCCATTCATCATCAATACCCGAAACCTGTCTCATGAGATTATCTCTGATTATAGTTATGTCCAATGAATCAATATTGGGGGACGCCTCAATAATTGAATCAATTTCAGAGAATACAAAAATCTCGATAAATGCATGCATGCTTGAGACGAAATTCTTGATGATGTATTGCTCAATAGATTATAGAGCATGATGACATCGAACCACGCTCTGTTGAAAAATGTCAACGTAGAGCATATTGGCCTAAATGGAAATATGCAATCCCGATTGAACTAGATTCACTAACAAAAAAAAAGGTATTTGGGTACGTAGTGCTAACGTCCCCAAGTGTAAAGCCTATTGGACATAAATGTGTCTTTGTTATAAAGCGTAAAGAGAAGAAAGAAGTCTTGAGATATAAGACTCACCTTATGGCGCAAGGTTTCTCACAACGCTCTGGGGATTGGCTACTGATTTGTATGTAAATTGCATACAAATTAGGCCTCTAATCACTTTAGTAATGCTAATCTAAAGGTCGTTTAGTGTCTCTAATCCTTAAATTGCACCATTGTAGGGTTCATGAGCATTGGATTGATATCGGGAGCAAAGGAGTGCGTTTTGGAGCTTTTAGTGGATTTTCGGCAAAAGGACGAAAAGTCAACCCGATGACCAAAAGTCAACTCGTGGTCAACCCCGACTTTAGAGCGTCAACGAGTCAACATGACGTCCCGGAAGTGAGTCGCACGAGAATTCCGGAGGTTTGGTCAAAAGTCAACCTTTGGTCAACTCCGAGGGTCGTGGTCAAAGTCAAGACAAAGTCAACCGTGTGACTCATCACCAAAGGATTCCAAAATTTAGCAAATGACCACACTAGATATGGTGAGGTCACCCTTAGATTATTCCTCCCTTTTATTTCCTTGAGAATTTACCCTCTTGCCCTTCATTTAATCTATCTAACCATTAGATCTTTCCCTAGTTGATCCTAGCCCTTCACTCCTCTCTACCCTAGCCTATTTAAACCTAGTTTTTGCCATTTAGATTCATTCCCCACCTCTTCATAGCAGCCCTCACCTAGATCTCACCCAATTCTCTCCATTTTTCCACTCCCAAACCTTTTCTTTTGTTTGGTGACCCATCAAGATCCATCATCAAAGCCAAGGAGGAGCAAGAGAGCATCCATTGAGCATTTCTCATCTCTACTCTCTCTTTTCCTTATGTCTAGAACTTTATTGTGTAATTTGATGATGTATACTATGATGTTTAGTGAGTAGTTACTCTTGTTGGGGACTAGGGTTGTGTGCCCTAGTCCAATGATGTGTATTTGAACCTCTTTTAATGATATGTGATGCAATCTTGATTCATGAGCATGTTTATATTCAAATTTCATATGTTAGATGCATGGGTTAGGGAATTCACCACTTTCTAGCTATATTTCTAGCACTATCTTGATGTGAAATTGGTGGGTGGTGCCTCTAGTTTCATGGGCAATGGAATATAGCATGTGTTGTATGTTTGATTTGTGCTCATAGCCTTTTGATGCACTAGAGATCCTTGGTTGGACTCTAAGTGTGCCAATTGAGTTGATTATGGCCTTGGTTGGCATAGTCATGCTTCTTATATCATAATTGTTGTGCTCATAGCCTCTTGACACATTAGAGACCTTCGTTTAGGCTCTAATTGTGCCAATTGAGTTGGTTTTAGTCCTAACCGGCATAACCATACTTTGTAGATGGGTTTCAATAGCACTCATAGCCTTTGGATTATTCCATTGAGTTCCTACAATGTAGGATATATCACATCGACCACATCATTGTGCTCATCGCCTTTGGATGTAATTAGAGACCTTTCTTTAGGCTCTAGCTATGCCCATTGAGTGTCTCGACCCTTAGACCGGAGAGACATATCTTAGAATATATTGTAATGCCCTCATCGCCTCAAAGTGTTATTCCAAGAACCATGACATGGCTTGGATTGACACTAGAGAGTTCACCTTGACCTTGGATGGTAAGAGTGATACATTCTCGATTAATTGGAATCATGAATCATAATTGCAAGCATCTCATTGTAGTTGTTCATTACATTGAAGTGGACTAGTGTTAACCCTTAGTTCCCCATCACTCTATCTTTGCATTTCCTTTACTTGCATTTAGTTTACTTGGTTGTTTGTTTTATTTCTCATTTACTCGAAAACACCCAAAACATTCACACTTCGCACATTGTAAACACGCACTTCACCCACTCTATTCACTCCTTGTCACCTCATATAGCTAGAGCACCCGCACACATTCACTACCGAGAAGTCGGGGACCGTCAATCCCTGTGGAACGACAACCCCCTTCTCTTCTATCACTTACCATCTATTTTTGCATTAGTCAGCTACGATGAGACATATTCTCCCGTAAAGGATGTTATTACATCCTGCTACCTTGTCAATTTGGTAGTTTCCACAAAAACTTGACATGCAGCTTATGAATGTGGTTACAACATATCTCTATGGGGATCTAGATTCAGAGATATAAATGAAGGTGCCATATGGACTTCATTTACCCAAATCAAGTAGCTCTAGACCACAGAGCACGTTTGCAATAAGGTTGAAACGTTCACTACGTGACTACTTGATTGGGAAGGGATATATAAACAATGATTTATGCCCATGCGTGTTCATAAAGAGAACAAGTTCCGGATTTGCAAATTATTATTGTCTATGTATTTGAAATCCGAATGTGAGATGAAAGATCTTGGGAAACTCGGTTTCTAGGCCTTGAGCTAGAGCACCGAGATAGTGGAATATTAATCCATCAATGGGCTTATGTCCACAAGATGTTAAGAAGGTTTAACATGGACAAAGTACATCTAGTTAGCACTCTCATGATCGGTCGGACCCTAGATCCAAAGAAGGATCCATTTCGTCCAAAGGATGATGACGAAGAATTACTAGGGACCGAAGTGCCATATCTAAGTGCAATAGGCGCATTGTTGTACTTAGCTCAATGCACTAGACCTGACATCTCTTTTGCTGTGAACTTGTTAGCTAGATTTAGCTCTGCGCCCACGCAACGTCATTGAAGTGGCATAAAGACAATATTTCGTTACCTTAAGGGTACAATCGATTTGGGCTTGTTTTATCCCTACAGAGAGACACGAAAAATGGCAAGATGGGTAAGAAACCCGAGCCTACTACCGTCGGGCGATCGATCGCAAGGAATGCGGCGATCGATCGCACAGGTGTTGAAACTCCCTTCACCGAAAATCCTTGTGATGTTTTGGTTAGTTGTGCTGATGTCGGGTATCTCTCTGACCCGCACAAAGTTATATTCAGCAACAACAGACTCTCCTCAAGATTCAAGTGAATCAAGTTAGATCCGAGGAGAATGTGACAGATTTATTTACTAAGTCTTTGCCTAAGTCCACATTTGAAAAACATGTTAAAAACATTGGTATGCTTAAGTTATCCGAGCTCCCATGATTGTAGGAATCAGGGGGAGGTGCAGACTTGAGGGGGAGTCTGGCACATACATGTCACTTTCAAATGTGAAGGGTGCGTTGTACTCTTTTTCCCTTCGACCAAGGTTATTTTTCCCACTGAGTTTTTATTGTTACTTGGCAAGGTTTTTAATGAGACAACATGGAAAGCATCACCTAGTTGTGACCGGCACAAGGGGGAGTGTTTCAGGAAATCATTATTGTGTGCCTTGTCAAACTAGGACTTAGAATAGGTTTATCCTTCTAGAGTATGGATTGTATTAGTATAGGTTTCCTATATCGATACAGATTGTATCTTGTACTTCTCTATATATAGAGACCCTTATTCATTAATGAAATACATCATATTCTCTGCTTATCTTTCTCTTGTTATTTACGTTTCCCTTAAACAGTGCTGACATTTTTGTAAATATTGATGATTTTATGAGGGGTAAAAATATTTGGTGGCTTAAAAAAGAATAAACTCACTAAAAGTAACGTTATCAGTAATTTTTTATTTTAATTACTCTCATGATTCTTTCATTTACCACTAATTCCAAAAAAAAATATTATAGGTCTTGGAAAATACTCAATACTCAATACAAAGGAAGGGCCAAAGGTATTCTAAAAATAAATAAAAAATAAGGGAAGGGCCAAAGGTGGGTGAGTGGGGTCCTGGTGAGTGACATCATGTGAGGGCACGTGGTGGACATTTGGAAACGAAACTTCAGACTTCTAGGCACATCTTATGATGACCTAATCACCTAAACAACTTATTTGACTCTTTGGAACTGGAACTGTGATCTCGATATCTTCAACTCCCTTCGACAATGGGAGAATTCATATATGATATATATCACACATTTGAGTTTTTTCCCAAATCTGTAGCATCCATTTTTCCCCCAAAATTTATCTTTTTTTTTTTAAATATCTTTCCCGAAATTAAATTAAGTTAAAAAAAATCAAAACTCCTAATCACCCGAGCACATATATGGTACAACTAAAATATCATAAAATAAATAATTCGAGTCCCAACCAAAATTGTAGGCTGAAACAGATAAGAGATTTAAAACAATTCCTTCCCCTTGCCCTTGATCCTTTCACTAGTCTCACAACATGTTTATCAGCTTAAACCTTACGAACAACCAGAGCAGTTTTTAATTTTTTGGCTGAAGCATACATCTCATCCTCTCGCTTCTTACGCTTGCCAACAATCTCCACATCAATTACCTCTTGGTTAGTAGTAACCGTAGATGTCTCTTGTAGAACCCTAGCTTCCACTTGACAAATATTCACGACTCGTCTCTCTCAAGAAGGTATAGCAAAGCTCCGTATAACACTGATCAAATAAGTTTGAAACTAGTGCTTTAGGAATTGGTTAGAAAAACACCAAAGTAGGCGACCTCAAGTTTAGGTTTGTAGAACAAAGCGGCTGTCGAACTTGAAACAGTACCCAAAAAATTCAAAATTACTATTCTACCCTTCTATAAAATGTTTTCTTTATTTCTCAAGTATCTGGAAAATTTCTTAAAAATTTATACGGATTTGTCGTAATGTCTACTTCATTTCCAGCGTCCTTAATTACTACTGGGATTTTTGAAAAGTTATTTTGGTCGTAATTCAAATTTAAGAACCTAGAAATGAAGTAGACGTTACGTCGAGTCCGTATAAATTTTCCAGCTTCCCGAGCTAATTTTTATGATTTTCGAAAGTTTGATAAATAAAGAAAATACTTTATAAAAGGGTACAATAGTAATTTTACCCTTTTTTGCATGCCACGTCCTCGGTCCTGCTAGGGCTTCAATGTCTTCCTCTGTTTTACGTTTTTTTGCCAATTAAAGATAAAAACGGAAGTTGTTTCTCTCTCCTCTCTCTCTCTCACACATAGAACGCTTCTTTTGCCTTTAACACCCTCTCTCTCTCTCTCTCTCTCTGTCTCTCTGTGGTAAAGACTAAAGACCTAGCCGGCCCTCTCCACACACATAGAACGCTTCTTTTGCCTTTAACACCCTCTCTCTCTCTCTCTCTCTCTCTCTCTCTCTCTCTGTGGTGAAGACTAAAGACCTAGCCGGCCCTCTCTCTCTCTCTCTCTCACACACACACACACATAGAACGCTTCTTTTGCCTTTAACACCCTCTCTCTCTCTCTGGTAAAGTCTAAAGACCTAGCCGGCCCTCTCTCTCTGTAAAGACCTCTCTGGCAATACTCTCTTCCTCCTCTCTGGCAAGAAGAGGCACGCAAATAACCAAAGCGCGGCTCCAGGTTTTGTTCTGAATTTTAGAGTTTTTCTATCCGACTTGTTTGCTTCTCCTCGAGAGGGTGGTGAATTGTGTTAGTTTTGATTCGCTTTGATTTATATTTTGCAGATCGACAACTATGGAGGTGATTCGTACCGAGCCGATGATTCAATTGACATGTATTGGTTCTCGAGAGGATCAAAAGACTCTTGATTCTGTTGGATCCATGTTTCTCAAGGATGGAGGTGGTTCAACTGAGCCGGCCGGGATCTGATAATTATATATAAAAGATTTGATAGTTGGCGGTTTACAGATCTACAACGATGGAGGCCATTCAGAGAAACGTACTTCTGAATTTGTTGATTCAGAGATTTGGTGATTCAGAGAAACGTACTCATCATTCAGAAGATTTGTCCTGACCTCCTGGACTTGGTAGATCTGTCTTCCCTTTTGTTTGTTTAGCTTCTGTGTTTCTGGCCTGAATTTGTGTTTCTTAAATTTCTGATTTTAGAATTCTGGAATTATAGATTTTCTCGCAATCTAGTCTCACGCCAAACTGCCCGCGTGACATTCAGTTTTCATTGTTTTACTTTTTCTTATTGGGGTCGGTGGGCCGTCCTTTTTCACCTTGAAGAAAACACGGCCCCAAACGTAACGGACCAAATTGCCAATTTGGGTTGCAGTTTTTACTTCTTGTAGAGATTTCATGGAAGGAATTAGTATCATAAGTAATTTGTTAGTGCCCATCTAATGCTTTCGGCGTAATTCTCCTATGATTTACCTTTCCCCATTGGTTATTATGCCCTTCTTTGAAGTCGTCCGTGCTTAGTTTTGTTTATTATACATACATCATATTAATGAAGGTTGAAGTAGAGGGTTTTGCCACAGTCCAAGTCTCATGCTGCTGAGCGTGACATTCAATTTTCCTCTATTTTACTTTTCCCTATTGTTCTTCAATGGTTACCATTCCCCTTATCCAAAAAAATTCTACTTGTTTTACTTTTAGTTTAACAACATATGCTTCTCTACTCTTTTTTACATTGACGCTTCTAAGTTCATTGCCATATCTACTCTTATCTTCGCTTTCCAGGATGTTACACTGTTTTATTGAAAAATAAACTTGTTATGCTGGAAAGGTATTCAAATGATTAAATTATTTGTCCCTTGGGGGATCAAAGAATGGGTTTTTAGGTGTGTGAATTGTAAATTTTAAGTTCACTTTTGATTTTGCAGGCCCATAGTGATGGCAACGATTAAAGAAACTGACGACGTAAGGGATTTAGCATTTAAAGGAATAAGCATTGGCTTCTGCTTAGCAAAAATGTGATTCCTTTCCACCAAAAATGTGATTCCTTTCCACCAAAAATGTGATTTGGTAAGTTAGTTTTCTTGAATTTGTATTGTACATTAGAGACACCTTATATTATAGGTTCATCAAAGACTTTATAATTTCTTGGATTAACTTCTCCTAATGGTCGATCAAAGTCTTTATAATTTCTTAGTTGAAGTTCTCCTAATTTGTACCAATAGCCTCGTCCCTTCAATTTCAAATTTGTAAGTCTTAGTTGATGTTCTCCTAATTTGTACCAATAACCTCGTCCCTTCAATTTCAAATTTGTAAAGTCCTAGTTGATGTTGTTTAATTTGTATCAAATAGCCTCGTCCCTTGAATTTCAAATTTGTAAGCCTTAGTTGATGTTGTAATTTGTATCAATAGCATAGACCCTTCAATTTCAAATGTGTGCCTTTACGGTAAAAAAAAAGAAGTAAAATTTCTACTTGTTCCAATTGCAAGTAGAATTTGACCGGATGTGAAATGACTGAATTAAAAAAAGTAAAAAGCAACTAGTAAACGAAAGGGGTGTCATTTTGTAATAGTCCCCAATTGACTAGTAAACGAAAGCAACTAGTCCGTGAAGGCGAGAAGCAAAAAAATACCGGGGAGAGACAAAAAAATTCCCAATGTCCGGATCTAGGGTTCCTGCGTCCAAGCCTCCGAAGTTCGATCGTAGCACAAGGCAGACTCTTGCCAAGGAATCGTGCTCAATTCCAGCAAATAAGAGCCGAGAAGGTGTAGCTATGGGATCTGGCCGAGGTGGAGGTGTAGGTGGTGGCCGAGGTGGTGGAAGGGCTGGCCGAGGTGGTGGCAGGGCTGGCCGAGGTGGTGGAAGGGCTGGCCGAGGTGGTGGGGAAACTGATGCTGCTCTGGGCTTTGGAGATGCTGCGGATCTGAGTCTCAATGGTGATGCTGCAGCTCTGGGCTTGGGTCTCAATGATGATGCTGAGGATCTGGGCTTGGGAGATGCTGCGGATCTGAGTCTCAATGATGATGCTGCAGCTCTGGGCTTGGGTCTCAATGATGATGCCGAGTGACACCCTGTTGGTATGGCTTTAATTTCAATCAACTCTATTTGATTCTGCATATAGAACAGACTTTACTGCATATGCAGTTTAGAGTATTTCTCGATGCTAGTTTTTACTTTTGTCTTTGACCTATGTAATAATGCAAGTATATGGGTGTGCAAGGACTAAATGCACTTGTAATGAACCATCAGGTCTCAGCATTAGTTTTGGCAATTTCAATCCATAATTGAGAAACCAATCAGGCAAGTTCTCACATTGTGGATATGCAAGCTTTTTTTTGTCCTTTTATTAATTGTGTTGTCAGAATGTGCAAAAGTTAATAGGTAAACCAAAAACAGAGGTATAAGTATTCCTTAGTAGCAATAGAACCTGACAGAGCCCTCCAAAGAATATTAGTCAATCTCCTATTTGCCCCATTTGCAAGGCTGAGAGTGAATCCATTGAACATGTGCTTCTAACTTGTGCTTGGACTCGGTGTGTCTGGTTCGCTCACCCCATTAGTTATCGTTTTCCATTGGAATCTATCTCTTCTCTTGATCGATGGATTCAACAGATGGTGTTATTTTCGGCTAATTTGAATGGTGATAGATCCTTGTTCTTCACATATATTGTTTTTCTCCTTTGGCATATCTGGAAACAAAGATGTTCATGTGTTTTTGATCATTTCCCCCCTGATCCTGGTTTGGTAGCTCGTAATGCTTATGCGGCCGCTATTGAGTTTCTCTAGTGTCCTTCTCATGTTTCCCAGCCTTTGCATTCTTCGTCACACTGGTCTCCACCCCCAGTTGGTTCTCTCAAAAAAAAAAACAGAGGACAAAGTTATAGATATAGAGGGGAGGTTGAGACAGGTGCTTGAGATATTCAATGAGCTTGTCTCATCCCATAGTGAACAGGGTTTCTATGTTCTAAATAAAGAACAATAGCTGCTGCATTGTACCTTAGGTTTAATCAGCAATGCAGATAGTCTTCTTAGGCTTATTTGATTTTATGACCAACAATTCTTTCTTCACAAGTCAAATAATTCTTGCCACTCTCTTTCTGGAAAAAAATGGTATTAGCTTCCTATGAGTTGATCTCTGTTGATCTCTGTATCTGTAGTGGCATTGTATTCAAGTTGGACCTTTCTATTGGCACTTCATATGATCTTAGGTCTACTATTATTAGGAAACAGTAGAAAAAAGAAATGGAGAAAAAATTGATGCTTATGAGTATTAATGATTTTTGTATCATTCTAAATATGGAATAAAGCTTGTGGTTTGGTTATTGGAAGAATGATAAACCGATATTGATCGAATCAATCTCCTATGCTGATTGTGCTTCTCTCTTTTGCTACCCAAATTTCTTTCACTTGATGCTAGTCTAAAGTAGAATTTTAAAATCCAAACTATTGGGTTCTAAGCTTGAGTGTAGCTATTGGCTTTATCCATGAAGAAGCTTAAAGCTCTGAACTTATTTTCTTTAAATTATCACTTTTGCTTGGGTTTTACTTTTGAATAGCCGGTCTGGATTAGAGATGGCAAAACGGGAAGCGTGGCGAGTTGGGTTTATTTCCCTATTCGCGGTCATTCTCGATCTAAAAAATTGGGAAAACTAGAATTTTTTATCTTTTATCATTGCTCTTCACTTATTAAATTGCATGTTACAATTACTTTAAGTAGCTTCAAATCCAAAAAGGATACGACTTTTACATCTTGGAAGCAGCCTGTTACAATGATGTAAAGCTGAGCCATATGAGCAGTGCACAGGCTGCTAATTTCGAGCTTTCTTGAAAGATACAGAAAGTGGAATTACTTAGTTGGAGGCTTGGAGCACTCTTGAGCTTGATGAAACATTATTATACACAGGTCTTCACTAGCAAGTTCCAAGACTTGTTTACCGGAACGGATTCGGTGCACGGAACGTGCACTAGTACGTACAGCATGCTCCCGTTAAATTTTAACGGTCATGACCCACAATCTCTCTCTCTCTCTCTCATGGTTCTGGTTCTTCCTCTCTCTCTCATGGTTGCTGGGTGTTTGATGTTTGTCCAAAGAAGTAAAATTTTGTTACCAGGAAGAATAGAGGAAATGAGGAAGGGAGAAAATCTGAAGACAAGGAGAAAGAGAAGAGAATTGGCTACTGGGTATAGTGGAGAAGGGGAGGAAGAAAGAAGAAAGCTGCAATCCCAGAGCACTCAATTGCTCTCGGAACCCATTCAGCCCAGCCATGGCTTCAATCAGAGCCACCGACGCCAATTCAACTCGAATCCTCGATATCTCTCTGTTCCACCGCTCAAACCTCAGCTCATCTCCACCAATTTCAGCCATGGGTCCATCCTCTCTGCAATTGCTCATCTCCACCAATTTCAGCCATGGGTCCATCCTCTCTGCAATTGGGTTGTTCTGCAATAGGGTTCTTGGATCTGAAAGGGGACGGGAGCATATGCGAAGTCCAGCATGGAAACTCGGCCAGCCAAGATTGCATCATCCACCGATCATGTCTTCAATCCTGCTACAGAGCCGCCCTGCTACAAAGCCTCTCAATCATCGATGTCCCCAGTTTGAAGTAGCAAGCCGTCATAACGTCAGTTAACATGATGGACGGCCTTGATGAAATAAAAAACTAGACGACGGTTGAGATTGCCCGTGCAAAGACACGGTCCGTGCATAGAATATTTTTCGCTTGTTTACATGCTACTTAATTGTGAGCGTTAGAAAAACTTTCTAAAAGTGTCAATAACATGCCCATCTTATATATATCCTCTTAAACCCTAGGTCTTATCAATTTCAGCTTAAATGCAGGGACATGTTCGAATGATATTTTTATACGGTTCAAATGAAAGTAGTCCAGAACCATTCTATCTATGTTTACGTATGTATCCCCATATAACATGAAGGCATTGAACTGCATAAGGTTAATATAATATTCTTGATCATGTTGAAGAATCTCCATGACTCCATCTGAATTGAAAGTGGAAAAAGGCCAAACATTTGGTTTGGCCTTTTGGGAATAGCGTGGTCAAATACACTGTGGGATTGAGTGGAATGGTATGTGGAAATGTGATTGGTGAATTAAAGCAAAGTTGATTGCTTTTATGACCAATGATACATCATCCACTTCATGAGTGAGTGACATTTTCTACTCGGACTCGACAAAAAGCCATTGAAGGTCAAATCAAATGGGATTGGATTGAGATTGTAGGTGTTCAATGGACTGATTGGGATCAATGTATGAACAGTTTGCGTGGAAATTTTCAAAGTACTCAATAGTTAAGAAAAGAGATCTGGGTGAGTGGAATGGAAAAGATATGAACGATATGCTAAGCACTTGTTAGAAGCAATTTTGATGTGTTAAAGGCCAACAATGAGTAAGAGTGGAAATGAAAAATGTGCATGGATATTGGTACAATGCCCTTATGAGTAGATTATGGGTCATTCGATCATGTCTCTATGAGCTAGAAGACAAAGGCTCGATCAAATTATTGGTTTGGTATTGAAAGGTGTTCGTCTTGGAGAGTTTGATTTCTCTCGCAAACAATTCGAGGGAAAGTATATGCATAACCGAAAGACGGTGGATACGATATTTTTACTTAATTTGTAATTGTAAAATATGGTGAAAGACCAATAGTAGAATTGACCTACTCATCTAAAATATGAAACTTGTTTGAAAACAATTATTTTCTCAAAAGATGTACGTACGTCTTACACATATTATGTAGGTGTAGGTTTCGATAATCTCAATTGGGATAAGTTGAAGAGAAAATAAAATTAAACATATCGTTGGGTTTTACTTGTATCGTTGGATATATTCTTTTTTTTTTAATGTTTTTTTGTTGTCAATCGGAGGGTTTAGGGTTTAGGGACACGATGTGGTCTGGTTGTTTTCAGACACGATGTGGATGAGGGCGAAATGGTTTTGCTTGACGTTGGATGCGGATCAATCTAATTGTAGCCTGTGGAAGTCAATATTTGTGGTTAGAGTTTGGGCCTTATTGACTCATGTTATCTGTAACCGCATGTTATTTGTTAGGGATATGAGTAGTTCCTCTTCTCCAGTTGGAGTTATTGAGAATTTACGTTGTCATTCCTATTGTTGTATTCTTATTATTTAAGAAATAAAATTGTTTCTTCTTCTTAAAAGAAAAAAAAAACTTGTATAGCATGTATATACGTACGTACGTACTCTTGCATAAGATGAATGACTTTAAGAAAGTTAAAATATGTTACACTTGCTTCTAAATTTAATATTGAAAGAAGTTTTTTTTTTAAGGCAAAACCCTTTGTTTTTTTTTTTAATGAAAGGCTTGGATAGGTAAAGGAAGTGATGTCTTCTTATCCTAATATATTAAAAAAATAACTAATTACTTTATGTTTGATTTGATGTAATCAATTTACTACGTCATCACCTGCATCACCATAAGAATTTAAGGAAAGTCATGATCATCAGTACCCAACCATGCATCTTTGGTGGGAAAGTCCAAGGCTCCCATATGTTTAATTAAACTAAACCCTAGCTAATCATGCTGCCAAACATAACAATTATTAGTTAATTAATAAGAATAATAAATTTCTCACGTGTTTAATTTAATTTTTTCATGTAGAAGCAGGTCGATCTTGGTGCAATTGGAAACCAGGGAACAATGGATGCTCGATGATGTTTAAGTTAACCAAACGATATGTTTTCATGTTGTTTTGTTTACTAGAAAATTAATGTAGTTCCTTTTAAGAGAGTTAAAGTGTGAAATGTGGGAAATGGTTAGTTGTATAACTTAATAATTATATATCTTGTCAATTTCTAGCTAGCTTGTCCTTCTCCATTTCATTTCAAATGAGAATTTTTGTGCTTGGTTGGAAAACATTAATGTTATTATCATTGACTATCCAAAGCTGATTGAAAGGTATTTAATTGTTTCTTTTTTTTATTTGGCCTGAAAAAATTCTTAATTGTCATTTATAAATTAGCTAATCTGTTTCACCCAACTATAGATCACCAAAGTTCATCCATGGGGTGTTGGTTACAACTTAAAACCTTTACCGGTTTTCTCCATTATTGGAAAGCTGTTTACCTTTGTGGGTTGCACACTTGTTTAAAATCAGTCTAGTTCTTTGTCTTTGGTAATTAATTAAAAAAAAAAAAGGTTGATTATAGGGTTGGCCTTTGAGTTTTTGCCTCAATTCTACTTTTGTACTTACGATACTTTGAAATTAATTTGTAGTCCTGCAACTTTTATCGAGTTTTTTTCTCTTCATATTCTTATGTATTTTTTAGCTCGCTTAATTTTTCTTTTTTGAACTTCAGAAGTAATTAAAAACTTGGCCTACGTGATTGAGAAACCTCTCTCTCCACTCATTTAAGAATTTATTTCTAGAAGACCACAATATTCAAAAACGAACTTGAAAAACAAAAAAAATAAAAAAAGGATAGAAGTTGATAGACTACGCACCACTATAATAAACCGTAAAGAAATGTGAAGTGGATGAAAAAAGCTTGGGATAGAGGTGAGTGGACAATAATTAGTAGCTGCATCCCATTGTTTGTCCAGACAAAACCCAAAGACTTGACTCAGTACTCACTCACTGGTGCCTGCAAGGATCTTTTGGCAGCTTAGCTAGCTATTCTTATCCACAGACATACACCTTTAATTAGCTAGCTAGCTTAGTCAGCTTAACAGTAATAAACAATGCCACCGGAATGTGAACTAAGTTTGTTTCTTTGTGTTAAAGTCAAGTCGATCGTAACCAACCCATGTGGTTGAGTTGGCACGGATGCAAGGTTGGGAACCCCCCAACCTGAGTTCGATCCCCAACTTGGCACACTTGGGCACATACTTGAAATATAGTTGTGTGAAGATTGGCCAGCTAGTTTGAGGGGCCCGCTGTGAGTGGGTTCGTGCGCTAGCGACCGAGAGATTAGTCTGGCATTAAGGCTTGGCCCCGCAATACCCCGGTAATGGGTGAGCGGGATGGGCTGCTGGGATACTCGTCGGGGGCTTCGGCCCAAATTGCATGTGTTCTTAGGTGGGTGCTGGTTCCTGACCGGCCCACCTCCAATGGATCAAAAAAAAAAAAAAAAAAAAAAAAAAAAAAAAAAGTCAAGTCGATCGTCTCCTAAAACATTAGTCATCACTAATTGGTAGTACTAGTACTTCTTTAGCTATGTAGCTTTTGTTCTTTTCCAGTTTTTTTTTTGTTTTCATTTATTATAGTTTAAATTATCGGCCTTATATATTCAATAAGCAAAAGAATATATAGATGGATATACTAATGACTTGCTACACGATCGAGCTGTACATCGAATAAATACCAAAACTAATAAGGGGTTGATCGATCAGGACACAACCTGCATATATATACAGACACACACACACACATATATATATATATATACACACACACACATATATATATATATGGGATTCCTGTGACAAATATTTAACTTTCCAGCGGGAGAGCAGTGAGGGCATGCATAAATTAATTAGTCCCCAACTCAACAACAAACAACCACAATAATATTGAAGTTTGAATTAATTATTAGTTCGGTGAGTTCTTTTTTCTACTCTTCTAGATTCTTTTTTCTACTCTTCTAGATCATGATGACATATACTCTTTGATATTTAGTCTACATAAAACCCTCGGCCATATATATACAAAACCCTAGCTAGGTCATTTATATAAAAGAGTCATTAAATTATCAAAAACTACGCTTAATCTCAAACTAAGCATGCCATATAATTTCAAATAGAAGTACGTTTGCAAGTAAATGTTTTATCCCCTAAATTGTTTGATTGTCTTATCCTTTATGAGTATAACATACAAACGTGAAAATGATGTTATTTAATCAAGGCCGATTGATTAACAATCTTATCAATAGAAACCCCGAAATGTAAAAACTATGTTGTTTTAACTTAACATTCAAGTAACCAAAGATAATTACAACAGTTACTCCATGCCTTCATTTTCTCTATTATATGCACAGTGACACTTGTTGCTCTCGAACGCAATTCACATTTTGTGTTATATTTCATAGAATGAAGCTTAATTGAATTTGGATGCATGCATGAGGCCGGCCAGAGATCGATCAAAGTGGGTGATGTGAAATTGGTCGATTGACCTTATCTTATCCCGATCTTCTGCAGAGGCCAAACGCAAGTCATAAGTGACAGAAACCCTAGCTAGTAACTCATCGACAAAAAACCCTAGCTAGTATGACATCACTCTCAAACCCTAATTAAACCCTATTCGTCGCACTCACTCGATCTTATATATAATTTTTCACCCTCTCCATTCCAAATTTGACTTATTGATCAGTGCATGAATCTAAAGCATGCCGATTTGATTTGGATGTCAATTCCTGATGACCAAACAAAAGTTAGTTGGACTGATCCATCTGTAGAAAAATGGGAAAGCCTTCACAATAAGAACGTTTGGTTTGAGAAGGAAAATACAAACTTGTCTGTCAATCCCATATCTATATCTTCTTCCATATATGTTCATCAACGACTGGAGGAAAGAAAAAGAAACGAAGAAGATAACAAGTAGTGAAATTACTATATTATCAAAGCAAAAACAAAACTCGCGTGATGACAGGTGAAAGCTAACAATTGCGTGCTCAATATTGCACATGGAAAAGGCTAACATTCCAATCTGATTTGGATGTCTGGATTCTCAAGGACAAGGGAGAAATGACAAATCACTCCCGGCCACTCTATGCCAACCTTTTTTTTGTGTGCCTTTCCTTTCGATAAAAATATAGATTTGGGAACATTTCCCACACGGTTGGTCTTGGGATTAGTGACTCGTCCTCGACTTAGGTTAATTTAATTATCAATATTTTTTTAGACAGAAAAGCCCAACGCGTAGACAAAATAAGCTTTCAGACGAAAAAAAAAGAAGACAAAATAAGCTTTCATACGTGTGCCACTGCCTTCCTATACCTATAATCCCAAAACCACACTCAAAATAAGAGAACCAGAGCACAAAGGAGAAAGTCTTATGTCCACCTAGGTGGATATTCACCTGAGAAATATCAGCCGTTGGATCGGCCAACTCTTCATCCAACCACACACACCCGTTGTATGCAAATCGTTGGATGACCCACCCTGCATGTTAACCGTTGGATTGCCCGATGATCGAATATCCACCTAGGTGGACAGAAGACACTCTGAGCACAAAATACAATATTGAAAAATTAATCCCCTTATCTTAAAACTTTTAACTGTGTGTTGTCATCTCTACATCATAATATTGGGAGCAGCGCGCATTTTTCCGAGAAACAAAAGCATCATAATCAAAAACAATCTTCTTCTTTTTTGAAGAATCTTTTTTTTTAGTTGGAGTTTCTACAGTTAGTTTGATTGATAGATACTGACGGAGTATTAATGAACCACTAAATTGAAGCAAAAAAAGTAATTTCACACTAAAATCTTTGATCTCCTTCCAAATTTACTATTCTCGTAATATGCTTGCTTATCTTTTTCGACCAAAATTAGCACAGTAGATAGCATTAACAATCAACTGTTAAACTAATCGAAGAAGTCAAGGAATTAAGAAATTTTTACAGTTTGAAAATAGATAGCAGTTTGGGGGTCCTATTCTTTCGTAGTAGGACATTCAACATTAACATTGAGTACACAGGAGAAGAAGTTCCCTCATGTCCGTCGTTTGTGAGCAATACAATCAATTTTTGTTGACTTCACTTGGCAGTCACAGACTCAGTGCATTAATGCATAAATACATTAAAGTACCTAGAACAATTCCGCGTAATAGAAGATACAATAGTAAAACCAATTTTATCTGGTGCGAGATTGGTTTTTACTATTGACCTAGTGACCTACTCGATCTTGCAAGCAACCAGTCAACCACTACATTACATAAAGTACGTTTATTTAGCCATCTAGAAATGCACAATAGAATTATCCAATAAATGTGACCACAAAACAAAAAAGTCCAGCTAATTAAATGGAACCTAGCTAGCTATCTCTACCAATCTCAATTTTCAGTAGAGATTTGAAAAACAGAGTAATGAGAACCCGAAAATCTTGTATTTACCTAAGTTGAAGTCAATATTGGTTGGTAATTCGTGACATTTCATGGTAAATCGTGGCATTTTATAATAATTCGTGTCATTTCGTGGTGTTTTACGGTAAGATTGAAGATATTACCATGATTACAAATAGAAGATTTATTTCAGTCGGTCAATTTCCTTCTAGAAGGTCGACCCCACGTGTCGCTTCTCAGACAAATTAATAGTCTGAGTGCATTGAATCGTACGTCATGGCAAATACTCCCTGACAAAAATCTTCTGGAAGAAAAAAAAAAAAAAAGATCGACCACACACCATTTGCCATTTAGGGCCACGTGGCCCCTCTGGGGTCACTCCACAGTTGTTTTGAACATTATCCACGGTTTTGAAAAATCAAGATTGGCGGCTTTCACATTTCTGCGGTTCAAAGATGATGATATAATTAATGCCCAAATAGCTATTTAATTTTCTCAATCCCTAAATATTTTATGTCGGTATGGTTTATCGACTCCATCTGTATATTTCTGTTTCTTGTTTTCCTTTCCCGGCGTCATCCATGCATGATATTACTAGCTTTTGAAATCTGGATGTGTTCACTGAACACTACAAACCTGTGTGGGTAAAAGTTTTCAACTTTGTTTTGATCACTTTTTTCTTTTGATTGTCAATTAATGATGCTAAAACTAGCTAGTATCGTGCTAGGGTTAGGGTTGGCTAGATTCCAATCAAGGAAGACATATAGCAACATACATAATATACGTGGGTAGTTCACTCTAATAGACCGAGATATCTTAAGATAAAATATTTCGCATGTCTGCATGCATGTGTTACGTGATACCATTGATAGTGGATCACATGGTTTCATCCAATTCAAGAATTGATATCAGAGCCGAAAGTTCGGCGGCTAGGACACATCATCCAAGGCGGAGTTGACACAGAGTCAAGGTGACACCTGAAAGACGCGAGAAATGGAACCAATTATAAAAGAAATTCCTAACATGGTGCACGTACGTGAAGCAAATTCTCATCAATATGGAGTTGGTAACGGCTCATGATATGACTTAAAGAGTGCATCTCGCTAAAGTGGAGATTGTTAGGGTGGGGTGGTTCCGTGCAAACGAAAGATGTTACAAACAAACTACAGCAGATCCGCTACGGCAAAAACACATCTGTATTCTCTATTATCTCATTCCTTGCTTCAATGCTACTCCATTAATCCCTTGCTTCATCCCTTAGCCAATTAATTATTGTATAACACAAGCTTTTCTCTGGCCAATTATTAGCTTCTTCTTTTTCTTCTTTCGTCGTCTCTTCCAAGTTCCAAGTCTTGCATTTTTCTTCGAGTCTTGTTTCTACTTCAAGTCAAATATATGGCCGACGTACCTAATTTGATTCCTGGTCTACTTTCTCAGTTGCTTCCAATCTTTAGTTGCGAGCATGTGGTGTGTGGGTCACAAATCAATAAAGCTAGTTCGTGATGAACAAGTGGAAACGAAAGGGGAAAAAGTGATGCACGAAGATGCACAAGATCCTCCTTTCCAACAACGTTCACAAAATAAATAATTAAAAGCTTAAGCTAAGACAAAAATTAGATTATATAAAAGTATGTGTTGCCAATAATGAAGAAACTGAATCCGAGAGATACTGAGATACAAATACCATAAGACAAACTTTACAGTCGGGCTTATGTTTTTGGCCACGGACGCCATAAGTATTTAATCATTTATGCAGAAAAAAATAAGCTTTTAATTATGGAAAAGAAAAGAGGACAAAAATAAAAACTTTCAACAGCCCACCACCTTGGTTGATGAGTTTAATTGAAGATGACTTGATGTACATAGTATCTGCTTTGATTGTTTTTTATTGTATTCAGGTGTGCGGTACCTTTTTTTGTGTCTAAGGTTTATCTCACGTGGTTTACTTAGAAAAGGTTTAACGAGACCACTTTTAAAATACTGATTTCAAGGAGCTAAACAATGAGATACCAGGTTAACGTCTCGAAAAATCCTAGAGTAAATTGTGGTTTCATGATTTGACTATCAAAGTTTTCAAGTACGTACTCGACACATTAAAATTTAATTTATTTAAAAAGTCAACTGAATCAAAAATCAAATATGTCATAAATGACTACAATAACAATTGAGTCGCTAATCAATGACCACTTAATTAATTGCTAAAAAAAATCAATGATCACTTATACAAAATTATAGGCTAAATTAACTTTATAGATTGGGAACCACCACTGGTGGTCGAGTTGGTAAGAGCCTCCAGGTGTAGTACCCCCCTCCCCTCACCAGGGTTCGAATCCTGCCGACTACGGATTGAAGTTAAATCTCAATTCATTCTGTGGCTGGCCAGCGGGAGGAAGCGTTCTGACAAAATCTCCGACTGCTGATTAGTTCTTGGGCCTAGGAAGCCTTTGGGATACCGCGAGAGTTCTCTAAAAAAAACAACTTTATAGATTGGGGTTTTGGATTCAAACCTTCAATTCGTTCAAAGTTAACCGTCCTTGGCTTTTCAACTTGAAATTAGGTTCAGGCCAGAGTTTCATACTCTCTTTACTAGCCTTCTTGCACTCGATATGTGCGTATGAGAAACGTCATTTACCTATTTTGTTTTTCCGCGATATTTGCCCTCCGTTTTAATTTTTGAAATTAAATAATAAATAAAGTTAGAATATAAAATGAGAAAAGATATTTAAAAAAACTTTAAAAAATATAAAATAAATAGGCAAGTGAGCAAGTTAGTGTGGAGCTCTCATATTATTTTATTTATTTTTTATGCAATTTTATTATTTTACCCTTAGTTTATTTTATATATAAGATTATAAGCTAATATAGTTAAAGAATGACAAATCTTAGATTTTTGAATGTTTAGTTGTTTACCAAGAACTTAAGTTTTTCCTTTATAACATGATTTGAATTTAATTTGATTGGTCATTAAAAATATGAATTTGAATTTAATGACAATTAAAGCTTTGAATTTGATGCATCATGTTTTAATTACGGCTATCAATATTGTCAAACATGCCTTTCAATTCATTTGAATCCCGTAGATTTGTAAAATTGTCAATGAGACAAATCTATCGACAATAACGTAGAGGGAATAAATAACTGACAACGTAAAGGTCACAGATATGAATGTCACTGGTATTAGAGAAGGGGTGGGGTGGAGATAATATAAAAAAAAAATAAAAAAAAATCTACCGATATGTGACATTAAAAGCTGCCTAACTTAAAGTGTGAGTCGGTGACCGTTGTAAGGGAAAATACAAATCCCTCTTCTTTGGCGGGTAAATGTAAATCCATATTATTTTGACGAATAAATGTGAATTCATTTTAATCTGTCGTAAAAGATGTGTCGTACATTACTCTGAAAGTGAAATTCACAATAGACAAAAGTGTAATCATTGATCCTCAAGGCCTCGACAAACACCATATGGTTAAAATGGCACACTCGAGTAGCTAGTCTCACTTATGCATTCCCTTCTTCAAATCCCATCCACCCATTCTTCCTCTTCGTCTTTTGTCAAACCCCATCATGCCATTACCAAACCTCAAAAACCACCTCCTCCATCTCTACCTCCTCTTCTTCCTCTTCCACCTCTCCGCCGCGGCCGACGAGCTTCAAATCCTATTAAAACTCAAATCCTCACTCCAGGACTCAAACGCCAAACTCTTCGCCACATGGGACTCCACCGCCAATTCCTTGTGCACCTTCACCGGAATCACCTGCAACGACGCCGGTGAGGTTCGAGAAATCGAACTCTCGAACCAGAAGCTGTCGGGGTCGCTTCCGTTGGACTCGATATGCCTACTTCCGTCATTAGAAAAGCTCTCTTTTGGCTCCAATTTATTGCACGGGATAATCACGGAGGACTTGAAAAACTGCACGAATTTGAAATACCTGGATTTGGGGAATAACTTGTTCGCGGGATCATTCCCCGACATATCTTCCTTGTCCAAATTGGAGCATCTCCATTTGAACAACAGCGGATTTTCCGGGATATTCCCGTGGAATTCGCTGACGAACATGACCGGTCTGATTCGTTTGAGCTTGGGTGACAACCCCTTTGATCCGAGCCCGTTTCCCAAACAAGTCACGAATCTCAACAAGCTCGAGTGGCTTTACTTGGCAAACTGCACAATCCAAGGAACCATACCCAAGGAAATCGGGAACTTGGTCGAGCTTATCAACCTGGAGTTGTCCCATAGCAACATGACCGGAGAAATTCCGGCCGAGATTGGACAGCTCACCAAGCTCTGGCAGCTCGAGCTCTACGCCAACAAGTTCACAGGAAAGCTTCCTTTCGGGCTCAGAAACCTCACCAAACTCGAGAATTTCGACGCCTCTGAGAATTTTCTGGAAGGCGATTTGAACGAGTTGCGGTTTTTAACCAACTTGGTTTCTCTGCAACTGTACGAGAACAATTTCTCCGGCGAAGTGCCAGTGGAATTCGGCGATTTCAAGAAGCTTGTGAATCTGTCTTTGTATTCGAACAAGCTGATCGGTCCTCTGCCTCAGAAATTGGGCTCTTGGGCGGAGATGAACTTCATCGACGTGTCTGAGAATTTCTTGACGGGGACTATTCCACCTGACATGTGCAACAAAGGGACGATGATGCAGCTTCTTATGCTTCAGAACAAGTTCACCGGCGAAATTCCGGCGAACTACGCGAAGTGCACGACGTTGACCCGGTTCAGAGTCAACAACAACTCGCTCTCCGGTGTCGTTCCGGCTGGACTCTGGGGCTTGCCGAATGTGGAAATCATTGACATCACTTCAAATCGGTTTGAAGGCCCGATTACTTCCGATATCGGAAACGCCAAGAAGCTTGCACAGTTGTTTGTGAGTTACAATCGGTTATCTGGTGAATTACCAGACGAGATTTCGAAGTCAACGTCGTTGGTTTCGATTGTGTTGAATAACAACCAGTTTTCCGGTAACATTCCAGCGAAGATGGGTGAATTGAAGAAGTTGGGTACTCTGTATTTACAGAGCAACATGTTCTCTGCTTCAATTCCAAAGTCATTAGGAAGCTGTAGTTTTCTGAGTGACTTGAACATGGCAAACAACTCTCTGTCTGGTGAAATCCCATCATCTTTGGGCTCTTTGCCGACCTTGAATTCTTTGGATTTGTCTCATAATCAACTCTCCGGTAAAATCCCGGAAAGTCTAGCATCTCTGAGACTAAGCATTCTTGATCTTTCCCACAACAGACTAACCGGAGCTATACCGGAATCTCTTTCCATCGAAGCCTACAACGGCAGCCTTTCCGGTAACCCCGGTCTCTGTAGCATGGACATCACCTCCTTCCCGCGGTGCTCGCCAGAAAAGGAAATGTCCAAGGATGTCAGGACACTCATTATTTGCTTCTCAGTGGGTTCAGCAATCTTGTTTGTTTCACTCATATTCTTCTTGTTCTTAAAGAGGAAGGAAAAAGATCAAGACCGTTCATTGAAGGAAGAATCTTGGGATGTAAAGTCGTTCCATGTAATAACCTTCAGCGAGGATGAGATTCTTGATTCCATCACTCAAGAGAATGTAATTGGACAAGGAGGTTCTGGAAATGTTTACAAAGTCTCACTTGCCAATGGGAAAGAACTCGCCGTGAAGCACATATGGAACACCGACCCAAGCGGCCGGAAAATGTTTAAGAGCTCCACGCCGATGCTCGGAGGGAGACGGGGCAGTAGTGGATCGAAATCCAAGGAGTTTGATGCTGAGGTGCAGACATTGAGCTCAATAAGGCATGTGAATGTGGTGAAGTTGTTCTGCAGCATTACTAGTGAGGACTCGAGCCTTTTGGTCTACGAGTACTTACCGAATGGAAGCCTGTGGGATCGGCTGCACATGTGTGTGAAGAATAAGCTTGATTGGGACACAAGGTACGAGATTGCAGTCGGAGCAGCCAAAGGGTTGGAGTATCTGCACCATGGCTGTGAGAGGTTGGTGATTCATAGAGATGTCAAGTCGAGTAACATTTTGTTGGATGAGTTCTTGAAGCCTCGGATTGCGGATTTCGGGCTTGCCAAGATTGTTCAGGCTAATGGAATGAAGGACTCAACTCATGTTGTTGCTGGAACACATGGCTACATAGCTCCTGGTTAGTAATCAAATTCTTAATTTGTATACATTTTTTGTTTTCAGGTAATTAATTTGTTATTGTACTAATTTGATTTTTGGTTATGCAGAATATGGTTACACCTACAAGGTGAATGAGAAGAGCGATGTCTATAGCTTCGGAGTGGTACTGATGGAGCTAGTAACCGGAAAAAAGCCGATAGATCCATCCTTTGGGGACAACAAGGACATAGTGAACTGGATATGTGGCAATCTGAAGAGTAGAGAGTGTGTGTTTAGTGTGGTGGACTCATATATTCCTGAGGCCTATAGGGAAGAGGCTATCAAGGTATTGAGAATTGCAATTCTATGCACAGCTAGGCTTCCTGAGCTAAGACCATCCATGAGAAGTGTGGTCCAAATGCTTGAAGAAGCTCATGAGCCAATGAAATTGCTAGGTGTTGTCATCAGCAAAGATGGTTCTAGTAAGAAAATGGAAGTACCGAAAGGTACAGAGAAGTGAAAATCCAGACTGGGGTTCAAAAATTAGTCGAAGCAACTCGATCGATCGTCGTTTCCGGCCATGGTTATAATTGATTTCCACTTGAAACAACTTGGAAACATTGTGTAATATATGAGATTGAACTGAGAATAGTGCCTGTAACATATTAGCCAGAGCCACCCACCAAAATCATATATGTTTGTAATTTTGTTAATGTATAATATGGCAAGGCTCCTTTTTGTATCATATATCATAAAGTATCAAGCTGCTAAGTCGCTTGCTTGATAGGAAAGCTAGTTTTATTGAAAAATTTGGAGAACAGCCGAGGTTTAGACCCTCAAGACTTCTAAACTTTTCTTGAAAAAAAAGTAACTACTTGAATGAGATTCAGGTATCATCACTCACAGGAGTTCGAGCAATACTCCTATGAGTGATACCAATGCAAGTATAGTGGTGAATGATGGTTGAACATGATGGCATTGGTCTTCAGAATAATATGACATGTGATTCATGTTTTAAGACATACATTTTTTTAACTTCTGCATCAACAGAAATATGCTAGAGCATCTCTAACAACTTTTCTATAATTTTTTTTTTTATAATATTAATAACAGTTTTTAAAGACGACAGTAATAATAATAATAATAATAATAATAATAATAACAATGATAATAAATGGTAAAAGTAAAGTGGCCGGGTTCAAGAATGACACATCAATGGACGTGCAAAACATATATATACATACACACTACTAGAACTCAAACACACAGGCAGCCAAAGTAAATATATATTACACACTCTCCCTCAAACCATCCTCAATCTCTCTCTCCCCCCCATTAACGTGTGTTGATTAGTGATTACAATGGGTCTAAGCGAAAATGCAAGGAGAAAAAGAAACGAAAAGAACAAGAACAAGAAGAATAAGGCCAAGACTTCTGCTTCTGGTTTTGCTTCCGATTCCGAAGTCAATGCCAGTTCTGCTTCGGTTTCCAAAGCCAATGCCACATGTTCGTCTTCTTCATCTGCGTCTGAAAGGCACTCCACTCCTCCTTCGATCTTCTTCTTCTTCTTGTACTGCGATTCTTTAATTTCCTCTAATATTTCACTCAAAACAACAAAGAAAAAAAAAGATAGATTCAAAATGTACATTAAAAAAAGTAAGCGATCTCACGAACCATATACAAAATTACAAATACCATATATTATTCAGTTTCACCTTCAAATATATACATTTCATTATTTTTGTCATTGTTAAAAATGTTAAAATATGCATGCAGTGCAATGCAGTAAATCTTCATTAGTGTCCAGATACATAAAGTAATTGTGATTGTTTCATAACAAATGTGTTTACTCTCGAATCATACAAGAGTTATGGACCATAAACCCATAACAAATATGTTTCTTGAATCATACAAGAGTTATGGACCATAACAAATGTGTTTTCTCGAACTGTCACCTTTAGTGCATACAATTCCTCATCATCGTCATATTTTGGAAGTCATTCTTGTGCATCACATTTTGCTCATCAGTATCATTTTTCAGAACTCCTTGATTCTTGTCCAACTGGCTTTGCTCCTCGAAGCTTAAGGCCTGAACATGAACAAACATACAAATCTGCTAAAAAAAGAATGTAGAGAATAAGGAAATGAAGTCTAAATGAGATTGACTTGGCAACCAAAAGCTATGTCTTCTAGTAAAACTAGGAGCGAAGTACACAAAGTCCACTCTGAGTTTGCTATAGAGAAGTACACAAAGTCGAAGCAACTCGATCGATCTGTCGTTTCGATGGTTATAATTAATTTCCACTTGAAACAACTTGGAAACATTGTGTAATATATGAGATCGAACTCAGAATATATAGTGCCCGTAACATATTAGCCAGAGCCTCCAAAATCATATATGTTAGTAATTTTGGTAATGTATAATAGTGGCAAGGCTCCTTTTTGTGCCATATATCATAAAGTATCAAGATGCTAGTGCCTTGCTTGATAGGAAAGCTAGTTTTATTGAAAAATTTGGAGAACAGCCGAGTTTTAGATCCTTGAGACTTTTAAACTTTTCTAAAAATTGTAACTACTTGAATGAGATTCGGGCATCACTCAAAGTTCGAGCTCTACTCCTAGTGTATTGATGTTTTAAGACTGCATCTTTTAAACTTCTGCATATATAGGAATATGCTTAGAACATCTCTAATCACTTCTCTATAATATTACCATTGATTAGATTGAGTTAAAAACAGTTTTCAAAGACGGCAGTAATAACAATAAGGTTAGGGTTTCTATTACAAATAGTACATGAACTTATCCGTCACTATATACATGGTACCTAAGCATACATTTTGATCACAACCGATACCTGAACTCTTCGATTTTGTTTCAAATGGTACCTATGCTAACTTTCCATTCATATTTCGTTAAAAATAAGGTTAATTTTGTCAATTCAATCATTCTCAATTAATTTTTAGGTACCATTTGTAAAGAATTCAAAATTAAAACAAATAAATGATAAGAATTAACAAAATAAATGAAATTAATTTGATATTTTATTTTGTTAAGAAAATAAAAGAAATTGAATCTTGCTTTCTTTTTACATTAATTTCTTAATTCTAACCATCTTTAAAAGATGAAAAGTTTTTCAAATTTTTTTTAATATTTTTTTCCCGGTCTTGCATCTTTAGTATTTTTTTCGTTTGATACTTTGTATATTTTTAAAAGAAGTTTTTATCATTTTGTAATAGTTTTTATTTAATTTTGATTTTTGATTTTTGAGTTTTGAGTTTTATATAAAGTAGTACTTGAACTAAATAGAAATGGGTAATTTTGTCCAATCACTCTCAGAAATGGATAATGTGCAATGCACATGTCATTTTTTAATGGAATATGAACGGAAAGTTAGCACATTTATTTGTTTGTCAAAGTTAGCACATTTATTTATTTGTAATGCACCAGTTCCATTTTGTTTGTCACAAGTTCCAAGTTAATTTGTACTAGAGCTCATTTTCTTCCAGGTTTGTACTAGATATAATATCTATGAACCCAGAACTAGAAACAATATATAGTTGTAAAAACGTAGCTGCATCTATGCATGAACCCTAAAGGGTAGTGTATATGTTGATCGAGCTAGGAAAGAGTGAATATTAAGTGACATTATATATGTTATATATTGATGGAGTTTGGCCATGCATAAAAAAAAATGGTAAAAGTAAAGTGGCCGGGTTCAAGTGCATGACACATCAATGGACGTGCAAAACATATATATACATACACACTACTAGAACTCAAACACACAGGCAGTGAAAGTAAATATATATTACACTCTCCCTCAAACCATCCTTAATCTCTCTCTCTTCTCCATTAATGTGTGTTACAATGGGTCTACGCGAAAATGCAAGGAGAAAAAGAAATGAAAAGAAGAAGCACAAGAAGAATAAGGCCAAGACTTCTCCTTCCGAAGCCAAGGCCAGTTCTGCTTCTGCTTCCGAAGCAAATGCCACATGTTCGTCTTCTTCGTCTACGTCTGAAAGAAGGTATTGTGACCCCACTGCTTCTTCTTTCTTCTTGCACTGTGATTCTTTGTTGAGTTTAGGCCTCGTTTCACTTTATGCCCAATCACCTCAATTTGCTTTCTTTTCTTGATTCTCGGTGGTGCGGGGCCTTGTTTCAGTTTAGGGTCTTTCATTTTCAAAGATTCTCACCGGTATCAGACAAAATTTCCTTGTTTCCGTTTCGTTTGTCACAAGTTCCAGGTAAATTTGTACTAGAGCTCATTTTCTTCCGAGTTTGTACTACATATAATATCTATGAACCCAGAACTAGAAATAATATATAGTTGTAAAAACGTAGCTGCATGTATGCATGAACCCTAAAGGGTAGTGTATATGTTGATCGAGCTAGGAAAGAGTGAATATTAAGTGACATATATTATATATATATGAGCTTAGTGAAAACGTAACGGCTGCAACTTTTAATTTCCTCTAATATTTCACTCAAAATAACAAAGAAAAAAAGGTAGATTCAAAATGTACATTAAAAAAAGTAAGCGATCTCATGAACCATATACATAATTACAGATACCATATGTTGTTTAGTTTCACCTTCAAATACATACAATTCATTATTTTTGTCATTGTTAAAAATGTTAAAATATGCATGCAGTGCAATGCAGTAAATCATCTAGATACATAAAGTAATTGTGATCGTTTCATAACAAATGTGTTTTCTTGAATCGTACAAGAGTTATGGGCCATAACAAATGTGTTTTCTCGAATTGTCACCTTTAGAGCATACAATTCCTCTACCATGAATCCATAACCCAACACGGCGGTGCAACCACCCCAACCTCTACCAACTACCACAAGCCCAAAAAAAAATTACCCAAAAATTGAAAAATTCACCATTTACAAACAGTCACCTAGATGTTGGAATTACGGTTTAAGTTTTGAAGAACACAATGACAATTATCAGAGCACTTACCAACTTTTAACAAACACCTTCAGGGCATACTATTTTTCTACCAGAAACCCACAACCAAAAACAGCCGCGCCACCGCCACCACCGCCCCAACCACCACAAACCCAAAAAAAAAGAAAAAGCCGGAGCCATTTACAAATACAAAGCTACCAAAATCTTAGAATGACTGTTTGAGTTCTACATAACACAATGACCGCCTTGAACTCTGCAATTATCTTCCCGATATTCATTTTGCGAGAATTTATGGAATTCTTAGAAATCCCAAATTGAGATTTTTTTAAAGGACTAAGAAAGATGTATTATTTTGAAAATGGTGGAAAACAATAAAAAAGAAAAAGAAAAAAGAAAAAAGTAAAAGCGACATGGAAGAGGTTCGAACCCCGGTGGTGTCATCGGTGGTACCACTATGAATTTACTATATACTATTTGTTGAAAACACTGTTCATCGGCTTATGAATAGTGTTTACGGTCTGTATGAACAGTGCCGGTTCGAGCCCAGCCGAGCCGAGCTGAACAGATGGTAAATGACTATTTTATCCCTCCGACTGTTTATTTACATTTCTGCCATTCTCTCTCTTTCCTGCCTCTCTCCCGTCTGCCTCTCTCTCTCTCTCCTGTCTATTTACGGGGGTGTTGAATTTGAATTGGGGGTAGATGCAATACAGTGGTGCTCGGTTTCTCTCTCCTCTCTTTTATCTGCGTTTTTTCACTCAAAAACCAAGAATCTTTTGGATTTGCCTAGAGTAGGAGATGAGGAATGAAGCTCTCTTCTGCCCAGAAAAAAATACCCACCTGCCCACTCATAGGTGAGAAAACCAAAGAAAAATTGAGAATGATTGTGTAACCAAAATAGCAAACTGATATGGGAAACTCATGGATCATAATCATGAATATGATTGATCAATCTTAATTGACAAAGAGCAATGATCAATCTTAAGGCTTCTCCGTTGCTTTCTTCATTTGTTTTCTGGGTTTGTTTTGTTTTGTTTTTTTTTTAAATTTATTTTTGGATAGTATTTTTATTTATCTTTTTTAAAAGATTAATATTTTGTAAAATAAAATAAAAAGTGTAAAAGAAATTGGGGTCATAAAGGTATTTCCACCTAAATTATGGCCCATGTGAGCAACATATGATAACATTTAACGATTCATTGACAGAAATTAGACGTATATATGTCATTGATAGTTAAAATTAAGTTCAGGTAGCACATTGATTGTTTTTAAAGTTTGAGTATCACATGGTGAGAAAGAGTTCAGACATTGTTAAAGTCAAAAACCCTTATATTATTTAATAATATCATAGTGCAGTTATTTTTTTAAAGCTATTCAATTTGAACTTTAAAGTAAGAACTATCCTTACTATAATACGAATAGGAAAGTAGTTGTAAAATAATTAACAAATTAGAGGATGCTCCATCTTGGCTTGCTAGCCATTTGGAAGCTCGCTCGAGGTTGGCAACGTAAAAAAAACACTCAAAATCAAGAGGGGTCCCAAAGTACAGAGATAATAAAACGACTTAGTTGTGAGTGAACTTTTTTGAACTCCGCCTTTATCAACGTATTTTCTTTGTAACTTAAGCTTGCTAAACAAAGCATAAAAATACTATTTGGATTTCTTATTTAATTTTGATGCTTTCTAAATTTCATGTATTTTTTTAGTATTTTTTACATATTCTAAACATTTTTGAAAACCGCAACATCGTGCGGGCACTATTGCTAGTTATATATACTAAAAGCGTAAGCGTTTATGAACAGTAACCTTCATATTGAATGACCATTTTGCCCTTTATCTTCACTAAATTACATGTGTGCCACTGCCTGCTTTTCTTTTCTTCTTTTGTTTCCCCGTCTTCTTCTTCTTCTTCAACCCTGATTACAGACGCAAAAGTGAGACAGAGACGCAGAGACAGACGGACAGAGAAACAGAGTGCATAGACAGCGAAAAGAGACACCAATCTCCTGTGCTCTTCGAATACGTCGTGCCACTGCCTTCTTTTCTTTTCCGACTTCTTCTTCTTCAATTCCATACACAGACGGAAAAGAGAGAGTGACACAGAGAGAGAGAAACAGAGGGTGCATCTTCCAACTCCGAGGCCACCACCACATCCTGTTGAGATAGTCCATCCCCGTCTCCATCTCTCACGCTACCACCGCTTCCATCTCCTACATCGCTCTTGCTTACTCCGACGCCAAATCCACCATATTCTCCGACGCCATTATCAAGTCCTCTCCCGGGAAAATTCCAAGAACAGGTTCAATATCTTCTGTCTGATTCAAAAGGGAAGAACTTGCATCAGTATCTCAATTTCAATTCAAACATGGGATTAAGTCGTGTTGAAAAGAATTGGCTTTGGTCAGGTTCTATATTTGTATGCATGTATGAATTCTCTAGGAAGTTTGACAATCGGTTACTTTAGAATTTGTTTTTTGGATTGAGTCAAATAATAATGTTTACCATAGTGGAAGAGAATTTTCAATTACAATACAATTTTTAGTTCAGCATAAGGATTGAGGTAGGTTTTGAAATTGAAGCCGAAGTTCAGTGTGTGGCCGAGAAGTTGGCTACTGATGCATGTCAAGCAAGATTGCATCTTCTGATTTTCCATATATTCATCCGAATACATCATGTTTTGAATTTTTAGTATTGAGGTAATATTGTCTTCATAAGGATGAACACTGCTAAACAGAGGCTTGAGAGCTACTAAAGAGAGGCTTCTGCTAGAGGCATGGATGGGGGGCTGAGTGCTATTGTTCAAACAAACAGGCAGTTAGTTTTAATCTTTTTCTTTTGGCTTCGGTCCTGTGGGAGGACAAAGTGAAGGAGCTATTAATTTTTTCTTTTCTTTTTTGATTTATATACATCCAATTTATGTTCTTAAAGTAAACAATTTTTGCTTTCGGAGAAAACCAGAGAGAGCAAGGAAAATAATTGGAACTCTTTGAAAGTGTTTGCAAAACCTTTTGTTTTGTTTGTTTTTCATGAACTGCTTTCCTTTTGTTACTAGATTTTAAGGATTAGATGAAGTCCTATACTTGGTTTTTTTGTGTTAAACTTTTGAAGCTTCAAAGGGAGAAGATATTGATGTCAGTTTTGTTGCAAAGTTATTTAATCAGCTGCAGGAGATAGCAAGATGGAAAGGGGGGAATGAAAAAGAAATAGTGAATGGTTTCTACCATCGGTGGTTGCTTCTGGTTGTTAATCCATAAAACTTGAGTTTAATCTGCTTTCAATGAAAAAACCAATATAGAGGATTTGTTTAAAACTTTGTTTTTAGTTGAGTTTTTCTTTGGCTGTTATGCATAGATAGTGTCATTGGAATATAAAGCTATATAGTTATAATGACTGGTTCGATTCTTTTCTGTTAATGTGATCAAAGAAAGCGAAGTGACGATAGAAATTCATGTTTTTTATCACACTGATTTAAGATGTGATGTTACTGTGAATTCCGACAGCTTCCAATCGTTTTCTATCAATTTTTATCCTCCTTTTTTTTAAATAGGATGTCCTTAAAATTAAATTACGCCCAAGTGTCTAACATTGAATTATGGGAGTGCTTTGTGACTTTGCGTGAGAAAAACATAGTTGATGAAGGCCGAATGGCTTATTTGTTATGCTATCTGTATGTTTGGTATATTACTTCTCTGTTTGGCTTATTCTATCTCAATCTTTTTTGACATGTTTGGCATATAAATGGCTGTATTCAAGAAACTAGATTTGTAGATATATATATATATATATGTCTTCAGAAAACGCGGTGGACTATCTCAACAGGATGTAGTGTATCGGAAAACACTACGCCATAGCAACAAGTGTAATTTTTAGAAAACCTAAAGAAATAATGAGCTGCAACTTATCATGTATTGTTCTATGGTTAAATTTTGTTCAGGTTCCCAATTTTCTAATGATAGTAACGCTTCAAGGTTATGATGAATTAAGTTTCTCATTTGTGGTTGGCTTACTTACCTATTACCTAACCCTTCATTTGGTTTCCAGTAAAGGGTTGAAAATAACCAATTGAATGGTGTTTGATACTATTAAAGTTTCCAATCAATTAAAGAAATGAAACCCTTAACGATACCAACCAAAGCAATTGAGTGGCTAACTAATCTAAATAGCTCCAAGAAGCTGAATTAGCTAAAGGGTTTTACTTTTCCCTGTTTCCCAACATAAACGAAAAGAAAAGACATAAAGATTTGTTACAAAACAGTATAGTTTGATTGTACTACGAGTAATTACTATAGTTGTCTTTGAGTTAGTAAAGCCTTAATTGGGTGAATGCCAGATTCCATTTATGCTATGCTATGCATGAGACTCTACTCCATTATTGTACAAACACTTTGGTCACCTTTAAATTCAAAGCAAGATTTGACAGTGAATTTCTGTCTGGACAAGCTTTAAAAGCTTTATCTACCATGGCCAGGACTGAGGACTACTACCACTCTTCTTTTTTCTTCATTACTTCCAAAACCAATGTAGCAGAAGGGTTTCAGATCTCATATATTGTATATTGACTGTTCGATATCAACTCGATGAAACTTAACTGATGAATTTGTGTTAAAGTATGTTTTAAATCTACTTAATATACATGGATATACGATCATTTAAACGAATATTGCATTTGTCTTTTATACTATTTGTGTTACTATTTATAAATGGCAGAAGCATCTAATGACACGTGTGGATGGATTTATTATGATGAAAGTTCAAATCTGCTCTAAGATAGTCTTTTAAAATGGTTCTAGAATTGGAGTGGAACTCTTTAAGATTGAACTTGCTCATCTTCACTAATTTCAAATTCCATATGTTGCAGTTCATATTTCTCATACTTTCAATATCCTTTTAATCACGAAGCAGTTTTTAGTATAGATAATTATTATTGCATGATAGTACACCATGCTAAGCCATAAGGAAAACATTCATTCATGTTAAAATATATATCAGGATAGGCATTAGGAAAACAAAACTCTAAATCATTCAGGTCAAAGAATATCAAGAGAGGCACAGGGAAAACCTCGCTTCCATGACTACTTCTGTTTTAGTTGGTCCATCTTAATATCTTAAGATTAATTACTATTGATTTCTTACCGATGTGTTGTGTGGCGTTGCAGTGCTCCATCTTATTTATGTTTATTTTTTATTATTGTTAGCAGCCATTGGCAAAGGAGCTTGGAATAAGGGTGGTACCAACTTTCAAAATTCTGAAGTACGACAAGGTTGTAAAGGAAGTGACGGGGGCCAAATTGGACAATAGATCTGACAGTAATTTTAATTCGGAGATTAAGTTCACTCGATTTGTTCTCAAGTGATTCTAATTCGACCAAAAAAAAAAAGTAAGCTCATTTGTGCTGCTATTGTTGTGTTTGAAGTTTTGAATCTCCAAAGTTGAATATGACCAATTTATAATAAAATATTTACAAATGCACTCCAACAGTTTTTCAGTTTTTCGGCTAACACACAATTGATTATAAAATGTCTACGAATGATGTATGAACTAATTTTTTATTTTTATTTTTTACTGTTAATATAGCATTGCATTTATGTAAGCTAACATTTATGTATCAGAATGGTTTTTCGACAAAGAAGAAACCAACAATATATTGTTTTGAGCGAAAAAAGAAACACAACTGATCTCACCGTTAATATAGCATTGCATTTATGTAAAATGCAATGTTGAATATGACCAATTTATAATAAAATATTTACAAATGCACTCCAACAGTTTTTCGGCTGACATACAATTGATTATAAAATGTCTACGAATGATGTATGAGCTAATTTTTTATTTTTCTTTTTTACTGTTAATATAGCATTGCATTTATGTAAGCTAACATTTATGTATAGAAATGACTTTTCGACAAAAAAGAAACTAACAATATATTGTTTTTGGCGAAAACACCAGATTTTTGAACGTGTATATAATTTTGAAATCTGGCTAAGGCACCAGAATCTTGGGATAAGTAGAACAATGTATAATATAGTTTTAAAGTATAATGTACTTATAAAACAGTTTTCAACTCATATTGGTAATTTACCCGCAGCATCGCGCGGCCTCCACACCTAGTCTTATTCTGCTGCATGCATATAATAAGCTTAAATATCTGCAATTAAGCCCAAGACACAAGTCGTCGCAATTTCATTCTAATAATAGGGTTCGTCATGAAATTGTCAAATTGCTCATATATGTTCAGTTGTTCACAATACTACTCCATGAGTCCATGCATCAACATTCTATAGTATAAAAAAATAATCTATACTATTATAATGAGAACACCTATTGTCAATCAAAACAGAATTTTTTTACCAAAACAACCCTCAAGAATTAAATAACTTTGGATAAAAATCAATTGTTAGGGACAAAAAGGTAAAAAAAAAAAATTTAATAAAAGAATTAAAAATAAAAAAACTACCCACTACTTTTCAGAGATAATTATCGAGTACCCACAGCTATATGGAAATAACTACTCACAAGGCCACAACTCTGTCTACATAACTTCCCACACTTTTTTTCTCAAGAAAAAAACTGTCACACATGCAGAATATGTGTCCACAATGCTAGTTAAATATTACCACATAAAACTATAACAATGAAAAAGGAATGATGGATCAATCATACTTACCCCTGACTTTTGTTTTGTCTGAATATTCCTTCAGAGGTCCCTCATACTTATTTCGTTCATCATCATGTATTTAAGAGTGAAACTGAACAATATATAGTATATATATATGGTTAGTGAGATCGCTTACATTTTTTTGTTTGGGTGAAATATTGGAGGGAATTAAAAAGAGTTGCAGTCATATCTGAAAAATGATGAAGATGAGCGACTTGGCACTTGTAATTTGCGTCTCAAATTGGCTTGGACCTGAAGAAGGAAAAAAAAATCACTAATCTTGGTTTAATTTTTAATTTTTTAATTTTAATTATTATTTTTTTGTATAATAGAATGTTGATGCCTGGAGCAGTATTTTGATACAAATACGGGGATGCTTCCTCTAATAAGGATGACCCCTTATTTCATAAGCATATATTGGAGCCTGTATTCAACAAGGGCAGCAGCAGCAAGCTTGAGGAACATAAGGGAACCTTGGTTGAATATACTCTTTCCAGCCATGATAAGGAAATCAATTGGGAGGAGGCTAGCAAAATGTAGCAAGGTGGTCTTCCCACTGCCTTTGGTACTAAGAAAAGGCCAAGAAACTCCTTGACATAATATAGTCAAATAATATGAGAACACAATTGAGAGAATACTTCAGAATGATTTTGTTTTTCTCCTTTAGGAGGCTTTTATACAAGTAGGAGGATACAAAATATGGTAAGTAAAAACGTAATAAAGCCTATACTGATTACATAATATTCCTATACTAATTACAGAATATTCTGTAGTAATTACAACATATACAACATAACTCCAAAGATCCATATTAGGTAAGTATGACTCACGCTCATAAATATGAGATGGAATCGGACAAACCAAAGGAGGAGGATCTTTCGTCCACACTGAAGTACACACCATACGGTTTTTGCAAGTACAACAGTGAGTTTGCAATGAAATACCTGAAAAAGCTTGGATGAAAGTAGGGAACCGGGCTTGGGAAGAATAATCAGGGCATAATCTACCTTTTGAAGCAACAAGGAAGCAGTAGGATACCAGTGGTTTAAGTTCATTCCAAAGTGGATGCGCATCTCATGCTGAAACAAATGGAAAGAAGGATGCAGATGAATGCTGAATACATGAAAGAAAAAATTAGGTCATATTTTGGAACATGTAATGTTAAAATAGAATGTATGTTTGTTAATGCATTTGGAAAAGCTATGAACCATGATTAGATATGTAGCAAGGCAGAGTCAATATAACTGCACTCCGCAGCATGCATATATAGATCGATTTTGCGATGTGTTATATTTGTTATGCAAGGACCGCAACTTTCTAATAATTGGTGGCTGGTTTTCAGAAGAGTCTCTAAATTCTTAGAACAGAAACCTAAAAAAAGACATGAAAATAGATAAAACAAACGTAGTGATTCTTATTGGCACCATATTGGACATTCGTTGCTCATCAACGATAACATTATATTGGAGTAAAGGATAGTGATACTCCATATCCTCTGAAGAAAATTCCAATGCTCCTATGGAGTCCAAATATAGTTGTTCAAATTTTGTGGCCTTGGTGGAATCCTCCTAATAGTGAAAGAGAGGAGTTGCAGCTGCTTTGCATGTATGCATATTCAGTAACTGCGTCACATATAATATGATCAATAATAACAGCAGATGGAGATGTTAGTGATGAAGAACCCAATGGTTCAAATTGCTTAGCAAGATGATCCTGATCGACAAACAATAATATAATATATATTCATCAAACACATTAAGATCAATAATACTAGCTACTCTTCTAGGATTTATTTCTCAATGTGCAAAGCCACAGTAAAATTGTTCTCAGTGATCTCATACTCCTGCATCAGCCAAGCAAATGCATTGTTTTGATTAGAATCGCATCCACCTTCATAGCGAAACTACCTCTTAATCCCCATAACAATACCATCGACGTTCCTCGCAAGTCTCGCTGTTTGAGGACAAAAAACTAATGGATTAGTCTCCACTATGCTTCCCCTCAAAACATTAGCAGCATTTTTTTTGAGACAATATATATCATTATTATCCTTATTAAGCATTAGTTACATATATACGATATCATTTATATATATTGAATTTAATACCTTTTTGGCCAATTTATTAATGAAGCTGATTTCTGCCAAGCTGATCTGGACTGTCACCTAAGCACAAGCCTGCAGAAGGGTAGGAGTCTTTGTTGTTCTACGGTTCTACCACAAGCATGACCTCTTTTTGCACTTTGATTGGCTTCTTATTCAGCTCATTTTGGTGTTGTGGCCATGTTTTTTGGTTGGTGCACTAATAAAAAAAATTAGAATTCTTGTTATTGGAAATTACTATTGTTAATGTGCGTGAGAGAGTGCCAACTCCAATAATAAATTCGTAATGATTTTTATTGGCATTACATTCCAAACAAATTATGCTTACAATGAAATAAACCTTGCAGGATTTATCATTAGAGATCATCTTGGAAATCCTCTTTTTGCTGCTGCCAAGAAAATTGGAAGGACAGAAATTTTAGTTGCAGAGGCTATAGCCTTAAGGAAAAGACTCTTTAGTAGTGAAGCATTTCGTGGAAGGAGAATTAAAACTCCTTATTGACAACATCAATGGTGTTTGTGAAACACCTTGGAGAATCAAATTGCTGGTGAGAGAGATCATATACATCTCTAAATATTTCTCCTCCAATTCCTTCAAGCATGTATTCTGAGAAGCCTACTTTGTGGCCGATGGTATTGAGAACTTAGGTCACGAGTTTTCTAATGCAACTGTTTGGTATAATTGTCTCCCCATTTTTAAGTCCCCAACGTTTCTTTGGGATCATCTAGGAGCGGGTTGTTCTCGCAATTTTTCTTTACAATTTTCTCCGTCGTATAAAAACAAAAAAACAAAACAAAACCAAAAAACACAAAACAGAATCTCTACTATATAGTTCTTCGATTCCATCCTATAAAAGGCGACTAGTATTGCAAAAATTTGAGATAGAATTGACTTCAAAAGCACACGCACTAGTTTATTCTAAGAATGGAAGATAGAGATTATGAGGAATAATATACTTAATGCAAAGTGGGACGCGGCCTGCCGCAGCATGAAATCATCTACTTGATTACAACTTTGATTATCCATATTTTTTCTATTTACTTCACTAATTAATTTTGGCCAATCAACCCTCTATAGTCTATACAATGGTTGTCAATTTGTAACTTGCTATGATGCGCTGATGATTCAGGCGCATGTTAGCTCCCTCTACCAAAAGAAAATTGTCGGCCAGCAAAAGCAAAAGCAAAAGGCTAAGCAACTACTTGTAAGGCATTGCCAACTCAGAGATTTGATCAAATTCCCAACCCTTGGCTTTTTCAGGAGTGGGTATCTAAGTATCTTTGCTTTGCCCTTCATCATTGTGCACTCTCTCTAGATGATCCCATCCAACTTAGATTCCCATTGATGATTTGTATGGCTTCAACAAGGTGGCTTTCTCTTGATGACACATTGAGTTTAGCCTCCCACAAAAAATTGTGACAATTTGGTTCTTTCAAGTTTTATTTTCGAAAAGAAAAATGTGGAATCATAAGTTGATCGATCGTTAGGTTCAGTATACACTTATGCCTCGCGACCATGTAAGGTGGTCGTGGTTAAGTTTGCTTTGAGTTGTACTAATGCTTTTACATGGGAAAAACAAGGCTCACCTGGCTTCTGAGTTCTGGCTTGAGCCTCATCCTCTACAAGATCCAGTTGTATCCTTAATGCATAAATGCAACTTTTCCGGCTATTGAACAAAAGTTCATTCAGCCACCAGTGCTCACTAACAATTTTATTGTAACATCCATCTCTGCAGCTCCTCATCTGACTAAAACGTTAGATAGTTCTAGGCAGACACCATCTTGATGTCTCTTTGACTATCGATAGGCTGCTTTCAATGTTCTCTGCAAGGATTAGGTCGATAATTTGTATTGGTGTGAGCTCTCCTTCCACATGTAGCCTGCATTGTTAATCTGTATTAGTCTCTTCAGGTAAATACATGTGAAACTTCATAATATGATATGCTCATGCCACAGATGATATGATCATATAGTTTGTATTTTCTTTGGCTTGTAAAGTGCATCTATGGTGGATTTACAAGTGGAATGCAAAAGTGGAACCACATTATCTAAAATGGAAAATAGCAAAAAGTCAAGATGGCTATACAGTTTGAACTTTGCTAATAATGCAATATTTAATCAATAACTTGTTTTGGTTGTAGGGTGATAACAGCATTAACCAATACCCAAATCAAGGACCTATAACCCCCAAACACTAACCCTAACCATATTTGAACTCATCAAAATGCCAATATCCACATGCAATATTGTTTTAAAGCATATTTAAACTCCATTACCAACAATAACATATTTGAACTCACCACTCTTCATTGCTTCTTCTTTTGTATTTGGTCCATGCATTCTTCCAACCATTGACATCCAACAGTATGCAACATTGTAGTTCTGTAGAAATAAAAATTGTTTCTTAGCATGAGAATTACAATATATAAAGGGCAGCAAAGACACAGATATAAAATTTTGGAGATTTGATCTTCATGGCTTTTACCAGAGTAGACTAAATTCATGTTGAGATCACAGTTTAAGTTACCACAGTAAACGATTTCATGAGTACCACCCTCAGTATGTTTTCAGAACAGTTGGGGGATACAAAATTACATAGACAGCATAACGGGTTCTCAAGTATTTGTAGTCACTCATATAATCATCCTAATTGAAATGTACAAATCCCATGGCCAAAAAAAGGAAAAGATTCCACAGAAAGATAAGAACTCTATTAACCCCTCATCCATTTGCTCTCTTGGTTCCTATTCATATAAACATCCGCTCTGATCAGTATTGGGTATAATGCAAATACAAGAATTGGTGTACCAGCAGTACTCAGTCCTATAATAAATAATAATAAAAAATATAAAAAGTATCATAATCTATCGGGTGTGTCTGTGTGACTTTGTGAGTGGTGGTGTGAGGGGTCCTCTAAGAAGAATGAGATTCATGGAGACAAATATAATTTCTTTAAATTTGGGCATGTGGCTATCAGTATAAAGTACTTGGCACTGATGTTATTCCCCCCCTATGTACATTTAGTGGAGTATAAACATAAAGACTCTTTATGCAAAGATATGCCACCTCTCTTTCTATCTCTCTCTGTATTCTGTACTACTACTGCACGAACCGTCCTTTTTCACTATCAACATCATCAAGGCTTATTACTGCTGAACCCAATGATCCCCACAATCATCACATTTATATACATCTTCTCTTCCTCACCTCCTTCCCTGCAACAAGTACCAGTTTTTTTACCATACCCTTTTTAATCCCTTCTCCCTTTTCTCTCCTTCCATATTTGAGCTTTTCAAAAATGGCCTCTCATATAACCTACTTCCTTTCTATGTTACTTTTAGTATTCATGGTTTGTCATCCTTCCCAAGCCATGATCACTAGTACTAACCAGTCTCAGTTCTTTGTGCAAATAATAAAGTCTCTTTCACCTAATTCAGGCAGCTCTTTGTCAGATTGGGATGTCAAAGGAGGCAAACCTTACTGTAACTTCTCTGGGGTTATGTGCAACAATGAAGGCTATGTTGTCCAGATTAATATCTCCGGCCGCTCACTCTCCGGCCACTTTCCAGCAGACATATGCTCCTACCTGCCTGAGTTGCGCATTCTCCGTCTCGGTAGCAACAATCTACGGGGTGACTTTGTCGATAGCATCACCAACTGCTCATTCCTGGAGGAGCTCAGCATGGAACGTTTGTTTCTCAGTGGAACTCTACCAGATTTTTCACCCTTGAAGAATCTAAAGATACTTGACCTGTCTTACAATTTGTTCAAAGGCAAGTTCCCCATGTCAGTGTTTAATCTTACCAATCTTGAGGTGCTCAATTTCAATGAGAATGTAGAATTCAACTTATGGCAGCTGCCTGAGAATATGTACAAGCTGACAAAGCTCAAAACCATGGTCTTGACGACATGCATGGTACAAGGAAATATCCCAAAATCAATAGGAAACATGACTTCCCTTGTTGATCTTGAACTGAGTGGAAATTTCCTGGTGGGTCAGATTCCAGCAGAGATTGGATTGCTCAAGAATTTGAAGCAATTGGAGCTTTACTACAACCAACTCACTGGAAACATTCCTGAGGAGCTCGGAAATCTCACAGAGCTCACAGATATGGACATGTCAGTCAATAAGTTGACCGGGAAGATTCCAGAGTCAATTTGTAGGCTTCCCAAGCTCCAAGTACTGCAGGTTTACAACAACAGCCTTTCAGGAGAAATCCCAAGTGTGATTGCAGACTCAAAAACACTGAGCATGTTATCACTTTATGACAACTTCCTGACTGGAGAAGTTCCAAGAAATCTGGGGCAACTATCAGCTATGGTTGTCCTGGACTTGTCTGAGAACCAACTTTCTGGTCCATTACCAACGGAGGTTTGCAAGGGAGGTAAGTTGCAATACTTACTTATTCTGGACAATCAGTTTTCTGGAGAAATACCAGAGAGCTATGCAGAATGTGAGTCTCTTCTTCGATTTCGACTTAGCTATAATCGTTTGGAGGGCTCAATACCTGCAGGACTTCTTAGTCTTCCCCATATTTCCATCTTTGATCTGGCTAATAACAATTTGAGTGGTCAGATTGCTGATACAATTGGTAGAGCTAGAAATTTGTCGGAACTCTTTATCCAAAGCAACAGGATTTCAGGTGTTCTACCCCCAGGAATCTCTGGAGCAATAAGTCTAGTGAAGATTGATCTCAGTAACAATCTTATTTCTGGTCCAATTCCTTCTGAAATTGGCAAATTAAAGAAGCTGAATTTACTGTTGTTGCAAGGCAACAAGCTCAATTCTTCCATTCCTGATTCGCTTTCTTTGTTGAAATCTCTCAATGTTCTTGATCTCTCCAACAACCTTTTGACAGGAAATATCCCAGAGAGTCTTTGCAAATTGTTACCAAACTCTATCAACTTCTCCAACAATAAGCTTTCGGGTCCTATTCCAGTCTCTTTGATAAAAGAAGGGCTAATAGAAAGCTTTTCAGGCAATCCTGGCCTCTGTGTTTCAGTCTATGTTAACACATCTGATCAAAATAAGTTTCCTGTATGCTCACAACACTTCAACAGAAAGAAACTAAATTCCTTTTGGGTAGTCACAGTTTCAGTAGTCATCATTATTATTGGAGCTCTTCTGTTTCTGAAGCGCCGGTTTGGAAAAGAAAGAGCAGAAGTGGAACATGATGAGACTCTATCCTCATCATTCTTCTCCTATGATGTAAAGAGCTTTCATCGAATAAGTTTTGACCATCGTGAGGTCATTGAAGCTATGGTTGACAAGAACATAGTAGGCCATGGAGGATCTGGGACAGTTTACAAGATCGAGCTGAACAGTGGAGACGTAGTTGCAGTGAAGAGACTATGGAGTAAGAAAACAAAAGAATCTTCAGAAGATGATCAGTTTGTTATACACAAGGAGTTGAAAACTGAGGTGGAGACTCTGGGAAACATAAGGCACAAAAACATTGTAAAATTGTTTTGCTACTTCTCAAGTTTGGATTGCAACCTGCTGGTTTACGAGTATATGCCAAACGGAAACCTTTGGGATGCTCTTCACAAAGGTCGGATCCCTTTGGACTGGCCTACTCGTCACCAGATCGCACTTGGGGTTGCACAGGGTTTGTCATACCTCCACCATGATCTGATGCCTTCAATTATTCACAGAGATATTAAGTCCACCAACATACTGCTTGATGTGAATTACCAACCCAAGGTTGCAGATTTTGGCATAGCAAAGGTTTTGCAAGCAAGGGGAGGGAAGGATTCCACCACCACTGTTATTGCTGGAACCTATGGTTACTTAGCTCCAGGTACTTAATTTTCTGATCCAACTAGATAAGATTTCTTTAAACATTTGCAATTACCTGAAAAACGATACAAGAAACGCTATTATATGTGATCACTAATGCTAGGCTCACTTAATTATTCGTCAAATGATGTGTCCATATAGATGTCAGTTAGAAAAAATGAACTCCGCTGCACAGATTTGAATGCATGAAATACTATCAAGTCATTTGGTTAACAAGAATGATGTGTTATTTTATGACTGCTCTTACTTGTTGCTTCTTTAAAAAGCTAAGCAAGTACAGTAGGCTTGATGATTAACTCGGTAAGCTGTGCTTTGGTACGAGACAATTCATAAACAATAGATGAAAAAAAAGAAAAGTGTAGTTCCTCAAATCAACAATGGTTATTATAATGTTAATTACCCTTTTGGTTTAATTTAGTAATTTATCTAAACCAATCATGAAAAGATTACACAGAATTTTCTCAAAAAAAAAAAAAAAAGATTACACAGAATATATCACTAAGTTTTTATTGGTGCTTTGTGACAGAATATGCATATTCATCCAAAGCAACAACCAAGTGCGATGTCTACAGTTTTGGGGTAGTTCTAATGGAACTGATAACTGGGAAGAAGCCGGTGGAGGCAGAGTTCGGTGACAACAAGAACATCATATACTGGGTTTCAAACAAAGTGGACACTAAAGAAGGAGCCATGGAAGTTTTAGACAAGCGTTTATCGGAGTCGTTCAAGGAGGAGATGATCCAAGTTCTTCGCATTGCCGTTCGGTGTACCTACAAGGCCCCTTCTCTGCGCCCAACCATGAAAGAAGTGGTTCAGTTGCTCATTGAGGCAGACCCTTGCAGATTTGATTCATGCAAGTCATCAACCAAGACCAAAGAAGCATCAAATGTCACGAAGGTTAAGAACCCATTTGAGTTATGATCTGCATGAAGAGGTTTGGTTGGTCCCACCATCCCAAAGGTGAAGTATTATAGATAGTAATAGATAACCATGGTCCCTCTCAAACTTATCTGGGGGACTCGGTCATAAAGATAACTTAATTACTCTCCTAGCTTTTCATGAAAGTGGCTTGTAGATTCTCTCTCTCTCTCTTTTGTTTTTTTCGCTCTTGCAAGGATTTGAGGTATTTAGTCACTATAACTGCTTTACACAAACGATGATCAGCATCCATATATCACAGACCTACTAATGAATGATCATATCCCCTAGCTTTTGTGAGTTTTGTTTTTTCCTCTTTATCTTTTGTTCCTTTTGTATTAGAGTGGGGAAAAAAGGAGTGGAAGGTTGTGAATTGAGAGAGCTTCTTTATGGATCAAAAAGTGGGTTCCTGATTCTGAATTTAAAGAATTAAAGGTAAGGAGGCATGATTCTTATGTGGAGGGGACACTTGAGCTTAGCTATCCTGATTGATAGATGAGCATCTTTGTCACCATTTATGTTAGGGACAGAGGAGAAAGTAGTGAATCATTTTTGTCTTTTTTTTTTAATTTTTTTTCCTGTTGTTTCTTTCGTTTTCTTCCTGTTGTTTCTTTCGTTTTCTTCATCAATTTGATTGATTTTGTTTTGGAGTAGAGGTATATGCACAGAAATGCACCAAACATATTTCACCATAGATAGTGAGCTATGAACCTCCCACTCAAAGATGAAACATAGGATTCTTCCATTTCACTCAAATTCATTTCACCTAAATATTCTATCACTAGCTAGTTTTCTTCTATGCTCAAATAGCTAGCAAGATCATGATATAGATTATAGACAACATCATCTTTAACCCAAAAACTTATCATTTCATAGGTTTTATAAGGCCACCAGCCATAGACATATTGAGGTTTTAAACCATTTTCCTCTAAAAGCATATATCATAAAGCAAATCACCATTCTCACAACAATTGGGTCATTTCATACAAACACTGAGATGAAAAAGCAGTCAGCCATTTGGTGCATATTAGAGTCATATCAGCAAAGACAAGTTGTGACAAGCATATATATATATATATATATATCATGAATCATGACTACATGTAACATGTGCATCTGTTTGCAACTGTGTGAGCACACAAACACACTTGAAGGTGTGTCTATGTCAATCTTTGTGAGTGGTATGCGGGGTCTTTTTACAAGAATAAGATTCATTGAAAAGATATTAGTTTCTTTTGGCATGGTGGAGAGGCCATAGACAAAAGTTAGAAGCTTTAACTGATATATCAGCTCAAAAATGAATAGTTCTTGAATGAAAAGACAGGGTATCTAGGCAAGGCATACATAGCTGTAATAAGAAGCTTCATTCAGTAATTTCATCGAACACTTTACGGGCATCTTATGAGTGACCAATGACTTCTTAATTCCCAAAACCGTTTCATGTTCTTACCATGAAATAGAAAGGACCTAATCACAACTCTATCACTGAAAACAAAGTCGTCAAAGTTCACATGAAATTCATACCTGATTGTACGGCAAAGAATTGCTTATTGAACCCACCCAGTGCCTGAATTGACAGAAGTAATAAATTAGCGATTGTTGGCAACACAATGACATTCACAAACAAAATAGAAGCAAAAACACAATCATGACAATGATTATAATGTCCACTAATGGCTGTGATTAAGTGTTAATGTGGTTAGTGTGCTCCATGATGCCAGAACAGTAATGCACCCAAGTAATGGTGGTTTTCTGGGGTTGAAAATCATACCATAGTAGAACTTTTACATGTATTCCACTTCACACTACTAGTCTACTACTAGTAGATACTGTATTTGGTAGTGCTTTAGGGACATGATCATGAAGAATAGGAATAGGCATCATCGCCCAGTGGTAGTAGAAAGACTCTTCGGTCATCTTTTTGAACAATTAAAAGACTGGTGGAGTCCATAAGCAGATACATCGAACTGAGTGAAGCGAGTAGAGACAAGTAGATAACTTTTGGCTATAATTTCCTAGCTACGAGCACCAGAAGTGTTTATCTTTTATTTTGTCAAAATAAAATAAAATAAAAATTAAAAAACACTATTTCCGACCAACTATTTGTTATTACAGGTTATTCAAAATATTTTTTGTAATTTGAACAAATGTAAGATAATTTGTTTTTGGTAGGGATGAGTTTGCGAAACCGAAAACATAAACAAAAACAGAGCCAGAAACCGAGCCGAAAACAAAAAAAATACCCCAAAAAAACGAACTACCAAAACGATGCTACAATGTGTTCAAAATATATATAACTTTTTAATTACAGTAAATGTAAAAGAATTTTGTTTTTGGCACTTTTGCGCGCAATAAATTAAACAATGCAAAAAACCTTTGGCAATACATTAGCAATAGAAATCTAGTTTTTGCCTAATTCGGTGAATTGTGCCAAATTGAGAAAACATTCCTTATTATAACACGTGATTTCCTTGAAAAATGAAATATTTGAAATTTTCAAAATCGGTTTGCACGGATGTCCAAAAGTACTATTTTAGGAGCTCAATGAAACTCAATGCGAGACCTTACGAGCACCGAAAGTGGTTCTTTTAATTTCAACAAATTGTCCAAAAAATAAAAATTAGGAAACACCTGTAGCGATGAATGGTAAATATTATTCTTTTAATTTAAGTAAATGTAAAAAGATTTTGTTTTTGGGGCTTTTGGGCTCAATGATTAAACTATGCAAATGAACTTTGGTAACATTGGCCATCGAAATTGAATTTTCGCATGATTCGGTGAATTGTGCCAAATTGAGGAAAACTTTGAAACTTCCTTATTATAGCACATGATTTCATTGAAAAACAAATTTTTTGCAATTCTCAAAGTTGGTTTGCACGGGTGTCCAAAAGTAATTTAGAGACTCAATGAAACCCAACACGAGACCTTACGAACACCGAAAATGCTTCTTTTAATTTCGTGAAATAAAAAAAAAAGTTAGTAACACCGTTAGCGACGAACCATGCGTTGCTACAAAGTGTCCAAAATAAATATTATTTTTTTAAATTTGAGTAAATGAATTAAACATTGCAAAAGAACTTTGGCAACCCATTGTCCATCAAATTCGGATTTTTGCCTGATTCGTTGAATTGTGTCAAATTGATGAAATCTTCCTTATTATAGTACATGATTTTCATGAAAAATAAAATATTTGAAATTCTCAAACCTCGGGTGTCCAAAAGTAATTTAGGGGCTCAATGAAACTTAACATGAGACCTTAATTATAAGCACCGGATTCTTTTAATTTCATCAAATTAAAAAAAAAATTAGGAACACATGTAGCGACGAATAATTCATCGCTACAAAGTGTTAAAAATAAATATTTCTTTTTTAATTTGAGTAAATGTAAAAGGATTTTGTTTTTGGGGCTCTTGGGTTCATGAATTAAAAAATGCAAAAGAACTTTCACAACACGTTGGCCATCGAAATCGGATTTTCGCTTGATTCGATGAATTGTGCCAAATTGAGGAAACCTTTCTTATAGCACATGATTTCCTTGGAAAATGAAATCTTTGAAATTCTCAAAGCTGGTTTGCATGAGTGTCCAAAAGTATTTTAGGGGTTCAAAAAAACTCAACGCGAGACCTTATGAGTACCGGAAGTGCATCTTTTAATTTCGTAAAAAAAAAAAGTTAGTAACATTGTTAGCGACGAACCATGCATCGCTACAAAGTGTTCAAAATTTAAAAAAAATTATAATTTGAGTAAATGTAGAACGATTTTGTTTTTGGAGCTCTTAGGCTCAATGAATTAAACAATTCAATACAACTTGGCCATCGAAATCAGATTTTCACCTGTTTCGAAAAATTGTGCCAAATTAAGGAAAGCTTCCTTATTATAGCACACGATTTTCTTGAAAAATAAAATATAATTTAAGGGCTCAATGAAATCCAATGCGAGACGTTACGAGCACCGTAAGTGTTTCTTTTAATTTTGTGAAAAAAAAAAATTAGTAACACCGGCATATAGCGACGAATAGTTCATCGCTACAGAGTATTCAAAATAAATATTAATTTTTTAAAAAAAAATTGAGTAAATGTAAAAAGATTTTGTTTTTAGGGCTCTTGGGCTCAATGCATTAATTAATTCAAAAGAACTTTGGCAACACATTGGCCATCGAAATTGAATTTTCGCCTAATTCTGTGAATATTGCCAAATTGAGGAAAATTTCTTTATTATAACACATGATTTCCTTGAAAAATGAAATCTTTAAAATTCTCAAAATTGGTTTGTACGGGTATCCAAAAGTATTTTAGGAGCTCAATGAGACCCAACGCACAGGAAGTGCTTCTTTAATTTCGTGAACATAACAAAAAAAGTTTGGAACACCTGTAGCAACAAATCTTTCATCGCTTTAGAGTGTTCAAAATAATTATAATTTTTTTTATTTGAGTAAATGTAAAAAGATTTTATTTTTGGGGCTCTTGGTCTCAACAAATTAAACAATTCAAAAGAACTTTGCCAACACATTGGTCATTGAAATCGAATTTTCACCTGATTCGAAGAATTGTGCTAAATTGAGGCGAATCGAGCTCCCTCCTTAGATCTTTGGTGGTTCTTAATTGGTTGGAGCTAGCATGAATCGGCAGTGTTTCTCGATTGTTTGGGGCCTGTTTTGGGGTCAGACCTCGACCCTTTTGGGTCTTTTCTTTGATCTGCTTTACCGCTCTATTTTCTGATGGTGTATTTTGGTAGCTTGGTTGGTTTTTTGGTTGGATCGGCTCGTGTTGATGGAGATGACGATGGTGGTTGATGCAAATGGGTGGATTATTCGATTCACTTTTTTGTTCAGTGGCTTCGTGGTGTGATCTGGGCCTTAGCTTCGGTAATTATTGTGGCTTTGGTGGTACCAGCTGGAGAACTTTTGGTGTGGTGGCGGTTTGGCTGCTTCAATCGAACCAATGGCGCCATGGAGAATTTCATATTTATTTTTTCGGCATGATTCTGGATGGTAACCTACTTTGTGCATGGTTCGTATCGTAGATGATAGAACTGTACGGCGACAATCAGTCATGGGGGTTAGCAATGTTGACAACGAAGAAAGTTTAGAGGAAGGTGTCATCACTGGTATGAGGCACACATTTTAGGCATCAATCTTTGTCCTAGGAGGAAATTTAGAAAACAATGACTTTGGGCTCAAATTACCGGCATCAATACTTACTGGCTGAGTTTGTATGAGATCGGGGTCATCTTTGGGAGGACACCATGGTGCCTTGATGCTTCGTAATTGCTCTAGCTCACTCCTTCTTTGTAGCCATATATGATCCCTAGCTTACATGACTAGTAAAAACGATTGTTAATTGCTTGTAGCTGAGACATGTGATTCTCCAAAGTTTATTGATGACATTATTTGAGAGTCCAAATAAATGTGCTTAATTGTTTTAGGGATCAAGATATAAAAGTCTAGCTAGTGCAATTTGTTTTTTATTTTTTTTAATCAAGGAAAGAAAGAGAAAATTCCTGCATTAAAACGTATCCCACAAGGAAAAAACCAAGGTACCACAATTACACAAGCAATGGGTTCAAGAAAGGAAACCCAGCAAACACAGAAAACTAACATACAGGACCGGATTTCTCGCCAGAAAACAACTTCGGGGATTTGATCCGGCACCGAGAGATGGTGGAGATCCGAGAGGGTACAAATCCGGTTTCAGGGACTGATTACTAGCGGAAATGAAGTTGAGATTGCAGCCAAAGGAGAGGGTCGGGGAGAATATCTATCGAAAAGGCTAGGTAGGTATGTGGTTTCAGCGGCGAGTAACACCAGAAGATGGAGAAGGGTGTTCATAAGTAGATTGGGGAAGAAACTAACACAAAAAACAAAATACCTAAACTGTTAGCTAGCAAATGAAGAGAAGTTACAAATGAATGGGTGGGTTTGTCTTAATTGAACCAAGTTTCTCAGACCGTTGGGAGTTTGTACAAAAAGGCCAGGGTAGTTAATGCCCCTTTCAGCCTTTCTGGTTTATTTCGAATTAGGGTTTAATTGGGGGGACTCTTGGGGTTGCTGTTGGGTCTTTTTTCATCAATGTATTAAGTTTCATTGATTCTTAACTTGAATGTCAGCCACCACTAAGCTTTTAATTTAATTTTCTTTGACACAAACAAGTTAACAAGGCTCAGGACGGCTGTGCATGCATGGCCTATTTATTTATTTATGTTATTACTGACATTTATGAACAATTAAACACTTAAATAACTACACCCATCTACCGGCCACCATTTTCTCAGAATTGAGTTATTGTTTTCTTTTGTACATTTAGATGCTGACCTGATCATAATGTAGCTGCTGACAGCAGCCTATATTATTATACGGTCGATCTGTATGTAATTGATCGAATTCACCAATCAGAATTCAGACATGTTAAAGGTGAAAACAGATTGGGACAACAATTCTGTGGGGGCTAAGCTTCTTTGAGTTCTGACTAGTCCATCTTAGGTTTGATCCACTCAGTTTTGCTGGTCTCATCAGATTGAAAGGGGAAAATTACATAACGGTAGAAAAGATGATGGGGGCTCTCTTGGAGTTGATTGAATTTCATGTGGATTTTAATTTTTAAAGCTCATAAGTACAGTATGTACTATTCTCTGTTTTAAAATAAATAAATGATAACGTTTACGACGATTTGGTTTAGCGGTACAAGTTTTTTTTTTGTAAGTAAGAAGTTCTAAGTTCGACTCTGGTATGTAGTCTTGTAATAGTTGTTGTATAATCAGAAAATAAATGACAATTTTAACAAAGAACTCACAAGATGAATAAGAGAAACTATGAGCATAAAAATTCCCAAAGTCTCTATCTTAATGAAGTGATGGTCAAACAATGAAAGTAAGTGCATATATAAGAGGTTGAAGAGTGACTACATCATCGAAGAAGTTATATGATATCCATCGATCAATGATTCTTATGATTCCTCTTACTCGGCAATCATCAACATTGTGCCCTGGCCGGCAACCCACAATGATAGCTAGCTAGGTTAAACAAATAGCCTCTCATAGCTAGTGAGACTTTGCCTTAAATGCCAAATGAAGTAAACCCTAACATGTGTTAATGCATGCTTACACTAACATTAAGACAAGGATTACCTTTGAAAGCACACTCTACTCCCAAAAGATTGATAAATCGATGAAAGAAACACAAGAAATATAAACCCTAGCTAGAGCCGCCGCTTTAAAATCATCAATAAGGAAGGTCAACAACATTGCTCTTCGTCATATTTTCATGACGCTAATACGAATGCTGATAAATTTGTCTCATAGGACAGAATTGTAATCAAAATTGTATTTGGTTTAGTAACTTTTCTAGTCAAGTTTTGCAGTTCTTGTACTTTGATACTATGTTGTATAAGATCCTTAGGGGATTCTTAATTGTATTTGGTTATTCAAAAAAAATATATTATAAAGAGATGCATTATAATCTTTCATTTTTAGAAGAAACATTGAAATTCCTTATAACTTAATATCACAACCACTTTTGTGCCTTTTAATTTTCATTTTGGGGTAGAAAAGTTTCTATTTCTTTTCTTTCTCGTTCTTTTGTAGATTTTATTTTTACTTTATATACTTTTCAATCAAAACTTTAGACTTTTTTTTTTAGAAAAAATTTGGTTACATTGGAGAGGATCAAACCTTTGATCTAGCCTAATCCTAACCCCAACCCTCCCTCACCACTTGAGCTAATCCCAAGGGCAAAATTTCAGACTTCATTATAAATGTTTAAATTTTTCCTATAATTTTATTTTTAGCAAAATACATTAATTTATTCCTAACCGGTGAATAATAACCCACCCCTTTGGGGCACAACACAAAGAGAGTTTCTAAGTAACACTACCTACGCCTACTGGCAATCATGTAGAAAGTACAAATTAATCTTGAACCTTGAAAAATTAATTATAGAGATGAACTCAAGATCTATGGTTTCATGCAATGTCAATTCTGAGCATTCGGTAGCCCCTTCACCAAAAATCAGGTCGGACCCGGAATCCTAATCCAAAGCAACTTGCATCTCCATCCTCGACACCTCCACCAACTCCCGACGCTGCTGCTTATGACACTCCGACTCAAACTCCAACTGACCCTGACTGGTTCACGCCAAGAGAGCCATCGGAGGACCAGATCGATCGAGGCTGCCGAAGACGTTGGAAATAAAGGTCGACTCCCTGCCGATCGATGTTGAAGGTAGCATAAGCCCCGCCACCACTCCAAACTAATTTTATTTCGATGCCTCCGAAACGTGATCCCTAAAAACACAGAAAAAATCACCATCCATGCAAAAAAATCGAGCTTCGTTGTAGGCCTAGCTAGTTGACCTGAAACATCCACTTCAGGAAGGCCAACGGAAGCTTGGCAGGCCGCTTCATGATGTTCGAAGAGGGAGAAGGGGCCCATTAATTTGCTACTAACGCCCCTCAATATCGGACAACCCTAACCGAATGCTCAAGAGGACGAAAACGAGAGAAATTAAACTCTAACCACCTTCTCATGCATATACACAAAAACCACCTTAATTTGTCTCCACCGTCGCAGATAAGCGGAAGAGCCGTTTCTTCCAAACCTACGAAGAGACCTTAATTAACCGAAAATACTCTCATCCAAACTCATTTGGATGAGCTTCATCCAAACTCATCCAATTTTTGCTCATTATACATTATATTTTCAAAATCCAACCATTCATATTTTAAATCACACTCTAAAGATCATCTATGCAAAATTTAATCAAATTGGAGATCGTTTGATCATCAAATTATATCAAACAAATGAACGGTTGTAATGAGAATATTAACTTTCACCGAAACCGTCCATTTGGTTGATATAATTGGATGATCAAATGATCTCCAATTTGATTAAATTTTTGTATAGATGATCTTTGGAGGGTGATTTAAATGATAAATTGTTGGATTATGAAAATACGAAGTCGAATATACTCAAAATTGGATAGTTTGGACGGACTCATCCAAACTCATTTGGATAAGAGTATTTTCTTTAATTAACCACCTCGAACATTGGCCTTAACGTACACTAAATGGATCCATTAATTGACACCACCTTACCAAGGGTAACACATAATATATGAGCAACCTTCTTCTAGCGCAACGCCGGAGGAAACTTGTGAAATATATTGAACCTAAATTGCAGGGAGCACAAGGGAATGTCTTCCAACGCCATTACCACATTGTATTGCCCCACAACAACCATAGCACCGTCAAAATATCAAAGTACACCGTTTTAAACCCTTAGAATTTGCCAACATTGAGGGGAATCGCACAAGAAAACGTCATTCCTTTTTAACGAATCATCGTCACCCCTCTTAATCAACTCAACTCCTCCCCATCGATCTCGATCGTGAACGACGATGGAATATAGCGACCACGAGAAAGCACCTTGCATACCATGTAGAAATCATTGTTAATTTGAAACCAAATCTTCCGATCCTCAGAGATTGTCCAATCAACGACAACCGAATCGTCCAAATTAAGCTAGTTGTCATCCTCAAATCTTTGACATCACAATATCACATATATAAAAAGGCAAGGTGCACAAAGCGTTGGGAACTCAAAACCCTAGAAAACCCGAGAGAGAGAGAGAGAGAGAGAGAGAGAGAGAGAGAGAGAGAGAGAGAGAGAGAGAGAGAGAGAGAGAGAGAGAGAGAGAGAGAGAGAGAGAGGAATAACGTTAACGTCAGTATTTTCTATAATTTTCCCTAGAAATTGTGACCCCCCGGCCCGATCAAACCAACTCAACTAGAAAGGGGTCATTATAGTGTTACACGTACATAACAAGAATAAAAAAATTAAATAATGTTCATTTGTTCAATTAGCGTCCTCAAATTCCAAAATGATCGATGAATTTACTCTACATCTAGCTAGAAGCCAGAAAAAAATGACAAATTACACAGCGTCGAAAACGAGCGAGGGATGTGAAAGTATACAATTAAACACTCTCTGGCATTCATTAGTGACTAATTAAGATAGTTCTGGCCGGAGCTGCAGTCGGAAGCCAGTATATCGATCAGTATGTACCGAAGATTGCCTCGGGAAGAAGAAACCTTATCAACTTGGTAAACTGCAACAGGGTCTGTGGAATGCACTACACTACTGATCACTGTATGTGTCCATGGTCCTAAGTTAATGTGCACAGAGCCTGTAACATCTGTAGTGAAGTTCAAAGAGTATCGTTTGCCAGCCAATGTAGCTACAGGCCCGAGGTTTTTGAAGTCAGTCATGTCAGTATTTGTCATGTATTAGAGTAAAGGAGTTTCATGTAGCTTACTATTCAGTAGTAGTACATACTTCAGACAACGTACAGTGTAGGAGGTATATATATAGTCTCACCTCATTGTAAACAGTTTCTTATCTATGAAAATGATTATTCATTGCTCAATCTGACAAGCCAGAGTAAGTGTACGTAGTAACGTGACAAGGCATGGAATAGAACCAGTGATTTGAGCTGGCCGGTGGTGAGATCGGACAGAGAAGGCCGGCCGGGTTTTAAGGGATGTACGTGAAGGCACTATCTCTAGGCGCAAAGATGGTTATGCCTTGCTCAGTGGCTTGGTCTTGGAAGGTCTCAATAACTTTGGTGGACTCAAGGTAGCCGAGGAAGGTGTGTGGAATTGGCCTGTAGCCACAGTAAGTAAATCCGTAAGGTTCAAGAAATCGGGCGCTGGAGTTTGAGCATATGCTGATGAAGAACACATAATAACCAGTAGAAGCCATTAAAACCACAGCAAGTTCCATTTTCCTAAAAATTCAAGCAGAAGAACTCAGAGAGAGAATGGTGCTTTGAAGAGGTTGATGGTGCAATAAAGACTGAAATGGGTTCGTTAATTAATAAACAATTTTCATTAAACGATTTCTTTTTCTTTTCAAAATACCTCAGATCTAGAATGACGTTGTGGAACAAGGTGTATTTATAGCCATTGGATGCAATAAATGCCAATCTGCAAACAACTTTTGGTACATAGAACCAGACATTCGACGTCACTGAAAAAGTCAGAAGGTCCACGAGGGGACATTGATGCTGCACGTCCTTCTGCAACTCTTAAAAGTCCCATTTTGTTTTTTAAATATCCTTAGGAAAGGAAAATGTTTTTATTATTTTGGGAAACAGTAGGTGAAAATGCAATAATGAAGTCTATTTTCTTGCAGAAAAAGAAAAAAAAAAAAAACTCTAATTTTGTTGTAACATGATTTTTTTTTTTGAAGAAATCAGATAATAATCATTAATCATGGCAAAAAACGGCACATTATATCAATCTCCTAGGCCCGTACCCATCTCTGAAGGTCAAGCAAACTAGAAAACTAAATAGTACCGCTTATTATGTCATGTTCGCTCGTTTATTCAAAACGGGCCTACAAAGATGAAATACATCAAGTAAAAACTACCATAACTAGAGAGAACCCAACCGTCGAGCACGCAGTTGTGGTACGATTAGAGACTCATAGACCATCTTTTCGGACGATGTACATCATCATTGTTGGCAATACCCAGCTACTAAGTAATAGACGAGGGTGGTAGAACACCCTCCCTTAGAGCCCAAGCCATCGAAATGACCCACTCCATAACAGACCCAGAGGCAAGCCCAAAAGCCTCACCCCAAGCCCACCAAGAGTAAACCCACTCCAAAGGCCCTGGTATGAACAACAACCATGCCGATCGGAACTCCGACGGCCGTCCTCTCTCACCGAACATGACTGCACCAAAAGAACCTAGAAGCCGCAACTCAGATCGATCCAAACCAAAGAGATTCAGACCACCACCACCACTGCTCTCGTATGATCACGAAATCAATCCAAATGTGCCACGATTCGGCAACTCCGCTAACCCGCTATTACTCCGTCCCGCTCAAGAACAGATCACCAAACCCTCACAGCCACTAGGAAACGTTGTCTCAGGAACCCAAAGAACCAAGGAAACTAGATCACAACACCCCACGCCCAACCCGAATCCGTCAACAACGAAAACGAGAAGGGATGAGGAAGTAGATGCCGCATAAGTAGGACCACTCTGCCGCCTAGATCCAATGGAGAAGAAACCCAAATTGGGTCGCTGCCGCCGCTGGGTAGAGAGCTTTCGCTCTAGTTTTTTATATTTTTGTTGTGTGTAGAGAGAAAAAAAAAACTGCAATTGCAGTTAAGATTAATTGTTCCCGGTTGATAACATGATATTAATTCGACTTGGTTATTAATCTGGTTTTTTTTGTTCGAGTTAACAAATTAAAATGTCACTTCTATATCTTTAAAAAATAAATCGTTAAGTGAGATTCTAATATTTAAATTAATTGAGCTCTCTCTTCTTCAAACCCTAGCCGTCATGGCTTGGATACCTATTGACCTTTTTTTGGCGTCGCAACCAACACGGGTCGTGGCTTGCTCCACCGGACATCAGTATCCTAGTGGGCTCTTTCGTCTGTCCAGGTTTTTCATTTCAGTTTTCATTGTTATCATGAGGGGTGTTGGTCTTTCTTTGATCTTGGCCGTCTGGGGTGTTTGGATTAATTTTGGTTCTCGGGTTTATCCTCCACTTCGAGTGCCAGGTGCAAAGGGATTATCCTCCATTTGTTATGAAATTTGGTTTAGGTTTGTATGGGATCCATGTGGTAAGTTTGGAGATTTGGGGTTCTTTGTTTTTCTAAAACCCTACCTTGTGGCTAGCTCAATAATTACGGAGACTGAATGTGTTTGGAGGCAGAAAATTTGGGCCGAAGATAGCTCTGATCTTCGCCTAGTATTTCTTTTATTTTTCATTCCCTGCAAATTGGTGGATGTCATTCTCTATTGTTTCAATGAGTTTCGGTTGGACTACTGTCATGTGAGCACCACAATTAAGTGCATTGGCGAGCAACACAGCCCATTTTTCTGGGACGAGGATAGTCTACATCAATTTGTAGTATTATTGTTTTTCTATTTCCAATCAGTGAGCTTTAACTATGTAAATGAACAACCAGTTAGACAACTTATTGTTTGTTCTGCCTTAGGTTAATTATAGCTCCTGCTGCTGTTCAGGATGCCCTTATTAACGATTGTAATCATGATTATATCTAATATATGCTTCTTTCCTTCAAAAAAATATATAAATTAATCATCTATGGTTTGGTCTAAAACCACGGAGTGACATTTTAAATATTAGGGTATAGTGACCAAAGTGTCAAAATGGTCGTAGTTGAGTGATTAAAGTGATGTTTTTTAAAGTATAGTGACCAAAATGTCAAAATTGTTATACTTGAGTGACTATTAGTGAAATTTATTCTTATATATAAGGTTACTTTAGGTGACCTTATATGCTACTGTCCCAAATCGGAAAGCTACTATCGACGAACTAAAAAGAAAAAGCTATTGCCAATTAACCAAAAAAATATTTTACAATATTGGCAGTAGTTTTTTTGTCCTTTAGAAGTAGATTTTATGTTCGTTGGCAGTAGCTTTCTTGTTTTTTGACAGTAGTATTTTTGTAAATAATGACAAGGTCATCAATGAACCTTATTTATAATTTATTATAAAACTTAAAAAAGGCAATGGGTAGGATCGGGTTCGGGTTAGTCATATCTATACCATACTCGTTGGGTATTCGGCATCTGCTCAGGTATTCGGATACCCATTTTCCTAATTTTAAGATATTTTCCAAATTTTCGATTACATTTGTTTTAAGAAAGAGAAACAAAATGACAACCGTTTGCAAGGAAAAAGAAACTACGTGGCATCTTGCATGAAGAATTTCAGTGCCAAAATATCAATACTACTATCTTTTTTGCACATCCTGAGATATTTATTATTTGTGTTAATTGATGACGAATCTGGAAGAAATTGGGTTTTAATTTAACTTATGTCGTATTATTCTATCGTGTCAAAAATTTGTCTGATTGAAGATAAAGAAAGAAAATTATCACATCATTTAAAAAAAAAAAAAATATCAGAGAGACAAAAAGCTTTATTGTTTGTATGAAGAAAAAGAACGAAGAGAAAGTTGAAAATGGCACTTCACCGGCCTCCCAAATCCAAAAAGAAAAAGCGTAATGCCTGCCAAAACATAAAAACTACCTCCTCACTCCTCCAGGACCCAACCAATAAAATTTACCATTATAGACCAACAAGAACAAGAACCCACCTCTCTCTCTCTCTCTCTCTCTCTCTCTTCTCACTCTCTCAAAAACCCATAACAGAAACCAACACATAAAACCCAGAAGAAAAACAACTTTTACAAAAAGACTCAGAGAGGCAGAGAAAGCTTGGCTGAGCTTGGCATCCTAGCTCTGAAATGGAGGTTGAAGATGGGTCTTTCTCCTTCTCTCCCACTCTGTGGAATGACCCCCCTGGGCTTGAGGTATCTTCTCACCATGCCTTTGTATTTCGAAGGACATTTTCGGGTGTTCACAGATTCAGAGCAGAGCAATGTGGCTGCTCTTTCACTCTGTAAATCCAACCTTTAGTGTGTGGAAAATGGCAAACAGGATGAAGCCAGGCAATTTACATATAATAGTTTCTCTTTTTCCTTAAAAAAAAAAACTAGGAAAAAAGTTTCATACCCTCTTATCTAATTTTATGGGTTTATCTTTCTTTTTTTATGGGTTTTATTTTTATTTTTCTGGGGAGAGGGTTCTTGAAGTTTTTAAAGGCGGAGGAGGAGCATACGGCTTGTCATCGATCATGGGTATTTGTCACCACATGCTGAAATGTCGAGAGGAAGACAGAGTATGAAGCATTTTGATGACTGTGACTGTCATTCACATGTATGTATTCAGATGTTTTGTGGGCTTTACATGGTTGTTGTTGGTCATAATGATGCTGATGATATGATGATGGATGTATGTATATTTTCCCCAAATTTTCCATAACATTGAGTTTATTTTATAAAATATAGCGGTATAGTTCTTTTATATGTGATTTTCTCCTCTTGTGCACTATTAATTTCTTTTCCATATTAGGTTCTCTTTATTATTGCTGAGCAATCATGTGAATATCTATTGAAAGAGTCTGTTTCTTGTTGAAGTGAATAAGAGGCTTTCTATGATCACAAAAAGCCGCCTGATAATGAAACCGTTCCATTTTGCCTCTTGTAGCTTTTAAAGAAACTACTTTATTTGTCTTCATGCAGCATACGAGTCGATTCTCTGTCTTTTTCACTGGTTTATTGAGAAACAGATGGGTGGAAATAGAAAAGTAGAATCATTTCATTCAATGCGTTGCAGAGATGTTTGTAGGGATTTAGGCCTGGATTCTTTTGCATTGGTTAGTCTTCGGAATCGTTAAGCTATTAGTTTCTCTTTTGCTCTTTTCCAGGATAAATTGCTACTTGTGTTGTTGATTTGCCTAGACAAGTTTCTTGTCTCATGAAGCTTGTAATTTGAGTGTCTTCCTTGTATTCTCTGTATATAGTTTCATCTTTGAGGTCTGGTGTAGAAATAACAGAAATGTTGAGGAGAAGTGAGTTGTCTGTCCTCAATATTTTCAGTCTTTTGCCTTCTATTTTGGATCAGTATTATCCATCCCAGAGGATCTAGTTATCAGGGGTATGTTATTAGTAGCTCTTTTGGGCATTAAGTTCTATTGGTTGCCATGTTGCTGGTAATTTGTGTATATAAGTTCACATTATGTGTTTCAAGAAAGAATAATCAAGCAAGGGCAGGATATATTGCAACTTGTGCGTTTTGCCTAGACAAGTTTCTTGTCATTGTATCCGTAATTTTCCTGTCTTCCTAGGATTCTCACATAAGCAGTTTGGTACAGAGATCTCTAGAATCAGAAATGTTGAGGACAACTGTGTTGTATGTCCTCAGCATTTTCATTGTTTTTCCCTTCTCTGTTGGAACAATGCTGTCCATCCCAGAGGTTCTAGTTATAACTGTTGGTAGAAGTTCAAATACATGGTTGAAACATCCTTGCTAATGGATAGAAGGGGTTAAGTAAAACCATGTAGCAATCAGATTTTGGTTATCTTTGCTGTGCATTCTGGGTTTTGAATCTTGTTTAATTATTTCAGATTGGCAACATTGTAGACTGTTGTTTGTTGGTATAAGTGTTGTTTCTTCTTTTAAAGCAACCTTCATACTTGTTTGGAAGTTCTCAAAACAAATCCACTCATTGCATAGGTTAACTTTTACCAGCCACACTTCAGCCGTCTCCTTGTCTGACATGCAGTATGCTGAAGGTGATGTATATTCTCAGTTGCCAATACATTGAGCTGTTTCTTTCCGTTATTTTCTTTTTTAATGCAGGAACCACCATACCATCTTCCATTTTACCAGCTGAAATTATCTTCTACTATAGCTTAGCACGGTAGTTCAATTTTCATTTGGTTTGATCAATGAAGTTTAACTAGTGAGTCAATTTCTTCTAAGCCTTGTGTACGTTTTATTATGAACTTCATTCATTAGAGCACGGTTACACCATAACTATTTGTTCTTACTCTTATATAATGAAGCGTTTCCAACTTCTTACATAGAAGGTTTATGTAATGTACTCAAGTATATATTGCTAATTTGGTACCATAGTCTGTCATAGTAGTAGAAAGTAAGAAGTATCACTTTACAAGTCGAGGATTATTCTTTTTCTTTTCCATTTCAGCCTTCAGTAGACATCATATGAGATTGAGGTTTTCTGATTTTCGACTAGGGATCTATTGTTCTGCTTGTCAAATATTTGTAAGCTTAACATGCTGCTTTTCCAGAAAAAAAAAAAAACTGAGAAATTAGCCTACAAATATATTCTGTATGATCGGTATGTTTGTTGAATGGGATGCCTTTCAATTTTTTTTTATTTAATATTAAATATTTATGCCCTTCTTCATGGATGATTGGATAACATTATGTACATAGGACAAGATGAGCTGACCTCGGCCTGCCTAGTCCCTAAGATTGTGACCTTGGCCTGCCTAGTCCCTAAGATGTGACCTTGGCCTGCCTAGTCCCTAAGATGTGAAGGTCCTATATAGGCATGCTTTCTAGTTCTTCTGTTGTCCTTAACTTCGACCCCTTTCATGGTTGGAGAAATTTAGTTTTTGTTCTGTTGTGGTTGTCGGTGGTGTTTTCCTTTTGTAATAAAAAAAAAGTGAGCGCTTGAGGTGATGCAGATTTACATGTCTTGGGGCCTCGAAGATGTTCTTGTGTGCAGAAGAGACCATTTTCTTGTTCAGGAATTGAGGTATAGAGAAGTTGTTGGAGTAAAAAAAATACTTATTTTATTCCTTATTTTAGAGTTAGTGAGTAGAGAGAATAAAAATCTCTATATTTACAACAAACTCTAAAATTACAGAGAAACATATTCTTTGAATTTTTAATGTTCTTCTCTCTCTACTCTCCTCAAATTATATTCATTTGCATCATAAATTAAAGTAACACTCTAAAACTAACATGTTAGTTTCATAACCCTAAATCTGAAGCTAACCACACTCTTAACCTTTAGATTCATTTAATGACTCTGATTAAAATCCTAAACCCTACACCCCAAACCCTAAACCCCAAACTAGGTGTTGGGGTTTGATATTTTGGGTTTGTGGTTTAGGGTTTAGGGTATAGGGGTTGGGGTTTAGGGTTTTAGGTTTTGGTATAATGTTTGTATTTTTCTTTTTTAACGATTTAATAGATTTTGAATTGGATATAATTAATATTTTAAGACCATATTTTAAAGTAGATATTAATTCTAATATAATTTACTCTAAAAAAAATTCTAATATAATTATTTGATATATTTTCAAATAAAAAATAATACTATATTCAATTGTAGAAAATAAATTATAGAGAATATGATAGGGAAGCTATGGTAGAAAAATTATAAGAATTTTACTTTTGAGTCTCTATAATAAAAAGTTCTTGGAGATCCTCTTATGTTTTTCAGTATTGGCTACGTTCACTATTCATCATTTGGATGAAGGTTTCTTCAGCAGAAGGTATCATTATCAAGTCAGGATGAAACTGAAACTACGTTGTGCATGCATTAAACAACTTCACAGCAGATTCTACTATAGAGTTTAGTATTACAAAAAACATGTTTTGGGGTGATAACCTTTTAGGTAATGAAGGTCAATAGTTTGATGAAGATGGTCATGTTTCATGTAAAAAGTGGTCATCTTTAAGGTAATTTACCCAAAACTTGATTTTGGTTTGAAAATAAATTACCATCTTCATAAAAACTTGACCACCGTTACCAATATATGATCTATTGGATGCCGAACAACTTCATGGCGAATTCGACTATGTAAAATCCAGTATGACATACAAGGATACAACATGTTTTTGGGTGATCACCCTCTTAGGTAAATCAAGGTGAAAATTCATATTTCATATTGGTAGAGAACATTTCAGGTCCACGCTACACGAACCCTCCATCCCCTCCGAGTCACTGCCCTCGTAACCAAAGAGATCGTATATGATCTTAACCAACTATTGTGCTGCTATAAGGCTCAGATGGCAAACCCTAAATTAACCCGGATCAACAAACCTAATGCTGTTAAGTGTTTGCTAATATCTGTCTTGTAATGAATGCTTAATGGCTAAATGTGGGGGTGGTGTTTGTAATGTTTGCTGCTGCTTCTGCAATCTATCGTATCATTCTTACCTGCTAAACTTGTCATTCTAACTGCTTTGGCAGTTCAATTCAGAATAGTGATCATGTTGAAGAACCAAATTAGTACAGGATATTATTTACATGGGAGGACTATGAACTTAGAGTAGTGGGTACATTACACCATGAATTCTGAACTCTGAAGCATCCCAGTGTTGGACAGAAAAACACCATGTACCACTTGGAATCTTAGATGCGTCCCAGTTTTTCAACGAGGAGGTTCTCTATTTCAAGTCTCTTCTTCACCATCAACCCATACTTGGAAACCAAAGTAATGTCTGGAATCGCTTCAAGTTTGCACTTGAGAGACGTATTTTCACTCTTCTTCTCATACAAGCACGAAAAGGGCACAAAAGTACCTTTTTTGCTGCATAGCCAACCATGAGCAGCCCTCAATGCAGCTCCGAGAGAAGCTGAATCTGTAAAGGGGGAGAAAGAAAAAAGGAATAAAGCAGAGAGCGTCTATCAAGCAAAGCTAAACGTTCTAAAACAGGATACTAGTATCAAGCAGAGAGTGTGCATTTGGTCCATTGATTCGTGAGTTTGTATCCGGTGTGGTTTTAGTACTGATAAACTACAGAATTTGGGTTTTTTCAGTATCCTAGATTCAGATGTAAGGACACTTGGTACTTAATTAGAAAATAGAAAAAGGACACCACAGGACGTACAATTCTTACCAGATCTTTGAACTGTGTAAACCTCACATCCAAATACGCAGGCTGCGATGTACAGGATGGGGCGATTCACTGATGCACCACCGGTTGCTATCAGTCGTTTTGGAGGAGAAGGCATTCCAAATCTTTCTGCATGACCTCGCATGGACATGAACTGGCCCTCTACTACTGCCCGAGCCTGGAATTAGTAAACTAGCCTCTCTTAGGAAGAGTTCATGTAGGATATCATCTACCAATGTGAACAATTGCTATTTTAAAGAACAGACCTCATCAAAAACAGGATCAAAATCCTCCTCCACTTCACGTACAGTCACGCCCTCCAAAGTGTCGCCGGTGAAATTTTCAAGAATGTAGCGATGAAAACCAACTACAAGCATAAACTATAGATTAATTGTGGCTATTAGAAGTTAATCATATATGGATATCCCAGCATTCAATAAATTAGATATTGCCACCATCTTAAACAAAAATGAAAAACAACAAGAAAAAGAAGACAAACAGGAAAACACTAGTGAAACAATAATGTATTGTCAAAGCTTGTTTAGTAGCAGACAATCCACTTGATCATTTGATCATTTACCACTGTATGGGCCTACTTGATGCTCAAAGCAAATAAATAGAAACAAACATTTAGTCTGCTTTTGCAACTACAATTTAGCCGGAAAATGCTAAATGCCTTCACAAGTATTTTGACTGAAAGTCAACCCAGAGAACTAGGCTATTCAACAGCATATACAAACATGGACAGATCTCATTCACTAAGGGAGAAAGTTTACAAGTATGATATGGAGAAAATAATTTAAAAGAGAACCCAACCTGGAAGTGGGGGAAGAATTTCATGCTCCTTATAGTAGAAACCCATCTTTCCACCTATAGCAAGAACAGGAATGTAAAACGAAGAACAACAATAATTCCAGAAAGAAAGTAGTTCAGACAAATCGCATACTTACCATTTAGGGGCTTAGCTAACGGAAGATATTGGTTGAACCTATCCCAACAACCTTCTGCATAGCGGTTCCGAACATCTAAAATAAAGATTGAGGTCATACTAAGTAACAAGTAAATATATATTCATTTCATCCTGTGGGGATATGTATCAGCACAGGGTAGTACCTTCACGAGTTAGAGACCCATTCTTGTAACACAACATTACCATGTAGCTTTTCGTGTCAACAGGATTAGGGAAAACATGTCCTTCCAATCCAGGTTGAGGATCATCAGTAATCCCGAAGACCTGAGCAACGGCAATAAGAAGAGTACAACACAAGAAAACAGTGAGAAGAGAGACCGAGAAGCTTGAATAGTAATTTATAAGGAAGAAACAATTGAGAATCTGGTCATGACACATGCAATATCGTAATTAAACTGAATACCACTATAGAAGGATACGATTGCCCTATGCTCTACAAAATGCAATTGGCATTTCAATGGAAACATAAGAGCCGTTTAGGTGATATTTACGTTCTGTTTTAGTTTTTTAATTAAGAGAGGCGAAAAGAATAGGAAAGAGAAAAGAGAGACATGAGGGATAGAGCAAGAAGACATAGAATAGTTTAAAAAATTAAAAAACTAAAAGCTGAAAAAAAACATTTTAAATGGCTTTCGTAATTTATTTTTATTTGTATCATTCTCCTACTCTTTCAAACAAGTCTCATCTCTCTTTTATCACTCTTATTTTTCTCCACTTTCCCTAACAACGAAAATAGAACAAAAATCGAAGACGTTACCAAGCAGGCCATAAGAATTTGTACTTAGACTTACAGTGTCACTTGTGCCAAGACTCATTCCAAGATCCCCTGGAGTACTTAGGGTTAAGCCTGCACATCAAAAATGCACTTTCAGCTGATGAGAAATTAAGAAACAACCGAGACATAGGACAGCCCTCCTACCAAATGAAAGCATTAACCACTGCAGAAATCTTTAGGAGTTAAAGAGATTCACCAGTTCATTGGATATTTAGAATAATAGCAACATAAAGTAGTGATTTAAAAGGATCCGCTTTTGAAAATAAGAAAATCAGGCACCTGCCAGGCTGTTAGGGTTGTCTCCTGACCACTGAATAACCAAGCAATCCTTGTTGAATTTAAATCTGAAAATAGAGATAAAAAGGAAACATATGAGTATAAAAGTGGACTCTTATGGTCTTGTTCCAAAGATTGAATGTATATCTCAACAATTTTTCCAATTAGTCCATTTGGTTTTTTTTTAATTAATATAGAAGCTACTGTACTTAGAAGCATCATTAACATGTCCTTTTAGGGTAAAATGAGGGGGTCAAACACCCCAAACAACAACATCAAACTAATATTATCAATAACAGAGGACTCTATCATCATCAATAGCTCCAAGTCTAGGACACTATCAATATCATCCAATAACAGAGGAGCAAGCCAGATGGGAGACTCATCAAAGCAGTGGTAACCACCCAAATCCTTGGAGTAGCTCCAATTTTCAAAGCATCTATAACTGTATTTTCTATGGTACACTCAATTTATTTATTTTCTAATCCATTAAAGTAGCATATTGTGCAAAACACAGTTCAATAAAAACAGGTTGCAGTCAATATGTATATTATACCATAGAAGATTATAAAAATGCGTATATGCTTCTACCTTCTCATGTAAACTTGATGCGCTGAGAAGAAAAAATAACAAAGTCGAAGGATGTGAAGTTATGAACTCTAATAAAGCATATAAATGAGCAATGTCAACAGATACTAGATTGGAAAACTATCTGCCACTAAAAAAACCATCACTATCCCACCAATTAAACCACAAAAAAAAGAACATACATACAAACAATTAAACTTTCACTAACCTCTCCACCAAATAGGGAGCAATGTGACCAGCAACAGCATGGGCAGGAGCTAGCTTTCCAAGTTTATCCTCCAGGCCAGGGGCGGTGGCCTTCAATAAAAGTAAAGCACCAAAACAATTGAATAAAATGGAAACAGTCAATTGATTATCACACTCTTAAGAAATACTCCAAAAATTGGCGAAAAACTCAGCATGGATCACAAAAAGAGTTAGTAGAAAATTACTTTCAAAATGACAGACCTCTAATACTACTTCAGACCATGCCCTTTTCTTTATATCCATCAAGTTCATCCCTGCACCATCAGTTTCATCAATACAGGCATATCCCCCAATTAGAAGAGATGCCATAAAAGAACTAACAAGAGAGATCCTCTCAGTGTTGTTATAAACTTCCGGATGTGTCTCGAATATCTTCTTGATCTGTGGGCCTGTGAATCTTTCATAAGCACGTGAACCTGTAAGTTGGGATAACTGTAATGCTCCACCAACAGCATTCTCTAATTCTTTACATTGTGCTGTGGTGCTGCTGTCCATCCATACCGGCGATTCCTTCACCGAAAAGGCATCATTGAGCTGATCCAACAATGGCTTATTGGAGTCCAATGACGATAACATTGAAGAACTGCCATTCTTCCAATAGACACTACCATGTTGCTGCCCACTACCGGAAACAGCAGCAATTTTCCCAAAATCTAAATTTGATTTCGAAAGTTTATCAAGGACGAGATCTAGAGCTTCTACCCACATCAAGGTGGGTGAAACAATTCTACCATTAACCGAGGGGTCTCGGTAAACTCCATCTTTGGTTTTGTAATGGGGCAAATTAGTGTCAAATTGGACAACCTCTGAAGTAACAACATTGAGATTGGAATCTAGCACAGTTGCCTTCAATGACCTTGAAGTATAAACCAAAAGCAAATGAATAAGTAAAATTCATGTCTTTCCCGATTCATATTACAGATAAAACTTGAAGAAATGAATAGAAAACATATATGAAGATATATTACTGAGAATCCTAATTGACTTCAACGTGAATGAAATGCAGTAAAACTAAGAGAATCAACAGCCATAACGAAACCACATTGTGAATGAGTGATATGGTATTTCTGATTTTCTGAGCATCATCAAAGAAATAAAGGAAACCGAGGGACTCGTAACTTACTGGGTAGAACTGTCAAATCCAAGGAAATAAGAATCCTTGGGGAGAGAGATGTCTGCCATTGGAGCAAGCAAATCCAACTCGTCTACCTTGTACTCTGCTTTTTTCAGCCAACACAGAATGAAATTGAACAAGATTGGTGGCGTTCTTTGATCTACTTGCCGTGATTATAGTTATAATATACCAGAGCCATAGACGAATGAAGCGGAAATTAGTTAGCAAAACGGGTCGTTGCAATCCATTAGAGTTAGACCCTTTTGGCTCCGGATTATATTGACCAAAACCCATCATTGAACTGATCGAACCCACTTGGGTGGAGTCAGAATTTGCGGTTTTGATGCTCCCCTTCATCAGTTGTGTTTGCTGCTGCTTCTCATGGTTCAAGTTACCATGATCACAATGCCTCTTCTCACATCAGGACCAATCCTCAAGCTTCTATTAAGTGGGTGCCTCCTTCCAAGAATTTTGTCAACATTAATTTTGATGGATCAGTGAATCACAATGGCCGGCGGAGTTTGGTTATTTGATGGTAATGGTGTTAGTACTATAGGAATTGTGTGGGATGGCATTTCCTAAGTTAAAACTCTAAATAAGTATTTGAAGTGATGACCAAAGCTATTGAAATACAAGACCAAGACCAAGACCAAGACCCAAGACCACAACTAATCTTAGGTGATGCTCCAAAAAGTAATTTCCTCATTGCATATCATAGCATGCTAGTTTCTTACTTGTGTGATTGCATGAAGGGATTGAAGATTGTGTTTCAATCTCGAAGAGGTCTGTGTATAATTGATTTAGTTAATTATTCATATAATTTTATTTAGGGATAAAAATCAATTTTTATTACCTAGATATCTTTTAAGAAAATTACTTTTCTAATAGAAGAAAAACATTTTCTTTCTTCAACGCTTCCATAGATTTATTTTGTGTGTACATTGTTTTTGTGAGATGTTTTTGTATTCATAGAAAAACCTATAGAGAATGAGAGCTCTCAATCCTTTCATTTTTACTCTCAGAAATAACACAATATCAGTTGTTCAAACACACTGTTGTATTTAACACTCAATCTCATTTGAAAATACTATTTTATTTCATATGATCTATATGTGAGACATATTTCTAAATTATTGGCAATATATTTTAAATAAGGTAGGGTACGTTCACATTAATAGATCACAAGGTCGACATGATTATTCTATAGGGACTAGATTATCCTGTTTTTGGTATATGGTGGCCAGCGACATTGCCATGGGTATCCACCCAGAAATAGACGCGGTTACAACAAAAGTTTTGAATTATCCCCTCGCCTGGTTTCAGGATCACAACGGTAACAAAGGGGTTGTCCTTCTCGATTATTGCTTTGGCTACCTGCCCAGGCTTTCCAACTAGTTCAGGCCATATATGTTTGTATCCTGTGAAAAATCAACACTAGTTTCAAGAACAATAGTTTTAAGATTATAACCAAGTATTCAGAGAGAGAGAGAGAGAGAGAGAGAGAGAGAGAGAGAGAGAGACCTTGACTAAGGCATCCGAATGCTCCGCTGTTACAAGGAGGGTAAGGATCAGACATTTTTTTTAGATTGTTTATGGTGAAAAGGAACAAGCAAATGATCGTATATATATGCCTTTGGTCATGCAAAATTGTAAGGAAATTAATATTTGCCAAAAATAAAAATATTTGTTTCCTTATCAATGGAGATAACCAAAATTTATGTAGTTACCAAAGCAGAGTGGATTTCCCCTTCAGCTTGAATTGCTTTTGGAAATAGGCAATATGATATTTATGTTTTGGTCTAGATGTTCATCTGCTGAATGGTTGCATTATTGATTTGATGTTATACTATCTGATTTGTTAAGGGAATCATGATTATTTATGTATTTAAAAAAAAATTTAAATTGTCATTGAAAGTTAAAGATCGGTATTGTGATTCTGTAAAATATAATGTTTCATTGAAATTAAGTATTATTGAAATGAAAAAGAAGTTTATAATATTTGCATACCCGATTAAATTTGAGGGTTGAGAAACTAATTGAGAAGATGTAAGTCAGAATCTGAATTGAAAGAAAAGATGACATTTGAAGTGCGAAATGATTTAATCTGGTTAGTCCCGGGAAATAATTAAGTAGGGATTGTGCCTTCCTAGGGTGAAAGACTCAAAACCCAATCGAGAGTCCGCTTTGTACGGGGTGTGCTCGGTAGCTTTAATTCGAGAACTATTCGGGCCTAATCAGGACAAAAAGGAAAATGAAAGGAATGTTATTTGTTAAATTTTAAAGGAACACAATGAATTGAAAATTCTGTTGAACTCATAGTTTGAGATGAGTTATGTTTCGTGTGTTTGTTAGATAATTTGTTTAATTAGCCACTTCCCGGTCAGGGTGTGACAAAAAACAACTAGTCATGATCACCCTTCTTACCAAAAACCAAAACGAAACCCGCTCAACGCCGTGCGGAGTGATTCCTCCCACAGCAAACAATAAAGCCACACCTAGACTAAAATTTAGGTGCGGCCAAGGAATACCAGTGGCGACCCTAAGGCCAATGGGGGGGCTAAAGGCTTGAAAATAGCACAAAATAGTCCTTGGCCATCTCCTATGGAGGGCTATGCCAAAACAAAATTTTTTTTGAAGGGCTATATGGGTCAAGGGCTAGACTTCATTTAACATTTCTAGCAACCCTTGGGGCGGGGCCCCGTGCATGTGAAATGACTGATGAAATATTGAAAGACTATAATTTAGCCCCCGACTGGTTGGAGACGGTTAAATTTGGCCCTTATACTATTTGGATAAATAGTGAATTTTGGAGGGCTAAAATTGTAGCCTAGGTCAATTTTAGCTCATTCCAATTGGAGATGGCCTAATAGAACTCCAGATCAACTTGATTACTAAACCTAGAGGGAATAACAGCTCCCATACTCTCCATTAACCCGAGGAGAGTTTTGATGGTATGTTTTAAGAAATAAATACTAGCCGCTTTCTACTCTCTCACATGTTTGGGAGAAAGAAACTTATTTTAATAATTACTTAAGTAGCTTAAAATTCTTAAATAAAACGAATATTTTATGAGGTTTTAGGTGGTGTTTATTGATTTATTTTTAAATAAAAAGAACTGTATGGTTTATTGATTTAAGGATGTTAATGAGTCCGCTAATGAATTATGCAAAGAAAGCTATTTTATAGCATGTTTACTTACTTGGAACGAGTATGAGAATAAAATAATTGATTTTCATTCCTGAGTTCTCTTGTGTTTACTAATATGCACATGAATCGGAATGGTTGTAGGTCCCACGAAAAAGTGACTAAAAATGAGAAATTAATTCCTGAATATCCGGAGTTTGATTACTAAGGGGGGTACGTATTAAGAATGAATTCCGATTCATTCACATTTTCATTCCAAGTAAATAAACATGTCATTAGTGTGTATCCTTAGTTTATCCTCTCCTAAGCTCCACTCAATAAGTGGAATGGTATTACATGTAATTGTATCTCTTTTTGATAACATCTTAGGGGCAGGTCATGTGTAGTATTGTTTTTGCTTATTGAATAAATGACTTATATATTCTCACTCAAAAGACGTATATTGCTACTTTTTTCAAAATTAAAACAAATATTATTCTAGTCACACATCCACAATTATCTTGCACACACTACCGCTTTTTTTTTTTTTTTTTTTTTTTTTCAATTTTAGTTTTACCCACCAAACTCCACACTTGCACCACTGTATTCAGTATTCACACCTCAATCACCTCCTCGTCGGAGCCGTAACTATCCATGTGGGAAGCTTGGGAGGTGGCTTGATGGATAATGGAAGTGTGGCGTAAATTCAGAAATTATAGAAATAAAAGTTAGATTGAGATGCTATTAATAGTAATCCATCGTGTTCCACAAAAAAAAAAAAAATCCTTAAAACAAAACTGGCAATGGAAGAAATTGTTAAAAAACAAGAAACAAAAAACAAAACACAGTCGTTTTAGATGAGCGAAATATCTAGGCCTGGGTAGACAACAGAGGATCCGTTTCCCTCTAATTATTACCCATTTGCAATTTTAAAATTCAAACGGTCAGTTAGTTCGGGCCAGCCAGCTGGTGAATGATTTGGCTTTTTCAGCTGGCGAACCCTAATTTAACCCGAGTCAACTAACCCCAGTTAGATCCATTCCTCTTCCTCCCTTTAAAACCCAAACAAATCCCCCTGCATTTATCACCCAAAACCTAAAAGGCGTCTTGGTAAACGCCGCTTCAATTCTTCTTCTTCTTCCTCCTCTCATTCTCGTAATTTCAAATCCCCATCCTCGAAAATGAGAGAGTGCATCTCGATCCACATCGGTCAGGCCGGAATCCAGGTCGGAAACGCCTGCTGGGAGCTTTACTGTCTCGAGCATGGCATTCAGCCGGACGGCCAGATGCCCAGTGACAAAACCGTCGGCCGCGGCGACGACGCCTTCAACACCTTCTTCAGCGAGACCGGCGCCGGCAAGCACGTCCCACGCGCCATCTTCGTCGATCTGGAGCCCACCGTCATCGACGAGGTCCGCACCGGAACCTACCGCCAGCTCTTCCACCCGGAGCAGCTCATCAGCGGCAAGGAAGACGCCGCCAACAACTTCGCCCGTGGCCACTACACCATCGGCAAAGAGATCGTTGATCTCTGCCTTGACCGGATCCGGAAGCTCGCTGACAACTGCACTGGTCTTCAGGGATTCTTGGTCTTCAATGCCGTTGGTGGTGGTACCGGATCGGGTCTCGGGTCCCTTCTCCTGGAGCGTCTGTCTGTGGATTATGGGAAAAAGTCCAAGCTCGGGTTCACTGTCTATCCCTCGCCTCAGGTTTCAACATCTGTTGTAGAGCCCTATAACAGTGTCCTCTCCACTCATTCTCTGCTCGAGCATACCGATGTGTCCGTTCTGCTCGACAATGAGGCCATCTACGACATCTGCCGTCGATCCCTAGACATTGAGCGTCCCACTTACACCAATCTCAATCGCCTCGTCTCTCAGGTATTTTATCGAACACTTCTCGTGCATAACTGATACCGAGTGTTTTGAATTTGATGAATGATTATAATGATGGGTTTGAATCTGATTACTGATGATAATGATGGGTTTAACATGAATTTAATAAGGATGATAAATTGGTACTGGGTTTGGATTTGATCACTGTTGATAATGATGGGTTTAACATGAATTTGTTAAGGATGATTAATTGATACTGGTGATTAATCTGATTAATTGTTATGAGGGTTTGGATCTGATTCTGATGGGTTGTTTGATTTTCTTTGCTTTAAAGGTGATTTCGTGCATAACATATAGTGATGTGTTACTTGTTCGTATTATTGGATTGTATCTGAGTATTGATGGTTGATAATGAATGTGATTAATGATAATTAATTGGTGAATTTTTTTTAATCAAACACTTCTCCTGAATACTGATACTAAAGTGTTTTGAATTGGATGACTGATTATAATGATGGGTTTGAATCTGTTTGTGATGGGGTTGTTGATATTCTTTGCTTTATAGGTGATTTCGTCGCTGACAGCCTCTCTGAGGTTTGATGGGGCTCTGAATGTGGATGTGACTGAGTTCCAAACCAACTTGGTTCCATACCCTAGGATCCATTTCATGCTCTCCTCCTATGCCCCTGTGATTTCTGCAGAGAAAGCATACCACGAGCAGCTCTCAGTGGCTGAGATCACCAACAGTGCTTTTGAGCCAGCTTCCATGATGGCCAAGTGTGATCCTCGCCATGGCAAGTACATGGCCTGCTGCTTGATGTACCGAGGAGATGTGGTGCCTAAGGATGTGAATGCGGCTGTGGCCACCATCAAGACCAAGCGTACCATTCAGTTTGTGGACTGGTGCCCTACTGGATTCAAATGTGGTATCAACTACCAGCCGCCCACTGTTGTTCCTGGTGGTGACCTTGCCAAGGTGCAGAGGGCTGTGTGCATGATCTCCAACTCCACCAGTGTGGCTGAGGTGTTCTCCCGCATTGATCACAAGTTCGATCTGATGTATGCCAAGCGTGCTTTTGTGCATTGGTATGTGGGTGAGGGCATGGAGGAAGGAGAGTTCTCGGAGGCTCGTGAGGATCTTGCTGCTCTGGAGAAGGATTATGAGGAGGTTGGGGCCGAGTCTGCTGAGGGAGATGATGGCGATGAAGGAGATGAGTACTGATTCTGTTGCTACGTGTTTTTCTATGGTGATAAAGCTTCATGCTTTACGTCTCTTTCTATTCTACTGCTATGTTCTGTAATGGATATGTGATGCTGGATAATTGTTGTGTGGGTGTGTGGTGTATGTGCTCTATGCATCATACCATTGTAGCACAAGCACTTCTATCTTAGTATTTTAAAATTTCTATTGCTTCTGCAATATATGCAAATCTATCATATTATGTGTTTTTAATGTGGTTTATGTGTTCTCTATTGCCATAGTTTAGAATGGATGATTGATGCAATGGTGTTATGTTGGCTGCTTCTGCAATCTATAACATAATGCTTGATGTTCATTATTGATGTTGATGCTTAATAATTGCTGTCTGTTGATTGCTAACTGGCTTTTTCAAATTTTTATAAACCTTGAAGCTTTGCCAAAAAAAAAAAATCAAGACTGGATTGATGGTCTAGCTGAGACTGGCGAGTGGCATCGTGGTAACTAGTTTTCTTCACCAAATTATGAAAAGACACAATTTCTGAGTTGTTGTCAAACTAAGAACACACTGTAACTGAAATCTTAGATTCATTCAACTAGGCGATTCTCTATTTAAAGCATCTTCTTCATCATCAATCCATACTTGGGAACCAAATTTAAGTCTGGAATTGCTACAAGTTTGCTCTCTTGAGCATCTTAGATTCAGATTTGGCTTAATTAGAAATATGAATTGGAGTGTAGGCCACGCATCCAAATACAGAAGCTGCAATTTGGAGTGTTGCATAATTTTAATTATGGACTGTCCAAAGTCCCTGGTAGCCTGCTTTTTACTCCTAGAAATGAGATTGAGACGCTTTAAACAACGGAGCAATGCGAAAAGCACTTTATTTTGGAGGATGGAAAAAATAATTAGCACGCAAAAGAAAACAAAACCAAAAAATATTTAAACTTCTCCCGCCATTGTTTTTTGGCTACTGCTATGACATGTAATGAATGTTCCAAGCATGTCAGCCTTGGATTAGGAATTCAATCCAGAAGAACTATACTTGGGGAAACCAAATTATTGAAAAGATCAGAAAAATAAGTCTTCTTTCGGCACTTGCAATCCGAAGAATCCCAGTTTCATACTAAAACCAACTGAAGTCCTAGACACGTCCCAGTTTTTGAACTAGGAGGTTTTCAATCTCGAGTCTCTTCTTCATCATCAACCCATAATTTGCTGCTATGCCCAGGATGTTGCGATTTACAGTAGCTATGATTCGTTTTGGAGGAGAAGGCATTCCAAATCTTTCTGCATGACCTCGCATCGACAGGAACTGTCCCTCTATTACTGCTCGGCACTGCAAATTAGTCTTTCTCAGAAAGAGTTATGCAGGATATATCATCAGGGGCGGAGCTAGAATTCAAAGTTTAGGTGAGCTAATTTTTTTTTTTAAACATGCAACGAGAAACTTACAAACGCGAAATAAACTAAAATGGATAATTTGTCTCGCACTACAAATACAAAATCAAGGCTTAAACAATCAACATCAATGATTCAATTAGACTAAGCAAACAAAGTACACAAAATGAAACTGAAACATATAATGAAATAGACTAACATAGAAATTGAAACTTGAAAGGGGATTAATAAAAATTAGAAAATATCTTGAAAACTGCTTACCGCTAACAGCTTATCACTCTATCAGTTGAAGAATCATCGAGAATAATGAGATTTCAGGATTTGCTTGGTGCCTTAGTTGATCGACTATTCAATTAAACTAAAACAAGAAGACCAATTGTTTGAAACTTTGTATGTCAGTGGGCTATGTATGAAAACTAATATATTCGTTCTGAACGAGAAGAACAATTAACTCATAACGGGCTATGTATGTATTCATTATTAAACAAATTCAGGTGAGCTTGGTAGGCAATTTACATAATAATAAAAAATATTTACCCAGCTGGAGCTGGGTTAGCCCCCAAATAGCTCCGCCCCTGTATATCATCTACCTATTTGAACCACAAGTCCACAACTATTTCAGAGTGCAAACCTCAGCAGCACGACCAAATTCCTTCTCCTCTTCATTCACACCCTCCAAAGTATCACCCGTGAAATTTTCGAGGACATACCAATGGTAGCCAACTGGAAGCATAAACCGAAGTTTATTTATAGCTTCTTGCTTCTTACTTTTGCGACAGAATTATAGAAGTAAATAATTGAAAGGCTGATGGATATCCATGCATTGCAGACTCTAGATATACCATCTTTTAAACAAGGCTTAATAGGCAAAATACCCTCTAAACTTGGTCATAATTGTCAATTTACATCATAAACTTGTAATTGAGAAAATTAACTCCCTAAACTTAGTAACAATTGCCAATTCGTCAAATTCAACGGTTTCCATCCAATTGTGTATCACGTGACTTGCACGCGAGGGGTAAAATAGTCTTTTTATAATTAAAAAAAAAACAAATATAATTAAAAAAAACAAATTGGTTAAAGTGTAATTAAAATCCAACACTGATTTAGATTGATATACGGTGTCATTTCACTTTTCTAACTACTATTATAATTTTCGTTTGGACAATAACTATTAATTTAGTTAACCAAGTGAACTTAATCCACCAAAAAGGCTCAACAAGCCATATAATTATGTTAAAATAGTCTTTAAATAACACATAATTGTTGTAATTCGCCTATTAACTCAAGTAGAAAAGAGAGAAAAACAAGAGAGGTTGAGGGTCAATTGGTGTGTCAAATGGTGATGCCTCAATTTCTTTATATAGTGGAGAGGTTGAGGTGTATTCATGGTACATCATAATGAGGTGAAACCCTTTAGTTTCCCCACTATCACTACTAACCCCACTAACTATACCATTATGTCCTCTCATAAGTGGTGTAACCCTTATGAAGTTAATAGAAAGAAATACCAAAAGTCTTGCACAATGTATGTAGTCCACATCTTGTATCATGTTCGTACGGACTTTAGTTTAATGGACAGTCACCCCACAATGTGTCCTACAACACTCCCCCTTGGATGTCCAAAAACTGACTTTGTTGCATCTGAACTCCTTCATCTTTGAGCCTTGTATAGTTGGGTAGAGTCGAAAATAAACATTCATTCGCAGATGCCAACACACAAAACCTTAAGTCCAGGAAAACCCAGAGTGGGACAAAAACTGGAGTTTAGGAGAAAATTGTGTTGCCGAATGATGTAGACCGAAGCACTATGGGATGTAAGTGCGCGGAGGAACTAACCACAAGAGATGTGCCTCATTAAAACCTTGCCAAAGTAAACCCAGTGGGACAAACCTCTGGTCGAAGGAAAAAGAGTACACGGTGGTTAGAAGTATTCGACTGGATACTCCCCCTGATTTCGGTAATCCTTAGTGAAGGTGTGATCAATGTCAATGATTTGACAAATAACTAGACGATGGCTGGGATAGTGTCTCATTAAAAACCTTGCCAAGGTAAACCCAGTGGGACAAACCCTTAGTCTAAGGACAAAAAGAGTACACTAGCCAAGCGTCGATCAAATACGAGCATTCTTCAGGATGCTCCCCCTCACATGCACACGACTGGGTGCGAGGTTTTCGACTTAGGCATAAATCGTTACTCTAAGGTAGCTCGGATAGCTTCCTGACACCGATTGCCTTAAATGTGTTTCTGAAATGAATACTTTGGTAGTGACTTGGTGAATAAGTCAGTATGGTTGCTCTCTGAACCAATGTGCTTCACTTCGACTTTCTGGTGCTCTTATTGTTGATGCATAAAGAAGAGCTTCGGCGAGATATGCTTAGTAACGTCTCCCTTGATGTAACCATGTTTGGCTTGATCAATCACAGCAGTGTTGTCCTCATAGATGACAACTGGTTCATCAGGATTATGAGACAGCTCACAAGTACTTCGTATATGGCCAATAAATGCTCGAAGCCATACACACTTTCTAGTCGCCTCGTAGAGAGCGAGTAGTTCAGAGTGGTTTGTCGAAGTAGCAACTAAGGTATGTTTTCGAGACCTCCAAGATATTGCCGTGTTCCCAATGGTAAAGACATAACCGGATTTGAGAACGTCCCTTATGCGGGTCTGATAAGTAACTAGCATCGGCATAACCGACAATGGTTGCGTTATTTTGAGTGCCAAGGGGGGTAGATCCACTCGATGACGCATAGGGATAAAACAAGCCCATATCCGTAGTACCTTTAAGGTAGCGAAAAATGTCTTTGATGCCATTCCAGTGGCGGCGTGTTGGCGCGGTGCTGTGTCGAGCTAAACAATTCACAGCAAACGAAATGTTCGGTCTAGTACATTGGGCCAAGTACAATAATGCGCATATTGCACCCAGATATGAACACTCAGGGTTCAATATCTCTTCATCGTCTCCCTTAGGATGGAATGGGTCCTTGTTAATGTCTAGAGTTCGAACGACCATGGGAGTAGGTAATGACTTAGCCTCATGATGACTAAAAACGTCGCAACACCTTCTGGGTGTAGTTCGACTGATGTACTAGGATTCCATCTTTACGGTGCTCGATCTGCAGACCGAGACAATACCGTGTCTTCCTAAGATCCTTCATCTCGAAGTCCTTCTTTCCATTATCCTTAAATAGATTTCTTAATAAACACGCAGGGGCATAGTTCGTTGTTCACGTATCCCATGCCGATCAAGTATTCACTTAGACGGTTATACCACATCCGTCTGAATTGTTTTAATCCATATAGTGAACGTCTCAGTTTAATTGAGAACGTGTTCCGTGGTCGGGAACTACTTGATTCAGGCAACTTAAGTCCATCGGGGACTTTCATATGTATCTCTGTGTCTAGATCCCCATAGAGATAAGATATGACCACATCCATAAGCTGCATATTCAGTTTTTCGAAAACTACTAAACTGATTAAGTAGCGGAACGTTATAACGTTCAATACGAGAGAATAAGTCTCCTCGTAGTCAATTCCAGGGCGTTGAGAGAAGCCTTGCGCCACTAGGCGAGAACAATCTCATTATTCTCATCACGCTTCCTTACGAATACCCATTTATGACCAATTGGTTTAACATTGGGCGGTGTTGGAGCGACTGGTCCGAACACACTTCGTTTCGTTAAGGAATCCAATTAGACCTGGATTGCTTGTTTCCTTTTTAGCCAGTCGTCTCTACGTTGAAAATCATCAACGGAGCAAGGTTCGATGTCATCGCTAGTTTTGATTTCGGTAGCTACCATGAATACAATTATATCATCGATGATAATCTCATTTCGATTCCATATCTCACATAAGCATGCATTATCGAGATTTCTCTATTCTCGGAAGTAGGTTCAGATGTTGAAGCGTCCCCCAACGTCGTCTCTTCTAAGACGGACCTATAATCCGGATTATCTCGTGAGATAGATCGATTGAGATTGCGATGGTAAGAGCATTTGTTTGTGCCAAATTTTTCCTCTTCTGGGGATAAGAATCCTTCGAACCTAAGTAGTCCACCTCACTTCTGGGCAGAGACATATGACTGGTTAGCCGCCAAGCCGTACGTCGTCCATCTGGGACGACACGTCCTACAGGGACGTTGCATCCTTCAGGGATGACTTTGCGATGGTAAGAGGATTTGTTTGTGCCAAATTTTTCCTCTTCTGGGGATAAGAATCCTTCGAACCTAAGTAGTCCACCTCACTTCTAGGCAGAGACATATGACTGGTTAGCCGCCAAGCCGTACGTCGTCCATCTGGGACGACACGTCCTACAGGGACGTTGCATCCTTCAGGGATGACTTTGCGTCGTACTAGGACGTCTATCCTTGCAGGCAAGTTTGCAGCAGATATATATGATCTCGTCACTTTAGCTAGATTAGAGGAAATGTCTGGCATATTAGAGGCTACACTCTGTAGATCTAGAATTCTTCGCACTTCACTTATCACATTGTGTGGTTTGGGGATCGAGATGAGACATAGTGGGTACATGCCACGTTAATTCACGTCGTTCCTTATCAACGTTAACGTGCGAATCTCCCCCTAACGACGAGAAAACAGTCTAGACAATCCGCAAATGCGGTAAAGAGATCGCCTGTCAAGGGCTCTAAAAAGCGTGTAATGGATGACGATGCATAATCGACATATATGTTCATCTTTTATTGAGGACCCATTTGTACGTTGGGACGACACAATTGGCACGTAAATTGCATACCCAAATACGTGTAAGTACGAAACGTCAGGTTCGTACCCAGCCACCAGCTGTAACACAGAATAAGGTTGGGTAGCAATGGGCCTCAAGCGGACCAACATGGCTGCATGCAAGATTGCATAGCCCCACGCAGAAATTGAAAGCTTGGTGCGCATTACCAAGGTTCATGCGATCATTTAATGAAAGCTTTTACGAGACTATTCTGGGTGTGAACATGTAAAACTAGATGTTCAACATCAATCCCAAAGGACATGCAATAATCATCGGAAAACTTCGATGTAAACTCTCCGGCATTATCAAGTCTTCTGGACTTTATAGGATAATCCGAGTGGTGAGCCCTCTAGGCGAGAGTTTAGCAAAAGCAGCTTTTCTTGTGGACAATAAATAAACTTGTGACCATTTTTGTCGATGCATCAACCAGAACCATGAAATATTTAAATGGTCCCCAGACTGGTTGAATAGGTCCACAAATATCACATTGGATTCTCACAAGGGAATTACAAAACTAGTTTGGTGGGCTTTACACGAATTGGTTTGAGATTTGTCTTTTAAATATAGCAAGCTTGGCATGGGCTTTTCGGATTAATCACGAAGTTCTTTCCTCCAATAAGATGCCCGTTCGATGCATTCATAGTTCTAAGCATCGTATTATGACCCGGATGTGTCAAACGGTCGTGCCACATCATATAAGTGCTCTTATCAATTCGGCGCCAGGCGAAATGATAAAGTTATTTCCAATCAAGTGTATTGTGGTAACATAAATACCACTTGAAAAAACATCTCAATTTCTCCAAGATACGCTTTTTTTTGGCCGTATTTATTAGAGGTCATGTGTAAAGGAAATCCACACCATTCTCATGAGCGGTTTCAACATGATATTCGTTTGTTCGAATGTCCTTAAAACTCAGTAAGGTTCGACATGACCTATGAGAGTATAAGGCCTCAGATATGGTCATAAAAGTACCATTGGACAACGCGAATTAGGCTTTGCCAAAGCCTTCGATTAGGGTCGACGAGCCCAAAATCGTTGTCACTGAGGTTACTTTAGGCGTGAAGTTGATGAAATACTTTTGATCTCATAAGTTAGTATGGGTGGTACCACTATCAGCCAAACAATCAACTTCCCCACTAGTTATGCCTAATAGTAGAATAATTTAAAGCCGGTCACAATGTCAAAGGAATTTGCTCAAAAATATTTTAAATTATTTCGAGAAACGTTGAAACATGATATAGAAAAACAAAACCATAATCCAAAAGAAAACGTAAACATTTATGGGCTACACGTAGGCCCAATTATTATCATGAAAATTGAAAAAAATACTAATCCAAATTCATGTCAGCGACAAAGTCGGCTATCTCAAGAGTTGCCTCTGGAGTTAATTTTGGCCTTAATTTCATTGCCAATTTTCTGTACCACCAAAACAATAGCAGAGATTGGCCTCGGGAGCATTAACTCTTGCTTTGGGACGACCGGCCCTGTTGTTGTTCCTTTCTCGAGGCTATCTCGGTTTGGACAAGAGCCCAAACCTCGCTTGGCTGGACGAGCACGAGGCTCGCGGCGGTTTCGAGGTTAATAGGACGACGGGCCCATGTCTCATTTCTCTAATTTTGGACAAAGTCCACGAGCAACATTAGCCTTTGGATTAGGGTACGTCCAAAAGTGGGAATTCAAGTTTGATCGAAATTGTTTCTTCGACGGGAGAAACTGGATTAGTGTATCATATAAATCGACTGGTTTATATGTTCATGATAATGTTTACGGATTAGACATGTGAACATAAGTTCAACTTCAAAAATCTTTTGGTTCGAAACATGTAATCATGGTTTTGTGAGAATTGAAATTCTCATGGATTCATAGCGAAATCGACAGGTCGATATTGATGAAATCTTCTGGTCATCATTTGGCAAACATATATATAATTTCTACCACATAATTGCGAGAAAATAAACAATTCTAGAGTGAAAAGTTATTTACTCAACCCTTTCGGTAGCTCTAATTGAATACGACCAGGTAAGATAGGGTGAGGTTTTTGGTGGAGCGAGGCTCTCTTAAGTACCGAACCGCCAAACCTTGCCTAGACATCGCATCCAACTAGGTGAGCCTAGTCGTGGAAGATTCATAACCTTTCGTGACTTAATGTGGAGATATATGTGTCATGTGTACCATTTTACATGCTTTTATTTTTGATTTAGTGATCATGTAATCAAACAAAAATAATAAAGCATATGCAATCCAAATTACAATTTCTCTTGACCTAAGATTAATTAGGGTTCATAGTCAATGGTTATGGTTCACTATTTTTCAAGGATTGAAAAATAAAAAAAACATAACTTGCTTGAGAAATGCACCTAAAAAAATTTAGGGTTCCACGAATCAAGAAAAAAAATCACAAACAAATTTGGGTTGCTTCCTTCGAACTTTGTGAAGGTGTTCATCGTTTGTCGTTTGTCGTTCGTCGTTCTTCCTCCTTGTTCTTCAATCTTGGAGCGTGCTGATAACGTGTTGTAATTCGCCTAGCTATTAACTCAAGTAGAAAAGAGAGAAAAACAAGAGAGCGAAGTGTAGAATGAATCTATTGATGTTTGATCAATTGGTGTGTCAAATGGTGATGCCTCAACCTCTTTATATAGTGGAGAGGTTGAGGTGTATTCATGGTACATCATAATGAGGTGAAACCCTTTAGTTTCCCCACTATCGCCACTAACCCCACTAACTATACCATTATGTCCTCTCATAAGTGGTGTAACCCTTATGGAGTTAATAGAAAGAAATACCAAAGGTCTTGCACAATGTATGTAGTCCACATCTTGTATCATGTTCGTACGGACCTTAGTTTAATGGACAGCCACCCCACAATGTGTCCTACAACAATAATGACATAATTGGTTAAACCATGCATAATTAACCCTGTTACAAAATAGTGGTTCTAAAATCTAAACCATATAAAGCACTGAACCATACAAAGTTGTCGATAACTTATCCCCAAGTTTATCATATCACAAAACAATGCCAATTAACCATTAGAACCACTCAAAACATAGTTAGACTTCAACCACCAAAATCAACCACTGAAACAAATCTATAATTTCCAAGGCCTTGCCCTCTGAGCTTCTGCATTTCGTGAACTCACTTCATTGAAAGATGAATTATTAGCTTGACTACTGCTTAAGCTTTGGAGTTTTTTTTTCTTTCTTGATGGCCTTTTCTTGGTGGTTCCATCACTATCTGTTGATGAACTTTCAAGGCTTCCCAACTCATCACTATTATTAGGGGTGGCCATGGTACGGTACCAGACTTTTTGAGCTCCTACCGTTACCGTACCAGAGTTTGCCCGGTAATCAATGTTGGAAACCATAACCGAACCAATAGATTCGGTACCGAACCTTCGGTATACCGAAGAAGATGGTACGGTTTGGTTGGTATACCGAATGGTGTTAAGGGTATGAGACTGAAGAAGAACGAACTCAAGGAAGAAGAAGAAAAGGAAAGCCAGAAGCCCAGATTTGTTGGGATGATGATTCTGGTTTGAAGGAACTAAAGGAAGAAGAAGAAGAACGAAGAAAGAATAAAAAGAAGAGAGAGAGAGAGAGAGATCTGGTCAAAAGAAAAGAAAAAAATAGTTCAAAAAGTTAAAAAGTAGAAAGAAAGAGACATAGAAGTAGAACGTGGCCAAGTGGAACTCAGTAATCAATACAAAAGATTCTTTCTATGTAATATATAAATTTTTTGCAGTTAATATAACAAGGAGAAAGTTTGGTGTAGTGGTTGAGAGACTTAAATTTCTCATAAGTGGTGAGGGTTCGAACCATGCCATCGACAAAAATTGAAATACTTTTGAATCTCGGTTGGTTCGGTAGATACTGAACATTCTCAATTGGAAAACCGATACCGTGCCAGGTTGGTACGGTTGGTACGGTTTACGGTTCGGTACCGAAGCTATTATTTCGGTTGGTTTTCCGGTTGGTTTGGTAGAAACGGTAGAAAAAGCCACCCTTAACTATTATCATACTCTGATGATTCTTCACCTGGCTCTCTATGTCTATTTGCTGCAGTTTCATCAACAACTGACTTCATATAAACCTTAAAATCCTCTCTGTCACTCTGCACATAATCTTCATCAACGAAATCTACATCGTATACTTCATCCTCATCTTCATTTTCAACACGATCTTCATTAAAAGAAATTGAAGCTTCATAGCCATCTTCATTATCAACACATGTTTCATTAACTACAGCTACATCTTGTACAATCCCATTGAGTTCTTGTTGATTTCCTAAGGCATTATGGCTTAAATACACCACTGAAATTTTGGAAGCAGATTGGTTTTGAGCACATTAAAGGGCTCTAATGTCTGAATTTACTTCAACTAGCCCATCTTGAATGTGGTAAAAAGAGAACCATGTGTCTTCTATCCTATAACCTAGGTGTGTAGCTGCCTCTTCAAGTTTCCATATACTAAACTTGTCTACAACATGATAATCAGCCCAATGCACAATCCCACCAACATACTCACCAGATTGGTTAAATGCACCCCCATGCCTAATCTCCAGTGTAAAATAATCTTGGTCACCTGCACAAGGGAAATCGGTTGAACATTTAATGAGGAAGCTAGCAGAAGAATGAAGGCAAAAGTCATCAAAGAAACCCTACCATCTGACAAAAGTCATCAAAGAAACCCTACCATGATACAAAAGTCATCAAGAAACGCTTTAAGGTGGTTACGACAAATGAAACCTTCCATTGGTAAGAGTACATGAAAGAAAGAGAGATTTCATCACTAACCGTACTGTGGAGGATCCCCACCGTCCCTAAGGACGAGCCCATCCATCTTTGAATCTCTGTATAAAGTCTGAATCGATTGTCTCCACTTGATTTTCCAGCAAATCTATGATTTTTCTACTTCGAAGATTGGTTCTTTTGCTTTACCATAGTTAGCTATGAGGTTTTGGAAAACAAAGGGGGTTTGAGGGTCTTTCCATCTAACCCTAACACTTTCACCAATTTGTTATTTTTTAATTACATTTGTTTAAAAAAAAATTGTAAAAAGACTATTTTACCCTTCGCGTGCAAGTGATACACAATTGGATGGAAACCGTTGGATTTGATGGATAGGGTGCAAATTGGCAATTGTTACCAAGTTCAGGGGGTTAATTTCCTCAATTACAAGTTTGAGATGTAAATTAACAATTATGGCCAAGTTTAGATAACATTTTGACTATTAAGCCTTTAAACAAAAAAGAAAAAAAGTGTTACTGTCAAATGGATACTTCCATAAGAGTAGACTGGTTGAGCTTATTTAGGGTTTAACCTACTTTTTAGTGACGACTTTCTAGCTCTTAGTATGTAGAGTTGATTTGAAGTAGGTCTAAGGTGCTTCACTACTATGTTCTTGTACTTATTTTTGTTTTTGATTTTTAGGCATTCCTAAGTGTAAATCTAGTGTACTATCAATTGTATCCTAATTACTTTTGCTTATGCGAAAATTACTACTGGCGCGCTATATTTTCTGGTTAGTTCTAAGAGCTCATTTTTGCCCTTTGAATTGATACCTATAAATTCTTCTCGTATTTTTATGCACTGTTGGGCTAAACGGTGATAGTTGGACATGATATCGTGTACGTTTTTATGTGAATTTATATTTTTGCATATAATAACTTAACGTTTAGCCTTGTTAAAATTCATAAATTAATTAAATAGCTTCTTATTGATATTACTGTGATAATTATTTGGCTTTAGCTTATATTAGTCTCGTTATTTCTTTTGATGCCATAGAGAGCCATATATGCACAACAGTGAAAACCCAAGCTCCATGTTCATGTTATATATGTCACAGAGCAACTACATGCATGCGTTGCAAATCAGCAAATGTAACTATGTATATATGGTTTAGATTATAGATTGATTGATGCCTAGAAGTCAATAATCTTTTTGGGGTGGTTTTGATCTACCTTTTGGATTTATAACTAATATATATACTTGATTGTGGTTCTATTGTATTTTAGGTTTGCTCCGATGTAGCAAGAGTTGGAGGCTTAGATGATGTATTGATACTTTGGGCATGAGATCAAACGTTGCAACTTTACTGATCATGATGTTCCATCAGCAGCTAGAAGATTCATTACACCTATTGGTTCTTTGGCAGGTCTTGGAAATCATAACGGCAATCACTGTGATACTTATTAATCGATGCATCTAGACATGGTACTATGTTGTAAGTTTGAAACGATGATATTGACAAGGATAATTAATGAATACATACATAAGATACATGAATACTAGATAATTAATGAACTTCATACATGAATTGAATCTAAGGATTCATGAACCCTAAATCATACATGAACCCATTAAATAACTATAAAAAAATAACTTCAAATTAAGCCAATTTCCCATCATTAGGATCACTTTGACCCCTCATCATCAAATAGATACCCTTACTAGATGGTGTCTAATTCGTAGTAGCTATGTCTTCATCTTTTGATGTATAAATAGCATCTTACTGTACGTACACGAACAAATCAAGGAAATACACAAGAATTATTACCTTCATCTTTCTCGTTTTTCAAAGTTTTTCTCTTGTCAATTCTCTTCAGGTGGTGCCGTGGTGGCGGAGATGTTTCTGTGAACAGCAAAACAACATTGCTAAGGCTACGATATGAGTCAATGTCAGATTGGGCTTATCCATCTCAAGAACATTGCTGTCATGCCAACATAATATCAATATCATTATTGACACTCTAGATTTTCCAACCTGAACCAATTAAGCCAGAAAAGAACAGGTACCCTAATAGGACTCACGATCAACGTGGGTGGCTAGCTACAGCCCTGATTTCAAGCTACATTAATTTCTACTGATAGATATTAATCAAAGTAGACAAGTTCTTCAATATTTCAAGCTACATTAATTTCTACTGATAGGTATTAATCAAAGTAGACAAGTTCTTCAATATTTCAAGCAACGTACATTTGTACTTTTGTAATTATTCATCCCAGCCACCCATACACGTCTGCCCATTGTCCCCATCGTCAAAATATGCAGACAACACTTATCATCCCCATTTTAATTATGGAAATAACATTTCGTTGATATAGTATTTTAAAAATCATTATTTTTTTTTTCATTTTACACATTTAGAATGAAGATGAAGGTTTGATTGTTTACGTATTAGCCCTTTTTCATACTTTCAATTCATAGTCCTACCCTTCATACATGCAAATTTGATGTCGTGCATACCAAAATGTCAAATGGCTGGTAACCTCTTGGAACGCTATCACCTCTTAATTAAACTCTGTCCAGCAGTATAAATATGAGTCCATGAGCTTCTCATGACGCAAATGTCACATGTCTCTCTCTCTCAAGTCTCAACTCAATACAACACAGAAAGCCAGAAACAATGAGTCCTTCAACAATAATAGCCATCCTCCTGGTTCTTCTCACATGCCTCTGGTCTCTCATTGCAGCCTGCTCAAAGTCCAAACACCAAAAACTACCACCCGGCCCTCCATCACTACCAATAATCGGTAACCTCCATATGCTAGGCAACCTCCCACACCGAAGCCTCCAACACTTGGCCAAAAAATATGGACACATAATGTTCATTCGTCTTGGCAACGTACCCACCATAGTAGTCTCCTCCCCAAAAGCTGCAGAGCTATTCCTCAAAACCCATGACACCAATTTTGCAAGCCGACCCAAAATCCAAGTCTCTGAATACATGGGCTACGGCACAAAGGGCATGGCCTTTTCGGCATACGGTCCGTATTGGCGCCATGTGAGGAAGCTTTGCACGCTTCAGCTTTTATGTCCAACGAAAATCGAGGCTTTCAAGCCGCTGAGAAGGGAGGAGCTAGGAGTGTTAGTGAGAAAGTTGAGAAATGCTGCAGAGGAAGGTGGAGTTGTGGACATTAGTGAGAAGATTAGTGCGATGAATGAGGACATAACGTATAAGATGGTATTGGGTCGCAACAAAGATAATAGGTTTGATATAAAAGCCATTGTTGAGGAAGGGATTTTCTTGCTTGGGGCTTTCAATATATCCGATTTTGTTCCTTGCCTTGGTGCATTTGACATTCAGGTATGCCAAATCTAACTCTTTTCCCATAGTCATATCTCTTGGGTGATTAATGTTATATCAACCAATAGAAAGATAGACGAGCTCCGTGTCAGTGTTGTAGACTAAAGAAGATCACTACTAACAAGATATATTGGTCAATTTGTTCATAAGGTGTTTCGACAATTAAGCCTAATTTATTTTGTTTGTTGGACACACTTTATGATGCATTTGTTGCCTTCCTACTAAAGTTTAGCAAGGTAGCCTTTTTCTAGTGATCTGATCTTGGAGTATTAAACAAAATATTATAACATATATAGGACCATACTATGGAATCTTATAATGCATTATTTCCTTTCTCTCAGGGATTGACCAAGCGCATAAAGAAAGTGAGCAAGACAATCGATTCACTCTTGGAGAAGATAATTGAGGACCATGAACAAGTTGCTAAGACTAGGAGTGGGAAACAAGGCCAACATGAGGACTTTGTAGACGTGTTGCTTTCATTAACGAACCAACCGTTAAACTTGAATGATGAGCAAATACACTATCTTGATCGAACCAACGTGAAAGCCATCTTATTAGACATGATCGTGGCGGCTTTTGATACTTCGGCCACTACAATTGTTTGGAGCCTTGCCGAGCTCTTAAGGCATCCAAGGGTCATGAAGAATCTCCAAGAAGAGCTCCAAAGTGTGATTGGTATGGACCGAATGGTGGAAGAGACTGATCTGCCAAAGTTAAGTTACTTGAGTATGGTGGTTAAGGAGAGCTTAAGACTACACCCAACTGGACCATTACTACTCCCACATGAATCCATCGAGGACATTACAATCGATGGATACGACATACCCAAGAAGTCGCGGATCGTAGTAAACATCTGGACTATTGGAAAAGATCCTAATGTTTGGTCAGAAAATGTGGAGGAATTTTATCTTGAAAGGTTCATGAACAACAATATTGACCTCCGAGGACATGACTTTCAGCTCATCCCATTTGGGTCTGGCCGAAGAGGGTGTCCGGGTCTGCAATTAGGGCTAACCACAGTTCTACTAGTTTTGGCACAACTGGTGCACTGCTTTAACTGGGAGCTCCCAACTGGCTTGCTACCTCAAGATTTGGACATGACCGAGAAGTTCGGCTTATCATTGTTAAAAGCCAAACACTTGCTTGCCAAGCCGACCTACCGCCTTATGTAGTTTGATGTGTCTTAATAAATATTTATCCATCTATTATTGGGTAGCTTGAGGACGTCAATTTGTACTCCAACTCCATTGTTACGTCCTTCGTCTTCTTTGTTGTATTATGTCTAGGGTTTTTTCCACAAATATATTCTAGTTCTTGCATCAACAAAAAAGGAAGCATAATCTAACTATATATCTATACTATTATGTAAGCAAACCAATATTGTAAATTAAAACATAATTTTTTTAGCAAACTAACCCTTATATATTAAAAAACTGTAATCTACTTTTACTTTTCAAGGATAAAGTTGTCAAAGTGGAAAAAAAAAATACAAAAAGGAAAATAACAAAAAAAAATCAAAATTGAAAAAAAAAACTATCTCACTCACTCTGCAATAACTTTCCACTATTTGTCTGCATATAACTTTCCACCATTATCTCTTGGATAACTTCTCATTAATTTTTTTTTCTTAATAAAAATAGTTTTACACATACAAATATATATATATATATATATATACCTACAAGTTTATTAATTTACAATTTAATATATCTACCTAATCTATCTATCTAGCTTTTGGGCTGGGTGGGGGCCTGGATCAGCTGCTAGTTGCGTGGGGCTCTTGTGGATGTGCAATAGTTTGAATTTGGGTTGCGCCTCTGGTTTGGGGATAGGCTTCCTTTTTGGGTTTGGGTTTGGGACCCTAGTGACTTTTGTATTTGAGTGTGTGAGTTTGACTTGGGACTCAACTCTTTTAATGATTTTGGGACTAACGTGTCGCCAAAGTATGGTGGAAATATAGATTAAGATCGGGGGAATATCGTACCTAAGTGATTGGACGACCCAAGATCCCTATAGGCGATGCAATGCAACCAAAATATATTAGCACTAGAATATGTGTGACAAGAAATGGACTATGTACTTAGAAGTGGAGTATGTGCAACATGCAAGTGTAGTGTTTAAAGGGGTATCACTCTTGAGTGACTAGTGACCTAAAGTAACAATGCTAGACTAGGAAAACAAGTAAAGGCACATGTGATTGTGCTTGATAGAGTGCAAATGTGTTGAGGTGACAAGCCCAACAAATGTGTGTTTGTGATCAAATAGTGAAGATGATTGGGGTTTCCGGGCTAACTCTAACCCAATCCGATGAATGACAAACCTCAAGGATATGCAACAATGATTTTGGTAAGGATCAAACCTCTGATCCCAGCCATGTTATGGTTCTAGGATTTACTCTTCTAAGACTACTTTGTGCCATATTTCAGTTCACAAAGACTTCCCAATCCATTTACTCAAGCCTTGTTAAGGTCCCCAAGTAAACTTCATAGGCATAGAGTACCAAGAATCGAGATTCAAACAAGGTAAACATCACATTTAGTCTCATCATGCTCAATGTCAAATACCTAAGAGAATAAATTGCTAGCAAACACTCTTAATTAATTAGGCTCAACACATGCTCAAGAACTAACAAGATTCCTAAACAAGCATTTAACATAACCGTATTTAAACAAAGAACATATCCAAGAACTGAATCATTAAGCATAACCAAGCATATTCATCAAAAGATCATCATGGGCTAGGGCACACAACCCTAGCCCCCAATCTAAAGGACTACTCACATATGTTTGTAAAATATATCAATATTGTCAAGAATGGAAACATGAATACAAAGAATATAACTAGAGTAAGGTTGAGAAATCCTCAAGAGATGATGGCCAGCAGCTCCTTGGTGACTCCAAGTATACATGACAGCCCTCTCTTGAACTCCCCTTCACTCCCAAGCTTCTTCTTCTCCAAGTTTCCGAATTCCTTATGTTCTTGATGGATTTCCAACTGTACAGCTGGAAATATGGTGGAATGATCGTAAAACGGTGGTGGAATGGTGGTGAAAGTTAGTTCCTAAGATAAGTGGATGTCTTAGGAACAACTTTTGTGAAGGAAGGAAAGTGATTAGAGTGGTGAAAGGTGGAGAAAATTGCAGAACAAAAACAGGGCAGAGGCTAGGCGTCCGGACGGAACAAGGGCGTCCGAACGGTTCAGACGAAATGTGAATTGTTGTAATCTCTAGGGTTCTGGGTCTCTTTTTCTGGAATGGAAGGTGTTAAACATATATATGATGCTAAATGAAAGGCTTTGATGCATGGGAAGTGATCCTATGGTCCATAAATAAGATGCTACACAAGTGGATGGAAGGCTAAGGGACAAAATGGTGTGTAGAGACAATAAAGATCAGTTTTGGGGACCATAGGATCAGATTTGGCACCATATGCTAAGAGATAAATGATGTTTTGAGCATTAAATTAATGTTTTGTCTCTACTTTGAATTTGAATTTGCCACCAAAATATCTCAAACAATCAAAGTGGGCTCCTTGTGGGCTTGGGAAACTCATGGATGGATTTGAAATGCGATGCCTTCGGGTTTGACCTCGGAGTTGACCATGTGTGGGTACGGTTGACTTTTGTCCTTTTCTCGGGAATGCTGAAATTGGTCCCGAAAATGCATCTTTTGTGCTGAATTACCTCAACTCACTTGAATGACCTAAAAACATTAAAACACAAGTTAAATGCGACAAACGACTTTTGGAGTAGCTTAATTCCCGTTATTAGGAAGACAATTTGCTTTACAAATAAGTGCAAATTAGGGACTATTTTGGGACATTACTTTCAAGAAACTGTAGGGTTTGGTCTAGGATGACAAGAGGTTCCATATAATATTTGAATAATAAACGTACTGACGTATTATTATTATTATTATTATTATTTTGGACAATTACGTATTATTATTTTTTTAAATATACTTATGTATTTCATACTTTTAAAAAATTTGTTAAAATTCATGTACTTTTGGATTTAAAAATAAATATGAATTGATATTTTAAACTTAAAAAATTAATTAATTAATAAAAATACTTTTTTTGAATAATACACATACATACTTTTTCTGTATTATACATATTCTGTATTTTACTAATTATGCTTTTGAAAAAGTTATTGCATGTTTGCAACATTTGCACATTAATTTTATTAACTTGAAGTAAAGTAATCGCTCAAAGTAAAGAGTTCTAACTAGTAGAATTTTGTTCACAGCGGGTTAGTGAGCTTATTTCACCCACTGGTATGTGGAATGATGTTCTTGTATCTTCTTTATTTGAACCAACCATTGTACAGAAGATATTGAGTATTCCTTTGAGCCAAAATCCCTCTAGTGATCGATTGATTTGGAGTTTGGAAATGAATGGTATTTTCTCTGTTCGTAGTGCTTACAGACAACAATTTATCAGCTCACATGGTCCTATGGTTTCTTCAATTATACCTGCTTCCCCCTCTTTTTGGAAGAAACTTTGGCATGCTAAGGTCCCTGGTAAACTAAGAGTGTGCTTGTGGAAAGCATGTCAGAATATTTTACCCACTCGAACTCGTCTATTTTCTCGACATGTTCCAATTATTACCACCTGTGTTCTCTGTGATGGCTCTAATGAATCTATAGAGCATATATGTCGTGACTGTCCTTATACTCGTACAGTTCTTCAGACGCATCCCAGGTTAGCTTCACTTTTTCCTTCATGATCTCTTCCTCTCTCAGATAATGAAGGTTTTGGACAATGGCTGTGTGATTTTAGTTCTCAACTTTCTCTAGCTGATTTTGAGTTTTTGCTAATGTTCATATGGGCGGTTTGGAAAGAACGGAATAATCGGGTCTGGGAAGGAGTGGCATTGAATCCAAATTGTAATACCCCGAATTTTCGTATTTAATTTCTTTAATATTCTTGAAATTTAATAAAGGGAATAGATGTTAGTTCTCTTGTCTAGTTTGTGAAGTGAAAGCATTTCAGAACGAATATTTGCTCTAAACATTTTATTTTCGAGGGGTCAAGAGTTGACTTTCTTATTCGTTGATTTTCTCTGATAACTTCCTTCACGAAAGTCGTGGAACTTGTCGATACGAGTTCGTAGATGTGCGGCATGCAAAATTCTGATATCATACGAAGGAGTTATGGTCAGCGGAAATTTAATGTATTTTTGAAGCTTATCTGACGCAGTTGCCTATTTCGTAAAAACTGCACCAATGTGTTTATTATTTGAGGATATGGTCTTCTAATGAATTGTTGTAGACACCTTAAAGAAATTCTCAAAGTTAGAATCACCTGAAAATCATATTTTTAGATTTAGTTATGATTTTTACGAGATACGTAGAGCACAAGGAGAAAGGAAGTTAAGCTGGTGTTGCTAGCATGATCTGATTACTTGACTTAATCCCACATGAATCACACTTTGGAGATAGAGATCTGATTGTTTGATTATTTTTCACAAAAAAATATGTGTGAACACAATCTTGTTAAGAATATTTTTTTCATTATTTGGTTAGATATATTAATTAAACTAATCTATAATTTTAACTAAGTTAAGTTAAGCTAACCTTATGTTAGTTAACTTACCTCTATAAGTCTATAAATATCACACCTGCACCATATAATTCTTCAAAGAGTCTTCACTCTCTCATTCTCTTTCCTTCAATTTTTCTCTCTAGCTACTCTCTTAATCTCTCCAATTTCTCTCAAAAAAATGTTTGTTTACGATCCGTAACTCCGATTTTTAATCCGCGAAATCCTATGGATTCGTATCGAGGCCATCTTCCTACCCTTGAAAATTTATGTAAGTACAGAATACATCCTTATAGTCTTTTATCTTTAAGATTCATCAAAGTGCATGATCAAGAAGGAAATAGAAAAGAATAAGTTTTATAGAAAACTTAAATGCTATTTTCTGAAGTTATTCCGGCAGCCAACTTGGGAACCTTTAAACACATACTTCCGTTCATTTTACCATCTGTACTTCTTCATGAAGGTTGTTCCAAATTGTGTCTTCTATTGTGTATTAAAATTTTATGATCATCTAACGAGTCAAACTTTCTGTATCTAAGTTTTAATCCGGTATACTCACTGAAAAACCTCTATGTTGTTCATAACTTCAAGTGGTCATATCTCACTCATCTCTTAACCAAATTTTGTGATCTTTATATCAAAACGAAGCTTAGAACTTGAACTTCTAATCTGGAGAATATCACAATTAATGGCCAATATTACAGTACGTAATAATTTAGGTAAAATGGGTTAAAACAGAGTATACTTAGTTATGGACTGTTTTGATTAATCTTGAATTCTGGACTTGGACATTTTGGACATGTTTATTTGGAGTATACCATTGGATTCCTTGTGAAAATCCCTTCGAAATGGTGTACTCACTTGCTTAAATCGGACTTGCGATGGACAATTTAACGAAATTTGAAGTTTGACGATCCTAATCGGAGAATCATTGATGAACTTCTATGGTTTTGGACTTAAGGACTAAAATATTAATAATAATCTGATTTCCTTATATAATGCTTGTCTTTTATTTTTACTTATATATTGTTCTACATATATTATAGATTATAATTTTGTTTATTATATGAGTTTAATTACTTATGTTTTACATTTATGTACATATGTATATATTGTTCTACATATGTTTATAATTATTTGTTATAGATTATGTTCTTGTATACTGCATGAGTTCAAGTACTTATGTTTTATATTTATGTACATATGTATATATTGTTCTACATATGTTTATGTTTATTTGCTACAAATTATGATTTTATTTACTACATGAGTTTAATTACTTATGTTTTACATTTATGTACATATGTATATCTTGTTTTACATATGTTCATGCTTATTGGATATATAGATTTTGATCTATATTTATGTTTATATTTCATATATAGATTGTGATCTATAACTTGTCTTAATTGAAGAATATAATTATGAACAAGAAGTTGTGAAGCCGGGTGTATGGAACAACCCCCGTGCTTAAGTGAATTACTGGTAAATTTTTGTGGTGAGTAGTTAAGCTATGGGCTCACGTCCCTTCAGATAGTGCACTATTATACTCATAGGAAGAAATTGTCGACCTTGAGTGTACATACCTTGGTGATTGGCCTTGGTATGCTGCGGCTTACCCGTACTTAATTTGGGTCAGGGGGACCCTAGTACGCGGATTACCCATGCTTGGTATTTTGGACCTTGGCTTGGGAAATTTTTGGGGTTTATAAATTGTTACTACCAGTTAAATCTAAAACATTCACTAAGAAGAGAAAATACATATTTAATATTGGAATATGTATTTGTGATTTTGTTATGATATTGAGCATACATTGTTTAGAGATAATCAATATCTATTTATGAAATGTTGGTAATATGTATGTTGCATACTTTGTTTAGAGATAATCAATATCTACTTGTGATATATTGATATTGTGATATGTTGATCGAACATATATTATTTTGGGTTATATCAATGATGCATTATCAGTCGATTACATTTGAGACTAAATTATTTGGGTCAAAGACGTTTTTGATATATATTCGATAAAATTGGTACTAAGCAATATGAATTGTTCTTAGTATATTTTTGATTGATTGTTCAATTTTGATGTCTTACAAGATACATTAATATAAGAATGTAAGCTGTACTTATTGGGCCTGTGTTGCTCATGATGCTACACCTTTTTGTTTTCAGGTTACGATGCTTGGGGAAAAACGGGATGAACATATTGATAGGAACATATAATGTGACGTTTTTAATGTGTTTTCCCTACTATTTGGCTATGATTTAATTGTAACTTTGCTATTTTAGCTTAGTTTCCATCTTTTGAGTCCCGAAATGATGTTTAAATGTGTTAATGAATAAAATGAGGTTTTTAGGAAACTTTCCTGTTTTGACTTTCCTAATTTGTTTTGGAAACTTTCCTCATTTAAAATCTTTCCTCATTTGTGCTTTCTCCTACACTTGGCAGGAATCCTAATGACGTCAGGAATCCTAGTGCAACCAGGATTACTATTTCAGCTCGGAATGGAAAATTGGAACTCGGAAAAATTACGAAGCTTAATGGGCTTATTCGAGGCCCATTAAGAGGTGGGCTGCCATGAGGCCCGATTGGGAGGCCCAAATCCATGAAAACAAGTCTATTGGACTCTTGGATGTAACCCTAGCCCATTAGGGTTTATTTTGGACGAAAATTACAAGGGAAATAAGGGAGATTATTCCTCTTTGCCGCATATTTCATTCCATATAGGATTAGGACTTTTCATTTATTAAATCTTTTTACTTTCCCAAAGTTTTTATTCTCTTAAATACCTACTTCTTTTAGGATACTAATTCAGATTTTTGGGAATGTATTTAGATGGAATTTCGGCAAGAGAGGAAGGAGATTTCTTGTGGGCTACTCAAGGGAATATTTTGGCAATTATCCAAGGAGATTAATTCAGATTTTTAAGAGATTAATTGGAGGAAATTCGGCACTGTTCATTCGGCACTATTCATCTATGATTTCGGCAACCAATGCAAGGAGAATCCAAGTGGAACTCAACTAGGTTTACCAAGGAATTAATTCAGAAATTTATGGATGAATCTAGTCCTAATTTCGGCAAAAAGAGAAGGGTTTCTTGGTGGCTACTCAATTAATTTTCAGCAACAATTAAGAGATAAATCCTAAAAGATTTCGACATCTAGATGGAGGGCTAAGATTGCATCAAGGGTTCCATGATTTCTCCTATAAATAGGCTGCTCCTAGACTTGTGAAAAACACACCTTACTTCCATATTTTCAGAATACATCTCTACAATTTTCGTCCATTCTCTAGTGCCTAGGGTTTGCAAGTCTTCAAGGAGGAGAAGTAGCCGCCATCTACACCAAAAACCAGCCGTGAGTTCCATCTTCACCACCTTGCCGTGCTCTCTTGTGTTGCTTGCTTTCAAGGACTCAAGGGTTCGTGGTCTCCATGTTTTCCATGCTTTCCATCCGGTGTATTTCGGTTTACTCTTTAATTACTCTTTTTGAGTTCCTCTTTGTTGCTTGTAAATTCTATGTATTAGTTAACATGACTTAAGGGCATGATTTACAGCCATGATTATGAGTTATATTGTGTTTGGAATTAAATTACTTCTGATTTTCTAAGTCGCTTATGTGATTTCGTTTATTTGATTCTGAATTATAGAGAACTTTTATGTGTTTGTGTTATATGGTTCGAAACGTATAATGTTTGCATGTAATTGGAGCTAGAATTAAGGTTTACGGCTTTCCGGAATCTAATTCACTAAAGTAGTAAAGGCTTTGGACAAAGGTCGGAATCAAATAAAAAGGATTGCAAATAGATGGACTTTTCCATACTAGGTTGTGCACTTTAATTGACAACTCTTTTCTATGCTTTAAACATGGTTTGATTAGCTAACTTTTTAGACTAAGATGGCATGTTTAATTGGTTAACCTAGGTGCTTTCACTTAGGGTAATTTTCGTGGTTAGGGTTTGATTGGGAATGATTAGCTTTTGATTGTTCACAATGTCAATTTCGGATTCATGATAAGGAAATTGGTTGTCTTCAATTCATACTTTAACTCATATGATTGTGGCTGTGTTTCATGTACTTAACGTTCCATTCCATGTAAGGTTGTCATTAGAATTGTAATTAGTAGTTTAGATAAGTAGTTTCATATAAATCAATCTCTCTACACCCCCTTATTTCGATGTGTATATGTATTATATATACTTGTATATTTGTGACACTAATTCTTTATAATGATTCTTTGTTTAGGTACTACCCCTAATCCCCGTTGTTAACGATCCCTACTTGCTTTATACTACCGATGATTTTAGGGTTTAAATTGATGCTTGCAAAAGTCATGTCAGTATGCATTATCAGTCGATTACATTTGAGACTAAATTATTTGGGTCAAAGACGTTTTTGATATATATTCGATAAAATTGGTACTAAGCAATATGAATTGTTCTTAGTATATTTTTGATTGATTGTTCAATTTTGATGTCTTATAAGATACATTAATATAAGAATGTAAGCTGTACTTATTGGGCCTGTGTTGCTCATGATGCTACATCTTTTTGTTTTCAGGTTACGATGCTTGCGGAAAAACGGGATGAACATATAAACGAATGTTTTTTTACTATGATTTTAATTCAATAAATGTAAATGTCTTTTATTCCGCTAAACTCTGGTATTGTAAAATTAGAACGATTTTGTTTTCAAATAGAAGTATTTTCAGATATTTGTTTCATTTGATTTATTTTTGTTTTAAAATTTTAGTCACACCGTAAATTCGGGTACCATATTTCAATATAATATCGGTCTCGGGTTTGGGGCGTAACACAAATATTGTTGCTTTCCATGCTTTTCATCGATTTCAGGAGTTTCGAAATGCCCATCCTTTGGGTACTCGTTCTTCTAGTTGTAGATTGACTCGTTGGAAACCTCCTCCCATGGGGTGGATCAAACCCAATCTTGATGGTGCTTATGATGAGCACTCTCACACTGGAGGGGCAGGTGTTGTTCTGCGTGATCACTCAGGTTCCATTGTGGGAGGATTATGTACCTCACTATCTCATGTTGCTTCACCAGAGTTGGCTGAGGCTATGGCAGGTCGACTAGCTTGCTCTTTTGCTGTGGAGCATCGACTCTCACCGCTTGTTTTCGAAACCGACTCTACCATTTTGTTTTCGTTCGACGGGTGTGTGTATGACGATATAGTCTATTTACTTTCAGAGCTTCCTAGCTCTCACTTTTTACATGTTTTTCGTGAAACTAATGTTTTGGCTCATGATTGTGTTTGCTTTGCTTGTATTTCTAAACGTTCTTTGTCTTGGATTGGTGCACCTCCTTTAGAAGTTAGGAGTTGCATTCCTTCTCTTTGTAATCTTTGAGTTTTGAATAAAGGTTGTCGTCTTTGATAAAAAAAAGAGGTATTTTAATCAAGGTCCAATTTGCTATAAAAATATTGGTTTTAGTCCAGCCATTTTTTTTTGTTAATTGCGGTTCAATTACTTTTTTTTTTCGTCTATTTTGCCCCTGAAGAAAAATAAGGGAAACAAATTAAAATCCCTTAAATTTAGCATTTTTGCTTTTCAGTTTAAATTTTTAAATTTTGAATTTCAAATTCTTCAAATATAATTTGGAAAATAATTATGATAGACATGCATTTAAAACTATGTAAACATTTATGAAAGGTCAATATAATTCAAAATTCAAACAATTTAATGTACCTACATCATGGGGAGAAAAAAATGAAACTAAGAAAAAAACTAAGTGACATCGAATGAAAGTTTATGCAACAATACCCAGTGGTATATTAGCACATTAGTCTCGAATCAAGCTTTAACATTATTCATAACCAAAAGGTATGGAAAAATCACCACAACTTACCTTCCTATAAGATATGTAAAATGCATCTCTTTTCCAAAATATCACTTTTGTACTATGTATCTAACTAAAAGTGCAAAAGTTTATATGTATGAGGTAGGAAAAAAAAACAATGTAGCTTTAGCATTATTCCTAATCAAAAGTTAGGAAAAAAAAACCAAAATTTACCTTCCGTTAAGATATGCAAAATGCATCTCCCTTTCCTAAAAAACTTACATTTGTATTAGGTATATAAAAGTGCAAATGTATCTATGAACAAGATAAAATACTACCTCCTTTAAATGGATGGGAACCTACTTATGAAAAATTCACCCAAAATCACTATTTGATTGTATGATGAAAGTTGATTAACAACATGACGATTCTATATGAAATAGTTTTGGGTAAGTCTATGATAAAGGTAAATTTTAGAAAATTTATATGTGTTAGACAAAAGATGGTCATGGAAGAAGAAGGAGAGGAAGAAAGTGATGTTTCAAAATGAAGAACAAGGAAATGTTGAGATGCTAAGGTAGCTTGACAAATATACAAGGAATTTGTCAAATTTAATGCACTAATAATTATCTTTAATTAAAAATAATAATTTTAGGAAACATTGTTTATAAAAAAGAATAAATTTGTTATTTGATGAAATATGAAATCTTGTTTGACCTTAATTAATTATTTTAATTATGATGACAATCTACCACAATTTATTACAAAAGGGTACAAGAGGAATGTAAAAGTATAAAATTAGTTTGATAAAATTGAAAAGAAAAGAAATCCTATATGACAGTTGAGTCACTGGACCTCAATTAGTAAAAAATATTTGTGTGGACTAAATTCAAATAGAGTGTGATTTCTGGACTACAATCAAATTTTCTCAAAAAAAAAAAAAACTAGTAGAATTTTGTTGATTTTTACCTCATTTCTTTTAGAGATTTGTTATTAACACACTTTAAATTATTATTAATACATCTCAAACTGTTATTGTTTGACGCGGAATCAAACCCGTCCCTTTTGGCTCGTGTGTGTTGCAGGCGTGCCAGCACCAATAGGTGCAAGTTGTATTGTAGTTGTTGTTGAAGTTGATTACGCGCTCGTCTTGACTTCTTTTCGTCACGATTTTCACACGAAGAGGGATATCTTCATGTTCAGGTTCTTGTACATGCCTTGTTGATACAAGGACTTATTCTGTAAAGCTCTTTCGAGTTTTACCCAATCGATACTAGGAACGAGATCCCCAGCAGAGCTTGCGCCGAAGTAAGGATTGTTGTGCTGCGGTGCTGCAGTCGCAAATGCGGTGTTGCAGGTTAGCAAGCAATGAGGATTGCATTCGCTAAGCGTACGTGCAGATTCTCATCTTAGTAATTGCAGTCGCAAGCGTTCGTGCAAATACCGAAGTAACCCGGAGGTTAGTGCCCGAAGGCTAGCCCGGAGGCTGACAAGATACTCTTTGAGAGTAGTTTGTGTGTTTTTAGATGATTGAAGGTGTCTTTGGATGAAGGAACTGCCCTCCTTATATAGCCTCTTGGTAGTGAATGCATGCAAAACTGAATTGGCAAGTGAGTAGGCTTCCATTCCCTAAGTGCAGCCCCTAAGTGCAGCAATACCTCTTGAGTGCAGCAATAACTTCATGAGTGCAGCTGCTAAAACTCTATCTTAGAGTGATAATGGTGGTTACCTAACATCATGACAAGCTTGGCACCAAGTTTTGCCTAACTTATCTTTATTTTTAGAAATCTGTGCTGACTTGGAGACCTACTTTGGGGATCTTTCCGAACTCAGAAATTTACCAATGACTACTCTTTGGAAAGCTCTGGATGTCTTCTTTTCAACCATAGGTCTTTTGTAAATTTCTGATTTCGGATGAATCAGTTATGGGCCAAAGAATGAGGCTGACTCAGATCTTTGTCTGGAAACAGTTTGGGCTGAAGTTTTAATTATAAATGGGCTTCTTAGAAGTCTTCAAATATTCTGAAAACATTCATGGACATACTTCAAGATGTTAGTGATCATTTTCAATTGGAATTTCTCCAACCTATGTTAAGATGGTGAATATTCTGCTTTTGACACTCAGAAGCCATTTCCAGCTTTCCCAAGTCTTGTTAGGAATGTGCAATCCTTCATCCTTTTTATTTAGTTTTATTCACAAAAACTCTGAAATATCTTGGATTTAAGATCCCAAATCTTGGACTTCCTTCGTAGCATATTATCGTTGTGCCTCTGTATTCTTCAGGCCTCGATATTGGTATCCACTTTAGATCTTTTAGTTTGTATACATATGGACTTTTCTCATTAAATTAACATTTTATTAAATGTTAATTTCGCAAAGTAGATTGTTTTGTCGGAACTGATCTCCAAGTTCTAACACTTATTAGAAAAAATCTAATCCTTTCTACCAAACCCCATTAACAGGCAAATGAACAATTTCATGAAGTTGTCTCAATGCGAAAAGTTAAGGCCAAGAAAGTCTTTTTGCACTACTGATAAACATAATGCGGTTTTTGCTTTCTACTTTCCTCTACGAAAGTAATAGGTCTTGGCCAAAATATTTTGGGCTCAAACAGTTATTAATACACATTTTGTTTGTCTTTATTATACTAAATGTCAATTATACCCTAAATTTATTATTGCACTTGGAGCATTATAGACCATTTATACAATAAAGACAAACAAAAAATGTGTCAATAACAATTTGAGGTGTGGTAATACTAATTATTATTTTTTATTTATTTAGGCAATTCTTTCAACTGTGTATAATAATTCTCTAATTAGAAATATGAATTGGAGTGTATGCCATACAGGTACAATGCTTACTAGATCTTTCAACTGTGTATACCTGTTAACTCCACGTCATTGAACCCAGCTGTCTTATGTGATAAGACTTTATCTTCTGATAAGCTTTGTTAAGAGTCGTATGTTTGTTTAATTGTATAGTTGTGTTATAACTCTTATTGCTGTATACGTAGTGTAGTTTTACTATAAGTGTAAATTTGGTATACTATCAATTATATCCTAATTACTTTTGCTTATGCGAGAATCACTATTGGCGTGCTATATTTTCTGGTTAGTTCTCAGAGGTCATTTTTGCCCTTCGAATTGATACCTATAAATTCTTCTTGTATTTCTATGCACTGTTGGGCTAAACAGTGACAGTTGGACATGATATCGTGTTTTTATGTGAATTCTTGCATATAATAACTTAACGTTTAGCCTTGTTAAAATTCATAAATGAAATAAATAACTTCTTATTGATATTACTGTGTAATTATTTGGCTTTAGCTTATATTTTTCTCGTTATTTCTTTTGACGCCAAAGAGAGCCATATACGCACAACAGTGAAAATTCAAGCTTCATGTTCATGTTATATATGTCACAGAGCAACTAAATGCATGCATTGCAAGTGTAACTGTGTATATATATATTGTTTAGATTATAGATTGATTGATGCCTAGAAGTAGGGTGGTTTTGATCTACCTTTTGGATTTATAACTAATATATATACTTGATTGTGGTTCTATTGTATTTTAGGTTTGCTCCGATGTAGCAAGAGTTGGAGGCTTAGATGATGTATTGATACTTTGGGCATGAGATCAAACGTTGCAACTTTACTGATCATGATGTTCCATCAGCAGCTAGAAGATTCATTACACCTATTGGTTCTTTGGCAGGTCTTGGAAATCATAACGGCAATCACTGTGATACTTATTAATCGATGCATCTAGACATGGTACTATGTTGTAAGTTTGAAACGATGATATTGACAAGGATAATTAATGAATACATACATAAGATACATGAATACTAGATAATTAATGAACTTCATACATGAATTGAATCTAAGGATTCATGAACCCTAAATCATACATGAACCCATTAAATAACTATAAAAAAATAACTTCAAATTAAGCCAATTTCCCATCATTAGGATCACTTTGACCCCTCATCATCAAATAGATACCCTTACTAGATGGTGTCTAATTCGTAGTAGCTAGGTCTTCATCTTTTGATGTATAAATAGCACCTTAATTACTGTACGTACACGAACAAATCAAGGAAATACACAAGAATTATTACATTCATCTCTCTCGTTTTTCAAAGTTTTTCTCTTGTCAATTCTCTTCAGGTGGCGCTGCGGTGGCGGAGATGTTTCTGTGAACAGCAAAACAACATTGCTAAGGCTACGATATGAGTCAATGTCAGATTTGGCTTATCCATCTCAAGAACATTGCTGTCATGCCAACACAATATCAATATCATTATTGACACTCTAGATTTTCCTACCCGAAGTAATTAAGCCAGAAAATAACAGGTACCCTAATAGGACTCAAGATCAACGTGGGTGGCTAGCTACAGCCCTGATTTCAAGCTACATTAATTTCTACTGATAGGTATTAATCAAAGTAGACAAGTTCTTCAATATTTCAAGCTACATTTGTACTTTTGTACCTATTCATCCCATCTACCCATGCATACACGTCTCCCCATTGTCCTCATCGTCAAAATATGCAGAGGACAACACTTTTCATCCCCATTTTAATTAAGGAAATAACATTTCGTTGATATATCAATAAGTATTTTAAAAATCATAATTGTTTTTTTCAATTTACACATTTAGAATGAAGATGAAGGTTACGTATTGGACTTTTTTCATACTTTCAATTCATAGTCCTACCCTTCATACATGCAAATTTTATGAAACACTATCACCTCTTAATTAAACTCTGTCCAGCAGTATAAATATGAGTCCATGAGCTTCTCATGACGCAAATTTCACATCTCTCTCTCTCTCAAGTCTCAACTCAATACAACACAGAAAGCCAGAAACAATGAGTCCTTCAACAATAATAGCCATCCTCCTGGTTCTTCTCACATGCCTCTGGTCTCTCATTGCAGCCTGCTCAAAGTCCAAACACCAAAAACTACCACCCGGCCCTCCATCACTACCAATAATCGGTAACCTCCATATGCTAGGCAACCTCCCACACCGAAGCCTCCAACACTTGGCCAAAAAATATGGACACATAATGTTCATTCGTCTTGGCAACGTACCCACCATAGTAGTCTCCTCCCCAAAAGCTGCAGAGCTATTCCTCAAAACTCATGACACCAATTTTGCAAGCCGACCCAAAATCCAAGTCTCTGAATACATGGGCTACGGCACAAAGGGCATGGCCTTTTCGGCATACAGTCCGTATTGGCGACATGTGAGGAAGCTTTGCACGCTTCAGCTTTTATGTCCAACGAAAATCGAGGCTTTCAACCCGTTGAGAAGGGAGGAGGTAGGAGTGTTAGTGAGAAAGTTGAGAAATGCTGCAGAGGAAGGTGGAGTTGTGGACGTTAGTGAGAAGATTGGTGCGATGAATGAGGACATAACGTATAAGATGGTATTGGGTCGCAACAAAGATAATAGGTTTGATATAAAAGCCATTGTTGAGGAAGGGATTTTCTTGCTTGGGGCTTTCAATATATCCGATTTTGTTCCTTGCCTTAGTGCATTTGACATTCAGGTATGCCAAATCTGACTCTTTTCCCATAGTCATATCTCTTGGATGATTAATGTTATATCAACCAATAGAAAGATAGACGAGGTTCGTGTCAGTGTTGTAGACTAAAGAAGATCACTACCAACAAGATATATTGGTCTATGATAAGATGAGATAAGAAGACCATGTATTTTGTCAAGTTGAGGGTGTCAATTTGTTCACTCTGCTCACATTAATTTATTGACATAATTGCTGAAACACTTTTGAAACTTTATATAAATGGTCAAATTTCATCTTGAACTTGCAATTGATGAAACTGACACCCTGAACTTAGCAAAAATTGTCAATTTACAACTTTTCCGTCCATATTTTCCATTTGTGGATGACATGCCATTTACCCCTATTGGTAACCAAAATAATTATCAAGAAGGTGCCACATGGCAAATATTTTAAGTAAAAAAATTAAACATGAAAATTTTAATAAAATTAAGTAAAGGAAGGGAAATTTTTTTTTTCGAGGTTGCACCACAATTCATACGAGCAAAGTTGTTAAGTTTTTTTTTTTTGGTAAAATTCCATAACTTTTTTTTAATAATAATAAACTGTAAAAAATTTAGTTTTTTGTCCACTCTAAAATCCATGTCACCAAAGAATTAGATGGAAAATGTTAATTTAAATGGAGAGGGTGCATGCATGTAAATCGACAATTTATGCGAAGTTTAAGGTGCTAATTACATCAATTGCAAGTTCAGAGTGAAAATTGATAATTTATTCCAAGTTCATAAGGTGTTTCGACAATTAAGCCTAATTTATTTTGTTTGGTGGGCACACTTTATGATGCATTTGTTGCCTTCCTACAAAAGTTTAGCAGGGTAGCTTTTTTCTAGTGATCTGATCTTTGAGTATTAAACAAAATATTATAAAATATATAGGACCATACTATGGAATCTTATAATGCATTATTTCCTTTCTCTCAGGGATTGACCAAGCGCATAAAGAAAGTGAGCAAGACAATCGATTCACTCTTGGAGAAGATAATTGAGGACCATGAACATGTTGCTAAGACTAGAAGTGGGAAACAAGGCCAACATAAGGACTTTGTAGACGTGTTGCTTTCGTTAACGAACCAACCGTTAAACTTGAATGATGAGCAAATACACTATCTTGATCGAACCAACGTGAAAGCCATCTTATTAGACATGATTGTGGCGGCTTTTGATACTTCGGCCACTACAATTGTTTGGAGCCTTGCTGAGCTCTTAAGGCATCCAAGGGTCATGAAGACTCTCCAAGAAGAGCTCCAAAGTGTGATTGGTATGGATCGAATGGTGGAAGAGACTGATCTGCGAAAGTTAAGTTACTTGAGTATGGTGATTAAGGAGAGCTTAAGACTACACCCAACTGCACCATTCCTAGTCCCACATGAATCCATCGAGGACATTACAATCAATGGATACGACATACCCAAGAAATCGCGGATCATAGTAAACACCTGGACTATTGGAAGAGATCCTAATGTTTGGTCAGAAAATGTGGAAGAATTTTATCCTGAAAGGTTCACGAACAACAATATTGACCTCCGAGGACATGACTTTCAGCTTATCCCATTTGGGTCTGGCCGAAGAGGGTGTCCGGGTATGCAATTAGGGCTAACCACAATTCGACTAGTTTTGGCACAACTGGTGCACTGCTTTAACTGGGAGCTCCCAACTGGCTTGCTACCTCAAGATTTGGACATGACCGAGAAGTTCGGCTTATCATTGTCAAAAGCCAAACACTTGCTTGCCAAGCCGACCTACCGCCTTGTTTAGTTTGATGTGTCTTAATAAATATTTATCCATCTATTATTGGGTAGCTTGAGGACGTCAATTTGTACTACAACTCTATTGTTACATCCTTCGTCTTCTTTGTTGTATTATGTCTAGTCTTTTTTCCACAAATATATTCTAGTTCTTGCATCAACGGAAAATGAAGCATAATCTAACTATATATCTATACTATTATTTAAGCAAACCCATATTGTAAATTGAAACATAATTTTTTTTACCAAACTAACCCTTATATATTAAAAAAACTGTAATCAACTTTTACTTTTCAAGGATAAAGTTGTCAAAGTCGAAAAAAAAATACAAAAAGGAAAATAACAAAAAACAAAATCAAAATTGAAAAAAAAAACTATCTCACTCTCTCTGCAATAACTTTCCACTATTTGTCTGCATATAACTTCCCACCATTATCTCTTGGATAACTTCTCATTAATTTTTTTTTCTTAATAAAAAACAGTTTTACACATACAGAGCATGATTGGAGAATGCTAGTATATATATATACCTACAAGTTTATTAATTTACAAATATATCTACTTAATCTATCTATCTAGCTTTTGGGCTGGGTCGGGGCCTGGATTAGCTGCTGGTTGCGTGGTGCTCTTGTGGATGTGCAATAGTTTGAATTCGGGTTGCGCCTCTGGTTTGGGGATAGGCTTCCTTTTTGGGTTTTGATTTGGGACCCTAGTGACTTTTGTATTTGAGTGTGTGAGTTTGACTTGGGACTCAACTCTTTTAATGATTTTGGGACTGACGTGTCGTCAAAGTATGGTGGAAGTATCGATTAAGATCGGGGAAATATCGTACCCAAGGTAGTGGACGGCCCAAGATCCCTATAGGCGATGCAATGCAACCAATTAGATATATTAGCACTAGAATATGTGTGACAAGAAATGGACTATGTACTTAAAAGTGGAGTATGTGCAACATGCAAGTGTAGTGTTTAAAGGAGTGTCACTCTTGAGTAACTAGTGACCAAAATAGTGACCTAAAGTAACAATGCTAGACTAGGCAAACAAGTAAAGGCACAAGTGATTGTGCTTGATAGAGTGCAAATGTGTTGATGTGACAAGCCCAACAAATGTGTGCTTGTGATCAAATGGTGAAGACGATTGAGTTAACTCTAACCCAATCCGATGAATGACAAACCTCAAGGATATGCAACAAAGATTTTGCTAAGGATCAAACCCATTATCCCAGCCATGTTATGGTTCTAGGATTGAGTCTTCTAAGACTACTTTGTGCCATATTTCAGTTCACAAAGACTTCGTAATCCATTTACCCAAGCCTTGTTAAGGTCCCCAAGTAAACTTCATAGGCATAGAGTACCAATAATCGAGATTCAAACAAGGTAAACATCACATTTAGTCTCATCATGCTCAATGCATGTCAAATACCTAAGAGAATAAATTGCTAGCAAACACTCTTAATTAACTAGGCTCAACACATGCTCAAGAACTAGCAAGATTCCTAAACAAGCATTTAACATAACCGTATTTAAACAAAGAACATATCCAAGAACTGAATCATTGAGCATAACCAAGCATATTCATCAAAAGATCATCATGGGCTAGGGCACACAACCCTAGCCCCCAATCTAAAGGACTACTCACATATGTTTGTAAAATACATCAATATTGTCAAGAATGGAAACATGAATACAAAGAATATAACTAGAGTAGGGTTGAGAAATCCTCAGGAGATGATGGCCAGCAGCTCCTTGGTGACTCCAAGTATACATGACAGCCCCCTCTTGAACTCCCCTTCACTCCCAAGCTTCTTCTTCTCCAAGTTTCCGAATTCCTTATGTTCTTGATAGATTTCCAACTGTAGAGCTGGAAATATGGTGGAATGATGGTAAAACGGTGGTGGAATGGTGGTGAAAGTTAGTTCCTAAGATAAGTGGATGTCTTAGGAACAACTTTCGTGAAGGAAGGAAAGTGATTAGAGTGGTGAAAGGTGGAGAAAATTGCAGAACAAAAACAGGGCAGAGGCTAGGCGTCCGGACGGAACAAGGGCGTCCGAACGGTTCAGACGGAATGAGAATTCCCTCAAGGGTTTTGAGAAAGGCAAAATGTTGTAATCTCTAGGGTTCTGGGTCTCTTTTTCTGGAATGGAAGGTGTTAAACATATATATGATGCTAAATGAAAGGCTTTGATGCATGGGAAGTGATCCTACGGTCCATAAATAAGATGCTACACAAATGGATGGAAGACTAAGGGACAAAATGGTGTGTAGAGACAATAAAGATCAGTTTTGGGGACCATAGGATCAGATTTGGCACCATATGCTAAGAGATAAATGATGTTTTGAGCATTAAATGCTTTGTCTCTACTTTGAATTTGAATTTGCCACCAAAATATCTCAAACAATCAAAGTGGGCTCTCCTTGTGGGCTTGGAAAACTCATGGATGGATTTGCAATGTGATGCCTTCGAGTTTGACCTCGGAGTTGACCATGTATGGGCACGGTTGACTTCGGTCGTCTTTTGTCATTTTCTCGGAAATGCTCCGATTGATCCCGAAAATGCATTTTTTGTGCCGAATTATCTCAACTCACTTAAATAACCTAAAAATATTAAAACACAAGTTAAATGTGACAAACGGCTTTTGGAGTAGCTTAATTCCCGTGATTAGGAAGGCAATTTGCTCTACAAATAACTGCAAATCAGGGACTATTTTGGGACATTACTTTCAAGAAACTGTAGGGTTTGGTCTAGGATGACAAGAGGTTTCATATAATATTTGAATAATAAACGTACTGACGTATTATTATTATTATTATTATTTTTTGGACAATTACGTATTATTATTTTTTAAATATACTTATGTATTTCATACTTTTAAAAAATTTGTTAAGATTCATGTACTTTTGGATTTAAAAATAAATATGAATTGATATTTTAAACTTAAAAAATTAATTAATTAATAAAAATACTTTTTTTGAATAATACACATACGTACTTTTTTGTATTATACATATTTTGTATTTTACTAATTATGCTTTTGAAAAAGTTATTGCATGTTTGCAACATTTGCACAGTAATTTTATTATCTTAAAGTAAAGTAATCGCTCAAAGTAAAGAGTTTTAACTAGTAGAATTTTGTTCACAGCGGGTTAGTGAGCCTATTTCACCCACTGGTATGTGGAATGATGTTCTTGTATCTTCTTTATTTGAACCAACCATTGTACAGAAGATATTGAGTATTCCTTTGAGCCTGAATCCCTCTAGTGATCGATTGATTTGGAGTTTGGAAAAGAATGGGATTTTCTCTGTTCGTAGTGCTTACAGACAAAAATTTATCAGCTCACATGGTCCTATGGTTTCTTCAATTATACCTGCTTCCCCCTCTTTTTGGAAGATACTTTGGCATGCTAAGGTCCCTGGTAAAGTAATAGTGTGCTTGTGGAAAGCATGTCAGAATATTTTACCCACTCGAACTCGTCTATTTTCTCGGCATGTTCCAATTATTACCACCTGTGTTCTCTGTGATGGCTCTAATGAATATATAGAGCATATATGTCGTGACTGTCCTTATACTCGAACAGTTCTTCAGACGCATCCCAGGTTAGCTTCACTTTTTCCTTCTCTTCCTCTCTCGGATAATGATGGTTTTGGACAATGGCGGTGTGATTTTAGTTCTCAACTTTCTGTAGCTGATTTTGAGTTTTTGCTAATGTTAATATGGGCGGTTTGGAAAGAACGGAATAATCGGGTCTGGGATGGAGTGGCATTGAATCCAAATATTGTTGCTTTCCATGCTTTTCATCGATTTCGGGAGTTTCGAAATGCCCGTCTTTTGGGTACTCGTTCTTCTAGTTGTAGATTGGCTCGTTGGAAACCTCCTCCCATGGGGTGGGTCAAAGCCAATCTTGATGGTGCTTATGATGAGCACTCTCACACTGGAGGGGCAGGTGTTGTTCTGCGTGATCACTCAGGTTCTATTGTGGGAGGATTTTGTACCCCATTATCTCATGTTGCTTCACCAGAGTTGGCTGAGGCTATGGCAGGTCGACTAGCTTGCTCTTTTGCTGTGGAGCATCGACTCTCACCGCTTCTTTTCGAAACCGACTCTACCATTTTGGTTGTAGCTACTAGAGATCTCGTTCCCCATACATCGTTCGGCGGGTGTGTGTATGAGGATATAGTCTCTTTACTTTCAGAGCTTCCTACCTCTTACTTTTTACATGTTTTTCGTGAAGCTAATGTTTTGGCTCATGATTGTGCTCGCTTAATTTGCTTGTATTTCTAGACGTTTTTTGTCTTGGATTGGTGCACCTCGAGGTTAGGAGTTGCATTCCTTCTCTTTGTAATCTTTGAGTTTTGAATAAAGGTTGTCGTCTTTGATAAAAAATAAAAAATAAAAAACTAGTAGAATTTTGTTGATTTTTACCTCATTTCTTTTAGAGATTTGTTATTAACACATTTAAAATTATTATTAATACATCTCAAACTGTTATTAACACACATTTTGTTTGTCTTTATTATACTAATTGTTAATCATACCCTAAATTTATTATTGCACTTGGGGTATTATGGACCATTTATACAATAAAGACAAACAAAAAATATGTCAATAACAATTTGAGGTGTGTTAATAATAATTTTTTATTTATTACTGTGTATAATAATTCTCTAATTAGAAATATGAATTGGAGTGTATGCCATGACAGGTTGTACAATGCTTCCTAGATCTCTCAACTGTGTATACGTCGCATCCAAGATTCCAAATACACAAGCTGCACTTTGGACTGTTGCATAATTTTAATTATGGATTGTAAGTCCCTGGTAGCCTGCTTTTCACTCCTAGAAGATTAGATTGAGACCCTTTAAACAACAGACTAATGCAAAAGAAAACAAAAAAAAAATATTTAAACTTCTCCCGGCCTTGTTTTTTTGCTTCTGCTATGATAATGAATGTTCCAAGCATATCAGCCTTGGATTAGGAATTCAATCCAGAAGAATTATATTTGGGGAAACCAAATTATTGAAAAGATGAGAAAAATAAATCTTCTTTTGGCACTTTACAGGATGCAATCCGAAGAATCCCAGTTTCATACTAAAACCAACTGAATTCAACTGAATTCCTAGACACGTCCCAGTTTTTGAACTAGGAGGTTTTCTATCTCGAGTCTCTTGTTCATCATCAACCCATACTTGGGAACCAAATTTGTCTCCGGAATCGCCACTAGTCTGCACTTGAGAGATGTCTTCTGAATCTTATCCGCATACAAGCACGAGAAGGGCACAAAACTACCTTTTTTGCTGCATAACCAACCATGAGCAGCCCTCAAAGCAGCTCCCAGAGAAGCTGAATCTGTAAAGGAGACCAAAGAATAAAAGTGGCAATGATTTCCCCATCAAGCAATATTAAAAGGTGTAAAACAATGATACAATCAGCATAAAAAAGAGAGCATCCATTTAATGATGTACACATTTGGCCTCGTTGAGTATCCAAGATTCAGACATAAAGAGATTTAGTACTTCATTAGAAAATAGGAAATACCACAAGGTGTACAATTCTTACCAGGTCTTTGAACTGTGTAGACCTCACATCCAAAAACATTTGCTGCTATGCCCAGGATGTTGCGATTTACAGATGCACCTCCAGTAGCTATGATTCGTTTTGGAGGAGAAGGCATTCCAAATCTTTCTGCATGACCTCGCATCGACAGGAACTGCCCCTCTATTACTGCCCGGCACTGCAAATTAGTCTTTCTTAGAAAGAGTTATGTAGGATATATCATCTACCTATTTGAACCACAACTATTCCAGGGTACAAACCTCAGCAGCACGGCCAAATTCCTTCTCCTCTTCACGTACATTCACACCCTCCAAAGTATCACCGGTGAAATTTTCGAGGATGTACCAATGGTAGCCAACTGGAAGCATAAACCGAAGTTTATTTATAGCTTCTTGCTTCTTACTTTTGTGACTGAATTATAGAAGTAAATAGTTGAAAGGCTGATGGATATCCATACATTGCAGAAAACTAGATATACCATCTTTTAAACAAAAAAGAAAAACAAGACCACCTGGCAAATAATTATGGAAGCAACAATGTAGTGTTAATCGTCCCTGATAAAACACAATCCATTTAATCATTAACCTCTGTATCAGCCTATGTAATTCCCAAAGCAAATAAAATTCAGAAACAACCATTTAGTCAAACTGTAGATGCTTTCACAAGGACTTTTACAGAAAACCAACACAGGGAAAAAGGCAATTCACTAGGGGAACCAAATATAGAGGGATCTCAGTGATTGAAAACGAGATATGGACAGAGAAAATAATTATAAAAAGAATCCAACCTGGAAGTGGGGGAAGAATTTCATGCTCTTTGTAGTAGAAACCCATCTTTCCATCTACAGCAGAAACCAATATGTAAAACGGAGAACAGATAAAAATAATTCCAGAAACAAAGTAGCTTGGATAAGACATACACTAACCATTTAGGGCCAGTGAATGTGTAAGGTTCATACTAAATTCATCCCAACTACTTTGTGCATGGTGGTTGCGAATATCTAAAACAAAGATTGAGGTCAACTAGGAAACTACAAGGTATATTGCAATCTGAACTCATAGGAATATGCATTAGCACATACCTTCACGAGTTAGAGACCCGTTCTTGTAACACAACATTACCATGTAGCCTTTCGTGTCAACAGGATTAGGGAAAACATGTCCTTCCAATCCAGGTTGAGGATCATCAGTAATCCCGAAGACCTGAGCAACAGTGATAGGAAGATTAAGACACAAGAAATCAGTGAGAATGCAGAGACTGAGAAGCTTGAATAGTCCTTATAAGGAAGAAATAATTACCATTCTGGTCATGACATGAGATATCGTAGTTATAATGAATAACACTTTTAAAATTACCATTGCCTTATGCTCTACAAGATCATGTAATTGGCAATACAATGGATTATAAGATCCCGTTATGTAAGGTTTCTGTTTTGATTTTATTTTTTAATTGAAAGAGGAGAAAAGAATATGAAAGACAAAAGAGAGACATGGGGGAGAGCATGAAGACATAGAATAGTTTAAAAACATAAAAACTGAAAAACCATTTGAAAGGGCTTTCATAATTTATAATTATTAGTATCTGTTCTCCTTCTCTTTCAAACAAGTCCGTCTCTCTTCTATCTCTCTTGTTTTTCTGCACTTTCCTTTCTTTAATTACAACAAAGAAAAGAGAAAAGAGAACAGAAAACAAAAACTTTACCAATCAGACCCTAAGACTTTTCTACTTCGACTTACAGTGTCACTTGTGCCAAGACTCATTCCAAGATCCCCTGGGGTACTTAGGGTTAAGCCTGCATGTCAAATATGCTTTCAACTGATGAGACATTAAGAAATAACCAAATGAAAGCATAAACTACAGAGACAACAGCAGAGTTCCTTAAGAGTTAAAGACATCTCACAAGTTCATTGTATATTTAGAGTATTAGCAACATAAAGAAGTGATATAAAAGGATCTGCTTAGGAAAATAAGAAAATCAGGCACCTGCCAGGCTGTTAGGGTTGTCTCCTGACCACTGAATAACCAAGCAATTCTTGTTGAACTTAAATCTGAGAAGAGAGATTAAATCTTTGTTAACTAAATGTTTTAAGACAGAAGTACACATGAGACACAATCGATGTCTAAAATCATGACAATGACAGCTTAGTTCTTTTCAATATAAAAAGGTGCCTGCATGTTTTACAATGACAAACTCCATTTTTCATCTGCATTTCCTGGCTTATATTTTGAAAAGTCATACAGGATACAACTATTGCATACTAATCAGTGACAACGATAAGGGAAGAAGTAGAAAACATAAAAGAGTATATAAGTGGACTGTTATGTTCTTGTTTCAAACATCAAATGTACTTTTCAATAATTTTTATTTATTTTTATTTTCTATTAATATAAATGTTACTGTAATTTAGAATCATCATTAACATTCTTTTGGAAAAAATGAGGGGTCAAACACCCCAAGCAACAAAATAAAACCACAGCAATATCTAATATCATCCAATAACAGAGGAGCAAGCCTAATAGGAGACTCCTCAAAGCAGTGGTAACCCATATCCATGGAGTAACTCCAATTTTTAAAGCACCTATAACCGTATTCTCTAAGGTACCCGCAATTTATTTGTTTTCTAATCTGTTGAAGTAGAATATCTGAATATCATGCTAAATACAATTCAATATCAACAAGTTTTAGTCAAAAATTACATTATAACACAGAAGATTATGAAGATTCATATTTGCTTCAAACTTCTCATGCAAGAGTAAGGCACCAAAAAGAAGACATAACAAACTCCAAAGACAAGAACTCTAATAAAGCATATGAATGAGCAACCTCAATAGACAGTTAGTTACATGCCTACTAGGTTGGAAAACGATCTGCCACTACAAAAACCATCACCATCCCACCAATTAAACCACACAAAAAAAAAAAAAAAAAAAAAAACAAACAAACTGCCACTAACCTCTCCACGAAATAGGGGGCAATGAGACCAGCAACAGCATGAGCAGGGGCTAGCTTTCCAAGTTTTTCTTCCAGGCCAGGGGCAGTGGCCTTCAATAAAAATAAAGCACCAAAAAATTAATGAAACTCCAAAAATTAGCAAAAAACTCAGTATGGATCACCAAAAATAGTAAAACATTACTGTCAAAATGACAGACCTCTAATACTATTCCAGACCAGGCCCTTTTCTTTATATCCATCAAGTTCATCCCTGCACCGTCAGTTTCATCAATACAGGCATATCCCCCAATTAGAAGAGATGCCATAAAAGAACTAACAAGAGAGATCCTCTCAGTGTTGTTATAAATGTCAGGATGTGTCTCGAATATCTTCTTGATCTGTGGACCTGTGAATCTTTCGTAAGCACGTGAACCTGTAAGTTGGGATAACTGTAATGCTCCACCAACAGCATTCTCTAATTCTTTACACTGTGCTGTGGTGCTGCTGTCCATCCATACTGGTGATTCCTTTACAGAGAAAGCATCATTAAACTGATCCACCAATGGCTTCTTGGGATCCAAACATGATAAGATTGAAGCACTGCCATTCTTCCAATAGACACTACCATGTTGCTGCCCACTACCAGAAACAGCAGCAATTTTCCCAAAATCTAAATTTGATATGGAAAGTTTATCAAGTATGAGATCTAGAGCTTCTATCCACATCAAGGTGGGTGAAACAATTCTACCATTAACCGAGGCGTCTCGGTAAACTCCATCTTTGGTGTTGTAATGAGGCAAAGCAGTGTCAAATTGAATAAGCTCTGAAGTAACAATGTTGAGATTGCAGTCTAGCACAGTTGCCTTCAATGACCTTGGAGTACAAAGTAAAATACATAAAAATCATGTTTGACCCACTTCAAATACAGAATATCAAATTCCATATGTAATTAAAAGGAACTCCCCAGACTCTTATGGCTATTATCATATTTGTTGCAACACACATGTAAAATAATCTTACATTTTGTGTGATTCTGGCATTACATTTGTTTATATCTAAATTGTGATTCTGTGCATAAACATTCAAATTGGTGATGTGGGTATTGAAAACATAAATATTCAAAGAATAAAGAGTATCATGATTAACCTTACTGTGAATGAAATGCAATAAAACTATGAGAACCCAAAACCATAACCAATCCAAACTTCCAATTGGTGATGTGGGTATTTCTGATTTCTGATCAGAAACCAATAAAAACCAAGTAAAAGAGTAAGGATTGGTAACTTACTGAGTCGAACTGTCAAAACCAAGAAAATAAGAGTCTTGAGGCAGCGAGTAATCTGCCATTGTTATTGATTCTACTCTGTTTTCAGCAATACGTCGAATTCACTGCTGCTTATATACGACTGGAACGGAAATTTGGTTATTAAGATTGTATTAAGTTGCGGATTGTGGATAAGGATGAAAACAGATTTGGATGAATTTGGATAGGAAAAAAAGATTTTGGTGAATTTGGATAGGAAGGAATTGATGTTGGTTAGAGTTCCACTGGGAATGAATTTGACAAAATATGACTTCAAATTTACGTGAATTTCGGTTGACGCTTTTGGTCAAAATGTGATTAAAATTATCACTGCAACAAGACAGGTATATGTAACACCCCCACAAGAATAACTCATTAGTATTTATTCTGTGTGTCCGTGATCACGACCAATAAGATGAATACACCTGGCACGGATCACATACACGTGATAATCCGAGACTACTTGATAGTTTATTTACAAGAAGCAAATGTCAAGGTAACAGCATATGGTAAAAAAAAAAAAAAATATTTTCATACTTCCTTTTTCTCTACTTGCATGCTATTTTGAGTTTTTACAACTTAGAATCTGTCAATTGAGACTATAGAAGCAAAATTAAAACTAGAAGGGTTTTGTTGGATAATTGAGAGCCAAGATGGCATTTTTGTTATTCAATTTTAAAAAAAAAACAAAAAGGCGACTTTGTTTTTGTTCCTTTTGGTATAGTAAGAGTACCTTTGGCCTATCCGCAATTCAGAGTCAGAAGTGAGTCTCATTGATCATATGAGAGTGGCAACTGGCAAAAAAGATGCTCTATCAAATCTTATTACTGCACAACTAAACTCTGCAAGATCTATTGTCTGCTTAAAATACACGATAACCATAATCACAGAATCTAACTAGCCTGATAATAAGGGGAAAAAAAATTACAACCTCTAAAACATTCACTACAAGCAACCTTCCTTTTTCAACCTTCTTCGGGTAAGTACACTAAACATTCTGGGCCACATGGCTGGTGGCACTTCTAGGAACTTCACATTCAGCTAAGCAATGGTACAATTTCTACCTGCAAAATGAGTTCAGATCTAAGCTGATAATGTACAATGGCTGATGTCTTCAAGCAGCTCATCCTCAATGTGCACAAGGGCTACTGTTCAATACTCTACATCCGAAAACCCTCCTCAATTGGTCCTTGATTTCAAGGAGGAAAAATACCCAGATAAAGGGTAGGCGAGAGAAGAAGCTGGGTTGCTAGCAACAGGTATTACCGAAATAGGTCTGGGAAAGACCACATGATGAATCTTACGAAAGTGTCGGACTCCAAAAAATCAATATGAGCGGCCCTTCCGATGAAGGCGTTCAAGTTCTTTCCGTATGCAGAGGTGTCAAAGTTGACGTCACAGCGCATGAACACTCGATTCTCACAGTGAGGAGATCGTATTTGGTCCAAGCAATCGTTCAGCATTTCCAAAAAAACTTTGCCCTTTTTTGAAAAGTCTAATGAAGCAGCCTGACACATATCTATTCTGGCAGAATGGTAAGGAACATAACCATCCTGCGAAACATGACAAATTAATAACAGCAGGGGGAAAATAAACATATTGACTAATTGTTAAAGAAAAAGTACTTCACTTCCCACTGGAGTAATAACAGAGATTTACTATGATTGGAATATGGACATGATAAAGTTTCATGAGATTCCAGGTTTTCCATTTTGGCCTAATTAAATCACAGCATAATTCTTCAAATTTGAAAAGTAATGCTATGAAACATCAGAGTAAATAAATAAATGAGAGAAGTGGTGTGGTGCCTGTTGGTTGAGTAAGGAGTATGCATCATATCTGAAACAGGAAGATTTTTACTACTACAAATGTTAAAATAATAGTACAGTTATTGGAAAAACAACATGCATTACAGAAGGTTTGAAAGCTCTGACTCCATAGAGTACTGCTTACATCAGTGACATTATTTGATTACCTATGAGCTTTTAATTATTTCAGTGTTGATCGAATTCAATGGGTTGTGGATGACAAAACAAGTAAAGATTGGTCGTTAGTGATTGTAGGTGCTCAAACATAGTCACGTAGGTGAGAAATTTAAAGGATCAACTAGTTGCTTATCTCACATTAGACTTGACGGCAACGGCAGAGAGATACAACCGTATAAGATTCTATTAGGTAAGTGACCATTTTCATCAAGCAAAATTTGTTTTTCAGGAAATTCCTGGGGAGGGGAAGGGATAGAGAGAAAGAGATACCTGCGGTGAAGATAATAGAATTATATGCTTGAAATTCTCTAGCGTCTTCTTCTGCAAAAAAAAAAAAAACATTTACTTTAGAACTTGCAAATTTAAGTCACATTTGTCAAGATTTCTTCTTAAACACCCCTTCTTATTTTTGTAAGAAATGTCATATTTAGCTTCATTTGAACTGATATTGTATTGAGTAAGCAATTATATTACCGATACAAATCTTGACCCAGAATGCAAACTAAAAGCAAGATTCATAGATTTTGATTACGTTTTCCAAGATCATGAACACTTGTGAGGCATCTACCGAATGAGCCACAGTTTCTTTCAGAAAAGAAAATAATTAAATTCCGAAAAAGAAAGTATCCATTGAACAATAGATTTCTTTCAGTACCTTACAGAGCTGATAAAAGAACGTATTTTGGAGGTCTGGATCATCTGTGAAAGTAAGTTGATGAATGCATTGAGTGTTCTTGAGCTTCTTCAAAAGCCACAGCCCAGAGTTAAATAAAGAGTTTGAACTGTATAGATACCCTAAGTGGGGGCCCGATATAGAAACATATACATATAAGTATCTTAGGAATGGCTCCATAATGCTCTCTGCAAAAACAATGGACGATATCACACACCAGCTGCAAATATGGGAAAACATGAAAACCAAGCACATGAAATCCAAGACTTCGTTACCTGTTAGCGCCGTTCTTATAATGACATTTCCAATAGAATGTCCCACAAAGCTAAGCTTAATATCAGCTAAGCTTCCGGATCTTGAAGCTTTATCCATTTTCTTCTTGAGGAAAGTAATGACTTCCTGAGCCAACCTTTGTCCCATTTCTCTGAAGTCACCAGATGTTTTGTCTTCGTTTGCCTCTGACATTAGAAACTCTACCTTGGGATCTACCAAAAGCCATTGATTTCGAATAAGCCGTAAATCCAGATGATGCCCCTGAAGTATGAGAATTCTAATAAGTATCCACTAATCCATCTTAAATACCAATGCAGTACAAAGCACAAATCAATAGACTCAATAAGCTGTTCCGTCAACTGAACTGGTAAGAAGTTGTACACTCGTAGCACAAAATATGAATGACCACCAATAAATAATTTTAATCCATAGATCAATAAACTACAGAGGTTTGACTCCCTTTAGGAGAAAAATACAGATGAGTAACATAACTAAAACACTTTTATGAGCATCATTTATACAAAGTTTTAGAACCTCTATAAAAATAAGTTGCTACAAATACTTGGCAAGTTTTCACCTAGATTAGAACTATGGCAAATTAACACAAACAAAATCATTAGTGTTTTATTAAAAGAACTTCCATCATAGCAGCTGTTAACAAAATGAAAACACTGGGAGGGGGTTGCAAGGAAAAAACAGAATAAACAATGAAATATAATAATATATAACTTCATGGAAGCTGTAAGAGAGCAAAACTAGCCTGAAACCCATGCACAAAGACAACAATCTTTAAAATACGGCCTTTCTTTGAGGAGCTAGAGCTAGATTGCTTGTTTACAGATTCCGACCCAGATCCACTGAGCAAGCCAGGGGCATTTATCAGATCCAAATGTCTCAAGTAAGAATTTTCACTAGTAGTACGCCTAGGTGCATTCATGACACGCTCCACAATGACAATAGGAATGCTTGATGGATCTCCAAATATATGCAAGTCTTGAATTGATCCATTGTTAATCTGCAGTTAAGATGACAAGAGCAGCTCGTAAATACAATGAAAAATTCCAATTGAAAAAAGATAACATGGGATTTGATGTGAAAGCAAAAGCTCACCTTCATTTGTGCAATACTTCGTCTATGAAGCTCAGCACGGGTAGCAGCAATCTGGGCAGGCTGTACAAAACACAAGTCAGATCCATGAAACATGCATCGAAGAATCTATATTTGGTCATAAATCATACGAACACTAGGACACTGGCAATAGATTATGTTGAAGACCCACCCCCCTATATTTACTTATCTAAAACATGTTAGGCACCTTTTGGTTTGCTGTTTCCAATTATGTGAATGCTGAATACTTACATCGTCAGTTAGTTTCCACAAAGTTGGAGCTCTTCTATGTCCACCATTGTTGGAAGACTCATCAGCCCCACTATTTAGATAATGATGAGGCATCTCAACCTTAGAATAAACCATCCATATTGACCATTCAGCTCTTCTATCTTTAGCCCATGTGTCACGCAAGTATTCCAGTATCTTTGTTTTGTTAAACCTGTCATGAATAAATATCACCATACAAAACAAGCATAGATGATATGAAAAATAAATCAGAGGAGCTAATTTCTTTTTATGTATAGCGTGTCTGAATAGGAAATTAAACATATCCACACTGGAGGAGGTCCATCCCAAGCATTTTTCTTCTATTGAACAACTTAAAGGAACTCAAGACCTCCTTGAAATTCTAACAAACCTCTTCCAACAAATCTTGTGTTGTTCTAAGTTGACTCCCATATAGTAACATTTAATAATGTTGATGAAATTTATTCTTCAAAGAATTTAGATCGAAGTGTTCATTATTCAGAATTTCAGATGAGGTAAAGGGAGCTATCACTAGTCTAACTTGGATCAAGGAGATGCTTAAAGTTGTTTGCCTTGTTTTCATAATATATGTGACCGTTTCTTTGGGTAAAAGATGAAGTATTAGTGTATTTTCGACCAAGATTGCCAAAAATGCAAAAATAAAAGGTGTTATTCGATATTTTAAACCACATAAGCAACATCGATTATCACACTAACCACAGGGACTGCTCTGTAACTTCTGGCCTAAAAAGTAATAATGGTGCATGCGTACTGCTATATCACTATCAAACAGACAAGATGAATGTAATAGTATGGGATAAAAGCAAACCTGTGGAATTTCAAAAAAGTGTTCCATAGATATAAAACTTGATCACCCAATGAATTAAAAGACTTCAGTACGGCAGCCCTCGATAAAGAGTGTAGCAATTCACCAGTTCTAGTATCTGATGCGCCATTTGCTTTCTGCGAAACAAAAAACAGATAAAGTTTAGTGATGTTAATGTTAAACCATAGAAACTTCAAATAAATATATGAACATTATGCTGCATGAATTAAGCAAGGACCTCAAGACCATTTTGTGGCTTGCCTTGTCCTGAAACCTTGTCATCTGCTGCAACCAAATTTTCTTGCAGGAAAGAATCATTTATGTTATCCATTTTAGATATAAAATCAGTCAAATCAATTGCTTGGTCAATAGCCTTGCTAAGTGTCTGGAGCTCTTCAAGCAGTATGCCACGAGCAGCTAACAATGATTTAAGAAGCATGATGCCATTTGCATCTGCAGTAGTCACGTGCCCTGATGCCTAGTCAATCACAAATTATCAACTGTTAGCATGTGATAGAACCATAAATTACCAGAGAAATAAATTAGTTTACAAGTTCAGTCATCTTGAAGACCAAAAACTTGTGAATAGCAACCCACACAACCAAGGAGTCCGTATTCCCTCTCCCCCTCTGGTGTCCTTTCTAAACCAAAAAATACAGATGTGGCAATATGTCCAGATGGCAGACACGAGTCAATTCCAGTTCGAAAGAATGCTGTGCACCCATCTAAGTTTGAGATATCCTCAGCACCTTTATTTCAGTGATTTCTCAAAGTAACATTTAAGCCTTCAAGTTATTTTTTTTAGTTTTTATTTCTCACAAGAAAAACTTAATAATAATAATAATAATAATAATAAAACTCTTTAAATAGGCTTTGCACCCAACTTTGATTGGATATGCTCGGCTGTCAGCACTCTTTATTGATTTCTCAAAAAATAATTTGGCTAAAAGAATTTGATGCATCCCCAATGAAACTGACGCATAAGATGCATTCAGTTCTCTTTCTAAAAGAAAAATAGATCTTGTAGAATTTAATGTGCGACATACTTGATTTGACCCAGAACGACTTTCTCCACCACCACCTTCAGCAATGCTGGGATCACTGAAACAATTCAAATTACCAAAGTTAACATAGCAAAAGTTTTACAGACGAGAAATAGTCTGAATTTAGAAAAGTACTAACTTCCCTAGAAAAGGAAAACAATGTGGAATTTCAAACCACTTAAGAGACTAGATGAATATGTGACAAACCTGGGTACCTTCGATGGATGTGTGTAAGAAGCAGCTTTTAGTAGACTGATGTGTATGCTAACATCAACAAGCACTGCATGGAATGCATCAAAATGTACAGGGCAATAAGAATGCAAACCCAAAAGAGCTTTAGGAGGAATTCGAAATTCATGGACAGCGGCAGGGTTAGCATCCAGAGCTGCCTGCAAGTCAGACCTGCAATTTATCCAATATACAGACACCATTTTTAATTTGCAAATGATAAACATGTAAGAAAAGAATATGAATTATGTCAACTCACCTATTTCCCAATATGGGGGCATGCATAAGCTCAAACTTCAAAAGAACAGCAGATGAGGATAGACCCTGAAAAGTACATACCCTATAAACATCAATGTTTTTATACATGACTACATACTAGTGGGTGGAAAAAAGAAATCTCAAAATGATAATTGATACCAAATGATCATCGAAATAATGTCTTTCTACAAAAATCTAATTCTTTTACAAAACAGGATTTTTTTTTTACCTTTAATAATATTTCTACGAATTTGACCTTCTCATGTCCTCTTGGGCACTAGTAATGCAAATTTTAGTCAAGAATATTCTAATGTCATCAACGATTCAACGTAGCTAGCAAACAGTTTAGGCATGTAGCTATTGGTACCTTTCATCATTCAGAGAAAAGAAAAACCAAGACCAAAATTAAGGCTACTTCTCACAAAGGGTAACCCATCTAGACGCCAAACATGTTATGAGGGGCACTACCATCTTGAATAAATTCCTTCTAAAGGGTTTGGGACATAGCATGTGACACCCACGCACACACAAGCACACATATAGAGGCACAGGGAGAAAAGGAGAGATAACCTCATATCCAGCAAGAGATAGATTGAACGATATCATGATTGATAAAAAGACGTCCTGCCTTGCATATTTGATGCGAAAAGGCTGAGTTGAGAAGCTGTTGTCTGTATCATCAATCCTCCATACTCCATATACATCATCAGAACCAAGTTCAGGAGCTGCCAGTCAAACAATTTAACTATTTCTAAGCTCTTCCTTCTATGTTTTTGAAACAAATATCACTTGAGTGCCACAAGCTTATTAAGGTTATATTCAACTAAAGCATATCATTTATCTCTGCCTAAATAACAAGAATCAAAGAACCACTTAATCATGTAATTATTATTAACAACCTGTCCACCACATGAGTGGCAGGACTAAAAAGCAGCTATCACCTGATCTATGGGGAAAACAGAAACAGTAGTTGAATCATCTTGTTCTTTTTTTCTTTTTTCTCTAATTGTGTATGCCAAGGATTGTTTCCAAACCATAAGGACAAGCTACATTTATCAGTTGGCAGTAATAGCTAAACCCAGGTAGGTCATGTAGAGTTTTGACATAGGGTTAAACTTTTATTCAAAAAAAAACAACCACCATTGCATCATAAGAAGCTACCCTTGTTAAATTAAACTACATTACAAAATTGTGGATTAACCAATAAGCAACTTAGCAAAAGCACCCCTAGCCCCATTCCCTATATGCCTGACTGTCAAAAGCAGCCATGTCCGAACTTTATACACTTAGAAGCAAGATGGGTACTTTATGATTTCATTTTTGACTGAAATAGCAACCCAAAAACAAGATGGGTACTTTACAACTTTGCTCCATAAATGAAAATGAAAATGAAAATGAAAGAAAGCACCTTCATATTGAACAACTCTTGCTGGAGTTCCCACAGAAGTATACTCAGTGTGCTCCCATCTCATGGTGATCTTAATTTGGTACCATCTAGAAAAGCCCATAAAAGAATCGTAATTTGGAAATGAAATTGAAATTGAAATTGAAATTGATTGAATTGGATTGGATTTGAGATGTGGGTACCGACCCTTGTTGGAAAAGATCGAGATTGTGAAATCGGTGAATGTAAATAGCGATCTCCTGAACAGCGTCCAACATAGCCACCGGCTTGAGTTGAGCCGGGGCATCTGGCAATCTCTTTGATGAGGATTTATAGTTGAGACCAACAAGCCATCCTAGATGCCGAAACATACGTAATTTACGATCCACAAAATTTGCATCACTTAATTCCCTCCCTTCTGAAACATTTACAACAACCAAATGCTGCCCCCCAAATTCTTCTTTTGTTTTTTAATTTTGGAACAACGCCTGTATTGTTTTTTCTATTATTTTCTTTAGTGCTCTTCTGCATACATACAGTTAGGAATTATTAAATTCATTTTTTAACAACTAATGATTATTATTTCTTCTATTCTTCGTACCTTTTACGGCCACTTTACCAGTTCCTCGTCTCCACCTATTTGATTCGTTGGAGGGGAACTGTGATTCATATATTCATAATACCCCTATTTTTTCCTCTCTTTGTTTAACTTTTTTATATATCTAAGTTGATTGGTGTAATAGTTTGGCACTAAAGTTGTCACAAGAGAGATTCTCGATTTGACTTCATAGGTTACGTGTGTGTGTAAACTGATATTTTATAATTAAAAAAATTATAATATTCCTTTCAATAAAACTATTATAGACATTTTTTTCCCCGATGTGAGATTTTTCATTTTACACATTCTTTTGTATCGATCGAGTTACACAACTTTAACAGAGCTAAACCCTAGGTTTCGAGTGGAGAGGCGGCGACGGATCTCTGGTTTTGTCCCCGACCAGTAGTGACGCCTTCCGACGTGTGGTCTGAGAGACAAGACGACAATGGTGATCTCGGGCCACCATTGCTGCTGTCGGATCTTGAGTGGTCGTGGGGTCCGGCGACTGGGTTCTTGAGTTCGTGGCCGGTGGGCGATGTTTCTACGTTGTAGGACAAGTCTTTGGCGTGGCTTTTCGTTCCGGCTTGGTGGCTCCTACTTAGTACGGTCGTATGATGAATATCAATGAATTTATTCATTCTCCTAAAAAACTATTATAGACAATTTACATAATAAAGTTAAATAAGTGAGTATAGACAATTGACACATACAGATATACTGACCTAGCCTCTGCTAGGATTTCTTGAGCATCAGCCATTTTGGTTTCTCGTTCTTGCATATTCTCTATAGCTTTTGTTAATGGAGATCTTGGTAGGCATTGGTCTACTCTTACTCCTCACCAATCTGGATGGGAACGTTGTGTCACACCAGGTGGCTGTTTATCGGCGAGACTCGCTTGAACGACTTTCATGATGAATCTTAGGTATGGCTTTCTAAACCCTTCCAATTGTGCACACTTACTTTCATTGCATGACATGTTCCAAAAAAAAAAGATGAAATATTGCATACTACACACACTTACTTTCATTGCGTGTCCCAAGTGAACCAGGCGCATTCTCGTATTAGCACCATAACCAATAATTTCCTATTTAATTTTCTCAACACAAAAAAAAAATGCAATGACCTTTGCCAACGAGATTGTCATCGAGACAATTCATTTAAAAGTTTAATTTACTTCTTAGGGTTATAAGTTATGGAATTTTTTACGAACCACCGGAGCTAGCTTCAAAATTTTCTAAGAAATTAAAAAATACATAAGGCATCAAGTCGAATTTTAGCGCAATGTGTGCAAAGCATTATGAAATACATAAAGTTTCTTAATATATGTAGCACACACTTTTTGATGGGAAAATGACATGTTCCAAAAAATTTCCAGAACTTTTGTGCGTGTTCTAAGGGAAATGTTAGGGTCCTAATACGCATGCTCCTATTAGCATAGGACTCCATAATTTTTCTATTTAATTTTATAACCACAAAAAAAAAATTAAACGACCTTTGTCAACAAGAATGTTGTTGATAAAAGGTCATTAACAATATTTAAATTTATGTTTTAGAGTTAAAATGACATAATTTCGATGAGGCGCACGCAAGCTAAGCTCAAAATATCGTAGAAGAACTTTCAAAATCACATATGATGTTGAGCTTTATTTTGGCACTGTGTGCGAAACAATGCAAAAAATACAAAAAGTTCTTGCTATAGCACACATTCTTTTATGGGAAAATGACGTGTTCAAAATTGTTTGAAACCTTTTGCGCGCGTGCCTAGGGGAATGCTAGGGTCCCAAAAGGACCAACCGTATGCTTGTATCAGTACCAGATCACATAATTTTCTATTTAATTTTCTAACACAAAAAAAAAACACAACTTTTGCCGACGAATATGTTGTCAGAAAAGGTCATTCATAGTATTTTATTTATTTTTGAGAGTTAAAAGTGACAGATTTTAATGTGAGCCACCCGTGCTATCTTCAAAATATCCTAAATTATTTTTTCAAAATCATATATGGCATTGATCAGGATTTTGGTGCGGTGTGTGCGAAGAAATGCACAGAAAGATGAAAAGTTGCTTACTGTGAATGACATGTTCCAAATTGTTCAAGACCTTTTGCGAGTGAATGTTAGGGTTTTAAGAGGACCAACTGCATGCTCATACTAGTAGAGGGCCCCATAATTTTATATTTAATTTTTTCAGCATAAAGAAAAATGAAATTCGACTATCCTTGGGAAAAGTGTTTTATAATATTCAATTTAATTTTTAGAGTTAAAAATGACAGTAATTCGATGCGGGGCACCCATGCTATCTTCAAAATAGACTTTTTTGGATTGCACCATGCTTTTATTGGATTGTGTGTCGTGGAAGCTTCTTGTCCGTTGATTTGTTATTGGCAGTGTTTAATTATTTAATATGAAATAATGGCTACAAACCGTGATGTGTTTCAACCAAAGCGTGTGACAACTTACCGAAGGGTATTTTTGTGCATTCAGTCTCTATGTAGTAGTAATCGTACACGAGAAGCAACCAAATTGTACAAGGGAAGTACGAGCTAGGGAAGCTCCTTGGCCAATAGAGGGTAGTGGTACTGTAGTAGGTAACTCGGTTTTACTAGACGAAACAACCAAGGTGACTAACAATTTGGTCAAACTTAACTTCTATTGGGATGATGCCGTGCACGGTACAATAAAATTCCGGTACAAAACAACCGCGCCCCTTCAAAATTTCATAAAAGAACTTTCAAACTCGCATAGGGCGGTGAGTCGGATTTGGACTCGGTATATGCGAAGCAATGCAAAAACAAAAATTTGGTTACTATAGCACACTGTTTGATAAGAAAGTTGCTTATTGATACGCTATACTGCAAAAACTATATATAATGAATATCTATTAATTTGTTAGTTCAATTATTTGTGAACTAAGATTAGGGAAAACTACAAATAAGCCCAAAATCTTAAGGTATTTCACAAAGGAGGACAAATACTTCATAAATACCATCTCTACCCTTTTCACTTGTTTGTTCACTTCTATCCAGAATATTTTACCAAAAATTTTGACGGAGCGTTGTGGGCCCATATTATGAATTTGTTTGCTCTAAACAGGTACAGCTAAGATCTATCCTCAATACTCGAAGGTAAACAGTTATATTTTCTCATAAAATTGCTTATTACTGCACTATTTCTTCTCATCTAAGAGAAAGTTTAGATTTAAAAAGAGAGTTTATAGCTAACGCCTATAAAAGAATTGAAAGCTTACAGTTCCTAATAGATCATATCAGAACTAATAATATTAGCAGAGCTAAAGAAAGGAGGATAGTCCTCGAAAAGGAAATTCTAGTAGAAAAAGATCTCATAAGAAATCTTCGGAGTGAGAAAAAAGAGATAGAATCTCGACTGAGTAGACTTTTAGTCTAATGAACAATCTTCCTCCTCTACTAACTAGAGAGAATTTATTATCATACTGCAAAGATTCTGCAGAGGAAATAAAAAGAGAAAGATCTAAGTTAAGAGATCTTAGGTGGCTCCTAGATAATACCAGCTCTCTATCACCGAATTTCTTATCAATACTAGCAAGAGTAAGAAATACTCAAGAAAGGCTTTTAGAAGCCAAAGAATCTTTGGCAGTTTATCAAGAACAACTTGATATTCTGAGCATTGGTTAGATCCGCAGTCCAACTGGTATCAGAGCTTGTTTAGCTCAAAGATTTCCCAAGATGGGAACAGTATCTGAACAAATAATAGAGAAACTAGAATCTCTATTAAAAAGACTAGATGAAAGTCATCAAGAAACTTTAGAAGAAATCTCTAAATGTAACACGAGTTTAGAGAATGTCCAAAAAATAATCGACCAATTAATAAAATTGGAAGAAAAGCTCGATTATATTAAAACTCTTCCAGAAAAGGAAGAAGAAAAGTTAGTAACAATACTAACAAAAAATAAAGAGAAACAAATTCTCTTTCCAAAAATAACAGAACAGTCTGTTAAAACAAATAGGTTTAAACCATTGGAAAAACCTACACAACATGCTAAGTTCAGCATGCCAGAGATAGAACAGTCAACAAAAATGACTAATATATCTCAAGAAAAATCAAAAGTTCTAAAGGGAACTAGAGAAATTATTAGAGATACTAGAATGCTAGGTATCTTTAAAAAGAAAAGAGAAGTTCAGCTAATAAACGCTGAAGAATTTGAATTCAATGAAATCGAAAGCAGAGTAAAAAACTCTTCGATACCAAAATTTGAATTCAGACAAATATATAAAAGAGGAAATTTCGAATTGTTGGATAGCCATCAATTCAAAATATTAGAATTTACAACTCCAGCAAACACAGGAGAAACAGATCTCCTTATGATAACACCTAGCGAAGTCGCTAGAGCAAAAGAGAAAAAATATGAATTCATGCACATTGGAGCAGTCCAAGTAGGCATAAAATTATTAGCCAGAGAAGGCATAAATTGTTCGGTTCTATGTGTCTTACAAGACAATAGAATAGGAGACTTTCAGAAAAGTCTTCTAGGAACCCTTGAAGCATCCCTATGCAATCAAGTTGCATACTTCAACTGTTTCCCGAATTTCTCTACAAGTCTGAAAGACGCAGTCCAGTCCTTAAGATTAAGGGTGAAAACAGATGGCATTGCCATGAAAGAAAACATGCAAGAACTTGCAATAGTATACAGAGTATACTACAAATTAATGAGTTCAACAGTAGAACCCAAGACCAAGATATCAAACATTCCTGGTCTCACTACTGGTTTCCTCACTAATCCAAAAAACTGCGCAGAGCAGATAAAGAAAGTTACTTGGAATGAAGTAACATTTCCATTAGAATGGAAACTTTCTGGTCCTAAATTACAACCAGAAAATACAAGAGCAAAGTCTTATCAAGACAGAAAGACTGGAAATATCAGCCTTAGATTCGAAGGTCACAGAAAAAGTGATGCGAATATTGAAGAAGTAAACAGAGGTATAAAAAACCTCAACTTGCAGGGTCTAAGAAGAAGTAACACTGTAAGAGAAGATTCCTCTACCAGTGGTACAAAAAATTACTTAGATGAACAAGAAGAATTCGAACTAGAACTCCATAGACCAGCAAGGATGCTAAGGTCAGAAAAGCTTTATGAGCTTTATGAAGAAGCAGAAATCTGCGAAGACCTAGAAAGGTTAGAACAGCTTCTCAAAGAAATTGAAAATTTCAAGATAAGCAAAAAAGAGCGAAAAATACAACCTTTCCAAGATATGGAAATGGGAGAGAGCTCTGGAACAAAAACAAATATCATCAAAGACGATGATTGGATAAGACTTCCAAAGAAGGAAGCCCCTACGGGTAAAAAAGGAGAAAGAAACTCCGAAAGATATATCCCAGTAAATGATATACCAAGAGTTCCTATTACCAACCATGGAACATGGTTAGCACTAGAGAAAGCTCTAGATAAAAGAAAAACCATAGATCAATGGGTAGAAAGTCTCTTTTTAATGGGAGCGTTAACTCTAGGAAAACTAGAACCCGCAGACATGCAAGTTGTCTACGAAGCAACCCTCACGGGGATAGCCAAAAGATTCTACCTCACGTTTAAAGAAACAGAAAGAGGAAAAGATTGGCTAGGACAAATAGCAACATCAAAGAATCCATATGATTTTGCTATTCCGTTCTATGAACAATTCTGTGGCAGTGTAACTAGCAATGACGAAAGAGTCAGAAGAATAGCTAGGATAAACATTAAAAAATTGTCCATATGTGACATAGGATATTTTGAAGAATATCTGAATGAATTCCAACAGTACTACTGCACTATTGGAGAACTAGATGATCCAAATCTAGTCAATCTACTTCATAGGAAGTTGCCAGCTCCTTGGAATATAGCTGTAGCTGAAAGCATCTCTGAACGCCCTCTAGAAAGATTTACAGTCGGAGGAGTAGCTGAAAGGATACAAGAACTGCTAAGAAAGCAGTGTGTGGAAAATAACAAATCCAAGATGGCCAGAAAGCAGCTCAAAGGAAATGAGAATTTCTGCTACAAAATCCTAGATATTCCTACAAACTGGGGATGTCATAACATAAGAGATCCTCAGAAAAGGAAAAGAAGAAAAGATAAAATCTTTTCAAAAGGGTTCAAGAAGAACCAGAATAAAAATTGGAAATTTAAGAAAAGTTCCAATTTTAAAAATAATAGATTTAACAAGAAGAAAAGATTCTTCAAAAGGAAATCCTCTTCTCAGGAAAAGCCAGAGAAAAAGAAATGCAGATGCTGGCTCTGCAAAGCTGAAGGGCATTACGCCAATGAATGTCCTAAGAAGGATAAAAGAACTTCAAAAGCCCTGCTATTTGAAGAATACATAAATATTATAGAAGAAGCTAATATCAAAGGATATGAAGTAGCTTATTCTGAAGATGAAGATACCCTATCCATCTATTCAGCATACGAAGAAGAAGACAGTAGCTCTTCAGAATCTGATACAGAATCAGAAGAAGAATACCAAAGAGAAGTATACGTTCTCAAGGTAAAAAATTGGAAAGAAAATACTACAGAAGATTTAATATCTTCTTACCGTATTATGCCTGGTTCATTTGTCTGTGACTATTGCCAATGTCATGAAACAAATGGCCTCCCAATGTTCTGTGAAAGCACAGGCTTCACATACCACAAAGAATGCTTCATAGCTGAAGCCAGAAGAAAAACAAAAAATGGTTCAATCAGTCAACTAGTTGAACAAGAGTATGAAGAATACTTCGAAAGACTGGCAGAAAGAAATGAGCTTTATGCCAGAGATATGGAACGAGCTAAGTTTGCTAATAACAAAGAAGACTTTGTAAACTTGGTCCCTCCAAGTAAGATGATTCAACCAGACCCAAAGGTTGAGAAGGTCGAGAAGATCAATGACAAAGAAACAGTCGAAAAGATCGACGAAGAAATAGAAATGGAAGAAATTCCGTGTCCTACAGAAGGATGCAAACCTTTGACTGATGAAGGTACACAGTCAATAGAAATTCAACAATCTAAGATAATCTCTACCAGTAGATTCAGCAACTACATAGAGATTGGATTAAAGTTTCCTGATTATAGAAAATATCATCTACATGCTTTTGTAGATAGTGGATCAGGATTCACTATAGCAAAAAGATTTGCTATTCCAGAAGAACTCTGGACTGAAGATAAAAATAAAACTGCTACTGGAATACAAATGGATGGAAGCAGATTTTCCATGAAAAGAGTAGCAAAAGATGTAAAGATCACCATAGGTGGTGGAAACTTTACAATCAAAACCGTATGGCAAGCAAAAGGCCAAGGTTCTGACATACTGCTAGGAAATGCTTTCCTATTACAGCAGACAATAATACAAAAAGAAGCAGTTATGGGCTTCGAGAAAGGTGATAAAACCTTTTGGACAGAAAGACTCAAACAAGCAAGAAGCGTTGTTGGTCCAAACTTCACCTTACAATATCAGAAGTTGCAGCAAAATCGTGGTGAATATAAACCAAGATTTGAAACTGTGTTGCAATATAAAAAGCAAGAAGAATTGCTTATAGAAGATTCTTCAGAGGAAGAAAAAGAAGATGGTGAAGAAGAAAGCTTCATTCATGAACACAACATCAAACACCTTCAAAACAAAATAGAAAAACAGAAGGTGCTAACTCTAGAAGAGATAAAGAAAATGTTAAAGCAAAACATTGATACAAATCCTCAGAAGTTCTGGGAAAAAGACCCAGTAGTCTGTGAATTGAAATTACATGATATGAATGCCATATGTCATGTAAAAGCCATTCCTCAGTACAAAGAAGAAGATCAAAAAGAGTTCAGAAAAGACATTGCTGATCTCTTAGAAAAGAAATTAATTAGACCATCCACAAGTCCTCATCATGCTCCTGCATTCTATGTCAGAAACCATGCAGAAGAAGTTAGAGGGAAAGCAAGAATGGTTATTGACTACAGAGATGTCAATAAGAAAACCGTAAAAGACGGTTATCAAATTGCTCAAGCACGAGTGTTGATAAACCAGCTCAAAGGAGCAAAGGTCTTTTCTAAGTTTGATGCCAAATCAGGTTTTTGGCAAGTCAAGATGCATTCTGAAAGCATCCCGATAACAGCCTTCGGAACACCACAGGGTCATTACGAATGGTTAGTCATGCCGTTTGGATTAAAACAAGCTCCATCAATCTTTCAAAGAAAGATGGACAATATCTTTAAGCATGTAGCAGAATTCTGTGTTGTCTACATAGATGACATATTAGTTTTCTCTAAGAACAGAGAAGAACACATGAAACACCTTCATGAGGTGGTTAAGTTGATAGTTCAGCATGGAATTATATTAGGAGAAAAGAAAATCTTCTTTATCCTAGATGAAGTTGACTTCCTCGGAATCAATATAAAAAATGGAGAGATAAAGCTCCAACCCCATATCCTTGAAAAGGTTTGGAAATTCCCAAACAGAATCTCTGACGCTAAGAGTCTACAGAGATTTTTAGGAGTCATAAACTATGGGAGAGATTTCATTCCCAAAATCTCGGGACTAACAGCAATGGTATCTCCTAAGACGAGTTCTAAGAGAACTTGGAAGTTCACAGAAGATGATGAAAAAATAGTAAAACAGATAAAAGATCTGTGTAAAAATTTACCCCCTTTACAACAACCTGAAGAGAATGATGAAATCATTCTACAAACCGATGCTAGTGATAATTACTGGTCGGGTATAGTTTTAGCCAAAACCCCAGGCACTAACATCGAAAAGATTTGCAAATTTTGCAGTGGTAAATTCAACCCTGCAGAACAGAATTATCCCACAGGGGAAAAAGAAATTTTAGCAGTCAAGAAAACCATTTTAAATTCTCCCGCATTTTTAGGAAAAACCTTTACGGTTAGAACTGATTGTGCTAGAGTCAAAAATTTCAAAAATTTTAAACTTGATAAAGCTGCTGATAGAGGTAGATTAGCTAACTGGCAATTATTTTTGAATCAATATGATTATAATGTTGAATTAATTGCAGGTAGCAAAAATTATCTCCCTGACGCCCTCACAAGAGAAATGGCGATGTTCAGAAGAACTGATAAAGGCAAAGGCCGAATGAATGATGAAGATTCATCAATGAAAGATGTCCTTGAGACATATACCAAGGTTCCAAAAGAAACCTTCACAACTGATCAGTCCCAGGGGAAAGGACTGGCTAGCCCGTCTCAAACGGTAGGCGGTAAAGGCATATCAAACCCGTTGATGGCTGCTGCTTTGCCCAAAAGCAGACATGTTCCAACTGGAACAACGGTAGTCCATGGCTATCAACTTTTAACCTTTGACAAAGATGTCTACAGAACTGGAAGACGCCTAACTGCAGAACAGAAGGTCTTACTCGACAATCTCCTGTACAATTTTCAAGAAAAGAACTCCAGACAAATGTTCTCTACTCTGTTCGCCTTAACAGAAGAACTCCATGATGGAGGAAAGAATGTTCAGAAGGAACAAAAGTTAGAAATGGTGATTTCACCAGAAAGTGCAAGGGTTCCTCTGAAGGCCCTGACAGAACCTGAGTGGTTCGAATTCCACAATGTTCTAGGAGCAGCTGGAGATGAAGGTTTACCAGGTACTCTGTTCCCTGTATCGGGTCCTTTCTTTGGTAGATATGTGGTGAATGTTCAAGCTGATCATCACCAAAATCATAAGCTTTGGCTTATTGAAAATGGTTTTGTCCATAATCCATGGACTAAAACGAATGATGACCTAAGAGGTCTCCCTGCAATCATAGTCAATACAATCAAGAACATCAGGCCAGATGGTTGCATTCTGAGGATCAAATTTATCTCAACTCCACCAGAGTGGATCAACAAGAGAGATGGCTCTATTGAATATATAGCGCCATATCATTATGTGAGACTAATCAATGGTCCTACAGTGGAAGATAAACCAGCAGTAGCAGGTTTTAATGGAAAACCAAATCAAAGCATTCCGTGGATCAAGGCGATGACTATTGATTTCATAAAGAAACTAATCCCTCAAGATAGAGAGGCGAATCTCCTAGCTAGTGGTGAAAAAATTATTATCACCAGCTATGATCATCCTCCACCAACAACATGTGACTGCTTCTCTTCATTAGTAAGAGATGAGGTGGATTGCACTAAAGCCACTTACACCTGGCTAGAGAATCTAGCTAAAGAAAATCCCTACAAAATTCACCCAGACTCAGATCTGGAAGATTTCCATGTCGAAGACTACGACAAAGGAGCAGCAAGTGGAACAGGGTCCCCAGGGTCCCCCATCTATCCCTTCAATGATGAAGCGCTAACCAACGTTGAAAATATGATGGAAGGCTGAAAGCGCACCAAACCTTATCAAGAAGGAATCTGGCTTTTTCTGCCGACACCAGACAGGTAGCATCATCAGCAGGAAACTCCACCAAGAATAGCATAATTAAAGGGTCCGCATGAGCTGGATCTTATCTTTTAATTTTGAGTTTTGAATTCCGTTTTGAGTTCCGCTCCCTATATAAGGAGTCTTTCTTTCAGTTTGTAAGGCATCGAAAATCAGAACTATCACTAAGATATCTGAGAGTAGAAAGCCAAGAGTGAGAGTCGAAGCTCCCTGGTTCAGCTTCATTTCTTTATTTTCAAGTAAGTTTGTATTAAATTACTATGAGCATGAGTAGCTAAAACAGCTTATAGCTGTTTGCCCAAGAGTGAGGCTCTGGGTGTTTAGTCTGTAAATATGTTTGAATAAATAAATTCTATTTGTGCCCAGAACATCACCGTCGCAAAAATATTTATTTTCTTGTTTGTTTTTGAATCAAGTTGTTCATGAATATTTCTTGTTCCAACCTGATGTTAAGAATTTATTTTACCATGAAATGATTTTTTGAAAAATCCTAAGAGGCAGCAGTGATACCGCCCTTGTAGTAACCGTCTAGGCAGTTGGCCGTTAGGTGAAATGGCATGTTGAAGGCTAGCTTCTGAAGTTTTGATTCTAATTACTGCATGGTACTGTTTTTGCTTATGTCAGCAAAGGAATAGGAAATGAGTAATTGTGTTAAAGGATACAGGACATTTAAGTCTTTTCCTTACAATACTGTCCTTAACTGTTAAATACGTGCTTTATACGGACCTATATGTGAATCTCCCCTAAGATTATCCCAAGCTATTTTAATTTGGTTATATTGTTTTCTTTTTAGTTTATCTTTTATGGTTTGTATGCTTGCTGCTGCCTTGTGCAGTTTTAAATAAAATTTTAGTAGGATTCGGCTCCTCTAAAGTTAGAGGGTGTGAAGTTATGTGAATTTCATAAAATCCTAATCCTCCATCTAATCTAATGAATTTCGATTATGCCACATAAACTTACATTTTTGTTTGGACTTTTTTTTTTCTAAATAAACAAACGTCGTTATGATGGGGTAAAAAAAAAACCTATGCGCCTCCATTCACGAACTGAATTCCACTACTGATGTATCTTTTCTCCTTCTTTTCTATTCCTCTCTTTCATTTTTTTTCTTTCTTTTCTCTTCCTCTACTTCCGAATCAAAAGAGTTTCTTTTTCTTCTTGGTCTTTCAGACTTGCTAGTAATCCTGTCATGTAATTTTGATTTGATTTGAACTTTCCCTTTGGGTGATTTCATTTGGCGATTAACTACCCTACGATTAACCATTTGAACCGGAAAGGTCAACTAATTTCTTCCCTTATACCCATTTCCTCTGTACGTTTACTTCTATTCTTATATTTATTTTGGAGGTGATGAGTTTGGGTATTGGCCTCTGGGTATTGCCTTGATTCCAGCCTATGTTTTAAGGTTTTATTTATTTCTTGCAACCATGGTCCATGGTTCCCCATTCCACATTTCCACACAGAGAAAACGAGGAAGGAGGAAAGATTGAAATGGGTGAGACTGTTGACGACCTCGAGAACGTCAGTTTGCAAGAAAACTCTCAAAAAATTGTATGAGCTGAGGTGGCAATCATCTAGCCGTGAAATTAGGTTAACGTTTAAGATTTTATGAAATTCACATAACTTCACATCCCTCTAACTTCAGAGGAGCCGGATCCTATATACAAATCGAGATGGCCGGCATTAGTCCATGTATGACAATATAGAAGGCTTTGTACAGACTAGTAATAATCTAATGCCTCACGACCCAAAAAAAAAAGGTATGACAATATGAAGTTTGATTTCACCACAAAAAAAAGAGAGGTAATAATGTAATGCCGAAAAGGTACACTTACTCATGCATAAAAATGATGGCTCGAGGTTTCGAAGAAAAATTGATATGTAGTTTGATAAATTTCATTAAAAACTCTGTGTTTTCAATCTTGTTTATGCAAAAGCAGATTTCAAAAGCTACAATTTGTAGCTTCTAAAATTCTCAGTTGAGAGAAGCCAAAACTGACCAAAAGCAGAATTTTAGAACTATACCAAACATGCTAGTGTAGGCTCAAAATCGACTTTGGTCCCACAAACACCCCGGGAAGCCCCCCCAAATTGGGCCTAAGTGAAATGGTCGTCTTGCTGCTTTAAGATATTGGGTAAGTCCAAAGCTAATGGGCAAGAATTCTTCAATTGCTCCAATTGGGTGGACTCAACATGTCAACGTGGTGCAGCTAGCTTTTCGGCTTTTGTGTTGAATTTTTTTTTTTATCAAGGAGGTGTGTCTTTAATCATTGAAAAAATGTTCGAAATTACACTTGGAGTGACTCGTGGCATTGAATATTTACATTGAGGATGTGAAATGCAATTATGTACTTTGGCGTTGTGGTGCATAAAAATGAAGCCTAGTGACCGTGTTATAGAACGATACGAAAAGTCCTAAAAAAATTAGGACATGAATACGACAACTAAAATAACGTAAAGACATTGTCTAGTTAATCGATCTTTCAGCAAATTGTATAAAAATTTAAAATGAAAAACATGGATTCCAACCAATGTTCATCTTCCAATTCCATCCACCTTAAACAAAAACACAAAAGATTCATATTTATCTTTTACCATGCAATACATTAAATGAATCAGTAATGTGAGCATCTTATTACAAAGTAGGAGGCAAATTTAGCCAAAATACGCAACCCCGTCAAGAAGAACAAGCCACACAAGAAAAAACAATGCCAATTCTCAAAGCAATTGTGACAAATAGGCCTTTGTGTGGATTAGATTGGCATTATGGGTGACATAAAGTGAATACGAATACAAACACAAAACATTATTCCAAAATCAGACAAGAAGGTGCCAACGTGGTCCCTCAGAAAATAATAACCCCTAAATATATGAAAGTGAAAATAATGAAATTGGTAATAGCTCTGCTATGGACCACGTGGTATCGATTGGTAAAGAATTTTGCAACAAAGACCGTATTTCGATGAGGCGAAAGTAGGGATGGCAAAAAGACCCGCGGGTTCGGGTATCCGACCCGACCCGACCCGAATGGGTCGGTTTTTGAAGGCAAAAAACGGGCGACGGAAACGGGTTCGGGTTTTTTTGTAAAATACCCGTCGGGTACGGGTCGGGTTCGGTTGAATTGTTACCGTACCCGAACCCGAACCCGAACCCGTACCCGACCCGTTGTTAATTAATAATAAATATTAATTTTTAATATCTATTTTAATACCTAATACCTATATATAATATATATATTTTTCAAACCCTTATTCCCTCTCTCTCTCTCTCCATCGCACGCGTGCAAGTACACTACCAAAGGCAACCGGCGCGGCCCAAAAGAGACGGTTTGATTTCACGTGACACAAGTTGACATATATATATATATATATATATATATATATATATATATTTTACACACACACACCCTTACCCCATCCTACCCTGGTATTTTAAGGGAGTCGAACCCAAGATCTCTCTTGGAAAAACTTTGGTGTCAAACTACTACATCAACCACCTTGGATACACGCTGACATATATGTTCTAATAGAGTTTGATATTCTTTTGGATGAGAAACAAAAGAACATTGCAGAGTTATGAGAAGTCATGTTGGACTTATATCACCAACAAGGAGAACTGAAAATGTAAAATCTAGCCTCTGAGCCTTCTTTGCATATACAGGTAGGCCCTTTGTCTTGGACATTTTCTATGAATTTGAAGTATACATATCTCGACATCTTCTTAAGCGCCAAAGAAAAAGAGCAATTTTATTAACATTTAACAAAATATTGACACTCGTTTTCTTGCAAAAAAAAAAAAAAAAACCTACTTGCTGAAAATTAAACCTTATCCCACCTTTTTAACAGCCAACAAGGAGGCTAGTAAAATTCCGTTCAAAAAAAAAGTAGGCTAGTAAAATAAAATGAAACTAAGAAGAGTGTACATCCTTGGCCAAGAAAAAAAAAAAACAAAGAAGAGTACCGTTTCCCCTTTGGGCCTTGGGCTCAGGAGAAACTAGGTAAATGATGCGAGAAATAGTCTTGATTCGTATTTGTTTTCTTCTGTCTTCTTCTCCGAGGAGGCGGATAATTCATTGTTGGCGTCAGTACGTACGTAAGCAATATCGATCGATTAGTCCTGGGCTAGCTCCACAGTGAAGTGGACATATAACTTGCCTTTCACAGACGGCCTCTGGTACATTGGCATGCCTAGACCATCTAAGACGAACGTAACCGGATCTCCAGTCTTGATATCTTCTGCAGGTTGAATTTGAAATACATTCTCAAGCTGCCTGCCGTCCAAAAGCGGCCATCTAAATTGGAACACACACTGTCGTACCTCCTTGAGAGACAATGTCTGTTCCATGAATAGGTCATCGCCCTTTCGCTTAAACTTGGAGTGTTCTTCCTGCTGCAGGACACAAACAAAATGTAATACCCCGAAAATTTCGATACTATTTTTATAAAATAGGTCGTGAAATTTGAAGTGAAATGGTGTGATTTCGTATTTTTAGGGGTTTTCGTCGTAAAACGATAATTACGGTGGTAATTATAAGTTACACAAGGTTAATTAAGGTAACTTTGTATCCGTTGAGAATTTGGGAAAACTTTCTTCACGAGATTTGTAGACCTCGTCGAATCGAGTTCGTAGGATTTCGGTTCACCGGAAACGGACATCGTATGAAGAAGTTATGGACCTCGAAAGTTTGACGAATTTCTATAAAAATGATTTTGGGTTTTACTATTCACCAAAAATCAGAATTTCCCCCAGAAAATTACTGTTCACCCGTGCTACAGTAACCGACCACTTTGACCGGCGATTTCTCCCAATTCCGGCCATCTCCGGCCATGAAACTTGTCCCAAATTGTTCACCACTCAATTCTCTTCAACCCTATATAAATTTCCTTGATCAATTCTTAGTATAGAAGGAGAAATCAAGAAAAGAAAAAGGGGAAAAACGCAGCCGAACTGTTCATCCGTTTCTGGGCAAGTTTTCGGCCAAATCGAGTCACCTTACCTACTGGGCTTTGTAGGCCTTGCTTGGGGCTTTCTAACAACATAAAGTACGCTTCAAACGGAGTTCGGACGAAGGAGAATTTTGGATTTGAAATCCTAGGGTTTTGGAACTATCGAGGTAAATTCGAGACTTTTTACTTTGAATTGGCCCTTGTGGTAGTTATGAAAGTTGTTTCTGGTAATGTGTAGAACATGCTGTTAAAATTTCATAGCAATCAGACAACTTTTGTCCGGCGGCTGGCCACCGTCGGTGGCGGCGCGTCGGCGGCGCGTCCGGCCGGTCCAGGAGCAGTTCTTTGCTCCGTTTGGCTTGGTTCGTCGATACGAACAACTTTCGTGTTTTGACTTTTGTCAAATTCGGTCGTTTGATCAATGATCAATTAAGCGATAGTTATGGATCGTTAGATCCGTGATGATCCGACCGTTGGATCATCACCAATTTTGGATATGATGTTAGGATGCTAGAAATAAGCATGTTGATGGATTTTGGAAGTTTCGGATTTTGTGTGGGACCCGTTGATGAATAGTAGACGTGGGACCCACGTTGACCGACGGTTGACTTTTGGTCAAACTGTCCCGAATTATGGTTATTGATGTCTAAGAGACATTTGAGGAATATCTGAAGTGATTGGATTTTAGAATCATCAATTTGGAAACTATGATATGCTAAGTGGAAAATTGCATGTTCATAGGTATTTTGGAATCATGAAGCATTTGGCTAGCTTTGTCGATTCCCGGGTATTATTTGAAGACGCAGCAGGAATTAGAGGTGAGTGAATCTCACGATATTTTATATATGAATATTAATTCATATTGTGTTGTTTGCGAAAATAAATAATTATATTTATTTAAATGATTTTGCGATATATAAATTAAATACAGTTTTAATTTGATATATCAGCATGTGTGATTTTGTGTTAAAACAATATTTGAAAGTATTCATTTTATTGTTTTAATTGGTGGATTTTGTGGGAACAATATTTCAAAAATTATGATATTGTGTTTGCCTACTCGAATGTTTTTGTAGCCAATGGGTGAAGGTTAGAGCTTTAGACTGTGTAGCCAATGGGTGAAGGTTAGAGCTCTAGACTGTGTAGCCAATGGTGAAGGTTAGAGCTTTAGACTGTGTAGCCAGAAGGTGAAGATTAGAGTTCTAGACTGTGTAGCCATGTATTCATTGAAAACAAAGATGAATACTTTATGTAATAAAGGAGAAGAAAAATGGTATTCTCGCTTTATCTTGATGTATTAAAAGGAGAAGAAAAATGGTATTCTCGCTTTTAATCATTTGAAGTTGATTGTGGTTTTGTGTGAGTATGATATGAATTTGCTTCTTAAATAATTGAAGCATTGATTTATTGAATTACAATTCTTGGAGAATTATTGAATTGTATTTAGAAGTTTTTACTTCTTTAAAAATTGAAGTAATTATTATGATGATTTACTTTTCTTAAAAAGAAAGAAATCATAATTTTGGGAAACGATTTTGGGGAAGGTTTATATTGTTTAATATTCTGAATTACCCTGGGATTAACATACACGTTTATGGGACGTGTGGGGTTAAAATACGTGGTATGGGACGCGTAGGTTCAGTATATTCTATAATATGAATTTTCGGGATTAGAATTATATTTGAAGAATATAAATTACATATATATTGTTTTAAACAAAATATATATATGTATATTTTTGTTAAACGTTTTAGGGTGAGTAAACTTAGATCACTCATACCGGCTTCATAAGCTGACCGGGTTTGTTGATATAACCCGGTACACTATTCCACGGTGTAGGGGTTATACCTGCAGGTAAGGATAACCAGGAGTAAGCAAGGCTGCATACATTTTGTTGGTTTATAGACTTCCGCTGTTTGTGATAAACTCTGTTGGATTAAGTACTTAATATTTTGTAATATCAATTTATTATGTAATTTATTGGTATGTAATATTTGACTCTAAAGAACGGGTCAACATTTACATACGTTGGGCATGAAGTATGTGTTGTTGTACTTGAATTAAAAGGAAAAAAATTCTTGTGCATATTTGTATTTGATATTCCATGTCGTCACGTTCCCGAATGGTTTGTAATTAAGGGCAAAATGCCTTATTAATTGATTGGAAAATCGGGGCGTGACACAAAATCCCCTGCAATGGTGTCAGGCGCTTCGTTAGCTTCGCCAATGAATGTGATCCTCTGCCTGTTTCGCATACCTTTCTCAACATGGACCAGCAATGTTTTCTCCTTCCGAACAACCTTGTCACCCTTGCACTCGTGGCAGCTGCGGTGGCCCTGCTTGCGTTTGGTCGACTTACCAGTACCCTTGCACTTGCTGCAGATTCTGTTGTGTGCGAAAGAAACCTTCTTTGATGCGCCATTATATAGTTCTTCCAAAGAAACCCTAAGGTGATAAATCACATCCTCTCCCTTTCTCCGCCTTTGCTTCACAGCGTCCTCGCCATACTGGTCATAGATGCCACGTTTCTCTGGATCACTCAGGACCTCGTATGCATGGGCCAACTCTTTAAACTTTTCTGGATCACCACCCTTATCAGGATGGTGCTTCATGGCTGCTTTTCTATAACCCTTTTTCAGATCGTCTTGTGAAGCATTCTTAGGCACTTCCAGGATCTCATAGTAGTTCCTGCGGCTATCATCACTTTTCTTTGGAGCTCTCCGCCAAAACATTTTTCTGATCGATCCAGTTATTCAATCTTGCGCCCGTTGGTTTCCAATTTTATGAGACAGATGATTATCACAATTTCTTCTATATATGGTTTTGGTGTTAGGAGTTGTTCATTATTTATAAGCAAGTAAGCTAGCTACACCTAGACAATCTAATCAAACTGCGGCCTTATTCCTCGCCGCTTCCAACTCAGCCCTCGCCATCTCCTTCACCAAGCCCACTAAGCCCAAGCAAGTCCCATTTATCAGATCAGCCTTGACGCCCTCCACGTATTCGACCATTGGTTCACACATTTTCTCAGCCAAATCCCCAACCAGGTCCTCAACGTCGGCCTCCACCGATCCCAAAAAAGCACCTACTTCGTTCAAAGTTGCTCGGAGGAGGTTCAGCACCGCAATCGGTAAGCCCTGGTGGTCAACGCGGCCAACGGTGGATAAGTGGGCAATCGCTCTTTGGAAGAATTTGCCCTCCGTCGCCATCTCCGCCGTCTTGAGACCTACGAGCTTCATCAACGGAATTGCCAAGGATGCGAAGACATCTTCGGCCTCCATGATGACAGACAACAGTTTGCGATTAATTTCAGAAATATCAATTTGAATTGTTACAAAATCGAAGAGAGTAAGAGGAATTAGATAATTGGAGAAGACCGATTTGTCTTCATTTGTCTGTGACCGCATACGACTCTTCTGAGATTTGATCCGAGCTCCGCCGATGACGGCGTCTCAGATGATCATGTTCTCGCGGGAGTTTCATCACGCTCAAATGAGTTTCTAAAAGCTTTCGAATTTAAGCAAACAGTTTTCATTTGGCCCCAAATTATGGTTTCTCCTTCAATCAAGCTGCATTTGTGCATGGGAGGCAGATTCAAGATAATATTGTAGTTGCTCATGAAGTGTTCCATTTCTTGAAGTTAAGAAAATCTGGGTATGAGTATGACATGGGTGTTAAGGTGGATATGAACAAGGCATATGATAGAATAGAATGGGATTAGCCGTAATGATAAAGATGGGCTTCTCCAGCAAGTGGGTGGATTTGATCATGCTGTATTGTGTGTGAATTCTGTCTCCTTTTCTGTTTTGTTAAATGGTAAGCCTAGTAAATCTTTCCAGCCCTCTAGAGGTATTAGACAAGGTGATCCACTTTCACCTTATCTTTTTACCGTGGTCAGTGAAGTTTTGACTTGTATGATTAATAGGGCTTGTCTTGAGAACAGATTGGAGGGTCTTAGATTGGGTGCCTCTGGTCCTATGATTTCTCATCTATTATTTGCAGATGATTCATTATTTTTTTCTCAAGGCTTCTGTGAAGAATTGTCAATGCATGATGAATATTATCAACGATTATTGCAAGGCTTCTGGTCAGAGAGTTAATTTTGAGAAGTCTAGTCTGTTCTTCAGTCCTAATATGCTTCTGGAGTTGAAATTGATTTTAAGTGGTGTTATGGGAATTAATGGCTCGGATGATCCTGGCAAATATCTCGGCCTGCCCACTATGTGGGGAAGATCGAAGAAGCAAGCTTTGGCTTTTGTCAAGGATATAATTGCTAGTAAAGTGCAAGGTTGGAAGCATGCTCATCTCTCCCAAGCTGGGAAGGAGATATTGATTAAATCTGTTCTGTATGCTATCCCTTCCTATCCTATGTCTATATTTCTTTTTACAGATGGTGTCTGCAATGATTTAGATGCCGAGTTTGCTAATTTTTGGTGGGGTAGTACAGATGAAAATAGAAAGATCCATTGGATGAGCTGGTCTAAATTAGGTCTTGCAAAATCGAAGGGTGGTCTTGGTTTTCGAAGCCTCAAGGAATTTAATTTGTCCCTCCTTGCTAAAATGTGTTGGAGAATTCTCTAACATCCTGAGGCTCTTTGGGTGCAGGTGCTCAAAGGATTGTATTTCCCTAACTCTGATTTCTTGAGTGCAAAAAAAGGTGCTCGAGCTTCTTGGGCTTGGAGTAGTATATTGGAAGGAAGGAAAACTATTGAGGAGTTTGCTAGGTGGCAGGTTCTTAATGGTGAATCAATTAGAACCTGGGAGGTAGGGGTGGACTTTTTGACACCGAAAAACCGGAAACCGGCCAAAACCGCACCGGACCGACGAGAGATAACCGGAACTGGACCGAACCGGACAATCGGTGCCGGAAACCGCACCGAACCGGCCAGATCGGTGCCGGTTATCAGTTATGGGTATGAAAAAACCGGGTTCAACCGAACCGAACCGGGGTTTTTTATTTCTGATATATTTTTATATTTTTTTTGTATATGTGTCGTATCTCTATTGGTGTTTGGCTTCAAACTATGGAGTTGCACACACCTGATCACATTTCTAACCCTAAAACTCTTTACTGACTAACTCTTCCTCAGTTCCTCGCCTCTTTCTCAGTTTCACACTTCATTACAGCTCTTTAGCTTAGCTCTGAGTTCATCTTCATCAATAGCTGAGAACTGAGAAGAAAGATTTGAGATGCAGCTCTTCATCGTTTAGTCTTGATTCCATACCATTGGATTCCTATAAAACCCTCGACGAAATCGACGCTATACCATCGAATCGATCACCTTGTTCTCACTTCTCAGGTACGACGGTGTCTGTGTTCTTATGTTCTTCCTTGTTTCAAAATAGTTATTTCAATTTCGTGTTGATTTCTATTTTCTTTTGAGTTATGCGTTTGTCTAAAATATGAGAGATTGGGTATCTGTGAACTTGGATTTGTATATGTGAACTTGCTAGTTACTACTTGTTGATTAATGTGAGTTATCAGTTATGTCCTTCCAATTTCCGAATGGCTTTGTGTCTTTGTGATAGGGTGTTAGGGTACAATACAATGGAATCCAATACTCCTTTGCCGATTTCTAGCTCTATTCCAATGCCTCCAATTCCAGATGCATCGATACAACCCTCAAACACTACCTTAGGTGTTTCATCAGAACCAGAAGCTGTCGTACATCAAAAAAAGAATAACAAAACAAGTCCAGCTTGGGGGCATTATACAATGATGAAGAAGGAGGATGGGGTCACTGATAGGAATGATAAGGCCATTTGCAATTATTGTAAAACATCCATAAATTGTGATTCTAAGAAGAATGGAACAACTGCCCTGACATCTCATCTTAAGAGCTGCAAAAAATCTCCATGCTATGAAAATCATGACAAAAGACAGAGGACCTTAGCTTTTAAAGAGAAGGAAGATGTAGGTGATTTGGTGCCATGGCGATTTAACCAAGAGAGAGCTAGGATTGTGTGTGTTAAAATGATTATAAGAGATGAGCTTCCATTTAGTCATGTGGAGAAGCAGGGATTCATGTCATTTATGACGGAGGTATGCCCCAATTTTAGGATCCCCAAACGTAAAGCAATTGCCAAAGGTGTAATGGAACTGTTTGTGGAAGAGAAAATCAAGTTAATGAGTATCTTTCAAGGTAAGAAACAGCGGGTGTCTGTCACTACAGATACTTGGACATCCATTCAAAATGTGAATTACTTGGTGTTGACTGCTCATTTCATGGATGATGCCTGGAAGTTGCACAAGCGGATTATTAACTTTGTTGTGATTGCAAATCACAAAGGGGATAGTATTGGCAAGCTTGTGGAGAGGTGTTTGATGAGTTGGGGGATTGAGAAGGTTTTCACAATCACCGTTGATAATGCTACGTCTAATGATGTGGCGGTTGAATTCATGAAGAAGCGATTGGCAGCTTGGAAGACATTACAGCTTGGTGGTGACTATTTGCATCTAAGATGTTGTTGTCATATTCTGAATTTAATTGTCCAAGATGGTATAGAAGAGTTGAATAATAGTATTCAAGCGATTAGGAATGCTGTTAGGTACATTAGACATTCATCTCAAAGGTTGGATAGGTTTAGAGAAGTGGCTGTTCTTCAAAAAATGGATCCGAAAGCCAATGTGGGTCTTGATGTCCCGACAAGATGGAATTCTACTTATCTAATGTTGGTAGGGGCTAAGAAATATGAGGAGGTGTTTGAAAGATTGGGGGAGGAGGATGCTGCATATGGCAGCCACTTTGTTGACCCAAAAACTGGAAAGAAAAAGATGATAGGGCCTCCAAATAAAGTTGATTGGGAAAATGCTCAAGCTTTTATTGATTTCTTGAAAATCTTTTACGAAGCTACGTTGCATCTTAGTGCAACGAAAACAGTGACATCGACTCAAGTTCTCCATGAATTCACTAGTATTCAAGTGCACATTCAAATGCACTTGGATGAACACGCTAACAAGCCGGAGGATGTGGTTTTGTGTAAAGTTGCGAATATCATGAAGCTGAAATTTGACAAGTATTGGGGAAAATTTGAGAAAGTGAATCAACTTATGCTTGTGGCTAATGTTCTTGATCCTCGTTGGAAAATGGAGTACATTCCATATTGCTACAATGATGTTGGGACTAATGAGGTAACTATTGAAAACATATCTTCTGAAGTTAAGGAGCTGTTAATGAGATTATATAATGAGTATATGGCATTTGATCCGGTGGCTGGCCAAGCATACAGGGAAGCTGATCCACCTGTCCCAATGGAAGTTGATAATCAAAGCAATCAACCAACAGTTGATGTCCGGGTACAAAGGCTCAACAGATTTATTGAAATGAGAAAAGCGAAGAAAGTAGTGGAGATTAATAATGAGGTGGACAAGTACTTGATGGAGGCTCCTGAAAATCCAAAAAATGTGGGTTTTGAATTGTGTGCGTGGTGGAAAGAAAATGCTCCAAGGTATCCTGTGTTGTCCAAAGTCGCCAAGGACGTGTTTGCAATTCCGGTATCCACGGTTGCATCAGAATCAGCCTTTAGCTTGGGAAAAAGAATCGTGGATCCATTTAGGAGTTCTTTAACTCCTAAAATGGTTGAAGCCTTGGTTTGCTGCAGTGATTGGTTGAGGGCTGATGAATTTTGCTTTTTCAAAGAGCCAAGTGAGGAGGAAGCTGAGTTTTATGCTCTGTGTGAGGAAGTTGAGGATGGTAAGAAATTTAAAGCTTTCAGTTTATTTCTTTCGCATTTAAGAGTTTATTTTCTTAACTTATTAGAGTCAATTATCAATTTTTTGTGCTATGTATGCTTTTCAGAAGTGGACAAACTTCATTTGAACCATTGAAGGATCTGCCATGCCAATCAACTTCTAGGAGCCATGCCATTGATGTTGATGGACGTATGATCAATTTCTAGGAGCCATCTCATCAGTGGCCTAGTGCAGCTACTGATGGGAGAATTGAACTGATTGTGTTTTGTTATTTTTAATTTATGGATTGTAACATGAATGGTTTGTTTGTTTGACTATGTCTGTAACTTTTAAGTACTTCAATTTGTTATGTTCTTTCCTTTTTCCTTTCTTTTATTTATCAGATTTTTTTGTTTATTGATAGTTAATTGTGAAAACTCAATGAGCTAAAAATTAACCGAAACCGCACCAAACCGAACCGACTTGGCGGTTAACCGACAAGGTCGGTTTTCATATTCTCTAGGCGGTTTCGGTTTTGGAAAATTGAAAACCGCAGCCATCGGTGCGGTTAGCGGTTAGTGCCTAAAAACCGCACCGACCGCACCGAGTCCACCCCTACTGGGAGGATAGGTGGATTCCTGGAATACCAAGTGGAAAATTACATGCCTCTCAGTTAGCTGCTTCTGAATTTGAGCCATATCAGAGGGTTGCTGATTTAATTAATTGGGAAGTGCCATGCTGGGATCTCATTCATGTTGTTGAACATTTGTCTATGATGGAACATATATGATGCTATTATGTCTATTCCTCTTTTTGTTGAATGGGAGAATGATAAATTGGTGTGGCCTTATGAAAAGTCAGGGTACTTCACTGTGAGATCAGGGTACCATAAGTTGCTTGAGTCAAGATTTTCACCTTCTATTCTGCACTCACATTGCTCTCACTCGGTTAACCCTACTGTTTGGAAACTAATTTGGAGCATTAATGCTATGCCAAAGGTCCTGCATTTTCTCTGGAAAGCTTGCTCCTCTTGTCTCCCCACAATGGCTAGTCTTTTTTCAAAAAAGGTGACAAAATCTCTTCTCTGCCCTATCTGTCATGAGTATCCTGAAACAATTGAGCACTTGTTGTTTATGTGTCCATGGGTGAGGGGGGTTTGGTTTGGTCTACCTTTGAGCTACAAGGTGAACTTGCTGGAAATCTCTACTATTGATGACTGGTTATTTTTGGTGAGTTCTAAGCTTAATTTCAACAAGTCTTTTAATAGGGAAGTTTGGTGTTGGATGTCCTTTACTTTGTGGATTATTTGGAAGGCTCGATGTGAGGTGATTTATGAACATGTTGCTCCAAATCCCATTGGTACTATGCATAGGATTATTGCTGCTGTTGCTGAATTTTTGAGTGCTAAGTCCTTGCCTTCTTCTGATGACGATCTCGTTTATTTAGAAGTAAGGTTGTGGAGGAGGTTAAATGGTGTGCCCCTGAACCTGGGGTAGTGAAAGTGAATTGTGATGGAGCTTGGGACCCTGGGACGAATTTGGCTGGAACTGGAGTTGTTGTAAGAGATAAGGGTGGTCAGGTGGTGTCTGGGTCTTCTTTACCTTCTTTTTCAAATTCGGCTATCGTGTCTGAGGCTTCTGCTGCTTTGGAGGGTATGAGATGAGCTAAATCTCTTGATTTTCAAAATGTTATCATTGAGATTGATTCAGAACAGGTGTTTCTCTCAGTTAAGAATCAGTCTAAGTGTGCTATTTGGGAAATCTACCCTCTCATTAAGGAGATTAGAAGTCTTTAAGGGCAGTTCAAAAATTGCAGCTGGAATTTGGTGAAGAGATGTGCTAATGCTGCGGCAGATTGGCTTGCTCGGCAAGCTAAAATGAGGATGGATCTTGGGGATTGGCTTGTGCTTCCTCCATCGTCATTGGTTCGTGTTCTGAAGAATGACGGCCTGCCTGCTCCGCCTTGGTTCTAGTTTTGTTTCTAGCTTTCTGTTTTTGTTGTTGGGTTCTGAGGTTCTTCTGGTTTAGCTTGGTGCTTTTGTAGTTTGTTCTTCTCTGCCTTGTGCAGTTTAATGAAAGATTCATTTGTCAAAAAATAAAAAAATAAATAAAAACAAGCCATCATAGATGCCGAAACATACGTAATTTACGATCCACAAAATTTGCATCACTTAATCCCCTCCCTTCTGAAACATTTACAACAACCAAATGCTGCCCCCCAAATTCTTTTGTTTTTTAATTTTGGAACAACGCCTGTATTGTTTTCTCTATTATTTTCTCTAGTGCTCTTCTGCATACATACATATAGGAATTATTAAATTCATTTTTTAACAACTAATGATTATTATTTCTTCTATTCTTCGTACCTTTTACGGCCACTTACCGGTTCCTCGTCTCCACCTATTTGATTCGTTGGAGGGGAACTGTTATTCACATATTCATAATACCCCTCTTTTTTCCTCTCTTTGTTTAACTTTTTTATATATCGAAGTTGATTAGTGTAATAGTACCAAAGTTGTCTCATGAGAGATCCTAACTTTAACTCCCTAAGATACATGTGTGTAAACTATTATAGACATTTTTTTCCCCCGATGTGAGATTTTTCATTTTACACATTCTTTTGTATCGATTGAGTTACACAACTTTAACAGAGCGAAACCCTAGGTTTCGAATAGAGAGGCGGCGACGGATCTCTGGTTTTGTCCCTGACTAGTAGCGATGCCTTCCGGTGTGTGGTCTGAGAGACAAAACGACAATGGTGATCTCGGGCTGGCATTGCTGCTGTCGAATCTTGAGTAAAGGTCGTAGGGTCCAGCGACCAGGTTCTTGAGTTCGTGGCCGGTGGGCGACGTTTCTATGCTATAGGACAAGTCTTTGGCGTGGCTTTTATTTCGTCCCGGTTTGGTGGCTCCTACCTAGTACGGTCGTATGATGAATATAAATGAATTTATTCATTCTCCTAAAAAACTATTATAGACAATTTACATAATAAAGTTAAATAAGTGAGTATAGACAATTGACAAATACAGATATACTGACCTAGCCTCTGCTAGGGTTTCTTGAGCATCAGCCATTTTGGTTTCTCGTTCTTGCATATTCTTTATAGCTTTTGTTAATGGAGATCTTGGTAGGCATTGGTCTACTCTTACTCCTCACCAATCTAGATGGGAACGTTGTGTCGCATCAGGTGGCTATGTTTGGCGGCGGGACTTGCTTGAATGACTTTCATGATGAATCTTAGGTATGGCTTTCTAAACCCTTCCAATTGTGCACACTTGATTTCATTGCATGACATGTTCCCTAAAAAAGATGAAATATTGCATACTATAACACACACTTACTTTCATTGCGTGTCCCAAGTGAACCAAGCGCATTCTCGTATTAGCACCATAACCAATAATTTCCTATTTAATTTTCTCAACACAAAAAAAAAAATGCAATGACCTTTGCCAACGAGATTGTCATCAAGACAATTCATTTAAAAGTTTAATTTACTTCTTAGGGTTATAAGTTATGGAATATTTTACGAACCACCGGAGCTAGCTTCAAAATTTTCTAAGAAATTAAAAAATACATAAGGCGTCAAGTCGAATTTTAGCGCAATGTGTGCGAAGCATTACGAAATACAAAAAGTTTCTTAATATATGTAGCACACACTTTTTGATGGGAAAATGACATGTTCCAAAAATTTCAAGAACTTTTGTGCGTGTTCTAAGGGAAATGTTAGGGTCCTAATACGCATGTTCCTATTAGCATAGAACTCTATAATTTTTCTATTTAATTTTCTAACCACAAAAAAAAATTAAACGACCTTTATCAACAAAAATGTTGTTGATAAAAGGTCATTAACAATATTTAATTTATGTTTTAGAGTTAAAATGACATAATTTCGATGAGGCGCACGCGAGCTAAGCTCAAAATATCCTAGAAGAACTTTCAAAATCACATATGATGTTGAGCTTTATTTTGGCACTGTGTGCGAAACAATGCAAAAAATACAAAAAGTTCTTGCTATAGCACACATTCTTTTATGGGAAAATGACGTGTTCAAAATTGTTTGAAATCTTTTGCACATGTGCCTAGGGGAATGCTAGGGTCCCAAAAGGACCAACCGTATGCTTGTATCAGTACCAGATCACATAATTTTCTATTTAATTTTCTAACACAAAAAAAAAAGACGACTTTTGCCGACTAATATGTTGTCAGGAAAGGTCATTCACAATATTTTATTTATTTTTGAGAGTTAAAAGTGACATATTTTAATGTGAGCCACCCGTGCTATTTTCAAAATATCCTAAATTATTTTTTTCAAAATCATATATGGCATTGATCAGGATTTTGGTGCGGTGTGTGCGAAGAAATGCACAGAAAGACGAAAAGTTGCTTACTGTGAATGACATGTTCCAAATTGTTCGAGACCTTCTGCGAGTGAATGTTAGGGTTTTAAGAGGACCAACTGCATGCTCATATTAGTAGCGGGCCCCATAATTTTATATTTAATTTTTTTCAGCATAAAGAAAAATGAAATTCGACTATTCTCGGGAAAGGTGTTTTATAATATTCAATTTATTTTTTAGAGTTAAAAATGACAGTAATTCGATGCCGGGCACCTATGCTGTCTTCAAAATGGACTTTTTTGGATTGCACCGTGCTTTTATTGCACCGTGCGTCATGGAAGCTTCTCGTCCGTTGATTTGTTATTGGCAGTGTTTAATTATTTAATATGAAATAACAGCTACAAACCGTGATGTGTTTCAACCAAAGCGTGTGAAAACTTACCGAAGGGTATTTTTGTGCATTCAGATCGTACACGGGAAGTACGAGTTGGGGAAGCTCCTTGGCCAATAGAGGGCAGTGGTATTATAGTAGGTAACTCGGTTTTACTGGACGAAACAACCAAGGTGACTAATGGTTTGGTCAAACTTAATGTCTATTGGGATGATGCCGTGCACGGTACAATAAAATTCCGGTACAAAACAGCCGCGCCCCTTCAGAATTTCATAAAAGAACTTTCAAACTCGCATAGGGCGGTGAGTCGGATTTGGACTCAGTATATTCGAAGCAATGCAAAAAACAAAAAGTTGGTTACTATAGCACACTGTTTGATAAGAAAGTTGCTTATTGATAGGCTATACTGCAGAAACTATAATGAATATCTATTAATTTGTTAGTTCAATTATTTGTGAACTAAGATTATCCCAAGCTATTTTAATTTGGTTATATTGTTTTCTTTTTAGTTCATCTTTTATGGTTTGTATGCTTGCTGCTGCCTTGTGCAGTTTTAATGAAAATCTTAGTAATATACAAATGGAGATGGCCGGCATTTGTTCATGTATGACAATATAGAAGGCTTTGTACAGACTAGTAATAATCTAATGCCTCACGACCCAAAAAAAAAGGTATGACAATATGAAGTTTGATTTCACCGCAAAAAAAAGAGAGGTAATAATGTAATGCCGATAAGGTACACTTACTCATGCTGTCATGCATAGAAACGATGGCTCGAGGTTTCGAAGAAAAATTGATACGTAGTTTGATAAATTTCATTAAAAACTCTGTGTTTTCAAGCTTGTTTATGCAAAAGCAGATTTCAAAAGCTACAATTTGTAGCTTCTAAAATTCTCAGTTGAGAGAAGCCAAAACTGACCAAAAGCAGAATTTTAGAACTATACCAAACATGCTAGTGTAGGCTCAAAATCGACTTTGGTCCCAAAAACACCCCAGGAAGCCCTCCCAAATTGGGCCTAAGTGAAATGGTCGTCTTGTTGCTATTAAGATATTGGGTAAGTCCAAAGCTAATGGGCAAGAATTCATCAATTGCTACAATTGAGAGGACTCAACATGTCAATGTGGTGCAGCTAGCTTTTCGGCTTTTGTGTTGACGGTTCAAAACATGCACTTATATAAATTGAATATGATTTCATTGGAGGCGTGTCTTTAATCATTGGAAAAATGTTCGAAATTGCACTTTGGAGTGACTCGTGGCATTGAATATTTACATTGAGGATGTGAAATGCATTTACTTTGGCATTGTGGTGCATAAAAATGAAGCCTAGTGACCGTCTTATAGAACGATACGAAAGATCCTAAAATAATTAGGACATGAATATGACAACTAAAATAACGTAAAGACATTGTCTAGCTAAATCGATCTTTCAGCAAATTGTATAAAAATTTAAAATGAAAAACATGGATTCCAACCAATGTTCATCTTCCAATTCCATCCACCTTAAACAAAAACACAAAAGATTCATATTTATCTTTTACCATGCAATACATTAAATGAATCAGTAATGTGAGCATCTTATTACAAAGTAGGAGGCAAATTTAGCCAAAATACGCAACCCCATCAAGAAGAACAAGCCACACAAGAAAAAACAATGCCAATTCTCAAAGCGATTGTGACAAATAGGCCTTTGTGTGGATTAGATTGGCATTATGGGTGACATAAAGTGAATATGAATACAAACACAAAACATTATTCCAAAATCAGACAAGAAGGTGCCAACGTGGTCCCTCAGAAAAATAATAACCCCTAAATATATGAAAGTGAAAATAATGAAAAATTGTACAAGAATATAATTAAAGGAGTTGTCTTTACGTACTGTAACTTTTTGTTAAATCATTATATATGGACCAATTTATATTCATGGGGACCTGGTGATCAAGATTGAAGAGGTGTGATTGTTTGAGAGAGACACCAGCACTTATTAGTTTGGTCGATTCCCAATTTCCTATTCAGAATTTAGGTCAATTAATAAATTCTATGGTTAGCTAAAAATATCCTCGATCTTCTTTTTTCTTTTTTTGGTCTGAAAACATTTATCCTAATTGAGTTCAGTTCTTGTTGTGGAATACAACCAAATTTCTCACTGTTTCTGAAGGGAGAACATGATATAATTAGTTAATTAAGAAGTTGAGTTCTGCAGTGTGAGGCAAAACTTGATATATTAGTTCTCTTTAGAAACTTGCTATATGATCTTAACTTGTATTTACCAGCTCTATTTTGGTCTGGTTAGTATTGAAACACTCCTTCCTGTTGAATTATTTCAGAACCTTTCTTAATACTGTGAACTTGAATCGATCCTTGTAAGTATTTGGAACAACTTTTATGTGCTAAAACCATTTTGTCTTCTTTAAAATGTTTGCTGAGTCATATCTTAGAAAAAATGTCATAGACTCATAGCCTTTATAATTCAATGAGATCACAATATAACAAGCCGTCTCGCGCCAGTTAAGTTCTATTCAGATTTCTAGTAGTTGGAAGACCAATTTACGAAACAAATGATCGATCTTCAAGACATTGAGAGTCGATATTCATGGTTCGTGGCAACTAGCTTGTTTTTCTCCTTAGTTTTTCTCATCGCAAGCTTCGAGACGGTATACCATAGGCCCAAATCATACGCTTGAAGAAGAGTTATGAAGACGCAAAGTTTGGTCTTCCAGTGCCCCCTTTGCGCGCTTGTAAATATGGTATGAACTTCCATCTTTTGTGACTTTTGGCTATGGTGTCCTTTTTGGTCACGTGATATACAATCTCAAATATCTTAACAGAACAAAGAATCTTGACTTGTGCGATTATTTATGATTCTTATGTTTCTATTTTTTAAGTTTCACTCAGTTTAGAGAAGCTAGAAGACTAGTTTACATAACAATCTTTCTTCAAGACATTAAGAGCCGATATTTAAGCTTGGTAGCAATAAGCTTATTTTTCACCCTAGTTTTTCTCGTCATGAGCTTCGAGATGGTATATCATAGGTCTTAACCGGGTGATGAGAAAAGAATTATGAAAACCTGTCAATCTGGTATGAACTTCCATCGTTCGTAACATCCGTCTTTGGAGTCCTTTTTTTGCACGTTATATACAGCCTTGAAGCGCTAGATGGGACGAAGAATCCTGACTTGAGCGATTATTTTGTATTGATCTGTTTCAATTTTTAAGTTCCACCCATTTTACAGAAGTTGGAAGACTAGTGTATGGAACAATTAGTTTTCAAGACGTTGAGAGCCGATATTCACGCTTAGTGGCAATGAGTTTTTTTTGGTTCCCTAGTTCTTCTCGCCACAAGCTTCAAGGCAGTATATAATAGACTCGAATCGGACGCCTGAGTAAAAAGTTATGAAAACACAAAGAATGAGTGGGCATCTTGAGTAAAAATAGGCACAATAGGATAAAAAGCAACCACAAAATGAGCTTCATGCCAAGATTACCTTTTGGTATGGTTGCAAAATCTTGCATAGAAACTCTCAAGAAAAACAGCAGATTTTTGGTAGATTTAGAGCTGAACTAGTACCAAATACATTTAAACCGAACCATCAGACTTGAGAAGCAGTGTTGGCCCAAACAAATCCAGGTGCTTTTACACCGATGGAGAAACCACCACTTGGCCAGTCTATAATACCGCTGCCTCTAACAGCACTCAACTTTGACACACTTTCCTTAGTTTTCTTGGTGGGTCAAAGGGAGGGCGTGTGGCACAACTAGTGAGATCACTCCTTTGGTTTTGTGTTGTTGTTAGTTTTAAAGGAGCTTCATCCTTGGATAACGCATAAGTTTTTGTATCTCGATTATGTTCCATTGGTGGTGATTCCATTAAGGTATTAGTCATCACCCATGCTTGCGGATTAAAATGTTGCAAGAGGCAATGAGCTCTGAGAAATTTGCGCATGAGTCAATAAAATATAAACGATTGAATTAATGGAGTCAAATTTCTAGAGATGATATAGTAAAGATAAGAAAGAATGGCATCAAGGAATGGTTGGATCTCCAACATTGCTCTTTTTTCTTCATTAATTAGTATTTGTCATATGTTTGCCCAAAATTTATTCCTAGGGACGGGAGGGAAAATGGCCGGGTTGCAAGGGGGGGGACCCGCGGGGTCTTCCCCGTATTTGGTATTGCGGGTGTAGGGCAGAGATTTAAAATGCCCCATTTATTGCAGGATAGGGTACGGTGCAGGGCTCCCCTGTTTTCAAATCTCGTAAACTGAAACTCAGTGTCTGTTTGTACGTCGACACCGCCAAGCCGAACGAAGAGGTCACCAAGGTGATGTCATGGCCATGTCTTTGATTTTCGGACAAGGTCACGAAAATCAAATTTCGCATCACTGTCTTTTGCGTCCCATGTCGTGTCGACATCATCACTGCATCATCTGATCAATTCTCCTAGTCCGGCCAAGATCTTGTCTGAAAATCAAATTTCGCATCACTGTCTTCTGCATCCCATGTCGTGTCGACATCATCACTGCATCATCTGATCAATTCTCCTAGTCCGGCCATGATTTTTTTTTTCTAATGGTGACTTTTCCTACTTTAACTAGGAAGCTCAAAATGTGAAGAAAACAATGAAAAACCAAACTTTGATTTTCGGGAATCCCAGGCCAAAATATTTCCTGGTTAGGCCATGAATATTTTCTGAGAGTGACTTTTCCTAGTTTGACCAAGAAGCTCACAAAATGTGGAGAAAACAATGAAAAACCAAACTTTGATTTTTTGGATTTTCCGGGCTAAAATGTTTCATGGTCGGATGAGGAATCTTTTTGAGAGTGACTATTCCTAATTTTGTTATTGCTTTTGGTCAACAAATTCTTCGGGATATATCCGTGAAGCTTTGTTGGCAGAAATTTGACCTTATTATTAATAAATAACCGATCAACATTCAAAAAATGATATAAACTCAAACCTAGCTAAAATAGAGAGAATTGCTAAAGACGATTTTAAAATCGGTTAGCTAAAATAGATTTTAGCTACTTTGGCTAAGAGCAACTTAAGCAGGCTCTTTATTTTATATTTTTTGTTATTTTAGAGAGCATAGTTTAGTTTTTTGGCTATTTTAGCAACTATACCAGCCTCCAACATCTCCAACTATATAAAATGAAATTTGAACTAACAACATAAAATATATATTTTTTTCAGAAATTCACAAGTTAACAATGAAAGAATAATACAGGAGAGAGAAAGATAAAAAATTTAGCTATCCCTTACATAGTAGCTAAAACGAACTTTTAGCAATATTTAACTAGTTTTTGAAGAAAAACGTACTCAACTCCAATAGAGTAGCCATATTAAAGTTATATTTAACTTTTTGTTAAAAGGCGAGCTAAGAGTGAAGTTAATCATGGCAGTCTTTTTTTGGTTAGGTTTTTAGTTTTTGTTGGTTATTATTTCCGGGAGCTATTTGTTTTATTCTTGGTGTTTTCTTGTTGTCAATATGTTGGTGTGCCGCCCTTTCACTTGATCTGACTGTTTATTGACAAGATGTGAAAGCGAGTGAAGTTCGTCTTGATGTTAGCTAAGAGAACGTATCGTGATTCTCGGGATTGGTGGTCTATCAGTAGCCCGTGCAAAATGACATTCATTGTGGTTAGAGTTTGAATCTTGTTGCCTCATGGTGTGATGGTGTCTGTAACTGCTGGTTCCATATTAAGGATATGAGTAATTTTTCTCATTTGGTTTTAGTTGTTGAGAATTTACGTAATAATTCTTATCTATAACCTTATTAATTAAGAAATAAAATTTATTTTCTTCTTCTTCTTCCAAAAAAAATGTAACAGTTAAAGCATCCACCAACGACAATGATGTATGGAAATATTCTTCAAATTTACTCAAGCACTTGCTGACCTTGAAACTTCCGTTTACGATTTGTCTACCTAAAAATGAGGAGCATTCAGCTCCTTCAATTCAAAAAGGACAATGTGTTTTGCAGAAAATTAATGGAACAAATGCACATTCTTTTACTTTAATTAGGATCCATATACCAATTGAGAATCCAGCTAACTAATTTTTCTATTAACGTGCCTTTGACCAGCCAACTAATTAAAGAAGAAACAAAAAGAATCAAATCCACCTTCACATACAAGCATTCTACAAATAACTATTTAATAATACCCTTTTATCTGTTCATAATATATCATCAGTTCTGTTTTTTGTTTTAATTATTATTAAGAACCGACAGTACATCAGATCATCAGATATAAGGATAGGATAGTCATTACTTCTTAAAAAAAAAAAGGATAGTCATTAGTTAATGCGGTTCATACAAGACAGGAAACAAAAGCGTACTCCTAGTTTTAAAAACTTAGGTGCGCTCCCGTATCAATTACATAAGACAAAAAAATATATAAAAAATTACTGATAAGGTCACTTTTGGTGACCTTGTTTTTTTTTAAACCACCAAATATTTTTTTCTCTCATAAAGCCACCAATATTTACAAAAATGCCACAACTTCAATATTTACAAAAATGCCACCGCACTTGTAATTTTCATTATTTACGAAAATACCACTGGATACAAAAACTACTACTAGAAACAAGAAAGCTACTGTCAAAGAACAAGAAAGCTACTGTCAAAAAACAATAAACCTACTGCCAAAAAACAATAAAGCTCAGTGCGAGGAACAAGAAATGTACTCTCAAAGAATAATAAAGTTATTGTTGAAGAACAAGAAAGCTACTGTCGAATAACAAGAAAGCTACTGTCGAAGAACAATAAAGTTACTGTCGAAGAACAATAAATCTATTGTCGAAGAACAGTAAAGCTACTGTCGAAGAACAATAAAGCTACTGGCGGTGACATTTTTGTAAATATTAAAATTTTGTAATATTTTGGTGGCTTTATGAGGAATAAAAATATTAGGTGGCTTTTTGAATAATATAGGTTATGTAAATGACCTTATGGGTAATTGGCCCAAAAAAATATTAAAAGTGGAAGAATGCCTTCTAAAAACTAAGACAACAAGGTTGGAATTGTGACATAAAGTGGCCTCATAACAAACTCATTGAACAGAACTCTTAAAAAAGGAAAAAGTACCACCCGCAGCCCAAGTACAATCATGAATATTGTGGCAGTAAGTGTAATAGTATTGAGCATCACAAATCCTAAAATTGGCCCGAAAAACTCAACAATTAGCCTATAAAATCTGCATTAGAACCAAAGACTACCCTTTCCTCCAGAGAGTTAAGATTGTCATCGAGATCAACATACATATAATATTCCACCACCACATTTCTTAAAACGGATAAAGCTTCACCATAGAGAGGCACAATGCACCCCAGCTTCCAAGATCATTCTCATGCTTTTCCAAGAATGCATACACATCACAGGTTTAGTGCCAGACCTGAGGTGAGCTGAAAGAGACGGCCGACTTAGGCCCATCAATTTTGTCTCGAAAAATGGATCCAATTTTCTTTTTTAATTTAGTGTATACAATATGCACAATGCTGGACAACATTCCTTTTACATCAACGAAAAATCTATTTTCACTAAGCATAAGCAGTACCAGCACACAATGATGTCAAGGCAACAAATACATGACAGCACTCGTCCTAAATTTCACCCTGAAATCCAAGGTGGCCCTGTGGGGCCCAACTTAGAAGAGTATTTATCAAAAATTCGGCATAAACTCCCTTAAAATGGACTACCCAACTTGTGAAAAACAAATTCAACACTTTTAATAATCACATTCTAACCAAACTCTCGAGCCTGCTTGCTCACCACAATACTACAATCTTCCATAACATAAATAAGATCAAGGGTCTCTAACTCAAATTACATAAATTTTCAAATATTTTTTTTTAAAGACAATGAGTTTGGTAATTTAGAGCATCTAAATATACAATTGAATAACGATAAACATAAAAGTAGGACAAATGAGAATCCTACTATCAAAACTGAGGAAGCAGTGGGAACACTATGCCTCGACTATATGGTGTAGCCTGATTTCAACTAATCTGCAAACTGGGCAACGTAAAACCGAAGGGCCCAGGAAAAAGCATTTCCGAAAACATTAGAGTGAGTGGACAAAAATAAAGAAGTAGATACATTGAAATTAAAAACATATTTAATGCTTTTCCATTTATTTCTTTCTTTAAAACCACACATGCAATTCAACTGAAATAAAACATGTCCTGTAAAATATTTTAAAATCAACACGGTTCTATAAACCGGGAAAAAATCATGAAAATTATATAAAAACACAAATGCAAGGATCCAAAGCTATATTGAAAAGTTATATCAACTCGTGCCAAGTGAAATTCTCTATCTAAAACCATAAGCTTATAAAATCATCCTTTAGTACTGCAATCCCAAAATGAGAATCACAATCCATATGATCATCATTTATTCCAAAAAAAATCTGAATCAAGTTGAGAGCATCTTGTGCCTGAGCACAATGAAATCGATAAATAAATTATCTGAAACTGGGAAGAAAATCATTTAAAACAAAGTTGGATGATACTTAAATTGGAAGTTCGAAGTGAGTTCGTACCCTGGAAGGCACCAACCCCCACATCGTACGGTGTCTGGAAAGCACCAACCCCTAGACACCACACATGTTAGTATTACTGACTGGTCCCTCGAAGGTTCCCACGCCTTATCAGGGAGTACGTGATCTAGAAATCACCAACCTCCAAATACCCGCAAGTCGATAAACCAACATGGGTCCTCCACAAAGACACGTGCATGTTGACTCTGGAAGACACTACCCCCCAGATAACAGGGCACTAACAACTGGATACTGATAAGTGGATATGGACAACTGAATACTGACCATTGGATAACATATCACCCTAATATGGTGGTTGAAAAATATTAAATAAACTAAAATATAATTCTCCCCAAAACTTCTCGTAGGAGCAATGCTCTTATCTCTATCACTTGAAAGTCGCCTCTAGGGTCAGTCATACGCATTAGCTTTTTGCACTTGTTGTACATTTTCAATCAACACAAGTGAATAGGTCGAGGCTGTCTCCGACACCCTTCTCTAGTCTCTGCGTACGTGAATGGTTCCCCATTCTTCTTAGCTGTTGGCTGTGTTTTGAGGCTTGGTCGTTGTGTAGTTTCTTTGGGGCTTCGTTATCTACCCGTGTTTGGTTGGCCAACTCAGATCCATATATGGACACAACGTGCTATATGGTGTGTGGAGTCGTGTAAAACTATTGGGCCGACTTTGAGATTTTGTGGGCTCTAGTCAAACAAAAAAGGGGAGGATTTATTCAATCACATAGTTTAGGCTCCTGACCCTTGTGTATATTCACATGTTATTTTCAAAATTTTGTAGTCTAGATAAAAAATAAAAAGATAACAACGTAGTAATCACACTATGATCAAGCAAAAAATAATAATAATCTAAATAAAAAATTACAAAAAACATAGTTTTCTTTTTTGTTTACAAAAATCATAGTTAAACACTACTAAAAAATTACTCTTATTAGTTGCATCCATTCTTGGCCGCAAATACCGGCCACTTAAGCTTAAAGAGTTCTCAACAAGTCCTTATTATAAGGTCCTCACCACAGACTCTCTCTATCTATTACTAGTAGTTAAGTCGTGAAGAATTCAATCATATATTCTTCCTTCTTGCCAATTGCCAATTGCCAATTCAAAAAAAAAAATCAAGAGTAAATTAAATGAGCTAATTACAAATGATGATAATGAATTACCTGTTAATAAAGGTTGGATTATTCAACAATCTTTCTTCTTCTTTTTTTTTCATTCTGGGCGTCAATTTACACATACACACACACACATATATCCTAGGGGAGTCAAACCCAAGATTTCTCCTGAGACAAGTTTGGTGTCAAACTACTGCACCAACCACCTTGGATTATTCAACAATCTTGAGTAAGAGAGATCAAGAGAGTAAAATAATTTGAATTTTGGAATTTAAGGCCTAGAGAATCAGGTTTGGTCATAGAGAAGCTATCCCTGTTTCGCAATTACAATCGCAATTGCTATCACTGAATCACTGATTCTAGACGTCAATTATTTGTTTGACATCTTCAACTTATAAATTATAATTTTTTTTTGTGAAAAAAAAATATAAAAATAAAAAAACGAAAGAATTGATTGCCCTGTTGTAGAATATACGAAATACTGAAAGTAAATAGAGAAGCAAATAGCACAGGAATAGAATCGATCTTTATGGATGAATAAGAGTCTCTATTTATAGAGGAATACATAGTACAATCCATATGGTAATTGAAATCATATTCAATACATAATCCTTATTCCATACTAACTAAAGATCTCCTAGGTTGACAAGGCACACACAAAGTATGTTTCCTTAAACACTCCCCCTTGTGGCGTCAACACTAGGTGGTGCTCCTCGCGTTATCTCATTAAAAACCTTGTCAAGTAATAAAAACTCAGTGGGATAAAAATAACCTTGGTCGAAGGAAAAAAGAGTACAACACACCCTTCACATTTGGAATAACATGGACGCCATACTCCCCCTGATGTCTGCGTCTCCCCCTGATTTCCACAATCATGGGAGGTCAGATAACTTAAGCAAACCAATGCTTTTCACATGCTTCTCAAATGTGGATTTAGGCAATGACTTGGTAAACAAGTCAACCACATTATCCTCATATCGGACTTGATTCACTTTGATCTTGAGGAACTTCTGCTACTGCTGATTATAGAATACTTTAGGCGATATATGCTTGGTGTTGTCGCCTTTGATGAAACCTTGCTTCATCTGCTCAATGCAGGCAGCATTATCCTCATAGATGGATGTAGTTTCATCGGTGGTTGACCTCAAACCACATGTACTTCTTATATGTGTAGCAATGGACTTTAACCATATACACTCACGAATTACTTCATGGAGAGCAATAATCTCAACATGGTTCGAAGAAGTAGCGATAATGGTCTGCTTAGTAGACCTCCAAGATATCGCGGTGTTACCCATGGTAAAGACATAACCAGTTTGGGAACGACTTTTATATGGGTCAGAGAGATACCCAACATCAGCAAAATCAACCAAAACATCACAAGTGTTTTGGGAATAGGGGATTTCAGTAGATCGGCGACCGGTCGACATATGCCCGGCGACCGGTCGTCCGGCGGCAGTAAACATGGATTCCTCACCCATTTTGCCATATTGCCTTGACTCTCTGTAGGAAAAGAACAAGCCTATATCAATCGTACCCTTTAAGTAACGAACGATAGTCTTTATGCCAGTCCAATGGCGTTGCGTGGGCGCAGAGCTAAATCTAGCTAACAAGTTAACATCAAAGGAGATATCGGGTCTTGTACACTGTGCCAAGTACAATAATGCGCCTATTGCACTTAGGTATAGTACCTCAGCCTCTAAAACGTCTTCACCATCATCCATTGGGTGAAACGGATCCTTCTCGGATCTAGACTGCGACAAATCATGGGAGTGCTAACAGGATGGACTTTATCTATATTAAATCTCCTGAGCATCTTTTGGGTATAAGCTGATTGATGAATCAGAATCCCACTACTACGGTGCTCAAGTTCCAAACCGAGACAAAACCATGTTTTCCCAAGATCTCTCATCTCAAACTCGGATTATGACAAATCTGGAACTTGTTTTCACGCAGGGGCATAATTTATTGTTCACATACCCTCTTCCAATCAACTAGTCACTTAGAAGGGTATACCACATCCGTCCGGATTGTTTCAATCCATATAGTGAACGTTGCAATCTTATTGCAAACGTGCTCCGTGGTCTAGAGCCACTTGACTTGGGTAAATGAAGCCCATCCGAGACCTTCATATAAATCTCCATATCTAGATCCCCATAGAGATATGTTATGACCACATCCATAAGCTGCATATTCAGTTTTTCGGAAAACTACCACTGATAAGGTAGCAGAACGTTATGACGTCCTTTACGAGAGAATATGTCTCACCGTAGTCGATTCCAGGACGTTGTGAAAAGCCTTGTGCCACAAGGCGAGCTTTATATCTCGTTTCTCTCACTACGCTTTCTAACAAAGACCCATTTAAATCCAACAGGTTTTATTCCAGAAGGTATTTGCACTACCGGCCCAAATACCGTTCTCTTTGTTAGTGAGTCCAACTCAACCTGGATCGCATATTTCCTTTTAGGCCAATAAGCTCTACGTTGGCATTCATCAACGGAGCGAGGTACAATATCATCATTCTCAATCAACTCTCGTGCACAAGCATATGCAAACACATCATCAATAGTGATGGAGTTTCTATCCCACGTCTCATGTACACTAGTGTAATTAATCGAGATCTCTATGTTCCCACGGATAGGTTCTAGCGATGGGGCGTCCCCCAAACATGTCTGTTGGACATAACCATAATCCGGAACGTTTTCATGGACGGATTTTGAGTATCAATGATGAGAGGGTTATTTGGTGCCATCGCAACCCTTTTCCTAGAGCGCGAATCCCTCGAACCTGGTGGCCTCCCACGCTTCCTCAGCGGAGCCACGGCCTGAGCCACATCACCACCATTACTGGTAGTGGCGCCGGCGGCCATCCCTCCCATAGGGGTGGCTGCTGCAGCGACTTTGAGTCCAAGTCCTTGTTCAGGCACTTGCATCCTTGCAGGCATGTTTGCAGCTGGTATATATGATCTAGTCACTCAGATCTAAGAAAGCGTCCGGAAGAGAGTCGGCGACTTTCTGAAGATCTATAATTCTACGCACTTTCTGCAGTAGGGGGATCGTTATGAGACAGATTGGGGACAGGCCACGACAATTTTAGTCGTTCCTGCTGAACGTTCACGTTCTTATCTCCCCCTAACGACGAGAAGACTGTCTCATCGAAGTGACAAATAGATCGTCTGTCAAGGGTTCTACATAGCGGATTATAGTTGGAGACTCAAATCCAACATAAATACTCATTCGTCTCTGAGGACCCATGTTAATACGATGTGGCGGCGTAATAGGCACATAAACAACACACCCAAATATGCGTAAGTACGATATGCTTGGCTCGTACCCAATCACTAGCTGTTGCACATAAAAAGATTGGGTGGTGGTGGGCCTCAGACGAATAAGCGTAGCTGCATGCAATACTGCGTGCCCCCAGGCAGAGAGAGAAAGGTTGGTGCGCATTACCAACGTCCTTGTAACCATTTGTAATCTTTAAATGGTAATCTCTGCCAGACCATTCTGGGTATGCACATGTGAGACTAGATTCCCAACATCTATCCCATGCAGTAGTCATCGAAAGTCTTCGATGTAAACTCTCCAGCATTATCAAGCCTAATAGATAATGGGATGATCCGGGTAGTGAGCCGGCAGGTGAATCATTTGTGTTAAGAGTTTAGCATAAGCAGCATTACGAATGGACAACATCGTGACATGTGACCAGCATGTCGATGCATCAACCAACACCATAAAATACATAAATGGCCCGCTTGGTGGTTGAATATGTCCACATATATCCCCTTGGAGTCTCTGTAAGAATGGAAGACGCACTTTAGAATCATTTGCATAGGACGGTCTCAGTCCTAGTTTCCCTAAGGAACAAGCTTTGCATAATAAGCATTTGGCTTTGGAGGCTTCAGAAGCATAAAAGGCATCCTTGGGATCAGGATTGGTCTATGAAGGGTTGCTCACATCAGAAGAGGGAGGAAAAACGCTCAAACCTTGAATTCTGGAATTCGGCGACCGGTCGACGGAGCCCCTGGACAGTACGACTTCGCTTCTGGAAGTCGGCGACCGGTCGACGTATCCTCTGGAAGTTGGCGACCGGTCGGGCAGCAAAACCTTTTTGCTCCACAGCCACACCAGGTCTTCCTTGAATCAACTTTTGATTCATGCTTCGATTAGCTCGATAAAATGGATGTCCGTGTGAGGTTTTCAATACACGGATCATCATATCACGACCTGGATGTCCCAGTCTGTCGTGCCAAAGCCAATATGTGTCTGAATCCAAGAGGTCATCCCGAATGACATTGTTTGATTCAATAGCTCGAATAGTGGTAGCATATAACACACTAAAGAGACACATAAGCTTCTCTAAGATGCATTTTCTTCCGCAGTCATTAGAGGTAATGCAAAGGGATTCTCTTCCATTCTCATCATACGTCTCTGCATGGAATCCATTGGCTCTTATATCTTTAAAGCTCAACAGAGTTCTATTTCCTCTTGGAGCAGAGAGCATTTGTGACATCTATTAAGGTGCTATCAAGCAAGATGAATTGGGCATATCCTCTTCCTTGCACAAGATTCGTTGGTCCTGCCATCGTAGTCACAGAGGAATGTGTAGGCATCATGCCTATGACGCAATATGACATGCGTGGTTCTGCTATCTGCGAGACATTCAAGTTCTCCAGAACCCATTCCTAAAAGCTCATCATTAAAATCGAGGCTATGAAATCAACTCAGATTTTATTAAAGATATTGGCCAAGGCTTCAAAGTTCCATCTTGATCTTAAATTAAAACTAAATCCATTTATCTTGGCAAACTTGCCATATTACATCAACTTGGAAAAACATAAAGACTTAAGCAAAATTGCTTCCAAAGTCTTTAACCCTTAAACTCGACGTCTTGATCATTGCAGTTACATCCTCATATGTATTGCAAACTATGGCCCATTGATCAGACGCTCCATATCATTAATAGACATCATGAAGAGGATTCTCCATTGATTGAGGCATACAGGCTCGGTACTCACGGTCTCTAGGACGGTGGCAGATTGCCTTGGTTGGTGGCGGTGCTGCCATAACTAGTGGCGCAACAACGCTGACCGGCGGTATCCCTCTTATAGGGACGGCGGTCTTCTCTCACTCTTTCGCGGCCCTATGCACGCGTGATCGCCTAATCTTATGGCGATTACCTTCATGAGCAAATAGATTCTACGGACCAAAATGTCCGGGATCGTCCCTAGATTTAGGGTTTTGCTCGTGGCTTCCTCCCATAGGGGCGCCATCATCGTCATGCCTTTCCTCAAGGCAGAGATGCGGAAGGTGGTGAGAGTTTTCTCAATCAATTGTTCATCTGTGATGATTTTCCACAGAGATGCATCAAGTCTTTGATGCGGAGAATTTCTGAATTTTGTCCCATGACTTCATCAAAGTCAGAGAAGCGGAGATTAGTCCATTATGCTTCTAAATTCGGAATGATGAATGTTACCATAACATTCATGAAGCGCTTCTAGCGCTAACCTCTTTCATGAACTCAAACTGGAGTGCCATATCCATATGGCATTTCATCAGGAAAAATAACCTGGCATAGTTCATCTCAGTTTGAGGGTCTAGAGCGGTTTATTCAAAACAACGCTCATGGATTCGAGCTAGAAGCTCTTGTGCGGATAGGTGCATTAGGATATCATGAGCCCATCTCAGAATCTAATGTCCGCAGAATCCAATGGAGTAAAATCGAGTTATTCATGTTCGATATCCAAAATATGGAGAACAAGAATATGGTACCTATAGCGACGATCCGTTCGTTGGGAAAAGATAGGTTACCAATAGCGATGATCCGTTCGTCGATAAAGGGTATGTTTTGGAGTTGATACTCCCACAAAACGATAGAGGGTTTCTGAGCAATCTTTGCTCCCAAGAAACGCTTCCAAGGATTTTGGATTTATGTGAAACTTTGGTGTCGTATGGTCATAACCTTAAACCTTTTCGATAGCTCTACTCAGATATAACCAGGTAAGTTATAAGAGATGTCGGTGGAGCAAGCTCTCTTAATACCATTTATCTCAAACTCCTTACCTAGACATCATACCCAAGCAGGTGAGCCTAGTTGGGTTTAAGTCATGAACCATAGGTCGTTTCTTCTCTACGGATTCCTCATCCGGAGGTAAATCATTCAATGAACTCCTCATTCAAAGTCTCTTCTCTCTCCGGATTCATCATCCGGAGTATTAGCTCGAACCCCCACAGTTCGGCTCTTGAGAACATCACCAATAGCATGATGACATTAGAGGTGCTCATGACTTACATATACCGCAAGCGATATAAAGCTCGAATCACTCCCGTAATGTTTCTCATAGTTTGGTAAGTCTCGTATAATTATCTCACGTTATAAGAAAGGTGGGAGGTAGAAGAAGGGAGGTTGAAAGTCCCCGGAGAAAAGAAAAGGTTGAATTTAAATGCTTAAAGCAGGAACCTTTATAAAATCTTACTTGGATTCTTTTCTCGGATTATCTTGAGTACCTCTTCTTCAGAACTTCATATCCGGAGATCCAACGGTCAGAATCGCTTGAAATTTTAACTGCGAACAGAAGACACATAAGAGAATCAGTTGACAAATTTTCAACTCAATCCAACGATTGAAAAGAGATAAAAACAAAATCTAAGTGTCCTGCTCTGCTCAGGCAGATTCTAGAAGTTTGATGGCCGTGGAGCGGTGGGGCTAGCGGCGTCGCTGATTCATGGCAGCGGTGGTGCACGGCGATGATGGTGCACAGCAGCGATCGATTTTTGACGGATGCACGGTGAACCTAGGGTTTAGGGTTCTAGGGTTTTCTGTTTATCTCAGAGCTAGAGGCTCGTGCTGATAACGTGTTGTAGAATATACGAAATACTAAAAGTAAATAGAGAAGCAAATAGCACAGAAATATAATCGATCTTTATTGATGAATATGAGCCTCTATTTATAGAGGAATACATGGTACAATCCATATGGTAATTGGAATCATATTCAATACATAATGCTTATTTCATACTAACTAAAGATCTCCTAGATTGACAAGGCACACACAAAGTAGATTTTCTTAAACATGCCCAAATTTCTCACCTCAATTCTCACCAAAATATATCATTAATTAGGAGCTGGCTAGCCCCTTTTACAATCTAGTCGAGAGTTATCTTCGTGCATAGGACTGCCTTGTCTAACCCAACTAAAGTACGGATGCACGAAGTCAGGCCCTTGACCCTTGTGAGAAAAATATTAATTGATTAGTAATCTAACAACTTTTTTTGCAACGAATTTTTTTTTTTGAACGAAAGTAGTCTAACAACTTTTTTTTTTTGGCTAATGTAGTCTAACAACTAAACATGAAGATGTTCCATGATCTACAGATTACCCGGCCATGTTAAAAAATTGATTATTTGATAAAATCTAACTCGTGATAATTATTAAGCAGATATATCGAGTCGGCAAGGTGGCAGGTGGCGCTAACTATGATCATAACAATTCAATGGAGGTCAATGAAATACAAACAGAAAAAGAAAAGAAGCATACACATGTGATGTGCTAACATACATTTTGTATTATTTTCAAAGTCTGATCAATGATGTGGAATGGTGGACTCTCTGAGACCAACCCAAGTCGCAATTAGAGGGACCGACTCAGAAGAAAGTGTGATCGATCATATCATCCACTCTTACATACATGCATATCATCATCAGCTACAGATTCAAGCCAGCAGAGATAAAGACACAATTAGGAGAGAGATTTCTCATCTCACTACCTTTCAAATTCTTCAAAACCCACACTCAATGGGCACCATTAAAACTCTCCAAACTAATGGATGGACCAAATACAAGAACACAACACCAAGGTGGGGACCTTAATTTTCAGCTAGGGTTCCAAAACAAAAGAAGACCCTTCCCCACCTCCACCTCCACCCCCACCCGGCCCCAATTAAATTTAAGCCTACCACCACCATCAATGGTGTAGAAGCTTTGCACAACCCTGTCAATAATTCTCCCCCAACCAACCATACTATAACTTCTCCTCACCCTACTATTCTAGCCATTTTCTGCAATTTTAAAAGTTATATCTAGTACTCAGAAATAGTTCGTTTTCCCCAATACCCTACCATTTTGACCACATGCTTAGCACAAGTCTTTCATTTTGACTTTGGTCCTTACCCTACAATCCCATTATTTTACTCTAACATGCATTACCTTTTTTCGATTGTCATAGCCTCCTCCACCTTTTCACTCCTACATATACCCTCTCTTCACTCCCCATTTCTCCTTATAACAAACCCAAGTGCCAAACCCTTAATTGGTGAAGCATTACCCTTTCTCTCTAGCAAAGCCTAGCTCTTTCCAAAATCCACTCCATCAGAAGGAGATGGCTGAGTTTCAGAAGCCTAGCATGTACATAGAGCACAACCCCTCCACCATCGAAAACGGTGATTTCCGCAAGAACGTGGACGATGATGGTCGCCCTAAGAGGACTGGTATGAACTTCTTTCCTTACGTATAATATTATTCTCGCTCTCAGTTTATCATGTAGCTAGCTAGCACTTCATGTGAAAATGGTTTCGGTTTTGACTAAAACTAATTAATATATATTGTTTTTCGTGGTTGAAGGGACGTGGGTGACTGCTAGTGCACATATCATAACCGCGGTAATCGGTTCCGGTGTGCTATCTCTGGCATGGGCGATAGCCCAGTTGGGTTGGATTGCCGGACCGGCTGTTCTCATGGCCTTCTCCTTCATCACTTACTTCACCTCCACTCTGCTGGCCGACTCGTACAGGTCTCCGGACCCTGTTTCCGGCAAGAGAAACTACACCTACATGGATGTCGTACGAGCAAATCTAGGTAATTTAAGTCCAAGCATTCATTTAACCGTACCTATCTTTGACATTCATTTATATACTGATAGTTCCAAGAAGGTAGTGATATTAGTGTTTACGTTACGTAATTAACTTCGGGTTTGGGTTTCTGCGCGCAGGAGGCAGAAAAGTTCAGCTATGTGGGTTGGCTCAGTATGGTAATCTCATAGGTGTTACCATCGGTTACACGATTACTGCTTCCATCAGCATGGTGTAAGTAGCTAACCTCCGATAACATAACACGTCAGATATCTAACAACGAAAACGAATAATTCGACTTATCTTTTGCCATGTGTGCAGAGCGGTGAAGAGGTCGAATTGTTTCCACAAACATGGTCACCATGTGAAGTGCCACACGTCGAATAACCCATTCATGATAATATTTGCTTGCTTCCAAATCTTGCTCAGCCAAATACCAAACTTTCACAAGCTCTCATGGCTCTCAATCCTCGCAGCCGTCATGTCGTTTGCCTACTCTTCCATTGGCCTCGGCCTCTCAGTAGCCAAAGTTATCGGTAATAAAACCATTGAAATTAATCATTATTCAGATAATATATATATATGAATATGAACACACATGGAATATGCATGCCAAACCGATATAACTTGTCTGGTTTCAATTATTTGTGGCCAGCTAGCTAATAGTTAATGGAATATGATTGATTTACTTACAGACGGACCAGCTGCAAGGACAACCTTAACTGGAGTTACGGTGGGGGTGGACGTGTCTGGCTCTGAGAAAGTTTGGAGGACATTCCAAGCCATTGGAGACATTGCCTTTGCTTATGCTTACTCTACCGTTCTCGTGGAAATACAGGCAAGCTAGCTTCTAATTAAATTACTCTTTTACACTCATTTATATATGTCAGTAGCGCATAAATATAATTATGTTGTTAGATTGTGAATCTAATTAATTTACCCGACTATTTTGGCATAACGTGTACACCACAAACGCCCTTATGACCTAAAGAAAATAAAGAAAACCTTAAAGAATATATAAATACCTAATTATTATTTTTTTCCATAAGAGGATAGACCTGATCTCTTAAGCCTAGCTATGCCATAAATCTCAGATATTATATTAGGGCATATATCTGTACGTGTTTCTGTCCATGACAGAAGATGATCAATAATATAATCACAGAGTATCTGTGTTTGTGTGATTCTGTCCATGACAGACATGGTCAATAATATAATTAGCACATATATATATAAATATATTATATATATAGTTCAGAACTTTATTGATATGAAACCTGAAAGAATAATATGACTCGAATTTTGACCATATTTTTTAGTTGGAAACTTTGATGCGGTAATTAAGAACTATCAAAGACCTTAATCAAAGCCGCGAACTTGGAAAGGTCATAAAAGCTTATATTTATTAAGAAGAAAGATGACAAATTCCCTAACTTTATCCTTAGTCGACCATTTCATGGAAGCACCTTCACCTTGTGAGGTCCTCATCCTTGTACAACTTGTTTGTTTGCATAAAATGCAGAGAAAACAAACAGTAGATCGATGTAGGGCTTATATCATCAACTTGTAGATCGATGTAGGGGATTCTGGAGTGGTTCACATGCATGCAGTAATGATTTTTTTTGTCTTCACCAAAAAATCTAAAACACAATGTTTTTTTTTGGGCTCCATGCAATTCTGGAAACTTGATATGTGTGCCTAATTTATGTTGGCATGTCATTACCATGCTTGTTTTCGAAGCATTAGCCATTAGGGTTTTGCTTGCCACGTGTCTCATCACCCACAAAGTCTGGCACTCCCACAGATTAAAGATTAGGTTTGATGACTTCCAAAGAGAATTTAATCATATAATAATGGTTTACCTAACCCATTTAGGCATTTACTAATTTTTCTCGTAAATATAAAACCCATCTGTAAAAATAATTAATAATTACTTATGGCTTCCTCATCAATAATTAATTAAATCCCTTATCTATAAAAATAAAATATCTATAAAATAAATCATTAATTGATTGAAAAAAGCATGGGGCTGATTGGCTGAATATTGTAGGGTTGGTAAATTATTGAGTGAGCTTGCAATTTGCCAATTTGATCGATTTTGGTCCTGGATTTCTTCACAGAGAAAAGATCTAGTACTTCGTGAATGTGCCAATTTTCTTATACTGTCATGATAAGGACATCTAAAGTAAGAAGCTAATGAAAATGCTAGTTCCCATAACTTTTCCATGCCACTAACGAAAAAAGTAATGACAAAGTTAGAGAAAATCTTTGAAGACTAGCATTCAAGTAAAGAATAACTTTAACTTGTTGAAAAAGTTCATGCATGATATATATGTTGATCCTGAATGAAATTGAAAGCATGTTATAGTCAAATCAATTTAAAGCCAAACCTTCTTGTCTAAAAAAATCAATCAATTTAGGTTTGTTAATGTGCTCATATCTTTATATTTTAAGTAGTAAATTAGTTTCATGCAAAATAATATATCTGATTCTCGTCGATTTCTAACTTTACACAATAATAAATTAGTTCTAAACCTAAAATATGATTGCATTTATAAAAAAGTAGATTAAACTATTGATATGTACTACAAATATTTTCTTAATAGTTAATATTGCTTTTTGTTTTTAGTTGCTTTAAAATTTCATTATTAGAATAACTTTAGTGTAATATAAGATACATTTACAAATCATATCTTAGAAAATATGTAGTCCTTGTGTTCTTTAGGTCACACCTATATAATATAGGTTACGTTTTTTAACTATCTTTACCTCATAGCACTCTTTGCAAAGATTCCTAATGGACCATCAAAGACGGACCACGTACAATGGCCAAATTTGAGCCATTGAATTAGTTTATACTTTTCATAAACAAATGAAATTCTTTATACTTTTTCTGTCGTCCATCCTTTTTCTTCTCGTGATAGAAACCCTTGATTGGTGATGGTCACATCTTTCTCATATGATTCACCGATTCATCACATCTCAAACTTGTTCCTTTATCATTTCCAAAAAAAAAAAAGAGTTATTCCTTTACCAGTTAGATAGAACCTCAGCATCTTAAAGTCATAACATTTTATCCTTTTTTTTGTATTTTTCTTTTTGTAATGCATGTCTTCTTTTGGCAAGGAAGGAATCTTTAATGTAGACAAGTCCTATCAACTATTGCCATCAAATTTGAAAGAAGTAAACGATCGAGAGTAGTGTTAAGAATGATCATACTAATTTCTAATGATGCTTGGTAACATTTGGTGCATACTTTTTACTTGGTTACATTAATTGTTATGATAAGTTTATTTATCGATATGTGAATTTTGTAGGACACATTGGGATCACCTCCGGCGGAAAACAAATCCATGAAAAGAGCAACTAGCATTGGCATCTCAACCACCACTGTATTCTACGTCCTGTGCGGTTGCGTCGGTTATGCCGCATTCGGGAACACTGCACCCGGAAATTTCCTCACCGGGTTTGGATTCTACGAACCCTTTTGGCTAGTGGACATTGCCAACATCTGCATCGCCATCCACCTCATCGGTGCCTACCAAGTAAGCTTTGCCGGCCCCCTTCATCTTATTAACCCTAAACACATAAGTTTTCCTTTTCAAGTTTTATACTAATCCAATCCATCATGCATGGTCATCTACTTGTTCATTAGGTCTTCTGCCAGCCCATATATGGGTTTGTTGAAAGCCAGTGCTCCAAACGCTGGCCGGAAAGCAAGTTCATAAACAGCGAGCATGCCATTAACATCCCGTGTTGCGGTGCATACTACGTCAACTCCTTCAGATTGGTGTGGAGGACTTCGTATGTGGTGATGACAGCAATCCTAGCCATGTTGTTTCCGTTCTTCAACGACTTCTTGGGTTTGCTCGGGGCAGCCTCATTTTGGCCATTGACAGTCTTCTTCCCGATAGAGATGTACATTGCGAGGACCAAAATGCCAAGGTTCTCATTCACATGGACTTGGATGAAGATTTTAAGCTGGATTTGCTTGGTGATATCACTTATTTCAGCTGCTGCATCCATTCAAGGTCTGGCAACTGATGTGAAGAAGTACAAGCCCTTCCAAACTGAGCAATGATAGTGCCTTAATTAGTACCATAGCTGATCATATATGGTTGAGTAGGGGTACTGTGTGATTAATTAGCTCCTTCCAGTAAAACCTTAGCCATATGATTAAGTGTATTTTAATCGTCTCCTCCAAAAGTTTGAAGCTATCAAACTGGGTCAATGTTTCAATTATTGTCCAAAAAAAAATGTAAAATAGAACAGTCCTGTTTCCCTCAGTTCAAAAATCCACCAAGTCCCCCCACACCTCTTAATTATTGAAGAAAAATAAGCCTAATTTAAGGAAACTTAATGATAGGTGGTATAATTTGGATAATGAGCATCCTCGTTCTCCCAAAATAAAGAAATGGGCACCACTTGTCTACTGCCCTAGCCTGGTAGGGTGACGATTTGTAATTTATTTTTGTTGTCGTTTTCAGTTTTGGAGTTTTTATTCCTCTCACATTGTATGTTTATATCATATCTCACTTGTTGCAAATACAGGTAACATTAGTTGACAAATCAACTAAATGGTATGTGACATATGTTGAAGTTGTGTCGTTCGATGCAAATTAATGATGTTGAAATGAAGTGTCTTACATGAGAAACGAGATACAACAACACAAATTATATAAGTGGTCGGATAGTTTACTCTTAATAGTACCGATGCCTTTTAAAATAAAAATTCACACCCGTCGTTCTCAAAAGTGATTAAATGGGGACAATATCGATTCTTTGTGATACCACTAATGTGCCATTAGAATCAAGCACTCGGGGACTAGGAGGAGCGAGCTAGACACGAATAAAATCCTAATCGAACGTGAAGTATCCAACCCAGTTATGGAATTCGACAATTATGTCTCATTGAAATAGTTGAGTTAAGAGTGCCTCACACCAACTCGTTTGTGTACCATTAGATTACAAAATGGCAATACATATCAATAATATCTACACCCACTTTTTTCCCAGTACGGAAATGGAGAAACCGAAAATCCGCCACTAAGAAAATTAGCTATTAGTCTAAGTCGGGTGTTGGGAATAAAGGACAGATTGTTGTCATTGAGCAACAATTTAGAGAAACTAAAGGGAGAGCTACTTAGACCTCAAGAGTCGTTCCTACATGAGAGTAAGAAGTGTATTAGTTTCCTATATGAGACTGAGAAGCGTATTAGGGAGACCTATTACGTATTTGAAGAAGTTGGAGACTGAGATTCGTGGTTTACAACATGGTGTTCAACAGAAAGATGGTTCCGTTATGCAACAACTTGAGGTAAATGGCATTGGAGATGAGATATTTAGCTTCAGCTTTTCCTAAATGCTAACCAGATTCTACATATCCAAAATGATTTTAGGATTGCCTTTTTGACAGGGTGGGTGATGATATGGGTACCTTAAAGAGAACGAAACCATAACGCGGGATACTCTCTAAATTCTGATCGGAAGAGACATACTCCCTAAACCGAGAGTATGTCTGTTGAACAATGGTGAGTATGTTCAACTAGAGACGTGGGAGAGACATGAGTGAGTATGTATTCTGATTGGGAGAGACATGCTTTCGGTTCAACTGGAATATGACATATTCACTAATAAGCAGGGCAGAGACATACTCTCGGTTTCCAGACCGCTCTCACTTTGAGATGTGCCACCATTGATCGTATATAGCTTGAAGTTCCTCTTGCAATTAGACCTGTGAATGTAATGAACCGACCTGTGTCATCCTCTTTTATGAACTCAAAGCTAAAAACTACTCGTCTTTTAGGAACTCCACAACTTGCAGAGGATGAAGTTCTGCAAACAAAAATCAAAAGCAGCAAGCTAGAAACTCATTATGTTTTGCACTATTTCCCATAGTACAAAAGTGTCATAGGAAAGTGGTCTCAAAAGTTTGTGAGGGAGAGAGAGAATGTATAGAAAACAACAAAAAGAACAACCATATTGCATCTGCATATTCAAATTAATAAACCGGCGATTCACATTACGTAAACATTGCAACTTAACTCGTCAAAATACTTGACTACAATCTGATTCGAGTGACTGAATAATATGATACCATTCAACAAATGATTCATTAGAAATCTACTGAAAAGTGTAGTTGAGCATATGCTAGGAAATAAATGTTAAAAGGCACATATGTGGTAATAATCACTTTAACACCTGACAGGCTAGAATATGACATTAGAAATTTTACTCACTACAAGCTCATAATTCTTTGACAAGAGAGCCAGTCCTTTCATCAACTTTCTTGGGCACCAAAAGGGATCCCTCACAAAAATCGCGAATCAAAGGGCCAGCTGTTCATGAATTAGTAATATACAAAGAAAAAATTTCCTAGTTAGGTTTATATAAATCTCAAGGTGCTCGCAGAACTACAGCATTAAAATTCTGGTGAGCTCAATCTTCAAAATCTTCAGCTGAGGTACTGTCAAGTTCAAATATAGCACAACTATTACGAATCATAAAAAAAAATGTTCACAGAGAGAGAGAGAGAGAGAGAGCTAATAACAAACAGTAACCAAATGATATTTTGCTACTATTGCACAACAAAGCATTTCAATACACCCACCAGTCTATAAACTGCTATTAAGCATATAAAAGCCTGATTACAATGAACAAAATTAAACATACAACAAAAATATTACCCCAATCAAGAGTCGGTTTCACTCATCACAAATGCTTGGATAAGACTCTGTGCAGCATGAGTTTGTTCAGGTGTTCCTGATATTATAATCAAAGTTTCCACTGCTCCAGGTTTAGGCTCAGTAATTGTAATTTTTGCATCCGAAATCTGGAACGTTGGTCATGTTAGAAATGCTCGTGTTGTGCATCAAACTTACTGAAAGAAATCGTACAAAATATAACAAATAATCAAAATAGATGAAGCCATGCACACACTTCCAACAAATCTATGAAATTGAAATTTATTATGGGAGAAAACTTGTCCTTTCTTTGATAGCTTCAACTAGCTACCATCAAAATATTGACTCCATTCATATCCCAGAATCTAAAATATTAAAAAACTTTCATAAAATTACTTGCAATATGTAATGGTACCCAAACAAGGAAAGATATACAATACATCAACAGATACAATGAACAAGAGATGGAGAGAATTGGGAAACCAAAGCATGGTAAGCCGAGTATAGGATAATCCAATTTGAGTGTAATTTTGTTACATAACTGACCAACAGTATACAGCTGTTTTTTTCCAAATAAAATGCAAGACATGATGTGTTGTATTTAAGAAAGTCCCTAGTAGTATTACTTCGTCAGTCCTTATCCATCTATTAAGAAAAGAAGGGAAACCTAAAAACTGGAAGCTGAAATCAAAATGGTTAACAAAAAGATTTCAAAAAATACATGACATAATTGCAGCATTGCTTACAATTTTGACACCAAAAAATTCTATAGAGCTTGATAGTGTAGCATTATAATGCGATAGTATATAAAATAAAATGATTTCCAGCAGATTCATCTTCAGCCAATGTAGGATTCTTAGAAAGTCCAGAATCTATTTTACAGGAGAAAAAAAAATCAAAATAATGTCGGAATGAATTATAGCCCTTCACCAACTAGGGGTTGGTAGGAATGATCAGGCCCATGGTTTGCTCCCATGTGGTCTGGGGTTTGAACCCCCTCATGGTGCCTACCTAGCAATTTGCTAGAGTTTCCTGCCTCCTAAAGATTGTAGGGTTCTGCAGGCCAGTTTCAAGCTTGGGTCTTAGGGTTTAGGAAAAATAACTCAAACGTCTCTCTTTTTTATCTGTAGAATCTGATGGACATTAGAAAGCTCCTACACACAGCTGGCTAAAAGTTATCATACGAACTGCAACCCTAAACATGACTAAACTGCAAATGACACCTCAAGAAAAGGTATTGAATTGCATGAACTTGCATGGTTCAACAAAAAGTAAATATTAAACAAACTACCGTTTTGTACTGATTATGTAATACTAGTTGCAGTGTTGCAGATCATATGGACATAGTTTACTAGAGTTGAAACTTGCAAGGTTCAACAAAGAGTTAATAACAAACAAACTACCTTGAAATTGATTAAGAAATACAGTATCTAGAATGCATTTTTGCAGACCATATGGACACATTTTCTTAGATTTCATAGTAGGCTTTCCTCACTGTGGTTTTTGGGATTTCCTCACAGTGGTAGGAATGAGACATGACGATGATAAAATTTGAAATATTTAAACCATAGCTTCCCCCTCTTCTCTTCCCTCTTATATATGCCTCTCTCTTTCTCAAAATCTCCTTATCTTCGTTCTTCTATTTCTGTATTTATTATTCCCCCTATCAGTTCCACATCAACAACTGTTTCCTGACAATTAATGTCATCACGGTTATTCTACATAAAAGTGGACTATGAACATAACATTCTTCCATTTACATGACGTAAATGCAATAAAAAAAGGGTGACCAATGGCATTAGAAGTAAAGTAATGAAGGACAATTATCAGCTAATCTCAATCAGGTGTGAGCTTTACTTAGCTGAGCAGAAGTGCAATACTTCTGAATACTTACAGCCTTCTTAGTCCTCAAAAAGAAAAGGAAAAAGAAAAAGACAAAGGCAAGAAAAAGGTTTCTTAGTCATCAAATTATTTTACTCCAAAAAGACTAAAGTGTTATCATCTTTTCATTTCATTTTCAAGTATCCCAACAGCCCTCACTTTACTATATAGTATTAACCCATGCTTCTTTAATGCAAAATTGCCAATGTTGGTTACATCAAAGAATGTACCTGACGGATTTGTTTCAAGCATTCACCATCTTCTCCATTTATTATAGGAATAAGGGAACTAGGAACAACAGCTTCAATAGTGGTGCTGGTAATTATTGCTGGTTGGCTTCCTCCAAACCCAGCAATTCTTCTTTGTGGAGCTCCTGCAAAGTTCGGCAAGCCAATTGGACCACCACCATCAAGAAGTCCCTGTGGACCAGTATAGAATATAAAACTAAAATCAGCAGTCCACATCAATAGTCCTCTATTTTTTTTTTCTTTTCTTTGCTACAAAAAGGCTGTGCAATTTGCTTTATCAATATTATTTAATTACGTTCATAGTATTATCCACAACTTTTGCTTTTGCTTTTGTTTACAAGAAACAAAAAAAATTATTATAGAAGAGAAAGAGTACAATAGAGGACAAGGAGTACTCAGAAAAACATCAAGGCGAGAGAACTAGGTGGAACAACACCAGTAGGAACTATTGGACCCGAGTTAGGTTATGGTACCCAATCATCTTCCCGTTGCAAACTTGCCATTTGGAGCAAAATTTGATTGTATCTCTAGCCTGTAGCAGACTAGTTCATGCCCAAGAAGCTCTATGGCCCTTCTCAGCTTGTTGAAAATCACAGTGAGTGAGGGAAATACCTTGCTTTTAAAGCTTGGACCCAAAAAGAGTCAGGATTTTGTATGATCCTCCAACACTGTTTAGCTAGTAGGGAAAGATTAAAAGCTTCACCCAAAACTAAATTGAGTCATAGTACGTAGCACAGAAGAAACATTATTCGGAAAGTAATGGTTTTTAGGGATGGATCTTTCTACAACATTCCAATTTAAAGTGCTATCCCAGAATTCTGAAGAAACCAACACTTATAAGGAACCCCAGAACCGAACTCTTTCACATAAAAGATCCACCTCTCAGACCCTTCACAACATCAAAAACTCTCCTATTCCTCTCCACCCAAACTTGGCCAATGGCCATCATAGCACATCTTCCCAAAGTTGCATCTTTCTTCTTCCAACCAAAGAACTTAATACCAAAACATTGCACAAGGGTGGGTTATCCCAGCTCAAAATTAGACTCACTCATTGTATTCACAACTCGCATCTCCCATTTCAAAATACCATACAGTGCGCATCATTTTTTCAAGTATGTAGTTACCCCATATGCAACTACTATAAGCTACAAAACTTTGAAGCAACATAAATAAACACTAAACAAAAGTTTAAATAACATATAAAAGGAGTAAATTACAGTTTACTACCTGGTACTGTACACCCACTTGCAGATAAGTATATGCTTTTAATTTAGTCTATCTAGTCCCTAAACTTTTTTATCTCCTGCAACTCAAGTCAGCTGTTAGAGTTTCCGTCAAAAAATCTGTTAACAAGTCATGACGTGTATGATGAGGGTTCACTCTGTTTGCTCATGTGAGTGCTGGAGGGGGAAAATGATAAAAATCCCTTGAAAGTGTTGGAAAAACTTAAAAATCTAACCAAACAAAAAAATCTGACTTGAAAACAACATATAAGATATAACAAATTAGAATGTCTATAAAAGGGATACTTTGTAAGATTTAACAGAGAAACTAATAGTGAAAAAGTTCTTGAGATTTTCTGCTTGTGTATGAAGCAAGTGGTTGACTTGGAGCACTTCCAAGACACCTCTGTTGATGCCAAAGGCCGTTGCGAAGCTGGAATTTTTCTAATTTCTCTCTTATTCCCTATCCCGTTCTACATTTTATTCCATTTGTTCTACATCCGGAGGCGATGTGGAAAAGAAGGGAAGAAGGTAAGGTAAAAAATGAAAGAATAAAATGATTTGTTTTTTCAGTTACTAGCTGTTCAACTTTTTCGGTCACTAGTTTCAATTTGTTTTTTAATATTTCTACAAGGTTAATGATTCTTTATCATTTTTAGTCCACTCTGCAATCCACATAAGCAAAAAATTTGGGTCCAGACTAGACATGTCAGCAATACCTTGGCTTGCAGGAAATAATTCAAGGACTAGATTGACTAAATTGAAACCATAACTATAGGACTGTGCAAGCGAGTGTATACTACAAGGTAGTAAACTGAAATTTTCCAAAAAGAAGAAAAAACAAAAAAATGAACAAACCAAGGTTGATTTTGCCGAGCAAAACTTAAAGGAAGATTGTCAGAATAAAAACTAAATACCTGAGAACCCCAAGGTCTTCTTTCTGATAAATGAAGAGGATGGAAACCACTATGTGTAGGCAGGCCACCAACAGCATCAAACTTGTGAAATGACGGGCCGAAGTTAGAATGCATTCTTGGAGGTGAAAAGTCCCTCCTCGAATATGATCGAAAAGGAGGTTGATCTGAAAACGCAGGATTTGGATAACTTAAAGAAGGAAATGCATCGCGAAAGAAATGATGCTGCAACCTACTCGTGATCTGCAGAAGAGCATCTTTCACAGCTTCAAGTTCTCCACTCATCTGTCATCAAAGCAACAGTAAAGAAACAAGCACGGTGAGTAGAAAAAAAAAATTCCAGATTGTTATAAGGAGCGCTTAGTGCTTACAAAGCAAACATAAAATGACAAAATGCAGAAGTACACATGTACTTTACCATAACTAAACCCAGAAAAAGAAAGAAACAACTACACGTAATGATACCACATAAAGAGATATGTCCAACCTCTTCAATCTCATCAAAATAATATAAAGAAATAAACAATCATACTCAAAGAACCATGCATGCACCTCGGCAAACACACCTGAACAACTTCTTCATCGTCTGAAACACATTTGGGAATTTGATCCTTCCCCAATATACGTATATGCGAGTGAGATGACTTTCTCATTTCAGCTATGATGGCACCACCCTTTCCAAGGAGACAACCAATTTGATTGGAGGAAATAAGAAGCCTTGCTGTCATGGGTTGCTCCTTGGTAATAGGTACAGCCCTGACTATCCTATCATGCACACGAAGAACGGCATCTTGCACAGCCGATATCCTATCATCTGGGTGCTGCAATAGTGAATTTGTTACCAGTTGCTTATCTCATATTTGTGTGCATGTTGTGTGCATGTGTGATTGTGTGTCTTTTTGTCTATGATTGTAGATACAAGTCATGTGTCCAAGTAGAAGAAAAAGTCAAAATCATACCACAGGACCAGATACAACAATAACGCGGTCCTCTGAATCGGAGACAGCATCCATAACTTTAATTTCACAGCCTGTTTCTTGCTTAAGTGTTCGTATAATCGTTCCACCCTTCCCAATTACACCTCCTACTCTCTCTTCATGGCACAATAAGCGAAAATTAAGGACTTCCTGTGAAGACTTCATCCTACCAGGAATGCCAGTACCATGAAATTTGCCGATCAGTGGATGAGCAGCAGAATGGTGATCTGCACTATCACCAGGTTTATCACTATAAGGTGTTCCTCGAGACCGGTCAGGTGGCGGATTTACTTCTGGTCTTGGAGAAGGTTGAGATGACGGCCCTGTGGAGTTGGGAAGGGAAGAGTCACTAGCACGTGGCAGATTATCCAAAATCTGCTGAGAAACAGAATCTAGAGCTTTCCTGACCGCATCAACTTCCCCCATAATCTGCAACAGAATTATAAAATATAATGTTCATATAGAGCTTTATGCATCAGAATCATAAACATCAAAAACATGGACCAAATGTCAAAGAGAACTTTGTTGTGCACTTATGGGACTGAGCCAAGACAGCATTTGTTCCCAAAGCCCCTAGGCTTTGCTATTGAGATAATAACACCCAAGACCTAAATGATGTTTCACATCATAATCATTTTATAACATTACTGATCTTAGTAAAAAGCTCAATGGCAGAAACCCATTAAAATAGAATTATTCAGAAGCTTATTCATTCATGACTGAACATGAGCTATTTTCCATATAATGCCATTATAGTTACCTGAACTAATTCATCGGAAGCTAGTGCACATAATGGAAGTTTATCTCTAGGAAGGATCCGAATTTGTGCCCCACTTTCAGACGACATTTTCTTGATCACACTACCACCCATTCCCAAAATGCATCCTACTTGATTCGAAAGAACTAGTAACCTAAAAACAACTGTCAAGGACTGCTTACTTTGTTCATCCCCTCCATCAGTCTCTGTTTCCCCTTCAACCATTCTCTCAAATACAAGTTGCAGAGCCTTCTTGACAGATGCAGGAGGTACTTTTTCAGGCTTCAAACTATCAATGGGAACAGATTCCTTTGCTTCCTCATTTTCTCTTGGTTCCTCGTGCTTTTCGTCTACACTTGTCTCTTCAGCACCATTCTCCTTGCTCTGCTCACCATCAACTTCATTCTCTCTATCCAAACCAACAACAATAACTCTTTCGTCGCATCCGGGGACAATTTCCTCTACTCTCACATTTACCAGAGTTTCTTGAAATATTTTGGATATGAGAGAGCCACCTTCACCAGTGACACAACCAATTTTCGACTCCGGGCACACTATCCGGAAAACGGCATTGCTATAGGAGACTTTAGAGGATTCATCATCAGAGGACTTTTGCAATTTCCCTTTCCCATTTGCCTCTGAAAGGTCCTCCTCGTGTGGTCTCTTAGAAGGTGTCAATGGAGCAGACATGTCAATTCAAACAAAACACAAGCAGACTTCTTGCACTGCAATTTGCAAAGAATTCAGAAACAATAAAAAACAGAAAATCAAATCTAAGGAAAATCCAATACTTGTCATAAGCTCTTTCCCTAAACCCTACTCCAGCCATGCCCAAATTTACTATTCCCCAAACAGAGTTGGAAGCTAATCTCAAAAACACCCAAAAAAAGAGAGGAAGGAATCAGAAGGAATCTTGTACTTTTACCTCGACGCTAATCTTCAACGGGATGAGAACTGGAGTGTCTGGAATTGAGGTTGAAATTGAAAGGAGTGGAGAGAGCTCTAGGGATTTCACAGGAAAAGGGGGGGACAGGGGCTAACACTGTGTTGCGGTGTATTTTCTTTTTCGTTTTATTGGCCGAGACGTGTGCTACACTGTTTTGTACGTGGTTTTTCTTTGTTCTTGTTATTTTACCAAGGTCGCTTAAAATTTTAAGGGAAAAAAATTAGGTCTAAATCAAGTCGGACATGCATGTTCGAATTTTCACATATTTACATACATTCGGCAATTTAGTTTTATGATCTAAATCGTTTATTTTTTAAATTAATTTTTACAAATCATGTTTGCAAAAAGTTAACGTAAACAGAAATCATGAGACATGATCTTTAAATGTTAATTTAAAAAATAAGCGGTTTATAACATAGAACTAAATTGTCGAACGTATGAAAATAAGAAAGAATTCGGAAGACCTAAGTTTTTTTCCAAAAATTTATTCATGGACATGATACTCTTTATTTGATAAAATAAATAGACAATTTTTCAAGTCTATTTAAAAATTGACATGTTTAGACGTGAAAAGTCCAAACTGCCTTGTTAAGGGATTGTCAATCGATAGTCGCATCATGCCTTGAAGCTGTTGATTCAAAAACATCGGATCAATTTGGTTTTCTTGAGCGAAACTCATTGTACCAAACAACAACATGAAACTCTACCTAAGGCTTTGGGACTTCCCCATCTGGCTTGTTTTGATCGTATTGACCGTGCATGCGGGGTGGCTTTGCTTTAGGATGATTCTGTGACTATTCAGGTCCGACAAGTTGACTTTTTCTTTATTGATGCTGAGGTGTGTTCTCCTAAGATTGACCCTTGGAGATTCACGGGTTTCTATGGACACCAGGAAACTGGACAACGTCATCGATCTTGGGATCTCCTTCATTCCCTTGTTGGTCTAGCATATACTAAATGGGTAGTGATGGGAGATTTCAACGAAATTTTATCTTCCAATGAGAAATCCGGTGGGGTTCTGAGGAATAGTCTTCAAATGCAAGCTTTTCGTAGTGCCATTTCGGATTGTCATCTTGAAGATTTGGGAGCTGTGGGTGGTTCGTTTACCTGGTGCAATTCTTCTACCAAAGAGCGTCTGGATAAAAGGTTGGCGTCTTCTACCTAGAGTAATGCCTTTTCTTTCTCTCGGGTGGTTCATCTTGCGCCGAGTCGCTCAAACCATATTCCTCTGTTACTTGAAGTTAGAACAGAACCTTGTGAGGTGCATTCTCGTCGGCGTCGTTTTTGGTTTGAATAAATTTGGACTTCTCATTCCTTGTTTTCCCAAGTTGTGGAACAGGTTTGGACTCGGCCTCAAATGGGTAACCCTATGCTACAAGTTTGCCGTCGAATCAAAGATATTGGGTTTCATCTTTTGGAGTGGGATAGGGCAATTTTTGGGAGTAGGAAGGTGGAATTGGAGGGTACTCGTCAACAACTACAGCTTCTGTTACAGAAACCTTTTGATCCTGCTGACCATCTGGAAAAGGTCTGTTTGTCTGGTAAGCTAAATGAGTTGATTTCTGTGGATGAGACATATTAGAGACAACGTTCACAGGCTATCTGGTTGAAAGAAGGAGATATAAATTCTCGATTCTTCCATAAACGTGCTACTAACCGTAAGCGTCGGAACAAGATCAAGGGTTTACGTGATTGTCATGGGTTGTGGGAGACTTCTAAGGATGGTATTGAGAAAGTTGTTGTGGATTATTTTCAGCAAGTGTTTACCAGTGGTAATCCTGATATCTTAGCCCAGGATGAGGTCTTGCAAGCAATCCAACCTCGGGTTACCTCAGCCATGAATACTTCCCTTCGAGCTGTTTATACTTTGGAAGAGATTCATATTGCTTTGTTTCAAATGCATCCTTCCAAGGCACCTGGTTCGGATGGTATATCCCCATTCTTTTTCCAAAAATATTGGGATGTGGTGGGTACTGACCTTGGTAATGTAGTTATTCATTTTCTCACTACTAGGTCAATGCCCCATGATCTAAACTTTACACATGTGGTTCTTATTCCTAAGGTTAAGGAACCTCAGGATATGTCTCAACTTCGACCGATTGCTTTATGCAATGTAATATACAAGATTGCTTCCAAGGTCCTGGCAAATCGATTAAAAGCCTTTTTGCCACAAATTACTTCTGCTGAGCATAGTGCGTTTGTACCTGACCGTCTTATTTCTAATAATACCTTGGTAGCTTCAGAACTAGCTCATTATATACATAATCTTCGGCGAGGTAAGGAAGATTTTTTGGCTTTAAAACTGGATATCAGTAAGGCTTATGACCGATTGGAGTGGCATTTTTTACACAAGATTATGCTTCGGATGGGTTTTGATCCGGATTGGATTGATCTTATTATGGCTTGCTTCTCTACTGTTCGATATTCTTTTCTTATTAATGGAGAACCTCGGGGTCATGGGGTGCCTAGTAGGGGACTCCGACAAGGCGATCCTATTTCTCCTTATTTATTCATTATTTTTGTTGAGGGTCTTTCCGCCCTTATTACGCATGCTATTGTAAATGGTAGCTTACATGGTTTACGGGTCTATGATGGTGCTCCAATTATTAGTCATCTCCTGTTTGCGGATGATAGTATGCTCTATGCCCAAGCTACCCCACATGACTGCTTGGTTTTGAAGCACATCTTGGATATTTATGCATGTGCATCTAGTCAACATGTCAATCTCCATAAAAGCAATGTTGTTTTTAGTGGTAGTGTTCTTCCTTCCGCCCAACAGTTTATGGCTCAACTGCTTGGGGTTGAGCAGGTAACCCATCATGAGCATTATCTTGGTCTTCCAACTCATGTTGGGAGTTCTAAGACTGAGGCATTTGCTTATCTTAAGGATAGATTAATGACGAGACGATAATTTCGCGTTGAAAACATGTCTACGTATCGTCAAAGATAGGGGATGGTATAGATTAAGGACCGGGGGTTGTCGTACCCAAGGGATTGGAAGGCCCAAAATCCACTCGGTAATTATGTGGTAACCAAGTTTCTAGCACTAAAATGATGAGACAAGAGATGGATGGATGCAAAGTGTAGTGGATATACAAATGAGTGTAGTGTTCATATTTTTGGTGTTTTGTAAATAAGTGAGCAATGAAAGTGAAATGCAAGTGGTAAACTAACTAAACAAGAGTGATTGAGCTAGCAAACTTAATGCACTCTAAATGCAAGAGGGGGAACATGGAAAGATATAGGAATGGTAGAATGATTGAGTTTTCATATCTAATGAATCAACAACCCTAATGAAAATGCACAACGATTGATTAATGAACCAAAATCCGTATCTTAGTCTTATTAGGGATCTAAGACCAAGTCTCACAATGTATCCCTCTTGTCAAGTATGATTCAAGAGTGACTCTCAATCAACTAGCTTAAGCCATTGTCCGGTTCTTAAGTTCATTAAATGAGGCGTAAAGCTCATAGACTTAGGATTTCAAACAAGCTAAGCCAAAGTTTAACTCATCATGCTCAATGTCAAATGTCTAGAGTGAGCAAGGTAATCAATCTCACAAACTCAAACAAAGATAGATTAAACACATGCTCATTAATTGATTAGATTCCTGAGTAAGCTTCTAACACATGTTGTAATAGGCAATGAACATATTCAACCATCAATCAACATGAATAAACATCAAAGTTATACAAATCATCATCAATGAACTAGGGCATACAACCCTAGTCCCCAACATAAGAATTTATACACACATGCTTGAATAAAACATAAGTAAAGATAGGTTAAGAGATTCTCATGAAGACATCCAGCAGGTCCTTGCTGCCCCAAGAGTTGCTAGTTGCTCCATGCATCACCCTCTTCTTCTCCTTACTCCTTCTTGCTCCAAATTACAAGGTTCATGCAGACCCTTGCTGTTCTTGATGATTCCAGAGCATGTAAGTGCACAAACGATGGTGAAAGCTAGTCCGTAAGGTAAATGGGGGCCTTAGGAACAACTTTCGTGAAGGATGAAAGTCCAAAAAATGGACAGAACTATGAGAAAACTGGCGATTACAGTAGGTGGACGGGTGGTGTCCGTCCGGACATCCTAGGATGTCCGGACGGATAGGACGTATTCTAGAGTGTTTAAGAGCTCTTGGCTCAGCTGAATGGGTTGTGACTTTCTGAATTGATTCATTCCCCCCCTCTATTGATCTGAATATATGTATATAGTAAGGAATATGGCAGTTGTGATCTGAAGTGGTATGGGAGATGATAAAACAAATGAAAAGCAAAAGGAACATGATGGGAGAAATGGAATGATGATGTGGATGGAAGTGAGTGGGGAATATGGCAGATTTTGGCATGTGAGGGGATGGATTTCTGACTTGGCCACATGGAATTGATGCAGCAAAACATGTGAGCTGCTGCCCCTTTGTCTCACCACCACGGTTGGTGGTTCTCCGGCGGTGCTGCCGCCGCTTGTGGTGGTTCTCCGGAAAATCGCCGAAATTCGGAATTATACTCTTCTTTCTCACGAATCTTTGTGTGTTCCACTCCCGAAGCTTTGACTCATATGATCTTGATGTCCAAGAGTCACGGTTGACTTCTCGTCCTTTTCTCGGAAGTGGGCCAAAAGCGCCAAAATGCACCATATTGTGCCAAATTACATCAACTCACATAAATAACCTATAAACATGAAAACACATATTAAACACAACAAAAGGCCTTCGGAGAAGCTTAATTCCCGTGATTAGGAATACAATTTGCACGACAAATATGTGCAAATCAATTAACTAAGAAACTCACGGGGTGGAGGACTAAATTGCTTAGCAGTGCTGGCCGTGAGATTTTGATTAAAGTGGTTGCCCAAGCTATGCCTTTATATACAATGAGTTGCTATCTACTTCCTCAAACCCTCTGTCAGGATCTTCATCAGTTATGTGCTCAATTTTGGTGGGGTGGTACAGAGGACAAACCTGCAATGTCTTGGAGAGCCTGGGATGATTTGTGTAAACCCAAAGCTATGGGTGGTATGGGATTTCGTCATCTCTTTGCTTTTAATCTGGCCATGCTTGCTAAACAAGGTTGGCGGATCCTTTAAAATCCTAACTCTCTGGTTAGTCGTTTGTTTAAGGCTATTTAATTTCCTCACTCTTCATTTTGGCAAGCGTATTCGGGTTCTTCGCCCTTTTATGCCTAGCGTAGTATTTTACATGGGAGGGATGTTCTACGGGCTGGTATTAGTCGCCATATTGGAGATGGACGGTCTACTGATATCTGGTTTGATCCATGGCTTCCTGGTGAGGACCTTACTAGGTATTTTACGTCACGTGTCCACACTGTTGCGGACCTTTTGGTTGGTCCAAGTTCTTGGAATGTGTCGTTGTTAAATGAGCTTTCCCACCGGATTTGGTTCATAAGATCTTTTCTCTATCGCTTAGTGTCCACAATCATGTTGATAGGTGGATTTTGGGAGCAGATAAAAGGGGGGTTTTTTTTTTTGTTAAATCTGCTTATCATGTGGCTCGTGCCATGCTCTTTCATGAGGATTCTTCTACTCTCAATCTCTGTGCCGATTTGTGGAATGGAATTTGGCAAGCTCAAGACCCAGGTAAAGTTAAGATTTGTGTCTGGAAAGCTTGTGCTAATATATTACCTACTCGTGGTCGTCTTAGTGAGCGAGGTATTGATATTGATACCCAGTGTCCCTTATGTGATGAAGAGGTTGAGACACATGTGCATGCACTACAGGATTGTCGGGTTGCTTCTGAGGTTTTGATTACAGCGCAGTTAGCGTTGGTACCCTCTGCAACCCACAATGTTCAACAATGGTTGCTTGTTCAGTTTCAATAGTTACCTAAGTTTGTTTTTGCTCTCTTACTTATGCTATTGTGGGCTATTTGGCGTAATCGAAATTCCCAAGTTTGGGATGATGTATCCAAGTCTGCTGATGAAATTGCCCCTGTCACTTTGGGTTGGTGGGAGGAGTATCGTTCAGTCCATTGCTCAACTCCTGTACCGCGGATTTCCTCTTTGCAACGTTGGAAACCTCCTACGTGTTTTGTCAAGTTAAATGTTGATGCTTCCTTTAATTTGGCTTTAGGTGCAACTGGATTGGGAGATATTTTTCGGGATTCTGATGGTAAGTTTTTGGGTGCCTTTACTGCATTTCATTCTTCTCTGGCTTCTGCTAAACATGGTGAACTAGTAGCTTTATTAATGGGTGTACAAGAAGCTTGTTCTCGACATTTGGTGCCATTGATTGTAGAGTCAGATTGCTTGGACCTTGTTCAAGATATAAAATCCACGTCGTTGGATGCTTTTGAGCTTGGTTTTCTCATTGAGGATCTTCGTCAACTGTTAGGTACAGCTTCCGTTGCCTCTCTTGTTCATGTTCGTCGTTCTGCTAATAAAGTGGCACATATCTTAGCTAGGGAGGCTGGTGTTAATCACCAGGCTTTTGCATTCTTCTCTGTAGCTCCATCTTATGTGGAAGCAACCCTTTCTTTTGATTGTAATGATGTCTAATCAATGAATTTATTCATTCCCCTAAAAAAAACAACATGATTTAAAACCGAAAACTCATTCCTAAAAAAAAAAAACTTTATATGAGTATTAAACTCAACTAGGGTATAGTCTAGTTGGACTATGATAGTGGCATGCCCAACCCTCCATACATTTCTCGAACTTTGGAGTCCCCTCCCCTTCCCTATAAAAAAAAACTCAACTATAAAGCATTTAACAAGAACATTAATTAACACAAAATCTATTAAGCAACATGTCTCCCAAGCTTCCGTCAATCTTAGGTGACCAAAAATTGGCAAGGACATACCTCAGATCTATTATTTTTTTAAATAAACAAAGTATTAGGTGATATTAGTTCCTCTGTAATGACCAATTTGGGGCGTCAAGCGCCCACCCACAACTGAAAGGAAGGGGGCCTTACATCTGGGAATCCACCGCCCATCCCTTTGCTTATGATTTATCAATAAGTTGCAAACGAGCCACTTGCGACAATTGATGACCTTTCCAAGAAGATAATTTGTAGCACACTTCATCCGTAATGACACGAAAATAATCCTGCTTAGGTCTTTCTTTAAAAATTGGAACTCCCAAATAATTGAAAGGAAGCTTTTCCTCTCGAACACCCAAGATATGCTGAATGATCGTCTCTCTCGGCCTAGCGTACTTGCCAAGAAAAAGAGAAGATTTGGCACGGTTAACCACTTGCCCAGAGTTTCTAGCACATTCGTTAAGAAACTTCATTAACACCCTGAGCCCACGCATGTTCCCTTGCATGAATTAACCACATACTTCAATGTTCAGATGAACAAACTTTGGTCAAAACCTTTGAGCAAAACAGTTTGACATGCGTCTAACGAAGGCTTCCTAAGCATTCGCTCAGCCTCCGCCAAATAATATACATTGGTTAAGCACCCTTTTGATGAATGAAGTTATAAAATTTTAAATCGTTTGAACGCAAAAGAGTTTTGAACACGAAATCAAAAGAAAACTATACATATAACTCGTTTGGATAAGAGGCTTCCAAAGAATTATTTGAGATTCCATTTCATAGTACGAATTTCTTTCTCGTCAATTTGAAAGAAGTGAAGAATTTGAAGTATTTAGGTTTTGTACTGTAAGACTGATTTGAGTCATTTTTTAACATGATTAAGAAATCTCGACGTGGTGATTAAGAATACAAGATGAAGTGAAATTCTAGTTGGGGTGTAATAAGTAAGAATGATTTCAATTTTTTTATTTTAATATGTACAATATTGTAATTTCATGTCAGGGTAAAAAAGTAATTCAATAAATTAAATACATTGGGGTCTAGAGAAACAAATATATATTTAAAAATGATTTTAAAAAAAATCTCTTCTCCCAAGAACTCATATGTGTATGTACGTTTTTTTTTTAGGATCGAGTATGTTGTCTACATTTCATGTTGTTAATGCACTATTCTCGTTGCTAATTCCTCTTCTGTTTTTTGCTATCAAAAGATTGAAGGATCCTAATTTTGAGCAGCAATTAAAGGACTTTCGATCAGGACTTTCTGTTAGCAGAACCCCCGAAGACATTTGATACTTGAACTACTGCTGTTCATTCTGAATTGCTTTAGTTGGCAGCAGATCAAGAACCCAACAAAACCTCGAGTGTTGTGCTCAACTTCTTCTCGTATTTCAGGAACTCCACATTTTCATCATCCCCTGTCCAAACCAGAAGAAAAACACGATTGTTGTCAGCACCACAGACATTCTTCTCTGATTTCAGGGAATCTGTGCTTGTCTCATCATCATCATCCCAAGATGGGTCCCAATCACAAGGTAAACGGAGGAAATTAGAACAGACTTCTGGTGCACAGGGAAGTCAAGCTTTGATATGCAACATCTCTGAAGGGAGGGATGTTGATACTCCATCTCATCAAGTAGTGAGCAGCTTGTCACAAATCTCTTCTTCTTTTCAATAGTAAGTATACAGATCCATGAGTCTCTGTTTTTTGCTACAATATCCATGAGTTGCTTCATCATTCTCAACTCATATGTGTATGTATGTAAATTGACGTTCTATAATAAAAAAAACTTATCATAAATTATTTGTTTATGTAAACTGGCATTCAAAAATCTCTTCAATAGTAAATCCATTCTCCCTAACTAGTACAACCCACAGGGTTGGTGGCCGTTGTATCTGCAGTCTTAAAATGTGAGCAAACATGATATTAAATATTTGCAAGGGATATATATCTTGTTTTTTTTTGTCAAATATAATATTAAAAATATTTTTTTTTTCAAGTAAAGACTTGAAATAACTATGGTATCCTTTCTTATGGATTGTATCCCTTCTTACGACATCAGATCTCTGACTTTAGTCGAAATATTTTGAGATTTATGCTATACATGGCTGAATCTCCGTTTTACGCCAATGGCCAAATCGATGTGCCAAAACCACTTGTTGATATTGTGGAAGCTCTTATTGAAGCCGTGTGGCTCGACTCTCAAAAAAATTCGTTTTTTATTGGAGTTGTGGTTAACATATTATTGGGTGCTTTAAATATCAATTTTGAAGTTTGTAGAGACCGGCCAATTAATCCAACAATTGCATTATGTGGAGAGGAGATTCAACCTGATAATAGTGGAAGTTATTTATTCTCTTACTGTGGTATCTAGTAGCAGTATTGAGATAAACAAACAACATATCGTAACGGTATTTTTTTATGGTACACGTGACATACTTCAAAATAGAGCTGTGGCTAGAGCTATTCAACATATTCAGGAGAATCAGGACCACTATAGAATAGACGGTGGATGGTTGTGTATTTCTTCCAACAATTTTCTTGAGCTCTTTGCAACAAAAAGAGACACGGTACGAGTCCACAATGAAAAAACTTACTCAGCAAGTTTTGAAGAGCCACAATGGAAAGAAAATAATTATTTTGATTTTTATGAATCAAATTATATGCTTCTTCAGCTTTCTGTTTAGTCCTAAAAATCAAGCAAGGAAAGTATAAGTCATGTTTGCCCCTAAATGGGATGTTATATGATCACCGTGTTTTTGTTTTAGACTTACTTCTCCACTTGGCCAAATCGCGTGTATGAGCTCATGTTCAGCAATTTCGGGGTCACTTTTGTCCATTGAATAAACCAAAAATAGAGATTCTTGATCAATACTCATGATTCATGAAGTCATACTTCTCATAATACATGTCTAAAATATTAGCGTCTAATTTATGGACTCAATTTTATGCACGTTGTTGCTACCATTTCATATCTGTCCCGGTACAGACCCCATGACGGGTCAGGAGTAGCCCACCATCGCTGAACAGCCCACCTCTGGGCCCATTACCACGCCCCAGCGGCATCTACTTACTCGGTAGGGATCCCCTACCGAGTGCACTGCCTTGACAATGCCCCAGCGGCCCAGGCAACGCCCCAGCGGCATATACTCACTCGGTAGGGATCCCCTACCGAGCCTACTAGCAAAGCCCTGGCGGTACCCCAGCGGTACCAGCAATACCAGGCCGGGTGTACCGACAACAAGCCTTCCCCTTGGCCTTACAGGGACATCTCTCGACCCGGTACCGTGGACACACAGTCCAGTCGGTACCGGCACAGCCACCTGGCAGCACGTGCTTGTCCACTACCTCGCGGATCGCACTAAAGAACGCCCATACCGCACTAGGACCGCACTAGGCACCGCCGTCCCTCGACGCGCGTGTCGAGGTAGTGGAATAATAGAGTATTCCCTCGTGTCATGGGATGTCCCCCACGCCAGGGAAGCTTGTCTCCGACCTCAACTCATATATAAGGAGTCCTCACTCCTTATTCAAGTAAGTTCTCTCCATTCCTAGAAACTCTGCTCAAATCCTCTCGGGACTAACTTGAGCGTCGGAGGGTCTTCGGTCGGTACACGCCGGCCTCCCCTGACCTCCTTTGCCCTTTCAGGTACTCAAGTGCACTCCAGGTGCGTCCCTACCGAGCAGCTGGGAAACGGCAGGAACAGTTTGGCGCCGTCTGTGGGAACCATTTCCACCACTTAGTAACAAAAGCAACCTCACCCAGTGAGGTACTCTACCGGTCAAGCTATGACCAAATCAGCAGGTGATGGCTCACAACCCGCCAAGCAAAGTAAGAAGTCCAAGCAATCAAAGGACACAACGACTATTGCTGGTCTTGAGCCCCTCCACGAGGAAACACCGGCAGCAGTCCACTCCACCGAGTCGGAAACCCCTGAGTCCCACCAGATCGAATCTTCGATGATGGCCAGGCTTGAAGCCATGATCCGGGACCTCCAGGAGAGCAACGAGCGACTACGCCGCGACCAACTCGCGGCGCAAGAAGACAGTGCCCGAGAGATCGGCCTGCTCAGGGAGCGGCTTAGCCTCGAGCATACGCCCAATCACTCGGTCTCGACACAGCTAGGGACCGAGACCCCTCTCAAACCGGCAGAACGCTTGCCAGCCAAGCCAGGGCGTGTGACCAGTCACCCCCAACCGGCAGCATCGACGCCCAAGGTCTCGTTTCTCGATGCCGCGGGAGTGGTCCACTTCCCGGACGAAGACGGGACCGAGGATCACGTTGTGATACCAGTGAGCGCGCCCGCCATAAGTACCAGCGCAGGCGCAGGGGACGAGGGCGCATTGGTCAACCTCTTCCGGGAGCTCAGCGACCGACTCAGAAGGGTCGAGACCGGCGGTGCTAAAAGTGCACCCAGCCTCGGCATAGCAAAGAAGCCAGTCGGTCCGTTCACCAGGAGGATCCATGAGCACAACCGGGACTTCAAGAGCCTGAAGATGGACTCCTATACCGGTAAAGAGGACCCAGTAATGCATGTGACCGCGTTCCAATCCGCTTACAATGGCAAGGGCTATACTGACGAGGAGTGGTGCCACGCCTTCGTCAACACCTTGACTCAGGAGGCCATGCTGTGGTTCTATCAACTAGAACCGGAGTCCATAGACAGCTATGAGCAACTAGTCGAGGCTTTCACCACCGAGTATGCCACGAAGTCCAGCTTCTTCTATTCGGTGGGAGAACTTACCGGCTTCCAGCAAGCCAGCGGGGAGCGACTGGCGGATTATATGGAGCGGTTCAAAGCTGCCTACCGGCGCTGTACCTCCAAGGACGATGTCCGTGCGGCCCAAATCTTCCGAGATGGCCTACAACCGGACGAGTTCCTCAGAAAGCTCAATGCCACGAGCGCTGTCCTCACCTACACCGAACTCATGAACCGAGCAGGGCAATACGCCCGGAGCTACTACCTGACCTACGAACGAAAGTCTCAGCTCAACGCGATGCACAAGGCAAACAAGGCCTCCGCAACCACAGCGGACCCCATCGGGGATAAGCGTAAGCAGGAGCAGGGTGGTGGCTCACGGCCGGACGACTCTCGGCAGAGCGACAAGCGCAACAAGTTCAACTCCTACCGAGGGGGTAATCGCGGCAACAACTGGGAGAACCGCGAGAACAACCGAAGGTATGATCCCCCCAACCGGGAGCGGAATCCCCAACACCAGGCTCCCCAGAGCCACCAACAACGACCGGTATATCAGGTCGGTCCCGGCTATAACAAGCCCAGGGAACAGTTGTACTCCGACCAACGAGGGCAAGGGCAGTACTCCGGTTACTCGGACCGCGGGGAAACCCAGGCCCATCCAAGTCAGTGGCCATACAGCCAACCCGCCGGTATTAACCAGGTGGACGACTCAAGTCAAGGATGGACCGAGACCGGGTATAACCGGCACCCCAAGAAGAAAAGTCCCTGGAGGCACAACCGCCCCCAGAAGTCCAGTAAGCAGGACGGTACCGACGACAGGCTGCTAGTCTGTACAACGTTCAACAAACCCTTGGGGGACATCTACAAGGAAAACCCCCAACTTTTCCCCCAACCATGGCCGAGGCAACAATACGCCGGTAACAGGACTAATACCGGCAAGTTCTGCACCCACCACCAGTCCGGGACCCACACCACCGAAGAGTGTCAGGCTCTCCGGGACGTGGCCGAACAGCTACACCGAGACGGGAAGTTGACCCAGTACACCGGTCAAGCCAATCAAGGCTACCGGAAGGAAATTTTCACCATCAGCGGAGGACCAACCTTATTCGGTACTTCGCGATCTGAGCATAAGTCTCACGTGAAGGAAGCAAAGCAGCACCTGCAATGCTTCTCCGTGCAATCCGCCCCGGTACAGAAAAGGCCTAAGCGAGACCCGTGGAAGATAGAATTCTCCAACGACGAGGAGTCCGGTATCGTGACCCCTCACGACGACCCTCTCGTGATCTCGGCCAAGGTTCACACGGACCTGATGCACAAGGTGCTGGTGGATGGCGGTAGCTCCGCCAACATCATTTTCAAAAGTGCCTACCTCAAGCTGGACCTACCGCTCGAGAACATATCGCGGACGGTGAACCCGCTCATAAGCTTCTCGGGAGATCTAGTCCAACCTCTCGGTAGCATCTGGCTCAACGTAGAGGTCGGCCAGTACCCCAGGTCCCGAAAGGTATCTGCCCACATGCTAGTGGTAGACTGTGAATCATCCTACAATTTCATTCTCGGTAGGCCTATCCTTTGTCAAATCAAGGCCTGTGTGTGCTACTACTTGCTCATGCTAAAGTTCCCTACTCCCGTCGGAGTCGCCTCCATCAGAGGAAGCCAGCCAATGGCCCGGTCATGTTATGCTCAGGAAACTAAGCCACGGCGTCCCTGCCGGGACGTGTGCAATGTCACTACCGGTGACATAGCAGCAACAACCGACAGGCCGGACGACCCCCGGGAAGGAGCAGTGATCATACAGGGCAAACCCCACGAGGAAGTAGAACACATCGCCCTGTTCCCTGAACAGCCTGACAGAGTTGTCAAGATCGGCACCGGCCTACCGGTAACTCTCCGGGGAGATCTGATCAGACTCCTGAAGGACAATGCCTCAATCTTCGCCTGGTCATATGCAGACATGCCCGGTATCTCCACCACCATTATCTCTCATAAGCTTGGTATCGACCCCGCCTATCGGCCGGTACGACAAAAGAGAAGGGTGGGAGACCAGGAGCGATACGAGGCCATGAAGGCAGAAGTAGATAAACTCATGAGCATCGGTTTCATCCGCGAGGTTCAGTATCCTCGGTGGTTGTCAAACCCGGTACTGGTAAGAAAGCCTAATGGGAAGTGGCGGATGTGCATCGACTTCACCGATCTCAATCGGGCATGCCCCAAAGACAGTTTCCCTTTACCGAGGATCGACCAGCTGGTGAACTCCACCGCTGGGCACGAAGCCCTCAGCTTCATGGATGCCTACTCAGGCTACAACCAGATCAAGCTTGACCCCGAGGACCAGGAGCACACCTCCTTCATGACCAACCAAGGTCTTTACTGCTACAATGTCTTGCCCTTCGGGCTGAAGAATGCCGGTGCTACATACCAGCGGTTAGTCAACCGCATGTTCTCCAGGCAGATTGGCAGAACCATGGAAGTTTACGTGGACGACATGCTCGTCAAGAGTATCAAGCAAATTGATCACCTCACCGACCTGCAAGAGACCTTCTCCATCCTCCAAGACTATGGGATGAAACTCAACCCCGAGAAATGCGTCTTTTGCGTCGGTGAAGGTAAGTTCCTCGGCTTCATGGTCAGCCACCGGGGCATCGAAGCTAACCCCGAGAAGATTCGAGCTATCCTGGAGCTAAAATCTCCTAAAACCTTTAAGGACGTCCAAAGCCTCAACGGCAGGATCACAGCCCTCTCCCGGTTCATATCACGGTCTACCGACCGGTGTGCTCCCTTCTTCAAAATACTCAAAACCGGGAAGAAGTTCGAAGGCTGGACCACCGAGTGCGAACAAGCCTTCACTGCTCTGAAAGAATACCTAGCGGCAGCCCCACTGCTCAGCAGACCAGTGCTGGGGGAACCACTGTTCCTATACCTATCGGTATCTAGGACGGCCGTGAGCTCAATCTTGGTCAGGAGCGACAATCGGGAAGACTTACCGGTGGATTATGCGAGCAAGTCTCTACTGGATACCGAGACTCGGTACCCGGAGATAGAACAGCTCATTTTAGCACTCATGGTGTCAGCCAGGAGACTCCGCCCTTACTTCCAGTCTCACCTCATTGTCGTTCTGACCGACCATCCACTACGGCTAATCTTGCAGAAGCCGGAGGCATCGGGGAGGCTCACAAAGTGGAGCATTGAACTCAGCGAGTTTGACATAGCCTACCGGCCCAGGCCGGCAATCAAGGCTCAAGTGTTGGCAGACTTCGTCTCCGAGTTCACACCCGAACACGCCAACACCAATCAACAGCCATCGGCGGAGAAAGCAACTCCCGCCGAGGACGCCCCAACTACCGTTGGTGATCAGTCATTCGATCCAACCATACCGGTCTGGCAGTTGTACGTGGACGGCGCCTCAAACACCCACGGAAGCGGGGCAGGACTCGTCCTCATTACCCCACATACCGAGAGCCCCGACACATCTCATTTGGAGTGTGCCCTCCGGTTCAATTTCAAGGCTTCTAACAACGAAGCCGAGTACGAGGCACTTCTGTCAGGCCTCAGGCTAGCCGGCGATATGGGAGCCAAACAACTCCAAGTCTTCAGTGACTCTCAGCTCATCGTCAACCAGGTCACGGGGGACTACCAAGCAAAAGACCCCACTATGTGCCGGTACGTGGCCTTGGTAAAAGACCTCACAAGTGGCTTCTTGTGCTTCAAATTAACAAAGGTACCGAGGGATGAGAACCAACGGGCCGACGCCCTAGCCAGAATAGCTTCCGCTATTGACCCCAACCTGGGGGACTCGGTACCAATCATCATACTGGAACACCGCAGTGCCGAGACGACACCCATTGAGGTGAACCATTTACGTCTCGAAGAAACGAACTGGATGACCCCAATCCTAGAGTACCTACGAGATGGCTCCCTCCCGAGAAATAATGATGAGGCAAAGAAAGTAAGATTCCGGTCCTCCCGGTACCTCATCATCAACAGTCATCTTTACCGGCGAGCCCACTCAATGCCATACCTACGATGCCTCGGACCCACCGAGTCCCGGGAGGCGATCAGGGAGGTACATGAGGGCATATGCGGCCACCACCCGGGAGGAAGAGCAATGGCTCACAAGCTTGTTAGGCTCGGATACTACTGGCCAACCCTCCTCCGGGACGCCGTGTCATTCACCAGGCAATGCAAGTCCTGCCAATTCAACGCGCCAAATGTACCGAAGCCATCCCAGCCACTAGAAACGATGGTCAACCCGTGCCCATTCGCACAATGGGGCTTGGACCTAATCGGGCCAATGCCAAAGGGTACCGGCGGCGTTGAATATGTGGTTGTCGCCACCGACTACTCCACCAAGTGGACAGAGGCCAAGGCCCTAAAGTCCATCACTTCCCAGCAAATTCAAACATTCATCTGGGAAAACGTCATCTGCCGCTTCGGTGTCCCTCAAGTCATTGTCACCGACAACGGAAGGCAATTCGATTCCAACTCCTTCAGAGAATTTTGCCGGTGCAAGGGCATCACCCTGTACTTCGCATCGGTAGCCCATCCCCAGACCAACGGTCAGGTGGAGGCAGTAAACAAAATCCTGAAGAGGACAATGAGGACCAAGCTGGGCGAAAAGAAAGGCGCATGGCCTGAACTGCTACCGGAGGTACTTTGGGCATACCGCACCTCATATAAGGCTGCCACCGGAGAAACCCCGTTCTCCCTCGCTTTCGGTGCAGAAGCTGTAGTACCGGTTGAGATTAATTCCACAACCCACAGGATCGACACTTTCGATCCAAACGAAAACGAAGAGCAGTTGTGTCTCAACCGTGATCTACTTGAGGAACGCCGTGAACAGGCCAACCTCCGGAACGCAGAACACAAGAACAGGCTCAAACGCAAGTTCGACACAAAGGCAAAGGTCCGGTACCTCAAGCTGGGGGACTGGGCACTACGCCGCGTACGATTAAGTACGAAGGACTCTGCAGCCATGACGTTCAACCAAAAATGGGAAGGCCCCTACCGGGTAGTCGAAGTTGTGAAGCCTGGAACATACCGGCTAATGGACTCCAACGGGTACACACTCCCGCACCCGTGGAACATTGAACACCTCCGCTACTACTACCCGTAGGTCGCGCCCACAAAACACCGGAACACACCGGTAGAAAGGTCCACACCCCCCGATAAAAATTCAGTACAACGGAATGGTCGAGCAGGGCTCCCGCCGGTACTCTTGTAAAAGCCCGGTTACAAACCGGCCAGGAGCAACAACTCCTGTTTAAACATATCAATTTAGCCACTTACAAGCAGTAAATGTGAAACTCTTATAAGTCATGTGGCCGGTACCAGCGACCCCCATGCATAAGTTTCTGCTCCCATGCTCCTATATTAACATGAGGCCGGTACCAGCTACCCCCATGTGAAACTCTTATGTCATGTGGCCGGTACCAGCGACCCCCATGCATAAGTTTCTGCTCCTATGCTCCTATTAACATGAGGCCGGTACCAGCTACCCCCATGTGAAACTCTTATAAGTCATGTGGCCGGTACCAGCGACCCCCATGCATAAGTTTCTGCTCCTATGCTCCTATATTAACATGAGGCCGGTACCAGCTACCCCCATGTGAAACTCTTATAAGTCATGTGGCCGGTACCAGCGACCCCATGCATAAGTTTCTGCTCCTATGCTCCTATATTAACATGAGGCCGGTACCAGCTACCCCCATGTGAAACTCTTATAAGTCATGTGGCCGGTACCAGCGACCCCCATGCATAAGTTTCTGCTCCTATGCTCCTATATTAACATGAGGCCGGTACCAGCTACCCCCATGTGAAACTCTTACAAGTCATGTGGCCGGTACCAGCGACCCCCATGCATAAGTTTATGCTCCTATGCTCCTATGCTCTTATATTAACGTGAGGCCGGTACCAGCTACCCTCATGTGAAACTCTTATAAGTCATGTGGCCTGTACCAGCGACCCCCATGCGTAAGTTTTTGCTCCTATACTTTGACATGCAGCGTGATCCTAGCGACACCCATGTGCAATTTTCATTACATATGGCCGGTACCAGCTACCCCAATGTATGCATCCACGGTGCCGGTATCAAATACCCACGTGAGACGAGTTCAAACAAGAAAGATATATATACCGGAAGACAGACTGATGTATCCAGTCCTCCCGAGTAGACACTTTGAATATTTCACTTTGAATATTTCATAAAGTGAAATTTCATAAAAGAAGGCGAAACACGCCATTATCCAACAACAAGTAAAGGCCTTATGGCCAACAAGTACTAGCTCCCGAGAGAGCAGTCCCCACCGGGACGATTGTTCAGAAATGGGTCGAAACACCCACAAAAAAAAAACAAAGATTACAAGGCCCTTGGCCTATACCACCCACACAGGGGGACTTCATTCCTGCTGCTGCTGCTGCGCTGGTTGGCCAGAGGTACCGGCTTCTTCGTCGATCTCCTGGAAGATAGATTTGTGCTCATCATCAACGAAGTCCTCGGTGACGGTTGGCACCGGGAGTCGACTCCAGTCTTGGGCCGGGAAGGCATCCTTGATCTTGCCAAGAATGTAAGCTCCACCCTCCATATAGGCTGTGGCCTGCTCCACAGCGCGCTGCCGGTCACGCCGGTAGGCCATCACAGCCTCCTCCCTGGCCTTCCCGACAGCCTCCTCCAGCCGCTTGTCGAAGTCGGCTTGGATCCTGGCCACCTCAGAAGCCACAGCAGCCTTGGCCTTCTCCTCAGCCTCTTGCACAAGCCTACCGGCTTCCTCCTTGACCTTGACAAGCTCAGCAGTCGCCTCCTCCTTGAGCTTGTACATGGTGTTGTAGCCGGCCTTCATGTTTTCGACCTGCCCACCGACAGAGCGTAGCTCCTCCCAGTACCGGCGATCCAGCATCAGCTCCTCGTATGCCAGCTGCAAAAGCATACACATATATAAGTGTCTGGCGCTTCAAAAAAAAAAAAAAAAAAAAAAAAAAAAAAAAAAAAAAAAAAAAACAAGACGGTACCTTCTGCTTGCATTGAAAGAGGAGGTCCCGCTGCTGCTTCATTGTCATGGCCGGCAAGTCAGCCAACTTGGACAGCGGGAGAGGGTCCAGCAACGCCTTCCTGGCACAGCCAAGGAACAACTTGGCATTCTCGGACTCGACCTCCCTGCCAAATATGGCATCAGACCCGGTACTGCAGGTCGCCAAGACGGTACCGGCACCCTCCATGGGCCCTTCAACTGAAGCATCTGCCATAACCACCTTTTGCTTCTTCCGGTGCTCCCTCACCTGTTTGACAAACTACAACACTGTAAGTACCGGCATCAAACAAAGACAATATATATGGAGAAGAGGCATCGGGTTTACCTCTTCCCGGGCAGTCCTTTTCAAGGACACCGTAGCAACCTCTGCTGAAACCTCAGCCTCTTCAGCCTCGGGAGCCTCAGGGACCCCCGAGTCCTCCTCCCCCACATCAGCCTCAGAAGTGGCACGCACTCGTTTGGCTTTCTTCTTCTTCCTCTTCCCGGCAGCATCGATAGCAGCACCGGCAGCCTCAGCAGGAGCGCCGGCAGCCTCCGCAGCGACCAGCTGAGCCTCGGGAAGTGGGTCGTCACCCACGGCCTTCCTCAGCTGGTAAAAATCCCTGCGCTCCCGCCCCATGCTTAAATCGTCCGAAAGTCGACGGTACCGACGGAATTGAGGCAAGACTGCAAAGCGCAATACCGACATGAGACAAAAGTATATATAGACATACATGTACAAGTGTGTTACCGGTATCAACTTACAGGGATACGGGATGGGTGCTAGGCCCGAGAAGTGAAGCGAGTACCGGTTGAGAAGAACGGTGGACCTCCTCAGGACTATCGAGATGTTCTCCCGAATCCACTCAATTTCTTCCTCTTGCCTCTCGGTAAGCTTCCTCCAAGACTGGTCAGCTGCACAACACATAAAAAACAAGAGGTTAGTACCGAGAGACAAAACTTGGCACAATTACAAGTATCAACTCGGGAAGGCTATCAACTAGGAGCGTCTCTAAAGCTACAAGGCACTCTCTTCAACGGTGGGTCAGACCCCTCGGGAAACTCCCATTGACCACCGACGAAGAAATATCGGTGCTTCCAAGTCTGCTGGGAGGTCGGATTACCAAACACCAGCGGGTCCCTAATGATCTCCGGGCTCCCGAGCTCATGAGACTCGATGTCCGCCTCACCGGCCATACCTTCCCGGGCAAGAGCACTTTTCTTCAGACAGCACCGGGTCACCTCCTTGTACTTATGTACAAAGTCCTTCAACTCAGTGTCTCGGGGACACTCTGCACAAGGTTTTCCTACCGACTTGGCCTTGTACCAACCCTTATCCGTTTTCGAGTGCTCCTCCAGGGACCACTGGCTGAAGAACACCGCCAAGTCTGGCTCGCCGAAACCACAATGCCGGTACAGGGTATAGAGAGCGTCAAGACACCGCCAGGTGTTGGGATTCAACTGAGCGATGGCAAGGCCAACCTCGGCCAAGAACCTCTGCTGGTACGATGGCAACGGAATCCGTAGGCCCTCCCCAAAGAAGAACGGGTGTACCAAGGTCTCGCCCGGTATCACCGACTCACTCCTTAGCTCTCCCCTCTCCGGTAGGCGCATGGTCACCGAGTCCGGAATACTAAAAGCCTTCCTCAGGGCCACCAGATCATCCTCGGTGGAAGCGCTGAGCTTCAGGCGGTCTACCGCATAACCCGAAGGTACCGGTTCCTCTGGTACCTCCTCCTCAGCAGTCTCTGCCTCCGACCGAGGCTCCCCACCTTCTCCCACTTCGGTGGCCCGCATTGAACTACTGCTCCCGGGAATCAACTGGCCATCTTTGAACGTATTCAACGGCTCTAAGTCTTCACCGGTAGTGATGCCCCTCATCACCGTCTCGAACATACTCTCAATGCGGACGGCGTCCGTACCGGACGAACATGACCGAGTCTCGCTGCTGCTACTCCCGGTACTGGAGGCCACGTCCACAATCTCTACCGACGGGGACCTCTCTGGCTCTTCACCAGAAAAGGCATTGCCGCTCCCTACACTCTGGCTCTCTGAATCAGACATCTGCAAGAGGTAAACTAAGTTGCTCACCGGGACGACAATCCTAAGCCTATGCAACCTAGCTCGGTACTAAGGCAGGACACCGGTACGCAAACTACGTTACAAAAGCAGAAACACATAAAGATAACACAAGAGTTCTCGGTACTTACACTGTCATACGGCGGAAGTCGAGACAACGGTTGGTCAAATTGAACGCTACCGGCAACAGGCTCTCACACTCTCTACCGACAGGTTTCAGAGCTCTGGAATGAAGAAATTCAAGAATGAGGTGAAGTGAACTCTCTTCACCCCTATATATATAGCGGGACCTGGGACATCTGCACCGTACGACACCAACCGTCGCTTCACAGGATGACGACACGTGTCAATGCAACGGTTGAACTCCCCATGCAGTTCCAAACCGCCCGAGAGGCGACACGTATCGCCCCACTACCTCGGCAGTTATTGCCCCACTACCTCGGCAGTTACGCCAAGCATACCAACAGGCACGACCTTGGCAATTCCCTTAGAACTCGGAGCGGTTACAACTCCCTCCCGGGAGGAACCCCTTGTTCGAGGACTTGGGGGACTACGTGGGCCGACCCTAAGCGCCGTGGCTGCCACACCGACACTTGGCTACGTCCTGATATGAACTTTTGGACTAAGTCCCCGACCAAGCACTTCCTCTTGCTCGGGACTTGGGGGACTTCTGTTGCTACCATTTCATATCTGTCCCGGTACAGACCCCATGACGGGTCAGGAGTAGCCCACCATCGCTGAACAGCCCACCTCTGGGCCCATTACCACGCCCCAGCGGCATCTACTTACTCGGTAGGGATCCCCTACCGAGTGCACTGCCTTGACAATGCCCCAGCGGCCCAGGCAACGCCCCAGCGGCATATACTCACTCGGTAGGGATCCCCTACCGAGCCTACTAGCAAAGCCCTGGCGGTACCCCAGCGGTACCAGCAATACCAGGCCGGGTGTACCGACAACAAGCCTTCCCCTTGGCCTTACAGGGACATCTCTCGACCCGGTACCGTGGACACACAGTCCAGTCGGTACCGGCACAGCCACCTGGCAGCACGTGCTTGTCCACTACCTCGCGGATCGCACTAAAGAACGCCCATACCGCACTAGGACCGCACTAGGCACCGCCGTCCCTCGACGCGCGTGTCGAGGTAGTGGAATAATAGAGTATTCCCTCGTGTCATGGGATGTCCCCCACTCCAGGGAAGCTTGTCTCCGACCTCAACTCATATATAAGGAGTCCTCACTCCTTATTCAAGTAAGTTCTCTCCATTCCTAGAAACTCTGCTCAAATCCTCTCGGGACTAACTTGAGCGTCGGAGGGTCTTCGGTCGGTACACGCCGGCCTCCCCTGACCTCCTTTGCCCTTTCAGGTACTCAAGTGCACTCCAGGTGCGTCCCTACCGAGCAGCTGGGAAACGGCAGGAACACACGTGTATTATAGTAAGAGTTTCACCCTTGCAACCACCATATATAGCAACATATAGTAAAACTTTGAAGCATGCAAAATTCTCCTTCGATCGTCATATTATTACCAGCTATCATTTTTGAAAAAATAGGGAACCACTGCTTTCGGATCAGTGGATAAGAGATTTCATTTTCCATATCTGAGTTAATTAAAAGAATTATTAATTAAGAGCTAGGTTAACTAAAATACAGTAATCCCTACGCAAACATACCTGAGTTTTCTAGTCTAGCTCATGTATGGTCAAAAGATACACACACACACACACACACACATATATTGGTCATCTATCATTATTTGACCATAACTTTGTTGTAAGCTAGACGTCAAACATTAACTTTGTTTGACAGATCAGCTTTATGACTTTATCAGACATATAATACATCCCTACTCAGACTTGCATGAGTAGACTAGGTCAATGCCTCTTCACCAATCATGTTTTCCTTTTGTTCTGCAAAACCTGTAAGAGCTTGCCAATTGCCTGATCTTAATGTTGTAGTGTCAATATTTTCTTCATGCTCAACATGTTTACCCTTTGGAGAAACACCATATAGTTTAAAACCCTCGCTTTCACAACATTAGGCGACAAACATCTCAAATCTCAATTTCTCCTCGTATTGCTTCTGATATTTGGCTACATACCCAGAGTGTGTTGTAGTATATTCAGCTAGGTACTCTTGTACAAACTCATATGCTTGTTTCACCGATTTTGGTGCCTTTTTTTTAAAGCTCATTGTACATTCCATCCCAATGGATACGTGATCCTATTAATGTGTACATTATGTTTAAATTGGAAGACAATTAATTTTTTTTCCTTGTATGTAGTTATAACAAAGTGTTCAACGAAGTTTATGGTATGGATGTCGGTGATTCTAGAGTCGATGCATATGATTATGTCACTCTTGAATCTAAAACTGATGTTGGTCGTTTCATTGGAAATTTTCATCTTTTTCTCCATAGCACTTTGTTCCAGTTTCTAATGTATTCTTTTAAAACATCAATGAGCTCAAGGTGTGATTATTCATTAGATCTTGCTATTATTTTGATGTGATGTGAGAGGTCATATCGTTTAAGGTTCGACTTGAAATGTGTGATGTGCATAAAATGGCATGGGTAAGCTAGTGACTTAACCAACATAACAATACATATACTGTGCATAGCTTCTAGTAGCAATATCCAACCTAAAAAATTAATTCCGACAAGTATTGACATTAAAATTGATCACACTTACAAAAGGTAATCGAAAAGAAAATAAAACAAAATTCTACTCTTGCGAGATATGTCATTATAGCCCAAACTACCAAAATGACCTAGATCCCAAATCCAAAGCCTAAAATCGACCCATAAAGTGAATTTAGATCAAACCCTAAATTCTCTATTTAGTAGAATATTTTTACCAAATGAATATTTTACTTTTAGAGATTAAATTGCAGGAGCATGCAAAAAAAAAATTTAACCAATCTAATAAGGTATAATATGCTATTAATTACAAAAAAAAATGTGATGTGCTTAGTAGTTGGGACAACAATGTTTTGGAACATGGATAATAAGCTGAGAATTTTCAATGGATGTTCTTATTCCATTATATAAGGAAGCTATGCACGCGCTTATGACAACAAATCAACAATATAAAGAACTTAACATTACACCAAATATATCTTGAGTTGAAAAATTTGTATGTACCTCAGTAACATTGGATAACAATATTGAAAGTAAAGTCATGAAGCATAATAGGGTTGCTTTGTTACTAAGTTTTGATTTTACATTTTTGGTTATAATTAATACTTTTTTTTTTGTTATACTTCCATACGATGCTAGCATAATTGTCTTAACCCAAAAACAATTATGTTAGCACCGTAACTACTTGCAAGAGATTGGCGTTGTATATGTGACACATGAAGATCGTTTTGTTGAAGACGCATAAGCTATCATCATATTGGATGAACTTTTATTCTCAATGGTGGCTACCACCAAACAAGTACAAGTTTAAGTTGACCCAAGCGACAAATCAGGAAAACAAAAATAAACAAGTATAACTATTTGTTCTATAAATAAGGATCGAACTTTAACCAAACATTGGAGTTGAGAAAAAAAAAAACACACCCACATCCACACAAACACAAAGCTATTGTCTTTCAAAACCACAAATCCAATTTCTGGCTATAACTTCTGTTTCGTTCATGGTTTAGTAGGTGTGAAAGCATGTAAGCCATTATGAGAGGTGTTCAAGTCCATGCAGTGATCCTTTGCCACTAATGTCGCTTGCAATTTTTCACGCACTCATCGTTTTCACCTATTATGAGATTTGAGATGCATTAAAGATGTATGACTAGCAACTTCAGTATATCATAATAGAAGAATTAAAGTTGTATTTTTGTTTTTGCTCTGATAGCTATATACGTTTGTGTTGATACTACTTGAAGGGACTGTTCACCTAGACTATATATAAAATTTACCGTCGGAATGAATGCAATATAGAATGTAATACATGTCATAATTATAGCCTTGGATCTTGGTGTTTTGACACATTATATGTTCAAAGCCATTTGTTGGAGATCTGGTTCTTCAGGATGATAGAGATATGAAAACTCCTGGCCGGATAGTTTCATCCAAGGTTGAAGGATGTAATTAGACATGACAATGATGTGTGAAATGGATGTGTCAGAGCTTGATCGGCAAATATGGGAGAGGGTGAATGAATGTGTTCACTCAGGGGTTGAACCTAAGAATTATTCTTAATTCAACAGACCAAAACTTTGCTCCATTGCATGTTCATAAAACGGTGTGATGCGCAAGGATTTTAAAATGCAAAGACTTAGCTTGCAATTACTTATGTATAACTTAATTTGAACATTCATGGCTCCCACGTTGCGCATTTAAATGAACCATACCCTCTTCTCTTCCCTCGTGTGACTTAACTTATACCAAAATGGAAAGACAAAGACTAATCAACTTGGATGGTATGAGATATAGTGATCATCCCAATTGGCACATTTTCCATTTGTTTTTTAGTTTCACAATTGACTTGATATGCTTTAAATTTTAGAAAGTAGTACGTTTATTATCTTGAGAGATATACGCTTTCACATTGACTTTAGGCGATTGTATAAATTATGAAGCTCAACAAGATTAGATTCATGCACACAAAGACATGTACTCAATGACGGGTCTAGAAAATCTTTTTAAGAGGGGTAAGATTAAAATTTTCATGAGAACAATAATAATAATAATAAAAATCAATCTACATCGATATAGTACGTAGAAAAAGAAACTAATTCCTTAATGGATAACATGAAGTAGAATAAATTGTTATCAAATTAAATAAATATTAGTCAGACACCTAAAATATGAAAAAGAAAAAAAACATAGTTTTACAAAACCGTGAATTCAGATGTCAATGAGAGTTCAATTATTACAATATATAGTCACTAAAATCATTCAAACCTGAAAAATTAGAATTGAAAATTAATGGCTCCCACGTTGTACTTTTTTTTTTTTCTATTAATAAAGTTATTTTCGTAAAAAAAAGAAGTAATTATAGAATTATCTAAGAACCAAAAAGCCATGCATATAATAACTTAGCAATTGCACTTGCAAGATTCAATTGATTAATTCAACAGACCAAAACTTTGCCTCATTGCATGTGCATAAAACAGTGTGATGTGCAAGAGTTTTAAAAGGCAAAGACTTAGCTCGCAATTACGTACGTATAACTTAATTTGAACATTCATGGCTCCCACGTTGCACATTTAAATGAACCAGACCCTCTTCTCTTCCTTTGTGTGACCTAACTTATACCAAAATAGAAAGATAAAGATTAATCAACTTGGATGGTATGAGATATAATGATCATCCCAATTGGCACATTTTTCATTTGTTTTTAGTTTCACAATTGACTTGATATGCTTTAGATTTTAGAAAGTAGTACGTTTATTATTATCTTGAGAGATATACGCTTTCACATTGACTTTAGGCCATTGTGTAAATTATGAAGCTCAACAAGATCTGATTCATGCACACAAGCACATGTACGCAGTGGCGGATCCAGAAAATCTTTTTAGGAGGGGTAAGATTAAAAACATTTATGAGTGAGAACAATTATAATAATAATAAAAATCAATCTACTTTGATAGAGTACCTAGATAAAGAAACTAATTCCTTAATAGACATGGCTTTTTTCGCTGTTTAGAGTTCACTTTCCTCATGGAACCTCATTGCCAGATCTCTTTCTTGTGGCTCAGCTAACATCTCTTAATCCTTCCTCATGACTTTTGTGGTTCATTGCAGTCTGCAATCTTCTTTGGTGCTTATGGATTGAACACAACAAGCGAAGGTATGATGGTGGAGTTTGTTGTGCATTTAAATTGCAACAATTTTTTGTTTTGTCCTTGAAAGACTCTGTGGCTCTAGCTTTCTCCTCCTCCACATCTAGTTCGTGCTCACTGCCAATCTTTGGTCTACTGAGATTATCTCCCCTAAGTACATCGGCTCCCAAATTCACTCTAGTGTGTTGGAATCCTCCTCCTCTTAATTGAGTGAAGGTAAACACGTAGTGGGCTTTGGTGGTGTGTTCCCGTGTAATGCAGCCTCTTTCATGGGGGCTTTTTCATGCAAAGTCAATGTAGCTAGTGTGATTGAGGCAGAGTTGTTGGCGGTGATTGAAGCGATTAGATTGGCTTGAAATAGACTCTTTATTGATGATTCATTATTTCAAGACTCCTAATCTTGTCCCTTGGCGTCTCAGGGTTCCTTGGGTTGATTGTCTCCATGTTACAAAGCAGATGAATTTTCATATTTTTCATGTGTACAGAGATGGGAATTCAGTTGTCAATGTCTTTGCTAACTATGGCGATGCTCATCATGGTTCTCACTAGTGGGATGCCTTGCCTCAATTCCTTGTTTACTCTTATGGTCATGATCTCTCCTCTAAGGTCTCGTATTGTTTTACTTAGTGTTAGTTTGAATGGGATCTTCTTTTAGGTTCATTCTTGTTGGTTTCCTGCTTAAGTTTGTCATTCACATGTTCATATATGATGCTAGTCTAGCAGCTCGAGTAGATTTGCTCTCTTGTGTGTTGCTTTAGGTCTGGCTTTGTATTTGGTACTCCTTCTCCTCGATCTTTCAATAAATTTTTCTATTTTTTGGAAAAAAAAAACATGATTGGTTGTGCAAGTTTAGATTGTGGCTTTACTTTCTCTTTTCATGAGTCCTCCTTGAGCTAGATTGGATTTATTGGTCTTAATGACAATATTAGCCGAAATTTTTCTGTTGGAGCTGGCAATTGCTGACAGTAGCAATACATGGTGTATGTATTGTTATAAGTTTCGAATCATTGATTAGAGGTCGAGCTTTAGAATCATCGATTATAGGCACGGAACCAAGAATTGAAATTGAGGTTGGCTAAATTTACTTTATGCTGGCGAGGAAAATTCTTCTTAAAATTTCGGCAAGAGGATACTCTTTGATAAAATATTTCTAAAAGTACCCATCTTATCCTTCCATGTTCTGTTGTACTCCATATCTCTCTCCCTCTTTATCTTACTGTTGGTGTCCCTAGGTCTTGATCCTCTATCTCTTGTTATCTTTATGGATGCTTTTCTCTTCTTCACAAAGGCAATATATTTTGATACGCTGACCATCAAGACTAATCAACCCGGTAAGAACGTTAGTCAAAAACGGCAACGATCAAAGTGGTAGATGCGATGGGTTAAATGAAGGTCAACGAAATAGCCTCATCTGGCTTTCTCTAGAACTTATGATCATGATTTCATGATAATCCCATTGATTGGGTGAGTACATGCACCACCAATTTTGTGACTCAGGGGACATAACCCAATTGAAGGTTTCTACTACCCACATGATTTGGTTCTTTGATATGGAATTGATGATCAATTATACTTGGATCTGTAAGAAATATATACAACTCGCAAGCTAGTTTCACTTTGTTTTCATAATATCTTGCATGATTGAAGATCATGGTTATAATATATGTATATTAAAAAAAAATTATCAAAAAATTGGGGGGGGGGGGCCTGCGACACACCCTAGCCCTCCCTTAGTTTCGTGCCTGATCGATTAGGCCACTTGTGTGGTCTTCTTAAGATGCTCATGCTAAAGATTGTAATTCTTAATTGATTAATAAAGTCTCTGTTTTTCTAAGCATAATGTAGTTACTATATCATTTAGGGAAAAAATTACCTTTAGTCCCTGAACTATGACCCGTTCGACACTTTTGTCCCTGAAGTTTGAAATATATCACTTTCGTCCCTGAAGTTTGAAAATCATTATCACTTTCGTCCCTGGCCGAGGGTTTTCACCGAATAAACCTCTGATTCCGGCCAAATCGGAGGACAACACCCACTGGGCTTTGAAGCTCTCATTAAGGCGAGTTCAACGCCACCAACCTCGCCTCAAACCGTCGTCGGATGACGGAGAATTTTACAATTAAAGTTTCGGCCACTATCGACTTTCGGGCTAAATTCGAGCTATTCTAGGCCGAATTGAGCTTAGCCCCAGTTATAAAAGTTACTCTTTTCATCCTTGCGAACATTTTGGCATAGGTTTTGCACAATTTTGTTCCGGTCAGGGACGAAAGTGATAGTTGGTGTTGAAGTTCAGGGACGAAAGTGATATAATTCAAACTTCAGGGACGAAAGTGTCGAACGAGTCATAGTTCAGGGACGAAAGTTATAATTATCCCTATCATTTATTTATCGCATAATTAAGCCTATGGCAAGTCCATTCATTATAGTTGATATTTCATAAGGAGCTATGTAGATCAGAGATTAAAACCCATGACCACATGCAGTGGAATAGTAAACGTAGGTAGCTGGTAAAAGTTTTATAGTACTTTTGAATGATTGTTTGCTGGTTAGTTGAGTAGTAAGTTCGTGATTGTAGGTGAATTTGATGGAAAAGCCAAAGCTATATATGGCGATCATTGTTTTGATGATCATCCAAACGATAATTAGCTTAATCGATTTAGAAAATAGTTAATTTAATGAGGATTATTTTGGCTTTAATTTGAAATGTTGATTGCATTCCTCTCTTCAAGTATTTGTGTCAGCTGCAGCCACAACTTTATTCACAAGAGCTTCTCGTTTTTATGTAATAATGTTAATGTTATCTAATAGGTTTCTGAATTGTCAAAGAACATAATGATCACTGTCGAAAGTCTTCGGCATTTGATTTATCTTCCTTCTCTTCACAAATTGTTTTGTTTTGAGCAACTGTAATTCATGAAATCGACAAAAAGGCTTGGCTAAAGAGCATATCAACACACCATTGCGTCTATTAATACAATAGGGTCACTAACTGGCTCTAACACCTGCTCGGAAAATAAGATAAGTGCCCAATTAAGTTCATACAAATCACAATTAGATACTTACAACGTCTAACATGCATTCTAATAATAACTCTTTGCAAGTGGAATTGTTATGCCCAAGACCTTGAGATCCATATTCTTTTGTAGTAGGCCGGCCGCGGCCTGCCTACGGTTACTGCTACTTGAGAAGAACTAGCTAGTCTTTGACACTGATATGTCTACTTGTGGAATAGGATGTACGACTGTCAAATTGTAGCCGTTAGTCGTAAAAAAAAATGGGCGCTTATAGCTAACCCTAATTGCTCCACCATTATTTGCTTCATGGCTGCTACGCCTCTGCATTGTCACTATATAGTTGGGAATATTGCTTTTCTTACTGTTTGTTTTCGGAAAAATAGTTCTGTTCTGTTTCCCATGAAGTTTCAGCTTTTGAGTATGAAGATCATAACTACAGTATTCCATGTGTGCATGTCATGGTGTTTTCTCTGAATGTAAGTATACAACTGTATTAAGTGCTGAAATTGGAATTACTAATAGCTGTTTGATGAAATGATCAAGTATCAAGAAGAAAACATGTGATCAGTGAGGGTTTTCTTCCCATTTGTTCATCACAAGTTCTTAGAGTTTTAAATTTGTTCAAAGTCTATAACAGACACCGCAAGGGATATTCTGATGAAGGCCCTGACTGGTGTAGTGGTTATTGATGACCGACCGCGCATCTAATTAATAACTTTCCTACACCTTTGGAGGTGTCAAACAAAGATGATGTTGCAGTTGGCCGTGATGTGTCCCAAGAGGACCGGGAACTATGCATGGTAATTAAGACTAATATAAGTATATAACAGCACATCATGTTCTTCTAATCTTACTGCATAATTTTCACAAGCCACTAATGGGAATCTCTAAGGTCTCGGTATATATTTCACTATTCACAGTGAGTTGTGCTTGGGTATCAAACAATAAAAAAATAGGAAAATTTAGAGCATTTTAGTAATCTCGTATTTTATCTACTACTTGCTCTTGCTTAATTAGGATTTTCTTTCCTTGTTCTTGTAGGAATAGTGTTCTTGCTTAATTCAATAATTCCCATTCAATTCAACACAGTACCCACTGTAGACTATGGTGGTGCTCAGGTGCTATTGCTAGCTCCAAGCCTCAAACTCCTTTCGGAACAAGTTGATCTATCCAAAAAGTACTCTTCTTTAATATATACTGCTTTTAAATTCGATCTAGGCACTTTTCATTAATTCTTATTCATTTTGACCCAGTCAAGTTAAGGATGCTCTTTTGTTTAAACCTTCCTCAACAAGGAATAAAGTACCTGATGATGGGGAGCATAGGTACCCACAGCCCCTTATCCATGTGAGAGATTCTAGAAGATTCTTGGCCTGAACTTCTCATAAGGGTTAAGGGCTTAAGGCATTGTGATTGATTGGTCCCTTAACTTCCAGAAAGGTTCTTGGCCAGAAAGTTCACTTTCAACATCATTTAAACACAGTAAAAAAGTGAAATGAAATCATCTGAATGTACCAAATTTGTTAAATACATTATTATCCACCTATCTCAAGTGGATGAAATCTTAGTTTAGCAATTTAGTACTTGGTACTTTACACTTTAATTATAAACCAAGAGTAAATTATGCAAATGCTCACAGGTCAACCATCATGGCGTTGCTACGTGTCAAAATGCAATTCGACTCCTCAAAAATATGAGAAGTAAGTCAGTGTTGCCAACAAAAAAAAAACTGAGAAGTAAGAAGTGATTGCTGCGAAGCTGCAGGGGAATAACTACAAAAAAAAGTCAAGATTCTCTAGACTACGCATAACTGCCATGACAAGTTGTGGCCAAAAAAAAAAAAAACAGAGCTGCCATGACAAGTTATTTACACTGTTGAAATGTACTTGAAACTTGAAGACCAATCTTTGACCTCGGTTCTCTTTTTCTTCCTATAAATATTGGCTTCATTAGCTTTTCTTCTTGCACAGAAAGCAGTTGTTACCTCTGAGCTTACATTTGAAAGTCAATGTGACCTTTGCATTACATTCTTTTAGCTCTTTTAGTTAACTTCATGCCTAATGAAATTTTAGTATTATGTCAATTGCATTTCCTTTCAAAGCTTGTGTTATGTTCTGCATTCTCTTTACTTTATAGAAATTGTAATCAGTTGAGAGTTACTAATTTCAATTTTTACTTTGAAACAGCAGTTGCCATTATCAACTAGTCACCATGGTCAAGACAATTAACTTGTATGGATTTCCCACTGTTGAGTCTCCAGAAGCAGTGACGAAATTTTTGGAGGACTACACTGGAAAAGGAACTGTTTGCGATGTGAAGGTTCTTCCTCCAAAAGATGGAGTATCAAGATCATCTGCCATAGTTCAATTCACAACTGCAGAATGTGCTGACATAATACTTCCATTAGCTGATGATCGACGCCTGTGGTACGGGGAGTCCTATCTGAAAGCTCGAGAATGGAAGCTTGACATGGCACCCAACTCAAAAGTCTTGGAGGAACTTGCGACCCTTCACTTTGGATGCAAGATATCGAAGGAGCAGTTTTCGGTGCTTTGGACAAAATCAGATGTTTCTGTGAAATTTGGGAAGGAACTGAAAAACATGTGCTTGTCTTTCTCCTATGATTCTATTGAATACAAGCTTGAGCTCCCCTCTGAAACTATTTGCCGGATTGAGCTTCACCGTCCATGTGGTCAGTTTGCAAAGTTTCTTCTCTTCCAGGTTTGTCAAAGTTCTTACTATTCTTACTAATTGATTCCCCTTTTTCCTGCTCCTCATATATATATCCTTTATGCACTTGTATTTAAATTCTATTAACTTCTAACTTTTGCTATCATCAAGTTTATTTTCTAGTAACATATACTATGTTAGTCACATTTCACTAGATATATCATTAAACATATATATAATGAGTATTTCTGGAGTGTGTTTAAGTAGGGACTGATTTATACCCAATATACTCGTTTTGTCTTTTAGATAAAGTCAGCTCTGGATAATATACGTAGACATAGTTTCTCTCTGTGAAACTTAAGTGTGATGATGTCATCATATTTGATTACTATTTCAGTTCTAATAAAGTTTGAGGATTTGAGCACTTACCTATTGCATTATATATATTTCAATGTGAATGCTATTGAGTGCTAGACTTTGTGTGTCACTTGGGGGAAATACCTAACATTTTTCTCTTGTTTCTCTTCTTGCCAGTTACGTGGTTCCCCTCGGATTTATAAGAAAGATGTAACTGTGGCTTCTAACTGGGTTCGAGAAGTTGATTTCACTCCTTCATGCTCCATTGGGCAATCCTCTTCACTATGCTTGGAACTTCCATTTAGGTGTGCACTTCCAGACCTACACAAGAGTTTCGTGCATTTTAATGAGAATGAAGGACAGTTTGTCCTGCAGAGAGGTAACACTTTCTCCTACAAATCAGCTCTTGTTCCTATTCTGGCTCCACCCCTTGGCATTGACTTGCCATACAAAATATTGTTCAAGAAAAATTCACTAGTTCAACATGGTTGTATTCCTGGGGAAGCTCTTGATTTCAATTTCTATGATCTAGTTGATCCTACTAGAATAAAAATTGAATATATAGAGTGTGCCTTGGACAAACTGTTTAACTCCAAGGAGTGCTGCTATGAACCTGTGAAGTGGCTTCATGAGGAGTACAACATGTACAAGGCAAGCAAGCGAGTTCCTCACTCACCATCTATTTCTTTAGATGAAGGGTTTGTGTATGTACACAGGGTTCAGATTACACCATCTAAAGTATACTTCTGTGGTCCAGAGGTAAATATTTCCAATCGTGTTTTACGGAATTATCCTGAAGATGGTGATAATTTTCTTCGGGTTTCTTTCGTTGATGAGGACTTGGGGAAGATGCGTTCTGTGGATTTGTCTCCGCGGACAAGTAGTACAGAAAATGAAAGGAGGACTAGAGTTTATGAAAGGATACTTTCTACTCTAAGAGATGGCATAGTGATTGGTAAAAAGAAGTTTGAGTTTCTAGCATTTTCAAAAAGTCAGCTGCGAGAGAATTCTGTGTGGATGTTTGCTTCTAGAAGGGGGCTTAGTGCACAAGACATCAGAGACTGGATGGGAAATTTTAGTCACATTAGAAATGTGGCTAAATATGCTGCCAGGCTTGGTCAGTCTTTCAGCTCATCTAGGGAGACTTTTAGTGTTGGATTCGATGAAATTGAAGTCATTCCTGATGTAGAAATTGAAAGGGGTGGAATCAAATATTGTTTTTCTGATGGAATTGGGAAGATATCTGCTGATTTTGCTGAAATTGTGGCAAGAAAATGTGGGATAAGTTTTACTCCATCAGCTTTTCAGATCCGATTAGGCGGCTACAAAGGTGTGGTGGCAGTCGATCCAACATTGTCAAACAAGCTGTCATTGAGAAAGAGCATGTTCAAGTTCAATTCACAAAACACAAAGTTAGATGTCCTGTTATGGAGCAGGTACCAGCCTTGTTTCCTCAATCGTGAATTGATTACCCTATTGTCCACCCTCGGAGTTCAGGATCGTGTTTTTGAGAAGAAGCAGAAACATGCAATGAATCAGTTGGAAGGCATTCTAACTGATCCATTGAAAGCACGAGAGGCACTGGAATTGATGTTTCAAGGAGAGGCGACCAAGATTTTAAAGGAAATGCTGATGTGTTATAAGCCAAATGCAGAGCCATTTCTTGCATTGATGCTACAATCATTCTGTGAATCAAAACTTGTAGAACTGCGGAGCAAAACACGAATTTTTGTTCAGAATGGAAGATCTATGATGGGATGTCTTGATGAAACTGGGACATTGGAATATGGTGAGGTATTTGCGCAATGTTCTCACCGTGCTATCTTCAGTGGCAGCACTACTTCAACTGCAAGCCAAGACAATTTTATTGTTAAGGGCAAAGTAGTTGTTGCGAAAAACCCGTGTTTGCACCCGGGAGATGTGCGTGTTCTTAGGGCTGTGGATGTACCGGCGCTACACCACATGGTAGATTGTGTTGTCTTCCCACAAAAAGGAAAGAGGTAACTTTCAGATTGCTTAATGCTTACATTTGTATTTTTGTCTTTCTTTGTTTGACAGTAATTTGTTGCCTTAACTATATATACTGACTACAACTTTTTTCCATTAATTAGGCCTCACCCTAATGAATGCTCGGGCAGTGATTTGGATGGAGATGTTTACTTTGTTAGCTGGGATCGTGACCTGATTCCCCCGAAGCCAACTCAAGCCATGAACTATGCCCCAGCACCAACTGTAGAATTGGATCATGATGTTACAATGGAGGTATGGTATTTTATTATTTAAGTTTTTTTTCGATGGGAATTTTATTATTCAAGTTATCACATAAAATGTAGTCGAGTATATTTTTTAAACAAGAATAATATATATATTTTGTTCTGCTGTGTTTCACTTGCAGGAAGTTGAGGAGTTTTTTACCAACTACATAGTAAATGACAACTTGGGCATCATTTCACATGCACATCTTGTCTTTGCAGACAGAGAACGAAAGAAGGCTATGAGTGCTAAATGTAGGAAGCTCGCCAAGCTCCACTCCGATGCTGTTGACTCTCCTAAAACCGGTGAGGTAGTGAAACTGCCGCGTAGTCTGCGTGTCAAAGAATACCCAGATTTCATGGAAAAGATTGACAAACCCACCTACAAGTCCAAGCGTGTGATTGGGAAGCTTTTCCGACAGGTGAAAGATGTTGATCTAGGATCACATTCACACTCTTTTAAATTTAAGTCCTTCACTAGGGAAGTGGCTATGATGTTTTATGATCCTGACATGGAGGTAGATGGATTCGAAGATTACATCAATGATGCCATCAGTTACAAAAATGAGTATGACTACAAGCTGGGAAACCTGATGGACTATTATGGTATCAAAACTGAAGCTGAAATACTGAGTGGAAACATCACCAATGTATCAAAATTCTTCCACAAGAGAAAGGACTTGGACTCCATTATCTACGCGGTGAGGTCATTGATGAAGGAGGCTAGGACGTGGTTTCTTGAGAAGCTGAAAAGTGATGATCAGTCGAATTTTGGAACTGATATCGATATTGTATATGCAGCAAAGGCATCAGCCTGGTACCATGTTACATATCATCCTCGTTACTGGGGTTGCTACAACAAGGGTATGGCAAGAGATCATTTCCTGAGTTTTCCATGGTGTGCTTTCGACATGCTCATCCAGATCAAGAGGGGTAAAACAAGTAATCACTGAAGAGCCATTTGACTTGGCAACCTAAGAGCACCAAGGTGCATGTCTGTCTGTAAATTGAAAGACTATCCCTTAGCTGTTGTGTTTTCCCTTGATTTTAATAAGATTAGCAATACATATATATGTTGTATTTAGTTCTGTATGGTTGACTTGTTCTCGTGTAGTCAGATTCCTAATTGTAGACATAATGTATCAGTATAAGAATCTCCAAGATGGAGAAGAATAAAAATTCAAAAATTCTGATGAATCAATATTTTTCATGTTATGATATTTTGTGATGTTATCAGATATATCTGTCAAAGACTTTTTGTCCAAGCACACAAGAGCTCCCATTCTGTTTTCACAAGTATTCTCATTTACTTATAGGGGCTACTTATATTTGCAACTAAGGTTACAACTTTCTAGCTATACGAGTATTTAAGGTCTGTGTGAATAGACCTGCAAACCAACAGAAGGCTATCACCTACATCCTACCATACTTGTGCTTTGTATGCATCCTCCATCATTATCAAAGAAAATATGGGAAAGGGGCAGAGGTACCTATTTATTGATATAAAATGAGCTAATGCTCTAGAAATGGCATACATTTCACCAGATGCATGTCTAGGGTATCTGCATCAGACAAGGCATGTAATTGAGAGAGAAAGAGAGAGAGATCCTCTATCAAGGCTAAAGTCAAAATATTTTGGCTTACGATTTTGCATCGCCAAATTTCCACCAGTCTGGTTCATACCACTTGTGTGTCCTGTGTAATTAAGACAACACAAATGTTAGGTCCAATGTAAATGTCTTGTAACTTTAAAAGTTTTCATCAAATAGAGCATAATTTCTGCACGCACGGTTCAGAGAAAACTTTCGCCTGATTTCATGCACCCAATATAGACACGAGGCCTATTCAAATAAGCAGTTAGTGTTGCTCCAAGGACATCTGCATCAGAAAGAAGGAAATGCCAATGTTTACCATGCACTTCTATAATCGGTAACAGTCAAAACATCAAACATTATTTTTCTGATGCTCCAATAACCTAATTTTTGCCTCATGTTATTTGTTCACACCAGAATTTATCAATTATACGTGTCGTGTCCGAAACTTTTCTGAAGTAGGACTGTAGGACAAACAATAACAGGTTTTTGCAGCAAAATTTTATCCGTAAAACAATTAGAAAATCTCTCTAGATAGATATTATAACCTATGAAGTTGATTTCTGATATAGAAGATGAACACGACCTTGAGGTCGTGACCATATAACCAAATACCTATCCTAGACATTTGCATCTGACAAGGATTTTTCATTTTGTCAAATATTAAACACGGTTACTTGTACCAACATCTCAAATACTATAGAAACTAATCAACTCAATTTGAAAAACACAAACTGGTGCAACCTATTAATAGTTAAAATATAAATACGTGTTCATATATTTAAAGTCATTTTCTTTCTTAATGTTCTGCAGGTAGGAAGCGAAAGTGTCTTGAACATCCAGTTATCTCTTCATTACCAAGAAAATTATATTAGGTCTACATACCAATATTAACAAAAACATCATCATTGACCTTGACATAAAATTCAGCATCCCAGTTCTCTACAGCATGAATAAAGAATGATTTCATATATCTTTATTGGACGCTCCTCAGATGCCTCTACTTGACCATCCTGTAAAGCAAAAAAGAGAATGAAAACAACATTGTAATATAACATTGTCTGCTGCTTTATATAACTTTACTTTAAATGTACTGACTAACTGCCTATTCTAGCTATCATGCATGATACACGAATCAACTATGAAGGATTTGAATAGATATGGCTCAGGGACGTGAACATGATGCAAGAAATAATTTCTACTAAACTTAACTGTCCGAAGCAGACAAAAATTTTATTGGTAATTTGAGCAGATACAAACAACTATGATTTGATGATTAAACAACGTACATCTTTCTCTTACATAAAAATTTGAACAAGAATATCAGAAAGATTATGCAGAATTTAAAATGCTCGGTAAGCTACTAGCCGAAAGGTTTAATAAACAAGAGGAAACCCTCAGCAACTCGAACTAAAGAAAGCATAAAAAACCACAGGTATCAAAAGTACGTAGCTCCTTGTCATGACATAATTAGTCTTCCATGTAGTCTGGATTCTCTTTCAATATGACAAAGCCTTCAAGTATGGGAGAAAGGGGGATATACTTCTCCGTCGCCAACTCTGCTCTGTCACCAGCTGCCAGAAGAACTGGTGTTGAGTGAGTCTGGAAACCAGTGATTGTTTTGGGATGACCAGCCTGGCCAACAACATCCACAGCTTGGCCCACTCGAACAGGGACAGACAGCGGTTTAAGATCCTTGTCGACTGTCAACAGCATTCTCGGCTGCACCGCCAAAACAAGTAAGTAAAGAACATAATGATAGTTCCCCAAAATGATGGCTTTCATATCAAGACATGCGTGCAGCATGGTTATGATTCCACCAAGTGCTGCTGGTGATAGCAAGCAGCGGTCAGAATGATACGGATTTAGAGTTGTTAAACCCTTTCCCAAATGAACAAGACCTTGAGCAATTCGCACACAGAAGAGAAGGTTGGCATCTCTGTAGTAATAACTTGAAAGATTGCGAAGCATGGCGGCTATCCTGGCATTGTTGGTTCCTGCACCTATCAAACCTAAGGAAATCACTGCAGCCATTGCAACTTCTGAATCTGCATCATGGCTAAGTCTGCTTAATGTGTCCATAACATTGACCTTTGGATTTGATATGCAAAGGAGACCGAGGGCCAACGGAACTGCCTTACGGATATTTTGTTGTCCATACTGCAGAAGATGCTCTAATGAATTAACTGCCATTTCAAGTCCCAACTCTTCAGCCATTGCTATCATAGCAATTCCAATCACAGCAGGTCCCTGGTGAGTTTCACTCTCCTCAAGATGTTCCGAACAATAGCCGAGAAGGTTTTGAACCTTGAGAACATCTCCTGTTCCCGCATAAGCACAAGAAAGCAGAGCCATATCACAATGTTTTCTGATTTTTTCATTAAAATTCTGAGAAACTTGGGCAGTGGCTTCAACTTGCTTTCCAAGGTACAGAAGGCCAAGGCTGAGGGGAATTAGGCGAGCAAGGGGCTCTGCCAACTCGGCTTCACTTCGGTCCATTAGTGCAAGTATGATTGCTTGAGCAACTTCTTCATTGCAGGAACCAACGAATATCAACCCCAATGAGATTGCAGAGAATGTGACCACATCAAGGGGAGCTTTTGCGTCACCAAGTATAGGAGTCAGCTTACTACATATCTCCTCGTTCCGAGCACCAGCATATGCAATCCCCAGTCCCATTATTGCACCGATTCGAATAGATGGATCTTCTTTATCAATGTATTCACCCAAAATTGCCAGTGCTGGATCACAATCACTTTTGATACTGCAATTGAAAATTCCAATTCCTAACAACGCACCAGCAATAACATGGTTGTCATGGCTGTGTAAGTACTTGTCAATTAGGCCAAATCCAGAGTCAACATCCCACAGTGAAATCATACCCAGACTTGCTGCAGCACTGGTCTTTCCATGCTCCTTATTCTTGAAAAGCCAATGATCTTTTGATGGTTCGACTGTCATTAACTTATCATGACCAAATCCCACATTTACAAATGCATTGACGAATGTATCAGCCAAGTTCTGTCGGGCCGAATCAACTCCACTTGCCCGATCGTCAAGTAAGTGTGCCTTATATATATCCTGTGGAGTTTTGGCCTCCATGACCTCAAGATCACGAGCAAGGGTAAGATAACCTTCGCTGAGCTTTGTGTTATTGACTATATCCTGCAGTACCTCTCGATCATCATCATCAGAATAATTACTACCATGTCGAGCAAGGATGTAACAAAGTTGCTTTTTACGCAGCAGATCATCACATGATGTAAAGACTTGCCTTATCAACTTCTGGTCTTCAAGGAAAAGCGCAATCTGAAGTGCATTCGGATATTCTCCAACTTTCAGATATAACTTGCATGCAATGTCCAAGAGTGAGTGCGCAACATCAGGTCTGGCAGGAAGGTATCTTGCTGAACTGGTGAGATAAAGACAAGTCCTCTTGAAATTTGTATTATCGACATGCTCAACCAACATATTAAGGTCTCTAATCTCTATTAAGAGATCAACAGCTTCGGTTTCAGCATTGTGCCTCATGAGAAAAGCGACAATTTGTCGTACTAGTTCCATCAAGTCACAACGGTTTTCATCATTCTGTAGCTTATTGGCATATTCTTGCGCAATTTCTCCAGCTAAGTTGCTGACATATTCATGGCCCCATGAACCAATGTCACCATCTGAACCCAACAATTTGTACCTTAAGCTTTCCTGGTCTCCCTCAGCAGACATGGTCACTGCCAGAACAGACAATATATCTGCCAGGTATTTCTTCAAATATGACTGTCCCATTCTTGCATAATAGGATTTCAGATTACTGTAATGGGGACGAAGAAACTTTAGTGGCTTCGGAACAGCGGTCATCGAAGTACTACTTGAGGTACGAAGTTCCTGCCTCATACTCTCAAGAGCAACCCTCTGTAACCCAGGATCAGGATCTTGCACCCTCTCCACATACAACTCCAATTGTTGCTTCAATGCCAAATCTTCGTCCGACAAATCCATGTTTGGATCTTGTGATGCCATGCTCCAGAAGCTTGTATTTTTTTTCTCTCTCTTTCTGTCCTCTTGCACAAGAAAAGTTTTACGTACATCTTAAATTACGACCCAGAGTAGCGCTTTTATAGTCCTTGATCTTATAAAACTAGGAAAATATAAACTAGGATGCTAAAGTATCTAATCCTAATATGAAGAGAACAAGCAAACTAATTAAAAATAGTTTAATATCTTAACTTGCTAGTAAAGAAAACCTAATGAAAAGGAGCAACGACACGCAAAACTTCGAATCTGTCTGCATGTTGGAACTGCCGTGGTTGTTCACGGCAATGTTTTTTGGCTCAGGCTACCTTGGCTTTTATAACTCACTACTATCTATGGATGTGCTGTGTTTGTTAGACACTAGAATGGATAATGCTACGGCTATTGATCTTGCTACTCACCTGCCTTTTGCTAATGTTCATTGTGAACCTGCAATCGGCCAGTCTGGTGGTTTGCTTTTGTTATGGAATGACAACAATTTTGCAATTTCTGTTATAGATCGACTCTGCCCCTCGTTATATTCACTGTCGTTTTCGTAATTTGCTGAATGGTGATGACTGGTTTATTATTTTTCTTTATATGTTCCCACAAAAAGAAAAACAATTAGAACTTTGGAATCGTCTTTTAACCGTTCAACCTTCAAATAATCAACCTTGGATGATCATGGGGGATTTTAACTGTATTCTTGACCTTCAAGAGAAATGTGGTGGCGTTCAAGCTTCCAATAGATATATGATAAACTTTAGATCTTTCCTTAATAGAGCAGGACTTATTTCCTTACCTCATACTGGAAGCCGTTTCACTTGGTGTAACAATCATTCTGCTGAGACCAGAATTTATGAGAGACTTGATAGAGTTGTCGCCAACAGTGCTTGTTTCTTTATGTTCCCCCATTTCTCTTTGAATAACTTGCCTATACATGATTCAGACCATGGTCCTATTTGTTTAAGCCTTAATCCTAGAATCACAAGGAAAAAACGAACTTTTAAACTTGAAGCTATGTGGTTACATCGATCACCCAGATTTTCATTCAATTGTCACTAGAGCCTGGACCACTCCTACTGTTGGTAATGTTGTACAAAATTTTATTGCAAAGACCTCTTCTTTTCAGGCTTTGGCTAAAGACTGGAACCGTTCAGTTTATGGAAATCTTTTTCAAAGAATGAAAGATCTACATGTTCAATTGCAAAGTATTCAATTTAGATATAGTACTCAGTCTGATCCTTCTGACCTTTCCATTGAAGCACATCTTGCAACTGAACTTCATAAGTTATATCAAGATGAAGAAATTTTTTGGGCTCAAAGAGCTAGAAATAAATGGCTTGCCTTGGGAGATAAAAATAATAAATTCTTCCAAACTCAGGCCTTAATCAAAAGAAAAAAGAATCGGATTTTACGAATTAAGGATGACTCTGGTCTGTGGCATGACTCACTAGATCAGATTACTTCTACTTTTATTGCCTCATTCAAAACTCGTTTTAGTAACCCTGTTATCCCTGCTCGAAATACTATGTTGGACTTTACTTCTACTATATTGATATTAGCATGCTAAATCATACTAATTTAGCTTTAATTCCTAAAACAGAAGCTCCTGAATCTGTTAATCACTATGGACCTATTAGTCTATGTAATGTTGCTTATAAAGTATTCACAAAAATCATAATTAAAAGGTTGAGACCTCTTTTAGAGAAATGTATTTCTCAGAATCAAGGAGCCTTTGCTCCAGGAAAATCTATTTATGACAATATTCTTATTGCTCATGAACTTTTTTCTACCTTTAACAAAAAGAAAGGTAGGTTAGGTTGCATGGCCATCAAACTGGACTTGGAAAAAGCTTATGATTTTTTAAATTGGGATTATATTTTCACTCGTCTTCATTTGTATGGTTTTTCTCAGCGTTGGATATCTCTGATCAGGAAGTGCATCACTTCTGTTTCTTTTTGCATTATGATAAATGGCTCTGCTGAGGGATATTTCAAGCCTTCAATATTTTGCGAGTTTTAAACTTTTTCTCTGAAGCCTCTGGTCAACAGATTAATTATCATAAGTCCTCTCTTTATTTTTCCTCAAATGTTCATTCTACTGTTAAAAATGATATTGCTTGCTGTTTAAGTATTCAACATAAATCTTGTACTGGCAAGTATTTAGGTGTTCATAATATTATTTTTTGGAAGGATCATATTAATTCTTCTGAGCTATTCCTTAGAATGCAGAAGAAGTTAGCAGGCTGGAAAGAGGTAGGCAGGTAGCACTCTTTCAAGAGGAGGTAAACTCACTCTAATCAAATCAAATTTAACAGGTATGCCGAACCATGTTTTATCTTGTTTTAGATGTCCTGCCAATTAAGGTAACCGATAGACTAGATAAATAATGTAGAAATTTTTTCTGGGGTAATCAGTCTACAAGTCCTCCCATAGCTTGGAAACAAGCTTGTACCCCAAAAGAAAAAGGCGGTCTGGGAATTAGATCTACTTCTTGGTTTAATAATGCTGCCCTTGCAAAGCTTGCTTAGAGCCAACAGAAACAAGGCTCTAAGGGACACAAAAGAAAACAGAAACAAACAAAGACCCCGCTCACTTAGAGCCAAAAGCAAATGAAGCAAGCTTCAATTTTCTACATTGTCTTTCATCAAACAGATGGTATAGAAGCAAATCAGCCATCAATGATGCTTTGGTAGTGTGCTGGGACTTTCATCAAACACCTGGTGGGCGATTTTACTGTTTCACAAAACCCAGTCAGGACATGACGAGAAAACTTACCGGCCTTCAAAGAAAAATGAAGTCCTCCACAAAAGCAAGCTCATTTATTCATTGGGTTTTTATTTTTTGGTCTTTTAAAAAAAAAATAGAAATAGTCATCTGCTTGGGGCCGAAGTAAACAGAAGGTCGGCTGCCAAAGCCGCGGATATACCCTTTGACCCCAACGAGCCAAAGACTTAACGAGCACCGTCTTAAGAGGGCATTTCAGTAATTTCAGATACCCAGAAACCGCCAATAAATGAGAAACGCGACTAGAATTCCCTTGATTCTACCAGTTTCTGCGATCGTTGCTATTAGAAGCTGTAGAATCCATGGCTTCCCACACCGCCAACCAAACCCTCAAGGCGGTCACAGTTAGGGTTCCGCAGATGCCTTCCTCATCCTCCTCGTCGTCTAGGAAGCTCTGCGAGGACGACTCTTCCTGTTGCTCCGCCAGGAATTTGGCCTCCAATTTCAAGCGAAGCGTTGCGCCGGCGCGGGTCATGTTCTACGAGAACGGGTGCTGGACCGACTTCCCGAGCCGGGTCGTCGAATTGCTACGGTCGGGTTTCTTTGAGCGCAAGGCGGTGCTCCACCTGGAAATCCAAGGGTCAACGTATCTGTTTGACTTGGCGCGCATGCTGCAGATTGATTCGGGTACCGGGAGTCAGAGATCGATCGCTTGGATTGACGACAAAGGGAAATGTTTTTTTCCCAGGGAGTTTATCGGTGACGAGCTGGGTGGCGGGTCGGATAGTCAGAAGATTGAAATTGAGATCCGAGTAGACCTTTCGGGTCGGAATTCGGGTAAGAGAAAAAGAGAGGATGAGGTGGACCGGAACGAGGAAGAGAACGAAGTGACGTCGTTTAAACGGCTGCCTCAGCCTCAGCCTCAGCCAGTTGAGAACAAGAGTTCTTCAGAAACTTGTGTAGTATGGCCGAATGTGAAATTGTTGAGAGAAGGAGAGAGAGCTTACACAGCGGTGAGCAATTTCTTTCTCAAAGGGATGAAAAGAATCGATCCTGGGGCTACTATCGCTGCAATTCGTCAGTGTGTTCGCACTGGGCCGTTAGATAAGGCTCGATTGGAGGTCTTTCAGAAGCAAATTGACATCACCAAGGCAGCTCGGGGCTCGGCCAATGTGGTTCACGCCTGGTACGGCGCGTCGTCTAGAGATATACTGGGCATTTTGAATCATGGGTTTGGCGTGCCTAGCAAGGTTTCTGGGTCTCATGGTGTTGGTCTCTACCTATCCCATTTATCTTTACCTTTTAGGTAAGTTATGTGTTTCATATGCTCTAATTTTTTATGTTCTGGTGGCGTAAGGGTTTTGGGTTTTTCAGATACTTATGTTTTGATGGTTGAATTGTGTAGTACTGGGCTGATACAGCCTGATGATAATGGCGAAAAACATGTTCTTTTGTGCCGAGTTATATTAGGCAATGTTGAAAAAGTTGAGGCAGGATCTAAGCAATGCTACCCTTCTAGTCTGGAATTTGATACTGGTGTGGATGATCCTAGGACTCCTAAGCGGTATGTGGTATGGTCCACTAATATGAATAGGCACGTGCTTCCTGAGTGTGTTGTGAGCTACAAACCTTCTGAGTGTGTTGTGAGCTACAAACCTTCTGATCATGTGCCAGGTATGTATCATTACATTTTTGTTTGTAGTGGTTTGTGTTGATTTTCTTTCATTTATGTAAAATGGTTTTGGATAGGTTCTCTGCCTAGAAAGTACCATGTTGCCGAATTGATTTCAAGGGTCAGAAATTCCCTTCCCCCTTCTAAAGTTCAGGAATTGTCCAATCTGCTAAATGGTTTAAAGGTTAGTATGTTTCCTTTAATTTCAAAATCTATGGTGGTTCATATTTTTTTTTTTTTGGTATATTACTGAAGTTATGGAAGAACCTGAATGTAATAATGAATTGTTTTGGGCACTTGTTTATGTCTTGATACAGGCTGGAAAATTAGCAAGAACTGATTTCTGCAGACACTTTCGATTAGTTGTTGGAGAGCAGTTGCTGCGTTCTGCGATTCCCGAGATGCGTGGCTCGGAACAAGGTTCTTCTTAGGCTTTTTTTTTCTAGGGGGGCATATAGAAATGTGTTTGTCATGGTCTAGACAATTGATAGAGCCATGTGTACTCTCGTTTCTTATAAGTCATACTAGGATTAGGGTGAAAGGCCAACCATACAGTATAGCTAAAACTTTTTCTTTGTTTGTTTGTTTTCTTTTTTGTTCTTTTGGTTCACCATATCAACAATGTAGCAAAATTGCTTCCAATTTCTATGAAAAAAAAAAAAAAAATCAGTGTGTGTTGTTCATTAGTAATGATGTTCTGGGTATGCAATGCAACCTGGCTTACACATCTTTTGCACCTTGTAGCTACACCTTTATCTATGAATCTGGCATTGAGCAACTGTTCATGGACATTATGGAGAAATCCTTTCTGAAGGAACTGAAGGAATGTTATGGTAAAACTTAGTTTAAAACGAGTTTGGTTTTTCTAAATCCAAATGTTGTATGGGATCTTGATAATCTCTACTACAAGAGTTGGTACCCTTATGGACATATGTTTGTTAGTTCTTGCTGATATGCACTTATTTCTCCAGTGAGCATGTCTGAGGCTAGGGCACTGCTAAGATCTCTTTGTTATGATGTGAGCTTGTTTGCAAGTTCAAATTAATTATGAGAGATATCTCAGATTTTAAAGCAATCATTATTTGAGTTGGATTATAACCTTAGTATTTTCCATTGATGGGAATTTTATGTTACATTGATAACTGTTTAGGAGTTCTATTATATAAGATATTCTCTAATTAAAGCGATATAAATCCCATCTTCTTATAAATATTACCTTCTTTATATTTGAGCGTTTTAAAAAAGATATAGATTATTAAGTTATAGGGTATTTCAAAGTCTATAACCAACTATCATAGATGTTCTATAACAATTTTACTTTTTACATAATATTCCTCTCTGTCTCCGTCTCTCTGTTTGCTTCTCTTAAATATTAACGCTTGGGTATTTAGAATTATAAAGCTTTTGTTCTCTAGCCACTTCAATGTATAGATTATAAAAGGTGTCTGAGAATGGTCTTTTGTTGACATCCATTTTGTTTCCAATTCTGGTCACTTCCATGCATTTACAAATATTACACGCATTGTGTTGGAGTTGAATATCAGCCAAGACTTTGATTAATAGGTTGAGGGGACTGATACCACAAAGTTGGGAAATGTAGTGGACCCAGAAGGTACCTACGTTATAGAATACTTTCATAGCCAAATGTCATATTGTACATAACAGTGGGCTTATTCACTTGTTCAGATTAAGATATTATCATGAACTTGTGTGTACTGTAATTTCTGTATCTAAAATATTTGCTAGGATGGCTGACGGATTCTGAACATGTAAGTTGAGGTCATTTGAGATCTCTCAGTGTGAGTTCATGAGTTTGTGTGCACCAGATCTTCTTTATACTAATACTTCCTCTGTATTTATAATAAATTTGTAGGTCTTTTACTCATTCGGATGATTGAGCAATAAAGAAATAAATTTACTTATAATAAATTATGTTGCCTTTTTTATTAGCTACAGATACAGATGAACTCATGAATATGAACCGTCATTCTTCTCATGAGCAATAATTTGACCAAGCATCAGATAACCATAGTTATCATTGCTACCTTTAACCTCTAGGTATTAGTTGTTTATGCTACAGTTGCTACTAGCATATGACAAGTTGCTAAATGTGATGCTGGCTCTTAGAATTCCTTAGATGTAAGGTTTCAAAATTTTGTTACATTTGGTAGAGCCTATTATGTCCATTCTCTACCGCTACCATAATGTGATGCTGGTCTTAGAATTCCTTAGATGTTAGGTTTCAAAATTTTGTTACATTTGGTAGAGCCTGTTATAAGTTCTAACAATTTTCCTAAACACTGATGAAGATCATGGTAATTAGAGCCTCATATTCTCTACCATATTTTTAAAAATTGGCATTGTAAAGTAAAGCGTGGCCATTGGAAGTGCTTTTTGTTATTTACTAATGTTCATCTACCATACTGTGGCCATGGAAAGCTGCTTTAGGAACGTCTTGTTGGTCATTATGCCTCGAGTGACTCCGTACATACATTGCATTTTTTATATGCCTGCTGAAATGAAGCTTTTGTACGGCTAAGCCCTATTTATGCTGAGGTCTTTTACGGATAATGAATTCAAATTGAGGTGCAATGATTGGAAATTAAGATTTCATGCTCTTTCGCGTGCATCTGTGGGGTGGCAATATTATGTTGTTTCTGAGATGGAAAAAATGTAAGTTCTAAGTGTGCATATAGCAACTGGCAAGGAGATACGAATGTTTTAGTCCTTGTAACTTCTCTCTAATTGTTCCTACTGGGGCATTATCATTCATTCATGCATGTGAAGTATCTTGGGTATCACACTTGTTATATTTAATTTTGCAAATGAAGGAAGAAATATTTAGTCTATGTTATTACATTTCTGTTAATGTTATATGTTTTTCTGGGGATGTCATCTCTTATATGTCGCTTAACTTGCAAGTCAGATTCACCTATTATGATATAGGGGGTTTGGGTTCCTACAGTTGATGAGTAACCCTTCTACGGACAAGTAAATTGTTGGGAAGCCTCTATTGTGGTTCCACACATATTTATTATACTATATCGTGCTTTATATATCAGTACCAGTGGCTGCTGCTGCGGATGTACCTTGAAGTTCTCATGTGCAGGATGAGATTATTGAAGCTTCTTGTGGTATGTTTTGGAGGCTATATTTTTCGATGGCGTTGACCTTAGACTGGTCCTAGACATAGTCTGGATACAGTTGTTTTCACATTTGTTGAGCTTTTAAGATGGCACGTCCTCTTTTGTATGCTTACACTGCCTTAGTGCCTTTCATCAGGAGGTACTTTATTTCGCAAGTGTTTAATTATTTTTTATTTTTTATATATATTTTTTAAGGGCTTTATAATCTTAGATTATTGCTTGCTTGGGCTGCAGTTGCTATTGTAGGATGCTGGTGAAGGTTGACTGCTCTATAAGGAACCCGGACCCAAATGGAGCTGGGTTGCCTGGTTTGCAGTACTCAAATGCTTAGGTCCAGTGATTGCCTTTTAGGTTCTATATCGCTGAATTGTAAGCCATTAGACTAGGTAGGGCTCTGTCATAGATAAGGTATGATATTACATCAGTTCTCTAACAGTGAAACTATTCTCGCTGGAGCACTTTGCAGATTGCTGAGCTCTTCTTGTAAACTGATATTAGTAACATGCACTTCGATTTTAAAGGGATCATGGTTCGAGTTGGATTATAACCTAACTGATGAGAAGTTTATGTGGCCTTCATAACTATTTAGTTTTTTTATTTATATTTATTTTTTGTTAATCAAGGGTTATAAATGCCTTCTTTATAATTCTGAACATTTTGAAGTAGATATAGATTAATAATTCAAAAGGGAGTGTGTTTTTGTGTCTGTGTCTGTTTGTGCTGTGTGTGTCTCGTAAATATTAGCAGTTCAGTGTTGACTGTTTAGGGAGCATTTGTTCTATCTCCACTTTAGAGAAGTAAATCATAAAAGGAGTCAGACCATCTTCTTATGTCGATATGAATTTATTTGATATGCTCTTAACAGTTCTGGTGACTTGTGCGTCTGGTATAGAGATTGCACACATATTGTCTTGGAGTCGATGGGAATGTGAGACTGACTATACAACTTGGGAAGTGAAGTGGAACCTGATAAGGTTGATTTATATGCGCTTATTAGGTACCACATTAAGATGCATTGTTTGCGCATCATTGATGTGGAAGTTTGCTTTTATGTATAAATGGAGTATAACATCTCGGGGTCTGTTGGCCATCATTGAAGGTTATGACTTATGAGCTTGTAAGTCAAGGATAAGGTCATTGTGCACCGGATCTTTTGTAGGGTTTCTCTAAAGAAGGTAGAAGCATTCTTCATCTGGATTTGAATTTGAATTGAAACATGTTATAGGTCTTTTATTACTTCTGATGATTGAACTATGTTTCACGCGGTGCTATGACTGTTATCAGATGAGGGTGCATGCAAAGCCTGTTTGTGCTCAGTTACATTGTTATAATAGATAGATATGAAGTCTAGAGAGATGTAAGTAGCCATGAATAAGAACTGTCAAATACTTGCTATGAGCTATGGATTGATCAAGTATCTGTAATTTTTTTCGATAACTTAAACTATGCTACTAATCTAATGGCTCGACTTCAATATCACTCTTATTAGAAAGCTTTTGTGGGCTGGTGACATCTGAACTTAGCCGAGTCTGAAGGTGGTTTCCGGATCAAGTGCTTGCACGAGTGGAATAGTGCTTGGGCATATTTGGAACTTCTTCAAGATTGTTGACAGCATCTGGGTTCTTGGATCTGAGCTCAGTTCTCAAGGGGACCGAAGCTTCTGGATTGGCCTGACCTGGTATCTTTACTCATGTTCCGTTTCAAAGCTAAGAAATGTGCTGAGCAAATGGCGCTATGAAGGGCAACTTACAGCATATGAAGAAGCAAAAGATGATTTCCACTTACCAAAATTGACATGCTGCCCTGAAGCTTTCTCATAGTTCTGGAGGAAGTGATGACATTCCTCTAATGTAGCCTTACCTAACAGGAGATTGTCACCTACAAACAAGAGATGATGAATCAAAGGGGCCAAAGAGCAGATCTCGATGCCTTGTAATAATCCCTGCTGCATCTTTATTCTCTGAAAGAGCTTAAAACCCTTTGGCAAATAATATGAACAAATACGGGGAGAAGGCCCCTTGTATAATAAAAGAGTAGTTGACAGTAGCCACATATTGTATAATAAGATTAACCCAATGTTCTACAAAACGAAACCTGAGAAGGACCTATTTCAAGAAAATTCAAAATTGAAAAAAAAAAACTCTGGTCCGACCTATCCAAGTTCTCTTTTATTTGCATGCATTCGGCAATGTAATTGCATGATTTGAACCGTTGATTTTAGAAAGATCATCTTTACAAAAAAGAATTCAAATAGGAAATCGTTAACTCAATCAATAGTTTTGGTAAAAACTAACATTCTCATAACTAACTGTCCATTTTTTTTTTTGAGTAAAAGAGAACCTTTATTCAATAATAGAAAGATTACAGAACATGGGAGTGACAAGCTGTGATATCTCCCCTACCCACAACTCGAGCAGTGGAAGAACCACGCACAACCCTGGAAATAGCATTGGTTACATGGAGATTGTTAAAAACAATCCAAATGAACCAAAAAGGCCCAACCTCGAACCACAGGAATTGCCCACACAGGCTACTGATGAAGAATAATCCCGAGAGTCCCGATAACACCTCATAGACAACAGCCATAATGACAACGCCCTCTTCTACACCGCGCCCCAAAACGTACCAGACCACGTGCAAGGATCGTATATCAGCAAATTGACGACAAAAGCATACCGAAGTTGAAACGATTAGTCCCCAGGAAAAACACCATAACAACGACACCGCAAAAGAACCCAACCCTAGCCACATATTGTATAATAAGATTAACCCAATGTACTACAAAACGAAACCTGAGAAGGACCGCTTTCAAGAAAATGCAAAATTGAAAAAAAAAAACTCTGGTCCGACCTATCCAAGTTCTCTTTTATTTACATACATTCGGCAATGTAATTCCATGATTTGAACCGTTGATTTTAGAAAGATCATTTTTGCAAAAAATAATTCAAATAGGAAATCGTTAACTCAATCAATAGTTTTGGTAAAAGCTAACATTCTCATAACTAACTGTCTATTTGATTGATGCAATTGCATGAATAAACGATTTCTGTTTACGTTGATTTTTTTTGCAAAATTGTGCATAATTGATCTATAAAAGTTGTTTTATAAGATCAACGGTTCAAATAATAGAATTACATTGTCGAATATATGTAATGACATATCATAATGGGGGTCAGAGATGGTCATCCCCCCCAAAATTTTTTTTGCATCTTCCTTATATTATCCTATAAATTATGGATAGATAGTTATAAAAGTATTTAATTTCTATACATGGCCTCCTTTTATACAAGAATAAAGTCATTCACCATCTAATTTAGAATTTTCTTAAGTCAATGTCATTAAATGACTTTGTATAATAATTATTTATTCAATAAATGTGGTCAGAAACCATCTAAATCAAGGTTATTCAATGTCATTAAATCAATTTTCGTAACTGTTTATTTGGTTGGCCCCCCAAGGGTTGTTTCAATTTCCTTCTTGGTTCCACTACTGAATGTAGGCAAATAAAAGAGAGTTTGGATGCATGCATTTTTTCGTTCAAAATTTATTCCATATAGATCATAAGCTTTACTCATATCTAACTCCAACGCCATGACACCCTTCGATCCCAAATGTGTTTTTCGGATATATTGTGCTACTTCATTAACAACCAACACATTATCTGTAATGAAATCATGAGAAATAATTTTAGGTAAAATCCATTTCAATCTATTTGCAATAACCTTTGAACAAATTTTGTATATGACATTACAAAATGCTATCGGTCTACACTCTGTCTTTAAGGACCAAACCAAAATCCACTCATGCACCAAATGTGTACAATTTAGATTATCAACTATTTTCATTTTTCATTTATTAAAAAAAGAGTAATTAAAGTTTCATTCAGATTTTTTATTTATTTATGTTTTTAAATACAAATAAAAAAGAATTAGATGATTTTGAAGATACTTTTTTCAAATGAGATGATTCAATAGAATTAAATTAGGACTAAATTCTTGTTACTACTCTGCACTTAAGGGGTCTAATCAGTTCAGTCCCTGATCTTTTAATTAAAACAGGGACTGAACTGATTAGACCCCTAAAGTACAAGATAGTAACAAGAATTTAATCCATTAAATTAAAACAGTTCCACATCATTTAACTATGTATCGCGCACACAAAACAAAAAAAAAAACTATGAGTGCGAGAGCTCTCCACAAAAGCCCTAGCCGCCATGGCGTGGGTATTTAACGATTCCCTATGGAATCACCACCATTGTCGGCTGGGTCCTTCCGTGCTGCAATCCAACCTCGATAGGCATCGATGAGTTTCATTCCTACTTTGCCAAAGGAGATGGCAAATCTAGGCGGTGGCGCAAGTCCGGTTTTCCTCTTGGTGTCCTCTTGGGGTATTTTCTCTTCTATGGATTGCATGGTTCGGGTACAGTCTTTGGTCCCTATTTTGGAGATAATTTTCTTTGGAGTTTTGGTATGAATTTCATGTTTGGGATCCCGGTGGAAAACATGGTGGTTTGGCAACCTGGGTGTTTCCAAGACTGCGACCCTATTGTTAGTGGGGCGCTGCTAAAACTTAACCCAAGTCAAATTTAGATCTTTGATTTAGATTAATTTAATTTTTTGTTTAAGAATAAGTATGATCAGTTGTGCAAGTTTAGCCTATGATTTTACTTTCTCTTTTCATGGGTCTACCTTGAGCTAGATTGGATTTACTGGTCTCAATAACAATACTTGCCGGAATTTTTTGTTGGAGTTGGCGATTGTTGACAGCAGTGATGCACGGTGTATGTATTGTTCTAGGTTTCGAATCATCAATTAAAGTTCTAGGTTTAGACTCATTGATTATGCCACTTTTGTGGTTTGTAATGCTCCTTCTTAGGATGTCTATGCTAAGGATTGTAAGTTTATAAAAACAACATATCATTCATAAAGTTAGCATAGAAAATATACACAAATCCTGAAAGTCTACATTCTGTCCAACTTATTTTTATCTTTCTTTCATCACTGCTCTTAATTCCACAAAAGAGGCTTATGCGTGTATAGGATACAAAGTAATAATGCAATGACGTACTGGTGAGAGTACATCTGGAAGGTTGCACAACAGACTTAGAAATCTCTTATCTTCGGATTTTTCCTTAGCTTTAACCTCATTTTTCCTTTTAGCCATCCTTTTTGTTTTGTTGTGATTTTTTTCGTTTTGTTTTCTTCTTCTAGTCAAAACTTGTACTAAATATTCTATTCAAAATTTAAAAGGTATGAAAAATTATTTTAGGTTATGTACTCTATTTTGTATCTTCAATTCCATGTTTAACTTGAATTTGAACTTTGAATTCATTTTTTAAGAAATTTTTAAATTAATACTTTGAAGCAGCTTGATGATTTTGAATAGAATACTTTTATATGTTGTTGAAGTATTTAGCATAAAATTCTATACTACATCGATTTGGTCTTGACAATTCTTTTCCCTAAGCATTTCTAGGCGAGGTTATGATTAGCTTACTTTGTAAGTCTTGTTCCTTCGATCATCATATCATCCATCACCCAAAACAGGAAACTGTGATTGGAATACCCATCATATGAGTTTTTACTTTAAAATGATTTTTTGCAATTAGAATTTAGTAAATAGGGTCTATGTGTAGAAAATAGTTTGGACTCAAGAATGTGCCTTGGGCCTAGTATCTACAAGACTGAGTAAAGGTAGTTTGATTTGAACTTGTATATTTAAGTGTGGGAGTTGGTATCTACCTGAAGTTTGGTATTTGAAAAGAATATGGATATGGTCATTGATCAGGACAAAAGGAAAACCTTGTAACACACAAATTGATGCATACGTACGATTCTTATTTGCAAATTACTGCATACTTACCTAGCTGTTTTTTTTTTGTTATAGCTACATTCAAAGAAGGGTTTTATTGATAAAAGTATAAAACAATCATTGGCACTAGTGATCATGGTCCAGACCAGAGATATAAGGTATCAAGAATTACACAACCACTATTTTCTTGGTCCACTGTTACGTGTATAAAAGATGAATCAAGGTGCAAACTTAGAGAGTTAATATACAAAAGATGTATATTTATCGTTTGTTCTATTCTACAGGCCGAGACAACAACGATCATAATAACTATCTCAGTTGACAGGCTATACAATTTTGTTGATGTTTCGTCGCTTAGGGTTGATAAACAGCGAAAAACAAAAAATTCTTCAGATTTTTTTTTGTTAGGACAAACCAGTGGATTGGGTGGCTAAAACTGATGGTTATAAGCTTCAACTCACATCTCCCTCATACCTTTTGTTAACTTTGGTCAATGGTGAAGAGATCCGGGTTAACGAGTAGAAATCTCTAATAGGTAATGTAATGGATGATAATGGCAGTCATTCTGAAGAAGTTTCAACTGACCTATGAATCTCAAAAACCATATAGACCCATATTCATCAAAAGAGACAAAATTATGTTCAAGAGGGGAAAACTTGGAAATTCCGGAGAGATTGCTTGAAAAAATATTTAAAAATTATGAACCTTAAATAGATGATATTGAGCACATGACGTAAGCAATAAAGGTTTGGCCTCCTTATGCTTGCAAGGGATGTGATTGTTACATCACCATCGTAGTACGGGTCTTTTATGGAGGCATACGTCACAATTTCCTCCACAGTATGAATCAATTCTTGCTCAAAAGTTGAGCTATTAAGTGACGGTAACTTTGAAACAGTGTAGTGTCTTGCCCAAGAAATCCCAGTGACGTTGCCCTGAATTTCTCAGTTTTGCAACGGTGTACAAATGCGGATGTGTGATGAATAAAAGGTTGGAGTGCCATGATGGTATCCAAAGACTATTATTACCGTGGTAAATGGCTCTCCACCAAAGGTTTCTCTGCACCAGTCTAAATAGTCCAGATAATCATTGAAAGCGGTGGAGACTTGCCGAATATTGATGGAGTTGTTAGAACCATGAACTCTGAATTTAACATCCGCTAACATTTCATCACCTTGAGTAACATGATGGTTGGAGTGCCATGATGGCATCCAAAGACTATTATTAACGCGGTAAATGGCTCTCCACCAAAGGTTTCTCTACGTCAGTCTAGATAGTCCAGATAATCGTTGAAAGCGGTGGCGACTTGACGAATGTTGATGGAGTTGTTGGAACCATGGACTCTGAGTTTAACCTCCGCTAACATTTCATCACCTTGAGTAACATCACCTGCAAGCGTGGCCAACAGGTATCTGCTGAACTGCACAAGCTTTCGGTCCGATCCATTTATTACAAAACCAAGATCATACTTTCTTTCCTTCTTCTAGTCAAAACATGTACTACATATTCTATTCGAAATTTTAAAGGTATGCAAAATTATTTTAGGTTATATACTCTATTTTGTATGTTCAATTTCATGTTTAACTGGCATTTGAACTTTGAATTCATTTTTTTAAGGAATTCTTAAATAAAGACTTCGAAGTAGCTTGATGATTTTAATTAAAGTTATCTTAGCAAGCCCAAAAAAAAAGTTATACTTTTATATGTTGTTGAAGTATTTAGTTGTAAAATTTCATATTACATCAATTTGATCATGACAATTTTTTTTCCTAAGCATTTCTACGTCTCGTTCGTCCTCCATCATGTCTCACTCTATGTTCACTTAAACTTCCTAAGTTATTCTCTTAATGTTTAGTTTTGGTATGAATTTGCAACCTTGTTTATGTACGTATTGGGTGGTTGAAGTTGTAGTTTAACTTCACATTTCAGAAGATGCATGAGATTATGAATGAGGATACATCAATGAGCTTTTAGTCAATATTCTTAGAAGTTTCTACTATTTAATTAGCAAATAATTTGAATGCTATATACAAGTGTAGACTTCGATGAGTCTTCCAATAGAGAAGTAACCAACATGAGTGTTTGCATATATGCTTACTTAGAGTGTGTAGTCTTTTCTTGTAACTTAATTATGTTTCTATAATTTTGAGGGCATGACTTAGTGTTTATAATACAACTTTTGTATTGCATTCTTATAGTTTAAAGTATACGTGTCACAACCCCTGAAGTAAATGGTCATGTTTAAATAGTGTATGGAGCATTATAGTGGTGTTATCCCTTTTATTTACATGTTTAGGTTTGTTGTCATAAACATGCAACAAACTGGTCCGTTGCTTGTCTGGCAGATTTTCAATTCTGTCTCTCATCTTATCCATCCTCTGATGGTTGTGGAAAAGGGCATTGTACTATTCTTGAAAATTCGGTATGTGCTGAGCCATTAGCCAAAAGTTGTAAAGAATGAGAACCCTCTGTAGTGTGTGCTGCATTGAAGGATGATTCCTCATTTGCTTTAATTGCCACCTGAGACAAAATAACTAGGAAAATTAGCAAGCAGGCAACATATCAATATAAATAAAAGGGTTTCTGGGTCCATTTGGGCATATTAGTGATGCTTCATACAAGATGTATGTCTGGCATGTCCGGCTAAGTTTACATTGTTTCACAGTATGTAGACACACGTAAGGACTGGGAATTTGGGGTAGTTAATATGTAAAGAAATGACAATAAAAAGGATAAACTTAGTGGTGATCATAATCCAGTATTAAAGTAGAAGGAGAAAAAAATGCAGAAGTGTGCAAAAGATGATAATGATAATGATAATGATGATATAATTATATGGTTAAGATTCACTAATAACCAAAGACTCCATTCATTCCCAATGTTCTCATGACTTGGTGTACTATATATTTGATCTTTATTATTGTCGCTAATGTGTATTCACGTTTTCTGTTACATTCGTTTTGGAATCCAGATGACGGAGTTCACCGTCATAATCATTAACAAACCTTGGACGAAAAAAAATTAGATGTTGCAAAGAGACAATAAAAAAGGATTTCCATAATGGATATCAATGAACAAAAATCTCAAAAAATTCTTAACTTATTAGTTCGGGTTCCATTGTGAATGATTATTTATAGTTACATTGTGTTTTTCTTAATTTGTCTCTTGAAAACACAAAAACTATAATTAAGTCTAAAAAAATAAAAAATTATAATCAAAATCGTGTAACCCTATATCATAAAAGACTAGGTCACATACTCACATATCCAAAGAGAGACTGGCCCTACTTGTTGTCATTAAGAATACCTTAAGTATAAAGGTCAATTTTAAATATAAGGATTAATAAAAGAGTTATCAAACCCAAGAGATTGCTTTTTAACAATCTCTAGCTAGGATAACTAGGAAAGCTAACTAACTATGATACAATTTACAATATGTCACAATGTCACAAACCTAAGGACCTTGGTTGCTATAGCAAGTGAAGATGGTATGCACATTGAGTAGTACGTGATTCAAGTTTTGGTTTTTATCATGTGGTTGTTATCTAGGCAAGAATGTAAATGACACTTAGTAAAATGATTTTAATTAAATGAATGTGATGGGATTAAGGTTTAGGGTTTAAGATTTAGGGTTTCACCCTTAACCTCTCTTGCAAGTAATGATGCTTCAAGATGATCGTGCTAAGTTCATTAAACCAAATTTTCTCCTTACATCCGATTAGGGTATGGCAAGGGGCATGCTCCTTAAGTGTATGAGTTGATATGGTTATGATATGTAACTACGTAGTTTAGGCACTAAATCAAATTAGGGTATTCAATAATTAACCTAGATGCACAAAGCTTAGAGATGGGGAATCTATGCTAACCAACAAATCTAGAAAAAGTGATTGTAACTAACAACTTCCATATGCAACATGCTTAATATATCCAAAGGTTATCAAACTCTAAATACCTTCATGTAATGCCAATCACATCATGCTCAAAGTGATAAATTCTAAGCAAAACTCCTTGACTATTAATATATACATGCTTAACAAACATAGCATACAATCATCAATATCACATCCTTACATACAAGTTTGGATAGGGCTTGCAACTCTATCTCCAAAATAAAACTACTCACTCAATTACACAAATTAACATCAATTGTACAAGTGACATCAAGAGAAGATAAAGAGTTTAAGGAGAGAAGAACTAAACTAGCAAGGCATGGAGATGTGCTCTCAAAACGTACATATTGCAAGTGATGGTACTCCCTCCTTGAAATCTTCTTTGATTCTTCTTTGATGATAAGATGGATGGATGATGTTCCTTTAATGTTGTGGAGTGGAATGATGATGAAGAATAATATGAGCATTTTATGCGACGTTTATAATGTTAATTCTCATATTTTCTTAACTAGTTTTATATTTATTTTAGTTATTTATTTGGAATTTTTTGTTTCTTAGGTTATTTGGAGAAAATATGAGAAAAAGTGATAAAATTAAGGAAGTTGCCCGTTTTTGGAAAAATTCTTACGCAACAAGAATTCCTAAGCAGTTCAGAGTCTCAATAATGAAGTCTGGAGTTCCAATTCAAGGAGAAGAACAACACTAGGAGTTAGAGACCTATAAGGAAAGGATTCTAAGGTTGGTGAATCAATATAAAAGAGGCTCAAGACGTGAAGGAAAATACCTTACGCGTGAGAGAGTTAGAGAGCAATGAAGATAGCAAGTAAGAAGCAAAATATCCCAGCAGCCACCAGCTGACCGGACGAAAGACTAGTCAACAGGAAGGACGCATGGAATCTCCACCATTTGGTTTTTTTTGCTCTCTTATTTTTATGAATTCTTTTAGGCTATCTTTCTTGAACATGTGTAACTAAACCCTTAGTAGTTAGAGGCTGCTTTGAAGTCCCATTCATGATTGTGAATACATTGTGACTTTTTATTTAGTTTTATTTATCGAAGGATGAGAACTTTGTTACCAATTGTTACATCGATGAATTCTTTATATGTTTACTTTGGATGCATACTTAGTGAGCATCTTAGGGTTCTATTGCTATGAATATTTTATGGTTGTTTCTTGTTGAATGAGATTCATCACATATTCTAAGTAGCACTTGTTAATTGGCAAATTGCATATTAACATTTAATTAATTCCTAAGATAAACAAGACAACACCAGTACTTGTGATGCTTTGTGATGTCTCAAACCCTTTTCAAACTTAATGATTTCTACTTGTTGAATGACGAAGCAAGAGAGGTATGGAAATTGAGAACGGGGGGAATGTCGTATCCGCAGGGATTGACAGCCCCTAACTCCTAGGTAGTGTGTGCATCAAGTCAATTAGCTAAATGATGGAAGGAATGAGAGATGGAAATAGTGGGTGAGTGCGTGTTTAAACAATGTGCGATGTGGTGTAGTGTTTGGTTTTGTGAAAAGGAATGATGAAAGATAAATGACAAGCAAATAAGTAAATGCAAGTAAGTAAAGGGAAGTGTGTGCAATGTATGAAAGTGTTGGGGTTTTCGGGTCAACCCCAAGTCCAATGCAATTAACAATGCTCTACCACGAAATCATGCCAATGTGATCACATATCAAGCCCCGTATCCTAGCCATGTTATGGTTCTAGGACCATGTTTCAAAAGGTATTCAAATGTCATATTAGGATCATTCAAACTCTCTAGGTGTCATAGGGGATTCCTCTAAGTTACCTAATACCGAATCCCCTAAAGTGCTTAAGAGGCCGTAAAGTGTCGAAACTTAGGGACTCAAAGAAGCAACACATGTATAATCTACCATTTCACTGATATTATCGATGTGGAATGGATTCTCTCTAAGGTATTCCTAAGCATTATTAGGGTCTTAGGGACTCTCCGAGAATAGGTAGGAAGAAAAGAGGCATAAAAGCATATGAATTAAGGATCATACATGAGTAAACGTGCTCATCATGCATATTGCCAATTGCAAAGAGTATAATAAAGTGACCAACCCATTCACACTCATACAAGATGGATCAAATGCATACCAAAGAGTGGTGAATTCCTCAAATACACATTCAATACATATTAAAGTAGACAATACATATATTTATGAAACACAAAGGCATTTATTCATAATCAAAAATATCACAAAGTCATATTGGACTAGGGCACACAACTCTAGTCCCCAACAAGGTTACTACTCACTAATCATTATAGTATACATCATCAAATTACATATTAAAACTTTAAACTTAAGTAGAAGAGAGAGTAAAGATGAGGAATGCTCAATAGATGGCTCTCTAGCTTCTCATTGGCCTTTGATGATGAACTTGATAGATTTGGTGAGGATCCCAGCAACCCAAGTGGTGGAGGATGTAGTAGACGTCGTGGTGAGCAACTTTGATGAAGGGTGGAGGAGGAAATGAGGTGAGGAAGTGGTGGAAATGGTGAAACTCGTCGGTGCTCGACCGGTCGATGGTCTGGTGTCGACCGGTCGACTGGCGCGCAGAAGATAATTCTAAGGGAGAGGTGGAGAGGAAGAAAGTGAAAGAGAAAAGTGATGTGCGATGGGGGCTAGCTGAATGATTGACCTAAATGGGGTAAAGAGTGACTATATATAGGTGAGAGTGAGAGAGAATGAAAGGCTAGGATTAACTAAGGAAAGATTTAATGGTTGGAAGGACTAAATGAAGGGTAAGGAGTAAATGCACAAGGGAACAAAAGGGGAGGAATAATCAACAGGTGACCTTATCATATCTAGCATGGTCCTTGCTGAATTTTGGGCTCCTTGTGATGAGTCACAAGGTTGACTTCGTCCTTAACTTTGACCATGACCCTTGGAGTTGACCAAAGTTGACTTTCGGCCAATCTTCCGAAATTCTCTTGCGACTCACTTCCGGGACTTCATGTTGACTCGTTGACGCTCTAAAGTCGGGGTTGACCAGGAGTTGACCGACGGTCCTCGAGTTGACTTTTCGTCCTTTTATCGAAAATCCACTAAAAGCTCCAAAACGCGCCATTTTGCTCCTAATATCCATCAGATGCTCGTGTTCACTACAATAGTGCAAATCAAGGATTAGAGACACTAAACGGCTATTGAATTAGCATTACTAAAGTGATTAGAGGCCTAATTTGTATGCAAATCACATACAAATCATTGAATCCAGTAAGGCGTCCTTCTAGGTTACTTGTTAGGAAATAGGTTGAGGGTAGAGCGTCTCTCTCTTAATAAACAAATTAAGAAAGTGGTAATAGTTATTTTCAAGCATACCAAATTAACCTAAGCATCTTCATCCGGAAATAAATGAAATTGAATGAAACACAATGTGTAAGCATGATTGACGGTGGTGGATACCATGTTCCTAGCTCGTTTCTCTCATTGATCTTCTTTCAAATAAATAACTTTCTTAGATTTTACATTATGTCTTCTGCTTTGTCTATTCTTGTTAAAATAGTATACCATCTCCAAAAGATCTGAAATTTTTCGTGCTTATAGTTCTGTGTGTCTATCTCTGTTATTAATTTCGCGATCTTTAGTTGAGTATAGCTATATAGGTAGGTAAAACGTTAGATTTTCAGCTGCTGGTCAGTAGGATCAGTAGCCAATTTTGGTGTCGTTTACTTTTGCAATTGAATCAATAGTCCTCAGCGGGAAAGACCTCTATTTGCCTATACTATGATTGACATCTTCAGTGCATTTAGGGAAAGTAAGTGGGAGATTTGTGTGCTATTTTAGTGTGCATTTACCCCTATCAAAGAGATGATGTTCCTTTGGCTAATTTGAATGGTGATTTATAGTGATGTTATGGTAGGTAGTGGTGTTTATGCATGGTGGTAGAGTTGTGGTGAGGGGAAGAAGATGAGGTTGGTGTGGAAAATTGAGTGGGGATGGAGAGAAGAAGATGGAAGAGATGATGAAGGAGTGAATGAATGAGAAAGAGGAGACTTCTCCTTGTAGTGTGCGGCAAAACAAGGCGAGGGGAGAGTGAGGTTGAGTCATTTGTGGTGTTTTCAAAACCAATAAGAAAAATGTGATAGGTTTAGCCTGTCCAAGGAGTAGTGCATAAAGTCAATGGTTGAAGCTTTAGTCCATTAGGTAAAACGGTGTATGCTCCTTTTGAAAAAAAAAACATAAAGCAAAAGGTGTAGGGATTTTGAATTGGTGTTGGTAACTCCAACACTTAGCTTATGGAGTATGAATCTATGAAGTATTAAGCACATCACTTGTCAAGGATGACAATTCCCAAATTTATACTTCTCTGACCTAGATACCTGTGTAGAATGCATTAAGGAAGAACTCATGAACTCTAAGAACAAAGGTTCAACCAGAAGCAAAGAAATCCTAGAGCTAATCCACACTGACATATGTGGTTCGTGTAAGAACCAAACCATATGTGAAAACTAGTACTGCATCACCTTTATAGATGACTTATCTAGGTATTGTCATCTTTACCTCCTCTCGATCTTAAAAACCCCACGCTCTTGAAACCTTTAAAGTCTTTCAAATTGAAGCAGAAAAGCAACTAGGAAAGGTGATCAGGGTGGTGAGATCTGATAGGGGGAAAATTTTTATGGAAAAACAGGGAAGCACATGGAACAACTGATTTGTTATTTGATTAATTTGGTAAGTTTGGCAAAGATACAAGGTTGACACACAGTTGGAATTCAAGCATTATCAATAGTAATATTGGCTAGACAACATAAGAGTAACAAAATCACTGGCAGGATTACTACCTATGATGCGACAATGTAGAAGGAACTGCAAAACCAACATATGTTGCAGAAGATGAAACAGATGAGATTGAAGATGGCAGTGAAGGATTGAAAGACTTGACCATGATAGAAGTGGGTATGGATAGAGCCCTTTGCTACTCAGACCTTGGTAAAGCACCTTGCCTGTCTGCTTGTCCTGCACAACATAACAATGTTCATAAATCATCATACGTATATGAATCTGCAATTGTTGTCCTTAAACATTTGATAACAGACACAAACGAGGAACTTGCAGAACTCAACGTAATCAAAACTTGAGGTTTTTATCTGAAGATCAGCAGAGCCAATGTTTTTGACTGGCAAACCTACAATGGAGTCACAGTATGCAGGTCGTGGAGATCAGCTGGCAATTGGCATGTGGTGTTGACATCGCACCGGTATCTGTCAACCAATAATCTTCATGTGGCTAAGGATCATAGGAGGCAGCCATTGCGGAGAAAAGCTGCTGGAGGTTTGCCATGAAAGTCTTATTTTGAGCTATGATGACAATAAAGCTTACTCTTTCTTATTGTACCACATACTTGTTGAGGAACATGATTTACTCTTTGAGGTATAGGTCTTACCAGATAACATGATTCCTCAACATTTTTGTTGCGATGTTGAGGAATCACATACTGTTTGCCATAGTTACTGCCAGATTTTCTTTTAAGAACCTCCCATAAGAATGAGAGGAATGGTGGACCTTTGAGAAATTCGTAATGGGCAAGCAATGCAGTCAAAGAATATAATGACTCAGTTCTTGTTGTTTGATCAAAACCACTCTCAGTAGAAAGAAGCTGAGATTTGAAATCTTGCATTTGATCATCCCATATTCAGAGGGTAATCCATCGAAAGTAAAAATATCGGTTCTTCGGTTCGAGCATCATAACCACATGAAGTTCCTGTAAAACTTAACTAGAATTGCTTCCTCTTTTAATGGGACAGTAAGGCACCGAAAAAATTACAAGGCATCTCATGTGCTTCCATAAGCTGACTACAACTCTTCCTTCTCAAGGGATTCCAGCTTCGTTAGCAGCAAACACACTCATCACCTTCTCGGCTTCTCCTGTTGCCTGTTGGCACAAAATATCAGCTGCATGTTGTCAGAATCCTAAACATGAATAGAATTGGGGAAGTCGGACAAATGTGCAATGTGTACCACATTTAATTCAGCTTATGAGATAGCTTACCATTTAATGTCTTCAATCAATCAATCCTTTTCTGAATCTTTTCAAGATTTGTTTCGGGAGAACTAGATCCTTGAAGCTTGAGAAAAACAGAAAGCTTTTCATTCACAACAGACACCGCACATCCAGTTGGAGCAGCATTGTTCTCATTGATTACCTGTGGTGATAAGAACTTTAATATAATTATACATGAAACACTTCTTTTCTGACATCTCTACTCACAGTAATTTTATGTGATATATACCATATGCTTTATTACAGAACACACTCAATGAAGTACAATGCATGCACAACAACAACAACAACTAAGGTATCTCCTTTTTGGTCAGCAACAACTGAAAATGAAAACATGATCGATTGAGAAATTTTTTTAAAACGAAAATCACAGGAGAACTTACCGTCAAAGATGATAAATTGGCAAGCGTTTTGATCTCCAGTTGATGATTGCATATTGTCTCCCGGTCCCGGTCCTCCAAAATTGCTCGACAAAGCACAAAAGCAGGTCTCCTGTGTACAGAGAGAATGATAAACCAGTTATGTCAATTTACAACACGACAAATCGAAATTTCACAAGGATCTTAAGCAACAAAAAAGAGGTCACACTGCATGCACTGATAGGAAGTTATACCTATCACGACTTCCCTGTGCAAGGGATCGGAGACATTTCACAACCAACTCGATAAGATTCATATCAGACTCCACCCTTTCATTTTTCCAGCTCTGGAAGAGAATCAGATAGAAAAGCTAAGTTCAGGTCAACCATCAAATAATTGCCTACACATACTTTTTCGAAAGGTTCATGGTCATATAGAAAGTAAAAACCACTATTCCCATGAGAAATCCTGTGTGGGCTGAGAAGGACAATGATTCAAGTGAAAATTCATTGAGAACTTTAGCAATCCCCATTTATCACTGTACAACATGAGTTGAAAACTGTCAAATGAAGAGTAAAGACCTTAAAACAAGATATTTATGAATAAGGGACATGACATGCATGAACCTGATAAAAATCAACCCAATATAACTGTCAACTTTACTATGGTTTCCTTTGGTGCATAATTAATTCACCCTAAGCAATAAGTAGTATCATAATAATATCACAAAACATGCTATGTATGAATGAGGGACATGAGAGGCATGAACATCAAGAATGGCCGTTATGTGAAAATCAGCCCATATTTCTGTCAAGTTACTATGGTTATCTGATAATCATCAGGCATTCAGAATAACACAATAGCCTCTTGTAAGTAAAAACCCATCTAAGTATACAGATACACTGTCCACTCGCAGAAAATCAAACATATCGTTTAACTAATCGTTTAAATAGGCGTGCCTTCTCTTTTATTATAGGAGTAAACTAACCTCTATGATGGATGGGTATTTGCAGATCATAATTGATGCTGCCCTTTTGTAATCCCCTGGCGATGGAAGACGCTGCCACAGTTCTTCTGTGACAAATGGCATGAACGGATGAAGTAACCTCAGGCCATTCTCAAGACATACCCACAGAGTGTCTCGTGCAAAACCCCTCTCAGTTGCAAACTTTGGATCATTACCAGAAAAGTAAGGTTTGACAGTCTCAATCAAGACATCACACAGCTGGTACTGCCACCAAGCATAAACAGCAGTTGCTGCATCTGAGAACTCATATGATTCCAGTGACATAACAGTTTTGGATATGGCTTCATTTAGTACTGAGAGAATCCACCGGCAACTGAATGGCAACACATCTGGATTTACATTTGAGGGAGGAACATAATCATCCCCAAGTCTACTCAAAGCAAATCGTACTGCATTCCAAAGCTTGTTACACCACTGACGGTAACCCACAACCCTTTGGATATCCAGATTTATCTTATCAGACTGAAAAGACAAGACAAGAAGACTAAATAAGTTACAAGATATATCCATGGAAGGGAACTGTCACCTGCAGAATGTAAAAAAGATAGAAGTCTGAACCTGAGCAGTGTAAGAGATAAGAGAAAAACGGAGAGCATCCGCACCACATTCAGCAATACCATTAGGGAAGTCCTTTAATTGCCCTTCTCTGGCCTTATCTAATTCCTTGTGGTCCAAATTTCCCTCTGAAAGCCTCTCGTGTAGACGTTCAAGGGTGATACCATTTATTACATCAAGTGGATCAATGACATTCCCCAAGCCCTTTGCCATTTTACGCCCATGTGCATCACGAACCATCGGGTGTAAATACACCTGAAGAGCAATCAAAGTCCACAGTCACTTCAATAATCAAAATCAAAACCAGTACATGAAGATACAAATATCAGAAAATGTACATATCCTTCTGTTTGTGTATAAAATCAGAGCTTATAATCCAATCTATCAACTTAATATATAGTTGACAACTTGCTTATCTCCATAACCTTTATTTTCATTATAGCTTTACAGAGTAAAAGAAACATTAAGCGTCCTTAAGAAGTTTTAAAGTTAAGAAACTATCTTAAAGTTACAGATAAAAAGTCTTAACACTTAATGGAGCATGTTGACAAGGTAGTATTAGAATTCATACCATCTGCAAGAAAGAAAAAATTATAATGTAAAAAACTTGCTCACCTTTGTAAAAGGTACATTACCACCCAATGTATTTCCAAGCATTACCATACGAGCAACCCAGAAAAAGAGAATGTCATGCCCAGTTTCAACAACTGAATTTGGATAAAAAGTTCTTATATCTTCTGTATCATCTGGCCAGCCCAATACAGACAATGGGAAAAGACCAGATGAAAACCATGTGTCAAGCACATCGGAATCCTGTTCTAATCGAAACTTCTTTCCCTCATATTTTTGATCCGCCAGTGCTTGAGCCTCTTCCTCACTTCTTGCAACCACCCATCGCTCATAAAGTCTTCCAAAATCTTCCTTGTGATCACCCTCAAAAACAGCATACCATGCAGGAACACGGTGACCCCACCAAAGTTGCCTTGAGATGCACCAATCACGAATGTTCTCAAGCCATCTGTGATTACAGTGAGCAAAACAAGTAAACATGTTAACAATTCCATTTTTGATTTTATGAGACACTGATAAGAATATAAAGAAAGGTAAGGAACTGACAAAGACAGTGATCCAGCTATTCCCTTAAACAAAAAAGCACTCAAACAAAAGAATTTATCAGTGGCTGAAAATCAAATATCAAAAGAGCAGACAATGAAAAACTGGGCAACAAGCAAAAAAACAAACTGCCAAAACAGTTATGTATATATTTCACTACAAACAACAATCCCAGATTGAAACACTGAAGTTAGAACAAGATAAAATTTACCATAGCATAAAAATCAGACAGACAAGGTGGACTAAAACTGGTGCCAAAAGAACCCCTAAACGCCTATGCAATTCCTCCTTTCTCATAATAAAACATGATGCACTTTTCACAAGACAATCCTAAAATAGAAGCTAATTGACAGTTGCTGAATAGGTGGTTTAACAAGGACAACAGATTTATATAGATTGTAGAGATGTTTATATACTAGGATAACAACTAAATTCACTGAAATCTGGTTCAAATCCTTTATGTTCTTGGCAATGCATATAAACTAGAAATTTCATAAGCACGGTAACCAAAAAATGAGAGCACCTCTTCCAATCAGCAGTATACTGTCTCGGGATAATCTCAATCTTCCTACATTCATCATCTGCGGCAGCATCAAGAGCTTCATTTCCCATATTTCTGCATTTAACGTACCATTGGGGTTTTATCATGGGCTCCACAACATCTTTGCTTCTAGAGCAACTTCTAAGACACATCTCATTGGTCTTAGTTTCTTTGAAGAGGCCCTAAGTGCAAAGAGAATAATGTTACTGAAACAAACAGGAAGTTGTTGCATATGCAATTGATGATGTTAATAGGTGAAGCAATTACAAGTAGATTATGTTAAACTTCTGTTAAGTGTCTGGAATGAAGGGAATACAGGGTATCAATTTAAAAAGAATATGAAAGAGGTGTGGGAGGAATTTATTAGTTATAGTGATAGTTTTAGAGGTGCTTCTTAGATAGCACAGGCAGTCAGTTCAGCACGTCACTGCCAATATCAAATGTATTAATCTCTTGGGCAAGTGTTTATCAGCCGCATAAATACCATGATTTAGTATGCATATGTAGTATTGTATAATAGATACCTTCTTCTTTAATGCATCAGTCACAGCCTCTCGGGCTTTGAATCGTGGCATCCCTTCAAATGCTCCACCATACTGATTTATTTTTCCATCATCAGTAAAGATGTTGATAAACTCAAGATTATGGCGCTTTCCCACCATAAAGTCATTAGGATCATGAGCCGGGGTAATCTGCAGGATCCAAAGAAGATACCAAATCCTTACATACTTGATATACAAACCTGGAAAAGAAATTTAACGCAATAAAAATTTTATGTTTAAATTTACCTTGACAGCACCAGTCCCAAACTCTGGATCAACAAGAATTTCATCACTTACTATAGGAATCCTTCTTCCATTAAATGGATGGATTGCATGTTTTCCATGAAGATGCTTATATCTTTCGTCATCAGGATGCACTGCAATAGCAGTATCACCAAGCATAGTTTCCACTCTAGTAGTGGCTACAACTATCTCACCTAAATCTTCTTCCACAGGGTATGCAAATAAAGTCAAAACACCAAATTCAACAGGGTTCTCATATCCAGGAACATCTAGTAATGTCCTTTCTTTTATTTCAATTGGAGGGTCCACCTACATACACCAAGAAATTACATAATGCTGAAGTTCTATATTACGTACAATATGCCACTAAAAGGAAAAGGCTGACCTCAATATCAGATATTGCGGTTCGCAAGACACAATCCCAGTTCACTATGCGATTATCCCTGCAAAAGAAAATCAAAAAGACATAGAAACAAAATCCATAAAGCACTGTAACCAAAATGAAGAAAAGAATATAGACAAAAGGATATATAAAGGTTTAGACTTTAGACGAATGGAGAAGACAACCAGCTACAACAAAACAAGATACACAGCCAAAAACAAACATATAACAAATGCATCCCACCAGAAAATTGTGTTAGGTCTGCAAGTTCATTAGTATTTATTATCATCACTCAAACCTGATGCCAACTGACAAAACAAAACTAGCAAAATATATATATATATATATATATATATATATAATCAAAAAAGAACCCAAAACATAAAGCTAAGATCTCACCACCATATAATGTTATCTTTTCCGAACTGAACTTGAATTTAGCAAAGTTATTTTGCCAACACAAGTCACTTAAAATGTATTTATCAGCTTATGTTTCAAATTTATATACCACCTAAAGGAATTTGCATGTTCTTAGTGTTGATGGGCTTTTCAGTGATTCAGATGACCACAAGCTCTGAGCTGAAAAACTCACAATAAAAAAAGAAGCAGTTCGAAGTCCAAAGTGAAAGATAAATTTGATTTGATAGATGCACATATCTAATGACCTCAAATATTCTCCATTAATTGCCGAGCATACCTGTAGATAAGCCCTTGATTATGAAGCCTTACAAAAGCCTCTGTAACAGCCTTTGAACTTTTCTCATCCATTGTAAAGCACTGAAATTTTTTTAATTTTAATTTTGCAACAAAAAAAATAAAGGGAAAGTCAAAGAAAATAAGTGTGTAGATAGGTAGGTACATAGATCTTCATGACAAGGTCAAATCTAAACCAAATAAAAACAAGCTCCAGGGATCTCAAATCCTTACCTCGCGGGACCAATCTAAAGAAGCACCCAAACGACGTAGCTGCTGTAAAATGGTACCCCCATACTTATTTTTCCAATCCCAAACCTTTCACAATGAAGATAACCAATCAACAGCACGATTAGGTATGAAATGATTCAGAAACTTTAGAATATCAAACTTATTAAGGGATACTTAATACTAGCTAGTTGCAATTAGAACTCACTTTAGACAAAAATTCCTCGCGACAAATATCATGTCTGGTTTTCCCGCTTTCACGCATCAGCTTCTTTTCTACAACAACCTATAAAGACCACAGCTGTTATAGACAGCAAACAAACAACATATGTAATGCGCTAATAGGGAAGGACATATCATGTATTGTTACAGTAAGAGCAAATATGCATCAGATTGATCTTTACAGATTTTGTCATGAAGCCAATTTAGTAGTTTACTGCTACGAGCAGTTACAAAACTGGTGTTGTTGATAAGTGATGCAATAACTAAAATTCTGTGAAGTGTTGGAATGACATGAATGCAGAAACTACTTTTCCCAAACATGCTCATATTCAAAAACTTACTTTTGGTCTGAAAATATTTAAGAAAAAATGTAACTATATTAAGAGATACAACAGATTGTTATAAGGAAAGGAACACAACCTGTGTTGCTATGCCAGCATGGTCAAGTCCAGGCACCCACAAAGTATTATAACCTGACATTCTCCGCCAACGAATTACGGTGTCCTGCATGTAGTTAAGATAATCAAACAAATAATCTTCTTTTAAGCACACTTTGGAAGCCACCAATGAACACTTGGGAACTTATACAAAGATCGAAAATTGACCTCAATAGCAGCAGTAAGAGCATGGCCTATATGAAGGGCACCAGTCACATTGGGAGGCGGCAAAAGCTGCTAAAAAATACCAGTTAATTTTGTTTCTAGAATCAACGCAAACCCAAAAACAAGTCTAATTATATTGGCACAATGTTATGCCACCTACCATGACAAATGGAGGTTTGTGACTTTTGGCATCTGCGACAAAGTAGTGTTTTTTCTCCCACCACTCATACCACCTAATTTAATCGATCAGCAAACACATCATAATGAATAGATAAATAAAGCTGATGGGAGAAATATTAATGGCGAAACGCAAACACTCACGACTTTTCTACAGCATTTGGACTGTACTGTTTAGCCATTTGAGGAGACATTTGTTTCTTCTCGCCAAATGGGGTCGGAGGGTCAATGAAATCATTTGCATTTTCGTCCTTGTTGTTGCAAGACTTTTGTAGCTTCTTTTCACTCTTCTTAGAATTACCACTTGCTTTTTGAGCCTAAAGTTAACCAGATTAATTCACCCACATATTCATATTGCATCTAAAAGCAATGCACACGCCATAATACATTACCTGAAACTTCGCAGCTTTGTCTAAAGCCTTTTGCTTTTTCAATTCTTTCTCTCTTGCCTGCACCAAAAGAACAAGTTCATCTTTTGTCAAAATAAAATACCTCTAACAATCTCAGCCTTCCTTAATTCAAGAGACAACCTTTTCCTCCTTTTTCTTTTTCTTCTCCAAATCTTCGATCCCGATGTCCATCTGTAACAGCAAACCCAAACTTTGAGAGAAACTCGTTTTTTTTTTGTTGTATATTCTTACACTGCCGCAAACTTCCCTGCAAAATTTTGGAGCCCGGGATCCTAATCCTTAAGGAAATCCAAAACAACTCCAAACTTTCCTAAATGCAGCAGTAAACGAAAAATTATTTTATTTTATTTTGTTTTTTTTGACACCGACGTATCTCCGAAACCTTTGATAGAACAAAAACAATTAAAAATTCGCCGACCACATTCCTACCAACCCGTAAAATACTGTTAAATGTTTACAAAATTTAAAGGAATGGATGATAGGATAAAGGCTTTGGGGATAGAATTACCTAGCGCTTTAATGTTGGTCGGAGAAGGATTGAAGAAGATGAGTTTGAAAGTAGGAGTGAGAGTGAGAGACACGGCTGCAAGAACAGAGCACGTTAAAATATTAAGGGTAAAATATATTTTTTAGTACCTACAAATTTTTTTTTTATAATTCATGTACTATTTTGGATATAAAAAAGGGTTGGTGACCATTAAGGTCAAATACTCTATAGAATTGCCCAATAAATCAGATAAAATATAAATTTGTCCAATAAAGTTATTTAATGAAAACAAGGGCCAAATTGACGATTCAATACATTAGTTTTTTTTAAAAATTACCAAATGCCACTGGCATTTGATACGCCTTCATTATCCGGCAACATACTCACATTAAACCATTTCTCTCTCGATCTGGCCAACTACACCGAGGTCGAAATTACGCCGGAGGAGGTGATCGTGCTTACTTCACCGGCGACGAGACCGGACTCGGCTTCATCGGATCTCAACTTTCGCTTCTGAGTAGTTGAGTCACCGCTGGATCCGACGGCGGCCTCATCGTCTGTCTCCGACTTCATTTTGATGCTGCATTTCGTGACAGAAGGTATTGTGATCGAGGCGTCGGCGGGGCGACTTGCATTTCATCGGCAAGGAATTGGATCTCAACCTCCGTTTCTGAGGAGTTGAATCGCTGGCAGATCCGACGGCGTTCAATTCGAGTTTGGAGATGAGTTTTCCTTTTATTTTTTTGGCTAATTGGAGATGAGTTTCCAGTGAGTGAAATTGAATTTTCAGGATTTGTTGCATTTAGCGAGAAGGAAATTTCATTTGATTATGTCAAGATGTTGGTGGGAATGGAGGACGACGACGACCCCGAAGCCGCCGCCTCTTCTTCTTCTGCTCTACAGCACCTGGATTCTTTCATGGACGATTTCAATCGCAACTGCACCTTGTCCACCAAACAGAGGTTTTATGGTTTCGCCATCTGCTTGGCTGTTGGATTAACTTGTACACTCTTGTCGATGCTTGTTTTCTTCCATCCAATCAAGTTTGCAATTACATTTACACTTGGAAATCTGCTTTCACTTGGAAGCACGACATTCCTTATTGGACATAAACGGCAAGTCACAATGATGCTGGACCTGTTCGCGTTTATGCAACAACCATATACCTTTTTCTTTTTTTTGAACAGTAACAACCATATACCTTATTGCTAAAAAAAAAAACAACCATATACCTTGCTAGCACAATAATTACCATGTTTGTGCTCTCTATGCTCATAACAAAATATTGAGACTTTTGGCAATAATTTTGGAATTTGGTGCATTGATTTGGTATAGCATGAGCTACATCCCTTTTGCAAGGTCCATGGTATCGAAGATCATGCTAGCTTGTTTTGACACTGAATTTTAGGCTGATATTGTTATTGTTAGACAATAAATTGTTATTATCCATAAACTTCTTATTATCATAAAATAAATTGTTATTGTCAGACAATAAACTTTTTATTGTTAGATAATATATGGTTTATTGAGTGAGAGTAAATGACTCAGTGTAAGGAAATAAAGCAATTTATTGAGTGACAATAAAATAAACACCAAAAAAGGAGAGAAAATGGCTTCTAATTAAGACAATGAGCCAATGACCATGTGCCGTGCAACTCATATAAACTACAAACTGATATCAAACAATAACAAAAAGAAAGTAAAGCAAAAACTATAGAGAATAAAAATTTGTCAGACAATAAAATATTGAAACAAAACCAATACCAATTTACATCACTTATGTTAAGAGTGAACAAGTCACCAGAGAAATGCATCAATTCAATAGCGAATGGTGTCACTCATGTAGAACAATAAAAATAAATTTGTTATTATCGGTTTATTGTCACACAATAAACTTGTTTATTGTCAGATAATAATTAATTTATTTAGTGACAGTAACAAGTTTATTACAAGAGATGAACATAAACAGAACTATGACTCAAACTTGAGTAATCTGGAACTTTACATTTTTGTCGTGAGTATTTTTATTGTCAAACAATACAAGAAAATATACTCTCAAGAATGAAAAGGTAACTCGAGGAATCAATTTCTACAAGCAATGAAACATAAGAACTCAATTATTGTTACACAATAAAAATTATTGTAACTCACTAAAACATTATTGTCGAACAATTATTTTTTTATTGAGTGACAATAAGTTGGTTATTGTTTGACAATAAACTGGTTATTGTTGTTGATTGTGCTACTAAAAATGCGAAGTTATTGACAGATAAATAAACTTGTTATTGTCAAACAATAACTTGTTTATTGAGTAACAATAAACTGGTTTACTAAGTGAAAGTATACAACTTGTTGCAAGGAAATAAAACAATTTATTGAGCGACAATAAAAACACAAAAAAAAATGTGGCTTCTAAATTAAGGTAACGTGCAGCTGCACCGCAGATTGACACTTAATTAATGATGAACAATCAACAACAATCCTACCATCAATAAAATTTACAAAAATTCAGAACACAACATATCATTTACAAAAAGAAAAAGAAAAAATCCTACACAAAGAAGAACATATTATGCAGCTACAATTACACTCTCATCAATCTCCAACCCATAAGAAATTAAAAACATGTCCTGCTCATTTCAAAGTACACCCAAAACCGTTTCCAATCATATCAAGCCTAAGCCACAAGATTGCTGGCGGTGGTAGATTCACTGCAAAAAGAAGAAGAAGAAACCAATAAGCCCTTCAGTTACTAATACAACCTTCACAACAAAACTAATCTTCAATTTCATCTGAGCAAGAAGCAGACGCAATGCTCCACAACCAAGATAGCACTCAAGCAATCAAAAATATACTGAGGCTAAACTATAACGTTTTTGCATTTTGGGTGAAACCAAACACTTACTTACAGAAGTTTCGTTGGTTTCAATATTGTAGAGATTAAATTAAACAAATGACCAAACTTGTAAATGATATGAACTTCATATTTGCAGTTCTTCAGATTCTGGATGTCAGGGAAAGCAGGAACTATTGGACGTGTGCACAAACTTCAATGGCAATCAAATAGTAACATATCGCAAGGTCACTATTGCCTTTCTCTTGTATATATTAAGAGCATACAACCTCTAACATTATACAACTTGTTCAAGCATAACAAATAAAGTGGGTAAAACTACATTCAGGCAATTGTATTCATAACATTAACACACTCAGCAAAATGTGGCTACGTTCTAAGGGCTTTTTTTTGGCAACACACATATCAAAGTCATGCAACTAAAGTGAAACAAAGAACATATACATATTATTAATAGTACAATGAATTAAAACTGCACCTGATAATATAGTTGCCGACCTTGTACATTTGGTGAGCAAGAGCCAAATGCTCATCCTCATCAACTACACAATCAAATAATTCACCATTTAGGTTCAACTTTAAGTAAACTCAAAAGCGAAAAACTCATCTTGTGGCTTCCAGAAACCCCTTCAGGCAAGTGTTCATCAATATAAAACACAAACCAAGTAAGCAAGAGGCAAAAAGATTAAGACCCTAACTCTAACACTTGACAACCATACAATATGCACATCTCATTTCCCTTATTGGCCATAAGAGAAAAGTCATGATCACTAAACTAACCTCTATCCTAATTCCCCAAATAAAAGGCAATTGAAGTAAATAATTTGGATGAAAATTAAAATTTAATTAAGGACTATCTCAACAAAATTTATAATTCCAAAAAAAATTTGGGATCATGATCCAATAAGCGTACTTTCATGAGCCTCAGGAGCCTTGAAGGAGACCAAGATGAGTGAGGAAGCTTGCCTGCCGCGAAGGACTCGATACCAAACTGTGCTCTAGACGACGACGTCCCGACTAGCTACTGGGCTGCTGAGCCTCGTCGTGGTGATCATCGTCGTGATCCTCCTCCCAACCCTCCGATCACTATCATCAAACTTCGATCGGATGGCCGACGATTTCTTGAGCTCTCTACTACCTTATTTTCTGATTAGTTTGCCTGAGAGACGAAATTGAGGAAGGGCTGAGAGTTAAAAGTTACAGAGACCAAGCCGACGAAGAAGGAAGTGTAGAGAGCGAAGACAGAGTCTTAATCCACAACCGTCGCGCTTTGATCTGGCTCTAAATCGAAGACGGCTTCTCTCTCTCTCTCTCTCTCCCTGTCTCTCTCTCTCTCTGCCCAGATCGAAGAAATTTCCCCAACTCAGAGTCTGTTAATAACAGGGGCAAAATTGTCAAGCATTTTGGGCTTGGGCTATAAGGATTCACCTTATTGGGAAATAATGTGACCTCTTGGGCAAATTACCCACCTTATTGGGTAAAAACAAGAACCCTAAATCTAATTGGGAATATTTTGGTAATTATTGACCTTATTGGTAATTTTCCTTATAAAAAATTATAAGTACTACAAAATATAGGGAAAAAATCACCTTTAGTCCCTCAACTTTGACTTATTCGACACTTTTGTCCCCTAACTTTGAAATATATCACTTTAGTCCCTGAACTTTGAAAAAAACTATCACTTTCGTCCCTAACCGAAGTTTTTACCGAATAAACCTCTGATTCCGGCTAATTCGAACGACACCATATACTGAGCTTTGAAGCCCTCCTTGAGGCGAGTTCAACGCCACCAACTCCGCCTCAAACCATCGCCGGACGGCGGAGAATTTTACAATTAAAGTTTCGGCCACCACCGGCTTTCGAGCTAAATTCGAGCCATTTTAGGCCGAATTGAGCTTAACCCCAGTTATAAAAGTTACTCCTCTCATCCGTGCGAACATTTTGGCATAGGTTTTGCACCATTTTTTTCCGGTCAGGGACGAAAGTGATAGTCGGTGTTAAAGTTCAGGGACGAAAGTGATGTATTTCAAAGTTCAGGGACGAAAGTGTCGAACGAGTCAAAGTTGAGGGACTAAAGGTAATTTTTTCCCAAAAATATATTTTGCAATAGTTCAAGTACCATTTGAAGTTGTTACCCAAATATTAAATATCAACGGGTGGGTTTCGTAAAACAACCCCTCTACTAGGGTTTCACAAGGAGTAAATTTATTTAGACAAACTCGAAAATGTGGGAATCAAAGAAAACAAGAAATTGTGAGTTCGAACATATACACTCAAAATGAGTATCGGTAGGATAAACTCTCATTTTAAATATTAAATATGAAAATGAGTATCGGTAGGCTACAATGTTAAAATATTAAATACAAACGGGTTTCGTAAAACAACCTCATTTCTACTCGGGTTTCACAAATTGAAACAACAAGGGATAATAGCTAAACTGCCCTCTTGCTTTTACTTTATGTGTCAGTTTCTCTCTTACTTTTCAATTTCGAAAACTTGTTTTCCATCTTTACCCTAAACCCTAATGTACCCTTGTCATCATATTTAGTCAAATTTTAGTAAGAAAAAATTATTACTTTGGTCACTCAACTTTGACATATTCGACACTTAACACACTGATTTTTCAAAAATATTATATTAGTCACTCACATTACCGTCTTACACTTTGATAACTGCAGTTAACTTCACCATCAAAATTTTAAGATATTTTAATTTTATAAATAATACATTCTTTTAGGGGTATTTTTGTCAAATTACACATAAATATTTGAAAAACATAAAAATAATTCAATATCAAAGTAATTTTTTTTATTTTCTGAAGAAAATTATGAAATAATAATGTTAAATTACTTTTTTACTTTCACAAAAAAAAATTACTTTTTTACTTTAAAAAATATTAATTTTAAAACAAAAAAAATGACTCATTTTTCTTATTGAGGTGCATAATATTTTTTTTAGATTTATATTTTTTAGAGTAAAAAAGTAATTTTTATTGACTAAACTCTAAACCCTAAAAAAAAAGGCCTTCAATTTATTGAATGATTTCACCTTGATAAAAAAAAAAAAAAAAAAAAAAAAAAAAGCCTTCAATTTTAACAGCTTGTAACAGAATTTTTTTTTTTTATCTCAAGACGTCAAAACACACACACCGGAATCCTAAGGGAGTCGAACTTAGAATCTCTCCTGAGACCACCTCGGTGCCAAACCACTACACCAACCATCTTGAATCTTGTAACAGAAGATTTAACAACAATTCAAGGATAAATGAGTTAACTAAACCACCTGACTGAGAGTCTAGCCTCATTTCTCACAAATACTCACTCTCTCTCTCTCTCTCTCTCTCTCTCTCTCTCTCTCCCCTACCTACACGCCGAAAATGGCGCTCACCCTCTGAATATACCATTAATTACAACCATCGTCTGTCACCCACTACTGCTGATCACCAAAAACTCCATAGTCCTATAATTTTCTCTCCTCTATCCAAATCGGACCACCACATTATGAGATAAAGGTTTGAAACCTTCGAACTAGATGAACCGGAGGCATCCAAGTGGGAATCGTCGAAATTTCTACAAAATCTGACTGATTGGAAGCAAGCTAAGGTTTTCGTTGCTACGCTTGAATCTTGACTTTTTATTGGGTTTGGATGAAGAACCCTTTTTTTTTTCTTGTTTCATTACTTTTAATCAAATTAGTTCCAGTTTTCTTTTTTTTTTAAAAAAAATTAAGGTTTCTTTGTGTTGATCCCTATGAGAAAGTGATATTTCGATTAACTATTAGATTGATTGACCCTGATAAATATCGTCAGATTATCGGTTATTACTACCATGCCAAAATTTGGCCGATTATGATAAAGTTTGACCACCTGATTGTTAAGCGATGATATTTCGTCTTTAGCGTTGATAGAGTTTAATTAGCCTTTTTTTTCTCGTTTGAAGTAAAACACTTAACCAGGGTTTGATTTTACAAATTGATTGTAGTTAATTAAATTTTTTTTATATTCTTCTTTTTCTCCATAAATAATTTTTTTTTAATTTAATAATATGATTACTACTTAGTATCCAGGTAACAAGTCGTGAATTTTTAACCCTTAAATTATATCTATGGCTAATATATTACCACAGAACATGGAGCACCCATACATCGGGTGCATTACATAAGTTTTGATGTTAGGGGCCGGCCATATTTAAGGCCTAAGATTGACGCCTTATTCCAATATGGCATTTCATGTCACTTATACATGTTATTTATCTTTGCCACATCAAATTTTGTATAGACCAATTTAGGACAGAAAATAAAAGAAACTAAGAAATATGCAAGAACTCGGCCAGCTACGTACTTCATATGTGTGTGTGTGTGTGTGTGTGTGTGTGCAATCTCCTTCACTTGTGGATGTTCACATTGTATTAAAATGCGAACATCATCATTCCAACCAATTAGCAACGTGACTCAATCATCGGAACCGCTCATCGTTTAGATTTATTTTCAAGAATTATCCTTGCAAAAAATCAGTCAAATTGGAGATTGTTTGGTTATCTTTTTGTTGTATAGTTTACAGACAAATACAGTCCGTTAGATAAAACTGAAACGTTGAATGTGGTAATCAAATGACTAAATAATTTCCAATTTGATTTTTTTTTATCAAAATGATCATTAAAGGATGACCTAAAATATAAACGGCTTTCATCATTAGTTTGCACGTCGAAATGAGAATGTTTGTATTTTAATACAAGGGTTTTTATCACAAATAGTACCTGAACTTTACGTGAATTATATACATGGTACCTGAACTTCACTTTTGATCACAACTAGTACCCGACCTTTTCGTTTTCATCTTAAATGGTACCTGAACTTTTCGTTTTCATCCTAAATGGTACCTACAGTCAATTTTCAGTAATAAAAAAAAAATTGAAAAAAAAAAAAAAACTCTCTCTCTCCAGCCGGAACTCTCTCTCTCCCGCCGGAACTCTCTCTCCTCTCCATCGGCGCCGCCGTCAACCATCTCCAATGACCACAAAGTTTATATCAACATGTAGATAACAATCCAAGGATGAAATTATGTAACTACATCAAGGTGAGATTCAAAGTAGATAGAGAGATATTGATGCCGGAAGTTCCAAAAATCGAAAAGTCGACGACCTCAATCCTCCACGTACGGCGGTCAACGTTGAAAATTGAGGGTACCACGAGGTTGCTGGGATGGAGGGCTTCAAAGCCCAATAGGTTTGGAGGATCGGAAGTGGCCGGAGGTGGTGGCGCCTTATGGTGCAGAGGGAGAGGAGAGAGATTACGGGTGGGGGGGAGAGGGAGGGAGAGAGAGAGAGAGAAAGAGAGAAAAAAAAAAAAAAAAAAAACTAAATTTTTTTGTTTTTTTTTTCTTTTCAATTTTTGACCGTAGGATGAATTTGTTTTAATTTTTTAACGGTAGATTTGACGATAGGTACCATTTGTGATCAAAACGAAAAGTTCAGGTACCATTTGTGATCAAAAGTGAAGTTCAGGTACTATGTATATAATTGAGGTAAAGTTCAGGTACCATTTGTGATAAAAACCCTTAATACAATGTGGACGTCCACACGTGAATGAGACTATATAAGGAATTTTAATTTTTTTTTTACTATATATGCCAATGAATCAAAAATTCACTATAGCAGAAAACACTGCAGCATAAACAAGGAACAAGATGACGGCAACAAATTAACAAAGACCAACAGCAGTGGAAGACGCCAAATATAACGATAATAAAACTTGAGACTACACGTACTGTAGGAAGATCACAACCCAATACTATAGGGTTTTAACAAGAATAAACTCGAGCACACTATTCAAACAAGGAGACAAAGTCCTAGCCCCTAGGGTTTAGAATCTTTGCTACCAAGTCAAAACGAATACGTCCTATTGATTGGAGAATTCCAAATGATTTTATACTTTTTCTTTAGAAAGTTTCTATACAAGTAGTCGATCAGTTAAATAGCATATATATACAGAAATGCTATTAGATATTTGATACATCTAATATGGTATCATATGATACAGAAATGCTATTAAATACTATACAAGTAGTCAAGTAGTCAAGTAGTCGATCAGTTAAATACAAGTAGTTAGAGCACTCACTATCTAAGATCCAGGTCATGGGTTCGAGTCACCATGAGGGTAGAAGTGAAATCCTTTGATCCTCTTAAAAAAAGGAAAAAAAAAAAAAAGAAAAAAAAAGTAATCACACCTAATTAAATAGCATATATATACAGAAATGCTATATACTATGTCTATCGCCTTTGTAACTTTCGATTGATTAAGTTCAGCCAAAAACCAGATTTTTGTTACCTTGACTTTGCTAACAAAGAAAATGTTACAAAACTCAATTTGAGTAGAACAAATAGAGCATAAAATCCATATTTATGTTCTTAATTAGCGCTCATGCATGTTTGTGTGACAGCATTATGTTGTGGATGATCATGAGGTGGTTTAATTATGAGTTCCAAGTGCGCATGCATATATATAGCAATTCTTCTGTTTCAAATTTACTCTTTTTCACAATCATGCATTGTTCTCGATCTGGCCGGGATTTGGCAACCATATATTTCAAGAGCCATGCGTTAGTGCTGAAGTCCTGATCTATATCAGATATGTGGTGTTTCCATTATTTGTTTTAAACTGAAGTACCAAGTTTGTGTGCCCTTATTAGAAGGCTTTAATTTATGGGCTGGGGATGATGTTAGTTACACTCCCAAGTTCTTAGGGTGACATCTGAACTTAGCTAAGTCTGAAGCTGGTGTCCGGATCAAGTGCCTGCATGAGTGGAATAAAGCTAGCTTAGGCATATTTGGAACTTCTTCAGGATTGTTGACACCATCTGGATTCTTGGATCTGAGCTCAATTCTCAAGGGGACTAAACTTTTGGATTTGCCTGACCTGGTATTTTTATTCCTGTTCCGATTCAAAGCTAAGAAATGTAGTGAGCAAATGACGCTATTGCCGGACTATAGAGAAACTTACAATTTAGCCTTTGAACCATATTCCGAGTGGACAATGTGACACCTCTATGGGAACTGAGAGGATTATTGGATTTTATTGCCATTAAATGCTGCCCTAAACAGTCTTTAGTTCTATAATCATGGCAACCCCTAATGAATCCCAGTCTAGAGTGGCAGCAGTGTAGCACTGATTTCTTTGTGGAGGGAGTGATGGACATTTACATGTAAATAGTGCTAGTGTTAAGTGAGGTTCATTAGCTTTCTAAATTCCACATGAGCCCTGGAGCCCTTTTTTTTTTGGTGATGGGGGGGGGCTAATTGGTGCCAAGTTTTCAACAAGAAGACCTTGTGGACATGCTTGTTCATTTGCATTGTGTGGTATATAAATGCACTGCAGGTCTGTATGTACCACAAGTCTGCCCCCAATAAAATTGACAATTCATGACCAGTCCAGAGTGGGAATCCCAGCAACACAGCTGACACCTCTCCTTTAACATGGAACATATATAAACTACATGCAAGAACCACCAAAACAGTACTAGCAGAGCATCCAAGTCGAATTTATTGATCAATTATTTTCTATTGGACTATATATAGGTTGACTTTAATCTGGAAACTAGAATGCCTTTTCTGTTTGTGGCATTTTTTTTTTGTACAATATATATTTTACTGTGAAAGACCATAGCTGACTGACTGGAGAGCAGTCATATGCACTGAAATCAAATCATGATCCCTGTGCACTGTTATTGAATGCTTTCATTCATCATGATCATCCTAAAGCCTTGGAAAAATATCTCAACCCTTCTTCTTGCATGGTCCCCCTTTCTTTTTGGAGAAAGCTGTTCTCCTCAATGCTTGGCCTTAATTTCGGACACACTGACACCCACCCACTTCTCAGATGTGAATAACTTGTGATGATGAAATGATCGATTCTGTCATTTGGGAAAAGAGAATAGTAATGAACAGTAAAAGAGAATAATTCACCTTTCAAATTACTATTTATCAACTTCTGCAGGTCGCCTGTATTTTATATGACCCCATCGATGAACTTGACCTGCCGGCTACCGAAAATTCAGAACATAATCTATACAGACTTGTCCAAAACAATTCCTATACACGCTTTACACGATGTACTATTTTTTTTTAATTTCTTTTTTGGTGAAAATTAAATAACTTTTCTTGCATCATAAATAAGATATATATTGATCGAGCAGGAACAATCCCAAGTTCCAGCTTGTAGCAACGTTTATAACATGCAACACGTTGTAGCTTGTAACCAAGCACATTCCCAGCTGCTTGGCTAATTTTCTTCTACACATGTACGACTGGCAATAATATATATAAGTACGCGTTTATTTTTCGAGCGTGTTCGTGTCGTGTTGATGCGAGTTGTTTATATTGATTGCGTTATACAGTAAACACAATTACAATATCAACATAACACCTTTATATTGTTTTGTTTTCTAAATTGCATTATCTTGTCGCGTCAAAAATTGTCACTCTTAATTATATATTAGCTAGCAAGTGCCGAGACACTTCTATCCCAAAATCACGAGCTTCCCATAAACAAATATGCTACGTACAAAAAGTGGGTGAGAGAGATCGATGGATGGATATGGGAAGAGATAATCAAGAAAAAAAGAAACAAGAAGATTTTGTCCTCTTTTATGTGAACAAACATATTCTAATTAAAACATGTATTGCATTCTAACGAGGATGGCGACAGAACGTCAATGTTTGTGATGGATATCTAGCTCAATTAATTAATTACGTTAGACAGAACGTCAATGCTTGTGATGGATATCTAGCTCAATTAATTATGTGTATCTAAAAGTTATCAAGCAATGTAGTTTATTAGATAAAAATTACCCTTCATTTGAACTGCGTACATAATTAACTAGTGATGTTTTTCTCGTCACTCGGAGACTAAGAAATTCATTGTCACTCACCATTAGATTTAAAAATAATTATAACTAAGTGAAAATTTACCCACATCACGATACATTCTTTAATCAAAAGGTAACCACAAGTTTATCATATATTGGTAATTAGTTTCTAGTCCTATTAGAGTAATTTTTTGAAAAAAAAACATAAACTTTATTAATCAATAAATGATTACAATCCTTAATATGTGCATCCTAAAAAAGAGAAGTACAGACCACACAAGTGGCCTAATCGATGAGTCTAAACCTAGAACAATACATACACCGTGCATCACTGCTGTCGGCAATTGCCAGCTCCAACAGAAAAATTTCGGCAAGTATTGTCATTAAGACCAATAAATCCAATCTAGCTCAAGGAGAACCCATAAAAAAAGAAAGTAAAACCACAATTGAAACTTGCACAACTGATCATACTTATTCTTAACCAAGAAATTAAAAGAACCAAAATCAAATAACCAAAATATGACTTATGTTAAACTTTAGCAGCGCCCCACTAGTAACAAGGTCGCCGACTTGGAACACCAAGGCTGCTGAACCGCCAAAACCGAGCACCCAAAACTCACCCGGATCCCAGACCTTGAATCCTTGAATTTTATTGACACCCAACAGAACCGACAACGATAAGCAGAAAACCAGATCTAATCGAGATGCAACCATCTCTGAGAGGCCAAGAGACACCCTGCAGGAGCATAACTATCAAAGGTCTAAAAAGAGCATGACGGACATAACCATCCTTGTGAGTGAGAGAGGCAGAAACCGTCCTCACCATAGGAAACCGCACCAGCGATTGCTAACGGCGCTAGGATTTGTGCGGTGAACAGTATAGAAAGAAGCCAGAGGTTAGGAGGATAGCACACAAATGTGCTGCTCGTCTTCCACACAAATGTTCATAGCAAGTTTGGAATACAAAAAATTGTTTTATTAGGACCAAAGAGGGCATTTCCTTACATTTTATATTCAAATTTTTACACAATCGGATAAGTAATAACACAATTAAATTTCACATGAATAATAAAGATGCTAACACCGCAGAATTGTATGTAACTTTACTATAAAGAGCGAGCATTAACCTTTACACTCCAATACATTCTATGATTCTAAAAATGCATATGCAATAATATATATGGATGTCCCAATCACTAAACGTATCTTTCTGTGTCCCTGAGAATAATTTCCTTTCCTTTTCCAACTACTACTTACTTTCTTGGCGTAATTAAGTTGTCCACTTGCATAACATACATAGAGCACGTAATAACTAATGATCATCATTTTAGTTTTATCCGACAAGATACATTTATAAACATATAGTTTATAGGAGAAAACAATTTTTTATATGCATATATTATTTTATGGTTGATCTTAAAAGGAGTTTTATCTTTCCCACAAATCTGTACGTTTTTCTTGGATCCTTGGAAAATTGTAATGCTTGTGATGCTTGAGGTTGAGAGAGATGGTTGGGCACCTGAGGAACACAAATGAACTGATAAATCTTTGTCATTAAAAGAAAACAAAGACGACTTAGCAACTATTGCCTACTGGTGGCTCCTAGCTTCACCCAAAGATAAGGTTTCAATTGATCATCACAACTATGTGGACCTAATTAATTATATATTAAAATGAACAAACCAAAATTAATATAATCCACCCTTCGCTGCTTTACTCTTAATACAATTAAAATATAAAGAAACTCTAATGAATTAATATATGATAATGTGTGCAATGCTTATTGTCCAAAAAAAAAATATGTGAAATGCTTATTGTCCAAAAAAAATAATATGTGCAATGCTTATCCAGATAGATCATTCTTTATTTCCAAGTAATTGACTTCACTATTCTACGTAGGTCATTCTTTATCTCCAAATGCATTGGCTCATGATGATCATACTCCTAGCTAGATTCCTAGCTAGTCTTCAAAAGGAATATATATTTGTTTTTTTTTTGTCAAGTAAAAGGAATATTTGTTGAATGAAGCTTTCCAATAATCTTCTAACTATATATAATTAGTCAGTGTAATTGAAGATGAAGAATGACCTAAAAAGGGGGTGAATTAATGCATGCATAGGGCCGGGGGTCAATTCTTGAATGGAGAGGGAGGCCATGAGAAAGGAAACTCAATCATTTCCAGTGTTTGGAATGCAAAAGAAAATGAAATACTTTCCTGAAGGAAGGGAAAATAGGGGGAAATTGGTTCCTCCCCTACTCTAAGGGAATCATTTTCCCTACTTATTTTCCTGTATTTATTACACTAATTTAACATTAATTACATTACTTTTATGATTAAAATAATTATTTATAAAATTATAAATATTAATTTTATTTTATATATTATTATTTATTGATTCATTTCCTTAGTGTTGCCAAACACTTGAAAGGAAAGTTAAAGAGAATTTGGATTTCTCATGCCTATGCAAAGAGAAAGGAAATTTCACACTACATTTAGTCCTGCATCTAAATAGAGTAGAAGAGGGTTGACCAACATTCGAAAAAAAAATTGCATGGTTTGATGAAATTAACATGAAATAATAATAATAATAATAATAATAATAAGGGTACGGACAACCATCACCGACGATACATTCTTCGGTGACAATCATGGTCTAATTTTTATTTATCTTTAATAATTTATTAATTTCTAGGGTTTTTATCACATATAGTACCTGAATTATTTTTCAATTATATATTTGGTACTTGAACTTCAAATTTTGTCACAAATAGTACCCAAAGTTTTCGATTTCATCTCTTGTGGTGCATATTCCCAAAAAGGAGGCTAAAATGGAAAACTTTGGGTACTACTTGTGACAAAAATTAAAAATTTTGGATACTACTTGTAACAAAAATTGAAGTTCATCAGGTATCATTTAGAATGAACTCTCAGGTATCATTTAGAATGAACTCAAAGAGTTCAGGTATTGGTTGTGATCAAAAGTAAAGTTAAGATACTATGTATATAATGGAAGTAAAGTTCAGATTTCATTTGTGATAAAAACCCGAAAATATATACCTCATCCAAACACAACTTTTATGAAAAAAAAAGCGTGAGCGTCTAACAACGCGTGGGGTTGAGACAAAAAATAAAATAACGCGTGGGTGTGGGGGCGTTTCAATTCAAAATAAAATTCCCAACAAATAAATAAATAAAATAATGGAGTCGGTCCAAAAAAAACCATCTTGGTGCGTTATAAATATATTATAGGGACTCTCATACATACATACACAACACCTCAACGTCACCACCTTCACATCTCTCTCTCTCTCTCAATCTCACCCTGCATCTACCAGATCTTCCACAGTCCACACCCAGAACAAGAATTTGTTTAAAAATGGTTTACGGAATTGAGCAAGGTGAGGGGGAAGAGGAGGAGCAGCAGCAGCTGCAACGGTGTCGTATTGGGTTTCCTAATGCTACTCATAAGAGATTTGTGGTGGTGGGTTATGCTCTTACGTCTAAGAAGACCAAGAGCTTCTTGCAGCCAAAGCTTGAAGGTTTAGCTAGGTATTAATTTGGCTAAATATTCATTCGTGCCTTTTGTTACACACCTTAATCCAAAATTCTAATGCTTCTGTGTTTTTGTTTTGGGGATTGATTTTCTGGACGGAATTTGGGTTTTTGGTTCGGAATATTCCAGTCCGACTGTCATTTTCGTTTGGCTGGCCAAGAAAATGAAAGAAAAACTTGCTGAATCTTCCAAGTATCTCTTGTTGCGGCTCCAATTCAAGTCATGAGATTTTTATTTTGGAGTTTCTAGCATACACAAGTTGTGTGCTTTCAAGTCACTTTCACTAAACCAATTAAAATTAATGCAATAATTGAAATTAAAACTGTAAATGTGTTTTAAGGGAAACTTGTAATCTGCATGTATATGTATTTGCAAGATCTGAGAACATGAACTGCTTGCAAAGTTTGTGACTAGTTTGGTCCAAATTTATTGCTTGAATGTGAAATCTTTCTTCTAAAAAATATTCGAATTGTTTGATTTTTCTCTTAGAATTTCCTCTTATTAAAATTGTTGTGGTTTAAAGTAATCATGCTAGAGTTATATCTTGCTGTTTCAAGTAATAATCTGTGACTTTGTTGTGTAGTTTTTACTTTACTTACTACAGTAAAATATTGTTTCTTTAATGCAGAAACAAGGGGATATTATTTGTTGCTATTGATCATAACAGGCCACTTTCGGATCAAGGTCCTTTTGACATTGTGTTGCATAAGGTTAGAGATATTTCTTTAATCAGCTTCATCTGTGTTTTGTTTTGGTTTTTTGTTTTTTTGTAAATTCAGACTATATGATGAGGAAATCAAGAAATTTTTTATTCTTTGTTGTTTCGATTCAACCATGCACACACCCACTGTTAGTTAGGATTGTTACTTCTTGCATATGTACAGAAATGTTCTGATAAATGTAGTTGCTCAAGATTATCTGACACATTTTTTTTATTATCATTTCTACTCTGCAGCTGTCGGGAAGAGAGTGGCGCCAGATTCTTGAGGTTGGTTTGTGTAAATTTCAATTTTCATCTTTCAGTTTTATAGTCTTAATAAGTTATTTTCTGGATTGATTTGTTATTTTGTTTTAAACCAAACTTCCTTAATACATGCTAACCTTCTACATCATAGTTTCATACTATTTATACTACACACGGCATCGAATAATCAGTGGCTGGTGGCAACCAGAGTGCTAATCTTAGAACTTATTCCTGTCTGACGGAATGTGCAGAGTGGTAACCTTTCCTTCGTCACGAACCATGACTCAATATTTGAGGTCGAGGCCTCAAGCTTCCAGCAAGTGACAATGTTTCTACTTCCATGGCCATCTAGCTGAGTGTTTCAGGTTTTCTAAGCATCTTTTTGTGAAGGATTCTTGATGTTTCTTGAATTGATTCATGTGTCCAGGGTATATACTTACCCTCATTGTCAGTGGAATGGGAGATAACTAACTTGATCTGAGCGATGTAGATATGGTATACCTACCTTTAAGTGTCTATGACTCTATGGCACCATGCTTTCTAGGATTAGTTCTGGAATACACCCTTCTATATCATCCTCTTTATTTAGCTGGTTTTGATAGCTGGTTGAACAGTAGTGCCATTAGGTTGCTGGCCATCCATTATACCGTGGTAGATTATAGCTGCAAACTGCCCTGTCTTGGATTAAGACTTTTATGTTCTATTCTGTAGCTGCTTGTGTTTATGTCTAGGTGGTAATTCAAACAATTAGTGTCTTTGATTATGGATTGAATGTTTGAAATCACACGTAACTGAACATGACACGTAAGACAAAGTTGTTTTCCTGTCTATGAAATGTAAACCATACAGGTATTATATAACTAACACTTGAACAAATCGTAAGTATAATGATTGTGGTCTCCATATTTGTTTTGTTTATGGCGATATTGGCTTAAAACGTTGTAGAGCTATTTTGTAATGTCACTCAATAACTACCTTTGTTGTTTGACCATTGGGTTTTACAAATCCAATTTTAAGTCTGCAATTGTTCATCACTGTTGTTTACTCTTAGTGTCCAGTGTCAGGCTTATAGGATTACAACTTCTTTTAACAATAGTAATAATGTAATATACAAGGTCTGCAGAGCTTGCGTTGAAATGCAGCTTCATGATTAATAGATTTTGTGAACAAAAGTTAAAGTGAAGAAAAAACTGTTTTTTCATGCAATACTTGTTTTGTGCACTTGTATTGCTCAACATATATTGCAAACATTTGGTTTTCTATCAGTATACTGTATTATAACCTTTGGATCCAAAGTTCTGAGTGACAGTTGAATACATTTTGTATTGATATATGACCAATTATTTCTCTGCTTATTCATGTTTTTATACCAAAACCAAAATGAGGATAGTCCGTGTTCTTCTTGCCATTGATTTCAGCCTGCACTACAATATCACATTATTGATAAAAAAAAAGGTCAAGAGATGAATATACATGTTCAATTTTATAATTAGATTAATTGCATTGGGTCTGAACTCGAGGAGTAATGTTCAGAAGTGGTCAAAAACTCAATACAGCAATAGTGGTATAAATTGATTTATCTTGAATAAACTAATTTCTAAAATGAAAAGGAGAACTATTGTCCAAAAAAAAAAATGAAAAGGAGAACTAGTTGAAATAGGTTTTAGTTATTTATGTACTATTCGGTATGTATTTTTCCCTCCTCCATCCTTCCCCTTCTTTTCTCCCTTATGTTTCCCTTTTATCTTTAACTAACATACACACGAAAGTGTTATTGAATGGGCTCTAATCAGTAAAATGTCAACAAGCCAGCACCCACTCAACAGTTTTGAGGCATATATATGTTTTGGCATATTGTGATCAGTAACAATGATTTCTGATCGGTGTGCTTCTGGCTAAATAACTTCCTATGCAGTATATCCAAATAGAAGTTTATCTCCTTCAAATAGTCATTTTTTTTTTCTTTTACTTAACCTAATTCTTATGATTTTTATGTTTGGTCTTTAGATTATCTATTATACCATTTGGAGGATTACTTATAAAAAAAAATGATGTAGATATTTTTTTTGGGGAGGAGGTGGTTTGTTTTTGGATCATGAGCATGGACATAAATGGTTTATGTCACATTTTGAACAGATTGGTCCACTTAGAAAAGAAGAAGTATTCAGGCCTAGCAGTTTGTTATTTTTGGCATTCATCTCAACTCATAATCTGTTGGGTTCAACGATGCTCTTGCAGCCCTTGCATTGTGGAATTTGGCAATGTTGTAGAACCATTCTATATCACCTGTTTTGTTTGTGAGGAAATAGGAAATGAATTGAAATTATATACTATTATGATGATCTGTAATTTGTATACTTGGCAGAAAAAAAAAGTTAGTTGTTTTTTTCCTTGTTTTTTGGTGGGAACATCTCATTTTGTTTTTTTCCTTGCTTTTACACCTTTGGTCATTATTTTTTGTTAATCTTATTTTGCACTCTATGAAGCATTTTGGTTGTAGTCTAATCTTACCCCTTTTCCTCCCAATTGCAGGACTATAGGAAAACACATCCAGAAGTTACTGTTCTTGATCCTCCTGATGCCATACAACCTTTACACAATCGTCAGTCCATGCTCCAGGCTGTTGCTGATATGGACTTGTCTGATTCCTATGGTAAATTCTATATTTTTTGTTCTATTATTGGATTACCTGAGAACAATATTTTGCTTGAAGTTTGGCTCACATGTAGTGTCAGGTCAAATTAGAAGTGTGGAAATGATTGTACTCTGCTGATTAATTTTCATCTGGTTGATGTATTAATGCAGGCAAAGTTGGTGTTCCCAGACAATTGGTTATCAAGAGAGATGCATCATCCATCCCTGATGCTGTTACAGCTAGTGGGCTGAAACTACCTCTTGGTATGCATATTTAATACTGTTAATTGCTTTTTGGAAATAATCAGGACCTCATATGTAAGACTTGTGGCTATCCTTCCTTGATGAGATCATTGAGATGTATTGACATTTTATGTTTCAGTTGCTAAGCCATTGGTGAATGATGGAAGTGTAAAATCCCATCAACTATCACTTGCATATGATCGATACTCCCTCCAAAAGCTTGAACCTCCCCTTGTTCTTCAGGAGTTTGTAAACCATGGTATGCACTCATATACATGCACTTTCTTCCCATTTTATACTAGCCACAAGCATATCACAATTATTGAACTTTCACTTCTTTCCTGGTTGTAGGTGGTGTTCTTTTTAAAGTCTATATCGTTGGTGAAGCTATAAAAGTGGTCAGACGTTTCTCTTTACCTGATGTCAGTAAACGAGAGCTTTCTGAAACCGCTGGTGTATATCGTTTTCCGAGGGTTTCATGTGCTGCGGCTTCAGCAGATGATGCAGATCTGGACCCTAGCATTGCTGGTGAGAATTCCTGTCTAGGAATTTGGTTTCTTTTCTTGCATCTCAATAAGTTCTGTATTTCTACTGGCATTTAAAAAAAAAAAAAAAAGAAGTTTGTGTTTCATCAAGTTAAAAGGCTTTTGTTATTTTGATGGGTTGAACCCTTAAGTGTAAAACCCATGGCATTAACTGAATTTTTTCTGTTAGACATCAGTAACTATAGTACTGATTTGAAATTACTATCTAGGCTATGGAATTTGAGTATGCTAATCAGGGATTTAATGAGTAATTCTCTTTTGTATGCAGAACTTCCTCCACGACCATTACTTGAGAGACTTGCCAAGGAACTTCGCCGTCGACTGGTAAGTCTCACTGTTCACTGTGTTGTTTTGTGGGTTCGTGGATTTTTGTTTTCTAAATGAGTTGGAACAGGGATTTAATTAAGAAAAATTCTGTATTAATAGGGTCTGCGGTTATTCAACTTGGATATGATCCGAGAGCATGGGACCAGAAATCGGTTTTATGTCATTGACATTAACTACTTCCCTGGTAAGTGAACTCTCTCTCTGTCTCTCTCTGTCTCTCTCTGTCTCTGTCTCTGTCTCTGTCTCTCCCTCTCCCTCTCCCTCTCTCTGTCCCTCTCCCTCTCCCTTTCCCTTTCCCTCTCCCTCTCTGAATTATGGTTATCCATCAATGCGATTAGTGCTCAGCATCTTCTTTAGATCAGTATAGTGAGTCTGTCTATTGCACTTTCAGAAGTTGTGTTCAATGGTTCTTAAACTGGCTTTGCTCTGTTGCAGGGTACGGGAAAATGCCGGAGTATGAGCACATATTTACGGACTTCCTATTGAGCCTGGTAGAGGCCAAGTACAAAAAGAGATCTGGCTGAAGGAACTTATAATAAACTCTGCTAGAGATCAAGGTGGTGGTAGTCTTCAGACTCGTAACACATAGCAGAGAGCACCTGAATAAGATTTCGCAGGGCAAGATTGCTTGCTTTGGTCGCACGTATAGTGACATGTGTGGATCCCTGCAGATGGCTGAAGGAGGATGTTTGTCCGTACATTCAAGTTGCTCATAGATTTGATCTTCCTCCGCAGAAGAATGCATCATGTACAGAGTTCTCATAAGCCTAACTTGGTTCTGTTTGTTAATTCTGTTTTGCCGGCTACTATTATTTCAAAGTTGGTTGGTGATGTAACCACAGTTACTGATACAAAATTTCATAATTTGTTGGGATTTTTATTGAATCTGCATGTTCAATTTTCAAAACTATGAATGTCAAATTTTTCATGTCTATGAATGTTTACTATTCCTTCGTAGTTAAATTTTTTGCTATGGTTGAAGACGCTTTTCTTTCTATTGAACTATTACTTTAGAGAAGATGAAATGCGCTCCTGCTGATTCAGTCTTTTGGTTTAACATCTGGGTGTGGTAAATAACAACCAAGCCGTTTGTTGGAGCTCATCATACAAAGCCACAAAGGACATGGTGGTGGCCACCATTCACATACATTTTAATACCATTGGGTTAAACATCGACTCCAAGGAGAACAGTTTGGCAGTAAAAATTCCTTAATGACTCTATTCTTCAATTACAAAGCTTTTTCTAAAGATTGTGTATGGACTATTATTGTTGCTGAGAACTAACATAAGCAAGACAACTAATTGCATTAACAAGGTGAAGATCTTAAAATGTCGTCTTCTATCCAAGGACCAAAAATTTGGATTTCGAGAAAATATCGATGGTCTGAAAAATGAAAATTTTGACAGAAATATCGATATCGGTAAATGTTCGAGAGAAATGATGGAAATTTGGAGAAAAACATGGTAATTGTAAATGAAACTTTAAAAGATGTTTATTTGATCAATTCTCAACTTTATTTCAAAATAAAAATGTTGAATAAGGTTCATTCCATAATAACTTGGGGTGATTGAGTGTGAATTAGTATACGTTGAGCCGCTGACAAACAACAATTCTTGAATTTGAGTATTTAATTGACTTAATACATGTTAATTCTTTTCTGATTAGATAGGACTGATAAGACCAAAAAAATAAATCATAAAAACTAAATACTTAGTGATATTGAATAATCACATACTTAATTTTTGTATTAAAAAAAATAGAGAATGAGAAATACTTAGAGTAAAGAAATGAAAGCGTGGAAGTAGAAAGAAAGTGTTAGTGAATACATTAAAAAAATTTCATATTTATAAAGTTAAATTTCTGAAAGTTGGTTGAAAATTATTTGAATGAGAAGTGTAAGTGAATTTAAAAGTTATAAATTGGTTTGTAATTAAAATATTTACTTACAAATGATCTTCACTAGAAATGCATATATATACAATAAAGTATTTTAATATCACAATCAACCAATCTTGCTGGATTGGTTAAAGCGTTGGCATTATTCAAAGAGGTTCAGACTCTGCATAATATCGTGACATTTTCGGAATTATCGCCAAATATCGCGATATTTCACCAAATTAAACTACTCATATGGTTCTATGCTCTCTCTCTCTTCTCACACACATAGACATCAATTAAACTCCCTGTAATAGTCCTACACACAATATGAATGTAAAAACAAAGATTTCAACTTTGCAGTAATTTTGCCTCTTGGAATGAAGAGATAATTTCATACCAAAAAAACGTAAATAGTCATTGCTTCTAATCTGAATACCACATATCTTTTAGCATCCTCCAATATTTTAATGCAGTCTCCTAGCATGTCAGCATTTTAAACTAGTTATATCACATATCTTTTAGCAACCTCCAATATTTTAATGCAGTCTCCTTGCATGTTAGCATTTTAAACTAGTTATATCACGTAGTATATATGTCTACTCTGCCAATTAGGAGAACGTATTTGACATTGAACTACAGTCCATCAGGGAAATGTTATGAGGAAGGAATTGAGCATGCATGAGTCCAAAAAGTTAGAAAGCAAAGGTTCGTATGCGGCTGAAGCAAACCCAATGCAGCCTATAATTTTGATTCACCATGTATATATACACTCTAATCTATATGGAACCAAACGTGGGTGTGTTGCAATTCTCAGAGAAACCTACATTTTGTTTTTGGTTTGCAGTAGTACAAATGCATGTTTTGCAATGAGATTTGTATTCTTAGAGCTTCTGTGTTCTCCAGACTTCACTTTTACTCTTCCCAAAGCTTCTAAAATTCTCTGGAGATCGAATGGCCTAAATTGAAATCTGATATGCTGTGTTTGGATGGAGAGAAACCGAATCAGGTACGATGAAGCAAAGTTATGTTTTCTTCGTTTTAAGCATTTTTATGGAGTCGGCAACAATTTATTTTGCGCTGTGCTCCTCGACTTCTAATACTCTGCATGTAATGAAGGTTCAATTTGGTGGAGCTCTATGCCGGGTTTTCTTACTCCTTTTTATGGACGAGATTTGGCATCCATGATTTCTTATAGATTATGTTAACTACTTCATGTTTTGGTCTGCTTTGGCTTGTTTCAAGTATTCTTCAACTGATCGATATGGACACCCATCATTTTTCTCTTCGCACCCAAGTACCCTTATTTTCAGTTCTTTATCAGTTTATCACCCAATTAATATTCTCTTTTATTTGGATTATTTTTGCACCAAAAACCATTAATTTTTTTTTTTTAGAATATGGCTACCTGAAAACAACTGTTATTTCGCATCACATGTACATTTGATTCTCTAGTGAAGATCACAAGAGTATTAGATGAAGACAATCATTGGCTTACATCTAAACAAAAATTGTTGGGGTCGTGCGACTGTGAAGAACCCCAACTCAATCAACAAAGACACAACAGAAGAAAATGGTGAATGATCAAATACAAGGAATTTCACTTTATTTGGTAATGAAATATATCTTCCATTTATGCATGGAATATGATGTTTAAAACTATAAATCTTATTATTCTTTTGGAAACATAACGTACAAACTTATTTTAGGTGGAAGTAGAAGATGATGGACCTTCTAAACGAATATAGTCATACATGATTCCCACGAAAGGGCTGGTGTTCATTGCTTGTGTTAAAAACAATGTGTTGTCACCTTTCACAAGCAATGTGCCCGGTACATCTATGCTATACAACCGGTAAAGTCCATGAATTCCATGTCTGCAAATTGTGTTGTCGTGTCCAATCACTCCGGTCGTAAATAGAGGACGGTCTGCTTTGGAATCATTTACGCGAATCTTCATTTGAAAAAGAAAACAAACATCATATATATCAAAGCTTTAGTATGTATAACTGTCATGTCGTGTGGTTAATTACCTAATGTACATGATCCCTCTAGCATTACTCACCTGTAATTCTGCAATATTTGCAGTAGCGAGGGCGATTCTAAGTTTGTAGGTTGTGGTCTGACTGACATTATTGTCAAGTTGAAACTTGATTTTCCATGTAGTGCCTTCATATGTGCCATCGTCTTTCTTCCTATTATACCCAACAACAACTTGAAGGTAAGACTATTAGTTGTTACGAATTTTAGTTTAAGAGTACATAAACTTTGAGAATATATAGGAAGAACTTGACCTGGTAACTTGAGCAAAGAACCAATCTTTGGTATAGTCACTAGTTCCAATAGTGTAGAGTAAATCCTCATTAGGATATAACTCAGCATATCTTTCCCATAATCCATACTGTCTAAACCTTCAAGTGCAAGAAAATGTCAGGAAACATGATAATTAAAGGGTTAAAAACTTCAATTATTAATTAGTAACAAGTTAGAGAAAAGTAATTGAGAAAAATAGATTGGTGTAATTAGATTAAAATATCATAGACTGCTCAAATATATATATATATATATATATATATATATATATAACTAAGCTCAAGCTTCACCTGTCAGGGTGGTTGACATAAAGCTTATTAATATACTTTGGACTGGGATCAGGAACATAGAATTCAGCAGCAGAGCGATCCGGGACACCAATTTCCCACAATGTTGGTCCATCTCTTGGAGGTTCATATACAAGATCACCAAGGTCAATCTCACAACCTGCTCAATGCATATGGTATCGGTTTTGATTTAGTTCGATCTACGTAAATTCATTGATCGAATTTCAGAAAAAGAAAGTTAAAAAAACAAGAGAAATAGACCTGGAGTTATGTTAATGGTTACACCATAGCTGTAATCTCCAATAAAACCAGGAACCCATGCATAAAGATTATAGTCGCCCTCACGTATATCATTTATACAGTAATAGCCATTCTTATCTGCCCTAGTCCAGAATTGGTAACCCTGATAGCAAGTAAATCATATAAAATTGTCAAGGATAGAAATTAAACTGATTTTTGTTTGAGGTGAACAAAAAACATGAGAGGTTATGAGTTCATAATTGCAGATAATTAGTTCAGAATTGTAGTGAAGAAAGCTTTTTTAGACGGTACTCGATCTTTTGTCTGGGTCACACATTTATGAAAATGAAGAAATGTACCTGAGAATCCAATTAACATTAAGTATCAACTTTGCATATATAACACATGCATGCATGTGTGATTAATTCATGCATGCATAACGCGAGCCTATCTAAACTATTTTAGGCCATAATTGTATATGTGGCCATAATTATATATGTATAAAATTAATTAATCACACATTTATAAAGCATATATGTTTTTTTTACTTCCACGGTGTTAATTATTCCAAATAACCAACAGCAGCTTACATTTCACCAACACCAACAATAAAGTATACAGTAGAACCTCTTTAAATTAATACTCGATAAATTAATAATCTCGATTAAATAATAAAATTGTCCAGTCCCGACTCGGGGCCAACGTGCTAAATTAATAATCTCGATAAAATTATAAGATAATACATTTTAAATATTTCCTTTGTATATTATAGGTCCCAAATATTTTATAAATTAATAATTAGCTAAAAAGTACATAGTAAATTGATCATGTAGTTTTTTCAAAATATGAATACATAGTAGTTTTTTTTTTTTTAACTTCAAATCTAGTTGAATCTCATCTTTAATTGTTTGTTATGCGCCCAAAGGTCATGGGATTGCTTTCTCGTATTGCTACAAGAAGTTTTTGAGTGTCATTGATGCTTTGAGTGCTTCCTTGCGTTACACAGGTCCCAAAGGTTGTGTATCATCATCAACTTCAACTTCATTTTTAGAATGCACTTTAGATTGTGTTGGGTTAAATAGTGTTTGCTTTGATTCAATATACATTGTATGCACTTGTACGTTTTAAATAAGTTGAATAGATTTGATCTTTTTGCTAATTATAATTCAATGAACTCTTAATTGATTAAATATAAAGATTGTAGTACTTTGAATCTTAACTTGTCACTTGATGTGATAAATCAAATTCATCGAACCTTGTTAAATGAATAAATATAATATGTTTACTGTTAAGTTAAAAACTAAAAATATCTTTGTAAATTAATAATTATTAATTTATCGATAAATTAATATCTCGCTAAATTAATAGAATTTAGGTGGTCCCAAGGCTATTAATTTAAAGAGGTTCTACTGTATATGCTTTCGGACACTTAAATTAAAAGATTTGTTTAAAAATAAAATCACCTTGTTATCTCTTTGCCATGATCCAGCATCTCCGGGTGGTGCCAACCCAACATAAGCACCATTGCCAAGTATGTAATTGTCGCCAATAAAACTAAACAAGCATTATTTTCACGTAAAACTTTCAACGAATTTGACCAGAAATCGAAATCTGTAAAATATAAAATATAAATGAATTAATATATATGTGGCTATAACTTCTTTTTTTGTACGGAAAACGATAGTATATATGATTATATATTCTTTAGCTCAACTTTGTTAGAGCATCTTTAGCAAGACTATCTATTTTTTAACCAAATTTTAGCTAAAGTAGCTAAAAAGTTATATTGGCTAGTTAGTTTGAAAATATGTTTTCAACAATTCTCTCAATTTTAGCTAGTTTTGAATTTATATCATTTTTTCAATGAGGAAAACTTTGAAGCCATATAGCTAAAAGCTAAAGCTAAAGCTAAAGTAGAGAGTCACATAGGAGGTTGATGTAGTTACTAAAATTGCTGAAAAATTAAACATGCTCTCGAAAATAGCTAAGAAACTAAAATAGAGAGTTTGCTAAAGATGATCTTAATAAGCTAGTTTAACTACATATTAATGCTTGACTGATAAAGATAAAATCAGAGTTTTTTATTTTTTTGATTTATTCATCGTTAGTCCATTTTTTGCTCATAAATTTACCAACTCTCAGTAGACACTCTCAAGTCCCAACCCACAGTAAATACTTAATTGTCCCCAGTAAACACTTTATTAGCCCCCAATAAACACTTTTTGTTCTTATAAAAAAAAAACAAAAAAATGTATGTCCTTATTGAGAAATCCATAAATTGTCTAAACTTATTGAGAATTTTTTCTAGAGTTTTAGACTTATTGACAATTTCTCGTAGATATATAACGGCCAACATCATTAACAAGAACAAGAAACATAAAGAATGATTGAGTTAATTAATTAGTACCTATCTCGAACCCGTATTCTGCCACTAACATTACCCCGTTGTTTTGACGGTGGAAAATCATTGGAAGCTGGAAACTCATAAGGCCAACTTTGTACTTCTTTCATCATCTGAAATGTCAAAAACATGCACTTAATTAACCTTAAGAATGAAAATGTGGATTGAAAGAAAAGCACTGTAAGAATTGAAAAATTGTTGATTCTCTCCTTTCTAATATTTCTTCTTAATTAATAATAATTGAGAAAAAATTATGACATAAGAAAACCTGTTCTTTTGCATCTTCCCAGAGTGGTGATGAATCTTTTGCATTAGATGCAGAATTAAGATAGATAAAAACAGGGCCGAAAACTTTCTTCCATGGTTCATTCTGTTTTAGCTTCAGCACAAGGTCCTCTCCTGAATAGTGAGCACTCAGAAACATCTGAATTATAGTACGATTTTATCAATATAAAATATTGAAGGTCGTCTTGATTCCAGATTCTTGAATAAGATACTAAAAATCCTACTCTAAAACGCTTTAATTTGCTGAAGAGCACAAATATTTTTGAGACAAATTCTAGTAGTTCTCGAATCTTCGATCACTAGCTTCTAAAACAAGCAATTAAAATAGGTGCTTGTTTAAGGAAGTAATACTACAAGTGCTTGATTATTCTAATTAAATGCTAAATATATAAATACATTCAACTTACTGCAAGACAAAAAGGACCGACGTGGGAAGTGAGGTTCTGTTTAAGAGGTCCGCCAGATCGGAACTCATCACTAGGCGTTATTTGCCAAAACCCTACGTGAGGGTCCATGCATATCCAACCGTGGACTTGCAAATTTTGGTTCTCACATGAGTATTGGTACTTGTCATCCACCTGAATTATATCATAAAATTGAAAAAAAATATATATTATACTTTATACATGCAATTTTTTTGCACTTTAGGGTATGGGGTTTAGGGTATAGGGTATGCGGTTTAGGATTTTAGATTAAAATTTAGAAAAAAAAAAGTGAAACAAATCTTGGCCGTCCAATTGGAAATGAATGGTCAAGATTTATTGGTGAGGAAAGGTGAGGAGAGGATCTCAGTCCTGATCAAGCTGCTTTGCAGGTCGGTGATGCTTTTAATTTTTTTTGTTTCGTTTCTTGCTTAAGTTTACTCTTTTTGTCTTTAATGAGTGTTATTTACTAGGGATTGTTTCTCGTTTTTAAGCCAAATAGACTTTGATGTATACAACACTTTGGCTGTGATCTCAAAGAACATTGAATGAAATTCAGTTTCCTTTAAAAAAAAAAATACATGACACAAACAGGGTGACGTGTTTGACTACGTAGTAATATATGTAGAATATATATATATATATAAAATTGTTTCTCATTTCTTGCACCTATTGGAAGAGTCATATTATGTATATCTATGTAGGTCAATACCGCAATACGGGGTAAATCCGAACACGACATAATGTATAAGTAAGTGAAAATCTGAACACGAATTGCTATCCCTAGGTGTATATTTACATTTAATTACCTAGTGAGTATTTGAATGTATTCTTTAAATTATTTGAATAGAATATGGTACATGTAATTGATTTTTGTCATGCATGTAATGACACTGAGAGTTTCTCTTTAATATACTATGTGTGTGTATATATTACCTCTCCCGTATATTGTGGCTCTATGGGATTGACAAGAAGAACTGCTTCTGGGAAATCTGAATTTAGGATTTGGCTTCTATCTGGTAATCGGTCATCAGGAAGAGGCATGTATCTTTGCCTGTTATCAGCTATCGCCATGTACTGAAACCTGTACGTTCAATCATATATATATGATAGAAGTAAATAATTGATCATATATATATATATATAAGAGGGTCAATTAACATGTTAATTTCGGCTAGCTACGTACGTACTTCTCTTTTCTGAGATTGAATACAATCCTGGTCTGGGGAAGGTTGAAAGGAGTCCATTCTTTCAAGTGCTCGTAGATGGCGTACGAGTAGAAGCCCGATGAATTACGAAGCATTATAAACCTGAAAAATACGGCATTAATTTTTAGTAATTTATCATTTGGTCATGCATATATATGATTTAGTATGTAGGCTAAGGCATACAAAGATCTATCGCATTAATCAACCTTTTGTCTATATTTAGCGGGACATTCTCGTCCTTGTGATTCCACTCTCTTGTGAATGAGATCTCTACTTGTTCTTTGCTTTCCACTATAACCGTGAATTTTGTTCCGATCATTCTGCAATAGATACAACAAGCAAAGTAGAATGTCAGATGTAGAAAAGTACATATCATATTTGGGTTTAGGTGCATGTAGTCGATCGTCTCGTACCGATCAAAGGTTCCAGTTGTTCCGATACTTCCTGCTTTACTCCAAACAAGGTCCCAATACCTTCAAAATTCAAATTTGCAGTAGCTAGCTCGATCATTAAAAACAGAATGAATTGCAATGCAAGTAGTTTCAAGTAGAGGTGAAGTAGATATGTACGCACGTACCCTCTATTACCTTCTTCAGTAAGAACTTCAAGCAAATTGTCAATGCCTTTATATTGGATACCAGTAACAATTCCATCTGGCTTTGATAATGTAACTTGGAGTATGCCATTATCCATAACCACCTGCATGCAATGTGTGCATATAACGTATTTTTTATTTTTTTGTTTGCCCATACGTATTTGTGGAAAGGGCCTCAAGTTTGAATCCCTTTCTGACCTCCTAATTTGATAAAAAGATAAATGAAAAAAAAATAATGCATTGTGTATGACCAAGGATGCATGATTACTACGTACATAAAATCGACATGATGTTGATCTAATTTTTGTGTGATCGAAACATATATTAACCTCAGTTTCAAATTCCAATCCCATGCAAACCAAAAAGAATCCATTAGCTGCATCCTCATGGGTCGATATAAAACTTATGGGTCGATATATATATATAACTTATCCTCTTATTAATTTTTTTTTCATTATATGATAATTGGTCACCCATGAGTCAAATTCAGGACCTCTCACTTACAAAGATGAGACTTTTATTTTAAGAAGAAAGATGAGACTTACGTTATTAGACTTATACAAATAGTCGTGGGCATTAATGAAATAATTTTGATACTAAAATAGCAAAATGATAAAACTTGTTTTTTTTTTAACAAAACATGTCATACAATTTATATGCATCCACTCATGAAACAAAAAAATAAATAAATAGAATACAACTTAGAGCATGACTTACATAATGGTCCTGAATATGCAATTGCACCCCTAAGGACGACATTGTGTGATGACTCCCTATGAAATCTCAATGTGGGTTTGTAGGCACAACTCAATTTTGTGAAACACGTACATATTGCTTCTTCATTGATCTCTTATATATAAAGGGGTAGCCTACCTAATCTACCTCTAGCTGGTTGGCTTCAACTTGGGAATTGATTAAACGAAGCCTAGCTTCTTTCTTTACTTTTCCCTTGAGTAGTTGCGTGTGGTTTTTCTTTACTCATATATAATGCGTGAAATTCTTTGTTCCTTCTTTAATCAGTTTGTTTTTCATCAAACTAGAGCATAGGAATATTTGCTAACAATCCTAACATCATCAAATATTTGTGAGGCTGTCTGTAATTGCTTGCCGAAATGTGTGTGTTTTTTGTACTTTTCTCAAGGTCTATAATAATTTATAATAAAATCCGGTTGTTTGTGTTGGATTGTTTGTTTAGGGAGATTATCTTCAAGCTTAAGTTTGCTTGATTGCGTGGGAAGTCATGGTAGTGAAAGTAGCATCTTGCTCAAGCTCAATTTTCATAAAGTTCCCAAGGTTTTTGTAATGAGGAAAACTTAATTGGTCCGGGTGACATCAAAATGTAGTTTCATGTGAGTCTCCAAGTGCTGCCATGTAAGTACACCCTCGACAAGCGGATGTATATGATAGTGAAATGGTGTGGCCTTGCCGGGTCATGGAGTGTGAGAGGTGCTATCATCAATCATATTATATGATGAAGATTTTTTCACGGAGTGTGAGAGGTGCTGGTGCCAAAAACTTTTCTGGTTTGATCCATATATGACCTAAGAAGAATTCATGATGTAGGTGTTAACAATTGTTGAACATAGAATTAGTGGTCCTTAAGCTCTTGATCCAAGTTGTTAATCAGTTAGGATCTTCTCATCATGCTATTGTTGATGCTGTGAGATTTTCTGGTGGTATCTCTATGATGGTCTGGTTGCTTGCCATTATTTGCCTCGACTTTTCTTGGGTAACTTCAATGATTTTGTATCTGCCTCTGAGAAGTCTGGTGGTGTTGCTATCAGTAACCAGTTTACAACATTGCTTGGAGACACTATTCCCTGATGCCTTTGTGAAGTTGGATCACTGTACTCTCTTGATATGTACTCGTTATTCTCTGAGTATTTCTTATGAACACAATCCTTTCAGATTTCAAGCTATGTGGCTTCTACATAAGGGTTTCAGTGATTTTGGGTACTGAGAATGATCCCAAGTTCTTCATATCTCCTGGAATCCGGTGTACTGAGAAGCATCTTATGAAGGAGATTTTGGTTTCCTATTTTCAGAACTTACTCTCTGCTCAATAGAGTTTGTTCTTGTGCTCAGCTCCCTAGTTTTAATTTCCCTAACATTCAACAAGAGTTGCTCTATCAGCTGAATGCTTAAGTCTCTATTGTTGAAGTGAAGACTGAAGAATGCTCTTTTTGCCATTGGAGGCCTCAAGGCTTCTGGTATTGATGGTCTTCCTAGCTGCCAGGTTTTATCATAACTATTTGGATGTCTGCAGAGATGACATCTACAACTTGGTTTTGGATGTGTTCTGAAACGCTAGGTTACCTGACAGCCTTAATACTACAGTTACTACTTTAATTACTTAGAGGTGAACTCCCTGATCTCATAACCCAATGTATAACTTCGATCTAGTATAGGGCCATTCTTATTTCTTAATGGGGAAATGAATGAGGAATTTGTTCCTAGCTGGAAGTGTTATTAGGCAAGGACATCCTCTCTCTCCCTACATTTTTGTTCTTTTCATGAACAAACTGTCTCACATCATCACTAGCCTGGTGCTCTCTCTAATGGCAGGGAGGCTATCCTTATTCATATTGTCACATCTGCCATACTTGTCTTGCGTAATGGATTAAAATGGAGTGTTGGGAGTTGAAATTGGTTGGATAATTGGCTTGGCTGTGGGATACTGAGGAGTAAAAGTGTTGGAGTTGCGTAATGGTGCCAAACTCTTGCGTAACTAACATCCCAACTGATCAATTTGACCTCCATGTTCTGAGATTGGATGTGATATTTCTAGACTGTACGTTCCAGGTACTTCCAGTTGAGTGTGTCACAAGTGTGCTAATGTTCATGTTGCCTGCTCTAATGATAGATGCATTTAAGTTCAGCTGGTAGTTTTTTCTGTGAAGAAGACAGCTTATGCTTCTTTATTTAGTGATACTGAGGAGTGGAAGTATGGATTCCTTTGGATATTGCAACTCCCTCCAAAGATTAAAACAACTGTGTTTCATGGTAAGATTCTCCATAGATGCAGAAGGAAGTTGGCAACTGATCCCTTTTCCCCTTGATGCAAAATCCACCTCGAATCGATCACTTGATCATCTTTTTAGAGGGTGCAACATTTCTTTAAAGATTTGGAACAATCTGGGGTACCCTCACTCCCCATCTCTCAGTTTTGAAGATTGGCTGCTTTCAAATCTTGAAACTAAAGCCTTGCGGCCTCTGATTACCCCCTCTGCTTTTACCATTTGGTATACATGGAAGTGGAAGTGCAAGGAAGTTTTTTACTCTAATTTTAAACGTCCTCCCTGGACTCAATCTATAACCATGGATTGAGCGAACAATTTGTATACTGCGAATTGCAAGGCTCTACGGACTGTTGTTTCTGTTCATTGGCATCCTCCTTGAAATGGTATCATTTGTGCTGGGGGAGTTGCTAGAGATTCAAATGGATCATGGGCAAAAGGGTTGACTGCAAATGTTGGTATTAAACTATTAATATGATCTTGGGTGCTGAACTATGGGGCCTCTGGCTATTCAGATGGCTACGGAAGAAAATATTCATGATCATGAAGTGGAACGTGATTCTAAAAGTTAAGTGGATCTGGCTTTCTGAAATTTGTGAGAATCGTCCTGCTTTCTGCATTTTGCAAGTTACTAATGGCTTGCTAGGTTTCGTAGTTGCAGTTTAAGTTATGTCTTTCGTGCAAAAAATTCAGCTGGTGAAGGCTGATAGGTGTCTCAAGTCAGTTATAACAATAATCGAAGAATGCAGGCCAGTTTCTTCGACGGCTTGTGGTGTAACCTCATCTAAACCCCTATACAGTCTGATCATTAGTGTAGAAAACTTAGACACATAAACTTCAACATTTGCTTTGTTCGATCTTCACATTGATCGAGCAAAGTACCAACAATCAATCAAAGAAGGCACATTATAGTTGTATCCAGAAGCCAGCATCAAACTAGGGGAAATCTAAAACTTTGTTTCCTTTCCTACATTTCTGTATTTACCCAAGAGCCAAAACACTACCTATCATATGAAATCACTTGGTTTCATTGAATATCATCAACGAATTGAAACCTAAAGTTCTAAACCTGGTAATTTATAGTAAAACTAAATCAAGTAATGGCATCCAAACTCAACCTCAATTATACCACAAACCCAAATTAGAAGAAGAAACATGCTGCCAATTACTTAAAAAGAGCAAGCACCAATTACAAACACAAAGCTTAAAATATCCATAGCTTCAAAATTAAACATAATAACAAACAACAACAAGTGAATTGGGTACCAAATGCTTTTACTGAGTAGTGGGCGGCGCTTGTGGAGAAGAAGGGTCTGCAGCTGAAGCTTCAGCGAGGAAAACCCAATCGGCTGGGAGAGGCGGCAGAGGAGCGTACACGGTGGGCTTACGTTTCACGTCCCACGGCTGCGTTTTGCGTGGCCGGGTCTTGCGGTGGTGCGCCGTCGCCTTCTTCTGCGGCCTCGACGAGCATTCTATCACCGACCCAACACCTGGACCGCCGCACAAAGGGGCAGCAATCTGGGTCACCCCAAACGACGCCGTTGCGGAGGGGTTTCGTAAATGAGGGACGGGCATGGAGACCAGTTGAGGCCCCAGCATTACAGCGGAGACTGCCATGTTCGGTGAGACCAGAGAGAGGTGGGTTTTGCGCTTTCTTCTTCTGGGGATAACGTTATCTCTATCTTTTTAAGTTTTGGGGATGGTGAGTGACTGGGCGGGGTTTGCTCTTTTACTGGCTCTCTTTTAACTAATTACTGCACTTCACACGTGTAAATACTCTCTTTTGGATGCAACCTGTGAAACAAACTATTTTTTTGTTGTGTGTGTGTGTAGTGAATCACGATTCAAGCTAAATTACACATAAAAGCCAATATGATGGAACACATTAGAAATAAGTCAATAATTATTACTTAAGGGAAATACTCTCGTCGAACTAGTTTTGGACATGTGTCATGTGTGTCTAAACTCTCTCTTAGAGCATTTTTACAAATGCTAGCTATTTTTTAACTAAATTTTAGCTAAAATAGTTAAAAAAACTATTTTATTTAGCCAGTTTGAAAATACGTCTACATCAATACTCTTTACTTTAGCTAGTATTGAATTTAAATTATTTTATTAATGAATAAAAAATAGTTTAAGTATATTTAATAATTACACAAAACAACCAAAAATAAATGCTTTAAATTAACAAAAATAATAGAGAGTCTCATATCACTCTCTATATTTAGGAGCCATATAGGTAAAAACTAAAATAGAGAGTCACTTAAAAAGTTGGTGCAGCTGCTAAAATAGCTGAAAAACTAAACATGCTCTCTAAAATAGATAAGGAGCTAATATAGAGAGTTTGCTAAAATGTTCTTATTCTCTTATTTGCATAGACTCGAACCGGACGCGTGAGCAAATAATTATGACCATCCAAAATCTAGTCTTCCACTATGGGCGCGTCAATCTAGTAAGAGTTTCCATTGTCTATAAATTCCGGTTTAGGTATCCTTTTTGAGTACTTATTATACCGTATCGAAACTCTTGTTGTAACAAATAATGTTGACTTGTGTGATTATTTTGTACTTGTTTTATTTTATTTTTTAAGTTATGCACAATTTAGAAAAGCTAGAAAATCAGTTTGCGGAACAATTAGTCGTAAGGATTTTGAGTGCTAATATTTAAGATTTGACTAATTAGTATCTAAAATTATTGTTTATTCACATTTCCTTCTTCTTGGTGTTGTGGTTTGTTGATTTTTTTGTTTTACACTCACTTTATTTATATGCACACCAATTGTTTGACAAAATGCCTCAGTGATCCTTGAATAACTTACTTCGAACATTTTGTATCTCTTAGTGAATATTAACATCTGTTGTGTGAGATTGTTGGTTTACAAGCTTAATTGACATTCATTAGCGACATGTGCATGTCAAAGTGTTTGATAAAATGTCTAGCTATGTAAATGTTCAATGAAGATACTCTACCTTGCATATTATGTGCTTGAGTGCTTCACATGCATATTGGACTCTAGAACTTGGTTTCTAAGTTGCTCATTATTAGTGCTTGGTGCATATTTCATTGTTCAGTGATTTGTCATTGTTTTCATTTATTGAACCTTTTAAGTTGAAATAGCAACTCAATTACTCATCAAAACGAACCTGAGAAATATTTACGGAATATAAGAGGAACCATGACGAGGAATCTCACAAGCCTAATTAAAGACCAAGGACTAAAGACACACGAGAGAGATTCACCAAAAAAAATTAGACACATGAGAACCAAGAATTAGTATTGTTTGATCACAAGTCTAAATCATCTAAAGTGGAAATGATAGATACACAAAAACAAATGGCCCAGAAGTTCTAACTTTTGAAGGCAATTAATTTTCATTAAGAATGGTTCACTAATTCAAACACTACTTTCTTAAGAAGGCAATTAATTTCCATTAAGAATGGTTCACTAATTTCATGTAATCACAATTAAGATAACGTGCTCTTCATGGAAATGAAGAATGATGCTTCACTTGGCGTAATAAAGTTGTTCCGTCAATTTTAATTGCTCGGACATGTTAAGCATTGTAGATAACAAATACAGAGGTGTAACTAGAAATATCGCTAAAAACATCGACTTATATCTCAACTCTATGAAAAGAGAAGGTTGAAAACGTTCAAAATGGTGAATCTAGTTAAAGAAATTTAACGATGTTGAATTTTTGAAGCAAGAAAAAGATGATAGGTGTTGGAGTGACTAACTTTTCTCTACTGAGTCCAACCCTACTTGAATGTATAAGTAAATTATATTCAAAATAGAGACAATTATCAAGAGAATATTTACTATTCTCTCTCCTTTTTGAAGCAGAGATAAATTTTATTGCAAACTCAACGAGAATTACAATCATAAGTAAGAGCATCTCAAATAAGATCAGGAGCATGTGAGGACCAAAATTAATCTACAAACGACTCTAAACCATGACTAGCTAAAGAATGAGCTACTCTATTGGTTTGTCTGGGTTTATAAGAAATTATAACATGATGAAGATGAAGCAGAAGCTCTTTGATTAATATAAGAATTTTCGCAATGCGGAGCATCTTCAACCAGAGTGATCTCACCATTGATTATATAAAGCAACTTCAACTAGGGTGATCTCATCGTTGATTAATATAAATCAAAATTCTTTTATTTTTATTTAAATCATAAACTGCTGAGATCATCAACCAGAATGAATAAAAGAATTGTTCGCAATGCAAATATGTGATTCATCGATTCTCTCCTTATTAAATACCAATTCTTGAAAATAAACACACATCCATTATCACTCGACTTCTGCCACCATCCACCTCCGCCACCCATCTCCAGTGACATCAACCACTTATAGCAACGAGAAATTAGTGATAGTTAATAAAATCATTGTAGGAGTTTCAAACAAATTGTCATACGTTCCTACTACGGTTTGCTGCTTTTCTTGCCATGAAATTCCAATTGCCAAACCCTCATTTCCATTTTTTTTATCAGGCCATTGATTTGTAACAGCACAACAGTGGTTCATGAAGCCACCCCCACGGCCCACCGCAACCGCAACCTCAACCACTGGCGACATCAGACTCATCTTGCAAACACCGTCGGTACGTATCAAGACAACCATTCTCTCAACAAGGCATATAGGAGATGGTTAATTAAAGCCATAAATTGAAGTCCCTTGAACAGTAGTATCACTAATTACATTTCTCATCACCAAAAACAGGCGATGTTGCCCTGAACAGTAGTGGTGGAAGCGTGATACTGGTGTCTTGACTCGGCTCAATTGTGGAACAAAGCTCAAACTTGAGTTAGGCTCGACTTGGCTCAATCATAAGTTTGTGTAAGAAAGATGTTGAAAAATTAGTAACATTAATTCAAATATAAACAGTTATAAAAAAAATATCACAAAAAACTAAAAGCATCAATATTTAAATATTACATACCCAAAGTAAACCATAACACTTAAATGTTAAAAGTACTTCAAGGGAAAGTCATATTTTATTAATTTGGTGAAGTTTTAAAGTTTTAAAGATTTGACGTATTTGTTTTATCTAACAAGCTGGGGAAACATGCTCCAAAGCCCTTGAATGATGACTCTACCCCACCCTACCCCCTGCAAATGCACCCTCTGCCCCGGGCACTGTATGTGCACCCAACAAGCTGAACACATACATATTTGAGTTGGTTCTTATATAATACGAATTGTTTATGAACTTTACGAGCCGAATTGACTAAAATTCAAGTTTGATTTTTTTTTTATTATCGAGCTTAATATTGAGTTCAAGTTGGACTTATTTTTTTTACGAACATGAGTTGAGTGAGCGAAAAATGAGCCGAACAAGAATTATATCGAGTTGATTTATAGCCTTATGGCTGCTAAGATGATCTTTTAATTCTTTTGTTTGAAGTAAGAATTGATGGGGAAAGTTGAAATATGCAATTCTTTTCAAAAATCTAGTAAGAGTATATTTAGAAATAAATATTAGAACGACGAGCATATAGTAGTTCAAAATAGACGAGAGAAGAGTTCAAAGTCAACCTTATTCTATATTTTAGAAATTTACTTTTTGGCATTGCAAAGTCAACCTTATTCTATCTCTTGGTCTTGGATACCCAGAAAAGCAAACAACGTAGCTCACCATGTTGCGTCGCTTAGTGTGAGGAGGACGTGCCCGACTGTCTGGATTGATAGACCGCCGTCCTCCCTGATCCATGTCCTCTCTCGCGACGGTTTGCCGTGTCCACCGTCGGATTATTCTGCTGGTCTGAACTCTTTGAACTAGCTGTCTGGTTTCATCGAGTTTCTTTTTTCCTTTTTGCGGTATTTTTTTGTAATTTTAGCGGATTTTTTTTTTCTGCTTTGTTCGTGCTCTTCTAGTCCCACCTCTCTTTTGGGGTTTATGACTTAGAAAGCCTATACATTATTTTTTGATTTCTAAGCATTATTTTATGATTTCTAAGCAACACTCTATTGAATTAATCGATCTTGAGTTAACTACATTTTTGTTATGAGAAATCATCATTAGATAAAATGAAAATTTGAGAGCTACTTTTCTTTTTTAGCTTCTTTATAATAACGATGTTGTTCATAGATTAAATTATTTCGTAGATTGGATTTCACTAGATTGTCTACGGCTCTAGCTAGAAGTTTTGTATTTGTAGTAATTTACCAAAAGAAAGGCTTTTATCATAAACAATAACTGACATAAGTACTGTATATTACTTTGGTATCCGACATTTAAAAACTATCACATTAGTACTTGACATTTCAAACCCGACATAATTTTGGTACCCACCGTCAATAACTCCATTTAAAACATGCATACGTGGTTTTTTTAAGGATTTTTTTTAAAGAGGTTATTGACGGTGGGTACCAAAATTAGGTCGGTCTTGAAATGTCAGTCACTAATGTGATAATTTTTAAATATCGAATACTAAAATGATGTACAGCTTTTAGATCATGTATTGTTTATGATAATTCACCCGAAAAAAAACTAGTGTCAAATGCTTGCAATGAAGGGAAAGCAAGGTGATAATTTCTTGTTCGATGAAAGGTAGAGGCGTAGAGCACAGAAATCAGTAGAACAATCCGGAAGCGATATTAAGTTCAATTATCAGTACAATTTTATCTGCTTTTTGTAATATAATGACATCAGTATGACATGGTGAGTCAAAATCAAACGATCACGGACAGCAAAAGTCATCACCACCGGCCACGTGTCAAAACAGGGATCCATCACCCTCTTGATTTAACATGGTGGATATTTTTCAACAAATGGTGTCGATCAATATCATGCCTAATTTAATCAGTGGGGGCCCACCGGTATCCGGCTATTATCGTGTGCGCAGGAAAGTCCACGTGTGCCAAGCACACAGATTCAGAGAGTGAGTGAGTGAGGGAGCCAGTGTGTGTGAGTTTTTGCATAGAGAGGCGGAGATTCCCCTATAGAGGAGGATAGTAGAGTAGGGGCAAATTCGTCATTTAATAATAATAAAAGAAATTGAAGAGTTGTTGTTCAGAACTCTCATCAAAGGACTGAGGGACCTATATTATCCCTATTCCCACAAACCTCAAAATGCCGTCAACTTCGGTCCGACTGGCACTCGCGCCAGCCTGTACCCAGCTGTTCCCCAAACCCCAATAAATTAAATTATTAAATTTTCCTCGGCGTTTTTAGTCTCCTTCCACACTTTTTTCAGAAAACTCAAAAGCTCAAGAGAGAGAGAAACTCCAAGCATTCTCTAAGATCAGGCCAATGTTTGGTCACACTGATCGTTAGGCATTGCCAATTAAACTCAGAGAGCTTTAGATTTTTGCTGCAATGGATCCGTGCCCATTTGTGCGAGTCACAGTGGGCAATTTGGCTCTCAAAATTCCGGTCGCTTCCAAACCGGCACGCACCGTCGTGCACCCTTCCTCTTCGCCGTGTTTCTGCAAGATCAAGCTCAACAAACTCCCCGTCCAAACCGCCATCGTTCCGTGTCTTCCTCCGGAAACCCAAACCCTAGACTCTCAGAGCCACGGAGTAATAGCCGCTACCTTCCACCTCAGCAAGTCGGATCTGGACCGGGTCGCCTCCAAGTCCATCTTCTCCACCAAACTCTGCCTCAAAATCGCAATCTACACCGGTCGCAGAGGCACTACCTGCGGCGTTAACTCGGGGAGGCTCTTGGGCCGGGTTTCAGTGCCCTTGGATCTGGCGGGAACCGAGTCCAAGCCCAGTGTGTTCCACAACGGCTGGATTTCAGTTGGCAAAGGGGCCAGCAAGGGCTCCACCGCCCAGACCCAGTTTCATTTGAATGTCAAGGCGGAACCCGACCCGAGATTCGTGTTTCAGTTCGACGGCGAGCCCGAATGTAGTCCTCAAGTGTTTCAGATCCAAGGTAACATTCGGCAGCCCGTCTTCACCTGCAAATTCAGTTTCAGAAACATCGGCGATCGAACTCAAAGATCCAGGTTGGTTGCTTCACTTTTCCCTCTAGATTTTCCTTTTCATTTTTTGAAAATTAGATTCCTTCTGTTTGATTCGTGGTTTTGAAAGTTTAGAGTAAAGCTCACAATTGCTTCCTGGCTCTTCACTGTACGACCATATGCTTGAATCTTCAGCCGGACTCTGATCCCATTAAAGCTTTTTTATTTTTTTATTTTTACCCGTAGATTCCAAACCCATTTGTAATTAAACAAGTGGTTCATTTTCATAGCTTTTGGATACTTTTTCAGTTTCCTAATTCCCATTTTACCCTTGTTTATTCAGGTCCTTGCAATCGGACCAAAGTAGCTCCAGAAGCTGGCTGAACTCGTTCGGGAGCGAGCGAGAGCGACCCGGGAAGGAACGCAAAGGCTGGTCCATAACGGTCCACGACCTATCTGGGTCGCCCGTAGCCGCTGCATCAATGGTCACACCCTTCGTGGCCTCTCCGGGTTCCGACCGGGTCAGCCGCTCCAATCCCGGATCCTGGCTCATCCTTCGACCCGGAGACGGTACCTGGCAACCCTGGGGACGCCTCGAGGCCTGGAGAGAGCGGGGCGGCGCTGATGGACTCGGGTACCGGTTCGAACTCATACCCGACAGCAACGGCGGTATGAGCGCTGGCGGCATTGTTCTGGCCGAGTCCACTCTGAGTTTAAACAAGGGAGGGAAGTTCGTTCTTGATCTCGGGTCGAACTCCGGGTCGAGTAACCGCGGCGGGGCTCCAGTGAACCCGAACTCGCCGGTGTGCAGCCCGAAGAGCAGCGGAGACTTCGGGTACGGGTTGTGGCCTTACTGTGTGTACAGAGGGTTTGTGATGTCAGCACGTGTGGAGGGTGAAGGCAGGTGCAGCAAGCCTACGGTAGAGGTGAGCGTGCAGCACGTGAGCTGTACGGAGGACGCAGCGGCATACGTGGCTTTAGCGGCAGCCGTTGATCTGTGCATGGACGCTTGCAGGCTGTTCTCCCAGCGGCTGAGGAAAGAGCTCTGCCAGCCGACCGATTTGCTCGGATAATTCGACTGCTATCCGACGTCGTTTTGTCCGGATCAATTTTTTTAGTACTGATGCGAGTGGGGGTTTGGTGGATTGGATTTTGTATTCCAATCTCCGCCATGAGAGGTTGTTACTACTAACAGACTTGTGTAGTGTGTACAGCGAGAGTGAGAGAGAGACATTAGGCAGGGCACGCTTTGTTTTTACTTGTGTGGCTTGTGTTTAATTTTTTCCCCTTTTAGTTTTTGAAGTGAAGGGTTTGCTTAGTTAATTGTAATTGTGTTTTTACTTTTTGTTCTTGGGAGATTGTAGTAGCTGACTTCAAAAACCTCTTTTGCTATTTTGTTATTAACTGTGTAATTTTTTTACTAGTCCATGCCATTACAAAATAACTGTGTTAATTAGTGCCTTTTTGGTGTATATAATCTCCAAATTACTTTTTTCCTTTTTCCCTTCTTTTTCTTAAACTTTCCATTTTGTCTTTACCTACCAGCAATTGAATTTTGAAATGCCCAAAAAAGAAAGTAAGAAATATGAAGGTACATTAAGTAGATATTAAATGATCCATTAAAAAAAAAGATATTAAATGAAAAAAAGATATTAAATTATCAAACTAGAAAATGTATAGGGGCAAGGCAGCAATTGTTGATCATTTGATCTACCAATCAAAGTTAGGGTAAAATTCTCAAATGGTAGCCGAACTATCACGAAATACACTTTTTGGTACCACAAATGCTTATGGAGTCTGGTGGTACTCAAATTATGTCTCTGTTAGCCTCGTTAGTACATTCGTCCAATTTTTCGTTAAAAAAAAAGTTATCAAGGGCTGACCAAAAACACAAAAAGTGAATGATTTTACCAAAGTGCCCATGATAAAAAAGAGTGAATGTTTTTTGTTTCACCCTTGATGATTTTTTTTTTTAACGAAAAATTGGACGGAGGTACTAATGAGGCTAACGGAGACATAATTTGGGTATCATCAGACTTCCTAAGCATTTGTAAGTACCAAAAAATGCATTTCGTGATAGTTTGAGTACCATTTGAGGATTTTACTCTTAAAGTTATAGCAGCAGTTGTTGATGTCATTTGGAGATTTTTTTTCGCCTCATATTTTGTTTTCTCTTTCATCAGGCTACCGCATTCCGAAGCAATAGAAAGATGGAATTTCAACTTATTGATCGATAATAAATTTTAATGGTGTCAAGCATGAAGATGGCGGAGTAGCTAACTTGTTCTTTAGCGAACGCCAGTGCTTCCACACCATAGCACGTCGCCTCCTTCTGTGCTGTTTGTTCCAAATGTCAAGCATTACAAAATTATTTTTAACTATTTGAAAAGAAAAAAAAAACAAAAAAGTGTATCTAAGTAAGAAAAACTGAAAAAGAAGTTGAGCCCCGGAAAAAGGAAAGGAGAAAGGGTCCACGGATGGGGTGGAGAGAGGTTGTTGTGGATATGGGAAAGGGAACTAGGTAAGGGCGTGCACGTTATGTGCTGATCAATCCAGTTCAAGATGAATGAGTAGTTATATATTTTCCTCTTCCAAGTCATTGAATATGATTATGTTGGATGATAGCTGTAATGCGCTTTTCAGTGAAGGAAGCTTATCTCTATTGGTTTTGGTATTTTGGGAGGATTAATATTCGGCGCAGAAGAAGAAGATCCATCCATGTTTGGGTTTGGTTTGGTTTGTTTGGTGCGACTTTAGGAGAAGGCAACTGGCAGCCACCATTATTTGTTTATGGGGGTCTTGGCTTGGCTTGATTCCAGATTTAAAATATGGCCAAGGCAAAGCAGGTGTGTGCGTGTTAGGGACAAAATCGCAAAGTGTATTCAGTATTGAATGGGTTGGTGGCGTGCCATGGTTTGGGGGGATCACATGAATTTCTCTTACGCAATTTGGCTTCCGGGACCAATCAATTCAATTTTGGATTTTTCACATCCGCAAAATTAAAATCAACAATTCTTTGTTGTTATTATTATTATTATTTTAAGAAATTCAGATAAATTTAAATAAATTAAATTGTGGACAAAGAGGCTTGTGTTTTCAACATTGGAGGTGGAAGATTTTCTGGAGTCTTGAAGGCTAAAATTCCTTAAGCTTAGACACCAAAGCTTCTTTGAGGTGGTAAGGGTTCAATTTGCCTTCAATAGTGGTGAGACGTAGATTTTTGTTCCTATCAACGTTGTTTGTTTGGGGTTTTACAATGACAATTACTGGTTAAAGCTTAGTTGTGGGCAGTGTCAAAGATAGGCTTTGCGGCTACTTGTAAAAAAAAATATCATTGTCAAAGTTTGGAGGCGGCAACAAAATTTGTACTATAGGAGGTCTCTATCTTAGGGTTCGTGTTCGACCCCGTTTCAATGTTCAGGTGGAGTCGTACCTCTCTCTCCTTGGTAGTGTAGGATAGTTTTGCTATGCCTAGAGCTGTGGGTAATGCTAGCTCAATTGTTGAGCACACTTTTGGAATTGTTTCGAGTGAGACCTACGCTTTTCGGGTCTCTTCTGGGAAGTTTGCAGTTGTCGTCCAAGAAATAAGAACAAACCCAAAGGAGTTTTGCAATGTTCTAAGACTGTGCATTCTTCTACAGCTTCCTCAAGAATTTGTGTTCCATCGTAAGAAGAAGAAGCAGAATAAACTAGTAGTTAGCTATGTGAGCACTGATTAGATATGTCATAGGATTCCATAGATCTTGAGTTCAATCTAATTTTTTTTTGGTTATAGGATAAGCAATTTATGTTCCCAAGGTCAATAGGCGTAAATGAAATTATTTATGTAGTAATTCTTTCTGTCGTGCACCGGAGGGTGAGCCATATGCTCAAAGAGAGAACTAGATTGCAGCTATTGAAAAAAAATTCAAAAAATCAGAAAAAAAATGAAGAAGATGCAAACAAGAGAGAGTCTCTATGAGAAGAAGACACGTGAAGTTGACTATATATATATATTCGAAAAAGAAAAACTAGCAAAATCCTATATATTTGTCTAGAAAAAAGAAAAAGAACATTAGATTAGTTATTATATTAATATTAATTGGACAAGAAAAAAGAAGATTAGTGTGTGTGGAACTGTGCATTGATGAATTTTTGTTTATATTCTTAATTAAATCATACTCCAATTTTTAAACCCATGCATTGTTAATTTGTTATGGAGAATGGTCCCCGGCCATGCCAGTCCCTGTTGTAGTCGCTGCAAAAAGCCTAGACTAGTACTTGGATGGAGGATAACAGCAACAAACAATATACAATTTCCCAAATGGAGTCAAGAGTCACGTTCACTAGTGTGTACTGGGACATGACCAGACCTGTCCAGAGCTTTTTCTGTTGGGAAACAAACAAAATGGTAGTGAGAGTAGGCCAGTAGGGTAGAGAGTAACAACAACAAGTGAAAGAAACTGGCTCTCTCTCTCTCTCTCTCTCTCTCTCTCACCAGACTGAGAGACTCTCCCCCACCACTGGACAGTGGTACCAAAAAAATGGTATAATGTTGTTACCGTTGGAAAAATTGACCATCGGCTTCAACAACTTCTCAACCAATTACTCTGCATTTCCTCCATCATTTTCCATCTATCCTTTGATGGCTCCATTTAGTTGCCAAAGGTGGATCATTAGATACATAAATATATGCCAATTTTGATCCAAAGCAAACGTAGGCTTTCAGTTTCTCATTGTTAGTAGTCCACATCAGCAAACATGTGACATTTTTCTTTTCTACAAAAATCGAACTCAATTTTTACATGGGTTGATGGATCAATAAAAAAAGGGTTTACTCTCTTTGCTATTAATTTTACATTTCAATGTTGTCCGAACGTTATGGTTTCTATCCAAAAAACCCGTTAAGAGATGATGTGTCATGCGTGGGACCCACATGTTATTTATGTGGATGCTAGAGTGGACAATAAATCATAAAAAAAATTTGTACAACTTTTAATCCTTTAATAAAAAAAAAAGGAAATTCAGTAAATCAATGGGTATTATTTTGTTTACTCCATGTGGCATCAATTTTACATTTCAATATATATTGTCCGACCATTAAGTTTCATATCCAAATAACCATTAAGTGATGATGTGTCGTGCGTGAGACTCACATGTTGCTTATGTGGATGCTAGAGTGGACAATGAATAATAAAAATTTCTTCATTTCTTGTACAACAAATCAATTCGTATTATTTTGTTTTGTTAATTGATCTCGATCCGAATTTGAACCTGATTTTTGGGCTTGATCTAGGATCTCTCTTTTATTGGGCACATATATGACATGGGTTCTTGGTCCTTGGTTCTTTGGTTACTTTAAGTGAAAATTGCTCGCTATTCGACATATGTCTTTGCGTAGAATATGTATAGTCGGTCATACATTCAGTTACATTTTTCAACCTCGGCGTACATCTGATGTTTTTTTTGATGTAGTTTTATATTCAATTATGTCCTTGCTAGATTTATTTTCGGATGCATTGTTGCATGTAGTATTGTTTTCGTCATTTTTTATTTTGATTTAGTTTCTATATCTATCGGTTGTACTTAATTTTGAAATTTAATATATATTGTTGCCTTTAAACAAAAAAAAAAACATAATGCATATTGGCTTTTCCCTTTAGCTTATAGTAGTCATTTTCATATAAACTAAAGGTGTTCAAGTATAATGTATAATATGTATGCCTATATCTATATGTAGATAACTTGTGCAACAAGTTTGTGAATCCTTATTCATTCAACAATATCGTGTACTTTTATTCGGACCATGATTAATATATCTTCTGATTCATACTTGATATTGTATTATTGTTCATGATTCATGAATGTGAATTATATAAATGTATGGACCAATATCTATCTCCGGAAGGCTGGAACATACTCGTTAATAATGCTAGTATGTGTTCAGTGGATCCAACACTTCTCGAAGAAACTGCACTACTTCCTATGTGATCAACTTTGAATAGGGACCTGGACTCCTGGAGACATGGTGCTGTTTTACCGCCTCCATTTGGGTTGTGTAATATCTATTTTTGATCAAGAAAGAAAGAAACTGAGAATAGAACCCTTAAACTTTGGCTTTTACAAGTAAGATCGATCTACTCATAATTTTTAGTTTTCCCCTTCGACTTTTAAGCAAGTTTTCCAGTTTCTTTTGCTTAATCAACCCGCTACTTAATTGGGTCACAATGCTGGAGGGGGCATATATAATATTATTATGTTTTGGAGGTAAAAAAAAATAGCTCTATATTTCCAGTGAATCTTCTTGGTGTCATCTTTCATCTTTGTATAAAGAGATGGACAAAATTATGGTCCGAAGTGTGTCCAAACTCTCTCTTAGTTGCTTACATTCGGCAGTGTAATTTCATGATTTGAATATTATTCTCATAAAATTACTTTTATAGATCAATTCTGCAAAAAAATCATCTAAATATGAGATTGTTAACTCACCCAACTATATCAAACAAATGAACGATTTTGATACAAACTAACATTCTCATGACCATGGTAAGAATAGGAAGGTACACCCACTTGAAACCATACAAAATCAGACTGCATCTCCATTTCCATGCATATATTCCAGATAGTAGATCTTGGTATGAATGTTTGGACCTTAGAAACAGACCAAGTAAGCATGTAATCATCCAAAATAATTGTTGCAAAATTTTCTAACTCAATTGTCAATCCAAAAGAGTGGCGTCAAGACGTACGAGATATTTGGGTATCAAATGTTGATATGTTGATAGCTATTGCACGAGACCTGAAAATAACACAAGAAGGTGTCGAGAGGTAGACAGGGTGGGCTGGTCTTAACTCCTCCGAAGCTTAAGTTAGTTCGAGTGTTGATTTAAACATAGTAACAATAGGTGAGATAGTAATTGCTTACCATTAATGAGGAGTTAATGTGGCTTTTATAGAGGAACCATTGGAAGTTCATCTATCTTGTTTCCGAAGTGGGACTTATATGCTAATGAGAGTATATAAGTGTTCTAAGGCAAAGTACTTTGAGGCATCGGTCGGGTTGATCCCGAATGAGGCATGACCTATCTAAGGTCGGGATCTGTAGCTGATGAAGCATATTTATGCGACATTTATATCTTACTTATCTACATTTTTCTTTGCTAGTTCGGTATTGATTCAAGCTATTAATATTGTTTTTAACGTTTAATAGGTATCATGAAGATTTAAGGAGAAAATGAGGCAAATGGAGCAAATTGGAGACTTTCCTAGCACATCTAGGAAATGCTGGAACTTCATTTAACTTCCGAGCTACAAAAAGAGAATATTCACCAAATAGTTGCTAACATCTTGAAGTATCTCCATGAATATTTTCAGAATATTTGAAGACTTCTAAGGTGCCCATTATTAATTAAAACAGCTACCACAATTGTTTCTAGCAAAAGATTGAGTTAGCAGCAGTGTTTTGTCCATAACCAATTCATCCGAAATTGGATATTTACAAACCATATATGGTGGAAAAGAAGACATCAAGATCTTTCTTTAGAGTGTCATGTGTAAAAATTCAAGATTGGGAAGACCTTCAAATTGAGTCTCGAAGACAGTCCACTAATCGGGAAATGAGGAATAATGGACTGGCAAGTTTTCCACTCTCACCACCACTTTTGGCGGCTCACCACTCAAAATCCACCACACATGGTGGAGAGACACAACTCCGGTGCCACCTCATTTATGCCACCTCAGCTGCCACCTCATAGGGACACCTCACCGGAACACCCCTCTCCTTATTCTCTAATTCTCTCCCTTAGTTTTAATTGTTGTTGTAAATTTAAATTAATGTTTGTAATAATTAGGGGGTTGTTCTAAGCTCTAACCGAACTTGTAATAAAGTGTTGTTTTGAGTAATAATATTTGTGAATTTCTTTAGCACACTTACATGCTAGTTCAAGAATTAAATACATATACTTAGATATACCATTTTAAGTATGTGTATTTACCATGATGTGATTTAATATTTAGAGACTGTTAACCTCTAAATATTAAAGCATATTATGTATTCATGTACGGTTGTGAGTGAAAATCACCTAGAACGAGGATTGGTTTGCTTACATGATTACCTCAACTCAAAACCCTATGCATCGAGAATAGGCATTGGTGCCAAACTGGCATTTTATGCCTATTTTAGATAGTTAATTCTAGACTTAACCGGTTAGAATTAATACTGTGAGAGCCTGAACTTCACAAGGTGTTTCCGGACTGAACGAATACCTGCAAAACAAAGCTTGTCCGGTATGGCACCAGATAAGACCCTCCGACGATCAAGTCAGTAAACAATACAAGCAGTAGGCTGATTGTAGACTAGAAAAATGTGTTACATGTGGAGAGAGATGGTCTCTCCTTATATACGGGATTGAGGAAGAGGTTTTTCACATTGAATGAGTAAAGAGAATCATAACCCAAATCAAATCGGGAAAGAGAATTCTTATTAGATTCGATGTGTAATTCTTTAGTGAGAATGGATTCTCGTAGATATATCCGAAGTTATCATTCCTTACAAGGACTCTACCAAATCTATTGGTTGCCACAAGTCCTAAGATAGTAAGATCCGTATAAAGACATAAATCATAAAGGATTCCTAATGGGACTGGAATACTTATGTTGCCCAGCTTATGGTTCACAACTACCGGATCGTAACCTAAAGCTTACTGCCCAATGAGACCGTAACCTTCCGTCTTCATGGATATAGACCTTGTTAATTTCGACTAATCCTCTCATGAGGCCCTTAAGACAATCCCTATGCTTAAGCCCCAATATTAAGAATAGGGAATCGACACCCGTAAGGTCATCAGAACCGTCTTGCCTTACTCGGAGACCCGGTTCCAGATATACATTTTCATGCGCCCAAAAATACCATAAAAGGAGTTTGCCCATTGTAGTCAGATGCAATGAGGGTAATTGGTTAATTGAAGTAGCATTATTATTTATTTTGGAACATCATTTCTTACAAGGGAGGCCAAGGTTGAACACCCCACAATTTATCTTTACTTTTTGTCATTTACATTTATGAAAAATAAAAAAAACCAAATATTGAAAAATCAATTGTACATATTGTTCATAGTTGTAAATAGTCGTTGTAGTAAATAATATATTTTGTGACATAGATTAGCTATTAAACACAATCATCTGCGGGAATGACCCTTGCTTCCCACTACACTACCATTGACACATTTATAGGATGAATGGATATATAAATAATATATTTTGATACGCATTTTATGCGTTATTAGTAGCGAGTGTCCCCGGCTATAAGCTTGGTTCACGAGTGAGGCCCACACGGGACTAGTTAAGTCCTTGATGAGGTGTTGTTTATGCTTATGGTATGTAGTACGAACAATTGTAGAGTTTAATTTGCCTCCAATAGTGGCAACATGTCAGTCTTTGTTTCGATCAACGTTGTTTATTTCGGGATCTACAATGACAATTATTGGTTAAAGCTTAGTGCCAGGGAGCGTCAAAGATAGGCTTTGCGGCTACTTATCATAAATGACTTTGTCAGAGATTGGAGGTGGCAACAAAATTTGTGTTATAGGAGGACTCTACCTTGGGGTCCGTGTCCGACCCCGTTTCAATTGTTTCGAGTGAGAACTATGCTTTTCGGGATCTTCTAGGAAGTTTGATGTCATTCTCCAAAAAGTAAGAACAATCCTAAAGTAGATATGCAATGTTCTAAGATTGTGCATTTTTCTACAGCTTCTCAAGAATGTGTGTTCCATTGTAAGTAGAAGAAGCCGGATAAACCGGTAGTGAGCTCTGCGAGTTCTCAGTAAAGATGTCGCAAGATTCCATATATCTTGAGTTTCATCTATTTAAATTTTTTCTCGGTTCCTGGATCTGTAAAGTATGTTTCAATTGCCAGTAGGCGTAAATGAGATTATTTAGGTATTGATTCTTTCTGTCGTGCAGCAGAGGTTGAGTCATTATGTATTTATGTATATTTTTCTGAAGAATAAACTGACGTATTCTAAAATCCCCCTGGGCGGCCGCCTAAGCACTAGGTGGACGCTAGTCGCATTGATTATGTAAAATAACTCCATAATAGTTAAGAGTGAATGTGTGTGTGTATGTGTGTATATATATTATTCTTTGTTTTCTGAAAAGAGTTACCCGCCAACCATTTTAGAAAATGTTTTGGGAAGATGAAGGTGTACTTGAGGACTTGGTAAGAGTGATCTGTACGCGCAATACCTCATGAACATCACTTCGATAAAGCGCCGTATGAACCTCTTTTTCTTTGGTAATTGCAACATCTAACAAAGTAAATTGACGAGTATGTAATTAATCATTCATACGCATGCAGTAACACAAACTTGCCGCTCAAATATCTTTCTACTTTGGTGTGATTTCACAACATATTTAAGTGTTAAATGGGCTAGGGGTTGGGCTATAGCAAATAATCAACTCCAATGCATGGACCTTCTTTTGGAACCCAAGTGGGCAAAAGAGCCCACTGAAATGAAAAACATATAGTGCACATGCTGCCATGGTTGCGGGAAAAAGAAGATGATGTGTTGGCCATGTAGCGTGTTCTTACTGGACACTAGCAAAACACAATTTTTTTTTTCAAAAAATCAAGACATGATATTTGACCATTGTCAATCAACAGTTCACATGAGCTTCATCCCGTTGGAATTTTTTTTTTCTCAAAAATCATTTTTTTAATAATTGTTTGTAATGACTACTATATATATATATTGCGAGACAAATCAATATTCCTCAAATGCATCAAATCACCAATCTCCTTTGGCAGTTGTCTGATGTCGTTGTCTCTCAAATTTAATGTCCTAATTAGACATTTCAACTCTTTAATCATATTGGAGTCTATCGTAGTAATTCTCGAATAAAAAGTTGCGAGGGTTCGTAAAATTTCGCACTTCACAAGGTATGATATAGATGATGGAAAAGGACCCTCAAGTGCAAACATTAAGGTCAAATGGGTGGTTTTGTTATGTCATTAGCACTTGATGTCTCTATTTCATGAGTACTTGTAGCCTCCATAGTAAAACACTCATTTTGGGTAAGATATTGTACAAAATCATGCACAGTATCATGCATCTTGCAGCCCATAATTTCCATGGTAAGTGTATTTTTCTGGAAATCTTGGAGGAAACATCGCATTACTAACTTATTAAAAACTTCTCGACCTTTTGTTGCCTCTTCTTTGTTTTCTCTGACATCAACTGCTCGATAAGCATTTCTTTATTAAACTCAAAATATTTGGGAGCAAATTTGCCCTCCACCCTTAGTTAGGGTGGGCAAATGCCCACCTCTACTTTGCTGCCATGACGTCCTACAACCAAAATCATGGTTAAACATTTATCTTTTGTATTTTCTTTCTGAACCCTAACCCTCAAGCCCCAAATATATATATATTTAGGGGTTTGCTACTTGCCCTAGGAGTTCCTACTTGGATGAGAATAGTTTCAACTAGCTATATCAAATGGGTCAACCTCATACACATTTGATCTTCTTAGCTTGCATCTTTTATTTCTTTTCTATAGATGAGTTCTATAGATGTTTTTAGAGTCTATAAAGAGCAAAAAGTCTCTCGCTATATTTATCAACGGGAATGAATCAATGAGAAAAGTTATTGAAGTAGTGTTTTTTTATTGTCCACATCTTTTATATACATGACATATTTCAAAGAACGACCAAAGCAACTTTCGTAACCCTGAAATATTTGTAGAGTTTTGACGTTGTATGTTTGATGAAATAACTCCAAATAATTTTTTGAGTAATGATGGAGAGAGATGGGTAATAAATTTGGTCTTCATAATAAAATTTGGGTCAAGATGATTTATATAAAACAACAGAAATAGGATGAAACATTTATTAGTGGGCATTTTTTCGCATGCATGTGTAGCACCCAACGGTGTGAGGGTATATGCCGGTCCTTCTCGCCATACAAGGGCGTTGCACAGAAAGGAGTAAAATGTGTTGAGGCCGCAACTGCGGATATCAAATGCTGATTAAAAATCCCCGTCTTCGAGAGCCAGATGAGTTCCTGTTTAATTTTGATACTTTGGATTTGGAAACCAATGTTGAGGCCATTGAGGATCTTGCCCTCTGCCAGGCTGTGATGAATGCTGCATTTGATGATGCTAGATATGAAATGGACGAGGAGGTAAAACAGGCCATATGTTCTTTAATCAGGGCATTGGTACGAAGTCATTGTGAGGGATACGTGGAGACTTATGTTGGGTCCATCTACCTGCATAACATTTTTTGATGTGCATTAATATTTCATTAGAGTTATGGTAAGGTATGGCTACCACTCAAGAAAGAAACTTACAACTTGAGTGGAGTACCTTTTGCGGTCTTTTCCCGCTCCACCCTCTCTTACGACTCCGAGCCATATCTTTTTTCTCATGGAAATTTGAGTACCCAAGAAATTCAGGAATTCTTCACAGGGATTTTTGGGCCTAAATGCATAATTTTTTTGTATAATCGTCATGTGAAAGGAATTGCTCACCTCGTCTTGGATTCACATACATGCTTGAAATACTTTGAACCAGATCCCTCTAAGATGCAGATTCATGACAGGCCTTGCTTCTTTAGCAAAATCTTTGATGATCATGGGTCAATATAAGGTGCATGGATGCGTGTTTGATGAGCTTGAAGAAGAGATTATTGTGTTTTGTTCGGATTAGAAGTTACTCAAGTTTGGCAAACTTTTATCTGTCTTTATTAAGGGGTTCATCTACTTAGAAAGTTGGAAATGTTATAATACTTTTAGAATGTTGAAAATGACTTATTGACTGTGTATGACATGAAAACTACTTTTGGGGTATATCTACTATTGGTTGATACAAAAAAAAATATTCAGCTTAACAACAAAGATTTGGAAAAACCTTACAAATTTTGTCAATCAACCATGTATTTTGCTTTGGATATTTAATGTTGAGAAATAAGACGAATATCTAGTAGATATCTATATTGGCAATATGTTATCAAAATACAAGATTCCAAAATAGGATTGATATTTTTTTAGGATTGATAAATGTTGCATAGAAGAGAAACATGTTTCGTGAAAACACAAAGAGGTTGGAGTTGGATTAAAAAAAAATATGCACCTCACACTATGGCTGTTGAAGATTGTCTATCCTACAAAAAAAATTCATTTATTTTATGCAACACTGAGGATATGTAGATATATATTATATATATATATACATATATATTTTTTTGTTTTCCATCCAAACCCTTTTCATTCTCAAGATGCAACAAAATAACAAAAGTTTTTCTGTTGGGACTTTCCATATATGTTGAATATCAATTAACACAACATATAGTCTGTATGTCTCTCTCTATATATACCAATCCGCATTGTATTAAAATATGAACATTCTCATCCTGATCAATGAGCAACATAACTCAATTATCTGAATAATTCATTATCATCATTTAGATTTATTTTCAAGAATTATCCATGCAAAAAATCAGCCGAATTGAAGATTGTTTGGTCATTTGTTCGTTGTATAGTTTACAGACAAATACAGTTCGTTAGATAAAGCTGAAACGATGAATGTGGTAATCAAATGGTTAAATAATTTCCGGCCTTGGAGGAATGACGATGATCCGTCAACTCCAGAAGCTCTGAGGAGCCCCAGGATGAATGATGATGACCCGTCAACTTCAGATGCTCAAAGAAGCCCCGGGAGGAATGTCGATGATCTGTCAACTTCAGAAGCTCAGGGGAGCCCCGAGAGGAATGACCAGTAATGTGTTTAAATTTTCTTTAGTTGTTATGTCTTATCCAATTTGAAATTTTTTTTATCAAAATGATCCATGAAGGAGTACCTAAAATATGGATTGTTCTAATCATTAGCTTGCATGTCGGGATAAAAATGTTCACATTTTAATACAATGTGGACGCTGAGAAGAATAAGGCTCCTAAGAGAGGAAGGAGGAAGTTGAACAGAGCTTTGCAACATAGCTCAGAGGAGGAAAGAAGCAGCTTCCTAGATTTGGAAGCACAAAGCCATGAGCAGGAGCAGGAACTCGTATATGTGCTGGGAAAACTACTAACCTCAATGACAAAGAAGGTATATGATATTGTTACTCGCAAGGCCAAGGGCAACATGTCGGTGGGGCTTCCAGTGTTTCACTGAAACACTTCATTATCGACTCCAACGGGTGGGTTGGGTTCTGACTCTGACTCTTACTCCGACACCAACTCTGACTCCATTGTCCTGTTATACTCGTGGGTCGGTGGTCAGACAAAATTATGAGGAAAAAAATATTAGCATGAGTCATACTTACCTAATATGGATCTATGAAGTTATGTTGTACATTCTACAATTACTACATAATATTATGTCATGAGTATAGATAATATTTTGTAATTAGTATAGAATATTATTTAATCAATATAAAAATATTATGTAATCAGTATAGGCTTTATTATGTTTATTACTTACCATATTTTGTATCCTCCTACTTGTATAAAAGCTTCATAAGAGATAAGAATAAACTCACTCTGAAGTATTCTCTCAGTTGTGTTCTCATATTATTTGACTTGGTATCAGAGCAGAGATCTTTTTTTTGGACTTTGTCTCTTTGCTTTTGTTTTGCCTTTGTCCTTTGCTTTGTCTCTTTGCTTTTGTTTTGCTTTTGTTTTGTCTCTGTCTCTTGAGTTTTCTGCACAGATGATTATGATTATTTGGTTGCATCATTTGTGAGATTTCGGAGACAATTGAAGAACACAAGCGTCCTAAACACTTGAGTTAGGTTTTGCGTATTAACTGAACACGAAAGAAGAACATGGACGTTCTAAACACTTGAGTTAGGCTTCGTATTTGCCGAAGACAAAAAGAAGAACGTGAACGTCCTAAAATTTTGAGTTAGGTTTCGCGTATTTCCGCTCCATTTGAAGAACGCGAACGTCCTAAACGTTTGAGTTAGGCTTCGCGTATTTCTGAAGACAAAAAGAAAAACATGAACGTCCTAAACACTTGAGTTAGACTTCACGTATTTGCCGAAGACAAAAAGAAGAACGTGAATGTCCTAAACTTTTGAGTCAGGTTTCGCGTATTTCCGCTCCGGTTGAAGAACGTGAACGTCCTAAACATTTGAGTTAGGCTTTGTGTATTTCCGCTCGATTTGAAGAACGTGAACGTCTGAAATGCTTGAGTTAAGCTTCACATATTTTCCGATATTTTGTTCGTGACTTTGTGATTCCACTGCATAATTGAGTATTCTGTTATTTCTCCGCAATGGGATTTGAAGCTCTTGTCAATTATGGTTATCAACCCGCACCAAATGTGATCTGCACTAACTGCAAGAAACTTGGACATACCAAGACAACTTGCTACAAATTGATTGGCTATCCACCGAGTTATTTTGACAACCCTAAACGTGCTAGTAAGAATACTGTATTGGTTGTCCGCAGTAATCCGGGTAAGATTGGTGCTGCTTTATAAGTATCTAACTTTACTAGTGGTAATACTTGTATAATTGATTTTGGTGCATCTGATCATATGACATTTGATAGTAGTTTGTTTACCCATTTGTCTGACCCTCCCATATCATCTGTTATTAATGCTAATGGTAAGTCTTTTCCTGTTTTAGGAACTGGTTCAATCCCTGTTACACCTTCCATAACTCTTGATAATGTTCTTTATGTACCTGCCCTATCTCATCATCTTATATCGGTTCCCCAGTTAAATAGTCAAAATAAATGTTATGTCACATTCTTTCCTATGTATGTTGTATTTCAGGACATCCTCACTAGAGAAATCATTAGCAGGGGAGATTTGAGGGGGATATTGTTTCATCTTGATTGCATGTACGCAGGAGAGAAGTCAGAGAAGCAGGATAGAGTTGCTCTGACTATGAATTTTGGTCAACTATGTGAAATTTGGTTGTGGTACAGACGTTTAGGCCATCCTTCCTTTAATGTTATGAAAAATTCAATGCCGTCCTTGTTTTTTTGGCATCAATGATTCTACACTACGTTGTGAGACTTGTGTCTTGGCCAAAAGTCATCGTGCTAGTTATCCACCAAGTGTTATGTCAAAGGAAGTATGTCCTTGACTTGTTGGCAGAAACATGCATGCTCGATAGCAGACCAGCTGACACACCTATTGAGCAAAACCATCGGCTTGCTGAGTATCTAGATCAGGTTCCCATAGATAAGGCCAAATGTCAGAGGTTAGTTGGAAGATTGATTTACTTATCACACACCAGGCCTGATATTGCATATGTTGTTAGTGTTGTGAGTCAATTTACGCATAACCCCAGTGAGTCTCATATGGATGCTGTAATATGCATTTTACGATATTTAAAATCGGCACTAGGAAAAGGTCTTGTGTTCTCTAAGAATGGTAATCTAGATGTCCGTGGTTATACATATGCATATTGAGCAGGGTGTATCACAGAAAGGAGGTCTACCTCAGGTTATTCTACCTTTGTTGGGGGCAATTTGGTTACATGGAAGAGTAAGAAACAAAAGGTGGTTGCTAGGTCTAGTGCAGAAGTTGAATATAGAGGGATGGCCCGTGGTGTTTGTGAATTATTATGGTTGAGGAATCTTCTTAGAGACTTGGGCTTCCGACAAAAGAAAGTCATGACTCTTTATTGTGACAACAAAGCTGCTGTTGATATTGCCTATAACCCAGTTCAACATGAAAGGACTAAACATGTAGAGGCCGACATACATTTTATCAAAGAGAATTTAGATGCCCAAATTATTTCATTTCCTTTTGTGAAGTCAGAGGAACAATTAGCCGACATCCTTACGAAAACTTGTTCCAACAAGGCCTTCTATGATTCACTAGGCAAGTTGGGCATCAAAGACTTGTATGCCCCAACTTGAGGGGGAGTGTTAGTGTGAGTCATACTTACCTAATATGGATCCTTAGAGTTATGTTGTATATCGTACAATTACTACAGAATATTCTGTAATTAGTATAGATAATATTTTGTAATTAGTATAAAATATTATTTAATTAATATAGGAATATTATGTAATCAGTATAGGCTTTATTACGTTTATTACTTACCATATTTTCTGTCCTCCTACAGTCCTACTTGTATAAAGCCTCCTAAGAGAGAAGAATAAACTCATTTTGAAGTATTCTCTCAGTTGTGTTCTCATATTATTTGACTAAAAAAAGATTAGAATTTCCTATAGGTAGAGCTGGGAAGAGGAAGAAAATTGGTGCAGCTAGTTGTGCTAGTGCAGAGAAGAAGATTGAGAAGAGTGGCGGTGAGACAAATGATGCAAGCTCGCATACACCATATAATGTTGCGTTTCATGTCAATGCAAACAATTATGACAAATCTACCAATTTTTTCAAAGTTTTCAAAGAGACAGATCAAAGACATGAATCCGGCCCACTCAGAAGGTAATAATTTATTTTTTGGTTGTTCTAACCGGAGTGAGTGGAGCCATCCTTTATGGTATTTTTTTAACCTAGTGGAAAAATTGAAATTAAAGGTACATTAAGCTGTGTCTGATATTTGTGGAACATCAAGCTGTATATGATATTTTGTGTCGGGACTCCTCTTATTAACATAGGTGATTGATAAATTGGATACATATGGGTCTTAAGCAATAGCTTTCCTTTTTCTTGAAGCTGAAACTTAACTGGGGTCTTTTTGTGGGTCTAATCTTTGAGTCTCATAGATGATTCTTAGAATTAGAATTAAGGGCAACATATATTGGTCTATATTAGACTGGAACAAGCTCGTGATTGATGGTTTCTATTTGATCTGATTTATGTTCAATACCAATTAACACAACATATAGTTATATATATATATATATATATATATATATATCCTGTATTTTCTTGGATTCTACTCCTATTTGCAGACAAAGTTTCAGGATGTTTTGACCTAGGTTATCATCTTTTGCTTGTATTGGAAAGACTTCATAGCCAGCACAACTTACCACATAACATATGAATGAAAGCAATCCTTGTAGTTTTAGTTGTACACTTGTACATATATGCCAATGATCAATAAAGAAACCCTTTTCTAATCTTCAACAAGTACAACATTTTGTCCAACAAGTTATTCCAAATATTTATTATTAACAAATAAACGTGATATAGCCTCTATTTTACTGAATTCAAGGGGCAGGCATTGCACTTCTGTTAAAGAACCAGGGCCGTATCAAGAAGAATAACATGTTGACCAAACTAGAAAAACTATTTTTGTGAGATCCCGGATTTTCGATTTGTATTTTAGAGAGGAAAAATGATTTTGAGCAATTTTCATTTAAATTTCTATTTTTGGCCTTTATAGTTTTCAAAAATTATTTAAAATTTTGGTTTGACAAATTTTATCTTTCGAGACCATAGGATGAAAGTAGACATCATTACAAGTTCATAAGAATTTTTGTGGAATTTTTTGGGCACCCTAGTTATTTCTTTTTAATGATTTTTTTTAAATTAGGAAATTAGGCGGCGCGATTTGAACCATTGATTTTAGCACGGTTTAATGTCGGCCGTTGGTTTTAAGTTGGTTGGGTCTTAAAATAGGAAGCGAGTGGCCGGACAACCCAGAACTCTCCACAGCCTTGACCCGTTTCCCGTCGATGATGACCCGACTATTTCTCCTTTTTCTAGCCACCTCCCAATGTCGGACCATTCGTCTCGCCGGCGTGAAGCGGGGCCCGGTCTCTTTTGGTCCAAATGACAAGCGACGGCGGTGTTTCAAAGAGAAGAATAAGCGGTAGTTTCGATCGGGTTTTTCGATTCCAGCCACAATGGCGGTTGAAACTGGTGGCTTAGACTTCGTCTCGATGAGGCGAGTACATCTATGGTCTCAGCTTCTCAAATTGACGTAGGGAGAGAGAGAGAATCGAATGAGAGAAGGTACTAAACTTCATCCCCTCATCGAGCTCTATGTTCTTGTATACTTTGTTTTTGTGTTTGGTTAGGATTTGGAGAAGTTGTATTTGGGGTTTAATGGCCTATGTGGGTTTACTGTAGTCAATGGTAGTTTTGGACAATCCCTTGAATATTATTTGATTGCTTGTTATGCCTGAATAACAAAAATGGAGATTTGGGTGAAACCCAGAGAGTTAAGCCATCGACTAGTGTTCGTATAGTGAAGACTGCTTACTGATAAAGTACTATTAGAATATGTGTTTGGGTAAGACCATGCAATTTTGGTTGGGTTGTTGAAAGTATGAAGCTAGGGGAGCTTGGATTATTTCTTGAAACGTTATTGGGATTCCTAGTACGTATATGTATCAGTGTTGGGTAGCTAAAGTAGAAATCTTGCATACTCTGATATTATGGAATTCGTATTTGGATGGTTAAGTTGAGAGGTATTAAAGTATTGTTAGGAGTAATGAATAGCTGAAGTGATGTGAAAAAGCATATAGGGTGATTTGAATTTCAATTCAGAAAGGTACAGAGGAAGTGAAATAAGGATTTGGGTGTCCTTAGTAATTATGAGAACTCGCACCTAATTTGGAAAATATTGTGATTACCGAACTTTAGATCAATTGTTGTTTGGGTATAGATTCCACAAGAGGATTGAATGTGTACGAGAATCCTACGAGCAAAGGAATGTTTGAAATCTCCATGTACGATTCTTTATGGAGAATTGAATAAGTGACTACCAAATGAGGTTTGATGAATATTGACTAGTGCAATAATAGTTGGAATCTAGTCCTTCGGAATACGGGTTGCGGTGATGTAAACGTTGAGAACAATAAAGTTACAGCTAAAGAATAATAAAGTTATTGTCAAAGAACAATAAAGTTACAGGTGAAGAACAATAAAGTTACTGTCGAAGAACAATAAAACTACTGCCAAAAAACAAGAAAGCTACTGCACTTTTGTAGGCAGTGATATTTTTGTAAATAATGAAAAAAACACAGTGTCATTTTTGTAAATATTGAAATTTGTAATATTTTGGTGGCCTTATGAGGGATAAAAATATTTGGTAGCTTAGAAAATAACAAGGAAAATTTTTTTAAGTGACCCCGTCACGCCACGTGGCATATGTGACGGGCTACTCTGATTAGTCAGTGTATATAAAATATTAATAAAACAGTTAGTGGATGAATAAAATATTCAATACATAAAGTCTAAAATATTCAATGGATCAATCACATGACACCGTCACATATGCCACGTGGCATGACGGTACCATGGAAAAATTCCTCATAACAAGGTCACCAAAAGTGACTTTATATGTAACTGGCTCGTTTAATTTAGGTAGAAGAGCTTTAATTAATGCCAAATGCGTCTTCTTCAAACGCTAACCACCTAAAATTGTCGGCTCACAAACGACAAGGTGGATTGTTGCCTTGTCACCCCACAGAAAATCTCTATAAATAAGCTTATCAAGCTTGAACAAAATTGTGGAAGAGAAAAAAGAAATTTAGAGCAGGTGAAAGTGAGCTACAGAAAAAGGACTGGCTTCAGTAATGTTAAGTAGTTGAAGTCTACTAGTTTTGTTTCTTCTTGTTACTTTATCGTATATCCATGTTGCTAATTAAGGACTTGGAGTGGAAATCGTTTGGGATATTTTACTCTAGATACCTGCTGATATCAACTCTTAACACAAAAATCTTTCCATATCGATGTTGCTAATTAAGGACTTGGAGTGGAAATCGTTGGGATGTTTTACTCTAGATACCTGCTGATATCAACTCTTAACACAAAAATCTTTTCAAGGTACAACGGAGTTGAAACACACACACACACACACACACACACACACATTTTTCTACAGTATTATGTTCTTCAGCCTCTAAATTAATTATACATGCAAATTAAATAAACAAAGTATGGTTGAATTTTCTTATTTTCTGACAAAATTTCGAGTTTGGTGTTATGGTGTATGAGTAATCTGCCTTACATTTTTGCAGTTCTAATAGGACTCCAAGTCTCTGAATTCTACAAGCACCAGTTAATCAAAGGTACAATGTGTTGAGTAAAAATTTGCACATAGTGAGCGAAAATGTTACCCAACATAATTTCACTCATATTCATTTAAAAGAATAGAGTTTTTATTATTTCGGGTTCGACCCATTCAAGACATAATGTGTCTCTTAATTACAATCCCTTGTTACAAGGGAACACCTTTTGATTCCATTTATAACGAAACCAATTGGGAGATGTGTTTGTTTGTTTTTGAGGCTGCACCCGGAGTATTTGACGGGTTGCCTACGTACCCTGGAAGGGATCAAGCCACTCGTAGTTCAAGAATTCCAATAAGTGAATGACTCATTGGAGACTTGGATATTTGGAATAGGAATAGTGTTTAGGATGCGGTTGCATCTAGATTATTTGTGTCTAGATTGCCTACATACCCTTGCGGGATCAAACCACATATAGTTCCAGGCATTTGAAAATTAAATGGGTAGATGACCCATTTATTTTGGATTTGTGTTTGAGATTTTTGTGTGGGTTTAGAGCCCTTGAATTTGGTTTGGGGTAATTTTGGAAAGTGTTTGATTTGGTATTTGGATGAATTTAACTGGTGGAGTCAGGGATTCGATTTGGAGTTGCGGTTGCATCTAGTGGGTCGCTAGATTGCCTACGTACCCTTTGTGGGATCAAAACGACCGTAGTTCTTTGATTTGGGATTTATTTGGTTTTGTACCAAATGGAATTTTGTCTCAGGTTTCAAACTGTCGATCGAACATATTTATAGCATCGCTCATGCCGAGCGTTTCAATTGGGCTCGGGCTCGATATTTGAAGTGGGCTTTTGCCTGGAGTCCATCAAGACGAGCCTTGAAATTTGGGCCCAAAACATGAAATGGGCTTGCTTCCAACTTTGTGTAGGAGGCCCAATGACAACAATAGCTTGATTTGGTCTTTGTACCGATTTTTAATTGGTAATCAATCTAGATGCCCATTTGACTTTTCTTGCCGCACCAATTCTTATTTGATAGCCAATTCATACATTTGGTTTCTTTCACAAACAAGCCAAACCTTCTTTTGACTTTTAGAAGATGCCTCAAACATAGACACGAGCAGCGGACTATTGTTTTTGTTAGTTCTTATTTTGCGAACCACATCTTCATTGGCACTTTGATTAAACAACTGCATCTCTTGCAACCAACAAGAGGACAATTAATTTTTGCTTTGCCACGAAGAATATATCATTTGACTGGTTCGGTTGACTACTTCGGCTGGGGGTTGTCTTCCATATATCTACTGCTCTTCTGCTCTTATTTCAAAGAAGATAGAGTCTGCTAGTGAGATAGCGGCTTAGCTTTCTGTTTCTTGTTTCATTGTTGGCGCAGAGGAGAGAAGCACTTAATGCATTGTGTTGTTGCAGGCTTCTCATTGGGATTTTGTCAAAATTGAACAGAGACCTCATGCTTTGGTGCCTGGTTGCTTTGTGATCAGCCCGGCTTGTCTTGAGCCTTTCATATTTTTTTGCTTTGAAGCAAAACTAGAGTTTGGGAGACTTTGGTAAAACTCTAGTTTAATCTTCATGCATGCTACAGTTTTTTCCTTGCGTCGTCTTTCTTGTTTAATTGATGAATGCCCACTTTTTTCATTTGGCTACTCATCTTTGTCTTTGTCATTTGGCTTCTAGCTTCAGAGCACGTTTTGGACTTCATTTGTACATTAATTGGTATAAACTTTTCTCCTTCACCGCTTCTTTGTTTCTCAATCATTCAGTGGGAAATGGCCTCTTAATTTGGTGCCACATGCGGCTGAACATGATTGGAAAAGCTTGTTAATTAAACTTTTGGTCTGCAACGAACCACCGCTTCAAATTGAAGACATATGACTTGCTATTTTGTCTCTTGTTCTTTGCAGCAACTCTTTTCAAATGAATTAAATGATAGGAGCATAATATGCGACGTCTATATTATTAATTATTATATTATTTTGGCTAGTTTTCTATTTGTTCTTAGTTATTTATTTGATTTCTCATATTGTGTAGGTTTCGGAAGTAAAGAGATGGAAGTTGGCTTAAATCATGATTAAAAGGAGGAATTCTAATTGCTTGAGGAAACCTTGATGGGCTAGGAAGACCAAAGCATCCATAATTTTATTTATCGGGCTCTTCCTTGGATTTAATGAGTCCATGACCTAAAAGGAAGCGTCTAGGATTGAGAGATCGTTATAAAAGAAACTTTATTTCCCTCAAAGAAGAACTTTTGCCTAGAGAGAACTTATTTTTATGTATTCGTACCTAGCCATGTTTGGCTGAATTTCTTATAGTTAGGGCTAGATAGAAGCCCTAGACATGATTATTTGATGTTTTGATTTTGGATTAATTAAGTTTTGTTTTCCGGATGATAATGATTTCATTGTTCGTAAACCCTAAATTCTTTTATGTGTTTCTTTGATTGATCACCTTAGGAGCATGTATTAGGATTGACCAGCCATAAATATGTGTTAGATGACCCATATCTGCATGTGTTTAATTTGTGGTACGACGAGTATTGCGGTACTTGTATGAAATCGTTTCTAGGATACTTAGGATACACACCATGTTCTAAGATTCTTGCTATGTTCATATTTTCTTAAATCTTAATGATCTCTTTTGTGTCGATTTGAGCGTGACCAAGCTAGATTGCATATTAGGGAATAAGTTATGATATTGGACCAGATGCTTAACATACTAAGTAAGAGAGAATGAATACGGATTGCATCCTAGACCAGAGACCTTTCGTGAGCATAGTCATCCATGGAATTCAAAATCTTGTTAATCTAATTCATGACATTGATATGATTGTTCAGTGGTAGATTTCGAAACCCTAGCTTCTCCATATCATTGTTTTACAAAACCTAGACAATTCCAGTTTTCTATTTTCGTCAGCTTTTATATTCTGTTTTCCATCCCGTGTTAAAAATACCAAATCACCTCATAAAATTCTGAAACTTTGTCAGTAATTAGTTTAGTGAGTCTAGTTAATTGTCTCCGAATTTCAGGTCATTTAGAGTTGACTAGAGTCGTCTGCCAGTCAGGTCTTCCTGAATGGACAGTTTAGGTTTTATTTTGTTTTGAGTCGTTGTAGATGCAATTAAATACCAATCTTCAGCGGGTTCGATCCCTACTTCCCGTACTATATTCGACCATCTTACCTTTGTAGGGTAAATTAATGAGTTATGATTGTGCATCTTAATTGGTGTGTGAAAATAGCTTTATAATTAAACAACTTTTGTATAATAACTCATTTTTTCCCTTGGTTTGTGTGCAGAAGAAGTTCTTCTCGTTAATTAAGCCATTTTGTCCTTTGTCCTCAATTCTTCTTTCCAGCAACCGAGTTCCAACAAGTCTTCATTCTCTTCCTTACTATTAATTAAAGAAACTGTCTTTTCCTTTAATTGTTTTGGTTGTGCCTTGTCTATGTGTTTGTTTTTTTTTTTGGTTACACTTGTCTATGTGTTTGTTGATTAAAACTTCTTTTGGTCTGCAACACCACCGCATCAAGTTAGAGACACAAGCTTTGTTTATCTTTTCTTTTTAGCTTTTCAAGTCTCTCTTATAACAACCACGAAGAGAATGGCTGCTTTTATAGTTTGGTTTTGTGGTGAAGACAACAGCAGAGAGGCTTTTATTTCTTCACGTTAGGTTTGTTTAAACACAGCTTTTCAACTTCTTTTTGGCTTGAGGCTTGCACGTACGGTTTACCTTGGTCTCCAACTTTGAAGAATCCAGATACATGTTTGCTGGATTTTGAAACTTTTTTTTTTGTTGGTGATTTGTTGACTTGTGAAGGTTGGGAATACATGAACAGGCCCGAACAGCTTTCCACTTCGAACAGCTTTCCACTTCTTTTGTGAAGCATTTTGTTGAAGCATAAACCAGCGGCAAGATTGCACAAGAGGCTGCTGCTCCGACAAAGTCTCTGGCATGGCTTATGGAGACGCAGCTCCGGCATGGCTTTGGGATGTACCATCATGGCTTATGGAGTCGCAGCTCCGGCATGACAAAGTGATGCAAACTCCGGCATGGCTTACGGAAACGCAGCTCCGGCATGCCTTATGGAGAAGCAAAATTTCTTCCGTATCTTTAAAGGGCCTGCCACTTCTGTGTTTAAAACAAAGAGGTGAAGATCAATAAGGAATAGTCTGAACCTTTGTGATGCTTGGGAACGTTGCAAATTTCTGAGGCTTTTCTTCTCTGCAACAAGACTTTGGCTCTTGCTCCTTCTTTCTCTTCTTCTCTTGTTTGTTTCTCCACGTTGCTTCTTTTTTTCCCTGGCTGCCGAGCGCTTCATTTATAGGCAAACGTGAGAGTAAAAGATGAGACCTTGAATTTGAAATGGTCTTAAACTCCACCTGCTCCCCAACTTGCACGACAAGATAATGCCAGTTATATGCTTCCCATTTTTGTTGCTTCCTTTCTTTTAGAGATAAGGATAGGAATCAATGATAAACAACATGAAGAGGTGATATTTGTATCGGTTCTACACTTCTATCTCCACTGTACTTCTTTGTTTTTTTGAAGACTACCAAAATATGCAACTGCATTGTACTTGGAGGAAGCGTACTTGGACCGATAATTTTTTTTGGACTAATTTCTTGTTAATATCCTGAACTTTCAAGGTCAAATCAGTTCAGTCCCTGAGTTTTTAATTTCATCAGAATAGTCCCTATACTTTCAATTCTCATCAGTTCAGTCATTCCGTCAAAATTCCGTCCCATTGGGACGTTAAATGCTGACGTGGCACACCCAAAAAAAATGTGAAATACCCATAATACCCCTGCCTTCTATTCAGTTTTTTTTTTCAATTTTTTTTTTCTTCTCTCTCCCGGATCCCTCTCTCTCTCTCCCTCTCCTCTTCCTCCTCCTTCTTCTTCCTCCATTTCTTTTCTTTCTCTTCTTCTTCTTCCCCGTTTCTTTCATCTCTCTCTCTCTCTCTCTCTCTCTCTCTCTCTCTCTCTCTCTCTCTCTCTCTCTCTCTCTCTCTCTCTCTCTCTCTCTCTCTCTCTCTCTCTCTCTCTCTCTCTCTCTCTCTCGTCCAATTGATTTGGACACCCGCTGCATAATTCACCACCACACCCAATTGATTTCCAGACCACCGTTGGTCTTCCGCCCCCTTCCAATTCAATCATCACCATCCATCACCCACCATCCTCCATTTCTTTTCTTTCTCTTCTTCTTCCACGTTTCTTTCATCTCTCTTCCAGAGCTTCCTAATCTTCTAGTTCGAAGAAACCAAACATTTTTGGAGTCGGAAATCATTGAGGGTTGCCGGAATCGTCACAGCTCACGGTGAACCAAAATCTCAAAACCTTGATCAAAGACGAAATCCAAAGCTAGGAACTTGTAGAGCTCGAAAGCTGATCAAGTTGCATACCTGACTCAAACCAAACAGTCGCCGGAGTCGCTGTAAATTGAAGAAAACTCGCCGGCCTCCTTTGATCTTTCTCCTTTCGATTCTCTCTCTACAAGCCTCTATTGGTGTCGCGGTGAGGGAGGAGGTGTCGCGCCGAGTTCTTGGGCTTGGCTTGGATCGCCGGCGGACTGGGCAAGCGGTGGAAGTGTCTTGGGAGATGGAGGTGCGGCACGGCGTCGCTGGGTAGTGGCGATGGTGGCTGTGCCGGTGGTCGTGGGTGTCCGGAGTAGAACGGAGAGAGAGAGAGAGAGAGAGAGAGAGAGAGAGAGAGAGAGATGAAAGAAACGGGGAAGAGGAAGAAGAGAAAGAAAAGAAATGGAGGAAGAAGAAGGAGAGGAAGAGAGAGAGAGAGGGATCCGGGAGAGAGAAGAAGAAAAAAATTGAAAAAAAAAACTGAATAGAAGGCAGGGGTATAATGGGCATTTCACATTTTTTTGGGTGTGCCACGTCAGCATTTGACGTCCCAATGGGACGGAATTTTGACGGAAGGACTGAACTGATGAGAATTGAAAGTATAGGGACTATTCTGATGAAATTAAAAACTCAGGGACTGAACTGATTTGACCCTGAAAGTTCAGGGTATTAACAAGAAATTAGTCCATTTTTTTTTATGAAATTACTTCTCTTTTCCTGTAGAAGCTTCGTGCTTCTTATTCTTATTTTTTATTTTACCCACACATATCTGCTAGGATAAAATTAAAATTGGACCTATGATTTTTTTGGTCTCAACACAATGCCATACTTGATTGTAAGTATAGCATATGGAAGGAAACTATAGCATTTCACTTAGAGGAAGAGAGAGGCAAAAATCTCTTAGATTAGTTGCATACCTACAAGCAGAGACCAATGAATCCATTAACTTGAAGTTCCCATATGAATTAGTATGAAATTGATACTTTCACAAATTATTAGATACATACATATAGAACTTTTAATTTGCTCAAGTTATTGCCATGGTCCTTTATATCATAAGAGCTTCGGACCAAGAAAATGAAAATATCATATAAGCTTCAGTGGATAAACATATTTAAAATTGCTCATTTACTTGCCCTCATGTATGCTATGCAGAAGGAACATCCAAGGGGAAACCCAACAATGTTACAGCAGAAACAATCACTTGATCAGCTGCATCTTGAATCTTGTTTCCTCCGGCTCTGATGTTCTCGAGTAAAGTCTCCAAGATTGGCTGATTATTTCTATCTTCTTGATAGAATGCAGAATTTACAGAACCAGATTTATCAGCTTTCAATGTCATTTATCTTTCTTGTGCACTCTCCACCCTACCATATGCATTAGACTTCCGATTAGCAACTGCATTGTCATTACCATTAGCAGTGCTTTGCAATTGCTTTTCAGTAGACATTGTTCCTAGGTTGGCTGCATCTAAATTATCAGTTGTGGAACCTGAATATTGCATATAATTGGCCTAGGCCCTAGGGTATTCTTAAGATTCCTCTAAAAATCCACTAACTATGAGTAGCTTTGGCTAGAAGTTAGACAAATCATTATATAACTTTGGTAACAGCTCTGTTCCATTAACTTTGGTTGATGAAATAGAGCAAGCATATCTTTGACCATCTATCGTGACTGAACCAAACTGGTTACCTCTTTTTTCACCAGTGGCTTTATTATCCTTCTCTAAATCAATCATCTCTGCTAATAGAGCGGGTGTTCTGCTTCACAGCACTGGATGCATCATCAGCCTTGTAATGCTCCTCTCTGGCCTCTTGGGTATTCCTTGTATCTTCATTTAGTACTTGATCCTCCAAGCTGAGATTCTCCAAATCAATTCCCTTGTCTTCATTCTCTTGTTCTTCACTTTCCTCTTCTCTCTCCGTATCATCTTCATCAATCAAATCCTCCACCCCCTTAGATTCTTCCTCGGATTTCTCTTGATAATGCCTGTCGACCCTTCCTTCTTCCTCACTTTCTTCAGCTTTATTCTCATCTACTTCTTCTTCCGATTCTTCCTCTTTTTCCCTATGCCTTCCAACATCCAACAAAGTTTCCTCCACACGAGGATGGAGGCCCCGTCTCCCAAGTTCTATTGTTCCATGCTCATTTTGCACCTGTCCTGATACCTTTGCAGAGCTCTCATCAAGTGCCTTTTTATCATGGGAGTGCTTGAGTTGGTAAACCAACCAGATGCAAATGGCAAGCAACAAAAATATCTGAAGAGCATGCTTTACCTTGAAGCCTTTTACCCTCTGGTTTCTACTAGGTGATTGCTTCAACATGGTTAATATTGAAACCTTATATAACCTTTACCAATCAGCAGTAGCAGCAAGTGGTGACCCAATCTGTTGAAAGGGAAGTAAGAACCATAAGTGATCAACCATGAAATATATTAATATATCAAAATTTTCTACTGCGGAAACTCGGCAATGCACAGGTTAAAGTAAACAATATCCTGCTGATTGTCCAAAAAAAAAAAAAAACAATATCCTGCTGAAATATTTGCACTAATTAACTGTCACAAAATTCTTAAACAAAGGTTCATTTGTGGATACTGGTTCCTGAGTTGTGAGTAATTAACTGCACTAATTGCCAGATTCAAAATCGTCTCTTTGCTTTTGTAATCTTTACAAACCATACAGCCAGCACATTGAAGAAAATCTGCTTCAAGTCTTGGAAGACGAGGAAACAAGGATAGGCAAATGAAAGAAACTCCACTGTCGTGATTCGAAATGCAAAATAAAATTATCCACGAGATTATACTTCAAAAAGCATTTTCTTTTTCACCATTAGAATGAATGTACCATCCGGCCAAACTAAGAGAGCATTGAAATTTATTAATTTGAGACTTTATCAAAGAGTTTCTATATATTCAGCACTTGCAAATAATGGAATGACTTAAAGAAGATACCGAACTTGCTCATAGAAGAAAGAAAACTGCTGCAAACAATGAATAAAGAACCAAATCTAAAACGCACTTTGAACCTTATCAACAGAGGATGCAAACAGAAGCAACATCATTCTTTATAGGCCAATCAAAGATAGCAATTATTCCACAATTTACTTTAAGTTCCATATTCACAGCAACAAATACCCATATCACAATGAAACTTATCATTTCTACCTTGAAATGCCAAAATCTCATTTCAACACCCTGAATTCATTCACAAAAAAGATCCAAATTTGGCATATGGGGTATTGGGATATGAATACAGACACACAGAGTTTACATGAGCACTATCATATCAAGCATATCTTGGAAGCATAAAAAAGTATTAATTCTTACATGAAAAGACCAAATATAGAAGGAGAAAAGAAACTAAGAAAGGTAGCGTACCAGTGACTCGGTGGGAAAGCCGAGTAGCAGAATTTGAGATAAAATGAGATATATTCGCTTTGATAGAGCTTTGCAATTGGATTCATCTTACTTGTATGAACAAGTAGTACTTTTTACCCCAACAAGAAATATTCTACTTTAAATTACCACCATTTTCTTTTTGCACTTCAAATATGTGGTTAGAAAGAAGAGGAGGACAAATCAGAAGTTGAGGGGTGTGAATAATTGAAAATTTTCTAAAACTAACAATAATGCACTCTGTCTCTCTGTCTGTCCTTGAATGAAGCTTAAGCAAACGCAAAACCCAAAGTCACACAAATATGTAGGAGAGGTTTAAACTACTGATAAAGACTAGTGACAGTCCAAGTGATACATAATAAAAAAATTTACTGACCCATAATAAATTTTAGATTTTCGACATTTTCAAGTACGGAGTGATTTACTGACCCACCACAAAAAATAGTACAGTGATTTACAATGATGGAGAAACCAAAAATTGTCAACATCAAAGAGAAAAAATTTACGGAAAAACGTCCTTATTGATAATTTCCCTTAGATCAATTATAACCGAAATTGTAACACCCCAACCCGAATTAGTTTTAAGAAAATAATAATCCAAATTAGGATGGATTAAAGAATTTCACTCATGTTACCAAATCTCCAAATCTCATTATAATCGGAATATAAGCATACCCATACGTAGAGCTCGTTGAGTAAACGAAGTTTGTTACCTGAGCTGAAGCAAACCGTCACCAGAGTTGCCGAAAATTACAGTGGGAGAATCCTCTCCTACACCCAAGACCAAACCGATCAAGGGTGAAAGCGGAGGAGGCCCTCGGAGGAATCATACGGAACCAAATACTACTATCTTTGGTCTCATGTCCAAGATTTGCAAGTGTGTCTGCAACTGAGTTGACTTCCCTGTAAACATGATTAATCTTCACAAAGTCAAATTTCTGAAGTAAGAATATGATGTTCTCCACAATAGTCACAATAGTTTTGGCTCTCTATGGGGTCACACAACTACCTTGGATGCAATCAATAAGAAGTTTAGAGTCACATTCAATGTGTATTCTTATGGGTCCGGCTAAGATAGCAGCTCGAAGACTTGCAGTTAATGCCAAACCCTCCGCTTGCAGAACTCCGTTGAGGCCAAGATTATTAGCACCAGATATGAGAGGAGAGCCATGGAAATCTCTAATAATAAATCCACCAGCAGCTGCTTCATTCTGTTTGACTGAACCATCAAAGTTAAGTTTAACTTCATTCGCTTCAGGGGGCTTCCAACTGATTCTGGGTTGTCAGGTTGAGTGATTAGTGGTACTACCAATAGGAATAGCTTCCCAAAACTCCTTCCCAATTTGTGCAGCAGCTCGTAGAACTTTGACAGTGTGTGGTTTAATCTGCTTAAAAACACATTGGTTTCTTGTTTCCCAGACTTGCCAATAAGGTCTCGAACAATTTGAAACATGCCATTTTACCATAAAAAAGTGTGCTATACTATTTAACTTTTTGTTGTTTTTGCATTGATTTGCAGCACATACTGTACCAAAATCCGACTAACCTCCCTATGTGATTTTTAAAGTTTCTTTTAGGATGTCTTACAAAAATAATTTACATCAAATGAATGACCTTTCTTGAGACTATTTTTCTTTTGTTGAGAAAACAAAATAAATAATTATGGGTTGCGGTGCTCACACGAGCATGATGTTGGTTTTCTCCGAACTTAACTTTTTCCACTTAACACGCACATAAGTTCTCGAACAATTCGGAACATATCATTTTTCCGGGAAAGGCTCTAATAAGGACCCTTATAATGAGGACTTGGTGAGGACTTTTCGATTAATGGTTGTGATATTTATTTTTCGATTACATCTCGACAAATCAACCGTTCAATGTTAAGATATTCATGAGTATATCACTTCTACAAATTTTCAACAAAATTTGAAATCGTTAAGGTACCGAACTAGACCAAATAAATGGATGAACCAAATCTGTCAATTTTGAACCATTTATATTCATAAATGGTAAATCACAATTATAGATGACTTAACGATTTCCGATTTCATTGAAAATTTGTAGAAGTAATCTACTCATAAATATCTAAATTATTGAACGGTTGATTTGTCAAGATGTAATAAAAAAGTATGTCTAATCGAAAAGTCTTCACCAAGTCCTCATTATAAGGGTACTCATTAGAGCCTCTCCCTCATTTTCCCATCAAAAAGTGTGTAATATAGTAATCAATTTTTTTTGTTGTTTTTGCATTGATTCGTACACACCACATGCATAAAAACCCGACTCCACCCTTTATGTGTTTTAAATTTTCTTTTAAAATGTTTTGAAGATAGCTTGGGTGCGCGCATCAAAATCAGTCAATTTTAAATCTAACAAATAAATTAAGAGCCAATTACATATAAGGCCAATTTTTGTGATCTTGTTATTTTCTAAGTCACCAAATATTAGGGTAAAAACTTTAAATGGTACTTGAACTATTGTGAAATGTATTTTTTAGTACCTACAAATTTTTTTTTACCTAAAATTTTTTAGTACCTACAAATTTTGAAATTTTGTAGTACTAAAAAATACATTTCGCAATAGTTCATGTAGCATTTGAGGTTTTTACCCATATTTTTATCCCTCATAAAGCCACCGAAATATTTTTACCTATATTTTTATCCCTTATAAATTTCAATATTTAGAAAAATACCACTGTGTTTTTTCATTATTTACAAAAATGTCACCGCCCAAAAAAACTACTGCCGATGAACCATAAAGCTACTGTCGTTGGACTAAAAAACTACTGTCATTCTCCAAATAAGTTACTGCTGACGAACTAAAAAGCTATTGTCCCAAATCGAAAAGCTACTATCGACGAATCAAAAAGAAAAAGCTATTACCGATAAACCAAAAAAGCATTTTACAATACTGGCAGTAGCTTTTTGGTCCTTTGGATGTAGATTTCTTGTTCATTGCCAATAGCTTTTTTATTCTTAGGTTGAGAAAAAGGTAGACAAGTACTTGGTAGACCAATATGTCAATCCCTTGACTAAGGGATTTGATATTGCACAATGGTGGAAGGTGAATGCAAGTGCATACCCTATTCTGTCCAAGCTTGCAAAAGACATCGACCTTGCCATTTCTTGCTCCACTGTGGCAAGTGAAAATGTTTTTAGCTTGGGCAAGAGGGTTGTAGATCTATTCAGGAGCTCATTGACTTCCCAAATGGTGGAAGCACTTGTATGTATAAGTGATTGGCTTAGAGCTGAGCAACCAAACTTCTATAGAGAACCAACAAAGGAAGAGCTGGAACTATACCAGTCATGTGAAGAATTGGAGAAAGGTAAATTCTTGTTCTGTTTTAGTGTTTATTGTTTTTTTTCATTGATTTTTAATTTTTGATTTTCTTACTAACTGGTTTCATTGTTTGTTTTTTTTTATTTGAATAAACTGCCCAATATCCCAAATGACCTTGGGGGCAACACCATTGAATTCAACAACCACTGCTGGACAATGAAGAATTGAAGATCATACAAGAACACTAAAGAGTTTGAGTGTTTGCAGTAGGATTTGGATTTTTGGAGGGCTAGCTGCTGCCCATTAAACATTTAATCTCATTTTGAATTTGTAATCATAATGTATTTATTAGAATATTTCATTTGGTCCATTTGGCTTTGGACATTTGGTGTTGTAAACTTGTAATAACTACTAACTTCTAAATATTCAGTTATTCACTTAGGATGTTAGCCATTAGGTACTTAGAATCTTAGATACTTGGGTTTTACTTTTAAAGTTTTAGATTTTTAGAGTCACTTAGTAGCTTAAAATGATTGTATGAACTTGGTCTGTTGGTCATTCCTTACTTGTATAAAAAAAAAAAACTCAAAATGATTGTATGATTGTCATTTGTCACAAAAGAGTAACAGCAAAATGCCCAAAAGAGTTGAAAAATTGGTATTGGGCCGAAAAAAATCAGGCCCAACCTTCTAATTGTGGTGGTCCCATTACCGACCGGTATCTACTAAGTCTCATCGGGATACAGAGATTTTGGAATCCCGAAAACTCGGTTAGGTATCGGGAATATCAAACTGACATACCGGGCTTTCCAGTTCGGTACCAAGATAGGCCCAAAAAGCCATGTTCCCGTCCCGAAGCCAGCCCTAGAATTTCATATGTGCTCTGGACTAGATTTGGTAATATTATATTTGGGAATAGTTTTCTTATTCTTTGGGAGTAGCATTCTTGTTATTTGGCAGTAGCTTTCTTGTTTTTTGGTAATAAATTTATTGTTTTTTGGCAGTAACTTTCTTGTTATTTGGCAGTAGCTTTCTTGTTATTTGGCAATAGCTTTCTTGATTTTTGACAGTAGTTTTCTTGTTCTTTGATAGTATCTTTTTCGTATCCAGTCGCATTTTTGTAAATAATTAAAAATTAAAAATACAGTGGTTTTTTTTGTAAATATTAAAATTTCTAATATTTTGGTGGCCTTATGAGGCAAAAAAAATATTTGGTGGCTTAGAAAATAATGATGACCTTATCTATAATTTATTAATAATTAAATCTTGTAAATGACATTTGCCAATGATCTTGTAATCGGAAGAAGTTGCTTCTATATTTTTAATCTTTTTGTTGTTGATAAAATTAAATGACCTTTGGCTCGAAGTCGACTCCTCTATAGTTCTCAATTTTCTTTGTTCTCCCCAAATGGTGCCTTGGCAATTACTGGTGGCATGGAAGAATTGTATTCGTCGGATTTCAATGATGCATTTTTGTTCTTCACATATCTTTATAGAAGGGAACCAAGTGGTTGATGATGCTTTGGCCAATATTGGTTCTTCGTCGATGGACTTCACTTGGTTGGCCGGAGTTATCTCCTGTTTTCATTAATCACTCTTGTATTAGAGATATATTGGGTCTTTCTAATGTTTGTTTTAGATGTTTTATTTAGTTTCGGCATTGGGATTTCTGCTCCCTTGTCTATTAGTGTTTTATTTATTTTCGAGAATGGCAGGATGTTATTTGTCCATCCTTCTCCTCCGTTGGTCTCTCTAATGGGGTAAGGGTATGTCCTCCCATCATTTTTGTTTATTTATTTTCTTTTAATAAATTTCGAAAAATATTTATGTCCGACCTGGGTCAAACCTAATGTGTCTGACCCCTCTCATTTTTGTTACATTCGATGATCTATTTTCATGATCTGAACCGTTCATCTTTTAAATGAACATTTCAAGATCATGCATACAAAAAATCATCCAAATTGAAGATCTTTAACTCATCCATTTGTTGAAAGTTAATATCAAACAAATGAACGGTTTTGGTGAAAGTTAATATTCTTATTAACAATCGTCCATTTGTTTAATGCAATTGCATGAGTAAACGATTTCCGTTTTGGATGATTTTTTGCAAGCATGATCTTGAAATGTTGATTTAAATTATGAACGGTCAAATCATGAAAATAGATCATCGAATGTAACAAAAAATAGAGGGGTCGGACACATTAGGTCCGACCCAGGTCGGACATAAGTATTTTCCATAAATTTCGCCTCGTTTTTTCGAGGTTTGATTGGAAAAAAGAGAGTAATTAAAGACTTCATATTCTACAACTGCAAACTTTAGATTACTACATAATTAGGCAACAAAAAAGAGGCTAAACCCCTCTAAATTTAAAAAGAACTTATATCTAATTCAGTAAACGATTAACAAAGACTACTTGTCCCATAAAAAGCAGCACTAAACTTCCCACAAACTTATAGAGTTATATCTTAAGATAGGTATCTCTCTAAATATATAGAATATCCACCAAAGAAACATCTACATCTAATCAGTAACATCTACAAAGAAAAAGGATTCGTCTTCTTCTTCCTCGTGATAGACACTCCATGAAATACTTTACCTAAAAAAGCAACGCCTCACAACATAAGCATTCAGTTTTTTTTAGAGAGAACGCTTTTCTCGTCACAACATAAGTATCCGGCCCACCTCAATTTTGCCTTTGAAAAAATTGTTCTATACTATCATTGCCCCTATGCATTATTTGACCTTATTTGCAATTGAGTAACAAGTCGAGGAATCCTCCACAATGGCGTTATGTTTCAAATCGAGGTTGAGGATGAGGGAGAAGGCAAAGATGATGAGAGAAAAGGAGAAGGGGTAGGTGGTGAGGATTATGTGAGCCCCGAAAAATGGGTGGGGATGTAATGATAGTTGTTCCCTAACTGATGAGATTCAATATTTTAATCTTACTAAACAATCTATATAGTCTAAATTAGAAATCTCATAGGTGTTTGATTACACGAAAAACCAAATATAAAACAAAATAGGCGGTATTCAATAGCATTTTGGTCGTTTCAACCAAAAGAGAACGATCCAAAAGGTTTGACTCCAATACAGTTCTAGTGTAGTTTTTTCCAGAAAAAAAATTGGAACAGTTTATCCTTACAGTATGATGTTTTGGTAAAGAAGAGGGAAGAAACCTAGCTTAGCTTAGCTATAAACATGGCAAGGTTACTACTCTATACATGGCAATCTTCTACAAATAGTTCATGAAAAACTTACCACGATTTACAATTTTTCCAAACATGAAACAACATAGTTGTTTGTTGCTCTGCTAATATAGGATCGCTTGGCACTTCCCTGAAAACATAATTTTTGTGATCAATTTGGGGTCGTCATTACATCTTGCTACCAGTCTCAATTTACTAAATCTTCTACCAGTCTCAATTTTTTGGGGTCGTCATTACATCTTGCTACATCTTCAACTGATGTATGTCAGGTTTCATCCACCATTTCGCAGATATGTTTTGGCATCAGTTTGCAAATTCTGGCATTGCCACACTGTGTCCCAACTATATTGGGTACACTGTCACTCAAGTCCAAAACTTATAGTACTCGTCCTCCGCAATTTCGTGGTTGTCATCCCACGTCTTTCTAGAGTCAACAACAACAAATGTGCTTTCACCATTTCCAAAGCAATGTTGGCTTATTCATCATATTGTATTTACATTCTATGTTATGTGTAAGAAGTTAGGTAACTATAATTTAGATGTTACTGTGATATTAAAAAAACAAAACAAAAAAATCGGGACCTCCAAGTTACAAATAAGAGACTTTTTAATTTAAAATTTCGGGCGTGTACTCATGCATCTCATGATCGGATATCCAACAATGCTACTTTGGAGACCCTTGGAGACCTCGTCATTGCAGTGCATGTTGGATCAGAACTGTATGACCGGAATTCCAACATCACTCAAGGTCAGTTGTCCATCCTAAAGTCAATCAACGTCGATAATGAGACTTTGGCCCGTGTCTGCGTTAGCAGTGGGCTGTAGTTTTCTGAAGCACCAGATCCGCGACTTTAATGCAAGAATTGCAAATTTTTAGGACGATATGAACATGTATCCGATTCACTCGAATGGAAGAATGGACTCCCCAAAATTCCTTGCAGACTTCGTGGAGGCGGTGGTGGGAGCGGTTTTTGTAGACTTAAAAAGAGATATTGTTGCTACAGGAGCGGTGATTAAAAAACTGTTAGGTCCTTTGATTTGTAATGCTGCATTTGGACAGCGACCAGTCAGTCTACTGTGGACCAACAGATTGAAGAATGTCATGTATGAACATATCGATCATCGAAACAGCCTTCTTAGGTGTAGGATTTGGTACAAGAACCGTCTTATTGCATCTGTAACCGATGACGGATCGCAAGAGGCCATTAGGAATAGAGCTTCCTTTGATGCGATTGAATGCCTTAGGAGCAAGAATGGCTTAAAGATTTGATTAGGTCTAGGGTTTAGGTCGTGGAAAGACGTTGTCTGGTTCAGTAAAAATTTTTGCATTTATGGAAAGACGTTGTCTGGTTCAATAAACAAAAAACAAAAAAACAAAAACACAAAAAGAAAAAATTTAAAATTTAAAATTTCAAAACATTTTCTTGTGAGCGTTATTAAATTTGTGTTATTCATGAATCACAACCGCCCTAAAACTGTTTCTTATTTCCATTTGACAACTTTCAAGCTTTCAGGGTCTTTCAATTCTCTCTTTAATAATTTTCAAGTTTTTGTCTCGCACTTTTTCTTATGAAATGTTTGGGTTCATGAACGACAAAAAGTCGTTAACGATCGAAACTTACCTGTCCAATTCTTTTTTCCCCTACAATTTTCAAGCTTTCTTTCACATACAATAATCTTGATCGCCAATGGTAAATTCTTATTTGCCAACTGTCCACAAATGATTTTCAAGTTTGGGGGTTCAAGAACGACAACAACGGTCGATATTCGCTTTATATTTTCTTGCCAATTCTTCTTTCTCTTGAAAAGATTTCCTTCTCTCATTGAAAATTTCTCAGATTTTAATTACTCACATTTCTTGTAATCGTTGTTATGTGAGCGAGGTGCACCAAGCACAACCGGGGTTGGAGTTCTCTTGCTAAACTTTTACTTTTTATAAATTTTTTTAACCTTTTAGTCATTTCACATATATCTCTCTTAACCATTTTGATCATTATATATCATCGGTAAAAAAAAAATTCTCTCTATATCTATGTCCTCCGATTTGGGAATGCCCACTGCATGCACATCATCACCACCATGATGATCCTATAACCAAGGTCAAGCAACCTAGGGATTAAGTTCAGTGGGTCCATGTGGAAACGAGTTGGTTGAATCTCGACACAATTTTAGCCTTTAAAACATTTAGTATATCTTATGTGCTCCAAGTTTTGGCTTTTTATTTGATTCAAAAATTCCAGGAATACATTAAGAGATTCAATATTATGGGGATGGATCTACTATTTTTAAAATTAAATTTCTACATTAGAAGATAAGGAAGTGTAAAAATGATATTTTCTTGAAAGAGATTCATCATTCATCTGTTGATTAATTTAAAGAACACTTTACTAAAAGTTCATTAGCACCACAAATTTGTGGAAGGATGTCTTGCTAGTTACAAAACATTATATCTTATGAGGTCACAATTTTAAGGTATTGAAAAGTTAGAGACTTTTCAAGAATGCAAATACATCACAATATAGGGTTGGCTAGCTGGCTAAATGAATCATATACAACATAATTAGTAAGTTTGAATAGAAATATCAAAGACTTAACATGTTGAACAACTATTCTCGAGTGATTTTCTTTTACATGTATAGATGAAATCTATTTCCTAGCTTACATTATAATCAATTGAGTTTCACAAACTAATATGGTTTGACCGTTTGAGTAGAGAGTTAGTTTAACATCGAGGGGAATGTTCTCTCGTTGTTTCATATAGTTTGCCCTATTGTATTTTATAGTTTCATTATTAATCAAGGTTTGAAAGCGGCCGCACCGGCCTTTAAAAAAAAGTGTGAATTTCTAGAAAGGGAGAACATATGGGCCAATATCAAGATTTGAATTTTTGAAGGGAGCAGAGAACTTAGAACTTTGGTTCTCGTTCACCGTATTATTAACTTGAAGGGTAAGACAAGAAGAAGGCCAAGAGAAATGCGGGCATGATGGATTGGTTTGAATTTTTTTTTTAAACAAAGTTGGACTAATTTAAGATGGACCTAAGTAGTAACCTAACTTAACAATTAGTTACTCTTAGAGACCTGATTTAACATCAATCTTTTTATTATTTGGCAAATTTTTTTATTATACTTATTATTTGACAACCTTGATTTTCTCATAAAATATTATTTTATTTTGTAGGAACAGGAAGATGCGTAGAGAATCAGATGAGTACGTAGAAGTTAGTGTGTGTAGATATCAGCTCTCTTCCATTTTTCCATATTTACTTGTTTTTCTTAAATACAATTAGCTTCCTATTGATCATTGAATGCTATTCAGTTATTTGCAGTAGCTAGCAATGCATCAAATTAAGAATTCAAATGCCATAACAATGTAAACAGCAAGTAGTCTTGCATATAAGTTTAAAAAAATGTACTATTATTACAAATAAACAGAAAAGAAAGCATCATAAATAAAATTAAAAAATAATGTACTACGGTAATAATAATCAAAAAACCAAACGGCACTTTGGAGGACTCAAAATAAAATAGACAGAATGATAAAGTTCTTGAACTTGAGCAATCTTCCAGCACCATGATTCCAATAGCAGCCAAAAAACTTTGATAGGCTGCTTCCCTGACAAAAAACAATCCCAAACCAAACAATCAGACTGAGCAATAGAAAAAAAAAAAAAACTGAGCAATATCGAAAATAACAGACTGAGTGCATGTTCGGTACATAGGAGTCTCCTTAGTCCCTAATACTGTCCTGAACTCATGTGAGTAGGCTTAAGATACACTAAATTATCATTGACAAGAATGCCTCCATACTATCATTCAGTGTTGAGAAATGCATATGGTAAAAGGAAAAGAAAAGAAAAAACAGCAAGTGAATGAAGGAAAGTGGAGGCTATAGAAAAAGTGACAAGCACAAAGTATCTAATTTAACTTAAAAAGATAAGAAATGAGTTGCTGTTCAGCCTGAGATGTGAGAGTGTACCTTACACCTTATAGCCTCAAAATAACCCATACATCACACCTGGATACAAAACAATAGTCAGTTAAAACATCATTTGGGTTCGAGCTTCAAATAGATAACTGATTCCCAAGCCCAGCTGATTCATTTATCTTAAGAAATTTCCATCCTAGCTTTCATGTGTGGAGAAAAAATTATTCTAGAAATATGGTGCTGATTGAGAAACTCATGACAAAAGTGGTCCTACGAAAAAAATTGCTAAAGAAGATAGTGATGAATCATCAATTCATTCTACCAACAAGAGACGCTTAGTTTCAAATCTAACTGGTTCTAGGTTTTCACTTGACACAAATGTCAAGCGCTACACCACATGTCAAAATGGGCATTATGTACAAGTATTACCTTGGAGAAAAGCTTGGAACTTTCCCAACTATGCTGCTCACTGAGAAAAATGTGTTGAGGGAACCATCTGAGAAACCTGTTTCTCAAGCTAAGCAGTAAGAAAATGAAATGTCGAATTAGAAACAAAACTGTCAACTTATTTGATGCACTTTCAAAATAATAATTCATAAATTTACCTTCCAATTCTCATAAAAAGCCTCCATTTTCCCTCTTTTCTCATGTGGGGTTTTACTCACCAACCATAGCAATAATATATTATCAGGCTCATCACATAACCATCTGGGAATATTAGGGTGCTCTATCATCATCGCATTTACTGCCACAACATATGAAGGACCTGGCAGATTTTTAAAGGATCGAAGACGAGTAATCACTACAAGAAAACTGAGTTTTTACCGCCCGCATTTTACGGCGTGCAAAAATGTGCGCCGTAATTAATACTATTTTACGGCGTGCTTTATATGTACGCCGTAAAAACTATTTTCATTCGGGATTTTACGGCGCGCATGTAATGCACGCCGTAATTGGTTGTTTTTTACGGCACACATGTTTGGCACGCCATAGTAATTGGTTGTTTTTCACGGCACACATGTTTGGCACGCCATAAATAACTATGGCTGAGGCGCGAAAATTTCACCAAATATTCTTATTTCCCTCTACTTTTTTTCTCCCTACCCTCTATTTTTTTTGTCTAATTAGCTATAGCCTCACTTTTTCGCCAAACTCACCGCCAGTTCGCAAAAATCCCAGACCCAGAAGGCCAAACCTAGATCGTAAACCTCCCTTCTTTTTTCTCTTAAGCTCCTGCAAAAATCCCAGAGACCCAAACCTCAGATCGCAACCCCCCTTCTTTTTTCCCTTGATTAAGTTCCTGCAAGAATCCCCCTCCGCGTCGTGCCAATCACTCAAAACCAGCACCGCTATTCAAATCCAGCCATGCCTCTCTCTTCTTCGATTTCCCCAGTTCTCTCTTCTGTCGCTCTGCCCAGTCTCGCCGCTGCTACCCGCCGCTCTTCCAGCCGCTGTGAGTACCCAACGCTGCCCAGACCGGCTCGGAATTTCTTTCTTCCCGGTCACGTCGGCGAGGAATTCGGGTGTCTCGTGTGTGTGCGTCTGGCTCTGTGTTTTTTTATTTTATTAATTTGGGTTGTTTGACTATTTCCCCAAATGTAGAGGAGGGTCTCAGCGAAGAGAAAGTCGGTGTTCATATAGGTGGTGCAGATTCAGACAGGCACAAGAGGCCATACCTTCATGGTTAAGGTGGTGAGCTCGAATCCGGTCAAGGTCATCTACAAGAAACTTCTTCTGCTCGGATCTTTGCTTCTATAAGTATGTTTTTGTATTGAAATTACAACTGAACTAAATGAGTATTATGATTTTGGCTTCTGAATGGGTTTATTGATTCATTGTGAATTGGTTATGTGAAATGAGTTTTGTGATTTTTATGCTTCAGTTCATCAATTTTATAATTGAAATTGGATATTGTATAAGATTGTAATTTAAAAAGATTTTGCAATGAAAAATCATGGAATGCTTGTTTTCTTTTTATAGTCTGCGATTGATAAGAACAATAAAGAAATAAAGAAGTAATTGGACTAATCCCTTCACATTAAGATGACAAAGTTTGAGGTGTTTGACACCTCTTTGATATTCTACCAGATGAGGAAAAATAAGTTATCCTATCATCTTATGGCATTGTCCTTGTTTGCATTATTTGATGATGCTGATTTTTTTTTTGTGCCGTTTATTTCTAGGATGGAACTATAATACAAGGCTAGAATGAAATTTCTCATCCAACCAAGGGATATATGGCACCTGTCAATAAGGTATATTGATATAGTTTTCATGATCTGGAAGTCTGAACCTATTGCTTTTCTGTTAGAAGTATTTTGGAAGTTTGAATTTTTCTAATCATTATCCTTTTCTCCAATACTCTATTTAACATTCTAAGATTTTTATCAGGCACTATTCTTAAATATTTAATTTTCTCATACTATGAAAATATACTGGTTTGCATGCTATTTTTCCTTATGATCGAATCATCGAAATGCTTTCATTTTCCATGAAATTTATGTTGGTTGTCTATATGCTTATGCAATTCCTGAAATTATAGCTCATTAACAGTTTTTCTTGATGTATAGGTCTTCCCTGCTCCAAACCCAGCTGTGATGGATCAGCTACGTACGTAATATGGACTGATTTGCTTATGCCATGGGATCCCTCTTTACTTCTGTTTGCCCATCACTGGTAACTTTACTCACCAATATGTTGCCACTTTCTTTTTGTTTCTTTGATTACTTGTGTAGTTGATACTAATGTTATACATGGTCTCTAGTTGTGTTCTTCTCTTCTTCTTTTTCTTATTTAAAAAAAATTATCTTTTCTTTTGAATCAAATTGTTCTTGAGATACAATATTACACCTACGATCCTATATTGCATGCTGGAACTAATAGACATGCTAGTCTACAGCTTGGACTCTTCCATTAACACTCTACTTCTTAATTTACCAATGATTTACTAGAATTTGCTTCTTTTTTCCTTATGAAGATTCGAGAGGCCGGCTGATGCTTGCTTGATTTGAAATATGAGAAGCCTGTATGTTTATATTCTTTTCATTTCTCATGTCTCATTTCTTAGGTATTAATTGGCATTGGGGAGATTATATCTTCAAGGTCCTGCCCCAAGGTACCTAGTCATCACACTTTTAATTTACATGTCAAATGATACAAGTGTCATTGAGCATATTATTTCTTCCTCTGTTGCCAAATTTCCAATGTTCTCCATATTCGACTTATGGAGAGACATAAACAGCTACATTATTTGTTGCCTGTGTAGTTATATGTTGATTAATTCAGTTTGTCCTGATATGGAAAAGCTTTGTTAGCTTGTTTTAACATGGAAAAGTAAACAAAAAAATGAAGGGGATTAACTAGACCTGATGACATTGTTTGAGAAACTTCCGTTACTGATTTCTTAGCTTATTGAGGATGTGGTTCTTTTGTGGAAATTATTTCTCATATTGACATCCTACTGTGCCTCAGAAAAGAAGACAAAGGATAAGCACAAAAGTAAACATCATAAAGGTGATCGCTGCTTGGTAAGCCATCTTAGTTCTATAATGTATAAAGCTTTAATGTTGTATGTTTCCCATCTGTGAACTGTGGATGATTTGGACTTTATATAAGGAAACAAAGATCAAACTTCATGTAACATGCTTCTTACAAAAAATGCTGATCTGTCATTGCATTTAAAGTTAAAATACTATGAGGTCACGAATACAAGTCCTTAAATACTTTAACTGATCTCAATTATTGAGGAAGTAGGTAAATTTAAGAGGTAATGATGTGATGTTAGTCTAAAATTTGCAGAGGGAAGATGGTGATTAGTCTGCTTATTTTTCCCATTGGAGACTTGGTCACGTTTACGAGTATGACTTTTTATGAATTGATTGTTTTGGATATAAGGTGTAGAGATAATAATTTATTCTCAACCTGATAGTGTTAAAGATTGATTGCTCTTATGTTGGTCTTTATATTGACACATGAATATTCTGCCGTGATGAGAGACTAATTCTATTCTGCAGTATGATTTCTAGAGAGCAATTAGTTCATTGTGAATAGGTTATGTGAAATGAGTTTTGTGATTTTTATGCTTCAGTGTGATTATTCTGCCATGGCCCTCAACTTTTGTTATATACTTGTCTTATGTTGGAGCTTGTTGACTAATAGATGACTTATTTTATATTGACAACAGGTATCTATAATTGCACCAAATATCCCAGCTCTTTATGAAGCCCATTTTGGAGTTACAATGGCAGGAGTTGTGCTAAACACTGTCAATCTTCGTCTAAATGCATCGACCATTGCCTTCCTTCTCGGTCATTCATCAACAATAATTGTGATGGTGGATTAAGAATATTTTACCTTGACAGAGGGGACTTTGAAGATTTGGGCAGAGAAAAGGAAAGGCTATTACAAGCCTCCACTCTTAATTGTCATAGGTGATTCATACATGCAACACTCTAGATCACTCTAGGTGATTCATGCATTTTAATTGTCATAGTAAAATGTTTGAAAACTTGCTATCACTCTAGATCATGCATGCAACATATGTGTACTGTAATGTTACTCTTAAACTCAAGTTTGGGACAAATGCAATTATTTTGAAGTGGAGTTGGATATGACAAGTTTGTTTGGACATCTTTAATTTGAATGGGTGTGATGTCAATTCTCTGCTTTTAGTTTATCGTTCTTGTCTTGACGTTTTGAAATGAGATGTTGAGCAGCTACAATTGTAGATCCATATTTGGAAAATCAGCAGCAATATGAAATGGCCTTTGCAAAAAGAAAGGTCAATCAAGGCGTGTAGAGTGTGCCATAAATGATATTCAAATTTTCTAGCATAAAGCCTTTTATGGCGTGCAAGATGTGCCGTAAAACTGATATTTATGTAGTCTTTTACGGCGTGCATGGGACGTCGTAAAAACATTGTTTTTACGGCGCGCTTCCATACCTTTTTACGGCGTGCATAAATGTTATAAAGCAAATCAGAGAATTGGCGGGAGCCTTTATTACGACATGCTTTGATCCACATTTACGGCGCACAAAAACACACCGTAAAAGAGGTATGTCTTTTACGGCTTCGGCTTTTACGGCGCGTTTTTGTACGCCGTAAAAACCCTTTTACGGCGCACAATGTGGACGGTAAAAGACCATTTTTCTTGTAGTGAATACACCTATCTAACGGACTTTTAATGGAGTTCACTTCCACATTATATGTTGAATGTGAAGTGCGTGTTGAACCACCTGATGCACTCCTTTTCATTGAATCATTACCCTTAGAGGGATACCATTTCATCAGCTCTTTTCCGTGGACATTTTGCTTCAAAAGTTTTGGTGTGTTTTGAGTTATGGGCATCTTATCGAACACTTCCTCCCACTTGTCCATAATAGTGAGTTCCACATCCCTAAGTTGTGCAACTATGGAGTCTATCGACACCTGCAAGACGAATGAGGCTATGGTAAAGAAACAAATAATGATATTAACTTTATAAGAGAATAAAAAATGAAGATGTGATAAAAGAAATAAGGTTATTATCACATATAATACCTGAACTATTTATCAATTTTATGTGATAAAAACCCAAAGAAATAAACAAATACCTGTAAGTTCCACTGCGTTTCAGTTGCTTCAAGAAACTTTGTTTCTTGGTTAAAAGTGAATCCGTGTGCTTGCAAACGTAGGAAATCTGTGTACAGCAAATACTGTCTCTCGTATTCTCTAGCTACGGTTGGGTAATCATATTGTGCATTAACTTCACTGCACAATTCCTTCTTTATGGATTGCATACTCGTTTCCAACTTCGCAAGCCTCCTCTCACGGGCTACAATATCCAGCAGCTTTACCACGTGTTCCATAGGCATTGACGCCATTTTGCAAGCAATCTTTCATCACAACAAATCAAAACAATTTACACAAAATACAAACGAAAATGAAAAATCATGAATAATATATGCAGAGACAGCTGCTAATCAGCAACAAAATTGTTCCAAACCAAAGAAGATAGCATGACTCAACCAAGGATAAGCGGATACTAACAAAATTTGAATGCAAATTACAGTAGCTACATCACACACACACACACACACACAAGAGTTCCATTTTATTCTGCAAAACCAACTGCACTTAAATCGAATTGGTTCAACTATTTGGCAAAATTGTTCCACTTTATTCTGGAAATCCCCAAAATGAAAATAAAACAGCTAAACCCTAAAATCAAAATAAAACAGATGGTAATCACATACCCGGTCATTTGAATTGGAAGACTTGCAATCAGAAATCGATTCTTCCTCCCTCTTTCGTTTCCTTTTTCTCAATGGTTCCGATACACACTTTTTAATCCTATGTCTTTCGTACATTGCTGCTGCTTTTTAAGGAGTGCGGATAACCTTAACCGGTCTGGGCAGCTTTGGGTACTCACAGCGGCGAGACTGGGCAGAGAGACGGAAGAGAGATGGGTTGATGGGCACGGCTGGATTTGAATTGCGGGTTGGCAGTGCAGGTATTGTGTGATTGGGCACGACGCGGAGGGGAATTTTTTGGTGTTAATATAACGTATGAAGCACTGATACGTGAGTGAGTCGCTGAGTTTAGTGTTCAGATACTGATTACGGCTAAATCGCTTGTATGTTGGTTACAATTTTGTGGACATGTTGCTTTGATCAAATGATGAGTTCTTAAATTCATTCACTCTACAGTAAAGGGCAGCGACGGTTCTAATGAGTCTCATTTTTGAATCTATAATTGAGGTGAGTTTTAGGTAAAGGGCAGAATTTGCCGAGTTGGGTGCGGCTAGTTTGCACCTAGCTTTTATTGTACCCGGCCATGAAATTTCTTTTTTGCCCTTAACGATTTTTTTTGTTTGGTCTCTTCCTCTCTCTCCTCACTGTTGCCCGCCACCACTATCACCGGCCGCCGCTGTCAACTTTCTCCGATAGCTTCGAAATTTATGCCATCATGTTCATTACAACAAACCCAACAAGTTTAATAACTATGCTAAGATGAGATTCGAATTAGATCATGAGATATCGACGCCGAAAGTTTTCGAAATCCATAACTTTCCGACTTCAATCCGCCTCCTACGGTGGTCGAAATGGAAATCTGAAAACACCACTAGCTTTCTGGGATTGAGGGCTTCAAATATCAGTGGGTTTTGAAGTTGGAGGTGGTCGGAGATGACCAGACCACAAGCTTGAAGATTACAACAATTTTTCGCGATGCGTGCGGCTTTTTTCCGGCAAGGTTTCGTCTGAAACTTGGTGGGTAAGGTCGCCGGAAGATGCCGCTACGTTTTGGTGGGACCGGTGACGTGCGGGGGTGACCGGTTGTGGTGGCAGCGCCGGCAACAATGCGAGAGAGAGGAGGAAGTCGCACGGGGAGAGAGAGAGGAAGAAAGAGAGAGACAAACAAAAGGCTAAAAGGCTAAGGACATAAATGACAATTTACTCAATCAATTTATATAATTATAAACTCTAATAATCAAATGGACGGACAAGATTTGTCCACATCCCCCAGGTATAACAAAACTCTGGTGCAATCCAGAATTTGCCGAGTTTTAGGGAGTAAACAGAAAAATGGCAACTATTGGCTTTTTGAATCTATAACAGTTTGAAGCCTTAAATATTAGAATTCTAGCGACAACAGTTCTTTCCCTTTATTTTATCCATTTTAGTGATTTTAAATCTATAATTGCGGTGACTTGTTGAAATTAAAGGGAAAGTATTGTAGTGACTGACAAGTTAGATAATTTCTGTGAACCCAGGTTCGGTGAAACTTTGACTAGGAGTTTCATTTTTTTAAAAACGGTTTAGATCAATGGGACATGAAAGAAGAAGGGATTGCTTATTTAACAAAATTCTTGCAAACTCAACTGCATTCCATGGTGGCACGGGTGACCTTAAAATAGAAATTCAAATGGTAAAGATATTCAAAGCTCGGAAACTAATCATTGCAAAGGCCAACATACTAGGAAAGATAGTGGTTGCTGCATGCTATACTCAAATGCTCGAGTCCATGAGAAATCTCCTCGTCCCACCCGAGCTGAAGCCATCTACATTGCCAACGTTGTTCTTAATGGAATTGAATGTGTTATGTGATATGACTTTTGCAAGCATCAATTTAAACTCTAAAAGCATTGTAGTATAAAGTAAATAGAGATCGTTCACAACGGAGATTGGGGTAGTACCTAAACAAATAATCATTATAAAGAATTAATATCACAAATTTACAAATAATATATACATATATACATCGAAATAATGGGGGAATTAAGAGATTGATTCAAGTAAACTAAGTATCTAAACATTATTTACGAAAACAATAAGGTGAAACACTAAGTTGATCACCCCAATACAGCAACCATAAGATCACCATGCATTGAATCAAAGACAATCAATCTTCTAAGTCATGTAATCGAAATTGACTTTGTGGAAAGTTAACCTAATCATTCCCCAATTTCACCTCTCTCTACGAAAATTAACCCGGTGAAGCACCCGTCGATTAACCAATTAAACACGTCATCTTAGTCTAAAAAGTGAGATAGTCAAACCATGTTTAACGCATAGAAAAGAGTTGTCAATTAAAGTGCACAACCTAGTATGGAAAAGTCCACCTATCTGCAATCCCTTTTATTTGATTCCGACCTTTGTCCAAAGTCTTTACTACTTGTGAATTAGTTTCTCAAAACTATTAAGTGAATTGATAACCTAATTCTAGCTCCAATTACATGCAAATATTATAAGTTGTGCACCCTATAACATAAACACATAAGAGTTTTCTATAAAGCAGAATCAAACAAACGAAAACACATAAGCAACTTAGAAAACCAAATTGTTTCGATTTAATAACAAAATAAACTCATAGTTATCGGCTGGAAATCACGCCCTTAATGTCATGTTAACTAATACAAAGAATTAAACAAGCAACAAAGAGGAACTCATAAGAGTAATTAAAGAAAAAATCGAATTACACCATATGGAAAGCATGAAGAACTTGAAGACCACGAACCCTTGAATCCTTGAAAGCAAGCAATCCAAACGTGAACTCCAAGGTGGTTATGGTAGTGGCAACGCTGATTGGTGGCTAGTTGGTGATGGTGTAGACGCTTCCTCTCCTCCTTGAAGTCTTGTAAACCCTAAAACTAGATAATGGAAGGGCAATCCTAGTTACAATAGGATTCCTACTCTCATTAGGATTCCTGCCAAATATAGGAGAAAACTCAAATGAGGAAAGATTTTAAATGAAGAAAGTTTCCAAAAACAAATTAGGAAAGTCAAAACAGGAAAGTCTCCTAAAAACCTCATTTTATCTATTTTCACACATAAATACCATTTTAGGGACTCAAAGATAGAAACTAAGCTAAAATAGCAAAATTATCAATAAAACGTAGCCAAAGAATGGGAAAAACACATTAAAAACGTCACACTTTGTGCTCCTATCATCATGCTCAGAGGGAAACTGCAGTATAGCTTATCTAGAAATTGCAGACTGCCAAAATCTGTGTTTCAGCAGAAGAGTTCATAAAATAGGGGGAGCTTTTCAAGAGAATGGAAATGGCATCAATGCCTATGAGCCCTTTAGAGAGTTTGTTCTCCCTAGCATGCGGACAGACAATTGAATCAAAGCATCACTGATTTTGGTCCTGACCAAAGGAGGAAGCACAGTAAAGCTTGTGGCAAAATACAGGCCAAACATGCCGCATTTTGTTGGTGATTCCAGAGATAATTTCTACTGATTCTTTGAGTGGACATGTAGCGTTGCAGCTCCAACAAGACATGAATAGACTTATTTATAGTGGTCTTGTGCCTATTCTAAGCTCAAGTTCTATTAGAGCTTCTCATGCTGAGTTCACAGAGGAGACTATACAGTTTGATGTTCAACATGCTAAGGCTAACATTGCAGAAGCCTGGAGATTCGATAGTGACTCCGAGCGTGTATACCTTTTTAGTTTCATGAATCTTTTTTTTCTGTCATGAATGAAATCAAGTGTTAAAGCCTGAATGACAATTCCTGTTGCTTTTTTTTTTGCCGCAAAAAACCACTTCCATATTGACTGTACCAGATCAGAATGACTTGCAATGACTGGAGGATTCACATTACTCTCAAAATGAGAAGACATTAGACACACCAATTTGAGTAGGAAGACCTACACTTACTAAATCGCTGCGTCACAACACAAAAATGCAGACAACTCATGCCTCAATTAAATTTCTTCTCCAATGACTCTTAAGTCTCCCAAGTTGACCAAAGGAGAATAGTAATTCCAGCAATGACATCATCACCCTTGCATGTTTCCAAAATCTTCAAGAACCGAGGAACAACTTTGACACTGGTACTTGCTCAAAATCTTCCAAAATCCTCAATGAGACTAAGCTAATGAATACTATAAACAACCGAATTCTGAAAATATCCTTCTTCCCTCAGCATCACATCACTGAGCATGTGTCACATCCCATTGATCAAAGGATATCCTTGATCAAACACCATATGATCTCCAGCAGGAACATTGTACTCATCAAATAACAATATTACAATAAGAATAGGTCAGAAACTCTGATGACAACTATTTAGAGTCGGCCATTGATCCTTTTTAGCATTCAGCTCCACAGAAGATCATTCTTTACCTTTAGGCCCTCATCCTGGCGTATTCAAACACATTAAAGATCAAATCCAAGAAACAAAACAGTTGGAGAATAAGTGGAAGGTTCACTCACTCAAACTAACACTCCTGCATACTTTCAGGTAAAATATTTGTACAGGGAAATAATTTTGTTTTTGTAGGAGATTTGTCTACAAGTGCAAGGGTATACAACCATGCTGTCAAGTCTCATCAACCCTCATCCTCCTTTAAACTGTCATCCTCGTGTATTCAAACACCACCTTAACACGTCAATATTTTGCATTCACCTCAGGGGTAAATCTTGTTTGCCTAGCTGTTCTATATGTAGAAATATTTTCACTACAAGATCATCCCTACACGTATCATGTCTTGAAACTCCAATACTCTTTACTAGATGGTAAAATTGCATTCCCAAAGTACCACAGTTGTACAAGTCTAACAGTAAAACACAATCCAAATAAAAATAGAGCTGCTAACAAATTATAATCAATTACACACCCAAATATGAAAACAAAAACGATACACATTGTAAGATTGCAGAAAAGAAACCATATCCGAGTACCTATTTAGATTTGATTGACTCAAGAAACCCACTACTGCGAAGTCTCTCCACATACTTTCCCAGCAGTATATCAACCTCCGAGTTCACCTTTTGCCCAACCTTCTTCCAACGGAGTTGCCACCTTCTGTTGAGTATAAGCCACAATAATGAAATTAAACATTCTTTATCATCAAACACATCCACCACAGTCAAACTAGTCCCATGCACAGCTTTATAACCTTTTGGCACCACATACTTCAATGTCTCCTTTAAAGTCTTGACCTTTATCCACAGCGAATCCTCCTCAGGCACCATCGACACTATCTCCCCCGTGCCATCTATGTGTCCCTGCAAGAAATGCCCGCCCTAACGATTCAACTTTGCTATTTCAGCACAAATGCAAAGCCCCTTTGGAACCAAGGAAAACATCTATAAATACCAGGCTAACAAGGATGCAGGTAAACTGGTAACCCTCTCTGAATTCCTGGAGTTCTCCAAGGCAAAGGCAACTACTGGAATTTTGAACAGCATTGAGGTAAGCCTTCAAAAACTTTTCATGCCCAGATTCTCATTCTTGCACAAAATCAATTGATCTGAGCCACAAATATAACCTGTATTCTTCTCAGAATGCTGCAAACCTAGGTCGATTTGGACATTGTGGGTGTTGTAACCTTTACCTTGAAAAGTGTCACATTCGACACACAATCCACTCAAAACGTCCTGAACAAATCAGATAACATTTCAGTAGGAATGACATACTATTCTCATCAATCCAAACTTCTGGATATTGTTTAAATCAACAATAACAAAGAATATATATCACATGAATAGTGAAGCCAAAGCTCTTCTTGAAGAAACAATTTCAACATCAAAGACTTCAACTTGAAAAAGCTTTCACAAAGACTTCTCAGCTTACCAACCTACACATAATTTCTTGCGTACTTGTGGAGAGAGAAGAGGGGGCACTGTAATTTTGTTTAGGACAGGTACAATGACATTTGTGTACCCCCAGCTCTTACCCTATCCCTCAACAAAACATGCAAAATCTTGGTCATATATATGCTTGAGCAATCAAAGTACATCAACAAATTCAGAAGTTTGGAATTCAACAGAGTATGAATTCACAATGTCCGAGGACGGACACTTAAATGCAGTCTGTTTTGGCAATCGAAACAGTAAACACCCAAACTTATGATGCAAGCAACACCACAACAAAGTAATCCAAGTCAACCAAATGAAAACAAAAATATAAAAACCCAATAACATTTTATCAGTAAAAATTAAAAAACCAAAAAATTTGATGTTGTTGACAAACTTCCTCAAGAAGCAGAGGTTGTCAGAACTAGGTTGCTGGGAATGAAATTAAATGGGATACCCTTTGGCCCTTGCAATAGCATTCTATATAGAAAGGGAGGGAAAGGTTTCAAATGGTTTTTTGTTATTTTTAATTTTCTGAGAAAAAAAAAATCAAAATTCTCTTTTTTTTGGACTGACATGGAAGTTTCATTGGCCACAAATGACTCAAGAGGGAAGCCCAATAAAAGTTACAGCTAGATAAACCTCAGTAATATGATATATACATTCAGCTCTCTCTCAAGTCTCAAGCATCAAACCCCCAAAAAAAAAAACGAAAGAGAGAGACATACCATAAATACCGAATCTGAACAACCCATGACCATCGAGAAAACGGAGACCGTCTCCGTGTCCAATGTCGTGGTACCGAATCCGGCCGCCGGAGTCAACCAGGCGACTCGATCGGCCACCGGAGGTCGTCGCTTCAGGCCAGGGGTCCACCTAATTTACAATTGCCTCTTCATTTGGTTGTGGACGATGAATTTTCAAACCAGGTAACTTCATTAAGTTTACTGTAATACCCCTACGTTATTTCTTAAATTACTGTTTTGACTGTTTGACTTTTTTTTTAATTTTGAATTTCTGAAACATATATCTTTTGACCGTTGCTAGACGCGTCATGTTTACGCACCAGAAACCGCCTTAAGGCGCCTAACGGTCGGAATTCTCCCTATAATTAATTGCTCACCAACTGTCAACTTCTTCACAATTTCCACGCTCTCAGTCTCTCTCTGATCATTTTCAACTTCTCCGCCTCTCAATTTTCTCGACCGTTATTGATTCCGGTAACAATTTGCCTGTCCAGTCTTCTCCCTCGATCAATGGCTTTGTTGATGCCGGCTGTCGGTCATCGACGCCGCCAGAAGAAGGTCAGGGACTGGGTTCGGTGGGTTGCTCCCGAACCAGGTTGGTTGAAACTGAATACAGATGGAGCCTCTAAGGGAAATCCAGGAAAATCAGGAGGGGGATCGATCCTTCGAGACCACGAAGGAAATGTGATCTTCACTACATATAGATCCTATGGGTTTCAAACGGCTCTAGTGGCCGAGTGCCTGGCGTTGATTGACGGGCTGGAGTCATTTAGCGAGTTGGGGCTTATGGATTCCGGATTCCGGCTTTTCATAGAGTCGGATTCGATGATTCTTGTGAATGCTTTAAGTGGGATTTCTGGTGTCCCCGAAGAGATTCAATTTTGTTGGCCATTGCTCCATTACTGGTTGCACTTTGTGTATGGGAAATTTGATGTTGGCCATGTTTACAGGGAAGGCAACACGGAAGCGGATCTTTTGGCCAATAAAGGAGTCATGGCCGAGGAAGGGGTCGATGGCCAAACAAGGGGTTATAGATGGACCAACAAATGCTGGACATGCCATTTTCCGTATCCTAGCTTCTCTCATATGAATGAGAGTCTAAGCTTTAGTTTTAGATAGAGATGGAAAAAAAGACTATCTTTTTTCCTTTTAGATTTAATTTGAACTCTATGCAGCTCCAATATTAGTCTTTACTAATGTGCTTCTTCTACCATTTCAGGACTTCCATGTGCAGATGGCAGGAACAGAGGGACCAAGGTATGTTTTTGCCCTTTGGTTTTCTTTTATTCATTTTAAGCTGACATGTTCTATCTATGTGTTATCCCATATATATTCATACTTCCTGATATTATTCATACTTGCTCTAGTTGGTTAGAGCATTACTTTTAACTTACCAGGCCATTTCTATCTTATAATATTTGATAAGCATTGAAGCCAAGATTATGAGGGAATATGATGATTTTAGCATCATGTATGGAGATGATTTTGATTAGTGATTTACTGTATTCTTTGGGCTAGCTTGTGTGTCATAAACTGCTTTCTCTTCTAATCAAAAATGTAATTACAGTTTTCTTTCCATTTAACTTGCCTAGGATAATATGTTTGTATACTTCTTATTCATTAGTTTAAGAAAGTGTCACTATCATGCTGTTTAATTAAAAACAAAAATTGTCATGAAATAAACTTTAGTGATGTTGTACATTACCTGTCTGAATGTTTGCATAGGTTACCCATGTTCACTTCATAAAAATCTTGGACTCATGAGAAACTAGGAAAAAAATCTCCATATAGGAAGGATGTCTGACATATTAGTTATTGGATTCAGTAGCTTTTTTTTTTGGTCTTTTTTCCCTGGCTACAATAAATAAAGTACAGGACTTAAATGAAATTTTTTGTTACTGTTTTCAACTTGTTTTTGGAATGCTCTAGTTGGATTTGAGTACTGACTTTAGTTTGGGCTATTTGGTCATTGGAAAGAGGGACAGACCTTTTTGTTAGTGTGTTCATGTGGCATTTAACAAGCTAGACAGGGTTTTGATATTGATTACAACAAGATCCAGCTCCAGTGATTATCTGTACTTGCACAAATGAAGCATTTGTGGTGTTTTAACTTTTAAGTTCTATACATGTGTTCACGTATCAGACAAATACAATGTTATAATACTGAAAATTTGAGATAATCTGCTGACTAGGTAGAAAAACTTGTATCGGCATTTTGTCTTTGAAATCTCAAATTCAGATGGAGGGAACTCTACTTAAGGTAAGTAACTAGTACTAGGAAAAGCCTAGAGAAAATCAGGACGGTTTGTGAAGCACCCTTTTCACTATATATTATGTTTGAGCCCTTTATTTTATCAACTCATAAAAGACCTCCGGCTCAAGAAACTTTTCATAACCCATGAACCCTTCTAAACCTTTCAAAGCTTCTTGTAAGTTCTGTTTTTTTGTGATGGCAATGGAGAGTGTACTTGAAACTGTGGGGGAGATGACGAGGTCAAAGACCAAGATTGTCTGCATGTTGGGACCGGCTTTGAGGTCTGTTTTGGCTTGCCTCAACTTCTCTCAAGGTACTCATGGCACCAAGAAATACTTGATATTCTCAGCAATGCCATGAACAACACTGGGATTCCATGTCCAGTCATGTTGGATACCAAGGGTCCAGAAATTAGAACAGGATAAAGAGATTATCATCACCACTGACTATGCTATTCTTGGTGATGCTGATAAAGTGCTCAATGAGCCACAAAAAGTTGGCTGAGGCTGTGAAACCTCAAAGTGACATCTTGTGTTCTGATGGAACAGTTACTTTGAAGGTTCTGGCCTGTGACAAGGAGATTGGTTTGGTACGTTGTCGATGTGAGAATTCTGCAGTTTTGGGTGAGAGGAAGAATGTCAATATTTATGGTTGTGGACAGACAAGGGACAAAGTGGACATCTTGAAGTGGGGAATTCGAAATAAGATTGTAATGATTGCCCTCTCTTTGTAAGGGAAAGTTCAGACATTTTTGAGGTCAGAAAAGTGTTGGGGAACATGCAAAGAATATAATGCTCATGTCAAAGGCTGAGAATCAAGAGGAACTACTAATTCGACAAAATTCATGCAAACTTGGATGCAGTCATGGTGGCAAGGGTAGCCTTGGAATGGAGATTCCAAGCGAAAAGGTATTCCTAGCTATGAAATTGATGATTGCAAAGGCCAACAGACTAGGAAAGCCAGTGGTTACTGCTACTCAGATGCTCAAGTCCATGACCAAATCTTCTCTCCCCACCCAAGCTGAAGCCACCAATGTTGCCATCGCTGTTCTTGATGGAAGTGACTGTGTCATGTTCAGGGGCGAAACTACAGCTGAAGCCTAACAGGAAGTTGCAGCCGAAGCATAGCCAAAATCTGTCTCTCAGCAGAAGAGTTCATAAACTAAGTGGAGCTTTTTCAAGAGAAGATGGAAATCACATCAATGCATATGAACCCTTTACAGAGTTTGCCCTCCTTGGCGATGCAGAGAGCAAATTGCATCAAGGCATCACTGAACTTGGTCCTGAGTCCTGACCAAAGCAGGAAGCACAGCAGAGCAAAGTACAGGCCAAGCATGCCGCATTTTGTCTGTGGTTCCTGAGATAACTGCTACAGATTCTTTTGAGTGTCATGTGGCGATGAAGCTCAAACAAGGCATACAACTTGCTGACTCTTCAGAGAAGACCATACAGTTTGTTGTTTAACATGCAAAGGCTAAACGACTTTGCACAAGCCTGGAGATTCAATTGTGGCTCTGTACCGAACTAATACCGATGTGATCTTGACTGTGATGTGAGGATGGTGCAACAATTTTGGTTGAGAATTAACTTAATTTTCTTTTGTAGCATACATTTTTGACTTTGAGTCTTTGAGGGCTTGATTATTATTATTAGTATATTTTTTTTTTGGGTTTAGTTTTAGGGTTAGAACAAATGTGTATCTTTACTGAGCCTTCCACTATTTTAATCTTAACAATTGGATTCAATAAATGTGTGGGTGGTGATCTTTCCCAATTTGTGCTACTAGTTATCTCAACATTGAATTGAATAATTCAATTTGGAGGTTTAAATTGAAAATTATTGATACATTATGCTATGATGCAAAGTTGTGGTTGTAATTGGTCTCAACTTATACAGTTGTTCATCTGGGACATTGTCTTTGCTATGATGCAGATTTTATTTTCGTCCCTCTACCAGGAACTCTGTTATGATATATATAGTATACATTTTAGAATACTCTTTGAAATTTGATAACCTTGGTGCAGATACTACAGTAAAACCAGATAATCAATCCTATGTCTTACAAAATCTTCAAAATCCCCCATTATTTCCTGTTCTCGTTTTCTTCTTTGAAATTGTCTGACAGATATTGAAATGCTTCCAAGGAAGGGCTTCTTGTCAAGTCTTTCGACATACTAATATGCTTGCATCATTTGCACTTTGAATTGTCCAAGTCTCTCTGAAATTACTCTCACTTGTGTCCTTAATAGCTGTTTTGAAAGGATAAAAATTCTAGGATAGAATAGAATTTTTAAGTAATCACATTCTTGCATCATTTGCACTTTGAATTTTCAGAGTTTCTCTATAATTACTCCTGCTAGTGTCTTTTTAATGATTTTGAAAAGATACAAAGAACATAATAGGGCTGGAATTTGGAGCCGATTTAGCCAAGCCAAGCCGTACCAATTTATGCCGAGATTTCGGTTCGGTTCAACCGAGCCAAACACCCAACCCGGTACTCGGTTTAGCCAAACCAACCGAGTATACAAAAAATCACACATTTTTGAGTGTTATAGAATTTGAACCCATTACCTCGTATATGTGACTTTACTCCTTAACCATCAGACTACAAGCCACTTTTATTATATTATTAACAATAAATATATTTATTTAATACTTTTCTTATCCCAAGTCCCCAACGTCCCCACTCCGCACTCCTTTCTCTCTTTTTCTTTTCTGTTTCTTATCTCTCTCCCTCTTCACCTCTTTCGAATTAAACAAAACTATCTCTCTCTCTCTTCAGTCTTCACCTTCTTCATCAATTCAATTCCCAGATCTTCTCTTCATCTTCTTCATTTTTCTTTTTCTGTTTTCCTCTTCCTCTCCTCCTCCAGATCATCTACTTTCTTCTTCTTTTTTCTTTTTCTCTTTTCCTCCACCTCCTCATGTAGATCATTTTTTTTCTTGCTTCTTCTTTTTCTCTTTTCCTCCTCCTCCTCCTCCTCCTGCAGATCATCTTCTTTGTCTCTTTTCCTCCTCCATCTAGATCTTTAGACTTGAAATCGGTTTGAAGCCAAACCGTACCGCATTCAACCGATACCGACTACCGGTATACCGAGGTTCACGGTTCGGCATCGGCTCTAATATTTGGAAACCAACCCCATTGCCCCATTGCCCTTCATTTAATATATCTAACCATTAGATATTTTCCTAGTTGATCCTAGCCCTCCACTCCTCTCTACCCTAGCTTATTTAAACCTAGTTTTTTCCATTTAGGTCATAAGCATCCATCTCTTCATAGCAATCATCATCTAGATCTCACCCAATTCTCTCTCAAGCAATCCTTGAGAAAACTTCTGCCGTCCAGTTTTGTTCTTCCATTTTCACCACCTTCCACTACTCAAATCACTTTCGTTCCTTCACGAAAGTTGTTCCTAAGGCATCCATTTATCTTAGGAACCAACTTTCACCACCATTCCACCATCATTCCACGACGTTTGAAGCTCCACAGCTGGGAATTCGTCAAGAACACAAGAACTTCAGAAACTTGGAGAAGAAGAAGCTTGAAAGTGAAGAGGAGTTCAAGAGGAGGCTGTCATCTACACTTGGAGTCACCAAGGAGCTGCTGACCATCATCCCTTGAGAATTTCTTAACCCTACTCTAGTTATTCTTTGTATTCATGTTTCCATTCTTGACAATATTGATGTACTTCCTAAACATGTGTGAGTAGTCCTTTAAGTTCCCCTAGCCCATGATGATGTATTGATTTGCTATGATGTTTTTGAACCATGATTGTATTGTGAACATATTCATTGTCTAGTTTAATCATATTGAATGCATGTTTGGAGACCTTATCAATTGAAGAGCATGTGTTTGATTTATGTTGGTTGAATTTGTTGAGCTTGATAACCTCTTTAAATTCTAGACAATAGGCAATGCATATGATGAGTTGAGTCTTAGCTTAGCTTGTTTGAAATCCTAAGTCTATGAACTTTACGCCTCTTTTGACGAACTTGAGAACCATGGTATGGCTCAAGCTAGTTAATTGAGAGTCACTCTTGAATCTTAATTGACAAGAGAGATACATTGTGAGACTCAATCTTAGAACTCCAATTGAGCTAAGATTAGAAGGATTTTGGTTCATTAATAAATCTTTGTTCATATTCGTTTGGCTTATCATGCATCGGATTGGGTTAGGTTAGACCCGAAACCCCAACTACCTCATTCCATCGAACACAACACACTTCATTTGTATTGAGTTTGTAAGCTCATGCACTTGCTTTAGTTAGACTTATTTGCTTTCTTTAGTTACTGTTTTGGTTACAAATCTCTTTTACTCACCACAATTTATGAACACCACACCATTTTGCACATAACTCACTTCACTAGTACATAGTCTATTTCTTATCTCACCATTTTAGTGTTAAGAGTCCTCGGTTACCATTGCATTACCAAGAGGGATTTAGGGCCTTCCAATCCCTTGGGTACGACATTCCCCGGTCTTAATCTATACATCTACAATTGTTGACATTCGTATAGGTACACTTGCCTATGTGAAAGTATACGACACGTCAAATGGCGCCGTTGCCGGGGATTGAGGTTATTCCTTGATCCCTTGGTAATCGTTTCCGAGTGTTTTACTTGCCACTATTCTGTAGTTTAAATTGTTTGATAATTAGTTTTAAGTTTGTTTGTTGATAAGTGTTTGTGTTATTTTGTGTTTTGCTTAGTTTTGCATCTAGTTTTGCAAGTTTTTGTTTTGCTGCTTGTTTTTAAGCTACTGTCCCCTGTGTTCCCGATTTTTTTTAAAATATCAAACCAACCCAGAAAATTCCAAAATTTTGTTTGCTATTGTATTTGTGTGTCTAGTAGTTGTGGTTAAAATTTCAGCTCATTTGGTTAAGTTTAGGTTAGGTAAAAAAATAGTTTTCCTGCTACTGGTCAGTTCAGTGGTAGTTTTCATAATTTGTTCTGAACTCTCTGGAAACAGCTTCAATTTTGTCAGTTTTCTGTGTTTTGTTGTTTCCAATTGCTTCTTTCACTCTTTTACTTTTAATTTCTTGTTTCTTTTGTGATAATAATCACTCTTGGTGACTCCTATAGGTGCATGAACGTGAACTCTTTGCCTTTGAGCACCGCCACATTAAGGAGTGGAAGAATTGTAGACCGTGAAGCAATAAGAATTCCAAGGAGAAGACGAAGGAGAGTGCAAAGGGTAGTTGAGACTCCAAATCTACCACTGCAAGATCCAACCATGGAAGAAGGAGAACCAGTTCATAATGACCAAGACTGTAATAACCCGAACCTTTTTATTTAAACAGTAGTCGTTTATAGGGTCCCATTAGTTTTAGATTGCTCCACGTTGCCTAAAACCTTTTAGGGAATTACAATGTTTTACAACTCATTCTCATGCATGTTTCGGGTCAATAAGATTAGTAATTCCATGGGAGTTGGAATTCTAATACACATACTAAAAATTCTCGTAACTATAGTTTCTTCTCTAAACTCATGCTTGGAATTATATTCATGTGTTATTAATGTTAATTTCTGGTTAGAGTAATAAGTAGAAATAAGTTTTATGATTAGTTAACATGATTGCACCCTTATCATAAGAGATCCTTATCATAAGAGATCTCTATCTAGCATGCATATTAAGTATTATATCTTCAACTCAATTATATGAAGCACTCTGATTACTTGCTGGAGTTACTGCTATGTGTGATCAACTTAAAAATTAAAAAAAACTCATTAAATAGCATCTAGTTGTGGTCTATATAAACAAGCAAACACTTAGCTTAATACTTGCTAATTCACAATCACTCAACCTTAGGAACTCAGAGTCAAGCTTGGGAAACAGATACCAACCTGTTTTCACTAAGTAAGTACATGAGAAACCTTCATATATTCTCTTGCTTTAAAAACAATGCCAATAGCCAACGGTTCCAATGCCAAACTTAATAACATATTTTATTTTATTTTTTCATCTCAGCCTCATTAGCATTTATTATGGGCTTTGGAGTTGGGAGGGACTACTTTGTTTTGACTGCTGTCTCCCTCACTCTTTTGGTGCCGTCTGCCACTCACTCTTTTGGTGCCCTGTCTCCCTCACTTTTTTGGTGCCGTCTGCCTCTATTCCTGGATTCCGTTTTTGACTATACCAATGGCTGAGATCTTCCCAGTGTAAATTTAATCCTCTCAATGGCTAAGATATAATCCTTTCAATTAAATTAATGGGAGCGTGGCCTACACGCTTGTGCAGTGAAATAGTGAAATAGGGACATATTTTTCGTTAATGGTACCCCAGATTTTTCGTTTGTGGAAAAGGTGGAGATATGCAGTCGGCTTTTCCTTTTCTTTTTTTTTTAGGAAAAGAAAATCATTATAGATGAAAATGGTTGTACATCGAGGGGGACGTAACGCCTAAACCTCGAGCACTATTACAAAAATCCTCGAGGAGAACATCTTCAATGATAGTAGGTGTCTCTCCAAGCCAAAAATCATCCATAGCCGAAAAACTAGCAATGTGTGCTAACCTATGAGCCACACAATTTGCTTCCCTAAAAATATGACGGACCTGAATATTACTAAAATCCCTCATATAGTTTTTGCAATCTTCAACAATTCTACCCACCTCCGACCAATCTTCACCAGGGGTACTCAATGCAGCAACAAGCTGTATACAGTCACTTTCAAGCTCAATCTCGGTCCACCCTTGGTGGATTGCAATTAACAAACCAGCCCTGCAGGCTTCTAATTCAACATGAAGAGCAGAAGAGGCAAAGGGCAGCTGCCGTGCAAAGGCTGCCACACAAAGCCCCTGGTTGTCACGCGCAACAACACCAATCCCTCCCACCGCCTCATCAGCTCTGAAAGAGCCATCAATATTGACCTTGAGTCTACCACTAGGAGGGCTAATCCAATGGGTCAAAATTATATTCTTGGTCACTCTCTTCGAAGGGTGGAGCCTCTGATAATCATGTAGGTGATTAGTAGCCAAAGTTGCCATTAAAATAAGTGGAAAAGTCACTACCATTCCAAAGAATATTGTTCCTTCCAGATGGTCCAAAGGCAAGTGAGAAACTTATCAAAAAGCTCAGTACTGAGAGTAGAGGACGCATCCAAAATCCAATCAGAAAGATTACTTGTTGGCCCAAAACCCAATCAGAAAGATTACTTCCAACGCCAAGCAATGCTTGAAAATATGGACATCATAAGTTTATGGAACTTGTTTGTCGAGTTTGGAAAAGTATAGAGCACGTTGTGAAAGCAAATTTGGTTAAGAGTATAAGACAAAAGCTGACTAAGACGTTGATTTGAAAAATGAAGAAGGGGACAAAAAAGTTACTAGGATGATATCAAATATTCAATGCATGCGTCTTTTTTTTTTTTTTGGATAGATGGGGGCTTAGAAAGCCCAGCGAAAGAAACAAAAACAAAAAGAAAAACAATCAAGGAACATTCCTAAAGCAGGGGAAATCACAGAGATCATCTAGTAATGCTTGAGTAGTATGCACGGGGGGATGGTCCAAGGAATGCACACCAAAATCACCATCTAGACTGCACTTGGCGATACTATCAGCAACCTTGTTTATCTCTCTGTAAATATGCGTAACTTTGCATTCAACAAAGGCATTTTGCAGATCAATGCAAGAGTTGATAATGGTCTTTAGAGGGTGGAGCTCATTAACACCATGGTTAATCATGTTCACAAGGAGCTCAGAGTCACACTCCACATCCAATCTTTCAATCTTGAGGTTAACAGCCATCTTTAGACCCAAAAAAAGCCCCCAAGTTTCAGCTTCAATCACCTCTCCAATACCGATGTGCGCAGAGAAACCCTCAACCCACACACCCGTGTAGTCTCTGATAACACCACCAGCTCCTATTCGACCATTGTGCAAATTTCTGGCCCCATCAACATTTAGTTTAAACCACCCTGCAATAGGCTTGGTCCATTTGAGAGGGATACATTTGTTCACTTGATTATGTTTACCAGCACTTTGAGCATTATGCCAGGCAGTGACATTATCAATGATGATTTTTACGGGTTGGAAAGGAAGCTGAGTTTCCTCCTCGAAGATTGCTAAGTTTCTCCACTTCCATATATGCCAACAAGTGAAGATAAAAACAGAACACCACTTCATACCTCCATAACAGCTCTCTTTGCAGTGGGTATTGGCATTGTACCAGCCTGACCAGTCTAAGGCGAGGGATCTAACCATTGAGTCAGAGCATATAATATTCTTCCAAATGCTCATGACTCTAGGGCAGTCCCTTAACAGGTGAAGAGTAGATTCCTGGTGTTGATTACACACAGGACATAGGTCATCACTAGTGAGCCTTCTTTTCCTTCTTTCCATATTGGTAAGAATTTTCCCCTTGTGAAGCAGCCAGGAGAAAATTTTCAGTTTTGGAGGGGTAGGTAATTTCCATATGAAATTCCAAGAAGTGTCAGAACCTCCATGGGTGTTGAAGAGGATCGAGTAGGCAGAAGAGACCGAGAAATTACCGTTGGCAGTGCCGCTCCAAATTATCCTGTCATTTCCACTCCCATGCATGCCAGCAGGGGTTTTGACAATAGTGGCAACAGTATTATTATCAACAATGTCATGGAGCATTCTGAGATTCCATTCCTCATTAACAAAGAAATCCTTGACTTTGAGCTGAGTATTAACAAGGCTCACATTTAGGGCTTTATCAATTAAGGGGCCATTGGTCAACCATTTATCCTTCCAGAAATGGACCGATTCACCATCCCCAATCCTCCATTGGATGCCTTGGTGGAGAAGCTTGGCACCAAACACTATTCCTCTCCAAATACTAGAGCAACCAGTAGGGCAAGAATAGTCAGTGTTCCAAATTGAGTTATTCTGCAAGTACTTTTGTTGGAGAACTTTACACCACAAACCATCTTCTTTTTGGGCCATTCTCCAGCTCGCTTTAGCAAGTAAAGCCTGGTTCATTTTAATGGTATTCTTGATTCCTAAACCACCAAGGTTCTTAGGTTTGCAGACCAGCTCCCATCTAGCCAAGTGAACCTTTTTCTTATTATCAGAGTCACCCCACAAAAAGTCTCTGTTGAGTTTATCGATAGCATTGCAGGTGGTAATAGGCATTTTGGCAGTTTGCATAGCATAATTAGGGATAGCAGAAGAGACAGACTGGATTAAAGTCAATCTACCTGCGATGTTGAGCGTCTTTCCTTTCCAACCAGCAAGCCTGCTTTGCACTTTATCAATGATAGGGGCATAAGTCCTAGAAGTGATTCTAGAGTGAATTAAAGGCATTCCCAGGTATTTTCCAAGGTTGTCTGTGATAGCGGAGCCACAGATTCTACTAATGCTAGCCACAATGCCATTGGGAGTGTTAGGGGAACAATGAAGAACTGACTTGTCGTAGTTGACAGCTTGCCCGGAGAGGTTGCAGAAATTGTCAAGACATTTCTTTAGGGTCTTAGCTTGTTCACAACTGGCCTTAGCAAAAAGAATCAAGTCATCAGCAAAGAAAAGATGGGAGATGGGTGGTCCAGAACCTGAAGCTCTCACAGGTTTCCACTTACCAACATCCACAGCAGTCATGATAAGGTGAGATAATTTTTCCATGCAGAGCACAAAGAGGTAGGGTGACAGGGGATCCCCTTGTCTGAGACCTCTGCCAGCAGTGAAATTATCAGTAAGCTCACCATTGATACATATCTGAAAAGAAGTTGTGGTAACACAATTCATAATGAGTTTAACCAACTTTTCAGGAAAGCAGGCCTCATGTAACACATCTTCAATGAACTGCCAATTTAGTCTGTCATAGGCTTTTGAGAGGTCGATTTTCCAAGCCACGAAGCCCTTCTTGCCTTTTGAGTTTCTGAATTTATGCAGCATCTCCTGGGCTATGACAATATTATCAGCAATTTGTCTACCAGGGACAAAGCTAACCTGGTTGGGGCTTATAAGCTTTGCCATCATCGGTCTTATTCTAGCCACAATGATTTTGGAAATCACCTTATAAAGAGTATTGCACAGGCTGATTGGTCTAAATAGAGTCATCTGCTGCGGGCTGTTGGTCTTAGGAACCAGGGCAACAAGGGTATGATTGAGGCCATTTGGGATTTGACAGGAGCCGAAAGCATCCTGTACTAGTTTAAAAACCTCCTCAGCTAAGAGAGACCAGTGAGTTTGGTAGAAGATAGCAGGAAACCCATCTGCACCAGGTGCCTTAAGGCTTCCAATGTCAAACATAGCATTTTTGACTTCATTAATAGAGACAGCTCTTTGTATCCAGTTTAAATTGTCACTCTCAATAGGGGGAAAAAGGTAAGAAATAGTGAACCTGGTGTCTTCTCTAGGATGGTGAGCAAACAGATCTTCAAAGAAAGAGACAGCAATGTTTCTCATACTAGCAGGATCAGATTGAAGAATTCCATTACCATCTGCAAGGTTTTCAATTTTATTCCTTCTTCTTCTCACAAGAGTAGTTAAGTGAAAGAATTTGGTGTTTCTATCACCCTCTTTCAACCACTTATCCCTCGATTTTTGCTGCCAATACGTAGCCTCCTGGTCCCGAATCAATTCATATTCTTCAATAAGCTCCTTCTCCAGCATGATCAGGAACTGATTTTGGTGCCTGTCTAGACATCTTTGGATGCCAGAAATTCTAGCCAGAAGCCTTCTTTTTTTCCTGAAGATATTACCAAAAACCTCAAGATTCCATTGTTGAAGAGCAGAGGCTAAGTTATGAGTTTTGGATATGATGTCAGTATCATAATTGGACCAGTTAGTCTTGATGAAGTCATTGTACTGGGCATGGTTCATCCACATAGCCTGGAAACGAAACGGTTTGTTAGTTCCACTGGTATGAACATCAGATTTCAGTTGGACAAGGATAGGGCAGTGGTCAGAGGACATTCTCGGGAGATGTTGAAACGTGTATTGACATATAAATCCTACTTTCTATTTATGAGTAATCGATTAATAAGTTGAATATATACTAATTAATTGATATGCATGTGTTTGAAGTCTATAAATAGCTGGGTTGTAGAGCTAGCTCAAAGTAACGTACAGCAGGAAAGACTCCCAAGTATCAAAACTCCCCCACTCCCCACCCTTGGATTAGATGACTTCCAAACCCAAAAGCCTCCCTAAAAGCCCCCCCTAATTGTGCACCCTTGGATTTGGGAAGTATCAAAACTCCCAAGTATTGTAGAAAGTTCCTTCGATCTCTTCTTTGATAACTATATATAAATTTTGGGAATGAAGTACTCAATAATGGGTTTGGGGTCGTTATGGTTTTTATTTGCGCAGGCACTAGTGCTTCAGATTTGCTTAGCTCAAGACGGGACTGTTCATAATCTTCACTTTGTGGTAAGTCCGATCCAATTAAACCTAGCTAGCTACTCGATTGATCTGCATTCAATTAATATATTCTAACAATATCTATATATATATATATATATATATATATATATAGATATAGGGAGGGAGCGTCTAGATTGTACCATGATTATAGTATACCTAGTGACGGCGTTAGGTCAACAACGTTTGTCTGACCGCCAAAATAATTGTTCCTCAGTAAAAGTAAAAGAGAATTTTTATTAGGACTTCCACATTTCCTCACTTGACATTTTCCCAATTTTTTCTCCTCAAATTTCTAACTTTACCCTCAAAAGCTTAAACTTTTCTTTAAAAAACAAAAAACAAAATCATAAGTGTAATACATGTTGCTAATGAATGAACATAATCTTAATTATAAATAGTTGGGTGGTGCCATTGTGATGAGTTCACTAAATTTTTTGGATTTGAGGTTGGGTTTGTGTTTTATTTGCTCCATGTTGTGACTCTGTAAGTTTAGATTGAGCTGGAGATTTAATTTATGTTTTTTTTTCTCTCATGTTGTGACTCTGTAAGTTTAGATTGAGTTTGAGATTTAATTTATGTTATTTTTTTCTTTAACACAAATTAGCAAATTCAAGTTCGAAAATTACTTTATACATAGATAATTGCATCTCTGGGAATATGATTTACAAAGATGAAGCCTAAACCCTTTTTGTTTTCTAATTTTGGGAGCAGATTCAACAAAGATATTTTTTCTTGTTTCATCTCACTTTTCTCCTTTGTGAGCTATGAAAAGATTCATTGTCATATTCTTCCACCATCACATTTTATCAAAATCCATTGCAAAACAATAATTTCTACTCCAATTATACTGAGCCTGGGTTGGAGGATAGAAAAAATATAAGAAATAAGTAATGACGCTAATCTCAATCTTCAAGAGGAAATCAGTCAGGATTTTTTTTTTTCATTTTTTCATTTTTATGAAGGGTAAAAGTGAGTCTTAGTTTTATTCAAAAAAAGAGGAGATTATGTAAGAAAATTCAGAGATCCCAATAGAACCACTCAAAGTAAAACTACTTTGGTCACATGAATAGCACGAGTTTGAACAGTGCGTCTTGATCTACCTTCCTCTTCTGGAATTGAAAAGATACTATTTTACTATTGAAAAATGAAAAGTTAGCTCCGGTTTTTTCTAATCGCTACCTTCCTCTTCTGGAATTGAAAGGGGATCTGTGCTTCTCTCGGCACCGGCCCTTCCTCCTCTTTTTTTTTTTGGTTACACCCTTCCTCCTCTCTTTGTCTCCCCTTCCCTCTATTATTTCTTGTTAAAATCAAACAGAAGTCGAAAAAACCCAAATACTTCCCATCGTTCAACTCGCTCTCTGCAACCTTTGGAGGCTTGTATGCAGGGGCGGAGCTGTGTACTGGCTTGACTGGGCAAGCCCTACCAAGTTTTGGAAGAAATTTTCTTCACCTATATAGTTTCCAAAAGTCCATTAAAATTGGAGCCTTCATACAAGATTGAGAGATTGAGAAGAGAAAAACCTCCCAATCCAATTGAATAAAAGGAACGGAAGTAAAGAGAGAGAAAAAGAAAAGTTGCAGAAGAAGAAGAAGAAGGTCGTGGGTGTGTGCACGTGGATGAGAAAAAAGTGTGCACATGGGTGAAGGAAAAAAAAAGGGAAAGGATATTTGTTGTCCACCCAAAACAAATGTCCACCTTATTGTCGTTCGACGACACGTGTACAATAATAAGTTAACCACGTTGAACTATTTCAATTTTTTTATTTTTTATTTTCCTCTCTCTCCTCTCTCCTCCACTTTCTGAGTTTCTTCTCCGTCTCTTTTGCTTTCCCTTTCTTCAACAAAGACTAAAAACCATGGCTGCAATTAAACTCCACCAAATACCAGCTTTTCTTTCTTTAATATCTTCAGACGAAAAAAAATTACTCTAAAGATTAGCCCACCCAAACTTTCCATCCTAGCTCCGCTCCTGCTTGTATGAGTTTGCAATTGCAAAGTTGCAAACCTTTGGGTATCTTTTCATATTTGAGTATATGGTTTGTTTGCGTTGCCTGATTTCTGTGCGGTGGGTTGTAGATCGTTGAGCACCAAATGAAGTAGTGATGGTGATGATGAATGAAAGTGGTTTTTTTTTTATTTGATTGGAATTTGAAATTGAGAAGAAAGATGAGTATTTGCATATGATTTATTAAATAAAATTTAGAGTTTCCTTGTTTAATTGGCTGAGGCAACTCTGAATTTTCCGCTGTTATTATGTTAGTTCTGTACTGTTTAGTATTTAGGAATTTTTTTGATTTTGCTGCGTTCTTATGTTCTTTCTGGGTTTTAAGCTTTGCTTGATGCAATTTGGGTTTTGTAAAAATAAAATAAAAGATATAATTTTGGTGGGATTTGATCTGTGTGGGGTATATGAGAATAAGACCCTCGTGTTTTTACTATCATAGCTTTTTTTTCTAACTTTTGGTCAAACCGTTAAAGACTTGACCCTGTTAGTTAGTATTTTTTATTTAAATAATAGATGACTTTAATCGGAAGGGTGAGATTGCGCCACGGAGATGCCATGTCAGAAGTACAATATAATTATGGTGCAATCCAGAATTGGTCATATAGGGAAATACTAAGCTCAAACTCACCTTGGTGTGAGTTAGCCACACTCGGACAAGTGGCAGACCCTCATTTTTTTCGAATATTAAAATTACTTGAAAAAACCAAAAGTACCTGGCTCTTTTGTTTATAAAATTCGTTCCCTTTTTGACCCCAACTTCTTCTCTCTCTCTTCGATCTCTCATCTCTCTGTTCTTCCCTCTCTCCAGATCTCTCAAAACCTCCTTATGCCTCTCTAGTTTTTCATGTATCTGTGATTGCTTATCTCATTTCTCCTCCATTTGGGACCATGTTTCGTCCCCATACTCTTCTTTTCTCACGTTTCAATTTCTTCATTTTTTTTTTCTGGGCCAAATTGTGTATGGATTATAGAAGAAATTTAATCACGTGCTCATCTTCTTTTTTCTGGGTTTGGTTAATTTCTCCATTAATGGGCCTATCTTGTATGATGAGATATATTCTCTGGAATTTGATTCGACTGAGTTGGAAATCAAGACACGCAAGGGTAGAAGGTTGGTGTTTGATTATGGATGATCTGATATGAAACTCAATTTGTCTCTTTTCTTTTTGGTGATCTAAATCAATTTGTATCCACACCAAGCCCCGAACTAGAATGGTTATAGGAGAAGAATTCGATCTGGGTTCTGCAATTTTTTTTAATGCATATATAAATTGAGTAGTTTGTGGGAAAATTAAAGAAGAAAAAAACAAAAGATGGAGTTGGACAGTTTGTGCGGCTCATCCAAAGAAACCCAAGGATGAAATGGAGTTGGAAACTATTGGTACTTTTTGTATATTAGAATTTCACTGATTATATCAAAAAGGGAGGATCTGGAGAGAGGGAAGAACAGAGAGATGAGAGATCGAAGGGAGAGAGAAGAAGTTGGGGGCAAAAAGGGAATGAATTTTATAAACAAAAGAGCCAGGTACTTTTGGTTTCTTTAAGTTCTTTTAATATTCGAAAAAAATGAGGGCCTGCCACTTGTCCGGGTGTGGCTAACCCACATCGAGGGTGAGTTTGAGCTTAGCATTCCCCATATATATATATGTACAGTACATGGTTAATTACGATCCAATATATTTATATATAGGTTGATGAGGTGAATATTACAAGAATGTGCACGGAGCAGTCATTGCTGACAGTGAATGGGTCTTTTCCCGGCCCCAATATTACAGTTACTAGAGGTGATACCGCAATTGTTAGCGTTCAAAATAATGGAGAGTACCCTCTTACTATTCACTGGTAATTAAGTCCATATATGCATGTTTAATTACCAATTATATATATTTTCTTTGTGTCCTAGTATATTGTATGTATGTTTAATTACTTATAAATAGGCATGGAGTGAAACAACACCGCAATCCATGGTCAGATGGTCCTGAGAACATCACACAAACTCCAATTCAAGGAGGGGGAGGAACCTTCACTTATACCATTATATTTTCCGACGAAGAAGGAACTCTCTGGTGGCATGCTCATAGTGATTGGACACGTGCCTCAATCTATGGCGCCATTATTGTTTTGCCTCCAAATGAAGTATACCCTTTCACCAAGCCTGATCATACTCAAACCATTATACTCGGTACGTACGTATATATCTTTTTACCTCAATCATTAATCAATTAGCTAGGTCTAATTAATTATCATGTGTACACTTTGAAGGGTCGTGGTTCAAGGGTAGAGACTTGATGGAAGAGTACTTGGATGCCCAACGAACGGGAGGTGATGTTAACATATCAGATTCTTTCACCATCAATGGTTATACAGGACGCAATGACACTGGTTGTGATTGTACGTGGTTCCAACTTTCATATTCATGCACGCACTTCATTCATTTATATTCAATTATAGTTTCTATTAGGGTATTAATTCAAAGCTAGACTTTCCTAGTAGCTAGTTAGCTATAGATTCCATTTAATGAGAATAAAAAATTTAGAATGATCATTTCAAAAATTTAGTAAAATTGGAAATCGATCTTTTACCACAATTAATTTGAGGATGACTAAATATTTCAGCACGCTTGTATGGAATATATCATTCAAGAATATGGACTTACTAATCGATATATATGAATATTTTGCTCGTGCAGTGAAGGACGACATATATACTTTGAAGGTTGAGAGAAACAAAACCTATCACCTTCGTATAATCAATGCGGCGATGAATGAGGAGATGTTCTTTGCAATTTCCGGTCACAGCTTCAGAGTTGTGGGGCTCGACGGTGCTTATCTCACTCCTTTACTCACCAACTATATCATGATAACTCCCGGACAAACAATGGACATACTGCTCGCTGCAAATCAAACAGCCGGTAGTTATTACATGGGCGGCAGTGCTTTTGCTGACTCGTCTGCTAATTCCTACGATAAATCTACGACGCGAGCCTTCCTCATTTACACCGATTACAATGGCACTCTTGTTCAGGATTCGCTTGCAGACCTTCTTGCTGCTCCGTCTAACAGAAGTTATGCAGACGCATTCACAAAACAACTCAGGGGATTGAAGGACAACGATGACTATCCAATTAAGGTCCCCGGTCATTTTGATATCAATAAGAAGTTCATTATCACTATCTCTACGAACACCCTTCCTTGTGATCTTGATCCTCAAGTAGAAAATTGCACGGGACCACCTCTTGCTGATGGTTCAAGTGGGATGCACTCAGCAACCCTAAATAACGTTCGTTTTCGAACCAAAGAAATCGACATACTACGCGCATATTACTGGTATGAATATATGTTGTCCAATTCGATCTACGTACGCGTACATGTATTACAATAAAAATAATTGATTGATTACTAACTAGATCGACTGTTGTGCACAGCAACATATCGGGCGTGTACACTGAGGATTTCCCACATAAACCAACAGCTTTTAACTACACGGGAGATGATACTGGTGATGCTGAAGAAGATCCAATTCAAGGTACTAGGGTGATATCGGTTCAATACGGCGACGCAGTTGAAATAGTGTTCCAAGGAACCAGTGTTGGGAATCCAGAAAACCATCCGATGCATGTGCATGGTTATAACTTGTATCTGGTCGGGAGCGACGATGGCAATTTCAACTCATCTTCCCCAAACTCTTATAATTTGGTAGATCCACCTGAAGTCAACACCTTTGGTGTCCCCAAGAAGGGATGGGCTGCTTTCAGATTCTGGGCTAACAACCCTGGTATGTACTCGATCAATCATACATATTATTAACATCGATCCATCTATATATTTAATCACTACTTAAGGCCAATCAAATAATCTTATAATTAATTTCAGGGGTATGGTTTCTACATTGCCATTTGGAACGACATGCCAGCTGGGGTATGGCCGGTGTGCTTATTGTACACAATGTCACCTCTGACCAGGATGGTATTCTGGATCCGCCTGCAGGCTACCCCAAGTGTTCTGAGCCATATCCCTATTTATAATTACAAAGCATTCAGAATTGATCCAGTTCGTCCCAACGTGAATCTATTTGTGTACGGGTATCTATTTAGTCAAAACAAAGCGTACATACATTTGAGAGGAGGTACTGATCACTGGTCGAACGTGATCGAATAAGCAATGGATCTATGAAGAACTTCATCTATAACTTCTGTACTTGGTAGCTAGTAATTTAGACAGTGTCGTGTTTAGCTAGTTAGTTTAAGTCAAACTATCTAGTTATAACTTATAGGGTTAAATTCAGTTTACCCCCCTGAACTTTACACCAAACATCATGTTAGTCCCTGCACTTTCAATTTGATCAGCAATACCCCTATACTTTTCAATTTCATCAGTTTAGTCATTCCGTCAGTCAAACTTAACGGTTTGACCGTTAAGTGATGACGTGGCATGTCCAGTCAGCTCTGATGCTGACGTGGCATGCCCAGTCATCACTTTTTATTATTTTTTTATATTTTTTATATTTTTTTTATATATTTTTATTTTTATTTTTATTTTTATTTTTATTTTTTATTTTTTATTTTTTATTTTTTATTTTTTTATTTTTTAGAACAAGAGAGGGTTATTTTTTTTATGGTTTTTTATTATTTTCTTATTTTTTAGAACAAGAGAGGGTTATTTTTTTTTTCTAAAAGATAATCAAATAATTTCACTCATACTCCCATGTGGTGACGTAAGGTTTGATTAATGTTTTAATTTAACAAAATATATTTTGTCTATAATATTTAGGTTTGGGTTCAAAGTATATATATAAATTTTACAAAATATTCATGGTTTGTTGCTTAGTCTAAGTGGTTGAGCATCAAGCCTCCAACCCAGAGGTTCGAGTTTCGAACCCTACCTGATGCAAGGATTTCCAAATATTTTTGTTGGGCATTTTATGTGGATCCCACTTGACCAATGAGAACGTGACACGTCAGCAAAGGGGTCCATGATTGCCACATGACAATCAAGTTATGACTGAGTTCGAGTGATGTTAGCTTAGTGTTTGAGCACTCACTACCCAAAATCAAGGTCTTGGGTTCAAGTCACTACATGGGGGTATGAGTGAACCACTTGGACTAAACAACAAACCATGAATATTTTGTAAACTTTTTATATATATATACTTTGAACCCAAACCTAAATATTATAGACAAAATATATTTTGTTAAATTAAAACATTAATCAAACCTTACGTCACCACATGGGAGTATGAGTGAAATTATTTGATTATCTTTTAGGAAAAAAAAATAACCCTCTCTTGTTCTAAAAAATAAGAAAATAATAAAAAACCATAAAAAAAATAACCCTCTCTTGTTCTAAAAAATAAAAAAATAAAAAATAAAAAATAAAAAATAAAAAATAAAAAATAAAAATAAAAATAAAAATAAAAATAAAAATAAAAATAAAAATATATAAAAAAAATATAAAAAATATAAAAAAATAATAAAAAGTGATGACTAGGCATGCCACGTCAGCATCAGAGCTGACTGGACATGCCACGTCATCACCTAACGGTCAAACCGTTAAGTTTGACTGACGGAAGGACTAAACTGATGAAATTGAAAAGTATAGGGGTATTGCTGATCAAATTGAAAGTGCAGGGACTAACATGATGTTTGGTGTAAAGTTCAGGGGGGTAAACTGAATTTAACCCTAACTTATAAGTGCATTGATGGTTTAAACCAGCCCATAATAACGTAAGAATTACTTGTCTTCTTGTTTTTTTTTTTTGAAAGGAATATAAATATATATATTAAATGTAACCACGATTACAATCGTTTTGAGGGGTATCCTGAACAATAGCATGAGTAATAATTAACCAAAAATGGTTAATTAGAAAAGCTAAGGCTACACCAACCATAAGTTGTTTAACTGGTTGATCAATTACATAGTGTTCGTGCACTTCTTAGAAATAGAAAAACAATACTACTACATGTTGATGTAGACTATCCTCATCCCAGAAAAACCAGCAGTGCTGCTTGCCTAGACACTCAATTGTGGTACTCATAATACAGTGATTCAACTGGAACTCATTAAAATAATAGAGAACAATCTCCACCAACTTGCAGGGAATGAAAGAAACTAATAGAGAACAAGATCCACCCTCAACACCAAACCACAAAGTATTCAACCTCAAGGTGAAAGTCGTCTCCTTATTAATTAACCGAGCCATAAAATAGGGTTTTAGAAGAAAAAATCTCGAATGACCATACTTGCCACCTGGATCTCAAATATGAAAACCATACCAAAACTCAAGACCCCCTATTCAAGCGAAAAGGTGATCCATCAGAGAGACACCAACCCAAAATGATTTGGGCACCCAAGTTAATTTAAGCACCCAAGTCGCTGCTGATTTGGGCACCCCACTGAGAGAAACTCGATCCACCGTGTCCACCAAGAGCACAGATCCAGAACCACCGTTGTGCCACCGTGCTGAAGAGCAAAGACGACACATCCCTTGACGTAGCAAAACTGCTATAGATCTGACTAAAAAATGCATTCCAGCTACAAAAGAATTAAAAAATAAAAATAAAATAAAATACATTTGTAGGAATTATTTTACAAAAGCAACTTTAGAACTGATATTTAGTCAAATATCAACGATAAAGGGGAGTGAAATTCACACTCTATTTTTCTTTTTTTATTGCTTTAAATTAAGTTTATCTCTTCATAGGGATTTCAACCTGAAAGAGGAAAGAAAGAGTATGAATTATAAAAGGAGTGTGTTCAATCTCCATTGTTAATCTTTTAAGATTGAGGGTATTGGGAAAGTAAATGTCTAATTAAACTAAATAATATATCCTAATTAAATACATAATATACCCTAATATATACAATATATTAAATATAAAGGAAAATAACAAGTTTAGTCACTGAACTTTACTTCGTTCGATACTTTGGTCACTGAACTTTAGAAAATATCACTTTGGTCACTGAACTAAAACACCGTGTATCACTTTAGTCACTGGGGCGGATTGACCCGATCGGCGGCGGCGATTTCAGCCATGCCGTAACCCAAAACCATCTGGGTTATCCTCTTCTCCTCTCCTGCAACCTCCCTATGGTGGTGTATCACCACGATATCAAGCCCAATGTCACGATTTAAGCTTTGAAGTTTTGGATTACCGAAGCTTTCGAGCCATATCCCGGCCAATTCACTTCGAATCTCACATATCCTTGAGGTAGTTACAAAACTTGATCCTTGGGTTGTGCCCTTCATTTTGATATTAAATTTGTGGCTTTTGGAGGCTGTTGATGGCGGCGAGTGACCAAAGTGAAATTTGGTCTTTAAGTTGAGTGACCAAAGTGATATTTCGATAAATTCAGCGACTAAAGTGTCGAATGAAGCAAAGTTTAGTGACTAAAGTTGTCATTTTTTCTATAAATTATATCCTAATAAATTCTGAATATACTAATAAATGCAAAATATATTTACTACTCATCCAACAGAATCTAACTAGTCCACAACCATGGTCAATAGAAAACTGACTAGCTAATCACCTTGCTAAAGCTTCCACCTGGCCCAATGTGAGACCTTACAAGTTCCGGAAGTGTTTCTTTTTTATTTCGTCAAATTAAAATTAAGAAAAAAATAAGTAATACAATCATCGCTACAGGTTGTTCAAAATAAATATTTTTTTAATTACAATTTGAACAAATAAACCTTGTCAACACCATTGTTTCTACAAATTTACCTCTGCCATAATCTCAGCAAAGTTAAACCTTGATTTTTATAAGATTTTCCAATTGACGGAATTAGAAAATCTAGATTTTTTTAGGGTGTTGTTAATAACACACCCTTCCTCTCTCTCTCTCTCTCTCTTCCATTTAGTACACACCCTAGAGAGAGATAGAGAGAATGAGGTGTGTTATTAACAACACCCTGTTTTTATTTACGAATTTTCTTGTTTTCCGACTTGGAAAAATAGTAAAAAAAAAATCTGGACGAAATTTTTGCATTCCGTCAGTTTGAGAAGTGCTTAAAATTCATCATTAATTTGAGGGTGGAAAGATTTTGGTGAGAAAATAAGATTATGCGATTTTTGCCAAAAAACAGTGCGCTATAAAAGTCCACAATTTTGGATGATTTTCTGAAAAAAAAATTGCATATTGGAAATTTTCAAGGCCGGTTTTTCGCGAGTGTTAAAATGTATTTTAGAGTTTCAATGAAGCCAACGTGAGACCTTACAAACCCCGGAATGGTATATTTTTTATTTTGTCAAATTAAAATTAAAAATAAAAATGATGAAACACTTGTAGCGACGAACTGTGCGTCGCTACATGTTGTTCAAAATAAAAAAATTAATTAGAATTTGAACAAATAAACCTTGTTAACACAATTTTTTCATGAAATTTTCCTCTGCCATAATATCACCATAGTTAAAACTTGATATTTAGAAGATGTTTCAATTGACGGAACTAGAACATCTAAACCATTTTTTTACGAACATTTTTGTTTTCCAATTTTGAAAAATCGTAAAAAAAAAAATCCGATCGAGATTTTTGCGTTACGTCAATTTGAGAAGTGCTTAAAATTCATGATTTGAGGTTTGGAAGATTTTGATGGGAAAATAAAATCATGCGATTTTGTTAAAAAAACGGTGCTATAGTTCACCGTTTTGGGTGATTTCTTTAAAAAATTGCATTTTATAAATTTTCGAGGCCGGTTTGTATGAGTGTTAAAAAGTATTTTACTGTCTCAATGAAACCCAATGCGAGACCTTACAAGCCCCGAAAGTGCTTCTTTTTTATTTCGTCAAATTTAAATTAAGAAAAAAAATTTAGAAATACTTGTAGCGACGAATAGTTCATCGCTATAGGCTGTTCAAATAAACATTTTTTTTAATTAGAATTTGAACAAATGAACCTTGTCAACACTATTTTTTCTTGAAATTTTCCTTTACCATAATCTCACCATCGTTAAAGCTTGATTTTTAGAAGGTGTTTCAATTGAGTTGTCCCATATTTAGCTAGGAACACAAGCAAATGGCACAGATACAAAATCTGTCCCCTTTGATCAAAGGGGACATATATCAGTCTCTATAGGCCAAAAAAATGGGACAGATAAATGTCCCCATAGGGCCATTTTCTAGTAGTGATTGCATTCAATTTGGTCTATGAATAATTGTCCATCACCTGCCACTGAATTAGTTACATGAAATAATCAGTACCAAGAGGAATTTTTTGGACTTGGATTTCAATGTCAGTGCTTTCTCAAAATACTCGATCAGCAAGGCCGATAGCACTGCTAGAAAAATGAGTCATGTCTTAGAAATGGCCACTAGACTCATCGTGATGATCGAGGAAGTTTGAGCAAATTTTCAGAGTTAATTCAAGAACGAGAATTTATGGGTTGTGAAACTGTTAGACTATATATATATATATATATATATATATATATATATATATATATATATATAGGGACTTGTTATCAAAGAGACCAAGTCAGCAGTCTTCCATGTGCCAGTAGGAAAAGGGCAAATATGATTATTACAACTAATGTTGGACAGAAGAATGGTGTCACCTATGTACTCAACTATATATGTGTCAAAACGCAGTTAAATATTGCAAATCAGACGTCTACATAATTTTCAATCCTATGATATAGAGAACATGTCTTCAGGTTGCTTTTGCCACATAAAATTTGCAGCTTGAATCCACTGTGGATGGACCAAAAACTTGTTCTCTTTCAATCCCCATTTCGAATTCTGTGTTTCCGCATCTGTTTCGATCACATGTGTGACTGATGGATCCATTACTTCTGTTGAACAAGCGGCTCCCAACTTCTCTGCCATATTCCACAAATCAGCTTTTGTTTCTGATGCCAAAACACAGCCGAAGGCGATTTTACACCCTTTTAAGACTTGATTTCTAACACTTTTCAACACTTGCCTCACATCTCTGTCGACTAGATTGTCCTCCGTGGCCGCTTCATCATCGAAGAACATGCCATGGATTCGCTCAAGTAGCTCAAGAATAGCTGCTAGATAAGCTCCTTGAGGCTGCTCATCATCACTTTCATCAGTCTTCAACTCCGAATGAGACGGACAATACTTGAGGCCAAAAGTGTCATAACTGTGTTTAAAGAACATATACTTGCGCATTAGTATCACATTGTCCTGATTCTGCTCTGTCCACACTTGCTGTGTATCATCAAGAACCAAAACAGCAGACTCTTTAGCACACACAACATCCAAATTCTTTTCGAATTTTCTGGTGCTATCATCTCGCGATACAACTCTGTCCCCAAAGTATTCGTTTCGAGGATCAAGCAGCTTAACCATTTGCTGCGTGTAGAGCCGATCACCCATTGTGTATATGGACATCTCAAACATGTCACTGGCTTCCTTCAAAAATGTACCCACAAACGGCCTCAACCAGTGGCGGATCTAGGATTCAAAAATGGGGGGGGGCTAACTTCTATAGGGTCAAATTTTTTGCCGTGAGGCAAAAAAAAATTTTTGGGCCATTGAGCAAACCTCATAAAACATTTATCGGATTGAGGTCTTAAGGAATTGATCAATTAAATGATCTTGAGAGGAGGATTGAAGGAGGAAGGACAAGTACCACTGCCCACTGACCATACTCATGGAGGGATAGAGGAACTGAAGCTTGGAGGCGTGAGGGAGTGACTGAGTGAGGAGGGGAACCTTTTATTTATTTAATTTTTTTTTTTCTGGGGGGCTATTAGAGGGAGTGGAGGCGTGAGGGAGTGAGGAGGGGGAGAGAAGGAGAGACTAACCCTAAACTAATTAATGTATTACCAAATATATTTTGTTTTGCTGGGGTGGGTATAGCCCATGTAGCCCCTAGTGTAGAGATAGCCCGTGGAGGAGTGGAGGCGTGAGGGTCTGAGGGAGTGAGGATGGGGAAAGAGTGAGAGACTATTAGACTAAACCCTTTTTTTTCTTTTTCTTTTTTCTGGGGGGGGGAGCTATTACACTAATAGCCCTTTACTCAAGGATAAATTACCAAAAATTTGGGGGGGGGGGGCTATAGCCCCACTAGTCCCCTTGATGGATCCGCCCCTGGCCTCAACTTGGTCACTAAATGCATAACCGGAGTTTTCACCACGAAAACTCCTTGCATTGAGTGATCTGGCTCTAATAAGTATCGCTCTTGCAGCGTCATGCAACCCACTGCAGTGGGTACAAATAAGAATGCATGTACGTAACTGGATCAAAGGCAATCAGGTTAAGTAACTTATAAATAAAACGAAAAAGAAAAGACTAAAACGAAGCCAAAAAGTAGAAAAGAGTAAAGCGAAGCCAACAAATGCGGTTCATAAAAAGTAACGTACTACTTGCTAAGAGTTACAAGAACACAATATCATATCTTAAGAACAAATTAAGAGAAGACTATACCAAGCTTGATTTTTAACGTCACTAGGAATGAGAACTTTAACATTGTTACGTCGCAAATTAATAAGATATAAGTATAACAAGTTTCTTCCTCTTCCTACCTATCAGACCACTTATATATTGTAGTCAACAATGTAACTGGATCAAAGGCAAGCAGACCATCCTCTTCTACACTCATCTCTTAAATATCATATAAAGTAAAAGTGAACCCAGAAACAAGATAGGCGGGAGGATCGTGCACCAGCATAGAAAAATCGAACTTTTGGTTTTATCCTGATGACTTAGTAGTAAGCCATGCAATTGTTGTCGAGTTACGGGCATAGGTCGAGTCCTTATGGAGGCAACCAAGTCTTCATAATGTTTAGGTGGACGTAGTAGTCCTGCAAGGATGCGACAAACTAACTCACCATCATCAACAGGAGACCCTGCCGCTTCAAGTTCATCGGCGATTTGTTGCGCTGAGTCTAGGTATTCCTTCATTTTCCCATATCTACGCTTGTCTAGGTTTTGGAGGCGAGCCTTGAGCCCTAGTACACGTGATGTTGCATCCTTAGCCAAAAGGTTTTCCAAGTGTAACCACAGTGCTCGTCCACTTGTGCATTCTCTTGTGTATCGGAGTAGGCTCGCAGATAAACTTGCATTAATCCAAATCAGGAATATTTGGTCCCTCTTGATCCAATTGGTAGAGGCAGGGTCTTCTTTCTGCTTCTCTTCTTCACTAGTAGTGAGGAATTGCGGTGGACACTGCTCTCTTCCTTCGGCCAGATTCAATATATCATGTGCCTTCAGAATTGGGATGAACAGGGATTTCCACAATAGATAATTGTCCTTCGTCAGTTGGATTGGCATAAGGATAGAAACATGTTGAGGCGCTCCGGGAGGTTGAACAAAGGTTGATGATGATGATGAGTCGGTCACAGTAGACACCATTCTAGTTTTGTTCTTCAAGGAGGTTAAAAAAAGAAGATTATTAATCATATATATGGGACACAAATCGTAGACAAGAAATTAATTTGATCGTGAGAGTGAGCTTCACATATAATTAACAACTAGGGTTTGGGTGAGGAAGATAAATAATTAGATAAAAAAAACATATATAGCTGCATGCAAATCTAAACAAACAAAATTATTTAAGAAGCAGAAAGACATGAAAGTCATTCACTAAAGAAAAATATGGAATTTTAAAATCAAGAAGAAACCTGAAGCTGCCGCCCCTAAGACTTGCCTCTTTTCCTAGGTATTTATAATGATACAAGATGTGTGCAATTAATAAGGAATATTTGAACTACATAGTAAACTAAAGAAGAAGAAGAAGGATCAATCTCTTCTACCTTACGCGTTTTTTTCGTCCTCTCATAATTACTACTTGAAACAAAAACCTAACTGACGAAGAATTCGATCATCACTACCAGAATTGTTATGTAATGGAAGACAATCAGTCTCCAAACACATCATGATCACCAACTTAGTTAACCAACTACAAAATAGGAGGGGATTTTTTTTTTTATCGAGATCGTGGTATCCCAAAGGCTTCATAGGCCCAAGGACTAATCCACTCGAGGGCAGTGTCACAAGTCTTCCTCCCCCTGGCCACCAACAGAATGAATTGAAATTTAACTTCAATCCGCAGTCGGCAAGATTCGAACCCAGGTGGGGGGGGTTCCACACCTGGGCTCTTACCAACTCGACCACCAGTGGTGGTTAAATAGGAGGGGATTTAGGGTTACTTATTAATAGAGAAATGATCACGCTCTTAATTTTATGCCCTTATATATAGATCGAGTGTGATTCCAAAGGGTGAAATGAATAGTGGAACAAGAAAATCTCGGTTTTTTTTTTTTACTAATTTTCTTGTTTTCCGACTTTGAAAAATTGTAAAAAAAAAAATTTGGTCTAGATTTTTCGTTCCGTCAATTTGAGAAGTGCTTAAAATTTATGATTTGAGGGTGGAAAGATTTTGGTGTGAAAATAAGATCATCCAATTTTGGCAAAAAAACCGTGTGTATAGTCCACAGTTTTTGGTGATTTCATTAAAAAATTGCATCTTTGAAATTTTTGAGGCCAGTTTGCGCGATTGTTAAAAGTATTTTAGATTTTCAATGAACCCCAACGCGAGACCTTACAAGCATCGAGAGTGCTTCTTTTTTATTTCGTCAAATTAAAATTAAGAAAAAAAATTTAGGAACACCTGACGTCACTATATATATGGATTTTTGGGACATTATAATTTTTAATATTTTATTTGAATTATTATCTAGCTTGAACTTTGAACTTCCACTTTTGTCATATGTGTAAGGTGTTGTGGAACTATCATGGAGATTACTACTAGATTAGCTTTCACTCGTTGAGAAACAGTGATGCATCTCAGGCAACGAAACCAGAACAACGCGAACCAAAACGAAGCATAAGGGACAAAAATGGAAGACATAGAAAAATATTTACCAAGGGCAAAATAGTCTGCGCACTGCTACTAAGCTACAGTGGTGCCAAACTGCGTTTTAGTATATATAGAATTTCTAATATTAACTTGTTTGAATTTCTTTAAATAAAAATTAGTACTGTAGTTGCAACAAGTGGGTACTATTTGTGTTTAGGTGATGTATCTGTTTTAGATTAGGCGATGGACATGGCATATTCAAAATGTTCTTAATTACCCGTTACCATCCCTACTTGTTACCCAAAAGGGTTAAGTTTTCTGCAACGGAGGTTGAAGAACAATGTCCATTCCGGCATTAACGTCCAAACCCATAGTAGATAACCGAGACAATCAACACAACTACAAAACTTTCAAGATTAGATCGAGGTAGCTTACCTCTGTATCAAATTAATATATATGTATCGGTGTATTAATGTACCGTAGACGAACCCAATATTTATAATAGGGAATTGTTATTAATTAACACACCCCAAATTGTTATCAAGTATTAACACACATTTACATTTTTAAAGACAATTTTTCTTTTCAAACAATGTAAGGGTATTATGAATTATTTATATAATAAAAACAATTTTAGAAATGCAAAAATGTGTGTTAATAACAATTTGGGGTGTGTTATTAACAATACTCTTACAATTTGGTGGGATTTTCCACCGGAGTTTGTTAATTCTTTCATTCATAAAGATGTTATGGGGCTTTCCAACTTTCGATTTCATTGATCAGTAGTTTTAATTTTCTAATTTCTTGTATTGATGATGTTCTTGTTTGAGAGGTTTTGGTTTATGTCCCCTTTCTTATTTTTCTTTTTCTTTTATTTTGAATTGGCCTCGATTTTTCGAGGTTTTATCAAAAAAAAAACAACTATCTATGTACTACGTCCATAGTTATTGTACTTCACTTTGTTATATTACAATTGTACTTCATTTTTCACTAGTACTGCAAAGATGAATTAATTAATTTGGTAGTCGATGAAAATCATATATAAAAGCCGATCATGACCCTAGCTCGTTGAATTCTCATCTTCATCAATCCACAATATATATCTTCCCATTTTGATTCCAAACATATTTCTTTCTAGCTCTTCAGATCGACTCCCAAATAATTTTTTTTTTAAAAAGGCATCTTCGTACGTATATACTGTATATACGTACGTACTCTTTCTTCATGATGGAAATATTTGACGAATGCCTGATCAACGTACAGGATTGATGGGTTGATGGTGGTCATAAAGTGTGTGCCTGCAAATTTCTAGCTAAGGGATAATTAATCTGGTTTGCTGATCATGATCGTCCGGGTTTCAATCTATTTTTTAAATTAAATTAATGTTAATTAGTAGGCTAGCTAGCGACTAATTTCTGTTATTATTTAAGTTCCCAGTTGCCATGATAGTACATTAGTCAGTCTCATCATGCTATGAATATTAATTATAAAACACCTACATATACAAGGGCTGAAATTCTGCCACGTGCCCGAACACTTAGTGTTTGGGGTATGACAGAATTTCTCACATATACATTAATACATATGCTTTAAGAACTGATCCATCGGTTTAAGTCCAGTTTATGAAACTTATTCTTTTGCTAATTAATTAACTTGATATGACAAAGAGTTGGTCTTCTTCCACTTGATATCAATCTATATTGTCGTTTTGACCTCGATCCACGTGGTCAACTATAGTACCCCTACGACTAAACCATTTATAACCACTCCGTCACAAACCTTGCGAGACATGGTAATAAAGTGCATGTCACGACTAGTTTGTTGGAATTTTTGGATAATTTTTCAGACAAAGGAGTTATTTTCAATGATTTTCTAAAGTTTGAGAAATAAATAAATAGTTTGTAAAAAAATTAGAGGAAATAAGTCATCGATCATGATTCGACTGCCATTAAGGAAATATAAAATTAGTGCAAAGGGTATGAACATCAATGGTCTATTATAAATTAAATAAAGACTATTTTGTTTAAGTAAAGGTGCAATCAACCACAAGACAGAAAGTAAAGAAGAGAGCAAATAGCACAGGAAGAGAGAGTATCTTTATTAATGAATAGGTGCCTCTATATATAGAGAAACACAAGGGTACAATCCATGTCCTAATAGGACTTCTATTCAATATGTAATCCATATGCTATACTACCTAATCTAATCCTAGGTTGACAAGGCACACACAAAGTAGGTTTCCTTCAACACTCCCCCTTGTGGCGTCAACACTAGGTGGTGCTCCTCGCGTTGTCTCATTAAAAACCTTGCCAAGTAACAAAAACCCAGTGGGATAAAAATAACCTTGGTCGAAGGGAAAAAGAGTACAACACACCCTTCACATTTGGAAACTTTGCATGCACGCCAGACTCCCCCTGAAGTCTGCGTCTCCCCCTGATTTCCACAATCATGGGAGGTCAGATAACTTAAGCAAACCAATGCTTTTCACATGCTTCTCAAATGTGGATTTATATAGGCAATGACTTAGTAAATAAATCTGCCACATTGTCCTCAGAACGGACTTGATTCACTTTAATCTTTAAAGAACTTCTGTTATTGCTGATTACAAAAGAACTTAGGCGATATATGCTTGGTGTTGTCGGCTTTGATGAAACCTTGCTTCATCTGCTCAATGCAGGCAGCATTATCCTCATAAATGGATGTAGGTTCATCAGTGGTTGACCTCAAACCACATGTACTTCTTGTATGTGTATCAATGGACCTTAACCATATACACTCATGAATTGCTTCATGGAGAACAATAATCTCAACATGGTTCGAAGAAGTAGCGACAATGGTCTGCTTAGTAGACCTCCAAGATATCGCGGTGTTACCCATGGTAAAGACATAACCAGTTTGGGAACAACCTTTATATGGGTCAGAGAGATACCCAACATCAGCAAAACCCACCAAAACATCACAAGGATTTTCGGAATAATGGGCAGCAGCACTCGTGCGATCGATCGTGACATCTTGCGATCGATCGCTCGACGGCAGGGGCTTGGTACGATCGATCGTGGCATTCCCTGCGATCGATCGTCCGACGGCAGAAGGCACGGGTTCCTCACCCATTTTGCCATATTTTCATGCCTCTCTGTAGGGAAAGAACAAGCCCATATCAATCGTACCCTTCAAGTAACGAAATATAGTCTTTATGCCATTCCAATGGCGTTGCGTGGGCGCAAAGCTAAATCTAGATAACAAGTTAACAACAAAGGAGATATTGGGTCTTGTACACTGTGCCAAGTACAATAATGCGCTATTGCACTTTGGTATGGTACCTCAGCCTCTAAAACGTCTTCACCATCATCCCTTGAGTGAAACGGATCCTTCTTGGATCTAGACTGTGACCAATCATGGGAGTGCTAACAGGATGGACTTTATCCATATTAAATCGCCTGAGCATCCTTTCCCAAGATCTTTCATCTCAAACACGGATTTCAAGTATTCACTGGCACTTGCAAATCCGGAACTTGTTTTCACGCAGGGGCATAATTTATTGTTCACATACCCTCTTCCAATCAAGTAGTCACTTAGACGGGTATACCACATCCGTCCGGATTGTTTCAATCCATATAGTGAACGTTGCAATCTTATTGCAAACGTGCTCTGTGGTCTAGAGCCACTTGACTTGGGTAAATGAAGCCCATCCGGGACCTTCATATAAATCTCCATATCTAGATCCCCATAGAGATATGTTATGACCACATTCATAAGCTGCATGTTCAGTTTTTCGGAAACTACCACTGACAAGGTAGCAGAACGTTATGACGTCCTTTACGAGAGAGTATGTCTCATCGTAGTCGATTCCAGGGCGTTGTGAGAAGCCTTGCGCCACAAGGCGAGCTTTATATCTCGTTCTCTCACTACACTTTCTAACAAAGACTCATTCATATCAACAGGTTTTATTCCAGAAGGTATTGGCACAACTGGCCCTAATACCGTTCTCTTTGTTAGTGAGTCCAACTCAACCTGGATCGCATATTTTCATTTAGGCCAATAAGCTTCTACGTCGGCATTCATCAACGGAGCGAGGTTCAATATCATCATTCTCAATGAACTCTTGTGCACAAGCATATGCAAACACGTCATCAACTGTGATGGAGTTTCTATCCCACGTCTCATGTACACTAGTGTAATTAATCGAGATCTCTAGGTTCCCACGGATAGGTCTTAGCGACAGGGCGTCCCCCGAAGATGTCTTTTGGACATAACCATAATCCGGAACGTTTTCATGGACGGATTTTGAGTATCAATGATGAGAGGGTTATTAGGTGCCATCGCAGCCCATTCCCTAGGGCGCGAATCCCTCGAACCTGGTGGCCTCCAACGCTTCCTCAGCGGAGCCACGGCCTAAGCCACATCACCACCATTACTGGCAGTGGCGCCACCAGCTGTCCCTCCCATAGGGTTAGCTGCAATAGCGACTTTGAGTCCAAGTCCTTGTTCAGGCACTTGCATCCTTGCAGGCATGTTTGCAGCTGGTATATATGATCTAGTCACTAAGATCTAAGAAAGTGTCAGGAAGAGAATCTCTGACTTTCTAAAGATCTATAATTCTACGCACTTTCTGCAGTAGGGGGATCGTTATGAGACAGAGTGGGGACAGGCCACGACAATTCCAGTCGTTCCTGTTGAACGTTCACGTTCTTATCTCCCCCTAACGACGGGAAGTCTGTCTCATCGAAGTGACAAATAGATCGCCTGTCAAGGGTTCTACATAGCGGATTTTGGTTGGAGACTCAAATCCAACATAAATACTCATTCGTCTCTGAGGACCCATATAAATACGCTGTGGCGGCGTAATAGGCACATAAACAACACACCCAAATATGCGTAAGTACAAGATGCTTGGCTCGTACCCAGTCACTAGCTGTAACGCAGACAAAGATTGGGTGTGATGGACCTCAGACGAATAAGCACAGCTGCATGCAATACTGCGCGCCCCCAGGCAGAGAGAGAAAGGTTGGTGCGCATTACCAACGTCCTCGTGACCATTTGTATTCTATTAATGGCAATCTCTGCAAGACCATTCTGGGTATGCACATGTGAGACTAGATGCCCAACATCTATCCCATGCAGTAGTCATCGAAAGTCTTCGATGTAAACTCCCTAGCATTATCAAGCCTGATAAGTGAAAAGGGATGATCCGGGTAGTGAGCCGGCAGGCGAATCATTTGTGCTAGGAGTTTAGCATAAGCAGCATAACGAATGGACAACATCATAACATGTGACCAGCATGTCGATGCATCAACCAACACCATAAACTACATAAATGGCCCGCTTGGTGGTTGAATATGTCCACAGATATCCACTTGGATTCTCTGTAAGAATGGGAGAAGTACTTTAGAATCCTTTGCATAGGACGGTCTTAGTCCTTATTTCCCTTAGGAATACGCTTTTCATAATGAGCGTTTGGCTTTGGAAGCTTCAGAAGCATAGGAGGAATTGTCTACATCCGAGAGAGAGGATTTTGTTCTATGCGATCGATCGCAAGGGGGGTGCGATCGATCGCCCGTGCTCTCGGGTTCTTGTAACAATGCAGGATGGGACATGCGATCGATCGCAGGGGATGTGCGATCGATCGCCCGGGCTCTCTGGTTCCAGAAAACGTACAGGAAGGAACCTGCGATTGATCGCAGGGGGATGCGATCGATCGTCCGAGCTCTCGGGTATGTTAACGACGCAGCCTGGAAGGTTGCGATCGATCGCAGGGATCGTGCGATCGATCGTACGGCTTCGGACAGTGGCAAATTTGCTCTTTCTCATAACTGTCTCATCTCCTTGAATTGCCCTTCGATTCATGCTTCAAATAGCTCGAAAGAATGGATGTCCGTGTGAGGTTTGCAATACACGGATCATCATATCACGACCAGGGTGTCACTACCTGTCGTGCCAAAGCCAATATGTGTCTGAATCCAAGAGGTCATCCCGAATGACATTGTTTGATTCAATAGCTCGAATAGTGGTAACATATCACCCACTAGAGAGACACGTAAGCTTCTCTAAGATGCGTTTTCTTCCGCAGTCATTAGAGGTAATGCAAAGGAATTCTTTTCCATTCTCATCATGCATCTCTGCATGGAATTCATTGGTTCTTATATCTTTGAAGCTCAGAAGAGTTCTATTTCCTCTTGGAGCATATAGAGCATAGCAAGCAATTAAAATTGAGTATAGTAAACAACTCCAAATTTTATTAAAGATATAAACCAAATGAATAACATCCAAAGTTCCAACTTGGTCTTTACCAAAACTAAATCAACAATACAATGAAAATAAAGGACTTAAGCGAAATCATGAGTGTCATCACTCTTCCCAGCTTCAAAGTCTTCAACCCTCAATTCGACGTTCTCTTCGTCATCCTCTTGTTCAAAGTTGTGAGCTTCCATGGCTTCGCGATACAGCTTGTATGCGTTAGCAACATTCTGAGAGGCTTTACAGATCTTGGCCCAATGGCCAGTCTTTCCACACCTGAAGCACAAAGATGTTTGATCGGAATCCTTTGATTGAGAGGCGTTGTTCACGCGTGGTGCTCTTACCCTTAGTGGCACCGCATTAGCACCGGTCCCTATCATAGGGCCGACGGCTCTTCCTCTAGGGTGGCCTTCTCGGCCTCCTCCACGCCTATTTCGGCGACTACCTTCTTGAGCAAAGCGATCATATGGACCAGGATGTCCAGAATTGTCCCTAGACTTAGGGTTTCGCTCGCGGCGGCCTCTCCTTGGGGCGCCATTATAATGGGTCTCTGGAACTTGCTTTGTTCCCACGGGCCTCGCATTATAATTCTTCACAAGTATTTTCTCGTGCTTTTCAGCAACAGAGAGAGCAGAGATAAGCTCATGAAATCTTGTGATCCGTTTATTCTGTACTTCAATGTGATAGTTCTTTGCAACTACCAAGTCAGAGACGGGAAAGGTAGAGAGGGTTTTCTCAATCATCATCGCATCAGTTATGTTCCTCTCACAGAATTCCATGAGGGATTTGATGCGGAGTGCTTCCGAGTTGTACTCTAGGACCGAGGTATAATCACAGAGGCGCAATTGCTGCCATCTCACCTCTAGGTCAGGAAGCAGAGATTCACGAACATTGCCAAAACGCTCTTCGAGTGCAACCCATAGTCTTCTGGGATCCTCCTCATTGAGGTACTCGGATTGTAGAGATTCATCCATGTGACGTATCATCATGATGATTGCTTTGGCATTCTTAGCCTCTAAAGCATCAGCGGTGGCTTGCGCAGTAGCAACAGCAGCGGCTGCAGCGGCGGCAGTTAGTGGTCCTTCCACAGGTGCGGCGGCGTTATCTGCAGGTGCAGCTGCAGGGGGCTCATTAATTGCAGATATGCTACTTTGAGCTTTCAGGTGGTTGCGTACATCGCGAACCCACTTATGGTATCCAATGCCCGTGGAATCCAAAGGTGCGAAGTCCAACTTGTTCAGGTAATTTGCCATCTGAAACAACAAGAGAATTGAGGTTAGTTTTCGGAGTTAAACTCCCACGAAAACAGATATGGTTTCTGAGCTATGCTATCAAGAAACGTTTTCCATGTATTGGATTTAGGTGAAACTTTGGTGTAGTATGGTCATAACCTTAAACCTTTTCGGTAGCTCTACTCAGATACGACCAGATACATAATAAGAGATGTCGGTGTGAGCAAGCTCCCTTAATACCACTTATCTCAAATTACATACCTAGACATCATACCCAAGCAGGTGAGCCTAGTAGGGCCTAAGTCATGAACCATAGGTCGTTTCTTCTCTACGGATTCCTCATCCGGAGGTAAATCATTCAATGAACTTCGTGTTCAAGGTCTCTTCTCTCTACGGATTCCTCATCCGGAGTATTAGCTCGAACCCCCACAGTTCGGCTCTTGAGGTCATCACCAATAGCATGATGACATTAGAGGTGCTCATGACTTACACATACCGCAAGCGATATGAAGCTCGATCACTCCCCTAATGCTTCTCATAGTTTGGATAAGTTCAGATCAAGGATCCCACGTTATAGAAAGGTGGGAGGTAGAGGAGGGATGTTGGAAGTCCCTTGAGAAAAAGAAGGTGAATATAAATTCATAAAGCGGCAACGTTTATAAAAGCTTACTTGGATTTCTTTTTCTAGATTGGCCTTGAGTCTTGAACTTAGGAGATAGAGAAGATTAAAGGCAGCAGCAGCAAGTAGAAGCAGCGGCAGCAGGTAGGAGGAGCAGTAGCAAGCAGGAGCAGCAGGAAGAAAGAGGTGATTCTCGGCAGGAGCTTCTTGCGATCGATCGTCCGGTAAGTTGCGATCGATCGTGCGTCGTCCAGCAGTAAGAAGAACACGGGAGAATCCTAGAGTTAGGGTTCTAGGGTTTTTTGATCTCAGGGTTAGAGGTTCGTGCTGATAACGTGTTTAAGTAAAGGTGCAATCAACCACAAGACAGAAAGTAAAGAAGAGAGCAAATAGCACAGGAAGAGAGAGTATCTTTATTAATGAATAGGTGCCTCTATATATAGAGAAACACAAGGGTACAATCCATGTCCTAATAGGACTTCTATTCAATATGTAATCCATATGCTATACTACCTAATCTAATCCTAGGTTGACAAGGCACACACAAAGTAGGTTTCCTTCAACATATTTTGAATTGTTTGGGATTTTTATGGGTTAGGTATAAACCAAAACAAACCATTTTCAATTTTCTTGGAATAGGAAATTACTTTTCGCTAAATAATTTAAAATAAAATACCATTTAATTTTTTTTTTCATTTAAAATTCCTTGGGGTGTTTATTGATTTTTGTTTGATGACCATCCAAAATTTGTGTACAATGTGCATATCTCGTACATGATCTAATTTTAATACAAGTAACGTATTTTATAAAAAAAAATTGTCCAAATAGGAATTATTTTTCGCTATTTACTAATGGAAATTAATATATTATAAGGTATTGAATTTAATTTCTTCGCATCAAAATATATATCTTCGCTATATGACATTGTTGACACGAGAGATATGCAAAATTAAATTATAACGACAAAATTATGAACATACGAAACTTCATTTAAATACCAACTAAAATAACAAAAAATAGGAATATTGTTTAAGTAAACGTAAATAAAGAAAGAGATGAGCAGAGAATGAGATGTATTTCATTAATGAATAAGAGCCTCTATATATAGAGGAATACAAGATACAATCTGTATTGATGTAGGAAATCTATTCTAAATACAATCCATATTCTAGAAGGATCTACCTTCCATAAACCTATTCTAGATAGTCCTAATTTGACAAAGCACACAATAATAATATCCTACAACACTCCCCCTTGTGCCGGTCACAACTAGGCTAAAATGGTCAAATCCACTGTTGGATGCGATTATTGCGATATTTCGTGACTATGGTAAAAAAATTAACGTCAAAGTGTTCCTAAATTTTTTTTCTTATCTTTAATTTGACGAGAAAAAAAAAAACACTTCCGGAGCTCGTAAGGTCTCGCGTTGGGTTTCTTTGAGATTTTAAATTACTTTTGAACACTCGAACCAACCTGCCTCGAGAATTTCAAACATGCAAATTTTTAAGGAAATCACTCAAAACCGTGGAGCAAAAGGCTTTTTGGCCAAAATTGCACGATCTTATTTTCTCACCAAATTTTTTTACTCTCAAATAATGATTTTTAAGCACTTTTCAAACGGACATAATGTAAAAATCTTGACCCGATGTTTTTTTACGATTTTCCAAAGTCAGAATACAAGAAAATTTGTACAAAAAAGCCTCGAGATTTTTCTAATTTCGTGAATCGGAACATACACCTTTTAATAATCAAATTTTACTAATGGTGAGATTATGATACAGGCAAATTTCAAGAAAAAATTATGTTCACAAGGTTTATTTGTTCAAATTATAATTAAAAAAATGTTTATTTTGAACAACTTGTAGCGACGAAGAGTTCGTCGCTAAAAGTGTTTCTATTTTTTTTTCTTATCTTTAATTTGACGAGAAAAAAAAAAACACTTCCGAAGCTTGTAAGATCTCGCGTTGGGTTTCATTGAGACTCTAAAATACTTTTGAACATTTGAGCAAACTTGTCTCGAGAATTTTAAACAATCAAATTTTTAAGGAAATCACTCAAAACTGTGGACACGGTTTTTTGAACACGGTTTTTTGGCCAAAATCGTATGATCTTATTTTCTCACCAAAAATTTTTCACCCTCAAATCATCATTTTTAAGCACTTCTCAAATACACACAATGCAAAAATGTCTATCCGATGTTCTTTTACGATTTTCCAAAGTCGGAATACAATAAAATTTGTAAAAAAAAAAGGCTCCAGATATTCTAGTTCAGTGAATTAGAACATACTCGCTACAAGTGTTCCTAAATTTTTTTTTCATATTTTTAATTTGACGAAATAAAAAAGAAGCACTTCCGGGGCTCTAAAATACTTTTAAACACTCATGCAAACCGACCTCGAGAATTTTATATATGCAAATTTTTAGGGAAATCACCCAAAACAATGGACTATAGCACACGGTTTTGGGTATATGGCATGATCTCATTTTCAAACCAAAATCTTTCCCTGCATTAAATCAAGATTTTTAAGCACTTCTCAAACTAACCGAACTCAAAAATTCAGACCCGATTTTTTTTTACTATTTTCCAAAATTGGAATACTAGAAAATTCGCAAAAAAAGAAAACGGTCGAGATTTTCTAGTTCCAACAATTGTACAGTTCGTCGCTACGGGTTGTTCAAAATAAACAAATTATTAATTAAAATTTGAACAAATAAACGTTGTGAACACTATTTTTTCTTGAAATTTGCCTATTTCATAATCTCACCATTGATCGATAAAAGCTTTATTATTAGAAGGTGTATGTTCCAATTCACTGAACAAGAAAATCTCGAGCCTTTTTTTTTTTTTTTTTACAAATTTTCTTGTATTTCGACTATGGAAAATCGTAAAAAAACATCGGGTCAAGATTTTTGCGTTGTGTCCATTTGAGAAGTGCTTAAAAATCATGATTTAAGGCTAAAAAGATTTTTGTGAGAAAATAAAATCATGCGATTTTAACCAAAAAACCGTATGCACGGTTTTGAGTGATTTCCTTAAAACTTTGAATGTTTGAAATTCTCGAGGCAGGTTTTCTCGAGTGTTCAAAAGTGTTTTAAAATCTCAATAAAACCCAACGCAAGACTTTACGAGCTCCGGAAATGTTTTTTTTTTAATTTCGTCAAATTAAAGATAAGAAAAAAAAATTTAGAGACATTTATAGCGACGAACAGTTCGTTGCTACAGGTTGTTCAAAATAAACATTTTTTAATTAGAATTTGAATAAAGAAACCTTGTGAACACCATTTTTTCTTGAAATTTGCATGTGTCATAATCACACCATTGGTAAAATTTGATTATTAAAAGGTGTATGTTCCGATTCATTGAATTAGAAAATCTCGAGCCCTTTTTGTACAAATTTTCTTGTATTCCGACTTTGAAAAATTGTAAAAAAAACATGGGGTCAAGATTTTTATGTTATGTTTGTTTGAAAAGTGCTTAAAAATCATTATTTGAGGGTAAAAAAAATTTGGTGAGAAAATAATATCATGCAATTTTGGCCAAAAAACTATTTGCTATAGTCCATGGGTTTGAGTGATTTCCTTAAAATTTTGCATGTTTGAAATTCTCGAGGTAGGTTGGTTTGAGTGTTGAAAAGTAATTTAAAGTCTCAATGAAACCCAACGCGAGACCTTACGACCTCCGGAAGTGTTTTTTTTTAATTTCGTCAAATTATAGAAAAACAAATTTAGGAACACTTGTAGCAACGAACAGTTCGTCGCTACAAGTTGTTCAAAATAAACATTTTTTTAATTAGAATTTGAACAAATAAACCTTGTGAACACTATATTTTCTTGAAATTTGCCAATTTCATAATCTCACCATTGATCGAGAAAAGCTTTATTATTAGAAGGTGTATGTTCCAATTCACTGAGCTAGAAAATCTCGAGCCTTTTTTTTTACATATTTTCTTGTATTTCGACTATGGAAAATCGTAAAAAAAAAACATCGGGTCGGGATTTTTGCGTTGTGTCCATTTGAGAAGTGCTTAAAAATCATGATTTAAGGCAAAAAAGATTTTTGTAAGAAAATAAAATCATGCGATTTAAGCAAAAAAACTGTATGCACGGATTTGAGTGATTTCCTTAAAACTTTGAATGTTTAAAATTCTCGAGGTAGGTTTGCTCGAGTGTTCAAAAGTATTTTAGAAGTCTTAATAAAATCCAACGCAAGACCTTACGAGCTCCAGAAGTGTTTTTTTTTATTTCATCAAATTAAAGATAAGAAAAAAATAATTTAAAGACACTTTTAGCGACGAACAGTTCGTCGCTACCAGTTGTTCAAAATAAACATTTTTTAATTAGAATTTGAAAAATTAAACCTTGTGAACACCATTTTTCCTTGAAATTTGCTTGTGTCATAATCTCACCATTGGTAAAATTTGATTATTAAAAGGTGCATGTTCCGATTGACTGAATTAGAAAAATCTCGAGCCTTTTTTGAACAAATTTTCTTGTATTCCGACTTTGAAAAATCGTAAAAATACATCAGGTCAAGAATTTTACGTTATGTCCGTTTGAAAAAGTGCTTAAAAATCATTATTTGAGGGTAAAAAAATTTTGGTGAGAAAATAAGATCATGCAATTTTTGTCAAAAAAAACTATTTGCTATAGTTCACGATTTTAAGTGATTTTCTTAAAAATTTGCATGTTTGAAATTCTCGAGTCAGATTTGCTCGATTGTTCAAAAGTATTTTAGAGTCTCAATGCTACCCAACGCGAGACCTTACGATTTCCGGAATTGCTTTTTTTTTTTGTCATCAAATTAAAGATAAGAAAAAAATGTAGGAACACTTGTAGCTAGCTAGCGACGAACACAACTTTTTCAAAATAAACATTTTTTAAATTAGAATTTGAACAAATAAAACTTGTGAACACTATTTTTTCTTGAAATTTGTCTGTGTCATAATGTCACCGTTGGTAAAGCTTAAGTTTTAGAAGGTGCTCCAATTGACGGAACTAGAAAATTTTGAGTTTTTTTTTTTTTTTTTTTTACAAATTTTCTTGTATTCCGACTTTGAACAACGGTAAAAAAAAATATCATGTCGAGATTTTTGCGTTGTGTTCATTTGATAAATTCTCAAAAATCATGATTTTGCTTGTTTGAAATTCTCGTGGCCAGTTTGGTCGAGTATTCGAAAGCATTTTAGAGTCTCAATGAAATCCAACGCGCGATCTTACGAGCTCCGGAAGCGTTTCTTTTTTATTTCGTCAAATTAAAAACAAGAAATAAATTTAGGAATACTTGTAGCGATGAACCGTTCGTCGCTACAGATTGTTTAAAATAAACATATTTTTAATTAGAATTTGAACAAATAAACCTTGTGAACTCCATTTTTTCATAAAATTTACCTATGTCATAATCTCACCATTGGTAAAGCTTGATTTTTAGAAGGTGTATGTTCCAATTCAATGAACTAGAAAATCTCGAGCCTTTTTTTTTTTACAAATTTTCTTGTGTTCCGACTTTGAAAACCTGTAAAAAAAAATATCGGGTCGAGATTTTTAAGTTGTGTCCGTTTGAGAAGTGCTTAAAAATTATGATTTGAGGGTTAAAAGATTTTGGTGAGAAAATAATATCATGCGATTTTGGCCTAAAAACAGTGTGCTATATAGTCCACGGTTTTTTTTGTGATTTCCTTAAAAACTTACATGTTTGAAATTCTCGAGGCAAGTTTGTTCGAGTGTTTAAAAATATTTTAGACTCTCAATGAAACCCGCGATTTTGGCCAAAAAAATTGTGTACATGCTAGTCTATGGTTTTGAGTGATTTCTTTAAAAATTTGCAACTCTTTTGGCATTTTGGCCAACTTTTTTTCCATTGTTTTATTAAATTTCTATTTTGATTGATAGATGATTAGAGGGGAAAAATATGAGTTTTTGAATGTTTATCAAAATGCATGTTTTGGCATTATATATACTAGAAATATCCACACACCCGATGGGTGTGGAAGTGTAAGTAGTTGCTTGAAGAGTGGCTAGTTATGCAATTTTTTTTTTTTTTCTATTTGTAATTTATCGTTTTTACCCTTTCTGATTAATTGGTTTTCAAAGTATTTTAATATATGAGGGGTATTAACGTAAAAAAAACTGTTAATACCTAAAAACTCATAAAGTCTAAACTATAATTTAATCTCCCAAATTGACACTGTTCATCAATTTAGACCTCCCATTAATTTTGTGTCTCCAGCCATAAAGTCTAAAGGCTAGATTTTGTATTTTCAGCCATGTTTCCTGCCGTTCAAATGTTCTTGGTTTTAACAAAGGTACTTGTTTATGGCTGATAACAACTTGCACAAACCTGGCCCCACCTTTAGCCTAGCCTAGAGCCATGTTTAATTTAGCATTTTCAAAAAACTAGCCTGTAGTTAGCCTAGTCTAAACTCACCCCACTAGAACTAATTTTTGGTAATTTGAGCCTATATTTTAGTTTAGACTAGTCTAAACTCACCCTAATGCATATGCTCTTATAATTGACAAAACATCTTCTCTTAAATATAGCATAGATAGATAGATAAAAAAGAAAAGAAATTACATAGCCATGGGGGGACTGCAATCGTACACTTCAATGAACTAAAATGAAAGAAATACATCTGTTTATATTCAACAAAACCAAATAGATGAAAATAAAAGGGCTAAATTCAATTTACTACCCTATACTTTACACTCAAAATCAATTCAGTCTCTGTACTTTCAATTTCATCAAAAACACCCTTATACTCTATAGATTTGATCAATGTCATCCAATTGTTAAATTTGAGATTTCTGATGAGGGCATTTTCGTCATTTTCTTCATAAACCCTAAACAAAATAACTCTATTTATTATATTATTAGAAATAAAATAAAATAATTTCATACATTGAAAGTTAGCATTATTTTATTTTTTTCATGCTAACTTTCAATTTATGAATTTTTTTTTTCTATTAATAATAAATTATTTATTTTATTTTATTCTGGTATATAACTCTATATATAATTGAAATAAAATATTTTATTTTATTTCTACTAATAATAAATTATTTATTATTAATTGTCGTATCGTATATGACCCTATATAAATATTTTATTTGTACTCTCGTACTAATAAAATATTTATTATTATTACTACTAAAATAAATAAGAATACAATACAATAAAATAAAATATTTATTATTATTAGATATAATAAAATAATTTATTATTAGTAGAAACAAAATAAAATAATTTCATAAATTAAAAGTTAGCATTAAGAAAATAATGCTAACTTACAATTTATGAAATTTATTTTATTTTATTTATACTAATAAATTATTTTATTTTATTTCTACTAATAATAATAAATTATTTTATTTTATTTCCATTAATAATAAATTATTTTATTTTATTTCTACTATTAATAAATATTAAATGACAAAAATACCCTCCAGAAAAAGCCCAAATCTGATGGTTGGATGACATTGATCAAATTTATAGAGTATAAGAGTATAACTGATGAAATTGAAAGTATAGGGACTGAACTAATTTTGAGTGTAAAGTATAGGATAGTAAACTGAAATTAACCCAAAATAAAACTGAACAAGTCAATTTGGATTAAAGAAAATTCCAATAGAAAAAAGGAGAGAAATACATCTGCTTATATTCATCAGTAACCAAATGGATGAAAATAATATGAAGAATCGAAACCAAGAAACACTATAGACCTGCTCTTCTATGCATTAGTAACCGATATGGCTGTGAATGTTAAATAAAAATTACGAAGAACACACCCAAAAATGCAGTACCACATAATGAAGACAAACAACTCCAGAGTTTCTTTAATAATCAAAATATAAACACTACTCGAGGAGAATGTATTACAGCCTAATACATAAACAAAGTAAAACATGAGAGTTATGTTAATACCCTGCAACAACAACAACAACAACAACAACAACAACAACAACAACAAAAGGACAAAAACAAATTTTTTTTTTCTGTTACTATTTACTGATCAGATCAAGAGTATTCAAGCAGATCATAAAATTTACTCATTTTACTGAATAATCGAACGGTGGAGCTAACAATGAAGGTTTCCAGTTGTACACACATTACAAGATAAAGTGAACTTTACAACTCAATAAACTGACATTCTTCTGCCAACAAGATAACTAAATTCACCCCAAAACCGATCCTACAAGTTCTACAACCGAAGAAAGCAATTGAATCCTAAGAAGGATGATCTTACAGCCAAAACTAAAAGACCAGCAGCTAGATCCTTGACAAGAGCACCGTGATTACCTTAACTAATTAATAGAAGATCATCCTCTACACAACATTATTAAAGAAGATTTCCAGAGGATTAAATACTCGGTATTTGCAATTTCCTATGGCTCGGTGGTATGTGTCATCAGGAGAAATAATCTTGAAAGAATATAGGCCTCTCCCCTATAGCACCATTTGGAGATGTGGATGTACACACAATTTTCCAAGTAGTCTTTCTCTGAACTTGGGCGAGCATAAAGAATGGGACAGATTGTGATGCTTTCAGAACAGACTCCAAATTTTACCTTCAGAAATTGCACAAACTAATGTTCCTCTCCATGCTTTGAATCACTGATCTCAGACCTAACAAGATCAATAACAAGAATACAGAAATGTCGAACAAATCAACAAGAAGACAGAAATCTAGAAAAAATCATAACAGTTCAAAAGAATGACAGAAAGAAGACAAAGAGAAGTAAGTAAAATAGAGATGAGATTGGTAAATAGGGTCAGCTCCATAGCAGCATTACATTTTCCTTAGGGGGAGGGGGGTGTTTCTCCCACTCCACTTTTCAACACTCTTCACACTTTGCACTCCCCTTTTATATCTTTTTATATTTTCAGGTGCTTCAAAGTGGAGTGCAAGTGTGAAGTCGGTTGAAAATGGAAAACCACTCCCCATGAGAACATACATTACTAGATAAAACACCCCCTTAACAGGGGTAATCTTGTTTGCCATTGATCTCAGGGGTAATCTTGTTTGCCTAGTTATTCTACATGTAGGAATGTTTTCACTAACAAGCATCTTACACAAATATCACAGCTGCATAGTAAAATTATATGCCCAAAGATCACAGCTGCATTCCGCATAAGTCTTGCAGTAAAAGAAATCGGAAAACGAATAACTGCTCAAAATCTAATCCATTACACATACAGCATTCTAACTGAAACATGAAAAACAACAAAGATAAAAATTGCAAAAACAGAATCAAATCGGGATTGCAAAAAAGAAACCATATCCGAGTACCTATTTAGATTTGATCGACTCAAGAAACCCACTACTGAGAAGCCTCTCCACATACTTGCCGAGTATATCAACCTCCAAGTTCACCTTTTGCCCAACCTTCTTCAAAGGAATGACCACCTTCTGCTGAGTATAAGCCACCAGCATGAAATTGAAGCATTCTTCATCATCAAACACATCCACCACAGTCAAACTAGTCCCATCCACAGCTATATACCCTTTGGGCACCACATACTTCAATATCTCCTTGGAAGTCTTGACCTTGATCCACAGCGAATCCTCCTCAGGCTCCATTGACACTATCTCCCCCGTGCCATCCACGTGACCCTGCAAAAAGTGCCCGCCCATTCGGCTCGTGGGAAGCACCGCCCGCTCCAGATTCACCAGCGAACCCGGTTCGAGCTCCACCAGAGAGGTCTTTCTCAGAGTCTCCGGCGCCAAACCGACGGTGAAATGAGACGCGTCGAATTCGGTCACGGTGAGGCAGGTGCCGTTGACGGCGATGCTGTCGCCGAGGTGGATGCCGTCGAGGACGGTTTTGGCGCCGATTTTCATGTCGAATCCGCCGCCGTCGGAGGCGCCAAGTTGCTTGATTTCGCCCATTTCCTCGACGATTCCGGTGAAAAGGCATCGAATTGTGTTGCGGGGAGGAGATCGGAGATGCGTGTGGGGGGTTTTGGCGAAGAGGTTTAGAGTGGAGGGTTTGGAGTTTAGGGGGTTGAAGTTGAATCTGGCTAGGGTTTTGGATGAGATGGTGAAGACGTTGTTCAGGATTGTCATTTTTGGACCAGAGGTTTGGGGAGTTGTTAGGACTGCGGTGAGAGAGAATGAAACTGCCATTCTCTGTGTCTCAATGTGTTTGAATGCTCAAGTGGGACTGCCACTCTACATAAACCCTCTTTTTTATTGGCCAATAAAACAGATAAATATAAACACCCTCTTTTCCAGAAAAATTTGCAAAGAGTCGGTAATAACTCGGGTTTTACTGACAGTATATTCAATTTTACTTAACACATCGTTAAATTAATTTCAGAACTTCTCCATTTTTCGGATACGCTGCAGTAACTCGGTTTGTCAAACTTGATACGCTACAGGTCAAGAGTGCGCTTCTAACCTTCAAAGCTTAGAACGTGTTTAACACAAACTCTAGTACTCTACTTGGCTTAGCACTTTAATTTTGACATTTTATCAATTTGATATTAGTTTTTTTTTTTAAATTCTTTAGTCTAAAATCCCCTTTTTCTAATGTCATTGTCTTTTACAAGAAACAATAATGATCACTATTTGAAAATGCTTCTACCTGAATTTTGGTAAAAACCAAATTTGAATTACTCACTGTTTTGGTCTTTTTCGGACAACTATTCCGGTTGCTGTTTTGACAAATCTATTATCTACTCTTATGGGTGGCAAGCGGCCAATTTTACGAACACCAGAGGAACATGCACAAGTTGTACCATTGTCGGGTTCTCGACATTTAGTAGCAAAAGGACGGGTGACAAACTGGACATGTCTCAAACGTCCCCGTCGTGCTCTTAAGGATGTGCTAGATCAATCAAGTTTGGGCCAAGATTTTTACGGGTCATGAGGATGGATCGGAGTGAAACTTGAATTCTGACTCGGTTACAGGTGTGTTCCTTCTTTTCCTCTTGCTAATGGATTAGGGCTTGAACTCACTCCAGCCAAAGAGGTTTTTGTGTGCCTAAACCCTCAATTTGGGTCATCAGGTGTAGTTACTTCTCCCCCAGCTATTGGGAGGGAAAGTCGTGGACGTAAGCTTAGAAGTAAGAACAAGCCAAAGGATCCAATGTGCATGAAGGCGGTTGCTGTGAAAAAAGATCAAGCTCATGTCAAGCGTCAGTTTAAGTCTAAGAAGTTGATCTTCCCCCCTCATTGTCCTAGTTCAAGCAGTAAGATGCACAACACAACACAACAACACAATCTATTAGGGCTTCTGAGTTTCTTACTTTTAATCCCCAGTTTTAGGACCTTATAGTATATTTTTACTTATGCTCAACCAATAGAGCATGTGTGATTACTTAAGAGTGACTCTCATGTCGTACCCTCAAGGGTGTGTCATTTTTGTAATTTTGCTTCGATCAATATATTTTGACATTTTTTGCTTAAAAAATATTCTATATATATAAACACACCCATCAAAAAGATTTTTTTTTTGTTAGAAAAAATGACAATTTTTATCCACATCCCAAATGGCTGACTGTCAATAACACATATTATAAATAAAAAAGGGGATGTTAAAAATCAGGGTTCGTCTACGATACATTAATGTACCGATACGTCAAGTAGACTATTTTGATACAGAAATAGACTAATTCAATACAAAGTAGACAAACTCGAACTAGTTTACTTCTGAATTAAACTAGCCTATCTTATGTATCGTACATTAATGTACTCTAGAGCTCTCCTAAAAATCAATCCAATGTCTGATAGTGCGTCAATTTTCTAAATTTCACTTAAAAGACAAAATGGGTCTTTTTAATAATTTCCTCTTTTTCTGCTGAGGCTCTTAAAATTCGTTCGGTTTAACTTTCCTCTCTCTTGTTTGTCCCTGAATGATCTGAGCAGTGACTGAAGCAACTTGATCATCATCACCGCGGCCATGGATTCTTCAAACCTCACTTCGCTTCCTGAGGACACAATCGAAGCCAATCAACCCCAACAGGCACCCCGCCCTCTCTCGGCCTTCGCCAACCGCCCCGATCGCCCAGCCACTCAGTGAGTCGCTTCAACTTTCAACTCGTTCGCCCCCATTGCAGTTATAATTTTAAATTCACAATGGCAATGTTGTTGCTGTAGGAGTAGCTCGCAAAAGTTCGCACCTTTAGATTGGAAGGACTATTTCGACAAAGAAGATGATATTCCCATTCCAGACTCGGACGATGTGAGTGTCTCTAGAATTTTGAAGCTGTCTGCTTCAGCTACAACTATAACAATCTCTTGTCTTCTTATGTGATTTTACCATTTCAGGTTTTTCATGTATATATGGCAGGAACAGAGGGTCCAGTTGTGTTTTGCCTACATGGAGGTGGCTACTCTGGGTATGTTCAATTTTTAATCTTTTTGTTTTCTTTTGTTCATTTTGAGCTGAAACATCTTGTATTTGGTTCTGGGTTTTAAGTTTGCGTGGAGCATAGATTGAATTCAATAGCTCACTGGCCTCCATTTGTAAGCTAATACCCTATGCAACTAAGGTTTTATGTATTAGGACATGACCAAACAGTAAAATTTGTGCATTTGGTTCAAATGGCGCGGTGGTAATATAGGGAGCAAAGACATATAAGTACATAGTATTGAATTTCTGCTGTGCACGTATATGCATCAAATTTGTTTATTTTATGTTGGTGTTGCAGAGTGCTTGCATTATGTGTTTTATTTTTGTGTTGTATATGTTAGGTACTGTAAAAAGGAAATGTAAGGTTTTATGGAGAACTCACTTTGATTGAATGCAGCTAATTTCTTCCCTAATTTTTTCCTTAATTAGTATTAAAAAGAAACATGAGTTTGTTCTTTGCTCTCCACTTATTTTGTATCTTTACTTGAGTACTTATCTACTCGCCTATAAAGCTAAAACAGTGGTGGTAAGAAACTCGTAAGTTTCTTTCATCATGTTATTTTGGGTATACGAATTGTAGTTTATTTTATATTGAATTATCCTTTACTTTCATCAAGAAGTGCATTGTATCTTTGATGCTAACTATGTTCAACCTTCATTGTTACTGGCACAGTCGTTGTCTCCTTTCTGCAGAATGTATTTTTCTTCTCTATATATTCTTGGATTCCAAAGTGTGGTATGCTATGATCAATTACATGATTTATTTTCCCAGGCTTTCATTTGCATTGTCAGCAAGTAAAATCAAGGAGAAAGCTTGTGTAGTTTCCATGGACTTGAGAGGACACGGAAAGTCGACAACAGAAAATGAGACTGATCTTTCTATTGAGGTACAGCTACTGTCCAAAGAGGACTGCTCTACCTCATTATAGTTGTTAGACTTCGTAGATAATGATCTTATATAAGTAGGGTTATCTATCACGATATCCACTCAGCTAATTGTTCTTTCCATTTGCAGACCATGTGCAATGATGTTCAGGCTGTTCTGAAAGCAATGTATGGAGATTCGCCTCCTGCAATTGTGCTTGTTGGCCACAGGTTCTTCACTTTTAATATTTTAATTGTTGTTGAAGTTCTCATAGCACATCATGTTTGATTGAGAAGTGTATCTAGGAAGAAAATTAATTTCCTAACAATTAAAGGGGTATAACAGAAGCTTAGCAATCAAATGTGTGGGTTTCCTTTATTTAATGATATACATGACCTTATTTATGTCATATAAAGCACTGTGGAGAGTCTTTGGGTTTGAAAACATGGAAAATATATAAGCTAATTGTATTCTTATTAATCTACATAGGCTTATTTTCATGATCCTATCTACTGTTGTAGGAATAGAAAATTGCATATTATTGGTAACTGAAAAGTACAGAAATGCATTTGTCTTAAGCTTTATATACGAGGAAAAAAAAACCAATATTGACTTATGTCACTGTCGTACAGTATGGGAGGGTCAGTAGCTGTGCATGTTGCTGCAAAGAAAGCATTGCCTAGCTTGGCTGGGCTGGTTGTTGTAGATGTTGTAGAGGTTTGATCACTGCTGCATAATTCTCCCAGCTTTGTTTGTGATGTTTTCCTATAGTGGCACAATGTCAGCCAAATTACACTTACAATTGTAAATATTTCAGGGAACAGCTATGGCTTCATTGATTCATATGCAAAAAATCCTATCAGGCAGGGTGCATCATTTTTCAAGCACTGAAAAAGCGGTACCTACAATATCTTCAAAACCTCATGCTCCTAAGTTTTATTTATATCTTGTGTGCAACATGATTAACTTGATGCACTAATTTGGTTGTATTGCAATTAGGACATCATATAAGAACGATGAAAAAAATTAATCTAATCAGATTCCTTAATGATTCCAAGAAATAAAAATTAACAAAATAGGACAATTTGTTTCTTCATGCATTTTATTTTAAGTATGTGAGGGAAAGTAATCTGATTGATTTCCACATTCCATGCAAAACATACCAAATGGCCTGTTAAGGAGGAAGGCAAAGTGACTTGTTAGAACACCAAAAGGCTTTCTTGAAATAGACTTGGTTGTGAAAAGATAATTGGCTCGCATGGAGCTGATTTTTCTGAACTTCAAAAGTTATCTTGCTGCAGATTGAATCGAGTGTAAAGGGAGGCTCTTTGAGAAACATTGAGTCTGCTCGTGTGTCAGTACCTGCCACATTAAAGTATGATGATTCAAAGAAATGGTAAGTATTTTTGTTTTCTATGACCATATATTGTTATTCTGCAATAACTATAAAATAATTGTTAATAGTTTTATCCACTCCATGGTCTGTTGTTGCCTTGCTTTTAATATGTCTTTGTTGATCATACTCGCACATAACAGGCGCAATTTTGATATTGTTCTGCAGTTACATTTACAGAGCACGACTCGAAGAAACAGAACAATATTGGAAAAGCTGGTATGTTTAGATTTTCTTGTTAGTATTCTCATTTAGCATCTTAGATGCATCAGTCCGAAATGAAAATTGTGATGCAGGAGGAGTAATATGTAGAAATGCCTGTAAGTTTTGGGCCTTAGATGCTGTAAGTTTTGTTAAGAGAAGCAAGGAAGTTGCATCACTCAAACATAGAGACAAGAATCAAACATATGCAGAGATAGTCTTGGGCCTTAGATTGCATTGCCTTTGGTAAACCTTTAAAGGTTGCTGCCATTTATCTCCTATATAAGTTTGGCTTTAAGAACTTAAGATCAGTGTTCATATCATAGTCGTGGGTATTTCAACTGAAACTAAACTGGTCTGCAATTATGTTCCATTATGAGTTGGAACATTTATTCTGTATACTTATGCAGTCTTTTCGGTAATTGTTTGTTGCCTCCAGAAATGTAGCCTGACTTGCATGTTGCTTACAACCTGCTCCCAGAATATACAGACTCAACTCAATATTGTTAAGATACACTATTGATTCAAGCTAGTCTAAATGAAATGACATCATTTTAACTTACCATTTTATCTTATATTTGATAAACATGGAGTATAAGGTGACTTTATGATATTTTTGCATCAGATATGACGATGATTTGATTTTACTTTTATTCTTTGGCTTAGTTTGTGTGTCCATATATTATTTCCTCCTCAGACCAATAATTATAGTTCCTCAACAACAGGTATGAAGGCCTTTCTGAAAAATTTCTGTCATCTCCTGTTCCAAAGCTCCTGCTTTTAGCTGGAACAGACCGACTCGACAGGTTATTTCCATTTAACGTTGCCTAGAATAATATGCTTGCATATTTTGAAATTGTCATGAAATAGTCTTTATGGATGTTCTAGGGTACCCAAACTGGGAAAGTTTGCATGGGGTACCCCAATTGACACATTATGATTCATGACATGGGTAGCGGTTTAGGATTTGGGCCCCACACGGATCATAAATGTTTGACGCATGAAAAACTAGGAAGGAAAACTCCATAAAGGAAGGATGTCTGACATCTTAGTTATTCTCCATGAATTTAGACCAAACTTTCTAAGGACAAACATGGACAGGCATTAGCAATCTGTAGTAACTCCTAATCAAAACTTTTTGTAACTTTTTTTTTTGTTACAGTGAATTTATTAAATTGCTTAAATGGAAATAAGTTGTTACTCTTTGCATTTAGAGTAAAAAAAGTGGAAAACCTTGAAATCCATATCGATATTCCTTTTTGTGGAATACTGATCAGCACAGTATTCCACAAAAAGACAGAGAGAGAGAGACGTCCTTTTTTATTTGCATGTTCATGTTGTATTTAACTATACAGATACATTTAAATTTTAAACAAATGAAGCATAAAGTGATGCAATAGATTGATTATGCTTGTGTTAACATATCAGAAAAAACAATGTTATTATACTGAAAAACTAAGATTACACACTTTATTGCTTTAGTTCTGAAAGCAGATGTGTTTTAGGGGTTCTACTAAAATTTGGCTGGTTTTGTGGCAGTTGAGCCTTGTTGTTTGTTGCTCTATCTGCCTTCCGTAATTCTTATTCTGTGGACTCCTTGTCTACTTTGTTGTATTATGCTTTTTATTGTTATATCCACAAAAGCTGTTTTCTTTTCAAATAGCAGAGGGAGAGGGGGAGAATCTAATATGATCTGCCGGCTAGGAAGATATACTTCTATTAACATTTTCTTGTAAAATAGTCTTTGACACCTCGAATGCAGTTGGTTGGGACTAGGGACTCTACTTGAGATAGTTATGGTGTGGGAAGAGAGAACAAAAAGAGGCGAGAAATACGTCAAACTGCCTTGTTATAGTTCTCTTGACCCTGCATTCCTTGGGTGCAGTTCTTGTGTGATATAAACATAGTTGATTATTTATTTGGGACAAGAAGCATGACTGAAGTCAAGGAATTATTTAGCCTGGATTTGGTGCTTCTGCTTATAAGACTATTTTGGCATCATTAACTATAAAATTTTTGAGTAGTTATCAGGTTTGTGATGGTTAAATAAGCTCTTAGCTCTAATATTCTGTCACAACTGCTTCCATATAGGAATTTTATGGTTTTAAAACCCTAATTCATAACTGGCAGTAAACAATATCTTGAACGGTTGATTTGAAAACCTGAAACTGTTCCAGGTTCATATTTTGAGAATCTGCTTGTATTGTAACAGAACTCTGACAATTGGTCAAATGCAAGGCAAGTTTCAAATGGTTGTTGTCAGACATACTGGGCATGCGATACAAGTAAGTGTGTTGTCCCATCCTCCATGGCAATTTTTTGTTCGTTTTCCTTTATTTAAAAGATAACAATTATTATGTCACAAATTTTTGCAGGAAGATGTACCTGATGAATTTGCATCACTAATAATAAATTTCATATCTCGTAACCGTATAGGCCCACGTGGAGTTGAGGTTGGTTGTCATAATTTGATATCCTGTTATATAATATCTGGAGATTTGTTGCAATCTGTGATACTTTTTGTTTATGAATGTTTTCCTTATTCTTCAAAGGCCAGATCATTATACCTTAAATATGCTCATTTTTTATGCCATGTTTCACACAAACAATAATGTGGTGTTTGGATGCTCCAGTTGACAAAACTGTATATAATCTGTATAATTTGTATGTGACCTCAAAATTGTTGTAAGCATTGTACATGTAAGATTCTTCTCAAGGTGTTTGTCATATTAAACTAAACGTTCCCAGTAGAATGAAACTAGGAATATATTTCCTATTGTAGAAATGTTCCTCACACATATTTTAAAAGTCAAATATGCATTTTAATTTGATCTGGTGTGTCAAATAAGGAATATGAGCAGTTGTATATCAAATGCTATTGATCGACTAATATTTAGGTCTTCACTATGGTACTGTAATGTGCCATTTCCTTTCCCTTAAATTTATTGGACTGTTGACCCCTTTCCCCATGTTCCTTTTAACATCTCTATTTATATGGTACATTGTGTTGCAGATTCCAGGACTTCGTCGGCCATCCCAGTCCAAACCTTGAGTCAGATGTCCAGTGAATCAATGGAGAGATTTCCCCCCATATTAACATAGAGAAATTACATTCCTGGGATTTCTGTATCTTGTTTCTTGGGGAGTGGTGGGAAGGAATTTCAGTTAACAAAATGCTAATAGTTAATTATGTATAGCACAGTTAAAGAATGTTGAATTGTATAATGAGATTTTCTAGCCAAGAAATAAGCATATGGTTCCTTCATTTCCGAAGATGGACTCGAACATAAACACAAAGTAATCTTCTTTTATAGTTCTTCAGTATGCTCATATACTAAACTCTAAATCATTAGTTGAGAGCAGAGAAGCATTACATATGTTTGAACGTAAAATCAGCGAGCTGTTTGGAGTAGACCAGATCCAAGAAATCTTCTCTGGTAAATATTCATTCATTCATATTGAATGTAAAATTTAAAGGATGAACAACTAATTCATAATCTTTGTAAAAACTTTTTGTTCTTCGTTAAATTGAATTACATGTAATTCACCATGGCATTTTCCCGAGGCTGTAGAACCTTCAAACCCCTCTCAACAGCAGGAAGCATTCACATAGTGGTGGATGGGAAATTACAATGAAGGGAAGGTATGCTGAAACTTGTTTCTTCCATGAGTATACAAGTTATTGAGATTATTGGAGCACATAAAACCATTGCAAACCAATACGATATTCAGCACCCTAAAATATTTCACTACAAAAGACGAGCATCACAATGTGCCTGATTTCATCACAGGAATATATAGCAAATGTAGCAATGAATTTTTATATCATTAGTTGAACTGGTATTTCACCAACTCCCATGAAATCTAGTCACAACAGCTATTCAATTTGAATGTTATGCTGCCAATTACAGCAACCTCTTCCTAGAAAAGAAAAAGCAAGCTCGACATGCAAATGAGAATTGCAGACCTAGATGGCCTAATTTATTGGCAACAAAAAATAGTACTCATCCGTTTGTATAAAGTACCCTCCAATGACTGCAAAATGTGAAGAGTCGAACAAAAGTGGTTTAAGACGCAGTTGATTGCTTCAAATAGGCAATAAGGTCGGCACGTTCCTGTGGCTTCTTCAATCCAGGGAAGACCATCTTGGTTCCAGGGATGTACTGCACAATTAAGTTGAACAAAGATCAGGACAAGTTTAGAATAAAAATGGAACTACACAAGGAATCTTAGTGCAACCAATCAGAAAAGGTAATATCATGAGGTCTGTAAACTATCATTGTGTGATGAGTCTTTCATGAATGGCTGCAGAATAAACTAATAAAGAATAAATGAAGAATATTGTCTTCATCGCTAAGGATGAAATTATTAATGATGGGAGAGAGGGAAGGGGGGGTGGGTAGGGAGAGACAGAGCTTAAAAACTACTTTGACAACTTCCCCCTTCTTTAAAGTTGGATAGCTAACATTTTTAAATCATACATCTAAATTGTGCATAATGTGAAAGCTCACAAAAACTCCTCATGTATCCTATACGGAATCCAACAGACATGTATGGTTAATATATGTGCAATCACTAATCAACATGTGCATCTCCCTGTAACTATACATCTATTATGAGCCTAAGTACATAATTGATAAGCAATGAGGAACAATATGGTAGCACCAAAGACTCGTACCTTCTTGGGATTCAGCAAATAATCATACAATGTCTTCTCCTCCCAATTCACAGCCATGTTCTTGTTAGCAGCAGAATAAGAGTATCCAGGGGTTGTTCCAGACTGCCTCCCAAACAGGCCATTCAAATTGGGTCCTGAATGTAACAAGTTTTAGTAGAGAACTTAAAGATGAATTCATAAGAAAACAAGCAAGATTAATCAGCAAAAAAATGATTAATCTTGCTCACTTATTGGTGATTAATCAGAATATAATTTCTCAGCCCTATATATACATGATCAGAAAAAATGTGCAAGATTAATCACAAATAACTTCTCAGCTCACTCAAAACAAGCAAATGCTCAAAGTATAACTTCTCAGCTGAGAGAGAGCGAGAGAGAGAGAGTTACTATGATAATAGCACACACCCCCTAACACTAACATTCTTATAGTAAAAGATAACACCAATACTGATACAAAGAAATAAAAACTAGATAATGCAATGACCAAAATTATTATTCAAACCTGGCGAGATCCACAAAGAAACCTACTCAGGTCACAAAAATGTATAACAAAAAGAAAAAATCCACAGTGCAACAAAATTTCATCAAAAATGTTAAAACCATCAAAAGCCCACCTGACTCATCCATGAAACACATGATGTTTAGTTTCTAATAATTTCATGAGCACTAAAACTTTCCAAGGAGAAATATAGAAATTGCATTTTGCATTACAAGAGACTCCTTTAACAAACAAAACAAAGAAAGCAGCATAAGTTGTGCTACACAGATGTATGCTACTAGAACATAAATTTCCTTTCTAAAGATAAATTTTACTCGTCCCCTTATTATCCCCTCTAATTTTCACACGATTCCAAAGAGCCAAACAGGAAAAATTAAATTAAAATTGCGGGAGACAATCGACCAGATCTAGAACAATCCACATCCAAAACAATCAACAATAGGCCATAGAAAACAATCGCTACACATCTACGATCAGAACACATGCGAAGAAGAGCGTATAATTCTCAGATCCAAACAATCACAAGAAAAATCCATCAAACCGATACGAAAACACAATCGAAAATAACGACTGATCGGAGATGAGAATATTACCCTGCTTGTGACCGGCGCCTTTGTCGACGGTGTGGCACTGAGCGCACTTGGTCTTGAAGATTTTCTCTCCGCGAGTGGCATCTCCGGGTGGAGCTTCAGCGAACGACGCCATTGATAGCCGAGAAGAGAGAGAGAGAGAGAGTTTGATTTTTCTAGGGTTTGTTAGATTTCAGATGTAAGAGGCACCGCACCGAGTTTGAGCGACTCAATTTATTTGGGGATTCCGCGGAATGTTCCAGACGAATAAGCAACGAGGGAACGTGGTGTGCCGCAGGCCCTAAACTTTGCGAACGTGGCGTAAAGACTAGTTAATTTGTAGCGTGATGCACGTATAGACCGTCCATTTAGTTTTAGAGAATTAGAGGTACCTTTTTATTTTCACAGAAAAAAGCAAAAGTCTTTTGATGAACTTTCCATAACAAATAAAATATTATTTCCTATTTGAAACACCTAAATTGACTAGAATTTATTTATAAATAAAAAATTAAAAAATTGCGCAAGAATTTTGAAAAATAGTCCCAGCAGGAGCAATTTCTTGTGTTTTTTTTTGTTTCCTACAAAACGAAGCCACATTTATCATGCTATGCTAAATTGGGGTTATGGTGGGCTTAACAAGTTTATAGGGCAAGTTTGACAAGATGTCTGCTTGATCGGCTGGGATACTTCATCTCGCTGACAATATTGTGGTTCTTAATTTTCTGCATGTGAGTAGCACCTCGTTATCGACCAATACATAATTCTTTCATGACCATAATTGGAGATGTTTGGTGACTTCAAGATTTGTCTAAGGCAGATAAACGTAATGTACATAGAGCGTTATGATACTTCAATAATGAGTTACTCATTATGGGAGATTATGATAAACTTAAGGTGATCGATTTTGCGTCAATAGTGTGAGTAGACTGAGTAGTCACTTCGATGAATAACTCATACTGGATGATAAATGTGAGCTATTATATATACTAGAGAATACTATGGCTTGTATCTCTCATGTTTTGTTGTGCATCATTTAACTTGCTACGCTCGCAAATTCCAATGGGACAAAATTGCAAATTTAGTTAAATATGATGACGAAAATCAACTAAATTGAAAATACCGTGATGAAATTGAAATAGGAAAAGAGTATAGGAACAAAAACTTTTACGGTTTTACTTGTACCACACAATCAATGAATAGTTGAATGCTAAATTCGAGCACTATGAACAGGTCTATTTGCTTTGCCAGCTCTCCGCTGCTTCTCGTTTTGTGAGCTCAGTCGCCGTTCACCTCCAAAAACCCAAGCACTATGAACAGGTTCAGGTACTCTTCCTACAATCTTTACTCTTTATTATCACAACCCAAACCACCATTTCATGTGCTTCCTCAAACCCTAGTCTCACTTGAGCCGTCTCCGATTAATTTCTTGAATTCAAATCAATTTCACACAAAATCCGATTTAAATTCTAGAATTTGCTTGATTTCCTCAACTGGGTCATCCTCAGCTTGTGCTTCAGCGTCCCCATTTTCTCAGAAGTTTCGATCTTTACATTTATATAGGGGTGGTTATATTGATAAGGGCTTATTGGTGAATCCTTACCTGCTTAAACACCAATGTTATGGAACTTCAAGTTGTATTAATCAACGTGGAAATAAGAATGTGGGTGTTAAAGAGGTTAGATACTTTGCGACTCATGAGCAAGTTCATGATATTATACTTATGATTACAAGGGGGGACAAGGATTTGAAGTCAAAGTTGTATTCAATAAATCCAAGTCTATCTTTCGACTCGTCTATGCGGATTTTTGAGGTGTTGAATCACCAAAAGGTAGATGCTTTGGGTTTGTGTGATTGGATTAGGTATGCGCACCCCAGTTGTAGGAATGATGTTTGTTCCATGGTTATTGATAACATTGGGAGGTTAGGCAATTATGAGGCCATGTCTCGCGTTTTGAGAGAGTTTAATACAAGGAGGGTTTCTCTCGTCCCATTGGCATTTAAGTTTGTATCCCTTTCGCCCTCAAAGGAGGCTACTATGAGGAAAGTAATGGAGATATTGAATAAAGTTGGTGGACCGATTCGAGGCTCTGGTTTGTGCTCTTTGATTAAGATGTTCAGTGCCATGGGTTCATTTGAAATGGCAGAGTTTGTGATGCAGCTATCGGAGAGGAAGGCAACTTTTTACAATATAATGATAACGGAAAAATGTCAAAATGCTGATTTTGATGGAGCCAAGAATTTACTTGAGGCAATGAGGCAACATGGTTTTAATCCAGAAGCCAAAACTCTCAATTATATATTCAGTGGCTTATGTAAGCACGATAAATCTGCCGAAGCTACTGCATTATTTGAGGAAATGCTAGAAAGGAAGTGTGCTCCTGATCCTATCACCTTTGAAATATTTGTTCTTTACTCGTGTAAAGTGGGAAACTTTGATTTGGCAAGAAAGTTACTTGATCGAATGACTGGGCAAGGCATTAAACCTCGACTGTCAACGCATACTGCCATTCTCAAGGGTTATTTTTATTTGAAGAGATATAAAGAAGCATATCAGTACGTCATTGAATCAGGTGTTAAATACAACTGCTCTCATTGGGTTTACAGCATTCTAGCAAGACTTTATGTCGAAGAAGATAAGGTCATTGTTGCCCACAATCTTCTCACCGAAATGATTAATAAGGGACTTAGACCAGATCAGTCAGTCTATAATAGAGTTTTCAGGCGGCTCATCGAAACAGGAAGAAGTGTTCTGGCTGAAGAATTGAGATGCGGGTGCTCTAGTGTAGAATCAGAGTCAACTATGAGAACTGGATAATTTAAGATATGTAACTTTTCTTTCAGAATGGTTTATTTTCTAGTGTCTGTTAAGTATACCTTTTTCCGTTTCCAGTTATAATTATGAAAACTTTTATCATCAGAATTCCAATGGATAAGGAATGATTGCCAAAAGCATATTTGCTAGTTAACACAAATCAGTTTAGTCTTCTGGTGCTCTTCCTTAAAGAGGTATCAAGTACCATTGCAGGTTATAGAAAACGAAGATAGTGTCCCCAAATTTTTTTTTATGTGGGATAAAAGTTTCCAGAAACTGAAAAGGTAATGCATTTGTTTACGTTGTCTTTATTTCTACTTTTATCATTGATCGACCATGCTTTTGATAACAGTGCACATAGGCAGACCCTAAGCTCTAGCCTTATTTGTATATTTTTAAACGTAATCTTGGGTAAGGCCAAGGCAGTGGGCACAAAAAGGGTACCTGTTTTAAGTTATGTATTAATCACATTCTACAGGATTACTTCCTTATATTTCGTGTACATTGTTGTTTCTGAACTTTTAGATCACAGTTTCTAGGGTTTAGATATTTAAAGTAATCAAAGAACTGTATTTTTGTTTCTGTTAATCTTAATTCTGTTCTTGACCTCCTATATATGTTTACTTGGTATGACATTAAACAGTTAGAATTCTCATAAATTTCGGTATGGAAATGCATCTTAGTTTTGAACATATTTAATAGAGCAAAGTACTCGAGTATTCTAGATATGAAATCCAAGTTGGTTGCACTAGTATGTTGCTATTTGTGCATAGTTAGAGAACGTATTTTCAATGCCTCCAAATATGCACAACAGTTGGGTTCATGCCTCACTTAGGTTTTAGAAGATTCAAGAGCATGGTTTAGTCAGAAAACTCTTGCATGTTCATGATATCGTTTGGCCGCTTGCATACTCATGCTTGCATTTTGTGCTTTCTTGCCATTGAAGAGATTCTTTGAAGTCCATGAAGGGGCATAGATTGAGGAGTTTTGGGAGAGAATGAGATTTTGGTAGGCTCTTTGGGCTTCTGTTTCCGAGGCTTTTAAAGATTATAGCTCCTCTTGCATTTTGAGGGACTGGAGAGCAGCAGCAGTTTAGGAATTTTTATTTCCCTTTTGGGGGTTTCTTGGTTTGCGTTACTTGTCTTTTGAGCTTCTGTTGTGTGGACTTCTTGTCCACTGTTTGTTTTCAAAGAAAAGAAGAGATTCTTTGTAGTTCATCTGGTGGATTTGTAAAAGATGCTGAGGGTTGGTCATACTGTCAGTCTGGAATCTTTGTCTCAGCTCCATGAGTGCAATATCCATTCAAAGTTTAGTTTTGATAGTTGGCGGAGGTGTGTGACTGTCGAATGATTCCAATTGGTGGCAGTAATTCTGCTACTTCTGATGACATCTTGTGCCATTCATGTTCAGTGTCTTAACGGGGGCTATGCGCAGCGCGGAATGTGCTCATAGTTTAGATCTTTTAGGGAATCAGTTGCTTTTGCAACACACAAATATGAGTTTCCAGAACTTCTCAAGATCCATATCTTCACTTGAATGTCTATCAACGTAAGTGCTAACATATTTCCATTCAATTAGCTCTGCTTCTCTGGTATGTCTTAACGACTAGGCTTTCAGTCATGTTGTCTTCTGAAATTTCAGATTTCTATCCGATATTCCAGTCGTCTAATTCCTTACTGCACTTAGCAAAGAACTCCATGGCAATTAGAGTTGCTTTCATTTTCCAATCTTTTGTATGTAACACTGGAATAATATCAGTCCCATGACATAACTTAATTTGATGCAACTCTACGATTGTATGATGTTACTGTAGATATCAGTTTGCCAGTTCAATTCCTTCGTAATTGAAATTATGACCATTCATCGAGTTGTGGCAAATGAAAAACAAATATTAGAAGCCAACTAAATTTTTCCAAACCATAGAATACAAAAATTGAAAGCCAAAAGGATTTCCCAAGAAAATAAAATCAGAAAGATAGAACTCATTCATTATCTTACAGCCCCAACATGTACACGTTCACCAGGCACTAATTAAGTTCTGATTTTTAGGGAGTTCTGCAAATGCGAGACGAACCTATGACCTGTTAGAAGTGTATATGAGATCCTATAAGCCACAAGGAGTACAGCCGAGGCACTAATTTAATAGCCAGAATATTCACTAATTTTACATTTCAGTATCAGTTCTTTAAGATATACATATTCTTACTCGATGAAACTTTGGCAGTCATCTGCACAATGATTTTCTTATCCCGTAACTCATTGAGACGCATATTCCGTGGCTAATGTTGCAAATTCAGAAGCAGAATATATTCGTCCAGTGGCAAATTCTGGTCTCTTTGAACTGGTATTTGCCTGTTTTTGCAACATTTTGAGCTTTTATAAATGCGATGAACATTCATCCTGCTGCATGGTTCACTCGATTACACAGGCAGCATTCAACATGAGTCACCCGTGCCCTGGAGATTTACTGACATCACCAGCTTGCCATCTTAAATCTGCAAAGTAACCTCAAATTGATAAATGCACACTTGCAGACAAAGGTGAAAAATTTCACCAAAGCTATCAAGGCTAGACAAAAGAAAAAAAAAAGAAAAAAAAGAGGTGCATAACTAATTATTTATGGTTCAGCAACGAGACAACAATATCATTTCATAAAAAAAAAAAACAAAAAACAAAAAGAAGAGAGAGGAGCATTAGATAGCAATGAAACTGAAGGTATCATACCTTGGTTGCCTTCAAAGCATGCTTGAGGCCTCCAGACCGTGATTCTGTCTGAAATTGATCACATGTTTACAAATTGCTGAGTCAGATAACATATAGTGTGTGGTTCAAGCACAGTTTCATAATTATACTAGAACTAGCTATCAAGAAAAACCATAAATATTGACAACTTCAATTTTCTTGGAAGAACATAGTGAAGTGTTAATAATTCTGAAAGCAGCACACAACAAAGCAGGCCGAATGAGAATTGTGGTAGAGAAACAACCTTATGCAATGGTTTTGAATTCTTCTCAATAGATGCCACAGTTGAGACAGGCTTTGGATCTCTTCTGCGTATAATGCTACTTTCCTCTTTTCCCTGCATATATATACAACATGCTCAAAGATTCACATAGTACTAAATTATTGACAAAAAAAAACAAACAAAACAGAAGAAAGGACATCCCATTTTCAAAAATCAAAACTTGAAAGCCAAATATAATAAGATCCAGGGATGGAGCATTCTTTTGCACTTCAGCCACCGAGTTTCACAAGATTGGAGTATTACTATCATCTGAATTTATGAATATACAAGCAGACGGTATATTCTGGTGGTAATGTACATCTGAATTCACAAGACTACAGAAACCCAAAATTTCAACGTTAATGTACATTCTGGTGGTAAACACAAGCAGACGGACCTTGGTTTCTAATTAATTATTTAAGGTGCCGGAACAAGATAAAAGTATCACCTCTAACAAATAAAAAGGAACATTACACTCAATGGAGCAAAAGAGAAAGAGGAGCATCAGATGGCAAGTAAAATAGAGGTATCGTGCCTTGGTTCCCTTTGAGGATGCTTGAGGCCTCCAGACCGCAATTCTGCAGTCTGGAATCAATCACAAGGATTTCAAGTTGCTTAGTTTGTTGATCAATAATATATATATATATATATATCTGGGTGTGGGGGGTTCAGGCACTAGTGGATAAATTAAAACAGTTAAATTATCATACTAGAACTAAACAAGCAGACAAAATGAGAATTACCTTATGCACTAGCTTTAAATTCTTTCGAATACTTGACGCCGGATTATAGGCAGACTTTGGATCTCTTCTAAATGTAGTGTTACTTCCCTCTCCTCCCTGCACATATATCAATATGCTCACAAGATTTACAACATACTAAAATATCGACAAACCAAACAGAAGAGAAGGACGTGCACTATCAAATATCACCTTGACAACCAAAGGCATGATAATTTCATTATACATGAAACAACAGGTTCATTAGTCCACAGAAACAGAAGATGGGGCTAGGGTCAATTGTTTCTACCTAGTTGCTTAGGTGGACAAATTTATATGAATGCTTATATAATCCCTAACGAAAAGGTCATCTAAACCTAATCACTTTTTTTCCCCCAACCCAAGGATGAAAGAAATAACAGAAGTAATGCAAAGAACAAGTTCCACAGAGTTATACTCATACAGGAAAACTGTAAATTGACACTTTTCAGCTTATCCACATGGACTAATTGAACATGATTTGGGAATGGCTGGTTATTACACAGTACAAAAGACAATAAATAAATAAAAAAAAGGAAGCCTATTGACATTGTTATCTTTACTGGTTCACAGTATGTGGTGCTTCAGTTATGAAACCAATTATTAGTTGCACGGCTGCAAACAAGTAACAAACCAACCTACGAAATACTAAGGCCCAATAATTACAAGGTTTGGAGGTAGAGCTATAATATAATTATGGTACTTCAAGTCCTTCAAACACTGTAGTAAACCTTAAAACTGTTCCCCACTACATATAATTGAAAATCAGTTCAAAGAGGACAAAATCATTGAACATTATGGACTAATACTCCAAGGATAATGAAACCCCGGTTGCAGGCTTTTTTGTAGCTCAAACTCAAATAAGCCACTAACAACCACTTTCTAGCAAACACTTCTCTAGAATGTGATATTCAATAGGACTTTCCCAGCACTATGTACTTGCAAACCAGTGGCTTGTTACTGTACTTGTGCCAAACCTAACTACCAGATATGATGAGAGCTTATGTGGTGGCAACGACCACTGCCCCTCTGAGCTCACATGTAAATGTTAGATTATTTGGTAAACGAAAATCAAGGTACCACTGGATATTGATTCTCAAGTATTAATTCCTTATAAGTCCTAAGGTAAAAACATATGCATCTTTCAACAACAGCAGGGACCACAGGGATAATTCATGCATAAACTAATCACATCTATTTTGAGATTACCTCGTTCTCCTTTTTTTCAGCTTCAGTATCTCGGATCAATCTATTTCGGGCAAGATTGGTTAACCTGTCATTGTTAACAGCACAACTATCAGGTTCATTTTCAAACCTTGTAAGCATCCATAAAAAACCATGAAAAAGTAAATGTCACAAACTCTAGGAAGCCTGTTCATATATAACATGCATTACATGGAATTTGGTCTCTGGTTCTCAGATTGGCAAACTTTTGGTCTCATCTGTTGACTGCTTAACTCTGAAGGCTTTCTAGAAACTCCAGGACAGGTCCTGAAATTGTCAAGGTAACAGGTTAAACGAGAGAGAGGGAGAGAGATACAAACATACAGAGAAGTGTTCATGTCATGAAACCGGACCGTTTCTCTAGAGCCCTGTCCTTCAAACCACTGGTAATTGGTTTCTCTCTCGTAGGATTCTGCAAAATAGATCCAAGGGAAGAAATTATCAGAATCAAAGCTGATCGAACTAATACAAATGTAAACCAGATGGCCCACCACCCACCTGAACAGCTCGTGCATGAATGCGTTGACTTGTTTGTAAGCTGTCTGCCAAATCTTTGCCATTAGCATTTGCCTTTCTTTGATCACTTCTGCCACTTGGAGATGATGGAACCATTCTGTTTCTTGTTGAAGAAGGATGTAGAACAGTGGCACTGGAGCGTACTTCAGTAAGTTTTTTACGTGATGGGGAAATTTGGTTGGAATTTTTACCACTTGCAGCAATACGAGTGTTGCTTTTGCTAGGAAGAAAGATGTTATCTCTTTTGCCAGTGATTTGATTCAGTGGAAGTGATTTTGACTTCTCTGATGCCTTAACTGCAGATTTAGTAATACTGCAGTCCAACTTTGATTTGTTTCGAGCTGAAGCAGAATTACCCTAGGAAATAATAACCCAAATATTACCCTCCAGTGCATGAGGAAAATCCAAGGTGAAAATTTGAGTTAAAAACAAAGTAACTGACAAGTGTATACAAGAGTATTATAACTCCCATCAACAAAAAGCATACATGACCACTATAATCTATACAATAACACCTCTCACTATGAATATCAGTTACCATCCAAATAATAAGAGGACTAGATCCTCAGTTAAATATAAAAATGATGCAATTCAATATTTCATTCTCCTTGGTCTAGTTGAAAAAAGGGGGCATGTTATAGAGATGATAGATTCAACTCAGAGACAAGCTAATACCTTGGCCTTTAAAACAGTTGCATGTTTCTTTCGCTCATTAGCATTATGCTTGACAGGGTCAGAGACATGGCTGTCGTGCTTGGCAACTCCAGAGCTTCTAGCGACTGGTGGAGTGGCTGATACGGAAGCCTCATGTGTAGAATGCTCTGGTTCAACAGTAGATAAAATATTACTGGCTTCATCTGTGACTGTGAAGTTATCACTATTGCCATTACAATCATTCAATGATTCTTGGTCAGCTTCTTCTGATTTATCCACTACACTTCCCGTAGATGAATCCGAGATAGGAACTGTATCAGGTCCCGCCTTTTCCTGTTCGGACAAGTCATTACTAGAATTTCCATGTTCTAATTGCGTGCTACTGATCCTGATCCTCACATCTGGGCAAGTATCAGTTTGGACAGTTTCTCGATGCTCCGATTGCAATGCCTTGAGAGCTCCAACTCTTTTGTAATACTCTTCGAAGTAGGCCTTCTTTTGGGCAACCAATCCATTGGCCTTGTACATTTCGAGCTCCTCCTGACATCGGTTGTGCCGAAAAACAGACCATTTCTCCCAAGCAAGTGACTCGGCAGCAAATCTTCCAAAGGATATTGAACCATGATCCAGAATAGCAGAGCTAGATATATCCTGATATAATATATAACAACAACAAAATCATACACCACACTTCAAACAGTACAGCACACACATCACATCAATAGCAGGTCTTCCAAAACACTAACATTCCTTTTATCATGAAATGAAATAAAAGGAAATTCGTCATCATAAATCTGTCCAAAGTTAGAGACTTAAAAAAAACAGAACTCAAGCACTAGAATTGAACTTTTCGATTTCAAAGAAACCAAACAGAGCCTTATGAAAGTGAAAGCAGAAACGGAGTAGAAGTAGTACCTGAGAGTGTTGACCTATCTCAGACTGATGCAATTCAGTATAAGTCGCCATTTCCAAACTCCAATTACTCTACACTTCAGTTACTATTTCTGTAAGTAAATCTCATTCTTCATCAACAGCCTCCTGTAACCAAAATTCAACAAAATTATCATCCAAGTAGAATTTTCCCTCATTTTCTCAGCGCCCAAACAACACAATCAAATCAACAACTGTTTACTTACTTATCCAGGCGAAGAAGTTTCCAGATCTGAGATTCAGAGCGTCGCTGCGAATCGAAACTCAGCGTTTTGAGTATTCAATTCTTTGCTTGTGAGGTGTGGCAGTGAGAAGTTACGAAGAAGAAGAAGAAGAAGAAGAAGAAGAAGAAGAAGAAAATGGTTACTTGTTTTGTATATTAGAGACTTCACAAGTTCACATAGAAAGAGACAGAAAGCAACTACCTCCCTCCTCTGTGTGACGTGGCTTCTGTGCGATGCGTTACATAAAGCTTTCCCTGCATCTGGGTCCTACGTCCGCCACGTGGACTCCATGGAGCGCTTCGTTCATTCATTGAGCGCTGGGTTTCTATTTAATTACGAACAAGTCAATGGTTATTCTACGAGTGGTTGCGGGCGAAGGTTTCCTTTTCTTTATTTTTGTGGTGCAAACGGGCGAAGGTTTCTTCTCGTGTCTATATTCGGTTATTCTATGATTGAGAAATTATTTATTTTCAGTTTTCCACTAAAAGGTAAGTGTGGACCCACGTGACCCACATGACGGGAGTAGGTGTTGGTTAAATTCGGGGTTCCTAGTATGTCCACGTGGCACCAGCATGGGCCTAGGAGTATAATTTTGTTTTTTGAGAAATGGGCCTAGGAGTATAATTAGTTTTTGTGGATTATGTGATAATATGAGATCTTTTATTCGGTCGGTTCGAAGAGTAATAGATATTACAAATTTCAAAACTAAAAAGATTGAGCTATCGGTTACCAACCAAATTTTTTGATTTTTTTTTTAGAATAAATTTTTTGATATTTTATTACATTTATCAACTACAGTATCAGTAGTAGTTAAAAAGATAATGTTTAGAAGGTTAAATACTTAAATTTTCAATAGCTCGAGCATGCACTTTTGTTTTTTGGTGCAAAAAGTTTAGGTAAGAAGGAGGCTTCCTTACACTACCAGGGTCAGGGCAAACCTATGACTTAACCCGATAGGCCTTACAAAGTTGGACAGTGTCCTAGCCTAGCCTAGCCCAGCCCACCGGAATGGAATTATGCAGGACATTTTCTAGATCGCCCACCAACACTCCCAACAATAATTAAATTTTCAATAGCTCGAGCATGCACTTTATCAAAGTATCAAACAATAATTTCCTTCAAAATGAAATTGAATTAAAAATGACAAAATAGTAATTTGAAAAATTGAAATAAAGACAAATATAAAATTCACGTTTAGACAATTTCCTATTTTTTTGCTGAAAATACTTATGTCCGACCTGGGTCGGACCTAATGTGTCCGACCCTTCTATTTTTTGTTATATTCGATGATCTATTTTCATGATCTGACCGTTCATCATTTAAATCAACATTTCAAGATCATGCCTGCAAAAAATCATCCAAAACGAAAATCGTTTACTCATGCAATTGCATTAAACTAATGGACGGTTGTTAATGAGAATATTAACTTTCACCAAAACCGTTCATTTGTTTAATATTAACTTTCAACGAATGGATGAGTTAATGATCTTCAATTTGGATGATTTTTTGCAGGCATGATCTTGAAATGTTGATTTAAAAGATGAACGATTCAGATCATGAAAATAGATCATCAAATGTAACAAAAATGAGAGGGGTCGGACACATTAGGTCCGAGCTTTTTCCTTTTTTTGCCTTCTCTTTTGATGCTGTAACTTTATAACTGAATTGAGAATAAAAAAAACTATTCTATCGTATGAAAAGAATTCATAAAAAACAAAACTAGCGAAAACAGAATTGAAGAAGACACAAAAAGTCACTGTTATAATGTGAAAAAATAAACTGTGGAGATTCATCCCACCATACTAATATAGTTAAAGACATATCGACGACCTTATTTCCCTTGCGGAAAATATGAGAGGATCGAAAAGTCACGAGAAAAATCCGACAAGCAAACACTTAGTAGTTAAGTAGTTATGTCCACAAGCACCCAATGCGACTTACCTTGACATGTTTCCTACATGACCAGGGAAACTTTGGTGAGTCATCTAAGTTTCAGAAGAACCCCCACCAACCCTTCAATTCGCCAAAATAGCCGAGGTTGCAAAGGAGTTTCACCGTATGGGGTTCAAAGGGGATCTTCCACATGCAATTGTTAGATGCATGCCTCGAGCCGCAATGTCATTTCCTCTACTACTGAGACTTCTCCATCACAACCCCCGGGTCTTTTTTCCGGCACCGACCTGTTTAAGTTCAGCGCGCTTGGAGGTCCATTAATCTAAGTCGTCCGTCCAAGCAAGATCGACATGGTGTCCAGACCTAGCTAGCTATCGACATAGTGAAAATTGTTAATCACTATCTATCTAGCTCTATGTCATTGAGAGAAAAGGTCTTTGTTTGTTAATGTATGCACAGGAAAGTCTAGGAAACTTTATTATAGTATCCAGATCCTTGATTTATGCCATCCTGCATTTTTTAGTTCATATTTCTCTAGCTATTATGCTAATTTTTGTTTCAATTTCAAGCAATTTCCAAAATGGCTGAGGCACTCATTATATCTATCATTGTCGCATATATTCACACCGGTAAACAAAGCCGGCTTCAAAAAATTCAAAACTTTCACCAAATTCTGCATGCATAGAGCTTATCAAGTGTGATGATACACTCTTTTATGTTTGGAAGTTCGTCTTTGTAATTGGTGGTGTTATCACTCAAAGTGATGTTTTTTTTTTTTTCTCTTCGTAATTCTGTATAATATATGTTAGGGGAGTCATGTTCACCTACTCAATGAATTTGCCGACCAAAATACAAAATAATTTCAGTTTTTGAATGAGGCAAGGTTTGAACCCTTAACCTCTTACAAGAGACCTCTGTCTTTCAACAACTAGACCAAGGACTCCCCTTGTTATATTATATACAAAAAATATATTTATTACATTCTTACCCGAGGGAGGTTCTCTAGTGAGCACCATTATAATGAGTACCACTTGAGGACTTTTCGATTAGACCTACTTTTTAATTACATCTCGACAAATCAACCGTTCAATATTTAGATATTTATGAGTAGATCACTTCTACAAATTTTCAATGAAATCGGAAATCGTGAAGTCATCTATAATTGTGATTTACCATTTATGAATATGAATGGTTCAAAATTGACAGATTTGGTTCATCCATTTATTTGGTCTAGTTCGGTACCTTAACGATTTCAAATTTTGTTGAAAATTTGTAGAAGTGATCTACTCATGAATATCTTAACGTTGAACGGTTGATTTGTCGAGATGTAATCAAAAAATAGATATCACAACTATTAATCGAAAAGTCCTCAAGTGGTACTCATTGAAGTGGTTCTCACTAGAAAACTTGCCTCTTACCCGATTAAACAAAAAAATAAAAATAAAACTTCCTCCATCTCTTCATTTCTCTCTCTCTCTCTCTCTCTCTCTTCTCAAACTTCGTTATTCTTCTTTGTTGCATTCTCTTTTTCTTTTCTTTTCTATTCTCTTGTTTGAATATTGATTTTTTTTTTCCTGGGCTTAAACTCTTAAAGCTCCCAAACACGAGTTGAAAAAAAAAAAGAGGAGTTGATTTGCGTTTGGGAGATTTAATTAAGTCCAGGAAAAAAAATCAATACTCGAACGAGAAAAAAGAAAAGAAAAAAAAGACTGCAACGAAGAAGAATAAAGAGAGAGAGAGAGAGAGAGAGCCCATTCTCTTCTCAAACTTCGTTGTTCTTCTTTGTTGCATTCTCTTTTTCTTTTCTTTTCTATTCTCTTGTTTGAATATTGAATTTTTTTTTCCTGGGCTTAAAGCTCCCAAACACGAGTTGAAAAAAAAAAAAGAGGAGTTGATTTGCGTTTGGGAGATTTAATTAAGTCCAGGAAAAAAAATCAATACTCGAACGAGAAAAAAGAAAAGAAAAAAAAGAATGCAACGAAAAAGAATAACGAAGTCGGAGAAGAGAGAGAGAGAGAGAGATGCTCTTGTGTGTCAAGAAATGCAATCTGTACTTCATAGCAAGAAATCTGTGGGAGACATGAGGAAAGGAAGTAAAGCATCAGAATGAAATGCCATTATCAATCATCTTCAGGTTTAATTTGTACGAGACTCACTCGAGTTTCAATAACTTTTACTAAAAAGTATTACTGTATTTCATTAAGAGTTCGTTCATACCAAAAATAACAAGGACTAATCAAAGTTCCAATGCCTTTCACTAAAAGTGTCCATGCTTTCCGTAGCTTGAGAATACTTGTCCAATATATAGTAACAAGTATGGCACGAATGTTTAATCGGCCGGATTTGGGTTAAAATGTCTTGCTATGATCTTGGAATTCTTAATTATCAGAATCGCACTTTTTAGATTTTTTTACAGTTTTAACCAAGAGTAAAAAGTGGGTTTAGAAAAGAGGGGAGGTGAGGTAAAGAAAGTGAAGTTTCTGAAAAAAATGAATAAACAAAGGGCAAGTCATCAATCAAAGTCAACAGCCTTGGTTAAGTTAGAGTATGGTTGGGTTAAGGCTAACCCAGCCAAAGACGAAAAGTTTTTTTTTTTTTTTTTTTGATAAGAAAAGGAAAATTACAACTTAAAGCCTCTAATACAACCAGAATTGAATAAATCAAAATTATGAGCTTGCAAGACTTGGAATGGTAAACCGTTGAACCAAAGCATCAAATCTTGGTAGGAGTGGCCAAGAGCAGCGGCCGAATCAGCTGCAAAGTTAGCTTCACGGTAAATATGAGAGAAAGAGATTGACTCAAATTGCTTGGCAAGAGAAATAACATCCATCACAAGACTTTTGAGCCGCCAAGGAATAGGAATGCAACCACGAACACAATCAATAACCAGCTTAGAATCACCTTCAACTTGGATCTTCGCAAGGCCTTTTTGAAGAGCAGTAGAAAGCCCTTCGCGAAGAGCAAGAGCTTCCGTAACTGGGACATTAAGTGAGTAAGACTTCTTTGCACCCACAATAAGAGGGTTGCCAACATGATCTCGAATTATAAAACCAATGGCAGCACTAGCAGGACGAGATACCGAACCATCAAAGTTTAATTTAGTAAAACTTGAGTCAGGAGGTTTCCATTTGATTAGAGACATATCATGACTCTTATGAAACTGAGAAGGAGGATTGGCAATCCAAAAATCACAACCAATTGAGTAAGCAACATGTATCACTTTAGAAGGGTGAGGAATAACCTGTTTGAAAATCCATTTGTTTCTTGAATCCCAAATTTGCCAACAAATGAGTAAAATATGAGAGAACAATTGTTTATCATTGCCTAAAGAAAATAGATTATCCAGCCAACTAATCAAGTTGGGAGCATTGTCAGGTGTGGAGGAAAGACCACTCATAGTCCAGACTTCCTTTGCAAAAGGACATTGACAAAACATATGATCCATGCTTTCAACATTGTTCTGGCAAAGAGCACAGTTAGGATCCAAATTATGCATAAAACGACTCAATCTATCTCTAGTTCTTAACCTACCTCTGAAAAGTAACCAACTGAAAATCTTCACTTTAGGAGGAATGTTAAGTTTCCATATCATATTTAAAAGCTTTGTTTTAGGATGAGGGGATAGATCATTGTATTGTAACCAAGTAGCAGACTTAATAGAGAACTGACCATTGGTTGAAGGTCCCCAAATGAAATCATCCTCTTGATCAGATATAGGAATGGGAATAGACAAAATATGCTTGACAGTGTCTTGATCAAGTAAAGATAAGAGCTTATCTCTATCCCAACAATTATTTGTTATAAAATCAGAGACATTAGCATTCCAATCCAGATTAGTTCTTAAATTCTCAGGAATTAAACCCTAAACCCTAAAGACGAAAAGTTGTTAAGAGTATTAGTTAGTACATTAAACCGGTGGTAACAGCATGGTAAGCTTTGTAAATATGCAATTAAAGTTAGATTTACCAAAAAACAGAAAGAAACAAAATAGCATTTAAGCTTCGTACATGGTGTTAACCATTTTCTGCATGCTGCATGCTGATGCATGATAATATGGACCGATGGAGCATACATAGTACCCCGGCACAGAGCCACGGCGGAGTGAGATTCGCATTTCATGGCCTCATCATCATTCTACCTCCGTCGCCGCTCTCGTTCCTCCCCCTCCGACTTCCTCCATCTCCGCGCTCTCTCTCAGTCTCAGTCTCAGTCTCAGCCTCCGGCGCGTCAATTCCACCTCCTCGTAAACCCTAAGCTTCTCTCCCCTCTCACTCGGAGTAGTGCCAGCTTCTTTGCTCTGACTCGCACTCTCACTCACTCTCCGTGTTTGGATCGACTCGGCGCTGACTCGGCGACTCAGTCGGGGGTTTTGAATTTTGGCGGTAGTGGTGGTCCGATTGAGGAGATGATTTCAATGCTCGATTGGTTCCATCAGTTCACTGGATTACCATGGTAAATTACTAAATTTTATGGCTGGACTCTGTTTTTTTTTTAAAATAGAAATTAAAGTTCCATTCTTCTTTGCTAGTTTTCGAAATTTGGGCTTACCATTTTGCTGGTTAATTGAGAACTTGAACAGATGTAGGATTGAACAAGAGAAAGGAAATATATATAGAATCTGTTTCCTTTTGTTTCTTCACATGCTTATAGCGTACAACTTAATTGTGAATCTGTTTTTCAATTTTACAAATTAAACTCTGTTTAATGTCTATTTGTAAATGTTATAGTAAGAGAATTTGTATATATGATTTTTTTTTTCTGTAATTTTGAAACAGGTGGCTAGTGATTGCTTCCTCCACTTTGGCAATGAGAATTGCATTGCTCCCCATAATCATTGTGGAACGTAAAAAGTTGAAAAGGATTGGAGAATTACTTCCCAAATGTAAGTTTCAGATTTTTCACTTCAATGATCATTTGAGTGCTGTTTTGCTTTGAGTATAGTTATCTCTCTGACCTTGAATAATGTTTGTCTCATATGCATTTTGTAATAGTGCCTCCTCCTCCCTGGTCACCTCGCTTCTCAGGAAAAAGCTATATTGATCAACTTTCTCTGTTTCAAAAGAAAAGAAGGAAAATAGGATGTCCCTCATTTTTATGGATACTTGCACACCCCATTATCCGGGTAATTCTCTTATCTGATTTAGTTCTATCATCCATTGTTCGGGTAATTCTCTTTTGATCTGCTATGCATATCTTTTACCTTGTACATGTGTTTGGTTTATTCAATCAAGTTTTGATTTTTTTTTTTTGAATGTGACTTGGATTTTGAATGAGTGAAAGGATAAAGTTAGAACTAAATGAATTTGCTAGTTTGACCTCAGTGATTAATTAATGTTAGTCGATTTGAAGGGTCTTGTGTTTCTGTGATTCTACTATTCTAGGAATGCCAAGTTTCTGAAGAAAGTGTGGATTATAATTGTATGAAAAAGATGTATTGCTTTAGTTGTAAGACAAAGATGTATTTGTCTTTCTAAGACTTGGAATATTGTGTTGTTTTAGATATTGATGGTGCCCTCTCTTCCAATTCATCTGCAGGGTCTGTGCTTTTACCTCTGGTTCAGAAGTATTCGAGAAATGTCACTGGGTAATCATCCAGGGTTTGATTGCGTAAGGCACTGAAATATTTATGACGATACACACATGTGTGCACTCAAATTAATGAACTTATTGGGGAATTTATATTGCTATCTGTATCATCTATAACTTCTCATATGTTCATAGTTGACGAGCCAGCTAGTATGAGACATTGAAACTTTCCTACAGATCCGTTTGCTTTCTGGAAGCTTCTCTGACACTTTCATCTATAACATGGTCATTTGTGAAAGAGCGGAATGCTGATAACTTCATACTTATGGCACAGTATTTAAACTTCAGGGACTTTTTTCATAAAGTTTAAAAACCCAGGACCAATGATACCTAGTACATTTTCTTTTTTATCTTTACTTATGTCATGTGACTTAACTTTTTTCCGTTTTATGCGATGCTTCTCTATACCACGGTATGTGGAAAACCTAAATGTATAATGCTCAAGAAAACTGTTGACTGGTGCAGCTTAAACATTGGCTTTATGCAGTTTTCCTTTACTGTTGAAACAAGATGACCATTGAATATATTGGATTCATTTCAGGGTGGCACTTTATGGTTCCAAAATTTGACTGAATTTCCTCGTGATGTTTTAGGCTCCATCTTCCCTTTAATGATTGCTGGTTTGTATTATACCCATATTCAGGTATTTAACTATGCCAGTCTCAGTTGATGGTTTAGATTTTGGTTTTTACCATCTCATCTTTCTTTACTGAATTCAACCTTCAGGGTGACTATATAGTATGCGTTAAGACGGTTATTAAATTGTAGAGATAATGCTTTTATCACCCCAGTTGTTAGTGTATTTTTGTTATAGTTTTGGAACTTGAATTACTACTTTGATTCTTCTTGTTAATACTCTAACATTATTAGCAATTCATTGTTTAAGATTTCTTATTTGTACTCTGGGAAACGCTCTGCAACTTCTATCTTTATACTTTTATAGAGTTTTTCAAGCATTTAACCTGCTAAATACTTTTAGGAACATTGTTACTCTAAAATTTTGACTTTTTCAATTTCCTTCCGATGATTAGATGGCCGTTGTGAGTATTGTGCCAGTTTGTACTTTCTATCTGTTGAAGACTTGTTTTAACTTGTATTCCCTACCTTTAAATGTCGAACAACAAAATTAAATTTCTGTTAAAATCAAAGACTTGTGTGCATCATCATTTAGTCTCCAAGTCGATATCATTCTTCATCAAATTTTCTCTCATATCAGTTCTAAATCAATGCCCTCTTTTGGGTACATGTTTCCTCCAGTCTTGTGCCTATGTGGTAATAGTCAGCAGTCAGTTGGTCACTACATGCAATACATGCTTATAGTTTGGATTATACTTGTTTTTTCCTTTTTACGCTAGATAGTGAAGTAATTTCTTGACGTATGCTCTGTGAACAAATTGTCATAGCTCCTGTTTTGTTAGATGTCCAGGTTATAATTCTCTTGCTCTAAATTTCAACATTCCCATGGCCTGATTTGATGGCTGGAATATGGCAACTTTTGTTGATGACTAATCTTGCTTGTGTGAGAAACTGAGAATAGATACTTGCTTGTTAAAGAGTTCGTGTGCTGCTTTCGATCTTGTCAAATTTTTCTAGATGTATCCTTAAATTGTTTAGTTCTAGTAGGTGACTTATTTTTATATGTTATTTTTGCAATTATTAAGACATCTTCAGGAAGGAAGGTCCTGTTTGGCTTATTATCTGAAGAAGTGAGTATATATATAGTATTGATCCCAACAAAAATGATATCTAGTGAAATGTATCTTATTTCATAAAATGCGCATTTTTGCTAGTTGAAATTGCAGTTATAGTTTTTGGTTGTAAAATGTATTTTCATTTTCACACAATTGATTGAAATTGCAGCAATTGAAGTCCCAATTGTCAACACTTCCGACGCTGCCTATATTCTTGATTGGCTATTGTGTTCACTTTCTTTGATCATTCAGTTTTACGATTGAATTATTGGCATTCCAAATGATCCATTGAGACCCGACCCTATTAACTAAATATGTACATAGATTGAGAGTGACAGACAATTGCTATAATTAAGATTTGAGGGGCTCCTTTGCTGTTCATTGCATATATATATCCTTCAGCAATGAGGTAGGAGCTTCACCATGTAGAATTCCATTCCTTTCAAACCAGAGGAACCAACATATAATTGCAAACAAAGAAAAGTCATAAGGAGCAAGTACTTTATAACATTGGAGTTTCACAAATTTGCTTCAAATTGAGCAACTTGGAGTTTCACTTTTCCCAAAATTGTCCATCGTTTTTAAGGTATCTATCTCAGATTTTACACTACTAGACCTGCCACAGTCTATATTGAAAGTGCAACTATATTGCAAACAACAGCTTGGAGCGAGTGATTAAAAACTACCAAGACATTTAGGGGCTATGAATTAATGACCAGATTAGAGATGCTGGTTACGTAACTAGATAAATGAATTTCGTCTTAATCAACCAATTTTATGCAGGATCTATGAAAGCAGCGATGCACTAGCAAGGATTACTGTCTTGCAGTTTGCCATCTAAATTAGGTAACATCTCATCCGAAGGCTTGAATTTCCACTTGCTAGCTGGTTTTCAGATTCAAATTAATGTCACTAGATTAATTCAGTATCTGATTTCCATGGATTTTCTTATCCTATTGGGGCTGAAGCTTTTTACAGCATGGAAGAGAGAGGGAAGAGTGGATGTGACCCGTACTGAGCTCATTCAAATTCACCCAAAGGACGAATGATGTTGGGGAGTTCACTGAGGGTTGCGGCTCAAAACAACTTGGACTTGGTAAAAACTGATTAAAGTTAAATCCTGTTGGATTCCAGTGGAATCAAATTCAAGTGAAGATTCACAAAAAAGAGGAAGAACAGTATGACATGGGCTTCGTCAGCAAAGGAACAGTAAGCTGAAGTCCCAAAGGCAGCAAGGTTTAGATTTCTTCTTTCACAGGGACTTGGTGACTTGTTCTTGTGGTATTAGGATTGTTGTGAACCAATAAATAGATTTTAGAGAGAGATGATTCCCTAGGAGAGATTACTTTGAGAGAGAATGCTTGTGAGCTTTTTCTTGGATGTAATTGGGGCTCTCTATTGAGATGGGGGAGTCCTAAAGTAGTTTATGATTGTAATCTTGTTCATTAGGCAAATTTGGCTGAACCTCGTTAAATTCTAGTGTTATTGTTTATTCTCATGTGTTGCTTTTGCTTGCATTAATGAATTGAACTGGAGTGCACCTATAGACCAGTTTAAAGAATATGCCCTTCATTTTCCTTATAACCTTTTGTTTTTTGAGAGCATTTTTACTCACATCCCTTTAAAAATTTGGAACATATCAAAAAGCTCAATAAATATGAACTCATTAGCCAAATAAAAAGAAAAACGATGTTTGAATCTGCAGTGCCTCCCCTTCTCCTTTGCGTCGTTGTGTTTTTTCGTTTTTTTTCACTACTACAAAAATCCCTTTTAGGGACTAAATTTTTGGGGACAAATATGAGGTTTGTCCCTCATTTTGTGATATTACTTTTTTCCCTAACATAAGGTATGTTGATACAATCTTTCGTCCCCTCATGCACTACTAGAATGGGTGGAGACTCAAATTTGTCCCCAATAAAATTAAATATTCAAAGAAATGATGTTTTCATTATTTGGGGTGCTGAAATCAGTCCCCCTTATTTATATTTAGTTTTTCTCATTTTTAATTTAATAGTTTTCATCAGTTCTTTTTATTTTTTTCTGCCAAAGGGACGGTTGTGCGTCTCTTCTCTTTTGTTTTGGGGACGGTTCACGGTTGTGCCAATGTAACCGTATTTCTTCCCTTGTATTTTCAGTCCAAACCGTATTTTGCCTCGTTATATCTCAACACATACTCAGACTCTCTCTCTCTCTCTCTCTCTCTCTCTCTCTCTCTCTCTCTCTCTCTCTCTCTCTCTCTCTCTCTCTCTCTCTCTCTCTCTCTCTCTCTCATCAATTCAGTTTATATGATTTGAGACCAAAAATAACTACTGTGATATGATCGTGATACATATGGATCAACCCCCAGTCCAACTATAACACTGGTGTGACTCGTCGATGGCATGCTTCGGTGGTTAGATCCGATACAAAAACCTCTGGATGTTTCCGTGTGGGATCGGCTTCAATTCATTTATTAGTAGAGAAAGGGAGTTGCCTATCAGATTCGCACGAAAGGTACAACAAATAGGTTAAGGATTTGAATTAATTTATTTGTTATTTGATTCTTGATTTAGGTTTTAGGCTCTTGCATGCACTCTTCTTGAAGGCAGATCTGAATTTTGGGTGTTTTGTCTTCTTTTTTTATATTAATTTGGTTGAATTTGGGGACAAAAATGAGTCTCCACTCCCTTTTAATTGGGGACTGTTGTAATAGTGTTCTTCAACTAACACATCTAAAGAGATGAAAGAGTGTATCCTTTAATTATACTTGTAGGGACAATATTTGGTATGCCAAAATAGTATACATTTAAAAGCAAAAATGGAAAATTGAAAAATTAGAGGGATGAATGATAGTTATTGTCCCATTAGATCAATGGAAACTCCTATAGAGGATACCATTGTTGAAATTGTAGTTGCATGAGTCCCTATTGGCAATTGAAACAAATAATAGTCCCCTTACACCACAAAGGGGACTAATTATCAAAAGAAGCTAGTGGTGCATGGTTTTTCTAGTAGTGTTTTTACAGGTAGAAGAGCTTTACTTGGAAGCTAGACAGACAGATGTACGTGTAATTAAAATTCTCTCTTTTCATTTAAGAATCACACCTAATTAAATAAAAATTATTTGCAAAAAGGAATTAAACAAAAGACATAATTGCCAAAATGCCCCATGAACTTGGCTATAATTGTCAATTTACACCCTGAATTTGCAATTGCGTCAATTTACCCCCTGAACTTGGTAAAAATTGTCAATTCGCACCCTGAACTTGAAATTGCACCAATTTGCCCCCTGAACTTGGTAAAATTGTCAATTTGCCCCCTAAACTTGGTAAAAATTGTCAATTCGCACCCCATACGTAAATTTTAACTTTTTTTTCATTCAATTTTGTGACATGTGACATTTATGTGAGGGGTATTTTGGTCATTTTATGATATATATTTTTAGCAAAACACAAATATACATAAAAATTACACAAAAATTACATTAAAAACACAAATATACATAAAAATTATATTAAAAAGAATTAAAAATCCAACTTTTTAATGTAATTTTTAAAAATTCACCTAAACCCTAAAAATTCACATTTTTATGTATATTTGTGTTTTTAATGTAATTTTTATGTATATTTGTATTTTAATGTAATTTTTATGTATATTTGTGTTTTTAATGTAATTTTTGTGTTTTTCTAAAAATATATATCATAAAATGACCAAAATACCCCTCACGTAAATGTCACATGTCACAAAAATGGATGGAAAAAGTTAAAATTGACGTATGGGGTGCAACTTGACAATTTTTACCAAGTTCAGAGGGCAAATTGACGCAATTGCAAGTTGAGTGTAAATTGATAATTATGGCCAAGTTTAGGGGGCATTTTGGCAATTATGCCTAAACAAAATAGTTAACCATGCATATATAGGTTAACAATTATTGAACCTTTTGATAGGTGTCATATTTTGAAAAGAATGTGAGCATCACACCTTAATCAAAGGATGTACAGCAGAAATACTCTCTTGTTCTTGCGAATCTTAATTCTAGGAAATTAATTGTTGGCCGATTTATTGGCCTTCAATTTTCTTCATAATAATTGTGCTTTGAAAATTAATATTAGGCAACATGAAGATACTATTTATGAATCTTGGCCTGAAACCTTGATTAGGTATAGAAACCATATAAGAATTGTGGATGCCTAAAAAATCCTTTCCTGATGATCGAGTATATTATAGTTGAATTCAGTATCTCTTTTTCCATTACCTCCTCATTTTGCAAAGTAAATAAATGCAACTCAGTGGTTGATTAACTCGGCCTACGAATTTAACTAATTGATCAAACTGTCAAAGATCACCAAGTTAGTCAGTATATATATATAGCTTGAAATCTTGTAAGGTAAGGAATTAAAGATTTAGCTTCACCATACGTACGTGTCCTTATGCCTTGTAAGGTAAGGACCCGACAAGCTAACTTGGTAAGGTCTACATTAACAAACTTAACAACATTGCTAATCTAGCTTTATATACCCTGCGTACTGATTGCATATGTTGCATGTTTCTTTATTTTGGTTTCAGGGGTTTTCGTATAATTTTCCCATCATATAGGATACCTAACTATAATCTTTTAAATTAAAATTAGTTTCATATAATCATGCTAATGCATGTGATAATAGTTCATGAAAATGGTGCTTATTTGATGTCCGATTCATATTCTACCAGTAGTATGGTTCTTATTTCCATAGTTGTTGATCATTCAAGTTTTGATCTTCTCAAATTATTTGCACAACTTGATCGATGTGTTAAGTATACTGAAGGGAAAAGGAAAAAAAAATTACAAATGAGAGAAAGAGGACATGATCGAGTTGATGGATTTGTTGAAGATTGAGAGAGTAGCAGTCGGCTATGTTGCACTGATACGGATATGGGGTGCGAGACACGGGCCTGTGATTATTTGTTCAAGTGTTGTCCATCAAATAATAAAGCAGAGAAGAAACAAGTGGTTGTCAATGAGTTGTTTATATATATATTTTTATGCTTTATTGTAATTAATTGTAGGGAGTTATGAAGAAAGATTGTTTCTTTGTCTGTATAGGGTTGTAACACTACTTATACATCCAATTGGAGAAGAATAGAATTATCTCAATATTTCTGAATATAAACTCTGATATGGTATCAGAGCACATTCGATCCTAGAGTGTGTTTCTTTGAATTTCTCGAATCATGAAATCCGAAACTCTGAAAATCTCCGAACTCGAAAATCCTCATCCATCACCACCACCGCAAATCCCACCATCATCACCGAAAATCTTTCCACTACCGTAGAACTCCATCACCACCAGTACCGAAAATGAATTTACCCGAATCCCGAATCTCTACCTAAATCACCACCACCACCTCATAATTCTTCTCTCAAACACCATCACTATCACCACCACAACCTCCAAAATCATATCCAACCAAAACCCTAATTTACCACTACCACCACCACAAACCAATTCAACCGAAACACTCATTCTTCAATGGAAGTCATGCGGAATGATAGGAGCATAATATGTGATGTCTATAATGTTAATTCGTATATTATCTTGGCTAATTTTTCATTTATTTTAGTTATTTATTTAGTTTCTCATATTTTGTAGGATTCGGAAGCAAAGGAGAGGAAATTGGCTTAATTCATGGTTAAGAGGAAGAATTTCAATGACTTGAGGAAACCTTCACGAACTAGGAAGACCAGAGTATTTATGATTCTATATGTTGGGTTTTTTTTTGGAATTAATGAGTCCACGACTTGAGAGGAAGCATCTAGGGTTGAGAGATCATATAAAAGGAACCTTATTTCCTGCAGAGAATGACTTTTGCCTCTTAGAAACTCGTGAGCAGCCGACCGGACGCCAGAATTTCGTCAGAACGTAAACAACGAAACCAGAATTCTTTCAGGTTTTTGGTTTCTTCATCTTCATGTATTCTTTTGGGATTTCTCTTAAAGCCATGAGTAGCTAAACTTCCTAAGTAGTTAGGGGCCACTTTGAAGCCCTGATCATGATTGTGATTACATTGTGACTTTCTATTTGGTTTTATTTATCGAAGGATTAGAACCTTTTTACCAATTATGTCATTAATGAGTTCTTTATGTGTTTGCTTTGGTAGCCAACTTAGTGAGCATGTTTAGAGTTCTATTGCTATGAATATTTGATGCATGTTTCTTGTGTTTGAGATTCCTCATATATTCTAAGTAGCACTTGTTGATTGGCGAATTGCATATTAAAATGTAAATTGGTTCCTAAGATAAACAAGACAACACCAGTACTTGTGATGCTTTGTAATGTCTCAAACCCTTTTCAAACTTAATGATTTCTACTTGTACGTTGAATCTAATAAGGCATCCTTCTAGGTTACTTGTTAGGAAATAGGTTGAGGGTAGAGTGTCTCTCTCTTAACGTACAAAGTAAGAAAGCGGTAATAGGTTATTTTCAAGCATACCGAATTGACCTGAGCATCTTCATCTGGAAATAAATGAAATTGAATAGAACACAATGTTTAAGCATGATTGTCGGTGGTGGATAGCATGTTCCTAGCTCTTTCCTCTCATTGATCTTCTTTCAAACAAACAACTTTCTCAGATTTTACATTATGTCCTCTGTTTTGCTTATTTTCATAAAAATAGTAAATCAACTCCGAAAATTCTAAAATTTTACGTTCCTATAGTTATGTGTGTCTAATATCTCTGTGTTTAATTTCGTAATTTTTGGTTTAGTTTAGGTTAGGTAAAACGTTATGTTTTAGGCTGCTGGTCAGTAGGATCAGTAGCCAGTTTTTGTGTCGTTTACTTTTGCAATTAAATCATCAATCCTTTGCGAGAAAGACCCCTACTTGCCTATGCTACATTGACATCTTTATTGCATATAGGGAAATTAAATAGGATATTTGTGTGCTATTTTATAGTGTGTTTTTACCCCTACCACGGAACTTTATCGAATCCTCGACCTTTGAACGAAGACAAGACCGTCATGCGGGTTTCTCTAACTCGCATTCTCATCGTATTTTGAACAAGACTAGTGGCTCGAACATTCGCTCATGCACCTACTGTGGAGAATCTGGTCACTCCAGACTTCGATGTTTTGAGATCATTGGATATCCAGATTGGTGGGATTTCACCAAGAAACCTCAGAAGAATATGGGAAAAGCTGCAGTTGCTACTGTTGTGGATGAGCACCCTCCACCGAGTGCCTCCGCCAATGTAGCACATTCACAAATGGTTGATAAGGCCTCTGCTTTCTTTGATTTATCTACAAATGATACTTGGATAATTGATACAGGTGTGTCTGATCATATGACTAATAACCCGAAAATTGTGGAAACTCTTCACCCTTCATTGCAGACTGTTATTACCACAGCTGATGGTAGTCCCACCCAGGTTATTGGAGAATGTTCTATAGTTTTGTCTGAATCACTCACCCTTGACTCTGTTCTTGTTGTTCCTTCTTTGTCTCATAATCTCTTATCTGTGAGTCAAATTATCATGATTCTTGCCTGTATTGTGACGTTTTGGCCTTCCTTCTGTGTGTTTCAAGACATTCTAACACGGCAGATTTTTGGTTATGGTGTTCGAAGGGGAAAACTCTACTACTTGGACCTAACAGATAATGAGACACAGAAATTGGAACAGACCAATCAGACCAGTAGCGTCGAAAGTGCATAGACTACTATGTGGTTATGGCATCGTCGTCTTGGTAATCTATCTTTTGGTTATCTTAAGAAGCTACGACCTCATCTTTTTTCGAATATCAATGATTTCGAACTTCATTGTGATGTCTGCGAATTGGTCAAGAGCCATCGTGTTCCTTATTCTCCCAATATTTTATGTTTTGAACCTAAATATAGGTCTCCACTGTTGATGCTCTAAGGAGGAGAGCTAAATTTGTTTCTTACAATCATTATCTGAGACATTATAATAGAACTAAAATTTCAAAATAACAAATAAAAGCATACAAACAGTAAAACAAAACATGTAACAAACCACTTTAAGGTGCACTCACATGAGACTTTGGGGCACATCCACTTTTATCTCTTCCATACCACGTAAAGCTTCATATCCTCTGCCTTAAACCTTGATGGAAACTTATTGAAAGTGAGGTTGAATGAAATGTTGGGTCGTATATCCGCTCTTCCCTCTTTTCCATTCCATGAAAGCTTCAACCAACAATATAGAAAAATATACAATACCATGAAAAATAAATAGATACTATGCATGTGTAAGAAACATGATTTAAGTTGGTGGGAAGTTTTTTTTTTTTAATAACCCAGATCGGATTAATGAGTCGCCATTGGACTCGCCAAAGATGTGGATGCAGTATATGTACATGTCTCATCGTGATGAGGATTTGTTTTTAGGGTTTCATATTAATAAAAGGGAAAAAATCACTTTTAGTCCCTCAACTTTGACTCGTTCGACACTTTCGTCCATGAACTTTTAAATATATCACTTTCGTCCCTGACCGGAAAAAATAGTGCAAAACCTATGCCAAAATGTTCGCAAGGATGAGAGGAGTAACTTTTATAACTGGGACTAAGCTCAATTCGGCCTAGAATGGCTCGAATTTGTCCCGAAAGCCGGTGGTGACCGAAACTTAAATTCTAAAATTCTCCGCCGTCCGGTGACGGTTTGAGACGAGGTTGGTGGCGTTGAACTCGCCTCAAGGAGGGCTTCAAAGCCCAGTATGTGGTGTCATTCGATTTGGCCGGAATCGGAGGTTTATTCGATGAAAACTTCAGTCAGGGACGAAAGTGATAGTAAATGTCAAAGTTCAGGGACTAAAGTGATATATTTCAAAGTTCAGGGACGAATGTGTCGAATGAGTTAAAGTTCAGGGACTAAAAGTGTATTTATCTCTTAATAAAATGACATTCACCGTTCATAAAAAAAATGACCTTCTTCCTAAAAAAAAGTCATATCACTTATTTGTTTTTTTTTTTTTTTGCAAATAACTCATATCACTTGCACTTAATTTTAAGAAAATTAATCTTTCAATTACTAGAGCCAAGTTTTTTGTTTTTGGTTGTTGTGTGGCTGTGATTATCTGTTCAAGTTGTTATACGACTCTACTTGAAATCTTGAATGATATCTGTGGCACAGGAACTTTGTTCAGTGCACCCACTATCCTTTTGTCATCTAAAAGGTATATATTCACCTTCGTTAGGAAGGTAATGGGGCTACAGTTTCTTTGATCATTCACTTTTGCAATTGAATGAATTCCAGATGGGACCCGAATTCTATGAAGAATGAGTCACAATTGTATAGATAATGAGAGCCGTACTAGATCCTCGTCGTAGCTGGAGCCAAGCCATAGAACTAAGTAAAGCATCGATTCATAAAGATGACTTTATTTTGTGCAACAACTAACAAGCTTCATCGGCCAAGCTTCTTTTCCAACTGTGCAACCGCTTTTTCATTTGTGTCTAATTAACTCGGGGCTTATAAACTGCTGGGTAAAAGAAAGGGAATAGCACAGCCATCCTCTGCAATTCTTACTTGATATTTCTCTTGCTTTCTTTCCCTTAATTGTGAATAAAAAAATGGCAGAGGGACTCATCACCTCCCTTGTACAACAATTCGCTACATTAACCTTGGATGAAGTTGCACTGATTTTGAATGCTCGGGGAGATGTTGCAAATTTCAGCAGCAAACTCCAAGATATCCAAGCTCTGCTTCACGATGCAGAGAAGAAACAAGTGGTCGAAGAAAGCGTGAGACGCTGGTTGGAGAAGCTGAAAGATGAATCCTTCGAGATGGATGACGTGGTGGACGAGTGGAAAACTGAAGTTGGGAAACGAGAAGCTCATCCTACTAAGAATAAGAACAAGGTACTCTTGTCATTTCTTTACAATTGCTCTTGTCTTGGCCAATTCAGTAACGTAACTTTTCGTCGTCACATTGCTTGCACCATAAGAGATTTGAATCAAGAGTTAACTCAGATTCATAACGAAAGAAGCATGTTTAATTTTCAATCCACCATAGCTGATGCAGTCAGTGTTGAACCACGCCCTATAACTTCATCTTTCGTAGATATATCTACCATATTTGGGCGAGAAGCTGAAAAAGATAGGTTGGTAAGCGAGTTGATAAGAGGCGAGATTAGGAGGAGTGATCAGCTTGTCATCCCAATTGTAGGGATTGGAGGGTTGGGGAAGACAACTTTTACCCAGTTAGTCTTTAAGGATGCACAAGTTCAAGCCCATTTTGATAAGAAGGCATGGGTTTGTGTTTCGGACCTTTTTGATGCCATCAAGATTGCAAAAGAAATCCTTGAACTTGTCAGTGGAATAAAAACTCAAGATAGTTCAAATGTATTGGAAAAATTATTAGAAAGCATCCAGGAACACATTAAGGATAACAAATTCCTCCTTGTCCTAGATGATGTGTGGACCGAAGACCAAACAAAGTGGGACACTTTAAATTTACCACTAATAATGCAAACTTGTGCTAAAGGAAGTAGACTTTTGGTCACCACTCGAAATAAGGGGGTTGCTGAAATAATGAGAGCAACCAGAGACATGATCATTTTGGAGAAGTTGAGTCATTCAGATTCTTTGAAATTATTCAACGAGGTTGCATTTCAGGATAGGGAACAACATAAGTCAAATAAGGGGTTTGGAGATATTGCTGAAAAAATTGTAAGAAAATGTGACGGTTTGCCTCTTGTTCTAAAAAATTTAGGTAGTCTCCTGTTGCATAAGGAAACAATTAGAGAATGGGAAGAAGTTCTCAACAGTGAAACATGGAAGGTAGGAGTGATTCAGGAAGAAGTTTTTCGACCATTATTACTCAGTTATTATGATTTGGCTCCAGAGATTAAGTGTTGTCTTTTATATTGTGCTACTTTTCCAAAAGATTTTGAGTTTAACAAAGAAATGCTTATCGAGCAGTGGATGTCACAAGGCTATCTTAATGTTGGAGAAAACATAGAAGAAGCAACAAAAGGTCAAGAAGTTTTTAATAAGTTAGTAATGCGATGCTTCTTCCAAGATTTCCGAAAAAATGCACTTACCATGGAAATAATGGGCTGCAAGATGCATGATACTGTGCATGATTTTGTACGGTATCTTACCCAGAATGAATGTTTTACTATGAAACCTACGATTACCCATGGAATAGAGACATCGAGTGCTAATGACGTAACAAAGCCACCACCAGGTAATAAGGTTCGCCATTTGACCTTAATGTTTGCACGAGAGGGGCCTTTTCCATCTTCTATATCATCTTTTGTGAATTGCGAAATTTTGCGAACCCTTGCCAGTTTTGATTCGAGAATTACTACCATAGACTCCAATCTGATTAGACAGTTGAAACGTCTAAGGACATTAAATTTGAGAGACAACCACATCGAACAACTACCTGAGGAGATTGGTGATTTGATGCATTTGAGGAATATTGATTTGTCTTGCAATATGTTGAGGCTGTTACCGGACAGTGTATGTAATTTATACAATTTGCAAACTTTGAGGCTTGATCGCTGCCAGAGCCTTGCAAAGTTGCCCCACAATATGGGAAAGTTGATTAACTTAAAGCATCTTCATGTGGAATTTTGTATTTCAATGAGGTACTTGCCCAACGGGATTGGGAGTATAAGGAATTTGCGAACACTGGACGGGCGCGGTTCAGCTTGTTTTTATTGTAGTGAACATGCCAAATCATTGACATTTGGAGATCTGAGAACGATGAATCAGCTTCGCCGTCTTGCCATCTTTATTGTAGGGATTGGGGAAGATGCAGCAAGTAAGGCCGAGAAAGCAGAATTGAGGAAAAAAGAACTACTATCTCATTTGGACCTTTATCTTTCGGGATACGACGACGACGTAGAAGCTGGACTAATGGATGCCTTACAACCACATGAGAATTTGGAGTCGTTAGAGATTGGTCAATATAATGGCTCCACCTGGCCGACTTGGATGACGACGTCGTATTTAACCAGATTGACAGTCTTCCATCTTGGTTACAGCCACTCCTCTGTTTTGCCTCCTCTCGGGAAACTGCCGTCCCTTAAAGTAATAAAGCTGATGTCCATGGATTGTCTGCGAGAGATTGGACGTGAATTTTTTGGAGTAACATGTTCAACAACAACATCATCATCATCATCCTTCCCAAGTTTGGAAACACTCTTTCTTGGCGACTTGTCCAGGTTTGAAAAGTGGGAATTGGGAGGAGAGGCAGAGGATTCTTCTAATTCCCAAATGTCAATAATGCCACGCCTTTCTTCCTTGCATATCGTGGAGTGTCCTAAACTGAAACAACTGCCAGACTTCCTCCTGCAAAATGCACCCCTGCATAATCTTCTCATCGATCATTGTGACAGCTTTGGCAGCCTTCCTGACGAGTTCATCTCCCGCATCACAAACGTCACAATTATCCAATATGAGGTTGATCCCTTTATTAGAGGAAGAAAAATAGATTCTGACCCAATTCGTTACTAATTTCCGAAAGGCGAACTCCGCCCTTTTATCTTCTGGTACGTAATTAATTAATTGCGCTAATATTTATTTGGTCAGGCATGTATATATATTCATGTATTCCTTTGTAAGAGTTTAAAACCTTGATGAATGCACAGTTGCACTATTAAGATATGAAGGTTTCCATATGTGGACAACTTAATGAACTCTCATATTTATAACTTAATGAACCTAACTTGACGAGTCCTATTGTATCTTTGAATTTATAAAACTTGGTTATGTCAACTTTTAAACCTATAAATAATTTTGCAGGTATGCATCCATCTATGGTATCACAAGCACATATATAAGTTCCTTTTGTTAGAGCAAGTCCAGTGGTCTTGTGAAGACCAGTTGCTACATGGATCTAGCCCCATTTTTGACAAAATTTGCTTCCAACGGGCTTGGGGAAACCAGGCCATAAGTGACCTGGGGCGAGGCATTGGGCTCTTTGTTCCCCAGCCGGTGGCTGACGTCAGCGAGCTCTACCAACATACAACACGTGCTGCCCACCAACCCTCCAAAGCAATGCCAACCGTTGGATCTATAATGTTATTGAGTAATTGAGATACTCAGTCAAGCTAATGAGATGCTATGGTAAGCTATCTACGTACCTCTTTACACTCTGGTACTCCTAATATATTATTGCTATCGATCCATATTCCAAAATAAATTTTTCGTGTACGTAGGATATATATTCGATCATATGCAAATGCTGATTGCTAAGGTCTTGAACTATTAAAAGATGATTTAACCAAGTTTGCTAAGACAGATATAAATGCATTCCATCTTGATCCACACATTCTATGCAGGTGGGATGTCAAGCAGATATAAACAATATATCAAGTAAATCAAGTAAACTTTTCTTGATTTCTGGCAGTGTTTGACTGATTGTCAGTTTCTTACCTTCACTAATATCTGAAAGTGAAGGTATTAGTGAAGGTAAGAAATATCTGAAAGTGATCCTATGTAATAGTTTAAAGACAATGGCCGTGACCCTAGAATCTTTCACTATTTAACAGATTCAATACACGAGTATTTTCAAAACTTGCCTTGGCATTGTGGCGCAGTAATTTGTCATCTGTATCAGAAGTATTCCTATATAGCCGTACTTGAAAGGCTTTAATTTTCACTTGGTTGTTCTTCTATTAGAATGTTACAATATTCAATATCTAATTTTCTTTGCATTGGATTTTCTTGACGTACGTAGTAGCTGAAGCCTTTCTGTTGCATGAAATAGAGGGAAGTCTCGACGTGACCCAAAGTCTCATTTGCATCTACTGTTAAGTTTCCACAACGCCCCTTCAGGTTGGTTGTCTTGTTATAATTTATATGTATATATACTTTCTTTAGTTGTTCTTTTGAATCATTCTAGAAAAAAGTCTTGAAGAAATGGATATTATATCATCGATAGTTGGCAGCGAACTTTTTTGGTCCTGTCTTGACAAAGGTTTGAATTTACTTTAACTGGATAGAGATGGCAAATGGGTACCCATGATACCCAAATGTCAACATCAATCGTCCATTTTCTCCTCCCTACAAGGAGGAACAGAGGGAGGAGGGAAGCAAAATGAAGAGTTGTCAATACCCATTTGCCATCCCCACTGGAAAAGCAGCATATAATAGTGGTCACAAATTTGCTTAAATTGAACATCTTAGAGTTCCACTTTTCCCAAAATTGTCCATCTTTTTTAATGTATCTTTCTCAGATTTTACACTACTAGACCTGCCAGTCTAGATTAAAAGTGCAACTACATGCAAACAACAGCTTCGAGCGAGTGATTAAAAACTACCAAGACATTTAGGGTGCTATGGATTAATGCCCCTGTTGTGTATATGACCAGATTAGAGATGCTGGTTACTTAACTAGATAAATGAATTTCGTCTTGATCAACCAATTTTATGCAGGATCGATGAAAGCAGCGATGCACTAGCAAGGATTACTGTCTTCCATTTTGCCATCTAAATTAGGTAATATCTCATCTGAAGGCTTGAATGTCCACTTGCTAGCTGGTTTTCAGATTCAAATTCACCCAAAGGACCAATGAGTTGGGGGAGTTCACTGAGGGTTGCGGCTCTAAACAACTTGGATGTACTTGGTGAAAACTGATTAAATTAAAGTTGAATCCTGTTGGATTCCAGTGAAAATCAAATTCAAGTGAAGATTCACAAAAAAGAGGAAGAACAGCATGACATATATGGGCTTTCTCAGCGAAGGAACAGAAGGCTGAAGTCCCATAGGCAGCTAGGTTTAGATTTCTTTGTTCACAAGGACTTGTTCTAGTAGTATTAGGATTGTGAAGAACCTATAAATAGCTTTTAGAGAGAAATATATCTTTCCCTAAGAGAGATTACTTTCAGAGAGAGTGCTTGTGAGCTTTTTCTTGGGTATAATTTGAGAGGGGTTGTGAGGAGTGAGATTACCTAGAATGGTTTATGATTATTGTAATCTTGTTCATTAGTGGATTCATTGTCATCGTTTTCCGAGGATGTAGGCAAATTGGCCGAACCTCGTTAAATTCTTGTGTTATTGTTTAATATACACACAATCCCAAACGTAACTTGGGCACCAAATCAGAAGCATAACCAGCTGTTTAGAAAAACAAAATATCTAGAAAGATTAAACCTTCACATGTAAGATAAAGATCAACTTTCAAGATCATTTTGTCACAAGGCAGTTATTCTGGGAAACAGGATAGGAAACAATTCTGCTATCCTCTGTGAAAAACAATGAGATGCATATGCATGATTTTACCTGAGTACCATGAGATCATGTTGGGCCTTCTTTTGGACTTGGGCCTTCAGACTTCATTTCCACGAGCCTGACTATTTAGTCAAAGGCTGTGTTTTGTTCAAAAGAGGATTGTCAATATATTTATGCCTACACATTTGACTGATTTGATATACTATTTCAGTTTTACCTGATTGAAATCACTTTCAAGATTCCATCAAGTTACACAACTGCCGCATGAGGTTTGTCGTATTCTAACATATGCTTTAATTCTGTCGAATTTATTTCGAGAAAATGCTTCAGAGAAATGCTTGTAAAAAACCAAAATGTGACAACCTTTATCTGTAGAACCAAACATTGGAGCGCGGGATAAGCATACGTTTGTTGCGGGGATTGATGTTATTTTTTCATTTAATTCTGGTGCATTTTGCAGGGCTTGACATGCATAGGCTGTGTACTCTGCTGTGGAAGCTGAAGCATGCAAAGGGTTTGTTTTGATTTATGAGGATCTTAAACTTGCTATTTCATACAACCACCAGCTTATCATAATTGTGGCTCTACCCATTTTCCATATTACATAGTACATACACTTGAGAGTTATGTGGAGGATCTCTTCTCTAATTCACTAATCACTACTGGCTGAGATTCATAAACTCCGTGCTTCCTTTTTTGCTTCTGATGGTGTGATCTCTCCGCCTTTGGTCCCTAGATCTTTTCTCTTGTACATTGTCTTTCCGCTTTGAATGTCTCCACGATTAACAAGTCGAAGGAACTATAAATCGAATGCCAAGAGACAATATTGCTAATCTATATTTTACACTACTAGTCCTTCTTCCCCCTCTAGGGACTCGTCTCACTCGACTTGGATTACTAAAACACAGTTGATAAACATTCAAGGGGTAATTTTTTTTTTTGGACAATTCAAAGGGTACGTAATTTAATGTGTCATGACAAAGAAGGGGGATGATTTTGATATGAAACGTCTAAATATTTATATCTTTTTTCGAACTACAAATTCCAAATTTTGGAAAAAAAAAAAAATTTCTACAAGTTCCAAGTTAATCTTTAGATAGAATTGTCATTTTGGTCACTGATCTTTGTCAAATTTGACACTTTGGTCACTAAACTTGCAAAAATATCACTTTAGTCACTAAACTAAAACATTTTCTATCATTTTAGCCACTTGTATATTTTAAAAAAAATTCTCTCTCTCTCTCAATTTTTGCTTGTGGAAACTTGGCTTCATATTTTTCGTTACTCGATCAGTTACTGGGGGGAGCCTAGGACGATCAGAAAGCAGAAAATTGGTGAAGTATTTACTATGAATTTAATGGAAAATTTTGTCTTGTGATTGTTTATTTGTCTTCATGTAGGGTGAATAATAATTTATTTGTTTAGGTTGCCCTAGGGGCTTTAAGTTGTATTCTTTTCGTTTTGTTGTTGTTTCATTTCTCTCATTAAAAAAAAATTATTTGTTTAGAAGATTATTAAGAAGATAGAGATAAGTGTTTGTTAATCGTTGCTTGTCATGCATTACGTAAGTTTATTTTCCAATTGGTCCAGCACTACCAACCCTAGCTACTTAATTATATCATGTAACGGCTACAGAGAGTCGTCTTGAAACTTTAAAATAATTCTTAGTTTAATTTTTTTGTTAGATCATTCGAACCAAACAAAATCTGATCATATTATAACACTCAAGTGGCTGGGAGCATGAAACACGAAAGACAGGGTTATATGCTTATATGTATATATATTAAGTTATTAACCGGTGTAGATCGAATTCGGAAATACAATACATTATATAATCGACTTGGAGTGTTTCCAATTGCTGGAGTAGTTGACATTGAGCTGTTCTGGAAATTTCTGTCTCTATATATAGGTATTAGGTAGCAGTGGCGGATTCAGAAAATCTTTATTGGAGGTGCAAGATTAAATTAGAGCGGCCGTTTGAGATAGAAAGGTACAATAATCAAATATATTCATGACAACAATAAAAAAAAATCCACATCGATAGAGTACTTAGAAAAAAAAAACTAATTCATTAATCGATAACATGAATTAGACTAAATTCTTATCGAATTAAAGCAATATTAGTCACACACTTGGAATATGAAAAAGAAAAAAATATATAGTCTTACAAAATCGTGAATTCGCATGTTAATGAGAATTCAATTATTACAATAGTCACAAAAATCATTCAAGCCTGAAAATTAGAATTGAAAATTAATGAAATTCTCAAATTCATAGAATTTAAATTAGTTAAGATACTTGAGTCAATATTCTTTTTAGGAAAAGTAAGGGCTGGTGCGGCTGCATCCCTCAAGCCCTTATCAATGAAACTGCAGAATACAAGGGGAGGTGATATAGTGCCTAAACCTCATATTACAATAAGTATTGAGAGAACATCCCGAAATAATATCAAGAATCTCTGCTAGATCTATGTATTCAAACATGCACCAAATGACAAGGAGTGCACGACTGGCTACTCCACATGCTTTACAATAATGATGGAACGCTAATGCAGAGCTATAAGACAATTAAATCAACTTTCCCACTATGCTACAAACCGAAAACTCCAACGACACTTCATTTCATCCTGTCACTAGAAAGTTGCATCCATTTGACATGCCACCACCCTAGGGGCAGACCAGACACTCAGAGTGCGTAAACTCACATACTTGAGTCAATGTTAAAAATTAGTAATTATAGAAATCTCTAAGAACCAAAAAGCCATATAATTACCTAGCAATTGCAAGATTCAAATATTTTTTTGTTGGACAAAATTGCAACATTCAATTGATTAATTCAACAGACCAGAGCTTTGCTTTGCCCAACAGCCTGGGTTGTTGGTGCATCCCGTTGTTTCCTTTATTGTTTTTACCTACTGTTTGTTTGGTTTTGTTGTTTTTCAATAAGCTTTGGCCTTTTATGGCCGTGTTTGTGTGTTCATTGCTAATCACCGCTGATCGAGTGATGACGTTCTTAGCCGAATCTATCTCGAGTATTCACTACTCAGGAGGCGGAGTTGACTCGCCCAACCTTCGCGGATTCTGAACCACTCTCCGTTTGGTTGCCGATATTTCTACCACTTGTTGGCACTTTGTCGGATTGGAGTCTTCATGGTCGTGATGACTGTTTTTCTTGCCTCATGGTGTACCGGAGATCTGTTTGCTCCTTTTGTGTCCCTTTGGACACTGGAAGTTATGTTCAGGCCTGTTGGTCTGACTTTTTGTTATAAGTAGTCTTGTTGTGGTTCCGGCTTGTATCGTTCATACTGCTTGTAACAGTTCCTTCCGTATGAATGAATTTCATTTTCATTTGATAAAAAAAGAAAAGAAAATCAAGCCATATATTGTCGGGTCCTCGATCGTCGAAGCTGGAGCCAAGTCATATCCAATTGACTTTGGGCAATTGTTATATAAGTTGGGAAGAAAGGGGATAGCACGCCCAGCCATATCCACTGCAATATTTCTTACTTTATAATTGCTTCCCCTTGCTTTCGCTGTTTCCGATTAATTTCCAACTTAGAAAAAAAAATGGCGGAGGCACTAATCACTTTCCTTATACAACAATTGGCTAAACCACCCTACGAACAGGCAAAGGAAGCGGTGACACTGGCTTGGAATGGTGGCAAAGACATTGCTGAATTCAGCAGCAAACTCCAAGATATCCAAGCTTTCCTTCAGGATGCGGAGAAGAAACAAGTGGTCGAGGAAAGAGTGAGACGGTGGTTGGATAAGCTGAAAGACGTGTCGTACAAGATGGATGACGTGGTGGACAAGTGGAACACTGAAATTGGGATACGAGAATTAGTTGTGAAACAAGAAAATGGAGGTGATAATTCTCCAGAGACTCAGATGGAGGAGGTATGTTTCTCTATTCTCACCCACTGCCTTTCTTTTTGCCAATCCCAATTCACTGAGGTAGCTCGTCGTCATAACATTGCTCGTACCATAAGAGATCTTACTCAAGAGTTAACCCAGATTCATAATGAAGCAATCATGTTCAATTTTCACCGCACCCTACCTGTCATTGTTGTTGAAAGACCTAATAATGCACGCCTGACTTCGTCTTTCGTAGATATATCCACAATATTTGGGCGAGATGCTGAAAAAGATAGGTGGGTAAGTGAGTTGATAAGGGGCGAAATTAGAAGGAGTGATCAGCTTGTCATCCCTATTGTAGGGATGGGGGGATTGGGAAAAACTACTTTTACCCAGTTAGTCTTTAGGGATGCACAAGTTCAAGCCCATTTTGATAAGAAAGCATGGGTTTGTGTCTCAGACCCTTTTTTGATGTCATCAAGGTTGCAAAAGCAATCAATGATCAACTTGGTAGTACCCAAGTTACTTCCAACGAGTTGAATCCTTTATTAGGTTGTATCCAGGCAAATATCAAGGACACGAAGATCCTTCTTGTCCTAGATGATGTGTGGACTGAAGACCAAACAGACTGGGATAGGTTAAGTTTACCACTAATAATGCAAACTTGTGCTAAAGGCAGTAGAATTTTGGTGACCACTCGAAAACAAGAGGTTGCTCGAATAATGGGAGCAACCAGTGACATGATTGTTTTGGAGAAGTTGAGTCATTCAGATTCTTTGAAATTATTCAATGATGTTGCATTTCAGGATAGGGAACGAGATAAGTCCAATAAGGGGTTTGGAGATATTGCTGAAAAAATTGTAAGAAAATGTGACGGTTTGCCTCTTGTTGTCAAGACTTTAGGTGGTCTCCTGTTGCATAAGGAAACAAATAGAGAATGGGAAGAAGTTCTGAACAGTGAGATATGGAAAGTAAAAGTGGTTCAGGAAGAAGTTTTTCGACCATTATTACTCAGTTATTATGATTTGGCTCCAGAGATCAAGAGTTACTTTTGTATTGTGCTACTTTTCCAAAAGATTTTGAGTTTAATGAAGAAATGCTTATCGAGTAATGGATGTCACAAGGCTATCTTAATGTCGGAGAAAACAAAGAAGAGGCAACAAAAGGTCGAGAAGTTTTTAATAAGTTAGTAATGCGATGTTTCTTCCAAGATTTCCGGAAAAATGTACTTACCAAGGAAATTATAGGCTGCAAGATGCATGAAACTGTGCATGATTTTGTACAGTATCTTACCCAGAATGAGTGTTTTATTATGGAGGCTATGAGTATCCGTGGAATAGAGACATCGAGTGCTAATGACATAACAAAACCACGACCAGGTGATAAGGTTCGCCATTTGACCTTAATGTTTGCACATGAGGGTCTTTTTCCATCTTCTATATCATCCTTTGTAAATTGTGAAATTTTGCGAACCCTCGCAACTTTTGATTCGAGAAATACTAGCATAAACTCCAATCTGATTAGACGGTTGAAACGTCTAAGAACATTGAATTTGAGAGACAACGACATCAAAGAACTGCCAGAGGAGATTGGTGATTTGATGCATTTGAGGTATATTGATTTGTCTGGCAATATGTTGAGGGAGTTACCCGACAGTGTGTGTAATTTATACAATTTGCAAACTTTGAGGCTTGATGGCTGCAGGGACCTTGCAAAGTTGCCCGACAATATGGGAAAGTTGATTAACTTAAAGCATCTTCATGTTGATTTATGTCCTGAATTGAGATTCTTACCAAAAGGGATTGGGAGTATAAGGAATTTGCGAACACTGGACGATGATGGTCCTGTTTATTGTAGTGAAGATGCCGAAGCACTGACATTAGGAGATCTGAGTATGATGAATCAGCTTCGCCGTCTTTCCATCAAAATTGAAAGGATTGGAGAAGATGCAGCAAGTAAGGCCGAGAAAGCAGAATTGAGGCAAAAAGAACAACTTTCTCATTTAAAACTCCATCTGCCAAAATTTGGAGTAGATGCTGGACTAATCAATGCCTTACAACCGCATGAGAATTTGGAGTCCTTAATGCTTTATGAGTATAATAGCTCCACCTGGCCCACTTGGATGATGACGTCTTATTTAACTAGATTGACAGTCTTTCATCTTGATGACAGCAACTCCTCTGTTTTGCCTCCTCTGGGGAAACTGCCGTCCCTTAAAGTACTAAAGCTAATGTCAATGCATTGTCTAGAAGAGATTCGGGGTGAATTTTTTGGAGTAGAAGAAAAAGAAACATCTTCAACAACAACAACATCATCCTTCCCAAGTTTGGAAACACTCTTTCTTGGCGACTTGTCGAGTTTTGAAAAGTGGGAATTAGGAAGAGGAGAGGCAGATGATTCTTCTAATTCCCAAATGAAATCCATATCAATAATGCCACGCCTTTCTTCCTTACATATTGTATGGTGTAGTAAACTAACACAACTGCCAGACTTCCTCCTGCAAAATGCACCACTGCAGAATCTTCTCATCGATCATTGTGTGAGCTTTGGCAGCCTTCCTGACGAATTCATCTCTCGCATCCCAAATGTCACAATTATTCCGTTCCAACATGATCCTTTTATTAAAGGAAGAAAAGTAGATTCTGACCCTCACAGGTAAAATCAAACTTTAGTTATATATGTATATGCATCATTCCAAACAAGAATTTCCAACTTTAGTTTTGTAGTATAGAATTTATTTTCTCGTATTTATGTCAGGCGCGCTTGAAGCATAAAGGACTCAAAATCACATTGAAGTTTTTCCAGCTGATGAGGTTCTACAAATGGAGCAAAGGTTGCAGTGCAACTAAGGTTTGATCTAGTTTCATGAAATGTTAACATTGCACCTTCTTACTGCAATCCTATGACTACATATGCTGGTTTCTGGTTTCTGATTGTACCTTCTTAATTAACTCCAACTTGAGAAATGAATTCCAGCCGTCCTCATCAACACTATTTGGGAAACTTGTCTTGCATTGTGCCATCCATTTGACATTGATGTACTTGCCTTGCATTCCAAGTTTTATAAATGACTATTGACTATTCTGTATCTGAAGTTACTCTTCGTAAGAGTTTAAAAGCTTGATGAATGCTGGTATTATAAGTTTATAACGCACATGACTATTCTGTTCCATATGTGGACAACTCAATGAACTTTCATATTTGTAACTTAATGAACCTAATTTGGGAGAGAACTCAAGTGTCTATTGCTAATTGGTTATGCATGCCAACTTTATTAATCTATAATGTTGCCGGTATGCATCCATCTATATATAATATCACAAGCTGCTTTTGTTATGGTTAGGATTGTCCCTTGAATGCGTATATGAACACAATGGCACCTCGATATCAAGATGAGAGAAAACTTCACAACAATCCCCAAATTCATTGCTTCACCATGTGATAAAAGTACCACATCAATTGAGCATCATCAAGAATCTTGCTTTTAAGGCAGTGACAGAAGCCAAGAGCTAGCATACTCCAGGGTCGAAGATCTTACCGGTTGCTTATGATACTTTTTTTGCCTCAACTCCAGATCCAGGGCATTTGCATTCACAATTTTGGTTTTATTCAAGTTACAAGTAAGTTCAAGGAGTGCAATTATAACATGTAAGAAGTTAGTAATCGATGTTTCACGCTTCTTGAGTGTTTGGATTAATTGAGACTATATGAAACCAAAATCATACATATGCAAAAGATAATAATTTATCGTTATGAAGTTTGCAGAAAATAGTGTATATTCTGAAGTCTGCAGTCTCTGGACTCCTCTAGACATGATGACACTCTGGTATTCCTCAACTGCGTAAGCCCAACTTCAAATAAAAATTCATTATTAATTTTCTTGTAATTGAGGTTGCATTATCTATATTGTGTAGACCACAATCTTCCCATGTTATTGGCTGAAAGCTTGAATCATAAGGACTTAGAATGTTGTTGGAGTTGTCAAGCTAATGAGCTGCTGTGGTAAGCTAGCTGAATCATAAGGACTCAGAATTATTATTATTATTCCTATCCTTATTCAAAATTAAAGAAATTTTTCTTGAAAGATATATCTTCAGTTCTTGACATCCCCACCAACAATCTTGATTATCATCATATGAGAGAAGACTAGTATTGTTAGTAATTTCATCATACTGAATTCCAATGATTACAAATGCTGGTTGCTAAGGTCTTGAACTATCAAAAGATGATTTAACTCCAGATAGATAAATATATAAATGCATTTGATCTTGATCAACACATTCTATGCAGGAGGGATGTCAAGCAGATAAACACTTTTCTTGATTTCTGGCATGCGTTTTACTGGTTGGTCAGTTTCTTGCATACATTAGGTAATTTATCACCATTATCTGAAGTTATCCTATGTAATAGTTTAAAGAGTACTTTTAGTTGCTAGTTATCAAATTCTAATGTCACTAGGTTCGATATGTAGTTTCCATGGCATGGGAAGAGTGGATTTGCGCCCAAGGTCTAAATTGAACTCATCTTCAAGTTTCCACCTGAACGCAACATGAGGTTGTTATGCTTTCATAAATATATATGCTTTAGTTCTTCTCCTCCATGCATAAAATTGCGTTATAGAAATGCTTCTAAGCCACAAATTTGACCATCTATGCATACCATTTATTTAGCTGTCAGAACATGCTTCAACTATAGCTTTAGAAATGAATGCCATATTGATCGATTAACACATTCAATTAATGCAGTTCCCAAAATTGCCTTTGCATTTTGGCATGACGAGGCTCTTAACAAGATGTGGTAGTAATTTGTCATCTGTATCTGAAGCATTTTTATGTAGCCGTTGAAAGCTTCAATTTTCAGTTGGTAGTTCTTGTATTCTAATGTTACAAAATTCAATGTCTAATTTCCATTGTATTGTATCTTCTTGCCCTAGTAGCTGAAGCTTTTTGTTACATGGAAGAGTGGAAAGTCTCGACGTGACCCAAAGTCTCATTTTCGTCTACTAATGTTAAGTTTCCACAATGCCCCCCTCCCCCCCCCCCCCCCCCGAGGTTGGTTGTTTTGTTCTAATATATATACTTTCTTTAGTTCTTTTGAATTTGCATTTTAGAAAAAATCCTTAAACAAATGCTTATATTTTTGTTATTTGGCAGCAATTTGGCCCTTTCATGACAAGATTCGAATTCAGTTAACTGGAGAAGCAGCATATCATAGCTAGTGGTCGCAAATTTACTTCAAATTGAACGACTTGGAGTTTCACTTTTCCTCTCTCTTTAGTAAGGTATCTTCCTCAGATTTGACACAACTAGACCTTCCACATGTCTAGATTAATAGTGCAACTATATGCAAAGGCATTTAGGGGATATAAATTAATGTCCCTTGGCCGCATTTGGTGAGTATGACTGGATTAGATAACTAGAATGAACTGGATTATATTACATTAGACTAGGATTGGTTTTAATCATGTTGGTGTTTGATGGAGTGGATTAGACAACTATATAACTAAAGTAATATTATGTGTAGAAATACAGGTTAGGGAGCTGTCTTGCATTCTGTCAGCCATTTGTGCCAGTGGACGAGGGTTACCTAAACAAGGTAATATCTCATTTGAAGGCTTGAATTTCCACTTGCTAGCTAGTTTTCAGATTCAAAATTAATGTCACTAGATTAATTCAGTATCTGATTTCCATAGATTAATGTCACAAGAAAAATAGTGACCGATACCTATGTGGACAATAATCCCAAGTCTGCGGTGGCTGAATTGTACATGACCCTCAGGTAGGTCAAACTTTATTTATATGCATCATTACAAACAAGCATTTCGAACTTTAGTTTTGTAGAATAGAATTCATTTTCTAGTAGAATCAAATCTTACGAAGATCGATTTATGTACAGTCGAGCTTGAAGCATAAATGACTCAGAATCGCATTGAAGTTTTTCCAGCTGATGTGGTTCTACAAATGGAGCAAAGGTAGCAGTGCAACTAAGGTTTGAGCTAATTGAGCATCATCATCAAGAATCTTGCTTTTAAGGTAGTGACAGAAGCCAAGAGCATACTCCAGGGTCAAAGATCTTACTGGTTGCGTATGGTACTTTTGTTGCCTCTTCAAGCAATGCTGGCATAGCATTCAACTCCAGATCAAGGGAATTAGCCTTTTCACTTTTGGTTTTATTCTTCAAGTAACAAGTGAGTTCAAAGATTGCAATATAACATTTAAGAAGTTAATGTGAATATCATATGCAAAAAATATAATATATCATCATGAGCTTGTGCAGAAAATAATGGAAGCACTCCTCAAAGTTGCAGTGTCTGGACACCTCAAGACATGATGACAGTCTGGTGCTCCTTAACTGCACAAGCCCAATTTCAAATGAAAATTCGGAATTAATTTTCTTGTACTTGAGGTTGCAGAATGTATCCTGTAGACAAAATCTCCACATGCTTAGGGGCAGGCAGGATTGAATCATAAGGACTCAGAATGTTGTTGACGCCTAAAATTGGTATCAACAGTTATATGACCTCATCGAGATTGAGGCTGACAATCCTCCATTGCCAGCTTAGCATGACCGAGCTGGTGGTGCACCAATACCCTAAATTAGGTCTAGGGCTTAGGTTTGCCATTGAAAATAAAACTTGAAAGAACATAAAAGAACACATAAATTTATAGTGGTTCACCCAATTCGGGCTACGTCTACTTTAGTGTTTGGATTTTCACTATTGAATAAGGAGAATAGAGAAGGATTACAAAGTGTTTGATCATTCGACCCAGCCTGTAAGGACTGGTTGATAGCTTTTGTGTTTAAGCTTCTCTTGATTTTTCCCTCTCCTTCCCCCCATTTTCCTCCCCTTGACAATGGGGTCTAATGACCTTTATATAGAAGTAGGCGTAGCATTACTCCACACATAGTAGCTCTCGTACGTGTCTTGTGATGATTAAGCTAACGTAGGCCAGTAGAGCACTTAGCAATAATGGAGCACTTAATGGCGCACTCGTCAGTGGCTCACTCGTCAGTAGTGCACTCGTTAATGGTGGCTGACGAGTCCTCAGTGGTGCATTAATGGAGCATTATCTCTCCTCAGTGGAGCACTATTGATAGTTTATTGAGCTCTTTGTCCTCTTAGGACTTGTAGATTTATTAGGAGAAGGTTTACCATGCACCTATATTATGATCTAGGTCCCATTGAAAGTCTACTCGGGTCAAGGCAAGCGTCACCTTGAGTAGTGCACGTGGTTAGCACTTGTTCAGTGATCCACGTCATATTGGGCCGACCACTTGGTCTCCTTGTGCCCAGCCCTCTTGGGGCTTGATCTCGTTGTAGCAATTCTAAGACCTCAAAGGTCATGATGGCCTCATGGGCTTATAGCCTTTCGGGTTCATATTGGAGCACTCCTTGAGTTGGACCTCTTGGGTCGTGATGACCTCTTGGGCTCATGGCCTCTCGGGTTCATAGTAGAGGACTCATTCAGTAGTGGACCTATGGTCCATTAATATATTTGACGACCTCTTGGTCTCATGGCCACTTGGGTTCATGATGAAGCACTCCTCAAGTCGTGGACCTGTGGTCCATTAATATATTTGTCCACCTTATAGGTGTTCTTAGCGTTCATGGGCTATTGAGGACCTCATGGTTCATCCGTAGAGTTCATATTACTAGCACTCATGGAGTCCTAGCATTGGAGCACTCGTAGCATACAAGCACTCCACCATTTGTGGAGCTCTTGACCATTTGTTGAGCCTCTTTAATATTTAGGATTAGCTTGGTCCTTGGGTAATTTTACCCTATCAACAAATGTCATTGGAGTTGTCAAGCTGATAAGGTGCTATGGCAAGCTAGCTACATACCTATATATCACCTCCTATTATATTACTCGTATTGTTATTGAACGAGAACTTTTTCTTGTAGCTAGGATACCCTAACTTGCAACATACATATATATTAGTGCTTGTTGCTGGAAAGCCTAAATAGCAGTTTGAAATATAGTTAACTTTTATCATCATAGTTATATGACTTCATCCCGCTCAGGTCTTTTTTCATTCAAATTTCAACATACTTCTATTAAAGCGTGAACAGTTTTTCTAGGATATGATGAATCATCAAAACTAAATAGGAAAGAACCGCCTGTCTGTAATGTACTTTTGAATTTACATGCAGAAGTTGAAATCTAATTTTTCTAATTGGTATTTTAACTTTTTAATGTTGTTTTTACTTGAATTTCATGTGAGTGTCTATCTAATGGTCAGGAGCCTCAGGACTGTCTAATATATGAAAGAGTGTCAACACAATGGGGAGTCAATATGGGGAGGAAATAAAGTTTCAGAAGACAGCTTTGCATTTGTTATTTTAGGGGTGGCCGGAGAAATACTGAAGCTCATGGCTTCACCTTCAGACAACACCGCTGCAACAAAGCATCGAGTATTAAACAGGGACAAAGATCTTTTTGGTTGCTTATGATATGTATGCTGCCTCTATCCTATAATGCCAGCACTAAACTCCAGATCAAGTGCATCTGCCTTTGCATTTTTGGTTCTACTTCTTAGAGTTGCAGGCAAGTGCAAAAAGCATGTTTCTTATTTGTATTTGAACTCAGAACAGAGGTTTTGAGGCTCATAAGGTCAGGCATTGATATTCCTTTGAAGTACTCTGATTTATATAAATCCATTGATTTGTGGATAAGGATACATCATGAGAAATTAATACCCAAGTCTTCCAAATAATCTGTGCATCGTCAGCCTCCAACAAAAATAATCTGTGCATTTTTACTTGAATCCCCTTAAAAATTTGACACATATAAAAAAGTATGTGTGGTGAAGCATAAAGAATTCAGAATTGCATTGTTTCTGTCAAACGTACTGATGAGTTTTATCGTAAGTGGTGGAGATCTATGGTACCAAGTGTTATTCATCATTTATGTCCTCTGCTTAGAACAATTTTAAAATTTTGTAATCTATGGTACCAAGTGGTGGAGCATATATTGCAGGGGAACTGCAGAAATTGAGTTAAGTTGCGTAGGATTGTTCGTCATTGTGTCCTTCTAATCTATATTTTACACTACTAGTCCTTCTTCTCCTTCTAGGGGGGAACAAATTTGCTGCCCACCCACTGTTGGGGTGGGCATTTGCCCTCCCAATGTAAAACTGACATGTGTCTTTTTTGCTAAACCTTGGTTAGTTTTTTTTTTTTTTTTTCTTTCTTTCTTCTTCAACCTGCAGCTCTCTCTCTCTCTCTCTCTCTCTCTCTCTCTCTCTCTCTCTTCCGGACTCCAAAATCTGGGATCCAAAAAACCAAAAGGCCTTGCCTTTGTTCGGGGAGTGGAGGTCCCAGAGGATTGGGAACGGTTGTGCTTCGGATGGGTGGCGGCGACGGGGGTTGATTCGGGAGTTGTTGATGGTGGTTGTGGGGGATGCGTTTCCGGTCTTGGGTTCGACCGAATGGGGTGGTCGACTGGTTTTCCTGATGTTCGCCGTCGTTTACTGTGGCTCGGGGGAAGAGAGAGAGAGTGGGGGAGAGAGGAGAGAGATACTGGGCAGAGAAGAGAGAGCGAGAGAGAGACTGGGGGAGAGAGGAGAGAGATTAAAAAATTGTTTTTATTAACTATAGTTAAGAGATGGGGCACGTGTCAAATTTTTAGAAGGTGGGCAATGCCCACCCCAGGTTAGGGTGGGCGGCAAATTTGCTCCCCTTCTAGGGACTCGTCTCACTGGACTTGGATTACTAAAACACAGTTAATAAACATTCCAGGGGTAATTTATTTTTTGGACAATTCAAAGGGTAATTTAATGTGTCATGTCAAAGAAGGGGGATGATTTTGATATGAAACTTTTAAATATTTATAGCTTTTTTCGAACTACAAATTCCAAATATTGGAAAAAAAAAAAAAATTCTACAAGTTCCAAGTTAATCTTTAATCAGGTATTATCTCTTGAACTTATTTTAACCACCACTGGTGGTCGAGTTGGTAAGAGCCTCCAAGTGTGGTACCCCCTCACCCGGGTTCGAATCCTGCCGACTGCGGATTGGAGTTAAATCTCAATTCATTATGTGGCTGGCCAGGGGGAGGAAGCGTTTTGACAAGATCTCCGACTGCAGATTAGTCCTTGAGCCTAGGAAGCCTTTGGGATACCGCGGGAGCTCACTCAAAAATCTCTTGAACTTATTTTCTTGTAATTACTGTTACAAAGAAGCCCTTCATTTATGCATCTGCTATAAAGGAAGGGTCCTTCTAGTTGAACCCAAGTAACTACTTACTCTACCCAACACATTTTTGTTTTTTGTTTTCCATTGCAGATAAGTGTCTGTTAATCGTTGCTTGTCATGCATTACATAAGTTTATTTTCCAATTGGGCCAGCACTACCAAGTACCAACCCTAGCTACTTAATTATATCATGGTAACGGCTACAGAGAGTCGTCTTGAAACTTTAAAATAATTCCTAGTTTAATATTTTTGTTAAATCATTCGAGTTGGTAACAGATGCAGGTCGGCTTAAAAACAAGGGAAAAAATCACGTTTAGTCCCTGAACTATGATTCGTTCGACACTTTCATCCCTGAAGTTTGAAATATATCACTTTCGTCCCTGAAGTTTGAAATATATCACTTTCGTCCCTGGCCGAGGGTTTTCACCGAATAAACCTCTGATTCCGGCCAAATCGGAGGACAACACCCACTGGGCTTTGAAGCCCTCCTTGAGGCGAGTTCAACGCCACCAACCTCGCCTCAAACCGTCGTCGGATGGCGGAGAATTTTACAATTAAAGTTTCGGTCACCATCGACTTTCGGGCTAAATTCGAGCCATTCTAGGCCGAATTGAGCTTAGCCCCAGTTATAAAAGTTACTCCTCTCATCCTTGCGAACATTTTGGCATAGGTTTTGCACAATTTTATTCCGGTCAGGGACGAAAGTGATAGTTGGTGTTGAAGTTCAGGGACGAAAGTGATATATTCAAACTTCAGGGACGAAAGTGTCGAACGAGTCATAGTTCAGAGACGAAAGTTATAATTATCCCTAAAAACAATTTATAATATAAGTACTGGTAAACAAAGTCTGATTTTATTATAAAACTTAAGTGCCTGGGAGCATGAAACGTGCACTAAAGACAGAGTTATATATATAATCGGTGTAGATCGAATTTGGAAATACAATACATTTTAGGGAAAATAATACTTTTAGTCCCTGAACTTTAACTCGTTCGACACTTTCGTCCCTGAAGTTTGAAATATATCACTTTCGTCCCTGAACTTCAACACCAACAATCACTTTCGTCCCTGACCGGAACAAAATGGTGCAAAATCTATGCCAAAATGTTCGCAAGGATGAGAGGAGTAACTTTTATAACTGGAGCTAAGCTCGATTCGGCCTAGAATGGCCGAAATTTAGCCCGAAAGGTACGGTGGCCGGAACTTTAACTCTTAAATTCTCCGCCGTCCAGCGATGGTTTGAGGCGAGGTTGGTGGCGTTGAACTCGCCTCAAGGAGGGCTTCAAAGCCCAATATGTGTTGTCCTCCGATTTGGCCGGAATCGGAGGTTTATTCGGTGAAAACCCTCTGCAGGGACGAAAGTGATATTGAATGTTAAAGTTCAGGGACGAAAGTGATATATTTCAAACTTCAGGGACGAAAGTGTCGAACGGGTCATAGTTCAGGGACTAAAGGTGATTTTTTCCCTACATTTTATAATCGACGTACTTTCAGTGTTCTCATTGCTGGAGTAGTTGACTTTGAGCTGTCCTGGAAATTTCAGTCTATATAATCTAGGTAGCAGAAAGGCAACAGCACAACCATTCTGCATTCTCAGTTCATCATATATCTCTCATTTATCCTTTTTCCCTTGTCTACCAATTTCTAACGTCAAGAATGGCTGATGCACTCATTTCAGTGCTAGTAGAAAAACTGGGTTCACTAGCCATGGAGCGCATAGAAGAAGAGGTGAGGCTGGTTTTGGATGTCAAGAAAGAAATTGAAGAGTTCACCGGAAACCTCGAAGCTATTCAAGCTGTGCTCGAGGATGCAGAGCAGAGGCAAGTGAAGGATGCCAGCGTCAGAAACTGGTTGGATAAGCTGAAAGAAGTATCCTACAAGATGGACGACGTGCTAGACGAGTGGAACACTGAAAGTCTGATACAAGAAGTTGAGAAGCAAGAAAGAGAAGGACCACAAGGTGGAAAAGCTCTTGCTACCAAGAAGAAGAAGGTATGGTTCTCTTTTCCCTCTCATTGCTTTTGTCTTGGCCAAGTCAATCGGGTGATTCTTCGTCGTGATATTGCTCTCAAGATTAAAGATCTGAATGAGAGGCTAACACTGATAGATAAGCAAAGACAAACATATAAGTTTCAATACTTAGAGAGAGGCATTGAACAACCTGAACGACAAAAAACTTCATCTTTTGTTGATATATCAAAAACTTTTGGCCGTGAAAATGAAAAGCACAGTTTGATAAGCAAATTGTTGACCGAGAGTAGTCAAGAAGAGAGGGGGATCCTTGTCATTCCTATTGTAGGGATGGGGGGGATGGGAAAAACAACTCTTGCCCAACTGGCCTACAATGATGAAAATGTCAAAAACCATTTCGAGAAGAGATTATGGGTTTGTGTCTCTGACCCTTTTGATGAGATTAAAATTGCCAAAGCCATCATAGGTGATGATGCCCCAAATTCAAATGAGTTAGATTACTGCTTGCAATGTATGTCTGAATCCATCAAGGGAAAAAGGATTTTCCTTGTCCTAGATGATATGTGGATCCCAGATCATAGAAAGTGGGAACAATTAGAGTTACCTTTAATGCAGAATAGTGCTAAAGGTAGTAGAATAGTTGTGACCACACGAAAACAAGAGGTTGCTACTATGGTGGGAACAAACACCCACATGATCCACTTGGAGGAGTTGAGTGAACAAAATTGTTTGTCATTATTCAATCATCTTGCATATTTTGGCCGGGGAAAAGACGAGTCTAATCTGTTTGGAGATATTGGTATGAAAATTGTGAAAAAATGTAAGGGTTTGCCACTTGCTGCGAAAACTTTAGGTAGCCTCTTGCGCAATAAAAAAACGAGGAAAGAATGGCAGGATGTTTTAGATAGTAAGATTTGGGATCTAGATGAGGTTGAGCAACAAATTTTCCAGCCACTATTACTAAGTTATTATGATTTGGCCTCAGAGATGAGAAGTTGTCTTTTATATTGTGCAACTTTCCCAAAAGATTATCGGTTTGACAAACACAATTTGATTGAGTTGTGGATGTCACAAGACTATCTTAATCTGAAAAGAAACAAAGAAAAGAAAAAAGTAGGTCATACTATTTTTGATAACTTAGTAATGCGATCTTTTTTTCAAGATCTAGAGGAAGATGTGATTGACAAGACTACTATGCATTGCAAAATGCATGATATTGTGCATGACTTTGTGCAGTTCCTCACAAAGAATGAATGTTTGATTATGGAGGCTAAAGATGATAATGATGAGATAGAGTCATCCCCTGCAAACAACATAGTAGAGCAAGTGAATGATAAGCTACGTCATTTCACTTTAATGTTTGCACCTGACGGTCCATTTCCATCTTCTATTTCATTTGAGCATTGCAAAAATTTGCGTAGTCTCGCAACTTTTGATTCCAAAATCACCGTTATGGACTCGAATTTAATTTCACAATTGAAATGTCTTCGGACATTAAATTTGAGTCATAATGACTTAAAAGAAGTTCCAAAGGAGATTGGTGAATTGATACATTTGAGGTATCTTGACTTGACTAAAAATGGTTCTTTGGAGGAACTACCAAACACACTGGGCAATTTATGCAATTTGCAAACCTTGCGCCTTCTTTCGTGTTATAAACTTAGAAAACTCCCTGAGACCATGGGAAAGTTGATAAGCTTGAAGCATCTTTATATTTGGGATTGTAGTCTTCTGATGCACTTGCCAAAAGGTATTGGGAGATTGACAGGTCTGCAAACACTAGATGAGTGTCCTCTTTATGGTAGCGACTCCGAGGAGGCATGTACATTTGGAGATTTGGGAAGGTTGAACCAGCTTCAGGGTAGGTTCAGGATAAAAGTTTTGGGGGATTGGAGGGATACCAGTGAGGCTGATAAGGCACATCTTGGTAATAAAAAACAACTTTTTCATGTGGAACTAGATTTTGCAAACTTGGAAAGCAAGAGAAGAAAAAGCAATGTAGAATTACTAGATGTCATGCGACTACCACAACATTTGGAGTCTTTAACCATTGCTTGGTATGAGGGCGTCTGTACCTGGCCCAATTCAATTATGTCATTGAACAATTTGAGAATTCTCTCTCTTTTTCGTTGGACTGAGTGTGAAATTTTGCCTCCACTTGGGAAATTGAATTCCCTTGAAGAACTGAAAGTATTCGATACGAAAGTCAAAAAGGTTGGAGTTGAATTTTTGGGAATAGAATCTCAAACATCCTCCTCATCATGTATTTTATTCCCAAAACTGAAGAAACTTGAACTTGAACAAATGCCGGAGTGGGAAGAGTGGGAAGGAGTGGAAGGGTGGAAAGAAGAGGATTCAGCTGAAATTTCAGTAATGCCATGCCTTTCTTCCTTGCGAATTGATAGCTGCTCTCGACTGAAAACACTACCAGACTTCTTGCGAAAAGCATCACTACTTAAGGATCTCACCATAAGTGGATGTGGGACTCTTGCCCAATGTTGCCAAGAAGGCAGCGGAAAGGAGTGGTCCAAGATCTCTCACGTCCCAAACATCAAAATTGAAGCCCAATCATGGTTTGAGCAAATTTATGCCATGTATTATGGTGGTGACAATGTTGATGATGATGAGGATGAGAATCAATGATCTTGCCAATCACAGGTACGAATTGAGTTTGAGTTCCTCTTTATGTTCGTTACCATATATATGTAATATATTACCACCATCACTTTTTGGTTTTTATTATTATTATTTATAAAATCTTCAATGCGAGTTTGCTTAATGGTTAGGACTTGGGACAAAATAAGGTGCCACAACAACGCTACCATTGCAGCAAGCACAGCAGGATCTAGTTTTTACAAGTTTGGTATCGTACTGCATGCGGGATCGATGTGCATCTGCCAATACGTGTTTGGTTTTATTTCTTCAAGTTTAAGGCAAGTATATATAAAGCAGTACGTTTAGTTATGACATGAACTTCGAAAGGGGCTTATATTTTTTTGGCTCATAAGTTGATGCACTAATATCATTGTGCTCAGCTTAATCTCTTGATTTGACACTATAAGCAGCTTACACAACAACAACAACAAAAAAAAGCAAAAAGTACAAATTTATGATAATGCGTTTTTCTCTGGACAACTCATTGAAACAGTCTCTTGGTTAGCAGGGCAGAAAGAGAGATACAAAGAAGACTGAGAGAGAGAGATGGGGAGAGCTCCATGGTCACCTGAAAATGCAAAGCTTAAAGAGTACTATATGAAAAGGCATGGGAGTACTGGAGGGCATTGGATGCCGGTAACTTCCTGCTAATTTTCTCACGCGAAATCATTATGATTTTCCTTCTAGCTAACTGGTTTGTAATAATTAGTGAATTAATTGCTTTTGGAGTTTAACCACAGGTCTTAGGAGATGTGGCAAGAGTTGCAGATTAAGATGGCTCAACTATTTCTGGTCCAAAATTAAACATGGAGAATGTTCTTGTGAAGGAAGATAGATTAATTATCAGCTAGTGGTGGAAGCAGCCAAGCAGGTAACTTAAAATTATCTTATCCTTTTTTGGGGTAAATCTCATTTCTTCATATTATTTTTTTAGGTAGTCCTTTACCATCTTCCACATCAGGGTTTTCTTCTCTCACATCTACTGAAGATGTTATTTAAAGTGATTGAAAAGAAAAAACCACAAGAATCACCAATTTTTCTTTCTTGGATAGAGTGTGGGATCAAAGAAAATTATTACATGTACAAGAATATTCAATTTCTTGGTTCATGGATCTCATGCCAAGTTCAGATTTTCTGCATGTCTTGTGCTCACTCATATTTCTTCTAATGGATAATGAGTTAATGACATTACCAAAATGCAGGCGGTCAATTATAGCAGCTCAGTTGCTTGTAAGGATGATATTAATGATATTGAGAAGTACTGGAACACCAAGCTCGATCAAGAAAAAACTCATGATGGGAATCCTCATCACTCAGCCACCTTATCATCTCTTCTCTCAAATCCCGATGAAGTGCTGGCTTTACTTATTTGGTTGCAAGCATTTCTTCAAGTTACAGGCAAGTGCAAAGCAGTTTAATTATAAGTTTATAACATGTACTAAACCAGTTGTATCTTTTGTTAACTTATAACAGTTAACAGTTGTATCTTTTGTTTTGGCATTCATTTGATTGATTGGTGAGGCTCTTAACATAATGTTGTAATTTTCCATCTGTATCTGAAAGACTGAAACAATCGTATGTCATAAGTTTTAAAGGCTTAGTTTGCTTTTGTGAGTTGTCAAATTCTAAAGTCAATAGGTTTGTTATCTAGTTTCCATCAGATGAATGTTAGTGTTACTCATCCTTTATGTCCTCTGCTTAGATTGATTCTTAAAACTTCGTATTTTATCTCATAAATATTGCAGAGTTTGAGTTAAGTTGCATGGGATTGTTAGTCATTGGGTCTTCTTAATGCTATCCAATCTGGTTTCTAACTGTTTGATCTACAAAAACGTAGATTTAATTACATCTTGAATCTTGATCTCAACACATTTTATGCAGGAGGATTGCCTTGCATTCTTGCATCCATTTGACTGATTGATGTGCTCTTAGGGTTTTACTCGATGTGCTCTTTGGGTTTTACCTAATCTAGGTAATTTATCATCAGTATCTGAAGTAATCCTATGTAAGAATTTAAAGGCTTCAGTACTAGTTTTCTGATTCTAAATTTCTAATTAATGTCGTTAGGTTGGAATTTTTTTGTTAATTTTAGGGGCTGAAGCTTTTTGGGCCATGGAACACAGGGAAGAGTGTATATGCATGCCCCAAAGTCTCAATTTAAATCACTTGTAAGATATTTTCATCAAGTGATCGACAAAGGCCACATGATGAGGTTTGTTGTATTCTAATATATATATGCTTAAATTCTGTCGAATTTATTTCGAGAAAAATGCCTTAGAGAAATGCCTGTAAGAAACAAATTTGACAACCTTTATATGCCAAACCAACTGGGTGGCTCATTGGTAGTTTGTCCCCGCCTCCTGCTATCTGTTCCAGGGATTTCTGTCATTACTCCATTTAATTCTAGTGCATAGGCTTTTGAACTCTGCAGTGGACGTTGAAGTATGTGCAGCTATATATTGAGGATCTCAATTCTCAAACTTGCCATATTGTCAAACCACCAGCATATCATACTTGGTGGCCGTACTGATCCAGTGATCTCGTTTCCATGGTACAGTTGGGAGTGATGTGGAGGATCTATTCTTTACTTGCTGAGATTCATAAACTCCGTGCTTCCTCTCTGTTGGAGTTGGACTAGCTAGCACTCATCAATGAAGCTAACAGTGCTGTTGATTGTTCTACAAACCAAGCTTGCTAAGCAGAGGTTTTGCAATGAAATGGGGGTCCTTGAATCCCCAACCTCTCTTCTATCTGTGCTTTCTCGAGACAGTTGCCTTGTACCTTTTTGGCTTCAGCTGGTGTGATCTCTGCCTCCGGGCCCTGGATCTTTTACATTTTACCTTTTTTTGTCTTTCCTTTTTCTTGTTATGAACAATGGCTGGTGAGCCTTGCTTTGTATTTATCTTTTTCATTCTCATCTTCCGTTTTGATTTAGGTATTTTGTAGCCATAGGCTGTTATCCCCCACGTTTAATTTGTGTGTTATTTCCCTTGTATTCTATTTTACTTTGAAGAAAACAGAGAAGAAAAAGTGAAGAGCTTTGAAGATTTACCTTTGAAGCTTCTTCATGAAATCTCAAAGCTTAAAGTGGTTGTTGTTAGGGATTCAAGAAAGAAAGACCGACAGAGGTAGAGAAGAGAGAGAGACGTGGGAGGGAAACTCTGAAAATCTGAAAATTGAGAAAAAAGACGTACGCGAGATTTTGAGAGTGAAAGAGGAGAAAAAGAAAAACGCACTGTTTAGACTAAAAGTAAGGCAAAAGAAAAGTCAGACAATCCTAACAACATATTCATATTGGAGGGCCAGGATGACTTGGTGAGGAAAAACGAGATCCTCTTCTCATGTCCTATGACATGTTTTGATGAGAGCATGGGAAAATTTTTCATTTAAACATTGAGGGTCACACCGTTTTTATAGCCTCCACGACAACACACTACTAGTGCTATGAAACTTACCGCGGGTACCAAACACTGTTGTCCCAAAACCAAACAATGTGCTGAGCAATGACTATCATCATATAATTATACGACGATTACACGATGTCAAGCTATATATATATTGACTTGGTGATCCTTTGATAGTTTGATCAATTAATTAAATTTGTACGCCGAGTTAATATAATCAACCTTAATCAACCACTGGGTTGCATCTATTGGCTTGGGTATAGATTTACCCTTTACAATTGGTTTGTACGTGTTGTTCACTTTCTTTGATCATTCAGTTTGACAATTGAATTATTGGCATTCCAAATGATCCGTTGAGACCCGATCCTATTGAATTCATGTATTTGGTGATGTGTGACAGACGGCTTCAAATCGTCTGTCCCCGTTTCCCTGTCTCCTTTCCTGTCTCCCAGTCAATTTTTTACACGTGTCCTGCCACCTAGCATTACTTAACACCCATCTAACTCTGTTAGCCTTCTTCATTTTCTTGCGTTAAAAAAAATAGTGCGTCTCTTCCATCGGTCCATCCTCTCTCTCTCTCTCAAACAATAATGCGATCTCTACCACTCAAAATTCATATGAATATCTCTCTCTCAAAAATCAAAATTCATCCTCTTCCTCATTCTTTCCCGATTCATTCATTATCTCTACCACTCACACCTTTCAAATTAAAATTGTGGTGCATAGAACCAACCCATTTCAGAATTCGGATGAATTTAATCTGCCATAGGCCGGTGAGTACAAATCATCTTTGACTCTGAGAAAAGAGTTCAAAGCGGGAGCGAGGGCCATAGAGGCTGAGATGCAAAAGGTGCACAAGGGGACCTCTCTTTCTTTCTGCCTCATCTGGTCTTCTCTCTCATGGCTTTGGTTTTAACAGTTGTAGATCTAGAGGTGGAATAAATGATTTCAATTTCCAGATTTGGTGTCATGCCCATATATATCACGGCTGGGTCCTTTGGACTTCGCTTTAAACCAAGAGTGATTTGGTATCTTGGTGTTTGCATGACAAGTCTGCTTCATTTCTGACTCTCTTTCACTCACTCAGTCACTGGTCTCTCTGTCATAGATCGGTCATGGAGCAGACTGGAGAGGAAGACGAAGATGGAGGAGATTCCCAGTATTTTAATAAAGAATATTTTTTTTAACGCAAGAAAATGAAAAAGGCTAACAGAGTTAGATGGGTGTTAAGTAATGCTAGGTGGCAGGACACGTGTAAAAAATTGACTGGGAGACAGGAAATGAGACAGGGAAGCGGGGACAAACGATTTGAAGCCGTGACAGACAATTGCTATAATTAAGATTCGAGGGGTAAGCATATTGCATATATCTTCCCACTATGTATTGTCGGGGCAAGCATGCATGTATCCTTCAGGCTTCAGCACACTGACCCCCTTCCCAATGAGGTAGAATTTCATTCCTTTCGAACCAAAGGAACCAACATTATAATTGCAAACAAATCAAAGTGATATGGATCAAAGTACTTTATATTTTATAAGCTTCACCTTGTAGTGCATGGTAAAGCAGATATTTCTTCCACACGTTTTTACTTCCAAATTGCATGGGCTGCACCTAGAGGTGGCAAATGGGCCGCTAGGCCCGAGCCCGGCCCGAACCCGGCACGTTAAGAAGCGGCCCGGCCCGGCCCGAACTCGTTATAGGCCCGGCCTAAGCCCGGCACATTAATTTAACAGGCCGGGCCGGGCTGAGAAATATTGGTCCAAAAGCCCGGCCCGATCCAAGCCCGTTTTAGGCCCGGCACGGCCCGAGCCCGATAAATTACGGGCCGCACCCCGGCCCGTTCATGAGGCGTGGATATATATATATATATATAATTATATATGTATATATATAATTATATATACATAAATATATATAATTATAATTATATATGTATATAATTATATATGTATATATTATATATAATTATAATTATATATACATAAATATATATAATTATAATTATATATACATAAACTAATCAGAACACCGTTAGATCTGATAAGAACCGTTAGATCTGGGAGGAGTAAAAATATGTGTCAAAATATGTGTCTCAGGATCCGGATCCATATATAATTATGAACAACAAGCATTGTTTGTATGAATTTTGTGTAGTATTTATGTTTATTGTATTAATTTTATTTCAAAATAGAACTATTTTTTGTTTTTATCGAAAAAAAAAAAAAAACTAGTTTTCGTTTTCTTACGGCCCAAGCCCGGCCCGGCACGCTATGGACTTGGGCAGTGGGCCGAGCCGGGCCTAATGTTTGAGTATATGGGCCGGCCCTAGCCCGGGTCCGATAAGAAATGGGCCGACACAGGCCAATCCGAGCACGGCCCATAATCCGATTAAATGGGCCGGGCCGGGCCGGCCCTTTTGCCACCTCTAGCTGCACCGAAAGCACATGCATGGTTGTGCCAGGTGACCTCGATCGATGCACTTTCTTTGAGAGTGATGGACAATTGCTATAATTAAGATTCGAGCCTGCTCTGCGGGCATGGCGAAAGCATATATATTCCCACTATATATTGTCGGGGCCATAAAGCTAGTTGACCATTAAACAAATGGTGGGTACGTACAATAAGGAGATAGCTAGCTAGCTTATCCCTTACTCATGCTTTCATGTTTCCACTAATTGTCAACCAATTTCAAACTCGAACAAAAAATGGCTGAGGCAGTATTCATCAGCCTCCTTAATTGTTCAACAATTGGCTTCGCTAGTTTACCACCAGATAAACCAAGGGGTGAAACTGGTTTTGAATGCTGAGAAGGACGTTCAGAAATTCAGCCGCACCCTCAAACTTATCCAAAATGTGCTTCAGGATGCTGAGAAGAAGCAAGTGTTGGATCCTAGCTAGTGTGAGAGACTGGTTGGATCAGCTGAAACACGTGTCGTACAAGATGAATGACGTGCTGGACGCCTGGTACACTGAGATTGGGAAACGAGAAGCTGAGAAACAAGAAAGACGAGCTTCTGATGGGGGGAGGTACGTTTCTCATTTCCTTCCAATAGCATTTGTCTTGCCCAATTCAGTGAGGTAACTCGTCGTTATAAGATTGGTAGTACCATAAAAGATCTGAATGAAGATTTAACTCAGATTTGTATTGACAAAAACAAGTATAGCTTTCAATCCACCATGCCTGCTGCAGTCAATGTTGAACAACAACGTAATCCACAACACCCCTTCAGCTTCGTTGTCTTGTTCTAATATATATGTATATACTTTCTTTAGTTGTTCTTTTGAATCATCCAAGAAAAAGTCCTTGAAGAAACGGCTTATATATATCATTGTTATTTGGCAGTAAACCTTTTTGGTCCTGTCTTGACAAAGATTTGAATTTATATATATAACCGGAGAATATAGATGGAAAATGGGTACCCAAATTTAAGGTATCTTTCTCAGAATTTACACTACTAGACCTGCCACAGTCTAGATTGAAAGTGCAACTATATTGCAAACAACAGCTTGGAGCGAGTGATTAAAAACTACCAAGACATTTAGGGGCTATGAATTAATGCCCCTTGTGTGTATATGACCCGATTAGAGATGCTGATTACTTAACTAGAAAAATGATTTTTGTCTTGATCAACAATTATTATGCAGGATCTATCAGAGCAGCGATGCACTACCAAGGATTACTGTCTTGCATTCTGCCATCTAAATTAGGTAACATCTCACCTGAAGGCTTGAATTTCCACTTTGCTTGCTAGTTTTCATATTCAAATTAATGTCGATCACTAGACTAATTTAATATCTGATTTCCATGGATTTTCTTATCCTCGTGGGGATTAACCGCATAGTAAAGAAACAAAATCAATTCTTTAAGGATTTGAAAAATGTATTTTTGCTAGCATAATAGCAAAAATAAGCATGGTTTTGCTAGCATATTCCACTCTAGGTCTAGGCCATAGGTGCCAAGACCAAAAAAATATATCAAGTTAACAACAAAGAGCAGAGACCAAAACATAAAATCATTTTCAAGGTAACAACAAAAGCAGCTTTTTTGGACATACATCAGCCCCAAAGTAGACAATTTTACAGCAATCATGACAAAGCACCTCAATATGTCTTATATGCATAGTTGATGTAAAAAAAATGTAATCCCTTTACTAGAGCACATAGCTTCTCAGCAGCTTTACCGTCCTTCGACCACAAAACAACAAGCGATTGTGATGTTCCACCCTCTAAGCTCTTCTATTGATTGTCACCTTTAGATTCATTAGGTTTCCTCTTAAACTCATTCGTTGGGTGTTTTATATGCTCATTCAAATGGCTCATTCCACGAGATTCCACCTTCCTTGATTCCAGAACTTTCACAACAACAAGTCTAACAATCTCATCCTTGAAGTCAGTGAAAAACTTCACAATTCGTCCAACATTTTCACGCAATGAAGACAACACAAGTTCAATTCATGCAAGTGTTGAACCGACACTTACACAATCTGTTTTGACGGCATCCAAGTCAGCCTTCATTGTGGATAGGTCCTTTAGGACTAGATTCCTAGAAGACTCATCCACAATGAAGGTTGACTTGGATGCCTTCAAAACAGATTATTTTGTGTAAATGTCGGTTCAACACTCGCACGAATTGAACCTAGGTTATCTTCATTGCGTGAAAAGGTTGGACGAATTGAAAAGTCTTTCGCTTACTTCAAGGATGAGATTGTTAGGCTTGTTGTTGCGAAGGTCCTAGAATCAAGGAAGGTGGAGTCTCGTATAATGAGTCATTTGAATGAGCATTGTTTGCGCTGGAAACCGCAGGAGAGAGTCAAACAGTCTCTTTTGTAGAGTGCGGGCGTGCCAGTACCACGGGGTACGTTTGATGTAGTCGATGTGTGCCACTTCTTGCTTCTGGATCAAACGAATATAGACAGAGAGAGCACTAACTCTGTCGGTTCGTACGTGCAACGCCTAAACGGAATTAGGTCTTTGAACGTGATCTCCTGCGAACGCAATAATCGATACTTCCTCAACGCTGAGCAAGCAGAGCAATCAATTGGGAAGGCTTGAGAAAGCACTTGGGTTGCTAAAACGTGATTTTAGCTTCGCTGTGAGTCGCTGGTTTTGCTCCGGAGAGGCTTTGGTTGCTAGGGTTTGCTCCGGGGAGGCTTGTGTGCAAAGAAATTGCTTGTAGGTTGTATTGATCGAGAGAGAGCCGTCATTCGCCTTAAGACCCTCTATTTATAGAGATAAGCCGGCGAATCCTTATTAAACAAGGATTATAAATTCTTTCCGTAGCGGGACTCTCACATATAATTAATGTAATTAACTATATACGTAAATCACTTTCCTTGAATCATAAGGCAAACGCAAAGCAAGAATCTGCCTCCTATATAGACTCAAAGGTATTTTGGGCCGCAACAATCGGTCCATGGGCTGTAATACAAACCAACCAGCCAAATATTCATTTGGGCTCAAACAAGTATATAAAACACCCAGCGAATGAGTCTAAGAGGAAACCTGATGAATCTGAAGGTGACAATCAATAGAAGAGCTTAGAGGGTGGAACATCACAATCTCTTGTTGTTTTGTGGTCTAACGACGGTAAAGCTGCTGAGAAGCTATCTGCTCAAGCAAAGGGACTACATTTTTTTTATATCAATTATGCATATAAGACATATTGAGGTGTAACCTTGAAATGATTTCTTACTTTGGTCTCTGCTCTTTGTTGTTAACTTGATGATTTTTTTTTGGTCTCTGGTTAGGAATACAAACTTGTCTTGTCACCAAGGGCCTAGACCTAGAGTGTGGAATATGCTAGCGAAATCATGCTTATTTTAGCTATTATGTTAGCAAAATACATTTTTGAAATCCTTAAAGAATTGGTTTTGTTACTTTACTATGCGGTTAAGCCTCATAGGGGATTGACCCTTAACCTAGCATGGAAGAGTGGATGTGACCCAAACTGATCTCATTCAAATTCACCAAAACGACAAATGATGTTAGGGAGTTCACTGAGGGTTGCGGCTCGAAACAACTTGGACTTGGTGAAAACTGATTAAAGTTTTCACTGGTGGCTCAAAACAATTTGATTCCATTGTTGGATTCCAGTGGAATCAAATTCAAGAGAAGACTCACAAAAAAGAGGAAGAACAGCATCACACGGGCTTCGTCTGCAAAGGGACAGTAAGCTGAAGTCCCAAAGGCAGCAAGATTTAGATTTTTTCGTTCACAAGTACTTGGAGATTTGTTCTAGTAGTATTACGATTGTGAAGAACCTATAAATAGCTTTTAGAGAGAGATCCTTCCCTAAGAGAGATTACTTTGAGAGTGCTTGTGAGTTTTTTCTTGGGTGTAATTGGGGCTCTCTATTGAGAGGGGTTGAGAGGAGTGGGGATTACCTAGAGGAGTGGTTTTTGATTGTAATCTTGTTCATTACTGGATTCATTATCATCGTTGCCCGAGGATGTAGGCAAATTGGCCGAACCTCGTTAAATTCTTGTGTTATTGTTTATTGTCATGTGTTGTTTTGCTTGCATTGAATAAATTGAACTGGAGTGTACCTATGGACCAATTTAAACAATTAATTTGCCCTTCATGCGGTCAATACGTCTGTTTTTGAAGGTATTAAATTTTCAGTTTCCAAAGAAAATGAAACGTAATCGTTCAACATGACTGAGGTAGCTAGTAATTAAAGATATAGCTTCACCATGTCCTATCTTGGTAAAGGAAGGACCCGATCGACAAACTCAAGAAGTCAAGATCTTCTATTTATAAAGAAAATGTCTTTAGACTAAAGTCATAGACAATGAAATATTATGTCTGAACCGTCAAAAATAGTAAAATTACTAGCAGTATAGGTTATACTCAAGTTAATAATTCGATAGGAAAATAGTATCTAAAACATGAAGAATAGGAACATATATAATGAATTGGAATCAAACCTTAGTGGTATCAATTGAGGAGTATAGCACATAGTGGTATTATTTGGTTTATGTTCTTACTGAATTTGTTGAACATATATATGGTAGTTAATTAATTGACTAACTACGTTCTCATCAATTATATATAAAAACAACCTTATCTACAAACTAGGAGTCCCAAATGGACTGATGCTGCAAATCATCACCGTCATAGAAAAACATAGACGACGACACGTCCTCCCCTATAAACAAATTCTCGTCACGATGAGACATGTACATGTACTGCGTCCACATCTTTGGCGAGTCCAATGGCGACTCATTAATCGCCTGGATTTGACTCGGCGACAGTCCCACCGTCACTGGAACTGCCCCACCACTCGAGCCACCAGCCGCCTCCGTCGAAATAGACCCCATTGGCTGTCTCCTAAACCTCAATGCCGCCTCTTGAGCCGCCAACTGCACGTCCGAAGGACTCGAACTCGCGGGCCTCGGAAGACTGTCAACCATTTCGGGAAAGTTAAGCAACACCGCACGTCCTCTGAGGTGCAATGCCGCCACGTCGTAGGCGGCAGCCGCCATTTCCGGGGACTCGTAGCTTCCTAGCCATATTCGTGTTTTCTTTCCCGGTTCGCGGATTTCGGACACCCATTTTCCCCATTTTCGCTTGCGTACGCCTCTGTATTTCGCTGCAGGCTCGTGTACTTGTTCCATATCCATGAGGGTTTGATTGATTTCTCGGGAGCAGGTTTGATTATGAGAAAGAAGAAGAAGAAGATAAATTTGGAGTTTGTGAAGTGTCTGAGTGGGGTTATATATGTTTGTTATAATATGCATGCGGTGATTATTATAGCATTATTGTGATGTGTAGTAGCTTCCGAGTAGCTACGTAAAGTGGGAAGATGCTGGCAATTTGAACATGTGCAAGTATTTTTCTTTAAAATTTTGAAACAAGTAATCACATCTTGCCACGTGATTTTGTTATATGTACACACGTGTATATATTACTGTGTTATATGTAATACTTCAAATATTGCAAAAAAAAAAAAAGGGTGATATTTCAATTCAAATGGTACAAGGATGTTACTGTGCTACATTTTCACGTACGTGTTCATTGTTTAACACTTTTAACTTCAAGATCATTTCTAGAAACTCATTTAGCTATTGATTTTCAGACCACAATAGTCAGCTAGCAATCAACCATGCATTGGTTAGTTATCTTTATGATCATTTCAGTAATATCGGAAACATTTTATTCTACATCATAGTTATTTATTTAAACGAATTTTCTAATGTACGTATGTATTAACTTTTTAAGACTGTAGTATTTTAATTAGTACAAACTTACAAATATTAACCGCTTGTTTGTTTGTCAAAATATTACCCCACCTCTCTCTCTCTCTCTAAAAAGGTCGATGACTAAAAAGGTTTAATGAAAGAGGTCAATTTTATTCATGAAACACAATCAACTCCAGTAAGGCAGCTCACATCCTTACTTGACTAGATATATTACTTAGCAAACAGAAGAAAATGTATGCATTACTGCATGTATGGAAGTCTGCAACTGTTAATAATATAATACTAATACGTACGTACATACATGTGTCTACGAACATGACAACATGAGACGTACACACGGACATTGAGAGATAAAACAAAGACATACGTACACCGTATTTAACACGTTACAATGAATAGTCCGCCAACTCACCGAATTTAACACCTTACAATCCGTTAACAATATGACACGCCCGTAATCTGAGAAATCTGCCCGTTTGCCAAGCTTACATATACGTATTCGATGCGTAATTTATATTTTTATTATTTAAAGTCATGTATGTGACTCATGTGCATGATCTATAGTTCTATACAATGTGAACGAAGCTAAATTAAAACGTTACTAATTTCTCTTGAGGTCAACTGGTCAAATCCTTTTCACTGTTTTCAGTCATATCAGTTTCTGAAAGTGAAACAGCTGTATCAAGCTAGTTTAGAGAAGAGACAGAATAAAAGCCAGCTAGCTGCTTCGCTTTGTCAGCCATGGAGGTCACCAACAACCTTGAAATGAATGCAGTCCACATTTGACCGACGACTGACAGTCCCCTGCATTAATAATAGCAGCACCGTCCTTCACCGTACTCCGTACCCACTCGTACGGATTGCGCGTTGGTGATAATCTAAGGTACTCACTGACTGAGTTTTTGTTTCTGTTTTGGTTCAGGTACGTACGTACGTACTGACAGACTATAATGTACGTACCTAGCTCAGGGGCTCAGGGCTCTGGCAAATCTTTGACTTGGCCAGTCAATGCATGCATGCATACACACGAGTCATATACGTCGCAGACTCGGTAGGGATGAATAAGTAATGACGATGAATGAAGAGGAAGGTGTATATGGATCAGTTCAGATGTTGGACTGTTGGAGAAGAAAGAATAATTTCATTATTATTGAGGAAAATACAAAAAACACAACTTGTGAGTTGTGACCTTTATTTATAGATCTTGTGCCACACTGCGAGTACGAATGGAAAAAAAAATGAAGAACATGAATATGAAATAATGAAGATCATTAGAATACGGCCGTCCCTGTATTAGCAATTATATAGATGTCAATGCACCCACTAGAAGATTGTAGTTGATGTATTACAAACAACAAAAACTCTAACCAAGGAGTCGAAACTCTAACCATAATAATCGCTTATTTCTATGGGTAAAGGAGAACAAAAGATCCCGAGATCGAATCACGATAAATTCTTCTAGTCAATATCAAGAAGAACTGCACTATATATCTTCTACACCGTGTCTCAAAAATATCAAACCATGTACAAAGGCAGCTCACCAACACATTGATAATAAGAATACACTGCTGATAAAGAAGTTAGTCCCCAGAAAGTCTGGAACAACGCCACAAACATGGCACAACAATAAAACCACGATCAAGACTCATACTAAGACCTCAATCCTCACTAGAAAACCATCTTAAAAAACAACCCTAGCTCAATATAGTATGAACTTATTTTAATTAACCAATAACCAACAAACAAAACCCTAATAAAACTAGAAAACATGCAAAGTACCCATCTCAAGCCCTTGGATTTGAAAGAGGCTGCCATATATCATGTCTCACACCTATGCTGTTATTCAGTCGGTTTGAATGAGCAGTAATAGTAATTACCAACTTCAAAACTAAAATTTAGGTATTTTATCATTTTTGGTAAACAATTAGTACTCATAACTACTAATTTTATACCAATCAAACTAAAATTTTCGCTTTTGAAATCGAATTGCCGATCAAAAATTTTGGTATTTTATCATTTCTACTTAAGTATTCCAATTTTCAATATTACCAACTTTACGACACCTGTTCTTTTGGAACACAAATTCAAATAAACAATACCAATTCAAATAAAAATCAGGCGGAGCTAGGAATTGATGTAGGGGAGGGCTAAAATTTTACTTCTTTATTAGAGCATAGAGTAATTTTAAATTGGGGTGGGCTACAATCATATTTTTGTTCAAATTTAAGCTAAATATTTATACTTATATTATTTTTTGCTTGCTAAATATACATTAATTTTTTTTTAGGGTGGGCTACAACCCAGGGCAGCCACCCCCTGGCTCTGCCTGTGGTACTGCCAATCACGATCACTTTAATATTTATTGATACCACTATTTTTTTGTTTTTATATACTGTTACAATTTTGTTTATTTTCAAGTGAAGAGATTCATATATTTCATTAGAGATGAAGTTACATAATGACCACCTAAAGGCACGACATAAAAGTCATTATATGACAACTTACAGATATAGGCATTGATCACTCTAAACTAGACAAAAGAGTCATAGAATCGTGAATAGATTAAGAAAAAAAAACAACTCAGTATCCTACTCACTCTACATCGATCCAGTGCTTAGAGAAAGAGGAAGAAGGTGGGAAAACCACTTCTTCCATTTCATTAGACCTAACTGCCCTAACTATATATGTCCTGAAAAGACGAACCACGTTTCACCTTGATTATGGCCCTCTCCATTTGTGAAGACCGCACAACAAGAGCTTATCTTTAGTTTTATTCTTGCTACCAAAAGGATGATCACAATGACGACTGAGGGGACAACAGAAGATACAGCAGAGGGGGCACCTAGTAAAACCAAAATTGGGTTTCTAATTATTGTGAACCAAGCACGAGGCGATCTGAAGCAAAAAAATTGTAAGAAAATGTGAAGGAACAAGGTGAGCAACAGTTAAGGGCTTTTAGAGATTTTGACTTCTTTTTTAGGGTACTCTAGTATTTTGCCTCTCATTTGGGTTAGATTTAAATCAATCGATCTACTTTTTCCGACCCAAATGTTGTCGGCAAAATTAACCTAGGTTAAAAGTCAATTTGCATATTCAAAAATAGAATATTTTCCAAAATTTTCCCAAAAAGTACTCAACTTTTATCACAATAATCATAATATCTTTTTATTTATATAATAACACTTTATTAGTTACAAAGAGTACATGCATCCTTTTATTGATATTTTATTTAATAATGCAATAAGATCATATATTAATTTATGCCACGGACAAGCCCACACGGATACATGTAAAATTATAGGGACTAGTTAAGAGGACTAGGAGCTTCAATGTTGCAGTTTGATTGAGAACAACGATCGAGACAAGTTTCCATCATATTTTTATCTGTCAGTCATAAAAAAGAAACAAAAAAAACAAATAAGAAACAGACAATTAAAAAGGGAAGGAAATTAAAAATAATATAGAGAAAATGTAGGAGATGAATGTGCATACCATTGCTATATTTAGCGCACCGTTCTAATGAGCAGTCCAGTTTGCAATAGTAATGTTGATCCAGAGTTTCCTGAACTTGATTGCCACAATAACGACATAATGCTACACATACAGAACTAGGTTGCCCACTATGGAGGCAAGTAATCATGCACCGAGCATAACAAAAGCTGTCTGCATTTGTATTTTTAGCGATTAATAGAATCATAATCATCATCATTACAGAGACACCCTTCAACCCCATATTTGATTTTTTTTTTTTAAATAGTACTCAATAAAATCTGAATTTCTAGGCACTTATATGAAACTAGATATGATAGTTCTGAAATACATATTGACTAAATCAAGGACTCAAGCACACCTTTTATAGGTCTCATTTTCGAACTACTAATTAATTAAAGTCATGCATAAAATCGTATATGGATAAATATCATTAATGAATCGCAGAAAAGAGAAGAAGTGTTAATAAATGTAAATCAATTTCAACTGGATTCTTTAGCTTTGTCTTAATTTAACTTTTGAACTCTGGACAGATTTTCTAAAGATTTTAATTAAAGCAAAAGCTAACTTTTCATTTTCATCTAGTATTTTAATTAACGTAAAATCCTTCTAAAAAAAAAGTCACACATGAAATCGTATATATATATATATATCATTAATGAATCACTGAAAAAGAAAAAGTATTAATCAATGTAAACCAATTTTAACTGGATTCTTTAGCTTTGCCTTTATTCAACTTTTGAACTCTTGACAGATTTCCTAAAGATTTTAATTAATTAATGCAAAAGTCAACTTTTCTTATTCATCTAGTATTTTTCTCATTTCATCTGCTAGCGGTTATCTAGTCATATTCATCTTTTGTGTTTCATTTATCAGAGAGTATTGGATCCACGCCGTGTGTCTACACGTCCACGTGCCCAGCACGGCAGCATGTGCACGTTACCAATTCTGCCTCCGTTAGTCGTTCCATTGTGAAAGTCAACAGACTCACACTGATTCAAAAAATGGTTTCGTCGGATCTTTGAGGGTTCGCCGCAGTCACATTCGGCCGCGTTGGCGCGTGAAATTGGTCACATTCTCTTTGTATTGGAACGAGCTATCCATCCGTACAAGTTTGGAAAAGTATACTTCACTGTAGAGAGAGGATTGAAGCTCGAAACTTTTGAGAAAACCACCGGATTATTGGTGGTTCTCTCTCTTTCGATCATAGCGACGACTCAAACCAATTGAATTCTCTTCCTCTCCTTCCCGGCAACGTCTTTATGGTGGTGGATCTTCAAATCGATCACTGTGCAATGAGAATCGAAGGCTAAAAGTTTGGCGGTTCCGCCACTGCTATACCCAGAATCCCATATCCATTCATCAAAAACTGGTAGTTTCCAAATTCCCTAGAGCTTCAACTCTCTCCACACTCACTTCCCAACAGAGTGGTATGCCTGTATCGTGTTCATAATGGCCATGAACATGATCTTCACTATACTCATCTTCCGACTGCAAATCAAGCCCTACAACCCCATTTTCCCCCACATCTTAATCGGATCCAAATCTATAGCCCCTTCCCGCTCGACTCCTCGATTGCGAAATGATCTTCAGTTCCTTATGTTGCAGCAAATCTCTAATAAATCCCAAACTCTTCTGTTGTGGATCATTTACCCATCGAACCCAGGCATAATCGTTGACTCACCATTTGTTTGGATCGATCTCTAACGTTGCAATGGACGGTGACTGGAAAATAAAAGTAAGCATTAACGAACGGCTTACATTGGATAGCATACATTGAACGGCTGAGATCACATATTACGTATTAAAAATATTTGGCGCATGCAGTACACGCGCGTCGTGTATGCACACGGTGTGTACCGAAAAATTTCTCTTCATTTATCTATTATTGTCATGCCAAATAAAGTGCATGAAGCTTTAGAGAAGAATGACACATGGGAGTTCGTACCAAAACATGAAGGAAATAAATAAGCAAAATAAGGTATATAAACATAAGCGAAAACTAATTAATAAAATAAACTCAAGCCTCATTTTGATTTTTTAGTTGGGTAAAGTATTTCCTCTACAACATTTAAGAACTAGGTTATATAAGATTAGAAAGGAACAAAGTTTTCCTATCTTCTGTGGTAAAATGGGGGAAAACTAAAAGTTGAGGCCTCAACTTAAAAATTAGAAAGAACTCTTTAAAATTTTGCTTTAGACCTCGTTTTACATTGGGACGGCCCTGCTCTGTTGTTAACTACTTAATTGAAGTAAGAATTCATTCTAGAAGTTTAAGGTTTAAGATAGGTGTGGTTGATCTTTAGACTCTAGACTGTAAATAAAACAATTTTTTTTTATTATAGGACGTAAGTTTACACACACGTATCTTAGAGGAGTCAAACATAGAATCTCTCCTTAGACAATTTTGGTGCCAAATCACTGCACCAACTATCTTGGATGGAAAAAAAATAATCTTAGTTTAAGTTGTACGTATACATGGTATCTCAATTAGTGTAGAGAATATTTCATATTTAACTTTTGAATTTTGTATTAAAATGTATAATGTTTTGGGTTTCTCTATTGGTATTCGTGGAGAAATTTTTAGATATGACCGTCACGCTATGTCATATATGCCTGCATATATGTGACTTCCCTTCAACCCCATATGTGATAGGTGTCATTAATGTATCACTAAAAAAAATATTAATCAATGTAATCTGATTTCAACTGACTTCTTCTAACTTTATTCAACTTTTCAAGTCTGGCCAAATATATTTTTAATTAATGGAAAAACACATATTCATCTAGTATTATCTTTTTTTTTTTTTTTCTGTGACCTTTCTCATCACAAATATTTAACCTTGGTGAAGATAGGAGATCCATGCATCTTCAATGGGCTCTCTAAATGACCTCTTAAGTTAAAATATAGAGAAAAGTTTTTTTTTTTATTTAAATTGCTCCAACCACTCTCTCTATTATGGTCTTAACTCTTAAGATAAAAAAAATCGTTAGAAACTCCTAAATCTGAGAAGAGAGAATTAAGATGAGTCTTAGCCTACTCTTAGCAGGGGCTCCTAACCCTAACCCTAGTTTCAATTCCTTTGTATTTTCTAATTTTTTTTGCCAATAAATATTCCTTTTAGAATAAAATAATAATTTATCGCTCCCTATATTTTTTAGCATAGTTGGAGCAACATGTTTGAGTAAGGCTATGGTATGTTGACATTTCTCATACATCATGAAAAGAGAAAGTCATTGTGAAGGTAAATAATGTCCTCATTAGAGTGAATTAGGTTCTCGTTTGAATAAATAAGTCATAAAAGTGGTAATTATAATATTTTACGACTTGACGACACATATAACAATTTTGACAACTCATGTGGTCACTATGAAAAAGCCCTCGTTAAGGTAAATAAGGTCCTCATTTGTGTAAATAGGTTCTCATTTGAGTAATTAAGTCCTAAAAGTTGTAATTGTATATATGAGATGCATTAACATACACTAGAATTTTCCAACATGTTTAAGACTCCGTAAAAGTAGCTCATAATTTAACTTTTAACCAATTTTTTTTTTTCAACAAATCTAACAAAAAGATAGAGAGCACTGACGTGTCGTATAGTTCGCTTTAAAAACAAGTGTTTTTACGAGTGTCAACAATAGTGTGGATGTATAGATTAAGACCGGGGGTTGTCGTACCACGGGGATTGGAAGGCCCAAAATCCCACTTGGTGAACAAAGTAACCAAATGTTCTTGACACTAAATGGTGAGATAAGAAATGGACTATTTACTAGTGTAGTGAATTATGTGCAACATGGAATGGTGTTCATATTTTTGCAGTGAATCAAAAGAGAAATGTAACCAAAACAGTAACTAAGTAAGCACAAGTGATTAATGAAAGCAAATGCTTGAGCTTACAAACTCAATACAAATGGATTGTGTTGTGTTCAATGGATGAGGTAGTTGGGGTTTCGGGTCTAACCTAACCCAATCCGATGCATAACAAACCAAATGTTTATGAACAAAGAATGATTAATGAACCAAAATCCTTCAAATCATAGCTCAATGTGAGTTCTATGATTTAGTCTCACAAGTATCCCTCTTGTCACTTAAGATTCAAGAGAGACTCTCAATCAATTAGCTTGAGCCATATTATGGTACTCAAGGTCATCAAAGGAGGCGTAAAGTTCATAGACTAGGATTTCAAACAAGCTAAGCCTAGACTCAACTCATCATGTGCATTGCCTATTGTCTAGAATTTAAAGAGGTACCAAGCTCAACAAATTCAACCAACATAAATCAAACACATGCTCTTCAATTGGTGAGGTATCCAAACATGCATTTAAACTAAACAATGAACATATCAATCTCTCAATCAACATTCATAAACATCACAGTAATTAATACATCATCATGGGCTAGGGCACACAACCCTAGCCCCCAACCTTAAGGACTACTCACAATTCATAGTAAATAACATCATTAATCTCAAAGATGAAAGCATAAATACAACACTAAAGTAAGAAGGGGTTAAGAATTGCTCAAGGGGTGATAGCCAGCAGCTCCTTGGTGACTCCAAAGATATGTGCAGGCCTCCTCTCGTTCTTCTCTCCTCCTTCAAGCTCAAGCAAGTGTCTAGCTCCCTACTCCTTGCTCCTCTTGATGGATTACAACTTGTTGTGATGAAATGTGGTGGAATGGTGCTGGAACTTGTATGGTTGTGGTGTGTAGGACGTATGGAAGATATTTCGTGAAGGGATCGAAGTGAGATGGATTCTGGAAAGTGGAGAAAACTGAAGAACAAAACCGGGCAGAAGCTTGGGAGTCCGGACACAGAGGGGAGTCCGGACGGCCTGCTCGTCAGTAAGTGTTTTCTCAAGGATTGCTTGAGAGAGAATTGTGTAGCTTGGTGTGTCTCTATGGTAGACTGAACGTGTCCATTCTGGAATGGGGTGGCTGATACCTCTAGGGTTGATTCAGAAACAATATTAAATCCCCATTGATCCATAAAATGATGGGGTAAGGTCAAACAAAGGAAAAGAAATAGAAAGAGTGGGGAAATGAGGTGGAGTGGGACAAGGCTAAGTGGAGTGAGATTAGTGGAGGGATGGCTGATTCTAAGTGCAGCAGCTGCACATGTGTGCAGCTGGACATGTGTCTCTCCACCAAGGGTGGTGGTAGGTGGTGGAGCTCCGGCGGTGCTGCCGCCGCTTGTGGTGGTGGTTCGCCGGAAAAGTAATTTCTTCATTTGTTTCAACTTCTTTCCGGTTCTTCAAAGTAATCAATGACATTATCATGCGAAGGTTGACTCGTGTGATCTTTGACCTCCGAAAGCCACGGTTGGCTTTCCGTCCTCTTCTCGAAAATGCGTTAAATGTCGTCAAAATGCACCTTTTTGTGCCAAATTGCCTCAACTCACATAAACGACCTGTAAACATAAAAACACATATTAAATACAACAAAAGGCCTTCGGAGTAGCTTAATTCTCGTAATTAGGAATGCAATTTGCATAACAAATATGTGCAAATCACACCCCCACACTTGAATCTTGCTAGTCCTCAAGCAAGCACAAAACAAAACAATAAAGGAAAAACAATACAACACAAAACACGAAACAAAATTTAAAAGTTTCCTCCAACCATAGTCCTCAACGAGCTCGCGACATTACAAACACGAGACTAAGGATCACATACCAAGGCTTTACAAATTTGCTAAGTATTTAACATGCGCATTTCATTCATGCTCGGGTGAAGTGTGTGAAAACCAAATGTCAATTAATCTCATGCAATCAAATAGGCACATCTGAACATACACATAACCACTAAACGCACAAGGATCGCTAAGTATTTCCGCTCAAGTGTTTAGGGTTAAACATTGCTCTCAAATAATTTCACAAATGATGTTCCCATATGCTTGCAAGTCAATCTCATCTCCACAAATCATGCACAAACAAACCTTGGATCAAAAGGACTTTTATTGGATGTAACGGGGCTAAAGGCGAAAGGTAAAAGAAATGAAATGGAATGGGAATTACAAATTCCAAGCAACTTAGCAAGTGATGCACTTGATGAGATTTTTTCAATTTTAGAATTCTAAGATGCTTGCACAAAGTCACTCTACGAAACATTTCCCACCCTTTTATTGAATTTAAACTAAACACAAGACTTTCTTTTTGGATTTTTCTTCTTTTCTTTCTCCTTTTCTATTTTTCTTTTCTTGAGAACCTTTCTTCATTTTCTTTTTGATTTTCTGATTTTCTTTCTTGAAACAAATACAACAAACTACAAATGGTACTCCCCCACACTTATTCTTTTGTCACAATCCCCAAACTCACACTTTCAAGCATCAAACATTAATCTCAAATCACTTGCCAAATTCCTTGGAAAGGGAAGGATAGTGTTTAAGTTAAAGGGATAAACTTTTGTGGTGGAGAGAAATGAAAGGCTAACATGTAGGCACAAAGTGGGCAATCTAAAGATATAACATTTTAGGATCAATGCTCATTTGGCCATGGTGGATTCCTAATGCCAATATCATTTCCAAGGTATGCACATGCATGACAAAAACGTTTCGAGAGATATTATGCAAGTTCTAGGTTCACCAACTTGTGAAATTCACTCATGAAGAACAAAACAATGTATGAAAGATACATACATGTGAATATTCAATAAGCTAAAGTCCTCACAATTTCTAGGTATGCATGGTAATTCATGTCAAGTGCGCTTCTCGGATTGCAATCAACTAACCGACAAAGGTGAAGTGTACATAAAAAAATTGAGCAATCACAAATTATGCATATTAAACCCAAAGCAAATCACACAAAGCCTTAGCAATGATCAACATTCTCTAGGATACAACAGAGTAAGCTCAATTTATCATTGGAGTTGGAAAAAACTGACACAACAAACAAACAACAAGAAACAGAAAACATAGAAGGAAAAGTTTCAGAAAATGGGTCTCGGCGTCCGGACACAGTAGGGAGTCCGGACGCAGTCGTCGGCAGAGAGCATGTAAATGTGGAATAACAAAGGCGTCCGGACACCCGGTGGCGTCCGGACGGATTACACGACGACACAATGAAAAATTTTGAAAAATTGGTACGTTTTGGTACACTTTCGACCCAAACCTCACCCCCACACTTAAACTTAACATTGTCCCCAATGTGATAAGTGCATTGAACAATTTCCGTTGGGTGAGGGACACAACAACTTAACAAAACAACAAAACAAACAAACAATACACGAAAGTGAGTGAAGTTTACGAAAACTCCCTTTTGTATGACGATCTCAAAATGTGGTTGGGATCCGCACGTTGCAAGGATCCCAAACTGATGCTCCCATGGTTCCGGAGCAAGTGAAAGAAACACCATATACATTGATCATTAATGAGTTAGTTAAAAATTGATATTAACTAACATGTGTTTATTCCATAACCACCGAATAACCACAATTGACCACAATAAGCAAAAACTGTGATGGAACCTACATGCATATCAAAATGTACTCAAAAGAGCATAAATATTTTTCACAATTTGTTAGCCCAAACATACTTCAAGAGTACAATATCACAAGTTCACAATCCGTTGGCTAAACAAAGCACGAGGTTCAAAACAAACAAGGTTCCAAAAGAACATGGGAAAAATTTCTAAACCGCAAAGTTAAAACAATAAATAAAGGAACTAGCAATTCTGAAAGTTAAAAACAGGCTAACAGTTCAAAACACGCGCACGCAGTCCGGACACCCGGTGGAGTCCGGACTCTCGATAAAAAATTTTCAGAACCCGCGTGATCAGTCCGGACACAATGTGGAGTCCGGACGCCCGAAATGGCCGAGACGAAATTGTAAAATTTTTAACTCCCAGGTGATCGGACGGAGGCCGCAGTCCGGACGCCCGACTCGTGAAAACCATTTTTTTCTACAATTCTCAAAACTTCTTGGCACTCACCCCCCCACACTTGGACTCTACATTGCCCCCAATGGAGAAATAGTCCATAACACATATTAAGAACAGGGAGGGGAAAAACAAACATAAACACAAACAAGTTCACAAATAATGCAACAAGAATGAAATAATACAAAGTTAGAAAATGCTCCCCCTTGAAGTGCATGCTTTCCAATTTGACACGAATGATCACCCAAACAAGGTTTCAAGACCTTGCAATCCAAGCTCACGACCTTTGGTGATGATTAACATGATGCACTTCAAGCAAGTGGGGATATGGGGCTGCCTCCCCATGAGCGCTTGTTTTTATAGACCCCAAGCCGGTCTTGCTTCTTCATCTTGTCACTCATGGAGGCTCAAAGCTCTCCTTCTTGCCACCCACCATGGTGGTTTTGTTGCAGCTCCTACCAAAACAACTACTTGCAGCGAGGAACTGTGGAATGAAATATGTTGAACAAGCAAGTGATACATTCTTCTTCTTCTTCTTGGCTTGACCACCCACTCTCTTCTTTGGAACTCTACTTGTTTCCTCCTTCAGTTTCGTTGATAGAGGGTGTCGCTTCACATCCTCATGACTTGCTGCCCTTATACTCTCATCATGCAGGTCCATGCCACAATGTGCACTTGATGTCTCATGTGGGTCCTTGGATGTTGACTCAATGAAGGTGTCCTTCGCTACCTTGTCAACCATCTCTATAGCAAAACAGTCCCCCAATGGAAGTGGACTTTTCATGAAATTAGAGATATTGAACCCGATGGTTTCATCAAAAACCGTCATCGTGAACAATCCCTTCTTCACATCAATCTTGGTGCCAGCAGTAGCCATAAAACCCCTTCCCAAAATGATAGGAAGATCATCAACATCGTCATGACTGTTCCCTTCCATTTCGAGGATCACAAAATCAGCCGGAATGAGGAGTTGCTCAACCTTTATGAGCACGTCTTCGACCACCCCCAATGGGTACACTTCCCTCCTATCCGCCAACTTAATCCTCATCTTGGCTGGCTTGATGTCGGTCAAACCAAGTTTCTTGTAAACATCATGGGGCATGAGATTGATAGATGCCCCCAAATCCAACATGGCTAGACCAAAGGTTGTGTCACCAATCATACATGGAACTGTGAAAGTTCCAGGGTCTTCAAGCTTAGGAGGCAATTTCCTTTGTAGAACTGCCGACACTTCTTCACTCAAACAAATAAGCTCATTGTCTTGCAATCCCCTCTTGTTGGTGCACATGTCCTTCAAGAACTTAGCATATGGTGGAATTTGCTTAATGGCATCCACAAGAGGAATGTTTATGTTCACCTTCTTGAAGATCTCCATGAACTCCTCCCTATGCTTATCATGCCTCTTCTTGATTTGTTCTTTCCGCTTCACTTGGGGAAATGGAAGCGGTGCTTGATATGATGTTAAGTCAAGAGGCGGTACACAAGTTGGCCCTCTAGTCGATTCAACATTCTTCGGGACAACATCTTCTTCAAATGACACCTTCTTGCTTTTCCTCTTGTCATAGTCTTGTCTTTCACAATCATCCTCTAGTGACAACCGCCCAAAACCTCTTCCCAAAGGGATCCCATCCCTGCTATTCACAACACTGGTCGATGAAGATCTCGGCTCTTGAACACTTGAACTTGAAGTAGAGGCTTGAGAATTCTGACTTGAGGCAGAAACTAGAGCATTCTGTCCAGCTCCCAGCAGTCCGGACTGCACTGTCCGTCCGGACTGATTCATCGGGTTTTCCGATTCTGCTGATGGGAGTCCGGACACCGATGGGAGTCCGGACTGTCGACACTCTGATGCTTTCTTCTTCTTTTGCTTTGCTTCTCCGGTAGGTACATTTTCTTCCCTACCGGCTGCCTTATCCACCCCCTTATCACATCCATGTTTCAACAATATACCATCTCCACGCTCCAAATTGCCGGAGGGTACATTTTCTTCCCCTCCGGCCCCATTCTCCTCATTTATATCATTGATAAAATCTAAACAAGGTTCCATGAAAGGGAGAGAAGAAAGGGGGACTTGCATTCTAGTTTTGGGGTCATAGAATATTTTGTTGTTGTAGAGTTTACCTGATCGAAGGGTAGTGATCACCTTCGCTTGCTCATCATCATGCACAACACATTGTTCATCCTCCTCATTGAGCTCACCTCCAATGTTCACAATGCCGGAAGATATGTTGTTTCTCCTCATTGCTTCATCCAAGTACTCATTGAGCTCCTCCACCTCCATTAAGAGTAGAGTGATGTGAGTAGGCTTCCCTGAATGGATGATGGATATGACATTTGCATGCTCTAGTCTCTTGTGTCCCGGATTTTGCTCCGGTTGAGAAGGTAATGATCCATGAGGTCTCTCATTTCTTTCCTTTGCAAACTGCCCCATTTGTTGCTCCAACTTAATCAACCCTTGTTGAAGATTGATCTGCCCTTGCTTCAACTCATGCTGCCCTTGTGACAACAATGCAACTTGTTGATCGGTCTTCATTTGGCTTTGAGCTAGGTTCAAGTTTGTTTGAGCCATTTGAGCTATCAACTCCTCCACATTTGTCTTCTTTGGCTCTTGGACCTGCTGTGGTTGTGATGCACCAAACCCGGGAGGTGTGGTGTATGTGTTAGGGCGCTGATAGGTACTTGAAGGAGCATGGTTTGTGGCTGTGGTTCCACCATACCCTTGGGAACCCCCTTGATGACCTTGAGAGTTGCTTGCAGCTCCATTGTATCCTTGTGAGTTTCCTTGGAAGCTTTGAGGATTGGTTGCAGCCCCATAATTGTTGCTGAAACTTGAGGTTCCTCTTTGAAATGGATAAGGCCCTTGAGACCTCTCTTGAAATTGACTTCTTCCTTGGAAAGTTGTGGGGTTCCTTGGAGGGTAAGATTGTTGCTCAAAACGGCATAGCTGCTCCGCCACAAAATCTGGATATTGAGGAGCAAGGTGGCAGTCTTGAATCTCATGGTCAATGGATTCACAAAGTAAACATGAAGATGAGGCCACCTTAACTTGGGCAGTGGCTGGTCTTGAGGCACCTTGCCTTAATAGTTGATCAAACTTGCTCTCAAGCATTGTCTCAATTTTTGTTTCTAGCCTCTTCATCTCATGAGCCACATTTGATGGCATGGCTCCGGTTGCATCATTTACTCTCTCACGGCTTGTATGCTCTTTGGTGTAGAAGCTTCCTTCTTTCCTTGCACCAACATCATCCCATTGCAAAGAATTCTCAGCCAAGTCTTCACATGTTTGCCAAGCCTCATTGGGAGACTTGCTAGCTATTGTACCTCCGCTGAAAGTATCCACCCTTTGTCTTTGTTCCGGTGACAATCCCCTATAGAACAAGTCTACAAGGAACCACTTCTCTAAGCCATGATGTGGGCAGGACATCTCTAGATCCTTAAACCTTTCCCAACTCTCATAGAATGACTCACGTGGGAGTTGATGAAAGCTAACCAAGTCACTTCTAACCTTGGCAGCTCTACTTGGAGGGAAGTATTTTGCAAGAAAGGTCTCTTGCAGCTGCACCCATGTAGTGATTGACCTTGGGGTAAGCTTGTGCAACCATTTCCTAGCTGCATCCTTCAATGTGAATGGAAAGATTCTAAGTCTCAACTCATGAGCGGGAAGACCTTGTGGCTGCACCGTTGAGCAAGATTGCTCAAACTCAATTAGATGGTCATATGGACTTTGGCCAGGCAGTCCATGGAAGATAGGCATGATGCTCAAAGTTGTCGGCTTCATCTCAAACCGTAGGTTCGGGTTGAGCACAATGCATGAAGGATGCTCCACCACATGTGGAAGAGTGTACTCCCTCATTCTTCTTTGTGGAGGGTCCTCAATGTGAGGCTCCTCTTGGTCATTACGATGCCCATCTTGGTCATTATTGATTGGTCCTCCTTCTTCCATAACTGGTTCTCTGATTGGTGACAAAGATCTTGGTGATGTGATCTCAGTTTCAACAACTATCGGTGCTCTCCGTTGCCTTCTTCTTGGGACTCTTATTGCTTCACGGTCAACAACTCTCCCACTTCTTAATGTAGCGGTGCTCAATGGAAGTGAGTTCTTGTTCATGCACCTATGCAATATCAAGACAAGTTAGGATCACAAAAGAAACAAGAAATCACACGTATGAGTGATAGGATCAATTGAAAAACACAAAACAGAAGAAAAACACAAATCTGGAAGGTCCAGGCGTCCGGACACAGTAGGGAGTCCGGACTGAATGTCGAAAATTGCAAACTAAGCCTATTGGCAGAGAGTTCGGAAACAATTACAGAGAATGCCACTGGACTGACCAGAGGCCGAAAAACTATTTTTTTACCTAATCAAAACTTAACCAAATGACATGAAATTTTAAATGAAGATACTAGACACACAAATACATTAGCACAAAAATTTTTGATTTTTTCTGGGTTGATTTGATACTTCAAAAAAAATGAGAAAAACAGTGGACAGTAGCTTAAAAATAAGCAGAAACACAATTTGCAAAACTAAATGCAACTTTAAGCAAAACACACAACAAGGTACTAAAATGAACAACACAAAATAAAACACAAACACTTATAAACACACAAACAAACTTAGAACTAATTATCAAACAATTTAAACTAAAGAATAGTGGCAAGTAACACACTCGGAAACGATCACCAAGGGATCAAGGATTAACCTCAATCCCCGGCAACGGCGCCATTTGACGTGTCGTATAGTTCGCTTTAAAAACAAGTGTTTTTACGAGTGTCAACAATAGTGTGGATGTATAGATTAAGACCGGGGGTTGTCGTACCACGGGGATTGGAAGGCCCAAAATCCCACTTGGTGAACAAAGTAACCAAATGTTCTTGACACTAAATGGTGAGATAAGAAATGGACTATTTACTAGTGTAGTGAATTATGTGCAACATGGAATGGTGTTCATATTTTTGCAGTGAATCAAAAGAGAAATGTAACCAAAACAGTAACTAAGTAAGCACAAGTGATTAATGAAAGCAAATGCTTGAGCTTACAAACTCAATACAAATGGATTGTGTTGTGTTCAATGGATGAGGTAGTTGGGGTTTCGGGTCTAACCTAACCCAATCCGATGCATAACAAACCAAATGTTTATGAACAAAGAATGATTAATGAACCAAAATCCTTCAAATCATAGCTCAATGTGAGTTCTATGATTTAGTCTCACAAGTATCCCTCTTGTCACTTAAGATTCAAGAGAGACTCTCAATCAATTAGCTTGAGCCATATTATGGTACTCAAGGTCATCAAAGGAGGCGTAAAGTTCATAGACTAGGATTTCAAACAAGCTAAGCCTAGACTCAACTCATCATGTGCATTGCCTATTGTCTAGAATTTAAAGAGGTACCAAGCTCAACAAATTCAACCAACATAAATCAAACACATGCTCTTCAATTGGTGAGGTATCCAAACATGCATTTAAACTAAACAATGAACATATCAATCTCTCAATCAACATTCATAAACATCACAGTAATTAATACATCATCATGGGCTAGGGCACACAACCCTAGCCCCCAACCTTAAGGACTACTCACAATTCATAGTAAATAACATCATTAATCTCAAAGATGAAAGCATAAATACAACACTAAAGTAAGAAGGGGTTAAGAATTGCTCAAGGGGTGATAGCCAGCAGCTCCTTGGTGACTCCAAAGATATGTGCAGGCCTCCTCTCGTTCTTCTCTCCTCCTTCAAGCTCAAGCAAGTGTCTAGCTCCCTACTCCTTGCTCCTCTTGATGGATTACAACTTGTTGTGATGAAATGTGGTGGAATGGTGCTGGAACTTGTATGGTTGTGGTGTGTAGGACGTATGGAAGATATTTCGTGAAGGGATCGAAGTGAGATGGATTCTGGAAAGTGGAGAAAACTGAAGAACAAAACCGGGCAGAAGCTTGGGAGTCCGGACACAGAGGGGAGTCCGGACGGCCTGCTCGTCAGTAAGTGTTTTCTCAAGGATTGCTTGAGAGAGAATTGTGTAGCTTGGTGTGTCTCTATGGTAGACTGAACGTGTCCATTCTGGAATGGGGTGGCTGATACCTCTAGGGTTGATTCAGAAACAATATTAAATCCCCATTGATCCATAAAATGATGGGGTAAGGTCAAACAAAGGAAAAGAAATAGAAAGAGTGGGGAAATGAGGTGGAGTGGGACAAGGCTAAGTGGAGTGAGATTAGTGGAGGGATGGCTGATTCTAAGTGCAGCAGCTGCACATGTGTGCAGCTGGACATGTGTCTCTCCACCAAGGGTGGTGGTAGGTGGTGGAGCTCCGGCGGTGCTGCCGCCGCTTGTGGTGGTGGTTCGCCGGAAAAGTAATTTCTTCATTTGTTTCAACTTATTTCCGGTTCTTCAAAGTAATCAATGACATTATCATGCGAAGGTTGACTCGTGTGATCTTTGACCTCCGAAAGCCACGGTTGGCTTTCCGTCCTCTTCTCGAAAATGCGTTAAATGTCGTCAAAATGCACCTTTTTGTGCCAAATTGCCTCAACTCACATAAACGACCTGTAAACATAAAAACACATATTAAATACAACAAAAGGCCTTCGGAGTAGCTTAATTCTCGTAATTAGGAATGCAATTTGCATAACAAATATGTGCAAATCAAGCACCATTGGAAATGCTTTAAGAAGAGTTGTGGTGGAACAAATTTAACGAAAGCCGCACTCACGAGTGACAAATGTTAGTGTCCTTATTTTCTATCTTGTTGTTGTGACGGGTCGATCTAGTGGTTTCCGATGTGTTAAAAATTGGTTATATTTTCGTGCTCCATCTTGTAAATCCCTTGGTTTATCTAAAGGATAATTTTTAGGTTTACCCCTTGGGTTTAGAAGTTCACCTTTTACGTTAATTCAATTGTGATTAACGTATTTTTACATTTTAATTTCATAATCTAACTATTTATATTTTAATTTATCTTTTACAAATCATCTCTGCAAAAATTCAATCGAATTCAAGATTATTCAACCATCCAACTTTATCAAACAAATGGACAGCTCGGACAACAATTATTACTATTATAATTGTCACGCCCCAAACCCGAGACCGATATTATATTGAAATATGGTACCCGAATTTGCGGTGTGACTAAAAATTAAAAACAAAATAAATCAAATGAAACAAATATCTGAAAATGCTTCTATTTGAAAACAAAATCGTTATAATTTTACAATACCAGAGTTTAGCGGAATAAAAGACATTTACATTTATTGAATTAAAATCATAGTAGAAAAACGTTCGTTTATATGTTCATCCCGTTTTTCCCCAAGCATCGTAACCTGAAAACAAAAAGGTGTAGCATCATGAGCAACACATGCCCAATAAGTACAGCTTACATTCTTATATTAATGTATCTTATAAGACATCAAAATTGAACAATCAATCAAAAATATACTAAGAATATTTTATATTACTTAGTACCAATTTTATCAAATATAATCCACTTATATCAAAAACGTATTTTATCCAAATAATTCAGTCTCAAAATGTAATCAACTGATAATGCATCATTGATATAACCCAAAATAATATATGTTCGATCAACATATCACAATAACATACTCTCTGACCTAGCTCTGCTAGGGTTTCATAGTTTGGTCATCGGCCTCCCTATACTTTTGTCATCTTCTTTGATGGCTACCTTGAGTTTCAACTCCCTGCTTTTCGTTTCTCTTCCTACCTTGGTTATGACCTTTGCGTTCATGTCGGGTGGTTTTGTTGCTCTCGATGCTGGAAGCGGCAGCTCTGCCCTTTTCTCTGGTTTTGTTTTGGATGGTGATGGTGGTGCGTCGCTCTGGCGTGTCCCCTTTTCTGGTGTGGTTCCTCCTCTGTTTGGACAAGGTGGGTTTCCCATCTCCTCTGTTTCTTCGTTGGTTTCTGCACCTTGGTTTGCTGTGGTGGCTAGATCTGCGACAGGCGTGGAGCCTGACTGGGTAGTTTTGGATATGGTTCCTGTCGAGTTGCCGTTCGGTTTGGTGGTTGTTTGGGCGGCTAAGTTTAGTCTTCCTTCTGGGGTCGACGATGGCGGTGACGGCGGTGGTGTCTGTGCCGCAGTTGTTGTCTCTAGGATTTTATTTTATTGGGCCTGTAGGTCTATAGTCTTCTTGGGCCTAGGTCTAGGTTTTATTTTTTATTTTTGTTTTTGTTATCTGTCTATTCTGATGGATGACGAGGTTTCGGCCTCCTATGTTGTTTAGGAGGATGTCGCAAAGGATTCCAGGGCTTCGTAGTTTGACTTTCGCGGGGTCTGTAGGTTTTCCTTTGTAATTTGGGCTTCATCCAAAAAGGTGGGTGTACTTGGGGTAGATCCTAGTGGTGTGCTCTATGTAATGGCTCTTTCTTACGGCCCCTCAGGGGCGGGTCATTATTGTACTGCTTGCTGAACTTTAGTAAAGACGAACATCCTTTTGATAAAAAAAAACATATCACAATAACAATATATCACAAGTAGATATTGATTATTTCTAAACAAAGTATGCAACATAGCATATTATCAACATTTCACAAATAGATGTTGGTTATCTCTAACCAATGTATATATGCTCAATATTATAACAAAATCACAAATACATATTCCAATATTAAATATGTGTTTTCTCTTCTCAGTGAATATTTTAGGATGACTGGTAATAATAATTCATAAACTCCCAAAAATTCCCAAGTCCAAGGTACAAAATACCAAGCATGAGTAAAAATCCGCGTACCAATTGTACGGGTAAGTAACAGCATACCAAGGCCATCACCAAAGTATGTACACTCAAGGTCGGCAATTCCTTCCTATAAGTCTAATAGTGCACTATCTGTAGGGACTTGAGCCCATAGCTTAATCACCTCATCACAAAATCTACCAGTAATTCACTTAAGCACGGGAGTTGTTCCATACACTCGGCTTCACAACTTCTTGTTCATAATTATATTCACAAATATAGTCTTCAATTAAGACAAGTTATAGATCACAATATATATGAAAAATAAACATAAATATAGATCAAAATCTATATATCAAATATGCATGAACATATGTAAAACAAGATATACATATGTACATAAATGTAAAACATAAGTAATTAAACCCATGTAGTAAACAAGTTCATAATTTATAGCAAATAAGCATAAACATATGTAGAACAATATATACATATGTGCATAAATGTAAAACATAAGTACTTGAACTCATGTAGTATACAAGAACATAATCTATAGCAAATAATCATAAACATATGTAGAACAATATATACATATGTACATAAATGTAAAAATAAGTAATTAAACTCATGTAATAAACAAAATTATAATCTATAATATATGTAGAACAATATATAAGTAAAAATAAAAGACAAGCATTATATAAGGAAATCAGATTATTATTTATATTTTAGTCCTTAAGTCCAAAACCATAAAAGTTCATCAATGATTCTCCGATTAGAATCGTCAAACTTCAAACTGCGTTAAATTGTCCATCGCAAGTCCGATTTAAGCAAGTGAGTACACCATTTTGAAGGGATTTTCATAAGGAATCCAAAGGTATAGTCCAAATAAATATGTCCAGAATGTCCAAGTCCAGAATTCAAGATTAATCAAAACAGTCCAGAAATAAGTATACTTTGTTTTAACCCATTTCACCTAAATTATTACGTACTGTAATCCAAGCCATTAATTGTGATATTCTCCAGATTAGAAGTTCAAGTTCTAAGCTTCGTTTTGATATAAAGATCACAAAATTTGGTTAAGAGATGAGTGAGATATGACCACTTGAAATTATGAACAATATAGAGGTTCTTCAGTGAGTATACCGGATTAAAACTTAGATACAGAAAGTTTGGCTCGTTAGATGATCATAAAATTTTAATACACAATAGAAGACACAATTTGGAACAACTTTCATGAAGAAGTCCAGATGGTAAAATGATCGCAAATATGTATTTATAGGTTCCCAAGTTGGCTGCCGGAATAACTTCAGAAAATAGCATTTAAGTTTTCTATAAAACTTATTTTTTTATATTTCCTTCTTGATCATGCACTTTGATGAATCTTAAAGATAAAAGACTATAAGGATGTACTCTGTACTTACATGAACTTTCAAGGGTAGGAAGATGGCCTCGATACGAATCCATAGGATTTCGCGGATTTTAAATCGGAGCTACGGATCGTAAACAAACATTTTCGGAGAGAAAGTGGAGAGATTAAGCAAGAGAGATAGAGAGGAGCTAGAGAGAAGCAAGAGAGAAGTGAATTGGCAAAGAAGTCCATGGCTGAACCATTCTATTTATAGAATTTTAGAGGTAAGTTAACTAACATAAGGTTAGCTTAACTTAACCTAGTTTAGTTTAATTAATATATCTAACCAAATAGTGAAAAAATATTCTTAACAAGATTGTGTTCACACATATTAGATTTTTTTGTGAAAATTAATCAAGCAATCAGATCTCTATCTCTAAAGTGTGATTCATGTGGGATTAAGTCAAGTAATCAGATCATGCTAGCAACACTAGCTTAATTTCCTTTCTCCTTGTGCTCTACGTATCTCGTAAAAATCATAACTAAATCTAAAAATATGATTTTCAGATGATTCCAACTCTGAGAATTTCTTTAAGGCGTCTACAACAATTCATTAGAAGACCATATCCTCAAATAATAAACACATTGGTGCAGTTTTTACGAAATAGGCAACTGCGTCAGATAAGCTTCAAAAATATATTAAAATTCCGCTGACCATAACTCCTTCGTATGATATCAGAATTTAGCATGCCACATGTCTACGAACTCGTATTGACAAGCTCTACAAATTTCGTGAAGGAAGTCATCAGAGAAAATCAACGAATAAGAAAGTCAACTTTTGACCCCTCGAAAATAAATCATTTCGAGTACATATTCGTTCCGAAATACTTTTTCTTCATAAACTAGACTAGAAAACTAACATCAAACCCTTACTTAATTTCAGAAATATTCAAGAAATTAAATATGAAAATTCGGGGTATTACAATAATTAACCGTTTATATATTTCAAATAAATAAGTGACTAAAAGGTCTCCAATTTAAATGACTAAAGGGACATTCTCTCAGAGCTTATGGTCATTTGTGATTTAGGCATTATGCGTGCCCTCCCCCTTGTATTCTGCAGTTTCATTAATCAAAGTTTGAGGGTAGCCGCACCGGTCCTTCTTTTTCTTAAATAAATAAATGAGGTTAGAGAACGAATAGTATGTAGGAAAGAAAGGGAAAAGATACGATCGAGTAACCTAATCGAAGTGGGTTTCTAGCTTATATGTAAAATTGCAAAGTTGTCCGCTTTTTGATAAATTAGGAGTAACTAGCAAGTCGATTTCAACCACCATTAGTGGTCAAGTTGGTTGAGCCTCCAGATAGGGTACCTCCCCATCCGGGTTCAAATTCTGCTGACTGCGGATTAGAGTTTAAATCCCAATATATTCTGTGGCTGGCCAGGGGGAGGATGCGTTTTGACAAAGATCCCCGACTACAGATTAGTCCTTGGGCCTATGAAGCCTTTGGGAACATAGGATTTCGATTAAAAAAAAAAGCAAGTCGATTTCTTTCAACTTTATTCTGCAGTGCACACAAATTAAAACCCATCTTACTATTGGATATTAATCTCCGTGGTACGACAGTTCCTAGCCGGTCTTCATTTACTCATCCACTATTTTGACAACCTATGTTTGCTTTCATTCGTGCGTAGAAATATACCACAAGTCACCACCATCTATTGAGTATCTCTTACGTACTCTATCTTTACTTTTCCTAGTCTTTAGCTCTTTGTACTTGTAATTGATGATGTATTTCTCAAGTATGTGTGAGTAGTCCTTAGGATTGGGGGTTAGGATTGTGTGCCCTAGTCCATACTCCATAGAGATAATTGTGACAATTTGATTATGTATGGATGTTATATTAATGAATGAATATATGTGCTATCTACATCAAATGTGTTAGATGCTTGTTAGAGAACTTAACCAATTCTTGAAGCATGTGTTTAATCTATTTTGATATCAGATTGTGAGGTTGGTTATCTCTCTTTCTCTAGGCAATTGGTAGTATGCATAATGAGGAGTCTTATACCCTTGTTTGAATCCCTTGATCGATTTGAGTGTTTTACGCTTTTATTCATTTAGCATAAGAACCATAGCATGACTTGTTTGTTGTGATGAAGAGTTCTTGTAAACCATAGAATGATATAAGAATACCTTAACTAGAATCTAGTTCCATAACCATAGCATGGGTGGAATACGAGATTTGATCCATGAACTTAGTATAAATAATTGGAATGTCAATTAATCATCAATGTAGACTAGAGTGACCCGTAATCCCCAATCGTACGTATCTATCTTAATTCCCTTTATTTGTCTTTGCTTGCATTTCATTTTAGAAACAAAAAACAACACACACTATCACTTGTGCATAACGTACCATTTAATCTTTCCATCCCTTGTCTATTCCCCTTTATGCTAGAGTCCTAAGTTATTGATTTACTAAGAGGTTTTGGGTTTTTCTAATTTCCGTGGTATGACAACCCCGAGTCCACTTTACTATCTCTATCTTGACACAATACGTACGTTTGCTTTAGCAAAGTATTCTTCAAGCCACCACTCAGTGACAATTTTTTATTATTATAATTATAATTATTATTTTTCCTTTAATGCTACAAAATGCTACACTTGAAGGGCTCTTATATGAGCCATTGATCTGGAGCACTCAAGGTGGGGTGTTAACTAGCAACTTCTTGATGGCATGAAATTAGCAACGTACAATGACAAGCTCTCTAGCATGTATCATTTTCTATGCATCATAAGAAAATAAACAAACGTGGAGTCCACTAAAAATTCGTATTAAACAGTACTAACTAATCAAAAGCAGGAGATACATAAATACTAGCTACTATATTAATTTGAATTACATTACATGAAGTAAACTATGAAAACTCTCCAAAAAAAAAAACTATGAAATTAAAACACACACTCTTCAACATCTGATTTTTAAAAAAGTAGCCAATATGTGAGAGTTTGTGGCTCTTACACGAATAAAATCAATTACACCCACTACAGAAACCCTCCAAATGTTAAATGGGACCTGCCAATAGTATCTCTTCATTTTGTGAACACAAATGGCCTTCCCTGAACAAATATAGCGACCTTCTCCTTCTCTATTGCCATAATTCCATGAAACAAGCCAACAATTAAGGAGCATATATCCCAAGACGGCCTTCCTTATGTGTATATTTGCCAATGAATCTTAATTTTTTCAATAAAAAAGTGGCATATATCCAACACATACTTGTGCCGGAAGTTTTTTCTTACTAAACAATCTGACGAATTATATTATTAGTACTGTAATTAAAAAATCGTTAAGTTTGATTAGGTCAACTCGTAATTCTCGTTCCACAGTAACAACGGCATATAAGATAGTTTTATAAGATATTAATCTATAATAAATTTAGCTCAAACTTGGTCACACCTAACTTATAAAATTCAAAGTAACGGTGGGATATGATTAAATATAGTTATTTTGTCATTTGTGTTCTGGAAAACGTTACCTAAGGATCCCAAAGAGAATCATGCTGAATATCCTCCCATTGATCACTATTCATTCCCTCCTCGTCAAAGTCATTAGAGAACATCATGGATTCCTCCAGCATGAGAGCCTCAGCCATTTGCATCCACATCTTAGGCGAATCCAAGGGCGACTCGTTAATGGCCTGAATTTGACTCGGCGACAGCCTCACCGTGACCGGAGCCAACCCGCCCGAGCTAGAGCTCCCACCCTCACAATGACCTGCTGCCACCACAGAATTAGTACTGCCACCACCACTACTCCTCAGCCTTAAAGCCGCTTCATGGGCCGCCATGCGTATGTCATCGGAGCTCGAGCTGGCAGGGCGCGGCAGGCAGTTGACAAGTTCCGGGAAGTTGAGCCTGGCCTCGCGTCCCCGGAAATGCAATGCTGCCACGTCGTAGGCAGCCGCAGCCATCTCGGCGGTATCGAAGCTCCCTAACCAAATTCGGGTTTTCGTTCCCGGCTCGCGGATTTCGGACACCCATTTGCCCCATTTTCGCTTGCGGACTCCTCTGTAGGCAGAAGTTGCAGCACCGTAGACAGTGCTGCTGCTGGAATTGGGCTCTCCCATGCACAGAGATTTAATCAAATTAATTGGAATGGTGGTGATGAACTTAATTGGTGTGTGTTGTTTGAAATTTGAAGGAAAGCATTCGATGGAGGATAATGTTAACCAGATAAGGTATTTATAGAAGTGAATCTGTGTGTGATTTGACTGAACCTGAGAGAAGAGGAAGCGAGCTTCCACGTAGTTGCTCGAGTATTTGTGCATGCTTACAAATATATCTTCTTGTTTTGGCAGAGCACTCTAAAAATTTTATAAAAAATTTAAGAAAATTGAGCAAATGAAAGTTCATGCAATGATGAATCCGAACACTGACAAATTAGTGATGGGATTATTTTAAGGTATAAAATTTAGGGGAGGATTGATGCAGAGAACCAAATAGAAAGAGATGGATAAGGAGAGAGACTTGATGCAGAGGAATTTGGGTTCCTGTAGAGGACGCGGTTTGAACCCAGGTGGCATGAAATTTGGACCCACTGATCCCTTTCTCGTACAGAAGCTAAGATTCTGTGAGTTGATTTTGTTAGGCGTGGAGATGTGTAGGTTTGGACGTTTGGTAAGAGATACATAGATGTGATGTAATCCGAAGACACTGAGAGATGGTACTGAATTTGATGAACAATCATATGCACGTATCAAAGAGAAAGACTAATCAAAAAGGAAGAAATTAAGACAAGGTTCAAAAGTAACTTGACCAAGACCAATAAACAACGACTTCATGATGCCATTTGATAAGGAAACTAGGCCTTGACCTATAAGATAAAATTAGAGTTTTTTTTTTTCTCATTTACTTTTTTATTTTTTTATTTTCAGTTAGTCTATTTTTTTTCCTCGTAAAAGTTTACATAATATTCCCGTAACCTATTCAATGTAATTTCCATCTAAATGATTAAACGATTCCCATTTCGTATAGCTCTCTTTGAATATTTCTATTTTCTAGCAACTCTTTTGAAGAAGAATTATTAATATTCATTGAAGAGTGAGAATCCAAGTATCCAACCAATCTAGCCTACTGCTGGATAATCTCAAATTGCTAGCAGCCTGGAAGTAGCTGAACAATGAAAGCAACCAATCGATCAGTTGGCCAAAACATTACAGTCATTTGTACATACTACATACCTTCGATTTATTTAAAGAAATTGGCCAGGGTGGGGAATTAGTATTGAATATTCAAGCATGGTGCCAAGTTTTAATTATTTTTTTATAAATCATTATCGTAGTATAGTAAATTAATAACTAATTATATTTCAAGGCCTAGAAATTTAGAATCATTAGATAACTCTATACCCTACCATCCTAGGAAAAATGTACAACGCTGTTTCTTAGGATTAATAGCACACGTGTTTTTTATTAATATGAGGACCAAATTCTACATCACCCAACTTTTTGCTTAATTAAGAAACTATTATGTTCATGCCTAATACCATTTTACGAGTACTAATGAACAGATTCTAATTTTAAAAAGAATCCGAATTTTTTGATTAAAAAATGACAAAAAGCAAAAATAAGATCAAAAGAAACAAACATGAGATGTACTAAATCCATTTTTAGAGAGAGAAAGTCTCAACTCTCTCTAAAAAAGAAGACCGTCTTGCACTTCATGTCCTCCTCATTCTCTAAATCTAGAACCAAATATGAGATTTAAATCACGGGTCAGAGAATCGGGGGCGGCTTCTCTATTGGCGAGTTTTAGGATTGGTGTACCTATATATATTGGCTTTTGCTTGTTGGTCCGGGTACCTATAATTGGCTAGTTTGCAACTTAGTAGGAGAGGGATCCACTTAGTGATCCTGTTGTGGTGTTAGTGACACTCAAATCAGAAGCACTCCTAAACACACAAATCACAAGTGTTGGTTTTATTGGGTAACAACTCAGTGGCATTTACATCTGCTAATAAATTTGAGCCAAGACTTAGATGGTCTAGTTTCTTTAGTGTAGTTAAAACAGCTGGATCATGCGAAGCTGCAATTATCTTGATAATGAAAGCTACGCTACGTATGAAGCTTCAATTCAAACCCATTATTATTATTTCCTTAATAATTGACACGTACAATATATAACTTCTAATAATCAACCTTGTCATCAAATGTTTTCTTATCTCACACGTACCTGCATATATACGATCTCCGCGTTCAATAGGTGTTGACCCGATGAACAAAATGAAAAATAAATAAATAAATAAATATATATATAAATATTTTTTTTCTTTCTTTTCAAATCATTTTCTTTGACATTCAATGTTGAGTTTCGATAGAGCAATGTCATGCGACACGTGGGCTTTCTTTTATTTCTTTCCAATTGATTTTCCCATCTCTTTGGGAGGTTTTTAAGCCTTCAAAAGCAATATATAACACATAAGTTGAAGTGGCTTGGACAATAAGAAGATTTTTAAGTTCAAAATTGGCGTGTTCATAAATAACTTAATAAGTTCTTACTTAAGAAAATACGTTGTCATCAATGATTTCTATTTGAAAGATCATAAAAGTAGTATACATATATTGGTACGTTTCACTGATACGGAAAAATAACCCGAAAAGAGCTCATACTCTCTCCCTCCCTATCTCGTTGCCTAACACTTCCTCCTTCTCCTTCAACCTAGTCCAATGGTGAACGATATCGAGTCCTCCCGATTTCAAATTCACGCAACTTGAGGTCTCCTACAGCTTTTAAATCCTTGTTCCATGTTTTGGTTTCATCAATTTCAGCTTTTGTGGCTGTGCAACCTACCCAAAATCTGGGTTTTCTTCCACTAGATGCGCTTCGGTCCTCCTCCCTTAGGGTGTTGTGGCTGCCTCCCCATGCGCATGCTCTCTTGAAACCATTCAGGCTTCTAATCGATCGCTTCTGATGCGGATTGGTTTAGATTTGTATGCAAGGAAGCGAAGCTACATAGACGTTTGTGGCTTGCATTGCAACCATGCTTGATCAAAGGATGAACCTTCTTCTTGGATTCCTTTTTAGTCATAATTAGAATATTGGCGGTGACCAGGGTGTTGAGGATTGGATGATCGCACATTAAAAAAGTGACAAAAAAAACGTATAACTTATAAGTGGGTGGTTCACTAGTAATTGCATCGAGACATTTTGTGATAAAACCTAACACCTAATAGCTAGGTAGTTAAGTTGAGATAATATAGGTGCAATAGTGGGTAACAGGCTACCCTTGTCACTGTTTAACATGGTATTAGAGCAGGTATCATTTCCAATCATGTCCTGGGCCTAAATTATTGGGCTCGAAACAAATGGTTGTGTCTTCAAAAAGATGCGTTGGCTCCAATGAACGAATTGCGAATTATGGCCGGGTTCTCGAAAAGTTGCGTTAGCTCTGGTCTACGAATTCACAACCAGTTTTCGATGTGGGAATTAGTTGCCTATGCAGACCTAGTAGTTAGGTTGCACGTGAGGGGGTGTGTTGAGGATTAAATGATTCCACATTAGAAAAGTGACAAAGGAACTTATAATTTATAAGTGAGTGATTTACTACTAATTGCACGTACCGAGACCTTTTGTGATAAAACACAACACTTAATAGATGGTTAATTTGGGACAATATCGGTATAATAGTAAATCACGGGCCACACCTGTCGTTGTTTAACACAGGCTACTAATTTAGACTACATGCAGCACGAGGGTGGCGGCTTCTAGTCTTAGGGGGGTAGTGGCTTTTTTTTTTATGCTCACCGAAGAGCCTACTTTTGGTGGGTGTGGCGGGTCTTGATGGCATTGGTGGTTGGAGTCTTCATAATCGGGGTAGTTAGGGTCTCTAGTGTGTTTTTCCTACTATGGCTCGACCAGCCAGCCTAAGGTAAGTCTCACATAGCTCCATCCTTGCGTAAATTTTTTAACTTTTATTTCGTTTTTCAAGTACTTAAACAAGACACAAGGGTACGTAGAGTACCCTCGTATTTATGTTTTTTTTTTTTGCCAAAATAAACATTCCATTTGAGGTTGAGGTTGTTAGGCTTAATTAATAACGTTCCATTGGTCCTTCATCATCTTCCCTCTTTTAATTTCTTAACACCATCAAGAGACCCCATACTTCTAACTTTTATCACATTTTCACTAAATATTGTACGAGCAAAAGACTAACCACGTACCAACAACACAAAGCTTTCGATCACCATATTTCACTTAACTATGATGAGCATCTCAGAACTCGATCAAGTTGAATTGCACTAGCTTTTAGTGATCGACCAACCTTCAACCAATGCCATTAAGAATAAGTAATCTAAACATACTTGAGTGTTTGTAATCACACAATCTCTACAAATCAATTATTACCTGGTCATCATTTTCATCCACTGAATGAAGAATGAACAAGAACCTTTGTCTTAGTTACCACACCGACAACTTTGGCTGAAATGAGTACCAGCTTTATTGGTATATAATGATCAAGATAGTTAAGAGGGACAAAGTTAATGAGAGGAAAACAGCTGCAACACACGAGCTAGCTAGGTTATATAAACGACATTGGTATGCTTTCGACTCAAATTCAATAGCAAATGAAGGATTGGCAAGTGTTACTATTTTACCATTGAAAATTTGGGAAGTTGGATTTTGTGGGGCTGAATGTATTGAAGGGGCGGTGCTGGGGTCGGATTCCAGTGCTCTTTGACTGCTGCAGCCATGACTAAAATTGATGGAGACATAAGCTTTGGAGGGGAAAGCTATATTTTCAAGTCAGTTATATCTCTAGCTAAGATTGTGTTCAGACTTCAGACATAAGAATGAGTGTGTTGGCCAAAAGGAATAGTGACATAAGAAATCAAACAAAAACAGTACAAACAATGAAACAAAGACCCAAAAAAAGGATATATTTTTTTTTGTCTTCTTTGGGCTCGTCGCCTTGCCCTTAATCATCTGCAAGTTGAAAGATTCTCAACTTCTTATCAAAATATTGAAAGGATCCTATCAAGTGCCATGAAGAATTTCAACTATCATTCAAGACATCAAACGTTTATATTCAGGTTTTTCACAAATCACTTTTGATCATATTTTCTAAGAAGTAAATATGGTAGCGGACAAGCTTGCTTGTTATGGACAAGCTTGCTTGTTATGGACATCAACTCATTCAAAATAGTATGTGGATGTAAGGATTCAAATTTCGATTTCGGTGGAAATTTCGAACTTCAAATTTACGGAAATTTCAGAGAAAGTTTCAATTTCGATGGAAATTTCGGTTAAAAATAAAGAAATCACGAAAACTATATTTATAACATCACACTTTTGAATGAAACTTTTACATAAACTAAACTAACTTATAATAAACCTATATACAATGTAACATCTCTAAGATTGTACATTTATAATAGAATTATGATATTTAATATGGATGAGTAATTAAGTAGGTTGCTAATTTATAGAGCACCTCTAATAATGATACCCATTTTTAAAGTTAAAATACCTAGAAAAATAAAATTTAGCTAGAAATTTAGCAATCTCACTCCAACAACACTAGCTATTTAGTAGTCATATAAAAAATTTCATCAAATAATACATTGACACGTGGAGAAAGAGAAGAGAAAAGAGGAAAGAGAAATATAGGTATTGATTTAGTTATTCAGATTTTCTAGCTATATTTAGCTACATGTTTAACAAAAAGTTAAATTTAACTTTAGTTTAGGTATTCTGCTGGACCTGCTTTTTGATGCAAAATAGCAATAATATTACTAAAGTCTCATTTTAGTTACTCTGTTGGAGATGTTCTAATGTTTTTATCTATATATAATTATAAATGTGCGGTAAATTACTAAATTAATAATATTGTTGTATTTAATTTTTTTTATGGCTAGAATCCAAAGGGAGGCTTGCCTATCACACATTTTTCACTAATAATTACAAAAATCCCGTGAATCAAAAGGAACAAATACAACAAAAATCAATATAAACACATACATTCTAAAACATACATATGAAGAACTAATATTACGATGTGGTTTGATCAAGTTGGTCGTTGGACTACCTCCATCTAGCATCATATAATACTGCTTCCAACTACATAAATTTTGATATCGATTGTTATACCTCATCACATGGGTATTGTATGTTTGTTGATCTCTTACTAGTTCCTACATACAGTTCATATATCCGATATTGTAGAATAACCCAATATAGTATTTCATTGTATGAAGCATATGACATTTGGGATGAAGCTAGAATGATGAGTTTTTTGGAGTATTCGACCTTGATTGCATAATTTTTGGATGAAAGCATATATGAATCTTTCCTCCTTTAGAAAGTAAAATTTTTCATTAATAACAATTTATGTTTCCCTAAAAAAAAAGTAAAATTTTATGTCGAGTGTTAGAAGAAATTTCACCAATTTCGGAGAAATTTCTTTGATTTCTGCTATTTATGTGTAGATATTACGGAAATTTTAAATTTTGTGGAAATTTGCCGGAAATTTCGGAAATTTCGGAGAAATTCCTGATGGAAATAACATAGCATATGAATTTTGTTTCGGTACTTCAATATTATGGAAATTTCGACGGAAATTTCGGAGAAATTTCAATCCTTGTGTGGATGTATAACATTCCTTCATGTATTCCCTAGTGCTTTTATTTGATACCAAGTTGTATAAGATCCCACGGGGATCTTGTTTGTAATTTTTTTTGTTCATAAAAAAAAAGAGCCAACCATACAACAAAGAAAAAGAAAAAAAATAACAAAGCAAGCTTTACTAAACTATCAGTTGTCCTTGGGGTTAGCCCAAGTGGTGAGGGAGGGTGGAAAAACAAGTTAAGATTAGACTAGGTTAGGAGTATGGTAGTGTTTCTGAATATGGTTATGAATTTCCTTTCTGAATATGGTAGTGTTTCTGGGAAAATTATCAATAAAGCAAAGTCTCAGGTTTTTATCAGCAAACACCTTCATCATCGTCGCCATTCTATTGCCTCCTCTTTGGGAATTCCTATAGGTTCGGCACCTTTTACCTACTTGGGAGTTCCTATTTTCCATGGATGTCCGAGGGCTCTTTATTTTTAACCATTTGTGGATAAGATTCGGCTGAGGTTCTCAAGTTGGATGGGTTCTTTTTTAGCTATGGCTGGTCGTATCCAACTAATTAAATCAGTGATTTACAGTATGCTTATCTACAGCTTTCAGGTGTATGAATGGCCAATATCCTTACTTCGTTGTGTGGAAGTTTGGTGTAGAAATTTTGTTTGGTCTGGTTCTATTGAAAAATGAGGTATTCCATTGGTAGCATGGCGGTCTTGCTGTGCTCCGGTAGATGAAGGTGGGTTGGGGCTCAAGCAACTAGTGATTCTCAACAGGTCTCTTCTTTTGAAGTGGGGTTGGGAGATTTTTTCATCAAGGTCAGAAGGGTGTTCTTTTATTCGTGATCGCTTTTGGCGTAATGGTATTGCTCGTCGTTCTTATTCGCCCTCATCTATTTGGCTTGGTGTGAAGAAATTTTGGCCTATTATTCAAGAAAATGCGAGATGACTGATAGGCTCTGGTGACATTTCTTTTTGGCGAGATAATTTTATGGGGCGGCCTCTTATGGATTTTTTTGCTTCTCATAGTGGTATGATTGGTGGTCTCTCTGGTTCTGTGGCCAATTTTATTACAGATGGTTCATGGGATTTTCCGCGGTTGTCCCAACTTCACTTCCCTGCTTTGTGTGAACTAATTAGCCAAGTTCCAATCTCTTCGGACCCTTTGGCAATGGATACATTAGTGTGGTCTTCTTCCTCTTCTGGGGAGCTCTTTGCAAAAATTGCCTTTCAATTTTTGCGTCATCCCTCTCCTTTGATTGATTGGGGAAAGTGCTTATGGTCGAATTTTATTTTGCCGAGAATGTCGTTGCTGGCTTGGAAGATTCTGCGAGGTAGGGTGCTTTGCGATGATTTCATGCAAAAAAGAGGAATTGCTTTGGCTTCTAGGTGTATTCTCTGTGGGAAGGATTGTGAATCTTTGATTCACATTTTCAGAAATTGTTCTTTTGCCGCTGACATATGGAATTGCATGGCATTGATGTTTGAGCTTGCTGCTATCCCCTCTTCTTTATTGGATATGCTTCAGTTGGGGTTGATTAATGGTCGCAGCCCTCAATTAAGGGAGTTATGGGTGGCTTGTTTTACTTCAGTTCTCTGGTTCATTTAGTAGGCTAGAAATAAGGCCAAATATATAATAAAATCTTCACTATAGTTGGAGTTTGCAAGTTAATCTTTGGTCACATCCAAGCTGCTAGCCGTATTGCTACGGGCCATATGCACAATTCAATTCAAGACCTTAGAATTTTGAAATGTTTTGGAGTGACATGTCGGCTACGTCGTGTCCCTCGAATTATTGAGGTTAATTGGCATCCTCCTTCTTTAGGGTGGATAAAAATCAATTCTGATGGCGCTTGGAAGCATGAATCGGGGCGTGGTGGTTATGGTGCTGTTTTTCGTGATTACAGAGGTCATGTTCTTGGTGCTTTTGCTTCTAATTTAGACATTCCTTGCTCAGTGGCGGTAGAGGTGATGGCGGTTATCAAAGCAATTGAGCTTGCTTGGGTTAGAGATTGGAAACATATTTGGCTTGAAGTTGATTCTTTTCTTATTCTTGACTTTCTTCGGTCTCCTTCTTTGGTGCCATGGCAACTTCGGGTTCAGTGGAATAATTGTTTGTTTCGTATTTCTCAAATGCAGTTTCGCACTTCTCATATATTTCGTGAAGGAAATCATGTTACGGATGCATTAGCTAACTATGGTACGTCTTCAACTGGTTTTGTGTGGTGGAATGCAGCTCCTACCTTTATTGCTTCACATTGTAAAAGAAAAAAAAAACCTTAGTTTAAGTTGTATATGTGGTATCTCAATTAGTACAACAAAACAAGTAATTTAAAGCAACAATTAAGCAAACAAACATACGAATTCAATACTCACAAGCTTAGGAACACACTTAATGCAAGAAATGGCCTGAAACGAAACAAAAAGAACGCTAAAAATCCGACTACAACTACCAAGAAATCAAAGTTTGAACCTCAATCCTCGGCAACTGCGCCATTTTGACGAATTTAAAAAGAGTGGTGTAGATTTTAAGACCGAGAGTTGTCATTCCAACAGGGATCGATGGCCACCTAACTCCTAGGTAGTATGCAATTGAAGAACTCTAGCTATGATGAAGGGATGAGAGATGGAAAGAATGGGTGAGTGGTTTAGACAATGTGCGAGTGTGGTGTAGTGATCGTTTTGTAAACGAATGATGGAATGTAAGGACAAGCAAATAAATAATTAAATGCAAGGTAAGCAAAAACATGTAAGTAAAGAGAAATGTGTGTGCAATTTATGAAAACGTTGGGATTTTCGGGTCAACCCAAATCCAATGCAACAAGCAACACTTTAACAATGAAAACATGCCAATGTGATCATGAATCAAGTCCCGTATTCTAGTCATGTTATGGATCTAGAACCGTGTCTCAAAAGGTATTCTAGTGCCATATTATGGGTCACTAAGAACTCTCTAGGTGTCATAGGGGATTTCTCTAAGTTACCTAATACCAAATCCCCTAAAGTGCTTAAGAGGTGTAAAAAATCGAAACTAGGAACTCAAACAAGCAAACTCATGAACAATCCTCCATTTCACCGATGTTATCAATATGAAATGGATTCTTTCTAAGGTATCCTTAAGCCATATTAGGGTCAAAAGAACTCTCCGTGAATGAGGAGAAAGAAAGGAGGCGTAAAGAACATGAATTAAAGATCATTCAAGAGTTAAACATGTTCATCATACATATTGCCCATTGCCTAGAGAAGAGTAAAGTGGCCAAACCATACACACTCATACAAGATGGATCAAATGCATATCAAAGAGTAGCTAATTCCTCAAATACACATCCAACACATATTAGATTAGACAATACAAATATTCATGAATCACAAGGCATTTATTCATAAACAAAGTGTCACAAAATCACATTGGACTAGGGCACACAATCCTAGCCCCCAACAAAGTTACTACTCATAATCCATCAAGGTATACATCATCTTATAACAAATATAAGCTCTAAATATAAGTACAAGAGAGAGAGCAAGGTTGAGGAATGCTCAATAGATGGTGTCTCCTTCTTCTTCTTGACTCTAGATGATGTTCTTGATGTTTGGTGTGGATCCCCAGCAGGCAAAATGGTGGATGATGTAGTGGTAGTCGTGGTGAGCAACTTTGTAGAAGGATGGAAGTGGAAATGGAGTGAGGAAGGTGGTGAAAAGTGGTGGAGGAATGATGAACCGTCTCTGTTCGACCGGTCGTAGGGACAGTGTTGACCGATCGACCGGCAGGCAGAGGCAAGAACAAAGGAAAAGTGGAAAGGAAGAAAGGTAAGGTGAAGAGTGATTGGTGAAGGTGGCTAGCCGAAAGATGACATAATGGAGTAAAAACTAGGTATATATACTAAAGCTAAGAAGTGTCTAAGGCTAGGATTAAAACTTAAGATCTATTGGCTAGGGAAAATAGAAGTAAAATGACAAGACTAACCTAGGTGGAAAATTAGGTGGTGTTTGGGAGGATTTTAGGTGAGGGGCATAGAAGTAATTGACAATAAATTCTATCAATTAAAATGCACAAAAGGAAAGTCAAATGGAGTATGACAAACCCTTGGATATGATGAGGACAAATGTCCTTTTATCCAAATGGAATAAAGAAATGAATAATCAATTGATGACTTCATGAAACTTCACATATTTCTTGCTGAATTTTGGGCTTCTTGTGGTGAGTCACAAGGTTGATTTTCGACCTTGACATTCAGGGTTGACCAAAATTGACTTTTCTTGACTTTGCGGTTTCTTTGGCAATCCTCCGGAATTTTTTTGTGCTTCACTTCCGAGACTTCATATTTGACACTTTGACGCTCTAAAGTCGAGGTTGACCGTCGATCATCGGGTTGACTTTTCGTCTACTTGTCAGAAATCCATTAAAAGCTCCAAAACACATCTTTTTGCTTCTGATATCAATCTGATGCTCATGTTCCGAACAATAGTGCAAAACAAGGATTAGAGACACTAAACGACTATTGGATTAACATTATCAAGGTGATTAGAGGCCTAATTTGTATGTAAATAACATACAAATCAATTTGTATATGAATGTCATTCACCACCGTTTTGATTCCCTCTTGGCAGATCCTAAATGAACTCTAGTCAACACGTTTTGCAAAGAATTTCGATTTTAAAACACGTCAAATTTGGACACGAAATCCATTACTATAGCAAACACTTTTTTGAAAAGATTTCGAGCCTCTTAGACCAGGTAAGAAGAGGAATTTAATAAACCCATGAAACCAAACGCTCTATTTTATGATGAGCAACGAAGCTTATTACTAATCCAAATCGACAAAAAAAAAAATTAATGGCTGCCACTTTTGCGAATAAATATGTCGTCGGAAAATGTGCTTTCATATTTATTTGATTTTATTTGTCAAATTTTTGAGTGAATTTGTAAAGGAAAGTCATTTATCACCGTTTTGATCCCCTCTTGGGAGATCCTAAGTATCCAAAGTAAACTCTAGTCATCAAGCTAGGCGAAGAAAGACAATTTTGAACCACGTCAAATTTGGACATGAAATCTCTTACTTATAGCACACACATTTTAGAAATATTCCAAACCTCTTAAACCGGGTGAGAAATGAAACTTAGTGAACCCACGAAAACCAACCACGCTATTTGCGACGAGCAGCGAAGCTAATTACTAATTTAATTCTATTAAAATTAAAAATATTTTTAAAAATTGATGGGAGCTACATTTTCCTCGGGAAAGGTGCGTGCTTCCATATTTATTTGATTTTTCTTATTTTCAAATTTTCAAGTGAATTTGTAAACGAAAGTCATTCACCACATTTTCGATCCCCTCTTACGAGATCCTAAAAGAACTCTAGGCACCAAGTTGGGCGAAGAAAGTCGGTTTTGACCACGTCAAATTTCAACAAGAAATCTCTTACTATAGGACACGATTTTTTTTTGTAAATATTCCAAGCATCTTAGACCTGCCTTGAAACGGAATTAATGAACCCTTGAAAACCAACCGTGCTTTTTGTGAAGAGCAGTGAAGCTAATTACTCATTTAAATCTTTAAAAATTTAAAATATTTTTTAAAATTAGTTGGTGCCACTTTTACCGACGAATAGTTCGTCGGGAAAGGTGCTTCCATATTTATTCGATTTTATTTTCAAAGTTTTGAGTGAATTTGTAAAGGAAAGTCATTCACCACCGTTTTGATCCCCACTTGGGAGATCTTAAGTAAACTCTAGTCACCAAGCTAGCTAGGCGAAGAAAGACAGTTTTGAAGCATGTCAAATTTGGACATGAAATCTCTTACTATAATACACGCTTTTTGGAAATATTCTAAACCTCTTAAACCGGGTGTGAAATAAAAATTAGTGAACCCATGAAAAATAACCACGCTATTTGCGACGAGCATCGAAGCTAATTACTAATTTAAATCTATTAAAATTAAAAATATTTTAAAAAATTGATTGGAGCTACATTTCCCTCCGGAAAGGTTCTTCCATATTTATTTAATTTTTGAGTGAATTTATATACGAAAGTCATTCACCACCGTTTTGATCCCCTCTTACGAGATCTTTTTTATGATCGAAATGATATTTGTTTTTACTAAAATTCAGCAAGCAGTACAATATATAATGATCCGCCCCTGAGGGGCCGTCAAAAAGAGCCATTATAGAGGTACAACAATAGGATACACCTCGAGGACATATACCTTTTTGGATTAAGCCCATATTACATAAGGAATACCTAAAAATCCCAAAATCAATAAAAGCCATAGGAAGTCCCGGTATCCTTTGCAACATTTTCTCAACTAGAAGAAGTCGTAACTTTGAATGTACTTATGGTTTTGTAATCTAAGCTTCCGTCTTGAATTCTACATATTTTTTTTTCGGTTACATTGGAGGGGATCAAACCCCTGATCTAGTTTAATCCTAAACCATTTTCTTACCCTTCCTTACCACTTGAACTAACCCCAAGAGCCGAATTCTACATATTATTAGACGCTCTGGTTACAATTTTTTTTTTAAATTTACCTTTTTCTCACATATTAATTGTATAAATTTTTCTTTTCTATAATTGGGATGTGATTTAGGCCTCAATTCGGAAATTAAAATTGTGCTCGAATCGGGGTGTGACGGATATGCTCACATATCTATGAGCTAGTAGGCCATAACTCATCGCTTCAGTTATATATATGCTCAAATTTTCTGTGTTATGTAGGGCGGAACTAGATTTCAAATCTTAGGTAAGCTAAAAAAAAATTTAAATCTGCAGAATTGTTTATATAGCATACTTGAAGAAAAAATTATACAAAAGAGTATTCATAAACTATACAATAATACAAGAAAAGCTTCAATCATTGAATGCCTAGCTCCCTATTATGAGTTCAAGTATTCAACTGTTGAAGAACTTGAAGTTTTGAACTCTTCAAGAATAATGATTGAAACAAACGAGAAGAAATTTGAATGGAACAAGAAATAATTGATGGAGTGATGGGCTTGGTATTAACAAAATACACTAATAGTGTAATACATGTGAGATAACCATCAGTGATGACCTATATATTAAAAAATTCAGGTGAGCTAGGTCATCAATCTACATACTTTAAGAAAAATATTGCCCAGCTTGAGCTGGGTCGATCAGCGTCCTCTTAGTTCCGCCTCTAGTTATGGACAAACCAATTGTATGATCAAAAACCATTATCCTATGTCTTCCCCAATTCTAACCAAACAAAATAGTTTATTTCATTTAGAAACTTAAATTTTTGTATGGTTCAAACTATCTACTTGAATACAACAAGCAAGAGAACTATTATCCAAATTCTTCGAATAACCCCAACTTGTAGATTGTCATAAATTTTTCCTCCCAATGCTCCTCCTGAACCGATGAAGAAAATCCTATCATTCTCGTTTTATGGTGATCGAGTTCAATGTTTATGTAGTAGAAGCACCGTAGAGACTTTTTAGACTTTGAGTTCCTGCTAAGTTTATTTTGGGTTCTTAAGCTTATACTAGAAAGATAAGGTAAGGTTACTTAGGTAATAAATCATTTCTCTTGGCTTATTTTTTTGAAAGAAAGTAAACTTGTATTAAATAAAATCACGACTACAATCGTTAATAGGGTCATCCCGAACAATAGCAGGAGCAATAATTAACCTATGAATGTTAATATGAAATCCTAATACAAAACAAACCATAAGTTGTCGAATTGGTTGTTCACTTACTGAGTTAAAACCCATTTTTGGAAATAGAAAAACAAAGCAATTACAAGTTGATGTAGACTATCCTCGTCCTAGAAATACAGGCTGCGCTGCTCACCAATGCACTCAATTGTGGTGCTCACAGTGCAGTAGTCCAACTAAGACTCATTGAAGCAATAGAGAATAATCTCCACCGAAATGTAGGGAATGAAAAATAATAGAAAAGCTAATAGAGAAAGTGAGCCATCCTCGACACTAAACCACAGATCATTCAACCTTAGGATGAAATCAACATCCTTATTTAATAAAAGAGCCATAAGATAGGGTTTTCGAAGAACCAAGAACCAAGAACCTCAAACCACAACAATCTCCACCTGGATCCCAAACGTGAGACCCATACCAAATCTCAAGACCTCATAATCCAATGAAAAGGTGGTCCAATTGAGAGGCCCACGATAGAACTCTAACTGCTTTGGGCACCCATACAGCTGTTGGCACTCAAGGAGCTTTACTTTTCCCGTCCACCATTAACGCAGACCAAGGACCAAGACGAAGGGCATTGTGCCACGAAGCTGGATGGTACAACCCCCAGCCTTCGACATTCGCTGATCTTGGGAAAGATAGCCTCGCCCATAACGCAACAAACTAGCATCAACTCTAACGGGATTCGATGTGCACAACGACCACCGCACCGCACGAGCAAGACCAGTAACGATGAACAACCTCGCATCCTAATCTCTGTCCATCAATAACCTCGTGATCGGGAATACCGATCTCATCTCCTTACCGACCTGCACAAAACCCATAGGCACTGCAGCTTTCTCCATCAAGTGGTCAGACCCCCAAAAACACCGATCACTTGGATCCTTGAGGCACCCCCTACACGGTCGGATTTTTCAACCCAAAACATCAATCTCGCAAACAAGAGGAATCTCACTTTGACGAGAAGACGACTCTGAGAACAAAAGACCAACATCCAAATCACAAGCCTTCAAATTTGGTTGGGTTATCACCGAAAAGGATCGACGCTGGATGGCTGCACAATGGCAGCGAACTGCAGAAAGGAGGCCTCCACCTGTGACTGACATTTTGCTCCAATGTTGAAGCCCAAAGCCATGACAGCTAGGGTTTGGGAGAAGTCGAAACCCCATAAATTATAGAGAATGATTATTAAAAGGGTAATATTCGATTTATACCATCTTCATTAAAATTAACATTTTTCATCCAATTCTTTTTGTGACATGGATACGAGGCTCACTTCTTACTAACGTGGATTTAAGAGTGAAACAAAAAAGGTTATTCAATTAAGGTCTAATTTCTTAGTTTAATATTAGATGCAGTCCGGTCACATTTTCTTTTTAATTGCGGTCCATTGATTATTTTGTTGTGTCTAATTTACCCCTCGAGGTAAATAAAGGAAACAAATTAAAATCGTCTGGTATTATGCATTATTTCTAATTCATTGCATTTATTTTTCCTAATTTTGAATTTGAATTTGAATTCATACATATTGATTATCTAAACCAATCATTCCCAAAATTCATCAACAACTATAAAATATGAAACAAACCTAACTAAAAGATAAAAATGAAAAAATTTAAGTCAACTTAGTCACAAGGTATATGTTGCGAACTTCAAACTAACATAACCGAAAAAAGTTTACAGACATGAGTATTTAACCTCATATAGAGGTAGATTTTTACCTCACAAATATGTAAATATTTAACCTCAAAAATAGATAAATATATATTTCACCTCCGAACGAGGTAATATTTCACCCCCGAAAGAGGTAAGATTTCACATTTCAAAGAGATACATATTTTTCACCTAATAGAGAGGTACAAATTTGAATCTATGTCATAAGACTGTTTATATAGTTCTTGTGAAATGTTTAATGACAAATACATATATGACTCACTTAAATATGAAACTTCAAACTATAACTATTTATGTCTACAATAAAGATAAAAGCTTGACCACTTAATATATCTCATCAATAGGTACATAAACAAAAATATCATCTAAAAAGAAACTCTAGTTATTAATTCTACTTATCAATATATTGATAGACTAAGAGAAAAAAAATATAAAAATTAAAACAAATTACAAAAATTAGGAAAACAATTTTGGTACTTGTACGGTTTTTGTAATTTGATCAAACAATTTTAGTACCTGTACCTTTAGATTATCTTAAGCGTCTAGATTTTAAGAAATTTACAAAACTTCACGGCCCTCTAACTTCAGAGGAGCCGGATGCTATTTTTAGAGTCTCTAAAGAGCAAAAAGTCTCTCGCTATCTTAATTGACGAGAATGAATCAATGAGAAAGATTATTGAAGTAGTGTTTTTTTTATTGTCCACATCGTTTATGTATATGACATATTTCAAAGAACGCCCAAAGTAACTTGCGTAACCCTGAAATAACTCCAAATGACTTTGAGTAACAATGGAGAGAGATGGTGACTAAATTTGGTCTTCATTATAAAACTTGGGTCAAGATGATTTATAAAAAAACAACAAAAATGGGATGAAGCATTTATTAGTGGGCATTTTTTTCTCTTTCATGCGTAACACCCAACGGTGTGAGGGTATATGCGTTGGATAAAGTTAAAGAGTAATAAATATTCAGCTTAACAACAAAGATTTGGAAAAACCTTACAAATTTTTTCAGTCAACCATGTATTTTGTTTTGGATATTTAATGTTGAGAAATGAGAGGAATGTCTAGTAGATATATATATATATATATATTGGCAATATGTTATGAAAATACAAGGTTCTAAATAACGTTGGTATTGATATTTTTTTAAGGATTGATAAATGTTGCATAAAAGAGAACTAAAGAAGCATGTTTTGTGAAAACACAGAAAAGTTGGAAGTCGGATTAAAAAAAAATATTTACCTCACACTAAGGATGTTGAAGATTGTCCATTCCACAAAAAAAATCCAAACCCTTTTCATTCTCAAGATTCAACAAAATAACTAGAGTTTTTCTATTGGGACTTTTGAATCTTCTCACCATTTTTTTCTTCGGAACACATGCATAAGTTGATGCTCTTTCATTGACATATATGGGAAGAATACAACCAGTATGCATAATTGCATGCCTAACTTAAGTCATACAAACCAATAGCATGCCAGAATTTTAACGTTCATGTGTTACGTTATACTCCTTAACTTAGCGTGAATAGTCATACAAACTATCTCATATATATACAGTCTCCTTCATGTGTAGATATCCACATTGTATTAAAATGTGAACATTCTCATCCCGACCAATTGTCAACATAACTTAATCATCGGAACCGCTCATCGTTTAGATTTATTTTCAAGAATTTTCCTTGCAAAAATTAGCCAAGGAGGAGGAGGAAAAGAAGAAGAAGATGAACATATCCTTGCAATATAGCTCAGAGGAGGAAATAAGCAGCTTCTTGGATGTGGAGGCGTAGAGCCATGAGCAGGAGCAAACCTGTATCTGTGCTGGGAAAGCTGCTAACCTCAATGACAAAGAAGGTATATGATATTGTTACTCGCAAAGCCAAGGGAAACATGTCGGTGGAGCTTCTGGTGTTTCACCTAAACGCTTCATTATCGACTACAGCGGGTGGGTTGGGTCCAACTCCGACTCTAGCGTCCCGTTCTACTCATGGGTCAGTGGTCAGCCAAAATTTTGAGGGGAAAAAGAGATTGGAATTTCCAGTAGGTAGAGATGTGAAAAAGGAGAAAATTGGTGCAGTTGGGAGTGCTAGTGCAGGGAAGAAGATTGGGAAGAGTGGCGATGAGGCCGATGCTGCAAGGTTGCACACAACATATAATGTTGCGTTTCATGTAAATGCAAACAACGATGAAGAATCTAACAATTTTTTCAAAGTGTTTAAAAAGACAGATCGAAGACATGAACCCACTCAGAAGGTAATAGTTTATTTTTTGGTTACTCTAACCGGAGTGAGTTTTTCTTTTTTAGTCTAAAACATAACAACCATATATCCATCATGATTGTCTAAAATTGAAATAGCATAGTATACTTGAAAACCTAATTAAAATTCATCTCTGGCTCTGTGCTCACCAAAAGCTCTGTGCTCCCACCTCTGATAGCATAGTTTACTTGATTTTTGGTTGCTCTAACTGGAGTGATTTAAGCCATCTTTTTTGGTATTTTTTTAACCTAGTGGAAAAATTGAAATTAAAGGTGTTTGTACCCACATTTGCATGTCCAACCAAAAGGAAACCATTGAATGAATGGTTCAAGTTTTTTACGAATGACCAAAAATGAGAATTAGTGAATGAGTGCAATATTGTTGTATGAACGAAAATCATTAAATGAATGAACAGTGATCAATGAATAGAAGAATAATAATGAATGAATAAATAGTTATTAATGAGTATTGGACGATGAATGATTTTTTTTATCGTTCGTACTTTTTGAGTCTTCGATGATTTTGATGGTCCATTAGTATTTAGTGCTTTGTGAACGGCATATTATCATTAATGTTGAATTGGACTCAATATCTAAATCTATCGAACCAGAGGTTAATTTCTCGAACCATTCACATGAATCTAATGCAATATCTTGGAAGATAAGTACTCGAAATGAGTTATATGTCATCAGCCAATGAGAAGATATTCGACGAAGAGTTTTGCTCAAGACAGACGCTCGAAGATATTAGTCAGCCATTCAAGATAGAGTTCCATCCGAGACAATTCATCCTAAGATCAAGTACAACCACTCAAGAGAGAGAGAGTTTCATTAAAGAGCTCATAAGATTTATATTGAGATCAGCTGACGATAGAGTTTTGAAGCAAGCAAGAAGTTGAGTTTCACTCAAACAGAAAGAGTTAAGAGATAAAGCCAAAGTACCAACCGAATCGGTATAAATAGAGCATCCCTAAGCCATTCGACACACACATCAACACACAACTCCAGTGAATCAAGCATCAAGCTTTCATTCTCGTCTTAGTTCTGTCACATTTTCATTTGCAAACAGTTTTTAGTTATTTGGTTCTGGTTTTGTTCATTGCTTTTGTTATTTTATTTGGTTCTCATACCATGTTATTTACCGTTTGCTTGCATATTGTTGCTATTACTTTAGAAAACTATATTCGTTATGAATTTACTTTTGTTGTTAAGTGTTTTTTTTATCCACTTGACCTTACCCTTGCCACTCGAATGTTTGAGTTTACTCATACAATCACAACCACACCCGATTCACCCGACCATAAACCACCAAGTCCTTAACTTTAAGGTAGTGAACTATCGGCCGAGAATTAGTTCCTTCCTCGGCCAGCAATCGATTGAGAAGTCATATATACTATCACTACATCTATTATTGCACAATTGGTCATTCGGCCGTGTGCTGGCACGCCCTGCATGCAATTTATTCAAGAAGGATGTTTGTTCCTAAATTCCTCGACTATTTTGGCCGAGACGATTTTGAAGGCAACATCTTTTGGCACGTCCAGTAGGACACAATTACTAATCTACGTATTAGTATGGTTGAATGCAAGGAAAAGAGTCGAATAAAGAAAAGAATCCTTATAGCGCGCTAAGAGGCAAGAAGTGTCTTCGTGATGGAGAGTCAGAGTCTGGTCATAATTCAACTTTTTGCCCGCTTCAACCGAAGCTTAGTTATCAACTAGTGAAAATGTCGCTTGAACCAAACAGCGGTGGACAAACGGTTCTCCATCATCTGAAGAATCAGTTAGAACAACAGCTGCAAGGGATGAAGCTGCAAGAAAAGCGGCTGCAGAAGCCGCTGCAAGACAAGAGCCTATGAGGGTTACGGCTGCAGAAGCGGCCATCGCTCGATAAATGACTGAAACTTTGACCGTCAGACAAAATAACATTCCTCAAACACCATTGAACAATAGGATCGCTTCAAATGCTATCATATATGCGAGTCCAAATGAAGCAGTAAGAACTTCCTTAAAGCCAAATTACTTTTAACTAACTAGAGTATCGATCGAGTATATGCATAGGGTGATGAATGATGCAATGAATCATCAGACAAATGAACTCATTACTTGTACTAAAATCAACAACAAAATATTGGCCGAACAGTTGACCCATGCCATGGATGAAGTAAATAATCAGTACATGGGATGGTGAATGGTGAATGGTGAATGGCCAAAATACTTTGCAAGCTTTAATTTAGCAGAATCAACAAGGTCAGGTTTTCCAAGCACCGTAAGGTCCAAGACCCCAAGTACAAGCATATGTTCAGCAACCATTGAACCAAGCGGTTTTTAGTGGGCAACAGGAACAACAAGAACAACAGGCGCAACCTTTGTACAATATACCCTACCACCTCATGCCACAACAACCGAATAATAACAATATCGACTTAGGGGGGACAAAGACAACAAGGTCTACCTAGGAACGGATTAACCATGGAAGAAGTAAGAAGAATTTGTGAATAAACTATGGGGCCGGCTCCAAGGAGAACTGTCACGCCCCGAATTTCCAACAATTAAATAATGCTTTTTCGCCTTCAAATAACCAATAAATTCGGAACGTGAAGCATGGATTACCAAAATACAAATACACATGAATAATTTTTTCCTTTTAACATGTGTCAAACCTCCATCCATGCTCTACCACAATGTAAATACAGACTCAATCTTTAGAGTCGAATATTACATTCCATAATTTACATAATAAATTGACATTATGCAAAGTATTAAGTAAATTCACCTACAGAGTTTACTAAAACAGCGGAAGACTAAAATCACCAACAACAACTCCAAGAAGTCTTTCAACTTAACTTCTAGATATCCTAACCTGCAGGATAAAACCCTACACCATTGAATAGTGTACCGGGTTATAACAACAACCCGGTCAGCTTGCGAAGCTGGTATGAGTAACCACAATTTCAAATCACCAAATAATTCATATCTTTATTTTTAAAAGATAATATCAATATTATGCCAATTATTTATAACACACGCCACACTAATCCGCCAATAACATCAAACAACAACAATCACGTAAAATGTCGCTTTTGGACAATTATAAGTGAGAATACTATTGAGACTCATTTCAAAACAAACACTACTCCCCATTTCTGGTTAGTAGTGCCAGCATTCACAAGTAAGCCAATAACATGCCTGTTACCCCCATGAACGCCTCTACCAGTTGGACAGACAGACTAGAGCTCTAACTGTAAGGTCTTTAGCGACCCCTTTGTGTCACGCCACGCCAAGAAAATACATTTTTAGTATTCTCACAAATAACGCCAAACGCCACACCTCAAATGAACTCAATATCTCAAATATTCACAAACACTAAACGCCACGCCACGCCAACACCAAAATTATGCAACAATTTATATCATATGCATAAATGCAATTCCAACCCTGAAAATTCATATTATAAGATATACTGAACCTACACGTCCTATACCGTGTATTTTAACCCCACACGTCCCATAAACATGCATGTTAATCCCAGGGTGATCTAGAATATCAAACAATATAAATTCTCATCCAAAATCAAACACAACAAACAATTATATCACAAATATCAGTGAGATTACTGACCTTAAAAATCCTGCTGCGTCTTCAAATAATAACCGGGACAAATTGACCAAAAGTCAACTGTCGGTCAACGTGGGTCCCACGTCAACTATTCATCACGGGTCCCACTCGAAACCCAATACTTCCAAAATCAGCGATCCAACCGCACAACCTGTCCGTAATAATAATATTAACCACACGATCAAATTTGATGATCATCCAACGGTCAGATCTCTGGGATCGTAAATCGTACGATCCGATATTCGATTAAATCGATCATCGATCAAACGACCGAATTCGACAAAACTGTAAACACGAAAGTTGTTCGTATCGACGAACTAAGCATAACGAAGCAAAGAATTGCTCCCGGATCGGCCGGACGCGCCGCCACCGACGGTGGTCAGCCGCCGGACAAAAGTGCTCCGATTGCCATGAAATTTTAACACAATGTTCTACACATTACCAGCAACAACTTTCATAACTTCCACAAGGGCCAATTCAAAGTAGAAAGTCTCGAATTTACCTCGATAGCTCTGAAACCCTAGGATTTCAAATCCAAAATTCTCCTTCGTCCGAACTCCGATTGAGGCGTACTTTATGTTGCTGGAAAGCCCCTGACAAGAGCTACAAAGCCCAGTAAGTAGCTTAGGTCGAATCGGCCGGAAACAAACCCAGAAACTGATGAACAGTTCGGCAGCGTTTTTCCCCTTTTTCTTTTCTTGATTTCTCCTTCTATACTAAGAATTGATCAATGAAATTTGTATAGGGTTGAAGAGCATTGAGAGGTGAACAATTTGGGACAAGTTTCATAGCCGGATATGGCCGGAATTGGGAGAAATTGCCGGTCAAAGTGGCCGGTTACTGTAGCACGGGTGAACAGTAACTTTCTGGGGGAAATTCTGATTTTTGGTGAATAGTAAATCCCAAAATCATTTTTATAGAAATTCGTCAAACTTTCAAGGTCCATAACTTATTCATACGAACTCCGTTTTCGACGAACCACACGTCCACGAACTCGGTTCGATGAGCTCTACCATTTCCGTGAAGGAAGTTTCTCCAAATTCTCCACGGATAAAAAGTTACCTTGTTTAACCTTTCGTAACTTATAATTACCACCGTAATTTCCATTTTACGATAAACGTCCAAAAATTACGAAATCACACAATTTCAATATAAATTCCACAACCTTTTCGCATAAATAAATATTGAAATATTCGGGGTATTACATTCTTCCCTCCTTAAAGAAATTTCGTCCCGAAATTTAAACACACCACACCAACATCAAAATAAACAAACTAATTTACAGTTTGCGCACACTCCTATTACAACTTCTAAAATTCCTCACATGGCTTACACTACCAAAAACCATCTTTAAACCTCCAATAATGACATTTTGGATAAGAGGCCGGATAATGCGGAACTCCATACATCATCAGTTGGTAGAAATATGCTGCCTCCACGAAACACTTGCAAGTGTCGCAACATTCTCTACCTGCATGCCTATCTCCATCCACGTCCCACATGTTCTGGCCAAAAGGACGCCAAAAGCTTGACTCACCGCAAGTAAGACATTTACCGGCGGGCAAGAAAACAGTAGTCGACGGAAAATAAGACAGTAGATGCTCATGACAAAACTCGGCCTGATGCATCATCCGCTCGACTTCTTCTCTACAGTAGAAGATGTTCCATCCGCTTCTCCACCAGACGAGGGCTTCACACAGGCGCTGCACAATCTTTTGTTGCTCGTCTCGTTCTCCCAAAATGATCCTCATCATACATGCTGCATAAAACGCAACATGATGACCTACCACCAAACTGGGACGTGCACCATACAGTGTCCCTGGTTTGCATGCCGCATCGAAGTACTCGAGGGCTAAAGATATATTCGCCGCCTCCACAAGTACTCGTATTCCCATTCGGAACAGAGACTCCGGGTTCTTCGCTTCCCAGCAACGATTCGCGAAGATACGCACTTGCCTATCCGCTTCTATGGAACCAGTGGGTCTGGATCCACCATCGAACCCATCCATGTCGATCGCCGCAAAAGTAGACCAGCTATCGGCATATTCCTTGAAAGTCTTCGAGACACAACGGAGTTCCATTGTGCTCTGCAAGGATGCGGTAGCCACCAACTGGAAAATATACTTCCAGATCTCCACCGGAAGTTCACTCCATTCTGCATTCTTGTAACGCTTACTGCACTCTCCTTTGTTCACCATTTTGCAAAAGCTAGTAGAGATGTTTGTTTGATAACAGATATGAGTTAAGCAACACAACTCCTTATCCCATGTATTTAAACAAAACTTTCCACCGTAAAGAAACTTTTCTTTAATGCGAGTGCGGTGCACTCAGCAACCCACTAAGAATAATTAATGCTCATATCTGTCTCAATTACTCAAAAGTATCACCCACGATACTAAAGTCACAAGATTTAAGCAACTAATCTCGGTTTTCCAATAACAGTGGTCACAACGCTCCATTTCTTTAACTTTCGCATAATTAATTCCTCAAAAGATGCGAGACCTCACAAGAGTGGAACTGTGCGAAAAAAAACCATGCATCGGAAAAATAATTCTCCACGATCTCCAAGATCTTCAAGATCAATAGCTGTAAATCAGCCGCTCACTTTTGCTTTTGAATTTTCAAACGATCCACCAACAATAAATATCCACACTTTACTCAACCACTAACAGACACTTCCAATTAGTGCCATAACTTCTTTTCTCTTTCATAGAGGACTTCTTCACTCAAGTTTCTCAGCAAATCCCACTAAACTCAAACATGTCACGTAAAGTAAATTCGTTCTATGAATTACTTCAATCTGGTCCATCTGAAAGCCAAATTTATGAGGGCTTAGATGAAATAATTCCACCAGCAATCGGTTTCGACAACGATATCAACATGCTAGACATGCTTCTAGCAGAAGACGAAGCTATAGAATCAGCCCCAAGTCCACAAGTTTCATCTCCACATGCCGAACCTGGTCCATCTCGAAAAATTCCACTGAGGAGATCATTCACCACATACCAAGTCCAAGCGTTGAAAGCATTCGTCGAGGCATTTCCAAAGCCTACTGTTCAGCAGCGACAAGATTTGGGTGATCAGATAGGGTTATCGTTTGCACAAGTCAGTGCCTGGTTGGTAAAGAATCGACCCCAATTGCACACCCAAACAGCTCGTCAACAAAATTTTCTGCTGAGACAGAAAAACAATGAGCTTCAAGCTCAACTTAGTCAGTACCAGGTTGCCTTCAACAGAATCACCTGCAACCATTGTGGAAATCGAGTTACTCCCAATAGTGAGCTACTAATTGGGATTGAAGAGACTCCTCCACAACCAGAGTTTCTTCAAATTTCCTCAGTCATCGGCCCAAGAGAAAGGTCTCGTATGAGGAGAGATGTTCAGAAGTTCATGTCGAGCACAACTCAAACTTCCCCTACACACCGACATTCTGACACCATCAACATCCTCTCAGAACCTGAACAAGCAACTGTCGCGACAGACACAGCCACGATTTTACAAATCATTGTGTCGGTCAGAGATGAGTTAATCATCATGGCAACTGCTACAGCACCACTGTGGATCTCCGCACTCAAATCCAGCTCTGTCACACTTCATGAGTTCTTGAATGAAGCAGAGTACAAAAAGGTCTTCACTAAAGGTATTGACCTTACTCCCACTAACTTCCAAACTGAATCATCACGCTACACAACCACCATTCCCATCAGTCCCATTGCAATTGTGAATATCCTCATGGATGTGGACCAATGGTCTACCACGTTCTGTAGCATCATTTCAAGGGCAGCGATCCTTGATGTCTTGCAAACAGGGACATCTGAAAACTACCACGAAACCATCCAAGTCATGACTGCTGAGTTCCAGGTAACCACTCCATCTGTCCCCACTCGTGTAACTCACTTTGTTCGTTATTGCCAACAACAAACAGAGCAAAGTTGGGCAATTGTTGATGTCTCTGTGGACGGTTTAAGCTCAAACCTGGGTCCACACTCAAGATCTCAATGCAAGAAGCGTCCATCCGGATGCTTAATCCAAGACTTGTTCGACGGCAGCTCTCGTGTCGTGTGGGTGGAACACGTTGATGTAAATGATCAAACTATGTACCACACATACCGAACGCTAGTGGAGTCAGGAATTGCCTTTGGAGCAAGGCGATGGGTAGAAATCCTCGAGAGACAAGCGGAACGGTTAAATTATTTCGCGGCTGTCACTTATCCACCCAATGACTTTTGTATCACACCAACTGTGGAAGCAAGAAAAAACTTGTTGCAGATGGCATCCAGAATAGTGACAAGTTTTTGTAGAGACATCGGCAACTCTACTGCACATGAGTGGAAGGTAGCTGAACAAACCAAATTCAGAGGTTCAGGGGTAAAAGTCTCCACCAACAAAATCTGGAATAGGCTGGATAAGCCTCCTGGCCTTACTCGAACTGCAACTGCAATATTCCAGCATCATGTCTCTCACAGGAAACTATTTGACTTCCTCACAGATGTAACATCTCGGAACCAGTGGGATCACCAAGCATTGGAAAGAACAGTACAAGAGGTTGCACACATCACAACTGGTCATGATCCACGCAATTGTGTCTCCTTGATGCAAATCCATGACACCTACATACTCCAAGAAAGCTGCACGGATTCAACAGGGTCATACGTAATTTATGCCCCTATTAGTCAGTCGACGGTGCAGAAGTTACTAAGTGGATGTGAGTTAGGTACTGTTGTATTCATAACTTCAGGTTTGTCGATTCTACCAGATATGCCTACTGCTGGAAGAACAGAATGAGTCTCAGACAATCCATATATTGGTTGTCTAGTAACGGTAGCAACACAGATCTCTACTGAGTTACTTAAGAACAAGAAAGGGTCTGTGGATCAAGTTTCTCGTTTGATCCAGGGTACGGTTGAAAGAATTAAAAATGTAGCCATGTAAGACTATCATTTAAGGAATTGTAATTTGTACTTTATATTCTTAACAACACAACAGCACTGAAGAGCATAGGATGAGGATCCGCCGCGGACGGGTCATCACTCGATAAATACTGTGTGTAATTAAGCATATGAAGTAACCATTACATAGATGAGTTTAAGAACCTAACGCCAAACCCTAAACCAATCCTAACCTCTAAACCCTAACTTCACTTCACAATTCAACTTAACTTAAACACTTCTCCAGAGCATTCCATAGCTTATTCACTACTTCATATCGTAATCTAGGCTCTGATACCAAACTGTCACGCCCCGAATTTCCAACAATTAAATAATGCTTTTTCGCCTTCAAATAACCAATAAATTCGGAACGTGAAGCATGGATTACCAAAATACAAATACACATGAATAATTTTTTCCTTTTAACATGTGTCAAACCTCCATCCATGCTCTACCACAATGTAAATACAGACTCAATCTTTAGAGTCGAATATTACATTCCATAATTTACATAATAAATTGACATTATGCAAAGTATTAAGTAAATTCACCTACAGAGTTTACTAAAACAGCGGAAGACTAAAATCACCAACAACAACTCCAAGAAGTCTTTCAACTTAACTTCTAGATATCCTAACCTGCAGGATAAAACCCTACACCATTGAATAGTGTACCGGGTTATAACAACAACCCGGTCAGCTTGCGAAGCTGGTATGAGTAACCACAATTTCAAATCACCAAATAATTCATATCTTTATTTTTAAAAGATAATATCAATATTATGCCAATTATTTATAACACACGCCACACTAATCCGCCAATAACATCAAACAACAACAATCACGTAAAATGTCGCTTTTGGACAATTATAAGTGAGAATACTATTGAGACTCATTTCAAAACAAACACTACTCCCCATTTCTGGTTAGTAGTGCCAGCATTCACAAGTAAGCCAATAACATGCCTGTTACCCCCATGAACGCCTCTACCAGTTGGACAGACAGACTAGAGCTCTAACTGTAAGGTCTTTAGCGACCCCTTTGTGTCACGCCACGCCAAGAAAATACATTTTTAGTATTCTCACAAATAACGCCAAACGCCACACCTCAAATGAACTCAATATCTCAAATATTCACAAACACTAAACGCCACGCCACGCCAACACCAAAATTATGCAACAATTTATATCATATGCATAAATGCAATTCCAACCCTGAAAATTCATATTATAAGATATACTGAACCTACACGTCTCATACCGTGTATTTTAACCCCACACGTCCCATAAACATGCATGTTAATCCCAGGGTGATCTAGAATATCAAACAATATAAATTCTCATCCAAAATCAAACACAACAAACAATTATATCACAAATATCAGTGAGATTACTCACCTTAAAAATCCTGCTGCGTCTTCAAATAATAACCGGGACAAATTGACCAAAAGTCAACTGTCGGTCAACGTGGGTCCCACGTCAACTATTCATCACGGGTCCCACTCGAAACCAAATACTTCCAAAATCAGCGATCCAACCGCACAACCTGTCCGTAATAATAATATTAAACACACGATCAAATTTGATGATCATCCAACGGTCAGATCTCTCGGATCGTAAATCGTACGATTCGATATTCGATTAAATCGATCATCGATCAAACGACCGAATTCGACAAAACTGTAAACACGAAAGTTGTTCGTATCGACGAACTAAGCATAACGGAGCAAAGAATTGCTCCCGGATCGGCCGGACGCGCCGCCACCGACGGTGGTCAGCCGCCGGACAAAAGTGCTCCGATTGCCATGAAATTTTAACACAATGTTCTACACATTACCAGCAACAACTTTCATAACTGCCACAAGGGCCAATTCAAAGTAGAAAGTCTTGAATTTACCTCGATAGCTCTGAAACCCTAGGATTTCAAATCCAAAATTCTCCTTCGTCCGAACTCCGATTGAGGCGTACTTTATGTTGCTGGAAAGCCCCTGACAAGAGCTACAAAGCCCAGTAAGTAGCTTATGTCGAATCGGCCGGAAACAAACCCAGAAACTGATGAACAGTTCGGCAGCGTTTTTCCCCTTTTTCTTTTCTTGATTTCTCCTTCTATACTAAGAATTGATCAATGAAATTTGTATAGGGTTGAAGAGCATTGAGAGGTGAACAATTTGGGACAAGTTTCATAGCCGGATATGGCCGGAATTGGGAGAAATCGCCGGTCAAAGTGGTCGGTTACTGTAGCACGGGTGAACAGTAACTTTCTGGGGGAAATTCTGATTTTTGGTGAATAGTAAATCCCAAAGGGTTTTTATCACCCACGGGTCCTGTACTTTGGCCGACCAGACTAATTGATGCCCAACCTTTTAAAACGATCACAGAGGTACCCAGACTTTTAAAAACATGTCTTTGTGATACCTCGGTCTCAATTCCGTTAGTTCTCCGTTAATTAAGAGGCTAAATCTGTCATTTCTCAACTGCTCCTCTTTCCTTTTTATTTTCATTTTTTGTGTTCTTCTTCTTCAGTTTTTTGACTTCTCATCCTCCTCCTCTTCGACAAAGAGTTCCAGGTATATCAATTTGGGTTTGCTGTGTTTAACCAAAATCAAAATCCCCGAACAAGAATAATCCAATTCAGAGAAGAGATGGAAGAGAATAATACCGACAATTCCAGCTGCTTCTTTGGCAATTAGAAATGCGGAACATAGAGCAGAAAAAACCATCAAATTCCTTAAACTCCAACTCTTCACCAAAATGGTAGCCCAATTGTCACCTCCTCATAATTTATATTTAGACAAAAAGTAGAATAGAACTCGTCGACGGGACCATCACTAAATGTCGAGATGAATTTAACGAAGGTTTAGTTGCTAGGTTTGCGCTCGTCGGAATTGGGTTGCGCGAATGGGTGTTGGACCTGGTTGAGGTCAGTTTGAGCTCGATGGCGGCTTGATTGGGTTTGAGTTTGCCGATTTGGGTTGAGTTGGAATACCCATTGATTTTTATTTTTTGTAGTTTCATTGATGAAAATTGGGGACTTCGAGTAAGGTTATTTTTTTAGGAGATGAGGAGAACAGAGGATGTGAGGAAGAAGAAATGCAGATTCGTTGAGGAATTTGGAAGAAAACGGAATTGAACGGAGTTAAATGCTAAAGGCTTTTCTTTGATTGATTGCTTATGCGGATTTGCCAGTTGAATCTTGGCCTCCCTCCTCTGTCCTTTGCTCTCATATCCAAGCTCATACTAAGACGATTGTTTAAAATATTGGCTTTAGTAATAATTGGTTGATTAAGATTTTGGCTTCAGCACTAACGATAATCAAAATTTACTCCAAAGAAATTTCATATGAAGATAGGACATATTTTGGCATGGAGTAATTACATATAGAAAACAGAGAAGAAGGGAGCATAATCTCCAAAACTGAGTATAACCAACTGAAACCACTTAGGATAATACTGGATTACATCAATTCATCAAAAAGGGAGGGCCAGCGGGGGTTGTTAATCATAAACCATGTAATCAAGGCTTTAAAGGTCATTTCTTAAAAAAGATAGTGCGAAATGACAGATTTAGCCTCTTAATTAACGGAGAACTAACGGCATTGAGACAGATGTATCACAAAGGCATGTTTTTAAAAGTTTGGGTACCTCTGTGATCGTTTTAAAAGGTTGGGCATCAATTAGTCTGGTCGGCCAAAGTACAGGACCTGTGGGTAATAAAAACCCAATCCCAAAATCATTTTTATAGAAATTCGTCAAACTTTCAAGGTCCATAACTTATTCATACGAACTCCGTTTTCGACGAACCACACGTCCACGAACTCGGTTCGATGAGCTCTACCATTTCCGTGAAGGAAGTTTCTCCAAATTCTCCACGGATAAAAAGTTACCTTGTTTAACCTTTCGTAACTTATAATTACCACCGTAATTTCCATTTTACGATAAACGTCCAAAAATTACGAAATCACACAATTTCAATATAAATTCTACAACCTTTTCGCATAAATAAATATTGAAATATTCGGGGTATTACAAGAACGGCCAGGCCAAGGTATACAAAGACATATCCAGTCAGTGTGGACAACAGAGAATATCCAAGAGAATTCAAGTTCCCTGATTTTCCTCTATTAAGTGGGGAAGACTTTCAATCAACTCTAGCACAGATATCTTGGTTTACTGCTAGATGTGCCAAACATTCTAGAGATGATGACGTAAAGTTAAAATGGTTTGAGAATTCGTTAACTGGATCTGCATATGCATGGTACATTAGGTTTGCTCTCAATTCTATTCAAAATTGGGCAGAGATGGAAATAGTTTTTCATGAACAATTCTACCGTACTGAGCTAGAAATAACAATTGCAGACTTGGCTAAGATGCATCAAAAATTTCACGAATCAGCCAAAGATTTCCTAGATCGATTCAAGTCAATAAGGAATAAGTGCATCACAACATTGATGCAAATTAACCAAAAATCAAGGGGGCCTAGGACCCAATGGGTCCTCAATTAAAAAATTGCCAAGTAGGCGCCACATGCCAAATATTAAAAATAAAAAATAAAACTAAATTTTTTAAATAAAATTAAGCAAAGGAAAATAATTTTTTTTCCTTTCGAGGCTGCACCACAACTTATACGAGCAAAGTTGTTAAGTTTTTTTAGGGTAAAATTTCATAAATTTTTTAATAATAATAAATTGTAATTTTTTTTTTATTGACAAAATTTGATATAAATCCAGTAATTTGACTCCATATTGGATGCAATCCACATATTATTTTTTATTTAATCTAAGTCCGCTGACTAGTATGCCAAATAGGATTGCATTCCTTATATTACCTTTTGACTCGGCTGAATGCATTTATAGTTTCTTTCGTATTTCCATTTTGCCCATTATGTGAAAAATGGAAACAATTGTGGGACAATAATTAACAAATTTATGCACTCCATTAATTGTAATTTCTCTAATTTAGTAATAATTAATTATAATTAACCAATTGAAGGGCACTAGCCCATTGTTGTTCTCTAATTCTTATATTAATAAATTCATAAATTCATAAAACATATTCTACATTATTGCCCTTTTCTTCTTCTCTTCTTTTATTTTAATTATTAATTTTTTTCATCCCTCACCTAACAATCTCCATTATCAAATGGACATATTAAATTGTACAGAATTAAATCCGGTCACGCATATGTAAGAGAAATTAATTATTATGTGACCTTATATGAGTGTGAGAGCAACTGCTCTGCGTTTTCCAAACCCTAACCGTCATGGCTTGGGGCTTCTAGGATGCCGTAAGAGATCAATATAGATACCGGCCGGAGTTTCTTCAGCCGTCATCCAGCGTCGACTGTTGTCGACACAATCATTGTTCTCGCCTTTCATCCGATGTGTTGAGACGACTCCAATCCGTTGGATCTCTTAGATTTTCTGCATGCTCGTGGGCGGGTTAGCCTGGTGGATTAACACCGGAGATGGCCTCGAGGCTGTTGTTCTTGGTCGAGGATATGGGTCGCGTCCGAGCAGAGGTCTCCTTAAGATTGTCAGAGGATTGTGTGCGATCTTGGGTCTCCTTGGTGAAGTTCAGATCGCCACTCGGGGTACACTGGAATGCGTTTAGATCTAGAGTATGGGAATAACATGTTTGGCCAGGTCCGACGCGTTGGTGGATGGTGATTTCGGTGTTGTACGTCCTAGTCAGTTTCAGATTGTTAGAGTTTGTGGTGGTTGAGGCCATGGGTGGTGGCGCGGATCTGGTTGCCCACAACACTTGCACAATGATTTTGGCTACTCTTTGTAGCATTTGGGTTCCTATGTCAGATTGAGTGTTGGTGCCTTGTTTGTTGGGTGTCAAGAATTTTCAAATTCAGGGATTCAAGGTCTGGGATCCGGAAAAATTTTGTTTAGCGGCTCAGTAGTCTTGGTGTTCCTAGTCGGAGACCCTATTACTGGTGGGGCGCTGATAAAGCTTAATCCAAGTCAGATTTTGCTCTTTGATTTGAGTCAATTTAATTTCTTGTTTAAGAACAAGTATGACAAGTTGTGCAAGTTTAGACTGTGGCTTTACTTTCTCTTTCCATGGGTCCTATTTGAGCTAGATTGGATTTACTGGTCTCAATAGCAATACTTGCCGGAATTTTTCTGTTGGAGCTGGCGATTGCTGACAGCAGTGATGCACAGTGTATGTGTTATTCTAGGTTTCGAATCATCGATGAGTTCTAGATTTAGAATCATCAATTAGGCTACTTGTGTGGTATATATTGCTCATTTTTAGGATGCTCATGTTAAAGATTGTAATTCTCTATTAATTAGTAAAGTTTATGTTTTTCTCAAAAAAAAAAATCTTCATTATCAATATAAAAATTACTATTGTAAACTAAAACTACTTCAAATTGTAAACTAAATATTAATTGTTTCCATCTAGAATTTCCTAATATTTTTTTTCATAAATAGTATTAAATATCAAATATTAATATCTGAAGAACTTTGAAAAGAGAAAACTAATATCAAATATTAATATGTGCCAGATGTGGTGGTTGCATATCCAGATCTGGTCTCGCAAAGGCTTTGGCTCTTTGTCGAATCTTCTATGACGAATCAGGTCATTTTTAACCAATCTTTCTCGCTGCAAATTATTGGTGTTTTGTCTAATTGTGGCTTGAGTTTTTGGGTGTGGGATCCAGGAGGCTTTAGCTTGATTCATGGTTCTATTTGGTTAAGTGGTTTTCATGATGGTTCTGTGACTGAGAGCCATTGTATGCTGAAGATGGAAACGACTAATGATACAATTTATTTTGTCATTCTTTCTAATTTTTGGTTTACCAAGTCTCTAGATCATGACATTACTTGTTGGGATTCCACAATTGTGTGCGCTACTCACCGCATTATTGGTAATTGTCTACGGGATAGTGAGAGGTTGCTATTGAATTGGTATGTTCGTTGTCGACAGTCTACGGCAAAATGGATGGTTGTTTGGTTCTTTTACCATCAACCTTTGAGCTTTATTGTTGTAAGACAACCAATTGGTGTAGTACACTTTTTTGTTTGTCCATGCTTAGGTTTTCATATTAACCATAGTTGGTTAATCATCGCTCCTGTTATTGATCAGGATATCAATGCTTGCGATTGTAATCGTTCGACTATTTAATTAATCTATTTATCTTCCTTTCAACAAAAAAAAAGAGAAAACTAATTCATATTTCGTAAATTATTACGAAGTTCAGTTGATATTTTGACAAATATGCCGAACAAAAAAAAAACAATTTACTAAATTTAGTGTTTTATTCTGTTTATTTATTTATTTGCTGAGAAGTAGTGCCATATTTATTATTTAGAAATAGGACATGGAATTTGGAATAACAGTCGTCAGCCACTGTGAACCTGAACCAGTGAACCATGCTGATGATAAAGTCGTCCGTATTTTCATCTCCTCTCCTAAACGTCACCAAATCTCCTCCCTCCCAATTCGCCACTTCCAACGCAGCAACTGCTAATACACCATCGACATGGAGCCCGCAGCCGCAGGCCCTTCAAATTCGGGTGTCATCGTCAGCCAATCAGACGGTCGAGGTTGCACCATCCCCGGCGAATGACGGTGAAGCCGATGATGTAGTGGAATCTGGAGCAGACATTGTGCGGAAGTTCTACGAAGGTATCAACGATCAGGATTTGGCCTCTGTTGAGGAGCTCATCGCTGAGAAATGTGTGTATGAGGACCTTGTGTTTCCTCGGCCTTTCGTTGGTCGTAAGGTACATCATCTCTCTTATCCAATTCTCAGTAACTATGTGCGTTCAGTCAATAGTGAAAAAAATTAAAGCTTTCTGTTAGTGGCTAAGTTACCATGTATGAATTGAGTAAATCTCAAAGTTGGTAGAAAATGGATGGGTACTAAATTACTAAACAAAATTGAAGAAAGAAAAATTTGAAAATGACGAGTGTTGAATTTGCAAGCTTGATGTGTTTTGTAAGGTATTTATAGGACTTGGATTTAACTTATCTGAAATTGAAGTTCGAGTCTTGGCTCCAGTTTCTTCTTATGATACCTGCTGTCTAGTACAATATTCGGTTTCTTCCAAGTAGTTTAATTTTAGAAAGGGTTTAGTGTTTGTTCCAGTCAATACAAACAATCCGAAGCCTTGGGACCCGAACAACGTCTTCCATCAATGTCTCTCCAAGCCAAATTGGAGTCCTCCACACATGGCAATCCAAATCCAAGTTGTAGCTCCAGTGTACTAGTTTAACAGCCATAGAGTTTGTCTAGCTATAGATATGCTTAAGAACACAATTAGTCATTTCCGGCATAAGTATTTTCCAGGCCTGAGGCTTACTGCACGTGCAGAATCCATCTCAACGACCGGGTGAGATGACCCTTTTGGCCTTTATCAACAGTCGGTTTGAGGCCGAAATAAAATCCCCTAATTTCTGAATCCAAGATTTCCCAGCCAACAAATTTGCAGCAAAACCTCCAACCCAGCACACATCACAATATCTTAAGACCTCCAGCAGCAATCCTACCACTTGCACATAGCTGGATTCATCAACATTGAGTTTGACATTCCCCACATGAGGGGACTCTAAGCTAAGAACTGCTGGCCTTTAAGATTCTTGTTCCCTTTAGCTTTATTTGCCTCCATCCATTCAGATGCAGCCTTCATACATTAGCAGGAAGACATAAACTATTCTCACATATAGGCTTATTTTGTCATTTCCTAAGGTATCAGCATATAAACACAAAAGAGGGCACGATGAATTCCATCAGCAGCTATAGGATAGGTGTGGAGATTAGCCAAACTCTCAGCAGAAGTCGCTAATTCTCTGTTACACGGGTTGATCCAAGTTTGCTCATCTTATCTATTAACAAGAGTACCTACTGGAGTGCGCCTACTGGAGTGCAAAGTGATTTTTCTACACAATGTCATCATGCAACTTCTAGAAATCCCAGCGTCAACTAGATCCACCAAAGGCACCCGAAGAACCAAAGAAATCTAAAAAACTAGCTTGCAAGCCATTCCAAATTGTTCCAAGTCATAACCTGTTTTAGGAGTTTAGCATGATGCATAACACCCCTCCAAGGTATCAGACACTCCCTCTAAGCCTCAGAGTATTGCTCAAAATAGATTCATGTTTCGAATATTTCTAGTAGAATCAGCTTGTTGAAATCTGCAGTTCAATTTGGCTTTAAGAGCTTGATTCATATCAACAGCAGATTTGATGGCTAAATGCCTTTAGATTTAGGTCTAGATACCAGATTTCGTTGACAAAGATGTACTTTGTGCTTGGGTAATATATCATCCTATAAAAAATTCCTATTAATCCTGTAAATCTTCCCACAAATGCTTAAAGGAAGCCAGTTTGCATTGAGTATGCTGGAATAGATGAAGTGACTGCTTGGATTAAGGTCAGTCTACCAGCCACAGAGGGACCTTACTTCACCGTGAAGTAGTACAAAAATTGTAATCACACAACATATAGGTAGCTTTAAAAAATATTAGATAGGATGACAGGCATACCAAGATAAGGCCTAATCTCCAGCAAGAGGAGACCCATAGATGCTGCTAATCTCCCCGGCTACATCATCCTTACCATTTGGAGAGCAATATATGATTGATTTGTCAAAATAAACAGCTTGACCTGAACTGCAACAGAATTACTCAATACACCTGTTAAGAATCCTAGCTTATTGAGAGGTAGCCTCAGCAATAAGGATCACATCACCAGGACCAGCTTGAGACACTTCAACTGGTTTCCCCAGCCTTCTCTCTATTTCCACAGTAATAATATGGGGTAATTTCTCAATAGATAAGTGGTGTTAGATTCAACTGCTAGTAGAAGTATTTAAACCAGCTTCTTTTGATACTTTTTATTGTTCTTCTCAAAAATTATATTTTTGTTGTGCTTTCTTCTCATGGCAAAGCTTTGGCTTCAATTGATGTGCAGGATATACTTCAGTTCTTTAGAAAATTTAATGATTCTGTCGGCAAAGACCTTCAATTTGTTATTGACGATTTATCCACCAAGGATTCTACAGCAGTTGGGGCCACATGGCATTTAGGTATGTGGATGGAAATTATAATACTTTTTCACATCTGAGATATGTTATCCTAAGTTCTTAACTGAAATAATAAATAATTTCAGAATGGAATGGGAAGCCTTTCCCCTTTAGCAAAGGATGTAGCTTTTATCGGTTGGAGGTCATAAATGGCAAGAGACAGATAATGTAAGGATTTTATAACTTAGCATTGTGTCTGTGTGTGTTTTCACATTTCAGGTCATGTCAATATATTGGGTCTAACCTATATTTGTTGTTTGTGAGATAGTTCAATATTTCAGCATTTTCTCTATGTGAAAGAAAGAAAAATTATATACTAATTTCACGTTCTTGAGGGATTAAATAGAACTTAACTGTATGACATAGGCTGTATGTATACATACTATACCCTTACAGTCCCAGCTTTAAAGCATGATTCTGTTCACATGTGGTTAACGGAAATCTTCACTCAGTCCTCCTCACCATAGGAATCAACATAAAAGCTGAAAGCTCAGAAGTAGTGAGTCTCTCTCCTATCCACATATGTTGTCTAAACCACACTCACTAAGAGCTACCAAAGTATATTGTGAGTACAAATATGGACACAACAATATAATCACAAGAATGAGGAGAGAGATCTTACCTCAATGTTAGAGTCCATCATCAGCCATTTCGGGGGTTGGCTAAACCCATTAAAGGTTCCACCACCTCACATGGAGACACTAGCGTGAAAGGAGATCAAATTTTGCAATGTACCACTAGGAGTTCATGATGCTCATGCCACTTTCTGATGCATTCTTAATCTACCCTGCACTTTGTTATGAATCAAGCGTTTGGATAGAGTTATGTTGCGAAACTAAGTTTGTCTTTGGTAACAGCTATGGTCGAGATAGCGTTGAACCTGCAATCAAGCCTGGGGATTCTGTGTTGGTAAGTAAGTTAGCATTCAGCATACATGCTTTAGACACTTGGTGATATCAATAGTTTCTTACACAAAGACATCAAGGTGGCTCAAAAAAACAAAAAAAATAGGATTTGCAGAATGCTTTCTCTGTCTCGTTCTCAAGTTATATTTGAACACCTTGTCAACCATTTAATAATTGAAGTACCTTTCCACTAAGTAGATAAAACAGCAGATATGACCATAACATGTATATGATTAGATCTGTCTTTTTCCTTTTTCTCTTGTATGCATATATCCTTCTCTCTTTATCAGACATGAGTTGGAAGTTGTTCAATTAAATTTTCAAATTACTGTTTCATTTTTCTCTTAAATTTGTATGTGCTTTACAGGTAGCTATCAGAGGTGTGGCTTGGCTTCTTAGACAATTCCCTCAGCTGGTTGACAGGTTTTAAAGTAGTTATATTCATCATTTACGGTGAACTTTTATAAACAAGTAAATTTGTATATACATTACACATGTATATTGATCACATATACCGTACACAAATACACAGCATCCTTTCATTTATTTTTTATTTTTATTTTTTTTGTCAAAATGGCTCACTGAGCCATCAGCTGTTAAGTTTGTTCGGACTTTCCATGGTGTATGATATCGAAGATTTCCAAAAATGAAAAGATGAAGCCATGTTTGTATGTGGGTAAATGCTCGAGTCTAACCTTCTTTTCTGGAAACTATCCACTCTCACATGAGTTGGAGTCCCAAACATTGTGTAGTCTCGACCTATGCCAGAGAGCAGGGAGAAAAAGTTATTTTCTTTTGGGTCTGAGTTGGAAAAAAATAGTTGCTTTCGCAATGAGCTTTAGCTTTTGAGTAGATTGACAATGAATTACACACCAGCCAATAGAGGGATACAGATTGAATGACGAGGTTCATCTTAGCTAGGTCTAATATTATCACTGATAATGAAGAGCTTGCATAACTTGGTGGTATGACAATACAGGGAGAGCTAGGTCTAATTTGTGCAAATGCTAGGCTTTTATAATTTTTGTTCCTCGCATTAATCCGTAGTTGATTTTGCTAGTGATATTGAATCTATCTCTCATCACGGAAAGCCAAAGCTACCCTTGCCTCAAATTTGGACCACCCAACTTCTGTGTGTGATCGCTTTGCCAATTTTGATAATCAAACCTTTGATTTTGGTTCATGTATTATAATAGTGTAGCCAATAAGCCAATTTGGTCTAGGTGTTCATCTTCATGACCCAAAATGTAGTCTTTATGTCAATTTGCTCCTTTACCCAAACCCCTCTCAATGTGTATCTTTTTAGTCTAATCTACTGCAAAAATGTAACATCAAATTGACCGATATTAACCTATACGAACAACTAAAGTAAAAGAAATAAATTCATGAACAAAACTAGCGAAACATAACTAATGCGACTTTATTCGTTTTCGCTTGCGAAAAAGTAAAGAAAAATTATTATCGGGAGTAGAAAACTCATTTTCATTTTCAATGCAAATGAATTTTTTGTGGGCAGCTAAATGATGAAAATATTTGGATTCACTCCCTTCTTAGGGAGGCTCTCCCGACTTTCGACTTTGATCAGGTTGTAATCGAGAGTTTATCTTGTAATTTTATTTTCTTCCACCAAAAAAATTAAAGAAAAAGGGCAAAAAAGGATTTGCTCTTAGAAAGAGGCGGGGTGCTGTGGTTGCAACTACCAGAGTACCAGATCACCCCCAGACTAACGAACTGAGACCCACGTGGCGCAACCACATTGGGTGGATCTCACAGCTCAGAGGTCGTTTCAAGAGCACGGCGATTTCCACGTCTTCCTTCCGCAGAGAGAGAAGCGCCAAAGAAAGTCCCCATCTGTCTTAAATTCATCCGAAATTTCAAAAAGTTAGTTCCGAGAGACACCGACTGCTTTTCTCGCTCTCTCCTTTTCTCTCTCGGTGTCTCCGCCTTCCTCCCAAATCCCTCTGCGCAAATTCCCAACTCGCTCTGCAATCTCCAAAATCCTCATCGCTCGAAACGCCGTCGTCTAACCAATGGCGGCGATTTCGAATCTCACGGGATGCGGTCACGCCGGGAGCGCTGCAAGTTTCGGAGAGAGGAGGTACTTCAAGCTTCGGTCACTTCCCGGATTGAAGTCTCGGATCTCTTGGCCCTCTAAGGTACATTCCTAACAAAGCTTTCCGTCATCTCTGTTATGTAATTTACGTCTCAATTTTGCTGTCAATTTGAATAATGCTATGTTGGATATTTTGATATTTTCAATATGAACAGTATCGTGCTTTCAGACTATTGATTTTGAACAATGGATTAAGTGGACAATTTGTTTGTGAAATTCTAGTAAAAGAAATGATATTTTTCTTGCATCTTTGTTCAATAATTGTTCTTGTATTATATTTTTTTTGTTCTATAAAATTTTGATGAAAATCGAAACTATGAACTTTTGATGTTAATAAGATTTGTTTTAATAGCATTAAAGAAGATTTGAACACATCAGGGAGTTTTTCTTTCAAATAGTTTTGATATCGATCTGCTAGTAATACAAGTATGTAGTTTGTAGTAATCTAAAGACGTCTCTAGGTACGGGGATAAAACTTGGTTTGATGTTCTGTTTCTTTCTCTTTTTCCCTCTTGTTGTTTTAGACTCAGTTAGCTGTAGGTCACTTGGGCAAGGCGGACAAAAACTTTGGTGTTCGTATGGCATTAGTTGATGACAGGCTTGCACGAAGCGGAAGTTTGGCTAAGCCTTCTGAAATCCTGGTATTTAAAGTTGCTTCTTGCATAAATTTACACACAAAAAAATTGTAAATTGGTTCATTGGGAATATAAATTATGTTAAGCTGAACCTTCAGATTTCCAGAAGATCAGATAACTTTTACCAAATTAACGATTTTTATTTCTGTTTTTTTTTTTGGCAGGCATTTGAGCTTGTTCAAGGGGCACTTGTAAGTCTTGTGCATTCCTTAATCTCCTATTAAAATGATGTATATTGATTTTACCATTGACATGGAGATTGTTGGAATGATGGAGTTGTTCAGAACTCTAATGCTTCTCATTTATATGCAAATTTTCTTCTCACACACTAAGCCATTTAGTTGTTGTGAGGATGGGATCACCACTGTCTTTCTCCTATGAATCTGTTCATATAAACAGATACTATGCTAGTGTGTCATTCTCCCCATCCTTCCAGGTCTACAAGTTTTTGAATTTATTTGAACTTATCTAGTAGCCAATAAGAGCAACCACCCACTAACTATATCAAGATTTAAGTACTTAAAATGAGGAGCAATCTCACAAGCACTAGGATTAGCGAGAGTATGGAAATTAAGAGAAGGAGATGCTATGATGCTGCTTATATTTCTTTTCTTTACTTAAGATTGCTTCATCCTATAGCTGAATAGTTCCAGTTTGCAGGTAAAATGGAGTTCTGTTATGGACAAGTCGCTGCCTGAGCCGCCAACAGCTGTTTTTCTGCATGGCATTCTAGGAAGCAGGAAAAATTGGGGTACGTGGGTTCTAAAATTTATTGAAATAGACATATGCATTCTTTTTACCTCAAACTTTTAAAACTTAGAGGAAAATGATGGGAAGAATATTTTTGGTTTCATCTTGAATGTTAGTCAATGCCTTGATTTATAGTGCATTTTCTGTCAAATGGTGAATCTTCTCTATTTTCTACTCTTTTAACTGCGATTGCAAGTAGACAAACTAATATATTGTATCAGGACTTCACATTATCATACATTGAACTTTTTTCTTCCCTTGTGATGAAAAGTATGGCTAAGAAACATATTGAAGAACTCAATGGATTTTTTGTGCTCAAACCTTCCTGTCAGATCTTCTGTTCTCTTCTTGTTGGAAGACCAAGTTTTAAACTACTTGCATCTCTGACTTTGAACTAATGAAATAAAACCTTAAGTTGATATCAATTATTTAGTGGACATCATGTTCTAGTTGCTTGGCTGACCGACTCTGTTTTCACTTTTGATATTTGTCAAATGCTTTCAATTTTTTTGACAATGTTGAGCTGCTCTTTCCTCTGCATTTTTTGACAGAATCATTCAGTGACAGATTTAGAATGAAGATATTTTGATTTCTAACCTCTTATTCTGTCCATGTCACCAACTATTTGTGGACTTTTGTGTCCAGTTAGTAGTGTCAGTGAAGGATCTTGTTTGCGTGTTTTTGCTTCTTGTTGATTGTAGACTATGATTGAAATCGGAGTAAACATCATTTACCTCTTCTGTTTTACTTTCAGAATTATTTTCTTGAAATGCTTTGCCTTTTCCTACAATATAAATGGGAAACTACCAGGAATGGCATTCAATGAAGTTCATGCACAGCAATGTACTTTCTTGAAAATCATAACAAAAATGGCCCTTTGGGCTTGCAAAAGGACCATAAAACCCTTCATTTACTAAATAACAACCATTATCTGGTTGTTCAGTAAAATTTTAAGGTTGTGACGAGGCATTTTGTAAAATTTTGAGAGAAGGGCCCTTTAGACCTTTGCAGGCCCAAAGTGCCATTTCTTATAATTTTTGAAAAGTATATTTTTGTGCATGGACTTCGTTTGGGTGCTATGTTTGGTAATTCCCCGTTATAAAAACACTTTTTTTTCCTTAGAAGTTCTTTGAGTGTGAATGTACTTCCTATTGAATTCTTTTTGAATGGTAAGATTATGTCCCAGACCAAGAAACTATGTACTTGTCAACTTAGTTATGGTATCTTTACCTTCCCGGATAATGTTTTTTGTTTTCCTTAAAGTTAAAGAGTCCTTTTTTGTAGTCTGCTGTACCCTTAGGTGATTTCTCATGCAATTATTGTCAATGTAGCCTGTGTATTATGTGGGATTTTCTATGGGTTTCTTGTACACAAGTAGTCTGTGATTCATTATGTAATGTCTGTTGCAGGAACCTTCACTAGGAGATTGGCACAAGAATTTCCAACGTGGCAGGTATCATCCTCTGCGTTTTTCACTTATTGTCACTGGAGCATGTTTTTATCTGGTAAAGCTCAAAACATTTTTAAATTTCTGTTAGTAGTTCCTTTGACAATACTCTGTCTGTGTCTATTTCTGTGCAGTATTTTGACCAATTAATTGATCTAATTGATGCTAATATTGAAACTATTGTACAGTTAATTTTTCAATCCTTGAAGCAAAGTTGGTGTTTTGTCTACTGTCTTGTTTGTTGTATCTATTTGTAAAGCATGTTCTTGGTGTATTTTGATAGATTGCATGTGGTATTTTTGTGTTTGGCATTGGTGAGAATCTTACTTGTTCAGGTTTTCTTTGTTGGCATAGTTCCTGTTAGTGGACCTGCGGTGTCATGGTGATTCAGCATCAATTAAGAAAACGGGCCCCAATACTGTTACATCCACTGCTCTTGATGTCTTAAAACTAGTATGTGTTTCTTTAGCATTGACTATCATTATCTTTCAAGGACAAGTTAGTCGTTTTGGAGTTTTGTATTTTCTTTTTATTTAAAGAAAAATAAAACAGAAGAGATCACATATAAGGAATGAGCTGAAACCCAAATCTCACAGCCTTCAACACTTCTTATAATTTCAACATCGCTTGCATGATTTTCGTTGTACATGCAGCATTTGAACACTTCATCTATGTTTGTATGCTCCTGTCTAGTAGCTTCCCAGGCTTGAGATTATCTTCTGTAATATTGTTTCTTCTTCCTGCAAGGTTCGGCAGCTTAGAATAACACCTCGGGTTTTGGTTGGTCACAGTTTTGGAGGGAAAGGTATCTTAGTTCACTTTTACAATGTTACACACTTCATTGGAGAGTGTTCTACTTCTATTTCAAACGGATCTGCTCACTATGCTTTCTAATTGTCATGTAGTTGCCTTAAGCATGGTGGAGCAAGCTGCAAAGCCTCTTGCACGACCAGTCAGAGTAAGTAATGAGTATATTGAATATATTTTAGAATGTGTGTGTGTGTGTTGACTTTATCCCTTCTTATAAGTTGATTTTATTTTCTTTATTTTTTTTTTCAGGTTTGGGTTCTAGATGCTACTCCTGGAAAGGTTCGTCCTGGTGGGGATGGGGAGGACCATCCAGAAGAATTAATATCTGTCCTAAGTACACTTCCCAAAGAGGTGAATTCATATTCCATTGTTGTTCCCTTTTCTTTCTTTATATGTTTCATGCGTTTTAGAGTTTTAATGCTTTATGGTTAGTATGTTTTTCTCAAACCCCTTTTTTTTAAGTTGTCCCCTCCCTCAATATATGAACAGTAGACAAGAAGTCCATTCGAAACAATTACATCCAACAGATGAACAGATCAGCAACACCCTGGAAAAGAAATACCAACACCTAGATCTATATGCCTTCCAGTCTCATAAGTCATAATATGGATGAAAGACTTTCACCCCTGAAAAAATCAGCAGCAGATGCCCATGAAGATGACCTAAACACTGCCTATCCCACACTTCTTCCACCCCTGCCCCTCTGAAATCAAACCTTTGGAAAAGCAGCATCCTCACAAAGATGTCTGAAGGACTTGCAATAAAAAGAACCGGAAACTTCTAGCTTCCACCTCCTTGAATCTGGTCTAGTTGCTACCAAATGAACCCCTTCCGAAATCCTTAAAAGCGAGATAAACTGATCCACCTCAAAATCATTCACTTTTCTTCTAAACCATCCCAACTCAAGGTGAAATTTGAACCCTCTGCCACGTCACCTACTGAAACACCATGGTGTTGTGGCAAATTAACAATATAGAAAACTGTTCTTTGACCACTACCTCCCAACCGAGCAATCGTTGCAAAATATCACCCTACGACCATATATATATATATATATATATTTGCATTTTTGTATTGGCAACCCCATGTACCGATGCATTAGTGATAGACCACCAGATGCAATGGTATACCAAGTCCTTGCAGTGGTAGATTAGGGAAGGTTGGTCTACCACTACAAGAGGCTGGTTTACCACTGCAAGGGTCTAGTCTAACCATTGATGTACCGGTGCATTAGTGTACTGTAGACTCTTCCTTTTAAAAAAAAAAAATTTATTATTATTATTAATTTTTTTTAACAAAAGAATGCTGGGGCCTGTTTGTTTTAGAAACACTTTTTCCTCAATATGAAAAAAGAAAAGAAAAGAAAAGTTCTTATCTACTTTCTGGAGTGACGCAACAATAAAAGGCAAAAGGAGCTGGGGTTTCCGTTTGCAACCTATGATGAAAAAGGAGAGAGGAGGAAAGATGATGAAAGGAATCACTTGAATATTCATGATTTTTATTGAACTTATGTTATAAGGAAAAACATATATTGACCTATACTAGTGTCGGAAGACTTTCCATATCACCTCATCATCTAGTATGGCATCTTGTATCTTGTGTCCGTACATATTTTTTCTAGACGAGCCTTCGCTGACGTCATGTTGAAGTCAACATTCCACATTGGTGGGAGGCAGATACCGCCAACATGTGCGTCTCCAATATGTGACCCAACAATAAGTGTTTTTCTTGCACTGCAATGTTCTTTGTAAAGTGAATTTTTCCTGATGTGTTTTGTATTAAACTATATCTGTTGAATTACATTTTTATCCTTACTTTTTCTTCTGTGTATGATTTTATTTCTACTAATCTTGCTTGAAGACAGGTTTCCTCAAAACGGGATGTTGTGGAAGCTCTAGTTCAAAAGGGATTCTCCAAAGATGTGGCACAGGTATATTTCACACTGTGAGACATGCCTGAATTTGTCAATCTGAAGTTTGGGCTCTGAGATTTGTATGCCTGGATCAGTTTGTTCTTATGCGGACAGAAATGTTTTGTTTTTTTTATCAGATGGACAGAAATACTTAGCATACTATGTTCTTTTCATGCACCATTAATTGTCAAAAGTCATGGCTGTTTGGTCATTACATCCTGTTTCTTTATAAGATAATACCAATCTGACTTTCATGCTTAGCAGTGATGCATTGTTTGATGTTCTGTTGTTTTAAGCTCACCATCTTAACTCACTTTGTAGATGAAAATGTTACACATCCTCCCTGTCTACACTCTCTCTCAGTGCTGTAGCTATATCATTTTTCATGTTCAATTTCTTGGGTTTGCTTGTACCTTGTGGTATATCTGAGCACATATTTTACCAAGTTACCTGATGCCAAGTTAGCATCTTCTCCTTTCGGAGGATAATATTCCTGTCCCTTACAGTAATTTTCAAATATCAATGTTAGAGAGGAGAGGAGTATGGACTTGGCACTAGTATTTTGAGTAACCAAAAACTGAAGGAAAAGAAATCAAACTTTATTATTACTTTTTTTTTTCTTTCGTATTCTCACTTTCTACCGAAATTTTTAATTTCTACCTCGAGGATTCTGTATTTCTTTATGATATGTTGTTTCATCTGCAGTGGGTGGTTACTAATCTTCGAGCAACCAGTCCTCTTGGTTCAACACCATCCACCTTCTCTTGGACATTCGATCTCAATGGAATTGCTGAAATGTATCAATCTTATGAAGAAACAAATTTATGGTATTTCATTCAGTTCTTTAATACCTACTGGCTAAATATCTGTTTAGTTTACAGTAATACTCCTACTTATCAGTAGAGTTTGACTGTTAGTATTCTGCTATACATCTTCCATTCATGGTAAAGTGAATTCAATTTTTATTCTGCATGTGAAAAAAACTGCATACCTCCAATCAATATGATTTACTAATTGGATTTATTCAATTTGAATGCTAACTTTGCAACTGGATATATTCAATTTGGACCATTGTAGGAAAATTGTAGAAGATGTGCCCCGAGGTGTCCATGTGAACTTTTTGAAAGCAGAAAGGAGCTTGCATAGATGGGCTCTAGCAGATCTGCAGAGGATTCATGCTGCTGAGGAGCTTGCTGCTGAGGAGGGAGGTGGAGTTGAAATGCATGTCCTTGAGGATGCAGGTCACTGGGTATGTTTTTTTTTTTTTTTTTTTTGTGTGGAGTTAATCGACTTATGTTGCATAGATGGAAAAATCATACAAGTCATGCATTAGAGTCTTCGACATCTCATATTGTGGAGCACAAATTTTTATGTGCTTTCTTAAAGTGATTCTGAATGAACTTTCTTTTTTATTTTCTTAAACATCCCAATAGCTGTCGAATGATAAAAAGGCTATGATGAATTATAAGTTGGCAGAGAATGAAATGTTATTGAGGGGGCATCTATTGGAATTTCACTCTAATTTGTTATTTGTTTTCAAGTAGATGTCATTTTTTCGGTTTCAAAATAGATGTCATTTTTTGTCCTTTAAGGAAAATGATTTTGTTCTCATTTAATCAAGATAAATATCAGGATTTTCACAAAATAAAAAAAAATCAAAATGAAGATGTTTATTAGGATTTTACATAAGTGAAGAAGTGAGAAAGACTATGCAGGGAGGGATGATTTTGAGTATTGCACTCTATCAGACTCTTTAAAGAGTGTAAGCTTCTCAGAAAAATTGGACCTCTTAATGACTTGGTGATTCCTGTTGACCCTTTCCTCTTGGGTACATTTTTCGAGTATCTTATCAGATTTATACAAGGATATCGGCAATGTTTGGGAAATTTGTTTAATTGGCAGTTTTTGTTATTGTTTTGGACTTTTTGGCACATCTTTCTATCAGCCTATGCACTTATGGAAGCGTATGTAGGTTGCTGCTCACAAATAAACTGTTTGATGCAAATTGTTTATGAACTAGTAGGATTTGGAAATTATCAGTGCATAATCTGCTACATTTGCACAGCTACTCATTTTCATTACATTTACAGGTACATGCAGATAATCCGGATGGGCTCTTTAGGATTCTATCTTCTTCTTTCCGGTGACTTGGAACTTGAAGGAACTTTAGCATGGTCTCACCTTCATTTCAGATATAATAGCAGCTGCAGCGGTCTTGTGAAAATGAACATAAAACCGTTTTTCTCCATTATTTGATGATATACATCTATGTATCATAATGATTTTGCATCTTTAACTATCTAGCTCTCTTTTCTTTGTCACAACAGTCAGAAGTTGCAGGTCTTTTGCATGCCAGGACTCTGCATTCTTCTATGATTTTTGGGCGTCCATTATTAACAGACGGCTTCTTGCAGAAATAAGAAGCCGACTGTTATACAGCTTCTTAACTTTGCGTTCTTAGATGTTAAGACGTTGGAAGATTTGGGCGTCCATTGAAATTGTATTTCCATCAACACCACTCCGAGTGCATACTTTTGTTGTCACTCTGCCAGCAGGTGATTATAGAGGCATAGATTCAACCACATCAACGTGTCATGGCATAAGGATAACTACATACGTTTTTTTTTTTTGGTACAGACTAAATATCTATTTCTAAGAGGAAATGTTGACAATGATCAGTTACAAATATGGCAACAGTAGCATCCATTCCTAGTGTATCTACATGCAATTAACTTGCAGTTATGCAACCTAAATAAGATCGACTTGAAAAGCTTGTATTGACCTAAAAAAAAAACTCTTGAAAAGCTTGTATGCTTTGGGACGTTCAGACCGAAAGGTGATGATCCATGGTAGAAAAGGTAGTATTCCAGATGAAGTCGAAAACTTTAGATACTGGTTGTAATCAATATTGAAGTCCAGATACTGTGTATATAATGGAGTCAAACTCTATATTCTTTTTATGATTATTTTCCTAATTTTTAATTGTAATCAAGTCGATGCCAAAGGGATGGAGGTCATCGTGCTTTTTTTTTTAAATAAAATAAAATAGAGGATTAGGCGATATCAGTCACTCGTTAACGATCGTCGCATGAGGCGTTACCCTCCCTGCATAGGAGAGATGACCATACACCCGGGAACCCACTGTCTGGCCCTCCATTTTGAGTAAGAAAAAAAAAAGATGGAAGAGGTGAAACCCACCAATGAATACCCACCTGATTTGCACCAATGAACACCCACTTGATTTGCACCACAATTTGCTATAAAGTCATCTAGTTGATTACCTTCGCGGTAGACATTTGAAACCTTTACTGACATAGACGCAATAATAGCCCTACAGTTGAACCAAACAATAGAGTCACGAAACATCATTTTTTAGAGAGGAAAGAGAGTGAATCGCCAAAGTAGAGTCACTTTCAATCCAAAGGGAATGCCAACCTTTCTGAGATCTGAGATGAATAGGATGAATTACCGCTTGAAGCTCAGCCTCCAAAGCATAAGCAATGCCTAGAGATCTTGCAAAACAACCAAGCACACGACTCAAATAATCACGAAAAATGCCACCAAAACCCACCAAACCCGGAGAGCCTCGAGCTGCACCATTAGGCCTCGTTTGGTTCGCGGAATGGAAAGGAAAGGAAAGTGAATCCTTTTTACTTTTCCATGGGAAGGGAAATTAAATTTCCCACTACATTTTCTTTCCAGTGTTTGGAAAGATCAGGAATATAGTCAGTATCCATAAGTTAATTTCCATTATAGTGCTTGAGTCTTGTAAATTATGGCATTAAATGCAAGGATAATTTCGTCCTAAATTATGGCATTAAATGCAGGATTTTGGGATGAAAAGTGAATCCCTACTTGAGAGGAAGGAAACAATTTCCAGCCAAATTTCCCTTCCATCAGGAACCACTTTCCTTTCCTTGTCATTTCCAAACGCATGAATCTTGGGAGAGTGAATAAGTTTCCATTCACATGACCCAAAATCCGCGAACCAAACATGGCCTTAGTGTTAATTTTAACCTCTATAATTTTCAGAGCTTTAGAGGATCTACCAAGAATACCAACCCGACATAGAATGCAAAGCTCAGCCACTGAATTCCTCATAGTGCCCTTACTAAAAATATCTATCTCATGAAGTTGTAGACGAATGGAGTGAAGTAAAGCTCTTGTTGAGAGAATGGAATTCTGAAAACGAATAGCATTTCTCGCATGCCAAATAGCATAAAAAAAAGCTCCAATCATACCCCACCAAATCACAGATAATTGAGGGAAACTTCTGGCGTGCTCCTGGGCTATGTACTCCAGGGAGCGTGTCACTCACGCGGTTGACTTGTGTGTATATCACGGAACAATCACATCCCTCCAAAGCATCCCACCCTTCGTTTAGGGACAGACGGCAGACGGGTTTGAAGAGTTACCGTCAGTTAGCTAGTCAAGCAAACTCAGCCTCGGTTTGAAGAGTTACCGCCGAGGACTTCCTTATCTTCCAGCAGCTTTGAGTTCTCGGCCATGGCAACTTTGGTCTCACTCAAGACCTCACCTTTGGGAAGACCAGCATGATAACCGCAAACCTTTAGTCACACCTCTGTCTGGGTTTGAAGAGATCTAGCCATCGCATCCCCCGAACACACACATTGAAACTCCAAGACACCTCAATCCCAGGCCAACTTCCAGATTCCTTCAATTCGAATTCGAACAGAACAACCATTAATAAAGCCGGAAAGATTAAGGCGAGCTGGAACCGCCACCACTCACGGCGGTTTTGCGGTGGTAAAACACACCAAAAAAACCAAATCTCCTGACACTGACCAAAAATGAATTCCAAGTCTAGGAAATTGAAGATCTCGGAGATTAGATGAGATTTGTTACCTGGTTCGAACATAACCGTCGCCGGAAATCTCAGACCGGCTTCTCTTTCTTCGGAACACAACCCACATATTCGATCTTCTCTTTCTTCTCAGAGAAGTTCCAATTGCGGCTTTCCACCCTTGTTTAGGAACCCTCCCTCTCCATCATCCCTCATTCGCTTTCAAACTCTTACCCGATGCTCAGCAAAGTTATGAATCTACACCTTAGTTTTTTTTTTACCTCTTCACTAACCTTGTTTTTTTCCCCAAATGATTTCACAGTCAAAGCGGTTGACTGTCATTGACTCACAGTTGATGGACGGCTGGATTGAATGGACGTCCATGATCTCACTCTCTAAATAGTTAATGGGTGGTAACGTTCACTCTCGATCCATTAACTATTAACTCACGCACTGAAAAGTTGTATGGAGTACATGCTCCAGGAGCACCCAAGAAGCTCTCATAATTGAGAACCAAAACCATGACGAAGGGGATAAGAAAAGAAAGAAAAAATGTCAATAAAGAGAGCAGTGACCTGAAACATGTCCAGCAGATTCCACCAAATAGCAACCGTAAAAGCACAATTAAAAAAGAGGTGGTGTACAGTTTTTATACCATGACAACAAAGAGAACATATCGATGGTAGCTGGAAACCACGACGTTGCAAGACATCATCAATACGCAAATGACCATGCATAAATTTCCATAAGATCATAGAGTTCCTGAGATGAAAACTGAAATTCCAAACAAACCGAGCCCAAGGAACACGAGGAAAACTAGTGCGTTTCAGTTCATAAGCAAGAGCAACTGATAAGTTCCCATCCTTCGCCGCTCTCCAAATCAGCCTATCTTCCAAACCAGCCTTGCACTAGAGGATAGCCTTAACAACATCATTCCAAATAGCTAGGTTGACAAAAAGCTTGTAAATCCATTGGAGAAACCCAACTACCATTAACTATGAAAGAGGAACTTTGGTTTGAAGTTTTAGCCAATGAAGGAGGAACACTCAAACGCTCAACAACTGAAGAGCCCAACCAATTATGATGCCAAAAATCTATTTTAGAACCTAAGCCAACAATCCATTGAGAGCCATTCTTAATATCATCATATAGTGGACGAAGACCAGGCCCAATAGAAGAACGCTTATAATAATTACACAGTTGTCCGAACTTGTCAAGAAACCGATGACGAAAAAAGTTGGCAGCCAAAGAAGAAGAGGTTAAAAGATCCCAAAACTTTTTTAGAAGAAAAGATTGATTAAGAATAGGGAAAAATTTTCGGCCTAATCCTCCCTCATCAATCGGAGCACAACATTTGACCCAAGCAACAGTAGAATAACCACAAGTAAGCACAATACCCGACCAAATAAAATTCCTTACCCATCTCCACAGGTCCATTAACACCGTTTGAGGCCAAGCATAGACAAAGAAACTATGTGAAAGCATGCTGCTAATCACTAACTTGACAAGAGTTACCCGACCAACCATAGAAATTAAGAGAGGTTCCACGCCATTGAGTGATTGAGAAAAACGACTTTTAACTTTATCAACAAGCCCTTGAAAGTGAATTTGTTTTGGGCGGCTAGAGATTATGGGAACACCTAAATAAGTGAATGGCAACGCACCAATAGATATGCCCAACCATTTAGAAATTAATGGACGCCGAGGAAGAGCCGACTTGCCAAGAAAAACCTGAGATTTATTTTTGTTCACCAACTGGCCTTAATTTAATCCAACTCATCCAAAAAATCTAATCAATTTTTTTAGGCCATCCGTATTGCCTTTGCAAAAAATCATGATGTCATCAGCAAAGAGGACATGACTAGGAGCTTTCATGCCTCATGGTGAAGAAATAGGCTAGCTTAAGCATACAAGATGAGACAAGGCCTGCAATACCTCTACTAAGAACTTCCTCCGCTAAGCAAAATAAAAGAGGAGAAAACGGGTCCCCTTGGAGTACATACCCCTCTACTACAACCAAAAAAACCAACCGGTGAGCCGTTAAAGAGAATAGAGAGCTTGGCAGAATTAAGAATGGTGCTGATCCATTGAACAAAAGTAGCATGAAAACCAAAAGCCGTAAGCACTCGTAAGAGAAAGCCCCAATTTAAGGTATATATCGAAAGCTTTGGCGACATCTAATTTAATAGCAATATTGTCGTCAATACAAGGAGCCTCCATAAGATTGACACATTCAGAAGTGAGAAAAATACAATCAGAAATTTGATGACCCTTAAGAAAAGCAAACTGATTCGGCAAAATTATTCGTGAAGCAATGAGAGAAAGCCTATCAACAAGTATTCTTGTGATGATTTTAAAAACAAAATTTGCCATAGCAATTGAACAAAATTGGGTAATGACATAAGCCTCATGAACCTTAGGAAGGAGAGCAACAAAGCTGCAATTCAAATTAGACAGAATGTATCCAGACTCAAAGAAATAACGAATAGCGTTAACCACATCTGAGCTAATAAAATCCCAACAAGCACGATAAAAGTGCCTACCATAGCCATTCAGACCGGGTGCACTATCAGTATCCATTGAAAAAACGACTAGTTTAATCTCATATGGAGAAGGAACTGCCGTTAGACAATCATTTTCTACCACTGAGACCAGAGAAGGGATAAGCTTAGAAACAAGATCAGTGTCTACCGACCACCCATCATCAGTAAAAGCTATAGTGAAATGAGCAACGACATGCTAACGCAAAATAGTTACATCAATCTGTCTGAATATCTGAACCAACGTGTAAATGCATGAGAAAGAAAAGACTAAGCACGCCGAATCTTAGCAATTCTTTGAAAATAACTTGTGTTTCGGTCTCCATCCCGCACCCATTTCTCCCGTGCTTTGGACCACCAAAACTGATATTGGATAAGCAAAGCTTTAGCCAAAACATTATGGGCTTTAGCCTCCTTTTTGGAACGATCCTCAATGAAACCATTTATAGAAATGTCAAGTTGAATTTTCTCCAGATTTGCACGAGCCAAGTCAACAGTAAGATCAACATTACCAAAAACAGAATGATTCCAGTCCTTAAGAATAGCCTTCAATAATTTTAAGGATTAATTACAAAATACCCTCTGAATTATATAGTCATTTTCAATTTCATACTCAAGTACCAAATTTTGTCATTTTCATACCTCATGTTTGATTTCGTTAACGAATCAATACCTCCAAGGTATGAATTTGTTAATGGAATCAAACGTGAGGTATGAAAATGACAAAATTTGATACTTGGATATGAAATTGAAAATGACCCTTTAGTTCGGGGGTCTTTTGCAATTGACCAGATTTTAGATACCTCAAAATAAGTTGTTGAATGGTCAATTGCAATGAAATTATGGAGATTCCTGTGATTCCCTCTGTACAAACTAGCTTGGTTCCGCTCCATGTCATCGCGCTGCAGAGACTGCTGTGGTGTGGTGGACCATGACCCACATTTCCAGCTTGTGCTCTGGTTCCGGGCCCCACAAGTCCAGCTTCGCCGCTAGATGGCAAGGAACCGAAGCCCTGACGAACAATCCCGCGGCCACAGCAGGAGGAACCAGTCACCTCAGATGACGATTCGTATGGCTAAGATCTGAGAAACAGCATAGCCCTCTGGCGAGGAACGGGTGACCAAGATGACGATTCCGCTTGAGAAAGAATGCCACCAGAGGGCGAGGAACCGGTGTGACTCGAAAACCAAAGAGTTAGAATCTTCCATCGCTTAGTGCCTGCTCACTCATCTCACTGCTCACAAGTAATTTTCTTTGATTATTAAGTTTCCTCAAATATCTTAAAGAAATCTCTATCACATCCATTTGAGGTGTATATAATCTTAGGATCAAAACCAAATTGAGATGATCGATAAAAGTACATATTCTAGTCAACCGGCCTCTCGTAATTTGTCCATAATGGATGAAATAGTCAAAAATCACAAAATTGTTACTTGCATACAATTTGTATGTGTTTAGCAACTCTGTTATTGTGATTTCCTTATTCATTCAAAATACAAGGCTATAATCACAAGTATGCTTTTGTTAAGTAAATGAAGTCACCGATGGACGGTGGTTTGTTGGTTTTTTGATAAAATCAAAACTGTAGAAGTCACGATTTCAAATCTCACTAACGTACATTCTAAGATGAAGGGGGTGAAGGGGATAAAGTGGAGTGGGTGAGGTGGGGATAAAAAAAATAATGATAAAAAAAAGAGTAAATAAGATCTACAATGAGGCGCCTAAAGTTGAATAAACGACACTTAATTGAGAAAAATAATTTTTGAAAATATTTTTGTGAGTATAGTAGTAACCCTTAGTACTATTATTGACACTTTTTTATAGGAATTTTATATCAGATTTCCAAATTTTCTCACTTGACCTTCATTTTTTTATTATTAATTTACATATTTATCCTCGTGTAAAATAACAGTTATGGACAATAGTCACAATACCTGGTAATTAAAATTTTTGCTCTACATAGCTCTTCTTTTTGTTTTAAAATAGATTTGACAAAAATCCTAAATCTCTGATCTTTCGCTTCTTTATAAAAAAGATTTTTTTCTAATAATGGAAAAAATCTAATGAAGAAAAAAAAATTATGAATGTAAGAACTTACACTTGATTGAAGCAACTTAATTAATTAATTGGTAAAGAAAAACTTTTATGGAAACTTACTAGAAAAAAAAAATTATCTTCAAAAAGGCGTCTTCTCCATCACATCTCCAAGAAATTGGAGTATACTTGGGTGGTGAAGCTTCACTAGAAAATATATTTCATACCTAAGACTAAAATCACTAATCTATCATGATTGATTCACTCATTGAGTGATTTAATTTTTTTTTTGTCTGAAAATAAAAATTAATTAATGCAAGTCTAGTGAGTGAATGTGAACTATATCGATAAGGTTATTATTAGAATATAAAAGAGGCCTACTAAGCAATTTTTGTATATTAAAAGCAAAAGGCTAGGGATGTGTAAAGAGTATAGGAGGTCAAGTGAGGAGATCTAGAAGTTCCAATAGAAAAAACTTTTTTTATTAACTTCGCTATGGCTTGCAATATACCTAGATATTGTTAATTTTCAGCTATATCACTAACTTCATATGTAAATTAATTTTTGAAGAAAGTAGAATCAATCCACTAAAGCCAAAATGAAACAAACATCGGTTCCCTAGACCATGACTTATACCTTGCCTGGCACTAATAAAACAAATAAGCTAAACACTCATTTCTCAATAAAGCTTGATTTTATTCAATCAGGCCTACAAACTAAGACAAAATCATAATCATCTAGATAAAAATAAATCATCTTCAATCCGCTAGAGCACTCAATTGTTGTATGCAAAGATGATCTTCATCTAACAAGAAAGTTGGTTTTTTCTTTTTTTATAAACAAGGGGATGTCAATTCCATTAATGACATGTTTACTCACTTGGAATGAGTATAAGAATACAGGAATTGATTCTAATTCCTGAGTTCTCTTCCATTTACATACTTGGACATGAATAAGAATTGTTGTGGGTCCCACGTAAAAGTGACTAAAAAAGAGGAATCAATTCCTGAATATCCAGAGTTTAATCCATTCACATTTGTATTCAAAATAAGTAAACATGTCATAAAGGTAGAGAGAGACAAAAATTACACAGTGCCCGTCAGAATCGAGTCACTGCCTACGTAACCGAAGTAGCCTAAATAAGATCGTCTTTGATAACATTAAAACTTCAAGTAACCCAAGTAACCTGACACTACTAGGTCTCGAAAGAACAAGTCAAATTCGAGACCTAATTTATTCATTATCCCGCAAGACCACCCTACGCAAAGGCTAAGTAGAAAATAATGAAAAAAAAAAACAGAAAGAAAGTTAAAACAAAAAAGAAAATGTCTAGATTAAGTCTAATATCAAAAAAAAATGTTTGTAGACAACTACTTAAGAAAAACAGGGTCTGGCTAAGAGCCCAGTGGAAATTACTATGATTTGAGATTGTTCGTCTGCATACCATTTCAAGCGGTTGATTCTTGTCTTGGTTTTGAGGATTACTCTGGTCTTCATGTTCTTTGTTTTTCGAATAATTTATTTTTGGCTAGATTAATAATAAAAGACTTTGAGTTTATCTGGCGGCGACATCGCGAGTTTGCTTCATGTCATGGATGACTAAGGTTTTCTATTTTTATTAGTAGGTTTTTTCTTCTACAATATGTTTAGAATTTGGTTTTACTTTCTTTTCTTATGGGTCACATTCATGAGCAAGATTGGTTTTACTAGTCTCAATGGCAATACTTGCTGAAATTTTACTGTTGGAGCTGGAGATTGCTAATGGCAGTGATGCACGGTGTATATATTGTTCTAGGTTTAGAATTGTTGATTAGGTCACTCTTGTGGTTTGTATTGCTCCTTTTCAGGATGTCCATTAATCCCCTCTTAATTAATGAAATTTATGTTTTTCTAAAAAAAAATTAAAATCTCTATAATTTTTCTACCGTATCTCCAACAGCTTCCCTATCATATTCTATATAATTTATTATCTAGAATAGAATATGGTAATATTTTTTATTTGAAAATTTAATCAAATAATCTATGATGCAAATGAATATAATTGGAAGAGAGAGAAGAGCAAAAAATTCAAAAAATATGTTTCCCTATAATTTTAGAGTTTGCTGTAAATATGAGAATTTTTATTCTTTCTCTTCTCACTATCTCTAAAATAGAGATATGTATAGGGAAGCTGTTGGAGCAAAAAAAAAAATATTTTTTCTCAAACTAGAGAAAAAACAAATTATAGGAAAGTTGTTGGAGATGATCTAATAAAAGAGAAAAATCTTTATATAGTACCTGAACTATTACTAAATGCAGTTTTTTGTACCTAAACTTTCATAAAAAATCTGGTTGTACCTGAACTATTCATCAGTTTGTCATTATAGTACGTACCTTCGTCAAATATTCTGTTAAATTGCTTATGTGGCATGGGCAAAACAGTCATTTCATTTATATTCAATTTTCAAAATAAATTATTTTATTATATTAAAAAATAATTATACTTTATTTTAATTTTAAAATTTAATAATAAAACCACCTACATGGCATCTATAATCTTGAATATTTGGGGATAAAAATAATTTTTCGCATCTTTAATCTTGAATATTTGGGGATTAAAACCCTAATTTGATTATGCTAATATAAATTTTTTTTTTGTATAATTTATTTTGATTTGGAAATTTAATAGTAAAAAACTTTAATGAATGTTTTGCCCATGCATGCCCTTGTCACCAAATTACAAGTTTTGCCCCATGCTACATAAGCAATTTAACAGAATATTTGACGGTAAGTACTATAATGACAAACAAAATAATAGTTCAGGTACCACCAGATTCTTTATGAAAATTCAGATACCAAAAATTGCATTTGGTGATAGGTCAGGTACCATATGAAGATTTTTCTCCTAATAAAACCATCCTTAGCACAGCCCTTACAATTCCATTTGACTGTCTTTGTGGAGAGAGTGATTTGTTGGGGTAGGAATAGATTCATTGATAGGGTCTGCAAAAGTTCCTTTCAAAGAATCTTGCTTCTTTTTTTTGGGTTGATTACTTTTACTCCTACTATTAGAGTGAAAAATAATGCGGGAACATAGGAGGCTCCATCAAATGCATTATTTTTCATTTAATTCTAAATATGTAATCTTTTTTTTTTATCAAAGGAAATTTCATTCAACTAAACAACAATTACAACCTCACAACAGTCACTACACCCAACAAGGGATTACAACTACAACAATAAACTAAAACTAGGGGTCTTACTCCAAAGAGGACACCGACCAACCAAATCTTGAATCACAAAACCAATAAGATTTAACAATAATATGGTCTGCATAGAGTATATGGCCAATAAGATTTAACAATAATAATAATATTAATAAAAACTTGTACCGACCAACCAAATCTTGAATAAGAAAACCAAATAGAACCTAAATTTAACATGCATACGAATAAAGAGAAATTTTTCAGTGTGACTGTTATATAGTCACATGACGTGACCTTCTATTGTGATTGGTTGCTTAGAAAGTCAATGGTTGATACACTGGAGGAAACAAGAAAAAATGTGGTTCAATCACAATAGAAGGTCATGCTATGTGGCAATGTGATGGTCACATCTAAAAAATTTTCTGTGAGGAATAAGAACTTTTTGTTTGCAAGTTGCAACCATGCAACCAATGTTTTGTTTCACCAAAGTGAAACTAGAAACAAACAAAGTAGAACTTTTTCGGTAGTTGACTAAATAATGTCGGAAAAGCCCAGTCAAAGCCAAATTCAACTCTTTTATTAATATCTCCTAACCAAAAAAGAAAAACTCTTTTATTAATTTCTCTAAGTCAAAGCTCAACATTTAATTAGATGTCAACTATTTCAATAAATACAAGACTCTTTCCAATTAAGAAGGTTTATATTGAATGCTATTACCACCGTGTTTAATCATCTGTATGAATTTATTGTCATAAAGTAGGGTACGTAAATTGACAATGAAATTGGATGAAAGAAAAAATTTAGTATTGTTTAAGTAAATATAAATTACAACCATGAAACAGAAAGTAAATACAAAGTAAATTGCACAGGAATAGATCATCTCTTTATTAATGAATAGGTGCCTCTATATATAGAGAAACACAAAGGTACAATCCATGTCCCAATAGGACTTCTATTCAATAAGTAATCCATATGCTAACCTAACTAAGATACTCCTAGGTTGACAAGGCACACACAAAGTAGGTTTCCTTCAACACTCCCCCTTGTGGCGTCAACACTAGGTGGTGCTCCTCGCGTTGTCTCATTAAAAACCTTGCCAAGTAACAAAAACCCAGTGGGATAAAAATAACCTTGGTCGAAGGAAAAAAGAGTACAACACACCCTTCACATTTGGTATAGCATGGACGCCAGACTCCCCCTGATGTCTGCGTCTCCCCCTGATTTCCACAATCATGGGAGGTCAGATAACTTAAGCAAATCAATGCTTTTCACATGCTTCTCAAATGTGGATTTAGGCAATGACTTAGTAAATAAATCAGCCACATTGTCCTCAGAACGGACTTGATTCACTTTAATCTTAAGGAACTTCTGCTATTGCTGATTACAAAAGAACTTAGGCGATATATGCTTGGTGTTGTCGGCTTTGATGAAACCTTGCTTCATCTGCTCAATGCAGGCAGCATTATCCTCATAAGTAGAGGTAGGTTCATCAGTGGTTGACCTCAAACCACATGTACTTCTTATATGTGTATCAATGGACCTTAACCATATACACTCATGAATTGCTTCATGGAGAACAATAATCTCAACATGGTTCGAAGAAGTAGCGACAAGGGTCTGCTTAGTAGACCTCCAAGATATCGCGGTGTTACCCATGGTAAAGACATAACCAGTTTGGGAACAACTTTTATATGGGTCAGAGAGATACCCAACATCAGCAAAGCCAACCAAAACATCACAAGGTGTTTGGGAAAAGGGGACGTCAGCTTTTCTGTCCGTTGGTCTACCGTTCGACGGTCGGTCGTCGACCGGTCGACGGTCGTCAGTAGGCACGGGTTCCTCACCCATTTTGCCATATTTTCATGCCTCTCTGCAGGTAACGTGCCCTTTGTGTTCCATCCGGACGGTAAGTCCTCGTCCGGATGCCCGGGTCGTTCAACCGCAGCAAACATAGGTTCCTCACCTAGTTTCGACTCTCTGTAGGGATAGAACAAGCCCATATCAATCGTACCCTTAAGTAACGAAAGATAGTCTTTATGCCATTCCAATGGCGTTGCGTGGGCGCAGAGTTAAATCTAGCTAACAAGTTAACAACAAAGGAGATATCGGGTCATGTACACTGTACCAAGTACAATAATGCGCATATTGCACTTTGGTATGGTACCTCAGCCTCTAAAACGTCTTCACCATCACCCCTTGGGTGAAACGGATCATTCTTGGATCTAGGCTGTGACCAATCATGGGAGTGCTTAACAAGATGGACTTTATCCATATTAAATCGTCTAAGCATCCTTTCCCAAGATCTTTCATCTCAAATACGGATTTCAAGTATTCAGTGGCACTTGCAAATCAGGAACTTGTTTTCACGCAGGGGCATAATTTATTGTTCACATACCCTCTTCCAATCAAGTAGTCACTTAGACGGGTATACCACATCCGTCCGGATTGTTTCAATCCATATAGTGAACGTTGCAACCTTATTGCAAACGTGCTCTGTGGTCTAGAGCCACTTGACTTGGGTAAATGAAGCTCATCCGGGACCTTCATATAAATCTCCATATCTAGATCCCCATAGAGATATGTTATGACCACATCCATAAGCTGCATGTTCAGTTTTTCGGAAAACTACCACTGACAAGGTAGCAGAACGTTATAACGTCCTTTACGAGAGAGTATGACTCATCGTAGTCGATTCCAGGGCGTTGTGAGAAGCCTTGCGCCACAAGGCGAGCTTTATATCTCATTCTCTCACTACGCTTTCTAACAAAATCCCATTTATATCAACAGGTTTTATTCCAGAAGGTATTGGCACAACTAGCCCTAATACCGTTCTCTTTGTTAGTGAGTCCAACTCGACCTGGATCGCATATTTCCATTTAGGCCAATAAGCTTCTACGTCGGCATTCATCAACGGAGCGAGGTTCAATATCATCATCCTCAATGAACTCTTGTGCACAAGCATATGCAAACACATCATCAATAGTGATGGAGTTTCTATCCCACGTCACATGTACACTAGTGTAATAATCGAGATCTCTAGGTTCCCACGGATAGGCCTTAGCGACAGGGCGTCCCCCGAAGATGTCTTTTGGACATAACCACAATCCGGAACGTTTTCATGGACGGATTTTGAGTATCAATGATGAGAGGGTTATTTGGTGTCATCGCAGCCCATTCCCTAGGGCGCGAATCCCTCGAACCTGGTGGCCTCCAACGCTTCCTCAGCGGAGCCACGGCCTAAGCCACATCACCACCATTACTGGCAGTGGCGCCACCAACTGTCCCTCCCATAGGGTTAGCTGCAATAGCGACTTTGAGTCCAAGTCCTTATTCAGGCACTTGCATCCTTGCAGGCATGTTTGCAGCTGGTATATATGATCTAGTCACTAAGATCTGAGAAAGCGTCCGGAAGAGAGTCGGCGACTTTCTGAAGATCTATAATCTACGCACTTTCTGCAGTAGGGGGATCGTTATGAGACAGAGTGGGGACAGGCCACGACAATTCCAGTCGTTCCTGTTAAACGTTCACGTTCTTATCTCCCCCTAACGACGGGAAGTCTGTCTCATCGAAGTGACAAATAGATCGCCTGTCAAGGGTTCTACATAGCGGATTCTGGTTGGAGACTCAAATCCAACATAAATACTCATTCGTCTCTGAGGACCCATATTAATACGCTGTGGCGGCATAATGGGCACATAAACAACACACCCAAATATGCGTAAGTACGATATGCTTGGCTCGTACCCAGTCACTAGCTGTAGCATAGAAAAAGATTGGGTGGTGATGGGCCTCAGATGAATAAGCACAGCTGCATGCAATACTGCGTGCCCCCAAGCAGAGAGAGAAAGGTTGGTGCGCATTACCAACGTCCTCGTGACCATTTGTTGCTATTAATGGCAATCTCTGCAAGACCATTCTGGGTATGCACATGTGAGACTAGATGCCCAACATCTATCCCATGCAGTAGTCATCGAAAGTTTTCGACGTAAACTCCTTAGCCTTATCAAGCCTGATAGTTAATGGGATGATCCGGGTAGTGAGCCGGCAGGCGAATACTCTGTGCTAGGAGTTTAGCATAAGCAGCATAATGAATGGACAACATCATGACATGTGACCAGCATGTCGATGCATCAACCAACACCATAAAACACATAAATGGCCCGCTTGGTGGTTGAATATGTCTACAGATATCCCCTTGGATTCTCTGTAAGAATGTGAGAAGTACTTTAGAATCTTTTGCATAGGACGGTCTCAGTCCTAGGTTCCATAAGGAACAAGCTTTGCATGATGAGCAGTTGGCTTTGGAGGCTTCAGAAGCATAGGAGGATTTTGTCCCGTCAGAAAATTTCTGAGGACAGTCCCAGTCGACCGTTCGACAGAAATGGTCGACCGGTCGACGGTCGCTCCCTGGAGGGGGTTCGACCGTTCGACAGGAAACTCGAACGGTCGACGACGCACGCTGGACGAGGTCGACCGTTCGACAATAAGAGATCGAACGGTCGACGGGCGGCGGACAGAGGCACTTTTGCCTTTTTTCATATCTGTCTCATCTCCTTGAATCAACTTTTGATTCATGCTTCGATTAGCTCGATATGATGGATGTCCGTGTGAGGTTTTCAATACACGGATCATCATATCACGACCAGGATGTCTTAATCTGTCGTGCCAAAGCCAATATGTGTCTGAATCCAAGAGGTCATCCCGAATGACATTGTTTGATTCAATAGCTCGAATAGTGGTAACGTATAACCCACTAGAGAGACACATAAGCTTCTCTAAGATGCGCCTTCTTCCGCAGTCATTAGAGGTAATGCAAAGAGATTCTTTTCCATTCTCATCATGCGTCTCTGCATGGAATCCATTGGCTCTTATATCTTTAAAGCTCAACAGAGTTCTATTTCCTCTTGGAGCGTAGAGAGCATTTGTGACATCAATTAAGGTGCTATCAGGCAAGAGAAATTGGGCATATCCTCTTCCTTGCACAAGATTCGATGGTCCTGCCATCGTAGTCACAGATGTATATAAGCTCATCATTAAAATCGAGGCTACGAAAGCAACTCAGATTTTATTAAAGATATTAGCCAAGGCTTCAAAGTTCCTTCTTGATCTTAAATCAAAACTAAATCCATTTGTCTTGGCAAACTTGCCATATCACATCAACTTGGACAATCATAAAGACTTAAGCAAAATTGCTTCCAAAGTCTTTAACGCTTAAACTCGACGTCTTGATCATTGCAATTACATCTTCATATGTATTGCAAACTATGGCCCATTGATCAGACGCTCCATATCATTAATAGACATCATGAAGAGGATTCTCCATTGATTGAGGCATACAGGCTCGGTACTCACGGTCCTTAAGACGGTGGCAGATTACCTTGGCCGGTGGCGGTGCTGCCATAACTAGTGGCGCAACAACGCTAACCGGCGGTGACCGGCGGTGTCCCTCTTACAAGGACGGCGGTCTTCTCTCACTCTTTCGCGGCCCTATGCTCGCGTGATCGCTTATTCTTATGGCGATTACCTTCATAAGCAAATAGATTCTACGGACCAAAATATCCGGGATCGTCCCTAGATTTAGGGTTTTGCTCGTGGCTTCCTCCCATAGGGGGCGCCATCATCGTCATGCCTTTCCTCAAGGCAGAGATGGGGAATGTGGTGAGAGATTCCTCAATCAATTGTTCATCTGTGATGATTATCCACAGAGATGCATCAAGTCTTTGATGCGGAGAATTTCCGAATTATGTCCCATGACTTCTTCAAAGTCAGAGAAGCGGAGATTAGTCCATTATGCTTCTAAATTCGGAATGATGAATGTTACCATAACATTCATGAAGCGCTTCTAACGCTAACCTCTTTCATGAACTCAAACTGGAGTGCCATATTCATATGGCGATTCATAAGGAAAAATAACCTGGCATTGTACATCTCAGTTTGAGGGTCTAGAGCGGTTTCTTCAAAACAACGCTCATGGATTCGAGCTAGAAGCTCTTGTGCGGATAGGTGCATTAGGATACCATGAGCTCATCTCAGAATCTAATGTCCGCAGAATCCAATGGAGTAAAATCGAGTTCATTCATGTTCGACATCCAAGAATATGGAGAACAAGAATGTAGTGTGTTTCGGAGTCAATGCTCCCACGAAACAATGAAGGGTGAGTTTCGGAGTTAATACTCCCACGAAACAATGAAGGGTTTCTGAGCAATCTTTGCTCCCAAGAAACGCTTCCAAGGATTTTGGATTTAGGTGAAACTTTGGTGTCGTATGGTCATAACCTTAAACCTTTTCGGTAGCTCTACTCAGATATAACCAGGTAAGTTATAAGAGATGTCGGTGGAGCAAGCTCTCTTAATACCACTTATCTCAAACTCCTTACCTAGACATCATACCTAAGCAGGTGAGCCTAGTTGGGAATAAGTCATAAACCATAGGTCGTTTCTTCTCTACGGATTCCTCATCCGGAGGTTAATTTGTCAATGAACTCCTCGTTCATAGTCTCTTCTCTCTACGGATTCCTTATCCGGAGTATTAGCTCGAACCCCCACAGTTCGGCTCTTGAGGTCATCACCAATAGCATGATGACATTAGAGGTGCTCATGACTTACACATACCGCAAGCGATATGAAGCTCGATCACTCCCCTAATGTTTCTCATAGTTTGGCGAGTCTCGTATATTATCCCACGTTATAAGAAAGGTGGGAGGTAGAAGAAGGGAGGTTGCAAGTCCCCGGAGAAAAAGAAGGTTGAATTAAATTCAGAAAGCAGCAACGTTTATAAAAACTTACTTGGATTCTTTTCTCGGATTATCTTGAGTACCTCTTCTTCGAAGTTATATATCTGGAGATCCAACGGTCCGAATTGGCTGAATTTTTAACTGGAGGTATTAGACTCACGGAGGAAGCTCTCGTCCAAATTTCAGCTTAATCCAACGGTGAAGAAGGGAGAAAATCGCTTCTGAATTCGACTGTTCTGTACAGGCAGATTCTTGAACTAGAGGAGATTGCACGGAGGTACTATTCACGGGTACTGTTCATCCGGTACTGTTCACGCGCACTGTTCATCGACACTGTTCATCCGGCACACCCTAGGGTTTTGGGGTTCTAGGGTTTTGGCGCTAGCAGGATGCTAAGCTCAAGAGTTTTGGCTTTTGATCTCAGGGATAGAGGTTCGTGCTGATAACGTGTTTAAGTAAATATAAATTACAACCATGAAACAGAAAGTAAATACAAAGTAAATAGCACAGGAATAGATCATCTCTTTATTAATGAATAGGTGCCTCTATATATAGAGAAACACAAAGGTACAATCCATGTCCCAATAGGACTTCTATTCAATAAGTAATCCATATGCTAACCTAACTAAGATACTCCTAGGTTGACAAGGCACACACAAAGTAGGTTTCCTTCAACAAGTATTTGATTATAAGAAAATGAAATATGTAAAAACAAACAGTTGAGACTAGAGAGGTGTGCGGAAGCATGAACGGGTCCCACACGTTCAATATGTCTACATTTTCTTCACCTTAGTCATCCGGAATGATACAAAGCTATGAGGTAATACAAAATGCTTATGCATTAGTTTGTGTGGTTGCATTCTTCATAAAATTAGCAGATGTCTCTTCATTTTTCCAGTGCGACGTCTATAATCTAATTTAATATTTCCAACAATCTCCACTTGAGCGTAAGTGATTCGAGCCATCTCCAATCGAGAAGAATCAAACGCGAGCTCTCCAATTGTCAAATTGATTTATCGCATGAAACACCAATTTCAAACGTTGTTTGGATCCTGATATCACGTATTGTGTGGAATGATCAACGGGTCTCAAACACGCAAATCCTGCCGATATTCTCCTCGATCACTTTAGTTTTGGTGGTTCCATTATGTACAAAACAAATAGATAACTATCCAGTTTCCGGTCTTTTTCAATGTATGACTTTTTTTTTTAACAATATGGGTAAAAGTCAACGGAAGTTAAATCTAAGTTAAATAAAAAAAAATGAAACACCCACACTTGGAGATTGGGCAACTCTTCTGTAAATTCTATACCACCGACATTAATCGAAGAAAGATTTCGTTACCAAAAATAAATAAAAAATTATAACGAAACTTGGTCTTCTGGGCCCCACTCCCTAGTTGCTTCGTTAACGACTCATTCCACTTGTACAGCAAATAGCGGTGCCGAACAGAGAGAGCCTCCTCTTGTCCCACCGGCGTGGTAACTGGGGTAAAGACTATGACATCACGCGTGACCTAAGCATTCGAATCCCCTCTCACGCGCCCAACTCCTTCACCTCCCAACGATTTCTGACGTGTGTTTCTCCTCACCTCTCAAATCCTCAAAACTCCCTGACGTGGATTTCAAACCCCAAATTCCCACTTGGGTCTTTTTCTATTGCACCGATGCGACTACACTACCGTTTTCCATAAACACGTGTTTTTCTGTAGACAAAAAATATCTAGCAGATTTCCTCAATAAATTCACCATCCACGTACGTCTTAAATTTGACCATTGAAAATTTTGACCTCCTCTTTCTCTCCTAAATGGCCACGTCATCCCCACTCCTCTGACTTTTTCTTTCTTCAACCTATATAAGCACTTGTTCCCCCCTCTACTATCAACTCGAAAACAACATTACTTTCAAATTCGATCTCACAAGATTAGAAAATGAGCTATAGTTCAGAAGACAGCAGCAGCCCGACCAACGCCGGAGGCCCGAAGTTCAAGGGAGTGCGTCAGAGAAAATGGGGCAAGTGGGTGTCGGAAATCCGCGTTCCCGGCACCCAGGACCGCCTCTGGCTGGGATCTTTCTCCACTGCCGAGGCGGCCGCGGTGGCTCGTGACGTTGCTTACTATTGCTTGCGTAAGCCTTCGACTTTGGAGGGGCTCAACTTTCCCATGGTCCCGCCGTGTTCTGTCAATCAAGCGGCGGACATGTCGCCGAGGTCGATACAGAAGGCGGCTTCGGATGCCGGCATGGCGGTTGATGCCCAGCTGGTCAATGCTAACGGCTCTTGGCCGCCGCACGAAGGGAGACAGACCAACGGAAGTGAGCCACGTGGAATGCAGACCGGTGGGTGCTGGGAAGATGCCGGTGAGAGTGGTGGCGAAGCGTTGAGCATTTCCATTGAAGACTATCTCTAATTAACAAATTGAAAGTAGTTAAACCTTTTTTGGTTGACGGTTTTTCAAAAACTGTCAACGTTGGCTGTCTTTCTCGACGTTGTAAGGTACGTGACGCAGTGGGTTGCGTCGTACTGTAAACGTTGGCTGTCTTTCTCGCGCGCCGTTGTAAGGTGACGCAGTGGGTTGCGTCATATGTATTAGCATAGAGCTAGATTACCTGTATCTGTGTAAGTGTGTATATAGGGGTCTTCAATTCACACTCAACTGTACATCAGTCTGGTATCCCAGCTGAAATGGAAACATAACTGATAGTGATTTAAAAGTAGAAGTTTTTGAAGTTGAGCTTTAATTTGACTTTGACCCAAAAACAAAAACCGAAAACGAAAGAATATATAGTTGCTGATTTGAATTTCAACTCCTGTGGTACGTCACTCGTGACTTGTGATTTGTTCAACGTACACTTGATCTAGGTATCATATAGTAAAGGTGAAGACCACGTTTTCATTACTCTGTCATCTCCCTCAAAGACTTCTTTAGCTCGATCGTTTTGACCAGTTCCATGAAATTCTTCTAATCTAACACACTAGGAACACCATGACTCACTACAATTAGGTCTTAGTGGAGCAGCATTATCACTTATGTTGGCTCCTCTCATTGGCGCATCTAGCTGCTTGTTCGAGATATATATTAGGAACTTGGCTTTCTCATTTCACTTTATCACTTTTCTTGTGTCTTTAGAGAGAGACCAATTTTGTAGCAGATGCAATTCCAACTTTGGAGCACTATGCTTGTAGGTTTGGTCAAACTGTCCTCCTGTACGTCTATGTGACTAGCGTTATGAACTAAACGGAGGTTGTGTTACAGATAGAGTTAAATTTTAACTTCTAGGACTTTCTAGGCATGTAACTAATTAGCAAACTTTTCATCATTTCGCCTTTCATTTCATTCTTGGGTTACCTTTGGTGGGGTACCCGGTGAACAAGCCATTTCTAGATTCTCTTTCATCTATTTCAATTTAAAATTCAAAATTTCAACTAAAAAATGTTTTTCAGAACTGAAAGAATTATACAAAATATTGATATAGATTAATTAGTCGATTTATTAGCGAATAAGTAAAAATATTATCTAGACGGGTGAATCGATTGATCTTAACACAACAACGATTAATTACTATTGCTATAAAACAAACTTTGTATTTTAGGTGCCGAATAAGCAAAATAAGGTGTATAAAATTGGTCGATTCATAAATTTTTCTTAAAGACAAGGTGTATTCTGTAAAGAAATTTTTTTCCTCAAAACTCAGTAAATCAATTACCCTTGTGGAGACTTAAAAGCTCTAGTACGTGGTCATAAAGTTCGATAGAAATTCCGATCTCCCTCTCAACTTTAAGCCGGTCTCCTTTGCATGATGAAGAGAAAATTTTCAACTTCTCTTGTTTCACCTTTTAAACCATCAGCATCCCAAGATCAGATATGTGCTTTCAGATTCTTATGGAATTTTATTAAAGCTGAAAAGACCTTATTACACAAACAGAATCCAATTACTTCTTTCAACTGTTCAAAATGTACGTCATCACGGCCTAAAACCACAACATGTCTACTTCCCTAACAGGCTATTTCAATTCATTATTCGAGTTTGTGCTGGTGACTCGGTGGAGTGAATGTTGGACCAATAAGAAGTTTCCTTGGTGAAGTTCCTTCCAACAAAGGCCTTCCATAGCTACCTTCAGATGAAATAGGCCTCCCGGTGCCCACGAGTGAAGTTCTCCTTGTACTTTGAGTAGGAAGAATCAAGCGGAATGTCCAATTCAGAATATTCGGTGCAAACACCCTGTAGAGCAGGAATATGTCATACCAGCTTGGATACTTCACATATGCATCTCCTCGGCAAGCCCCCGCTACGATTAACCTTGCAAAATCCTCCAACGGCCCACCATTCACTTGTACCTAGTATGAAAATCGGTCCACTTAGCAATGAAATCGTGTATGCATTGCAGGTCCAACACAATGAAGTTTATATCAAAGAAGTCAAACAACAGTAAGTAACCTCTCTTTCTTCCTTCCATTGCATTTCAGCACCCTCATCCAGCATGAACTTGCCTCTTGTCATTTCGCTTACAATCCATCCATGAGTTGCAATCGTTATCCCGACCTCGTCTTTTACTTCTAATCTCAATGTCTCATAAAAGTTTACTAGAGCTGCCTTCGCCGCCTAGCGGATCATTCAAATTTAACACAACGAAAGGAAATCAATAAGTTAATGTATGCTAGCTCTTTGATTCAATTACTTGCAGAGACAATTTGATGGACCATTATAGCCCATCCCATGCATTCTTTGTAATTGTAGTTTGACAATAAGTTCAATAACTCAAATATATGATATTCTGGCTTCCTTATATAGAAGATAACATTCAAACTATCCCCAGCTAGCTAGTACTTCGTAACAAATACTTACAGCATATAAACTCATTCGCGGCAAAGGTAACCAGCTCTCAACTGAAGCATTAACAACGATTTTTCCATGGGTTCGACGTAGGTAAGGAAGAGCAACATATGTCGGATAAACATTTCCCCAAAAATTTATATCCTGACAACAAAGATATCACAATACTTCATTGCTGGAGAAATTGTTCATAAAGTGAGTGCAATTCGTACTAAAGTTTTAAAAAAAGATTTTGGAGTTCTGTGCAGGCAATTTCAAATCCTTACCAACAGCTGGTGAAACACAGAGGTGTCTGTAACTTCCTCAAAGTTGAAGGTGTGTCCTAAGCTTACTGTGTTTACAAGATGATCCACTGCAGAATTGGAGACAACATTTAAGTAGGAGAAAAAGGAATATGATGGATCACTTTTTCAAGAGAAGTAATACTAATTGACTACATTTATTTTCAGAACAAACATATAGGCATATTAGTGTTGTTAGCGTAATAAGGTACAAAATTCATTCATGAGGTAGAATAGTGTTTTCAGCATAGCATCACTTACCAACGGACTAACCTATCACTTTTATTGTAAAAGAAATGTGATGATTAAAAGTTGCAGTACTCTGAAGGACTTTCTTTTTCAGCATAATAGGAACTAGGATTCAACTGAAAACAAGCACTAGACTTTTGTAGCTTATAAGAAACCACCTGATCAAACTAACACCAGACTGTAACTTTGAGAAATGGTAAAGATATGTTACAAAGCAGCGATTGACTAGCACAAAAAGTAAAGATTGAAACACAAAAGAAGACAGAGAAACTATTGCATTAAATTTCCAAGCATACTGCAACAAAGCTTTAAATAGTAAATACTAATATCATTATACATATACGAACTTCTTGCATTTGACAGTTATGGAAGAGACCTCAGCTAACCAATCTAATTCTATCTAACTAACTCAACCAAGGCTAATTAATACTCGATTTAAGCCAACTCATTATCATGATGCTGCTGTTGCAACTATACCTGTTATAGTGCTGCAGTTGTGGCAGCACATAGGAAACCCTATTCAAGAGTTTGTTTCTTTATCACTGTGCTTAATACTTGGGACTTCACCAATAAATTGAATTTCTTATCCAAGATATGCCTAGTGCTACAACACCAAATTGGGGGACTTCCGGTATTACATAAAGGTTCCTAAGTGTTTTTTTTTTCTTTTGGGAAATTCTATCTTAATTGCTCAGAGTCAGTGAGCACATTCGATCATACGTTTAGAGTCTCTGAATACAGAGGTGCAAATAGTTTAGTAACTAAACTAGAGCTTAAGAAGTGCAGTCATAGTTTTGTCAGCTTATGATACATCGGTGTTTTCAATTGATCACAATTGACACACTATGAATCGTAATTGTTTCAGCAGTGTAATGTAAAAAAAGACACAAGAATATCTTGAACTTATCTCTCATGGCTATTTTAAGGCTAAATATATGCATGGTTTTTAAACAACATTATATTCTTAATGAAAAGTTTCTTCCAGAAAAAAAATTGAGGGGCGCATACCTCGGCCGTAAAGGTTCATGGTTTCATTAATGAATCTCCTACAGTCCTCTTCCTTGACAACATCTGCAGCAATTATCAAGACATGCTTTGCACCCAAGAACCTTGCATTCTCACTGATCCCTCGCAGCCTGTTCTCTCTTCTTGCCACTAATACAAGCCACGCCCTCCTCTTTGCATATTCATATGCAATTTGCTGCAATCACAAGCCTCATATTTACTACATCATATACACACTACCATCAAACTACCAAGCAATGTGATCTTCTCTGAGATTAAAGACTTGATAGCTATCAATCATGTAGCACATCTATTACAATTTTTCATGTATATAACCAATTCGTCTAGTGGTATTTCTCCCCCCTTTGTGGGGAGAGGTCCCTAAACCTAAATCCCACTCCCCAAAATTCTAATAATAATAATAATAAATAAATAAACAACTAATCATGTATGAATTATCCCAGATCAAAATATATAATGATTCTATGTGCTTAATCATCACACCTTTTTCCTCAACCTTCATGTCCAGCCAAGAGCTATTGGGACCAAGAAAATTTAAATCAAATGGTATAAAAAGGTCAAAACAGTCAAGCTTAGAATAATAGTGAAGAACTCTTCTAGGCCAAACCTTAATTGGTTTTGTAGTTGAATTTCTCTAATCACTACCTGATCCTCTAGTCAACTCATTTAATTGAGTTGAATTTCTATAAAGGACCCTTATGCTATTACTTTGATTTAAATTCATAAGCACCTAAATAGAGGGGCACTATAGACTCCTCTTACTCATCAATTATAATGGCCGGGATGGCTTTACTTAGTGTCAAAATTATGCAGGATGAAAATAAAATAGTTACCTCCCCTATGCCAGAAGATGCTCCTGTAATTATAACAACTTTGTCTTCCATAATTTCACCATTGAACATGTAGTAAAGCCACTCACAACCACTGATGAAGCACAATGCAGGCCAAGAGAAAGCCAGCATCACCAAACTCGCCGGCGGCACCACGAAATTCAGAAACGAGTTCAACAAATCCATCATACAATGGAATCAATCCCAAGTAATATATTGACCCAAGAAGCTGAAGTACTAGTATATGAAATTGAAAGAGATGGAGTAGTAGTATATGGTTCTTTGGTTAACCTGGTAACTGAAATTGGTGATCGAAATGAGAGATGGGATGGAGGAGATAAGATCAATTGAGTTCGATATGTAGTGGCAAATGATGAGATCAACACCAGTATCATTACTTGCATGACATGTTTGTGAGAAACACGTGTTAGTTTGGAAGCTCATGTTGTGACGAATGGAACAATTTTTGGAGTTTCTTGCATGAAGTAGTCTCTCTGCTGCTATTTTTGTGAAATGTTGTAGCACCATTCTCATGACACCTGTTTGAAATATTTCCCTTCCCTTTTGGTCTCAAGTTCGACACAAGGTTTCTGCGGGTATGTTAGAAGTGCGTCTTTCACCCACCGATTTAGACGCATGCCCGGTCTTGAGATTTTGGGGACCTCGTGCGGAAAGCCGAAAATAAAATTGAGCCCCAGCATGCTATACTTTTAATAAACAACATGCATGTCGTTAAAACCTTACTCGGATAAAACCTATGAGACAAAACCCCAAATGGCATACTTATTATGCATAACCTCACGTAGGGAGCATGAAATTCTGGAGGGTTTAATTTGAGATGATGGAAGAATAGCTTGTATTTTGGGTGATTGATGGACACCACAGCCATTAGCTTTCACTACGAATCAACATTTAGTTGGAACATCTTTTTAGAACAACATGAAAATGGAATCCTTGGCTTTCTTAGATTGCCATAATTTCTGAATTTGCCAAAAGGATAAGACTTTTGTGGCAAAAGCAGCTGAAAAATAGGGCTAGTTGTAGTTGCAATGAGCCAACGGCTAAAAAATCTTACGGTATGAATTTTTTAGGTTAAGAATTTTGAGGGTCCGAGAAATTGTTTGATTGTTAAACAGTTTTTTTTTTCAGGTACAAAACATAAAATATTTGGGTATTTGAATGAGTTAGTGTAATACCCCAAAAATTTCACTATTATTTTTATAAAATAGGTCGTGAAATTTGAAGTGAAATAGTGTGATTTCGTATTTTTAGGGGTTTTCGTCGTAAAACGATAATTACGGGGGTAATTATAAGTTACACAAGGTTAATTAAGGTAACTTTTTATTCGTTGAGAATTTGGGAAAACTTTCTTCATGAAAGTTGTAGAGCTCGTCGAACCGAGTTCGTGGACGTGTGGTACGTCAAAAATGGAGTTCGTATGAGGAAGTTATGGGTCTCGGAAGTTTGGACGAAGATCTATAAAAAGAATTTTTAATTTTCGGAAAATCATTTAATTCCGGAAAATTCTCCCAAGCAGACCCGACGACCCACCTCCGGCCACGTTCCGGCCACCGACCGACGCAGACCGGCGTGGCCGGTCGACCGGTGGTGTCCCCCGCCGCTGCTTCTCGCCGGATAGCAGCGGATTGAGCACGGCAGCCGCCGCACAAACCGACCCGATCGGAGACGGCGATTCCGGCCACCTCCGGTGATGAACCAAGTTGGGTTTTGTTCCCCTCCTCTCCAGCAACCTCCCCATAGTGGTGGATCACGGCGGCGCAGCCTCTATCGACGGTATTGACGGTTTGAAGTTTTTGGATTCAAAACGAGTCAACGCCGATTCCGGCCACTTCCGCTTCGATTCGGACTTCGAGGTAGTTATCAAACTTGATCCTCTTGTTGAGTTGTACATTCTGTGAAAATTTGGTGGCAATCGGAGCACTTTTGTCCGGCGGCTGACCACCGTCGGTGGCGGCGCGTCCGGCCCTTCCAGGAGTAATTCTTTGCTCCGTTGTGCTTAGTTCGTCGATACGAACAACTTTCGTGTTTACAGTTTTGTAGGTTTGATCGATGATCGATTAAATCGAAAATCGGATCGTACGATTTACGATCCGAGAGATCTAACCGTTGGATGATCATCAAATTTGATCGTGTGGTTAATATTATTATAACAGACAGGTTGTGCGGTTGGATCGTTGATTTTGGAAGTGTGGGGTTTCGTGTGGGACCCGTGATGAATAGTCAAGTGGGACTCACGTTGACCGACAGTTGACTTTTGGTCAATGTGTCTCGATTATTAGTTCCGATGTTGTATGAGACATTTGAGGAACATTTGGATTATTTTGGATGTGTATTATGCTAATGTAAATTGCATAATCATAGGTGATTGCGAAACGTGAAGCGTACGTGCTTTGGTCGATTCCCGGTTGTTAATTGAAGACGCTGCGGGAATTAGAGGTGAGTGAATCTCACGTTATTAAATGTGAACAATAAATTCACATTTGTGTTGGTTGCTAAAATAAATCAATTATATTATTGTTGAATAATTTGTTGTGTGGAAAACAATAAATATTGAAAATATTATATTGTTTGATTGATTGATTTGTTGAAAACGATTTTGTAAAGAATTACAAATTGAGTCGTTTTGTGGGGTATGTGAGAAGGATGGTATTTCTCAGTCTTAAATGTCTAAAATGACATTGAGTTTGTGGGGTATGTGAGAAGGATGGTATTTCTCATTCCCAAATGTCTATGAGAAGGATGGTATTTCTCATTCCTGAATATCTGTGAGAAGGATGGTATTTCTCACTCTTGATTGTCTATGAGAATGATGGTATTTCTCATTCCTGAATATCTGTGAGAAGGATGATATTTCTCACTCTTGATTGTCTATGAGAAGGATGGTATTTCTCATTCCTGAATATCTGTGAGAAGGATGGTATTTCTCACTCTTGATTGTCTATGAGAAGGATGGTATTTCTCATTCCTGAATATCTGTGAGAAGGATGGTATTTCTCACTCTTGATTGTCTGTGAGAAGGATGGTATTTCTCATTTCTGAATGTCTGTGAGAAGGATGGTATTTCTCATTCTTGATTGTCTATGAGAAGGATTGTATTTCTCATTTCTGAGTATCTGTGAGAAGGATGGTATTTCTCATTTCTAAATGTCTAAAGTGACATTGAGTTTGTTGGGTGAGAAGGATTGTATTTCTCATTCCTAAATGTTTATCATTCTTTGAAAATAAAAGAATGTGGATTTTGAATGGAAGTTTATATTGTCTGATATTCTGGATCACCCTGGGATTAACATACACGTTATGGGACGTGTGGGGTTAAAATACGTGTTATGGGACGCGCAGGTTCAGTGTATTTTATAATATGAATTTTCAGGATTGGATTTATATTTGGAAAATATAATTTACATATATTTGTTTAAAACAAATTATATATGCATAATGTTGTTAAACAGTTTTAGTGTGAGTAAACTGAGGTCATTCACACTAGCTTCATAAGCTGACCGGGTTTGTTGATATAACCCGGTACACTATTCAATGGTGTAGGGGTTATTCGTGCAGGTTTGGTAGACAGTTAGCAGTGAAGGTTTGGTTGGTAAAACCATTATCGACCATAATTGTAAATGTTGATTTCCGCTGTTATGTAATAAGCTCTGAATGAGTATTTACTTAATATTTTGAAATGTCAATTTATTATGTAATTATGGAATGTAATAATTGACTCTAAATAATGAGTTAGTATTTACATTTGTGAGCATGGAGTGAGTGGTTGTTGTACTGGATTTAAGAAAAAAATTCTAGTGCATTTTGATGTGGGATATTCCATGCTTCACATCTCGAATTGGTTATGTAATTATGGGCTAAAACCCCTTATTATTTGATTGGAAATTCAGGGCGTGACAGTTAGTGAGGGTCTATTTTGATCGGACTGAGATCCTCTCTTCACGGAGAGGTCCTCACCAACCTATATTGACCCTACATTTCCAATTGGACGGCCAAGATTTGTTTCACTTTTTTTTTACTAAAATTTAATCTAAAACCCCAAACCTCAGAGCATCTTTAGCAGACTCTCTATCTTAACTCCTTAACTATTTTAAGAGAACATGTTTAGTTTTTCAGCTATTTTAGCAGCTGCACCAGCCTCCTAAGTGGTTCTCTATTTTAGCTTTTAGCTATATGGCTCCTAAATATAGAGAGCGAGATGAGACTCTTTATTATTTTTGTCAATTTAAAACATTCATTTTTAGTTGTTTTGTGTAATTATTAAATATACTTAAGCTATTTTTTATTCATTAATAAAATAATTTAAATTTAATATTAGATAAAGTAGAGAGCATTGGTACAGAGGTATTTTCAAACTGGCAGCCAAAATAGCTTTTTAGCTACTTTAGCTAAAATTTAGTTAAAAAATAGCTAGCATTGCTAAAAATGCTCTCATACTCCCATACTCTAAACCCCAAACCCCAAACCCCAAACCCCGAACCCCAAACCCCGAACCCCAAACCCTAAACTCCATACCCTAAACCTCATATCCTATACCCTAAACCCTAAAATAAGGTTTAGGGTATAGGGTATGAGGATTAGGGTATAGGGTTTAGGGTTTTGGGTATGGGGTTTGGGGTTTTAGATTAAATTTTAACAAAAATGAGTAAAACAAATCTTGGCCGTCCAATTGGAAATGGAGGGTCAAGATGGGTTGGTGATGAAAGATGAGGACCTCTCTGTAAGGAGAGGATCCCAGTCCATTTTGATCCTCTCAATGAGAGAATCAGTATTGCCTATATACCATATTTATTCTAATGTACGTGTACTTGGAAAATACTTGAGATTCCAAATTTTTGTACTAAATTTGGGATCCCAAATGAGGTGGTACGATCCACATCGTCAATTTTAATGTGATGTAATGGTGAGGGGCTAAGTGTGGTAATGGAACATGGAAGTATGGAACTACTTGGTTTTATAGTCAATTTTAGTGACATTACATGCCTATAAACAATGATTGATGTCACATGCCTAAAAGAATATTCAATCTCGATCAACCTTCATAACTATGAATGCGATATTTCAACATCTTTGCGATTCCAGCATGTCTTTAAAGTTTAAACTGAATAAGAACTAAGCCTTTGGTCACATAAGAAATGAAAATAGATACACATGTTAAGATATAAGCAATTAGCCTATATATGTTACACATATTAGCTTTTGTCTCATACGGCTTTTGTAGAATTGCATAACCTCTAATCTACTTTATCATAGTCAAAGAGTGCAAAAATGGATGACCTTGAATCAAAATTCTCTTTTTCTGAATATTTTACACATATTGAAGTACCTAGCTGACATTTCTTTTCTGCATAAGTCCATCATCATACGAACATTGTAAGAAAAAGAAACTAATAGAGAGAAACTACAAACAACAAAAAAAAGTTGAAGAGAAAGGAAAATCTCATTCATTTCAAGCATAAAAATCTCACAAAGAAAGTGATAGCTAGACTTATAACTAGCAAACAACCGACTTCTCACAATCACAAAACAGTTGTATTGTTGTGATGACCACATGTCAACAATATAACACCTTAATGAAAAAAATAACATATCAATATAAAATATTGAGTCTATTACGTATAGATAACCACAAAATAAAGAATATCAATATAAAATATTGAGTCTATAACGCATTTCCAAACTTCCAACCAAATCAATAGCTCATGAATATAAATTGATACACATAAAGCAATCTGACATTCCAAAAAAAATGCTAGAGTTGTAGAACAAATAGTGAACCGCTTTTCAATGGCTATGAATGTGTTTCTAACAACATCAAGGAGATAATTTCTTGCAAGAATTTGATAGATCATGTGAATGATTTCAGCAATACGTACTTCCATCCTTTTCATAGTTAAGCCATTAAAAATAATCTCAATTTCCCTCTAAACCTAGTTGTTGTTGAAGTTCCATCTATCAATGTATAAGACTTCCATCTATCAATGGATAAGACTTTGGTCTTAGTATATATGAGTTCGTGAAAGTTTTGAAAGTAAAGGAGTAATAATAAATCTCTTGTTCCAAAGTTGTAATTCAGAAGAGATAACGAAAGAATGATAAAGTGGTGAATAACATTTCCAACAATCATAAAAGATTCGAGATGATAATTAAGATTTTTTTTAGCGATGGTTAAATTTCTTGGCCAGTCAAAATCGCAGGAACTTGGTAGGGGAAGACAAAATTGTGATTACCGTATAGTATTCTCACAATCTCCTGATTCAATTAAATAATCATATATAATTACTGTTCGTAGAGTCTTACTGAGATAAAAATGTTATTTTCTTCAAAGATGTCGAATTCCTTTGAAAATATTGAAACGGTATAAGAATCAATTTTGTAAAGCACTGATATGTCTCGTACTCACCCAAAAGAAGTAATTCCAACTCACAAGAACCATACAAACCACCAACAAAAAATACTTTAAGCTTTTTGCAAAATTATATTCTTTGCAAATTTCGTGAAGGAAAATAACAAACCTCGAACACAAACTCTCTCGATCACTCTTGAAACTCTTAAACATACACTCTTGAAACTCTTAAACATACACTCTTAAAACTCTTAAACATACACTCTCTCCATTCTTTCCTTGGTCTCGACAATTCTGAACGTTGTTAAGATAGACCTAAGTGATGATAATACATCTATATCGGCATATAAGGATTCACAAATGTGTTTTGAAGTTGGTATTCCTGATCTAATCAAAAAATTAGAGGATGTTTTCATAGAAACATTATACCTGTAATAAAGAGGAGTACATTAGTTTGAAAGCAATCAATAAGATATCCAACAAGAAAGGAAAAGCTAAAGTTAGACAATCTTCTCAATCGCGTTACCTCAATCAAAGTCAACCTAGCCAGCCAAACTTAACCTAATTATGCCAGAGCTATTCAGCCTAACTATAAAGCGAAAATGGATACAAGGAATGCCTGAAATTGAAAGAACTCTCGATTGAAAATCTTACCCGGTATTAATGAAAGTGAGATTCTAATTGGAAGTGTGTCATTAAATCGGTTATAAGGACATCTTATCAAAAATGTGTCCTTATATATTTTATTTGGGTGTCCTTTGTCATTTTTTTAGTAGTATTTGCAACTAAATAGCCTTACATATTTTCAGGCATGTTTTACCATGATACCTAATAGAAATAAGTTGCTACAGAATTATAACATCTCGGAGGATAAACTGAGTTTGTATCTGATTGATAGACAATTGCTTTTAGATACTCCAGTCAATCAGGTTCTTGGTGTTGTGACGAACATTACAAAAATGGTTGAATGTGTATCCTTCTGTTTTAACTTATATGTGATGTTACTTTAGATTGTTATAAACTTATTTCACAAAATATTTCAATTGGTTCTTTCACCATTAGGAGGTTTTAGTTTTGGATGGTGTGTTAAAGATCAATTTATATGCATACAAAAATAAACTTAATTCTTCATTGGAAATGATGAGGAATTCTATAATTTTTTAATGTTTTTTTTAATCCAATTTGGGTATAACAATTGGAGACTTTGATTAGATCAAGAGTTTCATAGACCAGACAGCAAAAAAATACCTATCTAAAGTCCCCAATTGTTATACCCAAATGTCATAAATTATCAAAGTGGTCAAGAAAATTCCTAAATAAACTTCTACGATACAACAAAATAACAATTATGCCAAACCTAATAAGACTGCAAATCCCAACAAGGAAAAACTATGATCGTGAGATATTTCTATGTGTCACTTCGAGAAATAAAACAATTATGCTTTCTAAGAGCATATGCAACATTTTTTCTATAAAAACTCTATTATAGAGAGAAATTTTTTTAGTGCTCCCGTTAAACTAGCTTGGCAATCCAAGGTGGTTTGATGCCCCAATGGGAGTTTGACACGTGAATTTTTTGTGAATACAATGCATAGTCAGCTTTTCAATTCTTTTGTGAAATGACGTTTCTAGGTCTTCTTTTGAGAATAGAGAATGACATTAAATATTAAAAAAAATGACTCTATAATTTTAGAGTTTGTTGTAATTATAGGGAATGAAACTTTCTCCTCTCTTCTCTTTTTCTCTAAAGGGAAAAACTCTTGTCCGACCTAGGTCGGACACATGCATCCAAACTCTATCTTATTTGCATACATTCGGCAGTGTAATTCCATGTTTTGAACCGTTGATCTTAAAAAATAACTTATATAGATCAATTCTACACAATTCTACAAAAAAAAAAATCAACTGAAACAAAAATCGTTTATTTATGCAATTGCATCAAACAATTGAACGGTTAGTCATGAGAATATTAGTTTTTACCAAAACCGTCCATTTGTTTGATATAGTTACATGAGTTAACGATCTCTTATTTGAATTATTTTTTGCAAAGATGATCTCTAGAGGCTGCTTTATAAGATCAACTGTCCAAATCATGGAATTACGTTGTCGACGTATGCAAATAAGAGAGAGTTTGGACATAGAAGTCCGATATAGGTCAGACCAGAGTTTTTTCCATCTCTAAATAGGAAAAAGTTTAGGAAAGCTGTTGGAGAAAAATAATTCTTATTTTTTTGTAAAGTAACAAAAAAAAAAGTTATGATAATCTACACTGGATGGTTAGATCATTACAAGTTAGTTTCCTACAAAAAAGAAACAACAACTACTAAGCCCTTGGGATTAGCCCAAGTGGTTAGGGAGTGTGGAGAATTGTGTTAGGATTAGGCTGGGTCAGAGGTATGATCTTCTCCAATGTAACAAAAAAACAACTTATAGGGAACCTGTTAGAGTTACTCTTAAACATGTTTTTTTTTTAAATCCTAATTTTTTGTTGGGAACAAAATTTGAAACCAATGTCTTCCTTTAAATGCACTAAATTAATTCTTGGAACCACAACATGTTTAGTTCAGATTGCCCAAAAAAAAATTTCTCTTTAGCCTGTAATGGTCTTCTGAAAAAAACTTAAGTCTAAACCAGGTTGGATATGTGTGTCTGAACTCTCTCTTATTTATATACACTCGGTAGTCTAGTTCCATGATCTGAACCGTTCATCTTTTAAATTAACCTTTAAAGATCATCTATGCAAAAAATTATCCAGATTGAATATCGTTAACTCATCCAACTATATCAAACAAACAGACGATTTTGGTGAAAATTAACATTCTCATGACCAATCGTCCATTTGTTTGATGCAATTGCATCAATAAATGATTTATGATTACTTTTAATTTTTGAAAAAATGATCATCAAATGTTGATTTAAAAGATGAACGGATCAAATCATGGAACTAGACTGCCGAATGTATGCAAATAAGAGAGAGTTCAGACACACATGTCCGACCTGATTTGGACCTAAGTTTTTTTCCTTGTCTTTTTGGAAAACCCGCAACGTGCATTAAATTAACTTCAATGGTAGAATAAAAACATCTACACTACAACAACAACATCATGCTCAATTAAACAACTAAACAACGGGCTTAAAAAGAGCAAAACTAAAGGCAGACAAAAGGTGCACTAACATTAGAAATCATATCACTTAAATGAAGCATGATCTCTAGTCAAGCCCACACAACCAAAAGCTATTTAAAAGTCTTAAAAAAATCATAAGCCTACCAACACGGACCAAACCAGCTCCATCATAGAGCCCACAAATCTAAGCAAGAAGAGATTCCATAATAGAGGGGAAGATCTAAGATATACAGGGACGGAGCCATAATTTCAAGATCGAATATATATACATAAAGTCATGTTCATTCTTTTACTATGTGCTTTTTATTGAGAATTCTATTGACTATAAATGATTTTATGATCTACAGATCGAATTAAAGTTTTATTTAAATATGTTTTTTTTATAAGAATGACTTCATATCATATGGTACATATAATAAAAACAAAAGCACATTTTTGCTATAATAAGTATGCAATAAGGCTTAAAGTTTCATTTTATATATAGTTTTTAAAACATTGAAATTATAAAATTTGTTAAAAGTAAAGTTAATAAATTTAAAAACCAGTAATTGATCTTTCCTTAATTGAGAGTGTGAGTGTCACTATAATTTTTAACAACAAAACGTATTTAATGAATTGGATATTATTAGATTTTTTTTATTGGTTGATGCCACATTATTTAATTATAAAATAGGGTGTTGTTTTATTTTTTTTTGATCAAGGTGAATAATTTCATTCATTAAATTGCATTAAGTACAGCACCCACAGAGCATACATCGACACTGAAAATACATCAACGACGGCATACATCAACAAATGAAACTACATATCCTCACTCGAAAGATAAGGTGGTGTTATTAACACACCCCAAATTATTATTAACACACCCCAAATTGTTATTAATACACACTTTTGTATTTTTTAATTATTTTAATTTTATAAATTATCCATAATACTCTTACATTATTTGTAAGAAATTGTCTTTGAAACTGCAAATGTGTGTGTTAATAACAATTTAGGGTGTGTTAATAACAATTCTCATAACATATTGTTTTTTTTTGTTGAGAAAAGCAGAAATTATATTAATTAATTGAGGAATACAATCCTTAAACTGGGCATCCTAGAAAGGAGCATTACAGACCATAAGAATGGCCTAATCGATGAGTCAAAACCTAGAACTCTAATCGATGATACAATACCTAGAAAAATACATACACCGTGCATCACTACTGTTAGCAATCGCCTGCTCCAACAGAAAAATTCCGGCAAGTATTGCCATTGAGACCAATAAAACCAATCTAGCTCAAGGAAAACCCATAAAAAAAGAAAGTGAAACCACAATCGAATCTGGCACAAGTGCTCATGCTTATTCTTAAACAACAATGAAAATTGACCAAAATCAAAGACCCAAAGCTGACTTGGGCTAAAATCTAGCACCCAAAATTCACCCGGATCTCAGACCTTGAATTCATGCCGAAACTGAACCCAAACTTCTCTGGACACCCCAACAACATAGAGATCCCAAAATACACTGGACACCCAGCCTACGTTGAGCACCCATCCTATTCGGATCCTCCTGATGTGGTAAGCCCGATCAAAACCATCCACCACCAACACTGGCCTGGTAGGAACCAGATAGAACCTGTCCACCACGGCAGAACCCATTCCACCCCCATGAACAGCCCTCGAGAACCCAACAACAGCCTTGCTCAGATCCTGTAACCCTTGAGAACCGGGATCCCAAAGCCGGATTGGATCCCACAAAACCGGTTTGGAGAACGATCGCCGCCAGTCAGGGACCAACATTAATCCTTCACAAACAGCGATGGACAAAAACCGAGTGCACCAACCCGCATGTTGGATTGAGAAGATCGACGAGTGAAAACCCAAAAATAGGGTTCGCCGCCGCCGCTGGAACAGAGAGAGAGCAAGAGCTTTCGCCGTGAAACAAAAACCAGCGCCCAAAACGCCAGTTGTCGGACTAGAGGGGGTGACCACTGAATCAGATCGGTGCTGGAAGGCTGCATAGAAGCAGCGAACTGTAGGGAGGAAGCCTCCGCCGCTGTAGGGACCCAAAGCCGTAGCGGCTAGGGTAAAGGAGAGCGAGAGCTCTCATTTTTTTTTCAACCAGAATATGCTATAGTTAATTTCATAACATATTGTTTATTCATATTGTTTATTTCTTTTCAAACAAATTTAACCTGAAAATTACAGTTACGTTAACATGTGATATCAAATTATTGGGAGGGACCAAGGTGTCTATTGGTCTCATAGTGAGCCACTGAGGATATACTCGGTCTTCATCGATCCAATAACACATTATAGTAAAGTAACAAACTCTAACTAAACCTATAAGAGTCCTAATCTGCTGAAGATGATGAAAAGTACTAGAGTTTTGAGGGAAAAGTTGGACTCAGGAAGGAGTTTAAAAGAATTGATGGGGTGCTACGCTGAGATGTGAGCATGGTTGAAATCAAGGCTTGGTAATCTATATTAATAAAGCTAAAACAGGAGTTGTGGTTGAATTTTTGAAAACCCAAAATTGGTCATTCTTAACATATATCATTCAAGCTATAAAATTTCATATATCAAGGACAAAATAGTAGATCGCTGAATTCATTAATAAATAATTTATAGATAGACCCCACATCCACTTGTCCACTTGCCCACTTGCCCACTTGCCCACTTTTCTTACCTTTTTATATTAATTTTTTTAATTCCTTAATTTATTTGTTAGTTGTTGGAAGCACTCCCTATTTTTTTTTGTAAATCACTTTGTACAATATAGAAAGATTGTCTATGTGATAGAAAAAAAAACAATGCGCCAACATATTACATTCTTGTTAATTTACAACGTTTTACTTTCTAAGAAAAAAACCGATGAAAACTCAAGCAAAAAAAATGTCTCGACATATGCATTTGCATCAGCACAATAAAAATGACATTTTGTATATGTAAAATACTCTTCTTCCAAACTGATATTCGCACGTGTATAGCGCGTGCATAAAAGCTAGTTTGTTATTAACCAGAAAAGAAAAAAAAGACTAAAATAATAAATAAAAAATTTAAAAAGCCATTGGAGGGAGGGAGAAGTGGTGCGAGACAAAACGTGAGGCACGTCTTTATATAGAACATACAATTGCAAGTAAGAACTAAGAAGGTCCAAAATCCACTCATCCCCTCCCACTCTCTCTCTCTGCTGACTGGGACTCTCATGACATGATGCCATTCCTTGCCTGTAATGGTTTGTCAACAAAAATCTTGCATTGTTGGAGAGAAAGAGCAAGACACAGTTACAGATACACAGAGAGAGTCAAAGGTGTTTGGGTCTTCCTGTCAAGTCCCAAAAACGATCGGCCTCTCGCATTTTCAGGGGACAAGTACGCCCGAAAATCTCTATCTCTCAGTGCCCACCTCCAAATCACAACCCACACTTTCATTACCCTCAATTTTTTTTTTCTTTTTTCCTTTTTCCATTTTTTTAATTTTCCATTCATGTCCTCCCCCCTTTCTCCAATCCCTAGTCTCTGTGAAATCAAAGAAAAATATATTATTTTTGCTTGTAATTATTTATGATATTTATCAATAATTAGGAAAAAAAAGAATAGGAAAATTCTGCAACCCAGAAACGCCAGCCAGAACTCCTGCATTCCAATACAGAACTTCATTTCTCTCCCCTTTTTTCTGGTGCAGGAATTTCTGGTCTGGGTTTTGAGTCTCCTATCTCTCTCTATCTCTTATCTCTATCCTATCCAAGTCTTGCTTGCTTAACAAGTGTTGAGGTTGACCAAATCCATAACTTCTTTCTTCTCTTTCTTTTCCTTCCACATTTTGAGAATTTTGTAATTTGGTGAATTTGGGGCATGTGGGTAGCGTTACAATGATCATCATGTGTCTTTAAACATGTGAATTCAGGTTGTTTCTTGGGGTTCTGAGAGACCCAGATTGAGAATTTGAGGAGGGATGATGGATTGAGAAGGGAAACTCTTGGGTTTCCCAGGAATGCGGATTAAATTATCTGATTAGTGCTATCATATATTTGCAAATAAGTGGTGATTTGGGAAATATACAGGGGATTTCTGAGGTGACAAAATGGGCTGCATTTGCTCAAAAGGAACCTCAGAACCGGAAGAAGTAGAGAAATCTAAGAATGTAGAAAATAATTTGAAGGATTATTCTGTTCAATTGGTTGCTCCAACTCCTTCATTAAGAGATGACTTTGTAGCAGAAGTAGGTGGTGGTGATGCATCAATGCGTTTGTTATCGAGAACGGCTTCGAAAGCAAATGGGAGAATTAGCAATGTGTCTAAAGATCATGAAGATAAATCCAAGGTTGAGAAACCTGGGATTGCTAATCATCAAAGATGGGCAACAATGGAAATGGCAGCCAATGAACGAAAAGCGGCAATGTCTAGGATAGTGAGCTTGCCACTTGGTGCAGAAGCCGGAGAAGCAGCTGCCGGATGGCCTTCGTGGCTAACTTCAGTTGCCGGAGATGCCATCAAAGGGTGGGTTCCTCGACGGGCAGACTCCTTTGAGAAGTTAGACAAAGTTAGTTCTAATTGTTAATGCTTCTTTCATTGCATTTTATTTAGTGCTACATATAAATGCATGCATGCTACAATTCTATTTTGGTTTGTGTTTCATGGATTTGTTATGTGATTATTAGGTGTTTGAAACTCTTTTGGTTGGTTTTGTTTTGATGGATTTGTGATGTGATTATTAGGTGTTTGAAACTCTTTTGGTATATGTTGTGTGTAAATTGATTCCTCGGAAATGGATTTCAGTAGATTGTGCATGTTTGTGTTTGTGTTTCTTTATTGTATATGCAAATATAAGCATTATGAAATTAGGCTATACACAATCAACCTTACTAATGATTTAGTTAAAACAGTATCTCGAAATATTTTGAAACCTACGATTGTCTTCACATATGCCTAAAAGTGATTTACACATTTCTTTCTTGGTTTAACGTAGAGTTTAAAACTCTTCAGTTCAGTTCAACATGAATACACTAGTCCATGAAGACAACATTATCAGATGAAAAAAGTATTAGTATCTATGTAATCTTTTGGTTGGTATATGCAGTTATCTGTGTCCGATTTATTCTAGAGTTGTAGACAGAGTTTTTATCTCAGGGTGTAGTAGCTGTCCATTTTGACTTAATTCAGCCATATCATATATAAAATCTCCGATTGATGTTGTCTATGCAGATTGGACAAGGAACTTATAGCAGTGTATACAAGGCTCGTGATCTTGAAACTGGTAAAATAGTTGCATTGAAGAAAGTACGATTTGTAAATATGGACCCGGAAAGTGTCCGCTTTATGGCTAGAGAAATCTATATATTACGTAAACTTGACCATCCAAATGTCATGAAGCTTGAGGGTCTAGTTGCTTCAAAAATGTCATGCAGCTTATATCTTGTCTTCGAGTATATGGATCATGACCTTGCAGGTCTTGCAGCAACACGTGGCATCAAGTTTACTGAACCACAGGTACACATTCTTATTTTGCTGTCAAGCGTATCAATCATTTTAACTGTGACTATAATTTGTTCAACGAATCAGGTCGTATGGTTTGACATATTTCATCTATGAATTAGTATAGTAGTAATAGAGTATAATGAATGTTTTCTTTTTCTCCAGAACTTTTAAAGGTTGAAATTACCAGCTTCAAGTCTTTTTACCTATCTGGGAAATATTTTAGTGAAATGAAGATGGGGAGCTCTTTCTTTATTTCTTTTAAAAAATTTACTTTGGGGTTACAAAAGGGAATGAGTATTTCAAGCTATACTAATCTGAAATGTGTGAGAACTTATTCTTCTTTTCTTCCATCGAAAATCACATTTTATCTCTTCCTTTGCTGTCATTTCAACTGAATCGTAATTGTTTGCAAGAAAATAATGACAATTCTTGTGTGGTGCTGCAGATAAAATGTTTAGCGCAACAAATGCTTAGTGGGCTTGAACACTGCCATAGTCGAGGTGTCCTGCACCGAGATATCAAGGGTTCAAATCTCCTGATTAACAATGATGGAGTTCTCAAGATTGGTGACTTTGGTTTGGCAACGTTTTATGAGCCCGATCAGAAGCAGCCATTAACTAGTCGTGTTGTAACTCTGTGGTATAGGGCACCTGAGCTTTTGCTTGGTGCCACAGAGTATGGTGTTGCAATAGATCTATGGAGCACAGGCTGTATCATTGCGGAATTGTTTGCTGGAAAACCTATCATGCCTGGTAGAACAGAGGTAATGAGTAATTCCAAGATATCATCTATTGACAATTTGTATAAGTTGTCTTTCCATCCCCTAGTTTCATCAGTTGCTTATTGCTTGCTGTAATCAAGTGACCTTCTGCAACTGAGAAGTACATATACTGGATTAGATTTCTTAGTCTTTTTTATTGTGATTCGTCCTTTTTAAAATCAAAATTGTCAAAACTTATATGAGCAATCGATTCATGCTGTATGTTTGCAAAACAGAAAAAGCTATCCATGTCATTAACAGAATAAGCATCCATGCATCCAAAGTATCTGTAACTTTGTTACACTAACTGAATGCTCGCTCTAGGCTTTATTTAAGCTCCACAGACACTGTAATTATGAAAGTTATATTGTACCTTAAATTTCATATTTTTATGTGACAATTATTATCACCATTATTTTCAGGTGGAACAAATGCATAAGATTTTCAAGCTTTGTGGTTCACCATCCGAGGACTTCTGGAAGAAAACAAAATTACCACACGCAACTAGTTTCAAGCCTCAACAACCTTACAAGCGTCGCATTGCTGACACCTTCAAAGAATTCCCTTCTTCAGCTTTGGCTCTCGTCGATAAACTCCTCGCCATAGAACCAGAGAATCGAGAATCAGCTGGTTCAGCCCTTAGAAGTGAGGTAAGTTTGTGTTCTCTCTTTAATTAAACAATCTTCCAGTATTGTAGGAGTTTCACAGACTTGCAACTTATTAGATCCGTCATTAATCATTATTCACATGGCTTCAGAGATCTCCTAGCTCCAGGCTTTCATATGAAACTGATGGTCTATAGTTATAGGCTCTGAATGATTGATTTATTCAAATATTGTTCTTGTGTAAATATAAATTTGGATATTTCTATTTCAGTTCTTCACTACACCGCCTGTAGCTTGTCATCCATCAGCTTTACCACAATATCCTCCAAGCAAGGAGTTCGATGCCAAGCTTCGGGATGAGGAAAAAAGGTATATCTCCGAGAGGCCTTTATTTCTTCAAGATGAAGAAACTTCCTTAATATTTCCCAAAAGATGATGTCTTCTTGTTAATATTTATATACTTAACCCCTTGTTTAAATTTCAGGCAAAGAGTGGATGCTTTAAAAGGACGTGGTCCTGAATCTGTTAGAAGGGTTTCAAGAGATGCCAAGGTAGTGCCAACACCAGAATATAATGCCCAGAGAAATATCCAGGTATATGGCCTGACACATCTAACCATTATTTAATTCTTGTTTCGTATTTCACACTTTTGGCTAACATAAACACAACAGGGACAGTCAAACCCGAAATCCATGGGTTACAAGTACATGCCCCACCAGCAAGATAGTGTCTCTGGCTTTGCAATGGAACCACCCAGAGGAGGTAGGCAGAATGGTTATTCTAATTGTAGTTCAATGATACATCCTAGTAGTGCAGTAGGATCATCATTGAATAAGACGACAGCTTCTACAAGAAATAAGCCAGAGTTTAGGACGCAGAAATCTCACAAGCCTCAAACTGCAACAGACTTATTTAATTCTTCCAGTAGGAAAGAAGACATATTGTTTGGCAAAGAATCTGGAACGGTAAGGAATTCATTTTCGTCATGCACTTCACGTTTTAAAGCTTTCTGTTGATTTAAGAAAAATACAAAAAGTTATATACAGTATTGCTGAGTTAAGAAACTGAGTTATTGTATTATTTCAGGGCTATATAACTAAGAGCAGAATCCATTGCTCTGGACCATTGGTACCGCCAGGGGGAAACATGGAAGACATGCTCAAAGAGCATGAGAGACAAATCCAACTGGCAGTACGTAAAGCGCGTGCACGCTGACAAGACTAGGACCAACAAAGAGCTTTGATAATAGCCAATGAAGGCATACCGGTGATTCTGTTCCACGCTGATCCTGCTAAAGCAACAGCAGTTTGCACCCACCAAGAACCTCCCTCGCTAGTTCCCAAGTGGCTTAAAGAAGATGAAGGTGGTTCGGACCAAAAGGAAAAAAAAAAAACATGTCTGAAGGTGGTTTGGACCAAAAGAAAACAAAATGAAGGTGGTTATATAGTGGGAACTGAAAAGCAATGGATCGGGTAGATGATATATATCCTTTTGTACTGTTAAGTGTAAAAACTGACAAGGATAAATGTGTGGAGCTATTTATTGGTTACTCAACAAGTATAGATTTGGGGCTTTCGCCTTGTATAGGGACGCAGGACGGATGTTGTTTATGTACATTGTAAAATATCCATTTTATTTTGCTACATGATTCATTTTTGTACCGAATACACTAGATGAATCGTGCAGTATTAGGCTATAATTACCGGTTATAAGGCAACATGATCAATTCCAATTATGCTACTCTTGCGTTAGAAGGCAACATTATCACCCAGTTTGGGGTAGCTTGATTCCATGAAGAAAGGTAATATGTCAAACGATAACCAATCATCAACAGTAGTAATAGCAGCCAGATTCAGTTTATAACTAATTGGTGATAGCAGCCAGCTTCACTTTATTGGAAGGCACGACTGATTGGTAGAGCAAAGGTGTATGCGAAACTTGCATTTCATGGATCAATGGAATTGTGAAACAATGATCTTTCTCATCACTTTTATAAATGATGGTCTTCTTCCCATAATCTTACAATCTAATGCTGATCATATGTGATACAAAGGGAAGATGAGCACACAGCTAGCATAATTTCTATCACCAATAGCCTCGGCATGAGCAGGATCCTTTCTTGAAATGATGGAAGCGACTTGAATCTCTCAATATAATTTCATGCTCAATAATCATGGATATGTAGTTCATTGCAGTGTGGCAATCACCACAAACACGCAAGTTCTTGGTAATCCGAATAGGCGAGCCTGGTGGGGTTGTTAGGATTGCATAGGCCAGAGCTAACTTCTCACTATGTTCGAAAAGGAGATCTCCTTTCTCCTCATCATCGACATCATGAAGTGCAAAGCTTGTCTCAGGAACGTATCCCATGTCCTTGATGCGTTTTATCAAATCTGCAAGGATCTCATATATTTTGTCAGACTGTGGATGAGTCCTATCACCCACAAAGAAGGTTGTGGTGCCTTTCTTTCCTTGCACCCAACTGCAACCAGGCCTCTTCTTGATGCCCGTATGTTTCATCAACAATCTAATCCTGGCAACATCTTTCCAACGCTTGGCATTGGCATATATGTTTGAAAGCAATGTATAGGAACCATCATTCTCTGAGTCCAACGCTGTTAACTGATCTGCAGCATATTCGCCAAGTTCCACATTCCCATGGATCCTGCAAGCACTGAGCAAGGCCACCCATACAATTGGGGTCGGTTCCATAGGCATGGTTTTGATCAGGTTCAATGCGTCATCCAAACGACCAGCACGACCCAAGAGGTCAGCCATGCAAGCATAGTGTTCTGGCCCAGGAACAACCCCAGAATCCTTGCTTATGCCATTGAAGTATGTCATTCCCTCATCAATCATTCCAGAGTGGCTGCAAGCATAGAGGACAACAAGAAATGTTACAGCATCAGGCACCAAGCCCACTCTCCGCATCTCATCAAAAACTTGTAGAGCTTCTTCACCACGACCATGCATACCATAACCTGTCATTAGTGAAGTCCAAGAAACATCATTCCGATGCTGCAGGTTATCGAACACAACTCTAGCAGCATCAACATCTCCAGATTTGGAATACATATCAATAAGGCAATTGCCCACAAACAGCTTCATAGAATCATACTGATTGCGTAGTACATAAGCATGAATTTGTTTACCAGACCTCAATGCACCCAGACGAGCACAGGCCATCAGGGCACAAGATATAGTAAAACCATTTGGCTTTAAGGAGCAATCCTGTCTTAGCATCTGGTAGAAAAGTTCAAGTGCCTCATTAGCTTCACCATGCTGGGCATACCCACCAATCATCACTGTCCAAGTCACCACATTTTTCGTCTCTGCTGCTAGAGAATCAAACATCATTCGAGCAACTTTGGCACTCTTGCATTTAGTATACATGTCAATCAAGCCATTAATTACCATAATATCATTTCCAGGGTCATTTCCGTCCAAGTTCAGGATCCATTTAATTGCATAACCGTGAGTTTCTCTGCCATGAATTAGTGCTCCTGCAGAGGCACAACCTGAAAGAAGAGACACAAGTGTCACAACATTCGGCTCAGAGCCACAAGCCTTCATTTGCCGAAACACATCCAGTGCTTGGTAACCATGTCCCCTCTGAGCATACCCTGCAATCACAGCACTCCAAGTGACAACATTCAACTCAATCTTCTCCTCCCTCATCTTTTCAAATAAACCAACAGCATTCTCAAATCTACCAATCTGAGAATACCCAGTAACCATAGCATTCCAAGAAACCACATCCTTATCCTTCATCCCATCAAACACGTTGTTTGCCTCATCCATCATCCCGCACTTTGCATACATATCAATAACAGCATTCCCCACAAACACATCCTCAAACAACCCACCCTTAATAGCATAACCATGAATCTGCATACCCCACTTGGGTTCACCAAGCCAAGCGCAAGAAGGAAGAACATTAACTAAGCTAACAGCATCGGGGCGTACATGAAAATCACCAGTCATCCAATCAAACATTTCTATAGCATTCTTAGAATCCCCACTCTGAGCATAAACCGCCATAATCGAATTCCACGACACAACATCCCCTATCCCTCTCTCAAGCATTTCGTCGAACACCTTCCGTGCATCTCGTAAAGCCCCACACCTGCCATACATTGCAACCACGGCATTGCAAACAAACACATTCGACTCAAACCCATTTACACACACAGCAGCATGGACCGACGCGCCTCGCCGGAACGAGTGAAGCTCGCCGCAGGCTTTGAAAACAAAGGGGTAAGTATAATGGTCAGGTTTCCACCCGAGTCTCTGCATTCGACCGTAGAGACAGAGCACATCTTCAAGGAACCCAGAACGCACGGCGCTCCGTATAAGCACGTTCCACCAGAAAACGGTGAATGGGCACGGCGGCACGAGGCGTTGGAGAACCGACAAGGCTTGTGAAGGAGCGTTGCAGGCTACGTAGGCGGCAATGAGGTCGGTAACAGAGTGTGTGAGGCCTTGGACGAGGATATGCTGGTGGACGAGCTTGGCTTGGAGTATAGACTTGCATTGTTTGAGAAGAAGTGTTGCAGTAGCCGTTGGTGTGGTGGAGAAGAAGGCTTTGGTAATTTTGGTGGTGAAGGGTTTCGGACTAAGTAAAATATTATAAAGCATGCTATGGAGACTGCATTCTAGGACCTGGGTGTCGTAGATATGAATAAAAAACAAGTGTTTTGAGAAGCCATTGATTTACAGCCTTCTGCACAAAAGATTTGCAGAGATGCCAAAAGAAAGCGGCAAGAATGCTGAATTGGACGAGCTAGCTTTGATGCAAACGACGTAGTTTGGGCAACCTAAAATATATAAAAGCCCAGTCAACTATTGTTACACGATCTAATTTCTTTTTTATTTATTTATTAATTATTTGTTTGTTTTTTTTCGATTGAGAAAAAGAACAAACAGCACAACTACAAACTAAAACCTCTAGCACACTCGCCCCCAAACTGATCAAACTAGAAGGCAGAGCTGAAGGATAAAGGTAGACTATCAGACCAAGAGAAAATAAGAGAAGCTGAATGACCAAGGTCCGCAAGACTATTAGCAACAAAGTTAGCTTCACGGTGAATATGCTGGAAGATTATTTGTTTGTTTTTCTTTTTGGCAAAACATCTAAAGTTCTAAACCATAATACACTAATACTTTCGTCCAAAAAAAAGTATCTAGACCTAGAGAACCTTTACCAAGCAAAAAAAAGTAAAAAAAAAAAACCATAAATAGGGTCAGGTTATGTTTCACTTTACATATATTACCCCATAATCTTCAATACTTAAGTATCAAACTTAGAAATCGAAACAACCAATTTGCGATTTCATTGCCCTGAAAGAAATATATATATATATATATATATATATATATATATATATTTAGAGAATTGGATGCATTTTAATATAAAAAGCCAAAATATAGGTTCTTTGCAAACATTCAAAAACTCAAAATTTGCCCCTTCTAAACTATATTAGCCAATAAATAAACTTAAATATATTAAGAACAAAACAATAAATCAGCATAATGATAAATGAATAAAATACAATATGAGGGTCCCACACTCTCAAAATTTGTCCCTCCTAAACTATATTAGCCAATAAATAATTTAATCTTTTATTTTATTTATATTAAATTTTTAAAGTATTATAATAAAACCGATGAACAAGTAATGCGGAAAAACTTTATCGCATGTGTGAGCGCGGCTTTCCACACGCGCTAAGCGCGTGTTGGAAGGCTAGGTTTTAATAACATTTAAATTCTATGATCTTTTTCATAGCTTTTAACCTATTTTCCGTTCCAAGTTTCGATTTAAATTGAAAAAAAATTTCAGCTCCGCCACTGCTTTCCGTGCCACCTCATTCATCCGACCGGCCAATGCTAGAAGCCTAGAATGGGGTGGGTGCCAGGGTATTTCTGAAATTCAATAAACAACATGAGAGGTATTTTAGGTAAAGGAAAGTGAATTGAGATATTTTTATTGGCATCGGCATCACTTTGAAGCACCTCCATGACCCAAATCTAGAATTTCTTTTAAAGTGAATTATTTAAATATACAAATCTAGAATTTCTTTGTTTTCTCTTCCTTCTTTTGAAATATTTTTTCTCAAATTACTTTTCATTTTTCATTCCTTTTTATTTGGCTGCAATTTTTTTTATTTCTTTCCCATAACAAAAGGAAAGTAGGAAACAACGAAATAGACTAGGCCCAACTTGGACCAAGTCTAAACCCAACTGAAACTCGATCCCTCTTCTTCCGATATGAACCTAGGGCACAATATCTTTTCGTTAAAAAAAAAAAAAAAAGCAAACATGGCAGAGCACAAGAAGATGGCGAAGCGGCCGATGGGAAACCCTAACATTCATTGGGAGATCGTCCGCCAAATCCTTTCAATTCTTCCGGTGAAGTCACTATGCCGCTTCAGGTGTGTTTCAAAGCCATGGAGCTCTCTAATTTCTGACCCTGATTTTGTTACAATGCACTCTAAAAAAACCATTGAGGATGAGAATATTTTTGATCAGAGACGAAAACTCATTTTCACCGATGGGGAAAACGATTTACTTTACTCTTTAGGCCTCGATGAGTTTCTCATTCGTAATGTTGCATTTCTTTATGAAGATGGTGTAGAAAATAAGATTGATGATTGTGGTGTGGTCAATGAGCTAGATTTTAAACTGCCTAACAATGGCGACAATGGGGTTTTCTTGGTGTCTTACTGCAATAACTTAGCATTGTGCAAGTTAAATTCATGGGAGGAGTTATATATAGTTAACCCAGCAACCAGAGAATCTAGGCAACTGCCAGCGGCACCATATTCTGAACGTTTTATGGCTTTCGGGTTTGGATTTGATGACTCCATTGAGGATTACAAAGTGGTTAACATTTGTTTGTCGTTGGAAGATGGAGTTGAGTTTAGTCTTTATACTTTGAAAACCGATTCATGGAGAGTGATTCAAAGGCAACATGCTTATAGAGCACGTCGTATTTTTGATGGGGTGCTGTTGTATGGAGGTCTTCATTGGTTGGTGGAGCGAGTCGAAGAAGGAGAAGAAGATCAATCATGGGTGATCATATCTTTCCTTTTAGCAGCGGAGGAGGTTGGAGAAATTTCACTACCATTTGATTCTTTCGACGCAGAAGAATATAATTTAGGGCTCTTCCGGGAATTCTTGTGTATAGCACATTCTTATTGCGGAGAAAGACATAATGAGTTTTGGGTCATGGAGGTATATGGAATGAGAGAGTCTTGGATCAAAATAAGAATCTCGTCTTCCCTTGCCTATGACAATCTATCCCCTACTTGTTACCAGAAGAAAAATCATGATCTTTTGGTGTGCGATGGTCAGTTGGTTATGTACAATTTCAGTAATGAAAGCCTTCGCAATCTGTCATCGATCCGCGGGCTTCCCGATGTTGGTGGTGAAGTTGGGATCTATATTGAAAGCCTTGTTTCACTGAATTAGTCTAGCTAGCAATATTAATATATTGAGAACATGAATTAGCACGAGTGAAGTGTTAGTAGGATATCTCTTTCTTGTTTGTTTTGCATTTGTTTTGGTCTTTCGATCACGCGCGTATCCTTCTTCCTATGCATAGATATTCAATAGCAAAACTTCTTCTTATAGCCAGAGTTTCATAGATATCAGACATCGAGGTTATTGTCATTTTGGCTTTCTGTACTGGCCATTTATTGTTTTACAATCTCGGTCACTGTTTGTTGGAAGCGGCTTATCGGGTTTTTATGCAACTTAACTGCACCAAACCATTCGCAAGAAGAGAAAGAGAACCATCATAAAATGATTCCAGAAAATTGATAATTATCAGAGATTGAGATAGGGACGGAACCAGAAATTGAAATTGAAGTGGGCTAAATTTACCTTATGCACCCAAGCATTTTTTTTTTAAATATTTGCAGAGTCTAATCTGTTTTGATGAAATATCCCTACTGCATAACACTTGTTAAAGCATTATGCAAATATTTTTTTTTTACATCCTCAACAAGATCATTTCATGAAGAACATTTTCTGAGAAACTCGCCCGACCAAAAAGTCATCGGGAGAATTTGATTCCGAAATTCTACACCACACAAAATGGGAATACAAGCTATTCTCCATTCACTATGAACAAATTCAGTTGAGAACCCATTAATTTGGTGCTTCCAATCAAAATTTGACAAGTGTTAAGCACTAAATTAGTGGAAAACAAAACAAATTCCTATACGATACTAAATGCGTATATACATTAATACATACGAATATACCTGTTTGGAGGTGTTTTGGGTTTCCATCTCCGGATTAGGCCAAAACAAGGTGCCCCGGGTTCTTGAAATAGTAATGGACTGAGTCCGAAGCTTCTCGAAGGCGCCGGGCCTAGGATGGGCTCCGTTTGTTGTATAGCCTGCAAACAAGTGAAGAAAAAAGCAAAACCACAACAAATATCCAAGATAATATGTATGTAAATGTCCTCAAATGGGATAAAATAGTGAAAATATAGTGTGGAAGCGAGGATTATGATAAAGTGATACTAAAGCATGGTTTAGAAGTGTTTAGGAGTTCTCTCATGGTGAGATTTTGGATGTGTGGACTTGAAGATGAGTAAATATGTAGTTTTGGGATAGTTTTGGCCTTGATGAGTAGCTGCTGGATATGTTTCTCTAGAGAAAATGGTAGAGTTTTCCCTCTCTCCATGGCCAAAAGTCCCCCTTTGATCTGATTTTGAGCCTCTATTTATAGGCTAAGATTGATGTGGAGGGCTGATGGTATTATCCGGGCAATAGCAACTGACTTCCTTTTACATCTTTTATCTGCTGGATATTGATATGCAGCTCTTGGATCAGTGTGCATGATTGATTGCTGTTGTATTCTCCCTTTTACCCGCTGGATATTGATATGCAGCTCCTGGATCAGTGTGCATGATTGATTGCTGCTGTATTCTTCATTTTATCCTCTGGATATTGTGTTGCCTTGATATAGGTTCATTGGATAATCCTGTATCCTCTCTTTAGTCCGCTGGATCAAGCTAGATGTCAACTGGATTAGTGTGCTGGATTGCATAACAAGAAAATAGGTTGGTCTTGTGTTTGGGCCTTGGCTTTGGGCTTTGGGTTGCTCTAGCATATGTCCGTATTTTCCGCAAGCTTGAATCGGTGGGCCTCTCTCTCCCAAGCGAGTGGAGGCCCGATTCAAGTCAAGCGGATAATCCGGACCTTTATCGCTTCTACTCGTGCCTTCCAAACCACAATCCACTAAATAGCTCCGGTTGTGACTTGGGCCACTTATGCATGAAATGCATGAATTATGACACAAATTGATGATTATTTATTATTTAATTTAATGTCAAATAAATAGTTGAGTCTCAAATTAGGGTCTACCTATTGCCACTTTTCGTGTACAAACAATACCAAGTCAAATACCACCGTATTATGACACAATAAAAATACTCCACACCAAAAATTCACTAAATGTTAAATTTCATAATTAGAAATTTCACGACGAAAGTACGGGGTATTACAGTTTTTGACACATTTTTTGTTTATCTTTATTGTATAAATGGTCCATAATGCCCAAATGCAATAATAAATTTAGGGTATGATTAACAATTAGTATAATAAAGACAAACAAAAGGTGTGTTAAAACAGTTTGGGATGTATTAATAATAATTTGAGGTGTGTTAATAACAAATCTCTAAAAGAAATGAGGTAAAAATCAATAAAATGAATTTTAACGATTTTTTTTTAAAAGTATGAAATACATAAGTATATTTCAAAAAAAAAATTATATGAAACCACTTGTCATCCCAGACCAAACTTTACGGTTTCTCGAGAATAATGTCCCAAAATAGTCCCGAAATCATTAAACGATCGAGTTGAGTCCCAATCCAAACTCACACACTCAAATACAAAAGTCACTAGGGTCCCAAATCCAAACACAAAAAGGAAGCCTATACCCAAACCAGAGGCGCAACCGAAATTCAAACTATTGCACATCCACAAGAACCCCACGCAACCAGCAGTTAATACAGGCCACGACCCAGCCCAAAAGCTAGATAGATAGATTATGTAGATATATTTGTAAATTAATAAACTTGTAGTTATATAAATACTAGCATTCTCCACACATAGCATGTTGTAAAACTGTTTTTTATAAAGAAAAACTAAAATAATGAGAAGTTATCTTAGAAATAATGGTGGGAAGTTATTTGAGAAGTAGATATGCAGCCAAATAGTGGGAAGTTATTGCAGAGAGAGTGAGATAATATTTTCTTTTTCAATTTTGATTTTTTTTGTTATTTCTTTTTTGTATTTTTTGTACTTTGACAACTTTATCCCTGAAAAGTAAAAGTTGATTAAAGTTTTTTAATATATAAGGATTAGTTTGGTAAAATAATTATGTTTTGATTTACAATATGAGTTTGCTTAAATAGTACTAGAAATATCCACACACCCGATAAGCGTGGGAGTGGAGGTAGTTACCTGAACAGTGGGTAGTTAAGCAAATTTTTTTTTTCTATTTTTAGTTTGTCATTTTTACCCTTTTTGATTAATTGGTTTTCAAAGTATTTTAATATATGAAGGGTATTAACGTAAAAAAAATCTGTTATGATTAACAAAGTCTCTTCTCTTAAATATAGTATAGATAAGATTAAATTATTGTTACTAACATGTACTTTAGGGGTCAAATCAGTTATGTCTATGAACTTTTAATTTTATCAAAATGATCAATGCACTCTCAATTCTCATTCAATAAGTCCATTTAGGACATGTGTCGCCTATCATGGGTAGACACGTGTCATAAATGGACATATTGGATGAGAATTGAGAGTACAAGAATCATTGTGATGAAATTAGAAGTTTAGGAACTGAACTAATTATACCCTAAAGTACAGGGTAGTACCAGAATTTAGTTCGGCCAATAATATATTATAATTAAATTCTGCTTCATTTTCTGTTGATTCAAGGACAAGAATATATTTGTGAAAAAAAAAAGACATAATACAATAAAGAAGACGAAGGACTTAACAATGGAGTTGTAGTACCAATTGACGTTCTTAAGCTACCCAATAATAGATAGATGAATATTTATTAAGACAAATCAAACTACATGAGACGGTAGGTCGGCTTGGCAAGCAAGTGTTTGGCTTTTGACATCGATAAGCCGAACTTCTCGGTCATGTCCAAGTCTTGAGGTAGCAAGCCAGTTGGGAGCTCCCAGTTAAAGCAGTGCACCAGTTGTGCCAAAACTAGTCGAACTGTGGTTAGTCCTAATTGCAAACCCGGACACCCTCTTCGGCCAGACCCAAATGGGATGAGTTGAAAGTCATGTCCCTGGAGGTCAATATTGTTGTCCATGAACCTTTCAGGATAAAATTCCTCCACATTTTCTGACCAAACATTTGGATCTCTTCCAATAGTCCAGATGTTTATTATGATCCTCGACTTCTTGGGTATGTCGTATCCATCAATTATAATGTCCTCGATGGATTCATGTGGGACTAGTAATGGTGCAGCTGGGTGTAGTCTTAAGCTCTCTTTGACCACCATACTCAAGTAACTTAACTTTGGCAGATCAATCTCTTCCACCATTCGGTCCATACCAATCACACTTTGGAGCTCTTCTCGGAGATTCTTCATGACCCTTGGATGCCTTAAGAGCTCGGCAAGGCTCCAAACAATTGTAGTGGTCGAAGTATCAAAAGCTGCCACGATCATGTCTAATAAGATGGCTTTCACGTTGGTTCGATCAAGATAGTGTACTTGCTCATCATTCAACTTTAACGGTTTGTTCGTTAATGACAGCAACACGTCTACAAAGTCCTCATGTTGGTCTTGTTTCCCACTCCTAGTCTTAGCAATTTGTTCATGGTCCTCAATTATCTTCTCCAAGAGTGAATCGATTGTCTTGCTCACTTTCTTTAAGCGCTTGGTCAATCCCTGAGAGAAAGGAAATAATGCATTAGAAGATTTCATACTATGGTCCATCCAATATATGTTATAATATTTTGTTTAATACTCTAATCAGACCAAAGAAAATATTTAATACTCCAAGATCAGATCACCAGAAAAAGGCTACCTTGCTAAACTTTAGCAAGAAGGAAACAAATGCATCACAAAGAGTGCCCACCAAACGAAATAAATTAGGCTTAATTGTCGAAACACCATATGAACTTGGTATAAATTATCAATTTCCACTATGAGCTTGCAATTGATGATATTAGCACCCTAAACTTCGCATAAATTGTCGATTACATGTACCCTCTCCGTTTAAATTAACATTTTCCATCCAATTCTTTGGTGACATGGATTTTGGAGTGGACAAAAAATAATTTTTTTACAGTTTATTATTATTAAAAAAGTTATGGAATTTAGTAAAAAAAAAAAACTTAACAACTTTGCTTGTATGAGTTGTGGTGCTACCTCGGAAAAAAAAACTTCCTTTTCCTTCACTTAATTTTATTCAAACTTTTTATTTTTAACTTTTTAACTTAAAATATTTGCCATGTGGCGCCTTCTTGACAATCATTTTGGTTACCAATAGGTGTAAATGACATGTTATCCACTAATGGAAAATATAGACGGAAAAGTTAAAAATTAACGGAAATGTTATAAATTGACAATTTTTGCCAAGTTCATGGTGTCAATTTCATCAATTGCAAGTTCAAGATGAATATATCAAGTTTAAAGAATGTTTCGGCAATTATGCCAATAAATTAATGTGAGCAGAGTGAACAAATTGACACTTTGAACTTGGCAAAATACATGATCTTCTTATCTCATCTTGTCATAGACCAATATATCTTGTTTAGTCTACAACACTAACACGGAGCTCGATCGTCTATCTTTTTATCGGTTGATATAACATTAATCATCCAAGAGAAATGACTATGGGAAAAGAGTTGGCATACCTGAATGTCAAGTGCACTAAGGCAAGGAACAAAATCGGATATATTGAAAGCCCCCATCAAGAAAATCCCTTCCTCAACAATGGCTTTTATATCAAACCTATCATCTTTGTTGCGACCCAATACCATCCTATACGTTATGTCCTCATTCATCGCACCAATCTTCTTACTAACGTCCACAACTCCACCTTCCTCTGCAGCTTTTCTCAGCTTTCTCACCAACACTCCTAGCTCCTCCCTTCTCAGCGGCATGAAAGCCTCGATTTTCGTTGGACATAAAAACTGAAGCGTGCAAAGCTTCCTCACATGGCGCCAATACGGACCGTGTGCCGAAAAGGCCATGCCCTTTGTGCCGTAAGACATGTATTCGGAGGCTTGGATTTTGGGTCGGCTTGTAAAATTGGTGTCATGGGTTTTGAGGAATAGCTCTGCAGCTTTTGGGGAGGAGACTACTATGGTGGGTACGTTGCCAAGACGAATGAACATTATGTGTCCATATTTTTTGGCCAAGTGTTGGAGGCTTCGGTGTGGGAGGTTGCTTAGCATATGGAGGTTACCGATTATTGGTAGTGATCGAGGGCCGGGTGGTAGTTTTTGGTGTTTGGATTTTGAGGAGGCTGTGATGAGAGACCAGAGGCATGTGAGAAGAACCAGAAGGATGGCTATTATTGTTGAAGGACTCATTGTTTTTGGCTTAATTTATGTGTTGTATTGAGTTCAGACTTCAGAGAGAGATATCATGGACTCATATTTATACTGCTGGGCAGTGTTTAATTAATAGGTGATAGTGTTGCAAGAGGTCACCGGCCATTTGAAATTTTGGTATGCACGACATAAAATTTGCATGTATGAAGGGTAGGACTAGGATACGAATAAGGGCTTATACGTAAATAACCAAACCTTCATCTTCATTTTAAATGTGTAAATTGAAAAAAACAATTATGATTTTTAAAATACTTATTCATATATTTTTAAATGTTATTTCCTTAATTAAAATGGGGATGAAAAGTTTGGTCTGCATATTTGACTATTTGAGGAAGACAATGGGGAGATCAATGACAAAAATATCGAGTATCGAGGAAATATTGACGGTCCAAAAATTAGAAATTTCGACGGAAATATCGAGGATATATCAATATCGGTAAATGTTGGAGAGAAATGAAGGAAATTTAGGGAAAAACATGGAAATTTTAAATGAAACTTTAGGAGATGTCTATTTGATTAATTATCTAATGAGTTGTAGTAATAGATGATGAATTAGTATACGCTGAGTCACTGACAGTTATTGAAATTTGACTTAATACATTTTCTTTTTTTTTATTGCTGGAAACTGAATGGAAGGCTAGACCATCACGTCTTATATACTTTTTTTTTACATATCATACATTGCAAAGTGAACTACATGAGCACCTTAGAACCACGTAGAGGACCTGTGAGGTTCAAAATTTTGATTGTCTTCATCATCTTTCTGTGTAGAGCACTGAGTGTATTGCGAAGAATAGTCATTAAATGATACCTCCCCCATGTAATTTTGCATGTATTGACCTATATGCTAACCATATGGGTCAAGGGGGATTGGTTGAGGGTTTTGGTGCTGATAGTTATAATAGGGATCTGGCCTTGCTCGACTTTGCCCATAACCGTAATCATTTGAAAATTGCCCCTCAGATTGAGTCTATGAGTTGTCACTTGATTGCATCCCATAAGACATGAGATATAATTGGTAAGGTCCGTAATTGCTTCCTCTCACACCTATAAAGTCAAAAGTGGCCAATAAAGAATCCTCTTCAGGCCTTGACAAATTCCATTGGCCTCTTTCCCTTGGTGTATAGTTTTTTTCTATTGCACCAATACCTTCTCCCGCTCTCCTACTCCCATGATCATCATCTTGTATTGTATGTGTGAAGTTTAGTTCATCAATGAAAAGACTCATATGACCAATTTCACTTGCATTGTAACCTCCAACTCCACCACTACCTCAGGTGCTTTCATCAAATATATATAAGCTATCATTTATACCAAAAAGCCACCTTAGAAGAGTTGGTTTAGTTGTTGAATGTGGTCAACAAGGTTAGGGTTTTGAATCTTGGCAATGACTTTTTTATTTCTCTAGTTTTTAACAAGTCTGTCACGAAAAAATCGGCAATATCGGGAAATATCGAGAAATATCGAAAGTTTCGACCGATATTTAGGCGGATAGGAGAATAAATATCGCTGCTCCAAAAAAACGAAAATATCGCGGATAATTTCGATATTTTTGTCCTTGGGGGAGACATGTATGGATGGTTGCGATGAAAAGTTACAAAAGTACAAATGTAGCTTGAAAAGTTACAAAAGTACAAATAATGTAGCTTGAAATATTGAAGAACTTGTCTATTTTGATTAATACCTATCCGCACTATGATTCATCTTACTACTAGAAATCAGGGCTGCGGATAGCCACCCACGTTGATCGTGAGTCCTATTCCTGTTATTTTCTGGCTTAATTGCTTCGGGTAGGAAAATCTAGAGTACCAATAATGATATTGATAATGTGTCGGCATGCCAGCAATGTTCTTTGGGATGGTCAAGTCAAATTTGACAGTGACTCATATCCAAGTCTTTAATTAATGTCATTACTCATTAGCAATGTTGTTTTGCTGTTCACAGAAACATCTCCGCCACCGCTGCGCCACCTAAAGAGAACTGACAACATAAGGGAAAAAACTTGGGTCCGACCTAGGTCGAATTTAATGTGTCCGACCCCTCTTTTTTTTGTTATATTCGATGATCTATTTTCATGATCTGACCGTTTATCTTTTGAATCAACATTTGAAGATTATCTTTGCAAAAATTTAACTTAAACGAAAATCGTTTATTCATGCAATTGCATCAAACAAATGGACGGTTGGTAATGAGAATATTAACTTTCACCAAAACCGTTCATTTGTTTGATATTAACTTACAACAAATGGATGAGTTAATGATCTTCAATTTGGATGATTTTTTGCAGACATGATCTTTAAAAATTAATTGAAAATATGAACGGTTCAGATCATGAAAATAGACCATCGAATATAATAAATAAGAAAGAGGTCGGACATATTAGGTCGGACCCATGTCGGACCCAAGTCTTTTCCCAAGAGAAGAACTTTGGAAAACGAGAAAGATGAAGGTAATAACTTTTGTGTATTTCCTTGATTTGTTCATGTACAGTAAGGTACAATAAATTGCCTAGGTGCATCCTCATTGCTGGTGTTGCACTCCTGATTATCCTGTTGTGGCTCTATGGTGTTATTACTTATTACCGCCTGTTGGCTGTTCCAAGCCCAACAGCTCATCATCACTTCCAATTTCAATTTCGAAGGGCACCAGAAAATCTGAAAATGGCGGGAAAACGGGTGAAGGAGTGGCCTCGGAGATCATACCCGAGATTCTTTCGTGGTTACCAGTCAAGTCTTTATGTCTCTTCACCACTACTACAATTAAGCCCATAAGGCACCATCTAGTAACGGTGTCTATTTGATGAGGGGACAAAGTGAGCCTAATGATGGGAAATGGGCTTAATTTGAAGTTATTTTTATATAGTTATTTAATGGTTTCATGTATGATTTAGGGTTTATGAATCCTTAGATTCATGTATGAAGTTCATTAATTATCTAGTATTCGTGTATCTTATGTTTTCATTGCATGACTAGTTTACGTACATAGCTTGTCAATATCATCGTTACAAACTTACAACATATCACCATGTCTAGATGCAACGATTAGCAAGAATCACAATGATTGCTGTTATGATTTCCAATACCTGCCAAAGAACCAATAGGTGTAATGAATATTCTGCTGATGTATACTAATTTACTTCTCATTAAAAATGGAACATCATAATCAGTAAAGTTACCACGTTTCATCCCAGGCCCAAAGTATCAATACTCCATCTAAGCCTCCAATTCTTGCTACATTTGAGCAAACCTAAAATACAAAAACCACCCCAAAAAAGTTATTGACTTCTAGGCATCAATCAATTTTTAATCTAAACCATATATATGCAAGGCTTCTCCACTAAAGAGATCTTTACTTTTTAAAGTGCGGAGTTTTAATCTCAACCGTCGGATCAGATCATTTAAAACGGATCTGACGGCTGAGATCAAAACTCTGCACATTAAAAAAGTAAGGACTTCCTTACCTGAGAATCATTATATATATATATATATATATATATATATATATAGTTACACTTGCAATGCATTTAGTTGCTCTGTGGCATATTATAATATAACATGAACATGAAGCTTGGGTTTTTACTGTTGTGCATATATGGCTCTCTTTGGTATCAAAAGAAATAAAGAGACAAATATAAGCTAAAGCCAAATAATTATGACAGTAATATCAATAAGAAGCTATTTTATTAATATATGAACTTTAACAAGGCAAAAATTCACATAAAAACACGATATCATATCCAAATGTCATTGTTTAGCCCAATAATGCATAGAAATACGAGAAGAATTTATAGGTATCAATTCGAAGGCCAAAAATGAGCTCTTAATTAGAATTAACCAGAAAATATAGCACGCCAGTAGTGCTTCGCACATAAGCAAAAGTAATTAGGATACAATTGTTAGTACACCAGATTTACACTTAGGAATGCCTGAAAATCAAAAACAAAAATAAGTACAAGAATATAGTAGTGAAGCACCTTAGACGTACTTCAAATCAGCTCTACATACTAAGAGCTACAAAGTCGTCACTGAAAAGCAGGTTAAACCCTAGATAAGCTTAACTAGACTACTCATATGGAAGTATCCATTGACAATAACACTTTTTAGTATACATACCTAAAAAAGCCTGATAAGGAACAATCCTAGAAAATGCATGAAGAAATTTGTTTTTATTTACAATATGGGTATGCTTAAATAATATATTATAGTTATATTTTGCTTCCTTTTCTGTTGATGCAAGGACTATAATATATTTATGGAAAAAAGACGAGGCATAATACACCAAAGAAGACGAAGGACGTAACAATGGAGTTGTAGTACTAATTGACGTCCTTAAGCTACTCAATAATAGATGGATGCATATTTATTAAGACACATCAAACTACATAAGACGGTAGGTCGGCTTGGCAAGCAAGTGTTTGGCTTTTGACATTGATAAGCCGAACTTCTCGGACATGTCCAAGTCTTGAGGTAGCAAGCCAGTTGGGAGCTCCCAGTTAAAGCAGTGCACCAGTTGTGCCAAAACTAGTCGAACTGTGGTTAGCCTTAATTGCAGACCCGGACACCCTCTTCGGCCAAATCCAAATGGGATGAGCAGAAAGTCATATCCCCGGAGGTCAATATTGTTGTTCATGAACCTTTCAGAGTTTCAGGATAAAATTCCTCCACATTTTCCAACCAAAAATTAGGATCTCTTCTGTAACGCCCCAAATTGCACCTCTTCAATTTAAGCACGCTACAGTGCCGCGAATCCTTAAAAATACAAGCTAGATTACTAACTTATACTTTAAAGAAACGCAAGGCATTTATGAGAATTGTTTTTAGAACACGATGCGGAAACATATTTAATTTGAATAGAGGTGAAACAATTGGAAATCGTAAAACGATAGAAATCCAATTTTTCAAATTAAATAACCGGATCGAAATATGATTTCATGAATGAGTTCCATGGGGTAAAGCACATTATTGACCATGAACAGGCTAAATGGTCAACGGGTTCCAAAATGAATGAAATGATACAATGAGAATAAATGGATAACTCCAGAACCTGATATTCGAAAAACGAATATCCGATTATAACAAGTACGCACACCCAGCTCGATCCCTCGTTGTCCCGTTTCCAGTGCACAGTACCTGCATCCAAAACTATTGTAGGGGTGAGCTTTCGTCCTCGCTGCTCAGTAGGGGAATTCACCCCGGCTAGATTTAAAAATCATTAAATACATTTCATTGGGCCCAGTATGTAAAATATATCAAGAAAAACAGTAAACCATTTCTTAATAATAAATAAAATGGAAACAAGATGAGTACTCAAGTGATTATAAAACCTGATGACCGATCAATCTAGCCAACTACGTTCTTACCGAAGATTAATATCTTCGTCAACTGGTAAGAAGTAGCAAGAGTGTCCATTTAATGCTATACCGCCTAGATCTAGTGCCACATCTCAAAGGATGTCAGACACTATTCCGTCCGTACAGCCCCTCCGGAGGTTTAGGGGATCGAAACCCAAGGTAGTCGCTATGCTCCACTCACTCTCAGGTCATCACAATATCAAATATAATTGAAAACACGCATGACATATAAAATATCAAATCATTTAAATCCATAAGGAAATAAATATAGCCATGCTCTTATTATTTACTCGATATATACGAGAAAATACTAACCGAGAGAGTCCCAAGTTTCCCTACCTGGAATCTCGGAGCTTGTTCTCGCTCAACACTTCAGGCCAACACCACCACCACCACAATTTCAGTCTCGGGCTAACTGGAGTCCCTAGTCCGACAATAACCAAATCCGAGTGTCACAATAATATACTTAATTCTATAACACTTACCAAATTTATTTCAAGTCCATTTAGACGATTACTTTTTCATATAGGGTGCATTCCCAAATTACTTTGGGCACCCAATGACACTTTATTCTCGACCAAATCCAATTATCGATACAAGTTAAGGTTCCTTGCCTCATTGATCATTTCTTATAATACTAAACCTTAACACAAGTGCTATATAAACACTTTCGACGATAACTCAATTTTAACATATAATAGCCTCATACCAATTTTCTTCTCCAAGTCATACACGACAATCCGTAAGTCAAAACAAGGCTAATATTTCATTGGATTCACGACAACATCAATTTCAAATCATGACACCAACAAATATTTAAACTGATCCTTAGCTGACCACAGTCAAGGGTCAAGTTCACAATCAACTGTTGAGTACCAAATACTTGCACCAATTCACAGCCAAATGACCAGTTACCAAATAATCAAGTCAATTTATCAACATGTTCCACAGAACATCAAGATTCTTCCATAGATTTCATAAATACATCCCACTCGAGTTCACATGATCAAATTACCATTTACAGTTGGAAACTTTTACCTGAGTTTAAGTTCTTATTCCAAACCAGGAGCTTGAACCAAAACTGCAATGACAGTCACACTTCTGTTATGAACCACCAAGAGAAAACGCTGCAACCTTAGAGTCTCTTCAAACTTCCTAGACTCTGAATTGGAACCAAAAACACCCATTAACAAAGCCGGATGGGCAAAGGTCGCCGGAAACGTTACTGTTCACAGTAGCAGAACAGTAACCAAAAAACCCAACCAACCAAACGTTGATCAAAAGCCAAAATCAAGATTAGGAACGTGTAGAGCTCGAAGAGCTGATCAATTTACATACTTTATTCGAAGGAAACCGTCGCCGGAGTTGCCGGAATTCATCAAAGAAAACCCGCCGGAACTACTTATTCTTCTTTCCTTCGATTCTCTCTCTTCCTTCATCAATTTGAGAAGCTGAGACCACCACCGTGTTCGTCTCATCGAGGGGAAGCCAAAGCCACCGGTTTTGTCCGCCGTCGTGGCCGGGATCGGAAAAGCCCATCGGAGCAGCCGGAACTTCACGGCGTCGTTTCTCTCTCTACCGCCGTCTACGTGACTGGCGGAGACCACCGTTGGCCTCGCCGTGTCGGGGCGAACAAGATGGGACCGGTCCGGTGCCGTGAAACTGCCGGACGTGGGAGTTGGGTTCAGGCGGTGTCGGAGCAGAGAGAGAAGATGGGTCGCGCGGGTTCTGGGTTCTTCCCAAACCGATTCATCCTTTAAACTTGAATCCAACGGTCCAGATCAAATGATGATTTGATCAACGGCTGAGATTAAACCGCCTCAATTTCTTTAATTTCCAATCTTCCGAAAATCAAAACAATTAGCTCGGGTATCCGAAAAATACCCCGAAAATTCTCACGTACTCGTCATGACGTGTACTTCATTCTAGAGTCCTCAAGTTGAAGTTACGACAAAAAGATAATTTCTGGAAAATTCCGAACTCTTTGATATTAACCGAGATTACGAATTTAATCTCGTTTAACTCCAAATCAATTCTATTAATTTCTCCGGGGTCTCACATTCCACCCTCCTTAAGAAAATTTCGTCCTCGAAATTTCCTTATATCAAGAACACATTAAAATGTCGGACTCCAGTCACCCACTAACAAATCTCTACTCACTGGTGGTGTTGCCTATTATAATCTGATCCTTTTCAAAGGATATAACATGTTATCAGGCAGATCAATCATGTAAAGTATATCTCATATACATGAGATTCAACAAATCCCAATGGTTCGAGACATAGCCCCAGTTTCAAATCAATTATTCTCAATGGCCTGCCAACCTTGTGGTGCCATCTTTCCAGTGACTAATGTTGTAACTTACACAACAGTCACCTAATTCAATTTCCGGGCATGCTCACACAACCATTGTAAAAATTCTGCCTATTTAAAACATCACAACTCGTGGTCTTACTTACCACATATTTCACACTCTACTTCTCCCAAAAGTATATTTTGCTCAAAGGCAAATCAATCACCGGGAAAAGAGTGTACAATAATCAAACATATTAATCCAATCTATCAGATAATCAGATTGAATTAATAACACAATTCAAATATTCTCACCGGCACTACTAAGTCTGTGCCCATAACACGTGCGCCACAATTGTCCAGTGACAACACACACATTTCAGTTTCTGAGACTTGCTCATTTTACTTTCGCAAACTTTCGGTATTCTCGGAACAATTTCAACTCCAACTATTCAGATATAAACTTGAACCCAACAAAGGCATCACAAACGAAAATTACAAATCATGCCAGGGTTCACTGAGTAGTCCCTACAATATTAAATTACCAAGGTTAAACAATCTTACTAACCTTAACCACAGATGAGCATGTCAAGACTGTGAACCGCTTCAAAAACATCAAATGGAGGTTCTATGGTAATTCCTTTCATTTCCAAATAAGAGAATACATTCCTTTGTTGCTATTTGTATTCAATAATTAACAAACATTCTATCTCGATATACGTTAGGGGGATCCGCTGCAGTCGGGCCCTAACTCGAGTAAATAGTCGTAATTAATTGAATACACTTAACAACCTTTCAACTTTCTCGACTTGTCGTAGATCAATTGTTCACCTTTCTCAAAGCATCCTTTCGTTGTTCGTCTTTTCATCGAAATAGACGTTCAACAAAACCAAAACCAAATTCTCTTCATTGCGTTCCAAGAGACACGACGAAATTCGAGGATCACCGAACACTAGATAGCTCGTGAGTGCCAAAGAAATCCTTTACGCTTCTTCTCGTGCAGCGACAAGCTCGTGACGTAGTCTTTGTTCCACGAACTAATGATCACAACAACTTTTTCAAACAACGTTCACCACGCACGTACTACGTAATGATTGACATCGTAGTCAAACCGTTTTCCTTTCCTTGCGTCGCATTCTCGATCAAGAGTCGAAAAAGACCAAAATCTAATTCTTCTCGTACTCGACGAACAAGTGTAACTGAACGTAACTCAAATCTAAAAGTTGTAACAAACTTTTAAAACACAAAGCTTAGCAGACACAACTTCACCGAAGCATCCTTCCAACCAACCAAAGCAAGTAACTTAACAATGCTTTAGTTAAATACGAAGATCGACAATGCCTAAATGTCGAAGCTCGAATGAAAGTCACAAATCACACCAAAACAAGATGAAGTGACGTGGGCTATAGAAATCACCTTAAGATATACGATGCACGTATATCGGAATGAAAACCGTCGATGTAACATTTCTCTTTTTCTTTTGCGGTTTCTGTTTCCACCAAATCTTGATTTTTCCAATGAGCCATCTCAACCTGGAGGGTATATTGATGCACAGTCAACTCCTTGTGCTCAAAGTCCAAGCAAACACATGTGGCTGAAATCTAGTCCTGTGGACGGAGGAAATCAAAAGTCCGCTTGCCCACAACACACTCTGAGGAGTCTTCCTCAGACGACATCCCAACTTTGAATTTCGTAACAAATGTTCAGAAATCATAGTACACTGAACACACATGACTTCACTGTTTAAGAAGTCGCAACAACCTTCACAATTTAATTTCAATACCAAACCTTCATACTTGAAGGAAACATTCACTTATCTCGGATAACACAATAATGGAAAACTCCATAAGCATTAGCAACAATATCCAAATAAATAGTTCCACTTTCAGGAACTCAAAGTTGTCGTTCACGTACCTGTACTTTCTTACTACATACTGGCCCAAATAATCTTAGCCGCGGTCTGTGCACTGTGGAAAAGCTTTGGGTGGCAAAGTTTCTCAATTTCAAAAATCAAGGTACCAACAAACACTCATTGGACTCAATATGAAATGAATTACAATAACCAAGTCCAACAACGAATAATCAATTGAACCGGACTCACGAAATGAACAAATAAAAATTAAGAGTGAATCCACACAATGAATTCAATACTCAGTGCTCAACAAGCAACAAGTCACACATACGAAGCCAACAACAAAGTTGTTCAAAATAATGTGACTTTGAACTTCTGACGAGACAAATACGACTTTAACAAAGTCAAGGTCAAGAACACGAGGTCAATAGAGAGTAAGTAACAAGAAATTGTCTTGACCGCACAATGAAATGATTTCAAAGTCAACCGAATGATACATCAATTTTCGAAACAGAACACAGGATACAAAGAAACTCAACATGAATTTAAGTAATGCTCTGATACCACTTTCTGTAACGCCCCAAATTGCACCTCTTCAATTTAAGCACGCTACAGTGCCGCGAATCCTTAAAAATACAAGCTAGATTACTAACTTATACTTTAAAGAAACGCAAGGCATTTATGAGAATTGTTTTTAGAACACGATGCGGAAACATATTTAATTTGAATAGAGGTGAAACAATTGGAAATCGTAAAACGATAGAAATCCAATTTTTCAAATTAAATAACCGGATCGAAATATGATTTCATGAATGAGTTCCATGGGGTAAAGCACATTATTGACCATGAACAGGCTAAATGGTCAACGGGTTCCAAAATGAATGAAATGATACAATGAGAATAAATGGATAACTCCAGAACCTGATATTCGAAAAACGAATATCCGATTATAACAAGTACGCACACCCAGCTCGATCCCTCGTTGTCCCGTTTCCAGTGCACAGTACCTGCATCCAAAACTATTGTAGGGGTGAGCTTTCGTCCTCGCTGCTCAGTAGGGGAATTCACCCCGGCTAGATTTAAAAATCATTAAATACATTTCATTGGGCCCAGTATGTAAAATATATCAAGAAAAACAGTAAACCATTTCTTAATAATAAATAAAATGGAAACAAGATGAGTACTCAAGTGATTATAAAACCTGATGACCGATCAATCTAGCCAACTACGTTCTTACCGAAGATTAATATCTTCGTCAACTGGTAAGAAGTAGCAAGAGTGTCCATTTAATGCTATACCGCCTAGATCTAGTGCCACATCTCAAAGGATGTCAGACACTATTCCGTCCGTACAGCCCCTCCGGAGGTTTAGGGGATCGAAACCCAAGGTAGTCGCTATGCTCCACTCACTCTCAGGTCATCACAATATCAAATATAATTGAAAACACGCATGACATATAAAATATCAAATCATTTAAATCCATAAGGAAATAAATATAGCCATGCTCTTATTATTTACTCGATATATACGAGAAAATACTAACCGAGAGAGTCCCAAGTTTCCCTACCTGGAATCTCGGAGCTTGTTCTCGCTCAACACTTCAGGCCAACACCACCACCACCACAATTTCAGTCTCGGGCTAACTGGAGTCCCTAGTCCGACAATAACCAAATCCGAGTGTCACAATAATATACTTAATTCTATAACACTTACCAAATTTATTTCAAGTCCATTTAGACGATTACTTTTTCATATAGGGTGCATTCCCAAATTACTTTGGGCACCCAATGACACTTTATTCTCGACCAAATCCAATTATCGATACAAGTTAAGGTTCCTTGCCTCATTGATCATTTCTTATAATACTAAACCTTAACACAAGTGCTATATAAACACTTTCGACGATAACTCAATTTTAACATATAATAGCCTCATACCAATTTTCTTCTCCAAGTCATACACGACAATCCGTAAGTCAAAACAAGGCTAATATTTCATTGGATTCACGACAACATCAATTTCAAATCATGACACCAACAAATATTTAAACTGATCCTTAGCTGACCACAGTCAAGGGTCAAGTTCACAATCAACTGTTGAGTACCAAATACTTGCACCAATTCACAGCCAAATGACCAGTTACCAAATAATCAAGTCAATTTATCAACATGTTCCACAGAACATCAAGATTCTTCCATAGATTTCATAAATACATCCCACTCGAGTTCACATGATCAAATTACCATTTACAGTTGGAAACTTTTACCTGAGTTTAAGTTCTTATTCCAAACCAGGAGCTTGAACCAAAACTGCAATGACAGTCACACTTCTGTTATGAACCACCAAGAGAAAACGCTGCAACCTTAGAGTCTCTTCAAACTTCCTAGACTCTGAATTGGAACCAAAAACACCCATTAACAAAGCCGGATGGGCAAAGGTCGCCGGAAACGTTACTGTTCACAGTAGCAGAACAGTAACCAAAAAACCCAACCAACCAAACGTTGATCAAAAGCCAAAATCAAGATTAGGAACGTGTAGAGCTCGAAGAGCTGATCAATTTACATACTTTATTCGAAGGAAACCGTCGCCGGAGTTGCCGGAATTCATCAAAGAAAACCCGCCGGAACTACTTATTCTTCTTTCCTTCGATTCTCTCTCTTCCTTCATCAATTTGAGAAGCTGAGACCACCACCGTGTTCGTCTCATCGAGGGGAAGCCAAAGCCACCGGTTTTGTCCGCCGTCGTGGCCGGGATCGGAAAAGCCCATCGGAGCAGCCGGAACTTCACGGCGTCGTTTCTCTCTCTACCGCCGTCTACGTGACTGGCGGAGACCACCGTTGGCCTCGCCGTGTCGGGGCGAACAAGATGGGACCGGTCCGGTGCCGTGAAACTGCCGGACGTGGGAGTTGGGTTCAGGCGGTGTCGGAGCAGAGAGAGAAGATGGGTCGCGCGGGTTCTGGGTTCTTCCCAAACCGATTCATCCTTTAAACTTGAATCCAACGGTCCAGATCAAATGATGATTTGATCAACGGCTGAGATTAAACCGCCTCAATTTCTTTAATTTCCAATCTTCCGAAAATCAAAACAATTAGCTCGGGTATCCGAAAAATACCCCGAAAATTCTCACGTACTCGTCATGACGTGTACTTCATTCTAGAGTCCTCAAGTTGAAGTTACGACAAAAAGATAATTTCTGGAAAATTCCGAACTCTTTGATATTAACCGAGATTACGAATTTAATCTCGTTTAACTCCAAATCAATTCTATTAATTTCTCCGGGGTCTCACATCTTCCAATGGTCCAGATGTTTACTATGATCCACGACTTCTTGCGTATGTCATATCCATCGATTGTAATGTCCTCGATCGATTCATGTGGGACTAGTAATGGTGCAACTGGGTGTAGTCTTAAGCTCTCCTTGACCACCATACTCAAGTAACTTAACTTTGGCAGATCAGTCTTGTAATACCCCGAATTTTCATATTTCATTTCTTGAATATTTCTGAAATTAAGTAAGGGCTGGATATTAGTTTTCTTGTCTAGTTTATGAAGAAAAAGTATTTTGGAACGAATATGTACTCGAAATGTTTTATTTTCGAGGGGTCAAAAGTTGACTTTCTTATTCGTTGATTTTCTCTAAAAACTTCCTTCACGAAAGTCGTAGAACTTGTCGATACGAGTTCGTAGACATGGGGCACGCTAAATTCTGATATCATACGAAGGAGTTATGGTCAGCGGAATTTTAATGTATTTTTGAAGCTTTTCTGACCTAGTCGCCTATTTCGTAAAATATGACACTGATGTGTTTATTATTTGAGAATGTAGTCTTCTAATAATTTGTAGTAGACATCTTAAAGAAATTCTCAGAGTTGGAATCACATGAAAATCATATTTTTAGATTTAGTTATGATTTTTACAAAATAAGTAGAGTACAAGAAGAAAGGGAATTAAGTGGTGATGTGGCACAAGATTATTGGATGAAGCCAAGACTTGGTGAGCAAGACTTGGAGCTGATGAAGGAAGTGATCTAAGCATTTTTTAGTTGCTGATTTCATCATTTCCAGCATAGAAAATACACTCCTTCATCATCCCAAGAGTCAAGTAATTTTGGTTAATTAACCTTAAGTGTGAAAATGGTTTGTACATTACACCTCCTTCATCATCCCAAGAGTCAAGTAATTTCCCATACTCATACTCTATAAATAGGATGGTTTAGCCATTGTTTTCTCTGCTAATTCACTTCTCTCTTGCTTCTCTCTTGCTCCTCTCTAACTCCTCTTACTTCAGCCTCCCAATAGTAGTATAGAGAGTTCCCCTAGAAACTCTTTGAAGAAAGAGCAATCTTTAGTTAAAAACCAATTGCTCAAGAACTTGGTTCCTTTAATTGTGAAGCTAATTCAATCTTCCAACCAACAATTCAAGTAAGTACAGAATACATCCTTATAGTCTTTTATCTTTAAGATTCATCAAAGTGCATGATCAAGAAGGAAATAGAAAAGAATAAGTTTTATAGAAAACTTAAATGCTATTTTCTGAAGTTTTTCCGGCAGCCTACTTGGGAACCTATAAACACATATTTCCGATCATTTTACCATCTGGACTTCTTCATGAAAGTTGTTCCAAATTGTGTCTTCTTTCGTATATTAAAATTTTATGATCATCTAACGGGCCAAACGTTCTGTATCTAAGTTTTAATCCGGTATACTCACTGAAGAACCTCTATGTTGTTCATAATTTCAAGTGGTCATATCTCACTCATCTCTTAACCAAATTTTGTGATCTTTATATCAAAACGAAGCTTAGAACTTGAACTTCTAATCTGGAGAATATCATAATTAATGGCCAATATTACAGTACGTAATAATTTAGGTAAAATGGGTTAAAACAGAGTATACTTATTTCTGGACTGTTTGGTAAATCCTGATTTCTGGACTTAGAGATTCTGGACATGTTTACTTGGACTATATTATTGGATTCCTTGTGAAAATCCCTTCGAGATGGTATACTCACTTGCTTAAATCGGACTTGCGATGGACAATTTAACGAAGTTTGAAGTTTGACGATTCTAATCGGTGAATCATTGATGAACTTTTATGGTTTTGGACTTAAGAACTAAAATATTAATAATAATCTGATTTCCTTATATAATGCTTGTCTTTTATTTTTACTTATATATTGTTCTACATATGTTTATGTTTATTTGCTATAAATTATGATCTTGTTTACTACATGAGTTTAATTACTTATGTTTTACATATGCTTCTTCTTTATATATGTTTTATTTGCACTTGATTATCTATTAATCTTATATTGGTGCATAATTTTGTTTACTAAGTGAATACATCAACTTAGTATTATACATGTATGTTAACATGTATGGAAGTATATATTGTTAAGAGTGTATTTGAGATATCACATGCTTACCTTGGTAATTTACTTGATTATGTGATTTACCTACTTATGTCTTTCATCTATATCACATATGCATTCATATGAAAGGCTTAAGCATGTGTATACGTACATATGTATATCTTGTTCTACATATGTTCATGCATATTTGATATATAGATTTTAATCTATATTTATGTTTATTTGTCATATATATTGTGATCTATAACTTGTCTTAATTGAAGACTATATTTGTAAATATAATTATGAACAAGAAGTTGTGAAGCCGGGTGTATGGAACAACCTCGTGCTTAAGTGAATTACTGGTAAAATTTTGTGGTGAGTAGTTAAGCTATGGGCTCACGTCCCTTCAGATAGTGCACTATTATACTCATAGGAAGAAATTGTCGACCTTGAGTGTACATGCCTTGGTGTTGGCCTTGGTATGCTGCGGCTTACCCGTACATTTGGGTCAGGGGACCCTAGTACGCAGATTTTATCCATGCTTGGTATTTTGGACCTTGGCTTGGGAATTTTTGGGGGTTTATGAATTGTTACTACCAGTTAAATCTAAAACATTCACTAAGAAGAGAAAATACATATTTAATATTGGAATATGTATTTGTGATTTTGTTATAATATTGAGCATATATACATTGGTTAGAGATAACCAACATCTATTTGTGAAATGTTGATAATATGCTATGTTGCATACTTTGTTTAGAGATAATCAATATCTACTTGTGATATATTGTTATTGTGATATGTTGATCGAACATATATTATTTTGGGTTATATCAAAGATGCATTATCAGTCGATTACATTTGAGACTGAATTATTTGGATTAAGACGTTCTTGATATATGTAGTTTATATTCAATAAAATTGATACGAAGCAATATGAAATGTTCTTAGTATATTTTTGATTGGTTGTTCAATTTTGATGTCTTATAAGATACATTAATATAAGAATGTAAGCTGTACTTATTGGGCCTGTGTTGCTCATGATGCTACACCTTTTTGTTTTCAGGTTACGATGCTTGGGGAAAAACGGGATGAACATATAAGCGAATGTTTTTCTACTATGATTTTAATTCAATAAATGTAAATGTCTTTTATTCCGCTAAACTCTGGTATTGTAAAATTATAATGATTTTGTTTTCAAATAGAAGCATTTTCAGACATTTGTTTCATTTGATTTATTTTGCTGTTAGAATTTTAGTCACGCCGCAAATTCGGGTACCATATTTCATTATAATACTGGTCTCGGGTTTGGGGTCGTGACAAGTCTCTTCCACCATTCGGTCCATACCAATCACACTTTGGAGCTCTTCTTGGAGATTCTTCATGACCCTTGGATGCCTTAAGAGCTTGGCAAGGCTCCAAACAATTGTAGTGGCCGAAGTATCAAAAGCCGCCACGATCATGTCTAATAAGATGGCTTTCACATTGGTTCGATCAAGATAGTGTACTTGCTCATCATTCGATCAACTTTAACGGTTGGTTCGTTAACGAAAGCAACACGTCTACAAAGTCCTCATGCTGACCTTGTTTCCCACTCCTAGTCTTAGCAACTTGTTCATGGTCCTCAATTATCTTCTCCCAGAGTGAATCGATTGTCTTGCTCATTTTCTTTATGCGCTTGGTCAATCCCTGAGAGAAAGGAAATAAAGTATTATAAGATTCCATAGTATGGTCCTATATATGTTATAATATTTTGTTTAATACTCCAATCAGACCAAAGATAATGTTTAATACTCCAAGATCAGATCACCAGAAAAAAGCTACCTTGATAAACTTTAGCAGGAAGGCAACAAATGCATCATAAAGTGTGCCCACCAAACGGAATAAATTAGGCTTAATTGTCGAAACACCCTATGAATTTGGTATAAATTATCAATTTCCATTCTAAACTTGCAATTGATGAAATTAATTAGCACCCTAAACTTCGCATAAATTGTAGATTTACATGCACCATCTCCGTTTAAATTAACATTTTCCATCCAATTATTTGGTGACATGGATTTTAGTAGTGCTGGCTTCCGTACGGGAACCGACTTTTTTGGGCCTATACCGGTACCGAACAGACTTTGGTCGGTTCTTCAATTTTTTCAACCGTTACCGACCGCCGCAATTTGTATACCGACTTTATCGGTACCGATTTTCATTGGTCGGTCTCGGTCGATTTGATTCAAACCGATAAGAAGAAGAAGAAGAAAGGACGAAAGGATTGGGGATGATTGATGAAAGAACGAATGAGAAGAAAGAAGAAGAGATCTGGAGGAGGACTGGGGATGATTGATGAAAGAGAAGAAAGAAAAGAAGAGGAAGAGATCTGGAGGAGGAGAAAGAAGAATATATAAGAAGAAGATCGAAGAGATCTGGAGATGATTGATGAAAAAACGAAAGAGAAGACGAAGAGATCTAGAGGAGGAGGAGAAGAAAGAAGATTAAGAAGGGACTAAGGGAATAAAAAAAATATGATCGAATGAGAAAGTGAGAATCAGATAAACTAAGAAAGAAAGTTAGATCAAATTAGGTTTTTATTTTATTTCCCGTAAGAAGATAATAAATATATTGTTTGTATATAATTTAACAAGTGAAACTTGTGGCCTGTTGGTTAAGGATTAGGTTTAGAATCAAAGGGATAAGGGTTCGAACCTTGGCAGGTGCAACATTTGAGGGAGGGGGGAATTAGTTTCTTTTGAATTAAATTACCTCGGTCGGTTGGGATATCCCGAACCTACAAGATTAGTCAACCAGTCTCGACCCGAACAAACAAATTCGGTTTGGGATTACCCTATCGGGATATTATGAACCGTTTTTCGGTTTTTTCTCGGGTCGGATCGGTCAGTATTCAGTCGGTTCTGGAGGTTTCGGTAAAAAAAGCTAGCCCTAGATTTTAGAGCGGACAAAATAAATTTTTTACCATTTATTGTTATTAAAAAAAAGTTATGGAATTTTGCCATAAAAAATCGTAACAAACTTTCTCGTATGAGTTGTGGTGCTACTTCAAAAAAAAAAACTTTATATTCCTTTACTTAATTTTATTAAAATTTTAATTTTAATTTTTTTTACTTAAAATATTTGCCATGTGGCGCCTACTTCACAATTATTTTGGTTACCAATAGGGGTAAATGGCATGTCATCCACTAATGGAAAATATTGACGGAAAAATCGAAAATTAATGGAAATGTTATAAATTGACAATTTTTTGTGAAGTTTAGGGTGTCAATTTCATCAATTGCAAGTTCAAGATAAAATTTTACCATTTATATGAAGTTTAAAGAGTGTTTCGGCAATTATGCTAATAAATTAATGTGAGCAGAGTAAACAAATTGATACTCTAAACTTGGCAAAATACATAATTTTCTTATCTTATCGTAAACGAGTAAACAAATTGACAATTATCATAAACCAATATATCTTCTTTAGTCTACAACACTGACACGAAGCTCGTCTATCTTCCTATCGGTTGATATAACATTAATCATCTAAGAGAAATGACTATGGGAGAAGAATAAGATTTGGCATACCTGAATGTCAAGTGCACTAAGGCAAGGAACAAAATCTGATACATTGAAAGCCCCCGTCAAGAAACTCACTTCCTCAACAATGGCTTTTATATCAAACCTATCATCTTTGTTGCGACCCAATACCATCCTATTCGTTATGTCCTCATTCATTGCACCAATCTTCTCACTAATGTCCACAACTCCACCTTCCTCTGTAGCTTTTCTCAGCTTTCTCACCAACACTCCTAGCTCCTCCCTTCTCAACGGCATGAAAGCTTCGATTTTCGTTGGACATAAAAACTGAAGCGTGCAAAGCTTCAATACGGACCGTATACCGAAAAGGCCATGCCCTTTGTGCCGTAAGACATGTATTCGGAGGCTTGGATTTTGGGTCGACTTGCAAAATTGATGTCATTGGTTTTGAGGAATAGCTCTGCATGCAGCTTTTGGGGAGGAGACTACTATGGTGGGTACGTTGCCAAGACGAATGAACATTATGTGTCCATATTTTTTGGCCAAGTGTTGGAGGCTTCGGTGTGGCAGGTTGCTTAGCATATGGAGGTTACCGATTATTGGTAGTGATCGAGGGCCGGGTGGTAGTTTTTGGTGTTTGGATTTTGAGGAGGCTGTGATGAGAGACCAAAGGCATGTGAGAAGAACCAGGAGGATGGCTATATATTATTGTTGAAGGACTCATTGTTTCTGGCTTTCTGTGTTGTATTGAGTTTTTATCATGTTGAAATTGTGCTCGTTCATCTACTAACGTGCAATAATCAAATCAAGTCATGACATGCACCCATATAGTTTGTATTGTAATTATGTACATGATAGTCAAGGAATCGAATGATGATAATCAGCTAATTGTCTTTATTAGTTCTAAGCATCATATTAAGAATTGAAAGTATGAATTAGGGCTAATACGTAAACAACCAAACCTGCATCTTCATTCTAAATTTGTAAATTGAAAAACAAAAATTATGAATTTTTGCCTTGGTTTTTTTTTTTTTAAGTTACATCGATATATTAAGATATTTAAGGATATATCGGCAATATCGGAAAATTTTGAAAATATTTGGCGATATCGGAGAAATCTCTCCGATATTGACAGACATTAAAAGTTAATTGGGATTGATATATTGGTGGCCGGAAGCCTAGAAAAAAAAATATATCGGCAAAAATTTAATTCTTGGTAGACAATGGGGTGGATGAGATGAAATGTTTGACCGCAAACAAACGTACAAATGTAGCTTGAAATATTGAAGAATTTGTCTACTTAAATTAATACCTATCAGAGTATCAGCACTATGATTCATCTCACTACTCGAAATCAGGGCTGTAGCCACGTTGATCGTAAGTCCTATTTTAGGGAACCTGTTATTTTCTTGCAGGAAAATCTAGATAACAATAATGATAATGTGCATGTTGGCATGACAATAGTGCATGACAATAGTGTTCTTATTTGACAGTGTGACTCATATCCGGCAAAGTCCTTAACGATACTCCAACAAAATGTTTATGCTTCCAGTCATGAATAGTAATATTAAATGATGGTAGTTACTTGATAATGAAAGTGGTCGGATGGTGGAGATCGAGTTAATTGGACAATAATTTGAATATAATATTAATTAACACTTTATAAATAATATTTTTAAATAATAAATAATCATGAAATAAAAACGAAAAAAAATTTCTTTTTTATTTTTATTTTTCGGAGGATGGTGAAAAATGAAAACTTTTGGAGAAGAGGGAGGATGTTTTGGTGTGAAAAATTAGGAAGAAATGAGTTGGTATTTATAGAGTTGAGTAAAATCACTGTTCCCATGGGCAACTTATTACTATAAACTGTTTTTTTGTTGTTGGAAGTGAATTACTATAAACTATTTAATCATCTCTTTAGAGTATATGAACATGTCTTACTTTCATACCTAGGGTCTATTATCAATAACTAAATTACTAGATTTCTAGGTTATCTCATAAAAAGAGTTTTAAAATTATTTTTTTAATTTCTTTTGAAAATATAACAAAGTCATCCAAATCGTGGATTATAAAAATAGAGATTGATACATTTACTATCTATACTTGAAAGGAGTAAATAACTCAAATTTTAATTATATTTTTATTTTTGATTAACAGACATGTATAAATAATTATAATACACCATATATGAATCAATGGATGTAATGAGTGTTTTATGTATTTTTTTTTAGGGCCAATTACCCATAAGGTCATTTACATAACCTATATTCTTAAAAAAACCACCTAATATTTTTATTCCTCATAAAGTCACCAAAATATTACAAATTTTAATATTTACAAAAATATCACCGTTTTTTTTTCTCATTATTTACAAAAATGTCACTGCCTACAAAAAGCTAATGCATTGATCTTTGGCAGTAGCTTTATTGTTCTTTGACAGTAGCTTTATTGTTCTTCGACAGTAGTTTTCTTATTCTTCGACAGTAGCTTTATTATTCTTTGGGAGTACATTTCTTGTTGCTCGCCAGTAGCTTTATTGTTCTTTGACAGTAGCTTTATTGTTCTTTGACAATAGCTTTATTGTTCTTTGACAATAGCTTTATTGTTCTTCGACAGTAGCTTTATTATTCTTTGGGAGTACATTTCTTGTTCCTCGTCAGTAGTTTTATTTTTCTTTGACAGTAGCTTTATTGTTGTTTGACAATAACTTTATTGTTATTTGACAGTAGCTTTCTTATCTCTAGTAGTAGTTTTCCGTATCCAGTGACATTTTCGTAAATAATGAAAATTAAAAACGCGGTGACATTTTTGTAAATATTGATGCGGTGGCATTTTTATAAATATTAGTGGTTTTATGAGGGATAAAAATATTTGGTGGCTTAAAAAAGAACAAGGTCACCAAAAGTGACCTTATCAGTAATTTTTTTTTTTTTTTAGTACTTGGTAAATGAATTTTGTGGTCAATGTTAAAGAAGTGATTTTGCCAAAAAAAAATGTTAAAGAAGTGGTGTATATTTGATTGAATCAAGAATAAATAAATGCACCATACAGTATATCATAAATAAATATGAAAAATTTAAATTTTATTGTATGTTTAACGATTATTATTATTTGCGGTGCAGTTTTACTCTGTTCTCCTCAACCGAAGAGTAAGGCTATGATATGTTAAAAAAACTATTATTATTATTTCATTTTAAAAAAAATTAACCAATGTCATCAAAGAATCCATATTCGTAACAAGTAGCCAAATTTTCCAAAAAAAAAAAAAAAAAAACCCAAAACGGGTTTTGTATTTAATATTTGTAGTAGTGGATTTAAATATTCAACTTGCACTACAAAGACAAGAAACTGCATGCGGAGCAATGGTTTTGCGTCTTCCTTGCATGCGAAGGTCATGCCTTTGAGCCTCGGCATGGCACAACATTTCCTTCTATTTTGTTTGCAACAATTTGAATGGACGGAAATGCCCCCGAGAATTCGAGAAAAATGGGACCCACATGTGCCACGTCATCGGATAACATAAAATTTGACAAGGTTAGTGTCAGAGGTATTAAATTGTCAAACGGAGGTAACGTCGAGTAGGTATATTCAAAATTTCGATAGATAGGTATGAAATTGAAAAGCCCCTATAGTTCGGGGGGTAAATTGTAATTAATCCTATTTTTTAGCAGAGACGAAAATACATTTTCACCGATGGGGAAAACGATTTACTCTTTAGGCCTCAATGAGTATTTTTTTATAAGAAAAAATAAATTACAAACAAAAGCCACGAGGGCAGCCAACGTCAAATTGGTCAAAGTGGAACGCTGACAGAACATTAAGCGGGAGACTATTCTCATGAGGCCTCAATGAGTTTCTCATTCGTAATGTTGCATTTCTTGATGAAGATGGTGTTGAAAATAAGATTGATGATTGTGGTTTGGTCATTGAGCTAGATTTTTAACTGCCTAACAATGGCGATAATGGGGTTTTCTTGGTGTTTTACTGCAATAAACTTAGCATTGTGCAAGTTAAATTCATGGGAGATGTTATATATAGTTAACCCAGGAACCAAAGAATCTAGGCAACTGCCAGCGGCACCATATTATGACTGTTTTATGGCTTTCGGGGTTGGATTTGATGATTCCATTGAGGATTACAAAGTGGTTAACATTTGTTTGTCATTGGAAGATGGAGTTGAGTTTAGTCCCTATACTTTGAAAACCGATTCATGGAGAGTGATTCAAATTTCAAAGGCAACATGCTTATAGAGCACGTCGTATTTTTGATGGGGTGCTGTTGTATGGAGGTCTTCATTGGTTGGTGGAGCGAGTCGAGGAAGGAGAAGAAGATCAATCATGGGTGATCATATATATCTTTCCTTTTAGCAGCGGAGGAGGTTGGAGAAATTGCACTACCATTTGATTCTTTCGACGCAGAAGAATATAATTTAGGGCTCTTCCGGGAATTCTTGTGTATATATAGCACATTCTTATTGCGGAGAAAGACATAATGAGTTTTGGGACATGGAGGTATATGGAGTGAGAGAGTCTTGGATCAAAATAAGAATCTCGTCTTCCCTTCTCTGTGACAATCTATACCCTACTTGTTACCAGACGAAAAATCATGATCTTTTGGTGTGCGATGGTCAGTTGGTTATGTACAATTTCAGTACTGAAAGCCTTCGAAATCTGTCATCGATCCGCGGGCTTCCCGATGTTGGTGGTGAAGTTGGGATCTATATTGAGAGCCTTGTTTCACTGAAGTAGTCTAGCTAGCAATATTAATTGAGAACATGAATTAGCACGAGTGACATGTTAGTAGCTAGGATATCTCTTTCTTGTTTGTTTTGCAATTGTTTTGGTATTTCGATCACGTATCCTTCTTCCTTTTCATAGATAATCAATAGCAAAACTTCTTCTTATAGCCAGAGCTTCATAGATATTAGTCATCGAGGTTATTGTCATTTTGACTTTTTGTACTGGCCATTTCTTATTTTTCAGACGTATATATATTTAATTAGCATATATATTCAATTGTATGAATTGATTTTTGGACAATGAATTGTATGAGTTGATATTCAATTCTTTTAGGAATGGGTTTTCAATCTCGGTCAATGTTTGGTATATATATTTAATTAGCATATATATATATATTCAATTGTATGAGTTGATATTCAATTCTTTTAGGAATGGGTTTTCAATCTCGCTCACTGTTTGTTTGAAGCGGCTTATTGGGTTTTTATGTAACTTAACTGCACCAAACCATTCGCAAGAAGAGAAAGAGAACCATCATAATATGATTCCAGAAAATTGACAATTATCAGAGATTGAGACAGGCACAAAGTCAAGAATTGAAATTAAAATCAAGAATTGAAATTGAGGTGGGCTAAATTTACCTTATACTGGCAAGAAATTTTTTTTTAAAAATATCGGCATAGTCTACTTTGTTTCGATGAAATATCGTAACTGTAAAACACTTGTTAAAGCATTTCATGCAAAAAAAAAATTTTACATCCTCAACAAGATCATGTGTAAAATATCATCTAAAAAAATTAGCAACACGCCCTGGGCATCAGTAAAACAAATTCAATATCAGTAAACCAATCTTGTAGGTGTCCATAGTCCATATATGTTGATGTACATCAAGTCATCAATTTATCGAGAAAAAATGAAGTATTGAAAAGAAACCTAAAATCTCCAATTTAATTTTAACCTAAATTACTATCTTAATTCCTAAAAAAATTATATTAGAACATAAATTAAACTCTAATACCTAAGGATTGCAAGCTAAATCAATAAGCTTGTTGGGTGCAGTGGTACCTATGACGATGTTGCTTCAATTTGTGGTGATGATCATGATTTAAGTTTATGGGTTCTTTTACGGCTTTTGTTGTTTTGTGTTGTTTGAAATTGGTTAGGGTTCAAGTTTAATTATGGTGATGTGAGATTAATAGTTGTTAGTGCTACTTTTGTCCTCCTTAGCCATGTTGGCTTCATTATTGATACAGTCATGTTTAAATTAGCATATTTGCTAGTAGGCTTTGTTGAGTCTTTGATGTAATATTGATGTTCATCTAATGAAATTTGTTCTTTTGTGCTTTGGTGATCCTGGTGGATTTGGAGAGTTCACGACAGCAAATCGATAATATTGAATCAGAAAAATTCCGACAAATATTGTCATTGAGACCGGTAATATTGACACATTTTTTATTTGTCTTTATTGTATAAATGGTCCATAATTTCCCAAATGCAATAATAAATTTAGGGTATGATTGACAATTAGTATAATAAAGACAAACAAAGGGTGTGTTAATAACAGTTTGGAATGTATTAATAATAATTTGAGGTGTGTTAATAACAAATCTATGAAAGAAATGAGGTAAAAATCAATAAAATTCTACTAGTTAGAACTCTTTACTTTCAGAGTTTCAGTGATAACTTTACTGCAAGTTAATAAAATTATTGTGCAAATGTTGCTAACATGCAATAACTTTTTTAAAAGCATAATTAGTAAAATACAGGATGTGTATAATACAGAAAAAGTACGAATGTGTATTATTCAGACAATTTTATTTTTATTAATTAATTAATTTTTTAAGTTTAAAATATCAATTCATATTTATTTTTAAATCCAAAAGTACATGAATTTTAACGAATTTAAAAAAAAAAACTTTAGTACGTGTATTATTCAAATATTATATAAAACCTCTCGTCATTCCAGACCAAACCCTATAGTTTCTTGAGAGTAATGTCTAAAAATAGTCCCGAAATCATTAAAAGAGTTGAGTTCCAACTCCCAAGCCAAACTCACACACTCAAATACAAAACTCACTAGGGTCCAAAATCCAAACCCAAAAAGGAAGCCTATACCCAAACTAGAGGCACAACCCGAATTCAAACTATTGCACATCCACAAGAGCCCCACGCAACCAACAGTTGATCCATGCCCCGACCCAGCCCAAAAGCTAGATAGATAGATTAGGTAGATATATTTGTAAATTAATAAACTTGTAGCTAAATATATATACTAGCATTCTCCACACATGCTCTGCATGTGTAAACCTGTTTTTAATTAAGAAAAACAAAAATTAATGAGAAGTTATCTTAGAGATAATGGTGGGAAGTTATTTGAGAAGTAGTGAGAAGTTATATGCAGACAAATAGTGGGAAGTTAAAGTTAGGGCCAATTAGACATAAGGCCATTTTGGGTGGCCTTATTTTTCAAAATGCCACCTAATATTTTTTACTGAAATAAGGCCACAGTAGCTTTATTGTGCTTGGACAGTAGCTTTATTGTTCGTGGACAGTAGCTTTATTGTTCGTGGACAGTAGCTTTATTGTTATTGGGCAGTAGCTTTATTGGTCTTTGACAGTAGCTTTATTGGTTTTTTCGTATCCAGTATTGGACAGTAGCTTTATTGTTCGTGGACAGTAGCTTTATTGTTCTTCGACAGTAGCTTTAGTGTTCTTTAACAGTAGCTTTAGTGTTCTTTGCTTTATTGTGATGTTACAGTAGCTTTATTGTGCTTTGACAGTAGCTTTAGTGGTCTTCGACAATAGCTTTATTGGTCTTTGACAGTAGCTTTATTGGTTTTTTCGTATCCAGTGGCATTTTTGTAAATAATAGCAAAAAAAATGTGGTGGCATTTTTGTAAATATTGCGGTGGCATTTTTGTAAATATTAGTGGCCTTATTTCAGTAAAAAATGTTTGGTGGCTTTTTGAATAATAAGGTCACCCAAAGTGGCCTTATGGCTAATTTTTTATTAAAGTTATTGCAGAGAGAGTGAGATAGTTTTTTTTTTTTTTTCAATTTTGATTTTTTTTTATTTCCCTTTTTGTATTATTTTTTTCTTTTTTGTACTTTGACAATTTATCCCTGAAAAGTAAAAGTTGATTAAAGTTTTTTAAAATATAAGGGTTAGTTTGGTAAAAAGTTATGTTTTGATTTACAATATGGGTTTGCCTAAATAATATAGGGTTTTTATCATCAATGGGGTCTGAACTTTTCGTGACCGGACAGAATAGGGTCCGAACTTAAAAAACAATCAATTAGGTGCCTGAACTTAAAAAACCACATCAATGAGGTACATCCGTCCACGCACCGTCAATTTTTCGTTAAGTTTGGACACGTGTCAAATTTCCATAAGTTCAAACGAGTTTTTATCATGGTTGGGGTCTGAACTTTTCGTGACCGGACAAAATAGTACCTGAACTTAAAAAAACAAGTCATTTAGGTACTTCCGTTATATTTTCATCTAATCTCCGTAAAAAAATAAAAACAAATAAGACATTTCACAATACTTTCCAAAAAGAAATGTCTTTTGTGGCCTCAATTTTTTTTTTTTTTTTTTGTAAATTAATATTTTGACTTTCATAAATATTTTTCAAAAATATAAAAATCTAAAACAATTGAAAAAAAAAATCATTTTCTCTCTCCTCTCCCTCTACAACATTCGACACCACCACCTCAGGCCACCACTCCACCAACATAAGGAGAAGGTGCCGACGAGCCAAACCCACCCGGCTTCAAATTCCAAGGTTTTGTTCCAACGTCCTTCGGCCACTTCCAAACCTCCAAACCACTTGGGCTTTGAAGCCCTCCATCCCAGAATTCGTGTGGTACCTTCGGTTTTCAACATCGACCGCCGCATGTGGAATATCGACATCATTTATTTTTTTAGTTTCGGAACTTCCGGCATTGATATCTCCCGATCCACTTCGAATTGGACCTCAAGGTAGTTACTAAACGTGATCCTTAGGTTGTGCTCTACATGTTGATATAAAACTTTGTGGTATTTGAAGGTGGTTGACGGCGGTGCAGAGGGAGATGAGAGAGAGGTCGCGGGGAGAGAGAGAGAAATTTTTTATTTTTTTATTAGATAGTTATAGTTGTTAAATAATATATTTGCATATAATTTAACTAGTGGAACTTGTGTCTTGTTGGTTTAAGTGTAATGTTGTAATGGTGAGATGATTAGTTCGAATCCCACCCCAAACAATTGGTGAAATTTTTTTTTTGTTTATGGAAAGTATTGTGAAATATTTGATTTGGCCTTGTTTTTTACGGATGTTAAATGGAAATATAACGGAAGTACCTAAATGACTTGCTTTTGTAAGTTCAGGCACCTAATTGATTGTTTTTTAAGTTCAGGTACCATTTTGTCCGGTCGCGAAAAGTCCAGACCCCACCCATGATAAAAACCCCAAACAAAAGTGATTTTTTTTTTTTACGGAAAGTATTGTGAAATATCTTATTTGCCCTTGTTTTTGACGGAGGTTAGACGGAAGTACCTAAATGTCTTGCTTTTGTAAGTTCAGGCACCTAATTGATTATTTTTTAGGGCTAAATTCAATTTACTACCTTATATTTTACACTCAAAATCAATTCAGTCCCTGTACTTTCAATTTCATCAAAAACATTCTTATACTCTATAGATTTGATCAATGTAATCCAATTGTTAATTTTGAGATTTCTGATGAGGGCATTTTCGTCATTTTCGTCATAAACCCAAAACCAAAAAAAATCATCACTTTGCACCCAATGGGATTCGAACCCACAACATGGTGAGCACAAAGAAAACCCAACAACCACCACACCATAATCTGAACTTAGTATATTTATGACTTCAATAATATATATAGGGTATATACGATTCGAGTATAAAATAAAATAAAATATTTATTATTATTAGAAACAAAATAAAATAATTTCATACATTGAAACTTAGCATTATTTTATTTTAATGCTAACTTTCAATTTATGAAATTATTTTATTGTATTTCTATTAATAATAAATTATTTATTTTATTTTATTCACGTATATAACTCTATATATAATTAAAATAAAATATTTTATTTTATTTCTACTAATAATAAATTATTTATTTTATTTTATTGTCGTATCGTATATAACCTTATATACATATTTTATTTGTACTCTCGTACGAATAAAATATTTATTATTATTACTACTAAAATAAATAAGAATACAATAAATAAAATATTTATTATTATTAGACATAATAAAATAATATATTATTAGTGGAAATAAAATTAAATAATTTCATAAATTGAAAGTTAGCATTAAGAAAATAAAATATTTATTATTATTAGAAATAAAATAAATAATTTATTGCTAGTAGAAATAAAATAAAACGATTTCATAAATTGAAAGTTAACATTAAAATAAAATAATGCTAACTTTCAATGTATGAATTTATTTTATTTTGTTTATAATAATAAATTTTTATTTTATTTTATTCTTGAATCGTATATACCCTATATATATTATTGAAGCCACAAATATACTAAGTTGAGATTATGGTGTGGTGGTTGTTGGGTTTTGTTTGTGCCCACCATGTTGTGGGTTCGAATCCCATTGGGTGCAAAATGATGATTTTTTGTGGTTTAGGGTTTATGATGAAAATGACAAAAATGCCCTCATCAGAAATCTCAAAATTAGCAATTGGATGACATTGATCAAATATATAGAGTATAAGGGTGTTTTTGATGAAATTGAAAGTACAGGGACTGAATTGATTTTGAGTGTAAAGTACAAGGTAGTAAATTGAATTTAGCCCTATTTTTTAAGTTCGGACCCTATTTTGTCCGGTCGCGAAAAGTCCAGACACTACCCATGATAAAAACCCAATAATATATTATAGTTAGATGCTGCTTCCTTTTCTGTTGATGCAAGGATTAGAATATATTTGTGGAAAAAAGACGAGACATAATACAACAAAGAAAGACAAAAGACGTATCAATGGAGTTGTAGTACCAATTGACGTCCTTAAGCTACACAATAATTAATAGATGTATGTATATTTATTAAGACACATCAAACTACATAAGACGGTAGGTCGGCTTGGCAAGCAAGTGTTTGACTTTTGACATTGATAAGCCGACCTTCTCGGTCATGTCCATGTCTTGAGGTAGCAAGCCAGTTGGGAGCTCCCAGTTAAAGCAGTGCACCAGTTGTGCCAAAACTAGTCGAACTGTGGTTAGCCCTAATTGGAGACCCGGACACCCTCTTCGGCCAGACCCAAATGGGATGAGCTGAAAGTCATGTCCCCGGAGGTCAATATTGTTGTTCATGAACCTTTCAGGATAAAATTCCTCCACATTTTCTGACCAAACATTAGGATCTCTTCCAATAGTCCAAATGTTTACTATGATCCGCGACTTCTTGGGTATGTCGTATCCAGCAATTGTAATGTCCTCGATGGATTCATGTGGGACTAGTAATGGGGCAGTTGGGTGGAGTCTTAGGCTCTCTTTGACCACCATACTCAAGTAACTTAACTTTGGCAGATCAGTCTCTTCGACCATTCGGTCCATACCAATTACACTTTGGAGCTCTTTTTGGAGATTCTTCATGACCCTTGGATGCCTTAAGAGCTCGGCAAGGCTCCAAACAATTGTAGTGGCCGAAGTATCAAAAGCCCCCACGATCATGTCTAATAAGATGGCTTTCACTTTGGTTCGATCAAGATAATATACTTGCTCATCATTCGAGTTTAATGGTTGGTTCGTTAACGAAAGCAACACGTCTACAAAGTCCTCATGTTGGCCTTGTTTCCCACTCCTAGTCTTAGCAACTTGTTCATGGTCCTCAATCATCTTCTCCAAGAGTGAATCGATTGTCTTGCTCACTTTCTTTAAGCGTTTAGTCAATCCCTGGGAGAAAGGAAATAATGCATTATAAGATTAATATTCCATAGTATGGTTCTATATATGTTATAATATTTTGTTTAATACTCCAATCAGACCAAAGATAATGTTTAATACTCCAAGATTAGATCACCAAAAAAAGGCTACCATACTAAACTGTAGCAGGAAGGCAACAAATGCATCATAAAGTGTGCCCACCAAACGAAATAAATTAGGCTTAATTATCGAAACACCCTATGAACTTGGTATAAATTATCAATTTTCACTCTGAACTTGTAATTGATGAAATTAGCACCCTAAACTTCGCATAAATTGTCGATTTACATGCATCCTCTCTGTTTAAATTAACATTGTCCATCCAATTCTTTGGTGACATGGATTTTAGAGTGGACAAAAATAAATTTTTTACAGTTTATTAATATTAAAAAAAGTTATGGAATTTTACCAAAAAAAAACTTAACAACTTTGCTCGTATGAGTTGTGGTGGTACCTCAAAAAAAAATTTCTTTAAAATATTTTCCATGTGGCGCTAGCTTGACAATTATTTTGGTTACCAATAGGGGTAAATGACATGTCATCCACTAATAGAAAATATGGACGGAAAAGTTAAAAATTAACAGAAATGTTATAAATTGATAGTTTTCGTTAAGTTCAGGGTGTCAATTTCATCAATTGCAAGTTCAAGATGAAATTTGACCATTTATATCAAGTTTAAAGAGTGTTTTGGCAATTATGCCAATATATTAATGTGAGCAGAGTGAACAAATTGATGTTAGTACTACATATATTACATGCCACCAAGCACAATCAACACACTCCTAGCGGGCCCACATGACGTGTTGGAACCGGGCCATGACATCCGGCACCTAGCCCGATACCTGAGCTACCTCACCATGGTGGAAGCCGACCAAGACTTCGCCGGGAGGTGTCCCTCCCATGCTCGCCAAAAGGGTTCATGGCAAACAAATGAGACTTGCATCTCACATCGAAGAATTGTATTATGAGATGAGCTTCCTTATCTATAAAATGAACACTCTCCCTCTTAGTCATGGGTCCCTAGCCTGATCCATGAGCTTGTTATCCCATCACATGGGCTTGTACTTCTCTCTCAAACATACTAGTGGACACTCCAAGTGGACATAGCCTCTCCTCACGGGAGAGGTGCACCATTATACTTCTTGTGTCAAACTTGCATGCACAACACTTAGTCTCTACACACTAAACACTCGTACTAATGCCTAGGACCGACAGTCCATGCAACAACAATTAGCGCCGTCTGTGGGCTTTCGAGCAAAAAGTCATGTTGCTCGGCCATGTATGCATGCAAGCTCACTCGCCCGCCCATGATTACTTCATGCATTCTCACTGCACTCGTGCAGCAAGCTCACACATGATCCCATGATCACTCTTCATTCCACATGACACCCGGCCGTGTCTCTTGGTCAACCTCTCAGCCAATCAAACTCATGATCCACTCGGCCAAGCTAGCTCGGCCATGCATGACCCCATGGTCACTTTGCATGCAATTGATCGATCAAGACAGCCCAGGGCAATACTTGGTCAACCACTCGGCCGGTCCACCTTGATCAAACCCCTCATTAATTAAGGAGCCCTGGCATGGCGAATTGGTATGGTGGGATGAGCCTCCACAATTTATTTTTTCGCATTTTAACAATGACCTATTGGGTTTTCCTCAATTTCATTTTCGCTAGTTTTGTTCTTTGATGTTTGTTAGCTTTGGGAGGTTTCGGCTTGGTTCCCCTCTCTTGTATTCCTTCTATTTTAATTGATTTGGATGTTAGGGAGGGTACTCCTCTCCTACCACTCATCTTTTCAAAAAAAAAAAAAAAAAGGAGCCCTGGCATGGATACTTTGTGCACCTGCCCGTGCCAAAGATAAATCAGCATTACCTCGAGACCACTCTCTCGGCCGGTCCACCTTGATCAACTCTCATTAATCAAAGAGCTCATTCTTGTACTCACTGCACCCGTGCAGCAAGCTCCCTTGGAGATCAAGATTACTCTTCACACCCATCTCACCATGGCACACGGTCATGTTCCCGCTTGCACCACCCACGAGGTCGTCCGGACCCGGCAAGTTAAGTCGCCTCTCAAACCCGTCTGCGCAGCAATCATCTGATCATCATGACCAACTGATCTCACTAGTACAATTTCAGTGGCCGGCCTTCTTCGAGCAGCACCTGGCCGGGCACCCAAAACAGAACACTGCTTCTCAGGCCATTTCACGGTTCAAACCCAGTCGGGTTCCCAAACCCAATCCTCCAAACCCGGCCGGCCTCATCTTCACTCGTCCGAGCCAAATTTGCTCTCTACATTCGCTCGAACACCAGTCTCGACCGAGACTCCAATTACCAGATCGACCCAACTCTCGTTCGATCCATCCTCATCTTGGCCGTGCACCCATCTGCGGTCTCCGATCAACAAGAGAGTTCAGAAAATTGCCCGCCCGAGCTTCTGCACTGGTCATCTCGTCTGAGCTCTACGGCCTGATCAATTGATCACCTCGACCCACTTCTTCTTCAAGAAGCAAAACATAGCCATCTGCTATTTACACCCAGCCGGCCAGAGCATCCACAAGCCACTAGCCCAGAGACCAATTCAAGGCACGGCCGAGCTATTCAATTCCATAAGCTCGCTCGATCACGTCTCATCCGAGCATAGTCGTGCACAGCTCAAAAAATTTCAGCATACACGGTCGGCCGGCCTTCTTCGCTCGGACCCGCTTCCGAGACCACAAGCCTCTCAGACACATATTTATGGTGCTTCTCCCCCGAGCTCCTCTGCACGCTCTCACCTGCCTGCCCACGCTCTTGTCTGAGCTCTCTAGGAATTCAGCCAATTGCATGTCCGGCCTCATCTTCCCCAAGAAGCAAAACAGAGCAGCTTCTCTGGACACCCGGCCGGCCTCATCTTCACTCTCGTCCGAGCCACTCAAACTCAGACCCGTCCGAGATTTCACACGGCAGCTTGCCTCTCTATATCCGTCCGAGATAGCTAGCACTCGACACCATCACGGTCATCATCTCGGACGAGACCCCCCGACCTCATCTCTTGATCGATCAGGTCTGAGTCTTCCCAACTCTTAACCGGGCACACCTGGCTGGCACAATCAGATCCGCTCGCCTGAACTGACGGTCTCGTCCAAGCTCAACTCAGAGAGCTAAGCTCTCTCCCTCTATACTTACCAGCGAACACACTCGAACCGCCACTAGAGCAGACCAACTTGTCGGAACGGGTGAGACAGCGAGCACGCCGTCCGAGGGCACCTATCTCCGAGTTTTCGCTCGAGATTTTCTCACGGAGGCCTCCAATCCGGCTCATGTTCAATCTGACACACTACAAGCAAAACAGCTCTGGGCTATTCTATCTGAAAGCTCACAAACAGAGCTCAGGGTCGTATTAAATACGGTCAAGGCAAAAAAAGGAACTCTCGACCGAGAGCTTCCTAAAAAAATAAAAAAGGGTGGACAGCTCATTTGCTCTGGGTACCCGTGCGTGTACTTTGGACACCCAACCCACTCACTCTTTCAGCAACCACAGGACTACATACAAGATAAGTCATCTTACTCATGTTAGTCTATCAATTAAGCATGTTCAACATGTCTACAATTACAATTATAGCATGCTTTTCATACGTCCTTGACTATGCTAATCAGAACACGCCTATCACTCGAGCATATTATATTTTCAGTCAAAAGCATGTCCGGACATGTCATATGATTAAATATAACAATGTGGTTACTGCCTAGCTTTTAATTGTTAAGTTATCACCTACATGCTCTCATACATGCTTATATTTGTTTCAAGACTAACTGCACGCTTACGGTTGCACACTTAAAAATCACAATAACAGTATACACATGAGAGCATAATAATTGCAATTTCACAAGCTCAAAGGGCTTCCAAGCATGTCACACATGCAAAACAGTTGCTTTATCAAGCTAAAGTAATTCAATGATTTTTACATATATATATATATATATATATATATATATATATATATATATATATATATATATATACAGATACGTGTACTAATCATTTACTTTATTTTGGAGGATTTTCGATCGCTTCAACCGAGCATGTTTTTGGTTCGCTACACCATAACACTTCGCTCTGCGACACTTATTACGTCTCTTCCTATCGGCTCCAGATAAGTGCTCACATTTACGCTCTTTTATTTAAAGCTAACAATATGCTTTTAAACTTTTAAGCATGCCTACAATATGTGATAATACATGCTTAAATATGCTCATGCATCGTGACATATTACATATAAGCATATGCTATACACATGCTTACATTTAATTGCACTCTAATTAAATGCTTACATATATGCATCATTCCCGATACTTAATGGAACATGGAATTCTTCAGACATTGTTATTCCAATAGTTGAATTCCTTTCACGTTCCATTAACCATATCACTAAGGGACATGGGGGACTACCGCTCCTCACACATGCATACATCATTACGTGCACCTTGCGCATAGCGTACAACACGCTCACACAATAGTAAACTCGCTCGGATTTACTCTGACACACTCTTACTTGCCCCAGTCCAAGTAACTATGATACTATTTCAAGTGATTGTTCAGGCATCACCTCGATGCACGAGTTTTCAACTCTCTTCAATGCTCGGATACACTTTGTAAATGTTGACTTATTTTTAGTACAACATTGGATTATTCAAACCATTGTCTCCATCTTATTATATCCCTCAGATACTAATCACCAAGATGGAACAAACTTAATCCCTTTCTCCGTTTCCCTAAAAATAAGTCAAAATATTTCACCTCACAAACGAGATATACAATTTCCTTCAAAGGATTAAGCCTCGCACCCGTGCGAGCCCCATAGCTCTTCAGTTATGGTACTTAAGCCTCGCACACGTGCGAGCCCCATAGCCCTTCAATTATGGTACTTAAGCCTCGCACCCGTGCGAGCCCAATAGCTCTTCAGTTATGGTACTTAAGCCTCGCACCCGTGTGAGCCCCATAGCTCTTCAGTTATGATACTTAAGCCTCGCACTCGTGCGAGCACTATGGCCCTTCGACTATGGGATTCAAGCCTCGCACTCATGCGAGCACTATGGCCCTCCGGCTATGGGATTCAAGCCTCGCACTCGTGCGAGAATCGTATCTAAAAACCATAGGTTTGGTTTTCAGCTATGGGATTCACACCTCGCACCTGTGCGAGGACCATGGCTTTTTAGCTATGGGCCCCAAGCCTCGCGCCTTCGCGAGCAAAAGAGCTTTTCAGCTCATCCTACAGGGTCTATTACCCTCGACCAATTGGTCGAAGTGCGCTAATCAGCAACATCATCTTTTCAGCTATGTATCCCTCGGATTAACTTTTGCATCCGTGCAAACATTTACGGTTCGAACCTCACGGCTCCATGAGCCCTTGCATGAGTTGCATCCGTGCAACTGTCAAACTTGAAAGCCAAAGAAACTTTCCAAGACGACAACCGTAGGCGTGCGGCTATAGCTATTGCGCATACCAGCTTACTAGGCTCGTGCATTCTACCGAATCCACGTTCTAAAGGCCGCCTAGTCTATCCATCCTCCTCGATTTCATAAAGGCGAAACTTGGGGGACTATCGGGGCTAGTCAAACAGGGCTGCTACATCTTGCGGATATAGCACACGGCCGACAACACACCGACATCCTACCTCAACAGACTGGTCCTCGAGTCTCCTTTGATTGAGGACTTGGGGGACTACTAGGATTAGGCAAACACGGCCACTATATCCTTCGCATATAGTACACGGCCACCTAGTCTATCTATCGTCCTCGACTTTCTTAAAAGTGAAACTTGGGGGACTACTAGGATTAGTTACACAGGGCTACTATATCTTACGAATATAGCCTACAACCAAACTCAAGGCTACCGTACCTCTCGGCTACGGCAAACTGCCATTTACAAACCCGCCCGAGATATTCTTACTCAGGTCTAAGGGTACATCCCGTCTAAAACACTTGGTAGGGGTTTAACCCTTACAGGACTACCATCGCGCATACTAAAATCCGGGCAGGACAAGTGTGACTTGTCCCTAACGATGTTTGCACGTGCCTTTACGGCATCTTCGAGATTCACCCTCAAGCCCTCACTTGCATTAATGGAAAATTGAATTCTTCTATCAGCTACTGTTGTTCCAACAATTGAATTCTTTTCACATTACATTAATACAACCAAACGCAAACTCACACGGGCTCGGGCTCGTGCTCGCTTTACACTCACGAGCTCTAAAACTCATGTCTTTCTGACAAACAAGCTTTTCGGAACCACGTCTCATATGCACTTCACATGCATATCAAACTTGCACAAACATGTGTAACACGATACACGCAACACACATTAAAACGTGCACACTCTACAATACATGCATACATGCATCATTATGCACCTTACACTTAATATATCCATGATATATTATTTATACATTTGACTTTTACGTCACATTTTGATTGCCTCGCGCAATCCATACTTACCTCATATGTACTTCTTGCTCTTTTCTCTCTTTGACAGGAACTCCATACAACTTGCTTGTATCTCCTTTTGGCACCGACATGGCATGCTTACTTGGCGAGACTTGGCATGGCGCTTCTTCTTTGAGGACTTGGGGGACTATTATGAGTAGGACCTCGCCCGTTTGTCACTTGTACTTAGCGACATCAGAGTTTCAACTCCCCAACCAAGAAGACCCTCTTACTTGAGGACTTGGGGGACCTGTTACCAAGAAGACCCTCTACATATATTACATGCCACCAAGCATAATCAACACACTCTTAGTGGGCCCACATGACGTGTGGGACCCAGGCCATGACATCCGGCACCTAGCCCGACACCCAAGCTACCTCACCATGGTGGAAGCCGACCAAGACCTCGCCGGGAGGCGTCCCTCCCATGCTCACCAAAAGGGTTCACGACAAACAAATGGGACTCGCATCCCACATCGAAGAATTGTATTATGAGAGGAGTTTCCTTATCTATAAAATGAACACTCTCCCTCTTAGTCATGGATCCCTAGTCTGATTTATGAGTTTGTTATCCTATCACATGGGCTTGTACTTCTCTCTCAAACATACTAGTGGACATTCCAAGTGGACATAGCCTCTCCTCACGGGAGAGGTGAACCACTATACTTCTTGTGCCAACCTTGCATGCACAACACTTAGTTTCTACACACTAAACACTCGTACTAATGCCTAGGACCGACAGTCCATGCAACAACAATTGACACCCTGAATTTGGCAAAATACGCGGTTGCGGAACTACACTGAGGCCAAGGGTGCCCCCCCCCCCCCCCCCCCCCCAATTTCTTTGATACAACCCTTAAATAGTAATATAGTATATATAAAACTTTGGTGAGTAGTATATAGCATATATATAAAACCTTGTTTGAGTGAGTCCTGCCCCCCCCCCCCCAAGAGTTTCTTTGAAACAACATTTATGACTCGGTCAAACTCTTTAAACTCTTCTAATAATCACAAACATATACAATTCCTAAAACCTTGGTGCTTTTTTGTTTTGTATATCTTCTGGTGTGTAGGATTTTTGCTTCCTTTATTATTTATTTATATATATACACACACTTAAAAATTATATGCTATATAATAGATTTTAGTATACGACTTTCCCGAATTAATTACGGTTTAATCATAGTTGACTTTTAATTTTTAAGGTTGGTTCTTTATACGTAATCTCGCATCGTGTGAAATTTTTTTTAAGGCTCTATTAGATCGATGTTTCCGAGTGGCTTTTTTAGGCTTTGTATGAAATCTAAAGATGACTTATGATATATATGGCCCCCCTAACCTAAAATCCTAGCTCCGCCCCTGAAAATACATGATCTAATTATCTTATCATAAACGAGTGAACAAATTGACAACTTGGCAAAATACATGATCTTCTTATCTCATCTGATCATAACCACTATATCTTCTTTAGTCTACAACACTACACTGACATGAAGCTCGTCTATCTTTCTATCGGTTTATATAACATTAATCATCCAAGAGAAATGACTATAGGAGAAGAATTAGATTTGACATACCTGAATGTCAAGTGCACTAAGGCAAGGAACAAAATCGGATATATTGAAAGCCCCCATCAAGAAAACCCCTTCCTCAACAATGGCTTTTATATCAAACCTATCATCTTTGTTGCGACCCAATACCATCCTATACGTTATGTCCTCATTCATCGCACCAATCTTCTCACTAACGTCCACAACTCCACCTTCCTCTGCATCTTTTCTCAGCTTTCTCACCAACACTCCTAGCTCCTCCCTTCTCAGTGGCATGAAAGCCTCGATTTTCGTTGGACATAAAAACTGAAGCGTGCAAAGCTTCCTCACATGGCGCCAATACGGACCGTATGCCGAAAAGGCCATGCCCTTTGTGCCGTAAGACATGTATTCGGAGGCTTGGATTTTGGGTCGGCTTGCAAAATTGGTGTCATGGGTTTTGAGGAATAGCTCTGCAGCTTTTGGGGAGGAGACTACTATGGTGGGTATGTTGCCAAGACGAATGAACATTATGTGTCCATATTTTTTGGCCAAGTGTTGGAGGCTTCGGTGTGGGAGGTTGCTTAGCATATGGAGGTTACCGATTATTGGTAGTGATCGAGGGCCGGGTGGTAGTTTTTGGTGTTTGGATTTTGAGGAGGCTGTGATGAGAGACCACAGGCATGTGAGAAGAACCAGGAAGACGGCTATTATTGTTGAAGGACTCATTGTTTGTGGCTTTCTGTGTTTGTATTGAGTTGAGACTTGAGAGAGAGAGATATGGGACATTTGCGTCATGAGAAGCTCATGCATGGACTCATATTTATACTGTTGGACATGGTATAATTAAGAGGTGATAGTGTTCCAAGAGGTCACCGGCCATTTGTGATTTTGGCATTCACGAAATAAAATTTGCATGGATGAGGACTAGACGTGTATGGGTGGATGTCTGGATGAGATGAAAAGTTTGACCGCAAACAAACGTACAAATGTAGCTTGAAATATTGAAGAACTTGTCTACTTTGATTAATACCTATCAGCACTATGGTTCCTCTCACTACTAGAAATCATGGCTCTCTCTGCCAAAAAAAGAAATCATGGCTGTAGGCCTGTAGTGAGTCCTATTAGGGTACCTGTTATTTTCTGGCTTAATTGCTTCGGATAGGAAAATCTAGATAGCAATAATGATACATGTTGGCAACCTGGCAGGACAGCAATGTTCTTATTTGACAGTGACTCATATCCAATAAGTCCTTAATGATGCTCCAACAAAATGTTTATGCTTCTAACCAACCCATGTGGTTGAGTTGGCACGGATGCAAGGTTGGGAACCCCCCAACCTGAGTTCGATCCCCAACTTAGCACACATGGGCACATATTTATTATGTGAAGATTGGCCAACTAGTTTGAGGGACCCGCTGTGAGTGAGTTCGTGCACTAGCGACCGAGAGATTAGTCTGACATTAAGGTTTGGCTCCGCAATACCCCGGTAATGGGTGAGCGGGATGGGCTGCTGGGATACTCGTCGGGGGCTTCGGCCTAAATTGCATGTGTTCTTAGATGGGTGCTGGTTCCTGACCGGCCCATCTCCAATGGATCAAAAAAAAAAAAATGTTTATGCTTCCAATCATGAATAGTAATCTGTATTAATTAAGAGAATCTGTATTAATTAAGAGAATAAAGGTTAGGGGGTTAAATTTTTGAAAATCCAGCATTTGCCCTTCTTTGATTAAAATGCTTTGATTGAAAAATATATCAAGCAAGGGTAGAACAGTAAAACATATGTATTAATTAAGAGAATAAAAGTTAGGAGGTTAAATTTTTGAAAACCCAGCATTTATACCCTTCTTTGATTAAGATGCTTTGATTGAAAAATATATCAAGCAAGGGTAAAACAGTAAAATCATCCATACAATCAGACATATGGCAACTCACGTGTGGCTAAAACTGAAGCAAAAAACCATTCCAAAACAGGCTTGGCCACGTTCAACATACATGGCAGGGAAAAAAATATACTAAAACAGCATTAACACACGACTAAATAGCAGTTCCAACTGCAAATACATCCAACTACATCTACCACTAACTGGCCGCCATAGTCCATTTCTTCATGGCCCATGTTTTAACTTTTAAGCTTATTCCTCCTCTTCACAGAAGGTAGCATCCACATCCTTGAAGACCATTTTCACGGCAGGTCCCTTTTCATTCCCATCGACCATGGCTTATTTGTTTTGCTACTGACTATATATTGTTCTCTGTGTATAGGTTCTGTAGATGATTGACTTCATATTTCTTTGACGTCCTTCGCGGGTTCTGGAGGTCTCACGTTTTGCAGGTGCATCACAAAGGTCCAAATTCAATTTCTAGGTCAGGTAACTCAGAAATAGGCCAAATAAAGAAAAGAAACTCGACTGAACTCTTCATTGACTTTATATTCTTCTCTGTACACAGGTATATCCTTAAGGTTTTGGAGGTGAAATACTGACGTTCAAATTCAACTTTTACAGGCAAACCAAAGAAAAAGACAAAAAATATATCAACTTCGACTAAACCCTTCACTGTTTTATATATTCTTCTTAAAGGTGAATCTCAGGGGTTCAAATTCAACTTTTACAGCAGGTAACAGATAAAATATCAATTTATATTCACTTTTAAATCCAAAAGTACATGAATTTTAACAAAAAATTTTGAAAGTATGAAATACATAAGTATATTTAAAAAAAATACGTCAATACGTATATTATTCAAATATTATATGGAACATGCTGTCATCTCATACCAACCCCTACAGTTTCTCGAGAGTAATGTCCCAAAATAGTCCGGAAATCATTAAATGAGTGTAGTCCCAAGCCAAACTCACATACTCAAATACAAAACTCACTAGGGTCCCAAATCCAAACCCAAAAAGAAAACCTATACCCAAACTAGAGGCGCAACCTGAATCCAAACTATCGCACATCCCCAAGAGCCCCATGCAACCAACAACTGATCCATGCCCCGACCTAGCCCAAAAGCTAGATAGGTAGATTAGCTAGGTAGATATATTTGTAAATTAATAAACGTGTAGGTATATATATATATATATATATATATATATATATATATAGTTAGATTCTGCTTACTTTTCTGTTGATGCAAGGACTAGAATATATGTGAAAAAAATACGAGACATAATACAATAAAGAAGACGAAGGATGTAACAATGAAGTTGTAGTACCAAGTGACGTCCTCAAGCTACCTAATACTAGATGTATGAATGTTTATTGAGACACATCAAACTAGCTACATAAGACGGTAGGTCGGCTTGGCAAGCAAGTGTTTGGCTTTTGACATTGATAAGCCGAACTTCTCGGTCATGTCCAAATCTTGAGGTAGCAAGCCAGTTGGGAGCTCCCAGTTAAAGCAGTGCACCAGTTGTGCCAAAACTAGTCGAACTGTGGTTAGCCCTAATTGCAAACCCGGACACCCTCTTCGGCCAGACCCAAATGGGATGAGCTGAAAGTCATGTCCCCGGAGGTCAATATTGTTGTTCATGAATCTTTCAGGATAAAATTCCTCCACATTTTCTGACCAAACATTAGGATCTCTTCCAATGGTCCAAATGTTTACTATGATCCGTGATTTCTTAGGTATGTCATATCCATCAATTGTAATGTCCTCGATGGATTCATGTGGGACTAGTAGTGGTGCAACTGGGTGTAGTCTTAAGCTCTCCTTGACCACCATACTCAAGTAACTTAACTTTGGCAGATCAACCTCTTCCACCATTCGGTCCATACCAATCGCACTTTGGAGCTCTTCTTGGAGATTCTTCATGACCCTTGAATGCCTTAAGAGCTCAGCAAGGCTCCAAATAATTGTAGTGGCCGAAGTATCAAAAGCCGCTGCGATCATGTCTAATAAGATGGCTTTCACATTTGTTCGATCAAGATAATGTGCTTGCTCGTCATCCGAGTTTAACGGTTGGTTCGTTAACGAAAGCAACACGTCTACAAAGTCCTTATGTTGGCCTTGTTTCCCACTCCTAGTCTTAGCAACTTGTTCATGGTCCTCAATTATCTTCTCCAAGAGTGGATCCATTGTCTTGCTCACTTTCTTTAAGCGCTTGGTCAATCCCTAAGAGAAAGGAAATAATATATGCATTATAAGATTTCATAGTATGGTCCTATATATGTTATAATATTTTGTTTAATACTCCAATCAGACCAAAGAAAATGTTTAATATTCCAATATCATATCATCAGATCACCAGAAAATGGCTACCCTGCTAAACTTTAGCTGGAAGGCAACAAATGCATCGTAAAGTGTGCCCACCAAACGAAATAATTAGGCTTAAATATATATATGCCCAAACACCCCTTAATTTCGGTATAAATTGTCAATTTTCACTCTGAACTTGCAATTGATGAAACTGACGCTCTAAACTTCGCATAAATTGTTGAGTTACACCCTCTCCATTAAAATTAACATTTTCCAACAATTCTTTGGTGACATGGATTTTAGAACAAAAAATAACTTTTTTACAGTTTATTATTATTATTAAAAAAAATTATGAATTTTACCAAAAAAAAACTTAATAACTTTGCTCGTATGAGTTGTGGTGCTACCTCGAAAGAAAAAAAAACTTTCTTTTCATTTACTCAATTTTATTAAAATTTGCATTTTTTTTAATATTTGCCATGTAGCGCCTACTTGACAATTATTTTAGTTACCAATAGGATCCTGCAAATGACATGTCATCCACTAATAGAAATTAGAAAATATGAATAGAAAAGTTGAAAATTAACGGAAATAGGGTAAACTGACAATTTTTGCCAAGTTCAGATTGTCAATTTCATTAATTGCAAGTGCATGGTGGAATTTGACGATTTATATCAAGTTTAAGGAGTGTTTTTGACAATTATGTCAATAAATTAATGTGATCTTCTTATACGTATGGGCATATGGCTCAACAAAATACATGATCTTCTTATCTTATGGTAAACGAGTGAACAAATTGACAACGACTATGAAATGGTTACAGGTTTCTTACGCTGACTTTTATTATTTTTTTGACCCTAATAAAAGTCACCTATACTGCTATACGTACAACTGGGTTCCATGGAGATGTTGTGTGGTTGGTTCAGATAGTCTTTTGTATTCGAAAAGTCTTTGATATTGATTAGTGTTGTAGACCAATCTTCTTTAGTCTACAACATTGACACGGAGCTCGTCTATCTTTCTATCGGTTGATATAACATTAATCATCCAACTATGCAAGAGAAATGACTACGGGAAAAGAGTTAGATTTGGCATACCTGAATGTCAAGTGCACTAAGGCAAGGAACAAAATCGGATATATTAAAAGCCCCAATCAAGAAAATCGCTTCCTCAACAATGGCTTTTAAATCAAACCTATCATCATTGTTGCGACCCAATACCATCCTATATGTTATGTCCTCATTCATTGCACCAATCTTCTCACTAACGTCCACAACTCCACCTTCCTCTGCAGCTTTTCTCAGCTTTCTCACCAACACTCCTAGCTCCTCCCTTCTCAGCGGCTTGAAAGCCTCGATTTTCGTTGGACATAAAAGCTGAAGCGTGCAAAGCTTCCTCACATGGCGCCAGTACGGACCGTATGCCGAAAAGGCCATGCCCTTTGTGCCGTAGGACATGTATTCAGAAGCTTGGATTTTGGGTCGGCTTGCAAAATTGGTGTCATGGGTTTTGAGGAATAGCTCTGCAGCTTTTGGGGAGGAGACTACTATGGTGGGTACGTTGCCAAGACGAATGGACATTATGTGTCCATATTTTTTGGCCAAGTGTTGGAGGCTTCTGTGTGGGAGGTTGCCTAGCATATGGAGGTTACCGATTATTGGTAGTGATCGAGGGCCGGGTGGTAGTTTTTGGTATTTGGATTTTGAGGAGGCTGTGATGAGAGACCAGAGGCATGTGAGAAGAACCAGGAGGATGGCTATTATTGTTGAAGGACTCATTGTTTCTGGCTTTCTGTGTTGTATTGAGTTGAGACTTGAGAGAGAGATATGGGACATTTGCGTCCTGAGAAGCTCATGGAATCATATTTATACTGCTAGAAATTAAGAGGTGATATTGTTCCACGAGGACTATGCAAATTTGCATGGATGAAGGGTAGGACTATGAATTGAAAGTATGAATAAGGGCTAATATGTAAATAACCAAATCTTCATCTTCATTTTAAATGTGTAAATTGAAAAAAACAATTATGATATTTAAAATACTTATTCATATATTTTTAAATGTTAATTAGGGTCCTTGACCAACAAGGACAAAGATAGGGAAATATTGTCCACCAAGTCTGCTATAGTAAAAATTTGTCCATCAAGGACAGAAATATCTCGAAATTCACTATAGCGAAATGAACAATGACCATAATTTTTATTGTGGTCAATAAAATCCATTGTTCACCCATTTTTATTGACCACAATAAAAAAATTTAGGAACGTTCACCAAGTTTTTATTGACCTCAATAAAAAATTTTAGGAACAATAATTTTTATTGTGGTCAATAAAATCTACTGTTCACCCAGTTTTTATTGACCACAATAAAAATTACTCTTCACCCAGTTTTTATTGAACACAATAAAAATTACTGTTTACTCCGATACAGTGAATTTTCAAATATTTATGTCCTTGATGGGCAATGCAGTACGTACTGTAGCAAAACTTAATGGACAAAAAGTTGCCACGTTTGGACCTATGAGGTATTTACCTTTATAAAATGGGGATGAAAAGTTTTGTCGGCATATTTTGTCCTCATCATAGGAGGACAATGGGGAGAGACATGTATATGGGTGGATGGGATGAAAAATTACAAAAGTACAAATGTAGCTTGAAATATTGAAGAACTTGTCTATTTTGATTAATAACTATCCGCACTATGATTCATCTCACTACTAGAAATCAGGGCTGCGGATAGCCACCCACGTTGATCGTGAGTCCTATTAGGGTCCCTGTTATTTTCTGGCTTAATTGCTTCGGGTAGGAAAATCTAGAGTAAGAATAATGATATTGATAATGTGTCGGCATGCTAGCAATGTTCTTTGGGATGGTTAAGTCAAATTTGACAGTGACTCATAATTAATGTCAATACTCATTAGCACTGTTCACAGAGACATCTCCGCCACCACGGCACCACCTGTTGGCTGTTCTCACTTCCAATTTCAATTTCAAAGGACACCAGAAAATGGCGGAAAAACAGGAGTGCCGTAGCTTGCCGTCGGAGATCATACCCGAGATTCTGTCGTGGCCGGTTACCAGTCAAGTCTTTATGTCTCTTCTGGTATGTATCCAAATCATGGCTTTGTGATAATCTAAATCTTTTTTTTTGGTCTGGAAATGTGTATTATAATCTAAATCTAATTGGTTGTCTTTGATTGAAACATTATGTCAGGCTTCAAGTTTTCGCATATCAAGTTTATTGGTTACCATATGGACAATCTGTTTGAGCGTATGGAAATTTGAGATATAAGAAAAACACCAGAATAATCATGAGAACTATTGCTCCATTAATTGTAATTACCATCGTGAAAAGAAACCTTGATATATATTTCATTATGTTATATATCTTAGTGGCCCATGTTTTGTTAAGAATATTTTGTTTTAGTCCATCAGTAGAATCAATGACGTCCAGGTGATAATTAAGATTTAGCAGTTGATTTAAACCAGTGAGTCATAAGATTCAGTTATGTTGAATCTTATGTTGGCTAGTTTCATACTACTCATGTCTCACTGATTTTGGGTGCTAATCATTTCATCAGATTCAAGTGCCTTTATGTACCCAGATGAAAATGGATTCCTTCAACCTGTTAAATTGCATTCCAGATTATTTTAGGCCCTATTTCTAGAAGGATCGGAGTGAAATTATTCATACTCCGCTATTTACATTCCACACTCCGATCCCTCTAGAAATAGGGCCGGTCATATTATGAATGTATAATGGAACTACAATAATAGATCGGAGTGAAATTATCCATACTCCGCTATTGGTAATAAAGAACTATAATGGATCGGAGTAGGGCTGGTCATATTATCAATGCACCGGTTATATTTTGATGGACCAATTGGTAAGTCCCACCTTGGTCTACCAATCCAAATTGCTAATTCTTAGCAACTGAATGGCTCGACCAACAGCAGTGGGTCCCTTCCTCAAGTGGGTCTTGCTGCCTGTTGATGCATGAAATTTCCGGAGAGAGATCCACCAACAAAAAATTTTCCCTCCATTGAATTCTTGAGAAGAATGGACACGTAATTGAAGAGGTGAGGAGGGACCTGCAAAGCAAAAACACTCTGATGCCAAAGTCAGTCCCCATTCAATAAGAGCATAAAGTAAAATCAAGCAGATACTTGTTACCGTCATCTCATTCTATATTCTGATTCCTATCATATCATGATCTCAATCCCCCGTCTCTATTGATTGTTCATGAATTTATAGTGCAAGTAACCTTGGTCCTTACTCCATGGTTCTTGGCCCTCAATTCATGGTTGTAGTGGGAAGATTGGTGTTTTCACGTCCTCCTAAACTGTTTTCCCAAGTCTCTAAGCAGCTCCTATATTTTGGGAGTCTGTTGCGTACTCTCTACGAAGTTCGGATGAGCCCCTCGGACTTTTCTTTTGGACTTCGCCCTCGGACATTTCCCTCAAACTTCGCCCTCGGACAAAAAGGCTTCCTCAACTAGTTTTTTGCTTGTGCGATTTTTATTCCCACATACTGCCTTTCTTTAATTTTTTTTTCTGTCTGACTAGTGTGGCCCACTCATTAAAATAATATAGAGTTTGCAAATGATAAACAAATTTGACGGCTCCAATTAATTCATTTAATATCAAGGGTCTAGCTTTACCCCTTCAAAAAAATTCTAGAGTAAGATCTAGTCGTTGGAATTCCAACGGCTGAAATATAGAGACAATATTAAATGAACTTTTTTTTTTTATCTTTGAACGGAAAAAAAAAAACAAAAATGACAAAAAAAATCTCAAATAATTTCAAAAAATTCAATGAATTCTGAAAAACTTCGAATTCGAGATATGTATTTTCAAACGTAACATAATCAAATATTCCGAGAGTATACAAGATGTTCAAATAATGTATTGGCATTAAAATTGTCTTTTATTGTTGCATTTGAAAACTGAAGGCAATTGCCAATTTTGATGAATAGTGAATTGACAAATTGCTAATTGGCCTTGGCGGATGGGTGCATTTGCTTTTAGACCCCCATTGTCAGGTACTCAAGTACACAAATCTTAAGCACTAGAGTTATCAACCAGTTTTTCAAATTACTTTATTGACTTAAGCATCAGAGAGTCTTTAGTCAGTGCCCATTTGTTCGTTTTCTATTGAAGGCTTTAGTGGACGATCAGGTTGGTCATGCTGACCTCATTTGGAGAATTTGTGGACGACAACCTCCACGTGGTCCAAGTAATTGCTCAACCTATGCCCATTTACGCAATGAAGTGTTATCTATTCCCCAAATCCTTTTGCAATGACATAAATCAACTATGTGCTCAATGGATGATATTGAGGAAAAAAAGAATAATACATGGCGAGCCAAGGACTTCTTGTACCACCCAAAAATAGGCAGGGTTTGAATTTTCGTCAACCTTTTGCCTTCAGTTTAGCTATGAAGCTGGATGACGACTTCTCCAAAACCTCAGCTCTCTAATTGCATGTTTACTAATGGCCAATATTTTCCATCTTCTTCATTGAAGGGTGCAACTTTTGATGATAATTCGTCATATCCATGACACTGTTTTGTTTACTTGAAGCCCGACAAGTTATAAAATTGAAGTCCAAATGGCAAGTGTGTAACGATGCATCAAATAATATTTAGAGTGATTAAACCACCAGTTCGAATTTCTTCACCCCCAGCCGGTAAATAATGTTTTTTTTTTTTAAATTTTGATATGGGATTTAAAATTTCATTCATGAAATAACTCGGATAGATGAATACAAGACTCAAGGGGTTTATAGTGGGCCTCATTAAAGCCTTGCCCAAGTAACAAGAAGTTTTGCTATTGATTACAAGACTCGGAGGTACATAATGGCTAACGGCGCAATAGTTCAGGTATTACCAGACTCTCTAAACATTTGTAGGTATCAAAAAGTACATTTCGTGATAATTCATGTATTATTTGGAGATTTTACTCTATTATATTTCATAATTGAATATTAATTTATGATTTTAAAAAAAAATTAAGGAGATCGTGTGAGGAAATTAAAAAAATTCAATAGAATTGCTCAATAATCTATGGAGGTTAGAGAAAAAAATATTAATTAACTTTTTTTTTCTCTCTCAATAAAAAAATTAATGAAGGTATAATCGTATAAGTGAGTAATATAGTGTTTTTATATAAATTATATGACTAAGGTTATTTAATAATTTAAAAGTGAGTTTATAGAGAAAATCTTGTAATTTGAAATATGAAGTGAGGTGTAAAAAGTATAGAAAGCAAGTGAAAAAAATTGGAGGTTCTAATAGTAAAATTCTTTATTGTGCTTCCGGCCACAAGATCAGCTACCCCGGCTCTCTTCAGTCCCATGACTACTCCCATCTTTTACTTGCTTTCATCTTTAGCCACTTAACAGAAACCCTAGCCACCACTCTCCGCCTCCTTTTTGCTGCTCCATCAGCTCATCACTTCGAATCTCGATGACGGTGTGTCGTAGCTTGCCGTTGGAGATCATACGTGAGATTCTTTCGCGGTTGCCAGTCAAGTCCTTATGTCGATTCAGGTGTGTATCAAAGTCTTGGCTTTCGCTAATCTTAGACCCCCATTTTGTGAAGATGCATTTCAACAAAGCCATCGAGAACGAGGATGTGTTTTACCAAAGAAGAAAACTCTTATTCACTAATGAAGAATTTGATTCAATTTACTCGTTTGACCTAGATTATTTTCTTAATCATTATGATGATCAATTTCTGAAGGGTCTTGGTAACTATATCAATGTTGGTGTTATTGGTGAAGATTATGATGGTGATGTAATGGTCACTACACTCAAACTGCCCGGTATACGGGTATCGAAATATTTCAGTCAGAGTTGGTCCTTGGAGTCTTTCTGCTATGGCTTAGTGTTATTTAAATTAGATTCGAAGTTATATGTGGCTAACCCAGCAATAAGGGAATATAAGAAACTGCCAGCTCCTTGTGCAGAGTTGGGTCCTGAACCATCATCTTCTGGATTGGCATCATCTTCCGGATTGGGGTTCGGTTTTGATCACTCTACTAATGATTTCAAAGTGGTTAAATGGTGGTCCTTGAAAGATGGAATTAAGTTTAGTGTCTATACATTGAAAACCGGTTCTTGGCGACCAATTCAAAGGCAATTTCCCTACACAACTGCTGCTGCTTTTGGTGGTACTGGGATCCTGCTGAATGGAGGACTGCATTGGTTGATGAAGAGACTGGAAGATAAATCACGGGTGATTGTATCTCTACTTTTAGCAGATAATGAGGTTCGCGAAATTCCACTGCCGCCTGATTTAAATGATGTCGGAGACTGGGATGATCTGCAATTGGGACTGTTCTTCAAAGAGAGCCTCTGTATAGCTTGTACTGTTGTCGAATTTGTAGATGAAACTACTGTAACAAGCAATAATCACTTTTGGGTTATGAAGGAATATGGGGTGGGGGAGTCTTGGACTAAAAGAAAATTCTCCTATGATGTTGCATTTTCTTTATTACCTTCCGGTTACTGGAGGGAGAATCATCTTCTCTTCTGGTCCAGGGTAAGTCAGGAGTTGGGTATGTACAATTTTAATGATTTAAGCTGTCGAGATGTATGGATTCCCGGGTTTCCAATAGTTACTGGGGCTGGTTTCTACTTGGAGAGCCTTGTTTCGCTGGATTAGCATCGCAATGCTGACTCAGAGCATCCAGCATGAGAGGAATGTTGGCAGGATACTGGAGGAGGTAAAGAAGATGAACCCGCTCTGTTTCTTGTTTGTTTTGAATTATTGTCAATGTTTTGGAATTTCTTTCGATTACCATATGTTTTCCTAATTCTATTTTCTGTTACCCTTTGCCTTTTCTACTGTTACAATCTTGCTAGATACTCAATAGCGAAACTTCTTTCATAGATGCAAAAGTCATTAATGTTTTTTTAGTCTCATGTTACTCATAATATCCTTTTGATATTCTGAAGCTAATTGGTTGTCTTTGATTGAAACATAAACAGTAGCAGAATATATTTTTGATAATCTAAAGCTAATTGGTTGTCTTTGACTGAAAGATAAACAGTAGTGGATAATTTGTTTATAATAATATAAAGCTAATTGGTTGTCTATGATTGAAACTTAAGCAGTAGCAGTGTCAAGCTTCAAGTTTTCCCATAACTTCATAAGCAGTAGCATATGGACAATCTATTTGAGCTTATGGAATTTGAGATATAGGAAAAACACCAGAATAATCATGAGAAGTATTGCTCAATTGTACCTACTGTCATGAAAAGCAACCTTGTCATATAACACATGAAGTTTCTTATAAGATCCCCCTTCTACTATTGGCTTCAATGGTGCTATATATATATATATATATATATATATATATATATATATCAGTGGTCCATGTCTTGTCAACAATATTTTGGTCAGTAGAAATGTAGAACCTATGTGGGTTATGACATTTTTTCTGAAATATAAGATAGGCCTTGTGACTTTTCCTGTGGTGAACCTTCTGAGTTACAATAAATATAGGTTATGTGTCAAATAGTTTTGCCTGTTATATCATAATTGTAATTTCACTAATAATAATAAACCTTTATCAGGTGATTTAAACAAGTGAACCCTTTTGATAGTCCTACAATTGAAATTTGACCTTGAAGGGACATCTGAGTAGAAGATTTGTAGCTCCAAGACTTAGTATAGTGATGGTAGTGTTGATTTTACAGTAAAGCAAAAATTAAAAGATATTCTAGAACCAAGAAGTTTTTCCATGAATATCTGTTGGAAAACAATTTACGAGACTCTTTTGCTCTTGGTGCCTAGCATACATTGACATGTGACTCATTTGCAATCTGATTGTCAATATATGGTGATGAATCTAATGATAATGATTCCTTAGAACTCATTTTTTTTGTCATCAGTTTTACATTTTAAAGTTTAGTTGTGATTTAATATTTGGACGAAGGATGCTCAGAACAGGTGAATTCATTGTGAGCACTCTTTGTGGCTTTCCTATTTGGCATGAGATTGTGTTTGATGAACTTTGACATAATTGCCATGTTTCTTTTGTGGTTCAGGTACACTGTTGTTGTCTTTTAGATGCTGACTTTTGTGGTGCAAGACCGTAGTTTATGGTTGGTTTATCTTTGAGGAACGTTTCAGTTATTAGTAAGAAAATATTACTGTAGAAGAATGATGAACATGAAATTGAGACATTATGTTGAATCTTATGTTGACTAGTTTCATACTTCTCATTTCTCACTGATTTTGGGTACTTCTGATTCCTTCATATTCCAGTTGTAATATATGCACTCTACTCTAATACACAAAATGGGGTACCTGTGTTTAATCTAGTTTGCCTTAAAGCACGACCGGTAATTTCATCAAGAATTGCATTCCAAGCAATGCAGGAGATCATCATGAGCTTTTAGTTTCTGGTTGTAAGAAAAAATAAATCAAAAGCGAGAGTCGAAATCTTGATCCACTCAAGGAGTGTACAAGAATAAGCAACAGAAAGGTCAAGGATCTAAGGAATCAAAGCTGAGAAGACAAATGTTTCTTCTGTCTTAATAAACGCATTTTCCGCAGCTTTGTTTCCTTTGGAACCCTAGGAAATTAATGGTACCGAAACCATTGCAACTAGCAAAGCTAGCTTTCAGGAAACAGAGAGCTAATGGCTCCTGTTATTCATCAGATGGGACTTGTTCAGGCCTCACTGAACTACAGATTAACAGGAAAACCCATTTCAATAACAAGTAACCGAAACAGATTCACAAAAGTATTGCAAAGTTTTCCATTTATTGAATCAAATCCCTAATTAGGATGAAGGCAGAACATACCTAATGAGCACAGGTGAACCCATCACAAACAAGTTGATTAATTGCATCTCTGAACCTACAATAGTCATCAACTCTGTTGTAAACTTGATGAGAAATTCGAGCATACCCCGTTGTCGTTGCAACCTCTCCATTTTTCGGCATTTGGTAACATATTGGGACTTCAACACCGAATTTCTCCCTTAAATGTGTCCTTAACCTCAAGGCATCATCATCACTTGAAACCCCCAAACAAGCCGGTATTCCCACCATGATCATGCTTGCACACATTTCCGGTGGACACCCGAGATTGGTTCCCCAAGCATTTGCCAACATCTCCCCCATCTCAACAACAGCATCATGATTCCTTCTTTTGATTCCCTCAATGCCACCTTCAAACCTATTTGTGAACTCCAGAACTGAAGGAATCACTAATGAAGGACTATAGTCCCTAGTCCCAATCCAACCACTTTCAATAGCCAACCCTTTACCATAGTCATGAGACACCATAGGATGATGCAAATCTGAACTTGTGAGTGACTTCCTGCAATATAAAAATGCAGCCACAGCCGGGCAGAAGAACCACTTGTGCAAATTACTAGTATAAAAATCTGCTCCAATTTCTTGCACATCAACATCTACACACCCAACACCATGAGCTCCATCTATGAAAACTTGATCAACACCTTCTTCCCTACAAACTTCCACCAATTTCTTAACTGGAAGTACAACAGATGGCATGGATGTGACATGATCAATTAATGCTAATCTAACTCTCCTACCACTAGCCTTTTCCTTCACCAAAGCCATCCGAAACTCATTTATAATTTCTTCATTGGAATTCACTGGAAATTCAAATGGAACTTCAATAATATACCCACCAGCACGAGAAAAATAGGCCTTGATTGAGTTCTTCACCGCGCCATAAGCGCACTGAAATATGATGACAGCATCCCCTTTCTTGAATTTGCCTTCAGAAAACGCCCATTGCATCTGCTGCAAGACTATGGCAACTGCAGCGGTGGCATTGTCTACAATGGAGACTTCATCAACATCCTCTGCATTGATAAGGTCTTTAACTGTGTTTCTTGATTCGAGTATCCCCTTGTGGAGCTGGTTGAAGTAGAAATGGTCCGGTTGGCGGAGCCATTTGAGCTGCCATTGTTGCAATGCAGAGATAACAGAAGCAGGGCAGCAACCAAAGCTGCCATTGTTGATTCGAGCAACACCAGGATCATGGTGAGAGAATTCAGATTGGATTTCGGAGTCAGTAATAAAGGAACAGAGTTTTGGCATGATAGGTAAATTGGTTTGGGTGTCAGTGGCAGAATTAAGGTTGTGGTAATGGTGGTAAGAGGTTGCTCTTGAAATTTGAAATGAAAGCTTGGGCTTCAAGATTTGGATATTCTGATGAGGAATAAGTAGATGAGGAACATAGTACCGGTAGACCATGATTCTCTGACAAGCCATGACCAGCCTCACTTATACAGAACAAAGAACAATCACGTTCAGATCATTGCCACAAGCAAATTGTGTGTGTAGATATATTCCTGGGAAGCGGCTAGTTTGTACTTTGTACAAGCATTTAGTGTACCAAGATGTAAAATTGCTTTTTTGCCCTTAACGAATTTTGTTTGTTTGGTCTCTCTCTCCTCACTTTTGCCGGGTACCACTATGACCCGCCGCCACCGTCAACTTTCTCTCATTGCTTCGAAATTTATGTCATTGTATTTATTACAACAAACCCAACAAGTTTAGTAACTATCTCAACGTGAGATTCGAATTAGATCGTGAGATATCGGCGCCAGAAGTTTTCGAAATCTAAAACTTCCCGACTTTGATCCACCTACTACGGTGGTCGAAATTGAAATCCGAAGACACCACGAGGTTTCTGGGATTGAGGGCTTCAAATACCAGTGGGTTTTGAAGGTTGGAGGTGGCCGGAGATGACCAGACCAAAAGCTTGAACATTACAGCCGTTTTCGGCCATGCGTGCGGCTTTTTTCCAACAAGGTTTCGTTTGAAACCTGGTGGGGAGGGTCGCCAGAACACGCCTCTACCTTTGGTGGGGGCGATGACGTGCGGGGGTGGCCGGTCGTGGTGGCAGTGCCGGCAACAGTGAGGAGAGAGAGAGGAGGAATGATCATAAACTCCAATAAGCAAATGAATAGACGAGATCGCTCCACATCACCTAGTACACTAAAACTATGGTGCAATCCAGAAAACTCCATATTCCTGATCATATTTCACCACTGAAATGTGCTAATTAATTAATATTTTCTTATGAGTCTTATGTCTGTGTTATCCGAAATACATAGTAGTTCAGCTGGTGTCGATGAATACAACGCAATCATGGTGGTGAGAAAGGACTATTTCCACTTTTCTTTTATGTTTTCTCTTTGCTTACATCAATAAGTTCACAAGTCATTTGGTTTTTAGCTTTCGGCCAAGGAATAATACTCAAAACATTTTCTATGTGCAAAAGACTAAACCCCCTCAGATATAGGCTTTACCTCACCCAGACATTACCTCACCCAGACAATAAGTATTAAAAGTAAACCAATCCATCATTATGAAAGAGTACAAATAAGCTTGTCATGACATATACATTGCAATCCAAAATCTAACAAGGCTAGACATGACTACAGCAGGGAAACTCAGCCGTATTGGACAATGTTGACATTCAACTCAACATAAAAAAATAGGTCGACGAGTTTCCAGAGTTAGTCCCTCAAACTGAATTTGCTTCAATCTAGAATTTCCTAGATGTACTGTGCAAATATATGTTCGTTGGCCCAAGGGAGAATAGAGAATACAAATGCCCAGAAATTGCTCGCTGATGCATTAAAATTCTTGCACTTTGCACAGGACTTTCCCTGGCCAGCTTTCTGGTTTCCTCAAGCACTAGCAGGAACTGGCAGTTATGGTGTCATATGCTCACACATCACTCCAAGTATTGATTCATCATGATTCGCAATAACTCAGCTCGCTCAAGCAGCAAATCCTCACATAGATTTCCCACAGTTGGATCACAAAATTAAACTCAAATGTTACAGACTCAGAAAATTGAGACTGGGAGTATAGTTGCTCCAGATATTCATACGTCTCCCAGATGACCAATCTTTAAAGCTTTCACATATATCAGGTGAAATATATAAAAAATGTAAAATCCAACATCAGCTATCAGGTTTCTATGTAAAGTTTGCAAGTAATTGGTGTATACAGGCTACAGCTTGGTGGCTACTCAAAGGGTGTTTCTTACAATTTATGCGAAAATAACTCCCTATCATATCCCAAGTCCCCAACAAAAACCATCTTCAACTTTTGTTCTTTGGAGAAGCTAGCCTTCGACATGCCATAACCAGCACTATTAGTGAGCAAACAGGTTTCAATCCTTTAAAACCGTTTCATTGCAAAGTGAGCAATCATCCCTTTCTGTATTTCCCTGATCAAAGTGGTTTGCAATCAATGTCTCATATGTAGATAAACTTGGGGCTATTGAGCGATCTTTCATGATTCTGAAATACTTTTTTGCTTCCTCCAATTTCCCGCATTGGCAGAAGCTCTTTATCAAGGATGTAAAAACCAATATTCCAGGAGAAAGTGACCTGGACTCCATCTCATAATAAAGCTTGAGAACTTCGTCATTCTCCCCTTTTCTGGCATACCCGTCAATCAGAAGAGAGTATGTGATGTCATTCGGTGTGAACCCTATATCTAACAATATAGTTAACATCGCATTGGCTTGCTCGGCATCCCCAATTTCACATAGCTTTCCAACCATCTCATTGAAAGCCCAAAGACTAGGGATGAACCTGCTCTCCATCATCTTCTTCAAGTAATTCACGCTTTCTTCCACTCTTCCGGCTTTAGCACATCCCTCAATAAGAAAATTATAGCTCTCATCATATGGCTTCAAATCCATATTTTCCATCTCATGCATCATGAATTGCGCTTCCTCAATTCTTCCCTCTTTACAATGAGCCCCAATAAACAATGTATAGACAAAAGGATTTGCTTGAAAACCTCTGTTAAGCATTTCTTCATACACCTCCTTTGCAGAGCATAAATTCCCTAGTTTGACTTTAGCATAAACAATCAATGAGTAAGCAATTGTATCAAGAAGCATATTCTTTTGCAGCATTCTCTTCAATAACACCATACCTTGTTCAACTCTATCCTCCTCCAAAATCCTAAACACCAAACCAGTATTCACAATCACAGAAGGAGAACATCTCTTCCCATGAATCCTGTCCAACATGTCAGCATATTTCTGCAACTCTCCTTCCTTGCACAAAGCATCAATCAAGATTCTGACTGTGTCTTCATTTGGGTAACTTCTTCTCTCAACCATATGCTCATAAATTTTCCAAACCAGAGCATTTTGGTCCGATCTTTGCACAACACGAAGCAAAGTGTTGTAACTTATAAGACTTAAAGGCAACCCACGTTCCCTCAAATAGCAACAGACATCAAAACCAGTCTCAAACATTCTCATTTTAGCATAAGCCTGTACCAACAAATCAAACACAAACGGGTTTGAAGCAGTAACCTCATAACTACTAAGTAATGAATCCACAACCGAAAATTTCAAAGAATTTCCGACGTTCTTGTTCAAAACTGATTCAATCAAAGCTCTAGCATCCATGAGCAGCCTGGCTCTGACTAAAATATGAATGGTTATGGAGTAGGACCAGACCCCATGTTCAAAGTTTTTCGTGTGCGAAACCCAGTGGAAGAAACCCAGAGCACGTTTTGCATCAATGGGTTCCTTCATTTGTAATAATACACTCTCAACAAGTTTTCCATCTAATTTAACAGAACGAAATTTTGAGGTCAGAGTATCCCAATTCCAACCGCGTTTGAAAGAATCACAGATGGCTCGGACAATGTTTGAGTCTGTATGGATCAGTTGAGTTCTCTGATTTATGGGTTTCAAAGATTGTGTAATTCGACGCATCAAAAAACCCATCAACTATTTATTTCTGTACAAACAAACAAGAAAGCGGGATGTTACCTGGATCGTTGAGTGGCCCAGCTAGCTCCTGCGTTCAACTGAACCTGTGAAGACATAGAGTCATAGACAGAGATCAGAATCATTACATCATTGAAATAACCTAATTCGAGAGTAGCGAAAGCTTGGCCTCTCCTCTCACTTTCTCACTCTCTATTTTTCATAATAAAAATTAAGGGAAATAATCCAACTATTTGAATTCATAGTTATTGCGCATATTGTCGGTGACTTGTAGTCTGTTAGTTATTGCGAAAAATCAACATTATGAAGTTTATAGGTTCGAATCTCAATGACAATGTGACATTTAAGGATAGGCAGAGTGGAGAATAAAAATTATCATTTTTTCTCAAAAAATTGTTCTGGGGTGAACATGTCGTATCAGTCTAATTTGGGACATTGTTTCCTTTTTGCCTTGCTATACATTGGTTCTTGTGGGAGAGCTTCTGGTGTTCATGTATGTAATGTCTGAGTTGTAGTCGGGTACTCATTTTTAGTATACTTTTGCCAACATTTCCAAACGCTGGTGATCCGAGATTATGAACATTAATTCATTCTAACAAGTATGAAGAAAACAATGAAGATAGAGATTCTTCATTTGCATCTCTTCAACGAGGTAAGAGAGTGTTGCATTCCTCAACTTTATTGAGAAAAAGCGAGAAAGAAATGAAACAAGATCTACTATTTGAAAAGCCAGCGAACTCACTGTACAAATTGGCTTCACATTTACATTGATTACACGACTCACTTGAACTACGGAGCTAGATTTTATTTTCTGAGCACCAACAGGCTCATAAATTAACTACGTATCTTGCTTAGGCTTTCGACTCAATTCAGAATACTGGCCACCCATTAGCTGCAAAATTTCCTCCCACAAACTTTCTGATGATGAATCCGATGAACCTCCATATATCAAATTTGGGCTGCAAGCAGCCACATACCAGTAATCGGATTCAATCTCCTCTGTCAACTGGTCCAGCTGCCACCCTGCATAGCCAACAAAAAACCTGAAATCTTGAGGCTTAACAACTCCCTTCTTCACTAGACCAGCAGCTTCATCCAGACTGTTACGAGCACCAAAACAAAGGCCAGGCATCACCTCTTCAAATCCGGGAAGCTTCGACTTTCCCCCTGTTTTCAACAAGAACATGCTTGCCTCGAGAGGCCCACCAAAATGCAGAGAGCAATCAGAAAATGTGGTTGCAAGATCAAGATTTGTGGGTTTCATGTGTTTAATCTTTTTGTGCAGTGGCCTGTTGATAACAACTCCAAATGGTCCCTCTTCTGGGTGTCTGTTTCCTGATCGGAGGAGGAGAACAACAGTTCTTTCAAAGGTGCGAACCCCGTCAAGCTTTTCTGTTGCAACGAGGATACAGCCTGTCTCAGGTACTGCAATGGGATGAGCCCACTTCGGGCCAAGAGGTTTCGATTGGTAGGAAATCCCACCTTGGTTCTGAGGATCAGATTCAGCCTGTTGAAAGTTTCCAGTGTAAATTTAACAATACACCTAGCATTACTATTAAATTTTCATCATCATTACTCATCAGATTTCATATGTCATCAATGATAAAATTACCAACATCCAATCCCAACCATTATAACGTACAATTACACTTCATTTGGATACGACCATTGGACTTCAACAATACTAGAGATAACGTGAATATGATAAATTAAGGTGAAATTTCTTTACCTAACCAAATTGCAGTAATGCTAGTTAAGGAGTAATTCCAGAAAATGTCACCTGTTTCATTTCCAGAATCAAACTCCCACTATACACATATTGAGGTAATCAACAGAAAAACCACAGATCAATACTAGAAGTGAACAAATCTATGAAACACTTCTACGAAGCTCTTTATCACCATCAACTTAGAGCAGGAAAGAAAGGAAGTACTTAAGGGGAGACCGGACCAGGGGAGTCAAAAATCACTATGTAACATGGAGTTTTTGACCTAACCAAATTTCAAAAATGCAAGTTGACGGATAATTTTAGGATTTGTGTGTTATCCTTCAAGAGATTCCAGCACTTAATTACAAATGGACAGATGAAGAGCTGTCTAGGGCTGAACAAAGAAAAACCAAGCAGAACTGACCATTACAGGTTACAATTTTAGAAACCCGACATAACCAACTGATTGGAATGTGTAATATTATTTTTTATATTTGATTTATTTAAAAGTTGAACTAATTTGGAAACATTAGTAAATTTACTTTATACCTACCATTCCTTCTGGTTTTTGGTTCCGAGTCTTATTTTATTAGTAGCCATGATTGGGGCTATAGTACTGACTATGCATAGGACTACTACTAAGGTGAAAAGACGGGATGTATTCCGACGAAATGCTATTGATTTTAGGAGGACGACAGATCGTAATATAAGGGAATAGACAGATCGTAATATAAGGGAATAGGAGCGACCATTCCTATGTCTGATGAGCAGTAATTAGAACTTCGGATAACACATTTTAGTTCTCTTTTCTTTTCGTTTTTCTGATAAGAAAATTTCAGAGCATATTAGCCATTTAGAAAAGTAAAACATCACCTGCTCCCCGCGAATAAACTTTGCTCTGACCTCTCTCCAATCCGAGTTTATATGATAACTTTTCTGGGAAGAAGTGTCTTTGATTATTTCAGAGTTGTTTTCCTTTGCACCATCTCCTTCTGGAATAGAGTGGTCATCATTTCCTGTATGATATATCACAACCATACACAATTCCATACATTATGTGCTATTCAAGTAGTTATTTATACATTAAAAATTGGAATAAAGTTGGTCACTATCCTAGACCATGCTCAAATGAAAATTACTAGTACTTCAAACCAGAAGTAGTTTGATCATTGGTCAGTTCAGTTGTTATTGTATTTGAGAGTTTATTAGAGCTTTCCTACTTGGGAATCATAAATATCTATACACAGGCATGTATGTATATATATATATATATATATATATACATATATACACACACACATATGATTGCATTTCAATCCTATTCTTTTCTTTTTAAGTTCTAAGTATTTTTTCCATAATAAAGGAGAACAAGTTTGAGATTATTCTACAGCAGTTGCACTTCTTTGGGATAGTGATGTTATGGATGTTCGGATGCCTAAGAAACCTAGGTGTCTTGCATAGGCTATTGCCTTTCCTAGTTTTACTAAATTTCTAATATGTACGAGCATTGCAGCGACAATCAAATCTCATCAAACCCTTATTCCTACCATTATAGCACTAAATCAACCCAGCATCAATGAGTTCCAAACGCATTATCTATTCGCATTCCCAAAATCAGTTATCTATGTATCCAAACCAATCCCCTACTAGTATTTGTTACAATATTTACAACCTTCAAAACTTCATTTTTCACAACTCAAACCTGACTGTCTTAGGTCATTCCTTTTGCTTCTAAAGTATAGCCTTTCATCATCCCAGCAAAAACTTAGAAAATCAGACATCGGCTGGCCATTTTATGGTCATGATCCTTTCACTGTTTAACGAAAAAACTGTGTTGTGTCTAATTTGGTCATAATTAGGTGGCCAAATGGTTTGCAATTTTTCTAAGGATGATTCTTGAATGGAGAACTAAGACAGGATTGAATGGACAATTCGGATCATTGGATCACACTGAGGGTTAGACCCACATGCAATATGTTTTGGTTCTTATCAAAAGGGATCTCTCTCAAGAAACTAAACAGAAATATAAAATATTTCATAATTCTGAGATCAGAGAAGAGAGGTATCAGTTGCAGATAGCTAATCAACTGAAAGACAGGCAGTTAGAATCTACTAGACCAGCACTCAAGCCTCACTTCTTCATGATTAAAAGCAATGGAAAATGTTTCTTAAATTTCTTAATGCTTCAATAAGAACAGTTTAGAAGCACTGCCGCCAAATGATTGTCATCAGTAATCCTCACCACTCTCAACATGACCCGCAAATAATGTTTCAACTTACTAGCATGAGGTATATACTGCTGCATCAATTCAACACTATTTCAGATTAAATAAAAGCTATTGCCTTTCGAAACAAAATTTTATTGACGACAGTGCAACCATGTGAACAAAGAATCCACAATAAATTTAAAAAAAAAAAAAGACTAAAGCTGAACATGTGCTCAACCTAAAAACAACAGCAGCAACACAACATCAAGACATAGCAATTAGGCAATGGCAGCTTCCAATAAGTATATATCTCCGAGAAAGAAACAAATCCTCAAAAACTGCTGACATCGACATCCATAATGAAACCAAAACTGAAAAACCTAATTCTCTTCGAAAGCTCCTACAGATCTAACCTCTTCCATGAATTTCTTGTTCCAACCTCCCCTCCAAAAAATGACCCAAAAACTAGATAAAACACAACAGCAACAGCCATACCTTGGCTTTCTTTCCAACCTCACAAATTTTTGTTTTTCACCAAGTTAGGCACCAGCACAGCTTGCTGGCGCTACCAAACTAACATTTTTATCCCTTGCACAACTTCCTGGATAACCCCAAGCCACCAGATAATGAATAAAGAGGTGATCTGCAGAATCAAAATCAAAGGTGCACAAGATGCACTCTTAGGACACAGGTTTTGTCCTATGAATTCTATCGTTAGTATTCACCCTTCTACATGCCACCAACAACCAACATCTACACCTTTAGAGGCAGCTTTGCTTTTCCAAATAGAAGAATAGGGTTGAAAAACTGATCCCCCTATATTACTGCACCAAATATTAAAATATAAGTCGACAGAAACTGTCCCTTACTTATCTAGGAACCAATTCCTTACATTCACTCTACTAAAGCGCTTCCAATATCTACACAATCTATTCAATTCCCAAGCTTTCTCATCCCTTAGTTCCTAGCTGAGAGACAGTTATTATTCATTCCATCCATGCAACAGCGACATCATGACAACTACACATCATAAAGCCAAGGAAATGTCCTATTAAAAGGTCTGTCTCCAGCCCAAACATCTTTCCAAAATCTTTTCTTCTCCCCATTCCCAGCCACCAAACTGAAAAAATAAAAATAAAAATTTGCATCCAAAAAAAATGCACTGGAGAACAAAAAAAATGATTTTCAGATCCGGAAATGCTTATATCACCAGATTCTAATTGGATATAGACCAGATGAATCCTTCCAAAAAGTATATATATCAAATTGGAGCCCATCAGTAATTTTACTATGTGGTAACCCTGCAAGTAACATAGCATATGGACATTTTCCCATCATCCGTCAATATAAATGATTACATCTCCACTTGGATGCTAAAACCTATAAGTAGAGTATCTTTTAATTGATAGGAAACGAGAAGAGAAAACAAAAATGAAAAAAAAAGAAGATAGAACTAGCATATAAACATATTAATAGCTTTCTAGAGCTAAATAGTTCACAATATTCACTTAATGATGATAAGTATGCATTCCAAGACACCACACAATAGACAATTGTGAGCTAGCAGAGCTACTTAGTCCAGGTTGATCTCAAGAAACTGCTTGGGAATACTTGTGTAAAATGATCAACCATCTACTCAAACACCAAGACGTGGGCTCACAGACACAACAACTGAGCTACTCTAGCCCAAGCACATCTGAACCAAGCCAATCAAGCAAGGAAAACTTCCTAAAGACTCCTTGTAAATAAGGGGAACAGATAGACGACTATCCCTAGCTCAGGCATATCTAATGACTCAAACAGCATCTCCAAAATGAAGCTTCAAGGACCTATTCCATCCAGCCAGGTTAAAAGTAGCCTACAAGGCTACAAAGGAAGCTTCACTTGACAGTAAAGCAGCTGTAACAAGGGCCAAAGGTATCTCATAATCATAGGCTGATAGCTGAAGTCTAGCCTCAACCAGCGTCACCCTTATAGGTTAAAGCTTATTGTTTTACTTCCACAGTGTATACAATAACACATCAGAGACTACTATACCAAGCAGAGCAGAAAGTCAACACTAAAATGTATGTGACCGCGATCACAAGCCCACAGACACAAAATCAAATAAAACCCACTACGCAATCAAAACCTGAAAACACAAAATCGATGCCCATCACATCAAAAATTCAGTTCCAGCTGAGAAAAGCATACCCGAAGAAGAGGAAGAGTTGGACGAATTGCCATGATTATTGTTGTTGTTCTTCTTCCCCATGGCTCTGACAACCAAAGCATCAGAGGAAACCCTGCGCGGCGGCTTGAAATTCAAGTCCCTAATCTCAAAGACCCTCCCACCATCTTCCACTCCAAGCCATAAAGGCCTCGCCTTTCCGCAATTCCAGGAAATGGGTTTCTCGCTGAACGAGTTTCTGATCAGAAAAGGGCTTCCGGTTATGTGCTTGACGTGAACGGACCACAGATCCATGGCGGCCTCACCAGCACAACAGTATTTTTTTTTTCCGGGAAATAAAGAAATATGGGTCTGGGCCTCTGGGGACTGGTTAAGTGACGTTGGAAACGATGAGAGAGTAAAGGGTGAGAAAATCAGTGACGGATATATTTTAATACGAAAACAAACAAAAATGGAGAGGCCAATGCCAATAAGAGAGAGATGAAAACGACGGTGTGAAGCTGAGAATATGCTTTATTTTAACCGAATTCTATGTGTGACTGTGTGAGCGAGTGAGCTGGCGGGTAAACTGGCGCACGTTTCCAACTGCTACTTCTTTGATGGTGGCCTTTGTTTTGAGGGCAATTCATGAAAATGCTTCCTCTCAAATTTTCTCCATTTTGTATTCTTTTTTTTCACCCCACTTTGTCAAATAAACGTGTACTGGTTTTAGTTAAAATTTAAAAACATATTTTTCTAGAGAAAAATTTTCAATACACGGAATTTATATACACAATGCAATTTGAGTCGTTCAAATCGAGTCAAAAAAATGAGTTAGTATTTTTTTTCTAACCTTTAGACTGCTCAAATTGCATCGTGTATGTATACACTGTGTACTGAAGACTTTCCTATTTTTCTAGGGCCATACCTTTGATCAAAAAAAAAATTTTGCTACAACCTTTGATCAAATTTAGATGACTACTAAACAATATTCGCATTGATCTATTTTTTGCGGACAGTCTTCAAGGAATTGTTTACATAATGAAAGGTTTGGACTAGGAAACTACTTTACGAGATGAATGCTAATTTGCCTAATTTCCTCCAATGAATTAATTTACCATTAACCAAAAAAAAATAGTAAATGTATATACCTTTTTTATGATCATGGTGTGGATGTCAGAAACAAGAAAGTGCCTCATGTACCTTAAAAGAGGATGAAGGCCATGCCCTATCTCCAATTTTGGGTGTTGTAGTTCTAATGAAGAATGTCAGCAATCTTCTTCAACCTTTCATTTTTTTTCTAAGTTTTCTTGTTTTCGGTTCTTCCAAGTGCTACTCGTTTAGGGCGGTCGTGTTAGGAATGCGCCCAAGTCGGCTTATATCCCAAAACCATTCAGAAATGTTCTACTTCTTTCCAACCTTCTACTTTGTTTATTTTCGCATCAGACCAATTTGAAAGACTCTAAAACAACGGTACAATCTTCAAAACACCCCAATTCGCCAGACCAAAAAATAATAACACCAATGTGGATCGAAATTTATCTTACCATCTAACATAGTAAATACAAATCTCAGACAAATGTACTTAACTATGTATCAATGAGAAAAAAGAACTACGCAACCGCGTAACCATCACATGGAACAATCTAGCATCATAATCAAAACAAAACTGAAGACTGCCACCAAATCCAATCCTCCACAACATTTTCATCTTAAAAGACAAATGCCTAATGATCAATATTTGATAGGAGCAATGATCTGTAGATGAGAACCTAGTTTCTCCTCAGCAGCACTTTCTGCTTTGACCCTCAATTTGTTCAACTGCTTCTTCCTCTCATATGCAAGTTGAGCCCTCTCCTTCCTCTTCTTTTCAAGCTCCTGCACATAAAGTCATTAGTCAGCACAAGTAGCAAGATGCAAAACAACCAAACCAAAAACACATAACATCACACTTCTTTGTTGCCAAGTAGAAAATTAAAATTTAAGATCCATATTAGCATTGACATATGCAATTGTAAAATAATCTAAATAAATATATATGAAACACCAAGATAAATAGGCATTCTCAATGATCCAGCAGCCTCAAGCTCAGAGCACTCAAATACAACAAATTAAAGCATAGATGTTTGAAAGTAAGGTTGTTAGCTCACAGAAGGATAAGCAAAACAATAATGAATACGCTACAAGGCACACAAAAAACCACCGCATGTAAATAAAGTATAAAAACGTGGCATGACGTAATGAGAACCACTCTCTTAATCATTATTCTATCATGTTATTTGTATGGTAACATCCATAAGAGGTCATTGCAGACAGGACATGAAAGAACTAATCACTTTAGAATCAAGTGGTAATAGCTAAAGTTTTTTTGGAAAAATGGGCTCCAAAGAGATGGTATCAACTCATCACATTAAGTGTGAGATACCGATTTTCATATACAACTGTTTGTACAAGTAGAGATCAAAACCAGGAACTATCAATATTAAAACTAATGCATTAGGAAGGTAAATACGCCAACTCAGGTGAATGAATAAGGAAAAAAAAGATTCCAATACAAATACTTTAACTGACTCCACCACTCAACATTCAAATTGAAAAATAAAAAAAGCATTGTCCTCCACATCATGATGCATTCAAGAGGAAGACAATACACATAATAACATGGAAACTACACCATTGTGATAACTAAATTAGATGCAATGTGGTACAATTGCTTACGAGCAGAAAATTCAGAAATTACTCATAAAAAAATTATAAAAAAACTACACTAAAGTAGATTAGGTGCAAACAGAGAATGTAGCCAATTCTAACCTTGATGGTGTCATAGTGGTTCCATCCAACCTCTGATGAAAGCTTGCCCAACAAACAGTACTTGTGTCCTGCTTGTAGCCTCAATACCCTGATGATTTTCAAAACCAAGAAACAATAAGCATTTACGTCACGAAAACAAATTGAAACAAAAATAAAAAAACTATAAAGTCCCAAATGAAAAACTAGTGAGAGAAAAAGCTCACTTGAGAGCATCGGGAATGACCATCCTCTTTATCTTATCATAAGGAGGGGGGACCCCTTCGTACGCCTTCAAACGAGCAAGTGCAGCAGCTCCACGCTTTGTCTTGTGAGGAATCATCCTACAGAACAAAAGCACTACAAAACTTAAAACAATTTTGTTGAAAGAATTTCCCAACTTCTGTGAAATAAACAGCGCAGACAATTGGTGTTCTCATTTGACAAAAATGACCTAAAAGCCAAACAATTTAATAACTGTAAGAAAAGAGCTACAAAGTCCTGGCAATTTAAGGGGCAAAAGTGTGACTGGTCAGACTGTTTAAAAATCAAAATAACACAATGTGTCCTCAACATTTAGAAAAACTAATATCTTCATAGTTATAGATTACCAGAACAAAAAATCACAACAGTTTCCAGCATTAATTCTATTCCAACAGTCCATTTCAGAATCCAGCAGGAAACCAAAAGCTAAGAACTTAAATATGCAGTAACAGAATGAATCCCAACCCAGAAAAGAAGTAACAACTGGGTACTATGCATTGTGTTCGTTAATCGGTAAACCCAACAAAATGAAGCAAAATCCAGAGGCTTAAACTCTAAGGAGAAGAGAACGTACCCACGAATTGTGCGCCAGAGAATCTTAGCAGGAGCACGAAAGTGAATGGGACCATGAGAGGGCTTAGTGTTCATACGCTTACGCAAGAACCTCATGTACTTCATCTTCTGCCTCACCAAACCACCAGAGATACAGATCTCCTCGCAGCGAACCACCACCACCTTCTGTCCATTCAGAAGCTCTTTGGCGATGATCGACGCCAAGCGGCCAAGCATGTGGTGCCGAGCGTCCACCACCACGCGCTTAGCACAGATCCCTGACCCGGACACCATTGTTTTCAAACTCTCTGACGCTAGGCTCGGCTCGGCGGCTGTCAAGTGAGAAATGCGCGCTAGGGTTTTCAGGGAGAGTTTACGTTTGAAGTGAAATATATATAGTTAACTGGATTCTGACAAAAAAACTTAAATGCATCTTTACACCCTCAATTTTATACTATTTGCTACCTTAGCCCATTTAGAGTTGAAAATTGGGCTGTACCTGTATCTAATCTATGTGAGCTTCTCTAGTAAGGACTATTATAATGAGTACTACTTGAAGACTTTTCGATTAGACTTACTTTTTTATTATATCTCGACAAATCAACCGTTCAATATTTAGATATTTATAAGTAGATCACTTCTACAAATTTTCAATGAAATCGGAAATCGTTAAGTTCTATAATTGTGATTTATCATTTATGAATATGAATGGTTCAAAATTGACAGATTTGGTTCGTCCATTTATTTGGTCAAGTTCGGTACCTTAACGATTTCAAATTTTGTTGAAAATTTGTAGAAGTGATCTACTCATGAATATCTTAACATTGAACGGTTGATTTGTCGAGATGTAATCAAAAAATAGATATCACAACCATTAATCGAAAAGTCCTCAAGTGGTATTCATTGAAGTGGTCCTCACTAGATATCAGTTTTCGGTTTTTGCATTTTCAAATAATATAAAAACATAACCACCACTAGTGGTCAAGTTGGTTGAGCCTCCAGGTGTGGTACTCCCTCACCCGGGTTCATATCCCGCTGACTGAGGATTGAAGTTTAAATCTCAATCCATTATGTGGCTGGCCAGGGAGAGGAAGCGTTTTGACAAGATCTCCGACTACGGATTAGTCCTTGGGCCTAGGAAGCCTTTGAGAAACCGTAAGATTTCGATCAAAAATAATATAAAAACATATTTCGATAAAAAAAAATTAGTGCCAAATTTACAACTCAATATAGATTTAGCATAGACAAACTTTGCTTTTTAACTAAGTTACTAAAAAGTTTTATGTAATTAGTTTTTACGGAGCTCTCTCTAGTGAAGACTTACAATAAAAATTAAAAAAAAACTTTCAAATGAACAGTTTGATGAGTATTTTAAATTTTCAACATACAAATTATCTAATTCTCCCTAGCATCCAAGTGTAAAGAATTGAATCAACGGGTATGTATTGTCTTTCTCCATTAGTATTTAGAGATGCTACCAAAAAAAATGGGATTTTTGCCTAGCTTTTGCCTTTTTGTTTTATGATCTTTAAAAAAAAATTATGCAATATTAGTTCTTCGGAGACAGACATTGTAAGGCACAAATCTCATCCTAGTCTCAAACCCATAGGCGAAGTATCTACCACTCTTAGGGAACCATCGCCCGTCTCCTTATTTATATATACAACCAATATTGAAAAAAGGGGAGGGGGGGGGGGGGGGGTAAAGTCACCCCAAGTACATAAAAGTAAGAAAAAATGACAACTTTAGTCACTTAACTATGACTAATTCGACACTTTGATTACTGAACTTTCAAAAAACATCATTTTAGTCACTTAACTTAGAAACCATTTTTATCTTTCACTTTGGTCTTTTAAGTTGAGTGGCTGAAAAAAAATTAAAAGAAAAGACAATTAGGCAAGTTACTCTTAATTGAAAAGTGCGATTTTTTTTCTCATTTGTTAATTTTTAGGGGAAAGCGGGATTTTTTTTTTCTCATTTATGTAAAATATTAAAAAAAAAAGTGATTTTATTCCCCAACCATGCCCGCAATACCAAATGGGGCCTTAATCAACTGGTCAGACTTGGTTTAAATCGAAACTTCTACATGATTTAATTAGTGACTATATTACATTGCCTAATAAGTGTACCAGATTGATTGCAATTATGCCCATAATTAGGGATCGAAATGAACATTCCTTAAGGTTTTCATGTACTGTTTTCCCCTTAAGAACAAAATTAATGAATAAATGTTACGCTTCAATCAACTCGCAATCAGAGTACTTAATCGACATCAGTTCTTGACTTCTTGCCCTTGGAGGAAACATTGACTTTGGCATTAAGCAACTTAGGAACCCACCAACTTTTTCCTTGGATGGAAAGTGTCGTGGTAGGCCCCTGGAACAGAAGTAAAAGCCTAAGGAAGAGAAGGAAGGTGGGCGAGCTCAATAAAGAAGGAAGAAGAAGGCAAATGGCGTAAAAACTCGGTAACTTTTTCTAAGCAAAATAACAACAGTTGGATTAAGGCCCTGAATTCAATTTTTTTTAGTTGTGTGGTTTCATTGTTCTTGCACTATCTGTAATGGGCTCATTAGAGAATAAGTGAAATTATTTATGTTGTGCCTCTTTTTGTTGCGTCTCGGAAGGGTGAGTCATGATGTGTAATTTTTCTCCTTCATATATTGTTGGTTTCCCCTAAACAAATAATTTTCTAGCAGTTCGGTTAAGTTTTTGTCGGTTTATCTTAAGAACTGACTTGCAGTAACATTCATTCCTACATGACAACAACCTACTACTTACTCCATGTAAATAATTAACATTTCATGATTACGAAATTAAAATAAATAGTAGAGCGCGTTTTCCCAAGCTAACGGACAAAAAAAATGGTCTGCTTGGGAATTCCAGAAGTTTCTCTTATAGTTTTCCCTTTTATATTTAATGAGATCAATAACAACCCGTGTGACTCTTGCAGATTACCGGATCTCTTAAAGAAATAGTATATTTCGATATGTCCACAATAACTAAGAATGAAAACCGAAATTTTGAAGTGAAAATAAAATAAAATCATACATGAAAATCAAGCCATAAATTTTAATAAAATCATTTTCAATCATCACGGTTGTTATTATTATATTATTCGAAAATTGTTAACGTCATCAAACAAACAACGATTTGGACAAATATAAAATTTGAAAATTAAGTATTTGTTGGAGCTCCATGTGGAAAGGTTATCGGAGATGAAGGTTGAGGGAGTCCTTCGCAAGGCAAGAAACAACGGCAAGTATGTGAAGTTTCTGCCAATTCTGTTGCATCTGTGAATTTGAGTTTGTGATACGACGGCAATTCTTGGTCATGGCCGCACGAGTTCCAAATTTCTTGTAGAACTCTTTAAGGCAATCTGTTTGAACCCAAAATAAATTTTAGTTTGACTCGTTAATGTTGGGCTACAATGGAGCCAACCCTCATGACCCAAAATATGAATCCTCGACGAGTTCGGAATACTCGGTCCATAGCTTAGGGGTTAATCGAATGCAGGATGACTCCAAGTTGGCATGAATCATCAAGATTCTCATATTTAATCCTTTGAGGAGGCCAAGATTATAGATCTCTTTATGCCAGTATGTGGCCTTAACCAATAATGATGTCATCCACAAGTAATTAATCAAGGATTTACATGCAATTCCATACATAACAGTATTGTGAAGTCTTGAAAATATTTTTTTTTTAAAACAAAATTAAATTATATTTATTTATTATTTTGTTAATTAGTTTCTATTATTGTTTTTGTTAAAAATTATTTTCTTAGGTTCAGCCGTCATTTTCTTTTCTTCACTTCTCCAAGGTGGCATATCTATGAGAATGATTTCTGGAAGTCTAGAGTCTAGATTAGGTTATAATCAATAATTTCTTTTCTTTTTCTTGGCTGCTAAGAAACTAGATGTTAGTATAGCATCTCTAGGAGATAGAGTTAAGCTTGAGGCGGTGGTGATGGTCGGTGGGATTAACAAATAGAACTGGAAACAACCATTTGGGAGGACAGGACGGAAAAAAAAAAAAAAAAAAGAAGAAGAAAGAAAACGGAACGAGAGAAAAAGAAAGAATGAGTGAAAGAGAAGAAGAAGAGAGAATCTTGAGAGAATTACAGAAAAAGAGCCCCAAGAAGGAGAATTAGGAACGAATTTGGGATCAGTAATAAAGGTTGATTAAATTTTCAGCTTGGGTTTTATTTTGAAGTTGTTTTCTTTGGTTCTTGATGTTTCATAATTAAATTTAATTCTTTAATTCAATATTTCGTTCATGAATTCCAGAATTGTTGATTTGAAGTTATTATGTTATTAGTCTGTGTTAGTATGTGATCAAAGGAATGAAATCGAACTCACAAGAGAGGCCGAATTCGGATGCATTTGTCTCAAGAACAGAGTTCTTGAGTTTTTGGGTGTCCAAAGCAAAATCTGGACCTTTTGATTTAATATTTTCGAACTGTACCAGATGTTTTGGTGTTCTGGAACTGAACCAAAGATCTTATAATACTTATTTCGAAGCCTAAACGTTACTTTGAGAACCTAGAAGTCGACCAAATTGAGCTAGAACTGTTTTATGTTTTGCTGGAAATTTTCAGAAAATGTTTAATTTCTTTTGTCACCTTTCGGCCCTTATAACTTATAGCTCAGTTCTTTGTTTTACTATTAAAAGGTACCTTTGAAAATTTCATATGTTTGTCTTTAAATTCGTTTAAGAAACACCGAATTTGGACAAGCTTTGATAGGTTAAATAAGTTGACAAAAACCGTTCGTTGTTCTGTCAAAGTAACTAGTGCAACTTTGAACTAGTGTAACTTTTTACCCAGGAACTCGTTTTCAAAACAAAAACTTTGTTATTAAAGTCTGTTTTCCCATCTTTAAACTAGTTTTAAAATCTTAAGTTTTGGCCGAGGTTTTGTAGACAAAAACGTTTGTTGAAAATAGAAAATAATCACAGTTTTTAAACAAAGTTTTCTTACTTTTAATTGAAGTTTGAAATGTGCCTTTTGCTTTAGTAGTACTTGTAGTGTATAAGGATTGTTCAGAAAACCATTTTAGACTTGCTCTATAGTTTTCAACTATTTTTAGAATTAAAAGTAGTTTTGTGATCTTATTTACATGTTTAAGGTTTATATTTTACTAGGATTATGTTATACTTTTTAGAATCGAAAATGAATATATTTAGTTTGATTCTAATGTTTGTTCTTTTTACTATTGTATGTGCCTTATCGAACGATTAAGGTTCGGGAGACTTAACTGGAGTCCCGGAAGTTTAGAAAGTAACGACTGAACTCGAGTTTGCGTCTGAAATTCGAGGTAGGGTCTCGAGGAACCTTTCCTTTAAATGTTAGGTAGTTTAATAAATTGATGAATTGCTTGATGTTGGTTGAATTGCCTGTTGGGTGTTATTGCTTTTATTAATTAATGAACAAGCATGATATATGGTTTTATGTTTCAGAAGCATGTAATATTTAATTTTTATGTTATGGATTGAAGAACTGTTATACATAATGCATTGTGAGAAATTTTGAATATGCATTGAAAAGTAATATGGATATTGAAATCCAGAGTGATTGAGAGAAAGGAGAAAGATCCTTTTGTGTGGTTGAGTTTACCAATGAGGTACTAGGTTCTATGGTATGCCCACATGTGCACAAACAAGGGAAAGTATGCCCTGTGAGTTGTCTGCCTAAAAGACAGAAACTCTTACAACCGCCGGAAGGTTGCAAAACTATATCATCGGGTTTCGAAAATAGTAACCATGAGTAAACAAGATGACCAACAAAAGAGAAAAGTACGATGAGTGTGAGAATAGTTTTAAGTCATCATTTCATTCATATTTTGATTCAATGTTTGATAACTTGTTTGCCACATTTGTATATGAATCACTTAAAAAGATATGGCCCTACTAAGCATAAGCTCACCTCTTCATGAAATTTGTTGCAGGTTTTGGTTGGGACGTGTAAAAATAGTAGTAAGCAGAGCTTGTACTTATTTTCAGTTTTCAGTGTGTATTGTATTATAGGATGAGTAATGAACAATGGTTCTGAAGGGAAACCATTTCTTTTGTTTATGTGTAATTATGTACTTTAAGCGACGATATGTGCTTCAAGTACTTGTAAGGTTTGTAAATTAAATAAGTGTACAATGTTTAAGTATATTTAGTATTTCTATTGTGATATCAATCTCATTTTAATTGTGGATATTAATATGTGATTCACTCCTTAACTCGTAATTAAGTTTTTCATCGAGTTGGGGTGTGACAAGTATACACATATATAATTCATAGATGCAATAATTAATTACCTATGATAATTACTAGCACCAATTGAAAGAATAATTGGACATATATGTGAGTCACGATGTATAGTCACCATGTAGTGATACATATGTCATATGATAATACGAGGCAATGGTGAATTTGCCTACAATCATGACCAACATATGGCCCAAAAACATTGCTAATACCTTTATGCCCATGCTTGGGGGTTTGTCTAAAGCTACTATAGTGTCTTGTCTGATAGTGGATGTAGCTTTAGTATTTAATACATTTTAGCCTTTGATTAATGGCAGTCTTGCAAAACACATTCTAAATATAGCATTTAGAATCCGTTGAATGAAATTCACACCGAAAACTAATATGATCTGTTGGTCTATGAAAGTATTCTTATATGTCTTATCAGCCTAAATGCAGTACTTTTAGTGCCTAATTTTGTAGCCTAATTGCATTCATTCATTGGCAAGAGGTAGAGATTAATTGGGCATTCGTCTATTACTTATTCCAATGCAACTTCACCAAAAGCAATGCCTTTGTTGACAAAAGAGAAGGAAAGTTGAACAAAGTATATCATTGAGGCCAAAATTGGCCTACTGATCATTATAATATCTCATTCATTTTTCTCTATTACTGCGGAAAGGGAGAAAAATTCATGGCCAAGGCTATTTTTATATCCATTGGGTATAAAATATTCAAGTGGCTTTCTACAGCAAACACTCTTTAGATGAATTCTTCGCATTCCTTTGATCAGATAGTTGTTTATCATACATAGTAATAGGAGGCTGGAATGCACAAAAACAGTAAAAGAAGAAAGGTGATGGGCAAATTAAATACATAAGAGTCCAAAATTGACCTATTTATCATTGGACTTTTACTAATTATTTTCTTCTTCTCGTAGAAAAAATGAGAAAGTAAAGCATGAAAACAAATACCTTTACTGGCAATTTATTGTAGTGAATTAGTTCCAATGAAGTGGTGTCAATGAGTTAGTTATTCATAAATACAGACTTACTTGAAAGGGAAAGAAATTAAAGCTAAACAATGGACTATGCTTCGACTTTCATTGGCTCTCTTACTTTCAGATTATATATGTTCTGATTTCTGGTGCCTTACAAACTGAAACTAAGGCTAAAAGCTCTTTATATATATATAGAGTGAGCACTACAAGAAAAAAGGCCTTAGGGGACTGATTTTTTAGGAACAGATACGATTCTGTTCCTTATATTTCTTATTAGGGACAAATATGAGCATCTGTCCTCAATGTTTAGCTAGCTACTGATGATCTATTCCTTGGGAATTTTTGTGGGTCCACTCTCAAATAAAGGCACAGTTCATTTGTCTCTTAAAAATTTTGGACCACTCATATGTCCCTCAATTGGGTATTTTGATTTAGGCAATCGTAGAATACGAGATATGAAGCCTATTGTACAAGAGATGCTCTGTATTTCTTTCTCGTTCGAGCCCCGTCTCTTTTCCTTGGTCTATCAGCTGCAATTTGTTCTCAATCCACCCATATTGCCATACCTACTCAAGAATCAACACTCTCTTCATTCCAACCACCCTCTATCACAACCACAAATTTGCAGATGTTCTGAGTATCCAGGGATGCGAATCTGGAAGGGGATCTTTAGGGTTTCGAATCGCAGATGCTCATTCCAACCAGTCTTCAACCACCCAAACTTCGGTTGAAGATTGCAAGGGGATATTTAGGGTTTTGATTGACGGTAGCGGCGGTGTGAAGACCGTGTTTCGATTGAGGAAGAGGAGCAAGCGGAAGAAAAATAAATAGTGGAGAGAAAACCAGCGTGGAAGAGCAGAAGAAAATTGGTAGTTGAGTTGGTGTTTGCTTGAATAAGAGAAACACTACTGGGGAGAATAACATAGCAGCCATATGTTGATTGTCTACTAATTCCAAAGGTTAATCTCTCAATTGAAAATTATGCTGAATGTTTCTAGGCTTGGATATGTATTGCTTTTCGTGTGAACTGTTTGATTCAATATTGTAATTATAATTACTTAATTAGTAGTAATCGCAAATCAAAACCAAATGGCTTACATCATACAAAGAGATCAACTTGCTTAAAATCTTAAACTCAGAGCATATGTTTGTAAGAGTAGTCCACGGGCTAGATTGGAGCTTATAAAACATTACTAGATTTTTTACATGTTTGTTTCTTGGGATTGTATGGTGGTAATATGCTTCTTTTGTCTCTATTTTCATAAATAATTAAATTATTGTGCATAATTCAATTTTACCATCCGATAGTGGCTACACAGTAGTACAAATGAAACCATTAATTGTCTCAAGATGTATTTTCATTTGATGAAAGAATTGAACATAGTACCGATATATAAATTCATACCAGGAAACAATTTTTATGCTCCTATGACTGTAGCCAGGTTAAGTTCTATTGTTGATTGACAAGAGCTATGATTTTGACTTCCATAATAATCTTGGATCACTACAACAAAAATCATCATACTTATTTGGTTTACTTCTTTGGGTGAATGCGATGGCTGGGAAAAAATATGCACTTTTGGTTAGCTATTTTCTACTTGGTTGGGAATATAAATTCTGTTTGCTTTGATGGGTTGTCTTAAAGTTGATTTCAGTGGATACTTTTGGTTACCTATTTTCTACTTGGCTGCCAAAGTTGGTTTTTATCCCCTCCTCGTCATACATAATAATACCCAATATAAATGTGATTTGGTGTTGATGTTAACTGTGAATGGACTGGATGGTTTTTGTTTAGAAATTTCTGATTGTTTCCCTCTACATTTTGTTTCCATCCTACTACTAGCTGAAATTTTTATTGTCAATTTTTATTCTGCCGCACAAGAGTCCTTTGGATTGTGCTTCCTTCACTTTTGTCATGAGCACATAACAGTAATTTGCATATTCACTAACGTTCCACTTCTGTTATCGTCATCTAATGTGGATTAATAATTGTCCCTTGTTTATTTTCATCACACTTGTCCAGGATTACATGTTTAGGTCACAAAATGTAAAAATTGGTTGGGTATATTGATTCAATCAAAATGTTTAATAGTCGTACAACTTGCACTACTTGTGAATCCATTGGTTGCATTTGCTTTGTAATAAAATTGGCTCATATTCCCACAACTTGTATCTATTTGTTCTGTATTGGCAGGAGCTTGCTAACCCAGAGGTAAGGTGTTGGATCGATGCACCTTATGGCGACTAGTCCACAGCAAGACAAAGAAGGATGGTAGTGGTATTGAAGCATATTGTTGTCCACAGCAAGACAAAGAAGGATGGTAGTGGTATTGAAGCCTTTTGCTGTCCGGGAGATTCGTTTTTTAAAGCATATTGCTGTTTGTGAGATCCATTTTTGAAGCATAATGTTGGTATCTATATTTCACCTCTCATAACTTACACGATTGGATCATGTCCAGGGTAATGGCTTATGTATTATTAGATTACCAACAACTCAATCTCATATGTAAAAAAAATATTTGTATTAAATTAAATTATGTTATTTGAATGAAGTACAATACATGCATGAACAGTAGATCAATTTCTTTAGTAGTATTTGGAGCCATTTGAAATACGTGAGGCCCATATGCCAAATTAGAAACAGATGCATTATTTGTTCCATATAAACAATAGAAACACCGGTATAAGGAACAGATCTTATATCTGTTCCTTTTAAGCAATAGGGACATAAAACAGTGTCTATAGGTATCAAAAGGCATAGATAGTATCTGTCCTCACAAACCTTATTTGTTGTAGTGGAGGAGCAAAAAACTAACAAAAAAAAAAAAAAACAGGGTCCATGTTAGGTGGACTACTTTGAAATCTTTTGCAAATGGAGGAGAGTGACACGTCTTTGTCCTTCAGAAAAGAAAAGATGATGAGTTGGTGGTCTGTCTTTTTGCTTTGGATGGTAGTGGAGGATGATAATACAGATTTCTTCTGATAAAATTAGGTATACTTTATCCTTCTATCATGTTGTCAATGTTCACGAGTGTTTCGTCATCAAAGACTTGATTATTGAGAGTTCATACACCACTTTCGGCGCATTTGTCATATTTCTCGACATGAAAATCCTCAACATTTGAATCAGAATAGACCTTGTAGAGATTTGTTAGTGGAATCAACAGCGGTGCTTGTGATTTATTGTTGTGATTTAGTGTAACTGCGACAACAATAAAGTGTAACTGCGAGTTTGCGACAGCAGTGAAGTGTAACTGTAACAGCAGTGAAGTGGCAAAATGTTTGCCAGTGAAGTTTTCAGTGAATTAACGGCAATGGAGACCCAGTTTGGGAATGCTTTCCAGGGTGCTTTTGGGACCAAAATTATTTTTGGGCCTACATGTGGCAAACAATGAGCAGCTCAACAAGCTGCTGATGTCATCCATGATGCAACAGCTGATTTGTGTGAACACAATCTTGTCAAGCATATTTTCCTTGACTTTTTATTTTTCCTCCTTAATTAAATCAACTTATTATATCATTTGCTTTACGTCTATAATTCTATAAGAGCAAGTCCACCCATGCCTTTCTCCCATGGCACCAGCTGGGCAACACCCACGTGGTGACCCCATAATTGAAAAAAGCAAGTCCACCCATCAAGAAACTCCCAAGGGAGTTTTCTCCCCAGCGTGCTCAAGCCCACCTTTGGGTCAACAAGTCCACCAAAAGGTGGCTTCAAAACAACCAGCTGCCACGTTGGCCGAGTGAGGGGAAGAAGTGACGTCAGCCATGTGACCAACGGACAATTAATCTCAACCATTGAGATTAAGACTGTTGGGCAATCCAAAGGTGGGAAAAACATACCCGTTAGACACCAAAATTGATGATAAAACGGTAAGAAAAAAAAATAAATTTTTTTATTATTTTTCTATAAATATCTATCATATATTTTACCTCTCACACTCAAAAAAAAAATCTATTCTCATAGTGTCGATGGTTGATGAGTAGGTTGTTGGGTTTTCAAAATGTCCATTAATTATATTTATTTACACCACATATTAGTTAATTTTAAATTTAAAAAATTAATTTAATAGTCAGTGAACAGTGTCCTGACCCAGTGACCCAGTGACTCAGAAACAAACGGGTGGAAACAGAAGTCCAGTGGCAGTGAACAGTGTACTGACCTACTGACCCAGTGACATCTGACATGTGACCCAACGGGTGAACTTGCTCTAAATTGAATGGTTCAGCCATGAAATTCTTTGCTAATTCATTCTCTCTTGCTCCTCTCTAGCTCTTCTTACTTCAGTCTCCCAATAGTGTAGAAACTTCACTTAGAAACTCTTTGAAGAAGAAAGTAATCTCTAATCAAAGTAACCTTGCTCAAGAACTTGTGTTGAGCACTTCATGTGAGTACAGAATACATCCTTATACTCTTTTATTTTTAAGATTTATCAAAGTGCACAAGCAAGAACAAAATAGAAAGGAATATGTTTTATAGAAAGCTTGAACATTCTTTTCAGAAACTTTCCCGTCAGCCAACTTTGGAAGCTTTAAACTCATATTTCTGCTCATTTTACTATTTGGACTTCTTCATAAAGTTGTTCCATATTATGTCTATTATTCCGTGTTCAAATTTCATACTCATCTAACGGGTAAAACTTTCTGAATCTAAGTGTTTAGGCAGTATACTCGCTGGAAAACCTCTAAGTTGTTCATAACTTCAAGTGATCATATCTCACTCACTTCTCAACCAAATTTGATGATATTTATATATAAACAAAGCTTATAACCTGAACTTATGATCTGGAGAATATCACAACTAATTTCCAGGTTTACAGTAACGAAATAATTTAAGTACAAAGGGTTAAAATAGAGTATAACTATTTCTGGATTGTTTGGTAAATCTTGAATTCTGGACTTGAACATTCTGAACATGTTTATTTGGACTATACCATTGGATTTCTTACGAAAAACTCTTCAAAATGGTGCACCCATTTGATTAATTCGGACTTGTGATGGACAATATACCAAGTTTTGAAGTTTGATGATTCTAATTGGAGAATCATTGATGATCTTCTATGGTTTTGGACTTAAGAACTGAAAATACTAATAACAATCTAATTTTCTTATATTGTGCATAATTTTTTTTTAATGATTGTGTTATTTCATTATATATATTTTATTTGTATATTGTGGGCTCACGTCTTTTCTTGGTCAGAACAGTCACCAGATGTGTGCTATTTTGGTTTGGCGGTAGGCAATGTATACATAGAGTTTGCAAAAAAAAAAAAAAACAAAGAAAGATAACAATTTGCGAGAGACTTAGTGACTTGTGAATTTGATAAGAAGAGAAAGAGGATACATCTCTCTATTTCTCTACTTTTTGAGTAATTTAATGTCTCTGTTCTTCGCATTCTTTTTAGCTGTCATTTGAAGCTCAACAAATCAGAGAGAGCTTAAAATAAGTGAATTTTGAGAAACCCCAAAATTATTTGTACTTTTGAAGCTGAGGTTGTTATTAATTAACTAGGTTAATGAGAAAATAGTTGGAAGTGTACCAATTTTAAATTGTGGACTGTATTTTCTCATTAAGTTTGCCTCCTTTATATAGGAGTGGGAATTTTACATAAGCAGAAGTATCCATAAATAAGGTATTATGAGTAGTTACAACCATATAATAGTAAGTAGCAGTTGATCAGTATCTTCAAGTTAGGAGAGCTAGAAATCTCGAGATATTAATGCAAGATTTGGTGTGACCAATAAGCTCAATGTTTCTTCAACAAAAGCATGGCTTGAAAAGATGAGGGCATTCTTCATAAAAAAAGCCAGGTCACATCTTCATCCTAAACATGACTCGACTGAGGGACATCAAAACTCTCGACCGTGAAATCAATAGAGTGGGAAGGCATAGGAAAAGACGATGAAAGAGATAAGGGCATCTCATCAAAAATAGTCGACTTACCACAATGGGGGCAGGTTGTAATAACCTAAAAATATATGATATATATATATATATAATATTGATAATAGTAGATTTTTTTATATATATAATATGTAGGTGTAAGTTTCATTTTTTTTGCTTTTGTATATTTATATATATAACATTGTTAGATGATTAGCATAGTGAATGCACTAATGGAAAGAAGACAAAAAAAATAATTTGCAAAGGATTCATTCTTAGTTTAGTATTACTTTTGGATTCGTTGGTCGGACGATTATTGCAAAAGGTTAAGAATCCCTTAGCTAGATTAGTTTAATTAGAGCCTTCAGTGGTGAGGGGTGGCTGCAAGTATAAAAAGGGGATGTCAGAGGGAATTAAAGATTACAGAGCTGCACGTTAAAGAAAGAAAGGGAGTAGGTAGGTTCCTTTTCCTTTAGAAAATTTTTCATAGTATTATACTATTCGAGAAGCTAACTTAGATCTTGTTTACGTTTCTGTGACTTGACTAAAGGGTTGGGACTAAGAACTAGCCACAAGGAAGAGAGAACGAACGAGTTTAGGTTGAGACCAAGGTAGGGTTTCTAGTTTCCTAGTGTTGGACTATATCATATTTAATTTTCGTGTATAAATTAGGAGCAATCAGTATAATGAATGTTTTTCCTATAATGATAGTCGATTTTATTACTAACGTTGTAAGGAAATATTTGACGATATTGGTTGTTCTATTATTGCTGTTACAGTTTGGATAATGAGTTTGACGATGGAATGTTACTTAATATTATGTATGTGTGTTGACATATCATTTTCAACATATTCTCCTTGCATACACATGCATGTAAATTATAAAATGATGTTGGTGATGGAAATAGGATCACATGGGACATTTGATATATATACATATATATGATTGGTGAAGAAGGTGGTAGGGCTGCGGACTCATTGAATTAAATACGGGCTGCGAGCCCAAGGAAATAAATATTGTACAGAAACTGTGATAGTGGAATGAAGAAGGTTGGGTGTCGATTCGTACAACGGATCATTCGGGACCAGGCGGAATATGCATGGTATGGGACGTGCGAGGTCTGCTTGATTCAGGGTACGAATTAACGAAGGGTAGTGAAGGAACTTTAAATTTATGCACCTCATGCACACTCATGCACACTCATGTTTTTATATTTTGTGATTACATTATATTTACTGAATTTGTTGGCACACTTAATTTAACTATGATAATTGACCATGAGGGATTTAATACCCTACTGAGCCAAAAGCTCACACCCTTATGGATTGTGCAGGCAATAATATCAATATGGCTGGAGAACACGAAGTTGACAATTAAGACTTGGTTGCTTGTGATGCTGCTTGTACGTTTGTTTAATAAACAACTTTGTGAAATAAGCAATAAATGGTTTCCTGCTGGTATGAATGTGTGGAGCTGCTAGTACTTTAAGGATCACTACTAGAATTTACCCAATCAGTGACAAACCCGTTTTGTCACCAATCCTGAAATTTTCGTCACCCAAATGTATGGGTGTCGAAAAAATTTCGTCACCAGTTTCGTCACCTATACTGCGTCACGGATTCTTTTGGTTGACGAAATGCTAAGTTCGTCACCAAAATGAGTTTGGGTGACGAAATGGATTTGTCACCCAATCCCTGATATTTCGTCACCCATTTTTTTTCAAATCTCATCATTTTTTTTTTTTGCACCAAAATTTTGATTCCCGCCAAAATTTGTCATTATGGATGACGAAAATAGTTCGTCACTATTTGAATCATTTTCAAATTTTGGTGCCAAAATTATTTTTAACCCGCCAAATGCTATACCATGGGTGACAAATTAATTTCGTCACTATTTGAATCATTTTCAAATTTTGGTGCCAAAATTATTTTCAACCCGCCAAATACTATACTATTGGTGACAAATTAATTTTGTGTCTATTTATGATTTGGTAATTTTTAATTTTGAAAATGGGTAACAAACTGACTTTTTTCTCCGATCTATATATCATGAACATTAATTTCAAATTAATAATTATAATTTGCAATACTTTAGAACATATTAAGTTAGATAAGTAGCATAAATATATATAAACATGCAAGTTCAAATGTTGTTTATCAGCTAATACTTTACAATCATATTAAGTTACAGATAATGGTGCTAGATGCATGTGGAATTTCAAGGCATCATTTTTACATCCAAAATATATCCTGCCAAAAGCTAATAAGGATATCAAAGACCCAACAACCTACCAAAGCCCTAAACTAAAGGGTATATATGCATGTGGGAATATCATGGCTTCATTTGTACATCCAAAATATAACCTGCAAAAAACTAATGAGGATATCAAGACCTACAACGCATTCAAATCCTCATCCTCATCCTCATCACTCTCCTCATCCTCATCGCCCTCCTCATCCACATCATGTGTAGGAGGTTGTCTCTTAGCCTCAAGAGAAGCAAGTCGGTCTTCCAGTAAAGCAATGTACCTCATAAGTTCAGCATTTGTTGGGTTTGAACTTGATGCAGGGATTGAAGAACATAATGTGTCCTTTTTAAGACCATAACCCACACCTCGAATGGTCTTACCCTTCATAGTCCCGAGCTCCTTTGCCAAGATATCCAATTGCATAGGGATAGGCACAATAACATCTTCCAATGGGGTACCCTCAGACTCAGCCAACTGTTGCTTGGTTTTGTTCAACTCTTCAATCAGATTTTTCTACACATAATGAAAAATATGTTAGATATTTAATCTAATGATGATAGTTTTGTTTCAATATACTAAAAATATAACATATAATCCTAACCCCAGTCTTCTCTGCTGCTTCATTGATCCAAACACCGCCGTTGCTGCCTCGATGTTGATGCATGTGACCCCAATTCTCAACATAGGTCACAGTTTTACCCTTCTACATTTGGCCATAAGAAAGCAATTAAAATCCAAAATGAGCTGGTACATGAGAAAAATGTATATATAGTTGGACGAAATCTGTAAGTACTCTATAAACAAATTGCACAAAAACATTATCATGTGATGCTCAAGCTCTTCATTTCTATATTGTTTTTAAATGTCAAAAAGACTTAATAAACTAATGAATACCATAAATTTACAAAGCAAATGAAACAAATCAATTAGATAGATATATTTGGTAATAGAGTTCAGTCACCAATTTTAAACAATAGCAGGAAATTTACCTGTTCTTCAGCTTCCATATGTTTCGTGAAAGGGCGTGAACCACCACAGTGATTATATCTTTTCTTGTTCCTATTAATAGTATTGATCCTACAACGCTTCTGCATGTGGGTGAAAAATATCAATAATTATAACATCATGTACACCAGCAGCATTACCAACCCGAAAAGAGACATTCTTAATCAATATGAGATGTTTCATTATGTCATTACGCTAAATCAGAAAATAGCTTATTTTGTTTGAATTATAGTCCTCTAGGCTTCAAAAGAATAAGAAAACACCTTACAGAAAAGGTCTTCATTTTATCATTGCTTCAGATATTGATCACTATTCCAACATATAATATTAAATACCGCATGCATATAAATTTATGACTTTTGTAAATGCAATCAAAGATGACCACAAATTTTTCAATAAATGAAAGACAGCAGCAAGAAAACTAAGAATCAAGCATACCACAACTTGCACAAATTACTACACTTCTCCACTAAGTATCATGGCAGATGACAAGACGAATTTATATAACTGAAAAATGAATGCACAAACGTCATATGACTGGAATGCATGAAATGTAATGTCACTCTTGAAACTCATCGAATATTAGTCTTTTTAAACTTTTAAAGCTAGTCATATGGTCCTAAAAGAAAACATTACTGGAATAAGATAAACTATATGCATGCAACTTCAACAATACAAAACCAGTGTACATTTTAATACCTGATACGCCTCATTTGTGTACAAATTATCACACAGCCACTCCCAATCACTTATGTCCCTTTCACCAAACACTTTCTCTTCTGGAGGGTGAGCCCTTGCATAATCAATGTCATTAGCAAATTGTTTGAAGTGCCTGTGCAATTTGCCTTTCCAGTTTCTGAATGTGCTGTTCATCTTGTTTTCAACAAATTTTGCAATGCCAGGGTCTTCCAAATTGACATCAAACTTATGCTAACATTATAGCAGATTAAGAGGAGCTTAGAATAATAGAATCTATTGTAAACCCAACAGTATAATGAATTACAATGCAATTAAATTATACCACTCACCAACAACCCCTTTGTGATTTCTTCCTTATCTTCTGGTTTAACCTTCTTCCAGATTTTGACATCAAGTGGGGCTAAGGAACGTGTTCGAGATCCAATTTCTGAAACAAACTTGGCATTAGCTTGAACTTTGACTCTCATCCATCTGAATCAAAATCCTCTGATTAGAAGCAGTGACAATATCATGAGTTCCTAACCCCTTTGTAACGCCACGTGTCTTTTTCACCTTAGAAGACATGTGATCATCAGAATCACCTAGTGGTATTGTTAAGAAAATAAAAATTTATTCAGTATATCATACAAGCAATGTAACAGCCCATATTCCTATCCATCCATAATAAAAATCAAGGAACATCATAAACGCTATATAGATTTATTTGATTTAAATTGTGTTGTTGTTAGTGTTATCACAGTCAATGAAACTTACTTTCACCAGGATGCAATGGTGGTTGTGGTTGCCACTGCTGTGATGGCTCGGGCTGCTGCGATTGGGGTGGTTGTAGTTGCCTCTTTTGGGGTGGTTGTGGCTGCCTCTTCTGTGATGCTTGTGGCTGCTTTTTCTGTGGTGGCTGTGGACGTTCTAGTTGCAGCTGCTTTGTCACCTTTTTGACAGATGTCTTATTCCCAGTCTTCTTCATCAATGATGATTTCGCTTTCAACATCCTGAGAAGTAATTCTCTATACAACAAATTGTTATATTATCATAACAGACCATAATATAATTCATAATGCAAAGTTGAACTGCCATTAAATAAAAACTAAAGTGCAATGTAAAAACAAGACAATAATAGAAGGAAAACATAACTATTATTCTACTTCATATATAATATCAAAGTAAAACTTCTAATACAACGATATATAAAAAGGAACACATTTCTTAACATCTTAATCTAAGTCACTATCACTGTCACTTTGAACACTGTTTTCCTCATCCTCAGATTGCAATTCCTCTATGTAATCATCATCAATGAAATCATCATCAGTTGTGAACATTCTTTGTCCAATATCCTTGCGGCTAAGGATGACAGTTTCAGGCTCAACATCATCTCTATGTAAATGTATACCAGAATACACAGTATCATCCCAAACATTCATTGTAGTTCCAACTTCGTCTTCTTGGTCTATACCACCATTGTAGTTTGTTTATACATCATATGCCTCTTCATTCTCAGGAACATCCCAAACGTGTCTGTGTTGTATCTTTTGAATCACTTTCCAACCAGCACCCAAGTTAGGGTCATCAAGATAAAAAAATCTGTTTTGCTTGTGCTGCTAAGACATAAGGATCCTCGCTATACCATTGAATGTTAGTGTTCAAAGACATGAGATGGTAATCTCGAATAATGCCTGGTCTCTTTCTCTTCTTAGAAGGACTTGTATTGTACCATTGACCTTTGAAAAGGATCACTGAATAGCCACATATGAAGTTTAATTTAACAACACTGACCAGTGAACCGTAAAAGTCACTTGCCCTATCACCATGCATGTAACCTTGCCACCATAATCCCACTGTTTTGAACAACTTTGGTCTCTTCTAATTGTTTGACATGCCAACGGATCCCACTCACGATACAACTTGTGAATGTACTAACAGTATCGTCTGGACCAAATGACAATGCGTACAACTCATCGTTCACTTCACTTGATCCTTCCTTATGCAATGCATTAACACGAGCCTTAAACCATTTAGGAAAAGATTTTCTTTGCCTATCTTCTAAATCCAGATGACTCTCTCTCTTCAATATTTCTTTATGCTCACTACACAAACATAAAACACATGTTAAATTCAACTAAATTAAAGATTTGGCAGAATAATTAATGGAGAGATACTGCTCCTACCCTTTCTTAATTATTTTCATGAGCTGATTACTTTTCTAACCAAATCTATCATGTTGACTTTCTAATTATTCAAATAGATAATAAAGTTAATGAATACGTTTAAGAGTTTGTAACATGACAACTTTAGTAAAAAAAATAAGTAAAAACATGAATATAAAAAGGGGAGTGAGGTAAGTCACTCTCCAACACAGCCTAGTTAAGTTACTCACGCTTTGAAGGGTTCAACTTCATCACAGTTATTCAAGATGTACCAATAAGCTGGTTCCATCTCTAATTGAGACCATTGAACTGTTTTTCGACCATGTAACATCCGTGCACTACAAGCGAAAACAGAGAGAGTTGCACCAGTTTCCCCCCATCATTGTTCCGCTCTAGTCGTGAGAAAACCGTCTCAACATCCTTGAGATACATGGAACAAAAGGTTAATGATTCTTCCGCAATATATCCTTCGGCAATAGAGCCTTCAAGATGTGCTTTATTACGTACATAATCCTTCAGATTTCCCAACTTCCTACACAGTACATGGCATATATATTATTAATGTACCATTCAAAAAAATAATTACAATTACGATTTCTGAAAAAAGAATAATAATAATATTGATAATTACCTCTCAATCGGAAACATCCATCTCATAGGAACTGGCCCACCAAGTAATGCCTCACGTGGTAGATGCTCAGCCAAATGGACCATAACATCAAAGAATGCAGGTGGGAAGATTTGCTCAAGTTTGCATAATATCACAGCAATGTCAGTCTGCAACCTTTTCAAATCTGCTACAATTAAGGTCTTTGAACATAGTTGTTGAAAGAATCTCGACAACTCTATAATGGCATCACACACCTCCTCACTCAAGTAAGGTCGAATTACCACCGGAAGAAGTCTTTGTAACAACACATGACAATCATGGCTCTTCAAACCCGAGATCTTCCCATCTTTAACATTTCGAGAAATATTAGATGCAAACCCCTCAGGAAATTTGACAGTTTTGAACCATTGCCAAAAAGGTCGACGTTGTTGTGGTATTACTGTATAATATGGAGTATGCTTCTTGAAATCAGACCCATCTTTTTTTATATGCAAATCATCTCTTATACCCATGTCTTGTAAATCCAATTTTGCCTTGACAGTGTCCTTAGTTTTCCCAGCAATGCCTAATAATGTTCCCACAACGCTATCACATATGTTTTTTTCAATGTGCATTACATCTAGGTTATGTCTAATTTTCAACTTACTCCAGTACTCCAACTCAAAGAAGATGCTCTTCTTTGTCCAGTTTAGTTCAAAGTCTACTCGCTTCCTTTTCTTATCAGGATTATCATCATGTTTACCAGGCTTATAAGGTCTGAGGCGATTAACTTGGCGTAAGATGTCATCACCAGAGAGTTCCCTGGGAGGAGGTCTCAACTCAAATTCATTGTTGAATAATTCTTTATTTTTACGCCACGGATGATTCTTTCTCAAATAGCTCCGATGTCCCATAAAACAAATCTTACTCCTCAAGCCATAAGATGATGTATCCTCGTTACAAACAGGGCATGCCATAAATCCCTTGGTGCTCCAACCCGATAAATTACCATACGCTGGAAAATCGTTAATTGTCCACAATATAGCAGCTCGAAGGTTGAAAAAAGAATTGGTTGATTTATCATAAGTTGAAACACCAAACTCCCACAACTCTTTCAACTCGTCAATCAAGGGTCGCAAATACACATCAAGATCCTTGCTTGGTGCTACTGGCCCTGGAATTAGCAAAGTCATCATCGAAAACTGTTTCTTCATACACATCCAAGGTGGTCGATTGTATGGAACCACTATGACTGGCCACATACTATAAGAAAGGCTCATATTTCCAAATGGATTGAAACCATCTGTTGCAAGGCCTAACCTGACATTTCGTGGCTCTTGAGCGAACTCAGGATATTTACTGTCAAAATCTTTCCAAGCAGGTGAGTCAGCTGGATGCCTCATCTTGCCTTCTTCATCAGCTCGCTTATCATGGTGCCACCTCATATTAGTAGTCGTATGGTTCGACATAAACAGTCTCTTCAACCTCGATTTAAGTGGGAAATACCGTAGAACTTTCTGAGGAATCTTCTTCTTTTTACCTACATCAGAATTAGAACCACTGGGTTTATACCTTGGTTCACCACATTCTGGACAAAACTCCTTATCCTGATGCTCTTTGTAAAACAGAGCACAGTCATACTTGCAAGTATCTATTTTTTCATAACCTAAGCCCAAACCTTTCAACATCTTGTTCATAGCATAGAATGAGGAGGGAATGTTATTAGGCTTAGGACACACTTGATTCATCGCCTCTAGAAACATATCAAAAGACTTGTTAGTCCAATGATTAAGGACTTTAATATGCATGAACAAAACCATGGCGGTTAAAACTGAAAATCCATCACAACCAGGGAAAAACTCTCGTTCAGCTTCAACCATTAGTTTCTCATATTGATCAGCATCAACCCTCATCCCATGAGATCCATGACCATCATCCATCATATCTTCATTTCCTCTTAGTATCTCATCCTTTGCTAGATCTTGATCCATGTCATCCATGTCAATGTGTGGAAATGCATCATTTAAAATATTATGAACAACATCATTGGCTCCATCAACCTGTTCAGCCATTTGGGGAGATGGAATTTGTGACCGCTGCCTTACTGTTTCTCCATGAGATGTCCAGATTTCATAACTCGTAGATATCCCATACTTCCTCAAATGTATCTTCACAATTGGTATAGTTTGACGATCATGGTTTAGGCACTTAATGCAAGGACATTTAGTTCTGCCTTTAGCATTCACATGCTTGCTTGCAACTTCGAGAAATGACTGAACACCGCGCTTGTACTCATCACTCAACTTGTTCGGATTTTTGATCCATTTTCTATCCATGTTCAGTCCTAATATATAATAAGTATTGCTAAAATAACTTCAAACAAGTGCAACAATAACATAAGCAAAACAACTGCAAGAAATGGTAGATAAAAAAAAATTTAAAAGTTACATGCAAATGAAAAAATTGCAGCAAGAGTACTAAAATAATGTTCAAAAACAGAACAACCTATATGTGAATTTAGAAAAAGAAAAGGGATGTGATCCATTACTACATGCCTACTTAATTTTATTCAAATAAGTTTCAAAATGGGTGCAAACGAACCATGTACTATTTCACAATATAATCAGTAGGATTGTAGAACACTATTGAACATAACTTAATAATTCAATCTGAAACAAAAACAAAATGTTAAAAGGCTAATATAACATACCTTGGAATTGTGACCAAGTCCTTCCAAACTATATAATTGGTAACTTCACCTTTGAATGATTCAAGAACTGCAATTAAATGGGGAGAAATAGATTTATTGCACACTGATGACACATTCAATAAAAAACTAATTGCATGTAGAACAAATATAAAAGAAAACAACCTTATAATTGATAGAGAAAATAACAACAACAAGCTTAATCAACCCTAAACACAGACTAGTAAGCATATATAGAGCAACAACCATATAACTAATTAAGCTTAGTAGTAAACTCACCACAACAACAACAAAAATCTGTGAAAAGATCAATTTCAGCAACAAAAGAACAAAATTGCATTAACTTTTTGAAGGCTAGCTTACTTCACTTCTGAGACGTGTGAATCAGGCTATCTATCTCCTTACAACTGGTGCTCGTGAGTCTGCTTTCAGGAACATCAAAACTATTGCTGAATGTTTGGTTGATGAACTTATTAATGCTGCAAAAGGTTCCTCTAACAGTTATGCTATCAAGAAGAAGGATGAGATTGAAAGGGTTGCCAAGGCCAATCGTTAAGGTACTGTGAAAGCCTCTGGTGCTGAAGACTACAATCAAAAAACAAAGTGGGTGTTCTATATGAAAGAAGAAAAAAATTGGTTTTGTTTATCTTTTTGTAATGATCTTATGCTAGCTCCAATTTTCGGATATGTTTTGTGTACTTCTATGTTTCTTGAAGACATGATCTAAGCTTCGTTTCTTTTGTGTTCTTTGCTTCTAGTATGTTATCAAACTATATTTGGAATTAAGAGGAGACAGGTGACAACTTAAAAAAAAAACAAATCATCAAAGTAGCTTTACCTCTTCAATAATTTTCACAGCAACTATGTCTTTCACACTCCCAGACTCCCTCCGGCCTGGGTTCAAAAACTCGCATTTCTCAAGAACCTGAAGCAAACCAACCGCCAAAAAGACAACTCTTTTCAATCACAATAGATGAAATTTACACCAAAATGAAATTGAGTTAAATCTGACATCGTAGAACTGATTTCAGAAAGATAAATTCATATCACAAAAGCTAAAGCTATATATTTCTAAGGATTTGTGAATGAAAAATAAAACTTTAAGGAAACCCAAAAAAATATATTAATGAAAATTAAAAAAGCTTAGTTACTTCACAACCAGTGGCCTCACAAAGGCTGGCCCCAACGAACCCTTAAAATTAAAGAAAATTGAATACCCATTAACACATATAAAGAAAATTTCAAATCTAGTTCATGTAAATTCTGGAAAAAGCAAAAAAAAATTCAAGGTGCGAGAGAGTAATCGAGATTAAGAGTAAAATGGTTTATGTGTTTTGATTGTGAAGTTACTGACCTGAAATTTGAGATTGTGAGTTGAAGGTAATAGAAATTGAGAGTAAAGAGGTTTATCAGTTTTGAGGGCTTAGAGAGAGTGATTTATGGGTTCTATGTTTTTTTTTTTTGGTTTTATATGAGAGCAGATTCCAAGAGAGAGAAAGAGAGAGAGCGTAGGGAGAGTGATGATTTCAGCTGGGTTTTATGTTTTTTTCTTAAATGCAATTTATTCTTTTTTGAAGTGCAAAGTTTTGGCTTGTCGTTAATGGTCCTAATGGCGGTAAACCCCTCTCCCAGGCCCAAAATTTTACGCGCAAAGCTTTTGGCTATTTTTTGCTTTCCCGCCTTTTGCGGATTAGGCTTTTAGTACAATGGATCCATACTAGTCACTGAGAAAAAAACAAAAAACTGATTTAGTGTCAAAAATTTTTGACACGAATTATAGGCCCTCCGTCACAAAAAACTGGAGAACATTGTTGGTCTAAAAGACAAAATTATGGGTGACGGAATTAGAAAAAGTGTGACCCATTCCTACAATAGGGCACAATTTTAAGGTTTGTCACCTTTAGTTTTGTGACTAAAAGGGTAAATTCTAGTAGTGGATTGACTTGTTATGTAATATATTGTAATATTTTGGCTTCCGCTAAACTCTGAACACCTTTGTAAAATATTTATTTAATAAAGTGTTCGATGTACCATACTTTTGTCACTTGTAATTGTGGTAAAAACTTAATTATCGCAATCATAAGTGATTCACACTTCAAATCCGATATAATTAGAATTTGGGGCGTGACATAGGTGGTATTGTCAAGGGCTCCCTTGTAGCGACTAAGCTCAGCACGAAGCTTATTATTCTCCTCTCTTAAAGCCAAGATCTCAGATTCTTCAATTTTGGCTCTCTCTCGGGTGCGCTTATTCTTAAACCAGCGTTTGATTTGGTCAGGCGTTAACCTTGTGGAGGAACTCAGTTCCCTTATTTGCCTGCTATTTGGGAACTGACATATTTCAAAGATAGCCCTCAACTCCTGGATTTGGCTTGCTTCATGGAATATATTTGTGAGGCGCAATTAAGAAGTATCTAGCCTTTCTCCGGAAAGAGTACCAGGAAGTACATCTGACGTTGTTGCAGTGCTTGGTAGCTGTGGAATTTTGGATACGCTTGGCTGAGACATTTTTGCCAAATCGCCAAACTTTTTACCCTGAACAAAAATAGTTGCTAATTCATCGAACATGTTTGTGAAGTATTTTGAGAAATTTTGCTTGATCCTTTACCGGTGACGAGAGTTTGTATATATAGGGGATTCACCTTTAACTGTTACTAGCGGCCAGCGTGATTTGCGGAAGGTGAAAGTGATAAAGCCAAAAGTAAAATGATAAAGTAGCACTCAATTATTGAAGGATGTCATAAGGTGAAAGGTACGCTTCATGAAACTAGAATTTTTGTTGAAAGTTTAGAATCATGATTTTATTTGGATTATTAAGAGTAAAGTTTTGACAATATTTGATCTCTTAGGGAATTTAGTAAATCTTAGTCTTAGTATGTGAGTTATTATCCATAAACTTAGTTGAGGGATAAGTTTCCATAAGCTTTAGTATGGATTGATAATGGGAGATATTTCAAGCTAGGAATGATTTGGAAGATGCAAGTGATAAAATCTGTGAGATTATGATATAGACTTTGAGGTTTGATTTAATTTTCTATAGAATTGATAAATTACTCAACATTGGAGTGATAGATTTATATTATCGAGGATTGTGGTTAGGTATATACAATTTTGATCCAAAAATTATATTTGGTGGTTTTAAGTCATTAAGAGAGATCAGAACATACTGATTTTGAAGATTACTTTTGATGGATTACCTGAAATTTAGGGTTAAGTATGAAAAGTGGTTGTTATGAGGAGATATTTATGATTCATTTTCGAGGAATTTTACAATTAAGATAGGTTTGAACCATGGAATTTTAAAGAGGCTTGGTGATTGCTCTAGATCTTATTCTTGGTGATATATTAAGACTTAGGTTAATAATAATCTTAACTTTGAAGTAATTAGTCTTTAATTCTTAATGGATCTTTGGAGATACAATAATTGTTGATAAGATGATATATGGATATCGGAACATACAATAAGCTGGTAACATTGATGATTAAGCTTGGTCGTATTAATGAAAGTTCGAGGTTATAGATTATAGAGAGTTACCAATTGATATGATTTGAGAAGAGAAAATGGATTTTGGAGGATGGTTTATAATAGTGATCATACTAAGGGGACATTTCTATTAGATATTTGAAGTTCTTTGATAGGTAATGAATAAAAGTACGGAAGTTTTGGTGATTGTTTTGAGAAATGAGATTATTTTGGATAAGTAATTCATATGTGTGAATTGAAGAAGGAAAATCTATACTTGGAGAGCAAGTTAGAATCAATTCGAATTTTTTTAAGGATATATGTACGCATTTATTTGTGGCTAACTTGGAGGATTTTGAGAGTTAGATTAAGCATAAATTTTGTGTATCAGAATTAATGCAAGTAAATAGTTTGGTGGTATCAAGATGAATAAAGTCCGTATTTGAGGATTCAGACAATTACGATTTTGAAAATTTGAGGATTTAGTTAAGTATTCACTTATTGTTTGAGGATTGACGATTATTCTTTACACCTTAAAGAATCGTGCTAATAGACTTTCAAGACCTTGTGAAAGAGTACTTAGATATAAGATTTGATCTCTTAAGGATTATTATTTTTGATGAGAAGTGCTTGCTGAAACTCTTATCTAAGATAGATCTAGACAATATAAATTGAGGAAGGAAAATCTGATCTGTTGTGTTATCAAGGGGAAGTTAAGGTACGTAAAATTCGAGGACGAATTTTCTTTTAAGGTGAGTAGAATGTAATACCCCGAATTTTCAAATTTAATTTACCAAATATTTCTGAAATTAATTAAGGGTTGGAAATTACTCTTCTTGTCTAGTTTGTGAAGTGAAAGCATTTCGAAACGAATATTTATTCGAAATGTTATATTTTCGAGGGGTCAAAAGTTGACTTTCTTATCCATTGATTTTCTCTGATAACTTTCTTCACAAAAATCGTAGAGCTTGTCAATACGAGTTCGTAGACATGCGGCACACTAAATTCCGAGATCATATGAAGAAATTATGGTCAGCAGAAGTTCATTATATTTTTGGAAGTTTTAGTGTAAATCTCGATTTTTGAAGTTGCTCAAATTTTAGTTTTGAGGTTACAAGTAGAAAGTAGACGTCACCACAAGTTCGTAGCATTTTCGGATAGTTTTTCGGGCTCTCGAACTATTTTTAGTGAATTTTTGAAGTTTAGTCGAAAAAGAAAATAGTTTGTGACGTGGCAAGCTGTCATTGGTCCAAGGGTCACATGTGGCAAATAATGAGCAGCTCAACAAGCTACTGATGTCATCAATGATGCAACAACTGATTTGTGTGAACACAATCTTGTCAAACATATTTTCCTTGACTTTGGGCAGAAAAAACAGAGAAAAAATCAGCAAAGGAAAGGGAAGAAGAAAAGAGGAAGGAGAGGTCGGTGTTGGAGCCTTTGGGGGCTGTGCGAGTTTTGGAGAGTAGCTGAAAATATTAACTTTGGGAAGACTGAGGGGGGAAACAAAATTTTGTTCCGCGCCTTCACTTAAAATTTTTAGCGCTCCGTGTTTTTACAATTTAGGGGTTCTCGCAAAACTGAAATGAAATTCTAGACACCGGTTATTTTAAGAATTGATGTTAAAGTTATTCACAGAAATCGGTTATGTCATAACTCGATGTAAAACCACGCTATTGCATCACGTGCAATTCCAACCGATGTCTTTCAGGTGGTGTCTAACAGCATAATTCTAGTAGTGTTTTGTCCCACTGGATTTTGTTACTTGTCAAAGTTTTTTATGAGACAACGAGGTGAGCACCATCTAGAATTGACGGCACAGGGGAGAGTGTTGAAGGAAACCCAATTTGTGTGTGCCTAGTCAATCTAGGAACAATCAATTCTAGAATAGAACAAGAAAAGTAAATCCTTCGGGAATATGAATTATATTTAGAATAAGATTCCTTATACAATAAAGATTGTATCTTGTATTCTTCTACAACAGGGATCAAAATGATGATCCCTATCTCACTGTTTTCTCCTAAAGAACAAAAATAAATAAATAAATGTTTCGCTTCAATCAACCGGCAATCAGAGTACTTAATCAACTCCCGAAGATTCCTATTCTTTTTGTTTTTTGGATAGCAATCTTAATACGCGCAAGGCTTTCAAAACGTGAATTAATCACATTAATATACATTTTTGTTCCTAAAAAATATACACATTTTTAATTTCAAATCTTCTAACGTAAGCAAATTTTATAGCCAAATAGTAGTCTCGGATCCGAACCCTATAGACCAGCTTATAAAATCCCCAACTTGAATCGGTCGGAGTATTCATCAACCCTAGCCGGTCTAATCAGCTCACCTCAATCTCTAGCTCTGTCCCTCCTCTCTCGATCTTCATCCATCTTTCTTCTCATTCCTTCGTCGTAGTCTTTAATTGTCATGGAGGCAGATACAATGATAGTGATTAATGAGTTATGTGATTATCCATCATTATTCAGTAGCCATTTCTTTGTATAATTACATGCGGCGTAGAGAAAGATGTGTAATTGTGTATGTATGTTTCTTTTGCAACTTTTTTCTTGAAGTATGAAAATAATAGCATATCGATCTCACAACTTCTTGCAGAACCCATATTTTGAAAAATCAAACATCTTTAGTTATACATTGTAGCACCCACAATATATGACTTAATAAATTTGTTTTGCGGATGGCGAATGCAGTTGGGGTTAGCTGTGAGTGATTTCTTATAAACAAACAAGGCCGTCGCCATCCTCTCTCGAACAACTGTGAAGATCGACATGGTGGAGGGGGCAGGGAGGACAATCCAAAACAAAAGCTCGGAAGTAGCAATGGTTATACTACTTTTGTGGTGACATACCCTCTAGTTCAATGGCCTACGCCACAACAATAAAGTTAGAGTCAGTCCACAATCTGCTGCTTCAGTAGAAACCGGGAACAATTACAATCCTCTTTTCTTAATCCTCTCCAAATAATTGATATTTCATTTCATAGCTAGGTTATGTATTAATGGTGTAATTTAATCTCTTTTGTCTAGCTTAAAGCAACAGCTCTGTTGCTATCACTAATACAAATTAATGTTAGGTATGCCCTTACAGTTTACTTTTTATTCTGTATCTCATTGTGATTCAATCCGGCCAATTGTACGTAGTATCTGGAGATTTTCGTCTATTTGTTTGCCTGCCGAATATATCAATTTTTTTTCTGAGCGCCAATCCAATTATGATGTACATCAATTTTTTAATTGTTAGACCATGAAATGAGGAATATCGGCAGAACAGTATCTACAGTGAAATAATGGTCTTGCTGAAACAAAGGTTTCTAGGGCCGGGTTTTCGCTCTCACCGGGACATCAGTTCAAAATCTTTGGAACTTCTTTATGTGGATTCATTCTCGGCTTCTTAAGCTTTGAAATATATGAGTCATATGACGATAAAAAGCAAAAAGCCTGACCTAGCTAGGGTTTGTAGCTATATATCACCCAACATTTAACAATTTTTTCTTTTTAATTATATTGACGCTTGTTTTTTCACAGGTGCGCTCTTTATGGGCAGTTAAGCTAGCTAGTCGCCATGGCCGAGGCGATCCTTGATCTAAGAATATAAGTCTTAATTGGAAGGAGAATCTGAGTTGAACTGAAGCTTCCATTTGATAGAACTTCATAGGTATTAATTCTAGTTAGCTGTCACTAATACATATTGTAGACCTTTTACAATTTTCTCACGCCCGCCCTTTGTAGCTGGTTGGTATGCAACTATCTCTAATTTGCATGCTTTGTATTTGGTTTCTCAAGCCTAAAATTTTTCCCACGCCCCTTCAGATATCAAATTGTCCAAATGATACATGTGAGGAACTTACCCATTTGGAAACGGTACTGTTGTTGCTATGATATAATATTTGTATTTCAAGAATCAACATCTCACTTTGTGAAGATTCAATCCAATTCTAGTATCTGGTGATGTGGGTCGATCTATTAATTTAATGGACGTCATAATTACATGAAGACGTATTTGGATATCCAAAGTTTATGATGGATGTCATCTTTCAATTGTTACTGAGATCACGAAGATGGTCAAATACTATGAGAAATAAAGGTTTTGCTGCAATAGAAACTAAGGTTCCTAGGGTTATTCACATATGGAGAAGTATTTGCACTTTAGGGTTTAGGGTTTAGAAGGACGTCACTTCTAAATACATAATATGGAGCTTGTCTGTGTGGATTTTTTCTCCTTAGATGTTAGATGTACATATGTCTTGTCAAGGACTTAGGGTTTTGAAGTCCCATCTAATGCCAGCTAAAGAATGAGATATGAGTGGAGCACAAGTGCGCAACGTACTGCACTAGAAGCTAGTTTTGCCAACAACAAGAACAAAAGGACCATCCCAGGCTGCCAAATCCTACAAGATCATCATTGAGAAAAGAAATCCGAATTGGATCCCCTAGGCAGGAGCAAGCTTGTAACTCTAGCACTCTAGCAGTAAATAGAATATTTAAATACACGTGTAATTAAGACCAGAGTTATCCATGCCCTTTTTTTCCGGTTATTTTCCTGATTATCAACATGTAACTAAATAACTAGACTTTATAGTTTATACGTACGCGTGTTTGTTAGGTGTGAGGATGAGATGAGGTTACGTAAATATAGTGAACTAGTGGTTAAGAACATTTACCATATACATAATTATCAAATAGTAGATATAGTGGATTAGTGGCTATGCTCATTTAGCTGTTAATATCCCGATCGAATGGGAATTTTACCTATATCAGTTGAAAAAAAATATTACCATGTAATTAATTACATTAGCTGAATATAGCCTGATTACATTTTTTATTTTTGCCCTAATTACCATACTCATAATGATCGATCAGCTGATCAATTTCAAGCTCCCGAATTGGAATTCCTTCTCCACCTATATAATCAATTAATGCAAATAAATCTTCCTATTCTATTAAAGTATTAAGGATGGAATTCGTATATTATTGAAAGGATCTACAGAAATTTAATTTGTTATTAATGCCTGTGTTTAGTTCCTAGCTTGTACAATTAATTTTGCAAAACTCCTTAATAAGACATATATAAAACTATATATAAAAGTCATTTCTTTTTCAGATAAAAAGAAAAGAGAAAGGCAAAAACTCATGGACAGCTGAATAGCTACAAAATAGGAGTGATGTAAATTCATTGGGGGTGAGTTGTAAAAAATATTACATTAGTTGCAAAATATTTTGATTTTACTGATCGATAAGGCTTATCTGGTTTTTTCTTAGTTTTTCTCTCTGACCTTTAGGTTTAGATCTTCCACGACTGATTCATTCAACACCCACAAATTCAGGATCTCTAAGATACTCTTCCATATCCAAACTTCAATTTTTTTTTGTTATATAAACCCTTCCGTTGGTTGCATTTCTCACCAGAAGAACACCCATAGCTACTTTACTCCTCAGTTCGTCAAGTGACAATATGAGCAATCCTACTCAGTCGACTACTCCTCCTCAGCAAAACAACCCAGATCAAAGGGTATTATCTCTATGATAATGATGAATCGCTTTTTTATTTTATTCATTTTTTATTTTTATAGCTAGAAAAGTGATCTAACATTGCTACTATGCAATTGCATATATTATTCAGGGAAATGAACAAGCTGGTGGTAGAGCTAGAACCCAGCAGCAAATTGATGCAGCAAACTGGCTCCCCATAACTTCCAATAGGAATGCAAAATGGTGGTACTCGGCTTTCCACAATGTTACAGCTGTTGTTGGTGCAGGAATTCTAGGGTTACCATATGCAATGTCACAAATTGGCTGGTAATATTTATTTTTTTGCTTATATATAGATTTGGATTGCTTCTCAATTTATGCACAGTTGTTATTGGTTTGGAAAAAAAAAATGTTATGCATTATTTTAATGGGAAACAAATGTCGAATCGTATTTAAATCTGTGCATTGTGGACTTGTAATCTGATATCATTTGCTAACTATGTTATGTTTCCATATATACTATTAGGATTCCTGGACTCACAGTCATTACTCTTTCTTGGTTGATCACATTCTACTCGTTCTGGCAACTTGTGGAATTGCATGAGATAGTGCCCGGAAAGCGTTTTGATCGTTACCCGGAACTGGGGCAGCATTGCTTTGGACCCAAACTAGGGTATTGGATCGTCATGCCACAGCAGTTGACTGTGCAAGTGGCTTCATCCATTGTGTATACTGTCACTGGTGGCAAATCATTGAAGAAATTCTTCGAACTCCTTTTTCCGGCCTGGGGTCATGTTCGAACGACATACTACATCCTCTTCTTCACTTGCTGCCAATTTGTGATCTCTCAATCTCCAAATTTTAATTCTTTGAAAGGAATTTCTCTCCTGGCTGCAGTCATGTCTTTAGGGTAATTCATATATTCACCAGTCTAATTAATTAAGCTGAGTACTCCTTGATAGCATTTGTGGGTAATTCATATATTCACCAGTCTTTAGGGTAACAATTTCAACGTTAATTTTGTTATGCCAATATTGTTGCAGTTACTCCTTGATAGCATTTGTGGCATCACTAATCCAGGGCACGAATCATCGTGAGCTTGTGAGCTTTGGAGTTCGGTCTTCTACCACTACTGGTCAAATCTTTGATATCTTGAATGGGTGTGGAACAATAGCATTTGCTTATGCAGGACATAGTGTAGCTCTAGAAATTCAAGCTACAATTCCTTCAACTCCTGAGAAACCATCAAAAATTGCTATGTGGAAAGGCGTTGTGGTTGCTTATGTCTTGGTAGCGTTCTGTTATGTCTCAGTTTCAGTGTCCGGCTACTGGGCATATGGCCGTATTGTAGAGGATGATGTTCTCATCTCACTAGATAAGCCTGCATGGCTAATTGCAGCGGCTAACCTTATGGTGTTTTTTCATGTTATTGGAAGCTACCAGGTAATTAAATTAACCAAAAGTTAGTTTACATAAATGAGATAAAAATACAGAAGAAAAGTGATCAATTAAATGCTAATTTCTAATAGTTTTTTGGTTGGATTTCAGGTCTTCACTATGCCCGTGTTTGACATGATCGAGCAATATCTGGTAGAAGGTCGAAATTTAACCCCTGGACTACCTTTGCGCATAATTGCTCGTAGTTTATATGTTGGTAAGTACAATTTTTCATTACGATTTGCATATTATGTGCCTACATTATAAAATCTTGACTGTAAGCTAGTATGTAACTTAATCTAGCTTTAATTTCCTTATAACTTATAATATTCCTGATATTCGATTTTCTTTTCATCTTAATTTCCAGCCGTAGTAGGGTTTGTTGCAATGTGCATTCCATTTTTCGGAGGCCTGTTAGGATTATTTGGAGGCTTAGTGTTCTCCTCCACATCATTTTATGTAAGTCCTTGATAATTAATATAAACCTATATCATAGACACAATATATATATATATATAAACTGATGAACATGAAATGAACTTGATGCAGATGCCTTGTATTATGTGGCTTGTCACCCAAAAACCGAAAAAATGGAGCTTTCACTGGTCTACTTCATGGGTATGTTGACCAATCTATCCTTTTATCAAGGTTTTCACTGATGTCATATATTTTTTTTATATGTGTGTTTTATCTCCAAGTTATCAAATTTGACATTTCTTGTTAAAAAAAAAATAATTTAATTTGACATTTAATTTATTTTTGTGCTTAATTGATTCCAGATATGCATCGTTTTTGGCGTCTTGCTGGCAGTTCTTTCACCAATAGGAGGAGCACGTACAATTATTCTCGCAGCCAAAACTTACAAATTGTTTTCTTAGTACACTCGCAGACTACTTTTCCTTTTTTGCTTAGAACAGATTAGATAGTCTGTAAGAGTGAGTTTAAGGATAAAAATTCTCAGATGTACTTTTCTTTTTGAGATTCTGCAGTATTGCTTTTGGATTTTTGAATGAAAAAAAAAGCTCATTTTCAATTTATTTGAGCTTTTAATTTGTTGAAGAACAATTATCAGTTATTGAATTATTAATCTTCATGGGACTTGCAACTTTGCCGCCTTTTTTTTGGTTAATCTTCATGCTCTTTGTTAAAATTCTATCAACTTCTATATATATTACATGTCATATTTCACATATAGTATTTGTATCCTTAATTACTATCAATACTGATCACTTAGTGACCTAGCTAGGAATTTATGGTCACCCATAATTGAATTTAATTTCAAGGGGTTGAAATTAAAACACTTAAAATAAATTCATTTAAAAACAACTCTAAGAACTTCCCTAAATCCTAAGTTGGTTTATTTGTTTATTTATAAAAAAATTAGCATTATTTTGCTTCAATAACTTCAATAAACATTTCCCTATTTTAGAGAAAGAATAGAGATAGAAAATTTCATTCTCTATATTTACAACAATCTCTAAAATTATAGGGAAGTTGACAATTCATTATTATATGTGACTGTCTATGTAAATACTTATTACTTATGTTTTTATATGTAAACCCACTTCTATATAAAAGTCGGAGACTAATGAGACTGAATACAATATTTCTACTTCCCTCATCTATTATATCTCTTAATCGCAATAATTTAAAAAATCGTTCATACGAAAGTAAAAATCGTAGAGTTTTCTCTTAGCATAGCCTCCATCCTTGCGGCATCACTAGCTATTTCTGACAAAGGGATGGTGCATTTTGGCTCTGGTGGCAGCGCTGCCCTTTCTCATCATCTCTATGTCGTGGGATACTGGGATGGCTGTTGGTTTCTCACAAATTGGTGGAGCCTAAGGCCTTCATGGGTAGTATTGCGAAGGTCTGGGGTTTCCGTAACTGCATGTCTGTTTGTGAACATGGATCGAGGAGATTTGTTTTCAAGTTTTCTCAATTGATCGCCCTATTAATTTGTTTCCAAATACATATGCTTTTATAGGATTTTTTTTCCACTACGGAGCTCTGCACTTTTAAAAGTTGCAGAGTCTCAATGTCAGCCGTCAGATCAAATCATCTGAAGGCTGATATTAGGACTCTGCAACTTTTAAAAGTGCGGAACTCCGTAGTAGAGAAGACATGTGCTTTTATATATATACATAGAGAGAGACTCCAATGAGTACCTTATAATGAGATTTGTTGAGGACTTTCAAACTCAAATGTTGGATGAGTTTTTAATGAGTTTTTTTAAATATCAACTAACATTTTAAATACTCATCTACCAGTTAAATTTGAAAGTCCTCAACAAGTCATTGTTTGGTACTCACTAGAGAAGACCCCCATATATATATATATAGGCATGTGCAACGTTGCATACAATGTTACACCTTACCCCTTACCTAATCACCTAATTCTGCAAAGTTGAGACAACTAGACATGGTGGCGGCAATATTGTTTACCAGAAATATTCTTATTATTTCTTGCTAATGATGCTCATGTTAATATCAGCTAGTGTCCCTCCTAACCATGGCAGAAGCAGCAAAGCCCAAAAGCTAAAAGAACACATGTTATTACCAGGAACTATTTAGGGTAAAAACCTTAAATGATACCTAAATTATTGCGGAATATATTTTTTAATACCTACAATTTTTTTTTATCCAAAATGGTACTTGAATTATTGCACCGTTACTCAATATGGTACCTCCGTTAGTTTTATCGTTAAATTAGTCTACGTGACATATATTTCAAAACCTCAAATGATATCTGAACTATTGCGAAAGGTAATTTTTAGTATCTACAAATTTTTATTTGACAAAAATGGTACATCTTGGGTATTTTTTTATTGGGTATCAATGGAAATACAATATTTTCTTTATTTCTCAAACTTTCGAAAATCATATTAGCTCGGCCATCCGAAAAATTCTCTGAAAACTTCTACAGATCCATCGTAACGTCTACTTCATTTTCAAGTCCCTTAAATTGGAATTACGATTAAAAGAAAATTTTCTAAAAAATTCCCGAGCCTCCTTAATTACTACCGGGATTTCTGAAAAGTTCTTTTAGTCTTATTTCCAATTTAAGGACTTGGAAATGAATTAGATGTTACGACGAGTCCATACAAATTTTTCGGATACCCGAGGTAATTTTTATGATTTTCGGAAGTTTGAGAAATAAATTTTTTTTTTTATAAAAAGGGTAGAATAGTAATTTTGCCACTTTTAACTATAAAACTAATGAAGGTACCATATTGGGTGTAATAGTTCAGGTATCATTTTAGGTAAAAATAATTTGTAGGTATTAAAAAATATATTTCGCAATAGTCGAAGTACCATTTGAGGTTTTTACTTAACTATTTACTTGATGGTATAGAACTAACCATTTACGGTAAATCCAAGGACGATAACCTTTATTGAACGAGTTCAAAGGGGCCGGAGGACATGAAATTCACAAGCAAAGTAGGTGACTTCCCCACCCAAGAAACATTTAAATTAGAACAACGAGCTAAACGAGCAAGTTTGTGAGCAGCTTCACAATAGATGTGATCGAAAGAGGAAGCCGGCAGCCCCGAAACACTGTCGTTATAGATTCAACCAATAGAAGAATTATGAGAGGCTGATTCTTTGGTAGCAGAGAGGAGTACAGAGGAATCAAAGCCTGCATGCTATCTTACCAGGTTTATAATCGCGTGCAGTTGGAGAGTTTGATAACAATAACATGAGCTAGCTCATACAGCCAATTCACAAGATACCAGCCTCAATACACGCAGACTAAACATTACAAGAGAAAAAAACCTAAGGAAAACCATAGAAAATTCAAATGCACGTTTGGTGTCAAAAGAGCTAATAATCCAAGCATTTGAGCTTTAGGTGTTTTCACTTTAGATCTTACACTCCTGAACTTCACATGTACACCCTACGTCCCATACCTCAAAGCTTAATTTCTTGTTATTTTTCGTCAAGTATAGAAGAGATGAGATGAAATTCAAATTCAAAAGTTAATAAGCATTTACAAGCAAGAGTAATTCCACAACAGTTTTCGATAACACTATTGTAGGCAACGGTGAAACCTTATTTAATTAGTATCATCCTTTAATTATTCAGAGAATATTCCAAATTATCAAGATGATATGCATCCCTCATAAATTATGAACATTTCCACAGGCATAACTTGTATTATATATAGATGCTGATCTTACTGGTTACAAAGGGTGTGAGTAAAATTCCTTGAGAAAATCTCTAAAACAAATCTAAAACTCAATAGAATTAAACCTTGACCTCGTAAACAATACCCATGACTCATGGACATGTAGATCAACTAACTCTCGCTTCCAAATTGTTTCTGGAGGTCCTGGAAGGATACGGTTGCAGATCCCCTATTTTTGGCCCTCTGCTGAGATGAATGCTCCCTCCACCCTGTCATATAAATAACCTACATAGCCCAAGGACATTGTCAATTTGTCATGCAAGTATCTAACAACATTGCCCGCATTGATTTAGCAACTACACAAGCCTTGACACAAAATATTCTCCTTCAGTCAGTTTTACAGACAAATTATTTATCCACTTATTTTTCAAGTGGTTTACAAAAAGAAAACAGGCGGGTTAAGCCCCATCCTTCAGTAACAAAGTTTGAAATACAAGTTGATGGGATGAGAGGAACTCTAAACCTTGTCAAGTCTAGGTTTCAGTCAGGCATTGGGGAATTTCATAATGTTCAAAGGTAAAAAAGACATCTTAAACCACTGACAACTTGAAGATTCTCCATTAACACTAAAACCAAAGACAGAATCACAACAATCAAGACAAAGTCAACGACTTTCACATCCAAAACTCAGACCAAGACTAGGTAGGCTGAGACCACCATATGAGGTTGAGTGGTTGACCACTTAGCATAGCTCAAAGTCATTAGGAAGAGTGTTTCCAACCTTTCACGGCTAGAACTCTAATTAGCACAGCTCAAACCCTAACCGTATTCCTGGTTGGTGGATTGCTACTTTGACCAGGTTGCCCACTATTTTGGAAGAGTTGATCAGTTTATCCTATGAGTGACTCTCAAGGTGTCAATAAACCAAGTTTGATCACAATTAGATAATTTTATGGTTTCCAATTTGGCTATTTTGCAAAGGGGAGATCCATGAATGATGACCTTAAAAAGTGGATGGTTTGAATCACTGAACAAAATGGTCTAGCAACCCAACAAATGGGCGTTAAACCCTAGCCGCTAAATCCTAAACCAGAAATAAATCGGCGCATTTTGGGATTAAAATCAGGTCACGTCAGCATGCCGACTAGTTCAATAGAAGAAGTGCTCTTTCTTTCCAAACCCACTGGCGCGTGTATATAACCATCTCAACTAGAATGTTTTTACCTCGTAAAAACACTGGTTGATGCATACTTTATTTATTTTCAAGCTACCAGTTGTACAGGAACTTATTATATTGTATTATGCTCACCTGAAAGGTTGCAGGGATGGTTCCATCTTCTGCTGCGAACATTGAATCATAGATTGCTGCAGTGGCAAGGGCTGTTTCTCTCTTGAGCATCTGGTTTTCAATGATAAGCACAACAGACAACTCAATATGAATTTAATAAAAGTAGAACATGCTTATTACAAGATAATGCAAAAACAAAGTGTGTCCCAAAAGGCCAAAACTAAAAACATCTTACAGGGTTCCTTTGTAGAAGGGCATTGGTTTCACCCATTGCACGCAGATGTTCTATGAGATCCAGAGCTACACCACAAAAAAAGTAAATAAATAAATAAATAAAAAAACAGAAAAAGAAAGAAGAAAAATGAAGAAAAATTTAAAGTTAGGCACAAGTTGGGAAACAAGATCACATGTATTCTCCAATAAGCTGCATTTCAAGCATGTCGAGATCTATTAAACAGTCTGTATGTCAGCACAGAATCAGGGCCCTAGCATGTGCAAGTGGTGTCATGGGAGAGGCCCCTTAATGTTGGTCATTGTTATATACAAAGCTGTGCATTATTAATACTGGCCTTTAAACCCGTGTCTTCACAAGGATATGCAATTACTGGGAAAAAAGTCTAAATCTCAATATCAATTACCTGTTTTTATCCATTTTACATGGAACTTACTAGGACTATCAGTATTCAACAAAGGGTAATCTAGGCATTTCAAAATTTGGAGAAGCCTAGAGGGCTGTCTTTATAATAGTAAAGATGAATGTGTTTATTCCTATACATCAGTAAATTTACCTGTGCCTATATAATCCAGCCTTGATAGAAAAAAAAAATACAAAAAAAAAACAAAAAACTGCTATCAGCATATAATTATTAAGATCACCACATTTTCTTGTACCACATGACTTGGCAGTTCATATTGTTCTAAAGAGACCACGCGGAGTTAGACCAAGTTTACATGCCACTTTAACTGTCACATCATGTGGTTTAAATTAAATCAGGTATAAGAAAATGTCGTCTATTTAGCATTCGCTTACAAGTCCAGTTATTAAATATGCTCATCTAGGACTAGCTGGGGTTAATTTATCAAATTAAGAGAACTCACAGAGAACATTTTACGAGGAAGAAAGAAAAAAGAGGGGGAGGGGGGACTGGGGACCAAAATCAACTCCAAATAATAAAACTTTTGACTAAGAAGAACTAAAGAGAAATCCACAAAAAAAAAAGTACTATGAAACATATCATTATTTAAGTGATCAGACCGAGCGAGTTACTGTATTAAACTACCCTGTCTTCAACTCCTATATGAGAAAGGGGAAAGTGACCACCAGTAGATAAGCTACTATACTTTGTTTGATTTATGTACCGCTCATGTGATAGAATGCAGTTGAGCTTAAAGAATGATATAAGCATGAACATAGAAACTGTGGCAAGGGAGTTGGAATATCAAAGGAGCCTTAGCTAACACATTCAGGAGCAACAAAATTTATATTACAGGCCAAAACTGTAACTTAGAACAGGGAATACTCACCACTTGGATATCTCACTACATATTCATCAACATCCACACCTGGAAGGGTAAAGCCTGCCCTTGTCAAAAGATTTCCTGCATCCCGCACCTAACCCCAAAAGATAAAAAATGGGTTCACATAGCCAAATTGTGATTACCACATGCAACCTTGAAAGTTTATAGAAGGCAAAAACAAAACAAAACAAAACAGTGCATGAAGGAATGAATTTCATTTCTGATAGAGGAACATAAGAAATGCAAACAGAGAATGATTAATCACAATGCAATCAGAAATGAATTCCCTACTATGCTCAAAGCATTACTAGTAACAGTCAATTCTGCCAGGAAGGTTGCAACTACCATTCCAAACCCAACAAGAAGTTAACAGAAGAAAATCTAGGAAACACAAAAAGGTTGGCTATTACTCTCAAATGGATGTTTGATGTCAATGTAAATAACTATATAATGCCAGTGTCAAGGCAAGGCAGTGGCAAACAGCCTGTGGTGTAAGGTTGTTAGATGAAATGTCCAAAAGGTTTACGCCTTTCTTCTAAGTCGTACCCCTAGCACTACACCTAAATGCCTCAAGGATTATGTACTCGCAATCCCAGACATAAAACGCTTTCTCAATGCCTTAGCCTTAATCTATAAACATGCCACTTCCCAGAAATTATTAAAAAGAACACATTCTCTCCAGGAAATAAATAATAAGCTGCGAAAAAAAAAAGGCTACTTGGACTCATTAGACAAAAAACAACCGATGCAATAAATTACATACTTGTGCCAACGGCGATACACGTGGACTGATGCCTCCTTCACGCTCCATTTGTGCAACAGTGCATGCAATTCTCAGCTCTCTAGTAATAGTAAAGCAGAAGTAATCAACTGTAGATTCTTTAAGTAGTAAACTACTTCAACATAAGTAATAGATAAACAAAGAATAACAACTTTAAGGTTTCTCCGCCAAGAATTGCTGCTAAAAATAAGCCATCTGGCTTTAATGCCAATCTGCACTGTCAAACATAAATATTATCTTAGATATTTACATACATTGGGATTCGAATACTACGATGATGAAAATAATAACACTCATGATCGTATAACACCACAAATAGAGGAAAAGAACACAATAAAATAAAGATTCATGTAAGAAAGCCATCAATAAATATGCATGAAGTAATTCCCATACCAACAGCAATCAAGTTTAAGCATCAGTCAATGAAACTACAAGCAGCATAGTTCCTTTTAAAATTATTTTCTGTAACTTCTGCAACAAGTCTAAACGTCTAAATAGTTTTTTGTGCATATCTGGTTTTCAGCATTGAGTATTTGATATCCTAGAGAAAGCATCAGAATTTAGAAACGTTTCATGTGCTATTATTGTCACTCAAATCAAGCAGCTTTTTAATTCTCTCACGAGTCACATCTCTTTGTTGGTATACGAGTATGTAAGCAAGTACTTGGTGTGCAAATATGTATTTCTCGACTAATGCAGGCTTATTTTGTTCTACTTTGAACTCTGCAAATTGCAGATATAGTTTAGGATCTGGACTAAAAAGGAGTTCAGATTATTTAGTAAAGTATAAGATATGAATATAGTTTCCTAAAATTTAATATTTCGGTACACATATGAAAATATTGCACTACAAAAGTAGCATAAACAGGCATTTTAGAGCTTACTGTATAAATAATATAAACAAGCATGATTTATCGAGTTGTTTTTTCTTTATTATGTTTTGTGACTGCTTTCCCTCATCCCCACAAGAGTTATTACGGATCCAATATTCAGTATCAATGCGTACAAGTTACAACAATAGTAGCACAAATACCTGTATCATGGCTCCTGGAAGATCATTTGTCCAATGAAGGCCCAAACAACTTATTACCAGATCTAGAGAACTTCACATAAAATTAGAGGATATCAATCAAACTTAAAAATCCCACAAGATACATTCAACATAAACAGAGATATTAACAACTGAGGTAGAGGGATACCTTTCTTTAATGGGTAAAAACTCTTCATCGCCAACCACGAAGGATGTTTCAATGTCTTCATTCTGTACGTCATGCTCAGCATCTCTACACAATTTTACCATGTCATATGATGTGGACATCATAATGAGCTTTTCAATGGCACCTAATAATGAAAAAAGATAAGCACCTGAATTATCGTAACTGAGGAATCTTAAGATAACATATGATGTAGCTATCATAATGAATACCACTTTTTCCTTGGTCATATTCACTCTGAAACTACTAGTTTAATTGAGTTGTGGCCACTTGGCCACAGAGAGAGAGAGTTCAAAGAGAATCTTCTTCAGCTAGTTTAATTAAGGATAATCTAATTGATGCTTGTTGAAGTTCAATTTCTTACCTCGACCACGTAACAAGCGCCTGACAGCTTCCAAAGAACCTCCCAAACATAAAGCTGTCGGAAATGTTTTCTTACAATCCTGCAATATCACACATGGCAATGTAAACAAAATACAGTGGAAAAGAATGGAAGTATAAAGGTGCCTCGTGACTTAATAGAGTTTTTAAAATTTGCATATGAATATGGCAATTGAGTACACTCAAACCTGGCAAATAAACTTATCAATGCTCTTGGGACAAATACATATTCTTAAATCCTAAGTGAAAACTTTTGATCTGAATATTGAGCGCCAGAGACTGAAACTTTGACAGTACACTTGCAGCAACATCTAAGGCATTAATTAATGATTATCCTACATTCTAGTATTTAGTAATAATTGCATATATGTTACCCAAAAAATGACGTAGCTTCTTTAGGGGTGAGGAATTTGCTGAAGGAGAAATGAGGCTCTTCTAGGAGAGAGAGTCCTTATGATATGATGTTATTAGAAGTAAAGATGGATTACAATATTGCACTACCTGAGATTCCAACATTGAGATCCAGAGTTTAAGTTGTGGGGGGAAATGAGGAAAGGGTAATGTTCTGGGATGGATTAATTCCATCATTGAAATGTCCAAGGAAAGCTATTTTGAAAGGATTTGATTTGTTTTCTGCTGCTGTCAACTTGTGGTGGAAAATGGAGAAAGAGTAAGGTTTTGGGAGGAGAGATGAGTTGGGGACACAGCTCTTTTCCATTCATATCCACGTTTCTACAGATTATCAGTGTTCCAATATTCCCATAGCTAGTATGTCTACTAATGCTTATATTTTTCCTATGAGTTGGGATTTTCGTTTTAGAAGGAGTTTGAGTGACCTGGAATGGGGGAGCTATTCTCCTTATAATCTCAGCTTGAAGTATGGCTCTTGTCAACCAGACAAGACTATTGAGGCTCATCAGGAATTTCAAGCAAATCCTATTCACAAAAGCTGATTAACAACTATTCTTTCCTCAAACCATACACTAACTGTAATTTGAAAGGTTCAAGTCCTTCTTAAAGTTTGGGTACTGTTTGGATTATTGCTCATGGGAAGGTTATACCTGTGATATAGGTCCCAGGAGAAGATATTCTGCTTGTCTGTACCCACATTAGAGTGACGTTTAATAGGAGCCAAGAGATTTAGTTTACATTGTCCAGTTGTTGAAGCCCTTTGGAGAAGCATGTTTAGGGAATTTAATGTGAGCTGGGAAATCCCAGTTGATTTTGTAGTATTATTGCATGAAAGGTAAAAATGTTTTGGAGGGAGAATGAAGGGATTTGTTCTAGGGGATGTGCTACAATGGCTATGTTTTGGGTCCTTTGGATGGAGAGGGACAGAAGAATCATGTGCTTCAGTTTCTTCAGATTCTGAAAATAGCTCATCTTTGGCTATTCTCTTGGATTCAAACGCAGTAGGTGGTTAGTTTCTTAATGAATCTGCTTGGTACTTCTCTCTGATGTGATGGGTGTTTTTTTTTTTCTTTTCAATCATTCAATGACTCAATATCTTGTGCTCTGCTCTGTCTACATTATCCTCATGTGTTAAGAAAATATTTACTCCATCAGAAAGAAAATGTACCTTATTAAACAGAAATAACTATTAACAAGATGAAGTGAATGCAATTGCACTATTGCAGGATTCCACTGAGAAGGTTACCACTGGAATTATTACCAAAATACATCAGATGTTGTTGGAATCCTATGCACTTGGAATGGTTTCGTATTGTTATAAGGTAAGCATTTGATACCATATCATTTCTCCAAGTATATCTAATACGAGACTAGGAATTGAGCTTCTGCATAATAGAAAGAACATGATATAAGAAAACTGGCTTAAGTTTCCCGAGGAAAGAAACTAGACTACCTCACTCAACCATATCAACCGAAATAAGCATGTTGACATATTTCACTCCTCAGCTATAACACATATCAAGTTATGCATTAAGCACTCATGTCTCACTATGTATTGAGATAACAGTGAAATGCGATAAGCAAAACTGATTAATTGAGAGAAGCTCTCCTTTTACCTCCAATCGATCTAATAGGTTGTCAGCAACAGAATCAACAAAAGAATCCTTCGGACGCATCAACCATGAAGCTCGATCAAGCTGTAGCCAAATAAAATTGCTCAAGATACTGAAGCTAGAAATTTTGTGAGACCTCAAATCAATTTAACTAACACCGTAATTACATAATCCAATTGCTCAATTGGGACACATTGTAGGAATTTGTGAAGAAGAAGAAGAAGTATGAACCTGTTTCCGTCGGAAATGGCGATCGAAGACCTTGATCCTGGAGCTTTGAACTCCATCGCTGTTGCTGTCCGTACAGAAAGCGGTGAAGAATGAGATTGAATGCGGCGCTTCTCTTCTTCTTGTCCTCCATAACGAGCTTCTCCGGTAGAGAGAACACCAGGCTTTCATTTTTGCAATCTCAATTTCGGTTTAGGGTTTAGGGATGATTCGAGGATGATGAAACAGAGAAGAGAAAGGAATCAGAGAGTGTTTCAAGAGTGAGTGAAAGCCGCGCAGAGAAAATGAAAAGCAGAGGTTTGCTGTGTTGGAAAATTGTGGACACGTGTCCCTTCAGTAGAAAACTCATTGGGGATAAAATTCCATCACTAGCTCACTAGAGAAATTATATTTACGGATTTACCAAATTCCGGTTAGACTTATTAGACACCAAATAGCCAAAGGACCCAGCTTTTTCATCCACAGAAACCCTTTGAATCTGTCTCAACAGTCCACAAGCAACTGAGTGAAACCAAAACTGCAAAGCTTCCATAGTGGGCTAGTGGCTAACACTGAAGGGCACTCAACAGGTCTATTCTTCAAGGTTGGTTTGGGGTGCAGCCCACCTGTTCGTAAAAATGCCTCACAGAGGTTGTGCAAGGGAAGAAGAAGAAGGGTCAAGAGATGCTAGCACGCGCGGTCTCTTTTTTTGATTCATATACGCAGTGAGTCCGAGTCTCTGAATATTTTGTCTTGGTTATTTAGTGTTGCACTCTAAACTCTAGTTGATATATTATCCTTTACTCTGTTTGTTCTTTTTGTGATGGGTAGTATACTCTGATTTCAGAGTGACAATGTGAGAAACATATATATTTGAAAGTTTCTTAATCCACCACTGGGTTTGGCCAGGCTTTTTGTTATATAGGTAATGAGATATTGTTTGTGAGTTGTTGAGTTTCTTGTGGGATCTTCATTGCTGCTGACTACTAATATGACCAACTAAAGACTTTTAACTTCAGCATTCGATCTAGTGTGCTGTGTAGGTTTAAGTAAAGCGTACCCATTACTATATCCCCAGCCTGCTTCTATACCCAGGTGATAGAACCAAAAAGTTGACGTTTTTTCCTCCATGTGATAAACAGAGTTCCTGGTTGTTTTGTGCTTCTCCCACAACTAGAACATCTTAGCCTTGATGCTTTCCGTAATAGCATTAGCATGAGTAGCTTCCCCTCCAGTTAAGAATTTACTATTCTGTGTGCAGTCCCGCAAAGCTTTCAGGAAAAGGGGTAATCTTGTGTGTAAGCATAGCATTTCTGGTCGAATCCACCCAACCCAACTAAGAAGAACCGAACCTGACAGACACATCTTTTTCCTTTTGGGAGGGTACTCCGAGTAGTGAGGCGATGATGAGGCCTTCTGGCTTTCAATGAAATTTCCTTCTTCTGATCGGGGGGAAAAAAAAAACAACAACAACAATTCCTCTGTTGTCATTCTCACATGTAATGTAAGTCTGGAAGTAATTTCTCTTTAGACAACAGGCTCATACAATAATCAGTTATTGGGAATGAATAACTAAGAGGAAATTGGGTTAAAACCATATTGTAATTTTGCTTAGGAGTCTGAGCAACCGTTAGAGCCTAATATATCTATATGTCAATGGGAATTGGTCTTGAAGCAACATATCTTAGGTTCAGGCAGTTTCAAGCAAGGTATTCTAATTAAATACCTCCATCAGGGATCGACCATATAATGTATCATATCAAAGCTATTTCCAGTGATAGCTGTTTTCTTCCATCTCACATATGATTACTGTGCTGTTCATATTGATTGTTCTTTTCATTATAAATTATACTTTGTTGGGTGAGAAACTTTTCACTATATTTGAGTATCAATATAATTAACATGCTTTGCATATTTTTAGGCTCATCATTTTGGAATCCTTTAGCACTGATTCAACAAACGTCGGAAGCCCAAAGATTAAACTGAAGTTTGCACTAACCCTCCTATGAAGTTTTCCTAATCTTCAAAGTGAAGCTTGCTGCCTGTCTTTACTTTTTTACGGCCTCCACCACACCCCCGCGCTACTTAAATCACTATCTACTCAAAAACACATACGCTTGTGTAGACCGTTTTAAATTTACTAATTTAGTGAAAGCAATGCTGAGAGTCACGCCAATGGCACTGGCCTCTCTACTCTCCCACATCACCTCTCTTTCTCTTCCTCTCAAACCCCAGCTCTCTCTTTTCTCTCAATCTGCAAATCCCACAAGAACCCTCTCTTTCTCCTGTTCTTCCTACTCCTCCGCAATTTCCCAAAACCCAGACCCTTCAAACAGCTTCAATGGAGACATTGGGTCTTACTTGTCCTGTTCTATGCCCCATAAGCGCCTTAAAGTTGCAGTCTTGCTTAGCGGCGGTGTCGATAGCAGTGTCGCCCTCCGTCTCCTCCACGCGGCCGGTCACTCCTGCACTGCCTTCTACCTCAAAATTTGGTTCCAAGTAAGTTTACATGAAACCAATTTTGATAGCTATATAAGAATTGAGATAATATATTCTTTTTCGCTTGTCTTCTGTTGCTAATTTTGTTCTGGGTAGAAAAAGAGCTGGCTCTGATGAGTGTATTTTTGTAGGAAGGCTTTGAGAACTTTTGGTCAGAATGCCCATGGGAAGAAGATTTGAATTATGCAAAAGCTGTCTGTAATCAGGTTACTTTTTTCTTCTACGTGCAAACTTTATATTCAACTCTTCTAACTGGGATAAGTGGGGTGACATGTTTGCGGGGGGAAAACGATATTTTTTTTTTCCAATTGAGGCTTCATTCCCAGTGTTCACATATTTTTAGGATTGTATGGGTTGCAAACACAGATAAAGACATGCAACAGTACACAGAGAAAAAACACACCCCCACCTTTAGAAGTTCATTCTGGTTCTTGAATCTATCTATTGGCATCTTTGTCCATCTGCCTTACATTCATCAATACACATACATGTTAAGCCGTTTGCTATTGTTCGTTATAGAAGAGCCTTATCTCGATTTTCTTGGTATACATTATAGTTTATGAAAAGGGTGAATTTTACAACTGAAACTAATTGACAGTGTTTTTCAGGTTGATGTACCACTAGAAGTCGTGCATTTGACAGATGAATATTGGAAAAATGTGGTATGCATTGCTCTTCTTTTGTCTAGTTGTAGCCTCATTTCTATGTAGTGTATCAGTAGGTATATGCTTGCTAATCGCTGCTTCTGTTTAGTCTTCTATTGTTCATGTGAGTTCAAATAAGTCATCATACTTTTCGTCAGTCCTCATCCTCAGCTGCCTTCTTGTTGCTGGAACATATAATTCTAGTCTTCTTCTTCCAATTAAGTCATGAACATCATTTAGGTCAATGTTTCAGGTGTCCTACATAATTGAAGAGTATCGATGTGGCCGAACTCCTAACCCAGATGTTCTTTGCAATACAAGAATAAAGTTTGGTATGTAGTCAGCTGAATTCTGAATCCAAATTTTAGTCTGTCTCTATAAGATTGAAAAACATTTCAGGTGTTTTCATGGAGGCCATCAGCAGTATGGAGTTTGACTATGTTGCATCTGGACATTATGCAAAAGTTGTCCACCCATCTGCAGATCAAATGGATAAGGATTCTGCTTTGGAACTATCACAAGACATGGTACCAAAATCTGATACATGTTGGAATAGTTTTATTCTTCCTATCCTTTTGGATTATATATATATATATATATATATATATATATATTTGGCATCATACGCCTCGAGTCTTATGTTTCGCCGAGATGGCATTGCATTTCCGTGAGTGCTATCTGGTTATTGCTTATATGCATATTACCTGCTAATAATACCTAACTTTTGAATTTTAGGTGAAGGATCAAACATACTTCCTTTCACATCTTTCTCAGGACCAGCTTAAGCGATTAATATTCCCACTTGGTTGTCTATCAAAGGTTAGTGGGCACTAGTGTTAGATACTTATTTGAGCTTATTCTAGAATAAAAATAAATAAATAAGTATGGATCTACTGCATGTTCAATATTTCTTTAATTTAAATTAGCATCACAACTTTTAGCTGGGGAAGAAAGCATGTAATTGTGTACAAACAATTGACAAGGCTCACTGTAATAGTTTGAACTTGTCCAACTATAAAAATGTAAGTGCATTGATATCATATATTGGTTGATATCCTCTTGAATGTTCAACCTGCATGGGTAGGGTTTATTATTGCTTATGGGAAGTTGAACACTTTCTTTTCAATATGTGGAAAACTGCAATTTTCTATTTTTTATTTTAATTTAACCATGGCATTCAATGCATCAACAATTTCGCCAAAACCGTCCCCTTCCTAACACCGGTAATGTCCCCATCCTTTTATTTTTTTGTAAAATTGATCTTGTTTGTTATTTGCGGTGTCAGTTACTTGTATCCCTCTTTAAGTTATGTGATACGGACATTTTAGAACACTCTTGCATGATTCTTTTATCCTCATTCCTTTCTTTTAACTTTATGAATATTTGTAAAGGATAAAGTTCGTAAACTTGCCACGGAGTTTGATCTGCCCAACAAAGAGAGAAAGGATTCACAAGGAATTTGCTTTCTTGGCAAGGTATGTCATCCCTGCTGTGACTATATTCTTACAGGTAAATTATTAATATCAACATGAAACTAACAAAAAAAAAAGTGTTATAGACAGAAGTCAAACATATCTATGACCATTAGGTCTCACAATGAATTGTGAGATGTGTTGTATTCTGAATAGCATCCTTAGAATCGCACAACTATCTCTTTCAGATGCTAAAACTTATGTGGTAGAATCCAGAGTAAGAATTTGCAGTCTTTTGTTTAACAAGTTCTCTTTATATAACTTCTCAATATTCTTCCTCTAACTATTTATTGCTGCTTTACTTGAGTGGCCATTTTAAAATCCATAACATAATTCCCTTGACTTCTTTATTTCTTTCTTTTTCATTCTGGCTATAGATAAGGTTCAGTGACTTTATTGGAAGACACATAGGGGAGAAGGAAGGTGTCATATTGGAAGCTGAGACAGGAGATTTCCTTGGAAAACATCGGGGCTTTTGGTTCTATACAATCGGTCAACGTCAAGGTCTGCGCCTCCCAGGAGGACCCTGGTATGTTCTCTCACTCTTCAATATTGGACCACTTCTAAGGTTTTCCGATGCTTATTCTTTTATCCACTTAAAATGTTAAATATGGTCATGCGTACCTCTTTCACTTTGTCCAGCTGTATTTTATTTCCATGTGGTTTTAACTTTGAAGTTGAACATCAGAATTGAGTTGCAAGTTATTTAGGGTGATAGTGGCTTTTATTTCATTATTTTCCCTTACAGTAGCTACTAAAGTAAACTCCTGCATAATGTGATTTTGCCTTTAGGTAGGTATTTGTATAATGTGGTTATGCCTAGTTAGAATTCATGGTCATCAGCAAGTTGGGTCAGGTTGACCCATCAAAATAGGGTTGCAAAGGGCAATCCAGCCCAAGCTCGATCTTGTGGACCATCGACTAGTCAACTGACCCGGTTGGGCTGGCTCATAACCAAAATGTAGGGTTCATGCCCTACCTGCAAGCTACAGGGTAATGGGCCTCTAGCAGTTGGCCCACTAATTCTTTAGTAAAGAAAAGAGTATAATAAATACTTAGAACTAAAAATAAAAAATTATATATAAATGGAAGAAGTTACCTATATTTATTGAATAAAAAATAGCAAATAATTACATGGAATAAATTATTAGTGTAGAGTAACTTTGCATTTCTTTAGTATGGATAAATTTCAACTAGATTAGCATGTACTCATTTATAAATAGGAGTGGACATTCGTCCAACTTGATCCATCTGATGTTGCCAGGTTTAGCTTTCAGTCTGTTTGCAGGTTGAACCGGGTCCATAGTTTGATGTCGAAAATGGGATTGTTAACTTGAAAATACTGAACATACCATACGTAATATTTGAAACTAATAACTTGGCATAATATCCCAAATCTATGGGAACGGTCCACATTATGAATGACTGAATGAATTAGGTGACTCAGGTATGCTACAAACCCAGTTTATACTTGTTACTGTGCTGGTATGAGGACATGAGAGTAGGTGAGAGAGGGAGAGACACCAGAGTATGTGACTGGGAGTTATAGACACATGACTAGAGATCTCAAGAGTGAGCAGAAACTGAACTGTTAGGCACTGGGGTCAGCCTGTTCTGACCTGTTGGTCAGTCAACAGCCTGCAGGGCTGGGCCTAGGTGGCTCCAGTGTCCTGTTTTCATGGGTCATGCTGACCCAAACCATGGATAACCTTGATTTTAGCAGAACGTTGCGGAGGTGGGTTGGGAGTTGTCGCTGTGGTCCAAGCCCATTCTGACAGGCTTGTCTATGGCCAGCCATAAACAGGCTGGTCTGCATATTGGGCTTGGGATGAAATCAAATCCTGAGTCAGCATTCCTATTATGAGGTTGGGCCAGGTTAGACCACCGGCGGGTTTGGGTTTGGGTATGATTGCATCCCCCTGGGCCAAGTTAAAGCCTAAACTGTCAAAGGCCGGCAGCCCTTTTGACAAGGATATTTCTAAGCGAATAGAACCTCTATCATACTGTTTATGATATAAATTATAAATACTTCTAAAATATTTCCTGATGCAGCATATAGATAGTGTTTATCATACTGTTAATGATATAAATACTTGTTATATTCGCTTTTTGAGAATTGAGAGTGTTTATATCTCAAAAGGCGATATAAAATTTTCATTTCAGCGAGTCCTAAATACTCTTGGTAGAGGATCAGATACACTGTACTAGAATGTAACCTTTAGAACATAGAATAGAAACTTGTATTGTAAAGTTAAAGGAACTGCAAGCAAAGGTCTACAACTTGTGTTTTGATTACTTCAAAAATTGCTGATAGGAGAATTTTTTATGATTTTCCAGGGCTGTGTGTAGAAGTACTTTGGGATCGAATTAGTTTCTGGTCTGCCCTTAGGGCATCGGTCACCCCTGTGTTTAGAAACTACTCCCTTTCAGCCTTATCGTTAGATTGGAAAGCAGTAGTGTCTTAATAGTGTTGGGTTTTCTGTTTTTTTTTTTTTTTTTTTTTTTGAAACTAGGGTGTCCGAGTCTTGACCCGACTAATCCCTAGGCTCCCCGCCTGACCCCACAACATTTGGGGAACTGGAAACTCTAGCATTTGCTAGGTGGGTACCATGGGAGAGGGTCGAACCCCAGACCTCTTGGGAGCAAACCAAGGGCCTGACCGCTAGACCAATAGTGTTGGCTGTTAGTCATGAGTTCTTTTAGTTTGTCTTGATGACTTCTTGTCTTCAAGTTCTATGGCTTTTTGCCCCTAATAAAATCTCAGTTTCTTTCTTAAAAAAAAAATAGCAGAATCTTTGTCCAATTAGTTTATATTTCAACCTAGAAAGAAGTTTTTATACTTTCATGTGCATGTATCTCTGCTGTATTCTACCTTTGTGAGAATCATTGTATTAGTTTATAGGTGCCATTTTGGACATTCTTGAACCAAATTAAGCACAAAATGAAGCTTTAATATGAATCATCTCATCTTATGCAGGTATGTTGTTGAGAAGGATGTAAAAAACAATGTTGTTTTTGTATCGAGAAATTACTTTTCAGTTGACAAAAGAAGGCGCCTGTTTCGTGTGGGATCCTTGAAATGGCTACAGGGGTTGCCCCCAAACCAGATCAGTCAGCTAGAGTGCAAGGTACAAAGATTAAAATCCATGTGTTATTCCCATTATTAATTGTTCATTATAGTATTCTGATTGCAATGCTATTAGTTTACTTAACAGCTAAATAAAAATTGGTCTTGATGAATCTGACGCATAACTGCTTCATCATTCTTGCAAACAATCAATGCTCTACATATATTTGAGTAAGCATATGGTTTTGGGCCTTTGGCCTAGAGTTTGTACGTGTTTTTCTTTTAGTTGATTTTCTTCTTTTCTTTTGAGTTTAAGAAACATACAGGGTTTTTTGAGACTGGCTGTCACATAAATACCGACTCTCTTTGTCCGCTTTCTTTTATCATAACCTTCTTTTAATCAATAAATTGTCATGGCATAGAAAACTTACCACTAGTTTGTGTTGTATTTTTCTCCACATCAAAGTCAAAATTTACCCTTGGTAGAACTTAATGGCTGACATTCATTACAATAGGTCTTAAATCAAATCAAGTTGTATTGAACAGATATGGAATAATTGTGATACGTTTGCCTTTTGGGTTTTGAAAGTCTCACAAGGGTCTTCTTATCGAGTAGTACCAGGCATGCTTTGAATCATGTTCTTTGGTCAGACATGGGCCTGGTTTTTGCAATGGAAGCTGAAATGTTTTAAAACTTTTCAGGTCAGACATGGGCCTCGTTTTTGCAATTGTACCTTAATAGTTGAACATGGTGAAGATGGCAATGAAGATGTAGCAGTTGTCCACTTATCTGAAGATGATCAAGGGCTGGCAGCAGGGCAGTTTGCGGCTTTCTACCAGGGAAGAACCTGTTTAGGCTCCGGAGTAATTTTGGAATCTTGGGATGATCAAGGTTTTCCTGTATGTGCAAAAGCTCTTGAAAACGCTAGGATGGAAGACAAATCTCTTCTTGGCAAACCTGTTAAGATCAAAGTAAAACCAGAGACCCTTGCAACAGAGTCTTATCAAATAGATGGTATGGAACTTTATGGAGGACCAAAAAATTCAGGAATTTCTGCTGCCAAAATCACAATTGTATCTCCTGAAAAAACAATCACCGGATTCCCTGTAAATTGGCTGCATAAGTTTTGGAAGAAGTGGTTGCACTTATTATAGCTCAGATGATCTCAATATGAACAGTGACTTTGATCTTTCCGGTGATCGCTATTCATGGATAGAAGTATTAACTTGTAAATTTTATTAGCAGTTTATAATGGTCATCTTACTTTCAAGGGTCCTGGGCTAACCACATTTTTATCACAGAAAGGGTTTTGCATTTGCGCTAATTAGCTGCTGATTTCCGTGTATTACCATTTTTTTTTGTGTGTTAACTCCGCATTATTAGATGAACATAACCTTCCTTGAATACAAACATTGAGCAAGTTCCCCTACCCCCAAAGTTCAAGTTTTTCAAGGGAATGACGGATCTTACGAAGTGCATTTGCATGAACATGTACAAGCCATCTGATTTGGTTCATCATTCTCAACAATAAATGGTGTTGGATGTTGAAGACGAATTCCTTCTTTGCAAACTCTTTCCATCCAGCCAGTCCTTACTCGCTTTAACTTGTGTTATGCAGACATTTCCTAGTACAGTACATGTGTAATCATAAGAGAGAAAGAAAGAGAATTTAATTATGTTCAGCAGAAAGCAAGGTTAACTTTAGTTGGTTGTACGTACTCTAGGAAAGCAAGGATGCCTAAATCGTGTTAATTGTTTTCTAAAAATGATGCAAGTTGCAACAATCTTTGTTTAAAACCCACAAATATATATGAGTTGACTAATGCACCATCAATACAAAGGAAGAGTGATCCTTCAAACCCTAGTTCCGTATCATGTCTTCTTCACATACGAGCACCAAATTTACACACATGTTACTCTCACATTCACATTTTCTGTAAACTTACTTTTAAAAGTCTAAAGACGGATGTAAATTAGAGATTAGAGATTCCGGTCATCTTTAGTTCATTTCGTTCGATTTCCCAATTAGGGTTAGGTATCCTATGGAGACTCATCTTTTTTGTAGAAGAAAAGACAATTTTTATCCCCACCCCAACCATCCCTAAATGTCAGTGAGATTCGAACTTATGACCTTCACAGTGTTACTGTTACCAATAATCAACCGACCTATGGAGACTCGTCTTAATGTCATTCCTAACAAAATCTCTATTCTCCGAGTGTGCTTGCTTTTTTCACAAGGGCCCAATTTAGTGATTTATTATAAAAAGAATGCCAAGTTATGACTAAAAAAGAAGCAAAAGATTGGCCCAAAAAATAATCATATCAGCTGACATTAGACCAACTCACAAAAGAAAATATCTCTACGAGCAACAAAAAAATATCTTTCATCGACGCATTCAAATAAAATTCAGATTTTAGACTCACTGGGGTCTCTAGATGTCACTTCATCCTCAAATTTTAAAAAGTGTTCTTCACAAATGTCAGTTCAAGTTGAAATTTTTTAAAAATGCTACAGTACCCAAATTTCACAAATTCAAAACAAATGTAATGTTAATTTTGTTTAAATATAATTCAAATGTGCTCAAAGACATAAGAAAATATCTCTCCGGGCAACAAAATAATTAAAACTTGTGTCCAAATATTTTACTAATAGTCTAAAATGGCCCAACACAAGTCCTATCGATACAAATACACCCTAAAACCCTTTTCTTCTTTTGCACCGTAAAACCCTTTAAAAGCTGACAAGTCTCTTCCATTTAGGTTTTCTTAGAACCTCGGAAGCACCTCATCTTTTCTGCTCAGCTCCACCGAAGCTCTCTCTCTCTCTCTCGCCAATGGCTGTGAGTGATTTCTTCTCCATCTCTTTTTCTCTGTCACATATGGGTATACGTAAATTTTGATGAATGTGCTTTACTGAGTCAGATTTTTCTGGGTCTTTTCAATACTGGCCTCTTATTAGGGCAAAGTTTGAAAATTGTTTTCAGTTTCTCTAAATCTTCGATCTAATTGAGAACTGTAAATGCTTATAAGTTGGTTTGGGGCTTCAAAGCTGGAATTTTGGAAGGTTCTTTCTTTCGTTGCAAAAATTGCTCCTTTAACAGATTTGTTTCTTACTTCTTGGAAAACTTTGGGATTGTTGCTATATTGAACAATGTGCTAGGGTTACTGGGCTGCTAATTAGTCTTTTGGTAATATAAGTATGTGTATATGACTATGTATTATTATTGCTGTAATGTTTTGTTTCAATTGGGGATTGTAAGTAGAACAATGGTATAGTGGCATCTGTCCGGTGTTTAATTGGTAGTTGATGAGTAAAAGATGCGCATTAATTCCTCCAGCATATTTTTATATGTTAGTATAATTAAATCCAAATCCACTTGTTGAACTTCTGAGTTTTGATACTGTTCACAATGCAGACTATACCAGTTAACCCGAAACCTTTTTTGAACAATCTGACTGGAAAGACTGTGTTCGTGAAGCTTAAATGGGGAATGGAATACAAAGGTATACGGTTTACTTTTTCTCAAAGAGACTTCGACTCTTATGCTATGATTTTCTTGTGAAACTTAACTTAATTAGCATGTTCTCAGTGTGTTCCTTATTTTATTTAATTGTGTCCTCTCAGGTTTCCTTGTCTCTGTGGATTCCTATATGAATTTGCAGGTACTATTTCAAAATTTAAACTCTTGCTCTCCCTTCTCATTTCTTTTACTTTTTTCCTTCTCGGTGAGACTAGAAAGCTGCTCATACTAATGCTTTATATATTTCTTTTTGTCTTAGTTGGCAAACACTGAGGAATATATTGATGGGCAATTCACTGGTAATCTTGGGGAGATTTTGATCAGGTGAGCATAATCAAATGCTTCAAACTTCTTAATTGTACTCTTCATGTGCATTGTATTGTCTACATGTGCATTGTATTTTTACTTTCTGTTTATTTTTGTTAGGTCTTTTAGGATATGGTATAAAGAATATGTCACAGCTAATGTCTAGGAGCCATGTATGACATTAGGAGTAACTGTGGATTTTCTATTGGCTTCAGTCAACAATTTCCACTATTAGAGGGTGTCTGGATTAAGGTTATTTATATGTATACTGAACAGGCTGTAGAGTATGTGCATTTACTCTTAAACAAAGAGAAAGGCATATTCAGATAACTGTCGAACCCTTGCGCCTTTGGTAACTAGATTTGCATTTGGATTTGAGATTTTAAATTTTGGGATCTCGGATTTTAGATTTCAAATCTATGTATTCCAAATTCTATTGTTTGGATTATAATGTTAAAATGTAAAATTTTTAAAGTTAACTATATCATTATCCTCATATCTAAAGCTAGGAGGAAACCAGATCTATCATCAGTCAACACTATACGAGGAGAGAGAAGCACAAGATAGAGGAGAAATGATGTAGGACAAGAAAGGGAGGGTGTGAGTATTGTTTAGGGTTTATACCTGCACCAAAAAAAATCTTAATAGTAGGCGCATATATATCTCTCTCTCCCCAATCTCCCAAAGTGTAGCACTACTGCCCAGTTCCGCTTTTACCATAGTATACCTCTGATTCAATGCTAACCTTGTCAACTTTGTGAGAAGTTGTGCTTTGTTTTCACAAGTCCCTTTCAGAAACTTGACCATGGTGGTCAAATTTGAGGTGTGAATAGGAAGCCAAGATTAGAGATGTTGTGTCTACAGTATGTGATTCTAGTCTCAAACAAAGAGAAAGACATATTGAGACAATTTCAAAATCCGCCTGTTTGGAAACTAGATTTGCATCTGGATGTGAAATTTGTAATTTGAAATTTGGAGGTTTCAAATTATTGTTTGGATTATAAAGTTACAGGGTAAGGATTTCAAAATTAATATTTCAAAGTTAGATATATCATTATACTCAGATTGAAAGATAGGAGGAAAGCCAGATCTATTATCAGTCACCACCCGATGAGGAGAAAGAAAGACGAGATAGAGAAGAGAAGAGAGAGATAATATAGGGCAACTTATGGGATGGTTCAAGTATGGTTTAGGATCATACCTACACTGAAAAAGACCGTAGTAGTAGGCATATGAGCTTCTCTTTCTCCAATCCTCCTACGGCATATGAACTTTTCTCTATCTGGAGTGTAGCAGTACTGCCCAGTGCATCAGCCAATCCACCTTTTGGATGGAGCGGAATAGGAGGATTTATGAAGACTTTCCGGGGTCAATTGTGGAAGAGCTTTGGGATCAAATTAGTTTTTGGTCTGTCCTATTGGGTATCAGTCATCCAAGAGTGCCTTATTGGTAGATTGGAAAGCTGCAGTGACTTAATTAGCTTGTTTTCATGAAGTTTTGTAGTTCCTGTTAGGTTTGAAGTCTTTTAGGTTTTTGAGGACTTGTCCTCTATTGTGCTGTGGCTTCTTGTCTAATAAAATTTCAGTTTCTTCTTGAAAACAAAAAAAGCAGTACTTCCCATTGCTGGTTTTACCCATGGTGTACCTCTGCTTCAACACCAACTTTGTCATCTTGGTGATGAAGTGTGCATTGATTCTATAAGCTAGTTTCCTACAATATAGCCTTGTGGTCAAATTTCATTTGAGGTGTGAACAGAAGCCAAGATTAGAAATGTCGTGTCTAATGTATGTGAATTTACTCTCAAACAAATAGAAAGGGCATATTGCGAAATTGTCAAATCCTGCCCGCCTGGAAACTAGATTTGGATTTGAGATTCCACATTTGGAGATTTCATATTTTTGGAATAAAATGGTACAATGTACACGTTTCAAAATTAAGATTTCAAAGTTATAACCAAAAGAGTGAGTATGGATGGTGGGCTTCGAAGGACATTAAGAAACGGAACAGGTTTAGAGAACTGAGAAGGTTTAGTTAGGCGTAAATGCGTAATAGTAGAAAAAACAAATGAATGGGAGAAAAATGTTGATAGAAGTGATAGAGAAAGCTAGAGAAGGGAGTCTGGGGAAGATATCAAGTCACCAAGCCTTCAACAACACTCAATTTTCATCGAGTCCAATCTGTCTTGTGTTGACAGCATCTAGCCTTATATATAGGATTCAAATGTACCTCTCTTGGACGTGGTCCAAAGAGAAGTCTCCATTGTAATTTAAAAGTCTGTCTTTAATAAATAAATAAATCAACAGTCACTTTAGAAGTTAATGTTAAGAGTTAAGTTTTATTTGAGTCTTAGGGTAATTACAGTCCTTAAGTGCTCCAAGGGTCTCTTGTTATTAAATGAGTCTTTAATACAGCTGTCCCAGTGGGCTTAGTCTTGGGCTTCCAAAGAGGGTACTTCTTTTCTAATCAATCTGTGGCTATTGTATCAAGACTCAAGAGTGAAGTAGGAAAGAGAAGGAAGTAAAAGGATTAGTAGAGAGAAGCCGCAGAGAGGTGGACATGCTCAAGTTTTTTTCTTTATTCTGGGAAGAGGTGCTGAGTTGGGACTCTGAAATCAAATTCCCTTAAAATTCTAGTTTAGAAATTTCTTTCAAATTCTTAAATTTTAGCTTCTCCAAATTCACGATGGATTTGGCCTAAATTGAAATCCCTCATGTTTAGACCGAAGCCACATACAACTACAAGATTTGGATTTGGAGCTCTCCAAATCCAAATCCTTGCTCCCCAAATTATAATTCCAAATGCGACCTTAAGGACCAAAGTTGATTGGAACCATACGAGGAAATGAGATAGTGCAAGGGAACAGTGTTGTTAATTTAGTGACAGTATGCTAGAAAAGAAGGTTTAGAGCCAGAAATTATTCATTGGAGCTAATCAGGATCCTTAAAAGTCTGGATCATGTAGCATTTTCGTTTGCTAAAGTGGTAATATAGGGCAGGAGAAACTCTCAAGATTTAGGGTAGAAAGCATAGAATTTATGGTGTTTGAAATGCTACTGCTCCATTCCTTGTTGATCTAAGTATACTTTCCTTGTGTTTGCATTTTAGTTTTTGAATAGAATCAATAAAAAGAAGCAGACAATACACTGGACAAGAAATCCAAATGAAAGAAACCTCAGGGAACTTAATCCTCACACAACAAATCACAGCTAATCAGGATCTGAAGAGGTGAAAAAGTCTGGACCATGTAGCATTTTCATTTTCTAAAGTGGAAATATAGGGCTGGAGAAATTCTCAAGATTTAGAGTAGAAACGTAGAGTTTATGGTATTTGAAATGCTACTGCTCCATTCCTTTGTTCTCTAAGTATGCTTGCCTTGTGTTTGCATTTTAGTTTTTGAATAGAATCGATAAAAAGAAAGAGACAATACACAGTGGACAAGAAATCCAAATGAAAGAAACCTCAGGGAACTTCAATCCTCACACAACAAATCACAGCTAAGAGAGACAAGCAAACCAACCAGTACATGAAACTTAACTCCTTCCTAAACAAAGTAACCAACACTCACCTCTCTCTCACGCACGCACGCACACACACACACACAGTTCTACCTTTTTAGTGCAGTTACACATATTTTGACACATTTTTCCTTTATTTCAATGAAAACCTGTTTCCTTGAGTCCAATGAGTTGATGCATATTTTCATTGAACAGATGTAACAACGTTCTCTATCTTCGTGGGGTGCCTGAGGATGAAGAAATTGAAGATGCTGAACAGGACTGAGATGTTAACTTTGCAGCAGTGGTTTTGGTTTTAAAAACAGAAACTCAGTATTCAGTATTTAGTATCTGTATTATCTGTAGTGTGTCCTAATCTGTAGTATCTGATGTTTGATTCACATGGCCGCAACATTTAGAAGGCTCAAATTGACAAATGGCTCAAAGTTGATGCTCTCCAAACTCCTTTATTTTCATATTAGGACATATGGTTTGAAAGGGAAACCTTTCTAGTTGTTCACTGTACCAAAATTGATAGGAGCATTCACTGGCATAATGTACTTTTTGTTGTTTCGGAGATGCGATAAAATCTGCAGGATCTTTATTTTGTTCTATCGACTTTCTGGATAAATTGCTTTTCATACAACAATTCTACCAATTGTGTACAGTTGACACTGCCGGACTTGAATCATAAAATCATGTAGTGAAAAAAATAATCAGCCTTCTCACTGGAGTAGGGAGAGTGTTGGAGATCTCCATCCCTCTTTCCACTATTATTTTGATCAAATAAAAGATTAGTAACTGAACTAGTTGTACTTGTACCCTCCTGCTGAGAATAAAAGGCCACTTGCAGAGTAGCAAATCTGCAGGAAAGAAAAAGAAAAAAAGAAGAAAAGAAAAACTGATACTTCCTTTGATAAAGACTGATCACCACTTGTAGAAATTTGATCGAGAGTAGAGAAGTTCATTTATATTCTTCTTTTTTTTTTTTTTTTTGAAAATTAAGTTCATTTATATTCTTGAGCAGAGAAGTTATATATAATGACGTACCCTAGGGCCTCGCTTGGTTCAAGGAAGGAAAGGAAAGGAAATCAATTCTTTACTATTTCTATAGACATGACAAACTGAAATTCTTATTAATTTTGCTTTCAAGTTTGGCAACACTAAGAAAATGAATCAATAAATAATAATATATGAAACAAAATTAATTTTAATAATTTTATAAATGGTTATTTATTTTACTCATAAAAGTAATGTAATTAATGCTAAATAAATTAGTGCAACAAATGTAGGAAAGTAAGTAGAGAAAATGATTCCGTTGGAGTATGGAAGGAACCAATTCCCCCCTCCCCCCCTATATTTTTCCTTCTTTCAGGAAAATATTTTATTTTCTTTTCCATTCCAAACACAGGAAATGATTGAGTTTCCTTTCCCAAAATCTCAATTCCGCGAACCAAACGACGCTTGACAAGTAGGTAAACCTCAATTCGTATAACTTAGGAAATGCCATTTAATAAAAAGGAAAAAAAATAAAAGAGGGCGCGTTTCTAAGCTAACAGACAATAAAAAAAACGGTATGCTTAGGAATCGCAAAGGTTTCTCTTGTAATTTGCCCATTTTTATTTAATGAGAACAACAACAACCCAAACTATTCTCGCAAACTATCCGATCTCTTAAAGAAAGTGTATATTTTGATACACAATAACTAAGAACGGAAAACGAAATTCGTACATGAATATAAAATAAAATCAGACATGAAATTCAAGCCATAAATTCTAATAAAATCATTTTCAATCATCACGGTTATTATTATTATTTTATTCAAAAATTGTTATTTTTATTCGAAAATTGTTAACGTCATCAAACAAACAACGATTTGGACGAATATAAAAACTGAAAATTAAGTATTTGTTGGAGCTTCAATTGGAAGGGTTATCGAAGATGAAGGTTGAGTGGGTCCTTGGCAAGGCAAAAAACAACGACATGTATATGAAGTTTCCGCCAATTCTGTTGCATCTGTGAAAACTGAGTTTGAAATACAACTGCAATTCTGTGCCATTGCTGCACGAGTTCCAAATTTCTTGTATAACCCCTTAAGGCAATCATTTGTAGTACTAGGACCACATCGACCCACTTGGAATAAATCTTCCTGACAATACTTTAGAGCCCCTATGATTCAAAAGGCAAAAAAAAGAAAGTTTTCATTGTGTAAATGCAAGTGTTCAACATTTGAAATTGTTCACATACTAATGCAAGTGAACATTATGGCTCATATATAGTAATATTAACATATAAGAAATGTTTTAAATAATCAAAGATAATGCCAGTTCATAAAATTTAGAAAAAAAAATTAAAATTAACATAAAAGAAAAGACAAATCTTCAAGTTGATTTTATTGTAAAGTGCTATTTTTTTTCCCATTAAATTTTTTTTTTTGGGAATGGCTAGGATGACATCGCCCCATTAGGAATAAATTTTTGTGACAATATTTTTGAGCCCCTATGATTGAAAAGGCAAAAAGGAAAGTTTCACTGTGTCAATTTGCGTGATTCAATAATTAAAATTGTTCTCACTAATGAAATTGAACATTACCCACATTACGTTTCAGAGTAATATTAACATATAACAAATGTTTTAGATAATTAAAAAATGATCGATAATAGTTCATAGCATTTATAATTTTTTCAAAATTTTTTCTTCTACTTCTTTAGGAATGGCTTCCCAAAGCGCAAAATATATTAGTTATTTGCAAATATCTGGGCTTAAAATTCATCATTTTGATTTTGTTTTTGACAAACTGTTTTTGTGATATTGACAAAAAGATACAAGTTCACCACAAATGAAAAGTGAAAGCGTATTATATATCGTCTAAAGAGTTACTTAAATAAAAAGTTTAGCTAAGAAGCAATTGCACATCTCTAAAAAACAATGAAATAAAAATTGCTACCTTCAGATGAATGCAAAAGCAGGCTGGATATCAAGACGAAAGAAATCATCAGAATGATCGGAAAGTTGCTCATTCTTTGAAGTCTACAAAAATGTCCTTGATGCTTTTGTTGTATACAAACTAATTAAGTATTTTGATGCACTAGGACTAGCATATATGTCTTTATTTATAGGATGGTGGAAATACAGGAAAAGAATAGTACTTTTTTTTTTTTGGCAATTCTACTAAACTTTCAAATTAGAGCAATTACATATTTGACTAAATCTTTGAAATAGCGCATCATTAAATATTTGACTGCTTACCTTCAAATTATCTTTGACAGCAAAAATTTGTTTTAATTTTATTTATTTATTTCCGAAACAAGGTTTTTTCCATTTTAATATTTTTAAGTGTTTTAAGTTTCTTACATTTCTTGCACATTCTAAATTTTATAGGAACACAACCAAACCATTAAATAACAATTAATAAAATTTTAATTAATGGAGTTGTAAATTCAATAATTTAAAATTCCTACAGAGTTTAAAATTGTCTCATCCAAACGTACCCTACGGATGATCCTATCACTGATAAGATTACTTCTCACTGATAAATTTTTTTGGCTTTTCAAGGGTTTGAACTTTTGAAGATAAAAAGAAAAATGCCTTGAAAATCAGCGACAAATTTTATTGTAATATGACCTTCCGTTTTTGATAGGTTTCTTCTCTCCATAATAGACGGGGGCTGCTTCCTCTTGGTGGCGACTTTGTACGTTCAGTTAGGGGAGGAAAGTTCTCTCTCTTCTCTAGCTCTTTTGAGGGTGGTGACGTTGGATCTGCGCAACACTAGTACCTTGCATCTGGAAGTTTTGGATTTCTTTCCCTTTGCCTTATTGGTCTTCTCGTTGTGGAGTGGGCATATCGAATTTGGGCTTCTTCATTCCGGTTGGGTACATTTGTTGGATTTCCTCTTGATTGTGTTGATGGTAAGATTGGTGATTCTGGCGTCAATTCTATTGTCGATGCTATTGGCATTGGCGTGGGATTTGCAAAAGTGGAGATTTGGTGCACTAATGGCGGCCATTGTGACCGGTGGAGATGCTGATTGGAGCTTGCTTGCTGGCGGCTACGAATGGGTGCTGCTAGGGTTGCTAAATCTGGGTTTGGGCTTAGGCCTTTGTCTTGGGTCTTGGGCTTTAGTTTTTATTTTTTCTGTTTTAACGGATGGAGATCCTGCAGCCTCTTCCGCTTAGAGGGGATATCGCAGGTTAGCAAGTAAATCTTGGGTCTTTTTATTTTTTTATCGAGATTTGCTAGTACTTACTTGAATGGGCCTTATGGTTAGAAAAGATGAGATTGCTTAGGTAGCAACTCTTTTTTACAGCTCTGCCGGGCTGGTTATTATGTGTAATATCGCTGAACTTTAAATGAATTGACTATTTCTCTAAAAAAAATTATATTTCTAATTCTTAATATGCTAACAATTCAAATAGATTGAATCGGTATATTGATCTCTATCCTCAATCAACTTACTCCTTCATCAGCACATAAACAAAATCCTACGGGATTTTATTATTTTGCCTAACAAGTCTCGTAGTGATTCGAAATGCAGAATCTTCAGTAGAGAAGTTATACATAATGGCCCACCCTAATTAGGAGAAAAATGAATCTCTATATCCTCCTCATTATTCAGATCATTAATTACACTATTTCAGCATTTCTTGCCCCACTTTTATGACTAGAATCTCTTATTTGCAATTCTAAATTTCAATCTTCTTCAAAAAACTATTAATTTTTTTTATTACATTATCAATGTGGTGGGAATCTTTTTTTTTTGTTGAGAGAAACATAAATTTTAGGAGTGGGCACGGGCAGGGACAGACCGGGATGAAGGTGATCCCGATCCCAAAATTTATTTTCGGGACGGGATTGCACATTTTCAAGACTGATCCAGACCATCCCGAACCCGATCGAAATCGGGACAGTACGGGCTGGGATCGGGATTCAAAGATTTTTTGTTCTTCTTGCTGTTTTGGCCTTGCTGTAGCGACGACGGTTGGTGCAGAGAGAACTGGAGGTGAGCACGGGGAGAAAGAAGAGAATTGAGGGAGAAAAAGAGGAGGACGGACGGAACTAAGCGGGTGCCCAGAGAAATTGCTCTGGGTTTTGACCGGTGGGTGTTGCGACTGTGGATTGATGGCAGTGAGGGAGCACGGGTTTGCCGGAATCATAGTTGCATTTGGTCCAAGCTGACAATCTGGTATGGTGCGTCGAGTCGTGTCTCTCTCTCTCACACACACACACACACACACACACACTCTCTCTCTCTCTCTCTCTCTCTCTCTCTCTCATATCGGCGGCGGTCGTTGTCTGGGCACCCAATTAAGCTAAGATTATGGTCTGGAGTGGTGGAGTAGAACAGTTGGGCAGCAGGAGAAAGGAGAAAGAACAGGTAGAATTATAGAGAAAGAAGAAGAAATAAGAAGGGAGAGACACAGGGAAAGAAGAAGAGAAGAAGAAGAAAAGGGGAAGAGAGATTGATTTGAGAGTTAAAGTCATTGGGCCAAGGTTATGGGTTATGGGCTTTGAAAAAAAAATTGAACTTCGGGATCGGACGGGACGTTTAGGACTAAAATAACACAATCCCGATCTCGTCCCGTTTTTTATGGGACGGGACGCTACAGTAAAATTCAGACTTTCAATCCCGTCTTGTCTCAGTAAGGTTCAGGACTGGTTCGGGTACAAAATTTGTGCGCAGCCCAACTAATTTTCATTAATTAACAGGGGATTACAATCCTTAATATCATGGAAATAGTAACCAATGATGCCTTAGGTCTAAAAATTAGTTGCATCCATAACTTAGGAATGTAGTACGATTGACGAGTTGGTAAACCTCCATTTGTATAACTTAGGAAATACCATTAAATAAAAAGGAAAAAAAATAAAACAGCGCGCATTTCTAAGCTAACAGACAATAAAGAAAAGGTCTGCTTAGGAATCGCAAAAGTCTCTCTTGTAGTTTGCCCATTTTTATTTAATGAGATCAACAACAACCCAAGCTATTCTCGCAGACTATCCGATCCCTTAAACAAAGCTTGTATTTTGATACACAATAACTAAGATCGAAAAACAAAATTCGTAAATGAATATAAAATAAAATCAGACATGAAATTCAAGTCATAAATTCTAATAAAATCAGTTTCAATCAACATAGTTGTTTTTATTATTTTATTCGAAAATTATTATTTTTATCCAAAAATTGTTAACCTCATCAAACAAACAACGATTTGGACGAATATAAAAACTGAAAATTAAGTATTTGTTGGAGCTTCATTTGGAAGAGTTATCGAAGTCGTGGGTCCTTGGCAAGGCAAGGAACAACGGCATGTATGTGAAGTTTCCGCCAATTCTATTGCATCTGTGAAAACTGAGTTTGGAATACAACTGCAATTTTGTGCCATTGCTGCACGAGCTCCAAATTTCTTGTAGAACCCGTTAAGGCAATCATTTGTAGTGCTAGGACCACATCGTCCCACTTGGAATAAATCTTCGTGACAATACTTTAGAGCTCCTATGATTCAAAAGGCAAAAAAAGAAAGCTTTCGCTGTGTTAATGCAAGTGTTCAACATTTGAAATTGTTCCCATACTGAACATTATGGCTCATATATAGTAACATTAATATATAAGAAATGTTTTAGATAATCAAAGATAATACCAGTTCATAACATTCAGGAAAAAAAAAATTAAAAATTAACATAAAAAAAAGAGACAAATGTTCAAGTTGATTTTAATTGTAAAGTGCGATTTTTCTTCTCATTTTTTTTTTGGGAATGGCTAGGACGACATCGCCCCTCTAAGAATAAATTTTCTTGACAATACTTTTGAGCCTCTATGATTGAAAAGGCAAAAAGAAAAGATTTCACTGTGTCAATTTGCGTGTTTCAATAATTAAAATTGTTCTCACTAATGAAATTGAACATTACCCACATTACACTTCAGGGTAATATTAGCATATAAGAAATGTTTTAGATAATTAACAAAATGATCGATAATAGTTCATAGCATTTAGAAAATTTTCAAAATTTTTTTTCTTCTTCTTTTGGAATGGCTTCTCAAAGCGCAACAATATATTAGCTATTTGCAAATATCTGGGCTTAAAATTTATCATTTTGATTTTGCTTTTGACAAATTGTTTTTATGAAATTGACAAAAAGATACAAGTTCACCACAAATGAAAAGTGTAAGCGTACTATCGACTAAAGTGTTAAATAAAAAATTTAGCTAAGAAGCAATTGCACATCTCTAAAAAATAATGAAATAAAAATTGCTACCTTCAGATGAATGCAAAAGCAGGCTGGATATCAAGACGAAAGAAATCATCAGAATGATCAGAAAGTTGCTCATTTCTTTGTAGTCTACAAAAAAGTCCTTGATGCTTTTGTTGTATACAAACTAATTAAGTATTTTGATGCACTAGGACTAGTATATAGGTCTTTATATATAGGATGGTGGAAATACCGGAAAAGAATGCTACTTTTTTTTTTGGCAATTCTATTAAACTTTCAAATTAGATCAATTACATATTTGACTAAATCTTTGAAAATAGCGCATCATTAAATCTTTGACTGCTTACCTTCAAAATATCTTTGACCGCAGAAATTTGTTTTAATTTATTTATTTATTTCCGAAACAAGGTTTTTTGCATTTGAATATTTTTAAGTGTTTTAATTTTCTTACATTTCGTGCACATTCTAAATTCTATAGGAATACAACCAAACCATTAAATAACAATTAATGAAATTTTAAATGATGGAGTTGTAAATTCAATAATTTAAAATTTCCTAGAGAGTTTAAAATTGTCTCATCCAAATGCACCCTACGGATGATCCTATCACTCAAAAGATTACCTCTCACTGATAAAATACTCTGGGTTCTCAAGGGTTTGAAATTTTGAAGATAAAAAGAAAAAAGCCTTGAAAATCGGCGGCAAATTTTATTGTATATATGACATTCTTTGAGTATATTTTTAATTCACAATCTCGGCAACTAGAATGATAGGTTTTTTCTCTCTCTGTGACAGACGGGGGTTGCTGCCTCTTGGTGGCGAGTTTGTATATTCGGCTAGGGCAGGAGAGTTCTCTCTCTTCTCTAGCTCTTTTTGAGGGAGGTGACGTTGGGTCTGCTCGACACCGGTACCTTGCATCTGGAAGTTTTGGATTTTCTTTTTCTCTTTGCCTTATTGGTCTTCTCGTTGGTTCAAGTGCTACGTTTTTGAATCTCTGCCCATGGAGCGACTCACGTGGTTCTTCTTCGGGTGGCATTTATGCCGCGGCGAGGGTGGCCATATCGAATTTGGGCTTCTTCATTCAGGCTGGGTACATTTGTTGGATTTCCTCTTGATTGTATTGATGGTAAGATTAGTGATGATGGAGTCATTTTTGTTGTTGATGCTATTGGCAGTAGCGTGAGATTGCAAAGGTGGAGATTAGGTGCACTATTGGCGGTCATTGTTGCCGGTGGAGATGCCGATTGGAGCTTGCTTTTGCTGGTGGCTACGAATAGGTGCTGCTAGGGTTGCTGAATCTGGGTTTGGGCTTAGGCCTTTGTCTTGTGCCTTGGGCTTTAGTTTTTTTTTTTTAATGGATGGAGATCCTGCAGCCAATTTCACTTAGAGGGGATGTCGCAGGTTAGCAAGTAGATCTCGGGTCTTTTAATTTTTTATCGAGATTTGCTGGTGCTTATCTGAATGGGGCTTATGGTTAGAAAAGATGGGATTGCTTAGGATTGCTTAGGTAGCAACTATTTTTTACAGCTTCGCTGGGCGGGTTGTTATGTGTAATCTCGTTGAACTTTAAATGAATTGACTATTTCTCTAAAAGAATTATATTTCTAATTCTTAATATGCGTACAATTCAAAATCGATTGAATCGGTATATTGATCTCCATCCTCAATAATCAACTCACCCCTTCATTCATAACTTAGGGATGTAAAATGATTGACACGTAGGTAAACCTCCATTCGTATAACTTAGAAAATACCATTAAATAAAAAGGAAAAAAAATAAAAGAGCGCGCGTTTCTTAGCTAACAGACAATAAAAAAAGGTCTGCTTAGGAATCGCAAAAGTCTCTCTTGTAATTTGCCTATGTTTTATTTAATGAGATCAACAACAACCTAAGCTATTCTCGCAGACTACCCGATCCCTTAAAGAAAGCGTGTATTTTGATACACATGCAATAACTAAGAACAAAAAACGAAATTCTTAAATGAATATAAGATAAAATCAGACATGAAATTCAAGCCGGCCATAAATTATAATAAAATTATTTTCAATCATCACGATTGTTTTTAATATTTTATTCGAAAATTATTGTTTTTATTCAAAAATTGTTAACATCATCAAACAACATTTGGACGAATATAAAAACTGAAAATTAAATATTTGTTGGAGCTCCATTTGGAAGGGTTATCGAAGATGAAGGTTGAGTCGGTCTTTGGCAAGGCAAGGAACAGCGGCATGTATGTGAAGTTTCCGCCAATTTTGTTGCATCTGTGAAAACTGAGTTTGGAATACAACTGCAATTCTGTGCCATTGCTGCACGAGCTCCAAATTTCTTGTAGAACCCGTTAAGGCAATCATTTGTAGTGCTAGGACCACATCGTCCCACTTGGAATAAATCTTCCTGACAATACTTTAGAGCCCCTATGATTCAAAAGGCAAAAAAAGAAAGCGTTCGCTATGTTAATGCAAGTGTTCAACATTTGAAATTGTTCCGATACTGAACATTATGGCTCATATAGAGTAACATTATTATATATATAAGAAATATTTTAGATAATCAAAGATAATGCCAGTTCATAACATTTAGAAAAAAAAATTAAAAAATTAACATAAAAAAAAAGACAAATGTTCAAGTTGATTTTAATTGTAAAGTGCGATTTTTTTTCTCATTTGTTTTGGGAATGGCTAGGACGATATCGCCCCTCTAGGAATAAATTTTTGTGACAATCCTTTTGAGCCTCTATGATTGAAAAGGCAAAATGAAAAGTTTTCACTGTGTCAATTTGCGTGTTTCAATAATTAAAATTGTTCTCACTAATGAAATTGAACATTACCCACATTACGTTTCAGAGTAATATTAACATATAAGAAATGTTTTAGATAATTAACAAAATTATCGATAATAGTTCATAGTATTTAGAAATTTTTCAAATTTGTTTTTTCTTCTTCTTTTGGAATGGCTTCCCAAAGCGCAACAATATATTAGCTATTTGCAAATATATGGGCTTAAAATTCATCATTTTGATTTTGCTTTTGACAAACTGTTTTTATGAAATTGACAAAAAGATACACGTTCACCACAAATGAAAAGTGTAAGCGTACTATCGACTAAAGTGTTAAATAAAAATTTCGCTAAGAAGCAATTGCACATCTCTAAAAAATAATGAAATAAAAATTGCTACCTTCAGATGAATGCAAAAGCAAGCTGGATATCTAGACGAAAGAAATCATCAGAATGATTGAAAAATTGCTCATTTCTTTGTAGTCTACAAAAAAGTCCTTGATGCTTTTGTTGTATACAAACTAATTAAGTATTTTGATGCACTAGGACTAGCATATAGGTCTTTATATATAGGATGGTGGAAATACCGGAAAAGAATGCGACATTTTTTTTTTTGGCAATTCTACTAAACTTTCAAATTAGAGCAATTACATATTTGACTAAATCTTTGAAAATAGCGCATCATTAAATCTTTGACTGCTTACCTTCAAAATATCTTTGACCGCAGAAATTTGTTTTAATTTTTTTATTTATTTCCGAAACAAGGTTTTTTGCATTTGAATATTTTTAAGTGTTTTAATTTTCTTACATTTCTTGCACATTCTAAATTCTATAGGAATACAACCAAACCATTAAATAACAATTAATGAAATTTTAAATGATGGAGTTGTAAATTCAATAATTTAAAATTTCCTAGAGAGTTTAAATTTGTCTCATCCAAATGCACCCTACGGATGATCCTATCACTCAAAAGATTACCTCTCACTGATAAAATACTCTGGGTTCTCAAGGGTTTGAAATTTTGAAAATAAAAAGAAAAAAGCCTTGAAAATCTGCGACAAATTTTATTGTATATATGACATTCTTTGAGTATATTTTTAATTCACAATCTCGGCAACTAGAATGATAGGTTTCTTCTCTCTCCATGACAGACGGGGGTTGCTGCCTCTTGGTGGCGAGTTTGTATGTTCGGCTAGGGCAGGAGAGTTCTCTCTCTTCTCTAGCTCTTTTTGAGGGAGGTGACGTTGGTTCTGCTCGACACCGGTACCTTGCATCTGGAAGTTTTGGATTTTCTTTTTCTCTTTGCCTTATTGGTCTTCTCGTTGGTGCGGGTGCTATATTTGTGAATCTTTGCCTAGGGAGCGACTCACGTGGTTCTTCTTCGGGTGGCGTTATGCCGCGGGGAGGGTGGCCATATCGAATTTGGGTTACTTTATTCCGCCTGGGTACATCTGTTGGATTTCCTCTTGATTGTGTTGATGGTAAGATTGGTGATGATGGAGTCATTTTTGTTGTTGATGCTATTGGCAGTGGTGTGGGATTGCAAAGGTGGAGATTAGGTGCACTAATGGCGGCCATTGTTGCCGGTGGAGATGCCGATTGGAGCTTGCTTTTGCTGGCGGCTACAAATGGGTGCTGCTAGGGTTGCTGAGTTTGGGTTTGGGCTTAGACCTTTGTCTTGTGCCTTGGGCTTTAGTTTTTATTTTTTCTGTTTTAATGGATGAAGATCCTGCAACATATTTCGCTTATAGGGGATGTCGTAGGTTAGCAAGTAGATCTCGGGTCTTTAAATTCTTTATCGAGATTTGCTGGTGATTATCTGAATGGGCCTTATGGTTAGAAAAGATGGGATTGGTTAGGATTGCTTCGGTAGCAACTTTTTTTACAGCTCCGCTGGGCGGGTTGTTATGTGTAATCTCGTTGAACTTTAAATTAATTGACTATTTCTCTAAAAGAATTATATTTCTAATTCTTAATATGCTAACAATTCAAAATGGATTGAATCAGTATATTGATCTCCTTCCTCAGTAATCAACTCACCCCTTCATCCATAACATAGGGATGTAATATGATTGACACGTAGGTAAACCTCCATTCGTATAACTTAGAAAATACCATTAAATAAAAAGGAAAAAAAATAAAAGAGCGCACAATTCTTAGCTAACAGACAATAAAAAAAGGTATGCTTAGGAATTGCAAATGTCTCTCTTGTAATTTGCCTATGTTTTATTTAATGAGATCAACAACAACCTAAGCTATTCTCGCAGACTACCCGATTCCTTAAAGAAAACGTGTATTTTGATACACATGCATTAACTAAGAACAAAAAACGAAATTCTTAAATAAATATAAGATAAAATCAGACATGAAATTCAAGCCATAAATTCTAATAAAATTATTTTCAATCATCACGATTGTTTTTATTATTTCATTCGAAAATTATTATTTTTATTCCAAAATTGTTAACATCATCAAACAACATTTGGACGAATATAAAAACTGAAAATTAAGTATTTGTTGGAGCTCCATTTGGAAGGGTTATCGAAGATGAAGGTTGAGTGGGTCCTTGGCAAGGCAAGGAACAACGGCATGTATGTGAAGTTTCCGCTAATTCTGTTGCATCTGTGAAAACTGAGTTTGGAATACAACTGCAATTCTGTGCCATTGCTGCACGAGCTCCAAATTTCTTGTAGAACCCGTTAAGGCAATCATTTGTAGTGCTAGGACCACATCGTCCCACTTGGAATAAATCTTCCTGACAATACTTTAGAGCCCCTATGATTCAAAAGGCAAAAAAAGAAAGTTTTCGCTTTGTTAATGCAAGTGTTCAATATTCGAAATTGTTCCGATACTGAACATTATGGCTCACATATAGTAACATTAATATATAAGAAATGTTTTAGATAATCAAAGATAATACCAGTTCATAACATTTAGGAAAAAAAAATTAAAAATTAACATAAAAAAAAGAGACAAATGTTCAAGTTGATTTTAATTGTAAAGTGCGATTTTTTTTTTCTCATTTTTTTTTTGGGAATGGCTAGGACGACATCGCCCCTCTAGGAATAAATTTTCTTGACAATACTTTTGAGCCTCTATGATTGAAAAGGCAAAAAGAAAAGTTTTCACTGTGTCAATTTGCGTGTTTCAATAATTAAAATTGTTCTCACTAATGAAATTGAACATTACCCACATTACGCTTCAGAGTAATATTATTAACAGATATAAAATGTTTTAGATAATTAAAAAATGATCGATAATAGTTCATAGCATTTAGAAATTTTTCAAAATTTTTTTTCTTCTTCTTTTGGAATGGCTTCCCAAAGCGCAACAATATATTAGCTATTTGCAAATATCTGGGCTTAAAATTTTGATTTTGCTTTTGACAAACAGTTTTTATGAAATTGACAAAAAGATACAAGTTCACCCCAAATGAAAAGTGTAAGCGTACTATCGACTAAAGTGTTAAATAAAAAATTTAGCTAAGAAGCAATTGCACATCTCTAAAAAATAATGAAATAAAAATTGCTACCTTCAGATGAATGCAAAAGCAGGCTGGATATCAAGACGAAAGAAATCATCAGAATGATCGGAAAGTTGCTCATTTCTTTGTAGTCTACAAAAAAAATCCTTGATGCTTTTGTTGTATACAAACTAATTAAGTATTTTGATGCACTAGGACTAGCATATAGGTCTTTATTTATAGGATGGTGGAAATACCGGAAAAGAATGCTACTTTTTTTTGGCAATTCTACTAAACTTTCAAATTAGAGCAATTACATATTTGACTAAATCTTTGAAAATAGGGCAATATTAAATCTTTGACTGCTTACCTTCAAAATATCTTTGACCGCAGGAATTTGTTTTAATTTTTTTATTTATTTCCGAAACAAGGTTTTTTACATTTTAATATTTTTAAGTATTTTAATTTTCTTACATTTCTTGCACATTCTAAGAGAGAGAGAGAGAGAGATGATCATAGAAGAACAAGATGAAATAGAAAAATGAAATAATAAATACATGAAAATTTTAAATCCATGGAAATCTCTAGGCTGGAGGTTAGATTGTTAAAAACTTTTTGTCTTTACAATTAACACTAAACAATCCACACAATTCCATCATTTAATGAATCTTTATAATTCCTTGATTTTTTGAATACACCTAAACTTTTACAGACTCATTAAAAGTCATAACCACCAAAGACCTGAAAAGAACATGACGGACATAACCGTCTTTGTGAGTTAGAGATGCCAAAACCGTCCTCAATATAGGAAGCCGCACCAGCGATAACTGACGGTGTTAATATTTGCGCGATGAAAAGTATAGAAAGAAGCTAGAGGCTAGGGGGATAGCACACAAAAGTGCTATTAGATTTGGCGCTACTGAGGAATATCATGAAGGCTAAGGTTTTGCTGGAGAGAGGACTCTCATGGGTCTAGGGTTTTGCTTGAATAATTGTAATTGAACGATTTGTTTGTAATTAATTAATTTATTTAAAGGTATTTAAAATAACTATTTGCTGGATATTCTTAGATTTTTGCAGGATAAATTTAGAAGAACCCTTTATAAAACTATAAAAGATTGCGAAGCAGAGTGGCAGCACTACTGAGTACCCTTAGAACGAAGGTCCAACAATGTCCCTCATATCTCTTACGTGCTCTCAAACACTGCTACTCTATTCCTCAGACCCAAAACCTTTGTATTCCCTATTACCAAGCACTTCAATTCCAGCCTCTACTCTCAAACTCTCACCAAATTCCCAAACATTATTGAGAAATGGGAACTCTGTTTCTCGCAGAAACAGATTTCAATTTCATGCAAACTCCGGTGACTCAGACGCAGATACAAACGAATCCACCTCCACCAGCCTTTTATCTTTCCTTTGCCCCTTGCTCAAGCTCTTCTCCGTAAGTTTCTATTTTTCTTTGATTTTCCTCAGAATCTAAACAAATTTCTGTTCAAATTCTATGGGAACCTTTTCTCATGAAGCCTTCATTCCCACATTTGGATATATTGACCATAAAAACAATCTTATCAGCTTATGACTCATATTGTACTTGAAAAACTTAAGATAAGAGTAGTTCTTACTGTATTATTAACTATCCAAGAATCCAAAAAAGGAAAAAAAATTTACTGAATTCCTGGTTGCAATGACCCTATGGCTAATTGATTTTATGCTTGATCCATTATGTCCTGTATGGAGGGTGTTTTGAGGGTGCATGTGTTTCCTGCGTACCTTTAGGCAATTTGGACAAGTTCATAAATTGATGATCCTTAAAGTCAAGTGATGAGGGCAAAGTAGTTTGTAGTGAGGTTCCAAATGTCATTGTTTCTTCTTCATATTTCAAACTACTGTTATCCTCTTTCTTGTTTATGTTATAAAATTGAATTGTAATATGATCATATCGTATTTTATCTTCATCATTAGTGTTTTTGTCTTGTTTCTCGCAGGCAGGAGATCCCTCTCAAGAACGGAACTTTACTTTGGAGGTAATCGGATTTAGAATTTATTGCTGGTGGTTTGTTGCTCTCTATTGCTAAACTGTTGTTGCTATAAAAAACAATATTCTTTATTACATGGCACAAAATTTGATTGAGCTTGTGCTGTTTATTTGGATGACCTATCACGATTTCTGATATCCTTACAAGTTACAACTCAATAGCATTAGGTGGTCTGCAACTTCATCGTATCGATTCATGTGTATACCTCTGCCTGTATGCATTATCAATTCATGTGTGTATTTGGGTCATAATGTTAATTTGCACCAGGAAGTTGTCTATCTCTGAACAATTTTACCTCTTAGCTGACCCGACTAGACCTCACCTTCTTTCACTCTCGAAATAGGTAGCCACATCTTCCTTGTCTACCTTGGCTAGATTCCCTTGGGGATCAAGATCTCTATCAAAGAATTTGGACAGCCAGGAGATCACTACCTTGGATCCTCCTATGCGTCTGCAGCTTTTTGAATTTGGTGAGCATCTTTCTAGTTATGAGATTAAAGAAAATTAAGGGGCCATTTGGATAAAGAGGTCATTATAAGTTCATATTGTACAGTGTCAAATGGCTCATTGGGTTGTGAGTGGATATCATATAAAAAAAAATGCGAGATTTCAAAAATAAGAAATGTGAGATTCCTATGCGTCTGCAGCTTTTTGAATTTGGTGAGCATCTTTCTAGTTATGAGATTAAAGAAAATCAAGGGGCCATTTGGATGACATCAAGTTTACTTATACACAAGTTTATTTCTCCAAGTGAATATCCCTTACTTAGTTCTACTGTTTGATAGAGTCTAGTTTCTGTGTTGACTTAATTTCATAGTTTATCTTTCCTTTCTGAATCTGAAATGTGTTTTGTCAACAGAGGCCTGCCCGTTTTGCAGGAGGGTTCGAGAAGCTATGACTGAGCTAGATCTTTCAGCAGATGTGAGTAACACATACTGTTGCAACCAAGCTATGTATTAGCTGTCCCTTTTCTGGGAATAAGTCGTAAATTTTTCTGCAATTATAGTTCTTAGCGTATATTTTGGGTTTCACACTTTAACCATTTAGTCTAGGAATTTCCTTTATATTTCATTAAAATCAGAATCAGAAGCTTGTAAAACAATGAATTCTCATGAAACTTTTAAGAGCTGAGCTTGATCCTATCTGTACAGCTGGCAGTCATGAACTTAATCCAAGGTCCACCTTTCTGCCTGAAGGAAATGTTTAAGGAAGGGGTTCTAGATAATCCTGGAAAATGGTTGAAATTTACTCATAAAGTCCATAGAAGAAAGCGAAACCTCCTTTTAACTTGCCACAAGCTCATATTTAATTCAACAACTGTACCAAAATCTGTAAATACTCAACCTTTTCTATTGGTGGACCTTCTTGCAACAACCTGCCATACAAACTTCCACTTTCATTGAACTTTACAATATTCAAACAGAAGAACAGGTTGACTGGCAGACGTAGCTGGGTATATGGACTTTTCCTTTCATGCTGTCAATTGTAAACTTAGAGAGCTAAGTCAGTTTGACAGCAAAGAGTTTAAATTAGCTTAAAGTCATAGAATCTTTAAAGAATAATATGCATGCAGTGGACATCAATTTCTTAGGAAACACATGGTGTGCAGTGCATATGTGATTTAAGTTTAACGAGTCATTTTTCTTTTAAAGGCCCATTTCAAATACTTATTTGATCATGTTGAGCATCGTATTTAAATAAATAAATCAAGTCAATGCATTGTATAACAAATAATGAAGCTAATTCAAAAGTAAGAATAATTCATTGTTCTTGAAATTTTGAACTGCCTGGTTTTCAATTTGGTACCTCATTTTTCTCTGATCTTATAAACTTGGAGCTTCAATGGAGTCAAGGTGAGGAAGGAATGATATGATGCATAGACGGAGCTTTGTACTTTTTTCTCGAATACAACATTGATAGGTTTAAATGTTTCAGAGTGGTTGTTCTTGTTGTTACTCAATATTCCTTCAGCTTTTATCAGATTATTGGCAAACATTTGCAGGTGTATCCTTGTCCAAAAGGTTCGATAAGACACAGAGAATTGGTTAACAGATCTGGTGGAAAAGAGCAGTATGTAATTCCCTTTTCTTGATGTCATCTTAATAAAGAAGTTGCTTTCTTTGATTTCTGATAAGATGCGCTGGGTTTATTTTCGAATGATTTAAATGGAACTGAATTAGTACTAAGATCTGGTCATCATACACATCAAACTGGAATTAGAAATTGATAACTGACAATGATAGATTGTCACATGTCATTTTGCTGCATTGATGGATTTATAATCTTAACCACTTATAATGCATTTTCTTGCCAAAATGTCCATTACCGTGTCTAAGACTAGCTTTTGTTGTGGTACTTCTTTCATTTCTTGTTTTAATTTTGATTTATGATTTATGCAGGTTTCCTTTTCTCATTGATCCAAACACTGGTATTTCAATGTATGAAAGTGGTAAGTTATGAAACTCCTTTTTCACAGTGTTGCCTCTCTCCCTCCACTTTCACTTTCTCCCTATATACATAGTTACATACATATCTCTATCTCTCAGTCACTTATAGCAAGATTTGAACCTAAGATTACCATGTCCGCTTGTTTTGTAATTTTGTTGAAAATGATCACTTTTTCATGTGTTAAATCTAGTAATGAGGCTTAAATATAATGCAATGCCATCAATTGGAAACATAGCTAATATATAATGTATAAGGTGAAGCAGAGTAGCTGTTCAGTTTTTGTGATTCTTTTAGTGGTCTCCTTGGTCACAGTGTATTTTTTTTCCTCCAGTTTTTATGAATTATTGTTTCTTTACAAAAAAAAAAAAAAAAAAGAAGAAGTTATCCCTGTATATATTATTCGGTATATCACATAGTAATGTAATTCATCAACTGTTCAGTCACACCTGCCAAAATCTAAAGTCTCTGGCTGCCATATTAACTAGAAGCTCAGTGAAGGCTGTTACAAAGAAATGAAATCATCACATAAAGTTCTATGGTTTGACAGGTAAACAATCAATAATTAGTTCTATCATTGGGTAAGCATTAGCAAGTTTTTAAATCTGATTGAATACATGTTGTAGTGTGGAAGTATTTTCTGCACCTTATTTGAACCAAGTCTATATAGACTTCAAGCATAAAAACTGTACAAAAAATCTGATAAAAAATTAATCATACATGTTTTATCTTCATGTTATTTGAAATGATTTTTGTTAGTTTGTATTATATGCATTCTCTCTACTTTTGATGATAGGTGAAATCGTGAGATACCTATTTCAGCAATATGGTAAAGGCAGAAAACCTTCACTGGGGCTTTTGGAAAGGTATTGAATATCAAGTTCTTGTCATAGGACAAGAATCTCATATTCTATATTTTACACTAGTATAATCACAAGTAATTAGAGTCAGGTATCATATAAATTCTGATGAAAAATCGGTTTGCTGATGTATACTTTGACTAAGATATTCCTGGTTGATAAAAATCATAGATATTTCAACTAGTACAATGACATAAGAAGTTTGCATGGGTCTTACACTCCTCGTTGAATTTCGTAATCCCTATTAGCAAGGATGGAGGTGAATAAGATTATGGTGAGCTTTACGTGATAGAAATTTTGGTAACTTGAGGGTTTAGCGGAAGAAAGTTTTTAGTTGGTGTAGTTTTATGGAAAGCAGAGGGATAGAGAGCAAAGGGAGGAGAAGAGATATGAGAGTAAGGAGGAGATACCAAGTCACCAAGGGTACAATACCACTGAACTTCCATTCATTCCGAGCTGATTTGTGGTACAAGAGATAGCCTTATTCATTGGCTTCAATTAATACATCTCCTTTGCACAGACTCATTAAATGACAAGAGACCCTTGCAGAACTTAAAGACTTTGAACTTATCCCAAGACTCCAATAGACTGTGAATAAAACTTGAGATTAACTCTTAGATTGACAAGAGACCTTTAATATTTTTGTATTTTTTTATAACCAAAAGGGCCTTAGGTTAAGAATTTAGCCGGTGATATTAGTCTTTGGTTTCCAAGGAGGTCAGTTCTTTTCTAACCAATCAGTAGCTACTGAACCATCCCCCCAAAAGAATACAGATGACATAAATGATGTTGAAAATAGGAGACTTAACGTATCAAGTGTAGCTACTTATATATATATATATATATTGTATTTCATCTCTCTCTCTCTCTCTCATTAAATGTTGCTCCATGCAGTACATTGCTCACAGGGTGGATGCCAACAATATTTCGAGCAGGTAGAGGAATGACATTGTGGGAAAGGGCGAGAGTAGAGCCACCACCCAAAAAGCTTGAACTTTACTCGTATGAAAATAATCCGGTGAGATAAATGGTATCTACATGCCAATTGGAAGTAGATCATGATTTATGCATCTATATATGTTTTTAGAAATATAAGAGAATGATTATCATAGTTTGTCTGGAAGTATTCAATGTTTTTTTGTAGTCACAAGAAAACAAATGATTTAGTCTCTCAAAATTGATTCCTCTCCTTCCTCCAAATCATTTTCTGGTTTATTGAAAATTAGTTGTGGTGGGCTAGTTGAAGTGTAGGGCTTCAAATTGATGGGTTCGTATAGAAATTGGGAACTCAATTATACTTGTTTGTGGATAGTGCACTCCCTAGACATGTATTCAAAAGTAGTCTGGAAGATGCAAGCTGAAATTTTGAGTCCATGGAAGACTTTATGAGTCTTCCATGATTAATTGTGGGATTTCACAAAATGGGTTGAGCAAGAAGCTGTCTAAAGTTATGTGAAAACCAAAACTCCCATCGTTTAGTTGTCAAAAAACGTTTGGTTATAATTTCTTTCCTTTGAAATGGGGATTATAAATATGTGTTCCAAGTGTGTGGAGTTGGAGGATAATTAAGTTTTTAAGTGCATGACTAGATGAAACTCGAAATTTCACTTTTCTCATCATGGGGATGGTTGTAGAGCATTACAATTGTATGAAGAGATGAAAATGTAAAGTGTACAGCTAATTCATGTAACATCTTTAGTCTCTACTTAATGCATATAGTCATGTTGGCATAGTGAAAAGGCCATGGAATTGAATCCGTTGTTAAACATCAAGGGATGAGTTGGAGCCCAGAACACTATGCTTGTGTTGTGGATATTTTAGGTTGGGCAGGACTTCTCAATGAGGCTAAAAACTCCATTGAGGGACAACCTCACAATCTCGGTGTATTTGTTTGGATAACATTGCTTCATCGTGATTCTGAGATAGAGGAATGTCAATATATATATATATTCGTCTCAAGGAAGGTGAAAGAGTGAACAAGAACTTTTCTGGAGTTGAAGAAGATTGAGATTGAATGGGGTATTAGTTGGATGGAGGTTGCAAGAAAGATTAAAGCTTTACCCTTGGGAAAAGAATGCATCCACAAAACCTAGGTCCATTTGGTGTTTTGGCAAAATTGCTTAGTCTAATAACAGTTAAGGATATGTTCCACTGATAGATTCATAGATAAGAAGAGAAATGAGTGTCCAGTTTCCACATGCATGTGTTGGGAATCCCTCTTAGTGGATGATAAATAATAACATCGAAAATTTATTAAGCTGTTCAAGTTAATATGTGCCAAACAAATGGTAGAAAAAAATTGCCTTTGATTATAAGATCTGAAGAGGAGAGAAAAGGATAAGAGGGGAAATGAGAGGAACTGGATCCTTCACAGACATGGCCTTCATCAACGATATGCGATTAACCAAAGAGCTAAATAATTCTATTTGTGCATATGTAGTTATCACAATTCAAGTGACATGCATTTACAGATGAGGCAAAATCCTAGGATCAGATACAACTACTATCTGTATTTTATGCTTCAATTACATTATATAGAAATCCTACAGTGTTATGACATTTTGTGTTATATGTAATATATTTCTCATCCTTCCCATTCCTTTTTTTTTTTTTTCTTTTTCTTTTTTTCAGTATGCACGAATTGTTCGTGAGGCACTTTGTGAGTTGGAGCTACCTTACATCCTACAGAATGTGGGAGAAGGGTCCCTGCGGTCAAAGCTACTTGTTGAGGCATCGGGGTCCAAAGAGGTTAGGGTTTGATAACCATTTTCGTTCCACAATTTTCTGGTGCTATTGAATTTGATTGAACTTATTCGGCATAATCATATTATGATGTGTTTCTGTTACTGTCTTCCCCCATTTGGTAATAACGTGTTTGCAATGGTCTTGAGGTTTCACCACAGTTGTATGTCGTTGATGAGTATAGTTTTGATGCATGTCTCAATTATTTAGCAATTATTTTACAGCTTTTAAATCATATTTGTTTTAGAAACTGAAAAAAGAAAAAAAAACTGATTTTGTTTTTGATTGTACGTTTCTGCCTATAGCCAGGCGGCCAGGCCTTGCTTAGACTTCGCAATAGTAAAGAATAAAATTCAATATTAGAAGTTTTCATCATCCTCCCAAGTCTATTTTGTGTGGTCCCCCTTCGGTACAACGTTGTACTGATACATTAATGGTAAACCACCTCAGGCAATGGCAACCAGCTCCTTGCAGTGGTAGATTACGGAGAGCTGGTCTACCATTGAAATTACAACGTTGTACTGAAGACTTTTCCCTATTTTTTTTTCCTTTGTCTTCAGTCAATAACTTCTTATGTTTTTTTTTCCTTCCTTTGCAATGTTCTAGTCTACCATTGATGCATCAGTACAACGTTGTACTGAAGACTTTTTCCTATTCTGTTCCCTTTGTCTTTAGCGAATAACTTCTGACCTTTTTTTTTCTTTTCTTTTTTTTCCCCTTTACATGCTCATATCCTATTAAGAAACCGTATGGATGACTTAAAAATTGTCTTCTCATAGGTTCCCTACTTGATTGATCCCAACACTGGTACTCATGTTGGTGACTACAAGAAGATCCTGTCTTACTTGTTCCAGACATATTCAGTAGCCATTGTATAGATTATAAATCAGTTGTAAATGCTGCAACGCTTGAAAATCCAAATGGCTGGACGTAATTTTTACTATATGTACATCCTGTAACAAATCACTTGGTGGTTATGATTATATCCTTAAATACTCGGTTCATCTGCCAACTTGAATACTGTATGTACATGCTGTCACAAAATCACTTGGTGGTATAGTCAATTTGCTTTATCTTTTCCGTGTTTCCTTTACTTGATCAAGCACACATAATAGTGTTTGCTCTTCTTTTGGTCATGTTATCATTGTTATATGGTGTCAATAGATGTAAATAAAAATAAACAGTCAAATACTGTCGTAGCGGGGCTTGAATTTTACTCCAAAGACTGTTGACTAGTTGAGACGAATATATGTATTTATTTCAAGGAGAAATGTGGGTAAAACCTCACAGCAACTAGAATTCCTAGTATTAATTTGAAGGAGAATAGTGAAGCGGCACTAGTATTACTGAGGTTCTCCTTCATAGTATCAGACCCTTTTCTTATCTATCATTCTGTTGGCAATGGTAATAATAGTTTCCTGCGGCATGATTCCTGGCATTCCTTAGGTCCTTTGGCTCTCATTTGAGACCCAGGTAGTCTCGTTCAGGTTGGAATTGATGCTAAAAGTAGAGTCAGAAGCTTGGTTAATGGTGGTCAATGGGTTTGGCCAAGCTCTATAATGGAGACTCCTAATGCCAGCAATAGGGCTAATTTGAGACGGCAGAAATGGTCTCTGGGGCATCTTCCTAGCAACATTTTCTTCTCTGCAAGCCATATGTGTGTCCGCTGTAACATGGTATCAAAACAGGTTATTCAATCCAGTCATATTCTATGCCGAATAGAAGTGGACTCGAACCTGCTGTCTTAAGTTGAGCTTTCGAAAAGATGTGCCGACTCCAGCCTAATGGTATATATTGAACGTAATATGATTGAGCTCTCAAAAAGATGCGTCAAATCCATTCAGTTAATGATAATGGATGAACTCCCAACAATTAAGATGCGTTAATCAACTTGAGTAGATGAATTAGCAGTGGCTCTGTAAACCAGTAGTACGTTTGTTTTCTGTTTAATAATATAGATGAACTTATCACACCCACCAAGTCACCGACACACAGAAAACTCCAAGTCCCAAATTTCAGAACCAAAGTTCACCCAGAAAGAAGTGAAAAAAAAAAAAAAAAAAACAGTCCTCGTGGAAGGACCTAGCTCTTTTCTCTCTTTCTTTGCTAATATTTGGACAAAGCATGCATGAATATGCATGAAGGTGGCAGTAGTAGCACGTGACAAAAGGTGCTCTGTGCTCTGTGTATGCATGGATTACTCTTTAAATCTTCTCTCTTTGACACGTACGTGCGTTGAGATCAGTACGTGTCGTCCAGTTCATCTTCATCATCCTCTAATTCTGTCTATATAAAACGCAGTCTTCTCTTGGGAACGATCATCAGCTCTCGCCATCTTTTCTCTGTTAATTTCAACTTTCACGTACTACCTTATAATTAAGCATCATGGTCATGGGGAGGAAATGTCTGGGTTTTTTCGTTGTGCTCTTCATTGTCTTGGCTTCACGTAAGTCTTACTCGTCGATCACTCACTTACTCTGATCAGATTCATTTTCATTAGTTCGTATTTAATGAATGTTTATATTCTGTGCAGAAGAGGTGGTGGTGCCAAGTGAGGCTAGGGTTTGTGAGTCGAGGAGTCATGGATTCCATGGGACGTGTCTTCACCACCACAACTGTGCTGCCGTCTGCCATAACGAAGGCTTCCCCGGTGGCAGATGCCGCGGCTTCCGTCGCCGCTGCTTTTGCACTCGAAATTGTTGAACATCGATCTGTCCATCCATCCCTCGGCATTGAAGCTTAGCTAGCATTTCTAATAGTATTTATGCATCTATGTATATAGGCTAGCTTTTAGTTACGAATTGCAGCATTTCTAATTAATTAGGTACTTTTATGCTCTTGTTTAGGTCATATATATGACTCATGTCATGTGGTGTGAATGGATGGAAATAAAATTTAGAGGTATTTTAATCAAGGTCTAATTTTTTACATAAATATTGGTTGTAGTCTGGTCACATTTTTTTTAATTGCTATCCAATTACTTTTTTTTTTGGTTCATTTTGCCTCTAAAGAAAAATGAGAGAAACAAATTAAAATCCCTTAAATTTAGGTTTTTTGCTTTTCAGTTTAAATTTTTTAATTTTAAATTTTAAATTCTTTAAATCTACTTTAGAAAATAATTATGATAGACATATGATTTTTTTTATTGGAACCTCCAAATTTACTTACTTGACCTCTGTACTTTTTACACCTCCTACTAATTTTCAAATACTAAATTTTATTCATTAAACCTCACTAAACTTCCTCAAATAACCTCACTCATATAATTTGCAAAAAACTTTCATCTTTAAAATAAAAAACTTAGCAATTTCAATGATATAATTACTCTATAAATCTTAATTAAATGTTCATTTCTAAATCAGACAACATAGATCTCTTATCCAATAAAAAAAAACAAACACAAGGTATTGGGTTTCAAAAATTAATTTCTAATCAACAAGAAAATGTTTTAACATGAACTATTCTTTATTTTTTTTAACTATTCTTTTCTCTTTTAGCTGTGCAATAAAAAAAAGTAATCATTTATTCTTACTAATTATTTTTATATATTTTATATATTTTTTTTAATTGCTAGTTTTTTTTTTTGCAAATATAATGGATATATAGACTTAGATTTAGGTCATAGTAGAATTTCTTTTGTTCTCTATCACCAATATGCGTTCAACAAATGATACAAAATTACAAATTTTTATGTTACATGATCTATCATAGTTTTAATTCTTATTAAATATATATAAATATTTTTATGAGAATGTAGTGAAATTGGAAAATGAAAATAGATAAGGAAAATAATAAAAAATGCATCTAATATTATTGAATTATATTGGAAACTCTAGAGAAAACAAACATAATATCTTTTTGGTATAATTATTGTCCTTAATAGTCATTTTATATGAGGTTATAAATGTCATTTAATAATTCATAATGAAGTGAGGTACGTCAAGTGAGCAAATTTGGAGGTCAAGTGAGCATATTATCTACATGAAAGGTCAATAATTTCAAAACTCAAACAATTCAATATATCTATATCATAGGGTGAAAAAAAATTTGAAACTAAGAAAAAATTAAGTGGCATCTAATGAAAGTTTACACACATTAGTCTCGAATCAAGTTTTAACATTATACCTAATCAAAAGGTAGGAAAAAACCACCACAACTTACCTTCCCATAAGATATGCAAATTAAATGGTTCTCTCTTTCTAGAGTATTACTTTTGTACTAGGCATCTAATTGAATGTGCAAAGGTATTAATGCATAACGTAAAGAAAAAAAAGAACAAAGTAGCTTTAACGTTATGGGATGACCATTTTAATGAGTACCACTTGAGGACTTTTCGATTAATAGTTGTGATATCTATTTTTCGATTACATCTCGACAAATCAACCGTTCAATGTTAAGATATTCATGAGTAGATCACGTACTTCTACAAATTTTCAACAAAATTTGAAATCGTTAAGGTATCGAACTAGACCAAATAAATGGACGAACCAAATCTGTCAATTTTGAACCATTCATATTCATAAATGGTAAATCACAATTATAGATGACTTAACAATTTCCGATTTCATTGAAAATTTGTATAAGTGATCTACTCATAAATATCTAAATATTGAACGGTTGATTTGTCGAGATATAATTAAAAAGTTCTCAAGTGGTACTCATTGAAGTGATCCTCACTAGAGAAGCTCTCTTAACATTATTCCTAATCAAAAATTAGGGAAAAAAACTACCAAAACTTACCGTTCGTGAAAATATACAAAATGCATCTCTTTTTCCTTAAAAACTCACATTTGTACTAGGTATATAAAGGTGCAAGTGTATCTACGAACAAAGTAGAATACTACCCCATTTAAATGAATTAGAACCTTCTTATGAAAAATTCATCCAAAATCACTATTTAATTGTATGATGAAAGTTTATTAACAACATGACGATTCTATATGCAATAGCTTTCAGGCAAGTCCATGCTAAAGGTAGATTTTAGAAAATTTATATACATTAGAAAAAAAAATGGCCATGGAGGAAGAAGGAGAGGAAGAAAGAGATGTTTCAAGTTGAATTATGAAAAAAGAAACGTTGAGATACTAAGGTAGCTTAACAAATATATAAGGAATTTGTTAAATTTAATGCACTAATAATTATCTTTGATTAAAAAAGAGTAATTTTAAGAAACCTTGTTGACTAATTTAACATTAATTCTTTATATAATAGAATAAATTCATTATTTGATTAAATATGAAATCTTGTTTGACCTTAATTAATTATTTTAATTAGGATGACAATGTATCACAATTTATTACAAAAGGGTATTAGAGGAATATAAAAGTACAAAATTAGTTAGATAAAATTGAAAATGAAAGAAATCCTATATGGCAGGTGAGTCACTAGACCTCAATTTGCAGGAGTTAACTATGTGGCAGCAGGTGAAAGAAATCCTATGTAGTAGTAATATTTTTTTATTTCCAAGAAATGAGCTTTAACTATTTAAATGAACAACCAGTTAGACAACTTAATTATGGTTTGTTCTGCCTTTGGTTTTCATATTAACATTTTAAAGTAAATTATAATTCCTGATGTTGTGCTGCTCCCCAATGCACTCAATTATGGTGCTCACAGGACAGTAGTCCAATTGAAACTCATTGAAACACTAGAGGATGACCTCCACCAATTTGCAGGGAATGAAAAATAAGAGAAAAATAAGGAGAAGATCAGAGTTATCCGCAACCCAAAGTTTCAGCCTCCAAAAGCACTCAGTCTCCGTAATTATTGAGTTAGCAACAAGGTAGGGCCTTTTCATAACAAATGGAGGATTAATCGGCCGTTTTCACTCTGGCACTAGAAATATTGGAGGATAAACCCGAGAATCAAGATCAATCCAAACACCTCAGATGACCAAGATCAGAAAAATACCAACACCCTTCATGATAACAATTAAAATCGAACTAAAAAACCTGCACAGACGAAAGAGCCTACTAGGATACTGACGTCCGGCGGGGGCAAGCCACGACCGGTGCTAGTTGTGACGCCGAAAAAGTGTCAATGGGTACCCTATGGTTTCAATCCATTTCAATATGGTTTGTAAACAAGCTAGCTAATAATAAGAATAATATTTTCTCATACCAATTCCTTTTCTCCCTCATTGATTAATTTAAACTCTGATTCATAAGTTTCTTCATTTTAAGTAAGTAAAGTAAACATGTCATAAATTCAAGCAACGAGACATGTAATCCTCCACAGATCATGGGTTAGCTCAGTGGTGTTAGCTCAGTGGTTAGAGCACCCACTGCCTAAGATCTAGGTCATGGGTTCAAGTCACTATGGAGGTAGGAGTGAAATTCTTTGATCCTCTTTAAAATATATATATATATATATATATAAATCCTCCACAGATGATCGAAGATGAACTTGACCGTCCATTTGTCATTTTGCTGAAAGCCCATGAAGCTTTCTCTATCGCTTTTCTTCGACATTTCAAAACTTCAGAACCTATTACGTATAAATGGAATAAGAAAAATACAACGTTGCATCCTTCGTTGAATCAATGAATGGTTACCATCTTTATGATAAAAAAAAAAAAAGTTGCATCCTCTAGGTTTTCGTGAGCCAGGATCCCATGTCCATAGCCACATAGAGCTTCATTGTAGTAGAGTGTCTTACTGAACATAAGCAAAGGATAGAGTGGTGTAACGTTGACGCGACCTTTCTCATAAGACCTTCTCCTATACAACATGTCTTTGCACAATTTAATCTCCCTTAAACATCTTCAAGCTAGCGAGGATGGAATGCCCAACTTATCAGCTGGTACATTCAACTAGGACTAATTATGATCTTTAGCATCATGAATTTAGTTATTGTGCCTAGGGCCGGCCTTATGATTTAGGGTGCCTGTGCAAATAAAATGCTGATGCTTTTTTTTTTTCCAAAAGAAATACTGAAAAATTGAAGAACTTTCATGCAAGCTATGTAACCATGCTCTCCAAGCTGAGAAGAAAGAGTTCTGCTTTCACTGTTTCAGAGTCTGAGAACAAAGAAGAAAGAATTTTGTGTCCTTTATTTATAGAGAAATAAGAGATTCGCAGGAGCGTAGGTGAGTGCAAGTGGGCTATGGAAATGAATGAGCAAATGGTTAATTAAACCAAAGATTATGAGTGCATGCGAACTAGAGTAAAGAAAACAATAGAAAAGAGAAAATTGTGTGAGAATGTGGAGTGTTGTCCCATATTGAAGAAAATAGACCTTACAAATATGTTTATAAGAATTTAGGTCTCTCCAACCATTGCCAATTTTAATTGTGACGCCCAAATTACTTTATCAAATTGACCTCGAAAAATAAATAAATACAGAGCATGGCCCTCCCTCTTGGAAATCGCATCACGACATAGCCCTTATCAAAAAAATAAACTATATATTTACATCATTCCATGTTTCCATTGGTTAGACTGTACTATTTTTTTTTATTAATTTTTGTTTTTGCACATATATAATGGTTGAGCCAAAAACAGATTGGTGCCCATCAATTCGTGCGGCCCTGTGCGGGCGCACACCCCAAACCTATTCAGGGCTGGCACTAATTGTGCCCATAATTTTCATGTTAAACTCCGATTTACGTACCCTCAAAGATACAAAACAAATCACAACATATTGTACAGGTTATAAAATTATATACTTATGATTAAGAAAAGAATAATAATTATAGATTTTAAAACGAAAAAAAATTGTCATAGTGGTTTTCTAGTGATTCTCTACCTTCTCCAAACAATAGCACGTGAAAGAGCTTTCCCTCGTATATATAAATTTATGGATTTACCACCCCTAAGGGAGTCACCGACATGCAGAAAACTCCGAAGTCCAAAGTTCTGAGAATACAGTTCTCGTGCTAAAGAGTCGGCCTTTTCTTCTATCTCTGCAAATTTTTGAGCTTCATATACATAGATATGGACAAAGCATGCATATGCATGAAGGTGGCAGTAGTACTACGTAGCACGTGAAGAGAGATGCTCTGTAGTCTGTGCTGTGTGTTATATGCTCGCTCTTTGAAATTTGAATCATCTCTCTTTGACACGTACGTATATTCAGATCACTACGTGTCCTCCATTCTTTCTATAAAATGCACTGACTCTTCTGCTGGGACTCCTCATCATCTTTCTTTTCATTCTGTTTCACGGCCTATCTGAGCATCGATCGATCATGGCCATGGTGAAGAAATGCCTCACTCTCTTCGTTTTGCTCTTCATTGTCTTGGTCTCACGTAAGTCTCAAACTCTCCCTTCATATCACATCACGTATTAATAGTAATAGTAAATTTTAATCAAGCACTGGCCGGCCGTTAATGTTTATGTGTGCAGAAGAGATGGTGGTGCCAAGTGAGGCTAGGGTTTGCGAGTCGCAGAGTCATGGATTCCACGGGACATGCATTCGCGCCCACAACTGCGCTGTCGTCTGCAGGCAGGAGGGTTTCTCCGGCGGGAGATGCCGCGGCTTCCGTCGCCAATGCTTTTGCACTCGGAAATGTTGAACGTCCTCGATCCGTCCGTCCGTCGACGTTGCAGTTTGCATGCGCATGTAGCTAGCTTATTAATTAGCTAGCATTTCTAAATTCTAATTAGTATTTGTATATGTATGCATCTATTTATCTAGGCTTTTATTTAAGTATTGTAGCTACGAAATAAATAAAACTTTCTTCCCAACCAGAGGAAATTTTATGCTATGTTATGTGTGCAATATTGGTATTAATGTAACAGCTCAAAAGGGACAAGCTTGAATTAATGGGTTTTATTTCATAATTTAATGGAAATAAATTGATGCAATTTGTAGATGTTTAATTCAATAGTTCCCACACTAGAAAGCAACAATTAATAATGGGGTGAAAAGTAGAATCGATCACTAATGCTAAGTTGAGTTTCCAGTTGAAACGTATTGATCGTAGTTCGATCAGTTCCAAATTCCAAATGTGCATATATTAATTATCATCTATGCTAGTTAACGCTTATGGACATACGATAAGGATAGGAAGTTATTCGTACAAATAAAAGTCACGTTTCGAATTGTTTGTCTCATTTCCTTGCGTCGATATATTATGTTGGCAATCTGTCGTCCGTAGTCGATAGCTAGCTTTACCATATTTGCTATGTTCTTTGGTTCCATGCTTTGACTTGAATGTTTAATAAGAAGTTAGACAAATATTTTTTGATTAAGGACTTTAAATTATGCACCCTAAAATGAATTATATATGTTTCCGCTTCGCATTATAAAAACTTATTTTACAAAAATCCCTCGCGGCTCTTTAAGATGTAAGTTTTTCAGCTTATGTTTGTAAGACCATCGACATTGTGACGTGAAGATGTGCAATTTAGAGCGTTACATTGCATCTCTTTCTTGGATCTTTGAGAGTGAACTTCTGCTTTGCACTGTAGGTGGCTTCTTGCTCCAGAGTAGGCTCACACTACTTACAATTTCCCAAATATCGTGTGATCCAAACAAAGTTTTTAATTGGATGCATCATTTCTCGTAGTTTTCTTTTTTCAGCATGGGAACTTGGATTTGCACCAAATTGGTATTTATTCAACTGATCTAATACCAGTTGGTTAGTATTAAGCTTACAAACTAATATGAACGATAATGATCCGGAAATAAGTGTACAAACAATATCAAACCTCAATCTCACTCACAATTAAACAAATTAAGGAAGCAAGAAAAAATATAGCAAAGGAATGGAGAAATTAATACTGAAGAATAAAAGCTACTAGTTTATTATTGTTCAACTCTTGCTATGAGTTTATGGGATGAATACGAACGTTAAAATCTTATGCCTTGTATAGGCAGCTAGGAATACAAAGTCATCAAAGAAAATCATTTTGAATTCCAACAGCATATGGCAGCAATCAAAGACCACAGGCCACATCTATAGTTGACGTTGATTTGCTGACTCGCAACACCATCATCAGCAAAGCCTCTATTTGATGTGATTTCTCCCTCATCATTATTTTCACGACGAACATAAGAATATGGAAAAGACTCCAAGTCTCGCCCCTCTACTGAGATAAATTTGTCCAATACAAGATCGACCCCTATTTTCTTCACCGGGAAGTGACCATGAATTGCTACACAAACCTCAACTTCGTCCCCCCCCTTCTATTTTGAGCTTTCTGTTTGACAAACGTACCTGCCAAATAACTCCACCGGAAATTATGTCCTCGGGACGTGATGGTGGTTGGCCGAAAAAACAAGTGAGCTTGGTATGATTTATAACATATATGTTAATATAATGCAGATAGTTTCGACTGATCGAAAGACAAGAATAAACTATGCACACAGTCAACCCCTTTAGATTACCGCCAATATTTGGAGGCACTTGAAAAGAGACACGGCCACCCTCATTGACATACATGAACCACCGCGGAATGTCATTTCCTGGGAGATAAATGCCACCAAAGTTGCTCGCGTAACTCCACCGCTGGACCATAGGGAGAAAAAATTGCATAAGCAGTTGATGCCTGTGAGTGCCTTAATGCATAACTATGGTGAAATAGTCATAGTACAAAGTAATAAAGCATAATATGCAGTTGATATCTATGAAATTGAGAAGAGAATCACTGAATCATCATTGAAGCTATGGTTTGATTACAGAGAGAAGCATGAGCTTCATACCAGAGAAGAAAGAGAATCAAAACAAAAACGATGTGAAAGTGTAACTAACTGAATACAGAGAAAGCAATTTATAGAGAATGCCAGCAGTAACTAACTCAATGAAGAACCAATAACATGTGGATTAATATTCAAGCATGAATGTGTGTGTGTGTGTGTGGAGAGAGAGAGAGAGGGAACCTGTAGTATGTTCTCCTTAAGAGTTTCACTGATATTTGTGCACCCTCCCATTTGAATCAAAAGCATGTGTGGCGACTTACCCAAGCCGGGGATGTCGATGAGTTTGGGGGAATCATTAAGATTCAACCGATGCATGCTCAACATTTCTGAAAAATTTGGCATTCTTTCCAATGCGGTGCAGCCATCGGCTTTCAGCACCGCCAGATTTGTTGGTAATTCTGGAATGGCATGAAGGTTTGTGCAATTATCCAAAAATAGATTGACTAGCTCAGGAAGTCCACGGAGGCTTGGAAGGCTACGAAAACTATTGCCACTTAGATCCAAATAATCTAAACAAGGTAGACTCCAAAGATTCGTAGGTGTAATGGCCTCTTCACTTAAATTGCAGTTATCCAATGTAAGATCTTGAAGCTTGAGAAGACCACCGAGGCATGGAAGGCTAAAAAAACAATTTCCTCCCATATCCAATTCTTCCAAAGAAGATAGACTCCCAAGATCCTTCGGAATTGAACTGTCAGTTAAATTGCAGTCTCTAACATACAATTCTTTCAAAGCGTATAAACCCAATAGCGATGGAGGAAATTTTACATATCTTCTTGGCAACAGAAGAGACCAGAAGCGAGTTGGAAACAAGTTAGATGGTGGCTGTTTCAGGCCACATAGATATAAAATTTCAAGGTTTTTCAACTGTATTATGGAAGATGGTATTTCTCTTATGGCTGTGTCATCTGCTTGAAGAGTTCTCAAGGATACCATCTGACCTAAGTCATCACTCAATTTTTCAAATTTTGAACATCCAGAAAGAATAAGAGTTTCAATGGCTTTCAACTTGTAGAAAGTCACTGGGAGTTCCTTGAGCATTTTGCAGTCTTTAAGATTTACCAAAGCAAGTCCTCCAAGATGTCCAATGGACTGGTCAACCTCTGACAAACTCTTACAGCCTTTGAGTATCAATTTCTCGAGGTTTGGAAGTTTTGAGAAGTCTGGTGATCTTGTTAGGTAATGAGAATGACTGAGATTTAGAATCTTCAGCTTCTTAAGCAACTGTTAGACAAAAGAGAAAACATAAATCAAAATTCAAAAAAAAAAAATATATAGAAGAGAAAGGAAACATTCTGAACCACAATGAAAAGATTAGTAAGTTGTTTGAGATTGTATTGTACCGCCGAATCCTTCCAAACTTGTACGAGTTTACTATACCGCAGGTCAATAGCAACTACATTTGGTAGATTAAAGTCATTCGGTAAGAACTTTAGAGGGAAGCCATGCCAGCACAGCCACCTTAACTTGTTGGAAAGATGCCCATAGCCTCCACTGAGCTGTACGTTTTTGAGTTGAAGCAATCTCAATCTCTTTATATTTGTAAATGCTTTTGTACTGAAACAAGCCTTGTCAGATTCCAGCAAACTTAGAGTGAGTCCTTGAATCTCTTCAGTTCCCTGTTAACAAAACGCACCAAGTAAGAAAATAGTCGTGCATGTGAAAAATAATTTATACAGATGAAACAGTCATGAATGCATTGCAGATGCTAAATGAAACTGCAGAACAATACAATGATATGGCAAATGAAACTACCCAACTGGATTGCGTCCACATCCAGGGCATGCAATTTATTAGATGCAAGATGATTATGATCGATGCCCCTATATTGACTTCATTGGGGAAGTATTACCGAGTTCTCTGTCAATACATCTGTTACATCTTCAGGGTGCCACAATCTACTACACTTTCCAGGGTCATCAGGGGACTTTTCTCGAACAATTTCTCTGCCCATGTCTCGAAGAAAATCATGCACCATCAGCTTGTTTCTTTCACAAACAGTTACAAGGCGTCGCTCTAGGAGGACACTGATTCCAATTTCGGCAAAAAAGTCACAACCATCCAATATTTGTATGACATAGTTCTTGTCCATTCCAATAAAGAAACAGCATATATCAAGGAATATATCCTTCTCTTTATCATCACTTAGCCCATCAAAGCTTATTCTAAGCTTTTCCTGAATTTGGCCATGAGGAACTCTGCGCAATTTCTCCAACGCACTTTTCCACTCTGCCATGCTTCTTCCTAGCAAAAAAGATCCTAAAATTTCAAGACCTAATGGCAAACCTGCACAGTAAGCAACTATACTACTTGAGAGTTCAGAATATCCTTTATCAGGATTACTCTTTCTGAAGGCATGCCAAATAAAGAGCTCAAGAGCTTCTTCTTCATTCATTTCCGGAACAGAATATATTGAATCTACTTTCAGTTGCTTCAGCAAATGTTCATCTCTTGTTGTGATAACAATTCTACTTCCTGAACCGAACCAGTCGTGGTTTCCAGCTATTGCATATACATGATCCAGTTGATCTATATCATCAATAATTACAAGTATCCTTCTACATCTAAGTCTATCTTTTATCACATTGATCCCTCTATCAACAGTACCAACCTTTATCTTGGTTGTTCTCAAGACATCAAAAAGAAGTTGTTCTTGCAAACGAACCTGGCCATTTGGCTGCTTTGAAGTTTCCCTAACATTTGCTAGAAAACTTTTACCATCAAAGCTACCACAAAATTTATTATAAATGGCTTTGGCAACTGTTGTTTTTCCTATTCCACCCATCCCCCAAATTCCAACCATACGAACATCATCTAATCCAACACGTAAATGCTTACTCATATCTTGCACCCGAGAATCGATTCCAACTGGGTACACGGCTTCGAATAAGTATGTGTTGTTCAAGTGTCTAGTAATCTCCCCAACAATTTTCTTGATAAACTTTCCTTCATGCCTGTAAAATGTAAATCCACAAGTACAACTAAGACTCACTATGCAACTACAAACTTTACTTCATCTGACATTGAAATTTTAAAGGACCAAGAGAAGAAATAATTGCTTACTTACCCATCTGCAGTGTTTCTAAGATCCCAGCCAGACAAATCTGCTGCTTCAGTAAGAGCAGCTCTCCACCTGAGTACCTTTTCCATATCCAACATGAAACGCCCTTCATGTTTCTGAAATGCCTCTGCAAAACTACCACTCTGTCTTCTCACGTTTGAAGGATCAACATCAACGAAAATTGGGAATACCATTTGCCTCAGTGTTCTTCTACACTCCATGATCTTGACCAGCTCCTCAAGGCACCAACTTGAATCCGCATACCTCCTGGAGAAGACGATCACAGAGATCCTCGACCCTTGGATTGCACGCACCAGTTCGGCTGTGATATTTTCACCTTTTCTGAGCTCCTTGTCGTCGATGAAGGCGTTGACTTCGGCCTCTTTTAGCGCCGCGTAGAGACGGCTGGTGAAGTTGTTGCGTGTGTCTAGGCCTCTGAAGCTCAAGAACACGTCGTACATCCAATGTTTTGATTTTGAGCAAGACGAAGATGCTTCATCGGCTTTCTTTTTAGCCATTCCTAATTTGCAGAGAAGAGCTTCACAAACTGAGAAAGAGGGTCTTCACTCTTCACTCTTCACTCTTCACTCTTCAGAAAAGGAAGGCTGGGTCAACCCCAAAAGTCAACTACTTGTAAAGGAAGGCTGGGTCAACCCCAAAAGGTTGACTTTTGGAGTAAAAGTGGGCTCGGTTCGGTACCAAAGCCTCAAGGCCAATACCAATTACATTTACTGAACCGACCAAAGTCGGATAACCAAATTCAATACCAGTGCTGTCCCAAAAAGTCGGTACCCCGAAGAAGTCGGTAAAGGTTGGTCGGTATCGGTCGGTTTAGGCCTAAAACTGAGTTTATTATCGGTCGGTTTAGCCAATATGAATGTTTTGATTCAAGTTTGCAACTAAATTCCAACAAAAAAAAAAAATTTGCGACTATGTTTTACTTTTCAAGCAATTGTGTACCTAGAACCAATCAACAATGACTTCTCAACACTTGAAATTGGGTTTTACATAAGAAAATAATACCATAAGAAATGTCACGAAAATAGATCATGTTATGGATCCATTTGTGTAATTCGTCATTCTTGTAGTTTAACAAATTGCCAATTATTTTTCAGAAGAACATGTCGACATATTTGTTCCCATCCATGTGTTAGAACCTTCATATATACATGTTTTCCAGTACAATTTGGAGAAGCACATGGGGTTAATCGAGCATGCGTGCGACTATTGTTTATTCATAGGTCGATTTACTGTTTTACAGTTTTAGTTTAACTTCTGCTATTGTTGTCTCGCTGTATTCTTGCACAGAAAATCAATATAAAATGCTCCATCTTTTGGTCATTTACATTTCGGTACTAGCATACCTAATACAAGTATACCAAAAAGTGCCAAGAATTGTTACTCTGAAATCTAGTCTAATCACCGACTCACCGGCCGGAACTTTGCAGCGCTAAAAGACTTGGGAGTGTAATTTCAATGGCAAACAAAAACTGCCTGTTTGAGCTGTAGTAAAGCACAGTGACTGGTCAAGAACAAAGACACCATAAATAATCTCAACTTAGTATCAAAATAAATTAAATACAATTTTATTATTAGTAATCTGATAATCTCCAATAATCAAACCATTCTTTTGGGGTTAAAAGATGCAGAAGTCTTGTTATAGATGCATAAGAGGCAGAATCAGGCTGGTAAAAATTTAATCAAATACATACCAATTTTTCAGACTTTATTTTGTCCTTTTCAAATCCACGATACAAAGCTTACCGTACATTATTTTCCTCACTTCCTTGTCCATCTAATAACCCACGAACCGACTTTGGTATGAGTTAGAGATTACACGACTCCTACGATCATATTCGCACAGGTTTTCACTAAAAATGGGTCGGGTGACATTTCCTTCTTCTTCTGTTTCTCTGAATGGAAGCAAAGATTCACAGGCCAATCAAATGACAATAATTTGTGTTGCCTCATCATTTACTGGTATCATTTCCCCAAACATTCTCCCAGGAACCACCAGGGGCGGCCTTCGGACCCTCAATGTAATTCCGGTTTCCAGGGGCACCGCCGGGCCCAGCAAACGGAACCCCATTGGGGCCTGGCGGAGGGCCCATCTTGGGTTTTGTTCTAACTCCCAATATCCTCAATACAAACCTAGCTAGCTCTCCATACAATAGACCAGAGCGATCAAAAAGCTGCAGCAGAGTATAGTCAATCATTCTAATGTGTTGACACAAGCATTTACCAAAAAGTTTTCCTGCAACAATCATGGAAGGAGTGTAGAGTCTACACTCAAGACAAATAAAAAGAAACAATGACAGATAAAAACCTGAAGAAAAGCAGTCATGAACAAATGGAATGCCTGGGTGTTCTGGTCTATCAGCATTGCTATCCGACCGAAAAAGTTAACCACACCGTGCATCTACAAGAACACCCAAATAAGTTAACTCTAACAAAAACTTTATTTGATCCAATTGGTAGTAAAGAAACCTATTAATAACGCATCCTCATTTTGTTCAATCAATGGCACACAGACCTAGTCATTTAGAAAGCTTTGTATTCCACAATACCTCAAATTTTATAATACATTAGGTACTATGCATATTTCATCCCTCCAATAGAAATTACAAACAAGCCAAAATAGGAAAGGCTTACCACATGAAGTGCTGAAACCCAAAACCCTGGCGCAGATGGAGGAGCACCATACGGATCGTTTGGATCTTGACCTCCATAAGGACCACCCATGCCCATTCCATAACCACCCATTGGGCCTCCCATACCACTATTGTACATTCCACCTCCATACATCCCAGAAGACCCAGCGCCATACATCCCAGAAGACCCACCATAAAGCCCACCATACCCTCCCCTATACATGCTGTTGCCATACATCCCTCCTCCACCATATAATCCTCCACTTCCACCATACATTCCAGTCATTCCAGTCATTCCAGAGCCATAACCTGAGTTATAGTTTGTAGTACCATAGCCTGTAATAGGGAAACACAATATAAATTTATATATAAAAACAGTATTATGGAAACAAACAAAAAAAATGGAAATCCACAAATGAGGGAGGGAGGGAGGGGAAAGAACTTGTTCACGAACCTCCATAATTGCTGTTACTTCCATAGTTCTGCTCCCAAGGCCTAGAGGGAACGGGCCTACCAAGAGTATTTCTGTTGATAGTGGCACTTTTATCAGCACTTGATACTATTTCTCCAGGTCTAGCAGTTCCTGAAGCCTCCACTACATCACTTGTGCTTCCAGCTGATGGGGGATTAAAAGGTGCAGGGCCAGATGAGGAGCCTGCTCGCTCCCACGGCTTTGGGGGAGGACCATTAGCTGCAGCAGGCATCAACATTATTCAGTCCAAAGCACCAAAACCAGACCACATCACCTTAACCACGCTTGACCAAACCAACAAATATTGACATGACACAAACAAATTCCCAAATCTTCCCAACTGTTTAAACTTTGCAAAAATTCGTAAATGCCACAAACAAATAAAAGAAGGTTACCCTTGATCTCATAAAATTGAATTCTCTGATATATTTTTATCACAATGACAGAGTGCAGCTAATAATCAAAACTGTCTGATACCAGTGTGATACGGATCTTAAGTTAAAACATTCTTTTGCTCCAAAACACAGTCATGGTTTGAATATCTGCAAATATCCCAGCCTAAAATAATTGTAATAACCATGGCCAAATTTTATACAAATGAGTGAGTGCTAGAACAGAATAGGCATTGCATATCTGTGGCCCCTCTACTGCATGGTTATCTTAAAAGGGTAGATGGTATCTTTAGGCCAAAATCCCGAATCCCCTGATTCCATTACCTAAACATATGTAACTGATATTTGACTTGATTAATTATACAGAACATATTGTGGGCAGCCATGAAAGGCACACCAAAAGGACATGCAGACTGTCAAGCCGTCAATCAAGCAATCAACAAAACCTACTGCATGATAATATATTGTAACTAGCAAGGTTTAGTGGAATGGATTTAGGCCCATGGTTTGCTGCCTTCATAGGTTCCCACCCCCTCTAACACCAACCTACTTATTTTCCAAGTCCCCAGTTGTGAGCCGCATTCACCAAGCAGGTTTGGGATTTCTGGGTGCCAAAACTAGTAACAATAACAATGGTAATCATAATATCCACTCCGGCAACATCAAAATATTCACTCTCCTAGTCACAAAGATCAGTGGCAGAAAGAGGATTTGAAACTGGGATGGGTTGATCCTCTAACCTTTTCAATTACACACAAATTTAAGCAAACATATATCAACAGACAACAAATACTAACAAATATTAAGGTATAACTTGGACTCCAGCAATAGCAATTGGCTTTAAGTTAAGCATAAATCATCTTCAATTCATGCACAGAGTCACATAGACAAAGGATCACAAACATAAGTGCGAGTCTTTTGAAAATTAAGAATCCCATTGAAATAGCCAAACTACAAACAATATCCAGCTCTGTCATTCCATTAAAACAAAAAAGCTCAATAAAAACCTAAATTAGAAGCTAATTGAACCCAAATTTGAATCAGAATTAAAGATGACTACCCACTTGGTAACCAATGCAATCATGATTCACATAAACTAACAAATACACTTGCAAATACTTTGAAAAGTAACCAACAAAATATACTTACAAGCCATAAGATCAGTGAAACAGGAAGAGAGATTGATCAGAGCCTTCAGACGGAGTAGACGAGCTTAGGCCAATCAATCAATGGCTGATTAAATCAATCACTCTGAGGGAAAGAGAAGAGACTAAAGTTGAGTAGAGGAAAGAGGAGAGAAGTCGGATTATTTGCATCACCACCATACTAATCCAATCCTTAGTTACTTATAGGGGAAAGAGGGAGTCACAAAAGTGACAAGCCCTCATCAACAATCAGCAATCAGCAATCAAAAACCCAAAACCCTAAAATCCACCGAAACCGCTAAACAAAAAGTACCCATATACCAAACGAACAATAATCTAAGAAATCAAATAGAACGAAAGAAAAAAAAAATTCACACTTTTGGTCTAATCCAGAATCGATTGGCTGAAACTTCATCAAATAGTGCTAGAAAAAAGATGGGATATTTTGACGAACCTGAAGGCTGGGGCTTCGACTCCATGAGAGTTGCAGAGACAGGTCATGAGATAGAAGATGAGCCCGTTCTGATTTGCAAGTGAGACTTTTTTCTTTCTCACTCGTTTTTAATCTTTTTTATTGTTTTTGTTGGGAAGTGTGAACGGTGGAGTTGTCCGCTTGTGGATATTCTGTTGGTGCCTAGAAGGACCCAATTCCTATGTGGATTTTTGGAGTCAATATGTGGCGGCTTAATAAATAGACCTTTTTTTAAAGTTAGTATAAAATTGTCAAAGTTGTGTCCTGCTATAAAATTAATAAAATTAACACTGTCAGAGTCACATATTCAAATTTTTTTTAAAAAAAATTCTAATATACAATAAAGAGACTTATGTGTTTACATTATAGTAAAACCTCGATAAATAAATGTTCGATAAAGTAATAACATTGCTTAGATAATAAAAAACTATGGTCCTGACTCGGGTCTTTGTATTAAAATAATAATTTCACTTAATGCATAAGATTATAATTTTTTATAGCTTTCCTTAGGGCCCATCGAATATATAAATTAATATCTTATTAAAATACATAAAAAAATAGTACATAAAAATTCATAATGCATATGAATGAACAAGATGACATGATTTTGGGTCTCAAAAATTGTTTATATAGAGATAATGTTCTACGTATATATATGTGCATTAAGTTCTAAACCACTTTATCTTCTAGTTCTAGAAATATGTATGTACATGTATCTTTAAAACTCTTATATCTTCTTATTTTTAATGTCCATTTAATTACTGATAAAGTCACTTTTTAGGGGTGGGCATTAAATCCCACAATTCCGCACCTGACCCGATCCCGTCCCGTTCCGCAAGGGATGGATTCTTATTTTTCACTAATTGGAACGATCCCGTCCAGTCCCGAAATGATTGAGATTGATGCGGGACGGAACATTGAATTTCGATCTCGTCCCGCAATAATAATTAACCTAATTTAAATTAAATTTTTAATATATGTCTAAATGTGATTGGGTGTTTGAGCAAGACTATACATCTAGTATAGACTTGACCACTCCCAATAATTTGAAATTATTAATTTCTCTACCATCATTTGACCTAATGTCCTAACCATTCTCTCAGCTCTATTCATTTCTCATTTTCTCTACCAATAGAAGGTACTTGTTAAATGCATTAAGCCATTACTTTTATCAAATTTGGATTATTGTTCATTGATCTTAATTTAATTATTACTTACAATAATGATGATGAATTATGTTAAATTAATAAATATTATAAATTTAATATAGCGGGATCATCCCGTCCCGTCCCGATCCCGCGCGGAATGGGACGGGACGGGATCAGTTTTCAAAATTGGCCGTCCCGTCCCGTAATTTTTTTCGCGGGATGGGATAGGGATGATGTTCTTCTCGGCCCGTCCCGTCCCGTGCCCACCCCTATCACTTTTGGTGACCTTGTTCTTTTTTAAGCCACCAAATATTTTTATCCCTCATAAAGCCACCGATATTTACAAAAATGCCGCCACGTCAATATTTACAAAAATGTCACCGCATTTTTAATTTTTATTATTTACGAAAATGCCACTAGATACAAAAAGCTATTGTCCAAGAACAATAAAGCTATTGTCCAAGAACAATAAAGCTATTGTCCAAGAACAATAAAGCTACTGTCAAAAAACAATAAAGTTACTGTCAAAGAACAATAAAGCTACTGGCGAGCAACAAGAAATGTACTCCCAAAGAATAATAAAGCTACTGTCGAAGAACAAAAAAGCTACTGTTGAATAACAATAAAGCTACTGTCGAAGAACAATAAAGCTACTGACGAAGAACAATAAATGTACTCCCAAAGAATAATAAAGCTACTGTCGAAGAACAAGAAAACTACTGTCGAAAAACAAGAAAACTACTGTCGAAGAACAATAAAGCTACTGTCGAATAACAATAAAGCTACTGTCAAATAACAATAAAGCTACTGCATTTTTGTAGGCAGTGACAGTTTTGTAAATAATGAGAAAAAAATGCGATGGCATTTTTATAAATATTAAAATTTGTAATATTTTGGTAGCTTTATGAAGAATAAAAATATTAGGTGACTTTTTGAAAAATATAGGTTATGTAAATGACCTTATGAGTAATTGGCCCTATAAAGTTGACTAGTACATGGATTTATGGCTATGCTTTTTCATAAGATACATGCACATATATTTTGCTTTGAAAACAGAAAATTCTTTATAAATTAATAAAATATTAATTTATCTATAAATTAATAAATTATTCATTTATTGATAAATAAATGTTCTCGCTAAAATAGTAATTTTCTCTACTCCCAAGAGTATTCATTTATTGAGGTTTTACTTATATAATAGTTTTTTTTTTACAACTTGATTGAACTGATATTAAGTTCAAAAAATAGTACAAGAAATATAAGTGCACGCAACCTTGGGGAAAAATGAGGACAAAAGCAATTGCTTACTAACCAGGTCTGCTACCTGCAACAGTCGCAAAAAAACACTTATAAATCAACTCGAAGAAGTGGAAAAATATCTTTACTTCTTCTCAAACCTACCCTAAAGTGGCATTAGATAATAGTTAGGGTTTTATCAACAACATGATTTGAACGTATCAACTTGATACCTCCATCTATTTTCAATCGCATATGTGGCATTAGATAATAGCCAAAATTGACCACGTTGTGCATGTGACCAATATGTGAGGGGCTTTCTTGTCTTTTTTTTTAAATATTTTCCAAAAATAAAAATAAAACATTTGCAATCAAACGCAGAAGGAGCAGAACAAAAACCTCCACCACTATATTTTGGGTCTGGAAGAGTTGCCCCTTTACCTTAAACTGAACAAAATAAGTATCTTTGCACTTTCATTGCTTGATGAGAAAATATTGTATCGAAAGGAAGGTGATACACATTCATAAACACGTAGGAATTTTGTCTTTAACTTGACTTGAGTTCTAATTAATAATAGAAGTTTTCATGAAAGAGAAGTTATCATTTATCTTGAGGAACATATATTTGTCTTTGTAAGGACTATATCGAAATCAACTGTAAGTCTACAAGTATTGTGATTTGAATTCTCAATTATTATTTCAAGTATTATTGAAATCTATTGTTTCCGAGAAATTACACACATACGGAGCAGAAAACTAATTTCCGGCCAAATCGAATGACACCACATACTGGGTTTGAAGCCCTCCTTGAGGCGAGTTCAATGCCACCAATCTCGCCTCAAACCGTCACCGGACGGCGGAGAATTTTAGAATTTAAGTTTCGGTCACCACCGGCTTTCGGGACAAATTCGAGCCATTCTATGCCGAATCGAGCTTAGTCCCAGTTATAAAAGTTACTCCTCTCATCCTTGCGAACATTTTGGCATAGGTTTTGCACCATTTTTTTTCGGTCAGGGACGAAAGTGATACTCGGTGTTGAAGTTCAGGGACGAAAGTGATATATTTTAAAGTTTAGGGACGAAAGTGTCGAACGAGTCAAAGTTGAGGGACTAAAGTTGATTTTTTCCCATATACATATATAAAGAATAAGTAACAAAAAAATATTTAAGAAAGAAAAGGAGAGAAGTCTAGAAGGATCGAGAGAGAGAGAGAGAGAGAAGGAAGACACGAGAGAGGAGGGGAGGTTCTAGAGCGGAAAGAGGAATGAAGGATTTGGAAAGGGGGAGAGGAAAAAAAAAAGAGAAAAGAAGCTTCCTTGATGGAAAGCCCTAGATGAAAAATTAAGAAAAATAAACATAGAAGAAAAGAAAGGGATCAAGACGAAAAGAAGAGGAGCTAGAGTACTTTTCTTCTTGCTTATGGTCTGTATCTTAAACGCCGTAATGGTTCGGGCTCTCCCAATCTTCCGACGGCTTATTCATTGAGGGTAAATTGTTCCTGCCCAATCTGCTATTATTTCTGTTTATTGGTGTTTGTTTAACCGTATTTGACGAGAAGTTGTACTTTAATTCTTGATTTTATTCATTTCTAAGGAAGATTTTATAAAAATTTATTTGTGCTTATATGTTTGCATATAAATGATAGGGATCTACTAACCGGTTATTAAGTTTTGTAAAAAACTATCCTTACGAATATGAAGGTGGTTTTCGTTTATAATCTGAAAAAGAAATCAGTTGTGACCTTTGATTTTAAAAGAAATACCATTGTACGGTCATTTGAATGGAAAAAGTGATAATGATATTTGCATGCCAACTTAAACTTGAGGCCTGAGAAACCGAATGAAAAGGATGCGAGCACTAGAATTGAATTGAATTGAAAAACAAGAAAAATAACAGTTAAAATGTGAAGTGGTTAAATACGGTTAGGCCGGGGATATAATTAAGTAGAGATTGTGCCTCCCTAGGGTGAAAGACCCAAAACCCGATTGGGGCTCGGTGGATCGAGCGGGATAATTAAGCAGGGATTGTGCCTCCCTAGGGTGAAAAACTCAAAACCCAATCTGGAGTCCACTTTGTACAGGGTGTGCTCGGTGGCCTTAATCCGAGAACTATATTGGGCCTAACCAGAGACGAAGAGGAAATAAAAAGAAAATGAAATATGTGTTGATAAAGAGCACAATGAATGAGAAATATGAAATTGAACTTGTTGGATTAGATGGTTATTGGATTGGTTAATATTGTTCTAAATATTTGTTAGTCACTTCCCGGATCAGGGTGTGACAGTACAACCCTCAATTATACATGCAATTGATCATGTTATCAATTTTGACAATCGTTTGCACAATAATTTGAGATTTATCATGGTGAAATATCAAACATGTGTAATGACGCACAATCCTTTAAATCAACCATAAAATTAAAAAGGTCAACCCAATTGGGTAAGCCATAAATTAACAAAAACAAAAAGATAAAGCCACTAAAACGAACTAAGAATGGAGACTGGAGAGTGAGAAGAGCGATGGTGAGTGAAGGAGAAAGAAGGGCAGACATAGAACTAAGACAAATCCAAGAAGTGTAAGACTTGATGTGGACATATCAATATTCACTAAGGATTACGACAACTAAGTTGCCTTACTTATATAATAAGCAATAAGATATTCCCAGTGTTCATTGATATCATGACCTATTCCTAATGATGTCAGTACTGATTATTGTAAGGTTACTTACCAAGTTAAGTTAACCTATCTGTATATGAAAAAGGAAAGGACTAGGCCTAAGTGTAATAAGATTAGGCAACCTTTATGGGAGGTACTTAATCTACAATTGCCTATAAATAGACCTTGATCATTGCTCTAGCAATATACAAGCATTACAAGTTCTCTGCCCCATTATAGAGATTGCCTACAGAAAACTGCTCAGAGGAGAAGATCAAGATGTCTTATCATTAGTATCTCATTCGGATTGTGTTCTTATGTCTAGTACAATAGCTATATATGTTATAGTTACATTTTTAATCTTACAATTGGTATCAGAGCCTTTTGTGCTCGATTAAGAACCATTTTTTTTTTGCCATAAGGGATGACAAAATAAATTCTTGTTTTGATTAAAAAAAATTCTGCAAAATTGTGGGCTTTATATTTTAAAACCCAAAATCTAGAGACAAGCCCAAAAACTCATACATCTATATAGCCTAAATATCCCAACTGATCGTCGCTTTTTCAAAATTTTCTTCGGATCTTCCAAAGTTCTTTGACTGCAATTTCAATCATAAATATTCTACCTAAATTTTTTAAACTTATCATTGCAATCGTGGTCGAATAACCCAATTTTTGTCAAAGAGCTTTGGATTTGTTACCATTCATTAGTTTGCAAAAGAAATTCGTATACTGGTACGCTTCTGTGTTGCTTCAAAGAATTTTTTGTTTTTTGTTTTTTTTTTATGAAAGTTCATATATTTTTTGCATTAAGAAGTAATTTAATTTTTAGTCTCTTAGCTTTGTTAAGGACGATCTAAGTGACCGCAGAATTATGTTTGATCAAATTTTTGGTATGTTTGCACTTATTTTTTGTTCTTAAGATGCTCGTTATGTTGATTAGGCAATAGATGTTTATTGAATGATTGTTTGATCTCCCAATTAAGTATAAAATTTAGTCTTTTTTTTGGAACGAAAGTATAAAATTTAGTCAGTAAACAATCTTTAACAAAACTTAAGACATAAAATTCTTTTGGTGTAGTTTAATTAAATTTTTTTAAAAAAAAAACTGTATTGTCAATAACAATCTTTTGAGAAATTTTTTAACTAAACATAAGTATTAATTGGATCAACACATTGTAATATTGAATCTAATAGACTGTATCCTTGCTCCCCTTAGGAGGTTTAAATGACTACAGCTTTTAGGTTCAATATTAGCATATAACAAGAAGCAAAAAAAAAAAAATACATTCAAATCGAGGTTATTAGAATTTGTTCTTCTAGGTGTTGACATAATCTAATCAATCTACAATTATTTTTTATTTTTGGTTATATGATTCAGTAGGTGTCTATATGTCCTTTTGCCACTCTAGTTAAGGTAGACATATTATGTATCATTTTGGAGCACATCAGCTTTATTGCCTGAATTAAATATTAATGATATTTTTACTAAAATTGGAGCTGTTAATGTTTTCCTACAACTATGAACATCTCCTTAGGTTTTAGCAAATTTTGATGCTATAGATTAGTGGGAGGCTTAAAATTTTGTTTTGATTACTTAAGTTTAATTGCTGTAAACTTTATATAATTTCATAAAAATAACATTAACCTTTGAAGTTCCTATTTTAGTACTTTGATTTGCATATTTTTGACTTAAGAAGCATTATTGGATATATTTTGCATTTGTTTTATTATTACTAGAGTAATATGCTATTTCAGTATTATAGCATTAGTTGTAGGTTTTCAATATGCTGATGAAATATGTGGGTTAAGCTTCTACAGAAGCCTTAAGTTATAGATTCCTTAATTACATGAATTTTTACAATTTGGATAATTTATTTGGTTACTTACACTGCATTTCTGTGAGTAACATTGAGTTCATATATAGATTTTGCTCCTGTGTTCTATGAAGAGTTACATTGTGATTGTAGGGTGCTAATACTTGGATAAGTATTTGATTTACTGTGGTTCAATGTGGTTAATTACAGAATGACTGAGTGTTGGGATGATTTGATAAATCTAGCTTGTCTTTGTGCACACTTCATATTTGCTATATCTGAAACAACAACTTTTCTTGTTGTTTGAATATTGACAATCCAAGTGGGATATTGTAAGACTTGATGTAGACATATCAATATTCACTAAGGATTACGACAACTAAGTTGTCTTACTTACAGAATAATTAAGCAATAAGACATTAATAGTGCTTATTGATATCATGACCTATTCCTAATGATGTTAGTACTGATTATTGTAAGGTTACTTACCAAGTTAAGTTAACTTATCTATATATGAAAAATGAAACGACTAGGCCTAAGTGTAATAAGATTAGGAAACCTTTATGAGAGGTACCTAATCTACAATTGCCTATAAATAGACCTTGATCCCTGCTCTAGCAATATATAAGCACTACGAGTTCTCTACACCATTATGGAGATTGCTTACAGAAGATTGCTTAGAGGAGAAGATCGAGATGTCTTATTATTAGTATCTCAATCGGATTGTGCTCTTATGTCGAAAAGACAATAAGAGAATTGAGAAAAATTCAAAAAATAGCAACTTCAATTTGAGGAGGAGCTTCGGTTTGGGGAAGAAGTTTCAATTTGTGGAAAAAGGAGCTCAACGTCAAATATGTGAGATAACAAGAGTAGTCTTATGGTGTACCACCTTTCAAAAGATTACTATATTGTGAGGCGTGCACCCACTTTTTTGATTGACCTGACTTAGGTAGTTTCACTTAAGTATTATCTCATGTGTTGCCAAATATTGTACACCACTGTTTTTATGTCTTACACAAGGTTGAACAGTGGAATACTGCGTAGAAAATAGTCCCTTAGACAATATGTTTTTATTTAAATGTGTGGCATTAGAAGTGTTCGTAAAGGAAAAAACAATTATGTGAAACTTTTGGAAATAGTTTCTACAAAAAAAAAAGACAACTTAAATAATATATTTTTTTCATGGATAAAGAATTGCACAAATATGTTACTTGTTATCTTGACTCCCGTTCTTTGCTATTTAGAATCCAGCTAGCGTTTCTTTTACTCCTTTCCATTTTTTAACTTCTCTTTTATATCCTCCTCCTTTTCAAAAGTCATAAAAATATACTTAAATCTAGCCATGGGAAACGTAAAGTCTGTTGCTGATGCTCTGATTGATGCTGCTATTGCATCATTGCTAAACACTGGCGTTGAACTATCAATTGCACTATCTCGGGGACACTACTTCTCTGAACTTATTGTTATCATTTGAGGATCATCAAATATCATTTCTTAGTCTTCGTCACATGAAGACCACTATTTTCTACTTCTCCCACTGTTTGAAGCTAGAGGACCATCCTGGAAAAACATGGCTTTGAGTTGTTGGATATTGTTCTTGCACTCAGGAAGGAAAGTTTGAAGAGATGGTAAAAGATTTTGGTGCCAAGGTTGATGCCAGCACTCCTATTGATCATTGATTAATTATGTCATTGTTGACTCTAGCCTCTAGCCCCTTTTAATCATGTCATTGTTGATTCTAACCCCTTTTGTTCTTTCCCTTAGTCATAGTGAGTTGTATTTTGATTTTTCTAGGAAACTTGCACTGTTGACTCAAGTCATTTTTGGTTTATGTGATGCATATATTTAGGTTACTTGTTATCTTTATTTACTTAGAGCATCCCAATGGTGCTCTCTATTTTTTTTGTTAACTTTGTCTAAAAAATAGCTAAAAGCTAAACTATGAGCTACTTTTAGGGAGCATAAAAAATGTTGCTCCAACCAAGCTCAAAATTTTAGAGACCATAATCTAGGAGTTCCTAGTGATTTGGCTATTTTAAGGAGCATAGTATGCAACATGGTTAGAACAATTTTTTTTTTAGTTTTTCCCTATATTTAGCTTAGGAGCTAGCTCATTTTAAAGAGTCTATCAGAGATGCTTTTATAAACTTTGATTTTACAACACATTGGAATTAGAATTTGTGACCTTAATATGAACTTTTGGGCTATTTTTTTTATATTTACGTGTAACACAATTTCAATTACAAAATATTACTCATCCTTTAAGTTTTGTTTGTAATGGTCACACAAATTACTTTGGGTCGGGTTGTATGCTTATACTTTTACTAGTTATAATAGTGACCAATGTAAATTAACATGAACATTATCATCCTGAGCTTCTCCAATCATTACTCATTAGTTGTATCATATGTTCATAGTTCTTTGAGTTGGTGTCTAAAATTGATAGTGCCAATCAAGATACACCACGTCGAGATAGTTGTCCAAAATTTTTTTAGTCATCTGGCATAACTTCCCTAGTCAAGGAAGGTGACACTGGTGTGGTACAAAAATATTGTTAGGAAATGTCGCTCACATATATGTAGAGAGGTGCTCATAAATTTGAGCACTGTTGATTCATTGGTCCACAATAGTTGTTGGTTGCCTACCTTTTTTTTTAGCTATAGTGAAAATGTTTGATACTGTGGACAAAATTTAAAATGCAGAGAGTAGGTCTAGGTTGTTCTAGAACCCTAATTATGAGTATAAGGTTAAGGAGAAAAAAATCAAAGAGAGTTAAAAAAGTGATCGAGAGTGATGATAAATGTGAAGATAACGATTCTTATGGTTATCTAACCTATCTTCTTTTGTCTCATCAAGAAGAAAAAAAAAACATCCTCTTTTGTCTCATAGCAAACCAAACGGAAAAGATAGCTGGTAATTCAAAAAATTTCTTACGTGCGAATCCTCTACATATGCTCTTTTTTTTTTATCAAACTGGCGTAAGAATGATTGACCCTGCTTTATAAAGGCTCTAATCAATAATGGCAATGATGTTATTGAGGTGCTGAATTATACGATGAAGAACAATTAGACAGGTTCCTTGTTGGAGAACCCCAATCATCTCCGCCTCCTCTTGAATCTCTGTCTCTAGCAACAGCCCAACCAAATTTTTCAGCCTTAAATGGTTACTGCATTTGTGTGATCCTGGATACAGAACAACGAGCATTGTCTTTCATTGACAATGAAATTGAGATAATAGAGAAAAATTTGAATATGTTAATAGGGATTTTGGGGAATTCTAGTAGCCCGTATTTTAGCTCTGAAACCGGAGTTAAATTACATACATGGAGTCGACGGTTTTTACCGTTCATTTGATTTGGCCAAAAAAAAAGTATTAGTGACCACTAAACATCCCGAGGATAAGTAATATATGTTGAAGTTTAGTGAATCTGAAGAGGGGATTGGCTTGATCCTTACACCATAACCCACGACAAGGTTGGTCATCCTCTTAGAAGGGGGACAAAGGTGGTGCATGTTACTGATGAGGATTTTCAGTGGTACCTCAAGCCTAATTGTTTTAAAGAATTATCTCATTAATGGCTCCAAGATGGCAACATATCCTGTCTATGAATGAGTGCAAACTTGAGGAAAAAGACTTTGAAAAATTATGAATGTTGTGCTTAAAGTTAAGCAACGGTTGGATCTTGTGATGAATGAAGAAAATGTCGGTGGTATTGGGTGGTTAAAAGATGGAAAACGTCTTTATCTCACTTTAGACTTCTATTCTAATCACATCAAGGCTAGATTAAGGATTTTGATGCTGATATGAATCATTACCTCAAGTAGCTTAACAAACTGGGATTTTTGTGAATAAGATAGGTAATCGGTATGGTGGAGATAGTACTCATGAGGCAAAGTTATCACCATTAGGTGACTGTAGCATTGATGACGTGTCTAATCATATGAAAAAGAGGGAATTTAAGGTTTTTAAGACTCATTATCAAATTACTAAAAGTGTGGTGAGAAACCATGTCAACTTTCTAATGGTGTAGTACGGTGTTAATCCACCATGAACTCTTCATTTGCAGGTTTAGACTCTCTTCATCCATATATGCAAAAGTTGCTGAGCTTTATATATATGTCACGCTCCGAATTTTCAACAAATAAAAAAAGTTTTTCGCCTTCAAACTACAACTAAATTCAGGACACGAAACATGGAATATCTAAATACAAGTGCACAATAATTTTTTTTTTTTAAATATGTGCAAATCCACCATCTCATGATATGCCACAATGTAATCACTAACTCGTTCTTTAGAGTCGAATATTACATTCCATTATTTACATAATAAATTGAAAAAATTCAAAGTATTATATAAATACACCTACAAAGTTTAATATACATCGGAAGACAAATTACACCAATAGCTCCAAGTACTGCTTCAACTTAACTCTTATATATCCTAACCTACATGATAAATCCCTACACCATCGAATAGTGTACCGGGTTATAACAACATCTCGGTCAGCTTACGAAGGTGGTATGAGTAACCACCATTTATCTTTTACAAAAAATCAAGCCAACAAATTACATGCAAACAATTATTGCATACTTCAATTTACAATTTGTAAATCACACCAACATCCATATATACTTTAAATAATCAAACAAATCAATATTTATGACATATACGTACCAAACCACCAAAATCACCAAGTCTACCAAATTCGCAACAAATCAAACCAAACACAAATGATATTTATCAAATGTAACTATATGCAAATGTCGCTTTTGGACAATTATCAGTGAGAATACCATTGAGATTCATTTAAAAACAAACACTATGTTCCCATTTAAAGTTACTAAAATACTTGATATATAGATTTGAAACTGTTATGCATCTCTTTATCTTTTCATTTTTTTTAATTGTAGTATGTTTTTTAAAACATCTTTACCATTGCTTTTTCCATTAGAAAATGTATATTTTCTTCAGAAAGTTACATATAACTACATACACTTACATAGATTGTTTGTATTCGTAACTGTGTGGAAAGATGAAACAAATAATTGTATATTTTGTCTTAGTAATTGATTTTTTTTCTCAAAACAAATAAATTATATTCGAGGCATTGCAAACTTGAAGTATACATTGGCCTTCTCTGCTTGGATTGGGTGGATTGGGGATCCATATATCCCCTAACAACATTCATGGACGCATTTAGGTTGTCGTTTCAACAGAAATAATACTACTTATGTAGCCGCTAAGATACAAAACATGTTTTAAATTTGGATGAGGTATCAAAAAAATTGTTCGGGACATTCTTCAGGCTCATCAACTGGGGACATTCTTTAGGCTCATCAATTGGGTTTGGCACTATCAACAATCTTGAGTTGGGACTTTAGTCCAAATTCTCATTAACCAATCCTTGGTTCAAGTAGTTGAACGATCAACTTTCCGAAAACTCTCACTACTATTGATACCAGCAATCTTACCAACAGCCTTCTAGGTCATTCAAAGCCCACAAAAATTAATTTCACTATACACAACATGTATGTTCGTTACAATTGCAATTAACTCCACCCAGTCATTCAAAGACCACCGAGAGACTAAAATATTAGCGAGCGCATACGCATATAATAACACATAAACAGAGAATAAGAGCCTAAACATAACTTCAGCACAACCATCCCATTTATCCAATTCTATTAGCATTTTCAAAAATGCAAGGTCAATCTCAAAAAGAAATGATTGGGTGGAGCTAATTGCAATTGGAACGAACATGCATGCCTCCATGGAAAGATCAAACAAATAATTGTATATTTTGTCTTAGTAATTGATTTTTTTTCTCAAATATGACCGTGGTCACTAAGGAACTGTGGAAATAATGTTTTGGAATTGATTTGGAAGTTAGTAAGTTGACATTTGATTGTAATTTAGCATGAGATTATGAGTTGTAATGAATTGAGAATTTGGTATAAGCTTCTTTATATCAAACTTGGTCAAATGGAAATGACGCACTAATCATTAAAATTGATAAGATTATGGAATTATTGGTTTATATTGAGCTATGACAAGCCAAGGAAATTCTTGCTAAACTATAAATGGTTTTGATATTTAGCAATTGATTAATTTGGTTTTGGTGATGTGCGTCGAATCCGAAATTATCGAAATGGTTCACTCTTTTATTGTCGTTGGGTGCCCAAAGTAATCATGGTAATAATACCCGATAAGAAAATGAGTTCCTTATTCGGAAATGGTTGTCCAAGAGGACTTGAATGAAATTGTTGAGTGTTATTAAATGTGAAAATTATTTTAACACTTTGACATTGTCGGACTAGGGACTCCAATTAGCCCGGGACTTAGACTGTGGTGGTGGTGTTGGCCTCACGTGGCGAGCGAAATGGAAGCTCCGATATTCCAGGTAGGGGGATTTCACCCTATTTGGTGCTTTTATGCATTGTTTTATGGTTTGCATTTATCATTTGAGTTGATGATGACCTGAGAGTGAGTGAAGCATAACGACTACCTTGGGATTCGATCCTCTAAACATCTGGAGGAACTGTACGGACGGAATAGGGTCTGACATCCTTTGAGGTGTGCACTAGTTCTAGGCGGTATGGCGTTAAATGGACACTCTCGCTACTTCTTACGGTTTGTTGAAGATTTTAATCTTCGGTAAGGATGTAGTTGGCTAGATTGATCGGTCATCAAGTTTGACAGTCACCCGGGTATTCATTTGTTTTCATATGGTTTATTATCGAGAAATGATTTACTGTTTTCCTTCTATTATTGAGAAATGATTTACTGTTTTCCTTACTGTATTTTCACATACTGGTACCAAACAAAAATGTGTTTAATGGTTTTCAAATCTAGCTAGGGTTGTTGTACTGAGCAGCAAGGACGAAATCTCACCCCTACAATAGTTTGGATGCAGGTACTGTGTACTGAAAATGGGACAATGACGTACGAAGTGGGGTGTGCAGAAATGTTTATTATTAATTGTTCATAGGGTGAAAACCAGGTCTCAATATCATTTATATCTTTGTATCAATTCATTTCTTTCAAATATTTAATTGAAATAGAATGAATTTATATTATTTTACGTGCTTTAAATATTTAACCTCTAATTAAATTAATTACGTTTCCGCCTGCCTTGTAAAATCTTTTCACAATTTTGCCTTGCAGCTCTTTAAGATATAAGTTAATTAATTAATCTGACTTATGTTTGAAAGACTTGCGGCACTGTAGCGTGCTCAAATTGAAGAGGTGCAATTTGGGGCGTTACACATGCTAAAGGCAGGAAGGGCTTTATGATTTAGAAGGTGGATATTTTTAAGGCCTATGACAAATTGAGTTGGAGTTTCATCGAACAAATCTTGTTTAATATCCAGCTTCATGAGAACCTTATTAAACTCATCATGAGTTGCAGTACCTCTAGTTCTTTTCAGATTGTTCTTAATGGAAATCTTCCCTTGCTCATAGAGGGATTAGACAAGTGGACCTTCTCTCTTCTTACATGTTTGTGTTATGTATGGAAAAGCTCTCTCAACTTATCTCCTTTGCAATTGAAGTTCGATAGTGGAAACCGATTAAGTCCTCTTAATCTGGTCTTGCTGTTTCCCACCTTTTGTTTTTTGCTGATGACTTGGTGTTGTTTCTGAAGTTTCTAATTCCCAAGCTCGTGTGCTCAAGAAATGTAAGGATATTTTTTGCAGTTTGTCAGGACAATCTATCAATTTTGAAAGATCTATGATCTTTTGCTCTCCCAATATTAGAAGAAGGAAACGTCTAAAAATTAGCAGAATCTGTGGCTCCCCTCTTACTTGGGCAAATACTTAGGTATGTCTCTGATTCACTCTCGTGTTTCTAAATGTACCTACAGTAGTCTTATTGATAAGATGCATAAGAGATTAGCTAGTTGGAAAAGCAAGCACTTGAGTATGGCTGGAAAACTCACTTTGATCTAGGCTGTTACATCTTTTATTCCTGTTTATGCCATGCAAAATGTCAAGTTGCCTCGACATACATAGATGGTGAGGTTGCTGACAAAGTTATAGGGAAATTTAGTCCAAATGGCAATTTTTCGGGGAAGAGTGCCTATGCTTGCTCTATTTCTCACTCTTTCATCCCTGACTGCTTCTGGAAGAAAATTTGGAGTTTCAATATTCCTCCTAAATTCAAGATATTTGTCTGGATTGTTGTTCAAGGGAAGTTCCTCACAAGTAATCAAAGATTAAGAAGAAATATCACTTTGGACCCTAGCTGCAAGTACTGCCCTGGGATCCCTGAAACCATGTTGTATCTTTTAATAGATTGCCCCTATGCTAAGAAAGTTTGGTTTGATGTTTGAGTTCCTACTCGAATGCAGGGTTCCTTTTCAGCTTGGTACGTTGGATTGAGTGGATCTCTGCTAATATCCTTGAATGTGGGAGTAAATGGAACTCTTTCAACTGGCAAGATTTCTTTATTTTTACCTGTTGGTATATTTGGAAGTGGAGAAACAAGGGAGTGTTTGATGATCAATTTCAATTTCCTACAAACCCTTTTGGTGATTATTCAGGGCTATGCTCTTTTGAATGGTATAATTTGTCTAAAACCTTCTTCTAACAGATTGCATCAAACTGTTTTGATGTACTGGTTGCGACCTCCTGGTAACCATTTTAAATTGAACATTGATAGCTCTAAATCCAGCAATATGGCACTATTAGTGCTGGTGGGGTTATTAGGAACAACCTTGGTGAATGGATTAGTGGCTTTGTTCACCACATTGGTCTTGGAGAGGTCATTCAGGCTGAAGCTTGGGGCCTCTTTTATGGGCTCAAGCTTGCTCTTAACCTTCATATCAGGGAGCTGGAGGTGGAGAGTGATTCTGTAGCCTTGGTTACTCTTATGAATTCTAGCGATCATGACCTCCATCCTCTTGGGATTCTTATCAGCAATTGCAATTCCATGATGCATCTCTTCTCTTTCTATTCTTTGGAGCCCATTCATAGGTAGAGAAACACTGTTGCTGACATTATGACCAAGGACAAGATCAATTGCTCCAAAGGGACTCCGCTCATGTTGTGCAAACTTGATGGAAAACTCTAGTCCGACCTAGGTCGGACTTGTGTGTTCAAACTCTATCTTATTTACATACATTTGGCAGTGTAATTCCATGATTTGAACCGTTGATCTTATAAGGCAACTTCTAAAGATCATCTCTGAAAAAAAAAATTCAAAATAGGAGATCTTTAACTCATCAAACTATTTCAAACAAATGGACCGTTTTGGTAAAAGTTAACATTCATATGACTAACCGTCAATTTGTTTGATGCAATTACATAAATAAATGATTTCTATTTATGTTAATTTTTTGTAGAATTGATCTATAATATGTTGCTTTATAGAATTTCACTCCCGAAGCCCGAATGTATACAAATACGAGAGAGTTTAAATGCATGCATCCGAATTAGAGTGTTGTGCTTTTAGCCTTTCACCAAAAACAAAAAAAACCAATACACAAAGTCACAACTCACAAATACGCTTCCTAATAGTTCCTATTGTATCCGAAAAAAAAAACACAAAATGCTCAGTTCCTTCACCAAAATGTCCCTTCACCTCTTTCTCCATCAACACACAAACACAAACACCTTCTTCTTCTTCAAGCCCCAAAGTCTCCACCTCTTCCTCCGCCACCTCACCACCCTCAATGCCTTCCCAAATCCCACTCCCCAAAACGGCGCTGTCGCCCCCACCAAAGACGACTACTTCTCGGCCATCCATCACATCACCAACATTGTCCGCCGCGACCACTACTTGGAGCGCACACTCAACAAGCTCCGCATCGCCGTCGATTCCGAGCTCGTCTACCGCGTCCTCCGCGCCTGCTCCGCCTCCGGCACCGAGTCTCTCCGGTTCTTCAATTGGGCCCGGACCCACCACCCGACCTACCAGCCCACCACACTGGAAATCGAAGAGCTCGTCAAGACTCTCGCCCGGACCAAAAAGTACGAGTCCATGTGGAAAATCCTCAAGTCTATGCAGACCCATCACGGATTAACACTCTCCCAGGAGACCCTTTGCTTCATTATCCAAGAATACGGCAAGCACGGCCTGATTGACCAGGCCGTTGAGCTTTTCAATCGAGCTCCCAAGACCTTTAATTGCTTGCAATCCGTGGAAGTATACAACGCTCTGCTCTTCTCGCTGTGCCAAGCTAAGCTCTTTCACGGTGCTTATGCTTTGGTGAGAAGGTTGATTCGAAAAGGGCTTGTTCCCAATAAGATGACATATTCCATTCTGGTCAATGCTTGGTGCTCAAATGGGAAAATGAAAGAGGCTCAATTGTTCTTGGAGGAGATGAGTGAGAAAGGGTTTAACCCGCCGGTTCGAGGCCGTGATCTTCTGGTTGAAGGGTTGCTCAATGCCGGTTATATTGAGGCTGCAAAAGACATGGTAAGGAAAATGGTTAAGCAAAGTTGTGCACCTGATGTTTCTACTTTTAATGCATTGATAGAAGCTATTTGTAAATGTGGGGAGGTTGAGTTTTGCATTGATCTTTATTGGGAAGCAACTGGATTGGGGCTTTGTCCTGATATCAATACATATAAAGTTTTGATACCGGCGGTTTCAAAGGTTGGTCGGATAGATGATGCATTTAGGCTTTTGCATAATTCGATTGAGGACGGGCACATACCATTTCCGAGCTTGTATGCCCCTATTATTAAGGGGATGTGTAGGAATGGTCAGTTTGACGATGCATTTTGTTTCTTTAGTGAGATGAAGGTCGTGGGGCATCCCCCAAATCGGCCGGTGTATACCATGTTGATAACCATGTCTGGACGTGGAGGCCGGTTTGTTGAGGCTGCTAATTACTTGATGGAGATGACTGAGTTGGGGTTGATGCCGATATCCCGGTGCTTTGATTTGGTTACGGATGGATTGAAGAATAGTGGGAAGCATGATCTGGCTAAGAGGATTGAGCAATTGGAAGTTTTTCTTAGGGGCACATGATGATGCTTCATTTGAGTTGTTAATGATGATGGGTTTTTGCTCTTGAAAGATGACTATTGCGTCTGCCATTTTCATTAAGAGACGATGGTAGTTGATCAAAGAAGAAATGGTAGGGATATGAACCTTCCGGAGTTTGAAAAGGAGGAGACAAGAAAGAATCAGGTAATACCACCTTGATGGCGTAGCATTCTTCAAATGATTCAGAGTAGTTGTTGTTGTTGATAAGTAATTGTCATTTAGCTTTTCAATTTGTCCTCTTTTTTTTTTTTCAAATGTTTTTTAGCTTTGTGTTCATGCATTTGCAGGTTTATCCTTGTCCAAAAGGTTTGGGAAAACATAGAGAATTGGTTAATAGATCTGGTGGCAAAGAGCCGTATGTAATTCCTTTTCTTTGTATCATCTTAACAAAGAAGTTGATTTATTTGATATCTAATAAGATGTGGAATATATATTTTCTTGAATTGGTTCTATCTGAGGCTAAATTACATCTAAGATCTGGTCATCATACATGTCAAATTGGAACTAAAAAATAAAAATTGATATTGATATATTGACACATGTCAATTTCCCACATGTGCTGGATTTTATTGTTTTAATCATTCATCATGCATTGTCTAATATTACCTTTTCTTGTGGCGCTTCTTTGTTTCCTTATAAAATTTTGGATTGTGATAATTCTTGTGTAGGTATCCTTTTCTCATTGGTCCAAATACTGGTGATCAATGTATGGAGTGGTATGAAACTTCATTTTAAGATTGTTCCAAATCCTTTTCTATGTCTCGCTCATTCTTAATTGGATGCCTTGAACCTAAGCTTAAGAGTGATCCGATATAATTCTAGGCAAATTATAGTATAAGTTATTTGAGTTGGCATTCTTGGATTAACCAGACACTGTACTGCTCATCCATTTGCTTAAAGTAGTCGCAGGATATCTACCCAAATAAATATGGGAACAGGGGTAAATATCCTCTGGTACTTCTCATGTTGTAAGTGCCCGGGTTTCTTAAACTCTGACTGATATAATTCTAGGCAAATTATAATTTAAGTTATTTTGAGTTGGCATTCTTGGATTAACCAGACACTGTACTGGTTATTGTATAGTAACAGAGGTACATATCCTCTGCAAGTGCCCAGGTTTGTAAAACTCTGACTACCCATGTGCTCCATTTAGAATACAAAAATGCAAACGAGTGGTTGGCCCACTCTATAATTTTTCTGCTTTTGTTTATTTGGCACACATAAAAAGTCTTGAAGTTTGACTTTAGAATTTGGCAGTTGTGACTGAACATGCAGTTGATGAATTACATAGATATATGATCAATCGTTTACCTTAGACTGAGACTATTAACAGAGCTATGCTTGCTAAGGCAAGCTGGAGAATGGTTCAAGGAGATAGTGGCCTCTGGAGTGGTACTTTAAAGAAAATTACTTAAAGCATGACTCCTTAAATAAGCACTTGGGATTAGTATTCATTTTGGGGCTAGTTTAATGAGGGATGGTCTATTTTGGAGATTTGGCGATGGATGATCTGCAAGATTTTGGGTGGATGACTGGACTGGTTGTGGAGTTCCTAGTGTTTGGCAACTGATCCTAGCTTTTTCGATTCAAATACTCATCTCCAAGAATTTTGGAATGCTAATGGCTGGGATTCTAAAATGCTGCTTCAGTGCTTGCCTACTTCAGTAGTGGACAGAATCCTCAACATTCCTACTGGTATGTCTGGTGGTTGTACTGATAAATTCATTTGGAAGCATACTTCAAATCAGAATTCTCTGTTACTTCTGCTTATCAGAGTCATTTTGGTTCCAACAGCTCTAACGGTACCAAATTGCATGGTATTTGGAAGCTTCCAATTCCCCCAACATTGAAAATAATTACATGAGGAAGGCTTGTGACTAATGATCAAAGACACAGCAGGAAATCAACTTACGACCCTAGCAATTCTTGTCCAGGCTCTGAAGAAACCATGACTCACCTCTTGCGTAACTGTTCTAAAGCTTGAGCTGTGTGTATTGCTCTTCGAGGCCCTACTGTGATGATAGGTATCATTTCTCTTAACTGGGATGGTTGGCTTGCTGCTTACTATCATCAGAATTCCTACAAATTTCATGGTTTTGCCTGGAAAATATTGTGTATTGTATGTTGCTGGTTCGTATGGAAATTGAGTAATGGGTATTTTTAATGCTGGTTTTAAAACTCCCTACAACACTAAAGTTATTTTGGGTTAAGCTATGTAGTGGTCTAAGGCAACTACCATGTGTAAGATGCAGAATCTCAAAGAACTGAGCTGCTTTCTTGGTGTGAGCTGTGGGCATTTTGAACTTAATCTGGATGGTTCCTCCAGAGTGAGATTGGTGTTGGTGGTACTATAAGGAATCAATCTGGGGAGTGGATAAATGGATTCATCTATAATATAGGGCGTGGTGATGTCTTACAAGCTGAAGCTTGGGGTCTGTTCACTGGTATGAAGTTGGCTCATGAACTTCATGTTCTCAATCTTGAAGTGGAGTCGGTGTCTGCTGTGTACTAATCTTTTCCAGAATGAGGATATTGATAACCACTCTCTTGGTAATTTATTAAAAAATCACAGGCTCCTACTACTTAAGTTTGATTATGTGCAGCTTCACCATGTGAACAGAGAGAGGAACAAAGTAGCTGATATTTTGGCCGAGTAGTATTGACAATGCTGTTGGTACAATATTCTTTTCAAGACCTCCTGCCCAAGTTACTGAAGCCATCCTTGATGATATATTCCTGGTCTGGCTAGGCCAAGGACTTTTTGTTATAGACATATTCCAAGGCTTATATGGTTACTTGGTTACTTTGAGAGTTTTTGCATGTACCTTCTCAATGGGTAGATTATGATTTGTTATGTGCTTAGATCACATTTTTTTTATTCTATAAGGTTATTATAAGTTTCTGTTTCCTATCTGATAAATATATATAGTTCATACTTTTGTCTATAATGTAAGAGATATAGCCATTATTTATGTTAGAACAGTATTGGAGTGATATTCTTCAGAAGAGATTGGTATCTCACCCGTGTATGATACACTATTATTATGGAAGTGAACTCGTCTGCTCAAATATTTTTTTTTGGCATCCATTGTGTATTAAAAATATAAATATATCATGTAGTTCTATTTTCTGACATCCTTTTGAGTATGAGGAATTAGGTATTTCCTCAAATATTTCATTATATCATTGTAAATTATATGCTCTACGTTTTTGGCTACAGAAAAGTTATGCTTGTCGTAGATGCAAAGCAGGTAGCTCCAAAGGTTGGACATTCTCCTCTTGAACTTTTCCAGGTAACATGTTCTTTTTTTTCTCCCTGTAAATGGATTAGCATTTTTTCCCCGAATTTTCATTGTACAGTATACCACAAGGGCTTTTATTGCTACCTCCCTCCCATTAATTTTTTCCCCGAATTTTCCATTAATTTTTTCTTGCCAACTTCTTCTGTTCATCTCCATCCATAGAATCTATTGCAATTTGCAAGAAAATCTTTATTGCATTAGGTTTCACGTGGTGTGCTCAGTCTTGTTTGCATTCATGATTGACTCTGCTACCAAGTACCCAAGTCTTAGTCATTCATTATTTTCGTTATCCATTTGGTGTAGCTCTGGATCTCATAGAACATCTGCGTGCAACGGGTGAAACCAATGCCCTTCTATGAAGGAACCCTATAAGAGGTTTTTACTTTTGGTACACAAACTTCTTCTTTTCTCTGTATCATCAAGTAATAAGCATGTTCTACTTTTATCAAATTCATATTGATTAGTTTGTTGTGCTTATCCTTAAAAACAAAATGCATAAGAGAGAAACAGCCCTTGCCACTGCAGAAATTTATGATTCAATGTTTGCAGCAGAGGATGGAACCATCCCTACAAAATTCAAGTGTGCATAATAACAATCTAATAAGTTCCTGCGGAACTGATGGCTTGAAAATGAATAAGGCATGCATCAACCAGTCTGTTCATGAAAGGCAAAAACATTCTAGTTGAGATGGTTATATACGTGTACGTGTGTGGGTGTGGAAAGAGAGGCCACTTCTTATATTGAACGAGTCTGCATGCTGACATGACCTAATTTTCATCCCAAAGTGCGCCCATTTATAGCTCCTGGTTTAGGATTTAGCGGCTAGGGTTTAACACCCATTTCCATGTAGTTAAATGATTCAAACCATTCACTTTTTAGGTGTTCATTCATGACTCCTTTGCAATTTAGCCAAATTGGAAACCACTAAACTTTACTTGTGATCTTTGCCAAAAAAAAAACTTTACTTGTGATCAAACTTGGTCTCGGATAAATTGATCAACTATTCCAAAATGGTGGTCAATTTGGAAGTGGCGATCCACCAACTAGGAGAAAGGATAGGGTTTGAGCTGGAAGGCTTACTAATTAGAGTTCTAGGCCTGACAGATTAGGAAAAAGAAAAAGAAAAAAGTTCTTCCTTAATACTGAGCTCTCTGCTGAGTGATCAACCCCATTTGGGGTCTCAGGAGCCTACCTAGTTTAAGGTCTGTGGTTTAAGATGTCTTTTGCCCCTTTTACACATTGTGAAGTTTCCCAACTGAAAACCTAGACTTGACAAGGTCTCTAGTGTTCTCTGTGCCATCAAACAGGTCTTCTAACTTTCTGACTGAAGATGGAATGGGGCTATGGCGTGCCTGTTTTCTTTTTGCATACCACTTGAAAAAGAAATGGAAAATAATCTGCTTGCGAATTGACAAAAGGAGAATATTTTGTGCCAGGCTGCAATGTGTTGTGTAATGTGGCTATATGCTTGCATGTAATGTTCTTGGCTTTGTAGGTTATTTATATAACATTCCCCCCAACATCTAATGCATCGCTCAACTCATAGATACTAGCACCAATTTCGAACTTTCAGCTCAAAATACTCATTACTGTAAGAGGTCCTTTTTCTTTTGGTCAAGAGGAGATGATTCAAAACTTGAGACCTCCCTATACAAGGAAGAGAAATTTCACTAGACTAAGGGAGCGTTACAAAGCAAATTGAGCAAGAGAATGTGACATTACATTAGGTGTACACTTTTGCAGCAATATATCTCTTTCAAGAATAAGTTTGATGCATGCCTTCTCTTGTTTCTTTGGAGTTTGGAGAATTGATTAGTGATATTTTTGCTAGATTTGCATTAGATGACTGGGACTTGCTTCTGTGCACCCAAACCATGTGAAGAGGCCAACAGTTGAGGAAGCTGCAACGATCCTAGAAGGCAAAGCGCCACTTCCTGCATTGCCGGCAAGAAAACCAGGGGCTCATTTGGCCTGTTTTTCACAAATATTCTGAAGAAATCCCAAATTTCTTTGGTGTTAGCCTAGCCTTGAACTTTATAATACCATATATGATTTCCAAGAGCCAATTTGGCAAGGATTAGTAGCTCAGAATAGATCATATAAATGTCCCAACTCACTAGGTAGAAGCTAGTTATATAATCGTCCAACGATGGTGTTTTATGCTGGCAAATTAATTAAAGAAATCATTAGGATGTGTTCAATCTCTTATAGAGTTGAGATGCTCACAATGTTTTACATGACAGAAGAGTTGACCAAAAAAAAAAACTTTCAAAGCTGATATTGCATTCTGGATCCATTCATGCGGAAACAATGCAATATAGAGGTCCAGAATGCAAGATTGTGTATGACTTTTTCAGCGATTGTGCATCACTTTTGTAGCAATTGTGTGACGTTTAAGATGTAGTTATTTATGCCAAAATTTGCTTAATATTAATGAATTTCTTTAACTTATGAATATCATGCATATGGATGTTTCTAATGTATGCAGAATCAGCTATATTGTAAAAAAAAAAAAACACATGTTATCATCACCAACTATTTACCCGGTAAAATCAAACTCACCATACACCCACTATCTGGACATCTAATCTCCAGAGACTATTGCTACAAATCGGCGGACTACACCTGCGACTGACATGTAATGACAGATAGTCTTAAAAATACATGCCAGTCACAGGCGTGTCCGCCATTCTACAACTGTCATCTCCTGAGTCTTTGAAGATGTCAACAGTGAAACTGTGAAGGCCGTTATGCCATTAAAAGAGTGTTTGAAGATGTGAGGGTGCAACACTGCATCATGCTATTTTCATTGGGGTGGGGTGGTTGCCTGGGTCTAACATTAAAAGTGTTGCTGCAGATTTTGCTGATAGGAAGGTTAGTCACATATGCCATCTTGCATGTTTCTTAGTTAGTTGATCACGTATGTGGTATACCACAACCAATCTAAAATTTCAACTTTATACTCTGCTTCAAAACAGAAATACGCAATGCAAAAATCACTGTAACTGTGAAGAGGCTTGAGCAGAAAATCCAAGATGAAGAAAAATGAGGAGCAGCCATTTTCTTGGATACAAATCTTCCAAAGCACCAGTGTAACCAAGAACAACTATACTGATGATCAATGAACAACAAAGTATAGTAACAGTCACAAAATTTCTTCAAGATCAAGATCTGTTTTCCAAAATGTAGCAGCAAAGAAGCAGTTAATGCTAAATTTCTTCAAGGTTGAGATACAGTTGCCAATATGTAGTGGCAAAGAAGCAACTAATGCTAAATTTCTTCAAGAATAGGAGAATCTTCAATGATGTAGAATTGTAACAGATGCTTAATATCCTCAGGAACAAGAGAGTATCAAAATCGGTAATAGCAAGGATCCCTTACTGGGATTTTACCTTCAATGTGGAGGTCGACCCGTGGAATTCATTCATAAAAATTCTTCAAGGACAAGTGTAAACCCTTTGTGGGATTGACATTGCAGCAAGAAATTCTTCAAGAACAAGTTTCATGGAAGCCTCCTCTTGTGTCTTACTGTGTTCTGAAAATTGATTGATAATATGTTCCATAAATATGCATTAGATGACTGGGACAAGCTGGTGTGCACCCAAACCATGTCAAGAGGCCAACAGTTAAGAAAGCTCAAGGATCCTAAAAGGCGAAGCATCACTTCCTGCATTGCCAGCAAGAAAACCAAGGGTAAGAAGTCCCAAATATCTTTTGTGTTAGGCCCAGTCTTGAACTTGATGATGTACCATATATTACTCCCAAGAGCCAATTTTGGCAAGGATTAGTAAATTTGAGAGTAAGATTTTCAGTGCAGTATGTAAAGCTAGTCGTAGATTCTGTAGACATAACTCAACCGAGGATGGTGTTTTATGGCGGCCGATCTCTTAGAAGAATCATTAGGATAATACTTGTCCACCATGGTCGTTTTCAAGATTTGTCAGTAACTTGTGGTCAAAGAACACTGCTTTTGGTATTCAGTCTCAGCTTGCATAGCTCATATTATCCTTTCATGCTGAAACAATGTGATTAAGAGATTCATAAATGAGCTCCAGAATGCAAGAAAGTAATGGGGTTTGCTTTCAAGATTGTGTATCACTTTTGCAGCACTTGTGTGACGTTCAGGATTCCAAGTCAGTTCAGTCTGTGTGCAGGCAAATGTGATATTTTCCTATAATATGAAGTCGAATTACACATGTATTGGTTAATCAAAACCAGAGGAACCTCAAACTGGGTATTGCTTAGGCATCAGCCTCAATCAGGGAAACCTCCATAGAGATAGAGGTGACAAACAAAATGAAAGAAAATAACACATTTGGATTGACAGGGCAAGAAATATTTTGATGTTATGCACCAAAATTACTTTATGAAAGCGTTGTCCTGCAACAGAACAATTCCTGGCCCCTTGAACTAGAAGCTGATCAACTACTACAAGACAGTGACCAACATCACCCTCACTTTGCTTACTACACAATCAGACAAATATTGAAAGACTTGCTGCAAAAGAACGTGAATGACAAGTTTCTACTGAGGGCACCGCTTGGGCGGGGCATTGGTGATTTTGTTTGTAGGGGTGCCAGCAATGCACGAGTGCTGCTATGCATGGTTGCTGGAGAGGTTGGAGGGGGTTTTTATGTTAGATGGTCTCAGAGAGCATTAGTGGCGTAGGTGGTTTTGATGTTATGCACCAATAAGGCGAGAAATATTTTGTTAAATTTAACAGAATTTGTTCATCTTTTAGTCGACTTGGAGGTGATCTCCAGCTCATTCACCGTCTTATCATGCCAGGGTTCAGCATTGAATCACCAGAAAACATTTACTTAAATCCTTATGGGTAGGTTTCATAAGAAGGGGGAAGTTTAGAAGGTCATTTGAACATGAGACTTGAGTGGATTCTGCATACCTGAGCAACTCAGCAATGTAATGTATTATCTATCTTAAGATGTAGCTATTTATGCCAAAGTTTGCTCAATCAATAATAAACTCAGCAGTAGAGTTTCCATTAAAGTTCTGTTTAACAGAACAAGTACACATGAATGACATGATCATCACTCTAATAGCTGGTTAATACTTTCAAATTTCAATCAGGGGGTATTATGCTTCACATTATCTCTGTAGTAATTATTATAGACTGTTTAGATATATATTAAAACAAATTCTGATGTGTGACAAAAATAGGAATGAAGTAACCAACTTAACAAATTTGATCTTAAAGATCAAGTGTAACAGCTAAAGATAGAAAAACCAATGCAATCTTGATTTCATTGAAGAGAAAACGATTTACAATCTTGTGTATTAACCAATTAATTGGTTTCAGAATCAAAAAATGTACATGTAGGTATAAAAAAGAAAGTAAAGACCTCCTAAATCTGGATAATACAAGAAGCGGTACTCTAAGTCTCCAACCAATATTCATTCAGTCAAACCAGGAGATTATAGAACTCGTGTGGCCGGGAGGGGGAGGGAGACATTGGAGTCGAAGAATGCCTGTACTGAAGAATCCGAATACTGATACTGATCAGTATCAATTGGATCATTAGCATTCAAACCATTGAGCAACAGAGCCAAAAATGTATTACTCTCTTCCTGAGACTGAACCACCTGAGGCTGATCATCATCAATTTGTTCATTGGATACCAAGTCCAAGTTGTTGCCTTCACATGATTGATCACTCGGAGTTGGTGCAAGTAACTCATCCACCATAAAAAAATCAGGCTTATCAACATTGAGCTCAGGATAAAGCTCAGAATAATAACAATCTTGATCATGATCATGAAATTGATAGGTTAACACTTCCATATTCGGCTGATCCACACTGCTGCCTTCTTGTTCCATTTTTGGGTGATCAACACTGCTGCCTTCTTGTTCCTGATCACAAGTGTCTTCCCTTTTCTGCTTTTTCGCTTTCGGCTTTCTCAGTTGATCAACAGTGCCCTTTCTCTTTTTGTCATTAACTTCGGTCTTTTTGACAACACTCCTCTTCTGATCAGTTGGGGGTGGTGGTGCTTTTCTAGGGCTCTTCCTCAAGGTGCAGAGTACAAGAGTAGCATCATTGTCACTAGTGATCTGGTACTCCTGCATCAACCAAGCCCCATTTTGACGAGAATTGCGACCACCCTCATATCGAAACTCCCTCTTAATCCCAATAACAATACTATCATCGTCCTCGGCAACGATCTCTTTTGAATGCTGCCCGCTCCAAGTTCCGGAACCCACTTTCCGATCAAAGCGCTTCGCGGTGGGGTTCAACTTTCTGCGATGGGTGAAGAAAAAGAGAGGTTCTTCATCCTCCACCTTGTTGGATTCACCACCACCGTACATCTGCCAAACAACCCAGGGCTCCATTTCGCCGTAAAAGTCAGGACAATCGGAGACGAAATCGGACCGAAATTCGTCACCCATAGCCACCCTGTTCTGGAGGTAGTAATCCACGAGTTCGTGGTCTGTGGGATGAAACCTCACGCCCACTGGGTAACCTAATTCCATTGTTGACGAACGATTCTCAGAAATCTTGGTTAATTTCACCAAGATTCTCGATTGGGGAAAGATGAGAATTCTTTCGCCCTAGAGAAATCAAGTGTCTTGATCGATCGCGAGAGAGAGTCTGATGTTAGGGTTTCACAGAGGAATTGCGCAGAGAAATTGAAGAATTTCGGAGAGATAAAGAATTAGGGTTTCTGGGGTTAGAGAATGAGAAAGAGGGAGGATTTAGAGAGAGAAATTGCAATTGAGAGTGGACTGGGTTACAGGGCAAGGTTTATATAGAGAGAGATTAGGAAATAAGACCGTTGGAGTTGCCGTTGCGCCTTAGGGCGGTTCACGCGGTTTTGGCAAGCGGTGCTCCAACGGTCACAGAAAAGGATTTGAAATTTGAATTTTGGATTCCAAAGTCAAACAGTCAACGGGGTCTTCCTGAATTTCCCTCAAGGCAAAAGGAAGAATCAAGCGAAGAGGCAATTGTGAATTTCGTGAGTGATGTAATATGACCGTTGGGAGATGACGTCATTGACCTCTTTCTTCTCTCCGCTTTTCCTTTCTCCTCTGTTTTCCTTTTATTTATAATTCTTACTCATATTTATTATATAAGGCTTTTATATTTTGTTTTTCTCAAAAGGAGACGGAGAGGACCCAGAGCGCTATTTAGGGTTTTTGGGACCGAAGAAGAAGAAGGAGAAGGCTCTTCTGGGTGGCATCAAATCAAATGACCAAGATTGGATTGAGGGGTTTCTTTCGATCCTGGGCTGATGGTAGCAATTTGGGGATTCTTCACGCCATTACTCAGAAGGTGTCGGTCAATCGATTTTATGATGCCTAAGGATTCTGGGTGTTGGAAAGTTTCTACCTGGGATCTCTGAGCGAGGTCAATGATTTTATAGGTAATTTCAATTCTCTTTAGATGTTCTAGTCTTGGTTTTTGTTTAAATTTGAATTCTTTTTTCTTGAGATACTTGTCTCCACCATGCCCTGCTCTTCTCTTGTCTTCCCTTCTCTGTGTTTTTGCTTCAGAATTAGGCACTCAACAAAAAGGGGAGGTTGATATATTCATAGCTAGGCTAGTAGTACACCCTTGATCTTCTATGCTTTTATGTCAATAAGCTACATAAACTAATGGCCAGGACTGGTAATAACAATGTTACCTTTTCTTTTATGAGGAGTATTCATGTAAGAATGGCATGATGCTTGTATCAAACTATTAAAATGAGAGCATTTTCTTTTCTTTCTCACTAGTAGACACGCAATTTTTGATAATCCGGTGTTAAAACAGTAGCACTTGATTTTAGTGTGTATTAGTTAAGATAGACCATAGTGCATGGAATCTATAGCCAGAACCAGGTGAAGAGAATATTAAAAATCTAACATTGTCAATCCTACTTCTTTTTTTTCTGAGAGTAAGAGGACTTCATTGAAAAGGATCAAATACAGTACAAGTAAATAGGGTGCAGTAGCATCCCAATTAAACATCGAAGGCATCCTGATCAGCCCGTATACAATTATACAACCAAGTTGGGAATTCTGCATGCCAAGTACAATATTGTTGATTCTTGATTGCAACATAAGCAAGTTCATGTGCCACCCTATTGCAGCAACGAGGTGCATATGAACATGAAATGGATTGAAAACGCCTTTGAAGATCCTTGATCCCATCCAATAGGTGCCCATCTACAGCTAGGTTCTCCTCCAGATCATAAATAGAATTCAGAACAGCTTGTGCATCCGTCTCCAGAACAAGATGAAGAAAACCAAACTCTAGAGCCAGTTGTAACCCCAAAGAGATAGCCAGAATCTCTGCATGTCTAGGAGAGGAAATGCCATTAAGAGGAACGGTTCTTGCCACCACAGCTTCCCCTTTGTCATTACGAATAATGACACCAGCACCTTCTACTCTGTTTTCGGTTACGAAGGCACCATCAGTGTTGAGTTTAAAACATCCCAATAAAGGGGGCCGCCACTGTTTCTGTTTCTCCTTAGCACCACGACCTCTTGATACATTTGCCTTCCTGTACTCCTCATGCCGAAACATTGCAGACATAAAAGAACTCTGGGCATCAAACTTTTTCTTCTCATAAACATGCAAATTTCTATCATGCCAAATCCTCCACGCCACAACTCCAAACTGATTCATTTCCTCCCTTGACAACAACCAGCTAGCATGATCCATGAATTCCATAAAGCTATTTTCTCTACATGTAGAAAGAATAGAGGATAATGGTGTTAACCTCCACATCTGCTGCGCAAATTCACAATCGAAAAGAGCATGTATTACTGTTTCATCTGACTTGTGACACCTCGGGCATGCTGTTGAAATTGGTACCTTTTTCTTTGCAAGATTAACTGCACATGGAAAAATGTTTTGTGAAGCACGCCATAGAAACATTTTGGTTTTTTTTTGGAACTTGCAATCCCCAAAGTCGATGCCAATATTTCTTTAACCATTCTTCCTCAGAACAATCACCCTCATGTGCTTCCATTTTCGCCAGCTCCATTGCAAGATGGTAACCACTAGCAACTGTATACTGTCCTGTAGTGTTGTAATGCCACATCCACTTATCCCTGTGTTGTCTTCCTCCTAAAGGAATTGAAAGAATAGACTCTACATCCCCTGGATAGAAGTGTGCTCTGATGAAATTCTCATTCCAGTTTCCAGAAGCTGTCATAAGAAGACAAGCTGGATTATCAACCTCCATACATGGAGGGGAGTATGGTTGAAAGCTGCCAGGTCGTGGAAGCCAAGGATGGCAATAGATGCCAGTATCCTCACCATTCCCAATTCGACGCCGCAAACCTTTAAGCAACAGCTCTCCTCCCCATATCAATGATATCTAGATATTGGAGGTGTCCCTCCCCTTATTGTCAATCCTACTTAAAAGTGAGACTTCACTCTCATCAAAATGTTTCCATATCTTTGATTTTTAGTTTTAGTACTCTGCTGGACTCAGTTAGTCCACCTTGAATCTAGTAGAGATTAGGATAAGGCCGTGATGGAAGGGTTGAAATGTCTTCCTTTTTATGTTGGGAATGACTTCTCATTGACGCTAAAACCTTCATTGAGGGACATCCTGACAATCTTGGTTTACTTGCTTGGAAAGCACTGCTTGGAGCTTTCATTCCTGTTGATTCTGAGATAGGGAAATGTGCTAGCTTTCAGAAGCACCTAGGAGCCTATATATTCCTTTTAAGGAAGATGAAAGAGAGACTATAACTATTTGAGATGAAGGAGATTGAGATTGAAATGGGTATTAGTTGGATTAAGAATGAAAGTAAGTTTGGAGCTTTTATGTTTTCAGCCTAGGGTTTATCTCTTTTTTTCACTAGTCCTCCTGTTGTAATCTTCTTTGTTTATGTTTTGTTTCTTCTTGCAGTGAACTTCTTGTCCATGGCCTTTGCTTCTTGTTTCCGGTCCTCTCTTGTAATAAAAGTTTGTTTCTTATCAGAAAAAAACATGCATCCACAAACAAAGGTCATTACGGAATTTATAACAGATGAAAGATGTGTTCTTCTGATTGATATGAGGTTTAATGAGATTCGACAGTGGTGGGAGTCCCTTGTCAAAATTAAGTTTCAAGCAACTACGTAGGAGCTGGTAGTTACCACCGGCTCAGAATTGGGTTGCTGACTACTCACAGCTCTGTAATGGTATCCATGCATATGTAGTTCGGTACCCTTCGTAGAGATGCTGCATATGCAATCTTCATTGCTTCTGCCCCTTGTTTTAATCTCCACAGAGAGCCAGTAGCCTGAATGAACGAATTGCTGCTGTCTTTTGAGTAATGCGATACTTTTTCTCAGTGCTTATGCCTTGGTGACAAGGTTGATTTGAAAAGGGCTTGTTCCAAATAAGATGACTTATTCCATTTTGGTCAATGCTTGGCGCTCCAGTGGGAAAATGAAAGAGACACAATTGTTCTAGTTCAATGCCGGTTATATTGAGGCGGCAAAGATACCTGATGTTTCTACTTTTAGTTTTTAATGGAAGCTATTTATAAAATTGGGGAGGTTGAGTTTTGCAGTGATCTTTATTGGGAAGCAACTAGACCTAGCAACTAGACTGGGGCTGTGTTCTCATATCAATTCTAATAATGTGTTGATACCAGAAGTTTAAAAAGTTAGTCGGATAGATGTGTTCTCATATCAATTCTAATAGGTGTGTTGATGCCATCATTTAGGCTTTTGCATAATTTGATTGAGGACGGGCACTGACCACTACCGAGCTTGTTTGTATACCCCTATTTTTAAGGGGATTTGTAGGAATGATCAGCTTCATGATGCTTTTTGTTTCACCAGTAGTTGAAGGTTAAGGGGCATCCCCCAAATACGCCGGTGTATACCATGTGGATAACCATGGCTGGACATGGAGGCCGGTTTGTTGAGGCTGCTATTTACTTGATGGAAATGACTGAGTTGGGTTTGCTGCCAGTTTCGCAGTGCTTTGATTTGGTTACTGATGGTTTGAAGAATTGTGGGAAGCATATACTGGCTAGGAGGATTGAAAAATTGGTAGTTTCTTCAGTTTAGTTGTTAAATGATGATGGTCTTTTTCTGTTGAAGAATGACTATTGCCTTTGTCATTTTTCGTTAATAAAGAGGCTGAGACAATGGTAATTGATCAAAGAAGGAATGGTTATTCTTGTTTGTAATTGTCATTTGTCTTCCCAAAATGTCCTTCATTCTTTTTTTTCTTTTTTTTTCTATAAATGTTCTCTAGCTCCGTAGTGATGCATTTGCAGGTCTATCCTTGTCCAAACGGTTTGGGAAGACATAAGGAATTGGTCAGTATGTCTGGTGAAAAAGAACAGTATGTAAATTCCCTTTTCTCAATGCAGTATGCATAGAGAAATTATTCTTTGATTTCCAATAACATGTGGAATATATATGTGTGTGACTGTGTGTATATATTATCTTTAAAATTTGATTCCAACTGAAAGTAAATTAGTTCTAAGATCAGGCCGTCATACATGTCGACTTGTTTGCTCATTTTGTTGCGAATAATCTTTTTTTCAGGACTTCAAATTTGGTAATGAGACATTAAAATAATGTAATGCCATCAATTTCTAATATTTGAACTTACGAATCTTCAAAAAAAAAAAATTGAACTTAAGAACTGGAGGCCAGAACACTATGCTTGTGTTGAGGACATGTTAAGTTGGGCAGGACTTCTTGCTAAAACCTTCCTCCAGGGACACCCGGTTTACTTGCTTGGTGATTCTGCGATAGGGGAAATGTGCTAGCTTTCAGAAGCACCTACAAGCTCAACACCATGCATTTTTCTTAGACCTATAACTGAGGAAGGATGTGTTCCTATGATATATAAAAGGTTGAATGAGTTTCCAAACTTGTGATGGTGATCCCTCTTTGTGGATGATAAAGGAAAAAACTCTTGTCTGACCCAGGTTGGACATTTGTGTCCAAACTCTCTCTTATTGACATACATTCTTTATAGATCAATTCTACAAAAAATCAAAGTAAACAAATGTCGTTTATTCATGCAATTGCATAAAAAAAATAGACGGTTCGTCATGAGAATGTAAGTTTTTACCAAAACCGTACATTTGTTTGATATAATTGAATGAGTTAACGATCTTTTAATTTGAATATTCTTTGTAGAATTGATCTATAAAGATTGCTTTACAAGATCAACGGTTCAAATTATAGAATTACACTTCCGAATATATGTCAATAAAAGAGAGGTTGGACACAGAGGTCCAACCTGGGTCGGACAAGAGTATTTTCTGATGATAAATAAGAATGGGGAATATTTATATACTATGTACCATGAAGACTTGGGTGAGTAACTAAAAGCAATGGTGCTGCCATAGATGACACATTAGCTAATTTCATCTGTGACACTATTGATGGAGTGGAAGATCTTCACACAAAGTTTAATGTAAAGCATGGAAACATTGATGCTGACAACAGTTTTATTGTGGAGAATGGGAATGGACGCCCCACAACCAAGTTGGGAAATATAAGTGCTGAGCCTTTACTCGTTACACCAACAAAAGATGAGTTACAAATACAAGAACTGAAAAAAGATGACCATCAGAGTGTGTGAGATATGTTAAACAACGAAGTGTTTAATGGAAAGAACCTCCTGATTGAGCTTCACCATTTTGTGAAGGACTTGCCAAGAAGATGTATTTGCAAACAGTTTTCTTTTTATCGCCATCATCATGTGCTATTGGATGAATCTTAGTGTTGTGGCTTCTGACTCTATTATGAAAATTCTAACAACTACTCCACTGAGAAAGTAATGGATCTTGATGATGCCATCAATTTGATTGCCTCACAAAATAATAATAAAAGGGAGAATTCTACATGGAAAACCAATGTTACCAATGCAAAATTTCAAGCTTTGAAGTATTACACCCTCTATGGTTCTAAGCCATCAGATTTCTTGCATTTCAGCCGAGCGGTTGTTGGTCATATTAATAAAGTAAAGAAAAAGCCGACACGAACAGGACATGTGTTAAGTTTTGTGGTCATTGATCTGGAACTTAACTCTATATGGCCAGATTTTATGAACTTATTGTTCGACGCTTGCTGTGAGGCTAATTTGTGATTCTTCCTTCCATCCCAACAATGTAAGAACCTTGATGCACCGGGATTTTGCAACTCTTCAATGCAACCATGTAAAGGTAACGATGCTCCTGTTTCAAGCTTCTCTCGGGGGATATTGAGAAAGATGCGGTCAGAGAAACACTAAAGGCTGTAGCTCAAGCAGCTCAATTAATTAGGTGCAATATTGGATGGAGAAGCTAATCCTGATGTCAACTGCTTAACATAAAATCTGTGTCCTTGTGAAGATTTTTTGTCCTATATTTGAAACACTGGCAGTGGTCCCTGGATCTCCAGTTCAGATTTCTATGTTTTGTATTTATAAACTAGATCTTCAAATTGTGCGAATTTTATTGGACGCCTTCTTCATGGCATTCCATTGAAAAAAAAAACACGTGCTAAACGAATAACAGAATGAGATTGCCATTTGATTATATGATTTGAAGATGATCTAGGTCCTTCACAATCTGGTTGAATTTGAGACATGGCCTTCATCAGGCAAAATGGCCATGTGTTTAGAGTAAAATAAAAAATCATCAATAAGTCATTCTCATGGTGTTTCTTCGGTTTTAGTTTCTATCAAAAGTGATAGTAACATGTAATGTCTCATTACACTAAATGATCACCTAACTCTGCACCAAAATTGTAAAAATCCCAAGAGAGCGAAGCTATTTTTTTGCTGCCTTCAAGAGGAAGAGAAATTTTACTAAACTATTTGTGGTTTATTATTTGAGGAAGAGAAGGACAGAAATGAACATATGTAGAGTATAGATTATTTTTAATATTACATAAGGTAAAAGAAGCGTATAGATTATTTTTAATATTGCAATAACCAATTCAATTCTAAACCTAGGTGATGAAATGATCCAAAGTGACATGAAAACCTAAATATTTAGTGTGTCTACATACTCTACTCAAATTTGAATGTCATGACTAACCCATTTCACGACCCACCCCGCAATTATAGTTGCAAGATACATTTTTATACACTTCAAAAATTTGAAAATAAAAAATTTGTAACACCATCACTACGGTCGATAAAGGTATATGATAATTAATAAAGTTTACATGTCTTCATCCTCTAAATTTCATATCAATCTTTTATATGATGATGATGATGATGATGATGATGATGATGATAATGATATGCATACATGTGGGGCCAAGAGGGAAGAAATTATACATCTTGGCTATGTGTTGAATGATAACATGGATACTCATTGACAATGATAACATGGATACTCATTTACATTACAAGGCAACATCTTGCCTGAAAGTGTGGATCATTGTAAGTTTATGAATCCAAATCCAAATGCGAAAAAATTCAAATTTATATTGCTAGTGGAAAGGAGACAATTTTTCAGATGTTGGTGGATGAAAAAATTTACTAAAAGCATCGAGACAGGATGTGGACAATCTGATATGGCGATCTGAATCGCCCTGAAAGAAAATGAAACATAATTTGAACGTTGATTTATTGGTTCTTACTGATTCCAATCCATATAGGTTAGAAATTTTTTCACATTTTTATATGGGTCAAAGGAAATGGTGTATGACTCCAGAAATTTAAGGACACAGGATATGAAGTGGCTGGGTGTGAGACATAAAGACTTGACTGATTTGAAGGAAACACAAGAAATTGAGGTTTTGTGCCATGTCCACCTCGATTATCTGTTTGAGAGTTATCTTCCAAAGAAATTGCAGGATCATGATTGAATTGATACGTCCTCGTACTAGTGTTTAGAAAGGATGAGACTGAAAAAAAAAATGATACTAATTATGATCTGGTGTTAAACATGCAATTTAATTTGAACGGAAAACGAATATGCAAAGCTTCCGAAGATAAACGATTTTGATACTATACATTTTACAGAATTATGATACATTCGAAATTTACAATGCAAAATAAGTGATGAGAAACTAAAGGTTAGTTTACTAATGTAATTAGTTGACTTATTGTTCAGTAGTAACTAGTTACCTTATTTTATACACCATGTAATAGTATACATATATACCTCCAAAAGAAGAACAATAAAATCATTTTGGAAATTCCCCATATTCTTGTTCTTGTCAAATTTTTCCACGTGGTATGAATTTGTGAGCAAATGGAGAAGTATAATGTTTTTGAGTGATCGACAACTACTTAGATTGTAGAGCTCTACAAAATTTATCCACCATTTTTCTGGATGTGATTTGCTCAATTGGTTAATAAGTAATTTTTAGGTTGTTACAAACCAAACATCATGATTATATATCCATAAAATCTCGCCCGAGCATGAAAATTGGCTACTAACTACTACTTCATGTGAAGTAGTCTTGTTTTTATGATTTCCAGTCTCAAATCTCATTTTTGCCCCGATAAATTTTTTCTATATAACTAACTTAGCTAATCATAATGTTATCCACCAAAAATAAAATCATAACGCTCTATATACGCAACGATCTCTAACTTCACTCTGATTCTCAAACCTTCACTTTGCACAATGAACAACAACCACAGGGACCGGGGCGACAACTATGGGTGTATTCAGCCCGCTTACCCTCTCTCCCCTAAACCCTCTTTGCCCACCTCATAAGCCACCACGATAACCAGTCATCTGGCCAGGGAGTAAGGAAATCAAAAAGTACTGCTACAACGACAAGTAAAAGTTCTAAAAGAAATAAAAGGCGGAGTACGACCTGTGAGCTAGTATTATGTTTTTTATTTACTGTGTGTCCTTGTGGCATTTGTTGAATGATCTTTATTTATATGTTGTATGTTGTTAACTTGGTCTTTGACCATAATGAAAACTAGTTCGTGAGTTTAATTGTTGGAAGGCTATTTGTCTATTCTTTGTTTTTCGTTTTTTTCCTTATCGATTCGATCCATTGTTGAAGTTGTGTTTGTTCTTACAAAATTCCTCCCCGATTTTAAATATTTTGTAACCACATTTATCTATATGATATAGAAAAAAGTATGTGGGGTAATCTCATAATATAATTATCACCTACATATAATTAATTTTCATCACAATTCATCGTTAAACAAAACCATGCACAACATTATTACCACCAACATTCTTCCAACTCCTTTCACTATCATAATTTGTGCAAGAGCGGCAGATCTAAGACAATATAATCATTTCTCATGAGGTCTTTCATTTCTTAAAGATTAAGACATGCAACAAGGATTAGGATATGAGAATAAAGATTGACATGAACAAAGCTTATGATTGAGTTGAATGAGATTTCTTTTGTGCGCTATTGGACAAGATGAGATTTCTTTATTGTTTTTTAGTGCAAATACTCCTTTGGATACGAGAATTGAAATTGAGGTTTTGTGCTGTGTCTACCTCGATTATCTGTTTGAGAGTTATCTTCCAAATAAATTGCAGGATCGTGATTGAATTAGTACGTCCTCGTAGTAGCGTTTAGAAAGGATGAGACTCAGAAAAAAAAAATGATACTAATTATGATATGGTGTTAACCATGTAAATTTGGATAAGAAGTATGTTGGGTAATCTCATAATATAATTATCACCTACATATAATTAATTTTCATCACAATTCATCGTTAAAGAAAACCATGCACAACATTATTACCACCAGCATTCTTCCAACTCCTTTCACTATCATAATTTGTGTATTACTAACATGAAATTTATTTACAACTCTACCTCCTCCTTAACTACCTACTTCATTCTTCCGATATGTGGACATAAGACTTTATGGTTGGCCTATCTTTTAAATAGTTGTTTTGGCTACTTCATTCTTTAATTAGTTGGGCTACGAGTGGTACTCTTTCCTTCATTCAAAGTTTTGTCCCACTGAATTTTTTAGGCACGGGTTCAATTTACAATTTTCTTTAGATTTCTTTTAAGAAGTGAACACATTTTCCTACCTCGTTCAACTTGATTATAAGTCTGGTCTTTTTTGAGATAGTTGCAGACAGCGAATCTAGTAACTAGAAGTTCATTTTTGTCCCAACTTTCGCTCTAGGTTCTAGGCAAGTCATTCGTTGACTCTTTTATACTTTTGTACTTATCTCTTAACTTCATAAATTTTCTACCCATCTTCGAGTTTCAAGCAAAAAAACAATGCTCAGTATTGTTTCCATGTAATACTGTTGGCGCTTTCTAACGGCTTTTTGACGCTAAATACTAACTGAATTTCCAACGAAAAAACATTAAACTTGGAAGCATCTACAATTCAACGAACTCAAACGAGTATCAATATCACCCTCTCTTGGAAGGGAATGCCCAGTAATTGCCGCCCCATGTCATGTGATTGCAATGGCATCAGTACTTGTAAACAATACTTTGATCAGAGCATGCATATATATGCTTTTGAATTCATTGGCATGCCAGCTTCTCATCAGATACATCAAAGCAAGGAGAAGAGAATAGTGTTGCACCGTATGTGTAAATTTTTTTTTTTTAAGGGAAAACGTCAGAATTATATTAAATGAAATCGAAGATTACAATGCATATATGCAACAAGGCATCGAACAATAAAAAAAACATAGCAAGATGCACCGTATGTGTAATTGGTTGCACTTGAACTTGAACTCTCCGCGTACTTCTCTAGATTTTGGCAAACATTGGCTTCCGAAATGGATGATGAGAGAAGAAAACTGAAAACTTGATTCAAGTAATAGATAAGGCTCGAGTCTCACATATTAATGGAGAAGAATGTTCCTCCAGCAAATATAGTCCTGGGGATATTTTTTTTTTTTTGGTTAAAGACAGTATTGGGGGTAAACACCAACAACTAAACAACAGTAGGAAGCCAATATTTTTTCAAGCAATGAGAGACTTTTTTCAACATCAAGCTTAAAACGCAAAAGTAGCCTCCAAATTTCAGCATCAGTAACCTGCCTTAGCCTAAGTTGGAAGCAAAACCTCCAATCCAGTTCCCTTTCCAATCACGAAGTGGAACAAGACCCATCAATATTAGGATCAAAGACATGTTCACGACACCACTTCCACATAAACCAAGAAATAAAAACAAGAGAGCACCAAGCAATGGCCTCAGACTAGGAACCCTTATAATGGAGATTAGCAAGCAGTCAACCAGTGAAACTTAAATTCTTAGTATGACAAAGAGTTTCAAGCATATTAAACAGACGCCAAACCCCAACTGCCTGCTTACAATCTCGCAGAATATGAACAATACTCTCCAAATTCCAAGAACAGATGCTACAGGAGGGTTCAGAAGCGAAGATAACTTCTAACTCTATGCTCATTTGAGAGAAGTTCACCTTTAGCAACTATTCAAAGAAAGGATTTAAGTTTGGGGGACGTTTGAGATTCCAGATAAAGGCCTTAGTCTGCTAAAACAATGCAAATGTGTGTGTGTGTGCGCGCGCACTCACACTTGGTCGAGAGAATATCAAGACGTAATACCTTAAAAAATATTGAAAGAGCAAGTGTGATAATAAAAATTCTTAACTGAACAAATTGTTTAACACAGGAAGTTACTAACCAAAGCACAAAGAAAGATGATCCGGGCATGGAGGGTCCTATCCAACTCTGCTTTAAGGAGCACATTCCAGCATCTAAGCCATTGAATCAAAACGGGGGCCGCATTATAGTTGGCCTGGAACAAGGCTTTTGTGATTTCACATCATCGATAAAGTATCTAGAAACATGTCCAAGAAACACATTTGAGGTGAAAAGTACAAAAATACCTTGACATGCCTAGCACATGAGTTGAGTTTACGCGAAATTTGGAAGAAATTACAGAAAAATTGACAGTAGGGTGTAACTTGGCAGAAATTAGAAAAGATTTGGTGAAATTGGGCTATTTTGCCTTATATTTAAGCTGTGGCCCCTTGGTCTATAACCCCTGATTTATAACAATAATTCAGAGCTAATTTTCATCCAGTTGAGCATTTAAGACTCATCATGAAGTTTGTGTTTTCCTTTTTACCACATCGAAAGGTAGACAAGGGGCAGTTAAAGTGGGGTGTATACTAAACCCAACTTTGTGGATTCTCCAAACTCATTAAGCAAAGCATGCAAAAGATAGAGAAAGAAATCAGGGCTTTTTGGCCAAATTACTAGGACGGCCCCGGAACTAGCCTAGATAAAAACAGCAATATCAGTGCTGTTATGGCTATCATCACCATCTCAATCCCAATGAGATCCAAATTCTTCAATTTCAAATCCAGTGATCGCTGAGTTGTTGACTTCCATAGAACCAAAATTGGACTTGTATGTATTATGCAGAGAAGCACTTGTAGATGTAACGACTTAGCAAATGACTCTGTCATCCCAGCTCACCAACGCTTAGAACCCTGGAGAAACAAGTCACATTATCCCACAAACTCACCACATAAAAAAAAACAGTGAAATCCACCTCAAAGCTGCCACAAACTGACATTCAGCATTCATAAACAAGTGCGAAATGCCATGATTTTATTGACATTTGCTTAACTCCTAGATAGATGTATGCACTCTACTAAAATTGGCATCACTAATAGTCAACAAAACATCTATACAATACTTTTTTACTTCAGTGATATTGTAATGTAAAATTTACCTTATTCAGTAAAGACCTTGTTTCCTTTTCTAGTTTTTGTTGCCGGAAAAGCCAATATTAGTAGGTTAAGAAAATACAAGAGTTCAGGAACTTAAACCAAAACTATAAATCTCTATTAGTGCATGTACGAAAAGGGAATATGAAATTTATTACCCAATCTTAATCATGTCAAATGATTATGAACTAAAAACATCTACTCAACCCCCTAAAAGAGCTAAACCAAATTCCGGTAAAAGAACCACAAACAAACCAGTGTAACATTTCATGTGATACATTAATACCTTTTAAACCAGATAAAAGGTTTTTGATGTCGCTTGCCAACCATCTGTTTCATTCTCTCTAGACAAAGACATGACAAATTTCCTGACACAATATCGACTAGTACTATAACTCATGATTCTTAATAGTGAGAAGAAAAACTGTAAACTGTTACAACCAAATCTGGACCTCTATCACCAACATTCATTCAACCAGCTTAAAATAATATATTCATGCAAGGACAGGAGAGGACTCATATCAAACTTGAACTAAGTTGCCTAACCACTGGTCTTCAACAATTAAATATCTCATTAAGTGACACATCAAAATGCTGCTTCTAAAACAAGCAATGCAACTCATTGATCAAGTCTATAGACAAATTCAAGGTTCCAGTTTGTGACTTACAGTAACAGCATTAAGGAGAGCAAGGCACTCATCCATGCTCTCTCCAATCCCAAAACCTCTGATCCAATAACCTGCGCAAAGATATCTTTCACATCATCAAAAGTTTAACAAGGCCACAAATGAAATAATAATGATAATAATACACCTGAATAGCGAAATGAATAATGAACTCAGAAGAAACTGATACCCAGAGCAAAGCCAATAACAAATTCTATCCAAAAGATGGTCTAACTCCTCACACCTAGCTCCCTCAAAGATTCTCGTATTCCTTTCCATCCACACCACCCAAAAGGTTGCCATCATAGCACAACCTCCCAATACCAATCCTTTCTTCTTTCCTCAAAAAAATATAAACCTCTCACACAATAAGGCCCTTCAAGAAGCTAGAGCAGCTCAACTGACATTAGCCTCCAAAAAATAATTCTGCCATAAGGTCAGTGCAATGAGACAATGAAGGAGAGCATGATCTGCAGTTTCAGCAGCATCTTTACACATCACACACATGTGAAGACAGACACCAATAAGATAGTCTTGTTCGAACAAAATCACAAGTATTCGTTCTCCCATGAGCAATAATCCAAGGTAGCATCCGTACCTTAGGAGGTACTTTAGGAGAAGGACCGAAGAAGAAACGAGGATAGTTATCCAATAAATGTTTTGAGTAAGACTTACAAGAGAATACACCTGTACACTCCAACTTCCACACTCAAAGTTCCAGCCTAGATGGAACCAGAACTAAATCATCTAAATAAACAACTTAATCAGTCAACTCCCCCGCCTCTTTACCATTTAGGTTCCTTCTAAACCCCAAATTCCAGGTTAAAGGGTAAGAACAAGAATCTACACATAAACTAGCAATGGAAGCGTTGACACCGGGAAAGTCTGTATATCAAGGGAAAAGGTTACAGATGCTGTTTTTCCCACCCAACACTCTTCCCAAATCTCACCCCTTCCCTATTTTCCACCCTGAACCCCTAAAAAAGGAATGAAAGAATGAAAACCTTCAGAAATCTCTCTCCAAGGACACCGGCTTGACTCTCTAACCACAATATTGGAATCCCATCTATTTCCATGTAGTCCATACTGCTTCTGATGACAGCATACCAGAGAACGTCTCTTTCTTCACTTAAGTGCCAAAGACATTGTCCAAGTAGAGCTTTGTTATTTATTAACAAGCTTCCTAAACCTAAACCTCCTTTTTCTAGCTGGAGAAACCACATCCCACTTGACCTGATGATCCTTTTTTCCTTCCAGCACCGCCTCCCACAAAAACTTCCTCATTAGACTTTTCTTCCTTCTAGCCACAACTACTGGAACCTGAAAGACAGGCATATAGTAGATTGGCAAGTTGATTAAAACAGATTGGATCAAAATCAACCTCTCTCCTCTTGATAGGAAAGCTATACTCCATCCTTCTAATCTGCTTTCTACTTTTTCCACCACTGGTTCCCAAAAACTAATAGCTCTTGGATCACCCCCAAAAGGCAACCATAAATACTTCAAAGGCCAATGTCCAACCCTCACAACCCAGAGCCTCTGCCAACTCCTCCACTTTCCTCTCATCCCTGCAATCGAATATTTTCCTCTATTTATTTTAAAACCTGACATAATACCGAATACCTAATCAACAATAAACTTCTCAAATTTCGACCTTCTCCAAAAAGGAAGAATATTATGTCATCTGCAAACTGTAAATGTGTAATCTCCACTTCTTCCCTCCCAACAACCAACCATTTTAACAAATTCACTTCGTCCACCACCAAAGTAAAAAAGAAAGGTGACAAAGGGTCTCCTTGCCTTAGTCCTCTTGTAGCTCCAAACTTACCCCGTGGTCTCCCAACAAATAGAGGCAATAAAAAAAATAGAGAAATTGGCTGAACTCAAAACACCCTCTAATCCACTTCATCCAAACATCCCCAAATCCCTTTTGCTCCGATACAGAATCCAAAAAATCTCAATCCACAAGATCATAAGCCCTTTGAATATCAACTTTTTAAAACTAAACCTTCTTTCTTCTTGTCCTCACTTCCTTCACGACCTCATTTGCTATTAAAACTGCATCCAGTTATCTGTCTCCCTTTAACAAAAGTGCCTTGAGCTTTTCAGTAAAAAACAAAAGCTCCTTGAGCTTGTGAGATTGTAACTCCCAACACTTCCCTGAGTCTCTGGTTAAATACCTTAGCAATGATTTTGAACATACTCGAGATTAGAATAATCAGTCAAAAATCCCCTAACTATAATACATCGGCTTTTTTTTGTTTCCAAAATGTTTCATTTGATACTGTATTAATGATCCATTTCTTTGGAATTCCTCAAAAACTTTCATCAACTCCCCTTTTAGGTTCCCAGCAATGTTGATACAAGGCTAGAGAATGATCAGGTCCCGGTGATTTATCCTACCACAATCAAAAACTGCCCTTTTTAACTTCTTCATTTTCAAATGGTTTCTCCAACCAATTTGCCTGGAGAATTCTACTCTTAATTCAGAACTGATTTCCATCGAGTAGAGCATTGGAGAGTCATCATGAAGTTGTATAGTTTTATTTTTTTTCACCACATTGAAAGGTATATAAGAGGCAGTTAAAGCAGACTGCATACTAAACCCAACTGTTGGATCCTAACTACTCCTAGTCCTACTCTACTGCATATAATTTTTTTGATTTTTTAGTTCAAATGGTTCCTAGCTAGTGATCCAGTTCTGTCATATTCTATATTCTAGTAACTTCACTCACAACTGTAATTTCTCAATGTAATTGTCATAAAATAACAATCACAATGCAGCCTTTTGGAAAGCATATAACTAAGGAACTAAATACCAGTTTGGATGCACCCAAAAGAGAACCAGTCCTTTATTTGCTAATTAAATTAAGTAACACTAGTCTTCTCTTTTGAAGAGGTGAAAAGTTTCTTCCTTTTTCCTCAAAACAGCAATTAATTAACAATCGGAGTCGCTTAAAATCAAATGAAGAATCCAAAAAGTAGTGCAAAATTATAAATTTCCAGATGCATATATAAATTTGAGGCCAAAACAACAAAAACCCACCCTTTGGAAAACAGAAAAGCACATATATAAAGGGAGATAGAACCGAGACCGTACCTGTTAATACCCAAAGCTTCTTCTATATCCTTTGAAACACAACTGGGCCTAGAATTGATGAGATAACTTGAAAGCAAAATGAGAAAATGGATGAGATTGATGATTTTGGGGTTGGGGTATCTCGATCATTACCAATTCTCTCTCTCTGGGTTGGAATTTGGAGGAAATGAGCGGGAAACTGAAACCTTCGACACAAGTGTCAAATGGACCGTTGCCGAAGTCATTTTAATAATTTAAAGGCAAGTGTTGTGGCAGCGTTGCCATGGGGCGAATTGACGAGGATGCCCTTTCTGATTTTGAGGCAGACGGTTGTGTTTTGATCATTTACATTGATGGATGACGTGTAACGTGTTCTGTAATCTGTGATTGAAACTGTACAAAGGCGAAGAAGAAGAAGAACAAGAAGAAGAAGATTTTGGTCGGAGAGCTGATGCAAATGAAATGGTTGATGGGTCAAGTAATCATTCTAAAGGGGAGATTTGGGTTTTAATACAGGTGTAATAAGATCCGTTGGATGTGAGGACTTTAAATCCAAGGGCTGATATTCTTCTGTTCTTTTCAAACCCTCAGTAGCCACTTGATTAAGCAATAGCAGGTGTCACTATCTTTTTGATCAGGCAGTGTAGGTGACTAGGTGGCACTAGCTACTTGATTTTTTTTTTTGAACAATTACCAATAAGGCAATAATAAAGAATTTGGTAACAAAATCAGGCAGTGTAGGTGACTAGTTGGCACTAGCCACTTGATTAGGCAACAAAATAAAGAAGAAGCCATTAACTTTTTTTTTATTTTTTTCAAAGGAGCCGACATCAACTTTATAAAGAAACAAAATATAGAAAAAAATTATATATCTCAACTTTGCATAAAAAATAATACAGAAAAAATATAAATTCCAGAAAATTATCTGCTCATATAACAAGAGAAGAGATGAAAGGAGTTAGAAGATCTATTGATGCATGCTGGATTGTCCTATGGGCAAAAGGGTCTGCCGAGGCGAGTCCTGTGACTGGGAATAGTAAAATGCCTAATCCTCCCTTCTTGTTCTCTAAAATAGTCCTCACAAAGAAAAGCCTTGGAGAACTTGTCCTCCACCACTCTGTCCACATCATGAACAAACACATCAGTTTCACCCTCCTCTCTGTTCCTCCCCATCAATCCCGCCGTGTATATCGCACTCATCCTACCAGGCGCTTCATCAAAGTAGCCAGTGGGCGCATCCACCATAATCAAATCCCATTCCATGTCATACACATCTCCCGGCAAGTTCTTGAGCGCCAGTTGGCACTTGGAAAATCTCGGATCGCTCACAGTCTTGCACTCTTGCTTCTCTCCATGCTCCAAGAGCTTCTCTGCTTCGTGAACTTTGGTGTCGTAGACCACATGGTAGGACTCTAAGTTGGGCAGTCTTTGTTTGATCTGGTCGATCCAGGACTGGTCCTCTTCTAGGAACACAGTGCGGCCGCCGTGGTTGAGAGCCGCCCACATGAGGCTGTCGAGGCCTAAGCCGAAGACGAGAAAGTTACAAGGCGCTTTCTTTGCTAAGATCTTGGCTGATACTGATATTTCTTTCAAGGTTTGCTGCGGGGTGATGTTTGTTGTGGCATAGTGGATGAGGGCGTTGGCCAAGGAAGGCGGGGTCTTTGTGCATGTGGGGATGAAGGGTACTTCAACTGATGGGCATTTTGGGACTTGGGTTTGATCAGTGGATGAATTTGAGAGGTGGGTTTCTGAGACTGTGGTGGATGATGGGCTTTTCAGTGGAGGTGTGAGGTTTGATCTGAGTATTACGATGGTGAAGAGGAGGAGAAAGAAGCAGAAGATTACAATGAGCTTGGCATTGATGCCACATTGAGGTTTGGACCTCATTTTTTCTGATGCTGTGTGTGTGAGAGAAAGAGAGAGGGAGAGAGAAAGGTTTTAGGACTTGAGGAGAGAGACAGAGGAGACAGAGAATTGACGGTTTCTGTTTTTCTAGGAGGAAAATGGTACTAGAGCAACCTGTGGAATGAGTGATGATCACATGTTAGAGGGTCCATGCTAAGAAAATGAAGCTCAAACTACCAAACACATGAATTATATAGCAAGGCTTTGTGAATGAACAATTATGGAGTCAATAGCTCCAAATTATGGATACAATTATTCCGTGAGTTATATATATTTATGGTCCTTTTAAATTTTAATAAAGAGAGGAGTGGCTTGTGAGAAAGGCAATAGTTTTTTTTCTTCAAAATCTTAGTCGTAGAAGTGAAGCAAAAGTTGGGGTCTTGATCAATTCGATTGGCCAATAGGCCACTACCATGACATTTCGGTTGGTAAGGATAACATGGTTGGTGTATCTGCTAGTGTTTGTTTTTCGATGGGAATCTGCTAAGTGTTTGTTAGATTTAATTATTATTGACTTCTTTATTTTCATTATAGGATAGATGTGATGTGTTTGGAGGGGTTGAGGACACCACGATCTTGTTAATGATAACACTATTGCCTTCGATGTCCTGGCTTCGCTTTTTGGAATTTAAAGCATATGGAGTGGTTAGATACAGTAGTAATTTATTAAACTTAATTTTTAAGTATTATTATATTTTGATTTTAAAAGAAATTAAGCAAGGATACACGTATCGTAAAAACTTTTTTTTTATATAAACTAGTTTATTGTATTATGAATCAAAAGTCAATAGTTAGAGTCATACCTACACTTAGGTTATGAAGCCGAAAACTAGTATCTCAGGCCATATCCATATCTAAGCAAATACCACTTATTACAAAGAAAAATTGAACTCGCTTTAAAGCGAACTTTACAAACAAAGAGCAGCTCCGTGTCTTTTAGGAAAAAAAATCAGCCAGCACTCTGCTCGTTTAAGCACGCAATTGTGGTACAAACAAAATGCTACATCCTAGTAAACAAATAGGAGCAACTCTTTATCATAAGCCGGTTGAAATACACCAGCCAAATCCAAGATAGTTACCAACTTTTCTGTCTCGTTTTATCTGGAAGACCGTAGTTAAGATTTTAATATAATATATATAAAGTTGTTTGTTAGCTTGGGAAAGCGCAATCTACTATTTTTTTCTTATCCATGAAATGACATTTCCTAGCATTAATGCATATTATTGCCATGCAGTAATATAAGTTGTTTCATGCCGTGACGTTACTACAAATCAATGACGTTATTGCCATCTCAAAGTAACTCGCATTTAGATACACCACTATATAGGTACGTAAATCGGGATTTAGAACAATTGGAAGCAACTCAAGGCAAAACCAGACTCCACATCTAAAGCATAACGCGTGGGTCAACGCTTATTCTATCAAACTCTTTCTCTATGTCTCACGTTGGTTTTGAACTTATAACTAATTTATGCGGAGAACAATTGATTTAATCAATAAAACGTCCTAAAATTAATTGCTAAATTGTTGCTATTCCTAATTGAGTACAAAATTCTTTGCATCTTTTTTTTTAAGGAAATAAACATTTATTAGATATAATCAGGATTACAATTGTTAATAAAGGCATCTTGAACAGCAACATAAGCTATAATAAACCTAACAAAGTTAATATGAAAACTTAAGGCAGAACAAATCATAAGTTGTCTAACTAGTTGTTCATTTACATAGTTAAAGCTCACTTCTTGAAAATAGAAAAGCAATACTACTACAAACTGATGTAGACTATCCTCGTCCTAGAAAAACGGGTTGTGCTGCTCACCAATGTACTCAATTATGGTGCTCACAAGACAGTAGTCCAACTGAAACTCATTAAAACAATAGAGGATGACCTCCATCAAATTGCAGGGAATGAAAAATAAAATAAAAATACGAGGCGAAGATTAGAGCTATCCGCAGCCCAAAATTTCAGCCTCCAAATGCACTCAATCTCTATAATTATTGAGCTAGCTACAAGGTAGGGCCTTCGAAAAACAAAAAACTCCAAATTTCCAAGCTTACCTCATAGATCCCATACAAACCTAGACTAGATATCATAACAAATGAAGGATAATCCCTTTGCACCTGACACTCGAAGTCAAGGATAAACCCAGAACCGAAATCAATCTAAACAACCCATATGGCAAGATCAAAGAAAGACTAACACCCATCATGATAACAATGAAAACCGAAATGAAAAACCTGGACAGACGAAGGAACCCGCTAGGATACTAACGTCCGACGGAGTAAGCCATGACTAGTGCTGTTTACAACGCCAAAGAAACGCAATAATCACACATGATTCATTTTAGCAAATTTTCTACATTTGATAGTTACCAACTTTTCTCTCTCGTTCGATCTGGAAGACCTTTGTTGAAATACACCAGCCAAATCCAAGATAGTTGTTTCATGTCGTGACGTTACTACAAATCAATGACGTTATTGCCATCTCAAAGTAACTCGCATTTAGGTACACCACTATATAGGTACGTAAACCGGGGTTTAGAACAATTGGAAGCAACTCAAGGCAAAACCAGACTCCACATCTAAAGCATAACGCATGGGTCAATGCTTATTCTATCAAACTCTTTCTGTATGTCTCACGTTAGTTTTGAACTTGTAACTAATTTATGCGGAGAACAATTGATTTAATCAATAAAACATCCTAAAAATAATTCCTAAATTGTTGCTAATCCTAATTGAGTACAAAATTCTTTCATTTTTTTTAAAGGAAAGAAGCATATATTAGATATAATCACGATTACAATTTTTAATAAGGACATCTTGAACAGCATCATAAGCTATAATTAACCTACCAAGGTTAATATGAAAACTTAAGGCAGAACAAACCATAAGTACGTTGTCTAACTGATTGTTTATTTACATAGTTAAAACTCACTTCTCAATAATTATTGAGCTAGCCACAAGGTAGGGCCTTCGAAAAATAAAAAACTCCAAATCTCCTAGCTTACCACATAGATCTCATACAAACCTAGACTAGATTTCATAACAAATAAAAGATAATCTCTTTGCACCTGACACTTGAAGTCAAGGATAAACCCGAGAATCGAAAAAAACACCCCATATGGCCAAGATCAAAGAAAGATTTACACCCATCAGGATAACAATGAAAACTGAAATGAAAAACGAATGAAAAACTTGGACAGACGAAGGAGCCCGCTAGGATACTGATATCCGACTGAGTAAGCCATGACCAGTGTTGATTTTTTTTTTCAATTGAAAATATTTCATTAATATTGAGAACCATTACATAGTAGGGATCAAATTGGGTTCAAAAACACATAACCCTCCCTAATTACTGCTCCGGCCTTAAATCTGCCTCAACTAAATCATTCAACCAAGGAGAACCAACCTCCTTACAATATCATGATTGCACCAATGTTAATGTCATTAAGATTATTTTTATAATTTCTATAAGAGAAAAATGCAGTTAAAGATCTAGTGATGCACTCTTTGCAAAGATTTAGTCAAACATATAATTGCTTTTATTCGGCAGTTTAGCAGAGTTGCCAAAAACATATCACGTTATTTTCTTTTCTAGTATTTCCATCATCCCATCAATAAAGAGATATATACTAATCTTATTGCATCAACATACTTAATTAGTGTTGTATAAAACAAAAGTGTGAAGACCAATTATATAGAGTTCAAAGAAATAAGGAACTTCCCTATCATTCTCATGATTTCTTTTGTCCTAATATCCAGCCTGCTATTGCATTCATCCGAATGTAGCAATTTTATTTTCATTATCTTTTAGAGAATAAAAGTACTAGCTAGCTAGTCTGCGGAACCTTCCATCATTACATATTACATACCCAATTGAAATTGCTAGTTTCATATACCAATTTTCAGAGTTATCAAAATGCAAAAACTAAAAACTCAAAGTATTTCAAACATCTAGCTAAAGCAACAACTAACATATTAAGAGATAGCAAAGAGCTAGAGTAGCTATTAGACTACCAAATTATGAAGAACTACCACCATCCTCTCAAACCCCACCATTGTTTATGGTTATCCCCTACATCCCTCTCGATATTAGTGCAAAGTGATAAGAGAAAAAATTTCAAGATATAATACAAATAAAAAATAAAAATTGAAATTACAAAAACATACCTAAGCTTTTTCTCTATCTTCTCCAGTTTTTTTCTCAATCTCCACAACTTTACTATTGTTTTTCACAATCAACATCCTCAACTCATCGATTGCTTCTATCATTTGGATGAGAGATTCCTCCATGGACAACACATTGCCAAACGATGCACGAGATTTGGCCGTTGCGATCGTTCTTTCAATGTACTTACTAATTAAACTCTCATTCTTTGGGAGGTGCATGAGATGTTTTATCAGCTGTGGTTTCTTCATAACGTACTTGTGGTGTATAATACCCACTATCATATGGAAAAAAAATATCACGGTTCCTGAGAGAAAAAAAGATATTTGCAAGGGCATAACCCATTGTAAATTGGTGGGTAAAAGAATCGGATATTTGAGAAGTGAAAATGTTCCTCGGAGCATTTCCATGAGCGAGGTCTTGTTGCACCTCGTTTGAGGGAGAGCATCTGGGAGTGACTCTCACTTTTTCCACTCCTCTAATCATAATTTTTTTTTTCTTGGAGTGGAGAGAGAGAGGAAGCATTTCGTTTCGTTTTTCTTTGTGTATGAATTAATATTTCAGCTCTATATATATATATATATATATATATATATATATATATATATATATATATCTCTCTCTCTCTCTCTCTCTCTCATTCTTCTCTCCATCATCTCCAACATGTTCAGAGTTTTCTGACAAGCGTGGGGACGGTGGCCATTGGAAGTATGAGATTGAAGGTAACTCCTAAGGAAGCAAATGCATTGGGACAACACATAGCCTACTCCAAGAACAGCAGCCCTGCCCTATTTCTACTTTCGTCCACACTAGACAAGGCACTGAATAAATGGGGATTGTGGGAGAGAGAACAACTTGCCCTCCCCAAGTCAATTTTTAGGGATGTGGCAAGTGATTTCTTGCACACCTCCATATTTCGCTTGTGAAATAATATGAAGAGGTGTTGCCCTATCAAAAACATAATCTGCCAGGATTTGTTTGATTTTCTTATGGAGTGCAACACGGAAGAAGAGTTGGTTAAAAGGATTAAATTTGTTCTAGAGGTGCTCTTTCCAGACTGCCAAGGCATCAACAGAGAAATATATACTCACTTCATTACAAGAGTGAAGAAAATGAAAAACTGGCAGGACTTAGTATTACTTCTCAACGATGTCTTCCTGAAATCATTGCGGGGGAGAACCTCAGCTATTTGCACTAGTGTGCAAATATATAAAATTTCAACAAGGATTTCCATGACCGAAGTGGAAACTGCTTTGACTGGAAGATGATTTATAACGATCATGCCCAGGGTAGTGCTGGTCGACTTCTCACGGTGTTTGATGGTAACATGATCAGGGATAGACACATGAGAAGGGCAATTGAGGGTGTCTACAATAAGGCCAAACCTTTCTTTGTTGCGCAGGGAAGGGCAGGATCACTACTTCTTTTTAGGAATGAAATTGAGCACTTCAAATGAGTATTTGAAGAGGAAAAACCGTATATATGCAATTATGCATGTGTATTTGTGGTAGCAAATTGAGTCCTCCTAAAGATTATGTTTTTTTTTGCAAGGGTGAATCTTAAAGATTAGGATTTCTGTCCATCTCAATGACTTAAATTTCATATGTAAGATTTCTTTTACTTTCATTTCAAAATTTCAATTTTTGTTCTAAGTTACTGTGGACATATCAAATATACATTTTCTTCAAGGGTAGTATGAGAAAATATTACGGGTTGTCGTTGATCACATTAGATAAAAAGGGACAAACTACATGAGAGACTTTGAGATTCCCGAGAAGACCCTTTGTAGTTATCCGTTAGCTTGGGAAAACGCGATATGCTATTTTTTATTATTTTTTCCATAAAATGGTAATTCCTTACAATAATGCATATTATTGAGTAATATAAGTTGTTGTACGTCATGCTATGACGTTATTGCAAATTAATAACGTTTGAAATGTTTGATTGTCATTAGCCAAAAAAAGAAATGTTTGATTGTTTTTTAGTCAAGTTGGTTTAAAAATTGAATTTTTTGTAGAGATTTAGAGCACTCTCACATTTAAACCATATTGATAATCTTCGAAGAAACAAGTATTAATTTAGTCCAATGGCAGTTAGAGAGATAGTTGTTGGGAATGGGAGAAAAATGTCACAAATAGATAGTTAGAGTAAAAGAGTCAGAGTAAGATTGATAGAGAGTTAAAAAAATAAGAGAAGAGATAGAGGAAGGAAGAGATGGGAGGCTTGTTGCAAAGCAAAAAATTGCTACCCTCACTTTGTGGAACATTTTTTAATTTTACTCATTAGAAAATAAAATCAAGCATAACAAAATTAAATTTTGATTTTTAGAAAATGAAACATATTTAGGCTTCAATAAGGGCAAAATGATATCCCCAACGTTCAGATCAAATTGGTGACCAGTTGGGGAGGCATATTGAGAGTGGCCCGACTAAGTTGCATAAGGGTAGGGTTTGAATTTGGTTGAAGATTGACTTGTGACAACCAGTGCTCTTCAAGCGAAGCTTTAGAGTTGAAGATGACAACGATCTTGATCTAGAATTCAAAATGGAAAATTTGATGGGTTGCTGTAATACGTGCGGCCTCTTTACACATGTTGTACTGCCCTATTCGGCCCTCTTGACGATTTTCAAAATAGTGGATGTGTAAATTATGAACCGGGTGTTGTCGTACCGTGGGGATTAATTGTCCAAAACCCGCTTGGTAGATTAGTATAACCTAGGTTTCCTAGTACTAGAATGATGCGATAAGAGATGGAATGATGCAAGAGTGTCGTGAATATATACAAATGGGTGTAGTGATCATATTTTTGTGTTTTGAATTAAGTGAAAAGCAAATGAAACAAAGCAAAAAATAAAGTAAACATACTAAAGCAATTAAAATGTAAAGAGGAGGAACATTGATAGATATAGAAATGGTAGAATGATTGGGAATTTCGAATCTTTCCCTAATCCATATCGATGGATAAACAAAATAATGCATACACATGTTAAAAGATTTGCGTATTAATCCTAATTCCATTTAAGGAATGAATACTCTCTAAGATGTTCTTATTCCATGCATGTTATATCTCCTCATTGCAAGTGAGTGAAGGCAAAGCACAAATACATCAAAGTATTCTAATGTCTAGCAATGGATTACAAGAACTCTTCATCTCAATAGTGAGTGAAGATAACGCGCAAACATATGGATGCAATCTAAGTGGTGATCTTCAAGGAGACTCTCACTACAAGAGCCAATGAAGGTAGATGGCACATGAATTAAAGAATTCACATACAAAACCAAGTTGATTAATGGATCAATTTCCATCTTCTAGTCATGCCAATGGTTCACAACGACTCTCAATTTGAACAACCGAGTTACAAAATGAGGCATAAAGCATCAAGACTAAGGAAATCAAATAAGACATGCTCATCACATTCATTGTCAATTGTCTAGAGTAAAAGAGGTTGTCAAGCTCACAAACACATACCAAGATAGATTAAACACATGTCCATGAATTGACAAGATTCATAGGCAGTCATCTAACACATAATGAAATAGGCAATGAACATATCCAAATATCAACCAACATGTATATATATTAAGAATATTCAATCAATCATTTATGGACTAGGGCACACAACCCTACTCCCCAATCCTAGAGATCTATTCACTACACATTAGAAATGCATCAACATCTTATAAATAATAAGCTTAAACATAAGAGTAAAGAGACGTTGTTGATGGATTTCCACCCTAGGGCAGCTAAAGTTTGAGAGAGAGGCTCTCATATTGATTACTATTGTTTTATAACTTAACTTTATAATATTGTTTTAATTGATATCATCTATTAAAACATGTACAAAAATTCTACAACTCTATAGAATTTCAATGCTCTAATGTCAACTCTTAGATGCAGCTAACTGTTAGAACCTATAACTAGTTGATGGTTAGATTTCATCATGAGGGGAGGACAGTGTTGATAGACCACTATAGAGTCTTCTAGAGTTCTTATTGAATTTGCTTCATGAAACTGTGGAAGCAATAGTACCCAAAAAAAAAAACCATGGAAGCAATACATGGTAATTTTTTTTTAGAGTTGTCATTAACACTCTTCAAATAACAATCTGCACACATTTTTTTTTTGATAAGAAGTTTAATTCATTATGAATCAAAGCTAATGACTAGAGTCATATATACACCTAAATAAAGAAGCCAGATTGGTATCTTGGCCAACTTCCCACCTAGGCAAATATCACTCATTACAAGACAAATTGAGCTCGCAAATAGCAAGCCTAAACTAAGCAAAGAAAACCTCACTCTCAATGGAAAAATCGGCATCTACCCGCTTGCCTAAACACGCAATTGTGGTACAGACAAAGTAGAAACATCAAAAAAAGCTTATAGAAGCCAACTTTACCTAGAAAAGACTTGAAAATAACCAAAACACATACTACTTACACTCACCCTCCTTAGAGAGTGAGGCACCTTCATAGAACCAACCACCAAGGACAACTCCTTGTTTGGTCCTTGACCCGCAGCTTGAGCCGAAACCACCGCATCATCGTTTTTCTTCCCCTTACCAGCAGGGCCATAAGGTAGTTTATTAAGACTACCCACATGTCTTCCCCTTTTCTTCTTGACCGAGGCTACAGTATCAGGCCCAGCCTCCAACCCCATAGCAGCGCTATCTATAGTTCTTTTCCCCACAACAAGACTAAGCCTCAGCTTCTTAGGAGAGATAGTGAGATCATCGCTCATTTTGCGTTGCTGCCCTGCAACTTGCTCATGATCCGACACATTAGCAATCTCTCGAATAAACACACTATGACTCGGTTTCCGTAGAGGAATAGTAAAAGCATTCGCAGAGATAGAAGCCAAAGAACTCAAAATGCCAGAATGAATATGAGCCTTGAAAACAATGGACTGCCCATGAAAAAAACTCATCCACCAAATGGGAACTACCCTCACCAGCTTGAGGCAAATTCACAGCCGATGCAGGAGACTCTGGAACCCTAGAACTCACCGAGGCTACACTACTCAAAAGCGGTCCAGAACAAGGCAAGCCAACATGGGTTACAAACCCACACAGACCACATCTCCTAAACACTTTGTCGTATTTATATTTCACCGTGAATTCAAGATCATCCTCGACCTGAAATCTCCGTTCAAGCAGCAAGGTTTGAGAAAATTCAATCAACACCCTAAATCGGATCTTACCTTGCCGGAAAGCAAGTCGATCCCATTCTTAGAGGTCCCCAAACGTGTTGCCCATTAAGTGTATCATGCTCTCAATCCTGAAAGAAGGTGGAAGATCTAAGGCCTGGACCCAGTAGGAAGAGGAGCGAAATGGAACACCAACAATCAGAATAATTTCATTAGATTCAGCCAAAGCAATATGCGCTTTGCTAAAGCCCCAAGGACCCCCACGAAGAACCGGTGCCCTAGCAACAGGATCAAAGAAAGAAAACAGAACCTTATCTCTATCTACATCCTCTGTTTTGAGCGTCCCATTCACCTTCCAAGCGTGACGGGACATCCCCAAGAAAGACTGTTGATTGTAAACCCTAGCAGTCAACAATCTCCCTACCAAGAAAACCTCAGACTGTCGTAGACCCATCCCCTTGGAAGGCCGCAAATCCACTGGACATTGACCCTCAGCCAAAGCTAAGGCAGAGGCCAATCTTGCTGCCATTGCATCAACAGATGAAGACATAATTCTAGTTGAGAAAGTGAGAGATTCGCAGCCTTCAAAACCGTAACCCTAGGGGAGAAGACGGCGCACTATTTTTTTCCCTACACAAAAGTCTTTGTTATAAATGAAGTAGTAAAAATGAAGGAAGAAACTAGTTCAGGAAAAAAAAAATGAAGGACAATCTATACACATTTTGTTTGTTTTTATTGTGTAAATTGTCAATTTACCCTTGAAGCAATAATAAATTTAAAATATTATAGACAATTTAAACAATAAAGACAAATAAAATGCGTATTAATAACAAAAATTTAGGGTTGTGTGTTAATAATAATTTTTTATATATTTTTTTTTTCAGGTGAGAATTAAAAGCAGGGCACAATCAAAAACCCTGCCTAAAAGTCTAAAACCCTCTACGGTGCCACTGGTTCTTTCCGACTCCTTTTGTTTCAAAGAAACGATTTTTTTTTTCTTTCTGGCAAACATAGAAACGTTTGGAGCCATGAAATTCGCAGTGAAGGCTTGGAGCAGTGGAAGAGCACGGGCAGGGGTACTCCAGCTGGGCAGCTGCCCGAACCCAATTGAGACCCCTGCTCTTCTCCTCTCTACCCGTAAAGGCCTGCCCCTTTTCATACCCCCTGACCTTCTACCTTCTCTTCCTTCCCCTGATTCCCATCTCCTCCATGTTAGCTCTCTTCACTTGTAAGTAGTATTTTGACTCTCCACCCTTTTCTTCATTTTGCGATTTGGGTTACAATTTCGATCCTTGTTTTGCTTCTGCAGCTTGGAAGGCATCTCGCCGCAGACAATATCAGAAATCGGAGGATTGCATAAGATGATGGGTTTGCCCGGCCACGGATTTGTAGCCATTGCAAGAGACTCAGTTCAATGCCTCCCAGAATGGAATAGCACTAACAAATTGGGAGCATCTTTCGAGACTCCTTGTGGTCGCAGTTTGGTAAGTTCATTGGTTTCCACTTGACTACTACTACTACGCATACTTTGTTTTCCAGTTAATGTAGTCAATTTACAGTCGTTTATGTGATTGTAGGTTAAACCTGTAGAGTATGTTGAATTGATTTCTTCCTTAAAGCCCAATATATGGACCAGTTTGGCGGACGAAGTCCCTGCATGGGTGTCTGATAAGAGGAACAAGACGTCGGTTGATCGAACTGTAAGATGGCTTGACGAATGCATTCAGCTAAATCGGGTAAAAGACCACACTATTGTGCTATTGTCAAAGGCACATTTTAGAGACTAGTACCATGCATAATTGCATATATTCATGTATGAAGACATAAATATGTGATATATACAAGATGTATCATTAGAAGACCTAAGCATTCTAAAAACTGTTCCTTACGAGCTACGATATGTTGGACACTTCTTTTTTATGAATGTGGATTCACCACTAATTTAACATGCTATTTGTATCCTTAGCAAGTTATCAAGTAGTACATCTCAATTCATTTACATCAAGAAAGTTACCTAAATGAATAGATGATCAAGAATGGTTGCTTCTAACAAGTTATGTTGCTGCCTTTAGGCTTTCCAATAATTGATGTCCGTGTCTGGAATCGTTATTACAAGTTGTTGCAGCATATAATTGACAAAAAAGCTCATGATGGCTCTATTACCTAAATGCTTGTTATGAACAGATGATATGATGGCATCAAATAATCAATTATCAAATCTTATGTACTATCCTGATAAACTAACCTTGTGCACATGAAGTACAAGTTTTAAACAGAAGTAGAATTTTTATATCGCATACTGTGAATATCACTCACTGAATGCAAAGGAAGTAGGTTTTGATATTGGAAAACAGTCTCTATGAATGAGATTTTTGCCAGCTAATTTAAGTCTCTCAAGACATATACCAACCTTAATTTTATTCTTTGCTTTGATTTATATGGATTTGGTAAATATTCCAGCTTGATGGTAAATTTGTGTCCTGTGGTACCTTTGAACTTATTGTGGAGGTTGATTTTCATTTGAGTTGTCACTTAAAAAAAAGAATTTCACTTTAGTTCTAAATAAATTTGCTAGAGTACATCTCCATTAATTTTTATTTTTATTTCCTCTAGAGTTTTAATATGAAAGATGTCTTGATACTGTAACCCACTCTGTTATTAAGGTTTGAGAATGGAATTGAACTGAGTATACTCTTTTCTGTTTAGATTGAATGATGGACATATATTGATCTTTCAAAATGTAGGCAGGTGGATCTGTCTTTGGATCTGTTGTTGGGGGATCTTCTGTACATGAACGCGAACGATGTGCGCAAGAGGTGGCCAGCCGAAGTGTATCAGGTGAATTACACTTTTCTAATATTTGCTTCTGAGAAATATATGCATGTGTATGCTCCCTTTGCAATTTTGATTATTTTCTTATAAACACTTGAAAAAAAATTGGTCAATTGGAGATAATTTTGGTCTAGTACATGCATAACAAGCAAAGCACAGGCATAAATGGTTGATCTTCTTATTAACTTATTACAAACTTGCAGTTGTCGTTGTAGCTTATCAAATTTTACTTTCTTAGTATTTCAATCATAGTAAGAGCGGATCATTTGTTTTGAATTTCATGGATTGTGAGAGATATAAGATGATAACCATGGTTCAATGTGAAAATAATTTCTGATTGAGGATACTCTGATCCAAACTTCTCTGCGGCAAACTTTATCTGAAATGCCAAAGTTCCTCCAAAGTCATGGTTCTAGGCTGGTTGGTGGTGCATGAGAGGGTGAATACCTGCGAGATGCTTCAACATAGGAGGCAAATTGTTGCTTCTCTCCTCATTGGTGTGTCTTGTGCAAATTGAATGGAGAGAATGCAAATCATATTTTATTATTATTTTATTTTTGGCATTGTGAGGTGGCCTCCTATATTTGGCAGAAGTAATATAGGGAGGCAGGATGACTTGGGAGTTCGCTGCTCTGTTTAGTCAAACCAATCTGGTTTTGGTAAGGGAAAGAAAGCCAAAGTGTTGTGGGGCTGCTGTGTGTTGGCTGTAATTTGGGTGCTTTGGATGGAAAGAAATAGGAGAATTTTTGAAGTCTATGAAGGTGCAGGGGTACATGAGTTATGGGAGAGATTAAGATTTTGGTCGGCTGTTTGGGCTTTGGTTTTGTGAGGCTCTTAAAGATTATAGCTTCTCCTGTATTTTGAGGGATTGGAGAGCAGCAGTAGTTTAGTAGTTTTTATCTATCTTTGGGGTGTTTTTTGTGGGTTTCTTGGTTTTCGATGGCTTTGCTTTGAGCTGCTGTCGTGTCTCTCTTGTGTGGACATCTTGTCCACTGTTTGATTTTGTCTTTCATTTAATAAAATCTGTTTCTTAAAAAAAAAAAAACTTCAAGCAAGTACACCTTATTTCTTAAAATATTCACTAATGCATGCCATCCTTACATGGATTTCAAAGCCCATGCAACTTATCAAATAAATTCATTTTTGAGAGAGAGAGAGAGAGAGAGAGAGAGAGAGAGAGAGAGATAGATAGATAGATACCTATAGTTTCTCTACTTTCACTTCTAAAGCTTTATCACCATCAATATCAAAAATCCAAGTCAGTGGATTTCGTTTGCATTTGTAGTTCTAAATATTTGACGTATTTATTTCACTATACTGGTACACTATTATCATTATAATTTCATTTGTGGGCTTGTTAATTTGATAGATGATATGAGAGATATCTTGGGCAGGTTATTGGATCGGAGGTTTTGGGCTTGGAGAGAGCATGGATGAGCGCCCTGCTCTCCTTAATGCTGTTACTGTAAGTCACAATCTGGAACCTTGAATTTGTCTCTAGACTTGATCAATGAGTTGCATTGCTTGTTTTAGAAACAGCATTTCCATTTGTCATAAACAAATACACTTAATGACATATGTAATTGATGAAGATCAGTGGTTAAGCAACTTAGTTTAAGTTTAATATGAGTCCTGTGCCTACTAGTAATAAGATAGTCATCTTCAACCATAACTATAAGATAAGAGTGCATCTTGTAGTATACATGTTCCTAATTTTTCGTATCAATATAGGCCTATTGCCTAAATGCCATGCAAAGAAATACCTGAGGACTAAACCTCAAGGCACAATTGAATGAGCTGCTCAGCCACAAGTTATTTATTCACAGTGATGATCTTGATGTTTAAACGTAAGGTTGACCAAAACATGGTTGTATAAACATGGTGGAGTTTCAGCGTCCACAAGTTTAATTCTCAAACAGCCATCACATCAAGTCTTTTCTTCTGGGTATTGGCTTTGTAGTAATTTGGTAGTTGGACTTTCTAAGGGTCCCGCACACACGCACACACGCGCACACACACATATTATTAAGCAATGACTTCATGTTGGATGGCTAATGTACAAGTTTCTGTTGTGTTACTAACAACTATACGATCAAAATTAAGCTGACTCTTCAACAACAGTTTGAAGTTAGTCCAAATGACTCTTACAGCAAAGTTGTTCATAAGTAGTTCTATCTTCTATCTTCATTTGTGATATCTAATAGTGATAGAAAATGTTCAGGATATCTTAGAAGAGGAGAAACCACGCTTGGTCAGTGGGCTTGGACTTCCAGGTAATAGGTGACCATTTTTACCATAAGTTGGTCTTTTCTATCCTTTAACACGTAGACTTCTGAGAAAAGTTCATGGCTTCAATAGAAATATATCATTTTAGCTGCACACATGAAATGCGTATACAGTATTAGCATGATGTATAGCATTTATTCTATTGTCTTTCATATGGTAATATATTGTAGTTTTGCAATTGTTAGGACAATTCATCAAAGGGGAATATTTCCATCATCTATAACTTTTCTGAAATACATGGTTATTAATTCACTTTTTTTTTGGCAAATAAACTTGTTCTTTTTCTTATTTCTCGCAGAGGAGGTCTTGCAGGGTGTTGCTGCAGGAGTTGATATCTTTGACTCTACGTAAGTTGCTCAGTCTTTTCTAAATATTTTGGCATATCTCTCTCCTTGCTAGTATCATCTCCAAAATATGTATGAATTTGTTGCAGGTATATATACCATCTTACACTTGGCGGCTTTGCACTTACTTTTCCACTAGATGGAGTTGAGAGCAATGTCTCTGCTTTTCAGTTAACTAATATAGGAAGTGATCAGACAAAGATTAATTTGAGAGCAACAATTTACAGGTAGTTGATGACTTCACTTTGTGCTTGTAGCACTGACAGTCTTTACAAGTTTATTGGCTTCAGATTCTGTCTATAAGGTTGATAGTTTTATAGTGACCTAAGTTTGAGTTTAACTGGTGGAAAAACAATGTCTATAGAGATCCATGTTTGACTTCACTGTTGTGCTTACCTAACCACTACCAAGAATCACTTAATGTTAGTTAACCTTTCTATATTTGATCTCCCTCATCAATGACATATGTCTGGCCTCTCGGTAATTGCATGACTTGAACTTCAGTAGCTTCTGCTTTATAGTTCCTTCAAAAGAGTACAAGTCATCAATAATAAAGAGTTGGGCTTTGTTTTAAAATCTTGTGGTAGCTAACTAGGTGGGCATTTCAGCTTATCTTCAACACATGGCGTCCAAATTCCTTCTTTCTTTGATCTTGTAATTGGTACCTTTCTGGAAAACTCCCTTGCCTTAAGTAAACCAATACAATGTTGCCGTTTTCAAAGTCTTTGGCTCTTCAATGTTTGTTTGCTGCATCAGCAATTTATCATAGGTTTTGTTTGTAGTCTTAATAGCAAAACTCCCTTATGGAACTGTCTAATTCGATCAGCAAAAGACTCATCATCTTCATTTTCCTGAGCTTCTTGAGACCAATGTGCTGCTACTAGTGGTACTGGATGCAAATTCAATCTTTGGTGTAACACATTCCTGTGATTCAACATTATTCTTCACAATGCAACTCAACATATTGCCCAAGCTTTGGTTGACTATCTCCATGTGGCTATCAATTTGGTGATAACAAATGCTAGAATATTTTGATTCAGTTCCAAGTTTATTAGAGATAATGCGGGTTGGAACAACATTTGCATTTTGTGATATAAATTTGTGAAGTCCGTCTTATCATATTCATAGAATATTTAGTTATCATTTATTGCCTAACGAATCCAAAGGAATTATTGCAGTGCTTGCAAGATATATTATCTTGACATTCTTTTTTACTCTGTTTTTTTCAGGAAAGACACTTCACCAATTGTTGAAAATTGTAACTGTTACACATGCCAGAATCATACAAAAGCATACATTAATCACCTACTCAATGTTCATGAAATGCTAGCTCAGATTCTACTAGAAATGTATGTGCTACTTTATTTGCTTCCAATAATTATTTTGTCAATCAGCATTATTGTTTTTGTCTTCGTCATCTTCATGTTATCCTTTGATTTTGCAGACATAATACTCACCACTATCTAGGTTTCTTCCGCTCAGTAAGGAAAGCAATTAAGTCCGGTAATTTTGAGCAATTTAGACTTAAATTTTCTGAGAGTAAGCGTTATCATCTTGCTTCTGAAGCTGCTGTAGCCTGCATGTGAGTTTATTACCTATTTTCAATATGTAATTTTGAAGACACAATGAAGAGAGTTACAATTAAATTATATTGATGAGCCAGTAGTGAAATGTAGAGAATCATCAATTTCAAATCAATTTGATCACCTTTCCTTTTATCTTTGTTAATAATTCCCAAGAAATTCCAAGAGTTGTAGTTCAAGATTCTTACTTTCTTGGCTTTTTCTCAGGGGTTCGTCTACGGTATATTGATGTATCGATACATCAAGTAGACTAGTTCGATACAAAGGTATACTAGTCTACCAATGCATGAAACTAGTCTACCTTTGTATCGAACTAGCCTACTTGATATATTGGTACATTAAAGTAGAACTTTCCCTTTCTTAGTACGCTTTGACTGAAACATACTTGCCTTTAGCGAGCATTAAGCACCTACTCTGAATAAATCCAAATAATTTTGTATGTACATGATTGAAGTTCAGGTTGTGGAATTGAAATCCAGGGTAATGTAATTTTCAGAGTCTACACGAGTGCTCCATTTTAATGAAAATTATTGTATGATGATGTTGATCTGTGGTTATACAGAAAAATAAGGTATCGGTGCCACTGTAATTTTCTATGACTGATGTTTAGATGTGTGGTTTCCCATGCCTCATATGGTTTTACAGTTTAAGCATTCATTTCTGAATCAAGGTATTAAAGTATTTAACAATGAACCATACCGTGATTGCTTGTGTGGTAGTCAAACTCTTTTAAGCTTGAGCTATTAATATCTCTTTTAAATGCAATAGAACCATCAGAGAGAAATGGATAAATTGTCAAATGCCCAGGAACCCTTATTCTGAGGGCGCTAGAAAGTTGTCCCAGTACAAGCAGAACATGGTGTTGAATTATTTTGTTTGCACCGACTTGGTAGAATTTCAAGCATAGAAACATGGTATAATTTGAAAGCGCATAACGTTGATGATTTCAGTGACAAGAATATCATGAAACATACGATTAAGATAGAGAGATAGTAGTTGGGGATGGAGAGAGAGAGAGGGTCACAAATAGAGAGCTCGAACAAGAGAGAAGCGATGAGGGAGGGGGAGGCTCGCCGCAATGTAAAAAGTTAGTACTCTTATTTTGATCAAACCTCTCCAAGTTTTACTCATTGAAAAATAATACCGCTAAGAATAAGAATAGTGAAGATTGAATTTTGATTTTTAGATATGGAAACATGTATTAGGTTTTAGTAAGATTAAATTTTCTATACCTTAACATCATCGAGTATTTAAGGTATAGCTAGCAAATGCGACCCTAAAAAGATATTGCTCAACTTTAAAATCTTGCAAAAACTATATATGGGAAATTATGTGTTTTTTTTTTTTTTTTGAAATAAGGGCCGGTGCGGCTGCCCTCAAGCCTTGATTAATGAAACTGCATAATACAAGGGGGGGGGGGGGAGGGGGGGGGGAACATGATGCCTAAACCCCAAATCATAATAAGCAGCGAGAGAACATCCCGAAATAATAGCAGGAGTCTCCATAAAAACTATGTATTTTGGGCAACACCATTTGCTTTACAACAGTGACACATCAGAAAGATAAAGCTAATAGATAGCCATAATAAACTAATAAGACCAGCTTTCCCAATATGTTGCCGACTAGTACTTCTGTCGACATTTCGTTTCATCCTGCCACTAGGAGGTTGCGTCCATTTGATCATCCGAACGGCTCGCCGCCTCTCCAGGCCAGACAAGGCACATAGAGTGCAAAAACCAAGACATATCCCACCTAGTCCTACCAGAAATTGGTAGCAACTTATTAACGGCCTAAAGCCAACAGCTACTAGAAAGTAAAAGAAATAAAAAACATGAAAACAAAAGCAAAGGCCCAAAGAAAGGGTCCAGGCCCAATTTTTAGTCAAACCAAGAAGGAGAAAGCCAAAGCCCACTGGCCCAACCCTATGTAAACCCAGCACTAGCCTCACCACCACCGCACCACGAATCCCATTGGCGTACCACCACCGCCCCCGCCCAACCGGCAAACTCGCCGGACCACCCACATCGCTGCGCCCCCGTCGCACCTCTCCCAAACCAAATCCCATGCCTAACCCCCCGCCTGCAATCCCTAACCCGCCCCCAAACCCGCCTAGATCAGCCACTCCAATCGCCCCCACCTCGATCCATAACAACCCAAAGCCTATCCCAGCCGCCAAACTCCCATCCCGCAACCATCCGAGTGATCCCATCCACCCACCACCGGTCCTGCCTCTGAATATAACCATCCCCACCCCCACGCCGATCTCGACCCCCACCAAACCAATCTGCAACCTTCCTTGACTAGCAACCACACTCGTTCCTTCAATCATTCGACCAAAAACAAGAAACCAGACAACCATCAAGAGCCCCCCAAACTCGCCGGGAGAAGGCGAAAGTAAACGTCCCGTCCGACGACCACGTCCTAGGACGTGCCGCCGGACGGAGGGAGAAAACGTGAAAGAGAAAGCAAGCGCGTGAGGCGCGTTCTCTTAGGGTTTTTTTGTTGGGGTTTAGACCGGTCAAGTATTGGGAAATTATGTGTTTTAATGTTATGAAATAGCTTGTCTATATAATATCACCCTACACTTTCCTCCGTTTTGGCTGTATCTTCAAACTCTACCAAAGTGGGCTCTACTATGCTGTAAAATATAGGTACTAGATACATGAAACAGCAAGCAATCGTCACAAAATGGAGGTAAGTTCTAGAAAAACGTGTTGATGTCATGCCTAAATTGCACCCAAAAAGCATCCGGTATAGCAATAGGTTTGAAAAGAAAAGAAAACAATGAACCAACATTGACTTAAACAATTTAAAATCAAACAATGGACCGAGATATAGAGTTACGATGAAGGATAATATTGAGTGATAAAATAAAACTTATTTTCTCACTATAGCCTCTAACTTCTACATATCATTTCCGCCTATATTTTCTTCCTTGTACATATATAATGACCATCTCAATCTTTCTCGAACGTCCAATCTCTAGAATCGCTTTTTGGCTGAGAGAATTGTTGACGACAAAATATTAGTTACACAGTTACACTCATCTAGCTAACATATACCTCAATTAAAGACCAAGAGATAAAATACAATCTAAATATAAGGTAATAGAGAAACCGTGAGAGTCTTAATGTCATTGTCAAATAATAAAGTAAATCACATGATTATATGAACCCCTTTGTTGGCTCAAAGTAACTCGCATTTCGGCACACCACTACAGATAAGCTTATGTTTAGAACAAGGTGGAAGCAACTCATAAGACAAAACCAATCTCCACACCTAATATTTAACGCTTGATTCACTATTAATTGTATTAACCCCTTTATCTATGTCTAAAGCAGGGCTGTACCTGAGAATTCAGAAGCCTGGTGCAAAAATTTAAGTAGGTCTTCCTAATTTTAACTGTGCATGGAAATACAAACGGGTGAAAAAAAATCACCATAAACTTTTAACTCCTAACATTGATCAAAGAAACCAATGTAATTAAAAAAAAACTAAAGTAACTTAAACAAGTATCAACATTAAAATTCAATTCAATAACTTATGGTTGATAGAGTAAAATCCAATTGACCAATTCAACAAGACAACAAATAGATGTGAAAACAAAAAACAAATGTCAAATTAAACATCTTATATAAATGTTGTTAGTTGACAGTCCTTACACTCTTAGGGATCCTAGTTTGTTTAAACTTCCTCATGTATTTTTCATATTATGCTTTATATGGTTTTAAAAGTAATGATTTTAAATTGTTTAAGTCAATGTTGGTCCATTGTTTTCTTTTCAGACCTATGGCTATACCAGATGGTTTTTTGGCGCGATTTAGGCCTGACATGAACAAGTTTTTTCTCAGAACTTACCTCCATTTTGTGACGATTGCTTGCTGTTTCATGTGTCTAGTACCTATATTTTACAACATGGTAGAACCCACTTTTGTAGGGTTTGAAGATTTCTTATACTATTTGGTGGTTACTTAGTAGATAGTTGGTTATGGGGATATTTCACCAAATATAGATGGTTAATGCCAATATTTTAGCACATGAATTAGTTTCTACCCTGATTGATTGATTGGAGGTTGTCATCACATATATAGTACAATTTCTAGACTATATATATAGTTCACATATTTTATTCGACTCTAAAATGATGGTGCTACATGATGAAGGAAGCGGATGTGATGGTGGGATCATCATATATTGCACATAGGGGTCTATCTTATTTTTGGTCCATGGTTGCTAATTTTAGCTATGAAGGTCATAAAATATGAGTTTATAAAATTCATACATGGACAAAGAATAAGCCTGAATATATTTAAGCCGCTTGGTTTGCAAATTCTTATACGAGTCATCCAGCTGTGCCTTTTGACACTCTCTGTGCTATTTTTTGTTGTTTTTTGTTTTTATTTTTATACTGGGCATCAATATACATACACATGTATCCTAGGAGAGTCAAACTCAGGATTTTTCCTGGGACAAGTTTAGTGCCAAACTACTGCACCAACCACCTTGGATAAATGTAGTTGGGATGAGGGATTTTCCTTAATTGTCACATTTTTTACCACAGTATGGTATGAGAATGTGACTTTTAAAATGCACTATGGGAGAATATTTGCTATCATTGTCTATATGATTTTATAGCTATGTGCCTATGTTTCTCATACCATTTTTAGACTTTGGTTTCCTGATATGTGTGTTGAGTCTCCTAAATTGCATTTCTAAAGTCTGTTGAAAAAAAATCTCTTTCACTAGCACATGCCCTATGGATATCAGTGTTGGATATGGATTTCAATGATCGTATCATTGTTTCAAGTAATGTGTTTGACATAAGACATGATATAATTCTTTGCAGAGATGACATCATTCACTTCTTATCCATGGATGAGATTTTGGCAGCTTGTATTTCTATGTTTATGAGGTTAGACCTTATTTTGATATTTTTCTTTTCTAATTATTTATATGTTGTTTATATATATATATATCAAATGCTAATTGCAATTTCAAACAAAGAAACATATGGAAATCCTTGAGCACGGGGAGGAAGCAACACTTCATATTTGTTGATCCAGAATTTATGGCTCCATATGGGTCCACACTTCAATTTCGGAAAGATTATCTTGATGTTCGCTTACGGAAAACTGATAACTATAAGAGAGCAGTAGTTATTGTCCCCTACAATAAGGGCTAAGTTTACTAATTTTTAGGTTTAGTCATTATATTTTATATTAATAATTTAAGTTACTGAATTGTCATGTTAGTATTTTTTTTCTTTGTGGATATTCAATAGCTATTATAGACATACGATTAAATGAAACGTGTAACATAGCATAGTACCTTTTAAAGACTAAATAGCATGATAATCTTTAGAATAACAATGAACAAAGATTCATTTGTTCAATATCAAGTAAAAGTTTTGTTGACTTCTCGCAATAACAAGTTTCGTAGGATTTATGTTGTGTATTGAGGATTTAAATGTCCATCCATTGTGTTTCAAAATTCTAGTAACAAAAGAATAGAGGAATGTCAGAAATTATGTTCTTTATTAATGGGTGCATTGATCTTGTCAAACTTGTGATGTGAGGATGATTTATATACAATGGCATTTTTATGGTTTTGACAAAAAAAAATACTAAGATGGAATATTCAGATCAAAAAGTATGAGTTTAAGAATTTTATACATAGATAAAAGATAAGTTGGAATATATCGTAGTCACCTGAATTGAAGAATCTTACACTATTCTTACAATTGTGCGTATTAATATTTTATGTGCCATTCTTTTTTTTCGTTCATGCATTTAGAACTTTGAACAATAGTAGATCTGAATAAGCGTAGTTGAGAGAACGAATTTTACCTAGTTGTGATATCTTTGACCACAGTAGTGTATGAGAAAGTGACTTTTAAAACGGTAGATGGAAGAAAATTTGCTATCTTTTGGCTACTAATATCCATATAGTTTCATAGCTATGTTTCTCTATGTCCCGTAAATTCTCTTTTCAAAGCCTGTTGAACAAAAATTTGCTTCACTTTCAAATGGCTGTGGATATTATTGTTCGATATGAATATCAATGATTGTTTCACTGTTTCAAAAGATGCGTTTGATATATTACACAATCGAAATCTTTAGAGAGATGGCATCATCCACTTCTTATCATATATGAGATATCGACTGCTTTTATCTATGTTTTTATGAGCCCGGTTAGACTCTAGTTATATATTTTCTTTGTCTAATTTTTTACCGTTTGTTTATATTAAGATGCTAATTGGAATTTCAAACACAATAACCTATTGGAATTGTTGAGGAGAGAGGGGAAGTAACAATATTTCATATTTGTTAATTTTGGTTATATGGCTACTAAATGGTACGTCGCTCCATATTCGAAAAGATCATCTTGTTGTTCGTTTGTGAATGCAAATAAGTGAGTGATAGTTATTGTTCCCTACAATAAACGTTAAGTTTACTAATTTTTAGGTTTAGTCTTGATATTGTATATCTATATCTATATTATTATTTAAGCAAACACATGTTGTTGATCAGAACAGATTTTTTTTACATTAATGCCCTCTAAAGATTAAAAAACTATATATTTCATTTTAATCATCAAGGATAGAACAGTCAAAATACCAAAAAAATTAATAATAAATCAACCTAAAAAACTACCCATAACTTCCCACTCTCACATTATTAAACTACTCATCCCGAGTGGGGAAACTATGTCCACCACCAATCTTTCCCATATTTGTAATTTTTGCTATTGATCAATAAAGGTTATTGGGTTTTTATCACAAATGGTACCTGAATTTTACCTCAATTATATACATAGTACCTGAACTTCACTTTTGATCACAACCAGTACCCAAACTCTTCGAGTTCATCCTAAATGGTACCTGAACTTCAATTTATGTCACAAGTAGTACCCAAAGTTTTCAATTTTTGTCACAAGTTATACCCAAAGTTTTCCATTTTAGCCTCTCTTTTTTTAACACCCGCCCTCACGCGCGTATAATATCACAAAAATCGGCCTTAGGTACCAAAAGAGATGAAATCGAAAATTTGGGTACTATTTGTGACAAAAATTGAAACTTTGGGTACTACTTGTGACAAAAATTAAAGTTCAGGTACCAAGTATATAATTGAGAAATAGTTCAGGTACTATGTGTGATAAAAACCCAAGGTTATTTTCTTCTAAAAAAAAAAAACTACTCATCCCACTCCCACACTCATAGGGTGTGTGGCAGTTTCTAGTAGTAGTATGTGTGTATGTATATATATATATATATATATATATAATTTTTTTTTATTAACCTCGTTAATTTATTGAAGAAAAAAGATAAGAAGAGGGGGACAAACACCAAAACCTCTTAAACAAGAATGTAAACAAAATAAGAAACCAAAATTATCCAAGGTGGTTGGTGCAATGGTTTGGCACCAAAGTTGTCACATGAGAGATTTTGGGTTCAATTCCTCTAGAATACATGTATGTGTATGTAAAATGACGCCCAGAATAAAAAACAAAAAAAAAAAATTATCAATACCGAAAAGGATTATTTAGATAAACATGTCTGCCACTTTTATTTCTTAGGATATGAACCATTGACTTTTTGGTTCCTAGATTTAGTCCAATAATTAATTACAAATGTCACATAAGCTATTTCTTATCGTTCTTTTTCAACTATTTACACAATATGCCACACTCATAAAACATTTTATTATAAAATCACTTGATCACGGTAGATAGCTAAGTTTTCTAACACTAAAGATAATCAATAATAGGTGAATTGATAAAAATGATACAATTAAGTTATTGATAAAAGTAGTAGATGTTGAAGGAAACCTACTTTGTGTGTGCCTTGTCAACCTATGAGTATCTTAGTTAGGTTAGCATATGGATTACTTATTGAATAGAAGTCCTATTGGGATATGGATTGTACCCTTGTGTTTCTCTATATATAGAGGCACCTATTCATTAATAAAGAGATGATCTATTCCTGTGCTATTTACCTTGCTATTTACTTTCTGTATTGTGATTGTATTTAGTTATCCTTAAACACGTTATCAGCACGAACCTCTAACCCTGAATCAAAAACCAAAACTCTTGAGCATAGCATCCTGCTAGCGCCAAAACCCTAGAACCTCAAAACCCTAGGGTGTGCCGGATGAACAGTAGTCGTGAACAGTGCGCGTGAACAGTATCGGATGAACAGTACCCGTGAATAGTACCTCCGTGCAATCTCCTCTAGTTCAAGAATCTGCCTGCACAGAACAGTCAACTTAGATAGCGATTTTCTCCCTTCTCCACTGTTGGATTAAGCTGAAATTTGGACAAGAGCTTCCTCCGTGAGTCTAATACCCCCAGTTAAAAATTCAACAATTCCGACCGTTGGATCTCCTGATATATAACATCGAAGAAGAGGTACTCAAGATAATCCGAGAAAATAATCCAAGTAAGCTTTTATAAACGTTGCTGCTTTCTGAATTTAATTCAACCTTCTTTTTCTCCGGGGACTTGCAACCTCCCTTCTTCTACCTCCCACCTTTCTTATAACGTGGGATAATATACGAGACTCGCCAAACTATGAGAAGCATTAGGGGAGTGATCGAGCTTCATATCGCTTGCGGTATGTGTAAGTCATGAGCACCTCTAATGTCATCATGCTATTGGTGATGACCTCAAGAGCCGAACTGTGGGGGTTCGAGCTAATAATCCGGATGAGGAATCCGTAGAGAGAAGAGACCTTGAACGAGGAGTTCATTGAATGATTTACCTCCGGATGAGGAATCCGTAGAGAAGAAACGACCTATGGTTTATGACTTATTCCCAACTAGGCTCACCTGCTTAGGTATGATGTCTAGGTAAGGAGTTTGAGATAAGTGGTATTAAGAGAGCTTGCTCCACCGACATCTCTTATAACTTACCTGGTTATATCTGAGTAGAGCTACCGAAAAGGTTTAAGGTTATGACCATACGACACCAAAGTTTCGCCTAAATCCAAAATCATTGGAAACGTTTCTTGGGAGAAAATATTGCTCAGAAACCCTCTATTGTTTTGTGAGAATATCAATTCCAAAACATACCCTTTACCGACGAACGGATCGTCGCTATTGGTAACCTATCTTATGCCGACGAACGGATCGTCGCTATAGGTACCATATTCTTGTTCTCCATATTTTGGATATCGAACATGAATAACTCGATTTTTCTCCATTGGATTCTGCGGACATTAGATTCTGAGATGGGCTCATGATATCCTAATGTACCTATTCGCACAAGAGCTTCTAGCTCGAATCCATGAGCGTTGTTTTGAAAAAACCGCTCTAGACCCTCAAACTGAGATGTACAATGCCAGGTTATTTTTTTCCTGATGAATCGCCATATGGATATGACACTGCAGTTTGAGTTCATGAAAGAGGTTAGCGCTAGAAGCGCTTCATGAATGTAATGGTAACATTCATCATTCCGAATTTAGAAGCATAATGGACTAATCTCCGCTTCTCTGACTTTGAAGAAGTCATGGGACATAATTCGGAAATTCTCCGCATCAAAGACTTGATGCATCTCTGTGGATAATCATCACAGATGAACAATTGATTGAGGAATCTCTCACCACCTTCCCCATCTCTGCCTTGAGGAAAGGCATGACGATGATGGCGCCCCTATGGGAGGAAGCCACGAGCAAAACCCTAAATCTAGGGACGATCCCGGACATTTTGGCCCGTAGAATCTATTTGCTTATGAAGGTAATCGCCATAAGAATAAGCGATCATGCGAGCATAGGGCCGCAAAAGAGTGAGAGAAGACCGCCATCCCTATAAGAGGGACACCGCCGGTCACCGCTGGTCAGCGTTGTTGCGCCACTAGTTATGGCAGCACCGCCACAGGCCAAGGTAATCTGCCACCGTCCTAGGGACCGTGAGTACTGAGCCTGTATTCCTCAATCAATGGAGAATCCTCTTCATGATGTCTATTAATGATATGGAGCGTCTGATCTATGGGCCATAGTTTGCAATACATATGAAGATGTAACTGCAATGATCAAGACGTCGAGTTTAAGGGGTTAAAGACTTTGGAAGCTGATTTTGCTCAAGTCTTTATGTTTTCCAAGTTGATGATATATGGCATGTTTGCCAAGACATTGGATTTAGTTTTGATTTAAGATCAAGATGGAACTTTGAGTGTAAAGCCTTGGCTAATATCTTTAATAAAATCTGAGTTGTTTTCGTAGCCTCGATTTTAATGATGAGCTTTTAGGAATGAGTTCTGGAGAACTTGAAAGTCTCGCAAATAGCAGAACCACGCATGTCATATTGCGTCATAGGCATGATGCCTACACATTCCTCGGTGACTACAATGACAGGACCATCGAATCTTGTGCAAGGAAGAGGATATGCCCAATTCCTCTTGCCTGATAGCACCTTAATAGATGTCACAAATGCTTTCTACGCTCCAAGAGGAAATAGAACTCTGTTGAGCTTTAAAGATATAAGAGCCAATGGTTTCCATGCTAAGATGCATGATGAGAATGGAAAAGAATCCCTTTGCATTACCTCTAATGACTGCGGTAGAAAGCGCATCTTAGAGAAGCTTATGTGTCTCTCTAGTGGGTTATACGTTACCACTATTCGAGCTATTGAATCAAACAATGTCATTCGGGATGACCTCTTGGATTCAGACACATATTGGCTTTGGCACGACAGGTTGTGACACCCTGGTCGTAATATGATGATCCGTGTATTGAAAACCTCACACGGACATCCATTCTTTCGAGCTAATTGAAGCATGAATCGAAGAGCGATTCAAGGAGATGAGACAGTTATGAGAAAGAGCAAATTTGCCACTGTCCGACGCCATACGATCGATCGCACGATACCTGCGATCGATCGCAACCTTCCAGGCTGCGTCGTTAACAAACCCGAGAGCTCGGGCGATCGATCGCATCCCCCTGCGATCGATCGTAGGTTCCTTCCTGTACGTTTTCTGGAACCAGAGAGCCCGGGCGATCGATCGCACATCCCCTGCGATCGATCGCATGTCTCATCCTGCATTGTTACAGGAACCCGAGAGCACGGGCGATCGATCGCACCCCCCTTGCGATCGATCGCATAGAACAAAATCTTCTCTCTCGGATGTGGACAATTCCTCCTATGCTTCTGAAGCTTCCAAAGCCAAACGCTCATTATGCAAAGCGTATTCCTAAGGGAAATAAGGACTAAGATCGTCCTATGCAAAGGATTCTAAAGTACTTCTCTCATTCTTACAGAGAATCCAAGTGGATATCTGTGGACATATTCAACCACCAAGCGGGCCATTTATGTAGTTTATGGTGTTGGTTGATGCATCGACATGCTGGTCACATGTTATGATGTTGTCCATTCGTTATGCTGCTTATGCTAAACTCCTAGCACATATGATTCGCCTGCCGGCTCACTACCCGGATCATCCCTTTTCACTTATCAGGCTTGATAATGCTAGGGAGTTTACATCGAAGACTTTCGATGACTACTGCATGGGATAGATGTTGGGCATCTAGTCTCACATGTGCATACCCAGAATGGTCTTGCAGAGATTGCCATTAATAGAATACAAATGGTCACGAGGACGTTGGTAATGCGCACCAACCTTTCTCTCTCTGCCTGGGGGCGCGCAGTATTGCATGCAGCTTTGCTTATTCGTCTGAGGCCCATCACCACCCAATCTTTGTCTGCGTTACAGCTAGTGACTGGGTACGAGCCAAGCATATCGTACTTACGCATATTTGGGTGTGTTGTTTATGTGCCTATTACGCCGCCACAGCGTATTTATATGGGTCCTCAGAGACGAATGAGTATTTATGTTGGATTTGAGTCTCCAACCAAAATCCGCTATGTAGAACCCTTGACAGGCGATCTATTTGTCACTTCGATGAGACAGACTTCCCGTCGTTAGGGGGAGATAAGAACGTGAACGTTCAACAGGAACGACTGGAATTGTCGTGGCCTGTCCCCACTCTGTCTCATAACGATCCCCCTACTGCAGAAAGTGCGTAGAATTATAGATCTTTAGAAAGTCAGAGATTCTCTTCCTGACGCTTTCTTAGATCTTAGTGACTAGATCATATATACCAGCTGCAAACATGCCTGCAAGGATGCAAGTTCCTGAACAAGACTTGGACTCAAAGTCGCTATTGCAGCTAACCCTATGGGAGGGACAGCTGGTGGCGCCACTGCCAGTAATGGTGGTGATGTGGCTTAGGCCGTGGCTCCGCTGAGGAAGCGTTGGAGGCCACCAGGTTCGAGGGATTCGCGCCCTAGGAAACGGGCTGCGATGGCACCAAATAACCCTCTCATCATTGATACTCAAAATCCGTCCATGAAAACGTTCCGGATTATGGTTATGTCCAAAAGACATCTTCGGGGGACGCCCTGTCGCTAAGACCTATCCGTGGGAACCTAGAGATCTCGATTATTACACTAGTGTACATGAGACGTGGGATAGAAACTCCATCACAATTGATGATGTGTTTGCATATGCTTGTGCACAAGAGTTCATTGAGAATGATGATATTGAACCTCGCTCCGTTGATGAATGCCGACGTAGAAGCTTATTGGCCTAAATAGAAATATGCGATCCAGGTTGAGTTGGACTCACTAACAAAGAGAACGGTATTAGGGCCAGTTGTGCCAATACCTTCTGGAATAAAACCTGTTGATATAAATAGGTCTTTGTTAGAGAGCGTAGTGAGAGAACGAGATATAAAGCTCTCCTTGTGGCGCAAGGCTTCTCACAACGCCCTGGAATCGACTACGATGAGTCATACTCTCTCGTAAAGGACGTCATAACGTTCTGCTACCTTGTCAGTGGTAGTTTCCGAAAAACTGAACATGCAGCTTATGAATGTGGTCATAACATATCTCTATGGGGATCTAGATATGGAGATTTATATGAAGGTCCCGGATGGGCTTCATTTACCCAAGTCAAGTGGCTCTAGACCACAGAGCACGTTTGCAATAAGATTGCAACGTTCACTATATGGATTGAAACAATCCGGACGGATGTGGTATACCCGTCTAAGTGACTACTTGATTGGAAGAGGGTATGTGAACAATAAATTATGCCCCTGCGTGAAAACAAGTTCCGGATTTGCAAGTGCCAATGAATACTTGAAATCCGTGTTTGAGATGAAAGATCTTGGGAAAGGATGCTCAGGCGATTTAATATGGATAAAGTCCATCCTGTTAGCACTCCCATGATTGGTCACAGTCTAGATCCAAGAAGGATCCGTTTCACCCAAGGGATGATGGTGAAGACGTTTTAGAGGCTGAGGTACCGTATCTAAGTGCAATAGCGCATTATTGTACTTGGCACAGTGTACAAGACCCGATATCTCCTTTGTTGTTAACTTGTTAGCTAGATTTAGCTTTGCGCCCACGCAACGCCATTGGAATGGCATAAAGACTATCTTTCGTTACTTGAAGGGTACGATTGATATGGGCTTTTTCTTTCCCTACAGAGAGGCATGAAAATATGGCAAAATGGGTGAGGAACCCGTGCCTACTGCCATCGGGCGATCGATCGCAGGATATGCCACGATCGATCGTACCGAGCTTCTGCCATCGAGCGATCGATCGCAGAATGTCACGATCGATCGCACGAGAGCTGCTGCCCATTATTCCGAAAATCCTTGTGATGTTTTGGTGGGTTTTGCTGATGTTGGGTATCTCTCTGACCCATATAAAGGTTGTTCCCAAACTGGTTATGTCTTTACCATGGGTAACACCGCGATATCTTGGAGGTCTACTAAGCAGACTCTTGTCGCTACTTCTTTGAATCATGTTGAGATTATTGTTCTCCATGAAGGAATTCATGAGTGTATATGGTTAAGGTCCATTGATACACATATAAGAAGTACATGTGGTTTGAGGTCAACCACTGATGAACCTACATCCATTTATGAGGATAATGCTGCCTGCATTGAGCAGATGAAGCAAGGTTTCATCATAGCCGACAACACCAAGCATATATCGCCTAAGTTCTTTTGTAATCAGCAATAGCAGAAGTTCCTTAAGATTAAAGTGAATCAAGTCCGTTTTGAGGACAATGTGGCTGACTTATTTACTAAGTCACTGCCTAATTCCACATTTGAGAAGCATGTGAAAAGCATTGATTTGCTTAAGTTATCTAACCTCCCATGATTGTGGAAATCAGGGGGAGACGCAGACTTCAGGGGGAGTCTGGCGTCCATGCAAAGTTTCCAAATGTGAAGGGTGTGCTGTACTCTTTTTCCCTTCGACCAAGGTTATTTTTCTCCCACTGGGTTTTTGTTACTTGGCAAGGTTTTTAATGAGACAACGCGAGGAGCACCACCTAGTGTTGACGCCACAAGGGGGAGTGTTGAAGGAAACCTACTTTGTGTGTGCCTTGTCAACCTAGGAGTATCTTAGTTAGGTTAGCATATGGATTACTTATTGAATAGAAGTCCTATTGGGATATGGATTGTACCCTTGTGTTTCTCTATATATAGAGGCACCTATTCATTAATAAAGAGATGATCTATTCCTGTGCTATTTACCTTGTTATTTACTTTCTGTATTGTGATTGTATTTAGTTATCCTTAAACAGTAGATACATTATTGTCTATATGTTTTTCATTTAACTCAACTTTGCACAAAAAAGTGTAAAGCACGCAATAAATGTTAAATCAAGCCATAAAAAAAAGTAGAATCAATGTAATGGAGTAAAAACACTACACAAAAGTATTTACTTTACCTCTTATTAGTATTTACCTCTTAGTAGTGTTAATCACTTGTAATAATAATACAAATAATAGGTAAATTGATAAAAATGATACAACTGAGTTATTGATAAAAATAGTAGGTAAATTATTTTAAAAAATAAGGTAAATTGTTCATAAAAATTAGAAGATGACGAGGTTCCAAAACTTGCAAGAGCATCAGCCACTTGATTTCCTTCCCGATAAATATGAGTTGAGCGACAATATGATGAAATCTAGTGCAAAGAATTCTTCCACAACACACGAAATTGCCAAGGAATACGGATAAAATCAAGCACAATTTGAGGGTCCACCTCTAGCCAAACATATTTCAATCCCTTCACCCAAGCAAGCTCAATTGCCCTAATAACCATCATTACCTCCGCTGCAACTGAGCTAGAAATACCAAGAGAAAAAGAGAAAGCTCCAATAAAATACCCTTGATCATTCCTAAAAACACCATCATATATAACCCCCAGCAACTAAAACTCTTCGCCATGCACCATCAATGTTAATCTTCACCCACCCAAGAGGAGGAGGATGCCTATTAACCTCAATAAGTTTAATTAGGAGCTCTGCGAGGATTACAACGTGCCCCGAAACACTTCAAAACTCAAAGATGAAGAACCGAGTTATGCATGTTTTCAGTAAGAATGCGACTAGAAACTTGAATATGCCCAACAATAAGACTGCACACATTAATTACATGAACCACATCACCATCAAATCTGACCTTGTTTCTAAAATGCCATATGAACCAAAGAGTAGTAGTAAAAGACAGCTATAATTCCTTGAATTGAGCCATACAATCAACAAGAAGTCCCAAATGATAAAAAATTAAAATTGAACAGGCAAAGCTCCCAACTCAAACTTATTCACCAAAAAATGCCAAATTGCATGCTGAAGCAAGAGTGTTAAAACTGGAACGTGTGTATTTGTGTTAGGATTGAATATACGCTGACAATCCCAAACCTGCTGGAAGCAAATAACAGATGGGTGTGTTTCACGTCTGGGATTGAAGTGATACTATCAATCCCAGTGTTCTGGAAAAATGAAAACAGCAAGAACACACCAATATGTTGACGCAGTGAAAACCCCAAACTTGAGGAAAAAAACACTGCGGGGCACAAGCCCAAAGGAACGATCAATCCACTATGAGAAGTTGAGATGAAACTCTTACACACAAAGGTAAATCACAATTACCATTACAACTAGCAGCCCTAGTCTATTGTCTGTCTCGAGTCTTCTTCTCACCAACGTCTTCTTCTAGGGCTGCATCACGTCCTTCTTTCTTCAATACTTCTCTACTGGTCGCGAGAGAATGAGATAGTCTTTCAATCAAGAATTCACTTCACATGTACAAGTGAATATGTGAAACCACCTAGGCTTTTATGCTTTTCATATAAACGCAGCGGTACATGAGATAATAATAATCTCTAGCCTCCAAGCACCTCCTACAAACACTTTGCCGTGCAGCACATATAGCAGCCAAAGACTCCCCCTCTCTTTTAGAGTTCTAACCCTAATTGATTTCCTAAAAGGAAATATCTTTATTTAAAAAGATTATCAATTAGGTTTAAAAACAATAAAAGATCTAATTGCTGAAAACACGTAGAGTAGTAGACTTGTATAGGAATGCCAATACTTCAAGTATACTAACAAAGAGGAATACCCTTCCTTTTTCATACGGAGAGGAAACTTTCATATATGCTGATGATTGGCTAAACTTTTCAGTCAAAGTCTTCCTGGCATACAATAGTGATTCATTTCTTGCAGGCCAGTCAATCGGTCGAAAACTGGGCCATCTAATAATTTTCGTCATGTAACTAATCAATGTTGATATCACTGTAATGTGAATATGTGATCACGTACCCAATGTTCATCAGTTACACCATCAGTACCACTCTAGTAGGACAAGACAATGGACAACTCTCTAGCTAGTCTCGATGACAAGTGATAAGTTGATATTACGGTTAGACAAGCTGGCTATAATTTGGACTAGTTTTCGATATATATGCAGGAGAAACTCGATCATAATTCTGGCGAAATCCCACACCCTCGTTTTCCTCGAATTCTAACAAGCTAGAAGATGTTGATCTTCAACTGAGTTCCATGGATGCGTCTCACTCTTGAGAATTTATGGGTTCTTAATCATCATTTACAAAAATATCTTGTAACTTTATTTTTTGAGTGATATTATGCACCAATTTTTTCCCACCACATATATGGCCGGATATATGTGTTTATCGCCAAATGCTTTATTCGATCTCATCTGTTTCTAGTATATGTGTGGATAGGGCAATATATTTAGCTAGGTCACGAGATAGTGGTCCATAAACCACCGCAGCACAAGTGTTAAACACATGAACCTCAACTAAAAGTTGCTTAATCACAATTCATCATCATATCCACAACCATATTACACATGAGTAGCATAATAACGATTAAGAAAAGGCCACAGAAAAAATGTCTATAAAACTGTAGCAATGAGAAGCTAACGTTCCAATCAAAATAAGATGAGGAAGTTTAATAAAGAGTTGGGGAGGTTGTTATTTATAGTAGTGGTTTGGCTGCGGTTGAGTGCTAGGGTTTGCTCACAGCCACAGCAGCAGCAGCAAGTGCCTTGCTTCTTCATTTTCGGTGACTCTTTGGTGGACAATGGAAACAACAATGGGATGGTCACACTTGCTAGGGCAAATTATAGGCCTTATGGTATTGACTTCCCTCAGGGTGTCACCGGTCGCTTCACCAACGGTCGAACCTATGTTGATGTACTAGGTAATATAAAGTTTTTGGTTCACTACATAATGCTAATACACATACTCATCTATCATATTTCATTCGACATTATTATTCTCACTAATTTAATTAGTGATGAAGGCATTTTAGTGCCTTAGTAAGGCCTCTAGCAGCTCCAATATCCTGGATTCTACTCTGTTAGCTCTTAACTGAGGTAGTCACCAAACACTATTCTTGTGGCATTTGCAGCTCAGCTCCTGGGGTTTCGAACTTATATTCCACCTTATTCAAGAACTCGTGGAGCTGCGCTTATGAGGGGAGTGAATCTTGCATCAGGCGCATCTGGCATTCGAGATGAAACTGGAGATAATCTGGTAATTAGACCTTTACTTTTGACATTTGTATCAACAACTTCTTTTTTTGTTGGTAATGTTAGTTTGATATACATTGTTATCACATTCCTTAATTAACCGGTGCCTAACAATAATAATCTAACCATGTAAGATATGATTGCATCAACTCCATTATGCCATAATTACAAACAGAATATAGAGGCAATGCTTTCCGTTCTTTGTTTCTTATTGTGTAGTACTCATACTATGAGATATTTTTTAAGTGTAAGATTTTGAGGGGTACATGTATGGTTTTGTTTCCAGGGCGGTCACACATCGATGAACCAACAAGTGTTGACGTTTGGAAATAATATAGTGCCAGAAATGAGAAGGTTCTTTAGAGGGGACCCCATTGCACTAAACAGCTATCTTAGCAGATGCATCTTCTATTCTGGGATGGGAAGTAATGATTATCTTAACAATTATTACATGCCAGACTTCTACACAACTAGTTCCGATTTCACTACAAAAGCTTATGCTGCTTCACTTCTTCAGGACTACTCACGACAGCTCACTGTAAGTAGTAAATTTTCCGAAGGACAGTGTTATACTTACTCCAAGAAACCATCGTGTACTCTTGTACAAGTGCTTGAAAATAACAAAATATTTGAATTCGATGAAATTTTGTGTCAAGGTCATTTATCATAGTTGAGATCTAGCTTAAACGTTCAGATTTAGGCATCTAGTCTAAAACCAATTGATATAAATTGAGAGGTTCAAGATATTTAGACATTTCTATACATGGCTTAGATTTTCCGATGTGAAACTCTATTTATAATTTGTTTTTGCGTTTTCGATCTTCAGCAATTGTATTCATTTGGAGCTCGGAAAGTGATTGTGACAGCAATTGGCCAAATTGGCTGCATACCATATCAACTAGCAAGATTTCGTGGCAACAACAGCCGGTGCAATGAAGACATCAACAAGGCCATTGTTATGTTCAACTCGGGGCTTAAAAACCTTGTTGACAATTTCAATGGCGGTCAATTGCGTGGAGCCAAGTTTGTCTACCTAGATGCTTATCAAAGCAACGTTGACCTCTATCAAAATCCAAATGCTTCTGGTACATAATCTACTTTGCTTGCATGAATAAGAACTGCATCTATCGCCAGACAGTTTGGCATGTAATTTGAAAGATATGTAGACAGTTTGGCATGTAATTTGAAAGATTCATTGGGGGAAAATTTCCTCATCCCACTATCCCAGTTTGCCTATGTTAGATAGTTCCGTCCCATTTGTGGAGAATGAGGTGACGGTTGACAACATAACATGTCAAATATGTCACAACATTGCTCAATAACGGTATTTGTCTTCGATTCCACATCTAACCCTTGATTTTAAAATTGGTATATGCAGGATTTGAAGTGATTGACAAGGGGTGTTGTGGAGTAGGAAGGAACAATGGGCAAATAACTTGCCTTCCTCTTCAAGAAGCTTGTCGAGATCGCACAAAGTACTTGTTTTGGGATGCCTTTCATCCAACAGATGCAGCAAATGTTGGGCTTGGCAAGGCAACATTCAGTTCCGGTACACGGTATACGCATCCAATCAATATACAACAATTGGCAATGCTATAAGGGATATGGAACTTCATGCATAAGCATATATATATGATTGTTCTCACAAGTTGTTAAGCACCTGCAATGCTTTCATCTGATTTCTATTTAATTGTAATAAAAGGTTGTGTTTTAGTAATTTCTGCTTTTACCTATATCTTTGAAAGGGTAATCAACTAGCTAGTTCCAGAACAACAATCAGTTCTACTAACATCATCAAAAACCAAAATCGAAGTACGTTGATGCAATTGTAGCAAGCAGTACATATATAGTACATGGACAATTAGACAAAGTAGCGAAATCAAAATGGATAGTGCCAAATGATAAACTAGAACCAAAGTGCATATGACAAGTTTTCAACGCATTAGTTAATTAGTTTGAATGTTAAGAGTAGCAAGCTGCTGTATGTTCATGGGGTAAACCTGGCTAAGGTCTCCGCTGAAAGCTTTCCTCCCTATTAAGATGTTCACAGCTGCGGTTGGGTGGAATGCATCCCAGAACACGTACTGGTCACGATTTGGGCAAGGTGTCTGCATCGGAAGACATGTAACTTGCCCTCTGTTACGCCCAATACCACAGCATCCAAGATTTGAAACACTGAATCCTATTGCCAATACAAAGTATTTAGAATAAAACTAATCTGGAGATCTTAAATTCTTAATGATTAATGTAGAATGAGCTAAGATTAAGTTAGACAATAGCAAGGCATATACCATAAGCTCTAGCATTGGCGACGAGGTCTTCAAACATTCTAGCAATGTCGATGTAAATGAATTTTGAACCTGGTAAGTTGGTATTAAGATTGTTGATCATTGTCTTCACATTTGCGTTGAAGGGTAGAACAAGGCGATTAACGTCTTCTGAGCAGCTTCCGTTTGGACTTTGAGCTAAGATACTTGGTATGCAACCCATCCTCCCAACTCCGGCAATAACAAATTTTCGCGCACCAAGATTGTAGAGCCTCTGTAACATGTCATATACAGATGGATTCTTAGAAATTCTATAGTCTCTTTGAAATGTAAATTAGCAATAGAACTACAAGGCTCACCGAATTCCTACATGTTACGTCAGTAGACGAATGAGGTTTACAATAAGCCTTAGAAAGTTGAAAAACTGAACAGACTTCAGTAAACTTATTGTGTTTCGCTTTACTAATTAGCAAACTCTATTTAGCACACTGCTAGCTTGGGCACATTGTGGACTAGATCTCTAATAGAGATATGAGGCCTCTATATATACAATGAGTAGACTCCACCCCTATTAAAGATGTTGTCCACGATATGGTCTAAAAATATGGGGTTCCAACCATTGCTCATTGATCAAATAGAGGTGAAGTTCTTACAGTGAGTTGCTGAGTATATTGTTGAGCCAAGAGATCAGCAAATTGCTGAGCATTGTATTGATTCTTGGTTGCGTAGTTGGGCATAAGGTAATTGTTTAGGTAGTCGTTGCTGCCCATTCCAACAAAGAATATGCACTTTGCAATGGCCCGGGCAACATCATCTGCCCCCAGATTCTCTGTTATCTGATCAAGTGTACTCTGGAAGTTCTGTATTTGTTGACCAAAAGGTATGCGACTCACCTGACAAACGAAATCGATCAATACAGAACCAAACTATTCAAGTTTCCATGATACAGAGATCGGTTAAAGATTGGCATGAACTATGGCAAACACATGAATGTAGGGTGCATGTAGTGGAGTTTTTTTTTTTGTCTGAAGTGTTAATCTCGACCATTTTTCAATTCGGTTAGAGTTTAAATGTATTGTGGACAGCATAACGAACGTGTCAAATATCTACTGGTGTTTTGAAGAGATTATGAGTTTAAAGATGATGAAACTGTCTTTTAAGTGATAAGTTGGAACAAGGCATGCAAAAGCTTGAGCAAGCATCATATATGTCTGCCTAACCCAAGTAAGATTAGGAAAAGAACAAATATTAATATGTTGCTAATCGTATTATGAATGAAGTGGTAGATTACGTACAAAGTTTCTGCCGGTGATATCAAGGATTCCAGCTGCTGCAGATGCATAATTGACTCCATGAAGCACTTGATCTCCAGAAGCTTGAGAGTATGCAGGAATCAAGGGAAGTCCTAGCAATTCGGCTGCATGAATATTGAATATTATATACTATGTCAGAGAGTTGAAAACCACTAGCTACAAACACCCAAGACATAAGAGTAAGTAACAAATTTAGAAAGAACAGAGAAAAATAAGTACGTAATATTTGTTCAAATGTTTCACTTATATGGAACTTAACTGCCTAATTTTCTGTCCAAATTAATGAACAGAAAGCTGCTCTCTTTTTTCTGTTAAATTGGGATCGAGGGGATCAAACTCATGACTTATCCTAATCCAATTCGATCATTTCCCACCCTCCTTAGCACTTGGGCTAGCATCAAGTGCATACTCCCCTCTCATACGTATGTTGATCACGTGCCTAGTTATTGTGAGAGGTACATTTGTTCATTTGTTGTATGCAAGAATTTCTCAAGATATATAGGTAGTGTGCCACATCTTTGCTGCATTTCAATTTTTCAATTATACCCATTTTCTTTTTCAATTATAGGTAATTTCTTATTATGAGCCTGCTCATTTATTTAAAATTGCAAAGAGAAAACATTGACCTACTTACCCATAAACCAACTTATGCACTCTAGAAACAGGCTAATATATAGAGTTTTCAAACCATTTGTCTACTTAAAGAAATCCAAGGAAATTATAGTACTCACATTTCTAAGCTCCTGAACTGATATATAACAGCAAAATTAAAGGATATCATACTTAAAATATCAATTACTTCATGAGCAAGAGTCTTAAACAACATGCAGGAATTATTACGTGGAGCAGCGAGTTACCTATTTCATCAACCATGGTGTAACCATTGGAAAAACGACCAGTGGGTCCGCCATTGAAATCGATTCCATAGGGGGGATAGTTAGCCTTGGCAAATGAAGGGAGGTTGTTGTTGTTGCCATTGTCAATCAGAGAGTCTCCGAATATGAACATCGCAGGCACCATTTCTCTCCTGGTTTCAGTACCACCTCCTTGACCCGAAGCTACTTCAGCCTCCAGCATCATCAAGTACAAAACAAGCAAAGCAAAAGAGAATAGCCCAAAGCAGTAGTGCTTGGCCATGAATGAATGTGTTTAATTTGTGCTTGTGTGAGATGAAGAAAGAAAGAGCTGGGGAGAGATCAGAGGTGGCCGGTGTGAATTTACTACAGCACTACTTGTGTTCATGGGCTGAGGTTTAATATATAGGCGTGATAATTAAGGCGGTGGTTGTAAATGTAATAAATGTTTTCACCTGTTATCCAACACTGCAGTAAATACGAAATTACTAACTTTCCAAGGTTCTGCAGGGGCTGCAACATTTCTTTGGAATTCCCGGCTTCTCTCTCTCTCTCTCAAGAAAAATGTATAAAGTCTATACAATTCTCTTCGATCATGCATTACCCAATATACCCACCAGAAATTAATTAGTGTACTGATTAATTTCGACTTACAGTCTAACTGTAATTATTTAATTTTGGGTAATTTTCGAGTTACCCTAATTTTACGTTGCTCCGTCCTATAGGTTTATTCACTTCTCAAAATAAAATTAGGGTTTATTCATGTTGGAGCTGTACGTTTATTTCCGAATTAATTACAAAAAAAAAAAATCCCCGAACTATATCCTACCTAGCGAGGCAGAATTAATCTAATACCATTGAGTTTCATTATTTTATTGTAGCATCTCCATTTGTGGAGGAAGTTTTACCACGTGATTGCAATTATGCTTAATCAATAAATTTTTTTTTCTAAAAAGGAAAAGATAATCGATGATTAAATAAGATGGATTTAACTGGTTGTTTTGAAGATTTAAGACTTTCTTTTACGGATTTAACAAGTATTTATTTCATGATCATTGAATTGAAGAAGTGAATCACTAAATAATTGCTAAAATGGGAATTTCAGATTACAATCGATTCCGCAAATTGAATAGTATTGATTGAGACGTCTTGCAAATTGAAGATCAATGTCATTAATCTTCAAAATAAAAAAGATGACGAGGCATCTCTCACTTTATTTAGGACTTAAATATGGTAAACAAATTTAAGAATTATTATCGAGGAAGTGTATGAAAATCACGTCGTCGATCTTCATTATTTTATTCATTTGTGTGGTGTCCAAATTTATTGGAATAGGCCAGATCTTTCATTTGATGCAGTAGCAGCGACTCGAGCAAAAGGCTTGCGGTTGCACAGACACTGGCCTTTCTAACACTGGCAAGTTAGATGATAATAAGGAGGATCAGGATCAAATCGAGGACATTCTGCAGGCGTCTAAAAAGCTAGTGACTTCACTCGAAATTTTCATAGCAATTAATTCATTAATTGGGTCATAGACCAGATTCTTTAATTATTACCAATTTGGTCTAATAGCTTCACTTTCTCCGTGCTATAAATATAGATTATGGATCATAGGGGTGCTAAACACTAAGCACCAGAAGAAGTATTATACATTCTTGCTAAACACTAAGCACACTATGGAAAACTTTTTTTCAACAATCAATTTTCTGGTTATACTCTTCGTCATTGCACTAGGTAAGTAAATTATATATTTGTCTCTACTTTAGGCCATCTACAATGCAGGCTAAAGTCTATTTGAGACTTAAATACCCAAATTCCATCTCCATCATGCAAGAGCTAGGGTTACATTGTTACAAAAATTGATTTGGGTTCTAAAAGTCTATGGCCTCATCTGCTTTCAGATCGACCTTGGTTTTTAATGAGAGAAAGCAGCTATAAATTGGTTCCAAACGGTTGGAGACCAGCAAATTATAGCTCTTATTGTTTGAATAAACAGTAATTTCTGAGGGTCTAAAATTTAGTGTGGGAGACAGCCTTATATTTTCTCGAAAACTAACTATTCATATTTAATATTCTCTTGCACTTAAATTTTCTATATACCAAGTCTGAGTATTCTCTTACACTTTTTTTTTTTTAACAATTCTAACCACCAAAACCAAGCTCGTGAAGGAATTAAGTTTTCATTAGAGCTTTCTTCTTAATTTGATTGCCTTGATCTAGTGTGGTCTTGCACTTTCTTTTGGAACACTTCATCTAAAACTTGAACTTTGTGGCAGGTATGCAGTTAGCTGTGGCGGCTAGGGGCTCCTGGGAAATTCATTGCAATGTGCCTGCAGACTGTCCTCGATTTGACCCTAATCTTCCTGGTCAGGCTCTAACTTGCAAGTGTTTCGAAGGCTGGTGTCTATGCCAACGCAACCTTTTCGCTAGAGTCTCTGCTCCTGCATGAAATGAAACATCTAGCCTATTTCAATAAAATTGGAAATGGACCACACAAATGAATAAAATAATGAAGATCGACGATGTGATTTTCATACACTTACTTGATAATAATTCTTAAATTTGAGTACTATATTTAAGTCCTAAATAATGTGAGAGATGCCTTGTCATCTTTTTTATTTTGAAGATTAATGACATTGATCATCTATTTACTCTATGATTGTTATTATTTTTTTTAGCGAATGTCAATCGGTTATTTGTTGATAATAAGGTTAGAGTACATCGGCCAACAATAATGGTACAGACAAACACCAGATAATTTGTTGATCACAAGTAATAACAAATCGAAAATAAATTAAAACAGGCCAAAGACAATAAGCTAATGTGCAAATAGTAAACTTTCACGGAAAATTCTACAATACTCAAAGCACCAGTGCTTTGCCGAGTCAGCAACATTATAGACCATTGGATAGATGAGTTTAAATCAATCTAAGGGAAATACCCCATAGGTCCAAACGTGGCAATTTTTCATTTTCAATTTCATACTCACGTATGAAATTTTGTCATTCTTATACCTTACGTTTGATTTTGCTAACAAATTCATATATTGGAGATATGAAATCGTTAGTGGAATAATTAACAAATTAATATCTCTCGGATATGAATTCGTTAACAAAATCAAATGTGAGGTATAAAAATGACAAAATTTGATATATGGGTATGAAATTGAAAATGGCTCTATAGGTTGGGGGGTCTTTTGTAATTATTTCTTTATTTCCTTACTTAAGCTGATCATCTAGGTGTAATATATGATACTAAGTACTAATTTATCAAGCTTGTAAGATAGATACAAAATTAAAGGTTGATAAAATGATTGTTTTTGATAATCAAGCTAGTTTTAATTTTGATGTGTGTATACGTACAAAATGATTGTTCATTGATCAAATGGTGGATATGACATAAATGTTCTCTTCTATTTTGAAACTTTTACCATGCCCTAGCCTCTTAGTTAAAAACCAATATATAGATCATCGAAAGTGGTTCAAAAAAGTATTACAACGACTAAACTACACAAGTCATTTTGGCCGGAGAGAAATGCATATATGCCTTTTGTTACATAAACGATCTTTTTGTAGAACATGTACTTATGACCATATATATATATATGTTCCATATTAGAGAGTACGTCATCGATGGATCAGGCTAATCTTTTCTCTGAGCAAATTATATATGAAGCATTGCATGCAGCTAGCTAGCAGTACTCTCCTGCAGAAGTAGAGCCCCAAATAATTATTGTCGAAGAAGTAAACACGCATATATAGTTAAAGAGAGGAATGGTCGCAGCATATGGACGGAGTACGATGCAGAGGCAGTCATGGCATGCCTAAAAATCACCAGTTATCAATTCCCAGAAGAAAGGTACGTGTATATACGTGAGAGAGAGAGAGAGAGAGAGAGAGAGAGAGAGAGCTGATTGGTGGTGCTGGTGGTGCTCAGTCCAATCCAGGGTACCTCATTAACTATGAACATTGTTGTGCTGTGTACAGTCATATTTAATGGAATGGTGCAATTAATGTGAATGACATACGTAAGTGTGGGGAAGTTTATAAAGGAGGTCAGCATTCCTATGTACCTTGTTTGACTTTTGACCCATAGATAAAGGGGGACTTATATCTTCAAATTCTAGCTATAAGGCTCGGATACAAATTTGCTTCCCACCTAAGTTTGGATGGGCACTTCCTTCTTTCATATATCTTCAAAACAAGTTACGTCATTAGACCAATTATATGGCACCATCACATATGCCACTTGGCATAACGGTACTATGAAAAAATTTATCTCTATCTAATGTCATAAGTTATGTAGGATAACTATGGTTAAATTAATATCAATCTATTTTATATACCTATAAAAAAATTCTACAATACGTATAGAAAGAAAACAATTGAGTTTGGTTAAATTTTTAAAAATCTAATAAATGTCCATTCTTGTGTTATACCTAATCCCAAATCAGTTGAGGTAATATTGGCTTTGTTGCATGGTGTTAAATTTGCATCCATTGTTGACTTCTTCCGTATTGAGTAGAAGGGCTTTATCGATGCTGAAACAAATTGACTCAAAGTCTCAAACACAAATCATAAACAATTTACAAATTGATTTGACTAAAAAAATTTCATATTGTGTTGCTTATCTATAAAGCATTAATTATATTTGAAATTTGCAAAGCAAACCTTGATCCAATCGATTTCTTTCAAAGAACTGAAAGAAGTAACTGAACATTTCAGCACTAGAGGCCATGCCCATTTTGCTTTTTTTTTTTTTTAATTTCTGTTTTCACTTATGAAAGTAAATAACAGTGTGCACTTATTTGTTCTTATAGCTCATTGAGGAGCCTAGAATGGTCGACCAACAACTAGAAATAGAATTTGATTAATAAAACACACAAGAAAATGAAAAAAAAAATGGAGAGTTCGTTGCTACAAACCATGCCCATTCTTTAATTTTTTAATTTTATTTAGGATTTTTATCACATATAGTAGTTGAACAATTTCTCAATTATATATTTGGTACTTGAACTTCAATTTTTGTCACAAGTAGTACCTAAAGTTATCAATTTTGTCACAAGTAGTGCCAAAGTTTTCGATTTCATCTCTTGTGGTACCTAAGGCCATTTTTGTCATATATTAGGGCGTTTGTTCCAAAAAAAAAGAGGCTAAAATGGAAAACTTTGGGTACAACTTGTGACAAAAAATTGAAAACTTTAGGTACTACTTGTGACAAAAATTGAAAACTTTGGGTACTAATTGGGACAAAAATTGAAGTTCAGGTACCACAAGAGATGAATTGAAAACTTTGGGTACTACTTGTGACAAAAATTAAAGTTTAGGTACCAAGTATATAATTGAGAAATAGTTCAAATATTATATGTGATAATAACCCTTTTATTTAATTTCTACAACTTATTGAAGAGCTCGAAATGGTCTAACGGCTGCTAACAATAGAATTCGTTTAATAAAATTCACAGAAAAAGAAAAAAAAAATTAACATGGAGAGTGCACCTGTAGCGACAAAATGTTCGTTATTTCGTCGTTACAGGCCATTCCCATTTTTTTTCATTTTTCATTTTTTGTATTATTTAATTTTAATTTCCGCTTATGAAAGTAAATAATAGTGTGCACTTGTTTATTCCTACAACTCATTGAAGAGCCAAAATTCAAAATGGTCGACAGGCAACTGGAAATATAATTCGTTTGATAAAACTCACAAGAAATGAAAAATAAAAATGGAGAGCGCACATGTAGTGAGGGAACTTTCGTCGCTACAAGCCATTCCCATTTTGTTTTATTTTTTCTTTTTTCTTTTACTTAATTTCTATTTCCACTTATCAAAGTAAATAATGGTGTTCATTTATTTCTTCCAACAGCACATTAAGGGAACCTAAATGATCGGCTGGCACCGGCAGATAGAAATAAAATTTGTTTGATCAAATTCAAAAAAATAAAAAAATAATTAAAATGGAGAGCGCACTTGTAGTGACGAAACGTGCATCACTACAGGCCATGCCCATTTTGTTCTATTCTTTTATTTAATTTCTATTTTCGCTTATGAAATTAAATAATATTGTGCACTTATTTGTTTCTACAGCTCATTGAGGATCCCAAAATTATCGACCAACAGCTAGAAATAGAATTCGTTTCATAAAACTCACAAGAAATGAAAAAAAAAATTAAAATAGAAAGCGCACTTGAAGCGATGAACATTTTCGTTGCTACAGGCTATGTCCATTTTGTTTTATTTTTTTCATTTTTTTTTATTTAATTTTTATTTCCGCTTATGAAAGTAAATAATAGTGTGCACATATTTGTTCCTACAGGCTACAGCTCATTGAGGAGCCTGAAATAGTCGACCGGCAACTGAAAATAGAATTCATTTCATTAAACTCACAAGAAATGAAAAAATAATAATTAAAATGGAGAGCGCACCTATAGCGACATTTTGTCACTATAGGCCATGTCCATTTTGTTATTTTTTCATTTTTCTTTTATTTAATTTCTATTTCCTCTTATGAAAGTAATGAATAGTGTGCACTTATTTGTTCCTTCAGCTCATTAGGGAGCCCGAAATGGTCGACCGGCACTTGTAAATAAAATTTGTTTGATAAAATTCAAAATAAATGAAACAGAATTTTAAATATTTCGTCACTACGAGGCTACGAGCCATGCCCAGTGGCGGCCCTGGGGGTGTGCCAGTAGTGCAACTGCACAAGGCCCCCCATTTTTTTGGGCCCCAAACCTTTTAACCTCTTTTAAAAATTAGGTAAATTCAAATAAATTGTTCAAAAATTTGTTGTAGCCTTGTTGGTAAAGGTGTTACTTGTTTTCAGTTGCTTCTCTATTTCGAATCTCAAATATATCATCTATATTGCTTTCTTTTTTGTGGCTAATTCTACTCTGCTTATTTCTTTATTATTTTTTTCTTTCAACCCCTTAACCCATATTTCTTTTGGCTAACTGCCTAACTCTACTCTCTTTTTTGTTATGAAGTCTTTTGCTTCCAACCAGTTAACTCATTATTCCAAATTGATGAACTGCCCCAGGTCCTTTAGGTTCTTTTCTGCTGTTAATTGTGGAGGTCAAACACTAAGTTACAAAAGAAAAACTCTTAATTATTTATTGTCTTAATTTTTTTTTTTGAGTTCATATGGATGGTATATTTGTAGTGTATCATGTTTTTTTTTCCTCTTGGGCATAATGTGTTAAAATTTTACATCACATTGTCTATTGAAATGAAGTTTTTGCTTAATTTGGTGAAATGCGTCAAATATATGAAATTTTTCTTATTATAGTACACGATTTCTTAAAAAAAATAGTTTTTCTTTTTTAATTCTCAATACCGGTTTGCATGAGTTTCAAAATTATATTAGTCTCAATAAAATCAAACGCGAGACCTTACGAAGACCGGAAGAGTTTCTTTTAATTTTGTGATTTTTGTTCAAAAATAAATAAATTTATGAACACCTTTTAGCGACGAATGATTCGTCGCTACATGTGTTTCAAAATAAATATTATATTTTTTTAACTTTAAACAAATGTAAAAGAATTTAGGTATTAAAGCTTTTGGCATCTATGTTTAATCAATGCAAACAAAATTTGACATCACATTATCTATCGAAATGAGATTTTCTCTTAATTTGGTGAAATGTATCAAATATATGAAATTTTCCCTATTATGGTACACGATTTCTTTAAAAAAATAATTTTTTTTAATACCCAACCTGTTTGCATGGATTTCAAAATTATTTTAGAGTCTCAATGAAATCAAACGCGAGACCTTACGAGAATCAAAAGAGTTTTTTTTAATTTTGTCAAAAAAAAAATTTAGGAACACCTTGTAGCGACGAATCGTTCGTCGCTACCGGTGTTTCAAAATAAATATTAAATATATTTCTTTTAAGTTTGAACAAATGTAAAAGAATTTAGATATTAAAGCTCTTGGCATCTATGTTTAAACAATGCAAATAAAATTTAACATCACATTGTCTATTGAAATCAGATTTTCTCTTAATTTAGTGAAATGCATCAAATATATGAAATTTTCCTTATTATAGTACATGATTTATTTAAAAAAAATAGTTTTTTTTTTAATTCTCAATACCGGTTTGCATGGGTTTCAAAATTATATTAGAGTCTAAATGAAATCAAACGCAACACCTTACGAGAACCGAAATAGTTTTTTTTATTTTGTCAAAAAACAAAATTTAGAAACACCTTGTAGCGACGAATCGTGCGTCGCTACCGGTGTTTCAAAATAAATATTATATATATTTTTTTTAAGTTTGAACAAATGTAAAAGAATTTAGATATTAAAGCTCTTGGCATCTATGTTTAATACTTTAATCAATGCAAATAAAATTTGACATCAGATTGTCTATCGAAATGAGATTTTCTCTTAATTTGGTGAAATGTATCAAATATATGAAATTTTCCTTATTATAGTACACGATTTCTTTAAAAAAAATAGTTTTTTTTTAATTCTCAATATCGGTTTGCATGGGTTTCAAAATTATGTTAGAGTCTAAATGAAATCAAACGCAACACCTTACGAGAACCGAAATAGTTTTATTTATTTTGTCAAAAAAAAAAAATTTAGGAACACCTTGTAGCGACGAATCGTTCGTCGCTACAGGTGTTTCAAAATAAATATTATATATATTTTTTCTAAGTTTGAACAAATGTAAAAGAATTTAGATATTAAAGCTCTTGGCATCTATGTTTAATACTTTAATCAATGCAAATAAGATTTGACATCACATTGTCTATCGAAATGAGATTTTCTCTTAATTTGGTGAAATTTTCCTTATTATAGTACACGATTTCTTTAAAAAAAATAGTTTTTTTTTTAATTCTCAATATCGGTTTGCATGGGTTTCAAAATTATGTTAGAGTCTAAATGAAATCAAACGCAACACCTTCCGAGAACCGAAATAGTTTTATTTATTTTGTCAAAAAAAAAATTTAGGAACACCTTGTAGCGACGAATCGTTCGTCGCTACAGGTGTTTCAAAATAAATATTATATATATTTTTGGGTAAATGTCATAAATGGTACTTGAACTTTACCTCCATCTTATCGATGGTACCTGAACTTCATTTTTTGTCACAAACGGTACCTGAACTTTTCGATTTCATCTAAAGTGGTACCTGAGGCCACCTTCGGTCAGTCCTCCGGTCAAAAATGACGCGTGAGGTACGTGTGAGGGTTAAAACTGACATTTAATGTCAATCTTAGTGGGCATTTTGGAAATTTCTCACTTGAAAAAATAAAATTGACATTTAATGTCATTCTTCTTCTTTTTTTGCTGGAAAAAAAAAACAAAAATAGTTTCATAGATCTGCAAGCTCTCTCTGAGAAGGGATCAACAGCTTTAAATCTTCTTCACTTCTTATAACTATTACAACCCCCCGCAAACTAAAATACCATTTGAATAAAGGTTCATTGCACAGATATATGGTTGATAAACCTCCCTGTTAGCAACAGATGAAAAGACAACACAAGTCTTGCCATCAGAGACAGCCACTGCTAAGGCATCATGTTTAATTCTTGGGACCAATGTCCTTAAGGACACAGATCTGCTCCGTGTTCTTTATTTACCTAACCCAGTTCGGCCATGAATTTTTCACAAAACCCACATTTCTAATTTCATCCTCAAGAGTTAATTAATCTGGGTTTTGGACCAAGAATTACAGAACTGAATAGATTTGGGATTTAATTAGCCGTAAAGACTGAGAGACTGGGTAGAACAACAGTTCATCCGTACTCACCGGAGGAGGAGGAGAGAGACTGGGTAGAAGGAAGAGTTTTCCTACTGATTTTGATTATTGACCTGTTTAACCGCTAGAGATTTTTTTTTGAACAATAATCGCATAGATTAGCTTCAAAATTCATATTTGAATGCATAGTGGATGTTGGAGAAGGAGGAATGTGTCTGGTTTATTTCTTTTTGGTTAAAAAGAAAGAGAGGGGAGACTGGATCTAGAGTTGCTTTGCGAATCAGAAGATGGATTTGATGATTGTATGATGGCGTCTGGGTTCGTTTCAAAGAATGAATGGAGAAGATGGGGAAGAGAAATCTGGTGTTTTTGTATGTAGGTTAAGCTTTTGGAGCCCTTTTACTTTTAATTGTTAGATAGAATTAGTATGACGTGGCAACTGGACATTAAAACCCAAGCAGATCCTAGCACTGCAATTTATAGCAGAGGATCCGATTCCAAACAAGAAAGAGGAAGGAAAGAAAGAATGGGGAGGAGAATTTTTTATTTTTTATGTTTTTTTTTTTGGACAGTTATATGAAGGCAATATGGTTATTTCAGCATGAATAGTCCCTCACACGCGCCTCACGTGTCATTTTTGACCGGAGGACTGACCGAAGGTAGCCTCAGGTACCACTTTAGACGAAATCGAAAAGTTCAGGTACCGTTTGTGACGAAAAATGAAGTTCAGGTACCATCGATAAGATGGAGGTAAAGTTCAGGTACCATTTATGACATTTACCCTATATTTTTTCTAAGTTTGAACAAATGTAAAAGAATTTAGATATTAAAGCTCTTGGCATCTATGTTTAATCAATGCAAATAAGATTTAACATCACATTGTCAATCGAAATGAGATTTTCTCTTAATTTAGTGAAATGTATCAAATATATGAAATTTTCCTTATTATAGTACACGATTTCTTAAAAAAAAATAGTTTTTTTTTAATTCTCAATACCGGTTTGCATGGGTTTCAAAATTATCTTAGAGTCTAAATGAAATCAAACGCAACACTTTACGAGAACCGAAATAGTTTTATTTATTTTGTCAAAAAAAATATTTAGGAACACCTTGTAGCGACGAATCGGTCGTCGCGACAGGCGTTTCAAAATAAATATTATATATATTTTTTTTAAGTTTGAACAAATGTAAAAGAATTTAGATATTAAAGCTCTTGGCATCTATGTTTAAGGGAAGTTCTACAATACTGAGATGCATGTCATACCTCCATTTACAAATATAACAACAAAATGTGTTGTCATTATGGTAACGAGAGTCTTTTTTTGTGTAATCTTTGTTCTATTAGAGGTAATTACTCCAACTATGACTTTGTTACAAGTTTAGATATTAAAGCTCTTGGCATCTATGTTTAATACTTTAATCAATGCAAATAAGATTTGACATCACATTGTCTATCGAAATGAGATTTTCTCTTAATTTGGTGAAATGTATCAAACATATGAAATTTTCCTTATTATAATACACGATTTCTTTAAAAAAATAGTTTTTTTTTAATTCTCAATACCGGTTTGTTTGGGTTTCAAAATTATTTAGAGTCTCAATGAAATCAAACGCGAGACCTTACGAGAACCGAAAGTGTTTTTTCTTATTTTGTCAAAAAACAATTTTAGGAACAGCTTGTAGCGACGACTTGTTCGTCGCTACAGGTGTTTCAAAATAAATATTATATATTTTTTTTTTAAGTTTGAAAAAATGTAAAAGAATTTAGATATTAAAGCTCTTGGAATCTATTTTTAATACTTTAATCAATGCAAATAAGATTTGATATCACATTGTCTATCGGAATGAGATTTTCTCTTAATTTAGTGAAATGTATCAAATATATGAAATTTTCCTTATAGTACACGATTTCTTAAAAAAATTAGTTTTTTTTTTAATTCTCAATACCGGTTTGCATGGGTTTCAAAATTATCTTAAAGTCTCATTGAAATCAAACGTAAGACCTTACGAGAACCGAAAGAGTTTTTTTTTTTTTTTGTCAAAACAAAATTTAGGAACAGCTTGTAGCGACGAATCGTTCGTCGCTACAAGTGTTTCAAATTAAATATTATATATTTTTTTTTTAAGTTTGAACAAATGTAAAAAAATTTAGATATTAAAGCTCTTGGCATCTATGTTTAATCAATGCAAATAAGATTTGACATCACATTGTCTATCGAAATGAGATTTTCTCTTAATTTGGTGAAATGTATTAAATATATGAAATTTTCTTTATTATAGTATACGATTTCTTTAAAAAATAATTTTTTTTAATTCTCAATACCGGTTTGCATGGGGTTTCAAAATTATTTTAGAGTCTCAATGAAATCAAACGCAAGACCTTACGAGAACCGAAAGAGTTTTTTTTTATTTTGTCAAAAACAAATTTTAGGAACACCTTGTAGCGACGAATCGTTCGTCTCTACAGGTGTTTCAAAATAAATATTATATATATTTTTTTTGAGTTTGAACAAATGTAAGAGAATTTAGATATTAAAGCTCTTGGCATCTATGTTTAATCAATGCAAACAAAATTTGACATCACATTGTCTATCGAAATGAGGTTTTCGCTTAATTTGGTGAAATGTGTCAAATATATATATGAAACTTTCCTTAATATATAGTACACGATTTCGTAAAAAAAAAATAGTTTTTTTTTTCAATTATCAATACCGGTTTGCATGGGTTTCAATATTATTTTAGAGTCTCAATGAAATCAAACGCGAGACTTTACGAAGACCGGAAGAGTTTCTTTTAATTTTGTGATTTTTGTCAAAAAATAAATAAATTTAGGAACACCTTATAGCGACGAATAGTGCGTCGCTACAGCTATTTCAAAATATTTATATATATATATATATATTTATTTTTTTTTAAGTTTCAACAAATATTATATCATGTTTTTTTTCCTCTTGGGGATAATGTGTCGGGTAAACTTTTTACGAAATTTTTTGTCATTTCAAAACTTTTTGATGATTTTGATTTATGGTTGTTTGCTAATAGTTTTTATATGTTATTGATGAATTTAATTACTTTATTGCATCAAAAATTTTTGCTACCAAGTAAAGTAATTAGTGAAATAATTAGGGCCCAATTTTATTTTTGCACAGGGCCTCTGAAATCTTAGGGCCGGCCCGGGCCATGCCCGTTTTGTTTTATTTTTTTATTTTTATTTAATTTCTATTTCCGCTTATGAAAGTAAATACTAAATAGTAGTGTTCACTCTAAAGCTCATTGAGGAACCTGAAATGGTCTACCGACAGATAAAAATAAAATTTATTTGATAAAACTCACAAGAAACGAACAAAAAAATGGAGAGTACACATGTAGCGAAGTACATTATGTCGCTATAGGCCATGCCCATCTTGTTTTATTTTGATTTTATTTTTTGTTTTATAAGATTTCTATTTCCACTTATAAAAGTAAATAATAGTGTGAACTTATTTGTTCCTACAGCTCATTGATGAGCCCGTAATTATCGACCAGTAGCTGAAAATATAATTTGTTTTATTAAAATAACAAGAAATGAAAAAAAAATAAAGGAGAGTGGACTAGTAGTGACGAAGATTTCGTCGCTACAGGCCTTGCCCTTTTTTTATTTTTTAAATTAATTTATATTTCCTCTTTTAAAAATAAATAATAGTGTCCACTTAATTTTTCCTACAGCTCATTGAAGAGCCTGAAATATTCAACCAGCAGCTGAAAATAGAATTCGTTCGATAAAACTTAGAAGTAATGAAAAAGAAAAATTAAAATGGAGACAACACTTGTAGCGATGAATACAAACCAATGACCATGCCCCATTTTGTTTTATGTTTTTCTTTATTTAATTTCTATTTCCATTTATTATAGAAAATAATGGTGTTGCATTCATTTTCTTCTACAGCTTATTAAAGAACCCGAAATAGTTGATCGGCAACTGAAAATAGAATTCGTTTGATAAAATTGTCAAAAAAAAATTAAAAAAAATTAAAATGGAGTGCGCACCTGTAGCAATGAACATTGTATCGCTAGAGGTCATGCCCATTTTGTTTATTTAATTTCTATTTCCACTAATGAAAGTAAATAATGGTGTTCACTTATTTCTTCCTACAGCTTGTAGAGGAGTTCGAAATAGTCGACCGACAGTTGAAAATAGAATTCGTTTGACAAAACTTACAACAAATAAAAAAAAAATTAAATTAGAGAGTGCACTTATAGCGACGTACATTTCATCACTACAGGCCATGCCCTTTTTTTCATTTTTTCTTTTATTTGATTTTTATTTTCGCTTATGAAAGTAAATAATAGTTTGCACTTATTTATTCCTACGGCTCATTGAGAAGCCCGAAATGGACTACCGACAGCTAGAAATAAAATTTGTTTGATCAAACTCACAAGAAATGAAAAAAATATATAATTAAAATGGAAAGCGTACTTGTAGCGACGTAAATGTCGTCGCTACAGGTCATGCCCATTTAGGTTTTTTTTTTTTTTTTTCATTTTTTAATTTAATATATATTTCCTAATTGTATGCAATTAATTGTTCATACTATCATTGAAGAGCCCGAAATAGTGAACCAGCAGCTGATAAAAAAACTAATGTAGGTAGAGAAAGGCTGCTCGGAGAAAAGAACCGGTAAGTGAGTTTTGATGATTTAAAAGCGAGTCGCTTCCCCAGAATCATACCAAACTGGGCCTACAACTTAATCACTATTCAATCGCCATCCCCCTGTTTCATTCATTCCGAGATTTTTGGTTTCTTTTCTTCACAAACTCGAACGGTAGCAGCCGCTGGTCACTCAATTTCTGGTATTGCCTCCGTCGATGATTCAGGTTCAATCCTTCCTTGTATTGCCTTGTCTCAAGTTACAACTATTTTAGCTACTATATTGTGAGAATTCAAGCCGTTGATTTCCCGCCACCGGGAGAATTCAAGCCGTTGATTTTTCAATCAATGCAACGGCTGGAACTCAGTAATTATCAGGAACACTTGAATTGAATATTGAGTTTGATTTTGAAATTGTTTTCTGTCTGGTTAAGATGCTTTGTATGAGGAAATTAAGCCATCGGAGAGCTTCAGTTTGCCCTTGTGTTTCATATCTTGTACAGGCATCGTATGCTAGTTTAAATTTAGCTGGGGTCTTTGAATCTCAGCTTCGAGCTTATTCAAATGTTGGGTATGTTTCTGGGTCTGTTAGCTCTCATTGTTTGGCCAAGTCCATTGTGCGAGATTGTGTTTTGAGATTGGCCAATAAAGCTTCATTTGAAGTTTGTTCATTTTCGACTATGGCTGGAACAATCTTGGTCCAGGCTCGAGACCCGGCTAAATTAAATGTGGAGATACAAAATGCAATTGATGAGCATAGACTAAATGATGCATGGAAGTTTTTTGAGCAGTATATGCAGATGGATGGGTTTCCTAGGAAATCTGTTGTGAATAAGCTTGTAACGAGTTTTGTGGAAAGCTCTGATGCTCGGTGGCTTCATAAGGCTTATGAGTTGGTAGAGCAAGCTATTGAGGAAAGCAAACAGATCCTGTTGGAGAAAGAGACACTGATTTATCTCTCTTTTGGTCTTGCCAACGCCGGATTGCTAGTTCCTGCATCGACTCTTTTGAGAAAAATGGTGGAAATGGAAGAGTACCCTCCTGTTACTGCTTGGTCTGCTATCTTGGCCTACATGTCTCAAACAGCTCATGGAGCTTACGTTGCTGCTGAGTTGATTCTTGAGATAGGTTACTTGTTCCAGGATCACAGGGTCGACCCACGTAAGAAGTGTAATGCGCCTTTGATTGCTATGAAGCCTAATACTACTGCTTTCAACATTGCTTTGGCTGGGTGTCTATTGTTTGGAACAACTAAGAAGGCAGAGCAGCTCCTTGACATGATGCCTCGAGTTGGTGTCAAAACGGATGCTAATTTATTGATATTAATGGCACTAATATACGAGAGAAACGGACGGAGAGAAGAGCTTAGAAAACTTCAAAGATACATAGATGAAGCCCATAACCTAAGTGACATCCAGTTTCGCCAGTTCTACAATTGCTTGCTGGCATGCCATTTGAAATTTGGGGATTTAGATTCTGCATCTAACATGGTTTTGGAAATGCTACGGAAAGCAAAAGAAGCAAGAGGTTCTCTTGCAGTGGCAACGCTGGTATTTGATGCTGCTGGAAGGGGCAACAAGTTCCCTCATGGACTTGGTTCTGGATCCTGGCATCATTCAATTCATGAAGAATACGGCGGCAATAGGTTACTTCGTAACCTTGTAATATCTTATGAAGAGTTTTCTAGGGATAGAAATTTCTTGAGATTTGAGGCTGAGGCAAAGGAAGTGCTGGGTGCGTTATTAGCTAAGTTGCAGAGCCAAGTTGAATTGGTAACAACTGACCATGGTATCCTCCAGCCAACTGAAAAAATATTTGCAAAATTAGTCAAGGCATTTCTGGAAGCAGACAAGACAAAGGATTTGGCATCTTTTCTTATAAAGGCAGATAAAGAAGATTCCCCAGCTTCCAATGATGATTCAGCCTTGGTTCATGTAATTAATTTATGCATATCGCTTGGATGGTTAGACAAGGCACATGACCTTCTTGATGAGATGTGTTTGGCTGGTGTAAGAACTGGTTCTTCTGTATACGCAGCTCTTTTAAAAGCATATTGTGAAGCAAACCAAGCAGGAAATGCAGCATCATTATTAAGAGATGCTCGTAAGGCCGGGATCCAGCTAGACGCAAGCAGTTATGAGGCGCTGATCCGATCGAAAGTGCTTCAGAATGACACACAAGGAGCTCTCCATTTGTACACAGAGATGAAAGAGGCTAAGATACCAAAAGCTGGTCATCAGGAGTTTGAAAGGTTGGTGAAGGAATGTGCAGAGGGTTGTGAACCGAGGTTGATGGTAAAGCTGTTGCAGGAAATCAAGGAAGGGCAGACAACATTGGATTCTGCGGTTCACGACTGGAACAACGTAATCCACTTTTTCTGCAAGAAGAGATTGATGCAAGACGCTGAGAAGGCTCTGAAGAAGATGAGAAGTCTGGGGCATGCCCCGAATGCTCAAACGTTCCATTCTATGGTCACTGGGTATGCTGCTGTAGGAGGAAAATATATAGAGGTAACAGAGCTGTGGGGAGAGATGAAGTCTCTTGCATATAACACCTCAATGAAATTTGATCAGGAACTCCTGGATTCTGTTCTCTACACTTTCGTGAGGGGTGGATTTTTCAGTAGAGCAAATGAAGTTTTGGACATGATGGAGAAAGCAAAGATGTTCATTGACAAGTACAAGTACAGAACACTCTTCCTGAAGTACCATAAAACACTTCACAAAGGCAAAGCTCCCAAATTCCAGACAGAATCCCAACTTAAAAAGAGAGAAGCAGCATTAGCATTTAAGAACTGGATAGGAGTGTGCTGAGGAAACTATCTTTGTATTATCTGCTTCATGCATCCCTTCGCTTGAATCCAAGGAACTTGATGCGGTAAAAATTCTGAGGAGGAGGAATGTTGATCGGCTGTTATATATATAGCCCGTTATCTTGCTGTAGTATTATGGATATTTTCTACGAGGCAAAAATTCCAATTTTCAGAAGCAGTTCTAAGGTTATGACAGGGTGTGATCTCGGAATAGAGATGCCCCATATTGTTGTGCTGCGGATATAAAAAAAAAAAAATTTGAAGTTTGATATGGGCCAAAAATGGTGTAATTGAGATCAAGGAGAAAGCTGAAGGAAATAATTGCAGCCGACAATTTAGAGTATTTGAGACCTTGAGATGATGCAACCTCATTTTAGAGGTAAAATTTTGTGTATTCTCGAATTGACCTTGATTTCTTATTATGAGAATGTCTTGGTTTTCTGGCAATAATTTTCAGAAGAGACCTGCTGCTGATTATAGAAACAACAGCACACAAACAGGTCGCTGCTACTGAGAACGTTGCTCCATAGGAATTTTTTAATGGTTTTTTGTCAACAATTAAAATAATAATGGACAAAATTTCTAAAAGGTTTGTTGTTAATCTGATACTTTGGCAACGCAAGTTTCAACAGGCTTTTTCGTTTTGTATGATCCACATGACTAAATCAAACACCGAGTGACCAAGAAACAGAAAATTGTAGCTTACTTTTTGTTGATGTTGCTCGCAGATCATTAATGGCTGGATGAGAGTTGTAGTTCCAAGACTAGGGGGCCAAAGCAGATCAGCAGCCAGACGAAATCGAAAGAGCGAGAATACGAACACAATCATGATGAATTTAAGAGACGAAGGGACAAAGCAGTGCAAAAAAGACAAACCATTTCCAGCCCTTTTTTCTTCTCAAATCCGATCATGAATTTGAAAAGCTCCTAGTGTGCTAACTTGGGATTGAACATTAAGGGAGGGCTCAATCTGCATCATGATTCATTCAAGAGCTCAACTTGGAACTTGTCACATGTTATAAGTTTCGATTTTGATGCAACGGAAAAGATATAAAGCAGAACCCTGGTTCTAGAGATGTTTGGGAGTATCAATTGTAACTTATATTTCTGATATCACATCAAATCATCACACCAAATCATCACACGGCTCATCAGGCTAGTGATCAACATGAATATGAGATTCAAAAGATTGACATTACTTGGTCTAAAAAAATAAATAATAAAAAATTAAAAAGAAGACTAATACTACTTGGTAGAATGCTGCTGTACAAAATCTCAGTTCGGTAAATATCAATCAGCATTCCAAGTTCACCCATTAACAAAACTACATATTGGACATACAAGGCAAGGGATATTCAAGGCTTCCATAACTTCATTGTGCAGTCTTCACCATATGTGGCAAGAAGATTCCTGTGCGGATGATGAGTGAGACCAATGACATCCTTTTCATGGATCTGCAAATGACAAAAAATCAATTCAGACTCTGGACATTAATGTATAAATTTCAAGTTTAAATCAGATAAGCATCTTTGACGAAGAAAGTAATCAAAAGTGCTTTTTCTGGACCCATAAAAAGAACGCCTTCAAACAGTGTAATTCCTTCCAAGCGTCCACACACACAAACCATGGTGCAACCAGCAACAGCTGTAATTAGGCTGTCGCAAGTGCTGCAAGCGTCCTATCACTCTAACCTAAGAGGCATGCGAGAACCAGAGAGGTTTCATCCGATATCTGTCATGTGAACAGATCTAACATGCAAGTATGATAATATATGGTAGGCTAACAACTATGTCAGCCAGCACGCAGAGATGCGTACAAATACTTATCTCAGTGATCCCTAAAGATTCCTGAAAGAATTACATCAACCAAATCAATGTAAATCAGCTTGCCAAAAAGGTCATTGTGTTTGCTTTCTAGACTGGGAACTGACCCTATCTATCAAACTAGAAAATAACCAAATATTATTCAAGGTAACTTCATGATTATGCAAGCAAATGTAATCTGTTGAGTCTTCCTCCACACATATGGAGCTTAATGATTATACACTTGGTCTATAGGGCATGTCAAGCAGCCAGCATAAAATAAGACATTTTCAATCAGTCAGGAAAAGAAAAAAGAAAAAAAAAAGTGGGGGAGGGGAAAGAAAGGAAGTTGAAGGAAAAGTTAAAGGAAAAGAAAACAGGGGGAAGCCTAGAAGATCCTGGTCTCAAAAAGTATGAAAAATGCCAAATAACTCAACCCAGGAAACATTATCAACAGTGTCAGGAATCTTCTAATGTCATTATTTTCTCAACTTAGAGCAGTCGCGACTCGCGACGTTATACAAAATTCTAAACATTTTCTAGATTGTTCTGATTACAGATACGGACATGGAACAAGTAAAGCAATCTGATGTCCTAGTTGAATACAACTTAATCTCCATTAACAAAAGACATACCTTCATTAGATGCTCTAACTTCCCAGACTGGTAACTGAAACAATACAGATTCCTGCATATGGAACAGATATTGCATCATCAGATTATGATCAGAAGAACAGAAACAGGTAGCAACAACTTCTTAGTAGTACAACGGTTTCAAGAGGCAAAGTACATATTGGACCTCATACTATAGTAATAAGAGAAATCTCGAACGCATCCGTTAGATACTATTTTTAGGACACCAAAACTTTGATAGCTTGAATGAATACAAGGACACTAAGAAAAACTGGGCCTCTTGAAGACATGGAAATCACTGTATAATTTCTCCTAAATTTGTCATTTTTCAAGTCATAACAGAGAAACATTCGTAGATAAATACATAGATGTATATAAGAATGTATTATATTAGTCTTAAAATAACAATGTGAAATAAGAGCATGATAACTCTAATTTAAGATGCAGATAATACCTGTCTTCACCAATACAGTAAATCCATTCTCCTTTTGGTGACAAGCAAGCTGCCAAAAAATCTCCACCTTCTCTTTTACCAGATGAAAAGCTCTTCACAACCTAAACAATAATAACACGAAACTAATCTAATTAACTTACTCAAATTCACCCAATAAGGAACTCTGGTGTAGATTGTGATTAGAAAGGTATATGCTTATACGATCATAAATCTTGACCTAATTCCTATCTCAGTACAACTATACATACAATTTAAAATCATTCAATGATAGGCTTCAGGCTCAGAATTGTTGTTTTCTGGTTCTTTTTTGGCTTAGGCCCCGATTAAAAAGAAAAAAAGCTATTCGGAAGTTGAAACTGTGAACATCACCCTTATATAACAGTATAGATTATTGACTGCAACATCTTAATAGTAAATACAAAGCTGTCAGAATTCTTTAAAGAAATTAGAAATCATAATCGTACAATATTCAATAAAACTAGGCAAAAGATGAAGAAGTACAAGGTTAAGCATGATTGAAGCACACAATTAATTGCAAGCTGGGGCCTGTACACAGCCCTGTATTAAGGCATTTACTTAACTAATTCTATACAAAGCCAATGAGATCTCTCAAACTGATGTATACCCAGAGTGAAAGTAACAATGTGTAACAATTTTTCTTTTGTAATGAATTTGCATGAGGAGATTCATTCAAGCCATTGGAGCGTATCGGGTGATAAAGCTTTCTTATCCTGTAAGTGCTGATTCCATTACATTTATATGTATTTACTAGTAAATCTGTTGACATCCCTTATACAGTCAACAGGATCATGAGGGCAACTAAAACCAAGTGCACATGCACCAATCATACAAATATCAACTATGCCAGCTCAAATATCAAGTGATGAGGCGAACTTTCAATATTTGCTCCAATTTTCAGGACCAAAATCAATGAAAAAAGTTGAACAAAGATACCAAAAATAAGTTCTCTTGCACTTGGTGAAATAAATATAAATATATAAATATACCTGTCCTTGAAGTGTCATGATATATATCGAAGAAGTCTTGTTGCATACAACGATGTGATCAGTGCTTTTCGGGAAAAGATGAACCGAATTCACGGAAGCATCACCTCCCTAATGGTCAAAAAAGAAGAAAAGTAAATGTTCAAGACCCATTAGTTAGACTCCTCTGGCTCCTAAAATGCACAATATAAAAAATAAGAGCGCACCCTTAAAGGAGGAGGTGGTTTAAATGTCTGTAGACAGTCGGTACTCTTCACATCCCAGACCTGTAACACGTGTTCTGTTATGCCTCAAGAAAATGGAAAGGTTTGCATTCAACAACAGGACCCATCAGTTGCATATCTTACCTTGACTGTGCAATCACTAGATGCGGTAATTACACGGGCACCATCACTTGTAAAGATTGCATTATTAACATAAGATGAATGACCGCGGAATTCTTTCAACTGCTTCCCAGATTTTAAGCCATGGATCCTACGTAAGCCATATCACGCTTAACTTTATTGTAATAGTAACAGAAAAAACAAAGTACAAGCATGCAAAACCCAATTATGCAAACTCAAGGAAACATGTGCAAAAAGAAATGCAAAAATAGTTCAATAAAACCTTGCAGTGCTGTCGAATGATGTACTAAGTATTTGGCTTCCATCGCGAGAGAAGGTTACACTGGTGACACCCTTAGAATGTGCGTGTTCAAGACGGCGCAAGCACTGACCAGTCCTAATACGCCAAACCTGGAAGAGGAAAAAATTAATCATACACGGAAATTGCACTGTGACATTTCCACATTGAATCAGAAGTCATTATAAATAGTAAGACAGTTATATGAACTGGAAAACACTAAGCATATATCTTCTTGCTTCAGATAACGCCGCCCAAATGCATCAAATACAATTTGGAATTGTAAAGACTAGCAGTAGAAGCATATTCAGAAATCTTTACAAGAACACTCATGAGCTATCCTATATGAAACAAACCAACTTATGCATATAAATATTATATAGAGTAAAACTTTAGTAAAGGTAACCATGCCAAAACATCATCACACACAGAAACAGAACATTTGCATGAACTGAGCCATTCCCTGCACAACACCCCATACAAAAACATAACCATTCAAAACCAAAACACAAATTCACATGTGATTTGCTATACCATGTACACAACATCCCATATGCAATAGTTACAGAAATGTGATCATAGCAAGAGGCAGTTGAAGTAAACCAAAAGTTGAGAGTCAGTCATTATAGCAACAACATCCTAAATCACTTGCCAGAAAAGAAAAAACAATAAATTATTATCCTGTGTCCAAGAAACCAAACGTAGAACATACTTTGATCTTGCCAAGTTGATCCCCAGATGCAAGCATCTCTGAATCTCTGCTAAAATCAGCACACAGGACTGGATCCTCATGCATCATGAAAGCTTCCTGAAAAGTGATAGCTTGTCAAAAAAAAAATGCAGAAGGCAGCATGTCGTAAAACAAGTTGCGAAAAAAAGACAGGTTTAGGAATATTCCATTTAGATCTCATCGACAACCTATTTAAGAATACCTTACACTACAAATAGAAAAGTCAGTGCAGTTAGAACTCTCTACTAGCTCCTTTGGACGTGTATGCGTGCAAAATCGTTCTTATTACAATTGATGCCTGGTGAATGACTCTATTTGAATTAGTTACTGCAAAGTTGAGATATCAAATTCAATTTACACCAACCAGATCAATTTCGTTTTACAACGTTTACCCTTATCTCTTCTCACAATACTATTATTAGGAATCTATTTATAAACAACCAGCCCAGCAATAAGATTCAATTACTTCTCTTAAAATACATATACTAAATAATGTAGTGCAAATCGAACAATTAAATATATTGCATTGGCTTAAGATTTCACATACATGATGAGAATGACTATAGATTGTAGACGAACGAGGTGGGATCAACAGATAAAAAACAAATCACATGAGAAGTTATTTAGTGATGTAAAACTCACTAGATTTAAACTTTAAGCAAATGACGGTTTCTGCCATAATTATATCAGGCGACTCTTAAGCAGACCTCCACATATTTGTTTAAAAAAACAAGGCCATCGCTTTAGCTCAAAAGGGTTTCTCTTTGCTCAATGGGTTTCAATTTTGGAATTATGAAAAGATCTCGTAAAATCACAGGTTTCAATTGCGAACCGAACCTCTTAAGCCCAAACATGAACAGCTTCATATTGGTTTGTAAATTTGCAACGAGAAAAAGACCCACTTACTAGGGAAGGTCAGATTGTTATGTGTGTGTGTGTGTGTGTCTTTGCTCAATGGGTTTCAATTTTGGAATTATGAAAAGATCTCGTAAAATCACAGGTTTCAATTGCGAACCGAACCTCTTAAGCCCAAACAGGAACAGCTTCATATTGGTTTGTAAATTTGCAACGAGAAAAAGACCCACTTACTAGGGAAGGTCAGATTGTTGTGTGTGTGTGTGTGTGTGTGTGTGTGTGGACATATATTTTCATGCTCCTATCATCATGAAGTATGGGGAAGGGTATGGCCCCACTTTCTGTAGGCTATTTATCACTTATTACCGATGACCTCCCGGTCATAACACAGTAGCACCCTTACACATTCAATTACAACTACATTTATATATGTAAAATATATATATATATATATATATAAAATATCAAATGTACTACAAAACGTTGTGATGAATAGACTTTGGAAAGAAATAAGTGCTTACATCCGCCTGGTATTGAAGATCCTTCTTGAGTTTCCCACTTATGTAATCCCATACCTGGTAGTGACACGGTCAGAAAATGAAAATGCCTTCAAATCTCATCAAATAGTTTCATCATGAACAAAAGAAACTCAATGACATATACCTCAATAAATCCATCAACAGAGCTGGAGATAAGAAACTGGCCATCTGGTGAGAACCGAGCACATTCTGCATGACTTTTGGTCCCAAACTGCAGAAAAATAAATAAATAAAACGATTAACCATAGATGTTTAAAACAAAATGTTACAACTATGAGAAAATTGTAAAGATAAGAAATGGATTGTAATTCCAAAGCAAAAGAAAAAAAATGCTATATGATGTTCCTCTTAACCAAATAAAAGTTAAAATGGGCAAAGATGCAACATTCTAAGACGAGGTGTGCTACATTGTGGCAGCACTTTTCTATCAAAAGAAAGGTTTAAAAAGGTGTGCCTCCATGCGCTGCCGCCGGAAAATGCCTCATGGGCAGCAGTCTTTTGGCTGTAATTTGGGTAATTTGGATGTGAAGGAATAGAAGGATCTTTGAAGACTATAATGGAGTGGGGATGGAGGACCTTCTGGAGAATTAAAATGAACGTCATTCATGTGTATCCTTACCTTAATTGTGTGTGAAAGAGTTGTTGGATACAAATCATCCACATCCTGTTTCATAGCCGCTGTTCCCCTAAATAAGTCAAACTGTGTTCCTGGAGGAAGTAATCCTGAAAGGGAGAACAAAATTAATCACATAGATGATCCATATTATTTTTCCTGATAGAAAACTTACACACTGTAAACCCTACTTTTGATTTTTATAGAAAAAAAAACAATTTCAGTAGATAGAAAGGACCTAATGCATGTACATTGAACAAGAAGTCCAGTTGACAAGAAGCACAGAAACGAGGCTGAGAGTGTAAAGTTTAAAGTATAGCCAAAACAACAAAGAAACAAGCAACATACACATCAAAATACAGCCAAGCAAACCACGACATCTAAAAAGATAGAAGCTTCCCAATCCGAAGTTTAAAAGATACAAAAAAAGTCTCAGCAACACCCAAAATCTAGCCTTGTCCCATAGGTAATTCCCTGCTTCCACATTTTATCTTCAAACAATTACACTGTTACCAACCAGAAAGAACCTTGGCCTTCACCAAAACCCCCAAAGACACAAAACTTCTCAAGAAATAAAAGATAACAAGAGGATGGCACCACCCAACTAACTTTTTTATCCTTAACCTTCAACCAGCAGTACAGTTTAACTTACAAACTCAAAACAATAGCTTCCAGAGCAACGTCTAACCAAACCACCGAGTTATTCTACAGAATTGATCCTTGTAGACCAATATGATACAACCACTGTGAAACACCCTTCAAAAGCATCTGCCATACACTCTTATCTCTGTAGCTTCTCTGTACTTTTTCAGAAAACAGACCTCTGTATAAAGCTATCTGTAGTATACCTCATTAAACTGCAAACTTATTCGAGTACACGTCAGTGACGCCACTACCATAATCCCCGTACTTTAGATATCTATATAAACTATACCATTCATAACACCTAGTTGTCTACCGGGTTTAAAGTATATTTACACCACCCCTGCTGCTACACTGCAACTCTTGCACCCCTAGGATTTCCCCCCTTCCAGACTTAGCATGCCGAAAAGCATATCTGCCATCTCTGGTCTTCCATCCTTGGGGTACGATAACTGTCTTGAGCCTCCCTAAACTCAAGTTTGATATATAACAACAGAAGTTGATTACTTTATTTCTCCAGAATTGTTCGTACAGAATCTGTGAATCCTAAGTTGTACCACTTTGGTGAGAAAATTACCTCGCCAGTAGCAGAACACAAATCTAATTTCAGGGTGTAACTTCCCAACCTGTTCCTCTTCAGTAACTTTGATTGTCCTATCTCGTGAATCCTCATCAACTTCCCTACAAACAGTTTATGTTCTATTATATGATCCCTAGTTAAGTGCTTCTATCTCAGGTAATCTCATCCTGTCATGTTCACTCCAATAAAATTATATGGCTGAATTGCATCTCATAGGGACATTAGTTTTTTCAGTGACTATTCTTTTCTTTTTTTGAGACAACTGATGAATCTAGCTACGACACATTAATCTTTCATCCTGATGCATATTGCCATCCATCAAGACGATATGTTTTGCAGCAAAAAATTACAAGAAGAGACATGACATGGCAAGATAGATGAAGCTACATTTCTCATGATATACATCAGGTTTTAAGAACTTGTTCCAGTGGTACTTAAACTCCGGAATGCATAAAGATCTATGCAACTTTTGCAGCTAATGAAGGAACTATGCTCAAGAAATAAACAAAGTACTGCAAATGTCACAGAGAGAGAGAGAGAGAGAGAGAGAGAGAGAGAAGCAAAAAAGAATGTAAAACAAATCAAATACAAGTGTTTGAACTCAATTTTTATTTGCGAAACCCCTTAAACCAAATAATTACACAAAGCAAAATAATACGTGCAAAAATTCACCTTGGTGCTGCTGCCACTTTAGAGCCTGACCAATTAGAGCCATTAATCTTGAAGGTGGCACCACAGTAACTTCTGCAGCAAGTGCTGAGAAATGCAAAGGAAAAGAATTCATCAACCAAAACAGAAGCAAAAAAAAAAATTCATAAAACATGTACTGTGATTTGACCCTTTCTTATCTATCTTTTGTGTCAGATTTCGATATCTGATACCTCTGACTGAATCACACATAAATTTTCCATATCCAGGGCCATTTAGTCATAAACAGGTAGAATCAGAAGAATAGAAGAAAATTAAAAAACAAAAAAAAAACTCAGTAACGCAGAATCTTTATATTCTTATGTATGATGCCATTTTACAACATTATAAGTAATTTCAAGTTCATAGAAGCTCTTGACGCTGCAAGCTTGCAAGCATGAGTCATGAAACCAAGAGTGTAAGTTTCAGCTGAGGATTTAGGGAATATAAATCAAGATCTTTTTCACATCATTTCAATTTTCTTCATGTTATAAATCAAGCTCTTTTTCATATTATTTCCTTCCAGATTAATAACTTACTGGGAATATTCCCAACTAAATTTTATGGCAGCGAGAAGGGACATAAAGTAAAACCTTGAGCAATTTGTGCACGCCGTTTCTCTTTTGTTGAATCTTGATAAGCCTGAAATAGAAAAGATAAACTAGAAGTTGTTATTTCAACTGAAAGCAGAAGATACTCCAATACTATTTGTTTGTCTTTTGAAGAGAAACGACCAACATAAAATGTTCAAATATTGGATAAGATAGATAAGAAATCTACAGCAAATTAAAAAAGAAACAAAATGACCAAACACATTAATCTAGCAACAAAAACACAGCAATTACCCCACCACAAGTATAAAGTCCAGCAAACTAGTTAACAACAAAATTTCGTAAGATGTGCAGAAACTGAAGCCCACAAAGCTGACAAAACTAACTCAATCCAAGGTTCTTCCACCTCAACCCATCAATAATTCTCAAAGAGTCCCACTATGCTCCATCTAAATGACCCAAAAATTCTAACATCCAGAAAGTTTTGGCTTTTCTGCCCTTCCGCATACTCTTGAACTGAATGTTCAACAACTCAAAACACCCATTTTTGCGGTCCAAAAAACTTGAAACAACTCAACCAGGCAGTTATTCTTTAAACAGCCAACAAACAAAAATACGTCCAGTGCACCATTACTTGACCTTCAGATTAATTTGATGGAATTCCAAAGATCTCACATTTTTTTTCTTTAAGTTAGATAGTGAAGAAAAAGGAGAGAAAAAAAATCTGATAAGCATGTTATTGGCAAGATACCACACCATAGAATTCTCTTACATAGAAATGAAGAAAGGGTTGAAATTCTTGTTTGCTATGACAAATCTAAAATAACTCGTGAATCCAGTAATTAAACAAAAATTCCCATACCTCATTTGGATCAAAATATGTTCTTGCATGGAGATGTTCAAGTCGCAAGTATCTTTCTGGTTGTTCTTGCTTCATTACACCCATAACCTGGGTGTTTCTTAAAATAGCACGAGCAGTCTCTACTTCTCGAAGTTCAATCATTTCCAGTACAATCTACAGAATTTACAAGAAAGGAAAAATCATGACTTGTGTAGCTGAAACATAAAAACAACAAATATATAAAATAATCTATTATCAAGTAGAGAAAACTTAAGTTGAGATACTACTAAACTCCTTAGCCCTATACACAATACTACACCAAAGAGTGATGAAATCACTCCTTTTCATAATTCTCTTAGGCATGTATCTTCAAAAGGCATACTCCAACCTCAATATCCCACCTTAAAGAACAACTGACACGCCGGGTACTCTCTACAAAGGTATGAAAATATCTATTAAGTATCCTTATGCAATACAACAATCTGACCAGAAACTCTTGGCTTCTGTCTGGTCTCCATCATATCATAAAGTCCCTGTAACAGCGGAAACCCATTCACAAGGATTTGATGCTATAATGCAACTCACTTTGGAGAATAGAGTTTTATGTGAATGAGTCCAAGAAACAAAATTTATTGTCCACTGGTTGAACAGATAGAACTTCCACAGCAAAACTAGTAAAAGTGAATTTTTTCCCCCAACATATACCTCCCTATTTAATCTTTTCAGTGACCCTCTAATCTTCGAATCTGTTTACTCATCTTACATGATCATAATTTGCCTCTGATTGATTTCTCGTGCAGAGTGTCCTGTGGTAGAAATCTGCTGCCTATCTATAGCATGCCTTAAAACTACTCTTTCCACTTAATAAGCCTCAACTCCATTCCTCACCTTATATATGCCTTATTTGCAAGGAACACTAAAAAGTTAAAACACTTTCCTGTATCAGAAAATTTACTTTTGTTTTTCTACAATTAAAACTTTTAAAAGTGTATCTTTGCATATGCTATGTCCTTCACTTTGGCCCTAATCACAAGCATCCCATTAAAAGTGAATATTTGCTTATGTCCTGCATTTTGAGCCCTCATCACTATCAACCCAGTAACCATAATTGTCAGATCATGCATCCTATCAGTTCGCTATGTAGAATCAACTGCAGTAAGTCTTGCTTTTGGTATGCGCAACACAACACACTTCAACTCACTATGTAGATAAAAAGGTATAAATATATTAACACAAGAGACTATCGGTTCGCCAATCATATTCAATACAAGTATCAATATTCTTCAGCATGTAAGTTAAAGAACCTACAAAACAAGTATATATGCATCAGGGCAATGAGCTATTACTAGAATGGTACTTCAGCTACATCCGAAAGTTAAAGAACTGATATTGGAATTGCAATATACATGTCTAAGGTCAAGTATTGCTACCCACCTGCTCGTAAAAATCCTCCAATTTATTCCTAGGAAGCTTAAGTTGAGTCACTTGAGGCAAAACTGCATCCCACCTTCCACTATTTATATCAGCAACAAATGTCTCAACACTATCAACGGTGTTCAGCGAAACCTGGCACTCACTTTGTAATGTCTGAAACGTTTGATGCAAAGAATTCTCTTTGCAAAATTGAAGTACAATCTTGATGACACTGAAACAACAAAAACTCAATTACCACTTCAAGCTACTCAAACAAATTAACTCTTAAGAACCCCACTCTCACTTTTGGTTGCCAAGAAATTGAGAAAAGAGAAGTAGAATTACGACATTGAGCCCAGAGAAGAGAAATTCATAATACGAGGCTCAGTTTTCGCGACACTTTCTCGGCAACCAAACAGAGGGCAATTATAATCTGTGCTATAGAAAGCTAAAGAGTACAAACTAAATCGTGAAATTCAGAAGAAAACATACTCTGGAGCTTCAATTTCTAAGGTGGACATCGTCTCTGTAACTGGCTAGTTGAAGTTTGAAACTTTGAATGAGAGCAGAAAAAGGCAGAGCGATTAGGGTTTTACAGTAACGTATAGGTCCTACGAAAGAGGAGAAAAATAAAAAATCAATTGGGAAAGCTATTCTTTTGTTGTTTCCATAATGAGTAACTACCCTCCACATATCATGTGTAATTATTGTGTAAAACTATTGTCCAAAAAAAAAAAATTATTGTGTAAAACTATTTTTTCTTAAGAAAAACAAAAATTAATAGGAAATGAGAGAAATAATTATTGTTGAGAGAAAAAAATTGGAGGAAAAAGTGGATGATGGGATAATATTTATTTATTTATTTTATTAAATTTATTTATAATTTGACACAATTGTCCTTGATGGTTATTTGGTTTTCAAAGTTATTTATGTAAAAAAATTCAATTTTGATCAACAATGTCTCTTCTCTTAATAATAGTATAGATTAATGACACGTTTACTTATTTGATATAGAGAAACTTATTAATTGGAGTTCAAATCAATGGGGAGAAAAAAAAGAGTAAAAACCTAATTTGATACCTAAACTATTGCGAAATGTACTTTTTGGTACTTATAATTTTTTTGTACTCAAAATAATACCTGAATTATTGCGCCGTTACCCAAAATAGTACTTCCGTTAACTTGGTCGTTAACTTCGCCTATGTGGCACATATTTGGATGGGAAATGCAACCTAATTGGACTGGGGTAAAAACCTAATTTGGTACCTAAAGTATTGCGAAAGTTACTTTTTGGTACCTACAAATTTTTTTTTACGCAAAATGGTACCTGAACTATTGCACCGTTACACAAAATGGTACCTAATTAGACCATACTTAATGACCAAGTTAACGAATGTACCATTTTTGGTAACGGCACAATAGTTCAGGTATCATTTTTGGTAAAAAAAAATTTGTAGGTACCAAAAAGTACCTTTCGCAATAATTCAGGTACTAAATTAGGTTTTCACCCGAAAAGAAATATGGGAGAAAATCATTCATATTAGCTTGTTTACAAACCATATTGAATCAGAATAAGAATGTCACTAATCCTCATTACTAATTTTTATGAATCGGAATTAAATCTAATTAGATTACAAAAATACCTCATTATAAATTTTAAAAAAAAACTACGCGAGTTCTCTCGCATCTCTAGCTTCTAGGGCATAGATATGCTTCTATGACATGTTACAATTCAAGATTCGTGTGTGAAATTGTCAAGGCTTGGTTAACACCGAGACCCAAGCGGCTTTGCTAAGTTTGGTTCGACAACAATGTTGTAGTATCATCTTTCTTTCTGAAACCCTAGCTTCTCCAAGGGTTTCTTGATGTCGAACTCAATTAGGGTTCGATGGTTGTATATGTTCTCCTTGTTTACCTGAGTCTAGGAGTTGATTTGTACATATTATATGTAAAAAGTATGTCTCAAATCACTTGAATTAGGATACTTCTTGGGTCATTTAGTGTCTATAATCCACGTTTGTGTGTTTTGTAGTCCATTTATGCAAGGAATGGTTATTTGGTAGAAAAGAATGCAATTTGGGAGCTTTAAGAGCATTTTCGAAAAAATGACGAAAGTCAACCGGTTGACACATAAGTCCACTCGTAGTCAACCATGACTTTATGATGCCAAGATGATGCGAGTAAAGTATCAGAAGTGGAGCACGAATATTAGTCAAAAATTTGACCAAGAAACTGAAAAGTCAATGTTTTGACCCGAGAAGTCAACTCCGAAGTCAAGCACAAAATGTCAAGATGGTGACTCAACATAGAAGCTTCCAAATCAGCTGGGAATATTCTCTTGTTCTTGTGGATTTGATGATGTCATAATTTTTTCATTCCTTTCTAATTATTCCTTATCCAAAAGGACATTTGTCCTCACCAAATCTCATTATTGTCTCTTTTCTGTTTGACTTTTATTTTCTTATTTTATCCTAGGTTATTACCTCCCTATCCTCTACCTAATTTTTCTCTCATCTCCCACCTAATTGTCATCTAGAGTAGTCTTGTCATTTTTCCTCACCTAACCCTTTCATCTTAGCTCTAGGACTTCCCTAATCAATCTCCACCCACCACGCTTATTCCCTCATGTATATAACCCTCATTTTACCTCATTTAGGTCATCTCCCAAGTAGCCCCTCCATCCCAAAAACACTTAGCATTCCTCTTCTTCCTCTCTTCCCCTTCATTTTCCATTTTCCCCAACAACCGGTCGCGTCGATCCGGCTGTCCACCTTCTTCCTTCCATTTCTCCACCTTCCTCACCTCCTTTCACAAAACTTCATTCATCAAAATTGTTTAACACACCCATATCTATGTAATCCATCACTTTTCTGGTGGAGATCTTCACTTTATTCACCAAGGGCATCAAAATCACAAGAAGCTTGAATATTGGAGCCAAGGAGAAGAAAGGGAGCTTCCTGTTTTAATGGATTGATTGTATATGAATGCCATGATAATGAATGAGTATGCATATCGTCTATTTATTAAGTGTTGACTGCATGTTATGGAATCTAGTCACTTCTTGAAGCATATATTAATTTGATCTATCCTTATGTGGGATTGTTTGGTTGACTCCCTTACTATCTCTAGACAATTGTCAATAAGCATGATGACGACTTGTGTGCCTATCTGTAAATTTCCTAATTGTATTCACTTAAGTGGGATCTATAACATGCATGACTTGCTTTTGTAATGAAGAGTTTCCGTATTCATAATATGAGTGGGATACCCTAGCATGTGTGGATTATCCATTGGTTTTCTTGTTTAAGTTCCTAAGTATCGGTACGATTCACTTCTTAAGTAACCTAAACAGTCTTTAGTGATCCAAATATAACATGGCACTAAGATAACATAGAAGACATATATGGTTTTACAACCATAACATGGGTAAGATACAAAGCTTAATTCACTAACTCTACATGAGCATGCATATGTATTCGAAACTTCAATCATCCATTTAGACTTTGGTTAACCCGAAAACCCCAATTGTTTCTTTATTGTTGCTTATCTTTACTTATCTTCGTTTTGTTTACATTCTTGCTTGTTTACTTTGTGAATTTCATATTTTCCAAACCAAAAACCTAAAACTACGAATCACTTTTATGTGTGCATGCATACCCCACTTAACTTTGCATAGCATCATTCCATCTCTATTCCCTACCCCTGCTAGAATATAAGTTGCTTGTTACCTAAGTGAGATTTTGGGCCTTCCAATCCCCGTGGTACAACACTCCCAGGGCTAGCCCTAGGGCAAGGAGGGCTAGGCCTCGACATATGGCCCCCAACCAATTGGCCTAAAACAAATTTACACATTACCCAGTTAAAAAAAAACAAAAAAAATTTGTGTTAGTTTTATCATGCATGTAGAGGAGACTTCTTCATAAATTATCACTTGATCAACGTCTCTTCGTTGTCTCTCTGTCTCTTCAATTTTCAATCTCTTCTTTCAGTTCTATGTCTCTTTTATTCAAATTAGACAAAGTCTCTTTAATGAGAATCCAACTGTAGTCTCTTCTCTCTTTTAATCTACCAAAAAAAAATTATCTTCTCTCTTTTATGACGCAAAACAAAACTAGAAATTGGAAGAGAGGCAGAGCCTCTAAGTCTCCAACTTCTTATGTTCTTCATAGGTAATCTATTCGTCTATTGCTATATGTCTAATTGACTAATTATTGAATTTTGGTTTAATTTATCTATTTAATAAACTTTGGTTGTTGGATTTTGATTTCAACGTAGTAGTACTATTGCTATATATATGTCTAATTGTTGGATTTTGATTTCAATGCAGTAGTATTTATCAAAGTTTATTCTGTATTTATATTATGATCATTATGTTGTTTAAGTGTATTATGTGTTTCAAATAACAAATGTCATATAAACATTCCATAGTCAGATAAATTCCCTTCTATGGAGCAATATGTGTCAAATGTATATGTATATTCCGGTGACGAAGAGTTGTATTCCAAGAGTTGTACTAATTCTGGTGACGAAGTCGGCCAATACTAACAATTTTTGCTACAAATTCCTTCATCCTCTGTCTTGATTCATGTGAGACCCTCTTCACTGCAATCTCAATCTTAGAGGAGGGTAATAAACCTCTATAGACTTTTCCAAATCCCCCAACTCCCAAAAGCTCCTTGTCCTTTAACCCTTTTGTGGCTATATACAATTCTTTGTACTTAAACCTTTGAGAACCATACTCAAGCTCCCAATCTTCAAGCACTTCTGCAAACTTTCTCTTCCATCTTATGACATAAAGCACACCAAAAACTAGTAGCAAAACCAAACTTACTGACATCAGACACACACCAAAGGTCAAAAGCATAGACTTATTTTTACCTTCAATGCTAGGCAACTTGGAAAGTTTGGAAACTATAAGGTCTTGAGCTTGGTCATTGATCCTAAAGCTCCAACCCACTACATAATGGAATGTGGGGACTGAGCCAGTTGAAAAGGAAAAGCCAACATACATGGTTTTGTTGAGAATTAGGGAAAGGTCATATTTCAAAGACAAAAGTAAACTGTCACGCCCAAATTTTTCCAACAATTAAATAAACATTTTTCGCCTTTAAATTCCACAACTTAATCGGGACTTGAAGCATGGAATAATAGATCACAGAAATGTACAGAATTTTTTTTTATCCAAGTACGAGCACAAACACTTCATGCCCAACAAATGTAATTACTGACTTGTTCTTTAGAGTCGAATATTACACACCATAAAATTAGATAAATCGAGATTGGGGTTTAATTGTAATACCAATTGGAGCCAAAGTGACTTTGATTTGCTTCTCACTACCATCATATTCAACCCAAACTCTCATTTTTTAACCACTGATAAGAGTCAAGTTTTTGAACGACACACCATTATAATAACCAGCTGTAGTAGAGTTCACAGAGTCCAAGCCATTGATGTCAATTCCGACATGGTTGTCATTGATGTCATTGAACTCCGTGCTCTGAATCGTGTAGAACTCCACAGCAAAAACATGATTGAAGGATATATCAACAAACATTTCATAGTCAGATAAATTTCCTTCAATGGAGCAATATATGTGTCAAATATATGTGTGTGTATATATATATATCGAAATTTCTACAACACAGGTAAGTTGTTTTGAGACATTCGTAGTGCGAACCGAAATGTAATGCAGGTCGTTCGACCAATATGCAAAATTTTGCAAAGCCAACAATTACTAGTATGCATGCAATGATAATATATAGCTCGATCAGCCAACATATATATGCAGTAAGATATATACAAACCTCATATTCTTAAGTCCACACCACATGAAGTAAAATAGCGTTCCTCGTAAAGATGAGTGTACCAAGGAACCAGATTGAAGGACATATCAACAAACATTCCATAGTCTAATAAATTCCCTTATATGGAGCAATATGTGTCAAACAGGGCCGGCCCTGGGGTGGTGTAACTGCACCAGGCCTTCGAAAATCAGAAACCTCCGATTTTGTAAGCATCATAAAACGACTATATATATATATATATATATATATATTAAAATAATACTCTAGTTACCAACTTGTATTTTGGTTCAGTTGGTGAAGCAATTGGGCTATTTCATTCTTGTTTGGAGTTCGACTTGTCACGCCCCGATTTTCAAATCAATTAATAAGGCATTTTGCCCTTAATTACAATCAATTCGGAAACGTGACTACATGGAATCAAATACAAATATGCACTAGAATTTTTTTTTCCTTTTAATTCGAGTACAACAATTATACTCCATGCCCAATAAATGTAAATGTTAACCCGTTCTTTAGGGTTACATATTACAAGCCATAAATTAAATAATAAATTGATATTACAAAATATTAAATAATTAATCCATCAGAGTTTATTACATAAACAGCGGAAGTCTTATAAACCAATAATATGTATGCAGCCTTGCTTACTCCTGGTTATCCTAACCTGCAGGTATAACCACTACACCGTGGAATAGTGTACCAGGTTATATCAACAAACCCGGTCAGCTTGCGAAGCTGGTATGAGTAATCTATGTTTTATTCACACTGTAACATTTTCCCAAATTGAATTCTTTTATTTTTAAAGAATCATTTAAAGACAAAGTTTCCATTTCAAATCCGGAAGATTCGTATTATCTAATATACTGAACCTACGTGCCCCATACCACGTATTTTAACCCCACACGCCCCATAAACGTGTATGTTAATACCAGGGTAATCCAGCATGTTAAATAATATAAACCCTCGATCTTTACTCACACAAAACCACATAACTTAGCCTGATTAAAAGTGAGATGCATCTCCTTTTAATACATCAAGTTATTTTTAACTTCGCCTGATTAAAAGTGAGAATACTATTTTTCTTCTCCTTTTAATACATCAAGTTAACCAAACAATATGCAGTCTAGAGCTCTAACTGATGGGCTACCATTTTTCACCCATTTAACGGTGTCCCCAGGACAGTCCGTTTGTACAAAATCATTCAAATAGGCAAACACAATATCTTATTTTGAAATATTGTGTTCCCACAAAATTCACAAATTAAAACAATAAAATGAACATTTTTCAATTATTGTTTTAACACCAAAATCACAAACAACATAATATGAATTAATATTCATATATAAAAACATCGTGAGATTCACTCACCTCTAATTCCTGCTGCGTCTTCAAATAGTAACCAGGAATCGATCAACGTACGTACACTTCACATTTCTTAAGTACCTATGATTATGCAATATCCAATTAGCATAATACACTTCCAAAATAATTCAATGTTCCTCAATTGTCTCTTACGACATCGGAACTATTAAATCGAGACCATTTGACCAAAAGTCAACCGTCGGTCAATGTGGGTCCCACGTCTACTATTCATCAACGGGTCCCACACGAAATCCAAAACTTTCAAAATCCAACCACATGCTTATTTCTAGCATCCTAACATCATATCCAAAAATGGTGATGATCCAACGGTCGGATCATCACGGATCTAACGATCCATAATCATTGCATAATTGATCGTTGATCAAACGATCTAATTTCAATAATTCAACGGTCCAACATGCTTATAATCTCAATATTAACCCCACGATCAAATTTCATGATCATCCAACGGTCGGATCTCTCGAATCGTAAATCGTACGATCCGATTAATCGGGTTAATTGACCATCGGTCAAACGACCGAATTTGACAAAAGTCAAAACACGAAAGTTGTTCGTATCGACGAAACAAGTCAAACGGAGCAAAGAACTGCTCCCGGACCGGCCGGACGCGCCGCCCACGCGCCGCCGCCGGCGGTGGTCAGACCGCCGGTCAAGGTGGTCCGATTGACACCAAATTTTACCAGAATGTAGATCACAACAATCCCAACAAGTTTGATAACTACCTCGAGGTCTGGATCGGAGTGGAAGTGGCCGGAATCGGTGTCGGTGGGTTTTTGATCCCAAAAAGTGCAAATCGTCGTTGCCGCCGATCTAGGCCGTGCCGCCGTGATCCACCACCATGGGGAGGTTGCTGGAGAGGAGGGGAGCAAAACTCAAGTCGTCCCGTCGTCGGAGGTGGCCGGAATCGTCGCCGGTGGCCGGAATCGTCGCCGGTGGCCGGGTCGACATTTCCCGATTCTGTCCTGCTCGATCCGCCGCCTTCCGCCGTGATCCGGTGGCAGGCACCACCACCGGTCGACCGGCGAGCTCAATCTGAGTCGGTCGGTGGCCGGCCCGTCGCCGGAGGTGGCCGGACGCGCCCGCACGCACCGGGTCGGGTCACGGGTCACCGGCGGGTTATCGGGTCAGCCTTGGGAGAATTTCTGAAATTTTCCGGAATTTTCTGGAATTTTCCGGAATTAAATGATTTTCCGAAAAATACCCTATATTTATACAAAATTTTCCAAACTTCCGAAGGCCATAACTTCTCCATACGATGTCCGTTTTCGATGAACCGAATTCCTACCAACTCGATTCGACGAGGTCTACAACTTTCATGAAGGAAGTTTTCCCAAATTCTCAACGGATAAAAAGTTACCTTAATTAACCTTGTGTAACTTTTAATTACTGCCGTAATTATCGTTTTACGACGAAAACCCCTAAAAATATGAAATCACACCATTTCACTTCAAATTTCACGAACTATTTAATAAAAATAATACGGAAATTTTCGGGGTATTACACGACTCTTAATCATTATGTTTTTTTTTTGTTTTTTTTGCGACTTTTCAACTTTGTTTTTTTTTCTTTTTTCTTTTCTCCAATTATTTATTTATTTATTTTTGCTAAGTTTTCTTCTTTGTTTCTTTTCTTTCTTTTTTTCTTTTCTCCACTATTTTTTTTTCTCAAATATTCTACCCTGAATTAAGAATAACTCAATATCTTAGTCTTTTAACTAATTATAAAAAAATTAGTATTTGCAATCAATTAGTAAGGTCTCATTCAAATTTTCTGTCTTTTAATTAGTTATAAAAAAATTATATTAATAAGGTCTCATTCAAATTTTCTATCTTTTAACTAGTTATGAAAAAAATTAGTGTTTCCAATCAAATTTTCGCAATTAGTTTAAACCACAATTAGTAAGGCCTCATTCAAATTTTCGCACCAAGCCTCCGGAATATCAAGACCGGCCGTAGCCTGTGTGTGTATATAAATATATGTATATATATATATATATGTACATATATATATCGAAGTTTCTGCAACACAAGTAAGTTGTTTTGAGACTTTTGCAGTGCGAACCGAAATGAAATGCAGGTCGTTCGACTGACATGCAAAATTTTGCAAAGCTAACAATTACTAATATGCATGCAATGATAATATATATATAGCTCGATCAACCAACATATATATGCAGTAAGATGTATACAAACCTCATATTTTTAAGTCCCCACCAAATGAAGTGAAATAGCGTTCCTCGTAAGGATGGGTCTGCCAAGGAACCAGATTGAAAGACATCAACAAACATTTCATAGTCAGATAAATTCTTTTCTATGAAGACCGGCCCTAGTTAGAAGAAAAGGAAATGACTAAAAAAAAAAGATGAAATTGTAACCAACTATGTCAAGATAGGTTTTGTATATATACATATACGTGTCAATTGATTAGATTTGGCGACAAAAGTAAGATGGAGAAAAAGATAGAAGGTTCAGGAATGAGGGAGCAGAAGAAACAAGAGAATACAAGAATAGGGAAAAGAAAAAAGAGAGAGGGGAGGAGAAGAGAGGAGAGAAAAAAGAAGAAGAAGAAGAAGAAAAACAAAATAACGGGAAAAAGGCTTGCGAACTCTCTCTACCGGTCTCTCAAGTTCTCTATGTCTCTCTTGATTCCATCGGACACGGCTGAAAGCTTCTATGAATTTGCAGAAAGAAAACCCAAGACAAAGAAGAACTGAGAATTCTATTAATAAACTGAAAGATGATCGAGCTTGATTAGTTACAAAGAAGCTGCTATTGCTATATATACTTAACAGTTGACATGGGTAATTTACCCTTTTTACCCTTAACATCCCCCCTCAACCATATGCTTGGTTACCAAGCATAATGGTTGCAAAACTTTAAAACCCAAAATTTACTTCTGTAGTCTGCATACACTGGTCTTCTGTTGGCCTCTAGAAGTCTATCCACAGCAATCCTCTTCAAATCTGGTAATGGTATAATGTAGCTTCCATTCACAATTCAATTCAAGCTGATAAGAGTGATGCGAACATCAAATTGTAGCCGAGAATGCGTGTTTTAACCAAGAGGAAAGAGGGGAAGTGATTGCCATAGTTCCATAGGCTGACAAGCATGCCTGCAGTTTTTGGTTGTGTGACCAGATTTCTTGCATACGTGACACTCAACATTGGATGTAGAAGCATCAGTATTTCTATAATAGCACTTGTATGCACCATGTCCAGGCTTTTCACAAATTTGACAAATAATGGAGCCACCAGAATTCTGATTCCCATTGGTGTTGTATCTGAGTCTGGGATTATCTCTGCCATTTTGATTTCTGTTATTTTTGTTGAAGCTACTACATGGAAAAATATGATGGTTGCTGTTGTTGATATCCTCAGAATAGCAAGGACTATTTGAACTGAAATTCCCATAGTTTAAAGAGTACCCTGCATTGTGCTGTGAATAGCTGCCTTGAGGATATCCTGTATTGTGCAGTGAGTAGCCACTATTCATTTGTGATGAGAATCCATCATTGGACTTGGAGCTCCCATTATTCTGAGGATAAATGCCATGTTGTTGCTGCTGTTGTGAACTACCATAATGTAGTTGTGTTCCTCCATCACTTTGTGTCATGAAGCCAGTGGGTTGAGAAAAACAAGTATTGACATTTTGTTGGGTGTATCCACTGTATTGAGATAATGGATGCATATAACCAACATGAGTTGTAACAACATTGTTTTGTGCAGTATTCACCATATAGGTAGTATTAGGCAATGAGTTCACAACATATCCGGGACTAGAAGTATAATTGCTATTATGACAAGGATCACTTCCTGAAACCATTGTAGCTTTGTGAGGAAGCTGTATAGTTTTTGCAGGTTGATCCATAATAGACTCCTCATCAAGTAAAAAGGAACACAATTCGTTCATTGACATAGACGTAATCTGTGTTTTGATCATGAATTTGATAACCTTGTACTCATAGGGAAGGCCATTGGCAACAATGAAGCTAATCTCTTCATCAAGGATATTGATTCCAACAGTGGCTAATTGATCTGTAATGCCCTTGATATGCTCAAAATACTTGTCTATAGTGTCAGTACCCTTTTGAATTGTGTATAGGTTTGTCTTGAGTTGCATGGCAATTGATCTAGAGACACCGGCCATATCTCTCCCTCAAGGTTTTCCAAACTTCCTTTGAACTTTGGCTTCCAACCACATATGTCAATGCTGCACTTGATAGAGTGGCTGCAAGTAAAGGAATGACGGCTGTAATACCCCGAAAATTTCCGATTTATTTTTATTAAATAGGTCGTGAAATTTGAAGTGAAATGGTGTGAAATTGTATTTTTAGAGGTTTTCGTCGTAAAACGATAATTACGGCGGTAATTATAAGTTACACAAGGTTAATTAAGGTAACTTTTTATCCGTTGAGAATTTGGGAAAACTTCCTTCATGAAAGTTGTAGAACTCGTCGAATCGAGTTCGTAAAAATTTGGTTCACTAAAAACGGACATCGTATGAAGAAGTTATGGCCTTCGGAAGTTTGGAAAATTTTGTATAAATATTAGGTATTTTTCAGAAATTTCATTTTGGCCCGGATCTTTCCGGAAACTTCCGAAATGCTCCCAACGGACAGCCACCCTTCGCCAGCGCGTGGGGGCGCGTCCAGCCACCGACGGCGACGGCGTCGGTGGCGTTGGACTCGTCTCGTCCTCCTCGTCATTGCTCGTGAAGGTACCTTCCCCAGATTCTCGACGGAACATAGGGGATCAGAGCCGAACAGTTTCTGCCAAAAACAACAAGCTTGCCGGCGACGATTCCGGCCACCTCCGGCGATGAGACCGGTTGGGTTTTGCTCCCCTCCTCTCCAGCAACCTCTCCATGGCAGTGGATCACGGCAGCACGGCCTAGATCGGCGGGAGTGAAACTTTGCACTTTTTGGATCAAAAAACTTGTCGACACCGATTCCGGCCACTTCCACTCCGATCCAGACTTTGAGGTAGTTACTAAACTTGTTGGGATTGTTGAGATGTACATGCTGGTAAAATTTGGTGCCAATCGGAGAACATTTCTCCGGCGTCTGACCACCGCTGGCGGCGGCGCGTGGGCGGCGCGTCCGGCAGGTCCGGAAGCAGTTCTTTGCTCCGTTTGGCTTGTTTCGTCGATACGAACAACTTTCGTGTTTTGAATTTTGTCAAATTCGGTCGTTTGACCGATGGTCAATTAACCCGATTTATCGGATCGTACGATTTACGATTCGTGATGATCCGACCGTCAGATGATCATGAAATTTGATCGTGGGGTTAGTATTGAGATTATAAGCATGTTGGACCGTTGGATTATTGAAATTAGATCGTTTGATCAACGATCAATTATGCAATGATTATGGATCGTTAGATCCGTGATGATCCGACCGTTGGATCATCACCATTTTTGGATATGATGTTAGGATGCTAGAAATAAGCATGTGGTTGGATTTTGAAAGTTTTGGATTTCGTGTGGGACCCGTTGATGAATAGTAGACGTGGGACCCACATTGACCGACGGTTGACTTTTGGTCAAATGGTCTCGATTTAATAGTTCCGATGTCGTAAGAGACAATTGAGGAACATTGAATTATTTTGGAAGTGTATTATGCTAATTGGATATTGCATAATCATAGGTACTTAAGAAATGTGAAATGTATGTACGTTGATCGGTCATCGGTTACTAATTGAAGACGCAGCAGGAATTAGAGGTGAGTGAATCTCACGATGTTTTTATATATATAAATATTAATTCATATTGTGTTGTTTGTGAAAATAAATGATTACATTTATTCAAATGATTTTGTGATATACAATTAAATAAATAATTTAATTGATATATCGGCTTTGTGAATTTGGTGTTAAAACAATATTTGAAAATATTCATTGTATTGTTTTGATTTGTGGATTTTGTGAGAACACAACATTTCAAAAATATGATATTGTGTTTGCCTATTTGAATGATTTTGGACAAAGTAAATGGGTGAAAAATGGTAGCCCATTCAGTTAGAGCTCTAGACTGCATAATACTAATAAAGGATGGGAAAAATGGTACTCTCGCTTTATCCGTCCGTATTGTTTGATTAACTTGATGTATTAAAAGGAGAAGAAAAATAGTATTCTCACTTTTAATCAGGCGAAGTTAAAAATAACTTGATGTATTAAAAGGAGAAGAATCTCACTTTTAATCAGGCGAAGTTATAAATGAATTTTGTGTGAGTTTGTTGAAATTGCTTCTTAAATAATTGAAGCATTGATAAATGAATTACAATTCTTGAACAATATTGAATTGTATTTTGAAGTTTTTACTTCTTTAAAAATTGAAGTAATTATTATTATGATTTACGATTCTTAAAAAGAAAGAAATCATAATTTTGGGAAATGATTTTGGGGAAAGTTTATATTGTTTAATATTCTGAATTACCCTGGGATTAACATACACGTTTATGGGACGTGTGGGGTTAAAATACGTGGTATGGGACGCGTAGGTTCAGTATATTTTATAATATGAATTTTCGGGATTTGAATTGTTTTTGAAAAGTATAAGTTACATATATTTGTTTAAAACAAACTATATATGTATATTTTGTTAAACGGTTTAGGGTGAGTAAAACTGAGTTAACTCATACCAGCTTCGTAAGCTGACCGGGTTTGTTGACATAACCCGGTACACTATTCCACGGTGTAGGGGTTATACCTGCAGGTTAGGATAACCAGGAGTAAGCAAGGCTGCATACATTTTGTTGAATTATAGACTTCCGCTGTTTGTGATAAACTCTGTTGGATTAATTACTTAATATTTTGTAATATCAATTTATTATGTAATTTTTTGGTATGTAATATTTGACTCTAAAGAACGGGTCAACATTTACATACGTTGGGCATGGAGTATGTGTTGTTGTACTTGAATTAAAAGGAAAAAAAATTCTTGTACATATTTGTATTTGATATTCCATGTCGTCACGTTCCCGAAACGTATTGTAATTAAGGGCAAAATGTCTTATTAATTGATTTGAAAATCGGGGCGTGACAACGGCAGAATCGTTTTGCACCCAATTCATGTACTCCTCTGTCATATCAAACATAACCCTATCTTCTTCTCTTATCATGTGTCAAGGAGGACAAGGAAATGAGCCATCGATATATTTTAGTATACCACATCCTCTTAACAATGTCTCTAATAGAAATTTCCATGTCACATAGTTAGAGTTGTCCAAGCGGACTGGAATTAAACTGCAGAAGTTTGATATATAATAGACAATTGTGTAACAAAGTATTGTTATCCATGATACAAGGCAGCACAAAATGATGTCTTGATGAGAAATCAACAAGATTCAGCTTTCACCACTGAGGAACTCCAGTAAGTATTTGATGAACAAACTATCTAGAAAAGCTCTAATAACCTCCAACTTTCACTAAATGAGGCTGCAATCTGTGGCTAATAGTTATAATTCATGATTGTTCGTCTGGAAACAAAGAACAAGTACTAGAGACCAACCACGCTTCAATTATCCCAAATTTGCAGAGAAGTTCAATTCAACAGGACAAAGCTACACTTGTAAGAATCAACAAAAGATACACATTTGGAGTATCCCAACCCATATCGCCATATCATTGCAGATCCATATACTCCTTCAATGCAGACCCAAAAGTAGAATAAGAATATCCCAAAAATTGCAACAAAGTTCTAGTCTTCAACAAATTTCCACAATTATGAAATTAATAGTTGCAGGAATCAGCAAGATTGGAAAAATCTTCTACAATTCAAGATGGAGAGATGAATCAATCAAGAACTAATATCCCTAAATTCAAGGGTTTATAATAAGATTCAAAGCAAGAATTTCAATGTCACAACCAAAATGGTGGTTTGAGGAACAGCCATGATCGATTAATCGAATGAAGTATACGAACTCACAAATCACAAACTTGAAGCAAACTAGGGTTTCAAGAATCTCAATCTGGAAGAAAATTACACAAATCACAGAAACTGATATGCTTGGAAATAACAAAATCTAAAAGCGAATGATCGAAGAACTGAATGAAATCACCGAAAGCAAGAAACTGATACAAATTCAACAATCGAACTGAGATTGATTTCGAAGAACTACTTATCTGATGTTGACCAAATCACTGCAATCTTGAACTCAATTTTGAGAATACGAATGCTTCAATGAACAAACCGGAAATCTTTAATTGAATTCTTGAGCAATTGAGGTCCTTGATCGACCTGGGCTATGATACCATGAAAGCTTCTATGAATTTGCAGAAAGAAAACCCAAGACAAAGAAAAACTGAGAATTCTATTAATAAACTGAAAGATGATCGAGCTTGATTGGTTACAGAGAAGCTGTTATTGCTATATATACTTAACAGTTGACATGGGTAATTTACCCTTTTTACCCTTAACAACGGCCACCCAAAAATCACCATCCTTTTCGTTTATCACCAACCACGACCTAAGAAGGAACCTCTGATTCATTATGGGGTGGTCTAGGTCTTGCATAAGGAGATTGGTAGAATCATACAAAATCACGAAAGCACTCCAAACTTCCTCATCTTTTCTTTTAGTATTTCCCGATTAGGGTCAAGTTATATTCCAAGAAAACCTATGGATTATAGAGCTCCTTCACTCTTCTCTTCTGGCTTGTTCATTTGATCTGAGTCTTACGTACACGAAATTCATGGTATGATGATCAGTTGGGAACTCTCAATCTTTTGTTATTCATTTATTTGGGGTTGTTTGTTTTACCTTATATGCTACGATTTCTATTGTTTAGCACAGGTTGAATCATATTTGCTAAGTTATTATGTTTTATGTTCTTGAGTTTATTGCCTCATATAGTTAGATTTTCTGAGGGGATTTTATCTAAATCTACACATATATGCCTACACACTAAAATGATTTAGTGATATTGATGAATTGCCATCTTTTATAAAAATCCTTATGTATATGGATATGATTGTCGTTGAAATCTGATATCATTTGAGATCTTCTAGTGTAATTGCATTAATATTGTAAGGTAATTTGAATGGCAAAGACGCTGATGATACTTGCAAATTTTTTTAAAGTAAGGCCTAAGAAATTGATTCAAAAGATGTGAGAACCTGAATTGAAAGGAAATGATCAGTTAAAGTGTGAAATGATTTAATCCGGTTAGGCTCGGGGATCGAAATAATTAAGTAGGGATTATGCCTCCCTAGGGACAAAGACCCAAAACCTAATCGGGAGTGTGCTTTGTATGGGGCATGTTTGGTGGCCTTAATCCGAGAACTATATTGGGTTTAACTGGTGGAATAAAGAGGAAATAAAAAAAAAGCTTTTACAATTCTAAGACCACAATGAATGGGAAATTTGAAATCGAACTTGTTGGATTTGGTCGTTATTGGATTAGTTAATGTGAAATTTCTCTAATTTTTTGTTAGTCACTTCTTGGGGGTCAGGGCCGAGCCCGACCGGGACCGAACCAAAACTTTCAGGCCGTGCACAAAATGGGTCTTTGCCATTGTTGGGACCGAAGAAAACTCGAATCGAGAATTTTTCGGGCCGGATTCTCGAGTTTTTTGTATGAGAATGCCGGTAAATTAAGGACATGAGCGGCAATGAGCGGTGGTGCTAGGCTGGATCGAAGAGTGGAGTTAAAATACGAACTAGACTTGTGGGTGATCACAGTTAGGTCGGCATGTTATGAGGCGAAACCGGTTAGGTTCGGTTCGCACACCTCCACTGCGCCTCTTGGTGGGTGTCGAAAGATGATGGCCGAAGCTCGGGTGGCTCACCGGTGACAGTGAGGAGGCCGGAGAGAGTGAAAGTTCAAGTCATAGATAAATAGATAGAGAGAGAGAGAGAGAGAGAAGAGTCGGAGATATAAATAAGACAAAGAGTCCAGTCATTAATTGACATCGATCAGAGAGAGTCAGAGAGACGTTCCCAAAACAATAAAATAAGAGGGAAAATGTCGATCAGCTTTTAACATAAAAAAATAATAAAAATATTTACTAATTCGGGCTTATCGGGCATTCTGGTATGTGAGAATTGGGACCGAGGACCAAACCGAATTTATTATGTACGAACCGAACCGGACTAAACCAGCAAGTAAGTTTTTTTTAAGAAAACTCTCACCGAACTGTCCGTTATGGTCTTTTTTTGGGTTTCCAGTCTTTTTTTCCCACCCCTAGTACTAAGAGTGTAATAAAAGATTCTTAAAAAAAAGGGTACGTAATAATTAAAAGAAGAATTAGTACAAGCCCAATATAGGGTAAAATTAGTTAAGCGAGTAAAGATATCTCAATTTGATACTAAGACAGTAAGCATGACTCAAAGCACTGTATTCTTTTTCGTTCGACTAACTTTTTATCTCACATATTTTTCCTGGCCAGGTTTTGACGAGACAACATCAAGCACATCGTATACGATGACTGACTGCACTACAAGAAAACAGCTCATTTACGGCGTGCAAAGTGCGCCGTAAATGACTTTTTACGGCGTGCTTTTGCACGCCCTTATTGACCGCGCCGTAAATGATATATATTTACGGCGTGCTTTTGCGCGTCGTAAATAAACTAAATGCACGCCGTAAATAGTAATATTTACGGCGCACAATGCACGCCGTAAATGATCAATTACGGCACGCAATGTACGCCGTAAAAGACATCCAATGCACGCCGTAAATGTTATTTTAAAAAATAAAAAAAAATAAACCTATTAATTTCCTGTTGTTTCAATGTCATCCAAACATTGCAATAAAAAATATATTGTACATCCAATTACTTTGAAATTGAATTTATATAAAAATTGTTCAATGTACATACAATTGCTTTGTAAGCAATCACAAATAGTTACAATAGAAAGATCACAATATCCAAGAAACTGCAACTAGTATGGCAGTCCTAACCTAAGATCTTGCCAAAGTATATTTGAGAGATGCATCTGAGGAAGCAAGGAAGATGGCTCCTGGAAACGCACCTAATCAAATATCACAGTTAACAAAAAAACAAAGTGAGATTGACATAGCACTTATAAGATCAATGATATTAATAAGAGATATATCATAATCTGAATTCGATAACCATTGTGGTTACTACTTTCTAGTAACCCTCTGTACGGCTTGGTTCATATAATCCTTTACAGAAAACAAAACCAAAAAATTCATGGAATGGTCCATGCTCAAACAATGTGAATTAAACTTCACACTTAGCATTTCTATATTTCGTTAATATTTGGTGATAAACATTATTCAGTTGCAAGGACTAACCAACTTAATGTGATAAACAGAGACTATGAGAACCAACCATGCTCTTTACCATTTAAAAAGAGACTATGAGATAAACATTTAAAGTCATCTATACAAAACAAAGTTATTTGCAATATTCAAACCTCTTCGTTTGCCCCTGCTGCCATATTTTTTTGTCGAAATTCCTGCTACCAAATTTATAAAGGAATTCTTTAACCTGAAACAGAGAAGGGAAAAAAAAAATTATTTAGTAATCATGGAAGAATAAATTTCTTTTTCCATGTATTCCTCCTTTGCAATAACAACTAACCTCTCACTATACCTCCTGCTCATACTCAAGGCTCTACATTTCCTTTCTTTGAGGGGTTCAAGCTAAATTTCTTAATTGCTAGAGATAGTGGAGCTAAGTTTTAAAGTTCCTTCTAGAGAATCAATTGCTTAATGATTGAGACAGTACTTGAGCTATTCCATTATACAAAATTATAAATTTCAAATGATGAAATAACAAACTTACAGTAGATTTTTTAAAAACATCAAATACATTTGCACGTATTCATGTAACAGTAAAATATCAAAGATTTAATTATTGCCTTGGTGTTTGTTTCAAGCATGCACCAGTAACACATCACCTTAATTGCAAGGAATTTGATGTTTTTAGGGAGGATATCCCAAATTGATGCCATGCCATACCACTATCATATGCAACAGAAATGAGCAAAAGAACTAGCATATACCTGTGATCGTCATGGACATCTACCAATTGTTCATCATCTTTGGCTTTTGAAAAGGGAGGATAGAACTAAATGGAACATTGGAACAAACGAAGGTCACCCAATGAGCTGCTCAGAGAATTGTATCTGTAAACATTGAACATCTTTCAATAACGGAGTGACAAGAAATATAAATCGTCTGATTCTGAAACCATTTGATTCCCATTGACAATTCAAGGGTTTGTGTGCAGAACTCTACTGCTCTATGTAAAGCTACAAATTGTAGTCGAAGAGTGAAGTAAATTCAAAAGCTTCCTTCTTCAGAATACTAAAATCTGACCAAAAGGAAAAACAAATGAAAATGAAAATACAGCCTACTATTCTAAATTTCTAGATGACTACTGCAATACTTCTACCTCCGACACAAAGATCTCCAATAAACACAATGTACCGCAATCAATAAGCTTAGTTCCAAGTAGCTCTAATCTGCATATTCATAAATCACACTGAATACTGCACCATATAACTAGCAGCTTTCAAATCTAGCTAGCATTAGTCAATACCAATGAACCTTCCAATTCATATACACACGGATACGACAATACTAATATTGACAACTGAATTCTCAGAACGTAAATTGACTACGTCCCTGTCCAGACAATTAAGTGGATTTCCTTAAGTTATGGAACGAAATTCAATCAACAAACAAGCCAAACTCAAATGAACTATCAGTGACTAGAATCGAAATTTAGGCATTAGGGTTTGAGATTACAGATCTAAATAGAAAATGTAAAAACTGACCTCATGTGTTGGGCGTTAGGTTTTCAAATGAATGGAAAGAGGGTTGACGACATCGACGAACTCACATAGCCGAGTTCATCCCCACACTCCTCCTCACCGTTGTCGTCGTCATCGACCAAAAGCACCAGACCGATCCTTGTGACAACGTCAGACTTCTGCATATCCAATTTTGTGGAAAACAGTCCGCAATTGTGGAAAACTCTGGAAATCCAATTTTGAGAGGAGATTTTGAGATGCGAGAGAGAGAGAGAGAGAGAGAGAGCTTCGGGGGGGGGGGGGGGACTGGGGCGGAGAGTTTGACGAGTCCAGTCTTTAATTTTTTCTTTCTTTTTTTTCTTTCGAGACTGAGAGGGAAGTTTAATTAGTAGCCCAAAGTTTTGGCGCTCTTCAAAAGCACGGCGTGCAAGTAGAAAACGCCATTAAAGAAAAAAAAAATCAAGTTTTATGGCGTGCATGTGGTGCACGCCGTAATTTTTTTTTAGAAAAGTCTGATTTACAGCGTGTATTTATTAAACGCCGTAAATAAGTATCATTTATGGCGTGCAATAAATGCACGCCGTAAATCTTGCGTCGTGAATGATCACTTTTCTTGTAGTGCTGGTGATATACAAGGTGGGGTGTTATGAATAATATGTATTTATGTGGATGCCTCAATCACGCAAATAATTGACAAAAATTACTCTCTGATTAATTACCCATCATCAGTGTATGTAATTAACACAATTAGTAGACGTTTCATATTCTATTATAGTACTCATGTAATAATAAATATGGACCTCATGTCGATAGAATAATATACTCTCAATTATCCCTCTATTTTCTATGTCTCTTATATCTCTCCTTCCTCTATCTATTCTCTTCATTCACAACAAGCTGGGTTTAATTTGGATGATATTGCTTAACTATTCCATCAGAGAAAAACATCAATAAATCAAGATGATTTAATAGCAAACCACACTAATATTAATTGTACTAATTAATATTAGGTATCATCAAATTACAATACCAGTGTAATTCAGTAGCACCATATTATACATGTACAATACAGCAATGTAGTGACATGCAAGGTAACTAGATTATTATTGATACAAACGTTCATAATGTTTTTATTGCCTGAACTTTCACCTTCCAGTAAGATCAATACGTACGTACTACTTATTGCTAATTCATGCCAAAGTTGCTTCCTAAAATTGAATTTATGTCATCACTTGGTATGGTTAGTGGATATGGGCTATCAGTGGCCATTGGTATAATAAGGTTAGTGACTCCACTGTTCTCTTCAATCTGCATGCGAAAAATATAAATATTACTTGGTGATGACTCGAGTGAAAAAACAAATTAATAGCATGGTTTCTAACTAAAAGAACCTGAATGCGAATTTTTCATTACCTTGTCTTGAAGATACTTATTTGCAGCTGTCAGTATTCCTTCCTTCAAAACATGAATATAGTTTTTGTGAGAAACTAAACCATTAATTAATTTAATTATAAGGCAACAGAAAAAGTAATTAAAGATACACTACTGAAGTGAAAAGTGATCAAAACTTACTGAATTCCTCAGCAGTTGAATCTCTTGGAGCAAAATGTCCATCTGTTGTTTATGAATTGACCATATAGGCTTAGAATCAATTTACCTATTTATATATAAATTATTCATGAAAAAAAAAAACTCATATAGGTACCTTTGCTGAGCGCACGTGGTAAATCCAAATTTCAAGATATTTTTCGAGCACTTGAAGTTCATCCAAAGACATTGTCCCAGCACCTCCTCCAAACATATACCTGCAGTAGTGTTTTCACATATATAGGATTTTTATTCAAATTGTGTTCCAAAACTGATTTCCTTATATATTCTGAACATATTTAAACTTCGAGAGGTTGGCTCATTATACCTGAGACCTTTCTGCAGTATTTCAATCTCCTGTTTCAGCATGTTGATCTCCTTTTTTGCATCCTACATGCATCAATAAGATTTTAAAGGAATTAAATTTATAGATAGCAGACTAATGCATTACACATATACATAAACTAGGTTTGGCACTCTTAAAACGGGACTGGATTGCTACGCTTGGCATTATGTTGTTAGACCAGAAATCTTCAAAGACTTGAATGTTCTTGTCGTTAGTATTCGATTATTACTCAGATAATTTGAATGACTCATTATTTGATTACAGTTAAGGCCATGTTCGAAGGGAGCCCTGCCTTAGTATAGACTCCCGCTAAAGGTTTTATATTATATTTTATATATATATAGGCCTCAAATTTGGTCGAACCGAAGAAGTTTGTTTTACTAAACTCTCGAGTTTTCTCTAGTTTTTTTGTCTAAACACTAGAGTAAATGTCTAATACCTGGATATTAAACCCTAAACAAGTGGGCTAAGAGGGTACTAAATTCGATCACTTGAGCACTACGCAAAGCCTCATTAATTCTACATATATGGTATACGTCCGCATGCATGCATGCATGTTAATTACACACCCCATAGATATAATTATAAGTTTGTTAATTTGTTTTGTTACTTATCGATAAGCTAGGGACTCAATGAAGGCAATAACTACGTGTTTGCACTACATACAGAGACATAAATCAATTATTCTGGTGATTTTTATCCACTACATACAGAGACATAAATCAATTATTCTGGTTGAGAATTCAACTATACCAAAAGAACTATCTAATAATTATATATTATTGATGTGTGGAGCTACCAGTCTCACACGCACTGAAATTTATTTAATACGATCTATGGACAAACCATAAAAACATGGTTGAAAAAGAAAAGCGAAACAAAAAGTTGGTCTGACAGCTGATACACATGAGATTCTTATATAGTATGACTGTGTAAATGATCGAGATTCTTGTTATAGGTGTCATGATGTTAGATCCAGATCCTCTCCTTAGCTAAGTTATCTCTTAAGTTATCTCAACTTTTCATCTCAGCCTTTCCTTCACAATCTAAAGGTCACTAGTTGTCCAGCTCGGCAAATGACTATTAATCTCATTGCCTTATGAGAATGGAGAAGGAGAAAAACATGCGTAGAGACTGGAAAAGAGCAGATAACGGAGAAAAAAAACATAATTTGTCTTTAAAAAGTCAATTTTGTGAAATTAATTTTTATTTGCTGAGTTAGACAACTAGTGACCTTTAAATTGTGAACGAAGGGCTGAGATTAAAAGTTGATGTAACTTAGGAAAGGATCCAGATCCCATAATGTTTGGCCTTCCAAACTATTTTGACATAAGAAAGATATAATATTGGTGCCTATGTCTTATTTTCTCTCTTTTCATATTGTGGCGAATAAGAGTGTGCACTGTATGTCTGTATGTGTATTTAATTATTTTTTCTAGTCTTGTAAGAATGAATTACTCATAATTATAACCAGCATCTGATGCTACCTGCACTAGCTTTCTAAATAAATTATATTGCCCTTTTAATCATCAACATTCGTTTTATATGTAGTTGATAAGTCCAGCTTGATACTTTGCTGTGTAAAACAATAAAATAAAACAAAAATAAACAAGTAAAAAGTAGTAAAAGAGCTGAGAGAGCGATTTATATATATCGTACCAGAGTCTGTGTTTCCATGGCTGTTTCAGCCTGAGGTACTCGAGCAGACTTCATCTTCATGTACCTCTCAATAAGCCCTTGCATGGTTCTAGCATAATATGCAAACATTTAACAAACCAATTAAGTTCCACAAGAAATAACTAATGCAAAACCTAGCTAGCTAGCTAGCTATGAAATTAACAATAGAGAGATAGCTAGAGAAAGACCCTTTGGTGGCTAGTTCAAAGAGCTTTCCATGGGAGGAGTAAATCAGAACTCCTATATCCGCATCGCACAGCACAGAAAGCTCCTTGGCCTTCTTCAGGAGCCCTGCTCGGCGCTTGCAGAAGGTAACCTGTCGGTGCACCGGGTTCTCGATCTTCTTCATCTGAACCTTTCCACGAGCCATATCGATCGGTAGATTCAACAAGAATCTAAATTACTAGCTAGCTAGCTGCTACTTGACTTGTACAATCTAGCTAATTACAGATGGAGTATATGGTTTGGTTTGGTTTGATTAATTTGGTGGCTGGCTTTTCTGTGCAGCCAACCTCCCACTAGTTTGAACTAGCTTCGAGGTTGTTGCAGACCCTTCTCTCTTAGAACAAGCTTCTCTGAGCGCTTAATTGCCTCCAACTATATGGAGGGCTGATCAGTGTTTATATACCTCACCTGGATTCTTTTCTATCTCCTCTCAGGCGCCCCCATAAGAATAATACTTAGTGATCGGAGCCTACTTTAACAAGTCACTAAGTTTTCTTTAAGGATTAATTAAGCTTAACTTGATCTTAGTGTACATAATTAAGTAATGTATCATGCTGTTTATCGATAACAGAATGTTAATCGATCCACTAATTCATATCTTTAATTAATGACATCTGGTCACATTACACACATTACCTGCACACATTGTCATATCAAGGCTAAATTGGCCATTTTGTATAAGACTATAAGAGTAGTGATTCTTCTTGAATCCAAAATTGATCACTAAACCACTAGATCTTAGGGTTCTTTGTATCGTGACTCGTGAGTGAGTAGTGCATGAACAATATATAACACCACCAGACACTTTCATACTTAGAATTGAAAAATGATCATTTTAGAAACCAAACTCACAAAAAGGCGATTAATTATAAAAATATTTACGTCCATCTTCTGTCAAAAGTCTACTAAATGTGTGTGTGTCATTGCACCCTAGCTAGTTTTTAGGGTAATTAGTTAAATGTGTCATTTCACAATGGCAACCGCGTGCCCAACGTACATGATCCAAATCACCTTCACCGCCACTTCATTATGACCTTAGCCACCCTGTGCAACCGCATACACCTCCCAAATAGAACGAGGCCGCGCGCTCGGAAGAACGCGGCCCCAACCACATCAACAACAAGATTAATGTACTTATGATCGACAGAAGAAGGATCAAGGTATATGCCATCAAATTAATGCACATCCAATTGCCACTCTTTATAGGATACAGAATCATTTCCACTCTTTATAGGATACAGAATCATTTCTAGCCTCTAAGGTGATATCGAGTGGGTAATCGATCCCAAATTAAATATGTACGTTATAATTAATTTGGAAGTGATGGAAGGATATGAGTGTAGCCAACGTGAAGCGCAGAACAAGCTAGCCGATCTCTAGCTTCTTGTCCCTTTTATATGTAGCCAACATTAGGGTATGGCTCCTCACCTCTGGATTTAATTAGGATCCAGGAGACCATACAACAACAACACCCTCAGGTGAAGGAACCAAAAATGGAAAAGTACTAGGTTAATACCCAACTTGTGGGACAATTGACGATGAAATCTAGTCAGCATGCAATTAAGTTTGGATCGATATATGCATGCCTTTTGATTCATGTGCTCCCCATAATCAATGAACCAATGAGCTGCCCATGTTACTGGCTTGCTTAACTTTTTCCCGGAATTCTGTGACAAAGCCCGTTGATCGTTTTGATTATTATCGATTTGTTTTTGTTCATCTTAACTTTGAAGCTAAGAATCTTGTCAAATCCCACCCGTTAAATAAAAATTGATAAAAGGGAATCTTCTACTTTGACATCTAGGATTGTTGGCTGTGCATGAAGGTGGCTTAAATAGCCGCCACGTGAATGACATAGCTCTTTTCCATTGGCTGACATAGCTCTTTTTCTCAGTGTAAAGCTTAATTGGATTCGAAAAATCTTTTGCTATAACACCACTAAGCCACTTAGATTTCAAGAGTTAAAGTTTAGAGCCAATCGAAATAAAAAATTCCACTAGGAAAAAAGAGTATTTCTTTGATCCAATGTGAAAGGGTTAAAGATGGTGAATCTGGAGTAAACTGTACAAACTCGGGCATTGATATATCCCAAGTTTATTTCATATTAAAATTAATAAAATAAACTCGTCGAAAATTTGTTCAAATTCTCTCTTATTTAAGTTTTATGATAGAAATTGCATGCATGTATAGTTTCTAACTCATTCTTTAAAGATAGTCTTTGCAAACCAAATTGATCAAACCAAAAATTTTTTAGTTATTCGGCCGTATCGATCAAATGAATAAACGGTTCATCATAAAAAAGTTAAATTTCAGAAAAACTGTCAATTTTGTTTAATTTAGTAAAATGAGTTAAAGAATTCCGATTTAATCATTTTTCAAGTGATTGTTTGTAAAAAAAGAAAAAAAAACCATTAATTTATTTAAACCACCACTGCAATAGTTGTTCTCCATCAATCTTTTTGTACTAATACTTTGAAGAATCAATTAGGAATGATGACCACATATATGGATGGAAGACATACTAAACAGCCATGGCCGAGAAATAGAATTGGAAATTTTGCTTTGCTCTTTTAGTAGAATTGTACTAGCTATAGTCTTTCGGGTCAAAAATGTTGCAAGAGAAAGCCAAATATTGCGGAGATTACCCTAAGAGAATGTTGACGGACCAAGAAGTGCAATATATTAAGAGATTGCAAATAATTAAAGTAAAGTAACCCTACTGGAGAATGGAAAAAAATTTCTATGAGCCCGTCACATGTGTGACGGGTCTCAGTCATTGGTCAAAAAAATGATTGTTTATGTTTATATTAATTTTTTAATGGGAATGGGCCAATCAGTGCAACAGGTCACACAGTGACCGTCACACTGAAGAATTGCTCCTACTGAATGCCTCTTCGTATATATATAGAGTTATAGACACTATTTGATTGTTGGGTTGATCAGCCTCGTTTGGCATTGATGCTAATAATTTGTCGTCAAAACTTGCATTGCATGCATTTCTTCTTTCATCTATGAGGACTTTCAATTTTGGCGATAAACAACATATTTTATGCCTCGATCGAATAATCATATCATGGCTAGCTATATTCAACCAATAAACAACACAATTAAACAACAATTCTGTGCAAAAAAAATATGGTGGCCGGTGGCAGGATAGAATCAATTAAGCTGGTGTCGAACGTCAAGCTAAGTCTAAAAAATTAGTGGGGACGGAGATTAATACCTCATCATTCCAGTCTGAGCAGTAAGATGCATAGACTACTAGAGCTTCTGAGTACGTTCTTTAGTTTTAATCTCCGGTTTCAGGATCCTACGTACAGTCTATTTTATTTGCGCTATAACTAGTAAAGCAAGTGTAGTTGCTTATTAGTGATTTTTTTTGTCGTATTCTTTAGGGTTAGTCATTATTGTAACTTCGCTTTAATCAATATATTTTGTTGTCTTTTGTTAAAAAAAAAAGGTAAAATACCAATAGGTACACATTTTCACTTTATATTTCCCACTAGGTTTTGGGAGTTTTTAATATTTCCCAACAGATATTAGTTAGGCTTTTTTTACTCCCAACAAGGACAAAAATATTGAATGGTGATTTTTTATGACACTTTTGCCCTTGGCGTCTGGTTTTAAGGTCGTGGAGCGTAAAGTGTTGGAGCAGAGAATAGTTGGTGATGCTGTGACGATCTGAACTGGAGGAATAGAGCGGCGCTTTGTGATGGCTAGGCTGGGTGCCCAGAGACATTTGAGGTGACGGCGGCGGTTGTTTGCGGTGGATTGAAGAGCTGGAAATTGGCTGGACCGTGAGCTGGAAGCTGGGTTGCGGCTAAGATCGGATTGATGAACGGAGGTGATGGAGGAGCTAGGATCGTGGAGGCTGCTACGACGGCTGGCAGAGCAAGGCGCGGCAGAGGCTGGGCAAAGGAAGATTCGAGCTGGGCTTAGTGAAGGCGTGAACTGCTGTTGAGGTGAATTGGTGTTGGTTGTTGTTGATTCAGAGTGAGAATTGAAGAGAGCTGTGAGGAGAGAGAAGTACGGTGAAGGTGGTCTGTGATTGGCAGAGGCGGAGTTGTTCCCAGAGAGAGAGAGAGGAGATGGTGGTATGGTGGTGTGGTGTCTTGAGGAAGAATTATTACTGTCATTCACTAATTGTTAATGGCATCAACTAATTGTTAATGGCATCAACTAAGTTCACCAACACTTTCGTCAGCTATGGCAAATCTTATATATCCCAATCTATACATTTGTGCTCGCAATCATTTTCAGGCAGGAGGGTAATCATATAAAATTAGCTAGGAGATCGATGATGTTGTGTACTTGATTTTTTTTGTTTTTTCTTGTAATTGATTCTAAATTAATTAATAGGATTGAGATCAAGCAGTCAAGCCAAATTGTTGGGCACTATAGTATCAGTGTCTGAGCATTTGTAATTATCCTTTACAAGGGCTTAGTAATCTTAAAGCCTTCATCCCCATCCAACTTCCTCATCATCTCACAGCAGTCAAACTCAAAGTGGGTTTTTGGAGGTCTTATGTTTACTATGTCCTACCTTTTGTTCACGTAAAATATGCACACATCACAATTTATTGGAGGCTTTGTAAATCTTGATTGTTACTGGTCTAACATGAACAATTCATTGTTTATATTGTTTTTACAAAATATTTTATTGACCTTAAATTTTCTTGGAACTCACAACCTCTCCCTTGACTCTGCGGCTGAGAGGCGAGATTACTCTAAGGCGTTGGAAATTCAAGCTCGAGACCGATACGACATTGTTGCTGCACTGACGTTCTCGTTGTCGACCTCAATAAAATTTTATTGACCTCAATAAAACAGTTTATTGACCTCAATAAAATACCCAAAAGTGATGCTTCTTTGTTCTTTCCCTCCTACCACAGTTTATTGACATCAATAAAAATTTATTGAGGTCAATAAAATACACAAAGGTGATGTTATTTTGTTCTTTCCCTCCTACTAGCTACCTCAATAAAATTTTATTGACCTCAATAAAACAGTTTATTGACCTCAATATATAAAATTTTATTGAGGTCAGTAAAATACACAAAGGTGATACTCGTTTGTTCTTTCCCTCCTACTACCTCAATAAAACAGTTATTGACCTCAATAAAATTTTATTGATGTCATAAAATACACAAATGTGATACTCCTTTGTTCTTTCCATCCTACTACCTCAATAAAATTTATTGACCTCAATAAAACAGTTTATTGACCTCAATAAAATTTTATTGAGGTCAATAAAATACACAAAAGTGATACTCCTTTGTTCTTTCCCTCCTACTACCTCAATAAAATTTATTGACCTCAATAAAACAGTTTATTGACCTCAATAAAATTTTATTGAGGTCAATAAAATACACAAAAGTGATACTCCTTTGTTCTTTCCCTCCTACTACCTCAATAAAATTTTATTGACCTCAATAAAACAGTTTATTGACCTCAATAAAATTTTATTGAGGTCAATAAAGTACACAAAAGTGATGCTTCATCGTTGCTGCAATGGTGTTCTCGTTGTCGACTTCAATAAAATTTTATTAACCTCAATAAAACAGTTTATTGACCTCAATAAAATTTTATTGAGGTCAATAAAATTTTATTGAGGTCAATAAAATACACAAAAATGATGTTTCTTTGTTCTTTCCCTCCTACCACAGAAATATACGTTTTGTCAAAAAAATTATTGAGGTCAATAAAATTTTCAGTGGCAGTTTCGTAATTTTTGTAAAATGTATAATTCAGAAACGTAAATTGGTCAATTAATGGACCGGGGAGGCACCGCGTTTTTGCTCTGTCCTTGATGGTAAATATTTGTCAAAATTTGTCCTTATGGGTCAAGAACCCAAAAAAAAAATCAGTAAAAAAAAACTGACGAAAGGTGACTGATAAATCAATATACACCAAAACTATCTTTCTTTTTTTGCAGATGAAAGGTGACTGATAAATATTTTGCTGGCTTTCTTTTTTGGTTAGAGGACCATTTTGCTTTATTGATAATTGGATGCACCAAGAAACAGTACTGTTCTTCTTTGAAGGTGACTGTTAACTATTTGATTTGTTTAGTTATACCTGCCTAACTCTCTTTCTCAATTGTCTTCTCTGACAAAGACCAGGATACTCAGTGAGACATCACCAAAACCAATTCTATAACACCAACTGCACTAAGCCCACACATTACAATTTCCTTCATTAACTGTACATCCATCGTCATATTTGTAAAGAGTTTCACATGCATTCCTTTACCAAAAACCCCTTTAATTTTAATTTGATAGTGCGACAGAAAAAAGAAAGGCAATTTGAGTTTTTTAGATATATATAGTCATGGATGACTATTATTTCCAGAGAGATACAATCAAATTAACTAGCTAGTTAGGCGAGAGAAGCAACCGTTTCTTCTCAAAGTATAGATATGTTTCCTAAGCTAGCTAGCCACTTCTTGAACATATAAAAGGGCATTTTGTACTCTATAGTTGGTAAATTAATGGTGAACATGGAGGTGACTATTATTTCCAGAGATACCATCAAACCAGCAGCTGCTTCCTCTTCACTTCATCACCACCAAAAACCTTACAAACTTTGCATCTTCGATCAACTCATTCCAACAACTTATGTCCCAATGCTTTTCTTCTACCCCATCATTGACTCGAACTTCAATGTCCTCCAAACCCTAGCCCACTTGAAAAACTCACTTTCACATACCCTCACTCTGTACTACCCATTTTCCGGGCGGACCAAAGACAACCTCTATATCCATGATTTTGATGCAGGTGTCCCCTACCTCGAAGCCCGAGTCAAATGTAGGATGTTTGAGTTTCTTGAGCTTCAAGAAATCGAGTTGCTCAACCAGTTTGTTCCATTCCATCCATTTCGCAAGGAAAATGAATATGATCATGATCTGCTGCCCTTGATAGCATTTCAAGTCAGTGTTTTTGCTTGCGGTGGGATATCAATCGGGATCTCTCTCTCTCACAAGATCTTTGATGCGGAAACGGCAAATAGTTTCCTCAAGTCCTGGGCTGCTGTGTTTCGTGGGGATCATGAAAAAACAATAACATCATACCCTAATCTCTCCCAAGCGTCGTTAACTTTTCCAGCAAGTGATAATGTACCACAAAAATATCTAGCTTTCATGGATAGAATGTGGTTCGAGGGAAAAAACTATGTTACAAGGAGATTTGTGTTTGATGCTAAAGCCATAGCCACACTACGAGACCATGCAAAGAGCGAGCTCGTGCCCAATCCAACACGCGTAGAGACGCTAACTTGTTTTCTCTGGAAACATGCAACGTCTGCTTCTAGACGTGGTTTGACAGGTACCAATCTCATACGATACGATACGAGTAAGGCTGTTGTACATACATGATTTCTCTAGAGTATTTTGAGGTTTTGGATATTTCGATCCATTAGCATTGACATTTAATTCATTGCTTCTTGGACATCAACATCAGGACGTGCTTCACGAAGAGCTTCCATAGTAGCGCATGCAGTGAACTTGAGGCGGCGACTGAAGCCACCAATGTCAGATAACGCCATTGGAAATCTATTTTGGTGGGTTACAGCAGTCTACAACCCTACTAATGAGGCAGAGAGTACTGATCAGTTATGTGATTTGACGAAGATTTTACATGAATCTCTCAAAGGACTTGACCATGATCATTATTTGGAAACATTGCGCGGAGAAGAGGGACTTGGAGCCATTTTTGAATACCTTGATCAGATGCTGGAGGGCATGCATTCCCTCGAGTCAACACCAGAAATTTATGCATTTACTAGCTGGACTAACATTCTCCATGAAGTTGATTTTGGATGGGGGAGGCCATTTTGGATTGGGGTAATGGGGAAAGTTGGACCTGCCTTTAGGAACCTCACTGTGTTCGTTGAAACACAACGGGGTAAGGACATTGAAGCGTGGGTGACCTTGGAAGAAAAGCAAATGACTATATTGGAAAAAGATCCTCAGTTGTTAGCATTTGCTTCTCCAAACCTATGCATTTGAAACTTCTGCATGAAGTGTGTATACACGTTCGTGTATACAAATGTGATATATATATGTCATAAATAAATATATTTATAATTATATATATAGTTGATCCTAGCTAATAGTGATCTAGTGATAAAATAAATTTTCGAGGGTAATATTACTGCATTACAATGAAGTGCCATATATGCATGTTACATGGTGCCAAACTGTTGATCCCTAAAATTGAAACCAAAGTTTAGATGACCTTGTCGAGATTGAGGTTGGCAAACCACCATATCAGCTCAGTATGACCAAGCGGTGCACATTTTGCCTCATTTAATTGTTGGTGTTAAAAGTTCCAGTGTTATTCATCATAAAACATAGTAACACAAGAAATTTACAATGATTCACCCAACTTTGGTTTTTAAAGTTTCACTAGTGAATAAAGAAATTAAAAATAGATTATAAGATGTCTGATCACTTATAATTCATATCCCCAATTAACCCAGCTAGAGTGCGCAGTCATAAGAATACAAGTGAAAATGAGATGGAGAGCCTAAATATAATGGAAAGAATTTCTTAGGTTAGAGAGACATCCTTATATAGAGGGGTGAGATGTCTATTTTCTTGTAGAAATAAGTTTTCCCTATACTTCAAGAATTAGGGTTTTTTTTTGTAGTGAGGACCAAGTTAGAAGTTTTCTCCACGTCTATTTTTTTATTAAATTTAGCTTTGGGCTATTTGTCGTCAGCACGGCTCATGACTAAGTAACTACCCTATCGATAAAATGAACTATGTTACCATTTAGACCAAGAAAATTTTTATTTCATGTTTTCCCAAGTTTATTATATATATATATATATATATATATATATATATATATATATTTGAGTAATTTTTTGCTAAAACATTGTTGCAATACAAAATACTTTCTACAAGCTCAGTATCACACTACTAGAAATAAGGCCTATGGCCACCCCATTAATAGCCACCACCAATAATTCGGTGGTATTTATGGACATAGGCAGTCAATAGCCACGGTTGCTAGCAAAAGGACCCTTAAGAATTAATTGGACACGGCAGTCCGTTGCACATGAAAGTTTTAATGATTAATTAGGCACGGACATTGATTAATTAGCCTCGGTTGTCCGTCGCACATATTTCAGTTACAAATAAAATAAGCTAAATAGTACTCTTGGGCACTATTAGCTAGGGGCGGGAAAAAAATTTAAGTGAGAAATCCAGTAAAGTCACTCTCTCTCTCTCTCTCTCTCTCACATCTCTCTTCTCCGCCTCTGCGAAATCCAAGGCCAGCTTCCGGCCATTGGTTTTTGACGCCGCCACCACCAATCGAAAGAGGGGAGGACGGCAAACTGAACCCGACCCATACCACCGCCATAAAGATCCGTCCCCAGACGCCGCACGCGCACTCTCCAAAGATGTCGTCTCTACCATTCTTCGATCTGAAGCGTCCGGCCAAGATCGAGCTAGACCGCAATCAGAGATAGGACCAGCGTCCAACAATCCACCATACCCCAAGGTTCCAATCACCACTTCCGGCGGAGGATGACGCACGCGCCACCTCTAGCGCATGAACCACCTAGACGCCGCCGTCAAACATCGCCGACCTTCTTTTCTTGGCCGCAGTTGCAGGCTCTTGCACTTCTGCTGTTTCGGTTAAACATCTTCCGGTGTCCGCCGCTCCACACCACCACCAGAAATGGAAAGAGGGCTCGACGATTTGCCTAAATCCGAAGATTTTATGGTTTGCTATGTTGATCGAGGTCTCGGGAATTTTGCTTGTGTAACTTATATTGAAAGGGTAAAGACCTAACGACTCTACTGGGTTCTAGTTTTGAGTTCCATAATTTGCAGTTAATTATTATTGATGTGTTGAGGTTTGAGGAGGTGGAGGTAAGAAACAAGCCGAGAGCATATTAGTTTTGGATATAATTTTGATTCTAGGTACCCTAGCAATAATTGTTTGTCTTCAATCTTGGCATAGTGCTACTGAGTTTATGAGTTTAGGGGGCTTCTTTTAATAATGGGTTATTAGTTCAATTTGATAATGGAAATAAGTTATTAAGTTTAAGGTTTAATTTTGATTATATGGGCAGAGGCTATTTAATTTATGGTATTGATGTCTTGTTCAGTAATGGGTATTGGGTTCTATTTGGTAGTGCAAGTTGTATATAAAGCTTATAACTTGAGGGTTAATTTATTGAATTTAAGGAGTCCTCTTTTGATGGTGACCCTCGAATTCCTTAAAATTTTCAACTCGTATTTATTTCCCTATTCTATTTCACAGCTTATGTTAGCCACGCTTTCATTGGGAAGATGCCTAGTGGTGTGATACTGTTGTGTGCTTATATATCTGATATTAGTTTTAGTCTGATTTGTGTTACCTAGGAAATTGGAGATTAGGTGCAAATTTTGATGGCAACTGGCTACTTGAGGTCCAGCATCAAACAAGTTCAAGCTTTTTAATTTTCTTTGTGATATTACTGTTTGGACTTGGTTTGCTAATTGCTAATTTGCTATGTTATTGATATCTGAATGGGTTCAGGACCTGGATGTTCATCAATTGCTTATGGGGAGGCAGAGGAAATTGGCCCATTTCATATTAAGGCAGATGGGAAGACACTGTATTTGAATCCTTACTCTTGGAATCAAGGTAATGAAATGAGTTTCTCATGAGCTTGTTAGTGAAGGTTTTTAGTACTAGTTCTGATTTTCTAGTAAGGTTGAGGTTGAGGTTTGAGGTTGTATTTTACCTAAGAATTCCTTATGTGTGAGCAATAGTGTGGTACTTTCAGTGACTCTGGATTATATGATTTAGAATGATATAACCACTTGTTAGTAGTTCTTTGTAGTTATATTATATGCAAGCATGTCTAACTCATTGTACTTTTTTTGCAGTTGCTAACATTCTATTTATTGATTCACCTGTTGGAGTTGGTTTTTCTTATTCAAACACATCCTCTTATTTCTCTTAATGAATTTAGTTTTCTATTTTTAGTTAGTTAATTGATTATCAACTGCAGTGCACTCATTTGACAGAAAGTTACTACCAATTACTACTGCTTACTGTCTAATGTTAGACTCCAATTTGGTGACTTAATAACTCAGCATCTGTGTTAATTATTGTGGCTGATATTGAACTTTATGGGCAACAACAACAGCCAAGAATGCAACACTTGTTAGGTAATGAGTTCTGTCCTTTTGAAAATATTAACAACTAGGGTTGTTTTTGAGAATATATGTAATTAAGACAATATTAGATAACCAACTTCTGGATCTAGTTTTAGTTATGGCTGGATTGTTTTGTAAAAAAAAAAAACAAATTTCATTCTATGCAATTCCAATAAAGCTTAGAATGGAATTTGCTTTTGTTATATGTAAGTTGTGATCATAGATATATGGCTCCATTGGTTTTGTAATTTTTGCTACAAATATTTCTCTCCCATGATGGAGTTGCTATATAATATATTAGGAACATGTGCATTATGTTTATGTTTGCGCAAATGAGTTGATTTTATTTTGATGGGGCAGATGAATTTACATTTGTTTAAGCTTCATGGGCAGCTGCTGTTTGTTTTTTTTGATGAGCAGATGATATGAAATTGTTTGTGTTAACTTGATATCTTTTTCTCTTTATGATCTTTAGTGCTTTTGTGGTATGTAAAATTCAACGAGCGTAATTTTGTCAGGTAATTGCTCCTCAAAGTGCCAGCGGAGTGGTTCTTGATGCGCCTGAGGCTAGCAAGCTCTTAAGTGCAGTTGTAATTGCTTGTAATTTTGAATCGTCTTTGACATAGGCTGTTCCTTCACAATTAGTAGCCTGAAGTTTTTGAACTTAATATCATGGTGTTGGATAATCTATCTAGTTCATTATCTGAATATATTATTCTGACTCGTTATATCATTTTGAAACTTGGGTATGCAGTTTGTGGCCAGCATTTGTTCCGGTGCATGTTCCTGCTAGGAAAGCTTATATTGGTATCCAAAATATGGGAACAGTTTTTACTAGAAGATTTGAGGCTGATCATATTGGTAGCCAGGTTCCAGTTCAACTCATGCATTTGGAAGGATTATACAAGTTGTTTGTTTCTAAATTTGGAAGTTTTACCACAAGTCGTGTGCCATTTTTTTTTAGTTTTATATTTTCTTACTGCTTTACATTGGTCATGTGCTTATTCTGTTGAGGTTGCAATCACCACTATGCTTAGCAGATATAATGTTATGCTGTACTATTTATTCTCGTTGTTCCTTTTGTAGTTTTGTTCATTACCTCTGTTTCATTTGATAATGCTATAAGTAGGTGAAAAGTACAGTTTTGGTTGCTTTTTTAATTTTTTTATATTTTTGATAATGCACCGTTTGATACTTAAGTTTTCTTCAAGAGAGGCGAACTTTTTTTTTTTTTTTCTCTATGTTCGCAAGCGCAAATGCATATGTAGTTTTTCTCAATTGTATATGCATTGAGAGGAAACCAAAAACATTTTCAGTTGATTGCCTTCTGTTTTCAGCTTGCTATATGCATTGAGAGGAAGCGTCAATTGAATGAAGAATTTCAAGATTGTGTTGGAAGCATGGATCATTCATCTCCTAGTATGATGGAAATGCATAGCTTAGTTTGTACTTTGTAGGATAGGGAGATTTTAATATGATGTAATTTATTTGATTGTGTGATTATTTTTATTCTTTATTTGGTCTGATATAAAATATATCTGGTAATACTTTTGGAGTTTTGGTGGAATGATTTGTTGTAAAGAATTAAGAAGTGGAATATATATTGGGTTGTTTGGCTCGGCTTGATTAAAGCCTGGCTTGGCTTCAATAATTTTTTTTTATAAATTCAGTCCCATTTGCCACGGACAGATGAGTTATAATAATATATAAAAAAAACAGATGCTACTGTACACTGTCAGAATGGAGATCCGCAGAGCTTGTGAAATGATTACCCCATTTGCCACAGACAGATTATTTGGTGGTTAATTGATAACAATCCCAATTAGAGTATGTAAAATTAGGGTCGGACATGAATTTGGTCCCCAAAGACCAATAGCCACTGCTAGCAGTCCCTAATAGTGTCAATAGCCACCAATTAGTGGTGGTGGCTATAGGCTAGATTTCTAGCAGTGTCATTTGGTTTAGTGGTACCAGGCATGGACGAGTAGTCGTTGTGTATTATAGTTATGTAATAAAATAATTTTTTTACAATACAATAAATTTTAGATTTTTTCATGCCATGATCAAACCTGTTTTCTTTTATATATGTATACTGTACATTTGTTTGCTTGTAATTAACATAATCTAAAGAAGAAGAGAAAACAAGTCAATACCAAAAATAATTGTACTATGATCATTTTTGGTGTAATATTAATGCATTACAATAAAGTTTAGAAATGTCACTTGTTTTATATACTGCAGGGGGGAAAAATGTGATCTAAACAAGTCACCAAAGCTTTTAGAAATGGGTAAAAACCTCAAATGGTACCTGAACTATTGTGTAAGGTATTTTTTAGTACGTAAGAATTTTAGGAACCTCAAATGGTACCTGAACTATTGCATACTTACCTAATATGGTACCTCCATTACTTTTCTCGTTAATGGATGTACCATATTAGGTAACGGCATAATAGTTCAGGTACCATATTTGGTAAAAAAAAATTCGTAGGTACTAAAAAAAGCTTTATGCAATAGTTCAGGTACCATTTGAGGTAACGGAGGTACCATATTAGGTAAGTATGCAATAGTTCAGGTACCATTTGAGGTTCTTAAAATTCTTAGGTACTAAAAAAAACTTTACTCGATAGTTCAGGTACCATTTGAGGCTTTTACTCTTTAGAAATTCATAACCAAAGTACGTGCGTAACTGCGTACTGCCTTAAGGAACCGTCAAAAGTGGGTTAAAATTAGGTGTAAACCTATTGAACTACCCAAAAATGTGCACCATCTATCAAATAATCGTAGAACTATATAAAAACCCATAAAAATATGTAATAAAATTTCTAACTACGCTACTGAGCACCACATAGTAAAAGAAAAATAATGCATATATAACAGAAGGAACAAGAATATATATAAATAATTTATCTGGCCTGGGTTTTCAATATTTCTCAAATAAGATCAAGATGACCCAAGAATTGAAATGAAATTCACTCCTATCAGACCCGCTTGACCTGCAATGGAGATAAAGAGAGCAAGTAGCTTTTAAGTTGGCTGCAAACAAAGAAAGGAGCGAGGTACTCTTCTGTATTTGTTTTCCATTCTACCATGCACTCCAAACAAGACGTACAAATTAACAAATATATATAACAAAGAGGCCAACTCTCTATATTCTACTTTGTCAAAAAAAAACTCTCTATATTCTATTTCAATCAAATTGAGAGCAAACGAATTACGTACAAAAGAATTACTTCTCTTTCCAATTGGCCCAAACCTCCAACTACAGGAAACTCCAAACAAGAATTCCCAACTCAACACTAGAGGAATAGGAAGCTTAATTAATCATTCTTCCCCTTTTGTGAGTGCTCCAAATAATTGAGGTCGAATGACAAAAGCAGATTCTTTTGAGATAAGATGTTGTCACCTTTAAATAAAGGAGAATAAGATGTTGCCTCCTTTAATTGGTTGGACCACCCATGTCTACATGACTACATCATCCTCATAATTATAGCCAAGTAGTCCGGGACGGTTGTTTTCAGCCTTAGCTGTTATTTCGTTTTCTTCTACTTCTGTATTTGTATACATTTTGTAGTGGTGAAGAACAATTGAAGAAGGCAAAGAACAAAGAAGCTAGGAAAATGATGTACTGATATTATGTTTTTGGTAACTGTACAACCTTAATTGATTTTACAGACGAGCTAGAAAGCATGTATTTACACTAACTATGACTATAACTGAAAACTCTAACTTCTTCACTAGATTACTGACCCATGCATACCCTTGTATGATGAGCTTGACTTTCCTATTGACTCATTCGCTGACTTAATTTGACTTCCATTTCCAGTCATCACCTTAACACAGAGGAGAGGAGTCAAATCCTTAGCTAAAATGAATACAAATAATTAAAATGATTTCTGATTACTATACATATGTACGTACTAATTAGTTGCAGATTATTGACTAATTTGCATGGCAGAAATATTGCCTTCAATTCGCTGGACGACGATCTCTATGTTCTTCACCGAATCCAAGGTCTCCTTGATATCCCTTGTTTTCTGCAGTTCCAGTACATGCAAGAGCGTTTGAAGCGATTTTTCCAGTTGATGAAGTTGGTTGCTGTATCTATACTGACTGTAGAAACTCCAGGCACCAACCTTGGAGCACTTTCGAACCAATTCTTCGCCCTCCTCCATTTTCAATTTCAATCCCTGCACTTCCTCCGTTGGCTGATTCAACACCCTGTTATATTCCGCTATCTCGTCGATCACTGGTTTTAGACAGTCGAGCGTCAACTTCACATCTCTGACGAGGACCTTGAACATCATCATCTTCTCCACCACTTCTATAAAGCAGTCAAGCATATTAAGAAACACAGTACTGGGGCTGGAGCTGGAGCTGCGACCAAGGTTCGGGGAAGATTAATATTTTAGAAGATAAGTAGAATTGAAGAGATGCAAGAGGAGGAGTGAAGAGTGGGATGTGCGTCGGAATGTATATATATAGATAGATGTGGAACTTTCACAGAAGAGAAGAAACTTCGCTTACTCCGAAGACTACGCGCTTGACTATGCTGTATTTTGGGGCTTTTAAACATTTGTACTTTTGTAGGGTTGAAGTAAGTGGGCTCCTTCTGAGTAGCTTCAAGTTCCCTATCAAATGTGGCCAAAAAAACATTAGAATTTTCCTAGAAACTATTGGGCAATTTCTTCAAGTCGCCTTCCTAACTTCCTTCTTAATTTCATTGCTAACAACATCTCAAACAACTTTCTTACAAAATTCTTATTATAAAGACTTAAAAATTAAAATCTCTAAAAAATTTCTTCCGTAGTTCCAACAGAATATTAATCACATTCTCTATAATATATTATTTTTTAAATTTCAATAATGTAATCAAATAATTAATGAATAAAATATAATTTGAAAAAAAAATACAAATTTTCAAAAAATTAATTTTTTATAATTAATTTTAGAGAATCAAACTTTATCTCTATTCCCTTTCTCTAAAATAAGAAAAGGTTTATTTGCAAAGTGTTGAAATCTACACCGTTCGCTTTTATATTTTTCTTCACTTGAAGACAGAGGAGTGGTTCACACACGCAAGAAATTCGTGTGAAAGTAATGGCAACTCCTCTTTGCCTGTGCTTCAAGTGGGCTCCATATAGCTGGTCGTGTTGGTCAGCAAGCAAGACCTGCCTGAGGCTTGGTCGGTAAGTCATGCAAAGCTGTATGCGGTGCATGAGCACTTTTTTGTAATTGAAGGGCTGGGACAATTCGGGTTGTTCTCGGCAACAACAGGAACCGAAACCGGAACCAGAACAGAAAAGTTCGGTTCGGGTTTCGGTTTTTCACTCCAGAACCGAGTTCTAATTTCCAAAACTTTAATCTGACTTCGATCTCAAAATTGACCACCAAGATCTATCACAGATCTAACCCATAAACATCGATCTATCACCAATCCAACCCAGAAACATCAATTTATCACCGATCTAATATATATGATTGCGAAAACCTAATCTTCCTCCATGGTAGAAAATCCAGATCGCCCAATCGAAAACCAAGATCTCCAAAAGCGATCATTAGAGGGAGAAGAGAAGAAGAAGGAAGTAGAGATAGAGCACTTTCAGTTGCGATTAATGAAGAAGAGAATGAAAGAACTCAGAGAAGAAGAAAGAGAAGAAGGAGAGGAGAAGGACAAATATTGGGGTGCGTGCGGCTGAGAGATAGAGAGAGATGAGAGTGGGAGGATGAAAAAGTTTAATTTTAGAGGGAGAGATAGGATGTGTGGGTGAGTCTATAATGAGGCTATAGACTTCTCAAATAACAACTTGCCACATAATTATAAATAAAAAACAAATTAATGAAACTTAGAACCTAGAACCGAACCGATTCTACACGATTCGACCTGAACACTTAATTTTCAGAAACAAAATCACATTGAACCGGCAGGTTCGGGTTAGTTTTTCGATTCTTTTGGCACTAGGTTGACACTAGTGTGGTCTTAGGCCCAGTTTGGTATTGATTTTGAGGACCCCAAAAAGTGATTCTGGGGCTAAAATCAATTTTGAGAAAAAATTGGCTTGTTTGGCATTGTAAACAGTAATCTGATTTTGCCCAAAATCAATTCCCCCCACAGCTGAAATTGAAAAGCAGCAAGAAGCTACAATTTGTAGCTTTACAAAATAGCTTTTGCGGAAGCTCGGTCAAAAACACGGAAGGTGGCTGACTTTTAATGAAATTTTGCTAACCTGCCTATTTTATCCTTTCTCAATTCTACAAATTACATTGAAAATCCTTCCCTAATCCCTCTTCTCCGTCGCCATAATTTTCTGCGCCTTCTTCTCTTTCTCTCCACTCTAACTGAAACCCAGCGAGAGGTCAAGATCGGTCTTTTTTGCAATTCAAGATTGGTCTGGTGCTTTTCTGCAATTCAAGATCGGTCTGGGCTTTGGGTTGCTCAAACCAACGGCGACGGTGGTGTCGTGTTGCACGCGGAGGAGGAGAAGGAGGAGTCAAGCACGGGCTCGTGATTGCAGCGGCAGCTGCTTTGAATGAAGACCGGCGTGTTCGAAGGCAGCCCGCGACTGGGCTGGCCTGATTGATGTTGGCTCAGATGAGCAAAGAATAGCGGCAGTGGTGAAGGCAGTGAGCTTCATGGCGGTGGGCCAAGCACGGGCCAAAATTACAGGTCACGTTGTTGGGGTCTGGGATCGGCAGTGATTGCCATGGGTGCCGAGAGTAAATGGAGCAGCAGTGGGCTGCTTTGTTCAGCTCTTCAATGGAGGTTATGTTTGAATTGAGAACTGGTGGGCAGCGGTGGAAGAGAGCAGGTTCAAGGGACTGCCATGGCTGGAAGCTTTGGTGATGAACTGATGATGGTGGTGATGAATTGTGGTGTTAATTGCTTGTGATTGTGGGCTTTGAATTGTGGTGATCTGGATTGGAATTGATGGAGAGCTTGTGGTGGTGTTAATGAAGAAGAGAAAGGGTGGAAGCAGGTGGTCGGCGGCTGGAATCCCATTGGGTGGTGAAGCTTTGTCTTCTTCCTGCCAAAGTCAAAAGGAAAAAGAAATAAAACAAAAAGAAATAATTAATTAATTAATAAATGTATGTGATGATAAATAAGAATTTGAGGTGATAAATAAGAATTTGAACTTAAATATTATATTTATAAGCATTTTTAACATCTATGTCCATTTTGGTAATTATATACAGTCACAACACTTTTCATTGATAGTTTACCAAACACCGTGAAACTGATTTTCGTACTCACAACACTTTTAAAAATCAGTTTACCAAACACTAAACTGATTCTGCCCACAGCAATTTCAAAAGCAATTTTACCCACAGCAATTTCAAAAGCAATTCTGCCCACAGCACAGCAATACCAAACTGGGCCTTAGTCGGGTTAAAAGACCCCAGTGGCCCAGTGCATTTGCTTTTAGAAAAATTGTTAGAGCAAAATAATGTCTATTTAAAAAAAAAAATTACCTAGAAAACAACTTGAAGCAGTTGAAATTCTCTAAGGGGGGTGTATTGTATATGGATTTGTATGGATTTTTTTTAATTCACAGACTTTATAGACTTCTGTTCATTTCTTTAAAGTCACAAACTTTTATCACAGACTTTTTATTGATTTATGAAAATCTACAGACTTTATTATGAACGACTTCTACAAATTTCAGAGAAATTCAAATAATGTTGTGACACAAAATAATTAGAAAACAAAATAAAAATCTCTCAATATAATTAACAGAACCGAAGGCATATGTATCAAAAATAAAACTAAAACAAACCAAAAGGTACCAAAAAAATAGAAGGAAAAAAACATTAACGAAATTTCATGTTAAAGAAGTGGACGTCCCTGAAACTAATCATACATGTAACCTTAAAAGTGAATGAAAACATGTTGAATATATATACAGACGAACCAAAAAGCCACCAAATAAACAAAACCAACACTGGCCACACAGTTCATTGCAATATTTTATTACAATATTTAAATATATTTATAGTACATGTCTTGATGAATTCGTTGCAATATAATTTCTAAATAATCATAATTACATGAATAACATCCACACAGTTCATATATAGATTATGGGCAGCATTTGCCATGGAGCACTGTTTAAAAGAAGGAGATGCTTGCATATTTGAGCTTATGGAAATAAATGAATTTCTACTGAAAGTTCACATTTATCATGTTGATTAGAAAAAGTAAAATCTATCATTCAAAGAGCCGTACCCCATGTCACGGTTTGATACTGAAATGAACTTGATATTTACTAGATTCCTAACTAGGTCCTTTTAGTTAGGATTTAAATGGTGAAAGGAGGATTTAAATCTTACAGTTTAATTCTAAGGGTCTTCCATTTCTAATGCAATGTACTGCTAGTTTGCTACGTATCCATATGGATATGAAAAGTATGCTCCTATAATAAATCTTAATCCTTCATTGTAAAATGGTAAAACCTAATGATTTGTTCGCAGAAATTTTCAATAGTAAAATCAAACCTAATGCAATATACCGCAGATATACACTTAAAACTTTTATTTCTACTAATTTGGTTAGTGGTATTTTTCTTTATCTTTTACTTGACAGTAGTTGATATGAACTGAAATTATGTATTTTTATGTTCTATCCAAAAATTTGGTGACAAGATCTTAAGAAGTTCAAAAATGAGTTCTTTTCGCCAGGTCATGATCTCATCCACCTTCTCATGCATGCAGGTCATGATCTCGACCTCCATATCTCTACTTCCCAAAATTTGACTTGGTGTGTATGTATGAGTTGCTAACCAAGAAATTTATTAGAGTCTCATAGATCAATCAGACAAAAAAAAAATCAAACTCAACAATAATAATGAACATATTGGGTATCCAAAAATTCTAATACCACAAGGGGTTACAGAAAAAATAGAAAAAAAAATCAAGAAAGAGATGATGGAGGACCAACCTATTCTCGCGGGGAGAGAGAGGAGAAGAACTTTGATAGACTTTTCTCCCTCTCAAAATCTTTGCTCTGGTGGCTGGAAATTTTATGGACTTTGATAGTTATATTTAACACTAGAAAGCCCATGAGTTTCCATGATTTTCCAAATCCGTATATATGAATGATATTTTGAATACCCTAAAACTTCTATTCATTTTAAAAAGTCCTAATTGAATACTCCTAGACTTTGATGGACTCCATAAAGATTTTTTAAAATCCTAATTGAATACACCCAGACTTTTATGGACTATCAAAAGTCTATATTAAATACACCTAGACTTTCAGATTCCATGGATTTCTTTAAAACTTCCACTAATTCCATATACAATACACCCCCCTAAAACTTGGAATGTCACCCTTAATTAAAATAAAAAGAAACTAAAATGAAAATACTATTGTTAATTAGTCTTATATATAACGGGTGGAAGTCATCGACCACTTTTACTTTTACATTTCATCTAAGAATGACAACCTCCTAGCCTCTCTCTCTCTCTCTCTCTCGGTTTTGACTTTTTTTTTCTAAAATGTGTTAAAATGCCATTTGAGCATTATATGTTGTCGAAATCTGTAAAGTTTTGTGTATTCTTTGGATATTGGAAGTAATGATTAATTTATACAACTCAAGACGCAACAAAAATTTACAATTAATGGGATATGGAAAAAAGGAGAGTTGACTAATCTATTTACAAAATCAGCAATTGATTACATCTAAAAGGAAGAGTCCGTTTTTTTTTTTTAAATTGGATTAACGTTGAATTTGATGGAATAGTGAGCTCATCAGATGAAAAGTGACGTCATCATTTCAAAAAAAGAAAAACCTGGTGCGTAAATTATATATACTAAAAGCGTAAGCGTTTATGAACAGTGAAGCTCCTCTATTGATTCCCCTTTTTGCCCTTGGTCTTCGTTAAATTACACTTTCTGCCATTCCCTCTTTTCTTTTGTCTTTTCTTCCCCGTATTCTCTCTCTCTTCTTTTCTTCTTTCCTCTTCCAAATTCCAAGTAATCTCATTTTTGTTACACGATGCCAAAACCAATCCAAGTTTTCATCTTCTTTTCATCCCCATGAGTCAGGTTTTGCGATCTGGGTAAGGGGTCAATTCTGAAAGTGTTATATCTGTATTCGAAATTACGACAAATCAATCCCGTTTCAAAAGAGCCCATATCGAATTCGAAGGTGGGTTCTTTTTCTGCGATTATTTTGATTGAGGATTGATTTCTTCTATTGGGGTTTTAATGAAGTATGACTGTGTCCAAAAAAAACAAAAAAATTCATCTTTGAGAGCGTGTCGCCAACGGAGATGGTAGCGCGGCGGAGATGGGTTTTGCAGCGGCGAAGAACTAAAGAAAAAAATTTGGTATGGTTTGTTGCTCTGTGAATTGGATTTGTTGGTTCTATTTTCATATTGAATCATAAGCCATTAAAATAAAAAAATTGAAAAATGTAAATCAGAGATACAAGAAGATCATTGAGCAAAAAACAAAGAAGATGGGATGGTATTGGGTTATCACTTATCTGGGTTTGGTACTTTGGTGTGGCTGACGGTGGAGAGAGAATTAATTAAGAAAGAAGAAGAAGAACGGGGGGAACGGGAAATAAACAGAAGAAAAGGAAACAAAAAAAGGAAGAAGAAGGAAGGAGAGAGAGAGGGAGAAGTTAAAAAAAAAAAAAATTAAAGTAATTTGACCAAAATGTCCTTAAAATGTATTATTTATAAAATTTTAACGGAAAAACAACCGAGTGATTAAAGTGATAGACAATGTTTTAGTTTAGTAACTAAACTGATATTTTCGAAATCACGAAAAAAATTAGGGAAGAAGGAAGAACGAATTTCTGTTTTTGAGTTATATTTCATGTTTCCTTTGCCCATGAAAGCTTAAATTTTGCCCATGAGTAGAAGTTGCAGAGAGAGATATAGAGTAGAGAGATGGGATGCAGGTGGTGCGGGAAGAACTCAAAGAAGGAGAGAGGGGAGAGACAGAGACGGAGAGTGAATGAGAGAGAAAACGAAAAAAAAAAAAAAAAGCAAGAAAATATTGGCCGCAAGATTAAATTAGACGGTTATGATTAATTTGAGAGGAAATAAGAGGACCTCTCCGTGAGGAGAGGATCCCAGTCCTCGAAACATATCCTTCTTGAGAAAGCTAACAAAATTACTTGATGCTAACCGAAACATGGGAGAGTGGTACATCATTAACCTCACATATATCATATTTTTATCTCATGTTGTTATAGGAGCATATTATGGCTGAAGTTCTGCTCTGCACTACGAGAATGACTAAGTAGGGCTTTAAAGGATTATAAGTTAGACGGGTTTGACCAAAATGCTAACTCATGGAATCTTTGTCCACTAAGTGATCATATTCCGAACTAAAAATGATTAATCAGGAATGATTTGAATTATTCTTTTAATTGCATGCGGTAATTATTCGGAAACTTAATAGTAATTACAAATTTGGTGAAGATAAATATGGAAGCTTGGCCTGAGTTCTTTAATTACATGCCACAACATCAATCGCTCCATGTTTTCCTTGGTGTATTTAATTGGGGATAGTATCTGAGGACCTCAAGTGTTTTGGTTCTATTTTGCTATCTCAAGCCATAAGTATTAGCTAGCAGCTTATATTGATGACTGGAACTGAAACTGATTTATTTGAGATAAGAGTTTTTAAACAAAATTAGAAATGATATTGTCTTATTCTGTTAAAATAACGACTTTGTGATTACACATACACTATGGACATATAATTTATGTACTAGCTTTGAATGCTATAATGAAATTAAGAGTTGCAATGCAGATCAAAGCATGGGTACACATTATTAACTTTTCCAAACCTCTTTCTCTTTTTCTCTTTCAGCTTCAAATAGATATTAAATTCCAACTAATTGAAATGTATCTCAATTATGTTGAATTTTAATTGATGTATGTAATTGAATATCTCAATTATGTTTTTAGTACTTTTTATATATTTTAAACACTTTTGAAACCCGCAGCATCGCGTGGGCACGTTTACTAGTACGTTCCTAAAGACGTTCCGCACATCTAAAAGGTAAATTGACATATATGGTTTTACAACAGGAAGACTCATGGTCGCAACTCGCAAGGCTAGTACCATTTTCTACTAGCACATTAGGGATACATTGATCTTCCTATCTGGCTCCCAATTAGTTAGAATGGAAAAAAAGAAAAAAAAAAGACGTTAGCATACTTCAGTCTCTTAGAGACATTTTCATATATTGATCATACATATTATCTCAACCTTAGAAAAGATCGATGAATCGATAAAAATGGAGTTGTTGCAGGCATACTGCTGGGGTAGGACCTATTCTCAAGCCTCTAATATTCATGAAAAAAACAGGTTTTGCATAAAAATATTAATATTACTATTTAAATTTCCAAATTAAGTATTTGGACCTCCCACACGTACTTGTTAGCTAACTTACTTTTGAAATACACGATATGCTAACTCTAGCTACCTCCATAATTTCTCTAAACTGCCATTATCCAATAAAATCTAAACAAAAATCATCTTCAAGTTAGCTAGGGTTCTTTGACATAAGGGTCTAGAAACCAGCAACCTCGTTGGTCCTTCATTCCCATTCTTCAACTACCGAGTTAAGTGAACCCCTAATAGGTACCATGGTGGCAGGGTTTGAGACGGTGGTGGGACGTTTGCGCTTGCTGCTCAATATATGCAACGACAACCTTGTTGAGTGCATGTGTTGAATAATAGAATCTGTGTGCCCCAAACTCCTAGTGGTATCACATGATATCGATATTATCCCCACTTAACCACATTGGCAATTACAGTGTGAGTTTTTTATCTCAAAAAAATCTCTATACTATTATAAGTAAACCACCGACTTATACTCCTTATGTTGTTGTGTCTCTTTTCCGAAATGAGACTTTCCTTTTTCATATCCTGAATTTGTTTGCATCAAGCCACATAACCCCATCCAAGTGTTGATTTGGATCCACCGGTAGGTGATGAAACTAGTGAATTATCTCGGCGGAAACCCCCGCACCATAGTGCAATAGAATATAACCCCAAGATGTTAGTAAAAACAGTTGTACTCGACCAAAATTTTGGTCACATATCAATCAAATTTTGCTAAATATATTACGTACGTAACCTTTCAACACTGGTATACCAAAATGAAGCACGACCTCAAACCCATAACCGTTCGACTCCTTTCAATAGATGTATATTAATTTCGAGCGAGGGTTTTGCTGGTCCAAGTTTATTTCGTTTTTCCCATGAATAATTCTTGGTTAACGCTAGTTGTAGTTTTGCCAATATCCATGGGTTCCTTAATTTTCTTTCTAGCTTCCTCCTAGAGGAAATAAGGTAATTAGGTGGTACCATCTTTCAGACACTAACATGAAAGATTAAGGGGGAAGATAGTTTGAAAATGGAAGAAGAAAGGCTTGCAGGTTTGCATGTGGAACAAAAAAAGGGTACGTAAGAGTAAAAGTATTCTTTCCTCCATATATACATACAGAGAGCTAATAAGCTCTAATATTTGTCTTACATTACAAGTTTTCAACCACTCTAAACAATACATTAATATAATGAAAGGGCACTCCAACTCTCTTTAATTCCTCTATTTCAATTAAAATGAGAGCAAAAGAAATGCAGAGGAGGAGTACGTTACATCCTTATTTAAAATATATACAAATAACATATATGACCTATGTAAATTTTAGATTACTTCACAAATGCACTAGCTATAGTTAGTTGCAGATTGATTGATTAATTTGCATGGCAGAAATATTGCCTTCAATTCGGTGGACGACGGTCTCTATGTTCTTGACCGAATCCAAGGTCTCCTTGATATCCCTCGTTTTCTGGAGTTCGAGCACACGCAAGAGTGTGTGAAGCGATTGATCCAGTTTAAAGAGTCGGTTGTTGTACTTATACTTTTTGACGAAACTCCAGGCACCAACCTTGGAGCAATTTCGAACCAGAATTGCGCCCTCCTCCATTTGCGATTCCAAGTCCTTTAGTACCTTTTCCTCCTCCATTGGTTGATTATTCAACACCTTGTTATATTTTGCTATCTCCACGATCACTGGTTTCAAACATTCCAGCATCAGCTTCACATCTCTCACGTGGACCTTGAACATGATCATCTTCTCCGTCAGTGTTATAACGCCGTCGATCATATTAAGAACAACAACAGTACGTACGTGCTAGGGCAACTGGAGCCTGGAGCTATTTGAATAATTAAGAAAAAGAGAGTACGTAGAATGGAATAGATGGATGGAATTAAGCTGAGGGAGTACGTGGAGAGTGGGAGGTGAACTATCTGAAAGTTATTTGCAGCGCGCGTTGTGTATATATAAGATAACAACGGAACCTTCAAAGAAGTCGAAGCAGAAGTTACTTGGAAGCTTCCTCTAAGTTAATATTTGGCTATTTGCAGTGTTAATTGTTGAGTGATAGCGAACCTTCAATTGAATATAAGCGTTGACTTGACTGCGCGGTTTTTTTGGACAGAATGCGCGGTTTGATTAATTATATGTGCGTGTTTTTTTTTTTGGCTAAATTATATGCGGCGTGTTGGACATTTAATTAAACAAAAGGGTTGAAATTAGTGGGGTCTTTCGGATCATGTTCCCGCCATTTGCCCAGAAAATCGTAATACACGGGACAATTAATTAATTCTCCATTTCTTCAACCAATTAACCTTCATATTTTCTTTGCTAAAACTGGGAATATTACTCTAATTAAAGAATGAAAAGGAAATTAAATGAAAATGTACCCTTGTTAGATACGACGTGAAAGCAAATCTAACAATTGAAGTTGGTGACGACCTAGACTTTTTCTTTTAAGAAGAGGTCAGGATCGAGAATTGAAGAAGTTATGAGATTAATTGAAAAGATAGAAGAGATCGAGAAATAGGTTTTTCAGAGAGGTTTTCTCGAGGAAGAAGACGATTTCTATTACTGAGAAAATATCAATTGTAGGCTTGCTTACACATTGTACACGATGATTGTATATATATCAGAGGTGGTTAGACACCAGCTTAGGCTCTAAGGCTCTAAGCAATAGAACTAACAAACTCTTACTAATTCCTTTTGCATAGATGCTTGCCAGCTGTCAATCTTAACTAAAATCATTTTGTTGACCTTGACTCGCCTTGCCATCATAGTCCTTACAAGAATAAATAATAAGGAGGTTTCAATAATAGAATCATTTAAGCGTTATCTATTATAAAAATAAAGTCATTTCTTGTATTCTTCTGTGTATATCTAAAATTAAGGTAAATGCTTAGCTGAGCCTTGTTTCTTGAATTACTACAAGAAGAACACGTGGTCGCAATAACTTTAGGAAAATATAGACGGGTGTCCTAAAGGTCACGTGGCCGCCACATGTCAAAGAGAAGAGAAAACTCTAAAACAGCCTCTCGTTTCACCTAAACTTCTCATGCTCCGTCCGATGGCACGCCATTGGGGCGTCGTCGTCAGACAGGTCTGTATGGACACTGTTGTCCCTGGGTTGCCTTGTTGGAGCCAATGGTTTCATGGGGGTCGTGGTGTAGGTTTGGCGAGTCTTGTCGTTCTCGATTGGATCTGGTTTGGTGCGCACTGGTTTTCCAATGGTGACAAGGATGACCAGATTTGGCTATTACCGTCACTTTGGATTGATTTTGGTGGGGAGGTCGGGGTCATTTTGTTCGCTGGATCATATTGGGTTGGATCGGTGGCTAGTGTTGGGTAGATCGCGTCGTTGCTGCATACATTGTTTTAAGTTCTTCCCGAGTTTTTCCGGTGGTCTCCAGGTGGCAGTGCGGTGGAAATAGTGAGGTTGGGGGTGAGGTGTGCCGGGTGGGTGGGGGTTAGTGGTGTTCATGCATGATCCAATTTGGATGGGAGAGTATTCAATTCTGATATGGTTGAGTGCCTTTGTAAGGGTGGCGCGATGGTGGTGGAGGGGCGGCACTGGTGAGAGTGTGGCGGTGACAGTGGTGGTTCGACAACTGTGGTGGTGGTGCTGGGCATGGATCGGATTGTGGGCTGGTGTGGCCTTGCATAGGCTGGACCTCTTGCCTCAAGTTAGGTTTTGGTTTCGGTTTGAGCTGTTCGTTATTTTCTTTTTAATTGTTATTTATCTTTTAGTTTTCTGTTTTCAATAATTTCCTACCAACTATCGGTAGGGATAGGTGGGCATTGTCTCAGTCTGCGCACTCAATGCGCCTAATCTCGACTAGTGAGGGGGCGATATGTTGGCGCAATCTCCTAGTGGCTAGATGAAACGTAGTGTCGCCGGTTTTATTTCTCGTCAACAATTTAGAGGGAAAACAAATTTAATTGTATTATCGCACTTTATTGGCATTATCTTTCCGGTATGTATGTCACCATAATTGTAAAGCAATTGAAGTAGCCAATCGTGCTACTCTTGTTATTTGTATGGATACATGAGTTTAGTGGAGACTCATGATATTATTTTGGGACGTTCTCTCGAGACTCAATGTAATATGAGATTAAGGTTCCCCCCCTTGGATTATGTTTAATTGATTAAGACTCTTTGAGGGCAGCCGGTACCCTTCCTTATCCAAAAAAAAAAAAAAACACGTGGTCGCAAGATTGAGTTGAAAGTTGGAATTATCGAAGAGCAAAGTTCGAAAGTTCAACAAATATCAAACCCAACGGGTACGAAAGCAGATTGAAAACTAACACTCAAATTGGCTTTGAGTCACAAATTTGAAGTCTTCCTCCAGTTTTTTTTACAAGGCAAGACATTTCCAACCTTTGACAAATTAAGTGTACGTGGTGTCATGTTCAAATTAAGATAGAAAGATCAAAATTTCCCAAACCCAAATTGAAGACTACTATCTCCAATCGGCCTTGACTGACGCGCTAAACTTATCACAAACTATCTTTGTACATGGAGCTTAGCCGCTTTTGGCAAAGTGTTGTGCTATTTTCACAAAGAAGTGATAAGACGTGCATATATGTAGTTCTTTACGAGAAAAAAAATTCCACAAGGTATATATCCGAATTTTAAAAGAAGGCATTTTGGTAGTTTTTTTTTATGAGAAAAAGAGGCATGCATTTTGGTAGTTGACAACCATAAACTATCATATATTTATAATACAAACACTTGACATATGTCATATACTTTGCGAAAATATTTGGAATCACAAAATTTTATACCAAATTTGGATCTCAAGTGAGGTGACATTTGCAATGTCATAATTTTAATTTCCACATATTTTCAAATCAATTAATTTTTTTGACAAATATATTTTCTTAACAATCTTAATTAAGCAGAAGATTGATGTTTCACGGTCTAATTAATATATAATTGTTAACAAACCCCCATTTCAGTTTGTGATTCCCAATTCTATATGCTAAATTAGTTGGTGAATTAATTCCAATATTCAAACAAGAGTTAATTAGATTTGGTTCGATTATATGGGTGGCTACCATGCATGTTACCTTAATGAACTATATATTCTTGTTTCAGGCTTCTCTATCACACATGTTAGAAAAAGTTTGTTAATTTAGAAAAGAAATTTGTTGAGATGCTGAAGGTTTAGATTTTTTTTCAAGAATTATCCTTGCAAAAAATTAGCCGAATTGGAGATTGTTTGGTCATATATTCGTTATATAGTTTACAGACAAATACAGTCAGTCAAATAAAACTAAAACGATGAATATGTTAATCAAATGGCTAAATAATTTGAAATTTAAATTTTTTTTTCTGTCAAAATGATCATTGAAGGAGAACCTAAAATATGAACGGTTCTGATCATTTTTTTTTTTATCAAAAGAACCAATTTCATTAGATGAATATTAATATTACATCAAAAACTCAGCAAATATGCTAACTTGAACATGACAATATCAATAACAAAGCAAACATGACTAAAGCGGATAAAAGTCGCACTAACAACTATTAATCCCACATCACCATAATTAAGCTTGAACCCTAACCAATCCTAGTTAACCCGAAATAACAAAAGTCCTAGAAGAACTCATAAACCTAAATCAAGATCATCACCATGAATTGAAGCAAGCAATGCTGTCATAGATAACGCTGCATCTAACCAAGAAGTCATTGCAGGACAGGGGGCCAGATCTTAAGATGACTCTGTCTCCACTAATCAAACTACATACAATAGCGAATTGCCCAACAAACTCCCTCTAAACCCGTAGTAATTTGGATATGACGAAGATGACCAAAAACATCTAAACATATAACAACGAAATTCTTCAACTCGAAGAGAGAACTAAATTTGATGGGGTACTTAGATTTGAGCATGACTTGAGTTAGATCAAATCATCCTTAGGAAGTAATTATTCATCACAAGAGACTAAAGCAAGAAAAAAATTCAACAAAACAAAGATAAAAGAGGAAGGGGAGAAGGTTAGGAGGGGAACCTCCTCCCCTTGTGATGGTGGCCGGCTAGGGTTTTTTTTGTTAATTTTTTTTTAAATTTAGAGAGAGACATACAATATTATGTTAGACATATATCGTTCTGATAATTTGCTTACACGTCAGAATGATGAGGTCTACATTTTAATACAAAATTGATGTCTACATCTGAAGGGACGGTTATACATACATACATATATACATACATATATATGTATATATATATGTATATATGTATGTATGTACTAATTAATTAGTTGCATGCAGATTGAGTAATTTGCATGGCAGAAATATTATTGCCTTCTATTCGGTGGACGACGGTCTCTATGTTCTTGACCGTAAGCAAGGTCTCCCTGACGTCTCTTGTTTTTTGCAGTTCCAGTACATGCAAGAGGGCGTGAAGCGATCTGTCCAGTTGAAAAAGCTGGTTGCTGTATCTATACTTTTTGCACAGACTCCATGCACCAACCTTGGAGCACTTTCGAACCAAATCTTGGCCCTCCTCCATTTTCAATTTCAGGGCCTGCAGTTCCTCCATTGGCTGATTCAACACCTGGTTGTATTCTGCTATCTCATGGATCACTGGTTTCAGACAGTCTAGCCTCAGTTTCACATCTCTGACGTGGACCTTGAACATCATCATCTTCTCCATCACTACTATAATGCTGTCAAACATAGCTGCCTGGAGATAGCAGCTAATCAAGTAAGGAAGAATGAAATCGAAGATGAGTAGAATCGAATTGTAGGATGAGGAGTGAAGATCGAGTGCATGGGATCCCGGACACACACACACACACACACATATATAAACTTATATAGACTTTTTGATCATATACATATAAGTCTGTTTAGTTGGCGAACCTTCAAACAAGGCGATATAATTAGAGAAGGTAATTTAGTTGTCATTTCACTCTTTGCAGTGTCAAGCGTGTTTAATTGACTGCTCGTTGACTAATATTTCAACTGCGCGCTAGCTTCAATAATGCACTCAAGTGATACGAACAAAAGGATCGAGGATGGGTGGTGCTCATTCGGGTCAGTTTCCAGCCACGTGCCTGGCAAATCAATGTGTGGGGTTAAACAAGTACTCAGAAACTACATGGGACTTCTCCATCTCTTCAAACTGAATCGCTAGTTCTACTAACCAATTTTGGACAAAGATCAAATTTCTCAAACAAAACCCAAAGAATTAAAAAAAAAAACCCAAAGACTTTAAATTCTTTCAAATGTCTCAAACACAAATTTTAAATTAATGAATCACGTACCTATTCAAAATGTGAAGTCTTCCAAGGAATTAAAAATATGAAGTCTTCCTAAAGAAAGGAGATTCTCAACCTTTGAAATGCCAAGTGAGAAGCAGAATTAAAAAAGAAAAAAAACCCAAAGGCTTTAAATTCTTTCAAATGTCTCAAACACAAATTTTAAATTAATGAATCATGTACCTATTCAAAATGTGAAGTCTTCCAAGGAATTAAAAATGTGAAGTCTTCCTAAATTAAGAAAGGAGATTCTCAACCTTTGAAATGCCAAGTGAGAAGCAAAAGCTTAGTCAATAGCCAAAAAATAAAAACAAAAAAGGAGCAAAAGCTTAGCCAAACTTCTCAAACAAAACCCAAAGAATTAAAAAAGAAAAAAAAACCCGAAGGCTTTAAATTCTTTCAAATGTCTCAAACACAAATTTTAAATTAATGAATCACGTACCTATTCAAAATGTGAAGTCTTCCAAGGAATTAAAAATGTGAAGTCTTCCTAAAGAAAGGAGATTCTCAACCTTTGAAATGCCAAGTGAGAAGCAAAAGCTTAGTCAATAGCCAAAAAATAAAAACAAAAAAGGAGCAAAAGCTTAGCCAAACTGTGGTTGCATGTTCATACTTAATTTACTACTAAGATGTATATTTCATAATTCATATGCTAGAGGATGAATCCATATATATATAGAAGATATATGATGCTTTTTAGATAGAAAGTTTTGAGTATTCGAACATTTACACAATTTCGAACGGCCGGTCCCATTCAAACAAACATACATATATAGATGGTAGGAAAACAACTCATAAGTACTATTCAATAATTCAAGCACACAAAAATTGTCTCAAAAGAATAATAAAGTATCTTACAACCAAATAAATTAATGCTAGGAAATTTTCAACTCTTAACCTCTTTGAAGGCAGAAATTGCTCAAATGTTAGGTGTGTCAATTGTTGATTTCCATGAGAGATATCTCGGTCTCCCCGTCTATGGTAATTAAGTAGAAACAAAAAAGAAGTTTTCCGTAAGATACCATGAGAGACTTGATTTTCATCTACAAGGGTGGCAAATAAATTTTCTTTCGAAAGCAGGCAAATTATTAATGCTTGTCAGTCTATCCCCCTTGTACTCTATGAATGTTCTTTGATGACCAGGTAAATTTTGAGTGAGCCTGTCATGCCACGTGACATATGTGACGGCTCACTTTGATTGGTCTAGCATGACGGACTCACTTTGATTGGTCTATGTATATAAAGTATTCAGTATAATATTAGTGGAGTAATAAAATATTCAATAAATAAAACATAAAATATTCAATAGACCAATCACATGATACCGTCACATATGTCACGTGGCATAACGGTACCGTGGAAAAATTTCTCGATGACCAGTTGGTGTTTGTTAGGCCTTCCAATCAAAGGTGAGTAAATTTTGGTGAGATAAGTGAGGTGGAGCAAGGGGAATTCATTGTTGTAAATGAAGACGGTGGATTGGGATTTCAGGATCTTTCTAGTTTAATAAAGTTCTCCTGGCGAAAACAGGTTGGCGCCTAATTTGTGAACCAAACTCTCTTATCAGCTCCTTACTTAAAACCAAGTGTTTTCCTGCGACAGATTTCTTGAATGCCAAGCTCCTTACTTGTCAGCTCCTTTTTATTGGTGACAATCCACAATGGCTAGTTGACTTAATTCGAGTTGATTTTCTTCATTGATGTAGTTTGCATTTCTTTGGCTTATGTTGGGGTGTGGTGCTCTTTTCTACTTCGCCTGAAATTTTGCCCAAATGGTTTCGAACTGGTAAGTTTTTGCTACTCATTTGTACCCTGATTCAGTTGTAATTTTATTACAAAGTTATTAATAAAATTCTAGTTCAATCAAAAAAATAAACTCTCTAGTTAGGGTGGTTTTTCCTTGATGTATTTCAACTTTGTAGGTTTGTGTTAGCCTACAGAAGTTAACAAGTTTCGCATAGTCATTTAGTCGACGAATTTGCAATTTCACCACAATTGAGTGCATTGGAGATTGTTAATTCACTAGTTTGATTAGGTGTTACTTGAGATTTGTTCTCATTTGTAGGCTCGTTTTGAATAAACGAGCGAACATGGTATAGTGAGCGGTGCTTTCTTTTCTAGTGTTTTAGCTGACCCTAACAAACTCGGGTTCAGTCCTAGGATTTGATGTATGTACCGTTCTTTGGTATTGATATATAGTATCGTATGATGATTTTACCCCCTCAAAAAAAAAAAAAAAAAAAAAAATTAAATCTCTTTCATTCCCACTCCCATGCCACAATGTAATTTCATAATGATATTGTTCAATTCACCTTTTGAAGATTATGTCTACTTCAAAAGAGGTATTTTGTCGACGTGACTCACGTGAGAAAATAATAGAGCTCAAATCTACATAAATCTTGGAAAATAATTTATCAACTAACTTTTGTTGGAAATTTCTGTAGGGAAATTATTGAACCAACATGCATTGATGTTTTGACGAAGATAGTTATGTCTTAAACACGCAAATTTGTTGGCAAACATATTAGCCTCGGGTATGTATTTATGAGAAAACATCTTCTTCTTTTTTTTTTTTTTTTTTTCGTTTTTGAACTATTTTCCGTCCCGCAACATTAGCACATTAACTTATGCTTTCGAAAATGAAAGTTTATCATTTGCACATTAGTTGATTATTTTTGGCAACCAATTTTATTATACTTTGATTTTGTTTTTGCTTCAAATTCTTTGGGTTCAATCAGTAAGACTTTTGTTATTTATGTGAAGAAGGATCAAATGGTATTGGAAATACATATGTCTGCATATGTTGCTAGTACCTAGCGTCTGCTAGGGTTTTAGGACGACCGTCCTTCTTGGATTGCTTGCTCTTGCATCTTCTCCATTCATGGAGACACTATTAGGCTTCGGTCTATTGTTTCTTGTTTTCTTTAGTTTTGGCAGAGGTTGTGGTTGTTTGGTGGCTGATTGGGCAAAGGATTTGGGTGGTGATTCTTGAGGGTGGTGTTCGATTAAGGCTCGGGGTTTTGGATCTCGGTGTTTGTTTTGTATTCCTCTCTATGGTATTGGCTCTCGATGTCTTTTGTCGGATCAACGAGATTGTATTGGGAGGCCGGGTTTGGAGTGGCTCCATTGTGTAGATCCGGTGGTGGTGAATTTAGGCGATAGGGTCGTTGCGAATGAAGGCACGAACGAAGATATTGTTTTGTCTGCTATTGATTGGAGCCGGTATCGAGTGGTTTTGGCGCAGTTGTCGTCAGATCCAGCATCTGGTGGTGGTGCCGATGGCTCGGAGAAGACCTAGTTAGGCCTGGGCCCTAATATGCTTTTCTAGGTTAAGCTTGGGTTTTGTTGGGTGGTTTGCGACAGTAGAACTTGGGCCTATTGGTTTTTGGATACACTTATGGGACCCAGGTGGATTTTGAATAAAAGTATGAGACTTGGGACGAGTTTCAACTGCTTCATTGTTTTGGGATCAATACCCGCGAGGAACTGTTGGGCTTATACGTCTGAGGACGTCAATGAGTCTACTAATAGATTCTGCGAAGAAATTTTATTGTCAATATCTTTTAATTTTCTCTCCCCTGAGCTTAACATAATAGGTAGAGTAGTATTGCGTGTAATGGTGTCTCTTTTTGACAACTCCACTAGAACGGGTCACTATGTAATAGTGCTTTTCGCGTATTGAATGAAATGTTATGACGTCTTTCTAAAAGAAAAAGTAGGACTTTTGTTGGCTAAAGTACTTCAACTTTATTATTGATAAATGATAATTGTCATTCGCTTAAAAGAAAAAAATATTTCCGCCCCCACGGTTTTAATTTTAGACCCTACTTCGTTTCTTCAAACATTTTTTTTATTTTTTTTTGAATTTGTTTAACTTCGAAAACTTTCTACCATATTAACATCAAGCGGCTCTGCTAGTTTTGAGTAGCGCGCAAATTCCCAAATCAGACGGCCATAGATTCTCTGTTTCCTGATCAAGTAAATTGGGGTTTCTTTTCCCTCTCAAATCGTTTCCTCTTCCCTCTCTCTCTGTCTGGCATCAAGATTGGGTCAAGCAAGCGAACCCACAAGTTCATCTCCTCTGGGTATTTTACACTACTCTCTTCCCCCGGAAATTTCTTTTCTTTTTCCTGAGAAAACTGCTATGTGATGTACCTGTATCTGTTTGTGTATGCTTAACAATGACAATGCATTCATCTTTATCATCATACCCATTTCTGTTCTGGGCCCTTTTCTTTATCTTCTTCAACCTCAATTTCCCTCGTTCACTTTCTCACCCACTATTGCCTGCAAGTTCCACAAACAACATCACCCTCTTCGGCGACGCTTCCATCACAAACAACGCCATTAGTCTCACTCAGCCACTCTCCACCTGCCCTAGTACTAATAACTCTGAGGTTAGGGTCGGAGGAGCCTTTTATGCCAACCCAATTCGGTTTCTTGACCCCAAAACCAACTCCAGTGACTTTGCCTCTTTCTTGTGCCGCTTCTCTTTCTCAATCACCCAATTGTGTTCTTCTGGAGATGGCATGGCCTTTGTGATCACCTCCAATGTGGGCGCTTTCAGCTCCTCAAAAGGGTATATGGGTCTTCCTCAAGATTCGTTCTTTGCTGTGGAATTGGATACCAGTTTCGACCCATTGGTTGATGACATCAATGGGAGCCATGTTGGTATTGACGTCAACACTGTTGAGTCTGTGGCTTCTATTAATTTAGGGATTGATTTGGTGAGCGGGAGGGAGATAACTGCTTGGGTTGAGTACAGAGATGATCTGAAATTGGTCCGGGTTTGGGTCGGGTACTCGTCTGAAAATAAGCCTCCAAGTCCAATTCTTGTTGCCCAGATTGACCTCTCCAAGCAATTCAAGGAGTTGGTGCATGTGGGGTTCTGTGCCTCTAATGGGAAGGGCTCTTCAGCTTACATTGTTGATAGTTGGAGGTTCAAGACTTTTAATGGGCCTCTACCTTCTGTGATTCCTATGGATTTTTGGGAGGAACAGGACTGTTTCATGTGTGAAGATTCAAGTATCAACATCACTTCTGTTCATGTAAGAAAAACAAGGATACTGGTGGAGATGGTTTATGGGTTGGTAGGTTTAGCTGCATTTGCGTTATCCGTAGTTGCATGTGTTTTTGTGACTTGTTATGTGTGTGCAAAGAAGAGAGAGGTAAATTCCAGAAGAAGTGGACAAGGGCCAACTTGTAGAGTTGAGACAAGTAGAGTTCCAACAAGTTTGTCACTGGCTGAGATAACATCAGCCACAATGGGGTTTGATAGAAACAGAATTGTTGGGGAAGGAGCAACAGCTAAGGTTTACAAAGGGTCTCTGTTATCTGGTGGAGAAGTTGCAGTCAAAAGGTTCGAGAGGGCTAATGGGATTGATCGTTTGCGTGGCCAATTTACTACTGAGTTTGCAACAATGGCAGGTTGTTTGCGGCACAAGAATTTGGTTCAGCTTCATGGCTGGTGCTGTGAGGGTAATGAGTTGGTTCTGGTGTATGAGTTCATGCCCAATGGAAGCCTCAACAAAATCCTCCACAGAAGTTTCAATTTGGCTGTTGTCCTATCTTGGAAGCAAAGACTTAATATCGTTCTTGGAGTTGCATCTGCTCTTGCATATCTTCATGAGGAGTGTGAGAGGCAGATAATTCACAGAGATGTTAAAACGTGCAACATAATGCTAGATGCAGATTTTAATGCGAAGCTTGGGGATTTTGGTCTAGCAGAAGTATATGAGCACAGTTCCATCACAAGAGAAGCTACCATACCAGCCGGAACAGTGGGATATCTTGCTCCTGAATATGTTTACTCCGGTGTTCCAACTGTTAAAACTGATGTATACAGCTTTGGCGTGGTTGTGTTAGAGGTGGCGACGGGTAGAAAGCCAGTGGAGGATGATGGGACAGTGATTGTTGATTGGGTTTGGGGCCTGTGGGAAAAAGGGAAACTGATTGAAGCTGCTGATGCAAGGCTGACTGGAAAGTTTGACAAGGTAGAGATGGAAAGGATGCTGATAACTGGACTTGCTAGTGTGCACCCAAATCATGTGAAGAGGCCAACAGTTAAAGAAGCTGCAAGGATCTTACAAGGAGAAGCGCCACTTCCTGCATTGCCTGCAAGAAAACCTAGGGTGAGCATTCGACCTGTTTTTCATGATGATTCTGAAGAAATCCGAAATTTCTGTGCTGGTAGGTTCAGTCTTGAACTTGATGATGTACCATTTATGACCCCCAATAGCCAATTTGGCAAGGATTAGTACCTCAGAATAGGCAAATTTGGCTTACCTAAGATGGTGCTTTACTTTAGCCATTTTGTTAGAAGTATCATTAGAATATGTTCAGAATCTTATAGAACTGAAATGTTCATAGTTAGTCAAATTAATGATGTTTCTCATATTCTTGGAGTGTCTCAGATTTTACATGATTTAATTCAGAAAAGAATAGATGAACTCTTTTGCTAGTATGTTTTGGGCACAGCTTGGATCTTACTCACACATGGGATGGATGCCAATTTGTATATCATTGATTTCTGCCTCTAGCTCATTTTCTAGACTTTTACTTATGCCAATGAAACTTGTGATAAACTATTGTTCTGACTGCCAATAACCTGAGCAAAGAATCTTAGAAAAGATGATGGTGGAATATAGATGGGTTGGATGATCTATGCTTTCAAGTGTCAAAAGGCTTATTTCTAGATAGGCAAAGATATAGAAGGATCACTGGTATTAGTTTGTATTGCATGATTTTTACTTTCCTCAAAATATTGTTACTTGTGTACTCTAATTCATGCCAAGTCAGTTAGTGTCGATTGTAATTGGAGATAGTTACATTTTTGAGTCATTTGATGGACTTTGATGAGAAATGAAGGGTAGAAATATATGTACTTAAACAATTGAAAATTTATGAGCAAAAACTATAATCAGGCCACTCAAATCTTAAGTTTAGCTGGGATGGTGTTACTTAAGCTTGTTTATTTTAAGTGACTCTGATGGCTAACATGAATTTTGTTTGAATTTTGAGATGATGTGCTTTACTTCATGAATTTCTATGATCTGTTATTTACCGTTTCGGATTGGATATTCATCTCATTAGATTGCAGGAAGAAATCCGTAAATGCAGATTGTGTCAATGTGATATCATCATTTAGCTGGGTATGTTGATTTTAGATTCCAAGTTACTTGGGGGTTCTGGGTTAATGTTTACAGTGGGTGTTCTTATCTGGTCATATGTGTTGGCGCTAGTGTTCTGGACTTAATTCAAAATTGGTAATTTTTATCATGGGGCTTTTGGTTTCGAGCAATCAAGGCTGATAATGATGATGCGTGCATGTTTAGGTGGATCAAAATAGACGATATTTAAAAGTTCTTTTAGCCGTAGTTTTCGTTGTCATCTACCTGATTTATAATTTTTTTCTTTTATGTATCTAGTTGAGAGCATAATTTGTTTCTTTCATGTTCTTTTGTTAGCAGACATTTTTATTGTGCTTTAATTTGATGAAATAAGCACTAGGAACTGTTATATTCTTACAGGAGCTACTAACGAATGTTGGCCATAAGGAGTTAGACATGTACTTCTCTTATGGTCATAAGTCAACGACACTTCTAGGTGTGCACCAGTTGCTTCTAGTGGACTTGTAGGCTGCGAAACTCTAATATATCTAGGGATTGAGTTTTCATGAAGCAAACAAAAGATACCTTGGTAAAACTTAAATCCTCTAGTTGGTTTTTTTTTTGCTTAGCTTTGTTTGGTTGTGTGAAGATGTAAGTTTTCCCGAGGTCTCTTTTGTGTGGATTTCCTCTCCTGCTGTATATTATTTCTTTTTTCATATCAATAAAGTCTAGATCTATCTCTTCCAAGTGTGGTATGCAGTAGTTGTAAAGTTTTTATTATATCTTTTATTTTTGCTGAAGGGGAAGTAGTCAAAGGGAAAGGAAGGTGGATGGTGGAAGAACATGTGCGATTATTTAGAATGTTGGAAGCTGCTTTTTTATTTCCATTCATTTCTTTGGCATTTGTCACATTTTCATGCCAATTAGTTATTTTGGTATTTACTCTGTTTTCTAATCTTGGGTTTTATTGTTTAAGTGAGTAATGATAGTAATTGGGCAAAGAGATTATATTTAGCTTGTGTTGAGCTTCACATTGTCACTTTTGATGGTCAATTGCAGGAATTGCCATATACTTTTATAAATTTCTTTTACTTTATGAACTATCAAGGAATTTGATACTTGTGACAACGAAAGGTTAGCCTTTCTCTTTACAGTGGTGTAATATGTGAGAGTTTAGTTGTTTGTATGCGAGGCACTGTGGTATTTGACCTCATTAGTGAACTGTAAGTAGTCTCTTTGTTGTTTTTGTGTGCTTTAACTGAAGTTGTTACAAAACTTTGTAGATTTTATACACAATTTGGTGAGAATGTCTCAGGGGTTGGATTATTGGAATACCTTAGAGGGAGGTGGGAAGGTATTCCAGATCATTTCCTGTACAGTGGGAGATGTTAGATGGGCTTGCTACTGGCATGTTTTCAGCAAAAAAAAATTTTGTTTTTGGTTTTTGGTTTGTTTTCCAGTTTTTGTTTCAAGTTTTGTTACTGATTAGCATGCAATGGTGGGTGCTTGTTTGGAGGCCCTGGGTTTCACATTAAGTGGAATCCCTTTGTGATTCAAATTCAGGAGCTGTTAGATATCATTATAATAGGCTTTATATGCACCCAAGGTTTGTCTGAGATTTGATGATGGCATGATCTGGAGGGTCTAAGGCTTCGCTAGAAGTCTTACTTGTCTCTTTGTGGGCATATGAGCGTTTGGGTATTGATATTCATGGCATATGAGCTAGAAGTCCTATATTCATTTTGAATTGGTATGACTAAGGGCTGTAGATAATTCTACCTAGGTTTATTAGCTGACTATTGTTGATTTTAGATTTTGGGTGTTCGTATGTTGGTGTTAGAGTAGTAGACTTGAGTCAAAATCTGTAGTATGTATTATGGGGTTTTTGGTTTGGAAATTGGGGCTGATGATGATGATGAGTTATATTAGGTGGATCCAAATAGAGGACCTTTTAGAAGTTATTTCAGTCGTACTTTGGTAGGTCACCTGCTTATTTTTTCTTTTTTAGGTATCTTTTTATGGTTTTTTGTAGTGCTTCTGCTTGATGACTAGTTGACTACTAGGAACATTTAATGAAAGAGTGTTTCATATGGGAAAAAATAAATTAACAGGAACATTTATTTTCTTTCTGGAGCTATTGATGAATGTTTGTGGCTGTAGACATGTAGCTCTCTCTTGTGGGTGTGCAGTAGTTGTAAATTTTGTATCTTTTATGTGTGGCAAAGGATTGAGGAGTGAAAGGGAAAGGAAATGTAGGATGGTTGAAGAACATAGAAGATTACTTTAATGACTTGGAATAACCTTTCTGAACCCATTCAATGAATGTCTTTAAGAATTTTGGAAGATGATTCGATTTTTTTCTTCTCTTGCTTATAAGACGATGGAAAACCTTTGTTTTGTAATTTTCCAGAAGTTTACAATATTTTCATGCAGATTTTGTATTTTATGGTAAACTTTCTGTATTTTGTATCTTAGGTGTTAGGGTTTCAAGAGGGTAATGATAGTAAATATGTAAAGTGATGATACTTGGTCTGTGTTTTGAGCTTGACGTCGTCACTTTTTGATGGCTGATTGTAGGAATTACACACATAATTTTATGTCTCACGTCGTTTATCACATATATGTTTTTATGCTATATGTAGAGTCCTGGATTAGGTTTGTTTTACTTCCTCTTAGTGATTGGAAATCAGTGGAGGTGAAGCTCGATTACCTGTTTTGGTTGTCTTATTTTCTTTATTTGTTTGTCATACATCTGTGGGTACTTCTTGTTATGAGAATGGTTAATCTGCAATATCTAGTCAAGATCAAGTGTCTTTCTTTTTGACTAATTGACTGTTGTGATCAAAAGTTGTGAACTTGTGATGCTTAGGACAGTGTGGATTTGTTTTCATTTTCTCAGCTATATTATATGTTTCTTACTTTCTGTTTTTATAGAAGAAAGAATGCCCTTTTAGATCAAGTTGTTATTCATAGATTCTTTGATATAATTTCTGATTATTAGCTGTTTGTTTTTGAAAATAGCTTGCAAGAAGGATTCTGTTTTTGTATGCTAAGGTTAGCTAGAAATAACGTTGATCTGTCAGAAAGTTGTTCATATTGTTGTGATTAGTAAGGAAAATCAAAACTGCATCGATGGAAAACCCAAGCCAGATCACGTCGCCGGGAGCTTAAAGCCAGCAAAATTGTCACATACCCAAATCCTTCAACTTACTTTGAGTATCTCTTTGATTCTATTAGTGATAGTTTTTTTCAATTTTATGAAAAGGGGAATGCTAGCTTCAGACGCTTTTGAAAATGGGAATGCTAGCTTCAGACGTTTTTGAAAAGTGAAATGCTAGCTTAAGACGCTTTTGAAAAGTGAAATGCTAGCTTAAGAGTTAAGACGCTTTTGATTAATACGCCTTTCAACTTTATGAAACTAATGAAGCTAGAAAACCCAAACGAAAGAACAAATAAAGCGACCAAAAATGACTAATTACAAACTAAAATGATGTTGGCCATTTTTAAACCACAATGTCCATTCCTACTTACAAGAAGTCAAGAACAACTTGGGGTTTAAGCGTCACTCTAATACCAACTTTTGTTTAAAAGCAAAATCTCTCTCCTTTGCCAGCAAGGCCAAACCACAATGAATCATTGAATTGTACACAAAAGTACAAAACCAAGTGAGATTCACTTCCCAAAATTTCCATCTCCATTCTCAGATCTCAGTTCGGTGCGGTGCCTTGTGATTCCATATAAGAGCTTAACTGACTTTGAGTGTTCCAGAAGATGGGTCTTCTCAACTCAGCTTGTGTTGTTTTGGTTCTTGTTTGTCAAGTATTTGTATTGAATTCGGGTGATTATGTAAGCACTGTCTCAGAGGAGTACTTATCAGCACTAGGAGACCCAGGAATGAAGAACCCAAATGTGAGAGTTGCATTGGAAGCTTGGAACTTCTGCAATGAAGTTGGAACTGAAGCACCCAGCATGGGTAGCCCAAGGCTGGCTGATTGTGCTGATCTCTATTGCCCACTTATCACTGGTATGCTATAAGAAAAAACCCGCATGTGTTTGATTAGAGGTAGGGCTAGCAAATAGGCAATTGTTAAATCCACAGTTGATGGAAAACCCATTTGGTTGTGAAGTAGTGATTATCAGTTACCCTTACCTTTGTTTCCATGTAAGAGGTGGGTGATTGTCTTTGGCTTTGTCTTTAAGTTAGTGAGGACATGTACTAAAGCAACATTTATATTTCTTCAATTAGGATTTTCCAGAAGATAAGGTACTACCAGAACCATTATTGTGCAATTTCATGTAAACTCTTGAGGATTCTTTTTTAAGATCAATAATTGAAACCAAATGTACCTTATGTAGTCCAATTTACCTGAATTGGGTATTGAACATGCAAATATTTCTAACTCACTACCAAACTTTGATATTAGAAATTATTTGGCCTGTACTTTCCAAGTATGTTCGTGATGCTATTTTCTGGTATATATAGGGATTCGGAACTATGTTGTTGCTACTCAAAATGTGATTCCTCAATTTGTATTATGGCGTCTAGAAACAACTATGCGCATCCAACCAACATAAAATTGTTATCAAACAATAGTACGATAAAGTGATTGTTTATTTTGATAGTTCATTCTATGTTTGCTATGTTTTTGCTTGAAAAGTAGTCACTTGCTGCAATTCACAGAATGATCCGAGCTCTATCTTTCTCGTGGTCCATGTTTACCTCCCCCTTCCCAAATTTATAGCAAACTTCTGTAAATGCCATTAACATTGTACGATAGGAAGGACTGTATGTATCCAGATTAACACTGAAGTACATTGTAGATATTCCGTTTTACTTGGACTTTGCTTTGTTATTGACCCCTTTTGGTTTTATGTTTTCACTTGTTTAGGATTGAACAGCAAGTGTGTGATTCATCACAGAGTAAATGAATCAGATAACAATTTAAGTGCTGGTGATAAGTTTCCTGTAATGGATTTTAAGCCATACACAAACCCTGACTTGTATGCAGTGGAAAAGGAACTGTATCTTGCTTCTCTATGTGAAGTTCATGATAATTCATCAGCTCCGTGGCAGTTTTGGACGATCATGCTTAAGAATGGAAATTTTGACAAGAACACTACTCTTTGTCCTGAAAACGGCAAGCAGGTTAGCAGAATTGTAACACATAGGAATTTTCCATGTTTTGGTCAAGGTTGTATGAATCAGCCCCTTGTCTACCATAACTACTCAAGATTTGTTTCTAATGCGAACCAAATGTTGTCGGTAGTTGGAGGGTTTTATGGAACTTATGATCTTGATACCAATTTGAGCAAAGGTATTGGGCAGAACTCCTACTTTTCAGTCTCATGGCAGAAAAACTTGAGCACAGGAAGTTGGATTTTCTCACAACGATTGACAACATCTTCAAAGTATCCTTGGCTTATGTTGTATCTACGTTCAGATGCAACAAAAGGACCTAACGGTGGTTATCATTATGATGGCCGTGGCATGATGAAAAAGGTAGGCTCCTCAGCTTTACTTCTTTCCTACTGGCATTATAGATGGTGTATGCATTTTCAGAATTAGTTTGTTGGGAGAGGAAAACTATCCATGAAATGTAGGTGCTCCCTTATGTAGATCGAGATCTTACATATTTGATGAATCTTCTCATTTGAGAAATCTTTTTATTAGTATTCCTGGTTGATTAATACACTGAAGTTTAACGTTGCAACTCAGGAGCAATTCCTAGTTTAATCTTATTTGTTTTTTTTAGTTGCCAGTCTCTCCAAATTTTAAAGTAAGATTGAGACTTGATGTTAAACGAGGAGGAGGGGCCAACAGTCAATTTTATCTCCTTGATATAGGAAGCTGTTGGAAGAACAATGGAAAACCATGTGATGGCAATGTTGTGACAGATGTTACTAGATACAGTGAAATGATTATAAATCCAGCAACTACAAGCTGGTGCCGGTCGGATAACCTTGTCTCTTGCCCGCCTTACCATGTTACTCTTACTGGTGATATAATATATCGAAATGAAACATCTCACTTTCCATTTTCTGCTTATCATCTCTACTGTGCTCCTGGAAATGCTGAACATTTGGAGAAACCGTATGATATATGTGACCCATATAGCAATCCCCAAGCACAAGAGTTGGTGCAAATTCTTCCCCATCCCGAATGGTCAGTACATGGCTATCCTGAAAAGAAAGGAGATGGATGGGTTGGAGACCCTAGGACATGGGAGCTTGATGTGGGGGCACTCTCTAGCCGGTTGTACTTCTACCAGGTATAGTTTTGTATTTGCTCAAAAACTCTCTTACTTGGAGATTTTAGTTGGTATTGCTTGTTTGTTATTAGTGTTCCTTTCAGAGCTAGATATCAGCTTGTCCATGTTGAATTTTTTCTACAACTACAAGTACTCTCTGCATATAAAGAAAAAGGCTGCTATAATCATCCTACAACTACAGGCACACTGTGCATATAGACAGGACCCAGGAACAGTACCAGCAACATAGCCTTCCAATGGCATCCCTTGTCATCTATGTTCTTGTAGTTGAAACTTTTTGGAGTTCGTCATTTTTTCCTCTACTTGACCAGTTGCTCTTGCACTTGTTCAAACAGGATCCAGGAACAGAACCAGCAAAGCGGGTATGGTCCTCAATCAATGTTGGTACAGAAATATATGTCAGTCGTGCCGGAGAGACTGCAGAATGGACTGTAAGTGAATTTGACGTTCTAGTTCCTGAAGGTGTTGAAGATGATGGTTCTAGCCCTTAATGTAATTGCCCATTTTATAATGGGAAAAATTAATATTTAGATATAAATGTGTAATCATTTTATCCATTTAGAGTCGATCCTTCCAAACTAGAAGGCACATTGTGCACATATCATATCATTCTTGTACATCATATCATATCTACTTTTTAGTTCACATTTATTACTTCATATAGTTATACTTATGAGGACTATATTGATCACTTTGAGCTTCTCCATAACAAAGAATAATGGCATGATTGCTAAAACATTCCTTAAACTTGGTTCAAATCGTCAATTTTCATCATAAACTTGCAACTGATAAAATTGACATCCTAAACTTGACATAAATTGTCAATTTACCCTTTTTTTGTTATTTCTCAATCTTTCTATCCAATTTTTTGTTAATAGATGACATGACATTTGCGGAACCCTTTTGGGTACCCAAATAACTTTCAAGTATGCACCATGTGGCAAAGTAAATAACGCAACAACCTTTCAATTTTTTTTTAAAAAAAACCGAAAATAATTTCCATAACATTTTTTTTATAATTTAACAAAAGTTTAAAATAATTTTAACATCCATGTCAACAATAAATTGGTCCAGTATAATGTCATGAAAGAATTGGATAGAAAATCTTAATTTTAACGGAAAGTGGGTATACTGACAATTTATGCCAAGTTTAGAGTGCAAGTTTAATCAATTGCAAGATTATGATAGAAATTGATAATTTATACCAAGTTTAGGAGATATTTTGACATTTAAGCTAAGAATAATCAATTACCATTTATAGATCATCTCTGCAAAAATTCAATCGAAGAGAAGATTGTTTAATCATCCAATTGTATCAAATTAATGGACAATTCTGACAACAATTACTACTATTATGATTAACCATCCATTATGAACGACTAAAAAGTTCTAAATTTGATTGATTTTTTACAATACATGAAGGGTTGGATCATGAAAGTTTAAAGTAAAAATGAGTTAGTTAATTGCAAGGGGGCGAATGAGCTCGTTCACCCAATAGATAAATCTAAGAATTATCTGAATAATATTGCTCAAATAGGCAATCTGATTTCCATTATGAATTAAGAAACAAGAATTAGGAGCGCTCTAACAGAGAAATATCCAAAAGACCACCGTTAACCGTCAAAATTGTACTCATTTAATTGATACATATTATAATCCAAATCAGTTTATGAGTTAGTACTTGGCAGTTTTGGAATTTTTTTTTCTTGGTTCTCAAGATTTTTTAAGTAGAAATGATTTTGACATTCCGCTTTACCACTTCTATTTTTAACTACATAAAAATAAAGTGCAAGTTGTAAAATATATGAAAAAGTGGAGTGCCAAAAGCTTCACCATTTTTAAGTTAATCTATTTTGTTTTTAAGGATCATTAAATTGTCCAAATTTTTATTATTGTTTTTTTTTTTTGCCAACACTAAACCCAAAATGATTGCCGAAAGAAACAAACACTAAACCCAAAAAAACTGTGTAAACTTTAAAGAGTGTATTTCTTCTACTCTCTAGTTAGCTCCACCATTCATTGCTCAAAAAAAAAAAGTTAGCTCCACCATTCTGTTAGTTAGCTTCATAGTGTGCCAAAAACTTTTCTCATTTTTTTCTCCACGTGTCCCACAAACAAAGAAACAAGAAGCAACTGAGACTTTGCTTGAAAGCAAAACTCTGTTGCTCTCATTTTCTTCTCTTTTCTCCGCCAAGGCCAACCCCCAAAACCAAGTGGGATTCACTTCCCAAACAATGGATTGTACTGGTTCACTTCTCTGACTTCGGTTCTTGCTCGCAGAAGATGAAGATGGGTCTTCTCAACTCAGCTTGTGTTGTTTTGGTTCTTGTTAGTCAACTGTTTGTATTCAATTTCGGTGATTATATAAGCAGGGTCTCAGAGAACTACTTATCAGCACTAGGAGACCCAGGAATGAAGAACCCAAATGTGAGAGTTGCATTGGAAGCTTGGAACTTCTGCAATGAAGTTGGATTTGAAGCACCCAACATGGGCAGTCCCAGGCTGGCAGACTGTGCTGATCTCTATTGTCCACTAATCACTGGTATATATGCTCAACCCAAAATCCACATGTGTTTGAGTAATCAGTTTTGTACAAATTTCTAAAGCATAGATGGAAAACCCATTTGGTTTGTCAAGTTGTGAATATTTGTTATCCTTGCCTTGGTTTCTTTATAAGAGGTGGGTGATTTTTTTGGCTTTGATATTACTTTGCGTTTTTCTTTACTTAGGGTTTTTCCAGTAGATAAAGTACTATCAGACCCATTATTGCCAATTTCAAGAAAATTCTTGCGGATTCTTCAGATGTATCTTTTGTAGTCCAATTATATTAGCAAAGCACTACCAAGTTATGACATTAGGTCTTATACAACTTTTTGGCCTGTATATTCCCAAATATGTTCGTGATTCTTCTGGTTATTTCCAAAGTTTTCTGGTAGAATTCAGGGATTTGGAACCATGTTGATGCTAATCAATATGTGATTCCTCCTTGTGATTCTGGTTTGTTTCTTTTAGCACCAACTATGCCCATGCAACCGAACTTAGTTGTAAAATGGTAGTACTATAACATTATTGTTTTTTGCCAAAGTTACATCATATGCTTGTTATTCCTGTTTGGATAGTCATCGGTCGCTGCAATTCCGACCACGATCCATACTTTGTCCTCTGTTTCCTCATGGTCCGCTTATTGAAATGTCATTATCATTGTACTCTATTTAGGACTATATACAATGCAGATAACACTGAAGTCCATGTGTGTATTTGTGGTGATCTTTTTCTGTTTTATGTTTCAATTATCAGATCCTAAGGATCCCACCCCTCTAGGAATGAAGAGTGATTGTGTGATTCATCACAGAATAAACGAATCAGACAACAACTTAAGGGCTGGTGATAAGTTTCCTGTAACAGATTTTAAGCCATACACAAATCCCGACTTGTATGCAATGGAAAAGGAGCTGTATCTTGCTTCTCTATGTGAGGTTAATGATTCTTCATCAGATCCGTGGCATTTTTGGATGATCATGCTTAAGAATGGGAATTTTGACAAGAACACTACTCTTTGTCCTGAAAATGGCAAGCGGGTGAGCCAAATTGTAACGGATAGGAATTTTCCATGTTTTGGTGAAGGTTGTATGAATCAGCCACTTGTCTACCATAACTACTCGAGATTAGTATCTTATGGGGACCAAAATTTGTCATTAACTGGAGGATTTTATGGAAGTTATGATCTGGATGCTGACTTGGGAAAAGGTATAGGGAACAACTCCTACTATTCAGTCTCATGGCAGAAAAACTTGAGCACCGGAAGTTGGATTTTCTCACACAGATTGACAACATCTGCCAAGTATCCTTGGCTAATGTTGTATCTACGTTCAGATGCAACAAAAGGACTTAATGGTGGTTATCACTATGATGGCCGTGGCATCATGAAAAAGGTTGGTTCCTCAGCTTTACTTCTTTCTTACAAGCACTACAATTCGTCATCCTCATTCATGCTAAGCAAGCACTTCTGGACCTAGTTTAAGTTTAGTTGAACACTCGATCATGTCCAATATGGTGTTATGCATTTTTGACTTGTGAAAATGGTGTATGTATTATTATATTTAGTTTGTAGGAAAAGGTAAGAGCAGTTTATAGAATCTTGATGCTGTCTTATGTAGGTCTAAATCTTGCATATTTATGAAATCTTTTCTTTATGAAATTTTTATTGTTTAATTTCTATTCCTTGTGGTCTGTAGATCAATGTTTTGATGTTTGAAGTCACACCTCAGGAATATTATCCTATTTATTTATTTAATTTTTTCAGTTGCCAGTCTCCCCAAATTTTAAAGTAAGATTGAGACTTGATGTTAAGCAAGGAGGAGGGGCCAATAGTCAATTTTATCTCCTTGATATAGGAAGTTGTTGGAAGAACAATGGAAAACCATGTGATGGTAATGTTCTGACAGATGTGACTAGATACAGTGAAATGATAATAAATCCAGCAACTACTAACTGGTGCCGACCGGATAACCTTGTCTCCTGCCCGCCATACCATGTTACTCAAACTGGTAATAGGATATATAGAAATGAAACATCTCGATTTCCATATGCTGCTTATCATCTCTACTGTGCTCCTGGAAATGCACAACACTTGGAGAAACCATATGATATATGTGACCCATATAGCAACCCACAAGCACAAGAGTTGGTGCAAATTCTTCCCCATCCTGAATGGGCTGTACATGGCTATCCTGAAAAGAAAGGAGCTGGATGGGTTGGAGACCCCCAGACATGGGAGCTTGATGTGGGTGCACTCTCTAGCCGGTTGTATTTCTATCAGGTATGGTTTCGTATTTGCGCAAGAACTTTGTTTAACTTTAAGAACTCTTAAGGACTTAATTTATTGCTCTTTGTAACTTGATGGCAAGAATGTCATTGAAAGGCAATGTTCTCATACTTAAGTGCACAAACTATTTTAGTTATCCATTTCTCCATCAGCTGAATAGGTGCTCTTGAACTTGTTGAACAGGACCCAGGAACAGAACCAGCAAAGCGGGTATGGTCTTCACTTAATGTGGGTACAGAAATATATGTGAGTCACCCGGGAGAGACTGCAGAGTGGACTGTAAGTGAATTTGATGTGCTAGTTCCTGAAGGTGTTGAAGATGATGGTTCTAGCTCTTACTGAATCTCTCATTATGTTCATATATAGTTCACTTTTTTTTTTTAGTTTAAAATAAGCATTCTATAAGTTAATCATGCACATACAACTCGAAATATTTTGTACATTATGTAAATATTGTTAATATGACTTATGAGACAATTGCACACCAAATTCTGCCAGTTTGGTCATATGTAAAAATGTAAAATGATACTGAACCAGTCTAAAAAGTATACTCTTTTTTATTATCAAATGATTCAAATTCATGCACACGTGAGTCCTTTTTTTTTTACATGGAACGTCCATGTTGTGGTCAAATTTACATGAAGTTCATATACAGGTAAAAATGGATGACCATTATCACATCTTTAGAGTGGTAACATTTCAAGATACTTGAAAGACTAAACCATAGATGATACAAAATTATTTGAAGGGAATAGCTCAACGTTTCAACTCCTGTTTATGCAAGTGCAAGTGCTTCAACAATTTTGTAACTTGGAACTAAGATATTGGGAGAAACTAGTAGTAGAGAATAAATATGTAATCATTTATCAATTGAGAGTCTGATCCTTCCAAAGTAAAGATAAATGATTGCAGCACATAAGTGATTCATTCTTCTGCATCAATGCATGTAGTTCAATGAAAAAATTAATTCAAGACAGAGAAAATCGATGAGTACTCCATGCAGTTATGAATCTCTCATGTCATAATGGAGCGGTATTAAGTAGCTTATAGTCTCACAGATTTGGGCATTCAGAATGCTGGGTTGCGGAAGTGGATTGCTTGTCCTCCTTTTGTGGCCTCGATTTTTGCAAGAAATTTTCTCACTTGCTTGTCGTAACCTTGTTTTGGTTTGTTTTTGGAACACTATAATGTCCTTCCCTCTGTGACCCATACTCTATTTCGCTGGTGACTTTTAGTCTTTTACTCGCTTTTTGTCTGCTCAAGCTTGGTCTTGAGTGGGTCTTTGTGAATTAAAAACGGTCTTCAGTTAACAGTTGCACTAACTCATACATAAATTGTTTTAAGATAATCACAAATCTGTTTACATGTTCAAGTAGGCACAAGCTGCACACTTGATACATATCGGTTTACAAGTTCAACGCAGACAATATACCAAGGTATCAAGCAATACAATATTACAAGAATACAATCAATCAAAAATTATATTCAAAATTAAAATATCTTTTGAAACTTGAAAGCTCAAGTGCAGCAAGTGCAGCAAGTGCTTAACCAAATAACCACTTAACCAGTCATCACAAGTTCACAAGTTCACAACTTCACAAGCACCAACTAAGAAAGTTTGCAACATAAGCAAGTGCCAAGTAGCAACTGAGTTCAGAAATGTTTTAAGAAGAGAAGAAATTAAAGACTTAAAAACTGAAATAAAAAGGCAACATAAGCAAGGTTGCACAGAGTGCAAGACTAGAACAGATCAGCAGCAAGCCAGCAATAAGTCTCCATCTCGGCATCTCCCAATTCCAATCATCTTCACTTCTTCCAGATAATGTAGGACTTCACAGCAGATATGCAAGGTATAAAAATTAAATGCAATTCACAGAAAAATATTAAAACGAAACAAAAAATAAAATTTCCAGCAAACTAGCAAAGTCTAATAATCTTACAAAAATTAAAGATTTCAAGCATTAGGACCAGAAGTAGTAGCCTTTGATGAATTTGATCGCTTTGCAGCCTTTGTTGCAGTAGAAGCAGTTGCTTTTGATGAGGTTGATCCCTTTGCAGCATTAGACATAGTGGAAGCAGTTGCTATCTCACTCGGATCATTGCAGTTTAGTTCATTTTCTACACATAACAAGAAAAAATATGATGCAAGTTACTGAAGATACAAGTAAAAATATGGACAGATTTTCACAATTGCATAACAAATAAAAATATACCTTGCTCCACTCTCTCGTAAAACTCGATGTCCTCAATGGTGAGAACATACTGAATGGTATGGATGCTTTCTGACCTAATCCAATTTTGAAAGCAAATCAATGCCTCCACCGTTTTGGGGGTTAAAGAACTTCTGAATGGATCAATGACCCTATTTCCAGTACTAAAGCAGGATTCAAAAGCCACTGTGGATACTTGTACAGCAAGAACATCCTTGGCAACAACAGCTAAGCTAGGATACTTCACCCCATTCACTTTCCACCACTGCAATATCTTGAACTCACTCCCCTTGGATGGCTTCTCAATAGGATCAAGTAGGTATCTATCAACCTCATGAGCAACAACAACCGATTCTGAGTCTTCAAGTTCCCTTTCCCAATCTTCAAACATGTCGGCAATTTTTCCAGATAATGTAGTTTTTGATCCAGAGCTAGTTCCATTTGTCATGGAACTGTCCCCACTTCTACTCTTGTCACTCTTTTGGGTTCCTTGATTACCAATTGATGTTCCATACAAGTCACAGAGAGTGATCACAAGCTGCTTCACCTCTTGGACATGTGTCCTCACCATCTGTTCATCAAAATGCAGCCATTGTTTGCAAACTCTTTCAAAATTCCTGAGCTTATATCTAGGATCCAACACTAAAGCTACCAAGAACAGCTTGTTCATGTCTTGAATGCTTCCAAAATATTTTTGAAACTTCTTCCTCATTTTCACTGCCATATCATACAAAACTCTCTCTGATTTAGTTCCAGTACACATCTCAGGTTTAGTGAACAAGTCATCCATCTCACCCTGAATTGCCACTATATCATGGAAAGCTCTCGCAGCTGTAGGGTGATTAGAAGCACTGATCCGAAGGGTCACATCATAAAAAACTTTCAGAAATTTCACAAAAATGGCAGCTCTGTCCCAATCTTCCTCCACAGGTGGCCCTACTCTTTTCTTACTTCCTGTTTGTTCAACCTCAGTCACCTCATCATCTTCATCTTTCCCAAGGGTCTCATCCTCATCAAAGTAGCTTATATACTTTGTTTCCTCCTCTTCAGCCATCCTATCAAAGGCTGTTTTCAATTCAATAGCCGTGTCCAACATTATGAAGGTGGAATTCCACCTTGTTGGCACATCAAGCACACACACTATCTTACTTTGAAGCTTCTCCTTCTCAACACACTGTCGAAATGTGGCTAGCCTACTAGATGAGCTCCTCACATATCTCACTGCATTCCTTATGGCAGAAACTGATTTTTCCATATTTATCAATCCAGCTCTCACTATTAGGTTCAATATATGAGCTAGACACCTAACATGCAGATACTTGTGTAATACCCCGAATTTTCATCCTTAATTTTCAGAAATGTAAAAATAAATATTTTGCAAAATTTATGTTTTTGCGTATTTTGTTGATGATGTGGCGTATTTGTATAAATACGATATAATTATACGTATTAATTATTTGTACGTATTTGTACGTATTTGTGAATAGTATCCAAATAGTGACAAATAGTGTCTAAATAGTAACCAACACGTGGCGGGTAGTGATTGGAACAGCACACATGGTGACTCAGCTTTGTCTGGTGAGTCACCATGCGACACGTGTCACGATACGATTGGTCTTCGGGTGTTTTTCTGTTCGGCTATGATTTTGGGAAAACTTCCTTCACGAGAGTTGTAGAGCTCGTCGATACGAGTTCGTGGACATAAAATTCACTTAAATCGGAGTTCGTATGAGTGAGATACGAATTTTTGAAGTTCGAGTTACTATTTAGGAAATTTTCTATAAATAGAAAATTTCCAATTTTGAAAATTTTGGAAAAATCGGAAAAAACCCAGAAACCCCAGACCCGCCGGAAACCAGGCCGACCCGACCCGGATTTTCCCGGCGATCCCGAACACTCCCGGCCACCGGACCACCACAGACCATCTCGCCTCTCTCTCCTCTCCTTCCCTCCGCCGTCCATCACCGACGAATCACGCCGGAACCCGACGGATCGTGCGGCGGATTTGCGGCGAAACCGACCCGGATCGATCTCTCTCCTCCGGCCACGGCGGCTTGTGCCACCACTTGGGTTTTGTTCACCTCCTCCCCAGCAACCTTCTAGTGCTCGTGGATCATCAAATCGACCACGGTACACGGCGAATCGAAGCTTGGAATTTTTGGGCAGCTGCGGCTTTCGACGGCGATATCTTCACATCCGACCGTTATCTCACTTCGAGGCAAGTTTTAAAGTTGTTCTATTTTGTGTGTTCTACAATTTGAACGAACGGATTTGGCTAGTTTGGACTTTGGTCTGGCGGCGCGTGAGTTTCTCACCACCGTCTGTGGCGGCGCGTGGCGGCGCGTCCGGCCACCTTTTTAGGTTATTTTTTCTTTGTTGAGTAGTGTTTGTCGATACAAACATCTTTCATGTTTACGGGTTTCTGAGATTCGATTGTTTGACCGATGTTGATTTTACCCGGAATTGTGGATCGTTCGATCTGTGATAATCCGACCGTCGGATCGTCACCATTTTTGAGTATGATGTTAGGATGCTAGAAATAAGCTTACTGTTTTTTTAGTATTTTGAAGTTCGGTGGGACCCGTACAATGAATAGTCGAGTGGGACCCGCTTGAGGAATAGTGATGTGGGACCCACATTGACCGACAGTTGACTTTTGGTCAAACTAGTCCGGTTTATAGTTTTCGATATTCTAAGGACATCCGATTAACTTTGGGAGTGATACGGTCACTTTTCGTTTGTCGTTTGGTTGTTTTTGTGCTGAGAAACGAAATGCTTGTTCTTAGGTGTTTTTGGAAACCGTGTAGCCGAGCGGACGTTTCTTGTTGATTACCTGGTTAAGTGTTGAGTTCGTTGACGCAGCTGGAATTTACAAAGGTGAGTAAACTCACGATTGTTAATTGGAGATTGTGTTTCACGGGATTGTGTTATTGATTGAATTGTACATTGTCATGAGAATGAATCTCTCTCTCATTTATTTAGCTTCTATCTAGGTTATTATTTACCTGTTATTGCTTGAGATATTTTTAAAGGACTTGAGGTGAGTGTGGAGAATACAATATTTCGTGTGATTAAATCATAATATTGTATTGTTGATGATTTGATTTAAAATATTTTCAAATCATGATAACTGTGTTTTTGATGAGACTGTGTTGGGTCCAGTGTGGCCTCCTTATGTGTTGTGGAATGGGTTCGTCCCCGATGGTATGAATTTGGGCAAGCGTCCCAATGCGGTTAGAGCTCTAGTCTGTCTACCAATTTTTAAGTCACATGCATTCGTTGGTCTTGTGATTTAAGAATATTGTTTTTAAAAGAAGTCTCAAGAGTATTCATTCTTTTATTTGTCCAGATTGGACATGGATTTATCGATTTATGATTTTGTATAAGCATACATATATCATTGGAATTGTGTGTGTGATGTATTTTTCTAAAAGATGTTTCAAGAGTATTCAATCTTTTATTGTCCAGATTGGACATGGATATATTGATAAATGATTTTATATAAGCATTTCATATATCATTGAAATCTTTTGGTGATTGTTATTTGTCGGATTGACATTAGTTTCATTAAGTTGTTGAAATAAATGCGGTGATGTTTTGGGAAATTACTTAATTTGTTTATTAAGTTGAGAACGATAAAATTGTGGAATGTGGGTGGGGTTACTTGTTTACTCATACCAGCTTCACAAGCTGACCGGGTTGTTGTTATAACCCGGTACACTATTCAATGGTGTAGGGGTTTATCCTGCAGGTTAGGATAACTAAGAGTTGAGTTGAAGGAGCTTTGGAGTTGCTGATAGTATTGTTTAGTTTCCGCTGTTAATTAAACTCTGTATGTAAATTTACTTATTATTTTGAAATGTCAATTTAATATGTGAATTTGTGAAATGAAATATTTGACTCTAAAGAACGAGTCTGTATTGACATTGGTGGGCTCGGTGAGTTGTTGTTGTTGTAATAAAAGGAAAAAAATTTCCAGGTGATTGTGTAAGTTGACCGAGCCTTCGCGTTTCAGATTTGTTTTATTGATAATAACAAGTTGTTATTTATATTACGAAATTTGGGGCGTGACAACTTGCCTCCTAGAATATGTGGGTTTTTCCAAACACTCATCTTCTTCCTAACAAAATCAAGTGCAACTTTGTTTACACTTGCATTGTCAACAGAAATGGTTAAAACCCTCTCAATTCCCCAATCAAGCAAGCATGCCTCCAATAACTTTTCTATGCTACTGCCCTGGTGATTAGCAATGACAAAAATGTTGAGGATTCTTTTGTGCATTTTCCAATCACCATCAATAAAATGGGCAGTCAATACCATGTAATTTATATTTTGAACCGATGTCCATGTATCGGTTGTTAAACAAACACAGTGAGACCTCAATTCATTCTTAAGTTCTTGTTTTTTGGCAGCATACATTGACAAAAATATTTTCACAATTGTCCTCCTAGAAGGAACCTCAAACCTAGAGACTGCAACTGCACAGAAATGCCTAAATCCTTCCCTTTCAATGAAACTGAAAGGGAGTTCATCGATTACTATCATCTCAACAGCAGCTTGCTTACAATCTTCCTGAGTCCACTTGGTCATAACTAGGTCTTTACAACCACTACTAAATACTTGCTGCCCTTTTTCTAAATCAATCTTACCCGGATACATTTTACAAACATCCTCTATATGTCTCCTTACTTGTGCCATTTCCATAACTGTCACAAGCTAAATCAGTATAACAGTAATTGCACTAAGCTCGTTTTTGAATACCAACTTGAATCGGCTTCTTATCAATGATTTCGATGATGGGTTTGTCAAACTTGCTGAAATGCTCCCACACCCTTGATCTTTCCTTCGATGTCGAAGAAGCCACTGCCTCTGGAAGTTTCCTCTTTGCTTTGATCTTTGGCTTCTTTGCTTTGAACTTTGGCGGGATTGTTTATGTCGATGTCATTAGAACAACAGCTTGCTGAGTCTCAGTCTGGATTTGGGGGTTAGGGTTTTCACTAATTTGGGGGTTAGGGTTTTCAGAGGTCGATGCCATGGTGGAATGATCGAATGAATTGGAAGGATAAAGGATTGAAGTGGACCAAGTGATGGTGTAAATGATTTAAGTGTAAGATATTGGTTTGATTGATTGATCTGGGTTTTTCGATGGGGAAGAACACAGAGAGGGAGAGAGAGAGGCTCGAGAGTGGCTGTGTAGAGTGACTTCGGTCACAAAGGGGAAAATCCGAAAATGGGAAATTAGGGTATCGATAGATTGTGTGTGGTCAAGTCTATACAATTGGTATAGACTTGCCCAAACAACTAATTATACCATGCCACATATGCAATATCCTTACAATCGGTCCGGTTCGGTTTAACCGAGACTGAAAATTTTAAGGACCGGGACCGAACCGTTTTCTTTGTCATCGGTCCGGTCCTTCACCCGAACCGTTATTTTAATACTTGAGGACCGACCCGAACTGTCATTTTCGAGCCGGTTCGGTCCGGTCCCTCTGTCCCTCGGGTTCAAACGCCCAGGCCTAATAGATGACACTTGCTTGTTTTGGGTTGAGAAACTGAACTTTTGGGATCACATACTTTCGTTATTTGTGTTTACAGTATTTAGAGGTCTAGATGAAAAAAAAAATTGTAAATATTTCTCATTTTTTTTAATCCACTATATCATTCTTGAAATTCTTCTAGGAACTTTAGACTGCTAAATAAGTTATAAAATACAAAACATTTCAAACTTAAACACTGCATAAAAACTACTAACATTACTTTCGTACGTAAACCTACTACTGTAGCTATCTTAATTAATCTATAGTTAAAGTCATATGTACATCTTAAATGAAACTTCATTTAACGTCCAAAAAAAAAAAAAAAAAAAAAAAGTCATATGTACAAAAACTTTTAAGTTAAGGTTAGAAAGAATCAAATATCTTTTAAGCTTATTATATATACTAGGCTACTAGCCTCTATTCATCTTCAAAACAAGAGATAGACATAACTTTTTTTTTTTTTTAAATGCCTGTATTTAATTTTTAGCTAAAGACTTTCCCTAGTATGTGTAGTTTACAGCAAGCCAAGAGTTAACCTAGATATGAGTAATGCATAGATAAGATATATAGCACAAACTCACAAAGGTTTTTTGCATATGTTATTTTTTTAAGGGTATACAAAAATGTAACAAACACTAGTTTATCTTTATTTTCATTAAGGCTTAATGCTCGCTATTTGCCTCTCTTGCTTTATAATAACTTCGTGGTTTTTATCACATATAGATATGATTATAAATTTAATTTCGTGATTATACCTTTTTTTTTGCAATGTAGAAATCATTATCATATGATGCTGAACTAAATGGTTTAGTATATTAAGGATGACCTACGATTAATTTCATTAGTAAATACAACCTCGATCATAAAGATATAGATAACCTTGAAGTGTAACTATTTAAATAAAAACAACGATTTTAAGTATAAATTAGTGTATGATACTTACAATATGATCGACATACAGTCATACCTACCTCAATCTTTAGAGACTCTATTGGGATTCAATGTCATCAAGAAATTCAAGTTTGAGAATTAAGAATTTTTTATGGTTTCAGCTATTATAGAATTTTTGACCAATTTGAAATGTAAGGAATTAATGAGTGACACTTGATTCTAAAACACATATTGTAACATCCTAACCCAGATTAATTCGAAACCAGTAAGTAAAAAAAGCCGGTAAGACAGTAAGTTATTCTTTTGGTCAATATTTTTTGGAAGTCTAGTAAATTTGATCACGTGTCAACTGTCAACACTGAATTGTAAGTTTTGTTTTAGAAAGTGCATATTATGAAATTGCATTCCCAGTGTCGTGTCAATTGACATTGAAAAATATTGTTTTTAAAATTTATTTGTGTAAAATAAACAATAGCTAAAACTTAACTAATAAAGTAAATGCGGCGGAGCAAGATGGTAAGGGACATGCAAGCCCTGATTTACACAACTGTGATACAATGACACGAAACTCTAAAATCTCATGCTCAAAAGATACACTAGTGGTTAAATAAATAAAATATTATTAAATACAAATCGATAAATGAGGTGAAATTTTTTGATAGGCCTGGGTTAGAGGTGGCAAACGGGCCGGCCGGCCCGGCCTATTTAATCGGGCTATGGGCCGTGCTCGGGCCGGCCCGTGTCGGCCCATTTCTTATCGGGCCCGGGCTCGGGCCGGCCCATATACTCAAACATTAGGCCCGGCCCGGCCCACGGCCCAAGTCCATAGCGTGCCGGGCCGTGCTCGTGCCGGGCCAATAATGGGCTCGGGCCGTAAGAAAATGAAAACTATTTTTTTTTCCAATAAAAACGAAAAGTGGTTCTACTTTGAGATAAAATTAATACAATAAACATAAATACTACACAAAATTCATACGAACAATGCTTGTTGTTCATAATTATATATAATATATACATATATAATTATATATAATATATACATATATAATTATATATAATATATACATATATAATTATATATACATATATAATTATATATAATATATATACATATATACATATATTATATATACATATATAATTATATATAATATATATACATATATACATATATAAAACTATATATATATATCCACGCCTCATGAACGGGCCGGGCCGCGGCCCGTAATTTATCGGGCTCGGGCCGGGCCGGGCTTTTGGGCCAATATTTCTCGGCCCGGCCCGGCCCGGCCCGTTACATTAACGTGCCGGGCTCGAGCCGGGCATATAACGGGCTCGGGCCGGGCCGGGCCGCTTCTTAACGGGCCGGGCTCGGGCCTAGCGGCCCATTTGCCACCTCTAGCCTGGGTGTATAAGAATTATTGTTGACTTGTTGTACGTCTTACTACTAGATTATTTTTTTGATAATTATGATTATTGGTTTTAGGGCAGCACTGACAAACTTATACATGACTATATGAGTTGGATCTACTTATATCCCAAGCAATTATATATATTTTTGGATTGCAATCTCTGACCGAAAGCAATAACATGACAATTTTGTAACTCATCGACTTAGAGAATTGCAAGCTTCCAACTTCAAAAAAATAAAAAATAAAATCATCGAGCAAGCAAAATTAAACTACAATTCAATACAAGATATTTTCTCACGTCTCAACATGCAATTAAGCACTCTAATTTTCTAACTACATCAAGATATGCACTCATGTTTATGTGAGTGGAAGGATGAAGACAAGAAGTAATTAATATGAGTTATAGTGTTACAATTGATCTATCATATGAAATCTATACATATTAATCAAGATGAACAATGAGATCGTAACGAATATATGTGGATAACAAAAAGAAAAAAAGTGTACAACTTTCACAAATAACGTGCAACAACTAGGCTCGAGCAACAAAATTTCATGATAAAGAATTGTAAAGTGTATGAACTTTTATATTTTAAACCAATCAAATACTTCCAAATTTATGTTTTATTAATCTTCGAGCAAACATGGTACCTAATGCGATGAAAGTTTGGGTTGATATCCCAAATAAACTAGATGTTTTTTTATGGAGGTCCTACATCTAATATGACTTGCATGTATTCAACAAACTCAAAGTAAAACAATAGTGTGGCCTACTGAGAGAATTATTAAGCAAATAGATCACCAGTCGGAGAAACAGCACAATATGCATGTCTGATGCTTGGGCAAAATACTTGGCTTTTATTTGGTATTTATATCCTCTAATTGTTATTTATAATTTGTTGTGTGCTTGTGTATATAAGTAGTATATTGTGTTTGTTATGTATTCCTTATTAGTCGAGCAAGTACTTGACTTCAAGGAAGTACAAATTATTTGATTGGAGTGGAAAATATGAAATAGTTGCAAAAGAATGCTAGCATTCGTGTGATCCAAAAGCGTTAGTCAATGGTATTCCTCTTGGACCTAATGCATTTAGCGTTTGTGTAGATATTCCAAAAAAGCATGAAGAATTTTTATGGAGCCTACATCTAATATGACATGCATTAAAGATGCCGTTAATTTTACTATAGTGTGGCCTGCTAACAAAGTTGTTTTGAAAAAGATACTAGACAATGAGATAGTTGACAATGCAAACTCTCATTTGGTAAAAAAAAAAATGTCTTTTTCATATACTATTACCATTATAAATTTGTTTTGTCCTTAAATCTATGTATTTGTTTTGTTTAACTTGTCGTTAGAGTGTGAATACCCGCTCAAAGAAAAAGTGCAAGTTGTTAGTTGTTAGTGGATCAGGACACATAGTTGTCACCGACATCCAGGAAAGATCTTTCTCAAGTATCTTCCGTACAATTTTTTTTTTTTTTTGTGTTTAAGCTTCTGAATCTGCTCTACAATGTTAGCAACTGCCTTTTTCTTATGTTGGAACTGCTCGAGCAGATCTTTGATTGATGAGACATTATCATCAGATTGAGCAGCAATTTTTTTGCCTTTGTCATTCAGAGTGTTCTCTTCATTCTTCAACGTATCCATTTGAAAGTGACACTTCTCAATATTGGAGAGGGCATTGTTCGCCTATATTAAACATGCCGAATTACCCACGTTGCTCTTCAACAAGTTGTCAATTGAACTACCAAGCTTCTCTCTATGTTGAGCATTATTGAGAGCAACTATATCCTTGGACATCTCTTGAATCATCGCTATATTTGCAGCATGTTCAGCAGGTGGAGTGCTTGGGGGGTCTTGTGTGATGACAGACATGTTATTAAGCTTATTCATGATTATGTCGACAACACAAGTTAGATCATCTGTTTGTACCACGCTTTCAATTTAGGAGCACATGCAGAGTAAGTGTCAATCTTCGCTTGTTTCACTTTCCTGGAGTCATCCCTGGATCTATTCGTATCAAGAATCCGCTTGACCTTCAAAAGTCCTTTTTTGGGCTCACAATCCAGCACACTTTTGAGCATATATTTAACCATCTTAGCTCAGCAGAGACAATAAATCCTATCACTGCAAATTACTCTTATGAAACAGCCGCAAAGTTGGTACAAGTTTTTTTTTTTGAACGTGTATATATATATATGGCAAGAAAAAATAAATTTGCGTACAACTCTCACAAAAAATTTGTAATAGCTAGACTTGAAAGGTCAATATTCATTTGTATAAATTAAGTCACATTAACATGGCTATGAAAATTGTCATATTAACTATTCGTATTCATGCTTTCTGTTAAAGATCTATCTTCTATCACTTTTTTGAATGATTAGGAGGATGTTTTCTGCCTTTTTTATTTTAGGAACCTTTCATGAAAAAATCATTTGAAAATGTTGACATATATAATGGTGGATGACACACTTTGCTTGTACTGAACTTTTGGGATCACATATTTCCGTTGTATGTGTTTACAGTATTTAGAGGTCTAGATGAAAAAAAAATTGTAAATATTTCCCATTTTTAAATCCACCATATATTACTATATCATTCTTGAAAATCTTCTAGGAACTTTAGACTGTAAGATAAGTTATAAAATACAAAACATTTCAAACTTAAACTCTGCATAAAAACTACCGACATTACTTTAGTACGTAAACCTACTACTATAGCTATCTTAATTAATCAGTAGCTAAAGTCATATGTACAAAAACTTTTAAGTTAAGGTCAGAAAGAATTAAATATCTTTAAGCTTATTATATACTAGCCTAATTCATCTTCAAAACAAGAGATAGACATACCTTTTTTTTTTTAAATGACTATTTAATTTTTAGCTAAAGACTTTCCCTAGTATGTGTAGTTTACAACAAGTCAAGAATTAACTAGATATGAGTAATGCATAGATAAGATATACAACACAAATGTTTTTTGCATATGTTATTCTTTTTAAGGGTATAAAAAAATGTAACAAACTCTAGTCTATCTTCATTTTCATTAAGGCTTAATGCTCACTACTCGCCTCCCATGCTTTATAATAACTTCGTGATTTTTCTCATAGATAGATATGATTATAAATTTAATTTCATGATTATACTTTTTTTTTTTGGCAATGTAGTAATCATTATCAGATGATGTTGAACTAAATCATAAAGAGCTGTGAGGTGTAGTTTTGGTTGGGCTTGGGCTGCATTAGGGTTTGATGGCATTGGTTTGGTACTTAATCTGATGGGGCTAGTTGTGCATGGGCTGGCAGGTTTTCGGATTTGGGATCCAGGGGGTCGGTTATCCTTGTGGATTAGTAAGTGCACCCTGCCTGGAATCGGGAAACTAGTTCTTTGGAGTTGGATTTGGGATTCGGGTACTTGGTACTGGTTAAGTAGAGTGTATGCTCTTTGGCTACACTCTTGGTGGGAGGACTTCCCAGTTTCGGAGAAATTTTAATTTTGAATGTCAAAGTTTTGCTATGGAATTGCGTGATGGATCACTGGTCACCTTGTTACTGTTTTCACTGCGAGATGGATAGATGCAGTGCATTGTTTCAGAAAAATCTCATTTCGAGTTCTGTTCTGCTTATCTCTCTTATCAGATGTACTAGTGCATCTTGTTATCTTGCTATTTTTATTGTTTGATGCCTTGATGCATCTATGCTTTGTAATCTTCAATTTGATTCAATAAAGTTTTGACATTTCTTCTAAAAAAAAAATCATAAAGAGCTGGTTTTTTTTTGGCAATGGTTTTCATGTTCTTTTTTCCTTACAATTTTGATCTCTTCATGGTTCTTAAGAGCTAGTTTTGGCCTAGTCCCCCGCTCTTTGCTTTGTACTTTTGCTTCTGATCAATAAATAAATCTGTTTTCTTATAAAAAAAAAAGTTTAGCATATTAGGGATGACCTACGGTTAATTTCATTAGTAAATACAACCTCGGTCATAAAGATAGAGATAACCTTGAAGGATACAACATGAAATGTGCATATGGTGTAAGGAAGTGTAACTATTGCCCACTCCTCCTGTCGCTTGGATATTTTGACTAGTAAGCTCCTCCTCTATCGAGTGAGGATATCTAGTTTTAGTTTCTCGTTATTCAGTCTTTGTGGTTGTAATCCCCTAGTTGGGACTATAAATTCTGTTGCGATCACTGAGTATTAATGAATTTCCCTTGATAAAAAAGAGAGTATAAATTAGTGTATGATACTTACAACATGATTGACATACAGTCATAGCTGCTTCGATCCTAAGAGACTCTTTTGGGATCCAATGTCATCAAGAAATTCAAGTTTGAGAATTAAGAATTTTTTATGGTTTCAGCTACTAAAGAGTTTTTGTCCAATTTGAAATGTAAGGAGAAATTAATGAGTGACACGTGATTCTAAAACACATATTGTAACATCCCAACCCAAATTAATTCGAAACCTGTAAGTAGTCAAAGCCGGTAAAACAGTAAGTTATTCTTTTGATCAATATTTGCTGGAAGTCTAGTAAATTCGCGTGTCAACACTAAATTTTAAGTTTTTTTTAGAAAGAGCATATTATGAAATTGCATTCACAATGTCATGTTGATTGACATTGAAAAACATTGTTTTTAAAATTTATTTGTGTAAAATAAAAATAGCCAAAACTTAACTAAGAAAGTAAATGCGGTGGAGCAAGATGGTAAAAGACATGCAAGCCCTGATTTACACAACTCTAAAATCTCATACTCAAAAGATACACTAGGCCGTGGTTGAATAAATAAAACATTATTAAATACAAATCGGAGTTATTAAAGTATAAATGAGGTGGAAATTTTTTTAAACACAACAAAAAAAAATATTGTGTAAGATTATTTTTGGGACTTGTCATTGTTTCCTTTAGTCACACAACAACTTATCATATTCCTAAGTGGAATAAGTAATTGAGAAAGCATTATAAGTCCTTCTTGAGTTTCCTATATTGATCGATTAAGGAATCACAATCAAATAGATAAGTTAATCTATTTCTATTGAGTGAATAGGAATGAATATGTATTAGGAAAGCTTAATTGTATTTATGCATTAGGATTAGGAATCCTTTATGGGAAGGGTCTTAATCCGTATTGCCTATATATAGGACTCAAGCCTTGCTCTATCAATTACGACACGCAATACAGTAATCGCAATCCCATAGTGTGTTTGCCTTCAGTAGATTGATCAGAGTAGAAGCAAGAGTCCAGCCCTAGACATCAACATGTCTTCACCCGCTTCGGCAAATGGTTAGTACATAATTGTGTGTTCTTATTTTTGAGCATAATCTATAGTTTAATTTACATATTGTACTCAACAAGACTTTTCCATTATTATCGAAAACTTGCACAAACGTTCTAATTTCAGTAATAACCATATACATGACATGTAGATCAGGATCCCAGAATCGGACACACATGACTGATCTTTTAGACTAACTCGCCATTATCTTAGCAATAGTGTCATAAACAGGTAAAATGTGTTGCAAAAGGTGTCTATTTGCCTTGCAAAATGGCAAAATGCGTTTCTATGACATAATACGATGCACATAGCTAATCCCGCCACCTCCGGAGGTCGAGAGGAGTAAATCCAAGGAGTCGGCAAACCATCCTTCACCCTCAAGCCATCAACAAAACTCTTATAACAACCATGGTATGATTCGACAAAGCATTAGATCATTTATGAGTTTTATTTCAAACCACAACCAAAAAACATGCAACTTTGTCATGCAATATCCAGCTTTTGCTAATTGTGGCTCACTTTAATATAGAAATGGCACTCTATAACCCAAGTCTCTGGAGACAAAAAAAAACAGTTTACTCTATGGTGTGATTTAATTTGAAATCAAGGACAAAATTTCAACAGCATTACATAATCAGCTCTGTTAAATTGGAATCCAAGGACTAAAAAGTTTTCTTTGAGTTTTTTGTTCATCCTTGCTTCCCAGCACCTTGTTAGTAGGGGGTTGGTTGACGACAATCTCAACTGTTAAAAATGGTGATCTCCGGCGATCATGACTTCACCGGCACATGGTCTAACTTTTTCTGTTGGAGCATATATCCATGAGATGGTTCGGACGTTTGCGGGGTTCGTTGTTTATTTGGAAAGGTGCCCATTGAATCTAGTCACAATAAGACTACTAGAGTTGATTATGTAACTATTAACAACTACTATTGTAATATTAAGATGCACAAAAAGAGAAGATCCAGTAGTTGGCACCAGTCAAAAGAAAGGCCATTTTTATTAAAATTCCATCACCTACAAAGCTACAATCAATTTGCATGTTCAAGTAGCCACAGGATACAATAAGACACTTGACAAAGCAGTCGAACAGTACCACAAGTTACAATATCAAACAGCTACACTAACAACTGAGAATGCTAGAGTCTGGTTAACCAGCCTTTGCCCCTTGGTATTTACTATTTTTATTTTGAATTGTAAATAATGTGCAAGAAAGGTGACCAGAAAACTTTAAAGCAGACCGATGCAGGAACAATATATAAGAGTTCAAGCTTCCATACTCAACTGGAAACTCAAGAAGTGGTATCGAGAAATGGATAGTCACTGTAACCAAGAATCGGATCAGATATGTAGAATGTATCTCTGATGTACTTATTTAGAGGAGCATTAAGCTCAAATCTCTTTGGCAAATCTGGATTAGCCAAGAACCAACGACCAAAAGCAATAAGATCTGCACGGCCCTCAGCCACAGCCTTGTTCCCATCTTCCTTGTCAAAACCACCAGCAGCAATGAAGGTACCATTAAAAGCCTTTCTCATGGGTACAAGACTGTGGGGACATTCACATTTTTCGCCGACTGTCTTCATTCTTGGCTCAACCATGTGGCAGTACAGGATTCCATATTTGTTCAAGGAATTGGCCAGATAAAGGCCCAATTCCTCAGGATTAGAATCCCCGGATTCCATATAGTTGGCAAATGGAGATAATCTAATTCCAACTTTATCTGCTCCTATCTCATTGGCAACAGCTTCAACAATTTCTAGTGCAAATCGGCAACGATTTTCTAGAGATCCACCATATTGGTCTGTTCGATCATTCACTTGATCTTTGAAAAACTGATCAATAAGGTAGCCATGGGCGCCATGAAGTTCAACCCCATCAAAACCTATGAAATCGACAGACAATTTTAGTGTACCGAAGATTTTTGGAACTTGTCATTTTGAGCTTAGCCAAAACTGAATCCCCAAATAACCAATGACCGGATAATATAACATGCAACCGAAACGTACTGAAAGTAAGAAATTGATATTCCTAGAGGACTTGTACATTTTATTCTTCTACGAGAACTATTTTATCGTGTAAAAGGACATGTTTGGCACCCCACTTGGATACAATACGGTTTCTGAAGTCCCTACCCCTTGAAGAGCACATTTTTTTTTTTTTTTTGGCAAACAACAAACAGCTTTCATTAAACAAAAGAAACCTTACAAAACCCAGCAAATGGGTAAGAACAAACAGACGCAAACAAAGTGGAAAAACACCACAAAAGAGGAGGATTGGACAAAACCCAGAAAAACAGCACGGGCCCAAACCAGGCAAGCCCAATCAACGAACCCAAACAGCAGCCTAGAGGAGGAAGAAAAATTCGCCGCAAAGTCATCGCAGCCGCAAGCAAATTGCAGCAGGAGACACCACAGTAAAACAACCAGACCAGGGAGCAGTGGAGACGATGACAACCTTTCCAAACAAAGAGCACCCAAAGAGCCTCCTTCCAAACACATAAACACGATTCTCCAAATCCCAAATCACAGCCGCACCGGAGAGCCACCACAGGAAACTTGTAAAGAAAAAGAAAACAAATCCACAAAGGGATGACAGTGACAGCAACCAAAAGGTAAACGGTCCTGTATTGCACAAGTGGGTAAAGTCCCGTGTGCACTAGCGGGTATCCGCTTAAAACAACACTCAAAAGAGCATCGGCAATAACAGCGGTGGCAATTGCGTTGACGTCAGACGAACAAAGAAACATATTGTATGCATCGGTGCACAGGATTGGATCGGGAAGAGGGAGAGGATTGGAATTGAAGGATGAAGGCTTTGGGGTGAAAATTAGATAGATATGGAGGTGGGGGGCTTGAAGGACCAGGACAGACCAAGGGAAGAAGTAAAACCCGACATAGAACAAGGAAACGAACCGAAAGGAGAGGCACAAAACCTCAGATCTGGGACTAAACCCAGGGAAAATTGCCCATAAAGGGCAAGGAATATCGCCACCGACTCTCAAAGTTTTTGAGAGAAAACCCAGGGCGAGAGGAAAAGTTGAAGAGCACATTTGGACACCCATGAACGAATGAACGATTTGCAAAATTAAAACATTAAATCTTAAAATTTTAAATTAAATATGAACCGTCCTTCATTTCTTCAGCAAAAAACTACCCTTGTTTTCTTATTTCATCTCTCCGACCACTAAAGATTAAATTATCTGAAAGATCAAGAAAGACTGACAGACTATTTTGATGGGGGAGCTCAATTCAATTCAAGTCAATATAGAATAAATAGTTAAGGTTTCTCCCTATAACGACTGCAGATAGAACAAATATAGAGTTAATCTAGTACGAATCAGTTCATTTTTAACATTTCACATGCATTTATCCCCCTTACAACATTTGGCTGATAGAATATGGTTCATTCTAGTTGGTGAAAACTGAAAATAAACATTTAAGTTTTTGTAAATTTATTTCATATTTAACTTAAACAAAAATTACCAGCTTCCATAGCATTCCTTGCAGCAAGTCTAAAATCATCGACAATTTGTCGAATTTCATCTGTACGTAATCGCCTTGGAGGTGTGAATTCCGCAACATCAATGCCATTAGACCGTAGTTGGGGGGTTAGGGGCTTGTCAGTAGAAGAGATTGGAGCCTGCCCATTTGGCTGAAAGCCTATAAGTGGATAGAATCATCATCAGAATACAATAGATTGTATTGAAGGAATATCAAATTCATTGATCAACAACAACCCCCATGGCAGAAGCAACGTTAATAAAAAAAATAATCATTGATTAAAAGACGTTTTAACTTCTCCAGATAGCTAGGTTTAGATCATTCATTAAATACAGATATTATGCATGCAGGTTCTCTGGACCCAATCAAACATATCCATCTTTCATGCTATTCTCCAGGTTGACTTGGGATAAAATGGTTCCATCTATACCAACCTCAGATCGTAAGAACCATAATTTATTGCCAATGGAGAAATGATATCATCGATCACAATCATTCACTTGTTCTGAGGCATAGAACATGCTGCACTAGTTCTGAATTCTGAGTTATTTTAATTTATCAAACTTCTTCCTTCTCTTAAAAAAAGATGCAACACTGAAACCATGTGTTTTCCTAATAAACTGAGGAAGAAAAATTCGCTTTCTAATGCTTCAGTGGTCTAATATTTCAGTTACGCTCACAAGGGTTTCTATGATAAAGTTATCTCATAAAGGTACAAGTCAGGAACTCACCACTATTTGAAACCCTCCCCACATGCCAAATCTGACAGAAGAAGACACCCCCTTTAGCATGTACAGCATCCACAATGGGTTTCCATGCTTCAACTTGCTCCTTTGTCCATATACCAGGAGTATCTGGATACCTTCACACATGAAAGAAACAAAATGTATCAAACTTTGAAATGTGGAGATTGCACATTCCACTGCATATTGACATTTGAAATTATACAGAAAAGAAACTTGATAGCTATTCTTCTAAAAGTTACCCTTGTGCTGTGTCAGAAACTCCAGTAGCTTCAGTTATGAGAAGACCCCCTTTAGATGTTCTCTGAGAGTAATATAAGATGGCATGTGGCTGGGGAACATTTCCATATGATCTCTGTCTAGTCAATGGCGCTAAAACAACTCTGGAGTGGAGATACAAATTAAACAATTATAAATACAACCATCAATACTTTCTTAGTAGACAGAGGCAGTATCTATGGAATTACATCTACATGACCAGTGACAAGTTTAATAACATTGATAAGAACTTTTTGCTACCCAAATTAGAAAAGAATGCAGCATTTTTCTTCATGGGTTGAATGTTTCAATGGTCTAAAAGTTGCAAACACGTTATTTATTGCTACTCAAACATCTGGTCTATTAAGTTTACACAACCAAACCCAACATTCTTGAGGTCTTAGCAATATCATCAATGTATAATGTAGAGTAAGATTAAGCAAGTATCTAACTAGATCAATCAATGACAACACAAGCAGTAAACTTTTTCATCTTCCAAATTGGGACTTTCCTCAAACACCTTGTCTTCGAGTTTTACACAACCAAACCCAGATCAAATTCATCCAGCGACCAATATACAACTTTGAAAGATGAATAAGATAAACCCAACATTCTTGGGCTCTTAGCAATATCAATCAATGTACAATGTAGAGAAAGATTAAGCAAGTTTACCTATGAGAAAGATCGAACTTTCCCAGTTTGTAAGGAGTAAGGAGAGGTTGTGTGGGAGCTTGAGTACCCATCTGATCTTGCACTTGAGGTTTTGCCTAGTCTTTGGAGTTTTGATTGTTGTGGTCTGCAAATGAATGGGAGACACAATTGGGTCTTTAAACGTTCAGAGTGAGCTAAAAAACAACCCTCGCTGCCGGCGGCTTCAAACCAATAATGTAAATGGGTCAGTCGTCACTGAGCTTTTTACGAACTTGTTGTCCTGGGATGTGTGGAACTGTGGATGGCTAACGCGTTTTCAAAGCAATTATTTTATGGCGAATGAGATTCTTAGTGACGTTTGTAGTTACGTGGGTTGTGGATATAGAGAGCATCTTCTGTTCACCCTGGTTGACTGGGATTGATGTAAAGCGCAATTTGCCAATTTGGGATTTGGGGTTCGTTATGTACTATTTGTGGATGAAGCTAGGTGCCAGTGTTGACCAGCGGCCCTTGTCTGCCCTTGTCTGCCCTTCTTTGTAGGGCTGGGACGGTTCGGTTCTGTCCCGGAAATTGCCGGAACCGAGACCGAACCGAGGAAACTTTTTACGGTTCGGTTTTGTCACTTTAAACTATAGGAACCGTGTCGAACCCGAACCGATTTCTTCGGTTCGGTTTTACCGGTTTCTCGGTTCCTCTTCACTGCAAATGAGCTCCAAAGAACAAACCAGAAACCCAGTGGAGAAGACGAGCGAATCTGACAAATTTTGGGAAAAAAAATGTGGAGAAACTCATCTTACCTCAAAAAACAGAACCCAGATCTATTTTTGATATCAATTTCAACAAATTTCAAATACCCAACTCCAAATTCAAGATACCCAACTTCAAATCGTGGAACTCAAATCAAAGGAATCGCTGAAAAAAATCTTGAATTGTTTGTGCTGGAGAAGATGGTGTAGAGAGAGAATATGGTTTTGGTTTGAAGACAAGAACTGAAGAAGACTTTTGCCGAAGAAAAGAAGAAAGAGAAGATCAAAAGAAAGAAAGAAAAAAATGGAGGAAGAAGAAAGGAAGAAGAAAGCGTAAAAGAGAGAGAAGAAGAGATGGCTCACATGGGAGAGAGAGGAATCTGAGGAAAGGACAAAGAGAGAGAATAAAGAAAAAAAAAGAAGAGAAAACGATGGCTCACGTGGGGAGAGAGAGGAAGTAAAGAGAGAGATAAAGAAGTGGGAATAAAATAAGGAGAAAAGCAAAGAAAGAGTGTAATTCGGTTTCTTTCGGGTTTTTGACATGTATGGAACTAAGAACCGAAACCGAACCGATATTTCAGCTCTTAGAACCGAACCGAAAAAAATATTTGATTTTAAAAAGTAAAACCGCACCGAACCGGACCGAACCGGCCGGTTCGGATCGGTTTTTCGGTTTTTCGGTTTTTTTGGCCCACCCCTACTTCTTTGTAAGTTCTTCCATTGTTGTTGGAATTCAATTTCGAGCGAAACAAAAAAAAAATTAAAAAAAAAATGCAAAGGATAAGAGAAACGTCATGCCCCCGTTAGAGCAGACGTTTCTTTTTTTCTTTTACTTTTTGTGTGTGGTTTTTCATGAACCAATTCAAAGCCTCGATTACAATATCGGAGTCTATTTGCTTAAAATTAAGATTTTTTTTTTTTTCGGAAGATGACAATATATCAAGATCAAAGTTTACGTATGATGTTACACTCTTACGAGGTATGACAATAAGATACATCATTTAAGTAAACTTCAGCTATTCAAATGAGCCCAATACAAACAGTACGAGACACTTGGAACCCTGCACTAAAAAAATCTGAACCATTGTTGTCGCTTCACTCATAAAGCCCCGAAAGACTTCTTCTCTTTGTCTTTCTTAATAGGTCAACCATCTTTAGTTTCCTTGGGCCCAAAGTCAATAAATCCTCCTAGTGCGAGGATTGATCACAGTAGCTTGAGCCCAAAGTCAAGACCTAGGCGTGGGCCGGGCCGCACATACATTTTACAGGGACCGGCCCGTTTCGGATTTTGCCATTTTAGGGAGGACTGAAAATTTTTGGGTCGGGTTTTCGATCCAGACACTAATATGCTCCCACTGCCCAAAACTTATCTGGACACCTAGAGACTTCCGAGCACAACCGTGGCTAACTGCCATCACAATCAAGTTCGCTGGCCCTTGATTAGCCAGGCCCAGGCCGCATGCCAGTCGGAGACGCCGGGAAGCAGCCCACTGTTCGGTCATGTTCGGTTTTTATGACCAATGAAATACAAGGACCAGAACCGGCTCGAAAATATATGATGTTGGGACATATCCAAAACTTCCCGTGTATTTTTTCGTACAGACTGGTCCAGTTCAGGTTTTCAGGTCCAAACACCCAGTACTACCAAAGTCAATGTTTCCTTTTAAGGCAAGGATTTTCCAGCAACGTGTGCCTCACACCAGCAATGACACATATCTCCAAACTTCTTTCACTACCAACACCACTAAATGCTATAACCGTCTGCTACTGTAAAGTTTTATCATCTGCGATATGAGCCACGTACAGGCTAGGCCACCACCCAAAACTATGCCGAAGAAGGAAAAAATATGATCGATGCAACTCTTGTAGACTCCATGACATATGTTCAGTGAGCGAAACACCCAAACCACCACAACAACACCAAAATATCCTCCACCGCCAAAGCCAATATAACCACCCAAGCCAAATTCCAGACAATCAAGGCCACCAAACAAGAACGACAATTGAATAATCCATCCCTCCGCAGAAACCGTCATCGCCATATCCACCAACACAAGATAATCCGACCAAACAACCAGCCAGACCACTAAGATGTACCAGAAGGGAACAAATCAGTGGAACCGACCACAAAGAAAAGACCCAAAAAGGTCGAAGTCAGCCCTCGATACAATCCCCAAACAATTGAGAACCACAATCCTCGACAAGAAAAACCACCAAAAGAAGGGACAGACAAATTCTCCATGCTTGTTCCAGCCAAGAATCACCAAGGATCCAAAGAAGGAGCCCGATTTGCCGTCTAAAACCCTAGGTTGTCATCGACAAGGTGCTTGCGAAACCTAACCCTACAGAGAAAGAGACACGCTTTCCTTAAAATTAAGAATTGAAGATATTTTTTTGTTAACACACACACACCCCCACGGCCCCACCTCATCCCACACAGGTATCCAAGGGGAGTCGAACTTAGGATCTCTCCTGTAATAACTTACCAGCCACACGTTCAAAGAAATAGAATTAAACCAAATCTTCTCATGGTATATTATTTACACTAGCCTCATACATGTGCGATGCACATGTTATTAATGAAGAAAAAAAAACTTTAAAGTTTCCTTGTCACCCACTTTTTCAATTTTTTTTTCATATTTAATTTTTTTTCTTTTTTATTTTACCAAAATAACTTTTTAAATTATTTTATTATGATTTTTTATTTTTTATTCTGAAAGGTTAATTAGGCACTTCATAATTTAGTGAAACCTTTGACACAATATTTAAGGATTGGCTTTATAGTATAGATAGATGAAACGATTATGAAAATAAAAGAAATTATTACAATACATGACTTCCCATATGTTTAACAACACAAATGAAATTAGCAAGTGGATTTCACATCAATAAGTTCGCTCATTCATTTAGGGATTTGATCACGTGATGGGAGAGTAGGCCGGTAATCACATCCCCATACATTTAGGATTTTATTCCTCTTTATTTCTTTTCAATTTACAGTAATTACACAATCATAATCAGTGTTCTAAAACTTGCTCTAAGAGGCCACCTAGGCACTAGGCGTTAATGCACCGCCCCGATTAAAGGGAAATCAGAGAGGAAACTCGGCCAGAGGACTAGGCGGAGATAGGCAGAGCTATGCGGCACTGCCGGTCTTGGGGTAAGACTGGCAAGACTACAATATGTGGCCCCCAATCCAATAGGCCCCAATTTTATTTTATTTTTATATATTATCTAGTACGGAAAAAAAATATTGCATTAGTATTTTTTTTCCGTACTTTCTGACTCCCTGAGTCACTGTGTGTCTGCGTCCCTACTACTCTAATATAGTAATATGCTAATAATAATTGAAAGTCCATGTCAGTCTTGACGTTTTATCTCTCTACTTTTCTTTTATTATTATTATTTTTTTAGAAAGCCTCTTTGCGACTGTGCAACCCCAATTCCCAAAATAAATAAATAAAAACTGCAATCTCTTCTAATCTTCTTCTCCCTTTTACGACCCAATGCAGTAGCCCCCAAATTCTTCTCAGGTAATTTTATATTTTTATTGCTATAGATTGTATTCTGATTTATTTTATATTTGGTTGTTGGATACTTGGATTTTGATTTCAAATGTAGTACTGCAGTAGTATCTATTATATATTTGTTTGGGATATTAGTTTTTTTTTTAGCAGTCGAACTCAGAAAATTTTCTTCGCCTTGAGCCCCTGAATTCTCAGGGCCGACCCTGCTAGGCGGCCGATTAGGCGGCATGGTTGGGCGTGAGTGATTAGGCGGTCTCTCTCATCTCTGTCTCTGAAACTCTCTCTCATCTCCGTCTTTGAAACTCTCTCTCCTCTCCATCTTTGAAACTCTCTCTCTCTCTCTCTCTCTCTCTCTCAAAGCAATAGGGAAGAGAAGGTTTTCGTGGTTCAAGGTTAATATATTTAATATACATTCATACATTTAATATACATTAACTTTCTGACTTACTCTGATACATCATCCAAAAAAAAAACTTCCTCTTCATGGTTCGTGTTTCATTAATTATCTTATTTAATGTTAATTCCTTCTAAAAACATTAATGTTAATTCATTAATATACTATATATAATTGACGCTGTGTAATTGTGTATTAATTCTAGGGAAAAAATCACCTTTAGTCCCTGAACTATGACCCGTTCGACACTTTCGTCCCTGAAGTTTGAAATATATCACTTTCGTCCCTAAAGTTTGAAAATCACTATCACTTTCGTCCCTGGCCGAGGGTTTTTACCGAATAAACCTCTGATTCCGGCCAAATCGGAGGACAACACCCACTGGGCTTTGAAGCCCTCCTTGAGGCGAGTTCAACGCCACCAACCTCGCCTCAAACCGTCGTCGGATGGCGGAGAATTTTACAATTAAAGTTTCGGCCACCATCGACTTTCGGGCTAAATTTGAGCCATTGTAGGCCGAATTGAGCTTAGCCCCAGTTATAAAAGTTACTCCTCTCATCCTTGCGAACATTTTGGCATAGGTTTTGCACAATTTTGTTCCGGTCAGGGACGAAAGTGATAGTTGGTGTTGAAGTTCAGGGACGAAAGTGATATATTTCAAACTTCAGGGACGAAAGTGTCGAACGAGTCATAGTTCAGGGACGAAAGTTATAATTATCCCTTAATTCTATATAGATGAAATTAAAATTAAAAAAAAAATCGCCTAGGTGGCCGACTAATCCCTGCCTAGCCAACTACGCTGGAAGGTGGATGGGCGCCCTAGTAGCGTCTAGCGAGTTTTAGAACATTGATCATAATCATTATTCCTATCATGACCAGGAGAAGAAAAGCATTATCATCAGCTTGGTTTCACGAAGAACATGGGTGAAACAAGTTGAATCGAACTTTATGTAAGAGGGTGAATGTCTTTGATGATGGTATGTATCCTCCAAGGAACTTCACAACTTCCTTGAGTACAGTCATCCTCATGTATGGACTTATAAGGTCCTAAAGGAGTTTTTCCATCCGGACCTCCATCTTTTTTGAATTATTAATTTACATATTTATACACATGCAAAATGACAACTATGACCATAAATTATATATAAAATATTTTTTCTACAGAACTCTTCATTTTGTTTTAAAATAGAATTATCTCTTATCTTACTCCTCTTTAGAAATTCGATTGTATATTAACGTATGTCATGTGTACAATTATCACTTTTAAGACTTCATTATTCAAACGAGAACTTACTTTACTCTAATGAGGACCTTATTTACCTTAACGAGAACTTTTTCGTAGTTACCACATGAGTTGTTGAAGTGATAACATATGTTGTCCAGTTGTAAGATATTACAATTACCACTTTTATGACTTAATTACTCAAATGAGAATCTATTTTACTCTAATAAAAACCTTATTTACTTTAACGAGGATTTTCTCTCCTCAATATGTATAAGAAATGTTAACATACCATAGCCATACTCCTCTTCTTTATGCATACCATATTTTTTTTCTTTTTTCTTTTTGACAATGTAATAACATTGATCATGTGATGGGAATAAGAACTCACATTTAATTGAATAATAAGTTATCTACAAAGTAAAACATCAACGGAGATTTGAGAGAAAAAAAATTAGTTGGGTGGCACAACTTCACTAGCAAATTAACTTCATGCGAAAGTTTTGAATCACCAATCCAGCACTAGGCGATTAATTTAGTAAATAAATTAAATTATTTTTGTTATGATTATAAAAAACTTAGTAAATGGAATTGTAGGAGAGTGAATTTGGAATTATAACAGTAATTTTTTGTTTTCTATGTGAATTACATCATCAAGGTTATTTTAAGAATGCAGAAGAGGTCTACTAGGTAGATCTTATATTTTAAAAGCAAAATGGAGGTGGAAAGAATATAGGAGGTCGGTCAGGTGAGAAGATTTGGAGGTCCCAATAGATTTTTTTTATTTTTTAAATAGGACTACAAATAAATTGAAAAATATTTAAAAAAATAGGAATGACTTTGCCAATGAACAAACTGTGATCCATTCATTATTTTATTTTTGCTTAGTCTTCTCAAACAAATACCACTCGCCATTATTTGTCGACATTCTTGGGCTACTAAAGGAGCAGGATGAACCAAATTGGTCATCAAAATTCGAAGGGATAGGCAATTTAATTTTTGTAAAATAATGAAAAATTCATTTACTATAGACCTCAAATCCCCAGTAAAACGTTTAATCTATTTTTTTTAAATAGGGATACAAATAAATTGAAAAATATTTTTAAAATGTTAGGAAAACCTTTAACCGACGAACCCGTTGTCGGCAAAAGCTGCTCCTTCGTAATTTTATTTTTGGTTAGTCTTATCACACGAATATCACCCACCATCATTCGCCGATATTCTTGGGCTGCTAAAGGAGCAGGATGAACAAAATTGGTAGTCCAAATTCGAGCTAATAGAAATTTAATTTTTTGTGCAATAATAAAAAATTCATTTACCACAACACATGTTAAGTCTAATAAATTAGACCTCGGGAGATCTTTGAGAACTAGAGTCCCAAGAGAACCAAGCTCGTAGATTTTCTCGTCGCCTCGGAAGTGAAACGTTTAATCAATTTTTATTTTTAATTTGACGAAATACAATATCAAATAGCTACACTACCAACTGAGAATGCAACAGTCTGGTCAACCAGCCTCTGTCCCTTGGTATTTACTATTTTTATTTTGAATTGTAAATACCGTGCAAGAAAGGAGACCATAAAACTTTAAAGCAGACCAATGCAGGAACAATATATAGGAACAATATAAAAGAGAGTTCAAGCTTCCATACTCAGCTGGAAACTCAAGCAGTGGTGTCAAGAAATGGATAATCGCTGTAACCAAGAATCGGGTCAGATATGTAGAATGTATCTCTGTTGTACTTATTTAGAGGAGCATTAAGCTCAAATCTCTTCGGCAAATCTGGATTAGCCAAGAACCAACGACCAAAAGCAATAAGATCTGCACGGCCCTCAGACACAGCCTTGTTCCCATCTTCCTTGTCAAAACCACCGGCAGCAATGAAGGTACCATTAAAAGCCTTTCTCATGGGTACAAGACTGTGGGGACATTCACATTTTTCGCCGACTGTCTTCATTCTTGGCTCAACCATGTGGCAGTACAGGATTCCATATTTGTTCAAGGAATTGGCCAGATAAAGGCCCAATTCCTCAGGATTAGAATCTCCGGATTCCATATAGTTGGCAAATGGAGATAATCTAATTCCAACTTTATCTGCTCCTATCTCATTGGCAACAGCTTCAACAATTTCTAGTGCAAATCGGCAACGATTTTCTAGAGATCCACCATATTGGTCTGTTCGATCATTCACTTGATCTTTGAAAAACTGATCAATAAGGTAGCCATGGGCGCCATGAATTTCAACCCCATCAAAACCTATGAAATTGACAAACAATTTTAGTGTACCGAAGACTTTTGGAACTTGTCATTTTGAGATTAGCCAAAACTGAATCCCCAAACGAAACGAAGAGAAGATGATAACTTATTGATCATATAACATACTGAAAGAGTGAAAGTAAGAAATTGATATTCCTAGAAGACTTGTACATTTTATTCTTCTACCACAACTTTTTTATCGTGAAAAAGGACATGTTTGGTACCCTACTTTGATACAATACAGTTCTGAAGTCCCTACCCTTGAAGGGAGCATTTGGACACCCCTGAACGAATGAACAATTTGCAAAATTAAAACATTAAATCTTAAAATTCTAAAATTAAATATGAACAGTCCTTTATTTCTTTAGCAAAAAACTACCCTCGTTTTCTTATTTCATCCCTCCGACCACTAAAAATTAAATTATCTGGAAGATCAAGAAATACTGATAGACTATTTTGATGGGGGAGCTGAATTCAATTCAAGTCAATAAAGAATAAATACTTGAGGTTTCTCCCTATAACGACTGCAGATAGAATAAATATAGAGTTAATCTTAGTATGAATCAGTTCATATCTGTTCACATTTCACATGCATTTATTCCCCTTGCAACATTTGGCTGATAGAATATGGTTCATTCTACTTGATGAAAACTGAAAATAAACATTAAGTTGTTTTAAATCTATTTCATATTTAATGTGAACAAAAATTACCAGCTTCCATAGCATTCCTTGCAGCAAGTCTAAAATCATCGACAATTTGTGGAATTTCATCTGTACGTAATCGCCTTGGAGGTGTGAAATCCGCAACATCAATGCCATTAGCCCGTATTTGGGGGGTTAGGGGCTTGTCAGTAGAAGAGATTGGAGCCTGCCCATTTGGCTGAAAGCCTATAAGCGGATAGAATCACCATCAGAACACATAAAGGTATCTATGATAAAGTTATCTCATAAAGGTACAAGTCAGGAACTCACCACTATTTGAAACCCTGCCCACATGCCAAATCTGACAGAAGAAGACACCCCCTTTAGCATGTACAGCATCAACAATGGGTTTCCATGCTTCAACTTGCTCCTTTGTCCATATACCAGGAGTATCTGGATACCTTCACATATGAAAGAAACAAAAATCTATCAAATTTTGAAATGTGGAGATTGTCCATTCTACTGCATCTTGTCATTTGAAATTTTACAGAAAAGTTCTTTTAAAAATTACCCTTGAGCTGTGTCAGAAACTCCAGTAGCTTCAGCTATGAGAAGACCCCCTTTAGATGTTCTCTGAGAGTAATATAAGATGGCATGTGGCTGGGGAACATTTCCATATGATCTTTGTCTAGTCAATGGCGCTAAAACAACTCTGGAGTGGAGATGCAAATTAAGCAATTATAAATACAACCATCAATACTTTCTTAGTGGACAGAGGCAGTATGTATGGGAATATACATGACCAGTGACAACTGACAAGTTTAATAACATTGATAAAAAAAGGTTGCAAACACATTACTTATTACCCAAATTAGAAAACAATGCAACATTTTTCTTCATGGGTTGAATGTTTCAATGGTCTAAAAGTTGCATACACATTATTTATTGCTACTCAAACACCTAGTCTTCAAAGTTTACACAACCAAACCCAGATCATATTATGGCCAATCATGCACGAACAAAATGACCCAACACACAAATTCAACCAAATCCAACATTCTTGGGGTCTTAGCAATATCATCAATGTATAATGTAGAGTAAGATTAAGCAAGTATCTAACTAGATCAATCAATGACAACAAAAGCAGTAAACTTTTTCATCTTCCCAGTTGGGACTTTCCTCAAACACCTTGTCTTCTAGTTTTACACAACCAAACCCAGATCAAATTCATCCAGCGACACAATTCCCAATATAAAAATTTGAAAGATGAATAAGATAAACCCAACATTCTTGGGCTATTAGCACTCTCAATCAATGAACAATGCAGAGAAAGATTAAGCAAGTTTACCTATGAGAAAGATCGAACTTTCCCAGTTTGTAAGGAGTAAGGAGAGGAAGCGTGGGAGCTTGAGTACCCATCTGATATTGCACTTGAGGTTTTGCCGAGTCTTTGGAGTTTTGATTGTTGTGGTCTGGAATAAATGGGAGACACAATTGGGTCTTTATACGTTTAGCCGGCCAATAATGTAAATGGGTCCGTCGTCACTGTCACTCCTTTAGCTTGTGGGTCTGTGATGTGTGCCTGTGTGGATGTCATGGCTTACGTTTTCAAAGCAATTTACGGTGATTGAGACGCTTAGTGACGTTTGTAGTTACGTGGGCTGCGGTACAGGGGATCAATGCAAGGGGAAGAATTTTCGGGAAGCTACGGTTCATTATTTTGCGATTGGGATTCGTTATGTACTGTGGATGAAGCTGCCAGTGTTGACCAATGGCCCGCCGCCACCGCTGAGTTCTTACTTTGTTGTCGGAATTCAATTTCGAGCGAAAGAAGAAAAAAAAAATTGCAAAGCATAAGAGAAACGTCATGACCCCGTTACTTTTCTCTTTTTCTTATGGGTTTTCATGAACCAATTCAAAGCCTCGATTACAACACTAAAGGCTATTTGCTTTAAATTTTGACCTGTACCTGATAGGAGGTTCAAAGAAGCGGTTGTCTCGTGCCAAAATTTTGGAGGGCATTGAAACAAATTTTATACCCTTTTATATGGAAAATTCTACAATACTCAAAGTACTAGTGCTCAGGCATGTGAGCAATAATCTGGACATTTGAATTTGTAAATCTCCATCTTGCCCTTATAAGTGAAGTCTTAAAAAAATCCTGAGCACTAGTACCCAAAACACTCAAGACGTTCCCCTCTTATATATGTATATATTATAAAAATATCAAAATAAGCCTAAATACAATAAAACGTTTTTTTTTATTAGTGTAAAAAGACTTTACTTTTTAGTCGATCAGTAGTCTACTAGGATTTCTAAACGTCAAAACTCAAAAGTTATTGTCGTATATAAAGGTTAGAAATTTACAAAGAAAACAAATCAGAAAACCTCATATATCTCCTCTTTGATGTCGCTTTCCTCTCTTAGTCTTTCACTTTTTTTTAGAGGCAATCGAACGAATTTGACTACTGCAAATTCAATATATTGTTTTTTTTGTTTGGTCTTTTACTCAATTTTTGTATTATTGTATATGAGTCAATTCTCAATTATGTATTTGATTTTTATGTAATTTTATTTAATCCAATATTCATATAATTTTATGTTCATAATCAATTCAATTAATCATTTTTCTATTATTTTGAATTGAAAAATATATGCCGATCGTTTTCTAGTATTTGTAATATTATTCTTGAATCTTGATATCTAGGGCTAGGCCTATGGCTTTGGAGTATGCATATATAATTTTTATTTTTCATCATGTCTGCCTATGTCTATTGCATACTCACTATCATATATAAGACAAAATTATGTATGCACGTTAAGATTTGAGGGCACAACTTTAAAGTTTGTCTCAGGTCTCAAAATTTTAGGTCCGGCTTTGTTAAAATTAAGAATTGTTTGTATTTTATGAGAAGACGACAATATATTAAGACTAAAGATTAGACATGATGTTACACCTTTTTTGGAGCACGACAATAAGAGACATCATCTAAGTAAACTCCAACTATTTAAATGAGCCTAACATAGATAGTACAGGACACCTGGGACCCTGTACTAAAAAAATTTGAACCATTGTTGTCGCTTCACTCATCAATAGTCTTCGGGGCTTTATGCCTAGGAGACTTCTTCTTTTTGTCTTTCTTAATAGGGAAAAAAGCTAACATGGTACCTGAACTATACATCAATCTTATCGATGGTACCTGAACTTTAATTTTTGTCACAAACGGTACCTGAACTTTTCGTTTTCGTCTAAAGTGGTACCTGAGGCCACCTTCAGTCAACCCTCCGGCCAAAAATATCATGTGGGGCGCGTGTGATTACTAAATCAACTGAAATGACGGATTTGCCCTCACTTAAATCTCTTCTTCTTCTTCTTCTTCTTCTTCTTTCTCCTCCTCTCTCTCTCTCCTGCCGCTCGATCTCTTCTCTCTTCCTCGCTCAATCGACTTGAAGAAACCAAAAGTACCTGACTCTTTTGTTTATAAAATTCATTCCCTTTTGGCCCCCAACTTCTTCTCTCTCCCTTCGATCTCTCATCTCTCTGTTCTTCCCTCTCTCCAGATCCTCCCTTTTTGATATAATCCAGTGAAATCCTAATATACAAAAAGTACTAGTAGTTTCCAACTCCTTTTCATCCTTGGGTTTCTTTGGCTGAGCCGCACAAACTGTCCAACTCCATCCTTCATTTTTTTCTTCTTTAATTTTCTCACAAACTGCTCAATTTATTTATGCATTAAAAAAAATTGCAGAACCCAAATCGAATTCTTCTCCTATAACTATTCTAGTTCGGGGCTTGGTGTGGATACAAATTGATTGAGATCACCAAAAAGAAAAGAGACAAATTGTTTTCCCACAAACTACTCAATTTATTTATGCATTAAAAAAAATTACCATTCTAGTTCGGGGTTTGGTGTGGATACAAATTGATTGAGATCACCATAAAGAAAAGAGAAATTGAGTTTCATATCAGATCATCCATAATCAAACACCAACCTTCTACCCTTGCGTGTCTTGATTTCCAACTCAGTCGAATCAAATTCAAGAGAATATATATCACATCATACAAGATAGGCCCATTAATGGAGAAATTAACCAAACCCAGAAAAAAGAAGATGAGCACATGATTAAATTTCTTCTATAATCATACACAATTGGGCCCAGAAAAAAAATTGAAAAAATTGAAACGTGAGAAAAGAAGTGTATGGGGACGAAACATGGTCCCAAATGGAGGAGAAATTAGAGAAGCAATCACATATACATGAAAAACTAGAGAGGCATAATGAGATTTTGAGAGATCTGGAGAGAGGGAAGAACAGGAGATGAGAGATGACATTGAGTTCCTCTTGGACCCTCTCTCTCTCTCTCTCTCTCTCTCTCTCTCTCTCTCTCTCTCTCTCACATACACACGCAAGAAATCTCCAAATTGCCCCCAAAGAGTGACATTAAATGTCATTTTTAACCCTCATTTATGAGTAACACGCACCCCACGTGACATTTTTGGCCGGAGGGCTGATCGAAGGTGACCTCAGGTACCATTTTAGACGAAATCGAAAAGTTCAGGTACCGTTTGTGATAAAAATTAAAGTTCAGGTACTATCGATAAGATGGATGTATAGTTCAGGTACCATTCATGATAATATCCCTTCTTAATATGTCCACCCTCTTTAGTTTCCTTGGGCCCAAAGTCAATGAATCCTCTTAGTGTGAGGATTGATGACAATAGCTTGAGCCCAAAGTCAATGTTTCATTCTAGGGCAAGGAGTGTTGTGGGCAAGGATTGTTGCCGACAACGTGTTCCTCACACCAACAATAACATATATCTCCAGACTTCATTCACCGGAAACATCACTAAACGACATGACCGACCGCTGTCATAAAACTGTATCATATGCGATATGAGCCACGCACAAACTAGGCCGCCACCATAACCTTGTCGAAGAAGGAAAAGAATATGATCGATGCAGCTTTGTAGACTTCATGGCATCTGTTTAGTGAGCAAAGCACCCACCACCCCTCCGCAGCAACTGTCATCACCATCTCCACCAACAAACAGTCGAGAACCACAGTCCTCAACAAAAAACAAGAAAGACAACCATAGAGAGAGAGAGAGAGGCTCTTCATGCTAGTTCCAACCAAGAACCACCAAAGATCCAAGGAAGGAGCTCGATTATCCGTCGAAAAACCTAAAGTGATGTCGACAAGGTGCTTGAGAAACCTAACTCTAGCAGAGAAAGAGACGCACTTTCCTTAAAATTAAGAGTTGAAGACACTTTCAAAGAAATAGAATTAAACCAAGTATTCTCATGGTACATTTATTTACATGAAATGAGTATGAAAATAAAAGAAATGATTGCAATACATGACTTCCCTATTGTAATACCCCGAAAATTTCGATACTATTTTTATAAAATAGGTCGTGAAATTTGAAGTGAAATGGTGTGATTTCGTATTTTTAGGGGTTTTCGTCGTAAAACGATAATTACGGTGGTAATTATAAGTTACACAAGGTTAATTAAGGTAACTTTTTATCCGTTGAGATTTTGGGAAAACTTCCTTCAAGGAAATTGTAGAACTCGTCGAATCGAGTTCGTAGGAATTTGGTTCACCGAAAACGGACATCGTATGAAGAAGTTACGGGTCTCGGAAGTTTGGACGAAGATCTATAAATAGGATTTTTATTTTCGGAAAATCATTTAATTCCGAAAAATTCCGGAAAATTCCGAAAATTCTCTCGAAGGGACCCGTTTACCCGCGTTGACCCGGTTACCCGACCCGGCGCGTGCGGGCGCGTCCGGCCTCCTCCGGCCACGGCCCGGCCACCGACCGACGCAGACCGGCGTCGCCGGTCGACCTGTGGTGTTTACCGCCACCGGATCATGCCGGAAACCGGCGGATCGTGCGTGGCAGCCGCCGTACAAACCGACCCGGTCGGCGACGGCGATTCCGGCCACCTCCGGTGATGAACCAAGTTGGGTTTTGTTCCCCTCCTCTCCAGCAACCTCCCCATGGTGGTGGATCACGGCGGCACGGCCTAGATCGGCGGGAACGAAACTCTGCACTTTTTGGGATCTAAAACCTACCGACACCGATTCCGGCCACTTGCACTCCGATCCAGACCTTGAGGTAGTTACTAAACTTGTTGGGGTTGTTGAGATGTACATGCTGGTAAAATTTGGTGTCAATCGGAGAACTTTTGTCCGGCGTCTGACCACCGCCGGCGGCGGCGCGTGAGCGGCGCGTCCGTCCGATCCAGGAGCATTTCTTTGCTCCGTTGTGCTTAGTTCGTCGATACGAACAACTTTCGTGTTTAGAGTTTTGTCAAATTCGGTCGTTTGATCAATGATCAATTAAGCGATATTTATGGATCGTTAGATCCGTGATGATCCGACCGTTGGATCATCACCAATTTTGGATATGATGTTAGAATGCTAGAAATAAGCATACTGTTGGATTTTGGAAGTTTCGAATTTTGTGTGGGACCCGTTGATGATTAGTAGACGTGGGACCCACGTTGACCGACGGTTGACTTTTGGTCAAACTGTCCCGAATTATGGTTATTAATGTCTAAGAGACATTTGAGGAATGATTGAAGTGATTGGATTTTAGAATCATCAATTTGGAAACTATGATATGCTAAGTGAAAAATTGCATGTTCATAGGTAATTGTGGAATCATAGAAGCTTTTGGCTAGCATTGTCGATTCCTGGGTATTATTTGAAGACGCAGCAGGAATTAGAGGTGAGTGAATCTCACGATATTTTATATATGAATATTAATTCATATTGTGTTGTTTGCGAAAATAAATAATTATATTTATTTAAATGATTTTGCGATATATAAATTAAATACAGTTTTAATTTGATATATCAGCATGTGTGATTTTGTGTTAAAACAATATTTGAAAGTATTCATTTTATTGTTTTAATTGGTGGATTTTGTGGGAAACAATATTTCAAAAATTATGATATTGTGTTTGTCTACTCGAATGTTTTTGTAGCCAATGGGTGAAGATTAGAGCTTTAGACTGTGTAGCCAATGGGTGAAGGTTAGAGCTCTAGACTGTGTAGCCAATGGTGAAGGTTAGAGCTTTAGACTGTGTAGCCAGAAGGTGAAGGTTAGAGTTCTAGACTGTGTAGCCATGTATTCATTGAAAACAAAGATGAATACTTTATGTAATAAAGGAGAAGAAAAATGGTATTCTCGCTTTATCTTGATGTATTAAAAGGAGAAGAAAAATGGTATTCTCGTTTTTAATCATTTGAAGTTGATTGTGGTTTTGTGTGAGTATGATATGAATTTGCTTCTTAAATAATTGAAGCATTGATTTATTGAATTACAATTCTTGGAGAATTATTGAATTGTATTTAGAAGTTTTTACTTCTTTAAAAATTGAAGTAATTATTATGATGATTTACTTTTCTTAAAAAGAAAGAAATCATAATTTTGGGAAACGATTTTGGGGAAGGTTTATATTGTTTAATATTCTGAATTACCCTGGGATTAACATACACGTTTATGGGACGTGTGGGGTTAAAATACGTGGTATGGGACGCGTAGGTTCAGTATATTCTATAATATGAATTTTCGGGATTGGAATTATATTTGAAGAATATAAATTACATATATATTGTTTTAAACAAAATATATATATGTATATTTTTGTTAAACGTTTTAGGGTGAGTAAACTTAGATCACTCATACCGGCTTCATAAGCTGACCGGGTTTGTTGATATAACCCGGTACACTATTCCACGGTGTAGGGGTTATACCTGCAGGTTAGGATAACCAGGAGTAAGCAAGGCTGCATACATTGTTGGTTTAAAGACTTCCGCTGTTTGTGATAAACTTTGTTGGATTAATTACTTAATATTTTGTAATATCAATTTATTATGTAATTTATTGGTATGTAATATTTGACTCTAAAGAACGGGTCAACATTTACATACGTTGGGCATGGAGTATGTGTTGTTGTACTTGAATTAAAAGAAAAAAAAATTCTTGTGCATATTTGTATTTGATATTCCATGTCGTCACGTTCCCGAATGGTTTGTAATTAAGGGCAAAATGCCTTATTAATTGATTGGAAAATCGGGGCGTGACAGATTGGTATCAGAGCAAAACAATGCTCTAAGGAAGTGATTGAGCAATGGAACGCTCTAAGGAAATGAAACGAGTTTTGGAATTGAGAAGTGAAGTTAGGGTTTAGAGCTTAGGATCGGTTTAGGGTTTGGCGTTAGGTTCTTAGATTCATTCAAGTAATGGTTACTTCGTATGCTTAATTACGCACAGTATTTATCGAGTGATGGCCCGACCGCGGCGGATCCCCATCATGTGCTCTTCAGTGCTGTTGTGTTGTTAAGAATATAAAGTACAAATTACAATTCCGAAATTGATAGTCTTACATGGCTACATTTCTAATTCTCTCAACCGTACCTTGGATCAAACGACAGACTTGATCCACTGATCCTTTCTTGTTCTTCAGCAGCTCAATAGAGATCTGTGTTGCTACCGTTATTAGACAATCAATGTATGGATTGTCTGAGATCCCTTCTGTTCTTCCAGCAGTAGGCATATCTGGTAGAATTGAAAAACCTGAAGTTAGGAATACAATTGTACCTAACTCACAACCGCCTATTAACTTCTGCACCGTTAACTGACTAATAGGGGCATAAATCACGTATGACCCTGTTGAATCAGTACAACTTTCTTGGAGTATATAGGTGTTGTGCATTTGCAACAAGGAGACACAATTGCGTGGATCATGACCAGTTGTGATATGTGCAATCTCATGTACTTCTTTTTCCAATGCTAGATGGTCCCATTGGTTCCGAGTTTGTACGTCAATGAAGAAGTCAAAGAGCTTTCTGTGAGAGACATGATGCTGGATTATTGCAGATGCAGTTCGAGTGAGACCATGAGGCTTATTCAGCCTGTTCCAGATTTTGTTGGTGGAGACTCTTATCCCTGAACCCCTGAACTTGGTTTGTTCAGCTACCTTCCATTCATGAGCAGTAGAGTTGCCGATGTCTGTGCAAAAGTCTGTCACTATTCTGCATGCCATCTGCAACATGTTTCTTCTTCCTTCCACAGATGGTATGACACAAAAGTCTTGAGGTGGATAAGTGTCAGCCGCGGAATAATTTAACCTTTCCGCTTGCCTCTGAAGTATTTCTACCCATCGCCTTGCTCCAAAGGCTAAGCCTGACTCCACTAGCGTTCGGTATGTTTGGTGCATGATTTGATCCTGTACATCAACATGTTCCACCCATACGACACGAGAGCTGCCGTTGAACAAATCTTGGATTAAGCATCCGGATGGACGCTTCTTGCATTGAGATCTTGGGTGTGGACCCAGATTTGAGCTTAAACCGTCCACAGAGACGTCAATTATTGACCAACTTTGTTCTGTTTGTCGTTGGCAATAACGAACAAAGTGAGTTACACGAGTGGAGACAGATGGACTGGTCACCTGGAATTCAGCAGTCATGACTTGGATGGTGTCGTGGTAGCTTTCAGTAGTCCCTGATGACAAGACATCAAGGATACTCGCCCTTGAAATGATGCTACCGAATATGGTGGACCATTGGTCCACATCCATGAAGAGATTCACGAGTACGACAGGACTGTCACGCCCCGATTTTCAAATCAATTAATAAGGCATTTTGCCCTTAATTACAATCAATTCGGAAACGTGACTACATGGAATATCAAATACAAATATGCACTAGAATTTTTTTCTTTTTAATTCAAGTACACAACACCAACTCCATGCCCAACATTGTAATTTCAAACTCAAAACAAGAGTCGAATATTACATACCAAATATTTATATAATAAATTGATACATCAAATTATTACATAAATAAATCTTCAGAGTGCGAAGCATAAAATAGCGGAAGTCTTATAACCCAACAAAATGTATGCAGCCTTGCATTACTCCTGGTTATCCTAACCTGCAGGTATAACCCCTACACCGTGGAATAGTGTACCGGGTTATATCAACAAACCCGGTCAGCTTACGAAGCTGGTATGAGTGATCTATGTTTTATTCACACTGTAACATTTTCCCAAATTGAATTCTTTTATTTTCAAGAATCAATTAAAACCCAAAAGTTCCATTTCAAATCCGGAAGATTCGTATTATCTAATATACTGAACCTACGTGCCCCATACCACGTATTTTAACTCCACACGCCCCATAAACGTGTATGTTAATACCAGGGTAATCCAGTATGTTAAATAATATAAACCCTCGATCTTTACTCACACAAAACCATTTATAACTTAGCCTGATTAAAAGTGAGATGCATCTCCTTTTAATACATCAAGTTATTTTTAACTTCGCCTGATTAAAAGTGAGAATACTATTTTTCTTCTCCTTTTAATACATCAAGTTAATCATACAATATGCAGTCTAGAGCTCTAACTGATGGGCTACCATTTTTCACCCATTTAACGGTGTCCCCAGGACAATCCGTTTGTACAAAATCATTCAAATAGGCAAACACAATATCTTAATAGAATTATTGTGTTCCCACAAAATTCACAAATTAAAACAATAAGATGAACATTTTTCAAATATTGTTTTAACACCAAAATCACAACAACACAATATGAATTAATATTCATATATAAAAACATCGTGAGATTCACTCACCTCTAATTCCTGCTGCGTCTTCAAATAGTAACCAGGAATCGACAAGCGTGTACGCAACACCTTTCATAATCACCTATGATTATGCAATATCCAATTAGCATAATACATTTCCAAAATATTCCAAAGTTCCTCAAATGTCACCTAGGACATCGGAAAAATTAATCGAGACCATTTGACCAAAAGTCAACCATCGGTCAACGTGGGTCCCACGTCTACTATTCATCAACGGGTCCCACACGAAATCCAAAACTTCCAAAATCTACCAACATGCTTATAATATCAATATTAACCCTACGATCAAATTTCATGATCATCCAACGGTCGGATCTCTCGAATCGTAAATCGTACGATCCGATTTATCGGGTTAATTGACCATCGGTCAAACGACCGAATTTGACAAAAGTCAAAACACGAAAGTTGTTCGTATCGACGAAACAAGTCAAACGGAGCAAAGAACTGCTCCCGGACCGGCCGGACGCGCCGCCCACGCGCCGCCGCCGACGGTGGTCAGACCGCCGGTCAAGGTGGTCCGATTGACACCAAATTTTACCAGAATGTAGATCACAACAATCCCAACAAGTTTGATAACTACCTCGAGGTCTGGATCGGAGTGGAAGTGGCCGGAATCGGTGTCGGTGGGTTTTTGATCCCAAAAAGTGCAAATCGTCGTTGCCGCCGATCTAGGCCGTGCCGCCGTGATCCACCACCATGGAGAGGTTGCTGGGGAGGAGGGGAGCAAAACCAAACTTGTCCCGTCGTCGGAGGTGGCCGGAGGAGGGAGATCGGACCGGGTCAGCCCGTATACAAACTGCCGAACCTTTGGGTGCTCCGATCGAGGCTTTCCGGCGACGATCGACCGTGAAGGTCACCGGAGGGAGGGAGAGCGGCGCCGTCTGAACCCAACGGCACCGACCCCGTGACCGGAGGTGGCCGGACGGAGAAGATAGAACCGGGTCGGGTCGGCGGGTCCGCCGGCGGATCTGGGTCAAAACGGGAGAATTCCGGAATTTTCCGGAATTTTCCTAACTTTTTCTGATTTTTCTGAAAATTACCCTATATTTATAGGATTTCGACCAAACTTCCGAGGTCCATAACTTCTTTATACGATGTCCATTTCCGGTGAACCAAATTCCTACGAACTCGATTCAACGAGGTCTACAACTTTCATGAAGGAAGTTTTCCCAAAATCTCAACGGATAAAAAGTTACCTTAATTAACCTTGTGTAACTTATAATTACCGCCGTAATTATCGTTTTACGATGAAAACCCCTAAAAATATGAATTCTCTCCATTTTACTTCAAATTTCACGAACTATTTAATAAAAATAATACGGAAATTTTCGGGGTATTACAGTCTACCCTCCTTAAAGAAATTTCGTCCCGAAATTAGGACGCAGAGTATTCCCAAGGTTATCACACTTCAATTCTAAAATCCAAATTTTTATTGATAATCACTTAGGTAGTACATATCAAGCCAAAACACAACAAACTATTACAACTTCCACACACTTCTAAAACAAATTCTTAAATTGCCTCACAGGGCTTTAACTACCAGAAGCCATCCTTAAACCTCCAGTAGTGACTTCGTGGATAAGAGGCCGGATGTCTCGGAATTCCATACATCATCAGCTGGTAGAAATATGCTGCCTCCACGAAACACTTGCAAGTGTCGCAACATTCTCTAGCTGCATGCCTATCTCCATCCACATCCCACATGTCCTGGCCAAAAGGACGCCAAAAACTTGACTCACCACAAGTAAGACATTTACCGGCGGGTAGGAAAGCAGTAGCCGACGGAAAATACAGCAGTAGATGCTCATGACAAAACTCAGCCTGATGCATCATCCGCTCGACTTCTTGTCTACAGTAGTAGATGTTCCATCCGCTTCTCCACCAGTCGAGGGCTTCACACAGTCGCTGCACCGTTTTCTGCTGCTCGGCTCGTGGTCCTAAAATCATCTTAATCATACATGCTGCATAAAATGCAACATGATGACCTACCACTGAACTGGGACGCGAACCATAGAATGTTCCTGGTTTGCATGCCGCATCGAAATACTCCAGGGCTAAAGATATGTTCGCTGCCTCCACGAGTACTCGTATTCCCATTCGGAACAGAGACTCCGGGTTCTTCGCTTCCCAGCATCGATTAACGAAGATGCGCACCTGCCTGTCCGCTTCTATGGAACCAGTGGGTCTGGATCCACCATCGAACCCATCCATGTCGATCGCCGCCAACGTAGACCAGCTATCGGCATACTCCTTGAATGTCTTCGAGACACAACGGAGTTCCATTGTGCTCTGCAGGGATGCGGTAGCAACCAACTGGAATATGTACTTCCAGATCTCCACCGGAAGTTCACTCCATTCAGTGTTCTTGGAACGTTTGCTGCACTCTCCTTTGCTCACCATTTTGCAAGAGAAATTTTTGAGATGTTGTTTGATAACAGATATGAGTTAAGTAACACAGCTCCTTATCCCATGTATTTAAACACAACTTTCCACCGTAAGGGAAACCTTTCTTTAATGCGAGTGCGGTGCACTCAGCAACCCACTAAGAATAATTATTGCTCATATATGTCTCAATTACTCAAAAGTATCGCCCACGATACAATATTCCGCAAGATTTAACCAAGAAAAAACTCAGTCTTCCACTAACACCGGTCATAATGACTCTTTACTTTAACTTTCGCATAATTAATTCCTCAAAAGATGCGAGGTCTCACAAGAGTGGAACTGTATGTGGAAAATCCATGCATCGGGGAAAATAAATCTTCCACGATCTCCAAGGGCTCCGACAATTAGCTGTAAATCAGCCACTCACTTTTTCTTTTGAAATTTTCAAATCCTCCACCAACCATAAATATACACCTTACGCATCCACTAACAGATACTTTCCATTAGTGCCATAACCTCCTTTCTCTTTCAAAGAGGACTTCTTCACTCCACTTCTCAGAAATTTACACCAACTCAAACATGTCACGTAAAGTGAATTCGTTCAGTGAATTACTTCAATCTGATCCCTCTGAAAGCCAATTCTTTGAGGGCTTAGATGAAATAATTTCACCAGCAATCGAATTCGACAACGATATCGACATGCTAGACATGCTTCTAGCAGAAGACGAAGCCATTGAAGTAGCCCCAAGTCCACAAGTATTATCTCCACAAGCTGAACCTGGTCCATCCCAACGTATTCCACTGAGGAAGAGCTTCACCAAATACCAAGTCCAAGCATTGAAGGACTTCGTCGAGGCTTTTCCACAGCCAACTGTTCAACAACGACAAGATTTGGGTGACCAAATAAGGTTAACGTTTGCACAAGTCTCTGCCTGGGTGATAAAGCATCGACCCCGAACGCCTGCCCAAACAACTCGTCAACAAAATTTTCTGCTGAGACAGAAAATCAATGAGCTTCAAGCTCAACTTAGCCAGTACCAAGCAGCATTCAACCGAATCAACTGCAACCACTGTGGAAAACGAGTTACTCCCAATAGTGAGCTACTAAAAGGGATTGAAGAGACTACCCCACAACCTCAGACTCTTCCAATTCCTGCAGTCATCGGTCCAAGGGAAAAGTCTCACATGAGGAGGGATATTCAAAAGTGTATGTCGATCCCACATCACTCTTCTTCTACACAACAACCATCAGACAACATCAACCGTTCAGAACCTGAAGAAGCATCTGCCGTGGCAGAAGCATCTCTCGTGGCAGACACAACTAAGATTTCTGAAATCATTGTGTCGGTCAGAGATGAGCTAATCATCATGGCATCTGCTGCTGCGCCACTGTGGATCTCTGCACTCAAATCCAGCTCTGTTACGCTTCATGAGTTCCTGAATGAAGCAGAGTACAAGAGAATCTTCACTAACGGTATTGATCTTACTCCCACTAACTTCCAAACTGAAGCTTCTCGCTACACAGCCACTGTTCCCCTCAGTCCTGTCGTACTCGTGAATCTCTTCATGGATGTGGACCAATGGTCCACCATATTCGGTAGCATCATCTCGAGAGCAACGATCCTTGACGTGTTGTCAACAGGGACAACTGGAAGCTACAACGAAACCATCCAAGTCATGACTGCTGAATTTCAGGTGACCAGTCCATCTGTCTCCACTCGTGTAACTCACTTTGTTCGTTATTGCCAACGACAAACAGAACAAAGTTGGGCAATAATTGACGTCTCTGTGGACGGTTTAAGCTCAAATCTGGGTCCACACTCAAGATCTCAATGCAAGAAGCGTCCATCCGGATGCTTAATCCAAGATTTGTTCAACGGCAGCTCTCGTGTCGTATGGGTGGAACATGTTGATGTACAGGATCAAATCATGCACCAAACATACCGAACGCTAGTGGAGTCAGGCTTAGCCTTTGGAGCAAGGCGATGGGTAGAAATACTTCAGAGGCAAGCGGAAAGGTTGAATTATTCCGCGGCTGACACTTATCCACCTCAAGACTTTTGTGTCATACCATCTGTGGAAGGAAGAAGAAACTTGTTGCAGATGGCATGCAGAATAGTGACAGACTTTTTCACAGACATCGGCAACTCTACTGCTCATGAATGGAAGGTAGCTGAACAAACCAAGTTCAAGGGTTCAGGGATAAGAGTTTCCACCAACAAAATCTGGAACAGGCTGAATAAGCCTCATGGTCTCACTCGAACTGCATCTGCAATAATCCAGCATCATGTCTCTCACAGAAAGCTCTTTGACTTCTTCATTGACGTACAAACTCGGAACCAGTGGGACCACTTAGCATTGGAAAAAGAAGTACAGGAGATTGCACACATCACAACTGGTCATGATCCACGCAATTGTGTCTCCTTGTTGCAAATGCACAACACCTATATACTCCAAGAAAGTTGTACTGATTCAACAGGGTCATACGTGATTTATGTCACGCCCCGATTTTCAAATCAATTAATAAGGCATTTTGCCTTTAATTACAAATCAATTTCGGGAATGTGACTACATGGAATATCAAATACAAATATGCACTAGAATTTTTTTCCTTTTAATTCGAGTACAACAATATACTCCATGCCCAATAAATGTAAATGCTGACCCGTTCTTTAGGGTTACATATTACAAGCCATAATTAAATAATAAATTGTTATTACAAAATATTAAATAATTAATCCATCAGAGTTTATTACATAAACAGCGGAAGTCTTATAAACCAATAATATGTATGCAGCCTTGCTTACTCCTGGTTATCCTAACCTGCAGGTATAACCACTACACCGTGGAATAGTGTACCGGGTTATATCAACAAACCCGGTCAGCTTACGAAGCTGGTATGAGTAATCTATGTTTTATTTTCAAAGAATCATTTAACTCAAAAGTTCCATTTCAAATCCGGAAGATTCGTATTATCTAATATACTGAACCTACGTGTCTCATACCACGTATTTTAACCCCACACGCCCCATAAACGTGTATGTTAATACCAGGGTAATCCAGTATATTAAATAATATAAACCCTCGATCTTTACTCACACAAAATCATTTATAACTTAGCCTGATTAAAAGTGAGATGCATCTCACATTTAATACATCAAGTTATTTTTAACTTCGCCTGATTAAAAGTGAGAATACTATTTTTCTTCTCCTTTTAATACATCAAGTTAACCAAACAATATGCAGTCTAGAGCTCTAACTGATGGGCTACCATTTTTCACCCATTTAACGGTGTCCCCAGGACAGTCCGTTTGTACAAAATCATTCAAATAGGCAAACACAATATCTTAATAGAATTATTGTGTTCCCACAAAATTCACAAATTAAAACAATAAGATGAACATTTTTCAAATATTGTTTTAACACCAAAATCACAACAACACAATATGAATTAATATTCATATATAAAAACATCGTGAGATTCACTCACCTCTAATTCCTGCTGCGTCTTCAAATAGAAACCAGGAATCGACAATGTTATCCGGAAGCTTCTATGATTCCACAATTTCCTATGAACATGCAATAGTCCACTTAGCATATCATAGATTCCTAAACGATACATTAATCCTCAAATGTCACTTAGACATTAATAATCATAATTCAGGACAGTTTGACTAAAAGTCAACCGTCGGTCAACGTGGGTCCCACGTCTATTATTCATCAACGGGTCCCACACAAAATCCGAAACTTCCAAAATCCATCAACATGCTTATTTCTAGCATCCTAACATCATATCCAAAAATGGTGATGATCCAACGGTCGGATCATCACGGATCTAACGATCCATAAACATTGCATAATTGATCGTTGATCAAACGATCTAATTTCAATAATCCAACGGTCCAACATGCTTATAATCTCAATATTAACCCCACGATCAAATTTCATGATCATCCAACGGTCGGATCTCTCGAATCGTAAATCGTACGATCCGATTAATCGGGTTAATTGACCATCGGTCAAACGACCGAATTTGACAAAAGTCAAAACACGAAAGTTGTTCGTATCGACGAAATAAGTCAAACGGAGCAAAGAAATGCTCCCGGACCGGCCGGACGCGCCGGCCACGCGCCGCCGCCGGCGGTGGTCAGACCGCCGGTCAAGGTGGTCCGATGGCTACCAAATTTTACCAGAATGTTCTACTCAACAAGCCCAACAAGTTTAGTAACTACCTCAAAGTCTGGATCGGAGTGGAAGTGGCCGGAATCAGTGTCGGCAAGTTTTAGATCCAAAAAGTGCAAAGTTTCAATCCCGCCGATCTAGGCCGTACCGCCGTGATCCACCACCATGGGAAGGTTGCTGGGCAGGAGGGGAGCAAAACCCAACAGGTCTCATCGCTGGAGGTGGCCGGAAACGTCGCCGGAAAGCTTCCCCTTTTTGGCAGAAACTGTCGGCTCCGGTAGACAACTTTCCTTCAAGAATTTGGGGAAGGTACCTTCACGGGAAATGAAGAGGGGGAGGAGACGAAGCCGGCGCCACCGGAATCGTGGCCATCGGAGGCCGGACGCCCGCCACGCGCCGCCCGAAGGTTCTGTCCGTTGGGAGCTTTTTCGGAAGTTTCCGGAAAGATCCGGGCAAAAATGAAATTTCTGAAAAATACCCAATATTTATACAAAATTTTCCAAACTGCCGAAGGTCATAACTTCTTCATACGATGTCCGTTTTCGGTGAACCAAATTCCTACGAACTCGATTCGACGAGTTCTACAACATTCATGAAGGAAGTTTTCCCAAATTCTCAACTGATAAAAAGTTACCTTAATTAACCTTGTGTAACTTATAATTACCGCCGTAATTATCGTTTTACGACGAAAACCTCTAAAAATATGAAATCGCACTATTTCACTTCAAATTTCACGAACTATTTGATAAAAATAATACGGAAATATTCGGGGTATTACAATTTATGCTCCTATTAGTCAGTCAACGGTGCAGAAGTTATTAGGTGGTTGTGAGTTAGGTACAATTGTATTCCTAACTTCGGGTTTCTCGATCCTACCTGATATGCCTACTGCTGGAAGGACAGAAGGGGTCTCAGACAATCCGTACATTGGTTGTCTGGTAACGGTAGCAACACAGATCTCTACTGAGTTGCTGAAGAACAAGAAAGGGTCAGTGGATCAAGTCTGTCGTTTGATCCAGGGTACGGTTGAGAGAATTAGAAATGTAGCCATGTAAGACTATCAATTTCGGAATTGTAATTTGTACTTTATATTCTTAACAACACAACAACACTGAAGAGCACATGATGGGGATCCGCCGCGGTCGGGCCATCACTCGATAAATACTGTGCGTAATTAAGCATACGAAGTAACCATTACTTGAATGAATCTAAGAACCTAACGTCAAACCCTAAACCAATCCTAAGCTCTAAACCCTAACTTCACTTCACAACTCAACAACTCGTTTCATTACCGTAGAGCGTTCCATTGCTCAATCACTTCCTTAGAGCATTGTTTTGCTCTGATACCAATCTGTCACGCCCCGATTTTCAAATCAATTAATAAGGCATTTTGCCCTTAATTACAATCAATTCGGAAACGTGACTACATGGAATATCAAATACAAATATGCACTAGAATTTTTTTCTTTTTAATTCAAGTACACAACACCAACTCCATGCCCAACATTGTAATTTCAAACTCAAAACAAGAGTCGAATATTACATACCAAATATTTATATAATAAATTGATACATCAAATTATTACATAAATAAATCTTCAGAGTGCGAAGCATAAAATAGCGGAAGTCTTATAACCCAACAAAATGTATGCAGCCTTGCATTACTCCTGGTTATCCTAACCTGCAGGTATAACCCCTACACCGTGGAATAGTGTACCGGGTTATATCAACAAACCCGGTCAGCTTACGAAGCTGGTATGAGTGATCTATGTTTTATTCACACTGTAACATTTTCCCAAATTGAATTCTTTTATTTTCAAGAATCAATTAAAACCCAAAAGTTCCATTTCAAATCCGGAAGATTCGTATTATCTAATATACTGAACCTACGTGCCCCATACCACGTATTTTAACTCCACACGCCCCATAAACGTGTATGTTAATACCAGGGTAATCCAGTATGTTAAATAATATAAACCCTCGATCTTTACTCACACAAAACCATTTATAACTTAGCCTGATTAAAAGTGAGATGCATCTCCTTTTAATACATCAAGTTATTTTTAACTTCGCCTGATTAAAAGTGAGAATACTATTTTTCTTCTCCTTTTAATACATCAAGTTAATCATACAATATGCAGTCTAGAGCTCTAACTGATGGGCTACCATTTTTCACCCATTTAACGGTGTCCCCAGGACAATCCGTTTGTACAAAATCATTCAAATAGGCAAACACAATATCTTAATAGAATTATTGTGTTCCCACAAAATTCACAAATTAAAACAATAAGATGAACATTTTTCAAATATTGTTTTAACACCAAAATCACAACAACACAATATGAATTAATATTCATATATAAAAACATCGTGAGATTCACTCACCTCTAATTCCTGCTGCGTCTTCAAATAGTAACCAGGAATCGACAAGCGTGTACGCAACACCTTTCATAATCACCTATGATTATGCAATTAGCATAATACATTTCCAAAATATTCCAAAGTTCCTCAAATGTCACCTAGGACATCGGAAAAATTAATCGAGACCATTTGACCAAAAGTCAACCATCGGTCAACGTGGGTCCCACGTCTACTATTCATCAACGGGTCCCACACGAAATCCAAAACTTCCAAAATCTACCAACATGCTTATAATATCAATATTAACCCTACGATCAAATTTCATGATCATCCAACGGTCGGATCTCTCGAATCGTAAATCGTACGATCCGATTAATCGGGTTAATTGATCATCGGTCAAACGACCGAATTTGACAAAAGTCAAAACACGAAAGTTGTTCGTATCGACGAAACAAGTCAAACGGAGCAAAGAACTGCTCCCGGACCGGCCGGACGCGCCGCCCACGCGCCGCCGCCGGCGGTGGTCAGACCGCCGGTCAAGGTGGTCCGATTGACACCAAATTTTACCAGAATGTAGATCACAACAATCCCAACAAGTTTGATAACTACCTCGAGGTCTGGATCGGAGTGGAAGTGGCCGGAATCGGTGTCGGTGGGTTTTTGATCCCAAAAAGTGCAAATCGTCGTTGCCGCCGATCTAGGCCGTGCCGCCGTGATCCACCACCATGGAGAGGTTGCTGGGGAGGAGGGGAGCAAAACCAAACTTGTCCCGTCGTCGGAGGTGGCCGGAGGAGGGAGATCGGACCGGGTCAGCCCGTATACAAACTACCGAACCTTTGGGTGCTCCGATCGAGGCTTTCCGGCGACGATCGACCGTGAAGGTCACCGGAGGGAGGGAGAGCGGCGCCGTCTGAACCCAACGGCACCGACCCCGTGACCGGAGGTGGCCGGACGGCGAAGATAGAACCGGGTCGGGTCGGCGGGTCCGCCGGCGGGTCTGGGTCAAAACGGGAGAATTCCGGAATTTTCCGGAATTTTCCTAACTTTTTCTGATTTTTCTGAAAATTACCCTATATTTATAGGATTTCGACCAAACTTCCGAGGTCCATAACTTCTTCAGACGATGTCCATTTCCGATGAACCAAATTCCTACGAACTCGATTCAACGAGGTCTACAACTTTCATGAAGGAAGTTTTCCCAAAATCTCAACGGATAAAAAGTTACCTTAATTAACCTTGTGTAACTTATAATTACCGCCGTAATTATCGTTTTACGATGAAAACCCCTAAAAATATGAATTCTCTCCATTTTACTTCAAATTTCACGAACTATTTAATAAAAATAATACGGAAATTTTCGGGGTATTACAAGGACTGAGGGGAACAGTGGCTGTGTAGCGAGAAGCTTCAGTTTGGAAGTTAGTGGGAGTAAGATCAATACCGTTAGTGAAGATTCTCTTGTACTCTGCTTCATTCAGGAACTCATGAAGCATGACAGAGCTGGATTTGAGCGCAGAGATCCACAGTGGCGCAGCAGCAGATGCCATGATGATTAGCTCATCTCTGACCGACACAATGATTTCAGAAATCTTAGTTGTGTCTGCCACGACAGATGCTTCTGCCACGGCAGATGCTTCTTCAGGTTCTGAACGGTTGATGTTGTCTGATGGTTGTTGTGTAGAAGAAGAGTGATGTGGGATCGACATACACTTTTGAATATCCCTCCTCATGTGAGACTTTTCCCTTGGACCGATGACTGCAGGAATTGGAAGAGTCTGAGATTGTGGGGTAGTCTCTTCAATCCCTTTTAGTAGCTCACTATTGGGAGTGACTCGATTTCCACAATGGTTGCAGTTGATTCGGCTGAATGCAGCTTGGTACTGACTAAGTTGAGCTTGAAGCTCATTGATTTTCTGTCTCAGCAGAAAATTTTGTTGACGAGTTGTTTGGGCAGGCGTTCGGGGTCGATGCTTTATCACCCAGGCAGAGACTTGTGCAAACGTTAACCTTATTTGGTCACCCAAATCTTGTCGCTGTTGAACAGTTGGCTGTGGAAAAGCCTCGACGAAGTCCTTCAATGCTTGGACTTGGTATTTGGTGAAGCTCTTTCTCAGTGGAATACGTTGGGATGGACCAGGTTCAGCTTGTGGAGATGATACTTGTGGACTTGGGGCTACTTCAATGGCTTCGTCTTCTGCTAGAAGCATGTCTAGCATGTCGATATCGCTGTTGAATTCGATTGCTGGTGAAATTATTTCATCTAAGCCCTCAAAAAATTGGCTTTCAGAGGGATCAGATTGAAGTAATTCACTGAACGAATTCACTTTGCGTGACATGTTTGAGTTGGTGTAAATTTCTGAGAAGTGGGGTGAAGAAGTTCTCTTTGAAAGAGAAAGGAGGTTATGGCACTAATGGAAAGTATCTGTTAGTGGATGCGTAAGGTGTATATTTATTGTTGGTGGAGGATTTGAAATTTTCAAAAGCAAAAGTGAGTGGCTAATTTACAGCTAATTGTCGGAGCCCTTGGAGATCGTGGAAGATTTTTTTTCCCCGATGCATGGATTTTCCACATACAGTTCCACTCTTGTGAGACCTCGCATCTTTTAAGGAATTAATTATGCGAAAGTTAAAGTAAAGAGCCATTATGACCGTTGTTAGTGGAAGACTGAGTTTTTGTTGATTAAATCTTGTGGAATCTTGTATCGTGGGCGATACTTTTGAGTAATTGAGACAGATATGAGCAATAATTATTCTTAGTGGGTTGTTGAGTACACCGCACTTACATTAAAGAAAGGTTTCCCTTACGGTGGGAAGTTGTGTTTAAATACATAGGATAAGGAGTTGTGTTACTTAACTCATATCTGATTTCAAACAAACACATCTACTAGAATTTGCAAAATGGTGAACAAAAGAGAGTGCAGTAAGAGATCAAAGAATACTGATTGAAGTGAACTTCCGGTGGAGATATGGAAGTATATTTTCCAGTTGGTGGCAACCGCATCCCTGCAGAACACAATGGAACTCCGTTGTGTCTCTAAGACTTTCAAGGAGTATGCCGATAGCTGGTCTACTTTGGCAGCGATCGACATGGATGGATTCGATGGTGGATCCAGACCCACTGGTTCTATAGAAGCGGATCTGCAAGTGCGTATCTTCGCAAATCGTTGCTGGGAAGCGAAGAACCCGGAGTCTCTGTTCCGAATGGGAATATGAGTACTCGTAGAGGCAGCGAACATACCTTTGGCCCTGGAGTACTTCGATGCAGCATGCAAACCAGGAACTCTGTATGGTGCACGTCCCAGTTTGGTGGTAGGTCATCATGTTGCATTTTATGCAGCGTGTATGATAAGGATGATATTGGGACCACGAGCCGAGCAGCAGAAAGTGGTGCACCGACTGTGTGAAGCCCTCGACTGGTGGAGAAGCGGATGGAACATCTACTACTGTAGAGAAGAAGTCGAGCGGATGATGCATCAGGCCGAGTTTTGTCATGAGCATCTACTGTTGTTTTTTCCGTCGACTACTGCTTTCCTGCCCGCCGGTAAATGTCTTACTTGCGGTGAGTCAAGTTTTTGGCGTCCTTTTGGCCAGGACATGTGGGACGTGGATGGAGATAGGCATGCAGCTAGAGAATGTTGCGACACTTGCAAGTGTTTCGTGGAGGCAGCATATTTCTATCAGCTTATGATGTATGGAATTCCGAGACATCCGGCCTCTTATCCACGAAGTCACTATTGGAGGTTTAAGGATGGCTTCTGGTAGTGTAAGCCCTGTGAGGCATTTTAGAAGTTGTAATAGCAGTGTGTGCGAACTGTAACTTCAGTTTCTTTACTTTATGTTGTGGTTGTATGGTTCCCGGTTTATTATTAAATAAATTCTGGGATTTGGAATTTCAGGTTGTGAGAACCAAGTTGTGGTTGTGTTGTGGTTTGATGTGTACTACCCGGTTATTAATGAAATAAATTCTGAGATTTGGAATTGAAGTGTGATAACCTTGGGTGTACTCTGCGTCCAAATTTCGGGACGAAATTTCTTTAAGGAGGGTAGACTGTAATACCCCGAAAATTTCGATACTATTTTTATAAAATAGGTCGTGAAATTTGAAGTGAAATGGTGTGATTTCGTATTTTTAGGGGTTTTCGTCGTAAAACGATAATTACGGTGGTAATTATAAGTTACACAAGGTTAATTAAGGTAACTTTTTATCCGTTGAGATTTTGGGAAAACTTCCTTCAAGGAAATTGTAGAACTCGTCGAATCGAGTTCGTAGGAATTTGGTTCACCGAAAACGGACATCGTATGAAGAAGTTACGGGTCTCGGAAGTTTGGACGAAGATCTATAAATAGGATTTTTATTTTCGGAAAATCATTTAATTCCGAAAAATTCCGGAAAATTCCGAAAATTCTCTCGAAGGGACCCGTTTACCCGCGTTGACCCGGTTACCCGACCCGGCGCGTGCGGGCGCGTCCGGCCTCCTCCGGCCACGGCCCGGCCACCGACCGACGCAGACCGGCGTCGCCGGTCGACCTGTGGTGTTTACCGCCACCGGATCATGCCGGAAACCGGCGGATCGTGCGTGGCAGCCGCCGTACAAACCGACCCGGTCGGCGACGGCGATTCCGGCCACCTCCGGTGATGAACCAAGTTGGGTTTTGTTCCCCTCCTCTCCAGCAACCTCCCCATGGTGGTGGATCACGGCGGCACGGCCTAGATCGGCGGGAACGAAACTCTGCACTTTTTGGGATCTAAAACCTACCGACACCGATTCCGGCCACTTGCACTCCGATCCAGACCTTGAGGTAGTTACTAAACTTGTTGGGGTTGTTGAGATGTACATGCTGGTAAAATTTGGTGTCAATCGGAGAACTTTTGTCCGGCGTCTGACCACTGCCGGCGGCGGCGCGTGAGCGGCGCGTCCGTCCGATCCAGGAGCATTTCTTTGCTCCGTTGTGCTTAGTTCGTCGATACGAACAACTTTCGTGTTTAGAGTTTTGTCAAATTCGGTCGTTTGATCAATGATCAATTAAGCGATATTTATGGATCGTTAGATCCGTGATGATCCGACCGTTGGATCATCACCAATTTTGGATATGATGTTAGAATGCTAGAAATAAGCATACTGTTGGATTTTGGAAGTTTCGAATTTTGTGTGGGACCCGTTGATGATTAGTAGACGTGGGACCCACGTTGACCGACGGTTGACTTTTGGTCAAACTGTCCCGAATTATGGTTATTAATGTCTAAGAGACATTTGAGGAATGATTGAAGTGATTGGATTTTAGAATCATCAATTTGGAAACTATGATATGCTAAGTGGAAAATTGCATGTTCATAGGTAATTGTGGAATCATAGAAGCTTTTGGCTAGCATTGTCGATTCCTGGGTATTATTTGAAGACGCAGCAGGAATTAGAGGTGAGTGAATCTCACGATATTTTATATATGAATATTAATTCATATTGTGTTGTTTGCGAAAATAAATAATTATATTTATTTAAATGATTTTGCGATATATAAATTAAATACAGTTTTAATTTGATATATCAGCATGTGTGATTTTGTGTTAAAACAATATTTGAAAGTATTCATTTTATTGTTTTAATTGGTGGATTTTGTGGGAAACAATATTTCAAAAATTATGATATTGTGTTTGCCTACTCGAATGTTTTTGTAGCCAATGGGTGAAGATTAGAGCTTTAGACTGTGTAGCCAATGGGTGAAGGTTAGAGCTCTAGACTGTGTAGCCAATGGTGAAGGTTAGAGCTTTAGACTGTGTAGCCAGAAGGTGAAGGTTAGAGTTCTAGACTGTGTAGCCATGTATTCATTGAAAACAAAGATGAATACTTTATGTAATAAAGGAGAAGAAAAATGGTATTCTCGCTTTATCTTGATGTATTAAAAGGAGAAGAAAAATGGTATTCTCGTTTTTAATCATTTGAAGTTGATTGTGGTTTTGTGTGAGTATGATATGAATTTGCTTCTTAAATAATTGAAGCATTGATTTATTGAATTACAATTCTTGGAGAATTATTGAATTGTATTTAGAAGTTTTTACTTCTTTAAAAATTGAAGTAATTATTATGATGATTTACTTTTCTTAAAAAGAAAGAAATCATAATTTTGGGAAACGATTTTGGGGAAGGTTTATATTGTTTAATATTCTGAATTACCCTGGGATTAACATACACGTTTATGGGACGTGTGGGGTTAAAATACGTGGTATGGGACGCGTAGGTTCAGTATATTCTATAATATGAATTTTCGGGATTGGAATTATATTTGAAGAATATAAATTACATATATATTGTTTTAAACAAAATATATATATGTATATTTTTGTTAAACGTTTTAGGGTGAGTAAACTTAGATCACTCATACCGGCTTCATAAGCTGACCGGGTTTGTTGATATAACCCGGTACACTATTCCACGGTGTAGGGGTTATACCTGCAGGTTAGGATAACCAGGAGTAAGCAAGGCTGCATACATTGTTGGTTTATAGACTTCCGCTGTTTGTGATAAACTCTGTTGGATTAATTACTTAATATTTTGTAATATCAATTTATTATGTAATTTATTGGTATGTAATATTTGACTCTAAAGAACGGGTCAACATTTACATACGTTGGGCATGGAGTATGTGTTGTTGTACTTGAATTAAAAGAAAAAAAAATTCTTGTGCATATTTGTATTTGATATTCCATGTCGTCACGTTCCCGAATGGTTTGTAATTAAGGGCAAAATGCCTTATTAATTGATTGGAAAATCGGGGCGTGACACCTATGCTTACAAACACAAATGGAATTAGAATGCATATGGTTCGACATCAATAAGTTCGCTCATTCCTTCACGGATTTGATTACATGGTGGGAGTAGGTAATGGCATCCCCATGCATTTAGGATTTTATTCCTATTTATTTATTTTCAATTTTCGGTAAGTAAACAATCATCATCATTATTCCTAACTTGACCAAGAAAAGCAAGTTGAATAACATGGGTGAAACAAGTTAAGTCAAACTTTAATGTAAAAGGGCTTTGACGATGGTATGAATCCTCCAAGGAACTTCACAGCATCCTTTAGTACAATCATTATCATGTATGGACTTATAAGGTCCTAAAAATGAATCCAAAGAGATCAATCCCCAAGATGACTGAGCAGGATAAGGCTTGATGGGATTTTTCACGTATATAGGGTGAAAGTAGTATAATATATGGAAGAAATTAAGATGTCAATCTCACGAGAATTCAAATTTTCTTAACACAATTGGGCCTTGAAACTTAAGCTCTCGGAAAATTAATGGTCGTAGATTCACTCTCACCCTGAAATGCATGTACTTCAACCATCATATCTCCTTCTAGAAACATCTAGGAAATTGCTGAAGTTGGTTGTTCTGCACATGCAATTTTAGCGTTTAGGATTGCAAATTGGCATTTAATTTTTTTTCACCCTTTTTTGCTTTGTTTTCTCATTTTTGCTATTTAAACCTACAAAAACACTAAACTAAGTTAAAAAAAACTTATGTCACTTGAGAATTTAAAGTCTCAGTATGTAAAGTCTCGTGTTGGGTTTTATCAAGCCCCTAATACACTTGTGGACACACGTACAAACCAAGGTCTTGAGAATTTAAAAGATTTTATTTTTCAAGGCAATCATGTGCAATAATAAGGAAGTTTTTCTCAATTTAGAATAATTCACCGAATTAGGCGAAAACCCAATTTTGAGGGCCAATGTGTTGCCAAAGTTCTTTTGCATTGTTTAATTCATTGAGCACATGAACCTCAAAAACAAAATCCTTTTACATTTCCTCAAATTAAAAAAATATATATATATTTGAACACACTGTAGGGACAAATGGCTCGTCGCTAAGGTGTTCATAAATTTTTATTTTATTTTTATTTGACAAAAAAAAAGCACTTCTGGTGCTCATAAGGTCTGCCGTTGGGTTTTATTGAGTCCCTAAAATATGTTTGGACACCCGTGTAAACTGGTCTTAAGAATTTAAAAGATTTCATTTTTCAAGGAAATCATGTGCTATAATAACGAAGTTTATCTCAATTTAGCACAATGCACCGAATCAGGCGAAAACTTGATTTCGATGTCCAATGTGTTGCCAAAGTTCTTTTGCATTGTTTAATTCTTTGAGCCCAAGAGTCCCAAAAACAAAATCTTTTTACATTTGCTCAAATTAAAAAAAAAATTTAAACACCCTGTAGCGACGAATCATTCGTCGCTATAGGTGTTCCTAACTTTATTCTTTATTTTAGTTTGACGAAAAAAAAAAAATTCGGTGTTTGTAAGGTCTTGCGTTGGGTTTCATCGACCTCTTAAAATACTTTTGAACACCATTGCAAACCGGTCTTGAGCATTTGCAATATTTCATTTTTTTAAGGAAATCATGTGCTATATATATAATAAGGTCAATACCCAAAATGGTACCTAAAGTATCATGGTATGGACAATTTGGTACCTATAGTTGTCCTCCGTCTTCCCATTTGGTACTTCCGTCAAAAATTCCGTTAAGTTAGTCCAATTTAAGGGATAGTTCCGTCTTTTCAGTCTCATCTTTCTATAAAATTCACCTCCTTGACCCTAGTTTTCACTTTCACTCCCAAAGACATCATATTATTCTTATAAAAAAACATCATACTGATGGCCCATATATATTTTTTAATTTAAGTTTTAATGATTTGTATTTAAAATAAATCTTATTTTTTAATCCTAAACCCGAAAAAAAACACCAAAAATTATTTTAAAAATAGGAAAATTCTAGTGTATGTTAACGTATCTCATACGTACAATTACAATTTTTAGGACTTAATTACTCAAATGAGAACCTATTTACACAAATGAGAACCTTATTTACCTTAACGAGGGCTTTTTCATAGTTACCACATGAGTTATCGAAATTGTAATATGTGTCGTCAAGTCGTAAAATATTATAATTACCACTTTTAGGACTTAGTTACTCAAATGAGAACCTAATTTACTCTAATGAGGACATTATTTACCTTAACAAGGACTTTCTCTCTTCATGATGTATGAGAAATGTCAACATACCATAGCCTTACTCTAAAAAATATACCCGTTGCAACATTGTTTTACCCAAAAAATATACCAACTCATTTCTTTATAATTTTTACGGGAAATATCCAATAGGTACACAATTTCACCTTATATTTCCTATCAAGTTTGAGAATTTTTAATATTTCCCAATAGGCATAACTTAAACCTATTCTACTCCCAATAAGGATAAAAATATTGAAAGGGTGATTTTTTGTGACACTTCTGCCCTTGGTGTCTGGGCTTTGAGATCGTGGAAGTGGGGCATGTGAATTCAGAATTTTGATAGTTGGGAACAGAGGCGTGGTGGTTCTGAAAGTGATGGCAGTGGACACGGCAAAGCACGGCACGAGCTCTGGGCTCGGCGGTTGTGCCCAAAGTGGATCTTCGCGCGGCGGAGCGGGAATTGGAAGTGCCGGGTCTTGTAAAGCTCACGGCGGCGTGAGCTGTGATTTGGAGTGGGTGGCCCAGATGATTGGGTCCGGCAGTTGAGCTTATCGGAGTTGCCGACAGCGGTTTGAAATCCATGGGTGATTGTGCATCTTGTGGTGGTTCTGGGTTAGTGATAATGGTGTGGGCTGAGCGCTGGAGACGCTGAATTTGGGTTCGGCGGTGACTGCTGGAGCTCGTGAGCGACGAATTTTAGGAAAAGGTGGAGTTGTGGTGCCGGCGGTGATTTCTTGGAACGGTGGCAGCAGTTGTGACGGTTGAATTGGTAGATTGAGCGGACTGTGAACTTGTGTTGTGATGATTGATTGTGATGCTTGTGAACTGTGAATTGCAGGACTGGTTTGTTGCTTGTGGATTGAAGAACAAAGAGGAGAGAAATGGGGCTGAGATAATGTCTCGCCCCGAACCCGGTGTCGGTGGATTTTAAGCACCGAAATCCGAATCCGAGGTGTGAGCGTTAAAAACTAAAATAAAATATAATACCAAACCGAATACTTTTCAGAAATCATTAAAAATAAATTTACAAAACCTTTACAAAGAGAAATTACACCTTCTACAGTCTAATTCACTCTCGTCACAACAGTCGTAATTGAACATAACGTCGTCCCGATCTAAATTCGTGAGTCATCTCGTTCAGTCCAATCGATACTCACGTCGCACCTGAACAAATTGATTTATAGGGGTGAGCTTACGCTCAGTAGGGCAGGACATTTTTAGGTGATTCTTATAGTGTTACAACCAAGTTATCAAACAATAAATTAAAGTACAGTAATCAAAACTATAATGCATGAATGCGATGCTGACTCAAAGCTCATGTCGCACTCACCATCTCTTTTGTTAGTCATCTTGTTTCTCATGGTCACTAGTTCCGCAACCCGATAAGATAGTTTTGCAACCTTCAGGCGGTTGTAAGAGTTTCTATCTTTTAGACAGACAACTCCCAGGGCATACTTTCCCTTGTTTGTGCACTTGTGGGCATACCATAGAATCTAGCAATCCATGCAGCAAACTCAACTACACAAAAGGATCTCTCTCTTTTCAATCTCAATCTCAATCACTCTGGATTTCAATCAATATTCTTTTCTGACAATTCATGTCATTCTCCATCCTCACAATTCCTCACCATGCATCATGCATGATAGTTCTTCAATTCATAACAAAATAAGTAAACACATGGTTTTATGTAAAGCGATAACAAACATCATGTAATTCAATCAATGACAAACAATTCACCGATTTCAATTATATATTATTCTATTTATCATTTTATAGAAAAAGGTTCCCTGAGATCCCTACCTCGATTTCCAAGCTTTGACTCCAATTCTGCTCAACATTGACACTCTCGTAACTCGTATTCCGAAGGGCTAGACTCCAACACTGCTAAAGGCTTACACGGGCACGACTCGCATTCTGATTAACTAAACTCCAGCGACTATCCCATTCATCGATATCCATCGAATCTTAATTCCGTATCCTTCACCGTTCGACTTTGAATCGACATCGACCAAATATTCCGAAATAACAATTGATCATTATTTCGAAAGTACATTATCGGTCTCATTGGGTTCAAATCCTCATAATTGCTAAGGACACCCAAAATTCTTATTTCTCACTTCCTCTGTACACTTCCAAATTGAAAGCATAATCAATCCCTTCATTTATTCAAATCACCTCAACCATTTATCACTTCTTACAATGATTCAATATATCTTAACTTCACCATCTAACATTCTAATTTCAGTTCCATAACAACATGCTTTGTGCTTTTGATAATTAAACCTATACATCGAAACATTTCAACAGTTGCTTCAAGCTCTTGACAACTTGACTACAATATATCCAAACACCAAATTGAACTCCCGAATCTTCGTAACTCCCATCATTGAACCAATTAATTAGTATGAATACCAAAACCAATTGAAAACAACAACTCCACATCATATTCTCAATACATAACTTGAATTCATTCTGAGCAAATCAAAATCATTATCGAATCAACATGTTTGCATACCAAACTGTATAACAACAGCTAAGCTGTTTGTCAAGAATTACAACCACAATCAGAATAGCCTAACTCCAGACTTTCACTCCAACCCAGTTCAAATTCCATAAGTTTTGTGCTTATAACAAATGAACTTGAGAATTAGATATAACCCAACATATACACAGCAGCTTTTCCATTTTCAAACATCAGACAACTCGACCACGGTACCCAGTTCTGTGGGTTTTCTTTCAATTCTATCATTCATGTGTTTCCAACAAGCATCAACAAGTATCACTAACACTCAATGACTTAAACAATTCGGAAATTAATTAAGCAAAGGACTGGAGAGGCCTGAACTATCACACTGCACAGTGAACACGAAATGGCCAAGATACCCAAAATACCAAATCTTCCAAAACTCAACCAAAATGAATTCCAAGTATACCAGCATGTAGAGCACGACGAGGGGATGGAGTTTGATACCTTACTTGTCGCCGTTCATGGCCTGAAACGCCGGAAAACCAAGAAAACCCGCCGGAAAACCATGAAGTTTTGGAGCTTCGATTCTCTCTCTCCTTTCATTGATTTGAAAATCTGAGACTACAGCCGTGCTCGCCTCAACGAGAAGAAGCTAAACACACCGGTTTCAGCCGCCATCTTGGCCGGAAACGAAAAACCCGATCGGCACAGTCGGAACTTCTTCTCTTCGAAACACTGCCGTCGCTCGTCTTTTGAACCAAAGGAGACCGGAATCCACTTCACGCCACCGAGACGAAGCAAACGGAATAGGTCCGACGCCAGGAGGTGGCCGGAAGAAGGAGAAAAGTTCGGGTCGGAGGAGGAAGAGAACGGGTCTTGAGGTCTAGAGAAATCTGGGCTGTTCAGACCCTTTGCCTCCTATTTAAACACCTAACCGACTTAAACCAACGGCTCAGATCTAAGGGTGGAGAGATCCAACGGTCCAGATTGCACTTTGTGGATTTTCCATTAACAAATAATTTTCCTAAATTTCAAACTTCCGAAAATCAAAACAAATAGCTTGGGTGTCCGAATAATTCCACGAAAAATCCTATGAACTCGTAACGACGTCTACTTTCTTATTGTGAGCTCAAAAGTAAAATTTAACCATTTCAAAATTCAGGATCTCACAGATAACTTTGGAGAGAAGAGAAAGTAGGGAAAGAAGAAGAGTTGTCGGGCAGTTGTGTTGACTGTGAATTGTTGCAAAGAACACAAAGATTACAGTGAGGAACAAAGAGGAGAGACGTGGAGGGACTAGGACATAAGGCAACTGGGAGAGCTGCTCAGAGGCTTGAAGAAGGAGATGGGGAGGGAGAAGATAGAAGTGAGGAGACTGGGGAGAGGCCCCAGCCAAGGAAAACAGAGCAGAAGATCAGAAGAGAGAAAAGTGGGGCTGCAGGTTTATTTATTTCGACAGCGGTGCAACACTTGAATTGTGGGAGCTGAGTCTCATGCAATTAATCATTTGATTAACTACAGAATCATGCACAAATGGAATGGGGAGGAAGTGACACTCATGGTGTGATGAGGTGGATGTCTTAGTTAAGCAATTGCTTAACTAAACAATGGTGAAATGTGATGTGAGTGATGGCTGGATGAAGAGAGATGGAGAATGGTGCACTTCAAAAGATAATAAAAACAAAATGTTAATGACATGTGACCGTAAAGTCACAAAGAACAATTAGGTAAAAAAGACTTGGCATTTTTGGAGTTGATTTCAGATCAAAGGTTGATTTTCGAAAACTTCGATTTGGACCCAAAACGCGTCCTAGAACACCAATTTATTACAACTTGCTATTTTACCTACAAAATACACTAATATACATTAATACTATTATTTAGCCTTTAGAGAAACATTATTCAAACAATTAAAGGCACTTTGTGTACGTAAAATACGTATACATCACTCAGGTTCGTTGATTGGTTGGAGAGAAGAGTTTGTGTACGTAAAACAGTTTATTGACCTCAACAAAATTTTATTGAGGTCAATAAAATTCATAAAGGTGATGCTCCTTTGTTCTTTGTTGATTGAGACCCAGAAACTAAAATTTCACTGATCTTATAAAATATTATTGACCTCAATAAAATTTTATTGAGGTCAATAAAATACACAAAGGTGATGCTCATTTGTTCTTTGTTGATTGAGATCCAGAAACTAAAATTTCACTGATCTTATAAAATTTTATTGACCTCAATAAAACAGTTTATTGACTTCAATAAAATTTTATTGAGGTCAATAAAATATACAAACGTGATGCTCTTTTGTTCTTTGCTGATTGAGACCCAAAAACTAAAATTTCAATGATCTTATAAAATTTTATTGACCTTAATAAAACAGTTTATTGACCTCAATAAAACAGTTTATTAACCTCAATAAAACAGTTTATTGAGGTCAATAAATTTTATTGACCTCAATAAACAAGTTTATTTGACCTCAATAAAATTTGTTTGGCAACTTGAGGTCCTGTACATGATCAAATGAAGGAAATACGCAAGAATTATTGACCTCAATAAAAGTTTATTGACCTTAATAAAAGTTTATTGACCTCAAGAAAACAGTTTATTGACCTCAATAAAATTTTATTGTGGTCAATAAAATGCTCAAATGTGATGCTCATTTGTTTTTTCCCTCCTACCACGGAAAATATCGACAGTTTATTGACATCAATAAAATTTTATTGAGGTCAATAAAATACACAAAAGTGATGCTTCTTTATTCTTTCTCTCCTACCACTGAAAGTATCGTTTTCTCAAAAAAAATTATTGTGGTCAATAAAATCTGTCAGTGGCATTTTCGTAATTTTTGTAAAATGTATAATACAGAAACGTAAATTGGTCAATTAATGGACCGGGAGGGCACCGTGTTTTTGCCTGGTCTTTGATGGTAAATATTTGTCAAAATTTGTCCTTATGGGTCAAGAATCCTAATTTTTAACACCAAACTTCTTCCATCTACTCTAATTTTTCACCCAACTCTATAATTATTTCATTGCCGAACAATAATAATTAAAATAAAAAATTTATTTAATTAATGTTTATAATTTAAAATACATTATTATTTAATTAATATTATACTAATATAATATGACCAAATAAACAAAATTATAGCACCCCCAATATTTGGGAATTGAATATTGGTCAAAAATACCCCTGAAATTTGGGGCACATGCGCGTCATGTGACTAATTTAACGGAATTTTTTACGGAAGTACCAAATGAGAAGACAGGGAACAAGTATAGGTACTAAATTGTCCACTTTGTTACTTCAAGTACCAAATTGTCCAAACCTTGATACTTCAGATACGATTTTGGGTATTAACCCTATATAATAAGAAAATTTTACTCAATTTGGCACATGGCCAATGTGTTGTTAAAGATTTTTTACATTGTTTTAATTCATTGAGACCAAGAACCCCAAAAACAAAATCCTTTTACATTTACTCAAATAAAAAAATAAATTTATTTTAAACACCTTGTACCGACGAATGGTTCGTCGCGATAAGTGTTTCTAACTTCTTCTTTTTTATATTAATTTGACGAAATAAAAAGAAGCACTTCCGGTGCTTTTAAAGTCTCGAGTTAGTTTTTATCGAGCCCCTAAAATACTTTTGGACACTAGTGCAAACGAGTCTTGAATATTTCAAAAAAATTATTTTTCAATGAAATCATGTGCGATAATAATAAAGTTTTTCTCAATTTGGAACAATTCATCGAATCATGCAAAAACCCGATTTTGATGGTCAATGTGTTACCAAAGTAATTTTGCATTGTTTAAGTCAACTACCTAATTGTAAATACCGTTTTCATTTATATTAGTTAATGTGTTCGAATAAAGAAACTTAGCATTCAACGTTAAGTTAACCATTGGAATTAAAGTTGGTTCGACAATCCGTATTTAATTTCATATACTTGAACAATTTGATAATCATGTACTTGCGATTTCCCAACAGGTTTGAAGGGCTTGATTGTCTGGTTTGTGGTGTTCCCCTAGTTTTCTACTTCTTTCAATTGTCTCAGTTTCCTACAAATCTGTTCGGATCATAGTGTGTTGGTGGAGTAGGCCACCGAAGAAAGGGGTCACGATTGCACCAATGACGTGAAATGCAGCGAAGGGCTGTTTTTTTGGTGCCTTTATTTGTACCTAGATTTGGGGCTATAGGCTTGCGTTCGGTTTTGGGCTATATATATGGGCATTATTCTTGGGCTTACCTGCATGGATCTGCTTCTGTTGAGATTTGGACTTTCAAGGAGGGTGTCTTGCCACTTTCGCTTGTTACTTGCCCAAGTTTGGACCTTCTTCATTTGGATTGGTATTTGGTCCTCAAATTATGTATGCGAATCATAACTTCTTATTGGAGTTAGTAAATATCTCAGATTTGATTGGTTCTTTCAAGCGGTTTATAGACAATGAGTGACTCTTATTTGTTTTCTAAGATGTGACATTCTGTTTGGACCACAATTGCTTGTTTAGGTGATTGAAATGCTAGTCAATTTTTCCTTAGAAGACACGAAGTTGTTTTTAGTTGGTAAGTTCGATTTTGCGAACCAAGTATATATATTGTGATAAGTGATTTTTGCTTAACTTAGATTCGGCCTGAGATACTAGATTACTAATCTTTGTTAAGTGTATGTATGATTTTGGCTAGTGATTTATAATGAAATTGGTTCATTTGATAAAAAAAAAGTTTATTATTTTTTTTCAAATGAACCAATTGCATTAGATAAACTTCAATATTATATCAAAGACTGAGTAAACACTACTAGTAAGTATGCTAACTTCAACATGACAACAATAATAACAAAGCTAACATGGCTAAAATGAACAAAAGCCGCACTAACAACTAGAAATCCCATATTACCAAAATTAAACTTGAACCTGAGGCCAATTTCACACAATCCAAAACGACAAAAGCCTTAAAAGAACTCATAAACCTAAATTATGATAATCGCTACAAATTAAAGCAACGCTGTCTTAGGTACATGGGCCGGATTTGAGAATGATTTTGTCAACAACGAACCAACTACGCACAATAGTGAATTTTGCTCAACAAACTCCTTCTAAACCCATAACAATCAATCTGGATCTAACGAAGATGGCCAAAAGCACATGAACACCTACCAACAAAATTCTTCAACTCGAGAAGAAAATTAAATTTAGGGAAAACAAAAAACTTTAATTAGAGATTGAATTTTAGAAGAAAAATTTGTCCGAGGGAAAAGTTCAAAGAGAAAAATTAATAACCTCACTTATCTTTATAGACAAAAAAAAAATCTTTTTGTGATAAATACTCTTGTCCGACCCATGTTGGACCTCTGTATCCGAACTCTCTCTTCTCTTATTGACATATATTCAGAAGTGTAATTTCATTATTTGAACCGTTGATTTTGTAAAACAATATTTATAGATCAATTCTGCAAAAAATATTCAAAAAATAAGAGAGAGTTCGGAATCTTCGGATACAGAAAGGTCCAACCTGAGTCGGACAAGAGTATTACTCCAAAAAACGCTTAATTTTTTTTTTCCATCCTCAGTCACTCACATCGCGGCACGTCCCACCGTCTCTCAACTTTGTTCCCATCTCTTGAAAATGAAACTCTCCAAGGCTACGCAGCATTTCTTCTCTCCGGAGATGATGACACTACCCCGCTCATCCCAATCACCACTGTTCAGGTACTCGCCGCAAAACCCAATTTTTGTTCTCCATCGATTTCTCTCTTCTCAAACCTCAATTGACGCTGACGTTGAGACTGTCTATCGCATAGTCAGTAGCTCCACCCTTTCAAAAACCTTGAACCAAAAACTGAAATCAAGTGGTGTTTTCCTCTCAAATGATTTGATAGATAAGGTTCTAAAACGGGCTAGGTTCAGCCATGGAAACCCTTTACAAGCTCTGGAGTTTTTCAATTACACTGGGAATAGAAGAGGGTTTTATCACACCACCATTTCATTGGACACAATGCTTTATATCTTAGGAAGAAGTCGAATGTTTGAAAAGATGTGGGAGGTCTTGGTTGACATAAAGTATAAAGATCGGAATTTGATAACTCCACGAACTGTAATGGTTGTTTTAGCTAGGATTGCTAAGGTTTGTTCAGTTAGGGAGACTGTGGAGTGTTTTAGAAAGTTCAAGAAGCTTGTGCCTGAATTTGATACAGCTTGTTTCAATTCTTTGTTGAGGACTCTTTGTCATGAGAAGAGTATGACAGATGCTAGGAATGTGTATCATTCTCTGAAGCATAACTTTAGGCCTAATTTGCAAACCTTCAATATATTGTTATCCGGTTGGAAGTCATCCGAGGAAGCAGAGGGGTTTTTCGAGGAGATGGGGGAGATGGGTCTGAAACCTGATATTGTTTCGTACAATTGTTTGATTGATGTTTATTGTAAGAATAGAGAAATGGACAAGGCGTTTAAGGTGATTGACAAAATGCGCGACGAGGATATATCACCTGATAAGATCACCTATACTTGTGTCATTGGGGGATTGGGGTTGGTTGGTCAGCCTGATAAAGCCAAAGATGTATTGAAGGAAATGAAGGAGCTTGGGTGCTACCCAGATGTTGCAGCATACAATGCTGCCATTAGGAATTTTTGCATTGCAAAGAGGCTTGGTGATGCTAATGGGTTGATAGATGAGATGATAATAAAAGGTTTGAGTCCAAATGCAACTACTTACAATTTGTTCTTTAGGGTTTTCTTCTGGTCAAATGACTTGCAAAACTCATGGAGCTTGTATGGGAGAATGATGCATACTGGGTGTCTGCCAAATACACAGTCTTGTATGTTCCTGATCAGGTTGTTTAGGAAGCTGGAAAAGGTGGATATGGCATTGCAGCTGTGGAATGATATGGTGGAGAGGGGTTTTGGGTCTTATGTATTGGTATCAGATGTGCTGTTTGATTTGCTGTGTGATGTGGGTAAACTAACAGAAGCAGAAAAGTGCTTCTTGCAGATGGTAGAGAAGGGGCATAAGCCAAGCTATGTTTCCTTTAAAAGGATCAAGGTGCTTATGGAACTGGCAAACAAGCCTGAGGCCCTCAAGAACTTGACAGAGAAAATGGCACTTTTTGGCTCTTCAATCCATCTTCCTGAGAGTATGGATAGCTCAACAGAGGCATCGCGCTCAGAATCACTTACTTGTTAAAGTATGTTTGTGAAATGTGTCTAATCATGATAGGTCACAAATGAATAGCTCAATAGAGGCACCTCTTTTAACTCTTCACACTAGTTCCGAAATTACTTATGCCACAAAAGTTGCTTATTGATATGTCGAAAGAGGTGCTTTACACAATTGGGCTTCAGAGGCCTTCCAGGTGAAGTGTTAGGTTCTAAGAATCTGGATTTCGCACTCAGAGTTTTTGTTGGCTTGGGCCTTTCCTGTCACATGGCTGTAATGTCTGGAAAATTCAATTGGTCTAGCTATTGTGCCCAGTGGGGTGGGCTGTTGAACTAGGTTCTCTCTGTTGTTTATTTTTCTGGAAAGGAGCAAAGTGTCAATTTATAGCCTGGTTATTCTTTGACTTTCTTGCTTGGAAAAGTTATGCAACTTTGTTACAGCCATGTGACAGGAAGTTTGCATCGGGTGAGAGCAAGGACTTGGAAGTTTGCACACTTGCAGCTATTCCTGAGCATGTGCAGCAGAGTGGAGGCAGCTTCAGCTCTAAGTATGGGACCTAAACCATAATGCATTATTTGTGGCTTGCTTGATCATCTTTGCTGAACTGAACTAAGGCCGCTCTTCCTATCATAATGACAATGTATTGTTTGCTACTACTGCTTTTTTTGGATTGAAGTTGTTTTTTGGGAAACTAGGTAGGCATGTTTGTAGATATCATCTTGTGCTGAGGCAAAAGCTTTCAAGCTGGATAATCTTGGGTTGGTTCTTTTATCTCATAATTTCTTCTAATGGTTTTCTTATGGTTAATGTGGGAGCTAATCTCGTACGCATTTTTACTGCTGTAAGTCAGGTGATGGTTTTTCCAATTTGATGCACCTAACGGATATTTCATTCACTTTTTCAGATTGTAATTGTTTTTCTTTTTATGGTACAGTTAATGTCACTGGATAGTGAAAAAAAAAAAGGAATTAAAAGATAATGAATCACCTCCTACTTTCTGATGAAAAATTAGATGAATTTGAACAAAGAAAACTACACAGTTAATAGCTGTTATACACCTGATAAATGATAATAACGGCAGGAAATGATAAAGATTAAACGTTGAATGTCAGTTGGGTCATTTATTCAGATTGTAGGCTTGAGTTTTATAAATTAAAATGCATTTCACACGTAATGCTAAATATATTTACTACAAGGGATCTTCATAATGATTTCCAATCTTGGTTATCTACACTTCTGTTGATGCACACTTGCACAGAGTGATGAATTTACCCTGTTGTATTCTTGATTTTGACAGGACCTTGCGGAGCTATGGATAGATTTTGCATCATTGGAGATTGATGCCAATATTATGCGATGGTTGAAACAGTGTATGGGTTATGTTGTTTACCTTCCTCCGGTTGGACATTGCTTCATTTAGTTTTTCTAGATCTGTTTAAAAAATTGTTACTCTATGTATCTACATTGGCACATCAAGTAATTGACACCCATCCATTTGTTTCTGTGGCAAAGGAAGAGGAAGCTGCAATTTCTTTCTTGATGAGAGCACTAACTGCTTTGAACACTCATCTTGCTTCCAACACATACCTGGTTGGGGCATTCTGTGATGTTGGCTGATATCATTATGACATGTAATTTGATGTTGGGATTTAGTCGGTTGTTGCCAAAAAATTTTACCTCTGAATTTCCTCACGTTGGGAGATACTTTTGGACATTAGTTAATCAACCTAATTTTCACAAGATATTGGGTGAGGTGAAACAGCCAGAATCTGCTCCAGCTGTTCAGTCAGCGAAGAAGCCTTCACAGCCTAAGGAACCTGCAAAAACAAAGGTCAAGGTTGAGGCAAAGAAAGAGGCCAAGAAAGAATCAACTCAGCCTAATGTAGAAGAGGCACCCAATCCCAAGGCAAAGAATCCTCTTGATCTTTTGCCTCCTAGCAAGATGACTGGATGAATGGAAGAGACTTTATTCGAACACAAAGACCAACTTCCATGAGGTTGCTATCAAAGGTGATTCTTGTCCTTTGTGTATTTATGCATTCAAGCACATCTTGTTTTTAATTTGTCATAAATCTTTCTAGTACACATGTGGTATTACATTTTCAGCCAATATGTACTGTATAGTATCCTCTTGCATTCTCTTTTGTGCAATATGTATCTTCTATTACATTTAATGGACATTTTGTAGTATTTCCTCTGCTGTTCATTCTCTTCGGTTCAGTTGCTTGTCTGTTCTTTGAGATGGATTTTTGTTTGTTGCTTTGTGACCGCCACTAGTAGCTGTGTACTGGTCTTCTTCACGTCAGTGGTGGATCTATTTGGTGGCATTATTTTGGTTCTGATCTTCTTGATGAGAAATTAAATTTTCGCTAATAGAAATAAAAGGTACAGGATAGTGTGCTGGGAGTCCCACAGAAAGCTATATGGCTTTTATAAAGCAGCAAGTCAATTAAGCGGACCCTTTCTTTGGGAAGTCAATACAAAGACCTTCAATTATTTCAGATAGCTTAGTGAAGCTTCCGATTGTTGTTTTACATTTGCTATATCGATGTCCTAACTTCTGGTTAGTGTCAAATCAGAATTCTTAATAAGGGTGCAGATTACGTCTCAATATAGTAGAAATACTCTGCCATGGCTGTAACTTTATACTTCTTCGTGGTTTACAATGATACTTAAATCTCCAAAAGATGAACACTTTTGAGTGACAATATGATTTAACTTGGTTTCAGTGCCTGTATATTTTATGGACAGTTTTTCCCATCTCTCATGTCTCATTATGTTGCATCTCACTCTCTTTGTCAACTTGTCTCCATGCTGGTGCTGTTTCTCCTTCACTTTCTCTGTCTTTCTCTGATTACTAGGCAAGGATGCATTACTTTTATTTTTTAATACAGTTGTGACAGCATTTTAACTTGATTGATGCCTCTGTGCACATATTGTCAGATGACAGTAACCATTATGAGAATTATCCTTGAACCTAGCAATATTATCTGCCTTTAGAAATCCATTTCTACCGTTTTCATGATTGCGCATCTTGTTATGCAAAGATTTTCATACTTATATTGACATTCACTTCTTCTTGCAGGATTCTGGGACATGTATGCTCCAGAGGGTTACTCGCAATGGTTTTGCGAGTACAAGTGCAATGATGAAAGCACTGTTTCATTCGTGACTTTGAATAACGTGGGTGGTTTTCTGCAGCGGATGGATTTGGCTCGCAAGTATGCATTTGGGAACATGTTGGTGATAGGGTCTGAGCCTCCTTTCAAGGTGAAGGGCTTGTGGCTGTTCTGCGGGCAAGAAATTCCCCGGTTCATAATTGAAGAGTGTTATGACATGGAACTATACGATTGGTGCAAGGCTGATATCACTGATGAGGATCAAAAAGAGCATGTGAATCAGATGATTGAAGATCATGAGCCCTTTGAGGGGAAGGCATTGTTGGATGTCAAATGCTTCAAGTGATGGGAAAAGGGTTTTCCAAGAGGTAGATGTAATGTTTCAGGGTTTTCTTTGGAGGGTCTTTCATTTTGGTTGTGTTTCAAACATTGTCATTTGCTTTTCCTTTCCCTTTCATATCATTGTAGGATCTTGTTCTCATATGATATAACATTGTCAGTTAAATTAGGAACATCAATTCACGTACTTCGTATCTTTGCAAGTTATGCTAGTTTGTTCAAACAGATGTACTCACCATTTCTTGGCCTGAATATCCAAATTTCTCAGAGAAGGACATCACAGTTTCTTAAAACCTCATGCAGATATCTAAGTGATGCATCTCTTTGTAAAGTGGAAGAGTTAGACATAGAAATAACTGTTCATATCACAACTTCAACCAACACCAACAAAAGCCGATTTCACCACTACAGCGTTGGAAGTCTTTTTAAATCCCAACAGCTCCATTCCTCAACTATACTCCAAGGCCATAAACTTAAAAACCAAGTAGAAGGACTCCAAGGCAATAAACTTCCTGACTATATATGCAGTTACCGATTTCTATTGAACGGTGCAGCACAATGATAAGCTTAATAGCAGCTAATTTTCTTATTTTCATATTCATATTGTTGCGACGTGCAGAGACAGCCTAATCAAGCATGAAAAGGATGACTAATATAAAATGCATGAAGAGGAAGGTACTACGGTGACATTCTACAAAGACATCAACGCATAACGCGGTTGATCATGTTGATAATCATGCACTTCAAAGTCTTGATACTGCAGAGAACCATTACCCTTATAGTGAAGAAGGTAATAGCAGTTCTCGCAGAAGTAGCAAGGGTTCTCCAGAGCATATTTGTCATCGACAATCACCTTTGTGGCTCTATATATCCTACAAACATTACATTTTCGTACATGTAGCTTCACTTGGAATAACAGTATGGGATAAACTGCACTGTTCTGTACATCCTCCGGATGAAGTAATCGCATGTCTCTAATCCCAATCGTGTGCCTGCAGTCTCCCTGGTGACAATACAGATATCCAGCACCAAGTCGAAATTTCAAGTCCCAAAACTTTGTCTTGTGCATGTCAACGGCTCTATAATGAGGCAAATGTGAGCTGGCCATACCGTCTACAAATGCTAAATTTTTCGTCTTCTGTGAGTTAGTTCCACCTAAGATGGATTCCCATTTTTGAAGTGCATTGTCTCTCGAGTTTCTAAGCCAATCAAGTATAGGCTCACTATAATCTAATGCCGAGGGGTTGCGAAAATCATTGTAGAATGTATCTTCTATGAGGAAATATCCTGAAGGATCTTTTCACATTGCAAGATCTGTTGAGCAGTATATCTTATCCCTCAATTCAGTTAAGGGTTGTCGCCCTAGGACCAAGAATTCTTGGGTCTTGATCCAGCTTCGCACATTGTGGTAAACCTGCACAGAAAGAGCTACTTCTGGATGATGCACAGGTATGCAGTCCTGAATGCTAATGTTGCTGGATGACTTTACCTTCACTGCTGCTGAACTTGCAGACCTGAGGGGCTTTAGCCTTTCAATTGCTGCTGAGGATGATGTGATGGCACGCCGACCCTTGGTTTTCAGACTAGGGTTGAATGAATGCAGTGTAACTGCTGCTTTATCTTCATCCTGCTTTTCTTTGATTTTTGTAATATGCTCCACCTTCTTTGCAATATGTGACCAAAAAACCTTCTTCTCCCCCCGAGTGTCCTCAAGAGTATGATTACTTGTCTTCCTTCTTTTTCTTCTTGATTTCTTTTTATCATTTGATGTCTCAGGATCATCTGCTATCTCTTCATTGGGGGCATCTTCATCCTCCTTAAGTACTTCCTTGATAGCTATATCCACTAACTCTTCCTCACTCCTGATTTTGAGATCTTCCACCGAGATATCTTCGTCGCATACTTGAGATGAATCTGAAGATACTTGTACCTCTAAATCCTGAAGTTGTTGGAGAATAGAAGACTGGAAGAAAGGGACACTGGTTAGGGAACCCATCAGATTATGAACGTAGAGGGGCCCCCCTCTCGGTACTGAAAGCTCCTCCTCCTCCTCACCACGATCAAACTTGTTGCCGTTAGTGTCCTTTTGGTGTTCAACACCAGCATTTCTGCCGCTCTCTGCCATCTATATATATGTGAAGGGTTATTAACCTAATGGATAGACCTAGTTATTCCCCTTAAGTGATATGCTTCTATAATTTAATTTTTTGGTATTCTTTTGTCCTTACAAATGAAAAATACAATTTAGTGTGTGCTTATAGAGCACCAACCAGTAATTTAATAGGAAAACGAATAACAACCAAGAAAGTAAATAACATATTCTCCGTAGACTAAGACAATGGAACCTTATCATATTCGAAAATCTCTCTTCTTCCTTGAGGTTGTCCTGACCAGCCCCTTCAGAACTTGGCATCGAATCATGGTGTCACTGTCGATCATTACCGAACTGTATGTTAATTATTTCCCTTTCTATTCAAATTTCTGTAAATTGGAGGTGAGGGGATATGGCGTTTGTATTGATGACTTGGACTAGTTTTAAGTATTGTGGGATGCTTTGGGGTTGCAAACTTAACAATTTTTTTTTGGTTACATTCATTAAAAGTTGTGGAAGAATGTAAATCTAAAATTGTATTTGTACAAGACATACATACCTAAGCCATATTAATTTGCATATTGCATAGCACCTGGACATTGCATGTGTAGAAGCAGGGGTAGTGGATGCAGCATTGTCATGTAATGAGCCCTTCTCTACTTACCGACCAGGCATGGCTGACATTGTTGGCGAGCTAAGAGGATTCCTTAATTCTCGAAGAGGGGCAATCTAGCTTGGACTTGAAGCTTTCTCCTCTTTACTGTATGTAGAAAGCTAGCAATAGTATCATCCCAATTTGAGGCATCATCATCCCCATTACATATCTCAACCTCATCAGAATTGTTACAAACTTGACCATAGTTTTTATGCCTCTTTGGAACTTGACAATTTGAAGAGACATTCTTTTTCTTTCCAGATTGTGATCCTCGGCCTCTTCTTATATTCCTCATCTTCCTAGGATAAGTTAAAGTTTTTGTTGAAGTATCATCTGGCAGAAGAAAATCATTAGGGCCAAGGGCTGGACGTTCTTCCTCCTGATCAACAAAGTTGCAGATAAAAGCAGCGTTATGCATTCTTTTCTCCTGTTTGAGAAAGAGCACCTCCTGTGGAAACAACACCTTCCATCTCCTCCAGGACATATTATCAGTTCGTCGAGGTACACAGGTAGAAACTTTTGACCAGCAATGTCCATGCTCTTCAATTGCTGCTCTCAAGATTGAGTCTTCTTCTTCAGTCCATTCACCAAACTTCAATGAAGGTTCTAAAGAGTTGACAAATCTATCTCTGCATTGTGTCTGAGTTCGCCCCGGCACAAACTGAGCTATTTTGTTCCAATTCTTTGAGCCCCTGAAAAGAATTTGAGCTATGGTCAGGCGTGTGTCTTCCTCTAGAGTCCACTTACCTTTTCTTGTCGTGGTTGGATGAAGTGATTTTTTCCATCTATTAGAGCATTGCGTACCAGTTCTTCCTTCCAAAATAGAAGCTACAGACTGCCAATCACCCTCACCAAAAGCTTCTACAGCAGAGCCAAGTTTTGCATCGTCATCTTTGGTCCACTAGTGTTTTAGTCTGGAAGCATTTAGGCTCCTCTGATAGCGTGCCAAGCACTGAAAAGGAGTCCTCTTAATTAGTTCCTTTATGAACAAGTGATGCAGCTGCAATATCAATCCAATCATTGATTCCGTTCGTCTGAACAAGCTCCAGAATATTCTTGTCGATCTTCATCTACAGTCCATGGTTCATGATTGTATCGAAGTCAGCCCTCGATACAATCCCCAAACAATTGAGAACCACAAACCTCTACAAGAAAGACCACCAGAATAAGGGAGAGACAAACTCTCCATGCTAGTTCCAGCCAAGAATCACCAAGGATCCAAAGAAGGAGCCCGATTCGCCGTCTAAAACCCTAGGTTGTCATCGACAAAGTGCTTGTGAAACCTAACCCTACAGAGAAAGAGACGCGCTTTCCTTAAAATTAAGAATTGAAGATATTTTTTTCTTAACACATACACACACCCATCTCATCTCACCCAGGTATCCAAGGAGAGTCAAACCTAGGATCTCTCCTGTAACAACTTTGGTCCAAACCACTACACCAACCACACTTTCAAAGAAATAGAATTAAACCAAATCTTCTCATGGTACGTTTATTTACACTAGCCTCATACATGTGCGATGCACATGTTATTAATGAAGAGAGAAAGAACTTGGAAGTTTCCTTGCACCCACTTTTTCAATTTTTTTTTCATATTAAACTTTTTTTTTTGCTTTTTTATTTTACCAAAATAAATTTTCAAATTATTTTATTATGATTTTTTTTTAATTCTAAAGAGTATTATAGGCACCTCATAATTTGATGAAACCTTTGACACAATATTTAAGGACTAGCTTTATAGTATAGATAGATAGATAGATGAAACGAGTATGAAAATAAAAGAAATTATTACAATACATGACTTCCCATATGTTTAACAAAACAAATGAAATTAGAATGCAAGTGGATTTCACATCAATAAGTTCGCTCATTCCTTTAGGGATTTGATCACATGATGGGAGAGTAGGCCGGCAATCGCATCCCCATACATTTAGGATTTTATTCCTCTTTATTTCTTTTCAATTTACAGTAAGTATCATAATCAGTGTTCTAAAACATGCTCTAGGCGGCCACCTAGGCGCTAGGCGTCAGTGCGCCGCCCCGATTAAAGGGATATCGGAGAGCAAACTCGGCCAGAGGACTAAGCGGAGATGGACGGAGCTAGGCGGCAATGCAATCTGTGGCCCCCAATTCAATAAGCCCCAATTTTTATATATATATATTATCTAGTATGAAGAAAAAATTTTGCATTAGTATTTTTTAATCAGACTTTCTGACTCTAATAGAGTAATAGGCTAATAATAATTGAAAGTCCATGTCAGTCTTGACGTCTTGTCTCTCTACCTCTCTTTTATTATTTTGTTTTTTTTTAAGAAAGTCTCTTTGCGGCTGTGCAGCCCCAATTCCCAAAAGAAATAAAAAAAACTGCGATCTCTTTTAATCTTCTTCTCCCTTTTACGACCCAATGCAGTAGCCCCCAAATTCTTCCCAGGTAATTTTATAGTTTTATTGCTATATGATTGTATTTTGGTTTATTTTATATTTGGTTGTTGGATACTTGGATTTTGATTTCAAACGTAGTACTGCAGTAGTATCTATTATATATTTGTTTGGGATATTGGTTTTTTTTTTTAGCAGTCTAGACATGAAAATTTTATTTGCCTTGAGCCCCCGAATTCTCAGGTCCGGCCCTACTGGGCTGTCTTTCTCCTCTCCGTCTTTTAAACTCTCTCTCTCTCTCTCTCTCTCTCTCTCTCTCTCTCTCTCTCTCTCTCCCTCTCTCTCTCTCTCTCTCTCTCAGCAATAGGGAAGAGTAGGTTTTCGTGGTTCAATTAAGGTTAATATATTTAATATACATTCATACATTTAATATACATTAGAGCATGTGTCCACAATACTAGTACACATTAACTTACTGACTTACTCTGATACATCGTCTAAAAAAACTTACTCTTCGTGGTTCGTGTTTCATTAATTATCTTATTTAATGTTAATTCCTTCTAAAAAACCTTACTCTAATACATTAATTATTTTATTTAATGTTAATTCCTTCTAAAAAAAATTAATGTTAATTCTTTAATATACTATATATAATTGACGCTGTGTAATTGTGTATTAATTCATTAATATACTATATATAGATGAAATTAAAATTAAAAAAAAAACCGCCTAGGCGGCCGACTAATCCCCACCTAGCCAACTAAACGCTGGAAGGTGGCCGGACGCCCTAGTAGTGCCTAGTGAGTTTTAGAATATTGATCATAATCATTATTCCTATCATGACCAGGAGAAGAAAAGCATTATCATTAGCTTGGTTTCACGAAGAACATGGGTGAAACAAGTTGAATCAAACTTTATGTAAGAGGGTGAATGGCTTTGACGATGGTATGTATCCTCCAAGGAACTTCACAATTTCCTTGAGTATAGTCATCCTCGTGTATGGACTTATAAGGTCCTAAAGGAGTTTTTCTACCAGGACCTCCATCTTTTTTGAATTATTAATTAATTTACATATTTATACACATGCAAAATAACAACCATGACCACAAATTATATATAAAATATTTTTTCTACAGATTTTTTCATTTTGTGTTAAAACAGAATTATCTCTTATCTTACTGCTCTTTAGAAATTCAACTGTATGTTAACGTATGTCATACGTACAATTATCATTTTTAGGACTTAATTATTCAAACGAGAACCTACTTTACTCTAATGAGGACCTTATTTACCTTAACGAGGACTTTTTCATAGTTACCACATGAGTTGTTGAAGTGATAACATGTGTTGTTCAGTTGTAATATATTACAATTACCACTTTTAGGACTTAATTACTCAAATGAGAATCTGCTTTACTATAATGAGAACCTTATTTACCTTAACGAAGACTTTCTCTCCTCAATATGTATGAGAAATGCATGTTAACATATCATAGCCTTACTCCTCTTTTTTATGCATACGTACAATTTTTTTTTCTTTTTTCTTTTTGACAAAGTAATAACATCGATCATGTGATGGGAATAAGAACTCACATTTAATTTAATAATAAGTTATTTGCAAAGAAAAACATTAACGGAGATTTGAGAAGAAAAAAATTAGTTGGGTGGCACAGCTTCACTAGCAAATTAACTTCATGCGGAAGTTTTGAATCACCAATCCATCACTAGGTGATTAATTTAGTAAATAGAATTAAATTATTTTTGTTATGATTATAAAAATTTAGTAAATGGAATTGTAGAGAGTGGATTTGGAATTATAATAGTAATTTTGTGTTTTCTATGTGAATTACATCCATCAAGGTTATTTTAAGAATTTAGAAGAGGTCTACTAGGTAGATCTTATATTTTAAAAGCAAAATGGAGGTGGAAAGAATATAGGAGGTCGGACAGATGAGAAGATTTGGAGATCCCAATATATTTTTTTTATTTTTTAATAGGACCACAAATAAATTGAAAAATATTAAAAAAATATAGGAATGACTTTGCCGATGAACAAACGGTGCTCCATTCATTATTTTATTTTTGGTTAGTCTTCTCAAACAAATACCACTCGCCATTATTTGTCGACATTCTTGGGCTACTAAAGGAGCAGGATAAACTAAATTGGTCGTCAAAATTCGAATGGATAGTCAATTTAATTTTTGTAAAATAATGAAAACATTATTTACTATAGCACACGTTAAGCCTAATAAGTGGGACCTCGGGAGATCTTCGAGACCTCGAATCCTGATAGAACCGAGCCAAAAGATTTTCTTATTGACCCGGAAGTGAAAGGTTTAAACTTTTTTTTTAAGTGGGAAAACAAATAAATTGAAAATGTATTTTTAAAAAATTAGGAATGACTTTTTCCGAGAAATACGTCGTCGGCAGAAAATACTCCTTTCATAAATTTAATTTTTGTTGTCTTATCAAACGAATACCACTCACTGTCATATGTCGACATTCTTGGCTGCAAAAGGAGCAGAATTAACTAAATTGGTAGTAAAAAATCGAGCGGATAGGCAATTTAATTTTTGTGAAATAATAAAAAATTCATTTACTATAGCACACGTTAATCCTAATAAATTGAGACATCAAGAGATCTTCGAGACCTCGAATCCCTAGAGAATCAAGCCAGGAAGTAAAACGTTTAATCTATTTTTTTAAACAGGGATACAAATAAATTGAAAAATATTTTTAAAAAATTAGGAAAACCTTTTACCGACGAACCCGTCGTCGGCAAAAGGTGCTCCTTCATAATTTTATTTTTGGTTAGTCTTATCACATGAATATCACCCACCATCATTCACCGATATTCTTGGGCTGCTAAAGGAGCAGGATGAATAAAATTGGTTGTCCAAAATCGAGCTAATAGAAATTTAATTTTGGTGAAATAATAAAAAATTAATTTACTACAGCACACGTTAAGTCTAATAAATTAGACCTTGGGAGATCTTTGAGAACTGGAATTCCAAGCGAACCAAGCTCGTAGATTTTCTCGTCACCTCAGAAGTAAAACGTTTAATCTAAATATTTTTTAATTTGACGAAATACAAAATCAAACAGCTACACTACCAACTGAGAATGCAACAATCTGGTCAACCAGCCTCTGCCCCTTGGTATTTACTATTTTTATTTTGAATTGTAAATACCGTGCAAGAAAGGTGACCAGAAAACTTTAAAGCAGACCAATGCAGGAACAATATATAAGAGAGTTCAAGCTTCCATACTCAGCTGGAAACTCAAGCAGTGGTGTCCAAAAATGGATAATCAGTGTATCCAAGAATCGGATCAGATACATAGAATGTATCTCTGTTGTACTTATTTAGAGGAGCATTAAGCTCAAATCTCTTTGGCAAATCTGGATTAGCCAAGAACCAACGACCAAAAGCAATAAGATCGGCACGGCCCTCAGCCACAGCCTTGTTCCCATCTTCCTTGTCAAAACCACCAGCAGCAATGAAGGTACCATTAAAAGCCTTTCTCATGGGTACAAGACTGTGGGGACATTCACATTTTTCGCCGACTGTCTTCATTCTTGGCTCAACCATGTGGCAGTACAGGATTCCATATTTGTTCAAGGAATTGGCCAGATAAAGGCCCAATTCCTCAGGATTAGAATCTCCGGATTCCATATAGTTGGCAAATGGAGATAATCTAATTCCAACTTTATCTGCTCCTATCTCATTGGCAACAGCTTCAACAATTTCTAGTGCAAATCGGCAACGATTTTCTAGAGATCCACCATATTGGTCTGTTCGATCATTCACTTGATCTTTGAAAAACTGATCAATAAGGAAGCCATGGGCACCATGAATTTCAACCCCATCAAAACCTATGAAATCGACAAACAATTTTAGTGTACCGAAGACTTTTGGAACTTGTCATTTTGAGATTAGCCAAAACTGAATCCCCAAATAACCACTGACTGGATAATATAACATGCAACCGAAACGAAGAGAAGATGATAACTAATTGTTCATATAACGTACTGAAAGTAAGAAATTGATATTCAATGAAGACAAACATTTTATTCTTCTACCACGACTTTTTTATCGTGTAAAAAGACATGTTTGCCACCCCACTTTGATACATTTCTCAAGTCCCTACCCTTGAAGGGCGCATTTGGACGCCCATGAACGATTTGCAAAATTAAAACATTAAATCTTAAAATTTTAAAATTAAATATGAACAGTCTTTTATTTCTTTAGCAAAAAACTGCCCTTGTTTTCTTATTTTATCTCTCGGACCACTAAAAATTAAATTATCTGTTCACATCTAGTACGAATCAGTTCATATTTGTTCACATTTCACATGCATTTATTCCCCTTACAACATTTGGCTGATAGAATATGGTTCATTCTACTTGGTGAAAACCGAAAATAAACATTAAGTTTTTGTAAATTTATTTCATAACTTAAACAAAAATTACCAGCTTCCATAGCATTCCTTGCAGCGAGTCTAAAATCATCCACAATTTGTGGAATTTCATCTGTACGTAATCGCCTTGGAGGTGTGAATTCCGCAACATCAATGCCATTAGACGGTATTTGGGGGGTTAGGGGTTTGTCAGTAGAAGAGATTGGAGCCTGCCCATTTGGCTGAAAACCTATAAGCGGATAGAATCACCATCAGAACACATAAAAGGTATCTATGATAAAGTTATCTCATAAAGGTATAAGTCAGGAACTCACCAGTATTTGAAACCCTCCCCACATGCACAATCTGACAGAAGAAGACACCCCCTTTAGCATGCACAGCATCAACAATGGGTTTCCATGCTTCTACTTGCTCCTTTGTCCATATACCAGGAGTATCTGGATACCTTCACATATGAATGAAACAAAAATGTATTAAATTTTGAAATGTGGAGATTGCCCATTCTACTGCATCTTGTCATTTGAAATTTTACAGAAAAGAAACTTGAAAGCTATTCTTTTAAAAGTTACCCTTGTGCTGTGTCAGAAACTCCAGCAGCTTCAGCTATGAGAAGACCCCCTTTAGATGTTCTCTGAGAGTAATATAAGATGGCATGTGGCTGGGGAACATTTCCATATGATCTTTGTCTAGTCAATGGCGCTAAAACAACTCTGGAGTGGAGATGCAAATTAAACAATTATAAATACAACCATCAATACTTTCTTAGTGGACAGAGGCAGTATCTATGGGAATATAAATGACCAGTGACAAGTTTAATAACATTGATAAAAAAAAAAGTTGCAGACACATTACTTATTACCCAAATTAGAAAACAATGCAACATTTTTCTTCATGGGTTGAATGTTTCACTGGTCTAAAAGTTGCAAACACATTATTTATTGCTACTCAAACACCTGGTCTTCAAAGTTTACACAACCAAACCCAGATCATATTATGGCCAATCATGCACGAACAAAATGACCCAACACACAAATTCAACCAAACCCAACATTCTTGGGGTCTTAGCAATATCATCATGAATGTATAATGTATGTAGAGTAAGATTAAGCAAGTATCTAACTAGATCAATCAATGACAACACAAGCAGTAAACTTCTGCAGTTGGGACTTTCCTCAAACACCTTGTCTTCTAGTTTTACACAACCAAACCCAGATCAAATTCATCCAGCGACACAATTCCCAATATACAACTTTGAAAGATGAATAAGATAAACCCAACATTCTTGGGCTCTTAGCACTATCAATCAATGATCAATGCAGGAAAGATTAAGCAAGTTTACCTATGAGAAAGATCGAACTTTCCCAGTTTGTAAGTAGTAAGGAGAGGAAGTGTGGGAGCTTGAGTACCCATCTGATATTGCACTTGAGGTTTTGCCGAGTCTTTGGAGTTTTGATTGTTGTGGTCTGGAAATGAATGGGATACACAATTGGGTCTTTATACGTTTAGCTTGTGGGTTTGTGATGTGGGGATGTCATGGCTTACGCTTTCAAAGCAATATACGGTAATTGAGATGCTTAGTGACGTTTGTAGTTACGTGAGTTGTGGTTCAGGGGATCAATGCAAGGGGAAGAATTTTCGGGAAGCTACGGTTCATTATTTTGCGATTGGGTTCATTATGTACTGTGGATGAAGCTGCCAATGTTGACCAATGGCCCGCCGCCACCGCTGAGTTCTTACTTTGTTGTCGGAATTCAATTTCGAGCGAAAGAAGAAAAAATAAAATTGCAAAGCATAAGAGAAACGTCATTACTTTTCTCTTTTTCTTTTTGTGTGTGGGTTTTCAAGAACCAATTCAAAGCCTCGATTACAACACTGAAGGCTATTTGCTTTAAATTTAGATCTGTAGTTCTGTACCTGATAGGAGGTTCAAAGAGGCGTTGTCTCATGCCAAAATTTTGGAGCGCACCAAAACAAATTTTATACCCTCTTATATATATTATAAAAATATCAAAATAAGCCCCAATAAAATAAAACTTCTTTTTATTTTTAATTAGTGTAAAAAGACTTTTCTTTTTAGTCGATCAGTAGTCTAATAGGATTTCTAAACGTTAAAAATCAAAAGCTATTGTCGTATATAATGGTTAAAAATTTACAAAGAAAAAAAATTAGAAAACCTCACATATCTCCTCTTTGTTGTCGCTTTCCTCTCTTAGTCTTTCACTTTTTTTTAGAGGTAATCGAACGAATTTGATTACTGCAAATTCAATGTATTTTGTTTGGTCTTTTACTAGGTTTTTGTATTATTGTATATGAGTCAATTCTCAATTATGTATTTGATTTTTATGTAATTTTATTCAATCCAATATTCATATAATTTTCTGTTCATAATCAATTCAATTAATCCTTTTTCTATTATTTTGAATTGAAAAATATATGCCAATCGTTTTCTAGTATTTGTAATATTATTCTTGAATCTTGATATCTAGGGCTAGGCATATGGCTTTGGAGTATGCATATATAATTTTTATTTTTCATCATGTTTGCCTATTGTAAGAAAATTATGGACAATTACTTTCCTATTTACATCAAACAATAATCATATTTTTTTTTTTTGATAAGAAAAGAAAATTACAAGCGAAAACCTCTACAACAACCTAATTGCGAGGAATCAAAATTAAAAGCCGAAAGCACAGAAAGAGGAAGATTCCGTTCCCAAATTCGACAAGTCGGGTGAGAGTGACCAATACCAGCAATTGCATCTGCAGTGAAGTTAGCTTCCCGAAAGATATGAACAAAGCGAATATCTTGAAATTGAGAGGCAAGGATCTGGATGTCTTTGATAATCGATTTAAGACGCCAAGGAATTGAGCACTTATTGAGGACACAATCAATGATGAGCTTAGAATCACCTTCAACTTGAACTTTAGTTAAATTTAGACGATTCGCCGAGCATAGACCTTCTCTAAGGGCAAGAGCTTCAGTGATGGGAACATGATGAGATGAGATTTTCTTAGCTCATGCAATAACTGGACAGCCTTCCTCATCCCTAATAACAAAGCCGATAGCAACACTTTGGTTGTTAATAACTGAACCATCAAAGTTGAGCTTTGTAAAATCATGGTCAGGAGGTTTCCATTTGATGCACTCTTCCATTTGTTTACTTGAAGATTTCTTGATCAGGTTAGCAGCAACATAGTCTTGAGCCACAGCTTCAGCAACATGAATAACTTTACTGGGACTTGGAGGGGATTGCCTGAAAATCCATTGATTTCTAGTATCCCAAATTTGCCAGCAAACAATTAAAAGAAGGCCAAATTAACTGGACCATTAGACTTATCAGATAAAATCAAAGCAATCCAAGATAAAATACCATCATTGCAATTATCAAGATGTGGAGGAGAAACAATTCTCCAGATATCCTGAGCAAAAGGACATTCACAGAAAAGATGATCTATGGTTTCCATATGAGATTGACAAAAAGCACAATTAGCATCGATATAAGGTTGGTATTTCAAAATTCTATCTCTTGTCCTCAATCTCTTCCTTATAAGAAGCCAGCCAAAAATTTTAACTTTGGGAGGAATATTGAGTTTCCAAATAGCATTTAAGAGTGGTTGATGATCATGAGGGCTAACATTATCATAATGTAACCAAGTAGCAGATTTAATTGAAAATTTTCCATTAGGAGCAGGGCCCCAAATCATCTCATCTTCTTGTTCATGAATCGGCAAAGGAATTGCCAGAATCTTGTTAACAGTATCCAAATCAATTACAGAAGAAAGTTTAGGAATATTCCAAGTATTGTTGAGAATGAAATCAGAAACAGTAACATTCCAATCAATACTGACACGTTGTTGATCACTTAACAGATTAACTAGGGGGAAGGAATAGACCCAGTTAAAGGTCCAAAAATTAATGCTTTTGCCATTACCAACAGACCAACGAAGACCATTTACTAATAAACTTCTACTATCAAGAATACCTTTCCAAGCCATAGAGTTAGACTGTTTCTTATTAACTTGAAAGAAATTTGAATTTCTCAAATACTTTTTTCTTATTATTTGAACCCACCAGTTATCATGCTCTTTAGTTATTTTCCAGGCTAATTTAGCTAAGGCAGCATTGTTAAAAAGATTAGCTGGTCTAATGCCAAGACCTCCAAGAGATTTTGGTTTGCAAACTTCCTTCCAAGCTACAGGGGGAGATCTAGCATCTGAGCCCCAAAAGAATCTCCTATTCTCTTTATCTAAGGTCTTGGTTAACTTGGGACTACACTTGAAGCATGACATTACGTGATTTGGCATACCAGATAAGTTAGTCTTAATTAAAGTTAATTTCCCAGCTCTAGAAAGAGTATTACTCTTCCAACCAGCAAGCTTTTTAGAGATTCTAAGAAGCAATTCATTAGCATTAACAGGGTCCTTCCAAAAGATAATGTTATGAATACCCAGATATTTACCTATTGTAGTCTTGTGTTGGATATTCAAAATATTAGAAATGCTATCTCTGTCATTATGAGAAACTTTCTTAGAAAAATAAATTGAGGACTTATGAAAATTAATTTTCTGACCTGAGGATTGAGCAAAAGCATCTAAAACTTTCAAAATTTTCCTAGCAGCAGTACCTGATGCCCTGCCAAAAATTAGGCAATCATCAGCAAACATTAAGTTAGAAATACGAAATCCAAGAGGGGAAGACAGTAAACCAACATGATTCTTAGATTTCAAAGTTAAAGAATTTAAGTGCCTAATGAAAGGTTCCATGCACAAAATGAAGATATAGGGAGAAAGAGGGTCACCCTGTCTCAAACCTCGTTTAGGAAGAAAGTAGCCATTAGGTTTGCCATTAACAAGAATAGAAAAGGAGACAGTGGTGATACAGTTCATGACTAAATCAATCCATTTGCTGCAGAAACCGAATCGAGATAAACATAATCTGATATAGTTCCAGTCTAACAAGTCATAAGCTTTTTCAAGATCTATCTTAACAGCCATAGCACCAACCTTGCCATTTTTTCGCTGAAAATCTGAAAAAAGTTCATGAGCAATTAAAATATTATCTAGAATAGACCGGCCAGGTGCAAAAGCTCCTTGATTTTTAGAAATACACTCCATTAGGATAGGTCTAAGCCTATTAACCATCACTTTAGAAATTACTTTGTAAACAACATTACAGAGGCTTATAGGTCTAAAATTAGCTACAAATTCCGGATTATCAACTTTGGGGATTAAAGCAATATTAGTATGATTTAAACTAGAGAGGGAAGAGCAGTTCTGAAAAAAATCATCAACTATATCAAATACTGAGTTACCAACTACATTCCAATAATTGTGAAAGAAAGTAGCATGGATACCATCAGGACCAGGAGCTTTGAGACCACCAATTGACATAATAGCATTAAAAACTTCCTCCCTTGAAACTCTAGCAATAAGCATATCATTGGTTTGAGGAGAAATATTAGAATCAAGAATATCAAGAAAGGAAGTAATACCATGAGCACTAGGAGTATTACAAGGAGTAAAACGTTTCCTAAAATCCTGCACAAAGAAGTCAGCAATAGAGTTAATATCTGTTATCCAGTTGCCAGAGTCATCCTTAATCTTGGTAATATTATTTCTTTTCTTCCTAATAGTAGCCTGCATTTGAAAAAAATTTGTATTCTTATCACCAAGTTGTAACCAATTAGCTCTAGCTTTTTGAGCCCAAAAAACTTCCTCAGATAAGTGTAAATCAACACGTTGTTTAGTCAAATCCATATTCCTCTCTAATAAATAAGGGTCCATGGGATTGTCCATGAGTTGAGATTGAATAAGATGAAGAGATTCCTGGTTCTCCTTGATTTGGTTAAAAATATCGCCAAACACATTCTTATTCCAGGATCTAGCGAGACATTTGAAGCTATTACTAAAGGTTAAAAATCTTTGTAAAGGTGAGCCCACTGCATGGTTATTCCAAGCTCTTTGAACAACATTTACAAAATCTGGATGTCTAGACCACATAGCTTCAAATTTAAAAGAATTAGGACTATTACTAGATTTGGAAGGTATAGAGATGCAAATTGGACCATGATCGGACCCAACAATGGGAAGATTTTCAAGAGAAGCATTGGGAAAAGAAATAAACCAATTGGAATTAGCAACAGCCCTATCTAATCTTTCATAAATAACAGAGGAATCCTTATGATTGTTAGTCCAAGTAAAAGGAACACCTGAAGCATCAAGGGAGCAGAGGTTTCCTTGATTAAGAAAATTCTGAAATCTTAACATATGAACATTAGTAGTAATAATGCCCCCCATCTTTTCAGAGGGGCTAAGAATATTATTAAAATCTCCAGCCAAGAGCCAAGGCTCATCATGGGGGGGGTTTAAGATTAATGATTTCCTGAAAAAGAGCTGCTTGTTTTTCCTTCTTAGGATAGATATAAACTAAGGTTAAATACCAGGTTAGATTTAAACCAGAATCAAAAATGCAGCAATGAATAAAACGATCATGCTTAAGCACACTAATAATATTAATAGTTCTTGACTTCCAACAAAGAATAATACCACCACATTGCCCAGTGGCTTGAACACAGGAGAAATTATTGTAGTTAAGCCTAGTGGCTATAGAATCAGACAACTCAGAAGAAGCCCTAGTATCCAGTAGACACAAAAGATCAAGGTGCATAAGATTATCATAAAAAAGAGCTTGTGACAAAAAACCATCCCGTGAACAACCACGGGCATTCCAGACTAGCATCTTCATTTATTTGGACCAGTGAAGGAGATACTTCCATTATTCATATCATCCTCATAGTCATAGTGATCACTAGACCTCTTCATATGGCTTATGAAATCCAGAGCATTTTCAAAATTCATTGGGTCCTCTTCTTTCTTAACAAAGGCATTAGCCCCTAGGTTTTCACCCTCCGACAGATCATTATCAATGTTACGGTCATCAGTTGAAAGCATATCATTCACGATGTACATATTCGTCCTAAATAGGCGGCGGAGCACAAGAGTACTCCACGCAGTCACCTCATAAGTTCCATCAATTAAGTAAAATTCAGCACATAAATTACAATTGTTTTCAATTCCATTTTCGAAGGATTTTGTAGTTACAAAAAGGTCAAGGTGCAGAACCACAATGATCATGATTGAAGTGGAAGTAGGAACAAAGTTAAAGAACTCTAACTCCATTCCCTTAAAGAAGAGAGAGCTAAGCCACAGAAGATCAACTTCAACTAAAACTAACAACCACCAATCCTTAAACAGCACCAAGAAAAGCATTATAGAAAAAAGAGTCAAACAAACAGAAAAGATACGCAGACAATTGATAGAAATAATTGAGTTAAGAAGTAGGACAAACCTCAAAGTGAAACCGACACCTAAATGCCAAAGAACCCGAAACTCAATAGGTTTTGAAACAGGAAGCTTCATACCAAAATACAGCAAACCTGATAAGCTGCAGACCCGATCAAAAAGTGATCCAAGAAGGACAAGGCAATCAACCAAACGATTGCGTTGTCTGATTTTCCGGATTCGTCTCTCTTTTTCACCAAACGACAACACAGTCAAAATTGTTCGCAAGCAAATCAGTAGATCAAAACCCGGCCATAAAACGCGCCACCTGACTACCCAAGCGATCCAGAGAATTGGATCATAAAACCCCAAGAGAGAAGACACGCAGAGAAACCCTAGATCCCCAAATTCCCCAGGTAAAGCGCGTGAGGCGCGTTCCAGATTTCCCATCGTCCTTTCTTAAAACAACAACAATAATCATATGAATATCTTGTGAATTAGGTAATTGGATTTGCAATAAGATTCACTTCTTGTAGTCTAGTTAATGTGTGTATCTATTGACTAGAATAAGAAAGTCTATTGCTTGGATACTAAGATATCCTAGTAAGATATGGAATCTCTAGATCCTAGGAAGTCTAGGTAATGCTTAATGAATTACCTTTATGGGAGGGGTTCATAGCTTACATTGACTCCTATATATATAAGAGAAGCCAAAGGTCCCTACAACTACTACAACATAGCAAAAGTTCTTGCCCTATAGAGAGAAGCTAAAGCTTAGTAGATTGTAGAAGACCTTATAGCTATTCGGAATGTCTTCACAAGGTACGTATTTTATCCTTGACTATAGCTAAATTATTCTAGAAACATGTTACAATTATTTGGATATGTATTTGTGTCTATTGATCTTATGAACATGATCTTGGAATGCTTGTGCATATGATTTACAGTTTACACCTATGTCTATTGCATACTCACTATCATATATAAGACAAAATTATGTATGCACGTTAAGATTTGAGTGCACAACTATTAGAGTTTGTCTCAGGTCTCAAAATCTTAGGTCCGGCTTTGTTAAAATTAAGAATTATTTGTTTTTTATGAGAAGACGACAATATATTAAGACTAAAGATTAGACATGATGTTACATATTTTTTGGGGCACGACAATAAGAGACATCATCTAAGTAAACTCCAGCAATTTAAATGAGCCCAACACAGGTAATACAAGACACATGGAACCCTGTACTAAAAAAATATGAACCATTGTTGTCGCTTCACTCATCAATTGTAATACCCCGAAAATTTCCGTATTATTTTTATTAAATAGTTCGTGAAATTTGAAGTGAAATGGAGAGAATTCATATTTTTAGGGGTTTTCGTCGTAAAACGATAATTACGGCAGTAATTAAAAGTTACACAAGGTTAATTAAGGTAACTTTTTATCCGTTGAGAATTTGGGAAAACTTCCTTCATGAAAGTTGTAGACATCGTCGAATCGAGTTGGTAGGAATTCGGTTCATCGAAAACGGACATCGTATGAAGAAGTTATGGCCTTCGGAAGTTGGAAAATTTGGTATAAATATAGGGTATTTTTCGGAAAATCATTTAATTCCGGAAAATTCCGGAAAATTCCGGAAAATTCCGGAAAATTCCAGAAATTCTCCCAAGGCTGACCCGATAACCCGCCGGCGACCCGTGACCCGACCCGGCGCGTGCGGGCGCGTCTGACCACCTCCGGCGACGGGCCGGCCACCGACCGACTCAGATTGAGCTCGCCGGTCGACCGGTGGTGGTGCCTGCCACCGGATCACGGCGGAAGGCGGCGGATCGAGCAGGACAGAATCGGGAAATGTCGACCCGGCCACCGGCGACGATTCCGGCCACCTCCGACGACGGGACGACTTGGGTTTTGCTCCCCTCCTCTCCAGAAACCTCCCCATCGTGGTGGATCACGGTGGCACGGCCTAGATCGGCGGCAACGACGATTTGCACTTTTTGGGATCAAAAACCCACCGACACCGATTCCGGCCACTTCCACTCCGATCCAGACCTCGAGGTAGTTATCAAACTTGTTGGGATTGTTGTGATCTACATTCTGGTAAATTTTGGTGTCAATCGGACCACCTTGACCGGCGGTCTGACCACCGCCGGCGGCGGCGCGTGGAAGGCGCGTCCGGCCGGTCCGGGAGCAGTTCTTTGCTCCGTTTGACTTGTTTCGTCGATACGAACAACTTTCGTGTTTTGACTTTTGTCAAATTCGGTCATTTGACCGATGGTCAATTAACCCGATTAATCGGATCGTACGATTTACGATTCGAGAGATCCGACCGTTGGATGATCATGAAATTTGATCGTGGGGTTAATATTGAGATTATAAGCATGTTGGACCGTTGGATTATTGAAATTAGATCGTTTGATCAACGATCAATTATGCAATGATTATGGATCGTTAGATCCGTGATGATCCGACCGTTGGATCATCACCATTTTTGGATATGATGTTAGGATGCTAGAAATAAGCATGTTGGTAAATTTTGGAAGTTTTGGATTTCGTGTGGCGTTGATGAATAGTAGACGTGGGACCCACGTTGACCGATGGTTGACTTTTGGTCAAATGGTCTCGATTAATATTTCCGATGTCCTAGGTGACATTTGAGGAACTTTGGATTATTTTGGAAATGTATTATGCTAATTGGATATTGCATAATCATAGGTGATTATGAAAGGTGTTGCGTACACGCTTGTCGATTCCTGGTTACTATTTGAAGACGCAGCAGGAATTAGAGGTGAGTGAATCTCACGATGTTTTTATATATGAATATTAATTCATATTGTGTTGTTGTGATTTTGGTGTTAAAACAATATTTGAAAAATGTTCATCCTATTGTTTTAATTTGTGAATTTTGTGGGAACACAATAATTCTATTAAGATATTGTGTTTGCCTATTTGAATGTTTTTGTCCAAACGGACTGTCCTGACCGGGGACAATGTTAAATGGGTGAAAAATGGTAGCCCATTCAGTTAGAGCTCTAGACTGCATATTGTTTGGTTAACTTGATGTATTAAAAGGAGAAGAAAAATAGTATTCTCACTTTTAATCAGGCGAAGTTAAAAATAACTTGATGTATTAAAAGGAGATGCATCTCACTTTTAATCAGGCTAAGTTATGTGGTTTTGTGTGAGTAAAGATCGAGGGTTTATATTATTTAACATGCTGGATTACCCTGGTATTAACATACACGTTTATGGGGCGTGTGGGGTTAAAATACGTGGTATGGGGCACGTAGGTTCAGTATATTAGATAATACGAATCTTCCGGATTTGAAATGGAAACTTTGTCTTTAAATGATTCTTTAAAAATAAAAGAATTCAATTTGGGAAAATGTTACAGTGTGAATAAAACATAGATTACTCATACCAGCTTCGTAAGCTGACCGGGTTTGTTGATATAACCCGGTACACTATTCCACGGTGTAGTGGTTATACCTGCAGGTTAGGATAACCAGGAGTAAGCAAGGCTGCATACATATTATTGGGTTATAAGACTTCCGCTGTTTATGTAATAAACTCTGATGGATTAATTATTTAATATTTTGTAATATCAATTTATTATTTAATTTATGGCTTGTAATATGTAACCCTAAAGAACGGGTTAGCATTTACATTTATTGGGCATGGAGTATAATTGTTGTACTCGAATTAAAAGGAAAAAAATTCTAGTGCATATTTGTATTTGATTCCATGTAGTCACGTTTCCGAATTGATTGTAATTAAGGGCAAAATGCCTTATTAATTGATTTGAAAATCGGGGCGTGACATCAATAGTCTTCGGGGCTTTATGCCTAGGAGACTTCTTCTTTTTGTCTTTCTTAATAAGTCCACCCTATTTAGTTTCCTTGGGCCCAAAGTCAATGAATCCTCTTAGTGCGAGGATTGATGACAATAGCTTGAGCCCAAACTCAATGTTTCATTCTAGGGCAAGGATTGTTGCCGGCAACGTGTTCCTCACACCAGCAATGACACATATCTCCAGACTTCCTTCACCGACAACATCGCTAAACGCCATGACTGACTGCTGTCATAAAACTATATCATATGCGATATGAGCCACGCACAAACTAGGCCACCACCAGAACCTTGTCGAAGAAGGTAAAAAATATGATCGATACAGCTTTGTAGACTTCATGGCATCTGTTTAGCGAGCGAAGCACACACCACCCCTCCGCAGCAATTTTCATCACCATCTCCACCAACACTAGCTGATCAGATCAAACAACTAGCCAGGCCACCAAGATGTACTAGTAGCGAATAGACCAGTTTCACTGATCACAAAGAGAAGACCCAAAAGGGTTTAAGCTAAACCTCGATACATGCCTCAAACAGTCGAGAACCACAGTCCTCAACAAGAAAGACAACTAGAGAGAGAGAGAGAGAGAGAGAGAGAGAGAGAGAGAGAGAGAGAGAGAGAGAGAGAGAGAGAGAGAGAGAGAGAGAGAGAGAGAGAGAGAGAGAGAGAGAGAGAGAGAGAGAAGCTCTTCATGCTAGTTCCAGCCAAGAACCACCAAGGATCCAAGGAAGGAGCTCGATTAGTCGTTGAAAAACCTAAAGTGTTGTCGACAAGGTGCTTGAGAAACCTAACCCTAGCAGAGAAAGAGATGCACTTTCCTTAAAATTAAGAGTTGAAGACACTTTCAAAGAAAATAGAATTAAACCAAGTATTCTCATGGTACGTTTATTTACAAGAAACGAGTATGAAAATAAAAGAAATGATTACAATACATGACTTCCCTATGTTTACAAACACAAATGGAATTAGAATGTATGTGGGTTCCACATCAATAAGTTTGCTCATTCCTTCGGGGATTTGATTACATGGTGGGAATAGGTAATGACATCCCCATGCATTTAGGATTTTATTCCTATTTATTTCTTTTCAATTTTCGGTAAGTAAACAGTTATCATCATTATTCCTAACTTGACCAAGAAAAGCAAGTTGAATAACATAGGTGAAACAAGTTAAGTCAAACTTTAATGTAAGAGGGCTTTGACGATGGTATGAATCCTCCAAGGAACTTCACAACATCCTTTAGTACAGTACATCCTATCATGTATGGACTTACAAGGTCCTAAAAATGGATCCAAAATGATCAATCCCCAAGAGGGCTGAGCAGGATAAGGCCTGATGGGATTCTGCACGTATATAGGGTGAAAGTAGTATAATATATGGAAGAAAGATGTCGATCTCACGAGAATTCAAATTTTCTTAACACAATTGGGCCTTGAAACTCGAGCTCTCGGAAAATGGTCGTAGATTTGCTCTCAACCTGAAATGCATGTACTTCAACCATCATATCCCCATATCTCCTTCTAGAAACATCCAGGAAATCGCTGAAGTTAGTTGTTCTGCACATGCAATTTAATTTAGCTTTTAGGATTGCAAATTGGCATTTAAATTTTGTTCACCCTTTTTTGCTTTGTTTTCTCGTTTTTTGCTTTTTAAACCTACAAAAACACTAAACTAAGTTAAAAAAAACTTATGCAGTACTTGAGAATTTAAAGTCTCAGTATGTAAAGTCCCATGTTGGGTTTTATCAAGCCCCTAATACACTTTTGGACACACGTACAAACCAAGGTCTTGAGAATTTAAAAGATTTTATTTTTCAAGGAAATCATGTGCAATGATAAGGAAGTTTTTGTCAATTTGGAATAATTCACCGAATTAGGCGAAAACCCAATTTCGATGGTCAATGTGTTGCCAAAGTTCTTTTGCATTGTTTGATTCATTGAGCACATGAACCTCAAAAACAAAATCCTTTTACATTTTCTCAGATTAAAAAAAAAATTTGAACACACTGTAGGGACGAATGGTTTGTCGCGAAGGTGTTCATAAATTTTTATTTTATTTTTATTTGATGAAACAATAAAACACTTTTGGTGCTCATAAGGTCTCCCGTTGGGTTTTATTGATCCCTTAAATATGTTTGGACCCCGTGCAAACCGGTCTTAAGAATTTCAAAGATTTTATTTTTCAAGGAAATCATGTGCTATATATATAATAGGATTAAATTCTTGTTACTACTCTGTCGGTTAGGGGTCTAATCAGTTCAGTCTCTGAACTTTTAATTTCATCAGTTCAGTCCATGCACTCTTAATTCTGATCAAATATGTCCATTTAGGACACGTGTCACATATTATGGGTCGACACATGTCATTTTTATTTGTCATAAATGGACCTATTTGATGAGAATTAAGAGTGCATGGACTGAACTGATGAAATTAAAAGATCAGAGACTGAACTGATTAGACCCCTAAAGTACATGGTAGTAACAAGAATTTAGTCCTATATAATAAGAAAATTTTACTCAATTTGGCACAATTCACCGAATCAGGCGAAATCCCGATTTCGATGGTCATTGTGTTGTTAAAGTTATTTTACATTGTTTAATTCATTGCCCAACAGCCCCAAAAACAAAATTCTTTTACATTTACTCAAATTAAAAAATAAAATTATTTTAAACACCTTATAGCGACGAATAGTTCGTCGCGATAAGTGTTTCTATCTTTTTTTTTTATATTACGTACTTTAAGGTCTCGAGTTGGTTTTCATCGAGCCCCTAAAATACTTTTGGACACCAGCGCAAATGGATCTTGAATATTTCAAAGAATTTATTTTTTAATAAAATCATGTGCGATAATAATGAAGTTTTTTCTTAATTTGGAACAATTCACTTAATCAGGCAAAAACCCGATTTTGATGGCCAATATGTTGCCAACGTTATTTTGCATTGTTTTAATTCAATTACCTAATTGTAAATACCATTTTAATTTATATTAGTTAATGTGTTCAAATAAAGAAAATGAAGGAGCTTGGGTGCTACCCAGATGTTGCAGCATACAATGCTGCCATTAGGAATTTTTGCATTGCAAAGAGGCTTGGTGATGCTAATGGGTTGATAGATGAGATGATAATAAAAGGTTTGAGTCCAAATGCAACTACTTACAATTTGTTCTTTAGGGTTTTCTTCTGGTCAAATGACTTGCAAAACTCATGGAGCTTGTATGGGAGAATGATGCATACTGGGTGTCTGCCAAATACACAGTCTTGTATGTTCCTGATCAGGTTGTTTAGGAGGCTGGAAAAGGTGGATATGGCATTGCAGCTGTGGAATGATATGGTTGAGAGGGGTTTTGGGTCTTACATATTGGTATCTGATGTGCTGTTTGATTTGCTGTGTGATGTTGGTAAACTAACAGAAGCAGAAAGGTGCTTCTTGCAGATGGTAGAGAAGGGGCATAAGCCAAGCAATGTTTCCTTTAAAAGGATCAAGGTGCTTATGGAACTGGCAAACAAGCCTGAGGCCCTCAAGAACTTGACCGAGAAAATGGCACTTTTTGGCTCTTCAATCCATCTTCCTGAGAGTATGGATAGCTCAACAGAGGCATCGCGCTCAGAATCACTTACTTGTTAAAGTATGTTTGTGAAATGTGTCTAATCATGATAGGTCACAAATGAATAGCTCAATAGTGGCACCTCTTTTAACACTTCACACTAGTTCCGAAATTACTTATGTCACAAAAGTTGCTTATTGATATGTCGAAAGAGGTGCTTTACACAATTGGGCTTCAGAGGCCTTCCAGGTGAAGTGTTAGGTTCTAAGAATCTGGATTTGGCACTCAGAGTTTTTGTTGGCTTGGGCCTTTCCTGTCACATGGCTGTAATGTCTGGAAAATTCAATTGGTCTAGCTATTGTGCCTAGTAGGGTGGGCTGTTGAACTCGATTCTCTCTGTTGTTTATTTTTCTGGAAAGGAGCAAAGTATCAATTTATAGCCTGGTTATTCTTTGACTTTCTTGCTTGGAAAAGTTATGCAACTTTGTTACAGCCATGTGACAGGAAGTTTGGATCTGGTGAGAGCAAGGACTTGGAAGTTTGCACACTGGCAGCTATTCCTGAGCATATGCAGCAGAGTGGAGGCAGCTTCAGCTCTAAGTATGGGACCTAACCATAATGCATTATTTGCGGCTTGCTTGATCATCTTTGCTGACCTGAACGAAGGCCGCTCTTTCTATCATAATGACAATGCATTGTTTGCTACTACTGCTTTTTTTGGATTGAAGTTGTTTTTTGGGAACCTTGGTAGGCATGTTTGTAGATATCATATTGTGCTGAGGCAAAAGCTTTCAAGCTGAATAATCTTGGGTTGGTTCTTTTATCTCATAATTTCTTCTAATGGTTTTCTTATGGTTAATGTGGGAGCTAATCTCGTATGCATTTTTACTGCTGTAAGTCAGGTGATGGTTTTTCCAATTTGATGCACCAAACGGATATTTCATTCGCCTTTTCAGATTGTAATTGTTTTTCATTTTATGGGACAGTTAGTGTTTCTGGATAGTGAGAAAAAAAAAAGAATTAAAATATAATGAATCACCTCCTACTTTCTGATGAAAAATTAGATGAATTTGAACAAAGAAAACTACAACAACTAATAGCTCACCTGATAAATGATAATGACAGCAGGAAATGAGCAAGATTATATGTTGAATGTCAGTTGGGTCATTTATTCAGATTGTAGGCTTGAGTTTTATAAATTAAAATGCATTTCACATGGGATTAATTACAAATAACCCCCCAAACTATATGGGGTTTTTCAATTTCATACCCATCTATCGAAATTTTGCATTTACATACCCGACGTTACCTCCGTTTGACAATTTAATACCTCTTACGCTAACCCCGTTAAATTTTCTGTTATCCGATGACGTGGCACACGTGGGTTCCATTTTTCTCAAATTCTCAGGGGCATTTTCGTCCATTCAAATTGTTGCAAACAAAATAGGACGAAATGTTTGGCATGCTGCACTCGAGGCTCGAAGGGATGACCTTGGGCATGCAAAGAAGAAGCAAAACCACTGCTCCGCATCCACTTGCTTGTCTTTGTAGTGCAAGTTAAATATTTAAATCCACTACTACAGTCTACAGATATTAAATACAAACCCCTTTTTGGCTTTTACTATTTTTTTTTTGAATGCTTCTCTTGGCAAAAAAAAATTTGTCTTTGCTAATAAATATTTAAACTACTAAAATTTAATAATAATTTTCCATCAATTTGTAGGCGTTTAGGACATAAAATTAAGAATTAATTACTATAAATTGTTTTTTTGTTGGAAGTGAATTCCTATAAACTGTTTCATCATCTCTTTAGTATATATGGACATTTCTTACTTTCGTACCTAGGGTCTATTATTAATAACTAAATTACTATATTTCTATTCGTTCAAAAAAAGAATTACTAGATTTCTCGGTTATCTCATAAAAGGAGTTTTAAAATTATTTTTTTAATTTCTTTTGAAAATATAACACAAGTCATCCAAATCGTAGATTATAAAAATAGAGATTGATGCATTTAGTATACTAGAAATGAGTAAATAACTTAAATTTTAATTATATTTTTATTTTTGATTAATAGACATGTATAAATAATTATAATACACCATATATGGAGGTAATGAATGTTTTATGTATTGTTTTTATGGAGGTAAATGAATTTTGTGGTCAATATTAAAGAAGTGATGTATATTTGATTGAATCAAGAATAAATAAATGCACCATATATCATAAATAAATATGAAAATTTTAAATTTTAATGTATTTTTTGTTGAAGGAAACCTACCTTATGTGTGCCTAGTCAACCTAGGAGTATCTAGTTAGGTTAGCATATGGATTACATATTGAATAGAAGTCCTATTGGGATGTGGATTGTACCCCTTGTGTTTCTCTATATATAGAGGCACCTATTCATTAATAAAGATACGATCTATTCCTGTGCTATTTGCTCTGTTATTTACTTTCAGTATTGTGATTGTTTCCACACATCCTAAAATACGTTATCAGCACGAACCTCTAAACCCTGAGATCAAAAACCCTAGAACCCTAACCCTAGGTTTGTCGTGTTCACCTTGCACCACCGTGCACCATCCCCCTGCTGCCCTGCACCACCCTTCACTGCTGGTCACCTGCTGCACCGCCGCAAACCACCACCGGCTACTCCTACATCAATATCTGTGAATCTGCCTGAACAGAACAGTCGACTTCGGAAGTGATTTTCTCTCTTCTCCACCGTTGGATTAAGCAGAAATTTGGCGATTGATCCCTCTGTGTATCGACTACTCCCGGTTCAAATTTCATCCAGTTCCGACCGTTGGATCTCCAGATATTCGATTTCGAAGAAGAGGTACTCAAGAGAATCCGAGAAAAGAATCCAAGTAAGCTTTTATAAACGTTGCTGCTTTCTGAATTTAATTCAACCTTCTTTTTCTCCGGGGACTTGCAACCTCCCTTCTTCTACCTCCCACCTTTCTTATAACGTGGGATATTACACGAGACTCAACAAACTATGAGAAGCATTAGGGGAGTGATCGAGCTTCATATCGCTTGCGGTATGTGTAAGTCATGAGCACCTCTAATGTCATCATGCTATTGGTGATGACCTCAAGAGCCGAACTGTGGGGGTTCGAGCTAATACTCCGGATGAGGAATCCGTAGAGAGAAGAGACCTTGAACGAGGAGTTCATTGAATGATTTACCTCCGGATGAGGAATCCGTAGAGAAGAAACGACCTATGGTTCATGACTTATTCCCTACTAGGCTCACCTGCTTGGGTATGATGTCTAGGTATGTAATTTGAGATAAGTGGTATTAAGGGAGCTTGCTCACACCGACATCTCTTATTATGTATCTGGTCATATCTGAGTAGAGCTACCGAAAAGGTTTAAGGTTATGGCCATACTACACCAAAGTTTCACCTAAATCCAATACATGGAAAACGTTTCTTGAATGCATAGCTCAGAAACCATATTTGTTTTCGTGGGAGTTTAACTCCGAAAACTAACCTCAATTCTCTTGTTGTTTCAGATGGCAAATAACCTGAACAAGTTGGACTTCGCACCTTTGGATTCCACGGGCATTGGATACCATAAGTGGGTTCGCGATGTACGCAACCACCTGAAAGCTCAAGGTAGCATATCTGCAATCAATGAGCCCCCTGCAACTGCACCTGCAGATAATGCCGCAGCACCTGTGGAAGGACCACTAACTGCCGCCGCTGCAGCCATTGCTGCTGCTACTGCACAAGCCACCGCTGATGCTTTAGAGGCTAAGAATGCCAAAGCAATCATCATGATGATACGTCACATGGATGAATCTCTACAATCCGAGTACCTCAATGAGGAGGATCCCAGAAGACTATGGGTTGCACTCGAAGAGCGTTTTGGCAATGTTCGTGAATCCCTGCTTCCTGACCTAGAGGTGAGATGGCAGCAATTGCGTCTCTGTGATTATACCTCGGTCCTAGAGTACAACTCGGAAGCACTCCGCATCAAATCCCTCATGGAATTATGTGAGAAGAAGATTACTGATGCGATGTTGATTGAGAAAACCCTCTCTACCTTTTCCGTCTCTGACTTGGTAGTTGCAAGAAACTATCGCATTGAAGTACAGAATAAACGGATCACAAGATTTCATGAGCTTATCTCTGCTCTCTCTGTTGCTGAAAAGCACGAGAAGATACTTGTGAAGAATTATAATGCGAGGCCCGTGGGAACAAAGCAAGTTCCGGAGACCCATTATAATGGCGCCCCAAGGAGAGGCCGCCGCGAGCGAAACCCTAAGTCTAGGGACAATTCTGGACATCCTGGTCCATATGATCGCTTTGCTCAAGAAGGTAGCCGCCGAAATAGGCGTGGAGGAGGCCGAGAAGGCCACCCAAGAGGAAGAGCCGCCGGCCCTATGATAGGGACCGGCGCTAATGCGGTGCCACTAAGGGTAAGAGCACCACGTGTGAACGACGCGTCTCAATCAAAGGATTCCGATCAAACATCTTTGTGCTTCAGGTGTGGAAAGACTGGCCATTGGGCCAAGATCTGTAGAGCCTCTCAGAATGTTGCTAACGCATACAAGCTGTATCGTGAAGCCATGGAAGCTCACAACTTTGAACAAGAGGATGACGAAGAGAACGTCAAATTGAGGGTTGAAGACTTTGAAGCTGGGAAGAGTGATGACACTCCTGATTTCGCTTAAGTCCTTTATTTTCCATTGTATTGTTGATTTAGTTTTGGTAATAACCAAGTTGGAACTTTGGATGTTATTCATTTGGTTTATATCTTTAATAAAATTTGGAGTTGTTTGCTATACTCAATTTTAATTGCTTGCTATGCTCTATATGCTCCAAGAGGAAATAAAACTCTTTTGAGCTTCAAAGATATAAGAACCAATGAATTCCATGCAGAGATGCATGATGAGAATGGAAAAGAATCCCTTTGCATTACCTCTAATGACTGCAGTAGAAAGCGCATCTTAGAGAAGCTTATGTGTCTCTCTAGTGGGTTATATGTTACCACTATTCGAGCTATTGAATCAAACAATGTCATTCGGGATGACCTCTTGGATTCAGACACATATTGGCTTTGGCACGACAGATTAAGACATCTTGGTTGTGATATGATGATCCGTGTATTGAAAACCTCACACGGACATCCATTCTATAGAGCTCTTCGAAGCAAGGATCAAAAATTGATCAAAGGAGAGGAATTTGGTACTTGTGCCGTCCCGGCGACCGGTCGACATCGTCCCGGCGACCGGTCGACATCGTCCGGGCGACCGGTCGACATCGTCCCGGCGACCGGTCGACGACTTCCAGAAGCTATCCAAAACCGGGCAGGAGCCTCGGCGACCGGTCGACACATAGTCGGCGACCGGTCGACAACTTCCAGAAGGTTTGGCGACCGGTCGAGAAATTCGGCGACCGGTCGCCCGGAAAAGTCCGATTTTCTTCTGAGAAAAACCCTGATTCGAAAATTTATCAGGATGCCTCCTATGCTTCTGAAGCTCCCAAAGCCAAAAGCTCATTATGCGAAGCTTGTTCCTTCGGGAAATAAGGACTGAGACCGTCCTATGCAAAGGATTCTAAAGTACTTCTTTCTTTGGACATATTCAACCACCAAAGCGGGTCATTTACGTGTTTTATGGTGTTGGTTGATGCATCGACATGCTGGTCACATGTCACGATGTTGTCCACTCGTTATGCTGCTTATGCTAAACTCCTAGCACAGAGTATTCGCCTGCCGGCTCACTAACCGGATCATCCCATTATCTATCAGGCTTGATAATGCTGCAGAGTTTACATCGAAAAATTTCGATGACTACTGCATGGGATAAATGTTGAGCATCTAGTCTCACATGTGCAAACCCAGAATGGTCTTGCAGAGATTGCCATTTTCAGAACAAATGGTCACGAGGACATTGGTAATGCGCACCAATCTTTCTCTCTCTGCCTGGGGACACGCAGTAGTGCATGCAGCTTTGCTTATTCGTCTGAGGCCCATCACCACCCAATCTTTGTCTGCGTTACAGCTAGTGACTGGGTACGAGCCAAGCATATCGTACTTACGCATATTTGGGTGTGTTGTTTATGTGCCTATTACGCCGCCACAGCGTATTAATATGGGTCCTCAGAGACGAATGAGTATTTATGTTGGATTTGAGTCTCCAACCATAATCCGCTATGTAGAACCCTTGGCAGGTGATCTATTTGTCACTTCGGTGAGACAGTCTTCCCGTCGTTAGGGGGAGATAAGAACGTGAACGTTCAGCAGGAACGACTGGAATTGTTGTGGCCTGTCCCCACTCTGTCTCATAACGATCCCCCTACTGCAGAAAGTGCGTAGAATTATAGATCTTCAGAAAATCAGAGATTCTCTTCCTGACGCTTTCTTAGATCTTAGTGACTAGATCATATATATCAGTTGCAAACATGCCTGCAAGGATGCAAGTGCCTGAACAAGGACTTGGACTCAAAGTCGTTATTGCAGCTAACCCTATGGGAGGTACAGCTGATGGCGCCACTACCAGTAATGGTGGTGATGTGGCTTAGGCCGTGGCTCTGCTGATGAGGAGTGGGAGGCCACCAGGTTTGAGGGATTCGCGCCCTAGGAATCGGGCTGCGATGGCACCTAATAACCCTCTCATCATTGATACTCAAAATCCGTCCATGAAAACGTTCCGGATTATGGTTATGTCCAAAAGACATCTTCGGGGGACGCCCTGTCGCTAAGACCTATCCGTGGGAACCTAGAGATCTCGATTATTACACTAGTGTACATGTGACGTGGGATAGAAACTCCATCACTATTGATGATGTGTTTGCATATGCTTGTGCACAAGAGTTCATTGAGAATGATGATATTGAACCTCGCTCCGTTGATGAATGCCAACGTAGAGCTGATTGGCCTAAATGGAAATATGCGATCCAGGTTGAGTTGGACTCACTAACAAAGAGAACGGTATTAGGGCCAGTTGTGCCAATACCTTCTAGAATAAAACCTGTTGGATACAAATGGGTCTTTGTTAGAGTGCGTAGTGAGAGAACGAGATATAAAGCTCGCCTTGTGGCGCAAGGCTTCTCACAACGCCCTGGAATCGACTACGATGAGACATATTCTCTCGTAAAGGACGTCATAACGTTCTGCTACCTTATCAGTGGTAGTTTCCGAAAAACTGAACATGCAGCTTATGGATGTGGTCATAACATATCTCTATGGGGATCTAGATATGGAGATTTATATGAAGGTCCCGGATGTGCTTCATTTACCCAAGTCAAGTGGCTCTAGACCACAGAGCACGTTTGCAATAAGATTGCAACGTTCACTATATGGATTGAAACAATCCGGACGGACGTGGTATACCCGTCTAAGTGACTACTTGATTGGAAGAGGGTATGTGAACAATAAATTATGCCCCTGCGTGAAAACAAGTTCCGGGTTTGTCATAATCCGAGTTTGAGATGAAAGATCTTGGGCAAGGATGCTCAGGAGATTTAATATGGATAAAGTCCATCCTGTTAAGCACTCCCATGATTGGTCGCAGTCTAGATCCAAGAAGGATCCGTTTCACCCAAGGGATGATGGTGAAGACGTTTTAGAGGCTGAGGTACCGTACCAAAGTGCAATAGGCGCATTATTGTATTTGGCACTGTGTACAAGACCCGATATCTCCTTTGTTGTTAACTTGTTAGCTAGATTTAGCTCTGCGCCCACGCAACGCCATTGGACTGGCATAAAGACTATCTTTCGTTACTTGAAGGGTACGATTGATATGGGCTTGTTCTTTCCCTACAGAGAGTCAAGGCAATATAGCAAAATGGGTGAGGAATCCATGTTTGCTGTCGACGGACGACCGGTCGCCGGGCATATGTCGACCGGTCGCCAGACCTGCTGTCCCCTATTCCCACAATTCTTGTGATGTTTTTGTCGGTTTTGCTGATGCTGGGTATCTCTCTGACCCATATAAAGGTCGTTCCCAAACTGGTTATGTCTTTACCATGGGTAACACCGTGATATCTTGGAGGTCTATAAGCAGACTCTTGTCGCTACTTCTTCGAACCATGTTGAGATTATTGTTCTCCATGAAGCAGTTCGTGAGTGTATATGGTTGAGGTCCATAACTACACATATAAGAAGTACATGTGGTTTGAGGTCAACCACTGATGAACCTACATCCATCTATGAGGATAATGCTGCCTGCATTGAGCAGATGAAGCAAGGTTTCATCAAAGGCGACAACCCCAAGCATATATCGCCTAAAGTATTCTATAATCAGCAATAGCAGAAGTTCCTCAAGATCAAAGTGGATCAAGTCCGATCTGAGGATAATGTAGCTGACTTATTTACTAAGTCACTGCCTAAATCCACATTTGAGAAGCATGTGAAAAGCATTGGTTTGCTTAAGTTATTTGACCTCCCATGATTGTAGAAATCAGGGAGAGACGCAGACATCAGGGGGAGTCTGGCGTCCATGCTATTCCAAATGTGAAGGGTGTGTTGTACTCTTTTTCCCTTCGACCAATGTTATTTTTATCCCACTGGGTTTTTGTTACTTGACAAGGTTTTTAATGAGACAACGCGAGGAGCACCACCTAGTGTTGACGCCACAAGGGGGAGTGTTGAAGGAAACCTACCTTATGTGTGCCTAGTCAACCTAGGAGTATCTAGTTAGGTTAGCATATGGATTACATATTGAATAGAAGTCCTATTGGGATGTGGATTGTACCCCTTGTGTTTCTCTATATATAGAGGCACCTATTCATTAATAAAGATACGATCTATTCCTGTGCTATTTGCTCTGTTATTTACTTTCAGTATTGTGATTGTTTCCACACATCCTAAAATATTTTTAACAATTATTATTATTTTCGGTGCAGTTTTACTCTACCTTCCTCATCCAAAACCTAAAAACAAAAAATGATTTTTTTTTTTAAATTTAATCAAAGAATCCAAATTGGTGACTAGCTAGTGGCCAGATTTTCCAAAAAAAAAATACTGAAAGCAAAAAAGGGTTTGTATTTAATATCTGTAGTAGTGGATTTAAATATTTAACTTGCACTACCAAGACAAGCTAGTGGATGCGGAGCGGTGGTTTTGCTTCTTATTTGCATGCCCAAGGTCATCCCTTCGAGCCTCGAGTGCAGCATGCCAAACATTTCGTCCTATTTTGTTTGCAACAATTTGAATGGACGAAAATGCCCCTGAGAATTTGAGAAAAATGGAACCCACGTGTGCCACGTCATCAGATAACATAAAATTTAACGGGGTTAGCGTAAGAGGTATTAAATTGTCAAACGGAGGTAACGTCGGGTATGTAAATGCAAAATTTCGATAGATGAGTATGAAATTGAAAAACCCCCTATAGTTCGGGGGGTTATTTGTAATTAATCCTTTCACATGTAATGCTAAATATATTTACTACTAGGGATCTTCATAATGATTTCCATTGTTGGTTATCTAAATTTCTGTTGATGCACAGAGTAATGAATTTACCCTGTTGTATTCTCAATTTTGACAGGCCCTTGTGGAGCAATGGATAGATTTTACATCGTTGGAGATTGATGCCAATATTATGCGATGGTTGAAAAAGCGTATGGGTTATGCTGTTTACCAGATCTGTTTAAAAAATTGTTACTCTATGTATCTACATAGGCACATCAAGTAATTGACACCCATCGTTTTGTTTCTATGGCAAAGGATGAGGAAGCCGCAATTTCTTCCTTGAAGAGAGCACTAACTGCTTTGAACATTCGTCTTGCTTCCAACACATACCTGGTTGGATATTCTGTGACATTGGCTGATATCATTATGACATGTAATCTGAAGCCGGGATTTAGTTGGTTAAAAAGTTTTACCTCCGAATTTCCTCATGTTTAGAGATACTTTTGGACATTGGTTAATCAGCCTATTGAGAGTTGTTAGTGTACTTGGTTGTACTTGCCACCATACCTAGTTGTTAGGTTGTGTGGTGATTACCACCATAGTATGGTGATTACAGATACTGTACAAATGAGCATGTTAGTCTACTGTTGATGTAACTAGTCTAAGCATGGTCTGTCATAGAGCTAAGTATGGCTATTGCTTATTGGAGAAGGAAACTTCTTGTGCCTCTCCCAATATATAGCCGTTGATCCTTGTTCATGCATAATACACAGAAACTTTTTATCATCATTTTCTTCATGGTATCAGAGCAGGACCAATCTCTGGCCTGACTCTTCTTTAACTTCTATTGTTCAAAGATGGCTGATGTTCTTGAAGAAGACAGCGCCATTTCTTCTCCTTCCCCATCACAAAATTCTGAGGTTGATTCAAACCCAAACCAACGTTTGTGTTCAGTTTTACTCAATGAATTTAACTACATTTCTTGGTCAAGAGCCATCACTCTTGCACTTGGTGGAAGATCTAAGCTCGGCTATGTTAATGGAAGTATTCCAATCCCACCACCTTTGTCTACTGGTTATGGAGCTTGGCTCACTAAAGACCACTTGGTCATGTCATGGCTCCTGAACTCTATGGAGCCATCTATTGCTGCTATTTTTAGCTTCTCTGAGTCCTCCCAGCATCTCTGGAAGGCCGTGAAAGAGATGTATGGAAATCAAAATAATTCAGCTCGAATTTTCCAGCTCCAAAGAGACATCACTAGTCTCAAGCAAGGAGCAACATCCTTTGTCCATCATCTTGGGAATATGAAGAATATGTGGAATGAAGTCAATATCTACCGACCTCACACCACTGATGCAAACGAGCTGCTGAAGAGGGCTGAAGAAGACAAGGTTTTTCAACTTTTGGCTAGTTTAGGACCCGAATATGAAGACCTTCGTAGTCACATTCTCATGAGTCCTGAACTGCCATCCCTATCCAGCATTTGCTCTACCATTCAACGTGAAGAAACTAGGAGGAAGGTCATGAATGAAGACTCAAAGGCAACTGTCTCAGAGTCCAGAGCCTTTGCAGCCAATCACAAGCCAGCTGAGAAGAAAATCTACAAAGGAAAACGTCCGGATCTTCATTGTACTTACTGTGATCATCTTGGACACCTGAAAGAGAGGTGCTGGATCTTACACCCGGAACTTAAGCCCAAGTTTGACAAGCAAGCTAGGGATACCAGAGTGGCTCCCAGGAACCAAACCTACAAGGCAAATCATGCAGCTTCAACAACCGAAGGATTATTGAATTTCACGGCCAATCCAGCTGCATTGATAAATGATTTTGCTGCTTATCTCCAGCTGAAGCAAGGAAATGAACAAGAGAATGCTGCTGCTAAAGACACAACAGCTTTGCTTGGAAAATTTGCTGGATTCCTAGCCGAAACAGATGGAGTAACTCAGGAGGATGTCCCAGGTATTTTCAAAGCTTTTCACACAGCTTTTCATGCAAGTCTCATAAATGATTTTTGGATAATAGATTCGGGTGCCACTGATCATATGACAAACCAAAATTCTAATCTTCAAAGTTTTGAAAAGTTGTCAACTCCTTCCCATGTTTCTGTTGCAAATGGTAAAGGTGTGCCAGTCTTAGGAAAAGGAAAAATAAACATCCTGTCAGAAACAATAAAGTCCACAGCCTTGTATGTTCCATCCTTTCCCTTCAAATTGATGTCAGTTGGAAAAATTACAAATTCTCTAAAATGCCTTGCCATTTTCTATCCTGACAAGGTTATTTTCCAGGATCTAGCCACCAAGGAGCAGATTGGTGAAGGTTTTTTTCTAAACGGTCTCTACTATCTTTCAAAGGACTTTAGGATTCCCAAGTTCTCTCAAGCTAATCTTGGTCTAGCTCAAGAACATCATCTATGGCATCAACGTTTGGCACATCCCTCAGAACATGTTTTGTCTTATGTGTTTCCAAATATATGTAAAGATGCAATTCAGTGTGAAATATGTCACCTATCTAAGTCTACTAGACTTCCTTTTGGTTCGTCTGTATCTCGAGCTACCAAATTTTTTGAACTTGTACACTCTGATATTTGGGGACCAGCTCCCTTAGAGTCATTTGACGGTTATAAATATTTTGTTACCTTTGTTGATGATCTCTCTCGTGTCACTTGGATATATCTTCTCAAGCTTAAGAGTGATTTTTTGTCTGTTTTCAAAGATTTTTATCACCTTGTCACAAACGTGTTTTCAGCCAAAATTCATACTCTTAGATCAGACAATGGAACCGAATATATGTCCAAAAACATGTCACAATTTCTAAGCTCAAATGGAATTCTACACCAAACAAGTTGTGTGGGAACTCCTCAGCAAAATGGAATTGCTGAAAGGAAAAACAGAGATTTACTTGAAAAAACAAGGTCCATTATGTTTCAAATGAATGTTCCCAAGAGGTTCTGGTCACAAGGAGTTCTCACAGCTGCATATCTCATTAATAGACTACCAAGTAGAGTGCTCAACTTCAAGGCACCTTATGAAGTTCTGAAAGGAAGAAAAATTGACATTTCACATCTTAAGGTTTTTGGTTGTGTCTGTTTTGTTCATGTCCAATCTGGTCTCAGAGATAAACTGGATCCTAAAGCTGCAAAGTGTATTTTTTTGGGGTACTCATCTACACAGAAGGGATATAAGTGCTTCAATCCCAGCTCTAGAAAACTTGTTGTATCCAGAGATGTTAGATTTGCAGAGAGCACTCCATATTTTGGTGCCCCGGATTCTTCATTTCAGGGGGAGTTTTTTCTTGACTTTCTCTCTTTACCAATGCCTGGGTCAAATGTGAATGATGAGGGCATGTCTCTGTCGGAACTACCAAGAGAAAATGTGATCATGCAACCTATGGAAACAGACCTTAGTGCTCCAAATGCCATAGAGACCCCGAGGACTCTATCCACACCTCCTCAGACTCATTCTTATGAAGATCATAATCATCAACATCATGATCTTAATGAATCTAGAGAGATCATTTCCGAACCAGAAGATTCAGCTCAAGTTGACCCTCCTCCAAGAAGGTATCCCACTCGTACAAGAAAACCTCCTTCTAAGTTACAAGACTACAAGGTGTATACTACCAAGTATCCCTTAAAAAATTTTGTCAACTACAGCAAGGTTTCCAAGACTCATGCTGCCTTTCTCTCTGCCATTTCCAGTGTTTCTGAACCAAAAACGTACCAAGAAGCCAGTCAGCAAGGTGTCTGGGTTGCAGCCATGAGAGAGGAACTGAAAGCCTTGGATGAAAATCAAACTTGGAGTGTTGTTGAACTCCCCAAGGGAAAGAAGGTGGTAGGCAGCAAGTGGATTTTCAAAACAAAGTTCAAATCCAATGGAGAAATTGAAAGACACAAGGCTCGGTTAGTGGCTAGAGGATTTACTCAGACTTTTGGTGTCGACTATAAGGAGACTTTTGCTCCAGTAGCCAAAATGAACACCGTCCGGGTTCTTCTCTCTGTTGCAGTTAATAATGCTTGGCCATTGTATCAGTTGGACGTTAAAAATGCTTTTCTTCATGGAGATCTTGAAGAAGAGGTCTATATGCAGCTTCCCCCTGGTCACTCTCAAGCTGGTGATCCAAATCTTGTGTGCAGACTTCATAAGTCTTTATACGGATTAAAACAATCCCCCAGAGCTTGGTATGCTAAGCTGAGTTCTGTTTTGGAAGCAAATGGCTTCAAAAGAAGCAATGCTGACTCCTCTATGTTTGTTCGAAGTGGTAGTTCTGGAAAACTTGTTGTATTGGTCTATGTAGATGATATCATTGTTACAGGAGACAATGGAGATGAAATCAACACTCTTAAAAAATCCTTACAGTGCCAGTTTGCTATTAAGGATTTGGGAGTGTTGAAATACTTTCTTGGTATTGAAGTTGCTGCATCTCATAAGGGTTTGTTTATCAATCAAAGAAAGTATTTGTTGGATCTCCTAGAAGAAGCTGAGATGATGGATAGCAAACCGTGTGCTACTCCTCTTGACAGCAAGTTAAAGCTGGAATTAGAGGGTAACAAACTCAGCCATATATGTGAATATCAAAGACTTGTCGGGAAGCTAATCTATCTCACCATTACAAGACCAGACATCACTTTTGCAGTAAGTGTGATCAGTCAATTCATGCATGCTCCTACTGAAGCACATATGCAGATTGTTAAAAGAGTTCTCAGATATCTCAAGGGCTCCATTGGACGTGGCATACTCATGCAAAATAATCAACATACAAATATCATGGGATTTTCTTATGCGGATTGGGCTGGAAATGCATGTGATCGAAAATCGACTACTGGTTATTGTACTCTTGTAGGTGGAAATCTGGTCTCTTGGAAGAGCAAGAAGCAAAATGTCATTGCTCGGTCAAGTGCCGAAGCAGAGTACAGAGCTATGGCCTCCACTGCATGTGAGCTAATTTGGCTGAAATATCTCCTCAGTGATCTTGGTTTTTCTCATGCTCATCCTATTCCTATGTTCTGTGACAATCAGGCAGCAATGCACATTGCTGCCAATCCGGTCTTTCATGAACGCACCAAGCACATTGAAGTGGATTGCCATTATGTTCGGTCTCAGGTTCAAAATAAAGTAATAGACACTGTTTTCACCCGAAGCCATGACCAGCTTGCAGATATTTTTACAAAGTCTCTCCCCTCTTCTCACTTTCTTAAGTTACTCTCCAAGCTTGGATCCATCAATCTCCTGGATCCAGCTTGAGGGGGAGTATTGAGAGTTGTTAGTGTACTTGGTTGTACTTGCCACCATACCTAGTTGTTAGGTTGTGTGGTGATTACCACCATAGTATGGTGATTACAGATACTGTACAAATGAGCATGTTAGTCTACTGTTGATGTAACTAGTCTAAGCATGGTCTGTCATAGAGCTAAGTATGGCTATTGCTTATTGGAGAAGGAAACTTCTTGTGCCTCTCCCAATATATAGCCGTTGATCCTTGTTCATGCATAATACACAGAAACTTTTTATCATCATTTTCTTAATTTTCGCAAGATATTGGGCGAGGTGAAACAACCAGAATCTGCTTCAGCTGTTCAGTCAGAGAAGAAGCCTTCACAGCCTAAGGAACCTGCAAAAAAAAAAAGGTCAAGGTTGAGGCAAAGAAAGAGGCCAAGAAAGAATCAACTCAGCCTAAAGTAGAAGAGGCTGCTGAGGAAGAAGAGGCATCCAATCCCAAGGCAAAGAATCCTATTGATCTTTTGCCTCCTAGCAAGATGATACTGGATGAATGGAAGAGTCTTTATTCAAACACAAAGACCAACTTCCGTGAGGTTGCTATCAAAGGTGATTCGTAATCAACTTTGTTTATCAATGGATGCAAGCACATCTTGTTCTTGATTTGCCATCAAATGCATGTGGTATTGGATTTTCAGCCAATATATTCTATATAGTATCCTCGTGCATTCTCTTTTATGCAACATGTATCTTTTCTAACATTGAATGCACATTTTGTACTGTTTGCTCTGCTGTTTATTCTCTTTAGTTCAGTTACTTTTGTGTTCTTCAATAAAGGGATTTTTTTTCTTTTTTCTATGTTCGTTGCTTTGTGATCAACACTAGTAGTTATGTACTAGTCCTCTTTCAAGCCATTGGTGTTTCTATTTGGTGGCATTATTTTGATTCCAATCTTCTTGATGAGAGACTAATTCTCGTTAATAGAAAGGAAGGCTAAGGATAGTGTGTACTAGACTACTCGGACTCCACAAAAAGCTATATATCCCTTATTTGGTCACACCTCAATAAAGGAACAATATAGCAGACTCTATATTTTGGGAAGTCAATAAAGCAGGCCTTCAATTACTTTACATAGTTTTGAAGCTTTCAGTTGTTTTACATTGGCAATATGGATGTCCTAACTTCTAATTACTGCCAAATCAGAATTCTTAGTAAGGGTTCAATTACCTGTCTGACATAGTGGAAATATTCTGCCGTGGTTGTAATTTCATACTTCATGGTTTTCAATGAAACTTTAAATCACCCAACAGATGAACACTTTTGAGTGACAGTATGACTTAACCTACTTTTCAGCTGTATATTTTATCAACATTTGTTACCATCCCTCATTGCTTATTGACCTCTCACATCTAACTATATTGCATCTCACTCTCTTTGTCATGTTGTCGCCATGCTGCTGCTATTTCTCCTTCACTTTTTCAGTCTTTCTCTGATTATGCATAATTTGTAATTTTGTCTATTAATATTTAATAATACAAAAAAAAAATAATAATAATAATACAGGTGTGACAGCTTTTGAACTTAATTGGTGCCTGTAAGAAATTAAGAATGCGCACATATTGTCAGATATCGGTAAACTTTTACTTCTGGTTTTCATGATTGCTCTTCTTGTTATGAAGTCAATCTTGGTGCAAGATTTCCATACTTTATATTGACAAGCGCTTCTTCTTGCAGGATTCTGGGGCATGTATGATCCAGAGGCCAGGTTACTCACTTTGGTTTTGCGAGTACAAGTACAATGATGAAAACACTGTTTCATTCGTGACTTTGAACAATGTGGGTGGTTTTCTGCAGCGGATGGATTTGGTTCGCAAGTATGCGTTTGGGAAGATGTTGGTGATAGGGTCTGAGACTCCTTGCAAGGTGAAGGGCTTGTGGCTGTTCCGCGGGCAAGAAATTCCCCAGTTCATAATTGATGAGTGTTATGACATGGAACTGTACGATTGGTGCAAGGTTGATATCACCGATGAGGATCAAAAAGAGCACGTGAACCAGATGATGAGCCTTTTTAGGGGGAAGCTTAATTTGTTGGATGCCAAATGCTTCAAGTGATGAGACAAGGGTGTTTATATAGGCAGTCAGGCAGATGTATCGTTTCAGGGCATTGTAGGATCTTGTCTGGCATATGATATAAACTGGGCTTCGAAAACTTATTTGAGGTCCATAATGCGTTTATGTTCTCTTATTTGTATACGTTGGATTGATCACACTTACAATTACACCCTCAAGAAATACAGGGAATTCGGATTTACAACCCTTCACTCGCTTTGGCTCTTTAACTTTTTAGCGTTTCCTGGAGTAATTAGAGACTTCCAGAAATCGAAAAGCACCCCTTCCCCTTCTCTCTCTCTCTCTCTCTCTCTCTAGGTACAGTTAATTTTGAAAGAGATCAGATCTCTTTATGAATTTCTTTTAGATGATTTATTTGTGCATTTAATTATATGGAGTCTTATTCATACAATTGATACTCTCTACCCGATCAGTTATTTGTCTGTCTAGGGTTTTAGACAATGGAGGCAATGAAAATGACGGATGATGAATTCTATAATGAATTCTGTGAGGGCGTAAACGTCGTAAAGTACCCCGATGGAGGGATAGTTGTGTCTGTGGGATTCGACCGAGGTGTTGTTGGTGGTACCTTCCTCTCTTGTTCTTGTTTTTATTCTTCCTGTTCTTTTGTTTTGTCGTGGTTATTTCTTTTCAAGATCAAAGTTATTGTTGTTTGTATAAGTAGTTTGAAATATGATAATGATCATAGATATCAGTTCAGATGGGGAAAAAAAATGAAAAGCTCACATGGGAATTAGTGCTATATATAGGTTTCGGTTTGAGATTAGCTTACTGAATTCCTGTTCCCATTGATCCTAACTATATTCTATTTTATTCTTTGTCCAATTAGTGAGTGTATGGTATATTTCAATTTCAGATTTTGTAAAGCGTTATAATATTTGTGTATTTACTATGGCTTAAGTGTGCAAAAAGCCAAAAATAAATTTACCATCTTCATGTCTGCAAAATAATTAAAAAACAAAAGCTGTAATTTCTCTAAATTATTATCACTGTTATTATTATTTATTTTAAAAGAACGAAAATTTACTTTCTCACCTATGATCATTTGCATTGTTTGTGCAGATGATGACCTGGAAAAAACTTGGGATACATTGGTGCCAAGTACGTTTGCTGAATTTCAGTGCCTTTTGGATCTGGTATGTCACTATGTCATAATAAATTTTTGATTATGAGAACTCTTTTTGACACCCAAAGGGGCTTGGCAACCCTGGAAATTCTTATTGAAAGATTCTTATGGGCAGGAGGATTGTACAATGACACTCTGCTCAGCTGCACCTTTGAACATACTTATGGTTAGGAAGGCCAGTGTTGCTCTATATCTTATGGCAAAGCAGGGTATTCCGGCAGGAGAGGTACTGACGGCGGATCATTTGTCATTGTTTTCTTATCTAATATGAACCATTCTGTTTGTTCTTTGAATTCTTTCATCTTGTTTCAATGTAATTCTCTCTTTTAATGCAACTGCACGTAAATTAATGCAGGATGAATAACAATTGCATATGCATTTTATCTTATGTCAGAACAATTACATCTTAATGAAAAGCTGGGGTGCAATTTGTATTATCTTTCAATGCAACAGCATATGAAATGTTACTTGTTGTGGGATGAATATTAATCGCTGTATGCATTTAGTGTTATGTCAGAACTATTAGATCTTAATGAAATCTTGGTTCAATTTGTATTATTATTGTTGTTGTTTTAACTTGAGATCTCTGGGGAGCAAATCAACTGTATACCTTTTTTTTTGTGTTATTAGAAATTAATTTTCATATTTGTGCACAACCTTTGATTTCAGGCATTAGTAATAATGTCGGCCGGTATGCTATTTGACCTCTTCAAGTTTAAGAAACCATATGGGATTAGTCAGGTGAGCATTGCACAATTTCCTTCCATTTTCTTTCTGTAGCAGGTGTGTCAATTTTATTAGAACAATTTGAACTTACACGATTCTGCTGGTTAATCTTTAAATTTGATTCCTAATCAAGCCCTAATCTTTAAATTTGATTCCAGCTCCTCTTCTTACTATTCATATAAGTATTGTTAGCATTAGCTATAAAAGTTGAGAATTAGGTTTCAGAAGTATATAAGATTCTGCTGTGGAACTTTCCTAGTTCTTTTTTTATTATTCGAAGTTTTCTTGCGTAGCTATCATGAGACCTTTTAATTTTAGAATTGTGACGCGTGGGACTTAAGCTTTTGTTTGATGTTAGAAAAGTTGAGATGCTGTTATGCAAGAGCTTAGTTTTCAGCCTCTGCTAAATTCATCTATTTTGTGCAGGAGGAGTTTGATGAGAGGTGTGATCTTTTCCTGAAAGACTTGACTGGCCTAAAGGTGTGTAAAGTGATCCCACTAAATCATGCTTTTCTACTCTTTCAACAAAAACAAAAGAAACAAAATATATTGATATAAATCTTCGGGCAAATATTGTTATAGATTCACTTCTGTTAAGTCAAACACTTCCTTCTTTCAGTTGTTTTAATTCACAGTATAATTGGGATGCAGGATCTTGGTGAGATGTTGGATTGCAATCTTATGTTTTATGTAAGTGTTGTTAATAATAACAATATTATTATTATTATTTTGTTATTTTGATTGGATATAGGGGAAGTGAGACTTACTAATTTTATTTTTAATTTGCCTCTGAATGCATAGGATGAAACAGCTGTGGTTTTATCTATTTCAATTCTAGGAATTGATACAATGAAGGTGGTGATGGATGTCTGCATTGAATACAAATTGACTCCTACGCCCCTTGTTAAGATGTTACAAGTTTACGGCCATCATGTTGTAATTTCTTTGAATAAAAAATAGACAGGATAGTTCATAGTTACTCTTTGCTGGACTGAGGTTTTTCTCCCCTTTTTTTTTTTTTTTCTTGCAATAAATGTTTCATCACATGTGGAAGATTGCTAGTTTTTCTTAAACTCGGACTTGTTTTTCCAATTTTCTCCATCCAAACACAGCATTAACTAGAAGGTGGATACAATTCACTTGATTTTTCTAAAAATAAAGAATTTAAGAAAAATATAAAAATGATGAAGGTTTATTGGTTCTTATTCTTATGGGTTACAGAGTTGTATAACGTGTATTGCGTTTCACTGATTCTAGTAGCATTCTTAGACCTTCGTTTTTATCATTCAGTTGACCTGAATTTTGGGATAGTTCTTCAGTTAAAAATGTCGATATGACTAGTTATAAGCCTGTAACGTGTTGCAACGACATCTAGTTTGTGAGCTTTTTTCTTGTTTAGGCCACTGAGATTTAGGTGAGGTTTAAGCAACATAATCGGTGAATAAACTATTTTTGATTATGTCTGGTACTTGAAGTAGGCATTCTATTACACTTCGAGTTTGGTAGCTCCTTTGATGTTTAATCAGTAACCAAGTTAACCAGGTTTCTATGTGAAGGTCAGCACTTTATTTAGACGTTGCTGAGTGATAAGAGTAAGACAAAGATTTCCATGGTATCTGCACACAAAGTGTGTCTTCAGTGACATTTTGACTAATTGCTTATGACTGTCTAAGCTTTAATTCTGTATTACCCAAAAACGGTGTTGCTAGACTTGTTGTTGGCTTGTCGCAGATATTTTTTGCTAGGGTGTTGCAGATAGTTTTTTGAATTAGCAGTTGACAAAAACTATAATCATTAGAATTTTCAAACTTTAAATCTCTTTAAGTATGACATTGTTAAGTTTTAAAACTATTGCAGGACTCTTCATAAAGTCATTCAACTTTTAAAGCCTGCACAGCTGTGTTTTAATGAGCTAGTTCGTGAACTATAACCTTGCTGGCCTCATGGAAAAGGAGGCTTCAACTGAGGAAAGATGGACAGAGATACAATTGCTATTCAGAAAGAAGAGGAGGGAGAAGCATCAAAGGATGTGAAATCTCTGAGTATGGTCCCAAGTTAGACAATAATCATGGAGACGATGAATTGGTTGATAAGATGGACATGAGTGGGGATTTAAATGTCTCATTATGTTGCATCTCACTCTCTTTGTCAACTTGTCTCCATGCTGGTGCTGTTTCTTCTTCACTTTCTCTGATTACTAGGCAAGGATGCATTATTTTTATTTTTTAATACAGTTGTGACAGCTTTTGAACTTGATTGATGCCTCTGTGCACATATTGTCAGATGACAGTAAACATGCATTATGAGAATTATCCTTGAACATATTGTCTGCCTTTAGAAAACTAGTTCTCCCGTTTTCATGATTGCGCATCTTGTTATGCAAAGATTTTCATACTTATATTGACATTCACTTCTTCTTGCAGGATTCTGGGACATGTATGATCCAGAGGGTTACTCGCTATGGTTTTGCGAGTACAAATACAATGATGAAAGCACTGTTTCATTCGTGACTTGAACAAGGTGGGTGGTTTTCTGCAGCGGATGGATTTGGCTCGCAAGTCTGCATTTGGGAAGATGTTGGTGATAGGGTCTGAGCCTCCTTTCAAGGTGAAGGGCTCAAGAAATTCCCCGGTTCATAATTGATGAGTGTTATGACATGGAACTGTACAATTGGTGCAAGGTTGATATCACTGATGAGGATCAAAGAGAGCCTGTGAATCAGATGATTGAAGACATGAGCCCCTTGAGGTGAAGGCATTGTTGGATGCCAAATGCTTCAAGTGATAGGAAAAGGGTTTTCCAAGAGGTAGATGTAATGTTTCAGGGATTTCTTTGGAGGGTCTTTCATTTTGGTTGTGTTTCAAACATTGTCTTTTCCTTTTCCTTTCCCTTTTGTATCATTGTAGGATCTTGTTCTCATTGATATAACATCGTCAGTTAAATTAGGAACATCAATTGACTTCGTAACTTTGCAAGTTATGCTAGTTTGTTCAAACAGATGTACTGACCATTCTTGGTGAGCTCGTTGTGAAAATTAAAATTCCTTGGCCTGAATATCAAAATTTCTCAGAGAAGGACATCGCAGTTTCTTATAACCTCGTGCAGATATCTCTACGTGATGCAACTCTTTGTAAAGTGGAAGAGTTAGAGAAATAACTGCTCATAACACAACTTTAACCAACACCAACAAAACTTACAAAAGCCAATTTCACCACTACTCCAGCATTGGAAGTCTTTTTAAATCCCAACTGCTCCTTTCCTCAACTAAATTCCAAGGCCATAATATAAACTTCATAAAAGCCTAGTAGGACTCCAAGGCAATAAACTTCCTGACCAGCGCAAACAACTGGCCGTGAAAACCTCTTTTAGGAGTAATACATATATATATAAAATCATGCTTTGCTCTGTATATTGTGGTAAACCTGCACAGAAAGAGCAACTTCTGGATGATGCACAGGTATGCAGTCCTGAATGCTAATGTTGCTGGATGACTTTACCTTCACTGCTGCTGAACTTGCAGACCTGAGGGGCTTCAGCCTTTCAATTTCTGTTGAGGATGATGTGACGGCACGCTTGGTTTTCAGACTAGGGTTGAATGAATGCAGTGTAACTGCTGCTTTATCTTCATCCTGCTTGTCTTTGATTTTTTTAATATGCTCCACCTTCTTTGCAATATGTGACCAAAAAACCTTCTTCTCCCCCCGAGTGTCCTCAAGAGTATGATTACTTGTCTTCCTTCTTTTTCTTCTCGATTTCTTTTTGTCATTTGATGTGTCAGGATCATCTGCTATCTCTTCATTGGGGGCATCTTCATCCTCCTTGAGTACTTCCTTGATAGCTATATCCACCAACTCTTCATCACTCATGATTTTGAGATCATCCACCGAGATATCTTCGTTGCATACTTGAGATGAATCTGAAGATACTTGTACCTCTAAATCCTGAAGTTGTTGGAGAATAGAAGACTGGAAGAAAGGGACACTGGTTAGGGAACCCATCAGATTATGAACGTAGAGGGGTCCCCCTCTCGGAACTGAAAGCTCCTCCTCCTCCTCACCACGATCAAACTTGTTGCCGTTGGTGTCCTTTTGGTGTTCAACACCAGCAATTCTGCCGCTCTCTGCCATCTATATATATGTGAAGGTTCATTAACCTAATGGATCTGTAGACCTAGTTATTTTCCTTAAGTGAGATTCTTCTCTAATTTTTTTGGTATTTTTTTGTCCTTACAAATGAAAAATACAATTTAACGTGTGCTTATAGAGCACCAACCAGTAATCTAATAGGAAAAGGAATAACAACCTAGAAAGTAAATAACATATTCTCCGTAAACTAAGACAGTGAAACCTTATCATATTCGGAGATCTTTCTCTTCTTCCTTGAGGTTGTCCTGATCAGCCCCTTCAGAACTTGGCATCGAATCATGGTGTCACTGTCGATCATTACCGAACTGTAAGTTAATTATTTCCCTTAATTTCTATTCAAATTTCTGTAAATTGGAGGTGAGGGGATATGGCGTTTGTATTGATGACTTGGACTAGTTTTAAGTATTGTGGGATGCTTTGGGGTTGCAAACTTAACAAATTTTTTTTTGGTTACATTCATTAAAAGTCGTGGAAGAATGTAAATCTAAAATTGTATTTGTACAAGACATACATACCTAAGCCATATTAATTTGCATATTGCATAGCACCTGGACATTGCATGTTGTAGAAGCAGGGGTAGTGGACGCAGCATTTGTTGAGTCATAGTCATAGTCAAAGAGTCATAGTCAGATTTTCTGGTTTAGTTTCTTCTTTCCTAGGTTTTATTTGGTCTTCCTTAATCATTAGCATTCATTAGCATTCTTTGGTTTTGTTCTTCCTTTTGTAGCTTTTGTTAGTTGGCTGTCCTCTTGCTGCAGCTTGTAATAGTTTATATATAGGCTTCATTGTACAAAGCAATTTATTTCAATTAATGAAAGTATAATTCCTTGTTCACTTTGACTTTGTATCAGAGCAGTAATTCGATCTTGAATTCTGACTCTTTGTTCTTTGGTTCTTGACCCTTTATCATTTGTTCCTTGTCCCTTGTTGCCTTTGTTATCTATTTGTTCTTTCCGCTGCATATTCATCATGGGTGATGATCAAGAAATCTCAACTGTACTCACAAAGGTTGAAGGTGGTGAGAGCTCTCATGAACCTAACAAAATTTCTGTTTCTGTTAAAGATGATTCAACTGGCAGCTATGGAGGTGTCAAGCTCAACGGCACCAATTACCGAACCTGGAAAAAGATGATGGAGGCTCACCTTTGTGGAATTGATAAGGTGGGATATGTCGATGGCTCAATTGTTGAACCACCAATTGAAGCCAACAATTATTCAAAATGGAAGGCTGCAAATGGCTCGGTAACTTCTATCCTTTATAAATCTATGATTGAAGATGTTTCACAGATGATTATGGGATGTAATACAGCTGAAGAAATCTGGGAAAGCCTCAAGGAGATATATTTCAATGGAACAGATTTTTCTGAAGTTTATGAGTTGAGCAATCAAGCAACCCGTATGACTCAAGATGGGAAACCGGTTGCTGTGTTCTTTGCAAAGCTGAAGGGGATTTGGCAAGACATTGATCAGATGCGTCCATGTCGTATGAAGTGCCCAGAAGATGTTAAGATCTATAAGGAAGAGCAGGACCTCATGAGGGTTCATGTTTTCTTGGCTGGCCTAGATACAATATTTGAGAATGCAAGGAGCGAATTGCTTCGCCGAACCACTACACCAACCTTGCAGCAAGCCTTTGCTTATATTCGCAAAGATGAAACTCAGAGGGCTGGCACTAGAGCAATTACTACGGAAGTTGCAGGCCTTGCAATACAATCCAAGTCCAGGCCATTCTCCAGCAATCGCCCATTTACTTCACTACGTCCCTCTTCTCAAGGTCCACCTCCTGGGTTCTCTTCTAATCCCAATGTGACCTGCAATTACTGCAAGAACCCAGGCCACATCAAAGCCAATTGTCATCGGTTGGTTGGTTTTCCAGCTGGCTACTTCAATAAGCCTCGACCTCAAGACAACAAATTCAAGGGAAAAGCTGCTGTCCATCTTGTTCAAGATGGAGACTACTATGCTATGACAGACTCAGACCACACCAATGTTACTGGTAATGGTACTTCTGGAGCATCTGACCATATGACCTATGATCGTAGTTTCTTTATTTCTCTCAGGCCACCTTCTATTTCCTCTGTTATAAATGCCAATGGTGATTCTTTTCCTGTTTTAGGCATAGGGTCTGTTCACCTCACCCCCTCTCTAACACTACATGATGTTCTTTATGTTCCTGACCTCTGTCATCATCTCATATCTGTACCTCAACTCAACACTCAATCTAGATGTTCTGTAACCTTCTTTCCTTTGTATGTAATCTTTCAGGACCTCCTCACCAGGGAAATAATCGGCAGGGGTTATCTGAAGGGTCGACTGTTTCATCTGGATTGCATGTTTGCAGGAATGAAGCCGGAGAAGACAAACCAAGTTGCCTTGGTTTCGACTGGGGTTACTAATCAAGTTGAGGAATTGTGGTTGTGGCATCGGAGATTGGGACATCCTTCCTTTAGTGTCATGAAGAAATCCATGCCCTCCTTGTTTTTGGGCATTGATGAATCCAAGTTGCATTGTGAGTCATGTGTCTTAGCTAAAAGTCATCGTACTAGTTATCCTTTGAGTACTACTAGAAGCACCTTTCCATTTGAGCTCATTCATTCCGATGTATGGGGGCCTTCCCGAGAGTCCACCTTGTCTGGCAAACATTGGTTTGTTTTATTTATTGATGATTTTACTCGTCTTACTTGGGTGTCCTTACTAAAACATAAACATGAAGTCTTTGCTGCTTTCCAAGAATTCTTTACCCTTGTTCACAATCAATTTGGAGCCAACATTAAAGTCTTTCGTTCTGATAATGGGGGGGAGTTTGTCAATTCTCAGTTTAACCAATTTTTTCATTCTCATGGCATTATTCATCAAACAACTTGTCCTCAGACCCCTGAACAAAATGGGGTATCAGAAAGAAAGAACCGTCATGTTCTTGACATTGCTCGTTCTCTTTTGTTTAGCGCTCATATGCCTAAGTATCTTTGGGGAGATGCTATTCTTACCTCTTGTCATTTAATCAATAGACTTCCTTCCTCAGTTCTCAATGGTCAAACACCTTATGCTGCCCTCTCACAGCATGTATCGGTTCCGTCGTTTTCTAATCTTCCAGCTCGTGTCTTTGGGTGTGTTGTTTTTGTCCATGTCCCTAAGAATCAACGATCCAAACTTGATGCCAGGGCCTTAAAGTGTGTGTTTGTGGGCTATGGAATCAATCAGAAAGGCTATAAATGTTTTCATCCTCCTACACAGAAAGTCTATGTTACAATGGATGTCACTTTTTATGAGGATGCTTGTTATTTCTCTCCCACCAATCCTTCCCTTCAGGGGGAGAAACACATGTTTTTGGAAGAGAAGCTTTGTGGGAGTCAGCCAAGGGAAGATGAAGATGTTTTTCATGCCATATCAAGCCCCACGATCGATCGTGACATCCTCCACGATCGATCGCCCGATGAGACAGAAGGTTCCAGTAGCTCCAGTGGTCCATCCACGATCGATCGTGGAAATTACGATCGATCGCCCGACGAGGCAGAAGCTTCCAGTAGCTCCAGTGGTTCATCCACGATCGATCGTGGAAGTTGTCACGATCGATCGCCCGACGAGGCAGAAGCTCTCAGTTTCCGACCGATCGATCGTGTCTCTCCCAGCGATCGATCGCCCGACGAAACAGAGGCGAAAACTCCCAGTGATCCACCCACGATCGATCGCATCATTTCGTGCGATCGATCGCCCGACAAGGCAGAGACAGCAGTTCCCAGTCGCTCATCCACGATCGATCGCATCAGTTCGTACGATCGATCGCCCGACAAGGCAGAGCATGCAATTCAGAATCCAACCAAGGAACAAGAAGGCCAAGCTCCTTCACCCCTTTCAAGAACAGATAACCCTTGTCAAACAATCCCTGAGGAGTGTCATGATCTTGAGGTTAGTGGTGTTGCTTCTAAATCTAATAGTGGTGAAATTGTGTGTGTGTTGCCTCCTAGGTCCACTCGTGGTAAACCATCCCGTCAATATGAACCAAGCTTAAATGTTAAGTCTAAATATGCCATAGCTAACTTTGTCTCAACTCATCGGTTATCCAAATCCCATGCTTCTTTTGTGAATCAAATATCCTCTGTATGTGTTCCCAGTAAAGTGCAGGATGCTCTCAATGATCCCAAATGGTCTCAAGCAATGAATGAAGAGATGGAGGCTTTGGAGAAGAATAATACATGGGAGTTGGTACCACCCCCACAGGGAAAGAAAGCTGTTGGATGTAGATGGGTGTTTACTGTCAAACACAATGCAGATGGTTCAGTTAACAGGTATAAAGCAAGACTTGTTGCAAAAGGGTTTACTCAGACATATGGAGTAGATTACGAAGAGACCTTTGCCCCAGTGGCCAAGATTAATACAGTTCGAGTGTTGATGTCTCTAGCAGCCAATTTAGATTGGCCTCTGCAACAATTTGATGTGAAAAATGCCTTCTTACATGGAGAACTATCTGAAGAAGTATATATGGCTCTACCACCAGGATACGAAGCAAACACAGGAGGGAGTTTTGTGTGCAAGTTGAATAAGTCCTTGTATGGACTTAAACAATCACCACGAGCATGGTTTGGACGATTCTCTCAAGCTATGCGTCGTTTTGGGTACAAACAAAGTAATTCTGATCATACGCTATTTCTGAAACATTGTTCAAGTAGAGTAACTGCCTTGATCATTTATGTGGATGATATGATAATTACTGGTGATGACTCAGCGGAGATTGAAAGATTAAAGGATCTACTTGCATCAGAATTTGAAATGAAAGATCTTGGTTTACTTAAATATTTTTTGGGGATTGAAGTCGCCAGGGGGAGTTCAGGAATTTTCTTGTGCCAAAGAAAATATGTGCTTGATTTGTTGACAGAAACAGGAATGCTGGATTGCAGACCTGTCGATACCCCTATTGAGCAGAATCATAAACTGGCCGAGTATCCTGATCAAACTCCTACAGAGAAGGCACGCTATCAGAGGCTAGTTGGCAGATTAATCTATCTCTCACATACTCGGCCAGATATTGCATATGCAGTAAGTGTTGTGAGTCAATTCATGCATAATCCAAGTGAAACACATATGGAAGCTGTGATCCGTATTCTACGGTATTTGAAGTCTGCACCTGGGAAAGGCCTAATGTTTTCAAAACATAAACATCTTGATATTAGTGGCTATACAGATGCAGATTGGGCAGGCAGTGTTACAGATAGAAAATCCACTTCTGGTTATTTTACTTTTGTAGGTGGTAATTTTGTTACTTGGAGGAGTAAAAAACAGAAGGTCGTGGCTAGATCAAGTGCTGAAGCAGAATATAGAGGTATGGCCCATGGAGTTTGTGAATTGCTATGGTTGAGGAGAGTTCTCTGTGATTTGGGATTTAAGCCCAAACGGTCCATGGATTTATATTGTGATAATAAGGCGGCAGTGGACATTGCTCACAATCCAGTACAACATGACAGAACTAAACATGTTGAGGTTGATAGACATTTCATCAGAGAAAAGCTTGATGCTAAGCTTATTTCTTTTCCGTTTGTCCGTTCGGAAGAACAGTTGGCTGATGTTCTCACTAAAGCAGTTTCAAGCAGAGCCTTTTATGACTCACTTGACAAGTTGGGCATTCGTGATTTGTATGCGCCAACTTGAGGGGGAGTGTTGAGTCATAGTCATAGTCAAAGAGTCATAGTCAGATTTTCTGGTTTAGTTTCTTCTTTCCTAGGTTTTATTTGGTCTTCCTTAATCATTAGCATTCATTAGCATTCTTTGGTTTTGTTCTTCCTTTTGTAGCTTTTGTTAGTTGGCTGTCCTCTTGCGGCAGCTTGTAATAGTTTATATATAGGCTTCATTGTACAAAGCAATTTATTTCAATTAATGAAAGTATAATTCCTTGTTCACTTTGACTGCATTGTCATGTAATGAGCCCTTCTCTGCTTACCGACCAGGCATGGCTGACATTGTTGGCGAGCTAAGAGGATTCTTTAATTCTCGAAGAGGGGCAATCTAGCTTGGACTTGAAGCTTTCTCTTCTTTACTGTATGTAGAAAGCTAGCAATAGTATCATCCCAATTTGAGGCATCATCATCCTCATTACATATCTCAACCTCATCAGAATTGTTACAAACTTGACCATAGTTTTTATGCCTCTTTGGAACTTGACACTTTGAAGAGACATTCTTTTTCTTTCCAGATTGTGATCCTCGGCCTCTTCTTATATTCCCCATCTTCCTAGGATAAGTTAAAGTTTTTGTTGAAGTATCATCTGGCAGAAGAAAATCATTAGGGCCAAGGGCTGGACGTTCTTCCTCCCGATCAACAAAGTTGCAGATAAGAGCAGCTTTACGTATTCTTTTCTCTTGTTTGAGAAAGAGCACCTCCTGTGGAAACAACACCTTGCATCTCCTCCAGCACATATTATCAGTCCGTCGAGGTACACGTACAGGCAGAAACTTTTGACCAGCAATGTCCATGCTCTTCAATTGCTGCTCTCAAGACTGAGTCTTCTTCTTCAGTCCATTCACCAAACTTCAAAGAAGGTTCTAAAGAGTTGACAAATCTATCTCTACATTGTGCCTGAGTTCGCCCCAGCACAAACTGAGCTATTTTGTTCCAATTCTTTGAGCCCCTGAAAAGAATTTGAGCTACGGTCAGGCGTGTGTCTTCCTCTAGAGTCCACTTACCTTTTCTTGTCGATCCTGGTTGGATGAAGTGATTTTTTCCATCTATTAGAGCATTGCGTACTAGTTCTTCCTTCCAAAACAGAAGCTACAGACTGCCAATCACCCTCACCAAAAGCTTCTACGGCAGAGCCAAGTTTTGCATCGTCTTCTTTGGTCCACTCGTGTTTTAGTATGGAAACATTTAGGCTCCTCTGATAGCGTGCCAAGCACTGAAAAGGAGTCCTCTTAATTAGTTCCTCTATGAACAAGTGATGCAGCTGCAATATCAATCCAATCATTGATTCCGTTCGTCTGAACAAGCTCCAGAATATTCTTGTCGATCTTCATCTACAGTCCATGGTTTATGATTGTATCGAAGTCAGCCCTCGATACAATCCCCAAACAATTGAGAACCACAATCCTCTACAAGAAAGACCACCAGAATAAGGGAGAGACAAACTCTCCATGCTAGTTCCAGCCAAGAATCACCAAGGATCCAAAGAAGGAGCCCGATTATATTCGCCGTCTAAAACCCTAGGTTGTCATCGACAAAGTGCTTGTGAAACCTAACCCTACAGAGAAAGAGACGCGCTTTCCTTAAAATTAAGAATTGAAGATATTTTTTTCTTAACACATACACACACCCATCTCATCTCACCCAGGTATCCAAGGAGAGTCAAACCTAAGATCTCTCCTGTAACAACTTTGGTCCAAACCACTACACCAACCACACTTTCAAAGAAATAGAATTAAACCAAATCTTCTCATGGTACGTTTATTTACACTAGCCTCATACATGTGCGATGCACATGTTATTAATGAAGAGAGAAAGAACTTTGAAGTTTCCTTGCACCCACTTTTTCAATTTTTTTTTTGCTTTTTTATTTTACCAAAATAAATTTTTAAATTATTTTATTATGATTTTTTTTTATTTATTCTAAAGAGTATTATAGGCACTTCATAATTTGGTAAAACGTTTGACACAATATTTAAGGACTAGCTTTATAGTATAGATAGATAGATAGATGAAACGAGTATGAAAATAAAAGAAATTATTACAATACATGACTTCCCATATGTTTAACAAAACAAATGAAATTAGAATGCAAGTGGATTTCACATCAATAAGTTCGCTCATTCTTTTAGGGATTTGATCACGTGATGGGAGAGTAGACCGGCAATTGCTTCCCCATACATTTAGGATTTTATTCCTCTTCATTTCTTTTCAATTTACAGTAAGTATCATAATCAGTGTTCTAAAACATGCTCTAGGCGGCCACCTAGGCGCTAGGCGTTAGTGCACCGCCCCGATTAAAGGGATATCGGAGAGCAAACTCGGCCAGAGGACTAAGCGGAGATGGACGGAGCTAGGCGGCAATGCAATCTGTGGCCCCCAATTCAATAAGCCCCAATTTATATATATATATATATATATATATATATATATATATATATATATATTATCTAGTATGAAGAAAAAAATTTGCATTAGTATTTTTTAATCAGACTTTCTGACTCCATGAGTCACTACTTGTCTACGTCCCTACTACTCTAATAGAGTAATAGGCTAATAATAATTGAAAGTCCATGTCAGTCTTGACGTCTTGTCTCTCTACCTCTCTTTTATTATTATTTTTTTTAGGGTTATTATCATGAATGGTACATGAACTATACCTTCATCTTATCGATGGAACTTGAACTTTTTATCACAAACGGTACCTGAACTTTTCGATTTCATCTAAAGTGGTACCTTTGGTAATTTTTATTTACCGAATGTGGCCTTAAGTACCACTTTAGATGAAATCGAAAAGTTCAGGTACCGTTTGTGACAAAAATTAAAGTTCAGGTACCATCGATAAGATAGAGGTATAGTTCAGGTACCATTTTAGCTTTTTTCCCTTTTTTTTAAGAAAGTCTCTTTGCGGTTGTGCAGCCCCAATTCCCAAAAGAAATAAAAAAACTGCGATCTCTTCTAATCTTCTTCTCCCTTTTACGACCCAATGCAGTAGCCCCCAAATTCTTCCCAGGTAATTTTATAGTTTTATTGCTATATGATTGTATTTTGGTTTATTTTATATTTGGTTGTTGGATACTTGGATTTTGATTTCAAACGTAGTACTGCAGTAGTATCTATTATATATTTGTTTGGGATATTGGTTTTTTTTTTTTAGCAGTCTAGACATGAAAATTTTATTTTCCTTGAGCCCCTGAATTCTCAGGTTCGGCCCTGCTGGGCTGTCTCTCTCCTCTCCGTCTTTTAAACTCTCTCTTCTCTCCGTCTTTGAAACTCTCTCTCTCTCTCTCTCCCATCTCCTGAAACTCTCTCTCCTCTCCGTCTCTGATTCTCTCTCTCTCTCTCTCTCTCTCTCTCTCTCTCTCTCTCTCTCTCTCTCTCTCTCTCTCTCTCTCTCTCTCTCTCTCTCTCTCTCTGAGTAATAGGGAAGAGTAGGTTTTCGTGGTTCAATTAATTAAGGTTAATATATTTAATATACATTCATACATTTAATATTGTCACGCCCCAAATTTCGTAATATAAATAACAACTTGTTATTATCAATAAAACAAATCTGGAACGCGAAGGCTCGGTTACAAAACAACTGGAATATTTTTTTTCTTTTATTCCAATTACAAAAACACACCGAACCTACAAATGTAAACATAGACTCGTTCTTTAGAGTCAACTATTACATTATACAAATTTACATATTAAATTGAAACTTCAAAATAATAAGTAATTACCCACTCAGAGTATAATACATAGCGGAAGTCTAACAAAACCCCAATACGTTAAACGTACAACTAGGAAACCTCAGCTTCAGTCCTGGTTACCCTAACCTGCAGGATAAACCCCTACACCATTGAATAGTGTACCGGGTTATAACAACAACCCGGTCAGCTTGCGAAGCTGGTATGAGTAAACATATAAACAACTCACAAGAGATAACAATAATTCTATCTCAACTTAATAATCAGATTTAGTAAATTTCCAAAACATCACCACATTTATTTCAACAACTTACTGAAACTAATGTCAATCCGACAAATCACAGTCACCAAACGATTCCAATGATATATGTAATGCTTATACAAAATCATCAATCAATAAATCCATGTCCAATCTGGACAATAAAAAGAATGAATACTTTTGAGACTTCTTTTAAAAACAACATTCTTAAATCACAAGACCAACGAATGCATGTGACTTGGAAATCGGCAGACAGACTAGAGTTATAACTAATGGGACGTTTGCCCAACTCATACCATAGGGAACAAACCCAAATTCATCCATAGGGAACGAACCCAAAATCATACCATAGGGAACGAACCCAAATTTATACCATAGGGAACGAACCCAAATTTATACCATAGGGTCCGAAACCCTTTCCCAAAACACAAATGAGAGAGAGATTCATTCTCATAACACTATACAATTTAATCGATAACACCAACCCGTGAAACACAATCACCAATTAACAATCGTGAGTTTACTCACATTCAATCATCATTATCTCAATATATAATCCTTTCTCCAAATTAATATATGCATACCTTTGCCATATATTCAACTCACACCAAATCACACATAGCGATATGATTCCTCTCATAATACATTATTTTAAAATACAAATAATTTCACAAATAAACTTAGTTTTCACTTACCTATGAACCGTTGACGATCAAGTCCATATATATTTCAAAACAAAACTTTACTTTCAAAATATAATTTCCTATGGCTAATTATTAAATCTGCCGTTCTTCAAGCTCCTCAAATGCACCTAATATATCAGAAATCCTCTACACTAATATTACGCAACAATTTATATCACAAACCTAAATGCAATTCCAATATCGAGAATTCATGATATTAAGAATATACTGAATTTACACGTCCCATTCCGTGTAGATTCATACTAATATTACGCAACAATTTATAACATAAGCCTAAATGCAATTCCAATATCGAGAATTCATGATATTAAGAATATACTGAATTTACACGTCCCATTCCGTGTAGATTCATACTAATATTACGCAACAATTTAACACATCACAATTCCACCAAAACAGCATATATATCAATCACACAATTAATTCTATCTATAACGTAATTTTGTAAATTACGTTCAACAATAACCATTGTGAGTTTACTCACCTTTGTAAATTCCAGCAGCGTCAACGAACTCAACACTTAACCAGGTAATCAACGAGAAACGTCCGCTCGGCTACTCGGTTTCCAAAAACACCTAAGAACAAGCATTTCGTTTCTCAGCACAAAAACAACCAAACGACAAACGAAAAGTGACCGTATCACTCCCAAAGTTAATCGGATGTCCTTAGAATATCGAAAACTATAAACCGGACTAGTTTGACCAAAAGTCAACTGTCGGTCAATGTGGGTCCCACATCAATATTCTTCAAACGGGTCCCACGTCAACTATTCATTGAACGGATCCCACCTAACTTCAAAATACTAAAATAACAGTAAACTTATTTCTAGCATCCTAACATCATACTAAAATTTGGTGACGATCCGACGGTCGGATTATCACGGATCGAACAATCCACAATTCCGGGTTAATTATCATCAGTCAAACGATCGAATCTCAAAAACCCGTAAACACGAAAGATGTTTGTATCGACAAACACTACTCAACAAAGCAAAAATATCCTAAAAATGTGGCCGGACGCGCCACCACGCGCCGCCACAGACGGTGGTGAGAAACTCACGCGCCGCCGGACCAAAGTCCAAACTAGCTAAAACCCAACGCTCAACTTGTAGAAAACACAAAATAGAACAGCTTTAAAACTTACCTCGAAGCGAGTTAACGGCCAGATCGGCCTAGATCTCCGTCCAAAGTCGCGACTGCCCAAAATTCAAATGCAAAATTCTCCTTCCTCGGGAATCCGATTGAGGTGAAACCAGCGGCAATAGGTTCGTATGGATGAGGTCTTCAAAGCCCAGTAGGTGGCTCAGGTCGAATTGGCCGGAAATGGTGCCAGCAAGGGTGACAAGTTTCGGCAGTTCTGAGGGCTTTTGTGATTTTCCAGATTTTTCCAAAAAATGAAAAATCTGAAAATGCTATATATATAGGCAAAATAAACTAAACTTCAAAAATTCATAACTCTCTCATACGAACTCCGTTTTAGGCAAACTTTATGTCCACGAACTCGTATCGACGAGCTCTACAACTCTCGTGAAGGAAGTTTTCCCAAAAAAAATAGCCGAACAGAAAAACATCCGAACGCCAATCAAATTGCGACATGTGTCGCATGGTGACTCACCAGACAAAGCTGAGTCACCATGTGTGCTGTTCCAATCACTACCCGCCATGTGTCGGTTACTATTTAGACACTATTTGCCACTATTCACAAATAATACAAATACGTACAAATAATTAATACGTATAATTATATCGTATTTACACAAATACGCCACATCATCAACAAAATACGGAAAAACATAAATCTCACCAAATATTTATTTTCACATTTCTGAAAATTAAAGATGAAAATTCGGGGTATTACAAATATACATTAGAGCATGTGTCCACAATGCTAGTACACATTAACTTACTGACTTACTCTGATACATCGTCTAAAAAAAAACTTACTCTTCGTGGTTCGTGTTTCATTAATTATCTTATTTAATGTTAATTCCTTCTAAAAAACCTTACTCTAATACATTAATTATCTTATTTAATGTTAATTCCTTCTAAAAAAAATTAATGTTAATTCTTTAATATACTATATATAATTGACGCTGTGTAATTGTGTATTAATTCATTAATATACTATATATAGATGAAATTAAAATTAAAAAAAAAAAACCGCCTAGGCGGCCGACTAATCCCCACCTAGCCAACTAAACGCTGGAAGGTGGCCGGGCGCCCTAGTAGCGCCTAGTGAGTTTTAGAATATTGATCATAATCATTATTCCTATCATGACCAGGAGAAGAAAAGCATTATCATTAGCTTGGTTTCACGAAGAACATGGGTGAAACAAGTTGAATCAAACTTTATGTAAGAGGGTGAATGTCTTCGACGATGGTATGTATCCTCCAAGGAACTTCACAATTTCCTTGAGTATAGTCATCCTCGTGTATGGACTTATAAGGTCCTAAAGGAGTTTTTCTACCGGGACCTCCATCTTTTTTGAATTATTAATTAATTTACATATTTATACACATGCAAAATAACAACCATGACCACAAATTATATATAAAATATTTTTTCTATAGATTTTTTCATTTTGTGTTAAAACAGAATTATCTCTTATCTTACTCCTCTTTAGAAATTCAACTGTATGTTAACGTATGTCATACGTACAATTATCATTTTTAGGACTTAATTATTCAAACGAGAACCTACTTTACTCTAATGAGGACCTTATATATTTACCTTAACGAGGACTTTTTCATAGTTACCACATGAGTTGTTGAAGTGATAACATGTGTTGTTCAGTTGTAATATATTACAATTACCACTTTTAGGACTTAATTACTCAAATGAGAATCTACTTTACTATAATGAGAACCTTATTTACCTTAACGAAGACTTTCTCTCCTCAATATGTATGAGAAATGCATGTTAACATATCATAGCCTTACTCCTCTTTTTTATGCATACGTACAATTTTTCTTTTCTTTTTTCTTTTTGACAAAGTAATAACATCGATCATGTGATGGGAATAAGAACTCACATTTAATTTAATAATAAGTTATTTGCAAAGAAAAACATTAACGGAGATTGGAGAAGAAAAAAATTAGTTGGGTGGCACAGCTTCAATAGCAAATTAACTTCATGCGGAAGTTTTGAATCACCAATCCATCACTAGGTGATTAATTTAGTAAATAAATTAAATTATTTTTGTTATGATTATAAAAACTTAGTAAATGGAATTGTAGAGAGTGGATTTGGAATTATAATAGTAATTTTTTGTTTTCTATGTGAATTACATCCATCAAGGTTATTTTAGGAATTTAGAAGAGGTCTACTAGGTAGATCTTATATTTTAAAAGCAAAATGGAGGTGGAAAGAATATAGGAGGTCGGTCAGATGAGAAGATTTGGAGATCCCAATATATTTTTTTATTTTTTAATAGGACCACAAATAAATTGAAAAATATTAAAAAAATATAGGAATGACTTTGCCGATGAACAAACGGTGCTCCATTCATTATTTTATTTTTGGTTAGTCTTCTCAAACAAATACCACTCGCCATTATTTGTTGACATTCTTGGGCTACTAAAGGAGCAGGATAAACTAAATTGGTCGTCAAAATTCGAATGGATAGTCAATTTAATTTTTGTAAAATAATGAAAAATTTATTTACTATAGCACACGTTAAGCCTAATAAGTGGGACCTCGGGAGATCTTCGAGACCTCGAATCCTGATAGAACCGAGCCAAAAGATTTTCTTATTGACCCGGAAGTGAAAAGTTTAAACTTTTTTTTTTTAAGTGGGAAAACAAATAAATTGAAAATGTATTTTTAAAAAATTAGGAATGTCTTTTTCCGAGAAATACGTCGTCGGCAGAAAATACTCCTTTCATAAATTTAATTTTTGTTTTGTCTTATCAAACGAATACCACTCACTGTCATATGTCGACATTCTTGGCTGCAAAAGGAGCAGAATTAACTAAATTGGTAGTCAAAAATCGAGCGGACAGGCAATTAATTTTTGTGAAATAATAAAAAATTTATTCACTATAGCACACGTTAATCCTAATAAATTGAGACATCAAGAGATCTTCGAGACCTCGAATCCCCAGAGAACCAAGCCCGGAAGTAAAACGTTTAATCTATTTTTTTAAACAGGGATACAAATAAATTGAAAAATATTTTTTAAAAATTAGGAAAACCTTTTACCGACGAACCCGTTGTCGGCAAAAGGTGCTCCATCATAATTTTATTTTTGGTTAGTCTTATCACATGAATATCACCTACCATCATTCGCCGATATTCTTGGGCTGCTAAAGGAGCAGGATGAATAAAATTGGTTGTCCAAAATCGAGCTAGTAGAAATTTAATTTTGGTGAAATAATAAAAAATTAATTTACTACAACACACGTTAAGTCTAATAAATTAGACCTTGGGAGATCTTTGAGAACTGGAATTCCAAGCGAACCAAGCTCGTAGATTTTCTCGTCACCTCGGAAGTAAAACATTGAATCTATATATTTTTTAATTTGACGAAATACAAAATCAAACAGCTACACTACCAACTGAGAATGCAACAATCTGGTCAACCAGCCTCTGCCCCTTGGTATTTACTATTTTTATTTTGAATTGTAAATACCGTGCAAGAAAGGTGACCAGAAAACTTTAAAGCAGACCAATGCAGGAACAATATATAAGAGAGTTCAAGCTTCCTGAAAACTCAAGCAGTGGTGTCCAGAAATGGATAATCGGTGTATCCAAGAATCGGATCAGATACGTAGAATGTATCTCTGTTGTACTTATTTAGAGGAGCATTAAGCTCAAATCTCTTCGGCAAATCTGGATTAGCCAAGAACCAACGACCAAAAGCAATAAGATCTGCACGGCCCTCAGACACAGCCTTGTTCCCATCTTCCTTGACAAAACCACCAGCAGCAATGAAGGTACCATTAAAAGCCTTTCTCATGGGTACAAGACTATGGGGACATTCACATTTTTCGCCAAGTGTCTTCATTCTTGGCTCAACCATGTGGCAGTACAGGATTCCATATTTGTTCAAGGAATTGGCTAGATAAAGGCCCAATTCCTCAGGATTAGAATCTCCGGATTCCATATAGTTAGCAAATGGAGATAATCTAATTCCAACTTTATCTGCTCCTACCTCATTGGCAACGGCTTCAACAATTTCTAGTGCAAATCGGCAACGATTTTCTAGAGATCCACCATATTGGTCTGTTCGATCATTCACTTGATCTTTGAGAAACTGATCAATAAGGTAGCCATGGGCGCCATGAATTTCAACCCCATCAAAGCCTATGAAATCGACAAACAATTTTAGTGTACCGAAGACTTTTGGAACTTGTCATTTTGAGATTAGCCAAAACTGAATCCCCAAATAACCAATGACTGGATAATATAACATGCAACCGAAATTAAGAGAAGATGATAACTTACTGATCATATAACGTACTGAAAGTAAGAAATTGATATTCCTAGAAGACTTGTACATTTCATTCTTCTACCACGACTTTTTTATCGTGAAAAAGGACATGTTTGGCACCCCACTTTGATACAATATGGTTCTGAAGTCCCTACCCATGAAGGGCGCATTTGGACACCCATGATTCCATGAACGAATGAACGATTTGCAAAATTAAAACATTAAATCTTAAAATTCTAAAATTAAATATGAACAGTCCTTTATTTCTTTAGCAAAAAACTACCCTCGTTTTCTTATTTCATCCCTCCGACCACTAAAAATTAAATTATCTGGAAGAGCAAGAAATACTGATAGACTATTTTGATGGGGAGCTGAATTCAATTCAAGTGAATAAAGAATAAATACTTGAGGTTTCTCCCTATAACAACTGCAGATAGAATAAATATAGAGTTAATCGATCTAGTATGAATCAGTTCATATCTGTTCACATTTCACATGCATTTATTCCCCTTACAACATTTGGCTGATAGAATATGGTTCATTCTACTTGATGAAAACTGAAAATAAACATTAAGATTTTTTAAATCTATTTCATATTTAATGTGAACAAAAATTACCAGCTTCCATAGCATTCCTTGCAGCAAGTCTAAAATCATCGACAATTTGTGGAATTTCATCTGTACGTAATCGCCTTGGAGGTGTGAAATCCGCAACATCAATGCCATTAGCCCGCTTGTCAGTAGAAGAGATTGGAGCCTGGCCATTTGGCTGAAAGCCTATAAGCGGATATAATCACCATCAGAACACAAAGGTATCTATGATAAAGTTATCTCATAAAGTTATAAGTCAGAAACTCACCAGTATTTGAAACCCTCCCCACATGCCAAATCTGACAGAAGAAGACACCGCCTTTAGCATGCACAGCATCAACAATGGGTTTCCATGCTTGAACTTGCTCCTTTGTCCATATACCAGGAGTATCTGGATACCTTCACATATGAAAGAAACAAAAATCTATCAAATTTTGAAATGTGGAGATTGCCCATTCTACTGCATCTTGTCATTTGAAATTTTACAGAAAAGTTCTTTTAAAAATTACCCTTGTGCTGTGTCAGAAACTCCAGTAGCTTCAGTTATGAGAAGACCCCCTTTAGATGTTCTCTGAGAGTAATATAAGATGGCATGTGGCTGGGGAACATTTCCATATGATCTTTGTCTAGTCAATGGCGCTAAAACAACTCTGGAGTGGAGATACAAATTAAACAATTATAAATACAACCATCAATTCAGACCAAAAAAAAAAATACAACCATCAATACTTTCTTAGTTGACAGAGCTAGGCAGTATCTATGGGAATATACATGACCAGTGACAAGTTTAATAACATTCCCAATCAGGACTTTCCTCAAACACCTTGTCTTCTAGTTTTACACAACCAAACCCAGATCAAATTCATCCAGCGACACAATACCCAATATACAAATTTGAAAGATGAATAAGATAAACCCAACATTCTTGGGCTCTTAGCAGTTAGCAATATCAATCAATGAACAATGCAGAGAAAGATTAAGCAAGTTTACCTATGAGAAAGATCGAACTTTCCCAGTTTGTAAGGAGAAAGGAGAGGAAGAGTGGGAGCTTGAGTACCCATCTGATATTGCACTTGAGGTTTTGCCGAGTCTTTGGAGTTTTGATTGTTGTGGTCTGGAAATGAATGGGAGACACAATTGGGTCTTTATACGTTCAACCGGCCAATAATGTAAATGGGTCCGTCGTCACTGTCACTCCTTTAGCTTTCCGCAGCTTGTGGAGTTGTGGGTCCGTGATGTATGGTTGTCATGGCTTACGTTTTCAAAGCAATTTATGGTGATTGAGGGAAAATCTGGCATACCCCTAAGAGCAACTCCAGTGGTTAGGTTATCCCAAATGTCAAATTTGACCGTTTTGCTCCACGTTGCTCATTTGACAATTATTTTATGATATTTTATTATTTTAGAGCATAAGCTGCAAACATTAATATAATAAAAGATTATGAACAACCAATAATGTCTCAACAACTCATGGGTGCCAATATTTACATGATTAAACAAAGAAATGACCATTACCTTTTCAATCGGTCAAATTTGGCTGAAAGCTTCGGTGGGTTAGTGCCATGTCATCTTTGGCCTATGGGATGGAGAGGACTGATCAGTCAAATACTTGTCCATGTCACCTTTGGCCTAACCGCTGGAGTTGCTCTAAGGTGATATATTTTAGAATTTCAAAGATATATTTGGATATCCATGCAAACCGGTGTTAAGAATTTCAAAGATTTCATTTTTCAAAAAAATCATGTGCTATAATAAAGAAGTTTATTTCAATTTAGAACAATGCACCGAATCAGGCGAAAACTCGATTTCGATGTCCAATATGTTGCTAAAGTTTTTTTGTATTGTTTAATTCTTTGAGCCCAAGAGCCCTAAAAACAAAATTCTTTTACATTTGACGAAGTAGTGTTAGTTCAGTGGTTAGAGCACCTACTACCTAAGATTAAGGTCATAGGTTCGAGTCACCATGGGGGTAGGAGTGAAATCCTTTGATCCTCTTTATAATGTAAAAAAAAATCGTTTTACATTTGCTCAATTTAAAAATAAAAATAAAAATTTCAACACCCTGTAGTGAGGAATTGTTCGTCGCTAGAAGTGTTCATAACTTCTTCTTTTTTAGTTTGACGAAATAAAAAAAACACTTCCGGTGCTTATAAGGTCTCGCGTTCGGTAGTGGTTTGACACAAAAATTGTCCTAGGAGAGATTTTGGGTTCGACTCCCCTCGGATACCAGGTTGGGGTGGGGAGGGGGTGTGTGTGTGTAAAAAAAAATAAAAAAATGTCTCGCGTTCGGTTTCATCGATCTCTTAAAATACTTTTGAACACTGTCGCAGACTGGTTTTGAGAATTTAAAAGATTTCATTTTTCAAGGAAATCATGTGCTACAATAATGAAGTTTTTATTAAGCCCAAGAGCCTCAAAAACAAAATTCTTTTACATTTGCCCAAATTAAAAAATAACAAAAATATATATATATTTTAAACACTATGTAGCGACGAATGGTCAAAATTATTTTAAACGTCATTCGTCGCTACAGGTGTTCCTAACTTTTTTATTATTATTAATTTTATTTTAACGAATAAAAAGAAGCACTTATGGTACTTGTAATGTCTCGCGTTGGGATTCATCGAACCCCTAAAATACTTTTGGGCACCAGTCTTAAGAATTTAAAAGAATTTATTTTTCAAGGAAATCATGTGTTTTTTTTTTACATACACACCCCACCCAATCCCACCCAGGTATCTAAGAAGAGTCGAACTCAAGATCTCTCCTAGGACAATCTTGGTGTCAAACTACTACACCAACCATCTTAGATAAGGAAATCATGTGTTATAACAAGGAAGTTTTTCTTAATTTGGACCAATGCACCGAATCAGGCGAAAACTCGATTTTGATATCCAATGTGTTGCCAAAGTTTTTTTTTGCATTGTTTAATTCATTGAGCCCAAGAGTCCCAAAAACAAAATCCTTTTACATTTGCTCAAATAAAAAACATAGATTTAAAACACCCTGTAAAACAAAATCCTTTTACATATGTTCCTAATTTTTTTTATTTTATTTTAATTTGACGAAATACAAACAAACACTTTCAGTGCTTATAAGGTCTCCCGTTGGGTATTATCAAGCTCCTAAAATACTTTTAAATACTGGTGCAAACTTGTCTTGAAAATTTCAAAGATTTTATTTTTTAAGGAAATCTTGTGCGAGATAATAATAAAGTTTGTCTCAATTTTGAACAATTCACCGAATCAGGCGAAAATCCGATTTCGATGACCAATGTATTGGTAAAGTTATTTTGTGTTGTTTAATTTAGCTACCTAATTGCAAATACCATTTTCATTTATGTTAGTTAATTTGTTCGAATAATGAAACTTAGCTTGGCACACATGGACACATACTTGTTATGTGAAGATTGGCCAGCTAGTTTGAGAGGCCCACTGTGAGTGGGCTTGTGCACTAGCGACCGAGAGATTAGTCTGGCATTAAGGCTTGGCCCCGCAATACCCCAGTAATGGGTGAGCGGGATGGGCTGCTGGGATACTCGTCGGGGGCTTCGGCCTAAATTGCATGTTTTCTTAGGTGGGTGCTGGTTCCTGACCGGCCCATCTCCAATGGATCAAAAAAAAAAAAAAAACTTAGCATTCGACCTGCAAGATATATATATATATATATATATATATATAGAGAGAGAGAGAGAGAGAGAGAGAGAGAGAGAGAGAGAGAGAGAGAGAGGCAGAAGAAGAGAGTTGGAGCAGGTGAGGGGTGGGAGTGAAAAGAAGTCCAAAACAAAGTAAAAAAGAAAAATAAAATAAAAAATAGAGAGAGTGGAAGAGTAGTGCAGCCGAAAGGAAAAAGAGAGAAAAAGGAGGGAAAGAAAAAGAAGAAAGAAAGTGGGTGTTGGTTTTATTAATTAAATAAAAGTGATGTTTAATTAAAGTATTAAATTCTTGTTAGTACCATGTATTTTTTTTTTTTAGAATGATAAATTTATTGAATAGGATCAGTAGAATACAAAGGATGACAAGTCATCCAATACCATTTTAGGCTCATGTGCCACATTATTACATTCCCTCGGTACATAAGAGCAACGAAGCCGAGTGAATTGTCGCATGAGCATCTTAATCCCATCCAAAAGGTGCCCATTAGCCGCGAGACTTTCTTCCTCATCCAGAATCGCATTAACAATTGTCATTGCATCCGATTCCAACTCAAGACAAATAATACCTCGCTGTAATGCAATTTGTAACCCATAAGAGATTGCAAGAATCTCCGCATGTCTAGGAGTAGTGATGCCGTAAAGAGGAATGGTACTAGCCACCGCAACTTCTCCCTTGTCATTACGAATAACAACACCCGCGCCACTAGCTCTAATTTCGGGTACAAAAGCACCATATGTATTTAGCTTAAAAGAAAAACCCGTACCTGGCGGTCTCCACCTCTTCTGTTTCTCCTTCACACCTCTTCCCTTTGAATGCACCACACTCTTGTACTCTTGAAACCGCTGAACAGTAGCCAAATAAGAATATTGAGGATCAAACTTGGCATTTTCATATACCAGCAAATTGCGATCATGCCATATTCTCCATGCCAAGAAGCCAAATAAATCCATATCTTCTCCTGTCAGTACCCAACTTGCATGGTCCAAAAATTCTAGAAAACTTTTTTCTTTCCAAACTGTAACCACATAGCCCAGAGGAGACATCTTCCAAATTTGCTTTGCATGAGGACAATCGTATAGAGCATGAATGCCCGTCTCATCTTTCACTCCACAGCGAGGGCATATAGTCGAAACTGGGATTCTTCGGCTTGCAAGATTAACATAGCAATGAAGAATATTATTTGAGGCTCTCCATAAGAACAATTTTATTTTTTCTGGAATTTTCATACGCCATAGTCTCTTCCAAAATTGTTGTACACCTTCATTATTGGCTACCTCACTAACTTCTTCCTCCTTTTGTTGAATTGATACAGCCAAATGATAACCACTGGAGACACTATATTTACCATTAGTAGTGTAATGCCAAATCCATCTATCATGGTGCTGACGTCCAGGTAATGGAATAGAGAGAATCACATCAACATCCCCTTCCATAAAATTGGCACGGATAAACTCTTCATTCCACCCTCCTGATGGTGACATCAATAGACACACCGGATCACTCGCCGCCATAATAGGTGGAGAATAAGGTTTGAAGCTTCCAGGTCTAGGCAACCACGGATGACAATAAATACTTGTATCTTCTCCATTCCCAATTCTTCTCCGTAAGCCATGGAACAACAACTCTCTACCCCAAATCAAAGATCTCCATGTGTAAGAAGTGTCTCTCCCCTTATTTGCCGGTAAAAAGTCAGAGGATGGGAAATATTTAGCCTTCAATACCTTATACAGCAGAGAGTTGTTATTTTGGGTGAGCTTCCACGCCTGCTTTGCAAGCATGGCCTGATTGAAAAGATGAATATTTCGAAAGCCGAGACCACCTTTCTTCTTAGCATTACATAATCTACTCCATTTTAGCCAATGTATTCCCCTTGAATTTTTGGAGCCACTCCACCAATAGTTACTTGTCAAAGAGTTCATTTCTGCACATAATGATGCCAGAACTTTGAACACACTCATCGTATATGTTGGAATAGCCTGTGCAACTAATTTAATGAGCACCAATTTTCCAGCTTTAGAGAGAATATTTTCCTTCCATCCCACCAGCCTCTTTCGAAGATGATCCTTCACACCCTTAAACGCAACTTTCTTATTTCTACCAATTACAGTAGGAAGCCCAAGGTAACTTTCATGAAATTCCACCACCGGAACACGTAACTCACTACTCATTAGATTTTGATCTGCCAATGAAACACCAAGACTGAAGGCCACATCAGACTTGTCAAAATTGATGGTTTGGCCTGATGCATTCTCATAGGTAGTAAAAATCTCTCGTAGCTTAAGACATGCTTGTTGCGTTGCTTCTAAGAACAGCAAACTATCGTCTGCAAAAAACAAATGGGTGATAGACGGTGCCCCTTGTGCCACTTTAATGCCTTGTATTTGGTTGTATAATTCAGCCTTCTTTATCAAATGAGTGAAACCTTCAGCACAAAGAAGAAAAATATATGGGGACAATGGATCACCTTGCCGAATACCATGCTCAGGAATGATGTGCCATTCAACTCTGCCCTGGCAGATAATAGAATATGAGACTGTGGTAATGCAATCCATAATTAATGATATAAATCTTGAATCAAACCCCAGCTGTGCCATCACTCTTTTAATGAAACACCATTCTACTTTATCATAAGCTTTTGCCATAAAGCTTGAGTGTCATGCTTCCTTCCCCAGCTGATTTCTTCTTGCGCATCGCAAATGTTGTTTCAAATGCCACGAGAACATTGTCTGTGGTTGATCGCTTTGGGACAAAAGCACTATGAGTCTCTGAAATTACTGAAGGCAATACATGCTTGAAACAGTTTGCAATAGTCTTGGAGATCACCTTGTAGATTACATTACAAAGAGCTATGGGTCTAAACTGAGACACTTGCTTTGGCTTGCCAACTTTTGGAATAAGGGAGATAAGTGTATGATTCAAAAACTCAATTGACTTGCCACCATTTAAAACTTCCAAGCAGCTCTCAACCACATCATCACCAACCACATGCCAAAATTGTTGATAAAAAATTGCTAGCAGTCCATCAATTCCTGGAGTTTTTGTAGCAGGCATTTGTTTCAAAGAGAACTCCACTTCCATTCTAGTATATGGGCGGACCAGCCAATCATTCATTTAAGCTGAGATTTTGGGCAACAAATCATCCAAAACAATATGCATATCAACTCCTCCCACTTTCTTGAAAAGTTGCGAAAAATAATGTTCAAATACCATAGCAATATCCTCATGCTTAGTCTGCCAAATCCCATTCCTATAAAAAATGCCCAATATATGATTTTTCTTCCCTCTGATCTTAGCTCTTTCATGAAAAAATCGAGTATTCCTATCTCCATCTTTGAGCCAAGACACCCGAGATCTTTGACGCCACATCATCTCTTCTTGCTCAAGTAACTTCTCTAGTTTGTGTGTTACCACTTGTAGCCTCTCCTCCTGTTCCAAGGTTGGATTAATCAAATTCAGCTCTGCCATTTCCTTCTTTAGATGATGGATTTCCTTCGTAACACATTTAAAGGAATGCACACTCCAATAGTGAACACTGGAGGTACAAGCCTTGATGCGTTCATCAATATTACTCACACCATTAACCTTCCAAGCATCCTTGATCACCTCTTCAAAATTTTCCTCCTTCAACCACAGGGTCTCAATATTACTACCATGTACTTGAGGAGTCTAATCAGTTCAGTTCTTGATCTTTTAATTTAATGAGTTCAGTCCTTGCACTTTTAATTGTCATCAAATAGGTCCATTTAGGACACGTGACACCTATTATGGGTCGACACGTGTCATTTTTATTTGTCATAAATGGACCTATTTCATGAGAATTAAAAGATCAGGGACTGAACTGATGTAATTAAAAGATCAAGGATTAAACTGATGTAATTAAAAGATTAGGGACTGAATTTATTTGACCCCTAAAGTACAGGGTAGTAACAAAAATTTAGTCCTTAATTAAATAATAGAGGAAGATGAATGCGGCAAGGAAAGGAAGAAAAGACAAATGTGGTATGTGGCCATTACTTTGAATCATTTGATTAATTACACCAAAGTTGGTTTGATTGCCGTGGGTGTGTTTGGTTTAATTAAACAAAATGATAAGTTTGGTCTTGATTAAGACATGTGCAGGTTTGGCAAATATCACATTGATGGTTCGAAAACTTCGATTTGTTCTATTTTCGCGTTATTTTCATCCGATTTCCTCAACTCCGCTTATTTTCGACAAAAACACATAAATAAATATTAATAACATAAAAAATCTCTCGAAGAAGCCTAATTCAAAAGATTAAAGGCACTTTGTGCAGATATGTACGTGATGGTCTTTGTAACGTGGAAGAGTTGGACAGAAATAACCGTTCATATCACAACTTCAAGCAACACCAACAAAAGCCAATTTCACCACTACTCCAGCATTGGAAGTCTTTTTAAATCCCAACAGCTCCATTCCTTAACTAAACTCCATGGCCATAATCTTCATAAAAGCCTAGTAGAAGGACTCCAAGGCAATAAGCTTCCTGATCAGCACAAACAACTGGCTGTGAAAGCCTCTTTAGAGTAGTAGCTACATTCTCTGTGGAAACACATTATCATCCATAATAAAGGATTCATTTTGTTGCCTCTTTCGTATTCATATTGTTGCAACGTGCAGGGACAGCCTAATCAAGCAAGAAGAGGATAACTAATATAAAATGCATGAAGAGGAAGGTACTACGGTGACATTCTACAAAGACATCAATGCGGTTGATCGTGGTGATAACTGATAATCATGAACTTCAAAGTCTTGATACTGCAGAGAACCATTACCCTTATAGTGAAGAAGGTAATAGCAGTTCTCGCAGAAGTAGCAAGGGTTTTCCAGAGCATATTTGTCATCGACAGTTACCTTTGTGGCTCTATATATCCTACAAACATTACATTTTCGTACATGTAGCTTCACTTGGAATAACAGTATGGGATAAACTGCACTGTTCTGTACATCCTCCGGATGAAGTAATCGCATGTCTCTAATCACAATGGTGTGCCTGCAGTCTCCCTGGTGACAATACAGATATCCAGCACCAAGTCGAAATTTCAAGTCCCAAAACTTTGTCTTGTGCATGTCAACGGCTCTATAATGAGGCAATTGTGAGCTGGCCATACCGTCTACAAATGCTAAATTTTTCTTCTTCTGCGTGTTAGTTCCACCTAAGATGGATTCCCATTTTTGAAGTGCATTGTCTCTCGAGTTTCTAAGCCAATCAAGTATAGGCTCACTGTAATCTAATGCCGAGGGGTTGCGAAAATCGTTGTAGAATGTATCTTCTATGAGGAAATATCCTGAAGGATCTTTTCGCATTGCATGATCTGTTGAGCAGTATATCTTATCCCTCAATTCAGTTAAGGTTTGTCTCCCTAGGACCAAGAATTCTTGGGTCTTGATCCAGCTTCGCACATTGTGGAAAACCTCCACGGATAGAGCAACTTCTGGATAATGCACAGGTATGCAGTCCTGAATGCTAATGTTGCTGGATGACTTTACCTTCACTGCTGCTGAACTTGCAGACCTGAGGGGCTTCAGCCTTTCAATTGCTGCTGAGGATGATGTGACGGCACGCCGACCCTTGGTTTTCAGACTAGGGTTGAATGAATGCAGTGTAACTGCTGCTTTATCTTCATCCTGCTTTTCTTTGATTTTTTTAATATGATCCACCTTCTTTGCAATATGTGACCAAAAAGCCTTCTTCTCCCCCCAAGTGTCCTCAAGAGTATGATTACTTGTCTTCCTTCTTTTTCTTCTTGATTTCTTTTTATCATTTGATGTCTCAGGATCATCTGCTATCTCTTCATTGGGGGCATCTTCATCCTCCTTAAGTACTTCCTTGATAGCTATATCCACCAACTCTTCCTCACTCATGATTTTGAGATCATCCACCGAGATATCTTCGTTGCATACTTGAGATGAATCTGAAGATACTTGTACCTCTAAATCCTGAAGTTGTTGGAGAATAGAAGACTGGAACAATGGGACACTGGTTAGGGAACCCATCAGATTATGAACGTAGAGGGGCCCCCCTCTCGGAACTGAAAGCTCCTCCTCCTCCTCACCACGATCAAACTTGTTGCCGTTGGTGTCCTTTTGGTGTTCAACACCAGCATTTCTGCCGCTCTCTGCCATCTATATATATGTGTAGGTTTATTAACCTAATGGATCGATGTAGACCTAGTTATTCCCCTTAAGTGAGACTCTTCTCTATTTAATTTTTTGGTATTATTTTTTCCTTACATACGAAAAATACAATTTAATGTGTGCTTATAGAGCACCAACCAGTAATCTAATAGGAAAAGGAATAACAACCTAGAAAGTAAATAACATATTCTCCGTAGACTAAGACAATGAAACCTTATCATATTCGGAAATCTTTCTCTTCTTCCTTGAGGTTGTCCTGATCAGCCCCTTCAGAACTTGGCATAGAATCATGGTGTCACTGTCGATCATTACCGAACTGTAAGTTAATTATTTCCCTTTCTATTCAAATTTCTGTAAATTGGAGGTGAGGGGATATGGCGTTTGTATTGATGACTTGAACTAGTTTTAAGTATTGTGGGATGCTTTGGGGTTGCAAACTTAACAAATTTTTTTTTGCTTACATTCATTAAAAATCCTGGAAGAATGTAAATCTAAAATTGTATTTGTACAAGACATACATACCTAAGCTAAATTAATTTGCATATTGCATAGCACCTGGACATAGCATGTTGTTAAAGCAGGGTAGTGGACGCAGCATTGTCATGTAATGAGCCATCTCTGCTTACCGACCAGGCATGGCTGACATTGTTGGCGAGCTAGAGGATTCTTTAATTCTTGAGGAGGGGCAATCTAGCTTGGACTTGAAGCTTTCTCTTCTTTACTGTATGTAGAAAGCTAGCAATAGTATCATCCCAATTTGAGGTATCATCATCCCCATTACATATCTCAACCTCATCAGAATTGTTACAAACTTGACCATAGTTTTTATGCCTCTTTGGAACTTGACAATTTGAAGAGACATTCTTTTTCTTTCCAGATTGTGATCCTCGGCCTCTTCTTATATTCCCCATCTTCCTAGGATAAGTTAAAGTTTTTGTTGAAGTATCATCTGGCAGAAGAAAATCATTAGGGCCAAGGGCTGGACGTTCTTCCTCCCGATCAACAAAGTTGCAGATAAGAGCAGCTTTACGTATTCTTTTCTCTTGTTTGAGAAAGAGCACCTCCTGTGGAAACAACACCTTCCATCTCCTCCAACACATATTATCAGTCCGTTGAGGTACACAGGCAGAAACTTTTGACCAGCAATGTCCATGCTCTTCAATTGCTGCTTTCAAGATTGAGTCTTCTTCTTCAGTCCATTCACCAAACTTCAAAGAAGGTTCTAAAGAGTTGACAAATCTATCTCTACATTGTGCCTGAGTTCGCCCCGACACAAACTGAGCTATTTTGTTCCAATTCTTTGAGCCCCTGAAAAGAATTTGAGCTACGGTTAGGCGTGTGTCTTCCTCTAGAGTCCACTTACCTTTTCTTGTCCTGGTTGGATGAAGTGATTTTTTCCATCTATTAGAGCATTGCGTACCAGTTCTTCCTTCCAAAACAGAAGCTACAGACTGCCAATCACCCTCACCAAAAGCTTCTACAGCAGAGCCAAGTTTTTCATCGTCATCTTTGGTCCACTCGTGTTTTAGTATGGAAGCATTTAGGCTCCTTTGATAGCGTGCCAAGCACTGAAAAGGAGTCCTCTTAGTTCCTTTATGAACAAGTGATGCAGCTGCAATATCAATCCAATAATTGACTCCGTTCGTCTGAACAAGCTCCAGAATATTCTTGTCTTCATCTACAGTCCATCGTTCATGATTGATTAAGGGATCCTCCCAGTTCAACCACCTTGCTTCACATTCTTCACCGGAACGATTAGGAACATAAATGGAAGCCAACCGCTGCCAGTTAACCTTAGGCAGGAACTCTCTGATGTTATAAGGAGTAATTTCAACATCTTTGATTGAAGCCAAAATGTTACCATCAATGTCGTCATTTGAGACTCCTTCATGACATTGAAGAAGCACCATTTCTTGAAACTGTTGTCTTATCCCCTTTTCAAGTTCCTTCTTTTCAACCTCTGACCAATTTTTTTGGTCTGGAAATTTTGTCAATGTCGTCATTCTGTAGTTAGCAACTTCTGCAGGGCCATAAAACATAGCTCCATCGTCGTCATGAGGAGGCTTTATCAAATCCCTTGAAGCCCTCCTTGGCCATTTCGTTAAAATTAACTGGACACGAGGATCCTTCTTCTGGGACAATGCCTCTCCTGTTCGTCTTTTGCAATGAAGTTGAAAGTCTCTAAGGATTTTGACACGCTGCTTCAGTTTGCTGTTCTCCTCAATTTTCGCTTGGATTTGAGTTACCTGGCTTCGAAGAAACTTCTGACAGGCCCTATTCTTATTAATGGCATCCAAAAAAGCCACTGCAGACTTTGGGAATAAGCTAAAATTTTCGGAAGTGGAAGGCTGTCCCTCATCAGCATCAGTCGTAGATATTTCTTCATTGCAAGTTTGCTCTACTGATTTGCAACAAGGATCAATCTGCCATCGTTCTCGTAGGCAGTGTAACGTTTCGTAGTCGTCATAGACTGTGGCCGGTGGCAAAGTACTCAAAGAAAGAGGCTCGCAAGTCCATGAATCCGAGAATTGGGTCTTAATTTTGCGGAGCAACTCGAGGTCCTCATCAATATCATGGTCGTCTTTGTCAATGTCGTAAGGGTCTCTGCCAGTGAGCATACATGCACGCCTTAAAGCCTCCATGTCCTCGTTGAAGCCCTCGTCGTCTTCTTCTTCTTCCTCACCGCAAGAAACCTCTTCCTTTGCATTTTCGGTAAGAGGATACATTATGTTTCTGACAGTGTGACAAGTGACTTAAAATTATTGATTGTTTTTTTATACTCTAGAAGACTCGTTGCTCAATGATGAGTTTCATATTTCAAATTATAAGGCCTGGGGATCATTTCCTACTTTCTTTTCGGTAAAGGATTTCCTTATTCTTTCGGGTAGAGGATTTCATAAGTTGGTGATTATTTAGGTTCAAGTTAAAAAGTCGTCTTATTAGAAGAACACCAAAGCCAAAAGCAAAAAAAATCAAATCCTTTGTACCCCAAGAAATCCTTTACCCGAAAGAAGCTGGAAACCCTTTCCTCAAAGCAAGTCGAAAACCCAGTCCCTAGCTTCTTCAGGCCTAAATAGAAAGACATACATGAACTGTTCAAATCTCAATCTCTTCAAATTTTTCCTGGAGAAACAGAATTTCGAGGTCGACCTTTTAATCTCTTAAAATTCCTCTGTTTAATTTAGAGGTGTCTTCGTTTAATCCCCCATTGATGCATCACTGGTCCGTGGTTCTTTACCAGTTTTAAGACGCCCTTACAGCCTTACTTCATATGCAAACAACTGATCAAAGTGTCACATCTGCACAGTAAATACCAATTGCGACATTTCTTAATGCTTTATAATTGCAACTCATCCAATTATACAAAAAATGTTAATACATATTACAACAATTGAACATGATATATGTCATAGATTAAGAAGGTTAATTAACCATTGATCAGATACCCTTGTATGATAATTGAAGTAATTAGAAACCATACCTACATCATCCTAGATGCTTTTTCATGTCCTTGAAGCAATTTCTACTTGGAACAACGTCACGATCCCCTATTTCAAAATTAATGAGATAACATTTAGCTAGTGCTGATGGAAGTAAGTCCAAAATCATACATATTCAAAATGAGACTTCGAATAATAAGCTTGAAACAACTAAAATGAAAGCATCATATGACACTCAAGAGTTCTCACACCGGCTTTCCCTTCGGCTTTGTGGTTAAGGCTTTGGCTTGCCCACAAGTTGGAGGGGTTCGAAATTTGGTATTGTGGTGGTGCCCGTTGGTGTTTGCGCCCAAACTCAAAAACAAAAAAAAATGGTCCTCACAAATTTTAGAAAGTCTAATTTTTTTTTTCTTCTAAAATGGGTATGCTATAGGCTATAGCACATTGCATTTTCACCGTTCAACATGCTTCTCACAAATAATCCATATCTCATTTTGGAGCCCAAGTGCCTCGGGCAACCGTCAGCAGCTCATAAAGATCCAAAGCTAATAAAATTGCCGAAAGGTATTCTATGCACGGAACGTGTACATGCACGTAGCGCTGAGGTGCACACGATCATGATTTTTAACGGTCAACCGTTATGATCGAATTAGTTAAACAAAACTGGACCGTTGGATCTCTATTTGGACGGCTGAGATTGAACGTGCTGTTGCACGGACCGTGCATAGAATAATTTCTGTAAAAGTGCCTACATGAAACAATGCCAAAGTTCAAACCTATGTCACATCATCAACCTTATTTTCAAATCATTAGACATATGGATTATTTGACTAATTCTTTTTCTCATATAAATTAAAATTAATTTAATAAACAGGAATCCAATCTACACCTTTGTCCTCATGTCCCTACCTTAGCATAACCAATTCATTTGAGAATTGCAATCAGCGAAGCATTGTAAGCCATGTTGATTTGCCATAGAAATGGAATTGTATCTCTGAATACTCTATAATTCTCTATCTATGTATTAAATTGAAGCTTATAATTGCATTTTCTGTTGAAACATCAAAATGTGAATACCTTGTGGGTGACTTTGTTGACAAACCTACAGACCCCATTTATGTCGAAATTATGGTGTTTACAAACTTACAATATAATTTTTTCAATCAAATCACATTAGTACTGTGTTACTTTTTGTCTAATGTCGATGACAATGAGGATTGAGCCATCGTTCTCGATTGATAACTCTAGTTTCTTTTTTCTATACTCAAAGAAAATAAATCAGTCAAAAAATCTACGTCACTAATTGTTTAATAGAAAGTTGGTGACATGTTAATCGTCACCTCATTTGGGATTACAATTTGATATAATTATTTGAGATCTCAAGCATTTTTCAAATACGAATTAAAGATCTGAAGAGGTCACATGAGCAAATTTGGAGGTCCAAAAGAGAATTTCTATTGTTGGAATAGAAAATCCAAACTTAAAATTCACCAAAAAAGAAAAAAAAAAAAAAAGAAGAAGAAAGAAGTCAAAGACCGAACACAATATGCTTTTGACGACTCGCATATTCCGAAACTGGACCGAAAGCACTTTTTTATTTTTCATTTTATAAATAAAATTCGTAATTGTTTTCGTTTGGTCTTAAATTTGTAAACCCTTCGCAAACCCTACCCTCCTCTATCGACACTTTCCTCATTGGCTCATTCCTCTCTCTCTCTCTCGACTCTGTGCAACGGCTAGGCTCGAGTGGTGAATAATCGTTACCCCAATGGCTTTGGTAAGCAATTTCCCTCTCTTCGATTCGCTACTTCATCCTCCGTTCTAAAAATCTAACCTTTTTCATTCTAAGTCGCACTATGCTTTGTCTATGTCTGTATGTTATCTTCCTTTATGTTTAAGTTTTCTCTAAATTAGGAAGCTTCTACTGTTATTGCTATGAAGTTGAGGCCATTGCTCCATGAACAACAACAGTACTGGAATTAGTAAATAGACTCCACATTTTTTTTATATGATTGAAAACAGCAGAATTTAGCACAATATTCATTGGGTGATGTTGGTGAATGTATCTGATATATGTGCATCTATGTATGTATATTGTGAGAAGATAACACTTGTGAATGTTTGATCTACCTTTAGGTGCTGCACGCTGGGAACACCAATAAAAATGGTTTCAAGGCACTTATTGCTGCTGAGTACAGTGGTGTCAGTGTGGAACTGGTGAAGAATTTTGAGATGGGTGTGTCCAACAAGACTCCCGATTTTCTCAAAATGAACCCCATTGGGAAGGTGGGTTTTACTTCTTTACAGGTGTGAAAGTATATTTGATACATTTTGGTATGCTGAAATGGTCTTTTGATGTGTAGGTTCCTGTGCTAGAAACACCTGATGGTCCTGTTTTTGAGAGCAATGCCATTGCGCGCTATGGTGAGGACTCTTTCTTAGGCTTTTGAAGTTATATGTAGAAATTATTGCTAGATTTGAACTTTATTGTATGCTTTCACTTGCTGCAGTTACTCGCTTGAAGGAGGATAATCCTCTTTATGGTGCTTCCTTGATTGAATATGTAAGTGATACAAGGGCTGTCTTTCATGTTCTATATGTTTCCTTAAGGTTCTGTTGTCTGAATTTTTGACTTCCAAATTTATGAGATGTCAAAAATCTACCGGCATACATAGTGAGGAGACTTGGAGTTTGGATGTAGAAATGGGTCATTTGTCTTGATTGTAGCTTTATTTTGATAATTCATTTGCCTTTAAAACATAATGCTAGAGATATTTATGATTAGGCATCTTCATTTGGGTGCTGATATGATTTGCAATGTTGGCTATCCACACTTCTGTCGATGCCAAGTAATGTCTTTACCCTGTTGTATTTTTGGTTGACAGGCCCTTGTGGAGCAATGGATTGATTTTGCAACGTTAGAGATTGATGCCAATATTTTGCGTTGGTTGGTACCCCGTATCGGTTTTGCAGTCTACCTTCCTCCGGTAAGACATTGCTGCATTTTGTTTTTCCAGATCTGTTTTAAAGTCTTTTACTCTTTGTAGTTTGTATCTACATAGGCTCATCAAGTAATTCACGCCCATCTTTTTGTTTTGGCACATAGGCTGAGGAAGCTGCAATTTCTTCCCTGAAGAGAGCACTAACTGCTTTGAACACTCATCTTGCTTCCAACACATACTTGGTTGGGCACTCTGTGACATTGGCTGATATCATTATGACATGTAATTTGATCCTGGGATTTAGCCGGTTGCTAACAAAAAGTTTTACCTCTGAATTTCCTCATGTTGAGAGATACTTTTGGACGTTGGTTAATCAGCCTAATTTTCGCAAGATATTGGGTGAGGTGAAACAAGCAGAATCTGTTCTAGCTGTTCAGTCAGCAAAGAAGCCTTCACAGCCTAAGGAACCTGCAAAACCTAAGATCAAGGATGAGCCAAAGAAAGAGGCCAAAAAGGAAGTGAAGAAAGAACCAGCAGAGGCTGCTGAGGAGGCAGAGGCACCCAAGCCAAAGGCAAAGAATCCTCTTGATCTTTTGCCTCCTAGCAAGATGATTCTGGATGATTGGAAAAGGCTTTATTCAAACACAAAGACCAACTTCCGTGAGGTTGCTGTCAAAGGTGATTCCTTATTAATTTTGTTTATTCATGCATCCAAGCACATCTTGTTTTTAATTTATCATAAATCCTTATTGTATGCATGTGGTATTGCATTTTCAGTCAACATATATATAGCATCCTCATGCATTCTATTTTATGCAATGTGTATCATTTAAAATTCAATGTACATTTTGTACTGTTCCATGTGTTGTTTATACTCTTCAGTTCAGTTACTTGGGTGGCCTTTGAGATGGAATTTCGTCTTTTTGTTTGTTTTTGGTTCATGACCAACACACTAGTAGCTATTTTCTAGTTTTCTTCTAATTTGAGTGTCAGGGTCTTGAGTTTCTATTTGGTGGGATTGTTTTGGTTCCAATCTTAATGATGAGAAATAAAAAAATTCCTTGATAGAAAGTAGTCCACAGAAAGCTATATGACCTTTCTCTTGGTCAGCCCTCAATAAAAGCATACTGTTGCTTTTGGCAAATCAATGAAGCAGACCCTTCTTTTGGCTAGTCAATAGCAGACCTTCAATTACATTAGATAGTTAAGTGAAGCTTCCAATTGGTCTTTTATATTTGCTAGATCAACATCCTAACTTCTGGTTAGTGCCAAATCAGAATTCGTAATACATGTTTGTCTCAATAGTCAAAATATTCTACATGGTTGTAAGTTTATACTTGGGTAGTTGGGTTTCAATGGAACTTTAATACATTCCCTAAATATTTAGACTTTGGGTGAAAGTACAGTTTAGTGTAGTTTTGAAGGACTCTCTTTGACATCCTCTTGCCATGCGTGCTGCTGTTTTTCCTTCATTTTCTCAGTTTTTCTCTGATTACTGGTGTGTCAGCCCTTAAGAAATTAAGAATGGAGCATGCCACATATTGTTAAATGTCAGTAAAAGTCTGTGTCTGGATGGCAATTATCTGGAACTTAGATTTTCTAACTGCCTTAACATCCAGTTAGGATTTTCATGATTTCTCTTCTTGGTATATTAACATTCACTTCATCTTACAGGCTTCTGGGACATGTATGATCCAGAAGGTTACTCTCTTTGGTTTTGCGATTACAAGTACAATGATGAAAACACTGTTTCATTCGTGACTTTGAACAAGGTGGGCGGTTTTCTGCAGCGGATGGATTTGGCTCGTAAATATGCGTTTGGGAAGATGTTGGTGATCGGGTCTGATCCTCCTTTCAAGGTGAAGGGCTTGTGGCTGTTCCGCGGGCAAGAAATTCCCCAGTTCATAATTGATGAGTGTTATGACATGGAACTGTATGATTGGTGTAAGGTTGATATAACTGATGAGGATCAAAAGGAGCGCGTGAATCAGATGATCGAAGATCATGAGCCTTTTGAGGGGCAGGCTTTGTTGGACGCCAAATGCTTCAAGTGATAAGACAAGGGTGTTTAAAGAGGTAGCTGTAACGTATCAGGGGTTCTTTACAGTGTTGCATTTCCGTTAATTGTGTTTCAGACATTATCTTTTGCTTGTCCTAGGGCTCTTCTGTGTGGCATTGATAGGATCTTGTTCGTATATGATAGAATGTCTGTTATATTAGGAATATCAATTGAATTACGTGCGATGAAGTTAATATTTATTTGCAACTTAAATGTTTTAGATTGTTTTAATTGCAAATCAACTGAATTGTGTCAGTTAGATTGTTTTAGATTGCTCAAACGGGTGTATTGGTGAAATTTTCAGTATCTCAATTTCTCAGTGAACACGAACATCAATATAAGAACGCATATTCATTAATATAGTAATTGAAATATTGATGAATATGCAAACATTAATCTGATAGAAAAGCAATAAATTAACTAAAACGCCAAGATTATTTATGTCGTTCGGCCAAATCTGTGCCGCTTCCGAAAAATTTAATTAGCTTGTAATGAAATAACTCCAGTTATTACTCTTGATGTAAAACTAAGAAATCTCCCAACACTTATTTATATACTGTACTGTAGTTTGTGGGTTACAAATTTGAGCCAAAAAAGGGAAAGAATGATGATAAACACCGGAGACAACTAGCACCCAGTCACCGGTTGCGAAATTCTTCCTCTTTTCTTCGTCCAATTGCATCATGCTCTTGGTTCCGCATTAGAAGATTTAACTGTCACAAACCTGATATAGTATCTTCATCAAATCAATGGACGAAAATAAAATGAAGTATGCTGGAGGCTAGAATTAATATGCAATCTTTAGTTAGAATGGACCCTAGAGGCTGATGAAATGAAATCATAAGTTACAAACATTGTGAAGTACCAACCACTTATTCAGTTATTTGGCGAACTGGTTGGTAATTCACCAATGGTTCCTTTACTTGTGGTAAAGATAGAACACATAAGATATAACTTTTCCTAAATATCACATTAAAATGTAAGGGAACTATTGCTTTGATCGATACAAATTTAAGCCAATTCAAATTCCAAGAAAGGACTCTAGAGCTAGGCTGATGAAATGAAATCATAAGGTATAAACATTGTGAATTACCAACCACTTATTCAGTTATTTGGCGAACTGGTTAGTAATTCACCAATGTTTATAGAACAATCATAAGATATAGTTTTTCCTTTCCTTTACGATAATATGTGACATTTTAGTGTGTATCGAAGCAATTGTTCTATCTTGAAATTAACGTTATTAGATAACCTAATACAAGTATACAACTACTATATACTTTTGAAACAATTAAGCACTTGAAGCAATAGTCCATACCGCCATACCGTCGACATGTTGCATAAGAACATCAGCTTGGATGAACTCAGACTTCACAAGTTAATTATGGTGCGTTGCTGTGAACAAGAAAGAGTTTCTATATTAATAAGCTGAAATTCTTTTCTTCTTTTTGGAATGAAAATATGTTAAAGCTGTAATTTGATAAGAGCAAAATTACAAAGAACTAAAAGAAGCAGAACTAATATATATTGGTGGACTCTGTAATTGAAAGCGTTGGTTGGATTAGAGTAAGAAGATAGAATGACTAAACAAGTAATAATATTTTAAAATGTGCACAACAACATAATCCAAACTTGCAAATTAGTTAATTGAAACCCAACAATAAAAATACCTGATTCAATTGTGATGTTTGGGATGTGAGATATCTTGGTCCACTCCTTCCCCACGTCCTTTTCGTAATCTCCTTCAAGAATTGTGCAATTCTTGATCTCCAAAGTACGCAGTGCTGTTATCTTGTGCACGAAGTCCGGCAGGCCTTTTAGCTTTGGGCAATCATAAATTCCCAAGGAAGAAAGGCGTGGCATTATTGTAATTTCAGAAGAATCCGTTATTACTCCTTCCCACTCCTCCCAATTCGGCATGCCGTCAATACGAAGACGTTTCAATTTGGGGAATAGAATTCCTCCCGAGATTGTTTCAATTTCTTCTTCTATCCCCAAAAATTCAACTCCCACCTTTTTCACATTATTCATCCGGACTATTTCCAGAATTTCAAGCGACGGCAATTTTCCAAGAGGAGACAAAACTTCACAAAATTTCCAATTACCAAGATCAACTCGTCTCAAATTGTGTAAAGACTTGATCCAATAGAGAGGCCAGGTGGTGCAATGGCAATTCAAAATGCCCAAACTTTCCAAATGTTGATGTGGTTGCAATGCCTTCAATATTTCTTCTTCACTTTTCCTTTGCTCTTCATTTCCTTCCTGGAACTCTAGTGTCAAATCAGAGAGGTGTTTTTTGTTCCCCAATTGTGCTTTCTCAACCTCACTCGCATCTTTCGCATTCCCCAACCTTCTTATCCAAAGGCTCCCCTGAAGCTGGTCCATGATTCCTAGATCTCTTAATTTCAATACTTCATCATCCTCCTCATCATCACCATGATCACATACAGGAAACTTGTCTAGTGCTTGTAGACTTTTCAAACTCCCAATCCCTTTTGGTAAGTACTTCAGCTTCCAACAACACCGAACATATAGATTCTTTAAGTTAATCAACTTTCCCATTGCCTTGGGTAGATTCTCAAGTTTCGAGCACCAAACGAAGACTAGAGTGTGTAGATTGAATAAATCACACACAGCATCCGGTAATTCTTTCAAATGCTCATTATGAGACAAATCCATATATCTCAAATGAATCAGTTCACCAATCTCTTTTGGAAGTTCACTGATGATGTTATGACTCAAATTTAAAGTCCTAAGGCATTTCATTTGCAAAATTGAACCAGGACTTATGGTTGTCATTCTTGAATGAAGGGCTGTGAAGCTACGCATACTTTTGCAATTGTAAAATGAAGTAGGAAATGAAAATGGACCCTCTGGTACCATTACTAAACTCAAATGACGAACCATTTCACCGGGTAGCTCCATTCTTTGATTAGCACCCTGAACCACTTTTGTAATCATGCATTCTTTTCGGGTAAGAAACTGCACAAAGTCATGCACAATATCATGCATTTTGCACCCATAAATGTTTCCCATATCATCTTGTCTAAGATCTTGAAACAAAGACCGCATTACTAAGCTCTCAAAATAACTTTGACCTATTCTTCTCTTTTCTTGGTTTTCCTTCCAATTGAGATAATCTTGTGACATCCACTGTTCAATCAAATTATTTTTGTTAAACATATGATCTTTGGGAAATATAGCACAATACAAAAAACAACGTTTGACTGCTGGGGCCAAATCATAATAACTTAGTAATAGTGGTTTGAAAACTTGTTCCTCAACTTCTTCTAATTCCCATATCTTACTATTCAAAACATCCAGCCATTCCTCTCTTGTTTTCTTATACCACACTAGACTACTTAAAGTTTTCACAATAAGAGGCAAACCTTTACACTTTTTTACAATTTCCTCACCAATAGCTCCAAACCCACTAGACTCATCTTCTTCTCTATTAAAAAATGCGATGCTATTGAACAATGCCAAACAATGTTTATCATTCAACTTGTCTAAATTGATCATGCTACTGGTTGCTCTCATCATTTTAGCAACCTCTTGTTTTCGTGTGGTCACCAATATTGTACTACCCTCGGCACAACTTTGCATTATTACCGGTAGTTTCAAATTTTCCCAATTTTTTTGGTCTTCGGTCCACACATCATCTAGGACAAGGAGTAACTTCTTATTCTCAACATGTGTCTTAATACATAGCAGTAGGGTTTCCAACTCATTTGAACTTTTTTGGGTTTCTTTTTCATCGAGACTTTCTATGATCGCTTTGGCAATCTTAATCTCATCAAAAGGGTCCGAGACACAAACCCATACTTTCTTGTGAAAATGGGCCGTAACCTTTTCATCGTTATAGGCTAGTTGGGTAAGAATTGTTTTTCCCATCCCTCCCATCCCTACAATAGGGATGACAAGGAACCTCCCCCCTTCTTGGCTACTCTCCCTCAACAACTTGCTCAACAAAATCTCTTTTTCTTCTTCTCGCCCAAATATCGTAGATATATCGACCAAAGAAGTTGTTTTCTGCCTTTGAATAAGCTGCTCATCAGGGCCACGGTTTGTCGATTGATGAAAGTCATACTTTTCTCTTTCAGCTGTAAGAATTTATGGACTTATCAATACTCAATAAGAAATGCAACAACTTAACTACATATATTGCAGAATAAGTAATTGGACAATGTTATTCTATTCTAGTTAACTTACCTTATTCATGGTGGATACACTTTATATTTTGGCCATTATTTGTATCATAAGTAATCCTACTTGTACATGGAATAAGTCTATTAGGCCTATATTGATTAGGACTAGGAATCCTTTATGGGAGGTACTTAGTCCTGTAAATGCCTATATAAAGAGACTTTGGTCCCTGCTCTAGCAATCACAAGTACTACATTATTCTCTGCCACATTGTGAGATTGCCTAAAGGATTGCTCAGAGGAGAAGCACCAAGTTCGACCATGTCTACGACAGGTTAGTGTTCGTATTCTTAAACTTGAGTACAACATGCTTATCTAGAATTAAGTTTACATTTGGTATCAGAGCCATTGTGCTCAATTAAGAATCAAATTTTGTTTTGATCCAAAAGGGGGGGAAATTACTTCTAAATCCCCAATTACTTCCAAATCCAATATTAGGGTTCTTCGTTTTTTTTTTATTTCAATCAATATTTTTCCGCCTAAATTCTTTATCAAAGCTTGTTGAAATCATAATTCGAAGGGCTCTGTTATTGTTAATTTGTCTTCGATTCATCACTAGAAATTTCATATTCATCTGTATTAAGGTACACAATCCTAATTGCATTCTCCTATGAACTTTATACTCTGTAATGCCTAAATTTTCTGCATAAATTCTATAGCCTTGTTGAGGCATATATGAGACTGTTTGCAGGGATTGATTGTGTTTGTGTTTACTTTGAGTTTTTTCGATCCTGGTTTATATGTGTGCTGTATTGTTTGCCTTTATTTTTGTCTCCCAATTCATTGTATAACAAAACAGCATCGAAAACCTTTATAAAACTCATATAAGATGCTTTAAATAATTTTTTTTTTCTTAGTCCAGTTCAATTAAATACTTCCAACATATCATATTGTCGATAGCAATTTTATGTAAAAGCCTTTAATTGAGCATGAGTATTGGACTAAAATCTTATGATATTGATTCTAAAAACAAGGAATCCTTGCTCCCCATAGGAGGTTTTAAATGATTATTGTTTATAGAATCAATGTCAGCATACAACAAGCTTTGAAACTTGCATTCTGTGGTTGTTGGAACTGTTCTTCTTGCCACTCTAGGTGTTGACATGTTCTGATTAACCTACTGTTGAGTTTTGAGTTTTGGGTGTATGATTCAGTAGTGTCAATTGTCCTTTTGCCACTCTAGGTAAGGCTGACACGATTAATATACATTGGGGCTCTTCATTAAAATGCCTAGTACATTTTATATCTTTAAGGAACTGTTAATGTTACTATTAATGAGCAATTGAATATTTCATAAGTGTTAGTACACTTGAACTCCTACATTATATTTTAAAACTAAAATCAGGGTGAAGATCTATTACTAGGTCCCTGTGTTTGCGGCATATAGATATATGGTTGATATACTTTTATGAATTTGTATAATGTGCCTTGAAATGATGGTTATGTGCTTTATCTTTTGTTATATTGCTGTAATAAAATTTAAAATATATATATATATATATATATAGAACATATAAATTAATTAATTATCTTTTGGGCTTCATACTTTTCCAAAAGATGATGGCAGGCCCAAAACTTCTTATACAGTCCATTTTGACCGTTCTTCATTCAAACGGCCAAATCCCCAATGTTGATTGTTCTTCCCTTCACGGACAAAACTCTCAGTCTTCATATTTCCATTCCAAGTTTTTCTGGGTTCTTTGACTGTGATTTCAATTTCAAATTTTCCGGCCTGAGTTTTTCAAAATTTCTTGTTGAAATCATGGTCGATTAACCTAATTGCTGTATTTGAGTATTGGACCTGTCATCATTCGATGAAATTGCTGAGAACAAAATTGATTTCTGGTACGCTCCTGCATTTAGGTTTTTCTTTGCAATTTTAAATTCAGTTTCTTAGCCTTATTGAGGCCGATAAATTGTGACTGTTGTTTGTGTTTCATGTGTTCTTGTTCTTTGTTTGCTTAAAGACTTTGCTGAGCATTGTTTTGATTGCTGTGTGTTTTTTCTTAATCTCCCAAATCCTTGTAAAACACCTTGTCAGTAATCGATGTTTAACAAGACTCGAAATACAACAAACTCTCTTGGTCCAATTTAATTAAAATTCTTTAAATTGTTTTGTCAATAGCAATTATAATGGATTTCGACTTTATATATATATATTCTGTGTGTGTATATATATGAAATAAAAAAAAAAATAAAAAAACTACTGATTCTTATATTAATGACTAATATTTGTCATCATGCCTTAGTTTGGTTTTTCTTCCTATTGGTATATATATATACACGTTTTGGTATATACATATGTATAAGGCCTATATATAATTAATAGATATGAATGCCTATATAATTACCAAATTTTGAAGAAGAGAGTTCATAATCATGTTGTTTATGCCATGGCATGTTGGTTTGATTAATTGTTTTCTGAAATATCTTACCCAGATCAAAATCTTAATTGATTAGTTTAAACCATATGCATTTACGGAATATCTATGTCTTTGTTGGTTTCCTTGGTTAATTAATCCACATCAAGTCTTATGTTTTTAGCATTATATCAATCCATTGTAGATGTAGAGTTAGCTAGCCTTGATATCAATGTACCAAAGGCCCCAATATTTTATTAATATGCTGTGAATTGAAACTTTGCTAATTGAGTTTACTATAGTAATATTGTTTAAGCATTTAGCTAGATAATAATGAGGTTTAATTAAGCATCATGACTGTTAATTTGCTAAGTTTTGTTATAGAAGTCTGACTTGTTTAATTTGTTAAAATATTGGCTATCATTATATTATAAGTTAATTGTTTTGTTTCCATAATTTCTATAACGTATGCCATATACACATATGTACATGCATGCTTATACCTTGTGCTATCAAAATTATGCATTTACTAGGCCGCTAAAGCTTTTGATCATTTTGACTATCCAAAATTCCAATGAAATCATTATTAAGGGATTGGAAAAGATTTCTGTAAATCAAAAGTTTTTCCTTAACATGTTGCATATTAGTTAAGTACTGGGATGGTTATAAGAATCACGAAATTGCTGTTTTTGTAAAGGTGGAAGCACAAAATGCATGGTTCAGTACTTAGCCTTTTTTGAGCGACTTTTTGCAAGTTTAAACCTCAATTTGCTTTTAAAATTTAGATTCATCAACTCACTTATTGACTACTTAAGATGTTGTCTATACAGTTTTGATTGGAGTCCAAAATATGTGTCATATGCTTGTGTATTTTTAATATTATTGGTAGTTAAGGATAATTTTGTGGCATTTTATTTTGAATTGATTCCAAGAAAAATATATGCTAAGTGGTCTTTTGACATAAATACCCAAGGGAACGTCGAAGGTGGTATTGAGGTATGCACTTTTAATTTTCTGTGTGTGAAACTGTGAATATGTCAAGTCTAGCATGAAAATTGCCATTGTATGATTTTAGGACTCATTTATTTATCCCAAGAAAAATTTGAAAGTCAAAACTATTGTCCTCTTTTCTTTGGTTCTTAAAAGGGGGGAAACAGATTTTATCTTCTTTTATTCAGTTTTTAAAGAGGGGAAGAAAATCATTAATTGAAAGTTTCCGAGTTCCATAAGAAATTAGTTCAGTTTTTGGTATATGTATATGATAGGTGACTATAAGTTATTCTTCAATTTGATTTTTGCATATGCTTTGAATGAAAGTAATTGCTAGTTGACTTTTGATTTGGTTATTATAGGCATTGATATGGAATAATCATAATTACAGAAATATAGTTTGGCCTGAAAGATTGCTTTTATTCAATTGTGATTTCGTTACTCATTGTTTGAGCATTTCATCAAACTTCATATATGGCATTTTATACAAGGTCTATGATCTAAGTTATTGTCTTCATTTTTATTTGGGTGTTCTTTGCGATTTTATTTGGGTTGCATGGCCCTATTAGTATTGATCACTTATAATTAAGTGTGTGTTTTCAAAAGGTTAGACTTTAATTATAATTTTCAGTTTAAGGTTGATAGAAATTCAATACTGTTTGTATGTTCTAGACATGGTAGACAAACTGCATTGCTATCATATGCTCGACATAGTGTATCAATTGATTAATCTTTATGTTATTGACTATGTGCTAAAGTGTGTAGTTATTAAGTGGTTCTAGCTTGCCTATGTATGGGTAATTAAATTTGTGCCTTGTCCTGATTATTGGGACAATTAGTTAACCTTTTTGTTTCTAAAGTACCTGTGGTTATGCTTGTTCCCACGTCAACTATCATAATTTGAATTTGAGATAAGAACAAAGTATGTGTTCCAGCATGTAGACCTTATTAGGTATGAAAGGATTGATTGGCAATTCAATATATGTTCATATCGGCTATATGTGCAGTGTTAATCTTCTTGTTAAATATTATATTGAAGACTTCATTGATCAATAATTATCCTTGTTGCTGGATGAATTAAAAACGTAAATGCTTTTGTACTTTTAAAATTATATCTTTCAGTTTATACTTTAGGCTTATATATCAATTTTCAGTTAAATGCTAATGTTTAAGTGTTGATATATTTATTGACTATATCTTTCTTGCTTATGCTTCTTTTATGTGCATATGAGAAAGCTTTTGTGCTACATTGTGTGTTCAATGAAATTGCATGTATAACTATTTTCAGATATATGCATTAGACATGCATGTTGTAGTGATATTCATTACAATTTAGAAGCATGTATTAGGTGAACCTCATTGATGAAATTGGTCAATTTGTCCTACAATGCACTGTTCTTCTTCATGATTAATTAACTTGTTAAACTTGACATCTTTCATGCTATTTTCGGTAACTTGTGTAATACATGTTCTAGACTTCTAGCAAACTTTATGCACTTGAACAGTGGGAGCAAATTATTAGGATTACTTATTGGTAATTTTAGTTTTCCTAACGAAGTTTTCTAGCTTGTGTGTCTATTTGATCAAAGAGTTTCTATTCACAATAATTTTGCGAGAGTTGTTGCTACATTTATTTTATATGTACTCCGCACTTCATTGATCATCAAGTCTGATGCTACTATTGAGTTAAGAGTGGTGTCTGCAAAAAAAAAAAAAAAAAAAAAAAAATTACATATTTCTTGAACTTTTGTGACACAGCTGAATTTAGTTTCAAGTTTTGGTTTAAAGATTTTGGGCATACTGGCATATCTTGAATTAGTGGGAGTAAAATTGGCTTTAATTTTTGGCTGCAGTTAAAACGTACTATTTTGTGCTCATACATTAATTACCTATTCAGATTATAATATATGCTTTAGGTTTTATATGTTCATAACATTAACCTTTTGAAGTTCCTATTCAGTGCTTTATTTCAGCAAGTTTGACTTAGGTTATTGTGTTCTGCATATTATTAATTTACTCGAGTAATAAAGTTCTTTTCAGTACTTCAGCATTATTTGCAGATATACATGCACATATTAATCAAACTTGAATTAGCTTCATTGGAAGCATTATGTTCTAGATTCTGTTTTGTCAGGATCCTACAGTTGGACCTCATTGTGCTCATACAGTTTAATTTTAAGAGCATATATATTTATATATTTTCATGTACACTTAATCATAAATTGACTGAGTTTGAGGTTAAGCTTGAATTTTATGACTTGTCCATGCGCGCACTTCATAATTACTAAATCTGATGGAGTAGTATTCTTGTTGCTTTGAGCATTGATAGTCCAAGTGGGAGAATGTAAGAATTTATGGACTTATCAATACTCAATAAGAAATGCAACAACTTAACTACATATATTGCAGAATAAGTAATTGGACAATGTTATTCTATTCTAGTTAACTTACCTTATTCATGGTGGATACACTTTATATTTTGGCCATTATTTGTATCATAAGTAATCCTACTTGTACATGGAATAAGTCTATTAGGCCTATATTGATTAGGACTAGGAATCCTTTATGGGAGGTACTTAGTCCTGTAAATGCCTATATAAAGAGACTTTGGTCCCTGCTCTAGCAATCACAAGTACTACATTATTCTCTGCCACATTGTGAGATTGCCTAAAGAATTGCTCAGAGGAGAAGCACCAAGTTCGACCATGTCTACGACAGGTTAGTGTTCGTATTCTTAAACTTGAGTACAACATGCTTATCTAGAATTAAGTTTACATCAGCAGCAATCAAAGTCAACTTCTCATTCAATTCCTTTATCCTTCTAGCAATGTTATGATGATGAATAGCCTTGTTGACTTGGCCAAAACAAAAGCAATCAGATGGAATGGGGAAACATACCTTCTTCAAGATCATGGCCACAAAAGCATTTTCACCTTCCTCCTCTTGCTTCTCCTCCACTTGTTGTCTGAGAATTTCAGTGTTCCACTCATCGAGCACGTCGTCCATCTCGTACGACACATCTTTCAGCTTCTCCAACCAGTCTCTCACGCTGGCCTTCGTCACTTGTTTCTTCTCTGCATCCTCAAGCACTGCTTGGATGGCTTTGAGCTTGCTGCTGAAACTTTTGACGTCTTTCTCAGCATTCAATACCAGTGTCACCTTCTCTTTTGTGTATTCATAAACTACTAAACCCAGCTGCTCCAGAAGCACGGAGATGAGTGCATCAGCCATTTTTTGAAGTCAGAACTTTGTTATAATTGAAAGAGAAGAACAAAAAGAAGAAGATAGAAGAAGAGAGAAATATGAACTACGATATGTGGGATGACTGTGTTAACTCCCTTCTACTAAGATAAGTTGAAATTAGTATATTAGATAAGATAGGGACTCTTGGAGCCAAGGAACCTGCCTCAATTATTTGTTCAACAATTTTATTTAAAAAGAGAGCATTATGATTATTCCTCTTAATTAACAATGGCAGGGAGGAAGAAACTAGAACCACAGGACTTAAAAAGCCACTGCACATTGTTCTGCTCTGCACAAAAGTAATTTCATAAGTCCTACCTAATTGTATAAAGGTTTCGTAACTTTCTTTATTCTTGCAAGTTGCAAGTTTCGTTCATTTATAAAAAAATGACCTCCAAGTTTGACAAAAAAAAAAACACCAACGACGACAAATATTAATTTTTGATTCAGAATTAATTAAGTTTTCTGTATCATACAAGGATGTATAATTCAGAAGGAAAAAAAAATTACAAGTTGGTTAGTTTGCTCACCAAATGTATCATTATAATAATCATGGTGTATGTATATGCATCATGTTGCTAATTTTACTCAACTAGTCAACTTGCATGTTTAATGTGAATGTGATCTGGCCATCTGGGATGCATCAAATTAAGAGTAAACAAAGGCACAAAGCTAATATATATTGTTAGTCAAACAAAGCTTAATATATTAGTTTACTATAAATGATTAATTAGTGACAGGTTAATTGGTTGTATTCCTTGCCATGAAAGTTTCCTGGAATATGTAGGCTGGATAGGTGCAGAAGTTTAAAGAAAGACCAACTCGAAATACAAAATTTGAAGGTCAGAGGTTATGTGTTGTTTAAATAATTGGGTGATGTGAAGCACGTGTGGACTTTAGATTTGGATCCTTTAAGATTAAAAGCTTAAGTATGTTAGGAGAGGATCCGGATCCGGATCCGTGGACTTTTACACGTGAAAGATTATGCTCTGATATGATGATAAAATAATTTGAACGTCACAACCAAAACTAATTGTCTATAGTTGAAAAGGCTCAAAGCCTTATAAACACATTTGCAATATCTCCATTTTCCAAAGTGAGACAACACTCCACATTCTCATACTGTTAAATTAATTAACACCATAAAAATTTGGACTAATTACAAATAACCCCCCGAACTATGGGGTCATTTTCACTTTGATACCCAACTATCAAATTTTGTCGTTTTCATTCAACTTACTTCCGTTAGACGTTTTCATACCCGGGGTTAAAAATCCTGTTACAAAAATCTGTTAGTTGCTTATGTGTCAGTTAACTGCTGAGTTGGCAGTTAGTTAGCTTATGTGTCAGTTAACTGCTGAGTTGGCAGTTAGTTTGCTGAGTTGGCAGTTAGTTTGCTGAGTTGGCAGTTAACTGCTGAGTTGGCAGTTAACTGCTGAGTTGGCAGTTAACTGATGATGTGGCACTGCCACATGGATATAAATAAAAAAAAATCTTGAAAACTTAAAAAAAAAAAAAAACTAAAATATGATTTGATATTTTTTTTTGCATAGTAAAATTTAAGATTTGATAGAAAACAAACATACACACGTACAATTGTTAGAACCTTTTTAACAGAAGTTCATCTCATGTTGCAAAATTCACGCCCCAATCCTTATTGCATTGGCAAGAAACATAGAACATCATAGTGGCAGCCATTAGCAAAGAAAAAAAAATTCATCATAGAAGCAAAAACCCCTCTTTCTTTCTATAATTCTCAATTGCAGACAGATAACCCAAATTCCCAAAACTGCAGAAACAAAAACCCTTTCCCATCCCAGTCGACCAATTGTTGTTCTCACCGCATTTCGTACGCCGACCTTGGCTTACATGGCAGAAATCTCAGATATATAAATAATTGCTACTGCTATATCACCATTTTTAAGAAACTATAGATCTACAAGTCAACACAGGGGTGGTTCAAATTCATCTTCTGATTTCAACTTTGAAAACTCATATCAAAAGCTCTTTAACGCAGAAAATTATCTACCCAAAAACAAAAATCATGGACGAGATCAAAATCAAACCAAATTAAATTATGCCTGGCTCCAAGCGATGCTCACTCGGTAGCCCGCCCCAACTCGCCGGGTTGACTCCAGATCTGAAGCAGCGAGTCATAACCTGCCTCAAAGCTCTACGACGGCGGCGTTTGCATCATCTATTTTGAAGTCGTTAATGGACACGCTGGCGATCGAGTAGGTCTCCAACTCGCAGATCGGCTAGTTGCTGTGCCTTGCCGCCGTAATCGAAGTATGCAACTATGCATCGATCTGAATTGAAGTTTTGGGTATGTTTAGGTGAAGAGAGTACAGAGGAAAAGGTTTAGGATTTTGATGATAGAGACAAGTTGCAGAGAGAGGGAGTTGAGTTTCGCTTGTTAGGCCAATGGCTTAAAGAAGAGGAGACTGATTGCCCAAAAAAAGAAGAGAGGAGAATGATCTCTACTCTTCAGTTCTCCACTGTGTGCGCGACTTCGAGAGAGTGTGACTGATAGAGAGAGAGAGAGAGAAGAAAGTAGCAGCAATGAAGACAAAAGAATGAGAAAATTTTGAGTGAATTAAAAATTAAAAATTTTGCTGTAATTTTTTATCTATGTGGCAGTGCCACATCATCAGTTAACCGCCAACTCAGCAGTTAACTGATACATAAGCAACTAACAGATTTTTGTAATGGGATTTTTAACCCCGGGTATAAAAACGTCTAACGAAAGTAGTTGAAGTATGAAAACGACAAAATTTAATAGTTAGGTATCAAAGTGAAAATGACCTCATAGTTCAGAGGGTTATTTGTAATTAATCCTAAAAATTTACAGAGCAAGCTGAATATAAAGTTCACTTCCAGTTTATCATGCTTCAATGAATGAGATCCAAGATAATATCATTAATCTCTTGAGATTTAAGAACTTCAACTGTTTGCGTAGTAGGTAGGAGAACAAGCGAACAACAGATTGTTATTTAATACAGATTTCTGCAACCTCTAGTTCTAAGAAGTTTGGAGCAGGATATACAAGATCCTGAATCCCGATCACTGACTGATCATTTTCATGATATAACAGAACATATATAATTCTACAACACCCCCAAGTACTCAGATATTATGACGTATTGAGACATCAGATTCTCTCAAAAACAAGAAGAAACACAGCTCAATTTATAGCAGAATCCATTTAACAAGCAGAGAATAAATTTAGAATTTAGACAGAGCTCACACACGTACTCTTTCTGAGTTACAAAACTGAAACAGCATATGAAAATTGTTACTAAGGGGGCTTGAAGCGAGATAAAGGAGTAAAGGGTGTGTTGGAATCAACTATTTTCTTATTCAGTCACCTCCTATATGCTTGAAATACATGATTTGTGGAGGTATAATTTGTATTTATTGAACAAGTTAGATTTATTGCGATAATAAAAATAATAGAAAAATGAAGGGAATGGTTGAAAAATTATGACATATACAATGTATTTATGTGACATACCGAGTTAAAGAAAGCAAGTAATCAATAAGTTGAAGAAAGCTTTTAGAATCTTTAGAATCATCTCACCTGCAACAAAAGCTGTAATAGCTGCTGATCGATAGATTGTAATTTTTTTTTTGAGAAACAAATTTTATTGATCAAAATAAGAAACTATTCTCTTATAGTCGTATGTTTACTTTCATTCAGGCTACTTGCAAGTTACTCCATCTTTCGTAAGAAAGTAACTATTGAAGTGATATATATGTACTGAAGGTTCCCTATTGGACGATAACAGATGGATCATTCTGTCCAATATTCCAAGCATGCCCCATAATCTGAGTATCAAATATTTGAAGTATATATATCAAGCTGTATCGAAGTTCAGGTCTTATTCAACCCAATTATTGGAGACGGAGCATTTGCTTGGTCCTATATGGTAAAATGGTCCAAGTTCCCTTACCATTCTTAGCAAAACGTACCACTCCAACATGTTGTCAACTTGTCATGAGCCTCGGCTGCACTCTATGCATCTGCTTTATCATCAATAGTCCAACCATGGAATAGTGCAATTTCAATGACAAAAACTAAAGACAGTGACTACTAATTACTGCAATCAGAAATTTGCTTCACTAATCTATATCACTATCCATGGGTTTTACAAAGGATTTCTTGCTTACATTTAAAAACCAACATATATATTGGTTCATGACCAACAAACTAGTAACTATTTTCTAGTGTTCTAGCTTCTAATTTGAGTGTCAGGGTCTTGTGCTTCATTTAGTGGGATTGTTTTGGTTCCAATCTCTTTGATGAGAAATAAAAATTTCCTTGATAGAAAGTAGTCCACAGAAATCTGTATGGTCTTTCTCTTGGTTAGCCCTCGATAAAAGCGTACCATTGCTTTCAAATCAATAGCAGACCTTCAATTACAGTAGATAATTAACTGCAGCTTCCATTGGTCTTTTATATTTGCAATATCAACATCCTAACTTCTGGTTAGTGCCAAATCAGAATACGTAATACATGTTTGTCTCAATAGTCAAAATATTCTACATGGTTATAAGTTTATACTTGGGTAGTTGGGTTTCAATGGAACTTTAATGCATTCCCAAAATATTAAAACTTAGGGTGAAAGTACAATTTACCGTAGCTTTAAAGGACTCTCTTTGACATCCTCTTGCCTTTCCTGCTGCTGTTTTTCCTTCATTTTCTCAGTTTTTCTCTGATTACTGGTGTGACAGCTTTTGAACTTAAGAAATTAAGAATGGAGCATGCCACATATTGTTAAATGTCAGTAAAAGCCTGTGTCTGGATGGCAATTATCTGGAACTTACATTTTCATTATTTCTCGATCTTCTTGGTATATTAACATTCACTTCATCTTACAGGCTTCTGGGACATGTATGATCCAGAAGGTTACTCTCTTTGGTTTTGCGATTACAAGTACAATGATGAAAACACTGTTTCATTCGTGACTTTGAACAAGGTGGGCGGTTTTCTGCAGCGGATGGATTTGGCTCATAAATATGCATTTGGGAAGATGTTGGTGATCGGGTCTGATCCTCCTTTCAAGGTGAAGGGCTTGTGGCTGTTCCGCGGGCAAGAAATTCCCCAGTTCATAATTGATGAGTGTTATGACATGGAACTGTACGATTGGTGCAAGGTTGATATCACTGATGAGGATCAAAAGGAGCGCGTGAATCAGATGATTGAAGATCATGAGCCTTTTGAGGGGCAGGCTTTGTTGGACGCCAAATGCTTCAAGTGATAAGACAATGGTATTCAAAGAGGCAGGGGTTTCAGACATTATCTTTTGCTCGTCCTAGCGCTCTAATGTATGACATTGATAGGATGTTGTATTTTTGTTCTTATATGATAGAATGTCTGTTATATTAGGAATTTCAATTGATTTACCTGCGATGAAGTTAATATTTATTTGCTTATATCAATTGAATTACCTGTGAAATTTTGACGTTTGAGTATCTCAATTTCTCAGTGAACACGAACATCAATATCTCAAATTCTCAATTACCATTAAGATATTGATGAATATGCAAACATTAATCTGGTAGAGGGGGTATAGCTAGCAATCACAATACTTCAACAAATCAAAGGAGGCCACCTAGTATGCTTGGGAGACTCATGGAAGGATTGAAATGTGATGCCTTCGGGTTTGACTTCAGAGTTGACCATGTGGGCCCGGTTGACTTTGGTTGACTTTTTGGTTTCTTGGTCGTGACTCCGAATCTTTGAGGTGCTTCACTTCCGATACATGACTTGAATGATTCTTGATGCTTGAAAGTCACAGTTGACTTTTGTCCTTTTCTCGAAAGTGCTCCAATTAGTCCCGAAATGCATCATTTTGCTCCATGTTTTCATTTCTCGCATAAGAACCTATAATCATGAGCAAGTAAGGATAAGTAACATTATTAGACTTCTAGACAAGCATAATTCAAGCAAATGAGAAGTTCTTTGTACATAAAATATGTACAAATCAGTTTACCCAAGTGATACTATTGAGCATTAATGATAAGGTTGGGCCTGGTATGATCTGGTCTTATAGACTAATCTAAGGTAAACGTGCTTGGATGAGTTGGGCCTCTACCCAAGTTGCATCCTCGATAGGCCCATTGAATTAGCCATTTGGTCACATACTTGTTGTGTTTCTTTTTTCTTTTTCTTTTTCGATCAATCACACGCTTCAAATCTTTCATTCAAGTAGGAGGAGTTACAAGTAGGATAGCAATACAATACATGAGCCATTAGTACCTACTTCTAACTAAACAGATCAAAGACCCGACACACCTACCAATTAAAATTACTAAGAGGAGCTACATCTCCGGTACACCATGAGGCAAAAGATAGCCAAAGGCCGGCAACGGGCCAATAAATGGTTAGAGCCAACGCCGGCATACAAAGTGAGAGATTTCAAGGACCTTTGAGTCTTTGACATTATTTGAAATCGAGGACCTTTGACAATCAACAATTGATAATGTAGTTTCTTGCCTCACATAGCTGAGCTGAGCAAACATTCGCTTCTTCCATGTTGTTGGTGTGGTTAGGCGGCTGAAGTCCCCGAGTACTCGACAATTCGACATTGACCAAACTTGGACTGAAGAAGATGTTTACAGGAAAAATGGTATATACATCATGTGTTTAGACTATGGTACATTAACTGGTCATGTTGGTATTACATTGGTGTATGAAATTTTTTCAGATAAAGGAAGTGAAGGAGGTGAGCCTGTCAGCAAATCAAGACATGTTAGAGATGAAGAGGATGGCATGGAAAGTTGAAGGGGATAACAAAGAGGCTATCCCAGTTAGAGGGGGACCTGTAAATAATTCAACTCTTGTTGTTGATCGAGCTTGGACCTATGGAGATACGCACTTTCTTGCTGAAATTTTAGTTAATGAATTTTGTCATATATCTTGTTATAATTTTACAGGATGGCTGTTACAACTTTATCCATTAATTGGACTCATGATGATAACAAACTCCTGTTACAACTTTATTTTGTTACAATGTTAATGGATCCCATTCGATTTAACCTAAATCCAAATTTGAATAATTTCATGCGTGACTTTTAGAAGCCGAAGCAGCACAAGTGGAGTCTCTCATTCCGTAGATTGACGCCATCGGAACAATAATTCTGTTTCAAATACACAATCACTACAAGTTATGCGTACTGATGATTACAAGAGAATAGAGAAAAGATGATAAGTAGCAAGATAATGTGGTACATATATGGTCTTTGCTGTGTTAGGTGAAACGGAAATTGGACAGAAAGAGAAGCCTTTGACTTTGGTGAAAGAGAACCAAGGACAGGGTCTAACGATTCGTATTTTGGATGATGATTGAGGATCAAACGTCAGAAGAAATTTCCTTGTCGAATGCTTTGTGCAATTAATAAGGTACTCGTTAAAGTCTCTATCTCCTGACATTTCCTTATGGTTAAATGCCATGACCATGCCAAAACCTATTTTCCCTTCAATTTTCGAGGGAACTGCTCGATCTTTTATGTGTGAATAAATTCATTTGCATACAGAAAAATGATATACCTTATCAATTCAATACGATGGCCTCAAAATAGGACATACATACGTAACCATTGGTGCTTTACTCTGTCAGAATACAAGAAGATGCAAGCTAAAATTTCAATATGAAAGTACGTATCTCCATGGGTCCAAGCTCCACAACAAGAGTGGAACTATTGACAGGGCCGCCTCTAACTGGCGTAGGTTCTTCTCCACTGGAACCCTCGACTTTCCATGTCATCCTCTTCATCTCTGACTTGTCTTGGTTTGCTGACAAGCTCACTTCTTTTAACTCCTTTATCTGAAAGTTCAACCACCAACAGAGTACGTAAACAATCACCAACAAGACCAATTAATTAATCTTATCATCCTAATAATCGAAGTACCAAGTACATACTGTTTTTTGTGCAAACATCTTCTTCAGTTCAACTTTGGCCAATGTTGAATATTGAGGAGCTTCAGCAGCCTAACCAAATCAACAGCATGGAAGAAGTGAATGCAAAGTAGGGAAACAAAAAACTAATTTTATCAAAGCAGTCGTGTTAACAGTTGAGATCATAACACATTATTACTCGGCTCATTTCGATTACCTCATATAGATGTGCTAAACGGAGTAGTACACTTCCACCATCCAACTCCTGCAAAAATGAAGTGTGTGAGAGAGAGAACTACAAGCACTCAATTCATTCTACAGCGATTTACAGTCACCTGAAGAGTAATCAAAGCAGCATTGGGAGGCAAGCTGTAACTCGAATCCATAACAGAGGCTTTCGTCAAATGAGATGCAGTCCAATTCTCCAATTTCTAAACAGGCAATAAATTATCAGAACAAGTGCGATGATGCTTTAGCAGAAATCTGTAATGATGTTCAAGTCATATATACCTCATGGGTGAAAGCTAAAATAAGTGGTGACTGGTGAGTAAACTTCTTGGCCAGTTGTTCGACGCCATTGGGCACCATCCCCTAACTGGTTTATGCTCATATAATAATTTCCTCGAACCTGGAAAAGTGTATGAAACAGGATGACGAGAAATCATAAAGTATAGCAAAAACATTCTGTCCAATGCTTATGATAAAAAAGAAACTAGAATTCAAATTAGGAAAAAATGTTGGTGTGTACCTTTAGTCCTTGACATGTATTGTTGACGCACACTGTTTCATCAAGGGCTTCACCCACCCCTCTACCATCATCGTTGAGTATACGCCTTGAGTTTAAAACAGGGAGAATTATTAGATTGACAATAAAGGAATTACTTGACCTGAAATGCTGATAACCAGTGAGCCAAAATCGAACCTGTGTAGCATCAGTTCTACTTCTCCGTCCTGAATGCTGGATCCTCCAGTGGCACGATCAACCAATACTGAGAACTCAGATTTCTTATCCGAAGTAAAGATTCCAAGATTTAGCTGAAAAGGAAGATGACTACCATTTAAAAAAAAAACAACGAGAATGGGTTGGAACATTCTCAGTCTATTCTTAGAATGTGTGTATGTATATGTTTTACATATAAAATCATGCTCAATAGTGTTGAGAAAATTACTGGATAGTAGTTTCCTGCAACAGGTTGATTAACCGAAAGGTTCCAGTCTGGTCTATAATCTCGTATCTGTAAAACCATGATTTAAGCATTACTACGAATTTACGAACTCATAGGACATAAAAATAATATATTAAAAATTATTGGTAAACTGACAAACTTCATCATCTAGAGTTTCCTGTAGAATACTTATATTGGATTAGAAACTCATTAGTGGAGTTACCCTTTCAATGAAATCCCTCCCATTGGAATCGGTGTAAAACACCTTGTTTGTCTCCATGTTTGCTGTCATTCGTGTGATGACCTCTTTACCAACACCATCGTCTGTAGGAATTGGACCAATCTTCAAAATAAAATTATGTCAGAGCTCAAGAAATTAAGTCTAGCTCGGAAGATGAAACTTTATTGCTTCTCCTCCAGTACGTAAATAAAGCATTCACCAGCCTTATGAAATATGGACAGTTGCACCAGAAATAAAATGAGAGGTATATCACTTACAGTGTATTCAATTTCGGCATGCTCTTTGTCTCTGTAAAGTCTAGTGACCTATAACAAATGCAAGCCTTCATTTAGTAAAATGTTATTGATATCAACATAAGCCAATGGGGTGAATCTAACACCCCATTTACAATGGAGACGCAACACTCGCTATATGTCCACCATTTATAAAGTGAAGTTCATTACCACTTCTGCATTATGTTTAATCACCAAATGATGTATCTAGCTTGGGATGTAGAAACTCACATAAACAAATTACATAACTTATTTAAGGTTCTCAGATAGACAGATACAAAAACAGTTCCAACCGCAGAAAGTAATTTGACAATATGCCAAACCTGATAGATCCAGGAATTGAACTGTTGGTGAAGTTCATCAACTAGAGGTCCACGAAAGACCTTCAAGGGTACCTGTAAAACGAATAAAATACTCTTGGTACCAATACTTTTATATGGAAGAACTATGTGTTGGTAGTATTGTGTATTAGCTTCATATTGTTATTGGTGTTAAATTGTTATGAAATCTTCCCAATGATGTGCTAAAACATGCTATTGGCCAAAACATTAAAAGCTAATGCATGCTAACACCAAACATATCATATGAACAAATATTGCTCTAAATTTGGAAACTTTAGTATGCTGTGAGTTAAGACATGGTACACAAATGAGGAAAAAAAAAGTAGAAGAAGAAGGTTACAAGTAGTGCACACCAAAAATATTCTCTCACGTACAATTCTTTTCTTATATATGGAAACTCCCCGTTCATTAAAGTTTAGAAAGCACATGGTAATATGCTAAAAGAGGCTTACTGATCTTGACACAACCATTGGAGGGGCGCCATTAGGCCGGAATATATATGCACCCGAAGCCTGCTGCATAGATCATATACTTTTCTATATCAGTTCATGAAGCACTTCAATGACTTGAATTACAGAATTAAGTAAATCAGAATACTAGCACAGAGATTGGACACCTGGGAATCGATATCACCTGTGCTTGAACCATACCAAAGGTAGCTCTGCTGTATTGGTACATCAACCTGGCAATATAGGATCGTTACATAAAGTTGATGTAAACTTCTACCACATCCTTCTTAAATAAATTAACAAGTAAACCGGCCCACTCATTTTCATGCAGATAAATATGCAAGTTTGTTCTTCTTTTCCCTACAAAATGTTTGGTAAACCCACCAATGTCTAGTTACATATGTATACCAATACTTTGTGAAATACTTTTATAGTGCCGACTGACGAAATAGCAATACTCTGATTTCAAAATATGAACCTTCCCTAGGAGAAAGGCTTTTTGCAATACAGAGCAGAAAAATGAAAATGAAAAGTAAAAAGAGCCCTCTAAAACATGTACAGTAAGTAAATGAGGAATAAGACTGATTGTGCAAGGCTACTGCCTGAGAAATGTGAAAGAACTTACTCCTGTTTTAGAATTATACATCCGTTTGAGCTGTCCGGAAGCAGAAGAAAATGACATCTTCAGATCTCCTGGTCCAATTTCAATGGTCTCATTCTGTGGACTGTCCTTCGAAGAGAGAAGTCCAACTCTTCTTTTCCCTACATACATTAGTAGATAAATAAGTATAGCTCTCAGTCTTAGGCTATTCAATTATATCAGATGAGCTTCATTATTTAAAAGCCCATTGTAAGAAACCTGCACACTATAAGATAGATAGCCAACAAATGGAGAGAGAAAAGGAATGCACATCTACCTTTGGTAGCTCCTCTAGAGATGAAGTATGTGTCCCAACCAAGTGGTGGCACAGAGGCTTGAAAGATTAGCCAGTACTTGGGAATTTGTTTTGATGACTGTCCCAAGTAGGCTTCTGTATAGAAATTTCTTATATTTCTTGTAACATCATCCACACTTACATATTGTGCCTCCAGGACATTTCCGGAGGAATCTTGAACAACAAGATTGGCATCATTAACCTGGTTGAAATGGTCACTATCAAACCACATGAAAAAAAAAACAATATATATATATATTTATATATGAAACCTATACTGATACCATAAATTGAACATAAAACGATACTCACAGGTATCCTAACAATCTCAGTCCGATTCCATCCAAGAGGATTATATGCCACAACAACCTGAAATTAACATTTAGAGTGAATAAACGAAACAAAAGAAAAATTTTGCCACTATATTATTCATTAGTAATTTAGAGAGAGAGAGAGAGAGAGAGAGAGAGAGAGAGAGAGAGAAATTACCAAGCTCTTCCCTTCTGGAATTTCTTCCTCTGTTGGAGGGCAGAAACTGATATTGAGTAATTGACACTGTTTAAATATTAAACGAGGGAAGAAATAGGAAAAGCAGCATTAGGCAATGAGGAGTGACCAGACTTGATCCAAAATGCTAGAAAAATGGCACCGATAATTGATCCAAAATGCTACACTACATGAAGTGGTTACCTGACTAAAAGTAACCGCTGTGTCTTTACATTGGTCTCTGGATTTATTTGTAGTTAGGCATGATAGAGCAGAACTGACAACAGCTTCTGCCTACAAAATGTCATTATGTACTATAAGATATCTAAGGCATATAGCCTACAAGGAATAGAAATACCAGAGACAAATGCAAATCAATGGGAACAAATTTACAAAAATAGTGGCTGCTGACCTCAGAGGCACCAATTGACAGGCGCTTTGCATAGTCATTTGTTGTATGTTGTTTAGCAGTGCCAGTGACAGCATCATGATGCTGTGCAATTCCCAAAGCATCTCCAAGGCTAAAGGTATTGGGACCAGTCGCGCTCTTTCCGACCAGAAATTCTAGTTCTCTTGCTGCCTATGTTACACAAATATAAAATTACAGTTATGCACCACTTAGTTGATGATAGGAAGAATAGATCCTCTTCATGCAGGGACTGTAAGCTAGCAGTCTATGTTTTCATACCAAATAATATCCGCTCAGCAACCGAACATATCGCTTCAAACCTGGGCGACTAGTAAAGTAACCAGTCCAATAAGCATCTGGCGCATCTGCATACCTGTTAGTAATCATTGAGCAAACAATGCATGCCATAGGTTAAGTCGGTAAATCCTGTTTTGTCAGCAAAAGAGGCAAAAGGTGAGACTGATACTCACGGAAAATAATCATCAGTTTTTAGAGGCCACGACTGATTTGCTGCATTTTTAGCATCAGTATAGAGAGACGGTGTAGAATATAAGGCATTAACTCGGCCATCCTGAAAAATTAACAAATTGACCAAATGAAGCCATGTCTCAGGCTATAAAATTCTAAAGCTGCTCGTTATAATAAATAAAGAGATCAACATTTTTTTTTATTCTGAAAAAGGCCACATATATGTCAAATGTGAAAGGGAAAGGGAAAGAAAAAATTAAGCTCAATGAGGATAGGATGATCTTTCTGATAAAACTCCACCTTATTAACATAGTGAATTAATTTGTCCATTTGTTTGAACCAAGATTCAGCATATTGGTACTGGAAATCATCTCCCATTGTCCACATCATGTGATTTGTCCTTGTCACATTCGCCTGTACATAAAACATAATTCAAGAATTCAGCGCACCTTCACTATACCAAAATAAATTTTAAAATAGCATACTGGGAAGGGGCTTTAAGGAAGAGTTTACTTGGGTAATTGCAGCATCAATAAAATCATTAACGCGCAGTTCAACATTGTAGTCAAATATTAGAGGATTATCCTGCAATTTATGATTCAACAGATTAAATAATAGTAAAGCCAGCAAGAACCTCATGTTTGATAAGAAAGTTACTGTTGTTGAAACTAGAACCTGCACAGGGACGAAGTCATCAAAAACTTCAAAATGGAAACCATCGGGTGGACTATAGTGACGGGGAAAGGCATTGGCAAAAATCTGGAAAGAGTACGTTCATTCATTTATATGGTAAGCTCTAAATATATTCTTGAACAAAGAAAAAAATGGTAAGATAGCAGGAGTTTTGTTCCAGACCTGTGATGATGAGCCAAATGTTCTGGATCCACGCCATATAACTTCAAGAGACTTGTCTCCCTTTCGCTTTGCTCTGTCCTGATAATCAATCCTTGCAAAATGTACAGAATCGAACCCAAGCTGCAAGTATATCGTAACAACTATACTCTTTTAAGTCTTTTTGACCAGTAGTATACAATAAAAAAAAATCAGAATTAAAGTTAAGATTCTATATATGATATGAACAAACATGTAGATTGCAGTTCCACATTAGAATTAGTAGTACGTTACTACTCTAAACAAAATTAAGACAAGCATGTATGAAAGAAAAATCAAAAATAGCATACAAAAATGAAGCATTGCTGATTAAATTTGAAAATTATGTACCTCAGCTCCAAGTAAGTAACCCTGTACAGCAGAGTGTCCAAAAGGATCAATTTGCCATCCGGCACGAGGTGTCTTATTGAACTGGTCCTTTATAGTAAGGTGACCTAGAGTCGTTTGGTCAATCATGTCTATGTAATGGACTGCTGCTTCATCATGCATGCACCAACCTCCATTTCTACACATACACATATACATCAAAATGCTTAAAGTAGTATAAAAGCTGCAAACTTAAAACCAAAATACAAGTTGATTGCTAGAAGCATACACAAACTCTAACTGCCCAGCATCTACTAGCTTTCGCACTCGTTCTTGAACTTCCACACTTTGTGTTAACCACCATCTTTGGAAAAATGCCTAAAATTCATACTAAATTCAGTCTGAAAACATAGAAAAATAAATAAAAAACTTGAAAACCTCCAACAAATTGTAATGCTTTTTTGTTTTTGGTCATGAACAAATTGTAATGCTTAGTGGCCTACCATCTCAGCAAACACAAATTTCCTATTTGGATCACGAACCAACGATTCAACAACAGAATCCAACGTATTCTCAACACAGGCACCCTACCAAAATCAGCAACTTGATTGAGTAATTAATAATTGAAGTAATTCCTCCATTAATATATACTTTAATAGTATACATGCGTTTTGATAATGGAATGACCTGGATGCTGTTGTTTGATCCAACATAATACTGATCAACAGTCTTCAACCATCCTACGTCGTCATGGGAATGTGCAACCAAATGAACGTTCAATTTCCCTTCCACCACACCACTCCCTGTCTGATACTTGACATAAACGGCATTAACAGTGGTGAAGCCCAAACAAACAAGAAGCACACACACAATAAGCTTTCGCATTTTGAAACAGTACTAGTTGATCTCCGAAGCAACGGCGGATGTGGCCTTAGTTGAGCTTCTTGTCTGATACTTTACTAGTAAGCACCGCTTTGATGGGTAAACGAACGAGGACAAACCTAAGGGGACCTCGGTTTCTCCTTTGGCGTGAGTTGGCCGGCCTAATTTTATACAAGGGATGACGGATGAGGTCATGAGGAGGAGATGTAGAGAGGGGACAGTCCGTGAAAGTCACCGTATGGGGCTCCATTTTGCGAGCTTGCGTTAAAGTCTCAGTCTTTGTCGTTGAGTTCGATCGAGAAATTAAAATTCATAATGGCGGAATCTGGGACTCGGCTCCCTTATTTTAATAAATGAAAATTGGAACTCGAAGCCGATATTTAATTCCACGAGGCGGGTGATTGTAAACGGTTGGATGTGGATTTGGGTCAATCGACGGCTACAGATGCGTGTTTTCTTGTAACTGTTTATTCATATGCCAATTTCATCTCCCAAAAAACAATGGGAATTGAAAGAGCTGACTGTTTATTCCTCCCTATTTTTATTGATCTTTAGGCGAAATTTTTAGATGAAAACCGAGTTATAAGTGCGTAGCGGGAATAACTTGTCAAGTTTAATGTTATGTTTACGAAAATTATAGTTATATTTTGTTTCAAAGTATGAAAATTTCAAAAACGTGAGCCGTTGGATTAAAGAATACAAATTAAAGCCAAGTAAATGACAGATTAGGAGAGTTGATTATGCTAGAAAACATCTAAAATGACAGATTTCTACAAACTAGCTTCATACCCGTGCGATGCACGTGTTATTTGTGAAGGGGAGAAAAAAAATGTGAAAATCTTTATTCACCCACTTCTTCCTTTTTTTCTTTTTATATTTATGTTTTTTTATTTTTTACCATAATAACCCTTTTAAATGATTATTAGGAATAATTTTTTTTATTCTGAAGGGTATTTGTGACAATAAAAAAATTGGTGAAGCTTTTGACACCAAACTCTTACGCCTTCATTTATAGTAGTGGAGATATGATTCGTTAATAATAAAATCGAGGGAGCACATATGTGCCAAAATAGAGAAAATATTGTGCTACTTTGATCATCGCAACATGTGCTTTACCACATGATATGTTAGATTCCACATCTCCACGACTTCTCATTGTTTCATTCGATATGCTGATAATCTGATATCCCAAAACAACATTTTACGTGCATATGTTTGGCTTCTTCCTCTGCTTCTTTGGAATTAAAAACCATACGGGGATTTGATAGTACGTAATTTCCACTGGCTAAGTTATTGTAGGAGGAAGACACTAGAACCGCAAAATTGGCTTTTTAACTTTTGAGAAAATAACAATCTATCATAATTGCAATAACGGTGAACTGCCAAGGGTATTGTTTAATTTCTCAGCAAATTATAGGTAAAGCGATTCTCAAAAATGAAATAATGGACTAGGCGGGATTTTTTTTGTCCGATAGTTAACTAATGATTTACTGTCTAACAAAGAATTTCAGTTTTTGGATATTTTTCAAGCATGAAATTCTCATACCCACCTGTGTAGGGTCATGATATGAGCCGAATCAAAACAAAAATGCTAAAAACTAGTCATTACTACTATGGTATATCAAAAATTATTGTGTTACGGTAAACTGCACTTTACAATTGAAATTTTTTTATTGTCTGATAGTAAATTTCAGTAAATTATTGTCTTACAATTACAAATATAGGACAAGTGCCAAATTTCATAGATGTATAATTGGAAGTTTTATTTTTAGTACTCAAATACCTTCGAGTCTAATACGCATTCATGAATTTGTTGTATCGATCTGACTCACAAATTAGGTATTCAAGGGCTAGTTACAGTTTATAGTCATGCAAGTATAATGTGCTTTCACGTTGTACACATTTATTCAAGGAATCCAAATTTCATTTCCAAAGTAAAAGGAAGTAATATTTAATCCAATTTTACAATCGGATCCCCTCTCCTCGTATTGCCCATGAAAAGAGGTCACCTTATATATTGAGTGCTTTTTGTAGCCATAGGCCATGGAAAGGGTATTCACTAAATTAGAAAAAAATATATATATTAGAAATGACAATCGTCTTTTTCTATAGGCCAGAGTAAGCTTTGATTTTGAACTCTAACTTCAGCTAGAGTGATGATCATCATATGCATCATATTGAGAAATACATGATCGGTTTTTGTAGCCATAGGCCATGGAAAGGGACAAAGGGTACTCATAAACTTTAAAACTAAACCTTAAATCTGTATAATTGCTTTTCATTATGAAAATAAATCAGTTGAGATAGACCATGCATCTTATATCGATGTTGACTTCCAACATATTGTTATGACCGACCTCCTCTGCTGAATCAACAGCTACTTCATCATCAACATTGTACCTCACAATGTGCAACTTTTTGAAATATATATCTTCACTATTAGCCATGTCTGGGACAGCTTCTTAAATCCCAATCAGTTTCAGTTCCACAAAAAACTTCAGCCTATATGACAAGGAAATCCATGTCATGGAAATTAGATGTCAAACCTTGTAATATTGGAAAATTTGACAACACAAAACTGCAAAATGCAAGACTTAAAACAATTATATAGAATTGTCCGAATAAAAAGAAAATAAACCTAGAACGTCACACGATTTTAAGAAATTCGTTCGATTATATATCTGTGACTTCGGTGGTCATTTGAATAGTAAAAACGAACTATATGATAAAAACAGTTGAGAAAACATGTCTATAACCTAGGATGTGATGGACTTCTTCCTTCTACCCCGAAGGTTTGTAGAGGAATGTAAGTCAAATTTTGGCTATCTCCACTTAACATGGGAAGGATTGAATAATTAGTCCTTGTTTGTGACTTTGTGTGAGAGACAAAAGAAACAATAAGTTCTCTGATTCTCTTATAGCACGTGTTGAAAGTTGAAACTACATTTAAGTAGTGGGCCAATTTATTTTAATTGTCTATCTAATTTCACTGTGCATCTTAAAGATGCGAATGTTAGAAATTCACTGGTTGTAAATATAAAAACACATGGGTTTTTTTTTTTTTTGGACAATGAAAGATTTCATTAAAACTGCACAAGGCAGCAGTAAACACATGGGTTTTGCACTATTGATATAGCACTAGTGTATCGAATACAATGTAAAGTGTAGTGCAATATATATAAGAAGAGTCTATAATGAAGACTTTATAATAAGAACTAAATAAGGATTTTTAAATGTGACATTTTAAATGGAACTTTATGTTTCCTTTACTATAATGTAACATTTTAGTCTATCGATGTAATTGTTCTACTGGAAACATGACGATATATATAGCATAATGCAACTACTATATGCTTTTGAAACATTTAAGCACTTGAAGAAACAACAGTCCATACCTCCATACCCTCGACATGTTGCATAAGCGCACTAGCTTGGATGAACTCAGACTTCACAAGTTAAATCGATCGTCACGTATGGCCTTCCCTGAATACAACCAAGAGTTTCTATTTTAGACAAGAAAACCCATGGCATGGAAATTTGATATCAAACCCAAGCCCTTAAACTATTATATTGGATTAATTACTTAAGAAGCTGTTAACATTTACCTAGTTTTGGTAAGAGCCACTTCAACAAGTCAAATGGGTACCAAATTTCTTTTACGGTGTATACCACCACTTGACAATCGTCCTGCCTAGAATCAGGGGTGGGTTCGGAAAACCGAAAACTGAATCGAAAAAAACCGAGCCGCAACAAAAAAAACCGAATCGAAAAAAAAACCGCACCGAACCGCTACTGTTCGGTTGAGGTTTCTCTCCTCAGAAACCGAACCGAACCGTTCAAACCGAAGTAGCAAAACAATGTCGTTTTGCATATGTGTTGAAGCTTGAACCTTGAAGGCTTGAAGTTGAAGACCTTTAATTGTAATGTTTGATGTTGAATTTTATTATGGATTTTTTATTGATGATGTTGTTAATTTGTGATGTTGAATTAGGTTTTGAACTTTTGAAGGACTACTTGTGTACTTGATGTAATTGTGATGTAATTTGGACTTTATTTTGCTCCTTGCAGCCTGCTGCAAATTTGCAGTTATGCTATTATTATTATTTTTTTAACAGTTTTTTAAAAAAAAAACCCAAAAAAACTGAAAAAATCGAAAATTGAAAACCGAACCCAACAACTGCGGTTGCGCGTTTGAAAACGAAGAAACCGAACCGAACCGAACCGAATGTTCTAGTTCGGTTCTGGGTTCGGTTTTGGGTAAAAACTAAACAGAAAAAACCGAACCCACCCCTACCTAGAATGTGTTCATCAAAATGGTACGTTCATTTTGACATCTGCAAGCGGCGGATTTCAGTAAAACAAAACAATGACTTAACAATGGTATTTTTGTTTAGCACAAAAAGTAACAATAATAATAATAAAAATAAAAACAATGGTATTCTTATGATGCACAAAACCCAAGTATGATACCTGAATGTTAACATATCCTTAGATTCATGAGTAGTAAAAAATATAACTGGTCATTATAGGAAATAGACATACCGAAAAAGATTTACGAGGAAAAACTAAATTAAACAAAAGAAAGTGGTTGATAAAAGAATACATATGAGACACACCGGACATGAATTATCAGGAAAGAAACAACTCACCATACCACCGTAATCCTTCAGCTCCAATTACTGAACCACCTTTTATCTTCAATTGATTTTGCATCTTCAAATCCCTTACCCTAGTATAGATACACTGATCAAGCTTCAGAGATCACATGAATCCTACTATAATATATATATGCAACAATATATTTGAAATATTAGGCCACCAATTTCGATCAAGGCCAGACTATATGGAGTACCATGGATGATGAGGACAGTTGACAGAGTTTGAGTGAGGATGTCCACCGAATCTTTCAGAATATATAACCTAGTATAAATATAATTAGATTATTTGACAATTAGAAAGTTCTTAAATTCAAGCCTTGAAGCTGTGACATGTTCTTAAAGTTCGTAAGATGCTGATAACATGTACCTAGTTTAGGAAATAGACTACATCAATATAACATGCAAAAGCTGTATGATTTGATCTTATGAAGAGAGAAAGCAGGGGACATTAAGGATCACTAACAGTTAACACTGTAGCACTTATATTAATAAAAAGTTCGTTATGATTCTTTTTAAAAAAAAAGTATGTTATGATATTGAGCTATCCAGCTTACCTTATGTGTTGAAGTTAATGCTTTCCTAATGTCACTAGGAAAATGCTGCTGCACTATTCTGCACTGTTCGGTTTAGCTAAATATCTAGATATTATGTGAAACTAGTTTACATACTACGTATGTAATCACTTTAGCTAAACTCCAATAGTTCCATGCCATTCTTAGTCCTTGAAACTTCAATGTGGTTTGTGAATTCCATACTACGTACGTATTTGAAATTGAATTTGGAGATGGGGCATACCTATGTTTTTTTTTTTTTGAACAATGCCTGCTACCTATGCTTTTAAGCCTATAAGTTTTACGCAGCATAAAAACTACTAGAGGATCATCATCATGTCTTGAAGGTCTGACTTTCCAAAAGGTTTCTTGGATATTTTCTGTCATTTTCATAACCATAATTATTATGTTCTGCATTTAATCTCCAAATTACATTACTTACGGTCTCCAACCGGAGACTTGAAGAAAACAAAATAAAATCGCATTGCTGCGACCTTACGGTCTCCAATCTATAATGGCCTTATGCTTTCTTTCTTTTTAAAAAATTTTTTTTTGAAAGACATTGCATCTTATGAAAAATAATACCTACAAATCGATCATATGATATTATGCAATTGAAATATATATGTTAATTATGTACCAGAAAAAAGTGGATATATATCTGAGATTGATGAGCAGATTAATATCGCCAGAGAGCCTCCTCATCCTGTTATTGAATTAAACTTTAACTTATTTTGCATCTTCAACTGAATCACCATTGAACTTCAACTGATTTTGCATCTTCAAATCCCTTATCCTAGTAAAACACTTATCAATCTTCAGGCACTAAACTTTTAACATGAACTAAAATATATATACGCAGCAGTACATATGTGTGCATATATTTTTTATCGCCATAGTTCTCAATCAAGGCCATTACCTTCGACGATGGTGATGTGGCCGGATTTGGTAGGGAGGATGTCCACTGAATCTTTCAGTTTGAGTACAACTACAGAAGCACCATTTATCCCGCTCCATGTTTATTTTTAGGATGCAGATTGTACAATATATGCTTCCAAATTCCACTGACCAATTAAATCCCAATCAGCATCCCTTATCCACAAAAAGCTTCAGCCTAAGACAAGAAAACCCATGCTATGGAAATTACATATCAAACCTAGTATAATTAGATTATTTGACAATTAGAAAGTGCTTAAATTCAAGCTAGCCTTAAGACTATGACATGTACTTAAGAGGCTGATAGTATGTACCTAGTTAAGGTAAGAGCCACTTCAATCAGTCAAATGCATACCAAATTTCATTTATGGCGAAAGACCGCCTGATACATAGTCCGTCCGTCCGTCCTGCAGAGAACGTGTTCATCAAATCAGATTCTTTTCTCCAGCTGGAGTTAAATCGTTAGACAGTTCAACAAATTAACAACCAACTTCTGTAAGTATTGGATTGCAGTGACAAGACACAATGTCTAAACAAATGGAATTTTTGCACATACTGTAAAATGTTTGTAACCTATGTAGAAAGAGATAACAATAGTAGGAAGCAGAGACGAATATAAAGAACAAAAGCTTTAAGATGGATCTAATGAAGAGAAAAAGCAGAGGACATCAGGAATCTGTAACAATGAGGTGAGCAGAATTTGACCATTAAAGTTATGATCTAGCATAGCATACCTATGACAACTCCAATGCCATTCTTAGTCCTAGAAGCATAAGTGATATTGTATCAGAAGAGGAAAACATAATTAGGGGACTTGTGTATGAACTGAATTGAAAGAAAAACCAACTTCAAACTAAGGAAAGATTCGTTCAGAATGTTTATCTTATGAATACCTACAAATTCTGAGACCAAGTTGGTCTAATGGTATTAATTTCACTCCACATTTGTGGATGAGGTCCTAATTAATTTCAAATAGGTACCCCTCCCCCAACATAAAATATGATTACGTACCTACAAATTACCTGAGGATTACAACAGAAAATGATAGCTGAGGAATGAGATCATATCATATATTACAATGAAATTGAAATGCAAAATTGATATGTTAACTACATACCAGAAATTAAAGGTCATCCACATCGTCATATCGACTAAAAGCATCTTCATCGTCGTCCATCACAATAGGTGATGGGCAGATTAATGATGATTGAATTATGATGTTTGGGATGTGAGAAATGTTGGGCCACTCCTTCCCCACGCCTTTTTCGTAATCTCGTTCAAGAATTGGACAATCCTCGATCTTCAAAGTACGCAGTGCTGTTACCTTGTGCAAGAAGTCTGGCAGTCCTTTTAGCTCTTGGCACCAATAAATTCCCAAGAAAGAAAGGCGTGGCATTATTGTAATTTCAGAAGAATCTTTTATTATTCCTTCCCACTCTTTCCAATTCGGCATGTTGGCAATACGAAGATCTTTCAATTTGGGGAATAGAATTCCTCCTGAGAATGTTTCAAGTTCTTCTTCGATCCCCAAAAATTCAACTCCCACCTTCTTTACATTATGCATCCATTCTATTTCCAGAATTTCAAGCGACGACAATTTTCCAAGAGGAGGCAAAACTTCGCAAAATGTCCAACAATAAAGATCAACTTGTCTCAAATTGTGTAAAGACCTGAGAGGCCAGGTGGTGCAATGGCAATACCAAATGGTCAAACTTTCCAAATTTTGATGTGGTTGCAATGCCTTCAATATTTCTTCATCACTTTCCCTTTGCTCTTCATTTCCATCCCCAATTGGAAGTTTGAACCGTAGTACCAAATCAGAGAGGTGTTTTTTGTTCCCCAATTGTGCTTTCTCAACCTCACTCGCATCTTTCGCATTCCCCAACCTTTCTATCCAAAGACTTCCCTGAAGCTGGTCCATGATTCCAAGATCTCTTAATTTCAATGCTTCATCATCCTCCTCATCATCACCATGATCACATACATAAAAACAGTCTAGTGCTTGCAGACTTTTCAAACTCCTAATCCCTTTTGGTAAGTACTTCAGCTTCCAACAACTCATAACATATAGATGCTTTAAGTTAATCAACTTTCCCATAGCCTTGGGTAGTTTCTCAAGTTCCTGGCACCAAACAAGGACCAGAGTTTGTAGATTGAATAAATCACACACAGCATTCGGTAATTCTTTCAAAGCCTGACTAGAAGACAAATCCATATATCTCAAATGAATCAATTCACCCAACTCTTTCGGCAGTTGATTGAGGATGTTACCACTCAAATTCAATGTCCTAAGGCATTTCAATTGCATAATTGAATCGGGGCTTATGCTTAAAATTCTTGAATCAAGGGTTGTGAGGGTACGCATATTTTTGCAATTGTAAAATGAACTAGGAATTGAAAATGGACCCTCTGGTACCATCACTAAAGTCCAATGACGAACCATATCACCCGGTAGCTCCATTCTTTGATTAGCACCCTGAACCACTTCTGTAATAATACATTCTTTTTTGGTAAGAAATTGTACAAAGTCATGCACAATATCATGCATTTTGAAAGCCATAATATTTCCTCTATTATCTTTTTCAAAATCTTGAAAGAAAGACCGCATTACTAAGCTCTCAAAATATCTTTGACCAATTCTTCTGTTTTCATGGTTTTGCTTCCAATTAAGATAATCTTGTGACATCCACAGTTCAATCAAACTATTTTTGTTAAACACATGATTTTTGGGAAATATAGCACAATACAAAACACAACGTTTGACTGCTGGAGACAAATCATAGTAACTTAGTAATAGCGGTCGAAAAACTTGTTCCTCAACTTCTTCTAATTCCCATATCTTATTGTTCAAAACATCTAGCCATTCCTCTCTTGTTTTCTTATACCACAATAGGCTACTTAAAGTCTTCACAATAAGAGGCAAACCTTTACACTTTTTTACAATTTCTGCACCAATAGCTCCAAACCCATTAGACTCATCTTCTTCCCTATCCAAAAATGCAATGTTATTGAACAATGCTAAACAATCTTCATCATTCAACTTGTCTAAATGGATCATGCTACTGGTTGCTCTCATCATTTTAGCAACCTCTTGTTTTCGCGTGGTCACCAGTATTGTACTGCCTTCAGCACAACTTTGCAATATTACTGGTAGTTTCAAATTTTCCCACTTTTTTTGGTCTTCGGTCCACACATCATCCAGGACAAGGAGTAACTTATTATTCTCAATATGTGTCTTAATATGTTGCAGTAAAATTTCCAACTCATTTGAACTGCTTTGGGTTCCATCAAGATTTTCAATTATCGCTTTGGCAATCTTAATCTCATCAAAAGGGTCCGAGACACAAACCCATACTTTCTTGTCGAAATGGGACGTAACAGTTTCATCGTTGTAGGCTAGTTGGGTAAGAGTTGTTTTCCCCATCCCTGCCATCCCTACAATAGGGATGACAAGGAACCTCCCCCCTTCTTGGTTATTCTCTCTCAACAACTTGCTCAACAAAATTTCTTTTTCTTCTTCTCGGCCAAATATCGTAGTTATATCGACCAAAGAAGTTGTTTTCTGCCGTTGAATAAGCTGCTCATCAGGACCACGATTTGTGGATTGATGAAAGCCATGCATTTCTCTTTCAGCAGATATCAAAGTCAACTTCTCATTCAGTTCCTTTATCCTTCTAGCAATGTTATGATGATGAATTGCCTTGTTGACTTGGCCAAAACAAAAGCAATCAGATGGAATGGAGAAACATACCTTCTTCTTGGCAACAAAAGCATTTTCACCTTCCACCTCTTGTTTCTGCTCCACTTCTTGTCTGAGTATTTCAGTATTCCACTCATCGAGCACATCGTCCATCTCGTACGACACATCTTTCAGCTTCTCCAACCAGTCTCTCACGCTGGCCTCCGTCACTTGTTTCTTCTCTGCATCCTCAAGCACAGCCTGGATGGCTTTGAGCTTGCTGCTGAAACTTTTTACGTCTTTCTCAGCATTCAAAACCAGTGTCACCGGCTCTTTTGTGTGTTCATAAACTACTGAAGCCAGTTGCTCCAGAAGCACGGAGATGAGTGCATCAGCCATTTTAGATAAGTGAATAAGAAAGATATGTTGAAAACCACTTCGTTATAATTGAAAGTGAATAAGAAGAAGATGAACAGAGAAATATGAAATAAGATATGTTGAATGACTGCGTCACATCTCTTCTACTATTAGATAAGGAATTCGAACCTCACTCAATTATTTGTTCAACAACTTTTTTTTTCTTTGTGCAATTTTTTTTTTTTGGTTACACTTTGTGCAACAACTTTATCTAAAGAGAGCATTATGAATACTCCTCTTTAATAATTGAAGGGAGGAAGAAACTAGAACCACGACTCAAAAAGCAGCACTCTTTACCTTTGCCACTGCAATAATGTGAGAGGCAGAACGTACAGCCGCTCCATCGATCCATCATCAACATTGAACCTTTACCATGTGCAACTTTTGAAATGGATTATGTAAAAGAAAGGACTTTAGTTTGACAACCATGGTAAATTAGCCAAATAAAAACTATGAAAGATTTGGCGGAATATTGTAACTGAAGTAAGTAAGGAACCAAATACAATAAGTTTGAGATGGATTTGAAATACCTACATACAAGAATCATTTGATATTCATTGGTATAAAGACTAAATAAAGTAATTAAATGTGCGGTGTGACTCAAAGGATTGCCAATTTTGTGTGCCAGAACATATGATAGTACGTGTTTTATTTGTTCAAACATGGGTTCACTCTAAACGTTAATCATCTCCTACACAAAAAAATCACCAACATATTACAATACCACAGTACTTGATAGTCGGTACGTACCAAATTCGTACGATAATTTCCAATCCGATATGCATGGTAATTCTACTACCTCAGTTATTTGTTCAACAACTTTGTATGATACACACAAATCCCTCTTCAATGATTGTAGGAGGAAGAAACTAGAACCGCACAACTGAGAAAGCCCCGCTTGTATGAGAGCATACATGGTTCTGATGAGTGATGGATTGAATCTCTAGAGTCTAGACTCATCTCCAATTATAAAGGCTTCATACATCAAACCAACAGATTTCAGAACACAGAAACATTGGACAGAAGGTCTTGACATCTAAATGGATGTAATTAGTACTATCTGGTCAAGAGTCTTCAGCATCTTTTGGTCGTAACCAGGTGCACATTTGTGAGGGGGTGATATCGATTTTCTCTAATTTGAAATAAGAACATTGTTACGAATCATTTGGAAACTATACGTACATTACTAGCACACCTTAGAATCTTTCACTAAAATTTAAACAAATTGACAGGTCGACTGCAAAATATAAATTATTAAAATTATTATATCATCGCATTGTATCAGAGTTTCAAGAATTATTCAACAATTTAAGAATCTATATATATACAAGTTAGTATTTACTTAACAAACTTAGCAAACCACTCCTACATGTCGTTATGAGCCTCCTCTGCACTCTTTACAGCTGCTTCATCATCAACATTGTACCTCACACTCCAACCATGTGCAACTTTCGGAAATATCTTCACATAGCTATCAACCTATAATAAAGCAAACAAGATTAATGCTCAAGGGACTTTTGAATGAAAGGATTTAAAAATTGACCAACAATTAATGGTAAACTAGTACGATAAACCAAATTCAAAACACTAGATAGATTGCAAATGAGTGTAATAAATTCCATACATTGACATAGATTTGAAATACTATATGCAGTAGTGAAAGAAATTATTTGAAATTCACTCTCCGACTCTCTGTGCATGATTCCTTACCTTCTTCCCTCTCTCTCACTAAAGATAAAAACAAAAATTAGTGTCAACTTTAGCTGCTAAAAGTGCCATGTTATAACCCAAAACTGATCCAAATATCTGCATTGGAGAATCAGACGGTGAGGATTGGCAAACGAAACTGTTGAGCTAAAGCCAATTAGAGTAATAGTATATGATACTTAACTGCATGTACTTGTGGGTTAATAACTTAACTTTGCAAAAACAAAACAAAACAAAACAAGAGATTATTGTTAATGACATTGGAGCATTGGATTCTTTGAGACAGCAGAAATTGAGTGATGCAACCACCACCAGTCCACCACCAGTCAAGAGGGGACAGGACTCAAACGTCGGTGCTTCACATTGTGATATACACGACTTTTTCAACCCTAAAAAAAAAGTAGTGATGACATTTTCCTCATGCATTGCCTCAGGAAGCACACTAAGTTTTACTTGTATGATGATAGCCATAAATCCCTCTTCAATTAATGTATGGTAATTTCCAAGCCAAAACGATAGGAGCCACACAACTTAGGAAGCCCCAGCTGCGACTACAATAGTGCAACTGCAAGGGCATCATGAACATATGATGAAAAGTTGAGTGTGAAAATCACCCCCTTTTGAATATTGCAGTCAATGAATCAAGTAATGGAATCCCATCCCACTTCAAATATCACATGAAAATATGCTCTATAGTCTATCCAGATCGATATTGTATAGCCAAAGATAGCAATGCAAGCCTATGTATGATCATCAAATAAGAACTAAAAAAAAAAGCTCTCATCCACTTCAAAAATATCCGCTTGGTCAGTCTCAAACTTCAGCATATCAATTTCAGTGGATATGAGCCATACGTTATCATCAACATCGTAGCTTCCAAACCATATGCAACTTTAATTACAAAATATCTTCACATAGCTATTATAAGATTGTATAGTTTTATCTATCAACCTAACGCAAAAAAAAAAAAACACAACAATGTATGATTAGAGAAGAGCTAGAGAACTTATATATGGAATATATGTGGTTTGGTACGTATGGAATAGGTTTTAACATTTTGAAATTCAGCCATTTCACACACCCCAATCTCTTCAATAAACTACATTTTAGGAAAGGCAGAAAAGTATTTTCCATTTCAGGTGTGACATATTATTTGAGTTGTGTGATGAGATTCCATTAATATATCTCCGATTTCTCAGTACTATGTGTTCTTAAATTTGGGCATCAGGAGGGGTTCAAAACCCACCTAAGCATGTTTTCTTATTTTGAAATATATGAAGTCGACGAATCCAATCCGTCGATTGGAGCAAGTTTACAAGCCTAGTTAGGCGTGTTGCTCTTCACATAGTTGACGCCATGGTCCCAACACCCGGTCGTGCTTCAAAGCTAGGAGGGCGAGAATCAGCTAGCAAATTGGGTGTGCGGCGATTGGATGGGTATTTCCTCGTTGCATGCTCGATCTTTTTCTCCCTCAAACCTAAAAATCAGCCTTTAATTTGCATTCCAAATGGCATACTGCTGCATTTGCTCTTTCTTGTTTTCGACTTATGAGACTTGATTTGTTTTTGTTTTTTCTTTTTAATATGAAAACGACTACAAGAACTTAAATAGAAAAGCCTCTAAGGATATCAAAATGAATACGGTCTTCCTAGAGTTATGAATATCAAAATTATTAGCATCAGACGCCTCACTAGGAAGACCATGTCCATGAGCGACTTGAGGAGAGGGGGAATGACCTATTTTGCCAAGCAATCAACAGTGAAATTTGCTTCTTTGGGGATGTGACTAAATGATATCTCTTCAAAGAAAGATGCAAGGTGCTTGATGTCACCAAAAAAAAAGTGCTTGATGTACGTCTTCTAACATGCAGCTTCTTACTACACCAAAGAATATTGAAAGAACAAGTAATACAGTTGATAAGCACTTTAGAATCTCCTTCAACTTGAACTTTTGAGTTGAACTTGAACTCACAACGCTCCAAAAAAAGACAAAAAAAAAACTTGAACTTGTGAGTTAATCTTCACAAAATGAGTGGAGAGAGGGCTCTACTTGATTATTTGTTTTACAATGAGAGTGGTTCATTTGCCAATATATAGCTTGATCCAACAGCAGCAGCTGCAAATAGAACTTTGGAAGTGTGAGCGAGGTATCATATTCCAAGTGGGGTTTTGGTTTAACTGCAAAGGGTAGACGCTATTAGGAGTAAAGGCCGGGAGAAAACTATAAATTTGTAGATGGGATCGTTATTTGCTTGCACCGGCTACATTTTCAGTACAAACTCAAACTTAGGGGTGGGCACGGGCCGGGCCGGGCCGGGCCATCCCGATTCCGAAATTTATTTTCGGGACGGGATTGACAATTTTCAAAATTGATCCCGACCATCCCGAACCCGATCGGAATCGGGTCGGAACGGGCCGGGATCGGAATTCAAAGCCCTTTTTTTTTTCCTTGCCATTTTGGCCGTGCTGTAGGCCTGTAGCGGCGGTGCTTGGTGCAGAAAGAGGTGGAGGTGAGCATGGGGATAGAGAAGAGAATGGAGAGAGAAAGAGAGGAGGACAGCGGAGGTAGTGCGCGTGACGGCTGGGAAATTTGTGGAGAGAGAGGGCCGCGGGGCTGTGAGGATTCGAGGAGAGGGAGTGAGAGCAGCGCCGGAGAAAACTAGAGAAAGGCCGGAGTGGGTTTGGATTCGAGGAGTAGAGGAGGCAGCTGAGGAAAATAATGGGAACAGTAGAGGAATAGAGAGGAGAGGGAGGAGAAAGAGAATTTGGAGATTTGATGGTGGAGGTAGTGGCTGGGCAGAAGGACAAAGGAGAAAGAATTGGGAGAATTAGAGAGAAAGAAGAAGAGAGAGATACGGGGAAAGAAGAAGAAAAGGAAAAAGAGGAGAGAGAGAGAGAGAGAGAGAAAGAAGAAAGAAGAAGAGGAAGATACGGGGAAAGAAGAAGAAAAGGGAAAAGAGGAGAGAGTTAGACAGAAAAAAGAGTCATTGGGCTGGGCCTATGAGTTTTTTTTTTTAAAATACAACTTCGGGACGGACCGGGCCTATCGGTATTTAAAAATCAAAAACCGAGTCCCGTCCCGTTTGTTCGGGACGGAACGAAACAGTAAAATTCAGGTTTTCAATCCCATCCCGTCCCGCCTCGGGATGGTTCGGGACCGGTTCGGGACCGGAATTTTCGGGATTTGTGCCCACCCCTACTCAAACTCATTCCGAGCATAAAGGTGGTCAGTTTAACCTCTCTAACATCATCTTTTTTTTCACTGTTTTACCCTTGTTTCCCTTCTCTTGCTGAATTTGTTTCCTTATACCTAATCTGACACAAATTTATTGTTTGGGTATTTGACCAATGACGTCAATAAGAAGAGAATTTTTCTCATCCAAAAATGTAAAAATGGACTAGACCAGATTCTTTTTTTTTATTGTCCCACAATTAACTAATTTACTGTTTGACAATAAATTTCAATTTTACGATTTCTTTTTTGCATGAAATCCTCATACGAGCCAAATGAAAACAAAAATTGTAAAAACAAGTCATTACCATGGTATATAAAACATTATTGTCTTACAGTAAACTGCACTTTACAATCAAAAGTTTTTATCGTCAGACAATAAACTATAGGACAAGTGCCAAATTTCATTGATGTACATTTGGAAGTTTTATTTTTTGTACTCAAATACCTTCGAGTCTTATACCCATTCACAATCCGCTGTGTCCAACCCACAAATTAGGTTTCCAAGGGTTGGTTACACTTTACAGTCACGTAAATATAGTGTGCTTTCACGTTGTGCACATTTATTCAAAGAATTCAAATTTCATTTCCAAAGTAAAAGGAAGTACTATTTAATCCAATTTTACACCAGATCCCCTCTCCTCGTATTGCCCATGAAAAGGGGTCACCTTATTGAGTGCTTTCTGTAGCCCTAGGCCATGGAAAGGGTATTCACTAATTTTTTTTTTTTTTTTAAGTTGGAAATGACAATCATCTTTTTCTGTAAGCCAGAGTAAGCTTTGATTTTGAACTCAAACTTCAGCCGGACTGAGCATCATTTGCACCATATTGAGAAAATACATGACTAGTGTACTCATAAACTTTAAAACTAAATGCTATATGTATGCACCAAATGTTAAATCTGTATGATTACTGTTCATTATGAAAATAAATCAATTAAGCTGCACTGAAGTTCTGGTATATTATTCAACCAGAACATTAATTGTTATGGCCTCCTCTGCTGACTTAACAGCTACTTCATCATCAACATTGTACCACACAATGTTCTACTTTTTGAAATATATATCTTCACTATTAGCCATGTCTGGGAGAGCTTCTTAAATGCCAATCAGTCTCGGTTCCACAAAAAGCTTCAGCCTATATGACAAGGAAATCCATGTCATGGAAATTAGATGTCAAACCTTGTAATATTGGAAAATTTGAAAACACCAAACTGCAAATGCAAGCCTTAAAACAATTATATAGAATTGTCCAAATAAAAAGAAAATAAACTTAGAACGTCACACGATTTTAAGAAATTCAATCAATTATATATCTGTGACTTCGGTGGTCATTTGAATAGTAAAAACGAACTATATGATAAAAACAGTCCAGAAAACATGTCTATAACCTAGGATATGATGGACTTCTTCCTTCTACCCCGAAGGTTTATAGAGGAATATAAGTCAAATTTTGGCCATCTCCACGCGGAGTTGGTCCAAATTGCCATCAAACCCTTAACAAGGGAAGGATTTGCATAATTAGTCCTTATTTGTGTGAGAGACAAAACATACAATTAGTTCTCTGATTCTCTTATAGCATGTGTTGAAAAATTGAAACTACTTTAAGTAGTGGGCCAGTTTGTTTTGATTGTCTAACTAATTTCATTGTGCATCTTAATTACGTCTTTTAAAATAAGCCTCACGGAGCTCAAAATATTTCGGTACGCCTTTTGCCTTTTACAACTTTGATAAGAACTAAGTAAAAACTTTTAAATGTGACTTTTATATATAACTTTTTGTTTCCTTTACTATAATAGTATAATGTGACATTTTAGTGTATCGATGTAATTGTTCTACCATAAACATGACGATATATATAGCATAATGCAATTAGTATATGCTTTTGAAACATTTAAGCACTTAAAGAAGCAATAGTCCTTACCTCCATACCCTCGACATGTTGCATAAGCGCACCAGCTTGGATGAAATTAGACTTCACAATTAGTTAATTAATTCAGTCACGTACGGCCTTCCCTGAAAACAACAACGTGTTTCTATTTCAATCAGTGTAATAATATATGGTGGGGATTTTGTTTTTCCTCTCTGCATAAGGAGTAATATTATGTCAATTTACTAATGGAACTCCGTATCCGGTTGAAGCTATGATACAAAAGAAATTTATGGGAACACGACGATGGAAAAACTAAAATAAGCAAACGAAAATTGTTGATAAAAGTATATGAGACACACCAGACATGAATTACCAGGAAAGAAACAACTCACCATACCACCGTAATCCTGCAGCTCCAATTACTGAACCACCTTTTACCTTCAATTGATTTTGCATCTTCGAATCCCTTATCCTAGTATAAATACACTGATCAAGCTTCAAAGACTACATGAATCCTAGTATATATATATATATATATATGCAACAAAATATTTGAAATTTTAGGCCACCAATTTCGATCACAGCCAGACTATATGGAGTACCATGGATGATGAGGACGGTTGACAGAGTTTGAGTGAGGATGTCCACCGAATCTTTCAGAATATATAACCTAGTATAATTAGATTATTAGACAATTAGAAAGTTCTTAAATTCAAGCCTTGAAGCTATGATATGTACTTACGATGCTGATAACATGTACCTAGTTTAAGAAATAGACATCAATATAACATGCAAAAGCTTTAAGATTTGATCTTAGGAAGAGAGAAAGCAGGGGACATTGAGGATCACTAACATTTAAAACTGTAGCACTTATATTAATATACTTAAAGTTCGTTATGATTCTTTCAAAAAAAAAAAGAGGTATGTTATGATATTGAGCTATCCAGCTTACCTTATGTGTTGAAGTTAATGTTTTCCTGATGTCGATCACTAGGAAAGGTGCAGAGGACTTTTCTACACTGTTTGCTTTAGCTAAATATGTAGATATTATGTGTAATTAGTTTACATTCTACGTATGTAATACTTTAGCTAAACTCCAATAGTCCAATGCCATTCTTAGTCCTTGAAGTTTCAATGTGGTTTGTGAATTCCATACTACGTATTCAAAATTGTATTTGGAGATGGGGCATACCTATGCTTTTTTTTTTTGAACAATACCTACCTATGCTTTTAAGCCTATAAGTTTTACGCAGCATACAAACTACTGGAGGATCATCATCATGTCTTGATGAAAGTCTGACTTTCCAAAAGGTTGCTTGGGATATTTTCTGTAATTTTCATAACCATAATTATTCAATCTCCAAATCAAATTACTTACGGTCTCCAACTCGGAGACTTGAAGAAAACAAAATAAAATAAAATTGCATTCCTGCGACCTTACGGTCTCCAATCTATAATGGCCTTATGCTTTCTTTCTATTTTCTCATTTTTGAAAGGCGTTGCATCCTATGAAAAATCATACCTACAAATCGATCATATAATATTATGCAATTGAAATATATATGTTAATTACGTACGTACCAGAAAAAGTGGATATATGAGATTGATGAGCAGATTAATACTGCCAGAGAGCCTCCTCATCCTGTTATTGGGAATGGAACGCCATGAACAAGTGATGTTAGAATTTTGGATGATTGAGTGATTGGCAGTTTGGGAATGAAACAGAGGGATTGAGGAAAAATGTGTAGGACTGAATTGTGATGTTAATTACGTACCAAAAAAGAATATCAGAGTATCAGACACACCAAGCAGCAACTACAAGGAACAAAACAGCTCACCACTGCACTCAACAGAATCCTGAATCTCCAATTACTCAACCACCATTTAACTTCAACTGATTTTGCATCTTCAAATCCCTTATCCTAGCTAGTAAAACACTTATCAAGCTTCAGGCACTAAACTTTTAACATGAACCTGTAACTAAAATATATATACGCAGCAGTACATATTTATTAGAACCATAGTTCTCAATATCAAGGCCAGACTATATGAGGGTGTAACTTTAACACAATCGATCTAGAGTTCTAGACCATTACCTTCGACGATGATGAGGTGGCCGGATTTGACAGAGAGGATGTCCACTGAATCTTTCAGTCTGAGTACAACTACAGAAGCACCATTTATCCCGCTCCACGTTTATTGTTGGGATGCAAATTGTACAAAAAGCTTCCAAATTCCAATGACCAATTAAATTCCAATCAGCATCCGTTCCACAAAAAGCTTCAGCCGAATACAAGAAAACCCATGCCATGGAAATAAGATGTCAAACCTAGTATAATTAGATTATTTGACAATTAGAAGGTGCTTAAATTCAAGCCTTAAAACTGTGACATGTACTTAAGATGCTGATAATTAACATGTACCTAGCATAGGTAAGAGCCACTTCAATCAGTCAAATGCATACCAAATTTCCTTTATGGTGCAAGACTGCCTGATACATAGTCCGTCCGTCCTGCATAGAACGGTCTCATCAATTCAGATTCATTTATCCAGCTGGAGTTAAACCTTTAGACAGTTCAACAAATTAACGACCAACTTCTGTAAGCATTGGATTGCAGTGAGAAGACACATGTCTAAACAATGGAATTATTCAACATAATGTAAAGTATTTGTAACCTACGTAGAAAGAGATAACAATAGTAGGAAATACACATGCATATACAGAACAAAAGCTTTTAGATTGACCTAATGAAGAGTAAAAGCAGAGGACATCAGGAATCAATAACAGTTAAAAATTAAAAAAACAAAATAAGTTGTGATATTTAGGTATCTAGCTATCTATTATAGCACCTATGACAACTCCAGTGCCACTCTTAGTCCTAGAAACTTCAATGTGGTCCATAAATGATATTGTGTCAGAAGAAGAAAACATACTTAGGGGACTTGTGTATGAACTGAATTGAAAGAAAAATCAACTTCAAACTACGTAAAGATTCGTTCAGAATGTTTATGCCACTAGCTAACTACGTACCAGAAATTGAAATTGATGGGCAGATTATATTATATATCACAAGATTGAATTGTGATGTTTGGGATGTGAGATATCTTGGGCCACTCCTTCCCCACGCCTTTTTTGTAATCTCCTTCAAGAATTGCGCAATCCTCCATCGTCAAAGTACGCAGGGTTGTTATCTTGTGCAGCAAGTGTGGCAGTCCTTTTAGCTTTGGGCACCCATCAATTCCCAAGGAAGAAAGGCGTGGCATTATTGTAATTTCAGAAGAATCCGTTATAATTCCTTCCCACTCTTCCCAATTAGGCATGTCGACAAATTGAAGATCTTTCAATTTTGGGAATAGAATTCCTCCCGAGAATGTTTCAATTTCTTCTTCTATCCCCAAAAATTCAACTCCCACCTTTTTCACATTATGCATCGAGAATATTTCCAGAATTTCAAGTGACGGCAATTTTCCAAGAGGAGGCAAAAGGTCACAAAATTTCCAATTACGAAGAACAACTCGTCTCAAATTGTGTAAAGACTTGATCCGATAGAGAGACCAGGTGGTTCAATGGCAATACCAAATGCTCAAACTCTCCAAATTTTGATGTGGTTGCAATGCTTTCAATATCTCTTCATCACTTTTCCTTTGCTCTTCATTTCCATTCTGGAAATCTAGTCCCAAAACAGAGAGGTGTTTTTTGTTCCCCAATTGTGCTTTCTCAACCTCACTCGCATCTTTCGCATTCCCCAACCTTACTATCCAAAGCGTCCCCTGAAACTGATCCATGATTCCTAGATCTCCTAATTTCAATACTTTATTCTCCCCCTCTTCATCACCATGATCACATACATAAAAGCAGTCTAGTGCTTGCAGACTTTTCAAACTCCCAATTCCTTTGGGTAAATACTTTAGCTTATTACAACACCCAACATATAGATGCCTTAAGTTGATCAACTTTCCCATTGCCTTGGGTAGTTTCTGAAGTTTCCTGCACCAATCAAGGACCAGAGTTTGTAGATTGAATAAATCACACACAGCATCAGGTAATTCTTTCAAAGCCTTACTAGAAGACAAATCCATATATCTCAAATGAATCAATTCACCCAACTCTTTCGGAAGTTCTTTGAGGATGTTACCACTCAAATTCAATGTCCTAAGGCATTTCATTTGCAAAATTGAACTGGGGCTTATGGCTGTCATTCTTGAATCAAGGATTGTGAGTGTACGCATATTTTTGCAATTGTAAAATGATGTAGGAAATGAAAATGAACCCTCTGGTATCACTAAAGTCAAATGACGAACCATATCACAAGGTAGCTCCATTCTTTGATTAGCATCCTGAACCACTTCTGCAATCATGCATTCCTTTCGGGTAAGAAACTGCACAAAGTCATGCACAATATCATGCATTTTGCACCCTATAATATTTCCCTTATAATCTTTTACAAAATCTTGAAAAAAAGACCGCATTACTAAGCTCTCAAAATAATTTTGACCTATTCTTCTCTTTTCTTGGTTTTTCTTCCAACTAAGATAATCTTGTGACATCCATAGGTCAATCAAATTATTTTTGTCAAACTCATGATCTTTAGGAAATATAGCACAATACAGAAGACAAGGTTTCACTGTTGGGGCCAAATCATAATAACTTAGTAATAGTGGTCGGAAAACTTGTTCCTCAACTTCTTCTAATTCCCATATCTTACTATTCAGAACATCTCGCCATTCTTCTTTTGTTTTCTTATACCGCACTAGACTACTTAATGTCTTCACAATAAGAGGCAAACCTTTACACTTTTTTATAATTTCCTCACCAATAGCTTCAAACCCATTAGACTCATCTTCTTCCCTATCCAAAAATGCAATGCTATTGAACAGTGCCAAACAATCTTTATCATTCAAAATGTCTAAATGGACCATGCTATTGGTTGCTCCCATCATTTTAGCAACCTCTTGTTTTCGCGTGGTCACCAGTATTGTACTGCCTTCAGCACAACTTTGCATTATTACTGGTAGTTTCAAATTTTCCCACTTTGTTTGGTCTTCGGTCCACACATCATCTAAGACAAGGAGTAATTTCTTATTCTCAACATGTGCCTTTATACATAGCAGTAGGGTTTCCAACTCATTTGAACTTTTTTGGGTTTCATTTTTATCTAGACTTTCAATGATCGCTTTGGCAATCTTAATCTCATCAAAAGGGTCAGAGACACAAACCCATACTTTCTTGTCAAAATGGGCCGTAACCTTTTCATGGTTATAGGCTAGTTGGGTAAGAGTTGTTTTCCCCATCCCTCCCATCCCTACAATGGGGATGACAAGGAACCTCCCCCCTTCTTGGCTACTCTCTCTCAACAACTTGCTCAACAAAATCTCTTTTTCTTCTTCTCGCCCAAATATCTTAGATATATCGACCAAAGAAGTTGTTTTCTGCCTTTGAATAGGCTGCTCAACAGGGCTACGTTTTGTGGACTGATGAAAGCCATACATTTCTTTTTCCGCAGCAATCAAAGTCAACTTCTCATTCAATTCCTTTATCCTTCTAGCAATGTTATGATGATGAATAGCCTTGTTGACTTGGCCAAAACAAAAGCAATCAGATAGAATGGGGAAACATACCTTCTTCTTGGCAACAAAAGCATTTTCAGCTTCCTCCTCTTGCTTATCCTCCACTTGTTGCCTGAGAATTTCAGTGCTCCACTCATCGAGCACGTCGTCCATCTCGTACGATACATCTTTCAGCTTCTCCAACCAGCGTCCCACCCTGGCCTCCGTCACTTGTTTCTTCTCTGCATCCTCAAGCACAGCTTGGATGGCTTTGAGCTTATTGCTGAAACTCTCAACGTCTTTCTCAGCATTCAAAACCAGTGTCACCGCCTCTTTTGTGTGTTCATAAACTACTGAAGCCAGTTGCTCCAGAAGCACGGAGATGAGTGCATCAGCCATTTTTGGCGTCAGAACTTCGTTATAATTGAAGGAGGAGGAAGAGAAGAGAGAAATATGAAGTAAGATATGTTGGATGTCGAAATTAGATAAGAAACCTGCCTCAATTATTTGTTCAACAACTTTAGGCTTTAGCTAAAGAGAGCATTATGAACCACATGACTTAAAAAGCAGCAGTCTTGCTCCATGTGCAACTTTTGGAAATATCTTCACATTCCTGTCAAGTGTCGACCCATAATTTAGAAAACAAGCAGATTTTTTGAATAGATGATTTAAAAGAAAGGACTTAAGTTTGACAACAATGGTAAATTAGCTAAATAAAACTAACATTTGGTAGAATGCAAACGAAATGACTAACTATATGCAATAAGTTTGAGAAGGATTTGAAATACCTATATGCAAGGGAACATTTGAAATTCATTGTTAAAAAGGACTACGTAAAGTAATTAAATCTTGAGTGTGCACGCAAATGATTGCTAAATTTGGGTATCAATTGACGAGATAGTGTTTTATTTGTTCAAACATGAGTTTACTCTAAATGTTAATCATCTTCCACACAAAAAATCACCGACGCATACAATGCCACAGTACTTGATAGTCAGTATCAAATTCGTATTATAATTTCCATTCCAATATGTATGGTAAGTTCCACTGCCTCAGTTATTTGTTCAACAACTTTATATTATAAACATAAATCCCTCTTCAATGATTATAGGAGGAAGAAACTAGAACCGCACAACTTAGGAAGCCCCGGTTGTATGAGAGCATACATGGTTCTGATGAGTGATGGATTGAAGCTCTAGACTCATCTCCAATTATAGAGGCTTCATATATATAAAACCAACAGATTTCAGAACACAGTAACATTGGACAGAGGGTCTTGACATCTAAATGGATGTAATTAGGTACTATCTGGTCACGAGTCTTTAGCCTCTTTTGGCCGTAACCAGGTGCATAATGTGAGGGGGTGTTTGTGAGGGGTTAGACATCCTGTTACAACTACGATATCGATTTTGTCCAGTTTGAAATAAGAACATTGTTATACATCAATTGGAAAATATACATATAAGACGCTAATCTTTAACTAAAATTTAAACACATTGACCTGACGACTACAGAGTATCAATTATTATAATCATTATATCGATCATCGAATTGTATCGGAGTTTCATTATCGAACCATTTAAGAATCCATATACAAGTTAGTATTTACTTAACATGCGTAGCAAACCACTCCAACATGTCATTATGAGCCTCCTCTGCACTCTTTAGTCTTTACAGCTGCTTCATCATCAACATTGTACCTCACACTCCAACCATGTGCAACTTTCGGAAATATCTTCACATAGCTATCAACCTATAATAACGAGAACAAGATTGGTCAAGGTACTTTTGAATGTAAGGATTTTAAATTTCACCAGAAATTAATGGTAAACTAGTTAAACCAACATGCAAAACACTAGATAGATTGCAAATGAGTGTAATAAATTCACTACATTGGACATAGATGTTAAATACTATATGCAGTAGTGAATCAACTGATTTGAAATTCATTCTTTTCTTCTTCTTCTTCTTCTTTTTCTTCTTCTTCTTCTTCTTCTTCTTTTTCTTCCCCTTCTAAATACAAATTTTAATATATGGACTATAATAGTATTCTCTTTTCCATGGCTTGTATTATATACTCAAACTAAGTAAAATATATACCATTAATAAAATCCCTAGATATGAAACTACTGCTTCCAAATAGGCTCAGTTCTTAGACTAAATGCAAATAAATGTAGGATGAGCAGCTTCAACATGAACAGAGAACTCATATATAATTAAAGAAATTAATAAAAAAGTCTCTGCACCTCCGGTTTAGCATTTAATATCTCCTCAAACTGTTTCAAGAGTTCTGGTGGAGAGTAGTTGTCAATCTCAGCTCCTAGTACCGCAATGGGAGATCTAACCCCTGTTGATAAGTTTAAGCATTTACCATTTAGTCTTGCAAATGGAATTGTTTTCCCAGCAAATTATACGTAAAACAATTGTAAAGCAATGATACGATGCACTGTAAACATATCATTTTCAAGAACTCAATCAATGGCATTTGAACCGTAAACGAAAACAGTCAAGAGACTGACTATCAACTATCGATCAGCTAGTATATTCCTTCTTATTGAAGTCCATTTAGACTTCAAAATCTAGAGGCTCATGAAATGAGACCACAAGATACCAACTATTGCAAATTAGCATCAAGTTTACCAAACAAATGCTCTTTCATTAAGATGCTTTTCTTATATGAAAGACTTAAAGATAGACGAAAGATACGAATCACAAGCTGTTGATTTTGACTTTTTTTCATTCTCTCTTTGATTTTATAGAATTCTCAGTGTAATTTCTTTTCTCATTCTACAAGTATTTGCTAATTTCTAATAACATGAATGGTGTTGGTTGATCCCAATTCAAGCATGGACAACACGAATGATCTTGCTGAGTATTATTTATTCCCTTTTTGTCTGACTCATGATCAAGGATCAATTTCTTATTCAACTCCATATTATCATGCGTGTTATTCCACTCCGACTTGACCAACTCCATATCAATTACAAACGACTCACTATTTTATTGGCAGAGTACTTAGGATACAGAAACTGCTGTGACCCAGTATGTAATGTCTTAATTTCTATGCGAATTCAATGAATTGATTTATTTGAAAAATATGATCCTGTGTACACCTTATGATAGTGGACTTATCTAACATTTTATATAGTTCTCTCTTTGGGTTTGCTCAAACACAAACACTAGCATGAAGTGCAGACTTGACATAATGCAACTACAATATTGTTTTAAGATATTTAAGCAGTGGAACCCATACCCTGAACATCATCCAAAGCAATAAACGAAGGATGTAACAGCACAGCAGCTTGGATGAACTCAGACTTCGCAAGTTCAGTCACGACCTTGGCTGCGAACAACATAGAGTTTCTATATTAGCCAGCTGCTATATTTGAAGTTTCCTCTGTTTTGTGGCTGAATAATAAAAACGGGGGAAACTACTAGTGGAACTAAGTATCTGGTTGGCGATAGGATCATAATGCAAATTTATGTGGAAACGATGACAAAAAAAACTGAAAATTAACAAAACAGAGAAAGAGAAGAAGAAAATTTGTACAGAAAGAATATCAACTACACTCACCACCCCAACAGAAGCCTGCAGCTCCAATTGCAGAAAAACCCTTGCCTTTAAGAGCGTCAATCACTGATTTTGCATCTTCAAATCCCTTATCCTGATAAATGCTTAGCAAGCTTCAGGCATTGAACTTTTAACAAGAATCTATAACTAAATTATGCAGCAGTATGTACCCATGAGTTGCCAATATTAGGGCCACCAACTTCTAAAATTTCCCTTGTTTTTAATTTTCCCCTTGTAGAAGTGGGAGTTTTCCCTGTAGCATATGACCCCCGGTTCGATACCCACGTATATAGTTTGGTTTTTGTATATTTTAGTTTATATTTCAGGCCCTGGTTCAATCATCTTTTCTCTTTAATTTTTTTTTTCTTCAAGTCAAAATATTTTGTCTTTCATTTGTCAATTTTTACTAAGCAATGTATTTTTTCTTTTCATATATCTTATATAGCTTATATTCTAGAGTAAGGTTATGGTATGTTAACATTTTTCATACATAATGCGGAGAGAAAGTCTTTGTTAAGGTAAATAAGGTCCTCATTAGAGTAAATTAGGTTCTCATTTGAGTAATTAAGTCCTAAAGTGGTAATTGTAATGTTTTATGATTTGAGGATACATATTATCACTTCGACAACTCATGTAGTAACTACGAAAAAGCCTTCGTTAAAGTAAATATGGTTCTCATTAGAGTAAATAAGTTCTCGTTTGAGTAATTAAGTCCTAAAAGTGGTAATTGTACGTATAAGATAAATTAACATACACTAGAATTTTCCTATATTCTATACGTAATTATTTTTTCTTAATTGTATAAATAATATAAATTTTTTGAAAATATTTACATTAGAATAGCCAACATAATCAAGTCTTAAGTATCTATAAGAAAAAAGTTTTATATTTGTGATATCTTTTTAATGTTGAAAAAAAAAATGAAGAACATTTTTCTTTTTATAATATAATGTGAGTAATTAGGAGTCCAATTGTTATTTCCGCCCCGGGCCTCAAATACCTCAGGACCAGCCTTGAGCAAAACATCAATTAATGGCATTTACATGACATAACAAGTTTCATAAGTAGAATCAGAAAAGCTTACTGCAAGTGCTGCATCAAGAATGGAGCCAACTCCAACTTCAAGTGACTGCAGGAGGCACATAAGTCTCTCAAAACTACGAAAGCCAGACTGGATAGGCATGGAGGAACTTCTCGCCTGATGTTGGTTTTAACAACACCAGGATCCACAACACTTCAAAACCAAACAAAACTATATTTAACGTGAGATTTAAAAAATTAAAACCTGGCATCTAATGCATGGTAATGGGGGTCTTATACCTGTTCAGGACTCATCAGTTAGATCCGTCGCACATGTGATGGGCTCACTGAAAAAATTTTCCTCCCTCCATAGGCTCCCAGTTATTGTGATGTTTGGGATGTGAGAAATGTTGGGCCACTCCTTCCCCACGCCCTTTTCGTAATCTCGTTCAAGAATTGCACAATCCTCGATCGTCAAAGTATGCAGTGTTGTTATCTTATGCAGGAAGTCTGGCAGTCCTTTTAGCTCTGGGCACCAATAAATTCGCAAGAAAGAAAGGCGTGGCATTATTGTAATTTCCTCAGAAGAATCCTTTATTATTCCTTCCCACTCTTCCCAATTCGGCATTAAGCCAATACGAAGATCTTTCAATTTGGGGAATAGAATTCCTCCTGATAATGTCCCAATTTCCTCTTCTTCTATCCCCAAAAATTCAACTCCCACCTTTTTCACATTATTCATCGAGACTATTTTCAGAATTTCAAGCGACGGCAATTTTCCAAGAGGAGGCGAAAGATCACAAAATTTCCAATCATAAAGATCAACTCGTCTCAAATTGTGTAAACACTTGATCCAATAAAGAGGCCAGGTGGTGCAATGGCAATTCCAAATGGTCAAACTTTCCAAATTTTGATGTGGTTGCAATGCCTTCAATATTTCTTCATCACTTTCTCTATGCTCTTCAATTCTACGCCGGAATAGTAGTTTCAAACTTGAGAGGTGTTTTTTGTTCCCCAATTGTACTTTCTCAGCCTCTATTGCATCTTCCGCATTCCCCCCCAAATTGAAAATATAGAGACTCCCCTGAAGCTGGTCCATGATTGCTAGACCTCTTAATTTCAATGCTTCTTCATCACCATGATCACATACATAAAAGCAGTCTAGTGCTTGCAGACTTTTCAAACTCCCAATCCCTTTTGGCAAGTACTTTAGCTTCCGACAACCGCTAACATATAGATGCTTTAAATTAATCAACTTTCCCATTGCTTTGGGTAGTTTCTCAAGTTCCTCGCACCAAACAAGGACTAGAGTTTGTAGATTGAATAAATCACACACAGCATCCGGTAATTCCTTTAAAGCCCGACTAGAAGACAAATCCATATATCTCAAATGAATCAATTCACCCAACTCTTTCGGAAGTTCTTTGAGGATGTTACCACTCAAATTCAATGTCCTTAGGCATTTCAATTGCAGAATTGAACCGAGGCTTGTGGTTGTCATTCTTATACCAAGGCTTGAGAGGGTACGCATATTTTTGCAATTGTAAAATGAAGTAGGAAAAGATAATGGACCCTCTGGTACCATCACTAAAGTCAAATGACGAACCATTTCACCGGGCAGCTCTATTTTCTGATTAGCACCCTGAACCACTTCTGTAATGATGCATTCTTTTTTGGTAAGAAATTGCACAAAGTCATGAATAATATCATGCATTTTGCACGCAATAATATTTCCCTTATAATCTTTTTCAAAATCTTGAAAGAAAGACCGCATTACTAAGATCTCAAAATAACTTTGGCCAATTCTTCTCGTTTCTGGGTTTTGCTTCCAATTAAGATAATCTTGTGACATCTACAATTCAATCAAATTATTTTTGTCAAACTCATGATCTTTGGGAAATATTGCACAATACAAAAGACAACGTTTGACTGCTGGGGCCAAATCATAATAACTTAGTAATAGTGGTCAAAAAACTTGTTCCTCAACTTCTTCTAATTCCCATATCTTACTATTCAGAATATCACCCCATTCCTCTCTTGTTTTCTTACACCACACTAGACTACTTAAAGTTTTCACAATAAGAGGCAAAGCTTTACACATTTTTACAATTTCTACACCAATAGCTCCAAACCCATTAGACTCATCTTCTTCCCTATCCAAAAATGCAATGCTATTGAACAATGCCAAACAATCTTTATCATTCAACTTGTCTAAATAGATCACACTACTAGTTGCTCTCATCATTTTAGCAACCTCTTGTTTTCGCGTGGTCACTAGTATTGTACTGCCTGCTGCACAACTTTGCAATATTACTGGTAGTTTCAAATTTTCCCACTTTTTTTGGTCTTCGGTCCACACATCATCTAGGACAAGGAGTAACTTCTTATTCTCGACATGTGTCTTAATATGCTGCAATATAACTTCTAACTCATTGGAACTGCTTTGGGTTCCATCAAGATTTTCAGTGATCGCTTTGACAATCTTAATCTCATCAAAAGGGTCCGAGACACAAACCCATACTTTCTTGTGAAAATGGGCCGTAACCTTTTCATCGTTATAGGCTAGTTGGGTAAGAGTTGTTTTTCCCATCCCTCCCATCCCTACAATAGGGATGACAAGGAACCTCCCCCCTTCTTGGCTACTCTCCCTCAACAACTTGCTCAACAAAATCTCTTTTTCTTCTTCTCGCCCAAATATCGTAGATATATCGACCAAAGAAGTTGTTTTCTGCCTTTGAATAAGCTGCTCATCAGGGCCACGGTTTGTGGATTGATGAAAGTCATACTTTTCTCTTTCAGCAGCAATCAAAGTCAACTTCTCATTCAATTCCTTTATCCTTCTAGCAATGTTATGATGATGAATAGCCTTGTTGACTTGGCCAAAACAAAAGCAATCAGATGGAATGGGGAAACATACCTTCTTCTTGGCAACAGAAGCATTTTCACCTTCCTCCTCTTGCTTCTCCTCCACTTGTTGTCTGAGAATTTCAGTGCTCCACTCATCGAGCACGTCGTCCATCTCGTACGACACATCTTTCAGCTTCTCCAACCAGCGTCCCACCCTCGCCTCCGTCACTTGTTTCTTCTCTGCATCCTCAAGCACAGCTTGGATGTCTTTGAGCTTGCTGCTGAAACTCTCAACGTCTTTCTCAGCATTCAAAACCAGTGTCACCGCTTCTTTTGTGTGTTCATAAACTACTGAAGCCAATTGCTCCAGAAGCACGGAGATGAGTGCATCAGCCATTTTGGCGTCAGGACTTGGTTATAATTGAAAGAGAAGAAGAAGAGAGAAATATGAAATAAGGTATGTCGGATGACTGCGCGCCTCACCTCTCTTGTACTAAGTTTATAGAGACAAAATTAGATAAGGAACCTGGCTCAATTATTTGTTCAACAACTTTATCTAAAGAGAGCATTATATGTGAATACTCCTTTTTATCTAAAGAGAGCATTATGAATATTTCTCTTTAATAATTGCCGGGAGGAAGAAAACAAGACTTAAAAAGCAGCACTCTTTAACAATATATTGCTGGGTCCTTGTAAATTGTTCTCTCTGCACTCTTTATCGCCGCTCCAGGGTACAAATTTGCTGACCACCCAAATAATTGCCCACCTTACTATAGCCCGACACATGTACAATGAGTTAACCATAACCATAGTAAACGTGTACAAATCTCCTTTCTTCTCCGTCTCTTTTGCTTTCCTTTTCTTCAATACATACTAAAACCAATGGCTGCAAACTTGCAATTAAACTCCACCCCGGTTTGGGGTGGGCGGTTAGTACCCGCTACTCCATGTCCAACTTTTGGAAATATCTTCACATTTCTACAAGCAGAGGGGTCATTTCCCTATAAGTTCAAACAATGGACATATATTTCCCACTACTTCTGCTATAGTACCGCGTTGCCCAATAAGGTAAGAAATACTTAAAAATTCACTGTACCGGAGTAAACAGTAACTATAATTTTTATTGAGTGGTCAATAAAAATAATAGTTACTTTTCACTCCGCTATAGCGAATTTTCAAAATTTCACATCTTGTTGGGCAACATGATACTGTAGCAGAGTTAGTGGAAAATATGTGTACGAGAGCATGGGTCTAATGAGGGATGAATTGAAGCTCTAGACTCATCTCCAAGTATAAAGGCTTCCTATATAAAACCAACAGATTTCAGAACACAGAAACATTGGACAGAAGGTCTACATATCTACATGGATGTAATTAGGTACTATCTGGTCACGAGTCTTTAGCATCTTTTGGCTGTAACCAGGTGCATAATGTGAGGGGGTGTTTGTGAGGGGTTAGACATCCGGTTACAACTACGATATCGATTTTCTCCAGTTTGAAATAAGAACAATGTTATGCATCAATTGGAAAATACTCAAAATAGACATATAAGACGTTAATCTTTAAGTAAAATTTAAACATTGACTGGACGACTACAAAGTATCAATTATTATAATCATTATATCGATCATCAAATTGTATCGGAGTTTCACGAATTATTCAACCATTTAAGAATCTATATTAAAGTTAGTATTTACTTAACATGCTTAGCAAACCACTCCAACATGTCATTATGAGCCTCCTCTGCACTCTTTACGGCTGCTTCATCATCAACATTGTACCTCACACTCCAACCATGTGCAACTTTCGGAAATATCTTCACATAGCTATCAACCTATAATCACGAGAACAAGATTGCTCAAGGGACTTTTGAATGAAAGGATTTTAAATTTCACCAGCAATTAATGGTAAACTAGTTAAACCAAAATGCAAAATACTAGATAGATTGCAAATGAGTGTAATAAATTCACTACATTGGACATAGATTTTAAATACTATATGCAGTAGTGAAATAAATGATTTGAAATTCTTTTTTTTTTCCCCTTGTAAATTCAAATTTTAATATATGGATTATAATACCATTCTCTTTTCCCTGGCTTGTTTTATATACTTAGACTAAGTAAAATATATAATGTTAATAAAATCCCTAGATATGAAATTACTACTTCCAAATAAGCCCAGTTCTTTGACTAAATCCAAATGAATGTAGGATGAACAGCTTCAACATGAACAGATCGAGAACTCATATATAATTAAAGAAATTAAAAAAAAAAGTCTATACACCTCGGGTTTAGCATTTAATATCTCCTCAAACTGTTTCAAGAGTTCTGGTGGAGAGTAGTTGTCAATCTCAGCTCCTAGTATCGCCATGGGAGCTTTAACCCCTGTTAATAAATTTAAGCATGAACCATTTAGTCTTGCAAAATTGGCTTTTGACTTTTGAGAAAATAATAATCTATAATAATTGCTATAACAGTGAACACGAATGGTATTCTTTTCTCAGAAAATTATACGTAAAACAACTGTAAAGCAATGATACGATGCACTGTAAATATAGCATGGCATATGAACCATAAACGAAAACAGTCAAGAGACTGACTATCAACTATCAGCTAGTATATTCCTTCTGATTGAAGTCTACATAAAGACATCAAAATCTAGAGGCTCATGAAATAAGACCACAAGATACCAACTGTTGCAAATTAGCAACAAGTTTATCAAATAAATGATCTTTCACAAAGATGTTTTTCTTATATAAAAGACTTAAGATAGACAAAAGATAGGAATCTCAAGCTGTTGATTTTGACTTTTTTCATTCTCTCTTTGATTTTCTAGAATATTGAAGTGCAGGCTTGACAATATGCAACTACAATATTGTTTTTCATCGAAAAAAAAACTACAATATTGTTTTAAAATATTTAAGCAGTGGATCCCATACCCTCAATATCATCCAAAGAAATAAATGAAGGATGTAACAGCACAGCAGCTTGAATGAACTCAAACTTCGCAAGTCCGGTCACGACCTTGGCTGCGAACAACATAGAGTTTCTATTTTAGTCAGCTGCTATATTTGAAGTTTCCTCTGTTTTTTTTTTTGTGGCTGAATAATAAAAACGGGGGAAACTACTAGTGGAACTAAGTATCTTGTTGACGATAGGATACATAATGCAAAATTTTTGCGGAAATGGTGACCAAAAAAACTGAAAATTAACAAAAAAAGAGAAAGAGAAGAAGAAAATTTGTACAGAAAGAATATCAACTACACTCACCACCCCAACAGAAGCCTGCAGCTCCAATTGCAGAAAAACCTTTGCCTTTAAGAGCGTCAATCACTGATTTTGCATCTTCAAATCCCTTATCCTGGTAAAGGCTTAATAACCTTCAGACATTGAACTTTTAACAAGAATCTATAACTAAAATATGCAGCAGTATATACCCATGAGTGGGCAATATTAGGCCCACCAATTTCTAAAATGGCCAGAAGTTTTCTGTTTTGCTAGAATAGATGCTAGGTGAGAAGGAATAACAAGGAAACCAGGCAGCAGGATGCAAATAAATTTTCATGCAGACCAAAATGTAATTCTGATTCACACCTCAATATTACAACTGAGCATAAGTTAATTGAAAAATAAAATCAAGGAATCCATGAAAAAGCAAGAACGAACCGTTCCATGATCTTCTAACCAGACTGCAAGAGGCCCGTCATCATCATACACGAACGGATCTCCATAGAAGAAGTCAGGAACTACAACAAAGAATCCAGATGCGGCAACTTTTCCTGCAAGCTTCCTTAAAGTGGAAATCAGGAAATGCATAATCAAATTTCAACACATAGATAACTAGATTTAAACACTACAAACTATTACTTCAATCACAAACACTAGAAAGGTAGTCCACCGCAATCAGAAATTTGCTCAGGTCTCTTTTTGTATCTTTAACATGAGTTTATTTGCTAAGCGAAAGGATCTTTTAAGTTATGTGATTGGCTTAAAAAATTAACACCATAAAATTTCCCGGGCAAGCTGCATATATATGCCACTTCCACTTGATCATGCTTCAAATAACAACAGATATTGTTATCAATACAGATTTCTGCAACCTCTAGTTCTAAGAAGTTTGGAGCAGAATATAAAGAGCCTGGATCCCGACAACAGAGAATTCATTTTCATGAATATAGCAGAACATAATTCACCCCCATGTACTCATTATAATATATTGAGACATCAAGTTCTTTCAAAAACAAGAAGAAATACAGCTCAAGTTATAGCAGAATCCATTTAACAAGCAGAGAAAATAAATGTAGAATTATACATAGCTCAATACCTCAAGTTGGGAGCTCCATATCCTGCAGGGAAAGTCGAAAAGGTATAATCAATGAATCATAGCAAAGATGAAATTCACAAACCCAACACGTAGATAGTCTAATGTATTAGAAGTTCATTATGATATATTATTTCATTCTCCTCTTCTCTCCATCAACAAACAAATTAAAAGGACTTTTGATTCTACTTCCCACCTAATACTTCACTTAAACATAAAAGAGAAAAAAGGTATATAAAATAAGAGCAAAAGAGGAGAAATTTAGAAGTTCTAGGCAAGTACCAAAAACATCAGAGATAAGAAGAATAGCAATCTTGGCGTTAGGAGAGCCTGTGACGTAGACATTAAGGCCTCCATATTTTTCAGCACAGTCTGAACCGCAGCTTGTGTTCATAATCGGTGGGTTAGAACAGCACTGAGGGCCTGACATTACTTCTCTGATCACTGTGACTAAAATCTTCAAATGAAAGTAAGAAAAGAAGCACAAACACTCTTTTGCAGTTAAAAAACTTTCAGGAGAGTATGGGTATTGGTACTAATGGCGCTGGTAGCAAGATAAAGGAGTAAAAGGTTTGTTGGACGCAACCACCTCGCGATTCAGTCACCTCCTATGACAATGAGGACTGTATCACTAGAAGAAGAAGAAGAAGCTGTGGTCTACACTGCAGGCCAGCACTGTCTGAATTGGTCAATGCATATCTTTGGAAAAATGGTCATAGTTAACCATTTTTTATTCTTCCAGTAATTGATGCTCAACTTATTGCCCAAGTTAGTAGTCCATACTTTTTCATTAAAATATTATATACACTTTCCACAGTCAACTATTTCACAAATCAGATTCAATTTTTCTTCCTTTACATGTTTCTTATATCTTTCTGAAGAATCGTTTCATTGAAAAAGATCTGACAAAACTCAAACGAGACGAAAAAATTGCAAAAGAATTATATTACAATTAGTGAAACAGAAAAGAATATCAGAATGCAATTAGAGAAAAAATATGAGGCTTGTTTCTCCAAATGCTACCTCATCTCATTGATTCATCAATAGAAATCTGTCAAAATGTGTTAATGACAATTAGGATTGTATCACTAGAAGTCAGTCATGTATTAATGACAACCAAACAACAATCAACAAAAAGCACTGTCGTAAGGGGAATTTTTATGGATAAGTGAAAGATCATGGATTCATGGTCTAAGCTTGAAGGAGCAAACTCTACTCCTACTGGTGGTAATAATGGACATAAGTACCACTTTTGGAGGCCTAATCGCATTTCTAAAATTCATATGGTTTCTTTCCTTCAAACGAGCTACGGCCAAACATAACTTCTCTGTAATTGTCGAGATGTATTTGCTCCTCCTTTGGTCAGCTATCCACTCTATAAAGTTAGGCCATGGTTGCCAAAGCTAATGCACTCCATGCTGCTATATCCAAACACCCTTTGTTCTATAATCCAATCTAAGAAAGGAAAATTACTGAGTTATGGATAACAATGAACAGGTCATCAACCAACTCCAACACCTTATAATTGACACATTCATTTATATGTAAACTGTTTCTTACCTATGATACACAATTTGATACAGAAGAGGAGGTTTCCTTGAAAGCAAGCTGTGACTCTAAAAATAGATCAGACGATGTATTCCAAAGTTCCTTCGCAAGTTTGGCATCATATGAAAGCATAGAAGAGCTGGCAGTCCTTCCCTTTCCACCAAAGAAGTAAACTCCAGATGTTTCCTGAAATTAACAGACAATGGATGAGATGAGGAATCTTCGATGATCTGAATTGTTAGAATTCACCGTAATCATCCATTTCAAGAGTGAGGGTAGAAGGAAAGATGTATTAACTTTTAGTTCAAGAGACGTTGTAACATTATGCTTCTATCACTGTCAAGAAGAATCATTACCAATAGACTTGTAAACCACAACACCAAGGACACCACGACTCTACCACCAGCTTTCTAGTTATATGCATTGACTAAATTAAGTCTGCACTCTACTGCAATTACTATTAATATTTTTCCCTATAAGAAATAGGAAAATACTAGACTAAGAAGGTTCAGACACTAATTTTTTCCGTAATACACTATTTGGAAATTTAACGAATAAATGTAGCGTTTAATTTGTCCATGTAACTGACACAGCCTTATTTTGAAATCCCCTTCCCACCAAAAAATGAAAAAACATACACTGACACATTATAAATAGCAATGCTGAACAGGGGAATTTTCAATTTCCAAGATATCTTTTATGATGAATAATCGGTCTTTAAAGTTCAGATCATAGGAGTGTTAACCTTATGCTCCTTTTGGAGATGAACTACTAAAGATAATTAGCATAAGGCAAGACACAATTGGCATCAGCATAAAAACACTGGCAACAACCTATAAATTGTATAAGGGTATAGTTAATGAGATGCTTAGCATAAAACCTCTTATTAAGGTTGTGAAAGATAGGACAAACCATCAATGGCATTCACATCACATAAACAAGCTGCATAAGTAGAATCAGAAAAGCTTACTGGTGGAGCAAGTGCTGCATCAAGAATGGAGCCAACTCCAACCTCAGGTGACTGCAAGAGGCAGAAAAGTCTCAAAACTATGAAAGCCAGATTGGATAGGCATGGAGGAACTTCTCGCATGATGCTGGTTTTAACAACACCAGGATCCACAGCCCTTCAAATCCAAACAAAACCGTATTTAACATGAGATTTTAAAAATTGAAACCTAGCATCTAATGCATGATCCTAGAAAAGAATTCTGCACAACTCTTCCAAGGAAAGAAAGTTTGTAAGCACATACATGATGGAGACCTGACGAGAAATGTCCATCATGCCGAGTTGGCGGTGAAGCTCATAGGAGAAGAGCAGTAGGAACACTGTCAACAAATGGGGCAGGTTGAAATTAGAATAGAAATAGAAGATTTTGTATAATAATGGCATCTAGAGCTTACATTTGGAATACTCATAGACATGAGCATATGGGTATCGTTTTAATCTGCCGAAGCACTTCCCAGATACAGTCTCCTTGTCAACCTGTATATTCGATACTGAAGGGAGGGAGGACATCAGTTGAGAAAAAGAAAAACCATCCTAAATTCCTAAAGCAATTCAATAAAGTAGAAAATGAAGACACCTTTTAAAACCAAATTCTACTCAAATTGAGCCATATCCAGAAATTATAGAATGAAAAAGCTCCAAGATCACATATTTTAAAGATTCTTACTTACCACTTCGATGTGTAAAAGATGTGACATTCACTATTCGGGAAGGAAGTGGGCTGTTTCTGAGGAGTGGTAATAATAGTTTACTAAGAGAAAATGCACTCAAGTAATTTGTAGCCATCATCCTGGAAAAGAAAATAAGGAAAAACAAGGTGAGCTCATCTGCAAACAAGGCTACACTCCTTTAACCAGAACAAAGAATAAATGAAGTTATTACTGATCATAGCCTTCAGAGGTGAATCTAGACGACGTTGCAAGTATTCCAGCGTTGTTTATTAGGAGTTGGATTGAAGAGTGCATTTGTGAGTCGGAAAGCCACTGCTGTAGGGAGGCTTTAAACAGGAGAATTGAGCGGAAGGATGAGAGATCAACCTCGAAAGCTTTCAGATGTGCATTCTCATTCTTATTTTTAATGTCCAAAATCGTCTGTGACACAAATAATATCGCTAAAAGCTTTTAATCAAATGTTCATCTCTTAGAACAGCAAAAGGAGATGTTTATAAATTCGATGAGGTTAGCTACCTACCTTTTCTAACGAGTGGGATGAGCGTCCAACTGCATTCAGGATTGGATTATGAGCTATATATATGCATCTTAATTTAAAAAGCAACAAGGAAGTTACGGGATTGGATTGAATATATGATTACCAAGAACCACAAAGAAACCATGGCAGGAAAGAGCATGGGCAGCAGCCGCACCCAATCCAGACGTAGCCTGCAATTTTGTCTATGTTATATCCAAGTCAATCAAATTGAAGAAGAAGAAGAAGAAGAAGAAGAAGAAGAAGACGAAGAAGGCAGCGTCACTTACGCCAGTGATGACGCAGACAGGCGTAGATTCAAACGACGGAGGAGATGATGTGGAAGTCTGGGCGAAAAAGAGGTTCCAGTAAGAGATGAGGAGACTGAATGTCCAAAGCAGCCCCATTCTCCAGAATTCCATGGACAATACAAAATCCAATGCCTTCTTCATCCTCTTGTAACTTTCTTCAATTAAATCTGAGACTCAGGCTCTACGAATGGTGAATAGAAGCATGAGCTTGCTGACGGCTCTGTGTAATGGACTGAGGAAGAACGGGGATTTCACTTCCAGTACAGAGTTCCGCTCGGCGCTCGGTGATTCATACGTTCTAGTATTTGAGTCGACGTGGTGGTGCTGCCACCTCATTAACTTTAATCCAAAGGCTGAAACAAGGACACGTCTATATTGGTGAAAAGAAAATGAAAAACGTCGGTTTACTCATATTTTTCCAAAAAAAAAAAAATTGATCAGCGTTTACTTATCTGAAATAGAGAAATAGTTCGGTATTACATGCGATAAAAACCTTAGATAATATGAGTATATGAGTGAGGAAGAATATTTAACCATTTAGTTGATTATTTACTTGAATGTGATTGACTGTCATTGTTAAAAAAAAATAACACATGCCATTAAATTCTATTTTGCATGTTTTTATTGAAAAGTCACATAACTGACATAACGTAACTGTCATATAGAAAAATGAAACAAGTCTACCTTGCTAATGAACTGACTAATGGACAAATCTCATTAGTCATTACCTAACTCGTTAGATTAGAAGAGAGATGGGTTTGGTGTAATGGACCCCCTAAATTTCTTCATGACGTGTTAACGTTAAGTGGAGTAACAAAAAAGTAAGAATTGGTTTTGATCTTAACACTTTGGTCTTTGCTAAAGTTTTATGTGTAACATTGTTACTTTCTTGAAGTTTGGGGACCAAAATGTTACTTGATACAAACATGAGGGTGCAATATATGATCATTTCCAAGAAGAAACGGGACAAAGAGAAAAGCATGTATGGAGTGTTTGGACTTTGAAGTTTAGTCGTTAAAGAAAGGCAGAACACACAAGGAAGCAACAGAGACACTTTCCCCATCCCTAACACGCTTCGAAAAAGCCATAATCGAACAGCGAAAACTCTTTGGCCCCATTATCGACTGCCCCTTTGGTTTTCAAGACATGAATGGATCCGGAAGCGCCAAACGATCTCTGCAATTCCTCCCCTTTCTCCTCCTCTCCATTTCCCTCCTCTCCGATTCAGCTTTAGCAAACGATCCCAAGAACGAAAAGAAAGCTTCTTCTTCTTCGGTAGCGCTGAAGGTAGTCATTGTCTTGCTGGGTGTGGCGGCAGTCGTCGGCTTCACTGTGTTTCTGTTCAAGATATGGCAGAAGAAGAAGAGGGAAGAGCAGCACGCCCGTCTTCTCAAGCTATTTGAAGACGACGATGAGCTCGAGGTTGAACTTGGAATTAGGGATTGACATCAGGTTTGCACTCGATTTGGGACATTTTGAGCTCTGTGTTTATACTTGTGTGTGTAAATCTTTACAGTGATTGTGTTGTAGCAGCCTAGTTGGTGATTGATTGGGATTTCCATATCTTGGTTCTGTAATATACTATCTCATTTACAGTTTTAGATCTGGTTTTGATTACTCGAAACGCAGCATTGGAGGAAATTATGTATTACCTCAAATTTGACAACAGTATTTTTGGCCATTCATAGATCTTAGAATATTAATGGAGAATAAATGTGGTAATGACACTACAGACAAGTTACCCCAGCCAAGTATAGGGAACTCCCAGCCAATGTCTAAACATGTTTGTTGAATTTCAGTGATTCTATGATGACATGTTGATGCTGGTTTTGAGATGGGGAATAGTGTCAATAAAGATTAATAAAACTGAGTGTCATTTTGATTTGCAAGGATGCATGTGTATTTACAAAGTAATTTGAAACATCTTAACAGAAGAGTTGCGCATCAGATCTGTGAGAGGGACTGAAACACCTTTGGAAGGAAAATTCTTGTTTCAAGAATTGTTGAAATTGATAATGTTGATCTTTAATTGATTCTTTAGAGGGAAGAACAATTCAGAGTGCTTATTCCTAGGTAGAGTTATATGAATAAAAATGCTTTTAGTGTTGCATATGTAGGTTCGCCAAGACTAGGCAGATTTGTTCAACATTTTGTGTGGTATGAAGGCATGCAAATATAAGGAACGTAGTGGAAAACAAAACTGAGTCTATGGAGTATAAAATAAAACTAGGCACTTGTAGAAATATAGAGGTAACACTATTGAAAAGAAGATGGTGTGCAGTATTGTGGGAATTGCCACCGAGAGGGCTATGTCATTTCACTTAAAATCACTGTCATGAAAAAATTGACCGAGGCTGAACGTGGTAAATGGCATCATAGATTAGAGTCTCTTGTGGCAGCTATTGGTGATGTCAATTAAAAGTTGTTTTACATTTTCTTGGTATGCCTTTGAAAACCACCATTGAAGGCTCTATCTATCTGCTTTTTACCTAACTACTCTCTCTAGATTAGCAGATTTATTTTCTTTCAAGTGTACTCATATTAAGCGGAATCCTTTTGTTAGGAGTCTGAGAGATCAGATACTTTTATTAGGTTTTATGTGCTCCCTAGGCTTGTGAGGGAGGTGATAATGCCATGATCTGGTGGACAGAGAATGTTTAGTTTAATGTCTTACTATTTGTCTCTTTGTGGTCATGCAATGTTGAGTTCTTGTATGGAGCATTTGGGTTTCGATATTAAGTGGAAGCCGATATTCATTCAGAATTTGAGTGATTGAGAGCTGGGAGATGTTAGTATTAGGTTTTTGTATTCCCTCAAGGCATGTGAGGGGTGCCTGATCTGGAGGGTAATCTAAAATTTGGTTTTAAGTCTTCCTATTTGTGTCTTGGTGGGAGCTGAGCACTTTTATTCCCCTGTAGAGCTGACTAATTCCCAACAGTTGATTCGAGTCGATCCATCACCCATGAAGTTGTCAGCTCTAGTAACATGATCCAATCCCACAGTGAATGGAAATTGATTTAGGCTAACCATTATCAAGTAATCTGCTTTTGAAACTGATTGGAAGCCTTCATGGGTAATGCCCTTTCTTGTAAACTTCATATATAAAGAAAGATGGTCACATGGTGCAATCATATAACGAGTGGTTAATTCCAGATTGCTTCATTACCTTCTCTGTTACATATGATTTTCCTCGTTGGGCTGCCATTATATGCAATGCCTTTTCCATCTCTTACGTTACAAATTTACAATGCTTATTTGCTGAATTGCTTTTGTATTGTGTTTCAGAGTAGAAGATTGTATAAATCTTTATTGAGCTGGTTATTTTTTACATTGTGTGAAGGGTGTGGTTACTAGCTCCGTTTTCCTTGCTGAATAACAAAGACAATATTGAGTAGGCTATTAGTGTTGGTGCAATAGTTCTCGACTTTCCATGTTGAATAATAAGGACAATATTAAGTAAGTTATTAGTGTTGATACCTGGATTCTAGACCTAAAGACTCTTTATAATTATGGAGAATTGGTGCCAAGCTCAAGTCATTCATGTTCACTGACGATACTGCTTTTGATGGGGCTTCGGGAAGGGATGGGGGATATAGTCAGCTTTCAATTCAACCTCAGATGGAGCTTAATAGTGGGTTCTTCTGTGTAAGGAAGAAAGAAAATTATTGCCTAGTATTTTGCTCCTATTATGAATCCGATGATTTGCATCTTCATTTGTTTTTATTATGCAAGTGATATTCATACAGATGTTAAAATTTTCCTTTTTTTACATCGTGCTCTTCAACAAGCAAACAGCGGTTGCCTTTGTTTTTACTTTACATGCCAAGTACCTCATACCTTAGAACAATGCCAGAGGGTAATTGGAGATGAGTAGTATGAATGAAATGAAAGTGTCAGATTTGGATTTGTGATTTTCACTAGAAAGATGTTTGTATTTCCAGCTTTAGGCTCAGTGATTTAGTCCGTAAATGGTTACAGGAATGTTATTCACAATGGAAATCTTCCATGACTGCTCAAAGATCAGTTTTAGACATTACACCAAAGAGGGTGGTCAATGCTTTTGTTCACAATTCTTTTAGCCTGGAGATACACTTGATATTCTATGAAACTCTCTTGTTCCGGCAGGCGTTTTTTTGTTTTTTGGGCAAATATTAATCCATGTTTTGCTCCCATTGCACTAATCTTTAGGGATTAAAATGAATTTCATATATCTTAAGAGGTGATATATACCATATACGTAAGAGGTGATCTGATACGATACTTATGGTGCCTTGGTTCACACTCTTCCAAGGCGATGAGGTTTCTCAAGACAGATATTTCAGCCTCAATAGTTACTGGTGCAATCTCCATCACTCCATCGTGGAAGTTTATGTTGAGTATGCTTTCGAAACCTCGTTTACGTGTAAATTTGACTCCGATTCAGAGAAGCTCTGTCGCCGAGGGGATCCGCACCCAAAATGGGCAAACCTTCTCGTTCTTGTCTGATTCAAATTCAACTGAAAGGATTCTAAGAGTGTCAAGTAAATGTCTGCTTTGCAATGTTTTTGGAACTTGAGAAACGAAGTCTTCATAACCCCGCCAACTCGGCAGGACTCTTTGAGTAAGCTCACATAGGGACTTGCACTTTCCATCAGGTACTTGATGGAATAAACAGTCAAGAACTCTCCAAGGCAGTTGATTTTCTAGTAGAAGCAAGTCATTTTGAAGTGTCGACAACATCCCTGACATATTTCATAGGATCAACCATGCCTCCGGGCACGTCTCCTATTATTTTCCGGAGGAGTTCAATAATAAAGAAACCATCAGCTACCAACATTTCTAAAAAAATTTCACTACTCTTATCATTTTTTTCGTTGTAGCAATTATGACAATATTCTTCCATATACTTCTAATTTTTTCAACAATGTGTTCCATGTCTATCTCGGGAGTGGGTTTTCGAATATGGAGGTTGTGCAACAACAGTGCAAGTTCCATATTTTAATTCCTTCCATGGCTTGCAGGTTCTTTTTGCCATGGTGAAATGGTCCGATTGAAAGTAAACTCGGAACAAAATCGTTTTCGCGCAGCCTCTTTAGTGGATCGGGGATTCTATATATGCAAGTACTAGGTGGTGATGGAGCTTGCGGACTAAGTTTTCCTAGAATGGAGTATGCTATGACTTGGTCTTCATTTCTATTTTCACTCAAAGCTATCACACTCTCTTCCTCTTCTCTAATTTCGATCAAGCAATCTTGGTCGACATTCACATTGCTCTGTGTCATCATGCAACTTCTTTCTAACTCGAAAAAGAGGCAATCCTCTTTTAATTATAGGAGAAAATGGATTATGCTAATCATCAACTGTCAAGAAAAATAAAAATTAATATTAGGTTAACCCCAGTAAAATCTAATCCGAGTCTAATCGGACCAACAACTCTTGATCGAGGTTGATTTTATATATTTTCCATAGATCAATAATGACCAATAATAAAAGGAATTCATAGCATGGATATATATAGAGGAAGATTCAGCGCTTACACAGAACATTATGTGAAGTACTAACTTGAAATACTTGGTCTAGGTGTTTAGTTTTTTGTGTATATATATTACTCTAGCCTTTGGCTTCCTAGCAATGAAATTAACCTTGTTTCAAAACCCCAAGGTTTATTTTTAATTTCCTTATTTTATGATTCTCGAACAGGCCGACCAGCTAGGGAGTACTAACTTAATTTATGAACAGGCCAGCTAGCTAGCCTTGACTTGAAGAAAGCAGTTCGTACTTCGATCTCCTCGATCAAAGTACGTTATGGAGACTACTACCTCCATACTTTGTCTGCTAATTCTGCTTGCTGCTTCTCTCTACTACTATGTCTTTTGTAAAATTATTCCTAGGCGGAAGCCTAGGGTGGTTTATCAGCTGCCACCAGGAAGCACAGGTTGGCCCATCATCGGTGAAACCCTCGAGTATCTACGCACAGCCAAAAACGGTGTCCCAGAAAAGTTCGTAGCGGACAGAAGAAACAAGTACGACGCGAAGGTGTTCAAGACATCGTTGCTGGGTGAATCTATGGGCGTGATGTGCACTGCTGCTGGAAACAAAGTCCTTTTTGCAAACGAGAACAAACTGGTCAAGTCCTGGTGGCCTGCTCACTAGGGAAAGTTGTTCGTCAACTCTCACAAAACCAACACCTCCCAAGAGACCATCCGAATGCGCAGAGTCATCTCTCCATTTCTCAAGCCTGATGCTCTCCGCAAGTACATAGGGACCATGGATCAGGTCACCAAATGCCATTTCGATACGCATTGGTCCTCCTCGCCGGGTCATCAAAATCAAGTGGTCAAAGTTCAATCACTGGCACACAAGTATACCTTCGCATTATCATGCAAACTCTTCTTAAACATCGAGGATCTACAGGTGATTGCCAAGCTGGAGGAACCCATTCAGCATATCTCTGCGGGGCTCGTTTCATTGCCAGTAGATCTGCCGGGCACAAACTTCAACAGAGCCATCAGAGCATCCAAGCAAATAAAGAAGGAAATTGAGAGTATGGTTGTGCAGAGAAAGATAGATCTCATGAATCTGAATTTGATTGATCCTCGTGCGACGCAAGATCTAATGTCTAGCTTGCTCATGGAGAGATACAGCGACGGAGAAGAGATGACGGAAGCTGACATTGCCAACAAGTTGTATGGTCTATTGCTTGGTGCTTATGACACTATAATCGTTACCTTGTGTTCCATTGTCATGTTTCTATCACAGCTTCCTCAAGTTTATGATGCCGTCCTTAAAGGTACATAATATAACCTAGCTACCTACCTAGCTAGTACTCAGATCATCCATATGACCATATATATATCATTAATTTCATTCTTGTTTTATATAATTTCAGAAAGTAATCGAAGATATATGATCAAACATGAATTGAACTAGTTACATATTCGATTTCAACTAATTTTTCAGGATTTCTGGATCAGTAATCTCTATGGCTCCGTGTTTTCTGGCTAAGCATGTTCTCACATAGCTACAGAACAGATATATAATCAATATATTAATGCCATGCCATCTCGATCCTGTATGATTGACTTGATTATTATCTATCTGTTTAGATGAGTATTACGTACTACTCGATCGATGGTCTAGTCGTCTAGATAATATACAATAGTACCTGCTGGCCAGCCAAGTGGCCATGTTCGATCTCCTTTATATATATAGATTAATTAACGATATCGATCAGGCTGGGATTCAACTGGGGAATTACTAATTAGTTAACTAGCTAGTAAACCACCACTTGGTGGTCGAGTTGGTTGACCCTCCGGGTGGAGGGGTAAGGTGTGGTATCACCACCGGGTTCAAGTCCTATTGACTACAGATTAGAGTTAAATCTTAATCCATTATGTAACTGGGGAGGAAGATGAAGGCTTCTGACACTGCCTCCGAGTAAATTAGTCTTTAGACCAAGTCTTTTTTATACCACGATCTCGATAAAAAAAAGTTAATTAGCTAGTAATCGAGTAGTGAATTAATAATTAATTTACAATATTTAATGTCTTAATGCAGAGCAAATGGAGATTGCGAATTCAAAAGCAGCAGGAGAGTTGCTAAACTGGGGGGACATTCAAAAAATGAAATATACATGGAACGTAGCATGTGAAGTGTTACGATTGCAGCCACCAAATAGTGGAGCTTTTAGGGAGGCCATAACCGACTTCGTCTATGAAGGATATCTGATTCCAAAAGGAATGAAGGCATGTACATAAACATTAATTATTACATATAATTTTATTCCAAATCACATTATTAAGATCTAGCTAGGTTTCTTATTAATTTTTCATTTTCATAAATACCTATTGCGTGCATGCAGTTACATTGGAATCTGTTCGCCACACATAAGAACCCGGAATATTTTCCAGAGCCGGAAAAGTTTGACCCGTCAAGGTTCGAAGGACAAGGACCCCCTCCTTTCTCGTATGTTCCTTTCGGAGGCGGACCTCGAATGTGCCCCGGACATGAATATGCTCGACTGAAGATATTGGTGTTCATGCACAACCTGGTCACCAGATTCAAGTGGGAAAAGGTTTTTCCTGACGAGAAAATGGTGATGGACCCTATTCCTGTTCCTACCAAAGGACTTCCTATTCGCCTTTATGCTCATAATTAACATGTACATTTAAGGATTCCATGCATATTCTCAAAGTAGGCATGGTTCTTCTTTTCTTTTTTTTTGGCAATAAGTTGGCATGGTTCTCATACAAAGTCCTAGTCTTTTTGGGCTTCAATGTTTTAACCTAGTTATATATTTACTTCTACTACTCTTTTTCTTGTTGCGTTCTCTTTCTGCTGACGGTCGTGGTGTTCTCTTTCGGTCAACGGTCGTGGTCGTGCTACCGGTCAAAATGGTGCTGCCACTCGTGGTAGTGATGCCCGTCTAGATCCAAAACCAATCACAACGGTAAATTGGGGAATCCATGAGGATGCTAGGGTTTTGGATCACCCCATAACAACAGTTTTTTTTTTTTTAAGTCACAACAACTTTTTTATCAACTTCACTGGAGCAGTTGACAGTTGTTATGTTGTACTCGATTGCGTTGAACTTTAATGATCCTCTTAAAAAATACACGATCGAGTACAACATAACAACTGTCAACTGCTCTAGTGAAGTTGATAAAAAAGTTGTTGTGACTTTTAAAAAAAAAATGTTTCTGCTGCATTGTCAGAATAATCAGCTGTGAATTAAAACAGTTTTATGTTTGGTAAACAATATTTTTAAAAGTGTTGTTAGTATATAAAACAACTTTATAATGATTGGTAAATTTCAAACATTTACCAAACAATTTCAAGCTACCAATTACGCATTAATTCTAAACATTTTTAGCAAACAATTTCAAGGCTAACAATTAGGCATTAATTCTAAACATTTTTAGCAAACAATTTGTAATACCCCGAATTTTCATAATAAATTCTTGGAGTTAATTAAGGGTTTAGAAGTTACTTTTCTTATCTTCTTTCTGAAGTGAAAGTATTTTGGAACGAATAATTACTCGAGACGCTAGGGGTCAAAAGTTGACTTTCTTATTCGTTAATTTTCTCTGATGACTTCCTTCACTAAAGTCGTAGAACTCGTTGTTATAAGTTCGTAGACATGCGGCACGTTATATTTCGAGATCGTATGAAAGAGTTATGGTCAGCGTGAGTTTATTCTATGTGAGGATCGCTATTACTATTATTGATTATTCTTACATGAGGATTATTTCTTAAGGGAAATATCCAATAGGTCCTCAATTTCACTATATATTTCCCTTTAAGTTTAAGATATTTTAAATATTTCCCAATAAGGACCTATTAGGCCTATTTTTTGCCCATCAAGGACAAAATATGCAAAGCCTGATCTGTTATGTTTTTTTCGGACATTTTTGCCCTTTGTTCATCGTGGTCGAGCTGCACTACAAAGTACAAACAAATCATCATGCTCAAATTCCAACTTCCACAAACATCGATCAAATGTCGAATCAAAATTTAAAAACACGTAGAGCTCAACAAGAGGGTCAAGTTTCATACCTACTTTGTCAACAACAATGATCTAAGTCGCCGGAAAATGTCATAGAACCCGCCAGAATCTGGAAATATTTTTTTTCTTCGAATCGCCGTTTTTTATTGTGGTCAATAATTTTTTTTTATTGTGGTCAATAAATTTTTTTTTTGTGGTCAGAGTTTATAATTAAAGCTTAGTTTCTGTGTGAAATCTAAGAGTTTGAATCTATGTGTACGGGTTCCATAATTAATGGTGTGTTGTGCAGTTTGCAAGGCTTGAGTTTGTTTAATAATTGTTGGTATTTGTGAAGTACCATGGGTATTAGGTAAGATTGTAATCTATGAAACTTGACATAGTGTCAAGGTTCACCGAAAGAATAACTTGCATAAGATGAATGAGTTTGTGTATATGTGCCTTAATGTTTTTCTGACTTAGTGCATACAATTCACACATATAATTATAGCCAAAAAAATTTATTGTGGTCAATAAAATTTTATTGACCCCTCAATAAAACCTACATAATTAATGGTGTGTTGTGCAGTTTGCAAAGAATTGCTGGACTTGAGTTTGTTGACCTTAATAAAATTTTATTGACCTCAATAAAACATAGAGAGAAAGTATCATCGAAAAACATACCCTTTTTTCAGAGGCCATTGCTTATGGTATAACCATCTTGGCAAAAGTGACCAATTCATAGCATCCTGGTATAAAGCTATGACTCATTCTACATATGTGAAAGACATAAATTAATTATAAAGCTATGGATCTTTGTCGACCTTAATAAAATTTTATTGACCTCAATAAAAACAGTTTATTGACCTAAATAAAATTTTATTAACCTCAATAAAAATTTATTGACCTCAATAAAACTTTATTGACCTCAATAAAACAGTTTATTGACCTCAATAAAATTTTATTGAGGTCAATAAAATACACAAAGGTGATGCTCTTTTGTTCTTTGCTGATTGAGACCCAGAAACTAAAATTTAACTGATCTTATAAAATTTTATTGATATCAATAAAACAGTTTATTGACCTCAATAAAATTTTATTGAGGTCAATAAAATACACAAAGGTGATACTCCTTTGTTCTTTGCTGATTGAGACCCAGAAACTAAAATTTAACTCATCTTATAAAATTTTATTGACCTCAATAAAACAGTTTATTGACCTCAATAAAATTTTATTGAGGCAATAAAATACACAAATGTGATGCTTCTTTGTTCTTCCCCTCCTACCACGAAAAATATCGATTCCTTAAAAAAAATTATTGAGGTCAATAAAATCTGTTAATGGCAGTTTCGTAATTTTTGTAAAATGTATAATACAGAAACGTAAATTGGTCAATTAATGGACCGGGTGGGCACCGTGTTTTTGCTTTGTTCTTGATGGTAAATATTTGTCAAAATTTGTCCTTATGGGTCAAGAACCCTATTTCTTATAATATACTTATGCTGTTTGATTTATCAAAGAATGTAGACTAAACTAATCAGGAATCTTCTTAGCAAGATTAGTTTTAACAATTTATGTTTGATTAGACCTCATCTATATATATGCAGTAACATATGTCCATATCATAATTATTATAGTATTACATCTATATAAACTATAATATATTTATATGATTGTAGACAAGTTGCATACGTCTAATATATATAGTATCTTATATAAAGTGTGCTTTTATATACAATAACATATATAAAGTATATGGTTGTATGTTAATCAACATGCATGCAATAATTTATAGTTGCATGATTAGAACTCCACGTCCTAAATTACTAGAGCATAAATAGAATATATATATATATATATATATATAATATTAATAGTTTTTTTTATATAATAATAATAAATATTTTTATATATGTGGTGGGCCATTAGCAATATATATATTCTGGCTGAATAGTTAATTGAAAGTTGTGAATAGTTAATTGAAAGATGATACACTATTTTAGCTTTATGTATATAATATAATTTAGCTTAGTATATTTTTAGGTGTAAGATTCGTTTGGTTTCTTCTGTATATTTTATACATATACATTGTTAGATGATTAGTTTGCATGGTTAGTGTGGTGAGGTCATATCTATATTGAGTATAGTATAATATATCTATATGATTTCATGCAAGCTAACACATGCATGATTAGAACACACGTAGTATTACGTGTTTATTTAACACTAAGACTGATTATGGAATCTTGTTAATTGTAAAGTTTAATTTTATTAATGATTCAAATAGTAGTCAGATGGTTACGTTTTAGTTTTTATATATATTTGTATAGTACCATATAATAGGATAAGTATTAATATATGTGTGTGTGTGATGTTGCATGATTAGCATGCAATTAGTGGTGAGGCCACGTTCAGATTAAGAAGAGAATAGGAAGCTCCACGCAGGAGTGTCATTGTCACTATAAAATCATATCTTACGATGTAAGATTCTTTCATTCTATTATAAATTGGCAAGGAACTTGTAGGTAGCAGAGAGAAAGAAAGAGAGAGAAAAAGAAGAGAGAAAGAAAGAGAGAGAAAAAGAAGAGAGAGAGAGAGAGAGAGAGAGAGAAAACGATAGAAAATAAAGAAAAGAAGAGAGAAGGAGGAAAAGAAGAAGTAAGAAGGAAACACAACTGATTTCGTTCTGTGTCACGACCATGAAGTTGAGTTTGAGATCGAGCTACGAGATAGGGAGTATTGACAAAACTAGATCAAGACCAAGGTAGGGTTTCTTGTTTCCCAGTGATTGGACTATATCATATTTAATTTTCGTGTATAAATTAGGAATAGTCAATATTATGAATATTTTCTTATATTTGTTGTAAATTTTATTATTACTGTTGTGAAAGAATATTTGACGATATTGGTTGTTCTAATATGGATGTACAGTTTTGATGATGAGTTTGACGATGTAATGTTGTTTAATATTATATATGTTATGTTAACATATTGTATCATTTTTCATACTCACTCTCTGCATACACTTGCATATAAATAAAGAAATTGGAAATGATGATGGTGATGGAAATAGGATCCCATGGGATGATATTTGGAATACAATTGGTATTTATTATTGATGAAGAAAGTGGTAAGGCTGCGGGCCCATTGAATTGAACTGAATTGAATACAGGTTGCGGACCCATTGAAATGAATATTATACGAAAACTGTTGAAATTGGAATGAAGAAGGCTGGGCGTCGATTTGTACAACGGGTCATTCGGGACCAGGTGGAATATGCATGGTATGGGACGTGCGAGGTCTGCTTGATCCGGAGTATGAATTGACGAAGGGTAGCGAAGGAATTTTATATTCTTGCACCTCATGCATACTCATGCTTTTATATTATTACCTTAATTATATATTTACTGAATTTGTTGGCACACTTGAATTAACTGTGATAATTGACCTTGAGAGATTTAATACCCTACTGAGCCGCAAGCTCACACCCTTATAGATTGTGCAGGCACAACGTTATCAATTTGGAAATGGAACATGAAGTTGACCCATAGAAATTGGATGCTTGGTTATTAATTATGAAAGAAATGAATGTTGCTGGCATGGTTGTGTATTGCTATGGAATAACTCCTCTTCTTGTAATAATTATTAGAGAATAATTTCTCATGTAATTTGTAAGATTTGACTTCCGTTAAACTCTGAATAATTGTGTAACATTTTAATTAATGAAATGTTCGACTTACCAAATTATAGTCACTTGTAATTGTGGTAAAATTTAATTACTGCAATTATGAGTGATTCACACCTTGAATTCGGGTACTATATTTATATGTAATAATAGTCTCGGATTTGGGGCGTGACACAATTTCAAGGCTATCAATTACGCATTAATTCTTCTGGAGCTGGTTTTCATTGAGAAGTTTTCTCATGAGCTTGAACTTGTTGTCCCATCCATCTTTGTTGGCCTTGTAGTCATTGGTGTGCTCTCTTGCTGTCTTGCATAGTGGGTCTTCACTCCATTGATTGAAAGAGGGAAGACCGAAGGCTTACAGATGAGGCACACATAAGCATTGTAATGTTTTGCTACCAAGTGAAGCTTCAGATCCTCTTCATCTTCTGCCAAAAAGCTTGAATGATCTTTGCAAAGCTAGAAAGCATTGTTCTCTTTTGGCCGAAGGTCGTGCCGTTCTCTTTCGGCCGATAGTCGTAGCGTTCTCTTCCGACAACGGTCGTGCTCGACCGACAGTCATGCTCGGTCGACGGTCATGGTCGTGGTCGTGGCCGGTCATGCTACCGGCCGAGATGGTGCTGCCGCTCGTGGTTGTTATGCCTCTCTAAATCCAAAACCAGTCACAAAGGTATATAGGGGAATCCATGAGGATGCTAGGGTTTTGGATCAATCTAGGGTTTTGGATGTGTGGTGATCGAGATACTAGCTAGGCTTTTACTATCTCTTTTCTCATAATGAAATTCTTCAAAATAAAACAAATTAGAAAAAACCTCTAGTTAGCTAGAGCCATAAAAATGATGAGGCGATGCATATACAGTACAAACTAACAAGGAAGATTGAAGATCAAAGGAGATTACAAATAGCAACAAATATTTAGGAGCAAATAGTCTTGCATCAAAAAAATAATACTAATAATAAAAGTAGAAAGTATAAAAATGTTGGTGGTTCACTTTTAATTATATCCAAACTTTTTGGATAAAAGCTCTTTTAAGTGTATTTTTTTAGAAGGAAATTGCTCTTCTTCTTTTTTTTACAAAATTCATTTTTAGTTCAAAAATCAAGTCCTATATTAGATGCAATCTAGACAAATATTTTTCTTAAATATTTTTTTTAAGAAGAATAGTCAAAATTCATTAAAGTTCAACGAGATTATAACATAACAACTACTCCGGTGAATTAGTTGATAAAAAGTTGCTACCTAAGCAATCTCATCTTTTCTAACAATATGGCATATTCAGATAAGTACTAGTAAATCCCAATAATTTTAAAAATAGAGACTCGAGATCCACTTGGTAACATGCGACAACCTAAGCGAAAGAGGTTGCAGGCCCTTTATCCATTAAAACATGAAAATTAAAAATAAAAGCACAAAAACTAAACCATAAACCCAAAAAAAAAACTGCAACAACCCCCAAATCTCATAGCCACTAGCTATCGTTCGCAGCCCTTCTGCGCCTCTGCCGGTGACCAAAAACACCATTAATGCACCATCACCACCGGATTTCAGTGCCTCCCCAAAACCACCAGAGACATCCGCACACACAAAGCCACCTTCACAAGAGAGAGAAATTTGATCCACCAAAGAGAGAGTTTGCTGGTGACAAACACAAGAACGTACCACTATCCCCATCACCCGCACAATCTGAAGAAACAAAACCAACCAGATCTCCATGACCACCTATAGACATGGATGGGTCAAGAAGCCACACCACATCAAAATTGTCCTTGACTCCCAAAAAAGAGTTCCACAAGATCCAAAACCACCGGGCTCAACACTGCCCAGGCCACAACCTGACCGACACAAAGCAGGAAGAGGTCGAAAGTCTCCCCATAGAGAAGCCAAGAGAAAAGGCCACGATGAACCAAAAGGCCTTGCCATACCATAGGAGGAGAACACCGCCAAAGTACTCGACAAGACTTTTATAGTTTTGTTACTCTGAAGTCTAGTAAATAAGGGGAGTTATAGTTTAATAGATATAAGGAGCAACATATACCTCCATAGCAACCTAGACATGGTGAAATTTTGAAGGGCTTAGAGGTTTGGAAGCTGCATGAGAGGTGAATTCGTCTAAGAAGCAACCTAGACATGGTGCTTTAATGATGGATTTGATAGCGATGGTTTCTAGGGTTCCAACCCCAACTCCTCCGGTTTTTTAAGGTGATGAAGTTCTAGTGGCAGGTACCTTCGCTGGTGTGAGGTAGACGTTTCCGACATCAATCCTTGCCCTAGGAGGAAACACTAACTTTGGGATCAAGTTATTGACATCAGTTCTTACTCTTCTAGGGCACATTGACTTTGGGTCCAAACAATCTACGGACCTACAAGATTTTTTCTTAGATTAAAAGTGTCATGGTAGGCCCCCGAAAGAGCATGAAGGTGGACCAACTACAAACAAAATAAAGAAGATGTCTCCTTGGCCTAAACCCCGAGACTATTATTGAGTGAAGCGACAACAGTAGTATTTGGGCCTGAGTTAAAAAAAAAATTAGTGCAAAGTTTCAGGTGTTCCATACTATCTCTATTTATGCTCGTTAAAGAATAATCGAAGTTACTTAGATGATGTCTCTTATTTTCGTGCCCCAAAAAGGGTGTGTAATCTATGGTATTAATATATTGTCGTATTCCCATAAAAAATGTTATGACCAATAAATAAAGTAAATATAAATGAAGTTTACATAAGGTTTTTTTTATAGCGAAGTGACATTCATTTAATTACTTGAAAACCGAAGTTACAAATAATGACCCACTCCTAGGAGCATGACAAAAATAATAATTACCTAAGTAACTACACCTACTCATACATGTGATAACTCATGGCACAAGCCGCACATCAGTAAGAACAAACTCTAAAACCATAAAGAATAAAAGTTGTGAACTTGAGGTTGTACTTAATTACTGCACATTTTTCTACTCAAAAACATAGAAAATACCCAAACTCCTGTGGCATATGTGACGGGCCACTATGATTAGTGACCTCAATAATTTATGATTTATGCACTCAATATTTTATTATTCACTAATTATTTTATTACACAGCCACGTACCAATCATAGTGTCTTGTCATACATGACACTTGACGTGACGAGAGCATAGAAAATTTTCTCAAAAATATAGAAAATACCCAAACCCCCAAGGTGGCATGTGCAAGCTAGAGCATTAATCAAAGAAAAACTCAAAAGTGAGGGTGTACACCAAGAAACCCAAACTGGTTGCAGCAGTGTAACTCTAGTAAATTACCCACAAGAGTCATCCACAGACCGACCTAGATGTCGCAAGTTCTGGTCCAATCCACATAAGTCTGAATCTGTATGGAATCAAAAGATCCCAAAGTAAGTGCAATCTGGTCTATCCCTTGTAGGCAATCCACAACAGAAAGCGCCCAAAATCTAGGCAAGTGGCATGCAGACCAACCACCAGCCTCCGCCGCCTGTAGACCAACCAACCACCAGCCAACCTATCGACCTTCTCAAAAAAACTTAAGTGAGCGTTTATTAAGTAACTATCAAACATTATGAAGATCGTTCATTACTAATTGTTGATATTAGGTATTGAGTTTTATACAAAAGATTTCAATACAATTAAGAATAAACTATCCATTTATAAGTTATATTTTTTTTAATTATTTTTTTAACGTGAGATTCTCCAATCTTTAACGATAACAAGATTAATGGAATTCAGATTTTGTCTCATTGTTTTTCGCCGCATACATATTGTTTAAACTCGAAGCAATCATGCAAAAAGTAATGAGCAAGAAGAGAAAGGAGAATATTGCTTTCTGAGATTTCATTTTTTACTTTGATGGTAATGGGAAATGACTAAGCTTTTGGACCACCTAATAGGCCCGTCTTTCAAGGTATTGGGAATGAGCATTTCATTATCACACAAACACAACAAAGAAAGAAGATAGCTGGGAAAAGAAAGTGGTCCTAATTGTGTAATTGACAACCACATATTGGTTCAAATAGCTAGAATGAAAGTGATAGATTGCGATGGCTAGATATTTAAGTTGAAGTGAAGAAGCAACATATATTTATTTTCATCCCATTTTATATGCGTAGGAAAATTTACCCTAGTGTTTCAGCAGTAATTGTTAATTGGACAATATTAACTAGGTACTACATGAGATAGCATTTAAACTTGTCCATCAATTAAGTGATATGTTTAGGCTGTAAACTTGATTTAGGACATATGTTCCGTTTTTGGTTGTCACCTTATCAAGTATGGTTGAAAATGATTATCATAAATGTTTTATTGCCTGTCTCCCTAATTATTGCGATGAGCGGACCTAGACATTCTAATCGTAACCCATTTTTCAATACAACTTGTTTTCGCTATATGTACACAATATTTAGGTACATATAGCGAAGAGAAATCAAGTGGGGGACTGATTGTCTGTGTGGGACTTGGACGTACGTACTCTTAAAACTGACCACTGGAGTTGCTGGGCAATAATACCATAAAAACGTTGTACTTAATTGTTTGTATATATATTTAGTACTTGGACTTGGACTTGTCCATCATGTTACTACCAATCACACTGATGGAGTACGATTTACTTGGCAGCTATATCTGGAGATGGAGTCCTAAGGCTAGGGGATGATGATGCTCATCTTTGTAAAGAGGTTATCTTTAGGTTGTTAAATGGGCACTATATATGGGCAGGTCTTATCAAATGGTATTATATATCGTCGATGGTTCGACTTGGGACAATCACGGATGAACATTCATTCGAGGTGAAGCAAAAAGTGGTCAATGGTAATTCATGGTGGCCGGATCGGAGTAGCTTCTTAGAAAGGAGTACCGGAGTACGTACGTAGCTTCTTCCACCCGATATATGCTAGCTAGGCGAAGCATATTCAAAGGTGGAGCTGTAAGGGAGCCAATCAAATGGTTGAGTGTAAGATTTTCCGCACCAAAGTCTTTTAGGATAAAATTCAACTCATATTATCTCTCAAAGTGGTTATGTGGGGGCTATATCGATGCAACACATGAAAATCCTAAAGTTTATGGGTCCTCTCATATGTCAGTGGAGTAATGTTGATGTATATTTGCTGTCAACAATAATGCAGATCTAAAGTTTAGAGTTAATTTATTTTTGGAGAAATTAATTACATAGAAATTTCACTACTGTTTCAATTTAGTCCATGAACTTTGAATTTTAATAATTTCGAGTCAATTATTTAGCAAGCACAAATTCAAACTTCTCTCGGAATCCATGATCATGACGTGCCTACCACGTGCATGACCACTAATTAGGTATTTCAGACATCCCTTTCAAATGTACGTACGTTACAAGAAAAATTAAACTCACCTAATTAATTAATGAATATTAGGGTTTAGAGTATTGTGATTATGATCACCAGATAAGACATATATGGATCTTAATTATACATTTTGGCTAACTCTAACAATTAATTAAGTACTAATAAGAGCATCTCCAACAAATGACCCATTTTAAAATAAATTTAAAATTTAATTAAATTTAAGATAAAACCTAGCTCTAACAGATTAGCTAAACAAAAGTTAAATTTAATTTTTGTTAAATTATCTACCTATATGTAGCTAGACATGAGAGAGAAACTAGGTAAAAGCTAAATACTCCGACGTCTATTTTTTTTTTCAATTTCAACATTCTTTTTTTCAATCTAACTTTATAGGTAGAACTGCTGGAGCAGAAATCAATAAATTACTAGCTACATTTAACTTTTAAACATTTTAGCAAATGAAAATAACTTTTATTATTGTAGATGCTCTTAGACTCGTAAGACTTGTTCACTATACAAAATCAAAATACACGGCCGATTAGGCAACCGTCTATGACCCTCGATGTTCTAAAATTTATAATTAAGTTTCATATTTCCTTCTTTAGCGGGATTGGAGTCATTTTTACTTTTTAATTCAACACTTTTCGGTCACACTTGCGCTTTCATGTTCAAACACTTATAAATCCATTGAAATATATAAAAGAGTTTTTAAAGAGCATGGAACTTCATTTTATAGGCTACCTTTCTATTTATTTACACATTTCTGCATGCATGTAAATTGCTTCAAGCCTTTCTGGTTTAATATATAAGTTAATGGTATTTTAGAATACTAAAAAAAATGTTAACATATCGCGAGTCTCGTTTTTTGGTTCGTTTCGAGCTTTATCCCTGGATCCCAACCGATATATATTTTTTTGTTTGATTAATCTCATCCATCCATCAATTACTTTTTTGTCATGCTAATTAGTCTTTAAGAAATTGAGACTATATATGTATAGTTATATAAAGCATATTTCTTAGGTCTTCGTACATTTAGGATGGGTTTACATGACTCGGAGAAGATTAATTGACTCCCATTCGGTACGTTAAATTGAATATAGACCTTCTTCTGTTTCTCCAGTACGTACGTGATTATTCCACCATTGACCAAAACCTAAAGGCCAACTGAACAAATATCATATATATGTAAGAATCAAATTTGGACATGTTTTCACAAGCTTATGCTATTACAGTATTACCCTCTCATGTTTAACAACATTTCGGTTTGTCTCCCATCTCTAGATGATATATATATATATATATATCATGTTTAACAACAAATATCATATATATGTAAGAATCAAATATATATATATACCTGCTTTCTCTGTCTTTCTCTTCAATCCAACTTTTTTTTTATTAATTGTTTCTGACATCTACCACCATTCCACAGTGGGATAACTATTCAAATGTTTGATTAATTTGGCGCTTAATGTCGGAGGTTTTATCTCGTAATACTTTAGTTTTTCTTATAAAAAAAATATTATTCAAACATTTTGGTTTAATGTTCTTTTAAATAAAGTAAACAAAAATGGTTTTATCGAAACTAAGTAAAACCAAAACATTCACGAGTCATCTAATTATAATCAAACAAATAGTCGAACACAATTTTTTAAAAATAATAATATAACTCGAATAATGTGATGATTAATTTCTTATAACCAAATTTGTATAGAAATGATCTTCTTAGTGGAAACTTGAAAATAAACAGCTTAAATTTTTGTATAATGCATAATGGGCCCACATCTGATTTTGCCATGCAGTTGCCTAATTAGAAGAATTGACCAAAGTTAACTAATTACCTTTTTGAACTCCAATTAGGACTACCCTAATCTCCCAAACGGTAATTTTCAATAAATATTAGTTGGATATGGCATATGATTTCATAGATTCTTGAACGGGTTATACTAGTCATTTTAGTTCACAAAAGTAATATATTATAAAGAATTAAGTAAGAATGGAACAAAACTTGCTGTTTGGGGGAGAATTTGAACCTGCAAAGTTGTTTAAATCAGCTAAAACTACAACATCTCCTATCCGTTTGAGGAAAGACCATCCCCAAGTCATTTTCTTCATCTATCTGTCACACCCACATAAAATATTGACGTATATATATAAATTACATAAATATAGATACACAAATATGAAAGAAAAATAAACAAATGAAGAAAGAGCTATAAATGGAGGAGAAAGTTAGAGTTGGATATAAGCTTGGGCTTCTTTGGGATTAGAAACTTACCGAAAGCTCAAGTGACCGGAGTGAATCCAAACCACAGGTCTGTATCTTTCTTTTTAGTTTCTCATATGCATTCAGTACTCATTCATTGATATGATCTGAGCTAGCTGCTTAGATCTGTTAATTGGCAGACAAGAAGATAATCTTCTTTTCCTTACATAAACACCCATTTGGCTTTAATTATCTCATAACAATTTCACTTCTTTTTGAGTACCCTTCTTCCAGATTTTGATTTCTTTTGTTTTACTCTCAAATAAGAAGAAAACTGTTCTGGGTTTTACTGTTGAGCTCATGATCTTGCTTCATCTTTATTTTTGCACTTGTTTTTCTGCACTTGTTTTACTCTCAACATTTCTGCACTTGTTTTTCTAGCCTTTCTAGTGTTTATTAACACTTCTTATATATACAAGACATGATATTAAAACCAGGTAATTAAAGAAACTTAGATTTTCAGGTTTTGTTCCTTGATGCCCTTGAGCTCTTATTACTTCTTTGGAAGGTTTAAATTAAGGGTTTCCTTTAAATTCCACTTATTTTTGGGTCATTTTTCAGCTTTCTGCTCTATTTCTTCAATTTTCTTACTGTTTTATTTCAAAAAAAATTTCAGTCTATATGTATGAGAAGACATATATGTTTAGGCCAGTTTCTATATATCTACACCTTCCTTCGATTTCATTAATTGGCAAAAATTTCTTTGTATCCATATGTGCACGCGTCCCTAAGCATGATTTATTAAGAACCTGCACCCAAAATCTTGTTCAATAATCAGTATTTTGTAGATTCTGGTATCAGATTTAGGGCATAGATTTTTTCTATTCTTAGTCTCACTTTGATCCTGTTAACTTTTTTATTTTTTCTTATTTTGCCTTATGCATGATACAAGACTAGTTATTTTGGATCTCCTAGCTAGATCCAAAGATACTATTCTTGTACATAATTTTTTTTTTCAGTTTAATTAACTAATTTCATAAGATCTGGTCTTAACTATGTAAATTGTCAAAATTATGAAATTAAAGTTTCAGATTAAGAATGTGGGTCTAAATAATTTCAGGATCTCTTCTCCAATTAATCCATGAGAAAAATTAAATTCGGATACATTTTTTTAATTAATTTGGTTGCCTAAAGGGTATCCATTTTTGTTTGTTGTCTAACTAGTCATTAATTTGAATAATATTAGGAGACTTTTGGGTGGTTCTTCAATTCCTAATCTGGTACTTTGAACTTTGAAGAAACAATAAACAATTTAATAGTACAAAATAGCTAGATCACTTCTTTTTTTGGTACATATAATTGGTTAACCTTTCAATTAAACACTAACAACTGGTGTATATATGTATGCAACTGATCGATGTTAATTCAGCTAGGTTGTTGAAAGATGGGGAGAGGAAAGATTGAGATAAAGAGGATTGAGAACACCACAAACCGTCAAGTGACCTTCTGCAAAAGAAGAAATGGACTGTTGAAGAAAGCTTATGAGCTTTCCATTCTCTGTGAGGCTGACGTTTCCCTCATTGTCTTCTCTAGCCGTGGCCGCCTCTACGAGTACTCTAACAACAAGTGAGCCATTTCACCTCTCAATTATTAGCTTAATTGTTCACTTTCTTTGTGCCTTTAACTCATGTTTATTATACGCACTTTGGTAATTGATGTTAAACGGCCCTTTCTTTTGATTCCAATTTAGTTAAAGCTAGCTAGTTTTGATGACAATTTAGAATAAGAAGTTTTATGGATGTTCTTTAATTACTTGGCTTCTTTCGCATCTCTTACTTCTTGTTGTGGTGATTTGTTTTTGAGATAAGGAGACAATGAGGACATTGGCTCACGTAACTACCCATGAACTTTGGCTTTTCATCAAGGAGAATCAGAGACTAAATGTTCTCCTTAGTTAGTTCTGGAAATATTGATAACTTGACATAAGTGCAATCTAGCTAGAGTGCACTAATATCAAATATAAATGTAACCATGATATATATGAGTAGACCTTCTCCTCTAGCATAACTCATTGAATACATGTACATATATATACAGTTATACACTTATACACCCTCAAACTATTATTTTTACCATCGGATGACGTTATTGATCTTAGTTTCAACTTGGGAAATTAGGTTTTTAAATTTTTGGAAAAAAAAAAAAGTATCCTTGGTATATAAATAAAACAGATCATAATATATCAAGGTGTTTTTTCTATTTCAATCATATATGTATGCTAATATTCTACATCCCATTGGGGATTGTGTTGGGTCTAAAACACCATTGTACGTACTCATATTTGCTTCTGAAAGTCAAAGTTAATATATTCTTGCAAAAATTTAGACCTACTTCCATCCATGAGCATGAGTACTTTTCTGGGTGTCTTCAGTACTCATTTGTCTTCATTTTCAGTATAGTACTGCTGTTGCAATCTAAGAAAATCTTCATCGCATAAACACAAGTCAATGCTGAGCTAGGTTGCTTCCAGAAATTGTATTAGTTAATTCTGATCATTTCCTCTTCCATCATATGCATGTTGGATCGATTTTCGTGTTGATGGTTTTTCCCTTTCCACAATCGGCTCTCAAAGCTTCTTACGCTTTTGTTTGTCTTTATAGAGCTCTATTGAGTACTGCACAGTTGATTTATAACTTCAACTTTTGGTTTAATTTTCACTCAAAAAGGTTTTCACTCAGATTTTGGACTTTTGTTGGGTCCTTTGATTCTTTTTTCTAGGTTTTTTACCCTTAGAGTTGCATAAGATTGGAACTGAGCTCTCTGCATGCTTTTAGTTTTCTAGGGTTTCCATTTTAATGGTTGAAAAGGCACGTGGCATATGTGCTTGCTGCGTTTGTGGGTTATGCATGGAACATGTTAACTGACCCATACACAGTTCTTTTGATTCTTCTGATGAGTATTGATGACTACTACTGCATTTGTTCTTTTTTGTATGTGAAGCACTGTATTTCTGCTTGCATTGCATGCATGCCAAATCTTTATTTCGTGAAATTAATTGTTGGACCCACAAAACTATAAGTGATTTTACTTTTACTATTATATCCTGTGGGGTTGGACTTAATTTGGTATAATATTCTTCTAATATGTCTAATCTAGTTATAGGGTAAAAAAAGTTCACCTATATTAACATGGCATTGTGTTAAGGTATTTTATTGAGCCCTTTTTATTAGGCCATTTCTTAACTTTTGTGATATTGAACCAACAAAATATATGATTGTACTAGACCATCGATAATCTTTCAGTTTGAACCATGAATTCCCATTACAACATTGAAATAGGAAGTGATTCACATGAATGTTAAGTAGTAAACAAAAACCCTACAAATTAAACAGGTGAACCAGTAGAAAGTAATATATAATGCATGGGCGAACAAATTAATGAATGAAAATTAGAGACTGATCACCCACTTCTTTTTCACAAGTAAGAGCTTTCTTGCATCATTTGGGATGTACTGGAATTGCACTGATCCAGTCCTTTGTTCCATATCTTTCTTCATTCTTAATGTCCACCCTTTTTTAATGTCAAAATAAATTTTTATTGTCCTTATTGTGAGTGTGATTTACACATACATGTGGTTGTGGTGCCCAGTACGTAGTGCATACCACTGCCCTCCACAAAAGCTACGATTGAACTGACTACGTACATAAATGAGACATACCATGTGTATATATATATATATGAAGTGAGTAGTGCTTTCTGTTTACTATTCTGATTGATTCCTAGGATTGTGCATGCATATATGTAATGTGTCCCAATCTCCACCAACACATGCTTTTTCCTCAACCTTGCATGAGGTTGCTTTTGGTTTCACTGCTGTCTTACAATTAAGGCTTTTTGACTGGAACCCAATTAATAAATGATGCTCTCTTATGTATTGAGTCTCTAGCTCTTTAAGAGATCTCTTCTTCTAAGGAAGAAAAGCATTGCTAAGTCATACCCTAGATAGGTGTGAAGAGTTTTGATTTGAACAATTTTTTTGTAAGATCATTCTTAAATAGGCACCCAACAAATAAACACTTCAAATTATATACATATAGTGAGAGTGAAAATACTTACATAAGGTCCCTTTTGCTGGTTAAGAAAATATCCCTCAGATTTTTAGAATTGATCGATGTATGTATATTTCTTTTATTTGTAGAAGAACTCAAGTTCCATATCTGCCAATATTGACTTTGACACTTTTTCTTGAATATTGTTTGACATATAGCAGCATAAGAAACACTATAGAGAGGTACAAGAAGGCATGTTCAGATAGCACAGGTGCAACCACTATTACAGAAATCAATGCTCAAGTAAGCCATGTCTCTTTGCATATTAATATAATTGTTACAATATAGGCTTAACTATAGTTTCTGTATGTATGTGTGAATTTCTTGTGTTTACCATGGTTTTCATTGCAACTCCTGCACTAGTAGCTAGTACTTTCATGCGTTAACCTTCTTTAATTACTAGATTTGCAGAACAAAGCTGGATATATATATATGCTGCTTCCTTTAAATTTATGTTCAATGTTTATAACATAGGTGCTATTGCTAACCTAATAGTGTACGTACTCCTTCCTTTTGTCTTGATGTAGTATTACCAGCAGGAATCGGCAAAGATGAGGCACCAAATTCAAATGCTGCAGAATTCTAACAGGTGAGATCTCCACTAGTATTCATTTCTACATGAAACAGGCCAGCATATAGCATATATAGAACATTTGTTTACCTTATAACTATGACTTTATAAGAAAAAGTATTGAATACATGGTGCTCACTTAAGGGACTTAAACTGTTAAATGGTTGGATAATGCATTCAAGGGCTGGATTCACTTCGATGATTTATTAGTTCAACAGTAATTAAGTTCTGTCAAAATCGATCCAACCATGAAATGCATTGTACGTCCGTCAATTGTCCCTCAATGTAAGTCCCTTAGGTGAATAAACAAGAAAGATTTATTAAGTACTTATTTCCTGTTGATTTGTAGGCACTTAATGGGAGATTCCTTGAGTAATCTGACTGTGAAAGAACTAAAGCAGCTGGAGAATAGGCTTGAACGAGGCCTTACTAGAATCAGGTCCAAGAAGGTAAAAATTGATGAAAACGAATGTGAAAGTTACGAAAATGCATGCATGCATTTCACGACAAAGATCGAGCAAGAACAGGTTCTATCTCAATGACATACTAATTAATTACCCTTAACTTCACCTTTTGATATGATTATTAGACTTGGTACTCCATCTAGCTAGTCTGTGTTGTGTGATATTGTGACATTTTAGTCTTCACATGCATATTCTAGGCATGCTGTGCTTTCCTTCCTTCTTAATGTTATTTTTTTACCTCTTGCAACAGCATGAAATGTTGCTTGCTGAAATTGAATACTTGCAGAAAAGGGTAAATCTTCTCTTTCATTTCAAGTTTGCATGTGTCTAGTTCTGATCTTTTTAGAAGAATTGCCAAGTTTTGTATGGAATGATGATGTTCTAAATAATTATTTCTGTGTAGGAGGTTGAGCTGGAAAACGAGAATGTTTTAATTCGAGCTAAGGTATTGGAAGCAATTGATATTCAAAGAAATTGTATTTTCTGAAACATATTGAAGAACTAGCTGTATACTAAATTTTTTACATGATGAGGAAGATGTAGTGTATATAGACTTTTAAGTGGATTTTCATGTTTATAATTGTATTTTCTTATCTAAAGGAAACCAATCAAATCACCTGGAAAACTCTTTGAAACACAAAAGATGCATGCACATGTTTTGCGACAATCACTTCTTCTATATATGCATTACGTACATCACTTCTTCTATATCCTTTTATCTATTTCACTTCTTAATTGTCCTTCCTAAATGCCATGCTTATAACCTGCATATCTGAAGTCACCCATATGAAGAGTTGAAGACCGCCTCAATCCAAATCATATTCTTCTTTTCCAAAACTTGATCTTTCAGATAGCAGAACTTGAGAGGCTTCAGCACGCAGACATGGTTTCTGGGGATGATCTAGAGTTGAATGCAATCCAGGCGTTAGCTTCTCGCAGTTTCTTCGCATCCACTATGATTGAGGGTGAGGCTTCATACTCACAGCCAGAGAAGAAATTTCTCCATCTGGGGTATGTATTTTTTAATATCCTTTTAGCTATATCGATCACTACATAGTTCAATTATACATGCCACTGTCTTGAAATAGAGAATTAAGTTATCATTTTCGGTTTATTTGTTCCATCTTTGGCACGCAGGTGAACTTTTTGAAGAGAAATCAGTCTGCTGCTAGCTTATGCTACATCAACCTTATCTTAAATAATGATATCTCTGGCTACTACCTAGCTATTTTGGTTTTGTATCCTTATTTATGTCTAGATCTTTGAACTAGTAATGTCCAGAAGTAGCTCTGGAGACATTGCCTTTTTGATGAACGATCGCATAAGCAGCAGTACTTATTTGATTAGCATGAAGCCTATATGAACATGGAAATGTGTTATGTAAGGATTACTCTATGACTTGGTTCAATCAGCAGAATAATTACAACCAAGTTTAGCTTACCTTATATTGCAGTACACAACTTTTATCACTTAATTATGGGAGTGATATTGAGACAATTTTTTTCAAAGTATATGCTTGCAAAGATCCTCGAAATTCTTGCAAACATGAGATGAAATGGTAGCTTTACCAGTTCTGGCTGCTGCTACCACTGTTCCTAGTATAGCAGCATCAGCAGTAGCTACTGATTGAGCTAGTGTGGGGATGCTTTACTTCAAAGTTCTCGAGGATTAGTTGTGAGTTACTTTAGGGCTGGAAAAGGGTTAGTGAAGCAGAGCAAAACTAGTTCATCGTTCGGTTATGTCTATTTCTTTGATGGTATCAAAGCTTTGAGTGAGACCCAACTCTCAAACAATGGTTGCCTCTGCATCTTATCCTCAATCACCAACTGTTACTCGTCTATAAATCTCATTCTTCAGCGCAACTAAACTACACTAAGCAACTTTGATCCGCAGTGGAAATTTGAAATTAACCTCAAGGTGACGAAGTAGAATTAACCTCTAAACTTTAATCCAAATCACAGCTTTAGCCTGTTTAGCTATCTGATCCTCTAGTATCCAGGAATGGGTCGCTGATCGAGCCAACCTTTATAGTTGCAATTACTGTTCTTCTCCAGAAGTAAATTCCTTTGCTTTCATAACCACATTTACAACACTCAAAAATAGCTTTTAGTGATCGAATCAATAACCATATCAACTGCTAAACGTGCTTTATATATGAAAATAGTAAGGGTTTCCTTACTTGTCGGTCCAAAATGCTACGGCTCTAACTCTGAACTAAGACCATACAAGGCTTCCAGCATCCATTTGAAGTGGTTAAGATATAAAATGTGCAATTATAGGACAAAATATTACATTTAGCTATAACTACTGAAACAAAAAAAAGAGATGATCATAGAACACTACTGAAATCTGAAATCTGAAATCTGAAATCACATGGGTTGCTGATCCCCTCTTCCAAAGTCTACAAAGACTGTTGTGGGCATCTCAACACCCAAATAAGCCAGCATCTCATATAAATAGGGGAAAATATGTTTAGATAATAAAATTGCAATTGTAAGCCAGCATCCTATACATTTACACAGGATTATACCGTTACCATTATCAGTCGGACATCACAAACAGTTACCGCAAACTCCAAAAAAAAAAACCATTGACTGAATGGGAAAAACAGATATCATTCTCCTTACCACATAGCCTATCAACCATTAGTTCATTACATTAAAGAATAGCACACTTGCTTTCAGCTCTTTTACGAAGCTCCTCCTCTGCTTTCTGTAGATCGTCTCTAAGCTTTCGGATTTCATCCACGGACCTTTGTTGAGCCTCATGGGCATTCTCTTCTGCTCTTAGTCGTGCAGCATGTTCATCTGCTAACTTCTGTTCAAGCATCATGGTGGTCTCTCTCATCTTTGACTCAACCTGTATAACAATATCACCATTATCACCATGATTTGTGATTCAGATAAAAGCATAAATGAAAGTAAAAGTTCACCAACATATAATACAAATTTATACACTGCTTGAGCCCAGGCTTGAAAACAAAGCACTACATTAACCAATCATTATTAGGGGGAAAAAATCCAATTTATTAGTTAAGGCAAACATCTTATGCTCTGAAATATATTCCAAATCCAAAGGAAAGATGACTTGAAGTTAAGGCATCCAACCCAAAGCCAATTGGCCATGAGTGGGAGAGGCACCTGAATCATAAGATTCCCAATGCAAAATTCTAAACTCAACAAACGAATGACCAGAGGTAACCTTCAAGAAAACTTCTGACCTCGAGACAACTTTTCAGCTTAACACAAGAGGAAGGTGATATGGTCACTCAACTTAATTCATTCTATCAATAAAAAACTTTTAAACACATGAGCAGATTACATATCTTCACATCACACTTCAAAATAAATCAGATATAAAGCCAATCCCCGCCTTTGTCATACAAGTTTATTAACTCTAGCAGAAAATCAAGAACAGTCACAATTAACTCCTAAATAGATGAGGAATAAATCTACCTTTCTCATAAATGCATTGAGCATATGTCAAACAGATTTGAAATAGAACAATAGAGTAAGTTCACAGAGTATAAGACCAACACATACAAAACTGTACTTCTCCACACTATGTTATTTTTTTTGTTCAATCCACACTTATGTTATTAAGCTATAACAAATTTAGATCTGAACGAATTTTGTGCCGAGAAATAACACAAACTTAGGGATAATAATTTCAGATCTTATTATAAACCTATAAAGGCTAATGCTAATTCAAAACTCAAGAATGAAAGGGCACGTTTGCTACAGGGTATTACATAGTGCGGTGCTAAGACGGAATAAAAGATTTTTCCTATGTTTGGCACGACACAGTGTTAGAGTTAAATGAGACTCCCACAAAAAACTCAGCATTTCACCTTCTACTACAATACCATGCTGAAGGTCGGTATTGCATAAGGCGATCATCGCTATTCACCTCTCTTCGGTCTTCACAGTCGACGCGAAACTCTGCTACTCTTCCTAGATTTTTTTTCACCTCTCTTCGCCAAATCCAAGCTTCATTCTCAATTAATCTCGTCTCTCCCCCTCTCAGAAAAGTTTTTTTTTTTTGGGTCAATTTAGGAATTATCAACTGGGTCTTTTCAATTTTGTGGTCTGATGCTTTCCTAAACATAGATCTTTTTCTTTTGGAATTTTTCTATAACTTTGTGGGTTTCTCATGATTAATTACACTGCTTGATTGTTGATACGTAATTGGGTTGGGGAAGCTTCTGGTTGATTATTTGATATGCTATATCAAAATTCAGGTTTACTTGATTAGTTGAGGAAGCTTCTGCTTTATTCTAGGTTTTTTTTTTTCTTCATTTACGTTTTATCTGGTTTCATCTCTGGGTTTTTAGCTGGGATTCATCTCAGTCCTACCTTGCACCAAACATAGTACAAAAACTACTGTTATTTAATGTGAGCTAGGCTAGTCTAGGCTTGTATTAAAAATAAGCCCAGCTACGAGACTATTGGATAACAAACGTGCCCAAAGAGTACTTTACAACCCTGACCTTGGATTACTAAATGGATGCAAGATGTCCTAACAGGTAATCAACAAAAAGGAAAAACATAGGACTGCATGATATATATTATTAACTACTTATTAAGTACATTAAGGTCCCCTTAAGTCACGTTTAATGTCATTGCTGATTCTGTGTATCTAGTTTAAACTTCTCCCAAATCTCGTCTCTCCAAGATTGTGAGAGTTGTGGGAAGTGTTAAACCACCTTAAATCTCAGTGTCATTGCTGATATTGTGTTTAGAGATTTCTAGTCAACTGTGTTCAATTCTCTTACTCTAAAGGGATATTTATTAGGCTTAATTTTCTATTCGTTCTACTATAAAGACCAACAAACAATGTCAGAAAAATATACAGAAATTCATCATTCTTTACAATCACAAAGATCTTAGTTTAAAGGGGTTGGTCAATAGACACAAGACTATGGCACAGAATGCAGCGACGAGCAAATTGTAGTTTTAACTAACACAATTGTTAAAACATGCTAATGGCAATAATTAAATCCAAACAAAAGGCAGATGAAAATTTAGGGCAATCTATTACCATCTCAGTAATTCGTTGAAGCTGCAGATCATGTGCAAGCTGCATCCGCTCATTCAAATCAGTTATTTCTCGTTTTGTATACCCCTTCAAGGAAGCAACCTCTTCTTGTTGATTACGAAGTTTCATAGCCCCTTTCTGTCCAGATGCAATAATGTTTTGATCATTATATATTCAATACCAACAATCTCAAGATATAACTATAAATAAAAGAGAAAATAACAAATACCTTCACTTCAGCAAATATCTCATCTGTGTATGGCCGCCCACCATTCTGTGCTATTACCGTGTTTACGAGGGACAGAAGATGCTGCACTTGTTCGACCCTCTTGCTTTCATCCTTAGTCTTGTTATCAAAAAGCACACGACGATTTCCACACAGAACAAGGATTTCCTAAATTATTGCAAGAACTGATTATATGTCTAGTACATGATAGCCTCATATTCAAGAGAGAATGAACCAAGCAATAAAAGTGTAAGCAAATTGTTAAAATAGATTTCTGTCAACTTTTTATTATCGACATGATACTGCTCATCTGAAAAAAAAAGTATACTTTATATTACCACACATTATTAATAAAGACCAACTTTATTTCTGAGAACAACAAAAAACAATGACACCATTATTTCTTGGCTGGTTTATAGAAACTTGATGTACGCATTGAAAAGGGAGGAGGTCCCAAGAACTATCTCAATTTAATATGACTAGAGGACAAGCATTTTCGGTAAGGTTGATATCATTAGGAAAAAGATCTGGAGAGCAAAGAAAATGAAAATGGAGAACCATCAGGATGCTTCACAGAACTTCAATACTTTAAACTCATGTCTTAACTTGACTTTATATTCTTTATCAATAAAACTCAAGTTCTGTACAAAATGATTCCAGAAAGTCCTAAGGCAATAAAATGATGATGTTAATACACATAAAGTAGCAAGAGCATAAAGTTAGAAAGAATATTGTATCCGCTCATTCAGAAATGGGCACAAAATTAGTGATGTTATCATGACATTTTAAACGCAGGAAAGGAAAAAAATGAAGAAACAAAATTTAAATTTTAGTAACCTTTAGAGGCTCTGGGCAATCACGGCCCAAATAGTCTTCCAAAGTCTCATCATTCTCTTCAAAGTCATCTCCTCCCGTAAAGACAACAATCATATAGTCAAAGATTTTACTTCCAAACAGAGTTTGCAAGCTAAGGATTGCAGATTCTTCTTCTTGTGAAAAGCGAGTTCTAGTTGAGAAAACCACAAGAACAGCATGGATCCCATCCTTGGCCAAATTAATGCATTTGACAATTTCTTTGCCAATAAAGTCTGATTTGGCAGAATAATCAAAAAGACCTGCAGCATACCAGAAAAATCAAAAGAAAAGAATTAACTGTTGAAAAGCAGGTTCTTAAATGCAACTACTTTATACACTTAGTCCTACTCCTAGAGATAGATTATAGATACATATGTACAAAACAAATACGCTTCAGCAAGACTTTACCAGGAGTGTCTATAACATTAACTTGTTGTCCATCTCTCAAGATAGTAGCCTGCAATTCACAAGTTGTTGTGACACCATTGGAGCTACGCTTGGACTTGAAGGCTTTTTTTCCAAGAATGCTGTTGCCTGTTGCACTTTTTCCATTACCAGTACGTCCAACTAAGACCACAGTGCGGACGGCATTAGAAAGAGAAGGAAGCTCCCAGTCATCATCAATCGAACTTCCCCCCATTATGCAAACTCAGAATACCTAGCAAGAAGATATATTTTATATTCTGTCAATGCATTATAACGACAAAAGTATGGAAATACTTGCATAGTAGGAAAATATCATTTTTTTATTTTATTTTGGCAAAAGACACTGATTTTAAAAATGCAAGCCATATGTAGTTCCACGAGTCAACAGCATGAAAACGATCTAATTGAATGTTGTTGCCCAGGGAATAAAGTTATACACATACACAACTTTAGGATCAAGTGCAGGCGTTCCACATAAAAATCATCGAGAATGATTAACCAGAACTAAAGCAACAAAATTTCTTTTTTTTTTTCTGGAAAAGGAAAAAAGAGAAAATAATTGCAACCAAATTTGTACAATACAAGTTAAAATCAGCAAATCATAGACTAAATTAAGTAAGGACCTTGACGGACTATAATCTGCAAAACAAACCTAATAAAAATTACAATCGACAGCTATGCAACACAATTCTATTAATATTAATTTGATCACAATTAAGATAATTTACCTAAACGATCAACATACCAAAACTTAAATCAGCCAAAGACGCTAAGCACGATTCACAATCATTCAGTTTGGAGACCAAACATAAAAAAAAAGAAACGAAATTTCTGTGAATTTCTTCAGAATTGAAAAATCGTCTCATGAACTGGACTCGCCGACAATTGAAATAGGCAAAAACTGTACAGTGAAAGACACTGTGATTCCTTTCGTAGCATGAAAATGTTTTTGAAAAGAACTCGAATTGTGATTCGTTTACTTACTGCGAACGACGATCGAGAAAGCGAAGAATAAAGACTCCAACAAACGCCTCAGTGTATAGAGAGAGAAGATACAAGGGAAAGCGTCAGTGTGTATGTCATGTACTATTTATACATCGCTCATTGGATATTTCGAAGGGAGATGGAGATGGACTCTTCAAGTCTTCGCGGGGCCCGCGTGTGTTTAATTTACTTGTGCGATGATCCAAAAGGACCAAAACCCACCCCGAGGTTTTAGCTCATAGTTTCATACTTTCATTAGACATGCTCGATTTTAATTAGACTTGTCCACGGACCGGATTTTGATCCGCAGTGCCGGCTTTAGGGCTGTGCCACTAGTGCAATTGCACAGAGCCCCAGATTTTTGGGGGCCTCCAAATTTTGTTTTGATATGTATTACATAATAAATTAGGAATAATTAAATATTATAATAATTTAATGTAGCCCAAATGGTTATGCAGTTGCCGTTTTTAATTTGATGTCTCACTAACTAGTAGAGAGGTCACTAGTTCGATACTTCTTGCATGTTTCCTTTTTTTTTTTCTTTGTGGTCTCTCTCTATTTTTTTTTCTTTTTACAAAAGTTAAAATTCTAACTATTTTTTTTTCTATTTGATATTCCAAAGCACCCAAACCTGCCTAGAAAAAAAAAATATTTGTCTAAAATTCGTTAGAACCCATAAAAATAAAATAAAAAACTACGACATTTCCAACTTGTTTTTTGATAAACTAGATATTTAATTTATATTTAATTATCCTCCAAAATTTCTCCAATGTTCCTAAAAAAATGTTCTTTTTATCTTTGTTTTCTTTTGTCTACAATTATATTTGACTACTCATATCTATTTTTTCTTTTCTTAGTGTACACGGTCTAAGAAATTGAGTTTTTATGAACATCATGATTTTTTTTTTTTGGATTTTAATGGTGGAATAGTGTGATTTTATTAGTCAAGTAAATCACACCCTATTTTTTCGAAGAGACCTCATTTGTAGTTTTCGCACAGGGCCTCCGAATTATCAGGACCGGCCTTGTTGATCCGGATCCGTTGCTATTTGACGGATTTGGATTGAAAATTTGATCCGTTGATCCGTTAATGGTCCGGATCCGTTAATCCGTTTATTTAACGGATCAGATACGAATTTAGGTTGATCCGGTCCGTATTTATAATAATAAAATATTATTGTATAAAATATAAAATAATAAATATATACATATTATAAAATATAAGTAATTTAACATTTGGTTTGATCATTTATTCATTTTGTTTCAATATTTTATCAAAGTTTTATCGGGTATCATGATAAAAAATTAATAATACTTGATATAATAAACTGATCTGGATCGTGGATCGGGTATCCGTTAATCCGCCGGATACGAATTTGGATCGGTTTATCAGTGATCCCCGAATTAACGGATCGGATATGGTTAAAAGTTTGTTATTGCTAAACGGATCCGAATTTAGGTTGATCCACTCCAAACCCGGTCCATTTATAGGTCTAATTTTAATCAATAATGATATAGTATTTAATTAATTGTTACCTTATTTAAATTACAATTAATTAAAAGCTATAATCTTATCACTGCGTTCTCTCTCGGGCTCTGCTAGGGTTTGACATCTTATGCATAGACAGTAGCCTTGTCTAGGGTTTCGCCAACAACTCTGGTTTCTCTTTCGGATCTTTGGGTCTAGGGGTCGAGCTAATCTTTTACTCTTCTCCTTTAAGGATTCACCTGGTCAGGTGATGCTGGTGCTTGGCCTTTCGGGTCTCCCCTTCATGCGGTGCTTGGCCTTTCGGTTCAGTTTTGGCTATGGGACGGTGGCTTTGGATTGGTGGATCTCGGATTAGCCATTGACATGGGTTGTTGTCGATGTGCTCTTGCCTAATTCCTATTAGCTAGTCTGTCTCTATTCAATTATGTCGAAGGTTCTTCGTGATGGGTAGAGCTTGTTGTTCTTCTTGGTGGTGGCCTTTCTTACCTTAGTTATCGGCTGGAGTAGCCGAAAAAAGCTAAAAAACTCTGGAGGCATCAAGGGCTTTTCTCCTCGATTGGTTGTCGTCAGGGCTCAATCCGACAAGCCGGGTCCACAACTTTTTAGCGCTAGCAAGGCAGTTCAGACGCCACCAGTTCAATGTCGATACGTGGCCGAACCGTAAAGAACTGATCTGGTTAAGTCGCGACCCTCGCAAGTTTGATAAATGAGTCTAAGGGCCTTGAGAGTTTTAGGCTCTTCTAGTCCGTTGAACTAATCAGGCCTCCTATTTATACATTTCAACTTACTCAGATCTTACGGTTGAGATCAAGCGGTGCCATGATGAACGACCAAGATCGCACCCTCTAAAATTTCCTTTATTCCATAACAAATTATAAATGATGTCACTTTTGGTGATCTTGTTATTTTCTAAGCCACCAAATATTTTTTCCCTCATAAAGCCACTTAAACCCAAAAAAAATAAATATTATATATATATAGGACTAAATTCTTGTTACTACCCTATACTTTAGGGGTCTAATCAGTTTAGTCCCCGATCTTTTAATTTCACTAGTTTAGTCTCTGCACTCTTAATTCTCATCAAATACGTCCATTTATGACAAATAAAAATTACACGTGTCGACCCATAATATGTGACACGTGTCATAAATGGACATATTTGATGAGAATTAAGAGTGCCGGGACTGAACTGATGAAATTAAAAGATCAAGGACTGAACTGATTAGACTCCTAAAGTATAGGGTAGTAACAAGAATTTAATCTATATATATATATAGTCGTTGAGAGAGAGAGAGAGACATAAATGATCTTCTTCATATATGGATTAAAAATGAAATCCAAGCTATAAAAGATGTAGATCATAATGAGTAGATTAATTTTCATACTTGGATCGGTGCTATAGATGGCCGGAGTCGCTGAAAAACAGCAAAAAAAACATTAGAGAATCATGAGCTTTCGAGGCTCGATCTATTGTCAAAAGGTGGCCAGACGACGGAGATTCGATTAAGTCGGGTTTCGCTTGAAAACGGTTTAGTAGCTTTTGGGTCAGTGCAATAGCTTTTTGGTTTGCCAATAGTACCTTGCCGGTTCATCCACAATAGCTTTTTGTTTCGAGCCAGTAGCTTTTGCGGAAGATGACGATAGTTTTTTTGGAGAATGATAGTAACTTTTTGGTTCATCGGCAATAGCTTTTCTGTTTGAGGCAGTAGCTTTTTGAAAGATGGCTCTAGAGAGTGACAATGGCTATGTTTGGTAAGGCTGGGCTTTTAAGTGAAGCTGGCTTTAGCTGTGCTGTGAGAATAAGTGGTTGTAAAGCAAAACAGCTGGGTGTTTGGTAAACTGGCTTTTTGAAAGTGTTGTGAGTACTAAAAGCAGCGAAAGTGTGTTTGGTAAACTTAAAACTCAAAGTGCTGTGAGTTTGTAAAATGACCAATGTAGACATAATGTTTAGAATTTTTTTTTTCTCATTTTTCTTGTTCTTTTTTATTTTTCCTACTTATGGGTTAATTTTTTTTTCTTTTCTTTCATTAATTGTTCTTCTTCTTCTCCATTTTCTCCGTTTCTTTTCTTTCATTAATTGTTCTTCTTCTTCTTCCCCCTCCCCTTTTTTTCTTCTTGTTCTCCGTCCCCCCCACCCGTCGGCCTCATCCCTTTTCTTCCCCCTCTCCCCGCAGCCTCTCTTTCTTATCTCTCTCTTCTCAGCCCTCTGCCTCTCTCTCTCTCTCTCTCTCTCTCTCTCTCTCTCTCTCTCTACGCGAGATAGATCTCAAGCAGGGATAGAGATGGAGGAGGCACATATGAGGATCCACGGTGGTGGGTTTGCTGCTACGGTTGTCGGCGGGGAGAGAGGAGCGACGCCGGAGAGCTGAAGAAGATGGGTTCGGCGACTTCAAATTGGAGGTGATCTGAACTGATCGAGGTGAACGGCTTGAGCCGTGGTGGTTTGGAAAAGAACTGGCAGCGGCGACTGTGTTGGATCCGAACTGGGCTCGGTGTTGCTCGTGCGTTATCGGCGGCGGAAGTTCACGGAGGCTCTGAGATTTGGAGATGATGAGCTGTTGATTGAACCACGATGGTGTCGAATTGCAGGTGAGGTGGACTTGAATTGAGCACGAGCTCATCGAGTCTGATTGGGCAATCCGAGATGGGCTTGTTGTGTGAGCGTGATTGAGAGATCGGAGACGAGATCGGAGTAGCAGAGTGGTGGTGATGAAGAACTGGGTGCCCAGAACAGAGAGTGAGAGAGAGAACTTAGTTTGGGAAGGCAGTGTTGAGACGTGGTGGTGATGATGAACCGCCGTCACCTCCACCTCTCTCTATCTCTCTCTCTGCCGTTGATTTGCCAATCATAGCCACCACCCATGGCAGTCCATCAATTGCCAACTGCTCTGGGCACTGTGGACTTCGTGTGTTTACAGTTTACGAAGAGAAGAAGATAGGGGTGGTCGGGCGGGCTGTAAATTTGGCAAGAGAGTGAGGATAGATGCTGGTATTTAGTAAGTTTCATTAATGAACAGTGATTAGCGCTACAGTAAATTGGCTTTGAAAAGCCTGAGAAGCACTCATTTGCTGGCTTCGGCTTTTGGCTCCGAAAAAGCCCAAGCTTCCAATGGAAGCAGCTTTTAACCTATTTACCAAACACCATGTGCTGCCATATGTTGTTGTGCTTGGAAGCACAGCTGTTTAAAAGCCTTCCCAAACGCAGCCAATAGGTATTCTGAAGAATGACAATAGCGTTTTAGTTTATCAACAGTAATTTTTTGTACGTAGTGACATTTTTATACATAATAAAAATTAAATAACTTGCGTGCCCGAAAAATTCCTATGGACTTGTCGTTACATGCATCTTATTCTCAAGTCTTCAAGTTGGATGTTTCACTTTGTTGCTACCATTTCATATCTGTCCCGGTACAAACCCCGTGACGGGTCAGGAGTAGCCCACCATCGCTGAACAGCCCACCTCTGGGCCAGATATCACGCCACAACGGCATCTACCTACTCGGTAGGGATCCCCTACCGAGTGTACTGCCTTGACAATGCCCCAGCGGCCCAGGCAACGCCCCAATGGCATCTACCTACTCGGTAGGGATCCCCTACCGAGTGTACTGCCTTGACAATGCCTCAGCGGCATCTACCTACTCGGTAGGGATCCTCTACCGAGTGCACTGCTTTGACAACGCCCCAGCGGCATCTCTCCACTCGGTAGGGATCCCCTACCGAGCCTACCAGCAAAGCCCTGGCGGTACCCCAGCGGTTCCAGCAACACCAGGCCGGGTGTACCGACAACAAGTCTTCCCCTCGGCTTTACAAGGACATCTCTCGACCCGGTACCAAGGACACACGGTCCAATCGGTACTAACACAGCCACCTGTCAACACGTGCTTGTCCACTACCTCGCGGATCGCACTAAGCTGAACACCCATGCCGCACTAGGCACCGCCGTCCCTCGATGAGCGTATCGAGGTAGTGGAGTAATAGAGTATTCCCTCGTGTCAAGGGATGTCCCCCACGCCAGGGAAGCTTGTCTCCGACCTCAACTGATATATAAGGAGTCTTCACTCCTTATTCAAGTAAGTTCTCTCCGCATCCTAGAAACACTCTGCTCAGATCCTCTCGGGACTAACTTGAGCGTCGGAGGGCCTTCGGTCGGTACATGCCGACCTCCCCCCTGACCTCTATCTTTTGCCTTCAGGTACTCAAGTGCACTCCAGGTGCGTCCCTACCGAGCAGCTGGGAAAAGGCAGAAACACACTTCACAAAAAAATTAGAAAAATTCCTCAAGCTCCTTATCACACTTCTTAATAATTATCACATCACACTTCTTAATTTCAAATAACTTCAAAATTAAATCTCTAATTTTTTCGGGGCGCACAAAAACCCTAGCGCAACCACCCCTAAATTACTCAACCATTTTCTTCCCATATTTATGGCGACTGCAGCCCCAACAATAACTCGATGCGCAAGAACGAAAACTCAATGAATGCCAATGACACCTTCCGATTTGGGTGAGTTCAAGTACCCTTAGTCATAAAAGCCGTAAAGAATTGTTCCAATCCCAAGACAAGTACCCTAAGGACCTTAAGTTCTTAAACCTAGTATGTCGTCATAGGATGATTGATTGGCCTATTGATAGTTTGTAAAGTCTGGTTCACATCGCATCTAGTAGTCAATCTCGAACTAAGTGTGTAGAGACACAAGATAGATGTGATGGTGCTTGTCTTCGAAATCATGATCACTGAACGTTAACCAACCTTAGAAATGTACGAATGAAAGTTTTGCCTACTTGTGAATTGACTTGAAGCAGTTGCCTACATAGCTCGAATCACAATCGCTATAGATGTGATGCCCTATAGTGTGTGGATTAGGATCACATATATAAATATAAAGGCACGTAAATGTACTACAAGAGATTCATCAAATCTAGATAATTGTTACAGACATAAAAAATTAGTGGCAAGTTTGGTCCAAGTCAAGGATTTGATATTTGATGTAATATCCCGGTTCATAAATTACCTTTTCGTTAATTTGTAAATTTTATTAGAACGAAATTTCTTATTGTCATAACTTAGTTTACTAAAGAAGACTTAAATTAAATTGGACTTCTAATTTTCTTTATTGGTTATTGGGTAGATAGAGCACGATGATACAAAAACGTGAGGGCAAACGACGCTTAAATGGCTAAATTGGAGCTTTAATGAAGAAGTTAGTGGTGTTTCAATTTTAGATTTAAAAACAAAACAAAAAATAAGTTTAGCTCCGGCATTTAAAAAAAAGAAAAGAGAAAGAATCCAACAGACTGCTTCAGTTCTTCCAACTACCGGTGGCATTTCCGGCCTCCTCCAGACCCAATCCTTATGTCAACGTGTTCGTCTCCTCGTGGCCTTCTTGTCTATAAAGCTCCAAATCTAGGATCCAAGTCAACTCCAGGTTTGGATTAGACCAAAAATCCGCATCTTTTTTTACTTTCGACTTAGAATCTCTGTCAACTTTACATATAGTTTACAAACTCGTGTCTATGGTTCTTGTTCTTCAATATAGGTAAAATGAAAATTCTTTGGTGGAAGAATTACTTATTTCTTAGATAAGTCATTTTGTATGGTTATAAATCATCTATGCTTAATTTTACTGTTGTAATTCTTTCATTATTTAAGAAATCTATTGTAATTCTCGAAAAACAAAAATTTGTCCAATCTTTATAAAAAAGGTGTTTAAGGATAACTAAATACAATCACAATACAGAAAGTAAATACAAAGTAAATAGCACAGGAATATATCATCTCTTTATTAATGAATAGGTGCCTCTATATATAGAGAAACACAAAGGTACAATCCATGTCCCAATAGGACTTCTATTCAATAAGTAATCCATATGCTAACCTAACTAAGATACTCCTAGGTTGACAAGGCACACACAAAGTAGGTTTCCTTCAACACTCCCCCTTGTGGCGTCAACACTAGGTGGTGCTCCTCGCGTTGTCTCATTAAAAACCTTGCCAAGTAACAAAAACCCAGTGGGATAAAAATAACCTTGGTCGAAGGGAAAAAGAGTACAACACACCCTTCACATTTGGAAACTTTGCATGGACGCCAGACTCCCCCTAAAGTCTGCGTCTCCCCCTGATTTCCACAATCATGGGAGGTTAGATAACTTAAGCAAACCAATGCTTTTCACATGCTTCTCAAATGTGGATTTAGGCAGTGACTTAATAAATAAGTCAGCCACATCGTCCTCAGAACGGACTTGATTCACTTTAATCTTTAAGTAACTTCTGCTATTGCTGATTACAAAAGAACTTAGGCGATATATGCTTGGTGTTGTCGGCTTTGATGAAACCTTGCTTCATCTGCTCAATGCAGGCAGCATTATCCTCATAAATGGATGTAGGTTCATCAGTGGTTGACCTCAAACCACATGTACTTCTTATATGTGTATCAATGGACCTTAACCATATACACTCACGAATTGCTTCATGGAGAATAATAATCTCAACATGGTTCAAAGAAGTAGCGACAATGGTCTGCTTAGTAGACCTCCAAGATATCGTGGTGTTACCCATGGTAAAGACATAACCAGTTCGGGAACAACCTTTATATGGGTCAGAGAGATACCCAACATCAGCAAAACCCACCAAAACATCACAAAGATTTTCGGAATAATGGGCAGCAGCACTCGTGCGATCGATCGTGACATTCTGCGATCGATCGCTCGACGGCAGAAGCTCGGTACGATCGATCGTGGCATATCCTGCGATCGATCGCCCGATGGCGGTAGGCACGGGTTCTTCACCCATTTTGCCATATTTTCATGCCTCTATGCAGGTAACGTGCCCTTTGTGCTCCATCCGGACGGTAAGTCCTCGTCCGGATGCCCGGGTCGTTCAACCGCAGCAAACATAGGTTCCTCACCTAGTTTCGACTCTCTGTAGGGATAGAACAAGCCCATATCAATCGTACCCTTCAAGTAACGAAAGATAGTCTTTATGCCAATCCAATGGCGTTGCGTGGACGCAAAGCTAAATCTAGCTAACAAGTTAACAACAAAGGAGATATCGGGTCTTGTACACTGTGCCAAGTACAATAATGCGCTATTGCACTTAGGTACGGTACCTCAGCCTCTAAAACGTATGCACCATCATCCCTTGGGTGAAACGGATCCTTCTTGGATCTAGACTGTGACCAATCATGGGAGTGCTAACAGGATGGACTTTATCCATATTAAATCGCCTGAGCATCCTTTCCCAAGATCTTTCATCTCAAACACGGATTTCAAGTATTCATTGGCACTTGCAAATCCGGAACTTGTTTTCACGCATGGGCATAATTTATTGTTCACATACCCTCTTCCAATCAAGTATTCACTTAGACGGGTATACCACATCCGTCCGGATTGTTTCAATCCATATAGTGAACGTTACAATCTTATTGCAAACGTGCTCTGTGGTCTAGAGCCACTTGACTTGGGTAGATGAAGCCCATCCGGGACCTTCATATAAATCTCCATATCTAGATCCCCTTAGAGATATGTTATGACCACATCCATAAGCTGCATGTTCAGTTTTTCGGAAACTACCACTGACAAGGTAGCAGAACGTTATGACGTCCTTTACGAGAGAGTATGTCTCATCGTAGTCGATTCCAGGGCGTTGTGAGAAGCCTTGCGCCACAAGGCGAGCTTTATATCTCGTTCTCTCACTACACTTTCTAACAAAGACCCATTCATATCAACAGGTTTTATTCCAGAAGGTATTGGCACAACTGGCCCTAATACCGTTCTCTTTGTTAGTGAGTCCAACTCAACCTGGATCGCATATTTCCATTTAGGCCAATAAGCTCTACGTTGGCATTCATCAACGGAGCGAGGTTCAATATCATCATTCTCAATGAACTCTTGTGCACAAGCATATGCAAACACATCATCAACTGTGATGGAGTTTCTATCCCACGTCTCATGTACACTAGTGTAATTAATTGAGATCTCTAGGTTCCCACGGATAGGTCTTAGCGACAGGGCGTCCCCCGAAGATGTCTTTTGGACATAACCATAATCCGGAACGTTTTCATGGACGGATTTTGAGTATCAATGATGAGAGGGTTATTAGGTGCCATCGCAGCCCATTCCCTAGGGCGCGAATCCCTCGAACCTGGTGGCCTCCAACGCTTCCTCAGCGGAGCCACGGCCTAAGCCACATCACCACCATTACTGGCAGTGGCGCCACCAGCTGTCCCTCCCATAGGGTTAGTTGTAATAGCGACTTTGAGTCCAAGTCCTTGTTCAGGCACTTGCATCCTTGCAGGCATGTTTACAGCTGGTATATATGATCTAGTCACTGAGATCTGAGAAAGCGTCAGGAAGAGAATCTCTGACTTTCTGAAGATCTATAATTCTACGCACTTTCTGCAGTAGGGGGATCGTTATGAGACAGAGTGGGGACAGACCACGACAATTCCAGTCGTTCCTGCTGAACGTGTACGTTCTTATCTCCCCCTAACGACGGGAAGACTGTCTCACCGAAGTGACAAATAGATCGCCTGTCAAGGGTTCTACATAGCGGGTTGTGGTTGGAGACTCAAATCCAACATAAATACTCATTCGTCTCTGAGGACCCATATTAATACGCTGTGGCGGCGTAATAGGCACATAAACAACACACCCAAATATGCGTAAGTACGATATGCTTGGCTCGTACCCAGTCACTAGCTGTAACGCAGACAAAGATTGGGTGGTGATGGGCCTCAGACGAATAAGCAAAGCTGCATGCACTACTGCGTGTCCCCAGGCAGAGAGAGAAAGATTGGTGCGCATTACCAATGTCCTCGTGACCATTTGTTCTGAAAATGGCAATCTCTGCAAGACCATTCTGGGTTTGCACATGTGAGACTAGATGCTCAACATCTATCCCATGCAGTAGTCATCGAAAGTTTTCGATGTAAACTCGCTAGCATTATCAAGCCTGATAGTTAATGGGATGATCCGGGTAGTGAGCCGGCAGGCGAATACTCTGTGCTAGGAGTTTAGCATAAGCAGCATAACGAATGGACAACATCATAACATGTGACCAGCATGTCGATGCATCAACCAACACCATAAACTACATAAATGGTCCGCTTGGTGGTTGAATATGTCCACAGATATCCCCTTGGATTATCTGTAAGAATGGAAGAAGTACTTTAGAATCCTTTACATAGGACGGTCTCAGTCCTTATTTCCCGAAGGAACAAGCTTTGCAAATGAGCATTTGGCTTTGGGAGCTTCAGAAGCATAGGAGGAATTGTCCACATCCGAGAGAGAGGATTTCGTTCTATGCGATCGATCGCAAGGGGGGTGCGATCGATCGCCCGTGCTCTCGGGTTCCTGTGACAATGCAGGATGGGACATGCGATCGATCGCAGGGAATGTGCGATCGATCGCCCGGGCTCTCTGGTTCCAGAAAACGTACAGGAAGGAACTTGCGATCGATCGCAGGGGGGTGCGATCGATCGCCCGAGCTCTCGGGTTTGTTAACGACGCAGCCTGGAAGGTTGCGATCGATCGCAGGTATCGTGCGATCGATCGTACAGCGTCGGACAGTGGCAAATTTGCTCTTTCTCATAACTGTCTCATCTCCTTGAATCGCTCTTCGATTCATGCTTCAATTAGCTCGAAAGAATGGATGTCCGTGTGAGGTTTTCAATACACGGATCATCATATCACGACCAGGGTGTCACAACCTGTCGTGCCAAAGCCAATATGTGTCTGAATCCAAGAGGTCATCCCGAATGACATTGTTTGATTCAATAGCTCGAATAGTTGTAACGTATAACCCACTAGAGAGACACATAAGCTTCTCTAAGATGCGCTTTCTACCGCAGTCATTAGAGGTAATGCAAAGGGATTCTTTTCCATTCTCATCATGCATCTTAGCATGGAAACCATTGGTTCTTATATCTTTAAAGCTCAACAGAGTTCTATTTCCTCTTGGAGCGTAGAGAGCATTTGTGACATCAATGTGAGTGCCATTAGGCAAGAGGAATTGGGCATATCCTCTTCCTTGCACAAGATTCGATGGTCCTGCCATCGTAGTCACAAAGGAATGTGTAGGCATCATGCCTATGACGCAATATGACATGCGTGGTTCTGCTATCTCCGAGACATTCAAGTTCTCCAGAACCCATTCCTAAAAGCTCATCATTAAAATCGAGGCTACGAAAGCAACTCAGATTTTATTAAAGATATTAGCCAAGGCTTTACACTCAAAGTTCCATCTTGATCTTAAATCAAAACTAAATCCAATGTCTTGGCAAACATGCCATATATCATCAACTTGGAAAACATAAAGACTTGAGCAAAATCAGCTTCCAAAGTCTTTAACCCTTAAACTCGACGTCTTGATCATTGCAGTTACATCTTCATATGTATTGCAAACTATGGCCCATAGATCAGACGCTCCATATCATTAATAGACATCATGAAGAGGATTCTCCATTGATTGAGGTATACAGGCTCAGTACTCACGGTCCCTAGGACGGTGGCAGATTACCTTGGCCGGTGGCGGTGCTGCCATAACTAGTGGCGCAACAACGCTGACCAGCGGTGACCGGCGGTGTCCCTCTTATAGGAATGGCGGTCTTCTCTCACTCTTTTGCGGCTCTATGCTCGCATGATCGCTTATTCTTATGGCGATTACCTTCATAAGCAAATAGATTCTACGGACCAAAATGTCCGGGATCGTCCCTAGATTTAGGGTTTTGCTCGTGGCTTCCTCCCATAGGGGCGTCATCATCGTCATGCCTTTCCTCAAGGCAGAGATGGGGAAGGTGGTGAGAGATTCCTCAATCAATTGTTCATCTGTGATGATTATCCACAGAGATGCATCAAGTCTTTGATGCGGAGAATTTCCGAATTATGTCCCATGACTTCTTCAAAGTCAGAGAAGCGGAGATTAGTCCATTATGCTTCTAAATTCGGAATGATGAATGTTACCATTACATTCATGAAGCGCTTCTAGCGCTAACCTCTTTCATGAACTCAAACTGGAGTGCCATACCATATGGCGATTCATCAGGAAAAAATAACCTGGCATTGTACATCACAATTTGAGGGTCAAGAGCGGTTTCTTCAAAACAACGCTCATGGATTCGAGCTAGAAGCTCTTGTGCGAATAGGTACATTAGGATATCATGAGCCCATCTCAGAATCTAATGTCCGCAGAATCCAATGGAGTAAAATCGAGTTCATTCATGTTCGACATCCAAGAATATGGAGAACAAGAATGTGGTGTGTTTCGGAGTCATTACTCCCACGAAACAATGAAGGGTAAGTTTCAGAGTTAATACTCCCACGAAACAATAGAGGGTTTCTGAGCAATATTTGCTCCCAAGAAACGTTTCCAAGGATTTTGGATTTAGGTGAAACTTTGGTGTCGTATGGTCATAACCTTAAACCTTTTCGGTAGCTCTACTCAGATATAACCAGGTAAGTTATAAGAGATGTCGGTGGAGCAAGCTCTCTTAATACCACTTATCTCAAACTCCTTACCTAGACATCATACCTAAGCAGGTGAGCCTAGTTGGGAATAAGTCATGAACCATAGGTCGTTTCTTCTCTACGGATTCCTCATCCGGAGGTAAATCATTCAATGAACTCCTCGTTCAAGGTCTCTTCTCTCTACGGATTCCTCATCCGGAGTATTAGCTCGAACCCCCACAGTTCGGCTCTTGAGGTCATCACCAATAGCATGATGACATTAGAGGTGCTCATGACTTACACATACCGCAAGCGATATGAAGCTCGATCACTCCCCTAATGCTTCTCATAGTTTGGCGAGTCTCGTATATTATCCCACGTTATAAGAAAGGTGGGAGGTAGAAGAAGGGAGGTTGCAAGTCCCCGGAGAAAAATAAGGTTGAATTAAATTCAGAAAGCAGCAACGTTTATAAAAGCTTACTTGGATTCTTTTCTCGGATTATCTTGAGTACCTCTTCTTCGAAGTTATATATCAGGAGATCCAACGGTCCGAATTGGCTGAATTTTTAACTGGAGATATTAGACTCACGGAGGAAGCTCTCGTCCAAATTTCAGCTTAATCCAACGGTGGAGAAGGGAGAAAATCGCTATCGAAGTTGACTATTCTGTGCAGGCAGATTCTTGAACTAGAGGAGATTGCACGGATGTACTGTTCATCCGGTACTGTTCATCCGGTACTGTTCGCGCGCACTGTTCATCGACACTGTTCATCCGGCACAACCTAGGGTTTTGGGGTTCTAGGGTTTTGGCGCTAGCAGGATGCTATGCTCAAGAGTTTTGGTTTTTGATTCAGGGTTAGAGGTTCGTGCTGATAACGTGTTTAAGGATAACTAAATACAATCACAATACAGAAAGTAAATACAAAGTAAATAGCACAGGAATATATCATCTCTTTATTAATGAATAGGTGCCTCTATATATAGAGAAACACAAAGGTACAATCCATGTCCCAATAGGACTTCTATTCAATAAGTAATCCATATGCTAACCTAACTAAGATACTCCTAGGTTGACAAGGCACACACAAAGTAGGTTTCCTTCAACAGTGTTGTTATTAACACACATTTTTGTATTTTTTAATTTATTTTTATTATATAAATAATTCATAATGTCCTTACATTATTTGAAAAAAATTGTCTTTTGAAAATGCAAAGGTAATTAATTTTTTTTGCCACTTACATCAGGGTGTTTTATAAGTTTTTTTTTTTTAATACACACCCCCGCCTCACCTTTGATATGTTAGGGAGTCGAACCTCGGTGCCAAGTGGCTGAGTCTTTCCTTTTTTCTTTTTCTTTTTCTTTTTCTTTTTTCTTTTTTCCTCCAAACTCCCACCATGTCACTGTTTATGTCGCCAAATTAATCCCATCTTCCAGTGCAAAGACAAAAGGAAACAGAGGACCCAGAAAATCTGAGAAGACTGTTTTGGGTGGAATGAAAAATTAAGCGAAGATGAAGGGCCCGTTGGTGAGGACGAAGGTGTTAGTTCGGCACTTGCCTCCGTCTCTGTCTCAGTCCGATTTCTTTCAGCAAATCGACCACCTATTCGGTGACCGCCACAACTGGTTTTGCTTCCGTCCAGGAAAGAATAGGTAAAGCCTTTTCACTATCTCCGAGTTTTAACATCTTTCATTTTATTTGATCAGTATGCCTCGTTTGGTTCCTGGGAAACTTTTGGCAAGAAAAATTAGGTTGAGAATTGTAAATCTTATTTTGGAAGGGGCTAATTTTCCCTTGAATGTGGGGATGGACCTTTATTATTTGTTATATATATGTATATGGGATTTTAGTTGCAGCTGTTGTTTTGGCTTTTATTGGAAGCATTCTAAGTGATTATTCCTTTTATTGCTGGTGGAAGCAAAAATTGGATGTGCAATTGGATTTTGAAGAAAGATACACTTCAAAAAGAAAGGCTTTTCTTAAGACTGTTTTGTGGCATGGGGAAAGTAAAGAGGATAAATTTCTGAGACAAAAATGTTTTGACATTTTAGACATGCTCAAGATGACCATTTATTTATCGTTTGAGGGTGCTTTATTGATTTTTTTATTGTTGTTTGAGGATGTCAGTTTGTTCGTACCATCTGTGGGTTGACGAATTTCTGCACTAATTCTTGGTTTTTGTAACTGACGAGGTGTTGAAAGCTAAAAGAATCAAACTTTTGGATATATGGGGTTTTACCCTCAATTTGTTAGCATACATTTGGGAATTTTGTTCCATTTTTTTTTTCAATTGCTAAAAGTTGTTGAAAACATTTGTTGAGTAAGAAGGAAAAAGTTGTTGAATGATTTACCCATTTGGGTGGATTCTTAGATAGTGGAACTTGTGATGCATGGAAATTAGGTTTTGAAACTGAAAGTTATATTATTTCCATTTGTTATGCAAAAAATGTGAGTTTTACAGTGCTTTCTATTGTTGCAGCCATAATCATCAGAGGTATTCTCGAGCCTACATAGACTTTAAGCGACCTGAAGATGTTTTTGAGTTTGCCGAATTCTTCGACGGACATGTGTTTGTCAATGAGAAAGGTAATTTAAAATGAAATCTTAGATTTTACCATGTTATAAACATCTAGAGCTTTCATAGTTTTATTTTGTGGCTTCAGTGAATCTTACTTGATGCATTAAAATGAGTTACGGTATTATTGATCTATACAAATATTTCTCTGCATTGATACTGAAAAACAGTTGCATTGGAAAGACTGATTGGGAACTTTTGATCCTTGCAGTAGTAAATGAATATGTGCATCATGGTGTTAGAATTTCATTCTTATTCTGCTTCTGAATCTCGGACTATTTTTTGAAGCTTGAGACTGTTATTTTTTTTTCTTTTAGGGGCTCAGTTCAAGGCTATAGTTGAATATGCACCTTCACAGCGAGTTCCAAAGTCAAGTACTAAAAAGGATGGTCGTGAAGGGACTATATATAAAGGTACTAAGTTTGGCCTTATTATATAAAGCTTTTGTTTTTTTGTCTGAAGAGAAAAGAAAGATTATAAAAAGAGAGATCTAAAATGAAGATGAGAGAGGTCAAGAAGAGAAATGAAGAGCAAACATAATTAAAAATAATAACTTTTTGTGTTAGTTTTTATTTAAAAATCATTACTTCTTCTCTCCTTCGCATCTCTCTTGTGTCTTCTCTCTATCATCTCTCTCCCCTAGTTACAGAAAAACAGGAAACAGAAATACCGAACGGGCATTTAGTTCTCGAGTAATAAACTGTTACACGTATAGCTCTCTTTTTTCAGGCACACACACACACACACATATTAATGATACAGCTCTTATGCTAACATGATCTGACTGTGTAGATCCCGATTATTTGGAGTTCCTCAAACTTATTGCAAAGCCCGCTGAGCATCTTCCTAGTGCAGAAATACAGCTGGAAAGAAAGGAAGCTGAACAAGCTGGTTTGTTATATTTTTGCTGATTCTATGTACATGTGTGTGTCGTGTGAGCAAATGGTATTTCATTGGAAAATAATATCCTCATTACTTATCCTGCAACCTTATGTTGCCAGACACAACCTCAGATTCATGTTATAGATTTAGGACGTGAGACCCTTTGCTCCCTAAACAAAAATAGAATTGAGGCAGAACTTCTATTTTTTATATTCTTATGAGCATTTTGATAGCTTGTTACACTAGCAGGATCACCTGTAGTAGTAATTGTCTATCCAGATACATATCATACTGAAATAATATTCAGTGAAGATTAGTTGCCCAATTTGACACCATTCCACTGTTCCTCTGTTAGGTGTTGCAAAAGAAGCTCCTATTATTACACCCCTGATGGAATATGTTCGTCAGAAACGAGCTATCGGTAGTGGGACCCAGGTAATGTCACTCAAAGTTATTTGTATGTGTTTGTGTGTTGAAGAGTACAATCCTTGGAATCAATTGATATACTCTGCCCATATAACATACTAGTTTTGCTGAATGACTAAAATTAGGTGACTTTTCAACGAATTTCTAATACTTTTAATTATAAACTACCTAATGAATAAAAGTTATTGGCTCCCAAATTTTACGTACTAATGCTCAAACGTAGGATAAGTCTTTTATTCCGTCTTATATAGCACCGCACTATGTAATACCCTGTAACAAATGTGGCCATGTAGTACTGGATTATACCTAACAGCTACCTGTTGAGTCAAGCAAGTAAGGGGCTGATATAAGTTAGGTGGGGCCATCATTTCTTAATACAAATATTTCATAAGCTGTCAATATAAGCTACAAAAAGTCCCTGCGTGCATTATATGTTGTCGCCTTTTACTCATACTAATTTTAAATTGTTTCATAAAAATATAATACGTTCATTTTTATTTTCTTCAGTTCAGGTTATTTGTAGTTTATCTTGGGATTCCTCTGAGTTATTGAATTTTGTGTTTGATAATAGATTTCATCAGTTGTTCGGAAGATCAGAAGAAGAACCGGGCCTGCATCTCTTAACAAACGGGGTTCAACTTCTACAAAACGGGTCTCTGAGAAGAAAAAGGCATGTGCTTCTGTTGTATGTATATTTTATAATAATTATTGAAATTGTTTATGCAGCAATGTAAGATTGATTTTCATGAAATTATTTTTAACGTAATAATATATTTTCTGGTTAAAAGGTTATAATGTTAGAAATATTTTATATCAATAGATGCTCATTGAACATTTTCTTAGTATCATTGTTTGCATACAGCTTTGAATTTTGACTCTTGAGCAATTTATTACATCAACATTAAGAAGAAGAAAATCTGTATGTTATAGGGAATGTTTGTGACCTGTAACTAATACCCACTCATGTTGTTGATGGGAGGTAGTTAATTTGCGCGGAGCATGTTGAGATGTACTTGTAAAGTTCTTTTTATGGATCTTTTCTATCAGCTTTATAGGCAAAATATGCTTTTGATTCTTTGTGGTTTTTGTTACCAGTTCATACGTTTTACAATGTTGCATGTACCATCTATTTCTGTGATGTGGAATATTGGGGAATTACTAAATTCTAATTACCTTCTGATTGACAGTACATATTAAAGGATTCTGCTAAATATTCAAGTCGAAAGGACAGGTCAGCTTTCAATCAGCCCAGGCGAGAGGATCAATTGGCTAGTTCAAGTGGAAAAGATACATTGGGAAATGAAATTGGTATTTAGTATTCTTTCCTTTCACTTTTTTTTTTCCCTTTTCCCTCAGGCAATGAGATGCTTTCCATTTGAAACTACTCATGACTGTTTAGTGCGCGTAATTCATAGAGGAATTTTTGGCTCTAATTTTGGTTCAGAATTGGAAACAACTATTTCCCATTATAATTTGATTTCAAGTGATATTTTCTTATATTAGTGGGTATATCATTATCTAATCCCAAATTCCTTAGTATTTACCGATGTGTGATGGTGCGCCTGTAACAACTAGATAGGGTTGTCAATGATCAGGTCAAAGATCCGAATTTAACTTGAACCGAGCTAGGTTCAGCTATCATACATAATAAGTCTGAGGGTTCAAATTTGAATTTGGTTCTAAGAATGCCGGTATAATTGGATCAAATTTGGGAGGTGGTATGATTTATTAGATTAAGATTGAAACTTGATTTTAAATAATCATTGGTTAAAACATCAGACTTTTTTCTATTATTTCTAAGTATATCATTTTTTTAGATGAGTGTATTGTTTGGAACTTTTATAGTTGAGTTTGTTGGACTTTGAATTGAATGTGAGTTCAGGCGGCAAGTTTTATTATAACTGTTGGATTTGGATGCTACACTAGTATGGTCTAAACACTGTCAGACTGATCCATGCAATTGAACCCATTTACAGCCCTACTTTTGGATGATGGCCACATGTGCTTCCTTTGAACTCTACTTACCATCTTTTCCCCCAAACTCCAAAAGTGTCGCATCATCATGCCTTTCTGTTCAGGAATTTTTCTGGATGATGCTATTTGGTTATTGCTGAATGTATGTTCGAATAGGCCTGAATTAAAACATATTTTGATATCTCTGCAAATTGGAATTGGTGCGGAATGAAATAATCTTTGAAGTACCATGTAATATTTAGTTGTCAATTTGATAGCTGAAGTATTCTAAGGAATCTAAAAGAATATTTCCCCAACCTTATAAAGTAGATTATTGTATATTACTTGGTAGTGAGTCATAATCTAGAAGAGAAGATATGCATGTGAACATCATGCAGTATAATTGTTTTGCGGTGAACATGATATTGCTAACACCAAAAAGTATGTGCATTTTTGTTAATTTTCTTTCTGCTGGATCCTGTATGTTTTCTTATTTATAATTTCTATCAATGAAGGTTCTGTTTCAGGAATCCCTGTGATTGCAGACTCTGGAAAGACGAAAATCCTACTTAAGCGGGAAACACCTCCCGTGAGTATATTTTTGAGTTACCATCCTACTTTGCTCTGTCTCTGTTATTTATGGGATATTTTACTATTCAATAATTTAGTACTGTAGTAGTATGACTACTATTTTATCAGGCAATTTATCAGTTTGGATAAGTTGTAATGGACTTTTATTTTTATTATTATTATTTTTATTTTTTAATGTAGGCTTCCGAGGGTATATCACAACATCAGATGTCTATTGGAAGCTCTCCTGTTTCAGCTGCTCCAAAGCAGAACCAAAGGCGTGATGCCAGTGGAAGATTGCTCAGAAGCATACTTTCACATAATGAGGGACGCCAAAGAGAAGCTTCAGCAGAAGTTCAGCCCCAGCAGAAAATCCTCAGTCCAAACTCAGACGTTAAGCGTGCGTCTCGACCCTCCAATGCACGGTTAGGGTTGAATAGTCATGTCTCTAATAATGAACCTAACTCAATGAGCTCCGAAGGGGATAGAAGGAGGGCTACAGTTGATAAATTTATGAAGAAGGACATGCATGGTGCAACTAATGTTAGTGAGAAGCAAGAAAAACATACAAGAAACAAGGATAGACCCGATCGTGGTGTTTGGACTCCTCTTCGTCGTGCTGAGATTTCCCATACTAGTGATGATCATTTGTCATCCTCAGTTTCACAACGTCCTCAACTGCTCTCTGATTCGCTTGAAGGTAAAGGCTGTTGATATACATAATACAGGATGTTCAAGTGTTTGCAGTGTATGCAAGATCTAATTAGGAACTTGATTTTTGAGTCAAAGCATCCTCCCCAGTCAAATCTCACTATCTGTTGGATTTTCTAGTTCCCCATGGAGAAGTGAAAGCTGACATGTCTTATGGAAGCAGGACTGGGGAAGTTATAGCTCCCACAGGTGGACGCAGTATTTCTCATGTAGATAATGGTTAGTTAGTTCTTCAATGCGGGACATCAATCTCCTGAACATATGCCCTGTCATTTGTTTATTTTTCTATACTTATATTTTTTGTTATTATCAAGTCTGTTAAACAAATTTTATAATTTGTCTAGGTTCCCATAGACATTTTGGTCGCCGTGGAACTGCCCCTAGTACGAAAGATGATGGCTCTCTAAATTTAAGTGAGGGGAAGTCATCTAAAAGAGGTTCTACTGTTCATGGTGCCCCTGAGGTATATATTACTTGCAAGTACGTTTTCACAGTATTTTCATTCACCTTCATTCATGTAGTGAAGAATATTTCACTGTCTACACAGAAACAAGTGTGGGTTCAGAAATCTTCAGGTTCTTAGAATATCCAACTCTGGTAAGTTTTTATCTTTTCTTTCTTTGTTATGATCAACTTTATATGCACTTACATAATATATGGACATGTACGACAACCAAAATGACCATGATTTATGATCAAATTCCGTTCATGACTGATTGCAACCATTTATTGTAGTAACCAAACACGGGCCATCCCTGTCTTGCCTGATCATGGTGATAATATAAAATCATCGTGGTGCAGGTGAAAACAGATCATATCATTCAATCCTTTGTATGTCCAAGGCAACCATCTCTGTTATCGTTGCTTAAGGCCTCCACTCAAGACGTCGTGGAAATGGAGGCATACCTAAAAGGAGAGCTTTTGGTTGAGCCAAATTAGGGGTATACCCGTGTCATCATTTTGAAATGATTCTCATCTATTGGTTGCAAACTCACTATTTTTTTTTAAATTTGGGTTCCAGACCAATAAATGTCTGAAATTTTCAGGTATTCTCCAACTCGTGCCGAAGCAACAAGTGCATCATGCTTATTTGGAGCGACAAGATGACAGTATGAGAGATAGTTGACTTTTGATTTTCGTTTTGGAACTTTACTGTGATGCCATATGTATAGGTCAATTACTGAAGTATTTCGTGAGAAAAAAAATACTCGACGTATTTACTTGATGTTGCATAGCGGGTGGACGTCTAGTGTACAAGAACCTCGACTGTAGTCACTGTACTGAACTTGTGATTGTGAAACTGTGCACCTACTGTATGCTAAGGAATGTTTATGAAGATACAATGTACACATGTTTTGGCCGTATGAGGTTCAAATAGTCGCAGTAATTAATTTGCTCTATGGTAATTATCCGTCTTACCTTAAATTCTTGAAATCTTTTTCCAATTTCCACCCCATGCGGACCATTTTAGATGGTTTCTCCTCCCCTCAAAAACAGTTTTTTTTTTAGTTGGCCGAAGGTGCACACACTAATCTGGGGTCTCAGAATGACTTTGTGCTTGATGGCGTCCCAGGCATTGGAACGTTTTATATATCATGATCAAGAAATGAAGCTTACTCAATCATAGTCGCTTCTGCTGGAAACACTACGTTGCTAGATGAATTTCACTTGTTATAAACCAAGCTACGAAATATTCCACCCTATTACATATAAATTTAGCCACTAAACTCCTAATTTATTTTTGGAGAATATTGAACTACTCCAAACCTTTCAAAAATTGTAGCTTGGCCATTTATACTACACAGAAGACATTTAATTTCTCATCATCACTGCTAATCAAAATGCATCCCATATGTTACAATGAGTTCTCTTCATTGCCCAAAGTTACAAATTAAACTAGAAGCTTTATTTGAAACCTGATCGTTCATGTGCTTCCTCAGCTACCAACATTGTAAAGCTAGCTAGTCTGCTACACCTTTCGATCAACCCAGCTAGCTCTACAAAAGTTGATCTGACAGCGAGGGAAGTCTCCGGAGGAAGTTGAGAGCTGGCGACGGCATTCGATCGCGAAAGATCGGATGGCGCAGATAATAGAACCCAAACGCCATTGCTACCATCTTGGACGGAACCAAGTACATTAGCATTGCTACTACAAAGCAGAGTCCAACAAAAATCCCCGTCGCACGTGGATCCCGCCACGTCACCAACGCTTGCACGCGTTCTCCTTGCGTGGCAAAATCCCCCAATACCGTCTGCACACGTGCCCCAAGGGTCCGTAGCTTGTCGTACCTGGCCCGTACTACCTCGTATGATCTGCTGCTTGGCACCATATCGACCTCCTCGTCAAGTTCTTCGCGGTCAACTGTATCGGCCAACGAGAGCTTCGGATCAAAGTGCTGAAGTGGGACCCGCGAACGAAACCTATAGTTCCAAGCACCGATTGCGAACACGTAAAATAACAAAGTGGGGACTATCAAATCAGGGAACCACACAAGCAGCACCAGCAATGCGTGTACGAGAATAGTCGCCATCGGCTTCTTCCACGAACGCGTGTCGTTTATCCACCCCACAATGTCCACCACGCCCGCTACGACATTGATGATCCGGAAATAATTGGCGCGAACTTTCCTCATGCTAAAGCCTTGTGAATCCGCATCCAGCATGTAAAGAACAATCTCTCGACCAATTGGCGGTTCCGATCGCGACAAGTGTGTGGCCACGATCTTCACCGCGGCTCTCCTCAATGCATCTTGTTGGACCACCCCTAGTGGTTTTATGTGGTGCATCAACGGCAGCAAAGGCTGCGAGTACACGTGGACCAAATCCAAGGTAGGACTCCCACGCACGAAGCGTATGGCAATATCCACTTCACCCATTTTCTTCAAACCCGCCGGAGACAAAAACAACAAAGGATACGTATGCTTGTACACTCTACCCATAGTGAGAGTAGATATACGAACACGTACCTTTCCAATACGGTGGTCAAGACGCGTGGCATCCCTTGGGCCGTCGGATTCAAAGACTCCATTACTATCAAACACACCAATAGTCAACACTGTACAAGGATCAAAGACCTTGAAAGTGTACTGCTCGTTCCACTTAGGTTCCAAACTATCGCATACGGTTCGTGTGCGCACCCACTTGGAGCCGTACTTGGCAACACAATAAGCGTCCGTACAGCCTTTACCATTTACCGTCTTGATGGGTATCAAGCTCTTGCATCCAATAATACCAAGCTCGACGGTGCCGACGGGAGGCTTCCATAACTGCCTAGCCGTGGGGCGGTAGTCGCTGCACACGTGCGCCGCCTCGTCCATCACGTGATAGCCGCCGTCGAAGCAAAGCCGCACATGCATTTTTCCTCTGTACAGCCTCTTGTCATCTTTCGGATCCTCCAAGCTGACCCAGCGGGAAGCAACTTTCCGGTCATCAACACGTCGTTCGATGACCGTGAGAGGGATTTTTGCAAATCCCAAGGTGACCGTACCTTTGGGTTGTCGGTTCTCTAACACGAAAATCAAGTGATCGCTGAATGGCTCGGCGGCTACAAATACCAAATCTTGGTTCCAAGAGGGCGCGCCGTTTCGAGTGAGGGATGGTTCGGTCTTGAGAGATTGGAATCCGAGCTGGGCTTTGACTTGGAAGGTGGTTTCCTTCAAAGACGCCATTACGGGGACAACGTCTTGGGCTTCGAGGACTGTGGCTCGGAGATACCAAAGTTTGGGGGACTGGTACACCTTGGCGCGTGCATTCGGGTTGCCGGCAGTATCGGTCTTCCACGCGTCTGGAAATGACTCGTCCGCTTGGGTTCCCATCCACGTGGCAAGCATTAGGTCACCGTTGATGCGGGCCACGCCTCCCTCTAGTCTGTACCATTGCGGGGCTAAAGGGCTGTCCGGCGGGTCCCTCAACGGTATTTCCGTCACGTCGAAACAAACTCCGCCGAGGAAGTTAAGCCCGGAGGCCATGTCGGGTGCGGAACGGTCAGGGACGGGTGGGTCCCAGACTGATACTTCGAGGATGGAAGCGGAATCCGGTGACTGGCGGCCGAAAGCGAAGGTCTGGTCCCACTCAAAGCAGTTGGTTTTTGTGGCGGGAGTTGAAGTGACGTGGTAGTTGGAAGCAGAGATCTTTACAAGGGGTCTGCCGTTGGCGGGGAGGTACCGCGCTTTGACGACTCGGACGAAGAGGTAGTGCATTTTGTCCACCAGATCAAACGACGTCGGCCGATCGATTGAAACACTTTCAGTTGGCTCCAGCCTATAGCTGGCTACTCCTCCTGAAGGTCGCCTCGCCATTGGTTGTGGACCGTTGATTCCACCGGCGAATTTGATTTCCGGCACTGATTTAGATACAGCAGCTGCCATCATCTCAATCTGATCATCATGAGCCAACTCTTCACGTTGCTGCTGCACTGCCACACCGGCTGAAATTTCTGGCGTTGCAGCTGCGGTTTCCGGTGGGGGCGCCGCCTCAACTGGTGGTTCTTCGGCAGGCTTCTCGCTTTCTGAAGGCGGTGGTTGTTCGGTTGCCGGTGGCGCTTCTTCTTTCTTCTCAGATTCCGGTGGTGGTGCAGTTTCCTCGGCCGGTGGAGGCGGCGTAGTTTCAGCAGCCTTGGTTTCCTCCGCCGGTGGAGGAGGCGGCGTGGTTTCAGCAGCTTTGGGTTCCTCGGCAGGTGGAGGCGGCGGCGTGGTTTCAGCAGCCTTGGTTTCGGGCGGCGGCGGCGGAGGTGGAAGAGGCTCGTCGAGGTAGTAAATCTTCAAGCCAATGTCTCCTTGAATAAAACTGAAGAGGCTCTTCTTTTGCAAGGGGAAATAGATGAGAGCCTCCTCGCCTTTCTTGACAAACTGAGAGGAAGGCAAACGGAGCCTGCCGAGAAAGTTGTTCCTGGTGGTGGGGCCGTAGTTCTTGTCGTGGAAGACGTCGAGCTCCAGCACATCCCCAAACACAGCCACGTCGGAAGCCTTGCCGACGTTGAACTCGAGCAGCTCGTTCCATTTCGGGTTCAAGTCCCTGATCGCCGTCTGGGTCCGCTTTCGCTGGCCGTAGAAGTCCACCACCACATACGGACTAACCGTGCCGTGCCCGTCTTTCGGCGGAAGGTCTCGCGCGTCTACAACCTCAACTATAAGCTTCTGCACAGTAGCCATTAATTAAGTTGTACAGTGTTTACTATATCTCATAGTTTCAAGTGACAAACGAGGAAGAGAGCTATGTAATGTGGGTTATCATTATAGAGAAATGGGAAGGTAGCTAGTGCGATTCTAGCTGTGGGGGGCAAGGAAAACTGGAAAAGAGGAAAAGGTGGTGGTGAGGTAAAGAAAACTAAAGCCTAAAGGTGCTGTGCTTAACTTGATCTCCAAGCAGCTTTAGACCATTTAGGCCGTCCCATATCTTTGATTTATTCCCCTTGTTACTTGTGAAGATAATATTTTCTTCTTTAGCTAGCCTCAAGATTCCCTCAAATTAAGTAATTTATAGGTGGATGAGTTAAATGGTGTCAAGGGATGGGCAAGCTTTTCTCAAAGATGACCAGCTTTTGAGTCACCGACCTAACAAGCTAGAATGCTTTTTTGCTTTTATGATAACTGGACATTTGACAAAGATGACACTCTAGCCAGTCACCCAAATCCCTTTCCCATGCACCCTTCTATATATGAATCCAGGTATCTGATTACTTAATGGTGGCACCTAGCTTTTGACTTGATATATTCAAAAGCTATTTGATTAATTACAGGAATTAGAGACCTTTTCTGTAGATCTTGCGGTGATTTTGAAATGGTTTAATGTATTTGAGGCGCAGTAAAATTATGGCAACGTCATTTCAAATATATAGAACTGTTCTGTTATTGTTACAAACTTACTAGTATATACTGTTCGTTATTCTTTGTGGTGGTACTGTCCCCTGATAAAGGTAGCACCCCAGAATACTGTGTAGTTTCATATTAAAAGAATATCAGATTTTTAAAACAGCTCAGTAGCAAACAATTATGCTTGAATTAATAAAAGATTGTGAATTTGTGATAGTTATATATGTACAGTTGAATGAGGGAACAAAGTGTTGTAAAGCATGTGACCAGCATTTGATTTAAGATTTAAGTTTGATTAATTTAATTTGAAACCCGCCAATATGCTAGCAGCATATAAAAGAGAGAGCTAGGTTAAGCTCTTCTTCTGTCTGTCGCCATCTTTCCATGTAATCAGAATACTTTAACTAGCAAATGTGGGATATCTATAATTACCAGCATTCTCTACAAAAGGCCTAACGCTTCTATTTTATCTGTAAGTACTTGAAAAACTGGCTAAAACTGGATAACTTTTACAGCATTGGAAACCTGGTGATGTTTGTGAATATATGGTGATTTCTTGCTGTATGTATGCTAATATTGTCTCATCAACATAGTCAAATGGGCATTTGGTTAGTTTAGTATGAATTTAGTACCAGAGGGGAGTAACAGATAAAATTAAGAAAGGATACAAAAGGAGAAGGATCAGAAGAAAAAATAGTTAGACAGAACAAGGACACCACACTTTCCACAGATTAAAGTACTTTAAAGTTTAAAACCAAGAAAATTGATAAAGAGTCCATTCTGGATCAGTATGATAGATAATGATATACAGTATGGAAACAGGAAAGCGCACATAATGAATTGAGCCAGAACTCGTTTTAATGCTAGAGTTGTATATGGTGAACTATTTGTATAACATTACGTTTTAGTGAGTTTTCCTACAACCTAGCTACTGAATCAAGTTCTAGATTTCTGATAGATTCGATCAATTTCTAATCCTTGCTGCAGGAAGCTAATAATATTCTGATTACTTGAGGTAGTAGAGTAGTTGATATGGTCCACAGGTACTTCAGTTTTAGGTTAGGGTTTAGGGATTAGATGAGAATGTCAATTCTACTGACGTGGGTCTTCAATTTTACTCATGCAAAGTGCATCATGAAAATGTAACTGATAGTGTTGGAAAGTATATCTCACAGGATTCAATTAGGACTATCTTGATATGCTAGAATATGCTGCATTAAGTAGATTTGATTTGTTAGGATAGTCCGTATCATTCCAATTGTAATTGTAAAAGCTGTCTTTCCTTACTGGTCTCCTAACTTGTTGGAGAACCACAAGATGTGCAGTAGGTCTGTATATATCACACACGAATGAATACAATTAACCTATTCTGCCATAGCTTTGTACTTCTATAATTCTATATGGTATCAGAGCAAAACGCTCTTGGACCTAAATTATCAATTTTTCCAACTAGTGTTGGTATTTCTTTGAGAAGTTGTTGACTTCTCTCTTGTTATTTTTTTCATGGCTCCAGTTCATTCTACCATCTGCAAACTTCAAGCAATTGCTCCACATCTTACCGCTGAACAATGCCTACATATTATGGCACTAGTACAGAGTAAGCGTGTTTTTTTCTTTCAAGCGAATTCTACAAGTTCACCACATTCTTCATCAAATTTATTGCCAGTTGCTCCCAATCGTTGGATAATTGATAGCGGAGCAACCCATCACATTACTTCTTCTCCAGATTCTTTGATGAGCATAGATGAGAATCCTTCATTGGCACCCGTTTCTTTACCAAGTGGAGCGAAGGCTGGAATTACTATGACTGGTTCAATTCGGTTTAATGATTCATTTCAATTGAATAATGTTCTCTGTGTGCCAAGCTTTCGAGTTGATCTTATGTCTGTTGGAAAGACAATTGATGATTTGCATTGTTCAGTGACTTTTTTTCCATCTTGGTGTATTCTACAGGACTTGGCTACGAGGACGATAATTGGTGTGGGTAAGCGACGTGGTGACCTCTATTACCTTGTGGCGTTGGCTTCGACTTCCCCTTCTTCTCATTTTGCTTGCAATTTGATCATCTCCTCGGACCTTTGGCATCGCCGCTTAGGTCATCCCTCCTATGCTCGTTTACAATTTTTAGCTAATAATTGGCTTAATTTCAACTTTGATTCTAGTCATAAATGTGACATTTGTCCATTGGCGAAACAAACTCATCAACCTTTTCCTTCTAGTTCAATAAGAACTTCCAAATGTTTTTCCCTTATTCATTGTGATATTTGGGGTCGTCATAAAACTCCTTCTCTTTCTGGTGCTACTTATTTCTTGACTATCGTAGATGATTTTTCCCGATTTACATGGGTTTTCTTAATGCGTCACAAAAGTGAGACACAAAATTTACTTCGTCAATTTTTTCATTATGTTAATACTCAATTCAATACAAAAGTTCAACAACTTCGTTCTGATAATGGGGCTGAATTTCTTTCGTTACAAATTTCTTTCTTGAAGAAGGTATTCTTTTTCAACATTCTTGTGTTTATACACCACAACAAAATGGTGTCGTTGAGCGGAAACATCGACACATCCTTGAAATCGCTCGTGCTCTTCGTTTTCAATCACATCTACCCATTATTTTTTGGGGAGAATGTGTTCTCACTGCCGTATATCTAATCAATCGTCTTCCTACTTTGCTACTTCACAAGAAAACACCTTTTGAAATTCTTCACAATAAAATTCCTGATTATTCTCGGATGTGAGTTTTTGGGTGTATTGCTTTCGCAACCATTCCTAATCCATCTTCAAAATTTTCTCCTCGTGCCACCAAATGTATTTTTTTGGGTTACCCCATGGGACAGAAGGCTTACAAACTCTACGATATTGAGACAAGAAAAATTTTCACTAATAGAGATGTAATCTTTCTTGAGGACAAATTTCACCACTTACCAAACACAAGTCCAACTAAAAATAACCCAACAACCCAGCCCATTCCTATTCCTATCACCTCTGACCCTTTCTCACCCCAAAACACGTATTCTTCTTCTCCCAATTCAACAAAAACGTCTTCTCCTTCCCCAAATTCAGCAACCACGTCTTCTCCTTCCCCAAATTCAGAAAACCCGCTTTCTCCACCACTTAACCCATCACCTAACCCATTACCGCCCTCTCCACCACCCAATCCACCGCCACCTTCCCATTTCAAAACCTATGTCCGCCGGCATACAATCCCAGCGCCGCCCCAGGCGCCGTCCTCCCCTCCTCCGCTTGTGCTGCACGATTCCTCTTCGTCCCTTCCTCTTTCATCTCCTCTTTCTACTTCAAATTCACCAGTACCTTCAAACGCAATTCCCTTAGAAATTCCACAAGAAATTCCTCCCGAGCAGCCATCAATCGATGTCGTTTTTCCTGACCCTCTTCCCATTGTTCCTACTGAGCCACTTCGTCGTTCTCAGCGCTCTCGAGAAGCCAATGTTCGCCTCAAGGACTACGTTTGCTCGCAGGTGATTCTGCCTCCGCATCCATCGTCCTCGGCCTCGTCCAATTTCACACCAGGTACGAGGTATCCACTTTGTCACTACATTTCATATAATCAGTATTCTCCTGCTTACCTACGTTATCTTGCTAATGTTAGTCGGGATGAGGAACCGACTTCTTATGAGATTGCCTCAGCCGATCCAAAATGGCAGGAGGCTATGAATTCTGAGCTTTAAGCTCTTATTGATAATCAGACGTGGAGTCTCGTCCCTCTGCCAGTTGGAAAACGCCCAATCAGCTGTAAATGGGTGTATCGAGTCAAGCGCAAGGCTGACGGTTCTGTCGAGCGCTATAAGGCTCGTCTTGTCGCTCGGGGTTTTACTCAGACCGCAGGTATCGATTATCATGATACTTTTTCTCCTACTGCAAAAATGATCACTGTCCGCTGCCTTCTTGCTGTTGCTGCTAGTCTACATTGGTCCTTACATCAATTAGATGTCAATAATGCTTTTTTGAATGGTGATTTATTGGAAGAAATTTACATGTCTCTTCCTCCTGGTCTTCGGCGACAGGGGGAGAATTTAGTGTGTCGCCTTCACAAGTCATTGTACGGACTGAAACAGGCCTCTCGTCAATGGTTTTCTAAGTTTACAGATGCCATTCTTGCTGCTGGTTTCTCTCAGTCCAAAGCCGATTATTCCTTGTTTGTCCGCAAGCATGGTACTTCTCTCATAGTTTTGTTAATCTATGTGGACGACATTTTGATAACAGGAAACAATATGGAGTCTATTAATGCTCTGAAGCAATTCCTCCATACTCGTTTTCGCATCAAGGACCTTGGTGATCTAAAGTTCTTCCTTGGCATTGAAGTAGCTCGTTCCAAGAAAGGGATTTACATATCCCAACGCAAATATGCCTTGGAAATTATCAAAGATAGCGGCTATTTGGGTGCTAAGCCGGTTGAGTTTCCCATGGAAGAATCCAAGGTTTCAGACAAAGGAGAATTACTCAAAGATCCTGCTACTTATCGGCGCCTAGTTGGTCGGCTAATTTATTTGACCATTACTAGACCCGACATCACATATTCAGTACACATTCTCAGCCGGTTTATGCATGAACCTCGTTTACAACATATGACTGCTGCCCTTCGAGTTGTTCGTTACTTAAAGTCATCTCCTGGTCAAGGATTACTTCTCCATGCCAATAATTCTTTAAACCTGAAGGCGTTCTGTGACTCTGATTGGGCAGGTTGTCCTATTACCCGCCGCTCTACTACTGGTTATTGTGTATTCCTTGGAGATTCTTTAATTTCATGGAGGACCAAGAGGCAAAAGACTGTATCTTTATCAAGTGCAGAAGCAGAATACAGAGCAATGGCAGGTACTTGCTGTGAGCTTACTTGGCTACGTTATTTGTTAACAGATTTACATATGCCTATTTCAAGTCCTGCCATTTTACATTGTGATAATCAAGTTGCTTTGCACATTGCTAAGAATCCTGTGTTTCATGAGAGAACTCGGCATATTGAAATGGATTGCCATTTTATTCGGGACAAAATTGTTAAAGGTGAAGTTGTTACTCGATTTGTGATTTCTTCACAACAATTGGCAGACGTGTTTACAAAAGCTTTGGGCAAGGAAAAGTTCAGACAACTCATGTGCAAGTTGGGAGTTATTGATATACACTCTCCAACTTGAGGGGGAGTGTTGGAAAGTATATCTCACAGGATTCAATTAGGACTATCTTGATATGCTAGAATATGCTGCATTAAGTAGATTTGATTTGTTAGGATAGTCCGTATCATTCCAATTGTAATTGTAAAAGCTGTCTTTCCTTACTGGTCTCCTAACTTGTTGGAGAACCACAAGATGTGCAGTAGGTCTGTATATATCACACACGAATGAATACAATTAACCTATTCTGCCATAGCTTTGTACTTCTATAATTCTATAGATAGAACAAGAATCTGATAAAAACAAACATACATATTGCTTTACTTGGTTATTGGAAATAACTTTCTGGCTTCTCAAGAGGTTTTCAAGAGGTTTGCATGTCAATGCAAAAGTTGATAAATAATTTGTGAGTTAATAGCAATGGTTTCCATGAAGGTCCTGTGACATTCATATCCATGACCATGAACAAGTTTATCATAATGATATTCATATGACATTCATATCCATGCATGACCATGAACAAGTTTATGATAACAGACTAGAGACTCTTACAATGATAATAAACAACCTTATAATAAGGATTTCGTGAGAACTTTCAAATCAACGGTTGAATGAGTGTTTTAAAGTTTATTTGACATATTATTTTTTAAACATACTAGTCATTCAACTGTTGATTTGAAAGTTCTCATGAAATTCTTATTATAAAGTTCTCACTAGAAACACTCTCATATTATAATATTGAATTTTTACATTTAGTTTTTCTATGGATACATTATCTTTAAATTCAGTAAATTTAGTTGGCGCTAAGAAGAAAAAAATCTACACAAACCACTACATACTTTTGATGTGAATAAACCATGCATGTATAACCCATGCTTCAAGATGTGGTAACATCAAAATAAAATTGACATTATAGTGTCTATCAAATATATGTAATGTGTAACATCTTTAAAACCAAAAAGAATTCATAAACAACACTTTATAACATAGATAGATCAAAATAAAATTGACATTAATTAGAGTGTCTATCAAATATATGTAATGTGAAACATCTTTAAAACCAAAAAGAATTCATAAACAAAACTTTATAACATAGATAGATGAGATATTGGAAGAAACTTAACATAGCTATCGTTTGGTTGCATATAGTTGAGTTTGCTAATTCAATAAACCAAGATGTGGGAGGTCATTTGGTGAGAATGACACAGAGGGTCCTGAAATGTGAGTTCGGCTTGTTTTTGTTGTTATCCGTCTTTGTTTAGCGTTTACCTTGTGTCTTGTGTTAGTTTAGATTGATTTGTTAGCATTTTTCCTTGATAATTTGAGTAGGACAGACAACATACAATGTTTAGTGTCCCAAATATTGGTTAAATTCTCTGAAAACCATATATGGACAGATTAAGGGGTTTGGAATAAAAGGATGTCCCTTTGATGTTAGGATAGTTGGCTTTGCACCATCTTTTGTCACAAGTTAACCGAAGCCAATGATTAAATCACTAAATTAGATGTCATCCACTGTAATAGGTTGGTGTTACACTCCGTTTCACTTAGAGCAGCTCCAACTCATATGTATGCATTTTGCCAGTTGAATTAAAATAGTGAAAAAAGTAATCAGAGATGCATCTAGCCAAGCAGCTCAAGCCCAGTTGTATATGACAGATTGAGTCGGTGTTGCCAAATTTGGCAGATGAAAATCATCGACCAAATTGTATTTTCTGAATTTTTTTAACCCAAGGCCTTTATGAAATTGCATTTTCTCTCTTTTCCAACATTTTTGGGATGAAGAATCTTATCAATTTGGTGTCGGAATCCTTTTCCAATGGGTCAGACAAGTGGTGGGAATGTCACAAATGCCACACTCAATGGAAGTCAGTCACTTGGAGTTCGAGCTCCAAGTCCAAAAATAAAATAAAATTTCATCATTACTTTTTACGTTTATTCTTTTAATTTCTCAATTCTAGAATCTAGACAAGGTTATTTTTCACTTGCAAGTTTTTTGGTTCTCTCAAAAAAAAAAAGGTGACTTTTGTTCTTTAATGACATTTACTTGCAATACCTTTGGGAAGAAAACTAGAAAAGAAAGAGAACAATAGTAACCGTGTAATTTGATGGTGTAGCAATCTGATTCAATGGAGATCAATTTCGACAATCTTGTACTAAGTTGCTCATACCTAAGACACTGTCTGACTCAAGTTTGTCTCGCCCATCAGAGACAGAGGAAACAAGAAATGGGTAGACAAGAACAAATGCCTCTTGCAAACCCATTTGGGGCTAGACTTGCTTGAGGCAGGTCACTGCAAATCTGGAAGACAATGTCAACATCCCATGATTTCAGTCAAAAAAAAAAACATACATGATCATAAAAGACACAAACATGTACAGCTCCCATACACATGTATACCAAAAAATTCATAAAATTAAGGAATCTGTGTAGGATTTTCTTTAGGGAGAACCTAGTACACAATATTATCATATCTAGTAAACATGCTTCATTCCAAGAAGATCAAACCATGTCAAGAGATTCGTAAAACCATAAATTTGTCAAAAAATTTCTTCAGGGAAAACCTAATACACAATACACACCAACATATCTAGTAAACATGCTTCATTCCGAGAAGATCAAAGCACGTGACGAGATTCATAAAACCATGAATTTGTCAAAAAATTTCTTCAGGGAAAAACCTAATACACAATACACACTAACATAACTAGTAAACATGCTTCATTCCGAGAAGATCAAAGTACATGAAAAAGATTCATAAAACCATGAATTTGTCGGAGATTTCCTTTAGGGAAAACCTAATACACAATACACCGATATCATATCTAGTAAACATGCTTCATTCCGAGAAGATCAAAGCATTTCCTCATCACTTCGAGTGTAGCTTCACAAAGCAAGAGTCTACCTGTTTCCTTTGGAATCCCAATAATCTGTTCAGAATCACAACGTAAAGAAATTGAAAAGTTTAAATCCAACAATATGAGCGCCATTAGAGATCCCAAATATATCCACCATGATTCCTAGATGACAGTGGCTTCTGTTGTGGCAATGCTACTTCATGATGTGCATGTGCCATATACCACATCGTCTCCCTCCTTCAATTTAAAAGCCACTTAATTTGAAGACATGTTGGGAATTTCTAGTTAAAGATCTCATGTCATTTGGGATACAAATCGGTAGAAATATTTGAGACCACAAGCATTTTTTATAAGAAATTTCTGATACTAGCATCGAGTAGAAAGAAGGTTTGGAAGGCTCAGCCCAAATATTTAGGTGCTAGTACTCCTAACACCGTGGTTTGTAAGGCTCCAACTATTTAGGAGATGGAAACACACCTTATCATCTTGCACCTGATCGAAATCGAACTTGTAACTGGTCAATCTATTGTTCTTCAGGGAGAGAAGCATACATGTCAAAACATTTAGCTATAACTACCAGGAAGCAAAAACCGTGTCTGGATAAAGAGAAGCAGAGAACGGAGTTTGGGAGGATAAGTAAAATTGGTTACAAATCGAATAAAAAAGAACAAGTCCATGTATACCTGAGGTAGATGGGAGGAGAGTCTGAGTAAGAGAAAGAGATTGTGGCAGATCGGAATCGGATATAAACACAGATTCGGTGAGTCAGAGGTCATGGTCGAATTCCTCTATGAGAAAGTGGTTGGTGTCTTGTGAAACCATAGAGCATGGTCGAATTCCTTTAGCTACTTGGACAAATATTTAGTCTAGTTCAATTTTATGTAACTACTCTTCTTGAACGAAATGTGATCTTGAAAAACCAGCCCGTAGAATCTAAATATTAAGTTTTCATCTTCAAAGCAGCAAAGGAAAAGAAAGAAAGTAATAACTCACAGGGTTGACATAGAGTAGACCTAATGTGGGATTCATTCATTCTACAGCTGAACTAAGCTCTTTAACGTACATCAGAACTACGCTCTTTGAATTATGTGTTGGTGTTCGGAGCCTGTAAGCACTGTACCAAAAATGTAGTACGATCTTGTTAAGAATTAAAGTTGGGCACCATAACCACTAACTTGATTGTAATTTTCTCTTTTCAAAAGTTGAAGCGAGGGCTCAAACTTATACACAACTTCATTCAAAACAAGCTCAAAAGAAAAATCTCTGTAATGCTCAGCTTGTTTGCAGCCTTTTGATTACCATCTCAGTAGCGCTTACATCTAGCATTAGCACAACCAAAAACATCGTCGTAAATTGAAGCTTCTTGAGTCATACCCTCAACAAGACACATGAACATGACTACACAAGATTGCTTTTCCAAAAAGTATGTCAACAGTTCCTTTTGTCTGTACTAAGAATCAATTGCACAAAGAAAATGGGCCAGCATGTTCTACATACAACCATGGCCTTCCATATGATCACATTCTGGAACTAAGTTATCGGCTACACTTCTGTTCTGTAAAGGGAAAGTAAAATATAGGAATCTCATTCCTGATATTAAAGCTATGGGATTTGAGCAATTTCCACCAAAATTTTGTGCAATGACTGTGGCTTTGAGAAGAATGGGCAGTGGTCACTGCCTTTTATCTTGAACACTCCCTCTGGTGGGTTTTCCCTTACCAGCTTTTCTTGGACATCTGGTGAAAGTGCCCGATCGTCTAATGTTTGAATGAAGAACCGTCGGCTAGTTCCATACTTCTCAGGTGACAGTGACAGTTCCTCCATGATTGGACCTAGTGGGATAGGTCTCATGGAAACCATGGCCAGAGCAACATCCTGGAATGAACTAATTGCTGTTATAAACTTATAACTAACAAGAAAAGTACATTATATCTATAAATGGATGAATACAAAATGAATTATCCCATATAATTTCATCATGTCGGTGAAGAAACGCAGGTGGATTTGCAAGGTCCCAGAAAGCCAAAACTCGGGTCGTATTTTGGTGGAGAAACACATGTACTTGTTACATACTAGAATGTTAAAATCGACTGAAGAATCTACTATGATACATAATTATACTCAAGCTATCAATTATGTACTAAATGGTCAAGAGAACCTCATCTATATTACATGATTCCAATTTATTTTACATAATACACATAAGCATGCAAATCTTTTGAGTAAATTCATTCCATGATATATGGAGATGATATTGCCTCCACTATATTTTGATTGTTATAACCTAGGATTTCTATTGTCATCCCACCCTCATCATAGTAATAAATCCGCACACCAGTAAAGTTGTAGTTCTGCATATATACATGCATGCAAGTGCATATAGATACATTGTGTTTGGGACATTAGACCAACTAAACCACAACGATTCTCTAAGAGGAGACCTACTGAGATGTGTATGATGCCATAATAAGTATCTAGCATTTATGGAGACTATTCATCATATTGTTCCCAGCTATGAAGGACTCAATACAACAAGAAAATAAAGTTTGTAAAATAAGAACATAATCAGACTACAAAACTTTCTATTTGCTAGTGAACCAATATGAAAGTTCAAATATTAGTTTTCTAAAAGAAGGTTTTGTAGCTGGAGTGCATGTCTGTGCTTTATATATCATCTCACACCCAGGCCATTGATGGAAGACAGGTAATATACTGAGAAGGTAGATTATAAAATCTGATAATTAGGACTCAGCTTTCAGAAGGACTGGATACATCTATGAGGCGTAATAAATGTTGATCTGGAATTACACACCGGAAATAGATGAGTCATATACTCATATGACACACTAGAGACGAGCTAATTGTTGTAAATCATTCATATGATTTTACTTAAAACTTTACTATGCAAAAATTAGAGGTCATATTCTGATACTGAAAATGATTCCAATACTTATCTGTGGAAAGTATTCTATATATATGATCAAGTACCTAAGAACTATTTTATCAAGTATGGACAGGACTTGCTTATAGATATTCATCATATAAGGGATTGTTTTCATCGCTATGGATCTCCATATAATCAGGAGATCACAATGACAAACAGAATCTAAAATGTGCAGTATAACGATGTCTGTACTATCTCCCCCTTTGTACAAGAAAAGACATCCTTTCCCTGTTTATAAACCTGTCTCCCATAATAATGGTTCTGGTTCTCAAGTATTTGAATCAAAGCACTGGGGCCTTTTCTTTTCTCCATTCTAGACTACCACAAATTATCAAGCTTGAAACATTCTCATCTTTCGTCTGAAAACAATACAAATATAATAAGCAAATAGATATTCACAAAGAGCTATATATATATATATATATTTGAGTGTCATCTTGATAGTGATGAGTACCAAGGTCATAATGCAAGGACGCAATAAGATTTTCATATACCCCTTAATATAGTTACAAAAAGGAAGTTAAACATATTTGGGCAATTTGAAGGTGCAGTGGAATAATATAAATGTAAAACAAGTTCATTTGCACTCACTCCCATTCACATGTTCTACTCTTCCAATTATATTACTTAGCTCCGAATATTGTTTTATGTAATTTGAGAGGCCCATGTAAGTTTTTTCTACGCTATGACATAACGGGAAAAAAAAAAAACAATGTAATTTATGCAAAAGTGCTGTTTCCTGTGATGAAAAAACTATTAGGATAACAGAAACCTTGAAGAACTTGGACAAAGTTATCTACACTAGTTGCAACATACCTTTGCAGGAGATTGATTGAAATATAACCCTTTCGTCTGTTCTTTCTCAAACATAAATCCTGTAGGAGGCTGGTCTTTTCCATTCCCATGAATCAAAAACTTCGATTGTTGCATAAAATCTTCTGCAGAACCAAGCTGCAATACAGATTTCCTTACTCAGAACACAACTCAGAGAACTAAAAGAACTAAAACTGTATAAATGAATTGCATCCACAACAAGAAACTCAGAAACAAAAAAAATCCTAGAAATGGATGAATGAGAAAAGAAATATTATTTTACTAAGATGTGAGGGTAAATTTATTCAAACCAGAGGCTCTCTCTTTCTCTCTCTAAACATATTTCTAGATAAATTATACAATAGCCAAATATTTCTTTATTTCCTCATTTAATAATTAGTTTATGTGAAGTGAACTCTCCTATGTCCTTGTAACCACAATTCTAGACAGACACTGAACAACTTTCTACTTAAAATACAAATAGGAAAACAAAAGGGTTTCTGAATAACAATTTCTAAGAAATTACTTCAATAACCCTCATCATTAATAAGAAGTTAAAGAACATAAGCATAACTTTTCTAATATTGTACAGAAAATGCCGACCTCCTCTTCAGTATGTGGAGTTTTGCACTTCCCATATATACGTAAGATATCTATATATCATACGTTGTCAGACAGTAACATATTATGATTGAATCATGACCGTTTATTTAGACAAGATTCTCACATTCAGACATGAATTTTCATGGTTTCTATCGACAATCTATCAACATAAAACATAGTATCCTTATTTCTTATTAGATAATTAGAACATGTTAAAAATTGAACCCCTGAATATATAACCCTCTCTCTCGAATCTTATTCCTGCACAAGGAAGATACATGGACCCTGGACAAAATGAGCACAGTAATGAACTGACTTGAAGGTTGGAAGCTCATTTAGACTTTTTAGCAACTGATATTGCAGGGATGAAATGTATACACCTCAGCAATATATAAAAGTTCAATGCATGTGCTGTGAGTGTGACAAGTAGTCGCAATAGCTTGGAATTTAGTTAAAAAGGAAGAAGCATGTGGTATTGTTCAGAAGTGCTGGTGTAAAAGTACTGAATTGCCATAAATTGCCAAGTTTAATAGTTCTAATTGATGCTAAGCCCTAACTAGGATATAATCAAATATTTCACCTCTTCAGCAAACACATCAAAGGGTCTCTGACCATGAGACACCATAGTGGCACAAACAAAAATTGCTTTTGAAATTTTTTGCGGAAACTGCTCCAGTGCATAAGAAACGCAGGCACCACCACTACTGTGACCAACCAAAATAACCTGCAAAAGAGTAACATATATTTTCAATTTGACCATATATATATATATATATATATATATATATATATATATTATTATTATTTGCACATTACAATGGGATGAATAAAACACAGCTTGTAACCTTTTCATCCTCTGGAAGGTTTTGTAGATAGTCAATCAATGGTTTTGAATAATCTGCTAACGTAGCAACAGAGTTAGTATCTGTGAGATCGATACCAGAACCCTTGAGATCAAAGGTAGTGGGAAGCAATCCTACTTCCTCCAGCAGAGTAATTGTTTTGTACCAACACCATGCTCCAAACCCTTCTCCGTGTATTAGAATAAACCTTTTTGTTTTAATGTTATCCAAATTTTCAGGTACCTGAAAAGTACAATGAAATTAATAATCATGTCGATCAATTCAAGGGAGGACGAACAGTTGCAGTAAATGATTACAATGGTCAAAAGAGCTTGTCTGCATCAACATATTCGCAATAAAAGGAAGCGGACTAGCAAGTAGCAACCAAAAGATAGGAGAAGTAGGCAAAGGTGATAGTTTAAGGAAATTTGAAGTTCTACCGAGAAAAAATATTATTTATTATAATGCTAGAAGAGAAAGACTATACCATAATGGGTTGCAAGATCCAGTGTTAAACTTTAGGCCTACAGACCCATAAAAAGTCACATTTTGCAGCCCAGGTAAGGTCAATGTTAAACAATTTTCACATACAAACCACTTCATCTTTATAGCATTCAAGTATACATTTCTACACATTGATAATACATCATACACAAAAAGGCCACAAACTTTTATCTGTAATTAAATATTATAATATAAACAGTTTAAAACCAGCTCTTCCTGAAAAGGAAAGTATTGCGGTTTAACACTATGATGGTTGGAATGATCCAAATGGTTATAAAGATCTTAATACTCTTCTGCCTCACTCTGGGATTAGGCCGATTAGCACACTAATCACACCTAGTGCCAGGCCATTAATAATGGTTAAATAGCATAAAGGTCACCGATTAGCACAATATGTGGAAAGTTTCGCATCAACCACTAATACTTGAGAGAGGTAACCAACTAACCAATGGATATAAAATTTGCATGGGTCTCAAGAAAAAGGGAGTCTTCAACACACTTTTGCTTCTAGATAAAGAAAAGTAAGCTAAAGATCATAAGACTGTAATTGCAAGATCAGCAAAATAATATAAAGCCCCTACTTTTCAGACGCACTTTTTCAACCCATCAATAAAAGTAGAATACTTTTCCTACTTGTTCAACAATCATACATCATATGGATTATCGAATAAGTGTAGATTTTGCACATAATTAAGCACTTTTCAAAACCAACTTTTCATCACAGATCCCATCATAAAAGAAAGTGAGAAATGGGTTCGAATCGAATCAAAACCAACCTGCTTTGCTACTGAATCCGGTAGAGTAGTTCTCCTAGAGCTCGTAGACCCAATTCTCCTAGACATGGATCCATCAAACCTCTGAGACAATTGGTGCTGATGAATAGCCATAGACAGAGCTTGCCTGTGCAAGAACTCATCCTCTGCAAGCAGTTTCCTCTGTGACCGATTCACCCTCTTACTTCTGGATCCATTGTCTTTGCTGTCCTTCTTAGACATGCAAATAAATCGATTACCCATTGTTGGAAAACGAGTTCTGAGCAAAACCCAGAAATCTATTTGACCGGAAGTGGAAGAAAGTCAAGAGCTTTTCTGGAAAAATGAAGATGGCATTGTAACTAAAAATACATAAGGTCCTGTGTGGCAAAAATGAAATTTCTCAAAGTGAATATCTATTTCCTCAGAGAGATAGAGATAGTAGGTGGAGCTTTGAAAGGTAGAGAGAAGTTGCTGGGAATAATAAATAAGAATGAGATGAATACCTGGAACACTCCCCCAACTGAATTGATAGCTATTAAATGCTTCTTCTTTTTTTCTGTTTTTTTTTTTCTTCCAAAGTTTCAAATTTTCAATGGTAGGACTGTAGGAGACTTTCGAATGGTCTCTTTCTTTTCCTAGGAAAAGTACAAAAATATAGTGAGAAAGCTACTACTCTTAGAGCATCCACAATGGGGACCCAAATTTGGGTCCAAAACCTATATTTGGGTCCAAAAACACCTACAGTGGATCGGAGAGAGTAGGACCTATAGTTGCCGGAGACCCAAATGTTGGACCCAAATATAGGTCCAGTTTGGACTCAAAAATTTTGGACCTATAATTTTGGGTCCCCCCATGTGCAACTAATTTGAGAGGATTTTGGAGAGAGAAATTGATGATTCATCAATGAGAGAGAACAAGTGAGGTTTTTGGGTCCAATATCTATATGCCACAGTGGAGATGACTCAAATTTAGGACCCAAATTTGAGTCCAAAAATATAAGTCCAAAAATATGAATCCAAAAATGAGTCCTGTACCACTGTGGCACCCAAAAAAGTAAGTCATTTTATCTACTATTCCGATGGACTCAAATTTGGATTACGGCCAATTTGGACCCATATTTGGGTCCAAAAAATGAGTCCCCACTGCTGATGCTCTTACTTGTGTCCGTGCATGGTAAAATTTGTGTAGTATTTGCGACGGGGCCTCGCGGTCGTGGATTGTACTAGGTTCAATACCAGAGATTTAGGGATCAGTATCATCTCCTAACCTAGTTTTTATCTAACTTACTTAAGCTTTGGAGAAGGTGCTGACATGTGAAAATTTTCAATCAAATGGTCTACAATAAATTTGGTTATCTTCAATCCATCATCTCCATTAACAGTACTTCAGTACTTCAACCCTCCCCCCCCCCCCCCCTCCCCCACATTCAAGCAAAATTACAGAGCAACTGCTCATTCATTAAAAGCTAGGTTGCACATTTTATTGTAGACCAATAAATTTGACCATATTCAATCCATCATCTCTATTAACAACCTCATTGTGAGATCTCGGAAATCCGGTTTCGTATTTTAGAAAGGAAAAATGATTTTGAGCAATTGTTATTTAAATTTCTATCCTCGGTCTTTATAGCTTTTGAAAATTATTTAAATTTTGGTCTGTTAAATTTTATTTTTCAAGGCCGTAGGATGAAAGTAGACGTCGTTACGAGTTCGTTGTAATTTTCGTAGAATTTTCCAGAGACCCGAGTTGTTTTTAATGATTGTTGGAAGTTCGAAATTATTGAAAATTAGGAAAATTAAGGTGACGCGATCTGGACCGTTAGATCTTTACACCGTTTAATCTAAACCGTTGGTTTAAGTCGGTTAGATCCTTAAATCAGAGGCAAAGGGCTGAACAGCCCAGAAAACTCCAGACCTCTCTCACCGACTCGTTTCCCTCTCCGATCACCACCTTCCTCCTCCGGCCACTTCACGGCGTAAAATGGTACGGGAAGCTTCGTCTTGCTACGGTGAGCACGTGGGTGGTTGTAGCTTGTCAAATAGAGTCATGTAGAGAGAGAAACGAAGGAAAGAAGGTCCGGCAGCTCCGATCGGGTTTTCCGATTCCGGCGACTTCTCGGGGTCGGGCTGGTGGTGGAAGCTTCCTCTCGACGTTTCTGACCTCCCTCTGATCTTGGTTTGTGAAATAGATCAAGCTTGAGTGAGAATCGAAGCTCCAAAGCTTCTTGGTTTTCCGGCGGGTTTCTGCGTTTTCCGGCGATTCCGGTGACGGATTTCCTGGAGTGAGGTATGAAATCGAATCCTCTCATCGAGCTCTACATGTTGGTATAATTGGAATTCACTTTTGATTGAAGTTTAAGAGGTTGGGATTTTTGGTATTGTTCTGCCACCATAATACCACCGAAAGCAGTGACGGGTTTGGTTTTGCTATTCAAATTCTGGTTTGGTGTTATATTTGAAGTTGGATTGGGTGGATAGAACAGCCGTAGAACTGTAGAAGCAGAGGTGGGTGTCCATAGCAGTACAACTTACTCATAAACGTTTATGCTGTGAAAGTTTGTTAATTACAAGGTGAGCTGGAGTTGTAGTTAATTGTTGATACTTGATAACGTTAATTGATTGGTTGAATATTTTGGTGGTTGCTGGTATGTGAGAAGGATATACTTGATTAAAGTGAATTCGTGTTGATTTGGAGGTACTGGAGAATTTGGTTTGGTGTTTGATTATTGGTTGCTATTGGATTCTTGTTGTTGACGTTTAGCTTATAGCTAGAAGCTTTTGGTGTGATAAAATGATTTGATCACCAATTGCTTAATTAATTATGAGCTAAAGAAGTGCAGTAGAGAAAATAGAGAAAGCTAAACCATAAGGTTTCAATGTGGGAATACCCGAACTGGAATTAATGGTGTGAGTTGAATTTAGTTGTACTTATTTGGTTTATAAGAAGTACAATTGATTTGAATGTAAACTAAGAGGCTAAGTTAATTAAGCCTTGGTATATTCAATTGATCATGTGATCAGAGTATAGTTGGAATATGTGGTGCAAGGATTACTTGATTAATTATTGAAATATGGTTTGGTGTCCATATTTGATTGTAAAAGAAGTGACATTGGGTGCCCATAGTAATTAAGGGAATAGCAAACACCCAATAAGAAAATGATTTCCGTATTCGAAATTGGTTGACCACGTGGACTTGGAATATTTTGTTGAGTGCTATAGAATTAAGAATATTATTTTAATATTCGGATATTGTCGGACTAGAGACTCCAGTTAGCCCGGGACGTACATCGTAGTGGCGATGTTTGGCCTAAAGTGGAGAATTGAAGAAGTGACTACCAAATAAGGTTCGATAGATATTGACGAGTACAATAACTGTTGGAGTTTAGTTAATCGGAATGCGAGTTGCAGTGTTGTCAACCCTAAGCAGCATTGGAGTCAAAGCTTGGAAATCGAGGTAGGGTCTCGGGAAACCTTTTCTATAAAATGTTAAGTAGTTTAATAAATTGGTGAATTGTTTGATATTGGTTGAATTATCTGTTGGGTGTTATTGCTTTTAATAATTGATGAACAAGCATGATATATGATTTTATATTTCAAAAGCATGTGTTATTTAATTTCTATGTTATGGATTGAAGAACTATCATACATAATGCATTGTGAGAAATGGTGAATATGCATTGAAAAGTAATATGGATATTGAAATCCAGAGTGATTGAGAGAAAAGAGAAAGATCCTTTTGTGTGGTTGAGTTTACTACATGGGGTACTAGGTTCTATGGTATGCCCACATGTGCACAAACAAGGGAAAGTATGCCCTGTGAGTTGTCTGCCTAAAAGACAGAAACTCTTACAACCGCCCAAAGGTTGCAAAATGATCTCATCGGGTTTCGGAAATAGTAACCATGAGTAAACAAGATGACCAACAAAAGAGAAAAGTGCGATGAGTGCGAGATGAGCTTTAAGTCAGTATCGCATTCATGCATCATAGTTTTGATTTACTATACTTGTACTTTATTGTTTGATAACTTGTTTGTGACATTTATATAAGAATCACCTAAAAAGGTCCTGCCCTACTGAGCGTAAGCTCACCCCTATAGATCAATTTGTTCAGGTGCGACTTGAGTATCGAATGGACTGAACGAGACGACTCACGAACTTAGAACGGGACGACGTTATGTTCAATTACGATAGTTGTGACGAGAGTGAGTTAGACTGTAGAAGGTGTACTTTCTATTTGTAAAGGTTTTGTAAATTTATTTTCAACGATTTCTGAAAAGTATTTGGTTTTGTATTATTTTTATTTTAAGTTTTAAACGCTCACACCTCGGATTCGAATTTTGGTGCTTAAAATCCACCGACACTGGGTTCGGGGCGTGACAGAATGGTATCAGAGCGAACCGGGGATTAGAAACCCAGGATTTGTGGAGGATTAGAACCTTTAGACAATAAGTTAGAATCACTTTAAGGCGTTAAGCGATCAAAGAACGATAGTTTTTGTTAAGTACCCGAGAGACGACAATTTTGTTACCAAATTGGATTTTCAATTCTCAATATGTTTTGGTTTTATAATATGATTTTTGATTTCAAAGGATATTATTTATTTTATCATATTCCTTATGATTTTGAAATGTTTTCATCGTTTTGATTTCAACAAGTTTCTCGATGATTTTGTCTATATAAAAAAAAAAGACGAGTCTAGGGTTGGACGGCATTCTCTAATGCAACCACTCTAATTTTGTGTTCTATCCTAATATTATAATATTTGAGACATTTACCTTTTAATACTAAAGTGTTAGAGAATCCTTGAAGTTCTTAGCTGCACCTGAGAGCTCGGTTCTTGTATCTTAGGATAAGATTGTCACCTGTGCAGTTAGGTGTGAATCTTTTCCGAAGATAACGCTTCTATCTATCTCAAATTACATAAATTTTCCTACTCTTGAACTATTTTTATCATTTTTGTTCTTTGAACAAATTTTGTGAAGTTATTCTATTTTCAAAGGAGTTACAAAGAATTTCATTATTTGTTTATAAATACTTTTACTGAGTTTGAGAGGTTTGTTTTATCTTGAAGATCTTTTGGGTTTTATCGTTTAGTTACCGAACGTTAAGTGAGTTTTACTAGGCGAAAGAAAGGACGCGATACGTTTTGTGTTGTTTTTATTTGACGCTCGGAGAATGCTACGTGGATCTAGGAATTAGTATTTTTGTCAATGGATTAGATTATTGGAACATCACGTGGATCAAGGAATTATGATGTTTCCCAATGGGTTGAATGACAAAGTTCCGACTCTAATTGACATAAGTGAACAAGGAATGGATTCGTCAATGACAGTATCGCGCTTTGATGGAATTATATTGATGTTCGAGACATAACAAAGGATTGGAAAGAATGGTGTAGTTCACTGGAAACTGAGATGAGATTTAAGTTGGAAAAGTTGGTATTTTGGAGTTTGCTCAGCCACCACATGCCTATTGGGCACACTGGCGATTCTTGATATTTCATGGTCATTTCTGAGATTAGTTGGAATTCTAAGAAGGAACCTCACTTATGCTTAATTATATTTTAAACACAGAATTGGTAAGGTTGGAAGGAAATCTTTGTTCGGATCATTTATGCATAAGTTGGTTGGGAATAGTGAAACTACATGTGTTGTACATTGGTGTTCACATGTGTAGATTAATTTGATTACTGAAGTACAAGGCTAGCAGAAATTGAAGTGAAGTTGGAATGTTGGGTACAGAACAGCCATCAAGTGATCGTAGTCCCAGTGGACATTTTGGTTTCACGTGAAGAGTAATATAGCTGTTACCCTTTTTATTCAGTGTTAAATGAGTGGATTGGTATGATGAAAGAAAGTATGAAGTTTCTGAAGTTCAAATTGATTTTTGAAATTATGATTAGTCACCCACAAGGTTTGGAAAAGGAACATATTACAAGGATTGATAAGTTATTTATCTACTCAATGGAAGACTATTTCCTGCCAAATGAATTAGTGATTCGACATAACATGATTGCAGCATGAGGAAGGAACTTGTTGAAGGATATATAAATTTTGATGATCAAATAGAAAGCGTAATCCAGGAATAATTGAGGAAACTCCATATGAGGACGAGAGACATAATAAAGAAAATTAGTTGGGGTAATGTGTCACTTTGGAGGCACGTTAATTATGTATATTGGATTGGACATTCCATTGATGAAACTTAGTGTTGTTAGTTGGAATCTTAATTGGATGAGTGATGAATATTTTGGTGAACAAAAATATTGAGTACATAGAATCGGTGAAACTCAGGCAATTTAAGATTGGAAACAACTTGGTTGTTGCTATTTTTAAATGATTGGAAAAGAAGCACAAAGTATATATTTTCTCGAATGTGTTTAAGAATTTCACATTCATAGTTGTGTGGTTTGGAGTGATCAAAGAAAAAGTGAGTTATGAATCTAGGAGAAAGTGTTCAACTATGATGTTTAGACAAGCTCAACAATTTTGGAAAGATATGAGGCGGATTGGTGATGTCAAGAAATCAACAATACCAAGAAAGAGGTGTAATTTTTCTTAGGTGAACATTTGAAATATAGGCCAGAAAAGGAAAGAAACAGACGTGCAAGAGAGAAGAAGAAAGAAAGAAAAGACAGAGAAAACAGGAAGGAAAAATATTGAAAAGAAAGAGGAGAGTTGGGAAGAATTACTTTGATGCATATCAACTATTCGGTATTTCAGTTAAGGAAAATATTTCAGTGACGCGTCGATGACAGAAATGAAAGCGTGTCACCCTCAGAGTTAATGTGGAAATATGAAAAATGTTTATATACAGAGATGTGATTTAAAGCAGCAACAACGTACAATGACTGTCAGGGAAGTTCATGTTGTCAATTGGATATGGTTCAGATAAGTTTTGGTTTTGTTTGTGGTCTATAGTCAACTACTTGCAAATGTTGTGAATTTAGTGTTGGAATGGAGATTAATATTCTATCAAAGGAAAGTATTGTGAAAGGAACAAAAAGAGATTCGCTATCTGTGTTCATATAGTTACGACGTTTAACTCAGATTAGGGCCCGACTGATCATCAGATCCCCCTACATATTCTGAAGTTGAATGCTCGTTAATTAATGAATGCAAATTGTGACAGTGGTATTTTGCATTTCCGTAATTTGTGGTTGTGCGAATAGCAGCGAAAGGACATTGTGAAATAGTTATTGAAGAATTCTACTCCATAGTACTTGTAAGGGAATTTCGAGGACGAAATTCTTTTAAGGGGGTTGGATTGTGAGATCTCGGAAATCCGGTTTCGTATTTTAGAAAGGAAAAATGATTTTGAGCAATTGTTATTTAAATTTCTATCCTCGGTCTTTATAGCTTTTGAAAATTATTTAAATTTTGGTCTGTTAAATTTTATTTTTCAAGGCCGTAGGATGAAAGTAGACGTCGTTACGAGTTCGTTGTAATTTTCGTAGAATTTTCCAGAGACCCGAGTTGTTTTTAATGATTGTTGGAAGTTCGAAATTATTGAAAATTAGGAAAATTAAGGTGACGCGATCTGGACCGTTAGATCTTTACACCGTTTAATCTAAACCGTTGGTTTAAGTCGGTTAGATCCTTAAATCAGAGGCAAAGGGCTGAACAGCCCAGAAAACTCCAGACCTCTCTCACCGACTCGTTTCCCTCTCCGATCACCACCTTCCTCCTCCGGCCACTTCACGGCGTAAAATGGTACGGGAAGCTTCGTCTTGCTACGGTGAGCACGTGGGTGGTTGTAGCTTGTCAAATAGAGTCATGTAGAGAGAGAAACGAAGGAAAGAAGGTCCGGCAGCTCCGATCGGGTTTTCCGATTCCGGCGACTTCTCGGGGTCGGGCTGGTGGTGGAAGCTTCCTCTCGACGTTTCTGACCTCCCTCTGATCTTGGTTTGTGAAATAGATCAAGCTTGAGTGAGAATCGAAGCTCCAAAGCTTCTTGGTTTTCCGGCGGGTTTCTGCGTTTTCCGGCGATTCCGGTGACGGATTTCCTGGAGTGAGGTATGAAATCGAATCCTCTCATCGAGCTCTACATGTTGGTATAATTGGAATTCACTTTTGATTGAAGTTTAAGAGGTTGGGATTTTTGGTATTGTTCTGCCACCATAATACCACCGAAAGCAGTGACGGGTTTGGTTTTGCTATTCAAATTCTGGTTTGGTGTTATATTTGAAGTTGGATTGGGTGGATAGAACAGCCGTAGAACTGTAGAAGCAGAGGTGGGTGTCCATAGCAGTACAACTTACTCATAAACGTTTATGCTGTGAAAGTTTGTTAATTACAAGGTGAGCTGGAGTTGTAGTTAATTGTTGATACTTGATAACGTTAATTGATTGGTTGAATATTTTGGTGGTTGCTGGTATGTGAGAAGGATATACTTGATTAAAGTGAATTCGTGTTGATTTGGAGGTACTGGAGAATTTGGTTTGGTGTTTGATTATTGGTTGCTATTGGATTCTTGTTGTTGACGTTTAGCTTATAGCTAGAAGCTTTTGGTGTGATAAAATGATTTGATCACCAATTGCTTAATTAATTATGAGCTAAAGAAGTGCAGTAGAGAAAATAGAGAAAGCTAAACCATAAGGTTTCAATGTGGGAATACCCGAACTGGAATTAATGGTGTGAGTTGAATTTAGTTGTACTTATTTGGTTTATAAGAAGTACAATTGATTTGAATGTAAACTAAGAGGCTAAGTTAATTAAGCCTTGGTATATTCAATTGATCATGTGATCAGAGTATAGTTGGAATATGTGGTGCAAGGATTACTTGATTAATTATTGAAATATGGTTTGGTGTCCATATTTGATTGTAAAAGAAGTGACATTGGGTGCCCATAGTAATTAAGGGAATAGCAAACACCCAATAAGAAAATGATTTCCGTATTCGAAATTGGTTGACCACGTGGACTTGGAATATTTTGTTGAGTGCTATAGAATTAAGAATATTATTTTAATATTCGGATATTGTCGGACTAGAGACTCCAGTTAGCCCGGGACGTACATCGTAGTGGCGATGTTTGGCCTAAAGTGGAGAATTGAAGAAGTGACTACCAAATAAGGTTCGATAGATATTGACGAGTACAATAACTGTTGGAGTTTAGTTAATCGGAATGCGAGTTGCAGTGTTGTCAACCCTAAGCAGCATTGGAGTCAAAGCTTGGAAATCGAGGTAGGGTCTCGGGAAACCTTTTCTATAAAATGTTAAGTAGTTTAATAAATTGGTGAATTGTTTGATATTGGTTGAATTATCTGTTGGGTGTTATTGCTTTTAATAATTGATGAACAAGCATGATATATGATTTTATATTTCAAAAGCATGTGTTATTTAATTTCTATGTTATGGATTGAAGAACTATCATACATAATGCATTGTGAGAAATGGTGAATATGCATTGAAAAGTAATATGGATATTGAAATCCAGAGTGATTGAGAGAAAAGAGAAAGATCCTTTTGTGTGGTTGAGTTTACTACATGGGGTACTAGGTTCTATGGTATGCCCACATGTGCACAAACAAGGGAAAGTATGCCCTGTGAGTTGTCTGCCTAAAAGACAGAAACTCTTACAACCGCCCAAAGGTTGCAAAATGATCTCATCGGGTTTCGGAAATAGTAACCATGAGTAAACAAGATGACCAACAAAAGAGAAAAGTGCGATGAGTGCGAGATGAGCTTTAAGTCAGTATCGCATTCATGCATCATAGTTTTGATTTACTATACTTGTACTTTATTGTTTGATAACTTGTTTGTGACATTTATATAAGAATCACCTAAAAAGGTCCTGCCCTACTGAGCGTAAGCTCACCCCTATAGATCAATTTGTTCAGGTGCGACTTGAGTATCGAATGGACTGAACGAGACGACTCACGAACTTAGAACGGGACGACGTTATGTTCAATTACGATAGTTGTGACGAGAGTGAGTTAGACTGTAGAAGGTGTACTTTCTATTTGTAAAGGTTTTGTAAATTTATTTTCAACGATTTCTGAAAAGTATTTGGTTTTGTATTATTTTTATTTTAAGTTTTAAACGCTCACACCTCGGATTCGAATTTTGGTGCTTAAAATCCACCGACACTGGGTTCGGGGCGTGACACTCATGTATTTGGGTTTAACTCCGTTATAGACGGCGGGTACTAATGCTATGTAGAAATACGACTTCGGGTATAGTTTTTAAACATGAGGTACCAAAATGTCGATTAGACTTAAGTTTGGGTATGTACTGTTTGTGACTTTTTCTCTGTAATAAAATATAAATTTTAAATAATTATACTCTTGCGATTCGGTTCGGTTTTTGTTTCTTTTTCTTAAGTACTAACCAAAAACCGCACCGTAAACATTGGTTCGGTTTCGGTTAATTTTTATCGGTTCGGTGCGGTTTATTTGTTTTCGATTTTAAAAAGTCCACCCCTATCTATTTGAGCCTATTGTTATCTACAATGGTATTTATGTAGGCTGAATTAATTAGGTAATGGATTTCCAGTACCCAACTACGTTGGGGGTTGTTCATGGGTTTACCCTGAGTTTTTTTTGTTTTTTTTTCCTTTATTTTCTTATATAGGTAGGTATGTACAAAAAGATAGCATGCCAATAGTCGGTTGGGTTCACTTATAAACCATTTAAATAGATTAGCTAATCAGTTAAAGAACGCTCATCATATTGTAGCTAGTGAACTAGGATTTCCAATACATAGGATCTAGGGAAAAAATCACTTTTAGTCCTTGAACTATGACTCGTTCGACACTTTCGTCCCTGAAGTTTGAAATATATCACTTTCGTCCCTGAAGTTTGAAAATCACTATCACTTTCGTCCCTGGCCGAGGGTTTTCACCGAATAAACCTCTGATTCCGGCCAAATCGGAGGACAACACCCACTGGGCTTTGAAGCCCTCCTTGAGGCGAGTTCAACGCCACCAACCTCGCCTCAAACCGTCGTCGGATGGTGGAGAATTTTGCAATTAAAGTTTCGGCCACTATTGACTTTCGGGCTAAATTCGAGCCATTCTAGGCCGAATTGAGCTTAGCCCCAGTTATAAAAGTTACTCCTCTCATCCTTGCGAACATTTTGGCATAGGTTTTGCACAATTTTGTTCCGGTCAGGGACGAAAGTGATAGTTGGTGTTGAAGTTCAGGGACGAAAGTGATATATTTCAAACTTCAGGGACGAAAGTGTCGAACGAGTCATAGTTCAGGGACGAAAGTTATAATTATCCCTAGGATCTAATGCTATCTTTCATTTCATCCTCACTCATCTCTCTCCTAGTTATTTTACTTATTTCAATTTTACCCATTAGTAGATAGACGTGTTTTTCAAATGTCATTGTTTCTTTTTTTTATGGAATTTTCTAAACGCCATATTTTTTGCTAGGAAAAGACAGTGTACATGACGTTTTTCAAATATCATTAAATCTGTTCAATGTAGTTGTGAGCGGCTCTGGGTGGTGCGTGTCAACTGTTGGAATTGGTGGAGGGGGCGCCATGTGATTGCAGGTTGTAGTTGACGAGAACAGAATAGAGAAAGAGAATTGTGGGAGAGGAGAAAACTGCGTGCCATGGGGGAACGGGACGGTCGGGAATTGGGTTTTGGGAAAAGGGGCATGAGGGTTAGATTGGGAATTTAGCCATTCGAGCGGATCCACATGAGCAGATGTGAAAGTCCTCATCAACATTTAACGTCTAATTTAGACGAAATGTCTAATTTTGGACACGGTTAATTAAAATTGAGAGTGTAAGGGTATTTTTGATGAAATTAGAAGCCCAAAAACCAACATGATTTTTGACCGAAACCTTAAGGAGGTAATGAATGTCCTTAATTTTTACTTTGCATTTTCATAATTCAAACCGTTCATTTTGAAAGCAAAATGCAAAGATTATCTATGAAAAAATAATTAAATTGGTTAAAAAAATGGATGGTTTATCTTGAGTCTTGATTATTGCCAAAACTGTTGGTTCGTTTGATACAATTGGATAATGAAAACTTAAATGTCTTTTATTTTTATTGATATTTTTCCAAATTAATCTTTAGAGAGTAATTTATAAAAGGAAAATGCTTGAGATTTAAAAAAGAAGTACATACTGTACATTTATTAAGTAAAGACCTCATCACCTCTTTCGGGTTAAATTAATGTGAAATATATATCTAGTGAATATATAAGTAAAACAAGAGATTTAGGTTTCACGTCAAATCTATGTTAAATTCAACCAACGAACCGCACGGAACCAAAACAAACCTATAAAAATTTAATTGGAACAAAGCCGAACGAACCAGTCAGTTGTTGAAACCAAACCAAACCATCGCTGGTGGTGTAGTTCTCAACTAGTTCTTAAGATAAACAGACAAAAACCTAATTGGACGCTAGAATTAGAATTAATTTTTTTTTATTATAAGTGGCAAATACCTATTGGTTGTTAATATTTTATCATAGGTTCTCAATCATTGGATCATCTTCCCTTACTCAAATTCAACTTTGATCGATGTTGGTGCTTAATTTCCTTTTTGCATGCTTCTTACTTTTCTTTCCTTTCTGTCGGGTGATGATGTGTTTAAATGGTACAATGAATTGTGATATATTCTTTTCAATGCATGTTCTTCGGCTCAAATTAAAATTTTGGACATGTATAATTATAATTGAAGACGTAACAATTTTCGTTAGGAAGTATGAGATAATTTGTTAAAGTCAATGCAACTTAAATAAATTGAAACCAAAATCGAACCAAATTGAAGTGTTGGTCAACCGACCAAGTCGGGTCTCAAAATTTCTAGTCAGTTTCTGTTTTGAAAAATAAAAAATCAATGTCATCGGTTCGGTTAGCGGTTAGTGCTGGAAAACCAAACTGATGAAACCGAGTCCACCCCTAGATATGTATGTAATAATAGCATGGCAAAAGTCGCTTTAGTGACAAATCATTAACATTTAAAAGTAGAGACTACTTGATTAGTTAAAGAACTCCCATCTTTCTTGTTTTATTTTTCTCAGTTTGCAAAACTTATCCAAAGTCGAGACTACGTTATGCGATTTTCAAAACTAGCTAGTCAAAGTTTTTTTTTAAATGATGAAAAGAAAATTACAACGAAAAATCTCTACGACAAAACCCGTCCCAGCTGATCAAAACTGAACGTTGGGCACACAAACCAACTAGAATTAGAAGCTGGAGTATGACCTAGAGAATACCAGCAAATAAAGATCAGTCACTCAAATTTCCATATTATGAAAAAAAGGTCAATGTTAGGTTAGAGGGGACAAGCATCATACATCAGAGCAGGTATAGTTGTTAAGCTATCATTGTCCATATTAAACTCAGAAGTCAGTACTACATAGCTGGAGCCTGATTCCATACACATTTATTTGACAGAAATACTCGTACCCTTTCCCGTGCTACTATAACTCAACCCATTACTGAATAATAATTGAAACACGTATGAACATTCAAACACTACACCTTTTGACCTTTTGTAATGTAGCAGGGGAATTCCTTCCCATGTTGAAGAATTGTTACACAAGAACAACGAGGCAGGATGCCGGCAATTGTATTCTAAGAAGGTAAAATTCCAGAACGCAAAATCTCTCTAAATAAGAATGACTTCCTCTGCTAAATCCATGTGGGAAGAACCAGAAAGCATGGAGTTCCAAGTAGTTTTACTCGTATATCTGCTACTAATCGAAACACAGAATAGGCTAGACTTACGGTCTTTGCACCAGGAATACATTGTATCTAATGCAATAAGTAATAATCACCATACATGTAAATTAGCAAAGTTTCATAACACCATACATGTAATAATCACCTGAGTCAGACAACTTTCAGACCGTTATTTTCTTATTCAATCCTTACACTTGCAGGGTGGTACCAAATATGTCCTTTATATTACAATTTTTTTTCTCTTATGAGCATAAATTAACCTGAAATTCAAAGGGAAGAGAAAATAGGGATTCCTGCCAAGGTGACTCCTGCGTCTACAATGTAAATATTGCCCGAGACATATTCAGAAGAGTCATGTATCAAATAACGAACTAGTGATGTCAATGCTGGATCGGAAGTGCCATACGTTCTCAAAGGGACAGTTCTCGTAGCCACAGTGTGTAGCCAATCTTTTTGCATAAGACCTTCTGTAATTTCAGATCTGAAAAGCCCAGGTGATATTGCATTTATTCTGATTTTGTGTACCCCCAACTCCACAGCCATGACCTGTTAAACATAGTACTAAATCAGTATAGTTCCATCAAAACCTTCACCAACAAATAACATTTTCAAAGTACGTACCCATAAGAAATCCTAAAGTGAACACCGTAGAAGATTATGACAGATTTGAAAAAAAAAAAAAAAGAAGAAGAAGAAGAATAAGCACAATGCTAGTAGTATGCTATGTGTTAAACAGACGAAGTTGAGGACAATACAATACCAAAAACAAAACTCGAGGAAAATTTTGTTAGTATTGTGCTATATTCTATATACTATTTGCTACAAATAAGCCAAACAAATTCAAGTCCTCTATCTTATACAAGACCAGCAATTTAGCTTTTAAACACTTGCGAGTTGCAACTACTGAACTAAAGATACCAAAAATCCAAACTTGCCTTCAACAAAGAAGGGTAATATAAGGAAAAGTAGAGGGCAGAGTCTTATAGGCCCACTTGCAATAAGCTTTTATTAAACTAAAAATAATTGAAATACTTGTAGACCCAGTTCTGTTTTGAAGTATAATCTTTTATAAATTCATCCCTCCTCTTTTCGAAGACTTTGTAACTTGTCTTCTACCACCCAACGTGGCAGGCATCACTTCAAGTAGTTATGTTTCATATATGGCCCAAAAGTCATATATATAGCTACTAACACAAGTATGACTCCTTTCTCTTGAGTTATTGATAAGATTCATATTAGTCGTGCTCCAATGAAAATACCTTTGTCAAGGTGTTCACGCCAGCCTTTGAACAACTGTATGCTGCACCTCCAGGCACATATCCACGATTAAGACCAGCAATGGAAGCTATATTAATGATTGATCCTCCCTTATCTGCACCACGCATGCATAGAGAAACATATTTTGACACCAACCAGGTACCTGTCAAGTTTGTCTTGAAAGTGTTGTTCCATTCCTCCTCAGACAATTCCAATGCAGACGCCACGTTACCTAAGGAACAGAGATGGAAGTGAGCATGAAAACTTAATTTGAGAGGATTGTTAATTTAAGTGGTCAACACAGGCTTTACCACTCGAGTTTAGAAAGTAAAAAGTTGGACTGGCGAGTAATAATGTATACACAGGAAAACAATGTATGTTGCCGGAAAATAAGATTAGTATGGCAGCATCCCCTGTGGGCCTGTGCTGTATCCAGCACTTGTGAGTTGGTGTGTGCGCGCATATATGTTTGTCTATTCATGCAGGTACACATCTCATACCCAAGTACGCCCACCCTAATATAAATCATGCATAACAAATCGAATGTAATCAAATCCATGTAACTTGTTTTAGCATTGGGCAAGTAGGCTCCATTAGAACAGCTTTTTCACACCATTGCGCAGTAGAAACGAAAGCCTTTTCTGGGCTTTTTACCTTCCCTTTGGCCGTGTTTCCGGAGGGCATAATAGTCTAATTCCATGCTCACAAGCTAAGACAACATGTGGCTTACCATCTTTCTTCACAATAGGACTACAAATATTCAGCTGCAGGGGGAAAAGGACCACAATGGAAAGAGAGGGAAAACACCGATATCTAAGGGGCACAATGCAAAGACACCTAAAAGATTTAATAATTCCTGCCAAGACCGGGACAGGCCAGAAACTTTCTCTAGTGGGCACGATTTCAAACAATAATAAGAATAATATTTATGGAATGCTTATATCCATTGCTTAACAGATAATAAAAATGATTTAATAATGATGCATCACAGTTCTAATGGTTAAATGAGGTAAAGTTATAAAAGAATGCAGGGAGCAAAAGGAAAAGAGTTCATGTGTGAGAGGCTAGGATCAGGAAAAGATGATATCAAATTGCTTTTGGTATCTGGTTTTACTTGGGTAATGTTTGTGAGTGAAGGTATCTTAATCCAAAAAAAAAAAAAAATTCAGTCGGGCCGGCATCCCCTGTGGGCCTGTGCTGTGCCCATCCTCGTCTAAAAGGCTCACAACGGCAATCAATGGCAACCACTTGGCCTCTCTATTCTCACTGAAGGCTCCCACCAGTCTTGAACAAATACTCTTGAGAATTTATTCCCCACTTAGTGTGAGTTCAAGCTGCCTCACAACAAAAGATCAGAATAGCACAAAATATAAAACTTACTGACCTACCTCCTAAGCCATGTTAAAATTGATGCTTTCACCAAAAAACAAAAAATGATCTTCTTCGTAACCTTTCAAGCTGATTGAAAAGATTTATCTCATGTTTCAAAAAGACGATCCTTGCCCAACTGCACTACCTAGCCTATATTATATTCTACATTGCTATCTTTATGTAATTTTTTTTAATTAATGATCTCAAATCTAATTATACAACTATACTAATGATTAAAATCTATAATTAATTACTCTATCTTGCTAACATGAATGTTTTTCCTTATCTATCAAGCTTGATATGCTTTCTACATTTATTGATGGACTAAAATTTATTAATTTACTGGTTTTAGTCCTCTTAAATATTTAAGCTAAGAAATAATTAAAGAATAAAAATGTAAGAATTTCAAACAGTATAACCTGCCCAACCCAACCCAAATATTATTGTGTTGGGTAGGTCGGTTTGTGAGTAAATTTGGCCAAAAATGGGTTCTTCAAATGTCAACCCAAAGTTTACATGTGCGTTGAAGCCCAAACTGACCAACCCACCCAATGCCCACCCCTAGCGTGTGCCATGTAATGGTAAGCAGAAAGTGGGGAGAACGTGGGGAAGAGATATAGGGGTCTATGGGATGAAAGTATAATAATGGTTAAAAGAGGGGGTACATGTGGTTACCATATTATCTTACATTTTCAATCTTTATTACCAAAAAGATTCATAGTACTGAAGGTCTAATTAACATTCTATTTATCAGGCTAAAGAAAATAACAACTTATATATGACGATTCACAAAGACTGTTCTCTTAATAATAATGTTGCATTACAAATTTATATCCACAAAATGCTAAATATACCCCAATTTGGTATACCACGTTTATATCACATGATGGAGCACTTATGTGGCAGTTAAACATTGGACAATGCTAAAGAGACCAATATACCAATTATTAACTGCCACCTCAGCTGCCTCATCATGCTGTTTAAATGAGGTACATCAAGATGTGTTCTATTTAGCATTGTTCTTGTTTTTCTAAGAAAAAACAACAAAATACTTTATAATCATTACCAAAATTGTAAATAAGTGATTAAAAAAGTGGAAAAGTCTAGGCAATGAATAATAGAGAAAGGAGAAAAGTGTAGAAATGATTGTGGGAAGGAACAACTGACTTGTATTTCTCCCATATTAACTACAAGTCTAGCAAGTTGTGTTCAAAATATAAATTAATTTCATCCTGTTCAAATTTTGTTTGACTGTCATTAAATCAAAGAAACAAGGGTTCTATCAAGTAGTTTTAAGATTTGTATAGAGTTGTCCATCATCCAGCAAAAAAAATGGTAAGACTTCCTACTTCATTCCATTTGAAATGACACGGAAAGAGCCATTCTTCCACATTATTCTGCCGATCCCCGCTCAAACTCATTTCGATCTCACTAGAAATAGAACTCACCAACACCATTAACCCTCTGTCCAAGGAACATCCTTTCCCAAATAGTTTACTTTCTCTTTATTTTTTATTTACTATTTGTAGTATTTTAGATCACATTCCATTTTAATTACCTGGTCGATCTAGGTCACAACTTTAAGAGCCAAAGGCCCTAGATGAAATACACAAACAGCACAATTTTATGAGGAGCCAATATGGTTGAGGTGACAGAAGATAGGGTAATATGGAAACTGCTTACCTGGTGTTGACATAATGAAATGCCATATAGGATATATGTGATCTCTAAACGCCTGGAGGCAGACAATATTTGACTATGTGGATGCCAATGGTGCAACCCAAATATGGGATAATACAAGGAATATCAGATCCTTGTAACACTAGCAATCTAAGAATAATGATTAAGTACAGTTAAGATGAGCCAAAACCCCCCACCTCCAAAGAGGACAGATAAAAGATGTGGTATACTGCATGTGCTGATCATTTAAGACTTCAATTCACTTCGGAAAAAAAAAAAAAAAAGATGTTTGTCAATCAAAAGCTTTATAACTTCAAAGTCAGAACATACGGACTTATCTTTCCTGTTACTGGCCATACACCAAAAAGGTGGCATTGTATATGAAATTTCCTGTTACGGATGAATGGATGATGTATGTTGAGCAACATCTAGTGATGACTGTTCCCTTCTGATTAATTCATAATCTTGTAAGATTCTCATGAAAGGTTTTATCAAGTCCTACTTCACATCAGGTAAATTTTTTTTGAGAATTCTTGACTTGTAGGAAGGGGAGGAAGGGGGGTTTTATGTCACCCAAAACAGAGAGCGAGCAATTCTTACCAAGCACACTTTCACCTACTTGACTCATCTCATTCGACATCAGTAGTTTGAACAAAAATAGAATCAATATCTTAAAAGTGCCAAAGAACATGAGCGCATAAATTAGCTCAAACCGAAAGCATTTTACAACATTAAACTACCACATTTAACTATAGCATTGTGCATGGAATTCTGCATGCAAGGAAGGGCCATGCAAGCTGTTGCCTGTAGGATTTAAATGGATCAAAGCTAACAAAGAAAAGTACAATTCATAGCACCATGAAATCCCAAACATTCATCACTAACATAAGAAGAAGAAAAATTCTCCTAGGAAAAGCAAGCAACAATGTCAAACACTAAAACAGAATGGTCCAGACAAAGCTTAAGGGTCAATGCAACAGTAAAATTATTCCAAATTCCTTTGAATTTACCCTATTTCCTTATCCTATAAACAGTGTGAAAAAAAAGGGGGAGGGATATTCGATTTGAATTAATAATCAAATAAAATTCTCAGAGAAGGAAAAAAAATAAAAATCGAATAAAATTAGATAGAGATGAAAAGTAACCTCTAACACCGGCATTGTTAATGAGGGCATCGATGCGACCAAACGCATCCCAAGCCTTCTGCACAGACTTCTGAATAACAAGGCCGTCGGCGCTGATATCGAGCTCCACAGCGACGGCCCTCCTCTGCGGCGCGGTGGTGAGCTGGTTGATTTCATCACAGATAGACTGGAGACGGTCGACGCGCCGAGCCGCGGCTACAATCCGGCAGCCGGCTTTAGCCAAATCCAAACAGAAGACACGGCCGAGGCCAGACGACGCGCCGGTGACCATGACGACCTTGTCGTGTAGGTCGCGCCATGGCTCGAGGTGGTCTGAGACTTGGTTCGCCATTGCCGAGTGAAAAAAGTCTAAGTAATTTGGAGGAGGGACAATTTTTAGTTTGACACTTTTACAGAAAGAAAGGGAAAGATATACACATGATGAATGATTACTCTACCACTGGTATAGTGGGTACACTAGGGAGTAGGAAAATGAGAGGGTCAAGTGAACTGGTCGATTGACCAAAAAATGCAAATTGGTCGGCTTCCTTTTTTTTTTTTTTTTTTTTTATTATCACAAATAGTATCTGTATTTAATTTTTATCAAATACATGGTACATAAACTTACTTGCATATTGATCACAGTGTTTATCAATATGTAAGTTCAGGTATCATGTCACAATATATATCAATATGTAAGTTCAGGTACCGTGTTGATTACAATGTATACCACGTTAAACCTAATAAATTGGACCTTGGGAGATTTTTGAGACCTCGAATCCCGAGAGAACCAAGCCTGTAGATTTTGTGCTCCTTTAATAGCTAAAAGACCAGAGCATGATAAACCAAATTGGTCGTCAAAAATCGAGCAGATAGTCAATTTTGTCCCTTGACCGACTAATTTGGAAAATTATTTCTCAATCAGTCCCAAGGCAAAACACGGATCTGTTCAGAAAACTTTTTTATTTCTCAACCTTGTGGTCAAAGTTACATGAGCAAAGCTCTTCTCATATGCTGGAAAATTTAGTAACTAAAGAATAATTTGATATTTAAGTTCTTCTCAATATCAAGAGGGGCAATAGAGGACCTCATCATGAGGCTCCACAAGCTCTTAGGCAACAGGTCTACCACTGCCTTCATCTTTTAATGAGAATTTCTGTTTCTTGTATTTTCTTTCTTCTCTACGGATTGATTTTGCAAGTGCTGATAGCCTATTGGCATCTGCAGATGGTCTCTCATTGCAGGGAGACTTCCAGGGCAAACAGACAGTGAAATCAAGATCGAATCACTGGAACACTGTCATAAGAAGGAAGATCATCAATGGCAAGAAGCAATGCCACTCGGAAAATAATAAACAAAACAACAAACCTCCTGATGGAGCCCCCATTTGATGCTGACAGATTCTGATGCAGTCCATGTGAATCCAGCGAAAAGAATGAAGGTTAGTAGTACTGTTGTCCAACACTCGCAGCATGCCGAAAATCTTGAAACTGATTTTGATGCAGAACCAACCCAAGATGGAAACTCGGAGAATGGTAATGTGGCAATGGAACCAAAATATAGTAGTGATGTATCAATTTCTTCCAGAGGATAATTCACCAGGCTACATAAGGGAGCTTTTAAGGTCCAATATTCCAGCTTTAGAATTCTGGAAATTATGCAACTTTGATAATGCTACAACCTACATTGGTGGCAGAAACAAATAGAAGAGGCTTTTGTTGTTTCTATAATCCATCATCTCCTGAGTCTTTCATTTATTCAGACCACTTTCTCTTGCTATAGGGTTCACAGGTAATCAAATTTTGCAATTCCGGATTGTAAGGAAATTCTGTGAATTGGATCATTCACCTCTGATAAAACATTTGGATATCAACCTTTTGTAGGATCCTCCAATTCAGATCAAGAAAAAATCTTTCCCTTATGTTGGCAAAAATTAAATCCAACGTAAGTCTTACAATTTCAACGACGCTGGCAAAAGTAATTCACTTCTATGTTATAACAAAGAATTGGATTTCAGTGAAAATCTCTTACAAAGAATGGTCCTTCGTTCCTAAATTAAAAGAAAATCATTAATCATTTCAAATAAATGGCAAATCATTAACAGCACGTCAAGTACTAAACTGAAGATCTAAAAACTAAATGTTATGACTACAACTGCTACAACTGAGAGTAACCCATTACCAAAGCTAGATAATCTAGTTCATAACCAGAAAAGCCAAAAAGGAAATACGTTTTAGCTAAGTTCAACTTAGTAATGTTACATGTAGTTCAGCCCCCAGTTAAAAAGCCATGACTCAAGGAAAGTTCAAGGCAACCCCAACACGGCCAACCAATATGAAAAGCCTGGAGATAATTGCAAGTAAATTGGTCATAGTGGAGCTCTTTACCTTCCTCCAACTTCCACATCTGGTTTCCATATCTAATATCTTCCCCATCATTGGAAATAAGGAAGAAGACCCATCTCATTTCTTTGAGACCTAAGAAGGATTTAAATGCAATTAAAAGTGGTTACATGATATAACCATATATGGATTGAGTTTATTGATCAATAAATGATAAATGAAGTTGATAGGCGCTGACCTTGCTCTTGCTTCAGTCTGAACCTTTGAGCCTCTTATTCTTTACACTTGGCTACCGTTTCACTGAGGACGAGAGCAGCCAAGTTTAAGTTGGTTAAATCTCTAACCATTGGATTTAATTCATTCAACAACTACAAATAAATCTGCTATTCATACTGGGATTTATATCCTGCTATCATACACTTCTTATGCATACACTTTTCTCCATTTCGGATTAAAACCTCTGTGCAAAGTGGAACAAAACTGAAAACACCACTGTGTAAGCTTCTTCATTTTGCTTTAAAGCTTGGTCCATTTATAATAACATGCCAAGGCAAAAAATGGAAAATAATAAGAATACTTCCATTACACTACAGCTACCAGTAATTTCCACAAGAGCATTCCCCATTCCTAAAATGATGAAATCTCTTGGCGTCTCTCACAACTATTTCTCTCCCAACCAATCTTGACATAAACTTGAATGCATTATGGCAATCCCCACAAATCCTAAGATTCTTAAAAACTCTGATTGTGGCTCCAAGAGGAAGCTTCATGATCCCAAATGCAACTGCAAGCTTCTCACTGTGAGTAGACAAGGAAGTCTCTTTATGCTCAGACTCCATATCATGCAATGCAAACTTTGTGTCAGGAACATATCCTAACTTCTTCATTTCAAGTACCAGTTGCTGTAGATACTTGTACACCTCATGTACCTCAGGGTGCACAGTGTCACCAACCAAGAAGACATGGACCATATTTTCAACGTCAATCCAACTACAACCAGGTTCTTTCTTAACCCCTCGCTCCCTCATTAGATTTCGAACCTTAGCCACATCGTCCCAACGGCCTAAAGCAGCATACAAGTTTGACAAAAGTACGTAGGTTCCATCATGCTGTGGCACCAGCTCAAAGAGTCGTTCTGCAGCTTGAATACCTAAATCCATATTCCGATGAGTGCGGCAACCAGCTAGAAGAGCCTCCCAAATCGGTGCACCTGGTTCAAAAGGCATTGATTTGATTAAGTCCTTGGCCTCTGTCAACTCCCCAGATCGGCACAACAAATCAATCATACGAGCATAGTGATCTTCTCCAGGGGTAATACCGTAAGAGTCATGCATTGAACGAAAATAATGGCGCCCTTCTTTGACTAAACCGGCATGACTACAAGCTGAGAGAACAGTGAGGAAAGTTATTCTATCTGGTAGTATATCTTCCTCCAACATTCGTTCAAAGAGTCTTATTGCTTGGACACCATATCCATGTTGTGCCAGAGCTGCCATCATAGCATTCCATGACACGGAATCAATATAAGGCATTGTAAGGAACACACAGTCGGCATCATCTACAACCCCGCATCTCGCATACATTGTGATAAGTGAATTTCCAACTGAAAGACTTGAATCATGCCCCAAGCATATTAGTTGAGCATGGAGCTGGCGTCCATGCTCCAATGCTCCCAGAGCAGCACAAGACGTAATAGCTCCAGCAAATGCATAATCACAGGGTTTAAAACCATCTAATCTCATTTGGTTGAATAGCTTCATAGCTTCTTCCCCAAATCCATTTTGAGCTAAGCCAGCTATTATTACAGTCCACGTTAGACCACTCCTTTCCGGCATTTCCTCAAAAAAGAATTTTGCTTCCTGGATGCGTCCTGCACTCACATATCCCGACAATATCGCATTCCAAGAAACAAGATCTCTGACGGACATATTATTAAAAATATATCGTGCTTCATCAAGTTTACCACACCTAAAGTATAGTGTAACCAACGCATTATTCACAGATAAAGAAAAGTCCTCAGTCGGTTTCGTTTCAGATCTTAGTATGTAAGCATGCACCTGCTTCCCATGCTGAAATAAGCCATTGTTAGCACAAGCACTGATAACACTTGTGTACGTAAACTCATCCTGACGAATCCCCATTAAATGCATTTCCCTAAACAATTTCAATGCTTCATGACAAAAACCATGATGCACATAACCCGAAATCATCGCATTCCACGCTACTTCCAGTTTTTCATCCATTCCATCTAGCAATTGACGAGCTCCATCAAGGTCTCCAATCCTCACATACCCAGTAATCATTGTTGTCCAAGACAACTCATTTTTCTTAGGCATTTCATCAAACAACTTCCTAGCTTCAGCCACCAACGACGACGATGACACTAATGGCGAAGAAGCACACTTAACATAAACAGATATTAACGCATTCGGCACCGCAATGGCCAACAATGTTCCTGACTTGACTATTGCACAGTGTATTTGCTGGCACTGCTTTTCATCATCCACTACAAGCGCCAAAGCACTGAGCACACTCGTGAACGTAAACTCGTCAGGTCTAAAACCGCCTTGCCTCATGTCACGAAACACTTGAATAGCAGCATTGCCATCCCTGTTATGAGAATAGCCTGCGATCATGGCATTGTAGCTAACAGTGTCTCTCATGCTTAATGGAGTTTCACTGAATACTTTACGGGCCAGAGTCACATCCCCAATGCCGGAGTATGCCGAAATCAGAGTTGTTCTGGCAACAATGTCCGGCTTGGGAATTTCATCGAACAGGTGGAGGGCGTAACGAAGATTTGAAGATTTGCAATATACGTCAATCAATCGGTTGAGAATATGACCACGTGGCTTGAACCCAGAAGCTATCATGTGGGCGTGGATGGTTCGGGCTAAAGAGTGTGAGGTGGGGCTTTGGGGGCAGCATAACTGCAGTTGGGCTGCGTAACGGTTAGCCGCCACTGTAAGAAGGTGAGGACGATTCGGAGCCGTTTGATGAAGAAAGAAGATATTGGTAGCAAAGCAAGCCGGCCGAAGATGATTTGATTCAAAGCGCTCAGTTTCAACGCCTATTCGAACGCAGGCTGGTCTAAAAAGCGCCCGCAAGAATCACTGGAGGGTCACTTTCTGAACGTTTTTACTTTCTAGCGCCTATTTCAGCAACTCGTATTTCTTCCATAAAATAGACTTAAAACGATTTCTAAATGAACTATTTCTCAACTATATATTTGGTACTTGAACTTTAATTTTTGTCACAAGTAGTACTCAAAGTTTCAATTTTTGTCACAAGTAGTACTCAACGTTTTTGATTTCATCTCTTCTGGTACCTAAGACCGATTTTTGTGATATTATATGCGCATGTTAAAGAAAAAAAATGCTAAAATGGAAAACTTTGGGTACTATTTGTGACAAAAATTGAAAACTTTGGGTACTACTTGTGACAAAAATTGAAAACTTTGGGTACTACTTGTAACAAAATTGAAAACTTTGGACACTACTTGTGACAAAAATATTGAAGTTCAAGTACCATTTAGGATGAACTCAAAGAGTTCGGATACTGGTTGTGATCAAAAGTGAAGTTCATGTACTATGTATATAATTGAGGTAAAGTTCAGGTACCATTTGTGATAAAAATCAATTTCTAAAATAATAATAATTAGAAACGTCAGTACATCCTATGGCTAGGTAGTTACGAGAGGTAGTTACCAATGAGAGTGAATAGTTACACGTGATTTTTCATATTGATTTTTTAAATTAATTATCTATTTGTGTTTTGATTTTTTTATTGTTGATGATTGAGATAAGGAGCATTAAAGTAAAAAAAAAATCGGTTATGATTAATTAAGTTGTTTTAATAATAGTATATATAAGAATTCATTATGTTTTTTTTCTGCTAGGGTTTGTTTCTTTTCAAGAGGGGTGGAGGTCGTGGTTTTTCAGCAACGGCTTTGCAACTTCGGCTAAAGTAAGGGGGGCTTCTCTCTTCTTTGGTTGTCATGAGGGTTGTGTCAGTGAATTGCTTCGTCGGAATCACCTTGCACCAGTGAGCTTCGGCTTACTTTGTCTTCTTTGGCGGCGAATTTGGCGATGGTGTGGGGATCCAAGTGCTTTCCGAGGAGCTAGGCTTTGTTGTCGTCGTTCTAAGGAGTGAGGTTTTGGCTTGGTTGGTTATACTGAAGTGGTAGATCCTTTTATATGGGTATGTTCTTGGTAGAGGATCGGCGGCAAGGGGTTGTGGTACCCATTCCAGGGTGGTCGATATTGTCTCTCCGATGGACTATGTTTTTCCTCTTTTGCTGCTCGGGCTGGTTTGGAGGTCATTGGGTGGTGGTGACTATGCGTGTGCAGAGGTCTTTATTGGTATTGAGGAGACGTTGAAATTAACAATGGTGATCATGGTCACTGGTGGCGACGTGGATCGGCTGAGAAAGGATGTCGACAGCTGCTAGGGTCTCAACAACTATTTTTGGGCCTAAGGGTAGGGCTTGGCTTTGGGCCTTGGCTTTTCTTTTTTTATATTTTAATAGATGGAGGACATGTGGCCTCTTCCGCTTAAGTGAGTTGTCACAGGTTAGCACTGACAAATGCCAAAATAGTGAATGTATAGACTAAAATCTGGGGTTGTCGTACCACGGGGATTGATGGCCCAAAACCCGCTTGGTAGGTTAGTAATCTAGGTTTCCTAGCACTAGAATGATGAGATACGAAATGAATATAGAATGTGTGAAGTGAATAAGTGCAACATAAATTAAAGCAAACAAAGTAAACTAATACAAATAAAATGCAAGAGGAGGAAACATGGATAGATATAGAAATGATAGAATAATTGAGAGTTTCAGGTTTCTCCATAATCTATATCGATGGATAATTAACCTAATGCACATACATGTTGTAAGGCTCATGTATCAATCTCATATCTCACGTAAGGAATGAATGCTCTCTAAGGTGTTCTTGTACCATGCTATATCTCTCCTTTACAAGAGAATGAAGGCAAAACACAAATACATCAAAGTATTCTAAAGTCTAGCAATGGATTATGAGAACTTTTTATCTCAATGGTGAGTAAAGATGTGGCACATGCATTAAGGATGCATTCTGAAGATGTTCTTCATAAGGACTCTCACTACAAGAGCTAATGATGAAGGTAAATGGCACAAGCATCATGGGATTTACACTTAAAACCAAATTGAGAAATTGATAGATTTCCGTATCCTAGTCATGGTATGGTTCTAAGACTAAGTCTTCTAGGTTATCGTTTGTGTCATGCTATGGTTTACAACGACTCTCGATTTGAACAACCAAGTTACAAAAAGAGGCATAAAGCATCAAGAATAAGGAAACCAAACAAGACATGCTCATCACATTCATTGTCAATTGTCTAGAGTAAGAGAGGTTGTCAAGCTCACAAACTCATACCAAAATAGATTAAACACATGCCCATGAATTGACAAGATTCGTAAGCAACCATCAAATCCCTAATATATAACAAAAATAGGCAATGAACATATCCAAATATCAACCAACATGCATATATATATATATATATATATATATATATATATATATATATATATATATATATATATATATTTGTTTGCTCAATCCATCATCAATGGACTAGGGCAACAACCCTAGCTCCCAATCCTAAGCAATTACTCACACATATTTAGAATATACATCAATAATCTCAAAATTGACAAGCTAAGAATTAGATAAAAGTAAAGAGAGGTAGAAGAAAGCTGGGAGGTTCTCTAGTGAGGACCATTATAATGAGTACCACTTGAGTACCACTCCATTAGACCTACTTTTTGTTTACATCTCGACAAATCAACCGTTCAATATTTAGATATTTATGAGTAGATTACTTCTACAAATTTTCAATGAAATCGAAAATCATTAAGTCATCTATAATTGTGATTTACCATTTATGAATATGAATGGTTCAAAATTGACAGATTTGGTTCGTCCATTTATTTGGTGTAGTTCGGTACCTTAACGATTTCAAATTTTGTTGAACATTTGTAGAAGTGATGTACTCATGAATATCTTAATATTGAACGGTTCGATTTGTCGAGATGTAATCGAAAAATAGATATCACAACCATTAATCAAGTGGTACTCAAATGGTACTCATTTAAGTGGTCCTCACTAGAGAATCTCCCGAAGAAAGCTCAAGATGATAGTGACCCCAAACTTTATGTCATCAAGTCTTGAAACAAGTTTCCTCTTGGCCTCTTCTTCTTCTCCTAGCTTCTTCTTGTCCAAAAAATGAAAATATTCGGCCTGAGGCACTTTGAAAAAGATGGCTAAATAATCCTTCACTATAGCACAAATTTTGGTGAGAATATAACAACTCCAAGGATAACGACAAAACACATAATCAGGTGTTTAGGTCTATAGGGGCTCAAACCCCCACCCCCCCCCCCCCCAATTATTTCTACAAATCCATCCATCTTATGCAGCTAAATAATATATAATAGTACATATGAAAAATGTTTGATTCGATTAAATTCTAGTTACTACTCTGTACTTTAGGGGTTTAATCAGTTCAGTCGCTGAACTTCTAATTTCATCAAAACGATCACTGCACTCTCAATTTTTATCCAATAAGTCTATTTAGGACACATGTTGCTTATCATAGGTCGACACATGTCATTTTTTTTTTGTACAATAGGATTTCCACCCGGTAAGAGCAACAAAACTTGATTGCGCACATGACAACAAGTTTAACTCAATCTTATTGCATGACCGTAATATCGATCATGTAAAAAAAAAATAAGTGTGAGCGGTTGTTGCCTTATTGGATATGATTATTATAGAAATAAGCCATATTGATCGAACATAGTTGCTACGAGAATTACCTTTTTTTTAACTTGCTTAGTAAAATTAACTAAATCAAAATAAATCACACATCTTTTGGCATGTTTCTACAAAGGTAGAATTAACTTACGTGATCTGTTGGAGATGCTCTTAGTCACTTGTTTTTAGTCATCAATATGTTGAGCTTAATATAACTCAAAATCAAATAGAATTAGCATAAACATTTACAATTTTTAAGAGCAAGTAACTTTAAAATTAGGGTTAGTTTTCAATATAGTAGTTGTACTATTACCAATCGGCAAAAATGGTACTCGATAGAAATATTTTTTCAAATTGGTACTTAATATTTCTTTGTGGGCCAAAATTGTACTTCTTTTTCAGTCAGGTACAATTTTCACAAATCTGTGATAATCGATATACCATTTAGAGATTTATATCTATAATTATGAGCGTTCACTTTTTGACGTGAAGTTTGAGTTCGAACTCTTTAGAAAGACAAACTATTATAATCTTAATCCATTTCTTCACTCTATCAGTCTATCATGTCTCATCTCAAAATCTGGGATTAGAACTCATTTAACAAAATTATCCAAAGAAATTTAAATAAAAAATATATATGAGAAACACCATTGCCAATGACATTTTTGTCGGCAAAAGTGACATGTATTTTTTTTGTGAGATTATTTCTATTTGTACTTATGATGACATAGCTTCGTTTTCACTGTTGTTAATTTTGTGATTACATACTTGTTGATATGTATACTACTTTTATACCATTTTAATTGACTGGTTCTAACAAATCGCACCTATAGATATATATATATATATATATATATATATATATGTTTCTTATTCTCTCCAACTTCAATTCCATATCAAAGACGATCAATTAATCAAAAAAAATTACACCCATTTGTTACACTGGTTTGGATCGTCTTGTGGACGGCTTTGGTCTTCTTCAATCTTGTCTTCTTGAATCTGTCCATGTGGATTTCCATGTAATTCAGACATAGTTTAGGCTTGCAATTTGCTTGAATTGGCTTTAGAGTTCTCTTTGCTTGAATTGCTAGGTTGGTTATTGAGTATGGGTGTATTCATCAAAATTTGCAGACGAAAGTTGGGTTTTTTTTTGTCAATACGAAAGTTGGGTCGTTGATCAGTAGAATGAAAAGATACAAGAGAATGGAATAGAACTCAAAAGAATGGGTGTTTTAGTAATTCAAAGTAACACAAAAATATAAGTAATATTTAAATAGAAAGAAGGGGTGTGGTTTGTAAAAATAGGAATGTGAAATTTACCCTCTATATATGAGTAACACTTCTGCCGATGACTTTCTCGTTAGCAAAACTAATATGATTTTTCTTTTCGGTGAGTTTATTTCTATTTCTAGTTATGATGACATAGCTTTTGCTTGAAATTCATTGGCTTTCGGTTAAAATAATTGTAGGGGATTGCATGGAACTTAATACAAAAATTTTTCGTTGCATATTATTTGATTAGTTATGTTTCTGAGTTTTTAAATAAAATTTGCATTACAATTGTTGTACTCGTACTGCATTACACTTACTGCACCAAAATGTAGATCGATTCCTCATCTTATTTGTCATAGTTGTGTTCAATTTTGTTTCAAGTTGGTGATTGATACATAAACGGTAATTAGATTCAGTACTCAGTAGTGTGCGATATATCTCTTTATACTCCATTGGAAAATATCCCAAAGAGTGGAGTATAAAGAGATATATACTCCATTCCTATTATTTCAAGGAGAAATAAAAACACTCTCCTAATTAGCAAACTTTCCGAAAGACAACTTAATTCCTATTATTCCAAGGATACTCTTTATGTATCCTAAAACATCTACAAATTCTTTTATATACCATGTTGTTTGGCTAAAAAAAAAAAACCAGATTACCAAGCAAATCTTTCTTAATAACTCTACCAAAACTTTCATCAAATCACTCAGTTTTGGCTTGATAGACATCAAGTTCGATCTAGTTTACACTCCATTTGAAAAGAAAAAAAATAATAATTTGGTTCACAAATTTCAAAGAGTTGACTAATGGTGTATTCATTCAGAAAACCTCATGGGAACAAAACATATACCCTTAAGATCTGTCATGGTGGACAATTTGTCAAAGATGAGGACAATTCTTACCAATACTATACAGGAGGATAAGTGACTTGGGTTGATGATCTTGATCCAAAAACGACGAGTTTGATTGTGTTCAACAATATTGCATCTGAACTGGGTTATCAAAATGCTGCAAAAAATTGTTCGTATATGTCTCCTACAAGTGGAAATATTTTAGCAATTACTTCTAACCATTGTGTAACTAAAATTATTGAGGAATTGCCAGTTAGTCGAGAGTTGAAAATTTATATTGTTGATGGAGTTAGAAAAAAAAGAAAAACTAGAACAAAATCCTACTGTGTTGTTTTGGAATTGTCATGGACTTAACAACCCGACCATAGATATGTTGAAAGTTCTTATTGGTATGTATGTTCCTATGATAATTTTCCTTATAGAGACACACTTGTCGTTCGCGGCTATCAAAGAACTCTCTTCCTCGCTGAAGTTCGAAAATATTAAGGATTTTCCTACAAGCAGACAAGTGGCCGATCTAGATAATTGTGTTGGTTTGGCCTTGTTATGGAAAAAAATGTTAGGCTTGACTCTTCAGATAATTCAAACAACTATCTTGATTCCGTGGTTAATGAAGGTTCTGATAATAAGACATGGAGTTTGACAGGGGATTCTATGGGCACCCAAAATTAAAGAATCTCTCATGGAGAAGTGGCTCAAGAAATTATCAGATGAATCCCCAAAACTCTTGTGGTTATGTTTTGGGAATTTTAATGAAATTTTAGATTAGGAAGAGAAAAGTGGTGGATGCATGGGATTGGCCTCATTGACTTGGAAAGATTTATTTCCTTCTCATAAGGTAATGCATTTTCTAGATGGAACAATCTCAGATCACTTTCTAGATGGTTGATGTGCTTTCATTTGTTAATCAGTTGGAAGAGGTGTATCATTTAGGGCGAGATGAGCTCATGACGATTTCTCATATTAGAAGCCCAGTGAGCCAAAAATACCCGGATTACTATTTTGACATTGCAAAGAATGTTGCACCTCATCTTCTTCATCTGGAGTATATTGTAGTACACTACAAGAATATTAAGACTGTTAAGTATGAACGTCTAGTTACTTTTACGACGTGTCATAACCTGGTGTTGAATTGCATGCTCGACCCTAAGCCAAGTCCAGAGCACGACCTTTCAATTCCACCAGAGTGTCCAAGTGCTTCTTGTCAAAAACCCGTGAAAGATGAGCTCAATCTTTTAGAGTATCTTTCGCAAACATGGAAGCTCATAAAGTTGATTCCAACATATCATACTAAAATAACCCGACAAGAGATTGTGAACCAAAAAATAGATGGGCAAGTGGAAAATTTGTTTAGGTTGTTGAAAGAGTGTTCTCCACAGGTTATTAATCCAACAGATGATGAACATTTTGAGATTGGCATTGACAATGCGCAATACTCAAAAATCATTGAAAAATTAGATGAGAATGCATCGATGGTTAGCCGTATGCAACAGATCCACCAGAACGCAGCTGAGCAGACGCAGGAGTACCGGGAGGAAATGTTGAAGAAGAAAGATGAGATATTGAAGAAGCTAGACGAGAAATCTAAGACGAGCTCCAAATAGTGTTGGTCTCGGTGATTGCTATGAGTTGAGACTGCGTCTAAGACAGTTGTCAGAATAATAGATTTCAAAAGTAGGATGGGGCGGCGAATACTGGTATTGGAATTTGGACCCAGAGATATGAATCAATGACATAATTTTATCATTTTTATCGGGTGTATTTCTCTGTTTTAGTATGGGGAAAATGGTTAAGCTTCATAAAAGCTGTTAGATTGTTGTGAAACTGGTAAATTGAGTATAATATTTGGAATTCAGAAAAAAAAAAAAAAAAAAACTAGACACTTTTGAATGGCGTCATTTAGATTATTTTTCTCGATATAATATTAATGCAGGCTCAGAGGAATTAATTAAACTTAAAAAAAGAAGGTTTACAGCAGAGAGAAACCATAATGAGCAGAAATTTGAATGGCTTGATAACGTCGATTATAGACAACGGAAGCAGCTGTAATGAAAAAGAGACGCTTGTAAAGCTCATTAAGGATAGAGTTGACGAACATACAATTAAACACAAGATTGATTTGCTTATAAGTATGGACTGCATTTCACTTTTGAATGATGATGAAATTGTTTTATCATACCCCTGAATCAATAGTCAAACGGCTTGAGGATGCAGCAGCTGAAGCCTTCAAATGTCTTAAAGATAGTCGCAGAAAGACTATGACTTACTTAGCAGCTTAAAGAGGCATACAAAAGAAGCGGGATGGTTCTTCTCGAGAAAAAAATGAAGCGGGATGTTTCTTCTCAAAAAGGAAAAAAAATGGAATGATTGGGAACGTAGGCCTACTAGGTAAGCGTAAAGACCAAATTCCTGTAGTTATTATTAGTTTGATATGATTCAATGGTTATAGTCTAATTAAAACTTTAAATGGTGCGTGTACAATATTAAGAAACTAGATCGCTAAAATACAATAGGATTTCCACCCGGGACACTTGGGCTTAATTTTCGAATGATCCTAAATGAGATTTGAAATAGAAAATAAGCTTAGGCCAAATTATATTGAGGTTTAGATTTGATCATATAAGCTCATTCGAAAATAAGCTCAGAATTTATAGAGATTCTTCACTTGCCTGCCAATAAGAAAATAATAATTCCGAGGATGAACGACGAATCCCATAATCTCACGGGCTCGGAATGTACATTTATTTTATTTTATCTAGCACCAAGAAAAAAAAAAGCATACGAATTACTTCTCCCAACGACTTTGTCGTCAGGAACAATTACTCACCTTATATTAAAAAAATATTTAAAAAAAGCTGGATAAATTACAACAAGATATCCACACAGGGCTCTTGAAAGGATATCATCGCTCATGATCTCACTAGTTCAGGAAGTAAATTGTTTTGTTTTATCTAGCACTATTTTTTTTAAAATGCATATGATCAAATTACTCGATGACTAGCGTATGGAGAAATGGGTCACCTTACTTTTTTTAAATAGATGGCTAAAGTATAATAGGATCATTCGAAAACGAAAAGTATAATTTGGCCTGGGGTTATTGGGTTTGATCTTCGAGGGAATCTAGATAAGATTTTGAAATAGAAAAGAAAACGAAAGTATAATGGGTAAAAAAAATTTGTTACTATATATATATATAACACACATTTTGGTGAGAAATGAGATTCTTTGAATGTTTAGAGATTTTTCGCTTGGATGCCAAGAGGATAATAACAACTCAAAGTATAACGATGAAGCACATGATCGTACAAGCTCCAATTTTATTTTTTATCTAGGACAAAAAAAAACATAAAATTCATATGAACTGCTTCGGCCAACAACTATTTCATCGGGAAAAGTGGTTCACCTTACTTTTTTTTTCTTTACTAAAAACAATAGATGTCTAAAATACAATGGAATTACCAACCTGGGATCTTGGAAAGATAACAACGAAGCGCATGATCTCATGAACTCCGGAGTTAAATTGTTTTGGTTTATTTAGGAAACAAAAAATATGCATATGAACTACTTTTCCCAATGACTGTTTGGTTGGGAGAAACTTTTAACTTTCGATTATTTAGATAGATGGCCAAAATACAATATAATTGTCATCCAGAGATATTGGAAGGATAACAATTAACAACGAAGCACATAATCTCACGAACTCCGAGGATAGACGACGAAGACCATAATCTCACGACTCCGGATGTATTTTTGTTTATAAAAAATAGATGGATAAATTACAATAAGATATTCACACAATGCTCTTGAAAGGATAATGAACATGATCTTACTAGCTCGGGAATTAAATTTTTTTGTTATCTAGCGCAAAAAAAAAAAATTCTAAATGTCACTTTTAGAGTTGCCACCATATATTCTCCTTAAGGCTACTATGGACACAAAACTCAAGTGTTTTGCTTCTAATTTTTTCTATCCATTTTGGTTTTGCCCTTGGGCTTTGTTCTCTCGGATTCTCCAAAGCTTTTTCTAGTGCCGCATCGACCATGAGTTTTGTTACTTTATTTACATTGACATAATACTTGTCAATGATTGCATTATTCAACAGCCTAATATGGCGTTTGGTTAGATCAAATGTCACCCCTTCAATTCGTACTCCAAAACACGCAGCTACATCATCAACTGTTATTCTTTGCACGCTTTGTCCAAACATGAACCATTTTTCTTCAATTTTGTAAGCTATCACCAGCCTTGTAAATATGGTTGTCAATGGGTCGTGCTGTGTCGGGTTCGAGTCGTGTCAATGTATTAAATGTGTTGGAATATGCAAACCTAAACCCAACCCAATTAATAAACGTGTCGGAGAATCCAAACCCAAACCCAACCCATATATTAAACGGGTTACCCGACTCAACCCGTATAACCCATTTAGTAAAATAGTTATGCCAAAATAAATAACAATTGATCAATTTCACATATATAAAAGAGTTTGGTCGACCCATTTAACTAATTTTAGGCTATAAAATGCACGACATATGATTTCACAAAAATTACCACAATATATTTTTGTGTATGACTTATACTATAAGTAGAAAAAATAATATACAAGCATATAAACACGTGAAATTTCTTGAATTTTGACCTAATATAATAAAATAAATGGGTTACGCGGGTGATTTGCAAATTATTGACGGGTTGACCATAAACCCACCCGTTTATTAAACGCGTCTTGGTAGGTTGACCCGCAAATGACCCATTTTTTAATCGTGCGGGTTTCGAGTCGTGTTATCGGGTTGTGTCAAAATTGATAGCCCTACTTATAATGTCTTCATTTGATTTCTTGGAATAAAATTCTTCTAAGATGCACAATCAAAAGGGTTTGATGAAGTCCCATAATGGTGTATTTGTCAGCATCATAATAGTTGGATTACTGAATTGCAATCGGTAGTTTTGCATCCTCTCATAGAATGGATGAAAGTTGACTTTCTATTGTTAAGTCATCTTACGGAACTGTAAGTAATCAAAGACAACATAAAAGCTATTAGGAAAACTGCTGCCCAAACAGAAAAACTACTGCAACCATATCGAACAATAAAGCTACTGCCAGATAGTAATAACCAAATATATATATATATATATATATATATATATGTGTGTGTGTGTGTGTGTGTGTGTGTGTGTGTGTGTGAGGTCTGCTTGATTCGGAGTACGAATCGACACCCATATTCAATGGTTTCGGGTTTCCATTAACCACATACTTGATGGGGATAACTTCGATGAAAAAAACAAGATCACTTCTTATGGACTCGTTGAGAATGATTCTGATCTATTTTGAAAATTCTAACGATTTGTTTAATCAATACAAATTGTGACAAAGTCATATGTGCCTATTGTTTGGTTCATGACCCTCGGAGCGTGTTGCACAGTGTGCGTTATTTTTTTTGTTGAAAGTTGAAACTTAAGAAAAAGACAATAGTTATCCGATGTACTAATAGCCGATGTAAAATTGTAAACATCTAAGTTGCTTAGTTATTCAATTGAGAGATTTTATTCACACACCTCTATATACTAGATACACACCTTTTTTTTTTTACAATTTACATAAGACTTTGTGGGTACGTAAAATTACCAAAAGAGACATTTATATATTAAAACTAAAGAAACATAGTTGAAATAAACAACGTAATGTTAGAGTCTTCTTCTCCTCTATGAGAACGACGTGGGTGAAGATTGAAAGCCCTAATCAGAAATAGTTGGCCACACTCATGGATGAACTTCCAAAGTTCCAGACAATATCAGAAAACAACGTAATGGATTCTATTAGTGTTTCTCAACCCTTAAGCGAGGTATGACTTCTCCATTTTTGATTGAATTTGATCTACTACAAAATTTAGATTTTAGGGTTTGTTGTTTGATATGCATGAATGCATGATATCAAATACTATTTGGACTTTTTGTAATTTTTCGATCTCTCATGGAATCAATCTATTATGTTTTATTATTGCTTGAATTTTTTGTAGTATTTTTTGTTTTTCTGAAGAAAATGGAGAGGGAGAGGGTGGAGAAGCATAAGCAAAAGGCTGAGAAAGAAAGGATCGAGAATGAGAAAGAAAATGCCGATAAGGTACAGACCATTACGTTGATATATTATATGTAAATATGGAATCATACATACATACTTTAAATTGCAGAGGGGTTGATCACATTAACTAGTCCATGAGGCTCTGATGAGGGGCTTAGAAAACAGAATATATATATATTGGACAAATTCTATTATCAATATATAGGATATTGGTCTATGCATAATATTGCTACCTATAAACCATTTAACTCAGCCATTTAGTCACTGTAGTAGTTACCTCTGATGTATGCGTGATTGTGTGTATATAGGTTCGATTTTGTTAAAAAAAATTTGAGTTTGTCTGTGTTAGAGTTGTAGTTTTTTTTCTGTTCTTATTTGATTTGCTTGTTTTTCAGAGGACAGGGCAGTAGCACAACCATGATCATGAATTCATTAGCTATCAATAATTTCTACAAGACCAACTCTAAACCTTATGGTGATGCCACTACTAGAAACAGATGAGTCGGTATAGATTGTTCACGTGATTATACCAATGAGTTCACAACGCACCAGGTATATTTCATTGTTGGATTTAAACTATTAATAGACCTTGTGTAAGTTTGTAATATGGAATGTGTTGTTTGTGCAGATATTTGAAAGTAAGGTTGCATTACTTCAATCGATTCGTATGACGGGAAAGAAAAACAATTGTGTGATTGTGATCGAGAGGTCTGATTCAGTAAATTGAGGTAACAAGAAGAGGAGACCAAAAATAAGATTTTGTTGTGAGAGAAGTGGCAAATACAAAGATTTTAAGAGAAAGATCAAGATGGGTGTGAAAAATAACCTCAAGTCTCAAGTAGATATCGACAAGTTGGATTTACCATGCTGACAACACAGCTAAGATTTTGTACCAAAAATATCAACACCGTTTTCAGCAATATATTCAATTGCCACATCCTGAAAGAGTAGCCAATATATCTTCAAAAATTATGGTACTTGATGATGATGAAACTGCTCAATTTGGTGATGTTATTATGCCCTCCTCCGAAGACACTACAATGCATCTTGGCGATGACTGAATTGTTTTGAAATTTACTCAGTTGGGTTGTTAGAGACTAATATTTTAGCAATTGTACTTCTATCACTTTTTAATTTTTATGCTGAAAATTTCCTCAAGGACTATGGTGATGTATTGTCTTGTTTCATTCCAATTTCGTGAGCACAGAACTTGAAATTGTTTAATAAGAGGCTTCTTGAAGAGAAATTTTCTCGATGAAAACCCAAAGGAGAAGAGATCTAGTCAAGGAACATTATGCAATTATACAATTATTCTCAATGTTGTTTGCATTTTTTTTTTTGAAACAGACGTTGTCTGTGTATTTAGAAAAATGATGTGGGATGTGTATTTAGTAAATATGTTGTGTATTTAAAATTATGGTAGTTTAGGAAGTTTGAGGTTGTGTATCTAATAAATTGTGTTTCAATAAAGTTAATATATAATGTATTAATAATGAGGTGTGTATCTAATATTTAGTTATGTGTGAATAAAATTTTTCTATTCAATTCTTCTTGCTCAAGAAGAAAAAAAAAGAACAAAAAATTAAAAAGACGAGGCATTCTTCACATTTTGCCGCCAAACTTTTCATTTCTCAAAAGGGTTTATTCACAATCCCCCATCGCACCCATTTCAGTCACAGCTACCTCAATGACCTCCACCAATCCTCACCACATAGTCGACGACGACGATGATGACGATTTTGATTGGGAAGCAGCTGCTAGAGCAGTCGACGTGGTTACCCAGACCACCGCAAAGCCCTCAACTTCCCGGCCAGACCAATCTTCCCATTTTGCCCCTCCTCCCTGTACCACCACCCCAATTCAAAAACCACCATTTCCTCCAATCTTCGACAAGAAGCCTGGGGCTTCACGGCAGACCACCCTCGACAGGTTTATTGGGAAGGTATCCCCAAGGCCTCAGACCGAGATTCGAGATTGTGGCGACGAGAGAGTGTCCTGTGTTCAAATTGATGCTGAAAAAGCTAACACTTGGATATACCCAGGTTGAATTCACTTTCTCTCCGTAATTTTATTTAATAAATACGTGAAAGTTTGTAGATTTTGGGTTTTGAGGAACTGGGTAAGCTTGTTCTTATTGATTTCTTTGGTTGAATATGGGTTTAGTTCTAGTTGAACCAAATTTTAGCTGCTGGGCTGTGTTATTGAGCTACTGTGTGGGTTTAGATGCATGTGAGTGGATGCAAGTTGTTTTGAACAGATTGAGATTTTGGTTGTTTTTCCCAAGAATTTGAATTTGGTGGTGTTATGAACTACACAAATTGAACTACAAAAATTTATTTTATTGGAATTCTGTTTCTGATCATGCAGTTAATTTTCCTGCGCGTGACTATCAATATGCTATCACCAAGACAGCACTTTTTTCGAATACGCTGGTGGCATTGCCAACAGGACTCGGGAAAACGCTTATTGCTGCAGTTGTTATGTATAACTACTTCAGATGGTTTCCTGATGGTAATTTTATTCACACACTGCTTCTTAACCAACTGGTTATTTGGCTACTATTCTCATGTTAGCACCTCTTATTTGTGCATCATAAGTAATATGATGCGGTTAGATGTAGCTTTTGTGTTAACCTCAAGAGGATTGCATGATTGATTCTTTGGCTGTTAGTTTTTAGGGTAGTGGAATATATGTGATGGATAAGTGTAGCAAAACGGCAAAGACATTGCTTGGAGCTACTAGAAATGAATAGGATCACGGGTTGAAGCTAGTATTTTGTCAAGTGCTTATCCTCTGGAGTTGTATGTTTATCAAGCTACTTGTTGTAGCTCAAGGATGACTAAATTTAGATGTTCATGAGGAGTTGAGGACCAACAATGACTTATAAGAGGCCTGTGAAAGCTAGTTCTGCAGCATATGTGTCTGATGACTTAAGAGCCTCTGAGGACCTTTTGATTGTCAATCTTTGCACGGCTTATGCCTTAGTTTTGTTTTCTGATAAGTAGCAATTTGATTGAAAGAAGCCACGAAGGCTATAAACAGTATGCGCTACACAAATGTAAGTAAAGAAAATATTGGTATATGAATGAGAAGAGCAAGATGTGACCAGAAGAACAAATCTTGAAACATCAGCCTTACTTAAAAGTTTCCTTAAGTTTTGATTAGGTAGGTGGTGTTTTGATAAGTTCTAGATTTTCTGTACCAAAGGCCTGTGAGTTGATTCAGTCTTGATTCTTCTATCTTGTTTTCTTAATTCCCTATTTGCTTTAGTTTTTCTTTTTCCTTGTATTTCAAAATGCTAAACCTTGTTAGAAAGGACATGGTAACAGTGATGGTTTTATACAATCTATCTTGTTCAGACTTCAGAGATCAACTTACATTTTTTGTAAGCTTCTTGAGGGTCTGATTGCATAGAAAATCCTTCTCTTTCTAGATGTGATTGCTTAGGAAGATGTATAATCTTAATGCTGAGTGTTTATTGTTTCCTTATTGTGTAATTTTTGCTTCTTCCAAAACTTTATATAACCAAGAATGGCGCAAAAGCCATTCAGCTCTGTTTTCTTTTATACATAACCTTTCCTCATATATCTTGCATCAAATCTCATCCAACTAAGCCATCAGGAAGCCTAACTAATTAATGTGCAAGCTCCTGCATCACATACTAATCAACATCTTAGAACTTGAGTTTTGGTACCTTGGAATTAGTGAATTAGACAGTTCACAAAATGGATTAGGGACTTGGGTAGTGTTGATCTTGGTCAAATTATGACGAGTTATGTGATGGTCTCAGTCTCGGTCTTGGTATCACATTTGGTCTTGGTCTCATCCAAATAAACTCACATTTGTTTTTATTCACATAATGTCATAGTAAATTATGTGATGGTCTTGGTCTTGAATTCTTCTTGAAACAAATCTTTTTTTTTTGTTTTTGGTGAAGAAGTACTATCTTATTTGTTTGAGTTTTATTGATTCTTGACTGATTTACATGAAGCTTCATAAATTCCAGTTTTCTGTATTTCTGACATCTTGAATTTATTTTGTGAATTATGAAACATTGACATTGTTCTTTCCACTACAGGAAAGATAGTCTTTGCTGCTCCTTCTCGACCGCTTGTTACACAACAAATAGAAGCATGCCATAATATTGTAGGAATACCACAAGTAAGAACCTCTTTTATCCATAACAAATCTTTGCTTAATACTCATGTTTGAAGAACATTATGCATTTACATATTATGAGAAGATTTTGATCAAACTGATTGCAGGAATGGACAATTGATATGACAGGTCAGATAAGTCCTACAAAAAGAGCATGCTTTTGGAAAACTAAACGAGTTTTCTTTGTTACTCCACAAGTGCTGGAGAAGGACATTCAGTCTGGTGATTAATTCTTAAACCATACACTAGCAATTTTTAAATGATGAGTTGGTGGAGTGTGAGATTTTTCACGCGTTATAATATAAAACCTCCATGAGAAGGTGTTTCCTAGGTCTAATGTGGTAGTAGAGAAGAGTAAATGCTAATACTGTTCAATTGGCGTAGGAAGAGGGAGCTGCAGTTTATAGATTGAATTAGCTGCTTTTTTGCTGCGTTGTAACTTATTTAGAATAAATATTTTCTCTTGCCTTGATTAGGTGGTGGACTTTTTGTCCACTGCTGGAAATTAATTGTAGTCTAAATTTTAGTAAAGTCTCTGTTTCTAATCTAAAATTAGAAGAAGATCTTAGTTTATCTGTTTATGTCGAGACCCCAGTTTATATGTATAGACTGATTAATATGATTAACTCTTTTTATGTTTATAATTTCCCCATGAGCAAACTATGCCAGTGCAGTTTATGGCTAGACCCCAGTTTATATATATGTGTATAGATATTTCTCTCTGTCGGAACGTCCGGATTCGGACGCTTTTCTGCTTGAGTGGTCTGGCAGCAGCTCAAGCAGGTTGGTAAAGATTTGTGAAATGGATTTCCAATCCATCCAATATTTTATGTTTTCTTTTACATTTTCATTCTTGTTTTGACCCTGAGCTCCATCCCGGGATGAACAACCTTTTATATGCCGGCCGCTTGAGCGGTCTGTCATCTGCAGATGTGGAATCTGGCAGAGGGAGAGTGTGTGTTTTTGTGTGTGTGTGTGTGTATTATATGTTCACAGTTTGTCTTTCGAGAAAGAACTATCATCACTGTATTTTGCTTAGAGGTACTTTGTTGCAGGAACATGCTCAGTCGAATATTTGGTATGCTTGGTGATTGATGAAGCTCACCGAGCATTAGGAAATTATGCTTCTAGTGTTGCAGTTCGTGAGGTATGTTCTATTACTTTCTGATCTATCAGTTATTTTTGATTCTTCTTTCCAGATATTTTGTTCTTTGTGAATGGTATTTTTGTCTGTGTTATTATTCTTATTATTGCTACCTAGATAGCTGTTGGTTCAGTGTCGAGTTGCTGTTAAAGCTGATGATACTAATGATATCTAAAAATTTTAGTTAATGGCAGCGCAAGTGCAACTGAGAATTTTGGCTTTGACCGCAACACCGGGATGTAAGTAATTATTATCTACCGAGTTTCTACGACATTCTTTCAATAACTTTGAACCTTATTTACAACTTACATGTAATCCTACAGCTAAGCAGCAGACTGTTCAGCAAATTATTAATAACTTGTGTATATCATCACTTGAATACCGCGATGAAAATGACGCTGATGTCCGCCCTTATGTTCACAACAGGGAGGTAGAGTTGATTAAGGTATGTATGGTAATCTGTGTATACTGAACTATGTTTGTGTACAGAGAAAAAATTTTGATTGCAATATTTCTAGGTGGCGATGGGTCAAGATGCTGTGGAGATAACTAATAAGATCTTTGATGCAATACGTCCATATTTAACCAGGCTTAATGTGATTGGAGTTCTCCCAAATAGAGACGCTCAGACGGTATGGTTCAGTATAATTTAAAAGTCTTTTAATTTCCCCTTAGTCTCTGCTGGGTGGAATCTTTTCTTTATATTTTGTTACATTATGGGCCATGCTAGCAAGCATTGAAACAATTGGGGCGGTGATAAGTTTTTCTAATAATATCTGATTTTGTTCCCTTATTTGTGACTGCGAAAATTAGCTACAATTCATCTACCCCTGATTTTGCTTAAATGTATCCACACCTTGATTATGCTAGAATATACTATTATTAGCCTATCTACAGTTTTTTTTCTGTGAAATGACGAGTAATATTGTTAGAGTTTGGCATGCAGATTAAGATTAATTGAATGTTGGTTGTAGTTTCCTGGTTTTGGTGATAGTCTTAATATAATGTATTTTGGCTTTGAGAAAATATTCAAGAAGCTGTGCCTCAGATGTTCCTCTAGATATAAGGAACATAAGGCCTTTCTATTAATTATCATTTTTGTTAATATTTGGGATCTACCGCCTTATTTATTTGTATATTTTCCTCTTTGGGTTAATACTTAATTATGCAATCACATTCTGTTGAGTTTATTTGATATTATTCTTCCATTTTGGGGGTTTGTTACAGTGGAGCCCAGGCGAGTTACTTAAGTCTAGGGAGAAATTTCGTCAAGCACCTCCTCCAGACTTCCCCCAATTTAAATATGGAGAAATTGAAGGTTGGTTTGGAGTTCTTCTTACAGGTTACCACATTCTTAAGCTATTATCAAGCCATGGAATAAGGCCAGCATATGAAATGCTTGAAGAAAAATTAAAACAGGGGTATGTCTTTGTGCACTGTCCATTTCTTCACTGTCTTGATCACCTCATCCGTAAAGTCCAATAGCCATGCCTGCTTATTCGATGTGAAACCATCATACGAATATCTTCTTGTTAGGAATTTGTCAATCTGTTTAGCTGACCATGCCTGCTTATTTGATGTGAAACCATCATGCATTTGATTTTATTCTTGTTAAAATTTTGTCAATATATTTAGCAGCCTTCTTATTTAGTTCTTCTTCTTATATAAGAGACAAACTTTCATTCTATAAAAAAAAATGCATAAAAGGAGAAGGTGTCCAGTGTCCACTGATCTCTGCAGCCTAGATCAAAGTTGAGAGCAAAAGTTACAGTAATCAGCAAACGAAACTCGATAAAAATCACCTTTTCGAGCAGAAAAAGGGACCACTTTAGAATTGAACTGTTAGGAATGCAGCTTGCAAATGGTGTCACAAGCTATTTCTGTATAAAAGGGACCACTATTTAATTTTCTGGTAAAAGACGGTTCCAAATCAATCTGACTTGGAAAAACCTCAAGGCGATTCATTTTGTAATATTAAATCTTCTTTTAAAAAAAAATTTAGGTGAAAGCCAAAATGCCAAATCCTCTAGTCTCTCATGATGGTGATTGTCCATCAAACACAACTTCACTATTTGAAATGTGAGTTGAATGGCTTCACTTTCTTGTGAAGACATGACTAGTATGTTTATTATATTTTATATGCTGATAACAGGGTGTTGAAGCTGTTTCAAGCACTTCAAGACTGTTAAGTTGTTTACGCTTTAAATTTTTTTCCAGGTGTTTTGCCAAGTATATGAGTAGAAGTGAAGATGTTCATAAAGCAAAGCTAAGAATGCAGCAAAGTTTGTCTCATGGTGCTCCGAGTCCCAAATTATCCAAAATGTTAGAAGTATTGCATGATCACTTCAGTATGTGGCCTGTTATCTTAATGTTATTGTAAATTTTCATCAAATGCTGGTCTTACTATTGCATAAGTCTTTAAGTAGTTTAGTTCTTGCTTTGTGCTGTACATCCAGAACTGGAATCCGAAAATCTAAAATTAAGTAGTTTGTATTTTAACTTTCCTTATGATTGCCCTATCAAGAATGGGTATATTTTTGTATTTTAACTCTCCTGATAGATGAAGAATTCAAGTATCAGTTGTATGCACTGCGGTTACAGTGATTTCTTTTGCAGTTTGTGAGTGATATTTGTTTATAATGATTGACTGAAATTTCTGAAAAATTGATATATACTGATAGCCTATCATAACTGGTGCCAAACCTTCCCATCAATGTGAGCCTCTTGGGGAAGATCAGCCTGTTTATTTCAAACTTGTATGGTTGACAGTGTTGTTAGCACTCTGTGACTGATAGTTATATATCTAATTTCAGAAACAAAAGATCCACAAAGCTCAAGGGTTATGATTTTCTCAAACTTCAGGGGAAGTGTCAGGTGCGACAAATGTCTTTGTGTTTAATATAGTTATGATGCGTTTTTTTTTCTTCTTATTTTTCAATGCAGTTTATATATAATGTGAAAAAAATTCTGGATATAATGATGGAAACATACAGGGACATAATGGATGCATTGGCAAACATTGGAAATTTAGTTAGAGCTACCGAGTTTATTGGTCAAAGTTCAGGTTTGAAGCTCATTCTTTACTTTGCTTTTTAAGTAGAAACTTTAAAGGGAAATAAATTACATTTAGCGTAAGACGCAATTGTTGTTACATGTGAAGTGATTGTTAGTGATATTTCAAACTAGATATTGAAGAAAATGAAAATTTGTTGAACTCATTGAAGTCCTCATCTACTATCTGGGATCAGCTACGCCAATGTTGCATAGATACTTAGTTAGATAGGGGTACAGAATACATCATGATGCATTCAACAGGTTCTAGTGGAAAATAGTAAAATGATTCTGAAACAGAACTTTATCTATGGAAAATTGGTCATCAACATATAGACACAAATATGTGTGAGTAGATGGGTGGGATAGTTTGGAGTTATTCATGTTTTTATCAGTAAGTCTAAACTATAATCCACTGGCGTTAGGGTAACAAATATTCATTATTAGCTTGATATCTATTGTTGGCTCTTTCCCGAATAACATAGGTGTTTGGGCTCTAGTAGTTGTTGCCTAACATGTTATCAGAGCTCTGGTTGTAGGGGTTTCTGACTTTGAAACTCCAATCCACATTCGAGGAAAAAATACAAAATAGTTCTGAAACACAATATAAATGTAAGGAAAACTGGTCAATGCATAGACACAAACATCTCAAGTGGATGGGTGCGTTAGTGTGTAGTTATCCATGTTTTTATCAGCAAGTCTAGACCATAATCCATTGGTGTTTTGGTAGTTGATAATTATTGTTAGTTTGACATAATTTGTTGGTGTGTTCCCTAGTAGCTTAAGTTTTTGGGCTCCAGTAGTTGCATGTTATCAGAGCTCTGGTTGTAGGAACTTCTGAGTTCGAAACCTCCAATCCCCATTTCCCATGTATTTATTGGTTTGCAAGGTGCTGGATAAGGCTGGAGGTACTTTTTTTTTTCTCTATCTCCATTTGTTTGCCTGTGCACCTGCCAGATATGGCTGCATTCTGCAAGGGAGGGTGTTAGCTCGATATACATTGCTGACCCATTCCCTAATAGCTTAAGCTTTTGGGCTTCAATAGTTGCCTAACAATTACATTCGATGTGGTTTCTGTTTGTGAATTATATTGACTATAGTTTCTAACAGGGAAAACATTAAAAGGCCAGTCACAAAAAGTTCAACAAGCTGTATTGGAGGTAACAATGCTTCTTTTCATTGCCTTTTCCAAGCTCCTTGCATTGGCTTACTAAAATCTCCCGCAGAAATTTCGTGCTGGTGGATACAATGTCATTGTTGCCACATCAATTGGCGAAGAAGGTTTGGATATCATGGAAGTTGATCTTGTTATATGCTTTGATGCAAATGTATCACCATTGAGAATGATTCAACGCATGGGGAGAACTGGAAGGAAGAATGATGGACGAGTGGATATCCTTTTCTCATATGAGTAATGCATTTTATGTAATCTGCTTTTGGTGAATAAACATGGGATGGCTTATTTGTTCTCCCACTCACCACGTTCCTGTATATGTTTTTCTTTATTCCAATTTCTTCCCTTTTCTTATCTCTGTTCAATGCATATTGCAATAAATCCTTAACAAGTCCTACTAGTTTTAGCCTGTGAAGGATCAGAGTTGAAAGGTTACAATCGGAAGCTGACAAACAGCAAGAATGTGAGCAAACACATGCGAAATGGAGGGATAAATAGCTTCGATTTCCATTCTAGCCCTAGGATGGTGGGATTTTTTGAGAAAGACTGCATCTTTATATTCTTTAATACTGTACTCTTGCCTTTTAAACCTATTGATTGTGTGGTTTTTCTTGTAGGTTCCTCACATTTTCAAACCTGAAGTTCAATTTGTTGAGCTTTCAATTGAACAATTCGTTCGTCCTGGAAAGAAAGTCAAAGATGATGATAATAATATTCAGACACCTTTTACTATAGACAAATTAACTGTTGCTGAGACTAATTTAATTGCCAAGTATTTCCAGCCACATGACATAACATGGAAACCATCTCTTATTGCCTTTCCTCACTTCCAAACATATCCCTCAAGAGTGTATAAAGTAATGCACTCGCATCGAACAACAATGCTAATTGATACGATGCAATCTTTGCAAGGATTATCCTTTTCTAGTGACGGAAAAATTTCCCTCATTGAGGTTTGATTCCATGGATTTGGTTGAGATTTCTTCTTGTTGTATTGTATTATCTTTACTAATGTATTACTTAATGCTATCAGGATGAGATCTGCTCAGTGAAGTGCTTAGGAGTTGACACTGTTGAACAACAGGACAACAGAGAAGGTAGGTCAAAAGGGTTGTCTGAGAAGAAAATTTTAAGAAATTATTCAGATCATTGCAGTTCAGTACCAAGGAAAGATATTTTTCTATAGTAGGGTAATGTTCATATCAATGGGAGATTTGAGGTGCATTTAGTTATTGTGCCTTGCTTTCAAGTCCTGCACTAAACTTCTACACCTTTGCATGCTAAGCATATTAAAGTGGAGCTTCTCTAGCTTGATGTCTAATATGTATACATATAAATGTACAGGGCCCTTCCACTAAGGGATCCCTTTTATTGTACATTTTAAGGGATTGCTTGTGGGACCCACTTTGTGATGACATTTCGGCAATCTGACCATTCAACATTGAGGTCTCAAGACGTAGATCATTTCTGCAAATTTTCAGCTGAATTGGAAATCATTTAGGTACTGAACTAGATCAAATAAATCAACGAACCAAATCTGTCTAACCTGAACCGTTCATGTTCATAATGATAAATCACAATTATTAATGTCTTAACGATTTCCAATTCGGATGAAACTTTGCAGAAGTGATCTATTCATGGAGAGCTAAAAACTAAACGGTCGGATTGCCGAAATGTGATTGAAAAGTGGGTCCCACAATCCCTTAGAATGCACAAAAAAAGGGATCATTTAGTGGAAAGGCCCTGTATAAATGTAATATATATATATATATATATATATATATATATATATATAATATTGCTCCATCATTTATAGTTTAACTTGATAATTAGTTTAGATAGCCATTAATCTAAAAAATCCTTAACTCAATGGGTCATAATGTATTTACATTCCCTTCTATTGTCATTTTAGATTTGAGCCTTCCGTATTGTTTGCCAAAAAGAAAATGTATCTTGTATTGAGCGTCATTTCTACTTCAGAACATGTACTAGCCCCTTCTAATGGAACATAGCATTCAATGAACAGGTTCAAACCTTCAATTGTACTAGAAGAGCATTTCTTCTTGCTATTTCCTTGTCTATTTTGCTGACATAAATCTGTTATGGCATGTATGCATAATTGTGTTTAACATCAGAATGAAGCAATTATTACTTTTTTTTTTCTTTGACCAATTTGCTTTGCATCCACTTAAATCTTCAATTATTTTGTTGCAGATTTACTGAATCTTGATGATTCTTCAAAGAAACAGTCACAGGGAAAAGTACTGGATTCCGAACTACAAACTTCTGGGACATTGAAAACCAAGGAGAAGCATAGCAAATGTGATTTCCCTGATGAAAATCCTTATGGGCACTCTTTTCTCTTTGGTTCAGATGTTGTAGATGTTGATGTTTCTGGAAAGGTCCTTATCATATCTGTCCCTATACTTCCTTGCAAAAGTATATCAAATTCCAAGTTTACAAGTGCAAGCAGTAGTAAGTTGGATCGTTTGAAGCAAAATTCTTGCCATGTAAGCACTTCAGATGAAGACCAAACAGAAGTAACTACTCGAGCTGGAGCCAGTGGAGATCTTAAAATGGCTCAGATAACATGTATAAGGAATGAGACCCCACCTTGGTCTAGGTTGGGTGACTATGAAACCTGGATGGAGACAACATTCAATGGGGTTGAAGAGAATCCTCAAAAGCCAATTCTCAAAGGAAACTTTTCAAATGGAGAAAGTGCTTGTGAGACGCCTGATGTTCTGAAAAGCAAGGTACCAATATTGCTGGCTGATGAAGACAATAATCTTTTCAGAGATGGTGAGCTTAGTCCACGGCTTTCTAATATGATCAAAAGTGGAGTTGTTCCAGAGTCTCCTATCAATAATAGTGGTTGGTATTTTTACCTGCAATTAGTAAGATTTTATCTCAATTATAATTGTGATAACTTCCCTGTTATTGCCATCATACCCTGGTATTAGATTCGTGTTGACATACATGTAAATGATGCAGGACTATTAAATACCATAAATAAGTATGTAGTTCCTGACGCTGTTTCGCCTTCTCCATCACCTACGGAACTGCTATTGAAGTCTTCAAGCCCTGGGAAAAGTGAAAAGGCCGCCAATGTGGATACCAATGCATGTGGAAGAAATGTGTCTGTTTTTCCCACTGTTAATGAAATTCAATCTCCCTTGCAGAATCTTAGAAGTAGTGCCAGTATAAATGAATCTACCTCCACATCATCAATTATTGACAGAGGCCAAACTGTTTTAGCAGACCTTACAAACAATAGCTGTAGCAAAGATTGGTGTATAGGTTCTGGAGACAAGTCGCAGAGTGTAAAACAGGCACGCAAGTTTAAGAGGTTGCGCAAAGTTGGGGAATATTGGAAAAGTAGGAATCAGGAAAGCATGACAACTAAGGATGTCCCAACAGCAAACCTGACCAGACCTGTTACAAGTACTACTCTCCCTACTAAGCATGGTAGAGGTATCTTGAATATTAATTGAGATGCATCTGGACTAGTTCTTTCTCCTTTCCAGTATTGTTTATTTCTTTATCATATCTACCTTTGAAGTCCTGATTCTTAGAGTGGCTAGTTTTAGTGATCCTTCTCTCTCCGACTGGAAGTTCTGTAACACTATTATAGGATTGATACTTATTCTGCTGTCAATGCCTTTATATGACCTATTTACCTATACATGGTACCTGTTGTTGCATAGGTACCAAAATATGTGCAAAGAAATCAGTTGATGTAAGGGCATTCATCGACGAGGAAGCTGAGTAAGCTCATACTCTTATGCTATATTCATATGGCATGTAGCTAAATTTATTTTGTTAATTTGCTTAGTTTCATTTCCGCTTAAAAGCATAAAAATCCTGTTTATAAATAATTTCTTTTTGTGGATAAATAAGATGAAACTGATAAAAGTCATATTTGAAATTATGTTACTCGACTGAAACTGCCCAGGGTATCTTCAGAGGTTGATATATCTGATGATGAGGAAGATGAACAAGACAACTATTCAAATGATAGTTTCATAGATGACAGGATAAATCCTACGGCTGCAGTTACTCAGGCTGCAACTGGTGGAATTGACATGATGGCAGTGTACAGGTCTCTCTCTCTCTCTCATGCGAAGATGATCGTAGTTGTCACTTTAGTTGAGATTATAGCTATCCATCTAGATTGAGGCTCAATTAAAAGAGATTCCTCTCTCAGATTAATCTTCCATTAGTTAAGCTGGCGTTGGTCCTAAAAAGTTTTCTAAGTTCCGAGATGAAGTGGGAGTAAAGTTGGCCTCACACATGTATCACCAGCCTCTCCCCACTCCCTCATGCATTTTGCCTAAAGTATGCCGTCAATATGGTTTCTTAGATTTAGTTGGTTCATAAATCTTTGCTATGCTACTTCTTTTCTAATTCTGTAACCTTCATGATTATAGTTGTTTCAGTCTAGTTTGTAAGGTTAGGCTGAGGTACGGGATTTGTAGATAGGAGGATGCTGATCTGTTTATAACTCTCTCATGAGACCTGAAAATATAACACAAAGGATGCATGTCCTCTGAGCTCTGGGGTTGTGTGCTTTTGTCCAAAAAATTTCATTGAATTTTTAGCTTCATATTGTGGTCAAATGTCAAGAAATATAACTATTTCCCGTGCAATAGGCGTTCATTGCTCACCCAATCACCCATGGAGAGGCAGCCAAGCAGTTCAGCCACATTTTCTCCTGATTCTGTGGCAACAACAACGAGGACACCAGAAACTGGAAGTTCTGGTGAAAAAACATCTTTCTCTCTTCAGACTCCGCAAAGTGACTCTACAAATCAGCCAAATCTGCCAATCGGAATAGAATCAAAGTCCTTCCGAATGAATTGGAACTCTGAAGCCAGACCTTGTACAACTGGTATTTCTCCAGGATATGAAAGAGATGTTGAAAGTCGAAAAAGAAAATCGAGTTTTCATCATTCTATTCCTACAGTCAACTTGGAGCTAGAGTTCTCATTGCAGTCAGAGGCTGCAGGCAGAGATATGCAGCACAGTGATGCAAATGGGGACATGCTTTTTGATGATCAGTTTTATGAGGGCCTTGATTTTGACGCATTGGAAGCGCAAGCTACATTTCTTCTTAAGCAGAAATCAGAATTGCCAGTGCAGAAGCCACAGGTGATTCCTCAGTTACACCCACAAAATCATAGCCTTGATAGTGCTCCATCATTTGATCTTGGGATATGATAAATTTATACTATAGATTTAGATATGTATTTTCCTATAAATTTTATAGCGAAATACATATCTAAATGGTGCCCTGCAGAAGCATGGAAAAAGAATGTGAACTCTTGTGGCAAGGTCTGAGGGTTTTCATTTTGTTTTTTGAGAAATTAGTTAGATGGGTGAAAATAGATTTTAATTTATAGCGGTGAGCCATGCAAAGTCCATGTTAAAAGGGAAATGTATACATATATGTAAATGTGTATGTAAATATCTAAATATTAGTCTTTGTCTTTGTAATTTTTCTTTTGGCCATAATAATTTCAGATATGACCATCTATGGGTAGTTTTGTTTTAGTTTACAGTGGTAAAAAAAAAGTCCCACTAAGTTAATTATCACCCATTGTATGCTTCGATGCTCATTCATCATTCCCTCGATTTCTATCTATTCAAGAATGCGAATCGAGCTTTTGGTGAGTTCTCTTCCTTATTAAGATACTACAGTAGTACTGCAAGTCAACTTGAATGTTAACTACGCGAGTGAATGCGGTGCCTTTTCTGGGCAAGCGCGCAAGAGTTGAGGGAGGGTCTCCTTCACCCATTGATTATTAGGAGCTGAAAGATGGAAGCCTCTACATTGGGGTTTGTGGAATTTGAGAAGCTGGTGGAAGTGAAGGACGCATAGGAGGTTGAGGTGCCTCCTAAGAGAGAAAGGCGGGGCGTCCTGTAGGAAAGAACAAGAATCTAGGGCGGTAAATCAGCTCGATATAGTTAGAGTTCGGCTCATTTTTGGTTAGTTTGTAAGAGAAACGAGATGAGTTTGAACTCTTGTATATCCGGCTCATAAAGCTTGTGAACAACTAATATATCTTAAGGAACCAACTCGAATACTTAAAATATTAAAAACTAAACTAAATAAAATATACTTTTTTCTTTTAGATGTTTTTAAATATTTAAATGTTACTGTTTAATTATTTTGTGTATGTATTAAATATTAATTGTTACTGCTTTTGTAGTTTTTGATAATTTTATTTATTTGAATTTTTTTAATTTTTTCGACATCTTTCTTACATTGACTTAAGATTGAGCCAAGCCGAACCAAGCTTGAGCTTGAAAAAAATAGTTCAAGCTTGAGCCAAGCTCGAGCTCGTTAAAAAAAAAAACCTGAGTTTGATCACTTTGATATTCGTCTCGGCTAATCTAACAAATATTACAAAGAAACAAGATTTCGGTCCTCTGAGGCTTACTTATACTGCTGCTACTCCTAGCCCTAACTCTTAAGGGCAAGGAAAAGAATTCTATTTTAGTTTCAGTTTTGTGCCTGCAAAGAGGAACATATTTTGTTTGTTCAGTTAATTCTATGTATCCTTAACCGTGCCATAATTGAGTGCATTGACAGTTGGGGGTTCACTAGTTTGGATTAGGTGTTCAAGAAACATTTTGTCTTTTGTAAGCTTGTTGAATAACGAGCCAATCTGTCCCTAATAAGTGACATTTGTTAGTTTTCTTAGTTTGCTTGACCGTCATAGTCTAAGTTCAAGTCTATTGATGTATGTGGTGTGTTATGTTGAGCAATGAATTATCTATTTCTCAAAACAAAAACAAAAAAAATACTAAAGTCAACAATATCCCAGCCACAAATCTAATAAAAACATGGGTTTTTTTTTTAATGCAATCCATACACGTTTTTATGATTCATAGCCAAGAGTCAATGCCAAGAGAGAGAAATTCCATAGTTCAATACAAGTTTGAAATCACAATTTAATTGTCTTCGTTTCAAGTTTTGATAATTATTTGAATAATGTTCATCCTTGAGTTACGGGGAGCGTCTTGAGTGCTTTGGGCACTAGGGGTGGAAACAACTACAAAAAAGAGGATGAATAGTGTTTGTTCCCTTGACTTTAACCAATGGGTGAACATGTTATTAAGGAGATTGTGATGAGACCTATCTGATTGTGTCTCAGATTCTGTGTAGAGATTTTCTCTGTTTTTCCCAATTTTTTTCAGCAACTCCCATATATCATTATGAGCATAATTCCGTCTCCATTGTGAGCATAATTCTGATATTTAGTGTAATGAAAGCAGCAAAATCTAAACCGAATTATCTACTGTAAATGAAAGCAAAGACATCGATATAGTGTCTACATTCAATGAAATAAAATTAAATAGTAGAGTTCAGAATCTCTTAAGACTACCAATAGTAGAACATGCTCTACATCTCTAGGGGTTAGAAACTTTTCTTTAACATACATGGACGTATGAACACATCATTACCCACAACAAATGAAACAAAAAGATATGACTTGAGAGTCATGTCATGTATCTGGGTAAGGCTAGAAATCAGGGAAATCAGAACCATGAGCCAGGCATGAAAGCCATGACTAGTTGAAACTCCAAGGATGTGAGGGCCGACTCAGGGAAATGATTATCAGGAGTTCAGGACACCATAATTCTCCATTTCAGGCAGCAATATTTGTGGTTGGCTGGCTAGTCTTCTTGGCTTCTTCACTACCTTTTGCAGATGGAACTCTGCTACTTGTGGAGTATACCTTCACCAGATTTGCACGAGAAAATAAAAAGTGGCAGTTTAATAGGTTATTATTATCGAGTAAAATAAAAAGAAGCAAGGTTGCAGAGAACTATTGTTCTAGCAGCCTGACTAAAGTAGGCGGCAGATTGTTCTAGCACCTTGAATTACCTACAAGAGTGCAACCATTACAGCTATGAAAGAATTCCTAGAATTATAGCATTGCCAGCAGGTAAGAAATCAATATAATCAAATGAATTTTCATGTTAACTAGTGCTGAACCTTTCTCAATTATAAAGACGAAAAAAAAAATACTTCAATGAAAGAATGCTTTTAATCAAACCAACTGATCAGACCTATTCTCTTAATTCTATAACTTCAGTTCAATTATAAACTTCTAGTGAACCATTAAACATTTACTAGATAAGGGAAACTAACAAGAGATTGTACTGAAAAAGTAACTTCGTAGTTATATTCCACTATAATTAGCTTCTGAAACATTAAAATCCAAGAAAAGGTGCTCACTATTACAGGTTACAATTTGTTGCACCCCTATTTTAAGGTGCAGTTCATAATTTAGGTAGCTTAAAAAATACACAAAGAAAGAAAAACCAACCGACCTTGCCACCTTGATACCAAGAGGTTCATGGATCATATCCTCAAATTTGCCAAGCCTTTTTCACTTAGATAAGTAATGCACCAGATACAAAAACATATTTAGCAGACTTCAGGATACATATACCATTAATATTAACTATAAAAGTCACAGGTTCACAGGAATTGCACACCTTTGTAGAACGCTTTAAGCAAGAAGACCTCCATAATTATAAAAGAAATAAAATCTGTAACACTCACTGGGGAGTGGATAAAACATGCATTATTTTAGACACCAACATCAGCAAAAGGTGAGAAATATTGCTTAACTAAAACAAGAAAAGATGTATCCAGATGAACTTACAAATAGAAATTAAAACATCAAATTATGTATGGGGAGTTGAGGACTCTACAGAATCCTAATAAACTTAAGAAGCTGCTAGACAAGCGCATATACATAGACTAAGATAAAACCCTACCTGTTAAGCCATTAGACAAAATGGATCAAAAAAGTAATACTTCGACAGTTAAGGCACAGCTTTTCTCCCTCTCAAGCAGTTTTGGCAATAGCTATCAAAACAATTGGTTACACTTGAGCATGATAAGCATTCTCAGTGAAACCACCTTTTGGTGCTACATTAGGCAGAATATTTTTGTAAACAAACATGTGTCTTCGAGGGTATTACACACATTTATACTATGTAAACAAATTTGCAATCAATTGATATAAAATATGTTAGCAATCCTTTGTTTAGTATAACTTTATAAGCTCCTATTTCCATTCTACTCCTCAAAAACTTCATAATCTGAACTAAAATCCTCTCTAACATAATCAGCATCTTTCATTAGCTCATTTAATCCATCCAACAAAAGGTAAATTTCATTTCTCAGCTGATTTGTGGTGTCCCCCACCAAAAAGAGGGAGAATCCATCGCCCACGTCAACCCAAGCACAGCCAGGAGCCTTCCTTACACCCAAGTCCCTCATGAAAGTCCTCACTCTAGCTAGGTTGTTCCAACGACCAGCAGCAGCATACATGTTAGCAATCAACACATAGTACCCAGAATTTTCAGGTCTCAACTGTAATAGCTTATCAGCTGCCCATTCCCCTATCTCTGTATTTCCATGGATCCTACAAGCTCCGATCAGAGTAGCCCACATTGCAGAAGTTGGCCTGTACGGCATCCTTGAGATAATCTCTTTTGCATTATTTAATAGACCAGCCCTCCCATAGAGATCAACCATGCAAGCATAGTGCTCCAAATCGGGAGTTATACCATACACACTCAACATCCTCTCAAATAAAATTTGGCCTTGGACTACAAGCCCTGAATGGCTGCAAGCTGATAAAATGGAAACCAATGTTACATGATCTGGTTTGATGTTTAAAACATTCATCTCTTCAAATAACTTCAATGCAGCTTTTCCCTCACCCTGTACTCCATATCCTGCAATCATGGAAGTATATGTTACCTCATCCTTCTTATTCATTGAATCAAATACTCTTTTAGCTTCTATAACCCTGCCCGATCTGGCATACATGTCCACAAGAGCATTCCACAGCAATAAATAATCATCAAACACAACACGTTTTGTAATGTAGCAGTGAAATTCCTTCCCATGTTGAAGATTTGCTACCCGAGCACAAAGAGGTAGGATGCTGGCAATTGTAACGTTATTGGGTTCAATTCCAGAACGCAACATCTCTCTAAATATGAATGAGGCTTCCTCCGCTCGATCCATGTGGGAATAACCCGAAAGCATGGAGTTCCAAGTTACTATACTCCTATCTTCTATTAATTGAAACAAAGTATAGGCATGACTTAGGTCTTTGCACCTGGAATACATTGTAATTAATGCATTTCTCACATTGTCATACCCATCACTACAACTACGAATTGCAGAACCATGCATCTCCTTCCCTAACTTAATGGCTCCAATGTGGGAACAAGCACTAAGCCCAATAGAAAATGCTACCGAGTCCAGTTGAATACCACCAACTCTCATTTGAGAAAGCAACTCCAGAGAGCCCTTAAAACTACCTGTCCTCAAGCAACCTCCAGCTATGGTATTCCAAGTTATAATACTTACTTCAGTACCCTCCATCTGCAATCTTCCAAACAGCTCAAATGCTTCCTTCCACATACCCTTGGAGGCATAACAAGAGATCATTGCATTCCAAGAAATTACATCCCTTTGGGGCATTTTGTCAAACAACTGACGCGCAACATCCACAAGCCCAAACTTTCCATACATGGAGACCAATGAATTATGCACAAACAAATTCCACTCCTGACAACTAGCATCAATGAACTTATGCACCTCCCTCCCAAAACCTATATCCAATTTTTCACCGCAAGCCTTGAGAACAGATGGATAAGTGAAACTATCTGGTCTAATCCCCTTATTGACCATTTGTTTGTAGGTAGAGAGAGCCTCGTCCAAAAGTTCATTTTTAACATATGAAGAGATGAGCAAATTCCAAGGTAGAGGATGCAATATATTGGAATTCTCAATGATGATATGAGCATCAACATGGAAATTAAATCTCGAGTAAAATGTGACCAGCTTGGGAACCAAAATGGGGTGTTGTTCAAGACCCAATCTGATAATGTGTGCATGAAGCTGTCTACCCTGTGGGAATGATTTATGGCTGGTGCAAGAGAAAAGCAGAGAAGAGATGGAATGTAAGATAGCATCACAAGACGTACTAGAAGAGGCATGGAGCTTAATAAGAGACAGGGTTTTGAATGCTTCTGATAGATGTCCTTCACTCGCATAAGTCTTAATGGATGTAAGAAGAGAATCTATCATAGAATCACCAACTGGTGAACTTGGTTCTAAAATAGATGATGATATCTCAAGCTGTTTCCAACTCTTAGGTATGAATCTCTGGATTTGGGATACAAAAAGTTCCTTTGGGATGAAATGAGGATAAGAAGATGGCATACACTATGAATGAGTCTTCTGAATGTAGCATGGTAAGCAAGACCTGATCGCATGGTTTTGCCCAATTCTGCAACATGGGTCTCAGAATAAGTGGCTAGTAGGAGACCCAATTTTATTCTCCGCACGAAGTACTATCTCATCAAATAGAGAAAGAAAACAGTACTTCACCTGCAAGATTAGGGATAAGGGTGTTAAAAAGGGCATTTTATTTTACCACAGGTGAGACTAATAACCATATCTGTAAAAATTTGGTACTTATGAATTTATGATACACTAACATGAAAGCAAGGCATGTGTATATGCAATTGATCAGTAAAAGTAAATGAAAGACAGATCATTAAATAACACAAAGTTCAAGTGCAAGTTACTCAACAGTAATACATCAGTATGCCATCACACATACCACTCTAAGAGTGAGAATAAACCCTAAACACTGCCCAGACTAATTTTGCCAGAGATTAGAAAGGAGACTATATATAGTTGGAAACTTGTTTGCTGCTTGAAACCAAACATGCATCAATGTATCATCACCAATGCTATAAAACTATAGTTTGGCAGTTCAATAGTTCAATTCATAAGTCTCAAGAAACCATTTCTTTTCAAAGGAGCTAAAAAGTTCACAGCTTTACAACTTACAGTTTTGTCCTTCTGTGTCTGCTTTCACAATGGAGAGATCAAAAGCTGTGTCCAATAACTTCAATGTGTTCATACTCTTCTGGTCAAGAAATCAAAAGAAAAGGAATGAATGGGTCTTTGTCTCCAAACTGTACTAAAATAAAAATCAGATATTCAAAAAAAACCCAAATTGAGTAAAATCAGACAATGGAAATTATATACCTGGCTTCTTCCCCAGCTTGCGACGGAAGTCGGCGGAAGTCGCCGGAGTCGGGGCTGCGTGGTGGGCTCTTTCTTTGGTCAAATTGTTGAAGGGTGTTTGTTGGGTTAACGACGATGAACTGAGAATAGAGGCATGGGGTTCAGGGTTTTGTGGTCTTGCTGCTATTTGCCAAATGAAAAGGCTACGACGTCGTTGCACTCCCCTTAGTTTTTTTTTTTTTTTCACCTTTATTTCAATTTTATTGATTCTATATTCATTTACATGGAGCTTCATGTATTCCAGTTTCCACTTTGTTTCAATTTTATTGATCCTGCATTCATTTGCATAAAGCTTCATGTATTTTACCCATAACGTGATTGTAATCAAGCAGCGCATGAACTTGTTAAGTACGCACTTTTGTTTCTTGAATTTCATGTTTGGATTTGTTCTAGTCCAGTAAAAACAGTTCTTTGGTCAACAAGGCTCTGTCATTCTGTCAATTACCGAAAGACCATACTCATTTTGGGTATGCAAAATATTTAATAAAAATATGAAAAAGTGGCAAAATTTAAAACAAAGCATCTCACTGTAAATGAAAGCAAAGACATTCAATTGAAATAAAGCTTCACAGAAACCAAGCAGCGGAGTTCAGAATCTTTAACAATCATACAACTTGCTCTACATCTAGGGGTTAGAAACTTTTTTTACATACATAAAAAGATCTGAACACATCATCACCCAGATACAATTGAAACAAAATGAGATGACTCGAGAGTCATGACATGTATCTGGGTAAGGCTTAAGGAAAAAGAAACTAAAGGAATCAGATGCACTAGCAAGACATGAACGACATGGCTCGTCGGAAATCCAGAGATTTGAGGGCTGACTCAGGGAAATGCTTATCAGGAGACCATAATTCTCCATTCTGAGGCAGCAATATTTGTGGCTGGCTAGTCTTAGCTTCTTCACTGCCTTTTGCAGATGGAACGTCTTGCTTTTTCTTCACAAATTCAAAAAACTCTGATACTTGTCGAGCATACCTTCATCAAATTTGCAAAACAATAAAATATACAGTGGCAGTTACTACACATGACTAGATTATCATCAGCACAGGAACTAAACGATCATGCAAATCAATACTAATATACTTGTAATGATGGAAGTAAAATAACAACAGCATCAAGGTTGCAGAAACTATTGTTCTAGCAGCCTGACTAAAGTAGGCAGACAGTTCTTAAGAATAAGCACAATCGCCTAATGTCTTCAACAAGAATTTGAAAGCTGATAAGAAGCTTTTGTTAAAACTTTCACTCGGTCACTAAAAGTTAGCTTATGAGAGCCAAAAACCAGAACTCACAAGTTGAAGACCGCTAAAGATAGAACAATTTTAACCGACTTCATTTCGAGGTTTCAGGTAATTGTCATTTCCAAGATCAAACCATATACCATGATTACAATGCAATCTGATATGTACAGTAACCAACTCATTATATAACAGCTGAATCATACATATGGTCAATGCAGGACAAGAGTAAAACTAATATATAGCGGCTTGCAACTTGGATTATTCCTGGACATGAAACGAGTAAGAAAGATCAAATTTAACTGACAATAGAATACAGGAGCAATGCAACAGCGAGGCATATATATAGCAGCATCCCAAAGAGGCATCAAAACAAATGCAATATGAGACACAAAATAACAAAGCACATTTCCATACAAAGTCATCAAAACCATAAAATTCACATGAAAATTTAATAGGGTAGTTATCTTACTGCCTTTTTGCTTCAATATCTTTCTTAAAATCAATGTTCGGCTCACAGTCAAGAACCAAAGCAGGAACCTGCTCATTCCAAAGAAAAATAAGCCCTTTTCTTATGAAGATGAGATAACAAAAGGTCACAAAGATTGGTGTAAAAATGATACCTTTTGAATACTTGAATGCATATGATTACCCTCCAAATAGAACACACGGTCCCTGATATCAGGAGGTAAAGAGCTATCCATATGTAATGGAACCTTACTGACAGACAATACTCCATGATTGCCGCTTTCGGAGGGGAAAAGCCAACTTTCATGCTTTTCATGCAAGTCCCGGAGATAGTCTAGGCTCACTCCACCTTCCTCTGGTCTGTGGCGTTGCATCATTCTCTTGTGACAAGTATCAGGACTTGCTCTAAGATATATGAAACCATCAGGAATAAGCCCAGGCAAGCTTGATACAACTGGGTCAAACCAGGAGTCATAGATACTGATTTCCATCTCATTCATCCACTTAGCTTCATGGACAGCTCGTACGAAAACCTTCATAATGTAACAATGAGACAAAAAACACATCAGCCTTGAAACTTTTAAGTTGCAGTTTCCTTCAGTTCAACAAAACAGGAAAACAAAAGAACTGCAAAATATCAATTCAATCAATTGAGCCGTTGTGTTATGACATTCCAGAGCTCTCTTAGAAAAAAAGACTGTTTTTTGTCCGGTCTTGGAAGAGGATAGTATATTATCACATATTATATGCGCAAATCTGAGCAGTTTTCTCCTGGTCAGTTACCGATGGATAAGATCCAAGGGTGGAAACAAATAGTTTTAAGTTTGCGTCAACAACGGATCTAGATCCAACAGTATATATTACATATAATTATACATATATTATATAACCATAGAACACATTCTATTGTCGAGTTAACAGGTAGAATGCAGAATAATTTCATTTTAGCAGACAAAGTGAAGGGAACTGAAAAATAACAAGACAAAATACTTACCATCCTGTCACTGAAAACACTCCTTTCCATCAACCTGAGGGGCTTGATACTACCAGAGGACGCTCTCTCCTGCATCACCCTGGTAACGAAGACATAATTCTGGAAGGTGTAGGCGTACCGATGAGGCTCAGCATAGAAGGCATTCAATATGTTAAAATGGTCAGGTCCAATATCCTGCCACTTGTCAACAGGTTCTTGAACCACCTCAACAAGATCTTGTAGCTCAAGAGTTGTATTTGCTATTTCCTTCAGAAATGTTGACTTTCCCACGCTGATATTTCCCTCAACACAGAAAGTAAGACGTTTCTTCTGGGCTGATTTCACTCCTGAGCTCGAACTATCATCCTTCAACTCCTCATCAACACTCTCTTTAATATAACTCGTTATACTCTCAGCATGGTTTTTGTGGATGATTCCTACTGAACTTTGTAAGTACTCAACCATCCTCTCATTAGATTTTCCAAAGAACTGCAAGCAGAAGCCCAAAAATCATTGTCATTATAGTCTTAACAGGTATATAGTTAAAGACAAAACTTTTTTGTTTTGCGTAACAAAACATTGTTTAATCTTCAATTTCTGTAGCAGTACCTGTTGTTCTAAATCTAATAAATCACAACTAGTCAGTAAAGTTTGACTTATCTACTACAATTCACTTGGGGTCACTTAGTTGGGAACAAAAAGGCATGAAATCCATCAAACTAAAGAAACTCCAACTAGTAGACCATGCCTAGATCTTCGATTAGAGCCTTCTCTATGGACAAATTCTACCCCATAGTTGGATTATAGCCAAACCATTATTGCAATCAGAAATTATGCTGCAGATCGTCATTCTCAACCAACAAAAACCATACCTTCTACACTAAAACAAAACAAACTACGCTACTAGCCAACCTTCCACACAAATAGTAATGCATTAACATAGAAGCTTAAAATTGGGTACAATATACAGTACCTTATCTCTATACAACTGCTTGAGCTCGGCAACTCCGCCAATACCCTTCTCCACCAGCTTCCTCAAGTTCCTCGGGCCCACACCCGGAATAGCCAACAAGTCCGGGTTTCCGGCCACCACTGAACCGCCGCTACTGGAAGCCCTCTGCCTCCTAGTACTATTACTAAACTTATTCAGCTTCTCCTCGGAATCCTTTTCGGCCTCTCCGTCGTCCACACCCTCCAAAGCCTTATCTGAACCAGTTTCCAAACCCTTCTCTAATTCTAAACCCTTGTCTAAACCCTTGGAAGCCTCCGCGGCTGCCGAAACAGAAAACGACCCATCTGAGCTGGTGTGAAGCCATGCCGGCCGGTGCCCAGAAAAGCCGACGTCTTTGAGCACAGGCCAAGCCCGGAGTGGGGCCTTGTTGCCGCCGCCGACGGAGCAGCGGCAGAGGCTGCAGTTGAAGCGAGAGGAGATGTTACTGGAAGTGGGCTTGTTGTAAACAGTGGCGGAGAGGGCTGAGCCGCCGCGAAAAGCTGTAGCCGCGGTGTGCATTTGAGGGTTTTGGGGCGGCGAGTTTCTGAAAGCTTGTGCGATAAAGGGGAGAGAGGAAAGAGCAGGGGTAGGCTTGCTAGCCTGAGTGCATAGAATGGGGCCTGAAGGGCTTATGCGAAGCAGTTTCTGCATCACTTCTAAGCATTTCAGAGAACCCTTTCGGATATGTTAGTTCTGGGCGACTGTCAGAGACAAAAAGAGGGTTTTGAGGGTTTGGACTTTGGAGGGTTTTTGAAACTGATGAGGGAATTTGTTTAGGTTTTTTTTTTTTAATTTTGGGTTTTGTTTACAGTCATTGATTACCGATGGGAAGGGGATTTGTCTTTTGGTCTGGCCATTTGGTCATTTGGTGGGCCCGGATTTTGGGAGTAGGGTTTAGCAGAAGAAAATTTTCTTTTCTTACGAGGAGGGAAGGGAGAGAGAGTGACAACAGGCCATTAGGTTTAGCCAGGGACATAGATTTTTAAAGAGATGAGAGATTGTCTCCTGCAGCGCCTCAAAGCTACACCAATTTACTCCTTCAGCTGTGATTTTGACACGTATAGAAATTGAGTCCAACTAATCAGGCGGGAGATGAAATTGGCATCATCAAAATTGTAAACTACAACCCTTTTTTTTTTCTTTTTTTTCAATCATTCCCATTATTCAACTTCTAAGTTTCTTCAATCTGGACCAAATTGTAGTTTCAATCTCGAGCCGGCACTGTTTATAAGCCTGTAAACACTGTTCATAAGCCTCTAACCCTCTTTTAGTATATATAGAATTCCAAATTAGGACTAGGATAATAATTCTCAAAATATTCTCAATTAGAATTTGACTTTTTAATTTTACCAATTAGGTTTTTAAAGTATGTTTGTAATAGCACAAGCATAATTGGTTGACAATTTTGCGCAAGCACATAGTTTCCTACAGATTTGAAATTCACAACGACTTAGAGAGATAGAGACAGAGAGACAGAGCGAGAGAGAGACACAAAGCGAAAGAGAGAGAAATTAAAACTGGGCCAAACATAGTGTTACACCAAGGGGAGTGTTGTCTTCTAGGCCCAACATTGTGTTGAGTATGGGGATAATTTTTCCATATTCGAACAAACAGCATCAAATGTTTATGTTTGATCACTGAGGTTAAGACCGAAACACTAGATAAGTAGATATGTTGATAGTGTGATGAAGACTATGGTCTAGTACTTGTCAAATACAATACACAGGCGTGACGAGGTTGACCGAGATGGCCGGTCTTCGCTCCTCTGATGCCTAAGTCAGTACAAGTATTGATATTGATAAAATAACAATAGGTAAAGAGTTATTACTTGCCTTTAATGAGGAGAGAGTGTGTCCTTTATAAATGGACTCTTGAGGGTTCGCTTGCTTACTCTTCGATTAAGGACCTATTTGCCTACAAGGGTAGATAGATGCTACATGGCAAAGTTCTTTAAGGCATAGGTAGAGTAGTTCCTATGCGAGGTATGACCTGTCTAAACCTTTGGCGAGGTGTTGTTTATGTTTGGCGGTATGTAATATGTACAATAAGGGTAAAGGAACTTGGGAATTCAAAGAGATAGGGTGCAAATTGTTTTGCATTTCGTGCTTATTTTGTCCTTTATTTGTCAGGAATTCAACTTTTCAGGAATGGTAGGAGTTCTGATTTTGTAGATATTAACAATAGACTTCACAGTCACGAGGAGTCAAGCGCATGCTGAAATAGTGAGATATCTAGAAAATCCTCTAGTATTGGTAGTCTTCCAATATTTTCACTACTTTTTTCTCAGCTTGATTGCAAGGAAGATGCAATCCCCCACCACTTGTAAATGAATTGGGTATTTCGGAATAATCTCCAGCTTCTGCCAAATGTGTACTTGTTCGATTAACGGAGACAGCAGGTTTCAGTGATCTAGAGCTACTTTTAGAATATTTTGAATCTGAACAACCTCAGAAGAGATTGACGACCTCTAGCTATATGACAAGTAAGTATTCTTACACTAAAAGTTGTGGTCATTGAATTAAGGATTTCTATTACATATAGTACCTGAACTATTTCTCAATTATATACTTGGTACCTGAACTTTAATTTTTGTCACAAGTAGTACCCAAAGTTTCAATTTTTGTCACAAGTAGCTAGTACCCAAAGTTTTTGATTTCATCTCTTTTGGTACCTAAGGCATATTTTTGTGATATTATATGCATGTGAGAGCGCGTGTTAAAAAAAAAAGGCTAAAATAGAAAACTTTGGGTACTATTTGTGACAAAAATTGAAAACTTTGGGTACTATTTGTGACAAAAATTGAAAACTTTGGGTACTACTTGTGACAAAAATTGAAGTTCAGGTACCATTTAGGATGAACTCGAAGAGTTCGGGTACTGGTTGTGATCAAAAGTGAAGTTCATGTACTATGTATATAATTGAGGTAAGGTTCAGGTACCATTTGTGATAAAAACCCTTGAATTAATAACATGTTTTAGTGATACGCTGATACCACATTGGTACTTAAAGCAGTCTTTCTATAGACATAAACATAAGATTGTAGCTCATTAGATTTTCATTTTCTAATGAGTTACGAAGATAGTAGTTGTGCACCACAAATCGAATACGAGTACATACATTGTCTCAGATTTTTCTTCTTAATAGTGGTCACAGAAAGCACTTTCGGTGAGTAAACAACCCTAAATTTGAGAGTTTCGTCTTTCAATTATTTACAAAAGTATATATAACTTTGTAAGTCTTTAAATATCATATTGGTTTGACATTTTGTTATATAATCATAGCACATGTGCATGTTAATAACTTAATACCATATCCTGTAAGATCGAAAAAGGATTTATGCCCACAGTTTTACTTTATTGTTCATTCGCCCATTATATGTTTGAATATTTTTCTACATGCATGGTGGAAATTCTTCTAAAATATATAGTGGGCACAAATCAAAGATTTCTTTTGTGACAATGACATGGTGAATTAGGGTTGGGATCGGTTCGATTCTGTTAAAAACAAAACAAAATAGGAACCGGAACTGATTAAGAATTGTTCGGTTTCGTCTATTTCGTAAGCCAGAATCGTTCATGAACCGAACTTACCAAATACGATTTCAATTTTTTGGTCTATGCAATAGTCACCTTCTAAATAAAACAAATGAAGACGAAGAGGAGGTTATGAGTCGTGGGTGGGTGAGAGAAAAGAGAGAGGAAAGGAAAAAGAAAGAGATGGAGGCATGGAGTAAAGAGAGAGAGAGAAGAAGAGAAGTTGCAGAAGAAGAAAATAAAAAAAATGAAGAAGAAGAAGAGGACATAAAGTCATGGGTAGGTGAGAGAGACAGAGAGAGAGAGAGAGAGAGAGAGAGAGAGAATAATGCTAGAGAAAAGCATAGAAAGAAACTAATTCGGTTTCATTCGGGTTAACAAATATTTTAAATTTCGAAATCGAAACCAAACCAATAAATTCAAGAACCAAACCGAATAACAAAATTTAGTGGCAAAACCAAACCGAACCGACGTCGGTTCCGGTTTGATTTGGGGCTGTTCCTCAGGTCCAAAGTCCCAGCCCTATGGTGAATGCTGGTTCACCATGTCACTGAACAAGGTGAATGCTGGTTCCATATATATATATATATATATATATTTTTTGTGGCAAATGCTGGTTCCAGTTAAGGCCCTCAGTGCACCAGCACACACAACAATAACCCCGAGCTTAAACCCTAGCATTGTGGAAGATGGAGGAGCATTTGAAGACACTTGAGGAGACGACATCTCTTAGAGCATATGCACCTACAAAAGCTAAAATCTAAAGGCTAAACTAAAATTTAGGCTCTAATAATGACATTATTTATCAATATAGACTACTCATCACTTTTGGGTTTCCACCCATAAGGTCTACAGCTAAAATGTATTTCAATTTTTTTTGCACTGTTTGCTTCATCCAGCAACTTCATATGGTACGTTGATGTCATTCATGGGTTCCATGTTTAGGCTGGTTTATAGCCTTGTTCAGTTTAGACTTTTGCTAAGGCTAGCCTATGCATGTTTACCCTAGCTTAAAATGTCCATATTGCAACTCTCATTTAGTAATTTGAGGCTATATATTAGGTTAGACTAGGCTAAAGAAGCCCCACTGCACATGCTCTAAATAGACTTCCAGACTATGAGTAAATGAGTTCTTCCTCTCTAGGCGGCGCTAGCTGGTGACTTAATTATTTAATTCATTTTAACAACTCATGATTAAACTAGTCTTCATGAAGCTTTAATTTCTACATTCAAGGTAACATCGATCTAACCTCAGCTAGGCAGAAAGAGTGACCAACCTTCAGGGCTTTTCGTTTTCTAGCTTTTGTTTTTTGTTACACATACATGCATGTACATAGCCTTTCCTTCCAGGAAACATGTGAGTGCCTTTGAATTATATGTAATGCATCTCTTTCAGGGCATTGGAAAGGTACACATACATGTAGTACTGTTACTAAAGAAAGGTAGTGTAGTGTTATCAGTTTAGCATCTTCCTGATAACATCAATTGTAAATATTTTACAGAATACATGATCCCTAAATAGCGTTCTCAGTTTGGAGTTTTTATTTAATTAGTAACCGATTCGTGATTTGACATATACAAGATGATCGAAAAGACGAAAACTTCTCAATCTTGATTCAATGAGAATTTTTATAACAGTCATTCATTTGATTCTCTTTGGTAGTAGTTCTTTTTTTCCGTAGAATATGTAATTCAACTTTTACCCTAATTCTTCTCGATTAATAGTGTTAAACTGCAAATTAAGAGATAGAACATTAGAACACACATGCATGCAGCTAGCCCTCCTATATCAGTAGTCTTAAATTGCAAGTAAGAGAATAAGAGATCGAGATAGAACACACAGGACTACGTACGTACATAAGCAACTACGTACGTAGAGTCTTATTTAATTAATATTAGAATATTTGTTGTGTAATATACGACATACGGCCAACGTAATACATCCAACCGGGTACATAGGATGTTACTTGGCCTATTCTGCTTCATGCATGCATGCATGTTCTTAATTAGTTGTTGTCGTACCAGAACTGTTTCTGGAGATACTGAACGACTTTGTTGTCAACTTGGAAGGCCTTGGTGAGAACATCAGGGTTGATTGGAGGGTTGGAGCCGAACACTGCATTGGCTATGGTGATGACACCTGGATTCTGGCTGCTAAGACCTGCAATGGCCACGGCGTTGACCTTTCCGATGTTGAACTGGAAGTGAATGAGACCAATTGGGAAGACAAACACATCTCCCTTGTTCAACACTTTAGTGATGAGACGGTTCTCAGGGTTGGATGTGACAAAGCCAACGTAGAGAGTACCTTCCAAGACCACAAGGATTTCCGAGGCGCGAGGGTGGGTGTGGGGAGGGTTTAGGCCGCCATGTGGTGCATAGTCAATGCGAGCCAGGGATATCCCAAGAGTGTTCAGTCCTGGTATTTGCTCTACATTCGCGGGTGTCACGGTGGAACCAACTGGATTTGATGTGTTTTGGATAATCTGGAGCCCGCAAAAGAAGAAATCATCTGCTGTTACATGCTTTGGGTCCTTGCAGAATTTCCCATTCACAAACACTGCATGGATGCATATATGGAACAACATATATATCAGAACATGCCATGCAAAAAAGTAGTGTATTACAGATAACATAAAATTAATTAAACAATCTTAATAGAGATGATAGCTACGAAATTCTTTAATTTATATACAGATATATATAACACAAATATACCAGCATCATAAGCAGATTTGGTGGTGTTAAGTGCTACACAGAAGTCTTGGAGAGGACTAGGGTCAGAGGCAGAGACAAGGTGGAAGGTTGCTAATGCCAAAATGGCAAAAGCAGCACTTGTAGGGAAATGAGCACCTTTCATCATCCTAGTACTTGTATATTTGTATAGAGCTATGCTAGCTGCTTGCTTATGAATTTGAGGTGGATGCAAATCTTACATGGAGCAAATGCCTATTTATAGATTGGAGAGATGGAGAGACATACATCCGAACTGGTCTTGGATTTGCCATGTCCATGGAAGCAGGTAAGAGCTTTGAATAAATAATTAATTCCTAGGTATTTAGAGGCAGGTAAAGACTTGGAATTTTGTACCAACTCTTAAAAGCCAAGCTAATTGACTCTCTCTCTCTCTCTCTCTCTCTCTCTCTCTGCCAGATTTAATGTCTTGCTTAATTTTTTTATAAACAATAAAGAAGGGAATAATCCGTACAAACCTTATTAATTAGGTTCCTTCTGTAAGGTTTCTTTAATTAATATAAAGGTGAGCTAGGAATTTCTATTAAGAATATGTTAATTTATACCGTGAGGAATTAGGTGATCGAGCGAGGTAGAAACAAATTGTACCAAAACGAAGAGAGTTGTTAGAGGTGGCTAATGGGATTAACCATATTAAAAACTTTAGGTAATTAGTACGTAGCCAATGGAAATCGAATGTTCCAATTTTTAGCGATATGGTTCATTCCAATTATGTACCAATTAATATATTGTTGTTCTTGGAATCCAGAAGTAGTTATTCTAGCGTTGCTTCCTCCATACCCCTGCGATCAACCGAGTAGCAAGAAAGCCATGAGAGAAGCTTAGACAATGAAGTAGTTAACCATGAGCAAAACTTATCTCTCGTGAATTTCACAATCTCGTATATGCTTCAAAGCTGTGAAGCTTATCAATCAATTAAATTGGGCTGCGCCCATTGGTTTGTTTGTATATCTTCAGTTTTTAATATGAGAGATTCAATATTTGGCAGGTTTTCTTAGGGGTTTAGTTCGCCTCTAAGTTTATCTATTGGGCAATGAAACTAATAAAGTATATATCTCATGTGTTTATACCTTTTGCCATGAAAGTTATACATTGACTAGGCTGTTGAAGTTTTATACGACTTATCCAAATTAAGTTAGGGGATGTAAAGTTGTAAACTGTACTATTTTTGATTCTGTAAATTGCTATTTTTTTTGGAAACTGAAAGTGGGTAAGAAATAATTGTTTCAGGTTTTAGTGTGAGAGGCTTACAACTTTTGAATTCAGTTTCATATGCTGCTATATTATGAATTTTTCTGGCTTTATTTAGCTATCAAGAAGCCAGACCTCATGTTGAAATTTCGTTTCAACATGTCTATTTTACATATCATGGTCGTTGCACATTTAAGTTTTAATTAGATATATATACACCTAGTTTTATATGTTGACATACCTTTCAAGATGGAATGTACGGCAACCTAAAAAAAAAAATTTCTTTTATGTATATATCCATTTATGTGTCTTCATTTTATGGGACAAGAGTATTTGCATTAGCTTCATTACAGGAGCAAAATACTGAAAGTGGGTAACGTAAATGCATCCAATACACCAAAGTTTCATCAAGATAACCACATGAGAAGTAGCAATACGGAAGCATTATTAACAAGCTATACTGCATAAAGGTCATAATTGATCATGAGTATTTGAATCTGTCAAAACTCGGCTTCTTTATTTCATGCATTGTTATTCAATGTTTTATCAAAGGGTGACTTGTTTTCAGCATTGCTGGAACTTATATGATTTTATGAAGTTTTAAACATATGAGTATCATGCATTACACTTGAACAGGTTAATGGTACTCTGCTGGAAGTAGAGCTTGTGTGTCATACATATGAGCACACATGAGATTGCTTGTGTACTATAATTATATGTCTATTCATTTAAGCAATTGAATATTGTCGATTGGGTTTGAAAAAATTGTCTGTTGTAAGTGGTGAAAATTGGATTTGAATATCGAGATCCATGGATACATTCTTTGATAAATTCATTGGGAATCCTTTTCTCATTTATGACATTTTATCTGCACCCTTCAAAGTTATATATATTGCATAATATTTTTTTTTTTGTTAATGACCAGCTAGTGTGGTTATTTGGACAATCACTTAAATAAGGTTATAGCCGTGGGGATATAATTAAAGGGTTTGGTGGCATGCATTTCTTCTAAAAGGAAGGTATATGTTTTTTAATTTCCGCTGTGCAAATATGTTAGCATGAAAACTGAGTCTCTGTAGTTTCAGATTTCATTTATTTATCGCAAGGAAAGTGTGAAACACAAAACTCAGCCTTGTGGTCTTTTGAACTCTTTAGCTGCGTGTGTTTCTATTTTCGTCTATATGTATCTGACATATACAACTGAAAGAAATTTTGTCATCTTTCTTCTGTTCTTAAAAGGGGGAAGAAGTTTGTTTACTTTTCTTCATAGGGGAAGATAATTCGTCTTCTTTTCTACGGTTCTTAAATAGGGAAAGAAATAATTAGTCAAAAGTCTAATTGATAAATAAGTTCCATGAGTAGTCAATTCTATTTGGTATATATGGTATTGATATTATACATATTGATACTATTTGTTATATCTGAATCAAGTTGAATGATAGGTATGAGCTCGGAACTTGTTCCCCAAACCGGTTAGCATGTTTAAATTTCAAACGGTTGTTTCGAAAAGAAAGTACGTGTAAAACTTATTTACATGATTTTATTGTGGTAGTGTTTTTTTTTGGTTTTGTCTTCACATGATTGCTTATAATAATGGTCATAAGTGAATAGCAAAGCAATAGAAAGGAAATTGTTTTGAATTGTTTTGCTAGCTAGTCTGGTTTGGATTGTATTTGCTGCAATATGTCTAAGACTAAGTGAAGTATGAACTTGCATTATTGTATCATACCACTGTAAACGATCTTTTACGGGATGTCAGTACGTTAATAATGAATCTGTATATGTTTTAGAGATTGAGCTACCGAAATGATCTATTTTGGTGTTGCCCAAGATGCTTCAGTGTTGGTGTCTTAATTATTTTCATATACTACGATAAGACTGCTCTATTATGATGTCTTGGCCGGTGATTTTGAAATAAGAAGTAGTGATACTTTAAGTTTCTTGGCAGTTTGTTTTCCCAGCAAAATAACTTGATGGCATTATATTATTGTTCAATTGGTTGGTAGTAGCTTTTTATCTTCTCAACCTAGAGTAAAGAGGGAAAGCTAGATATCTGCTATATATGAGGTATTTTTGAAAAAAATGCAAAAGTGAACCCTGATGGAGGTATGTTCTTCATGTACCCCTTTATTTACAATTCTAGCTATTGACTTTTGTATAAAGCATAACAGGGAGGCACATAGGATTTATTTTCTATATAAGAATGCTACTCTGGTTGGTTAAATAAGCATTCATTAATTGATTTAAATATTATGACTGTTTTGAATAGTTTTGTGATCACTAAATGCTTATTTTCTCCATGCTTAACTCAATAGTCAATACTTGCATTGTATTATTACTATTATTGTTGTTTGTATATATGTTAAATAACAAGAAAGTACTCCCAATATAATCTTGTGATCCACAAGCAACAAGTTGGTGTTCTCTGAGCTTGTACTCGGATGAGAACCTCAAGAAAATCAACGTATGATCTGTAATTTTCTGGGAATTTTGATGAACATTGTGCACATGCACAGCATCCTTCATTGGAATTCTTAGCAAATTCTATGGTTTAACATGTCATGGAAATTGTGTATTTGTCTTTTAGAATTGTGATTGTTTCTTCCACATAAGGGTTTCATCTCTATGCAATTTTAAATGACAAAATAGCATGCTACAGATTACATGGATACATATTAAGATACTTGAATTATATCTTATGCCATACAGGTATTGTTTAATTCTCGAATAACATGTGTTTGTGTGTTTCTGGGAGTATGTTTTGGTTTGAATTAATGCCATGTCTTCTGCCACACAGATGATGCTGGCATTGTTTAAAGAAACTCTCTATAAGGGGATTAATACAATATGTTTTTATATTGTATTGATTTATTGCTAAGTGTTTGCTAGTTTACTTTTATGTGATTGTTTTGTTTGATAAATTTCCCATACAGCACAGAAAATTTTAGCGTTATCTTTTATAATTAGCAAACATACAGGAAAATTTTCTTATATGTTTCCTTTAGTTTTTATTCATCGAAATTTTCAATCTTTCAAACTTTGGAAATTGAAAAATGGACATTGAGATAGTTTCAGGACTACTAAACTACAAAATAGTCTTGAAGAAATTATAACATGTACCCACTCTTACAGAGCAGAGGACTGCTACTTTGGTAATTTATCTACTTTAGATGCTTAAATTTAGTGAGAGCTTCTATTTTACAACCTTTTTTCATTTATGTTTTCTCCAGACCTATTACTTTAAGATTAATTGTTTCTTGTTTTTTGTAATTGTATTTTTAACAAATGTTTCAGCTATAAAATACATGGCATTGTTATCGTTATTTCCAGAAGCAATTGCTGCAGCTTTATTTTTATTTTGCTTCCGTGTTGTTTTGTTGTAATAGCTATTCTTTAGATTCTATATGAATGGAGTTGTGGATATAGCAACACTAAAGTGAGAAACACCTACAGTACGTGATGATTCATACATGTTCTCATATTATGTGTTTCAGATTTTGATAATCAAAATCCTATGGTTTTGGACCGAGTACTTGATGTAATTCAGTTACAGATATTCTATGGCATCACTCATCAGTACATATACTTTAATTTATGAGCTGTGAAAAATTATCAATGGCTTAAGGCCCAGTTTGGGGCAGCTTAAATTAAAAAATAAGTTGATTATTTATTAAGTTAAGCACCTTGGATTGTTTGGTAAAACAAAATTAAGCAGCTTAATTAAAAATCTCACACTTTCCAATGTAACTTATGCAAGTTGATAATTTGATACTTCTATAAGCAGCTTCTAGCTTTTGTTGTCTTTCACTTTTGACTTTACCTATATTAAAGTTTACCAAACACTTAAACACTACTTTTTGTATTCACAGCACTTTTAAAAGTAAAATATACCAAACACGCAGCTACTTAATTTCACAGCTGATTATTGTCATAGTACAGCTACAACTGCTTTAAAAATAAGTTAAGCTCTACCAAACTGGGCCTAAGAGTGGTGTGCTTTGTTAAAGTACATTTTTCCTTTAGTCTTGCATTGTTTTCTGCAGTCTTGGTTAAGCTAAACTAAGTTTAGAAACATCACTTTTATGTGCGCACTTTAGTTATTATTTGGTTGTCTTTGCTGATCTGATTACTTCATAAATGACTTTTGTCCTAGTGGGAGAATGTAAGAAATTATTTTGGACTACAAGTCATTTACTTTAGAATATGTAATCAATTAGTGAATTAAAGATCAAGTAATATGAATCATGATGGGTTTCTAGTCGGCGATCTAACTAAACTAGACAATAAATCTAAATGATTTACATCCCAGATCTTGGTTAGTGATACAAAAGGCTTCAAATTCTTTACAATGAAAATTATTCAAAGTTGTTTGTAGTTGACCTTGTTAGTTTCATAGCTAAAATGAAGTACAAATTAAAGATTTATGAGTTTTAGAGGAAATGCAATTAACACTGGAGAAATTTTATTCACACATGACTAAATATTAGATACACACCTCATTATTAATACACCACCTATTAACTTTATTGAAACACAATTTATTAGATACACAACCCCAAACTTCTTAAACTACCCTAATTTTAAATACACAACATATTTACTAAATACACATCTCACATCCTTTTTCTAAATACACAGACAACGTCTGTTTCAAAAAAAAAAAAAAAGATGCACGATCTTTGCATACCCATCTTGCATGGATTTCCGTCTCGTTTCAGAGAATTTCCTTTGCATACCCATTTTTGCAGATCAATGGTTGATTCATCTACTTTGCAGACCCAACTAGCCTCTGCATGATTCATTTAGTTTGCAGATCAATCGTTGGGTAGTTTGCAGATCAATCATGTTTCTGCATATTATTCAAGCTATGATTGATCAAGCTAGTTTGCAGATCAATCATTGGGTAGCTAGCTTGAATAATCAACAATTGAATCAAAGAGTTTTTGCAGATCAACGACGATCCCTATTTAAAAATCAGTTCTAACTTTGGAAGTTCATCCATGAGTGTGGGCTGTGTGGCCAACTGTTTCTGATTAGGGCTTTCAATCTTCACCCACGTCGTTCTCGTAGAGGAGAAGAAGATTCTAACGCGGGATTTTGTTTATTTCAACTATGTTTCTTTAGTTTTAATATATAAATGTCTCTTTTGGTAATTTTATGTACCCACAAAGTCTTATGTAAAGTGTAGGAAAAAAGGGGTGTGTATCTAGTATATAGAGGTGTGTGAATAAAATTTTCCTTAACACTGATGAGTGATGAGTGAACAAGATGAAAAGAGAGCTTTTTTTAGATCCGTAAATAAGTTAAAAAATATGGTAGAAAAATTTCTTATGTGGCATTTGCAATTTAATATTAAATTAAATCTAGTAATTAAAAAGTCAAAGGATTAGATTTTATAAAATAAAAGTGATAGGGAGATTTTATTTGCAAGATACCTGATGGTAACTTCTGTGCGGCATTTTTGACTACTTACCATTCACTTTGATCGAGTCTCCTAGCGTAGACGATAGTATAGTATCTCCAGTTGTGGGTTTTCAGAGTTACAATTAATGCTCAGGTACATAGTCAAAAGAACAGAGATTGCAGACTATATATGAGTTACGTAGTCTCGATCTAGGCGGTGCTAATTGGCCGGCCGGTGACTTAATTCATTTTAACAACTCATAATTAAACTAGTCTTCAGTTCCCCATTAAGCTTTTCTACATTCAAGGTAACATCTAACCTCAGCTGGTAGGCAGAAAGTGTGACCAACCTTCAGGGCTTTTCATTTTCTTTTGTTTTTTGTTACACATACATGTACATAGCTAGTCTTTCCTTCCAGGAAGCATGTGAGTGCCTTTAGAATATAATGCAACTCTTTCAGGGCGCACATTGGAAAGGTACTGTAGTGTAACTAATTAAAGAAAGGTAGTGTAGTGTTATCAGTTTAGCAACCTCCTGATAACATTGTGAATATTAGAGCTAAATTCAGTTTACTACCTTATACTCGTGACCCAAAATCAATTCACTCTTTTATCTTCTAATTTTATCTTGATCACCCTTCTACTCTCAATTTTGATCAAATTGGTCTATAAATTTGGATTTGAGAGCATCAGCAGTGGAGACTTATTTTTTGGACTCAAATATGAGTCCAAATTGGCCGTAATTCAAATTTGAGTCTATCGGAATAATGTATAAAATGACTTACTTTTTTGGGTGTCACAGTGGTGCATGACTCATTTTTGGATTCATATTTTAGACTTATACTTTTGGACTCAAATTTGGGTCCCGAATTTGAGTTATCTCTCCACTATGACATATAGATATTGGACCCAAAATCCCCACTTGTTCTCTCATTGATGAATCATAAATTGCTCTCTCCAAAATCCCTCTAAAATTAGTGGCACATGGGGGGATCCACAAATATAGGTCCAAAATTTTTGAGTTCAAATTGGACCTATATTTGGGTCCAACATTTGTGTCTCCGGCAACTATAAGTCTTATTCCCTCCAATTTACTGAGGTGTTTTTGGACCCAAATTATAGGTTTTGGACCCAAATTTGGGTCCCCATTGTGGATGCTCTCATAAATTTGGGTAAGCGTGCTGACGTGGCACAAAGACTTCGCACCAAATTTAGTTGCAGGTCCCACAAGGAGGGCCCCGTTATACCCCTCACATTGTGTTTTTTTTTTTTTGGTTAATTACCCCTCAGTCACTTCAAGCAGGTTTCCTAAAAAAAAAATAACTCGTCGAGCAAATGAGAGAGAGATAGAGAGAGAGAGAGAGAGCGAGAGAGAGAGAGAGAGAGAGCTCGCAGTCCACAAGCCAAGAGACTACATTTTCCCACCGCTTGGTCAAATATTGGTTTTAGCCCTATCTGTGGTCCCCATATGTAAAAATGGCACATAGGTACTGTGTCAAATCAGCACATTGACGGCAAATTTGAACGGCTGGACCAATTTGATGAAAATTGTAGAGTTAAATGGTAATTGTGATGAAATTAAAAGATAAGGGAGTAAATTGATTTTGGGTAAAAAGTATATGGTAGTAAACTTAATTTAGCCATAAATATTATACAAAATACATGATTTGTAAATATATAGAGTTCCCAGTTTGGAGATTTTATCTAGTTACAATTCGTGATCTAACATGTACAAGATAAAAACTCTTCAATCTCGATTCAATGAGAATTTTTATAAAAGCCTTTCATTTGATTCTCATTAAATATTGGTAGTAGTTCTCCTTTTTTTTTTCATAGAATATGTAATTCAACTTTTAGCCTAATATATTTTTCTTGATTTGATAGTGTTAAACTGCGATAATTAAGAGATTTAGAGATAGAACACACAGGACTAATTAATCAAAATTCAATAATCCACTGATCGAGGAAGGGGTACATTACATAAGCAACTACGTACCGTCTTATTTAATTAATATTAGATTATTTGTTGTGTAATATAGGACATATGGCCAACGTAATACATCCAACCAGATACATAGGATGTTACTTGGCCTTTTCTGCCTCATGCATGCATGTTCTAAATTAGTTGTTGTCGTACCAAAACTGTTTCTGGAGTTTCTGAACGACGCTGTTGTCAACTTGGAAGGCCTTGGTGAGAACATCAGGGTTGATGGGAGGGTTGGAGCCGAATACATTATTGGCTACGATGATGAGACCTGGATTCTGGCTGCTAAGACCGGAAAAGGCAACGGCGTTGATGTAACGCCCCAAATTGCACCTCTTCAATTTAAGCACGCTACAGTGCCGCGAATCCTTAAAAATACAAGCTAGATTACTAACTTATACTTTGAAGAATCGCAAGGCATTTATGGGATTTATTTTTAGAACGCGATGCGGAAACATATTTAATTTGAATAGAGGTGAAACAATTGGAAATCGTAAAACGATTTAAATCAAATTTTCAAATTAAATAACCGGATCGAAATATGAGTTCATGAATGAGTTTCACGTGGTAAATTACATTATTGACCATGAACAAGTTAAATGGTCAACAGGTTCCAAAATAAATGAAATGATACAACGTGAATGAATTGATAACTCCGAAACCTGATATTCAATAACGAATATTCGATTATAACAAGTTTGCACACCCAGCTCTATCCATCGCTGTCCCGTTTCCAGTGCACAGTACCTGCATCCAAAACTATTGTAGGGGTGAGCTTTCGTCCTCGCTGCTCAGTAGGGGAATTCACCCCGGCTAGATTTAAAAATCATTAAATATATTTCATTGGTGCCAGTATGTAAAAATACATTGAGGAAAATAGTAAATCATTTCTCAATAACAATTCATGAGAAAATAAATAAATAAGTACCCGGGTAATATATCAAACCTGATGACCGATCAATCTAACCAACTACATCTTTACCGAAGATTAAAATCTTCAACAACTGGTAAAGAGTAGCAAGAGTGTCCATTTAATGCCATACCGCCTAGATCTAGTGCCACACCTCAAAGGATGTCAAACACTATTCCGTCCGTACAGCCCCTCCGGAGGTTTAGGGGATCGAAACCCAAGGAAGTCGCTATGCTCCACTCACTCTCAGGTCATCATATAAAATCAAAGATAATTGAAAACACGCATGGCATATGAAATATCAAATCATTCAATTTCATAAAGAACTCTAGCCATGCATTATTATTTACTCGATATATACGAGAAAATACTAACCGAGAGAGTCCCAAGTTTCCCTACCTGGAATCTCGGAGCTTGTTCTCGTTCATCATGTCAGGCCAACACCACCACCACCACAATTTACGTCTCGGGTTAACTGGAGTCCCTAGTCCGACAATAACCATATTTGGGTGTTATTATAACATTCTTAATTTAATAACACTCAATCAATTCAATCAAGTCCTTTTAGACGACTAATTCCAAATACGAAACTCATATTCTTATCGAGTGTTATTCCCATAATTACTATGGACACCCAATTCCTGTTTTAGTACATCTCCCATTCGTACGATGAACCGTTTGAACTAAATTTCGACAACTTCTCAACTCTTCCATACTAATTCAAAACAACTTAACACAACCTGTTCCAAATTTGATATAAAGGAACTCATATCAATTTCTCAATTCGTTATAACTTTAGCACAATAGTTCTGTTAAGGCACCTTGTCAAAACCTCATGCTAATCACAATCCTCAGTGACTACTGGCGTACATTAGATTCAAAATCAATAACCAAACACCAAAATCACAACAACTGTATCGATTCATAACCACAGCTTATTCGAACTTACAATTATACCAGGTCAAACTAAGTTCGAACTTATACCTGAGTATGAATTGAACTTTCGATGAAACCCAAACAAACATGAACTGCCAGCCTCTTCACTCACCAAGGCCCAATAGCCTCAAGACTTCTTCCAACTTCCTAGAATCCAATTTCGAGTAAAACTGAACATTAACAAGGCCGGAAAAACAAAAAGGGACAACTGGAATTGCCGCCGTGCACGGTGAACCCGTGATGACAGAACAACACCTAAAAACCCAAACTTCCATAATTCGATCAAAAGGGAAAACCAAGACTAGGAAACTGTAGAGCTCGAAGAGCTGATTGATTTTGTTACCTGGTTCGAACCAATCGATGAACAGAATCGCCGGAAATCGTCAAAATCCGTCAGAGCTGCTGAAACTTCTCTCAATCGATTCTCTTTCGTCAGTTGACGATTTGACCAGCCAGGACCACCAACGAACTCTCCCCTACAAGGCGAAACTATTGGCACCGGTTTCACCTGCCGTCGATGCCGGAATCGGAAAATCCGATCGGCACAGTTGGAACTTCCTTCCTTCGTTTTTCTCTCTACAGACCTCTATTTGACAAGATACAGGTACAGATGAACTCAGATAAACGTGATGAAGCTTTTGGTATTAGTTTCACGCCGTGAAACTGGCCGGAGAAAGGATTTGGGTTAGCCGGTGACACGGTGAGGAGGAGAAGAGACCAGCGCGGGAGTTCTTGAGGTTTCCAGAACTGATCCTTGGATAATTATACTCTTCCTTAATGAGTTTCAACGGCCTAGATCAAACGGTGAGTTGATCTACGGTCCAGATTACTCCAACCCATTTTCCAATTTTCTTAAAACAATTTCCTTAATTCCCAAACTTCCGAAAATCAAAACAAATGGTTCGGGTCTCCGAAAAATACCTCGAAAATTCCCACGAACTCGTCGTGACGTGTACTTCATTCTCGAGTCTTCAAATCGAAGTTACGACTAAAAAAAAATTTCTGAAAAATTCTCGAAGCTCTTTGATAATTACCGAGATTACGAATTTAATCCCGATTAATTCCAAATCAATTCTATTAATTTTTCCGGGGTCTCACAGTTGACTTTTCCGATGTTGAACTGGAAGTGAATGAGACCAATTGGGAAGACAAACACATCCCCCTTGTTCAACACTTTGGTAATGAGGCGGTTCTCAGGGTTGGATGTGACGAAGCCAACGTAGAGAGTACCTTCCAAGACCACGAGGATTTCTGTGGCGCGAGGGTGGGTGTGGGGAGGGTTTAGGCCGCCATTTGGTGCAAAGTCTATGCGAGCCAGGGATATCCCAAGAGTGTTCAGTCCTAGTAATTGATCCACAGTCACGGGTGTCACCTTGGAACCAACTGGATTTGATGTGTCTGCGGTATTCTGGAGCCCGTAATAGAAGAAATCATCTGCTGTTACACGCTTTGGGTCCTTGCAGACTTTCCCATTCACAAACACTGCATGGATGCATATATGGAACAACATATATATCAGAGCATGCCATGCATAAAAGTAGTGTATTATAGATAACATAAAATTAATTAAACAATCTTAATAGAGATGATAGCTACGAAATTCTTTAATTTAATTATATACAGATATATTTATATAACATAGTATATACCAGCATCATAACCAGATTGGGTGGTGTTAAGAGCTACACAGAAGTCTTGGAGAGGACTAGGGTCAGAGGCAGAGACAAGGTGGAAGGTTGCCAATGCCAAAATGGCAAAAGCAGCACTTGTAGGGAAATGAGCACCTTTCATCATCCTAGTACTTGTATATTTGTATCCTAGTACTTGTATATTTGTATAGAGCTATGCTAGCTGCTTGCTTATGAATTTGAGGTGGATGCAAATCTTACATGGAGGAAATGCCTATTTATAGATTGGAGAGATGGAGAGACATACATCGGAACTGGTCTTGGATTTGCCATGTCCATGTAAGCAGGTAAGAACTTTGAATAATTCATTAATTCCTTAATTGGTATTTAGAAGCAGGTAAAGACTTGGAATTTTGTACCAACTCTTAAGAGACAAGCTAATTGACTCTCTCTCTGCCAGATTTAATGTCTTGCTTAATTTTTTTATAAACAATAACAAAGGGAATAATCCTTTTAAACCTTAATTATTAGGTTCCTTCTGTAAGATTTGTTTAATTACTATAAAGGTGAGCTAGGAATTTCTATTAAGAATATGTTAATTTATACCATGGGGAAGGTGATCGAGGTAGTAACAAATTGTACCAAAACGAAGAGAGTTGTTGTAGGTGGCTAATGGGATTAACCACATTAAAAACTTTAGGTAAGTACGTAACCAATGGAATCGAATGTTCCAATTTTTAGCGATATTGTTCATTCCAATTCTGTACCAATTAAAGAGAAGAATAATATTTTAATTGATTACGTACTAATTAATCAACATTGGATAACTAGACAGGCCTGGATTAATCAATAAAGGGATAACTGGACATGCCTGGATTGATCAGTAAAGGGCATCTCGAATGGTTGGACTCAAAACCCATATTTGAGTTTCCAAATGAGTACTCTTCTTATAGGTTTGACACCATCTCCAATGGTTGGGTGTCAAACCTATATGTTTATATTAATATATTTTTATTATCTTCTTTCTCTTCTCTTTCCCTTTTTTCCCTTCTCTTTCTTCCACATGCACTTGGGCCTAGTCGAAAAATTAAAGGTTTGACACCCAACCATTGGAGATGGTGTCAAACTTATATGAAGAGTGTTCATTTGGAGACTCAAATATAGGTTTCGAGTTTGGGTTTGAGTTTGGGTTCGTCCAGTCTAAAACTGAGTTTGAGACTTGGGATAGATTTGAGTCCATGCAAATCCGAGTTTGGGTCTAAAAAAAATCACCATTGGAGATGAAAAAACCCATAAGGGGACCTATATATAGGTATGACTGCATACCATTGGAGATGCCCTAATGTTGACAAGCTACTCACCGGTCAAAGTCACTCTCTCGTGTCATGAATTTCCACAAATTCACTTGCACCCGAGAAGAAATTAACTTCAATTTAAGACTTTTTTGCCTTTTATCATTAACAAGACGTCACTGTATGTATTGCAGAGGCATCAACAATGATGCAACAATCCAAGCCCTCAAACGCTTGATCCAGACGCACAAGCATTCGATGGTTTGTTTTTGTGCGATCTAGACCAATAATTTTCACGACAGCGATGTCCTTGCCTTTATTGACGGTTAGGGTATCCGAACTTGAGATTTTGAGACCTGAAGCTAACTCTAAAAGTTGTGCCAGCAAATCTTAACTTGCATACAAAATTTTGACTTATATATATATATATATTAAACTAGTCTTCATTTCCCCATTAAGCTTTTCTACATTCAAGGTAACATCTAACCTCAGCTGGTAGGCAAAAAGAATGACCAACCTTTAGAGCTTTTCATTTTCTTTTGTTTTTTGTTACACATACATGCTTAAAGGTAGCCTTTCCTTCCTGGAAGCATGTGAGTGCCTTTAGAATATAATGCAACTCTTTCAGGGCATTGTTGTGTTACTAATTAAAGAAATGTAGTGTAGCGTTATCAGTTTAGCACTCTCCTGTTAACATTGTAAATATTAGGGCTAAATTCAATTTATTATTTTATACTCTTGACCCAAATTCAATTTACTTCTTTATCTTCTAATTTCATCCTAATCACCATTATACTCTCAAGACCCCCAAACCTTTTCCCACTGTTTGGTCAAATGTTGGTTTCAGACCTTTTCCCACGGATTCGTGATCTGACATGTACAAAATGAAATCTTCTCAATCTTGATTCAATGAGAATTTTTATAAAAGTCTTTCATTTGATTCTCTTTAAATATTGGTAGTAGTTCTCTTTTTTTTTTTTTTTCGTAAAATATGTAATTCAACTTTTAGCCTAATGTATTCTTCTTGATCAATAGTGTTAAACTGCAATAATTAAGAGATTAGCGATAGACCACACAGGACAAATTAATCAAAATTCAATAATCCACTGATCGAGGAAGGGGTGCATTACATAAGCAACTAAGTACCGTCTTATTTAATTAATATTAGATTATTTGTTGTGTAATTATGACATATGGCCAACGTAATACATCCAACCGGGTACATAGGATGTTACTTGGCCTATTCTGCTTCATGCATGCATGCTCTTAATTAGTGTTGTCGTACCAGAACTGTTTCTGGAGATACTGAACGACGCTGTTGTCAACTTGGAAGGCCTTGGTGAGAACATCAGGGTTGATTGGAGGGTTGGAGCCGAACACTGCTTTGGCTATGGTGATGACACCTGGATTCTGGCTGCTAAGACTGGCAATGGCCACAGCGTTGACCTTTCCGATGTTGAACTGGAAGTGAATGAGACCAATTGGGAAGACAAACACATCTCCCTTGTTCAACACTTTGGTGATGAGGCGGTTCTCAGGGTTGGATGTGACAAAGCCAACGTAGAGAGTACCTTCCAAGACAACGAGGATTTCTGTGGCGCGAGGGTGGGTGTGGGGAGGGTTTAGGCCGCCATTTGGTGCAAAGTCTATGCGAGCCAGGGATATCCCAAGAGTGTTCAGTCCTGGTATTTTATCCACATTCGCGAGTGTCACATTGGAACCAACTGGATTTGATGTGTCTCCCATGTTCTGGAACCCGTAAAAGAAGAAATCATCTGCAGTTGCAAGCTTTGGGTCCTTGCAGAATTTCCCATTCACAAACACTGCAAGGATGCATATATGGAACAAGTGAACAACATATATACAGAGCATGCCATGCATAAAAGTAGTGTATTATAGATAACATAAAATTAATTATACAATCTTAATAGAGATGATAGCTACGAAATTCTTTAATTTATATACAGATATATATAACATAGTATATACCAGCATCATAAGCAGACTGGGTGGTGTTAAGTGCTACACAGAAGTCTTGGAGAGAACTAGGGTCAGAGGCAGCGACAAGGTGGAAGGTTGCTAATGCCAAAATGGCAAAAGCAGCACTTGTAGGGAAATGAGCACCTTTCATCATCCTAGTACTTGTATATTTGTATAGAGCTATGCTAGCTGCTTGCTTATGAATTTGAGGTGGATGCAAATCTTACATAGAGGAAATGCCTATTTATAGATTGGAGAGATGGAGAGACATACATCTGAACTGGTCTTGCATTTGCCATGTCCATGGAAGCAGGTAAGAACTTTGAATAAATCATTAATTCCTTAATTGGTATTTAGAAGCAGGTAAAGACTTGGAATTTTGTACCAACTATTAAGAGACAAGCTAATTAATTGACTCTCTCTCTGCCAGATTTAATGTCTTTGCTTAATTTTTTTATAAACAATAACAAAGGGAATAATCCTTTTAAACCTTAATTATTAGGTTCCTTCTATAAGATTTGTTTAATTACTATAAAGGTGAGCTAGTAATTTCTATTAAGAATATGTTAATTTATACCATATATGAGGAAGGTGATCGAGGTAGAAACAAATTGTACCAAAACGAAGAGAGTTGTTAGCGGTGGCTAATGGGATTAACCATATTAAAAACTTTAGGTAATTAGTACGTAACAATGGAAATCGAGTGTTCCAATTTTTACCGATATGGTTCATTCTGATTCTTTACCAATTAATTAAAGAGAAGAATAACATATATATTAATTGATTACGTACTAATTAATCAACGTTGGATAACAGGATAGACCTGGATTCATTAGTAATATATGTTGACAAGTCATTCACAGCCAGCCAAAGTCACTCTCTCGTGTCATGCATCTCCACAAAATCACCTGTACCCGAGAAGAAATTAACTTCAAATTAAGACTTTTTGGCCTTTTAGCATCAACAAGATGTCACTGCATGTAGTTATTTCCGAGGCATCAACAATCCAAGCCCTCAAACGCTTGATCCAGAAGCACAAGCGTTCGATGTTTTTTTTGTGCGAGCTAGACCAATAATATCGGACATGCGCGCTGTGTGATGGAGTTTCAGGGCGCTGGATGTAACAAAAGTGATCGATGGAAACCTGCAGGTTATGGTGGAGGTGACAACTTTTGCCCTTTTCCAGTCTGTACTGCTGCTTTTACATAATGATGCATTTTAAATTAATATTAGTTACCATTTATGGTTGAAGTTAACCGAAATTTGATTTTTCTTTGTCACTTCTGTAGTTCTGTACTTCTGTTTCATCATCTTTGTTATTTTGTTGAAAATTTTTTACAGGTAGAGAACTTAGCCCTTAGTTCACCACGCCATTGCTGCTGTGTCTCTTGGTCCAGATATCCGAGGTAGATTATGATTATTCTTGTGAAGTTCATTACACATGTAATGCTTACATTCTCTGTCTCTGTTTATAATAATAGTACCTCTAATAAAGGTAAGAACTGTCCTCTTTTTCGGTCAATATTCAATTTTATATGTAACTCTCTTGCGGATTGCATATTTAAATAAAGATCTAGAACCTGATTAGAAAAAAGAAAGATAGTCAAAAAGCATGCAATTTTGAGTCCTATATATAAAGTTGGACAAAGTCAGGTCCAGACTTAAGATTAGGAGACCTAAATAAGCTAACACTAAAAGTTGTGTGATCAAATCTTAACTTGCATAAAAAATTGTCTTATATATGATAGTGACTATGCAATAGACATAGACAAACATGATGAAAAATAAAAATTATATATGCAGACTCCAAAGCCATATGTCTAACCCTAGATATCAAGATTCAAAAATAATATTGCAAATACTAGAAAACGATTCGCAAATGCTTTTCAATTCAAAATAATAGAAAAGGGATTAATTGAATCAATTAAGGACAAAAAATTATATGAATATCGGATTGAATAAAATTGCATAAAATTTAATTACATAATTGAGAATTGACTTGTTATACAATAATACAATAATTGAGTAAAAGACCAAACATAAAGAATAATATATTGAATTCACAGTAGTTAAATTCATTCAATTACCTCTAAGAAAGAGTGAAAGACTAAGAGAGGAAAGCGAAAGGGAATTCAGAGGAGAGACTGCGTAAAAGATGAGAGATTTTCTGACTTTTTTCTTTGTAAAGTTCTAACCTTTATATACTCACATACATTGTCATCCTTTAAGGAATGCCACCAATATCACATATAGTTCGCAAATGCTGATTTATCAAATTAAAAATACTGTTTAATTTATAACACAAATGCGAACCAATATTCACATCTAAAACATTATGAGATTCACTCACCTCTCTTTCCCTATCTGTCTGCAAAAATACCCGTAAATCGACAAAATTGAGCGAAGTGTTGCACGGCTCCGAAATTACCTATGAACATGCAAATTCCTACTTAGCATATCATAGTCGACAAAATTAACAAAAAAAATTACTCTGTAATCGACTTAACGTGTAGCCGACATGTAAATCGAGATTTTAACGTGCGCTTGCATGAAAATCGAGACATTTATCAATCGAGACAACATCTTAATATCTCCGGATCACTCCAACTAATCTTCGGACGTCCCCAGGACTCTCTAAACCCTAAAGAAATCCTACTAGATTATTGATCGACAAAAAAGAAAAAGTCTTTTTACACTAATTAAAAAGAAAAAGAAGTTTTATTTTATTTGGGCTTCTATTGGAAATTGGGCTTATTTTGACATTATTTAATAATTAATATATACTGGTAGGGATTCACACATAGTGTGTGGAGAAGTTTATTCATAGATTAGTCACCCACTACCTTTTATTTTATTTCTATTTTGTGAATTGACTATAGTGTCCTTATTATTATTATTTTTAAAGAAGCAAATTTTATTGAAAACTTATATACGATTAAAATTTGGAGCATGAACAAATCATTCAGAATGAGTGACCATATCAAAACTAAAGCTAGTCGATCTATGAGCTACAGAGTTTGCGAAGGTAATACTGTAGCTGACAAGTTGGCTAACTATGGGGCTTTGAATGAAGGTTCAGTTTGGTGGTGGTCAATGCCTGCTTTCCTCAATGCGACATACGGTCGTGATTTGGTGCCAATGATATCATATCGCTTCTCCTAGTGCCTAGCTTATTCTTGTTCCTTCTGTCTCATTGTATTTTTGTTTTTTGTCATCTGGGATCTTGGGATTTTGTTCCCTGGTTTTTTGTGCTAGATAACTTGGTTTCGCTTTTTGTTCTTGGGTTTGGTTTTGGCATAGTCCCCCATTCCCTCTTGTGCCTTATCCTTCTTAAATAAAAATTTATCTTTATCTAAAAAAAAATGAGCTACAGAGTTTGAAGTCCTATAGGAATGGGTGAGGGAAATAGTTGGAGAAGCAGAGAGTAACTCCTTATTGATATCCTCTATAAGACTATAACATTGCCCAAAGGAGACAAATCCTCCCCAGCAGAAGTTAAAGCTTGGACCGCTAGCAAACAGTCACTATTAATCATAGCCTGAGATAGCTCCATGGCCTGAATGAGTAGAAGACCCTCCTTAAAAGCCAAGACCCTCCTTAATCATAGTGTCCCTATTAATTAATTATGTTTCGAAGTTTTTATATATTTGAGGACTATATCAGTAAAAAAAAAATTAGTTATGGTGAACAAACCCTCTCCTCTTAATAATAGAATACATTGAGCAAACCCTCTCCTCTTAATAATCGAATAGATTATTAAGAGGAGAGGGTTTGCTCACCTTATATAAGGGTATAATAAGTCTCCAGGCCTGACGGGATGCCTCTTCAGTTTTTTCAACCGTACGTATTGGACTACTGTTGGACTGCTGTTAGAAATTATAGATTTCAACATTAATTGGCCAAGTGATTAATTAAAAAGGGTGCCTTTTCATGTGATCACTAGATCAGGAGATTTTCGGTACCAAGAATTCATGTTTTTCGTATTTTTCATATATGTGCATGTGTGTGTAAGTATCCAGCTTTTAGCTATGTGGTGATCCTATGGAACTTTACTTCGACCTGTACTTTCATATGGTCTTATTTTGTTCCCTCCGTTTCAGGATAAAGGAGCTGGTTAGAGGTGTTGGACATTCACATTCAAAAGTATATGGCGATCCAACAAAACTAGACTATAAATCTAAATGATCTACATCCCAGATCTTGGTTAGTGATACAAAAGGCTTCAGATTCTTTACAAAGAAAATTAATCAAAGTTGTTTGTAATTGACTTTGTTAGTTTCATAGCTAAAATGAAGTACAAATTAAAGATTTATGAGTTTTAGAGGAAATGCAATTAACACTGATGAGTGAACAGGACGAAAAGAGAGCTTTTTTGAGATCCTTAAATTTACAAATAGTATGCAACTTTCAATCAAATTGTCATCTAATTTTCAGTGGCATGGTATTCTATATATTATTTACAAGATACCTGATGGTAACTTCCGTGCGGCATTTTCGACTACTTATCATTCACTTTGATCGAGTCTCCTAGTGTGGACGATTGTATAGTATCTTCAGTTGTGGGTCTTTAGAGTTACAATACTCAGGTACGTAGTCAATAGTACAGAGATTGCATACTATATATGAGTTTTTCCTCTTGATCTAGGTGGCGCTAGTTGGCCGGCCGGTGACTTAATTCATTTTAACAACTCATAATTAAACTAGTCTTCAGTTCCCCATTAAGTTTTTCTACATCCAAGGTAGAGGTGGCAAACGGGCCGGGCCGGCCATTCAATCGGGCTATGGGCCGTGCTCGGGCTGGCCCGTGTCGGCCCATTGCTTATCGGGCCCGGGCTCGGGCCGGCCCATAGACTCAAACATTAGGGCCGGCCCGGCCCACGGCCCATGTCTATAGTGTGCTGGGCCGTGCTCGTGCCGGGCCAATAACGGGCTCGGGCCTGGCCGGGCTTGGGCCGTAAGAAAACGAAAACTAGTTTTTTTTTTTTTTTTTTTCAATAAAAACGAAAAGTAGTTCTACTTTGAGATAAAATTAATACAATAAACATAAATACTACACAAAATTCATACAAACAATGCTTGTTGTTCATAATTATATATATATATAATTAAAATTATATATATTTATGTATATATAATATATACATATATAATTATATATAATATATACATATATAATTATATATATATATATATATCCACGCCTCATGAACGGGCCGGGCTCGGGCCGGGCCGGGCTTTTGGGCCAATATTTCTCAGCCCGGCCCGGCCCGTTAAATTAACGTGCCGGGCTCGGGCCGGCCTATAACGGGCTCGGACCGGGCCGTGCCGCTTCTTAACGTGCCGGGCTCGGGCTCGGCTCGGGCCTAGCGGCCCATTTGCCACCTCTAATCCAAGGTAACATCTAACCTCAACTGGTAGGCAAAAAGAATGACCAACCTTTAGAGCTTTTCATTTTCTTTTGTTTTATTTGTTACACATACATGTTCATAGCTAGCCTTTCCTTCCAGGAAGATGTGTGTGCCTTTAGAATATAATGCAACTCTTTCAGGGCATTGGGAAGGTATTGTAGTGTTACTAATTAAAGAAAGTAGTGTAGTGTTATCAGTTTAGCAGCCTCCTGATAACATTGTAAATATTAGGGCTAAATTCAATTTATTATTTTATATTCTTGACCCAAAATCAATTTACTTCTTTATCTTCTAATTTCATCCTAATCACCATTATACTCTCAAGTTTGATCAAATTGGTCCACAAATTTGAATTCCGTCCTAATTTGGCATTAGTGTGCTGACGTGGCACCCAGACTCTGCGCCAAATTTAGATGTGGGTTCTCACTTTGTTTTTTGTTTTTTTGGCTAATTACCCCTCAGCCACTTCAAGCAGGATTCCTAAAAAAGAAAAAAAAGAAAAAACAACTCATCGAGTAGATATGAGAGAGAGAGAGAGAGAGAGAGAGAGAGAGAGAGAGAGAGAGAGAGAGAGAGAGAGAGAGAGAGAGAGAGAGAGAGAGAGAGAGAGAGAGAGAGAGAGAGAGAGAGAGAGAGAGAGAGAGAGAGAGAGAGAGAGACAGACAGAGAGACAGAGACAGAGAGACAGAGAGACAGAGAGCTCGCATTCCACAGGCCAAGAGACCCAAACCTATTCCCACTGTTTGGTCAAATGTTGGTTTCAGCCCTAACCGTGGTCTCCATATGTAAAAATGGATCGTAGGTACTGTGCCAAATCAGCACATTGACAACCAATTTGAACGGTTGGACCAGTTTGATGAAAATTGTAGAGTTAAAGGGTAATGTTAAAAGATAAGGGAGTGAATTGATTTTGGATCAAGAGCATAAGGTAGTAAACTTAATTTAGCCCTAAATATTATACATGATACATGATATGTAAATATATAGAGTTCTCAGTTTGGAGATTTTATCTAGTTACTGATTCGTGATCTCACATGTACAAGATGAAAACTTCTCAATCTCGATTCAATGAGAATTTTTATAAAAGCCTTTCATTTGATTCTCTTTAAATATTGGTAGTAGTTCTTTTTTTTTTTTCTTCGTAGAATATGTAATTCAACTTTTAGCCTAATATATTCTTCTTGATCAATAGTGTTAAACTGCGATAATTAAGAGATTTAGAGATAGAACACACAGGACTAATCAAATTCCAATAATCCACTGATAAAGGAAGAGGTACATTACATAAGCAACTACGTACCATCTTATTTAATTAATATTAGATTATTTGTTGTGTAATATAGGATGTTGTGTAATATTAGATTATTTGCGATAATTAATATGGCCAACGTAATACATCCAACCATGCAGATACATAAGATGTTACTTGGCCTTTTCTGCTTCTTGCATGCATGTTCTTAATTAGTTGTTGTTGTACCAGAACTGTTTCTGGAGATTCTGAACGACGTTGTTGTCAACTTGGAAGGCCTTGGTGAGAACATCAGGGTTGATTGGAGGTTTGGAGCCGAACACATTATTGGCTACGATGATGAGACCTGGATTCTGGCTGCTAAGACCTGAAATGGCCACGGCATTGACCTTTCCGATGTTGAACTGGAAGTGAATGAGACCAATTGGGAAGACAAACACATCTCCCTTGTTTAACACTTTGGTGATGAGGCGGTTCTCAGGGTTGGATGTGACGAAGCCAACGTAGAGAGTACCTTCCAAGACCACGAGGATTTCTGTGGCGCGAGGGTGGGTGTGGGGAGGGTTTAGGCCGCCATTTGGTGCAAAGTCTATGCGAGCCAGGGATATCCCAAGAGTGTTCAGTCCTAGTATTTGATCAACAGTCACGGGTGTCACCTTGGAACCAGCTGGATTTGATGTGTCTGCGGTATTCTGGAGCCCGTAATAGAAGAAATCATCTGCTGTTACACGCTTTGGGTCCTTGCAGACTTTCCCATTCACAAACACTGCATGGATGCATATATGGAACAACATAGATATATTAGAACATGCCATGCAAAAAAGTAGTGTATTACAGATAACATAAAATTAATTAAACAATCTTAATAGAGATGATAGCTACGAAATTCTTTAATTTAATTATATACAGATATATATAACACAGTATATACCAGCATCATAACCAGATTGGGTGGTGTTAAGTGCTACACAGAAGTCTTGGAGAGGACTAGGGTCAGAGGCAGAGACAAGGTGGAGGGTTGCTAATGCCAAAATGGCAAAAGCTGCACTTGTAGGGAAATGAGCACCTTTCATCATCCTAGTACTTGTATATTTGTATAGAGCTATGCTAGCTGCTTGCTTACGAATTTGAGGTGGATGCAAATCTTACATGGAGCAAATGCCTATTTATAGATTGGAGAGATGGAGAGACATACATCTGAACTGGTCTTGGATTTGCCGTGTCCATGGAAGCAGGTAAGAACTTTGAATAAATCATTAATTCCTTAATTGGTATTTAGAAGCAGGTAAAGACTTGGAATTTTGTACCGACTCTTAAGAGACAAGCTAATTGACTCTCTCTCTGCCAGATTTAATGTCTTGCTTAATTTTTTTATAAACAATAACAAAGGGAATAATCCTTTTAAACCTTAATTATTAGGTTCCTTCTGTAAGATTTGTTTAATTACTATAAAGGTGAGCTACGAATTTCTATTAAGAATATGTTAATTTATACCATGAGGAAGGTGATCGATGTAGAAACAAACTGTACCAAAACGAAGAGAGTTGTTACAGGTGGCTAATGGGATTAACCATATTAAAAACTTTAGGTAAGTACGTAAAGTTTAATTAATGTTAACATATTAACCATATTAACCATATCAATTAACGTTCCAATTTTTAGCGACATGGTTCATTCCAATTCTGTACCATTTCAAGAGAAGAATAATATATTAATTGATTACGTACTAATTAATCAACATTGGATAACTGGATAGATGATCAGTAATGTTGACAAGCTACTCACAGCCACTCTGTCGTGTCATGCATATTTCCACAAATTAACCTGCACCCGAGAAGAAATTAACTTCAAATTAAGACTTTTTTGCCTTTTAGCATTAACAGTGACTCTCTCGTAACCAAAACGTCACTGTACAGAGGCTTCAACAATCAGGCAACAATCCAAGCCCTCAAAAGCTTGATCCAGAAGCACAAGTATTCGATGGTTTTTTTGTGCGAGCTAGCTAGACCAATAATATTCACGACAGTAATGTCTACAATAGCCTTTGCCGACAGTTAGGGTATTCGAACTCAGAAGCAATGCTTAGCCTAGGGCAGTCTGGCGGCCTAGCATTATTTTGGACAGAGGATCTTAATGTAATATTTCGATCTAAGTCGCAACATCACATTAATTGGTGTACATATTGGTTGATACTGCTAACCCTAGTTTGCTATCATGGAGATTTACAGGCTTTAATGGCCTTTCCACTCGATTAGAGAGGTACCGTTCTTGATCTCCGAGCTCAAAGATCTTTTTGATAAGCACTCTCTTCCTTGGGTCGTCATGGGGGATTTCAATGAACTTCTTTACGCACATGAGAAGATGGGTGGACGGAGACAGAGCCGGATTTAAGATTTTGAGACCTGAAGCTAACACTAAAAGTTGTGTCATCAAATCTTAACTTGCATAAAAAATTGTCTTATATATGATAGTGAGTATGCAATAGACATAGACAAACATGATGAAAAATAAAAATTATATACTCCAAAGCCATATGGCCCTTGATATCTAGATTCAAGAATAATATTGCAAATAATAGAAAACGATTGGCAAATGCTTTTCAATTCAAAATAATAGAAAAGGGATTAATTGAATCAATTATGGACAAAAAATTATATGAATATTGGATTGAATAAAATTGCATAAAATTCGAATACATAATTGAGAATTGACTCTTATACAATAGGGATATTTAGATTTGTATCCCTATCACTTTAATTTGATTAGATATAGTCCCTTGACTTTGAAATTATTAGATTAATTTATTAGTCCAATATTAAATTGCTAATGCCACATAGGATATTTTTTTGCCATATTTTTTTGCCATATTTTTTTAACTATTTACAAATCTGCCAAAATCAATAAACATTTAATACTCATCAACTTTCAATTCAAACTCCTATAATTAAGACTACATTTCAAATTGTCATTATTTTCGAATAGTAAACTATAGAAAACCCCATGACATCTCTTCATTTTTCTCTAAAGCCCACAAGCTTTCAATTCATGCATATAAGTAATTTTTTTTACTCATAAGGACAAGTTGTTTACAAGCTGACATGTGGTAAGTGCTAAATTACTTTTTTGTCCTCTTTTAAGCTTTGATTTTGAAATTCAAAGTGTGTATTAACAAAACAAAAAAAATTCAAAGTGTGTGTCGCTAGATAACCGTGCAGTAGCAGAAATGGTAGTATATTTCATCATGCAGTAGCAGCCGTCATTTTAGAGACGAATGCAGTAGCAGCCGTCATTTTAGAGACGAATGCAATTGCAGACCGGATACAATAGCATATGTCAGGACGAATGCAGTAGCAATCATCATTTTAGAGATGAATGCAGTAGCGGGGCGAATACAATAGCATATGTCAGGACTAATGCAGTAGCAGGAGTTGTGAGGACGTAGTAGCAGGGGCTCGTACTGCTTTTGGTGTCCTTTCCTTTTGCAGTAGTTCACAATTCATTATCTAACAAAAGTTCATAATTTATTCTCTAACAAAAACATTTACAGTGCATATTCATAAGCATTTCATGATTCAAACATTAAAGAACATTGCTCCTAATATAATTCAGCAAAACAAATACAACTTGAAACCATCCTTTGGCTACAGAAGAGAAATTGAAATGAAACTACTGCCTCATGAGAAACCAGCAAAAATGCTCACATAACAACCTTACTTCTCAGAAGAGTTATGGCCCTTCTTCTTCCCGAATCCAACAATTGCAAAACGCAACACAAATTGAGCTCAGTATCACTCAAATTGCCATCTTTTAATTTGTTCGTTCACAAGAAATTTTTCATCCAATTAAAACTATCAATATCAATATCACATTTACAAAACATAAATCCAATGACTTGAACTGAAATATCACATTTACAATACACATTTTGATGCATTAGCAGTTATTCAAAATAAACTACATTAACCCAACGTTTCTCATCCATGTATTAGTATCTGCAAAATTCATATATAAAACAAAAGAAAAGTAAGGTAATCATAACAGAGTGAAAAAAGATTACTAGGAAAGAACTAGACCTAAGAGAAGTAGACTATTACATTGGAAAATCTATGCACTGTTCATCCCTTATTCATTAAAAAAAAAAAGAGGTTGCCAAACAAAAAAAAAAATGCATTCGTAACAACTCCAAGCATTTCTATTTTGCGCAGAGAAGCATAAGTTTGAGCCTCTAAAACAAAAAAAAGAGCTAGATAGACATAAGCACAACAATAAGAAGCTAAAAAACAAAATCCCTAAAATAAAAAGAAGGAAAAACCAGTTAGGTACCTGCTCTGAGACACGTCATAGATTTGAGCCTTGATAGCCATGAGCAGCGGCTTCTTGGGATCGGAGCCGTCATATTACTTCAACTCCTCCAAGGTGGCCTCGCTGAGCTGGACGGGAGGTCACCTTGGAGGCGAGGAGCTTGAAATTGAAAATGGAGGCGAGCAGGGGGGATCTACTATAGGGGCTACTGGGGGTATAGCCCCCCCCCCCCCCCCCCCCCCCAAAAAAAAAGAAAAAAAAAAAAGAAGGGCTAGTCAGTCTCTCACTCTTTCCCCGTCCTCACACACACCTCCAGCCCCCCACTCAGGGGCGGATCTACACTATGGGCTACATGTGCTATAACACCACCCCCCCCCAAAAAAAAATTTGGTAATACATTAATTAGTATAGGGCTATTAGTGTATTAGCCCCCTAGAAAAAAAGAAAAACAAGAAAAAAGGGTTAGTCTCTCCCCCCTCCTCGCTCCCTCACGCCTCCAGTCCCTCTAATAGCCAACCCCACCCCCCCCCCCCAAAAAAAAAAAAAAAAAAAAAGGTTCCTCTCCTCACTCCCTCACGCCTCCAAGCTTCAGTCTCTCTATCCCTCCTTGAGTCTGGTCAGTGGGCAGTGGTCCTTGTTCTTCTTCCTTCAATCCTCCCCTCAAGATCATTCAATCAATTCCTCAAGACCTCAATCCGATGAATGTTTTTATGAAGTTTGCTCAATGGCCCAAATAAATTTTTTTTTGCCTCACGACAAAAAATTTGACCTTATAGAAGTTAGCCCCCCTATTTTCGAATCCTGCATCCGCCATTGGAGGCGAGGAGATCCTTGTGCAGTAGCTTAGTACGTAGCTTCTCAAATTGTTATTGCAGTAGCTTCTCAAATTGAAATGGTGTAGTAGCAAGAGCCATGGGGACGAAGCAACTGAGGACCTGAGGTGTGAGTTCGAAGGGGCTGCTACTGCTCCTTTGGGTTCTTCAAGATCTTTGAGTTTGAAAGGGCTGCTACTGCTCCTATGGGTTCTTCAAGAGCTTTGAGTTCGAAGGGGTGCTACTGCTCCTACAGGTTCTTCAAGAGCTTTGGGGCTGCTACTGCTACTGCTCCTGCGGGTTTTTTCAAGAGCTTTGGGGCTGCTACTACTCCTATGGGTTCTTTAAGAGCTTTGGGGCTGCTACTGCTCCTATGGGTTAGTCAGCTTTAATGGCAGATTTGTAAATAAAACAAGAAAAACACCTGATTATATAATTACACTTATATAATTCGGGTCTGGGCTTGCACTGTAGCGCGTGGCCTTGGGTTGTCTGTCCTTATGTGTATAACTCTAATTTTAGTTGGTTTATTAATGTTTTGTAGTGTTGTCATGGGTGTGTATGTCAAATTCTATTAATTATAGGAAAAAAATCACCTTTAGTCCCTCAACTTTGACTCGTTCGACACTTTCGTCCCTAAACTTTGAAATATATCACTTTCGTCCCTGAACTTCAACACCGACTATCACTTTCGTCCCTAACCGGAAAAAAATGGTGCAAAACCAATGCCAAAATGTTCACACGGATGAGAGGAGTAACTTTTATAACTGAGGCTAACCTTGATTCGGCCTAGAATGGCTCGAATTTAGACCGAAAGTCGGTGGTGGCCGAAACTTTAATTGTAAAATTCTCCGCCGTCTGGCGACAGTTTGAGGCGGGGTTGGTGGCGTTGAACTCGCCTCAAGGAGGGCTTCAAAGCCCAGTATGTGGTGTCGTTCGAATTGGCCGGAATCAGATGTTTATTCGGTGAAAACTTCGGTCAGGAACGAAAGTGATAGTCTTTTTCAAAGTTTAGGGATTAAAGTGATATATTTCAAAGTTCAAGTACGAAAGTGTCGAACGAGTCAAAGTTGAGGGACTAAATGTAATTTTTTTTCCCTTAATTATATGGAGTCTTATTCATACAATTGATACTCTCTACCCGATCAGTTCTACATCTTCATATTTGTCTGTCTAGGGTTTTAGACAATGGAGGCAATGAAAAAGACGGATGATGAATTCTATAATGAATTCTGTGAGGGCGTAAACGTCGTAAAGTACCCCGATGGAGGGATAGTTGTGTCTGTGGGATTCGACCGAGGTGTTGTTGGTGGTACCTTCCTCTCTTGTTCTTGTTTTTATTCTTCCTGTTCTTTTGTTTTGTCGTGGTTATTTCTTTTCAAGATCAAAGTTATTGTTGTTTGTATAAGTAGTTTGAAATATGATAATGATCATAGATATCAGTTCAGATGGGGAAAAAAAATGAAAAGCTCACATGGGAATTAGTGTTATATATAGGTTTCGGTTTGAGATAAGCTTACTGAATTCCTGTTCCCATTGATCCTAACTATATTCTATTTTATTCTTTGTCCAATTAGTGAGTGTATGGTATATTTCAATTTCAGATTTTGTAAAGCGTTATAATATTAGTGTATTTGCTATGGCTTAAGTTTGCAAAAAGCCAAAAATAAATTTACCATCTTCATGTCTGCAAAATAATTAAAAAACAAAAGCTGTAATTTCTCTAAATTATTATCACTGTTATTATTATTTATTTTAAAAGAACGAAAATTTACTTTCTCACCTATGTTCATTTGCTTTGTTTGTGCAGATGATGACCTGGAAAAAATTTGGGATACATTGGTGCCAAGTACTTTTGCTGAATTTCAGTGCCTTTTGGATCTGGTATGTCATAATAAATTTTTGATTATGAGAACTCTTTTTGACACCCAAAGGGGCTTGGCAACCCTGGAAATTCTTATTGAAAGATTCTTATGGGCAGGAAGATTGTACAATGACACTCTGCTCAGCTGCACCTTTGAACATACTTAGGGTTAGGAAGGCCAGTGTTGCTCTATATCTTATGGCAAAGCAGGGTATTCCGGCAGGAGAGGTACTGACGGCGGATCATTTGTCATTGTTTTCTTATCTGATATGAGTAATGAACCATTCTGTTTGTTCTTTGAATTCTTTCATCTTGTTTCATTGTTTCAATGTAATTCTCTCTTTAATGCAACTGCACGTAAATTAATGCGGGATGAATATCAATTGCATATGCATTTTATCTTATGTCAGAACAATTACATCTTAATGAAAAGCTGGGGTGCAATTTGTATTATCTTTCAATGCAACAGCATATGAAATGTTACTTGTTGTGGGATGAATATTAATCGCTGTATGCATTTAGTGTTATGTCAGAACTATTAGATCTTAATGAAATCTTGGTTCAATTTATATTATTATTGTTGTTGTTTTAACTTGAGATCTCTGGGGAACAAATCAACTGTATACCTTTTTTTTTTGTGTTATTATAAATTAATTTTCATATTTGTGCACAACCTTTGATTTCAGGCATTAGTAATAATGTCGGCCGGTATGCTATTTGACCTCTTCAAGTTTAAGAAACCATATGGGATTAGTCAGGTGAGCATTGCACAATTTCCTTCCATTTTCTTTCTGTAGCAGGTGTGTCAATTTTATTAGAACAATTTGAACTTACACGATTCTGCTGGTTAATCTTTAAATTTGATTCCTAATCAAGCCCTAATCATTAAATTTGATTCCAGCTCCTCTTCTTACTATTCATATAAGTATTGTTAGCATTAGCTATAAAAGTTGAGAATTAGGTTTCTAGAAGTATATAAGATTCTGCTGTGGAACTTTCCTAGTTCTTTTTTTATTATTGGAAGTTTTCTTGCGTAGCTATCATGAGACCTTTTAATTTTAGAATTGTGACGCGTGGGACTTAAGCTTTTGTTTGATGTTAGAAAAGTTGAGATGCTGTTATGCAAGAGCTCACTCTGCTAAATTCATCTATTTTGTGCAGGAGGAGTTTGATGATAGGTGTGATCTTTTCCTGAAAGACTCGACTGGCCTAAAGGTGTGTAAAGTGATCCCACTAAATCATGCTTTTCTACTCTTTCAACAAAAACAAAAGAAACAAAATATATTGATATAAATCTTCGGGCAAATATTGTTATAGATTCACTTCTGTTAAGTCAAACACTTCCTTCTTTCAGCTGTTTTAATTCACAGTATAATTGGGATGCAGGATCTTGGTGAGATGTTGGATTGCAATCTTATGTTTTATGTAAGTGTTGTTAATAATAACAATATTATTATTATTATTTTGTTATTTTGATTGGATATAGGGGAAGTGAGACTTGCTAATTTTATTTTTAATTTGCCTCTGAATGCATAGGATGAAACAGCTGTGGTTTTATCTATTTCAATTCTAGGAATTGATACAATGAAGGTGGTGATGGATGTCTGCATTGAATACAAATTGACTCCTACGCCCCTTGTTAAGATGTTACAAGTTTACGGCCATCATGTTGTAATTTCTTTGAATAAAAATTAGACAGGATAGTTCATGCGTTGTGCCACTGCATGGACATAGTTCGTAGTTACTCTTTGCTAGACTGAGGTTTTTACATATTATAATTCCTGCAGAGGGAGGATCTTAATACATTTGCATTTGAGGTTTTTACTGCCTTTGAAGTCATTGGGTACTCTGCTAGTCTATGTTATCATCAATTATATGTTAGTAATGTTGAATTTTTATAAAATGTCTTTAAAAAGGCTGTTGAAACTTAAAATTTGCTTGATTTAAGAGTTAAAATGTTAGCCTAACCTAATAATAAAATAAAATAAAAAACCATGCACATCAGTGGGTTGGTTCGTTTGGTCCCAGCCCATTAAAGCTATTATCGTAAACTAACTAATGCAGCGCGTGAGCATAGCCAAAGAAATTACTGAGTTCTGCCTTTTTAATTGTTTAAGAGATCGAATACCAAATTTCTCTACAATACATGCTAGAGACTTCCTTAACTGACTTATTGACATAAGATAATGATGGAACAATTAGAACAGTGTCTAGTGTAAGTGAGGGAGACAGGGTAATACAGCCTTCTCTAGTAACTAGAGCTGGACTACTGTTAGCGGTGGAGATAATGGACTGAGATGATGTTTTAATGGAGAATTCACTCGGGTCATTTGTCATGTGATCTGATGCACCAGTATCAATTATTCATGTAGTATTTAGGGCATGCACGTTTGTTACCCAGTGCAATGGAAGAGGGGCTTATTCATTTAAAGTTAGGATAAAATAAAATAAAATAAAAAGATACTATAACAAGAGTAATGTCACATTCTCATTGTACCGTAGTTATTCCATCCACTTGGTCAAAATTTAAATTTGTTATTTTATATCTTCAGTTTCCACAATTTTTGCCCCATGGAATTCCACATAAAACAAAAGAATTGGAGTGTGTTAGTTTTTTTTTTGAACAATTGGAGTGTGTTAGTTACTAAACCCCAAATTTGTACTATATTTAAGAGAAAAATGTTTGTCAATCAAAACTAAATTTTTTTACGTAATTGACTTTGAAATATTAAAAAACTTTGGATTTCAATTTAATCATTAAAGACAAGGGCCAAGTACCCATAAGGTCATTTATATAACCTATATTCTTCAAAAAACTACCTAATATTTTTATTCCTCATAAAGCCACCAAAATATTACAAATTTTAATATTTACAAAAATGCCACCGTGTTTTTTTTCTCATTATTTACAAAAATGCCACTGCCTACAAAAAATTATTGCATTGATCTTTGGCAGTAGCTTTATTGTTCTTTGACAGTAACTTTATTATTGTTCGACAATAGCTTTATTGTTATTCGACAATATCTTTCTTGTTCTTCGACAGTAGCTTTATTATTCTTTAGGAGTACATTTTATATAAAAATCGTCTAGATAAACCGACATTCATCAACATCTCTAAATGGTTCGTTTTTTTAGTGTGTTTACACGCCTCAACTTTAAACTCCTTAAACTCTTTTCGAAGCAAGCAACCTCCTCAAGCCATATCAAATTTTTTTTGAACGGTAAGCCATGCCAATTAAGAGATAGATAAGTATTTATATTATGTGATTTTCAGCTTACTAGGACATCAACATGGTTATTATTATTTGTTAATAATATATTAGGAAATTAGTCAATTTAGGCACTTAATTTACCTACTAAGTATATAGGCACTTAATTTACCTACTTGTCAATTTACTTACACTATATATAGTAATATAGGTGTTAAATTAGCATACACTAATTTACCATCAGAAAATTAGTTCACCCGCATGACTTAGTAATTATAGGCAATTATTTTACCTACTTAGTCAATTTTCATACTCTATATATAGGTGATAAATAGTATACACTAATTTACCTATGCTATTAGAGAATTAGTTTACCCTCATATAAAGAACTTATATTATATATAAAAAACAAACTTATTCCTTTAAAAAAAAAACAAACTTATTATTTTTCATATGAATAAAAAAAATTAATATATAGGTTTGAATTGTAATGAAAGCTAACTAATGAAAAACAATTTAAATGACAAGATTAATTTTAGGAATATATAATGGGATTCGAAATAATGAAAATTTGTAATGTAGGCTTAATTATAGGAGTTTGAATTGAAAGTTGATGAGTATTAAATGCTTACTAATTATGGCCGATTTGTAAATAGTTAAAAAAATATGGTAAAAAAAAATCTTATGTGGCATATGTAATTTAATATTAGACTAAATGTCTAAATCTAGTAATTTCAAAGTCAAAATATTATATCTAATCAAATTAAAGTGATAGGGATATAAATCTAAATATCCCTATACAATAATATAAAAATTGAGTAAAAGACCAAACAGAAAGAACAATATATATATATATATATATATATATATATATATATATATATATTTTATCAAGGTGAATAATTTCATTCAATAAACTGCATCAAGTACAGGACTCATAGGGCATATATCGACAACGACATACATCAAGAACGAAATGAAGCAAGAAACTAAACTAGACATCCTCACTTGAAAGAGGAGGGGTTGACTAGTTAAGGGATCCAAGAAGGAATATAATTGGGTAGTTAACATGGTCAAAATGACAAATAAATGGCATAATTGGTCAGACGTACCTTTCAGATAGCCCTTCCTAGCATTTGAAATTGACATCAATGTCAACATCATCAGCACAGGCTGATAATCAATCACATGGTGAAAAGTCTCCAAGAGATTGGGTCCTAAAGATAAAGGATCAACTACCCAAAACCAAACCCCCGCCGGGATCCCTGACAACAACCCAGACTCGGAAGAGCCAGGACTTATTTGAAATCTGTGAATAAATCCAAAACCTAACACAAATGCAGTAAAAAAACAACAAAAATAAACATAAACAGGAAAACTAGCTAACATCCGAAGGACCAAAGGGGCCCACTGCCGGAAAAGCTCCAAAATCGGCATACCACCATTGCAAATCTTAATCACTGGCAACACCATAGAATCCCTCCTATAGACGCAGTTCTCGACGTCAATCCACACTTGCGATCTAACAATGAACAATAGGTACCCAGCAACAACAACTTTGTCACAACTCCAGACCATCGGTAAAGCCACCGTGGACCCGAATGTCCAAGCCTCCAACACCCAAGTAGTTTTGCCGCCGCACCAGAGATTGATCACAATAGTAAACTGGCAAGTCCGACACCCACCGTACCTAATTCACCACAAGACCAAGCCTCTAACCGCAAAGTCCGGCAAGCAAAAACCCATAGGCTCCACCTCCAAAAAAGCTGATCACTTCTCCATACTACAACCAATCTTTTTCGGCCAAGCTTGCAACCCATGACTCCAATCCACCTCCACTCACAACCCATACTGCAGCCCTCGTCCAACCACAGAGTAGCCCCAAAATTGTCAAACCTAAGACGTCGAGGATCCACAACAGCCGCAACCAGCTCCGCACCCACCACTCACAACCCACAACAAAACCAGCGGAGAAGGATCAACTCCACCCCAGCGCCACCAACGTCACCTTCACACCGCTCCATAACCACCACATCCACTCCTACCATAAACAAGACCAAACGAAAAAAAAAACAACAAGAGGAAAGATTCACCCCCACTCACACACCCAAGATCAAACTAGATCTAGGAATGGAGGGGGGAGGACATTAATCTGATTTTGGGTTTTGGATTTCGCTGGAAAGGAGAGGGAGTGGCTAGGTTTCAGAAAGAACATTATATTGAATTCACAGTAGTTAAATTCGTTCGTTCAATTACCTCTAAGAAAGAGTGAAGGCTAAGGGAGGAAAGCAACAGGGAGGAGGAGAGACTGCGCAAATGATGAGAGGTTTTTTGACTTTTTTTCTTTGTAATAACTGATTTGTATGTGATTTACAAACAAATTAGGCCTCTAATCACCATAATAATGCTAATCTGATAGTCATTTAGTGTCTCTAATCCATGTACTAATGTAGGGAATATGAGCAGTGGATTGATATCGGGTGCAAAATGACACATTTTGTAGGCCTTTAGTGCATTTCCGACAAGAAGACGAAATGTCAACCGGTGGACTGGTGGTCAACTTGTGGTTAACCATAACTTTAGAGCGCCAAAATGTCAAATATCAAGTCTCAGAAGTGAAGCACAAGAGAATTCCGGAGGTTTGACCAAGAATCCAAAAATTCAAGAAAAGTCAACTCTGGTAAACTCCGATGGTCAAGGTCAAGGTCGAAAGTCAACTTTGTGACTCACTACAAGAAGCCCAAAAAATCATCAAAGAATATGCCATTTATTCTTACCTCATCATGTGATTATTCCTTCTTTTTCTTCTTTTGGAAGAAAATGACACTTGTCCTCATCAAATCCAAGTCTTTGTCCATTTTTTTGTTGACTTTGGTTCACCTTTTGAGCTGGAATTTATGTACATTTACCCCCTTATGCTCCACTTACTGTACCTATTTCTAGACTTAGATCCACCAAACTTAATCCTAGCCCTCCAATCTTCCTTCCTTACACATATATAAACTTAGATTTAGCCATTTAGGGGAATCTTTCAGCTAGCAAACACCATGTCACGCCCCAAACCCGAGACCGATATTATATTGAAATATGGTGCCCGAATTTGCGGTGCGACTAAAAATTAAAAACAAAATAAATCAAATGAAACAAATGTCTGAATAATGCTTCTATTTGAAAACAAAATCGTTATAATTTTACAATACCAGAGTTTAGCGGAATAAAAGACATTACATTTATTTAATTAAAATCATAATAGAAAAACATTCGTTTATATGTTCTTCCCGTTTTTCCCCAAGGTTTGTAACCTGAAAATAAGAAAGTGTAGCATCATGAGCAACACAGGCCCAATAAGTACAGCTTACATTCTTATATTAATGTATCTTATAAGACATCAAAATTGAACAATCAATCAAAAATATACTAAGAATATTTTATATTACTTAGTACCAATTTTATCAAATATAATCCACTTATATCACAAACGTATTTGATCCAAATAATTCAGTCTCAAATGTCATCGACTGATAATGCATCATTGGTGTATCCCAAAATAATATATGTTCGATCAACATATCAAAATATCAATATATCACAAGTAGATATTGATTATCTCTAAACAATATATGCAACATAGCATATTATCAATATGTCACGAATAGATATTGATTATCACTAAACAATGTATGCTCAATATCATAACAAAATCACAAATACATATTCTAATATTAAACATGTATTTTCTCTTCTCAGTAAATATTTTAGATTTAACTGGTAGTAACAATTCATAACCCCACAAAAATTCTCAAGCCGAGGTCCAAAATACCAAGCATGAGTAATAACCACAAATTCACAGACCGGCAATAAATGGCAATCAAATATTCAATCAAAATAATATGTACTCCCCCTTTTAGTGAATATTTTATAATGACTGGTAATAACAATTCAAAATAAATCCCAAGCCAAGGTTTCCAATACCAAGCATGGGTAAAAGTCCGCGTACTAGGTGTACGGGAAAGCGAACAGCATACCAAGGACAATACCAAGGCATGTACACTCAAGGTCGACAATTTCTTCCTATGAGTATAATAGTGCACTATCTGTAGGGACTTGAGCCCTGCGCTTAATCACCACAAAAACTCCATTTACCAGTAATTCACTTAATTAAGCACGGGGGGTTGTACGATCCACCCGGCTTCACAACTTCTTGTTCATAATTATATTCACAAATATAGTCTTCAATTAAGACAAGTTATAGATCACAATATATATGACAAATAAACATAAATATAGATTAAAATCTATATATCAAATATGCATGAACATATGTAAAACAAGATATACATATGTACGTATACACATGCTTAAGCCTTTCATATGAATGCATATGGGATATAGATGAAAGACATAAGTAGGTAAATCACATAATTAAGTAAATTACCAAGGTAAGCATGTGATATCTCAAATACACTCTTAACAATATATACTTCCATACATGTTAACATACATGTATAATACTAAGTTGAGGTATTCACTTAGTAAACAAAATTATGTACCAATATAAGATTAATAGATAATCAAGTGCAAATAAAACATATATAAAGAAGAAGCATATGTAAAACATAAGTAATTAAACTCATGTAGTAAATAAGATCATAAATTATAGCAAATAAACATAAACATATGTAGAACAATATATAAGTAAAAATAAAAGACAAGCATTATATAAGGAAATCAGATTATTCTTAATATTTTAGTTCTTAAGTCCAAAACCATAAAAGTTCATCAATGATTCTCCGATTAGAATCGTCAAACTTCAAACTTCGTTAAATTGTCCATCGCAAGTCCGATTTAAGCAAGTGAGTATACCATCTCGAAGGGATTTTCACAAGGAATCCAATAATATAGTCCAAGTAAACATGTCTAGAATGTCTAAGTCCAGAAATCAGGATTTACCAAACAGTCCAGAAATAAGTATACTCTGTTTTAACCTATTTTACCTAAATTATTACGTACTGTAATATTGGCCATTAATTATGATATTCTTCAGATTAGAAGTTCAAGTTCTAAGCTTCGTTTTGATATAAAGATCACAAAATTTGGTTAAGAGATGAGTGAGATATGACCACTTGAAATTATGAACAACATAGAGGTTCTTCAGTGAGTGTACCGGATTAAAACTTAGATACAGAACGTTTGGCTTGTTAGATGATCATAAAAGTTTAATACAAAATAGAAGAGACAATTTGGAACAACTTTCATGAAGAAGTCAAGATGGTAAAATGATCGGAAATATGTGTTTAAAGGTTCCCAAGTTGGCTGCCGGAATAACTTCAGAAAATAGCATTTAAGTTTTCTATAAAACTTATTCTTTTCTATTTCCTTCTTGATCATGCACTTTGATGAATCTTAAAGATAAAAGACTATAAGGATGTATTCTGTACTTACTTGAACTTTAAAGGGTAGGAAGATTGAATTAGCTTCACAATTGAAGGTACATAAGTTCTTGAGTAATGGATTTTTGACTAAAGATTGCTTTTTCTTCAAAGAGTTTCTAGGGGAACTCTCTACTATTGGGAGGCTGAAGTAAGAGGAGTTAGAGAGGAGCAAGAGAGAAGCAAGAGAGAAGTGAATTAGCAGAGAAAACAATGGCTGAACCATCCTATTTATAGAGTATGAGTATGAGAAATTACTTGACTCTTGGGATGATGAAGGAGGTGTAATGTACAAACCATTTTCACACTTAAGGTTAATTAACCAAAATTACTTGACTCTTGGGATGATGAAGGAGTGTATTTGCTATGCTGGAAATGATGAAATCAGCAACTAAAAAAATGCTTAGATCACTTCCTTCATCAGCTCCAAGTCTTGCTCACCAAGTCTTGGCTTCATCCAATAATCTTGTGCCACATCACCACTTAATTTCCTTTCTTCTTGTACTCTACTTATTTTGTAAAAATCATAACTAAATTTAAAAATATGATTTTCAGGTGATTCCAATTCTGAGAGTTTCTTTATGATGTCCACTACAAATCATTAGAAGACTACATTCTCAAATAATAAACACATCAGTGTCATATTTTACGAAATAGGCGACTAGGTCAGAAAAGCTTCAAAAATACATTAAAATTCCGCTGACCATAACTCCTTCGTATGATATCAGAATTTAGCGTGCCACAACTCGTATCGACAAGTTCTACGACTTTTGTGAAGGAAGCTTTCAGAGAAAATCAACGAATAAGAAAGTCAACTTTTGACCCCTCGAAAATAAAACATTTCGAGTACATATTCGTTCCAAAATACTTTTTCTTCATAAACTAGACAAGAAAACTAACATCCAGCCCTTATTTAATTTCAGAAATATTCAAGAAATGAAATATAAAAATTCGGGGTATTACACACCACCCATCACTCTCCCTTTCTTTCCTCCCCACTTTTCCCTTTGTTCTTGCTGCTGCCTACCAGTCGACCGGTTGAACGACCTTTGCCGACCGGTTGAACCATGTCGGTAGCCACATCTTCCATCATTTTTACCACTTTCCTCACCTCTTTTCCACTTCCATCTTTCATAGAAGTTGTTCACCACGACTTCCTCTACACCACCATTCATCTTGCTACTGGGGATCCTCACTACTTCACTCAAAGACTCAAGATTCACAAGGATTGGGACTTGGAGCCAAGAAGTAGCAAGGAGAAGGAGATATAAGTTTGCATCTAGGTATTGGGTGACACAATCCTAGGGCAGCCACCATCTATTGAGCATTCCTCAACCCTTTTTCCTCTCATGCTTGTATCTAATTCTATTTGTGTAGTTTTGATGTATTATTTGATGGATAGTAGTGAGTATTGACCTTGTTGGGGACTAGGGTTGTGTGCCATAGTCCAATGTGACTATGTGATGCTTTGGTGATGAATAAATGCCTTTGTGATGAATGAATATGTGTGCTTTACCTATTTCAACATGTGTTGGTTGCTTGTTCTTAGAATTTACCACTTCTTTGGCATGTTAATCAACCTATCTTGATGTGATTGTGTGAGCTTGGTAACCTTGCACAATCTAGGCAATTGGAAGTATATGTGATGAGTAAACCTTGTTTGAGTTCCTATGTTTCGATGCTTTACGCCTCTTATACACTTTAGGGAATTTTGGTATTAAGTAACTTACAGAAATTCCTTAAGACACTTAGAGAGTTCAAATGATCCATAACATGGCATTCGAATACCATTGGAAACACAGTTCTAAACTCATAACATTACTAGAATACGGAACTTGATTAATCATCGCATTGGCATGCATTTATTGTTGAAATGTTCTTTGTTGTATTGGATTTGGGTTAACCCGAAAATCCCAACGTTTTCATAAACTTGCACACACGCTTTTACTTTTCTCGCAATTACTTAGTTGCATTCCTTTACTTGCTTGTTGATTGTTACATTTCATCATCTCTTACGAAATCGAAAACACTCCACTACATTCGCATATTGTCTAAACCACTCACTCACTCTTTCCATTCCTGATCCTTTCATCACTAGCTAAATCACCTAGGTTGCACACTATCATAAGAGTTTTGGGCCTTCAATCTCCAAGGACACGACATCCTGAGCATAATATTTCCACTTTACTTTGATGTGTGTACGCTTGCATGAGCACCCTCATGCTCGACCAAGTCAATAACCTTTATATATATGCGACAATAACTTTTGACGTTTAAAAATCCTACTAGAATACTAATAGACAAAAAAGAAAAGTTTTTTTACACTAATTAAAAAGAAAAATAAGTTTTATTTTATTTGGGCTTTTATTGAAAATTGGGCTTATTTTGACATTCTTTAATATATACTAGCCCAAGTAGTGAGGGAGAGTGGGCATTGGGTTATGATTAGGTTAGGTCAGAAGTTTGATCCCATTGGATGTAACCAAAAGAAAAAGAACAATTTCAAACGAAATTATTCCTACACCTAAAAAGAAAAAAAAATATATAGAATAAATAGTATCAATCGATTAAAGTACGCGCTGAAAAGGCAAGTGTTAGTTAAATAGTTAACATGTTACGGTGAAGAGGAATGATGATATTGGGCCAGATTGTTAAAATCGCATGATACACTTAGATTAAAACAGTAAAAATTAATGTGTTAAGGGTAATCAATCTTCAATCTTTTATGAGACGTGCTCTTATATATATGTATCTTCAATAATCAGTTTAAGGTAATCAACTAAGAAACCCTAAAATTAGTTAACTATATCCTATGTATAAGTCTGCCAGCTGCTTGAGGTGGTAATCATACTGCTACTAAATGAAGATAAGCACAATATCTTAGTTGTCCAATCAAGCACAAACAACTATGAGAAGATTCATGAATTTTGAAGATCTCCCCGGATTTGTATTGGTTGAACTAATTTGTCGACTTCCTTGCTGTGGATTGGTTTCTCAATGCAAGTGCGTATCCACCTGTTGGTGCATCCTTATTTTATTGGTTGCTTTCGATGTCATGCAACCAAGGGATAATAAGCATTGCCAACTGTACGTGCCCAAATAAATATTTGTCCAAAGGAATTACTTCCCAATGAGAGAGATTTCGCTAACCAAGTTGCTGACTCTAATGTTCAGACGACTCATGAGTTTCAACGGTTTGAGAGATGAGCCAAAAGTTGTATGAACTTGTAATGTCTTAGTTTTGTGTCATCTGGGCCTAGGCTATTATTGACCTAGATACTACATCTGTAACCTACACACAATCAAATGGGCTCTTCTCCCTCTTCCCCTACCTCAAGAATTGCACGAGTACTATGCACAAGTGTGATTTGTCTGCAAATTTCCCTTCTATAACTGTGAGAAAGACAATGGGAAAGACCAAAATAATATCATCCAGCTCAATGCTGAGTATAGGCTCAAGGTTGTACTATTAATTTTTAAGCTAATTGACTATCCAAAATACAGATCTTCTCTTGTGAGACGGGTGAATGGAGAGGATCAATTGTATCGTTGCCACTAGGACTTAAGTCTCACAAGCACACCACTATTAGTATGAGCTTTGTTTCTAATGGTATATTGGACGGAATGAATTATGGTGATGAAAAGGTTCTTATTAGGTTGGATCCATTCATGGCTAACCTGCCGGTAGTTTACCCAGTAACACTAACAGGAACGACAATGGTGATCGCTATATATTTCGTTTTATTGAACTTGGTAATTGTGAATCTTTGAGACTTCGGTGTCCAGTAACAAAAATCAATGATATTGTGAATCTTCACCATTTGTCATTCCAACCCTCCCACATATCAACACCACCAATCAAACCCGTGAAATTTTCATCACCAACACACTTAGGCATGGAATACATCTCCAATTCAATTCTATATGCCCAATAACATTAGGAGGTCAGAAAAGGAAATGTACGTGTTGTGCATCTATTATTTCTTGGCCGTAATGGTTATTATATAAGAGAAGAAATACAATTTGATAATTTATAAAACAAGGAGATCGATAGATCAAGCGAGAATATTTGGAGGTTCCAATGGAAAAAATCAATTTTATTTCAACAATCTCACATTTGGAAAATGCTCAACATCTATTTATATGTTGCATATACATATGTTTTTTTCGGTCAATTGCTTATACTTATAATAATACATAATCTGATCTTAACATCATCGATCTACTTCTTGTTTCATCTTCAACTCTTAAGGGGAGATCAATACACATTTTCCCCAGCCTGAAAAAAGAAAAAGTAAAAAAATGGAATTGTTATTCTTATTGTATAAAAATTAAAAAGTAAGTAAAGCAAGCAAAGAAATGATGTTGATGACGTACTTGGGTCGGTGGTGACGATCTGTGCTCTTCCTTCAAGATTGCAGTCGGAATCCTTCTGACCATTCTTTTGATATCTAAGATTCATGGCGTAGGATGCCTTGGACCATATAGATTCGTCATAGCATAGTCCTTGTGGTCCTGTGGGCGAGCAATCGACCTCTTTGCACAACTCTTCGAAGGCCGCCTTTAAAAGGCCTTTCTTAATATTTTGGTTCCCAATGCACCACTTTTTCCCCCCGCCGCCGCCTTGGGCTCCTCTTGTTGCCACGCTAGGTGCAAGAATTCCACTTGCTGAACCCCCTGGTTGACTTGGAATTCCTTCGGCTGGACCTCCAGGAATTCCTCCTGCGGGACCCCCTGGAATTCCTCCTGCGGGGTCTCCTGGGTTACTTGAAATTCCCCTTGCCAGAACCCCAGGCTTGCGGTGGTGTCCACCCTATATGGTACAAGATTGCATGAGACATGTGTTGCTATAGTTAGAAAATGATAGACATGCATCTAAAGTTCACATTCGAAATTAAAATCAAACACATGTGGTTTCGGACAAAGAAATAAGTAAATAAACAAAAAAAAATTGGATGAAAATATGGGTGATAGACTAATCATTAAGTACTAACATGTGGTCTATGTTTGCAGAAAGCGATCACCGCAAGCTGGAAGAGGAGAAGAGAGACAAGGACGAGCTTGGTGGCCATTTAGAACTCTTATAATTTCTGTCGTAGTGATGGAATTTGGCATTGTGGGTTCTGAATATATACTGTAGAAAATGGACTAAACGATTTCTATTTACAACTAATTTTTGTTGCTTGATTTCTGTTAATTAAGCAAACAACCTAAAGGGATGGTTAAACTTTTGAAATCCCAAATACGCTCCTAGTTTATTAAATTTTAATAGTAAGCAACCTAATATGTAAGAGGCATCATGGTAAACTCACAAATATAGATTTCTATATGTATATAAAAGATAACGGAAATCCAAACCAACTACTCTTAATTAACTGCAATTGCCAGAGAAACCAAAAACAAAAATTGTTATCGCAGTTTAAGGAAAAACAAGAAAAATTTCTTTGAAGCTATTTTTTATTATATTTAACAACAAAAAGAAAATAGTTTGTTTCTAAATAGTTTTTTTTAAGAGTAGCGCTCTAAAACTAACATATTAGGTTCATAATATGAAGCTAACCATACTTTTAACCTTCAGATTCATTTAATGATTCTGATTAAATTATAATATATCATATCTGACTTAAAATTACAAAATATTGAAAAAAAACACCTACATAATACCAAAACGCTCATCCTAAATCTCTAAACCCTAATCCCTATCCCCTAAAACCAAACCCCAAACCCAAATTGTGACGACCCGGACCAAGACTTATCGTTTTACTATAGTGTTTCACGGCGAATCGTCGAAAGTTTCGGTTTCGAGCTTCATTTAGTACTTTTAGGGGGTCGTCGAGTTGACTTTTTGTTCAGTAAAGAATTTGATTAAGCTTTCTTCACGGAGATTATAGAATGCGTTAAACCGAGTTCTGTGGACGTAAAGTACGTAAATATTGGACTTCGTATGAGAAAGTTTTAGTCGTTGGAAGTCGAGTTACTATTTAGGGAAACTTGCTTATTTAGTTGTGCTATTTCCGGAAATTTCCGAAAATAGTAAAAAGCCCATTCAGTTTTCGTGTGGCCGTTCAGCTCCCCCGAAACCCCCCGACCCGCTACAGTGCCGCGCCCCTTCTTCGGCCTATTTCTTCCTCCTCCGACCACCATAGCCTTTGAAACTGGTCCCAAAATCTTCATCACTCTCTCCTCTACAAAACCCAACAAGAATCACCGGGAACCACAACCTAGAAGTGGCAGATTTTTCCCCTGAAAGCTTCGACAGCAGCCGCATTCTTCTCCGACTTAGATCGCTGTTTTCTGGCCAAATTGGCCGGTGAACCTTGGTGGGTTTGGAAGCTCTCTTGACGAAGAACACAACCATACCAGCCCACGCCCAGCCGCTTGTGGCGGCGCGTGGTGGCGCGTCCGGCCACCTTTTGAGCTGTATTTTGGTTCACTAGCAAGTACTCGTGTTTACGATCATGTTAGTATATAGTTGGTTGGGAGTTGTCGAAGTTTAGGAATTTACCCGGATTAATTTAAGTTCGTCATCGTACGAGTTACAATTGACTTCATCGTGTGGCCGTCGGATGGTCACCGAATTTTAGTATGTTGTTAAGTTAATTATTTTGAGTATGGTGTACGGTTGGATCTTTGAATTTAGGGCTTTAGGTTATTTAAAGTTTATTTGGGAATTGTGAGATTAATTAAATTAGTTATGTTCGTTCGATTTATCGAACCGCGACAATCCGACAGTTGGATTAGTTGCCGAGTGTTTTGGATAATTAGAAGTATCGAGGAGTAATTATCGAGGTGTTGAAGTTAAGGTTTTAACGTTGGTTTTGAAAAATGAGTTTGGCAGAGGGAAGTTTAATTGGTTCAAAGAAGTAAGTGTGGAACATTATTTTGTTACGTCCGTCAAATAGTAATAGTTTGTATACTTGGTTTTGTTCAGGATGACGTCAAAGTGGACTCTACTAAGCATCGGATTTAGCTGGTTTTCTGTGAGTGGACGTTTGTTTTCAAATTAGTTATGCATGCAGTATATTTTTAGAAATGGTAGAATTTATAAGTTTATCAGCATGAGCATGTTTTCAGCATATAGTTGCATGGCATGTATGGAGGCCAATTATTCAGTTTCAGTTTAGTCAGTTTCAGCCAGTTCAGTCAGTTTCAGCCAGTTCAGTCAGTTTCAGTTTCAATTTCAGCCAGTTCCAATCAGTTTTCGTCTCAGTCAGTCTCAGTGTCAGTCGTCAGTCGTATGCATGCATGCGTTATCTGAAGTGGGCAGTGCCTTTCAGGTAACATCATCAAGTGGGCAGTGCCCTCGATGATTGAGTAGGCAGTGCCCTCGAAGTGTCATCTGAGTTGACAATGCTCTCAGGTGGCAAAGGATGGTCATGTAGGCAGTGCCCTTGATCATTGGTGACTAAGTGGGCAGTGCCCTTAGTCCTCACCTCGATTAGTTCGGTAACTAAGGTGGCAGTGCCCTTAGTTACTACTCATTCATTTTCAACATTCAACTTAGACTCGATTTTTATTGCAGAGAAAGAATATTTGTTTTAAAATGGGAAAAGCATTATACATTTATTACTTATATTCTTTTGTCCACTCACTCTGACGTTTTCGTTAAATGTTTTTCCCCTGGGCTTTTCTGTTTTCCGTCGCCCAGTTGCAGACGAGCTAGCTGAGGTCGTGTGTCGAGATCGAGGCATAGTCATCACCACACTTCCCTTATCGTAGGTTATAGTTTAGCCTCCTTTCATGTTATTGTGTATCTTCAAAAACTTAGTAGCTCTGATACGTCGAGTTTCAAAATGTGTAACGGATTTGAAAATATTTCTATTTTGGAATTGAAATTCTTGGAAGTTATTTTTTAATTGTGGAAGTTGATTTGTTTGCCACCAGCGAGCACGTAGGCTCGGGTGTTGTTGTGAGTTGAAAATTTTGAAGCAGTAAATGTTTTTAACAAGTTTTGGGTAGTCCATTTTAGGAGAGTTTATGCCGGATTTTCGGTAGACTCTTCTAAGGTGGGCCCCACAGGGCCACCTTAGGTTCCAGGGTGGAATCTGGGGCGGGTTCTGTCACAAATATATCTCAAACCCCAAACCTAGGTGTTGGGTTTGGGGTTAAGGTAGGTTTAGGGGTTAGGGTTTAGGATGCAGGATTTAAGATTTAGGGTTTAGGGTTTTAGGTTTTGGTATAATTATTTAATGGATTTTGAATTGGATATAATTAATATTTTATAATAAATGTTAATTCTGATCTAATTTAAATCATTAGATGAATCTAAGAGTTTAAAGTGTAGTTAGCTTCATAATATGAAGCTAACATGTTAGTTTTAAAGCGGGATAATTTTTGGGTTCACCCCCTAGGTGAACCTACATATTCACTCTCCTTGCAATTAACGCATTTTCAATTTAAATTTTAATGATCAAACCGTTCATATATTATAACATAATATAGAGATCACTTATGCAAACAATCAATCAATTTGGAGACTTTTTGGTAACTCATTCATATGAAATAAACAGACGGTTTATCATTATAGTAGTAATTGTTGTCAAAACCGTTCATTTGTTTCACAAAATTGAATGGTTGAACAATCTCCGATTTGATTGATTTTTTTCGGAGATGATCTATAAAGGATAATTTAAAATATGAACGGTTGGATTATGAAATTATAATGTGAAAAATATGTTAATCACTTAATCACAATGAAGGGTGAATATGCAAGTTCACCCAAGGGGTGGTGAACCCAAGAATTATCCTTTAGAGAGCTACTTTTTTTTTAATTTAAACCAAAGCGAAAAAAGAAATTTGTTGCCCCTTGGGGTTAGCAAGATGCACCATGTGTGGAGAAGTTTTTTCATAGAAAACCACCCACTACCTTTTATTTTATTTTCTATTTTGTGAATTGACTTTAATGTCCCTATTAATTAAGTATGTTTCAAAGTTTTTAAATATTTGGGGGTTATATCCGTAAAAAAAAAAAGTTATAATGAACAAACTCTCTCCTCTTAATAATATATATATATATATAGGCGTTTATGCTCCCAATCCCCTAGTAAGAACCTTTCATCATCGCTTTCGCTTTGAAAGTTTTTGGATTCAAGATTGTGGCTGTGAATCATCTCATTACGCCCAATATCACACATGAGATGAATATTGATCTTTGTCCTTATTCAGCGGAGAAAATTCACCTTGCTCTTTTCCGAGAGATTTTTCAGTGTGACCGTCACATTGCCACGAGGAGTGACTGACTACTGTGATTGGACCACATATTTGCTTAGATAACAAATGGCCAATGGTTGATTGGTGTGTCGTCAAAGTGTGGTGGAAGTATAGATTAATGACCAAGGGAAATGTCATACCCAAGGGATTGGAAGGCCCAAAATCCCTATAGGCGATACAATGCAACGTAACCAAGATGTATTAGCACTTGAAGTGGTGTGACAAGGAATAGACTATATACTTAGAAGTGAGTATGTGCAACATGCAAGTGTAGTGTTCAAAGAGGTGTCACTCTTGAGTGACTAGTGACCCAAACAGTGATCTAAAGTAACAATACTAGACTAGGCAACAAGTAAAAGCACAAGTGATTGTGCTTGATAGTGTAAATGTTGTTGAGGTGACAAGGCCAACAAATGTGTGTTTGTGATCAAATGGTGAAGACGATTGGGGTTTCGGGTTAACTCTAACCCAATCCGATGAATGACAACCCTCAAGGATATGCAACAATGATTTGGTTAAGGATCAAACCCCTTATCCCAGCCATGCTTTGGTTCTAGGACTTGACTCTTCTAAGACTACTTTGTGCCATATTCTGGTTCACAAAGACTTCCTAATCCATTTACCCAAGCCTTGTTAAGGTCCCCAAGTAAACTTCATAGACATAGAGTACCAAGAATCGAGATTCAAACAAGATAAACATCACATTTAGTCTCATCATGCTCAATGTCAAATACCTAAGAGAATAAGTTGCTAACAAACATTCTTAATTAATTAAGCTCAACACATGCTCAAGAACTAGCAAGATTCCTAAACAAGCATTTAACATAACCGTATTTCAACAAAGAACATATCCAAACACATGAATCATTAAGCATAACCAAGAGTATTCATCAAAACATCATCATGGGCTAGGGCACACAACCCTAGCCCCCATTCTAATGAACTACTCACAACTCATTGTGAAGTACATCAATAATCTCAAATATGGCAGCATAAATACAAAGTGTAAAGTAAAGAGGGGTTGAGAAACGCTCAAGGTCGTGATGGCCAGCAACCCCTTGGTGACTCCCTCCTTGTGCTCTTCTCTTCTTCTCCAAACTCAACTTTGCCTCTTAATTTTCAAATCCTTGAACTCTCAATGGATTGCAACTTGTGGTGATGAAAGTCCGTGAAATAGTGGTGAAAAGTGGATGGGGGTAGTGTATAGGGTGTGTGGAAGATATTTCGTGAAGGGATATAAGTGATTTGGGTGGTGGAAGGTGGAGGAAACTGCAGAACAAAACAGGGCAGCAGCTAGGGCGTCCGGACGGCTGAGACGTATTCTGGATTCTCTCAACGGCTTTGAGAGAGCAAAAAAGGTCTAAACTCTAGGGTTCTCGGTCTGATCCCCCAAAGGGAAGTGTTTAGACATATATATGATGCTGATTCAAGGGTTTGGATTCAAGGGGAGTGATCCTAGTGTCCGAAAATAAGATGCTACATATGTGGACGGAAGGCTAAGGGACAAAATGGTGTGTAGAGACAATGAGGAGCTGCTTTTGGGACCATAGGATCATATTTGGGACCATATGCTAAGAGACAAATGGTGCATTGAGCATTAAATGCTTTGTCTCTCATTTAAACTTGAATTTGCCACCAAGATATCTCAATCACTCAAAATGGGCTCTCCTTGTGGGCTTGGGTTGCTCATGGATGGATTTAAAATGTGATGCCTTCGGATTTGACCTTGGAGTTGACCATGTGTGGGCCTGGTTGACTTCGGTTGACTTTTGTCATTTTCTCGGGAATGCTCCAATTGGTCCCGAAATACATCTTTTGAGACGAATTACCTCATCTCACTTGAATAACCTAAAAACATTAAAACACAAGTTAAATGCAACAACGGCCTTTGGAATAGCTTAATTTCCGTGATTAGGAAGACAATTTGCGCTACAAATAAGTACAAATCATATATACGCTAGAGGAAAAAAAAAATGTGGTCTAATCATAATAGCCGATTACATTGCCACGTGGAGTGACGGTTACATTGAAAAATTTCTCGCTCTTTTCCAAATGCATCCTACTATGTCTCCAGGCCTGACGGGATGCCTCTTCAGTTTTTTCAACGGTATTGGACTACGGTGAGAAATTATAGATTTCAACATTAATTGGCCAAGTGATTAATTAATAGAGGGTGCCTTTTTCAGGTGATCACTAGATCAGCAGATTTTCGGTACCAAGAATTCATGTGTTCAGTATGATAACTGTATTTTTCATCTTATTACTTAGAAAGAAAGACAGAGAAATTTTACCCCTAGTTTAATCTAATATAAATAGCAGTCCTACTACTTCAAGAACAGAATAATCTCTCCAATTTCATCCATTTCAATGAACTTGAAGAAGATCTTCGCTTCACTTTTCGCATATGTCACACTTCTCATCACACTTTCTCTGGTTTTCCACAACCCACCTTGTGATCGAATCGATGCATTTCAAGATGCCAGGACTTTGCTAACATCTTCCCCTCCAAATACCACTTCATCAGGTAACGTTGTACATATTATTCACTGCGCGTACGTAATTCAATACTAATTTATTCTAAAATTTGATCCTTTCAATTCCCAGATGCAAAAAATGGTTTATATAAACCGAGGGCAAGGGCTAGGGCACCTACCCGAATGCCAAAAGAAGACAAAATACATGGTGGACTTGTTGCTCCTGAGTTTGATGAAGGGTCTTGTTTAAGCAGATACCAATCGAGTTCAAACCGCAAAATCTAACCCCACAAACCGTCTTCTTATCTTGTCTCTAAACTTAGAAGTTATGACGATGTGGGCCGAATACCAAATCCTACAACACATCACTAGAACAACTCAAGAACAAGTTCAATAGTACAACTGAAGATCAGCTAGATAAGTACTGTAAGTATGTGGTTTGGATAACTTATAGGGGCTTGGGTGTAAGTTTGACATTTTTAGTTGGCTCTTTTTCTAGCCCAAAAATCATTCATTATGTACAAATCCTTGTTGTAATCGAAGAGTCTTGTGTGCCCCTAAGGGTATATACCCCTAACTCAATTGAGTGCGTGAGATACACGCAGCCGTCAATATTAACAGTTTCTGAGTTAAGTCAAAATGTAGCGACGGCTGAGAAAGCGGCGATTGCGGTGCGCAAAGGGAAGGCAATGGCGGACAAGGGGGCGAGAGATAGTTTGAGAGTCAAACTTTGTTGGCTATTTATAGCTTCCATTTAACTAAACAAGTTTGAGTCCGGCGTCGATTTGTTTGAGGCGTGAGGATTGAGAATTGGGCAATTGAAAGTGGCGGTGGTGAGGTTGAAGCTTATGTGGTGTGACTTGGTGATGGGTGCCCAGATTGGGTGCCGTGAACAATTCCAAGTGCGGTGATGGACTGGAGGTGCAATTGGCAGCGGCAGCGTTGTTGGTATGAGCTTGACGGTGAAGTGCAGCGGTGAAGTGCAGAGGTGAAGAGAAATAGAGAGAGAGGGCGTCGGATTGAAGGCAGCGGTGAAGTGCTGTGATTGATGGCAGCGGTGAAGTGCAGAGGTGAAGAGAAATGGAGGACGAAGAAGTAGGAGAGAGGAGTCGGAGGTAGAGAGAGAGAGGGATCGGGACAGAGAGAGAGAGGGGGGGAGGGTATTTTAGGGAGTTCAAAAAAGGGGTCACCAACACGCGCTAACAGTAAATTGGGGATATATCCCCTTAGGGGTATGCCAGATTTTTCCTGTTGTAATATGGTATTGTCAGCAGTGCTGATCATATGTTTGTTAAAGTGTTTGTCTCCATCATGTAATTGGATCATGTGCGCTGAAAGGTTAAAGTATAAACCGTGCTCCCCATGCTGCTGAAGATGAAGAATCAATCTGCACTCTCCACTTCTCTTCTGAAGATAAGCTATGTCAATTAACAATTATCCCAGCCCATCAAATGTGTCAGGATTGATAAAACCCATCAATCTCACTTGACTGCTGTCTTAGTTGGATCTCTGTCATTGATCACTCAGCCAAAATTGTTAATTGAAAATGTTGTTGTTAGGCTAGAGTTTATTTCTATATAAATCCATGTAATCTGAGCCTATTAGATGACGAAAAACACAAGCTGCTACATGTCCTGCTTGTATTGGTTTCCAGTCAAACACATCACTTCAAATCATTTTGTAATTGGTATGTCTGCTTGTTGAAACACTTGTGCCTTGAGGTGATTGACGTCCGTGACCAGTGGTGTGCCATCTCAAGATTGACAAGGGTGATCAAGTTTACTTGGTGATAGAGTTGCAAAGACTGAACTGCCTTCTAGAAGTGTCTAGTAAGTTTGAGTTCCTTGTGTACGTAAGTCTTTATGAATTCTTTCATATAGTGAATTGTTTACCGGCAGAGTGCCCGCAGTTGTTTTCCTCCTTTGAGGGTTTTACTGCGTCAACATTTTCCTGTGTTCATTTACTTATGCTTGCATTTGTTTAATTGGTGTGAAAATGTTGTTTGTGTTTCTATGACTAAACGGTAAAAGTCTGAAGTGAATTAGAATTGTTAGTTGCATTCAATCCTATTGTGCTGAAGCCTTGTGTTCAAGTTAATTAACTTGAATAAACCTTGGTAGTTGTTAGCACCTTGCATTCTAGAAATTTCATTGGGAAACATATTGCTGACTATAACTTCTGCTTTCCTTTATGCTTTGACCCTAGAAAAGACATGCCTGACCTCTTCTGTGAGCCATTTGCAGAATCATCATCATGGCTACTCTCCGATCTCTTCCCCCTTAAAACTCAGTTCGACAAATTTAATCAAAAGTTTCCTCGTAGTTACGGGAACTTGTTGAGAAAGACTAGTAATTCATCAGAGTTATCACTATCACTACCATCATCGTATCTCTATCTCCATCTAGGCCATGATTTTGATGAACAAGATGAGCTATTTTTCCGTGGTAAAGAAAATAGTCTTCTTGGGAAAGTAGCTTGGTTGGTTATGAAATCGAATACCTACTTTGTCCCTCACTTTTCCTAATGCCATCTTTTGAGCAAGAATTGAACAAGTTGTTCCCTGAGAAAGAACTGTTTTCCACCACTTGGGTAGGTACCTTTTCCAACCCTCAAATCATGTATGAGGCCTAATCATAAGGTTCTATCAAGCTTATTTGGCAAACGCAGACGAGAGGATTGGGATTCAAATTCAGAGTTTCGATCCGCTGGGGCAAGGTCCATTTCAGCATGTGATGGATCAAATTCTAGCCTGTGTTTCCAATGAGAAATTGTTGCCTCAAGTGGATGAGCATAAACCCATTGTTGACATCACTTCATCTTCAGGGAACCCGAAATTGAAATCGGTACTGATGACTTCTTTAAAACCAGATTACTCTAAGAATGTGAGGAGTATGTACTGGGAATACCAGTGAACTCAGCACCGGAGAAATGTATCCTCAGCAACTTGAGATCATTTATGACAAATCTCCATCCTTCATAGGAATCAAAGGGACGACTATTCTTTCAGTTAAGATCCTGGATTGATAGTGTACTTTAACCATAAAATTTGAAAGACAGGAACAACACAAAATGGAACAATGCAAGATATGGGAAGACAAAGATTGTCCAAATAGGGTGTGGAATAAAATAATTAAAACCACAATGAACTCAATCGGTTACAGCCACGATAATCGAGTAAATTTCTTTTGCCTAACATGTTATGTTCTTAGAGTGTGAATCAATATGTCTGATTTCATGATTTAAAGTTCATCACATGACATAGACATAAATAAAAAATATTAACATATATAGATTAATCAAGTTGAAGTTGCATATGATTGAACGAACTACATAGTTCAATACTAAACTAAAGGAACTACAATTGATTTGTTTAAAGACTTGACACTGAAAATACTTGCACGTACTAGTCTGGACTCTAGACTAGGCAACTAGTAAAAGAGTTCATGTATTCTTTTCTGATCCGAAAAGACGTTAAAATGGATATTCTCTATAGTTGATCCTGCAAGTTCTTAGTGGAAACTATGTAAAGGACAACAATATACAACACAGAACAGAATATATAATAATGGTACATGATTTGTGCATGTTAAAAGTGTCTCAACTCTGGACTCAATTCTCTGTCCATTGGTACTATCTTCAGTAACTTGGTGAGGTCATAGGACTTGAGTCTTTCCCTTAACATACGCCCAGTCCTCAACTCTCAAAATCCTAAACAAGCTAGTACTTCAAACTTTCATCATCTGTAATTTTTGTATACACCTTAAATGACTCCTAATATAGATCGATAGCACATCCAACATCTTCACAGAAAAGATCACAACAGCTAAACTTGAGATCTTGAGTGGCCTGATTACGACTTTTGCTCATAAATTTTTAATTGATTAAATGCGTATGCTACTACCCTTCATTTCACATCGATCAAAGTGCACAAATGACTCAAAAATGTAAATTTTTCCAATAAAAATTCACACTAACTCAACTTGGGATGAATGAGAGTATAAAAAGTAACAATGATTTTCAGGAAATAAAAAAATGAATAAAAACTAATAAAGGGCCAAACTTGGTGTCACTACCAATAGGAATTATATTCTTCTTTTGCATCTACAGAAGACACTAGCTATGGAAACTGGAAAGGGTACAAAAACAAATCCAACAAAGTAAGAGAGGTCAAACAATCCTCATTAAATTATAAATAAATTTGAGATCAATACCAAAGAAGAAGAATCAATACCGCAAAGCAATCAAATCCCACAAACAAAAGAAGATGACAGCATAGCAATTAAGAAATGGTGGAAAAATTAGGAGTACCAAAAAGTGTGGGTTTTGCAAACAGGTTTCAAAGCCTCAACGGAAATGTGAATAGAATAGGCATCACCCATCTCTCTTCTCTTCTATTCTTCCAGAAAAAAGGCTTGATTCTCTTCTTCCTGTTTCTTCCTCTCTGTCTCTGCTTTCCGGGTCAGCCCGGAAACGATTGGGCCCAAATTGACCTCACAGATCCAACCGAGAAACATACCTACTATCCAACCCCCAAACCATAATCTCTGCTCAGTTCTCGGTCATCTCTACCTAGCACTATGTCTCCTCTTTTAACAAAAAATAATAAATAAATATAGAAGAGTTAAAGAATTGTATTTCTAAATAAAAAAGAAAAGAAAAAGGACACAGAAGAGAAGAGAAGAGGTGTATGACGTCATCTCCCCAACGTTCAAAATAAATATCTCATCTTCTGAACTTCAAATTTGAAATCTTTTTAATTTTTTTTTAATTAAAAAATCTTGTGACCGTTGGGACAGAACCGCCCTAAGGCGCAAAACGGTTATATAATCCGGCCATCCCAGAGCCAGTAGTAGTAACCCAATTCACAAGTAACTTACATTTTCTACATCTTCTTCAATTCTCTCTCGCTCTCTTCAATTTCTCTACTCGATTCCTCTGCGAAACCCTAATCGCTATAATTGAATTTCTGTGAAATTCATCGATTTCAGAGACCCAAGTCCCGAACCCAGTTGAGAAGAGAAATCGTCCTTCAATTTCTATACTTTCTCTTCTCGATCGATCTCATTCATCATCAATTTCTTTGGGAAACCCTAATTTCTGTTGGAAATCCAATTCCTTGTCTTGTCTTGTGTGGCACAACACAATTACACAATGAAGGGGAAAACAACGAGTGAAAGTGGGAGTGATGAGTGGGTTGTTCCCGCAGTGATTGGCAAAGTTGGTAGGGGTTCTGTGAGAGTTTACCCATTCAAGGAAGAAAAAGCAGTAAAACCCATTAATAATAAGCCCTCCAAGATCACTTACTCCACGATGGAGATGGAGGCCATGAGATTTCTCAACTTCCTACAACAAAGGAATTTCTGCGTGTGGATTCCACAAGAGCTTATTTTCAAAGGGTTTTTGGTCCCCCAACCCAAATCCAAATCCGAAAAGGGTCCTCCTCCTCCTCCTCATGAGGCAACAATGAGTATGCTTATCCTTGCTGCAAAAAAGAGGAAGCGTGAGGACGAAGCAGAAATGATGAATCATCATCTTCAAGAACCACAAAACAAGAGGACGAGCAAGGATGAATGGATTCTTGACCGACAAGTATTCATGCTCAAGATTCAGGAGGTTGAAAGGAGAGCCTATGCAAGTCCACTTTTTCAGGACAATGTCCAACTCATTAGGGATTTTCATAAACTAATTTCCAACGTACTCTAGTTGATTTTATGTCTAGTTACGTACACTAGCTAGTTCATTACTATTTGGATGTAAACATTTTGTTCATTAATTTGTATAATCCAGGTCTGTATGTCTAGGAGTTTCTTTTTTGTTCCTGGATGTATTGTAGATTTTTTTTATTCTTTGGTCAATACACCTACTACACTACATTGTAGAACAACTTGGTATTCAATGAAATCAACTTAATTTCCATTTCTTTATCTCTACACTTGATCTCTCCATTCTATTGTGCAGACTCAATCTTAAACCTTTTTAAAGTATTAAGCATGAACAATTACATATCGTACTCAAATTCAGTCCAAACTGAAACAAATATCTGCTTCTGGCCAATTCAAGATCATATCTTGCAACTAATGTAATCCAGATTATTGTTCTCCATCTAATTGTTCTTCCATCAGTTGCAAGATTATTTCTTAATTTTCTTGCAATGCCATCAAGTAAGTCTCAGCTGGTGGAGGGGATAAGGCATGAGAGTAATCAGATCATCTGTCCATATTGTTAGGAAAATTCAACAAACAAGATTAGAAAAGAAGTTTTAAAAAATGTGACAAAGAAGATGCATGATTTGGTAAAGAGCAAACTAAGTCTCTCCTTTTCAATTTGTACGAGAAAAGAAACGAACTTGTATTGATCGAGATGGGAAAGTTATGCCCAAACAAGTGCATTGTTCACCATTCACCAACAGCACAATATGATGGTGAGACATATTAACTATGTCATAGCACAACTATGATCTACAATTTCAGGACTATTAATTAAAGCATGCATGATCCGCTTATCAGTCTATTAATTGTTGATGATTCTGCTACATGTCATCTGGATTTATATTCATGTGTTTCTCTGTCTGTATCATTGGCCGTTGGCCGCAAAGACCTTTTCTTTGGAGGACACTGACTCTGTTTTTGACTAATTAGTGTAATTTCGGCAATAGAATTCGAGATACATCCTGTAATGATGGACAACTAGAAAGGTCAAAGAACAGTTAAGATTGTAATTGAGACCGCGGAACTAGCTTCCACTTCAATTTTGTCTTCAACTTTCCAGTTACTTCATGTTTTTGTTCAAGTGGAAATGGATTTTTGTGTTTTCATGCTTGAAAATGTATTGCCATCTGCAATTGAAAGCATAAAGGAAACATCCAAAACAAGTCCAAAAAACCCTCAAAAGCTACAATTAATCATGCTCTAAATTTCAGTCCCAGTGATATTGGCAAATTATTGTTTAAATTTTACGTATGGCACTCGTCAAATTATGTATTTAAAATATCAAACCCGGAGCTGAAATCCCTTTTGCATTTTGTGAAAAAAAATTTATAAAAATTGTGAATACCTATTGCCGACGAAATAGTCGTCGGCAAAGGTTATTTATATGTATATAAATTTTTTCAATCTAATGCTATTAAACACTGAACCGTTTGCGTATGTCACTCGTCAAATTATGTATTTAAAAGATCAAACCCGGAGCCTAAATCCTTTTTGCATTTTGTGAAAAAAAATTTACAAAAATTATGAATAACTTTTGCCGACGAAATAGTCGTCGGCAAAGGTTATTCATATGTATATAATTTTTTTCAATCTAATGCTATTACAAACCACACGATTTACTTCCGGCTTTTGTCAAATCAAGAGCTTCATCAATTTCCTTGTACGTGGTTATAGTATTATTCATGAAATATGAGCGAAATGTCTTGGAAAATTCTAAGAATGCTATTTCTCTCCATAACCGTGTGCTATACTAAAGGAAATTTCATTGCTTCACTTAAGCGACTTGAATTTTTTTTCCCCCACTCCAAAAATTTCATGAAAGGATTTTTAAAAGATCAACCCTAAGAGGCTAGAGCATAAATCCTTTTGAACTATTTTTGCCAACAAAATAACCTTCAGCATAGGTTGTTCATTTGTAATTATTTTATCAATGCTATTGAAAACCGAACAATTTACTTCCGGCTCTCGTCAAATCAAGCGCTACGTCAATTTTCTTGAGGTTGTAGTATTTTTCACGGAAAGTTCATATCTTGGTGACATTTGGTTCAATCTCTCACCTTGGTAGGAGTCGAAGAGAAAAAGATAGAAAAGAAGAGGATATAAGCAAAACAAATAAAAATGAGAAAATACCATAAAACCCTTGAAAAATATCTCACATGGGGCACACGTGATCTCATTTAACTGAGATATGACGAAAAATTGACGGAGATATCTCGATGATGTGTTTTTAGAAGTTCAAGTACCTTATTGATCACTTTTGAAAGTTGGAATATGTCAAATGACTAATATGCTCTCATACTTAACGGTCAAGTAACGTAAAATGGACGGAGGTATCCCGATGATGTGTTTTTGAAAGTTCTGGTACTTTGTTGATCACTTTTGAAAGTTGAGTACATTTTTGTCCGGTACACCAAAGTTTAGACCATGCTGGTGAATTTTTTTTTTTTTCAATGCTATTAAACCACTGAACCGTTTACGTATGACACTTGTCAAATTATGTATTAAAAAGATCAAACCCGGAGCCGAAATCCCTTTTGCATTTTGTGAAAATATTTTTATAAAAATTATGAATAACTTTTGCCGACGACCAGGTTATTCATATGTATATAAATTTTTTCAATCTAATGCTATTAAACACTGAACCGTTTACGTATGACACTCGTCAAATTATGTATTTAAAAGATCAAACCTGGAGCCGAAATCCCTTTTGCATTTTGTGAAAAAAAATTTGCAAAAATTATGAAAAACTATTGCCGACGAAATAGTCATCGGCAAAGGTTATTCATATGTATATAAATTTTTTCAATCTAATGCTATTACAAACCACTCGATTTACTTCCGGCTTTTGTCAAATCAAGAGCTTCATCAATTTCCTTGTGGTTATAGTATTATTCATGAAATATGAGCGAAATGTCTTGGGAAATTCTAAGAATGCTATTTCTCTCCATAACCGTGTGCTATACTAAAGGAAATTTCATTGCTTCAGTTAAGCGACTTGCATTTTTTTTTCCCACTCCATAAATTTCATGAAAGGATCTTTAAAAGATCAACCCTAAGAGGCTAGAGCAGAAATCCTTTTGAACTATTTTTGCCAACAAAATAACCTTCAGTAGAGGTTGTTCATTTGTAATTATTTTACCAATGCTATTGAAAACCGAACAATTTACTTCCGGCTCTCGTCAAATCAAGCGCTTCGTCAATTTTCTTGAGGTTGTAGTATTTTTCACGGAAAGTTCATATCTTGGTGACATTTGGTTCAATCTCTCACCTTGGTAGGAGTCGAAGAGAAAAAGATAGAAAAGAAGAGGATATAAGCAAAACAAATAAAAATGAGGAAATACCATAAAAGCCTTGAAAAATATCTCACATGGGGCACACGTGATCTCATTTAACTGAGATATGACGAAAAATTGACGGAGATATCTCGATGATGTGTTTTTAGAAGTTCAAGTACCTTATTGATCACTTTTGAAAGTTGGAATATGTCAAATGACTAATATGCTCTCATAATTAACAGTCAAGTAACGTAAAATGGATGGAGGTATCCCGATGATGTGTTTTTGAAAGTTCAGGTACTTTATTGATCACTTTTGAAAGTTGAGTACATTTATGTCCGGTACACCAAAGTTTAGACCATACTGGTGATAATTTTTTTTTTTCAATGCTATTAAACCACTGAACCGTTTACGTATGGCACTCGTCAAATTATGTATTTAAAATATCAAACCCGGAGCCGAAATCCCTTTTGCATTTTGTGAAAAAAAATTTATAAAAATTATGAATAACTTTTGCCGACGAAATAGTCGTCGGCAAAGGTTATTCATATGTATATAAATTTTTTCAATCTAATGCTATTAAACACTGAACCGTTTACGTATGGCACTCGTTAAATTATGTATTTAAAAGATCAAACCCGGAGCCGAAATCCCTTTTGCATTTTGTGAAAAAAAATTTACAAAAATTATGAATAACTTTTGCCGACGAAATAGTCGTCGGCAAAGGTTATTCATATGTATATAAATTTTTTCAATCTAATGCTATTACAAACCACACGATTTACTTCTGGCTTTTGTCAAATCAAGAGCTTCATCAATTTCCTTGTGGTTATAGTATTATTCATGAAATATGAGCAAAATGTCTTGGAAAATTCTAAGAATGCTATTTCTCTCCATAACCGTGTGCTATACTAAAGGAAATTTCATTGCTTCACTTAAGCGACTTGCATTTTTTTTTCCCACTCCAAATATTTCATGAAAGGATTTTTAAAAGATAAACCCTAAGAGGCTAGAGCAGAAATCCTTTTGAACCATTTTGCCAACAAAATAATCTTCAGCAGAGGTTGTTCATTTGTAATTATTTTATCAATGCTATTGAAAACCGAACAATTTACTTCCGGCTCTCGTCAAATCAAGCGCCTCGTCAATTTTCTTGAAGTTGTAGTATTTTTCACGGAAAGTTCATATCTTGGTGAAATTTGATTCAGTCTCTCACCTCGGTGGGAGTCGAAGAGAAAAAGATAGAAAAGAAGAGGATATAAGCAAAACAAATAAAAATGAGAAAATACCATAAAATCCTTGAAAAAAATCTCACATGGGGCACACGTGATCTCATTTAACTGAGATATGACGAAAAATTGACGGAGATATCTCGATGATGTGTTTTTAGAAGTTCAAGTATACCATATTGATCACTTTTGAAAGTTGGAATATGTCAAATGACTAATATGCTCTCATAATTAACGGTCAAGTAACGTAAAATGGACGGAGGTATCCCGATGATGTGTTTTTGAAAGTTCAGGTACTTTATTGATCACTTTTGAAAGTTGAGTACATTTATGTCCGGTACACCAAAGTTTAGACCATGCTGGTGATAAATTTTTTTTTTCAATGCTATTAAACCACTAAACCGTTTACTTATGACACTCGTCAAATTATGTATTTAAAAGATCAAACCCGGAGCTGAAATCCCTTTTGCATTTTGTGAAAAAAAATTTATAAAAATTATGAATAACTTTTGCCAACGACATAGTCGTCGGTAAAGGTTATTCAGATGTATACAAATTTTTTCAATCTAATGCTATTAAACACTGAACCGTTTACGTATGACACTCGTCAAATTATGTATTTAAAAGATCAAACCCGGAGCCGAAATCCCTTTTGCATTTTGTGAAAAAAAATTTACAAAAATTATGAATAACTCTTGCCGACGAAATAGTTGTCGGCAAAGGTTATTCATATGTATATAAATTTTTTCAATCTAATGCTATTACAAACCACACGATTTACTTCCGGCTTTTGTCAAATCAAGAGCTTCACGATTTACAAACCACACGAAATAAAAAAAAGCTAGCACTTCCGATGTTCGTAAAGTCTCGCGTTGGATTTCATTGAGACCCTAAAATATGTTTGGACACTCGGAAGATTCCATATTTCAAGGATATTAGGTGTTATAATAAAGAAGTTATCCTCAATTTGGCACAATTTAAAGAATCAGGCGAAAACTCAATTTCAATGGCCAACATGTTGCAAAAGTTTTTTTTATTGTTTAATTCATTGAGTCCCAGATCCCCAAAAACAAAATCTTTTTACATTTGTTCAAATTAAAAAAATATATTTTGAATAACATATATGTACTGACGAATGGTTCGTCGGTAACAGTGTTCCCAACTTTTTTTTTTATTTCAATGAAATAAAAAGAAGCACTTCTGATGCTCGTAAGGACTCTCGTGTTGGGTTTCATTGAGCTCCTAAATTACTTTTGAACGGTCAATATATTGCCAAAGTTCTTCTGCATTGTTTATTTCATTAAGCCCAAGAGCCCAAAAAATAAAATCATTTTACATTTACTCAAATTAAAAAAAAACAATTATTTTGAATGCCCTTTAGCGACGACTGGTTCGACGCTACAAGTATTCTTTTATTTTAAATTTGACGATATAAAAAAGAAGCACTTTCGTTGTTAGTAACGTCTTGTGTTGCTCATCGAGCCCCTAAAATACTCTTGGACACCGTGCAAACCGGTTTTGAAAATTTTAAATATTTAATTTTTCTAAAAAATCATATGCTAGAATAAAGAAATTTTACTCAATTTGGCACAATTCACCAAATGAGTCGAAAAGCCGATTTCGATGGTGTTGCCAAAGTTTTTTTTGCATGGTTTAATTTATTGAGCCCAAGAGCCCCAATTTACATTTACACAAATTTAAAAAAAATATATTTTGACCCTTTAGCGTCGAATAGTTCGTCGCTACAGATGTTTCTAATTTTTTTTTTAATTTCACGAAAAAAAAAAAAACTTTTGTTGCTAGAAATGTCTCGCATTGGGTTTCATTGAGTCCCTAAAATACATTTGGACACTCGTGCAAATCGGTCTTGCGAATTTCAAAAATTCCCTATTTCAAGGAAATCATGTGCTAGGTAAGAAAGTTTTTCTCAATTTGGCACAATTCACCGAATCAGGCGAACACCCGATTTAGATAGCCAATGAGTTACCAAAGTTTTTTTGCATTGTTTATTTTGATTGAGCCCAAGAGCCCCAAAAACAAAATCTTTTTACATTTACTCAAATTAAAAAAAGGACTAAATTCACGTTACTACCCTGAACTTTAGGGGTCTAATCAGTTCAGTCCCTATACTTTTAATTTCATCAAAACAGTCCCTGAATTTTCAATTTTCATCCAATAAGTCCTTCCATCAAAATTCCGTCCAAAAAAAAAGTGAAATGTCCATTATACCCCTGCCTATTTAGTTTTTTTTTTTTCAGTTTTTTTTGCCGCACCTTTTTTTTTTTTGATGGAATTTTGACGGAAGGACTTATTGGATGAAAATTGAAAATTCAGGGACTGTTTTGATGAAATTAAAAGTATAGGGACTGAACTGATTAGACCCCTAAAGTTCAGGGTAGTAACGTGAATTTAGTCCTTAAATAAAATATTTTGAAATCCCTTTAGCAACGAACGAGTCGTCACTATAAGTGTTCCTATTTTTTTTTTTCATTTGATGAAATAAAAAAAAGTACATGGAATGCTCGTAAGGCCTCGCGTAGTCGCGTTAGGTTTTATATATTAAGCCCATAAAATACTTTTGAACACCTTTGTAAACCAGTTTTGAGAATTTTAAAGATTTTATTTTTCAAGAAAATTATGGGTTATAATAAGAAAGTTTTCTTTAATTTGACACAATTCACCGAATTAGGCGAATACTCAATTTCGATGGCCAATATTGCAAAAATATTTTGGCATTGTTTAATTCATTGAGCCCAAGAGCCCCCAAAACAAAATACTTTTACATTTACTCAAATTTCAAAAAATATATATATTTATTTTGAACAGCCTGTAGCGACGATTTATTCGTCACTACAGGTGTTCCAATTTTTTTAACAAAAAAAAAAACCACTTCTGTTGCAAATAAGGTCTCGCGTTGGGTGTCATTGACCCCATAAAATACATTTGGACACCCGTGCAAATCAGCATTGAGAATTTCAAAGATTTTATTTTTCAAAGAAATCATGTGTTATAAGAAAGTTTTCCTCAATTTAGCAATATTCTTCAAATAAGGCAAAAACCCGATTTCGATGGCCAATGTGTGTTGCAAAAGTTTTTTTTTGTATTGTTTAATTCATTGAGCCCAAGAGCCCCAAAACCAAAATCCTTTTTTTGAATAGGAGTAAGATTATCTATTGATGATGACGCCTTGAGGGGGACATGGTGCCAAAACCTCGATTACGTACACTTACAAATATCTTCAAAGAGAACGTCCAAAATCCTTTTACATTTACTCAAATTAGTAAAAAATAATTTAATTTGAACACCCTTTTGCGACAAATGGTTTGTCGCTACCGGTGTTCTTAATTTTTTTTAAATTGACAAAATAAAATGAGGCACTTCATGTGCTCATAAGGTATCGCGTTGGGTTTCATTGACCTCCTAAATACATTTGGACGCTCATGTAAACCGATCTTGAGAATTTCAAATATTACATTTTTCAAGAAAATCGTGTGTATAGTAAGGAAGTTTACCTCAATTTGACACAATTCATCATATCAGGCAAAAATATGATTATTTCGATGGCCAATCTGTTGCAAAAGTTCTTTTGCATTGTTTAATTCATTGAGTCCAAGAGCCACAAAACCAAAATCCATTTACATTTACTCAAATTAAAAAAAAAATATATATATATATATATTTCTTTTGAACACCCTTTAGCGACGAACAGTTCGTCGCTACAGATGTTTCTCATATTTTTCTTTTTTAATTTAACGAAATAAAAAGGAAGCACTTATGTTGCTAGTAAGATCTCGCGTTGGGTTTCATCGAGCCCCTTAAATACTTTGGATACCCATGTAAACCGGTCATGAGGATTTCAAAGATTTCTATTTTTCAAGGAAATCTTGTGCTATAATAAGGATGTTTTCCTCAATTTTGCACAATTTATTGAATCAGGCAAAAACCTAATTTCGAAGGCCAATGTGTTTCCTAGACGTTGTGGAATGTCTAGGAAATGTTGCGAGGCTTAGTTATGTTCAACACAACTTTATTGAGATTTACTATTATAAGTTTCTTATTAAAACCATAGAATATTGTCTCACATAACAGTCAATCACAAAGAGCAATACAAGCCAGATTAACAACTATCATTCTCATTCAACGAATTTCTTTTTGGTCTCATACGATATTTTCAATTCTCATGATGAATCTCTGTGTATGGCTTAATGGTGTTAACCATGAAGTTGAATCATTCTATAGTATCGTTATCAATGTTATTTGTTGTACATTGAAACATCAGTGCGCATATGACTTAATTAAATTTTTATTTTTGGCCAAGTCGGATATGTTTTTCTATATTGCATTCGTGTAATATACTTTTTTTTTTGGCCAATATATAGTCGATCAAATTTGCACTTTTTATGACTAGGCCTAGGCCACTTCCTTGGGCTGTGTCTTTTGGTCAAACTGGCTATTGTTTTACTTTGCCTTTAATTGTTTTGCCTTCTTAGTTTTACGTGGCTTTTTGTTGTCAATAAGTTCCTACAAGTCTTTGTTAAAGTTAATTTGGTCAGTGTGTGCCTTGTTTTCCCTAGCGAGGCAACAAGTCGTTTATTTGTCTTATTGGCAGGATGAAATGAAATGTCGTCGGATTTTTCAATTGGTAGCATAGTGAGAAAGTTGTTTTAATTGTCTTATAGTTTTTCTTTCAAACTCGGATTTTTTTATTTCATTAAGCCCAAAATGTTAATTACTTATTGAATCTTCATCGGTCAACGTAGAAGATTAGAATTTAATCCATCTTCAATTTGATGAAGTTACTCATCTCAGAGTTGCATACAAAAATACTTTCAATCAATTACAAGAAAAAGTCCAAAGATGTGAATCAAGATTTGTTAAGAGAAGAGTCTTGTTATGTGGAGGATCTCCACAACATGAGAAGAGTCTGCTGAGAGGCAAGTTTGCTGAGCTTGGATTCATATCAACTACGGCTGATGGGATGCCTCTTTGCCTTTTGGGTTATAGTCTATTTAATCTTTGGTTACTTGATGCCATTGCTTGATCTAGGCCCTGATTTAGATCTCGAGGTGATGGGCTCTATTTTTGGGATTTAGGGATGGCGTAGGAAGTGTGATGTCCAAAGTTCAGTTTTTTTTAATTAGTTTAATAATTTTTTTTATTGTCCAAATTTTTTTTTTTTACTTTCCTGTCTTTATGCAATGACTCGTAGTTGAAAGTGATATTATTTAGATGGGTAAATACCTCCTATAGTACCTGAAGTATGGTCAATTGGACAATTTGGTATCTAGTCTATAAATGAGGACAGTTTAGTAGCTGAGGTTTTACTCCATTTGACCTTTTAGTACTTCTGTTAGTTTTGTTGTTAAAAATGGTCATGTGATGCACATGTGCCCTTATATTTAGGGTTATTTTCGTCACTCCAGTTCCAACCCTTCAAAACGTAGCTTTACAAAATCAAGAACACCAACGAACACAACCCAGAAACACCATTCTGGGCAAATGAAGAACACCCAAAAGAATCAAAACAGCCCAACAATTTTTTTTTTGTTTGTTTGTTCCATGTTTGCCAAATGGAAATGCGAGTTTGGGTTGTAGACCAGTGTCAAACTTGTACGCGAAAATTGGAGAGGTTGAGGATCTTGGTGCCGAGTTTCATGGCATGAAGGACTTCAGCACTTGATGTTGGATTTGGAAGAGGAGATAAGGGCGACGAGTTCATGGCCTATTCTCTCTCTTCGATAAAACCCACTCCCCAATTTGTTGATCGATCCTCTTCTCCCATACAACTCCACTGGAAATTCAATTTCACTACCAATCAATTCACTATCTTTCAGAACAGCGAGCTTCTGAGACAACATTCAATAAGAAAACCAAAGATGGAAAATTGAAGCCTAATTCGCAGCTTGTTCAGGTTGAATTTCTCTCAAAGATGAATTAGACTCAGATTAATATGGCCTCGAACTTTCCTTTGCCCCCCAGAATTTGATAACAATCTGATCCTAAAATCAAGAAGTATAAGCAAAACCATATAATTCGAAAAGAAACAAGCCGAGGATTAAAAGTTAGTGACAAGAATCGAAGAAAATAAATTTTAGAACCTCACCTCATCCTACTAATCCAAATATGGGAAAATCAAATCGAACAGAAGGTCTCAGAGATCCAGCAGAATTCGAATCGAATCTGGAATTAAAGGGATCTGAAATTTACAGAGATAATTAGAGGGGGTGTACGTTTTTAGCGGAGTGATATCGAAGGGTAAATTTGACGCGGGATGTGGAAGAGCAAAGTCTAGGTTTTTTTTTTTTTTTGTGTGTCTAGTCTGGTTTTGAAGGGTTGGAACTGGAGTGACGAAAATAACTCTAAATATAAGGGCACATGTTCATCACATGGCCATTTTTAACAACAAAACTAACAGAAGTACTGAAAGGTCAAACGGAGTAGAACTTCAAGTACTAAACTGTCCTCTTTTATAAACCAGGTACCAAATTGTCCAATTGGCCATACCTCAGGTACTATAGGAGGTATTTACCCTTATTTAGATAGTAATTCTTAGGAAAAAAAATATTACAAATGGGCACGGTACAGTTTTTTCATTCAAATATGGACTTCGTAACTTTTGTTTGCAAAAATGGACATGTTTGAACACTAAAGGTCCAAACTGCCCTTAATGCTACCAAAAACCATTTCGTAGCTAATTAATTTGTAACCTCATATACTATTCTTCTTCCTTCGTAATTTATAGCCTCATCTCCTCTTCTACGAATTAGTTACGAACAACATGATTTAAACCTATTTGGTAGCCTGTAGGTTTGGGCGTAAAATTTGATTAAGGGTTGAGCCTATTCGGTTCATGGATATCATCAAGGGTGACGAACCCGTAACTATAGATCTTGTTTGGAATGTGTGTTGTGTGGTGTTTTTTTTCTTTTTTTAAGAGGATCAAAGGATTTCACTCCTACCCCCATGGTGACTCGAATGTGTGTTGTGTGGTGTTGTAGTCACAACTGGTCATTCTGTTGCGTTGTAACTCTTTGGTTTATTAAAAAGTTTTCTTCTAAAAAAAACATGATTTAAACCCATAAATTTGCATGCTTCCTAGTTTTTAGTCTCATCTTCTCTTATATGAATTAGATATGAACAACATGATTTAAATTTAGAAACTTAGATGACTATTAAGTCCATCTACCACACATTTAAAAAAAATATTAATCAACACAAAAACTATAAAGCACGTTGATTTTGTTTTACTTAACTGCGAAACTTATACATTAAAGATAGTTTAGACTTTCTGCGTCCAAACATGTCCATTTCGAAAACTCATCTCTATATTCGAATGTAAAAAACGTTTCCTATTTTTCTTACGATCGTATCCTTTGGAATGAATCATTATTTATAATTTTCTTATGAATACAATTGAAGTGTCGTTATTCTGCACAAAATATAAAACAACCAAAGTTGACAACCCACCTACATAATTGCCAAGCCTTCATATGCGTCCACTACAAATGAACAAAGCTTTAAATAGTTCGGGCCCCCTCCCCCCTAAAACCACACCACATAAATACATAATACAGTCTCATGAAAGCTATAGCAGCAACCCACGACACCAGAGTCCCCGTGATTCCAGCCACCCAGCCGCCCGCGATCTTTCCCTCGATTTATTATCTTCTTCTCTTTCTTCTTCTTCCCCCAAAAGCACAGCTAAAACCGCACTTCCGCCACTACTCCTGTAATACTAATGTAAGCAGCACCTTTCCAAATCAGATCTCGACCTCTCTCCCTCTCGAACCCTAATCCCTTTACCCCCCAATGCACGGCTACAGCCGGCTCGGGATGCCTCGAGCCGCCACCGCCTCTCCGCCGTCATCGCCGCGCTGCCGCCACGGCCGGAGCAAGAACGCCGCCGGCCGGGGACCCAAGCAGCAGAGCATTGTGGAGAGGGTTGTGTTTTTTCTTATTTCGGTGGTGTTTAGAAGGCGAGGCATGCTTTTATTCGCGCCTCTTTTGTATATTTCCGGAATGTTGTTGTATATGGGCTCGGTGAGCTTCGATGTAGGTAGCTTGAAAAACGTCGTCGTTATCAGTAAGCGGTCGCCGCCGGGCTCGGTGTATAGGAGTCCTCAGGTGTTTCAGAAGCTTTGGCCTTATATGCAGGCTGAGAGTAATCACACTCACAATTTGGTAAGTGCTTTTGCAAATTTGTTCCTAATTGGGCTCGATTCGGTTTGGGGATTGAAAATGCACTATTTGTTATGTATTTTGTAAATTCTGAGAATTCGAGCTGTTGTCAGTATGCTCAAGTTAAGTTTGATATGCATTGGCAACTTCCTATGCATTATGATATACTGAGCTGTTTATGTGCATTTGAGTTTGAAACTAACTAAAAGAGGAACACATAGCTTACTAGACGGATTGAAATCTTATCTAAGCTATATGAGATGATTAGAACTTTGCAGTCCTCAAATCAAGTCTCTTTCGATAGGAAAATTCACTAAATTTATATGAAATTAGTTTCATAGCTAAAGTCTGTCCTAGAAGTCGGTTTCTCATTTTGCTCTAGGATTCTTCCTAGTCCTGCAGTGTCACTTCTTATGGGTCAGTTATGTAGTTTCTTTGGCACTTCTGCAAAAATTTACTAATGTTTACAATCAACGTGATCTATGTGAATTGACAGTCATGATAATATTGCAGTTGATGACAGTGTGGAATTCCAAAGGGCATAAAGTTTGGAAGCCTTGTATTCACGTAGATACTCCGCAAGCAGGTTAGATATCTTTTTAAAGAATCACATTTAACTGACAAGCCACAATTACCTATTTTAATTGAGTGTTTGGATTATTATACTGCTTACCGAGATTCTTCATTGAACTCATCATTTGGTCCAGCTCTCTTGGAAATATGGCCTACACTGCAGTTTCAGATAGTTTAGCAGTAAGATCAATATCACCACACACATACTGCAAAAGTTAGTGGACCCAGAATTCATGCCCCATGGAGGGCACATTAGAAATACTATACAAAGTTTAGTTTGGAAATGGAAATACCCTCTTCTCTAGCTTTTCCAGTGGCACATGCATACACACAGAAATGTGTACCAAGACATCCTGCTTCTTGCATATGTTGCAAATTCGCATATATTTATATCAGTATATAATGTAATTATTCCTTGTAATGGGTTCAGATTACCCTAACTAATATGTTATCCCTTGTAATGTTCAGCTTACTTCTATTTGTCTGGCATGTCTAGCTTAATGTGGCAGTAAAGTATCAGAAGTAAATTTTAAATACTGATTTCTGCTATTTGATAATTGACCAATAGAATGAATAAGTATGTGGTTGTTCATATAAAATGAATAACTAACTTCAGTTTTTAATTCTTTGAATGAATTTACAGAATTACCAAAGTCAAATGGTTTATTCATAATTGAAGCGAATGGTGGGTTGAACCAGCAACGCTTATCGGTAGGTCTAACTTTGCAGATTAGAATTCATTTTCTTGACGGTTAGAATTCTTGATCTAATCATAATGAGTATTGTGCTTTGAATGCATTTATCATTTTCTTGTGGATTTGATCTTTAAAGAAAGAAATCAATTGGTGACTAGAATGAAATTTTCGGCCAAACACCAACTTGTAGATGCTTTTAGTTCTCTTTTGGTATTAAGTTATGGTTGAAGTATCTGGTTTTAACAACACCAAGGATGTTTTGTTTCTTAAACTTTTTTGTGAGGCTTGATATTTATACATATACTTATATATGTGAAATTTCAAATGTGGGAGGTCTTAAATAACCCTAATCATTCCTTGGTTGTATTGACCATGCATTTAAGTCAATACAATCAGTAACAATGAGTGTCAAACATTATTCTCGCACTGGAGAAACTGACCTATATAGTTTTATGGTCTTTTGCTAGATATCTAGTATATTATGTTGTGTCATTTTGAAGGTCTGAACTGAACATTCAAACAAGACTTTACTTGGTGAATGGTCTAGATTGTCGGAGCAACATAACATGCTAGAGTCCTAGACTCCTAGGTTATCTAACGATAATTTATTTCCCTAATTAAGTCAGTTGCTTTGATTAAGCTATTCAACTGAGGCCAATGCGACAGTAATTTTTGTGTCCAATATCGTTTTATCCTATCATTGTTACATTTGGACTTGGAAAAAAGAATTTTGCATGAATTGCTTGAGTAGGTGAGATTTGCATGCTCGTGTGATAAACCTAATAGTTGTATTAACCCTTTTAATTCCTGACTTTTGTCTTTTCAATTTCATCATAGATATGTGATGCAGTTGCTGTGGCTGGACTATTGAATGCTACTCTTCTGATTCCAATTTTTCATCTAAATAGTGTTTGGAGAGACTCAAGGTGATTTGTAGATTTATTGTACTATTATAGTTATGATTTTAATCATCATCAGGTGCATTGTTACTTGTTTATTCTTTAATATTTCTAAATAGTTTACCATGATTGGTACAGAAAAAGTAATTATCCTAACTAAGTGCTGTATTGTTCTTGCTTATAAGTAAAGATATTTATAAATATAATATAGTAAAGTACTAGTTATTGAACCTCCTCTATTATTGTATTGCACTTGTTTCCAGCTTCCTTGCTCTTGTCCAAAGTATAAAATATAATGAAAGTACACATGATATTGCCAAAGAATTTAGAAAGATGCAAGATGATCCTATATTGGGAAATATTAGAAAAGACCGCCTCCATCTGATAAAATTTATCAATACAATACTGTGGCCAACTTTGGGTCTTCTCTTTATGGCAATGATTGAAGTTGAAGATACTTAAAGTGCCAGTAGAACCCAAACAGTAAAAAGAACAAGGAATCTCAGGAATGAAAGGTTGGCTTATGATTCCTCTAAAGGTAGGTTTTCAATTGGAAACTAAAGGGTGATTCAGAGGCAAAATGGAAAACAACACTTTGTCGTCTGGTATTTAAAAAAAAACCACTCGTGTTCTTCTGTGTATTTTTCTGACTAACCTGAGTCTCTTTGTCATACTCACTGATCTAATAAGTATAACATTTTTCTTTCAAGTTCAGTGCCCATATGTCTGTCACTTTTATCTATCTTATTCCTGATGTTCAACTTCGTTGTCACTTTTGCAATTTTCTTTGTGATTAGTTATTTTCATATGACCATAAAGTTGTAGATCATTCTGTTACCAATAGATCATGATGTATTGTTGTTAGAGTCATTTTGATTAGATTCTGTGTCTGTGGCCGACACATTTTTTATGAAAAGAAAAATGTTGGAAATGGTAATTCTTGGTTTGAAGTCTCTATACTGCCAAGAAGAAGAGTTGATCACAGGAATTTTTTCTTTTCCAAAGTTCTTAATGAATTAAATTTAAGGTTTTCTTGAACTTAAAAGAAAAAAACAATCACCACAGGGGCATCTAATAGTTGTCGTAGACAAAATAAAAAGTTTTCCAAATTTATTCATGCAGTCTTATTGGTGCATGGTTGCTTAAAGGGTCGTCTTATAAGTTGAGAGCAAATGCTGGCCGCCAGAGGCTATTTGGATTATATCTGAAGCATGGCATAGTGATTAAAATATGTCGTGTTTTGAGTAGAAAATCATATTCTCTCCTCTTGATAATGTTGCAAGGTATTTATCCTTTATTTTCAACTTGCTGCAGTCACTTTGGGAACATATTTGATGAAGATTTCTTCATCCATGCTCTCAGAAATCACGTTAATGTAGTCAGGGAGCTCCCAGAAGATATACTTCAGCGGTTTGACTATAATATAAGCAACATTGTGAATTTGAGAGTGAAAGGTTGGTCAAGTACAACTCACTATCTCCGTAAGGTCCTCCCAAAGTTAGAGGAGATGGGGTATGTGTCCTACCTTTGTTACTATTTCTAATATCTTCTGGTTTTTTAAATATGATATGATAATCCGGCTTAAATCTTATATCATATGATGTGATGTGGTTTACCTCTTTCTTCTGGAGTTGTGTATGCGACTATTTTTCGTTTCCTTAAATTTCAGTCAAGGGATTGTATTACATTGTATGTGACAGCTATATATAGTTTCCCTCAATCCATGTTTCAGGGCCGTGCGAATTGCACCTTTTTCCAACAGATTGGCTCATGCAGTTCCTTCAAATGTCCAAAGGCTTAGATGCTTCGCCAATTTTGAAGCACTGAGGTTTTCGAATTCAATAAGACTGCTTGCAGATAAGATGGTTGATCGAATGGTTAAAAGTAGCTCCCACAGTGGGGGTAAATATGTTTCAGTACATCTTCGCTTTGAAGAGGTCTTATGCTTCATCTTTCTATATGAACTTCTGAACTTTTCTGTAGCTGTATTTTCTGTAAGTTCTAAATGCAGTTTCTCTTTTCATAAAGGATATGGTTGCTTTTTCATGCTGTGAGTATGATGGTGGGGAGGAAGAGAAACATGAAATGGATATTGCTCGAGAAAGAAGCTGGAGAGGAAAATTCAGGAGAAGGGGTAGAGTAATAAGGCCAGGTGCAAATCGTGTTGATGGGAAATGCCCTTTAACGCCATTAGAGGTACAACATTGTGCTTTCTTTCTATTTAATTTTGTATGTTACATTGAAATCCTGCCTGTTGCTTTGGTATATATCATTTCTGCTGTATAGGTTGTTGAAAACTACAAGTAGGCATCTTACACAATGTTCAGATTTCTATTTTAAGATATTAATTTCTACTTCTGTTACCATAATGAACTCAGAAAGACCGGATATTAATAAGTAGATGAATTCAGAAAGACTGGATAGTAATAAGAAGAATAGTCATAGAATTTAAGTAGAGAAGTAATTGGAGCTTTCAGTGTCGTTGTATGATTGCTGAAAAATAATGTAGGAAAAGAGTGGTACAAAGCATTATTTGGTTTGAGGAAGGTCAGAGCAGTACTAACTAAGCAATAATTGGGAATGTTATTATTAATGGGGAGAATTTGAGAAGAGTAACTTTCAAGAACGAATAGTACAGTTCTATTTAAAGTATACTTTTTTTAATTTTTTGGATAAGGGACATACTTTCGTTAAAGGATTACCAAAATATGTCCAGGAAACATACTTTTACTTTCAACTTTCAGTGTGGAAATGCTACTGTCACCCTATAGTCTATAGAGATAGGGGCACAACAAAATGTCTTCAAAAAAGGAATCAGGATTCAGGAATCATCTGACATAGGGTTGCAGATCTTCGTAGTATAGTTTTGTCAAATTGTATTCTAGCAATGATATTTAGTTGAAATGTTATATACTTGGTTCATGCAGTGTATTTTGACTATTTTCAGTCATATTATCCCTGATTGACATTCAATGCACATGCGAATGTGCTAGATTGTTGTACGCAATTATGTTCATGGCCCTTTTCTTCTTGGATAACAAATTTATTCGATCATTTTTATCTTCAGATCAACTTGAGACATTCCATCTTAAACCCCAAAAAGGAGTGCCCTTGTCACGTATATTTTACCAGTTAAAGCACCACTCCTGACACAAACGTCCCAAAATTTGAAGTTGGGGAATCATGAACCAAAAAATTACTCTGTAATGCCATATAACCTCCCAAAATTTGATATTGCCTCATAACTTTCCCAAATGAAAATAAATGAACTGGTCTCTCCAAGAAAGGTTTACATCCTAGCCCCAAAATTCAAAGATAGAGATTTCGAAAAACCAAATATATCTCGGGCAAGAAAATATGGGAATTTTTAAAGATATGAGGAAAGTTTTTGACTTTAGGATAGGAGAGCTCCTGCCCAGATAAGATTATTTCACCATATATAGGGAAAGGAGTGGAGATTCTCTTTTAAAACAAACTGTATTATACCAATATACCCTTTATGTATCAAACATTATAGTGCCATTCAAACTAAAAAAAAAATGTCAGTGACTTGTGTCAACACTCATCGTTATTATGTTATTATGAATGGCAATTTGATTGTTTTTTGTTCTTTTTTTTTGTTTTTCAAAAGGATTGAACATGTCCAAATTTGTTCAAAAGCTGGTCTGGCTGTGTTGGAGCGGACCGAGTACTGCATTTAAAGTTCAATTTGATTACACTATGATTAGTAAGAACTCTTTCTCAACTCCAGTGACTAATGAAGTATATGTTGCTATAGGTAGGAATGATGCTCAGGGGCATGGGATTTGATAATACCACCTCAGTATACATTGCAGCAGGCATAATTTATAAAGCAGAAAAGTACATGGCTCCACTTAAACAGATGTTTCCACGCTTGCAAATGAAAGAGACACTGGCTACTTCAGAAGAACTTGCTCCTTTTAAGGTACCATTTGAGTCACAGGAATTGCATTTCCCAGCTAAGTACAGCATCAATCACGTAGAACACAAACAAGCATTGGCTTGAGACCAGTGAAATATTTACTATAGCCTTTTTGCAGTAGGGCCATACATCTAAGTTTGCTACTTTTGTTATAAACAATAGGGTTAGCATCAAGTTAATTGTTTCAAATGACAATTTCTGATGTAGGGCCACTTATCTAGGTTGGCTGCTCTTGATTACACGGTTTGCCTCCATAGTGAAGTGTTTGTCACCACTCAGGGGGGGAATTTTCCCCACTTCTTGATGGGTCATAGACGCTATCTCTATGGAGGACATTCGAAGACAATCAAGCCCGACAAGCGAAAATTGGCACTGTTGTTTGATAATCCCAGTATCAGGTAATTTGTAGTTGAACTTAGTTATTTGAATTCATCTACTGAGTTGCTTTTAAATTGAGTAATAGTTCTTCATCCATGTAACCAAAGAATGTGTATAGTGGTCATTAATAAAGAAATTGGGTACGTACTGGTAAAAGTTCTATTATTTCTTGTAAGCCCCCTCTTCCCCTTTTCTCATAGGTTCCGAATTACATCAAAAAAAAAAATGAGACGTGTTATACATTGTCTTTACAAAAATTACAAAAGATGATGCGGTGGCCTTATAATTTAACACCCTCTTGGAGAAGATTGTCTTCTGCAATTGTTTGCTTTCTTTGTGTGTGGACATTTTAGTTTCTGCATCTTGCAGATATTATAATGCAATTGAGAATACAAAACCATCCAAATTATTGAACTTTTGTTTGATTTTTCTTGACTTCAAAAACCTGTGTTGTTCACTGCCAAGGAATTTGTTTTATATGGTTTGTTGTCACTTACAATTATGTTTTATAAATATAAAAAGCGGTTTATAAAGATTTAGATTAACTTTGTACTTCATAGATAAATAGAAGGGACAACATGAATGCAAGTTAATTATATATATGACCAACATGAATGTAAACTTGTCTGGCTGTGTTCTCATCAGCAGCCTTATCTTTCACTTTAAAGAACTGTATACAGAATACACATGTTTATTCATTTATATTACATGTTTCGCAGATGGGAAGATTTCAAGCGACAGATGCAAGACATGCTTCGACACAGTGACCAGAAGGGTTTTGAAGTGAGAAAACCCAGTGCTTCACTATATACATTTCCCATGCCAGATTGTATGTCCAAGGAAGCAGAAGCTATAGATGAAAACAGCAACAAGACAGACTTGAATACATAAAATTGTCAGTAGACTTACAATTCTTTGTTCACCTGTAATTTAGTGTATCATTCAATTGTGTTTATCAACGAAATAGTGTATCATTCATTTAGTTATCAAATTTTTCTTTCATTTGAGTAGAGAGAGTAGTGCATACAAGGTACTCATTTGGTTTATTAACCATGTTTGAGTTAGTAGTTTGTTACTCGAAATTCATTGTATATGGACAATAGCAGATAAGTAAATTCTTTTGTATTACATCAAATCTTCTACTTTGCTTTGGTTATCAGATTGTGGGTATTGCTTTGATCCATTCTATTGAGTTTCTCTGGTTCTGGTTTTAATCTCTTGCATATTTTGTGTGATAGTGAGACATGAATCCATTAAACTTCTTGTACCACTATCTTGCAGTCTGTTTCAAAATGACATACAAGCTGTTTCTTCAGTTTGCATACCAAGCCTAGAGACTAGTATTTCCTATTATAAGCCTAGAGACTAGTAGTTCCTATTATAAATTTTTCATCGGTGCTCTACTGATAGTTTTCCGGTTTTGATGATCATAGTGGTGGTACATCAAGAATCTTTTTTTTGTGGGCGAGATGTGCGCCACTGGATGCAAGCTTTACACTCCTAATCAACTCACCCTACTCTAAGAGTAACTTTTTGGTTTGTGGGTACAAATTCCCACTTGAAAATTAAGTTTGGATTTATCTTGTAACTAAAGCCTTGCAATAAGAGAGTTGGAACTTCACCATTTTGTTTTGCTTCGTATGGAATTACTTCTTTTTTCTTTTGTTTCATTACAATGGAGGACAAAGTTGGATATGGAATCTGAGCCCTAGTTTTTAAGTCCAGGTTAGTCAGCCATTAGAGATTTGCCAACTAACATTTGGTTTAGTGCCGACTGGTGAGACGTTTCTCTTCAACAAAATGTCAACAAAGGTTCTAAATTCGAGTCACCTTCCTTTATTAATATTTTTTTTAAAAAGGTTAAGGTCTAAATCTTCAAATTGTCGTTTTAAAAAAAAAAACAAAACTTCAAATTGTTTTTATCTTTTATAGCTCCTAAATTTGTGGATATGTTGTTTCCACCTTCTTCTGTGCTCCACATGACCTCATATATTTTAAAAAAACTATTAAAATTCAATTATACGGTTTATACCGTTGTTGAAAAAAAAATATAAAAAAATAAAGGCTAAAACCTCCACCACCTATGGTAACCATGGGCTACCACCATAAGCCACTTCTCTCCAGCACTCTCCATTTCTAACACCACCGCTCCTCCCCCATTTAGTTTTTTTTTCCTCTCCCTCCCCTCATTTCTCCTTCGTATCCATTCGGGTCATATCAGATAAAAAAGGTAGAGATTCAGAGGAGTTAGTACAGTAGTAGCACCAAAGAGTTGTTCCTAGACCCCAGACCATTTGGTCTTGGGTTCGATTTCCCTCGGATGCTAAGGTTGGGGAGACTATTGAGTTTAAATTATTGTCGTGCCTTAACAATAAGGTTCTTAAAAAAAGATTTCAAAAGTAGTAGGAGAAAGAAAGAGAGAATAAAAAAGAAAGAGAGTATTTTCTTCATTACATAATTTCAGGTGTGGAATAAGGTCTCAATAAAATCTCTAAAAATCGTTTTGCATCTTCTTCTTTCAAGTTCCTTCTTTTGTTTTTGTTTTGTTTTTTTTTTTTAGCGAAAGATGTCAAAATATATTCATAAGAAGCAAAAATTATACATAATAATCTACCTATAAAGATAGGTTAGAAAAAGTCACTACCTAAGCAATTTCACCTTAAGTAAAGATGCCAAAACCGTTAGAAATAAAAAATTAAACTCCCTGGATCTCCAGCTCCCTGGTATACCTATTGGCTATTGCAGAGACTTAGAGTTTGAAACCAACATAGTTGATTAATCCACTTCACTTAAGCTAGTTGGAGACGTCAAAGAGGTACCATCCTTCGGTTTATTGTTACTTCCCAAGAGACTTCCACATTGTCGACTGGAAGACATAATAGTAGCAGCAGGCAGTCAGCAGCTTCAAGCATCTCAAAGTTAGGAACGCCCAATTGGTACTATTCTGAACTCCGTAAGAATTTGCGGAGAATTAGGAACACCGCTTCCTAATGTGTCTAGAAAAATAAAAAATAAAAAAAACAAAAAAAAATTCCTCTTAGGGATCTGAGCTCGAACGGTATTCACAACCTGCTCAGACCCGTTTAATTAGGTCTTGTACTCTTTTGAGTTTTCTTGTAAGTCACCATATCCATAAGAAAGCAGACACCGCATCCCTGTCAACATTGGAACCACTGTCTCCTCATACCCTACAGTTTGGAAAAGCGATCATTGTCCCGCCACCAAATTCTAAAAGGGCTCGTAACAACCGTTTCTAGAATGACTCGGAAGATCCTCGAAAAGACAATCCCCCAATTGAGATGACCTGATCTTTGCTACCATCCAAATCAATTTGAAAATGTGGATGAAGAAAACAACTTTGAGCCTTGATTTGGAGTGTCTAACCCCGACCGTGTACTCCTACCCGATCCCAACTACGATTTAGGAACCGATAGCTTTGGTTATTAATTAGTACCGAAAAACAAATCGATGGAACTGAGTCCACCTCTAGTTTGTTTGGTGGCTTGTTTATGAATTATGATTTCAAGACCAAAAAATAAAATAAAATGAAATGAAATAAGTTACAAAGTAATATTGTAGATGTTCATCCGTACTTTTCACCTTGTTGTATACTTTGATTACTTTCCTAGTCCCCAATATTCACCGCAGGACCCTTTTCATCCTGTATTGACAAGAAAACACCTTTTATAATCATCTTTTCACTAATAGCAATATCAGGATGGATAAGCAACCGCCCAAAATATGACTCAGAAAATTCCTTTTCTTACTTTTTTTTTTTTTTCAAGTTTCTTTTGTCATCTAGATAAAGATCATGTGCATTTCAAAGCTAAATGACAAATAAGCCCTCAAAAGGCAGCACCAACGAGGAAAACCTCAGCCCCCACAGGAAAATGTTTAGGTGGGCAATTAAGATTGTCCTTCAAAATTAAAAGCCGCATGGAAAAATAAGGCCAGTTTTCTTTCCTTCTTGGAAGCTCTTGAGCAACCGAATGTCTGGTCGTTTTCGAAAGACGAGGAGAGATAAAGAAAAACCTTAAGATCATCGCGACATATGACACGTTCGATTCACCAATTAAATTTCACAGAATTAAATTATCTACCTAAAATATTTCATGCACGAAAAATACTAAAAATACCATCTCGGTTTTGAAATTATATTCGTAATTTTGCATTATTAGTCGATCAGACAAATCTAATAGTCCGATTGCGTTAACGAAAACCCTTTCGAGAGATCAAGAGAGAGAGAAAGAGGAGAGAGAGAGAAAAAGAGAGCCCACAAAGGGGCCGAATGTGACGTAAAAGTAGAGCTACCTACCAAAATCTGTAACCACTAAATAACCACTCGTCTTTTTCACCAACTCGGTCAATTCCTTCCTTCAATTCCTTCCCCACCTTCATTATTCATATAACCTCCGAGTCTATTGCCTCCATTCTCATCTCCTCTCTCTTCTTCATTCCCTTACATATAAATCCCCCTCCATTTCTTTCCCAATTTTCCTTCAAACCCAAATCTCTCTCTCGCTCGCTTTTTCTGTCTTCTTATCCTTTCAGCTACCTCTTTCAAAACTGGTACAGACAATAGACCACAACACCATCACATATATATAGTACTTATCCATACACTGTTCTTGGGCTATAAGTCCTCTGTCTCAGCAATCAGCAATCAGCAATCAGCAATCAGATTTAATTATTATTACAGAGAAACAAAAATATGGGAAGGTCACCTTGCTGTGAGAAAGCTCACACCAACAAGGGCGCTTGGACCAAAGAAGAAGACCAACGCCTCATCGACTACATCCGCATCCACGGCGAAGGTTGCTGGCGCTCCCTTCCCAAACAAGCCGGTAATTCTCCAAATTCCAATTCTTTTCCATATAAAACTCGAAAACCCATAATTCATTTCCCATGTTTGTGTTTGTTCAATTGCCTGAGAAACAATTTTCACGTGGAACAGGGTTGCTTAGATGCGGCAAGAGTTGCAGGCTCAGGTGGATAAACTACCTTCGACCTGATCTCAAGCGTGGGAATTTCACTGAAGAAGAAGACGAGCTCATTATCAAGCTCCATAGCTTGCTCGGAAACAAGTAATTTCACAAAGACCCAACTCTCCATTTTTTCCCATTAATTTCTTCCCTGCTCTGTTTTGTTGCCGAGAATATTAACCGGAAAATTTGTTGATTGGTTTCAGATGGTCTCTGATTGCGGGGCGTTTACCTGGAAGAACCGACAACGAAATCAAAAACTACTGGAACACTCACATCAAGAGAAAGCTCCTCACCCGCGGCCTCGATCCTCAAACTCACCGCCCTTTGAACGAGGCAGCCACGGCCACGGCCACCACCGCCGCCGCCGCAACTTCTAGGTTAGATTTCAGAAACGGGTCTCCGCCGTTTTTGTCAGTTGAGAAAATCAACAGTCTAATGGATCAAACCAACTTCAAGAACAACAGCACCTCGACCACCAATCATCACAACAATAAGATTTTGCTGTTCAAGCCCAAGAAAGAGGAGGAGTACATGAACAACAACAATTTAGAAGAGGCGAATTGCACCAGCAGTGGCACAACAACAGAAGAAGACCAACAACAACAACAACAACAAAAGCAAGATATCATGTACAAGTGTGGTGACCTCAACTTGGACCTTTCAATTGGGCTCGAGCCGTTTCAGTCCGAGCCGACTCGGGCATCGTCTGGGAACTCGGCCGAGTCAAAACCGACTCAGCGGGCTCCTAATAATTACGAGTTGTTTGCTCAGTCGGCGGCGGTGTGCTTGTGTTGCCAGGTGGGGTTTCAGAGCAGCAGTGAGGCATGTAGGAGTTGTCAGTGCACAAATGGGTTCTACAGATTTCACAGACCCTTGAATTCATAGTAATTTTTTTTTACTTTTCTTTTTGGGGTCAAGTAATTTCAATGTTATAGATGAATTTGGTATAGTTCAGTTGAATTCACTTTTAAAATGTAACTTGTATTACATATATATAGCATTTAAAAGCACAGCCTATTGGTATCTGCATATAATCAATTGCTTTTCCCTTGTTCCATTTGTTGACTTTTGCATTCTCACTGAAATTTGTCATTTGATTCTTTACTTTTTTTTGTTTTTTTTTTGGATTCTTTACTTGAATTAGAAAGCTAAGCTTTTGAGTAAAATCTCTGTCGTGTCAAGTTGTTAAGTAATATGGTCAAAAACTATGTCCCTTTAGCTATACATGTAACATGTCATGCCAAGATAAGAAAAATGACAACTTTAATCACTAAGTTATAATTTGTTCGACACTTAACTTACTAGTTTTTTCAAAAATATCACTTTACTTACTCACTTTTGAATTCGTATTTTACTTAACTCACCGACCTGTTTGAACCTCACTAAACTAATTAGAGATAAATTTTTTTGTTAAAGTTGAATTGTATATGAGAGAGAAAAGCTTGTGAGTTTACGAAAATGACCCTCCATCACTAATTTTTTAACAACAAAATAGACAGAGTGAGTTAAGTGAAAGACAGATACAAAATTGAGTGATTAAAATAATATTTTTGAAAAGTCAGTGAGTTAAGTGTCGAACATGTCATAACTCAGTGACTATTTGTGCAATTTCCCGGAGAAGATTTTTATTCACGCCAAAGTTTAGTTTTGTATTTTGATTTTAGACTCTGAAATTGTTACTCAGTGTCTAAAATATATGTATTTATCCCAACCGACGCCAAAATGATATGACCTAAACATTTGTTTGGCAACCGGCATTTTGGTGGAAGTATACTTTAGGAAATTGCGTGGCTTCTTAAAACACAATGAACTTGAATTAGGCAAACACCCATTATTAGGCAATTGAGAATTTCTCAAGCTTTTTGTTTGTGTAAAGGCCAAAACCAAATTTGGTACGTACTTGATGGACTAAGAATTAGTTGGGAATTACTTAGAAAATTATGGATTAGTACATAGAAGTATAGAACTCAACTTTCTGTATTTGGATGGTATTAGGAATATAGGCTTGTCAATGAATCCAATCCAATCCCACTTGTTAGTTGGAATAAAATTATGAGCCTAACTTTATTATCTGGTATGGATCAATCTCACTCGTAAAGTTTATACATGTAACCAATTTTGGGCAGATTTAGGTGAGGATTAGTATTGATGATACCATGTTCTGTAAGAACATTAAAATCTACCCAACTCTCTGAGCTAAGAACCTAACATCCACTAGAGGTTTTAATAAGTGATGCTTTTAGTTATGGTATGTTACATAACCTTTATTGCACACCACCTAACTTAGCTACCTAGCCATCCACCCTCAATCCATTTATTAAAACTATTTCGCATGACATAGGACTATGAGACAATAATTATTTTTAATTTGGCTGATTTTATTTATTTATTTAAATTTGTATAGGAAAACCTTAGAGAGTGACCTTAAAAGGGGAAAAGGGGGGGGGGGGGGGGGGTTGCATTATTGGATTGCATCGCAAGGCAACCTCAATGGAGGAAATTCACATTTTACTTAAAATGAAGACGTTGAAGTTTTTTTTTTTTCTCTAAGCGTCAATTTATACACACACACGTATTCTAGGAGAGTCGAACTTAGAATATTTTTTGGGACAACTTTGGTGTCAAACTACTGTACCAACCACCTTTGATCGTTGAAGTTCCTTGTACAAATACAATATGAATTTCTGTATTTTTCATGAAATGAGATGAGACATATTGAAGATATCTATATGTATCTCACATACTAAATAATAAGTTTTATGGACCGTTTTTTATTTACATGTTCTAAACAATGAGGAACATCAATTGATAAAGCACGTTTTATATTTACATGTTCTAAACAACGAGGAACATCAACCTTAGTTTTTTTTTCCGGACAATGAACATCAACCCTAGTTAGTTATTGTACTCTTTGTTGTTTGTTTTGTGAATTTAACTCTTGATAAAAAAATGGCCATAATTCAATCCGGAAAGCAAAAAATTAATTAACCTCTAAGGTTTAATTTGTGTGTGTGTGTGTGTTTATTTATTTATTACCTCGGATCGTGTTGGAGATTTAGTTAATGCCTTTAACAGATTAGTGGCACACAATCAAAGATTTACATTAATTAAACTCAAATGGACTGAACTTCGTCAACAAAGACTTTGACACAAACAACTCCATAATCTATATATATTCCTCACATGCAAATCACATTTGAAAACTTTACCTAGTACTCAATTTTGTTCTTCAGTTGCCAATGAAAGTTTAGTCCTGCATACTATAATTGTATATTTGAACATATATATTGACCATATATGAATCACTACTGCTATAGGCTAATAGCATCAAATTATGGGTGTGAACAGGTTGTAAAATGGGAGCTAGAGAGAAAGGAAAGTTTTGTTCTTTAGAATAAAGCGAGTAAACAATTGTTTAACATATCATTATGGCTTTGTATGCGAATGTGCATCCAAGTAACAAGGCTGATTAAGAATTGGCATAAAGTGCTGATTTAATTGTAATTTTAAGACAAATACTAAACAGCTTTGGTTTTTGGCTGTATTGGATTCGAATGTTGCTTCATGGCTATAGTGGTTAATTTGGGTCTTGGCTATAGTGGCGGCGAATCATTTGGTGTGGTGGCGGTTTGGGTGTTTCGAGGCTGAGCACCTCTCTAATGGCAATCCGGGCTCGCGTGGGCTTAACAAGCTACGGGAGTGGTGGATTCGTTTAAGACACAAATTTTATTTTCCTGGTTCTAGGTTCCGCTAATTGTTTTGCTTTAGAGCTATCACCGCTATGAGTAGGTGCGGTTACTTAGGTAATAATTTTTTATGTCGTGCTTCTTGACTCATTGTGATTAACATATTTTCACCTTATAATTTCTTAATCTAACCATTCATATTTTAAATTATCCTTTATAAATCTTCTTTGAAAAAAATCAATCGAATCGAAAATTGTTCAACCATCCAATTTTATCAAACAAATAGACGGTTCTGGCAACAATTATTATTATTATAATGAACCGTCTATTTATTTCATATAAATGAGTGACCAAAAGGTCTGAAATTTGATTAATTTTTTTTTATAGAGGTGATCTATAATATATGAACGGTTGGATAGTGGAAATTCAAAGTGAAAATGCGTTAATTGCAAGGGGGTGAACCTAAAAATTCACCCTTCCTATATTGTGATTAACGTATTTCTAGCTTATAATTTCATAGTTCAACCGTTCATATTTTAAATATATAATCCTTTATAGATCATCTCTGCAAAAACTCTATCAAATCTGAGATTGTTCAACCATTCAAATTTATCAAACAAATAGACGGTCTGACAATAATTATTACTATTATAATGAACCGCCTATTTGTTTCATATAAATGAGTGACTAAAAGGTCTTCAATTTGATTGAATCTTTACACAGGTGATTTATATATTATATTATAAGATATGAACGGTTGGATAATGAAAATTTAAAGTGAAAATATGTTATTTTAAAAAGATAAACTTTAGATGATCTTCACCATGCTACATCGAAAATTATCATATTTTTTGTAAAAGTTATCATGAATTTCTATTTGCGAGTTCACAACCGCTCCACATCCTTTTCGGCTTCTTGTGCAAGTTTAACCAAGGGATGTTGTGCACTCTGGACTCAGTTTTGTTCACTTGCGAGGACTAGTCAAAAAATCGATGACAAGCAAGCCTTGATCATAGTTTCTTCTTCTTGGAATCAATAATTATCCTGGTTGTTCCCTCTTACAAGCAAGCATCATAAAGGTCGGGATTGACTTTTCTATTGTTTTTTTTTTTTTATCAAAACGGTATTGAGTTGTACCACAATTGTTTGCTTAGGCAACTTAAATTTGCTGAAAAGTGAGCCTAATGTAGTTCAATTTGTCAAGCGTACTATTCTTTGAAGTTCTTAAGTAGTAGATTTAGGTATCTCTTGATGTATGTATTGTTTTGATTTTTGTCTTATGGTGCGATTTTTATTTCTTTTTCTTTTTCTCTTTTCATAGGAAAAGAAGTCTATATATGCTAAAATAAAAAAATGGGTAAAGCTCAACCTTCCCATGGTTGTAAATTATTAACTTTTTGTTGTAGAAACCTTTTAGACAGCAAAAAATGAATGAAAAGTTATAACATGGGAATAGGTAGACCTACCAACCACATATGGATGATATTATTGGAGGAAATAGATATTAGTTATTAGCTTAAATTAATACAAAACCACGTGTATATATGGAATCTTTTCACAGGGTCCAGGAAGAATGCGGATCTCTATCAAGTCTCCACCAAGAAATTAACACCAACTCATTAAACAATTATAAACTGTTTGATTAATCGTGTGACACAGAACAGAAGCTGGTAGGATTGAGAGTAATGGGGGCATCTGTGGGGAAGGGCTCCCATCCCATAGAAAATCTATGACAACGTACCAATAGGCAATAAAGATATGCATGCATGTTCCTAAACATTAAAAAAGCAAAAAAGACTATCATTTTCTTTTTGGATAAACTTGTTTGTAAATTATTGCCCCAAAAAATTAATTTATTTGTATATTTTTGACTGAAAGCTAGAGCAAACCTAGGGTACGAGCATGTGGCCGCGACGGCGCCTCATCGGGAGGTCGATCCATCAAGGTAGAGGCGGTCTTCGATCGTCGAGGCTCTTCTAGTTTTTTTCCGTCTTCACTAGAATCTCCATTATGTTTCTAGTATTTTACATTTCAAATTAATTTAAACCATTAAATTAAAGGTTTTTGTCACCGTCTGTGTTATATTTTGTGCAAGACACATTAGGGTTTAAGAAAAATAAAAACATTTACAATGGGGATTATATTATTTCATCCTCAGACATGGAAAATTTCATCCAATTTTTCGTCAATTTATCCCGTTGTTTACCTATGTGGCTTTTTAGGACTTGAGTTTTGATGAAGTGAATGTCAATATGATATCACATGGCAAATAAACATATAAAATAAACCTTTTTATTCTTAGGAAAATAACCAAAGGATTAGGCGATATCAGTTCCTCTGTAAAAGCCAATTTGGGGCGTCTAGCGCTCACCCACAACCCGAAGGAAGGTGGCCAAAATAAACCTAATTTCTTAAAAATATTGAAAAAAAAATTCATTTAAAAAAAGTTGAAAAAAAAAAGCAAACAAAACTGTGAGGGCTCAAACGCAAAATTCACACATTCACTTACTATGTGGATCAGACTATGAAATTAGTGTTCGACAATTATAATCCCCAATAGAACACAATGAAGTGGATTAATTGAAGTAATTGACGAGGTGTACTTTCCAAAGGGATCAAGCGAAGCCTAACCTTGCTGGTGTGTTGTCATTAAGTTTTTTTTTTTATTTTTTATCAAAAGACGTCAGTTTACACACACACACACATATCCACATCCTGCTCAAACCCATTTGGGTATCTTAGGAGAGTCGAATCCAAAATCTCTCTTGGGACAATCTTGATGCCAAATAACTACATCAACCACGTACTTTGGATGTGTTGTCGTTAAGTTAATTAGGAAATTAAAGGTGAACATTTCGCTTGGGTTTCACTCCGAATTTTCGTGTTTGTTTATTTATTTTTTTAATCAAATTTTGTTTTCACAATTAAGTGAATCTAAACACGATTGATGTGGTGTATTGGATATTATATATATAGTAAATTTTGGTATAATTGAGTGGAAAGGAATTTAATCAAGCATGTCATGTGGGGAGAAATAAAGAAAGGAGAAACAAGAATGTACATGTGACATGTTTGGGAGGTAGGTAACCGATCTCTTAATATAATAGCATGAATAATGAATAAAAATTAAAAAGTGGGAAAGAAAATAAAAACAGTTGGTTAGTTAAGGGTTTGGTGGTGGAAGGGGTGACTCAGAGAGTTGAGATTTATGCCCTTACGCATGTGCAGATACAGTGGGGTATGGTATGGGATTCTTTCTTCATTAATATAAATTGGATTGAGAATTTATTCATATTTAAGCCAGCCAAACATGAGTTATATATCTGGCATTTTCCACTAAAGAATTCCATATCTTTAAAATGTATGGAGTTCAATGTCAGCCGTCAGATTAGATTATTTAAACAAATCTAACGGTTGACATTGAAACTTTGAAAATTTTAAAAATGTGAAGCTCTGTATTTGAGAAATATCATATATATATATATATCAATCCCTTTTTCAAGATAAGGGTTTTGATCTAATTGAATATCTGGCCTCTAATCCATCATTATCCATGCCACCAGCACTGTTGCTTAACTAAGCTTAATTGACTATTTTCCTTAATTAATTAAGGTAATGAGTAAAGAATAAGAATACAGTTCATTTGGGATTGGATGGTAAAGGAGGTAGGCCTAGCTATTGTAATGGAGAAGCAAGAAAACCTTGGCCGGCAGACTTGTTATGACTAATTGCCCATAAAACAGTGTAAATATGCATTTTGGGTTGATTCTAGACGGCTTAATTTCCCCATATTTTGGGTTTCCATTGGCTTGATTCTGTCAAGGTATTGGTGGTGGTGCGTTGGGTTCGTGCATAGACATTAAATGTGTGGGAATATGTAAGTTCAAACTCGACCCAATTAATAAATTAAGGTGTTGAAAAATTCGAACCCAAATTATATCCGTTTATTAAATAAGTTATCCGACCTAATCCGTTCAACCTGTTTAGTAAACAAGTCGTGTCATTCTAATTATCTCACCCGTATAAATGAGTGTTTTTGGGTTAACCCATTTTAGGCTACACGAATTTATGTAACTTATACTTGTAGCAAAAAACTATATAACCATGAACAGGCAGATACTGCTCAAATACTGGTAATATATAGGTCTGAGGTTTGAATCCTATCTTGGATAAAAGCATGCAAAGGGAGAAACCAAGCCGAAGCTCCGGAGTGGTAGTCCACTTGACCACTATTTTGTAACAAAAAAAGAAGTATATAACCATATAATACGCTAAGTTTATTGAATTATAATAGGTTGTTCTGAGATAACTTTAAATGACCTATATTTAATAAAATAAACACGTTAAGAAGATAATTTTGTGAGTTGACGGGTTGACACGAGACCTGCATACATGTTTATTGATCGTGTCTGGATGATTCATCCGTAATTCACCCATTTTGTCTTGTAGGCTTAACCCATCTTATTTCATGAGATTTTTAAGTTGTTCTATCAAGTCAAGCATGTCGGAATTGATAGCCCTACTAAAGAGATTACATATATATTAGCCAACCGTCATAATAGGATCTGTGATTATGCCTCTAATACATTATTTTCTTTGCATTTGAAACTTGAAATTTGTCAAGATCAATGCACCTAAATTTGTAAAAAAAGTAGAAGTTATAAACTTATAGTAATGAATTTTTCGAAACACAAATGTTATGGCACGAGTGAAAAGTAACATGCAAAAGTGAAGCTTTTCTTCCATCCTACGTACTCGTGCCCACACACATGCAGCACACATATATTCTTGACTTTGTAGCCTGCAGGTTTGAAAAAAGAGTTGGGTACGAAACCGTTATATACATCTTCTTCTCCTTCTTCTTCCTTTTTTTTCTAATAGCAGACTTGTTCATCCTACGTAACTTGCTAACTTTGGTCATCAGCTTTCCTTTTCATACACATGAATCAGCAGCATGCCCCGATTACTCTGAATATTTATTTATTAGAAAAAGAGCACCGTAGGTAGTGATTCATGTGTGTGAAGAGAGAGAGAGAGAGAGAGAGAGAGAGAGAGAGAGAGGCAGCAGCAGCAATTTAAACGATAAGGTCGAACCAGAAAAAGAATAAAGTAGCTACCAACTTGGATTTAACTAATTAAATTCAATGGAAGAAGAAGAAGAAGAAGAAGAAGAGAGAGGACATGCATCGATCAGCAGCATGCACATGATCGACTTGACTGACTCCATCTCTATGTGATAAAAGGGAAAGAGACAGATGCAGAGAGTGAGTGTCTAGTTGGTAGTGGTTGGTGCATGAGGTGACGTTTGAAAGGGCAACAACTTCTGTCCCTCCCTCATCAATCTTTTTTGGGGGCCGGTATATTTTCGGCAAAAATATTTTCATGCTTTTATTTTTGGGAGCCCTTTCCCTTTTACAATTTGTTTCTTTTTTACATATTTTTAAGGTTTCTAAATAATAACAAATTCTAGTTATAAAGCCTTTTTTTTATAAAAAAAATCGCACCCTCTTTTGAGTCTTTTCTCTTTCTAAAAGCTAGGGTTAGGGTTAGTGTGAGAATAACAACATTATTTTTCGTCGAAATGATAGCGGCTTAACTAGCCTACACCTCGCTATGCTTGATAGCGAAGAGGAGTTAGCCTTCGAACTAGTCCGAGTCCGGCCGTTTACATCAGCTTTTGTTGCCGGTAATTAATTGACTTTGTCGTGACCAACAAGTTTTTTATTTATGCGTCATACATAGCAAATTGAGGTAAACTAAAGTAAATATAACAATCGATAAAATAGAACCCTACATTTTTTATTTTACCGTTTTGATTTCATAAATCAGACCGAAAAAGTATTACTTTCATAAATATGGTATTAATGTGCATCTGGTTATAAGTCTTCTAGAAGTGGTATGGATAGGGAAAAGCCATGTTAGTTTCACCTAACTATTTGGCATTTTGCTTGAAGACATGGCGATTGGTCCCAAGTCTTATAGGGATAGGAGGACAAAACAGACATTCGGTGACAAATCTGAATGGACATTCATTTAACGACATATGTGTATAGGGTGGGAAATTTTTTGGGAATAAGGGTCATTGTATTTTATGTCTAAATCACGTTTTGGACTCATTTGGAGTTTGTACTTCTTTTTTATTTTTGAGTTTAGAGATCGAGTATCAATCCAAATACAAATTTTAAGAGTCTTCATCTAATGCCCAAAGATGTATCCTCATTAGACCATTGTATTATGATATAACTATGTTATGGAAAAAACTTTGGTCTAAACTAGTTCGGACATTTGTGATCAAATTCTTTTTTATTTGCATATATTCGGTAGCGTAATTTTATGATCATAATAGTTTGTTTTATAAAACAAGCTTTATACATAAATTTTGCAAAAATTCATCGTAACTCGTTTATTTATTCAATTGCATCAAATAAATGAACGGTTGGTCATTAGAATGTTAGTTTTTATCAAAATCATTCATTTGTTTGATATAGTTAGATGAGTTAACAATCTCCTATTTGAATGATTTTATTGCAGAGATGATCTTTAAAGGTTGATTTAGAAGAGAAATGGGGCAGATCATGAAATTACACTACTTAATCTATGCAAAGAAGAGAGAGTTTGGACACAAGTCCGAACTAGTTTGGACTAGAGTTTTCAAAAAAAAAGAAAAAGGAACAAGCACAACTATTCTTAACCAAATAATTAAACTTTGCAGAAGAAGTTGGAGCCTATGAAACTGTCTGATAACCCCGCCTACAACTCCACCCAACAGTTGTGGTTGTTGGTGGTCGTCTCCAACCATAGAACTCGACGAAGATAATAAGCTATTGACAAAGCGATTGACCGGCATCAACAGAGGAAAGCGCTTAGAGCGTTTAAGTCGAAGCGTTTCCTTTAATTCCTTTAAAAGTGTGTAAGTGTTTAATTTAGGATAATATGATTTGAAGTATTAGTTACTTGTAAGTGTGTTTAATCTCATAATTGGGAGTGTTTTAGGAAAATATGATGGCATTATCACCGATGTGTTCCCATTGTCTAAAGCCTTCTGGATAATTAGATAATAGAGATGCAGTTGAAGAAACTTAATTGTATCTGAATGGTTTAGTAAAAAATTAAAATTGTATGATAGCCTATAGTTAATGATTAATAAATATTTAATTTTAGATTTATATGCAATTAAACAAATAATAATAAGAACAATTATCCCCAGAACTATAGTGTTTTTATGGTGTTTCTCAACATAACAAACAAGTTGGAGCCTATTTAACACCTCTATGAAAAAAGTTTGCGCTTCAATGTAATCATCGGTAATATGGAGTCCCCAAGCTGTGGTATTTCGGGTTAAACTTTAGATCAAGTGACATCCTACGTATTGGTTCATTGTCTATGTTTGTTGAGAGCCATCGCATAATGTCTTTGTCCTACCCGGAGAGGTGATAACAAACTCAACTATGTTTAATTTCTTTCAATATCTCACATGAAGCTATATGAATGAATTCATTTTAATTGATTTTGAAAAACGCTCTCACGACATTAACTGCGATATATTTGATAGACAAAATCACGTTAATATTACTTTGATGTTCACACTAAATCCTCATGCATAGGTTATGCATGGTCTGATCCTGACCAAATGGTCCATGTATGGTTTATTCACATCACTAGTACGTGATTTGTGTGGATTCTCAGATTTTTAATTTCCATTCAAACAATTAGATTACAACGAGTTACATTTGATGAAGATTTATGTATCAGTATATATATATATAACGACCACTCTACTACTTAAATTAATAATTGGAATATTATCAGCTTCCTGCAAAGATTGGATATTGAATATATCTACTAGACGTATGGAACTTGATTTGTAGGAATACTCACTAAATGTAATGCCAGAACAAATAGTTCACTATTTATGCTAATTAACATAATTGCTCTCTAGCATTTCATGAGTTTTGGCTCAACTCATTCCTGTCTTGCTTATTGTATTTTTATTGCGATGAACAATATGAGAAAAATTACACATAATGACTCACCTCTTAGGAGGCGCAACATAAAGAGTCATTACTTAAGTAATATTAATTATATTGAATAAGCTAGATGTATGGAAAATTCCATAATACATTAATGCAAGTAAACTAGTTCGATACTAAGGTGTCAAGCTAATCTACCTCTCGACAAGTTGGATTTGATCGATATTGAATACCTTTTAAAAAATTTCAAGTACACATTTGCAATATTAGACACGTACAGTGATGACCTCCTAAACATTATGTTCCAGTTATTCTATTTGTTGAGCTATCACATAATCTATTTATTCTAGATGTGTAGATTATGGTATTGTTTGCGCTGGAAACCGGGCTCAAACAGGTATACTCATTTCGCCTAACTAAATAACAAAAAAGTTAAGTTTGTTCCAATATCTCTATCATTAATGTCTTTAGAGAGGTAAATGACTTTTTTTTCTTAGTTTTGAAGGATGTATAACAACAATATATATTTGATGGACACTGTCATGTTAATTTTACCTTGATGTCCTCAAGCATGCATGAGTTATTCTGGTTTATATATTCACAATATAAGTATGTATGTGGCTGATTCGATCGGGTTCTGGATTCTCGATATCAAACTGATATTTTTATTTTCATTGACATGCAGAAGCTCTTCTTTTTTTGGGCCAAGTCATGCAGAAGCTGTACGTTTTTAATTCCAATCACCAAGTAAATTAAATCATAATATTATTTTCTCTCTCAGATAATCAGATCATCAGTTTAATTACATTTGCATCAGTAGTATATATTCAAGTCCCAATAAATTGATCAACATTCTCAATATATCTAATCTATAAGTTCAAAAATAACGTACCTGTTGACCATAACAACCACTCTACTGTGAGTATTATATCGAATTGAATCTAAATACCATATATATATATGCGCTCTGAATAAGTTCTTCATAGCATGATTTTGCATTTCAATGAGTTCGTTCTGGCTTAACTCATTATATTGTTTTCCGTACTGCTAGCTTATCAACTGAACCAGAATGAACTCATTATCAATTTTCTTGGCTAGTTAGCTGACTGAAATGTAAGGCTGTAGCTGGCCCAACGGAATCAGAAAGCTATGAGATCCAAAGAGAAGTAATTACCGCCTCAAGTTCTTCAAGAGACAATTAGCGAGGGTACCCTAATTGTCCGGTTAGGGATGGACTCGGTTCTATTGGTTCGGTTTTTTGGTACTAATCGAATTAACGGGCATATCGGTACGGTACGGTTCGATTCGGTTTGGTTTTCGTTAATTTAAATCGCGTTGACTTTAATGATTTGACCCCTATTTCTAACAACAAAATTTACTTCTTCAATTGTAATTATACATAATTAGTAATTAACCAAACACCATCAATATCCACAATTTTAATGTGGACCGAAGAACATGCAATAATTGAAATACCAACAAGATAAGAGAAATTTAAAATATATTATAACTTATCCTATATTTTTTTTTAGATCAAGTGAAATTCATTCAATACTCAGCAATTGCAACAACAATTACAATCCCAACTAGGGGAATACAACCACAAGACTACTTAACAAGATACTAAAACTAGATATCCTTACTCGAAAGAGAAGGGACCGACTAGTCAAAGGATCCAAATGGGAGCGGAAATGAGCAGTTGACTGGACCAAAATGGCCAAAAAATAGCATAACTGGTCAGGCGTACCTTTCGGATAGCCCGTCCTAGCATTTTCCATCGACATCAACGTCAATGTAATCAACACAGGCTCGTAATCAATTGCACAACTAAAAGCCGACAAAATATTGGGTCCTATGAACAAAGGACTGACCACCCAAAACCAAACCCCTGCCGGAATCCTTGACAACAACCCTGATTCGAAAGAGCAAGGATTTATTTGAGATCTACAAATAGATCCAAAAACTAACAACAAATGAAAAACTTATTCTATATTTTAAACGTATACACGAAATAAATAATAATAATAATAATAATAATAATAATAATAATAATAATAATAAGAAAATAAAACTACAATTAAAATTAAGTTACAGCTCAAATAAATTAAAATTAACAATAAAAAATTAAACACATATAGGAATTAAAGTATTCTACTACTTGAGAGCCTATAATAACCCTTCCGGAGGGCTAAGGACTAGTAGCTAGTCTATGTGTACTGGGCCTTGGTTGCTAATACGGACTGGATATGGGATGATGAGTATATTCTAAAGCCCATTACGTAGTATACGAAGGCTGTAAGGGCAAAATATTTGTTATTGACTACTTCATAGACAAAACCTCTTCCTTTGTATTAGCAATTCTTTTGTATCATTGCTAGTTTGTTTTAAGGATTAGGTGTCGTGGCTTAGGTTGTTCTTATTTGAGATGGTTCGTGAAGACACCTTTATTATCCGGTCTTTTCTCCGGACTTCGATCATTGATCATCGAAGGTTTCGTTCAAGCACCTCAAAGTCTGACTCATGCATATGCACATGCACTTCATTCACATGATGTCTTCCTTGTTGTTCTAGGTTTATCTAGGTTTTCTTGTTAGCCACACTTGTGTTATAAATCATATAAGTCTTAGGTGCTCAAATGTTGTATGCACTTGTTCATACACTTGAGTTTATTATATTAGGATTGCTAGATCTTCACTTAGATTCATCTTGGTTAGCTTCCTTTGTGTTTAAGGCTATTTTATGCCTTGCGATCGATCGTCACTGTTCATGCGATCGATCACACTATATGACAATTATGTCAATTAGATTTTATGACTGTTGCAGTTAAATATATGTCCGTTGGGACTTTTCGTGCGATCGATGGAAACCTGTTATGCGATCAATCACAAATGAGGTTTTACACCTGCAGTAGATTCTGGTCATTAGTTTTGCACTACGCGATCGATCACATCCTTACCCACGATCAATCGCACGGTATATTTTTGTGCTGATTTTGTGTAGTGCGATCGATCGCATCATTCAGACGATCGATCACACAGTTAAGTTCCAGTTCTCTATAAATAGAATGACTTTTATGCGAAACACGCGTTTGAAATGCAAGCAAACGTATCGTCAAAATATGGAAAGTATAGTTAAGACCGGGGGGGTTTTGTCGTACCACAGGAAAATAATGGACCAAGATCATATCACACTAGTAACGAGGTAACTAGCCAAACTAACACTATGGGGGGATAGAAATCGATGTTTATGCAATGGTTAAGTGACATATGTGCAAAGTGGATGCATAATGATCAATATTTGGATTGTTTTGAAAGAGACTTGTGACAATTAAGTAAACAACTAAATATGCTTAAGTGAAATGTAAAGTAACGAAGATTCAATTGATTATGTGGAAGGGGGTTTTGGGTCTCCCTAGTATAATTCCAATGGTTGATTAATTTAACAAACATGCAAGTGAGATTGATTGTGGATTAAATCCCGTACCCTAGCCGTACAATGGTTCTAGGGCCATTGTCTTCTCTTTTGTATCTTTGTGCCATGCAATAGTTCATAATGACTCTTAATTTAGATAATCTAAGCTATGCAATAGTTCTTAAATTACTAAACTAAGGCTAAGGGCATTAAGACGTAGAGATCCAAACAAAACATGCTCATCACATTCATTGTAAATTGTCCATAATACTTAAGGTTACTAAGCTCAAGCATTCATACCAAAATGGGTCAAACACACACTTGTGAAGTAGTAAATTCCCTAAGCATGCATTCAACACTTATAAAGTGGGCAATGAATATATCCAAAATAAAATCACAAGCATCAATGTATTAATCAATCAAACCATCTTCATTGGGCTAGGGCACACAACCCTAGCCCCCAATCTTTGAGGATCACTCACAACACATCTTATAATACATCATATTCTCAATCCTAACAAACTTAGAGACAAATAGAGAGTAAGTAAAGGTGAAGAGATGCTCAAGAAGGGAAGCCAGCTGGTCCTTGCAGTCACCAAGTGGTTGCAAGCCTTCTCCTTGTGCTCCTTGGTCTCCTCCTTGCTTCCTCTAGCTCCAAACCTCCTAGAACTTGAGGTTCTTGATGAGTCCCATGGTGATGATGAGTGGGTGTGAGCAAATGAAGGGGAAAAATGTCTATGGATGTAGTGGAGAGTGTATGGAGTAGGGTTGAAGAAGGGAGTGAAGTGAGATGACTGGTGGAGGTGGTGAAAAATGAAGGAAGAACACAAGCAGTCGGGAGTTCAATCGGTCGTAGACCGGTGTTCGACAGGTCGATATGTGTCTGGGTGAAAAGAGAAATGAGGCAAAAGGGAAGAAAGAAAAGGGAAGTTGAGACAATTTTGGGAAAGTGTGGTGTCTAAGGTTGGTGGATGGCTGAAAATGGGAGTCCTAAGAATATATATGAGGGAATGAAGGGCCATGATCAAGTGAAATGATCCTAGGGTTTAAGACTAAGATTCTAGCCAACTTAGAAATACTTAAATGCCATGGGGTGGTTGGACAAATGCAAAGGCATAAAAGGTACAATGGTAATGTGTATAGAGGCTAAGAAAATCAGATGTGAGACCATAGGGAGGCAAAATCTAGGAGTGGAAGGCTAGGAGACAAAATGTGTTTCAAGAATTATATGCTTTGTCTCCAATTTAAATTTGAATTTCTATTCACCACCAAAATACCTCAACCAATCAAAGGGGCTCTCCTAGTGTGCTTTGGAGACCCATGGATGGATCGGGATGTGATGCATTGGGGTTTGACTTCGGAGTTGACCATGTGGGCCCGGTTGACTTTTTGATTTTTTGGTCATAACTTTGAATCTTTAAGGCGCTTCACTTCCGAGGCTTGATTCGTGTGATCTTGGTGCTAAAAAGTCACAGTTGACTTTTTCGTCATCTTCTCGAAAGTGCTCCAAAATCTCCCGAAACGCATCCTTTTTCTCCATGTTTCCTTTTCTCGCAAATGAACCTACAAAGTCAAGCAAATAAGGGTAAGTGACATTATTAAGCTTCTAGACAAACATAATTCAAGCAATTTAGAGACTCTTTGTACATAAAATATGTACAATTCATAGAACTTTGGATGATTTATTCGGTTCAACTCTTTTATTTCTCAATTCTTTGTGCCAAAACTTATTAGAGAGAGTTGTTATGTTTGTTGAGTGACCCTAGTTCCATGTTATAGGCTCCTCACATCCTTGATGTTTGTTGATTTAGTTATTGTTCGTTGTGAATAACTAAATCAACCCTTGAATATTTTCAATGCTTTTTCAATTCGGTTTGTTTGATTTTAACAAGTGTTCCTTTTTTACTTGCTTGTGTCAATCGAATTGAATTCCTTCCATTCACACACACAACCCATTGCATAGTCGTAGGTCTTATGGTTGGAGGTTCAGGCCGGTGAGGTTCAATCCGAGAAACTTGAGGAGGTTTTGCTTGAAGAGCAAGCGGGGCAACATAAGGTTAGAGCTGCCACTAGTCTATAAGTAGATAGTGTAGAGTTTGGGACCGTGTGCCCCCTTGTACGTGTTGCCGATTTGGTTTTCATAGTGTTACTCAAGAGCGTGGGGTACGTCTCCCCTTCGATTTTCCTCTAGAGGTAGAGGTTCCGGGTGACCATATCGTTGTGTTGTGTGTTAATTGTTTATCGCTTTCCTAATTGTTGTTCACTACATTGTATAATTGTGATTATAATTGTTGTGCATGTGATTGCATCATATAGTGAACACTAGACCGTGGAGTGCTAGTTTGATGCACTCTTTGGGTTTTAGGAATTGCTCAATCGATTGTGTATGTTGCATATGTGATTGTATTGTTTGAGCAATTGTTGTGAGTGGAGAGTTAAGTTTTAAATTAGTGTATTCTTTCCGATTAGTATTTAGAACGACTATACTGTAGTAGAGACTATCTAGTATACCGGAATTTCAAAGGCTCTGTGCTGGGTGGAATTTATCTGCTTATGAGACTACCATATGGACCGGACCAGTTTGCTAGGCAGAGCTTGTGTGACTTTCGGAGCCTATCTAGGTTCATGCCTATGGTAGGATGGTTATAAGGTTTGAGCTTAGCTTGAGGGTACTTTGGTCTTCCTTGCACAATTTGAGGATTCAAACTGGATGGTAAAATTTGTGTCCCTACAACCACCTGTAAATATAGATTTCTAGCCTTAATAAGAAGACTGTAAATATAATTGTTAGTTTGTTACATTTTACCCTAAATAAAATTAAAAGCTATAAAGGTGAAAATTAAAAACCTAATTAGGAATATAGTTATAATTGATATGAGGAATATTGCAATAGCAGGGTATAATTTAAAGTTTTAAACCTAATTCAAAACCCATAATTTTTTCATTTTTAATATTTTATCTAAAGTTTTTTTTTTTTTGTCAAAGAATATTTTATCCAAAGTTTTCCAACATATATTTCTGAGCGACCCAACGGAACATTAGCCATTATTCACTTAGCCTGCTGCGCGCTGTGTTCTCATAAGAGATGATGTCTTGTTCAGCTCCATTGAGTGGGTCGCTGTTCTCCTCCGAATCGCTCCCAACTCGTTCAACTCAGCGAGTCAAAGCAGCTTCTCTTTCTTGGGTTTCTTCGTTTCCTCTGATGAACATTTCCATAAGCTCCACAAGAGTCCCTCCCAGTCCCACACTGAACAAGGTACGCACTCACTTTCCCAATTACCCATCCCCTTTTGACAATTTTCAGTGCAAATGTTTATCCTTCTAAGTACCTGATCTTAGACAAAGGAAGAGACTAATATTTATTGAATTGGATTGAATGATTTTAACAATATGGTTTTTACTGAATTTGTATGTTAGTGAAACTGTTAAGAGGCAGATACAGTCTAAGTTTTGGAAAGAAAATCTGTGTAAATCTGCTATTTGCTTGTTGGTTGTGAATGAATTAGTTGGTTTCTATATTGATTGCTGAATAAGAAGAGATATGGTGCAACTGAAAAGTGTACAACATTCAATATATGAATTGGTATTACAGTGTCTCCTTTGTTGTTGATGCAATTGATATGAGGAATGTAGCAATAGCAGGGTAGCTAAGCGGCCTAAGCCTATCATTTCTTTGGCTTCACTTAGGCTAAGAAAGAATCACTCTCACTAAAGGGTGCAACTTGAAGTTACGAGTACGCTAAGCAAGTTGAAAACATTAGTGGGATGTTCAGTATAGAAGTTATTCTGAATGTTGGATTTTATTAGGTCCTCTTGTAATTGCTTGCTTCTAAATTTAGTAAACTCAATTATACACTCTGCTACCAAAACCCTCCTTCCAGTCGAATCTATGTGTAGGAGGATCGGCAGGACTGATGGACAGGCGTATAGGTCTTGTCATGCCCTATTGCAAATAGGAACAAGTCCATAGGGGCAACTTAGCTACTTCCTAGTTTCTGCAAGTTATCTAGTTATAGGCACTTGGAGGCAACCTTTTGATGGTAGTTGTGCTGTATGTTTTTCCTGTGCTAAATTCTTTCTTACTAATCCTTACAGTTCTTTTTGGACTATCTGCTACTGTTGTTTTTGGGCAATATGGGATGAATTGGTGGGTAGAAGAGAACTAGATCAGTGCAATTTCAGCTTTATAATTTTCATGTCATATTGGGCCTTAAGAACTCTTTCAAAGAGGTCCCTAGAATACATTTTTTTTCCACTGTTAAAGCATCACGTAAAATGAGCTAGTATAGACCTTGATTACTTTTGTGCTAAACCCCCTCCCCCCTGCTGGGAAATGCATCTTTCTCTGTCACCCTCACTTTATACCTAAAATTTCAGAATTCGATTCTCTGCGCTGCATATACCCGGAGATCTCGTGGTGAAGCTGCTAAAAGACCAAACAGGAAGTCATGGAAACAGAAGACAGATATGTATATGAGGCCATTCTTACTAAATGTTTTCTTTTCCAAAAAATTTATCCACGCAAAAGTGATGCATCGGGGAACGAGCAAAGTGATATCAGTTGCTACCACTAATGCGAAGGATCTTCGGACTAACTTACCCTCACTCACAGATCATAACGCATGCAGAGTTATCGGGAGGCTCATTGCTGAGCGATCCAAGGAGGCAGATGTATATGCAATGTCTTATGACCCTAGGAAAGATGAACGAATTGAAGGAAAGCTTGGGATTGTTCTTGATACCATTAAAGAAAATGGGATCTTATTTGTTTGAACTTATTATCCCATACAATTTAAGCCATGTTAGTTGCAAATGAAATTCTGATATTTTGTTTATCATTGTTTCTCAACCTATTGAATGTCATTATGTCAATGGTATGCATCACAAACTGATTGCTGTTTGAATTTTTGTAATTGTGTTCTTCAGTGCATACAACATGTAGTGTATATATCTTTCTTCTAAAAAAAAGGAACTGTGTAGCTGCATTGTGGATTTAATTCATATGTTTGTTGAAAGTGTTTATAAATGCTGCAAAAAATTCATAACCATCAGCTCTAACTAGAACTCATCAAGGAGATTCGAGAGGGCAATGTTGAAAGTGCTCGACTTGATAACTTGATAAGTTCTAGGTCTAGGTCTATCTCAAAACTAAAGTTTACAATGTATGTTTAACTGGAGTATCTGATGATAACTGAATAAAGAATGACCATTTTCTTCAAATGCTGAGCAAAGATCACTATATACCTTGCTAACTCCAGTTCATTACTACCATGAGAAAGCACTTTTCTTGCCTCCTCAAGCTGATTAATACAGAGGAGGTTTTGGGACCTTCTGGTATCTCATCACAAATCTGGATACCCGGAAAGGAAATGTTCATACCAATTGGGAGTTTTTAACAATTAATTTTTTTTTCCAAATAGCTAGAATGAAAGGAAAGCTATCTTCTTTTTTTTTTAGCAAGATGAAATGCAACTCATTCATGAATCACATTGTTGCGCAATGTTTGTGTACGAGTGAGAGTCGGAGTGAGAACTGAGAAAGAGAGAGGCAACGCAGAATACTATCACCTACACTATACTCACATGAGGAAATATGGCATGGGACATCTTGTGGAGGATGTGTCCTCTCTTGCATATGGAGTTCAAGATCAAGCACTTCAATGTGAAAACTCATCGGATAGGGTTGCAGTTTTCATTCTATCGAGTACTCAAACAAATTAATACCAGGGACAATAGGGTTGCCGTTTTGGCCACTTCAATGGTGGAGCCAAGATTTCTTATCAGGTAAGGCGAACTTCAGAGTCTTCTCTAGCCACACTTATAAGCTTTCTAGTTTCAGATTGCCGGTGCAGAATCAAGTGCTTTTACAGTTTTACTAGTGAAGTTTTTGAACTGGTGTTGTACAGAAAAAAAAAATTATTAGTGGTGAAAAGAGGGATTGAGAAAATCAGTTTTCTTGATTTCATATCATGAAAATATACAGTAAATTAAATTTAAGCCATCAGGATCAATATGTTTGAAATCGATTATCTTAAGTCAAACATGATTTTACTAGTGGTAATCCATGTGATTGAGTTTGCTTTAATGTGATTGTAAGAGACTGATATTTTCCTAAAATTTTATGTTCTCTTATAGTTCATTATAGTTAAGTTTAATTGACAGGGTTTTGGAGCAGATGTCAACTTGTACTTAAGTAAACTTGATTACAGATTGTAAAATATAATCCTAGTTCAGTAGGAGATTGTAAAATACTCTATGCAGCTCTGCTGCATTTAGAACTAAGTTATATTTTACATCAGTAAACAAGCTTTTGAATTTTATATAAGTATTATAGTTACCTTCTGATATATATTGATTTAATCGAATAAGAATATGAGTTGGTTAGTAACTGTTTGAATTTCAAATTCAAAAGTAAAGTCATTAAGACATAATGGATTAGGACAGGAGGTTACTTGACAGTTCCTTGATGGAAGGAACTGTTTTGTAACTGTCTTTGACAGTTAAAACATGACTGCAATCCTATTTAAGCCAATCTCGATCCCTTCTAGAGCATTGTTACATTCTCATTCATCTTTGTCCCATCAAGCAAGCACAGAGAATATTTAGAAGTGAATCTAGGAGAAGATCGACATGGATTTGAACGAAAAAGTCACAAGTTAGTACATTCGATCTAATATCTGTCATAAATTAATTAGTTTATATGTTTAACTTAAAATTAAATCTAACACTTTTCCTAGTAATTGGGATTGTTTCTTGCAATGTTGAGCTCTTTGTTGAGTTCTAGTAGAAGGAAAAAAAAATACTATAGATTCGTTTGAAATATTAAACGAAGAAACAGTTGAAAGGGGTACACATAACCCCCTTCTATAACCTCTCTTATGTCCACATTACACTTACAAGTACATCGATATTTGAGGCATGCAAAACATTTGCTACAATTAAGCTCATACGTACACTCATTCCATTTCTTTAAGAAATAAAATGAGGCATATGGTCTCTGTGTGATCTTAGTTGTGGACATACAGTTAACATGGGAAAAAGACATTCATAACAAAAATTCAATTTCAGCCCTTCAAAAAGATGGACAATTGATGTTGGATAGCAACATTGTTAATTTTCTTCTTATTTTAGCTATGAGTTAACATATACTCATACTTAAGTTCATATTTAATTATTAGATTAAAGTAATTTAGATATTGGAAGAAATTGACAACTTGAGCTACTTACATTTATGAAATTGCGAGACTGAAAAGATTATGCATACATTAGTTATTAAGCCAAATGTACGCGAAACCACCTCAAACATAAGCCAATAAATTTGGGTTGTTTAGGTTATATATTACTAGCAATCTCCCACATGCTATGCATGTGTTGAAACGGTTATTGCAGGAGAAAAAAGTGGGTTGTGGGTTAATTTTTATTTATTTATTTTATTAAAAACTATTTTATCATTTGTCACAATTGTCCTTGATGGTTAAACTGGTTTACAAAGTTTTTTAATATTTCAAGGCTATTTATGTAAAAAAATTCAGTTTTGATTGACAAACCTTGTTCTCTTAAATAGAGTATAGATATATTATGCATGAGAGATTTACACTTCGTGGGGATTTGTAGCTTGATTTAGTGGTCAAAAACATTTACCTAGATGAATCGAGTATAACAAAACATTTATACTCTACATTCCCAATAAATTCAAGTCAATGCATCATGATTTACTATCACCCTTACAAGTTAATATCAGATTCGACGAGTTATTTAAACACTAGTTAGTTAATTTGCGAATAATTTTTGAATAGTACCCGTACGTATGTATTTTTCAAAAATACTTCTAAGGGTTTTTATCACAAATGGTACCTGAACTTTACCTCAATTATATACATAGTACCTGAACTTCACTTTTGATCACAAATGGTACCTGAACTTTTCGTTTTGATCACAAATGGTACCTATCGTCAAATCTACCGTTAAAAAATTAAAACAAATTCATCCTACGGTCAAAAATTGAAAAGAAAAAAAAAACAAAAAAATTTAGTTTTTTTTTTTTTTTTTTTCTCTCTTTCTCTCTCTCTCTCTCCCTCCCTCTCCCCCCCACCCGTAATCTCTCTCCTCTCCCTCTGCACCATAAGGCGCCACCACCTCCGGCCACTTTCGATCCTCCAAACCTATTGGGCTTTGAAGCCCTCCATCCCAGCAACCTCGTGGTACCCTCAATTTTCAACGTTGACCGCCGTACGTGGAGGATTGAGGTCGTCGACTTTTCGATTTTTGGAACTTCCGGAATCAATATCTCTCTATCTACTTTGAATCTCACCTTGATGTAGTTACATAATTTCATCCTTGGATTGTTATCTACATGTTGATATAAACTTTGTGGTCATTGGAGATGGTTGACGGCGGCGCCGATGGAGAGGAGAGAGAGTTCCGGCGGGAGAGAGAGAGTTCCGGCTGGAGAGAGAGAGGTTTTTTTTTTTTCAATTTTTTTTTTTTTACTGAAAATTGACTGTATGTACCATTTAGGATGAAAACGAAAAGTTCAGGTACCATTTAAGATGAAAACGAAAAGTTCGGGTACTAGTTGTGATCAAAAGTGAAGTTCAGGTACCATGTATATAATTCACGTAAAGTTCAGGTACCATTTGTGATAAAAACCCTACTTCTAAATACTGTAATGGGGGATTTCTTCAATCCAATTTTCAGCTCTTGGTTTCCACACATCAATATCGGAAACCATGTTGTCGCCACCGCTTCAATAACGGATTCCTGACTTCGATTCCTCAATCCAATTTCTTGGTTCGTACAAATCTGGGAAAATCTTCAAACTTTGAAGAGGTTAGGACTGGGATGGGGGAATTTTTACGAGTTTGTGGTTTTGGGTTCAAACAAATATGGAAAAAATCCCCACTGGGTTCGAAGATTTAGTTGGGAATTTGGATGGGTCCGAAGATTTAGACGAGATTAAGCTACTTTTGTGTTTTTCTTCATCTTTGTTGTACTGTGTTGTTTGCCTATTTCTTCTATCATGGTTCGATGGTCTGTTGCGTCTGCATTCTGCACTTTGCTTTTGTTTCTTGTTTCTATTTTATTTGAAGTCCTTTATTTAATTTGACCTATGTTTCTTTATTTAATTAAACACAATCCCTTCCCTTCCGTTTCTTTATTTAATTAATTTGGCTTATCTATTCTTGCTGGATGTTTTTCCCTTGTAGCTCTTTTATGAATTATTATTATTAATTTTTTTTTTGGGTGGAGCTCTTTGTGATTTAGGATTAAGGGATTCACGCCCAATAGGGTTAAGGGATTGTAGGTCTCATGTAACGGGAAGAAGTACGGGTTTGGGAAAACTGAAATGGGTTACTGACAAGTCAAAATGGATATGAGGGTCAGAATGGGAATTTAGTCTTTCAGGTGGGCCCAGTCAAGCAAAATTGACCAGGTCAGGAAGGCCAGGTCAGCACTTAACGTCCAAATTGGATGTGGCTAATGAAATTGGACACGGTTGATTAAAATTGAGAGTGTAGGGGTGTTATTGATGAAATTGGAACCTCAAGGACTAACATGATTTTTGGTCCAAAGTTCAAGGGGGTAAATTTAATTTAATCCAAATTAAATATAAGGGTGAGTACGTGACCACAAATATCTTGATCACCAATGACCAACTGAACATAGCAATACAAACCAATATATATCCAATCAAATAAAAAATTAGTTATGCATATATCAGCACAATAGTATGAGTAATCAAGTGCTAGACTAGTATTGTCGTTCCTTTTTTGGGCCTTATTTAACAAAATACAGAGAAACGATGTTTATTCGGGCATAAGGATCAAGAAAATTATTTCTTCCATACTCCAAACATAAATACAAATGATATTACAATTTAACTCGTAGGTATGTCTCGCTATAATTATTGTATCCTCCTCTATTTTGTCTAACCTTAGTGATGAAGCTGTTCGGCATTAGGACACATAATGATGGTGATTATTGCTGGAATCAAGCATCTCGACAACATTTTCCGTCAAATTTTCGCAATCTTTCTTATGCCATACCTTTGGATCTTGGTGGTTGTGATACTTCTGTGGGCTTTTAGTTGGTAGTAAGATTCAACTTTGCGACTTTAATGGGTATGAATCAAGATTTGTAGATCGAGGCACCATGTCTCTGACTCTAGATGCTTTGATAGATACCTTAATGGTGGATTTCACAGTGGCTCGGATAATAATAGCGACGAAGAAGGTGGATGCGGTCTGGACGGGGATTGAAACCTTAATTGGGTTTGGCTAGAATTATTGTACTTGGTTTTGGGTTTAGGTCTAAGTTTTCTGGGCTTGATTTGTAAACTTTTATTTAAATTATTTAAAAATGGATGAAGGGTTCATGACATTTTTCGTATAAAGGAGATGTCGCAAGTTAACATGTATATCTCGAGTCCTTGTCTTCTTTCAAGATTTGCTTGTATTTATTTGTGTTGGGCCTTATGGTTAGGGAAAAAAAATTATTTAGGTAGCGACTCTTTTTTGCAGCCCCAAAGGGACGGATTGTTATGTTGTAATCTCCTTAAACTATTAGAGGATGTTTGTTACCCAAGATTCTCTTAGACTACCTTATTTTTTTTATGATAAGCTGGGCTTCTCTTAGCTTACCTTTGATAAGCGTGAAATCTTTTAGCTTCGCTTAAATTGCTCTATGTTTGGTGTAGGTATGCCTATTGTGGGCTTTATATGAAAACTCAAAGAAAATCAACAAATTAAAGAAACGAGATTCAAACATATTCCTTAATCACCAGGAGTACCTCAACCCAAAAACAAATGATTGAATTAAGCAAATCAATAAATAAATCACATCAGTTAACCAAAACCAGAAGTATAACCCAGAACTTAATTCACCTAGATCAAAACACCCAGAAACGAAAACTCAAAACTCAAAACAATTGTAAAAAAATTTCAAGCAAAGAACATATTTCTGAAAACTGAGAGCCACCGTTTGAATTGAAAAAGACTCAAATTGATCAAACATAAATTATCCAAAATAAAATGTAAAATCGTAAAAAAAATGGTTGTTGAACAGGGAAGAGAAGGGAAGAGATGAGAGAGAAAAAGAGAAAGGTGGTTGAGAAAATCAAGCTTGTGTTGGCCTAGATACTTGAGAACAAACTAGAAGAATCGCTTTGGTTTGGCATGGAGTCGTATACAACTAAACCAGTGATGATAGAATGCTTTGGTGTTATGTTGTACCGACTTTCAGCAAGGTTTACATTAAAAGGTGAAACCCTACTTTTTTGGTGGGCTCAGACTTCTACAATTTCATTTAATCATAGTCATGTGTGCTACCAAACCTGTGTTAAACGTGCCCTTGATGAATTGACATTTCTTCCTAAGAAAGACAAAATAAAATTATGTTGGGTGGCGTTGGCGATCTCATTTGGTTTCAACGGGAGACGGTGATTTGGAGCATGTTATTGGGTATGTGGGAAGGCATGGGTTCGAAGTCGGTCTAATGTGTTTGGTGTAAGGCAACTATAGGGACTTGGGTTGGACTACAACAAGCTCGGATCTACTGGATAGGTTGGCGGCGGCTGCTATTGATTTGGCTGCACGAGGTTACTGGCAGTCTAGGTTGCCGAAAGTAGAGAGGTCGTAAGCTATTGTTGATTGGAGTTGAGCTACTGCTAGCTTGGGATCTTAGATGGGCTAGGTTGATCTGATGGGTTAGGCTTTGGCTTGGGTTCGACATGAGCTTATGCTTAATTAGACTTGGATATAGGTCAGAAGCATGGGCTAGATGTGATTTTGGGTATGGTGAAAGTGGCGTATGGCCTTTTTCTATGCCTCGGTTAGGGCATGTAGAATAATTCCAATTGCATCGGTTTCGGCAGGCTTACTTGGATCTCTGAAATGTCTCGTACCACAATTACGTCCCTGGGAGCGTTTCTATAGTAAATGTACAAGTGATGAAGTTGTATGTTAGTTTGGGGGTTTAGAGTTTTCATTTGTTAGTCAATTTTGAATAAGTGTGCAACCTAGTCTGTCATGTGTCTTATTTGCTACATATTTCTCCCTCTTTAGGCAGTGTAGGCATAACAGTTTGTTTCTTCAAAGGCTTAGGCTGTGGTGTATATAACATTCTAGTATTAATAAACATTATTATGAGGTTAACCACGTGGACATCATAGATTTATGACATGTTTACTTATTTGGAATGAAAATGTGAATGAATCGAAGTTCATTCCGATAGAGTTCATTCCTAATACCTACTCCCCCTTGGTAATCAAACTCCGGATATTCAGGAATGAATTTATCTTTTTTAGTCATTTTTTCGTGGGATCCATAACCATTCCGATTCATGTGCATGTTAGTAAACACAAGAGAACTCAGGAATGGAAATCAATTTTTTTTTTCTCATACCCATTCCAAGTAAGTAAACATGTCATTAGAAATTTTAACTTTAAATCTATAAATACAAAAATATTATTTTGTACAATTGTCCTTATTAGCTACATCAACAAAATCGGGAACAAGGTATACAAAAGAAAGTATCGGAGCATTTCAGGGTTTTAGCTCAATTTTTAGTCTCTCCTCTTCCGAAATGGCCTCTCTGATGGCGATTCGACGCGCTCGAAGCCCAGCCATATCTTCCATCTTCAAGGTACGGCCGCTCCACCCTTCTCATTTCAACTCATTTTACTGCAACAACACCATCCAGACTCTAAGCACCTCTGCTGTCCCAAATGATGCTAGGAGTTTCAACAACCAGATAAACCCTAACCAGTGGAGTCCACAAAACCAGGGGTTTGGAAACTCTAACCAGTGGAATTCACAGACCCAGGGCCAGAGACCTAATAATAATCAGTACAATTATCAGGGTCAGAACCAGAGCTATCCACAACGTGGGAACTCCAATCAGTGGAATCCTCGGGGTCAGAGCTATCCTCAGCATCAAAACCCTAACCAGGTGAACCCTCCATTTCCCAACCAGAATCAGAGCTATCCACAACGTGGGCATTCTAATCAGTGGAGTCCTCAGGCTCAGAGCTATGCTCAGCATCAAAACCCTAACCAGGTGAACGCTCCCAACCCCAATTTTCAGCAACCCCGAAGCCCAAATCAATGGCATAATCAGAATCAGATTAGAGGGCACCCACAACCTGGAAACCCCAACCAGTGGAACAACAACAATCAGGCGGAGAACCAGACCACAGTTGATGTACCACCTTCAATTGATGATTTGAGGCGGTTGTGCCAAGAGGGGAAGGTTAAAGAAGCTCTTGAGTTAATGGATAAAGAAGGGATTAAGGCTGATGCTGATTGTTTTCATTCATTGTTTGAGTTATGTGGGAATTCGAAGTTGCTCGAGAATGCAAAGAGAGTTCATGATTTCTTTTTGCAGTCTACATGTAGGGGTAATCGTGACTTGAGCCATAAAGTAATTGAAATGTACGGAAAGTGTGGAAGCATGACTGATGCCCGGAGAGTGTTTGATCACCTGCTTGAGAAGAACATTGATTCTTGGCATTTGATGATAAACTGGTATGCGGATAATGGGTTAGGAGATGATGGGTTGCAGATGTTTGAGCTGATGAGGGAGCAAGGGTTGAAACCTAACTCTGAAACTTTCCTTGTAGTGTTTTCAGCTTGTGCTAGTGCAGATGCTGTGGAAGAAGCATTTATACATTTTGAGTCGATGAAAAATGAGTATGGATTTGATCCAGAAGTGGAACATTATTTGGGGATTCTAGATGTACTTGGAAAATGTGGTCATCTAAGTGAAGCAGTTGATTATATTGAGAAACTCCCATTTGAGCCTACAGTGGCAGTTTGGGAGGCATTGAGGAATTATGCCCAGGTTCATGGAGATATTGATCTTGAAGATCACGCTGAGGAGTTAATGGTTGCTCTTGACCCGTCGAAGGCTGTTGCTAATAAAATCCCAACTCCACCACCGAAAAAGCGTACTGCTATTAGCATGCTTGATGGGAAGAACAGAATCAGTGAGTTTAAAAATCCTACATTGTACAAGGATGACGAAAAGTTAAAGGCTCTCAATTCGATGAGAGGAGGAGGTTATGTTCCAGACACAAGATATGTTCTTCATGACATTGACCAGGAGGCTAAGGAGCAAGCCTTGCTCTATCACAGTGAGCGTTTGGCAATCGCATATGGTCTGATTAGTACTCCGGCAAGGACACCTCTTAGGATCATTAAGAACCTCCGTGTCTGTGGTGATTGCCACAATGCCATTAAGATCATGTCCAAGATTGTTGGAAGGGAATTAATTGTTAGGGACAACAAACGTTTTCATCATTTCAAGGATGGAAAATGCTCTTGTGGTGATTATTGGTGAGTCAAATGTCACCTCAAGACCTATCTAACGAGATTTTCTTCCCAGTTCCAGTTTGGTGCGTAAATACTTTGAAGAATGCCGAGCAATATATGGGTTACTGTGAAGATAGATGAGCAGTTGAGCACCAGTGCTAGTTGGTAGGAGATGAGCTATCCATCTCTTGTTTTGACATATATATTGAGCTATATATATAGATCGTCAGCTTGTTTTGACATTGAATTGGTTATTTGCATATTGCCCAATCATATTTTCTTGTCGCCTATGGATTTCTTTCTTCCTATGCAATAATATTGGAAATAACATCTTCGGTCCATGGTGTCTCAATGCTATAGGAGGGATACTTACTTTCTGAATTATCATGATTGTTTATCTGCCCAATTTTATGGGTCAAATATGGCATCCTGATGTTTAGCATTGTCCGTTTGTTTGTTTTTTGTTTTGATTGTACCAATTCCCCAGGAACTTGTGGGGGCATATTATATTTGAATTTCTGTGCATCTCTGCTCCTGTTTGTGTTCTGTGTTACTCTGCTCGTGAATCTCATCACCATTTTTGCAATGAGCCATGGAGTGCAGCTTCATTGTGGGATTTGTCTATTTTATGGCATTAATTTGTTGAGGCTACCATGGTCTTTGTTCATTGAGTGGGCAACAACAATGCCATACTGTCGTCTTGAAGCTTTCAGTGGCTGTGACTGTCTGCTCTTGTTCATGGAAATAAGTAACAGGAATTTTAGTGGTGATAGTTCTAAAATCTATTATTAACACTGTGGAGTAGGTTGTGGTTTTAGTTCCGCACCCTCTGATCTAGCCACTGCGAGAGAATAAGATATTGGTGCTAGTTTCTAAACATGTCTCCGCAAGATATTATCTTCTTGCTTCCATATTGGAGTTACTGAGTGATTCCTTGTTCAATGCTATTTGGTGTCTAAGGCATGTTGCAATTTGGGTTGTCCGAAAACCTTAAAAGATTGTTCTTCATTTAAGGAATATGATTTGTGGTGGTATCATTGGCTGTTTTAGTAAATTCAGTGTCTCTACTTAATCAAAAGCTCTTACCTGACATGATGGAAACCTACTCGATGATACATAACACTTCCAAGTGGGTGTGTCTGCATTTTTCAGGCTCGTTACCAATCAAAAATCAATCATGTCTTGTGTTCCTCCTTTCCACTGAGGTCGATGCCAGATTCATCTGTTTCATCTGAATTTTCTACTGAGAAGGTTACTGAGGTGAGCTTCATTTCTTTGTGTTGTGCCTATTTGGAGTTCAGTTCATACATATATATACATATTTGAATAGATGTTTTATATTTCATTCTTTAACTTGTAAATAAATAATAAATATGTAATTATTTGAACGGATACTTAAACTGATGACATATGTTGCAGGCCATGATGAAACAGAATTTTATCCAAAAAGTTGCATTGCAATTTCAGAATATTCAAAAAGTTTACTTGAGGTACGAATCACTATTTTGCGCCATATAGAATAGTCTTCACCCATTTTGTTCCTAGAATGCAATTTTCTTGTGGGTTTTGTTTGCGGTAACAATTTGTATAGATTTAAGACTAGCATAAGGTCACTCAGGATTAATGAGATTGATAATTTTGTTTAGCGAAGCCTTCACATTTGCCCTTTTTGTTTTTGGAGGTTGCTTAAATGACATGTAATCTGGAACTCTATAGACGTGGAACTTTAAACAGTATGTACTTGTTTATTTGGAAGAAAGTAACAGATTTGCTTGGAATTTTGGTGTTGGGTTACTGCACAATTTTTGTTTTGGCCCGAACTGGTCACGTAAATGTTATACAGAATGAATATCTCAATAAGCGTATATTGTGTATTTGATGGTCAAGGGCTGTACTGCACAGTACTACAGTTAAGTCTCCGTATTAAAACTAAAAAGATCACTATATTTTACATTAAGTCTTCAATTCTTCTAGTTTACCCCCACTTATCCCTTTTTCCCATATTCTCATACCATTTTTAAGATAAGCTCAAGGCATCTAGTGCTGTGATATCTTCAAACATGTATTGGACCATGATATTGGTAGTTTGTGGAGTGTAAGAAACTTCCTGCTGTTTGTTCTTCTTTGATTCATGTTCTGGATAATGAGCAAAAGGATTGATAGCAACCATATGATTATGGTATTGTTTCATTGGTCTGTCTCTAAAAACTACCTAGACTATCATTAACATTTGAAGCCACTAAGCTTAGAAATTCCACATGCAGTACTGCAGTAGTTATCTATTCAATTATGCTGACGTCAGGTTTCGTAGATACAGTAAATTAAAACAACCTCTAGGTGTAGGGCACGTGGGTCATGCATGAATTGAATAGTACATAAGTCTTCATATCTCTTCATATCAATGAGAGAGTCTCTGTTGAAACCTAACATAGTAGTTTCTTCACCATACTGAACTACATGACTGTATACTGAACTTCACCAAACCATCCCAGTGTTCATAGTTTACTAGGCCTTCATCTCTTTTGCATTATTATCTTTCCCTTGTCATATACTTGATATCCTCCCACCCTTTAAAAAGAGACGCAAAAGACAAAGGGGGACAAAATCAGGGATAGGAAGAGGTTGGGGAGTAATACGGAGCAAGTTTGGCATATCTAAAGTCCAAACTCCTTTCATCAACAGGAGTATCAGTACTTTCGATGTAAAAAGAGGACTTGTCATGGTTGGAGATTAAGACTGACTCGGAAGCAATGTTCTAAAAGGCGCTAGGCGCTAGGCGGGCGATGACCCGCAGCCTAGAGCCTAGACAGCCTAGGCGAGGACTAGGCGTGGACTAGGCGATTTTTTTTTTAACATTTAATTAATAAAAATATATGCAAAATATATTTTAATATTTGAAAATAATTAAATATAAATAATTATTATAGTTCAAATCATATCAAAAAAATCTGAAATTGAGACTATTACTCAATAATTATAATTATTATACAAAATGTTAAGAGTAAAGGTAAGACACAAACTAATAAAATAAAGAGTCAATAAGTTAATAACTAATTAATAATTTAATGTAGAGATAGAAGGAGAGCAAGCTCAGTCTAAGGGACGGCAAAATCATGGCAAGCGTGCACAGCTTATGGGTGTGGAGAGAAGAAAATACAGCGGCGTGAGTGGAGAGAGATAAGATTAGTGGACTAGAGGAGGAGATTGAGAGATGAGAGAGTCAGATCGATTCAATCTGGTTAAAAACAAAAACAAAAAAAACTGACCGCCTAGGCTTCGTTCAGACAGCCTAGGCCAGCCCAGGCTCCGTCTAGACAGCCTAGACGCAGCCTAGACAGCCTAAGCGCCACCCAGGCGACCGATAGCCTACCTAAAAAGCCTAGGACAAAGGCGAGGCGTTTTTTCAGGGCCTATAGCCTAGGCGTAGCCTAGGCGGTCTTAGGCGTAGCCTTTTAGAACACTGCTCGGAAGCATGGGAGTGTGATTTCTGTGGCCTAATACCTTGACTGAATGGTAACACTTGTAGCCTATTTGAGTAGTTGAGTAGCCAATAAGAACACAATTTAATGCCTACAGATCCATCTTATCCTTATACTATCATGATCATGAAACACAAGAATTACTCAAATTGGTGTATTATGTGCTGAAAGAGGGGAGAAAGTAAGGAGTTAATGTCCATGTTTTGATTCACTGTGAAGTTGCTCAACCGCCTTGGTTCAAGCCTTTTAGGGAAGCCGAAATGGTCTGAGATCCGCCAGAGAGCTGCTATTCTCTGTTAAGTGCAATCTTTAGGGGTTTGGAGGAGGGAGAACAGGCAAAAGCATTATGGAACTGCAGAGTATTGGTGGTTGTAGGGGTAATTTGGCTAGAAAGAAATAACCGGATTTTTGAGGAACAAAGAGAGTCAGTAGTGGAGGAATTGTGGGAAAAAATTGTTTATTGGTCATCTTTCTGGGCTTCTGTTTCAGCAGTTTTTAGGTGTGCAAGTCTGAAGAAGTAAAGAAATTAGAAGCTTGATGCAGTCATTGGAATTTAGTGCTCGGAGATATGCTGTCCTGGGTGTAATGCAATAGCACATCAGTTGGCAAGAAAAGCACCATCTTGCTCATAATTGTTTCTTGTTTGCTGTAGAACCTCCATGGATCTCTGAGTTTCTGGAGGCTGATGTATTTGATGCTTAATGTTGTGAAGGTGGTGTGGTACTCTTTCCCTTCACTCAGAATTTATTCCATTGAATTTTATCGGTTTTAATGCGGCCATCATTTTTGCACTTTACCTTTATAATCCATATCAATGAACCAAGATAGATTAAAATCCAGGCTCCAGCTTGGGACGCAGTGTTGAAAATTGAAATCCATTTTATTTCCTTCCTTATTAGTTGGACCATGATTCTTGGGATTTGACTGTTACAGTGATTCTGGTCAATCAAGCAATCAATCTTGATGTAATTAGGAGCAAAAGTGCAAAACGTTAGGAGCGTAATAAAGGTTATTTTTTAGGGAAAAAAATCACCTTTAGTCTTTTAATTTTCATTTGTTCGACACTTTCGTCCATCAACTTTAAAAAATGCCATTTTTGTCACTCAACTTCAACACTGACTATCACTTTAGTCATTTTGTTAATTTTAATGTTAAATTTTTGTAAATAACATTCTCTCAAGGATATTTTCGTCAAATAGCAGATAAATATTAATATATATATAGGGAAATATACACCAAAATAATGTGTCATTTTTATTAGGTGATATTTTTTTTCTTCAAAAACTTTATTTTACATTAAAATAATAATTTGACAATAATGCCCTCAACTTAACCGCCCTCAACTTAACCGCTTGTGAATTGTGATAGGAGAATAGACAGTATTGGCAAAAATGTGAGACAAAATTGAAGTTGAGGGACGAAAGTGTTGAATGGGTGAAAGTTGAGAGACTAAAGTGATTATTTTCCTTTCCTTTTATTATACCAAGTAATCAATCTTATACATATTTTCCTTTTTTTCCATTTTTGCAGGGAAAGTATACCTAGGCAATCTGTGCTGCTAACATATATCGTCCGGAGGCCGGACTATTATACGAACTAAGGAGATCTCTTGAAGGTAAGGAACATAAAGCTTATGAGTCCATAACATGTTTTTGGCAGCACTATTTGAAACTGATGAAAGAAAGAAAGAAAATCTATCCATTGTTCATAAGCTTAAACGTTTCAAATTTTCACATAGTTTTTCTTTCCCCTCTATTATCTGTATATGAATTATCCTGATACTGTTAATCAACAGAAGTTTTACCCCGGCCGTTAGCCTAATTTGTTGCACATGTGTTTTACTTTACCTATATTTCAAACTATTTTAGGGTTTAGGGTTTAGGGTTTAGGGCTGCAAATTTTGTGTCGTCTCCTAAGCATCTAATTCTATATATACGTACATGACGTACATGAACTCCCATGTAATAATACAATTTCTTTCTTGTTTATTTTTGGGATTTTATTTTGTGTAATCTGTGTTTAATTCATATCTCATCTTCGAGTGTCATTTGTGTTTCATGTAGATCTCATCTCTGCTTTCAACAATCCTTAAGGTGAGTGATCGATATGGAACACATGGAAACTACTGCAAGCTGTCAAACTCAAGGAGCTTGTAAGGAGTTTATTATAGACAGATTTACGGATCTTCCAGACGAAATTGCTCATCACATTCTTTCCTTCCTGACTTTAAGAGACCTTACTCGGGTGAGCTGTGTGTCCAAAAGATGGATAAAGCTTTATCTTTCACTTCCGTCATTGAATTTCGATACAAGCAGCAGCAAAAGATTAACCATGTGGAAGCGACTGAAGTTGTTTAACACTTTTGATAGGTTCTTGAGTAGTCGTGGTGATAATAAGATTCAATGCTTTCGTATTCGTTGGACTTACTATAATGTCAACTATTCCAGCCATTTTGATGAGCTTTATAGGATATTCACATGGATCCGAAATGCGATAAGGTGTAATGTTGAAGTGTTTGATCTTCAGCTTGATACATTAGGGGCTACATCATTAGCATTGCCATCTTGGTTCTTTCTTAGTCCCTCTTTGAAATCTTTACATGTCGACTTTAGAGGGGACATTCTTAAATGGCCCTCCTCTTCTGCTTGTTTTCCTAATCTCCGAGTCTTGAAGTTGAGAAAGTTCAAAATAAAAGGTGAGGAGTGTTTTTGCAAATGGATCTTATGTTCCTGCAAAACCCTCAAGGAATTACATCTTGAAGAAGTTCGCGGGATAGAATATATGACCATTGAAAGCTCGTCTTTGGAATCATTTAGTTTTGTGCATCATTTTCCGAGTGAATTATGCCATCTTAAGGTATCAGGTGAGAAAGTTGAAGATATACATATAACATGGGAGTGTGATTCAAGAAGCAGGAGATCGCTACATATCTGTGCTCCAAATCTTAAATATTTGAAATGGTGCGGGAGTTTGATGGATCACACAGATCTGGGGAGTTTAATGTACATAGAAAGAGCTGAGATTCTTCTAGAGCCTATGGAAGAGGACTCTGTGAAAGTGTTTGAGGCTCTTGAGAGTATGAGGATGGTTAAAACTCTTATTCTAAACAGAAAGACTGCAAAGGTAAAGTATACACTACCCTTCATCAGGCAGTAATTTTTCTTAGTCCGAAAACAATCTGTCCTTGCTCAACTGTATTATCTTAAGATTTGGCCTTTATGACATTGCAGGCTCTATCCAGGGAATGTGCGATCCCATCACCTTTCGCCAATATTTCTCACTTGCATATCCATATTATGAGCTTGAGTGATGACCTAGTTCAAGCATTGGTCTCTCTTCTTAGAGAAATGACTACTCTGAGTACTTTGTCCATTCACTCTGATTCATCCTTCATAAGCTACATACATGAAAATAGTGTAAGTGACTGTATTGTGTGTTGCTCTCTCTCTCTCTCTCTCTCTCACACACACACACACACACACGCACTGTATAATGGGACATTTCTTGAATACATATAGCAGTTTTTTAGCAGAAATATAGCAGTACTTGATTGATGAAGCAATGAGGAGAAACACAAAAGAAGGTTTAATAATTTTCGGCCGCATTTACTTATGTTATATTATTGTGACCTTAGCCTTTATCTTGAATGATGCTGTGTGACATAACCCTGCCCTTGAACTATTGTCACTTTGAATATTGTATATATTGCTGCTCTGTCATTACGAGCTAGCTGTGCTCTAATGTGGTTTTAGATATTACGGATGAAATGGTAAGTGTATACTCAAAGTTCTTTTCTTTCCTTGTTGCCATCACCCATCAATGTCATCGAGAATTAAGAACCAAAAATGAAATCTCAAAGTTTATACTTCATACTTAGATAAGGTACCTTCGGGTGCTTCCATTGTGAGGTATTGTCAAGTTATGGGACATCTGGATCTCAAGGCGATGCTCATTAGTCTTCGCATATATAACATCTCATCGGACGAACCTCCTCCCCAGCAGCCAAGTTGTTAGCTGACTTCACAGAAGAAGAACCCTGGCCTGTAGTTTCTGTCAGAAATCAATTTTCACAGAAAGGTTTTATAAATGTAGCAACTCTTATATTTGAGAGAATCATACACATTTTGAACTTGAACTTGACTCAAAAACAGAAAGTCAGTTCTAATATATATCAATCAATCTTCCCCTGGTGGAACAATCTGCATAATGTAGACATCTGCGTACAGCTAGTGCTTAATCACATAATATATGCTATGTACTACCAAATTAATTAGTACTAGAATGTATGACCATCATTATATATAGAGATCCAAACACTTGACAAGTATATAGTTCATGATCAATTTCACCTATACTTATGTGCAATTTTCTCGAATCATAATGTGCACTTTGGATCAGCTATAAGCTATATCGATCTAAGCTATATATCAAACCTAGCTAGTAATATGGCTCCTTGAACATGATCACATATACAATACAACAAATAGCAAAAATGATGATGAAAACATCAATGGTAAGGGCTGTCACTGCTTGATCGCCGAGGGCCATGTTCCTTCCACCAAGTCGATCCACCATGTCCGGGACAGGTTCATATGTCTCCACTTCTTTCACATAAGGATCCTCCAACCTCATTCTCATAATTTCAGCCTGGCGGCTTGCAGCCTCTTGAGCAAGTGTCCAATTGTAAAATCTACGGCTCTCTTCGTTGCTCAATACATCATAAATTTCTCTTAGCCTCAAGAACTTGTCCGACGCAGTCTTTAGGGGAAGAGAAGTGGTGTCCGGATGGTACTCTTTGGATAGTCTTCTATAAGCAGCTTTGATTTCTTCTAGATCAGCTTCTGCTGATACTCCCAAGAACCTGCCCAATTACAATGAGTAAGCTCCTCTACATAATGCTATTGTTACAATAAAGGCAACGCATACTCTTTTATATTTATTAATCAACATTGAAACCCATAAACTAAAATGCTATCTTTGAACCATCACTGATAGAATTATAACACTATTGAACCAGAAGGCTACACATTTTGGGATTCTTGTTCTAGTTGCAGAGAACTTTACCCCAAATCCGTAACAACAAGAGTTGGAAAAATGAGATGAAACTAAAGACACTAAGTACTCACTGATAGTGAGAATCGGCTGAATCATCAAGCAAATCAGCAAACTTGTTTCCCCAGAGATTATTGTGCTCCTCTTGCTCTGCTTGCTGTTGTGCTTTGCTACTCGTCGTGCTGCTGCTGCTTCCTCCAATCCAACCTTCATCTTCGTTGTCCCAGTGGATTCTTGTATCGATTCCCGGCGCCGGTGGGGGTCTTTCTCGCTTGCTTGGACCCTCATCTTGCGATGAGATTGATGCATGCACATGAAACGTACCAGCATAATTCACATGGCGGCGTGAGTTTCCGGTTGGTGTGGTTACTCTTCTTGTTTTTGGGCTGCCAAGTAAGCTCAAAGTGTGTGAGGCTTGAGGAGCAGCTGTGAAAGCCATGGAATTGAACAAGAAACTCAGGGAGACAAAGATGACTAGCTAGCTAGGTGTGGTTTTACAAGGATTTCATGACCGCCTTAATTTATGTGGTTCAGAATAAACGGCTAGTATAAATTAAGCAGGTTGTTATATGTGTTTTGAATCTCAATCTTTTAGTCTACCATAAGACATACTAATATAGTGAGGATAGAAATAACGTCCATCTAGTCATAAAAAAATTTTGGTCCCAACTTGGGCCAATGGGTCCTTGACCAACAAGGACAAATATAGGAAAAATTTGCCCACCAAGTTTTGCTACAGTAAAAATTTGTCCATCAATGACAGAAATATTTGAAAATTCACTGTAGCAGAGTGAACAGTAAAATTATTGACCACAATAATATTATTGAGGTCAATAAAAACTTGCTGAACGTTCCTAAATTTTTATTATTGACCACAATAATATTATTTAGGAACGTTCAGCAAGTTTTTATTGACCTCAATAATATTATTGTGGTCAATAATAAAAATTTAGGAACGTTCAGCAAGTTTTTATTGACCTCAATAATATTATTGTGGTCAATAATTTTACTGTTCACTCCGCTACAGTAAATTTTCAAATATTTCTGTCCTTGATGGGCAAATTTTTACTGTAGCAAAACTTAATAGGCAAAAAGTTGCCACGGTTGGACCTATGGGGTATTTCCCTTTATAAATAAGAATAAACTTTATACTGTAACAAGTTACCGTCATTTGTTTTTTTAAGCATCATCTTAAGAAACTTGCCTCCACATAGTTATAATATAATTGCCAATAAGACCAATAATATGCAATGTCACAATAAAAATTTGAGATGAAAGAAAATATTTCTCTAAAGTTCTGGAATGATGGTTTATTCTTTACAGTTGATGTCACGTTTTTTAGCTTGCGAGTACATAATAACTTGTCAACAAATGTTTCTAACTTATCAAGCATGTTTACAGCTTCTCAGCATGAAACTTTTAGTATTTATGTTTTATTAATGTGGCACACTTTTTATCCAAACAACTTTAATAACAAAAAAAAAAACCAACTGTCATCAACGAAAACTAAATCAAAGAAATATTTTTTTTAACTACATAGAGAATAACCTCCTTAGGGCATCTCCAACCCAAGAGACTCAAACTCATATATAGGTCCATATATAGGATTTATTATCTTCAACCCAACTTATTTAGAGACCCAAACCTGGTTTTTTTGTAGACCTAAACCCATCTCAGGTCTCAAACTCAGTCCCAATCTGAGTCTGAGACCTATACCAAATGGGGCTGGCCCATGTGCAATCGGAGGAGAGAGAAATGAGAGGAGGGAAGCCAAAAGAAAGTCACCCGGGAGCATCTGCCTTGCACGCGCGGGAAGGAAAGGCAGAAGAAGTCGGCAACGCGCTAGACGCGCGAGTGGAAGCAAGGAGAAACGCTGCACGTGGGGGACAAGCATGGGCCCGCCAAGTCAGACTCGCAAAAGGCTTCCCCAACGGTCATGATATCGACGGCCAGGATTCGTCCAATTTAAAATGGACGGTCCTGGTTCGTCCAAATTTTTTTTTTTTTTTAAATCTAATGAATCTATTAGAGATCTAACGGCTCACGATTGTTTGAAATTAATTTGGACGGTTTGTATTTAATTCTATTTTTTTTAGTGATCTTAAATCCGAAATAAATTTTAAAAAAATCCCAAATAAATCCGAAATAAATTAAAAAAATCCCAAAACAATCTGAAATAAATTTTAAAAAATTTATTACTACTAATATTTAGTAATTATTGTGTATAATGTAAAACACATTATTATTATATAATAATTAATATTGTACTAATATAATATGACAAAACAATAAAAATAATATTAATTCATATAGGTTTGAGTTTGGGTTTAGAGTTAGGGTTGGAGATGCCAATATATGTTTTGAGTTTAGGTTTAGGATTTAGGGTTGGAGATGGCCAAACTTATATGAATAGTACAATTTGTGAGACTCAAATATAGGATTTGAGTTTAGGTTTGAGTCCAAGGGTTGGAGATGCCCTTAGGTCCCAACTTTATGACTATTGAGAGGTTTTACTGTATATGCAGTAAAATGTAAACTACAAAATATTCATCTCGAGCTCATGAGTCCATTAAAATTTAAAATTAACCCCCGAAAATATCAAATTTACCGTGCACGAACCCCTCACGTCAGTCACGTGCATGATGATAAGAGGTCAAATACAAAGCGTCTTTTCCTTGACCCTGAGATTCGCATTTCGCCATATCCTTTTTTTTTTTAAACAGTTCAGACATTCAGACCAACTGTTCTGAGCAGTTCATTTTCGCGCCAAAAATCATCCCAGAGAAAGCGATCACTGTCTGAGATCTCGTCTCGTAGAATTGAGAGATGGGTTCGAAGCGCAACAGATCCAAGAAGCTCCCAAACCCCACAATAGAAGAAACCCCAACTCCGAATCACCTTCCGCCTCTCACCTTCCAAACCCTAATATCTGCAATTGAAGCACCAGAGGTACTAATCTTACTTTCATTTCTGCTTTCTTACTCTTATTTGAGTAAAAGATGTATAATTGGAGGCGAAAATTGAAAACTAAATAAATTAGGAAATTGATGCGAGAATTTGTTAGGAGCAATTTTAGCTTTTGTTTTGGTGGGTTGTTAAAATGTGTAGCTATCTACCCATTATATGTATAAATGGATAAATGAAAAGTCTTGTGCAGTTAGGAACTCATATTTACATAGATTGCTGCTGCCATCAGTTGATTTTTACTCTTTTCTGATTTGCAGTTTTTATAATTTTTTTTATTGTGTTAACTTCAGGGTCTAAAGCTGCCGCTTTTGAAAAGGTTGTACGCACTAGTGGTTCCACTGTCTTTGAAGGAACCTATAGATTGGTCTAACACTGAAGGCAGTTGTAATTATTTTGGGAATGAACTGAAATTGGAAGATCTACAATGTCTCATCCATTATTTGTTCAAAGAGCTAGATAGGAGGTTTAAATTCCTATTCTCTGCTTTATCTGATGCCTCTGCAGGTAGAGCTCACAAGCACACTGACTCTGGCAAAGATATGCCAGCTGCTGTTGATGAACTAACCCTGCTTTTAAGATGTTGTATATGCTTGACCATGGTAGACCCAAGTTCAGTTATGGAGAAAACCCAATTTCTTCTTTCGGTTCTTGGGAAATTGATTGCTTTGGTTACAAGTGGATGCGATGAGAAAGAGTCTGTCAGCTTTCGGAATTTTGTTTCTTGTGAACGCACATATACTGACGCTGGTGGAACCTATGTTTCTGAAGACTTTGTTGCTTCCTTATGTTTATTAGAGCCTTCTAATCCGTGGCACCCGGTTCTATGTGCAGTGCTTGAGGTAACATTCATAAGATTTCAACTTTTACTTCATGCTTTCAAGTTTATGTTTTGTCTGAGGATATGTCACAGCTATGCTTTAAGATATACAGTAGTTTGCTGCTTGTACAGTTAGAATCTTGTAGATATTCAATCTGTATTTGTATGTCTTTATATGACTATCAGTCTCACAGTTCCCGAGTACAGACATAGTAATAAATCTCAAAATGTTCAATTATATATTAATCAGCTTTTTCACCCTTGGTTTTTATTTCAATAATGTGAAGTTTACCCTTGATATAAATTTACAAGGCTAGAATAGAGATGAAGTGATTAATGTTTTAAGGACAGCCGTGTAATGGAGAAGAATTTTACTTCAAAGATCCTTTCCCACTGAATTATTTAGTAGATTCAAGATAATGCTTCGAGAACTGTAATGCAACTGTCACCTTTCGCTTTATATACAAAATTGACAGTGGTCTCCCCCTATTTTCATAATAGGTATTATTTGGCTGGTTAAATAATGCATTGGACGTGTTTTTCTCTATATCATTCAGCTTCTAATTAGAGGCTTCACAATATCCTTACAAGTATGGCGATGTGTTGTTTTATTTGATCACTTTGTCACACTGTTGTGTCATGTTTTCTCCTTCATATTTTCATTTCAACCATTTTTGGGTGGTACATTATGGCCAGAATATGTAATATTGCTTCTTTTCCATTACTGTATTTTCTGTGGCACATTTTAGCTTATACTTTGTAGTGTTTGACAAATTCTGTTTACCTCCATCCTAAGTATTTTGTTTACTCCTTTTTATTTCTACTTTTTTTTTTTACAGTTTCTTCCATGCATCTATCCACAACTGAAATTTTGATGAATGGCCTTTAGATATTTGCAGACGAACTTTTAATGCGGAGACTGTTAAGAAAGTACTTTGTGGCTGTTGATTCTGCTTCTTGCACAAATGAAAGGTTATTTAATAACTTTGTCAAAAGTGATATTGGAAGTGTTCTGGAGGTGATTTCTATTCATTTCATTTTATCAGTTTATGATGAGCCAGCATTTGAGAACTTTCTTAAAAGACTATACTTGCAATTCAGCAAGCATTTTCGAGGTCCTGAACTGAGCCTGACTGCAGCCTTGCCACTGCTTCTCAACCCCATCATGCTTTCCGCGCCAAAAATGTTACAGACGCATTTGATTTTATTAGTTTCTGAAGCAATAGATATAGACAATTCTTTGAAGAATGCTAGACCAGATCTTAGACTTATGGACTGCTACCTAACTGCATTCGAAAGGTCCGTTGTATTGTACACCAGCCACATGTCTAGTTCACTTATGGATCACCATCCTTTGGGTGTTAACTGTTCTTATGGAAATTCATGTATGGTAGGGAGTTATCATCCTTCTTTTGAATCTTGTATTCAGCAAGGAACGAGAGAGAAAATTTATGATCGAGTTTTCCATTTAGATTCTTTGAGGCAGTTGACAAAATCTGATCTGATGGCTGCTTCTACTGCATACATAAACGAGAACCAACATATTTTCGATGAATCGTGTAAAGATGATATTTTGTCAGTCTTACAAAGCATAATACTTGGAGGTCTATCTTCAGATGTCAATCATAATGTGTTTTATAGAAAAGGGGATTCAAACTCACAAGATATTTATCTTCTTGCTTCCATATTGAAGTTAATGAGTAGTTCCTTGTTGAAAGTTATTTGGTGCCTGAGAAATGGTGGGACTTTGGGGTATCCGCAAACCTTAAAAGATACTTCTTCACTTACGGAATATGATTTTGTGTTGGGTATCATTGGCTTCTTTAGTCAATTCAATGTGTCTCTACCTATTCAGAAGTTCTTATCTGACATGATAAAAACCCGCCCGATGATACATAAGACTTCCAAGTGGATGCTTCTGCATTTTTCAGGCTTGCTGTCATTAAGTTTTGCTAGTGGGATTGATTTCCTAGTTAAGGGCTGCATATCAATAATCATGGCAATATTAAATCTATGTGCTTTTGAAGAGGGTGACATGGTTGCACTGAGGTCATTGTTAGATTCTGGTTCACAATCTGTTTCTTCTGAATTGTCTCCTGATAAGGTTACAAAGGTGAGCTTTATGCCTTTTTCTTAGTTCAGTTCATATGTTTTATATTTCACTCTTCAAACTTCTAAAGAAGAAGAAAGAATGTGTTATTCTTTGAACAATTGAATACTTTAAATGTGATATACTTTGAAAACTAATGACATATGTTGCAGGCTGTGAAGAAACAGAAATCCATCAGAAAAGTTGCGTCGAATTTTCAGAACATTCAAAATGTTTACTTGAGGTACAAAATACTATTGTTACCATATAGAATAGCCTTCACTAATCATGGTGAAATGTTGTTCATCCTTCTTTAGTTCTTTTGTCTTAGATTGTTCTTCAGCTGAATTCTTCTTTGTTGATGCATTTGTTAAAGTTCCTGCACTCCATTTCTTTCTTGGGATTTATTTATTTTATTTTCTATTTTTTGTGGAAACATGTTTAGAATATGAGAGTTACTCAGTAGAATAAGAGAAAAATTTTGTGTAGCAAAGCCTTCCGATCTTCCCTTTCTTGTTTGGAGGTAGCTTCAGACAATATGTAATCTGTAATCCATTTCACTAAACAAGGTCAAGGCTATAATTTTGGAAATCACTGTGTGCCTCAGAAAGTGAACCTGATGTTTTGGCTTAAAAAAATCTATTAGGCATGGATCTATGAAAGTCAAATATTTGTTTATGTGAAAGAATATCGGCTTATTGACCTCCATGGAGAAGAATAAGAGCTTTATTCTCCTCAAAAAGTTGTCCTACAAGTTGGTCTTGCGCTTTGCTTTATGATTTGGAATTAGACTACTGCACAATTTATGTTTTGGCCATAATTGATAAGTCTTAGGTGATGCTTATACTGAATGGCTATCTCAGCTTGTATTGCAAAATCAAAGGGTGCACAATGTGTAGAGTCAGTCAAACTCCACCATGCCCTTGTGTCAATTGTGTAGGGACTCAATTATATGAAAGTTGTGATCAGGCATTCTTGGGCCAAGGGTATAACCGTCAAATTTGTGGTCAGTGGCTTGATGATGCATGGACTTTTATGCGAGTGCTTTTGATTGGTATTTATGCCAAAAGAGTAGGTTGTTATAAAATCATGGAGGTATCTCTAAGTTTGGACTCTGAAATATGCTTGATTCTTCTCATTTCAAAACATACAATATAAAGAGATTGTAGTGTAGTTATTAACATTAGAAGAAAAAGTAAAGGGCTGTGTAACGCCTGTGTTATTGTATCACTTACTGCTATGATATCTTCTGACATGTAGTGAACCATGATATTAGTAATCCTCGGAGTGTACGAAATTTCATGCTAGTTCTCCAGCAAAAGTAAAATTGCTGCATCTAATTCTTTGTATTAGCAAAGCACTATAGGTTTATCTTGAACCAATAGTGGTATAGACTTTTTGTGATGACTAATATAAATTTAGTCTATCATTTTTGTTTGATTTGGTTATGTGACGTCTTCCCCTGAACTGTTATTGTATGTGTTTCCAGCCAATATTCTGCCGACAAGACTGAAGCCATTTTCTGCTTTTGTTATTTTTGCAGCAAGCGTTCTGTCACAAGCTGCCATAAGAGAGCACAGGGTGAGGTAGCAAAAACTTCCGAAAATGCATGCTTCATGAGCTGCAGAAAAGAGTTTACTGATGTTATAGAGGAGGAAACAGAAGAAACCTGCAACGGGGAGATGTACCTCAATTGCAAACTAGCAGGCTCCCGCTCCCGGAAATCTGACCTTGATGATTTAGCAGACTTCATTGAGTGCAAACCAGGGAAGGAGTACTCTAGCTGGTTGAAGGGACGAGAAAAGTATCGATCCTGGAAAGGCAAAAAAGAGACAGTTGTAAGGTGGGAGAAAAAGAAAAAGACTTGCCGGAAATTGATGAAATCGTAGATAAGGTGATAGTGCTCATTTTTGCTATATAGCTGGTTCAGTGTTTTTAGCTAGGTAGACTATATTACGAGTAGTGACGAATGAAAGTAGTGTGACAATTGTGAATAACCGAATCAAATAGTTTTGCCAATTAATTTTCCAACTCATCTAAATTTTTAATTTTCCCGAAACTGTGATTACCCTCTAGTTAAACAAAGGCTTTATATAGTAGAGCAATGTTGTTCCTAGCTTTCACCAAGACTAGAAACAACTGAATCATTGCCATAAAGTTCATAGAACATGACGCTAGCCATTATCAAGTGACAAATCATGCATTATTATCAAGTGGTTGTATGAATAAAGTTCATGAATCACTGGAGGAGAAAGCACGATAGTAATGCGTTGCAAATGCACTAAGATCGTCTTTATGCAAGTATGAGGTCGATCCCATGAGGATTAATTAATTTGAATTTGATTCCAACTTCGTTGCCTCTTTCTAACTTAACAAAAGAAAACAAGAAAACGCACAAGAACTAATGAAAATCACATGGAAATCTCACACAAAACCTAGACTCCTTAACTAATTTTACAAAAACAATTATGAATTGGAGGGGGTGGGGGTTATTGTGGTGACATTAAAGTAAGTTAGAGTCGAAGAAAATGAAACGTTTGGTTTTGAGGTTTAGAAATCAATGGATGGAACCTATATACGGTTTCCAAAGTAGCATTAAGTAATTATTTAGATTTGAACACACTCTGAACTTGACTATAATTGTCAGTTTGCATCCCAAACTTACAATTGATAAAATTGGCCCTCTGAACTTGACAAAAATTGTCAATTTTACACCCCTCTGTCAATTCTAACTTTTCTGGTCGCATTTTTTTTTAACAAATAGTCATTTCTGGTCACAATTTTTTTTAACAAATATATATTAAAAAAAATTTCAAAGTCTCTTTTCTTTGTCTCTCGATAGATTATGCTTAGAATCATATTCTTAAATTATTATTTTTATTATTTTTTTGCATGAATTAACCTAAATATTTTTTCTTAAATCATATTCTTAAATATACCAGGTCTTCAAAAGGTATATTTTGTGCTATGTTATGGTTTACAAATAACTCTTAATTTAATTAACCTAAGTCATGCTATGATTCTCAAGTTAACAAATTAAGGCCAAGAGCACCAAGACCTAAGAATCCAAACAAGTCAAGCTTAAGCTCATACTCATTACATTCGTTGTCAATGATCAATAGGCCAAACACATGCTTATGAATTGATAAGGTTTCTAAGCAAGCATCTAACAAATTTAAACTAGGCAAAGAACATATCCATATCAAAATCAACAAGCATATATATCATAGTTATTCAATCAATCATTTATGGACTAGGGCACACAACTCTTGCCCCCAATCCTGGGAAACTACTCACTACACATAGTAATATACATCAATAATCACAAACATGAAAACATAAAGACAAAGCTAGAGTAAAGAAAGGGTTGAGAATTGCTTAAGGATGATGGCCAACAGCTCTTTGGTGCCTCCAAATATCTAAATATCACCAAGGAATCTTTCCTGGCTGAATTAGGAAGCTTCATGGATGGATCACAAATTGACATTTTCGGGTTTTCCTCATAGTTGACCTTGGGAACGTCTGGTTTGACTTTTCTAAGCCGAAGTTGACTTTTCGGTTCTAGGCCAAATCTCCAGAATAGTCTTTTGCTCTACTTTCGATGCTCGAATCTTGTCATCTTGACGCTTTAAAGTCACGGTTGATTTTTGTACTTTTCTCATAAATGCTCCAAAAACTCCCGAAACACGTCTTTTTGCTCCGATTTAACTCCTCTCACTTATTCAACCTACAAATTACACAAACATAAATAAATGATGATATTAAGCCTTTGGAGAAGCCTAATCCAAATGATTAGAGATATACTTGGTACGTAAAATAAGTACAAATCTTGAAGCCAAACACTATTCTAGAGAAGGCTTAGACATACATATATATGGATACGCTCACTAAATATGGGCAAATCATACCACTAGCTCACCCATATACAACATCTTCAGTTGTTCAAGTGTTTATCAATGGATTTTTTAAGTTGCATGGGATGCCTGAATCTATCATTTATGATCGTGATCTAATGTTCTTAAGCAATTTTTGGGAATCACTATTTAAGATTCAGGGTACCAAGTTAAATAAAATCTCAGCTTGTCATCCTCAGACGGATGGATTAACAGAAAATCTCAACAGGACTTTGGAGAAATATTTAAGGTGTACTGTTGGTGGGAAACCACATAGTTGGGTAGATGCCTTACTTGGGGCATAGTGGTGGTATAACACATCATTTCACTCTACGATTAGGATGTCTCCCTTTCAGGCACTTTATGGTTATGAACTATCTGTAGTTTATGCTTATGTATCAGGTTCAACTGTTGTTGATGTAGTTGATCAACAATTGCAGTCTAGGGATCAATTGCTCACTGTACTTAAGAAAAATTTACACGAAACTCAAGCTCGGATAGATTAAAAGATTTAATGACAAGAAACGTACATACTAAACGAACATTTGATGTTGGAGAATGGGTTTATTTGAAGTTACAGCCATATAGGCAGCTGTCTGTGGAAAGAAGGGTGTTTCAAAAATTATCTCATAAGTATTATGGCTTTTACCAGTTGAAGAATCGATTTGGAATGTGGCATATATGTTGAAACTACCCGGTGCTGCAATAGTACATCCTATGTTTCATTTTTCAATTCTTAAGAAAAATGTTAGTGACTTTACAGTGATCTATGCTCACTCACCACACAATATTAACACTAAAAATCTCAAATGATATCCAACAAAGATTTTGAAGAGTATTTTCAAGAAAGGAACGCACCAATTACAAAGTGGTTAATTCAATGGCTTGACAATACACCAGAGGAGGCTACTTGTGAAGAAGCTGAAGATATATTGCAGCGTTTTCAAGATTTTGAAACTTGAGGACAAGTTTCTTTTTGAGGGGGTTGGATTGTTATGAATTTATATTAGAATAATTATCAGTCGACTTTTATTACTTATAGGAAAATTTTCAACTTTCTATTGAAATAGGTATACTAATTATTATTTCCATGTTTGAACAGAGATCATGTACCTTCAGCTTCCCCTGAGCCTTGCTCTAGATTATATAGGTCCATAATCTCTTGGCTTAAGTATTTGTACTTTTTCTTTCAGTCACTTCCAGTTGGAATGCAGCTTCTTGTGGTTGGGGTTTTGCTTGAATTATAGGTCATTCTCATTGAAAAGTGTCTTCGTTTGGGCCAGAGAACTGTTTTGAAGTTGTGCAGGCTTCTTGAACTTCTACTTTCCGGAGTTTTCAACCCGAATTCTACCTCAGACCAACCTCCTCAACATGCTTCTGAGCTAATTACCTTTCTGCATCAAGTTACATTTCGCCGTCTTGTTACCTAAGTAGGTCATGTTATCTTTCATGTCTATGTCGATCTTCATGGGCATGTTATCCAAGGTGGAACTGATCAAATCAGGGTTGATCGAGTGAGATTTACCTTTGTGCATCCTGTTTCTTTTAGATTGTCTGTGACGTTTGAAGCTTCTGTTACATTTCATCAGTCAGTAATGTTTCACAGGTTGGAATGAATTACATTTCAAATGCTTAGTACAGATGAAATTCAACCATGTTTGCATTATAGACGAATGAACTATGTTTTTTTATTCTTGAAAAAAATAAAAAACTATAATGAATTTCAACTTGTCCTATAGGTATACCTATTTCATGTCATATGATGGTACGTTTCCACTTAATTATAAATAAATTTTTAGTAGTTGGCAATCGAGAATGCAATTATGCTTTGGTGGGCATCAACTAAAATTGATAATGGTTTTCTACCACCCAAAGCAGATGTTTTTTTTTGGAACGTACACTACCATCAATCATATAGTTTTTCAATCAATGTAAAAATATACACAGTCGATACTAATATACATAGCACAAAAGTTCAACAAGTTCAAGACAATCATTACCGATACATAATACAATAGTTTAAACATAGTCTAAACACTTGTCATTACAATAATTTTGTCCCAATAGGACTAAATTCAGTTTACCACCCTGAACTTTAGTCCGAAAATCATGTCAGTCTCTGCTCTTTCAATTTCATCAGCAACACTCATGTACTTACCAATTTCATGAGTCTAGTCCAATCCGTCAATTTTGACCGTTAAGTGTTGATGTGGCTCAAAGTGAGACCTACATTTTGATGATGTGGCGATGATATGGATTTGAGTCACGTCAACACTTAACGGTCAAAATTGACGGAATGGACTAGACTGATTAGATTGGTAAGTATAAGGGTATTGTTGATGAAATTAAAACAGCAGGGACTGACATGATTTTTTGTCTAAAGTTCAGGGTGGTAAACTGAATTTTGTCCTATATATAATGAGGTCAACTCTTCAAAGTAACATATATGGGATATATAATTATCATCAAGTGATAGTGATCAGAGATCAAAAGTAGAACATATGATGGTTCATTTGTGACAGATAGATAACATATGATGGTTCATCTCCTTTGGAAGTTCAATTTCTTGATTGCCAAGGCGAAGATAAGAACAAACAACACTGAGAACCCAATGAGCACAACTCCAACAACATCTAGAAAGTCATTTCTATACCCAAAGTATGTCCTTATAAAAAGGTCCACAGAATGACCAGAATCAAGTATCTCCTCAAGGCCTCCAAACTGTGAAGAAAACAACCCATACAAGCTCCAAGAGGTTGGGCATACCCAATAGAACCATCTCCACCATAATGGAATTCTCTGTCACCAACAAATTAAATTAATGTGAGGATGTACCATAAGATGGATAAAGAAGCATACATGTATAGTGATCGAGCATTGAAATATATATGCGGTACTTACTGTTCTAGGAATGAGAAATCCTGATAGAACATTCCAGAGTTGATATAAGGCGGATGAAACTATAGCAAAGATGGTGTCGTTGGGAGTGATGGCCGCCACCATCATGCCATGGAAGGTGAAATATAAAAAGGTAAAAAACATGAACAAGAGATACCAAAGGAATTTTCTGACCCTCCAATCAAATCCCACCATGGAGTACACTATGACCCCATATATGATAGTCTGGATCAAAGTATATGGGATCTCAATCACAGCCTGCAGAAATTAAAAGTTTCCGTGTTTGTTAAATTCACAGTAGGTGGCCTAGATTCTTTTATTGACATAACACAAATCCTTGTATTGCAAATGCAAATAAACAAGTTAGATTGGTATGAGCAACCATTTCATTCCGGACAAAAACTGAAAGTACCGCTAGAAAATAATTATTAACGTACATTAGGACAGAATAATGGATATTTTGCATTTCTAAGGATGCTGGGGGTTTTGGCATTAAAAATCTGCATATCTGGAATAAGCCCTTTAGACTAGGCATATTTGAAATCTTCTAACAAATGATAGCAGCATTTGGTCTTCTTGGATTAGAATTTATTTTCTCAATGGTAAGAAAACATGCTACATATACTCTCACTCCATTCTCTATAATCTCTCTTTTTCGTTTTTTTTTTCTCATTCTATCTCATTTTCCCAGTCACTCCTCACATTGTTATTTTAGAAAGTTTCAAAGTTTCCTCCAAAAGAATAATGGAATATGTGTCTAATCACACAATATATCTACAATCCATTAATTCTCTATGTTAAAATTTGTTTTTAAAAAGAAAAAAAAAACAAACTTTATTGAAAATATTGTAGCATGCATTACATAGATACATGGATATTGTTACAGGGATTCTAGATATTGTTATGGATATGGAAAGGAAAAGACGAGAAAAATAAATAAAGTATGGATTCCTTAGGTATGCATGTTCAACATGCTAGAACAACTTTTCTTATAGTAGATGGATTGTCTCCTATCTTTTAATATTTTTATTTTTTATTGATGTGAATGTTTTCATTTACTTATTGCTCTTTAAAAACATCTTGTATCGATGAATTCGTTATATTAGAGTCATCTGACGATTCTATTTCATTAGAACATCTCCAACAAATTTCCTAAAAAAAATTATATTTTAGAGAATCAAAAGTAAAATCTCTATAATTTTTATTCACTATCATTTTGTTGAATTTAAAAATGTGGTCACATAACCTATATTCTTTATAAAACGTCAAATTAAATATATATATTTCTATATGCGTTCTCTTTTACTATAAATTAAGGAAGCAATGTTTCTCTCTCTTCGCTTTCCTTAAGAACTGTCAAGACTCTGGGTATACCTTCTTTTCTTCTAGTCAAGTCATTATAGTGTTCAAAGTGAGAACAGTTCAAAGTCTAGCTATTAATTACCAAATGAAGAAATGAAAAACTTGAATCTTTTGTTCATCTTAATTTCCAAGTCATAATGATGTAAACTTCTTACAAAACATAGAACTCATATATTAATGTGAAATATTGACTCAAGAATTGAATGTTTTCGGCAGTAGATTGGAAGAATTTGACTTAATTTACGTGTCTCGTACATTTCAAGAAATCCATCTAAAATAAACACTTTCAGAACATGTTAAAAAAACTCATGACCTTAAGACAATTTAACCAAAATGCGTAATCACTTACCATGCATGGATAAGGTTTCAGAATTTTCTGATTGGTTGACAGATTATAAAAACACTTTTGACAAGTATATTAAGAGAGACGAAATTTTAGACAGACTTGATAAATTTCCGGATAAACAAAAAAAACTTCTTAAGGATTTAGAACAACCGACTTAATGGGAGGCCATACGAAAATAATGAACTAGGAATGTTGGAGCTTGCCAAAAACATTATAAACCAGTATCTATAACAATATTTAGAATCCCCGTAAAAAAATTGTGGTATGCCTATAGATTTTCTTATTGAATTGTAGATTAAATACATGTTTCCATATTCTTTTTCTTTTGTTATAAATTTAAGGAAGCAAAGTTTATCTCTCTTCACTTTCCTTAAGAAGTGTCAAAACTCTGAATATGCCTTCTTTTCTTGCTCCAACTAAGCCTACTCCTCGTCGGAAGCCGTTGCTCATTGAGTTACATTCCTCCCATGGTCCTCTATCTTCGCTGTCTTCCTCCTAGGATAAAAGGCCTTTGCTAGATGAGACGGTTTTTGTGGGTAAAGCAGCTAAAATTTAGATTGTATGTGTTATCTTTTGTCTTGTTGCTTTGTAATTTTATTTTCTTTGTTGTAGTTATGGTGTTTTAGGCGTATGAAAAAAAATGTTGCATATAAGAGTAATCTTATTTTCTTTCTTTTGTCCCTGTGTAATAATGTCATTTCTTCAATAAATTTTGTTCTCTTAATAATATGCAAGTTTTTTTGTTTTTTTTTTGTCAACACTTAACCATTAGATCAAATGCTAGTTAGCATTTTTGAGTTTGTTGGCTGGTCATCCATCGCGTAAACATGGATTATGTAAAATTTTGTAACAAAAGATGTTGAGAACCTATAGCGGGATCTACGTAGACTCATCCATAATGTTGCTTAGTTTGGGCAACTACTATCATATAGTTGTGGAATATAGTTCAATCCATATTAATATAACCAAAACACTGAAAAATAATGTCAACACCAGGAAATCCCTCATGATGTCTACCACCTTGGGCATCTCGGCCGTTGCATCATCCTTCTTCCAAAAGGAAGAGCGAAATTCTAATTTGTTTTACTAAGCATTCGAAATGGCTTTGCCAAGATAAATTTGTCAGCTGCAGCAACCGATCAAATTCGAAAATGAAGAACCCCAGTACTATGTAACATTTGCCATATGCTGGTTCAATTGAATTTAGTTCGAGGTTATGATGGTGGGTTGCAAGCTTACAGAAAGAGAGAACCCATTCTATACAGGAAAAGAAGTATAATTGTAGATCAGTAAACATCAAGGGCAGCGCCTCTATACAGTATGCTGGACACTAAAGCCAATCTGTCTGGTTGAGATGCAGTTCAGAAAATGGCCAACTGTGCATATGAACAGAAGAAGAGAGGTACAGAACAAATTAGCTAGCACCTAACCTAGCCTTCTTACAAATGTTAAGTACTCTGTGCAGATGGAAAGCTTCACCTTGATCCCCACTCAAGGACCTTCGCTCCAAACTGCAAGCCGTGAGCTGCCTGAGTAACCTCTCGAGATAAGAATGCAAGAAACCATTTGAATCTTTCAGGTTGGGATTTGTCGACAAGATCATTGCATTAACTGTGTCTGCCACAACTTCACGCTGTGACTCTTCAAGCAGATATCCAACCGAGGACTCCTGTGGGCGTTCGTATGCCAGCAGAGCAACACAGTCCTACAGAAACATGGGTTGTAATGTTACAAGCTTTAACCTTATTTGATACACAACAAGCTTTAAATTTCAAAATGAAAAACTGAAAGGATCTAATTCTAACATGTGACGCCCGCAAAAGCACCACAGAAGATGTAGCAGCTCAAATTGAATACTACAAGCGGACTACGAGTCACCATTGACGTGAGTTCGCCATTCAACGGTATTTTCATGCCCAATTGGAAATTTATATAGTAAGCAAATACTTGTGAACTCTCGGACCCATGCACACTTAAAGTCGTATTTCAATCATTTGTATCTCACATATCATCCAAAGTCAGATATATATATATGAATAAACTAAATATTTCACATGTCTAACGTATGTTCCCTCTTACCTGAACTATGTCCTCAAACACCGGCAGGCCAAAAAACTTTGCCAATTCGATCCTTCCATATTTTACTGCCTCCTCCAATGCTCCAACCTACAGCACAAGTTTAAGTATCTCAAGCTATCTGTACGTATCTATGATATTCATGTAGTATCACCAAAGCTTGAAATCATTTTTTTTTCATAACTAAACAAAATCTTGCATGCCAGTCGTAAAAGCCAAGGGGATTAACCAGTCAGCAGTTGCTATTTTGAACTGTGCCACTTTGGGTAACACATGAAAGTAACATCCAGTCGGTCCATATTCATAATCATCAGTTACCGGTTTCCCTTCAAGGCTTCAACATTGAATGGTAACAAGTATGCAAGACTTTCCTTCATTGTTCCAATTTTATGTAAAATGAATAATCCAAGTCCTTGCCATGACTTTCAGCAATATTGAAGATATTGGTAAATAAACAGGCAAAAGACATACCCGAACCAATTCAATAAACTTCTGACAGTGAAGCAGAAAGCAAGTAGCTGATTTATCATCCTGCAGATACCAGAACTGATGTCATGACCTTAATAAAGTACGCATTGATCCTAAGTCGAATAATAAAAAGGAAAAAGTAAAATCTAAAACAACAATAAACTAAAATACATAGGGCCTGTTTGTAACCATTTCGTTTGTTCCTTTTTCTACCATATATATTTCTCTCTGTCTTTAAGTAGTAAAATGAAAATTACAAACATAAACAAATGGTCACCAACTGGGCCCTTCAGTTATAAGTATTGATCCTGAAAGGTAACCGATCTAGCATAAGCAGATTAACATCACAAAGCAGATTTCTAAATTTGTTGCATAAGGACGAAAGCAGAAGCAAAAACTATCAACAGATAAGCATGTGAACCACATCCAGAATTCAAAATCACAACCTTCTCCTGATTCTCCCCTCCAAAACAAAAGTTGGTTCAATCCAAAACACCAGATGATAAACAAGATATTAATTTTTAAGTAGCTTATTTACTGGAAATTGTAATTTACTATTCTACATATTTTACGAGCCTCGTGTGGGATCAGCAAAAATGAAGGAAAAACATTTTGCAAGAAACTAAACATTTTCCTAAAACAGTAACTAGAGTACAAGACATTCTTTTCTTTTGATCTTGGAGGGAGGAGGAATTCAAACTCGGAACCTCTCACCCAACATTGTGGACAAAAATACCACGAGACAAATAAATAGTTGATGTAGTACCCTAGGCATATTAAGTGACTGACTAAGTACATGAAGGTGCTACTGCAAAGATAGTTGGAACCTCAAAGCACATATGTCCAGGACATAGATCCCTAGCCGAAATGGTGCCATCCTCAACTGTAAAGAGGATGCCCCCAGCTCTACCTTCCTCCCCCAAATGTCATAACTTGTTTTTCAAGAAAAGAAAAAAAAATCTTCTAGAAACACAAAGGGTGAGAATTGGTGTACTTAAGACAAGCTTGCATACTTTAAAAATTGGCTCCTTTAATGTACCTGTTATTTCGTATTATTTGTAGTCGATGCATAATTAGCTGTGATAAGGATGTCACTACATATTTAACAGGGGATAAAAGGAAGAATGATGTTTACAACATAGGAGATGAACATATAAAGGGGGCTTAGGAGGAAATTCAGGCTTTGCAATAAAGTGAAGACTACTAGGAAGCATTTGAGCCGTCTCTTCACGCACACTAAACAGAAGTTACAGCATGATCCCAAGAAAATCTTGTTCAAAGAATATAAAAATAAAGATATAACTCAAAAAAAACAATCATATCGAAACCTGAGACAGTCCACCTGAACAATTTGGGGATACCATTCACGGAGTTTAACAAGTGCAGAGTCTATCTCTCCATTCCTGACAAGCTTCATTAGCAAAGAAAATTGGTCAGCCAGCCGCAGAGGTTTTGATAGAAAATTTATACATTGGCTACATACTATGAACTCACCAACGTCCAGGCTCTAGCAGCCATTACTAAGATCTGATTCTAAGAAAACTTGGCTATCTAAATGAAGTAACCTGCTGCACCTACATGTTTTAAACTCTTCAAATAGCTTATGCATCTCAGCCAAGTTGCCATAAATTTGTTGACTGTTTCATGATTTCCCATGATTAAATAGTTGTATCAAATACTTAATTATCTACAGGTAATAACAGCTACAGATTGTTTGTGATTTCTTAAAGCGTATTGTCCGCCTGTAGTAACAACAAAACAGAACTCCATACCAGAGGATCATTACCTTATTCCTATAATGGAATATAGGGAGTGGTATAATATGAGCCACGGGAGACTTCTGATGTTGAAGTTCAATATAATGAAATCAAAAGGCCAAAACTCATGCCACACATTGGAATTTTCATGATACAAAGCTTGGTGAGAAAATGAAAAGAAAGCAGATTACTAGTCAACAACTGAACAATAGAGAGAAGATTGTCAATAAAGTAATCAATACCTGTCTAAGAGTGTTTCTTTGATTTAGTGCATACACGATATCCTGCTCATCAAAGCCATTTTCTTGAGCTATATATACAGGGGGGACAGTACTTTTACTAGCCATGTCAAATGAATTGAGCGTATCTTCATAGCCATAATGTAGTAAGTAGGAACGCACAATTCTGGTTAACAAAGTATAGATGAATTAAATAATTGAAGCATAAAAGTATTGGAGATAAACAAGATTCACAAATAACGTACAGTAAAATTAGGACACTTTCAACTCGAAGGTAAACTTCTATACTGATATGTTGCTAGATATATAAAGAATACAAGCCAATGTACTAGCACCACCATCAGAATAGATATCAACCCAAAACTGACCAACTGTGGTTTCTATTAGTTAGTAGTTCAGACATGCCTATAGCACCAAGGGATCTTGGGAAAACCCACAAAAGATGTGTATAAAGCTCATTAACTAAAGTAGTGCCAAAAAAAATCTATCGTGTCTCAGTAAAACTAGAAAAGAACTTAAAGCTGTAGATCGACCCATGAGGCGGAGTTCTCAGGGTCCAAACCGTACAAAACTAGGGAGGGCAGGATGCAGAAGTCAACCAAACTTAAAGGATATATTTCAGGTGAATAACAATGATCAGAATTAAACAACACAAGAGTGATAGAATTTGAGATGTAGGAGTGTAGGACATTACTCTCAACATGTCCCCTAATGTATTGCGAAACTTTGAGCCAATTACATTTACAGATTATATTCAGTGACGTTGGAGTACAGGAGGCCCTTGGGCCTAACTTCACAGATAGCCTACTCTGCTAACTTGATAGAATTTGAGCATCGAACTCAAAACCAATTGGCACGGGCTGGAGAGGCCCAATACCTCGTAAGCTCTTACACAAAGGTCTTGCATTTCCGATGTGAGACTCTACTCTCAACACAGGGAGCCCATACTAGGTTTTTTTTTCTATTTAATCTCTAGAAACTGACAATTCAATTTTTAATCTTGGAAGTTATCAAAGGATGGGAACTCTGAGAAGTCAGAAGAGCTACGACACATCCAACTCCAACTCTGCCTACCCAACCAACTAGTTTCCAAAGTGTTGATTGTCATCATTATGCATCTGATGCAGTAGCTACAGCCGGATTTTTTTGTTTTTTTAAATACCCTCTCTGGAAGCCCAAGACTAAGCTCACCACCCATTGGCCCAGCTCTAAGCCTTTTTGGTCCAAAGAGAAGTCTCCATGGTAGAATAAGAGTCCAAGTCAGAAAAAGATAATAACTAAATATATAGTAATCCCAAGAGTTGATGTTGAGTTTTATTAAAAGTATTTATTTGAGTCTAGTTGTATTAACAGTCTAGTTAAGTCTTTGGGTATGTACAATGTCTTTAAATACTCCAAGGGTCTCTTGTCATTTAATGAGTCTTTAGCAAGTCTTGGTATTTTACTATTTTATGAGTCTAAAAGAGATGTATGTAAAGCCTAAAAATAAGCTATCTCTTGTAAGCCAAATCAGATAGGAATGTAAAAAACTTTGATAATCTTGTAGCTATAAGAAAGCAAAACGCTTTAGATTTCTAGGAGAAAATAAACTCATGTGAACTTACCCATGACTAACATTAGTTGGCAACGAAATCTTTTCAATCGTCATTTGCTGCTTCATCCTCTCTTGTGCTTCAAATTCCTAATCAGATGTATGAGTTTGGACAAAACGTTTAGCAATGTAACAGAAATAGGACTACATGACAAGCATAATACATAACAGAAATGAAAGATGGGAAACAACAATTAATGCAGAGTCTACATATTACTTCTGTTTAGGCACAAAACAGTATTGTTGACCCTCTACTGGCTCAAACAACTAACCAAGTTTTAACTAATCTCAAAATGGGGGGCACAATTAAAGAGAAAATGAAGTTTACAGTCAATTTAAATTGGTACAACCTTCAGACCCTTGTTTATCACACAGAACTGGCTTTTGAAAATCCTAAACCCATTCCATGGAATGAAAATCTTAGGGGCAGTGCAGCAATTTCCTTTTGAGGGTTCAGAAATGTTGGGAATTCAAATCAACAAACTGTTTTCTTTCTTATTCCCCTTATTTGCTTTGTCCATGTATAGGACTCAAAGGTTTCTTTAGTTAATTGTAGGGACAAAAGTAGCATTTTTGTTTTTGAAGATGGTTGATGGAGTTAAACAAAACCATCAGTCCTTGAGTGTTGAAACCTCTGGGAAAGACAACCCAAGCTTTATTGTGCATTCCAAACGTGAGAAAGGGAGCCTTTCCTAGCACCCCATTCCGTAAACAAACACATCCTAACAGTAACAGACTGTGATGACAGCTAGAGCACGCAGATAAGCAAAAAGGTTTTGACCTTTACACAAAAAAATAAATAAATAATTGACATTGTAACAGCAACAGAAACAATACCAATGATCATTAATATTCTAAATTTTACACATAATTGAAAAGAGATGCAAGTATATAACACCTGTGGATAGGATCACAATGTGAACAAAGACACAACGCAGAATAAATGTATCATGGTTATTGAAATAAAGCAAAAGAAGGATAAGAATATCTTGCCTTAAGATCAAAAGCGAAAGGTTGTTGCCCAAAGTTGACTTGCACCCTGCAAGATAAAAATCAAACACATGGCTGACAGCATGAAACCATAATCTGTAATATCTAAAGCTGAGATTTAAATGCAGAAGCAATAGCCCAGTCAAAATAGATGAACAGAAGTAATAGCTTAATATTCAAAGAAGATATCACATACTCCTCATTTTGGCTGTGTACAGCAATGGTAGGATATAAGGGACCCTTCATATCCTTAGGCACAGTTCCCACTACAGTACCATTTTTACTGAAACAAACACGAAGAGCAAAGTATGTAAGAATCAAGTGAAATATCATGCATCCAAAATCAAAAGATCAGGCATCAATCTTTTCTTGAGAACAAACACACAAAATAAAGTAGTCCACTGTCTTACGTGAAAAAGAACTCCTGTGAGCCATAATTGATACCACCTCCAACTCTATCATCAGATGTATAGGTTGGGCCAAAAGCCTCTCCTTTTCCTTGTCCGCGGTAAAGAAATCCATCGTCCCCGTGATACCCACAACTATTTACCTCCCATCTGCGTCATGGAGGAAAAGAACTCAAAAGAGTAGCCCAAATACCAAAATAAAATACCAAACTTGCATTCAAAAATAGCAGTTTTCAAATCTGAGGAACAACAGCAATTGAATCTAATCTTAGCTTTTCCCTATTGTGATACTAACTAAGAACAGTGCAGCTCAGACAAACAAATTCAGAAACTGATCAGTTATTTTAGCTAGTAAACCCTTTACGCTCTACTAGCTAACATGATCAGAAAGAACAAACAAAGCCAACTAAGCTTCTGCCAAAATGACATATTTATCTCTAGGCTAGCAAAGGTCCATAGATGAAGAGTAAAACCAAAATTTTCACTTTTCTCATTTCTATTCTTTGTTATACTATGCGGTTACTCAAACACAAACTAATGCCCCACTAACAACTCTAACAATTTTTCAAAACAGAAATCTCACCCGGGCTGCCTCCGCATCTTAAAATTCTCAGTAGTGAATCCAATGGAAATCTGGCCCTTGGTGCCAGCATCCTTGACATAAATCTCGAAGTAGTAGACGAGCCGCTTCACCGGGGCCGGCTTGTTCGCCTGAACGACGCCGACGTCGTGTCCGTGAAGGTTGACGTTGGTGTACCTGGCCGAGAGCTTATCGGGAGACACCACCAGGAAGCCGCCGGAGCTGTTGATGGTGTTGAGCTCCGTCGGCGACTCCTCGTCTTCGTCCATGTCGGTCGGGCCAGGAACCGTGCCCAGGCGCGATTGCTCTAGGAACCACAGGCCGAGATCTCGGTGGTTGCTGTTATCGGTAGTGGTGTTGTTCGTGCTGGAGCTCATTGCTTGAATCTGAAACCCTAGAATTCAATGGACCATTTGGTGTTGAATGAGACCTTGGATTTGCTCTATACGAGAGTTGAGAGAAATGAACTTGTATTCTCTAGTGCTGCAGAAGGAAAGAATCAACAATTTTATCGTTGTGTTCGATTATATATTTATATTTATATTTCATGAAAATGTTACCTGTTTTTCTTTACCAAATTGGTGGATACCAAATTCAAATCCTCTTTCCCAAGATAAAATAAAATTACGAAAATCATGTTAGTGATCTTTTAGTTTCATCACTAACACCCATGTACAGATAAATTTGTTCAATTTAGTCTAACCGTTAGCCAATCTATCAATTTAATTTCATTGGTAACATTCTTGTGTACTGGCCAATTTTATCAGTCTAGTCTAACCGTTAGTCAGTCTAACAATTTTGACAGTTAAGCGTTGAAGTGACAGAAAATATGACCTACTTTTTGATGACGTGAAATACTCAGTCAGCTTAAGTAATGACGTGTCCATGTTGGACCATCTTGATGACGTGGTGCATTCCAATTTGAGGAGTGAGACCCGACCACCCACCCATTGCCCTACAAAAACCTTTAAGAGGTTGGCGAATTTGTCCTCAACCACTTTGGTTAAGCAACATATCATGTTTTGTAGATAACATTGTACTATATATCTATACTATATTTAAGAGAAGAGATGTTGTCAACCATAACTAACTTTTTTTACTTATATACCTTTTTTATATTAAACCCTAAACCCTAATTACCCACACTATCACCAGTGGCGGATCTACGTTATGGGCTGCAGACATTTTCATGTAAATATGTTAATTAGTATAGGGCTATTACTGTAATAGCCCAACCAGAAAAAAAAAATTGTTAGGTTACTTTTCGACTTAGCCGACAGCTCTCCACAGCCTCCACTCCTCCTGACTCCCCTCCAGACTCCAATCCTACTCTTCTTTCAGACTTTCATTCTTTCAAATTTCAATCTTTCTTTCCCAAATTCTAATTCCCACTTCTTCAGATCTTCTCCTTCATTCCTTCAAGGCTTCAATAGACAGGGTCTCCGCTCCACTTCCCCAAGTTCACTTCAAAAATAAGCTCAGTGACACCTTTGATTGGAGTAATTCTCACCACTCTACTCTGTGCAAGCCCGGTAAGTTCACAATATATTGGATATTTGTCTGTGAATTGTGATGGAATTGAGGGCTTGAGGGCTTGTGGAGTTGTGGATGTGGTATTTTTGTCGATGTTGTTGAGGGAATAAGTGGGTAATAGATTGATTTGGCTATGTGGGCTAGCTGTTTTGGATTTCTGGGGTAATTATCAGAAATTTTATGAGTTGTAAAATATTTATGGGTAATTTCATATGGCTAGGCAAAAAAAAAAATTTGCCATTGGGGCAAAACTAGCCCAACCTATTTTCTAATCCTAGTTGCGCCCCTGACTATCACACTCTCACGTTTTTCTCAATCTTTTTAACTCCACACACATAGTGTGTGGGCTCCATCTAGTTTTCTTTAAACCATCCTAATAAACAAAATATCTACACGTGCATATTTTTTTTGCTTTAAATCTGATTTTGATTTTTGGAAAAAAAAATTGAAAAAATTTGATGAAAAAAAGTGGTTAAAAAAAATGCATGTGTATTCTAATTCAATTTAATATATTTTGTTTATTATTTTTGACCTTTTATAATGTTATCTATACAATTACTATGTTGCTTAGCCAAAGTGGTTAAGCAATAAGCACAAACCCACAACCATGAGGTTGAACCTCCAACCTCTTGGAGGGAGGATTTATGCCCAATCACTAAGGAAAAGCAACAACTCATGACATACATATGGATAACATTTTAATATTTATACACTTTATACCATCCTAAAGATAATAAACAAAATATATTATGTTGAATTAAAATACACATGCATTAGAATTTTTTTTTTCAGCAATGCATAGAATTAGAATTAATGGTGAAGTAAAACATATGTCGAGTGCTCTCCTAAGGTTTAATGGCGGCGGAACAACACTTTTGCCTAGAGAAGTGGGATTCTTCCTTCTCTCTTGTCATTGCGGGGACGGTAGAAGTGGAGTTTTTCTTCGCCGATACGGTCTTGTACCTGTGGGCCTTTGGTTCATGTTTCTTCCTTTTCTTGCCGGGCTTGTGGGTAACGATGTTGGGTGGTTGATGTTGATCTCAACATCTTGGTGGGGGGCTTTGATCCCTGGGTTTGGTTTGTGAATTTCATTTATAGTTTCTTCAGGGCTGTTTTGTTGATTGGTTGGCTTTGAAGCCGATGGGGTTGGTTCGAATCCTTATGGCATATTGGAGGGCTTGTGTTTGCGGTGGTCTGGGTGGTGTTATCTTCCTGCGATCCAGTTTGGATGGTGGGACTTCATGGCCAGAGTTGAGTGCTGGGTTCTTTGCTTCACTGGTGGATGGCTACGGTGGTCTGGTCGGTCTTGCAAGCTGGATGGAAGATGATGGCAGCGATACTATTGATTGGGTGCTACTAGGGTTGCTGTTAGGGGTTTTGGGCCTAGGTCTTTGGTTTTGGGTTCTAGCTAGTATTTTTAAACTTTATGTATTAATGGATGGAGGCTTGCGGTATCTTCCACTTAGAGAACAAGTTGCAGTTCGGCAAAGTAAATCTCGTATCTTTTTATTTTGTTTCGGAATTTGCTTGAACTTATTTGATTGGGCCTATGGTTTGAAAAATGGGATTACTTAGGTAGCAACTCTTTTTGACAACCATGGTGAGGTGAGTTGTTATATGTAATCTCGTTGAACTTTTAATGAATTGACTATTTCTCTAAAAAAAAAAAATACACATGCATTTTATTTATCAAATGAGAAAAAATGCATTACGAAAAGTCACAAAGCCCAGCATCTTATTTATCAAAAAATTTCACTTTTTTCAAACTTTTTTTTTTTTTTGCAAAAATCAAAATCAAATTTTCATTTTTAAAAATCCAAAAAAAAAAGTAGTCATTTTTCGTCTTCATAGGAGATGACCAAAGCGTCGCGCCTTTGCTTCTTTTTTATGAGAGAAACCCGGGCCCCTTCGGTAGAGAAAATAACGGCCTTTTTCATTTTTGAAAATGAAAACAACACAAAATCATGTTCAGTGGTCCATTTTTTAAAACACTGAAAATAAAAGTTGAAAATATTTTCAACTTTTACTCGGTCAATTTAATGTTTTCAATATTTTCTCAGAATAGTTTTTCATCCTCACATCTCTACCTACTTCCATGTCGGGGTCCACCAACACGGCTGGTCTTTCCGGCGTCCACTTTGGGCTATGCTCACGGCGTCGACATCGGCATGACTCCTAAGGCCCGCCTCGCAGCCTACAAGTTCTCTTCACTCTATGTGGATCTGGAATTGTAGAAACTTTGTGAAGGAGATAGAAACAAAAACATAATATATATATATATATATATAGATGACTATGGTTATTGATCAATTACGGGAAGTTGGATGATCAATTATGGTATGCGTATTGAGCAATAGGTGACTATTGTCTGATTAATTGTGGTATATGACTGAGTTTTGAAGATATGGGTTCTGATGTTGATGAAAAAGAATGAGTCTTTGGGGGTTTAAGGATCATAGAGATAAGGTTTGGTTGGACTTTTTTTTTGGTTACAAGACCTTCGGCCTAGGGAGAGGGGGAGGGAGCACAAAGTTGGCATGGAGAAATGTGGGGTGGGTGAGACTCGAATTTGGGTTTGGTTGAGCTCTTAATTTAACATAATATATTTTATTTATTATCTTTGGGATGATTTAAAGTGTATAAATATTAAAATGTTATATATAGGTCATGAATTGTTGCTTTGTCAATGGTTGGGGTGTTGGGCACAAATCCTCCAACCTTTAACTTCAAACCCCAGTGGTGTGTGGTGGTTTTTTTAAATTTTTGTTAGGCAATGGGTGCATAGGTCCCACCCCTCCAATGGGAACACATCACGTCATCAAAATGGGTCCATCATGGCCATGTCAGCACCCTGAGCTGACTAGGCATTCCATATCGCTACCAAGTCACCAAAAAGTGGGTCCCATTTGTACCATGTTAGAGTGTTGCTGATGAAATTGAAAGTGTAGAAACTGACAAGATGAAATTAAAAGTGCAGAAACTGACAAGATTTTATGTGATAATTAATTCAGGGTGGTAAACTGATTTTCTGTGACAATAAGTTTTCCCACTTAATTTTCCTTACCAGTTTTACCAAATTCAATATTTTCTAATGTGTATATTTACAAGGGTGTTCTTAGAACCCAAACGAGTGAGCTGTTAGCTAGGATCAAATGTTGTGAAGACTTGCATTGAGACTAGCCAATTTGATCAGTTTACTCTAACCGTTAACCAATATTTCGACGTTAATTTTAACTGTTAAGTGTTGAAGTGACATAAATAGGACCTACTTTTTGATGACGTGGAATACCCAGTCAGCTCAAGTGATGACGTGGCCATGTTAGGCCATCTTAAAGAAAACTATCACTTTTAGTTTAAGCAAGGCAAATTACCAGAAAACTACACTTCCCTAATTGTTACTGCAAATAAAGAAACTTAATTAATTAATAAAGCAATCTCCTTGGTGGATCTAACTTACAAAATGAAAACTGGTGTTTAAAGTAAAAAAAATATATAGTTCTCTGCAAAGTATTAAAATCATAGCGCATTGGCATTGAAAGTACGTGAGGTAGGAGCTGATGAAGGCATAAGCAAAGATCGATCCAGACACTTAAATGTTGATTCATGCTTGCTGCTGCACAAGTAAAACTTAGAATGCTATAGAAAATGCCATTCTGCTGTTTGATATAAGATATCAGATCAATTTGGTCTCGTGGCCTAGTTCTGCACCGAAACTTTGTTGTGTGATCATTGCTACCGCTGCAGAAGATCAATGCAAGTAAATGAAGGCATTGCCAATGCATCATAAACATTCAGAGATAATGATGATAGATAATAAAGTGTAGAAAATTTCAATATTTATTCTATAGAACCAAACCAAAACAATAAGATGGGGCTATATATACAGATTGGAAGTTCAAATTAATTGGACATATATGCAACCTGCCAAAAGCATAACAAGTTTGCTGCTTTACAACAAAAGGCATGTCTAACCTCCAATCACAACAATAGACAAATACTAGCTCGATGATGCTGAACCAATACCTGCCAATCTTTAATTAAGTTGCTATATATAAGAAATTAAGAATGTTCTTACACCAAGGAAATCATGAGTTTTTCCAGTTCTAACTTAATAGCCATAGAACCGACTCTACCCTTTTTTTTTTGGGTATCAAAATAAGAGAGAAAACTTCATGAGTAGTCAAAATTGATGGACTAATAAATCCCAATTCATTATGTGGCTGGCCAGGGGGAGAAAGAGGTCTAACAAGATCCCCGACTACGGATTAGTCCTTGGGCCTAGGAAGCCTTTGAGATACCGCGAGAGTTCTCTAAAAAAAAAAAATTTGATGGACTAGTCACAAAGGACCCTAGCTTGAACGATTTTCAGAAATGCATTTGGTAAAAGTAGGCCTAAAATGAGAAACTAGAATTCTACATGCAGATAGCACATTACACGTACAAGCTCATCGACCTAAATCGATCTATGGAATCCGGATTATCCAATTTGGAAGTAAAGCATTGTTGTGTCACTTGTGTGGTCTTATTAGCGTAAATGGAAAACCATTAATGAAAAAATCATTCACATTCTTTGATTTAGTTTCCAAGTAGACCATACGGCCGGTATATGGTTATGACCATCGTTTTCAATTTCTTCCATAGTTAAAGGAAATAATCAAATTACTATATTATCTACCTAATAAATGCATGGTCCAATTATATCAGGACCCTATAATTTCTCAACAGAACTCCCTAGCTGGTGCATGTATATATATTTACCCGAATACATGCAAACAGTTTTGACCTAAACTGAAGCCTAATCTCTCTCTCTCTCCAACATCTAATATCAAAGAACTTCAAGTGTCATATATTGTTCCTTCCGTAGAAATTCAGAATATATTAACTCTTCTCTAGTACCTTTTCCTTCAGGTATATGTTCAAGTTTTGTTTTCCTTTTGTATATATACGTTTAAGTTTCATTATTATGTCTGTACAGTTGAGACTCGATAATCGATCTGAATTCAAATGTGGGAAGGATTAATCATGTGTTGGATAATGATATATATTCACATGAATCTGCACACTCATTGTATAAGAGTTAATTTCTAGTTATTTTTTTCTTTTTCTTTTTCTAGAAATCTAGCTAAATCTGCAGAGAAGTCTTGTTTTATTTACACGGCTCATAGCTTACTACAACGTTCAATTTCCCAGAACATTTTATATATACTAGACTAGCTAGTTGCAGGTACATGATCTTGGTTTTTGATCACTTAGAAATATGTACGTGTTCCCTTATTGGACATTTCATCAAGTGTGGTCAATTAATAAGACCAAATTATCGATCAATTGATTAGAAAAACCATTTCTGGAATAGGACTTTCATTTGGAAAAGTTCATGCTCAAAGAGATGGAATTAACAGTCTTTGAGAACAATGGAGATATAACAATTAGTACCGGCTGCATATGTCCTTGCAACTTTGCATGCTCATACAACAAATGGATCCTTTTGGATTTTTGTTTATAGCTAGCATCAATGTTTGGTCAGCCTTGAGATATCTGTTCACACTTTTAGGGGGTCAACTACCAATGAAATTAGTAGTTAAGTAAAAGCTGCCACCTACTGGTGCATTATAAGGAGTCTTGCTGATATATATATATATGATTGACATGATGAGAATTTCATTCATGCTTTTTTCGGTAGCCTACATTCTTCAACACTCTCCATCTATCTGTTCATTTTTTTAGTATTTATATGGGAGATGCTGGACCAACTTCCTTTGGGATATAGAGCAGACATTTGACAGAATTAGCTTGGATTCGACTAAGGTTTGATATAGAGTTCTTTGAATCACTCTACATAATTGTCTTGGATTCTGCAACTATTATATATCTTATATTCATCTTGTCATTCCCAATATCCATCAAACTTGGTGTAAAGATGTCTCATCGAGGCTCTACTAATGTCTTCTCTGCAACTATTATATATATATATATATATATATATCTTATATTCATCTTGTCAGTACTACTTTTAGGGGGTCATCTCTATCAATCGAGGATCGCAGAGAAGACATTTGAATTGATTCACTTTTCCTGAGAGATAGAGAGAGTAACTAAAGGATCTTGGTCAATATTGTTTAGTACTGAATCATTACTGATTAGCTTGCAGATATACATTAGTTATGGTTGATTTCCTTACATTTTCATTTGATAATGCTAACCAGAAGATCAGAACAGCTGCAGAACAAGTAGATACTGCAGCTACTGTATTGTATTATATAGCATTCAAAATATTCCTTAAAGTTTATTAAGTCTGGTCAGAATGGATTAAGTTATTCATCCATAAAGTATCTAACGTTAGTAATAAGAAGTTATATATTGTTGTTGTAATCAGAATATTCCTAAAGGTTATGCAAATTTAAGGATCTAGTGCAAACTAATACTGGTGTATCCAAGTAGTGCTGATCTATTATGATTGAGAGGACGTACGAAAATGGCAAGAAATGTTAATTATTCCACTATCAAATTTTGTCATTTTCATACCTCACGTTTCCAAGGTACGAATTCGTTAGCGAAACCAAACATGAGGCATGAATGACAAAATTTGATACTTTTGTATTTAGTTCTTAATTCAAGCTTTCTTATTTCTCCAATAAGTTTTTGATCATTTACCTTTCAAGTAGAGAAGGTGTGAGATATTTGCTGATCGAAGCTCTTATGCTCTCTTTTCCTTTTCAGGTTGCACAGCCATGGATTCTGTTAGAGGACAAGGAGGTATCCAGATGCTGCTAACAGCAGAACAAGAAGCTCAACACATTGTTAACAGCGCTAGAAACTGTAAATATTGCGTAAACTCATTTCCACAATTATCATTCTACATGCATGATCTCATATTTGACTACAGCTGATTATAGTTTGAATAAGTTTCATCACTTCATTAATTCAATTTCCATCTTTTTCTGGTTCTGTAATTTTTCATGTCATCTGCTCCTTCTCCTTTTAACTATTTGTATGTATCTTGCACAACAATCTTACATTCTTTAGCGAAGATGACACGCTTGAGACAAGCTAAAGAAGAAGCTGAGAGGGAAGTGCAACAGTATCGCACCAATATGGAGGCTGAGTACCAAAACAAACTTTCGGAGGTACGTACCAAGTGATCTCTCAACTATCAATTAATAGATCACAAGAACTTCATTCTTGTCAAAAAAGATATATAACTAAATAAGAAGTCATATTCTTTCTTGAAAGGAAATATTGAGCAGCATATCGATCATTACATCACCGCCATAAAATGATCTGATTAGCTTTTTATCAAATTTCTGTAGACAAGTGGGAGTTCTGGATCCAATGTAAAAAGGCTCGAGGAAGAAACAGACATGAAGATTAAGAGCTTGAAGGAATCAGCCTCCAAAGTCCAATCAGATATTGTTGGCATGGTTATGAAGTACATCACTAATGTGAAAATTTGAAGCATGCAGATGCAGGTTTGGACACAGTCGATTTATTTATTATATATGTCTCATCAAGTCAAAGGTTTATATTACTATAACTTAGTAATTTCTTTCTGAACTCTGCACTTCAAAAATCAGCAGCCACAGAATGCTGTTTAAACTACCTATATGGAATTATGGATGAGAACACGGCATCACCTTACTTGAGCCTATAAAGAATTACAGTTTTTATATACATGTTATACTAATTAACAATCAATTCCTAACATTAATTTGTTCTCTTGGTTTTCTTATTATCCAGTAACTATATAGGTGGAGTCGGTGCAGAGAGAACCAGGAATAATGGAGTGCATAGCTATTGCAGACAGGATAGTTTTCCAATTTCGATAAGCATTTTCTTTATATCTCTGAAGAATGTCTTAGCAAAGAATTTGCAAGAATATGTAGTTCCTGTTCAGAAAATTATTTATTTTCAACATGCTTCTAATTCCTTCGATCTGTTCTGAAAATAATTTTGACATGATACTCTATCTCATTTGCTCTAGGAAAGTTTTCTGAAGGATTTGGAATAAATACACAAAGAAAGACAGTTGTGGCAAAAGAGGAAAGATTAAAAATTGAAAACCTCCCTTAAAAACCAAGCGATAGTAATATTGCCCAAGTGAAATTTGGCTAAAACATAGTTAGCCTTGCTAAAGATGCTCTTGACTTGGGCAATATTACTATCACTGACTGTGGATGATCATGTTTCAGAATCGATCGAACCTGAACATTTCTAAGTGAAATTCTTTTCCTTACTAGTCTCTTTCCTGCCGCCAAGGGTTGAGAGAAAAGGCTTGCAATCGCAAGAGGAGCATTGTTGTCACTAATTTCACTTTCCTATTTTTAATAGTAATCAAGAGTAATCTTGAAATTTTTGGGTAAAAATTTTATGCAGGGTGTTTTGAAAGGTCATAGTAGGAATGACTTGCTATCCAAGTTAGTTTTTCTGGTCAATTTAGCTACGGAAGAAAGGACACTCCAAGTAAGGGTTCCGCAGCTAGCTCTTTTATTTCCTTTTTATTATGGAGTAGTTTCCTCAAGGAATTAGTTAATGCATATTCATTCATAGGGTTTTCTTTATAAAGGACCAGAAATGCATGAACCGACTGTTAAAAATTAGTAACTGGATACGTAAAGCATAAGCAGAAGAGGGTTTTTAATTACTGCGTGCGCCATTTTAGAAAGAATACGTAAAGAAAGATGACGTCCAAGACTAAGGGTTTCGGAAATGGAGTAGTTGCTGCTACAACCAAAGAGGAGGCTGAAAAATTTCTTTTCTCGATGCTTGGAGATGATTCAGAGATAAGCTTGGATGTTGTTAGGGATGTCCTTTGCAAGTGTGGGTTTGAGGTCGAAAAGGCCTTGGATGCCTTGCTTGAGTTAGCTTCTTCCTCAAGTAATAGAGGCAACTCTTCGGAATATACTCGCAAGACTACTTATTCGCACGTTCTTGCTGGTACTTGTGAAGCTCATAGGCATAGGAGTTCAAACCTCTCTCAGATGGTGTTAGAATCTCTGTTTAACTACCCTAAGACAAGTCCTCAATATCAAGAACCAAGAACCATGAAATCTTGGAAGAATAGTGTCAAAGAATTGCAAGATTCAAAGGGACCCGAGTTTGATGTTGCTAAAGGAGCTGAATACGATGCATATAGAGGTACTGCAAAGCAGCACTGGGATTCAGTGACGTCCTACCATCAGAAAGCTGCAACTGCGTATTCAAATGGATCAAGAGCATATGCAGGTTACCTCTCCCAGGAGGCAAAAGTAAAAGCGAAAATGGCACGAGAGGCGGAGGAGAAGGCAAGCCAGGAGATCTTTAAAGCTAAAAACAAGGACAAGGGCATAGAAAATGATGTGCTGACAATTGATTTGCATGGGCAGCATGTCAAACAAGCAATGAAGCTTTTGAAAATGCACCTTCTGTATGGAACAAATGCGCAAGCGATTCGGTTCCTCAGGGTTATCACAGGACACGGTGCAGGAAAGTCTATTCTGAAACAATCTGTCATCAAATTTCTCCAGAACGAAGGTATTAAATGGAGTGAAGAGAATCCAGGAGCAGTATTCATCAAGCTAGCTTCACAGAAAGACTACTTCAGATTTATGGAGAGGGATGTACGTACTGTATGTTCCGTGAGTTAATTGTTATGAAATCTAGATCTAAAACCTGTTCCTGTTGTCATAGTCACTATATAAGGAGTCTGCTATTTATAGTCAGCTATGATATCTTGTGTAATGTTGAAGCCTCAAGGCCAAGTTTTAGATGTTCATATTCATCTCAGATTCTCAGCTATTTGTAGGATGTCTAATTTGGGACATTAGGGCTGGATAAGGCGACTGGAAGGCCGAAAAGGTTTGCTTGTTTGTGTACAAGTCGGCAGAGAGTGCAAAGAGCTAAGGCTCTGGAAGAGCCGCACAAGAATTTTGATGGCCACATTTTGCACTGCCAGAAGGCTATTGACGGTCCAAAGCCGGTCAAGTCTCAGCACAAGAACCAGCACCACCACAATAGGAATAAGAATTCTGGTTTTGGTGGTGGAGCACCAGCCGGACCGGGCCATTTGATGGCGCCAGGAGGTACTGGAATTGGTTTAACCAGGGGGCTGCAACAGTGAACCCGGCACTTGGGCAGTCCCTTACTACTTTGCTTGCTACACATGGAGCTGGCTTAGGGGGGCTGACTAATTTGTTGGAGACTTTTGGAACAGCTCAAGGTGTGAACCCTGGTGTGCAACATGGTGTTGATACAGGGTGGGTATGGCAATCAGCCAAGCATTAGTCCTGGAATGATTGGAACCTATGGAAATCAAGGGGCATTGCAGGGAGGCTATCCCAACCTACAGTTGGGCCAAGGTGGATCAGGAGATGGCAACATGGTGTTGGGCAATATGGTGGTGCTCCATACACGGGGCACTAGATGGCCCCCCTGAGATTCCACATAGGTACGTGCACCAGTGTTTTTTACTGGTCTGGTGATTCTTCTGAAGTTTAAAAGGAGCTGATGGTTGCTACAAAGAGCATAATCTTAAAATTGTCAAATGAAGTTTCTGTTTTTTTCTTCGTTTTTTCCGTCCTCTTCTAGCTCTTCAAAGTATTGTAGTTTTCTATTTGTTTGAAAGCTCAAGAGTTTGAGAAATTGACTTATAAACGTATCTGTATTTCATGGAGTCATTGAGGTTTTTTAAATTTCCAATCCTATGGATTAAATGAACTTGATAATGTAGTTTTTATTTCTATAATGCTTATTGGTTTATAGGATGTCTAATCATTATATATATAAGTACCTTTCATAAGTTACTGATAGAGATCGATTAGGATAGGTACCAAGAAATGAGATTGTAATTTAATTAGTTTATTATCCAACTCATGAGCATAAGGGATTCCCCAACGAAGTTGAACAAAAAAAATAGTACTATAACAAAATAACAAATGATCGAATACATCTTTTATATCTCAATGAGATGCATGTATACCAAAAACCCTAAAGTTAACACCACAAAAGAAACAAAGTAAAAAGGAGAATCCTAATCTATAATGTATCTTGTCGACCTACTTTTCATTTATGGGGGGAGCATAAGAATGACTCTGTTTAAGAGCCTAGTAATCAACTATACCTTCTTTTGATATGCAATCTCATCAATATATACATAGTACTATTCTTTACGTACATATGTGGTCTCATCAATGAGGCTCACGAGCTAATTATTACATATAACTGGTTTTCCCCTATATATCTAGCAATTTTACTTGGCCTTCCAATGACTTATAGGTTAGAAGAGTTCAAAAAGAAGTTAGATTCACCGCAAAAAAACTAGGTAAAGGCAACGTTTTTATTTGGCACGATTTGTGTTTAGTGGCTATTAGTCATTGAAGTATGACGTGTAGAAATATTTCTTACACTAGTGGGGTAATCTTTTGATCAAGTCTTGCGGTAATTTTCACAGTTGGGCGATCTACTTGGGATAGGGGTGTCCAACTTTGGGCTTTAACTTCCTCTAGTCTTAATTGTCCCAAAAAAAAAATACTCATCAGTGCCACGTTTTGTGGATTGATGAAAGCCATACAATACTCTTTCAGCAGCAATCAAAGTCAACTTCTCGTTCAGTTCCTTTATCCTTCTAGCAATGTTATGATGATGAATTGCCTTGTTGACTTGGCCAAAACAAAAGCAATCCGATGGAATGGGGAAACATACCTTCTTCTTGGCAACAAAAGCATTTTCATCTTCCTCCATTTGTTGTCGACTGAGATTTTCAATGCTCCACTCATCTAGCACATCGTCCATCTCGTACGACACATCTTTCAGCTTCTCCAACCAGCCTCTCACACTGGCCTCCATCACTTGTTTCTTCTCTGCATCCTCAAGCACAACTTGGATGGCTTTTGAGTTTGCATACTCATAAACTACTGAAGCCAATTTCCCTAGAAGCACGGAGATTAGTGCATCAGCCATTTTTGGACTCAGAACTTGGTTATAATTGAAAAAGAAGAAGAGCAAAATATGAAATAAGATATGTTGGATGACTGTGTCAACTCTGTAGGCATAAAGAAATTGGCAATCCTCTTTTGAAAAAAACACAGCCTTTGACTAAATAGTCAGGCCAGTGGAAAGAAAGTCTGAAGGCCCAAGTTCAAGAAAAGGCCCAACATGATCTCATGGTTCACAGGTAAAAGCATGCATATGCATTTCATTGTTTTTCACCGAGGATAGCAGACTTGCTTCCTATCCGGAGTTCCCTGAACAATTAAGTTGAAGAACAAAAATGATCTTGAAAGCTGATTTATATCCTACCTATGTAGGTTCCATCTTTCTAGATATTATGCTTTTTCTAGGGTTATGTTTTGTACCTAGGAAAATCTGTTTTGCTGTGCACCTGTCATATAAATCCTTGGATAAAGTTTACAAAACCTTTTGTCTCTTTTTTGAAAGGTTTTCCTTAGTTTTTCTTTTTGCTTTTGTTGGGATTGTTTGTCAATCTTGTTTTTGACAAAACGAAAAGGTGCTAAATTGTCTGACCATGAGGGCTTATGTGGCTGCTCTCTTATGAGCTTCACCTTGCCTATAAATAAGAAGCAAAGTGCTCCTTTCTTCTTTGGTTGTTTTCATTGTGAAAATTGTCTTGGCACATTTTCTGAGTTTTATTTGCATCTTGCATTGTTCATCTTGTTGCTCTAAGTCTTCCTTGTTGACTGTAAATCTTAGAGCTTTGAACAAACAAACTCTTTTCATAAAATTCATTTTGCATTTGCATACCATGAGATCGTGATTGGTAGTGCAACAACCCGAGAAGTGTCCACAAAGAATTAGTTGATAAGTAGCTAAGTTCTGTGCTGGAAACTTCTGTAAACTTTCATATGTAAGCACTTAGAGACAAGTGAGGTAGAACAGGTCGTAGACTAGGAAGAGTCTAGGAAGGATAGCAGCGCGGCTAACTATCCCAGGTTGCTACAATCTTGTAAGAAGTGTTGAATTACATAGTGGAAAGTTTTGCCCTTCAAGAGTAAGGGGCACGTAGTTTTTCTCCCTGGTTGCAGGGTTTCTGCGAGTAAAAAATATCTTTGTGTTATTTATCTTTACTGCAACTTTACTTTACATAATCGTACAATTGTGATTCAGGATAGCCACAAGCATTGCTATCCCTGAGAACGATTTAAAACGAAAAAGTTGTAAAAGTCCTATTCACCCCCCCTCTAGGACCTTCAAGTGGTATCAGAGCAGCCACCAGCCTTGCTGGTGAGATCCTTATAGAGGGGAAAATGGACCAAAGAGTTTCATCCTCCGTGAACCATCCTCCCTACTTTGATGGGAAAGATTATTCACAATGGAAGGTAATGATGACTGCTTTCCTTATATCCCAAGATGATGGGAAGCAGTGGGTTATGATTGAGGATGGTTGGAAGCATCCGATGATGCCGCTGGCTGAGGGTTCTGCTATCCCTATACAGAAACCTAAAAGCGAGTGGGATGAGACTGAAAAGGCTAATTCTAGGATGAACATCAAAACCTTGAATAGTCTTTTCACTGCTGTCTCAGATAAAGAACGTCGTAGAATTATAAATTGTCCCACGGCTAAACAAGCATGGGAAGCTTTGGCTACGACTCATGAGGGAAATACCAAGGTAAAAGAGCAAAGGCTCCAAACCCTTTTGCATGAGTTTGAAGAATTAAAAATGACAGAGGATGAGACAGTAGATGAGTTTCATGGGCGCATGCTTAGCATCACAAATCAATGTCAAGGCTTAGATGGGGAGATAGATCCTCAAAGAATGGTTAAGAAGTTCCTCCGAAGTCTTCCTCCTAGTTTTGAGTCAAAGCAAATTGCTATTGAGGAAGCTAGGGATTTGAATACCTATACCCTAGATGAGCTGGTGGGAAACCTAAAGAACTTTGAGTCGGCTAGGAGGAAACCCAAGAAAGAAAAATCCATTGCTTTAAGTACTGTGAAGGAGGTAGAGGAGCAGAAACCTGAGTCTACCGATTGTAGTGTTGAAGAATTTGCCTACCTGACCAAACAATTTGAGAAGTTTCTGAAAAAAAGGAAACCCTTTGTTCCATCTCGGAATTTCTCTAAAGGTTCATCCTCTACTCCTAGGTATCCCAGAAACAGTGATCCCTCACCTACTAGGAATCCCAGATCTACTCCCAAACCCAAATCTTTTCATAATGATGATAAGTGTTTCGAGTGTGGTGGAGTAGGGCATAGGGCTGTTGAGTGTCCAACCAGGATCAATAGGGAAAAGAAATCCTTCAAAGCAACCTGGAGTGACAGTGATTCCGAACAATCCTCGGATCATGATGATGAAAAGAAAACCGTGGCTTTTGTAGCTTCGTTGTCGTTAGGAGAGTTTCTTGATGATGATGATGATACTGATGACAGTATTCATGAGAAGTATACCCAGTTGTGTACTGCCTCAAAGTCTATGCTTAGTCGAGTTGAGACCTTAACCAATGAGTTGTCCAAAAGTGAGGAGTCCATCGGAGGGATGCAAGACAAGTTGCAATCCCAGAAAGCCAAGTGGAAGGCTGAAAAGGCAAGTCTTGAGAAAAATGTCAAAACTCTTCAAGAGAGTCTAGATACTCAAATCAGACTTGTGGGAACGTTGACCTCTGAGAAACTAGGCCTTGAGAAAGAGCTTTTAGAGTCTAGGAAACAATTTGAGAAGTTCTCAATTGGGTCGGATAAGTTGACTAAGTTGGTCGGGATGGGAAAACCTGATAAGGATAAGAGAGGGATTGGTTTTGAGATGGGTCAGTGTTCCAATTCCAGTGGCCAGACTGTGTTTGTTAGAAGTAAAGAACCCATTAGACCTGAACCCATTAGACCTGAGCCTCCCAAACAAGTCAAAACAAACAAACGGTTTGTCCCCACATGCCACCATTGTGGTGTTGTTGGCCATATCCGACCTCGTTGTTGGAAATTGACCAGAAGTCAGCCTAGTTCTAAGAAACCTCAGAGCAGTGAGTTGTTAAATTCTTTTCAGGCCTCCTTGGAGAAGTCTCTAAAGGAATTTTCTAGGATAGCACAGAGTCTATCTGTCCCCAGATCCAGTGAGAAAGTAAGGAAACCAAAATGAGTTAGGAAAAGGGGAGTCAAACCACACCATTCTAAAGTGTCCCATGTTGACACAAAACCTTTTGACATCTGTGGTCGTGACTCTGATGAAGATGAGCCTGTATGTCTCCTGTCTAGAGTGTGTTTTGAATCCATGCCCAAGGATAGAACGGTAGCCTTGTGTAATGTGGCTCTTACAGCCTTGTCGGCTAGACGATTTGATTCATGGTATGTGGACAGTGGTTGCTCCATGCACATGACCGGAGATCCAAAATGGTTTGTCTCCATGGATGAGGATTATCCAACTGGACATGTTACCTTTGGGGATGGAGCAAGGGCTCAGATCATAGGTAAAGGGATAGTCAGCACCCCTGGTATCCCTCTGCTAAAAAATGTTCTCTTGGTGAAAGGGCTGGAAGTTAGTCTTTTGAGTGTGAGTCAGATTGTTGATGAGCATGACTCTGTTACATTTGATAAAGTCAAATGTCTGATTCTTGATGGAAAGGGTAAAAGTATCATGAGAGGTGAAAGAACACGGGATCAATGTTATTGTGTCCTTGCACATGATACATTCACACCTCAACTATGCTTTCGTTCCATGATGTCTGAAGATGTACTTGAGCTCTGGCACAGGCGCATGTGTCATTTGAATCACCAAGACATTGTGAAACTCTCATCTAAGGAGGGAGTGCGTGGTCTCCCAAAGCTTTCCGGAAAAGCTTCAGGTATGTGTGGGGAATGTAAGATTGGTAAACTTACTCGATCCCCACATGCTTCTCTAAATGCTAAACCTACCTCTAACATTCTTGAATTGTTGCATATGGATTTGGTAGGACCGGTTGAAACTGCTAGTGTTGGTGGAAAGAAATATATTCTTGTGATTGTTGATGACTTCTCTCGTTTTACATGGGTAAAATTTTTGGCATCAAAATCTGAAACATTTGAAGAATATTTCACTTTTGCAAAAAGGGTTTCAATTGAGAAAAAGCATGAGGATAAGCACATTGTTAGAATTAGAACCGATCATGGCACTGAATTTGATAACGCTCACTTTAATGATTATTGTGATGAAATTGGAGTGCACCATGAATTCTCTGCTCCTATCACGCCTCAACAAAATGGGGTTGTTGAAAGGAAGAATCGAGTTCTTGTTGAGATGAGCAGGGTGATGCTTAATGCCTCTGGTCTCCCACATTCTTTTTGGGCTGAGGCTACTAACAATGCTTGCTATACTTTGAATCGTGTCATTTTCAGGCCTGGAACACACATGACTCCTTATGAGATCTGGAAAGGAGTAAAGCCAAACGTGGCACATCTGAAAGTGTTTGGAAGTCCTTGCTTCATCTACAAAGACCGAGAATACTTGACAAAGATGGATGCAAGATGTGACAAGGGAGTATTTCTTGGTTATGCCTTGAATAGTCGGGCCTACCGTGTTTATAACAAAGTCTCTTGCAAGTTTATGGAATCTATAAATGTGGCCATCAATGATGGTCTTGTGTGTTCTCACGAATCTGGTTGTATGCCTGAACAGGAACAAACTCCAAATGCTTCCACAGAAGGGACAACACCTGTTGCTGCCATCCTAGAGGAGGAATCCTCAGATGAGGATGAGGATCTTGCAGAAGGCAGGAGCGATGAGACCCTTGCCATCCCAACACCACATAGAGTTGGCAAACGTCAAGTGCAAAAAGATCACTCTCCTTCTGACATCATTGGTGAGTTAAATGAGCCAAGAAAAACCAGGAGCAAGGTAAACCAATTGGTAAATAACTTTGTTGTGTTTAGAAGCTTCTTGGCTATACATCGTCTTGCCATAAACAAGATCACTCATTATGGTTTTGTGTCCCTCATTGAGCCTAAAAATGTTAAGGAAGCCTTGTGTGATGTTGAATGGATCAATGCCATGCAAGAAGAGTTGAATCAATTTGAAAGGAGTAAGGTTTGGCACCTTGTGCCAAGACCGGATAGTAAGAATGTGATTGGTACCAAATGGGTGTTCAAGAATAAATCTGATGAGAAGGGTATAGTGACCAGGAACAAAGCTAGGTTAGTGGTTCAAGGTTACTCACAAGTTGAGGGGTTAGACTTTGATGAAACCTTTGCCCCGGTTGCAAGGTTGGAGTCTGTTAGACTTCTTCTAGCCATTGCTTGCTGTTTGAAGTTCACCCTGTACCAAATGGATGTTAAGAGTGCCTTCTTGAATGGTATTCTTAAGGAGGAAGTTTATGTCGAACAACCCCCAGGATTCCAAAGCCTTAGCCATCCTGAGCATGTCTACAAGCTTGACAAGGCTCTCTACGGCCTTAAGCAAGCACCTAGGGCTTGGTATGAGAGATTATCCACTCACCTGATTGAGAATGGGTATGTGAGAGGTTCTATTGACAAGACCATGTTTGTCAAAACTACCTCTAAGGATATAATCATTGCACAAATCTATGTTGATGACATTGTGTTTGGTTCCACATCGGAATCCATGGTAAAAGAATTTTCTGATCTTATGACAAAAGAATTTGAAATGAGTCATTGTGGTAAGTTGAACTATATTTCTTGGGTCTGCAAGTTGTGCAAAAGAGTGATGGGTTGTTTGTTTCACAATCCAAGTATGCCAAAGACCTAGTGAAGAAATTTGGGATGGAAACATCCTCTGCTGTCCCGAATCCTATGGGTACAAGCTGTAAGATCAGTGCTGATCTGGAGGGTGTAGATGCTGATCAAACCCATTACAGAAGTATGATTGGTAGCCTCTTATACCTCACTGCCAGCAGACCAGACATCTCATTTAGTGTTGGAGTGTGCGCGCGCTATCAAGCTAATCCTAAAGAATCCCATGTGAAGGCGGTAAAACGTATCATTAGATATGTTTCTGGTACAACTGATTTTGGGATTAGATATACTTTTGATACTAATGTGGAGATTGCAGGTTACACTGACTCGGATTGGGCCGGTGATGCAAATGACCGGAAAAGCACTTCCGGAGGAGCCTTCTTTGTCGGGAACAACTTGGTCTCGTGGCACAGCAAAAAGCAGAATTGTGTCTCCTTGTCCACAGCTCAAGCAGAATACATTGCGGCAGGAAGTTGTTGCACCCAATTGTTGTGGATGAAACACATGCTTGCTGACTACGGATTCAAGCAAGGTTTGCTATCCCTCTTCTGTGATAACACATCAGCTATTAATATATCTAAAAATCCTGTGCTGCATTCTAGGACTAAGCATATAGAGATTAGATATCATTTCATCAGAAACTTGGTTGAAGAACAGTTGCTTGAACTTACTTTTATTCCCACTGAACAGCAACTAGCGGACTTGTTTACCAAGCCACTTGACAACCTTCGTTTTACCAGCCTTAGAAAAGCTATTGGTGTGTGTGACATGGATTAAAGTCTCCCCAGAAGTATGTGTCTGTATATATTCTATGAGCATGTTTAAAGTTCTATTGAAAATATAAAAAATTTGCTTGTTTGCTTGTGCTCTCGGGTTGCTTTTGCGTTATAACCAGGATACAAGGGTAAGTTGATATCCCTGTCCAGTCTTTGAACTTGACCTAAGTAAGTGTCCTTACATCTTTTGTTCGGTACATTTGTAAGTCCATATGTTTGAGTGCATCTGACTGATATATGTCATTTCAATTGTGGTCTTCATCTCTTTACATGTCAGAAGTAATATATTTGCATCACTTGAGACACTTTGTGGGTTGCTCAACCTTTGTGACTTCTTTGAGATGAGATTTTTGGACTGATTTTGGCCAGGCTATTCTCAAAGTATACATGCCTTGGTCGTAACAACGATATAAGGATGGGAAGAAACGAGAATGGTTTGGTCACCCCGGTGATTGATGGAACAAATTTGCACTAGGCCAAGCTATTCTCAAAGTACACATTCCTTGGTCGTAACAACGATATAAGGGTGGGAAGAAACGAGAATGGTTTGGTCTCCCCGGTGGTTGTCTAATCAAGTTCACATGATAATAATATTCTGAATGATGTTATTTCTCTTCTGCACCTGAACTATTTACCCTCTGAAGCATCCTTGTTATGTTTAATGCCCTAAAGTCAACTGACTTGGGAGTCATTGGTAAATATTTTGTTACGTAGGTCAGTGAGGATTTCTGGAATGTATTCTATCCTTCGATGGGATTGAGGTTGTTATTGATGACCTCTTTAAAATATGATCCTATGAGGACGATTTTCCAGTAGAGCTCAAAATAAAGAAAAGGCATAAACAAAGGATCTTGGCTCAAATTGAACTGGCGTTATAAGGCAGAAAACCCCGGTGTTATAAGGATGGAAAGAACATGTGCTGTCCTGGATCTCTATGACATGTTTGGTTTCATCTCATTGAGTTACTTTGCTAAAGTCCCTTAAGCTGAATCTTTTCACACACTCACATCTAATGACTGTGTATTTGGGAATATGGACCATTGTGATCTAAATTCAGTCACACTCACATGTGTATTTTCAAAGAGTGTTTTTGAACTTTTAAATTAAAGGTGTCTTACTTTGTGAGTCTATGCCTAGACTGTACCAAGGGATTAGAAAAAAAAAATGATTGTATCCCAGGTTGTGTGTCTTGTCAAATTTCTCCTTATGTTTTGACTTTTTGTTCTTGTCTCCATACAAAAAGCTGTATTTTTCCTATGCATGTTCTTAGGGGGAGAATTTGAAAGTCTGTGGCACACACATTCATTCTTTAAAAAAAAAAAAAAAAAAAATTTAAGGTTGGAGTTTCCCTTGATGAGGACGACTTCTCGTTTGAAGTCCATTGGAGATTAAATTGCTGGGGATAGGAATAGGAGCTCTCCTCCTAATTCTGTTGATGGTGATAAAACTACTGAGGAGGATCTCAATTGCTCTCTGTTTCCCTTTGTCATTCCGTGACAAAAAGGGGGAGAACTGGTGGTTTTAGGGCATTATGTTTGGACTTTCATATCTGCTTGGTGATATATAATGCCTCTGCTATCCTCATGTTTAACTCATATGACTTCCTGTTATGCTTCATTTGGTTTGGTGAGATTGATATTGCAGGTTGGTACTTGAAGTCTGGAATGCTAGTGTTCGGACTAAATTAGGATAGCCAAGGTGTGTTTTGTTCAGGAATGCCAAAGGGGGAGATTGTAGGCATAAAGAAATTGGCAATCCTCTTTTGAAAAAAACACAGCCTTTGACTAAATAGTCAGGCCAGTGGAAAGAAAGTCTGAAGGCCCAAGTTCAAGAAAATGCCCAACATGATCTCATGGTTCACAGGTAAAAGCATGCATATGCATTTCATTGTTTTTCACCGAGGATAGCAGACTTGCTTCCTATCCGGAGTTCCCTGAACAATTAAGTTGAAGAACAAAAATGATCTTGAAAGCTGATTTATATCCTACCTATGTAGGTTCCATCTTTCTAGATATTATGCTTTTGCTAGGGTTATGTTTTGTACCTAGGAAAATCTGTTTTGCTGTGCACCTGTCATATAAATCCTTGGATAAAGTTTACAAAACCTTTTGTCTCTTTTTTGAAAGGTTTTCCTTAGTTTTTCTTTTTGCTTTTGTTGGGATTGTTTGTCAATCTTGTTTTTGACAAAACGAAAAGGTGCTAAATTGTCTGACCATGAGGGCTTATGTGGCTGCTCTCTTATGAGCTTCACCTTGCCTATAAATAAGAAGCAAAGTGCTCCTTTCTTCTTTGGTTGTTTTCATTGTGAAAATTGTCTTGGCACATTTTCTGAGTTTTATTTGCATCTTGCATTGTTCATCTTGTTGCTCTAAGTCTTCCTTGTTGACTGTAAATCTTAGAGCTTTGAACAAACAAACTCTTTTCATAAAATTCATTTTGCATTTGCATACCATGAGATCGTGATTGGTAGTGCAACAACCCGAGAAGTGTCCACAAAGAATTAGTTGATAAGTAGCTAAGTTCTGTGCTGGAAACTTCTGTAAACTTTCATATGTAAGCACTTAGAGACAAGTGAGGTAGAACAAGTCGTAGACTAGGAAGAGTCTAGGAAGGATAGCAGCGCGGCTAACTATCCCAGGTTGCTACAATCTTGTAAGAAGTGTTGAATTACATAGTGGAAAGTTTTGCCCTTCAAGAGTAAGGGGCACGCAGTTTTTCTCCCTGGTTGCAGGGTTTCTGCGAGTAAAAAATATCTTTGTGTTATTTATCTTTACTGCAACTTTACTTTACATAATCGTACAATTGTGATTCAGGATAGCCACAAGCATTGCTATCCCTGAGAACGATTTAAAACGAAAAAGTTGTAAAAGTCCTATTCACCCCCCCTCTAGGACCTTCAAACTCTCTTCTACTAAGTTTGTGGAGTCTAAATAGGGAGGAAGAAACTAGTTCATTCGTTCTGAGACAATGGGATTGGTTTTGTATTTCGGATATCGATGATACATGATCGAGCTAACTTTCATATACATGAGTTAAGGCCGGCCGGAATAAAGTACTTCTGGTCGATTTGATCGAGCTCTATGCGCGGTAGCGTAATTACTCCTATATAGGTAGGAGAATGAGAATAATGAAGAAAGAATCGTTAATTTGAAGCATGAATAAACCAAAGTTGTAACTAGCTTGTCAAATTAATAAAAGAGAAAATTACCAACCGAAAGTGGAGAAGTAGTACGACTGACATCGATCCATGGACAAACAAATGCAGGTAGCAAAATCTATTAATTGTGCGTGGCTGCATGGTCTGGTCCAAACACATGCAATATCTATTGTAGGATCCAGCGCGCTGCAAAATTGATCGAGTAGTCCAAATCTTTGCTTCCTTAGCAAGTTACACGTGCAAAAATATTCGGGGAATGAATGAGATGGAGATGGAGATGGAGCTCAATCAAGTAAATCAAATCGAACAAAAAGTTGTGACATGCATTGATCTCTTCTCTTGAATGGTCATTTTCGACGTCGGATATTTATGATTCATGCTAGCTAGGTAGGTATAGGGTTCCCCTTGTAAGGGGTACACAACTGAATTAAGAAAAGGGGTATGTGGTCTGCTGATATATATATATATATATCTGTGTGTACGTGTGTGATTGTGCTGTACTGAACTACTGATCGATATGCATGCAGCATGCATCTCCAAGACACTACGTAGTACGTACTCCTTCAAAACTATATTCCATTACCACCGACCTTTTTGCATGTGTTTGGACCAGACCATGCAGCTACGTACAATTAATAGATTTTGCTAGCTAGGTACGTACCTGCATTTCTTTGTCCATGGATCGATGTCAGTCGTACTACTTCTCCACTTTCGGTTGGTTTTCTCTTTTATTAATTTGACAAGCTAGTTACTACTTTGGTTTATTCATGCTTCAAACGATTCTTTCTTCATTATTCTCATTCTCCTATACCTATATAGGAGTAATTACGCTACCGCGCATAGAGCTCGATCAAATCGACCAGAAGTACTTTATTCCGGCCGGCCTTAACTCATGTATATGAAAGTTAGCTCGATCATGTATCATCGATATCCGAAATACAAAACCAATCCCATTGTGTCTCAGAAAGAATAAACTAGACTATTAAGCTTTAGCTAGGGCACAAATTGAGTTTCATTCAAATGTTGTGTTGTTTTTGGGCTCGTCGTGATTAACTTGATAAACTTGTCTTTTGAAAATGCAAACAAATAAACCAATCCAAATCCGCAGCCCATACGACAATCAATAATTCTAAACTCGAAAGAATCACAACTTGACTCTTCCAAGGATTTACTATATACTACAAATGAAATTAGTGACTTACATGATTCATGGAGTAGATTAATTAATTGCGACTCGGAAGGTCAAGACTTTTGGGCATTGGTTTTGTTTGAGCCAAAATTAACATTTTTTCAGCTTTATTCATATTTGATGCAGTCCATGGGCCGAGGCTTGCGGCCTTAATATCTTGGAGATATTCTCTCAGTAGATTTGCTTCGTATCTGCCTTATCTTTCAAGGAAACCTAATTACATGAGGTTTTTTATCAATGATATCAAATCCTATAAGGAAAAGAAGTCTATAATCCTTGTTCAATGAGGATTCGCCAACTTATCTCTATAAATAAAGGGTTTTAGAGCAAATAAGGGAGATCTCTCAACCTCTCTACAAAGCAACCTCTTTGCATACAAGCCTCCTCGGAGCATCCTTCAGCAACCTAAGCCTCTCCGGAGCAAACTTGCATCTTTACAGCGAAGCTAAGATCACGCCTTAGCAAAATTCTCTTCTTTTTCTTCCCAATTGTTAGCTCTGCTTTCTCACCCCGTGAGCGAGTATCGACTTTTGTGTTCATCAAGGATCACTTTCGAAGCCCTAGACCCCGTTTAGGCCTTTCATGTACGAACCTTGACAGAGTTAGTTCTCTCTCTGTCCACATTCGCTTGATCCAAGAAGCAAGTTTGGAGCGCATCTTCTACAACAACGTACCTCGTGGTACTGGCACGCCCGCACTCTACAAAAGAGACTGTTTGACTCTCCCCTGCGGTTTCCAGCGCAAACATTTTGGCACGCCCAGTGGGACATGTCGAAAGTGGTTCCTTGTGAACCAAGATTGGGAGAACAGAAGAAAATCTGCATTCGCCGGTAGCTACAACAATGTCTAGGACCGCAGATGCTACACCACCATCTCCTTCCTCAGATTCATCTGCCTGGAACACAAGGATTGATGACGTTATCCAGTGTTTCGAAGCGGCCTTGCAGACGCAAAAAGAAGAGTTCCAGCAAGCTTTTCAGAATGCTTCAAAAGAGACTTCTGCTGCATTTCAACTCCTCAAAGAAGTTGTTTCAAAAGTGCACCAGAAGCAAGTCGAGGAGATTCACCCACCGATGGAAAATCACTCTGACGCTAATAAGCACACCAGCGAACGAGTGGATACAAAGATAACTAAGCCTATTCCAGAGGCTTCAGCTGTGGTTTTGTGTTCACGCTGCAAGGTGGAGTGCGGAATACCAGTCAGTTATGAGGAGTTTGAGAAAACTGTAGCAATTCCTGCTAAACCGATCTCTGAATTGCGTTCGCCACCAGAGAATTTTCAGCCCTCTAGTCCTAAGTACGTTCACAGTCAGCAAGAGGTCACAAAAAAGATTAAGGAGTCTAATCTTTTTGCGCGAATGAAGGCAGTAGAGAGGTTTCGCAAGGAACCTGAAAAGTCAGTTCGGCAACAAGCTAGCATGACTAAGCCATACATACCACCAGCACCACGCGTAGTCATTAAAGAGGACAAGTGGTATGTGCAAGAAAGAGGGAAGGCAGTAGAAATCACTGCTTCTCGAAAAAGAAATCTGCAGCGACGTTTTGGTCAGGCTAAACGTGCCCTAGAAGCTTTAGACATGGGGTTAGTCAAACCTGAAGAGCTAGTACGGACTCCAGAGCAGCTACGACGAACCGTGAAGCGGTTGTCTGTTAGACAGATTATCCCAGTAGGGAGGCAAGGCAAGCAGCAAGAGTTTGTTCGCCATCGACCTAGTGTGTTCGCCAGGAAGACGAGTAACATCCGCGAACCAGTTCCCAAAAAGCTACAATGGCGGCCTAAACAAGTCGAGAATAAGAACATTGTAACAGAAGTGGTTTCCAAAAGTCAACTAAGGGAACCAGAGCTTATACTTACAAAGCCAACACCTGTGGCTCCTGCAATTTGTCAAGCGAAGCTACAAAAGTCATTCTGTATGGATCAGATGACAAAGCAGTTCATGGCGAAACATAGCCATAATGTTCTCATGAATGAATCATTAAAGGAAGCTTCGGCGAATACCGTTCGCCAGTTCATTTTTTACAATATCATCTGTCGATTTGACATTCTTGAATGTTTAGTCGCGGACAGGGAGGCTGATCATAACTTTCCCATGCTTGCTCATTTTTTCCCAACAATGGCCAATTCTGTGGCCTTGTTGTTGCCATTCGCCATCACCTTTGCCCGGATTGGGGGGCTACACTTAGTTATCTTTCGTCACCTTTCATCAAGCCAAATTTGTGGCTTTTTCCCCATTCGCCGCACTTAGTCGAACTAGGGGGCACCATGACCCCTATGTCCCTTAGCGAATGTGGGATTTTCAAGATTTTTATTTGCATCTATGCAACCAGATTGTGGTTCTAGAACTCGTTTTGTCTTCAGGCCTATTTTGAGGCCATTCGCGATATTCACATGCCATCCGCCATACAGATCATGAATAGTTGAGCCTGACTTAGCCCTCTTCAATCATGGCGTACCTGGGCCTGATTTCGAGGCCTGGGGGGCTATGTTTGAGCCAAAATTAACATTTTTTCAGCTTTATTCATATTTGATGCAGTCCATGGGCCGAGGCTTGCGGCCTTAATATCTTGGAGATATTCTCTCAGTAGATTTGCTTCGTATCTGCCTTATCTTTCAAGGAAACCTAATTACATGAGGTTTTTTATCAATGATATCAAATCCTATAAGGAAAAGAAGTCTATAATCCTTGTTCAATGAGGATTCGCCAACTTATCTCTATAAATAAAGGGTTTTAGAGCAAATAAGGGAGATCTCTCAACCTCTCTACAAAGCAACCTCTTTGCATACAAGCCTCCTCGGAGCATCCTTCAGCAACCTAAGCCTCTCCGGAGCAAACTTGCATCTTTACAGCGAAGCTAAGATCACGCCTTAGCAAAATTCTCTTCTTTTTCTTCCCAATTGTTAGCTCTGCTTTCTCACCCCGTGAGCGAGTATCGACTTTTGTGTTCACCAAGGATCACTTTCGAAGCCCTAGACCCCGTTTAGGCCTTTCATGTACGAACCTTGACAGAGTTAGTTCTCTCTCTGTCCACATTCGCTTGATCCAAGAAGCAAGTTTGGAGCGCATCTTCTACAACAACGTACCTCGTGGTACTGGCACGCCCGCACTCTACAAAAGAGACTGTTTGACTCTCCCCTGCGGTTTCCAGCGCAAACAGGTTTAACTTCTTGATCTACTGTACATACTTTTGGCATGCATGATGGGAAGGTTTACAAAGACAACAACACGTCAACATATGAACTAATAGTTAGCGCTTTTGCACAAATATATGAAGGGATCTTCGGTCAGACTGTCTTACTAACAGGCTTGTCCGACCATTCAATCCCGCAATACCATAGTAGTCAATTTTTAAAATGTATAAAAATGTATCAATTATTTTTTCTGCATGACATGTAAAAGTTATTTTTGATATATATTGAATCAAAATTGTGTTCTAGTTCGAAAGTGTTATGACTGCCCCATTCAAGACTTTCTCAGATCATCGATCCTTGTGCATGACAAATAAGTTTTTATTTTTTGATCATCCTGATGGGGTTGTACATTGTTCATCATGCTTTACCCCATAAATTTTTCTTTGAAATCTACAAACGTAGATACATGCATAACGGGGATGCCATTTCTCCCCAGCAGTGTAGGTTCGATATTCTTCTGTCTTCGGTTGTACAACAAGCTGATTTTAGAGATCAGGAATAGTAATCTCCTCTTCTTCTTTTTTTGAAAAATTACGTACTCTAAACGGCTCTCAATTGTATTTTCTTAGATTCGGAGATTGTTTTACTCATCCCTATACCATGTTTGCAATACCAACAAGATGTTCATCGCAGTAGTTTAATTACGGAACACCATGCTAATGTACTCTTTTGTTAATGAGCTACAATATTACTGAGATTTTAAGGCACGTACAATTCAAATGTTATGCAAACAAATCAAGCTTAAATTTAATATAACTTCGATCATATCTAGATAAGTCGGCACTCGGCACAAGGCTAAAGGAGGTCCAAAGGTAAATCTAAACCCATACACTAACCAATTAGGTTGGGTTCTTTACCTTGGAAAGTATATGTCCCCCTGACAAGTCGACTCTTTGCGACAAGTAATCCTTGCACTGGCATCTTTATTGTAACAAAGAACGACTTCCTTTAGCGCTTGACTGTCGCACAACAGTCGTGGTTGGAATCCTCCAATCTCAGTTTGGATGAGATTCATATACGTAGCAGTGGGGAATGGTTGTCCTGGTCCGATGCCACCATTTGAGAACACGGCATCCAAATCTAGCTCGTGATATAGTGCTTCTGCTTTTGTAAAGTAATGCTCCGGTGTAGGAAAAACTAGTTTGGTGCAACTGCCATGTTTATGGTATTGTTTGTCCCAAAAATCAAAATTTTGTTCAGGATCAAAAGCATCGGGCCAGGAGTAACTGAGATCAGCTTGGATGTCACTAGTCAGCTAATAAGAAAGGAAGGAAAACATTGGTTAGAAATGCATTAATTAATAAACAAAAAAAGAACAATTAAATAAGGAAAAAAGAAAATAAACTCATTAACCTGATATCTTGATTCAAAATCATGCTTCCATTGATTACAATATTCAACGTAGGCATATCCGCTGTAATTGGTTGGCCAAAGCCCATGAATGGTAAAACGATCGCTAACTGCTGAGTTTGGACTCAATGTCCGAGGGTTTTGTAGTACGTACTGCAGGTACTCATAATATGGCTCCCCGGCACTCACATTTCTGATTACAGCAAGCGGTGCGAGGAAAAATAGCACAGAGACTGAAACTATAAGTGCTACTGCATCCATATGTAGGTAGTAGTAGAGATCGTCTGGAGAAATATTAAGAGGATGTAGTAGATCGATGGACTGGAAATACTGTAACTGTGAAGTACCAAAGTACCTAGCTAGCTACCTAGCTATATATACTAAAAATAGCTATAGTAGGAGAGTACATAGTTGTCCCTGGATCAATGCAGAATACAGAATGCGTGATATACTGATATGGATATAGGTGAACCACGCTATGGCCACAGCTCCAAAACAAGTTTGGTGCATGTAGACGAAAAAGTAGCAAAGAACATATGATGATCGACCGATCGAGTACATACATGCACATAGTCTGACAAAACAGTTAGTTCTACTTCTTGTTTGGCATGAACTTGACCCAAACAGTGACATGCACATTTGGGTTAATTACTGGCCGGTTATGCAAACTTAATGAATAATAATATGATAAGATTTGTATTTTCACTATTTTGACAAAGAAAGCTGGATGAAATTTGAAATTCTTTTCAAATGTCCTTGAACATTTGTTCTTAGGCACGTCCTATATATTGTGCCCCAAACCTTAAAGCCTTTAACGTCATATATGTACGTTACTCCAGTTCCCTAGCTCGCCTAGGTTAATTAATTAATATTGACAAAACTAAATTGGGAAATTAACAAACATGTTTCTTCTTAGATAACTTAAAGCCTTAAACTGCAAGTTACTCTCCGGATCCGAACTCCTTGAATTAGTACATGGAGACGCAAAAAATATGTATTGACAAACAAACTTGGAGGATGGATAGATTGGAACTCAAACCGGCCTGTTTGAAACAAGACTTTAATATCATATTAATTAATTAATTAATTAAACAACTATATATCTCCTACAAACTTAAGCTCTTGAGTTCGACTCTCAACGAGAGCAAAACTTTATTATTATTATTTTTAATAGTATTGTTTAATAGTCTATTTGATGTATCGGTATATTAATGTATCATAAAACTTTCCAATATTTACTAGCACAAAATTTAATTGTGACTTCATAAAAAATTACATTCGCAAATGACTTCTCTCTCGTTCAATTTTTAATCTTTATTTTAGAATTTCATAATTCAAATAATTTATTTCTATATATATTATCATTTTAAAAACATCATAGATTCATAGATCATTAAAAAAAAAGATTGTTTAGTTATCTAATTGTAATTGTATGAAACAAATGCATGAAGTGCACACAAAAATTCAAATAAAATAGCCAAAGCTATGATATGAGTCTAGGGTCTAGGAACCGGTGTAGGCCACCAAGGGAATACCAACGGGTAGAGGCGGTTTAGGGCCCCCGTATATTCAATCTTTTCAATTATCTCTAATTTTCCTCCGCGAAGGTTGCACGTGAAAATGTTTGGCTGCCATTTTAAATACACGATATCCTCGTTATTTTGGAGGAAAGCGACGACCCGAAAGCTTCTGCACATTTTCGATCTGATCAAATGAACATTTTCGTCTTCAGAAGTTAGGGAAACTCTATCGGCTAACCATCTGAATTTGCCTCGGTGTTCCACCACTTGCTTCAACTCCCAAACTCTGAATGCTGGCAAATCAGGATCCTCATCATTGTCATCCACTAAAACAAACCTGCAAAAGTGCAGACGCCCTCCGTTCACAAATAGATGAGCATGTCCTTGAACAGTTAGACCCTTAGGCAACTGGATGAAACGACATTTAGCAATATTGTGATCACCACTACCACTAGTACTCATGGACAGATCCAGATCCAACTCAAATATAAAGCCGTCGTGGCGATGCCAATACAACATTCCATTGTATGCAACTGATGAATAGGGACGCTGACCGCATTCATAAAAGGTTCATGACCGTAATACAACTAACTCTCTCCATTCACGGGTCTCAGAAGAGAAGATCTCTACATTGAAGTTGCATTTGCGATCCGATGAGGTTGGAACTAGTCGCACAACCTTCCACAAATACTCAGCATTAACTGGGATGATAGATCGAGTACTAATATGCTCTTCCTCGCCGCTGAAATAGTATGAATCACAGATCAAGGCCACAGGCACACGCACACGCACATCAGGGTAGACTCGAGGGGTGGGAGGAAGAGCAGCCCATTGTTTGGTGAATGGATTGCAGATGACGTAATCGCGTTGATTGGTGGTGGTTGCGCAGCACAAAACTAAGTCCTTATAAGTCGCAACCACAACCGGTGGTACTAGGTAGCCTGGTTCGAGAGGAATAGGAAACGACCAAGCCATACTTTTAGCTAGTTTCTTTAATTCTTCTAGGTCTTGATAACATGGGAGAAAATCAAGAATGAAATTTCTTGATCTGGTTTTGAAGACCGAATGTTTCGACGTTAGGTAGACCTCAGAAGATCGAAATTCATCAAACAGAACTAGGGTTGTTAGAATGGGCGTCTGTAAATCACGCTGAAGACGGAGATAGCGGCCAATGAAATAGGGAGTAGATATGAGATTGAACCAACGCTTGGATACACACTTGCATTGGAAAAGAAGTGTGTTGCAGGCAAGTCGACAAAGAATTTCTACCAATAAATCGTCAGGAAGATTATCAATGTTCATGGATAATAATAATAGAGAATCTGATGATTGACCTCCTGCTCGTGCTACCCTCTTTTCACATCTCATGGTGGAGCGGGAGGGTACGTTGGCAGAAACCCACAAGGTTATTACTGATATTATGAATATATCTCGATCAGAGCTAGGTTTTTTTTTTTTTTTTGAAGGAGTTATATATATAATTATATATAAGACCGAAGTCTGGTGGATTTCTAAGTCTATTAAACACAGGACTATATATATTCTCCCAATGAGATACGTAGTTACGTACTATTAGTTTAGTGATCAGTTACCAAGTCATATTTGAAGACGGTCTTCCACTTGATTTAGGGAACATGCAATTAAACTAGTGGAAATTAATTAACACACATAAATGCAGATAATAAGACAATATGATTAGAGGACACTTATAATTTTTGTTTTGCAAAAAATAATGCAGTCTAATTGTATAGAAAAGAATGGATTAAGTGGTTGTACAATAGTAGGTATATATATATTTTTTTTTTTTGAGAAAAACAAAGGTATAAGTAGGTTGTAACATTCATGTTCACATAAGTCTGTGCATCTCATTTTACTTTTCAATGTGTTTTTGCATCTATGTATTGTATTTCTCAGTACTACTTAATCTATAAACTGTCGTTCTCCCTTTAAAAACAAAGTAGTAGGTAGGTTGTTAAATGCATGCTTAATTGAGATGAGTTTTTGTTTGATCCCTCTACCATGGATGCCACAAGCACTCTATCACCTGTTTTCTAATTGAATGATAATTTCATCCTAGCACATAACTTGCACATAGATCTTAATTGTTAAATTCCGTGCCAAAATTAGCATTTGGACCAATATTGATAAGTTTTGCAAACCATATGAGTTAGATTAAATATTTAAAATCACAGGGTTAATGTTGAACATTACCTCAAACTACAGGGATCATTTGTAACGTATACCCAAATAAATATCAATGTTTTATAAGCTAGTTCAAAATGTCAAAGTTGTTTAAGTATAACGAAAATAAAGTAGAGAAGAAAATAGCACATGAATAGAATGTATTTCATTAATGAATAGGTACCTCTATTTATATTGTCCAAAAAAAAAGGTACCTCTATTTATAGATGAATACATGATACAATCCATATCGTAATTGGAATTTTATTCAATATATAATTCTTGTTCCATACTAACTAATGATTCTCCTAGTTTGACAAGGCACACACAAAATAGATTTCCTTAAACACTCCCCCTCTAGGTAGTGCTCCTCGCGTTGTCTCATTAAAAACCTTGTCAAGTAACAAAAACCCAATGGGATAAAAATAACTTTGGTCGAAGGGAAAAAGAGTACAACACACCCTTCATATTTGGAATAACATGGGCGCCAGACTCCCCCTGATGTCTGCGTCTCCCCCTAATTTTCACAATCATAGGAGGTCATATAACTTAAGCAAACAAATGTTTTTCACATGCTTCTCAAAGTGGATTTAGGCAGTGATTTAGTAAATAAATCTGTCACATTGTCCTTAGCCAAAAATGGGCCCCACTCATGCCACATCATCACTTAACGGTTAAAGTTTACAGATTGACTGACAGAGAGATTAAACTGATTAAATTGAAGAGTATAGGGGTGTTTCTGATGAAATTAGAAGTGCAGGGACTAACATGATGTTTGATGTAAAGTTCATGGGGGTAAACTGAATTTAATCACTTTCAAAAATATCATTTTACATAGAAATCATGTACTATAATAAAGAAAATTTTCTCAATTTACACAATTGACAAAAATAAGCGAAACACTGATTTCAATAGACGATGTGTTGCCAAAGTCCATTTGCTGTGTTTAATCATAGAGTCCAAAAGAGCCCTAATAAGTAAATTCTCTTACATTTCTTCAAATTTAAAAAAAAAATTAAACACTTGTAGCGACGAATTGGTCTTCGCTACAAGAGGCTCCTAACTGTTTTTTTATTTTGTTTATTTTAATTTGATGAAATAGTTAAAAAAGACTCTTTCGGTCCTCATAAGGTCTCACATTAAATTTCACTAAGACTCTAAAATAATTTTGAGAACCCGTACAAACCATACTTGAGAATTTCAAAGATACCATTTTTCATAGAAATCATGTGCTATAAGGAAATTTTCCTCAATTTGACACAATTCACCAAAGTAAGCGAAAACTCGATTTCGGTAGATTGTGAAAGCCAAAGCTCGTTTGCATTGTTTAATCATAGATTTTATGAGCCCCAATAACTAAATTATTTTACATTTGTTCAAAGTTAAAAAAAAATTTATATTTTTTTTTATTAAATTCAGTATACCCCCCTAAACTTTACGCCAAACATCATGTTAGTCCCTTCGTCAATGACGTGGCATGCCCAGTCAGCTTAGGTTGATGACTGGGCATGCCACGTCATTGCCAAGTCAGCCAAGAATGGACCTCACTCATGTCACGTCATCACTTAACGGTCAAAGTTAACGGATTGATTGACGGAGGGACTAAACTGATTAAATTGAAGAGTATATGGGTGTTTATGATGAAATTAGAAGTGCAGGGACTAACATGATGTTTAGTGTAAAGTTCGAAGGGGGAGGGGGTATAAACTGAGTTTAATCCTTTAGTTTATTATCCAACTCATGAGCATAAGGGCCAACGAAGTTGAACAAAAAAAATAGTACTATAACAAATGAATAAATCTTTTATATCCTTAATGAGATGCATGTATAATTGTATACCAAAAATCCTAAAGTTAAAACCACAAAAGAAACAAAGTGAAAAGGAGCTAATCTATAATGTATCTTGTCGACCTAGTTTTCATTTATGGGGGGAGCATAAGAATGAATCTGTTTAAGAGCCTAGCAATCAACTATACCTTCTTTTGATATGCAATGTCATCAATCTTTTTTGGACTGACGTGAAATGCTTGGTTGACCATTTTGTTTTGGAAAATACTCTCATTAAAACTCATCTAATTTTTACTCATTACGCATTATATTTTTATAATCCAACCATTCACATTATAAATCACTCTTTAAAGATCATCCCTACAAAAAATCAATAAATTAGGAGATCATTTGTTTATCCAACTATATCAAACAAATGAACGGTTATAATGAGAATGTTAACTTTCACCAAAACCATCCATTTGTTTGATATAATTGAATGAATAAGGATCTCCAATTTGATTAAATTTTTGCATAGATGATCTTTATAGGGTAATTTAAAAGTTGAATGGTTAGATTATGAAAATACGAAACCAAATATATGTAAAAATGGATTGTTTGGACGGGGCTCATCCAAACTCATTTGGATGAGAGTATTTTCCTTTTGTTTTCTTCTATAGATATATAAATAGTGAGTCTCCTTCACGTGTGGACGTCCACATTGTATTAAAATGCGAACATCCACATTCTGACATGCAAACTAATAATCAGAACCATTTATATTTTAGGTTATCATTCAAGAATCATTTTGATAAAAAAAAAATTCAAATTGGAAATTATTTAGCTTTTTTATTACAACATTCATCGTTTCAGATTTATCTGACGAACTGTATTTGTCTGTAAACTATACAACGTATGAACAGATGACCAAACAATTTTCAATTAGACTAATTTTTTGTAAGGATAATTCTTGAAAATAAATATAAACAATGAGCGGTTCCGATGATTGAGTTATGTTACCAATTGGTCGGAATGAGGATGTTTGCATTTTAATACAATGTGGACGTCCACACATGAAGAAGACTGTATATATAGTACTAGTCTTTACATACATATGTGGTCTCATGCATTAATGCATTATTACATATAACTGGTTTTCCCCTCTCTAGCAATGTTACAAGGCCTTGCAATGACTTTGTAGGTTAGAAGAGTTCAAAAAGAAGTTAGAGTCATAGCAAAAAAAAAAAAAAAACTGGGTAAAGACCACGTTTTTATTTGGCATGATTTGTGTTTAGTGGCTATTGGTCAATGAACAATGACTTGTAGAAATATTAATTTCTTACACTAGAAGGGGTAATCTTTTGATTAAGTCTTGCGATAATTTTCACAGTTGGGCGATCTATTTGGGATTGGGGTGTCCAACTTTGGGTTTTAACTTCCTCAAGTCTTAATTGTCCAAAAAAAAAAACACTACCTCAAGTCTTGAGTGGCAAGGAGTGAAATCTATCCCCAAATGCGCACTATTTCTCAATTTTGGCTCTCTAAAAGGCGATGGCTAGGGATAAAAATTTACATTATATATTAATTAATTAGCCTCCTACACGCACTTTGAGCACGTTCCTTTACTTTTTTAATGGCATGGAAAAATAAATTTTTCACTAAGTTTCCTTACCAATGTTTGGAAACGTCGTAAAAACAATAAAAAAATATAGGTTTATTTCCATTCTTGGTTTGATATCAGTTTTTCAATTATATTAATTGTGGTATGCAAGAATCAAGATAAGGTTTTGCAATTGTTAGCCGCCTAGGCTATTGATCCATTTCAGTTTCTGAAAGGTTTCCTAATTTTGGTCGTACTTGCCTTTATTAAACATACGCCTAATGCCTGGCCTATATAAGAACGTGCCATCGTAAACGAAGTCTTCTTACCAAAAAAGAAGAAGAAGAAGAAGAAGAAGAGATAACCTAACCCTAGGGAAAGATATAGAGAAGAAGACAGAGCGAGCGACAAGAAAGATGGGTCCACCAAGAAGAATTGAAATCAAGAAGATTGAAGATCTGAGTAGCAGGCAAGTCACCTTCTCCAAACGCCGTAAAGGGTTGTTCCACAAGGCTAAAAAATGGTCATCTCTCTGTGACGCAGAGGTTGCAGTCATAGTTTTCTCCAACACCGGAAAACTGTATGAATTCTCAAGCACCAGCATGGATCACATTCTTTCAAGATACAACAACGAGGGTGCCGGCTTCCCAATAGAGTGTCCAGAAAAGCGCCAACATGAACCTGCTGCAAAACATGAGCCGAGTTCGTGTGGTACTTTAAGTGCAATAGTGCTACTGCAGGAACAAATCGCATCCCTAAACTCGGACTGCTCACGGATGATGGGTAGGGAGTTGGATGGCTTGAGTTTGAAAGAGCTGGATGAGATTGAGAAACAACTAAACCAAGGGGTATTATCCGTTACAAAAAGGAAGGATGAACTGCTTTGGGAGGAGTTTTACAGGTCTCAATCACAAGAACAACAGACTATGGAGATGCCCTCTTTTATCCTTGAATATAATTCTAATCCTTTGGATAGGTTATTCTATGCTTCAAGCTCAAATGACATTTCCAGTTGTAGTAGTGAATCGGAAAGAAGTGATCAACATATAGACTTATCTTTGCACTTGTGATTGTCATTATCGGAAGGAAGTGACCTGGAAATTAACCAGGTGATAGGATCGATATATGTTATTATGTTTCCGCAGTAACTTTTGAAGATATGGTATTGATTTGGCTAAAGATCGATGTATAATTGTATATGCACATACAGATCATTATCAACATGCTTTCTGAGTGTTTTTCTTCTATTAAATTTGCGCTAACTTTTGATGGCAATCTTTAGTATTTGGAGTCAGGAAAGCTTCAAGAATTTAACCTGTACAAATTACTGATCAACCTAATAATTACAAGCCTAGGACTAGGAGAATTTACAACATAGTAGCAATTAATTAAGCCCTCAAGTCCTGAAGAACCATGAATCTTGATCTAGTAATCCTTGCCTGAGCAGGACTGGATGACGTTCTTGCCAATATCTCTTTAAAAAAACAAAGAAGCTAAACACAGATCAGCACGTACATGTTCAAAGGAACAAAATTAACATGGCAACAATCCTAATTATCCCATGGCAATCAAACAAACCTAATATACACTTGAAGTAAATGAATCTCTAGTAATTAAAATTGAAATTAAACTAAATGAACCACCGGTGTTAGGAAATCATAGGACCCATATGAACCAAAATATAATACCCGAGTTTTTTGGAGGAGTTTTCACATTCTGAGCGGGACAGATCAAAGAGACTAAACCCTAGACTCTCCTACAGTTAAAAAGTAAATCCATCATATCAATTAAATTATGGGCCATTTCGATAGTAAACAGTACGTTTTGATCGAATTTCACACTCAATGAATTTAAGAGAACATCGACAGTAATTAGTGGATATTTAACACAATATTGTAATTAATTAAGGGTATTCGTCACAGTTGAATTGTTATTAATAGTTCGATCATATCACGGTTCAATGAGAATGATGTGCTTAAATTAATGAAGAGCAAAAATCACACTAATAACAAGGTTCGAAAAATCGTTAAGCGCTAGTCAAGCGGCGGACAGAAGATTAGCGCCTAGAGAATTAATCGGTTTTTTTATTTTTATTTTACCACATATAAATTATAATTTTATTATTTCACACATGAATTTATTAAGAAAGTGTTTGAAAATTGATCATTTTCAGTTTAAACTATGTGCTCACTTGTCCTTTTTTTTTTTGACAATGTAGTAATGTACCCACTTGTCTATTGTCTATAAAAAAAATGTAACCAATTGTCCCCATGCCAACAAAAAAAATCTTCTTCTGCCTAAGCCAATTTTTAAAACATTGACTAATAGTGATTTTTTCTTCTAATTTGGGCACGGGGTGGGCAAATTTTTGATTTATTCTTTATTTTAAGTATGGAGGCTGAAACTTGAGGCATTTTCTATAAATGTCCTCAAGATTGCTATAATGCTATGGCTAAAAAAATGTCACCTAGTCATTCATTATACATTTTTTTTTGAGAGGTGAATGAAAATTTTTATTCACCTAGTCATCTCATTCAGCTAGTCATTTAGACATGATTATGATGGTCTAATTCTAGATACCTTATGACATCTAACCCATTGGACATTTGGACCCTATTGTTCCCAAGTTATCCCTTTGTCCTTAACCTTCCCTTTCCTGTTCACCTTCCAAATACCTAACCCTAGAACTAAAATGAGAAATAACGCTTTCGTTTAATTTCCCAAGCTATCCCATCACATGCTGGCATATATGTTAGATATACTTTGGATGTATTAGGTATAGTACTTAAAAATTTGGTCTCGACCATTCAAATCCTCTCCATGGCATCCATGCCATCTGGCTATGTAGCTTTATGATCAAAATCAATCTTGTTTTATATCATCTTTAAGGATCATTTGAGTGAATACATAACTACACTAGAAATTAATTCTTTGTCACTTATCAAAAAAATTAATGAATGACTCGTTATAGAAATATTACTACTATAAAAAAAATTATACAATATGATGACTTAAACGCTCTCTAATTTAAAATACACATATCACGTTGTAACATAGCAACAAATTTGAGATGATCAATATGGAAAGCCAGAACTTAGGGTTTAGTACCCAAATACGGGACCAAACGTTATCCCTAACAATTTTGTTGAAAGTTTAAAGAATGAAAAGATCTGCAGGAATCAAAGAATCGAAAACAAGAAATTAAAGAAAACCGACATTAATTATATACATGTAAACCTCTCTTCTCCTCCAAAAACTATATATGCCATAATAAAGAAGAATGTCACAGGAAATTTATATCTAGTCAAAATGTGAATAATAATCAATTATATTTTTACATAATACATATCTACTACGTTGGTAAGCCTGATATATCATCGATCAAGTACCTTACTTGATAATCAATTCCCCTCCATTGTTGACTTTCAATTAATTCCATTCAGTCATTCACTGATTTCAACTGTTTATCTATTTAACTAATCAATATCCATGCTTCTGCAAGTAATCAAGATTGTAAAATAATTAACTATATATATATATATATATATATATATATATATATATTGATGAAGTCATACGCAATGCGTAGCTCATTTGAATTCAAATGCACCTCGACTTGTTAGATAAATCCATATATCATGATCAGCCTGATCATATCGATCGGTGTATTCACACCACATATCGAATCAACTGATCGATTGCAGGCGTAGGTCAGAGATTTTTCTTTATTTTTTAATAACTAATAATCAGTATAAGTAGCTAGGCTAAGCTAGCTAGCTAGGTTAATAATAGCTTCTAAACTCGCCGGAAAACATGGCTAGGAACAAGAATTTCGGGGCGATGGTTCTTATCCTTGTTTGTGGTATGATCCCCTTATTCAACTCATGTAGTTTTAATTAGGTTTCTACTTTGTTTAAATTTCATCAACCTGTAAAGACATATACATCATGTCGTTTCTTCGAGTTTGAGAAGTGTCTCAGGACTCAGGTCAAGCAGACTTAATTGTTAGGTCACACCATCAACCCTAAACCCTAAAACCACCTAACTCTTGTTCGTTATGATCTCCTCATATTCAACTGATGTTGTTTAAAATTAGTCAGTTAACTAGGCTTGTAATTTGTAACATCCAACTGTAATTTTTAGCATCATGTCATTTATTTCAACTTAGGCTTGTGATTAATGTTTTATCCATCGAGCAGACTAAACCCTAAAACCACCTAACTAATCCTTATTGAATGCATGTGATTATTGTGATATTCTTTTTTCTTAATAAAGATGTGTTAATTAATTTAATTACTTGATTGTACGTGGGGGTAAATTAACCTGCAGGGTCAATCCTACTGGGATTAATCATTGATCCAAGTGAAGCCAAAAACTGCCCTCAATATTGTAAGGATGAAGCAGCTTATATGACTTGCCCGTCCTCAGGGAACGAACAACTCTCGCCATCCTGCAATTGTTGCCAAGCTCCGGCGGGCTGCACCCTTTACCGTGGTGATGGAACTCCGATCTGTACTGGTACTTGAATGGGTCGCCATATGCAAACAACTTGTATGATTTAATAAAACATGGTTAGCCGGCCACTAGAGCTGGCCGGTACTGTATTTACTGGAATTCCTACCAGTAATAAGCAATAACAATCAGAATAATATCAGTCTTTGACATGTCTGAGATGCATGTTATATATTTGCTTCAACAATATGAATAAATTATTTATAATATTATGGAATCACACTACGAAAATAAGAAAATGCTAAATGAGCAAGAACTGAGCACCAGAATACACCAAGCAAGAACTAACTCCTCTCTAAGAACTTATATAAGCCTGCTTATTTTACCATAAGCACCAAAAATAAGAAAATGCTAAATAAAAAAAAGAATCAAACGAGCTGAAGATGCACCGTCGTTGGTCTTCTCATTGGAGGTAAGAATTTTGTTGAAATCCCCACAACACATCCATGGAAGAGTAGAATCACGTACGGCCAAGTTGACGTATAAACGCCCATGTAAGATGCTTAGTGGGACTGGAAGGGTCGCGATAAAAGATGGTGATCGAAGCGCCATTTGATACCAAACTTGACGTACTTAATCTCTGCGTCGATGTGATATATGGAGGGAGGAGTGGCAGAGCTACAAAGGAAATATTCACATGCCCAGAACAAGGCCAAATCCTATATAGCATCTATTGGTATACATGGAGAGTCTCTAATGAGTATCTTACAATAAAAACCAAGTAAAAACTTTTAAATAAACGATTAGATGACTTGCATGTTAAAAATTTAAAATATCAACTAAAATATAAAACACTCATCCAACCGTTCATTTGAAAGCTTTTACTTGATTCTTATTAATTGTGAGCTTCTCACTAAAAAGAGTCCCTTGTACACGCACGCACGCACGCAGGCACATATATATATATTTGTTAACTTTAGTTAATCAAATTGAATGATAATCAACTAGCTGAGTCTACGTACTTAGTGGTACATCTCTTTAATTACAAGGTTGAATGATCGCCTAAGTTGAACCTTCTCCTCTAAAAATTGAAAACAAACTGGATTGCTACAAAATAATAAACAGTGGGGGAAGAGGAAATGTTCCCCAACAAGAATGGGGATGAGGAATCTTTGTTATCCCCGAACGGTAATGGGGTAGAGCGAACCTGCCCGCTCCACTTTGTCCCCGTTTTCATCCCATCAATGTTTTTAAATTTGTAAATTTAGTTAGATCAATCGTTTTCATATATATATTTCAGAACAAATAACGTACTAATGATGAATTCCTAATTAAGTACATAAGTGTGAGCGCTCAATTACTAACTTGATAGTCTATCCCCTCCTTTTGTTGACTTTCAATTTCATTCGATAATTTCAACGTACTGTTTTTTATTTCTTTAAGCAATCTAACATATCCTTCTCCAAGTAATCGAGTAATACGTAGTTTTTTTGAATTCAAAGGCACCACCTTAAGATCAAACTTGACTTTATTTATATAACCAGCCGGATCATATATATGATCCTATTTGTGGATTCACACCACAACATAATTGGGTTCGGAGTAGGAAATATAAGATTCTAATTAGTATAAATAGGCCTTATATATGTTCACAGCCTCAAAACTCGAAGCAAAACATGGCTAGAGACAAGAGTATCGGTTCAATAGTTCTTCTCCTTGTTTTTGGTATGATACCTCACCACTCTTAAACAACTATTGTTTTGTGTTTCATACATATATACTAGCAATCTCTCGCATGTTATCCACTAATTATTACTTATAATTAACTTTAACAAAGTAACTCGATCATGCATGCATGCTTTTCATAATTCCTATCATAAAATCCTATTGAAATGGGCACACACACACACACACACACATATATATATATATATATATATATATATATATATGTATATCATGCATGTTCACAGAGGTGTTTGCTTGATTATGAAGTTATGAGGGATATATATGATTGTATATGCAGGTTCAATCCTACTGGGAATGAATCCAACTGAGGCCAAAGTTTGCGCTCAAGTTTGCTACGAGGCAGCTTATATGACTTGCCCGTCTTCAGGCAATACACATCTTTCGCCATTGTGCAACTGTTGCGAAGCTTCGGAGGTCGGCTGCTCCCTGTACAACTCTGATGGAACTCGAATCTGTACTAGTACTTGAATATTCTGATTGGGGACGCATGATCATGCCCTGCTATTACTGGTTTTAAGTAATAAAATAATTATAATAATGAGAATAAGAAACAGACTTCGATGTCTGGGTTATATCTTTGTTGCGCAATCTCTCTATGATTTCTATTGCAATTTTTTATAATGCAAACTAAAAAAGAAAAATAAAAAAGAGAAACTTAAAACCATTTAATTAGTTGCTTTAAATGATCGTAACGATGCCAGTGAAATTATAGTACCATAGGATTACGATGTTGGAAAGAGTTGCTTAGGTTAGAGTCATATACTCATATTAGTCCCACGTACACCAGTCATTTATTTATTTTTTTTGATTGATGAAAAGAAAATTACAACACAAAGCCAGCTCTATCACAACCTAACCCTATAGAATCAAAAGTGAGAGCATTGAACACTTCAAAAAGAATTGAATGAAACCCGATCCTCTCCAGAGAAAGTGAGAGCATCCCAACAAAATTGACTTTACGTAGAACATGGGTGGTGAAGGTCTCTCACAATGGTGGCGAAGCATCCTCCAAGGAACTTCGCAGCTACCTTTGGAATCACCTTCAACAGTCATTTGTTGGCTAATAGTACCACATACAATAATGACGAGGTCTTTTGGTACAACTCCATACCCATTTGCATGCATTTCTTGTCATGTTGGATACATGAGTACGTGTTGGATATGTTAATGTTCACCATAACAATTCAACCTCTAATTAATATTGAAAAAAAATAATAAGGAAAGACAAATAATGAAGTCTAGCCCACTAAACGGCATGGGGGCGGTTTTGATTCATAAATTGGAAGTTAGTAATAGGTTTTTTTTCCTATGGAAAATGAAAAACAACTTGAAGGGAGAAATTTCTCCTAAAACCCAACCCTAATTTGTCAAATGTAAGCAAAGGAAACGGTAAAATTGAGACACCATTCTAAATCAGATTCTGGTTTCCATCTGTCTCATGCCTAAGTCAGAAAAGGCATCTACCAGCATTGACTTCTTTATAAATGTGTTTGAAGTTGCGCAATCTGAACATCCCAATGTGGTGTTTAATTTTCCGAATGATGGTATTGGCTTGCAAAGGAGGGTCTTTGATGCAATCAATGAGTGTCTTAGAGTCTTCTTCAATTTGTAAATGTTGATAACCAGCTTGCAATAAAGCTAGCTCTCAGACCAGCTGCCTCTAAAACCTAAGTAATTGCCACCACGTATAGTGGCTTCTTTATAAATGTACGTTTTTGAAGGTACGCAAATTTAAACATCCCAGTGAGATGCTTGAATGCTTGATGCTTCAAATGATGGTCTTTGCTCGCCAAATATGATCTTTTTTTATTATTGATGCAGTCAATGAGTGTCTTGGCGTCTCCCTATTTTTGTATATGTCAGTAACCAGCTTGCAATGAAGCTCTTCAACATGCTTCTAGAACCATGCGCTTCAGCTTGTAACACAACACATCATTAGGTCATATACATTAGCATCTCTTATGATAAAACCATTTGCTACTTCAAAGGCTAGGTTTTGCTTGACAGTTTTATCAAAGTACGTTCAGCTTCAACAGGTTTTGCATTGAAGGAAATGATTTTGTTGAAATCCCCATAACACATTCATGGAAGAGTAGAATTACGGCGAACTTGAATTAACAGTGCCCTATAAATATATATGTATAGTACAAGGCTCTACTGAGGACTCTTATAATGAGGACTTGGTGAGGACTTTTAGATTAATGGTTGTGATATCTATTTTTCGATTACATCTCGACAAATCAACCGTTCAATGTTAAGATATTCATGAGTAGATCACTTCCACAAATTTTCAACAAAATTTGAAATCGTTAAGGTACCGAACTAGACCAAATAAATGGATCATCCAAATCTGTCAATTTTGAACCATTCATATTCATAAATGGTAAATCAGAATTATAGATGACTTAACGATTTTCGATTTCATTGAAAATTTGTAGAAGTGATCTACTCATAAATATCTAAATATTGACCAGTGGATTTGTCGAGATGTAATCAAAAAGTAGGTCTAATCGAAAAGTCCTCACCAAGTCCTTATTATAAGAGTCCTCATTAGAGTCTCTCCCTATATATATATATATATATATATATATATATATATATATATATATGGCTTCCCGCTTCCCCAAGTAAAGGCTTAAAAGTGCAAATATGCATGGTCATTTCGACAACTATACAATAGATATTTCAATAATAGGAACTGTTTATTTTTTACTCTTTATTGATAATTAAATCTACAAAATTATATCTATGTTAGAAACCATTTGGTCATCCAAAATTGAATTATAATAATGACTAATGGTAACAAAAATTATTAATTAACAGTGGAGGGGGTGGGGGAAGTCGGGGGCCAGAGATCGAAAATCTGTTTCCCAGCAAGAATGGGGATGAGGATCAGAATCCTTGTTATTCCCGAACAATGATGGGTGGTGCAAATCCACTCCGCCCCGTTGTCATCCCATCCTTACTCGCAACGTTTTTAAATCTTTGGATTTATTTAGATCCAACATTTACTAGCTAACTAATGATAAGGACCTAAGTGTGAGCGCTCACTTACCGACTTGATAATCAATTCCCTCCATTTCTTGACTTTAAATTTCATTTGGCAATATGAGCTGTTTTTTAGTTCTTCAAGCAATCTATCTAGCTATACCCTTCTCCAAGTAATTGATAAGACTTTAAGATTTTCTATGTATACTTTGATCAGGTCATATTTTGAATTCAAAGGCACCCACCCTTAAGATCAAACTTGCATGACTTTATTTATATAACCACTCGGATCATGATCATTTTGGTAGATTCACACCACAAAATAATTGGATTCGCAGTGGAGATATAAGATTTTTCTTTATTTTTTAATTGTTGATAATTAGTATAAATAGGACGTACTATGTACATGTTCGCAGCCTCAAACTCGAAGAAAAACATGGCTAGAGACAAGAGTATTGGTGCAATACTTCTTCTCCTTGTTTGTGGTATGATCCCTCGCTCAACCCTCTTCAACTATTGTTCATTGTAATTAAGCCTTGTGTAAGTAAGTGTTTCAAAGTAAATAAAGAAACACAGGTTAATTAATAAAAGATTTGGAAATGTGTGTGTGTGTGTGTGTATATATATATATATATATATTTGTCCAAGTAAAGAAACAATCGAAAAATGTGAATCATTTTTCTACTGACACATACTCGACCATGGAATTACTGTGCTCGATCAAGAAACTAAAAAGTGCAGCAAGCTAGCTAGGTTTTCATAAAATCATCTGGAAAAACCTTTTTGACATATATCATATATATATGCATATAAAGGTGTTTGCTTGATTATGAGGGATGATGTATATGCAGGTTCAATCCTACTGGGAGTGATTCCAACTGAAGCCAAAGTGTGCCCTCTAATTTGCTATGATGCAGCTGATTATATGACTTGCCCATCTTCAGGCAACGAGCATCGATCGCCACCTTGCAACTGTTGCTTAGCTCCGGAGACGGGCTGCTCCCTTTACCTGTCTGATGGAACTCAACTATGTACTAGTACTTAAATATTATGGTTGGGGGCGTGCATGATCATGATGCCCTAGCTTGTATGATACAATAAATATTATATATGGTTTGCCTTTAGTTCGTGGTTTTGAATAATAATAAGAAACGGACTTCGATGTCTGGGTTATATATTTGCGATATTCTTTATGATTTTTATTGTTTTTCGTTTTTGTATGAGATTAGACTATTAGAGGGTATGCATTATTTTGCAATTTTTTGAATACATTCGAACAAAAAAAAAACTGAAAATAAAATTGATTGAAAATATTAGGAAGGCCGACAATTAAATACTTTTTAAAGTTGTAATTTAATTGAAAAAAAGAAAATGCTTGAAATCCCAAATTTGTGTACCAAATTTTGATACCAAATGATGTGGCATATACCACATCATCATAGAATAATGACATGGATTTATTTGTTAATTTGAAAATTACAAATTTCTGAAGAAAAAATAAATTTATATAATTGTTGAAATGAAAAAAAAAATTATAAAAGCTAATCTAATCGTTCAAAAGTATCATAACCATTGCAAAAAAAATAAAAAAGGATAATCATAGCTTCCATGGTTACTGATAGAATCCCAGACAGAGAGAGCATTGATGCACCTTCCCAAACAACCCATTTTCTGAAAGCCTCTCTAATGGCTTCTTTCATCGACTATATTGGTTAGGACCCAAAAGAACTGAGAAAATTTTATATTGATTTGTCTTCTTTCTCAAAATATAATGATTAATCTGTGCAGGTTGAATTTATGCATATTCCATAATCTAAAAATACCAAAGACTGTCAATCATTTTACTTTTATTTGGCATTCATAGGATGATAGGAATGCATTGTGGAAATCTTTTTTTTCTTTTCGATACTCTGATCTAGGTGCATGATTAAGACCAAAGTGAAAAAAAAAAAACACCATCTAGGTGTTGATTTGGTTATTGCTTGTAGATCTAGGATGGAAACACAATTGCTATTGAACTTTAATATTCATTTAGTAGTCTAAGATACTAAATTAATTTTAAAGATTTTTATTTGTTTAATTATTGAATTTACACATCCAAATATGATGTGGCATTTATGAGTGATGATGTGGCATGTGCCACATCATTTGGTATTCAATTTTGGTAAATAATTTTGGGATATGTAGCATTACTCAAACTACATAGACCATTAATTAGCATCTCTTAGCCTAATTAATATGAGCAATATATAATAGCTAATTAATTAAGCTCGAAGCCTATTGACAAGGAATGACATAGACACTTACAGTCAATTACTACTTCATGTATTTTGATTTTGAACAAGATGCGGATAATGGTATGTTAATTAGTTGAGTAAATGAACACTAGCTACCTAACGACCCTCAAGTAATTTCTGAAACCTAGGATATACGTAAGATGGAATAAGCTCAAACCTCATATAGTAATGGTGCTAAACTTAATTTACAATTGTAAAGAGGAAGCATTTTGCTAATTACCCTCCATTCCTGTTCGGATTTGAATCCTCTCCTAACCTACCTAAATTTTTAATCTCAGTAATCCATTCAAAATCTTAAAGGTCAAGATTAATCCACCTCAGCAAATGGTTATTAAATATTCAAAATTACACTTTTTAGCACATGGTTATTACATATTCAACACATGCCATTATTAAATACTCATTATGCTGAGGTGAATTAATCTTGATCTTTAAGATTTTGAATGGATTATCCGAAAATTAAAGAAAAAGAAAAAGAGAGAGACTCTATGCATGGTTTCATAAATATGGAAATTGCAACTGTGGCCAAAAATGGATATTGAGAATCAAGTAAGTGCGAATTCAGTTTGATTCTTTAATATGGATTGGAGGAGCTAGGCATGTATTATTGCTGACTTTACTTCTTAGTTATTCTCAGACAAAGACTTCCGCTAGGTAGTGGTGACGAGACATTATTGATGAAACTTAATTAGTAGTTTGCATTGCAATATAATATGTTTAGGGTTTAATTAGTTAATTTCATAATTCAGTGGTCAAAAAACTAATTTTCTAATTTTTGGAGTGTACTTATAATTAAGTTTCAAGTAGTGGACTTGATATAAGCAATATGAACTTTAAATTGGGTTTATAGGATCATCTCTGAATTCTTCTTATAATTTAATAGCAGATTGGTGGGTGATGGCTGTAATGATTTCAGAATATTTGCCATATATAATAGAAAACCATCACCAGTTCAACACCATTGAACAATGCTTCTGCTTTGGAAAAAAATAGTTAGTTATTAGTAGACAAGTGTTTCAATGGAGGTACTAGCCTTGTATGATCTTTAGTAGAGGTGGAGTTCAGGCCTAGCCTTATATGATCTTTGTGGTACTGCTGTAATAGGCTAGGCATGAATTGCTTCTTCATTGTGCACACAAGGAGTGTTTTCAATTACTAACTTAATTGATCATGTATTAATAAATGATGCGATCGACGCATTCCAAAATTCTAGTGTGAGCTCTCAATTAATTACTATCTTGATAAGGATCATGAATCCGCTCCATTGTTGACATTCAAGTTCATTCTGCAATTTTAATTAAACGCACTGTATGTTTTTTTTATTATTTCAACATCGAGCAGTCTAACACCCTTCTCCAAGTCATTGATAAGTGTAACGGATTTATATATATGGATGAATACGTAGCTTATTTGAATTCTAAGGCACAACCACTACTAGAAAAACAACTATTCCACACTGACATTAATCAGTGTGAGATAAGTCTTACTCACACGGATATCCGTATGTAAAAGGCATTGGCTACGGTGCAAGCACGGATTGCTTTTCTGTGTGCTTCGGAAGGGGCTGTGATAGCTATCTCACACGGTTTTTGAAGTCCGTGTAAAATTTTATGTTGGGTCCCATCGTAACTCAACTTGTAGAATTAAATAATTATAATATTTAGATTTGTCAATCCGTGTGAGTCGAGATTAATTTTAAAATAATATTTATTACTAGTTTTTGTACACTCCGTGTGAAACTGTATATATATGAGAAAATAATAATTGCAGAAAATATCATTTTTTGTCAAATTAAATAATTAAAACCAACTGAAATACGCCACTCTTTTTTTTCTTTTTTCTTTTTTCTTTTTATCACGGAAATGGTAAAATGGCTATGGAATTCTGGAATTACCAGTTGCAATTACAGATCAATAAGAAATGAGAATGAAATTAGCAATTTGGATGGGATGGTAAGATTTGATATCACAAGGCACAAACCATTTCTGAGAAGCAACTCATCAAAGATAAAAGAGAAAGAACAATCGATTAAAATGAATGAATTATTTACTCATAGTAATAATCAAAATCCACAAAGCCATAGTAATTAAACCAAGTGCATTTATAGTCTATGCACCCAGAAACTCATATAGTGCTCAAATTCCAATAGATATTCCAACCATCACAATTACTAAAATCAAACGCTACTAATTAAAAAAAACCAATCAGACACCAAACCCCTATATAGTCTACACCACCCCATCAGCAGCCACAATGAGCGAGCCAATGAGCTCAAACCCTGAGAGCAGATCCGAAGACAAGAGCAATGGCAGCGGCAATGCAAGCAAAGATGAACGACGGCGAGATAGAGGCGGCCGGGGAGGTTGGGCTGGGAGCGGGAGGTTCAGCGGCCTGAGCAACACCGGCGAGAGAGATGATGATGACGATGACGATGACGATTGACGGACGATGACATGAGAGTCATCACTACAAGAGCAAGAGAAAACGATATGTGGATGTAGATTGTAGAGGAAGACAAGTTAAGAGAAAAGAAAAAAGATAGACGAAGAACAGATCTGAAGATTGTTTTTCAAATCAGATTACAAATGGAATGAAATTGCTTACTGAAATCAGTGTGTCTATTCCAAAAGACACTGATATCTGTGTGAAAGTGAAAAGAAAGTTGGCGAGACAAGACAAGACCAACTTGAAAAACACGTACAATAATAAAATATACACAAAAATCTATGTTTATTTCTGAAATACTGATATCTGTGTGTAATATAGACACAATACATACAGATATCCGTGTGAGTTAAAAAGAAAGTCAGCCTCGGTAACGGTGATTAATTGTCATTTATACTCTCACACGGATTACTGTGTGTATTTTATTTCAACCACAGATGTCTGTAGCAACAGTTCACACAGATATGTGTATATAATGAGTTACAAACAGATAACAGTGTGAAATAGTAATTGTCACAGAAGTCGGTCGGACTACAATTCATTTAATAACATATTATATGCATATTATAATAAGCTAATGTCTGATGCACACAGAAATCTGTGTTTAGTGTTAAGTCACACAGACTTCTGTAGGTATAATTATGACAATTTTTCATATGACCCCACTCAAGATTATTACACACATATATCTGTGTAGATTGAGAATTCATACGGATATTCGTCTGTAATTGAAAATCAGTGTGATTAAAATCAGTGTGGATTGCCCGTTTTGCTAGTAGTGAACCCTGATTTTAAATTGAACTTTTCTATATAATCATGATGGGGCACAACCCAGTTTAAAATTGGGGCACAAACCCTAATTTCAAACTGGACTGTACGTATTATATAATCATGATGGGGCTGATCAGTACATTCACTCCACAAAATTTTTATTCGCAGTACGTAGGAGCTATAAGATTTTTATAGTTTTTTTTCGTTTTTTAAATTATTATTATATATATACACACACACTAATACACATGCATACAGAAGAAAAATCTGTTAATATAAGTAGGCTTATACGTACGTACCATTGATGCCTTGGTTTTTCTCCTTGTTAGTGGAATGATCCCACACCGCTAGCCTCGATCTCTTTATATATATACTATCTCTAATGGAATAGGACATTATTAACTTATCAATGTCAATTAACTAGTTATTAATGTCGTCTCCAATGTGAGGTTTTGGTATTAATAATTAATAAATAACAAGCTAGTGTGAGCCTCAATTACTAACTTGTTAATCAATCCCCTCCATTATTTGTTGACTTTCAATTTCATTTGGTAATTTCAACATTTTTTTTTCCTTATTTCTTCAAGTAATCCCTACCCTTCTCAAAGTAATTGATAAGACTGTAGCGTCGACTATGTACATTTTGATCAAGTCATGCGTAGCGTATTTGAATTCAAAGGCACCACCTTAATATATCAAGCTTGACTTCATTTACATAACCAGCCGGATCATAATATATATGATCGATCATATAGGTGATCGAATTCACACACAATTGGTTTTGCAGTAGGAGATATAAGATTCTCCTTTGTTATCAGTTCTTAGTTTGGTATAATTAGGCCATCTTTGACTAGAATGATCTAAGTCTAGTTAGTTAGCTAGGGGCCGGCTACTAATCAAGATAAGTAAACGTCTCCACTAGGAAGTGCCAAACTTATCATTCATGCATTTCGTTCACCATCAAGTATTTTCCTAGATCATCTTGCAAGTCAAAACGTGCTCATCCTATTTCAGATCTGGCGAAGTTGAAGTGCATGTATAGTACAAGTGTATACATTTATATAGTCCCCTTCAAGTATGGATGCCCATATTGTATTAAAATGTGAATATCTTCATCCAGACCGATTGGCAATATAACTTAATTATCGGAACCACTCATAGTTTAGATTTATTTTTAAGAATTATCATTGCAAAAAATCAACCGAATTGGAGATTGTTTGGTCATCTGTTCGTTGTATAGTTTGTAGACAAATACGGTATACCCCATCAGATAAAGTTGAAACAATGAATGTGGTAAGATTCTTCTTTTTTAATTGTTCACAATTAGTATAAATAGGCCTTATATATGTTCACAGCCTCAAAACTCGAAGCAAAACATGGCTAGAGACAAGAGTATCGGTTCAATAGTTCTTCTCCTTGTTTTTGTTATGATACCTCACCAGTACTCTTAAATAACTATTGTTTTGTGTTTCATACATGTATACTAGCAATCTCTCATATGCTATCCACTAATTATTACTTATAATTAACTTTAACAAAGTAACTCATGCATGCATGCTTTTCATAATTCCTATCATAAAAACCCTATTGATCGAAATGGGCACACACACACATCCACGCACGCACGCACACATATGTATATCATGCATGTTCACGGAGGTGTTTGCTTGATTATGAAGTTATGAGGGATATATATGATTGTATATGCAGGTTCAATCCTACTGGGAATGAATCCAACTGAGGCCAAAGTTTGCCCTCAAGTTTGCTTCAACGCAGCTTATATGACTTGCCCGTCTTCAGGCAATACCCATCTTTCGCCATTGTGCAACTGTTGCGAAGCTCCGGAGGTCGGCTGCTCCCTGTACAGCTCTGATGGAACTCGAATCTGTACTAGTACTTGAATATTCTGACTGGGGACGCATGATCATGCCCTGCTATATATTACTGGTTTTAAGTAATAAAATAATTATAATAATGAGAATAAGAAACAGACTTCGATGTCTGGGTTATATCTTTGTTGTGCAATCTCTCTATGATTTCTATTGCATTTTTTTTATAATGCAAACTAAAAAAGAGAAACTTAAAACTATTTAATTAGTTGTTTTAAAGAATCGTAACGATGCCAATGAAATTATAGAACCATAGGATTACGATGTTGGAAAGAGTTGCTTAGGTTAGAGTCATATACTCATATTAATTAGTCCCACGTACACCAGAAAAATGAAGAGTCATTTATTGATTTTTTTTAATTAATGAAAAGAAAATTACAACCCAAAGCCAGTTCTTTCACAACCTAACCCTATAGAATCAAAAGTGAGAGCATTGAACACTTCAAAAAGAATTGAATGAAATTAAATCCTCTCCATATTCTGAATATATATGGCCAAGAAAAAGCAAAAGCATTCGCAACAAAATTGACTTTACGTAGAACATGGGTGGGTGGTGAAGGTCTCTCACAATGGTGGTGAAGCATCCTCCAAGGAACTTCGCAGCTACCTTTGGAATCACCTTCCACAGTCATTTGCTGGTTAATAGTATCACATACACTAACGACGAGGTCTTTTGGTAAAACTCCATACCCATTTGCGTGCATTTCTTGTCATGTTGGATACATGCGTGTTGGATATGGTGATGCTTCACCATAACAATTCAACCTCTAATTAATATTGGAAAAAAAAAAGGAAAGACAAATAATGATGTCTAGCCCACTAAACTGCATGGAGGCAGTTTTGATTCATTAATTGGAAGGGAGAAATTTCTCCTAAAACCCAATCCTAATTGATCAAATGTAGGCAAAGGAAACGGTAAAAGATCGAGACACCATTCTATATCAGATTTTGGTTTCCATCTGTCTCATGCCTAAGTCAGTTAATGCATCTACCCGCATTGACTTCTTTATAAATGTGTTTGAAATTACACAATCTGAACATCGATCGATCCCAATGAGGTGTTTGATTTTCCGAATGATGGTCTTGGCTTGCCAAGGATGGTCTTTGATGCAATCAATGAGTGTCTTAGAGTCTCCTTCAATTTGTAAATGTTGATAACCAGCTTGCAATAAAGCTAGCTCGCAGACCAGCTGCCTCTAAAACCTAAGTTGCCACCACGTACAGTGGCTAGCTTCTTTGTAAATTGAATTATCATAACGGTTAATGGTAACAAAAAGGATTAATTAATAGTGGAGGGGGTGGGGGGAAACCGGGGGTCCAGAGATCGATGGGGATGAGGATTGGAATCCTTGTTATTCCTGAACAGTGCAAATCCTCTCCGCCCCGTTGTCATCCCATCCTTACTCGCAACGTTTTTAAATCTTTGGATTTATTTAGATCCAACATTTACTAGCTAACTAATGATAATTAAGGAGTGTGAGCGCTCACTTACTGACTTGATAATCAATTCCCTCCATTTCTTGACTTTAAATTTCATTTGGCAATATGAGCTGTTTTTAAATTAGTTCTTCAAGCAATCTATCTATACCCTTCTCCAAGTAATTGATAAGACTATAAGATTTTCTATGTATATTTTGATCAAGTCATATTTTGAATTCAAAGGCACCCACCCTTAAGATCAAACTTGACTTTATTTATATAACCACTCGGATCATGATCATTTTGCACTACTACTAAAATGGCTTGTGGGCACATATATGTGTGCCTAATGTTAGTGTTTCTATTGTTTTTCAAAGGCAAATTTTGGCACAGATAATTTATCTGTTATTATCTGTGCCAAAATTTGCCTTTGAAAAACAATATATAGAAACACTAACATTAGGCACACATATCTGTGCCCACAAGCCATTTTAGTAGTAGTGTTGGTAGATTCACACCACAAAATAATTGGATTCGCAGTGGAGATATAAGATTTTTCTTTATTTTTTAATTGTTGATAATTAGTATAAATAGGACTCTGTACATGTTCACAGCCTCAAAACTCGAAGGCTGTGTAAGAAAGTGTTTGTGGTATGATCCCTCAACCCTCTTCAACTATTGTTCATTGTAATTAAGCCTTGTGTAAGAAAGTGTTTCAAAGTAAATAAAGAAACACAGGTTAGTAAAAATTTGGAAATGTGTGTGTGTGTATATATTTGTCCAAGTCAAGAAACGATCGAAAAATGTGAATCACCTTTCTACTGACACATACTCGACCATTGAATTACTGTGCTCGATCAAGAACGTACCAAAAAGTGCAACAAGCTAGCTAGGTTTTCATAAAATCATCTGGAAAAACCTTATTGACATATATCATATATGCATGTTGATAAAAGTGTTTGCTTGATTATGAGGGATGATATATATGCAGGTTCAATCCTACTGGGAGTACGTGATTCCAACTGAAGCCAAAGTGTGCCCTCTATTTTGCTATGATGCAGTTGCTTATATGACTTGCCCGTCTTCGGGCAACGAGCATCGATCGCCGCCTTGCTACTGTTGCTTAGCTCCGGAGACGGGTTGCTCCTTTTACCGGTCTTATGGAACTCAACTCTGTACTAGTACTTGAATATGTAATATAGGATTAAATTCTTGTTACTACCTTGTACTTTAGGGGTATAATCAGTTCAGTCATTGAACTTTTAATTTCATCAGTTCAGTCCCTACACTCTTAATTGTCATTAAATAGGTCAATTTAGGACACGTGTCACCTATTATGGGCCGACACGTGTCATTTTTATTTGTTATAAATGGACCTATTTGATGAGAATTAAGAGTGCAAGGACTGAACTGATGAAATTAAAAGATCAGAGACTGAACTGATTAGACCCCTAAAGTACAGGGTAGTAACAAGAATTTAATCCTATATTATATATGGTTGGGGGCGCACAGGATCAAGATGCCTAGCTTGTATGATACAATAAATATTATGGTTGCCCCTTTATTACGTGGTTTTGACTTTTGAATAATAATAATAAGAAACAGACTTCGATCGATGTCTCGGTTGGAAAATTCTAGTGTATGTTAACGTATCTCATACGTACAATTATCACTTTTATGACTTAATTACTCAAACGAGAACCTATTTTACTCTAATGAGAACTTTATTTACCTTAACGATTTCGTAGTTACCACATTAGTTGTTGAAGTTGTAATATGTGTCGTCAAGTCGTAAAATATTACAATTACCACTTTTAGGACTTAATTACTCAAACGAGAACTTAATTTACTCTAATGAGGACCTTATTTACCTTAACAAATTCTTTCTCTCCTCATTATGTATGAGAAATGTTAACATACCATAACCTTACTCGTCTCGGTTATATATTTACGATATTCTTTATGATTTTTATTGTTTTTATTTTTTTGTATGAGATTAGAGGGTATGCATTGTTTTGCAATTTTTCAAATATATTCGACCAAAAAAAATTGAAAGAAAATATTAGGAAAGCTGGCAAGTACTTTTTTAAGTTGTAATAATTCAACTGGAAAAAAGTTACGAATGATCGATCCTTGTATTTCCGGTGATCCTTAATGTATCTGTGGTTCACAGTCCTATACACCTACTCAATTAATTTTTTGCTCAATTATGCTCAACTGCCTTTGGATACGAATCCAAAGGTGGAGAAAAATGAGACAAATAAACTCATTCTAACTATTTCATTATTCTCCATCATTACATTTAAATCCAATGATAGTTGAGTACAACTGAGTAAAGAATTAATTGAGTAAGTGAATAGGACTTTGTGGTTTGGAATTGAGTCAATTTTGGTCGGAAGTATACAAATTTTTTTCTTCAACATAGACTTATAAATTATGAAAACAATGAAATTAACTTTATGTATCTCGTCCACGACGGTTTGGTCTAGTAGTCTCTCATTCGTAAGTGAGAGGTTTTGAGTTTGACTCTCGTAGTGCACTAGTTGTTGTATAATATATTAAAAAAAAACTTTACATATCTCATTAATTGCTTCAAGTGAGAGTAATAATGTCTCCATCGAATTTGTGTAAAAGCAAAAAAAAAAATGTTCAATTTGGAACAACGCTGCCCAAGTGTCAAACCACAAGTATTGTACTGGACATTTTAAAACCACAACCGTGACATTAGCTTGATGGGTAAACCACATAGACCATCAGCATCATAGTGGATTTATCCAAAAAATAATAATAATTAGATACACTCAATGTATGATGTAAATATGGCAAAATTGCTACTGTGGCCAAAAATGGAAATCCAGAATCAAGTAATAGTGTATCAGTTTGATTATTTAATATGAAGGAGTTAGGCATGTATTATTGCTGACTTTACCTCATAGTTATTCTAAGACTAAAACTTCTGCTAGGTAGTGGTGAATGGACATTATTGATGAAACTTAATTAGTTGACGCAACGTAGGTAACCAAGGGGTTAACAAGCGATAAACTCTAAAAGATAATCTGGAATTCACCAGAGAGTTTGAGAAAAGGTTCTCGTTTTTATTGATAATTGATGAAATAAAAGATAGTTCAAGCAGCCCATTAATGTTGCTTTTATAACGAAAGAAACCTTAGGGCACTAACAAAAGGCTTAATCAACTCCACAAGTTTAATTAAAATAAAATAACTAAAAACTTCCCGAAATTAATTAAAATACTAAACTGCTGTTTTGAGGACCTAAACGACCTCGGATGCCCGAAAAAGGTCATACATCAGGGCAAAATGCTAAACTTGCTTTGTCTCGCCGTTCCCTTCTCGGAAAGGTAAAATAATGACTATTCCGAGCTAGAACGCCAATTATGAATTGTACCGGGTTTGCTCTTCTGTCGGTCCATTTGTTCTTCGAATATCTCCGCCATGCGTTATACATCATTAGTAGTTTGCAATATACTTAGAGTTTAATTAGTTTCATAATTCAGTGGTCAAAAAACTAATTTTCTAATTCTTGGAGTGTACTTCTAAGTTTCAAGTGGTGGACTTGATATAAGGAAAATGAACTTTAAATTGGGTTAATAGGATCATCTCTTCTTATAATTTAATAGCAGATTGGTGGGTGATGACGGTAATGATTTCAAAATATATATATTCCATGATAGAAAACCATCACCAGTTCAACGTGCACCATTGAACGTACAATGCTTTTCTTTTGGACAAAATAGTTATTACTTATTAGTAAACAAGTGTTTCAATGGTCCTTTAATAATTATGTGGTTTCTTACTTTTTTTTTTTTAAATCAAAAAATGCATAAGTTGAAGGTGAGAATTGGAGGAAATTAATTCCATCTGCTTCTATCTGCAAAATGGCTTTAGTACATCAAAGGTTTGGCTGCAAAAATTCATTTTGCAGATAGAAGCCATAGTTTAACACCAATATCTCATCAAAGGTTTAGGTGTACTCCTTTTCACTGGTGGCTCAAGAGTAGAGTCCCTATCTGAACTACAAGATCCCTTTTGGGACACAGGGGTTGCAGCAGGTAAAGTCTTCGGGACACCGCAATATACAGAGCCAGATACAGAGGATCCTCCACTTGCCGTAAGAGTACCAAGTCCTGTAGTACGATGATGACTGGTTCCCATAGTGATAAATCTCTTTTCACACGCCAATTAAGGTGTACAATCACAACTTATTAATTATCCTACAAAGGTGATTATGGTCGAAGATAGTATGGGAAAGTAGGGATCGAACCCGTTGGAGATTGGGATAAAGTTGCTACTATAATGACTCGAAGCAAATAAATAACTAAACTGGCCAGTCAGAAAAATCTGACCGACAGACAACGTACTCTAATGACCTGAAATTTTAACACAATAAACTAGACACACTAAAGTAACTATTGACAAAGTTTTAGAATTTTCGGAGATGATTTGGTATTTTAACTAATTAAAGGAAAACAGACAATAAAATCTGACGAAAATAGAAAACAAGAATTGATTGGAGTTTGTAAATTAATGAGATGGAGAAGCTAGGGTTTCGAAATCCACCACTGAACAATCATAACAATGTCATGAATTAGATTAACAAGACTTTGAATTCCATGGATGACTATGATCACGAAAGGTCCCTGGTCTAGGATGCAATTCGTATTCATTCTCTCTTACTTAGTATGTTAAGCATTTGGTATGATGTCATAACTTATTCCCTAACATGCAATCTAGCTTGGTCACGCTAAAATCAACACAATAGAGATCATTAAGGTCTAAGAGAATATGAACATAGCAAGAATCTTAGAACATGGTATGTATTCTAAGTATCCTAGAAACGATTTCATATTAGTACCGCAATATATTTTTTTTTAATAAAAGAGAACCTTTATTTAAGAAAAACAAAGATACAAGAGCAAGAGAGAGGGGGACTAGGCCAAAACCATACTCTCAAGGAAACCAAATAGAACCATACAAAGTGGAACTCAAAAGCGTGAGCCCAACCAAAAACAAGCAATGAAAATCAAGCAAAGCGATAAGAAATCCGTGAGGAGAAGTCATGACCATAAGAGAAAATAAGGAACTGAGTCAAGGAGTCCCACCAGTGAGAACCTGCATGGTCAGCTCTATATTTAGCCAAAGAATCCGCAACTGAATTACCCTCTCTAAAAACATGAGAGACTCGAAAATCCATCTGCCTCACAAGATGAAGGCAATTAGACCAAGAGGTTCTAAAGCGCCATGGAACTAGATGAGGAAAGGTGAAATAATGACGCACAAGAGCGGAGTCAGTTTCAAGCCATAAACGTCTCCAATCTTTAATCCAAGCCACACTCACAGCTTCCATCACTGCAAACAATTCCACCTCAATTGCAGTCCGTGCCATTACCTTTCGAGAAAAAGCACCAAGGAACGAAGCCATTGCACCTCTGAAAATACCACCAAATCCAGCACGATTGGGATCACTGAAAGAACCATCTGTATTAACCTTAGTCCAAGTAGGAGGACGTGACTCCCAAACAACTGGAATAAAGCGAGGAGCTTTAGGACGCATGGTAGATATACCTAAAAAACTGAAAATTGGCAGTGAGTTTGAGCTTGAAAAGGATGGGGAGAAAGCAATATTAGCGGATTCTTTAAGGGAGCGAATAAAGAATTGCTTGAGAGCAACAGGGCAACAAACCCCAACATCATGCCTCCTCTTATTTCGTTCATACCATAAGCACCAAAGAAGATTGCAAATTGAGATGAACCATAACAATTTTGAAGATGGGTTAAAAGACACCAAGTGCACATCAAGAAAGAGACTTTGCATAGCAATACCCGTAGGAATGGTGACTCTGAAAAGCGAAAAAACCCAACTCCATATAGATGCAGCAACAGGGCACTCCATGAAAAGATGATTGAAGGATTCAAAGTTTGACTGACATAAATAACATCTGGAACAAAGCTGCACATTCAATCTCTGGAGACGATCATCAGTGAGCACCCTCTTTTGAACAATACTTGTCACACCACAAATTAAACACATGATGATACTGGTCATCATGCATATGCTTATGGTAGGTCAATCCTAAAACATGCTCCTACGGTGATCAATCAAAGAAACACATAAAAGAATTTAGGGTTTACGACCAATGAAACCATTATCATCCAGAAAAAAAAAAAACTTAATTAATCCAAAATCAAAACATCAAATAATCATGTCTAGGGCTTGAATCTAGCCCTAACTATTGGAAAATTCGCCAAACATGGCTAGGTACGAAAATATGAAGAATAAATTCTCTCTAGACAAAAGTTCTTCTCCGAGGGAAATAAAGTTCTTTTTATATTGATCTCTCAACCCTAGACGCTTCCTTTTAGGTCATGAATTCATTAAATCCAAGGAAAAACCCGATAAATAGAATTATGGATGCTCCGGTCTTCCTAGCCCATCAAGGTTTCCTCAAGCAATTAGAATTCATCATTTTAATCACGATTTAAGCCAACTTCCATCTATTTGCTTCTGAAACCTACAAAATATGAGAAATCAAATAAATAACTAAGAATAAATAGAAAACTAGTAAAAATATTATAATAATTAATATTATAAACGTCGCATATTATGCTCTTATCACACAGCTAGTTCTCTCAAAGTTTTGTAAGCAACCTTTGCTACACTCAATTCTGCCAGCTTCTTGCTTCTTGCTTCTTGACCTGTAAAAGATTCTCCTTCAATCTCTACAGTTGAAAGAAAAGAAGGCATGGGAGGTTCACCAGATGTCCTTATGCTATAGACTGGTGCATGAAAACCTTCTGTTTGAAGTAGTTCACATAAAAGGTTCTTGTATAAACCGGATTATGTGGTTTCTTACTTAATTGCGATGTAGGCACGGATTTAGGGTGTTAATTAATTGACTTATATATATAAAATTTAAAATTAACTTATCATCAAGACCATGAGACATAATGTTTAGGGTTTAGGACATAATCATATATTTTTATATTGTCAGCTGATATGAAGATACCAATATATGAGAAAAACAAAGGAAAAGTTTGGAAGTAGATATTCCACAGTTCATCAGAGAACTTGATGATTTCTCCATACAGAATGATTTTCCAACCGAGATTAATAGATCCAAAGGAAAAGCCAAAGTCAGTGAATCATCTCAATCAGCCGAAGTTATTAAGTTATCGACATTTCTTGAAACTACAAGGCCACAATGGAAAGAAGAACGACCCAATATTCAAAAACAAAAACTTATACGGTATGTTTTAGTGTTATAATTTACTTTCTCCTTCCTTTTTGGTAATGCAGTCGATTAATGAATTTTAATTGTTTTTCGAAGGGATATGATTTTGTGTTGTTATAATGTTGTTGAAAAAAATCAGGTCGTGACTGGTCGCTTCACCATGGAGGATGTTACAATAGTAGATGATGTAACAAACATTACTATCCATAAATCTAAAAGATCACTCCGTTTTTTACTAGAGACTTTGTTGAAGGAAGTACTCGAGAACCTCCCTAAGAAGTCTAATGAGCTGGATTATTTTCTTAGTTGTATCACCATGTGCAACTTTAACAAGTGAGTATAAGATCTGCTCTCTTATATTTTTTTGGCCAATCAAAATTTACATTTGTACACATAGCATATTACCTTTCTATACATTTCTCTCGAGTGAAAATTGGTTAATACCATCCTGCATGAAGGTTATATATGTAGATCTCAAGTTCTAATTGTATTCAAATTGTTTGTTGATTGACTTTCATTATATTTTTCCAGGCACTTCCCAGCCTTATACTTTCAGCCAATCTTGTATTAAAAAAGGGAGACCGTATATTTTATGCTAGATGTTGTGCTTCTATTGATTATGTGGTTTCTTACTTAATTGTGATGTGGGCGCGGATTTATGATGTTAATTAATTGACTTATATATATAAAACCTAAAATTGACTTATCATCAAGACCATGAGAGATAATGGGGACATAATCATATATTCTTATATTGTCAGCTAATATGGAGATACCAATATATGAGAAAAACGAAGGAAATGGTTTGGAAGTGGATATTCCACAGTTCATTAGAAAACTTGATGATTTTTCCATACATAATGATTTTTCAACCGGTATTAATAGATCCAAACGAAAAGCCCAAGTCGGTGAATCATCTCAATTAGCTGAAGTTATTAAGTTATAGGCATTTGTTGAAACTACAATGCCACAAATCCACAATGGAAAGAGGGACGACCCAATATTCAAACACAAAAACTTATACGGTATGTTTCAGTGTCATAATTTATTTTCTCCTTCTTTTTTGGTAATTCAGTTGATTAATGAATTTTTTTTTGAAGGGATATGACTCTATCTTGTTATAATATTGTTGAAAAAGATTGGGTCACGACCGGTCGTTTCACCATGGAGGATGTTACAATAGTGGATGATGTAACAAACATTACTATTCATAAATCTAAAAGATCACTCTGCTCTTCACTAGAGACTTTGTTGAAGGAAGTATTCGAAAACTCCCCTAAGAAGTCTAATGAGCTGGATTATTTTCTTAGTTGTAGCACCATGTGCAACTTCAACAATTGAGTATAAGATCTGGTCTTTTATATTTTTTTGGCCAATCAACATTTCTATACATAGCATATTACCCTTCTATACATTTATCTCGAGTGAAAATTGGTTAATACCATCCTGCATGAAGGTCATATATGTAGACCTCAAGTTCTAATTGTATTTAAATTGTTTGTCGATTGACTTTCATTATATTTTTCTAGGCACTTCGCAGCGTTATACTTTCAGCCAATCTTGTATTCAAAAAGGGAGACTGTATATTTTATGCTAGATGTTGTGCTTCCATTGATTATGTGGTTTCTTACTTAATTGCGATGTAGACACGAGTTTAGAGTGTTAATTAATTGTCGCTAATATGGTGATACCAATATATGAGGAAAACAAAGGAAATGTTTGGAAGTGGATATTCCACAGTTCATTAGAGAACTTGATGATTTCTCCATACATAATGATTTTCCAACCGAGATTAATAGATCCAAAATAAAACCCAAAGTCGGTGAATCATCTCAATTAGCCGAAGTTATTAAGTTATCGGCATTTCTTGAAACTACAAGGCCACAATAGAAAAAATGACGACCCAATATTCAAATACAAAAATTTATACGATTTGTTTTAGTGTTATAATTTACTTTATCCTTCTTGTTTGGTAATTCAGTTAATTAATGATTTTTTTAAGAGATATGATTATGTGTTGTTATGAATAGTGGATGAATTACCGTGGAGGAATGTTACAATAGTGGATGGTGTAACAAACATTACTATCCATAAATCTAAAGTTCACTCCGCTCTTCACTAGAGACTCTGTTGAAGGAAGTACTCGAAAACTCCCCTAAGAAGTTTGATGAGCTAGATTATTTTCTTAGTTGTATCACCATGTGCAACTTCGACAAGTGAATATTTTGGCCAATCAAAATTTACATTTCTTTACATATCATATTACCATTCTATACATTTATCTCAAGTAAAAATTGGTTAATACCATCTTCCATGAAGGTCATATATGTACATCTCAAGTTCTAATTGTATTCAAATTGTTTGTCGATTGACTTTCATTTTATTTTTTCAGGCACTTAGCAGCGTTATACTTTCAGCCAATCTTGTATTCAAAAAGCGAGACCGTATATTTTATGCTAGATGTTGTGCTTCCATTGATTATGTGGTTTCTTACTTAATTGCGATGTAGGCACGGGTTTAGGATGTTAATTAATTGACTTATATATATAAAACCTAAAATTTACTTATCATCAAGACCATAAGAGATAATGTTTAGGGTTTAGGACATAATTAATCATATATACTTATATTGTCAGCTAATATGGAGATACCGATATATGAGGAAAACGAAGGAAATGGTTTAGAAGTGGGTATTCCACAGTTCATCAGAAAACTTGATGATTTCTTCATACAAAATAATTTTTCAACCGAGATTAATAGATCCAAAGGAAAAGCCAAAGTCAGTAAATCATCTCAATCAGTCAAAGTTATTAAGTTATCGGCATTTCTTGAAACTACAAGGCCACAATGGAAAGAAGAACGACCCAATATTCAAACACAAAAACTTATACGGTATGTTTCAGTGTTATAATTTACTTTCTCCTTCATTTTTGGTAATTCAGTTGATTAATAAATTAATTTTTTTTTATGGGATATGATTATGTGTTGTTATAATGTTGTTAAAAAAGATTAGGTCGCAGCCGGTCGCTTCACCATGGAGGATGTTACTGTAGTGGATGGTGTAACATACATTACTATCCATATGTTAAAAACCACCCGCTCTTCACTAGAGACTATGTTGAAAGAAGTACTCGAGAACCCCCCTCAACCTTGATTTTAAACTGAACTTTTCTATAATCATGATGGGGCACAACCTAGTTTAAAATTGGGGCACAAACCCTAATTTCAAACGGGACTGTATTATATAATCATGATGGGGCTGATCGATCAGTACATTCACTCCAAAAAAATTTGATTCGCAGTACGTAGGAGCTATAAGATTCTTATAGTTTTTTTTGTTCATTTTTTAAATTATTGATATATGCATGCATACAGAAGAAAAATCCGTTAACATAAGCGCTTATACGTACGTACCATTGGTGCCTTGGTTTTTTTCCTTGTTAGTGAAATGATCCCACACCCCTAGCCTCGATCTCTTTATGTACTATCTCTAATGAAATAGGGTTTGCTATGTATGTGAAATATAACACTACTAGCAAAACGGGCAATCCACACTGATTTTAATCACACTGATTTTCAATTACAGACGGATATCCGTGTGAATTCTCAATCTACACAGATATATGTATGTAATTATCTTCAGTGGGGCCATATAAAAAATTGTCATAATTATACCTATAGAAGTCTGTATGACTTAGCACTAAACACATATTTCTATATGCATCAGACATTAGTTTATTATAATATGCATATAATATGTTATTAAATGAATTGGAGTCCCACCGACTTCCGTGACAATTACTATTTCACAATGTTATATATTTGTAAGTTTGTAACGCATTACATACACATATCAGTGTGAACTGTTGCTACCAGTGGTGGATCCAGGACTGAAAGGCAGGAGGGCACAAAGAAAATAGCTAAAGAGGCGCCGCAGACGAAATTTTTTTTTTCTTTCTTTTATTTGTTTATCACTTTTGAGTTCTGAAATCCATAAAAAATAATAGAGGAACATACTCTTGCATGTTAAACGAAAATAGAGGAACATACTTAGTTAAAATAAATAAATAAATAAATAACAACAACAACTTTATTGCTCTACTTGGTTGATAGCTCTAGTAACCAAAGCATATCAATCAATCTCTAATCAATAGTTAGCCATAAAGGAGAATAGATTTGAAGACTTAAGGATTCAGAAGAAAACAATAAGTGCCCACAACAATAAGCAATTGACAGAGAAGAGAGAAGAATTGAGAGAAGAAGAGAAGAGGGATTTATTTCATTATTTGTTCTGATGCCCAGTTGCCCACTGCCCAGTTTTGATTGTTTTTTTTTCCTTTACTGCTGCTGAAACGACGTCGTTTAAGGAAAATAATTAATTTTCTCAAAACAACGTCGTTTTATGGGTTGAAATTTTTTTTTTAAAAAAGGGAAATGGGTCATCTTCCTCCTCATGTTGCCGGCCTGTTAGTTGTTGCCCCTTGTTTGCCATTTTTGCCCATCTCATTACTGCAAGCTCCATACTTCAATGATTATGAACAAAAGTTTGGGGGGGGGGGGGGGGGGTAGTTGCCTCCCCTCGCCCCCTGGATCCCCCACTGGTTGCTACAGACGTCTATGGTTGAAATAAAATACACACAGTAATCCGTGTGAGAGTATGAATGATAATTAATAACCGTTACCGAGGCTGACTTTCTTTTTAACTCATATGGATGACCAATTCTGGAATGTACCAGAACTAGTATGTACCAGCTGATGTGGCAAAAGAACAACCATTCGTTCATATTTTAATTGCAAAAAAGACTAACAGTTGCTAACGTCGACCAAAGTTGCTGAGCAAAAACTCCTTTTATGCCCTCCCACTAATGTTTCAGACTCTGTTCTTTCTCTCTCTTCTGTTCCAGAGAACTCGGCGATCCAGTTTTTTCTCTCTCCTGTTCTTCCCCTCCTTTCTTTGTTCTTCCCCCTCTTTGAATTAGCCCTCAATATGAGCGTAATTTGGATTTTTGCAATTTGGGTGGCTAATTTGGTGGGTTGGTAATCATGTTGGTGTGCTTTTTTCATAAAACCCAATACCCAGATGGAAATTGTAGACTACAAACAAAATCAAGATTTTAATTAACTGTCTCTCTCAATTGCCTTGGATTTCTGCTAGAACTTTATTGGAAAAGCTCAAATTGTTTTAACAAGTATGCATGTTGGAACTCTGCTCGAATTGAACTCTGCTGATAATTACTTTGACATACCCAGATCATATTTATGATTGAACTCTGCTCAGATTGATCGTTGCTTGTGTGCTTTTTTCATTAAACCCAATACCTAGATCATACTTGTTTTTGTAATTATACTTAATCATAACCCAGATGGAACTCTACTGGATATCATCAACGAATTTGATCAAGAAATCTGGGCATAGGCATATCAGAATTGAAAATGAGCAAGAGAGAGAGAAAATGGCACAGGGCAAAAAAGAAATTTTCTGTAGTCGCTGTAGCTTACGCCGTTGATGGTACACATCAAGTGCGGTACATTCAGGCCCCGTCCCACACGGAGATCCATATGTATTGTGTCTATATTTCACACAGATATCAGTATTTCAGAAAGGAAAAAAATCATCTTTAGTCCCTCAACTTTGACTCGTTCGACACTTTCGTCCCTGAACTTTGAAATATATCACTTTCGTCCCTGAACTTCAACACCGACTATCACTTTCGTCCCTAACCGGGAAAAAATGGTGCAAAACCTATGCCAAAATGTTCGCACGGATGAGAGGAGTAACTTTTATAACTGGGGCTAAGCTCGATTCGGCCTAGAATGGCTCGAATTTAGCCCAAAAGCCGGTGGTGGCCGAAACTTTAATTGTAAAATTCTTCGCCGTCCGGCGACGGTTTGAGGCTGGTTTAGTGGCGTTGAACTCGCTTCAAGGGCTTCAAAGCCCAGTATGTGGTGTCATTCGAATTGGCTGGAATCGGAGGTTTATTCGGTGAAAACTTCGGTCAGGGACGAAAGTGATAGTCTTTTTCAAAGTTCAGGGACTAAAGTGATATATTTTAAAGTTCATGGACGAAAGTGTCGAATGAGTCAAAGTTAAGGGACTAAAGGTGATTTTTTCCCTTTCAGAAATAAACATAATTTTTGTGTTTATTTTATTATTGTACTGTTTCAGGATATCATTATTGTGTGCCTTGTCAAACTAGGACTTAGAATAGGTTTATCCTTCCGGGATATGGATTGTATTTAGAATAGATTTCCTACATCAATACAGATTATATCTTGTATTCCTCTATATATAGAGGCCCTTATTCATTAATGAAATACATCCTATTCTCTGCTCATTCTCTCTATTATTTACGTTTCCCTTAAACACGTTATCAGCACGAGTTCTAGCCCTAGCTACAAAAATCCAAAACCCTAGAACCCTAACTCTGAGATTAAAAAGCCAAAGATATATAATTATATTCAGCACAGCCTTCTGCTACGCGCCTTAACCCTAGAACCAAAACCTTAGGCTCACCGCGTTGCTCCACCACCGGCTGCTGCAAAAACCAAGAATCTGCCTGTACAGAACAGCCAACTTTGGAAGCGATTTTCTCCCGTCTCAACCGTTGGATCAAGCCACAATTTGACAAAAGCTTCCTCCGTGTGTCTACTGCTACCAGGTCAAATTTCACGCAATTCAGACAGTTGGATCTTCGGATATTCAATTCCAAAGGACTGGTACTCAGGATCTGCGATTTTGCAAGAAAAGAAAACCAAGTAAGATTTTCTAAAAGTTCATGCTTTGATTTAATTTCCGCATTTTTTTTCTCTCGGGGATTTCAAAGCTTCTCTTCTTCTTCTTCATCCCGACCCCTCTTATGGCGTGGGACTTTATGAGATTTAATTGAATCATGGAGATTCATATATTATGCTATGATAAAGAAATTTCATGAGCATGAGCTTTAATGAATCGTGGGGATTCATAATATATGCTATGATAAAGTAATTTCATGAGCATCTAAGAAAATCTTTGTGATAAAGTAATTTCATGAAGGCATCGAATTTGACCAATTTTTGGTCATGGCTTATTCATTACTAGACTCACCTGCGTGGGTGTGATGTCTAGGTAAGAGATTAGAATCAGTGGTACTTAAGAGAGCCTCGCTCCACCGACATTCCTCTTTCTTATCTGGTCATGCCTGCGTGGAGCTATCGAACGGTTTAAGTTAAGGCCATATTCATCTTGGTCTTGTTCTAATCCGAAAAACCTTGGAAATTTTATTAGTGTTCGTGGATGTCTTTTTAGACTGCGAAACTAAAGTATCTTCTTGTTGTGATAAAGTAATTTCACAAGTGTTAAAAGTGATAAAGTAATTTCACAAAACCGTTGCTGAATATAATTCAGATATACTTCAACTATGGCTATGCTTCAATTTTGTAAGGCGACTCTTACAGAAGCAGCATTAATAGAGAAAACTCTCTTTACCTTCCCAGCTTCGGCACTTATATTGTACACACAATATCGATTAAAGTATATTGCCAAGCGACTTTCAATCAGCTTATCAATTTTCTGCAAGTAGCTGAAAAACATGACACGATCATGATGAACAACAATAATTAGGCCTGCCGGAACAAAGAGAGTTCCAAAAGTAACTTATGGCGAAAATGGCCAAAAGAGGACGAAACCCTAATGTTAAGGGTAATTCAAATGGACAATTCGGTTCATATAATCGTCCCAATAAGGAAGGAAATCGCAACAACGTTGCACAAAATCATGGGAACTATTGCACCACGTAAAAAGGGCAAGGAGGAAGAGGCATGGGCCATGGAGGCCATGCCAACGCCGGCAAAGTAAAGCATGGCAATAGAGTGCCAAAAAGCACCAAACCATCCTCCAAAGGCACAAGGTGCCAAACACGACAATGAAGCATATATTGATAATGAGCTATACTTCACTTTATGAGAAGCATTAGGGGAGTGACGGGCCTTATATCGCTTGCGGTATATGTAAGACATGAGCACCTCTAATGTCATCATTTTGTAGTGGAAGTTTCTCATAAGTTTCTATGTAGAAGATACTAGAGATGACACAGACGTCAATCTCACAATTGCATATTTTAAAGTCGACCAAAGTAACGAGAAGACTATGGAAGCTCCAGACTTCGAATAAATTGCAATTGTTTTATTTCCAAGTATATGTAAAGGCTACTACGCCTTAGTTTAAAATTGACTTTTGTCATAGTGATTTGTTTTGGATTAGATTTTCTGGACAAGATCTCGATGTAATCGTTGGCATATTATTAATAAATTTCGGAATTTTCTTCAAAGTATTGCAAGTATTTTCGAAATTTTATGTTGCCTAATGGCACCGTGCTCAATGTCACCGAAGCACTTTATGCTCCTCGAGCTAACCGAACTGTCCTAAGTTTTAAGGACATTTGTGCCAACGGTTATTATTTGGAAACGAATTGTAAGAATGGAAACAAATACTTATGTATTACTTCTAATGGTTGCGGAAGAAAGCGCATATTAGAAAAATTTATGTGTCGATCTAGTGGGTTATACTTAACCACTATTCGAATTATTGAATCCAATAATATTTTTAGAGATGATTTTTTGGATTCCGACACATATAGGCTTTGGCACGACCGTTTGGGACACCCAGGTCGTGATATGATAATCCGTATATTGAAAACCTCACACGGACATCCATTTTATCGAGCTAATAGAAGCAAGGATCAAAAATTGATCCAAGGAGAAGAAACTGGCGTTTCTGTCGTCTCGGCGACCGGTCGACAATGTCCCGGCGACCGGTCGACAACTCACAGAAGCAATTCTGAAACGTCCAGAAGCTCTGGCGACTGGTCGAGGCATTCTTGACGACCGGTCGACAAGTTCCAGAAGCTTTGGCGACCGGTCGAGAAATCTGGCGACCGGTCGAGAAATCTGGCGACCGGTCGCACGGCAGAGTCCGTTTTCCCTGATGTGAACCCTGGTTCAAATCTTAATCAGGATGCCTCCTATGCTTCTATCGCCTCTATGGCCAAAAGCTCATTTTGCAAAGCCTGATTCTTAGGCAAATTAGGATCGAGACCATCTTATGCTAAGGACACACAAAGAGACTACTTCATTCTTACATCGTACCCAAGGAGATATTTGTGGACACATCCAACCATACTGCGGACTTTTCAGATATTTTATGGTTTGGTGGATGCATCGACACGCTGGTCACATGTCGATTTATTGTTCACACGCAATGCTGCTTATACTAAACTTCTAGCACAGATTATACGCTTAAGGGCTCACCACCCATATCATCCTATTAAGTCAACTACGTCTTGACAATGCTAGAGAGTTTACATCATAGACAGTTGATGATTATTGCATGTTTATTGGGATTGATGTTGAGCATCCCGTACCCCATGTGTATACACAAAATGGTCTCGCAGAAGCCACCATTAATAGACTTCAAATGGTCACTTGGGCATTGGTTATGCGCACCAATCTCTCATTATCTGCTTGGGGTTATGCAATATTGCATGCAGCTCTACTTATTCGTTTCAGACCCACTACTAATCAACCGTTTTTTGCATACCAGATGGTAACTGGATATGAGCAGGATGTCTCACATTTACGCATATTTGATTGTACGGTTTATGTGCCAATTGCGCCCCCACAGCGCACTCAATTGGGTCCTCAGAGACGTTTAAGTATTTATGTTGGTAACGAATCTCCAACTATTGTCCGCTACTTGGAATCTTTGACAGGCGATCTCTTTACCGCTAGATTTGCGGATTGTCACTTTGATGAGACAGTCTTCCCATCGTTAGGGGGAGATAAGAACAAGAATGTTCAACAGGAACGACAGGAATTGTCGTGGTCTGTCCCCACTCTGTCTCATCTTGATCCCCAACTCGCACAATGTGATAGTAATGTGTGAAGTATACTCAATATTCAGAACGTAGTAGATTCGATGCCTGATGTGTTTTCTGATATTGATAAAGTGACGAGATCACATATACCAGCTGCAAACATGCCTGCAAGGTTGGAAATCCCCTAAAGAAAGAGGGGATATGGCGCCAATAATGGTGCCACAACCACACATAGTGGAGGTGTGGTTGAGGCCGTGGTTCCCTAAAGGAAGAGGGTGAGACCACTTGGTTCGATGGATACTCGCCAAAGGAAGGAAGCGAGTTTGGCACAGCCTAATCCATTCATCATCAATACCCGAAACCTGTCTCATGAGATTATCTCTGATTATAGTTATGTCCAACGAATCAATATTGGGGGACGCCTCAATGATTGAATCAATTTCAGAGAATACAAAAATCTCGATAAATGCATGCATGCTTGAGACGAAATTCTTGATGATGTATTGCTCAATAGACTATAGAGCATGATGACATCGAACCACGCTCTGTTGAAAAATGTCAACGTAGAGCATATTTGGCCTAAATGGAAAGAAGCAATCCCGATTGAACTAGATTCACTAACAAAGGAAAAAGGTATTTGGGTACGTAGTGCTAACGGCCCCAAGTGTAAAGCCTATTGGACATAAATGAGTCTTTGTTAGAAAGCGTAATGAGAAGAAAGAAGTCTTGAGATATAAGATTCGCCTCATGGCGCAAGGTTTCTCACAACGCTCTGGGGATTGACTACGAGGAGACATATTCTCCCGTAAATGATGTTATTACATCCTGCTACCTTGTCAGTTTGGTAGTTTCCACAAAAACTTGACATGCAGCTTATGAATGTGGTTATAACATATCTCTATGGGGATCTAGATTCAGAGATATAAATGAATGTGCCATATGTACTTCATTTACCCAAATCAAGTGGCTCTAGACCACAGAGCACGTTTGTAAGTTGAAACGTTCACTACGTGACTACTTGATTGGGAAGGGATATATAAATAATGATTTATGCCCATGCGTGTTCATAAAGAGAACAAGTTTCGGATTTACAACTATTATTGTCTATGTAGATGACATGAATTTAATTGGTACTCTCGAAGAACTGAGAGATACTGCTACATATTTGAAATCCGAATTCGAGATGAAAGATCTTGGGAAAACTCGGTTCTGTCTAGGCCTTGAGCTAGAGCACCGAGATAGTGGAATATTAATCCACCAATCGGCTTATGTCCACAAGATGTTAAGAAGATTTAACATGGATAAAGTACATCCAGTTAGCACTCCCATGATCGGTCGGACTCTAGATCCAAGAAGGATCCATTTCGTCCAAAGGATGATGACGAAGAATTATTAGGGGCCGAAGTGCCATATCTAAGTGCAATAGGCGCATTATTGTACTTAGCTCAATGCACTAGACCTGACATCTCTTTTGTTATGAACTTGTTAGCTAGATTTAGCTCTGCGCCCACGCAACGCCATTGGATTGGCATAAGGACAATATTTCAATACCTAAAGGGTACAATCGATTTGGGCTTATTTTATCCCTACAAAGAGAGACAAAAACATGGCAAACATATACTTGCTGCCGCCGGGCGACCGGTCGCTGAGCATGCGTCGACCGGTCGCGCGGATGCTGGTATCCCCTTTACCAAAAATTCATGTGATGTTTTGGTTAGTTATGTTGATGTCGGGTATCTCTCTGACCCGCACAAAGTTATAATCAGCAACAACAGACTCTCCTCAAGATTCAAGTGAATCAAGTTAGATCCGAGGAGAATGTGGCAGATTTATTTACTAAGTCTTTGCCTAAGTCCACATTTGAAAAACATGTTAAAAGCATTGGTGTGCTTAAGTTATCTGAGATCCCATGATTGTAGGAATCAGGGGGAGGTGCAGACATTAGGGGGAGTCTGGCACATACATGTCACTTTCAAATGTGAATGGTGCGTTGTACTCTTTTTCCCTTCGACCAAGGTTATTTTTCCCACTGGGTTTTTATTGTTACTTGACAAGGTTTTTAATGAGACCGTCACAAGGGGGAGTGTTTCAGGATATCATTATTGTGTGCCTTGTCAAACTAGGACTTAGAATAAGTTTATCCTTCCGGGATATGGATTGTATTTAGAATAGATTTCCTACATCAATACAGATTATATCTTGTATTCCTCTATATATAGAGGCCCTTATTCATTAATGAAATACATCATATTCTCTGCTCATTCTCTCTATTATTTACGTTTCCCTTAAACATGTACGTGTTTTTCAAGTTGGTCTTGTCTTGTCTCGCCAACTTTCTTTTCACTTTCACACAGATATCAATGTCTTTTGGAATAGATACACTGATTTCAGTAAGCAATTTCTTTCCATTTGTAATCTGATTTGAAAAACAATCTTCAGATTTGTTCTTCCTCTATCTTTTTTCTTTCTTTTAACTTGTCTTCCTCTACATCCAGATATTGTTTCCTCTTGCTCTAGGAGATGAAAGATCTTGAATTCATCTCTTTGTCATATTTTCTCTTGCTCTTCCGGTGATGGCTCTCATGGCGGAGTTCGTCAATCGTCATCGTCATCTCTCTCGAGGGTGTTGCTTAGGCCGCTGAACCTCCTTCTCCCAGCCTAACCTCCTCGGTTGCCTCCATCTCGCCGTCGTTCATCTCTGCTTGCATATCCGCCGCCACTGCTCTCGTCTTCGGATATGCTCTCAGGGTTTGAGCTCGTTGGCTCGCTCTATGTGGCTGTTTATGGGGTGGTGTAGAGGGGTTTGGTTTACTGATTGGTTTTTTTAATTAGTAGCATTTGATTTTAGTAGTTGTGATGGTTGGATCTATAGGAATTTGAGCGATGTATAAGTTTATGGGTGCATAGACTATAAAAATGTACTTGGTTTAATTATTATGGCTCTATGTGGATTTTGATTGTTACTATGAGTAAATAATTTATTCATTTTAATCGATTGTTGTTTCTCTTCTAACTTTCATGAGTTGCTTCTGAGAAATGGTTTGTGCCTTTTGATATCAAATCTTATCATCCCATCCATATTTGCTAATTTCATTCTCACTTCTTATGGATCTGTAATTGGAACTGGTAATTCCAGAATTCCACAGCCATTTCCGTGATAGAAAAAAGAAGAAAGAAAAAGCTGCGTATTTAAGTTGATTTTAATTATTTAATTTGACAAAAAAAGTGACATTTTTTGCAATTATAATTTTCTCATATATATAAAGTTTCACGTTGAGTGTACAAAAACTAGTAATAAATATCATTTTAAAATTAATCTCGACTCACACGGATTGACAAGTTTGAATATTATAATCATTTAATTCTACAAGTTGAGTTACGATGGGACCCAGCATAAATTTTCACACGGACTTCAAAAATCGTGTGAGATAGCTATCCCAGCCCCCTCTAAAGCACAGAGAAAAGCAATTCGTGCTTGCACTGTAGCCGATGCCTTTTACATACGGATATCCGTGTGAGTAAGACTTATTTCACACTAATTAATGTAATGTCAGTGTGGAATAGTTGTTTTTCTAGTAGTGTAAGGTTGGGTCGTCTCCAAAAAGAGAGAGAGAGAGAGGACTCACGCTTTCTCAAATGTAGGGTATTAGTTTCTATTAATTAATAGGGATTATATCACCTTTAGTCCTTGAATTTTGACTCGTTCGACACTTTTGTCCCTGAACTTTGAAATATATTACTTTCGTCCCTGAACTTCAACACCGACTATCACTTTCGTCCCTGACCGGAAAAAAATGGTGTAAAACCTATGCCAAAATGTTCGCACGGATGAGAGAAGTAACTTTTATAACTGGGGCTAAGCTCAATTCGGCCTACAATGGCTCGAATTTAGCTCGAAAGCCGGTGGTGGCCGAAACTTTAATTGTAAAATTCTCCGCCGTCCGGCGACGGTTTGAGGCGAGGTTGGTGGCGTTGAACTCGCCTCAAGGAGGGCTTCAAAGCCCAGTATGTGGTGTCGTTCGAATTGGCCGAAATCGGAGGTTTATTCGGTGAAAACTTCGGTCAGGGACGAAAGTGATAGTTTTTTTCAAAGTTCAGGGACTAAAGTGATATATTTCAAAGTTCAGGGACGAAAGTGTCGAATGAGTCAAAGTTCAGGGACTAAAGGTGATTTTTTCCCTAATTAATATGAGGCTCAAATCACGAATGATCCATATGGTGTGATTCATTAGTGATTTGAAGACGACATTACTAACTTGGAAACGACATTATTAAGTTGTCAATATCAATTAACTAGTTATTAATGACGTCGTCTCCAATGTGAGGTTTTGGTATTAAAATAACAAGCTAGTGTGAGCTTCAATTACGAACTTGTTAATCAATCCCCTCCATTATTTGTTGACTTTCAATTTCATTTGGTAATTTCAACAGCTTTTTCTTTTTTCCCTTATTTCTTCAAGTAATCCATACCCTTCTCAAAGTAATTGATAAGACTGTATACCTTTCTCGGCCTTTTAGCTAAGATCAAGTAATTGATAAGACTGCAGTGTCGACTATGTACATTTTGGTCAAGTCATACGTGATTGATCATGATACGTAGCTTATTTGAATCCAAGGGCACCACCTTAATATATCAAACTTGACTTCATTTACATAACCAGCCGGATCATAATATGATCGTTCATATTGGTGATCGAATTCACACACAATTGGATTTGCAGTAGGAGATATAAGATATATTCTTCTTTGTTATCAGTTCTTAGTTACCAATATAATTAGGCCATCTTTGACTAGAATCATCCAAGTCTAGTTAGTTAGCTAGGAGCGGGCTACTAATCAAGATAAGTAAGCACCTCCACCAGGAAGTGCCAAACTTATCATTCATGCATTTCGTTCACCATCAAGAATTTTCCTAGATCATCTTGCAAGTCAAAACGTGCTCATCCTATTTCAGAGGGGCATATTTAGTTAATATGTGTTTGTCTTGACTTTAAGCAGCTAGCACGATTAGCCCCAATTACTTCCATTGTGCGTCCACACCATCATCACTACCATAAGAGACTATTCCGATCAATAAATATTATAAATCTGGGTATTCGATCATCCCAGTTCTAGCTCATATCTGTAGGAATGGCCAGCAATAGAGCAAGTATCCTATGTCTTCTTCTTGCCTACGGTATGCTCCGATATTTTTTAAAAGAAAAAAAAATCGTGTCGTATAAGTATGCTTTCTCTATTGTAGTTTCTATGCTGGTATTGTGCTCGAGATCGTTTCAGCTTGCCTGTACGATGATGTAGATTTCTGTTTACTTCTGTTTTTTTTTTATGGGTTTTACACTCTCGTGATCTACAAAAATTAGAAATGATAGTTAAATATTGGAAGCTCAAAACAGAATAGTTTTAGACATATATATATATATATATATATATATATATATATATATATATATATATTATTAAGCACCATAGAGTATAGAGAATCCGGACTCAAACTCTACAATCCTTTGACCTTTACTAACGATGATCGATTTCTTCATCTTTGTTGATAAAATCAGTTATATTCTCAATGGTGGTTACTGAAGAAAATGTGATAGGAGCCAAGGCTTGTCCTCTATATTGCTTGGACGTAGAGTACATGACTTGCAAGTCTTCAGGAGAGGAGAAGCTTAGTCCAAAGTGCAACTGCTGCTTAGCTCCAAAACAGTGCACCCTCCACCTTGCCGACGGGACATCAGTCGATTGCAACTGATCGGCGCAATCCATGTTGTCTTGTCCATGCTCGATCCAATAAGTTTCTTGTTAATTGATCAAGTTATAATAAAAGGGATAAGAGTCATATATATAAAATAGAACAAACTAAGACTAAGACATACTACTGTTCTATCGATCTTCAAGTTTCTAAAGCTAAATATGTTAATTACTTGTATATATATGCTAAATAAGTTGTATGTTAGTGTCCAAAAAAAAAAGGTTGTATGTTGTATGCTCAGCTGTATTGTTGCTTTTACTAATAATGAAATGGCTCAACACTTCTCTCATAGAGAGATTGTTAGGCACCGTTGCTTCCGACGTCTTTCAACTATGGACACCAGTTGGGATGAGTGAGGAAGATTTTTCACGCAAGTACGATGAATTTATACACAAATTTGAAGATGAATTTGTACTTGCTAGAGAGTTGTTCTGCCAGGTTCTTTATAAGGAAAAAACTGTTTTAGTTCTGGCTGATTCACGGGAAGCAACAAATGTAGTCCGGCGTCTAGTGGATGAATGCCTTATGGGGAATGAACCTTTTGATGATGCCCATGTTCGTCTCTTGCTAGATGATTTTAAAAGGTTGGCCAAACAAGCATAATACCGAGGACTGAATGGGATGAAGATTAGACAAATTAATGATTAAGTTTAAGTGATATATATGCCACTCCACAGGCATATTTACACTTAAAAATCCATGTAGAGGGTCTTAACATTTTCCATTTGAGTTTTTTAGCTGTGCAGTCTTTAGTTGTGTAATGCATTATGAGGGTATCCAAATTGCTTATTATAACCTTTTGTCATTATTTTGTAGGAAAAGATGCATAAACCTTTTATCATTATTTTGTAGGAAAATATCGCAAAATATAAGCGACAAAGGATTAGAGTGAGAATGGCAGAAGAGGCACTTGATCAAAATATCTCACCGGAATTGATGACGGTGGTGCCTGTGCAATCCGAATTAAAAATCATGGAAGAAGAGCTTGGAAGGAAGGGAAGGCAGATTAAGGGATTATGAGCTTATCCTCTCATGGAGCCTAAACTATCTGTTAATAGTGCATCACATGCTTATCTTAATCGGTTGAGTGAGCTTGAATCCCAAGTCCTCGTATGACAGCAAACTATGAAACACTGAAAGCAGAAAATAAAAAAATTGAAATCTGAAGGTTCAAGCAGATCAATACACGTTTGAAGCTCACTGACATCTATAAATAGGTGGGGTGAGGATAAAAATTGTCGTTTCTTCTTAACAAAAAAAAAAAGAGAAGGGGTTTAACCAGATCAGTTAGATCAAGGGGTTCAAACAGTTCAATTAGAGAGGGGGGTTCAAGCAAGTCAGTTGCGTGAAAGAACTTGGGTGTAGTGCTCAATACATGTTGAGACTTATTTTTATTTGGCACATATATGCTGTACTCTCTTTATGTTGGCTCATCTTTCTTTTGGAGTTTTGGAACAAATATAAGTAGTTTTTAAGGAATGATGTTAATGGTTCTTGTTTATCAATTTTTTGGTATGTTAACAAGAAAGATGTACTATGAAATGGTGAAACTTATGAAACAAAACATGACTGCACATGATAATAATTGTTGCTTTTCATCTTTACTTTAGCTAATGATAGCAAAATTCCATACCTGTTTCAGCAACACAAATCTTCAAGGACTAAGATATCAGATAACTATGCATGTGTGCATTAAAACTTAATTTCTTGAAAGGAGCTTGTCAAATATTTGATATTCTGGATAGTGGTAGCAGCACACTAAGGAGGAGAAGCAACCATCCATTTATGGAGTCAATAAGGAGCTTGGCATCTCCATCTAGGATAATTTTTGGAACCCTGATTTATTTTTTTCTTTTTTTGACAATGGGAACCCTGATTAGCTTTTTACCATGTATATTTTAGGTTGTTTGTGTTTGTTTTCAATTGTGAAAACCACTTCTACTTGTTGGAATTCATTGTATGATTGCTGTTGAGTGAATTGCTCTTTTTTATATTGTATAATCTTAAGTTATGATTACGTACAATGTCCAAGATCATAACTAGTGAGGGAGCAGCACGCAATAATGTCCAGCAAGAGTTTAAAGAGCCATACATAACATGAATCAATACAGGAAAAATGATTTGAATTTGTTGTATGACCATTGGAAGCTACATTTGAACTCCATAATAAAATTGTTATCATGATTGGATGAGCACAAAAAGGAATAGTGTTTTTAGGAGTCCTGCAGATCGTTATGCTAATCACTCATCGTTTTTTGCCTTCAGACATATGAAAGAGGAACTTACAACTCTTTAGGATGTGGTGACTAATTTGAAACAATTGATTCAAAGCTTGTCGCCTAATAGCTCAGATCATTCTGAATGTGTAAGGAAATCACCTTCTACGTACAATAAGGTAGAAGGTTGCTCAATTTTCATCTGGCAGTGTTGACTTGGTTGGACATATTTTCAGGATTTTTAAAGTTTGATCGATTTATGTAGTGACCTGCTCACAGTTTATTTTACATTAAGTTCATCGGATTTTTATACGTTTGTATCTTGGTAATGGTTTTTCTTTTATTGACAAACTTCAGTGTGGTCATTATATGTTTTTCTTTTGTTGTGGACTTGTGGTCAGTGTGGTCAGAGTTTTTTTTTATATGTTTTTTTTTTGTTGTGCCCTTAAGGGTGGTCATTATGTAACTTTGCCGCATAAGACATATATGTGGGGATTATATACAAAAAATCCTTTTCTCTTATCTCAAAATAATGAAGTTATTAATGCCAAGTCCTTCCATATTAGCACTTTATGTTTGGATTATGCTAATCACCAAAGGATATATAGCCCTCGATTAGTGTGGCTTGCAATCGACTAGGCAACAACACATCACCAGGTTGAAGATAACATTTGTTGCAGGTCAAAGAGCATGACTCCAACTTTTGAATTGGGTAATCTACACTAACAGCAGAATCAGTACAAGCATCCAGGACTAAAGGATGCAGCAATCCAAATGCAGACAGCAACCAAACAATGAGAAAGTAAAACACTCTGAGACATGATAAATTATGACTGAAAAGAACAATCGTATTTAGCCACATAAATTTCCATCAATAAAACATAAGCATCTGATTAGATTAAAGAAAAAACAAGATGGCCACCAAATGCTGACAAAATTGTCTCTAAATTGTAATGTTTTAGTAGCACAACAGATAAAACTTCATAATTGAAACTTAAGATCTTGGCTTTTCCTTCTTCTCCTTGAAGAGGGCCAAAAGTGACACGCCTGAAACCTTCACAACCTTGAACCGAACTCCAGGAATATCACCAACAGCATGCCCTTTACGACCGAATCCAGCAATAAGCACCTCATCCTGCAATTGGCCACAGTAATCAGTACAGCCAAAGCAAATAGCTAAACCACTTGGCTATATTTAAAGATGAAAGCCTAACACTGGTAAACTTTTTCAACACTTTTACTCACATTCTCTTCAATGTAGTTCAGGCAACCATCATTTGGCACAAATGCAGCAATCTTCTTTCCATTTTTAATAAGCTGAACACGAGCACACTTTCTAATAGCAGAGTTAGGCTGCTTAGCTTCAATACCACTGAACAAAGTACCATACACAGTTGGTTAGAACCTACTGTTGAAGTATACCTCAAAGGAACGTAAACATTTTAAAATGAAAATTGAAAAAAAAAAAAGTAATTTTGCTTACATTTTCTCAAGAACAATGCCTTTTGCATGGGAAGATCCAGCAAATGGCTTCTTCCACTCATTTCCAAGATGTGACTTCTTGTATGACTTGTCAGCCCACCTTTGCCTTCTACGGTGGTTCTTCAGCTTGCGGGCAGCTCCCATACCACGTGTTTTCCTGTGAAAATTTGTTAGCCAGGCTAAGTCAATTATTTATAGCAGGACTTAGAATATATAGTGATAAAGTTTTATTAGGTCATTGTAGTGACGCATACAGTGGTTATAATAAACTTGAACAAACAGTTAACACATCCAATTAGCGCAAGACACAGCTAACGTATATTTATACTTCTTATCATTATACACGCAAAAGATGATGATAGGCAGGCAATCAAAATACACAAGTTTCCATTTGGTTTTTGTAATTGCACAGCATTTTTTTGAACTCAATTTACTATGAAATGCATTTAAGCATACACATGTTTCAACTTTAATCCAAAAAGTTATAATATCATCAATTCAACAACAGGTTACAAAAAAAAACTGCAACTTTTTCTTGTACTTGAGAAAACATTTCCACAATACAAAAAACTCAGGAATCAAAAACCATTCGTTGCAGACAAGCATCACATAAATGACATACTCCAGCTCCATAACATATCCCAGGACTATATTCCAACAAAACAAACAAACCATATGAACCATTGCAATCTAGCCGCATCCTGAAAATAACGAGCGGCCAATATTTATTAAATTGCTTTCCTTCCAAATCAGTGATCTTACAGAACCATAACGGCATTCAGCAATACACCCATTTGGTACTCAGATCCATAAACTTGTATTCGACAAACATGGAAGCAAAAGCTTCAGCTTAGCAGAAAAAAAAAAATTTGTTCCAGTAGCGAAGGTATTTCTCTTCACCAACAATTTTATTAAAGTAACTGTACTGAGATTAAGTAGAATCTATACATAAAATACTTTCGGAGACAAAGAGTGGAAATTGAAATAAAGGAGGCGGAGATTTACCCCATGATGACGGAACGAGAAGAGACTCGGCGAACGACTGAAACAGAGAGCTTCGGAGCCGCAAGAGTAAGAACAGCTTCGACAATGAAGAAAAACCCTAGTGCACATTAGTTATATTCTACACTTAAATATAGGTCTTCCTTTTGGGCTTTGAGATAAATATAATGGCCATTTTCTGGGCCAACGTAGGGGGCTGGCTACCCGACTATCCATGTCCGCCCACTATCACGGAATATGGAGTTTTATGGAAGTGAAATTGTCAAATAACTCGCACCCATTTCGTCTTTTCATATTTTTTTTATTTATTGAATTTCCAATTCTACCCTATAAGCACATTCATTTTTTTTTTTTGGGTTTTTTTGATAAGGCCTTTTTTTTTTTTGGTTACATTCACTTCTTTTATACTGTTATGAGTATTCCTTCTCTTAATTTCAGCTTTTTGTAACATTTTTTTTTCTTTTGGGTTTGCAGCATTAATCCCGTCGGTTTAGTATTCAATAAATGCAAAACCAAAGCACAAACCTAGGTTGGACCTGAAAAACAGATCAGGCACGAAAAAAGAACAATTACAACGAAAAACCACGTTTTCAAACATGCTTAGAGGATGGGAGGAAAAAGAATAAACTAACAATACAAGGGCATCAACAATACAAGGAAGCTACAAGCAAGTTTGAGGATGTCTTGAACAACTGTTTTGATTCTCCAGGGAAGTTATGTTAACAATTGCTGACATTTCTTATTTTTCTAATTTGGGAGCTCAAATTCTAACAGTTTTTCGTCCATTTTTCTCTTCTTCGATCTATATGAAGTGAGGTCTTGAATGATTTTTTTACCAAATTTATAAAATGGTTGAAATATGACTTTTTAGCGGGTGAAAAAAGACTTAAATTTTATAAAGAATTCACTTAAATTTTAGACGTCTTTCGCTCAAAACAAAATTCTCCAAATATATCATTTTTAAAACTTTTCCCCCTAACTTTCATCACATTACTCTGATATTATGCTATTTAACCAATGGTTTTGTTCTAGACTGTTTGATGGATATATATATATATATATATATATATATATATATATATATATATATATCTATACTATTATAATGAGAACACCTATTGTCAATCAAAACAGAATTTTTTTACCAAAACAACCCTAAAGTATTAAATAACCTTGAATAAAAGTCAACTGTTAGGGACAAAAAAGTAAAAAACAAAACAATTAATAAAAGAATTAAAAATAAAAAAACTACCCACTACTTTTCAAAAAAAAAAAAACTGTTTCTCAATGAAAAAACTGTCACACATGCAGAGCATGTGTCCATAATGCTAGTATATATATATATATATAGATTATAGAAAACGTGACTTTAATTGACTGCACAATGTGTGAGGTGCTTTTCTCTTATTTCTTTGTCGTTCGTGTTACTTCTTGAACCAAGATCCCATGACCAAACCAGAAAGCTAAAACATCCTCTCTCTTTTTTTCCTTCAATCCTTTCCTTCAATCCTCTCTCTATTAATAATTTTTTGATGTGGGATTCACTTGTATTTTGATTCATTTTGTATTAATAAAATAACGCAAATGAAATCATGTATTATATTCATTTATTTTATTCTCATATTCATTCCAAAATTAGTGGTGGGGGCACAGCTTAGAAAACATCCCAATATATTATGCTCATAATCTTGATGATCAGAAGCGACCAACTAGATCCATGTACGAAATTGTAGTGGTGGTTATTTCTGTCAAAGATACTCACATACATGGTCATTTCTGACAAAAAAAACTTACAGATCAAAGTCACAACAAGGGTCATCTTATAATTGAAGTTCATATATATTTAGGGCATTGGACAAGGTTCAAAGTATAGCTAGCTTTGTGATTTTCTTTCCTTGATCGAACTCTTTTATCTTTCTCCTCTTTGTTCTGGTGTTAGTCCTCCTTTTCCACAGTTGGGGCAACCCTTCATCCCAAATCCTTGGCAATCGAAACACCTAAATCCACGCCATGCATGACCAAAATATCATTAATTTGTTCATAGTTCTTATGACACACACACACATATATATATAAAGAGTAAGAAAATAATTCAACTTACTTCCAACGCTCAAAAATATTTCCATTTTTCTTATTCCTTCCTGTTCCCTGAAAAGAGAATGAAACAAACAACACTCATCCATTTGATTCCGAAAAGTACCTAAAGAGGGGAGGGAGAAGTTGGCTAGCTAGCTAAAGTACTTCATCAAGTTATTGACAGACAATGAAACTCACCGAAATATATAGTCTTTTTTATAAGCGAACCAAATTAGTAACTTTAATTTTCGATCTATATGTACATATATATACAAGGTGAAAGTGAAATGAAATTGTGAAAGCATGCAATTATATATATATGTACCTTGCAGCCCTGACAGTCAATTGCACCTTTGCCTTGGCAGGTTTCACACCTTTTCAAGATCTACATGCGAAAAAAAATAAGTACGAAAACAGTGTTCCATTATATAAATGATCGATATATTGGACTATACATAACATGCAAATATGTAATGAACAAGAGCATATGCATATATATACCGAGTTGAGTGAAAATCCACCACCAGATTTGGCAGCAAAAACTGGAGATGCTCTTCGAATTCGCCTCTGCTCTATGGTTGTTTTTATTAGTACGGACGACGGAGTAGGCTGAGTTGGTAAAGGATGAGGTGGAGGAGGAGGAGTCAAACAGTTTTGAGAGTAGATGAAGAGTTTAGTCATCATCATCTTTTCAAATTAGAATTAGAATTTGGAGATGGCTCGCCGAAGGCCGGTTTTGATGAATAAGAATGAGTGAACTATACAAACCAGCTGAATAGGACTGAGTGGATAATCCTTACAACACAAATATAGACCATTCAAATAATTACAAGTTGCATGGTATTTTAGGGTTTTTTTGGTCTTTTATGGCCTGATCGAGCCTACTTCAAGTACTGTACACATTATCATTCCTTTACCCATCCACCATGCACCTACATCAAGTACTTTCGAGCGAGTTAACTAGCTAGTTTCAAAATGTAGAACTAACCACCTACTTGGGATTAGCCCCTCATGATTCGATCACATCGTCCATTTTCAGTTAGGTTTCATTCCAAAAATTGTCTTCGTAAAAAATAAAAATAAAAATCCTAAATCGGAAATGGTTTAGTCATTTGATCACCTTTACGACCATCTCACGTGTGAGGATTTTATCCCAATATTAAAATCATTGATCTATGATTTTTTTTCTTTCTAAAATGTATTACTTGGTAGTTGGTACGTGACAAGTGCCATTCACTTATATATTTGCTAAGCAAATAGAGTGCAATTGGGATTTGGGAGTAGAAATTGTAGAATCATGACCTTTGTCCGTGAATAAATGTTTCTCTTGCCATAAATATGTTTCCGGTACCTTTTTTTTTAGGAAAAATAATACTTTTAGTCCTTGAACTTTAACTCGTTCGACACTTTCGTCCCTGAACTTTGAAATATATCACTTTAGTCCCTGAACTTTGAAAAAAAACTATCACTTTCGTCCCTGACTGAAGTTTTTACCAAATAAACCTCCGATTCCGGCCAATTCGAACGACAACACATACTGGGCTTTGAAGCCCTCCTTGAGGCGAGTTCAACGCCACCAACCTCACCTCAAACCGTCGCCGGACGGCGGAGAATTTTACAATTAAAGTTTCGGCCACCACCGGCTTTCGGGCTAAATTCGAGCCATTCTAGGCCGAATCAAGCTTAGCCCCAGTTATAAAAGTTACTCCTCTCATCCGTGCGAACATTTTGGCATAGGTTTTGCACCATTTTTTTCCGGTCAGGGACGAAAGTGATATATTTCAAAGTTTAGGGACGAAAGTGTCGAACGAGTCAAAGTTGAGGAACTAAAGGTGATTTTTTCCCTTTTTTTTAATGGAAAGATGACAATTTTATTAATTGGAGTGAAATTACACATCATGACCCACTTATCTGGGCACACAGAAAAACTCACAGTCTAAGCAATTTCACATATTCTCTAACTGCAACCATTCAGTATTACGGGGCCCTGAGAGCTACATTAAAAAGCATTGAACTCAAAATCTCCAGTTCAACTGTTAGTCCTTCATTCCGAAGAGACTAACTAGCTAGCCTTCTTCTTTCTTCCATCCTTTGCCAAACTATCCTTCTTTTCCTCTTTACACTTGCTTTTTTTGGCTCTCGGGGGCCTATCACATCATTTACCACTAGTAGGGACTGTAGGGTGTCCAATAGTTGCTTGAGACCAAAATCAATATTTAGATCAGGTTCAAGAACTACGTTATGCCTTGTATTTAATTTTTGTGGAGCATGCCAAAAAGAAAAAGAAGTCTTGCATGTGCTTATTAGGATCTTGATAACCCATTAGGCATGCACATGAACTTTTCAAAAAAATTCTAGAATCTTTGCTCCATAGCTAATTAGAATCTCTTAACGTAGTAGGTATTCAAGTGCACAAACAAAGGGAGAGACATTCTTATAGGTTTCACAAATTAAAAGTAAAAGTAAAAGTTAAAAAAAAAAAAAGCAAACAACTTATCCCGATGAAATATTTGTTGGTAAAGGTCGTTTCACTATTTTTTATTTAATTTTTTTGTAAACAAATTTATATCTTTAGGGAGTTTAGTTAGATCCTCTTTGGTTTCTAAATAAGATTCAAGAACTACGTTAGGCATCGTATTTAATTTTTGTGGAGCATGCCAAAAAGGAAAAAAAGGCTTTTGCTTATCAGTATCTTGATAACCCATTAGGCATGCACATTAATTTTTATTAAAATGACACATTTGGAATTTTTCTAGAATCGTTGTCCCGGAGCTAATTAGGATCTCTTAATGCATTAGGTATTCAAGTGCACAAATGAAGGGATACATTCTTATAGGTTTCACAAAGTGAAAGGGAAAAAAATATACTAAATGACTATAGAAAGCCTTACAACATTTTAGTTGACTATAAAGTCTTATATATTTTTTTGTTGACACTATAGGATTTATTTTGACTATAAAGGTTATATGGGTCGCGAACCGGGTTGCGCGCGGGTCGACTGGTCATGACCCGGGTCGGACTTATTTTTGTAGTAGAAGTTCATTCAAATGTATAGTGGCAACCTTTTTGAATTGGAAATGTGTAGTGTAAACTATTTCAATTCTGTAATGGAAGCTCATTTAACTGTGTAGTGGCAATCTTTTTTAATTGAAAATGTGTAGTGGCAACCTTTTTAATTGGAAATGTGTAGTGGAAATCCTTTCAGTTGTGTAGTAGCAGACTCTTTGAATTGAGAATATGTAGTGGAAGCTCTTTCAATTTTGTAATAGCAACCTCTTTGAATTGAAAATATGTAGTAGAAGTTATTTTCAGTTATGTACTGGAAACTCTTTCAATTGTATAGTGATAGCTTATTTGAATTAAAAATGTGAAGTGAAAGCTCTTAAAATTTTGTAGTGGCAGCCTCTTTGAATGAGGAATGTGTAGTGGAAGCTATTTCAGTTGCGTAGTGGAAGCTATTTCAATTGTGTAGTGGAAGCTATTTCAATTGTGTAGTGGAACCTATTTCAATTTTATGGTGGAAGCTCTTTCAATTTTATGGTAGAAGCTCTTTCAATTTTGTGGTAGAAGCTGCTTTGAATTGGGAATATGTAGTGGAAACACTTTGAATTGCAAATATGTAGTAGAAACTCATTCAATTGTATAGTGAAGGTCGTTTCAACTTTGTAGTTAAAGTATTTTCAACTATGTAGTGAAACTTGTTTCAATTTTGTAGTGAAAATTCTTTTAATTTTGTAGTGGAAGCTTTTTTGAATTGTGAATATGTAGTGAAAGCTCTATCAATTTTGTAGTAGCAACCTCTTTGAATTGAAAATGTGTGGTCGAAAAAAAAAAAAAAAAAAACCCGACCCGCGGGTCTCAAATCTAGTTGCGAACCGGGTCGCGAGCTGGGTCATGGGTATTTTACTTTTTTAAGGATGTTTGGGCATTTATTGTCAACTTGTGAAATTATTAAACTCTATAGTCAATTATAATGTTGTCTAGGCTTTGTATGTCACGGACTAAAAAAAATAGCAAACAAGCTCTCCCGACGAAATATTCGTCGGTAAAAGTCGCCTCACTATTTTTTTTTATTTAAGTGAGAAGCAAAGTGAATGCATGGGCCGAGAAGGAGACTAACTGCCTTATTAGGGAGTTTAATTTGTTAGATTCTCTTTGGTTTCTAAATTTGATTCAAGATCAACTACGCTATGCATTGTATTTAATTTTTGTGGAGCATGTAAAAGGAAAAAAGGCTTGCGCTTTCTAGAATCTTGATAAACCATTAGTCCATTAGGCATGCACATGAATTTTTATTAAAATGATACAGTCGAAATTTTTCTAGAATCTTTGCCCCGGATCTAATTAGAATCTCTTAATGCATTAGGTATTCAAGTACACAAACGAAGGGAGACATATTTTTATAGGTTTCAAAGAGTAATAGTTAAAAAAATAGCAAACGACTTATCCCGACGATATATTCGTCGGTAAAGCTCTCTTCACTATTTTTTTATTTAATTGTATTGTAAACAAATTTATTTCTTTAGGGAGTTTTGTTAGATCCTCTTCAGTTTCTAAATGAGATTCATGAATTAGGTTATGCATCGTATTTAATTTTTGTGGAGCATTCCAAAAAATAAAAAAAAGGCTTGTGCTCATTAGGATCTTGATAACCCATTAGCCATGCACATGAATTTTTATTAAAATTACACATTCGGAATTTTTCTAGAATTCTCCGAAACTAATTAGGATCTCTTAACGCTTTAGATATTCAAGTGCACAACCAAAAGGAGATATTCTTGTAGCTAGGTTTCACAAAGTAAAGTAAAAAATATAGCAAACAACCTCTCCCGATGACATAGCCATCGGTAAAGGACGCTTCACTATTTTTTTATTTAATTCTTTTGAAAAAAAATTATTTGCTTAGGAAGTTTTGCTAGATCCTCTTCAGTTTCTAAATGAGATTCAAGAACTACGTTATGCATCGTATTTAACGTGAGACACACTTTAAATGAAGATGGCCAGCAGCTCCTTGTGTCGCTCAAGTGGTTGCAAGCTCCTCCTCTTAATCTCTTTGTTCCTCCTAGCTTCTTTTTGTCCAAAGCCTCCAAATCTTGGTGTTCTTGATAGAATCCAAGATGATGTGAAGTAGAAGTGATGGAATGGTGAGGAAAAGTGTTTGGGGATATAAAGGAGGTGTGTAGAGGAAGTTTGGTGAAGGAAAGAAGTGGACTTGAGGTGTGGAAGTGAAAGAAAGTGGAGGAGAGAGGTGGACGGCTGGCCCGACGGCTTGGGTACATAGTGAGTGAAAATGGGAGGTTTTGGGAGAGAAGAAAGGGAAATGGAGAGAACTGAGAGTGAGTGAGCCTAGGGTTATAAGTTGTTAGCTGAAAATGGAGTGTTTTAGGAATATATATGATGAGGAGAAGATAATGAAGGGCTTAGATGAAAGGGGAAAGATCCTAAGGCTAATAAGTGAGATTTTAGGAAAAGGAAATGACCAAAAGGGCTAGGGTAGGTGGAATGATGAAGAAGAGAGAAATGATATATTGGTAATATATTATGGATAAGGAAAATCAGATTTGGGAGGTGAGGAGACACAAATGTGGGTGAATTTAAGCTAGGAGACAAATGGGTTGGAAGTATCACCAAGGGAGGTTTCCTAGCTGAATTGGGAAGCTTCATGAAGGGATCACAACTTGATATTTTCAAGTCTTTCTCGGGTTTGACCTCATGTGGGCCCAGTTTGACTTCGGTTTACTTTCCGGGGCCGAAAGTTGACTTTGTGGATTCTAGGCCAAATCTCCGAAATAATTGTGTGCTCCACATTTGATGCTTCACTCGTGTGATCTTGATGTCCAAAAGCCATGGTTGACTATTTGTCATTTTCTCGAAAATGTTCCAAATTACTTCACCTCACTCCTAGACTCTAAACATTATGCATTTAGGACAAGGAATTGAGACTTAACCTGTAATTGAAGTGACATCATTTGTGTCTTGAAACATCAATGCATGTATAGGAGGCTAATGATGGACAACCTAAGCCCTAACTCTCATCCATTTAATCACCAACTTAATTGAGAAATAATTATGGTGATCTGAGATTAATAGTTGTTAGTGCGGCTTTTGTTCGCTTTAGTCATGTTGACTTCGTTATTGATGCAATCATGTTGAAATTAGCATATTTGCTAGTAGTCTTTGTTGATTCTTTGATGTAATATTGATGTTCATCTAATGAAATTTGTTCTTTTGATAAAAAATAAAAAAAAGATATTGTTGGAGTAAGTTTTCAAAAGTAGTTAGCTAAAACAACTTTTTATGTATATTTGGAACAAAATAAGAAAATTTTAGATAATGTTGCTAGAGTTGCTCTTATACTCTTCTTATAGTTCTTGCTGATTTATACTACTTTAAATAGATATATAGGAAAACTATTCATTTTTTTTTCATGAAGATATAGTTGTACACATTCTAGCTTAGCATAATTACAAAAACAAAATAGGGAAAGATGAAAGCTAGGGCTGCCACTCGGTCGGATCGGTTCGGTTTTAGGCCTTACCAATCCAAAACCAAAAATATTTCGGATTGAAAATTGTCGTCCAATCCAAAACCAAAATATTTCGGTTTCGGTTTTTTCGGTTATGTTTCGGATAAGTTCGGTTTTCGGGTTTTCGGTAAACCAATTATTTTTGGTAATTCTCGGAAACTTTCGGTAGTTTTCAAATATTTTCGGTAAAATGTCCAAAAAGAAAAAAAAACCTTAAAATTACATATTACAAATTTAACAATGAAACTAAACATACAAAGACAAAATCACAAAACCATGAAAGGTTTACAAATTTAAAATTTCACAAGAAAATGATAAGCATTATAAATTTAAACAATGAAATAAACATGACAAAAATATCACAGAAAGTAAATATTAAAACATTACAATAATCCAAATGAAGGTTTGCAGTCAACAGGTCTTCTTGCCATAGTTGCCAGGTCATAACGCACAAAGTTTACTAATCATGTAAAAAGATTCCCCAAGATCCCCCTATCTTGATTCCAGCACTATTGTGTGGCTCTACGTTAGCTCCTTGACGTTATTGCTGCTCTCGACGAACACTTGTATCCTCGTCACAAGTTCCTATGAGAATATACAAACTATTTAATACACTTCTACTCTTATAACAAAGCTAGACCTTTAAGACTTAATTTTAAGACCTAGAAACCTTAGTCACAAATCCTACACTATGGTACAGCTATAAGAAAAAGATACGTAAAATCATAAGCCATTTGGAGCTGACACAAAATGCACAAGTGATAATAAAGTGAATTGTGCAGCATGATTCCTAATATGCAGGGCCAACTTCGTAATGACCTATAACCTTTATATGAACTTCAAAAAAGGAAAGGCTGGTTTCGTTTGAAACCTGGGAATGTCTACTTTTCAAATACAAGTGTCCCAAAGAGAGTTTGAACAAGAAAAGCCACTGAAACAAATAGAAAGAACGAAACAATACTGCAGATTTCAGAAATTCCTGCAGCATACCTGCGAATTTGGAAATTCATAACTAATTCAAGGAAAATCATTTTCAGGAGATTCCAACTCTGAAATAATCTTTGAAATGTCTACTACAAATTCTCAGAAGAAACCTATTTCAAATTATGAACAGAAAAGTACAGTTTTTAGTAAAAAGATCATTGGGTCACAAACTCAGAAAAGTTATTTTGTCAGTGCAGACCTACAACTTCGAAAATTCATAACTAAATGAAGAAAACTCGTTTTCAACGGATTCCAATTCTGAAATACCCTTTAAGATGTCATCTACAACTTCTCAGAAGAAAACAACTTTAAATTACAAACAGAAATATCCAGTTTTAATGAAACAGGTGGCTGGGTCAGAAACTATAGTAATAATAGGTGAAAACCAATTTTATAACCATGCAACAAACCATACAGAACTGATCTTAATTGAAACGATACATATAGATACAAATACTCATTGAAAACTGATTTGGTATTATAAATTGATTATAAGAATGAAAATTACCACAAGATGACAAATACCTTTCAAACTAAAACTGATTTATGAAACAAGCAAAACCATACCGGATTTCCATGTTAAAAACCTTAGCTTTCTCTACGTTTCTGTACTGGGCTTTCATTAGCTCACATAACAATTAAGCAATTGGTGATCTGAATAGAGGGAAGAGAAGAGGAGAAGTGCAGCGGAGGGTGGGCTCGAGGAATCGAAAGGGAGAGAGATATTTGCAGGGATTGAAGAGGACGAAGAAGATAGCAGATCGAAGAATTAAGTCACCATGGCATCACGGGACCTTCATCGTTCTCTGCTCACAAAACCAGACCTCCCTCTGTTTCTCCCCAACACATATATAACCACCCTTGTTCCCATCAAGCTCGGCACCACCAACTATGTTAAGAGAGGATCAAGATTTATACCTGGATCGAGGCCTTCTGTTGTCGAAATCCGGCTGAAAGCTTAGTGTTCGAGCTTCAAACCTTCTTCCTTGGAACTCGTCTAGACAATCGGCGCTTCAATCCTTCTTCCTTGAAGGCTTGCTGCGTGGGTCGTCCTCGTCCAGATAGAGAGAGGCAGGGAAAGAGAGAGGGAGAGATTGAGATGGTGACTGGTGAGAGTGACCAAAGATTGGACGGTCTAGAATTCTAGATGTGAGATCCAACGGTTATTTTCTTACTTTCAGAAAATTAATTAAAATTACTTAATTTCAATTATCTAAACTTTTTAAAAAATAACCGAACTTATGCTGACTATAACTTTTTCATACAATCTCAAAATTTCACGTGCTATATGTCTACGAACTCACAAAGACATGCTCTACAATTCACGTCTAGACAGATTTCTTCAAAAAAATAACAAATCAAAATGTAAATTTTAAGTAACATTTAAAGTTAAGAGTTTTGATCATTGAGCTCAAAATAATATTGATCAACGGTGAAAGTTTTACGAAAATGTCTAATTTTTTCGACCTAGTCATTTTGCTTCACACTAATTATATCAAACGGTCGGATTGTCCATTTTTCATCTCTAGTTTTATGGTTTTTCAAAATTATACAATTTAGTTACAACCAATGAACATTGTTAGTTGACATATAGGAATGTTGTATAATCTATAAATCTATAAATGAAAAATAACCGATCAAACCATTGGATGTGATAAGCACTAAATAAAAGGTCTATGTTGAAAAAATTATATTTTTTTATAATAATTTCACCGTTGGTCAACATGGTCAACTATATGTGTCAATAACTAATGTACCTATATATATATACCATTAATGCTGAAATGAGTTAAACGACCATAACTTTTTCGTGTCTATCTATTGATGTAAACAAAATAAACTTAATAACTCATTGTAATGACTTTTTTCTTCATTGAACCTAAATTTAAATTAAAGAGGTAAAAACGCCTAAATATTGTTATTGTCTCTAATTCTATATATGTTGAGGACTAAACATGAGGTTGTTATGAGTCTTATAACATTTCAAGTTTTCAACCATAAAGTATAGAATTTCCCCTATAAAATATTACCAGAAGTTTTTATTGTCAAACACTCAAACACAATAACAATAAAATTACGATTGAGAGTAAAAATACACATAATTTATTTATGTGTTTAAAATTATGTATATATTTGGAGAATATATCGGCATATACTTCGATTATTTCGGTAATAATCGGTTCGGTTTATTTTGGGGTAATTTTTTTCGGTAATTGGTCGGTAAATCGGTCGGTTCGGTTTTTTTGGTTTCGGTAGCATCTTTTTTCGGTTTTCATCGGTTTCGGTTTTTTCGATTTTCGGCTTGTGAAAAGTCGGTTACCAAACCAAAAAAATTCGGTCGGTAATCGGTCGGTTCGGAAAGTTCGGTAAAAAGTGGCAGCCCTAGATGAAACAAAAATAAAAAGTGAGAAAATTTTAGGTATAGCTAGGTTCTCACATTATTGTTTTGAAATAAATAAAGGGTTTTTTTCAGCAACAGTGTCTGAACTTTTATGACCCGGCCAAAATGGTACCCAACAATTAAAAAGAGTCAATGTGGTACCTGGACTCCAAATTTCATATCAAACTCATACTTCCGTCCAATTTTCGTTAAAAGCTCAGTTAAAAAAGCATGTGCCGCGCACGTGGGGCTTCAAGTCAGGGTATTATGGTCCTTTCCCCCAAAACACACTCTCTTTCCTTTTTTTTTTTTTTTTTTTTTCTTCTTCTTCTTCTTCTCTCTGCCGCGACACAGTAGCTTTCTTCTGCATCTGGGCACGGCTCCTTTCCTCTCTCATCTCTCTCACATCTCACGAAAATCAATCCATTGAAGCTTCTGGGTTCTTCAAGTTCATGGAGGAGAGAGAAAGGCGTGGAGGAGAGAGAGAGAGCTTGAAGAGAGAGCTTCTGGGTTCTTTAAATCTTAGATGGATTAATCATCTGAGCTCAACCTATGAAAAATGAACTGGTCTGAGATGAAGATATATATACATATGAAATGATTGCCCAAGAGATTAATGACCAAATTTATGTTCATGTTTTGCGTGCCAAATGTCAGATACGAGCACAGAAAGTTCAGAAGAAATTTTTTTTTTTCTTCTTCTTCTTCTCTCTGCCGCGACACAGTAGCTTTCTTCTTCGTCTAGGCACGGCTCCTTTCCTCTCTCATCTCTCTCACATCCCACGAAAATCAATTCATTGAAGCTTCTGGGTTCTTCAAGTTCATGGAGGAGAGAGAGAGGCGTGGAGGAGAGAGAGAGCTTGAAGAGAGAGAAAATGGATCTCCGAATCCTCTCTCCTCGATTCGCCGACCTCCGAGCATCACCGTGGCTCACCGCCACCATCACTGTGTTCGCCGGGATCCTCTAAGTCAAGCCAATTCTCCGAATCCTCTCTCCCGATCTTGGCAGCTGCCATGGGTGTGGCCATGGAGTTGCAGGAGAGAAGAAGAAGAATAAGAAGAAGAAGAAGAAAGGAAAAGAAAAAAAAAAGAAAAGGAAGAGAGTCGGGCGACAGAAAAGAGAAAAAAAAAAAAAAACCTTAACCAAGGAGGGCGTAAGGACCATAATACCCTAACTTGAAGCCCACGTGCGCGGCACATGGTTTTTTAACTGAGTTTTTAATGAAAATTGGACGGAAGTATGAGTTTGATACGAAATTTGGAGTCTAGGTACCACATTGACTCTTTTTAATTGTTGAGTATCATTTTGGCCGGGTCATAAAAGTTCAGACACTGTTGCTGAAAAAAACCCATAAATAAATGAGCTTATCTGTAAAGATTTTGTCCAATTTGTTTTTAACACTCATACCTTGGATTTGAAATAAATGCCTAAGTCACCGCTTGTATCTGTGGCGTGACATTGCACTGCTCATTTTGTCCAGTTATCCGGAAATTTGTTGACAAAGTTATGATCGTTGTTTTTTAATTGGATGTCATTACACATCACATTATTCCAACTTTCAAACATGCATATCTTAATAAATACCGTGTGTTTGGTCCAGTTTTTGTAGCTTTTACTGATAATGTTCTTATCGGCTAAAAAATACTGGCATATTTGGAAGATAATATTGTGGGGAATGTTTTTGTTAACGAGCTAGCAGAATTAGCTTTAAAGTATCAATCATATATATAAAGAATGCAGCGGATCGATTAATATTGACTGCTTATTTAAAAAATAAGAATAATTCAAACTCTTTTTTTACAGGAATATTGATTTATTTCGATGATTTTGATTTCTCAAACCGAGAAGCAAGCCACAATCCACAATTGAGTTAAAGAAATCTAATTTTGGAAATTCTATTTCTAACTATATACTTTCACTATTAACTTCGATAGCAGATTGATACATGCCTATTGAAAATTCATTTGGTAGAGAATTGGTTTAAAAAATAAACTGGTGGGTGAAATATAACTACCTTTGGAAGATTTATTGTATGTAACGTGGTTTTTAATGTCCATAGTTATTGGAAATGAAGTGTTTTTAAGGAAAATAATGACATTCCGAAAGGGAACGTAAGGTTGCTTTTAAGTTCAACGAAAGCATCATAACGTGTGTGGACTCTAAGCTGGTGTCACCGACATCAATGGAGAACATCTTATAGGTAAATTCTAATTCTTCTTTCTAGTTTAATTCTAATAATAATTTCTTAAATTCTTATTCCTTATGCTTCATTTTTTCAAATTCAGAGGTGGACAACAATTTTTTAAAACTATCTTCGGAATATAAAAAATAGGTAAGTATGAAGTTCTTATCCAAGATTTTACAACGATTTCATATCCTGCAAAAGTTGCAGAAAGGTAATTAGTGTACTACATTAAGAAAAAGCCTTAAAAAGATCTAACATTTAGGACACTCATAGCAGGATGGAAAAAAAAGATCTAACATAGAGACGAGAGTGAACCACAGAAACGAAGGAAAGAGGAAGCATTTAAAAAAAATTACCTCTATGGAATCATCTGCTCCACTTCCCTCATCATGAGTAGAAGATTCAGAGGTGTAAAATGCAGGTTGTGCATATGAAAAAAAACAGGACTCCAAAATTAAATAATACAGAGATAGGAAAGAAAAAAAAAGGATTATAATGCACTCACATGTGTTGACCCAGGCAATGGAAACTTCCTGGGTGGAGGTCGGAGCTTGAAAGAGATCTGAGGCCTTTGAACTGCCACCCGTGGCTTGGCCGAGATCTTTGACAGTTCCACCTCAATCGTCTCTGATAGCAAGGATAGTTCTCAATCCAAACTATGCGATAACTTGAACAGTTTCCTTTCAAGATTGAGGGACAGTTCAGAAAACAGCAATTCGACTTTCATGCACAACTTGGACAATTCCAAGTCTACTTTCAGGGATATCACGGACTCAACATTCTACATCAAACTTCCCATTAGTATCAACAACATCAAGAAACAGCAACAACAAAACATTTACTTTTACAACATTTACTATCTTTCACACATTTACTTTTTATTTATCTTGATTTGGAATATCAGGGTTCAGAGGGTATAGAGTTGAAAGGAATGAAACCGATATTGCATAATAAAATAGCAAATTTAACTCAAGAAAACAAGGTGCAACACAAGAAAGATGGTGGGAGATGAGTTAAATTTTCTTGTGTTGCACCTTGTTTTCTTGAGTTAAAGGTGCAACACAAGAAATGTGCAACACAAAAAGTAGATGCATCTCTCACAAAACCAACATAATGAAACCGATATTGCATAATAAAATAGTTACTGATCTCCATCACTCCATTGTGGAAGGTTATGTTGAGTATGCTTTCGAAACCTCTTTTATGTGTAAATTTGACTCCAATACTGAGAAGCTTTGTCGCTGAGGAGATCCGCACCCAAAATAGACAAACCTTCTCGTTCTTGTCTAATTCAAATTCAACTGATAGGATTCTAAGAGTGCCAAGTAAATGTCTGCTTTGCAATGTTTCGGGAACTTGAGAAACGAAGTCTTCATAACCCCGCCAACTCGGAAGGACTCTTTAAGTAAGCTCACATAGGGACTTACACTTTCCATCAGGTACTTGATGGAATAAACAGTCAAGAACTCTCCAAGGCAGTTGATTTTCTAGTAGAAGCAAGTCATTTTGAAGTGTCGACAACATCCTTGACATATTTCATAGGATCATCCATGCCTTCGGACACGTCTCCTATTATTTTCCGGAGGAGTTCAATAATAAAGAAACCATCAACCACCAACATCTCTGCAAATTTTTCACTACTCGTATCATTTTTTTCGTTGTAGCAATTACGACAATATTCTTCCATAAACTTCTAATTTTTTCAACAATGTGTTCCATGTCTATCTAAGGAGTGGGTTTACGAATAAGGAGGTTGTGCAACAACAGTGCAAGTACCATATTTTAATTACTTCCATGGCTTGCAGGTTCTTTTTGCAATGGTGAAATGGTCCGATTGAAACTAAACCAACACCTCTTTGCTCATCAATATAACTACCTTTGGAAGATTTATTGTATGTAACATGGTTTTTTATGTCCATAGTTATTGGAAATGAAGTGTTTTTAAGGAAAATAATGATATTCCGAAAGGGAACGTAAGGTTGCTTTTAAGTTCAACGAAGACATCATAGTGTGTGTGGACTCTAAGCTAGTGTCACCGACATCAACGGAGAACGACTTATAGGTAAATTCTAATTCTTCTTTATAGTTTAATTCTAATCATAATTTCTTAAATTCTTATTCTTTATACTTCATTTTTTCAAATTCAGAGGTGATGGTTTTGTGAGAGATGCATCTACTTTTTGTGTTGTACTTTTTTTGTTGCACCTTTCTTGTGTTGCACCTTGTTTTCTTGAGTTAAAGGTGCAACACAAGAAAATTTAACTCATCTCCCACCATCTTTCTTGTGTTGCACCTTATTTTCTTGAGTTAAATTTGCTATTTTATTATGCAATATCGGTTTCATTCCTTTCAACTCTATACCCTCTGAACCCTGATATTCCAAATCAAGAGAAATAAAAAGAAAATATGTGAAAGATAGTAAATGTTGTAAAAGTAAATGTTTTGTTGTTGTTATTTCTTGATGTTGTTGATACTAATGGGAAGTTTGATGTAGAATGTTGAGTCGGTGATATTGATGAGCAAAGAGGTGTTGGTTTTGTGAGAGATGCATCTACTTTTTGTCTTTCCTTTCTTGATTACGAAGAATAAACTGAAGCTTCATCTCAGGATTTTTCATCACATAAAACCTTTCTCTCTTCTCTTGGGAGCAAAATAACTCAATTGCAAACCACCATAATTGGCTATCAATCTCTATCCCTGACAAACTTTCAACTGCCTTCATCACTTCAGAAACACTGATTGTGAACCTGTCATCAACATTGATGATGCAGTACTCCTAGTCTTAACTACCTCAATAAGACGATTAATTTGTTGGGACAATTTTGCGACACCACCCATTTTGCCTTTTTTTCCTTTCAATGCTTGTGTGTCAATTTGACCATTTGCTCTCTTTTTTCCAGTCTCTCTAGGAATTTGGGTTACCTGTCCAATTTTATTTTGGTCAGACTCCTCTGAATCAACACTACTTTCTAGTGAAATGACATCTTTGGGAACAACCCCATTCTAAGGTGGTGGTAGACCAGATGAAGGTGCCCAATCATATTTTTCAGTAGCTACAGCGCCATTGAACATCATATCTAACTTTGCTTCCATTTCAGGATTAATGCCTCGAATACGCAATTGGGCGTATTGTGGATTTATCTGCATTTTATAGAGATATAAGCGTTAGTATGTAAGCACACTACTATTGTAAAAACGAAATAACAAAACATGCTATAATAACTTACCTGTATTTTATTTTTCCACTATTCCTCAGATGCATCGACAATATTCTTAGTAGGATTCCAACCAAAACCAGTGTCCTTCCCAATTAGATCTTTCCATATTTTTCATTCTTTTTTCAATAAATCCCACTTATTTTTCAGTTGTGATTTGTCATAATTATTTCCAGTCTTTGCATTAAAGCTTGCAACCAAAGTTGCCCATCCTACTTTGTTAAAGTGAGTGCCAGGCCGTTGTCCTTTTCCTACCTAGCTCCTTGATACACAAGTCACAAAATATAGCTACAGTTTGAGGATTCCAGCTAGCAGATTTGGATCCCCTTTATCCATTTTCAATGTTGATTGTCTCAGTAGTGTTGTCATTAGTTACCTTCTTCCTTCCCATCTTTGATAAAGAAGAACAAAACTTATGCTAATGAATATGCCAATAAACTAAAACTGAAACAAGGAGAACAACCTCATACATGAAGCTCATAAGTATTGTTTGGAATTGCATTCACACTGGAATATATGTAGCAAATATGAAAAAAAATAAAATTGGAAGAAGCATGTGTGAATCCAAAATTCTATCCTCCTTTCAAAACAGATTTTCATAGATCAAACCAAATACCACACAAATAGAAGAGATGAAAAGTAACTGTCACACAAAACTTTAACAATTAAATGAAAGTAACCTGTTAAATGTTTAACAAAGATGGTTCTATAATTTATGTTAAATAGATCGAAGAACTTGTAGCAAAACAACTAGAAACCATATACAACATATAAGAAAGAAAGAATAGCAAAAACAAAAACAAAAAAAATCCTAGAAGAAGAAATTGTGAACATACGCATCAAACAACATTCAGCAACAAACAACATTCAGGAAAAAAAGAACTACAAACACAGATAATCAACTCTTCAGAATGAGTACTGATAGAATACTACTGACCTATTCGTAGAGAAGTCAACTCTTCAAGCTAGCACCTGTAATCAACTCCTTTGCCCCCTTCAATAGATAAATAAATAAATCAATTTATATATAAGCACTACAACACAAATCCTCATTTATAGCATGTCAAAAACGCTATAATAGGATTTCATAGCGTTTTAAAGAACGCTATGTCTGCCCCTGCAATAATAGATGCAGCACTTTCAATAGCGTTTCCAAAAACGCTATCCAAAAATAAGTATGCATAGCGTTTCCCAAAACGCTATGATATGATTGTCAATAGCATTTGATAGGCGCTATGGAAAGCCTTACCACAACAATTTTGAAACGCTATGGCATAGTTTTCAATAGCATTTTGCAAGTGCTATCGATTGATCTTCCATAGCATTTATGATATGCCATCGGACAATAATTAATAGCGTTTTATTGGGCACTTGCCAAAGCATTTCCTTGGCGATATCATATGATTCATATCTAGTTGACAACGTTTTGGAATATGTTGGAAATTAAATCAAATTTAGGATAAGAAAACTAGAAATACCAATATCATAAACTTGATAAAAATTCATAAAACATTACAGCATGCAACAAATTCCAAGTATAGTGTAATACCCCGAAAATTTTGATACTATTTTTATAAAATAGGTCGTGAAATTTGAAGTGAAATGGTGTGATTTCGTATTTTTAGGGGTTTTCGTCGTAAAACGATAATTACGGTGGTAATTATAAGTTACACAAGGTTATTTAAGGTAACTTTGTATCCGTTGAGAATTTGGGAAAACTTTCTTCACGAGATTTGTAGAACTCGTCGAATCGAGTTCGTAGGATTTCGGTTCACCGGAAACGGACATTGTATGAAGAAGTTATGGACCTCGAAAGTTTGACGAATTTCTATAAAAATGATTTTGGGTTTTACTATTCACCAAAAATCAGAATTTCCCCCAGAAAATTACTGTTCACCCGTGCTACAGTAACCGACCACTTTGACCGGCGATTTCTCCCAATTCCGGCCATCTCCGGCCATGAAACTTGTCCCAAATTGTTCACCACTCAATTCTCTTCAACCCTATATAAATTTCCTTGATCAATTCTTAGTATAGAAGGAGAAATCAAGAAAAGAAAAAGGGGAAAAACGCAGCCGAACTGTTCATCCGTTTCTGGGCAAGTTTTCGGCCAAATCGAGTCACCTTACCTACTGGGCTTTGTAGGCCTTGCTTGGGGCTTTCTAACAACATAAAGTACGCTTCAATCGGAGTTCGGACGAAGGAGAATTTTGGATTTGAAATCCTAGGGTTTTGGAACTATCGAGGTATTTTGGAATCATGAAGCATTTGGCTAGCTTTGTCGATTCCCGGGTATTATTTGAAGACGCAGCAGGAATTAGAGGTGAGTGAATCTCACGATATTTTATATATGAATATTAATTCATATGGTGTTGTTTGCGAAAATAAATAATTATATTTATTTAAATGATTTTGCGATATATAAATTAAATACAGTTTTAATTTGATATATCAGCATGTGTGATTTTGTGTTAAAACAATATTTGAAAGTATTCATTTTATTGTTTTAATTGGTGGATTTTGTGGGAAACAATATTTCAAAAATTATGATATTGTGTTTGCCTACTCGAATGTTTTTGTAGCCAATGGGTGAAGGTTAGAGCTTTAGACTGTGTAGCCAATGGGTGAAGGTTAGAGCTCTAGACTGTGTAGCCAATGGTGAAGGTTAGAGCTTTAGACTGTGTAGCCAGAAGGTGAAGGTTAGAGTTCTAGACTGTGTAGCCATGTATTCATTGAAAACAAAGATGAATACTTTATGTAATAAAGGAGAAGAAAAATGGTATTCTCGCTTTATCTTGATGTATTAAAAGGAGAAGAAAAATGGTATTCTCGCTTTTAATCATTTGAAGTTGATTGTGGTTTTGTGTGAGTATGATATGAATTTGCTTCTTAAATAATTGAAGCATTGATTTATTGAATTACAATTCTTGGAGAATTATTGAATTGTATTTAGAAGTTTTTACTTCTTTAAAAATTGAAGTAATTATTATGAGGATTTACTTTTCTTAAAAAGAAAGAAATCATAATTTTGGGAAACGATTTTGGGGAAGGTTTATATTGTTTAATATTCTGAATTACCCTGGGATTAACATACACGTTTATGGGACGTGTGGGGTTAAAATACGTGGTATGGGACGCGTAGGTTCAGTATATTCTATAATATGAATTTTCGGGATTGGAATTATATTTGAAGAATATAAATTACATATATATTGTTTTAAACAAAATATATATATGTATATTTTTGTTAAATGTTTTAGGGTGAGTAAACTTAGATCACTCATACCGGCTTCATAAGCTGACCGGGTTTGTTGATATAACCCGGTACACTATTCCACGGTGTAGGGGTTATACCTGCAGGTTAGGATAACCAGGAGTAAGCAAGGCTGCATACATTTGTTGGTTTATAGACTTCCGCTGTTTGTGATAAACTCTGTTGGATTAATTACTTAATATTTTGTAACATCAATTTATTATGTAATTTATGGTATGTAATGTTTGACTCTAAAGAACGGGTCAACATTTACATACGTTGGGCATGGAGTATGTGTTGTTGTACTTGAATTAAAAGGAAAAAAAAATTCTTGTGCATATTTGTATTTGATATTCCATGTCGTCACGTTCCCGAATGGTTTGTAATTAAGGGCAAAATGCCTTATTAATTGATTGGAAAATCGGGGCGTGACAGATTGGTATCAGAGCAAAACAATGCTCTAAGGAAGTGATTGAGCAATGGAACGCTCTACGGAGATGAAACGAGTTTTAGAATTGTGAAGTGAAGTTAGGGTTTAGAGCTTAGGATCGGTTTAGGGTTTGGCGTTAGGTTCTTAGATTCATTCAAGTAATGGTTACTTCGTATGCTTAATTACGCACAGTATTTATCGAGTGATGGCCCGACCGCGGCGGATCCCCATCATGTGCTCTTCAGTGCTGTTGTGTTGTTAAGAATATAAAGTACAAATTACAATTCCGAAATTGATAGTCTTACATGGCTACATTTCTAATTCTCTCAACCGTACCCTGGATCAAACGACAGACTTGATCCACTGACCCTTTCTTGTTCTTCAGTAACTCAGTAGAGATCTGTGTTGCTACCGTTACTAGACAACCAATGTATGGATTGTCTGAGATCCCTTCTGTTCTTCCAGCAGTAGGCATATCTGGTAGAATTGAAAAACCCGAAGTTAGGAATACAATTGTACCTAACTCACAACCGCCTATTAACTTCTGCACCGTTGACTGACTAATAGGGGCATAAATCACGTATGACCCTGTTGAATCAGTACAACTTTCTTGGAGTATATAGGTGTTGTGCATTTGCAACAAGGAGACACAATTGCGTGGATCATGACCAGTTGTGATATGTGCAATCTCCTGCACTTCTTTTTCCAATGCTAGATGGTCCCATTGGTTCCGAGTTTGTACGTCAATGAAGAAGTCAAAGAGCTTTCTGTGAGAGACATGATGCTGGATTATTGCAGATGCAGTTCGAGTGAGACCATGAGGCTTATTCAGCCTGTTCCAGATTTTGTTGGTGGAGACTCTTATCCCTGAACCCCTGAACTTGGTTTGTTCAGCTACCTTCCATTCATGAGCAGTAGAGTTGCCGATGTCTGTGCAAAAGTCTGTCACTATTCTGCATGCCATCTGCAACATGTTTCTTCTTCCTTCCACAGATGGTATGACACAAAAGTCTTGAGGTGGATAAGTGTCAGCCGCGGAATAATTTAACCTTTCCGCTTGCCTCTGAAGTATTTCTACCCATCGCCTTGCTCCAAAGGCTAAGCCTGACTCCACTAGCGTTCGGTATGTTTGGTGCATGATTTGATCCTGTACATCAACATGTTCCACCCATACGACACGAGAGCTGCCGTTGAACAAATCTTGGATTAAGCATCCGGATGGACGCTTCTTGCATTGAGATCTTGGGTGTGGACCCAGATTTGAGCTTAAACCGTCCACAGAGACGTCAATTATTGCCCAACTTTGTTCTGTTTGTCGTTGGCAATAACGAACAAAGTGAGTTACACGAGTGGAGACAGATGGACTGGTCACCTGGAATTCAGCAGTCATGACTTGGATGGTGTCGTGGTAGCTTTCAGTAGTCCCTGATGACAAGACATCAAGGATACTCGCCCTTGAAATGATGCTACCGAATATGGTGGACCATTGGTCCACATCCATGAAGAGATTCACGAGTACGACAGGACTGAGGGGAACAGTGGCTGTGTAGCGAGAAGCTTCAGTTTGGAAGTTAGTGGGAGTAAGATCAATACCGTTAGTGAAGATTCTCTTGTACTCTGCTTCATTCAGGAACTCATGAAGCGTGACAGAGCTGGATTTGAGTGCAGAGATCCACAGTGGCGCAGCAGCAGATGCCATGATGATTAGCTCATCTCTGACCGACACAATGATTTCAGAAATCTTAGTTGTGTCTGCCACGACAGATGCTTCTGCCACGGCAGATGCTTCTTCAGGTTCTGAACGGTTGATTTTGTCTGATGGTTGTTGTGTAGAAGAAGAGTGATGTGGGATCGACATACACTTTTGAATATCCCTCCTCATGTGAGACTTTTCCCTTGGACCGATGACTGCAGGAATTGGAAGAGTCTGAGGTTGTGGGGTAGTCTCTTCAATCCCTTTTAGTAGCTCACTATTGGGAGTGACTCGATTTCCACAATGGTTGCAGTTGATTCGGCTGAATGCAGCTTGGTACTGACTAAGTTGAGCTTGAAGCTCATTGATTTTCTGTCTCAGCAGAAAATTTTGTTGACGAGTTGTTTGGGCAGGCGTTCGGGGTCGATGCTTTATCACCCAGGCAGAGACTTGTGCAAACGTTAACCTTATTTGGTCACCCAAATCTTGTCGCTGTTGAACAGTTGGCTGTGGAAAAGCCTCGACGAAGTCCTTCAATGCTTGGACTTGGTATTTGGTAAAGCTCTTCCTCAGTGGAATACGTTGGGATGGACCAGGTTCAGCTTGTGGAGATGATACTTGTGGACTTGGGGCTACTTCAATGGCTTCGTCTTCTGCTAGAAGCATGTCTAGCATGTCGATATCGTTGTTGAATTCTATTGCTGGTGAAATTATTTCATCTAAGCCCTCAAAAAATTGGCTTTCAGAGGGATCAGATTGAAGTAATTCACTGAACGAATTCACTTTGCGTGACATGTTTGAGTTGGTGTAAATTTCTGAGAAGTGGGGTGAAGAAGTTCTCTTTGAAAGAGAAAGGAGGTTATGGCACTAATGGAAAGTATCTGTTAGTGGATGCGTAAGGTGTATATTTATTGTTGGTGGAGGATTTGAAAATTTCAAAAGCAAAAGTGAGTGGCTGATTTACAGCTAATTGTCGGAGCCCTTGGAGATCGTGGAAGATTTCTTTTCCCCGATGCATGGATTTTCCACATACAGTTCCACTCTTGTGAGACCTCGCATCTTTTGAGGAATTAATTATGCGAAAGTTAAAGTAAAGAGCCATTATGATCGACGTTAGTGGAAAACTGAGATTTTGTTGATTTAAATCTTGTGGAATCTTGCATCGTGGGCGATACTTTTGAGTAATTGAGACAGATATGAGCAATAATTATTCTTAGTGGGTTGTTGAGTGCACCGCACTTACATTAAAGAAAGATTTCCCTTACGGTGGAAAGTTGTGTTTAAATACATAGGATAAGGAGCTGTGTTACTTAACTCATATCTGATTTCAAACAAACACATCTACTAGAATTTGCAAAATGGTGAGCAAAGGAGAGTGCAGTAAGAGATCAAAGAATACTGATTGGAGTGAACTTCCGGTGGAGATCTGGAAGTACATATTCCAGTTGGTTGCTACCGCATCCCTGCAGAGCACAATGGAACTCCGTTGTGTCTCGAAGACCTTCAAGGAGTATGCCGATAGCTGGTCTACTTTGGCAGCGATCGACATGGATGGATTCGATGGTGGATCCAGACCCACTGGTTCTATAGAAGCGGATCTGCAAGTGCGTATCTTCGCAAATCGTTGCTGGGAAGCGAAGAACCCGGAGTCTCTGTTCCGAATGGGAATACGAGTACTTGTGGAAGCGGCCAACATACCCTTAGCCCTGGAGTACTTCGATGCAGCATGCAAACCAGGAACTCTGTATGGTGCACGTCCAAGTTCGGTGGTAGGTTATCATGTTGCGTTTTATGCAGCATGTATGATTAAGATGATATTGGGACCACGAGCCAAGCAGCAGGAAGTGGTGCAGCGCCTGTGTGAAGCTCTCGTCTGGTGGAGAAGCGGATGGAACATCTACTACTGTAGAGAAGAAGTCGAGCGGATGATGCATCAGGCCGAGTTTTGTCATGAGCATCTGTTATTGTATTTTCCGTCGACTACTGCTTTCCTGCCCGCCGGTAAATGTCTTACTTGCGGTGAGTCAAGTTTTTGGCGTCCTTTTGGCCAGGACATGTGGGACGTGGATGGAGATAGGCATGCAGCTAGAGAATGTTGCGACACTTGCAAGTGTTTCGTGGAGGCAGCATATTTCTATCAGCTTATGATGTATGGAATTCCGAGACATCCGGCCTCTTATCCACGAAGTCACTATTGGAGGTTTAAGGATGGCTTCTGGTAGTGTAAGCCCTGTGAGGCATTTTAGAAGTTGTAATAGCAGTGTGTGCGAACTGTAACTTCAGTTTCTTTACTTTATGTGTGGTTGTGTAATACCCGGTTTATTATTAAATAAATTCTGGGATTTGAATTTCAGGTTGTGAGAACCAAGTTGTGGTTGTGTTGTGGTTTGATGTGTACTACCCGGTTATTAATGAAATAAATTCTGAGATTTGGAATTGAAGTGTGATAACCTTGGGTGTACTCTGCGTCCAAATTTCGGGACGAAATTTCTTTAAGGAGGGTAGACTGTAATACCCCGAAAATTTTGATACTATTTTTATAAAATAGGTCGTGAAATTTGAAGTGAAATGGTGTGATTTCGTATTTTTAGGGGTTTTCGTCGTAAAACGATAATTACGGTGGTAATTATAAGTTACACAAGGTTATTTAAGGTAACTTTGTATCCGTTGAGAATTTGGGAAAACTTTCTTCACGAGATTTGTAGAACTCGTCGAATCGAGTTCGTAGGATTTCGGTTCACCGGAAACGGACATCGTATGAAGAAGTTATGGACCTCGAAAGTTTGACGAATTTCTATAAAAATGATTTTGGGTTTTACTATTCACCAAAAATCAGAATTTCCCCCAGAAAATTACTGTTCACCCGTGCTACAGTAACCGACCACTTTGACCGGCGATTTCTCCCAATTCCGGCCATCTCCGGCCATGAAACTTGTCCCAAATTGTTCACCACTCAATTCTCTTCAACCCTATATAAATTTCCTTGATCAATTCTTAGTATAGAAGGAGAAATCAAGAAAAGAAAAAGGGGAAAAACGCAGCCGAACTGTTCATCCGTTTCTGGGCAAGTTTTCGGCCAAATCGAGTCACCTTACCTACTGGGCTTTGTAGGCCTTGCTTGGGGCTTTCTAACAACATAAAGTACGTTTCAATCGAAGTTCGGACGAAGGAGAATTTTGGATTTGAAATCCTAGGGTTTTGGAACTATCGAGGTATTTTGGAATCATGAAGCATTTGGCTAGCTTTGTCGATTCCCGGGTATTATTTGAAGACGCAGCAGGAATTAGAGGTGAGTGAATCTCACGATATTTTATATATGAATATTAATTCATATGGTGTTGTTTGCGAAAATAAATAATTATATTTATTTAAATGATTTTGCGATATATAAATTAAATACAGTTTTAATTTGATATATCAGCATGTGTGATTTTGTGTTAAAACAATATTTGAAAGTATTCATTTTATTGTTTTAATTGGTGGATTTTGTGGGAAACAATATTTCAAAAATTATGATATTGTGTTTGCCTACTCGAATGTTTTTGTAGCCAATGGGTGAAGGTTAGAGCTTTAGACTGTGTAGCCAATGGGTGAAGGTTAGAGCTCTAGACTGTGTAGCCAATGGTGAAGGTTAGAGCTTTAGACTGTGTAGCCAGAAGGTGAAGGTTAGAGTTCTAGACTGTGTAGCCATGTATTCATTGAAAACAAAGATGAATACTTTATGTAATAAAGGAGAAGAAAAATGGTATTCTCGCTTTATCTTGATGTATTAAAAGGAGAAGAAAAATGGTATTCTCGCTTTTAATCATTTGAAGTTGATTGTGGTTTTGTGTGAGTATGATATGAATTTGCTTCTTAAATAATTGAAGCATTGATTTATTGAATTACAATTCTTGGAGAATTATTGAATTGTATTTAGAAGTTTTTACTTCTTTAAAAATTGAAGTAATTATTATGAGGATTTACTTTTCTTAAAAAGAAAAAAATCATAATTTTGGGAAACGATTTTGGGGAAGGTTTATATTGTTTAATATTCTGAATTACCCTGGGATTAACATACACGTTTATGGGACGTGTGGGGTTAAAATACGTGGTATGGGACGCGTAGGTTCAGTATATTCTATAATATGAATTTTCGGGATTGGAATTATATTTGAAGAATATAAATTACATATATATTGTTTTAAACAAAATATATATATGTATATTTTTGTTAAATGTTTTAGGGTGAGTAAACTTAGATCACTCATACCGGCTTCATAAGCTGACCGGGTTTGTTGATATAACCCGGTACACTATTCCACGGTGTAGGGGTTATACCTGCAGGTTAGGATAACCAGGAGTAAGCAAGGCTGCATACATTTGTTGGTTTATAGACTTCCGCTGTTTGTGATAAACTCTGTTGGATTAATTACTTAATATTTTGTAACATCAATTTATTATGTAATTTATGGTATGTAATGTTTGACTCTAAAGAACGGGTCAACATTTACATACGTTGGGCATGGAGTATGTGTTGTTGTACTTGAATTAAAAGGAAAAAAAAATTCTTGTGCATATTTGTATTTGATATTCCATGTCGTCACGTTCCCGAATGGTTTGTAATTAAGGGCAAAATGCCTTATTAATTGATTGGAAAATCGGGGCGTGACAGATTGGTATCAGAGCAAAACAATGCTCTAAGGAAGTGATTGAGCAATGGAACGCTCTACGGAGATGAAACGAGTTTTAGAATTGTGAAGTGAAGTTAGGGTTTAGAGCTTAGGATCGGTTTAGGGTTTGGCGTTAGGTTCTTAGATTCATTCAAGTAATGGTTACTTCGTATGCTTAATTACGCACAGTATTTATCGAGTGATGGCCCGACCGCGGCGGATCCCCATCATGTGCTCTTCAGTGCTGTTGTGTTGTTAAGAATATAAAGTACAAATTACAATTCCGAAATTGATAGTCTTACATGGCTACATTTCTAATTCTCTCAACCGTACCCTGGATCAAACGACAGACTTGATCCACTGACCCTTTCTTGTTCTTCAGTAACTCAGTAGAGATCTGTGTTGCTACCGTTACTAGACAACCAATGTATGGATTGTCTGAGATCCCTTCTGTTCTTCCAGCAGTAGGCATATCTGGTAGAATTGAAAAACCCGAAGTTAGGAATACAATTGTACCTAACTCACAACCGCCTATTAACTTCTGCACCGTTGACTGACTAATAGGGGCATAAATCACGTATGACCCTGTTGAATCAGTACAACTTTCTTGGAGTATATAGGTGTTGTGCATTTGCAACAAGGAGACACAATTGCGTGGATCATGACCAGTTGTGATATGTGCAATCTCCTGCACTTCTTTTTCCAATGCTAGATGGTCCCATTGGTTCCGAGTTTGTACGTCAATGAAGAAGTCAAAGAGCTTTCTGTGAGAGACATGATGCTGGATTATTGCAGATGCAGTTCGAGTGAGACCATGAGGCTTATTCAGCCTGTTCCAGATTTTGTTGGTGGAGACTCTTATCCCTGAACCCCTGAACTTGGTTTGTTCAGCTACCTTCCATTCATGAGCAGTAGAGTTGCCGATGTCTGTGCAAAAGTCTGTCACTATTCTGCATGCCATCTGCAACATGTTTCTTCTTCCTTCCACAGATGGTATGACACAAAAGTCTTGAGGTGGATAAGTGTCAGCCGCGGAATAATTTAACCTTTCCGCTTGCCTCTGAAGTATTTCTACCCATCGCCTTGCTCCAAAGGCTAAGCCTGACTCCACTAGCGTTCGGTATGTTTGGTGCATGATTTGATCCTGTACATCAACATGTTCCACCCATACGACACGAGAGCTGCCGTTGAACAAATCTTGGATTAAGCATCCGGATGGACGCTTCTTGCATTGAGATCTTGGGTGTGGACCCAGATTTGAGCTTAAACCGTCCACAGAGACGTCAATTATTGCCCAACTTTGTTCTGTTTGTCGTTGGCAATAACGAACAAAGTGAGTTACACGAGTGGAGACAGATGGACTGGTCACCTGGAATTCAGCAGTCATGACTTGGATGGTGTCGTGGTAGCTTTCAGTAGTCCCTGATGACAAGACATCAAGGATACTCGCCCTTGAAATGATGCTACCGAATATGGTGGACCATTGGTCCACATCCATGAAGAGATTCACGAGTACGACAGGACTGAGGGGAACAGTGGCTGTGTAGCGAGAAGCTTCAGTTTGGAAGTTAGTGGGAGTAAGATCAATACCGTTAGTGAAGATTCTCTTGTACTCTGCTTCATTCAGGAACTCATGAAGCGTGACAGAGCTGGATTTGAGTGCAGAGATCCACAGTGGCGCAGCAGCAGATGCCATGATGATTAGCTCATCTCTGACCGACACAATGATTTCAGAAATCTTAGTTGTGTCTGCCACGACAGATGCTTCTGCCACGGCAGATGCTTCTTCAGGTTCTGAACGGTTGATTTTGTCTGATGGTTGTTGTGTAGAAGAAGAGTGATGTGGGATCGACATACACTTTTGAATATCCCTCCTCATGTGAGACTTTTCCCTTGGACCGATGACTGCAGGAATTGGAAGAGTCTGAGGTTGTGGGGTAGTCTCTTCAATCCCTTTTAGTAGCTCACTATTGGGAGTGACTCGATTTCCACAATGGTTGCAGTTGATTCGGCTGAATGCAGCTTGGTACTGACTAAGTTGAGCTTGAAGCTCATTGATTTTCTGTCTCAGCAGAAAATTTTGTTGACGAGTTGTTTGGGCAGGCGTTCGGGGTCGATGCTTTATCACCCAGGCAGAGACTTGTGCAAACGTTAACCTTATTTGGTCACCCAAATCTTGTCGCTGTTGAACAGTTGGCTGTGGAAAAGCCTCGACGAAGTCCTTCAATGCTTGGACTTGGTATTTGGTAAAGCTCTTCCTCAGTGGAATACGTTGGGATGGACCAGGTTCAGCTTGTGGAGATGATACTTGTGGACTTGGGGCTACTTCAATGGCTTCGTCTTCTGCTAGAAGCATGTCTAGCATGTCGATATCGTTGTTGAATTCTATTGCTGGTGAAATTATTTCATCTAAGCCCTCAAAAAATTGGCTTTCAGAGGGATCAGATTGAAGTAATTCACTGAACGAATTCACTTTGCGTGACATGTTTGAGTTGGTGTAAATTTCTGAGAAGTGGGGTGAAGAAGTTCTCTTTGAAAGAGAAAGGAGGTTATGGCACTAATGGAAAGTATCTGTTAGTGGATGCGTAAGGTGTATATTTATTGTTGGTGGAGGATTTGAAAATTTCAAAAGCAAAAGTGAGTGGCTGATTTACAGCTAATTGTCGGAGCCCTTGGAGATCGTGGAAGATTTCTTTTCCCCGATGCATGGATTTTCCACATACAGTTCCACTCTTGTGAGACCTCGCATCTTTTGAGGAATTAATTATGCGAAAGTTAAAGTAAAGAGCCATTATGATCGACGTTAGTGGAAAACTGAGATTTTGTTGATTTAAATCTTGTGGAATCTTGCATCGTGGGCGATACTTTTGAGTAATTGAGACAGATATGAGCAATAATTATTCTTAGTGGGTTGTTGAGTGCACCGCACTTACATTAAAGAAAGATTTCCCTTACGGTGGAAAGTTGTGTTTAAATACATAGGATAAGGAGCTGTGTTACTTAACTCATATCTGATTTCAAACAAACACATCTACTAGAATTTGCAAAATGGTGAGCAAAGGAGAGTGCAGTAAGAGATCAAAGAATACTGATTGGAGTGAACTTCCGGTGGAGATCTGGAAGTACATATTCCAGTTGGTTGCTACCGCATCCCTGCAGAGCACAATGGAACTCCGTTGTGTCTCGAAGACCTTCAAGGAGTATGCCGATAGCTGGTCTACTTTGGCAGCGATCGACATGGATGGATTCGATGGTGGATCCAGACCCACTGGTTCTATAGAAGCGGATCTGCAAGTGCGTATCTTCGCAAATCGTTGCTGGGAAGCGAAGAACCCGGAGTCTCTGTTCCGAATGGGAATACGAGTACTTGTGGAAGCGGCCAACATACCCTTAGCCCTGGAGTACTTCGATGCAGCATGCAAACCAGGAACTCTGTATGGTGCACGTCCAAGTTCGGTGGTAGGTCATCATGTTGCGTTTTATGCAGCATGTATGATTAAGATGATATTGGGACCACGAGCCAAGCAGCAGGAAGTGGTGCAGCGCCTGTGTGAAGCTCTCGTCTGGTGGAGAAGCGGATGGAACATCTACTACTGTAGAGAAGAAGTCGAGCGGATGATGCATCAGGCCGAGTTTTGTCATGAGCATCTGTTATTGTATTTTCCGTCGACTACTGCTTTCCTGCCCGCCGGTAAATGTCTTACTTGCGGTGAGTCAAGTTTTTGGCGTCCTTTTGGCCAGGACATGTGGGACGTGGATGGAGATAGGCATGCAGCTAGAGAATGTTGCGACACTTGCAAGTGTTTCGTGGAGGCAGCATATTTCTATCAGCTTATGATGTATGGAATTCCGAGACATCCGGCCTCTTATCCACGAAGTCACTATTGGAGGTTTAAGGATGGCTTCTGGTAGTGTAAGCCCTGTGAGGCATTTTAGAAGTTGTAATAGCAGTGTGTGCGAACTGTAACTTCAGTTTCTTTACTTTATGTGTGGTTGTGTAATACCCGGTTTATTATTAAATAAATTCTGGGATTTGAATTTCAGGTTGTGAGAACCAAGTTGTGGTTGTGTTGTGGTTTGATGTGTACTACCCGGTTATTAATGAAATAAATTCTGAGATTTGGAATTGAAGTGTGATAACCTTGGGTGTACTCTGCGTCCAAATTTCGGGACGAAATTTCTTTAAGGAGGGTAGACTGTAATACCCCGAAAATTTTGATACTATTTTTATAAAATAGGTCGTGAAATTTGAAGTGAAATGGTGTGATTTCGTATTTTTAGGGGTTTTCGTCGTAAAACGATAATTACGGTGGTAATTATAAGTTACACAAGGTTATTTAAGGTAACTTTGTATCCGTTGAGAATTTGGGAAAACTTTCTTCACGAGATTTGTAGAACTCGTCGAATCGAGTTCGTAGGATTTCGGTTCACCGGAAACGGACATCGTATGAAGAAGTTATGGACCTCGAAAGTTTGACGAATTTCTATAAAAATGATTTTGGGTTTTACTATTCACCAAAAATCAGAATTTCCCCCAGAAAATTACTGTTCACCCGTGCTACAGTAACCGACCACTTTGACCGGCGATTTCTCCCAATTCCGGCCATCTCCGGCCATGAAACTTGTCCCAAATTGTTCACCACTCAATTCTCTTCAACCCTATATAAATTTCCTTGATCAATTCTTAGTATAGAAGGAGAAATCAAGAAAAGAAAAAGGGGAAAAACGCAGCCGAACTGTTCATCCGTTTCTGGGCAAGTTTTCGGCCAAATCGAGTCACCTTACCTACTGGGCTTTGTAGGCCTTGCTTGGGGCTTTCTAACAACATAAAGTACGCTTCAATCGGAGTTCGGACGAAGGAGAATTTTGGATTTGAAATCCTAGGGTTTTGGAACTATCGAGGTATTTTGGAATCATGAAGCATTTGGCTAGCTTTGTCGATTCCCGGGTATTATTTGAAGACGCAGCAGGAATTAGAGGTGAGTGAATCTCACGATATTTTATATATGAATATTAATTCATATGGTGTTGTTTGCGAAAATAAATAATTATATTTATTTAAATGATTTTGCGATATATAAATTAAATACAGTTTTAATTTGATATATCAGCATGTGTGATTTTGTGTTAAAACAATATTTGAAAGTATTCATTTTATTGTTTTAATTGGTGGATTTTGTGGGAAACAATATTTCAAAAATTATGATATTGTGTTTGCCTACTCGAATGTTTTTGTAGCCAATGGGTGAAGGTTAGAGCTTTAGACTGTGTAGCCAATGGGTGAAGGTTAGAGCTCTAGACTGTGTAGCCAATGGTGAAGGTTAGAGCTTTAGACTGTGTAGCCAGAAGGTGAAGGTTAGAGTTCTAGACTGTGTAGCCATGTATTCATTGAAAACAAAGATGAATACTTTATGTAATAAATGAGAAGAAAAATGGTATTCTCGCTTTATCTTGATGTATTAAAAGGAGAAGAAAAATGGTATTCTCGCTTTTAATCATTTGAAGTTGATTGTGGTTTTGTGTGAGTATGATATGAATTTGCTTCTTAAATAATTGAAGCATTGATTTATTGAATTACAATTCTTGGAGAATTATTGAATTGTATTTAGAAGTTTTTACTTCTTTAAAAATTGAAGTAATTATTATGAGGATTTACTTTTCTTAAAAAGAAAAAAATCATAATTTTGGGAAACGATTTTGGGGAAGGTTTATATTGTTTAATATTCTGAATTACCCTGGGATTAACATACACGTTTATGGGACGTGTGGGGTTAAAATACGTGGTATGGGACGCGTAGGTTCAGTATATTCTATAATATGAATTTTCGGGATTGGAATTATATTTGAAGAATATAAATTACATATATATTGTTTTAAACAAAATATATATATGTATATTTTTGTTAAATGTTTTAGGGTGAGTAAACTTAGATCACTCATACCGGCTTCATAAGCTGACCGGGTTTGTTGATATAACCCGGTACACTATTCCACGGTGTAGGGGTTATACCTGCAGGTTAGGATAACCAGGAGTAAGCAAGGCTGCATACATTTGTTGGTTTATAGACTTCCGCTGTTTGTGATAAACTCTGTTGGATTAATTACTTAATATTTTGTAACATCAATTTATTATGTAATTTATGGTATGTAATGTTTGACTCTAAAGAACGGGTCAACATTTACATACGTTGGGCATGGAGTATGTGTTGTTGTACTTGAATTAAAAGGAAAAAAAAATTCTTGTGCATATTTGTATTTGATATTCCATGTCGTCACGTTCCCGAATGGTTTGTAATTAAGGGCAAAATGCCTTATTAATTGATTGGAAAATCGGGGCGTGACATATAGTCTGGGCAAAAAGTTGTCCTTGTGCCTAAGAGGGACTATTACAAGATAACTACTGAAAGCATAGCCTCTATGTCTAAATTAATCTATCACTTGGTTGTTGATGAAGTCACATCGGACACCTAAATTAATGCATCTAAACTCACACAATGAGGGAGAGAGGGAGAGAGAGAGAGAGAGAGAGAGAGAGAGAGAGAAGAACCTTAATCAAAATAAGTTAGAGAAGAACGGTAGAAGGATGTCACGCCCCAACCAAAATAATTGCATTGAGACGTGAATCATATTTTTGTTGTAGCAATTGAAATCACAACAACATAAATATGATAGCAAATTAGTATACAAAGCAAATTTTATTTATTATTTTACAAAGCCACAGAGTTTGCGGAAGCTCGAAAAATATTACAAGCATAGTATTTTAGAATATATGAAAACTTTATTTAATAAGATTGGTCTTGTAGTAGCAGCACACATATAACAAGCGTCAAACAACCGTCAGTCTCATTCCACATCAACACAGGTAGCATTGTTACCTGCAGCATCTATTAGGATGTGAGCTTACAGGCTCAGTAGGTCTTGTAAAAAAAAAAAAAACCCCTCATGGGCAGTTTTCATATTTAATCTTAATGTTATCTAAACATAATATGTATGCATGACTCACTCGCTATTCTAACCCCGTTAACTTACATATTAAAATACTCCGACCTACACGTCTCATACCGTGTATTTAACCACTGTAGCCGCGAGTACCTTAATATACAAGTTAACCCCCGTTGTTTGCCATTAACCCAAGTTTAACTTTAATTTCTCTTTTTATAGACAGTACATCTCCCTCTCTTCTGTCGTAAGGCCACTAGTCCATCTCCCTCTCTCCTAGTGCCTTTTTTTGTCATTCTTCTTTCATTCAACTTCACAAGGGTACGTGTGCACACATGCATGGTTTTTCCTTAATGCAAACTCATGACTAAATGATCATGTACTCATTGTAATAATATAAAGCAAATCCATGAATATTATATCAATATCAACCATTTATTATTCATTCAAAACAATAATTAAAATGTTAATCATAGCAACAAACAAACATTTATATACACAAATATAAATTTAAAATAACACAAATATAAGACAATTACGTACTAACATAGAGATTAAATATAATATAGTCCAATCATTGGGGAGCAAGGATCCTACCTTAGTTCCGACTTAGTTATTCCTAGCCCTCTTTCCTTTGCCGCTAACCCTGAGCACAAAACTAGTTTTCTTTCTTTCTTTCTTTCTTTCCTCCTTCTTCCTTGCCTTCCTTACGTGCTACTCTCTTCCCTAGTTTTCTCTCTTGTTTTCTTACTTTCTTTCTTTCATCTCTCTATTTTCCCTTGTGGGTAAACTCCTCCCTTTTATACTAGCTGGAGTAGCTAACCTTACGTGAGTAAGTTTCATGCAAATATTCCCTTCATTTATGAGGGAGCTTCCACATGTAACATTTTCCTTTCATCCCTTAATTTTGCTCTACATGGCACAATCGTCACCTTCCAAGTGTTTATTCATTTTGCCTATCCTTTTACTTCTTACATGGAGCACTCCTCTTTCACCACACTTCTTCCTTGTAACTTACGTGGTTTATCCCCCTTTCTCCACAACTCTTCCTTGCAACTTCACCCTAACCACAAAGGTCTCTTTCACTTGATTTGACATGCTCTTCGACCTACTTGACAATTCATTGATCTTCTTATGTATGCATGCAACAAAATATTGATCTATCATCCTAGCTACTCACGTATTGAATTCATTGTATGCATATATCATAACCTATTATCATATATGTACATGCTATGCTATATATATATATATATATATATATATGTGTGTGTGTGCTACGTTATAGATATATACACATATATATATGCTATGTGTGGTGCTACGTTATATATATAAATATACATGCAAGGAATGCATGTATAGAAGACTTCATGAATAATGAAAAACTTGGAAATCAAGTGAATCAAGTTAAGCTATACGTGTTCTCTTTGTGATCATATCTCCTCCTTAAGCTAAAACAATTTAGGTCTATCCTTACTACCCAATATATAATAATATAATTCGACGAAAATTACAGGGTCTCACAAAGGAACAATAGTATTGCAGAACTTATATATAAGAGACAAACCCTAGAAGTGAAAAAGAAGAGAACGCGCCCAAACATGAGGAGAAAACAGAGCAAGCGCGCACAAATTTTAGAAGAACATCGAGCAAGCGTGCGCATCAGAATTGGATATGGTGGTGTCAATTATGAGTTTAAATGAGGGTGGTTTAGGATTCCACAATAATTCATTTAAGTTAGCGCTTCTTGAGAGAGCGTTTCGTAAACGCCGAAATTAAAAAGCAGTGAGCGACTTGCTTTTGATATTTGAGGTTTTCTGCCGCGATTGTAAAAAAAAAACTCAAGTTTGGAAAGTATACCAAACGGGCTGAAAGCCCAAAACGTTAAAAAAAAAAAGAAGAAGCAAACATTGACCCCAAACCTCAATACCAAACGGGGCCTAAGAAGTGTGCCATTGCATTTGGCGTTGTTTTTGGAGTTTCAATTGTTGCACTTACTGGTTTGGTATTGGTATTGTGATGGAAAAGGCGCCCACGAACGTATGTGTTAGGAAGACGACCATCAATATTTGAAACTACATCAGCAAGACCACTAGCAGAAGCTGCTACAACGTCAAAAGAAAGTAAAAATCAATTTGTGGCACATTCATCAGCAAGACCACTAGTAGAAGCTACTATAACTACAGAAGAAGACAATAATCGATTTGTGGCACCTCCAGTATTAGAGAACGTGAAAGATTCTTTAGCCAGTAATCAAACAGCTAGTTGGCGACCAGTACTAGAATCCAGTGAGATTGAACTCACACATACAGAGGAACTTCCCACTAATAGAACCGCTCTTGTTTATAGACTTGCCGCAAAAAGGTAGATGAGCTCATGACACAAGCATGTGCTGGCAAGGGAGCAAGCACACAAGGCAAGGAGGACATGCGCAATGCGCACGGCTCAAAGCAAAGCGTTGCCAAGAAAGGGGAGTTGTTGGCAAGTGCAAGGACAAGTGTGGGAGTTAGCATTGGCAGTTCTATGGAGGTTTTGGGGAAGTAATAACTTCCGAGCAGTTGTCATGCAAGATTAAGTGTCAAATACGTGTGTCAATAAGGATTTGATTGAAGTTAGGGATTATCCAATATATTATCATCCTTATTTAGTTATTTTGAATAATTATATAATTAGATAATAACTTAAATCAAATATAAAAAAATAGTTGTTATCCCTTAATAAATGAATATTTTTTCAGACCCGTAAGTGTACATAAATGAACTATATTTTGAATATTAAATATTTATATATCAGTTCTAATTTTTACTTTAGCAATATATACGGATATCAGTCTCTAACTAATCTAATAAATTATTTAACTAATTTTATTTTATGTTTTGTCACGGTTATGAGTATGCACAAAACAAACAATACGAAAAATAAAAAAAAGGGTGTCATTTGATATCAAATGACACCGTTACTAATTTGTATCCAATTAGGGGTGGCTATTGTGCAATATGCTAGTAGTGCTTGATCCTAGGCGGTTGAGGATGTTAACCGTAAAGCACAAATCATGCTTGACTTGCCAAGTGGGTGCCTAGGGGAGTTAGGGTTGTTAACTTCCTAGAGTAGGCTGCTCTATAAATAGCCAAGTGTTGAGACTTCAAATATGAAGTGTGAATATCCAACACAAGTCCTTTGTTTAACTGTGAGAAATAAAGGTTGAGGTTTTCCGTATATTTGTATGTGATTACTGTATACTTCATGTGAACCAAGCATATGGTTGCAAGGTTATGAAAACACTAAGTATTAGTCGGAAACACTATATGGGTAAGTGAGAACAAGAAACACTTAAGTGTGAAAGAAATCACAAAAGTTCTTTGCACGTGGCGTTCAATGTCTAGAGAAAGACAAGAGAGTTAAGTGCATCACATTGAGAAGCGTTAGCTTCACTTTGTAAGGCAAGGAAAACACCTAGACTAAGTGGGTGTGAGGAATTGGCTGGTCTTGATATAGAGGCTATCAAGGTGTTATCACGTGGTTGAATGAAAAAAGTTCAGTGACGTCCCGTGACACTTAGCATAATTACAAAACAAAATAAGAAAAGATGAAACAGAAAGAAAAAGTGAGAAAATTTTAGGTATAGGTTCTCAGATAACCACTATAATAACAACTATATATATGGATACACAGTAGTGTTCACATGCTCAGTAGAGTCAATGCTCAGTCATGCTCAGCCACCGTTGGATTTAAATCCAACGGTGGAGAATGATAACCTTTTTTAAACATATTTTTTTTTATCATTCTCCACCGTTAGATTTAAATCCAACGGTGGCTGAGCATGACTGAGCATTGACTCTACTAAGCATGTGAACACTACTGATGGATACAACCTTTACCAACGAATGGATCATCGCCAAAGGTTGCTTCCTTATTTTATTTTTTTTCAGTTTTGTTTTTTGTCTATATTATTGAACAAATGCTTTCGCGCTTGAACAATCGTCCGATTTAATAGCGACTCAATACTCTCTACACCCATATCAAATGGGGTTCTAATCTTCAAATTTCTTGATTTTCTATTTTTTCTTGAAAAAAAAATTCAATAGGAACAACCTATTTTATTTTTTCGTATTATATTAAAAAAATGTTTCCACCTCGCTTTAGTACCAAATGGGAAGCTGGGTTTAAGGGTCTTCCGAAATTTTGTAAATGACTATAATTTGTTCAAAAGTAGCGTGCTATAACAAGCAATTTTTAGAGAACATACCACGCTTTATGCAAAATAATTTCCGCAATTAATTTGAGTAAAAAATATTTAGAATATTAACCCTGAGAGCCCTGGATCGAAATGGGGTTCTTGATTTTTTTTTTCAAATAAAAAAGGTGAATAATAATAACAATAATAGGTAATCAAACTTTCCTGACAAAAAATTCACTGGAAAAGGTGGTCTTCCCTCTTTTTATATATATATATATATATATATATTTCGGCTTTTGCCTATTTTATTAGATAAATGTTTTCCCGCTTGAACAATCATGTAATGTAATACAATCAAGTGTTTAGTCCAGTCACCCATATGCTTCAATTAAGTTAGAAAATTATCAAATTGCCTAATTTGTCCAAAAGTGGTGTGTGCTAGCTATAAACAATATTTGAAAAATTTGCGGTGTTTTACACAAATGATTTATGATGCCCAATGTGCATCAATAATAATTGATTGAAATATTCACCCCAAGAGCTCAGTAACTCAGGATCAAAATGGGGCTCTAAAATTTAATATCTTGATTTTCTAATTAAAATAAAATAATAACAATAATAAAAATAGGGAAACAACATTTCCCGACGAATGAATCGTCGCCAAAGGTTGCTTCCTTATTTTATTTTATTTTCAGTTTTTTTTGTCTATATTATTGATCAAATGCTTTCGCGCTTGAACAGTCCTCCGATTTATTAGCGAGTCATTACCCTATGCACCTGGATCAAATGGGGTTCTAATCTTCCAATTTCTTGATTTTCTAATTTTTCTTTATAAAAAAAAACAATAGAAAAACATAAGGAAAACAACTTATTTTATTTTGGCGTATTATTTTATTTGGACCATCAATTAACAATGCCACGTGGTAATTTAGTCCAGAACCACAGAATAATTACTCGATCCCTAAAATTGGAAGAGAGTACGTGTATGTACGTGGTTGTGTGTGAAGATTCAAACTGACGTCAATGATTGGATGCAAAAACTCAACAACCAAAGGGAGGCTAATTTTTTTTTTTTGATTGGTCCAGTGAAAACTTAATAACATAAATAAGATGTTTATTGTAGAACTCAGATCGAGCACAAGATTGATAAAGTAATATGGGCATCACAACCAAAACCAATTGGCAATAGTTGGATAGGCCCAAATCCTTATAAGCACATTTGCAAGGTCCCTTTTCTCCAATGTGGGACAACACTTCACATTCTCACACGCCCCCGCACGTGTGGCGAATTTTCAAACCATACACGTGGACAACTTATATTGGGTGACGTGGAGCACGTGTGACCACTTGGCTTCACACGTGGGCGAACCAGACTAATACCATGATAAAGTAATCTGGGCATCACAACCAAAACTAATTGTCAATGGTTGGATAAGCCCAAATCCTTATAAGCACATTTGCAAGGTCTTTTTTCTTCAACGTGAGACAACACTCCACATTCTCAAGGATCACCAACTCACAGTTTTCAAAATCCCTAATTAACCGACTTATGTCCCAACTTCAAATTAAACGGCAACATAACTGTCACTAGCGCCTCTCTCTCCTCTATTATTCTTCGAAACTTGTCAGTCACAAAGAAAACAATATTCACTCAAACCCTTGTTCGATCAGTTTCAGACTGACGCCCAGGCACCAAACTTGGAGTTGGCAACTTTGGTGCTTGGGAACCCCATCGATCGATCCCATTGCTCGCTTTAATGGAGAGCATGGCAAATATTCCATGCGTAGTTGTGCCTTACCATGACCCTTATGATCATGACGTCCCCGACATTCTGAATTTCATTAATGATTCTTCTGATCCAACCCTAAAAGCATTGTTGGACGAAGGAGCAGTCCCTTCATCCCCTCATCAACCAATTCCTCTTTTTGATAATGGAATCCAAGATTTTCCCATTTCCCCAATGTGGGATTTATTGGGCAATGAAGGGACTAATTCCATATCACTTGCCGATCATCCTTCACAGTTTTCCAGAGGAGCAATGAACGTCCTTAAAAACTTTAGATGACGCTTTGAAAAAACGTCCTCTATCGAGGAGTCATTGTAAGTCCATTTTAAGGACATTGCAAAAAAGTCCTTAAATGTATATTAAGACGCTAAAAAAATGTCCTCGTAACTATGAAAAAACGTCCTCTAATATCTACCAAGACACTAAAAAAATGTCCTTATAACTGAAAACAACGTCTTCTAATATATATTAGGACACTGAAAAAGCATCCTTATAACTCAAAACAAACGTCCTCTAATCTCTATTAGGTCGCAAAAAAAAAAGTCCTTAAATCTAAAAAACTGTCCTCATATCTATTACAAGACGTCTAAAAAAGGTCCTTGAATCATAAAAAAAAACGTCCTTAAAACTTACAGAAGGAACAAAAAAAATATTAGAAACCAAAATATAATACCAATGAATACAAACTACAGTTTTTTACTAAGCTACGAATTACAATCAAATAGACAATTCCTAACAGTTCTAATCCTAGCTATCTAATCTTGGATGAATAACTTTAACCGACATCAAATCATCGGGGTTGTATATGTGCTACTCTTTGAACTGCAAAAAAAAAAAAAAAAGATGAGCATAATTATATATATAGTATCCATATCTCTAACTTGACATTGAACACATACTGTATATCTCACTTTCTAAGTTGTTAAGCAAGACAAGACAAGGGACATAAAGCAATGTAATATATAAGCTACAAGCAGATACATATATATATACACACACACACAAATAGCAAGAAATTTTGTTTTACCTTTCAAATTTTCTTCATGTAGAACTTGTGTAAAGTTTATCATAGTCTGAAAATCAATGTACAGTTTGACAATGTCCACACCTGCAATGAAAACAAGCATATATTAATCATGCTATACTTAAAACTTGCAACAAGAACGCAGTAAACAAATGTACAGAGTTTATCTAAAGGAAAACAGATAACATAACATTTGATCGACAGTTAAACAATGTAAAGGGAAACCTATATTTCATCATCAGACTTAATCTTGTCAAACCACAGAGGAGAAAGGCAGAAAGGCCTAAGAGAAACAGAACAAAATAATTTTCACAATTGGGAAACAAGCAACACTAAGGCATGTATCAACAAAGCTTAGAGCTCACTAGCAAGTCTCTATATTCCACTACATACACAAATGAAAAAGTTACAAACATGTATCAATTTAGAGATTGCATATAATTAAAAGATTTAGTATGTGCTTCTCAAATAGGCATCTTACTGAATATATCGAATTGAGATTAGCACAACATGGGTCAAGAGTTGACCCTTTTTATTTTTTCTTACTCTTTGAACATTAGACAACAATATATTCAAACATAGAGGCATCAAAATAGCAATGAAGAAGCTGCATTCACTCAACATACCTATGAAGATAGAAGCTCAGTTAAGTGGCAAGTAACTCAATTAGCAGAAAATGTACCTTCATTACACAATAAACAACAACAAACTTTAGAAAGCAATATATTCAAAATATCTCAACAATTATCCCTTACCACCAATTATGTTTTGAACTAAGTATCCACTCTCATGGCAAGCTAAAATCCAAACCATTATATACAAGGCCAAAGAAAACCATGTCCCATGTCCCCTACTGATCACTATTCAGAAATAGTGCAAGAGCATGAACCAACTTGAAGACATGAACAATTGCATTAATGTGCTAGTCAGATATCATGTAAAACTGCTCTAAAAAAAGGCAAGGACTCACATCATCACCAAATAGCTTGCATGTTTCACAGAAGTATTTCTCCATTTATCTACCACAATTAATATAAACTAGTTAAACCTAGTAGTGGCAGCAATAAACAGACCACTTCAGAAAAATACAAGAAGCATCCAAGTGAAGAAGAATTGTTTTAATGGGAGATAAGCCTTAACATTGGTAAATGCAAACAATTTATTAACATGGACAAGAACCAAATAATAAGGCAAATGCTCCACAAACGCTTTAACTTAAAAGACACTAAATAATGTTTTTGAGTAGAAATATCGTCTAAGACTCTAAGAGGCATAACAACAAGACTACAAGAGTATGGTGACATATAGTAAAGATAAGAGAAAAACCTCCATATGGTACCTGAACTATCACCAAATGCAATTTTTGGTACCTGAACTTTCATAAGGAACCTGGTGGTACCTGAACTATGCCTCCGTTAGCCATTATAGTACGTACTTACCGTTAAATATTCCGTTAAGTGCTTATGTGACATTTTAATATAGTTTATTTTTATTTTTTAATTAATAATAAAATCACCTACATGGTAATAAATTATATTAAAAACAAAAAAATTGGTAATAAATTATATTATAAAAATAAAAATAATTTTTCTCATTTTAGTCTTCCTTGAATTGTGGATAAATTATGTAAATCTTTTTTTGTATAATTTATTTAAATTTTAAAATCAAAATAAATTATCATTTTTTTTTAATATAATAAAATTTAATTTATTTTTTTTAGTATAGTTTATTTTTATTTTTTAATTAATAACAAAACCACCTACATGGTACTAAATTATATTAAAAACATAAAAATTGGCAATAAATTATATTATAAAAATAAAAATAATTTTTCTCATTTTTAATCTTGAATTGTGGATAAATTATTTAAATTTTTTTTTGTATAATTTATTTAAATTTTAAAATCGAAATAAATTATCATTTTTTTAATATAATAAAAAATTTAATTACTTTTTTTAGTATAGTTTATTTTTATTTTTTAATTAATAAGAAAACCACCTACATGGTAATAAATTATATTAAAAACATAAAAATTGGAAATAAATTATATTATAAAATAAAAATAATTTTTCTTATTTTTAGTCTTGAATTTTGGGATAACTTTTTTTTTTTTTTGTATAATTTATTTTGAAAATTGAAAATAAAGAAAATTATTGTTTTACCCATGCCACATAAGCACTTAACGGAATATTTAACGGTAGGTACTATAATGGCTAACGGAGACATAGTTCAGGTACCACTAGGTTCCTTATGAAAGTTCAGGTACCAAAAATTGCATTTGGTGATAGTTCAGGTACTATATGAAGGTTTTTCTCTAAAAATAAATGAGCAAATGTTACCACCTTAGCCACACTCATATACACTTGGAATTAAATTTATTAAACAAAAGAAGAAGAGAATGCTTACTTCAAATTCAGTCTGTCCAAATCGTTGAGGATAAAGGGTCCAGCCCACTTGCTACGTGCAAATAAAAAACATGAGTCAATTTTAGTTACACGAACCATTTATCAGATACATCAACATGGTTTTTTTTTTTTTGGACAATAGATACATCAACATGGTTAAAGAGAAGAAAGATCAACCATGTACAATCATATATCAGATACATCAACATGAATATGTTAAAGCCCATATAAGCCAATTAAGTAAAATGTGTATAAATATAGATTTATATAATATATTGAATTAGCATATTAAACCATTTAGCGTACCTTTCCAATCCAATCAAAGTTTGCTCCCATAAATTTTATGGTAAGCTTCTCGTAATATAAATCAAGCGTTATGAAATGCCACAATCCTGTTATCATAAGCAACAATACTAATCATAATCTTACTCTATGACCATTGAAGAACAATAAGGCCATAAATAAGTGTACATAATTTATCTAACCACAAAAAAAGTAATTTTACACTTCATTTACATGTCTGGAGGAAAGTAAATGAAACAGCGAGGATGAGAACATTGCAAGCCATGAGACTAAAACAATGGAAAATAGACAAAGAGTAAAGTTGAAACATAAGGTATCAACAATATATGAATGCCATAAACAACAAGAAGCCAAGCATGCAGCAGGCAAATTAACAGAATTTGTAACCACTTGATGCAATGTGTAAAGAACATGATAATGAATGTGTAACCACCAATAAAGTTATCAACAAAGCAACTGGAAGTTCCACAAAAGAGAAACATGAAATCCAACCAAGGCACAGAGACTGTAGTACCTCCGATCAAGCAATCAAAACTTTCAGAAATCCATCCAGAGCAGGACTTGAAGCCAGTTAACTTATGTCATTTCGTCAGTGGCTGAAGTGAGTAGATTACTGCACAAGAGTATTATTTACACTTACAATAAAAAGAAAATATCAAGTTAACCTAAAATAAGAAAAGGAACATATACATATCAGACAATAGAAAGTTATTCAATTAAAAAGCAATTTGAAATGAGATGGTCCAACAAAAAAAATCTGAAATGAGATGGTACATAAATTGTTTTGGCAAAAGGAATGCCCTTCATGGAAGATAAACAAAGAAATCAAATTAGAACTATAAGAAAACCTAAAACGAAGAAGGAGAAAAGTAACAAACTGATTCAATGGTTTTAAATTTGGGGCTAGGGTTTACTTGTCACTACTTCTATTTGAGTTGCAGATTCAAATATAAACTAATAACAAATCATACCCCCTTATTTCTGTGTGGAGAACAATACCTCTTTGAATATGCCTTAATATAGCTAAGGTTTCTCAGTAAGGGAAATCAAGTAAAAACACACCTAAACCTTAATATAGCTAAGGTTTCTCAGTAAGGCATGCACATGAATTTTTATTAAAATGATACAGTAGAAATTTTTCTAGAATCTTTGCCACGGATCTAATTAGAATCTCTTAACGCATTAGGTATTCAAGTACACAAACGAAGGGAGACATTTTTATAGGTTTCAAAGAGTAATAGTTAAAAAAATAGCAAACGACTTATCCCGACGATATATTCGTCGGTAAAGCTCTCTTCACAATTTTTTTATTTAATTGTATTGTAAACAAATTTATTTCTTTAGGGAGTTTTGTTAGATCTTCTTCGGTTTCTAAATGAGATTCATGAATTAGGTTATGCATTGTATTTAATTTTTGTGGAGCATTCCAAAAAATAAAAAAAGCCTTGTGCTCATTAGGATCTTGATAACCCATTAGGCATGCACATGATTTTTTATTAAAATGACACATTCGGAATTTTTCTAGAATTCCCCGAAACTAATTAGGATCTCTTAACGCTTTAGATATTCAAGTGCACAACCAAAAGGAGATATTCTTGTAGCTAGGTTTCACAAAGTAAAGTAAAAAAAATAGCAAACAACCTCTCCCGATGGCATAGCCATCGGTAAAGGACGCTTCACTATTTTTTTATTTAATTCTTTTGAAAAAAAATTATTTGCTTAGGAAGTTTTGCTAGATCCTCTTCAGTTTCTAAATGAGATTCAAGAACTACGTTATGCATCGTATTTAACGTGAGACACACTTTAAATGAAGATGGCTAGCAGCTCCTTGTGTCACTCAAGTGGTTGCAAGCTCCTCCTCTTAATCTCTTTGTTCATCTCCTAGCTTCTTTTTGTCCAAAGCCTCCAAATCTTGGTGTTCTTGATAGAATCCAAGATGATGTGAAGTAGAAGTGATGGAATGGTGAGGAAAAGTGTTTGGGGATATAAAGGAGGTGTGTAGAGGAAGTTTGGTGAAGGAAAGAAGTGGATTTGAGGTGTGGAAGTGAAAGAAAGTGGAGGAGAGAGGTGGACAGCTGGCCCGACGGCTTGGGTACATAGTGAGTGAAAATGGGAGGTTTTGGGAGAGAAGAAAGGGAAATGGAGAGAATTGAGAGTGAGTGAGCCTAGGGTTATAAGTTGTTAGCTGAAAATGGAGTGTTTTAGGAATATATATGATGAAGGGAAGATAATGAAGGGCTTAGATGAAAGGGGAAAGATCATAAGGCTAATAAGTGAGATTCTAGGAAAAGGAAATGACCAAAAGGGCTAGGGTAGGTGGAATGATGAAGAAGAGAGAAATGATATATTGGTAATATATTATGGATAAGGAAAATCAAATTTGGGAGGTGAGGAGACACAAATGTGGGTGAATTTAAGCTAGGAGACAAATGGGTTGGAACTTGGAAGTATCACCAAGGGAGGTTTCCTAGCTGAATTGGGAAGCATCATGAAGGGATCACAACTTGACATTTTCAAGTCTTTCTCGGGTTTGACCTCATGTGGGCCCAGTTTGACTTCGGTTTACTTTCCGGGGTCGAAAGTTGACTTTTTGGATTCTAGGCCAAATCTCCGAAATAATTGTGTGCTCCACATTTGATGCTTCACTCATGTGATCTTGACGTCCAAAAGCCATGGTTGACTATTTGTCATTTTCTCGAAAATGTTCCAAATTACTTCACCTCACTCTTAGACTCTAAACATTATGCATCTAGGACAAGGAATTGAGACTTAACTTGTAATTGAAGTGACATCATTTGTGTCTTGAAACATCAATGCATGTAAAGGAGGCTAATGATGGACAACCTAAGCCCTAACTCTCATCCATTTAATCACCAACTTAATTTAGAAATAATCTTGTCACGCCCCGATTTTCAAATCAATTAATAAGGCATTTTGCCCTTAATTACAAATCAATTCGGGAACATGACTACATGGAATATCAAATACAAATATGCACTAGAATTTTTTTCCTTTTAATTCGAGTACAACAAATATACTCCATGCCCAATAAATGTAAATGCTGACCCGTTCTTTAGGGTTACATATTACAAGCCATAAATTAAATAATAAATTGTTATTACAAAATATTAAATAATTAATCCATCAGAGTTTATTACATAAACAGCGGAAGTCTTATAAACCAATAATATGTATGCAGCCTTGCTTACTCCTGGTTATCCTAACCTGCAGGTATAACCACTACACCGTGGAATAGTGTACCGGGTTATATCAACAAACCCGGTCAGCTTACGAAGCTGGTATGAGTGATCTATGTTTTATTCACACTGTAACATTTTCCCAATTGAATTCTTTTATTTTCAGAAATCAATTAAAACCCAAAAGTTCCATTTCAAATCCGGAAGATTCGTATTATCTAATATACTGAACCTACGTGCCCCATACCACGTATTTTAACCCCACACGCCCCATAAACGTGTATGTTAATACCAGGGTAATCCAGTATGTTAAATAATATAAACCCTCGATCTTTACTCACACAAAACCATTTATAACTTAGCCTGATTAAAAGTGAGATGCATCTCCTTTTAATACATCAAGTTATTTTTAACTTCGCCTGATTAAAAGTGAGAATACTATTTTTCTTCTCCTTTTAATACATCAAGTTAATCATACAATATGCAGTCTAGAGCTCTAACTGAATGGGCTACCATTTTTCACTCATTTAACATTGTCCCCGGTCAGGACAGTCCGTTTGGACAAAAACATTCAAATAGGCAAACACAATATCTTATTTAGAATTATTGTGTTCCCACAAAATTCACAAATCAAAACAATAAAATGAATATTTTTCAAATATTGTTTTAACACCAAAATCACAAACAACACAATATGAATTAATATTCATATGTAAAAACATCGTGAGATTCACTCACCTCTAATTCCTGCTGCGTCTTCAAATAGTAACCAGGAATCGACGAGTTCTAGCCAATTGCTTCATGATTTCAAAATTTACCTATGAACATGCAATTTCCACTTAGCATATCATAGTTTCCAAAACATTTCATTATCCCTCAAATGTCACTTAGACATTAATAACCATAATTCGGGACAGTTTGACCAAAAGTCAACCGTCGGTCAACGTGGGTCCCACGTCTACTATTCATCAACGGGTCCCACACGAAATCCAAAACTTTCAAAATCCAACCACATGCTTATTTCTAGCATCCTAACATCATATCCAAAAATGGTGATGATCCAACGGTCGGATCATCACGGATCTAACGATCCATAATCATTGCATAATTGATCGTTGATCAAACGATCTAATTTCAATAATCCAACGGTCCAACATGCTTATAATCACAATATTAACCCCACGATCAAATTTCATGATCATCCAACGGTCGGATCTCTCGAATCGTAAATCGTACGATCCGATTAATCGGGTTAATTGACCATCGGTCAAACGACCGAATTTGACAAAAGTCAAAACACGAAAGTTGTTCGTATCGACGAAACAAGTCAAACGGAGCAAAGAACTGCTCCCGGACCAGCCGGACGCGCCGCCCACGCGCCGCCGCCGGCGGTGGTCAGACCGCCGGTCAAGGTGGTCCGATTGACACCAAATTTTACCAGAATGTAGATCACAACAATCCCAACAAGTTTGATAACTACCTCGAGGTCTGGATCGGAGTGGAAGTGGCCGGAATCGGTGTCGGTGGGTTTTAGATCCCAAAAAGTGCAAATCGTCGTTGCCGCCGATCTAGGCCGTGCCACCGTGATCCACCACCATGGGGAGGTTCTAGGAGAGAAGGGGAACAAAACCCAAGCCGTGGTGTGCGCCGCCGTGGCCGGAGGAAGGAGATCGATCCGGGTTGAAAACCACCGAAACGGGTACACACGGATCGATGTCTTCCGGTGAGTTCTGGCCGTGACGGCCACCGGCGGGAGGAAGACGAGGCAGCGGCGCACAAGTCTGTGGCCGGGCCGTGGCCGGACGTCGCCGAACGCGCCCCCACGCGCCGGGTCGGGTCGGCCGGAAATCGGGTCTGTTTGGGAGAAAATCCGGAATTTTCCGGAATTTTCCGAATTAAAATGATTTTTGAAAAATAAAAAATCCTTTTATAGAACTTCGTGAAACTTCCGAGGCCCATAACTTCTTCATACGATGTCCGTTTTCGGTGAACCAAATTCCTACGAACTCGATTCGACGAGGTCTACAACTTTCATGAAGGAAGTTTTCCCAAATTCTCAACGTATAAAAAGTTACCTTAATTTACCTTGTGTAACTTATAATTACCACCGTAATTATCGTTTTACGACGGAAACCCCTAAAAATACAATTTCACACCATTTCACTTCAAATTTCACGAACTATTTTATAAAAATAGTATGGAAATTTTCGGGGTATTACAAATCTAGCTTTCATTTGAGTATTTATTTGAATTTGAAGCTAACAATCCCCAAACAAACAACCAATTCACTACACTCTATGTTGCACATACTCACTATGATCTTAGGTTCCCTAGTGAGCTTGGGATTGTAATTGTATATTTGTAAATTTGTTTTAGCTTTTCCTTAGGTAGCCCAAGATAGAGGTGGGATTTGCCCCTTATACTTGAGGGTGGTGTATATGCTAACAAGATTTTGGCGTCGCCAAGGATTAGTTTGAAATCTGATCCCTAGTTTGGTTAGCCTTTAGGGATAGCTAGTGATTTTGGTAATTTTTGTATACGTAGTTTTCTTATTTGATTTGGTTTGCTTTTGTTTTAGAAAGATTTTTTTAGGTTCATTGTCATCTTGTGAGATCCCGGAAATTCGGTTTCGTATTTTAGAAAGGAAAAATGATTTTGAGCAATTTTTATTTAAATTTTTATTCTTGGTCTTTATAGCTTTTGAAACTTATTTAAATTTTGGTTTGTCAAATTTTATATTTTGGGGCCGTAGGACGAAAGTAGACGTCGTTATGAGCTCGTAGGAATTTTCGTGGAATTATTCGGACACCCGAGCTATTTGTTTTGAATTTCAGAAAGTTGAGAATTTAAAGAAAATATTTGTGGAAAAAGGAAATTCACTCGGTGCAATCTGGTCCATAGATTTCAATCACTGCAAGATCTGGACCGTTCAATTTGAATTAAAGGAAGGGGTATAAATACCCATTGGATCAGATCTAAAGGCCCAGAAGCTCCCAGACTTCACCGCCTCTTCTCTCCTCTGCCGCGACACCTCCGAAACCAAATCCTTCCTCCGGCCACTTCACGGCACCAAAATGGTACCACAAGTTTCGCCTTGCTACGGTGAGTGTGTCGGTGGTTTTGGCTAGTCAAGCCGATGCCGGACGAGAGAGAAACGGAGGAGAGAAGGTCCGGCAGCTCCGATTGTGTTTTCCGTTTCCGGCCACGACAGCGTCTGAAACCGGTGTCTTTGGCTTTCTCTCGATGAGACGAACACGAATGTAGTCTCATATTCTCAAATTGATGTGGAGAGAGAGAGAATCAAAGTAAAGAAGTTCATGGGTTTCCGATCGGGTTTTCCGATTCCGGCGACTTCTCGGGGTCGGGTTGGTGGTGGAAGCTTCCTCTGGAAGTCGCTGATCTTTTTGTGGTCTCCCTTTGTTAAGACAACAAATTTTGAGTGAGAATCGAAGCTCCAAAGCTTCTTGGTTTTTCCGGCGGGTTTTCTTCAATTCTGGTGACTCCGGCAACGGTTTTCTTTAAGTTAGGTATGAAACTTGATTAGCTCTTTGAGCTCTACAAGGTCTTATACTTGGAATTTTCTTTTGATCGATATGTAAGGATTTGGTATTTTGGGTATTGTTCTGCTGACGTGAAGCCACCGAGAACAATGGCAGTTCCGGTTGGTTTTCTTTTGTTCCGATGTTATTAATGCTTAGTTTTGTTCAATTCGAAACTTAGGCAGCTGGAAGAAGAACAGGTAGATATGGTGTTCATATTGACGACCCAGGGCAGTTAGTTGCTGCTCTGTGATTGTTGAGATTTCGGTTTCGACTGTGAATTCGGCACAGGTATAAACTCCGAACTGTGAGGGGTAATCTAATCATGTAAAGTTAGAATTGAGTTATGCCTATTATTTTGGTGATGAAGCTTTCTCAGTTTTTGAATACGTTGGTTTAGTTTGAATACTGGTAATTGCTCACTTGGTAGAGAATTTGGTTTACGGCTGTGGTTATTAAGTTAGTTTTTGATTGAAATGCTTTGATTAGTGTGATTAAAGTTGAAGTTGTATATGAAGAGATTTGAATGGAATCAAGATTGTATACAGAGAAATTGTCAATAACTATTTATTAAACCAAATCTGGTTTGGTTGTGAAATTGGTATATGGTTAAGGCTATGTTTTGTCAAAATTTGGATCTTTTGTATATCCGATAATGTTATTGGAAATTGGTTCAAGTTTTACTTTAAGGTTAGATTTTGGTCGAAGTGTGGGCTTGTATCGATAATTGGATTTTATCGAAAACATGGGTGCCCATAGTAATTATGGGATAACACTCGATAAGAAAAAGAATTCCGTATTTGGAAATATATAGTTGTCAAAAGGGACTTGGAATAAATTGTCGAGTGTTATTAAATTTAGAATATAATTTTAACACTCGGATTTGGTCGAACTAGGGACTTTAATTAGTTCGGAACGTACGTCGAGGTGGTGATGTTTGACCTAAAGTGAAGAATTGAAGAAGTGACTACCAAATGAGGTTCGATGGATTTTGACGAGTAAGATAGTTATCGAACTCCAATTAATTGGAATGCGAATCAAGCTGGTGTAAGCCTTTAGCATTGTTGGAGTCAAAGCTTGGAAATTCAGGTAGGGTCTCGGGGAACCTTTTCTATAAAATGTTAAGTAGTTTAATAAATTGGTGAATTGATTGATATTAGTTGAATTATATGTTGGGTGTTATTGCTTTCATTAGTTGATGAACAAGCATGTGTTATTTAATTTCTATATTATAGATTAATGAGCTATCATACATGATGCATTGTGAGGATGCATAGCAAAATAATATGGATAATGAAATCCAGAGTGATTGACAGAAAAGAGAGAGATCCTTTTGTGTAGTTGAGTTTGCTGCATGGATTGCTAGATTCTATGGTATGCCCACAAGTGCACAAACAAGGGAAAGTATGCCCTGGGAGTTGTCTATCTAAAAGATAGAAACTCTTACAACCGCCTGAAGGTTGCAAAACTATCTTATCGGGTTGCGGAACTAGTGACCATGAGAAACAAGATGACTAACAAAAGAGATGGTGAGTGCGACATGAGCTTTGAGTCAGCATCGCATTCATACATTATAGTTTTGATTTCTGTACTTTTGCTTTATTGTTTGACAACTTGATTGTAACACTATAAGAATAACCTAAAAAGGTTTGTCCCTACTGAGCAGCGAGGTCGAAAGCTCACCCCTACAATAGGTTGTTGTTTTACAGGTACGATTTACGAGTTTCGAAAGGGATTAGAGAGGAGAGTGGATTAGAACGTAGAAGATGGCGTAATTTCTTTTTGTAAAGGTTTTGTAAATTTATTTGCAACAATTTCTGAAAAGTATTTGGTTTTGTATTAATTTTATTTTAAGTTTTTAACGTTCACACTTCGGATTCGGATTTTGGTGCTTAAAATCCACCGACATCGGGTCCGGGACGTGACACATCTCTAGGTCGTGTAGGGCTTCATTTTTGTTAAAAAAAATATATATTTCAATTTCTCATTTTCCCCTATACCGACGAACAATTCGTCTCTAAAAACTAAAAACAAAAAAATCAAATTTTGGGCAACTAATAGCGACGAACAATTCGTCGCTAAAAATCTACAAAAAAAATTAAATTTTAGGTGACTATTAGCGACGAATTTGTTCGTCGCTAAAAGCTTACAAAAAAAATTAGGCATACAGTTCGTTACTAAAGTCTAAAGACCTGACAATATTTGTTATTAATATTACCCTTAATATTTTTATCAATAAGAAAATATCTAAAAGTAATTCTCAAAGGGGCCACATTTAGTGTGCCGTGCAGGAGTCTTTTTATCCATTCCCAATAATTCAATGTTAGGCACACACACCTTGTCATTTGTTACATGTAGGCCAAACAAAAAGTGAGAGAAGATATTTTCATAGCTGAGAATGCTTAAACACCAGATTTCCCCTTCCATGGAGAAACCTATCTTGTCCAATTCCCTCCTCCAACCACTCTACTTAATCACTCATCAAAACTTGATTTCTCTGCCATGGCTTTCTGCTCATTCAGTCAGCCCTTCTTTCCAAATCAAAAACACTTGCAATCAAATTGAACCCAGAAACAGAATTAGCAACCCAAGACCTCATATTCTTCTATATAGTTGCCATGGCCGTGAGCCTATAGATACATCATCAAACCCAGAAAAGAAGAAAGATGAGAAGCAAGGAAAGCAATCACTGTTGCGGTTTTTGGTTGATTTTGAGAAGCTGGGGAAAAATTTGAAGGAGAATTTGAGCCCAAAACAAAAGGGTGACTGGAAGGACTTGGTGTTGATGAGCCTATCCTTTGCTGTTTATGTGTATATCTCGCAAAAGATTGTCTGTGCTTATTGTGCTTGGACGTCCATGCCCAACCAAACTTGGTAACAGCTATAAAAACCATGTTGTATATCTAAACCTTGATTACATATTTCTTTGCAAGACATAGTAGAATATTTCTTTTTAATGCATTTTAGAATGTTTGTATATGTAAACAAGCCTTGAATAACAGCATTGTCTTTGCAATTTCAGTTTCTTTATCTCACACACACACACACATGATTAGCCTTGAGCTGAGGACATAGCAAATTGAAGCTACTATTATATCATAGAAGGCTCCTTTTTTCCCCCCTTTTCTGCAATGTTGAATTTGAAGCACCTCCATAAACTTGAGCCACAACACAACAGGCATGAATCTCAAGGATCAAAACATCATTACATGAATCTCCTCAGTTATGTTACGATTCAAGAGTGTTGGCTACTTACCTTTACGCCCTAAGAGACCATAAGCAAGTGTTGTATATGTATGTGGAGTGCCAAAGTTACTCCCATTTTTGTTTTGATCCCTTTCTTTGTGGGATTATCCTATGAACTTGGTCGTGATGGATTCTGGATCTTTATGATAACTTGGTCGGTTTGATTCATGAAAAAGGACCATATAAAGAATCAGAGTGATTGGAGGACAACTGCAGACCGAATCTAAAAGTCCCAAAAGAATTTATAGATTTAAAATGAATACAAAGCAAGGTCCCTTCAAATGCATCTCCCCAAAAATTGAAGGTATATTCTGAAAAATCGCTTGCCTCATGATCTCATGGGTTAATCAACTAGAACTTTCTATACAAATGATATAAATTAAAAGAAGGAAAACAAAAAAGGAGGGTATAGAATCCAACTCTATTCCGAACAGTTTCCTAACTCTCTCACCCAAGACATGAAAATCTTCTGATATTAGGAAATTAGTTGCGTCCACAATCTAAGGCCACACTGTCCACATTCCGAAGGGAGGCTACAAAATTGTGTTTGTACAATTGTTCCTACTAGCTCCCCATAGATACCCAACTACCTTCCTCTGTGAGCTACATTAGTAATCCTCATAACCATAATCTTCACCATCGTATGCGTCATGAACATTATCAAAATCAAAACTGTCGTTATATGTGCCTTCGATTCCCTCCTCATATTCTGTTTCTGGACCAAAATCGTCATTGTTTTCAAGCTCTTGGTTCTCCATGTATGGCATCTCATCATCATTATCAGATTGTGAATCAATTCGTGTCTTCTTGGAGACATCTGCAGTCTCCTGTTAGGAAACAACCAAAACCATACATAAGTAGATAGATTCCAGACACATTAAGATGTCAATCATGAAAAGAAATATGAAGACACTGAGATGTTTGAATGAACCAAACCTACACAAGGTTAAGAAAGTTTCGCAAAACAAGGAAAAATAGAAATAAAGTTTCCCTTGGATTGATTCAAAATTCAATACTTTTAACTGTCTTTGTTAACAAACAGAAATAAAGTTTCCATTAGATTGATTCAAAATTCAATACTTTTAACGGTCTTTGTTAACAAACGCACTACTGTCTCAACCCCCCTGACATTATAAAGCACATTTTTGTTCCACACTTTCAACTTCTGTTTAAATTAACTCGTAGACCTGTAACTTTCGCAGAACTGCTTGGAAGTATCCTTGATCGTACTATGATATTTAGCAACATGTTCTCAGGCCCAAGAGGACTAGAGACATCTAAAAGAGTTGGTATCCAAAATAATCAGATAGTGGCCCACCTCCATAGCAACCAAGGCCATGTAAGCACTTTAAAGTCTCAGCTAAAAAATGGACCCCATAATAAGAGAAAAGCTTGCATACCCAAACTTGTCATTGCAGTCTGTCACCCCCACCTGATGTTTCCAAGGTGAACCAACAATGCTAAAATCTAAGCCCCAACCACACCTGCTAGTGCCCAAACCCCTAGTAAGTTCCTCCTAAAACAGGAAAACCACAAGTCTGAACCTTCACGTTGTCGATGTACAGACACCGGAAACTACTTAGTAATGAACTCTAGATAGTTCCTGCCTAACAAAAAAATGTGCAAAAGGACACACTAATCCCACTCTTTAAACTATGCACCCACTCTAAATTATATGCAGGACAACTAGGTTATCAATGTCATTAATCAGCCTCAATTACTAGAGCCTAAACCTCTGACATTTAACATAGAATCTTTGTTGAACCAACCAAAACATTACAGACCCATCTGAAAAAGTAGAATGAAATAACCAATCCATACTGTATCCAGTTATCCACATCGAGATATCACATCTAAAAGCTAAATCGTTGACGTCTTTTCTACACTATTGAAACCCTCAGGCCCCATTTTCATAACCTTTGCTGCCCAAATTGGCTAGCCACTATATTTCATTCCCTTTTTTTTTTTTTTTTAAGATTAATAAAATAGCCTTTCTTTAACTATTTTGAAAATGTAGTTTAGATGGGCCCAAAAAAATAATTATAAACGTGGTTTAGGGTTGTACCATACTTATTAATTTTTTTTTCCCATATCCAATCCCTTCCACAGAACTAGGTCTTAATTACCCATCTTTACTGACTGTAGGAAGCTCGTCTCTAATGGCACTTTTACAAACCTGAAATGATTATGGGAATAAGGGAGATGATTCCAATACATGACTTCCCCTGCGTTTACTAAGAAAGTGAATCAGAATGCAAGTGAATCCCACATCAAACATTTACCAAAATTAGCTAAATTCTCCCATTCCTTCAGGGATTCTATTACAGTGGGGGGCGGTAGGTATTTGCACTCCAATACCTTCCTGAATTTATTCCCATTCATCTCATCTCAATTCCATGTAAAAAACGTGCCATGAATTCAAAGACTATCCCTTATGAATGTAATTTCTATTTGTACTTGTGGTCCCCAGGTAAGCTATCAGCAATCTAGGATATTCTCAGGAAGCTAATAAAACTTGCATAAACTCTATACAGATGGTTCAAAACAGATTCCACCAAAATTATATAACTGAAAATAGGTATTATGGAACTTGTGATGGAAATGCATACAATTGCGCAGAGAGAAAACATAGATTCAGAATAAGTGAAAAATAGAAGCCAATAAGAGAGATGCACGTACAGATGTTTCAAACATATCCTCCAGGACATCGAAGTTGATTTTTGAGCTCAGTCTCTGCACGGAAACCATGTTGACATCCATCAAAAGCAGGTAGAGGTACAACAATTGTTTGATTTTTTGTTTTGGTTTCCACCAGCAATGCCTGATTCTCAAGAGAATTTCTAGCTTATAATATATGGTAGAATATTGAACTAAATTCCTGTACTTAGCCTAGAACCGACAAACAGGCTACAACAAGGAATTAAAATCAGAAACTAACATAAGTAGCTAATGGCCTAATACTAGACAGTAAGTCCATGAATCAAACACTCTCAAGGTCAGGATTAGATATTCCACTTCAACTGTTCTAGTCCTGAGTGTAGAAAAAAAAATAAACTAAAAAGATTACTATAGCTCTCTTTATCAATATCTTGAGAGAGTTATCAGTTTTTTTTATTTTTGATGGAGAGAGAGTTATCAGTTTTCATTACCTTCTTAGTTAGCGTTTTGTAAGCAGCTTCTGCAGCGGTTTGAGCTGGAGTAGAATTTCTCTCTTCAGCTGCTCGAGCTAGTTTCCTTTCCTGGAAAATTAAAAGAAAAAAAAATTCGCTGTTGTGAATTTGCATTCCCACTGTTTTAATATAATTTCATTATTAAATAAATAAAATGTTGCAAACAAACATATATGTTGACAACTTATATCCTTTTGGTACTAGACATAATAAATCTTGTTAAATACATAAGAAACCATAATCAATCCATATTTAAAAAAGATTCGATAAGAAAAAAAAAAGGACCTTTCTTTTTTTTGATGCAGTAGCTTGAGATTCTGGACATTCAGTTCCCATAGCAGCCTTAGCTGCTTGCTCCTGTAAACATTATTGGATAACTTAGATCTAAGACATAACATGAAGTAACTGTACGATAAGTATAAGGAATGATGCCCTAAAACCAATAAAGATACAGAAAGCAAAGCATGCATGAAATAGCTAAGCTTTAGACATTAGAAATAGCTACATGCTTTCTTTATTGTTTGTGTGTAATTACTCTACATGAAGTCGGTAGATAATTGTGTGTGGAAATACATTGTACATATATAGATATATGTTCATTTGTAAGCATCTTAGAATGCCGTCAAATTTCTTGCTTAGTACTTGTGAGATGCTGCATAAAAAAGGGTCATATACTTCATTATCTCATTGATGTGTTTTGCGGAAAGCAATGGATGAGTCCAAGGAGTTCATGTTTCACATCACTCCTCTTCACAGAGTTGGAGTATGTTGTTTCTTTCTTTAGGTTTGGAGTGGATCAACATAGAAACAATTACTCCCTAAGCAATACTAGCATCTATTTGCATATGCTGGTTGAAAAGAATGAAAGAAGTTTTAAAGATAGGGAAGAGGTTCCTAGCTTGTTTTCTCTCTTTTAGTTGGCTTTCCTTCGGTGGATACTGTGGATTACTTGTCCATCACCTTTGTATCTCGTTTCTTAACCATATATATTATATATCAATTGATATCAGGAAGGGATAATATCAATTGAAAATCAATAATAAGCTTTCTACATAATTTTTTGTTTTTGCCAATCGAACCATTAAACTTCATTTTATGCACCTGAATGCTAGATCAGCTTAGTTCATCCAGTTAGTAAATGAATATAACCACCAAAAGCAGATGACATTTTCAGTGCTATGTTGATATATTAGATGTACAACATCTTCTTTCATCGTATTTGGGATTCATACTATCTGGAGAAAGTCGGGGAAATAATATGTAAATGCCAAATGAGTTGATTACCTCAATGTACTCCCGGTTCAATGCTTCCCAAATTATCTTTTTGTCACGTTTCCCCTCTTCATCAAGGAGGTATTCATCAACCTGCACAAGATCTTAAAACTCTTAGTGATGATCCAAAACTACAAGACAAATGAAGCACATATGCAATGGATGCATGCTTCTATACCTTAGTTTACATTTCATATGATTGCAGATTTCTTGTATATAGATTAGTCAACTGAACTACAATTTACAAATATATAGAAATTGGTAATCATATTAAAAAGGTTTAACAAATACAAATAAACAACAATGAAATACATCTAAACAGAGTGATCATTATGGTAGCTACACTAGTAATAAATAAGTGGTAATCACAAAAGAGTAGTTAGAGATAGATCGAGGTAGGTATGAAAAGTACAAAATAAGGGAATAAGCCCAAAGGAAACGACAATGTTAAGAAAGCTATTCATATTTGATTACCAATCAAACCATTATTTAATCATAAAGATCAGTAATCTACCATTATTAAATCATACAGATCACTGACCAACCCTATGCATGTGAAAGGCCGCTAAACGTGGATGCACCATATACAATATACAGCCATGGGGATTGCCAAATAAGATACCGCCCCTGGGCATGGCCAGCAGTCATAAGGGCCAAGAGGTCCATTGTGTGGCCCAAGAGCCCTACCCAAACCTCAGCTCCATGAGTCCACGACCATCCCAAGTATGAAATTGGATATGGTGGTTTATGAGAATTAATTTGTTATCACCCTAGCAGTTCCCAGAGGTTGATGATTCAGTACAGGGGAAGGTAAGAGGTATAACCAACTCAGAGCTATGAGGCAAAGCCAGAACACTCGATTCATTCTTTGAACTCCACATATGATAAGCATCAGAGTCCCTTTTGGAACTCATCCACAGGGTCCTCAGCATATATTTTCTCTAATGTTAGGCACACATTTTCATACTCTTTCCTATACAGTGTCACTATTCAATACGCCAGATCGGTTCGGCGGAAATTGCCATCAGTAAAATAGAAGAAGAACCAAACCTAAAAGTTAAGAGTTCCCTCTATTAAAAGTTGCTAAAGGGATCAAATAATAACAACAACAAAAAATCATACGTACTATAGAAAAATATAATGGCACACCTACACTTTCATGTATTGCTGTTATTTTTTATACTATACTATGATATTTTCAACAATCATTATATAATCGCAGTTTCGTTTGTTAAAATTAAAAGTTACCAGAAAAAAAGAACTTAAAGAAGGCTAAAAAGATATTGACACATTTAGGTTGATGAATGGGCACCTCTACATCATCAATATCCGAAAGGTTGTCAGACTCATCACAAGCTTCAGCACCAGCATGAATGGCTGTGTTCACCGTAGGAGCCCCTAAAACATCATACTTTATTAGCAAAGACATTCAACAAGAAGAAGAGATACATACATATATATACTTCATATATATAAGTTATAACCATTTATTAGGATATTAAGAGAGAGAGAGAGAGAAGGGGGGGAACGTACCAACACTCTTGGGCCCCATAGACTGTATTCTCCCATTTTCACTAGCTCTTGAGCAGTTCACTTCTCTTTCAAACTAACATAATGGAATGAGAAAAAATAAATAAATTAGACAAATTTTTTTTTTTAAAAGTCAAAGGATTAGTAATTATAACGTATAAGGTAGAATTATAATCATTATGAACCGACAAGCAACAGAAGTTCTAAAAAAACACTATCTTAAAATCAACTATGATATAAAAAAACACTATCTTAAAATCTACTATGATATAAAAAAACAAGCCATAGAGAGAATGTCCAACACTTCCAGAGACCCATAGCAAACATGATGCAGTTGGTCCTTAGAATATTTCCAAGAAAGCATGCAAAACACCTACACAACAATAACATCTCAAGAAAGTGGCATAACCTAAACACCAAACGAGGACAAGTCAAGACCCTTCAATTTCAAAAACAAAGACAATATATTAATGGTCATCAATTAATTACACTGAGTGCTTACACACAAATAAAAAAACACCAACCTCCTTTCATCTTATACCTTATTATCACAATCTTTCAAGTGAGCAGTTCATGCAAAGAAAATCACTTGAGGACAAAAAACCACACACCAGACTTCCAACTATTAGAAACATAATGCTAAATTGCTACTTATAGACTGACTAGATCTCAAGCTTCCTCTGCACCACATCATCACAATCCATACAAAATGTTTGCGTCACATAAAATATTAACAGAAACCTGAAACTATCCCAAATCTGAATCATCTAACCTCGAAACAGAAGTCAGCTTCCCCTTAATCTAACGAGGAGGGGAGCATCTCTATCAAAAGCCAGAATTTAGAATACCTGGAGAAACACTATTCAGTGTTGAATAGCATATTAACACCAATGCCTCATGTCACCTATCCCAAAAATGACAGGAATAGAGAAAAAGGTCCCTCGCCTTTCAAAGTTCAAATGTTAAAAATGATCTGAAGACCACCAGCAGAGAGCAAATATGTCTCAGCCATAAACCCGGAGAACCAGTTGCCAAGCTTATCCCATCTAAGCCTTTGAATTCCATCAAAATTGCATAAACACAGTTCGTTGAAGTGGTTTTATCGAAAGGAAAACATTTATTTTATTGTTACATATTCCACTTCAGCTAATTCATACTTTCTAATTTTCTATATGAAGACAAACACTAAAACCAGCACCAAGCACAAAAACAAAACAAAACATAAAAAACTTGAGCAATAAGCACTCTTCATTAGTCATGATGTCTATTAATATAATAGAGAAAGGAAAACAGAACCATTGTTATCCAATTGATTCAGCCGTCTACGGTTATGCCAGTCAGGTATTCAATTATGAATTCCATATTCTCGAAACTGTTGTATATACTGTATAAAAATTGTAAAAGGTTGTTTTTCTAGAATTACTCTTATTGCAATTTTACTTGAAATTACCACAGGTAGCAGCAAAAGAAAGAAGACTAAATTTAACAATTACGTTTGATTGTTTACTGTTGTCTAGGCTTTGGCAAGGTAATGTATCAACATCAGAGTCAATAGCATTCTCCTGAGCAGACGCTTTTTTCCTTCTCTCTATCTCAGCACGCTGGAAAGCTGGAGGATTAGATCCTCCATGAAGTCCACCTGAAATTGTCATGAGCTGCCACAACTCATCAGGGACTGCATGTAATACGTTATAACTGGTACATATATAAAAGTATAAAACATCATAAAAACGCAAATAGAGAACTCACATCATCATAACAAATTTTACAAAGTCCATGCGCAAAAGGTTTTACACTATCCTTGTGTTCACAAAGAATGTCATCTTTGCCATCCATTTTAATTGCCATACGTGGTGGTTCACATAATTCGTCCAGCTCAGTTTCCTTCAGATGGAACTCTTCAATCTAAAAACCAAGCAGATTCATAAAGGGAAAAAAAAAAGAGTTCAATACTTATAACACAAACAAATGAAGAGAAAATTTTATATATGGAATGACTGTTAGGTCCACATAAACCTCCAAGTTCCAACACTATAATACAGCACTCATGATCCTCAATTTCATGTTAAAAGTAAGCCAATGTGGAAAAATTGATAAAGTTTAACAAGATATAAGTCCACTCCCCAAGACAAACTCATTACTGTATCCTTGATTTCTTAATCCTTTTAGAAGCCTTATTTTGTTAATTTTATATATCCTACGTAAATATTCTTGAAACTATTCCAAACACAAAAGTTTGGTCCTTTTTGTAAAAAAGAAAAGAAAAAAAAGTTATATTCAGAACCCAAAAGAAAGATAAGACAAGTCAAATTTTAAGGATCAACCAAATCTTGTAGCCTAGGAGGTGTTTAAATTATAAAAAAAATAAAATAAAACTACTCACAAAAGGAATTAACTCTAGGAGTTCACTAAAAGCGTCTATACATATTATTTAAACCACCATTTATTCTTTATCCTTTACTATATTACAACCAGAGCAAAGAGAAAATTACTAAAACAACAAATACAACAGAGAGAATATCCACATCTCAGACCTAAATAAGATTCAAGAATTTTGCTTATTTAAAAAATGCATACAACAACCATGAGTATATTTTATACGCACCTCAGCACATTGGGAAAGAAAGAGTTGACATGTCAAAACTGATGTTTATTTTTCAATGGTATTGGGGTAGGGGATTTGAACATGGGACCTCGGATGTTTAGGGATAAATGCTCTTAACCACTAGAACCACAAACCCCCCACACATGTCAAATTCATATTAGTATTCAATAGTTTGTTTGTCTGAAGAATGTGAAGATGGACTGATGGACCATGTAAAGTAGGGAAGGGAAAGACGAGAGAGGAAGTTTCAAATTACAATGAAAGAATAAATTTCTACATCAAATCTTTATGTGCATATCATACTCGTGTATCGAAGTTACATTGCCAAAATGGAAAGTTGGGATTCCAATACATGTCTTTACCACCTCAAAAAAATATATTAATTAAATAAATAAAAAATAAAAACATACCGTCAAGCTCCCAGATTCTGTATTCTCAAATTCAATCAGCCGCTTGGTCAATGTTGCATCGCAAACATGTGCAATCCTGAGCTGATAAATTACAATATACAACATACGCTATTTAAAATGGAAAAAGGGAATGAATATAAAACACTGGAATAATTAAATATCATTCCGAAGAAAATTTGTCAGGAAAGAGAATAGTTATGTTTAGAGAAAAGAAGGGGCTGAATCAGACTAAGAAGGAAATGGGATGTTCACAAAATCTTATAATTGTAAGAGCTTATAATACTAATCCCCTCGTGACAAATAAACCAACTTATTCAAAATTTTCATGAAAGCAGCACGGTAGCAACCGAGTCTGACTTACAAAATCTGACTTGGAACACTTGAGACCATGTGAAAGTGCAGATATATATAATGCAGCACCACATAGCCCACTGGGTTTTCTGCCTGTCTGGAAAAAAAAATTGAAAATCTGTCATGTGATACATATAACCTCCTTAACACTTGACAACTACAGCTGACTCATAAAATGCATCACAGAACAACACTGAAAAGGGACAAGACACCTGCATCCAATTCCGTTTCATGCTAGTGATAATTCGCACAGCAGTTTGAATAACCCCTTTATCCCTTCCTCCTAGTAAACCTGCAAAACATATTTGTAATTGTTATGTCCCCCTGTTTAAGATAATCTTATGTGCAGATTATATAGTTGGCACTCAACTTCATTTAAATTTGGATACTACAGTAAAAGAGAGATTCTGTGCTAAAGCCGACACTTACTCTCTGAAAATTTAGCGATAAAGATGGAAGGATCAACAGGTTTGTTTGCAAGTGGAAACTCATCAAGATAAAGAACTTTGCACAGTTGCATAAATACACCACCTAGCGAATAACTGCAATTCAAAGTATAGCGAAGCAACATAAAAATAAAACAGCTAGTATCGAGGGTATAATCAAAATCAAATTATTCAGAATTCATTACTGAGAAGCAGGGGAGAACATAGTGGGTTAAGAAGGAAAAGATAGGAAGGGAATAAAGAAAAGGCTTTCTCACACATCTATCTTCAACAAGTTTGAGAACTCAATAAGAAGATATGGCTTCCTCTTTGCCCTACAAGACAAGTTGAAGTTCAATATTAGTGCATAATCTTCATGACTGAAGTTTTTTTATTGATTAAGAAACAATTAATAAGAAATGTTTATGGCTGATAATAAGACTTGAACTAATTAATAATTATTATTATATTAATGACAACTACAAAACACAAGTAGCCAGAATTTTTAAAATGGGCAAGTAAATAGGCAATTTTCTTCCCTCAAGGCACTCAGACTAGGTGTCTCACATATCAATCACTAAACATCACCTGTTTTTTCAGATTACTAAACATCACCTTTGCAACTTGTGTTTCAAAAATTAAAAAAAACAAATTTCTTTTAAACACCTAGTCCTCACCCTAAGTGATCCATTAAGTGAAGAGAACTATGACTTTAAGTGGATCTAGGGAGCCCAAATATTGTAACTCCACAACACCTGATAGAGCTGTGTAGAAAGTTAAGCCAAAAGGAACCCAAAAATGCTACAAAAATCTAGATACAGACATCTGCACCTAGAATGGATTCAATAGCATGTACTGGCCTAAGCTCCAGCACAGTAGTGTCAGTGTTACTATGATCTGACGTCAAAGTTTACTTTACCAGTTTTTTTACATTCCTAATATTTTGACATGCATCTCTAGAAAGTAAATATAGCACCAGTTAAATTATGATAATACTTTAGAAAACAATAACGGATATTTAAAAAGATGAAGCCCATCCAATACAATCTAATTAGCACTTCCAATCAAGAAAGCTGAGAAAAAAGCCTAATTGGCATAAGTTACTTCAATCCTTTTTACGTGTCTGTTAAAGCTTATTGTTAAAGGGATGGTAGAGATTTCAGAAGCTTGAACATTATTTGATAGAATTGGAAGTACACTTTTTAAGGATGATGCTTAAATGGACAAATATATTTTCTTAGCTTTCCTTTCATTCAGCATAGTATTTTGTTCTAACTATGCTTTTAATCTTCTCTGTATGGAAGAACTAGATGGGATAGAGCCCTCAGTCTTCTGTTAGCATAAGACGAAGACCTATATGTTTCTTATCTCCAAAAAGAAGTTATTGGAGACCATTCTATTAAAGAATAATAACAAGCAACTAACACAAACTAATAAAACTACTATTGTAAAGAAAGAGGGTTTGCTGCCCATAACTGGAAAAAATGGACAGATATAACACTTCATATATATAAAAAAACATTAGAAACTCCTATAATCAATAGGCAGAATAATGTATAAACAATTCTCAACTTTATCACAACTAGCCGCTCTTCTCTTTTAACTTATCCTCACACACATAGTATTTGGGGCGCTTCTAGTACAAAAAAACATTAAAGGGATTACTTACCGACACGCAATGTATAAACATGCAGCCAGTACTCGCTCTGTGTTACGCCCCTTTGTGAAATTCCTCTCAAGCGCCATCTTTAAAAAGTGAAGCAGATTCAGAGATTCAGTAGTTCATAAAATATGTATAACTGACAACAATAAAGCTTCATTACAAGTATACATACTGTATAAAAGCGCAAAGCTATGTCAGTAATTTCTTCATTCTCTCCCATATCTAAACCATTTCTCAGGGATCTTAATTCATATCTGGCTGCAAAACAATACCAAATAAAAGATGGTTAAACTAATAAGTCAGCTCATATTCATCTTCGGTAACTCTTGACCATCAATTTTTAGACCGCCTTCATAAAATTAATGAAATTCTCAAACTGGAAATGGAAGCTAATCAATCATCTTATTTTTGGAAGTTGACTAACTCCTTAACAGCAACAAGTAAATAAGCATTCACAATAGAGAGTGCGAAATAATAAGAAATCACAAAGCAGTGATAAAGTTGATTTGACCAGAAATTGTTCTACATGATCCCTCCAACCTTTCTATTCTCATATGTTGCATGTCTACACCAAGCCCAATTTGTTTCTCTTAAGCTACTATACGAAAAACATGATCTTTTAAACGTAACCACGGTTTCGAACAAGTAAATACAAAACCCGAACTCGCCCTCATCTGTTATGTGAGCCTAGGCTAGTAGCACATGAACAAGCAGAGGAAAATCCAAACTTGGAAAAAAGCAAAAGCTGAAGAAAGCATACCATTCTCGATTAGCCTTTCACGAGAAGCTGAGACCTCACTTTGAAAACCCCGCACAAAATTTCCAGACAGTTTGCTCTGCAAAACACAATAATTGTATTCTTTATCATCACTAAACACAACAATCATAAGGAGATTGCAAGAAAACCCAATACCTGGCCAGCGGCATCTTTAAAGAAAGTGGGTTCTTCAGAGTAAATGTCATACACTAAAACCTTCCCGCATACTCCACACCATCTACAAACAATTGAAAATAGACGAAACAATTGAAATAATGATAGCATTTAACAATTATAAAAATTAGTGAAGATACTCACATTCTACCACCATCTTCTGTTCCAGAGACGCTTTTCCCACAATTATTACAAAATACCATTCTCAGAAATTAAGGGTGGCAAACCAATTGCCCCAATTAGAATTAGGAAGAAGAGCAATCGCCTGTTTCGTTCCCGTCAAAATTGAAAAAGAAAGGAACTTGAAGCTAAATATCGAAGAATTTAATCATGGGGCATGGCAGAACCACAGAAGACTGCGTCAGTGCTCAGTGGGAAGTGCGTGTTGTTTAACCTCTGGGTTTTACTGTTCTAGGGTTTGGGGATCACAAAGGGTTGGTAATTGGCGCGCAACGTTATAAAAAGTAATTTATATATATATTTTTTTTGGCATAATTGTCAAAATACCCCTTAAACTTAGTCATAATTGTCAATTTACACCCTGAACTTGCAATTACGTCAATTTACCCCTGAACTTGGTAAAAACTGTCAATTTGCACCCCATACGTCAATTTCAACTTTTTCCATCCAATTTTGAGCCATGTAACCTTCATGTGAAAGGTATTTTGGTCATTTTATGATTTTTTTTATTGTAAAAATTTATGATACCCGACTAATGTGATACATGGTAACCTGGACTATAAATTTTGTATCAACGTGATATTTCCGTCCATCTTCCGTTAATAGTCAATTTAAAAAGGGGAGTGAAATCCACACCCCCATTACAGTTTTTTAATATTATTTATATCTCATTCTTGTGAACTTCCTGATATGCCCTTGGTGTCAGAATTCTCTCTTTCATAGACCAGACCGAAATTCAAAAAACTCACTCAATTATGTATGTAGGGAGTTTCGAAACACTGACCTCTTTCATGCAAAACTAACACCTCAACCACCAAAGCACACGTTACTGTTGTTAATATGTATACACAACACAATATTTATAAGTTGGTAGTAGCAAACCAAACCCACATGCCCACTTCTTTAATTTATTTATTGATTATTTTTTTTTTAGTTTTTTTGTTTCATTTCATATTTGATCATTCATGTTAGTTTTATGAAATCATTCATTTCATAATATGAGAAAAAAAAATGAATGTTCAAATATATTTTTAAATGAATGTTTAAATTTCAAATATATTTTTATACCTATAAATATAAAATTTACACCCCGCCCCTAAAATAAATAATCAAATATATTTTTAAATGAATGTTTAAATTTCAAATATATTTTTAAATGAATGTTTAAATTTCAAATATATTTTTATACCTATAAATATAAAATTTACACCCCGCCCCTAAAATAAATAATCAAATATATTTTTATATTTTTAAATGAATGTTCAAATTAAAAAAAAATTCAAATATATTTTTATACCTATAAATATAAAATTTACACCCCCCCCCCTAAAATGAATGATCACATATGAAATGAAAAAAAAAACTAAAAAAAAAATCAATAAATAAATTAAAGAAGTGGACAAGTGGGTTTGGTTTGTTACTAGCAACTTATAAATATTGTGTTGTGTATACATGTTAACAACAGTAATGTGTGTCTTGGTGGTTGAGGTGTTAGCTTGCATGAAGGAGGTCGGAGTTTTGAAACCCCCTACATACATATTTGAGTGAGTTTTTTGAATTTCGGTTTTGTCTTTGAAAGAGAGAATTCTGACACCAAGGGCATATCAGGAAGTTCACAAGAATGAGATATAAATAATATTAAAAAACTGTAGTGGGAGTGTGGATTATAATTAGGGGGTGTGGATTTCACTCCCTTTTAAAAAAAGCACTTGTTGTCCATGTGTTCTTAAATTATCATATATACCCAGACCACCGGACAAAAAGAAAATAAAAAAAGGAAAGGAAAAATCCTAAGGCCACCATTGGGGGGAGAGAGAGAGAGAGAGAGAGAGAGAGAGAGAGAGAGATGGGTGCCCAGAGAGATTTGTAGTTTGTTCATCCATCTAATTCCATTGAAGACATCACTGGGTAAGCTTTTCGTCTTACTACATTTTAATGTTTCAAGTTTTTAATTATTTTGTTTTTCTTCAATTTAATTTACTGAAAAAATAAAAATTAGATAGACCTTGTAACAATAGACAAATTTGATTGTTTATGATTTAGGAGAAGCAATGATCGATGATCCTGATCAATTCCTCTTATTACTGAATAAAATTTTTAAAAATTGAGATGACCTTATCAGTGATGTTCGTAAGATTGGATTAATGCAAGGGTATGTCATATATGGTTATCAAAAGATCTGATAAGGATAGAAAAGTGGTTATTGGGTGTGACAGAGGTGGTAGTTATCGAACTAAAATTGCACTAGATAACAGAAAAAATAAATCAGCATCTCGTCTGATCAATTGTCCTTTTAGAATTCTGGGAAAAAAGACAGCTGAAGGGTTGTGGAAGGTTGAGATAAAAAACTTGTTTCATAACCATGAGTCTTCCACTAATATGGCTGGACATCCATATTGTCGTCGATTTACTAAAAATGAAGCCTTACAGGTTAAACAAATGAGTAGGGCTGGCATAAAACCGCGCCAAATTCTGTTTTGACTTCGACAAAATAATCCTCATCTTCTAGCCGTTTCCAGAAATATATATATATATATATATATATGTATAGTAAGACTGCTCAATTTAGGAAGGAGAGTTTGGGTGGACGTTCAATTATTTAAGCATGATTGGATGAGCTTGGTGATGTTGGTTTTTCTCATAATGTTAAGTATGATCAACATGGTCATTTGACTCATTTATTCTTTGCTCATACCATTTCAATTTAGTTGACTAAGAGCTACCCTAATGTATTTGTGATGGATTGCACATATAAGACTAATAAGTACAAGATGCCATTACTTGAGATTATTAGAGTGTCGAACTTCAACAAATCATTTTATTCCTGTTTTGTTTCATGCAAAAAGAGGAATAAGAGGATTATGTGTGGGCTCTTAAAATGTTCAATGTCTTATTGGGAGATTGTAGTCATCCATTGGCGATAATAACTGATAGGGAGTTGGCGTTAATGAACGCAATACATATTGTGTTTCCGATGACTCCTAATCTTTTGTGCATATGGCAAATCGAGAAGAATATTTTTGCACATTGTAAGAGTCAGTTTAAGGAGGATGCAAATTGGGTGGATTTCCTGTCTTCTTGGACTTCTTTAAGCAAATCTTGGGATGTGTCAACATTTAATGAAACTTAGAATCGTTTTGAAATTGAGTACAAGATTATGCATCAGTTTTGGCTTACATTAGAAGTACTTGACTTCCATGGAAAGAGAAGTTTGTATTTGCATGGACGGGGCAATTTTCACATATTGATAATAATGTTATTTCTAGAGCAAAATGTGCACATGGAACATTAAAGAAATATCTTCAAGTTTCAACTGGAGGCCTCCGTGAGGTAAAAGAAAATATTTGTCTTGCTATTCAAAATCAATTTCAGGAAATTAAAACTCAACTTGCAAGTGAAAAGATTCGTGTTCCTAAAAAACTTTGCATCCCCAATTCAAAGAGCTTGTTAATAAGGTGTATTTCTATACTTTGTATAAGTTACATAAGAAATATTTGTTGACAAATATCAAAGATTATTAATGTCAATGTAAGGGCCAATTTTTTAAAACCATAGGTATACCATATATGCACATGATCAAGTAGATGAATATTGAAGTATTGCCTTTAAATCTCATTCATAAGCAGTGGAGAATTGACACAAGATCATTCAGTAATTATAATCATGCATCCATTGCACATGGAGATCCAATCATTAGTCTTCTCTCTGAAGTTAAAGAAAAGTATGAGAAGCAGCCACTTATGGAAAAAGAAAATACCATAAAGCAATTATCTCATATTTTTTGTGCATCTAATCCTTTAATCTTTGAACATATTATTCAACCTCACAAATGTCGTCCAATGAGGTCAAAAAAGAGAAATGAAACAAACTCTATAAATCATGAACCTTCGCATTTTGAGATAGTGGAGAAAACGGCTCGAAAATGTCGTTCTTGTGGTAATAGTGGCCATAATCGATAATCATGCATCCATTGCACATGGAGATCCAATCATTAGTCTTCTCTCTGAAGTTAAAGAGAAGTATGAGAAGCAGCCACTTATGGAAAAAGAAAATACCATAAAGCAATTATCTCATATTTTTTGTGCATCTAATCATTTAATCTTTGAACATATTATTCAACCTCATAAATGTCGTCCAATGAGGTCAAAAAAGAGAAATGAAACAAACTCTATAAAAAGTGAACCTTCACATTTTGAGATAGTGGAGAAAACGGCTCGAAAATGTCGTTCTTGTGGTAATAGTGGCCATAATCGTAACACTTATCGATTAAACGACAAAATTATTAGACCAAGTTTATATATATATATATATGTATATATATATATATATGTAAGTATTTATTCTTACTTTACGCTTATTTTACTTTGTTTTTACATTTTAATGGATAATTTGTCTTCTTTATCATATGTATTTTGGCCTGAAGACGTGACTTTTTGCACAACAAGAATCATTTTGTACAACAAGAGTTCATTTTGCACAACAAGAAGTCATTTTGCATATGTATTATTTTCTTCAGTTATCCTATTTATTCTAACATGTATTATAACCACTTTTGTCTCTTTAAACCTTGGTTTGAAGACGACATCAACAAAATCAATTGTTTCATTTTCATGAAAAAAAAAACTAAAGAGACAAGATCGGAAGTGAAATAAGTACAAAGCCAAAGTTTAATGAAAAATTCTGGGGGTGTAAATTTATGACCCAAAGCCAAAGTTCAGTCCAATTATCAACAAAAAAGAACTATTGGTCATAAAGGAGAATGAGACAGAATTGGTTAAACAATTATGAAAAGAAGAAGTCGTGCATTTTAGAAATGAGATAGATGAATAAACAATTCTGACCCATAAAGTATTTTCGGAAGTGAAAGATAGTGAGAGACAAAATAATATTAAAAAAACTAAAGGGGGTATGGATTTCATTTATTGGGGTGTAAATTTCACTCTCCTTATTTAAATCTAAAAAAATGTTCCTAGCATTTACTAGGAGTGATGTCGGAGGGTATGAAAAAGAAGGGTTTTCTAAGAGGTTAATGTATACTTTGTTTGAGATGTTTAAGAAACTAAGCGTTGTTGAGTAAGTTGTTTTCAATGAAGATGAACAAAGGTCGCTCTGTGCGAAAGCAACCTAAATAATAGTTTAATTATATTGTATCATTATGGGAAAAAAATATGCATATTAAAATAACTAGGAAGAGAGAAAGCCTAGGTTTCTAATTATCTATTTAAGATTTGTTTCTTGTGACCACTTATTTTGCAAGATTTGTGAGAATGAGGGTTAATCGTTTACTTGTGAGGATGAAGGTGCATGTTGCTACTAGTCATCATCACTCCTACACTTGCCTAAATTGTAAGTAGAATCCACTCTTATATGCTAATGAGAGTGATGTGAAGAAACACTACTTAATATGTCATAAACCGGAAAAAGCTACATGGTATTGCAGGGACGTGATTTGGAATTACATAAGGAAGTATGAAAGTGAAATTAAAACAGTCTCGTTCGACCCCTCTACAGTGAAGTTCAACGGGGTGTCCTATTCCTCGGATGATGGGACCGAGCTCAACATCCCTATAGGGGGAAGAGATGGATGGTTATATAAATTGTTGAAGGATGAACTCGGCTTCAATAAGAATGGCATTGAATTGACAGTGATCTTTTTTGGGGAAGTAAAGGCGGTTACTTCTTGTGGATGTCTAAGAATGCTATTAGAGAATCTTTTTCTCATGAGAATCACTTCAAGAATAAGATTCATAGGTCATGTCTTCCAAAATATTAAAAATTATGCACCATATGTACCTACATATACTCACAAGATCCACATGGATATATAACATAAAATCCAGCATTTAGCTAATATATCGCTTCTGAAGCATATAGCTCATATGGCGGCGGATTGCGTGACTTTCACTGATTACAGTGTTCATTGGAATTTCTCGCAAACAGCAGGCATGAGGAAACATCATTTTTCTAATAATTGTTCAATCTTCTGTTATAAGCAGTAAGAAACCGCCCTGAATCCTTGAATTCTCAATTTGAACAATAATTTTGTGCTATTTCGAGGAACCTCATGCATTTAGACTAATAACATCATTCCACTGACTTATAACTAGTCTTTTATTAGACCTCAATGATATGTGTCTCTCATTTCTCTCTGCTAGTCTGCTCAGAGCTCTTCACATTTCTCTCTGCTTAGAGTTCTTCATTGACATGGCCAGTAAGCCCCAACTTACCAAGTTATTCGCGACCAGCAAGCCACTAATTCTTGAGTTTTACCATGATATTTTCGCAGTTAGGTATTTTTTCTACGACATTCCAAACTTTAAAAGAACCCTCAATGAGTACAATAAGCAAGCTGAGATATTTCTGAATATTTTGACAGAGGTCAATGATAAATTGCAGAAAATTTAGGATGACAAGGGAATTTAGATAACATCGCATCAATGGATGAAATTTGTAAAGAAAAAAAATGATTCGTGTGTTTTTCTTGTACTCTGGCTTATGACTGGCCAAATAGTGATGCCTCATATCTCAGCAGAGAAGCGTGAGTTTTTCTTACTACTTAGGACTGATGATAACTAGAAGCAACGTGCATCTTCATTAGTTTTTCATCCTCACAAGCAAAAAGTTGACAACAAAATTCTCACAAGTCTTGCACACTTTCTCCTTGCCATGCTCATGTTGAAAAATTCTTTGTTGAATTTTTGCAGGAGTAAGCAACTACCTCCTTTTGATGAGATATCCCTGCTAGTCCCAGTACAAATGAGAACATTAAAACTCTTGCAACCAATCAGTCATGAGTGATATTTCAAAAACAAAGGAGAACATCCAAACTATATGGCTTACCAATTGATTTGCATGCGATATTTCACACACTTGGTGACAAATTGCTATCAAATACGTAATCAAGGTCTGCTCACCCAGAAAGCAATATGGTTTTGCAAAGATGTGATATGAAACCGTATAAGGAGGTATGAAAGAGGCATTAAAACTCCCTTGTTCGACTTCTCAATAGTGACGTATAATGAGATCTTCTATTCCTTGGATGATGAGACCGATCTCATCATCCCTGTAGGAGGAATATAAGACAAATGAGGCTTATATAAATTGTTGAAGTCGATCATGTAATGGTTGTAAAATTGTGTCTTATTTTATAGATACTTTTGAATAAGTATTAATTCATCATAATCGATGAATAACAAGTGTTATTTTTTGGGATTCGTCTAAATTAGAGCGAACATGCATAGTTTTCATCTTGATATAGAGACTTAAGCCCGGTGTATGTAATAACCTAAACATAACCATGTGTGTGCACAATGTGTGCATCAGCTGTAGGCATCTATTCAAACTCTACACCATAAACTTGTGAGCTCAAACTATATTTCCCGCATTCATAACTCTAGAATTCATTCTAATATTAACTATTTCTTTGTATTAATTATGCTTAATTCTAATAGTATGTGTATGTTAATTAACTCTATTGCGTCCTAATCATTGTTTCAATATCTCTCCACAGAGAATCTTGATAGTGAACGCAGACGACCTTCAACACCTACACATAGACGATCTTTCACACAACATATCAGACTTATAACTTTCCAACTGACATTCTTTTGTAAACCTAGAGTTACACAGTGATACATTTGAGACTTGAAAATAAAATTTCCCAAGTGCCTTTAAATTATTTCAAGGTAGGGAAACCGTTGGAGTAGATTGATGGATGCGACCTAAAGACAAACATGCTAGCATACGAAGAGAGTGCCGCGGGGGGGGGGGGGGTGGCTGGCACAAAAAAATCAGTTTTTTTTTTCAAGATGTGGAGAAACAAGTATGGATGCGACCTAAAGATAGACATGCTCAAGGTTTAAAATATCGGCAGTGGAAGATATATCGGAAGGTTGAAAAAATGACATATCGGTAGATATATCGTTATCGAAAAAAAATATCGAAATTTTTTTTAATATCGGAATTTTTTTTAAAAAGCCTTTTTTTTATTCATTAAGTTTATTTAAATATTTAACAATATGTTACAATAAGATAGATATAGCCATATAAGCATATAACTGCCAACTTCACATATAACATGAATTTCTAGCTGGTTGAAAGGATGCTCGCCCGTCTGAAAAAGTACAATAATCGAAAAAATAATTAGAAAAGAATAAAAATAAGATAGAAAAATAAGAAAAGATAAAAGATAGAAAAAAATATTATTTATTATTTTAATTATTTATATCCCTCAAATTTTACAGATATATCGCAATTTTTCAAGATATATCGGTAAATATCGTCAATATCGGAGACATTTTGAAATGTCGGAGATATTTTGAAAAATCGAGAGAAGATATGACTTTCCCCCCAAAAGATATATCGCTCGCTTGAAAAAGGGATATATCGGGATATCGGCAGATATTTAGAACCTTGGACATGCTAGCATACGAAGAGAGCCCGGGGGGGGGGGGGGGGGGTGGCTGGTTTAATGGGGCTTAGGTGAGGGATTTCAAATCAATTGTGTAAGTGTGTGCAAAAATCAAACCGACCGAAAGTTTTGGTTTGGTACGTTCTTTATGTTCAAAAATTGAAATTTGGTTTAGGACTAAATTCTTGTTACTACCCTGTACTTTAGGGGTCTAATCAGTTCAGTCATTGATTTTTAATTTCATCAGTTCAGTCCCTGTACTCTTAATTCTCATCAAATTTGTCCATTTATGACAAATAAAAATGACACGTGTTGACCCATAATAGGTGACACGTGTTCTAAATGGACATATTTGATAAGAATTAAGAATGCAGAGACTGAACTGATGAAATTAAAAGTTCAGGGATTGAATTGATTAGACCCCTAGGGGTTGTTTGTTACACATGACTGCCATAGCCTACCTTATTTTCTATCACAAGCCTAGAATCCTCTAACTTGGGATATGTTATACTAATACATGCCCCACGTTTGGTGATGCTTGGGATTGAGAAGCTGGATAAGTTATTGCTGTTACCAATTGCATTGTTTTTCCATATTCAGCTCCTCCATCATATCGGCTTAAACCCAGAAAATTTATCAATATGGCTAAATCATCTTCAATAAACAAAAACCCAGACCTAATCATCTTCAATAGACAACAACCAGACCTATACTCATCTTCAATAAACAAGTAAACAACCCATTCCTTAAACCCAGAAAAAAAAAAACAAACAAAAGAAACGGGATGAACTCAGATGAAAAAAATTGAATCAGGGGATTTCTTTTTGTTCTATGAACTCAAATTTCCAAAGTTTTAGGAAGCTTTCTGGGGAGGAGACGAGTCGAACGGTATGAATTTGAGGTCGTGAGGTGGCCGGAGTCGGTCGAACGGAGCACCTGAAAACATGGGATTTACGGCGTTTTGCGCGGCGGTTTTCCGGCGCGTTTCGGGGAGAAAAAAGGTGGGCTAGGCTCACCTGCCCACGCCGCTCCTCTTGGTGGGGGCGGTGTGAAAGAAGATTCGTTGGAGCCTGGTAGCTCGATTGCTACAGTGAGGGGAAGCAGAGATAATTCGCGTAAGGGAAGGGAGAGAGAGAGGGATTCCACAAACCCATGTGTTTTGGTGTCACTCTGGTAGCCCTGTTTTTTGGGTTTTTGGGACTCCACAATCTCATTTAAGGTAATCCCATGTTGTCAACAAACATGGAACAATCTTCCATAAGAAAACAATCCTCCTTAATCCAATCCAGTCCCATGAAACAACCACCCCCCTAAAGTATAAGGTAGTAACAAGAATTTAATCCTTTGGTTTATTACATAACCAAATCGATTTGAAACTGGTTTAGTTTGGTTCACGAGTTGCTCACACTGATATTAACCGAACCAAACTGCTAAATGTACATTGGAAACATAAATTATTAGATAAATTTGCAACTGTCCAAGAAATCTAAAGCTTCAAAAGAATTTTTAAATTTCCAATGTCCAAAGACTAATATTTTAATAGAAAAATAATATTAATACAATTTTCATCTATTTTTGATGAAAGAGAAAACACTTGATTTTTTAAGATGGGCTTCTCACGTATAAATGTAATACGTTGAGAATTACATTCAAAATATTTTATAATTTTAGTGATTTGGAAAAGAAATCGAATATAAACTAATAAAGAATTGCTTGAGATACTATGTAGTGCTACATGTTTATTCTTTCATATTGTTTATGCTTCAAAATTGCTTGAAATATTGATTTATCTCAATAGAAAAGTTGAAAAAATTACACACTAATTAAAATTATATAAGTCGAAATGGACAAACCGCCTTAACCAAATTGTCTTTCTATCTGGGCTGGTTTAGTTAGGTCAAAGTCGAGTTTTCTTCACTGGAGGTTTTGACTAGAGGTTTAAACCGAATATTCTGTTATATTGACGGTTTGAACTCTAAACCGAACCAAACCAAACCATGTGCAGTAGGGGCGGGTTCGGTTTTTACCCAAAATCTAATTCGGTTTGGTTTGGTTTTTGAAAACTAGTAAAAAAAGTTCATTCACATCTAGGTAACTTCTGAGATCACCCCACTTCGAGATTTGAGAACCCGTCGAGATTCCACCCCACTTCAAGATCTGAGATGAGATGGCATTTGAGATCCCTCACCAATCACCCCAACCAGATTAGATCAGTTCAAATTCAATCTTATCTCTACAACATCGCCTTCACACTACATACTATTGCCTCACCACCGCCTTCACACTACCACCACATGACCATCCTCACCCCAAACATTCTGATCCATCCACCCCCAACCGCTAGCATCTACTAGAAGCGAATATAAGAGAGAAAGTTGAGAAGGACTAGAAGTATAAAGAGGACCAAAAGAAAAAATGACTAGAACCGATGTAATACCCGCGAGTTTGGAGGAGCAATATTGGTGAACATCCCATATCGATTGAGAAGGTGAAAGTGATGTGCCTTATATGTGTGGGCACTAGTCTTCCTAGCAAGAGGCCTTTTGGGTAAGATAACATTAGCTTGAGCTCAAAAACAAAACCGTGAGGGCGAAGCCCAAAGCGGACAATATCTTGCTAAAGGAGCTGAGTCGTGACAGAATAGTATTAGGGCGGGATCCCAACCGGAAGTGTGCCGTGAGGGCGCTGTGCCCTAAAGGGGGGTGGATTGTAATACATGTGAGCTTGGAGGAGCAATACCGGTGAACATCCCACATCGCTTGGGAAGGTGAAAGTGATGTGCCTTATATGTGTGGGTATTAGTCGTTCTAGAAAGATGCTTTTTCGGTAAGATATCATTAGTTTGAGCCCAAGAACAAAACCGTGAGGGCAAAGCCCAAAGCCCAAAGCCCAAAGCGGACAATATCTTGCTAAGGAAACAAAACCGTGAGTGCAAAGCCCAAAGCGGACAATATCTTACTAAGGGAGCTGGGTCGTGACAACCGAAGATAAGAGAGAAAGTTAGGGTAAAGGACCAGAAGAGAAGATAGTCGAAGTGGGGGACTGAAGGAGGAGAAGTAGAATAAAAGATTTTTCAAAAATTTCCAACTTAAAATCGAAAACAACGTCGTTTTGAACAACACCATTGACCAAAAGAAAAAATAGAATAATAATAACACCCACGGTTCGGTTTCCAATCGAAGACTATATATTACTTTTGACATTTTCAGTTCCTCCGATTTCCATTTTACAGTCTCAGAGTGAAAGAAGCTCCATTTGAATGGCGAAACAACCTGAGAATTCGAAGCCCCCATACGTTCGGTCCTCCGCCAAAGTCCACCCCTCAGTCGACCTCGACGCCGATCCCAACTCCTACTCCCTCGAAAAATTCCGGCTCTACGAAACCAGACAGGTACTCACTCCGTCACAAATGCTAGGGTTCCCAATTCTTATTCTTTTCATATTGAACGTTTTCAATTGCTTATAATCTGTATCAGCGGTTTTATTTGATTGGGAGCGATCGGAACAAGAGATTCTACAGAGTGTTGAAGATAGACCGTTCGGAGCCGGATGATTTGAATATAAGCGAAGATCCGGTTGTCTACTCTCCGCAAGAGATCAAGAATCTGCTTCAGCGAATCGCCGAGGGAAATCGGGCCACCGGAGGCCTTACTTTCGTCGCCAAGGTGTTTGGGATCGCCGGTCAGTGTGTTAGACCTTATGCCTATTTGGATATTTTGGGGCTACAGATTAACTTACTCAAGTAGTTGTATTTGATATTTATATGGAATTATGGGAATTTGTAGGTTGTATCAAGTTTATGGAGTCGTATTACTTGATATTGGTCACGAAGCGTCGGCAAATTGGAAGTATATGCGGTCATGCAATATATAGTATAGATGAGAGCCAGCTGATAACTATTCCGCACGTCTCGATCCAAACTGATATTGCGCATTCTAAGACGGAGCTGCGGTAATTTTTTTTCTTTCACACACATTGATATAATTTTCATGTTGTTTGTCTGTGGATTTCTCAATGGTAGCATTAATGGAACATAGGTGTACTGAATTTGTAATTTCTTTGTTTAAATCTATTGTCACTAGTTTATCTGATGTATTGATCAACATGATGTCCCACCATTTTGCTTATACAGCAGGCTTCTAGCTATGATCAGTGTTTTGACTATGGTATTTAGACTGTTCACCAGTTTCATTTATTCAAACCTGGCCCACTTTGAACTGCGTTTAGTTATAGAATACTGCATCAAATGAGCAAATTTGGTGTTTAGAATTACTATAAGCTATGAATATGACCATTTGGAGATAAACTTCTGTATAGCGTTTTCCAATGCAACTGTTGTGAACTTGCCTCTTGGATTTTGTACAAGAGCTGTAGAGGTACTTTATGGACTCTCCTAGTGTGGAGAGCACTGAATCTATCTAGAAGAATAAGGAATAAATTGCCAAGCGTCTAGATAGATGTATGTCTTATGGTGGTTATTGATATATGGTAAGAAAAAGTAGACACATTTCTCATCAGTGTGAGAAGCAGAGGCCAGCTGATACGACTATCTTGCAAACAAAAGGCCACAAAAGAAAATAAAAACTAAAGAATAAGATAGTAAACAAAGCTTCAGAGTAAAAAATATTTTGTAAGAGATGGGTTGTCTTTTTGACTGAGGGAATCAAAGTTGACTTAGGGAATCAAAGTGATTTTACTTTAAAGGGTCCCAACAGTGTAAGGTTTCCCTTGAAAATTCGCGGGGCCGCTTAAGCCACTGTTCTGAGACAACATTACCACTTTACTACAGTCTTCCTCTGCACAAGAACTCTGATGTAGATTTTCTATCTCCAATTAGCAATTAGCTAGCAAAGCAAGCCATGGTGTTGCCAATAATTTGTGTAGAGATATGAGTGACCCCTTGTAAGTATTGTGGTGGAGGGATAGAATCTCTACACATGTTCAGGGATTTCTCTAGAGCTCAAGCAGTATGGAATGGTTTGAAGGTCCCTTCTCTTACTTCTGTTCATCTCCCGCTTTGGGATCGGTTGAAGCTTAATCTCACCTCATAATCTAAATACCAATATGATTTAGATTGGTATTGTGCGTTTGGTTTTGGTTGTTGGTATCTATGGAAATGGTGGAATGAGATTTTTGATGATAATTTCTCTTTTCCTGCTAATCCCCAAAATTTTACATGGAGCTTTGCTTAGGAGTGGCTTATGGCATCAGCGGTTCTGTCAAATAAAACACCTCGTTCTACTGTTTTATTATCTTGGACTTCTCCTCCTCTGGGATGGGCCAAGCTCAATGCTAATTGTTGCATGAAAAGTTCTGAGGGAATTATCGGTTCTGGGGGTTTCCTTAGAGATAGTACTGGGAATTGGTTAGCGGGGTTTGTTTCTAACTTGGCCAAGGGTGGTATTATGTCTGCTGAATTAGGGGGCTTTTTTTTTTGGCCTTAAATTGGTTTGTGAGAGGTTATAGAGCTGTGTAAGTGGAGGTTGTCTCAGCTGCTGTGATTTCTTTAATTCGAATCCGAGAGGTGCTTTTTCATCCCTTAGCGTCTCTTATTCAAGGGTGTCAAGTGTTTCTGTCTATGGGCTGGCAATGTGAGATTGGTCAAATCTACCAGGAAAAGACAGACTTCCTTGCTTTTTATGAGATCTCTTTAGAGCTGTGTATGGAACTGCAAGATCCTTCTCTGGGATGTGAGAGCGGGTCGGATAAGGATGGTGCTGGGTTTTAGCAGACCATGAGATGTCATAATTTAGTTGCTGTTGTCATCATTGTAGTTGTAGTTGTAGTTGTTGTTTTTTTTTTCCTGGGCTGTTTGCCCCTTCTTTGGTATAAAATATTTAAAAAAAAAAAAAATGTAAGTCTGTTGAACACCCTTGAGTAAGAATCATCATTTAGTCCCACTTCTGTATGGGCTTAAAAGAATGTACCAGCCAATATTTGTTCAGCAGATGATTTCATGTTTAGAAGGCAAAATATATTTTATGGGACTCTCAAGGTTTCGTTTTTTCTTAACTTCATACCCACCAGCTAATATCGTTGCTACTTCCACTCGTATTGCTTTTTTAATGCTACTTATATTTTTATCCCTGAACCTACAGGTACAAGAAGCTTCTGTCAAGTGTTGATTTGACCAAAGATTTTTTCTATAGCTATACATATCCTATAATGCAAAGTCTGCAAAAAAATGTCATATCAATGGGCGAAGAAGGGATGCAGTACGAAAATATATTTGTATGGAATGCCTATCTAACACAAGCTATTCGTTCAAGGTGTAATAACACAATCTGGACAATAGCATTAGTGCATGGGCATTTTAAGCAGGTATAATATATATATATATATATATATATATATATATATATATCTCCTCTTCTCTCTCAGTCATTCTATGCAGCGTGCGTGAACATGGTTTTGTTCTGTAATGGCTTGTGTCTTTGTTGTATGGCTTTTGAAGTGGATTCGCTGTCCATTGTTGTTGGACCTTTTGATGACTGTTAATAAAATGTTCTTTTATTCTAAAAAAGAGAGTAGGACACGTTCAGTACTTCAGTATCTGATCAAGTGTATTTTACGTGATTATGGCAGACTAGGCTATCAATTTTTGGGAGGGACTTCAGTGTTTCTCTGGTGTCTAGACGCTCTCGGCATTTTGCAGGGACACGGTATGTTCTAGGTTGAATATCACACTCTTCAGTTCTTCTAATTATTTACAAAGCAGTCTGTTACGCATGTAAAATACAAGTAAAGTCTTTATCATGTCTTAAACTTTTTTGTACTTGGCTCAGACCTTTTGAACAAGGTTAATATTTTAATGATACTTTTGATTGGGTTGCAGTTACTTGAAAAGAGGAGTGAATGATAGGGGAAGGGTTGCAAATGATGTTGAGACGGAGCAGATTATCCTTGATGAAGAAGCTGGCTCATACAAGGGAAAAATGAGTTCCGTTGTCCAGATGCGTGGCTCAATTCCCCTCTTTTGGTCACAAGAAGCTTCAAGATTTAGTCCTAAACCTGATATAATCTGTAAGAACATGATCTCATGCATTTAGATTTCATTGTTGCCCAATCATCTGTTAACTTGAACTTCAGTTTACTGTAAGTCTGGACTTTTCTAAATCAATCTTTTGTTGCATGTTTTCTTTTTGGATCTAGTACAGAGATATGATCCTACATATCAGGCTACCAAATTACATTTTGAAGACCTGGCAAGGAGATATGGCAACCCAATTATTGTGCTTAATTTGATCAAGGTTTATTTTCGAATGCCTTCTTAATAGCTGCTGCCAATGAGAACATACTGGTTACTATTGATAGTGCATGTGACAGTGTTTTTTTTTTTTTTTTTTTTTTTGTGATTGTGTCCAAAAGAAACAACATGGTCCTGTGGTTTTGGGTGATGTTCAATATTTTCCCTGTGGTTTAAAATTGTCTAATAACACTTTTGGGGTATACAATGTCAGTCAATCTTGGTCCATGGTACCTCAATTGCTCACTTTTTGTACAAAGTTGAGGGCATATATCTCTCTTCTAAAGCAATCAAGGTGATACTCATAGTTATTTGCATTATCATTACAATATATGTGATGTTTCTTTGGTTAAAAGTGAAGAAGTTTCTGTGCTTTGGACCAAAATGGACTAATGTTCCAGACCGCAAGGGTGTCATTAGACTCTTATAGAATTAAAAAAAAAAACAAGGGTATTCTTTTAGCTTTTTTTATTTGTTTTATTTTTTTATAATCTTTTGGAGTAGTATCTATCAGTATTAGTATATTAGTTTTCCACATGCAACATGGGATAAATACAACATTTTCACATCTGTCATGCTAACCAGCAATACCTGTCAGTCGTAACTGAGTGATGGCAACAATATTGGCAGTGTTGCACTTAATAAGTGGACAGGCACAGATCACACAGATGTTGTTTTTATTTATTTATTTATTTATTTTTCGATTGGTTTCCTGGTATCACACCAAATTAAATGCATCTTTTGCTAATGCCTGATGTCTGATGCTGAATATAAGTTGAAAATTTATTCTGTGCTTTTGATGTACAGTGTGTATGAACTTTTTCACACTCTCTCCCCTCTCGCGGTGTTTCAGGAAGATCTGTTAATTAGTGAAAGGTTTTCAGGGTAATATTGTTTTACTAAGTATTATTGAGTTATAAATTATAACCTGGTTATGATACATATACATACAGACTTGTATCTTGTTAGACATTTTCACTTAAGCTGCTGGACATGCTAGCTACTGTAAAGTGCTGTTTGTCTTTGCTCTTGAATTTTTCTTGTTCTGTTGGATTTAGAGATTGTTGTTCTCCTTTTCTTGTCTTCTGGCTGTGGAATCCTTATCCACCTCTTGTATGTAATTTTGCTCTCCTAATAAGTTCACTTAAGCCATGTTTATTTGATTGCGCAACATGGAATTCTGTGTTATTTTTCTTGATATTTTTCTTTCCATGTATCTCATACAATTCTAATGTAGACTGTGGAAAAAAGGCCTCGAGAAATGATGCTGAGGCGTGAGTTCGCAAATGCAGTTGGGTATTTGAACCAAATTCTTTCGGAAGAAAACCATCTTAAATTTATCCACTGGGACTTTCACAAGTTTGCAAAAAGGTAACCATGCGAATTTTGTTTTTTTGTTTTTTTTTTGGTGGTGAAGTGGACAGTCACAGGCGTGTGTGTGTCTACATGTGGGTTTGTGTGTGTCTTGGGTATAATGTATACATCATTTTGTTCCCTCTTTGTTATCTTGCAAATTACTGTCATCTACTTGTGAAACAATATCTATATAATGTTATATGTGCACATGTGCACGTTTGTGTACATTTCATCTAAACATTTTTTTCTTTTCTTTTTCCAAAGCAAGTCTGCCAATGTTTTAGCAGTTCTGGGTGCTGTAGCAAGTGAAGCACTCGACTTGACTGGTTTTTACTACAGTGGAAAACCTAGCGTTGTTAAACGGAGGCTCAATCAAATAAGTCGAACAAGTACTGGAAGGTATGCAATTTTTATCTCAGCTTCTATCTTGGTTTTTGCATATGTTATTGGAGTGATCATAGATTTGGATCACATTACATTTTGAAACAAAATAATTTTAGTTTTGTTTTAGGATCTGATGATATAAAACATAATCCAGGACTAATGAAAATGAAGGCTTAAAATTCAGTCTGTGCTTCTCTTTTCCTGTTTCTGGGTTGTATGTTGGTGCATAGTGGCTGTAATATTCAAATTCAAGAATGTATGTTAAAATGCTGAATGAATAGTTTTGGAGTTAAAACTTCACCTATTAATTCATTTCCTTCTTTGCAATCCCGCAATTGAGCACTTGGCTCTTTTGATCTTTAAATTATAGATAGCACCAAAAGCTTCAATCACCAATACAAATTTCTTAAGTTGTACTGTTCAGCTGGTAGAAAGAAGATTGTATCGTCCTGGCAAATTGTAAAGTGAAACTAAAAGCATTGTAAGGCACCACAAGGCACCTACAAGTGTTTTTTTTTAATAGCAGTTGATCAGTTTCTTTGAAAGGAGTCGACTAGTTTAATTTATACTACAATACCCTGCTATATGACCATTAACACTTGAAGTCTGCTTTTCCATCTCTTTCAGGGAAGCTTCTCTTAGAGATCTGAGAGCCAGTTCTGGGGACCTTCCAAGGTTTGGGAGCAGTAATGAAACTCTAAATTCTGCTGTTACTCGAGATAGAGAGACTGATCCTGGTCAACAGAAGAAAAATGATAATTCTGGTGGTGAACCACCACACTTTCAAAGTGGTGTTTTGCGCACAAACTGCATTGATTGCTTGGATCGTACAAATGTTGCCCAGTATGCTTATGGCCTTGCAGCTTTAGGCCGCCAACTTCATGCAATGGGGTTGACGAACATACCAAAAGTTGATCCTGATAGCACTATTGCTGCAGCTCTCATGGATATGTACCAGAGCATGGGGGATGCTCTTGCCCAGCAGTATGGTGGTTCTGCAGCTCACAACACTGTATGTTCTGTCCTACATGGGTTAAAGTTCCTTTTCGTGTTTTTATTTTGTTGTTCTTCATGGGGCTGGAATAGCATATGCAGAATTTCTCATATTTCCAATTGCGGGACATCTTTGGATTAACCCTTAAAATGTCCAAAAAAGAAGCAAAAAGGAAAACAAAAATCAGCTGTTGGTAGTAGAGATGCTATTAGTTTACCTAGATATTTTATTAGATGGGAACTATTTATACAGACAGTGGCCTTTGTCTGAGGACCTACTTTGAGATTTTGAATTGGGGGCTTAGACCTCCATAATAATGGAAGAGAGTTGGCCAGTTGGGTGGGGGGAACAGCCTTCTCTTACCTTTTTTCTGCCTTTATATAGGCAGAAAAAAAGTAAGACCTCCATAATAATGGAGGTCTTACTTTGAGATTTTGAATTGGGGGCTTAGACCTCCATAATAATGGAAGACAGTTGGGTGGGGGGAACAGCCTTCTCTTACCTTTTTTCCGCCTTTATATAGGCTTTCCCAGTTTCAAAATTGCTTCCATTGCTAGGCTTTCCTTCTTTGTGTTGATGAAAGTTTTTGTTTTACATAAAAAAAAAAAATCAATACTGAAAATGATGATGATGATCAAATGGTTAAACGGTTCCATTTGGTTGATTTTGTTCCAACATCATCCGCAGATGGGAAACTTCATGTCAATATATTTACATATCCGCATTTCTATATATAAAATACCCATGTCTGTGTGTGTGTGACTGTACAAGTGTACAGAGAGTTGATTTTCCAATTTTCTTTGGTTTTTTGCTTCCTCAAATTTTTTTTTTATATGTTTGCTAGGTATTTCCTGAGAGGCAGGGAAAGTGGAAAGCCACAACCCAATCAAGAGAGTTTCTAAAGTCTATCAAGCGATACTACAGCAATGCTTACACTGATGGTGAAAAGCAAGATGCAATAAATTTGTACGTGCCCCTCTCTCTTATACTCTGTGTGTGTGTGTGTATATATATATATATTTTTTTTTTTTCCTTTACCCAGCAGATAATGCTATCAAATATTTAGATCTCCATCAATAGCTTCTCACTTCTGCATTAAGAAACAGATGCCTTTTGAATATATGGAACTCTTTGCTTTGATGCCCTCTAGAATTCCTAGAAGTTAAATCATGCTAAACAATATTGTATTTTATTGAATATCAAATGTATCCAGAACTTTTTATGTCATATTATATTACATATTCTTTAAGAAGAAACCATAATATATTCCAGAGAAATGAAAATACAATCTGAGGGCAAGGTTTTATCAATTTGATGTAATATATTTTCTTGTCATATTACGTTGTAGTGTTTTTTACCCTGAGGAAGCTTCTAAATTAGACATCCTCTTTTTAAGAACAGTATAGAAGTCCTCATCGCTCGGCCTGCAATTTAATGATCATCACCGTGTCCACCTTTTAGGTCTTCCTCCTTAGGTTTATCCTCCCGTAAATCAGCCAAATCGGAAATTGTTTAGCTATTTGATTACCATAGTTCCTATCATTGAGCTGCATTGCACTGTGGCCGGAGTAAGGAGTTCCACACTTGTTTTAATAGATGATGTCGAACTGTGAAGGCCTCATACTATCCAATTGATGTTTATTACAAGAAAGTGTTATATTTGTTTTGTTGTAATGGATAATACTATACTATATTGCACATTGTCATACTGTCTTTTGCCTTTCTTAAGATATCTTACTAAAACATTGATCTTTTTGTGGTTTGATCAGATTTTTGGGTTACTTTAAACCACAGGAAGGGAAACCTGCTCTCTGGGAGCTGGATTCTGATTATTATCTTCATGTATCTGGGCTTGATGACCTTCTCCTTGATATGTGGTAAAACATCTATGCTTCTTTATATGATCTAAGTTTAAATCCTTAGCACGTGTCTATGCACAAATGCATAGATGCAGAACTTCTACATTTACAATTACTTGTTTGCATGATTTTTCTACTGCTTTTATAGAGTTAATGTTTCGATTTAATCACTCCTTTTTGACAATAAGATACTTGATTTCGAATTTGCAGTTCACAAGCCAATGAAATGCACTCGGGAGCATTGGGAAACACTCTTGCCCCTATTCCAGCGTGCAGAGAAGACTTTTTGAGGATGAAGCTGTCATCCTTTGACAAATTGATTGAAAGGACGTGCAGCTCAATAAAGAATGTAAGACTTTGCAGTGAACCAGACCAGAGACCAGGTGGTGCTACTGCAAATTCTAGTGTGGCACCTGATGCAGCGTAATTATAGCTCTCTTATGTCCACTATTTAGTATCCTATGAATGATTTTTGATTGTTCATATCTGTTTTCTCTTTCCTTCATTCTAATTTGCACGCTTGTCTGCACACTCTTAAACATATGCTTCTGTACTTCTCATATGCTGTTTTGGTGGCCAATAAATCATTAAATCTTACTATGATGTCATAGCGTTACACTTGATTTTGTGTAGTTGCATGTTTGATTTTACTAAAATCATTTTACTATTACAAGGATTACTGAACTTATAAATATATAAATATATATATATATATTTGCACATCTCATTCTTCCCTGAATTTGCTACTGTTTGACCTTATTATTTTCTAGTGGACTTACAATGGACTGTGGAACTTGTAGTTGTTAGTTCATTTAGGGGAATCACCTGTGCACTTGGCAACCAATGGAAATTATATTAGTACTGATCCCTGGCATTTGTTTTTTCAGTGAAATACAGTTGAAAAGCCCAAATTGGCTTTTTGGCCAGAGAAAGTATGGAGAAAGTGGATCTGCACCGAAAGTTACTTCACATGAAATCATAAATGGAGGATCTCATAATGACTCAGGAGTTGATGGCTATTGTGACCTAAATTGGCTTTCTTCTGGTGGCAATGATAATGAGGAGGATATCTTCCTGAGGTATATTGTCTGAAAATACTTTTATGTTGGCATAGGAGAAGAACCTTCTTCCTTTTGTCTAGTTCATTTACTTGCCAAGCTTGCATTTTTTCAAGGGCTGAGAACTTAAGCTGCTTGATTTGTTTTTGCTGTGGAATAGTATGCCTTGTGAGTTGTGACCTGACTTGGAATGCAACTTAGTTATAGTTACCAGCAATATGTTGGATTGGAATGTGTTTGGCCAGTGTATGTGTGTACCAGACACACAATGGGCAATGTTTTCAAGAAGTGGGTGTAAACATCTTAGATATTTGGTTGATTAGTTTAACGAGGATCTTTGTTAACTAGTCATGAAACTAACAGATCTAGTATTTATAGACTTATATGTGAAATTGGCATATCAAACTCTCTTTTTGACTTGAGGGGTAGTTGTAAAAAAGTTCTTCCTTCTTTTTTTTTATCTTTTTCCTTGTGCTTGAACTATCTGCAGAACCATATTGGTGATATCCATCTATATGTTTGTTGTGATAAAAGACAGTAGTGTTCTTGGCCACCAGGTGACGAGGGAATTCTTGGATCTAATCCAAAGGTGGAGAACAAGCCAGTAGACTATCAAATAAACTCCTATTTCAAAATATCATCTTCTCATAGGAAAACCAAGGGATTAAATCCCACGGTGAGTAAACAAGGATTCCTTGTTCACTCGGTGACAAAGAGAACATTACTGTGATAAAAAAAAGTTGCCATAGCAGATGAAAGTTAAGTAATAATCTGTGTTGATATGGTATTTACCTTATTGGCATCAACGATTTACAAAAGAACAGAGTACACAGATTAAAACGAGTTAATCATCATTTTTCATATTTAATTTTCATTTCTCTTTTCCAAATTTGCTTTCCAATACCCTGTAGACGTGGAGCTATTAATTAAATTGGACTTTTTCTTGTTTAAAATGGCTGTGGTGTATCTATGGAGGGTTTGGTTGATCGTTTGTTTCTCTGTCTGAATTTTTAAGGTACCTTTCAATGACATCAGTTGATGAAGCCAATGGGTGGTACGGTGGGACTCTGTTAGGTGATCAAGATGAAAGCAGTGAGATATATAAGCACTATGCTGAGTTATGTCAGGTAATGTAATTTTGTCAAATCTGTTATTTCTTTTAAATATTAGTCTGGCGTATTAGTATCTGCAAAGTGATGATGTTGCTTATTTCTGTTCTTCGTTTCTTTTCCCGACAAAAGTAATATCTGCAAACATTTTTTTTAAGTATTTCTTATCATGAGTGTATTTCCTGTTTTTTCATGCTTGCGGCTTTGTTACTGGTCGTGTATGACATAACCAATTTCTGTTTTTAATTGCGGTGATGCCATGATAAAGTAAGTCCTGTCTAAGTAAAATGAACCATGTTAATTGTGTTGAAGTGCCTCGATAGACCAGGTGGAAATGCTTTTTTTTTCTCACTTGCTACATGTGTTGCACATTTCCATATGCAGGGCCCTGCCATTGAGCCCTTCCAAAATGATCGGGAGAGAGAGAAGCATTATGCTGATGCTCTTCACATGGGAACAATAAATATTCTAGATGATGCTGCTGTTGAGGCAGAGATGGAAGCAGCTCTCAAGGAGTACGATCAAATTGGCAGTGATCTCGGGAGCATCCCAACAGCTTGTAAATCTTTTGCTGAAGATCCGAGTTGGTTGACGAGATGGATCATTGGGGAAGAGAAGGTGCAAAGGATTTGAAGAAACATATTCTGTACTTATGAACTCTGATTTCTGATCAACTGTAAAGATAGATGAACTAATAAGAGTGAATCTTGTTTGTATATGTGACTAGCATCAAGCACTGTTGAGCCGTAGTCCATAGATATACATGTAAATACAATTTGTGCCTCTTGGTAACTTTCCAAGAGACCTTATACCAAATGCTTGTCCCAGAAACTGACAGAAAAACGAATAACTCTGCTGTTATACGCTCTTAATTTGGGAATGTAATGACTGTCCTGGGCATTTTGGCCAAAACAACCAGTGTTATTTTGTTTTTTTTTTTTGGATCAACCAATTTTGTCTGATGTACCTGATTGTGTTGAAAGTAGAATCCATTTTCACTTTTCAGCAATATGCTAGATTGACCTCTATTAGTTTGGTACTATAAAGATGGTATATTTCTTTTGGCTGTGATATCTGCAAAAATAGTTGTCCAGAAAAGTTATAAATAGCTTTTGCAACTGTTGTTTTACCCACCAGAATTATATCCTGCACACCATTTTTTTTTTGAAAAGGATATCCTGCACACCATTATTTATGCCCCACTGGGTTGCAGAGGGAATCTGAAGTAGGGAAAGAAATTTTTTTTATTTTTAAAAAGAGCTTATATGCCTGTGTTTTAGCTATGACTCCCGCCTGTTTCAAAAATGGGTGAACAAAGGTGGTCTCAAGCTCTGCTGGTAATAGCCTTCCTGAATTCTCAAGGTTTCAAGCTTTTCATTAGTAGTTGGATTGTTTCTCTGACACTCGATGCAATGTTAGCAGCTCAATCAAAGTAAAACTGTAAAAAGTAATTATAATTAACATAGTATTGACATGTTTGTTCTTTTCAACATTAATGCTTTAGGCTCAATATCAGAATAGAGCAGACCATGCTATTTGATTGTGTCTCCACCGAGAAGTTGGCAAAGGCCACCAACCATCAAGAACTAAAACCACTTGGCGTCGTTCAAGCAATACTACAACAACAAGAACAAGGGATTATTATCCCAACAATTTGGGGTTGGATAAGTGAATCTTGATCCTCCGAAGCAACAGTACGCCCCGAAACTCACAACCACAACTATTTCGGAACGGTACACTCATCCGCATCTCCGGCAACATTGCTTAAGCAGTGATTGATTCTGCCATTCACCACATCCTGCAGCCAAATGCCTCATAAACTTGGAACTAAAACTGAATTGCAGTTCTATTAATAATTTGTTTGCCACTGAAGTTGAGCACGAGATGAGAATTCTTTCAAGCACAAGATCGATCCGTTAGGGGGAGATCCTATACCTATATCTATATGTTCCTAAAACCATGCACGGTAAATACATTCAACCATCAAATTAAGTACCAGCAGAAAGTATAAGACAAAGCTATAGAAATATCTGTGCAATATATAAAAATAAGGAAACTCCGTAGTCAAACCACAAGAAGTACAAACATGCAATCAATTACTTCCTGTTATATCACAAATGTGATTAATGACATGTTCCATTTAATGATTTTTTTTCATGAACCAATTAAAAATAATTAAATATTTAAATTTAATTAACTTTTAAGTAACATTGTTGGAATCGGATAGTGTTCAAGCTTAATTATGGTGATATGAGATTAATAGTTATTAGTGCGGCTTTTGTTCGCTTTAGCCATGTTGGCTTCGTAATTGATGCAATCATGTTGAAATTAGCATATTTGCTAGTAGTTTTTGTTGATTCTTTGATGTAATATTGATGTTCATCTAATAAAATTTGTTCTTTTGATAAAAAAAACAAAAAAAACGATTAAATTCAGTTTACCCTCTTGAACTTTACACCAAACATCATGTTAGTCACTGCACTTCTAATTTCATCAGAAACACCCCTATACTCTTCAATTTAATTAGTTTAGTCCCTCCGTCAGTCAATTCGTTACCTTTGACCGTTAAGTGAGGACATGACATGAGTAGGGCCCATTCTTGGCTGACTTGGCAGTGACGTGGCATTCCAGTCATCAACCAAAGCTGACTGGGTATGTCACGTCACTGACGGAGGGACTAAACTAATTAAATTGAAGAGTATATGAGTGTTTCTGATGAAATTAGAAATGCAGGAACTAACATGATGTTTGGTGTAAAGTTTAGGGGAGTAAATTGAATTTAATCATTTTCAAAAATACAATTTTACATAGAAATCATGTACCATAATAAGGAAAATTTTCTCAATTTGCACAATTGACAAAAATAAGCGAAACCCCGATTTCAATAGACAATGTGTTGCCAAAGTCCATTTGCTTTGTTTAATCATAGAGTCTAAAAGAGCCTAATAAGTAAATTCTCTTAAATTTCTTCAAACTTAAAAAAAAAACAAAAATTAAACACTTGTAGCGACAAATTGGTCGTCGCTACAAGAGGCTCCTAACTGTTTTTTTATTTTGGTTATTTTAATTTGATGAAATAGTTAAAAAAGACTTTTTCGGTCCTCATAAGGTCTCACGTTAGACTTCACTAAGACTCTAAAATAATTTTGAGAACCAGTACAAACCGTACTTGAGAATTTCAAAGATACAATTTTTCATAGAAATCATGTGCTACAAAGAAATTTTCCTTAATTTAATACAATTCACCAAAGTAAGCGAAAACTCGATTTCGGTAGATTGTGAAAGCCAAAGCTCGTTTGCATTGTTTAATCATAGATTTTATGAGCCCCAATAACTAAATTATTTTACATTTGTTTAAAGTTAAAAAAAATATTTATACATATATTTTTTTATATAAATATTTTTTTAACTTTGAAATTCTCAAGTACGATTTGTATGGGTTCTCAAAATTATTTTAGAGTTTTAGTGAAGTCTAACGTGAGACCTTATGAGGACTGAAAGAGTCTTTTTTAACTATTTCATCAAAATAAAATAAAAAAATAAAAAAAAGTAAGGAGCCTCTTGTAGCGACGACCAATTCGTCGCTACAAGTGTTTAATTTTTGTTTTTTAAGTTTGAAGAAATGTAAGAGAATTTACTTATTATGGCTCTTTTGGACTCTATAATTAAACAAAGCAAATGGACTTTGACAACACATTGTCAATCGAAATCGGTGTTTCGCTTATTTTTGTCAATTGTGCAAATTGAGAAGTTTTTCCTTATTATAGCACATGATTTTTATGTAAAATGGTATTTTTGAAAATGATTAAATTCAGTTTACCCCCCCTGAACTTTACACCAAACATCATGGTAGTGCCTGCACTTCTAATTTCATCAGAAACACCCCTATACTCTTCAATTTAATCAGTTTTGTCCTTCCGTTAGTGACGTAGCATGCCCAATCAGCTTTGGTTGATAACTGGGATGCCACATCACTGCCAAGTTAGCCAAGAATGGGCCCCACTCATGCCACGCCATCACTGAACGGTCAAAGTTAACGGATTGATTGACGGAGGGACTAAACTGATTAAATTGAAGAGTATAGGGCTGTTTCTGATGAAATTAGAAGTGCATGGACTAACATGATATTTGGTGTAAAGTTCAGGGGGGTAAACTGAATTTAATAAAAAATAAAAAATAAAAGACATTGTTGGAGTAAGTTTTCAAAAGTGGTTAGCTACAACAACTTTTTATGTATATTTGGAACAAAATAAGAAAATTTTAGATAATGTTGCTAGAGTTGCTCTTATACTCTTCTTATAGTTATTGTTGATTTATACTACTATAAATAGATATATAGGAAAACTATTCATTTTTTTTCATTAAAATATAGTTGTACACATTATAGCTTAGCATAATTACAAAAACAAAATAAAAAGTGAGAGAAAATTGTAGGTATAGATTCTCACATTATTGTTTTGAAATAAATAAATGGGCTTATCTGTAAAGATTTTGTCCAATTTGTTTTTAACACTCATACCTTTGATTTGAGATAAATGCCTAAGCCACCGAACCCTTATATTTGTGGCGTGACATCGCACCTGCTCAAAAATGCCAATCAATAATAGGTTAGAAGAAAAGGGCAGTGGTAAGAAGATAGTTATCCGGAAATTTGTTGAGAAAGCTATGATCGTTGTTTTTTTAATTGGATGTCATTGCACATCACGTTATTGCAACTTTCAAACATAAATGGTGCATATCTTAATAAATACCGTGTGTTTGGTCAAGTTTTTGTAGCTTTTATTGATAATGTTCTTATCAGCCAAAAAATACTGGCATATTTGGAAGATCATATTGTGGGGAATATTTTTGTTAACGAGCTAGCAAAATTAGCTTTAAAGTATCAATCATATATATAAAGAATGCAGTGGATCGATTAATATTGGCTGCTTATTTAAAAAATAAGAATATTTCAAACTCTTTTTTTAGAGAAATATTGATTTATTTCGATGATTTTGATTTCTCAAACCAAGAAGCAAGCCACAATCCACAATTGAGTTAAAGAAATCTAATTTTGGAAATTCTATTTCTAACTATATACTTTCACTATTAACTTCGATAATAGCTTGATACATGCCTATTAAAAATTCATTTGGTAGAGAATTGGTTTAAAAAATAAACTGGTCGGTAGAACCCTTACCATAATCCATTTTCACAAACATGGAAAGAATATAACTACCTTTGGAAGATATGTCCATAGTTATTGGAAATGAAGTGTTTTTAAGGAAAATAATGACATTTCGAAAGGGAACGTAAGGTTGCTTTTAAGTTCAACGAAATCATCATAGTGTGTATGGACTCTAAGCTGGTGTCACCGACATCGATGGAGAACAACTTATAGGTAAATTCTAATTTTTCTTTATAGTTTAATTCTAATCATAATTTCTTAAATTCTTATTCTTTATGCTTCATTTTTTCAGATTCAGATGTGGACAACAATTTTTTAAAACTATCTTCTAAATATAAAAAATAGGTTGAGTTTGAAGTTCTTATCCAAGAGTTTACAACGGTTTCATATCCAGCAAAAGTTGCAGAAAGGTAATTAGTGTACTACATTAAGAAACAACCTTAAAAAGATCTAACATTTAGGACACTCATAGCGGCATGGATAAAACACAACGGTAATAAAATGAATCATGTCACTTAAACATTTTTTTTGTTCGTTTATTCATTTAGATTCTAATTTTTGTTACGTGTAGCCTTTGAACTATATAACGTTTCTCAATCATTGATTTGTATGTGATTTACATACAAATTAGGCCTCTAATCACCACAATTATGCTAATCCGATAGCCATTTAGTGTCTCTAATCCATGTTTATCAATAATGTAGGGAATTCGATAGCCAAAATGACGCATTTTGGAGGCTTTTAGTTCATTTTCGACAAGATGACAAAAAGTCAACTGGTTGACCCGAAGTCAACCAGTGTCAAGGTTCTAAAACTCACTAGGCACTACTAGGGCGCTTGGCCACCTTCCAGCGCCTAATCGGCTAGGCGGGGATTAATCGGCCTAGTAGGCGGTTTTTTTATTTTATTTTATTTAATATACCACATATAAATAAATAAATAACTGCAAAATGAAATGACATCAATTAAGTAATTAACAATCAATGATTCTCCGGTAAGCAAAATTTTATTAATTAAGATATATATGTATCAATATATTTATATATTTATCAATAAAATTAAGCAAAAATGACATCAATTGATATATGTATCAATATATTTATCGGACTATATTTATATAGTAATGCATAAAAAGTAAAAACCCACAGACACAGTCTGCCTGACTTCAACGGCCATCATCAATGTCATCAAACCCTATACCATTAAATGTTTTTTTTACATAAGCACTAATTACACCAAAAAAATAATATAAAAAAATCATCTCCTTTGTTCCTCTAGAAAACAAACCCTCCCTAGCTTCCTAGATTTATTGGCCGCCAAGAAGCCTCTTACCCGATCTCAATCATCATCAATTTCTTCCCGTGGATGAGATTATCAAACCTGCTACTTCCAATTCCCACCTGGAAGATCAGATCGAGAACGACACAACACTGAGAGATCTTGCACTCGAACCCTTAATAGTCAAGCTCGAGCTCTCTTGCAACCCGCCTAATGCCCAACCGATTTTCTTTGCCGATTATCCCTTACTACGGGCGCTTGACCACCTTCCAGCGCCTAGGCTGAGTTTTAGAACCCTGCCCGAGGTCAACCATGACTTTAGAACGCCAAAGTGTCAAATATCAAGTCTTGGAAGTAAAGCACAAGAGAATTCCAGAGGAATAATCGAGAAACCGAAAAGTCAAGAAAAGTCAATTATGGTTAACCCCGACGGTCAAATGTCAAGGTCAAAGTCAAAAGTCAACATTGTGACACACCACATGAAGGCCCAAAATCAGCAAGGAAGTTTCAAATTACCTTAGATAATCAATGACCTCATCATTTGATTATTCATTTATCAATGATCTTTGGAGTATAATGTTCGTTGATGTTATGGCTTGGTTATTGTAGAATTAGCTACTTATCAAAAATTGTGGGAGTGTGTCTAGTTTTGGATAAATTGGTTTCTGAATTCTTTGACTGGAAATTTATAAGAGCATACTGCATACCATGGTCATCAATTATCATGTGTTGGGGAGACGGTATGTTTGATTTTGCAGCTCTTCATTTTTTTTTGTGCTTTGGTAATTGAGAAGTTTGAAGCTTATTTACAATCTTGTTTGTACCTGTTCAAAGTTCTTGCGAGCAGTTTATCCAGCTTTTGTAAGTACTCTAATGTAAACCATCTTTCACATATCCTTATTAATGTCTCAACATCTTAATACTTGTACTTCTTGAAACACATACCTAATACTGAAAATGGACTTCTCCATTTACTGGTTTTTTCTGGTAGTTCTTGAGTTAAATTTACTATTCTATTATGCAATATCGGTTTCATTCCTTTCAACTCTATACCCTCTGAACCCTGATATTCCAAATCAAGAGCAATAAAAAGTAAGTGTGTGAATGATAGTAAATGTTGTAAAAGTAAATGTTTTTTTTTTGTTTCTTGATGTTGTTGAGACTAATGGGAAGTTTGATGTACAATGTTGTGTCGGTGATGTCCCTGAAAGTAGACTTGGAATTGTCCAAGCTGTGCATGAAAGTCGAATCGTTGTTTGCTGAGCTGTCCCTCAATGTTGAAAGGAAACTGTTCGTGTTGTCGCATAGTTTGGATTGGGAAGTATCCTTGCTGTCGGACAAGATTGAAGTGGAAGTTTCTAAGATCTCAGCAGCCAAGTCACAGGTGCCTGTTCAAAGGCCTTGGATCTCTTTCAAGCTTCAACCTCCACCCAGGAATTTACCATTGCCTGAGCCAACACACGTGGGTACATTCTAATCCTTTTATTTATTTATTTCCTATCTCTGTAGTATTTAATTTTGGAGTCCTGTATTTTTTTTCTTATGCGCAACCTGCATTCTACTCCTTTGAATCTTCTACTCATGAGGAGGGAAGTGGAGCAGATGATTCACTCGAAGTGGACCTATCAAATAATTCTATTAATGGAACAATTCCTGAGTTATTGGGACAACTGAAATCCATCAAAACCATGAATCGCAACAATAATTATTTGACTGGACGAGTGCTGGCGGAACTTGAAGTTATGATTTTAAACAAGAAAGTTCATGTCAATTTGACCGGCAATAGAATTTGTGGTGGCATTTGGTGTTGTTGTCGGAGATTCAATTGTGGCACTTACTGGTTTGGTATTGTGGTGGAGAAGGCACTCACGAGGTATGTGTTAGATTCATTTCATTACCGTAGTGTTTATTTCATCCCGTAGTTGTTAGTGCGGATAATTATGATGATTTGGGATTAATAGTTGTTAGTGCGGCTTTTGTCCACTTTAGTTATGTTGGCTTTGTTATTGATGTAGTCATGTTGAAATTAGTATATTTGCTAGTAGTTTTTGCTAATTCTTTGATGTAATATTGATGTTCATCTAATAAAATTTGTTCTTTTGAAAAGAAAAAAAAAACATTGTTGGAGTAAGTTTTCAAAAGTGGTTAGCTAAAACAATTTTTTGTGTATATTTGAAACAAAATAAGAAAAATTTAGATAATGTTGTTGGAGTTGCTCTTATACCCTTCTTATAGTTCTTGTTGCTTTATACTATTATAAATAGATATATAGGAAAACTATTCATTGTTTTTCATGAAAATATGGTTGTACATTAGTTGTACACATTCTAGCTTAGCATAATTACAAAAACAAAATAAGAAAAGATGAAACGTAAATAAAAAGTGTGAGAAAATTTTAGCTATAGGTTCTTACATTATTTTTTTGAAATAAACAAATCATGACAAGAAAAACAATGAGCTTATCTGTAAAGATTTTGTCCAATTTGTTTTTAACACTTATATCTTGGATTTGAGATACATACCTAAACCACCAAACTCTTGTATATGTGGCATGACATCACACCTGCTCAAAAATGTCAATCAATAATATGTTAGAAGAAAAGGACGGTGGTAAGAAGACAGTTATCCGAAAATTTTTGTTGAGAAAACTATGATCGTTGTTTTTTAATTGGATGTCATCACATCACGTTATTCCAACTTTCAAACATAACTGGTGCATATCTTAAGAAATATTGTGTGTTTGGTCAAGTTTTTGTAGCTTTTACTGAAACTGTTCTTATCGGCTAAAAAAAGTACTTGCATATTTGGAAGATAATATAATATTGTGGGGAATGTTTTTGTTAACGAGCTAGCAGAATTAGCTTTAAAGTATCAAGTATCAACCAGATATGTAAAGAATGCAGTGGATCGATTTATTGGCCGCTTATTTAAAAAATAAGAAGACTTCAAACTCTTTTTTTTAGAGAAATATTGATCCATTTCAACAATTTTGATTTCTCAAACCGAGAAACAAGCCACAATCCACAATTGAGTTAAAGAAATCTAATTTTGGAAATTCTATTTCTAACTATATACTTTCACTATTAAAAAAACACTATATACTTTCACTATTAACTTCGATAGCAGATTAATACATGCCTATTGAAAACATTTGGTAGAGAATTGGTTTAAAAAATAAACTGGTCGGTGAGACCCTTACCATAATCAATTTCTCAAGCATGGAAAGACTATAACTACCTTTTGGAAGACTTATTGTATGTAACATGATTTTTTATGTCCATAGTTATTGGAAATGAAGTGTTTTTAAGAAAAATAATGACATTCCGAAAGGGAACGTAAGGTTGTTTTTAAGTTCAACGAAGACATCATAGTGTGTGTGGACTCTAAGCTAGTGTCACCAACATCGACGGAGAACAACTTATAAGTAAATTCTAATTCTTCTTTATAGTTTAATTCTAAGCATAATTTATTAAATTCTTATTCTTTATGCTTCATTTTTTCAGATTCAGAGGTGGGCAACAATTTTTTAAAACTATCTTCTAAATATAAAATTATGACATTTATAATATAGGTTGAGTATGAAGAAGTTCTTATCCAACATTTTACACCGGTTTCATATCCAGCAAAAGTTACAGAAAGGTAAGTATACTACATTAAGAAGAAGCCTAAACATTTGGGACACTTATAGCAGGATGGAATAAACACTACGGTAATGAAATCAAAGCCTAACCAAGCATACATATGCAAATCAAAGTGTTTAACAAAGGATTATATATGGAGATTAAGGTGAGGAACCTATATCATGGAACTAGGATCACTCAAATACCATAAAACTCTCTCAAAGATGATTTTCGACTATGGGGAAAGAGTTGGCCGAAATGAAAGCAAAGGGTTCTATTTATAGAAAACAGCCTAGCAGCATTTGTGATCGATCACATAACATGTTGTGATCGATCGCACGAAAAGTTGCAACAAAAAAAATTTCGAATTGCAACGGTCACATTTCAACGGACATAATGTCCTACGTAGCCAACAATCGATCGCATGAACAATGACAATTGATCGCTAGGCTAAAAATAGCATTGAACAAAAAGGAAAGGTAATCAAGATAAATCTAAGTGAAGATTTAGCAATCCTAACATAATAAACTCAAGTGTATGGACAAGTGCATATATACAACATTTGAGACTTATGTGATTTACAACATAAGTGTGGCTAACAAGCAAACCTAGATGACCTAGGACAACAAGGAAGACATAAAGTGAATGAAGTGCATGTGTAAATGCATAAGTCATACCTTGAGATGCTTGAATGAAACCTTCGATGACCATTGATCGAAGTCCGGAGAAAAGACCGGATAAGAAGAGGCGTCTTCACTAACCATCTTGAGTAAGAACAAACTAAGCCACGACACCTAATCCCAAAACAATCTAGCATTGAATACAAAACAAATGTTAATACAAGGGAAGAGGTTTTGTCAAATAGGAAATAGCCACTAGCAAATATTTTACCCTTACAAAATGCTTCCCCCTCGAACAATCGTGTGCTTTAGTACCGAATGAGCAACCGGGTTTAAAGGTCTTCCGAAATTCTAGAAATGACTAATTTGTTCAAAAGTAGCGTGCTATAACAAGCAATTTTTAGAGAACATATATACCATGCTCTATGCAAAAATAATTTCTGCAATCAATTTGCATCAACAATATTTAGAATATAAACCCTGAGAGCCCTGGATCGAAATAGGGTTCTTGATTTTGTTAACAAAAAATAAAAAAGGTGAATAATAATAACAATAATAGGTAATCAAACTTTCCTGACGAACAATTTGCTGGGAAAGGTACGGTAGTCTTCCTTTTTTTTTCTTATATATTTTGGCTTTTGCCTATTTTATTAGATAAATGTTTTCCCGCTGGAACAATCATGTAATGTAATACAATCAAGTGTTTAGTCCAGGCACCCATGCTTCAATTCAAGTTTGGAAATTATCAAATTGCCTAATTTATCCAAAAGTGGTGTGTGCTAGCTATAGCAAACAATTTTAAAAAAATTTGCGGTGTTTTACACAAAATAATTTCTAACGCCCAATGTGCATCAATAATAATTTATTGAAATATTCACCCCGCCCAAGAACTCAGTAGCTCAGGATCAAAATGGGGCTCTAACATTTAATATCTTGATTTTCTAATTAAAATAAAATAATAACATAACAAAAATAGGGAAACAACATTTTCCGACGAATGAATCGTCGCCAAAGGTTGCTTCCTTATTTTATTTTTTGTTTTGTTTTTTTTTCTATATTATTGAACAAATGCTTTCGCGCTTGAACAATCATGTGATTTAGTAGCGAGTCATTACGCTATGCACCCTAATTTATTGATTTTCTAATTTTTCTTTATAAAAAAAGAAAAACCAATTGGAAAACAGAAGGAAAACAACCTATTGTTTAAGGGAAACGTAAATAACAAAGAGAGAATGAGCAGAGAATAGGATGTATTTCATTAATGAATAAGGGCCTCTATATATAGAGGAGTACAAGATACAATCTGTATCGATATAGGAAACCTATACTAATACAATCCATACTCTAGAAGGATAAACCTATTCTAAGTCCTAGTTTGACAAGACACACAATAATGATATCCTGAAACACTCCCCTTTGTGCCGGTCACAACTAGGTTATGCTTTCCATGTTGTCTCATTAAAAACCTTGCCAAGTAACAATAAAAACTCAGTGGGAAAAATAACCTTGGTCGAAGGGAAAAAGAGTACAACGCACCCTTCACATTTGAAAGTGACATGTATGTGCCAGACTCCCCCTAATGTCTGCACCTCCCCCTGATTCCTACAATCATGGGAGCTCAGATAACTTAAGCATACCAATGCTTTTAACATGTTTTTCAAATGTGGACTTAGGCAAAGACTTAATAAATAAATCTGCCACATTCTCCTCAAATCTAACTTGATTCACTTGAATCTTGAGGAGAGTCTGTTATTGCTGATAATAAACTTTGTGCAGGTCAGAGAGATACCTAGCATCATCACAACTAACCAAAACATCACAAGGATTTTCGGTGAAGGGAGTTTCAACACCCGTGCAATCGATCGCCGCATTCGTTGCGATCGATCGCCTGACGGCAGTAGGCTCGGGTTTCCTACCCATCTTGCCATATTTTCGTGCCTCTTTGTAGGGATAAAACAAGCCCAATGGCGCCGTTGCGTGGGCGCAAGCTAAATCTAGCTAACAAGTTTACAGCAAAGGAGATGTCAGGTCTAGTGCATTGAGATAAGTACAATAATGCGCCTATTGCACTTAGATATGACACTTCGGTCCCTAGTAATTCTTCGTCATCATCCTTGGGACGAAATTGATCCTTCTTTGGATCTAGGGTCCGACCGATCATGGGAGTGCTAACTGGATGTACTTTGTCCATGTTAAACCTTCTTAACATCTTGTGGATATAAGCCGATTGATGGATTAATATTCCACTATCTCGGTGCTCTAGCTCAAGGCCTAGACACCGAGTTTCACTTGATCTTTCATCTCAAATTCGGATTTCAAACATGAAGCAATATCTCTCAGTTCTTCGAGAGTACCAATTAAATTCATGTCATCTACATAGACATAGACAGCTATAATTGCAAATCCGAAACTTGTTCTCTTTATGAACACGCATGGGCATAAATTATTGTTTATATATCTCTTCCCAATCAAGTAGTCACTTGACTTGGGTAATTGAAGTCCATCAGGCACCTTCAAATATATCTCTGAATCTAGATCCCCATTGAGATATGTTGTAACCACATTCATAAGCTGCATGTCAAGTTTTTGTGGAAACTACCAAACTGACAAGGTAGCAGGATGTAATAACATCCTTTACGGGAGAATATGTCTTCTCGTAGTCAATCCCCAGAGCGTTGTGAGAAACCTTGCGCCACGAGGCGAGTCTTATACCTCAAGACTTCATTCTTTTCTTTACGCTTTCTAACAAAGACTCATTTATGTCCAATAGGCTTTACACTTGGGGACGTTAGCACTACGCACCCAAATACCTTTTTCTTTGTTAGTGAATCTAGTTCAATCGGGATTGCATCTTTCCATTTAGGCCAATATGCTCTACGTTGACATTCTTCAACAGAGCGTGGTTCGATGTCATCATGCTCTATAGTCTATTGAGCAATACATCATCAAGAATTTCGTCTCAAGCATGCATGCATTTATCGAGATTTTTGTATTCTCTGAATTGATTCAATCATTGAGGCGTCCCCCAGTATTGATTCATTGGACATAACTATAATCAGAGATAATCTCATGAGACTGGTTTTGGGTATTGATGATGAATGGATTAGGTTGTGCCAAACTCGCTTCCTTCCTTTGGCGAGTATCCATCGAACCAAGTGGTCTCAACCTCTTCCTTTAAAGAACCACGACCTCAACCACACCTCCACTATGTGTGGTTGTGGCACCATTATTGGCGCTATATCCTCTCTTCCTTTAGAGGATTTCCAACCTTGCAGGCACGTTTGCAGCTGGTATATGTGATCTCGTCACTTTATCAATATCAGAAAACGTATCAGGCATCGAATTTACTACGCCCTGAATATTGAGTATACTTCGCAATTTACTATATTGTGCGATTTGGGGATCAAGATGAGACAGAGTGGGGACAGACCACGACAATTTCTATTGTTCCTGTTGAACATTCTTGTTCTTATCTCCCCCTAACGACGGGAAGACTGTCTTATCAAAGTGACAATCTGGAAATCTAGCGGTAAAGAGATCGCCTGTCAAGGATTCAAGTAGCGGACAATAGTTGGAGATTCGTTACCAACATAAATACTTAAACGTCTCTGAGGACCCAATTGAGTGCGCTGTGGGGGCGCAATTGGCACATAAACCGTACAATTAAATATGCGTAAATGTGAGACATCCGGCTCATATCCAGTTACCATCTGGTACGCATAAAACGATTTTTTTTTTGTAGTGGGTCTGAAACGAATAAGTAGAGCTGCATGCAATATTGCATAACCCCAAGCAGATAATGGGAGATTGGTGCGCATAACCAATGCCCAAGCGACCATTTGAAGTCTATTAATGGTGGCTTCTGCGAGACCATGTTGTGTATACACATGGGGTACGGGATGCTCAACATCAATCCCAATAGACATGCAATAATCATCAACTGTCTGTGATGTAAACTCTCTAGCATTGTCAAAACGTAGTTGACTAAATAGGATGATATGGGTGGTGAGCCCTTAAGTGTATAATTTGTGCTAGAAATTTTGCATAAGCAGCATTGCGTGTGGACAATAAAGCGACATGTGACCAGCATGTCGATGAATCCACCAAAACCATAAAATATCTTAAAGGTCCGCAATATGGTTGGATGTGTCCACAAATATCTCATTGGATACGATGTAAGAATGGAATAATTTCTTTTGTGTCCTTAGTATAGGATGGTCTCGATCCTAATTTGCCTAAGGAACAAGCTTTGTAAAATGAGCCCTTAGCCATGAAGGCTGCAGAAGCATAGGAGGTATCCTGATCAAGTTTGGAATCAGGATTAGAGGGGGAAGTAACAACCGTTACTATGCGATCGATCGTACGTGCTTATGCGATCGATCGCAAATGCTCTCTGGACGTTGTCCGAGGCATGCTGGAGACGTGCGATCGATCGTACATTCTTCTGCGATCGATCGCAAATGCTCTCTGGACGATGTCCGAGGCATGCTTGAGGCGGACGATCGATCGCACATGCTTCCGCGATCGATCGCCTGGCGTTTGACAGAATGTGCTCATTTCTTTGGCATGTCAGTGACGCAAGTCTCCTCTCCTTGAATCATCTTTTGATTCTTGCTTCTATTAGCTCGATAAAATGGATGTCCGTGTGAAGTTTTCAATATACGGATCATCATATCACGACATGGGTGTCCCAAACGGTCGTGTCAAAGCCTATATGTATCGGAATCCAAAAGATCATCTCTAAAAATATTATTGGATTCAATAATTCGAGTAGTGGTTAAGTATAACCCACTAGATCGACACATAAGTTTTTTTTTTCTAATATGCGTTTTCTTCCGCAATCATTAGAAGTGATACATAAGTATTCGTTTCCATTCTCACAATGAGTTTCCATATGATAATCATTGGCACAAATATCCTTCATTACATCGAGGAAAAATTTGAAACTTTATTAAACCATATGCCAACGATTACATCGAGGTCTTGTCCAGAAGGTCTAATCCATAAACAAATTATTATGACAAAAAGTCAAATAAACTAAGGCATAGAAGCCTTTACATAATAAACTTGGAAAAACAATTGCAATTTATTCGAAGTCTGGAGCTTCCATAGTCTTCTCGTTACTTTGATCGACTTAAAATATGCAATTGTGAGATTGACGTCTGTGTCATCTCTAGTATCTTCTTTATAGAAACATATGAGAAACTTCCAATACAAAATGATGACATTAGAGGTGCTCATGTCTTACATATACAGCAAGCGATATAAGGCCCGTCACTCCCCTAATGCTTCTCATAATCAAGTGAAGTATAGCTCATTATCAACACATGCTTCATTGGCGCGTTTGGCACCTTGTGCCTTTGGAGGATGGTTTGGTGCTTCTTGGCACTCTATTGCCATGCTTTACTTTGCCGGCGTTGACATGGCCCCCATGGCCCATGCCTCTTCCTCCTTGCCCTTTTACGTGGTGCAATAGTTCCCACGATTTTGTGCAACGTTGTTGCGATTTCCTTCCTTATTGGGACGATTATATGAACTGGATCATTCTACATCCATTAGAATTACCCTTGACATTAGGGTTTCTTCCTCTTTTGGCCATTTTTGCCATAAGTTACTTTTGGAACTCTCTTTGTTCCGGCAGGCCTAATTATTGTTGTTCATCATGATCGTGTCATGTTTTTCAGCTACTTGCAGAAAATTGATAAGCTGATTGAAAGTCGCTTAGCAATATACGTTAATCGATATTGTATGTACAATATAAGTGCCAAAGTGTGGAAGGTAGAGAAAGTTTTCTCTATTAATTCTGCTTCTGTAAGAGTCGCCTTACAAAATTGAAGCATAGCCATAATTGAAGCATATCTGAATTATATTCAGCAACAGTTTTGTGAAATTACTTTATCACTTTATCACTTGTGAAATTACTTTATCACAATAAGAAGATACTGTAGTTTCGCAGTCTAAAAAGACATCCACCAACACTAAATAAAATTCCAAGAAAATTTGGATTAGAACAAGACCAAGATGATGTATGGCCATAACTTAAACCGTTCGATAGCTCCACGTAGGCATGACCAGATAAGAAAAAGGAATGTCGGTGGAGCGAGGCTCTCTTAAGTACCACTGATTCCAATCCCCTACCTAGACATCACACCCACGCAGGTGAGTCTAGTAATGAATAAGTCATGACCAAAAATTGGTCGAATTCGATGCTTTTGTGAAATTACTTTATCACAAAACTTTTCTTTGATGCTCATGAAGTTACTTTATCATAGCATATATTATGAATCCCCACGATTCAATTAAAACTGATGCTCATGAAATTTCTTTATCATAGCATAATATGTGAATCTCCATGATTCAATTAAACTCGTAAAGTCCCACGCCATAAGAGGGGTCGGGATGAAGAAGAAGGGAAGCTTTGAAATCCCTGAGAAAAAGAATGCGGAAATTAAATCAAAGCAGGAACTTTTAGAAAATCTTACTTGGTTTTCTTTTGTTGCAAAATCGCAGAAAATTTCTATCCTGAGTACCTCTCCTTTGAAATTGAATATCTGAAGATCCAACGGTCTGAATTGCGTGAAATTTCAACTGCGAAAATTAGACACACAGAGAAAGATATCGGAAAAATCTCGTCTTAATCTAACGTCTGAAAAGAAAGAAAAATGAATGTAAAATATCATGTTCTGCTCAGGCAGATTCTAGAAGATTGGTGGCGGTGGAGCGGTGGAGCTAGCGGCGTCGGTGATGTACGGTAGTAGTGGTGCACGGTGGTGATAGTGCACAGCAGCAATCAATCTTCGACGGATGAACCGTGAACCTAGGGTTTAGGGTTCTAGGGTTTTCTGTTTATCTCAGGGCTAGAGGCTCGTGCTGATAACGTGTTTAAGGGAAACGTAAATAACAAAGAGAGAATGAGCAGAGAATAGGATGTATTTCATTAATGAATAAGGGCCTCTATATATAGAGGAGTACAAGATACAATCTGTATCGATATAGAAAACCTATACTAATACAATTCATACTCTAGAAGGATAAACCTATTTTAAGTCCTAGTTTGACAAGGCACACAATAATGATATCCTGAAACACCTATTTTATTTTGGCGTATTATATATTTTATTTGGACCATGAATTAACAATGCCACGTAGTAGTCTAGTCCAGAACCACAGAATAATTACTCGGTCCATTCGGGGATATCTGATAAAATTGGAAGAGAGACGTGTATGTGTTTGTGTGGGAAGATTCAAACTGAAGTCAATGATTGGATGCAAAAACTCAACAACCAAAGGGAGGCTAATTTTTATTTTTGATTGGTCCAGTACTGAAAACTTAATAACATAAATAAAATGTTTATTGTAGAACTCAGAGCACAGGATTACCACGTCACAGTTTTCAAAATCCCGAATTAACCGACTTATGTCCCAACTCCAAATTAAACGGCAACATAACTGTCACTCGCGCCTCTTCTTCCTCTATTATTCTTCGAAACTACTTGTCAAGTCACAAACAAAACAATCCACTCAAACCCTTGTTCGATCAGTTTCAGACTGACGCCCAGGCACCAAAGTTGGAGTTGGCAACTTTGATGCTTGGGAACCCCATCGATCGATCCCATTGCTCGATCGCTTTAATGGATAGCATGGCAAATATTCCGTGCGCAGTTGTGCCTTACCAAGACCCCTATGATCATGATGTCCCCGACGTTCTGAATTTCATTAATGATTCTTCTGATCAAACCCTAGAAGCATTGTTGGACGAAGGAGCAGTCCCTTCATCCCCTCATCAACCAATTCCTCTTTTTGATAATGGAATCCAAGATTTTCCCATTTCCCCATTATGGGATTTATTGGTCAATGAAGGGACTAATTCCATATCACTTGCTTCACAGTTTTCCGGAAGAGGAGGACAATCGAGTTTTGATGATCAGAATCTGGGGTTAGGGTTTGGGAATGATGTGATGCCTCTTCCAATTTGGGCTCCACCACCACCAATCCCCTTCAGTTATTGCTGCGGTTGCCAAGTTTTGAGGGAAATCGTCCACTTCAATCGTAAGTCGTCTCAGTTTCTCGACTAACTATAATTCGGTTTAAATGTTTGTTGACAAGCTAATTGAATTAATTACTTTTACTTTTATATATCTTGGTTTGGTAGGCAACTACGTCATGAGACTTGAAATCCATGGAAGACTCGGTGCTACCTGTCATGCAATTCAAGAAAGCCGCTACAATTCTAGTGATTCTAGCGAGCCTAACTATCAGACCTTTGAGTAAGTTTGAGGATCACTGCATGCATGCATTTATATTAATTACATGCATTTCAATTAGAATTAGCTAGGGTTAATTTGTTCTATTAGTCTTCATGACTACTCACTCACTTACAAGTTTATGTCAATTAATCAACAGTTTTTGCAACAAAAGCATAGAGGAAGTGCATAACTTTCTGACGCAGTACTGCGTAGAGCGAAAGGTAGAGGGCTACGTTATGCAGCAAGATCCTCTACAAGCCTTTTATCAGACTCTCTGTGTTGGAATGTATTGTGAGTGGGATGACATTCTAAGTTATGACGAATTCATTCATGACGAGGACTTCGATAACGACCACTTCATTCCACCAAATTCAGGAAGGGAAGATGAAATGGAACAACCTGCAGATGAGGCGTCCGCGAATAGGAAAGGGAAGGGTCCTAGGCTTCCTAGGCTTTCCCTTGCAGAACAGGTAGTTGTTAATTTGTTATTCTTTTGGTCATCATGCAATTGCGCATCTCTTAATTAACACTAATTATATATATGAAATTGTTTTATGTGCATGATATGCTGCAGAGGGAGAGAGCAGCAAATATGAAACTAGATGATCTTCGTGCTTACTTCCATCTCACCATTGAAGAGGCTTCTGAGCAATTGCGTTTTTGCCCTACTGTTGTCAAAAGGATCTGCCGCAAGTTTGGAGTAAGCAGATGGCCTGCTAGAAAGGTTAGTACGTCATCAATTCCTTTCCTAGCTATCTCTCCCTTAACTATATATATATATATATAATAGGCTAGGATTCTTTATTAATTATTTGCTTTTTTCTCCCTAAACCCTAGATCAAAAGCATTGAGAAGCAAATATCAACCTTGAGGCCACTTTTGAATTCATTTAGTGAGAGCACCAGGGTCCATGTTGCAGCTGAGATCAAAAGGCTTGAAAGAGAAGTAGCCCAACTTGTGCCATAATTCGAATCCTCTCATTTCATCAGTTTTATACTGCAGAAAGTATATAATCCTATCATTTTTTTTTCCGGCTGTTTGATACATATTATATATATATATCTATTATTTTCTCAGAATATATAGCTGAGTTGATTCTGAAAGCTTTGCTGTATTAATAAATTACCAGAGATTTGATATGTTATATGATTTTTGTAATAAATTAAAGTGATGTTTGTTATTTTATATTGGAATGTTATGTAAAACTTACAGTGATTACTCAACCCACTATCTTAGGCGTATCATTTACTCTATCAATAAATTCGCGAATAATACCTAAATAGCATCCGACGTACGTATTTTTCAAAAGTACTTCCAAATTTTATATTTTTGAAAGGATTCATTAGAGTAAGGCTATGGTATGTTGACATTTCTCATACATTATGAAGAGAGAAAGTCCTTGTTAAGGTAAATAATGTCCTCATTAGAGTAAATTAGGTTCTCAGTTGAGTAACTAAGTCCTAAAAGTGGTAATTATAATATTTTACGACTTGACGACACATATTACAACTTCGACAACCATTTGGTAACTATGAAAAAGCCCTCATTAAGGTAAATAAGGTTCTCATTTGTGTAAATAGGTTCTCATTTGAGTAATTAAGTCTTAAAAGTTGTAATTGTACGTATGAGATACGTTAACATACACTAGAATTTTTCCATTAAAATACATGTATTGTAGTATTATATATATATATATATATATATGTATTAAACATGACATGTTAATTTTATTATGTATTTTATGCATTAATATATTGAAAAATAAATAAATATAAACTGATATTAAAAAACTTAAAAATAAATAACTACTAATTAATTAAATAATACTATACTGAACTTTTCAACGTACTATCAAACGAAATCGGCCGAACAATAACCTAATTCAAACCCTTATTAAAAAGTCTCTTGGAGCTAGCTCTACTAGGGTTTTCTTTGGGAAGCACCTTTGTGGCACCTTCATGTGTTCGGCAACAAATCGAGCTCTATGTCGAGATTCTTTTTGGTTCTAGATTGAGTAGACCTATCAATGGACCGAATTTTGGTCCTGATCCATGGTTATTGGACTTGTTTGGATTTGATAATTTGATCAGTTAATTTGTTAACGATATGAATCCGTTAATTTGTCAACTTAAGGGATCAAATACGAATTTAATTTGTTGATTCAATCCGTTAATAACCCGGTCCTTTTTTATAATAATAAAATATTATAAATAAATATATATATATATATATATATATATATATATATATATATCTATATTGTTAAAAGAAACCTACTTTGTGTGTGCCTTGTCAACCTAGGATTAGATTAGTTAGTATAACATATGGATTACATATTGAATAGAACTTCATACATGATATGGATTGTACCCTTTGTGTTTCTCTATATATAGAGGCACATATTCATTAATAAAGATACGCTATATTCCTGTGCTATTTATTTTGTTTGTGGTTGTATTTCATATTTACTTAAACATATATATAATTATTCTTTTTCAGATTGTAATAATTATTTATATATAGGTTTGAACAAAAATTTGGGAGAAGACAAATAACCTTAAAATTTTAATCACTAATGAATAATAGTAATAATTAAACAATTAAGTAGTTGGTTATGTGATTCAACTTTGGTGCTTCTATTAATCATTTTGTTTTAATATTTTATTATTGTTTAATTTTCTATTGGGTAATATGGTAAAAGTTTAATATTCTTGATTTAAACGTTTAATAATACTTTATATAATAAACGGATCGAACTAACAGACCAGATATCCTTTAGTTTGCCGGATACGGATTTAGATTTGACTATCAATAATCCGTCGGATTATTGTATTGGGTTGGGTTGAATTTCTTTTGTTATTAAATGGATCCAGACCTAGGTTGATCCACTCCAAACTTGGTCCATTGACAAGTCTAGTCCTAGGGTAGCGTTAGCACAGAGGGATTGCCCTCTTCTCTTTCGGTGGTTTTCTTCGCCGGTGTTAGTGGTTTTTGGTGTTTAGTGGATTGTTTCAAAAGCTGATATTGGTGTCTGATTGGGTTGTTGGGTCTGGTTGGTTATGGTGGCGATCGCAGTGGTGGCTTCGATGCTTGAAGTGCTTTGTCGGCTGGAATATTTGGTCAGCAGTTTGGTGGTTTCGGGTTTTGGATTGGGTGGTCATGGTGGCTCTGGCAGTGGAATGTTGTTGGGCATGTTGGGTGTTTTTGTGCCTTTCCTAGGGTATGGGTGTTGTGGAGATCTGGTGGTTTTGGGGTTCGGGGTCTCGAGTTGGATCTTGACGTTGGTTTCTGCAGCAATGGATTTACTTGGTGGGGCGTGGGTGTTGTCGATGGATTGGCGCTGATCTCTTCTCTACAAATTCGGTTGTCAGGTTTTGAAGGGCGTTGGGGTCTCTACTATTACGTCAAAAGTTTTCCTAGGTGGTAGACTTACTGGTGTGTTGTTCCAGTCACATATGATAGCTAGGGAGGTGTGGTGGAGGGTTTCTCTCGAGGATAGTGCTGCTAGAGTGGCGAATTTGACTATGAAGCAACTTAGAAACGGTTCTTTGATGTTGAATTTGATAATGACGATTTTTAGGGTTCTGACCCAGCACCACCGGCACCAATCCTTGCTACTGGCATTAATTAATCCTTGCTACTGGCATTAATTAATCCTTGCTACTGGCATTAATTAATTCTTGTCTTAGGTAGAAACTATGACTTTGGGTTCAAACTACTAGCATCATTCCTTGTCATTAGAGGAAACAAAGATGGTGCATCAGCTAAGAAAGAAAAAAAATAAGAAGTCTCCAAGGCCTAAAAACCTGGTGACTATTTTTTAATGAAGCGACAACAGTTGTATCGGGCCCTTAGTATAGATTTTCTTTAGTTGTAAGGTTCCATGGTACCTGCACGGCCTGTACTGGGCTCATTTGAGAATATGTGAAATTTTTTAGGTTATGGCTCTTTCTGCCATGACATGAAAGAGTGGGTCATGATGTGTAAATTTGCTCTATCAATATATTGCTGTGAAAGAGTGGGTCATGATGTGAAAGGGGGACCAATATATAAAGTACAACATTAAGAAAAAAAAAACAAGAATCGTCTTTCAAGTTTTAGGTAATATATTTTAGAAAACCTAATAATTACATAAATACGATTAAAAGTAAAATAAAAGATTTACAAATTAAAAATTGGGGTTATTATCTGCCTGCCAGGGAATTGTTGCTTTGCTCCTGAGGTGGAGTACGTTCAAGCCTGTAGAATATGTATGCTTGCCTTGTATGATCTTTGTGGTACTACTGTAACGGGCATGCATTGCTTCTTCATTGTGCACACAAGGAGTTTTCAATTACTAACTTAATTGATCATGTATTAATAAATAATGCGATCGACACGTTCCTAAATTCTAGTGTGAGCGCTCAATTAATTACGCTTGATAATGATCATAAATCCGCTCCATTGTTGACATTCAAGTTCATTCTGCAATTTTAATTGTGTTATTATCACATATAGTACCTGAATTTTTTCTCAATTATATATTTAGTACTTGAACTTTAATTTTTGTCACAAGTAGTACCCAAAATTTTCGGTTTAATCTCTTGTGGTACATGAACTTCAATTTTTGTCACAAAGTAGTATCCAAAGTTTTCAATTTTTGTCACAATGAGTACCTAAAGTTTTCAATTTTTATCACAAGTAGTACCTAAAGTTTTCCATTTTAGTTTTTTTTTTAAAAACACGCGCTCTCACGCACACATATTTGTGACAAAAATGGCCTTAGGTACCACATGCAAGAGATGAAATCGAAAACTTTGGGTACTATTTGTGACAAAATTGAAAACTTTGAGTACTACTTGTGACAAAAATTGAAGTTCAGGTACTAAATATATAATTGAGAAATAGTTCAAGTACTATATGTGATAAAAACCCTAAAAATTGATATTACCCGAGATCGATTTGGTTGAAATTATTTAAGCGGTAGTGCTACGAAAAGACTAAAGTGGTAGTACTCCCTGAAAATTGAAGTTCAAGGTACGTTAATTATTAAGTTTGTATTCATAACCGATTAAGGAAACTAATTTCAAATAATTATTAAGTTTTAATTATAAAGAATTTACTAAATTTAACAGGGAGTGTTAATTAAAATATTTTTCTAATTATCATAAAGGTTTTCGAAATGTGTAGCAACATTTATTGGGTAATTGTTCAATGAAAGAAGATATCCTTGGAATCCACTAGACGATCTATCTCATAAATCTTTGGCCAGATTACTTGTTGATCAATCTATGGTTTACAAGAACCACTTCAACATGATACATGATATACATCATGGTAATATCGATATCTAAGTAACTTCACGAAATTTTATGTGACGTATATCGTTATTATTGGGATATGTATGACAGGAAAACCGAATTGCATGCATTGTAACTATAACTAAGAGCATCTCCAGCAGTAAAGCTATTATTTTTAGCTAAATTAGCTAAAAGTTAAATATAACTACCTAAATTTTAGACTTCTGCTCCAGCAATGATACCTATTTGTAAAGTCAATTTAAATTTTTTCAACTAAAACTGAAAAATTTGAACGTTAGAGTATTTGGGTTTTACCTATTTTCTCTCTCCTCTTTAGTTAAATATAGGTAGAGAATTTAGCAAAAGTTAAATTTAACTTTTGTTTAGGTAATCTGTTGGAGCTAAATTTTGCCTTAAATTTAGCTAAATTTTAAATTTATTTTAAAATGGGTCATCTACTGGAGATGCTCTAAGGTTGTAAAAAGTATCTTTATTCTGTCTATTCTGGGTTGTAACCGAATTAAAAGCATTTGGGCTTGAATTAATTAAGAAATAAATTAATGATTTATAATGTTGCGCCACCACGTCAAACGAGGACCGTCGACAACTGAAAACCACCACCAAGTGATCGACCAAACTAAGAACAACCATCCAAACAAAACCACACACTACTGACACTAGTCCGTGATCAGCACCAACCAACAATCGCCCATGCCACCAAAGCATCAAACCTAGTGCCAACATGCATCACTGCGAAGGAACCCACCTATGGTTCAAACAAGAACCAAGCAATAACGAGCATAAGCATCTTGGGCGACCACACTGCGATCGCAAACCAACCATTACCGATATTAGACTCGGGACTAATTAGAGCCACCAAAAAATACAACGAACCAAGAATAGAACACCAGATCTCACCATCACAAGGTCGAAAATAAAGGAGCCAAGAGACCCACACAGAGCCACCGCAAGGGTAGAATGAAAGCACAATCGCAAACACGAAGTGCTATGTGCAAAATCGACGAAGCAATATTTGGAATACGCTATCGAATATTCATCACCACTTCGAAAATCGTAAGTGAGCGAATGAACTAGAGTTTTCCATCATAATTAATTTTAAGTTGGTTAATGATGGTTTACCTGCTTAAGTTAATGGAACACATCAGTAAAAAGACCACCTCTAGCGTACTAGGGTCGCCCAAAAGGAAAATTACAAAATCAAGAAGAAAAAAAATTCCACCCTCGAAGAGACCAGATTTGGACTGAAATCCGGCGCGTAGATATCAACACCAGATTTTTTTTTTGTTACAATCAACACCAGATCTCACCATCACAAGGTCAAAAATAAAAGAGCCAAGAGACCCACACAGAACCACTGCAAGGGTAGAACGAAAGCACAATCGCAAACACGAAGTGCTATGTGCAAAATTGACGAAGCAATATTTGGAATACGCTATCGAATATTCATCACCACTTCGAAAGTAGGGATGGCAATGGGTAGGGTTGGGTATGAATTTCCACTATCCATACCCGAACCCGTAACAGGTACCCTACCCGAATCCAAATCCAAAACCCGTTCTAACGGGTTCGGGGAAAACCCAAACCCACACCTATCGGGTTACGGGTGCCAACGAGTACTCAAACTTACCCGAACTCCAAAAATAATATTCATCTTATACCTGGAATTCACAAATCACAACTACCCAAATAAATAAAAAGTTAAACTTAACAATTCAAAAGGCTTACTATATAGTTCAAACTATATAAATAATTAAATAAAAATAAAAATTACATAATTAATGAAATTAAAGCTCAATTGTTCTTCTGCAAATGAAAGCTTCAAAGATATAGTGATGAAAAATATTTTTTTCTACATGCACATACCTCCATATGCATGCTGATATAAATTTTTTAAATATAAATATAAATATATATTAATATTATATATAAAATATACAAATAAAAAATATTAAAATAAAACGGGTCGGGTTTGGATTAGAGTATGGATTCGGGTGTGCTATATCCATACCCTACCCAAACCCGCTTCAAGTCTTTTTAAAAAAACTCGAATTCAAACCCATACCAATTTTTCGGGTTTAAACCCAACCCATTCGGTTCGGTTATGAACGGGTACCCGAATCCGCAGGCATTATTGCCATGCCTATTCGAAAGTGAGCGAATGAACTAGAGTTTTCCATCATAATTAATTTTAAGTTGGTTAATGAGGTTTACCTGCTTAAGTTAATGGAACACATCAGTAAAAAGACCACCTCTAGCGTACTAGGGTCGCCCAAAAGGAAAATTACAAAATCAAGAAGAAAAAAAATTCCACTCTCGAAGAGACCAGATTTGGACTGAAATCCGGCGCGTAGATATCAACACCAGATTTTTTTTTTTTTTTGGTTACAATCAACACCAGATTTTCTCTCCATAGTTTACTCATTTTCTGCATTTATTTATATATAATATTGTGTAGCCAGCTCACCACAATCCATCATTACATTCCTCATGTCACGCAAAGCACTACAGTCCTCGTAGTTCAGACTTGAATGCCAAAGGAAACCTTTTCATTTCGAAGCGCTCGTGGACTCGTGGGTCCCATTTGTTCTCACTAACTTCATGTCTCTTCATCATAAAAGCCCTCTTCTCTCTGCTCCGGCGGACAATGATGAGAAATGAAAAGGCCAATTCTCTCCCTCGGTTGAATGGTGCTTTCTAGGGTTTCTGCTCGTTTCTTAATCTCTTGTTTGCCGGCTCTCTGTGTTCACCACATCGTCAGCTTAGGGCTTTTACTACCCTAAACGAAGAGAACAACGCTCTGTGAGTTCTCCGCTGTCTTCTTGTTTTTGCATTTCACTTGTTCTTTGTTACTCTCTATCATGCATGAACAAATTATGTTACTCTCTATCATGCATGAAACAAATTATGGGTTTGCAACTTTTGATTGGTATGTCTACTGTCAAAGGGGAGAGGCTTTGTTAAGTTTTCTGTTTGTCTTGATTTTCCTGCTGTTGGGAACTTTGCTGTTTTCACTTTTCTATTTGTGGTTCTTCCAATTTTCTATTTCTTCGGCACATTTGTCTGTTTTATTGATTTAATTATTTGTGTAGGATTTAATATAGTCAATTTTCTTTTGCAATATTCTGTTGTCAATGTCATTTTGAGTTTACTAGACATTGAATCTTGTAGCTTTTTTTAAGTCAAATATAAATGTTAACAGGGGGTGATCTGATGATATTTATGTGGACGTTAGGTTGCCATGATCCCCAAGCCTTCCTGTACCTATCTTCAATTTCTCACATTGAAAAAAAAAAAAAAAACATGTATTTGGTAAAAATGTTAGGAGAACGATGTATTTGGTTGTAGTAGCTGATCTGACTTTTACTTTGTTTTTCATTTTTATTGATCTACCAGTTATTATTATGTGTAATACCAGTTATTTGAGATGATTCGACTCTGTTTATGGCATAGATTTGACTCCGCTCTTTTCTATCTTTTCAAAATGTCTCTGAATATATTTTAGGAACACTTGATATATAGTTTAGCAAGATGCCATGCAGAGACTTCTTTTGACTTGGTCTGAATTAGTTAGTTTAGTCTACATTGTTTCTTTGTAAAAATCTTTCTGAACTTACCAAATTACATTTCTACTTATGGTAGCAGCTCATAGGCCTGTCCTTATATAGTTATGTAGTTCTTTTGTACAGCATTATGTTTCAGTCCTATACCATTTTTAAAAGTCTTGGCTCTTCTTTAATTCTTGGTTACCTGCTGCATTGGTTTATAGTAGATTTGGCATATTCATAATTCTTTTGCCAATTTTGGATCAATGTGTATTTATATCTGTTAGTCATTCCACTTTTCCGGGTTAGGTACCTCGTGTCAGGAATATGTTGGCCATGATAATAAAGAAGCAGTTAAAGTATTAAACCCATACTAGAGAATATGTTGATAGCAGTTCCAAGGCATAGCATTAAACCCATGCTGCTTGTGTTCTGTGTTGCTGGTGCATGTGCTGTTCACTACTCTATATAAACTACTGTACTCTTCCCTGTTGTAATAAATTTCAAGTAAACATGTAGTCTCATTGATCTCTCTGTTCTTCCATTTGCTTTCTCTATTTTATGCTTTCATCTATTCAATAATTCCAGCACCTCGGGGGACTGAAGGGAAAGGACAAACTGCAAATTGAGTTCCACAAAAAGTTCAAATCAGTGATGCCGCCAAAAAATAGCAAAATTGCAAAGGCCTGTCGGGCAATGAAAGGGTTTGGCATTTCCGAAGCCGAAACGAAGGCTGCGCTTAAGCAACTTCTGGAAGTGTATGAAGATAACTGGGATTTCATTGAAGCTGACGATTACAAAGAACTGTTTAATTTTATTGTACCAGACGACAAGAAGCCAGATGAAGAGGTGTACATCTTGTATTACTTCCTTTGTGTGATATGTGCTTGGCTTAAGGAAAGATTGTTATTATAAGGATTTGCTTTTAATTATTTTTATTTATTGTGCTATAGAGAGAACTATGCAAATATCAATCTTGTTAATTTATTTTTCTTACTTCATCTGTCTGTCATGATTATACTTAGAATCCTCATGACTACCAGTCTTATCTTTTCGTGCTTATAACAGAGAGTGCAGCCCAAGGTAAAAGGCACTTTGATGCGTGCATCAAAGGTGAGTATTGCTTTATCTTTTTATATTCTATTCTCTTTTTTTTTTTTTCCCCACCAGTCATTTGAATGCTTAAAGGATTTCGTATTCCACATATTTTGGTACCATGCATGAAGAGGAGGTTTCTGGAAGGGCTATTTGAATATTTTATATTTCATTTGCATTTTGCATGCTTATATTTAAATGTCTTAATAGTTGATGTTCATTTGTACCAGAGAGTAAAATCTAAGAACAAACAAGCTCCGTTGTATGATAAAACTGAAGTTATTGAGCGTCCAACCAAGAGATATTGCACTAGACAACAGAAAAATCAGCCATTATCTTTGATGGAATACTCTGAATCTAGCTTAAAAAGAACTCCAACAAGAAGTATGCATGAGAAGTATGATGAACAATCTGAGGAATCTGAGGAATCTGAGGACTCTCAACCATTAGTTAGAAAACCTCGCCGAAGACACATAAATCCGCAAGAAATTTGTGTCCCTAGGAATAACGTCGATCCCGTTCCTAGTAGCTGTCGAGAATTGGTGCCCAGTTACTGTCCAGAACGGGAAATAAGTCCCAATCTGACATGTGAAGATAACTTCTCAGATTCTGATGGTTCTGATGTTTCTGAAGATATGATGAAGTTCCTGAAAATGGAACCATTGAGTCAGGGCAATACTGAGAGTGTATCAGATTGGTCTCAGGTTGCTGTTACATCATCTTCCCCAATGAAAATTCCTTTGATTTCTTGCTCTTCTCAACAGTCTGGTTTTCATGGTCCCAACTTTGACATATCCCTAGAAATGATGGAAGAGAGATGCATGAAATCGGATAGGATTGGAGAATGCATCATGGCAATAGGAACTGATCTCCCTGAGAATAAGCCAGAATTGAGAACTTTCAATGCACAAGATCAAGGCAGTAAGAGCAATGATCTGGGTTTTTTTAATGAGTTATTTGTTGATCAGAGTCTTATCAAGGCTATACCCGCTATACCCAAACATATAGCTTTTGGTTGTTTTGAAGGTCTTCACAGCTTAATTGGTTTTAAAGTTAAGGATATGGTGGACATCTGTGGTGAAAGTGCAAAGAGATTAAGGGTTTCTGAAGGCCAAAAATCATCAAAATTATGCAAGGTGGAAGCTGGGCGTAACTACCATTCTTCACTTGGAGTTGTAGAGTCTAGTGCCATTAATATTGATGACATAACGAGAGGTGAGGAAAGACTTGATATTTCCTTGGAAAATGGAAGAAACGCTGAGCTGCCAACCTTTTTTTACATCCCGCAGAATTTAATTTATAATAAGGCCTCTGTGAGTTTTGCACTTGCTAATGTATTTGATGAGGGTTGCTGTTCAAAATGTTATGGGGATTGTCTTACATCATCGATTCCTTGTCTCTGTGCGATTGCAAATGGGGGTGAATGTGCGTACACTCCAGGAGGATTGGTCAAGGAGAAGTTTCTGGAGGAATGTATATCCATGAAATGTGAACCGAAAAAGCACCCCTACTTCTACTGTAAAAAGTGCCCACTTGTAAGGTCAAAGAACGAGAAGAGTTCCGTGGCATGCAAGGGCCATTTGTTACGGAAGTTTATAAAGGAATGCTGGTATAAATGTGGTTGTAACAAGAGCTGTGGAAACCGGATTGTACAGAAGGGCATTACTGTGAAGTTGCAGGTTACTTATTTTCTCCATAAATATCAGTTGTGGCCCTAGGTACTAACATAGCTAGATCTGGTTTGAAAGGAATCTGAGCAGTTTATTATGTTTCAGGTATTTTTGACACCCGAAGGGAAAGGGTGGGGACTTCGAACGCTGGAGGCCTTGCCAAGAGGGGCTTTTGTTTGTGAGTATGTTGGAGAGATAGTAACCATCAACGAACTACATGAGCGAAATTCGCGAAGTCTTGGTAAGGAGCATTCCTACCGAGTGCTACTAGATGCAGACTGGGGTTCACAGGATGTCTTGAAAGATGAAAAGGCTCTTTGCTTGGACAATACGGTCTACGGAAATGTTGCAAGATTCATCAACCACAGGTATAAATTCATATTCCTATATATAAAATTGTTTCCCCACTAAAGTGCTTTCTAGTAGTAAATTATGATTTATTAGGATTACGTTTTCAAGTTATAGATTTGCATTTTCTCTTCTATACAAATACCAAGGTTGTCATTTCCTTGGGTATTTTTTGTGATTCTTTTCTTGGGTCCATGACTAGCAGCCATGAGTTTTGATAATGTCTGCTAGTTTCTAGACTTTGAATTGTGAGCAATTGAGGGAGCACAGATGAAACAATATTCTTTTCGTGCTGCTGTTTATGTTTCTCCTTCTTACAGGTTTTACATCTACTTACTATGCTAGAATCAGTTGGTCTGTAAATGCTTTGGCCATAAGTCGGATATGCATTTATTTCTGTTCAAAATAGGAAGAAAATGTCATGCCCGTTGTTGCCTGACAAAGAAGTGACAGTTCCATGTTGTTTTTGGTTTTGATGTACAGCAATACTGAAAATATAAATGCTAGCTTCAAACTGTTTTTTTTTTTTTTATATGTATGAATGTATGATGAACATGTCGAAAAGACATTTTGGATGCCTTATTGCTTGATTAAACCATTTATCTTCTCCTGGAACAAGATTTTAGTTGAACTAAAGTCTCGGTTTTGTGGTTCATTCTTTAATCATATAGAAGTATCAGCTCGTCAATGGTATGTCTATACTCTATCGACTCTGTATATATGTGCCTTCCATTATCTTGTTACTCAATTTTGTTTTATTATATGACAATACCTACAAACTCTCAAATTTCTTCTTTAGTTTTTAGGGCTAATCTTGGATTGCATGCAAAGTTAAAATTTGTATTATTCTCCAGTAACTTTGTATCTGCAAATCATATTTTGCAAGAACTAACAAATACCTCAAATATTTGGGGAATTTTCATTTCGAATGAACTCAATGAACTTAACGACAAGTTGATACAAAATCAAACTGAGAATCTTTGTATGTATGTTAGATTCTTTACTAAGAGAAATGATTCTTATTGAAGCTCTATCAATATCATCTGGGATCTGAATGGTTTGTGTTCTTCAGTATGTTGTTTTATGAGGGAAGTTAATTTGGCCTTCTCCTGAATCCTGTTTTCGTTAAACTTTTCTCCTTAAATTGCTAGATGTTCTGATGCTACATTGGTTGAGATCCCAGTTGAAGTGGAGACCCCAGATCGTCACTATTATCATGTATGATTTTTGATTATTCGATGATCTTTTCCTTTGAATTTATCTTGTTGTTACAACTGGTCAAAGCATTTCTAAATACAAGTAAATATGAGTTGACTTATCATTATTATTATTCATGCAGCTTGCCCTTTTCACAACAAGGGATGTTGGTGCTATGGAGGAGCTCACTTGGGTAAGAGGGACTCACCGATATATGATAATATTTGTTTGGCATCATCATCCAACTTCTTAATGTCTATGCTGTTGTAGGACTATGGCATTGCCTTTCATGACTGTGATTATCCTGTGAAGCCTTTCCAATGTCTCTGTGGAAGCCCATTCTGTCGTGACCACAATGAGATAAAACGTGAAGTTACTTATGTCCGACGACGGCGTAAGGTGAAGTTCCAAAAAACATAATGTCTCTTATAACTCTATAATAGGGATTCAATATATGTGCTTTTAGTTAAATTAGTAAAGTAATGGTAGATTTATGGAAATTACTAATGTGTAAATTTAATTATAAAATCTTATTTCTAATCTTATGGATTTGGTTTATATTAATATCCATTTTTCATAGGCCAAAAGAAATTATGATTTTCATTTTTGGTGAAAAATAAATTACAGTTTCTTAATCTGTTGACGTGAAAATATAAGTGCATCCAAGATCCAAGGATACTTTTTGTTCCGGTATAACTGATGTTGGTGAATATTTTTGCATTACAGAAAAGAATTTTATAGGTCACCCACGAATTTAATATTCTGATCATGATGCATTACGCTAAATCTTTTTAACCAGACTTAAGTTTCAAACATTCAACCTTCTGTATCTTGTTAACCCTTACATTATTTTTCAGGACGGGAAGGGAAAGGAAAAGGATGGTGTGCTTGATCACCTGGCAAAGGATCTTGCTCAGGGTACTCCGAGAGAGGAGATACAAGTAGAACCTGATGCATTGATGCAGCTTGAGGTTGTCCCGTCTACGGTTGCGCTGAGAGTGGAGGTACAAGAAGCACCCGATCCATCCATGCAGCTTCAGGTAGTCCCTTCGACACCCGGAATTGAACATGGGAAGACAATGCGCTGTTTAGAATGGGAGCCAGTTGGGGATATCAGCTCCTCGTCTTCCACTACATGTTATCTGGCCAAGGAGGTAGCAGACTTGCGGGATCAGCTTGAGGCTGTGAAGGCAGCTCGAGAGAAGGACCAGATAAATTATGAGGCTCATCGTGCTCAGTTTCAGGCAGTGATGCAGCAACTATCTACTCTTCTCCCTGGGTTTAAGGTACCACAAGCGCCTCTTCAGATGCAGCTCGAGCAGAATGTTGATGGTGAGTCACATATGTTACAAGGGTAGTTTCTTTATGACATTTCCTTGTACATGGGTGTATGTGTTGTGTATTTTGTCCACTTTTGTGCAGTGCGGCGTGGCAACATATATTTTGTTCTGGGTAGTGGTGACGCATTGGGATGGAACCAATCTTTTGTACATGTCTTGCACCCGCATATGTTTTGGTACTTGTATATGACTGGTAAGGAAAAACCAGTCCACATATATTTTGGTACTTATATGACTACGATAGGGGGAAGTACTTCAAATGGCACTGAAATGATGTTTTGAACAAAAGTTTACTTTGTCAAGCAGTACCAGAGAAGTGGCACTTTCGGCCTACAAAATACCAACCATTCTTTGATAGAACACTCCGATCCCCAGTCTAAACTTACAGACTCCAAGTACATGGAATTTGCCAGTCACACAAACAATGTGACACTAGCATAATTACTTCCCTTGCCAGCACCAAATGTAATTTTTCTTGCGGCTATGAACCGCCCAATTAAGTCTTTGGTTGACCACTAATCCTATGGCCTTTATTGCATTTAACATGAATGTCGAAAAATTGTAACATTTGTTCATAACGGATGCTTATAGTTTATTGTTAATAAGACTGCTTTATTTACTTTTCCTTTGAAATAACGGCCCAGATACAGTATTGTTAAGTATTCTCCACCTTAGCAAGCACATTGCTTCATCTTAACAGTTTTTTTAAAGGCGAATTGGTCTGTAGAGTCATATATTGAGGGCTTTGAACTTTAGGACAAAAGTTAATCGATCATCAGGGTCCCATTTTGGACAACGTTGTATTTCGTAGTAAAATTAGAAGCATAGAAATTGATCAGTTGGTGAGACTTAAATTTAATGAAGATTGCCCAGAAATCTGAAACTTTTTAGAAGGGCTAGAATCAGTTTGTGAGGAAGCATCTGGAATCGGAGTATCATAATAACTTAATAAGGGTGTTCGAAATGTAGCTCAGGGTATGCCCAAAAGTTGAACGAGGTGTGCGTGGTTTTGATCTTTTTGGCATGACTTTTAAACAATGTACGTATAAACAATTTGTTTTAGTATTGTGGGAAGAAATAACTTTCTGAACAACAAGTCCTAAAAATAGTCGTTTATAGTCTAAGGTTTTTTTTTTAGCTAAAAAACGAGGGATAAGAGAGGCATCAAACCTCCTACCACCCTATATTATTAGAGAAAAATAGATACAAAATGAGAGGGACGAAACCAAAACCTCCATAATAAAAACACAACATACAATAAAAAGATAAGCTAATGAAAGCGAAACTGAGGAAGACCTAAACCGTTACTTTTACAATTCACAAGAATAAAAGAAGGATCTAAATCTCACCCAACTAAACTAGTTATAGTCTATTTATTCAATTATATAGTTTTTTTTATTATTTTTCATAGGTCAGTGACAATAAGTTTTAAGTCATGTACTTTGAATTGCACTCACTTCACATATTCTCTTTAAAGCAATTCAACACCCTTCTTCGATTTCTGGAAGAATCAAGTCAAATAAAAAGAGCTAAGAATCAAGTTTGCAAGACAAGCATATAAAAACTTGCATAAAGTGACATATATAGGATAATTAAAATTTGGACGGAAAATAGTAAATATTTGTTAATTATATGGACAAAAAAAATATTTTTGCAAAAATAAAAAAAAATTACTGAAGTCGTAGCCAGGTTACAAAACCTCGCTCGTCTCTCTCCTCACTGTGTGTTAAGACTTGAGAGTTTAGAAATTAGAACCGGAAGCTCCACTATCGCTGACTGCAGACATGGAGGACATAGAGGATTTGTTCATTGGTGCCGGAGGAGGTGGAGCTCCTCCGGGTTTTCGTTTGCCAATAACATCCGTCGGACTGAATCCAAAGAAGAACAAGAAGAAACCCAATCTCAATCTCAATGCCAATACCAATACCAATAACCTCTCTCAAATCAAACACCCACTTGCTCCTTTCTCTCCTAAAATCCCTGGCACTGAGGTACCTCTCTCTCTCTCTATTTTTCTCTCTTCCTCTCTATCTATAAAGATGATTGCTTTCGCTTATAACTTTGTTTTTATGTTTTTGGTAGACTATATATATCAAGACATTTGGATGCTCGCACAATCAGGTTGGCTTTCATGGTTTCCTCTATTATTATTATCCCATTGTTTTCTTTGTAGTTAATATTACCAGTTTGATATACCCACATGCTTTACCAGGCAAGCCTCAAGATTTCCTCTACATTTAGTGTATATATCATGTTCAATTTTCAGTTTCGTTAAGTTAAACGCTTGGAGAATCTGATGTGGTGGAGGGGTTGAGAGTAGATTAGTTCAGTCTGATGGGATAGATGAAATTGAAAGCTTTGTGTGGTTATTGGAAAGAATCATGGTAGGTAAATACATCGAAATGGGTGTGTGTAACTGTTCATTGAGTAATTCATCCCTAGAACATTATCACATTATATATAGTAGTGTTACTTTGTCATAGTATACTCCTTTCTGTCAAAATATTCTTTACATTTAGATTTTAGTTGGAAATATATGGTTAGAATTATATATTTTGTTATTTTATTCTACATATATGGTTATGGTGCAGAAAGTGTTGTAGGAAAACATGGTAGGAATACAAAAAAGGATATAGAACACCACTTCGTAAAGAACATTCAACTTGTTTGTATGCACCATTTTTAACGAACACATGATCATATATTGTTCTATTTGGGCTGAACCCAGCCCTCAGCATATGGACCTGTGTTGACCCCACTCTATCGTCAAGTCACCATATGCCTCTTGACTCTACTACCTCACCAAAAAAAATATTAACGAGTGAGCTGGATGATTACAAGTTTTGTGTTCTATTTTCAGTTTTAAAACTTTTTTGTTTGAATGTGTAATCATATTTACTTTATTTTCTCTGCTTCCTGTGTTGGAAATATAATTCTAATCAATGTTACCAAAGAATAAATTAACTGGATGGTTACAAGTTTTGTGTTCTTTTCAATTTTATAAACTTTATCGTTTGAATGTTACCTCATTCTTATTCCTGTATTGCAAATCTGTGATCAATGTGAACAATAAGTAATGAGTTTTTTTTTTTTTGAAGAAATGGATTTTCTTTTGTTACATTCTCGAGGAAGTCTGATACTCAATCTGGAAAATTTTACCAGCTTTGACTGTAGTTCACTGTTATTCCTTTTTTTCCCTACTTTAGGGGGCTGTCTGTAGATTCAAACTACTTATTAACTCCATCACGTAGTTCACCTTTTTACCTTGCTTGACCTTAATGTTATATTAATGCAAACTGATTGGTCCCAAGAGTTTATTTTAATTATTTTCAATTCATCAGAAATTTACCACGTTAAGTTTCTCATTTTGTCTTTTGTTTTCCGTTTACTTTTTCATTGTGTCAGAGCGACAGCGAATATATGGCTGGTCAACTTTCAGCTTTTGGTTATTCGTTGAGTGACAATCCTGAGGACGCAGACCTGTGGCTCATAAATACGTGAGGATGCTTTTATTTCCCCTATCATTTTTGCATTATGTCTTATCTTGCACTGCACATAATCTCGTACTTCATACTTTTTTAATTGAAGTGAAGGCGTAATTTGGTGTTGCTTCAATAATTGGGACATCATTTTGGTCGTTTCTTATAGTTATTTATGTAGTTAATAGATTCCATTATAGTAATATTTGTGAATTTAGTGGAGCTATTTGGAATGCTATTGGTGTAGTTAAGTCAATTATTCTTTTTCAAATCTCTTTTGTGTTTGATGGTAACTGTCAAGGCAGTCAAATTTACTTAAGGTCCTATAAAGGCTAAAAGAGAAACATGTGATAATGTAAATTTGCCTCTCCTATATTTGAAGAGAAAGTAGTAGCATGCAATTATGGGTTTTTTTTTTTTTTTTTTTGAGAGAGAAAAGAAACTGAAGTTTTATTGAAAAATACAGTAGTGGACAATACTAACTAGAAAATACAGACTTCCATGTTAACATCACTATCAACTCGCTGCCTTTCCAATCTAACAATAAGGCTGAAAGGGAATAATCTCTGAACTCAGAGGAGATCGACTCCCACAAAGCAGACTGAAAACTAATTCGATCCCACAGCTCTTCCACACCCAACCCTGAATGCTCTTCAAAGATCCTTCTATTATGCTTTATCTAATTAACCCAAAAAACTGCCTACATGTTTTTTTTTTTTTTACGAGGAAATATTAAGTCTTCTGAGATACAATCTATGAACTTTAAGGATTTTGGAGTTTTGAGGCTATATAAGCGATATGATGGACGAGTATTCTTGGTTGTTTCTCTTGGAAGATAGGATGATTTGTTGGTGCTTACATTCTATTTTATATGAATGCTCTCCCCATTACATGCCAAACTAAGTGTTGGCACATTCGGTTATTTGGGACACAGTTTTACCACTTTCAGTTATGAGATAGAATGAATAACAATGTAAATGAAGGGTCACATGAGACATTAGAATCAGCCTGGGTGGTTGAGATTACTATGTATTTGTGGTGACCAAGCTGTCCTACTATTTCACATGAATGTAATTGACACAAAGCTTAGGAGGAATGTTGAATTCCTAGGTTTTGACTGAAATAGTGTAGTCTTGCCTGTTTACTCATTGGTTTGTCAATGTGTTGATTTCATTACTTCATGTAGATGCACAGTCAAATCTCCGAGCCAGTCTGCCATGGACACTCTGATAGCAAAAGGCAAAGGTGCAAAAAAGCCCCTGGTGGTAGCTGGTTGTGTGCCTCAAGGAAGTCGAGATATAAAGGAGCTAGATGGTGTCAGTATAGTAGGAGTCCAGCAAATTGATCGTGTGGTTGAAATTGTTGAAGAAACTTTGAAAGGTCATGAGGTGCGGCTTTTGAGCCGTAAGACGTTGCCAGCGCTTGACCTCCCTAAGGTGCATTTTTCTTTTTCTATTTTGTTTTACTTTTATCTTGTTACCCATTCTATCACATTTCTTGGCCGTCTTCAGTCCTACTCCTACAATCTGTTTCTGTTTCCACCTTATACTGTCGACTAGTGTATTTGGCATTCAGATTTCATTCCACCTTATATTCTAAAGTAGTCAAGAGTTTTAAGTTTTGACTTGAATTTTTGACAGGTGAGAAAAAACAAGTTCGTTGAGATTCTTCCCATTAATGTTGGCTGTTTAGGTGCTTGTACATACTGCAAGACGAAGCATGCCCGTGGTCATTTAGGGAGTTATACTGTTGATAGCCTTGTAAGTATGTCAAATTTGTTTTTTATTATTCATTTATATTTGATTTCAATTAATAAGAATATTAGCACTACAGGTGGGACGTGTGAAATCTGTAATAGCTGATGGAGTCAAGGAAATATGGTTAAGTAGTGAAGATACTGGAGCATATGGTAACTAATTATTATATTTCAGGTGTCATGTTTTCTGTTAATGTAGAAGTGTTTATCTGTCAAGATTTTAATGTAGAAGTTATCCTTGCAAGCGTGATGGTATACCCAATATAGAACCATAACTTTTTCTTTTTAATTATTTTTATTTACAAGGTTCTGACTGTATAATTAATTGCATTAGTTAGATAATTCCCCAAGTAAGCATGTCAAATATATTGGAAAGAACCAAAAAAAAAAAAGTAAATCGTAAGTCTACGGTGATCTTGTGTCCTCCTGAAATCCTCCCAAATTTTAGTATTAGGGTTTGTTGGATATTTCTGGGAAATGGTTTCCTAGTACATCAAATAATGTAAAACTCAAAGAAGGTTTGAGGGCATCCGGGGCCCTTCTATAAACAAAAAATAATGTAAACTCAAAGAATAAAAATTGAGATGTTGCTTGTGGCATTTGTTAGTTGAACATGAACAGGTGCTCTAATGTTTTACAGGTCGTGACATTGGGGTCAATCTACCTATTTTATTGAATGCAATTGTCAAAGAGCTTCCTATTGATGCAAGCACAATGCTTCGAATTGGAATGACGAATCCTCCTTTCATTCTAGAGCACTTGAAAGAAATTGCAGAGGTGTTGCGGCATCCATGTGTATACTCATTTCTTCATGTACCAGTCCAATCTGGAAGTGATGCTGTCTTGACTGTAAGTCCTGAAATATATTTAACGAGTTTCTGTGTTCGTACTTTGGCACAATTTCTCATTTTGATAATGATTTTTCATTTTGATATTTTTTTTATCCGTTAAGATTTAATAGTAAGTTTAGTGTTTATAAAGTGTAGAGACCTAGACTTTCCATTGCATTATGTTTATTCAAATAATGTTTCTTGTTTCAGGCAATGAATCGAGAATATACTGTGAGTGAGTTCAAGACTGTTGTAGATACCCTAACTGAGCTTGTGCCAGGGATGCAGATTGCAACTGATATAATATGTGGATTTCCTGGTCAGTATGTAACATAGTTCTTAATCTTATCATCTTATGTCTCTAAATTCTACGTTGATCAATTTCTGATGTAACATATCTGAGGTTATTTGTCTATTCCCATGGTAAACTTCTCATGCAATATCTCTCAAGGGAAAAAAAGTTCCTTCTGGAAGATTTGCTCCTCATTTTCTTCTGTAGTTTTTGACTTTATTCTTTAAGACCTAGTGGGTGTTTGAAGCAATTTTGAAAAGCTCACAATTGTTAGTCATTATGTACTTCCAGCAGTTTAGGTGGCTTAGTTTCAAGGGCAAATTACATCAAGTGTGCATGTTTTTGAATCTGCTTCAAACCTTTTGCTGTTAATCATCTTTGAACCGGTTTTCTTATTTTTAAACTATAATTATTGTGTCGAATACTGATTAAGCATTATATTCCGAGTTGGTAAAACTTTGCTTTGTAAAGAGGGCATAAACGTTATATTTATAACATATTCTTGGAGGATCTGTCCATGGATACGTACTAGATTTTATATTGTGTTGCAGCTATTTGCAATGGTTATGGGTACTTTTGACATAACTTGCGGGATTCGATTACTTCTTTCTCTGCATTGAGAAGTACAGAAAATTGTGCTCGAGTAGCTTATACTTCCCGGTTTCTCAGGTGAAACAGATGAAGATTTTACTCAAACTCGTAACCTTATTAAGGAGTACAAGTTTCCTCAAGTTCATATTTCGCAGTTCTATCCTCGTCCAGGTATGATAATTATAATTTTTTAGAATTATGTTCTTGCTGTTATTAATTGTTTAATATCCTTCATACATTAATATTTAATTTTATCCAGTAATCAATTTAACAAAATTACAAATAACTAGTGGTCCAAGTTGTCCCACTGTGAAGTGGTTGACGTGGCCAGGGTTTCATGGTTATTATATTATGCTAAAACTTTTTACGGGTAGAAACTACAAACTGCTCTATGTCGGTTGTGAAATGGGACATCTTTTTAACAAAGAGCGATGTTAAGTTAGGTGTTGCAGTGGGATTACTTAGCAATTATGTAAATACATAACTTATTTTTCTGCTTTATCTTCTTTCTAAATTCAGGAACACCTGCTGCAAGGATGAAAAAGGTCCCCAGCACTGTAGTGAAGAATAGGAGTCGTGACTTGACTTCTGTTTTTGAAGCTTTCAACCCATATGTTGGAATGGAGGGCAGGGTGGAAAGAATTTGGATAACTGAAGTTGCAACTGATGGAACTCACTTGGTAAGTTTATGTGCTCTGAAGTGTACAAGTTGATCTCTTTCTAGGGTGCATTTTTTTGGGGGTCAAGTTCCTAGGGTACTTGTATATCATCCATTTCATTTCTTGTGTATTGTTCTGGAAATAAAACATGCTGGTAATTGAGTTGTCTGGAGTCATACTACTTGTTTTGAATTATGAATCAAGTCAAATTGTGACCAACTGCATGCAAAATTGAACACAGTAAGCATCCTATTTAATATTTAAGTTGGGGGTATTGATCTCTGGATCAACATTTCATAACAATTGAGTTGAGTGAGTTTTATTTAATTATTTTCTCAACGCAACATTCGATGATAATGAAGAGCAATGGTGGCTGACAAGTTGCAATTTATTTTTCTGGGTGAATTTATAACCCTATACGGATTTTACTGGTTTTGAAAAAGAATATAAGAGTTTTGACAAAATATGGTTTTTGGTGGATCACGATCCAACTCATTATATGATAAAAAGAGTCCCTTCAAGATAATCCTTTGTCCATTTGACTTCTCATATGTACATAGAAGATAGTGTGTTTGACGTGCTGGTTGCTATTTTGATTTCGTAGCTGATGATCTTAAGGTTGAGACAATTATAATGAAGTGATTTTTACGATCTATGTTCATTCATTTCCCAAGGTTGGTCATACCAAGGGATACGTGCAGGTGCTTGTAGATGGTCCAGAAAGTATGCTGGGGACTTCAGCTATTGCGAAGATAACGTCAGTTGGAAGGTGGTCAGTATTTGGAGAAGTGATTGAGACTATCCCTCAGATGAATGATAAAGCAGCTCTGGGAAAGGAAAGGCTTAGTCAGGATAAATGTTTCCCTTGTTCCAACAATTTTGAGACTTGTGCGTGTTCAACAGAGCCTGAAACTTGTGCTTGTGGACCAGAAAGCTGTGGAGAACAGGCTACCTTGACAAAATGTTGTTCTGCAACAACTAATGCCGTTCAACTGGAAGGTCGGAACAACAGAAATCTAATTGGATGGTTACTAAGGAAGCGAAAGAACCAAGGTCAGAAATTTTTGGAGAATCAAATTGACTTGGGATCCGAGGAAAAGCAAGAGCAGGCTCAAGGAAGCATTGGTAAATGGGGTGTTGTTGATAAGGCTCTTCTAGGTGGGATGCTTGTGAGCTTCCTGACAATTGTAGCTCTAGTAGTACATCTTGGATTTAGGATTGTCATTTAAGTAAAGCAATTTTAGTTGTACTAATCCATTTTTGTAATGGTCAGGTGGACTTATTTGTTTCCTGGAGAAAAGAATATTTATGGTATGAATGTAATGTTGGATTTGTGTTTGCATGCAAGTTGTTGGAACATGACAGCTTTACAAGGAATCATGCTATTTTCTTCAGTGCGTTTCCTCATTTGAGTTTGACCTTACATGCTGGATCGAATAATTTTATAACTGAACCAAATTGAGTCTGATCACCTCTACTTTCAATTGACCTGACTATGGAAATTTGGAAATAATTGATCTACAGATTGGCTTGACAGACTGGATGTGCATATTCAGGAAAAGTGCAAGGAGCACATTATCACATTTGTCTTTCCTTCTATAATTCGTTGGGTTTATTTTATGGAATAACCTTTTCCTTTACAAGAATGAGGTAAAATAAGCAATATACTGTCCTTACAAAATAAATAATGAAGGTGATGAGTGCAGGTAATAGCTAAAATCTCATAGTAGCATATCCGACTTGGATGGCAGTCTCTTGAAGAAATTAACAGGTGCAGAAGGCAACCTGTTTCGGAATCGTGGATGCCGCAGCAAGTAGAGTCCAAGCAGCACTGCCACAATCTGGAATGGAGTAATGTATATGAACACTGCCCAGATCAATGAGAAGATGATGAAGATTGCTGTGGCCCTTGAATCCCTCCAGCTTAGTAGTGCCTGAGCTCTTTCCCCTTGGGTTGCTAAATCTCCGACCACAGTCTGCACTCTACCTGCCACGCTACGCAACCTGTCATACCTCATCCTCACAATGTCTGCGGGTCGACCTGTAGGGAAGCTGTCAAATTCCTCGTCCAATTCATCCGGGTGTGTAAACTCTGCCTGTGAAATCCGCGCATCCATGTGAGGTGGGTGCCTAGGCCTGAACCTATAGTTCCATAAACCAATCACAAAGAGGTAGAGGAAAATTGTTGGCAGGATCAGTTCAGGGTAGCAAACTAGAATCACGAACAAAACATGCACCAGGCACGTCGTGACGGGGTTTCTCCAGGTGCAAATGTCATTTAACCATCTGCAGACCACGGTGAATCCGCTGAGAAGCGACATGATGCGGTGGAAATTGGCTTTGCTTCTCCTCAGACTAAACATATGGTAGTCTACATCTAGCATGTACTCAACAGCCTCCCGTCTTAGTGGTGGCTCTGCTCGGGTTAGCCGTGCAGCCACAATCTGCATTGCCTGGTGTCGGAGCCAATCAATGTACCTAACAGGTATAGGACTGACATAATGCATTTTTGGAAGCAATGGTCTGCTATATTGAGCTACCATGTTAACCCAAGCTGTGCAACTGAACCTCAATGCCAATTGAAGTTCACCATGCTTCTTCAAACCAGAGGGCGTCAAAACCAACAGGGGATAGTAATGTGTATAAATCCGATCAGTTTCTAATGTGGATAACCTAATTCTTACCTTCCCAATCCTCTGATCCCTCGTGTCTTCACTGCTCCCATGGATATGATGATTGTCGAAAACACCAACGGTGATGACAGTACATGGATCATAAACTTCCCAAGTATACTGCTCATTCCAGCGAGGGTTCAGAGTGTTGAGAAGTGTTCTGCTTCGAACCCATTTGTTCCCATACTTGGCCACGCAGTATGAATCAGTAGTCTTACCCTCCCTACCCTTCATAGGAAGCAAATTCTTGGCACTAAGAATCCCAAGTTCAAGAATTCCAATGCCTGGTTTCCTCAGGTGCTTGGAAGAAGGCTGAAGATCGCTGCTAAAATGCGTAGACTCATCAAGAACATGATACCCTGCATCCAAACAGAGGAGGAGATGAATCTTGCTCGAAAACTTCTCTTTCTTCTTCTGAGTCTCCTCTTCAGCCGCCATTGAAGGCTTCTGGAGATTAAACCAGCGAGGCTCCGGAAGCTTATGAGTGTCAATTCTCGGTGGAATGTCTCTAACCGAAAGAATCAACATTCCTAACAAGTCATCCTTGCCGGGTCCAATCCTGTCAGCCACCGATATGACTATGAAATCTTCGAAGGGCTCAGATGCCACGAACATGAGCTCATCATTCCAAATTGGGTTGATGTTACGGACTTGAGAAGGCCTTGAGGCCCTCATCTGATTACCAAGCTGTACCTTCACATATGTGTCCAAAGGTCTGCCTCTTTCTGAAGGGACAAGGTCCTGAGCTTCAAGAACTTGAACTCTAAGATAATATAGTTTGGGAGAGAAGTAAACCTTTGATCTTGTGCTAGCAAGATTGACATGGCTAATGTCATGTGCATCAGAATGCCAAGCTTCAGGAAATGACTCATCAGCTTGAGTCCCCATCCAAACAGCAAGCATGACCTCCCCTCTAACCTTGTCCTTTTTCTTGTCCTCCAGTCTGTACCACTGAGGAGCAAGAGGACTATCCGGTGGAACTCGAACAGGGACTTCTGTGAGGTCAAATTGGACTCTCCCCACAAAATCATCCTTGGCGAAATCCTTGTCTTTCACACTCACTTCCAGCAAATTCGACTGCAGCCTCTCCTTGGAGAAAGCGAAAATTTGGTTCCACACTGGGTTTTGATTCTTGTCCAAGTGCCTGGTCACTCCCTTGTAGTTCCCAAGCTTCACTTCCACATAAGGGTCTAGGCTTCCAGTCACATCCATGGTTGGAAGATCTCTAGCTTTCACCACACTCACATACAAGTAATGCATCTGCTCCACCAGATCATATGTGCTGCAGGTCTTATCCCCACTAAACCCGCCTGCTCTGTACCGCAGGCGGGCCGCGAGTGGTGGACTAGTCTCCACCAGCGCAAACTCCGGGTTCTGCCTCGGAGCACCCTGCATGTGCATAACCGTCGCAGCACCCGGACCCGGACCCGCCCGGGCAAAATCGGTCCTTGTTTCAACTTGGGGAGCCTTTTGGTTGTGGGTTTCAAATCCAAACCCGGAGAACATCGGAGGTGGATGAGAATGAGAAAAAGAAGGAGGACCACCTGTTCCAATGGAGTGAAAGGTTCTCACTTCCTTTTCCTTCTTCTTCTTCATCACCTTCTCACCCATGTGCTCAATCTCTTCCTCGATTCTATTAGTATTTATTTCTTGCAGGGGAGAAGAAAAAACCTGAGGAATCTCTGCACTAGTAGTATTATTAGTAGTAGTACTTGTTTCAACATTACCATATTCTTGCTGTGGTTGAGGAGGACTACTGTGATTCTGAACCGCATAGATTCGAAGAGCAATATCGCCTTTGATGTTGGAAAACAAGCCCCTTTTATCAAGTGGGTAGCGCTGGACTGTGGCTTCTGACTCCGACAGAGGGACGGCGAAGCCGGAGATTCGGACCCGGCCCAGAAAGTTCTTGTGGTGGCCGCTTTTTCTGTCATTGTAGACAAACACATCAATGGTCTTGTTGGGAAGGTCTCTTGGGTTGGTGAGGTTGAACACAAGTTGCTCGTTCCAGTAAGGATTGAGGTCCTTGGGCTTAGTTTGAGTCCTCTGTTTCTGCTCGTCGAAGTCTACCTCTACAAAGGGACTGGCAAAGCCATCGCCGTCTTTGGGCATGAGGTCACTTGCATCATGAACTTCAACAATAAGTTTGGTCATGGTGTGGCGGTGAGTTTATAATGGGAAGTGAGCTGAATGGTGATGAGATTCAGAGGTAGTGAAAATTTGTTATGAACAAAGGGAAACTAGAAGGTGGGTAGTGATGAATGAGTAGGAGTGAAGAAGACAGAAAGGGGGGTAGGAGACTAGGAGAGAGGGAGAAGAGAATAGTAGGCGGTGGTGGTGGAGAGATGAGGTGAGTCATTTTGTTGGAGTAAGAAGACAGAAAACATAAGTTAGAGAGAGAGAGAGAGAAATCGTTTGGTGGTGGTGGTGAGGTGGCCCCTTGGATCATATGGCTTTTCGATAGAGAAAGATTCTGGTGTTGGGTAGTACGTACATGTGTGCTTTTCTGAGACGAGAGATCATAATGGTGTGGTTATCGTTACAATTATTCAACTAATGCTATACTAATACTTTAGTAGGTAGTTACTGTATAACATCAGACTGTATAACATGAGATATTAGTCGAGTCATACATACACCTAATTAGAGAAATCGATGCTAATATCTCAACCGAAGAATCTGTATAATATGAGATATTAGTCGAGTCATATATACACCTAATTAGAGAAATCGATGCTAGTATCTCAACTCGACTTCCTCGGCTAAACAAATATCACTAATTACATATCAAAATTGAGCTCGCTTATAAAAAACCAAACCCTTTCAAAAAAAAAAAACCCAAACAAACAAAGAACAACTCCATTAAGAGTGTGATTAGTGCCGAGGAGTGATTAACAAATTAACAAATCATTAGTCACCGTTAAGAGTGATTAGTGCCGTATGTAGTTAATTATTTTGATATTTTACTAGCCTCTTGACACACGCTCACGTGTCAATTGATTTTTTTACCTCAAAGTGGCCTACTTTTTTTGAAGTGTGGTTTATTTCAGTTTCTCTTAACGTAAAATCTTTGGTTGTTTTTTTCGATTTTTTATTTCCTTAAATATTATTTTAATTATGCCCATAATAAAATATTTTTCTTAGTTTTAATCAACCAAAGGCAATATTCGAGATTTTGAAAATTTAACCTCCTAATTTGTTTGCTTACTGATTACAAAAATTTGTTCTTCTATTTACTTTATCATAATTTAGACTAAATGAAATTTGAGAGTGATAATTGAGTGCTATAGTATATGTCTCATGTTTATGGATCTTACTCCTGTATATACAGGATGGTTAAGGTGGATCCTATTGGTAAACAGTGGGGTTGATGGAGATAAATAGATAATGTTTAAGTGGAGGGGAAGAATGCTAAAAGAAATCTATGGGGGAAGTGAAAGTGATCTCTTCATAGAACCTTTTTGCAAAAGCAATGTTCCCTTTTAGTAGAATCTCTCCCTGTCAAGGAATTAGGCAAGATCCATTATTGATTCAAACTGTGAAGGTTGTCAAGTCTTTAGGCCTAGCTAGCTTAGCTATAAAGGTCAGTAATATCATAATTCTGCTTTTGCCTGGCAAAAGTAGAGAAGATGGCATAGCATGGTTCTCCCTTTAAAAATATCATTAATTAGTGTTTTAAGACTAATTGATATTTTTTATTCACAATTTCTCCAAAAAAACAATCACATTGTCGAACTCAACTAAATACTTAAATAGCCGAATCGCCCCTTAAATTGTTTTTAATTGTCACTTAACTCTTTGGCTTTTGATTTTTGATAAATTGAATCCTAATTTTTTTAAATTTATGTTGAGTCACCATTATTGTCACTTTTCCATTTCTTTTCAAGAAATAAGCTCGTAGAAATGGAGCCCCCTAAAGCGATGCCCTCGTGGGCCCCAGCACAAGTCCAGCCTTGACAAATCGGCAATGAAGGGCCGAGAGTTTTAGTTTGTTCTTAATGAACATATCGTATTTTTTGGTTAACCGGATATGACAAGATAACTAAGGGTTTATCAACAAATTGACCGATTATCAACCTGAAATATTAATGGGTTGTGTCGTGCAAGTTTAAGCAGGTTTAAGCTTTGCAATTGATTTGGGACTCATTCCAATTTTGGTTGAGGTTGACATTTCAAAGGTTGCATGCTTGGTTAATAGCTCTGGATCGGAGTTGGGTAGAGGAAGGTTTCTTGGTTGAGGAGGTCAAGATTCTTTTGAAAGCTGGTAGCATCAGCAATGTTGTTTTCCAACCCAAAGGAAACAATGTTGCTCATGCTTTAGTTAAATCTAGTTTATTTGATAATGAAAACATGTATGACATGTTTACTTACTTGAAATGAAAATGTGAATGAATATGAATTCTTAATACATATTTTTCCTTTGGTAATCAAACTCCGGATATTTAGGAATGAATTCTTTTTTTTTAGTTACTTTTGCGTGGAACCCACAACCATTCTGATTCATGTACATGTTAGTAAACGCAAGAGAACTTAAGGAATTGAAATCAATTCCTTAATTCTCATACTCATTCCAAGTAAGTAAATATGTCAGTATTGTATCGAACATGGACCGAAATGGCTTATAGAATTGATTAAGGTCGATTTTGATAGTGTATCTCCTATGTTGTAAATAAATAAATAAATAAAACCTTGGACACTTTTGAGCAAGATAATAATAAATTAAAGAAACCAATACTGGGGACTAGTAAACCTTAGTCAACAAAAAACAAGAGAAATGTTTTGCATTGAAATGAGGCAAGTGTATTGATGCATTTAATAATATTGAAATTGGCATTTTGAAGATAAGCCCAAATCGTTGAAATCATGTAGGACGAAAATAACAAAGCTTCTTTTTAATTGCGGCAGGTTTGACTGACTGTTTCAGCTCCTCTCCCCTCCCAGAAGGTAAAGGTGTAAGTAAGTAATATCAGGTTGTTGGAGAAAAATGATACCGACTAGACTCTATGGTTTGTCATTACTCTCTACAGAACCCACCAAAATTATTGTGAAGGTCCTGATGTATAAATTGCCCATAAAATTTGGGTACGTGGTCAATCATCATCATTGACTATTACTATATCTAATTCACTCCTACACTCTTATACATAATAGATTACTATTTTACTATTTACTACCATATACTCGGACCAAGTTCACCCGTTGAGGCAGGAGCAGGATACCAAAGAAGAGATAGCCACGAGCTAGGTTCCCAATTCACCAAAACACATAACATGATCACATGTACCCAGCTGCTCGTAAATAGCTCTCATCCATCATGCCATAAGCTTTGCTCATATCAGTGATCACATGTTTTTGGAACAAATAAGGCACTCTGATACGGCGAAATGATCAAGGGAAAAATTAAAGCTCCTTAATTAGATTGCTTCGACGATGATCGAGTAGATGCTTCCCCTGTGGAGAAATTGTGTGTTTGTGTCACCCTCAATCAACTAAAGGACTTTAGAGCGTTGTCTCCTGTATTCATCGTCTTGCGACAAGAGAGAGTTAAGCTTCAATGCAAGCTCCTTCCAATTCAGTTCAGCAGGAGGTGTACTAAACGATGATAGGATATAAATAGTTGACATGAATATGATTCAAACCACTGTAAGTGGCCTAGTAGATCAGCGTTCAGGTTGGGAACCCCTCAACCCGCGTTCGAATCACGAAGCTATCAAAGTGGTCAGACACTGTGCTGCAATGCACAGTTGGAGCATTTCACATGCGCTGCAAGGATTTGTCCTTGGGCCTAGGAAGCCTTTGGGATACCTTGACTCAGGTAATAAAAAAATGAATATGATCCAGAAAGAGATCACACTCATTATGATCTGCTGAAGGGCCGGTGTAGTCGATAAAATGCAATCTAAAATGAAAATTCAAATAACTTCGTTACCTATATAGCTAGCGTAAGAGCTAAGTAAGTTTTTTTGGATGTTCAGTCGACCAAAAAGAAAATATGCAGAGATTGAGCAGAAAAAGAAATAAAAGGGAAACCACAAGATGGACAAATTATATAAGAAGAAATGTATTCTCTCTTTCTTTTTCTTTAATTTTCTTTTTCCTTTATGGATCAGCTGGGTATTTATTTGTTTGTTTGGAGAGTTTTCAGTATATAACGTGTAGCTACACAGTCATCCATCCAAAAGTTAGAAAAAAATGATAACCCATATTTTTGACCCAATTTGAACGACTCAAAGTGTACTGAAGAATTTTCCTTGATCGGTATCACGCATCATCACTTTAAGGACATCTTTGTCCCAAAGTCCTGCACCCAATTTCGTACAAAGTTGCTTTGCCTCGTGTCGATCAGAAAAATCAATCTGTGGATAAACTTAAGAACTGACACTGGCTGTCCGTACGTACCAAATATGCCACTGTTTGGAAACCAACTGATGGAGACATCCAATTAATATGACTTAGCTTACATAATCATCATCATTTCATACTTATCACAGTGTTTGTATATAAACCTCATTTGTAGATCGAGGGTGTGTCGGTTTGGATGATAAAACTGTACGCAGTGGCCGGTTTTGGCCTCTGTCATACGTAAAATATCTACTTTGGAACTAGCTTGAAATGATTGTGAATTTGTATGCAAGTGCATGTGTCTTGAAAACAAACATGATGACCGAGCAATTCAATTGGGATAGTCCAAACATTTAGAAGAAAAGTTTGTGGGGGAGAATTTGCGGTGCGGGCAATGAAGGGTCTCCATCACAAGGCACTACTGGCCTCATGAGAGTTTGATAAAATGGAATCGCTTTCAATTATGTTGTTAGTGATATTGCTTTTTCATCTTCTGATATATTCCAAAGGATCGATGGATCATGGATCTCCAACTGCAGATGACACATGCTTGATATTGAAATCTGGGCTACTGCTCCATCTAAAAGATCAAATTTCAATCAGGGTAGCCATGATAATGACAATTCAACTGTAGCTTTTCGTAATTATTTTTGAGTTAGAAATAATTAGTTTAGTTTAGGCACATGACTATTGTGTCTAGCAGCATAAGTTTCTCTTGTGTACGTGGGAGATATGAGTTCAACTCATGGACGATCAGTTGTTGTATAATAAAAAAAATATAAAAAAAAAATAAATAGTTTGAAAAATGGGATCCAGTTATAAATTGAACTATTTGAGTGTCATTATGGCTATCCACTATTAGTACATAGAAATCTCCTAATTGTTGTTTTCTTTTTTAGAGGAAAAACAACTTTATTCCTTAAATAGTCAAATTACAAAGATGAGACTGACTATATCTAGTCTCAAACACTTCAAAAGAAGGTTGAGAGCTACTTATATCCCTAATAGAACCAACAGTTAAACGTTTATCATCTAAGATGACAGACATGAACCAAGGAGGCCCAACCTCTAACCAAAAAAATCGCCCTTGTTCTCGAGCTACATCGACAACAACTGAGTGAGCAGCCTTATTTCCATCCCTCAGCACATGATGAATAGAAGAAACTTGCAAAAGAAACATCAACTTACGAATCTCTTCCACCACCACACCTTCAACACTAAAGCATTGCTCAACCTCATTCACCAACCGCACAGCCTCAAGGCTGTCATATTCAACTTCCACTCCAACATTCCTCCTTTCTAACACCATCTCTAGGCCTAATTTAATAGCAAGTAATTCATTAAGGCAAACCGTACCTTTTTGAGAATAGGCCTCCACCATACTGCCCAAGACATTCATTAAAAGCACCATCACAGTTCAATTTTATCATACCTGTCACAGGCGCCCGGCATCGACAAGACCTCCCCTCTGGCTGTGATTTCTCTTGTCGGCAGTTCCCTCCTTTCCGCTTAGTTTGGACCTCAAGGAGACCAAAATGAAAATTTAAACCGTGCTCAAAAATGATTGTTGTTCTAATAGTTACAAACAATGAAAAAAATGAGTGTACTATGCATATGTTAATAACGGAATCTCTACTCTTTTACTAATTTAAGAACATATGCATATGTTAATAACCGATTTATTCTTCAAATCACGTAAGAGTGTATCTTATTTGAAAAATAAATCGGTCAGAACATTTTTACTGATTTATCATAATTTAATTATTCACAAACATGTAAGTAATTAAGTGTGTCAGATTAGTCTTTTTTGTAATCATGATATATATTTTTGCGGAGGACCTAAAAATGGACTGTTCAAATATTTAGGTAAATGATCATAGTGCAGTCATGAACTCATGATGAATGATCATCATCCTCAACATGAAATATACTATTTATAGTTCTATATAAGTTAATTTTTAATCTGACCCTTGAGGGTTTTAAAAGGGACAGTGGGCATAGAGACTGTAGTTTGCCTTATGTTTCATGTTGTTGTCCGAGTATAAGAATATGGAACCTAGCTTAGGTTAGACAGTGCATGTGCACAGATAGGACCACCCCACTACTTCCTCATTTCCTCCTATAAACAACAAAAAAAGGGTCCGAATTGGCTCATATGGATGCAATCATGTACATGATTCTTATATTTGATGTTGTTTGTTGTTAGTTTTTGATAATTTAGTCTATTTCTTTCGCTTGAAGTTTTATTCTGTTAATAATTTTCGAGCTAGATTTTAAGGAGGCCATATTATTAGGCTCTACCTAATAACATTCATCATGAGACTTGTGAGTAAAATAAACATTATGAGGGTTCAAAACAACAATAATAGAGCAATGGATTGTGGACAATTGGGTTATTGTTTAGTTGTTGATTGGGGCCATTGTGGGATTATATATAGCAGCAATGCAGCATCTTTTTAAGGAAAATATTTTATCAACACTCAATTACTTATTTCTTGAGTGCGATCATTTAGTATGGTTATATGTTGTGTTGGAATTGTTTGGTAGTCTATGTGCGGTATTTATCAAAGTCATTACGTCGCTTGATTATAATGCATCTTGTTATGTTTCGCATTGTAATTTTTATCTTTATTAATGAAATTGTTATCTTTTCTTCAAAAAAAAAAAATCATTCTATATTACTCGTCTATAGCAAATGGTTGTTTTGGCAATGGAGCTTATGGCATTGAAAGTGGTACTTCAAGCACGTTGTGCTCAGTTCTCTACTTCACAGTGGGGTTGTTCAAGGATGTTTGCTGCTATGCTTTTTATTTTTCTATTTTGCTGCTGGTTGCGATGGTTGGATGCGGAAGAGAGACCTGGACACATGTTTAGGCTTATGTTCGTCGGCAGCGGACGTGGTGTGCTGTGGTTGTGGTGGTACGATGGTTTTGACAACTTGCATGTCGGTGGGGACTGGGTGTTGGGATCAGAGTTTTTAAGGAACACAATTGGTGCGGTTTTTGATATAATTTCTCTTTACTAATGAATAATGTAGACTCCTCAAAGGAGTTATAAAAAAAAAAATTCATCTCATTTTTATGAATTTACTATAACACTCGCTCATTGACAACCTTCATCACATCAAAGAAACAAGAAAAATACAACCTCCGTTGCGTATATTATATGTTTTTGGTATTTATGAAAGGAGTTTTTCCAAAAAAAAAAAAAACAACCCTTATCTGAAACCACCTCTACAGGCTACAGCTCTACTGCTGGTGTACCCTTTAGCCTTATGGTTTAGACTTGCACAAGTTGGAGGGGTTCGAAAACCGGTGTGGTATGTTGGTGCTGATCTGTGGTCCGGGAAAAAACTTCACCTCTACTTCTCAAACCAAAAGATCTTTATATATAATAATTTGTGAAAATCATCAACTAGCTGACAATTTCAATGATGAATCACCATATTTGTTAAAAGCAACTAAGAAGAAGTTATTTATATTCATCAACAAAAATATGAACTGTGTACAGAAGCCCTTTTATCGAACTAAGTATGCATAGGCTGTAGATCTAAGTATGCATAGAGAATGGATTGGCAAAGAATAATAACACAAAAACATAAACTCAACTAATATCTGCTGAAGCCGAATTGGCCAACTACTGTAATCAGGTTAAATAATTGAACTATAGAAGAGATTCAGAAGTATACTTCAGATCGATCTTGGCAAACTCTAATTAGCTGAGGAGAGCTCTCTGTAAACCAACCTAACGCCAAGAAGCGGCCTGTCTAAAGCAAAGCTGATGGGAGTCCCATCCCCCATCTGGTTCCCTCCTCTTCATGGCTGTAGCAGTCGAACCAAGTTGTTGGAAATATCTCATTTGCTCTTCCACTGTTGAAGTACTTAGGGGAATACAAAGTTCTCTAGCATTTCCCCTGTTTCCATTCTCCAAGGAATTAGCCCCCATGTTTAGATCAAAAGTTGGCCTGATGAAAGCAATGTCATTAGGGCCAGATCCACGAGGAACCTCCATAAGATGTGGGGCCATAGGAAACACCGGAACAGCACCAGAACCAAAATACTGTGGCATTACAGTGGTAGCATGTGGATCTGCCATATACGGAAGGACAGAAGGAGGGTAAACGGTAGGGGATAAGCTGTTGTTCGGGTCAATGCAGAATCCATTATTATAGAGAAAGGCATGAGGTGGTGGCGGTGAAAAGGCGACCTTGTGTTGCAAGGCAGCCATCCTCTGCAGTTGTTCATTTGAGGGAAGCATATTGGTTGCAGCGACCAAAAAGGGTTTGGCATGACTATGACTAAAGCCCTCCATTGAACTCAAATCCTGAGAACAGGAAGATCTGAAAGTTTTACAGTCTGATTGTCTTGAATATTCCACAGAAGAGACTGCTGGATCATAGAAATCCCCATTTTTCAAGCCTCCAGAGCCTTCACATGTCTGGTACGGACCAACGCATGCATCTGCAGAAGTTAGGTTGTCATTCAAGTCAAAATCTCTAACAGAAGCCGGTGGAGACAATTGTCTGGAGTTGTCATCATTCTCACTAACACAATTGAGATCAATGTCGAGCATTCTTGCTCGTCTTGAATTCACTTCAACAGATGACTCTTTTGAATAATTATCGGATAGTGCTGGGATAGGTTTCTTGGAAAGCAAATCAATGTCAAACTCAGCACCAGCAGCGGCAATATTGAGGTCAATCCCTTTAACATGTGCATAGTTCGAGCTGCAAATAGTATCATTAGTCGACAAAGCATTTCTATTACAACTCTCAGAAAAAGAAGTTGGTCTAAAAGCACTAGTAGCAGCTGAACCCCTCCAACCACCTAGGTCCCCTTCACTCTGAAATTGTGGCACAGGTAAGCACAATGGAATTCCAGACTTAGCCAGCACAGGTATTGGCTTTGACACATTTTCAAGAAGAGATACAGTTTCCTTGATGGACTTCTGAGGGTATTCTACTTCATTTTCCAGGATATCTTCATTAAGATCAATACTAAAAACATGAGAAGTCTGGTTACTGGCAGCTACTCCTTCAACTTTTATAGTTAAATTGGATGATTCCTGCCTCTGACAGCCATCACTAGTTTCAGGGACCATGCCGTGCACCAACTCTTTCACCTCCAAAGACAACTGTTCCTTCTTTGTCACCAGTTTTAGATCTCCTGCCTCTTTAGTGGAAAAGAAACTATCAGACTTAACTTGTTCATCGCACTGCTGGTGTATAGAACCAGTTTCTGTTAAGCAACCTTCTCTATGAGAATCTGCTGAATCAACAGAGCTGAGATGAACCACCTCACTACTTCTCCCTGGTATAGAAGAGGAGCTTCCTGAAGCCTCAACCTCCTGCTCCACTTCTTTTGCAACTCTCCAAGCCACTTCAAGTGCATCATCATCACCCAGGTCATAGCAAGTCTCTGATCTATTTTTATTGTAACGCTCTGAACTTTTCTTCTTAGGAAGATCCGATTTCAAATGATTGATATTCTCTCCACTCACACATTTATTATCAGAAGTTAAACCGAGCACCTTACCACTACCCCTTGTTCTGACATTGTCAATAGGCTCTGAAGCTTTATTCTCATTGCATTGTTCCTCAGATGAAACCATGGTAGCATCCAGCTGAAACTTCGGCACTTGTATGGCCATATCCAGAGCAGGCTGTTCAAGCTTAAAGTTCGTACAAGTTGAAGTGTCTATGGCACTAGGTGTGATATTCTTATATGAACTTTTATAGACCGACATTTCCTGACAGCTATCATTTGAAGAAGCTGGAAGAGTGACTTGTGCTGAGTTGGAAGAAGAAGACTCGGATTTACATGGCTTATCATGGAAGGTTGTCTGCACTGAAGACTTGACTTCATTTTCACCGACACTTGGTGGATATCCATTCATATTGCCATCTACAAATTCATTACCTTTTGCTTGACTAGGTTGTCCACTGTCTGAGCAAACATCACTTTTCACGGAACCTTTCTTTACAGAAGTGTGTCCTACCGGAGAAGGTGCAGAGACTTCACTCTCCTCATTATTATCAAGTCCATTACGACATGACATTACTCTGGAAGTTCCTTCAGCATGAATCTCTCCCTCAAGTACTGAATTTCTGACCGTAGAAATCACAGACGATAGTCGCTTCAAATTATCTACATCATTCTTTGTACAACTAGAGGAAGAGAAATGACCAATCCCGTCCCTTTCTGGCAATTTTTCAGCTTTGCAACCATCAATTTCATGGTCAGATTTATGGACTCTCTTCTCTAATTCAACATTTGCGTCACTTGGTATCCCAAGACAATCAGATATGCTCTTGGCCTTCACTAAAAGACTTTGCCCTTCCAGAGAACCAAGGTGCCCAACATTGTCTTCCATTTCACTTCCTTTCAGAATATGGCAGTCGACTGATTGCTAACAGCACGAAATTTAAGGATGCTAAGTGACCAACCATATACTTAGAAGTTCATGACTTTTTCCTACAATATATGCATCCATCCAACTCATAAGCAAAATAGCAGGTCAACTGGAAACAGGATTACTGTACATGTGGTGCAGCTTGCAACTCCACAGAAAGTTCAGTTCTTATAACCCAAATATCCAGCTGTAGACAGTGGGATCTCCTGAAGAATCAAATTCATCACAAACTGGTTATCTCACTGTGCAAAGAATAAGATGAGTCTCAACTGAAGATGTTATGGAAACATTATAGTCCACTGGACCACTAGAAACATCTAATCCCGCCACTAAGCAACATTGGACATATGGATTACCTACTTCACAATGTTAGCCACGCTTCAACTACATCAGAGATTCTAATAAATTGCCAAGTGCTAATGGATTTTACTCAGTATGATAAAGGCAGCAGAGGAAGCAAAGCATATACCTCAAAGGATAGGCCAACCTTGAACCATATTCTTCTCCCACTTAAAACTTAAAAGCGGAATTACATATCACTACCACCTGCTTCATTCCAGAGAAAAATTCATGAAAACAAAGAAAATAAGAAAAACCGTTGCATTGTTAAAGTTCTTTCGCTTATAAGAAAGCAAGATCGTAAGTTGAATGAATCTAGTATAAAATGAACTTCAAACCTAGCTTTCCTAGGATAAACATCAGGGTCAAACCTAGCTTTCCTAAGATAAACATCAGGGTCAAACCAGGTGCGAGTCAGAAATAAATTAAATTCAAAGCAAGAACTTGACCCCAAACAAAAGACTCACTTTGGTTGCAGAGAATAGCCTCAAGTCAACAAATCAACTTTATAGGTATATGAAAGTTATTAGGACAGTCCCCCTCTGCCCCAACACTCTTTTGGTTTCTATTGGAAAAGTGGGATTCCATTTGGCTAATGAGAAAAGAAAAATCTAAGAAAAATTTTCAGAGCCCAAATTCCCAAACCTTGACAACCTTGCAAAACAAACTTTTAAGCACTGGAATCTAAAATTTCATGGCTCTGAAAAGACTGAAATTTTCAAAGCAACCAAACAATGAGGTGCAGACCATGTGACTACACAAAAATTTGTATCCAAAACCCAAATGAAGGCTCTCAATTCTCGAATCCTTGAAAATTGAGATTCAAACATACCGACACTCCAAACCCAGAAATGAACATAGACCCACTAAAACCACTAATCCAAGCAATAGATACAAATAGAAAATCCCACAATTCAGCTCCAAAAAAAGTACGAATTAGAAGAAAAACTAGACAATAGGATCGAGATTTATTGAAGAAACGGACCTGTAGAACAAATCCAGCAGTGGCGATGATGACGAGAGTGTGACCAGTATTAGGGTTCCACAGCGCAGAGAGCAGAGACCGTCAGAGAAGAAAGAGAGAGAGAGAGAGAGTTGAATGAAAGCTACAAAGAGGTTGAGCCAACCAAACGGATCCTCCTCCCCTTTTCTCTCCTCCAAAGAGTGTGAGAGAGAAGCTGACGTAGACACAATTAACACTCTCGCATAGGAATTATAAAATAAATAAAAAATAATTGGTTTTCTCTCAGAATTTTGGAAACGGAGAGAAAAAAAAAATGAGTGCGTCAGAGACAGTAAGACGAGGACAGGCGGATGATGTGATATGCAGCTGGAATATGGAAGGTTGAGGGAGTCAGTGGGGCCCGCCCCTGACTCTGACCGCGCCTCCGTCTCTGACGTTCCTCTGCTAGTGGGACCCGCACACTGCGGTGGGGCCCGCCCCGGGTGCTGCTCCTCCGGATTGTACTGCGGGTGGGACCCCCGCCATTCCGAGGCGTTCGTGGGTGCTGTCTACCAAAGTCTCTAACGACGACGTACCGGGTCCGGTGGACCCCACACCCACCCTGTGGAATAACAATCTTGATATCTTCATGTTCATTTGTTGGTGGCTGGTCTGGTCTATAAATAGTAGAGTGGGGAACGTTTCTTTATTTATTTATTTATTGCGAGTCATGGTGTCCGTACCTCTTGACTTCGGAGGTATCATATACCGAATGGAGTTTAGTTACACTAATCATTAAACAAAGTCACTTCTACAGTCATTTAATTTCACTAAACAAACAATGATTGAAGTTTATTCACTAGATTTTATACAATTATCACTTGAAGTGGTAGGTCAAGGGTATTGTCACAGTTAAAAAGGATGCAATATTTGTGCCATGAGTGAGTAAATATAAGATTGGGGGTTAAGGATTGTATGTGTGAGAGTCTGAAATTTCACAAAGTGTTTCTGGTTTGAGCGAATATCTGCAAAACAAAACTTATCCGGTGTGGCACCGAATAAGACCCTCCGACAATCAAGTTAGTCACAATACAAGCAGTAGGCCGATTGTAAACCAAAGAATGTGTTACTTGAAGAGAGAGATAGTCTCTCCTTATATACGAGATTGAGAAAGTGGTGGTTCACAATGAATACGTAAAGATAATCCTAACCCAAGTCAAATCGGAAAAGAGAATCATTATTAGATTCAATGTGTAATTTTTTAGTAAGATGCGAATCATAAAGGATTCCTAGCTGAGCCCGGAATACTCATGTCGTTCAGCTTACGGATCACAGTTACTGGACCGTAAGCTTCATTTCGCTCGGATACAGATCTCGTCTCACTTAATCCTTCCGTGAGGTCTTTAATACAATCTGTATGCTTAAGCCTCGGGGTTCAGGATAGAGAAGCAAGACCCGTAAGGTCGTCGGAACCGTCTTGCCTTACTTGCAGACCCGGTTTTGCATGTACATTTTCATGCGCCTACAGTATGCACTAGTTCATAAAGATGTAATGAACCATTTTTAATGTTATGTTATGCAATTTTATTCACGGGTATGTTTCTATTATTAGTTAAATGTGTAGATGCCTGCCCAATTCCTATTAATGTTTGTCTACAATATTTTGGTAAGAGACTAGTTTGTGGTTCTTCTAATTTCTTAGACAATTGATTAGAAACATGGTTAAGCATGTAGACACCATTCTATACATAGTTGGGATTCTTTGATCTCAGAGCTCTTAGCCTTTAATTCATGGCAAATGGACTATAGTATGACTTATGTTCTGAATTGAAAAGTCAGTTGTGAATCATAGCATGACACAATGGATACCTTAATTAGACATGGCTCTATAACCATAATATGGGTGAAGTACGGAGCTTGATCCTTGAATTGAATTGCATGCATAACGGATTAGAGGTTTAAACATTGAAGTGGACTAGTGTTAACCCTAGACCCCGTTCACCTTTATATTGGCATTTTCATATTTACTTTTATTTGCTTTCATTTTCAAGCACTCTTAGTTTAACAAAATCATTTTCAAAAACAAAGTTTACCTTTGCATTGTTCATATCCATCACATGTTTTCATTCCATTCCTTGTCTTCCACAATAGTCTAGCTATATATTATTATTACCTTGGTTGGGCTTAGCCCAAAAATCCCTGTGGTACGATAACTTTCGAGTATTTAATACCCACTATTTTGACAAATGATACGCGCGCGCGCTTGCGTATATATGGTTCAAGCTTTCACGAAAAAAAGTTTTTTTTTTCCTGAGGGGGAGAATATGTATACTATTCATCAATCATAGAGATCATATATACCAGAATATGACATACACCAAGGCATGTATTAGTCATAGATCATTCAGGTTTCTACTAACAAATCATGTGTGCAAAAAATTAGCCAAATCTTAAATAGTTAAGATACTCAACTTGGAACAAACAAATGGAAGAACATATATAATGTGTCAAATACAAACCGTTCATTATCATCCACATAGTTCATGATATTTGACAGCCAAACAATTTTTAATTGATCAAGCTGATTTTTTTGCATATATGATCTATTTGTGGAGGCCTAAAACTTGATTAGTCGTATTGTCGAAATGTGATTTGAAGTGGGTCCCATTTGCAATTTCTTTAAATGTGCTAAAAAAATTTCTTAATGGAAGGGCCTTGTACTTTAATTTCACTAAACCAATTTTTTTTAAGGGGACTCTTGGCTTGGTTCGGTTCATATTTACACTAAACCGAAGCAGATTATATTCGTCAAACATTGAGATTACAATCAGATTATTATATACACTAAGGTCTGTATTAGTCATAGATCATTTAAATCTTTATTAATTGATCATGTCTGCAAAAACTGAGCCGAATCAAAAAAGTTATGCTACTTAATTTGGATCAACCAAATAGACAAATACAATGTGTCAAATACAAACCTTTCATTATTATCCGGTTAGTTCATGATATTTGATAGCTAAATGATTTTTGATTAAGCTAATTTTGTGTAGATATGATCTATTAGTGGAGGTCTAAAACGTAAACGGTCGAATAGTCAAAATGTGGATCTAACATGCAATTCCTTAAAATGAACAAAAGAATGAATCTTTTAGTGTAAGCGCCTTGTATATTTCACTAAATGAACTTTTTTTAAGGGGATAATATATATATATATATATATATATATATATATATAACGATTCTCAGGTAAAAAGAGGTCTTTACTTTATAAGGTGTGGATTTTTGATTTCAGCTGTCAAATCCGTTTAAATGATATGATCTAACGGCTGAGATCAAAACTCCGCACTTTATAAAATAAGGACCTCCTTAGTTGAGAAGCCCTTATATATATATATATAAACGATGACCAAACAATCTTTAATTCGGCTGATTTTTTTGCAATGATAATTTTTTAAACCAAATCTAAGGTTCTCAATTTTTTAAACCAAATAATTTTTTGCAATGATTGAATTATGTTCTCAATTGGTCGAGATGAGGAGGTCCACATTTTAATATAAAACGGATGTTCACACGTGAATGAGACTATATATATATACCGCCCCCTCTAAAAAAAGGACTTTAGAAAGGAACTTCACGTCACTCCACTCCATCTAGCCAAAGGAAATACCTTAATTCAGCTTCGAGCACTATATATATACATAGTTTCTCCACTATGGAGGTCCGCAACTTTTAAAAATGTGGATTTCTAATCTCAGTCATCAGATCAGATCATTTAATTTAAACAAATTTAATGTCTGAGATTAGAAATCCACAACTTCAAAAAGTGCGGACCTCCGCAGTTGAGAATAATTATATATATATATAAATGATCTGATCTGATGGCTGACAGTGTGTGTGTGTGTGTGAATCAATGAAATTACAACCAGATTATTACATACACTAAGGCATGTATAACCTGCAACAAAAAAAACGTCATGCCTACTCGATAGAACTGGGAGAAATCCTTAGCAAATTACAACAACTAAGGGATTGAATTATACACAAAAACAAAATAATAATAAATAAAAAATCTCCTATACAACCAATTCTACATCACTTGCCCCTTTATTCTCAAAACGCTCTCCAAAGCATGCAATTATAATACAAAGTATTTGTTGAAATTCAAAATAGTTTGCCGCTAAGCAGACAAAAAATGATCACTAGGAGTTCTTATGTTCCGTTATGTTCTACAAAAGGCCCAAAAACATTTCAACGAAGCCGAAGTCCAGAAGCAAAGAGCATGAAAGAGTGAACTAAACTTATAAGTGTTTGAGCGCAAACAATAAGTACACTTCTTGCCTCTCATTTCAAGCTTAAATCTACTATGTCTCCTAGCACAAATGATGAGTTTAATTACATGGCTAAAAGTTCCTTATGGTAGCTTGATGTATTGTATGGTGTGTGCTAGACCTGATATTTCACAAGCTTTAAGTGTGGTAAGCAGATAAATGCATAACCTAGGTGAAAGCCATTGGTAAGCAGTGAAATGGATTCTACGGTATATTTTTGGTACTGTGGATGTTGGATTGGTTTTTCAGCGGGATAAAACGAGTTAGTGTATTGTTTGATATGTGGACTCTAATTTCACAAGTGATTTGGATAAGTGCCGATCTACTATAGCTTATGTGTTTACTTTTGCTAGTGGACCGTTGAGTTGGAAGTCGAATTTGCAATCGAAAATTGTTTTGTTGACTACAGAGGCTGAATACATAGCTATAACAGAGGGTGCAAAAGAAGCGATTTGGCTTTGTGGTTTGTTTAAGGACTTGAGATTATTTAGGATTATGTGGATGTCTATTGTGAAGTTAGAGTGCGCGCTATTCATTTAGCAGAAAACCAAAGGTGCTCATGCTCGTACTAAACACATCAATGTCAAATTTCACAAGATTCAAATGGCGGAGGATGGTTATATACAACTTCTGAAAATTGGAACTAGTGACAATTGATGTGTTTAGTACGAGCATGAGTAACTTGGTTTTCTGCTAAATAAATATGTTAAGTAAGTTAGGTCCATTGCACAAGTTCAAACATTGCATGAACTTGATTAGTGTTTGTAGATTTTGAAATTCCCTACGGGGATGTCGGAGCGGCGAATCGTTTTGAAATTTTATTTTAGAGAATTTACATCAAGTGAAGCCAAGGTGGAGATTGTTAAATTTAGCTTAACTTAATTGGCGCAAAACCATAATTGAGGCCAATATATATGTATAATTGTTACAGCCAAAAATGTGTGAGAGAGAAAATGAGAACAGAGACCATAGGACCTAAATTGAGAAAACACTAGTTCTACTTTTTGTACGTCAAGGTGATTTGCAACAAGGTGGAGTTACTTTGAAGTTGATTGAGAAGTAAGGTTTGTCTTCTTCTCTAGATTAGGTGTATTGGGGTTTTGGGTAAAGAGAAGAAAAAAATTCCCTTAAAATTACAAGAGTCAAAATACATATGGGGAAATGGAGTTGAACAAACTTATGTCCTAAGGCTGCAATACGATGAGTCAATATATTGCCTTCATCATCGTGTGACGAAAAGAAAGATGAGGAATATAAGCACTAAGAAGCTTGATATTTTCTCTACAAGATTTGAGGCATTATTATTATTTTTTTTCTCTACAAGATTGAGGCATTATTTATTATCAATTGGTTTTAGGTATCTGTATTTATCACAGTTTGAAACAGTTACGTTCACCTGATCACTAGGTGACCAAGACTTTATTATTCTTCAATTCTTCCCTAGAAGGCATCCTCATCGGTTTCAGATGCAATCATCTCCAGAGTCACTGTCACTCCAAGTGGCATTGTCCTAATCATTTCCTTTGGTAGAGATATATACCAACAAGGCAAGGCCACCGAGTATACGATTAATCAAGATATACATAAGACGCTCACAGATCGGTGGAGCCAGCCATAGCCCTGGCCAATAGTCGAGCCACGAATCTCACGAAAAGAGCTAGCTAGCCATGGCCAATAACATGGTCTTAGTATCTTGACACGCACTACCTGACATGGCCATGCAGCTAAACATCTGTCCAATTTTCCCAGAAGCAACACACACGCGTGTGCATCCTCCTCGCAACACATAGCAAACAAGTGCGCCAAGTACTGCATTGTACGACTAAGAAGGCTCAGAACTATACCTCCACATTCTTCACTGACCACCAAAGATCAGATTACACCCAAATTTCCACTTGGAGAAACAAGAAGAAGAATAAGTCCAAGAGAGAAGGATGATGAATGCAGTGGCTTTGTTCCTGGTTGTGACTTCCCTAGTCAGTGCAGGAATGTGGTCTCCGAGCCCAGATCAACAGAACCAGAAGCAGCAAGGAGAGGAAGTCATAGTGAAAGATGGGCACAGAGTGGTGGTTGTCGAGTACGAGGATCAACAAGGCCACAATCCCAACACCAAGGTCTCAATCTCGCCGGAGAAAAATGACCATCGCAAATCTAGCTCCGCAATTTCCAACAATGATGTTTTGACGAGGGCCTTGGATAATGCCATGGAGAACATCAAAGAAGCCGCCGCCTCTGTTCATCCCAAATCGGATGGAGAGGGTTACCGCCGTATTAGCCCGAAAGAGCTCATATGCGACGCGTATGGAAAGTGCAAGCACAAGATTGCTAGTGCCTTGGAGACCAAGAAAGATTTTGTAAAGGGGACTATACATGAAGCCAAAGAGACAGCGCACAAGGTTATAGAGACCGAGAAAGATATTGTCAAGGGGACTGCACATGAAGTCAAGGAGGCGGCTCAGAAGGTCGGGGAGGCTGTGGAAGATGCATACGACGCCGTTTCAGAGAAAGCTCAGGAGGTTGGAGAGCGTGCCAATGAGACAGCGCACAAGGCTAAAGACTTGGTAAGAGATGCGTATGGAAGAGCCAAAGATACAGTGGAAGAGAAAACCCATGAGGTTGGAGAACGAGCCAAAGGTTGTGTGGACAAAGCAATGGACACGGCCAATACGGCAAAGGAAATGGGGAAGGCCTTAAGCGGAGATGTACAAAGAAATGTGTCCAAATTGAAAACAGCACAAGAACAAGTCAAGGAGAAAGCAGACGAGGCCAAAGAGACTGCGGAGCACGCAGCTGAAAGGGTCAGAGAGACTGCGGAGCACGCTGCTGATAAGGCCAAAGAGACTGTGGAGCACGCAGCTGAAAAGGTGAAGACTGGCGCAGAGGATACAAAGAATGTGACCAATAAGTGGTTAAGTCGAGCCTTCAAGAAAGGAAGAGATATGTTGTATGGTGTGTTTAGGTGTATGGCATCAATGTTTGGGGCGGTTGATCCTTTTTTAACTGGGCTGAGTTTGTTTGGGTTTGCCACTGCTTATGGTATGTGTATGTGGATGACTTTCGCTTCGAGCTATGTGTTGTCTTGTGTGCTGTCGCCGCACCAGTTTGGGATGGTGCAGAGCAAGATTTACAAGGTTTATTTCCCGGCCATGGCGAGTAGCATTGGGATGGCATTATTGGGTCATCTGTTGATGACTGGGAAGAATGCTGATGCCATACAGAACTACAATCTTATGCTTGCTGAGTTGATGGTTCTGGTCAATATGCTCTACTTGGAGCCAAGAGCCACCAAGGTAAGTAACCTTATTATTAATATATGCTGTCACAATTGTTTCAGAGTTGTAGTTGTTTGATTGTAGACTTGTAGTATATGTCGCAAGTCTTGTTTGTGTTTTGTTGTGCCAAAGTCTACTAGTGAAAATGAACTGTCAAGTGTATTATAGTTCTTTTATTTTATCTCCTAATTACGAGTAGATATTAAGTGAAATTTGTGTATGAAATCTTTTACCGATGATGAAATCTTTTCTAATGACAGTACAATATTGCATGCTGTAGTTAACTTTTTCTTCCTTCTTGAACATAAATTACACTGTTCAAAGAGTACCCTGCTTCACCCCTGCTTTAAAAAGAAATACAAAATAAAATGGTATAGAACAATGTAATTTGTGTCCGAACTAATTTTTGAAGAAACAGGAAGAAGGAACTTGGGTTTACCCCTACATTCTTGTTGCAACTCCCTTTCAAGTTTCTATTTAATTTGTACCAACTCATTAAGAAATTCCAAAAATGGAGAGGTGGTAAACAACTACTCGACTTGGAGCCTACGGAACTTTATGTTTCGAAAGTGTACTCAAACCCTTTTAAGAAAGGTATCATGCTAGGAATGGTATGAAAGCTGAACACCTCTGCGCAATGGGGTTCTGCAAGCTCGGTTCCCCATTTTTTTCTTCACATCTCTCTGATTGAAACAAAAAAAAATTGTATGTGCAGGTGATGTTTGAGATACTGAAGTTGGAAAAGGAAGAAGGAAGAGGAAGAGAGAATGTTGGTACCAAACCCAGCACCGAGGCTGAGCGGCAGCCACTTACTGCTGAACCCTCAACCACAACTCCCTCACAAGTCCCAGAAAGGAGGGAGCGTGGAGCAGTTCAGCCTCAGGCTGATAAGCTTAAGAAGACGCATCAGAGGCTCAAGAGACTGAATTCCTACTCATCTATCCTCAACATCTTGTCACTAATGGCTCTTTCTTGGCATCTAGTATACCTTGCTAAGTTAAGTCTCTTACTGCACAGTTTGAGCAGCTGATAGCATCCTGTGTTTGAATGTTGATGATGGTGTTTGCTTTCTCTCAATTCTCTTTTTTTGTGATGTTTGTAAAGTTGGTACTCTTGGTACTGCATGTAACCCATTTACACGTGGATTTAGATACATGTAAATTAGTCTGTAATGATAATGCTTTCAGTCTGCTTTGTGTTTTTATATGGGGGAATTATACCTGTGTATGTGAGATGTTGATTTTTTTTTTTGCTAGGAATATGAGAGATGTTGGTTGCCAATACTTGTTTTTGGTACATCTGAATCTTTTTGAAAAAGCTATATGTACCCGAAACTATGGTTGTTTTTTTTTCCTTGCTCCTCCTCTTCCTAATAAGCAATCAACTCATGCATCTGTATCGATAAGTTACCAGAAAAATATATAGATGACATTTGAATCTCCTGTTGGTAAAATTATGTATTCAACAAAAGAATGCTTCTGGAACCAATATTGACTCCTCTCACATGAATTCAGTTTAAAAAACCAGTATCACATGAAGCTTCAAAGTTCTGCTGTTGAACATTTTGAATCAACACCTAGCCTTTGATCATTGTCACAAGGAAGAACATTTGACTTCCTTTTCACAGAATAGGTAAGACTTTAAACAGAAGAAATGTAGCGTGGGTGAGAACTTAGGAGGCCTCTGCGCAAGTAAAACCCTCCTGAGGTAAACCCAAACGCCACTTTGGGAAAAGACATGACCTTGACAATTTAGAAGAACCACTTTGATTCCGAATCATGCCTGAATCTAGCATAACATTCATGTCTTGGCCAGTGCAAGCGAATTGACTACATATGATGAATTTTGACTAGGTTTCCAAGGAGGCTCGGAAGGACGGAAGAAAAAATGGCATAATCTTTCATGGATCCATACTATAATGATCTAAATGGAAGGGTAAAAGTTAGCCATCATATGTAGTCACACAACTACATTACAAATGAAATTCATATTCAAAGAAGAAAAAGGTCAAAATTACCATTTCGATAACATTTCAAAGCAACAATTATAATAAACTGCATTTTATTCAGGTAAATGAGAAACAAACTGGTACATTTCTAACAATACAGATAAAGAAGAATACCTGTATCATCAACATTGCACTATCTCATTACAACATTTATTTTCGAAGGGTTTTTATTACTAATTCCCATAGACACCAAATTATTTTTGATTGTCGTCACCGACACCATTTTTGGCACCACCATCCACTATCTCATTACAATCACTTTGAGCATCAACTTGACCCTCCTCAGGCGCCTTAAGGAGTTCAGTCCTCTCCTTCTTCTTTCTTTGATAATATTTAATTCTCTTCTCGATGGCCCTGATCTCTTTCTTCATGAGGCGGTTTAACTCTGCCAAACTTAGAGAACTTAAGCCATCTAAGCTCTTACCATTCATGTATTCTCTCAAATGCAGCTTCTCCTCAGGTACTTGCTCCATCCCCATTTGAAGCTTGATTTTGTTTTTCACCCTCGTCGAGAATACAAAGAAGTAATGGATACTTTTTAGAAGTTAGAGAAGAATATAAATAGGAGAAATCTAAGGGCAGCAAGAAAATGGCCATAATGTCGCCTCTTAATTGTTGCATTTTCGTAGATATGATACCGTATATAAATTCACAGTTATGGTATATAATTGAAAACAAATTTCACCCGAAAAGGTACTCATGTGCTCGACACAAGAGCATCTTTGACCGAATTCCTAACGGAATTGGCAGTTTGGACCTGTGCTACCTATTTCAGACATTGTCAACGAAAATCCTAATGGCTACAGCATGATATTTAATATTGTGTTATAATAGATGCTTTTTTCATAGATATACCGTATATAGATTGTTAAGCATGGTATATACATGGCTGATGCTAAAAATTTAATTAATGGACTTGGAACACTTCAAGGACTAGTGGAACACTTCACTCTGGTCTCTTATAGCAACTCTATCAGATTATTCCTAACAGTCTCAATTTTGGTTTCCTTAGTTTCTCCATTCATATTCAATCAATTCTTTTTAGTATATATATATATATATATATATATAGTCTACCTTTCTCCAGTCGAACACGTTATGTCACTAGGTCAGCAGCCTCTTGCACATTTAGACATGATTCCATCTGACTAAATGGTTCTTATACGTAGTTTCTCAACACATCATATAGAAGATGGTATTTTTGGTCAGAATAATATATGGTAAGACAAAAGACCAACTTTGGGAGCATCTAGAGCAAGAAGTTCTAGTGTAAATTTTGTGACCACGATTGTTCTAAAGGCATTACAACAGTTGTATCTAAACAAGTGCTGTGTCTTAAGAAATAAACCCTCGTAACACAAAGAGAAATGATCAATGTCCGTGACGAACCGACAATATCTAGATAAACAAAGTTTGTGACCAGATCTACAAAGTTTCCACACACTAGAAATTGCTAAACCGTGGAGAAGTGCTTCTATCAGTATTTCTACTACAATAAGAGTTTTAATATTGTTTGGGAAATTAGTAACACACATGACAAACAAATTTCTTCCTTTGACATTAATTAACTAGAAAAGGAAAACTCTTCCCCAAGACTCCAGATCCGTCGATGTATGAGATGCTTATGCCACAGGGTGAAATTGATGCTTGTTTCCACTTGTCACAAGATGGTGCATAATCAGTTTGATGCTAGATCCCAATTCTCAAAAGTGCCAATGGTAAAAAGTACTTTTATGAGAGTTTAACTTGCCTAGTTCTGTATGAACCAACACCCCCCCCCCCCCCCCCCCACAACCACCACAACAAAGAATGCGGCAGAAAAGCTGGATATCATCATCTTCTTATTGTAGCTCTATTTCCAGGGCAGTTCCAGGCCTTTTTGGGAGTGTTTTGTTTTTAAGGATGTGTTCTTTTGGGAGTAGTACCTATGTTTACCTTAAATTAACATAAGTTTTCAATAAAATGCCACTAAAGTCCCCTAGTCTACATCTTGTCTCAAGGTAACCTTTCCACCTCTAAAATGGAACTTAAGGCATTATACTGCATCCTCATTTGGCTACTCAACTACTTGGAAAGGCAACAAATGCTATCAACACCACATGCCTTCAAGCCAATCAAGGTGTTAAGCCAAGCAAATCACCTCCCACGAGTCTTAGTCTCCAACTCTTTCTTCATTATGTGATGAGTCTTATTTTCCTTCGTACTATTCATACTCCTACTGTTGATAATACTAATATAGTAATATTTCAACTTGTATTGAAACAAGTTTGGGGCTGTGCTCATCCTATACCTACAGTTGCTGCATATGATTAACCAACCTTTTCCTACCTCCTTTTCAACATTTTGATAATTTACATACTCTCTTGGGATTTCAGTAAACAGATCTGCAAAATAATTTTCATCTCTCAGAATACATTAATGATCTATAGACATGTTTCTCCCGTTCAGGCCAAATTTTCTATTAGAAATGGTGAATTGCATAAGAAGAGACAGAAAAGACTTGTGGGGCTTTGATACATCTCTCACACATAACCAAACAAAGTTTATGTGGTAGTAATTGTTATTCAATTCATGCATGAGACATGTGACCTACAGCTAGAGGTTGCTTTATCTTATCATATCATGGGAAATCAGGGGATCTTACCCAGGCAGAGGAATACTAATCTTTTCTAGCCAAAAGTCACTTGAAGTTGGAAGCATTCTCAGATGATCTACCTCATGATATTGCATATTTATAGGTAACATTTGGTATCTTCTAGAAGCAAGAAACAACCCGAGTTTCCAGATCCAATACAGAAGTTGAATGGAGAGCTACTGCACATGGGATTCCTAAGCTTACTGGCTTCAACTATTAATGAAATGACTCGGTAGTTGTTGGAGAAACACCAATGATCCAATACAACAATAACATGGCTGCTATCAATATCTCTCATCATCTAGAACAGGGTCAAACAAAACATGTTGATATTAACAGATATTTCATCAAGGAGAAGTTCAACGAAGGGTTTGAATTGCATAATCTTGAGAAATCAACGGAATAGTTGACAGATGCTTTTTTAAGGGTCTTTCCAGTTGGCTTTTTCCTTCTATTATATGCAAGTTGGAACCAACTCAAGAGAACATTAGAACTAGAATATGATTAAAAAATATGAGCGGGGGGCACTTCTATAATCTCTAAATATTCAATAAATTTAAATACATGTGAAGTGGAGAGGGGAAACGATCCTCCCTTCATTTACAAGCAGGGTGCTCCATTTATGTGTTTTAAATGCTTTCATGGAAGTGCAGAGGTGGTTTCCTAAGAATTAGAGCAAGAGCCATTCATAAGGCTCCTTCATTTGGTAAATGTAAAGTGTGAAAGTTAAGTGCAGCATATTGACTCAAACGACCTGAATATCAGACCAAATGATTTAATGAAGAGGGCTTTAATTCCTGACCTGGGATTTTCCGTGGGTTGGGTTCATGAACCAGCTTTACCAAATGAGTCTCAACATCATCACCGCTTTGACAACAAACACTCAAAGCACCTGCAAAAGAAAACTTATCAAGTCCTAGACCAGCCATTTTTGCTTCATCAAACACACTATTGCCTTACCATGCAAGCTCACCTCTGTATATCCAGAAATCAAGGACCCACACTTCACTTTGGCATTTTATCAAACAACTTGCAAGCACTTTCCGATTCGCCACACTTGCAATGCAAATTAGAAATTGATCAGCAAAAACAGATAGGGCTTAATAGAGGGTTTGACAATGTGGGCATGAGAAGGCTTGCCATGGATTAAAGACCCAGACTATGTTTTTGGTAGGAGTACTGGCCGTACAGGACCCGTTTTGTATAGGTAACATTGTCCAGAGAATAGTACGGATGGCATAGTTGAGACCACTGGATTGGAGTTGTTGCGGTTGAAGTCAACATAGGATGAGAATTCTTGAGTTAGTTTCTAAGTCACGAGAAGATTCGAAAATTTCAATGGAGTTGAAGAGAAAATGAAGTTTGGGGGATTCGTTTTCTGGAGCAACATGTTTCTTCATCATTGCAGTTCGCAATGGAGTTTTTTTAATTTTTTTTTATTACGCAATGGAGTTTAAATTCGTCCTCCAACCGAGGACCAAAATTTCAAGTATCAAGGAAATATCCATGGTAAAAAAAATAAAAATTTCGACAAAAATATTGATATCGATAAATAATTAAGAAAAATGCTGAAAATTTAGGAAAAAATTTGAGAAATTTTAAATGAAATTTTAGGAATTATTTATAATATTTAAAAAAAAAATTTGAACAAACATTATTACAAAATGAGTTATAGGTTTTCTTTTTTAAATTATGATGGATTATATGATTTTCTCCTATGAAAATGGATTACATGATTTTCAGTGAAGAAGAAAAAAACGGGAGGGAGAGAGGGGGGAGATATGATAGAGGACAAAAGGTTGTAATTTTGAGAAATGGCTAGGTGTGTTATTGGCATTTTGAACATTTCGTTAAATTCTCAAGGGATAATTCTCAGGTCCACCTCTTGGGTGAATCCACATATTCACCCCCTTCCCAACTAACCAATAAGGATCTGACATGTGTATTTCTATTTAAAAAAAAATTAAAAACTCTATTTCTCCTCCTCTCTATCTTGATCTCAGAATTTTAGCCTCAAAGAACAAGTACTTAACAACACTAGTAAAGCCGGCCTCTTGATACTGGCCTCTTCCATTTCAAGTCTATATATATGTTTATCAATATATCATTTCTGATCATCCTTGATCCACCAGATCGCGGCTCTCCTCTGGGTACGTATATATGAAAATTGCAAAGAAATTCGATCAGCTGTGAGATTCATTTTTTTCTTATCTTTTCTAATGGAGCCGGAAACAATTAAGCAGGCAGCGATACCATTCTGCAAAGGATCAAGGTCTTGTGATATTTATTTCAAGGACCACATGCACTACAATCCTCGTTGCCATCTCACATAGAGAAACGGCATGAGTTAAGAAGCAAATAAGTTAAAATAGAGTTTTTAATTTTGTTTTAATAGAAATATACGTGTCAGATCCTTATTGGTTAGTTGAGGAGGGGGTGAATATGTGGATTCATCCAGGGGGTGGACCTGAGAATTATCCATTCTCAAGTACTCCGCATGCAGTAGAAAAACGGTGTTTTGGGAAAGCAACCTGTTAGCTGCTTCTTCAAATCGGGGTAGAATGACTTATTGATTATTTATAACAGGACTTTGTTTCCTTTACCAAACATTGATTCATTCAAAAATGTTGAAAAAAAAAGCGATTTTATGCTCAATAACGCAACCCCAATCGGCTAGATTCATTCGGCTATGGTTTTACATACATTACATAGTGAACTATATGGGTACCTTAGAACTACATAGAAGACCTACGAGGTTCAAAATTTTCACTATCTTCATAATCTCTCTATGTAATTTTGCATGTACTGACTTATATGCCAACTATATTGGTCGGTGAGGATTGGGTGTGGATTTTGGTTCTGGTAGTTATAAGAGGGCGAAAAATTGGAAAAATCGGGCAAAATTAAAGCTATATAAGAGGAAAAACTCGGGATTCTAAAAACCGAGAATTTTGCAATTTTAAAGACCTTGCCTACAACAATGCTTGGAGCTCCCTGGCTCCCGCCCTTGCTCTTAGCCCATGTTATTTTTAATCAAAGAAAATAGAAAATGGAAATAGATAATGCATTCCTAATAGGTACCAAGTAGGAGTGGACTTTTTGGAATTGAAAACTGATAAACCCCACCAAATCAAACCGACAAAAATTTGACTCAAACCGAACCGAATTGGCTAGCCGGTTATTAGAACTGAACAAAATCAACGCTTGCGGTGCAGTTATCGGTTTTAGATAAATCGAAAAAAACAGCACCGAATCGATAGAATTAAAATTAATTAAAAATTATATATTTATTACAAGTGGCTAGTTTCTATTGGATTTTAACATTCTATCGTAGGCTCTCAAAATTGGATCATCATCTCTTGCTCTATTTCAACTTTAATAAAAAAAATTTGGATCCTATCAATGTTTAACTTCTTATCTGCCTGTTTGCGATTTTTTTTTCTTGGCTTGTTGTTGATGAGTTTATATTGTAGAATAGGTGTAATAATTTTTTCCTCAATTTTTCTTGTTCATTTTGTCTTTTAATGCAGGTTCATTGATTCAAAATTTCAAATAAAAATTCTGGATATTGACTTTATTATTTTTTTTAGAAGAAAAGTAAATTCATATTCCACTGAAGCCAGAATGAAGAATACATAAAGACCTCTAAGACATGTGCAAACATCTCTTTCCAGGCACTAGAAGCAAGATAAACCACACTCAATAAAAATAGTATAGCTCGATGGTTAATCTAGCATACAAACTAGGACAAACTTACTAATCACCTATATAAACTAAACAATCTTCAGTCCACCTGATCGAGTACGCTATTGTGGTACGCAAAGAAGATGCTCATCCAACTGATTACGCAAAAATTCACCAAAACTTGTAGGCGGGGTAGAGAAGTCACCCAACAAGAATGACCTCCCACCCCCGAATCCCCAAACAGCTAAGTAATAGGCGAGGACAGCGAGACACCCTCCTTATAAAATTGTAGCATCCCAAAAAGAAAACTAAGTCCATTATGGATCCAGTCCAAATTCCAGGGCGCCCCCCCCCCCCAAACACTAATCCATGGCAGATTGCAACATTTCCAGCAAACGTCGCCGCCAACCATCCTTGGGAGGGAGACGCCAACCAAGTAGATCGCCACCGCAAGAAAAGCCAGCGACAATCCAATTAAAACGAAGCCACAATCCAAAGGAGAATGCAGGAGACTTATGTAAGAAAGTTCGCTGCCAAACTTCGCAACAAAACTATCCTTAGAACGAGAGGAGAGATAAGCCCCAGAGACAAAGCTACTTAGAGGTAAAGGCACAATCAAAAGTTGATCTATAAACACGGCACCAAGACGCTTAGGGTAGCGCACACGGCTCTGATATGACGCTGCTAGGGCTAGGGCTTGTCGGCAAGGGAGGAGCATTGTTTCTATCCTTGTTCTATATTGATATTAAGTTTATTTGGATAAGTATTAAGCATGCAAATTTACAATTGACGATGCAAAATTTTTATTAGAAATATGGGTCAATTCGGTAAAAGTCACCGTGTTTCAATTTTAGAATTAACCTTAACCGAACCGAACCAAAATGTCGGATTTCGAAATTTCTAGCCAGTTTCGGTTTCGAAAATGAAAAACTGATGTGATAATTTCGGTTAGTACTTAATGTCGAAAAATCGAACAGATGGAACCGAGTCCGCCCCTAGTACCAAGTCCAACATCACACATAACCCAGAATTGTCATGCCTCGAACAAAGCAACAAAAAACCCACTTAGGGGAAAAATGAAGCCCAAACAACAAAGGAAACTTAACAACACAACATAGATCGGAAAAAACTAATCTCCACGGAAGCACGTCTTTTTCGTCGAACCAGCCTCCATAAGACAAAGATGGGATGGCTCTGTCGCTCTCTTCCAAAAGCTTTTCGGATTACAGATTTGATACTTTGTCCCAAAGCCCGTAGATGGTAGTGTTTTAAGGGAGAGCTCCACTCTTTCATCTTATAAAGAGACCAAGTCAACATAACATCCATAATACATGCCATATCTGGTTCCGAGGACTTCATGCTAATGAGACAGATGAGATTAAGATATGCAAGTAGGTAACTCATGAAAGATATCGGGTTTTGGAAATTATTAGGTGGATCAAAAGATGAGAAAATCAAAGAGATTAGGATTGAAGAAAAAAATTCATAGGTGGGTTCAGGAGGCAAAAACGAAAAGGAAACAGAGAGGAAGGCTGGGTAAGGAACCTGGTCTAAACATCTAAACCTGCCCCCTAATCTAGATCTCGTCGAAGTAAATTTAGATCTGAGGTTGGATAAAGGGGAGAACAGAGGAGAAGATTGTCTATGTTTTCAGAGATGGTGTAATTAAAGGCCATTGAAAAACTTTGATGAAGAGACAATATGTCAAAGGCCCACTATACTTTTATTTTTTGGTTACAAGGAGGCCTATGGCCTAGGGGAGAGAGAAGGGGCACAAAGTTGGAGAACTGTAAGGAGGGTGGTCACGAAAATGTAAAATATAGGTGTATATTTAATGAACCAGGGGTTGTCGTGTCTGCGGGGATCGATGACCCTAAAACTCCTAATTGATAGTTATTTAATCAAGTGATTTAGCAAATAGTGAATAGCTGAGAAGTGAAAAGAGTGGGTGAGTGATATCAACAATGAGTGAGTGTAGTGATGTATCGATTTTTGGAAAGATATTCAAATGTAACAAACAAGACAAGTAAATAAGTGCAAGCAAAGAAAATGAAAGTAAAGTAAAGAGTGTGTGCAAGTTTTGGAAAACGTACGGTTGGGTTTCGGGTAAGCCTAAATCGAATGTGACAAGTCACTTTCCAATAATGAATGCATGCCTATGCGAATCATGAATCAAATCTCGTATCCCTTCCATGTTATGGTAAAGTGAAATTCCGGTATACCGGATTGTCCCAACAACGGTATAGTCGTCCTAAACACTAATCGGAGAGTATACACAACTTTGAACAAATTAAAACTTAACTCTCCTACAATCAACAATTGTTCAATCAATACAATTACTTATGCAATATACACAATTGATTGAAACAATCCTAAAACCCAAAGAGTGCGACAAAGTAGCACTCCACGGTCTAGTGTTCACTATATGATGCAAATATCATGCACAACAATTATAATCACAATTCTACTAAGTAATGAACAACAATAGGAAGCAATACAAATATGCTTCACAATAAACAACCTAGGTTCTAACTATTGCACAAGCAATTCACAATTGATTACAAATATATATGCAACAAGCACAATCAATTGTACAACCTAGAATCCCAAAGTGTGCATCAAACTAGCACACCACGGACTATATATATCTATGTATGAACAAGCACACAATATGCTAATCAATTAAGCACAATACAATAGATATCAACAATCACACAAGCAACACAACAATGGTCACCCAGAACCTCTACCACTAGAGGAAAACTGGAGGGGAGCCGTACCCCACGCTCTTGTGTAACACTATGAAAAACGTCAAATCGGCAAACACGTACAAGGGGGAACTCCGTCCCAAACTCTACACTATCAACCCTATGACTAGTGGCAGCTCTAACCTTGTGTAGCTTCCATTTGCTTCTTCAAGTGCTCCCACCTCAAGCTTCTCCAATTGATCGAACTTCACCGGCGTGAATCCTCCAACTGCAAGACACCGACTATGCAAGTGTGTGTGTGTGTATGAATGAATGAATTCAATTCGATTAACACAAGCAATTCAACAAGGAACAATTTCTTGCATTAACCAAACCGAATTGAAAAGCCTTGAATATGATTCAAAGGTTTGTTTAACTAATCACAAGGATCATTAGCTAAACAAACAAACAACAAACAACAAAGAAGATTGAATATAGATTCAATCATTCAATTCAGCAATTCAACATGGAACAATTGCTAGAATCGAATAGAATCTCCTAAATCCTAAACATAGACTAAACTAGCATATAAATGCAAATCAAAGTGTTTAGCAAAGGATTATATATGGAGATTAAGGTGAGGAACCTACAACATGGAACTAGGATCACTCACAATACCAAAAAACTCTCTCAAAGTGTATTTTCGACTATGGGGAAAGAGTTGACCGAAATGAAACAAAGGGATTCAATTTATAGAAAACAGCCCAGTAGCATTTGCGATCGATCGCACGACATTATGCGATCGATCGTACAGTGTAAAATGAAGAGACATAAGCGTCTGGAAGTGAAAACCCTTGTTTGCGATCGATCGCATAACAGGTTGCGATCGATCGCACGAAAAGGTGCAACGGAAATATTCCGCACTACGTTTGAAATGCAACGGTCAAAACTGCTGACGTGGTGCGATCGATCGCATGAACAGTGACGATCGATCGCAAGGCATAAAACAGTCTTAAACATAAAGGAATGCTAATCAAAACAAATATATAAGAATATCTAGAAATCCTAACATCATAAACTCAAATGTATGAACAAGTGCATACAAAATAAGCACTCGAAACTTGTGATACAAGACACAAGTGTGGCAATCAAGCATTTTATACTTATGTGATTCACATCATAAGTGAAAGAAAAACAACCTAGATAAACCTAGGACAACAAGGAAGACATAATGTGAACGAATGCATGTGCATATGCATGAGTCATACCTTGAGGTGCTTGAACGAAACCTTCGATGACCAATGATCGAAGTCCGGAGAAAATACCGGATAAGAAAGGCGTCTTCACGAACCATCTCGAGTAAGAACAACCTAAGCCACGACACCTAATCCCTAAACAATCTAGCATTGAATACAAAACAAATGCTAATACAAAGGAAGAAGTTTTGTCAAATAGGAAATAGCCAATAGCAAATATTTTGCCCTTACATAAAGGATAGTGTTTCTCTAAGGTATTTAGGGTGTCTAAGAGTAATTGCTCTATGTTACTTAATACCTAATTCCCTAATGTGCTTAAGAGGCATAAAACATCGAAATGTAGGAACTCAAATAAGAAACTCAAGAACAATCCTTCATTCCACCTAGATTATAGTATGAAATTGATTCTTGCTAAGGTATTCTTAAGCCGGATTAGGAGGTCAAAAGAACTCCTCTTCATCATGAAAGCATAAAGTACATGAACTAAAGGATCATTCAAGAGTTAAATATGGTCATCACATGTACTACCAATTGCCTAAATAGTACAAGGTTACCAAGCTCACACAATCGCATCAAAATAGATTGGATTACATGTTAAAAAAGTGGTAAATTCCAAAACAAGCAACCAACACATATTGAATTAGATAAAACACATGTATTAATTCATCACAAGACATTTATTCATCACCAAAGTACGTGTTACAAAATCACATTAGATTAGGGCACACAACCCTAGTCCCCAACAAGAGTACTACTCACTACCCATCAAAATATACATCAATATCTATATGGATTCAAATCTAAAGACAAGTAAAAGTACATAGGGATAGAGAGGGAACAGTAGAGATGGCTGGTCCAAGATTTGGTGCTCCCTTGACTTGATCCAAACTTCCTTTCTTTCCTTCTCTTCTTCTCCTTGTTCTATCTTCTCCTCTTTGGCAATCTTGATGCTCCTTGATGAGTTAATGAAGATCTATAGCAGCAAGATGGATGATAATGTAGAGGAGGTCGTGGTGAGAAACTTTGATGAAGAAAATTTCGGGAAATGAGGTGATGAGGTGAGGAAGGTGGTGTAAAGTGAGGTGGAAGTGGTAAACTGCCACTATTCGACCAGTTGGCAGTGGTGTTTGACCGGTCAACTGGACTTGGTGAGCAAAAATAAAAAGGAAAATGTGGAGAGGAAAGGGGAAGAGTAGAGGTGAAGGCTAGCTGAAAGATGTGCAAATGAGGTATGAAAAATGAATATATACTAAGGCTACTAAGGGTGAAGGGCTAGAATTAAAACTTAAGATCTAAGGGTTAGGCAAAATAGGAAAAATGGAGATAAAATGATATGGCTACCCAAGTAGAAAGTTAGGTGGTGTGTATAAGAAATTTAGGTGAAGGACAATGGGGTAGCTTCCATTTATTTCCAGCTCAAAATTTCTAATTCAAAGTCAACAAGAAAATGGACCAAGGGATAGGTATGGTAATTACGGACAAGTGTTATTTTATCCAAAATGAATAATGGGTAAATGTCATAAATGGTACCTGAATTATATCTCCATCTTATCGATGGTACCTGAACTTTACTTTTCGTCACAAACGGTACCTGAACTTTTCGATTTCGTCTAAAGTGGTACCTGAGGCCACCTTCGGTCAGTCCTCCGGCCAAAAATGACGCGTGAGGCGCATGTGAGGGACTTTTCATGCTGAAATGACCATATTGCCCTCACATAACTGTCCAAAAAAAATATATAAAAAATAAAAAATTCTCCTCCCCCTTCTTTCTTTCCTCTTTCTTGTTTATCCTTCCTCTCCCCTGAGATTTTTTTTTTACGATTTGATCAAAACTCAAATTTTATCTCTTATACCCTCCTCTACAACCACAAATCCTTGGGCTTTTGGAGGAAAAAAATTCTGGGTAGCTGAACCTCAACCAGAGCAACTAGCTCTGCCTGATCAGGCACGACAATCTAATAAGTCGGCTCAAAATGAGTTGGGTATGGAAAATCGGTGGGGAAGGGGGAGAGAGTTAGTGGTGGGGGTACTTGGAAAGTATGTGGGTGCCGTTAGAACATTGGAGAAGCAATAAAAGGATGAGGCGCAAGGTTAAGCGGTGAATAGTTGGAAGAGAAGATTAACAGGTTTTGAGATTTGATGATAAACTTGACTACGTATGGGTTTAAACCCTTTGCAGAAGGCCAGAAGCCATGGTTAATTGGGATACTTTTCAAGAAAGAAAGAGGCCTTTTCTGGGTTTTTCTGTTCTTTATTTCCTATTCTTCTGTTTTGATTCTGAGGGATGGTTTGGGTTTACTTTCTTTTGGGCTTTGGAGGATTTGGAAATGCAGGAACAAGCTTCAATTATAAAGGGGATTCTTGTGTGCTGGTTGTAGTGGTAGATTCTTATGTTCTTTAATTATATTATGATGGTTGTATGATGGCTGAAGAGGAAGTTGTTCGGAAAGCGATTGAGGCGTGCCAACAGAGATGGTGGAGGAATGTGGTTGTTGAATGTGATTACTTGTTTAATTACTTGCATCTTCTTATATAATAATTGCAAACAAAAAAAAAGTAATGGAGCTAACTCAGTTAAGTAATGCTAGTTTGAGGAACTTGACCATGGGAACATCGATGCATGGGTTGGTATTCTATAGAGTTTTAAAGGAGAAGCAGATGATGGTACCTATGCAGCACGGAGGGGCAATGAAGATTACAGAAAGAGGACTGCAGATGAGGGACTGAAGATTACAAAAAGATTAAATGTCAATTTTATTTTCTCAAGTGAGAAATTTCCAAAATGCCCATAAAAATTGATATTAAATGTCAGTTTTAACCCTTACACGCGCCTCACGTGTCAATTTTGGCCGGAGAGTTGACCGAAGGTGGCCTCAGGTACCACTTTAGACGAAATCGAAAAGTTCAGGTACTGTTTGTGACGAAAAATGAAATTCAGGTACCATCGATAAGATAGAGGTAAAGTTCAGGTACCATTTATGACATTTACCCATGAATAATCAAAGGTGATATCATTGCTTACATATGTGTACCAAAGACCTTTTGGCTGAATTTAGAACTTTTTCATGGTGAGTCACAAGGCTGACTTTTGACTTTGACCTTGACCTTTGACCTTCGGGGTTGACCATAGTTGACTTTTCGAGAATATCTTGACTTTTCAGTTTCTCGATCAAACTTAAATTTTTTTCGTATGCTTCACTTCCAAGACTTGATATTTGACACTTTGGCATTCAAAAGTCATTGTTGACCACGAATTGACCGTCAGTCAAATGGTTGACTTTTCGTCTTCTTGTCGGAAATGCACTAAAAGCCTCCAAAATGCGTCTTTTTGCACCCGATATCAGTTTCTTGCTCACATTCCCTACATTATTGTAAAACATGGATTAGAAATACTAAATGGCTATTGGATTAGCATTATTGTGGTGATTAGGAGTCTAATTTGTATGTAAATCACATACAAATCAGGTGAGACTTGAACTTGGGTTTGAGCTGGGTAGGCCAATGCCTTAGTTCAACTGGACTACACTCGGTACTCAAAGTCCCACTATACTTTACCTCTTCAATAACCCAAGGATTTATATATTCTATTTAATAAGATATTTTTTGGTAATTGTAAGTCTATTTTTACTACATTTGGTTATTAGTAAAGAGGATTTATATATGCTTTTATTCTTACAATTAGTTTTAATTTTTTTTTTAGTAGTATCCCATGTGGACCCCGAAGCCTAATATGGACGACATCATGGTTACGCATTTCAGTGGTCACGAGAATGGTACCATCAAGTTTTGAACCCGAGACCATTGGTATTACCACCAGGCTTGGCATCCGCCCACTAGATCACATCTCGTGGTTAATTAATTTTAAAATTTGAGAGTGGCCGGGTAATGTTTTACAAAAACAAAAAAAACTGTAAAACATGTCAGATAAAATTTTATGTCTATGTTTTGTAAAACAACAACAATTTGTTGTGTTTGATGTTTTTAGAAAATAGAATTTTATCCTTCCATACAACAACCCCACCATTCTCTGACCCATTGTTGATTTTCCCTCCCCACCGCCCAATGGGCAACCCAACAACTGCTTCACCGCTGACCACACAAACTGACTGGCGATCACACTGACCTTTGACCTTACCTACAAACTAAAAACTTTCGCCACCCCGTCACCAATGACTCTACAATCGTCGCCAACTGATCGGTTATCTCACTAATCAACTCTCAATCTCAACAACCGAATGTCGATCTCGCCAACTAACCAGCAACCTATGGCCAATCGATCAATGATCACCTACCCGCGATCTTAATGATCGACGACATCCCTAATTGTTGCCATAACGAACGACAACTTCACTGACTGACGACCTCAACGACTGATGACTTCGCGCACCAACGACATCAACGACTAGCAATCTCACCAATCGACCAACGATCTTAACGACTGACCAGTGACTTCATTGACCGGGGATCTCAATGATTAGCAATCTCACTAATCAACCAACGACCTTAATGACCAATTTTCGATCACTACAGCTACCACCACTACCTAACTGAATACTCCATAATCGTCCAACATGCAACTTCAAAATTTTTCGATTGACGGTGTCACTAGTCGATCGCAAACCTTCAATGACTAGCTGACACTTCCCTCTCGACCAACAACAGTCGTTAGCAGATTGACGACCCCTACAGCTTAAGCTGTGACCCTATTCTCCAATTAAGTTGCTAAAAACTATGAAGTTTTTAGAATCTATTCTCAAATTAATCTAACAAATGCTTTCTCAAATCTTGAAAATGGAAAATTTAATTTACAGTTTTCATATTATTAAACAGTTTTCCAAAAACCATTATGTAAAACTTTACCGAACCGGCCCAACTTTCTAGACAATTTGGATCAAATTTTATGTTTTCAAATTTTAAAATCATTAGAGCAATTCTACCAAGTTTCTCTATATCTTTAGCCAAAGTAGCTAAAAATATGCTATTTTAGGTATCCAATTTTAAAATGTGTCACTAGAAGTTTTCTCTACTTTAATTGCTTTTAAATATATCTCATATTATTTCATCATAAGAGCAAATCATGTAGACTTATCATACAAAATAGAGATCTTTAACAAACGTCAATTGAGTTGAAGACTTATATATCTCTTGGGATAATGCCTTATCAATCTGTTTATAATGAGATTGACATTCAAAAATTAGCTCTTTATTACGACTCATAGTAGCAATTAAATAATCCAAAATACTATTCATTGAATAAACTCATTTTATTCAGGTTCATGAGAAACAAAATAGTACATTTTGAACAATACAGGCAAAGAAGAACAATTGTATCGTCAAATTTGCACTTTCTTATTACAACTTTTATTTTCAAGGACTTTTATTACTACTTCTGCCAACAGACACAAAATTAATAGTGATTATCGTCACTAACATCTCTTTCAGCACTTAGATCCACTATCTGATTAAAACCATTTTCAGTATCAACTTGACCTCTATCAAGACTCTCAAGGAATTCAATCCTGTTCTTGATGAAGTTCATTTTTTTATCCAATAAACAACCAAACTTTCTCAAGCTTTCAGAACTTGAACCATGTAAATTGTTACCTTTCATGTATTCATCCAAAATCAGCTTCTCCTCAAGTGCTTGATTTTTCATTCTTTGTCTTTCTATTCGTCTCTTCAGCCTAAAAATACTTTTCTCCATAAAGTCTTCTTGATTCATCATGAATTGACCTTGTCTTTTTGCCGGTAGATTCTTGAATTTTTCAAGCACAAGGTTTGCTTCCTCAGGAGAAGGCCACACATGCATCTTGTTAGCAGAAGAATCATAGACAAAAGCGCATGCAATCACCCCACATAAGGTTGCAAGCTCATTTAGCTTTCGAAACAGAGTTGCCTTTCTCTTCTTGAAGATTACTCTCCTTCTGGATTCATTTGAAATCACTTCAAGCTTAGTTTTATACTTTGCCATGGTTGAGAATACAAATAGGTAATGAGTACCCTTCTGGAATTTTGGGTTAGAGAACGGTATGTTATATGAGAAGAAAGTTGAGGATTTAAAGAGAAGAAATCCAAGGGCTGCCAGAAATCAACCAACTGCCTCTTAATTGTCGCATAATTTCCTAGATTTGATACTGTATTTGCATTTTTCAAGTATGGTATATAATTGAATACGAATTTACCTGTTGGAGAACTCATGCAAACACAATTTTGACCAAGATCCAAACGGAGTGGACATTTTGGACCTGTGTTACGTTATCGAACGTGCATGCCATAGTATTTGATTATGCATTTTTTTTTATTAAGAAAGAAATGTCAGAATGAATATCCAATCAATCTTAACTGTAATACTTGTACAGCGTTAAAGACACACTATGTCATGCCCCGGACCCGGTGTCGGTGAATTTTTGGCACCTAAATCCGAATCCGAGGTATGAGTGTTAAAAAGTAAAAAAATAAAAAAATAAAATAAAATACATGAAAATACATTTCCGCTGCGTATTCTGATCTAATTAATAATTACAAAATCCTTTACAAATATACAAATAAAAACACCTATTTCTAAGCTCGTCATTCTAGGTTCATCTAATCATTTAGATTCTCGATTCCAGAACCTGTAAAATCTGTAAAGGGGTGAGCTCAACTAGTGTCTCAGTAGAGACTTCGACCTTTTTATGTCATTATTAGCTATGTGTCCACAATCAATTTATCAATCAATTAATCAAAAGATAATACATGAATGTCATGCTGACTCATCACCTTCTCAATAACTCAAAACTATACTACATTCATCTTTTGTTAGTCATCTTGTTATAGTTCTCGTTTCACCAGTGTCAATATGCCCGATATGATCATTTTATCAACCTCGTTGAAAGGGCTTCAGTCCCTTATTTGTACACAGTGGGTTGACATTCTCTGGTCCCTGGCCAGAACTTAACTCAATTACACAAATAGAGTTCTTTTCTCTCAATCCCTCTGGATTACAATATTTCTCATATCAATCTATACTCTTTTCTATTATATAGATACTCGCATTTCCTCACAATGCATATGTATGATGATTAAATGTTATTGCTTATAAAATAACCTCTTATGTACACATGCTTTTATAGAAAACGATAACATACAAATATGTCATTTCAAACAATACCATATAATTTGTGTAAATCAATTATTAAGCTAATTAACATTTTATGAAAAGATTCCCCGAGAATCCCTATCTCAATTCCGAGAATTATCGAGCATAACAAAGACAGCACGAGCCTCCTTAAAATAGCCATAAAAATATCAACACCTAATATGGAATTTATTTAGCTAGATATGTAGATCTCGTCGATACGAATCCGTAGGATTTCGCGGATCCTAAATCGGAGTTATAAATCAAAAGTTATGATATACATAAATTTTAGATAGAGAAACTAGAGAGAGAAAGAGGAGAGAGAAGCTCCGAAATTTGTGGAGAATAAAGGTTGAGAGCTGGGTATTTATAGGGTAGCAACACCGATTTGAAGAGTTGGTTTAATTGAGTAGCCCAATAGGACTGTGCCATGTGTCACCGCCATGTGTCATGCATTCATAACTCTCTATGCCACCACTTGACACTTGGCCTATGACTAATGTACTATGCTGACATCATCAGCGGCAACATGATTCTTAGACGCCACTTCTACTTCAACCAATGGCAAAGTGCCACATGTCACCCTTCGACCAATAGAAAAACGTCAAATCGTAATTTCTAATTAAATTTTGAAAAATCATTGAAAATAGCTCGAAACTCTAAAAAAATTACCTGAAAAATACCACAAACTCGTGGAGACGTCTACTTTCCTAATATGAGATCAAAAATAAAATTTGACCAACTTCAAAATTGTTCACAAATATTTTGCAACTTAAAATAATGAATTTAAAATTCAAGTTCTCACACACTAGCACTAAAGAGGTACACCGCGTTAATGCCACATATGAATCCTTATCAAACCATGATGACATATACATGTTGGGCTATGAAGTACTTTACTCCACGTGGCGGAAGCGTGGAGGGTGACGTGGAATAATTCATAATTATTCATTTACGGAACTTTGAAATAGAATTGATCATATCAACTCGCTAGCTCCAATGATGCGGGTCGATCGATTAGGGCATGTAGATGTTGTCCCAACCTAATAATCTGTTTAAAATAATTTATTTAGGGTGTCAACCTTTTGATATCATATGTTAATGAAAATGCAAATGGTCTTATGGTGTAAAGATTGATCCTATGATTATGAGTCTCCCATCTATTAGTCTTCCACTAGTACCCACACGAGCGATCATCTGATTGGTGAAGAGAAGCGTTGGTCTTGTTAGAAGCTCTCATTCTTCTTTAATGTTTTAGGGTTCTTGTGTGCTGCTTTATGGCTCTCAAATGTTTTATTTACTAAAAATAAAATTCTCTTAAGTAGTGTTTAGGTCAAGAAAGCCAAACGAAGTAGGAACTCATAACCATAAGACTTTCTTAAGTCGAAAGGGTTTTTGACGGCATAAGCAACTTTAAAAGTCATATGCTACTAGATGTTGCAAGCCCTAGGTATGATTAGGTTGTATGCGTAGTTAGTTAATTCTCGAATAGTACCCGTACGTACGTATTTTTTTAAAATACTTCCGAATTTTGTACTTTTGAAAAGATCCGTTAAAATATACATACATATATTAAACACATTTTATTATGTATTTTTACGTTTTTTACTCATGTACGTAATTGAACAAAGATGAATATAAATTGATATTTAAATACTTAAAAATAAATAATTAAATAATTATATAGTACTATTAAATGAAATTATCCGAATAATACACGTATGTATTTTTTCTGTTTAATACCCGTCTTGTATTTTACTATGGTTGTATGATACATGTCCATGGGTCTTCCTTGAAGGCCTTTGTGTCTCATTTAAGTGTTCTCCCAATTGGTTATTTGTTTCTTTTGGATTCGAGTTTTCCTAGTTTATTTGGAGTCGTCTTCCATGCTCCATGTAGTGATGCTCTGAGATTTTAGGCCCTACACACGTGACTTTCACGTGTCTTCTGTTTAAAACAAAAACAATATGGGAAAGGCTTAGCCTGTTCCCGGTTTATGTTTTCACTTACAGGTTTTTGAAATATAGTTGTATATTCTCTCGCACGCACGTTCTCCCTTTCTTTTATTTATTTCTATCTCTCTCTGACTCTTCACGCTTTCTTTATCTCTCTCTCTCTCTCTCCTGGCTCTTCACTTTAATCAATTAAACCCGCAGCTCACTGTCTTCGACTCTTCTCTCATCTTCTCCACTGGGTTTTCTGGTTTGGTCTTTGGTGTTCATTTGCAGTACGTCTTACTCTTCATGTTCCTCCACCTAGTTCCACCGTACGCGAGCTGACATCTATATGAGATCCTAATATAAATCATTAAGTAAAGTGATTAAATATTTAATTGATTCTTTAATTAATGAGCCCATACTGTTAGCCTCGTCGACAGTATTGAAAATAAACTTGCCTGTTCCATGAAAATAAACTTGACCGAGTCCTTAAAGGCTAGTGGCGCGGCGGCGGCGTAAGGCGCGGGGTACTGGGGTTGCTGGAGGTGAAAGGGCATCGGGAAGTAGGAGGACGAGGACGATGAAAGAGTATGGAAGAAGACGGTGGAGTTGCCATGGCCGATATCGGAGAAAAGCTAGAGCTTGAAGGGGAAGAAGAGATTGGGGAAGAATCGGGGATCATATTGCAAGCCCCGGCCGAGATTGGGGAAAATTTCCACCGAGAGAGACAAGGAAAAAAAAACAAGGTAAATCCTGGCTACAAGATCAGATTGGATGGCCAGGATTCACTTGTGAGGAAAAAAGAGCACAGGATCCGAGTCCAAAAATGAAAAGCTGGTTTGTTTTTTTCAATGGCCAGGAGTTGCAGAGAGAGAGAGAGGAGAAGAAGAAGACAAAGAGAAGAAAAAACTAATATAGGCACTAAATGAGTAAATGGCCAGCACTCAGCAATTATGCGCATTCAGCACAAGTTCTTAACAAAAACATAATATATTTTAAGAAGCAACCCTTCTTTTGGGGATTCGGACTATCAGAGAGTCTAAAGTATGGGGATCATTAATTTAACAAAAAATTAACACCAGTTAGAATCCTAACAGGTGGCAACTATCCAGAGAGGGAGGTAAGCAAAAATGTTTTCATCATGTTTTGTCATACTCGAGTAAATAAAACTGACATAATTTTTTTAAACGGTTTAGATATAATGGTAGGAGATCCAACGACAAATATTGCACCTTCCGAAAATTATTAAAATTACTTAATTTTAATTCTCTAAACTTTCAAAAAATAACTGAACTTCCACTTATTATAATTGTCTCATATGATCTCATAATTAAGCGTGTCATATGTTTATGAACTCGCAATGGTGTGCTCTACATCTCACGACTACATTAGTTTTCTTAAAAAATTAAAATATCAAAAAATAAATTTTGCGTAAACACTAATCAAAACTCATTGAGGAATTTTGGTCCAATTTATTTTCAAACCATCATAAAATCGTATTTCACTTATGAAATACGTCACTCATTCCATAATGATATCAATATTAATTACCCCTTTATTTTTTAATTACATTTTACTAAGAGCAGCTGAACCGTTAAGAGCTGTTGAGTTCAAACTTTTTATGTGGGTATATGGAGCTATGCCATAGGAATGTGTGGGCGCAAATAACTCGCAAATCGGAGTTGTGATGGAACTATTACAAGTGTTTTAATGAATATGGTATTTTCGTAAACGTCCGTAAATATGAGTTGACCACCTTGACCTAGGCCAAAACGACGACGAATCGGACTAATTTTTCCACACTTTAAATATTATTGCGTGAAAAATACAACGGTAATGTCAAATCTATATATCATTTTTCATTTTCGGTTATTCATTTTGTACAAAATGTCTATATACCTACAAGTGCAGTATAACTTGTTTGTTGGTTATATAAAAAAATATACCTTTGAAAGGCAACTAGGTGTTGGAAAAATAAATTGGCGAATCCAACCATTGAATGTGATCGTTGTGAGGCAAAATACTTATGCTAAAAAAATTAGCCACTTTCGTTCTCTTTTCAACCTCGATCCACGTGGTCAACCACAGTAACTCAAATACATCTCGCACTAAAATGCTCGTAATCATATCCTAACTCATTTTGGCAAGCCATTTACGCTCACACTCTTGTGGGATTGAGCTATGTCTACTTATATTAAAAAAAAAATTGAATGGTTTGGGGTTTGGGGTTTGGGGTTTGGGGTTTGGGGTTTGGGGTTTGGGGTTTAGGGTTTAGGGTTTAGGGTTTATGGTTTAGAGTTTGGAATTTGGGGTTTAGGGTTTAGGGTTTAGGGTTTGGGGTTTGGGGTTTGGGGATTGGGGTTTATGGTTTAGCGTTTGGAATTTGGGGTTTGGGGTTTGGGAAATGATGAATTTAATTATTTTAGGATTATTAATTGTTTGATATTGGGTTTAGGAATTAGGGATGAGAGCGCACCCTATCCAATGGTCCAAAATATGGGAGTTTCAATGCATTGCATTGTATAATTCTCGACTTCTCGTTCTCCAATGCTAAGCACAAATCCACCTGGTGTGAATTAATCACACCGGACAAGTGTCAAACCCTCTTCTTTTTCCTATATTAAAATAAGGGGAGTCAAATGTTAAAAAGCATAATTGAAAACCACACCCCTCTATTTATTTTAAGTTTTCCCCGACCCATTTTCCAAAAAAAAAAACAAAAGTTTTCCCTGGTCCCCATCCATAATTTTTCCCCCTCACCTTGTTCTCTCTCACTCTTACTGTCCCTTTCTCTCTGTCTTCTTCCTTTCTACCTCCAGAACCCATCATCACCACCTCTGTATGCGCGTCAATTAACGGCGCTGCAACCGCGATTGCCATGGAGAAAGCGAAGAGTAGCGTCCACAAGCTTCTACAGATTCCATTTTGCGGGTATATAGGATAAATCGGAAACGGAGCACCGACGAAATGGACACGTCCGATTTTGATCTCCGTAGAACCAACAGCAGGTCAGCAGCACTCGAACTCAAGCACTAAGACCAAGGCTCGACGAGAGGCCAAGTCACCGCACCAAAAGAACGCCGGAACAGGGATTGGGATTCAGGCGAGGAAACAAGAGTCCCCACCCACCCTTCACGCCAACCCGCACCAAGCCAAGCAATCCAAAACGAACCCAAGCCGCCTCTGACAACCACCCGAGCCTCTCACCATCATCGGAGAACCATGCGGACACCGTCCAAAGACAGCGCCGCCCCTATAAGAAACCTAGGTTTCTATTACGGTAGAGACGCGCGTGAGGCGCGTTTTACTAACCTGCCATTTTATATAGTAGTAAAATGTTTTTTTAAAGCATAAATAAAAGCAACTACGGAAAGAATTGAAAAAGAAATAGCAGGTCAGCCGGTTGGTCATTCATGGCCTTCAGATAGATCAAATGGTCAGCAAGAATGCTGACTAGGCGAAGCATGGATAGGTAGAGCATGTAAGAATTTTCTAGTTTATTTAGCCAAAAAGGTTAATTATTTCTTGGAAGTCCAAACCAATTTAAAGGAACCCTTTTTTTAATATAAGAATTTATATTATATTCCTCACCAATTAGTCCGTTGACTATTACTCTTTTGTGTGTGATGTCATAGGTCCAAACTAAGTTCGGTAGTAGATAATATGATTAGCCGGTTTATTCTTGTTTTATGTATTTAGAACCACATTGTAATTTAACCTTCAGAAACTATCCAAAAAACCAAGTAGGAACATCCAGCAAAGGCTCTTGCCTACCCGTATTAATTAGAATATGTTTTAATTAATCCAACACATAATTCGAACCTTTTGTTTGCTTACTATGTAATTCAATACATCCACAAATTCCGATCATAGTTAGAGCATGAAAATTTTGACAAATCTGAAGTAATAATGTCAATATGATAGCCTGATGTCTCTCTAACAATATCTAATGCCACTTCTAAAGTTCTAATTGATTTGGCTAAAGACGTCTAGAGATAAATTGTTGAGAGGCTCTGGAAATATACTCCTTCACGATTACCTAAAAGATGATAGATCTCTTATTGTACATTTATGTGTCTCCGTACGTATATTGGTGATCCCAATCCACACGCTATATGGTAAAACGCCTATGTGAGTTTCGAGTTACGATTAAAGATTGCACATATATGTATGACACAACCGATGATGCTTCAGGTCAAAAACTATTTATATCCATAACTTAGGAATCTAGTAGAATTGACAAGTGGTAAGCTTTCATTCATACTTTGACATGGTTGGTCAACGTACGGAACTCTTCAAAACAAGCACCCGCACATCCATCTGGTGTCCCAACACGTTTAGTTCAAAATTTATTACTAGATGCGAGGTGAGCTAACCTTTGCAGATGATCAATAGCCTAACTTATCATCGATCATATGGCTAGGAACTATGTTTATGAACTTAAAGAAAGTAGGTACGTGTCTCTGGATGGTAACTTATTTATGATCTCGTCCCTACGACTTAAGGTACTCTTAGGACTTATCCAATGAACTTGTCTAAGATCTCTATTAGGTTGAGCTTTCGACCGATAGATGTTTCAACTTCTTGATGGAAAAGCTATTTGGTGGCGTTGGGGTTTTGATTTTGGGTCTTTATGATGATGATGATGATGACTGGTCTCTTGTTTAAGTATTAGTGATTGTCGTTTTGGAGAAGAGGTTGTCGATGATTTTGTATATTCTCGATGGTGTTGTTTGACGACTACGGTTTATCGATAGGTATTGTGGCAGTGGCAAGTGGTGTGATAGGGTTTTGTTGGCAGTATTTGATTGATTTAGACTTTTGGATTTGATTGGGTTGAATATTAATCTAGTTGGACCTGCAGTTGTGGAATGTGGAGGCGTTTTGCTTACTTGGGTCAGGCTCTTTCATCCTATTTCTTTTGCCCTAATTGAGCAATATATGAAGAACCGGTTGGTGGAGATTTGGCACAAAGCATCACCACCTATGCTTTGGCTGCGAGACCAAGATCAAGACCGCGAGCAGCTATTTTCTTCAACTTTTTTATAGTGTGTTGCAGAAAGATCAAGGTCCTCAGTACACATTTATTTTATTTATTATTGGTTTTAGGGTTTCACTTTCTGTCATCATAATCATTGTGCTATTATCAGTTTCATAGGTAACATTGTTTAGGTAGCAGTTCTTTGTGTAATTTGTGTAATTTTACTTTCATGATTGAAATAAATGGTCGCTTCAACTAAAATAAATAAATAAAAAATAGGAAGATCGAAGAAAAAAAATATATAGAGTCCCTACGAAATTTAAAAACTGAAATTAAACTCTTTCTTAGGGAAGGGATTATTAAAGCAACATCATTCAATTGCGAAGCAAATTTGAATTTAACAGAAGCCTAATGGTCTATGAATTCGACAGTAGCTATGACTCAATTCCCTACGAAAACTATAATTTCGTCTTTGACTGGTTTCCTTTAGCTTAACTTGCAAAAATTAGAAAAATGAACTGGTGAGTTCATGTCGATCCACACAGAATTTGAGGGAATAGAGACGAAGCTGGACTAAACAATCGTGAAAATTGAAAGCTTTACCCCTTTTAGTTGTTGTTTGGTTCTTCGCGAGTCTTGTGTAAACAATATTTAATGTGTATGACCGCTTCTCGAATCATTTAACATTTATATATTGAAGACATAGATTTGAGCCCAATAAAGGCTCAGAGATGATTAAAGCTAACAAATTAAAGCTTCTAAAGAGACTGCCTAACATGGACTGCAAAGGAGGTCCTGGACCAAATGCATGGGACTCCTAGGCTCCCTCCATTCTCATTGTTACACAACGTAAATAACATTCAAAGTTTTCTTGTTTGTTTAGTTTAGTCATTTATTTTCTGCAAATTTTGTTTGAGAAATTCTATTGGCACCTCCAAATTTGCTCACTAGACCTCTCATACTCTCTACACCTCCTTTTTGCTTTTAAATAAAACAATTTTCTCACTAGACCTCTCTTTGAATTTCTAAAATAACCTTAGTTCTATAAATTATGCAAAAAACTTTCATCTTTAAAATAAAAAACTTAGTTATTTCAATGATATAATTACTCTATAAATTTTAATTAAATGTTCATTCCTAATCAGACAACATAAATCTCTTATCCAATAAAAAATATCAAACACAAGGTATTGGGTTTCAAAAATTAATTTCTAATCAACAAGAAAATATTTTAGCATGAACTATTCTTTGTTTTTTTTAACTATTCTTTTCTCTTTTAGCTGTGCAATAAAAAAAAGTAATCATTTATTCTTACTGTTTATTTTTTTCCTTTATTTTTTTGTACCTCATGATTAAATATTTTATATATTTTTTTAATTGCTAGTTTTTTTTTCTGCAAATATAATAGATAAACTTAGATTTAAATCATAATAGATTTTTTTTGTTCTCTATCACCAATATGCGTTCAACAAATGATACAAATTTTTATGTCACATGATCTATCAATTTTGTTTACTCAATTTACCCGGCCCAAACCTTCTTCACAAACAACTTCTCGATAAAATCATTATTTGGTTTGTTTCTACATTTAATTCTTCATAATTGCATTGTGTGTTACTTAATCGATTTGTGTCTGTGCATTTATTTGGAATTAAGTTGAGTTTTCGAATTGCAAATTGAACTAATATCTTCATGGAAACGACAACCTTTTTTCTTCCACATATTATAGTATACAACATTGAACATCCACCTTGTATACTATCATTCTCCACTAATTAATAACAGGAATTCTTTCTTTTTGGGTCACTCCTTCAAAAAACTCCAAATATTCATTCCCATCTAAGAATCTATCTCAGATTGATTGAACTACTTTATCTTTATCTTTAACTGTATCTTTCTCTTTCTCTCCATTATGGCCCAGATCGCTAGCTACCATGGCCAATGCCCCTAATGATAATAATAATTCATGGTAACTAGTCAACTAATTAGGGTTAAAAAAATGGGAATATTAGGCAAGTCAAGAAATCCTTATATTTAATTACGCATGGTTCGTTCACCTTCTCATTATCTTTATCCATGGGATGGTACGTGCAGTGCATCTGAGCATCGCCCTTGTCTTCTTGCTTGAATAAGATTATGAGCTCCATAATCGTGTCCGCACGTGACTTACCCACCTCATGCACAATTTACCTCATGCACAATTTCTCACCTATAAGTCTATAACTAAAGTCTATAACTAAAGAAGCCTACACCATACCCTGTGTGTACCTCCATCCCATACTGAGAAACAATTTCTTTCAGAGTTCAGACACAATAACAATGGCGGCAGACACCATAGTAGTCCTCTATGCAGCTCCAGGAATGGGGCACATGATCTCCATGGTGGAGTTGGGTAAGCTCATTCTCAAGCACTACTCCCATAAATTCTCCGTCACCATTCTCTACACCACCGGAAGCGCCGCCGACACCCCGAGCATCCCCTCCTACATCCACCGCATCACCCAATCCCATCCTTCCATTTCCTTCCGCCGCTTCCCTCCCGTCGCCGCCGCCGCAGCTGATCCTGACCGACCCCTCAGCTTTGCCGCCGCCATGTTCCATTTCATCCGTAAGAACGACCCCAACGTCCGCCGTGTGCTCCAAGAAATCTCCCAAACGTTTCGAATCCGCGCCTTCATCATCGACCTGTTCTGCACCTCCGCGCTGCCCATTGCCAAGGAGCTCAGCATCCCCACGTTCTATTTCTACACTTCCGGCGCCGCCGCTCTCGGGGCTTTCATGTATTTTCCTACGATCCATGCTCGAGTGAGCGAGAGTTTCAAGGATATGGGCGACGCTGTTCTTGAATTTCCAGGTTTGGGAGCTCCTTTGAGGGCTGTACACATGCCTGAGCCAATGCTAGACCGAAACGACCCGGCGTATTTGCATTTTGTCTACTGCTGCTCTCAGCTTCCTCGATCAGATGGAATCATTGCCAATACTTTCGAAGAGCTGGAGCCTCCTGCTGCGCTTAAGGCCATTTCTGAAGGTCTCTGTGCTCCTGATGCTCCCACTCCTCCTGTCTACTATATCGGACCGTTGATTGATGAAGAAAAGGCCTCAGGCTCTGAGCATTCCGAGGAGGAATGTCTGCTATGGCTAGATAAGCAGCCGAGTCGGAGCGTGGTGTATCTCTGTTTTGGAAGCAGGGGATCAGTTTCGGAGGCCCAATTGAGAGAAATTGCAAAGGGGTTGGAGAGGAGTGGCCAGAGGTTTCTGTGGGTGGTGAAAAAGCCGCCCATAGACGAGAAATCCAAGCGGAGTCATAGCGTGGATGATTTCGATTTGGATGCTCTGTTGCCTCAAGGCTTTTTACAGAGGACCAAAGACAGGGGCATGGTAGTGAAGTCGTGGGCCCCGCAGGTGCCGGTGCTGAAGAAGGAGTCGGTGGGCGGGTTCGTGACTCACTGTGGGTGGAACTCGGTGCTAGAATCGGTGATAGCCGGGGTGCCAATGGTTGCGTGGCCGCTCTATGCGGAGCAGCATCTGAACAGGAGTGTTCTGGTGAAGGACATGGGAATGGCGATTGATGTGGAGCAGAGAGAGGAAGATGGGTTCGTGAGCGGGGATGAGGTGGAGAGAAGAGTTAGGGAGTTGATGGAGTCGGAAAATGGAAGAGAGCTCAGAGAGAGGAGCTTGAAAATTGGGGAGATTGCTTTGGGTGCTTTGGGAGAGCTTGGTTCCTCCAGAAGAGCTCTGGTTAACTTTGTTAATGTCATTGGATGAGATTTTTAATTTGTGCAAGTGTGACAAGAATTTACATGAAAAGTAGGCATTTCTTCCTTTCTCTTTAGTTTGTGTATAGGAATGCTTATGTAAATTTTTGAACAAATATTTTGTAGTGAATAATCAAATTCTATGTTAAATCCATATATAGAGGTCCTAGTGGTGGAACTCGTTTATTATTTCTTGCTTTTAATCTTTAAGGGAGAAATATGCAAGTTTTTTATACTGATAGATTTCTACAAATGATTGGGTGAAGCTAGGATTGGTTGTTGTACCAAAACTAGAGCTGGTCCTGTACTGAGAGATATATAGTAACAGTGACTGGATTCATGGTGTCTTTGTGAATCTTAGAGTTAGTACAAGTAGCACTCTGGGGTTTGAGTCTATTTCAGATGAAGAAAGACTGTGAAACCATAGAAGATTGCTGGGCAAAGTTTAGTCGGAGTTAGGGAATTGAACGAGAAATTCAGTGGCTGTGAATCTGTGATGGTGCCGATAATGGGTATCGGAATTATTGGAAAACTCGAAAGGTCCGGTTGGAGAATATAGAGCATGAAATTGGTGTTGAAATTGTACCTAACCTATTAACGATCAAAGAGATACATCATGTGAGCTATGAGGTCTCCTTTTGTTAAGAGCAAAATTAACACAGCCGTTGCTGTTTGCACTGGTATATATACCCTTGGACTGTCACCATCTAAGTCCAACGCTTAGGTCTCCAGTATTAGTTTCCATGAACGAGACAATAACGACTTTCAAACACTAGAGATCGAACCTCACCTACAATTCAAACTCTAAAAAAATGAGGACTTCTTGGCATTACTTAACAAAAAGCATCTATTTCCTCTGCCATTTATTTCAATGTACTTCGTGTACGTTTTCAACTACAAGCTACTACATGTCAAGGTTTGATGGTATAAGTTGGCCACCAAACCCTAATCCTAGACTTTGAGGCTCAACCTAGAACCTAAACAAGGAAAACAAACGTTTTCAGAGAGATAGTGATTAATTGATGGTTTCTTTGAGAGACTTGGATAGTCTACGTAGGGCCCTGAACAAATGCTAGCAAAATTTACTCGGGCTCAACCAACAGTAAAAACACAGCTGCATATATATATATATATATATATATTAGGAAAATTTATCTTCACCCTACCCATCCTTATATGTTTGTGAGATTCGAACATGCGATCTCTAAAGTGTCGGTTTTACAAATAACTAACAAGCCACAGCTAACCAGCACCAATCAAATGCTTATAAACACAACGACATAGCTTAGTCAGATAATCCATTAGTTTGCTGCGTAATTGTAAGAACACATCTTGGCATTGTGTTTGGTGAAAATATTAGCTCCTGCACTTCATATAGCCATTTCAAAGGGTGAAATTCAGTGGGGGTGATGACGCCGATGATGGTTTACCGAGATTATGATGGCAAAACTCGAAAAGTCCTCTCGAGCAAATAAGGCATAATGGGTCTTGACGTGTACCTAATCCTAATCAATGAAACTTTTCAGTACCTCATAAGAGGAGCCGAGGAGGAGGAGGACTTCAACTCCCAACTCAGTCCATTTCTTTTAGGAGCAATACTAGCTTTCATCGACCATCATAGGAAAAGCTTCATACCAAAACAATAAACTTGTTACAGTCGATTCAAAACAGAAGAGTCCGGCCTTCTAACATTTAAGTCCCTGTTTTTCATTTGTTTCCACAACTCTCCAACTATAAGAACAACTCCAACAACTTCATAAATTACTTCATGCAATTAGGAAAACATATTTTTAAAATTTTTAATGTGATTCTCTCTCTTTAAATTATATTCATTTGCATCATAAATTATTTGATTACATTTTGGGCCACTTCCTATAAAGCCCATTTCTAATAAGATTGTTCCTCTTAAGCCCTTTCTTTTTTTTTTCATTTCTTTTTAAACTCTTTATTCCTTATATGTAAATTTTACTTACCTAAATTACCATTTTCCCTTATGGAACATGTTTACTCACTTAAACACTGGGCCCGCCACGTCACACGTGTATCACATGTGTATCACAGTATCACCAAAACACATTTTTACTCCATTTTTTTCAAAAATCACCATCGGGATCTCGGGCCCACCATGCCTAACTGTATCACATATGTATCACAGTATCACCAAAACACGTTTTTACTCCATTTTTCCAAAAATCACCATCGGGATTTCGGGCCCGCTACGTCAAACTGTATCACACATGTATCACACGTGTATCACATATGTATCACAGTATCACCAAAACACATTTTTACTCTATTTTTTTCAAAAATCACCATCGGGATCCCGGGCCCGCCACGTCAAACTGTATCACATGTGTATCACAATATCACCAAAACACAGTTTTACTCCATTTTTTTCAAAAATCACCATCGGAATCCCGGGCCCGCTACATCAAACTGTATCACATGTGTATCATAGTATCACCAAAACACATTTTTACTCCATTTTTTTCAAAAATCAACATCGAGATCCCGGGCCCGCAACGTCAAACTGTATCACATGTGTATCACAGTATCACCAAAACATATTTTTACTCCATTTTTTCCAAAAATCACCATCGACATCCCGGGCCCGCAACGTCAAACTGTATCACAGTATCACCAAAACACATTTTTACTCCATTTTTTTCAAAAATCACCATCGGTATCCCGGGCCCGTCACGTCAAACTGTATCACATGTGTATCACCAAAACACATTTTTACTCTATTTTTCCAAAAATCACCATCGGGATCCCGGGCCCGCCACGTCATACTGTATCATATGTGTATCACAGTATCACCAAAACATATTTTACTCCATTTTTTCCAAAAATCATTATCGGGATTCCGGACCCGCCATGTCAAACTGTATCACATGTGTATCACAATTGTATCACATGTCTATCATAACTGTATCACATGTGTATCACAACTGTATCTCATGTGTATCACAACTTTATCACACGTGTATCACATGTGTATCACTATATCACAAGGTGTATGAGGGTCCGCCACATAATACTGTATCACAAATGTATCACATGTGTATCACAAATGTATCACATGTGTATCACAAATTCTAATGGTAAACTGATCATTTCATTTGGGAGGTCACATGTGTATCACAACTGTATCACATGTGTATCACAACTGTATCACATGTGTATCACATGTGTATCACAACTGTATCACATGTATATCACAACTGTATCACACGTGTATCACATGTGTATCACTGTATCACAAGGTGTATGAGGGGCCGCCACATAATACTGTAACACAAGTGTATCACATGTGTATCACAAATTCTAATGGTAAACTGATCATTTCATTTGGGTGGTCACATGTGTATCAGAAACTGTATCACATGTGTATTACAACTGTATCACATTTGTATCACAACTGTATCATGTGTGTATCACAACTGTATCACAACTGTATCGCATGTGTATCACAACTATAGCCCAACTGTATCACATGTGTATTAGAACTGTATCACAATGTGTATCACAACTGTATCACATGTGTATCACAACTGTATCACATGTGTACCACAACTGTATCACACGTGTATCACCTATGTATCACTGTATTACAAGGTGTATGAGGGTCCGCCACATAATACTACACAAGTGCATCACATGTGCATCACAAATTCTAATGGTAAATTGATCATTTCATTTGGGAGGTCACATGTGTAGCACAACTGTATCACATGTGTAGCACAACTGTATCACAACTGTATCACATGTGTATCACAACTATAGCCCAACTGTATCACATGTGTATCACAACTGTGTCACAAGTGTGTCATAATGTGTATCACAACTGTATCACATGTGTATCACATGGGTATCACAAGGTGTATCACATGTGTATCGCTAAAGAAATAAGAGAAACTCATCTTAAACTTAAACAAGGCATCGACTAAAGATACCCAACAAATCTAGTCAAGCTTGAAGTAAGGTGAGACAAGAGTGCCATGAAAGCACAATAGCAGCAAACTCGGAACAGCCTTGAATGATGGAATAAAGAAGGCAAATTTTTAGACAATTAACTTCTTCCATTTTGACGATACCAGAACAATTCAACAGAAATAATTTTGCCACAATCACCAAAATGCATATATATGAAGCCCATAATCAAACTTGTTAGTTCATATTATGCATCCACCATAACCTACATTTGAAATCAAAACTAAACATATAAAGGATAATCTGAGACCAACAATTTAACTATTTGATTCAATATCCATGCCATCCATGGACGTGCTCATCTTGAAATCAACCACAGCCTTGTCAAAAGTGTTGCTCACATGCTAGCACATCACTATGAGATTCTGGCATGCATCTTTGAACACATCTTTTGCTGGAGCCTCTGTAGTCTGGATTCTTATATTAACTCGATTATCTGATGGATGAGGAATGTTGTACCCACAGAATTTCGTCCTTGGATCTGATTCAAAGTAAATCTGATAGTATTTGCAAATGTATGATCCTCATCAATCAAAGAGAATGTGGATTGGCTGAGATCAGAGAAGGACCCAAGTTCCATTTCTTTACAAAACCTTGCTGAGTCGTGGATTCGTGAGAGGCAATGGAACAATGCAATTCAATGCAATTACGTTCATTCATGCAATTATGAATAAACAATGAGTAAACAATGCAATTATGCTCATTCATGCAATTCAATGTAAACAATGAGTAAACAATACAATTATGTTCATTCATGCAAACAATGAGTAAACAATGCAATTATGGTCATTCATGCAAATCAACAAACAGCGTCTGGGCATTCAAAAATTTATGGAGATAATCATCAATCAAAGTTTTACTATCATTTAATTGAACTTACTTCTTACCAAAGTTTCATTTAACATCAAATCATTGAAGAACTACCCGGATTCATAAACTAAAACCCCTCATTTCTACTAGTCATCACTCACAATGTTCGTCAGCAATGGCCATATGCTACCAAGCTCCCTTCAAAATCTTCACGTCGATCCCAACAACTAACCCAAAATCTTTAGATGCAACCTCTCCCTCCCCTCTAGACACTCCCTCCTCACCACCGAACCTGAACCGCTTTACACATCCGTCAAGGCCTTCACGGCCGACACGGTGGCCAATCTCGGCCCCGGTTTTGACTTTCTCAGATGCGCCGTTGACGAACTCGGCGACTTCGTCTCCCTCACAGTCAACCCCCAAGTCCTCTCAAGAGAAATCTCCATCTCCGAGATCTCCGGCGACAACAACTCGAAGAAGCTGAGCAAGAATCCTCTCTAGAATTGCGCCGGAATCGCCGCCATCGAGGTGATGAAGATGCTCGGCGTACGCTCCATCGGTATGATTGGAATTGGTGGCTTGGTGCGTACTGTTGGATGCTAGATGATAGAAAGAGGGTATAACAGTAAAAACATACAACAAATCTTTAAAAAAGGGCTTAAAAAGAAATCAGGCAAAAAAGGGGGTTTATTGGACTATGAAAGTTAATGTAGGGGCTTTTAATTCATTTCCTCTTACATTTTCATTTTTAAAAAATATGAAAACTTATGGAGATGTACCCCTAGCTGCCAACTCAACAACTAGGAAACCTCAACTTCAATTCAAATTTTCAAGAATTAAAGAATTATTGGCACCTATATATTAACTATACCATTTATTTAATGTACTTCGTGTTTCAAACCCACAAGCTATGTTTTAAGGCTCACCATAGAAGCCTAAACCAGGAAAAAGTCAACCTACTTAGCGTAGGTAAGCCAATATTTACATCCTGAAAACTAAATCTGTCCATCCTTGCTATCTTATAGTTTATAGATCCTTAGTAATCTACCCTATCTTACTCTTCTATTACCACCTTCCTCATTTCTTTGATATTTTCATTTTGTTCTTACAAGACCTCCATCTTATCGGGGAGAAAAGCAGGGAACATGAAAAAGTAGCTCCAAACTGAGCCATTTAATATAATGTCAAGTAGAAGATGAAAGGCTTTGGTTAAGAAAAAAAGCCCTACTATAGGAAAACTTGTTCAAGCTTTGCCCTTTTGTCATGGGAAGTACAGAGATGTACTAAAAACTGCCCATCTCCCATCAACTCTAGGAATCATTGACTGCATTGGTAGCTACCAGCTATGGAATATCTCATTGCCTTCCTCTCTGCTATATTGTCTAAAGTTGTTCTTACACTGGCAAATTTGGCAAGCAAGGAATGACCATCTGTTTTGCAAGCGAGAAGGATGCCAAATTTCTGTGCAAAATACTAGTGAGGCTCTATACCTCAAAATCAACAAATGTATGTTTTCAGAAAAATCCATGACTAAATAAAACAAAATAATCTAAAGCCAGCATGGCTAAATTAACTATGCACTAGAGAACCTTCAAATGGCACAAAAGCTCCGAAACTTATTCCATACACGGTCCGTGCAAAAGCACGGACCATCTCAGCCGTCCAATAGGGGCCTAACTTTTTCTTTCATCAAGGCCGTCATTTAGTGGTAACGGACGTTTAGCACGTCGACAAGTGAATCGAAAAAAAAATTGCCAGCGAAGAAGGTAAATGCGTAGATGGGTTAATATTGAAGTGCTTGATTTCCATGGTTTCTCGATCGAGGATTGAGGGGATCGATTTGTCCTGGGGCTGGGTGCTAGCCGGAAAATTCATCTCATAACGACATGAACACGGAGCAGGGGTGATTGGAAACTGACCCGACCATCTCCCGATGTCTGTAGCTCCGATCGGATTCTTCGATTAATGCGAGGGATGCAACGGGATCAGTTGATTGTGAGGAAACTGTGGTATTTCGATGGAAGAGGTCGAAGAATGATTAAAATGGCATCTGGGTTTCCAGCGAACAAAGGTGGAAGGAGAAGAGAAGAATGTTGGGCTGGGCTTTTGCCATTAAAAAAAAACTTGAAATAATAATTAAATATAAACCTTGTACAATAAACCAACAAAGAGCTGAATTGGTCTAGTGGAAAAGCAACTTGAATATGTCTTTGATTGCAAGAGTTCGAATCTTCTCAACAGCAGGCCAGATTTTTTTTTAAATTAGGTTTATATTTTAGTTAACAGTAATAAGATATTAGATTTTTTTTTTGAAGGAGGAAGATATTACATATGTTATTTGAATATAATTCACATGGAATGTTTGTCGTTATGAAAAAAATTCTAATTATGCAGACTGTACTCATCCAGTCATCTTCAAACTCAAATTCATAAAGAGTGATAATCTCTTAATCCATAATTAATATTAGCATATCAGTCAGATTCCTACTTTGGCCAATTTTGTGATTTTCTATTAGTACTAATTGCTTGATTTTAATGCTAATTTTAATCAAATTATAACTGGAACATATAGTTTTAAGCAAAAAAATAATTTTGCCCTTTGGCCAAAATTAGTCCACCTCATTTTTCGATCATGGTTCCGCCCACAAATCCACAATTGCACCCCCTAATATTTTGTTATGGATCCGCCACTGGCGGTGGCGCCGACATTATTATTTTTTAATTAAGCTGACTATCTATTTTCTATAACAATAATTGAACAATTAACAATGTTGAACGGTTGGTTCAGTGGCCAAAACAAAAGATGGTTTTGTTTGGGCTATGTGGGTTCGAACCACATAGAGGGGTTTTTGTTTTTTTACATATTAATTCTTTTTATTGCTGGTCTTTTTTGGTTTTGTTTTAAAAATCTCAATACCTAAATAAAATTTGGTGGTCTAATTTTTAAATAAAGTAAAGTACATTGGTTACATTTAATTGAACAATAAAAAGACATGCATAGTGTCGTTTTTTTTAAATATTGATGGACATTCTATTTAATTTTTAATTATATGTGCACGTTCATATCATTTCCTCTAATTTAACATAAACATTAAAAGAAGATCGAAATGGCTCGCCAACACGAGTTGTCACATAGTGGTTACGAGCATTTTTGTGTTGAGGGAGATATTTAAGTTACTGCAGAAATTTTTTTGTAATAGAATGATGAAAAGTCTCGATCCTCATGAATCGAGGTGGTTACCAAGATTTAGAATGATTTACATCTCAGTAGAATGTCCAAGATTACTTAAATAGAATGATAAAGATTCTTGGTGCATGGGTTACCAAGAGTACGCATTTAATTCCGATTAAATCTAAATCATTCTCTTGATTAAGGTTATTGTCTCCCTATATATTAAAAAAAGAATATTAGTCTACACCCCACCCCTTAGGTTATTGTCTCCCTATCATTCTCTTAATTGTTAAATGACCATTGATGTTTTTACCCTTTTCCATTAATTTAATATTCTCCCAAGGGCAGCGGAATCACGATGATTTGCTCATTCCAAATTTTTTACATGGTTAGAAAGAGCTCAGTCCCACGAGAGTGTGGGCGTGAACTGTGCCCTAGCAGGATTTGTGACGGAGTGGTTACGAGCATTTTAGTGGTAGGGGTATTACGGTCACTATAGTAAACCATGCGGATCGAGGTCTAAACGAGGACAAAATCAGCTAAAATTTTAACCATAGGCCTAAAATATTACAATAATAGCATCTAACGGTCTGTTTGACCAGTTTCTTTTTCTTTGACCTTGTAAGTTTTCAAAGGTATACTTTTAGTTATAACTAATAAACTAGTTATACCACACTAGTAGGCACATCTAGATTTCGTGCAATCCAATAAATAAAAAATAAAAAATGGTGGATTCAACCTTGCCAATGTATTTACCGAGTAGTAATATGCTCAGTGTGAAAAAATTGGTCTCGTTCGTTGTGGTTTCGGCCGCGGTCAAGTCGGTCAACCGTTATTTAACGACATTTACAAAAATATCCCTTTCACTAAAACGGCCATAACCTAATTATCACATGGCCAGTTTGCACGTGTTTCGCGTCTACACTCTCGCATGGCCAAGCTCTATTTAATGGGATTAAAAAAATAAACCCGGCACCTTGTCTCGATTCCGTTGCCCTTTGAGAAATCTAATTAATATATGTAGGGGTAAAAATGTCCAACTGACCATTATAACTTTTCAAAAATAAATTTCAATGTCTAGGACAGAAGACGGTGGGTATTGGTATACACCCCACCCCTTAAACACCTGAAGGAATGATAAATACATTTCATTTAATTATTAAATGATAATGGACATTTTTACCCTTTCCTATAACTTAATATTTTCCTTAGGGCAACATAATTGCGATGATTTTCTCCCTTCAAAATTTTTATATGGTTAGACAGAGCTCGACCCCACGAGAGTGTGGGCGTGAAATGTGCCTCCGCAAGATTTGTGACATAGTGGTTACGAGCATTTTAGTGGTAGGGGTATTACGGTCACCAGGGTAAACTACGTGGATCGAGGTCAAAATGACAACGAAAAAATCTACTATTTTTACCATAGTTACAACGTATCGCAATAATCGCATCCAACGGTGGATTTGACTATTTTCTTTTTCCTCTATCTTGTAGGTTTTCAAATGTACACTTTTCATTATAACCAATGAACAAATTATACTACATTAGTAGGCACAATGAGATTATGTGCAATCTGAAAAATCAAAATTGAAAATGATAAAATTGACCGTTGGATTCGATTAATGCAATGTTTTATGATCATGAAAAAAATATTAGCCACTTTCAACCTTGTTTCGACCTCGATCAATGAAGTCAACCATAGTGATCCATATTATTTTTATTTCTCAAACTTCAGAAAATCATTAAAAATAGCTCTGTGTCTAAAATATTCTCCAAAAATTCAATGAACTCGTCGTGATGTGTACTTTATTACGATATTTCGCAAGATTTGTCGCGGAATGATTACGAGTGGCTTAACGGTAGGGGTATTACAATCACAACGGTTGACCACGTGGATCGAGGTCAAAATGACAACGAAAAAATCTAATATTTTTACCATAGTTACAACGTATCGCAATAATCGCATCCAACGGTGGATTTAACTATTTTCTTTTTCCTCTATCTTGTAGGTTTTCAAATGTACACTTTTCATTATAACCAATGAACAAATTATACTACATTAGTAGGCACAATGAGATTCTGTGCAATCTGAAAAATCAAAATTGAAAATGATAAAATTGACCGTTGGATTCGATTAATGCAATGTTTTATGATCATGAAAAAAATATTAGCCACTTTTGACCTTGTTTCGACCTCGATCAATGAAGTCAACCATAGTGATTCATATTATTTTTATTTCTCAAACTTCAGAAAATCATTAAAAATAGCTCTGTGTCTAAAAAATTCTCCAAAAATTTCAATGGACTCGTCGTGACGTGTACTTTATTATGATATTTCGCAAGATTTGTCACGGAATGATTACGAGTGGCTTAACGGTAGGGGTATTACAATCACTACGGTTGACCACGTGGATCGAGGTCAAAATGACAACGAAAAAATCTAATATTTTTACCATAGTTACAACGTATCGCAATAATCGCATCCAACGGTGGATTTAACTATTTTCTTTTTCCTCTATCTTGTAGGTTTTCAAATGTACACTTTTCATTATAACCAATGAACAAATTATACTACCTTAGTAGGCACAATGAGATTATGTGCAATCTGAAAAATCAAAATAAAAAATAATAAAATTGACCGTTGGATTCGATTAATGCAATGTTTTATGATCATGAAAAAAATGTTAGCCACTTTCGACCTCGATCAATGAAGTCAACCATAGTGACTCATATTTTTTTTATTTCTCAAACTTCAGAAAATCTTTAAAAATAGCTCTGTGTCTAAAAAATTCTCCAAAAATTTCAATGGACTCGTTGTGAAGTGTACTTTATTTCAACGTTAACCTTGTACTCAATCTATTTTTAACGATATGAGTTTGAATATTAACTCGAAAAACCTTTTCTTTCTCCGAGGGGTCAGCGGTTGACTTTTTATTCATTGAGTTTTTCTGATAACATCATTCACGAGAATTGTAGAGCGCGTCGATACGAGTTCGTGGACATGTGAAATGTTAGAATCGGAGATCGTACGAGAGAGTTTTGAATTTTGGAAAACTAAAGTGAAAATAAATTATTCAATATTATTACTTTTTGGGACGGCGCGATCTCGAACGTTGGATCGTTCAAGATATCATCTGGGCCGTTGATCGCTAATTAAGGGATTAACCCTTAATGTCTTCTCTCACTCTCACCGTACACACTCTCTCTCTCACCACGTACGGCCACCGTCCAACCTAACTGTTCCGGTTACCGCCCCCTGCTGAAGGAGCGGCAAACCCAGTCGGTCCAGCCTCGACCCTTAAGTTAAATCTTAAGGAGCGGCGAATCCAGTCGGTTATGGCCGTTTTAGTGAAAATGATATCTTTGGTTAGAAAAGTATACATTCGAAAACCTACAAGGTAGAGGAAAACGTCAATGGTCAAACGGACCGTTAGATGTGATTACTTCACTATTTTGGGCCTATGGTAAAAAATTTAGCCGATTTTGTCCTCGTTTAGACCTCGATCCGCGTAGTCAACCGTGGTAACCGTAATCCCCAAATTATTAAAGAGTATCGGAAATTTTTATAAGTTTTCTTTTAAGTTGTATGCCTAAAAAGTTTTATTCGAGGACTCAAGAATTAAGTATACGTCATGAAGAGTTCGTATGAATTTTCAGAGAATTTTTTGGACACCCGAGCTATTGTTTAAATGATTTTCTGAATTTACAGAAATAAAAAAAGTTATTTATGGTAAAAGAAATTTAAGGTGGTCCGATCGGGACCGTTGATCTCTACCACAACAAGATCTGGACCGTTAAATTAAACTCAATGGAGGATTAAATAGAAACCGAGTTTGACTCGGTCAGAGACACTGTCTTCCCCCTACCGCGACACCGCCAACCTCACCCCTCTCCTCCGGTCGATTCCCGGCGCCGCGCCTGTACCAGAAGCTTCACCTTAGCGAGGCGAACATGATGGTGGAATTGGCTCGTCAAATGGACGGCTGAACAGTGAGAATCGAAGGGAATATGCTCTGCAACTTCCGGCAAGTTCACGCTGATTTCCGGCGAATCCGGCAGCGGCTTGCTTCGAACCAGCTATGTAAGAGTATCTAATCTTCGAGATCTACAAGTTCTTATGCATGGAATTCACTATGGTTAATTTTTAGAAAAGTTGAGAACTTGGGATTTTAGGTGCTGTTTTGCCACCACGGGTTCACCGCGAACGGTGGCGATTCCGGCTGACTTATCAATGGACGAGAGGCCAAATAGCGAGGAGAAAAAGGTGCATACCGCTGCTGATGTGGATGGTTGTGGCAAAACAATGACAGGCATATCTGGGCAAAACGAGGAACGGAATGGACCAAAGGAGTCTGGTGGGCAGCCTTATCAGATGATACAAAGATTTCTACTGATCTTTCAGAGTCTCTAGGGCTGCATTTGCAAAGGAGGAGGAAGAAGAAAGAAGCAGGGCCACAACCTTAGCAGCAAACCGGTCATACGGCCGTACAATTTTGCCTTTTTTTGTTTGACTAACGGCACATATCAACTGACGAACGTTCACTTGCACGGAAGGTGCAGGGAATCCCTTCCCCAAAAGCTCAGCCTTCTGACACCATTGGCTAGCAGATCAGAGAAATTATTCAATGGTCCCGGACCACCACCTGGCATGCTGACATGGTGGTCCGAACCAATGAATGTCAAACACGTGTACAGCAGCTAAATGAGGAGAAACAAGCCAAACTGCTACAGTTCCCCCTTTCTCTTCTTTTCTCTCTCTCTCCCTCCGATTCTTTTTTCTTCTTCTCTGCCCAGTTCTCTCTTTCCTCTCTCTCTCTCTCTCTCTCTCTCTCTCTCTCTAATTCTTTAATTTTCTGCACCCATTTGCCCTTCTCTTGATTGTTATCACTCTCAATTTCTCTCCATCTATGGATCTACCTTCAATGAGTTCTGTTCCTGGGTTTTAGATAGAGATGAATTTGAGAATGAAAGTAGAACACCCATACCGGTTACGTGTTGAATCTCAAATTTCCATGGCATGTCCTCCAAACCCAAAATTAATTATAAATAATCTGTCCCAAAATGAATCAATGAACAAGGACCAAAAATACCCAATTTATGCTCACATTCTTACCCAAATTTGAGTCATCCATCTTGAGATTGTTTGATTATTTTCTGGGTTTTACTCATATGTTTGAATTTCAATTGATTTCATTGTTATACCAGAAAAAAAAAATCAATTGTCCAGTCGCCGCAGTCGCACAAGCTCTCTGAACCAAAAACCGCAGCTCCGCCTTGTCCCCACGTCTCCGCCGATGTTCAACCATGGTCGTCGTACATAGAAATTGAGATTGATAACAATCAAGAGAATGGCAAGTGGGTGCAGAAAATTAAAGAATGAGAGAGAGAGAGAAAGAAAAAGAAGAAGAAGAGAACTGGGCAGAGAAGAAGAAAAAAGAATCGGAGGCAGAGAGAAAAGAATAGAAAGGGGGAAGTGTAGCAGTTTGTCTTGTTTCTCCTCATTTAGCTGCTGTACACGTGCTTGGCATTTATTGGTTCGGACCACCATGTCAGCATGCCAGGTGGTGGTCCGGGACCATTGAATAATTTCTCAGCAGATCATGCATATGTTAAATCTAATTAACAAATTTACCACCCAAAATCTGCAGATCAAAGAAATTAATGTATTCCAAAATCCAAATTAACTTTTTGTTTTAAAATAAACCTCAACTAGAGGGAAATTTATCAAATAGTTTATAGTTTAGTGCATTCCAAATTAACTTCACATGCCATAGCTTTCATATATAGAAATTCCTCTATAATCAGAAACCAAAAAAGGCTTCTCTCACTTTGATTAATTCAGCTGATCAATAATCTTTTGAAAAGGAATTTAGCTGAATAATTAATCCAAACAAATTTCTCACTCTAGATATAGTAGCAATTGTAACGATTGTCAAAAAAAAAAAATCATATTACCGACACTTTGACGGTTAAGTTAGGAAACAGAAGAAGCTGCAAAACTCTCAAACTCGATCCAAACCATGACCAAGCACCATCACGATTTGGTTATATGTGTGTTCCAATATTACCACTTATGTAGATAATGCCCATTACTAGTATGGCGTAGGATAAGAAAAATTGAGTCAGATAGACATATTACTTAAACGCTTAAGCTTATAGACAACAATAGTGCAATCCATTTATACATATATTTTTTAACTTCTAAGCACAATTGGCTCAACATTCTACCGTAGTAGACATATGTCACAGAAAAATTGTATTAAATGTTAAATTTATTTAGCTCACCACTGTACTTCATGGGACCATTGCCTACTAGAGAGACCAGAATCAACTTAGGTTAAGAGATTGAAAATGCAAGGATTTGAACTTGGGATTTCCTGCTATGAATTGCTAGCCCAACACTTATCACTATTAGAAGGTGGACCAATAAAGAATCTTACTTATGAAATTTGGTGCATAGCAGTGGAAACCCAGCATATGTTCTTTAATTTTTATTCAAAACAATCATCAACCATATAAACTTGATGTCTGATGTCTCTCGATCACCTGAAATCCTCCTATTTTGTCATGACAACATAGACATCAAAAAAATATAATTATGCTAGCTAGACGGTAACTGAAATTAATATCTGAAAATTTTACAAAATCTTTTGTTTACAATGTAGCTTAAAATGCGAACAGAAACTCGTCAATCTAAATATATATTCAGATACGCGATAGTGAATTCTTCTGGTTTTCTTCCCACCAAAAAAAAAAAAGATATATGATACTGGACTTGGAAACAAGATAATGGGCAATATGATACTGTCGCACTATTTTTCAGCTACAACAATACTCTCGATCGGCTCAAGGTACCTCTCTGGTTATTCTTTAGCACCTACGCTGATGCTCTGAAAGTTCCTGCAACATTGTATATATTTCAGTATTGTAAGAACTTTCCTTCTTTCCTAAGTCATTAGCACGTACTATTTCTGACATCCTTATATTTAATTACGTGCAGTGCATCTCCCTCGTCGATCTCTTTGCTTGAATTGAAAAGATTATATATGAGATCCAGTATGAGCTCCATAATCATGGTAGACCGGCCTCACGTGACTTACCTACCTCATAACATTCTCCCCTATAACTAAAGAAGCTGACACCATACACCTACTCATGTGTACCTCCATCCATCCTGAGAAACAATTTCGATCTTTCAGAGTTCAGACACAATAACAATGGCAGACACCATAGTCCTCTATGCAGCTCCAGGAATGGGGCACGTGAACTCCATGGTGGAGTTAGGCAAGCTCATTCTCAAGCACTACTCCCATAAATTCTCCGTCACCATTCTCTACATCACCGGAAGCGCCGCCGACACCCCGAGCATCCCCTCCTACATCCACGGTTCCACCCAATCCCATCCCTCCATTTCCTTCTCCGCTTCCCTCGCGTTGCCGCCGCCGCAGCTGATCCTGACCGACCCCTCAGCTTTGCCGCCGTCATGTTCGATTTCATCCGTCAGAACGACCCCAACGTCCACCTTGCGCTCCAAGAAATCTCCCAAACGTTTCGAATCCGCGCCTTCATCATCGACCTGTTCTGCACCTCCGCGCTGCCCATTGCCAAGGAGCTCAGCATCCCCACGTTCTATTTCTACACTTCCGGCGCCGCGGCTCTCGGGGCTTTCATGTATTTTCCGACGATCCATGCTCGAGTGAGCTAGAGTTTCAAGGATATGGGCGACGCTGTTCTTGAATTTCCAGGATTGGGGGCTCCTTTGAGGGCTGTACACATGCCTGAGCCAATGCTAGACCGAAACGACCCGGCGTATTTGCATTTTGTCTACTGCTACTCTCAGCTTCCTCGATCAGATGGAATCATTGCCAATACTTTCGAAGACCTGGAGCCTCCTGCTGCGCTTAAGGCCATTTCTGAAGGTCTCTGTGCTCCTGATGCTCCCACTCCTCCTGTCTACTATATCGGACCGTTGATTGATGAAGAAAAGGCTTCAGGCTCTGAGCATTCCGAGGAGGAATGTCTGCTATGGCTAGATAAGCAGCCGAGTCGGAGCGTGGTGTATCTCTGTTTTGGAAGCAAGGGATCAGTTTCGGAGGCCCAATTGAGAGAAATTGCAAAGGGGTTGGAGAGGAGTGGCCAGAGGTTTCTGTGGGTGGTGAAAAAGCCGCCCATAGACGAGAAATCCAAGCACAGTCATGGCTTGGATGATTTCGATTTGGATGCTCTGTTGCCTCAAGGCTTTTTACAGAGGACTAAAGACAGGGGCATGGTAGTGAAGTCGTGGGCCCCGCAGGTGACGGTGCTGAAAAGGGAGTCGGTGGGCGGGTTCGTGACTCACTGTGGGTGGAACTCGGTGCTAGAATCGGTGATAGCCGGGGTGCCAATGGTTGCGTGGCCGCTCTATGGGGAGCAGCATCTGAACAGGAGTGTTCTGATGAAGGACATGGAAATGGCGATTGATGTGGAGCAGAGAGAGGAAGATGGATTCGTGAGCGGGGATGAGGTGGAGAGAAGAGTTAGGGAGTTGATGGAGTCGGAAAATGGAAGAAAGCTGAGAGAGAGGAGCTTGAAAATTTGGGAGATTGCTTTGGGTGCTTTGGGAGAGCTTGGTTCCTCTAGAAGAGCTCTGGTTAACTTTGTTAATGCCATTGGAAGAGATTTTAAATTTGTGTAACAAGAATTTACATGAAAAGTAGGCAATTCTTCCTTTCTCTTTAATTTACATGCTAATGTAAATTTTTGAACAAATATTTTGTGGTGAAGAACTGAAGAATCACATTCGTTGTTAAATCCATAGAGGTCCTAGTGGTGGAACTTGCTTATCTTGCTTTTAATTTTTTAAGTGGAGAAATATGCAAGTTTTTTGATTTTTTTTTTCCACCAGAAGTGTCTAAACTTTTACACACCAGATAAAAAGGTACTCAACTTTCAAAAGTGATCAATAACGTACCTGAACTTTCAAAAACACATCATCGGAATACCTCCGTTCATTTTCCGTTATTTGCCTGTTAATTTTGAGAGCATATCAATCATTTGACCTATTTTTATTTGAAAATTACTTACATATTCTTTTTATTTTTCATTTCAAAATTGATCAATAATGTACCTAAACTTTCAAAAAAAAAATCATGATGCCTCTAGCATTTCAGTCAAACCTGGTGACATGATTTTTAAGCACTTCTCGAACTCACGGAACGCAAAAAGCTTGACCTGATTTTTTTTTTACGATTTTGTAAAGTCGGAATACAATAAAATTCATAAAAGAAAAAAGTTCGAGATTTTTTATTTCCGTCGATTGCAACACCTTCTAAAAATCATGTTTTACCAATGATGAGATTATGGTACAGGAAAATTATGGTGAGATTATGACATAAGGAAATTTCTAGAAAAATGATGTTGACAAGTTTAAACATGTTTCAGCATGCCATGGGGCACGGGTGTCACCATGTCATATGCAAACGTGTCAAACCAGGTCAAGTCCCTTTTAAAATAAAATAAAAAATTCACGTGCCATATGTAATTTTGCATGTACTGACTTATATGCCAACTATATTGGTCAGTGAGGATTGGTTGTGGATTTTGGTTTTGGTAATTATAAGAGGGCGAAAATTTGGAAAAATCGGGCAAAATTAAAGCTATATAAGAGGAAAAACTCGGGATTCTAAAAACCGAGAATTTTGCAATTTTAAAGACCTTGCCTACAACAATGCTTGGAGTTCCCTGGCTCCCGCCCTTGCTCTTAGCCCATGTTATTTTTAATTAAAGAAAATAGAAAATGGAAATAGATAATGCATTCCTAATAGGTACCAAGTAGGAGTGAACTTTTTGGAATTGAAAACTGATGAACCCCACCAAATCAAACCGACAAAAATTTGACAGAAACCGAACCGATTGGCTAGCCGGTTATTAGAACTGAACAAAATCAACGCTTGCGGTGCGGTTATCGGTTTCAGATAAATCAAGAAAAACAGCACCGAATCGATAGAATTAAAATTAATTAAAAATTATATATTTATTACAAGTGGCTAGTTTCTATTGGATTTTAACATTCTATCGTAGGCTCTAAAAATTGGATCATCATCTCTTGCTCTATTTCAACTTTAATAAAAAAATTTGGATCCTATTAATGTTTACTTCTTATCTGCCTGTTTGTGATTTTTTTTCTTGGCTTGTTGTTGATGAGTTTATATTGTAGAATGGGTGTAATATTTTTTTCCTCAATTTTTCTTGTTCATTTTGTCTTTTAATGCAGGTTCATTGATTCAAAATTTCAAAAAAAATTCTTGATATTGACTTTATTATTTTTTTAGAAGAAAAGTAAATTCATATTCCACTGAAGCCAGAATGAAGTATATCAAGACCTCTAAGACATGTGCAAACATCTCTTTCCAGGCACTAGAAGCAAGATAAACCACACTCAATAAAAAGTTAAAAACAATATAGCTCGATGGTTAATCCAACCTACAAACAAGGACAACCTTACTAATCACCTAGATAAACTAAACGATCTTCAGTCCGCCAGATCGAGTACGCTATTGTACGTTGTACGCAAAAAAGATCTTCATCCAACTGATTACGCAAAAATTCACCAAAACTTGTAGGCGGGGTAGAGAAGTCACCCAACATGAATTAATGACCTCCCACCCCTGAAGCCCCAAACAACTAAGTAATAGGCGAGGACGGTGAGACACCCTCCTTATAAATTGTAGCATCCCAAAAAGAAAACTAAGTCTATTATGGATCCCATCCAAATTCCAGGCCCCTGCTAGTTTATTACAAGTCGCTCTCTTCCAAAAGCTTTTCGAATTACAGATTTGATACTTTGTCCCAGAACCCGTAGATGGTAGAGTTTTAAGGGAGAGCTCCACGTACTCTTTCATCTTCTAAAGAGACCAAGTTAACATAACATCCATAATACATGCCATATCTGGTTCCGAGGACTCCACGCTAATGAGACAGATGAGATTAAGATATGCAAGTAGGTAACTCATGAAAGAGATCGGGTTTTGAAAAATATTTGATGGATCAAAAGATGAGAAAAGCAAAGAGATGAGGATTGAAGAAACAAATTCATAGGTGGGTTCAGGAGGCAAAAACGAAAAGGAAACAGAGAAGAAGGCTAGGTAAGGAACCTAGTCTAAACATCTAAACCTGCCTCCTAATCCAGATCTCGTCAAAGTAAATTTAGATCTGAGGTTGGATAAAGGGGAGAACAGAGGAGAAGATTGTCTAAGTTTTCAGAGATGGTGTAATTAAAGGCCATTGAAAAACTTTGATGAAGAGACTAATGATATGTCAAAGGCCCACTATACTTTTATTTTTTGGTTACAAGGAGGCCTATGGCCTAGGGGAGAGAGAAGGGGCACAAAGTTGGAGAACTGTAAGGAGGGTGGTCACGAAAATGTAAAATGTAGGCGTATATTTAATGAACCAGAGGTTGTCGTGTCTACGGGAATCGATGGCCCTAAAACCCCTAATTGATAGTTATTTAACCAAGTGATTTAGCAAATAATGAATAGCTGAGAACTAAAAAGAGTGGGCGAGTGATATCAATAATGAGTGAGTGTAATGATGTGTCAATTTTTGGAAAGATTGATTTGCACGTAACTTACGTACAAAGCATACTTCTAATTACTTGAATAATGCTTCTCCAAGAGCCAAATAATATCATTACTGTATGTTTGTCCATTTTATAGGTTCATAAGTGAGAAAAAGAAACATGGAGCAAAATGATGCATTTCAGGACCAATTGGAGCACTTCCGAGAAAAGGACAAAAGTCAACTGTGACTTTCTAGCATCAAGAATCATTCAAGTTAAGCATCGGGAGTGAAGCACCTCAAAGATTCGGAGTTACAACAAAGAAACCGAAAAATCAACTTTCGGTCCCGAAAAGTCAACCGAAGTCAACCGAGACCATACATAGTCGACCACGAAGTCAAACCCGAAGGCATCACATTCCAATCCATCCATGATCGAGTTTCCCAAGCACACAAGGAGAGCTCCTTTGATTGGTTAAAGTATATTGGTAGTGATTTGAAATTCAAATTGAAAATAGAGATAAAACATTTAATGCTTTAACCACTATTTGTCTCTTAGCCTTCCCTTATCCCACTTTTGTCTCCTCACCTCTCAAATCAGATTTTCCATTTCCCATAGGAAATTACCACACTATCCTTTCTTTATTCTTCACTCTCTTACCTACCTTAGCCCTTTATGTAATTTCCTTTCCATAGAATCTTAGTTATTGGCCTTAGGATTATTTCCCTTTGATATTAGCCCTCCATTTTTCTTCCATCATCATATATATTCTTAAGACTTCCCATTTTGAGAATTCAACAAACCTTAGGCTCACTCACTCCCAAAATTCCCCAAGTTCTTCCATTTCCATCTCTCCCATTTTCCCATTTTTCTTTGTGTCTTTCCTCCATTTTCCACTACTTCCACACCTCCTCTCACTTCACTTTCTTCATCAAACTTACTCCATACGCCCTCCACTACATCCCTAAACACTTTTCCCTTCCATTTTCTCATATCTACCATGGGTCTCATCAAGAACTTCAAGATCTAAAAGGCTTGGAGCAAAAGGGAGCTAGAAGAGAGCAAGGAGAGCAAAAGGGGAGGCTAGCAACCACTTGGTGACAGCAAGGAGCAGCCGACCAATCTTCTTGAGCATTCCTCAATCTCTCTTTACTCTTTACTTGTCTTTGAGTTATATAGATTTGAGACTATGATGTATCTTAGGATGAGTAGTGAGTAGTTAACTAAGATTGGGGACTAGGGTTGTGTGCCCTAGTCTATTGATGGTGGATTGAGCAAATAATGATGTATATACATGTTGGTTGATGAATGGATATGCTTGTTGCCTATTTTAATATGTGTTAGATGCATGTCTAGGGATTTGACCAATTCTAAAGCATGTGTTTAATGTACTTTGATATGAGAGTGTGAAGTTAGTCCCTCCATTCTCTCGAAGACAATTGACACAAGGTTGATGAGTTTATCTTGTTTGATTTTCTTGGTCTTGGTACTTTATGCCTTAATTCAATTGGCTTGAAGATAAACATGTCCCAAAACCCATAGCAAGCCTAAGGTTATTTGGTTGGGATGGCTTAGGTTGAATTGGATTAGGAGTTCTTGTGAACCATTGCATAGCACAACAATAACTTAAAAGACTCGGTCCTAGAACCATTGCATGGCTAGGATACGCAAATTGATTCATTAATCAACTTGATTTTGTGTGTGAATTTCATGATGCATGTGCCTTTTACCTTCATTGACTCTCGTGGTGAGAGTCTCCATGAAGAACATCTTTAGAATGCATCCTTAATACTTGTGCTTTATCTTTACTCACCATTGAGATAAAGAGTTCTCGTAATCCATTGCTAGACTTTAGGATACCTTGACGTATTTGAGCTTTGCCTTCATTCCCTTGTAATGGAGAGATTAGCATGGTACAAGAACACCTTAGATAACATTCACATTCCATAACTATTGTATGGGTGGAATGTAGGGATTTATCTCACAAACCGTTAACATGTGTGTGCATTTGCTTGCTTGTCCATCGGATATGGACTAGAGTGACCCGAAGCCCCCAATCGTTTCCTCAATTGAGCCTTTTTCCTTATTTACTTTGATTAATTGATTGCTTTGTTTGTCTTTCACTCATTCACTCACTCAAATCTATTGATTCACAAACTACACTTCACATTGCACATATAATCACTTCATATTGCATAGATATTCCATTTCATTCCCCACCATTTAGTGCTATGTTATCTTGTCATCTTGTTACCTTGTTACCTGGGGATCTTGGGCCACCAATCCCCGAGGTACGACAACCCCGGTTATTAATCTATACTTCCATCTTATTTTGACGTTCGTCAAAGATATTGAAATGTAACAAACAAGACAAGTAAATAAGTGTAAGCAAAGAAAATACATGTAAAGTAAAGAGTGTGTGCAAGTTTTGGAAAACGGTTGGGTTTCGGGTAAGCCTAAATCCAATGTGACAAGTGACTTTCTAATAATGAATGCATGCCTTTGCGAATCATGAATCAAATCTCGTATCCCTCCCATGTTATGGTAAAAGATCGTGTTTGTCTAAGGTATCTTCATCCCATGTTATGGTGACGACGACTCTCTAGGTGTCTAAGAGTAATTGCTCTATGTTACTTAATACCCAATTCCCTAATGTGCTTAAGAGGCATAAAACATCAAAATGTAGGAACTCAAGCAAGCAACTCAAGAACAATCCTTCATTCCACCTAGATTATAGTATGAAATGGATTCTTACTAAGGTATTCTTAAGCCGGATTAGGAGGTTAAAAGAACTCTTCATCATGAGGGCATAACGTACATGAACTAAAGGATCATTCAAGAGTTAAATATGCTCATCACATGTGCTACCAATTGCCTAAATAGTACAAGGTTACCTAGCTCACACAATCACATCAAAATATATTGGATTACATGTTGAAAAAGTGGTAAATTCTAAAACAAGCAACCAACACATATTGAATTAGATAAAACACATGTATTAATTCATCACAACACATTTATTCATCACCAAAGTACGTGTTACAAAATCACATTGGACTACGGCACACAGCCCTAGTCTCCAACAAGAGTACTACTCACTACCCATCAAAATATACATCAATATCTATATGGATTCAAATCTAAAGACAAGTAAAGTACATAGGGATAGAGAGGGAACAATAGAGATGGCTGGTCCAAGCTTTCGTGCTCCCTTGACTCGATCTAAGCTTCCTTTCTTTCCTTCTCTTCTTCTCCTTGTTCTATCTCCTCCTCCTTGGCAATCTTGATGCTTCTTGATGAGTTAATGAGGATCTCTAGCAGCAAGATGGATGATGACGTAGAGGAGGTCGTGGTGAGAAACTTTGATGAAGAAAATTTCGGGAAATGAGGTGATGAGGTGAGGAAGGTGGTGTCAAGTGAGGTGGAAATGGTAAACTGCCACTATTCGACTAGTCGACAGTGGTGTTCGACCGGTCAACTGGACTTGGTGAGCAAAAATAAAAAGGGAAAGGTGGAGAGGAAAGGGGAAGAGTAGAGGTAAAGGCTAGCTAAAAGATGTGCAAATGAGAAAAGAAAAATGAATATATACTAAGGCTACTAAGGGTGATGGGCTAGAATTAAAACTTAAGATCTAAGGGCAATGAGGTGTGTATAAGAAATTTAGGTGAATGACAATGGGGTAATGGTGACATGGCTACCCAAGTGGAAAGTTAGGTGGTGTGTATAAGAAATTTAGGTGAAGGACAATGGAGTAACTTCCATTTATTTCCAGCTCAAAATTGCTAATTCAAAGTCAGCAAGGAAATGGACAAAGAGATAGATATGGTAATTAAGGACAAGTGTTTTTTTTATCCAAAAGGAATAATCAAGGGTGATATCATTGCTTACATATGTGTACCAATGACCTTTTGGCTGAATTTAGAACTTTTTCATGGTGAGTCACAAGGCTGACTGTTGACTTTAACCTTGACCTTTGACATTCGGGGTTGACCATAGTTGAGTTTTCGAGAAAATCTTGACTTTTCAGTTTCTCGATCAAACTTCAAAAAATTTCTTGTGCTTCACTTCCAAGACTTGATATTTGACACTTTGGCATTCAAAAGTCATGGTTGACCACAAATTGACCATCAGTCAACTGGTTGACTTTTTGTATTCTTGTCAGAAATGCACTAAAAACCTCCAAAATGCGTCATTTTTCACTCAATATCAGTTTCTTGCTCACATTTCCTACATTATTGCAAAACATGAATTAGAGATATTAAATGGTTTTTGGATTAGCATTATTGTGGTGATTATGAGTCTAATTTGTATGTAAATCACATACAAATCAGGTGACACTCGAACTTGGGTTTGAGCTGGGCAGGCCAATGTCTTAGTTCAACTAGACTACACTCGGTGCTCAAAGTCCCACTAGACTTTACCTCTTCAATTCCCCAAGGATTTATATATTCTATTTATTAAGATATTTTTTAGTCATTGTAAGTCTATTTTTACTACATTTGGTTATTAGTAAATTAAGAGGATTTATATATGCTTTTATTCTTACAATTAGTTTTAATTTTTTTTAGTGGTATCTCATGTGGACCCCAAAGCCCAACATGTACGCCTGCATGGTTACACACTTCAGTGGTCACGAGAATAGTACCATCAAGTTTTGAACCCAAGACCATTGGTATTACCACCGGGCTTGGCATCCGCCCACTAGACCACATCTTGTGGTTAATTAGTTTTAAAATTTGAGAGGGTAATGTTTTACAAAAACAAAAAATTTGTGAAATGTGTCTTAGTCCAGTTTTGAAAAAAAAATATCAGATAAAATTTGATGTCTATGTTTTGTAAAACAATAACAATTTGTTGTTTTTGATATTTTTGGAAAATAGAATTTTATCCTTCCGTACAACAACCACACCATTCTCTGACCCATTGTTGATTTTCCCTCCCCACCGTCCAATGGGCAATCCAAAAATTGCTTGACCGCTGACCACACCAACTGATTGGTGATCACACTGACATTTGACCTTACCTACAAACTAAAAACTTTCACCACCCCCTCACCTGTGACTCTACAATCGCCTAACCACCAACCTCGCCAACCAATCGGCTATCTCACTAATCAACTGGCGATCTCAACAATCGAATGTTGATCTCACCAACTAACTAGCAACCTATGGCCAATTGATCAGTGATCACCTACCCGCGATCTTAACGATCGACGACATCCTTAACTGTTGCCATAACGAACGGCAACTTCACCGACTGCCGACCTCAACAACTGATGACTTCGCACACCGACGACATCAACGACTAGCAATCTCACCAATCGACCAACGATCTCAACGACTGACCTGTGACTTCATTGATTGGGGATCTCAATGATCAGCAATCTCACTAATTAACCAGCGACTTTAATGACCAATTTTCGATCACTACCACCGATACAGCTACCGCCACCGCCTAACTGAATATTCCAGAATCGTCCGACAGGCAACTTCAGAATTTTTCGATTGACGGTGTCACTAGTCGACCGCAAACCTTCAATGACTAGCTGACACTGACCTCTCGACCAACGACATTCGTTGGCAGACTGACAAACCCCACAGCTTAAGTTGTGACCCTATTCTCCAATTAAGTTGCTAAAAACTATGAAGTTTTTAGAATCTATTCTCAAATTAATCTAACAAATGCTTTCTCAAATCTTGAAAATGGAAAATTCAATTTACAGTTTTCATATTATTAAACAGTTTTCCAAAAACCATTATGTAAATTTTACGGAACCGGCCCAACTTTCCAGAGAATTTGGATCAAATTTTATGTTTTCAAATTTTAAAATCATTAGAGCAATTCTACCAAGTTTCTCTATATTTTTAGCTAAAGTAGCTAAAAATATGCTATTTTAGGTATCCAATTTTAAAATGTGTCACTAGAAGTTTTCTCTGCTTTAATTGCTTTTAAATCTCATATTATTTCATCATAAGAGAAAATCATGTAGACTTATCATACAAAATAGAGATCTTTAACAAACGTCAATTGAGTTGAAGACTTATATATCTCTTGGGATAATGCCTTATCAATCTGTTTATAATGAGATTGACATTCAAAAATTAGCTCTTTATTACGACTCAAAGTAGCAATTAAATAATCCAAAATACTATTCATTGAATAAACTGTATTTTATTCAGGTTCATGAGAAACAAAATAGTACATTTTGAACAATACAGGCAAAGAAGAACAATTGTATCGTCAAATTTGCACTTTCATATTACAATATTTATTTTCAAGGACTTTTATTACTACTTCCGCCAACCGACACAAAATTAATAGTGATTATCGTCGCTAACATCTCTTTCAGCACTTAGATCCACTATCTGATTAAAACCATTTTCAGTATCAACTTGACCTCTATCAAGACTCTCAAGGAATTCAATCCTGTTCTTGATGAAGTTCATTTTTTTATCCAATATACAACCAAACTTTCTCAAGCTTTTAGAATTTGAACTGTAATACCCCGAATTTTCGTATTTAATTTCTAGAAAATTCTTGAAATTAAGTAAGGGTTAGATGTTAGTTTTCTTGTCTAATTTTGTGAAGTGAAAGTATTTTGGAACGAATATTTATTCGAAATGTTATATTTTCGAGGGGTCAAAAGTTGACTTTCTTATCCATTGATTTTCTCTGATAACTTTCTTCATGAAAGTTGTAGAGCTTGTCGATACGAGTTCGTAGACATGTGACACGCTAATTTCTGAAATCATATGAAAGAGTTATGGTCAACGGAAGTTTATCATATTTTTGGAAGTTTTAGTCTAAATCCTGATTTTTGAAGTTGTTTAAATTTTAGTTTTCAGGTCACAATTAGAAAGTAAACATCTTCACGAGTTCGTAGCATTTTTCGGATAATGTTTCAGGCTCCCAAGCTATTTTTAGTAAATTTAGAAGTTAAGATGAAAAAAGAATTAAAATGGTGATGTGGCGCAACACCATTGGCCGGAAGTAAGACTTTGTGAGCAAGGCTTGCAGCAGATGTCATGATGAGGATGTCATCATGAAATGTTAGTCAAAAGACACTTGCCAAATTTTTATTGGTGACAAGTGGCTTAACAAATGTACCAATCCTTTGGTGACAAGTGGCTAATTGCCATTGGTTCTCTACCTCTATAATTAATCATAATCAGACCTTTCACCCTTGCCTCTTCATTCCTCCGAGAGGTCCTCTGATTTCTCTCTCTTACTCCTCATTCTCTCTAGCTCCTCTCTATCTCTCTTGCTTAATCTTTCCACTTTCTCTCAGAAAATGTTTGTTTACGATCCGTAGCTCCGATTTAGAATCCGCGAAATCCTATGGATTCGTATCGAGGTCATCTTCCTACCTTTGAAAATTCATGTAAGTACAGAATACATCCTTATAGTCTTTTATCTTTAAGATTTATCAAAGTGCATGATCAAGAAGGAAATAGAAAAGAATAAGTTTTATAGAAAACTTAAATCCTCTTTTCTGGAATTATTCCGACAGCCAAGTTAGGGAGCTTTAAACTCATATTTATGATCATTTTACCATCTGGACTTCTTCATCAAAGTTGTTCCATATTGTGTCTATTTTTCAGTGCTCAAATTTCATGCTCATCTAACGGGTACAACTTTCTGAATCTAAGTATTTAACCAGTATACTCGCTGGAAAACCTCCAAGTTGCTCATAACTTCAAGTGATCATATCTCACTCACTCCTTAATCAAATTTGATGATCTTTATATCAAAACAAAGCTTAGAACCTGAACTTCTAATCTGGAGAATATTGCAACTAATTTCCAGGTTTACAGTAACGAAATAATTTAAGTACAAAGGGTTAAAATAGAGTATAACTATTTCTGGACTGTTTAGTAAATCCTGATTTCTGGACTTAGACATTCTGGACATGTTTACTTGGACTATACCATTGGATTCCTTGTGAAAATCCCTTCGAGATGGTGTACTCACTTGCTTCAATCAAACTTGCGATGGACAATTTAACGAATTTTGAAGCTCGATGATTCTAATTGGAGAATCATTGATAAACTTCTATGGTTTTGGACTTAAGAACTGAAATATTAATAATAACCTGATTTTCCTTATAATATAAATAAATTCTCTTTAATGTTTGTTCTTTACTTCTGCCTATATATTTTTCTTGAGTTTTGTTGTTGGTAATTTTGTTGTTACATAAGTTTAAGTACTTATGTTTTACATTTATGTACATATGTATATATTGTTCTACATATGTTTATGCTTATTTGCTATAAATTATGATCATATTTACTACATGAGTTAAATTACTTATGTTTTACATTCATGTACATATGTATATCTTGTTTTACATATGTTTATTTGCTGCAAGATTTATGATATCTGCATGTCTTAATTTAAGACTATTTGTGAACCTAATTTTCATTATGTTCAAGAAGTTGTGAAGCCGGGTGGATCGTACAACCCACGTGCTTAATTAAGTGAATTACTGGTAAATGGGGTTTTTAAGGTGATTAAGCGTAGGGCTCAAGTCCCTTCAGATAGTGCACTATTATACTCATAGGAATAAATTGTCGACCTTGAGTGCACATGATGGAAGCATATTTGTGTGCTCCATTGTGCTTAATTCTATATTAATTCTCTCACATTCCATCTTTATTCGAGTTAGTTATGTCGTTTTATGTTTTATAGGACTCTTGGAGCATTGAGGATGAAAAGGAGCAAAAAGTGGAAATTAATAGCTAAACTGGTGAATCTGCCTGTGCAGATCAGTCCACTTCGACAGAGAACTGGGAGCAGCTCAGAATGAACTAGAAGATCTACCATATATGGACGGAAAGCCCAAGATGTCTATTTTCCATAGCTTCTGACGGTTCGTGATTCGGAGTTGTCTAGAAGACGTTATGGCTGATTAAGTTAGTGAAGGTCAATCTGGCGCGGATCTGGAAACCTAATTCATTTAGGATTTGTGATTTTCCTCATGGGCTTCGACTCCTATTGGGCTGTGGATGTGTTAAACCCTAACTTGGGGGTATTTAAGGATCTTTTAATCAGCCGAGAAAGATATCTAGACATCTTGACATTCAAAGAGAAGGGGAGCCGGGAAGATCGCCGTGATTCTATTCTTCCTTTTGGTTTCTTAGTATTTTTCTTATGAACTTTGTGATTGCCACCATGACTTTGTGTGGCTAGTTTCTTTAGTAACTAGGGGCTGCTTCTAGCCCTAGACATGTGGATTTCGTGATATTGGCGTTAATCAATAACTCTTTGGATATTGTGTGTTTGTTGATTCATTGGTTTTTCATTGATAAACTTCTTGTCTGTTTACTTTGAGTGCACGCTTAGTAAGCATGCTAGGGTTTTATTGCTATGAATGTGTGCATGACCATCCTTATCATAACATATTCTAGAGTAGCACATGAATAATTAGCCTATTCATATGAATCAATATCTAGGTAATTAGAACAACATTAGTATCGAAGTTGCCTAGCGTTACTCAGAATCTCTTTGTGCTTAATGACTTTTGATTTGTTGAACCGTTCGGAAACATCATCCTAGGTTGCTTATTGGAGGCTAAGTTAGAATGTAAACATCATACATCTAACATACCAAGTATGAGAGATTAATAGGTTAAGTTTGACACATCATCGGCTTAGCTTGAGTAATGACATTCAATTGAAGAAGAAGTTTATTGGTTAACATATTATGAATGAAACATTGTCTTGTGGTGAATAGCATGTCCCTGGTTACATTGTTCTCATTGATTCTCTTCAATACAAACTTTCACATCTTGGATTAATTTCCAGCAATTTAATTATATTTCTTTTACTTATTTTCTTTAGATTAATCAAAACCATAAACCCCCCATCTTTATATTATTGTTTTAGTCGTTATAGTTTAGTATTTAGACTCAATCTTCTGCGGGAGACCCTTGCTTATCCATACTACTACGTGACATTAATCTATATTTGCAAGGATTAAATTGTGTGCTAGTTTTAGTCCTACCAGTACATGCCTTGGTGTTGGCCTTGGTATGTTGCGGCTTACCCGTACTTAATTTGGGTCAGGGGAACCCTGGTACGCGGATTTTTACCCATGCTTAGTATTGTAAAACCTTGGCTTGAGATTTATATTGAATTGCTACTACCAGTCATCCTAAAATATTCGCTAAAAAGGGGAAATGCATATTATTTTGATTGAATTTCTGTTTGCCATATATTGTTGGTGTGTGAATTTGTGATTATTACTCATGCTTGGTATTATGAACCTCGGCATGTAGATTTATGAATTATTATCAATCAAATATTCACAGAGAAGAAATGTACATTTTCGAATATTATTGCATATCTATTTGCGATATATTGATATTTGTGCTATGTTGATCAAGTACATATTATTTTGAGTTAATCATCTACTAATGATGCATTGCTAATAAATTCGGTGAAAGGAGAATTACGTATGAGACTGAATTGTTTGTGTCAATAATATTTTTGATATATGTGTGGATTATATACGTGAAAATTTGCATGAGCAAATATAAATTGTTCTTAGTACATTTTTGATTGATTGTTCAATTTTGATGTCTTATAAGATAAATTAAAATAAGAATGTAAGCTGTACTTATTGGGCCTGTGTTGCTCATAATGCTACACTTTCTTGTTTTCAGGTTACGAACCTTGGGGAAAAACGGGAAGAACATATAAACTGATGTTTTTCTATTATGATTTTAATTGAATAAATGTAATGTCTTTTATTCCGCTAAACTCTGGTATTGTAAAATATAACGATTTTGTTTTCAAATAGAAGTATTATTCAGACATTTGTTTCATTTGATTTATTTTTGTTTTAAAATTTTAGTCACACCGCAAATTCGGGTACCATATTTCAATATAATATCGGTCTCGGGTTTGGGGCGTGACATGAACCATGTAAATTGTTACCTTTCAGGTATTCATCCAAATCAGCTTCTCCTCCAATGCTTGATTTTTCATTCTTTGTCTTTCTATTCGTCTCTTGAGCCTAAAAATACTTTTCTCCATAAAGTCTTCTTGATTCATCATGAATTGACCTTGTCTTTTCGCCGGTAGATTCTTGAATTTTTCAAGCACAAGGTTTGCTTCCTTAGGAGAAGGCCACACATGCATCTTGTTAGCAGAACAATCATAGACAAAAGCGCATGCAATCACCCCACATAAGGTTGCAAGCTCATTTACCTTTCGAAACAGAGTTGCCTTTCTCTTCTTGAAGATTACTCTCCTTCTGGATTCATTCGAAATCACTTCAAGCTTAGTTTTATACTTTGCCATGGTTGAGAATACAACTAGGTAATGAGTACCCTTCTGGAATTTTGGCTTAGAGAATGAGAAGAAAGTTGAGGATTTAAAGAGAACAAATCCAAGGGCTGCCAGAAATCAACCAACTGTCTCTTAATTGTCGCATAATTTCCTAGATTTGATACTGCATTTGCATTTTCAAGTATGGTATATAATTGAATACGAATTTACCTGTTGGGGAACTCACGCAAACACAATTTTGACCGAGATCCAAACGGAGTGGACATTTTGGACCTGTGTTACCTTACTTAACGTGCATGCCATAGTATTTGATTCTGCATTTTTTTCATTAAGAAAGAAAAATCAGAATATCCAATCAATCAAAACCATAATACTTGTACCGTGTTAAATCCACACTAGCACTAAAATAGAGTAAAAATTCAAAATGGTACCTGAAATATTGCGAAAGGTATTTTTTGGTACCTACAAAATTTTTTTACCCAAAATGGTACCTGAACTATTGCGCCATTACCCAAAATGGTACCTCCGTAACTCAAAATGGTACCTACAAATTGAGCTATTACTCAAAATGGTACCTGAACTATTGCGCTATTACCCAAAATGGTACCTGAACTATTGTGTCATTACCCTTGGGTAAAAAAAATTTGTAGGTACCAAAAAGTACCTTTCGCAATAGTTCAAGTACCATTTTGAGTTTTTACCCCCTAAAATATGAATCTTTATCAAACCATGAGGACATATACATGTTGGACTATGAAGTACTTTACTCCACGTGGCGGAAGCGTGGAGGGTGACGTGGAATAATTCATAATTATTCATTTACGGAACTTTGAAATAGAATTGATCATATCAACTTGCTAGCTCCAACGATGCGGGTCGATCGATTAATTAGGGCATGTAGATGTTGTCCCAACCTAATAATCGGTTTAAAATAATTTATTTAGGGTGTCAACCTTTTGATATCATATGTTAATGAAAATGAAAATGGTCTTATGGTGTAAAGATTGATCCTTTGATTATGAGTCTCCCATCTATTAGTCTTCTACTAGTACCCACAAGAGCGATCATCCGATTGGTGAAGAGAAGCGTTGGTCTTGTTAGAAGTTCTCATTCTTCGTTAATGTTTAGGGTTCTTGATTGTGTGCTGCTTTATGGCTCTCAAATGTTTTATTTACTAAAAATAAAATTCTCTTAAGTAGTGTTTAGGTCAAGAAAGCCAAACGAAGTAAGAACTCATAACCATTAAGACTTTCTTAAGTCGAAAGGGTTTTTGACTGCATAAGCAACTTTAAAAGTCATATGCTACTAGATGTCGCAAGCCCTAGGTATGATTAATTAGGTTGTATGCCTAGTTAGTTAATTCGCGAATTAAGGTTGTATGCCTAGTTAGTTAATTCGCGAATAATTCTCGAATAGTGCCCGTACGTACGTATTTTTAAAAAATACTTTCGAATTTCGTATTTTTGAAAAGATCCGTTAAAATACACATACACGTATTAAACACGTTTAATTATGTATTTTTACATTTTTTACTCATGTAATTGAACAAAGATGAATATAAATTGATATTTAAATACTTCAAAATAAATAAATAATTAATTAAATAGTACTATTAAATGAAACTATCCGAATAATATACGTACGTATTTTTTCTGTTTAATACCCGTCCTATATTTTACTAACTATGGTTGTATGATACATGTCATGGGTCTTCCTTGAAGGCCCTTGTGTCTCATTTAAGTGTTCTCCCAATTGGTTATTTTTTTCTTTTGGATTTGAGTTTTCCTAGTTTAAATGAACCTTTTTTTAAATATAAGAATTTATATATATTTTTTTTAGAGAACTCTCGCATTATCCTAAAGGCTTCCTAGGCTCAAGAACTAATCTGCAGTCGGGAATCTTGTTAGAACGCTTCCTCCCCCTGGCCAGACACAGAATGAATTGGGATTTAACTCCAATTTGCAGGCGGCAGAATTCGAACTCGGGTAGGGGGGGTACCACACCTGTAAGCTATTACCAACTCGACCACCAATGGTGGTTATAAGAATTTATATTATATTCCTCACCAATTAGTCCGTTGACTATTACTCTTTTGTGTGTGATGTCATAGGTCCAAACTAAGTTCAGTAGTAGATAATATGATTAGCCGGTTTATTCTTGTTTTATGTATTTAGAACCACATGTCCACATTGTAATTTAACCTTCAGGAACTACCCAAAAAACCAAGTGGGAACATCTAGCAAAGGCTCTTGCCTACCCGTATTAATTAGAATATGTTTTTATTAATCCAACACATAATTCGAACCTTTTGTTTGCTTACTATGTAATTCAATACATCCACAAATTCCGATCATAATTAGGGGGCATGAAAATTTTGACAAATCTGAAGTAATAATGTCAATATGATTGCCTTGATGTCTCTTTGACGATATCTAATACCATCCCATGATGCACTTCTATGCACTTCTAATTGATTTGACTAAAGACGTCTAGAGATAAATTGTCGAGAGACTCTGGAAATATACTCCTTCACGATTACCTAAAAGATGATAGATCTCTTGTTGTACATTTATGTGTCTCCGTACATATATTGGTGATCCCAATCCACACACTATATAGTAAAACACCTATGTGAGTTTCGAGTTACGATTAAAGATTGCACATATATGTATGACACAACCGATGATGCTTCAGGTCAAAAACTATTTGTATCCATAATTTAGGAATCTAGTAGAATTGACATGTGGTAAGCTTTCATTCATACTTTGACATGGTTGGTCAACGTACGTGAACTCTTCAAAACAAGCACCCGCACATCCATCTGGTGTCCCGACATGTTTAATTCAAAATTTATTACTAGATGAGACGTGAACTGACCTTTGCAGATGATCAATAGCCTAATTTATCATCATATAGCTAGAAACTATGTTGATAAACTTAAGGGCTGTAGGTACGTGTCGCAGGATGGTAACTTATTTATGATCTCGTTCCTACGACTTAAGGTACTCTTAGGACTTATCCTAGTCAAATGAACTTGTCTAAGATCTCTATTAGGTTGAGCTTTCAACCTATAGATGTTTCAACTTCTTGATGGAAAAGCTATTTGGTGGCGTTGGGGTTTTGGTTTTGGGTCTTTATGATTATGATGATGACTAGTCTTTTGTTTAAGCTTTAGTGGTTGTCGTTTTGGAGAAGAGGTTGTCGATGATTTTGTATGTTCTTGATGATGTTGTTTTTTTTTTTTTTTGGAAGGATTCTTGATGATTTTGTATGTTCTTGATGATGTTGTTTGGCGACGACGGTTTATTGATAGATATTGTGGCTGGGTCAAGTGGTGTGATAGGGATTTGTTGGCACTATTTGATTGATATAGACTTTTGGATTTGATTGGGTTGAATATTAATCTAGTTGGACCTGTAGTTGTGGAGGCGTTTTGCTTACTTGGGTCAGGCTCTTTCATCCTATTTCTTTTGCCCTACAAGATCTTGAGTACACATTTATTTTATTTATTATTGGTTTTAGGGTTTCACTTTCTGTCATCATAATCATTGTGCTATTACCAGTTTCATATGTAACAATGTGCTGTGTCCGACACGCTCTGACACTCTAACACGCGTCGACACTCTCTGACACGTGTCGGAGCTGTATCAATTGACTTTGACTTTCCGACACTTTTGCAGACACGGCACCGACATGCGTGGATTTTTTAAGTATTTTTTATTTAAATGATTTTTTCATATTATTATTTAAATATTATATATATTATTTTAATTGTCGTGTCCTAATTTTTTGAATTTTGCCGTATCGCCGTAATGTGTCGTGTCGCCGTATTCGTGTCAGTGTGGTGCTTCGTAGGGTAGCAACTCTTTAACCTTGCCCTTAGGGGTCATTATGTGTAATTTTGCTTTCATGATTAAAATAAAAGGGAAATAAATAGTCGCTTCAAGTAAATATAAATAAAAAATAGGAAGAAGAAAAAAAATAGAGTCCCTACGAAATTTAAAAACTGAAATTAAACTCTTTCTTAGGGAAGGGATTATTAAAGCAACATCATTCAATTGCGAAGCAAATTTGAATCTAACAGAAGCCTAATGGTCTATGAATTCGACATTAGCTATGACTCAATTCCCTACGAAAACTATAATTTCGTCTTTGGCTGGTTTCCTTTAGCTTAACTTGCAAAAATTAGAAATATGAATTGGTGAGCTGATGTCGACCCACAAAGAATTTGAGGGAATGGAGACGAAGCTGGACTAAATAACCGTGAAAATTGAAAGCTTATCCTTTTTAGCTGTTGTTTGGTCCGTGAGTCTTGTGTAAACAATATTTAATGTGTATGACCGCTTCTCGAATCATTTAACATTTATAGATTGATCGAAGACATAGATTTGAGCTCAATAAAGACTCAGACATGATTAAAGCTAACAAAGCTTCTAAAGAGACTTTGCCTAACATGGACCGCAAAGGAGGTCCTGGACCAAATGGGACTCCTAGGCTCCATTCATTTAACATTTTTTCTTTTTGGGTCACTCCTTCAAAAAACTCCAAATATTCATTCCCATCTAAGAATCTATCTCAGATTGATTGAACTTGTTTATCTTTATCTTTCTCTTTCTCTTTCTCTCCATTATGGCCCAGATCGCTACCATGGCCAATGCCCCTAATAATAATAATAATTCATGGTAACTAGTCAACTAATTAGGGTTTAAAAAATGGAGAATTCTGGATTGTACCAGAATTTAAATGTTCCTCTCCTACGTGGCTTCATATCAGCCGTCGTTTAATATTGGATATTATTTAAATTGCTACAGTACTAACAGAGATGAACTCTCTCTCCGTCTCTTCCTATCGAAAAAAAAAACTCTCTCTCTCTCTCTCTGCAACTCGCCTCCAAACCTCCATCAACAAATTCACAACCTTCTTCCCCGCTTATCTCTGCACCATCAACAAATTCACGATCGTATCTTTGATTTATGAGTTCAGACGAAAGAGAAGAAAAGAATTTGCATGAATTATATATATGGGGAAGAACCCAACAAAAAAAATATGAATTATATGGGGGATGATAATTAAAGGATTTATATTGATCAATAATTTCGGAATTTGGGGATGATTATTTCGTCATAGGCACTTGGGAAAACTGACAAACCATGAAGCTTCAAACACAGATCTTCTTTGTTTCTATTGGTTCTCTGACTTCTTTCCCAGAAAATCAAAATCAGACTTTTGATTACCCTTATCTATCTCTCCTCCCAAATTCCGAAACTGACGACCCAAATTACAATCTTTATTTGCTTTTATTGATCAGCACTTCAGCAAACTATTGATCTTCTGGGGGAGAACCAAAAAAATTTGTAGGAATTATATATATGTAATTATTCCCAGATTGAACTTGAAAGAGCTTAACTTGTCTTTCTCTGCTCCAATCTAAAATTGTCTGTGCTTTGGTTTTATTTTTAAGATTTGTTTCGGTTCGTCTCTCTGTGCTCAAATCGTCTCTCTGTTTCAAATCGTCTCTGGTTTCTGGGTTTGTCTCTCTGTTTTCTTAATCATGAATATAATATAAGATGCAGGGAAGGCATGTATCAAGTTAATGGGTTGAAAAGTCCAAGCAAACGGTTTCCGTCTAGGTACATTAAAATCTTGGTACAAAACAGCCGCTCCCTATTAGGCAAGTCAAGAAATCCTTATATTTAATTACGCATGGTCCACCTTCTCATTATCATCCATGGGATGGTACGTGCAGTGCATCTGAGCATCGCCCTTGTCTTCTTGCTTGAATAAGATTATGAGCTCCATAATCGTGTCCGCACGTGACTTACCCACCTCATGCACAATTTCTCACCTATAAGTCTATAACTACTAAAGAAGCCTACACCATACACTGTGTACCTGAGTACCTCCATCCCATACTGAGAAACAATTTCTTTCAGAGTTCAGAGTTCAGACACAATAACAATGGCGGCAGACACCATAGTCCTCTATGCAGCTCCAGGAATCGGGCACATGATCTCCATGGTGGAGTTAGGCAAGCTCATTCTCAAGCACTACTCCCATAAATTCTCCGTCACCATTCTCTACACCACCGGAAGCGCCGCCGACACCCCCAGCATCCCCTCCTACATCCACCGCATCACCCAATCCCATCCCTCCATTTCCTTCCGCCGCTTCCCTCGCGTTTCCGCCGCCGCAGCTGATCCTGACCGACCCCTCAGCTTTGCCGCCGCCATGTTCCATTTCATGGATCAGAACGACCCCAACGTCCGCCGTGCGCTCCAAGAAATCTCCCAAACGTTTCGAATCCGCGCCTTCATCATCGACCTGTTCTGCACCTCCGCGCTGCCCATTTCCAAGGAGCTTAGCATCCCCACGTTCTATTTCTACACTTCCGGCGCCGCCGCTCTCGGGGCTTTCATGTATTTTCCGACGATCCATGCTCGAGTGAGCGAGAGTTTCAAGGATATGGGCGACGCTGTTCTTGAATTTCCAGGATTGGGGGCTCCTTTGAGGGCTGTACACATGCCTGAGCCAATGCTCGACCGAAACGACCCAGCGTATTTAGATTTTGTCCACTGCTGCTCTCAGCTTCCTCGATCAGATGGAATCATTGCCAATACTTTCGAAGAGCTGGAGCCTCCTGCTGCGCTTAAGGCCATTTCTGAAGGTCTATGTGCTCCTGATGCTCCCACTCCTCCTGTCTTCTATATCGGACCGTTGATTGATGAAGAAAAGGCTTCAGGCTCTGAGCATTCCGAGGAGGAATGTCTGCTATGGCTCGATAAGCAGCCGAGTCGGAGCGTGGTGTATCTCTGTTTTGGAAGCAGGGGATCAGTTTCGGAGGCCCAATTGAGAGAAATTGCAAAGGGGTTGGAGAGGAGTGGGCAGAGGTTTCTGTGGGTGGTGAAAAAGCCACCCATAGACGAGAAATCCAAGCACAGTCATGGCTTGGATGATTTCGATTTGGATGCTCTGTTGCCTCAAGGCTTTTTACAGAGGACCAAAGACAGGGGCATGGTAGTGAAGTCGTGGGCCCCGCAGGTGCCGGTGCTGAAGAAGGAGTCGGTGGGCGGGTTCGTGACTCACTGTGGGTGGAACTCGGTGCTAGAATCGGTGATAGCCGGGGTGCCAATGGTTGCGTGGCCGCTCTATGCGGAGCAGCATCTGAACAGGAGTGTTCTGGTGAAGGACATGGGAATGGCGATTGATGTGGAGCAGAGAGAGGAAGATGGGTTCGTGAGCGGGGATGAGGTGGAGAGAAGAGTTAGGGAGTTGATGGAGTCGGAAAATGGAAGAAAGCTGAGAGAGAGGAGCTTGAAAATTGGGGAGATTGCTTTGGGTGCTTTGGGAGAGCTTGGTTCCTCCAGAAGAGCTCTGGCTAACTTTGTTAATGCCATTGGATGAGATTTTTAATTTGTGCAAGTGTGACAAGAATTTACATGAAAAGTAGGCATTTCTTCCTTTCTCTTCAATACAAAATGCTTATGTAAATTTTTGAACAAATATTTTGTATTGAATAATCACATTCTATGTTAAATCCATAGAGGTCCAGTGGTGGAACTCGTTTATTATTTCTTGCTTTTAATCTTTAAGGGAGAAATATTTTGTATTGAATAATCACAGTACCGGGTTTCCCTTTGCAACGATCCAACTGCTCTTCGATCATCTCTGCCATGCGTTCTACATCAGAGACAACCAGAGGCGGAACTAGCACAAGGCCTAAGGGGGCCCGGACCCCCCCTAACATTTTTCCAAACCAATCATATATGTTAATTGACCAGAGAACTAGAAGGAAAATTGATGCAATTGACTAGATTGGCCCCCCCTCAATAAATAAATGCATGCATGAAAAGAAAGAAACTTGATGAACTAACATATTTATAGGCAAATATACCGGCCAAAATTAAAATTATATTGATAAAGTAGTAAAAAAATTACCTAATTGATTATGCTTCTAATCATTATTTTGGAAGTATTGTAATTGTAAATTATTAAATTTTAAGTCTTCCCTTTTCGAGCAAAAAAAAAAATCTTGGCCCCCCCAAACTCCAAATCCTAGTTCCGCCCCTGGAGACAACGGCTTTCAAACACTAGAGATCGAACCTCACCTACAATTCAAACTCTCAAAAAATGAGGACTTTTGGCATTACTTAACAAAAAGCATCTATTTCCTCTGCCATTTATTTCAATGTACTTCGCGTACGTTTTCAACTACAACCTACTACATGTCAAGGTTTGATGGTATAAGTTTGCCACCAAACCCTAATCCTAGACTTTGAGGCTCAACCTAGAACCTAAACAAGGAAAACAAACGTTTTCAGAGAGATAGTGATTAATTGATGGTTTCTTTGAGAGACTTGGATAGTCTACGTAGGACCGGCCCTGAACAAAGAGCAATGCTTAGGTTCACCCCTTGGGTGAACCTGCTCGTTCACCCCCCTCCCCACTTAACATAGTTGCACTTCATAATTTTATAATCCAACCGTTCATATCATAACTTATCCTTCATAGATCACCTCTGTAAAAAATCAATCAAATCGGAGATCTTTTGGTTACTCTAACTATTGAAACAAATGAACGGTTCTGACAACAATTACTACTATTATGAGGAACCGTCTATTTATTTCATATGAATGAGTGTCCAAAAGATCTCCGATTCGATTGATTTTTTGCAGAGATGATCTATGAAAGATAAGTTATGATATGAATGGTTGGATTATGAAATTATGAAGTGCAACTATGTTATGTGGGGAGGGGGGGTGAACGAGCAGGTTCACCCAGAGGGTGAACCTGAGAATTTTCCCTGAACAAATGCTAGCAAAATTTACTCGGGCTCAACCAACAGTAAAAACACAGCTGCATATATATATATATATATATTAGGAAGATAAATAGATTAATTAAATAGTCGAACAATAACAATCGCAAACATTGACATCCTGATCAATAGTAGGAGAACCAAATAACCCAAAACTTAACTTGGAGAACCCAAAAGGTGTACTAAGACAACCAATTGGTGTAGTACACCTTTTGGGTTGTCCAGCCTTAAGTTTTCATATTAACCAAATGGTTGTCTTACAACAATAAAGCTCAAAGCTTGATAGTGAAAGAACCAAACAACCTTTCATTTTGCCGTAGACTGTCGATAACGAATAAACCAATCCAAAAGCAATCTCTCACTATTCCGTAGATAATTACCAACAATGCGGTGAGTAGCGCACACAATTGTGGAATCCCAACAAACAATGTCATGATCTAGAGACTTAGTAAACCAACAACTAGAGAGAATCACATAATGAATTGTACCATAAACCGTTTCCATCTTCAGCATACAATAACTCTCATTCACATGCATAACCATCATGAAAACCACTAAACCAAATAGAACCATAAATCACGCTAAAATCTCCTACATCCCACACCCAAAAACTCAAGCGATTGCCACAATCAAACGAAGCACAATTAATTTGCAGCGAGAAAGATTGCTAAAAAGGGACCCGATTCATCATAGAAGATTCAACAAAGACCAAAGCATTTGCGAGACTAGTTCTAGATGTCCAATCACCACATCTGGCACATCAGATCGAAGCAACACCAACCATCAAATAATTTTTTTTAGGAGAAATAACAATTTTTATCTTCACCCTACCCATCCATATATGTTAGTGAGATTCGAACATGCAATCTCTAAAATGTCGGTTTTACAAATAACCAACAAGCCACAGCTAACTAGCACCAATCAAATGCTTATAAACACAACGACATAGCTTAGTCAGATAATCCATTAGTTTGCTGCGTAATTGTAAGAACACATCTTGGCATTGTGATTGGTGAAAGTATTAGCTCCTGCACTTCATATAGCCATTTCAAAGGGTGAAATTTAGTGGGGGTGATTGACTAATGCAAAAGAGTGGTAGGTAGTTTTGTGATCCGGGAGTGTCGTTCCACGGAGGATTGACGGCTCCCCGACTTCTCGGTAGCGTGTGTGCGAATGCTTTAGCTATGTGGAGTGACTAGATGTGAATAGAGTGAGTGAAATGTGTTTAAACAATGTGCGGAGTGTAGTGTGGTGTGTTTGGTGTACGCAATTGTGGAATGCCAATCAATCAAACAAGAAAATGTAAATAGACAAAGCAAGTAAAAGGTGTGCAAGTATAGGAAAGTGTTGGGGTTTTCGGGCAAACCCCAATCCAATGCAACAAGCAATGCCTAATCAACTCAATCATGCCAATGTGTGTGTGAATCAAGCCCCGTATCCTAGCCATGTTATGGTTCTAGGACCGTGTTGCCTAAGGTATTTGAATGCCGGATTATGGATCATCCAAACTCTCTAGGTGTCTTAGGAAATCCCTCTATGTTACCTAATACCGGATTTCCTAAAGTGCTTAAGAGGCGTAATAGTGTCGAACCTAGGGACTCAAACAAGTAACAACTCATCACATATGCTACCAATTGCCTAAGTCATGCAAGGGTACCAATCTCACACAATCTCATCAAGATAGATTAGTTAACATGCCAAAGAAGTGGTAATTCTAAGGACAAGCAACCAACACATATTGAATTAGGTAGCACACATATTCATACAACACAAAGACATTTTATTCATTGATTAAAGCATCACAAAGTCACATTGGACTAGGGCACACAACCCTAGTCCCCAACAAGAGTACTACTCACTAAACATCAAAGTGTACATCATCATCTCACAAGAGTATGCAATAAACATGAATACAAGAGAGAAAAGGGGTAAGAGATTCTCAATCCAAGGTGTCTCCTTCTTCTCCTTGAGTCTAGATGATGTCCTTGACGTCTGGTGAGGATCCCAACAGCCCAGGGCGGAGGAGGAAGCGGTGGAAGAAGCGGAGGCGGCGGAACCGTCGACCGTCGACCGTTCGACAGGAAGTCGTCGACCGGTCGACCTGCGTGCTGCGGCTGAACCGGATGGGGAGAGGAAGAGAGGAAAAAGGGAAAGGGAAAATGGGACTTTTTGGGGCTGGAGATGGAATGACCTAAATCAGGTAAAGAGGGCTATTTATAGGCTAGAGAGGGAGAGGATGAAGGGCTAGGATGGGCTAGGGTTAGATCTAAGGGTTGGATGAGTTAAATGAAGGGTAAGGGGGTCATTTCAAAAGGAATAAAGGGGAGGAATAATCAAGGGGTGACCTCACCATATCTAGTGTGGTCCTTTGCTGATTTGGAGGCTTGTGAGGGTGAGTCACGCGGTTGACTTTGCCTTGACTGTGACTTTAACCTTCGGAGCTTGACCAAGGGTTGACTTTGATCAAACCTCCGGAATTCTTTCGCGGCTCACATCCGGGACTTCATCTTGACTCGTTGACGCTTTCAAGTCGGGGTTGACCACGAGTTGACTTTTGGTCCTCGGGTTGACTTTTCGTCCTTTAGCCGGAAATCCACAAAAGCTCCCAAATTGCATCCTTTCGCTCCCGATATCCGTCCGATGCTCGATTCACCTACAATGGTGCAATTCAAGGATTAGAGACACTAAACGGCCTTCGGATTAGCATTACTAAAGTGATTAGAGGCCCAATTTGTATGCAAATCGCATACGAATCAGTGATGACGTCGATGATGGTTTACCGAGATTATGATGGCAAAACTCGAAAAGTCCTCTCGAGAAAATAAGGCATAATGGGTCTTGACGTGTAGCTAATCCTAATCAATGAAACTTTTCGGTACCTCATAAGAGGAGGAGGAGGACTTCAACTCCCAACTCGGTCCATTTCTTTTAGGAGCAGTACTAGCTTTCATCGACCATCATAGGAAAAGCTTCATACCAAAACAATAAACTTGTTACAGTCGATTCAAAACAGAAGAGTCCTTCTAACATTTAAGTCCCTGTTTTTCATTTGTTTCCACAACTCTAGCTCCAACTATAAGAACAACTCCAACAACTTCATAAATTACTTCATGCAATTAGGAAAACATATTTTTAAATTTTTTAATGTGATTCTCTCTCTTTAAATTATATTCATTTGCATCATAAGTTATTTGATTACATTTTTATTTAAAAAAAATATGAAAACTTATGGAGATGTACCCCCTAGCTAGCTGCCAACTCAACAACTAGGAAACCTCAACTTCAATTCAAATTTTCAAGAATTAAAGAATTCTTGGCATCTATATATTTAATAAAAAATTAGCCATAAGGCCACTTTGGGTGGCCTTATTATTCAAAAAGCCACCAAACATTTTTTTCTGAAATAAGGCCACTAATATTTACAAAAATGCCACCGCAATATTTACAAAAATGCCACCGCATTTTTTTGCTATTATTTACAAAAATGTCATTGAATACGAAAAAATCAATAAAGCTACTGTCAAAGACTAATAAAGCTATTGTCGAAGACCACTAAAGCTATTGTCGAATACCACTAAAGCTACTGTCAAATAACAAAGAACACTTTTGCATCACAATAAAACAAAGAACACTAAAGCTACTGTTAAAGAACACTAAAGCTACTGTCCAAGAACAATAAAGCTACTGTCCACGAACAATAAAGCTACTGTCCACGAACAATAAAGCTACTGTCCAAGCACAATAAAGTTACTGTCCAAGAACACTAAAGCTACTGTGGCCTTATTTCAGTAAAAAATATTAGGTGGCCTTTTGAAAAATAAGGTCACCCAAAATGACCTTATGTCTAATTGGCTCTATATTTAACTATACCATTTATTTAATGTACTTCGTGTTTCAAACCCAAAAGCTATGTTTTAAGGCTCACCCTAGAAGCCTAAACCAGGAAAAAGCCAATAACTTACTTAGCTTAGGTAAGCCAATATTTACATCCTGAAAACTAAATCTGTCCATCCTTGCTATCATATAGTTTATAGATCCTTAGTAATCTACCCTATCTTACTCTTCTATTACCACCTTCCTCATTTCTTTGATATTTTCATTTTGTTCTTACAAAACCTCCATCTTATCGGGGAGAAAAGCAGGGAACGTGAAAAAGTAGCTCCAAACTGAGCCATTTAATTAATATAATGGCAAGTAGAAGATGAAAGGCTTTGGTTAAGAAAAAAAGCCCTACTATAGGAAAACTTGTTCAAGCTTTGCCCTTTTGTCATGGGAAGTACAGAGATGTACTAAAAACTGCCCATTTCCCATCAACTCTAGGAATCATTGACTGCATTGGTAGCTACCACCTATGGAATATCTCATTGCCTTCCTCTCTGCTATTTTGTCTAAAGTTGTTCTTACACTGGCAAATTTGGCAAGCAAGGAATGACCATCTGTTTTGCAAGCGAGAAGGATGCCAAATTTCTGTGCAAAATACTAGCGAGGCTCTATACCTCAAAATCAACAAATGTATCTTTTCAGCAAAATCCATGACTAAATATATAAAACAAAATAATCTAATTAAAGCCAGCACTGCAACTGCATGGCTAAATTAACTATGCACTAGAGAACCTTCAAATGGCACAAAAGCTCAGCCTTCTGACACCATTGGCTAGCAGATCATGCATATGTTAAATCTAATTAACAAATTTACCACCCAAAACCTGCAGATCAAGGAAATTAATGTATTCCAAAATCCAAATTAACTTTTTGTTTTAAAATAAACCTCAACTAGAGGGAAATTTATCAAATAGTTTAGTGCATTCCAAATTAACTTCACATGCCATAGATTTCATAGATAGAAATTCCTCTATGATCAGAAACAAAAAAGGCTTCTCTCACTTTGATTAATTCAGCTGATCAATAATCTTTTGACAAGGAATTTAGCTGAATAATTAATCCAAACAAATTTCTCACTTTAGATATCGTTGCAATTTTAACGATTGTCAAAAAAAAAATCATATTACCAACACTTTGACGGTTAAGTTAGGAAACAGAAGAAGCTGCAAAACTCTCAAACTCGATCCAAACCATGACCAAGCACCATCACGATTTGGTTATATGTGTGTTCCAATATTACCACTTATGTAGATAATGCCCATTACTAGTATGGCGTAGGATAAGAAAAATTGAGTCAGATAGACATATTACTTAAACGCTTAAGCTTATAGACAACAATAGTGCAATCCATTTATACATATATTTTTTAACTTCTAAGCACAATTGGCTCAACATTCTACCGTAGTAGACATATGTCACAGAAAAATTGTATTAAATGTTAAATTTATTTAGCTCACCACTGTACTTCATGGGACCATTGCCTACTAGAGAGACCAGAATCAACTTAGGTTAAGAGATTGAAAATGCAAGGATTTGAACTTGGGATTTCCTGCTATGAATTGCTAGCCCAACACTTATCACTATTAGAAGGTGGACCAATAAAGAATTTCCATTCTAATCTTACTTATGAAATTTGGTGCGTAGCAGTGGAAACCCAGCAGATGTTCTTTAATTTTTATTCAAAACAATCATCAACCATATAAACTTGATGTCTGATGTCTCTCACCTGAAATCCTCCTATTTTGTCATGACAACATAGACATCAAAAAAATATAATTATGCTAGCTAGACAGTAACTGAAATTAATATCTGAAAATTTCACAAAATCTTTTGTTTACATTGTAGCTTAAAATGCGAACAGAAACTCGTCAATCTAAATATATATTCATATACGCGATAGTGAATTCATCTGGTTTTCTTCCCACCAAAAAAAAAAGATATATGATACTGGACTTGGAAACAAGATAATGGGCAATATGATACTGTCGCACTATTTTTCAGCTACAACAATACTCTCGATCGGCTCAAGGTACCTCTCTGGTTATTCTTTAGCACCTACGCTGATGCTCTGAAAGTTCCTGCAACATTGTATATATTTCAGTATTGTAAGAACTTTCCTTCTTTCCTAAGTCATTAGCACGTACTATTTCTGACATCCTTATATTTAATTACGTGCAGTACATCTCCCTCGTCGATCTCTTTGCTTGAATTGAAAAGATTATATATGAGATCCAGTATGAGCTCCATAATCATGGTAGACCGGCCTCACGTGACTTACCTACCTCATAACATTCTCCCCTATAACTAAAGAAGCTGACACCATACACCTACTCATGTGTACCTCCATCCATCCTGAGAAACAATTTCGATCTTTCAGAGTTCAGACACAATAACAATGGCAGACACCATAGTCCTCTATGCAGCTCCAGGAATGGGGCACGTGATCTCCATGGTGGAGTTAGGCAAGCTCATTCTCAAGCACTACTCCCATAAATTCTCAGTCACCGTTCTCTACACCACCGGAAGTCCCGGCAACACCCCCAGCATCCCCTCCTACATCCACCGCATCACCCAATCCCATCCCTCCATTTCCTTCCGCAGCTTCCCTCGCGTTGCCATCGCCGCAGCTGATCCTGACCGACCCCTCAGCTGTGCCGCAGTCATGTTCGATTTCATCCGTCAGAACGACCCCAACGTCCGCCTTGCGCTCCAAGAAATCTCCCAAACGTTTCGAATCCGCGCCTTCATCATCGACCTGTTCTGCACCTCCGCGCTGCCCATTGCCAAGGAGCTCAGCATCCCCACGTTCTATTTCTACACTTCAGACACCGCCGCTCTCGGGGCTTTCATGTATTTTCCGACGATCCATGCTCGAGTGAGCCGGAGTTTCAAGGATATGGGCGACGATGTTCTTGAATTTCCAGGATTGGAGACTCCTTTGAGGGCTGTACACATGCCTGAGCCAATGCTCGACCGAAACGACCCGGCGTATTTGGATTTTCTCTACTTCTGCTCCCATCTTCCTCGATCAGATGGAATCATTACCAATACATTCGAAGAGCTGGAGCCTCCTGCTGCGATTGAGGCCATTTCTGAAAGTCTATGTGTTCCTGATGCTCCCACTCCTCCTGTCTACTATATCGGACCGTTGATTGATGAAGAAAAGGCTTGTGGCTCTGAGCATTCCGAGGAGGAATGTCTGCTATGGCTCGATAAGCAGCCGAGTAGGAGCGTGGTGTATCTCTGTTTTGGAAGCAGAGGATCATTTTCGGTGGCCCAATTGAGAGAAATTGCAATGGGGTTGGAGAGGAGTGGCCAGAGGTTTCTGTGGGTGGTGAAAAAGCCGCCCATAGACGAGAAATCCAAGCACAGTCATGGCTTGGATGATTTCGATTTGGATGCACTGTTGCCTCAAGGCTTTTTACAGAGGACTAAAGACAGGGGCATGGTAGTGAAGTCATGGGCCCCGCAGGTGCCGGTGCTGAAGAAGGAGGCGGTGGGCGGGTTCGTGACTCACTGTGGGTGGAACTCGGTGCTAGAATCGGTGATAGCCGGGGTGCCAATGGTTGCGTGGCCGCTCTATGCGGAGCAGCATCTGAACAGGAGTGTTCTGGTGAAGGACATGGAAATGGCGATTGATGTGGAGCAGAGAGAGGAAGATGGGTTCGTGAGCGGGGATGAGGTGGAGAGAAGAGTTAGGGAGTTGATGGAGTCGGAAAATGGAAGAGAGCTCAGAGAGAGGAGCCTGAAAATTGGGGAGATTGCTTTGGGTGCTTTGGGAGAGCTTGGTTCCTCTAGAAGAGCTCTGGTTAACTTTGTTAATGCCATTGGAAGAGATTTTTAATTTGTGTAACAAGAATTTACATGAAAAGTAGGCTATTCTTCCTTTCTCTTTAATTTACATGCTAAAGTAAATTTTTGAACAAATATTTTGTGGTGAAGAACTGAAGAATCACATTCTTTGTTCAATCCTTAGAGGTCCTAGTGGTGGAACTTGTTTATTGTTTCTTGCTTTTAATTTTTAAGTGGAGAAATATGCAAGTTTTTTATACTGATAGATTTCTACAAATGATTGGGTGAAGCTAGGATTGGTCGTTGTGCCAAAACTAGAGCTGGTCCTGTACTGACTACTGAGAGATAGTAACAGTGATTGGATTCATGGTGTCTTTGCGAGTCTTAGAGTTAGTACAAGTAGCACTCTGGGGTTCGAGTCTATTTCAGATGAAGAAAGACGGTGAAACCATAGAAGATTGCTAGGCAAAGTTTAGTCGGAGTTAGGGAACGAGAAATTCAGTGGCTACTGTGATGATGCCGATGATGGGTATAGGAATTATTGGCAAACTCGAAAGGTCCCTTTGGAGAATATAGCGCATGAACTTGGTGTTGAAATGGTACCTAACCCAGTCCATTTCCTTTTAGGAGCAGTATTTGCTTTCATTAACGATCAAAGAGATGCATCAAGTGAGCTATGAGGTCTCCTTTTGTTAAGAGCAAAACACAGCCGTTGCTGTTTGCACCGGTAGAGCCTTGGACTGTCACCATCTAAGTCCAACGATTAGGTCCCCAGTATTGATTTCCATCAAGGCATCAACAACTTTCAAACACTAGAGAACCTCTCCTACAATTCTCACTCTCAAAAAATAAGTACTTCTTGGCATTACTTAACAAAAAGCATATATTTCCTCTACAATTTATTTCAATGTACTTCGTGATGCATCAGTAAAGAGACCAGCATTATAATTAATATGCATTGAAGTGCAAGAAGTAATTTAACTACTGGTCTCTAAAACAAGTCATGTGTGGGAAGCTACTAAGTCATCTTTGGGCATAATGACAGTCTTATTGAAAGTTGAATTTCATTTAAGTTGTGTCTCCTATATATATCATGTAGTATTGGTCTTGTTAGATAGATGAAGTATAATTGAATTTCCTTGAACCTAAACGTGTTCTCTTTGGTTGAGTGATTCCCAAAATCCTTCCATCTGGTTTAGTATTTCCCAGACCAATTGTTCTCTTGGTTGAGTGGTTCCCAAATTCTATCTGGTTGAGTGATTCCCAGATCAATTTATCCCCTGTTCTCTCCTCTGTTCTATAGTCTGCATCACTTCGCGTTTTCATCCACAACCTACTACTGTACTACATGCCAAGGTTTGATGGTATAAGTTTGCCACCAAACCCCAATCCTAGATTTTGAGGCTCAACCTAGAACCTACACATGAAAAACAAACCCTAATCTGGGGCCAGTTTTGAGATAGTGATCGATTAATGGTTTATTTGTAAGCCTTGGATAGTCTAAGCATTGGATGGTGCAATCTGGGGATTGATTTTACTTTCAAATAAACACATGGTAGAAACGCGCGCAGAAGATTGCTCGGGAAAGTTTATAGTTCGAGCTAGGATATACAAGAACTTGAACAACTGCTTAGCAAAACTCCTTGGGTCCAACCCACAGTAAAAACACAGCTGCATATATTATTCCAATAGGCCAATCAAATGCTTATAAAAACCAAGGCATAGCTTAGTCAGATAATCAATAGGTTTTCTGCGTAATTGTAAGAACACATCTTGGCATTGTGCTTAGTGAAAATATTAGCTCCTGCACTTCATATAGCCATTTCAAAGAGTGAAGTTCAGTGGGGGTGATGACGCCAATGATGGTTACCGAGATTATGACGGCAAAACTCGAAAAGTCCTCTCGAGAAAATAAGGCATGATGGGTCTTGAAGTGTACCTAATCCTTCAATGAAACTTTCTAGTACCTCATAGGTGGAGGAGGACTTCAACTCCCAACTCGGTCCATTTCTTTTAGGAGCAGTACTAGTTTTCATTAACCATCATAGGAGAAAGCTTCATTCCAAAACAATAAAATCGTTACAGTCGGTGCAGAACAGAAGTGTCCTCGCCTGGGAAGAGTGATTGTCACCATTCTAAGCCAACATTTAGGTCCCTGTTTTTCATTTGCGTCCATAACTCTCCAACCATAAGAACAACTCCAACAGCTAGCTTCCCCCTAAGTTGTTTTTTTTGTTAGAAACTCCCAACAATTTTCCTATAAGTATTTTTTTGTTAGTTTAGGAAAGTGAAGAGTGAAAGTTTGATTTCCCTATATTTATAGCAAACTCTAAAATGATAAAATACCATTTTTTTTTTTGAAAATTTTTACATTCTCTTTTCTCTCTACAAATTAATATTCATTTCTATCATCAATTATTTGATTACATTTTTAAAATTTTTAAAAGCAATACCATATTCAATTGTGAATAATAAATTATAGAAAATATAATTAAAAAAACGGTTAGAACTATAAAATAAAAATTATATGAATTTTAACTTGATCCCTACAATAGGGATGATGCTGTAAGCAACTAGAGAACCCCAAAGCTATGCATCTTGGCATCTCTTGACAAACTATGCATCTAGTAACTATATCATTTATTTAATGTACTTCGTATTTCAACAACATACATGCCAAGGTTTAGCGATGGAGGTTTGCCAAAAATCCCCAAAGCTATGTTTTAAGGCTCACCCTAGCTGCCTAAACAAGGAAAAAGCCAACCTACTTAGCTTAGGTGAGCCCATATTTACATCCTGAAAATTAAATCTGTCAATCCTATCTTATAGTTTAGGATCCTTGGTAACATATCCTATCTTACACTTCTATTACCACCTTCCTCACTTCTTTAATATTTTCATTTTGTTCTTACAAAACCTCCATTTTATTATGGAGGAAAGTAGGGAACGTGAAAAAATAGCTCCGAACTGAGCCATTTAATGTCAAGTAAAAGATGAAAGGCTTTGGTTAAGAAACAAAAGCCCTACTATAGGAACACTTGTTCGAGCTTTGCCCTTCTACAATGGAAGTACGGAGATGCACCAAAAACTGCACATCTCCCATCAACTCTAGCTTAGGAATCATTGACTGCATTGGTAGCTACCAGCAATGGAATCTCAATGCCTTCCTCTCTGATATTTTGTCTAAAGTATTTCTCTTACACTGGCAAATTTGGCAAGCGAGGGATGACCTGTTTTGCAAGAGAGAAGGATGCCAAATTTCTGTGCAAAATACTAGTGATGATCTCTACCTCAAAATCAACAAATATATGTTTTCAGCAAAATCTAAGACTAAATAAAACAAAATAATCTAAAGCCAGCACTGCAACAGCATTACTAAATTAACTATGCACCAGAGAATCTTCCAATAGCACAAAAGCTCACCCTTCTGACACCATTGGGAGGCAGATCATGCATATGTTAAATCAAATTTACCACCCAAAATCTGCATATCAAATAAATTAATGTATTCCAAAATCCAAATTAAGTTTTTGGTTTTCAATAAACCTCAACTAGAGGGAAATTTATCAAATAATTTAGTGCATTCAAAATTAACTTCACATATATAGAGTTCCTCTGAAATTATAGAATCAGAAACAAAAAAGTCTTCTCTCACTGATTAATTCAGCTGAATAATCTTTTGAAATGGAATTTAGCTGAATAATCCAAACAAAGTTCTCACATTAGATATAGTCGAAATCATATTACCAACACTTTGACAATTAAGTAAGGAAGCAGAAGAAGATGCAAAAACCTCAAACTCCAAACCATGAACAAGCACCATCTCAATTTAATATTTTGGTTATATGTGTGTTCCAATATTACCACTTATATCAATAATGCCCATTACTGATCAGATAGACATGTTACTTAAACGCTTAAGCTCATAGACATAGTTTTAACTTCTAAGCACAATTGGCTCAACATTCTACCATAGTGGACATATGCCACAGAAAAATTGTATAAAATGTTAAATTTATTTGGCTCACCACCTTCCCTAAGATTATCCAAGAGCCTATATTCTACCACTTTCCGTCATGGGACCATTGCCTTACTAGAGAGACCAGAATCAACATAGGTTAAGAGATTGAAAATGCAAGGATTTGAACTTGGGATTTCTTGAAATGAATTGCTAGCCTCACACTTATCACTATTAGAAGGTGGACCAATAAAGAATTTTCATTCTGATCTTACTTATGAAATTTGGTGCATAGCAGTGAAACCCAGCAGATTATCTATTATTTTTATTCAAAACAATCATCAACCATATAAACTTATTGTCACTCACCTGAAATCCCCCTCTTTTGTCATGACAACATAGACATCAAAAAAATATGATTATGCTAGCTAGAAGGTAACTGAATATCTGAAAATTACACAAAAACTTTTGTTTAAAATGTAGCTTACAAACAGAAACTGTCAATGTAAATATTCAGATGCGCGATAGTGAATTCTTCTGGTTTTCTTCTCACCCCAAAAAAAAATTAATAAATAAAGATATATGATACTGGACTGGGAAACAAGATAACGGGCAATATGATACTGTCGCACTATTTTACAGCTACAACAATACTCGGTTCCTTTTTGAATGGAACACAATAATACTGATGGAAATTTTCAAAAGGAAGCGGCCAAGTGCGTAATCATTGATTCTAGGTATGGCACTCTTACATCTATATATCGGAGAAGAATGCAACTTAGAATATAGTGTATCTCAAAAATACCAGGTAATTCTAATCAACATACCACCACCATGACGAACCTTGGCTGAAATTTAATAAATCTAATAATTACACTAAACAGTAGGTGGCATTTTAAGGTTCCTCTGGTTATTCTTTAGCCATGCATGTGCACCTACGCTGATGCTCTGAAAGTTCCTGCAACATTGTATATATTTCAGTATGTTAAGAACTTTCCTTCTATTATTCCAAAGACATGCTTCAAATCTGACATTTCAAATATGAACAGAATTCCTTTCAAAGATATACCCTCTTAGAACTTACTGCTTTTTCACAGGATCTAGAGAGAAAACAATATAAAAAAAAGCAGGTGCATACGTGAGTGCGAATATGTATATTTATAGTCTTTACTTTCAATTCCTTCCGACAAGTTTCCTCAGGAAACATACATATTGGGAGGTTTCTTGAACAAGGTCAATGTATATACCTGAATTTGCTTCTGAAGAAACTTCACATACTCCACTGCCTCATCTAACATGTCAGCGGTATTAGTTTGCTGCAAGGAGCAACAATAGAAGCCCCATTCCAAACAAATGTAAGCTATTTGTCTGCTGAATCAGGCTCATGAAAGTTTAATACAAATTTACAAAGTTTGATATTATTCCAACAATCTGCTAGTTTTTTCGTTCAAAAACTCTCAAGATAGTTTACAAATGTTAGAGTCAAAATCTGGCAAGAACTTTCAAGACCGATTAATAAAAGGATAAGGAGGTCATCTTCGCATTTGTTACTCAGATAGGAAGAATAACAATTTATTTACATGAAATAAAACCAAATACAAGAACAGTGAACAATTGATCCACCTATCCTATTGAGTGATATTTAGCATCCATATATCTGAAAAATGTAAAATGAATTATAATCTTGATGAAGTAGTGTTTTATCAGTAGCATTGAAGTCCCAGCATCTTACCATATGGATTAAGATTCATTGTAGGAAATATAATTACTTGCCGTTTTAGACAGCCTATAAAGCTTGAAAGATGTAAATAAAGTATAGTTTCTATTCCAATTAATTGAAAGTGGAAACTAAATAATCACTCAATTGTTCAGTGCATCACTCAATTGTTCAGTGCATCAAAGCTTTTCAACCTTGCAGATTTAGAGTTTAAAACAAAGGTTTAATTGTGAATTGCCTAAATTCCCTTCCTCCTATTTCATTATGTCTTACCTAGCTTATTTCTTATAAGTTTAAAAAGGTGAAGGACTTCAATATACGCTGTTAGCTAGATTATATATGAACTGTTAATTATCTCACTCACTACGTATTGATCTAAACTATCCATGTATATATGATGTAGCCGATTGATATACAAGTGCAGAACTTAAAGTCATCATTAGATTGCCATAATCATTTGTCTAACGCAAAGTAGGATATTCCTATGCATACTATTAGTTTGATCAGATAGCAGCTCCACATATATCGCTTGAGTTTTTTTAACAACAGAGTGGGACGGCGGATGGTTATTTTAAAATCAATGCCTCATAAGTCCTATTATATCACAATAACTCAGAATTTTCTAAATTTGGAGAAGAAGAAGTTACAAAATAATATTAAAGCAAGATTTTTTTTAATTTTATTATTATTAATAACTGGAAATGATGTTCACTGAATCTATATTTCCAACATTTTGTACCCCCCACCTATTCTTTTGTTGAACCCAACCTAGTAGCCTATTGTTCTTAATCACCCAAGTTATATTAAGTATACTTGAGCCACAACAAGAATTGAAATGTATAGAAACTGCAGTTCAGAAAAGTGTATCAGCTGGAAGGTCTAACCTTATCCATGTTGGGTACAAGTTCTTGAAGCTTCCTTATCCGGTCACTAATTCGAGTCCTCCGGACCTAATAAGTTAACCCAGGAAATTAAAGTCAAGAAAATTCAATACATTAACTCAACTAGGCTATTAATTATTTATAATTAAGAATGAAACACTTGACTAATTTAATTTCCTAAACAAAATAATACGTTAGGAAACACACCCTTTCAGCAATGCTCCTAGGATGAGTAGCACAACCTCGCTTTGCTCTAACCCTTAGAGTCGCTGACTCCTCCAATCCACCTTCCTCCATTTTCTACCAACAACAATTGAAAACCAACTATTAAATTAAAATTAAAAAAAAACATTTTAAAAAAAAAAGATTTAGTATTTACTCACCACCTCCCTAACCCGCTTATTAGCTGGAGAAGAAGAAGAAGAAACGCTACTGAAATTCGGGTCGGAGACATAGTCGAGGCTGGCCGGAATCCCGAAGCCGGAGTAATACCCTTCCGAGCCATCACCAAAGTCGGCCGGAGAGCTGTTCTGTCTCGCAAACGCACCAGCTGGATCCGCCGTATCAGAAGCAAACCCCACTGCCGTGGAGCTTCGCAAAGTGGGCCCCCCAGCGCTGTCGGCTAGAAGGTCGGTGAGGCACTGGGTCGGCTTCAAAGGGTCCTCTTCTTCGTCTTCAAGCAGCGCTTCCAACCATGAGGCCGGCGCCGAGTAGAACCGGCCGAGTCCTCCACCGCGACTGACTTCTCCACTTCCGCCAGGTGCCGGTTGCATCTGCGACACGTGCCGGTTGAGATATTTCTTCTTGTTGTTGTTCAGCTCGGTTTGCGATTTAACTTGCTTCAATGGACAAGAGGAAGAGAGTGAGAGACAGAGAGTAGAGTCCACAGTGTGTTTTCAGCGACAGACAATACTCAATCACAAGGGTTTATTACTCTGATTTTTTGTTCTCTTGTCTCAGCAATGTTGCGCCAAATGAAGGACATCCGGACCTGATTCTCTGCTTTGAGGCCGTATATGTACCTTCGTTCTTCTCGCCCGTCGGATGAATCCCAACGGTGATGAAGTAACAATTACGCGAGGGTAAGTCCCGGACAGTTCACTGCGTGTAAGGCTGGGAGCGTCACAACGTCATCGTTTACCGCACTCACTCACGAACGGTTTCTTCAATGCCAGGAAAGGCGAGGCCGAGACGGGGACTAGCGCGTGGATCACACGAGTGGATTCAATTGTGGGATGCTGCCTGGGGGTCTGCATTGGCGCGTGGGGGTTGGATTAAATTGAAGTGTGTGAGATTTTTTGCTTCTTGTGGCAAATTTAAGGAGGGGAGATCAGATAGCAATGATGACCATCCTAAAAATGCATAATGCGGAATGCGTTTCGGCTCCGGAAGTCGCTTTACTTGCTTTCGAAAGATCCAAAGGGAAATGGGGACCCAACGATGGTTGGATCGAATCCAAGGGTCACTATATGTTCCAATGCTGCTTTGGGGTGTAATGTGGTACCACACTCTTCAATCGATGACCCACTACACGATTAAAAATGTTCAACTTAATATTTTTTTGAAGATATCATTTTTTTTTTGCTAAGAAATATCTTTAGAGCCTCGTTTGTTTCGGAAATTTGAGATTTGAACCAGATGTGTCCGCGTGAGATCAGTTTGGAACCGACCACTTAGCGTCTATGATCGACCAAAACTAAACCGATGGTGGTTGGTTTTCCGTAACTGGAAGTTGATGCCGATTAGAGGGTAGTCGTTTAACTATCGTAGTCGGATTCAATACGGTCTCTGGGCTTGGACTTACTGGTGATATTTTTTTTAATGCGCCAATTAAGTTTTTTTTTTTGACCTTTTCAGGCAACGTACACACCATTTCCGGCCAAAGTGTCAATTATTGTACTAAATTGAGTTCAATTTTCATGAACATTTCATTCAGAGTTTTCTACCGTACTACAAGACTACAAGTTTCAAAACTAAAAAGTATTACGAGTTACAAACTTACAACATTACAACAAACCAAAAGTAAGTAAAAATATAAACAACAATAAAACATTAATCACCATGCACATTCTCATTTATTGTTAGTACAATTAACATTTTCAAATACAACACACTTATTATGAATTACAAGTTTTACTACCAAACAGCCAAACCATTGAATGAACAAATTTAAAATTGTTACAATTCATTAATACCATAATAAATTGAAGATATATTTTAAAATGTCGGACTAATTCCCAGAAGGCATAAGTGATTGCACTAATCTTTGCTCAATTTCGTCATATTCAAGTAATGAGGCAGAGGTTGACGAATTCTCACATCTTTAACTACCTGTATATTTTAAAAAGTACAAAACACAAAAACCAAGACCTTCAACAGTGAATGAAATAATAAAATACTTTTTTTTTAGAAACGACAATTTTTATTCTCACTTCGCCCCCTCTAAATGTCAATAAAATTCGAACCTATGACATTCACAGTGTTAGTTTTACCAATAACCAACAAGTCATAGTTCACCGGCATAATGAAATACTTATTTCAACAATGAAAGTCGGCAAAGGTTGGTCCATTACATCTTCTTTTTTTTGTAAATTAATTAAGATGATTCAATTTCTGACTATTTGTCAGTTCTCTTGAGTTCCAAAGTGATATGTAGGAACTAGGAACTAGATGGAAGAGGAAAGCAGCCTTTGAATAAATTATGTGATTACTTTTGTCAAATATAAGAGGGATAAAATACAAAGTGTATATAAGAGGACACTTTAGTCACTCAATTTTGAAAAACATCACTTTGGTCACTCAACTTATATCATGCTTTACACTTTGGTCATTCTGTTTATTTTGCGGTAAAAAATTATCACGCGTATGTCCTATTTTCAGGACCAATATCGTCCCTTCATGCTTAAAATGTCAATAAACAAATAATAGTGAGAGCAGGAAGAGAAGGGAGCGAAAGCACACCTTGTGCTAGATGATGACTTGGATCGCCTCTCAAAGTCGAACCAAAGCCGATATGATAGCTGGTCAAGCTTGCACTGAGGATTTTACCCTTGCAGTCACTTGAGAGTACAGGAGAAGCGAGAGCATTGTGAGGCTATGTTATTTCTTGTGGGGTTTATTGTATTTGGATTTTTATGGTGCCTTAAAGATTGTTGTGGAAATGAAAAGTCTAGTGGTATCCAATTAGAATTGTTAAACAATCTCTAGAAGTATTGCAGTATTCAATTTAGATTTTTAAAACTATATTTCAATTCCATGAAATTCTTAGGGTATTCAATAATGACTTTAAAGAAGTCCATACAAATATAGGTGTATTAAAAAATCATGAAATTATATAGAATTTGTTAAATGTGAAGGCTAAAAGTCATTATCAATCCAACTACCGGACCAGAGATTTCCATGGAATTGTGATTTTAAAACTTAATTGTTACCAAGATATTTGCAAATTGAAAGAAGAAATTTCTTCTTTCAATTTGTACCTAAAATGCAAATATCTTGGTGACAATTAAGTTTTAATACTTTGGAATATGACATATATGTTGTGAGTCGCCTATTAACTCAAGTATGAAAAGATAGAAAAACGAAAGAGAGAGAAGTGTAGAGAGTAAGAAGTTGCTTTCTATTGATGTTTGATATGTTGGTGTGTGAAATGGTGATGCATCAACCTCTTTATATAGTGGAGAGGTTGAGATGTATTCATGGCATACAATAATGAGGAGAAACATTTTAGTTTCCCCACTACCCCACTAACTATACAATTTATATCCTCTCATAAATAGTGTAACCTTTATGGAGTAGAGGTGGCAAACGGGCCGGCCCGGCCCGGCCCATTTAATCGGGTCATGGGCCATGCTCGGGCCGGCCCGTGTCGGCCAATTTCTTATCGGGCCCGGGCTCGGGCCGGCCCATATACTCAAACATTAGGCCCGGCCCGGCCCACGGCCCAAGTCCATAGTGTGTCGGGCCGTGCTCGTGCCGGGCCAATAACGGGCTCGGGCCGGGCCGGGCCGGGCTTGGGTCGTAAGAAAACGAAAACTAGTTTTTTTTTTTTTTCGATAAAAACGAAAAGTAGTTCTATTTTGAGATAAAATTAATACAATAAACATAAATACTACACAAAATTCATACAAACAATGCTTGTTGTTCATAATTATATATATATATATAATTATAATTATATATATTTATGTATATATAATATATACATATATAATTGGCCTAATAGCCAAAATGCCCCATGAACTTGGCCATAATTGTCAATTTACACCCCAAATTTGTAATTGAGGAAATTAACCCCCTGAACTTGGTAACAATTGCCGATTTGCACCCTATCGGTCAAATTCAACGGTTTCCATCCAAATGAGGGGTAAAATAGTCTTTTTATAATTTTTTTAATAAAAATAAATATAATTAAAAAAATAACAAAATGGAAAAAAAAAAAAAATTTGTCTCCTCTCTCTGCCGGAGCTTTCTCCGGCGATTGCGTCGCCGTCCGACCACCACTGACCTCGATACCAGTCTCATTCTCTTCGTCTCCTCGAGATCTTTATCCCCATACCAAGTTTTCTCACCGAAAATCAATTTTAAAGGAGAATTGAAGCATGAACAGTCGGTTTATTCTCCGATCAAAGATCTTGTTTCCCGGCCAAATCGACGAGCTTGACCTAGTGGGCTTTGAAGCTTGCTTCACGGCGAATCCAACGCCACCAATATCAAGGTCATTGGTGGTCGGACGGCGAAGCAATCGCCGGAGAAAGAGAGGAGAAAGTTTCGGGAGAGAGAGAGAGGAGAAAGCTTCGGGGGAGAGAGAGAGAGAGTAGAAATTTTTTTTTTTGACCCAAAAAAAAAAATTTGACCAAAAAAAAAAATTTTGGATGGAAACCGTTGGATTTGACAGATAGGGTGCAAATCGGCAATTGTTACCAAGTTCAGGGGGTTAATTTCCTCAATTACAAATTCGGGGTATAAATTGACAATTATGGCCAAGTTCAGGGGGCATTTTGGCTATTAAGCCTATATAATTATATATAATTATATATCCACGCCTCATGAACGGGCCGGGCTGCGACCCGTAATTTATCGGGCTCGGGCCGTGCCGGGCCTAAAACGGGCTCGGGCCGGGCCGAGCTTTTGGGCCAATATTTCTCAGCCCGGCCCGGCCCGTTAAATTAACGTGCCGGGCTCGGGCCTAGTGGCCCATTTGCCACCTCTATTAATATGGAGTAAATATGAGAAATACAAAAGGTCTTCAGCAATGTATCTAGTCCACATCGTGTATCTTGTACGTACGGACGTTAGATTACTGGACAGCCACCCCACAATGTGTCATACAACAATATATATTTTATGTATTTTACCATCGTTAAATTTAGGGATGGGGTCGTGAAACTGAAAATCGAAAAAAAAAAAAAAAAAAAAAAAACCAAACTACCAAAACAATGTCGTTTTGGTTTTAAGTTAGAAAACTTACAAAAAAATTATATTTTTCTTCAATCTCCACCCCCCCCCCCCCCCCTCGCGACTCTCTTCTGGTCCTCTACTCCTCTTCGTTTCTAGTCTTCTTCCTCGAATTTCTCTCTTCTCTTCGCGAGGTGGTCGTGCGATAGTAGTGTGAAGGCGGTGGTGAGGACGTGAGCAACGGTGGCTGTTGCAGAGAATCTGATCTAATCCACGGTTGTTGGGTGGTTGGTTAGTGAGATCTCTATTTGAGGTATTCTGTAATTCTACAATATTGGAATTTTACTTTGGTTAATATTTGTGTTGGATGATGAAATGATACTTTTCCATGAAATGGCATGGAATCAAATATTGGAGTTATGATTTGGTTAATATTGTGTTGGATTTCATCATGCTCCCTTTCTTGAGTTGATTGATATTCTACGAACGCACAATTAAGAATTTTTTTTTTGTACAGGTTAAAAAAAAAGAACGGTCACAAAATCGAACCGAACTGTACCTAAATTGCGAAAACCGAACCAAAAGTTAAGATCAGTCCGGTGTTTAGTTTAGGGTAAAAACTAATAACCGAACCGAAAAGACCAAACCCACCCCTAGTTGAATGTAGTTAAAAAAAAAAAAAGAGTCAATATAACAGTGAAAAAATTCAATAAATATGTCAAAGTTATAAATTAGCTACATATATATATAATCAAAAATAAAAATTATCAAGACGTCATTACCATGACTCCCATGAGAACTGTGACTCCAAGACTTTAATTGGGTTAGGGTGGCACACTTTAGCTTCGGTGTTACACATGATTGGCTATGTGAATGATAACAAGAAACATAAGAACATCCTCATCTACATTCAAATACAGATCTGCAACATGGGTCAGCATCCAAAAGCACCAGAAAAGAAAAGAAAAGGAAAAAAAAAAAACAATGAGAATTGATACATATTTTTCCACATAAAAAGTGATATATTAAAGTCCAAGGAAAAGAACTGATTGAATAATAGCGGAAGCCAAACTTAGCTACAGCTAGTCTAAAAGCAAAGCATTAGAAAACCTATCAGATGGAGCACCAAGTGTCTCTCAGGCAACAAAATCAGCAACAAGCCAACAAGAGTGAAACACCGGAAGTTAGTCAATCTATGTGCAGCCATATTACCTTCTCTAAAGATATGAGAGCACAAAATCGCAGTAACCCAAAAACATACAAGAGATTTCAAAACCAAATAAATAAATTTGTTGAGTGGAGCTGATACAATAGAATGACAGAATACTGGTTAAACTGAAGCCGGAGCAAATCAAGACATCCACAATGAAAACAAAAGCAGGATGATAAAGGATTAATCTACAAAATCATATAGCAGATTCGGGTAGATTGGTTTGTTACATCCTTAAGAAGGTTCATGGTTTCTCATGGCTATATGGTTTATCCGGTGAAGAGATCAAGTTTCAAGAAATAGTTAATGGTGATCTTATCAATACACATATGTATAACTCCCCACGAATTTCAACTGCGCATATATTATTTCCAAATGGAAAGTTCTGAGGCAATTGATGCTCGGAAGCAGTTTAGCATCGAGACTGAGAGAATTCCTGAAACGGTGAGTGGATTTCCTTTCAGCAACCTATATCTAACATCTAATATAACAAGCACAATATATAGATAAACGGCCATGTGCATATAGAATATCAGTGGGAATCAATATATACTTTGATTTAGTTCTAACTCAAGGAGTTGTTATTCTAAAGCATGCATGTTATAGACCTTTTGACAGGTTGATGAATTCATTACATTGGCTATTGGTCCATCATTATTTTCCCAATGAGAACTTTCAATATCATCTAGAACAAGCATGAAATATATTTGCATCAGGAAGGGCTTCTTTTAGGTATATATCAAAACTATCCGCTACCCTGGTTAGATTGTCCAGAAATAACCCTAGCTACTTGATGGTTATTTCCTTACTATCATCAGCAAAATAATAATTGTTTCGAGAATGCAAGACTTGTAATTAATCTAGACAGTGGAAGATACTGTACTTTAGGAGAGAGCTAGACAACTAAATAAAATGACCTGCCATTATCACTAAGCTGCTTCTCCAGTTTTAAATTTTAATGGCCTATGACAAGATGCAGAATGGCTCCCGAAAACAGTCTCCAGGTAATATTGCAACTAATATCTCTACTCTTATAGCAAAATTGATTTTTCAAAAGGACTGGGTCAAGAATTTGAGTCTCATACAATGGTACAAGCATTTCTCTAAGGTATTTTACTAGAAATAAAATTCAAAAGAAGAACTACAACATGTATATATATACAAAACAAAACAACAGACCTCATATGGTCTTCGCATGACATGATATTGGAAACTTGAAGGTGAAGTCCTCAAATGAGACTTTGGGGTACATCACTCTTCTCGTTCTCTACTGTGCCATGAAAAGCTTCAGCCACTATGATAAGAAAATGCCATGCCTTCGAAATTAGATATTAAATCTAGTGATATTACAATTTGACACATAGAAATTAATTGTAAAATCAAGCCTCTAAACTATTACACAGGATTACTTGAGATAAAGAAGAAAAAATACAAACTTACGTTTTAGGTAAGAGCCTCACCAAGTGAGCAAACAGGATACAAAAAGGAAAGAAAAGCTCCTTGGTTATCTATCAATACTTGACAATCCTGCAGCATAGATTGTGTTAGTCAAGTTTAAATCCATTTCTCTAGAAGGAGGTAAATCATACATTGGTAATTCCAAGAAATAAGCAACCAGCATTTGTGATTATTGAATTGCAGTAAGAAAATGCAGTGACTAAACTAACAATATCCTTTGAGAAAAAGATTGCTCTTTGAATAATATGAAGGAAACAGAGATGGATATGTCTCCTTTCTTAGTTGCAACTTAGTTCACAACCTGCAGCTCCTCTGCAGTATGTGTGTGTGTGTGTGTGCGCGCTCAATATATAAGTATAAATGCTTTATCTATGCAAAATAAAAACATTTTCTTTAAGATTTGAAGGATACATAAACAAGTAGCAATCCCTTGCAAGCTAGCTGCAGACCCTTCTATTTACAAGACAAACACATTCAAAATGGTGATATGAAGGTATCCAGCTTACCATTGCACCTCATCAGCTTGAGAATTTCATTCAGCAGTTGCTCTCCAATATATCCTACTCCTTTTATCCTTCAATGTGGTTTGTGCATATAGCTTGATGAGATTTTGGTCCATATAGTTAGCAGTTACGAGAAAGTTAATTCCATTTTGCGGTGTGAAACTTTGACTGGGTTCTATATAGTGATTATAGTCAAGTCATTAAGTTTTGCATAAGGAGTACCGGAGGGTAATCATGTTGAGCAATCCAGCCACTGCAACTGTCAAGTCTGACCTCCCAAAAGAGGTGTGGTAGCAACCTGTTCTGCAATTTTCATTACCATCAATTATTATTTCTTTGCATATGATGTAACATCAAGTTTCTTAAATCCTCAAATGGAGGGACGGACTTAATGAATCAGACCACTGTATATGAATATTACTGCCTGAGCCTGAACTTATGAACCACAAAATCTCTTTACAGCTTTACTCAGTTCAAATTAATCCCTCAACCAAACTGCTTCTGATGCTATTAAAAAATTATTTTAATGAGTTGTCGACATGTGCAAGGATTTCTCAGTTGTACAAGTGTAACAATTAATGCGTGACAATTTTCTTCTAGCAAACTTTAGCAAAAGTTGTTCATGTTCTATCCAAGAGACAAAGATCGAAATGAAGTAACTTCGAGTAGGATATGTACAAAGAAAAATACCTTTAATAGAAGAATATGTGGTGGCGGAAGATTATAAAGATGGATATAGCAATTATCTGAATATTCCCTAGAAAAAAGAAGCATAGAAATATGATGATGGTCACAATTGAAATGGGAATATGGTGAATGAATAATGCATAAAAAACAAGAACTCAATTACCAGAAATGTTGGATAATCAAGATTGGCAGAGTTTATCTCTCACAGAACACAGCTGGAACTTCAACTAAACAGCATCCTGCTAATGCAATTTTGAAGTTTGGGATGTGCGAACACTCTTTCCTTTGCCTTATTGCTAACCTCCTGATGATACTTGGACATTCACAGATGGAAAATTTCTGGGCAATGGGAGTTCCTTATTTCTAAGGAACAAAGGCATGGATTATTGTAAGTCCATGAGATGCTCCATACAAGAACTTGACATGGCACATATATCTTATAGCTTCTACCTAAAAGAGAATTAATGAATTTATATAAATCATATGGTCGATCTCAAGCGAAACTGGTATTCTTTACAAGCTAGAAAATGAATCCAATAGGTTTTGAAATGTGGCATACGCAGTTGGCATAAGAAGTACCAGAGCGTCATGCATGTCTTGAGCAGTCTAGCCACTGCAACTTCAAGAAAATCTTGCCTATGGCGATTATCTGAAGATTCCAAAGAAAATGGAAACAAAAAATCAGATCATAAATATGGTAGATGAATAAATAAATAATAAATAAAGAAGAGCTCAATTACCAGGAAAGGTGGATGACACAGACAGCTGGGATTTCAACTAAGCACCACTTGAACAATCCCATCATCATCATGCACATCCGTTCAGACTTCAACTAAACACTTCCAGAAAGTTACGTTTCAATGTATATCAGGGAAAATTAAACATTGCAATGTCTGAATAGAAAAGGAAACAGAGCCTACCCTACCACACTAACTTCCCAGAAAGAATTCTGAATCAACTGCCCGACTTTCCGTGCACATTCATTAATGCTCAATCCTGCACATTCATCAAGCTGCCCAGCAAACAACATAGTATAAACAAAAGAAGAAACTAAAATTCACACAGACAAGGTATAATTCAAATTTACAGCAACTCATTTTAACAATGAAAATGGAAAGTAACTAACCATAGACCATCTGGGCCGTGACAAAGGCCATTAGAGGAGCTGCAGAGCCGTCGTTTTTGCCCAACTTGATGCTGAGGATCCGGTAGTCGAAGGACGACACTCATCGATGCAGAGGTCGGAGCGTAAATCGTTGTCGATCAACTTCTTCTCGTTCACTGTCATCGCGCCATTTCTATGTTCCATTACAACGTCAGCCAACGCCACCATTGAGTCCAGAGAGGATTTTCTCTGAGAAAAGGAACAAAAATTTAAAAAAGGCCGGAGGGGTTTTAGAGCAATTGCAAATTTGCAATGGAGAGAGAAATTTAGGAAAATAATTTATTCTTACTTCTTTTTTTTTTAACAAATAATTTATTTTTACTTGTTCTTTGCCATGAAATTGACTTTTGATGGTCTCTAAATAATTGATCTAGTGGTGTAAGTCTTCCATTTGTAAGTTTGAGTTTGACTCGTGGACAACAAGTTATTAGGTTATTACAACAAATGGTAATATAGGTTTAAAAACTAAAACTCTCATCCCCCTCGTCATTACTCCACATCGCTTGTGTATTTGTGTATGAATTATTGCTTGTGTTTCCGTCTAAATTTGGAAGAGGAAATATACATGAATAGTGGTTCACAAGGTTTCCCTATGAGAGGGGGAGGAGTACAAGTAAAATAGTGGGCCATGAAGCCAAGTGGAGAAGAGATAGAGAGATTAGTTTCTTTAAGTGCGAAAGGAGAACCTTTTATAAGTAATGGAGTCTCTTCTCCTTTATATATTTATCCGGGCATCTCCAACCCTTAATCTTATAGTCCAATTAGGGGTGTCAAACCCATTATATGACATTATTATCCCTTGGCAGCACTATTCATTTGTCATTTAATTTTTTTTTCTTTAGACAATAGCTTGAATATAATATTAATTAGGCAAAATTTCACAAATGGTTACTCAACTATGACAATTTCGACACTTTGGTCATTATTCTTTCAAAAACATCACTTTGGTCATTAAAAGTGAAAAATGTATTGAAGTCGAATGATCAAAGTGAAATACGATATTAAAGTTGAGTGACCAAAGAGAAAGACGATATTGAAGTTGAGTGACCAAAGTGAAAGACATTATTGAAGTTGAGTGACCAAAGTGATGTTTTTGAAAGTGGTGTGACCAAATAATAAATACTTTATGAATAATGTCTTTAAATAATAAATAGTAATTAAATAAATAGAAAAAATAAATTTCTCGTTTTGATTATTATTTTTCGGCAAGGGCGTAAGTACGTGGGAGGGAGGCGGTTAAAGTATTTCTGTATTTTTTTTGTTTTTCGGGATATAATTTGATTAAAGTATTGTATGGTTAATATTAGCCATCAAAATTATTTTTATTAATTACCATGTTAGATGAGTGAAAAATTATTTGTTTTTTTTATTTTCAAAAAAAATGTAAGAATTAATGAGGGCCGTTGGTTTTGAGTTAAGTAAATTCGGGCATACATTTTTCTACCGTTGAACTTAAACAGACAACTAGCTTAATCCAACATATGGTGGGCCATGCCTGCTTGCCAGTCCACAAAGCGCGTCTTGTGCATTACCACGGCTGAAAGCCGTTATTTACTTATTTTGTCTTTTTTGCGCTTAGTCTCTGTAGACACGACAAGTCGCGTGTGCAAAGTAGGAGTCATTTGCTGGATTTTCGCGTGGGTTCTGCATTCAAAATGAGACCAGACTTGATTTCAGCCTAGGAATGAGACCACTTTTGAGACTAGAGCCTAAATATATAGGACTTAGTACCCTTCTTTTGCATGGTTTGAAAGCCCATTTGCTCAAACTAGTCTCATTTTGAGACTTAAGGACCATGGTTGGACCATGATATATAAGAAGGTTACCTTCATGTGAGATCTTGGTCGGCTTCCACTGTGGTGAGGTAACTTGGATGTCGAACTAGGTGATGCATGTCATACCGGGGGCACACCATGTCTCGTGGGCCCTATGTCCAGATGTTATTTGTACTTTGTGACATGTAATATACATGGTATGTATAGCTAGAGTGTCAAAATGCTAACTAACTTTGTTTGGAATTATGTGTACCGAATGAGGTTTAAATTTTAATAAAATTTTGATATAGAAACTTGGCTCTAAATTGGTTAGCATATTGATATTGATATTGATATTTAGGGATTTTCTATAGTGAGTACCATATAATGATGACTTATTGAGGACTATCAAACTCAACAGTTAGATGAGTATTTTAAATGTTGGTTGATATTTTAAAAACTCATCAAAAACTTGATCTTGATATTGATATTGATGTATGTGTAATTCCATGAGTTGATTGAATTAATTTACTTTTTGTGGGGAATAAATATATATTCAACGACTGTATTAGGTCAATCACAGAGTATTACAAATACTAACTAGAACCTAAGCCCCTAAAAGAACAATCCGTTTTGTTAAAATGGCATAACCAAGGAATCTTTAGCTAATAATACTTAATTACTCAATGAAGATGGGCTGCACACTTTATTCAAAAGCAATTGAAAAAAAAAAAACTAAAGTTAAATAACATTACATCACTCGAAACCATATACTAGAGATAATCGCCTAAGCATACAATTGTTGTACGAAAAATCACTAGGTATGGAGTGAAGCCATCATGGTTAGGGGTGAGTTTGCAAAACCGAAAATCGAAAAAAAAAAATAAAGCAAAAAAAAAACCGATCCAAGCTGAAGTTGTTCGATACTTCGGTTTCGGTATTCATAAACCGAACCGAACTGGGAAAAAAAATTCGAAGTGGCAAAACGACGTCATTTTTCTTTATGAAACCTGACACGAATCGGCCAGGTGGTGATAGTGAGTCGATCATGGATTCCAAGGAGGCTAAGAAGAAGGGCGATGAGCCGATGATCAAGAAACGAATTTGCAAAAGAGAATTCAATAAAGTTTTCGCCTTCCAAAGGTTATGAATTTTTTTTTGTACAGATTTAAAAAAAAAAAAATTGAACCGACCCGAAACTGAACCATTCAGTTTTATGCCTAAAAATATAAAAACCGAACCGGAAATTAAGTTCGATCTGGTTTTCAATTTAGGGTAAAAACTGAACTGAAAATGACCGAACCCACCCCTTATTATTCATGTTTACTCTCTCCATTGACAAGCTTTGTCCGAAAGAAAAGAAAATTGATAATTCCGTTAATTGGCATGGACTCGAATTTGGGTTTAAATCCCATACAAGACGAAGTCTAATTAACACAGAGTCCGTGTCTGTCAAAAAACAACTAAGAAGAAAGTCAGAAGGTCACATGGAGCCCGAATGCCCACGATGGAGCCACATGGTATAAAAAACTCCACTCATGTGATCACACACACTCTCTCACACACTGTTTCAAACCCAAACCCAAAACCAAAAGCCAGAGCAGCAGGAGCAGCCGCAGCCCTAAACCGTTACCGAACGGCAATGAAATCGATCTCAATCTTGTCCTCCACCGCCATCCAACGGCCACGATCCCTCCTCCGATTGTCATGCTAGCCGCCTCATCCACGTGGCTCCGAGCGCGCCGGAGCCGCTGCGTGTTTCTACTCGTCTTGTCTCCGATTATAATCCCTTTCCTCTGCGCCACTTTCCCCCTGCTCTGCGCCGCCGAGCTCTGCCTCCGCCTCTGCCGCCGCCGCACGAAATTGGCTCAGGACGAGGTGGAGGAAGAGCGCCTGCGCCGATGCGAAGAAGGGCGCAGCGGCAGCGGCGGCGGATGTGCCGGAGAAGACGAGAGTATAGAAGAGATGGGGCTGCTGCAGAGGTACTTGGAGGATCAGCTGTTGCTCGTCGGATCTGTGTATGATTGTGGAGACGATCAAGATTTGTATCAAGAGATTCGGGACTACGATTACGATTCTAACACTCCTCTTTTGGCTTGACTGCAATTTCGATGCTTTTTTCTTTTCTTTTATATATTTTTGTATATCACACACATTTTCTTTTTTGGGTATATTTTGCTTGTGAAGTTTGTGGGAGTTTTTGGAACAATAGTGGATATGATTTTTACATTATTGTCAATATTTTTACATTTGACTAAGTGTGTATTACAATCAAATAGATTTACCCCTCCTATATCAAATGTTAAAATCTATCTTCCAAGTTCCAACATTTGTACCCTTTTGGAGTTTTGGAATTATTTAAGTTCATGTCAAGCAGTTACTCTTTTCACAAAAACATGTCTTAAAATTTTATTCCGGTTGCCAAATCTCCCTACATATTCTTCACGACACAACTTCTTGCAACCTCGCAGGTGTAAACTACAACGAACAACTTTAAAGAGAAGATAGTTACATTTTGATAGTTGGGTGCCCAAAATGAAAATCTCTACAATTGCGATAGTTAAGTGCCTAAATAGTGGCAATTTATAACATAACCGCAACTGACAAAACCAGCCAATCGAGCCGACAACCTGGTTTTTCTCCTTCATGTTTAAAATCAACATCAAAACCTACACATTTCGCTTATGTTTTTTTTTTATAAGAAAAAATAAATTACAAACAAAAGTCATGAGGACAGTCAACGCCAAAATGGTCAAAGTTGAACGTTGACATAACATTAAACGAGAGACTATTCTCTCAAGATCTAAAAATCTCTATCGAATGACCTAGATTCGCCAGAGCATCTGTCGTGAAGTTTGATTCTTTGATTTTTCTCCTTCATGTTTAAAATCAACATCAAAACCTACACATTTCGCTTATGTTTTTTTTTATAAGAAAAAATAAATTACAAACAAAAGTCATGAGGACAGTCAACGCCAAAATGGTCAAAGTTGAACGTTGACATAACATTAAACGAGAGACTATTCTCTCAAGATCTAAAAATCTCTATCGAATGACCTAGATTCGCCAGAGCATCTGTCGTGAAGTTTGATTCTCTGAAGACACGAGTAAATGAAATTTCTTCAAAAGAAGTCCTTAGATGGAGAATATCACGAATTACAGTCTTCAATCTCTAAGGGATGCTGCAAATGTCATTAACACAATCTATAATTAACTTTGAGTCACCTTCTACCACAACATGCTTGCAACCTTTCTCCTTGGCTAACATTAGAGCTTCCTTCAAGGCAAGGCCTTTCGTTAAGGGAACAGATGCAGTACCAACATTTCTAATACCAACAACTAGGGAACCACCATGGTGATTTCTGATAACAAAACCCAAAGCAGCTCTATTTGAACTTCTTACAGAACCATCGAAATTAATGTTAAGGTGGACAGAAGCAATCTTTGCAGGAGAAGGATTGTTAGACCAATAGCTAAAGCAACATTTCACTTATATGTTGAAGCCTCAATGTTATAAAAAATCGTTAATGCGTTCCCCCATAACACTATACATGTAACTCTAAAAACAATAGCATTTATCTCTCACCTAGTATCCTTTGTTCCAATTTCAGAATCCCAAATTTCCTACTAGCTCACCCCTATTAATGAGAAATTCTTTTTGTTGGAAAGGATTTATTTCACCAAAAACTAGCCAAACAAAGCGTTAAAGCAGAACATATACAATAAAGACCAACTTAGGCTCGGCTACCAAGTGGGGTTGAGTCTAAAGCCCAAAACAAAGGACTACTTGAAGAAGTCTCCGCATGAACCCAACCTCAATAAAATCTCAAATCCACCACCCACCACCTCCACCTCCACCTCCACCTCCACCTCCACCAACCACGCTACCATCACTACCACCCTCATCTAAGCACATACACCACTACAACAAACAAACTGCATGCATTGCCACCACCACTACTATCTTAACAATAGCCACTACTAATTAAATACGTCGGCAACGCCACCGCCACACAATCTGAACTACTTTAATTATCCATACTACTCGGTTAATCTCTAAAGCCGTCACTACCACCACCAATAGGACTACCATCTTGTCTCCACTAGTCATTTAAATTCAATCATGTATAACACCATATATATTATAAATTAAGTTCGGCTTGTTTGGGCTCGGCAGAAAACAGAAACAAGCCAAACTTGAACATAATTATGCTAAGCTTGTAAAATGCGTGAACGTACATGTAGTACTGTATAATCACGAGACAACTCGAGTTAAACTTGAACTTGACTTTGCTAGTAAGAGTAATAAACTGATTAAACTCGGCTCATATATTATTCTTAATAACCAAATGTTCAACTTAATGTTTATTTGTTGTAATCAAATTAGATATTAAACAATATGCTCAATACAGGAAAAAAAATCTTAAATTATTAAATACTTAACAAGAAGAGAAAGAAGAGAAACCTAGTTACGAAATAAGTTGAACAACCTAGATATATATACATATATGATGTGTGTGTGTGTGTGTATTTATATTTATACAGTCCTCTTCACGTGTGAACGTCCACACATAAATTAAAATGCGAACATTCTGTGTTTGTGTGTGTGTGTATTTATATTTATACAGTCCCCTTCACGTGTGAACGTCTACATGTAAATTAAAATGCGAACATCCTCATTGCGAGTGCAAACTAATGATCAAAATCTTCTATATTTTAGGTCATCATTCAAGGATCATTTTGATAAAAAAAATATTTCAAATTGGAAATTATTTAATCATTTGATTACCACATTCATCGTTTCAACTTTATCTGACGGACTGTATTTGTCTGTAAACTATACAACGAACAGATGACCAAACAATCTCTAATTCGGCTGATTTTTTACAAGGATAATTCTTGAAAATAAATCTAAACGATGAACGGTTCCGATGATTGAGTTATGTTATCAATTGGTCGGGATGAGGATGTTCGCATTTTAATTCAGGTGTGGACGTCCACATGTGAAGAGGACTGTATATTTATATACACAATGATTCTTAAGTAAGGATGTCCTTACTTTTTTAAGGTGCAGAGTTTTGATTTCAGCCGTCAGATCCGTTTTAAATGATCTGATCTGACAGCTGAGATTAAAACTCCGCATTTTAAAAAGTAAGGATCTTCTTAGTAGAAAAGTTATGTATATATATATATATAATAGAGATATATATAATTGCACATTATTTTTTTTAATGTTGTTTGACAAATTTGTTGCTGAGTTGCTAGCTTGTCACTCAAATAAACCACGTGATGCTAATTGAGTTCAAGGTTTAAAGCAAAACTCTTTTTTGATGAAGGTTTAAAGCAAAACTTAAACACGACTTCGATGCAAATGAACCGAATCTGATCACTTTTGATACTCAGCTCGACTTGACTCGTTTACAAGTAGGATTTGAAATTTTGAATCTTGATTTCCTACTTTGGACAATTGGACGGTAATGCAATGCTCATGAATTCATGATGATGATAGTTGTCCTATCTTGTCATGCCATTTTATTAGTAAAGAATAAGAGGAGGTAATGCAACATCTTTTTATTAGTAAAGAATAAAAAGCAACAACTTTTGCCAAAAAAATAAAAACACATACACATGTATCACAATTTCATTATTTTCATAGAGTTACAAATAAATAAAAATAGAGACCTCTCTTTTAATTTTTTTTTTTTAAATATCTCTAACTCCTCATTTTCATTGTGCAGTGGCTACGTGGCTATTGGCCTCTAAAAAGACTTCTGATTTTGATGATTACTAGGGCCTTTCTTTTCAAACTTTTTTCTTTCCTTTCAACGGACTAGTTTTATGCTCAACAGCTCATTTTTAAGAATATTTTTAACAATATCGTGGTTCTAGAAATACAAATTAGTAGGGGTGGGCAAAAACCGAACTGATGTCAGAAAACCGACCGAACCGGCCCGGTTTTTCGGGTCGGAAACCGAACCGGAAAAAAAGAGTTGAGAGAGAGTTTAAACCGAACCGGAACAGTTTCTATCCGGTTTGGCACCGGTTTAGCCTCTTAAACCGACCGAATTTAAACCGAACCGTCAGATTTTATTATATTAGTTTTTTTATTCTTTTCCGATCCCTCTCTCTTACTTTTCTATCTTTTTTTTATTCTTTTCCTACTCTCTCTCCCTCTTTTCTCTTCACGTGCTACTCTCTCTCTCTCCAACTTTTATCTTTTTTATTATTTTCTGACACACTTTCTCTCTCCCTCTCTCCCTCTTCACGTGCGCATGACTCCTTTTTCCCTCTCTCTCTCTCTCTTTTCTCTCAGTCTCACCCACTCTCTCTTTTCTCTCACACGCTCTCTCTTCTCTCAAGTCTCGAGACTCGATCAAACAGCAAAGAGGAAAAGACAAATATTCTTCAAATTAATGATAAAGAAAGGAGAGATAATACAAATATATTGTTTTGGATGTAATATAATGACGAGAACTAGTGGTTTGTTGGTAAGGCTGCCTGTATGGGGTTGTGAGGAGCGAGGTTCGAACCTCAATGTGTGCAAAAGCTATCAAGTTTTTGCTAATTCTGCGAACCGGAACCGAACTGGAACCGAACCGAAATTCGGCCCAACCGAAAAATTCGGCCCAGTCCATTATTCTTCGGTTGCAGTTTGCAATTTGGGCCAACCGTTTCTATTCGGTTCAGTTGCGGTTTGGGCTTAAAACCGACCCGACCCGACATATGCCCACCCCTACAAATTAGGATTAATCGGAAATTTTAAACCCATAACGTTTTGCAAACATTCAGTATCACGTTAGATTATTACTAAACTGCAAAAACTTGACTAGCTTGTCTCAGAATAAATTAATAATGTATATTAAGTTTGCAAGTTTCAAGAATGAACATAAAGTTTGCTAATGTTAGTCAAACTTTTTCAACAAATCCCAAAACTAAATCGTAAAAACGACAAATATGAAGGACTAGAATTCTCTATAAAGATCAATCACAACTATGTATTACAGATTTAAGATTTATGAATCAATAGTTATGAGTTTTTCTTTTGTTCACGTACCTTTCAATTTATATTACACACAAAATCGAAGCTCAAACGAAACAACCGGAAGGAAAGTAATGATATTCTCTTTGGTAACCAAAGGTGGATCCAGCCTTGGGCTGTAGCCCGGGTAGGATTATTGCAAAAAAAAAAATTTATATGTATAATTAAGCTATTTTATTCCATTTAAACATTTTAGCCCACCTATTTCTTAGAATTTTAGCCCCAAAAGAAATTTAAAAGACAACCATCACTTAAAAGAAGAAAATTTTTCCCCAACTACATTCTTCTTTCATTGTTTTTTTTTCTTTCCTTTTTTTTTTTTTTTTCCGAATCTGTCTTTATATATATATGTTGAAGTTATTGAAAATGAATGGTCAATTATGTTTATTTTATTTATGAAGAAATTAACTTGTTAACAGGTAAGCAGCAAAAAAAATATAAAAAATTAGTCATAAGGCCACTTTGGGTGGCCTTATTATTCAAAAAGCCACCAAACATTTTTTTTCTGAAATAAGGCCACTAATATTTACAAAAATGCCACCGCATTTTTTTTGCTATTATTTACAAAAATGCCATTGGATATGAAAAAAATCAATAAAGCTATTGTCGAAGACCACTAAAACTATTGTCGAAGACCACTAAAGCTATTGTCGAAGACCACTAAAGCTACTGTCAAAGAACAAAGAACACTTTTGCATCACAATAAAACAAAGAACACTAAAGCTACTGTTAAAGAACACTAAAGCTACTGTCCAAGAACAATAAAGCTACTGTCCACGAACAATAAAGCTACTGTCCAATACTAGATACGAAAAAACCAATAAATCTATTGTCAAAGACCAAGAAAGCTATTGTCAAAGACCAATAAAGCTACTGTCCAAGAACAATAAAGCTACTGTCCACGAACAATAAAGCTACTGTCCACGAACAATAAAGCTACTGTCCAGGCACAATAAAGTTACTGTCCAAGAACACTAAAGCTACTGTGGCCTTATTTCAGTAAAAAATAATAGGTGGCATTTTGAAAAATAAGGTCACCCAAAATGACCTTATGTCTAATTGGCTCAAAAAAATATTAGCCCACGTACCCTATTTAAAATTTCTGGCTCCGCCATTGTTGATAACGCTCTTAATTCATGATGTGGTTCCGTATGATAAAGTTGCATGTACCCATAACCCATGTGGAATGGGTTGTTGGAGGTTCAAGCTTTAAGGAATCGAAGTATAAAGGGACCTATGGTGGCAACACAAATGCGGTGTAATGAGGTACGTTGGTCTCCACCTTCAAATGTTATCAAAATTAATTGTAATGTTGCTGTACATGGAGAGGCGAGTGATTTGAAGGGTGAAGTGGTGAGGGTACGTGTGTGGAGATTGCTTTGCTAGCCCTAGTAATGTCTACTCTGTTGAGCTTTTGGCGATAAAGCTTGGGCTGGAACTTGCAGTACGTGGAGCTGCGACTAAGGTCATTAGTGATTGATCGGAGACTGATTCTTTGGAGGCTTTGATGAGCTTGCTGAAGGCAAAATTAAGGTTGTTGTTTTGCTATTGAAGGGGTCTTGGTGGATGAGATCAAGAGCTTAATGAGGCCAACTCATGTCCATGTGATTAGAATGGTGTTCTCCTTCTCAAAAAAAAAAAAATGATAACTATGAAACACTTGAAAAGTTAAAAATGATACAATACCAACCAGATAACTCTAAATATTATGAGCCCCACCTTTGATTAATCAAGTTTGTTTTTTGGACTGTCTCCATTGTGGCCTTAGATCTATACCAACCCACATGCTGCTTACAGAGACGAGCTAGACTACCGGCAGTACCACCACCTTTACTGGAAATGACTAAAGAAGAAGCCATCATCATCAACCAACATGATCCGCACTAGCTAGCTAGCTAGATCACATTCATTCATTTGGAAAATGCCAAACCCGTGACACCAATTTCATAAACAAATCAAATATATATATATATCTATGATCTATCAGTTATACCCTATCCCCTCCTCTCCTTTTGCTTTAAATAAAGCCCCCCACATTTTCATATTCTGAGTTCCAGTTCCAGCCAGTTCCAGTTACACAAAACACAGTTAGCAGGGAATGAAGAATCCCATGGCTCCCAACACCCAAAACACCCCATTGCTAGACCACGACATTGAGGTTGCCGTTTCGGAATCGAGAGCCTCGTCCTCCCCGACCACCGCCAGATCCTCCAGCACAGGCGGTTGGCGGTCCGCGTCATATATAATAGGTAAGTCTGATATTATTTTCTCGATGCATATATTCTTGTTTTTGCTGTTTACTGTAGTAGAATCAGGTGAGAAATGTTTAACTCTTTCTGTCGCCAACCTGAAGACTAGGTTAAGTTAATGTTACTATTGTGTACTGTACGTATTCTGACGTTTTGGCTTGTTTGTTTTAGGAGTGGGATTTGCGGAGAGGTTCGCGTTCTATGGGGTCAGCTCGAACCTGATAACGTTTCTGAGTGGGCCGTTGGGGCAGTCAACGGCGACAGCGGCGGTGAACGTGAACACGTGGTCCGGAGCGGCGGCTTTACTTCCTCTGCTGGGTGCTGTTGTGGCTGATTCTTATCTTGGACGCTACCGTACTATCGTGCTTTCTACTCTGCTCTACATCTTGGTTTGTTCATCCCTCTAAATTTTTCTATCTTTTTACCTCGTACATTGATTTTTTTTTTCCTTTTTTACTTTTCCTAATGAATGAATAATATGTGTGTCAGATGACGGTGACAATGGAATCAACCAGTGTCACTGTCATGAGCACATGTGTAAACCATCCTGGCATCATTTGATTACACTTCCATTAGTAGCCAAACGTAAAAGATAAAAACCATATCTTTTTGGACCCAAGAAAAAAACAAAAATCATCGAACCATCTTTTTATGCAATGTACGTACCCCCATTAAGATAAGTCATTAGGATAGATAAAAGAAAGGAAAAATGTACCCAACTGTTGCAAAAGTTCTGCAATACCATCAACCCACGTCGAGCTTGCCGACTTAGGTGACTAGCTATTAATGTATCAATATTTGCAAGACTAAAACCCCACGGTGTGTTATATGGATATGTCTAATATGCAGCACTGCCAGGTGACTAGCTATTAATTTATTAATATTTGCAAGAATAAAACCCCACGGTGTGTTATATGGGTATGTCTAATATGCAGCACTGCATTCTATGTATTTTGTTTTTTTTTTAAATACAATTGTTGTTCAAAAAAGTAAAACTGACCATTTTATATGCAATTGAAGGATAACGAAATAACAAATTGTCATTAGTTTCATTTTTTAATAGCAATTGCAATTCAAAAATGCAATTGCAATTCAAAAATACAATTGCATTTTAAAAAAGCAAGCTGCATATTAGAATTTTATGTGTTATATATGTGCGTTCTTTGATACTTCACATGGAAGAATGTGTTATAAGGAAAGTTTTACAATACTGAGATGCATGTCATACCTCCATTTACAAATATAACAACAAAATGTGTTGTCATTATGGTAACGAGAGTCTTTTTTTGTGTAATCTTTGTTCTATTAGAGGTAATTACTCCATCTATGACCTTGTTACAAGTTTATGAACAATTTGTTGTCAAAGTTGTAATTTTGGTTCAATTATATGTAAATAGTGTAAAACGAATGTAGTAACTTTGTTGTCAATGTAGTAATTTTGGTTCAATTAGATGTAATTTTTTGTTCAAAAAAATTGTAAATGGGGGTATGACATACATCACCGTACCCTAGCCTACCCCGTGTTATAAAATAAATTGTCTTCTAAATGATACGAGGCCTAGAAATAAAAAATTGCAGACGGATTTAATAGCAATTATTCTTTAATTGAGATTGTTAAACAACATTTGAGATTGTACTGATTAAATTGAAAAATTTCTAACCTGCATCCCAACAGCATTATCTTTAAAGAACTAGAATTTCATATATCATTTTACCTTAGTAATTTTACCTTATTGTTTGGAAAAGATGATAATGTAAGTATGTAACCTTAGTTAATTTTTCTCTGCATCCTGTTTTAATTGAATTAATGCATGCGAATCATCCTGCAGTACTAATGTTTGAATATCTCACAGGGACTAGGTTTGTTGACATTTTCGGCCATACTTCCTTCTCTTAGTGGCTCTGATTGTCAAGAAAGCAGTGAATTCACATCCTGTTACTCTCAGCTGCAAGTAATTTTCTTCTTCTTCTCTCTATATCTAGTAGCATTTGGGCAAGGTGGAAGCAGGCCTTGCTTTCAGGCTTTCGGAGCTGATCAGTTTGACGGACAAGATCCGGAAGAATGCAAAGCCAGAAGTTCATTCTTCAATTGGTGGTACTTCGGCATATGTTCAGGTGCCTTAGTTACACGTCTGGTATCAAGCTACATCCAGGACAACGTCAGTTGGGTTCTGGGATTCGGACTTCTGTGCATTGTCATGATCCTTGGACTATTTGTGTTCTTGCTCGCAACAAGCACTTATCGGTACAGCATCATAGGCGATGGGCAAAGCCCGTTAGTCAGGATTGTTAAGGTGTTCGTTGCAGCATTTAGGAACTGGCGAACTACTAGTACTTCGGAACCTCGTGGAAACCTACATCATCCAAGTTCTGAACAATTCAAGTAAGTGGATTACATGTACCATCTTCTTATTGCTTAATCATCAAGTACCCTTTTTGTATAACTTTCATTTTGGCAGATTCCTCAACAAGGCATTGCTATCACCAGATAGTAACTTGAAGGAAGATAGGAAGCTGTGTACTGTGTTCGAGGTAGAAGAAGCAAAAGTTGTTCTTAGTCTTGTTCCGATATGGAGTACATGCCTGGTATTTGCTATAGTACTTGCACAAATGTCAACTTTCTTCACCAAGCAAGGGGCTACCCTAGACAGAAGAGTTATGGGAGGCTTGGACATACCGTCCGCTTCACTTCAGTCTTTTACCAGCCTCATCATTATTCTCTTCATTCCTTTCTACGACCGCGTCTTTGTTCCAATGGCAAGTGCTTTCACCAGGAAACCTTCCGGCATTACAACCCTACAGAGAATTGGAACCGGGATATTTTTATCTGTTATATCCATGGTAGTTGCAGCTTCAGTTGAGAAGAAAAGGCTCAAAACAGCTCAAAAGTACGCTCTGGTAGATCTTCCAAGTGTCGCACTTCCAATGAGCGTGTGGTGGTTGGTTCCTCAGTACTTGTTGATTGGAGTTTCCGATGTTTTCACCATGGTTGGTCTGCAAGAGTTTTTCTATGAACAAGTGCCTAATGAACTTAGAAGTGTGGGAGTTGCCCTCTACATTAGTATCTTTGGTGCCGGAAACTTTCTAAGCAGCTTTCTTATCTCGGCTATTGAGCAAGCAACCGGAGGGGAAGGCCGAGATAGTTGGTTTTCAAATAATCTTAACCGTGCACATCTTGATTACTTTTATTGGCTACTTGCAGGACTAAGTGCAGTAGAACTAGCTGTGTTCATGTATTTCGCCAAGTCTTACAGATATAAAAGTGGAGGTACAATATAAATAGCTCGAGCTCCTCTGTGTACCTATTGCAATTAGGAAGTAATATTATCCTTATTAGACCAACAATTAGTGGTGACTTCTTGGTTCCTTAATTCTAGATATCTTGCAAAGAGCTGCTTGTTACGTAGAGATGGGAATTGTGATCTGGTCCATTCCTTTAGGGTTAGCAGTGGTTTAGTACTTTAGTAAGCATATGATGGAAGGGAATTTGAAGAGAAATATATGAAAGGCTTTAACCACAACTCATCGTATGTGTACTTGAAATTTTTATTTTTGAACATAAAGTTGGTCCACAACGTACTCTAAGATTACGTGGGGGGTTTTGTAGCTTCAGAGAATTTATGCTCAAACTTAAGGTTAGAGTTCGAATCTCTTCACGGTTGTCCTTGTAGTTGGAAAAAAGACTAAAAATAAGATAGTAGGATCATAAGGAACTACAAAGCAATATAATAGTATTTGCACAGTAACAAACACCCCTTTGGGCTTTCATGTAAGCAACTAGCATCCTTGAAAGTTGATCAGGGCATCATTTACGTGTTACCCTTACTCTTTTAGAGTAAGAAAACGAAAGTTCTATAATGATTTGAAGTATTGAAACTCTAGAGCCGAAAGTCGTTAAAGTAGTCACTGATTAATTGAGCATCCAACAGTTTCTCTAAAAAAATCTCTATTATAGAGACTCAAAAAGTTAAAATCTCTATAATTTTTGTACCGTATCTCCAATAGTTTCTCTATCATATTCTCTATAATTTATTATCTACAATTGAATATGGTAATATTTTTTATTTGAAAATGTATTCAAATAATTTTTTTTTTAGAGGAAAGTCAAAATCCATTAAAGTTTAACAAGATTACACATAACAACTGCTCCGGTGGAGCTGTTAAAAAAATTGTTATCTAATAACCCTATCTTTTCTAACCATTAGGCCCATACCAGATTAGCACTAGCAAATCCCGAATAAAAGTAAAAGAGACACGAGATCTACCATTCTAACCTGCGACATCTCCCCTAAAAAGAAGAGGAAGAAGCCGCTGGCCCTCTATCAAATAAAACATAAAAAATAAAAATAAAAGCCCAAAACCAACAACTAAACCCTAGGCCCAAAACCAAATGTAACCCTAGCAGCAACATGTCCACGCAGTCGTCGGTAGTCAAGCACAAATCACCCTTGCTATCACCGACAACCAAGAACAACAGAGATGTTAGCAGGAACGCACCACCACTACTTGAATGCAGCGCCACCCCACCACCACCTGGAGACCAGCCACCACCAAAATCAGATCCACCACCCCCAAAATCCGTTGGCCACCATGAATGCAGCGACCCCCCAATACCTTCAATGCCATCGGCACCCTTAAAACCACCTCACAAAAGCTCGACTACCCCGATGTGGGTGCAAAACCCAAGTACCGATTCGCCCCCAAAACCAGAGCTAAGCAGAGGATCTGCCATACCCGCACCTCCTCCACTAGAAAACCAAAACACCACGCACCACCATAGCCACACCAAAGCCGATCAGAAACAGGCCAAGGCCAAGAGAGACAAAGTTGCGACGCCAACAAGGATTGACACCACCACCCACAGTAGATCCGAAGAAGGAAAAAACTCCATGAATCAAGGTTGCTAGGTTACCCCTAGGGAACCCTAGGAGGCACCGTCGAGATGATGATGATCCAACGGTCGGATCATCATGGATCTAACGATCCATAACCATCACATAATTAATCATTGATCAAACGACCGAATTTGACAAAATTGTAAACACGAAAATTGTTCGTATCGACAAACTAAGCACAACGGAGCAAAGACTTGCTCCTGGACCGGCCGGACGCGCCGCCCACACGCCGCCGCCGGCGATGGTCAGTCGCCGGAAAAAGTTCTCCGATTGACACCAAATTTTACCAGCATGTACAACTCAACAAACCCAACAAGTTTAGTAACTACCTCAAAGTCCGAATCGGAGGGGAAGTGGCCGGAATCGGTGTCGGCAAGTTCTAGATCCAAAAAGTGCAAAGTTTCAATCCCGCCGATCTAGGCCGTACCGCCGTGATCCACCACCATGGGGAGGTTGCTGGGCAGGAGGGGAGCAAAACCCAACAGGTCTCATCGCCGGAGGTGGCCGGAAACGTCGCCGGAAAGCTTCCCCTTTTTGGCAGAAACTGTCAGATCCGGTTGACAACTTTCCGTCAAGAATTTGGGGAAGGTACCTTCACGAGAAATGAAGAGGGGGAGGAGACGAAGCCGACGCCACCGGAATCGTGGCCATCGGAGACTGGACGCGCCGCCACGCGCCGCCCGAAGGTTCTGTCCGTTGGGTGCTTTTTCGGAAGTTTCCGGAAAGATCCGGGCAAAAATGAAATTTCTGAAAAATACCCAATATTTATACAAAATTTTCCAAACTTCCGAAGGCCATAACTCCTTCATACGATGTCCGTTTTCGGTGAACCAAATTCCTACGAACTCGATTCGACGAGTTCTACAACTTTTATGAAGGAAGTTTTCCCAAATTCTCAACGGATAAAAGTTACCTTAATTAACCTTGTGTAACTTATAATTACCGCTGTAATTATCGTTTTACGACGAAAACCTCTAAAAATACGAAATCACACCATTTCACTTCAAATTTCATGACCTATTTTATAAAAATAGTATCGAAATTTTCGGGGTATTACAACCCTAGCAGCAACATGTCCACGCAGTCCCCGGTAGTCAAGCACAAATCACCCTTGCTATCACCGACAACCAAGAACAACAGAGATGTTAGCAGGAACGCACCACCACTACTTGAATGCAGCACCACCCCACCACCACCTGGAGACCAGCCACCACCAAAATCAGATCCACCACCCCCAAAATCCGTTGGCCACCATGAATGCAGCGACCCCAAATACCTTCAATGCCATCGGCACCCTTAAAACCACCTCACAAAAGCTCGACTACCCCGATGTGGGTGCAAAACCCAAGTACCGATTCGCCCCAAAAACCAGAGCTAAGCAGAGGATCTGCCATACCCGCACCTCCTCCACTAGAAAACCAAAACACCACGCACCACCATAGCCACACCAAAGCCGATCAGAAACAGGCCAAGGCCAAGAGAGACAAAGTTGCGACGCCAACAAGGATTGACACCACCACCCATAGTAGATCCGAAGAAGGAAAAAACTCCATGAATCAAGGTTGCTAGGTTACCCCTAGGGAACCCTAGGAGGCACCGTCGAGAGAGAAAGCTCATCTTGAAAAGTCTCATTTTTGACTTACATATGTGTGTGTATATATATAATTATATATAATTATTCAAATAATTTATGGTACAAAATAAATATAATTTGAAGAAAGAGAAGAGAGAAGAGCATTAAAGATTCAAAAAAAATGTTTCCCTATAATTTTTAGAGTTTGCTGTAAATATAGAGATTTTTATTCTCTCTCTACTTACTATATCTAAAATAGGGATAAATATAAGAAAGCTGTTGGAGCAAAAAAATGCTTATTTTTTCCTAAACTAGTGAAAAAACAAATTATAAAGAAGCTGTTGGAGATGTTCTTAGTGTTTACTTTACTGCGTACCCATACAATAAACTAATCAAACGACTTCTAGCTCCGGAGTTCCAATACTTGGGAACACCCTCATAAGAAAGATCTAGTAGAAGACCAAGAACCCAACAAAATTGACTGAGTGACTCATTAGTGGTGACCAATTCAAATCAGGAGTCTCACTGTTTAAATCAGTATGAATGATTGGATGTTGATCCATACACAACACTATGTCGTCATACCACGGTCATGAAATGTTGATGATGTGGCGTATTCTACAGGAGTCGGAATTCAAATTTAAAGCCAGCTGGTTGGAACGGGAAACACAGCAACGCAATTCGAGCGTGTGCCCGGTTCAGGCTGGGCGTGTGTGCCTCCTCCGTCGGACGTGTGTGCCTCTGTGCTATCAGCCCTTCCCTATTTTGTCTTACGTTCCGTCGTGAAGAACCTTATCACTGTATATATCCGAATCTCCTAGACAAGAAAAAACCTTAATTTTCCTTTAAATACAGTCCCATAATATACAGTACATATATTTGCGTTGCGGGTATCACATGACCAGTAACCCAATGGCCATTTCTCAGCAGAATTCTCCCAAGGACCAGAAAACCCCATTGCTACAAAACGACATTGAGGCTGCCGCTTTAGATTTCAAAGGCTCCTCCCCCAACGGCTCCGGCGGTTGGCGGTCCGCAGCGTTTATAATTGGTGAGTGCATAACGAACGACGTCGTTCCGGGCACGTGAAATCAATTTCAGTCGCTGCTATTTGATTTAGGTTTTGTTTGTTTGTTTGTTCCGATTAGGTGTGGGATGTGCGGAGAGGTTCGCATTCTATGGGGTCAGCTCCAATCTTGTGACATTTCTGAGCGGGCCGTTGGGGGAGTCGACGGCGACGGCGGCGGTCAATGTGAACACGTGGTCTGGGACGGCGGCTTTGCTTCCGTTGCTGGGAGCCGTTGTCGCCGATTCGTTTCTCGGACGCTACCGCACCATCGTTTTCTCTTCTCTGCTCTACATCTTGGTACGTTTTCTCAGCTCTGCAAATATTTCTGTTGAATTTTCACCCGAAAACAAAAAAAACTCACTGTCGTTTTCATACCCTAAAAAACTCACCGGCAGCTCGTAGATTGAATATATTATATTATATTATATTATCATCTTGAGTCTTGAGAATGAATGTCGTCGATTAGATATGTTAGCTGAAAATATGTGACGTGAGCATGACTTGATGTGCACATGCACATACAATATATGTGATTATGATTATTTATGGCTGCGTTTGGGAGAGCTTAAGAGCTTTTAAGCAGCTTAACGTAAAAGCACAGCTCTCCCATGTGTTTGGTAAATAGGAAAAAAGGGGCATCTTTTGTAAACAGCTCCCCCATGTATAGCTTAATTGTCTGTTTTGCCTAAAGCCTTTTCTTTTGATACAAAATGGTTTGGTTATCCTTTTCTTTAAACAGAACTACAGAAGTTTTGGTGTACAAAAGCACCCTCATCAAAGGCTAGAATCATATTTTCTTATCAATCAATATTTTCCCAACTTCGGGTCAAGTGTGTTCGACAAGCTCATTGTTGTGTTAATGATCCTGAAATGACAGAATTGTTGTGTTAATAGTCCTACAACTTTGGTTCAAGTGAGTTCAACAAGCTCATTGTTGTGTTAATGATCCTGCAATGACATAATTGTTGTGTTAATAGTCCTGCAATTTTGGTTCGAGTGAATTCAACGAGCTCATTGCTGTGTTTATGAAGTTAAAATGCAGAATAATCTCATTACATCCAAGGGAAAATCAAATTTTACTGGTTCCATCCCTGCGGGAGCTCAAACATGGTCATTGCCAGTTGCTACCTTTCTGGCCTGGTGTAAAGCGAAATTGGATTTTTTGAAACTATAAATCAATAAGACACGATATACAGTAAGGTTACTTTTTTTACCGAAGGAGTGACCAAAAAATGTGTTTTACTTCTTGGAGATGATTATAATGGTGACCTTAAGAAATCTTTCTCTATATCTTGTCATGTTTGACTGCTAATCATCCTGGAGTACTAAGATTGAATGTCTCGCAGGGACTAGGCTTGTTGACTTTCTCGGCCAAGCTTCCTACTCTCAGTGGTTCTGATTGCAGAAACACCAGTCAGTTCACATCATGTTATTCTCAGCTCCAAGTAATTTTCTTCTACTTTTCTCTATATCTGGTAGCAGTTGGGCAAGGTGGAAACAAACCTTGCATTCAGGCTTTTGGAGCTGATCAGTTCGATGGACAAGATCCAGTTGAGAGCAAAGCCAAAAGCTCATTCTTTAATTGGTGGTACTTTGGTATCTGTTCAGGGGCCTTATTTACGCGTTTGATATCAAGCTACATACAGGACAACTTCAGTTGGGTTCTGGGATTTGGAATTCCTTGCATTGTGATGGCTTTTGGACTATTTGTTTTCTTGCTCGGAACAACAACTTATCGGTATAGCGTCATAGGGGATGGGAAAGGCCCATATGTAAGAATTGTTAAGGTGTTTGTTGCTGCATTTAGGAACTGGAGAACTACTCCTTCAGAGCCTCTCGAACACCTGCCTCATGAAAGCTCTGAAAAATTGAAGTAAGAGAATCATCTGTCTGCATTTGTTTAGATTTATAAACCATACAGTAATTTTTTATGCATATGAAGGCCGAATGAATCCTTCATGTTAAAGATGAAAAAAGTTTCTGTATGTTGTTAGAATTGGCTAATAAATCAGCATATCCATTAATTTTTCTGGATTTTGAAGAATCTTTATATATCATGTTTGCATTTGTCATGTTACTGTCATGGGGAAACTCTCATTGCTCACTGGATTTCTGATTGTTTAATCGAATATCCTTCTATATAACTTGGTTCCTTCAATCTGGCAGGTTCCTCAACAAGGCATTGTTGGCACCAAATAGCAATTTGGAGGAATATAGCAATGAATGTACTATCTCTGAGGTAGAGGAAGCAAAGGTTGTTCTTAGTCTAGTTCCTATATGGAGTACATGCTTGGTCTATGCTATTGTGCTTGCACAGCTGTCGACTTTCTTTACCAAGCAAGGGGCTACACTGGACAGAGCAATTGTAGCAGGCTTCGACATACCAGCCGCTTCACTTCAGTCTTTTACCAGCCTCATTATCATTCTCTTCATTCCTGTTTATGACCGCATCTTTGTTCCAATGGCAAGTGCTTTCACCGGCAAACCCTCTGGCATTACAACGCTACAAAGAATCGGAGTTGGTATATTTTTATCTGCTATTTCCATGATAGTTGCAGCTTTAGTTGAGACCAAAAGGCTTGAAACTGCTCAAGAGCATGCTCTGGTTGATATTCCACAAGTTACAATTCCGATGGGCGTGTGGTGGTTGATTCCTCAGTACTTGTTGATCGGAGTGTCGGATGTTTTCACAATGGTTGGTCTGCAAGAGTTTTTCTATGATCAGGTGCCAAATGAATTAAGAAGTTTAGGAGTTGCTCTCTACCTCAGTATCTTTGGCGTGGGAAACTTCTTAAGCAGCTTTCTTATCTCGGCCATAGAGGAAGCAACCGGTGGAGTTGGCCGAGATAGCTGGTTTTCCAATAATTTGAACCGTGCACATCTTGACTTCTTCTACTGGCTACTCGCTGCACTCAGTGTAGTAGAATTGGCAGTCTTCACGTATTTTGCAAAATCTTACAGATATAAAAAGAGAGGTAGAATATAAGTGTGTCCCGGTGTTTATAAAACATACCATAGAGGCATAGACTGAGTGGGTTATAATGGGTAAACCCGTTAACAACCCAATCCGTTAATAACCCGCCCGTAACCCGCAAAACCCGCCCGTTTGCCAGGTCTACTCTACAATAGACACATAGTGGGTCTTTTTCTTTCTTTTTATCAGAAATTTTAGAGTTGATTCCTTTTTTAATAAGGAGTATTGCCATGGATTCTCTAGTATGTGTGTTGCACATCAGTTTTAATTATTTACAAATTCAACTGTATAAAATTGGACCCATAGTATAGAATTCAACTCCTAAAAACAGCTTTTGTAGAGTGACATGTAATGGTTATGGGAGCTTAAAATCAGGATTCCTTCTCTTTTCTTTTCTCCTGCTTGTGATCAAATCATTTTCCATTACGTCCCTAGAGGTTTCAATACGGTGGCTCATCACCGCATTGGATTGTGATCAAGTTCACTTTTGAATTGGATGCAAGATGAGGGTTCTCGCAATTACAATTGGATGATATGCAAATGCTTTGTGATTAGTTCAAGGTGGTGTGCTCTTCTTTTCCTCCATTCTTGGTTTTATTTATTTATTTTATTCTCACCCATACCCACTCCACCCTATCCCATAATATCAATGAGGTTTAAACCCGTGACTTTCACAATATCAGTATCTCTCTACATTCTTAAATTTCAGATTTTAGATAACCAACAATGTTGATACTATACACGAAATATTTTCAAGAAAGCTAAAAAGGGCTTTCCCCACTTCCCTGCATGCTTCTAAACTTATGGATTGGATCTTAGATCTTAATGCGAGGCTGTGAGCCCACAATTAGGATCGCTGTTCATTGACAATTTTGTTCAGTTTGTAAACGTTGAAAGATGGTTATAGTAAACGTTGCAAGATGGTTATAGACGTTGAAAATGGTTAAATTTTTTTAAATTTTTTTTACAATAAAACGAGCTTAAGACAAAAACTTCAATATGCTTGTAATTTGTCTTGAGCTCGTTTTACTATTTACCCATCTCCAATAGTCCAATGACTACTTCTCCGGAGACCCAAACCCCACTCCTAGACGACGTCGTGGAGGACGCCGTTGACTACAAAGGCCATTCGGCCCGCATATCCAGCTCAGGCGGATGGGGATCAGCATCGTTCATAATAGGTAAGTCCGCACTGAATCACCTTTTAACTTAGTATTATTAATCCATTAATTAGTAAAGAGTGAATTTGATTTCCACTTTCAGGGGTGGAGGTTGCGGAGAGGTTCGCCTACTACGGAATCAGCTCCAACCTCATATCGTTTCTGACTGGGCCTTTGGGGCAGTCCACGGCCACAGCTGCCGAGAATGTCAACATATGGTTTGGAACGGTGTCGTTGCTTCCTCTATTGGGAGCCTTCGTCGCAGATTCTTTCCTTGGACGTTACCGGACAATTATTGCCGCTTCTCTGCTCTACATTTTGGTCTCTCCCTCCCACTCCGATCATTTATGCTTTTTTTTTTTTTTGGTTACAATCATTTATTCATTTATGCTTTTTCGATCCATCATTATTATTATTTTTTTAAAAAGTTTGGCTGGCACCCATGAATATAGGTCTCCAGATTTATTATTTATTGAATGATGTCAGTCAATTGGTCCATGTAGGTTGGCTTTAAAAAAAAAGAAGATTCTTTGAAGACCAGGTTCTGGATGATCTGGACTGGGAATTATTTTTTTTTTTGACACGTATTTACGCATTAGATTCTTGTATTGATGCCTACTGCCTGCAAATATTTCTAAATTGGAGGACAGATAGGGATCCTTGTAGCTTGTTCAATTTTAACTTTTGAGTCCACAAAATACAGTACAGACTTTTTAGGGAAACTGTTGGAGTTGCTCTAATGGTAAATTGAATTATGATGAAGAGTGCTTTTCATAGTGTTGTGCCTATCAGGGGCTTTAGGCTTTGCCCATGTCTCTTCATTATGCTTTATATTTGTGTTTAATTTGTATGTTTGTTCCTCGCTAATGTCTTTGGCATGGATAGATGAGCGGAGAGAACGAGTGATGTAGAACACACAGAGAAACTTGGAAAAGGCATTGCAGGCATCAAAATTACCAACTTGGTGGGTTGGACGTAAACTAATGTATAGAGACTGTCTTCATTTAGTCTTTCTTTTTAGTTTACAACTTTACGTTACTGATGTAGAACACAGAAAAAAAATAAATAAACAATTTGTTCAACTTTGATCTTGTATTCTCAGTATTAAAAAAGTCACTCCAAACAAAGAGTTACCAACTTACCCTGCCGGAGGACATGACTTATACTTTATACCTCTTTGACCTGGTTCAAAGTAAACTCTGGTTTTTCACCACCATATGTGTATAAAAATACTTAAGATTTCACTTTACCTTCTGATGGAAGGAGTGAGTAACAAATGATTATAAATTCCGCTTTCAGTATTGTTTTCGACATGTTGCTATGTTTGAATGTTACTGTTCTGATTGGAACAGGGACTTGGCTTGTTGACCCTGTCGGCATTGCTTCCTTCTTCTGAGCTTCAAGTGTTATTATTCTTCTTTTCTCTATATTTAGTAGCAGTCGGACAAGGTGGACACAAGCCTTGTGTTCAGGCTTTCGGGGCAGATCAGTTTGATGCACAAGATCCAGAGGAGTGTAAATCCAAAAGCTCATTCTTCAATTGGTGGTATTTTGCTTTATGTGGTGGCAGCTTGATTGCAGTTTTGATATTGACCTACATAGAGGACAATCTGAGCTGGGGTCTGGGCTTCGGAATTCCTTGTATTGTGATGGTCCTTGCGCTGTTTATTTTTCTTCTTGGAACTAGAACTTACCGGTATAGCATCAAAGGAGACGGGGAAAGTCCATTTGTGAGAATAGGCAAGGTGTATGTTGCGGCATTGAGGAACTGGCGAACTACTCCTTCAGCTATAGCTTCTGAAGAGGAATCTCGTGGAACTTTGCCTCACCAAAGTTCTGAACAATTCAAGTAAGACAGATATCACTGTCTGCATATATTTAGATTAAAATAGGAACAAGGTTCAATAGGAAAGTTTTGATGGTACAAAGCCCAATATATCTTGCATGACTCTTTGAGTATCCCAACTTCAAAAACATTTGTTGACGGATAAAGGTTTCTATTAATTGTTAAAATCTCATATAGGGCTTCTTATTCTATCAATTTACATGGCATACGACGAAGTCTATTATATATGTTCTTATCATCTATATGTATGCCAATAATTTGGAAACTTGTAGTTTAAGGTAAAATGTGTAAAATGATGCATATGCAGCGTTTTGTAATAACGTCATTTTAGAATTTAATAAAATGATAATTTCCTTGGTGATTGAATTATCATAGGTGTACTGCATTTCTTGTGGTTTTGGTTGGTTCGGTGTTGCACTTTTGCATTTCAGTGCATAGATTTTATATACTTATAAACTGTTGGTGGTTCAATTCGCCATAGAATGGAACTTTTTGGTATATCTTGTGAAGTAACTTGTACTACTCACGCAACCTCACTATAATTCCAACTAAAGATACCCCTAATCCTATATATTCCCTTAATCACGCATCCTCTAAGTTAATGCTCTGGTCTAGTATATTCCCTTAATCCTACAAATCTTTGTCTTTCATGTAGTTGCTTTAATATAGTCCAACTAAACAGACTTGATTAATCAGATGTTTAAATGCTTGATCAAAGCTCTTCTTGATTTGAAGCTTCCCTTTTACAGTATTTGAATCCTCTAATAATATGGCAGGTTCCTCAACAAAGCCTTGCTTGCACCGGATAATTTGAAGGAAAATGGGAAGGCATGTACCATCTCTGAGGTCGAGGAAGCAAAGGCTGTTCTTAGGCTATTTCCAATATGGGCTACATGCTTGGCATATGCTATTATGTGGGCACAGTGCTCAACTTTCTTCACCAAGCAAGGTGCCACTATGGACAGAACAGTTGTGCCAGGTTTTGACATACCAGCTGCTTCACTTCAGTCGTTTGTCAGCCTTGCCATTATTATATTCATTCCCATCTATGATCGCATTCTTGTTCCAATAGCAAGAGCTTTCACCAGAGAACCCTCTGGCATTACTTTTCTTCAAAGAATCGGAACTGGAATGTTTTTATCTATTATTTCCATGGCAGTTGCAGCTTTAGTGGAGATAAAAAGGCTCCAAACTGCCAAAGATTATGATCTGGTTGATATGCCAAGTGCCACAGTTCCAATGAGTGTTTGGTGGATAGTTCCTCAATACTTGTTGTTCGGACTGACCGAAGTTTTCACCATGGTTGGTCAGCAAGAGTTCTTCTACGATCAGGTGCCAAATGAATTAAGAAGTGTAGGACTTGCCCTCTACTCCAGTATTTATGGCGTAGGAAGCTTCCTGAGCAGCTTTCTTATCTATGTTATCGAGGAAGCCACCAGTGTGGTCGGCGCCACTAGCTGGTTTTCCAATAACCTTAATCGAGCACATCTTGATTACTTTTATTGGCTACTTGCTGCACTCAGTACTGTGCAATTGGTGACCTTCATGTGTTTTGCAAAATCTTACATCTATAATAGGGATGGTACGTTATAAATGAAAAAGTTTAAGACAAATTTGGAGCCGGGTGATAAGTGATTAATACAAATGCATGTTCATAACTTCCACTGTAGCAGATCTGAAAATCAAATGGATAAAATTATTCCATGAAGTCGAGTGGTAACTGGTAGAGGGCATGATATTTGTTTTATTGATTTATTGTTCATCATTTTCTTTTATTTTATTTTTCTAGAATAATAGTGCAAATGCCTTGACGAATGTCTGGAAGGCTCGAAGCGTATCAAGTAAATTAAAAAAAAAAAATTCAGCAGTTTATTTCCAATAGCACAAGTACTTAATTCAAAGTCATTTCACCTTTCCAAGTTCATCGTGTGTTTGCTGAAATCTCTGTACTTCAGGGAATTTTTGCTGGGCAAAACTGCTATTGGGAAATCAGGAAAATAAGACAGGTAAGCCGAAGGGTAGCAAGAGTTGAAAGATTGTTACTCAAGGTAGCAGGAGTATGTAAGCTTGAACCATTCTCGTGAGGAAAATCTTAGGGTGGAGAATGATTTTGTGCACGTCGAGCTTGCTGATCAGGAGGTTATTCAGGGTAACTAGTAGAGTGCCATTTTTTATATATTGTTTTGACATGGTTCTCTACTCTACCTCTCTGCTTTTGTGCTTTATCTGAAATATATTACGATTGTGTTTCTGTTTTTTTTTTTTGGGGTGCAGTCGAGGGCACTCATCTTTTAGATTGTTTTGACATGGTTCTCTTCTCTACCTCTTTGCTTTTGTGTTGAATTAATATTAGGGTTGTGTTTCTTTTAGATGCCTTTTTTTGGTCGCTTCACAGTTTTTGGAGACTGATACAACTGAAGCGGCCAAAAGAAAAAAATTGAAGCGTTTCTCCGGTCTTAAGACAACCATGAATGAGCGTCCAACTATGAATTTTCACATTCGAATGCAGAGAGACTCTACATTTTGTTGAGAAGTTTTCATCCGGAGTATAGTGCAATGTGATTAGCCTGATTGGAGGTGCCATAATAGTAATTAATCATCTATTAATAAAGTGTTTTAAATTATAAAAATTAATTAAATAAATATAAGAATAAATTATGGTGATTGAGGAGAGCATGTGGGCTGTGGGGCCCGCAGTCTTATTTTGGCAATAGTCTCGAATTGGGACTGAGTTTGGCACTGGTTTATCCCATAATACCAACAAGGTTTAAATATGTGACTTCCACAATATTGGTATCCCTCCACTGTTAAGTTTTAGTTTGGTTATTTACTTTGAATAAATCATGTTGTCCTATTCTTAAGGGATGGTCAGTAGTTTTTACTTATTCAATTGGTGTATCCCATGTGTTCGAGTCTCTTAGAGCATTTGTAGCAGACTCTCTATCTTAATTTCTTAGCTATTTTAGATAGCATGTTTATTTCTTCATCTATTTTAGCAGTTGCAACAACCTCTTAAGGGGTTATTTATTTTAACTTTTAGTTATATGGCTCATAAATATAGAGAGCGACATGAGGTTCTCTATTATTTTTGTTAATTTAAAACATTCATTTTATGTTGTTTTGTGTAACTATTAAATATACTTAACCTATTTTTTTTTCATTAATAAAATAATTTAAATTCAATACTATCTAAAATAGAGAGCATTGATGCAGACGTATTTTCAAACTGGCTAGCCAAAATAGCTTTTTAGCTACTTTAGCTAAAATTTAGTTAAAAGATAGGTAGCATTGCTAAAGATACTCTTAGTATTTTTTTTTTTTTTTTTTTGAGAAAAACAGAAATTGCATTAATCAATAAAAGATTACAATCCTTAACATGAGCATCCTAAGAAGGAGCATTACAGACCACACAAGTGGCCTAATCGATGAGTCTAAAACTCTAATCGATGATTCAAAACCTAGAACAATACATACACCGTGCATCACTGCTATGAACCAGCAGAAAAATTCCGGCAAATATTGCCATTGAGACCAATAAAACCAATCTAGCTCAAGGAGGACCCATGAAAATAGAAAGTAAAACCATAATCTAAACTTGTATAACTAATCATACTTATTCTTAAAAAAGAAATTAGAACTACCCAAATCCAAGATATGACTTAGGTTAAAATTTAGCAGCGCTCCACTAGCAATGAAGTCGTTGCCTTGGAACACCAAAACAGTTGAGTCGCCAAAGTCGAGCATCAAAAATTTTCCCGGATCCCAAAACCTTGAAACCTGATAAGAAAAGGCCAAAGCAGAGAACCCATCCTTGGACTTGAAAATTCTTGGCACCCAACAGAGAAGGCACCAACACCCAATCTATTAAGGACACCCAAAGGCTACAGAGGGTGGCCAAAAACATTCCACCACACTCCACCGCCATCACCAACAATCCAGCCTCAACTAATCCCTAGCCACCAAGACCAGTCTCGGCCAGTCGCCAGATCCAAGATTCGACAAATCCTTGAGCGCAAGGGTCGAAACAAGTTGAAACCACCACAAACTTTCGTCGGCCCGGATCCCAGAGATCTCGTCGCACAGTCGAATCCAAGGGGTTCAATCTCCAGACCAGCATGAAGAAGCAAACCCAGAAATAGAATGATCCAAAAACGACAAAATACGTTTGCCGAAAACCGACGAAGCAATAGAGGGGCATCAAAAGCACAAAACCTCCTCCGATGCAAGCAAGATCGCTTGAAACGATCAAGAATAGTGGAGCGGCGGGCATGGCCACACTCATAGGGATCGGCACCCGGCTGGGCGCCACTAGGGTTTGGAGCGAGAGCTCTCATCTCATAATTATTCTTCTTAGATACTCTTAGTTTTTGTTTAGTAGTCCCTAGTTTTATGCTTTAGTTGTTTTCTGTACGCTCTATATTAAGAGCTTCCTTGAGTCAATGCAATTTAATCAAGTTCAATCAAGTTCCAATACTTCTCCCTGTTTTTCAATTCAAATTCTCAAGTTTTTCTCACATTGTGGTATTAGAGCCCCCACTTGGCCTGAGGTAAAAGGAGCAGCAGTGTCACTTGCAGCAACAAGGATTAATGGCGTCTGATAAGGCAGACAATTTCGTGCAACCAGCCATTCCTCGCTTCGATGGTCACTACAATCATTGGAGCATGTTGATGGAAAACTTCTTGTGATAGAATGAGTATTGGCATCTGATTGAAACTGGTATCGGTGTGCCTGCACCAGCAAGGACTATGACAGACGTGCAATGAGCAAAACTGGAGGAATATAAATTGAAGGATCTCAAGGTAAAGAACTATATTTTTCAAGCGATTGATCATTTTATTCTTGAAACTATTATGAAGAGAGACATGGAGAACACATAGAGAGCAGATGCATGATGTTATCATTGTGGAGAAACTTCTTCGATCCATGATTGAGAAATTTAATTTCATAGTTTGCTCAATTGAAGAATCCAAAGACATTGACTAGTTATCAGTTGATGAGCTACATAGCTCGTTGCTGGTTCATGAGCCAAAACTCAACCGAAACTATGAAGATGAGCAAGTTGCTTTGAAGGGTGCAACCAATGGTGATTTTTCGACAAGAGGAAGAGGTCAAGGTAAATGGAGAGGAAGATGAGGCAGAGGTAACCGAGATAGCAGTGGAAGCATGCCCAAATATGATCATCAACCATCAGATTTCCAAGTTAGAGGCGAATTTCAAGGTAGAGGCAGAGGGCACTTTGACAAGTCCAAGGTTGAATGCTTTAGGTGTCATGGATACAGTTACTTTCGTTCTGAATGTTATGTGAAGCTTCACAAAGATAAAGAAAAGAGTGGGGAACGATCCAATTTTGCTGAGAAAAAGAAAGAAGAAGAGACACTTTTGTTGGCATTCCATGCAAAGGAGGAGCCTGTAGCAAACAAATGGTACTTAAACTCAGGGTGCAACAATCAAATGTGTGGAAGTAAGGCATCTTTCTCTGTTTTGGATGAAACATTATGTATTGTTGTGAGTTGGTGATAATTCTACTGTAACTGTTATGGGAAAGTGTGCTATTCAAATTAGAACTAAAACGGACCATGTTGAAACTATATCCAATGTGATTTATGTTCCTGATTTGAAGAGTAATCTGCTAAGTCTTGGTCAGTTGCAAGAGATCGAAGGGTTATGTAGTCACCATTCAAGATGGTGCATGTCATATTTATGATCCAAATGGGGTGCAATAGCTCATGTCAGAATGTCCACAAATAGGTTGTTTCCGCTGCAAATTCAAAGTGTTCAGACTTGCTTTGCTGCCAAGATGTCTGATCCAACAGGGCTTTGGCACTTCCGCTATAGCCATTTGAATTTTAATGGATTGAAGACTTTTTATAAGAAAGAAATGGTGACAGGACTTCCTCAGATCATTCCTCCCTCCCAAGTTTGTGAAGAGTGTGTAATTGGCAAGCAACATCGTGATCCATTCCCAAAAGGAAAGGCTTGGAGAGCTCGTAAACTATTGGAGCTTGTTCATTCAGACCTCTGTGGACCTATCAATCTGGTATCTAATGGTAAAAAGAAGTATTTTATTTATTTTACTGATGATTTTAGTCGGAAAACTTGGATCTATTTCTTACAAGAGAAGAGTGAAGCATTATCAGCTTTTAAGAGCTTTAAAGCTCTTGTTGAGAAGGAAGTTGGCAGACCCATAAAAATCTTGAGGACCGATCGAGGTGGTGAATACAATTCACAAGAGTTTGTGAGTTATTGTGCTCTACATGGCATTCGGAGGTAGCTCACTATAGCCTATATACCATAGCAAAATGGTGTCTCTGGAAGGAAGAATTGTACTATTTTAAATATGGTACGAAGCATGCTAGCGAGAAGTAGAATTCCAAATTGTTTTTGGCCTGAAGCTGTGAACTGGAGCATCCATAGATTAATTGAATAGAAGCCCCACATATGTTTTTCAAAATATTACACCAGAGGAGGCATGGAATGGAGGTAAACTAACTGTTGATCACTTCAAAATTTTTGGTTGCATTGCTTATGCTCATATACTAGATGAGAAGAGAAAGAAGCTTGATGACAAAGGTGAAAAATGCATATTTCTTGGAGTGAGTGAACAATCCAAAGCCTATAAATTATACAATCCTATCACCAAGAAGATTGTGACCAGCCGTGATGTGATTTTGATGAAGAACACAAATGGAAATGGAGTGACAATGGTTTAGAGAAGCAGCAAATTCCAGTAAGCTTTGAGGAAGAAGACATATCCAGCCCACCAAATTCATCTGCAATTGTGCCATTTGAAAGCCAACCTTCCGGTCCACTACCACATCGCATAACAAGAAAGAGACCAGCTTGGATGATAGACCATATAAGTGGAGATGAATTTCTGATGATGATGCAACTGTCCACTTTGCTCCATTTTCAGATTGTGATCCATTAACTTTTCAAGAGGTAATTAAAGAATCTAAATGGCAAAAAGTCATGGATGAGGAGATCAAAGCTATTGAAAAAAACAACACTTGGGAAGTCACAGATCTTCCTAAATGGAAGAAGTCTATCAGAGTCAAATGGGTCTATAAAACAAAGCTCAATGAAAATGGTGATGTAGAAAGATACAAAGCACGCCTTGTTGCAAAAGGGTACAAGCAGGAGTTTGGAGTTGACTACAGAGAAGTATTTGCTCCGGTTGTGAGACTTGATACAATAAGGTTGGTGATTTCTGTTGCAGCACAAAATTCTTGGCCTATCTATCAATTAGATGTGAAATCATCATTTTTGCATGGAGAGCTGCAGGAGCAAGTGTATGTTGATAAGCCCACTGGTTATGTGCAACAAGAAAGTGAAAAGAAGGTATACAAGTTGAAAAAGGCTTTGTATGGTTTGAAACAAGCACCTAGAGCTTGGTACAACCGTATAGATACTTACTATGCCTGAGTGGGTTTCAAAAATTGTCCATATGAGCATACTTTTTATGTTAAATCTGGAGTTGCATTGAAGTATTTGATTGTTTGCTTATATGTAGATGATTTAATCTACACAGGGAATGATAAAGAGTTGTTTGACAACTTTAAGTATTCTATGATGGAAGAGTTTGAAATGACTGATCTGGGAATGATGCACTATTTTCTTGACATTGAAGTAGTGCAATCATCTTCAGGAATTTTCATTACACAAAAGAAGTATGCTCTGGAGATATTGGACATGTTTGGGATGAAGAATTGCAATTCAGTTGCAACTCCAGCTGAACCATGATTGAAGTTGGCTAAGGATCCTAAAGGCAAGAAGGTTGATAGCACTTTCTTCAAGCAAATTGTTGGAAATCTGATGTACCTAACAGCTACAAGGCTGGATATAATGTATGCAGTGAGTCTCATTAGCAGAGTTATGGAGCATCCAACGGAGCAATATCTTCTTACTGCAAAAAGAGTCTTATGGTACTTGAAAGGTACAAGTGATCTTGGTGTGTTATATAAAAAATTAGAAGGGTCAGAACTTGTGGGATTTACTGATAGTGATTATGCTGGGGACTTGGATGATCGAAAGAGCACATCATGTCATGTTTTTATGATGGGTGGTGGGCTGTTTCATGGTCTTCGAAAAAGCAGCAAGTTGTTTCTCTGTCAACAACTGAAGCTGAATTTATTGCTGGAGCTTCATGTGCATGCCAAGCAGTTTGGTTAAGAAGAATGCTTGAAGAATTGAACTACCCTCAACATGAATCTACTCCTGTTTATTATGACAATAGTTCAGGTATCAAACTCTCAAAGAATCATGTCTTACATGGAAGAAGCAAACACATTGATGTGAGGTACCATTTTCTTCGTGATCTGACAAAGGATGGAACTATTGATTTAGTTTTCTATAAGAGTGAGAATTAGATTGCAGATATTCTAACTAAGCCTTTAAAGCTAGCTGTGTTTGAGAGACTTCGAGGTATGCTGGGCATGGTTCAAGAAAAGAGATTGTTTGTGAAGCAAAGAAGTTGGGCTACTGGAGTTTTTTCTGTAAACTGATGCCTTAAGGACATTCAGTTTAAGGGAGGGTGTTAAGATTTAGTTTGGTTATTTACTTTGAATAAATTATGTTGTCCAATTCTTTAGGGATAGTCAGTAGCTTTTACCTATTCAATTGGTGCATCCCATGTGTTAAGGAGTCTATTAGTAGTGGCTTAGTAGTCTCTAGTTTTATGCTTTAGTTGTTTTCTGTACGCTCTATATTAAGAGCTTCCTTGAGTCAATGCAATTTAATCAAGTTCAATCAAGTTCTAATACTTCTCTTTGTTTTTCAATTCAAGTTCTCAAGTTTTTCTCACATCCACACCCTTAAATTTCAGATTTCAGATAACCAATAACGTTGATAGCATGCACATAATATTTTCAAGGAATCTAAAGAAAGGGCCTCCCCCACTTCCATGCATGCTTCTAAACTTATGGATTCGATTTTAGATCTTAATGTAAGGCTGTGAGCCCCCAATTAGGCTGTCGAACGATGATCATTGCTCATTGACGATTTTGTTTAGCTTATAATGGTTGAAAGATGGTTATATTTATTTTTATTTTTGTAAAATAAAACGAACTTAAGACAAAAGTTTCAATATGCTTGTAATTTGTCTTAAGGTCGTTTTATACTTTTATTAGTTAGTATCTCGAGATAAACTTTAAAACTTTAACCAAAATGTTAAGCTGATCTGCTATGTAATCATTGTTCATTTAAAAAAGATCTCAAAAAATGAACCCAGTATTTTCTCTATCCCAAAAAAGACCTAGGAATAGTAACCAAAAAACAAAAAAAGACCTAGGATGATGCCAAATTGAGAAAGAATAAGATAAAGAAACTTACAATTTTCCAAAAAAAAAAAGATAAAGAAACTTACAAGTGAAGAATTAACTATTTAAGGAATAAAGGAGAACACAACAAATTTTAGAAACGAAATATCTCCCCATTACACATTTACCAGAACAACCATCTCCAATAGTCCAATGAGGACTACTTCTCCGGAGACCCAAACCCCACTCCTAGACGACGTCGTGGAGGACGCCGTTGACTACAAAGGCCAGTCGGCCCGCAGATCCAGGTCAGGCGGATGGCGATCAGCATCGTTCATAATAGGTAAGTCCGCACTGAATCACTTTTTTCACTTAGTATTATTAATCCATTAATTACTAAAGAGTGAATTTGATTTCGATTTTCAGGGGTGGAGGTTGCGGAGAGGTTCGCCTACTACGGAATCGGCTCCAACCTTATATCGTTTCTGACCGGGCCTTTGGGGCAGTCCACGGCCACAGCGGCCGAGAATGTCAACATATGGTCTGGAACGGCGTCGTTGCTTCCACTTTTGGGAGCATTCGTCGCAGATTCTTTCCTTGGACGCTACCGCACAATTATTGCCGCTTCTCTGCTCTACATTTTGGTCTCTCCCTCCCTCTCCAATAATTTATGCTTTTTCGATCCATTATTATTATTTTTTTGAAGTTGGGTGAGTTTGGCTGGCACCCATGAATATAGGTCTCCAGATTATTATTTATTGAATGATGTCAGTCAATTGGTCAATGTAAGTTGGCTTTTTATTTTTTTTTATTTTAATTTCTTTGAAGACCAGGTTCCGGATGATCTGGACTGGGAATTTTTTTAAAAAAAATACGTATTTACGCATGACATTCTCGTATTGATGCCTACTGCCTGCAAATATTATATTTCTAAATTGGAGCACAGATAGGAATCCTTGTAGCTTGTTCATCCCCTATGGATTTTAACTTTTGAGTCCACAGAACACGGACTTTTTAGGAAAACTGTTGGAGTTGTTCTAATGGTAAATTGAATTATGATGAAGAGTGCTTTTCATAGTGTTTTGCCTATCAGGGGCTTTAGGCTTTGCTCATGTCTCTTCATGATGCTTTATATTTGTATTTAATTTGTATGTTTGTTCGTCGCTATCGTCTTTGGCATGGATAGATGAGCGGAGAGAATGAGTGATGTAGAACACAGAGAGAAATTTTAAAAGACATTGCAGGCATCAAACTTGCCAACTTGGTAGGTTGGACATAGACTAATTTATAGAGACTGTCTTCATTTAGTCTTTCTTTCTAATTTACGTTACTGATGTAGAACACATAAAATTTTAAAAAAAAAAACCAAAGAAAGAAAGATAAACAATTTGTTCAACTTTGATCTTGTATTCTTAGTTTTAAAAAAGTCACTCAAAACAAAAAGTTACCAACTTACCATGCCGGTGGAGATGACTTATATTTGTAGAGCAAAAAGCTATTGCCAAAGTGCTATTTTGTCAACAGCTTCTCATGAGCTCAGCCTTGTTTTTTCTGTCTTACCTTTTTGGCCTGGTTGAAAGTGAACTCTGGTTTTCCACCACCATATGTGTATAAAAATGCTTCAGATTTCATTTTACCTTCTGATGGAAGGAGTGAGTAGCAAATGATCATAAATGCCACTTTCAGTATTGTTTTCGACATGTTGCTGTGTTTGAATGTTACTGTTCTGATTGGAACAGGGACTTGGCTTGTTGACCCTGTCGGCATTGCTTCCTTCTTCTGAGCTTCAAGTATTATTATTCTTCTTTTCTCTATATTTAGTAGCAGTTGGACAAGGTGGACACAAGCCTTGTGTTCAGGCTTTTGGGGCAGATCAGTTTGATGCACAAGATCCAGAGGAGTGTAAATCCAAAAGCTCATTCTTCAATTGGTGGTATTTTGCTTTATGTGGTGGCAGCTTGATTACAATTTCGATATTGGCCTACATACAGGACAATCTTAGCTGGGGTCTGGGTTTCGGAATTCCTTGTATTGTGATGGTCCTTGCACTGTTTATTTTTCTTCTTGGAACTAGAACTTACCGGTATAGCAGCAAAGGAGATGGCGAAAGCCCATTCGTGAGAATAGGCAAGGTGTTTGTTGCGGCATTGAGGAACTGGCGAACTACTCCTTCAGCTATAGTTTCTGAAGAGGAATCTCGTGGAACCTTGCCTCACCAAAGTTCTGAACAATTCAAGTAAGACCGATAAAACTGTCTGCATATATTTAGATTAAAATAGGAACAAGGTTCAGTAGGGAAGTTTTGATGGTACACAGCCCAATATATCTTGCATGACTCTTAGTATCCCAACTTCAGAAACATTTGATTACGGAAAATGGTTTCTACGAATTGTTAAAATCTCATATAGGGCTTCTTAAGTTCTTATTCTATCAATTTACATGGCGTACGATGAAGTCTATTATATATGTTCTTATCATCCATATGTATGCCAATAATTTGGAAACTTGTACTTTTAAGGTAAATGTGTAAAATGATGCATGTGCAGCTTTTTGTAATAAGTTCATTTTAAATTGATAATTTCCTTGGTGATTTAATTATCATAGCTGTGCTGCATTTCTTGTGGTTTTGGTTGGTTTGGTGTTGCACTTTTGCATTTCATTGAATAGATTTTATATACTTATAGACTATTGGTGCTTCAGTTCGCCATAGAATGGAACATTTTGGTAAGTCTTGTACTCACGCAACCTCACTATAATTCCAACTAAAGATACCCTTAATCCTATATATTCCCTTAATCACGCATCCTCTAAGTTAATGCTCTGCTCTAGTATATGCCCTTAAACCTACAAATCTTTGTCTTTCTTGTAGTTGCTTTAATATATTCCAACTAAAAAGACTTGATTAATCAGATGTTTAAATGCTTGACAAAGCTCTTCTTGATTTGAAGCTTCCCTTTTACAGTATTTGAATCCTCTAATATGGCAGGTTCCTCAACAAAGCCTTGCATGCACCGGATAATTTGAAGGAAAATGGGAAGGCGTGTACCATCATTGAGGTCGAGGAAGCAAAGGCTGTTCTTAGGCTATTTCCAATATGGGTGACATGCTTGGCATATGCTATTGTGTTTGCACAGTGCTCAACTTTCTTCACCAAGCAAGGTGCCACTATGGACAGAACAGTTGTGCCAGGTTTTGACATACCAGCTGCTTCACTTCAGTCGTTTGTCAGCCTTGCCATTATTATATTCATTCCCATCTATGATCGCATTCTTGTTCCAATAGCAAGAGCTTTCACCAGAGAACCCTCTGGCATTACTATGCTTCAAAGAATCGGAACTGGAATGTTTTTATCTATTATTTCCATGGCAGTTGCAGCTTTAGTGGAGATAAAAAGGCTCCAAACTGCCAAAGATTATGATCTGGTTGATATGCCAAGTGCCACAGTTCCACTGAGTGTTTGGTGGTTAGTTCCTCAATACTTGTTGTTCGGACTGGCCGACGTTTTCACCATGGTTGGTCTGCAAGAATTCTTCTATGATCAGGTGCCCAATGAATTAAGAAGTGTAGGACTTGCCCTCTACCTCAGTATTTTTGGTGTAGGAAGCTTCCTGAGCAGCTTTCTTATCTATGTTATCGAGGAAGCGACCAGTGTGGTCGGCGCCACTAGCTGGTTTTCCAATAACCTTAATCGAGCACATCTTGATTACTTTTATTGGGTACTCGCTGCACTCAGTACTGTGCAATTGGTGACCTACATGTGTTTTGCAAAATCTTACATTTATAATAGGGGTGGTACGATATAAATGAAAAAGATTAGAGAAACTTGGAGCCGGGTGATTAATACAAATGCATTGTCATGACTTCCACCGTAGCAGATCTGAAAGTCAAGTGGGTAAAATTATTCCATGAAGTCGAGTGGTAACTGGTAGAGGGCATGTTATTTGTTTTATTGACTTATTGTTCATCATTTTATTTTATTTTATTTTTCTAGATTTGTTGTGCAAATGCCTTGACGAATGTCTTGAAGGCTCGAAGCGTATCAAGTAAATTAAAAAAAAAAAAAATTCAGCAGTGTACTTCCAATAGCACAAGTACTTAATTCAAAGTCATTTCACCTTTCCAAGTTCATTGTGTGTTTGCAGAAATCTCTGTACCTCAGGGAATTTTTTCTGGGCAAAACTGCTATTGGGAAATCTGGAAAAGAAGGCAGGTAGGCCGAAGGGTAGCAACTAGCAAGAGTTGAAAGATTGTTACTCAAGGTAGCAGGAGTATATAAGCTTGAACCATTCTCGTGAGGAAAATCTTAGGGTGGAGAATGATTTTGTGCACGTCAAGCTTGCTGATCAGGAGGTTATTCAGGGTCACTAGTAGAGTGCCATTTTTTATATTTTGTTTTGACATGGTTCCCTAGTTTACCTCTCTGCTTTTGTGCTTTATCTGTTTTTTTTTTTTTTTTTTGGGGTGCAGTCGAGGGCGCTCATCTTTTAGATTGTTTTGACATGGTTCTCTTCTCTACCTCTTTACTTTTGTGTTGAATTAATATTAGGATTGTGTTTCTTTTAGATGCCTCTTTTGGTCGCTTCAGAGTTTTTGGGGACTTATCATTGAAGCGGCCAAAAGAGAAAGATTGAAGCGTTTCTCCGGTCTTAAGACAGCCGTGAATGCTCATCCAACTGTAAATTTTCACCTTCGAGTGCATTGAGAGACTCCACATTTTGTTGAGAAGTTTTCATCTGGAATACAGAGCAATATGATTAGCTTGAATCTATCACAGTTTAACTTAGAGATTGGGGGTGCCATAATTTTTTTTGGTTTGGAAATGTTTATGAGTATATATATCAATTAATATTCTGTTAATAATGTATTTTAAATTATGAAAATTAATTAAATAAATATAAGAATAAATTATAGTGATTAAGGAGAGCATATGGGCTGTGGGGCCTGCAGTCTCAGTTTGGCACTAGTCTCGGTCTAAAGTCTTGAATTGGCACCCATTTCCTCCTGTTGGAGATGAGGAGAACTTGCAATTACCAGCAAGCTTTCCACAATAAGCAATGGAATGGAATGAATAATCTCAGGGTCTAAGTTGTGCTCAGTAGTCAGTGCTGCATAAGATTCCAAATAATAAATATTGTTAGATACAAATTTATCAACAGTACGATCATAAATAGGATAGAGATATGCTCAATTAAAATTCCAAAAATTTGTGGGATCCCAAGTATTTCTACAAAGTTTCAATCCCACATTAAATAATTTTACAAATGTTTTTTATTAAATAATTTTTATATTGCTGTCATATTAATTAAAAAGTGAGGATGTAACATTTGGCGGCTCAGATGCTACATCATTAAACACTCGATCATTATGTTTGAAATCTCTATTTTGTAGGGCATTCCTTATCTAGTGGGAGATCGAGATTCCCTTCCATTAGATTGGTCCACTACTTGTCTACTTATTATCTCTTCAGATTGTTTGCAAGATGAAGTAAAACTCCAGAATCGAATTGAGGTTGAGGAAGCCTTGCTTGCACCAAATGATTTAAAGGAAACTGGGAAGGTGTGTACCATCGCTGAGGTTGAGGAAGCAAAGGCTATTCTTAGGCTGTTTCCAATATGGGCTGCATGCTTGGCATATGCTATTGTATATTCACAATGCTCAACTTTCTTCACTAAGCAAGGTTCCACATGGACAGAACAATTGTGCCAGGTTTTGACATTCCAGCTGCTGCACTTCAGTCATTTGTCAGCTTGGCCAAAATTATTTTCATACCCATTTATGATCGGATTTTTGTTCCAATAGCAAGAGCTTTCACCAGAGAACCCTCTGGCATTACAATGTTACAAAGAATCGGAGTTGGGATGTTTTTCTCTATTATTTCCATGGTAATTGCAGCTTTAGTTGAGATGAAAAGGCTCCAAACTGCCAAAGATTATGATCTAGTTGATATGCCAAGTGCCACAATTCCAATGAGTGTTTGGTGGTTAGTTCCTCAGTACTTGTTATTTGGACTGGCTGCTGTTTTCACCAGGGTTGGTCAGCAAGAGTTCTTCTACGATCAGGTGCCAAATGAATTAAGAAGTGTAGGACTTGCCCTCTACTTCAGTATTTTTGGTGTAGGAAGCTTCCTGAGCAGCTTTCTTATCTATGTTATTGAGGAAGCTACCAGTGTTCTCGGCGACACTAGCTGGTTTTCCAATAACCTTAATCGAGCACATCTTGATTACTTTTATTGGCTACTTGCTGCACTCAGTGCTCTGCAATTAGCTGCCTTCATATGTTTTGCAAAATCTTACATTTATAATAATTGGGGTGCAATATAAAGGACAAATTTCATAGGGAAATTTGGACCAATAAAATTACTACAAATGCAGTGTCATTCCCTTAACCTCGGAGAATTTTTTCTGAGCCAAATTGCTATTCGAAGATTAGGAAAAAAGAAAAAGAAAAAGAAAGAAGGCTAGGCCAGGGTAGCAAAAGTTGAAAGACTGCCACTCAAACTAGGAATGCTACAAGCACTGCAAGCTTGAGCCATTGTCCTAACTGCTGATTAGGATGTTCATCGGGGTCACTAGGAGAGTGCCATAATTGATGTTATTTTTGCATGCTTCTCTTCTCTTCTCTACTCTTACCTCTCTGCTTTTGTGCTTTATCTGAAATATATTACGATTGTGTTTCTTCTTCTTCTTTATATTTTTTTTGGGGGTGCAGACGAGGGCGGACTTCTTTTAGATTGTTTTGACATGGTTCTCTACTCTACCTCTTTGCTTTTGTGTTGAATATTAGGGCTGTGTTTCTTTTAGATGCCTCTTTTGGTCGTTTCATTGTTTTTGGGGACCGATACAACTGAAGCGGCCAAAAGAGGAAGATTAAAGCATTTCTCCGGTCTTAAGACAGCCGTGAATGAGCATCTGACCAACTGTAAATTTTCTCTTTCTAGTGCAGATAGAGACTTCACATTTTGTTGAGAAATTTTCATCTGGAATACAGATCAATATGATTAGTTTGAATCTCGATAGTTGTTCTTAGAGCATCTCCAATAATGGAGTGCCATTTGGGATACTTTACTCATTTTGACACTCCGAGCACTATTCATATAGCACTCCTACAGCCATACCGATCTCCAATAATAGTGCTGTATTGAGGGTGCCATATATTTTTTTTTGTTGGACATGTTTTAGGACTATAATATATATATTTTTTGATAATTGAGTATAATATTAATTAATACTCTATTAATAATATGTTTTAAATTATAAAAATTAATTAAATAAATATAAGAATAAATTATGGTGATCAAGGAGAGGATGCCCCACAGCCTCATTTTGGTACTTATCTCGGATTGTGACTTGAGTTTGGCACTGGTCTCGGTCCAATCTCGATCCAAATATTTCTACAAAGTTTCAATCCCACACGCATCATGTTTCTAAAAAGTGAGGATGTAACATTTGGCAGCTACATCATTTTACAGTCATTTTCTTTGAAATCTCTAACGCTGCTTGCTCTTCTATTTAAGAGCAAACATATTTTGGAGGGAAGCATTATTGCCCACCATTTTGTAGGGCATCCTTATCTAGTCTGGGAAAGATTCCCTTCCATTCGATTTGATCTCGAATCTCAATGGCCACTAGTCACTGCGAATCTCCACTGCTAGACGACGTCGTGGAGGACGCCGTTGACTGCAAAGGCAATCAGGTCCGCAGATCCAGCTCAGGCGGTTGGCGTTCCGCGTCCTTCTTAATAGGTAAGGCCACACTGAATCACTTTTTCCGATCAAGATTGAATGGTGGTGAATTTGATTTCCATCTTCAGGGGTGGAGGTTGCGGAGAGGTTCACCAACTATGGAATCAGCTCCAACCTTATATCGTTTCTGACTGGGCCTTTGGGGGAGTCCACGGCCACAGCGGCTGAGAATGTCAACATATGGTCCGGAACGGCGTCGTTGCTTCCTCTATTGGGAGCCTTCGTGGCAGATTCTTTCCTTGGACGCTACCGCACAATTATTGCCGCTTCTCTGCTCTACATTTTGGTCTCTCCTACCCTTCCTCGCCTCCTATAATTAATATTTTCCGCTCTATTATTTATTTTGGCTGCCACGTAATGCATGATACCTAGTGAAATTGATTTCTGCGAAATTCTGTTGCATTTTTTTTTTCTTTTACGTATTTTATGCAGAGCAAGTCTGTTGAATGAAGAAAAAGTCTTTCCATAGGTAAATAACATCTTCATTGGAGTAAAATGGATTATAGTTTGAGTGTTTGAGTCTTAAAAGTGATAATTGTATACATGTAGATCATGTATTGTAGAATTTTCTTTTTATGCATAGGCTGTGGACTCTTTATTTTATTCCTGTGATTTTTGGCTTGAAAAGTGCTTGAATCTTCGCAGTGCAGGGCTCAATTTTATTTTTTTAATATAATGTTTTCATATTAAATTGGTTAAAGAAATTTTGTAGCCTTTTGATGAAGAATGTTTATCATGGTTTTGTGCCTATCAGTGGCTTTAGGCTTTGCTCAGGTTTCTTGATTATGCTTTATATTTGTGTCTAATTTGTTCTTTTGGAAAAAGTTGTGTCTGGAACTCTGGATAAATGAGCAGAGAGAACAAAGTTAGAAAATAAGTGGTAATAGGCATGAAGTACTGTGCAGATTTCTGGAGACACTTATAAAGACATTGCAGGCATCGAACTTGGTGGAAAAGTAATTTTTAGAGACTCTTCAGTTAGTGTTTCTTTCTAGTTAAACGCTACTGTTGGTGAGGGAAAACTCGTTTGGACTTTGACTCACCACAAATATCGGACTGGAGTAGGAGTAGACCAATCACGATTGAGATGTTTTGTCTAACTGTGGAATTCTTTGTTTGACGGACTGACTCGCTGACCTGTCGACTTGCTGACCTGTTGACTCGGTCAATATATTTCTTAGATGAGTGTAGTAGACAAGTGTGGATGAGATCAGATGCTATATCTGGTCTCTCGACCTCCCTTTTATAGGCAAGGGTGCAACTTGTGCTTCGAGTAACTCCGCCCTAGAATTGGGGACCAAGTAACTCCGCCCTAGAATTGGGGACCAAGTAACTCCTCTCCTAGAATTGGGGACCAAGTAACTCCTCCCCTAGAATTGGGGACCTAGTAACCCCTCCCCTAGAATTGGGGACCATGTAACCTCTCCATAACTTGACTTGCAAGCATCGTAACTTTGCTTCCAAGTCACTTCTTCGTAAAATGTGGAAAGCGGTTAACCATCTACGGATAAGTTCCTTCCAATTTTATCGGATGTGGGCTTTGTAAATCCGAATTGTACGTCAAAAAATATTTAATTCTCTTCACGGGCCAAACCCATTTAATAATATTTAATTTTACACTCCCACAACTACTGATGTAGAACACACAGAAAGAAAATTTGAAAAACCAAAGAAAGAAAGCAACTTTGTTCAACTTTAATCTTGTATTCTCAGTTAAAGTTAGAGTTGCTGCCAAAGAAAAAGTTACCAACTTACTTACCATGCCGGAGGAAAAGACTTGAACTTGTAGAACAAAAAGCTACTGCCAAAGTGCTATTTTACCAACTGCTTCTCATGAGCTCAGCCATGCTTTTTGCCAGGTGTTAACCTGTTGGCCTGGTTCAAAATGAATTCTGGTTTTTAACCACAATTCATGTCTTATACTTCATATTTGATCTATATTTCAATTTACCTTTTGATTGATGGAGTGAGTAACAAATGATTATAATGCCAGTTTCAGTATTGTTTTCAACATGTTGCAATGTTTGAATGTTAATGTTGTTAAAGTGTTAAACTGATTTGGAACAGGGACTTGGCTTGTTGGCCCTATCGGCCTTGCTTCCTTCTTCTCAGCTTCAAGTATTATTATTCTTCTTCGCTCTATATTTAGTTGCAGTTGGGCTAGGTGGACACAAGCCTTGTGTTCAGGTTTTCGGGGCAGATCAGTTTGATGGCCAAGATCCAGAGGAGTGCAAAGCTAAAAGCTCATTCTTCAATTGGTGGAATTTTGGTGTATGTGTAGGCTCCTTATTTGCATTTTCTGTATTGGCCTACATACAGGACAATTTGAGCTGGAGTCTAGGTTTTGGAATTCCTTGCATTGTGATGGTCCTTGGACTATTTATTTTCCTTGTTGGAACTAGAACATACCGGTATAGCATCAAAAGGGAGGAGGAGAGCCCATTTGTGAGAATCGGCAAGGTGTTTGTAGCTGCAGTAAGGAACTGGAGAACTCCTCCTTCAGGAATAGCTTGTGAAGAGGAATCTCGTGGAACCTTGCCTCATGGAAGTTCTGAACAATTCAAGTAAGAGTCTTATCTGCGCGCATATCTTTAGATTAAAGACAATGGAGAATAAACTTGGAACAAGATTCAATAGTGAAGCTTGATACATATGAAGCTCATTTTATAATATTGCACCACTCTTTACTTCAAAAACATTTGAAAGAAGAAGGTTTTTATGAACTGTTATAATCTCCTGCTTGGCTGCTTTGCCTATCAGTTTTACATGGCATTTGACGAAGTCTCTTATATTTCTTGTTATCATCCATATGTAGGCATGTAGCCCAATTAGTTGGAATTAAGGCCCTAAAATAAACTCTTTTATAACTGTTTGCCCAAAAAACTCTTAAAATGTTATATTTCCAACAAAAGAAACTCTTATTATTTGCTTTACTAAAGTGATCTACTCCACTTGTATATATTTCCTTTATAAGCAAATCTTTATTCTTCATGTTGCTGGCAATAGGAAACTCATAAGTTTAAATGTTTGACCAAAGCTCGTATTGATTTGAAGCTCCTTATACATTATTTGATCCTCTATTCTTGTAGGTTCCTCAACAAAGCCTTGCTTGCACCAAATGATTTAAAGGAAACTGGGAAGGTGTGCACCATCGCTGAGGTTGAGGAAGCAAAGACGGTTCTTAGGCTGTTTCCAATATGGGCTACATGCTTGCCATATGCTATTGTGTATGCACAGCGCTCAACTTTCTTCACTAAGCAAGGTGCCACCATAGACAGAACAATTGTGCCAGGTTTTGAAATACCAGCTGCTTCACTTCAGCTGTTTATCACCCTTTCCATTTTCGTTTTCATTCCCTCTTATGATCGGATTTTTGTTCCAATTGCAAGAGCTTTCACCAGAGAACCCTCTGGCATTACAATGTTACAAAGAATCGGAGTTGGGATGTTTTTCTCTATTATTTCCATGGTAGTTGCAGCTTTAGTGGAGATGAAAAGGCTCCAAACTGCCAAAGATTATGATCTAGTTGATATGCCAAGTGCCACAATTCCAATGAGTGTTTGGTGGTTAGTTCCTCAGTACTTGTTATTTGGAGTGGCCGATGTTTTCACCACGGTTGGTCAGCAAGAGTTCTTCTACGATCAGGTGCCAAATGAATTGAGAAGTGTAGGAATTGGCCTCTACTTCAGTATTTATGGTGTAGGAAGCTTCCTGAGCAGCTTTCTTATCTATGTTATCGAGGAAGCCACCAGTGTGGTCGGCACCACTAGCTGGTTTTCCAATAACCTTAATCGAGCACATCTTGATTACTTTTATTGGCTACTTGCTGCACTCAGTTCTGTCCAATTGGTGACCTACATGTGTTTTGCAAAATCTTACATTTTTAATAGGGGTGGTACGATATAAATGAAAAAGTTTAGAGAAATTTGTAGCCGGGTGATTAATACAAATGCATTGTCATCACTTCCACTGTAGCAGATCTGAAAATCAAATGTATAAAATTATTCCATGGAGTCGAGTGGTGACTGGTAGAGGGCATGGTATATGTTTTATTGACTTTTGCATGTCCATCATTTTATTTTATTTTATTTTTCTAGAATGATAGTGCAAATGCCTTGAGGAATGACTCGAAGGCTGGAAGCGTATCAAGTAAATTAAAAAAAAAATTCAGCATTTTACTTCCAACAGCACAAGTACTTAATTCAAAGTCATTTCACCTTCCAAGTTCATTGTGTGTTTGCAGAAATCTCTGAACCTCAGGGAATTTTTTCTGGGCAAAACTGCTATTGGGAAATCAAGAAAAGAAGACAGGTAGGCCGAAGGGTAGCAAGAGTTGAAAGATTGTTACTCAAGGTAGCAGGAGTACGTAAGCTTGAACCATTCTCGTGAGGAAAATCTTATATATTGTTTGGGTTTTCATCACAAATGGTACCTGAACTTTACCTCAATTATATACATAGTACCTAAACTTCACTTTTGATCACAACCAGTACCCGAACTCTTCGAGTTCATTCTAAATGGTACCTGAACTTCAATTTTTGTCACAAGTAGTATCCAAAGTTTTCAATTTTTGTCACAAGTAGTACCCAAAGTTTTCAATTTTTGTCACAAGTAGTACCCAAAGTTTTCTATTTTAGTTTTTTTTTTTTATGAACATGCACATATAATATCACAAAAATAGGCCTTAGGTACCAAAAGAGATGAAATCAAAAACTTTGGGTACTACTTGTGACAAAAATTGAAACTTTAGGTACTACTTGTAACAAAAAATAAAGTTCAGGTACCAAGTATATAATTGAGAAATAGTTTAGGTACTATATGAAATAGTTTAGGTACTATATGCAATAAAGTTCAGGTACCAAGTATATTGTTTTGACAGGAGGTTTATTCAGGGTCGCTACTAGAGTGCCATTTTTTATATATTGTTTTGACATGGTTCTCTGCTCTTACCTCTCTCCTTTTGTGCTTTATCTGAAATATATTACGATTGTGTTTCTTCTTTCTTTTTTTTGGGTGCAGACGAAGGCGGACATCTTTTAGATTGTTTTGGCATGGTTCTCTACTCTACCTCTTTGCTTTTGTGTTGAATATTAGGGCTGTGTTTCTTTTAGATGCCTCTTTTGGTCGCGTCATTGTTTTTGGGGACGGATACAACTGAAGCGGCCAAGAGAAGAAGATTGAAGTGTTTCTTCGGTCTTAAGACAGCCGTGATTGAGCATCCGGCCAACTGTAAATTTTCTTCTTCGAGTGTAGATAAAGACTCCACATTTTGTTGAGAAGTTTTGATCCGGAATACAGAGCAATATGATTAGCTTGAATCTCGATAGTTGTTCTTAGAGCATCTCCAACAATGGGCGCTTTACTCATTTTGGCATCTCGAGCACTATTCATATAGCACTCCTACCCATCTCCAACAATGGAGTGTTATATTGAGAGTTCCGTATTTTTTTTTGTTTGGACATGTTTTATGACTATAATATTAAGTAATACTCTATTAATAATGTGTTTTAAATTATAAAAATCAATTAAATAAATATAAGAATAAATTATGGTTATCAAGGAGAGCAAGCACAGCCTCATTTTGGTACTGATCTCGGATTAGGACTGAGTTTGGGACTGGTCTCGGTCCAAGTCTTGACTTGACACCCATTTCCTCATTGTTGGAGATGTCCTAGCCTTGAGGTGAACTTGCAATTACCAGCAAGACCTAAATGAATTCATCAGGCCTTTCCACAATAGGCAAGGGAATGGAATGAATAATCTCAGGGTCTAAGAGGTGCTCAGTACCGCCTAAGATTCCAAATATTATTAGATACAAATTTATCAACAATACAAGATAAATTCATAAATCTAGATGCTCAATTAAATTGAAGTTCAAAAATATGTGGGATCCCAAACATTTCTAGAAAGTTTCAATCCCACATGCATCATGTTTCTTATTTAATAATTTTTATATTGCTGTCATATTAATTAAAAAGTTCAGATGTAACATTTGATTTGGATGCTACAACATTTTCCAGTCATTATGTTTGAAATCTCTAACACTGCTTGCTCTTCTATTTAAGAGCAAACATATTTTGGAGGGAAGTATTATTGCCCACCATTTTGTAGGGCATTCCTTATCTAGTCTGGGAGAGATTCCCTTCCATTCGATTTGATCCTACTTATTATCTCTTGAGATTTTATTTGTTTGAAAGATGAAGTAAAACTCCAGAATCTATTGAGTTACCAACTTGCTAAGGGAACTACGCAGTCCACCAATGGCCACTAGTCACTGCGAATCTCCACTGCTAGACGACGTCGTGGAGGACGCCTTTGACTACAAAGGCAATCTGGTCCGCAGATCCAGCTCAGGCGGTTGGCTTTCCGCGTCGTTCATAATAGGTAAGGCCTCACTGAATCACTTTTTTTTTATCACTCAGAAAGATTGAATGGTGGTGAATTTGATTTCCATTTTCAGGGGTGGAGGTTGCGGAGAGGTTCGCGTGCTACGGAATCGGCGCCAACCTTATAACGTTTCTGACCGGGCCTTTGGGGCAGTCGACGGCCACGGCGGCGGAGAATGTGAATGTATGGTCGGGAACGGCGATGTTGATTCCTCTGTTGGGAGCGTTTGTGGCGGACTCCTTCCTTGGACGCTACCGCACCATTATTGCTGCTTCTCTCCTCTACGTTTTGGTCTGTCCCACCCTTCCTCGCCTCTTATAATTAATTATTTTTGTTATTTTCCGCTTTATTATTTATTTTGGGGGGCACGTAATGAATGATACCTTGTGAAAAAAAAAAAACACAAATATAATATATATAATTAGAGTAATGCTACATATCCCAAAATGTTTTACCAAATTTCAATACCAAATGACGTGGCTTATGCCATATCATCGGTTTTTATTTAAAAAATTAGTGAGCTGGAATATTTATAAATTTTCTTTAATCAAGGAATTTATATATTGTTAATTAAGTTGGTTAAACGAGCACCAAATTATTCATTCTCTTTTACACCAAGAAAAAAAAAACAGTTCATTCTCGCTTACCCAAAGACCACCACCATCGACCACTCTCTAAGGATATTTGATGACATGATCTATCCATTGTAGTATCAAATTCATATAATCTATTTCTTTTGGATTATGTGATCTGGAATCCATCCTCTGTAATCTAGATTTATCAATCTTAATCCATTGTAGATTTTAATTCACTGTACCCTTTCTAATCTTGATTACATAGTAGTCTTTTGTTTGAGATTTCAATCCAGGAAAAAAAAAATTAAAGCAAGAATCTGATATGATGAGTTGCAGACTTCCAATCAAAACCTATATTCCACAATCAACAAAAACCAAAAGAAATTCAAACCAACTGATGAGAGAATTAGGATTGGCAAAGAGAAAGAGGAAAATGAGAACTTTGTGATCGAATTTAATACTTTTTCATGGCAGAGACTTGCAACAAAAAAATCCAATTGGAAAGAGATAGCGTTTTCACTCTCTCATGCCACTGGGGAAGAGGGTGATTGTAATGGAAGATGATTAAGTAGATTAGGTTTTAATTTTCAATTTAGAGTAAATGTAAGATAAATAAATTCTTACTAGTTGCTGACATGGCATATGCCACGTCATTTGGTATTGAAATTTGGTAAAAAAATTTGGGATCTCTAGCATTTTTCATATAATTATAATGACCAATTTCATTGTGAAAAATGTGACATTTAGTTATTTGACTTCTTTGAAGCGTATTTTGTGTAGAGTGAGAAAAAGTCTTTCCATAGGTAAATAAGTAAATAACATCTTCATTGGAGTAAAATTGGATTATCGTTTGAGTATTTGAGTCCTAAGAGTGGTAATTTACATGCATGTATCGTAGAATTTTCTATTTATGCATAGGCTGTAGTGTTTTATTCCTGTGCTTTTTGACTTGAAAAATGCTTGAATCTTTGCAGTGCAGTGCTCGATCGATTCTTTTTTCTTTTTTTTGATATAATGTTTTCATATTAAATTGGTTAAAGAAATTTTATAGCCTTTTGATGAAGAATGTTTATCATAGTTTTGTGCCTATCAGTGGTTTTAGGCTTTGCTCAGGTTTCTTCATCATGCTTTATATTCGTGTCTAATTTGTTCTTTTGGAAAGAGTTGTGTCTGGAACTATGGATAAATGAGCGGAGAGAACAAGGTAGAAAATAAGTGGTAATAGGCATGAAGTACTGTGCAGATTTCTAGAGACACTTCTAAAGACATTGCAGCCATCGCACTTGGTGGAAAAGTAATTTTTAGACTCTTCATTTAGTGTTTCTTTCTAGTTAAACGTTACTGATGTAGAACACAGAGAAAGAAAATTTGAAAAACCAAAGAGAGAAAGAAACTTTGTTCAACTTTAATCTTGTATTCTCAGTTAAAGTTAGAGTTACAGCCAAAGAAAAAAGTTACCAACTTACTTACCTTGCCAGAGGAAATGACTTAAACTTGTAGAACAAAAAGCTACTGCCAAAGTGCTATGTTACTAACTGCTTCTCATGAGCTCAGCCATGCTTTTTGCCAGGTGTTAACCTGTTGGCCTGGTTCAAGGTGAATTCTGGTTTTTAACCACAATTTCATATTTGATCTATATTTCATTTTACCTTTTGATTGAACGAGTGAGTAACAAATGATTACCAATGCCAGTTTCAGTATTGTTTTCAACCTGTTGCAATGTTTGAATGTTAATGTTGTTAAACTGATTTGGAACAGGGACTTGGCTTGTTGACCCTATCGGCCTTGCTTCCTTCTTCTCAGCTTCAAGTATTATTATTCTTCTTCGCTCTATATTTAGTTGCAGTTGGGCTAGGTGGATTCAAACCTTGTGTTCAGGCTTTCGGGGCAGATCAGTTTGATGGCCAAGATCCAAAGGAGTGCAAAGCGAAAAGCTCATTCTTCAATTGGTGGAATTTTGGTATATGTGTAGGCTCCTTATTTGCATTTTCAGTATTGGCCTATATACAGGACAATTTGAGCTGGAGTCTAGGTTTTGGAATTCCTTGCATTGTGATGGTCCTTGCGCTGTTTATGTTCCTTGTTGGAACTAGAACATACCGGTATAGCATCAAAAGGGAGGAGGAAAGCCCATTTGTGAGAATCGGCAAGGTATTTGTTGCTGCAGTAAGGAACTGGAGAACTGCTCCTTCAGCAATAGCTTCTGAAGAGGAATCTTGTGGAACCTTGCCTCATCGAAGTTCTGAACAATTCAAGTAAGAGTCTTATCTGCATTTCTTTAGATTAAAGACAATGGAGAATAAACTTGGAAACTTTATTCTTCATGTTGCTGGCAATAGGAAACTCACAAGTTTAAATGTTTGACCAAAGCTCTTATTGATTTGAAGCTCCTCTAATCTTGTAGGTTCCTCAACAAAGCCTTGCTTGCACCGGATGATTTGAAGGAAACTGGGAAGGTGTGTACCATCGTTGAGGTTGAGGAAGCAAAGGCGGTTCTTAGGCTGTTTCCAATATGGGCTACATGCTTGGCATATGCTATTGTGTTTGCACAGGGCTCAACATTATTCACCAAGCAAGGTGCCACTATGGACAGAACCGTTGTTGCAGGTTTTGAAATGCCAGCTGCTTCACTTCAGTTGTTTATCACCCTTTCTGTTTTAGTTTTCATTCCCTCTTATGATCGGATTCTTGTTCCAATAGCAAGAGCTTTCACCAGAGAACCCTCTGGCATTACAATGTTACAAAGAATCGGAGTTGGGATGTTTTTCTCTACTATTTCCATGGTAGTTGCAGCTTTAGTTGAGATGAAAAGGCTCCAAACTGCCAAAGATTACGATCTAGTTGATATGCCAAGTGCGACAATTCCAATGAGTGTTTGGTGGTTAGTTCCTCAGTACTTGTTATTTGGACTGGCCGATGTTTTCACCATGGTTGGTCTGCAAGAGTTCTTCTACGATCAGGTGCCAAATGAATTAAGAAGTGTAGGACTTGCCCTCTACTTCAGTATTTTTGGTGTGGGAAGCTTTTTGAGCAGCTTTCTTATCTATGTTATCGAGGAAGCCACCAGTGTGCTCGGCGACGCTAGCTGGTTTTCCAATAACCTTAATCGAGCACATCTTGATTACTTTTATTGGCTACTTGCTGCACTCAGTGCTGTGCAATTAGCTACCTTCATATGTTTTGCAAAATCTTATATTTATAATAGGGTGGGTGCAATATAAAGGACAAATTTCATAGAGAAATTTGGACCAATAAAATTACTACAAATGCAGTGTCATTCCCTTAACCTCGGAAATAAAAAGGCTAGGTCAGGGTAGCAAAAGTTGAAAGACTGCCACTCAAACTAGGAATGCTACAAGCACTGCAAGCTTGAGCCATTCGATCTCCTAGTTGCTGATTAGGAGGTTCATCGGGGTCACTAGGAGAGTGCCATAATTGAAGTTGTTTTTTATGCTTCTCTACTCTGTATTGTTTTGCTTTGGTTGAAATATTAGGATTGTGTTTCTTTTTTGTGTCTCTTTCACTAGCTTGACTGTTTTTAAGTAAATTTTCGGGTTGACAAAAAAAAAAATGATTGATTACAATCTTCGTAATTTTGTATTTTTAGAAAAAATATTCGTTTATTGAAATGAATCAATAGCCGAAGGTTACAAAGAATACATACACTGAAGTTTGGTAGTTTCTCATGCTAGAGACTCATATTAGGCAAGTAATTAAAGCTCCTTAGGAAACAATTTAGGCTCGCTCATTAAAACAAGCCGATAACTTCTTTTTATTTTTTTTATGAAACACAAGCTCATAACTAAGTAAACTCTCCTCATCTCCTAGAAAAAAATACATAGCATTGTTTTAAGGGTCCTTGACCATAAGGTCCAAAGTTGGACAAATATTTACCATCAAGGACAAGGGGAAAACACGGTGCCCACCCGGTCCATTAATTGACCAATTTACGTTTCTGAATTATACATTTTACAAAAATTACGAAACTGCCACTGGCAAATTTTATTGACCTCAATAATTTTTTTTTCAGAAAACGTATATTTCTGTGGTAGGAGAGAAAGAACAAAATAATATCACTTTTGTGTATTTTATTGACCTCAATAAAATTTTATTGAGGTCCATAAACTGTTTTATTGAGGTCAATAAAATTTTATTGAGGTCAATAAAATTTTATTGATCGAAGTCGACAACGAGAACGACAGTGCAGCAACGACGAAGCATCACTTTTGTGTATTTTATTGACCTCAATAAAATGTTTTATTGAGGTCAATAAACTGTTTTATTGAGGTCAATAAAATTTTATTGAAGTCGACAACGAGAACACCAGTGCAGCAACGATGAAACATCACTTTTGTGTATTTTATTGACCTCAATAAAATTTTATTGAGGTCAATAAACTTTTTTATTGAGGTCAATAAAATGTTTTATTGAGGTCAATAAACTGTTTCATGGAGGTGACATTGGTATTGAGGTCAATAAACTATTTTATTGAGGTCAATAAAATTTTATTGAGGTCAATAAACTGTTTTATTGAGGTCAATAAAATTTTATTGAGCTCAATAAACTGTTTTATTGAGGTCAATAAATTGTTTCATTGAGGTGGCATTAGTATTGAGGTCAATAAACTGTTTTATTGAAGTCAATAAACTTTTTATTGAGGTCAATAAACTTTTTATTGAGGTCAATAAACTTTTTTATTGAGGTCAATAAACTTTTTATTGAGGTCAATAAACTTTTTATTGATGTCAATAAACTTTTTATGAAGAACTGAATTACATGGGAGAAGACTATTGTCAAGATACTGTGAAAGTGGTAATGAAAGACCTGTGCGTTCCAGATGTGATCGATCATATAGGAATAAGGTTTATTTTTGTTTATACGTACGCATATGCACTTTGATATATATATATATTCATATATAGCTCGACAATTTTGGTCCACAAATATATATATGTTAAGCAAAAGGGTTTTAATTTGTCTTATGTGAGCAATTTTCTTTATATTCGATGGTTCTTTAGTTCTTTTCTCCATTGGCTTCTATTCATTCATCTATTTGATATAAGATCTCAAGTAATATGGAATCAATTACAACTCCATAGGGAAGCTCCTGGTTCTAAAAGAAGTATACAATTTGTCTTTGTCAATTGCAAGGACTTCCATAATACAGAACATGTGCTTTAAAAACTACTATTATATCTAATTGATTAATAATATATAAGCTAGTCAATAAAATGTAACATATATGCTTGTTTATACAGTGATTGCTTAGTCATATATCATATTAGAAAAGTTCCCTGAATTCCTGCACCTGCTACTCACCTTTCTCTTCTTCTTAAGCAGGTTCCCTCTGCGTTGGAAGCCATCATTCAGCAGCAACTCACCTTCACCCAATTCCTTCACTGCCATCACTCACCACCGAGCTCAATCACCAACCACTCAACAAACCACCATGGCAGCCATTCTCAAGCTCACCGGAGATTCATCCACAGCCCACCACTGCTGCAATCATCACCGTCCTCAGCGTCCAGCTCCGCCGGTCTTTTCTGACCCACGCCTGCACCTCTATGGGCACCCGCCGTGAACCACCATGTCCCCAGACCAGTTCGGAATCAGTTTTTGCACACCCACATCTCCGATCACCAAGAACCGCCGTGGTTCTTCTTCTCATTGAGCTCCATCGAAGAGCCAAGCCACCAATCATCACCGCCTTCATCTCTCACTTCAAATCACAATAGAGCCGCCGGCTTCACACCTCACCACCACCTAGTGCCGCGTTGCCCAGCCGCATATCGAACTCACCCCATCTTCAATTCCACAGCAGCCGCAGGCAACCCAATTTCTCTACAATCATCACAATCCAGGAAGACCACAATCAATTGAGAGCCTGTGCTCAATTAACCAGTCACCAGCGCCGCCGCTGCTTCAAGCCCGTGCTCTCTTTGAATCCTCTTCCGCGTCTCCTTCATGTCAAGCGGGAGATCGATCCCAAATTTCAAAACAGAAAAGTCCCTAAAAGGGTAAAATAGGTATAATAAATATCCAACAGATCAGGCCTATTATATTTTGTCCTTGGTGGGAGTAAAAGAGGCCCAATCCAAACTTGATGGGAAATATTTAAAATCTATCAAACTTGATGGGAAATATGTAGTGAAAATTAGGACCTATTGGATATTTACCTTTGTTTTAAAAGGCCGAGGCATACTTCGTGGCGTTTTTGGGAGAGCTTCACTAAGACGTAAGCCTTGCAGTATAAAAAAAATTTATAGTTATATATAATTAATATAGAACATTAATAATATTGACAAAAAAATTATTCATTGTCATTAATCCATAATAATTAAGCTAGAACCAATAAACCACACAATTCAACAAAATCACCCAAGCATACAATGAAATCTATGGTTCAAAGTTGAAATAAAAAAAAAATAAAAAAACCAGCCCGTACGCTTTACCCATGTTTTTTGCGCCCTAGGATTGTTCCTATCTATGAAAACAAAGACAATTTTATGAGAATTTTGCACCTTTAGGCGCGCCTTTTAAAACACTATACACAACATTTGCTCACCTAAGCACTTAATTGTGACACGCCAACTTTGACCACTGTTGTGGTATTTGTCATCGCGATTTGAAACTTGAGAATATTTTTCAGTACGAAAAACGGGGATTTCAAAATCTCAGATTTTAGGTTGTCGGCATTGCCAGAGTAGTGTTGGAGACTTGGAGTGATGGTGTGCCATTCACACAACACTAGCATGTGTGGCACCGGAGAATTTGAGGAAGAAAGAGTAAAGGTGTCGGCGAGCAGTGAAACTATTTATATAAAAATTCATTTCGAATAAAACACAGTGCACCAAGGATTCCCGTTACTTGATGGCCCAGTTCCGCAAAACCATTCATACGACCTTACCAATTACCTCCGTCACTAGAGCACCAAACACATAACTAGCTACGCACACAGGTCGAGTTCGTCATTACAATCAAAGATACGGCCGACCGACATAGCTACACCCTCCGGAGGTTTAGGGGAGGTTGACCCCAAGGAAGTCATCGACCACTTTTCCGCTCCCAACCGCCATCAATAAAATTCTCATATATTTATAGTTTGGGCACTAACGCATATATCATGCTATAAATAAAAACTACTCATACATACACATTTTAAAAATAAAACCACCAAGGCAAGTCCAGAGTCCCCTGCCTCCTGCTATTTGCTAAAAGGGAAAGTAGAGTCCTAGTCTGACCATTTATTTAATTGTCAACATCCATTGAAAATTATTTTGACAATCACTACAAAGTCTATTATTCAGTGATGATTAAGCTCATTAACGTTTTTATACTTTTATACATTTCATTACTTATCAACTTCAATAATGTCTCCTATGAAACAAAAAAAAACTTCAATAATATCTCCGTACACTTTCAAGGCCTCACAAACTATTAATATTTACAAATAACATTTTCCATTTCGTCATTGAGGGTGAAGTTTCTCCCAAATACCATGGGCACTCGATGGTTACTCGTTTTAAATTTTTAATTAACTTTTGACGCCGTTCAAGTTCGCAATTCGAAACCTTTCCCGAATCGAACATAGACAATTAGACATTAATTTCAACCAAAACTTTGACGTACAACGAAATTGACTCAATCATTCACGTTATGATTTGAGGCAAAAGTCATATAAATACAAAAACTTCACGATCCAAAGGGAAATTGATTCCAATAAAAAATGAGATGTCATGAAAAACGAGATCTGCAAGTAGTAGAGATTTAAGTATTTAGAGGAGAAATGGGGAGAGCAGCTGGAACCCACCACCGCCAATGGCCACATCTCCGGAGACCCAAACCCCACTGCTCGACGACGTCGTGGAGAACGCCGTTGACTACAAAGACCGTCCGGTCCGCAGATCCGGCTCAGGCGGTTGGCGATCAGCATCGTTCATCATAGGTGTGTCCGCAGTGTATCACTTTTAAATTTAAGCTTGAGTCGATTACTAAAGCAACAAAACAATCATAGTGAATTTGAGTTTCAGGGGTGGAGGTTGCGGAGAGGTTTGCATACTATGGAATCAGCTCCAACCTTATATCGTTTCTGACTGGGCCTCTGGGACAGTCCACGGCCACGGCGGCTGAGAACGTCAACATATGGTCCGGAACGGCGTCGTTGCTTCCTTTATTGGGAGCGTTTGTGGCGGATTCTTTCCTTGGACGCTACCGCACCATTATTGCTGCTTCTCTGCTCTACATTTTGGTCTGCCCCTCTCCAATAATATTTTTCTTCTTTGTCCATCTATAATTTATTTCTGAAAATTTTTGGTGACTTAGACCGGCACCCATGAATGCTTTAAGCTTTGTTTGAATGTTATCGTTCTTGACCTGAATTGGACAGGGACTTGGCTTGTTGACTCTGGCGGCCTTGCTTCCTTCATCTCAGCTTCAAGTGTTACTATTCTTCTTCTCTCTATATTTAGTAGCAGTTGGGCAAGGTGGACACAAGCCTTGTGTTCAGGCTTTTGGAGCAGATCAGTTTGATGGGCAAGATCCAGAGGAGTGCAAAGCCAAAAGCTCCTTCTTCAATTGGTGGTATTTCAGTATGAATGTAGGCATCTTGTTTACAATTTCAGTATTAGCCTACATACAGGACAACCTCAGTTGGGTTCTGGGTTTTGGAATTCCTTGTATTGCGATGGTCTTTGCACTATTTGTTTTCCTTCTTGGAACTAGAACTTACCGGTATAGCATCAAAGGAGACGGGGAAAGCCCATTTGTGAGAATTGGCAAGGTGTTTATTGCTGCATTAAGGAACTGGCAAACTACTCCTTCAGCTATAGCTTCTGAAGAGGAATCTCGTGGGACCTTGCCTCATCAAAGTTCTGAACAATTCAAGTAAGGGAGATATAACTGTGTGCATATGTATAGATTAAAATAGGAACAATGTTCAATAGGGGAAGTTTTGATAGTACAAAATCCAGTATATCTTGCATGACTCTGAAGACCCCAACTTAAGAAACGTTTGATGACGGCTAAAGGTTTTAATGAACTGTTATAAATTCTCGTGAATCGCTCCTTATTCTATCAATTTTACATGGTGTACGATGAAGTCTTTTATATTGCTTCTTATCATCTTTCGTGTAAAATGACGCATATGCAGCTTCCTTGTTTGTAATAAGGTCATTTTAGAATTTCGTAAAATGATAATTATCATAGCTTGCTGCATTTATTATGGTTTTAGTTGGTTCAGCATTGCACTTTTGCATTTCATTGCATGAAGCCATGAATCTTATATACCTTGCATGGTGTCTCTTTAAGTAACTTGTATACTCGCGCAACCTCACTCTGTTCCCAACTAAAGCAATCTTATATAGCTTTACTAAGTTATTACTCTGCTTTAATATATTCCCTTAATACTACAAATCGTTGTCTTTCGTGTTGTTGATTTAATATACTCCAACTCCAAAGATTTGATTAGTCAGATGTTTAAATGCTTGATCAAAGCTCTTCTTGATATGAAGTTTCCCTTTTAATGCTCTAATATGGCAGGTTCCTCAACAAAGCCTTGCTTGCACCGGATGATTTGAAGGAAAATGGGAAGGCATGTACCATCGCTGAGGTTGAGGAAGCAAAGGCTGTTCTTAGGCTGTTTCCAATATGGGCTACATGCTTGGCATATGCTATTGTGTTTGCACAGGGCTCAACTTTCTTCACCAAGCAAGGTGCCACTATGGACAGAACAGTTGTTCCAGGTTTCGACATACCAGCTGCTTCACTTCAGTCGTTTATCAGCCTTGCCATTATCATATTCATTCCCATCTATGATCGCATTCTTGTTCCAATAGCAAGAGCTTTCACCAGAGAACCCTCTGGCATTACAATGCTTCAAAGAATCGGAACTGGAATGTTTTTATCTATTATTTCCATGGCAGTTGCAGCTTTAGTGGAGATAAAAAGGCTCCAAACTGCCAAAGATTATGATCTGGTTGATATACCAAGTGCCACAGTTCCAATGAGTGTTTGGTGGTTAGTTCCTCAATACTTGTTGTTCGGACTGGCCGACGTTTTCACCCTGGTTGGTCTGCAAGAATTCTTCTATGATCAGGTGCCAAATGAATTAAGAAGTGTAGGACTTGCTCTCTACCTCAGTATTTATGGTGTTGGAAGCTTCCTGAGCAGCTTTCTTATCTATGTTATCGAGGAAGCCACCAGTGCGGCCGGCGACACGAGCTGGTTTTCCAATAACCTTAACCGTGCACATCTTGATTACTTTTATTGGCTACTTGCTGCACTCAGCGCTGTGCAATTAGCTGTCTACATGTATTTTGCAAAATCCTATACTTATAATAGGGGTGATACGATGTCGCGTTATTAATACAAATACGTACATTGTCATCACTTTTCATTGTAGTAAATCAGAAAATCAATTGTATACAATTATTCCATGAAGTCGAGTGATCGATAAATGGTAGATGGCAAGCTCACTTAATAAAGCAAGCCAGCAAAACAGGTAAAAACTCCTCATTCCCTCGAAATAAATCAACGGCATTCTGCTAGCCAAATCATTCAAATGCCGATTGTTGTTTATCGTCCTTCACGGTGTAGTGATGGTTTGGATGGGTGGTGTTGGTGTGTTGGCTGTGCTGCTGACATTGGATGGCCAGTTGCTTCATTTTGGCTATGTGTGACTTGTGATTTTGAGGTGTAAAACGAATGGAGCCTTTTTCTGGTCTCAAGACTGGCCGCGGATTAGCATCCAACTGAAAACTTTCACCTTTGAGCATACAACTCCAAATGAATTTCCCCCAACCAATACCCCTCCCCTCCTGAAGGACACTAACAATAGACATCCATTGCAAGTAATATAATTAAATTACAGAGAATATATATATAAAGAAAGGCCCCGACAATTAGCCTAACTTCCAATCTGGAGACTTACTGCCCGGCGGTTAGTAGGAGTGGAAAAACCCCATGAATGTGTTATTACACTCCAAAAATGTTTCAGAAGTTTAAAATACGCTAGTTAGTCTTTCATGCATCAAATAATAAGTTTTGAATGAAAATTGAATTGTTGAATCCACATAACATTTGATGAGTAAGAAAGGATCGGAAGATAACCAGTATTTCTCATATTACTAAATAAAATGAAGAGTTGATTGGATCTAAAAAGTGAATTTATTTTTGATACAAAACGAAACAAATCAATTTCTCCTCGAGTATATAGGTGCAAATAATAAGAGATTCATAACACCAACTTATTATTAAGCACACCAAATATGCATCCCCCGTTTGATCGATAACACAAGATAATTATTTGCTTAAGCTTAATCAGGAATCTTAAAGAAAAGGAAACAATTGCTTCTCATGATCCACCATTAGAAGCAGGAAACTCTTGCCTCCTGTGAATGCAAATATCGATCGGTACTTCTGCCAAGCCAAATGACAAGTATATATATCAGAAAGAAAATAACAAAATTAATTGAATGAGGTAGAGACAAATTAAACGCCACTCACTCCGGTCAAGGTAGTTCGCAGGAGGTCAGTGTCTGTACAAGACATTCAACATTCTCCTTATATATTAGACCAAGGGCACAACTATGCACTGGGCATAGGCTCGACCACGATAAAGTTGCCCTGGCTAGATTGCATTGCCTCCAGTACTTATTAATACATTTAACACCGCGCGGTATATATAAGAACCAAGTTCCATTGTATGCACAATCACCTGGCTTCGTTTTCGTAAAAAGTGCCTGCAATGTTAAATCATGCATGCCGGCCCAATCAACATCAGAGTCTAGATGACAGGTAAGCACATTATACTGATCTAGGTTAGGAGTAGTACTGCCAACACTCATTTTTGGATCTTCGTGGGAAACCCGAAAAAAAGCACATACGGCAATCCCCAACCAATTAGCATCATCGAACAAATTCGGAGGCAGTTGGATTTCCGCAGAGTTGCCTTGTTTGAAATGCATGAACCATTTCCACTTGGAAATTTCAGCTCCCCAGAATGCACATTGAACAATAGGAGGGGTAGACCAGTCCTGCATGTAAATACAAGTTCAAATGTTAAAGAAAAAGGAAAAAAAAAAATTAAGTAGAAGTTCAAATGTTTAGAAAAAGGAAAAACAAATAACAAAATTTAAGTATATAGTGCGAGAGAGAGAGAGAGAGACCCAATATCTATATTTTTGAGAGAGCAATTCAAACTTTTTTTCCCGTCTGGTTCTGGGATCTCGTTCTTTTGGATTAGACATGCCCTCTAAATGACCACCTTGCAATCGTATCAACTGTATCCAATCTTCTACCAGAAATTTATCGTCAAATTCAAGAGAGTCTTCCTTTTGCATGCACCGGATAATTGTCTCAACAAACCCTTGTATATCTTCCTGGTATACAACACGGAACCCACCTATTTGAAACTTTACATGAGGGCTATCGATTTTGGTGGAAATGTACATTTCAGTTTCAGTTGTTGATGATGTCCGAGTGAACAAGGCTTCGGAAATCAGTGCCCGCGGTATGTAAACAACCAAAAGTTTATGATGTTCTTCTGACGACCTGATGTGCTCAAGTTCTAGGGACACGGTCTTATAAGACTTACCCCCCTTTTCGAGTTTAAAATAAACACGATAGTTGTCTTCTTCTTCTTCTTGTATTATATGCCCCACTCCCACAGCAATGGATGCGTATATTGCAAATCCCATCCACTTCTTATTCTTGTGTAGATTCTGAGGTATCTCGATTGAATAAGAAAACCAGGACCCAGTTGCCATTATTGTATCAATAGAGTCAAAGACGTAGTCAAACTCAAACCACGCTGGGCTTCCACTGATGTTAAATTCATAATATTCAGAATGATGGTTTAATGCCTGGAATTGAAAATGCGCAAATTAATTAGTAACCTCTTTTATTTCACAGAGAGAGAGAGAGAGAGAGAGAGATCATATAAACTAGCGAGACACACAGACCGACCTCAAGGTATCTTGGAAGAACAGACTCAATGTTCGTTCTCAGCACAAGTGTGGAAGCTTCTTCCATGGGTGGAATGAATTTCTCCCTGGAATCACTCAAAGAACAATTTAATAAGAAAATTAAGTAAGCGCAGAAAAGTAATGGTGAAGTTTTAATTAATACAAAGCAGCGGCAATATTTAAACTAGTTTTGCATCAGACAATTAAATTAGTTTACCATTTCAAACGTTTATCCACTTGATCTTGACTAAGCCAGCCAGACTCCAGTACGGCGTACCTATCCTCTTTATTCAGCCAAATCACATCAACCATAGGGCACATTGTGGACCACCATCCAGCATCTTGCTCATAGACTAGACGAATTCCACATTTGTGGACCACCATGAATGGGTTGTTGGTTTCAAATCTAGCCGCCAGCACAGTTGATTCATTTAAGTAGACCTTTGGAAACACCCTACTAGCTACATAGGAAATCATAAGCAGATGCGGAGCTCTATCTTTCCAGTAAACAACAGATGGTTCCGTATGCACAACATCAGTTTGCAGTGTGCATTGATACAAGTAATTACAAGTTTCAGAATCTGATTCATCAACCTTTCTTTTTTTTCTTGGTTGAAAGTCGCATGTCCCTTGAGTACTGACAAAAAGAGCACATACGGCAACCCCCTTCCAGTTGTTATCATCTCTCAGATTTGGAATTATCGAGATTGATATGGGATTGCTCGTAGATATAGTCCTGAACCACTCTGGAATTTCATCATCAACTTGAATGAAACTAATTAAGCTTTCTGACGAGCAAGTGGAAAGCTGCAATGTAAAACAGAAAAGCTAGCATTAGTTACATCTAGCTAGCACGAGAGAGAGAGAGAGAGAGAGAGAGAGAGAGAGAGAGAGAGAGAGAGAGAGAGAGAGAGAGAGAGAGAGAGAGAGAGAGAGAGAGAGAGAGAGAGAGAGAGAGAGAGAGAGAGAGAGATGTACTTCAATGTCTTTAAGAAGGATTGGAAGTGGCAGTGACAAATAATCTTGTTTCCACTCCGTATCCTCATATGTTTGCCTAACGTAATGAACGTTTTGGTCCTCTCCGAATGAAAACGTCCACGATGAGAAATATTGTGAGTCTCTCCCTGCGGAATCGAGGGAATTGATAGTAGTCACTCCAGACTCAAGTGAAATCAATTCTTTGGATTGATTTAGGAAATCCGTCAGTGATGTACAACCTTGTGCATGCACATATCGACAACTTGATGGAAGCTTGGGCAACAATTGAAGCTGTTTACAATTGATCAAGTTGAGAGTCTCAAGCTTTGAGAGTTGAGATATACTTTCAGGCAATTGAAGAAAATTATTACCACTTAAATCTAATCTTTCCAAGGAGATTAAGCTGCTAAGATCATTGGGAATTGCTCCTGGGCAGGATAGATATTGTAGATTCTTCATACCTACAAGGAACGATAAATCTGTTATGGCAGTTCCACCTATATAAAGCTCCTCTAGACATTCCATACAATGCTGATTCTCCGGTATATCCTCAAGCTTTGAGCAACCCGTTAGATTGAGAATTTTCAAAGATGTCAAGCACTGAATGGTACTGGGAAGATGCAAAAGGTTTTTGCAATCTGTTAAATTCAACGTTGTAAGACCAGTCAAACATTCAACTGATGGAGGCAATTCCTCAATGCTAGTCCCACCCAAATAAAGCTCCAACAAGCTTTTCATATTTCCTTCAATTTCAGGGACCTTCTTCAGTCTTGAACAGAGTGAAAGAACCAAAGTTTTAAGTGATTCCAAACTAGTGAAAGGTGGAATGCACTCAACAGACTTGCAATTTCTCATATTCAAAAAGAAAAGTTTCTTGAGGAATCCAAGAGACGGGTGAACCTCAACCAAGCTTGTACAATCTTCAAGATCCAATATCTCAAGATCTGGAACCTGAGTGAAGTCTGGAGTCGATGTCAAGTATTGTGAACCTCTCAGATTGATTACCCGTAGCATGCCCCAGCCCTGGTACAATTTGAAGATGATCATCATGTGATTAGAGAAATACGTACAGTTACATTAGAGAAAATTTGACGTGAAAATACCAAGTTTAGCATGAGAATTACATATTTATTTTTGTTCTTGTATGGATGTTTAACTGAGCATGACTAGAATCCAAATTTTAGTTTTATGAAACACATTCGAAAATATGAACATGAATAAGATTTACTATGATATTACTTTTTCCCCTCTCCATAGTTGTTTGATGCGGCTTGAATACATGAAAAGTTCAACAAGGTTATCTGGCTGAAAGTCTGACGGGAAAGAATCTATAGGATATTCATTCCATTCAAGATATTGTAACTTATTAGAAAGATATTTGATGTTTCCAGAAAACTTCACATTCTCAATTTTGAGCACTCTTAATTTGTCCATATTTGAGAATGAGTCATTAATTGAGTGAACGACATTGTCTTTTGTTGGACCTTGGAGCATAATGCCTTGAATTGCACTCGTTGCCTAGCAATAAAGAGCAAATAATTAGTTATTGCACAAGATAGACCATAAGAAAAAAATTAATAGATTAGTTTCAGCACTCTACTGTACTTTTTCCTTACCTGACTCCGATCAAGTACATGGATGATCTCTTCGGGAACCCACAACCTGCTACGTTTTTCAGGCTTGCGAGGATATTGTTGACGAACAATTTCCCGACCCATTGTTTGTATCAAATCATGCATCCACAAGTTGCTTCCAAATAGAGTAACCATAGATTTCTCTATGAGAACTTCTATATCAATGTTCGGGCCATCACAACCTTTTAGTATTCTTGTTACACGATCTCTATCATGTCCTTTAAAGAAACAAGCGATGTCCAAAAAGATTTCCTTTTCGGTATCTCGTAATCCTTCAAAACTAAGTTTCAAAACATTACTAATTTTTTTTTCAGGATCATGGTTTAGTCTATCCAATGCACTTGACCATAATTCTACACTTCTACCCTTCACAGAAGAACCCAAAACTTTGATAGCTAATGGATGGCCATCAGCATATTTCAAAAATTTCTTGGATAGCTTGAGAAATTCTTCTCCAACGAGCTGGTCTTTCTTGAAGGCTTTCATTCGAAAGAACTTAAGAGCTTCCTCATCAGATAATGAATTCACCTTGTATACTTTATCTCCTTCAACTGCACTGAGCAAATGGTCATCTCTTGAAGTTATGATGATTCTACTCCCTGGACCAAACCATTCACGATCACACAATGCTTCCAATTGTTCATCTTGATCCACATCATCAAGGACAATAAGAACCCTTTTAGTACATAGTCTATCCTTGATTATGTTCTTTCCCATTTCAGTGTCCTGTACATGTACATTACTTTTCAGCAAGTTCGAAAGGAGTTGCTCTTGTAAATGAACTGCACCTTGCTTTTCAATAACCTCTCTAATATTCTCAAGAAAGCAATTACCCTCAAACTGAGCTTTTACCCTTTGAGAAACTACGTGTGCAATAGTGGTCTTCCCGATACCACCCAGCCCACAAATCCCTATGATACGAACATCGGGATGCCCAATGTCTAAGTAGGAAAGAACTTTTTTCAGGTGAGAATCCATCCCAACTAAACCCTCAGATATTGAGATTCTTTGATTTAACTCGATGAAAATCTTTTCTACAATTTCTCCAATAAGTTTGGACTCATACCTAAAAAAAGCAATAAATAATCATCTTATATATATATATGTCTCATGTGTATAAGGCATAAACATCTTAGCAAACTCTCTATTTTAATTTTTTAGCTATTTCAGAGAATATGTTTAGCTTTTCAACTATTATAAAGAGTATGTTTAGCTTTTCAACTATTTTAGTACAAGCACCAACCTCCTAAATGACTTTCTACTTTAGCTTTTAGCTATATGATAAAAGCCCTTTTTAAATACACTTAAGTTATTTTCTTCTTTATTCAAAAAATTGATATTAATTCAAAACTAGCTAAAAAATAGAGAGCCTTGTTAAAATTGACTAGCCAAAATAACTTTTTAGCTACTTTAACTAAAATTTGGTTAAAAAATAGCTATTTTGGCTAGTCAATTCAAGGCTCTTTATTTTTTAGCTAGTTTTGAATTTATATCATATTTTTAATGAAAAAAAAACTTAATTGTATTTAAAAATTAAACAAAACAACTAAAAAAAATGCTTTAAATTAACAATAAAAATAATACAGAACTTCATCTCATTTTTTATCTTTAAGAGTCATATAGTTAAGGCAAAATCTCTAATGAGGACCTTATAATAAGGATTTGGTGAGCACTTTCAAATCAACGGTTGGAAGAGTAATATGTTTAAAAAATAATATTTCAAATAAACTTTAAAACATTTATCCAACCGTTGATTTGAAAGTCTTCATTAAGTCTTTATTATAAGGTCTTCACATAGAAGACTGATGTAGTTGCTAAAATAGCCAAAAAACCTAAACATGTTTTCTAAAATATCTAAAAAATAAGGCGTTGTTATTAGGGTAAAAACCTCAAATGGTACCTGAACTATTGTGTAAGGTATTTTTTAGTACCTAAGAATTTTAGGAACCTCAAATGGTACCTGAACTATTGCATACTTACTTAATATGGTACCTCCATTACTTTTCTCGTTAATGGATGTACCATATTAGGTAACGGCATAATAGTTCAGGTACCATATTTGGTAAAAAAAAAATTCGTAGGTACTAAAAAAAGCTTTATGTAATAGTTCAGGTACCATTTGAGGTAACAGAGGTACCATATTAGGTAAGTATGCAATAGTTCAGGTACCATTTGAGGTTCTTAAAATTCTTAGGTACTAAAAAAAACTTTACTCGATAGTTCAGGTACCATTTGAAGGTTTTACTCTTGTTATTAATACACGTCAAATTGTTATTAACATATCATTTTGTGTTTTTTAATTTATTTATATGATTTAAATAATTTATAAAGCACTTACAATGTTTATAAAAATTATCTTTAAATATGTAAAGGTGTGCTAATAAAAATTTGTAGTGTGTTAATAATAATTCTAAAAAAATTAAGCATAAAGTTTGCTAAAGATAATAAAGATAAGGGATAATTATAACTTTCGTCCCTGAATTATGACTCGTTCGACACTTTCGTCCCTGAAGTTTGAAATATATCACTTTCGTCCCTGAACTTCAACACCAACTATCACTTTCGTCCCTGACCGGAACAAAATTGTGCAAAACCTATGCCAAAATGTTCGCAAGGATGAGAGGAGTAACTTTTATAACTGGGGCTAAGCTCAATTCGGCCTAGAATGGCTCGAATTTAGCCCGAAAGTCAATGGTGGCCGAAACTTTAATTGTAAAATTCTCCGCCATCCGACGACGGTTTGAGGCGAGGTTGGTGGCGTTGAACTCGCCTCAAGGAGGGCTTCAAAGCCCAGTGGGTGTTGTCGTTCGATTTGGCCGGAATCAGAGGTTTATTCGGTGAAAACCCTCGGCCAGGGACGAAAGTGATAGTGATTTTCAAACTTCAGGGACGAAAGTGACATATTTCAAACTTCAGGGATGAAAGTGTCGAACGAGTCATAATTCAGGGACTAAAGGTGATTTTTTCCCTAAAGATAAAGAAGGTTTTTTTTTAAGGAACAACTATATAAAGATAATGAAATTTCTTTGTTTTTTCTGCCCTCAAAAGTCTTAATTAATAAGAATATTATATAATGCCTATCTTTTTCTTTTGTTAGAATTAATTAATCAAACGTATAGTGAACCTGACAATTATTCAAAATAGTTCCAATGAAGACTATATATATATAAGAATATTAAGCTTACCCATCTTTCACGTGCCATCCTGAGAGATTGGCTAATTGAGAAAGAGCATCTTTCCACCTTTGCACCTTGTCTGGATTGCCTTCGAACTGCTTTTGATGCTTCGCAAATGCCTTCCCAAAGTGATCGCCTATTTGATGTCGTACCTCATATGGATCAACGTCATAGAACACTGGGAGGACTTTTTGTCCCATGGCTTTCATGCATTCAACAATCTTTGCAATCTCATCCAAACACCATGTAGAATTGGCGTAATTTCGTGAAAAAACGACAACTGCATATCTTGATTCTTCAATTGCTTTCAACAGATTTGGAGCAATTGATTCCCCCCTCTCAAGTTCCTCATCATCCCTAAATGTGAATATCCCTTTCTGTTTCAAAGCACTATAAAGATGGTCTGTGAAATTTTTGCGAGTATCTTCACCTCTGAAACTGAGGAACACATCGTAAGTCAATTTACGGAATGGAGGAGAAGAAGAAGAAGAAGGAATATCTGTTTTGGTGGTCATTGTATAAGGACTGCGGAGTGTTGCTGGTCTCTGTTTATGGCGAAGAGTAAGAATGGGAATAACACTTGCATTTCTTTTATAAGGCTTGGGGTAACCTCACAGAGTCGCAGCAATATATATCCTATTATCCTGCATTATTTCTCAAGTTGCATTTATTTTATAAGGCTTGGGGTAACCTCACACTCACAGCAATATTATTTCTCAAGTTGCATTTCTTTTATAAGGCTTGGGGTAACCTCATAGCAATATCCTGCATTATTTCTCAAGTTGGTTGGGTTATATGGATGAATGAGATCGTCCAAATTAAAGAGAGGAGATGTAGACTTGTAGACCAATTAAGCAGGGCGACGTACATATTATTAGTAAGGAAATTTAATTTTAATACCGCCTTAATGGACCCGTAATATGGAGTGATATGTGGAAATAAATGTGGAATTTCCATTTTTTTTAATCAACTCTAAGGTGACATTTTATTCAAACACTACCATCCTTAACGCCGGAAATTGCCAGGAAACCCATACTTTTAATATACAATTATTAGTCTAGCTCCACAATAGTTTATACATTCCATTAATTCACAATGCTTATTTTCTTATTAATATTAACAGTAAAAGAATAAAAAGTAACTTTAGGTGAGAATCAATATTCTCTAAAACTCAGATATGAGACAATGGGAAGCAGAAACAAAATAACTAAATAAGACATAAAGCCTTAGATCTAAGACAAAGCTCAAAGAAAACTCACCACAGGAGAGAGAACCAGGAGAGTGAGAAGTTCGAATCTTCTCTGTCAAGGATATTTATACTATGTTTTGAATTATTTGTTTCTTTTGGACCAACATCAATTATATGGTTTTGGGCAAATATCACATGTATTATTCAAATTGATGTTATCACTCATGCTTGAACAACTTTGTGCCAACTGCCAATTTGTTTCAATTATCTTGCTTTTATTAAAGGAAAGAAATAAGTTGATAGTCTGCATTCAAGTGACAACAGATATGCTGGAGCGAACGGTGGATCGAGCATCTTATCTAATCAATCTAGGATTGATTGTAGGATCTTGATTATTTGTATTTACATCTTTTCCTAGAATAGAACATTGATAGGTGTATATATCAATCACTTGTACAATTGTATTCATCGAATCCAATACACATATTCAGAATGTCGTGCGATCGATCGCACAAAAAGTCCCAACGGACATATTTTTGAGATGCAACGGTCATAAAAATCCAACGGACAAATTTTCCACGTGGTGCGATCGATCGTATGAACAGTGACGATCGATCGCAAGGCATAAAACAAGCTTAAACATAAAGGAATGCTAATCAAAACAAATCTATAAGAAGATCTAGCAATCCTAACATCATAAACTCAAATGTATGAAACAATGCATACAAAATTTGCACGCGAAACTTGTGATACAAGACACAAGTGTGGCAATCAAGCATCCTATACTTATGTGATTCACATCATAAGTGAAAGGAAAACAACCTAGATAAACCTAGGACAACAAGGAAGACTTAATATGAATGAAATGCATGTGCATATGCATGAGTCATACCTTGAGGTGCTTGAACGAAACCTTCGATGACCAATGATCGAAGTCCGGAGAAAAGACCGGATAAGAAAGGCGTATTCACGAACCATCTCGAGTAAGAACAACCTAAGCCACGACTTCTAATCCCTAAAACAATCTAGCATTGAATACAAAAGAAATGCTAATACAAGGGAAGAGGTTTTGTCAAATAGGAAATAGCCAATAGCAAATATTTTTCCCTCACACATTCCCTTGTGAAAATTTGTCCTTAAGATCCCTCCATGTCGCCGACTCAGCCTACTCAGCCCACTACAGATCCCTCGCTACTTCAATCACCAATTTTCCCAATTCCGGCCCCGACTGCCTCAACGGCTTCTCCGCCGTCGTCGGTGCCTATTCCTCCACCTTTGCCGGCCCCAAGATGCTCCCATCGTTCCACACAGCCACCACCCTATCTTCGAGACTACAAAACCAATCATGCTGCTTTGCTTGACCCAGTTGCTTCCTCTTCCTCCACGTCCGGCACTCGATACCCACTTCAACGGTATGTATCCTACTTTGGGTTATCTCCTGGTTATTGTTCTTTTGTGCACAATATTTCTCAATTGGTTGAACCAGCATACTATGAGCAGGCTCGTCATGATCCTCAATGGGTTGAGGCAATGAATTATGAGATTCAGGCTCTTGAAGACAATCATACATGGTCCATGGTTCCTCTACCTTCTGGTCACCATCCTATTGGCTGCAAATGGGTCTTTAAGATCAAATACCATGCCGACGGCACCATCGAACGTTACAAGGCTCGGCTGGTTGCCAAGGGGTTTACTAACCGAAAAGGCATTGATTACAAAGATACCTTTGCCCCAGTTGTGAAATTGATTATCGTTCGGTGTCTGTTGGCTGTTGCTGCAGTGCGAGATTGGCCTTTGCACTAAACGGATGTGCAAAATGCCTTCCTACATGGTGAGCTTATTGAGGAGGTCTACATGCTGCCTCCTCCCGATTATCGTCGACAGGGGGAGAACGTGGTTTGTCAACTTCACAAATCCCTCTATGGTCTTAAACAAGCATCCCGCAGTTGGTTCCAACTGTTCTCTTCTACCATTCAAGAAATTGGTTTTGAGCAATCTCGTGCCGATTATTCATTGTTTACACAGGTCCATGAAAATTCCATTACTGTGATATTACTTTATGTTGAAGATATTGATTTGCACGTAATTTACGTATAAAGCATGCCTCTAACTACTTGAATAATATTTCTCCAAGAGCCAAATAATATCACTAATATGTGTTTGTATTGTTTTTAGGTTGAATAAGTGAGTTGAAGTAATCCGGAGCTTAAACGATGCATTTCGGGACCAATTGGAGCATTTTCGAGAAGAGGACAAGAAGTCAACCGTGACTTTTAAGTACCAAGATCACAAGAATCAAGCCTCGGAAGTGAAGCATCTCGAAGATTCGGAGTTACGACCAAGAATCCTAAAAGTCAACTCTCGGCCCTGGAAAGTCAACAAAAAGTCAACCGGGCCCACATGGTGAACCCCGAGGTCAAACCCGAAGGCATCACATTCTGATCATCCCATGAGTCTCCCATGCATGCACAATAGGAGAGCCCTTTGATTGGTTGATATATTTTGGGGGTAAAGAGAAATTCAAATTTAAATTGGGGACAAAGCATTTAATGCTTGAAACACATTTTGTCCCCTAGCCTTCCATCCCTCATATTTGCCTCCCTATGGTCCCAAATCTGATTTTCCTAGCTTCTATACACATTACCATAGTACCCTTATTACCTTTACCTTTTCCCAACCACCCCATGACATTTAGGTACTTTTACTTGAGTTAGATCTATGTTTTGGACCTTAGGATCATCTCTTTTCATCATAACCTTTCATTTCCTCATTTATATACTTAGGACTCACCATTTTCAGGCATACAACAAACCCTAAACACTCCAAGTTCCCAAAATTCTCTCCACTTCCCATTTTTCCCTTTCCTTCATTTTGCCAAAATCACCCATTTCCGGACTTTGGCTACCGGTCGCCGAGATTTGGATACCGGTCGTCGAGGGTCTGTTTTGGTCTACTTCCTCCACTTTCCACCACCTCCTCCACTCATCTCACCTCACACCCTTCATCAAACATCCCCCATACACTCCATACTACATCCTCAAATACTTTTCCACTTCATTCCATCATCCTCACTCACTCCCACATTGAATCTCCTCAAGACTTCAAAGAAGGGGAGCTTGGATCAAGAGGGAGCAAGAGAAGACCAAGGAGAGCAAGGAGTGGGCATAGCAACCTCTTGGTGACAGCAAGGATCAGCTGACCATCCTTCTTGAGCATCTCTTTACCCTTATCTACTCTTTATTTGTCTCTAAGTTTCCTAGATTTGAGAATTTGATGTATTCAATGATGTATTGTGAGTAGTTCTTTAAGATTGGGGGCTAGGGTTGTGTGCCCTAGCCCAATGAAAATGGTTTGATTTATTAATGCATTGATGCTTGTGATTTTGATATGGATATATTCATTGCCCACTTTAAGAGTGTTGAATACATGCTTAGGGAATTTACTACTTCACAAGTGTGTGTGAGACCCATTTTGATATGAATGCTTGAGCTTAGTAACCTTAAGCATCATTGACAATTGACAATGAATGTGATGAGCATGTCTTGTTTGAATCCCTAGGTCTTAGTGCCCTTAGCCTTAGTTTAGTGATTTAAGAACCATTGCATGGCTTAGATTATTTAAACTAAGAGTCATTGTGAACCATTGCATGGCACAAATATATAATAGAGAAGACCATGGCCCTAGAACCATTGCATGGCTAGGGTACGGGATTTGATCCACAATCAATCTCATTTGCATGTTTGTTGAATGAATCGACCATTGAATTTGGACTAGGGTAACCCAAAACCCCCTTTCACTTAATCAATCAAACTTTCATTACTTTGCATTTCACTTTAGTATTTACTTGCTTGCTTACTTTATTGTCACAAGTCACTTTCAAAACAAACCAAATGTTTTCTCACTACATTTCACTTTGCACATATCCCACATAGCTATTGCATAGTCATCCATCCCTTGTCTCCCCATTAGTGTTAAGTAGCTAGTTACCTAGTTGCCTTGGGACTTTGGCCCGCCAATTTCCGAACGACAAAACCCCCCGGTCTTACTATTACTTTCCATACTTTTTGACACACGTTTGCTTGCGTTTAAGGCGCGTTTAGCGTTAAAGTCAGATATGGTTATTACAGGGAACAATGAGAAGGCCATTAGTGATCTCAAGAAGTTTCTCAACAGTTGTTTCAAGATTAAAGATCTTGGACCACTCAAATACATCCTTGGCATAAAAGTACGTTGCACGTTCCAAAACTGGAATTTTAGTTTGTCAACGTAAGTATAGTTGGATATATTGGAGGAGGCTGGATTACTTGGGGTGAAACTTGAAAAGGTACCTATGGAACCTGATTTAGTGCTAACCGAAAAAGGGAGTGATGCCCTCAAGGATCCTACACGGTACCAGAGTTTGATTGGGAAGTTAATTTATCTTACAATCACTAGACCAGAGATTACTTATGCAGTGAACACACTCAGTCAATTTATGCAGGAGCCTAAGTTACATCACCTTAAAATAGCTCATCGGCTTCTGCAATATCTCAAGGGAGTCCCAGACAAGGATTATTTTTCCCTGCACGCAGTTCTCTTCATTTGATCGCATATTGCGATGCAGACTGGGCAAGATGTCCAATTACATGACGATCTGTGACGGGGTACTGTATTTTCCTTGGCAAATCACTTGTGTCATGGAAAAGTAAAAAGCAAGCCACAGTATCAAGATCATCAGCAGAAGCAGAGTATCGTTCAATGGCTGCAACTGCTTGTGCATGAACTCAACTGGTTGAGGTACCTGTTGAAAGACTTGCGTGTATAACATCCTGAAGCAGCAAATTTATTCTGTGATAATCAGGCAGCCTTACACATCGCATAAAATCCAGTGTACCATGAGCGAACAAAGCACATTGAGTTAGATTGTCATACGGTTCGTGAAAGAATCAACAAGGGTGAAGTCAAGACTGCTTATGTGCAAACTGGAGATCAAATTGCAGACTTGCTCACAAAGCCTTTGCGTGGACTAGCCTTCCACACACACCTCATCAAGTTGCACTACTACAAATATGATCTTTAATGACACTTTTTTCATGACATTTTTGTCAAAACGCTATAAAATATACTTATAATGGCTTTTTTAAATGAAAACGTCATTAAAACATTTGTATTATAATTTTGTCCATACTTTATGGCGTTTATCAAACGTCATTAAATTTTCTAAAAATCAATGGCGTTTTGCAGCTGCCATAATCATTATGACACTTTGTCCAAACGTCATTGAAACTATAATAATGACATTTGTCAAAACGCCATAATCTTAAATTGGACCATGGCATTTGAAAACGTCCTTAAATGTCTTTGCCCAAATTTTTTAAGCAGCCCGCCCAATAACTTTTCACTTGGCGCCCTACCCACTTACCCAGCTTATTTTCTGAATTTCCTCTTCTTTTTTTTGCCGATCTCTTTTTCTTCCTTCTCTTCTCGCTCTCTAATGTGTGTGGGTGTTGTGCTGAATAGACGGGGGAAGAAACAGAAGAAAAGAAGAGATGAGGAGAGGAGAGGGAAAGAGAGGATCAGAGGAAGAAGATGAAGGGAAACCCGATGCGGAGAAGATCTATCTTGGTGGAGAGGTTGTGTTTGGGAGACGCGCAGAGAGAGCTTAGCCATGACTGAATCAATCAATGACATCTCCCTCCATATGGAGAAGATCTATCTTGGTGGAAAGGTTCTCCCTTTACTTCAAGATTTGATTTTTCATTTTTTCTTCCTCTCAGAGAGCTTAGCCATGGCTATGTTAGAGTTTAATATTTGCAAATTGAATTTTTACTTCTTGCTGGGTTCTAGTTTTGGAGGACTGGTTTGTGTTTTGTTGAATGTGTTATCTTGTTTTTGAAGCGCAAGAAGGCTGCGAATGTCTTCGCACTTCTCCCCGAGACCATGGACAAGCTCCTGCAGCGACCGAATCCTCATCAAGGTACCATTTGATTTTCTTAATTCGTGGCTCTATTTCTTATATGTATGAGCTGTTGATAAGTTTTCTGTATTTACTTTGAACCCGAGCTGTTGCTAGTCGGCTATTTTGCTGTTGCTAGTTTGATTGATTGATTGATTAATGAACCCGAGCTGCTAATTTGGTCCTGTGAATCTGTGATGTGAGCAGTATATGAGTGTGTCTTATGTGTTGTGAACTTGTGAATTGTGATTATGTGAAGTTGTGAACTGTGAGTCTCTTAAATTAATAGAGAAAGTGAGTCTACTTAAATGATTTAGAAAATCTATTGCCTTAATGCTTTGAAATTCCTTCTCTTAAAGAGACCACCATGAAGAGGATAATCTTGCAAGAACATGAACGCGTGATTTCATAAGAAATGTTGAGATTCATCTTTCCTTTGTCCAGTTCTTTTTGCTATCAAGATCACTTTCTCCAGCATTTTTTTTTCTTTGGTGTAGAGTAGACTCTTATAAATCTTAAGGGAGGGTGAACACTTTAAAGCATCCAATGGGTCTGATAGAGCAGAGAGAGATTTCCCATTCACCATAACAAATTCCATTTCCTTATATTAGACAGTCCACCTTCTCTTCAATTTTTTCTTGTTTTGTCATTTTTACCATGTTAAGGATAAAGAGTGTTGTACTGGGTGTTGCATATGAAAAGTAAAGGCTGAACTTTACAGAAAAGAGAAGAATTATAATGTTGTATGTCTTTTAATGGTTGGTGTTGAAAATGATGTGCGTTTCATGGTTTGTGAATTGATTGTTTAATGGATTCTAAAGTCTGTTTTTTCATGTATTGAATTTTTGTCTGCAAGAGGCTACTTATATATGGCAACTGGCTGGGGGTACGCATTGGCAATGAGAATGGCTTATTCATCTAGTGCAGTTTGGTATATTTTGGATGGGAAATTGATAACTTCTTTATCTTGTCTGAGAGAAACATGAATCGGTTGTTTGGTGCTTTTTTACTTATTCATCTAGTGCAGTTTGGTATAATTGTTTAATCAATGGACTAAGGAAAGCTTCAAGGAGCTAGAGCAAAAATCTTGTAGGACTGGCATGTTCTCACTTCATAGTCTTAAATCTGAAGAGTGTATAGTTTGCATCAATAGAAAAGTTTATAAAGGTGTCTATATTTTGTAACTCTTTGGTGTTTGATTATTTTTAGGAAGCTGATTTGGTTTTGGGGGCGATGAAGGCAAGGAGTGTATCTATAATAATGGGTGTATGAAGAGCCAAGCAATTTTCTCACGAAAGCAAAGCTATATTTTTTACTTTTTTTTGTCTTCCTCTTGGCTTAGCTGTTTGTAAATATATATATATATATATATATATATGCACACATGAGGGATGTACATTGACAATTATTGAATATTGGTTATTAATTTTTTAATTTGATGTGTAATGTGTTGGACATAGATTTATTGATTTTCTGAATTTAATCAGAAAATCAAAATTTTTTTTTTAAAAGTAAAAAAAATTCTATGGCATTTGAAAAACGTTATTGAATGTATTTCAATGGCATTTGATAAACGTCATTGAATGTATTTCAATGGCGTTTTGCAAATGTCATAGAAACTTCTTCTATGGCGTTTTTCATACGTCGTTAAAACATTTTCCACGGCGTTTTCTAAACGTCATTGAATCATTTTCCATGGCGTTTGCTAAACGCCATAGATTTGCTAGACAAACAATGACTCCAGTATCAACGACGTTAGGTATGGCGTTTGAAAAACGTCATAAAAGACTTTCCATGACGTTTTTCAAATGCCATGAAATGTGTTCTATCTACTAGTGTTGGGTGTCATTGACATTCACACTCCAACTTGATGGGGAGTATTAAAGGAAAGAAATAAGTTGATAGTCTGCATTCAAGTGACAGCAGATATGCTGGAGCGAATGGTGGATCGAGCATCTTATCTAATCAATCTAGGATTGATTGTAGGATCTTGATTATTTGTATTTACATCTTTTCCTAGAATAGAACACTGATAGGTGTATATATCAATCACTTGTACAATTGTATTCATCGAATCCAATACACATATTCAAACATCATTTTGTTTAGCTTTTGGACTGAAATTTTTTCAATGGCGGTAACTAAGCATATTAAGGGAGAAAACCAAACCATAAAGGCATGTCATTATCAAAGCTTGCAATAGAATACAGGTAAAAACATAGGTTTTCCAAGATGGAGAAGTTATAGAAATGTATTTCACAATTTGTATATCTAAACTCTAATTTCTCCATGGATAAGCATTGAATAAGAAGGAAAGATCGAGATCTTCCTTTTACTCCAACTCCAAAGACTTGATTTAGTCAGATGTTCAAATGCTTGGTCAAAGCTCTTCTTGATTTGAAGCTTCCCTTTTACAATATTTTTGTTAAAAAGTAATGCACGTTTGGGAGAATTCTACACTATTATACATTTGCTAGATAAGTCTAGAACAATGTTGAAACATTGTCTAGAACAATCATGTTATTAATTTTTCTACTGTTCTTTCATTTGTTGTTTGTTCTTTCCTTTCTATTGGTTTCCTTTAGTCTCCCTTTGTGGATTGTTGACTATTTGGACCTGTCTTTTCTTTAGCCGGAATGAGAGTTCTATATATAGAAAATGCATTCAATCTAAACTCAATTTGCGATCTCAGAAATTTCAAAAGGAAAATAAGTCTAATGAATTTTGTAGACGAGGAGAAAAACCCAAAAATTGGGAAAATCAAAGAGAAATTAAGGAAAAAAGAAATTTTTCTCCGTCTGGAATATGCAATAAGTTTAAGAGGAACTTTAGCAATGGTAACTATTTTTTAATTAAATTTTAGCTAAAAAACTATTTTGGCTAGCCAATTAGAAAATATGTCTGCACCAATGCTCTCTATTTTAGCTAGTATTGAATTAAAATCATTTGATTAATGAATAAAAAATAGTGTAAGTGTATTTAATAATTACACAAAACAACTAAAAATGAATGTTTTAAACTAACAAAAATGATAGAGAGTCTTATCTCGCTCTCTATATTTGAGAGTCATATAACTAAAAACTAAAATAGATAGCCACTTAGGAGACTGGTGCAATTGCTAAAATAGCTGAAAAGTTAAACATGCTTTCTAAATAGCTAAGGAGCTAAAATATAGAGTCTGCTAAAGATGTTATAATCATCTAGAAAGAGATTGCTGGTTTCGGGAAAAGCCAAAATGTTGAAACTGCAATAAAATTGGTCATAAAGAAAAAAATTGTCAATTGTTTGCGTTTGGAATAGGGAAGAATGTGTTGTAGCTCAGTAGTTTGTGTTCTCATGGAGAAATTGCAATTACCAGAAGGGAATGGAATGAATATATGTATTGAACAACCTCAGGCCGGGTCTAAGAGCGAGGTGGTTCCAAAAATTATATATATACCATTACTTATTATTCGTCTCATGCCTTCAGGCTAACCAATGATGAAATCTTCTTTGTAGCATTGGAAAATGTTTATTTTCTAGTTATTCTTGTCTAATAAACTGAACCTACCAATCTTTTGGTTCAGTTAGAATTTTTCAAATCAGCTTAACTATATAGCTGCTTCGTTAAACAATTAATCTAGCAGGTTAACAATAAGACCACCTTTTTCGTTTGTGATCTAATTTTTTTTATCAAATTTTAATAATTGCGCATGTCGTCATATCGAATTGAAGGTGAAAACATACGTAACGTTTGCCACGTTAGTCAGACGCTACATAATTTTTTTTTCTTTTTGTTTTTGGCAAAGACGCTACATAATTTGAGATTTATAATTGGTAAAACTGTTTGAAATCTCTAGTATTTGGAGGGAAAGTATTAATGCCCACTATTTTGTAGGGCATTCCTTATCTAGTCTGGGAGATTCCCTTCCATTTGATTTCATCAGTACTGCTTGTCTATTTATTATCTCTTCAGATTATATATGTTTGCAAGATGATGTTTAACTCCAGAATCAAATTGAGTTACCAACTGTTTGCTCAAACAATATATATGGGTTAACTTACGTACTGAATATATATGGGAAACTAAAGACGAAGGCAACACATCTGGGTTACTAAATATCTACGCAGTCCACCAATGGCCACTTGTCACTACGAATCTCCGCTGCTAGACGACGTCGTGGAGGACGCCGTTGACTACAAAGGTCATCCGGTCCGCAGATCCAGCTCAGGCGGTTGGTGGTCCGCATCATTCATAATAGGTAAGGCCGCACCAAATCACTTTCTTTTTTTTTGTCACTTGCATTATTAATCACTTACTAAAGAATGTTGGTGAATTTTATTTCAAAGGAGTGGAGGTTGCGGAGAGGTTTGCCTACTACGGAATCAGCTCCAACCTTATATTGTTTCTGACTAGGCCTTTGGGGCAGTCCACGGCCACGGCGGCTGAGAATGTGAATGTATGGTCCGGAACGGCAATGTTGCTTCCTCTGTTGGGAGCGTTTGTGGCGGACTCCTTCCTCGGACGCTACCGCACCATTATTGCTGCTTCTTTCCACTACGTTTTGGTCTCCCTCCCACCATCCCTCTCCTACTATAATTAATCTTCTTTTCCACTCTATTATTTATTTATTTTGGCTGGAACGTAATGGTTAATGAATGATTGTACCTTGTGACTCGTATAGTCATTCCATTGAGACAAATGTGACGTTTTGTTATTTGACTTTTTTGAAGTGCATTACTCGGTTTTGATGATCTGAACCAAGAAATTACTTTTTGGAAAATTCTATTCTGTTTTTTTTTGCTCTTTATTTTTTGCGGAGCATGTATGTTGAATGAAAAAATATAAAAAATCTTCCTATAAATAAATAAGATCTTCACCGGAGTGAAATTAGTTATTGTTGATTTGAGTCCTAAAAGTAATAAATATATGCATGTATCGTGGAATTTTTGTTTTATGCATAGGCTGTAGACTCTTTCTTTATTCGTTTGCTTTCATATTAGCTTGGTTAAAGAAATTTTGTAGCCTTTAATTTGATGAAGAATGTCTATTATAGTTTTTAACCGCAATTCATGTATACAAAAATACTATACCTTTTGATTGAAGGGGGAGTAACAACTAACAAATGGTTATGAATGGTACCATGGTAGTTTCAGTATTGTTTTCAACATGTTGCCTTATGAATGTTTATGTTCTTAAACTGATTTGGAACAGGGGCTTGGCTTGTTGACCCTATAGTTGCCTTACTTCCACTACCAGAATACCCCCATATAACATCAGTCAGGAACCGATGTTATAAAAAAATATGACCGATGTCGTTGCTAGTAGGTCCAAATTTTCTAGACATCGGTTAAAAATAAGGGTACACATAAGTTTTATTTATCAAGAACCGATGTTACAAATGAGGTTAAACATCGCTTTCTTATATCAAACCGATTTACATTCTAGTATTTAACATAAGTTTTTTAGAGAGAATCGATGTCTTTATTCTTCTTCTAAATCAGTTTATTATTTTTACCTGTTTTGTTTTCTTTCTTTTACCTCAGTTTCGAGTTTAAAAGCGGTTTGCTTTCTTTCTACATACATTAATTCTTTGCAAGAAAAGTTGTCAAAAGCATCAAATAGAGTAAACAAATGGTAAGCAAAAGAGAATGAAAGATGTTTATTATTGATAAAAGAAGAAAATACAAGGAGAATGAGACATAAAGCCTAAACTTCTCACAATAGAACAAAACAAAAAAAACTTGGAGAATGTAATCTCCTAAATACATGAGCTGTACATTGTAAAGCTAGCACATCTAGAGCGAGAATACGAGAACACCTAGAAACAACAGCTGTTGTACCCTTCAATATTATACCCTCGTGAAAAAAAAAACTTTAAGGTCATACAATAGCATATATTACATCTTTCCAATTTGCACTCATGTTTCTGAGCTGCTGCCACGCATTCCTGCTGGTAAGTTCATATATGTTTAATAAAACAACAATAATACTATACATAAATAGCTGCAATAAATAAATAAACAAAGGCTGCAGAGATTTCATGGCAAGTTCATACATATAGCTGCATATGGCTGATAAATAAAGATAAGGTATTAAAAGAAGAGCAGCTTTTTTTTCCCTACCAACGATGTCAAATCAAGAGCCATGAACTTGGAGGACATATACAGTCTGACAAATATTACAGATAAAAGAAAACATATGCTAAGTCACTGCAGAGAACTTAAAAGTTACCCTGAAGAATTAGTTCCTTGGACTCCTTATCTGAAAGGGGAGAAACATAGAAACTCAACAGAGTCTCAAGAATGGAGTTCTTGATATAAACATGTGCATCATCGTCAAAGTTCAGCCCCGCGTATAATAACCGCAGTATCCACAACCTTTCTGATATGTAGTTAATAGAGGAACTCCAGAAAAAAATGCTAAAAAAAGGTACATTATGCAATTAGAGAGAGCGAGAGAGAGAGAGAGAGAGAGAAAATAATAGGGTTCTTGACCCATAAGGACAAAATTGGACAAATATTTACCATCAAGGACAAGGGAAAAACACGGTGCCCTCCCGGTCCATTAATTGACCAATTTACGTTTTTGTATTATACATTTTACAAAAATTACGAAACTGCCACTGACAAAAATTATTGACCTCAATAATTTTTTTTTAGAAAACGATACTTTCAGTGGTAGGAGGAAAATAACAAAGAAGCATCACTTTTGTGTATTTTATTGACCTCAATAAAATTTTATTGAGGTCAATAAACTGTCGATATTTTCCGTGGTAGGAGGGAAAGAACAAATGAACATCACATTTGAGTATTTTATTGACCACAATAAAATTTTATTGAGGTCAATAAACTGTTTTCTTGAGGTCAATAAAATTTTATTGAGGTCAATAAACTTTTATTGAGGTCAATAATTATTGTGTATTTCCTTGATTTGATCATGTACAGAACCTCAAGTTGCCAAACAAATTTTATTGAGGTCAATAAACTTGTTTATTGAGGTCAATAATTCTTGTGTATTTCTTTGATTTGATCATGTACAGGACCTCAAGTTGCCAAACCAATTTTATTGAGGTCATTAAACTTTTATTGAGGTCAATAATTCTTGTGTATTTCCTTGATTTGATCATGTACAGGACCTCAAGTTGTCAAACAAATTTTATTGAGGTCAATAAACTTGTTTATTGAGGTCAATAATTCTTGTGTATTTTCTTGATTTGATCATGTACAGGACCTCAAGTTGCCAAACAAATTTTATTGAGGTCGTTAAACTTTTATTGAGGTCAATAATTCTTGTGTATTTCCTTGATTTGATCATGTACAGGACATCAAGTTGTCAAACAAATTTTATTGAGGTCAATAAACTTGTTTATTGAGGTCAATAATTCTTGTGTATTTTCTTGATTTGATCATGTATATGACCTCAAGTTGCCAAACAAATTTTATTGAGGTCAATAAACTTTTATTGAGGTCAATAAACTTTTATTCAGGTCACTTTCAATCATTCTCTTCACTTCACAATCACAATCATCCACTGACAGATTTTATTGACCTCAATAATTTTTTTATAAGGAAACTATACTTTCCGTGGTAGGAAGGAAAGAATAAAGGAACATCACTTTTATTTTTTTATTGACCTCAATAAAGTTTTATTAAGGTCAATAAACTATTTTATTGAAGTCGATAACGATAACACCAGTGCAGCAACAATGAAGTATCAGTCCAGATTTTATTGACCTCAATAACCAAAATTATTGACATCAATAAAAAAAAATTATTGATCTCCAGCCCTTACATCCATGGAGAAACTATCAATCTCTATTCTTTAATTTTCTTATTCTTATCCACGTGCTCCTCTTTTTTTTTCTTTCTTTTCTTCTTCTCTCCCTCTCTTTCTCTCACCCACGTGCTCCTCTTTGTTTTTTTTTTTCTATTCTTTTTCTTCTTCTTCTTCGTCTTCTTCTTCTATTTCTTCTGTTTTTCTTTTCCTGCATCTTTCTTTCCATTCTCTCTACTGCAGCATCTCTTTTTCTTTCCTTTCTCTCTCCCCTCTGCCTAATTTTGCCCCTCTGCCTCATTCTACCACAAAACCGGTGTCAAATGGAACGAGATCGCGGTCGCTGGTGAAGTACACACTTTTTTCCAAAACTGTTTCCCATCTAATAAAACCAAAAAATAAAATTTGAATGAAAAAATTGAGCTTTTGATATGGTTGTGTGAGTTAATTAACTTAATTCATGGCGGATTATGAGAAAAAAAGAGAGAAGAGAGGAGAGAAAGAGAGAGAGAAGAAGAAGAAGACGGAGAGAAAACAAAGATACCAAAAGCAGACACTAAGGGCAATAATGTCACAAAAAATCACTATTTAATATTTTTGTCCTTACTGAGAGTGAAAGATGCTCAACTGAAACTTAGTGGGAATTATTTAAAATCTATCAAACTTGAAGGGAAATATGTAGTGTAAAAGAGGACCTATTGGTTATTTACCTAAAATAATATATGTCAATAACTCATTTAAATAATTTGAGTTTGTTGTTCTGTGTGTAAAAAAAATATTAAATTTAGTTTACCTCCTTAATTAATTTTGGGTCAAAAATTATGCTAGTCCATGGGGATTCACCGTCCAAATTGGACTTAAAGCTGACGGGGACCCAAAGCCAAAAAAAATCGGGTTGATGACCATTAAGGTCATATACTCTATAGAATTGCCCAATAAATCAGACAAATATAAATTTGTCCAATAAAGTTATTTAATGAAAACAAGAGGGCAATTTGACATTTTTATACAAAAAGTTTTCTAAAATTTACGGAATGCCACTGACATTTCAAAACCGATCTCTCTCTCTCTTCACCGATCTTCCAGTCTCTCTCCCTCTCTCTCTTCACCGATCTCTCTCTCTTTCTCTCTCTCTCTCTCTCTCTCCACCAATCTCAATCGACGAAGAAGAAGATCAGTTGGCGCCGATGAGGTTCTCAATCGTTTGCTTGTAGTTTCATCTCTCCGGAAAACGTCAAAACTCGCCGGAGTTGCAGAACTTCTCCTCTTCGATTCTCCCTCGTTAATTGACGAATCAACGAGCTGAGACTACGGATGAACTCGCCTTGTCGATATGAAGGCAAAGACACCGGATTCACCCACCGTCGTGGCCGGAATCGGAAAATGCCATCGAAGCTGCCGAAGCTTCTCTCCTCCATTTCTCTCTCCATCGGCGTCGACTGGACTATCTGAGACCACCTTTGGCCTCGCCGTGTCGGGGCGAACGATAAAGGACCGGTCCGGCGCCGTAAAACGGCCGGACGAAGGAGGTGATGATCGGAGTTGACGGTGAGGGAGGAGGTGTCGAGGGAAAGTTCTCGGCTTTCTCCCAATCTGATCCAGCCTATAAGCCTAAATCCAACGGTCCAAATCTATTGGTGATTTGATCAACGGTTGAGATCAAACCGCCTCAATTTCCAAACTTCCGAAAACTAAAACAAATAGCTCCGGTCTCCGAAAAATACCCCGAAAATTCACACGAACTCGTCGCGATGTGTACTTTATTCTTGAGTCTTTAAATCGGAGTTATGACAAAAAGAAATTTCTGAAGAGTTTCCGAAACTCTTTAATAATTAACGAGATTACGAATTTTATCTCGATTAATATCCAAATTAATCTTTTAATATTTTCCGGGTCTCACAAGCCATGCCCGAGGACCTGACTTTGTAGACAATAAATTTATTTAGTTCATTCAATAATTCAAAAAATGAATTATAGTTTAGGTGATCTTCCATATTTTTTTTTTCATAGATAGAGAAAACGATCTTTGCATATGTACGAGTATAGGTGATTGAGTAAAATGAGCTATTACATGTAGCTTGTCTTTGAGAGAAGTTGGGTTTGAACTTTCAAAGTTATGGAAATGTTGTGATCAATTTTATTGTCTAACAATAAACTTGTTATTGTTCGACAATAAACTAGTTATTGTTCGACAATAAACTAGTTATTGTTTAACAATAAATTAGTTTACTAATTTATTTTCTAACAATAAACTAGTTCGAAGGAAAAGACTGAGTGAGAAAGAAAGGAAATCACATTAGAAGTTGCTGAAATAATAATGTGGACCAGAATGCATCTACAAATTAGGACTACAAATGCAACATGTCATTCTTTGTTACTTTATAGTTGCTATTGCATTTTATTACTCAATAAAGTAAACAAATTTATTGTCACACAATAAACTTGTTAGTGTCATTTAATAAGTTAGTTTATTGTCACTCAATAAACCAATTGTTAGACAATAAGTTTGTTATTGTCACTCAATTGTCATTATTGTCAGACAATAAATTTGTTATTGTCAGACGATAAATTTGTTATTGTCAAACAATAAACTGGTTTATTGAGTGAGAATAAATTACTCATTGTAAGGCACTAAAGCAATTTATTGAGTGACAATAAAATAAACACCAAAAAAGGGAGAGAAAAATGACTTCTAATTAAGGCAGTGTCTACAAACTGATATAAAACAATAACAAAAAGAAAGTAAAGCAAAAACTATAGGGAATAAAAATTTATTGTTAGACAATAAAATACTGAAACATAACCAATAGTAATTTACATCACTTATGTTTAGGGGGAACAAGAGTCACCAGAGGAATGCATCTATTCAATAGCTAATGGTATCATTAACGTAGGCATATCTAGCAACGTACAATCCCACACTCCATTTAATTTTAAGAAAAAACTGAATATAACCATTTGGAATAAACTATGTGTTAGAAACAAAATAAAGCAAATCAATAAACTTTTTTTTTTGGCAAAGAGAACTTCTCATTAAAGGGACAAAGCCCAAAAAAATAGAAGATACAGGAGTATGGGAGAGAGAAACCAAACCCATGGCGACAAAAAAAAAAAAAGAAGTGCCCACTTCCACCTAATCAATAATGATCAGGACCAGGAAGAGAGAACAATACAGAACAGAAAGAAAACAATGGGGAAAACAAGAAAGCAAAGGAGAAGCAGCAGCAGCTAGTTCATCCTACATGGGGGTAAGGAAGACCATCGTTCCTTAAGACCAGAGTGAGAGATGGTGGTGGCTCTGACACCCATCTGTTAAGATCCACCACTCGAGTAGCAAGTGCTGCAGCAGCATGAGCTGCCTTATTTGCTTTTTGGGGAGACCACTCCCAGTGTAATTCCTCAAAAGTAGTAGCAGCCCTCCTGATTTTGTTCAAAATGGGAAAAACTTTCCAGCAACCTCTAGTAAGAGGATTCCTAATGTTGCTAATAAATTCCATAGAATCAGTGGTTACTAGTACTCTCCCAAACTGTGAGTCACGAGCCAGTGAGAGCCCCTCCAAAATAGCTTCACACTCAGCAATCAAAACAAAGCCACATGTAGCAGGTTTCGCGAGACTACCAACACAGAGTCCTTGGTGACTACGAGCGACCACACCTAGCCCAGCCTTGCAAGTGATCTCAACTTAATTGAAAATGAAAGTGCATTAGGTGTGTCAATCAAGAATAAATATATAACCATATGGAAAAAAGACAAGTAGATATTTTTCCTCCTATCCACGGTCAAATCTTAAAGTTTCAACCCACTAATCCAGAAGTTCTGATATGTTAGCTAACAATAGCTGTTCCAATTTCTCTTCTGCCTCAACCCAATAGAAAAGAAGATGCAGAAACTCCAAGCAACAATCTCTTTCCCTCCTTGGATTAAATAATTGAACAGAGTGAAGCAAGTTTTGGTTGAAACCCGTCTTGCAATCTATCTTTGTTTCTTTGGATCACTCTTTGATGGAACACAAACCTTCATCGGTGTCTACAACCACCTGGCACTTCACCAATGACACCACAAGCTTAAACATCTGTGATCTGTCCGATTACGATTCGGCTTGAGATTTGATTTCCTCCAAGACAAATAGACAATAATATCAGATTGGAGCCTCAAATGTTCTAGCTTACACCAAATTCACTTTCATTTTCCAATTACCAGAAAAAATGAAAAATCAAAATTCCAAATCAAGTGAGGACATAAAACAAATACCTGAAGATGTGTAGTAACCGCTGGAACTCAGAATCACTAGGAACAACGCCTACCTCCTTAGCATTTCAGCTGCAAATTCATTAATCAAATACTAATACAATCAATTAAACCAACTACTTGCGAAGGCAAAAGAGTCTGAGTCTGCCTCCTTCCCAGTTCAGCTGCACATTCATAAATCTAAGACTAATACGATCAATTGAACTAACTAATTGCAAACGCATGAAGTTAAATCCATACAAAATCAAAGAGAGTATGAGTGTGAGAGTACTGACCAAAGATGCATCCGACGGACCACATATCGACGCCGATGGAGTAGGGCGTGGAACCGAGCAAAACCTCAGGGGCTTTATACCAGAGAATTGCGATCTCGTGTGTGTATCTCTTGAGAGGCACAGTGAAGGCGCGGCTGAGTTCGAGATCGGCGATCTTGAGAATCTCCTTGTCATTGTCCAGAAGCAAATTCAGGACCCTCTCTCTCTCTCTCTCTCGCAAAAGCTCCGGCCAACGATTCAATTGCTCAAAAATTGAAAGCTACTGACCTTCGTCGTAGCACGGCGAGGAAGAAGAAGTTCGATTTCTCTCTCTCTCTCTCTCTCTCTCTAACCAGATTGAAGAAATTTTGACTCTATAACACTCAGGGGCAAAATTGTCAGGCAATTTGGGTTTGGGCTATTAGGAAAAACCTTATTGGGCAATAATATGATCTCTTGGGCAAATTACCCACCTTATTGGTAAAAATCAGAAACTCTAAATCTAATTAGGAATGTTTTTGTAATAATTGACCTTATTGGTAATTTATCTAAAAAAATCTAAAGGGACCGTCTCTCTCTCTCTCTCTCTCTCTCTCTCTCTCTCTCTCTCTCTCTCTCTCTCTCTCTCTCTCTCTCTCTCTCTCTCTCTCTCTCTCTCTCTCTCTCTCTCTCTCTCTCTCTCTCTCTCTCGGCGATGAACGTCGAATTCTCTTTCCTTTAGTCCTAATTTCCCTTCTTCGATCCTCTTCATCTTCCGGCAAAATTATCTTCTCTTTCTTCTGATCGCTTAGCACTTTCTTTTCTCTGCTTTGAACGAAACCGGACCCTTCTCTTTCTGGCTCTCAAGCTTCACCGCTTCTCTACTCAAAGTTGCGCTACCAATGCCGCTCCAACTTTAGTTCATCATCCCCTTTCTTTTCCACAAAAATTTGCTTCGAACAACCATTTTCTTGGCAAATGGTCCACGTCAGCTTTTAACGTCCAATTTGGACGGTGGGTTAGATTTTGGTCACGGTTGATCAAAATTGAAAGTGTAAGAGTATTTCTGATGAAATTGAAACCTTAGGGACTAACATGATTTTTGACCAAAACCTCAAAGAGGTAAACTGAATTTAGTCAAAAAAAAATGATTATAATTAATCTTCGAATTTTTTTTTGTAGTGCTTCTCATGCAACAATTTGTGCTCGCTCATTAAAACAGGCTGATAACGAAGTAAAATCTCCTCATCCCCTATAAAGAAATAAACAGCATTTGCTCAACAAATCACTTAACTGTGATAAGCTTGAGAATTTTTTTTTTCAATCAAGCATATGGAGGGTCAAAAATTCTAACAAAAAAAATGGAGTAGGCTTATCTTAGAAACCTTGTCCAATTTTTAAGTTGTTAAGACGAACAATTTGGGTTGGACAAGATTACAACGTTTAACAGTCAAAACGTTCAATGAGAGTGTTCACTAAGAATCTAAACGTGAAGCACAAATAAAGCAACAACACAGTGGAGACTTTCATAACATGAGGAGTTTGTTCACTGTATAATTCACTATTAGAAAACGAGTACAATAGGCAGCTACAAACTCTACTTAATAGACCCGCTCTAAAAGGCAGCTTGATCTCATTATTGCTTCTGATTTCTCCTCTGAATTTGCTTTTGTTTGTCCTCTGAAAATTCTACCATGCATAAATGTAGAACTTCATGCAGTGGCAGACTAGCTCCATGCAGTGATAGACCAGTTTTTTAAAGAGTGATTTGTTTCTAAAGCACCTAAAAGATATGTACACTTTTGGACAGAAAACATGGTCTATATATACTCAGTCTTATATATGTACGTGTGCGGATGAATTAATAACTATCTGTCCTTCAAGATCAACGCCTTGATCAGATCTTCAGATGCTTTAACCCTTCATCTCTTATACTCAACCTTAATCAAAAGTTACAAGCTAACAACATATAGCAAGGTTTTCAAGGTAAGTATATATGAGTTTCCACCATGAATTTCTGTTGTTGATTCAGAGAAGAGGGTCTCGATCCCACAAATAATGAAAGGTATTTGGTTTTATGAGGGTTCTTCTTCCAATTTGACCGCGTTGATTTGAAACAAACTTTTGTTTTTTCTTTCTTTTTGAGATTTTTGTCCACCAAGCTGAACCCACCATTTTTTGGGTTGGGTTAGAATTTTCCAACCAGTGGCAGACTAGCTCCATGCAGTGATAGACCAGTTTTTTAAAGAGTGATTGCTTCATCGAACCATTTTGGATAATAAATATCATTCCAAAGTTTTGTTGTCTATTATTTGCATGGTAGTTGCAGCTGTCGTGGTATTTGTCAGTACGAAAACACGGGGATTTCAAAATCTCAGATTTTAGGTTGTCGGCATTGCCAGAGTAGTGTTGGAGACTTGAGCCGCGCGTCTGTTTTGCGGGAGATAGAAGTTGGATTAGAAAATTTAAATCTAGACCGGTAACTAGTCATGTTTGAAATTGAAGCCCATATAATTTTGAGTCAAGAGATTTTAAATGTAGTCAGATATGGATAACAAATCTTGTTTTAGAAGGGTGAGATAAATTTCATCCAACCACGATGGAAACGCGTCTACTCCGTCCTCAACTACATACAACAGAACCTCGATCTTCCTCCATCTCCTCCAATTCTCATCGCAGCCTCTCTTCATCGTCCTCCTCCTCCTTCTTCTTATTCTATTTTATTCTTTTCTGGTAGCATCCTAATCCATTCCAATCCAATCCAATCTAATCTAATCATGTTAGCAAAGCCAATCCAGTCATGTGTACCAAACATGGCCTTGGAGTGATGGTGTCGACATTGCTAGAGTATGTTGTCGGCACGATGAAATTGACTCGATCATTCATTCACGTTATGATTTGATTTGGGGTAACATTTATATATACGAACTTGACAATCCGATACAATAAAAAATGAGATGTCATGAAAAATGAGATATGCAAGTAGAGATTTAAGTAACTAAAGGAGAAATGGGGAGAGCAACTCGAACCAACCACCGCCAATGGCCACATCTCCGGAGACCCAAACCCCACTGCTAGACGACGCCGTGGAGAATGCCGTTGACTACAAAGACCGTCCGGTCCGCATATACAGCTCAGGCGGTTGGCGATCAGCATCGTTCATCTTAGGTCACTTTTCAATTTAAGCATCCCTCAGTCGATTACTAAATAATCAAATCAATCATAGTGAATTTGATTTCAGGGGTGGAGGTTTCTGAGAGGTTTGCATACTATGTAATCAGCTCCAACCTTATATCGTTTATGACTGGGCCTCTGGGACAGTCCACTGCCACGGCGGCTGAGAACGTCAACATATGGTCCGGAACGGCGGCGTTGCTTCCTTTATTGGAAGCGTTTGTGGCAGATTCTTTCCTTGGACGCTACCGCACCATTATTGCTGCTTCTCTGCTCTACATTTTGGTCTGCCCCTCTCCAATAATATTTTTATTCTTTATCCATCTATAATTTATTTCTGAAAATTTTTGGTGACTTAGACCGGCACCCATGAATGCTTTAAGCTTTGTTTGAATGTTATCGTTCTTGACCTGAATTGGAACAGGGACTTGGCTTGTTGACTCTGGCGGCCTTGCTTCCTTCATCTCAGCTTCAAGTGTTATTGTTCTTCTTCTCTCTATATTTAGTAGCAGTTGGGCAAGGTGGACACAAGCCTTGTGTTCAGGCTTTTGGAGCAGATCAATTTGATGGGCAAGATCCAGAGGAGTGCAAAGCCAAAAGCTCCTTCTTCAATTGGTGGTATTTCAGTATGAATGTAGGCATCTTGTTTACACTTTCAGTATTAGCCTACAAACAGGACAACCTCAGTTGGGTTCTGGGTTTTGGAATTCCTTGTATTCCGATGGTCTTTGCACTGTTTGTTTTTCTTCTTGGAACTAGAACTTACCGGTATAGCATCAAAGGAGACGGGGAAAGCCCATTTGTGAGAATTGGCAAGGTGTATATAGCTGCATTAAGGAACTGGCGAACTACTCCTTCAGCAATAGCTTCTGAAGAGGAATCTCGTGGAACCTTGCCTCATCAAAGTTCTGAACAATTCAAGTAAGAGAGATATAACTGTGTACATATGTATAGATTAAAATAGGAACAATGTTCAATAGGGGAAGTTTTGATAGTACAAATCCCAGTTTATCTTGCATGACTCTCTAAAGACCCCACCTTAAAAAATATTTGATAACGGATAAAGGTTTTAACGAACTGTTAAATTCTCGTGTACGATGAAGTCTTTTATATTGCTTCTTATCATCTGTCGTGTAAAATGACGCATATGCAGCTTCCTTGTTTGTAATAAGGTCATTTTAGAATTTCGTAAAATGATAATTTCCTTGGGGATCGAATTATCATAGCTTGCTGCATTTATTATGGTTTTAGTTGGTTCAGCATTGCACTTTGGCATTTCATTGCATGAAGCCATGAATGTTATATACCTTGCATGGTGTCTCTTGAAGTAACTTGTATACTCGCGCAACCTCACTCTGTTCCCAACTAAAGCAATCTTATATAGCTTTACTAAGTTATTGCTCTGCTTTAATATATTCCCTTAATACTACAAATCGTTGTCTTTCGTGTTGTTGCTTTAATATGCTCCAACTCCAAAGATTTGATTAGTCATATGTTCAAATGCTTGATCAAAGCTCTTCTTGATATGACAGGTTCCTCAACAAAGCCTGCTTGCACCGGATGATTTGAAGGAAAATGGGAAGGCATGTACCATCGCTGAGGTCGAGGAAGCAAAGGCTGTTCTTAGGCTGTTTCCAATATGGGCTACATGCTTGCCATATGCTATTGTGTTTGCACAGTGCAGGGCCGGCCCAAGGGGGAGGCAACTAAGGCGGTTGCCTTAGGCCTCAGGTTTGAGAAGGCCTCGTTTTGGCTCATTAAGACAAAAATGTTTATCTAACCAATGAGAAGAAGATGAAGACAAAAAAAATAAGTTTAACTAAAAGATCTTAAACAAATTCTACTAGAATAAAAGGCCCAATAATTAATAGAGAAAGAGCCCATTCAAATTTTGAAGGCTCCCTTAGTCACTTATCATATAAATCTTTACACCTTCTAAGACCTATTTTGTCGTAATAGTTTTGGCCTTTGTATTTTTTTATTTTATTTTATCTTTTTAGCTTTCTTTTGTTTAGTTAACAACAATAGAGGCCTCATATCGTCTATATATATATATATATATATATATATATTTTTTTTTTTTTTTCGATGCATCCATATCTATATCTTATAAGAACATCTATCATCAAATTACTGAAATTAGGTAAGGCCTCCGTTATAATTTTGCCTTCGGCCTCAGGTTTGATTGGGACGGCCCTGGCACAGTGCTCAACTTTCTTCACCAAGCAAGGTACCACTATGGACAGAACAGTTGTGCCAGGTTTCGACATACCAGCTGCTTAACTTCAGTCGTTTATCAGCCTTGCCATTATTATATTCATTCCCATCTATGATCGCATTCTTGTTCCAATAGCAAGAGCTTTCACCAGAGAACCCTCTGGCATTACAATGCTTCAAAGAATCGGAACTGGAATGTTTTTATCTACTATTTCCATGGAAGTTGCAGCTTTAGTGGAGATAAAAAGGCTCCAAATTGCCAAAGATTATGATCTGGTTGATATGCCAAGTGCCACAGTTCCAATGAGTGTTTGGTGGTTAGTTCCTCAATACTTGTTGTTCGGACTGGCCGACATTTTCACCCTGGTTGGTCTGCAAGAATTCTTCTATGATCAGGTGCCAAATGAATTAAGAAGTGTAGGACTTGCTCTCTACCTCAGTATTTATGGTGTTGGAAGCTTTCTGAGCAGCTTTCTTATCTATGTTATCGAGGAAGCCACCAGTGCGGCCGGCGACACGAGCTGGTTTTCCAATAACCTTAACCGTGCACATCTTGATTACTTTTATTGGCTACTTGCTGCACTCAGTGCTGTGCAATTAGCTGTCTACATGTATTTTTCAAAATCCTATACTTATAATAGGGGTGATACGATGTCGCGTTATTAATACAAATACATCGTCATCACTTTCATTGTAGTAAATCTGAAAATCAATTGTATACAATTATTCCACGAAGTCGAGTGATAAATGGTAGAGGGCATGCTGATAAGGGATATTTCTACACACGAAATAGATGCACAAAAACAACCTATTAATAACCCTACTATAGATATGAATATCGAATGTAGTATGAGAAGTAGGGATCGTTCCCGCAAGAGAATGAGACTCGAATGCAAATTAAGACACTAAACTATAACGACTCTAAACTGACCTAAAAGGGAAAACACAAACAGCAGACAAACTAAACTGACTCCGATTGCTATGAGATTTTAACACAATAAACTATACTCAATAATAAGGACTCTGACCAAGTTTCAACGAATTCTAAGAAGTTTAAGACTACGAAAAGTAACCTGCAAGAGCAGGGCAGAGTTGATGTACGAAAATTAAAGGAAAACTAATAAAGAGATTGTTGTGACAAAGATGAATGGAATAGCTAGGGAACAATTATCCACCCTAAACAATCATGATAATATGCAAGGTTTCATACAAATTCCCTAATTCATGGATGACGATGCTCAAGATAAGTCAATGACATGTTGATCAAATCCTATTGCTCTCTCATAGTTGGTATGTTAAGTGCATGGCATGTACTCCCTAACTTAGTTTTTAACATGTAACCTAGAATGACATGTTCATAGATTCAACATTCAAGAATCATTAAGCATAAAGAGAACGAACATCACATCGGCCATAAGACATGGCATGTACGTATATGTAACCAAGAAATCTAATCACATGAATATGGTTTGTTTATTCATTAGCTACTTGGGAATATATGATGATATGGTGGTCCACATATAAATCCTAGCAATAGAACCCTAATACATGCATCTAAGTAGGCCTCCAAATAAACACATATAAAGATTCATCAATGAAAAACCAGTGAAAAGATAATCATCCAATCCATAGGAAATCTATATAAAATAATCAAAACATCTTAACAATCATGTTCAGGGCTTCAAATAGCCCCTAACTACTAAGAAGTTTAGCCAGACATGGCTGTGAATGAAAGCATAAATAAATACATGAAAGATGAAGAGTTCAAAGGAAGAATTCAAGGCGTCGACCGGTCGCCAGTTTCCGTCGACCGATCGAATGAACAGTTCCGATTTTGCTTCTTTTCTTCTCACGCGCGAAACCCCTTTTCTCTGAAGTCCATAAGGTCATTTGATATGTTCCATCAATTCCTCGGTGTACTTGCCCTTTGCGACTTCTAATCCCACAAGAAAACGAATTAAAGAATAATTTTTAACAAATCCCTAAGGAATTAGACTTCCTTAATTCCATCGGAAACTTTCATCTTAAGTAAAACTCCCTCTTTATCTCCTTTTTCTCCTCTTTGCATTGGACACACTACAAAACTCAAAAACACATTAAAAAGCCCAAAACAATAATAAACTAAATATGGAAATATAGAAAATAATAATAATAAATGTCGCAAATAACGCTCCTATCACATGCTCACCAAATCATTCAAATGCCGGTTGTTGTTTGTCGTCCTGCACGGTGTAGTGATGGTTTGGATGGGTGGTGTTGCTGTGTTGGCTGTTCTGCTGACATTGGATGGCCAGTTGCCTCATTTGGGCTATGTGTGACATGCGTTTTTGAGTTGTAAAACGAATGGAGCCTTTTTCTAGACATCCATTGCAGAGGATTACAAAGGAAATATATATATAAAGAAAGGCCCCGAGGATTAGCCCAACTTCCAATCTGGAGACTGACCTACCGACAGTTAGTAGGAGTGGAAAGACCCCATCAATGTGTTATTACACTCCAAAAAAATTTCAGAAGTTAAAAATAAGCTAGTTAGCCTTTCATGCATCGAATAATAAGTTTTGAATGAAAATTGAATTGTTGAATCCACATAACATTTGGTGAGTAAGAAAAGATCGGAAGATAGCCAATATTTCTAATATTACTAAATAAAATGAAGAGTTGATTGGATCTAAAAAGTGAATTTATTTTTGATACAAAACAAAACAAAACAAATCAATTGCTCCTTGAGTATGCAAATAATAAGAAATTCTTAACACCAACATATTATTAAGCACACCAAATATGCATTCCCTTTTGATAACACAAGATAATTATTTGCTTTATCAGGAATCTTGAAGAAAAGGAAACAATTGCTTCTCATCATCCTCCATTAGCAGCAGGAAACTCTTGCCTCCTGTGAATGCAAATATCGGTACTTCTGCCCAGCCAAATGACAAGTATATATATCAGAAAGAAAGTAACAAAATTAATTGAATGAGGTAGAAATTAATCAAGACAAATTAAACGCCACTCACTCCGGTCAAGGTAGTTCGCAGGAGGTCAGTGTCTGTACAAGACATTCAATATCCTCCTTATATATTAGACGAAGGGCACAACTATGCACTGCTAAGGATGGGCTCGACGACGAGAAAGTTGCCCTGGCCAGATTGCATTGCCTCCAGGACTTACTAAAACGTTTAACACTGCGCGGTATATATAAGAACAGAGTTTCATTGTTTGCAAAATCCCATGGCTCGATTTTCGGAACAATATCCTGAATTATGAAATCATACATGCCGGCCCAATCAACATCAGAGTCTAGAAGACAGGTAAGCACATTATACTGATCTAGGTCAGGAGTAGTACTGACAACACTCATGTTTGGATCTTCATGGGAACACCGAATAAAAGCACATACGGCAATCCCCAACCAATTAGCATCATCGTAGAAATTCGGAGGCAGTTGGATTTCTGCAGAGTTGCCTTGTTTGAAATGCATGAACCATTTCCACTTGGAAATTTCAGCTCCCCAGAATTCACATTGAACAGCACGAGGGGTAGACCAGTCCTGCATGTAAATACAAGTTCGAATGTTAAAGAAAAAGGAAAAAAACAAAAAACAAAGTTTAAGTATATAGTGCGAGAGAGAGACCCAAGTTCTATATTTTTGAGAGAGCAATTCAAACTTTTTTTCCTGTCTGGTTCTGGGATGTCGTTCTTTTGGATTAGACATGGCCTCTAAATGACCACCTTGCAATCGTATCAACTTTATCCAATTTTCTACCACCAATTTATTGTAATATTCAAGAGAATCTTCCTTTTGCACGCACCGGATAATTGTCTCAACAAACCCTTGTATATCTTCCTGGTATACAACACGGACCCCACCTATTTGATACTTTACATGAGGGCTATCGATTTTGAAGGAAATGCGCAGTGCAGTTGTTGATGTCTCAGTGAACAAGGCTTCGGGAATTTGTGCTCGCGGTATGTAAACAACCAAAAGTTGATGATGTTCTTCTGACGACCTGATGTGCTTAAGTTTTCGGGACACGACCTGATGTTCTTCTGCCTTCGTTGTGAGTTTAAAATAAACACGATAGTTGTCCTCTTCTTCTTCTTGTATTCTATGCCCCACTCCCTCAGCAATTGATGCGTATATTGCAAATCCCATCCACTTCTTATTCTTGTGTAGATTCTGAGGTATCTCGATTGAATAAGAAGACCAGGACCCAGCTGGCATTATTGTATCATTATAGTCAAACACGGTGTCAAACGAAAACCATGCTGGGCTTCCACTGATGTAAAATTTATACGTTTCAGAATGATGGTTTAATGCCTGGAATTGAAAATGCGCAAATTAATTAGTAACCTCTTTCATTTCAAAGATATGTATGTATTAACTAGAGAGACACACAGACCGACCTCAAGGTATCTTGGAAGAACAGACTCAATGTTCTTTCTCAGCACAAGTGTGGAAGCTTCTTCCATCGGTGGAATGAATTTCTCCCTGCAATCACACAAAGAACAATTTAATTAGAAAAGTAGGCACAGAAAAGTAATGGTGAAGTTTTAATACAAAGCAGCTAGCGGCAATATTTAAACTAGTTTTGCATCAGAAAATTAAATTAGTCTACCATTTCCAACGTTTATCCACTTGATCTTGACTAAGCCAGCCAGACTCCCTGGCCTGTACGACTTTGCTTTTCTCTTCATTCAGCCAAATCATATCAACGTCAGGGGACATGATGGTAGTATACCATTCAGCATCTTGTTGGAGATTTCAATTATATATAAAATATATAATATAATTGAAGAGGTGTGATGATTGGTTTTGGAAAGAAACATAACTCTTTAATGGTTGCTATTGAACAATTATGTTCATATCGAAAGGGTGACTTTGACACCTCTTCATCTCTATATAAAGAGCAGTACATGCTACCAATTGTACAACCAAAATCCTACTACAATTGACTTCTCTATTCTTTCTCTCCTCTGTTATAATCATACAATTTCCTTTTAGTATTTTCTAAGGGAATTCTTCGATTTTGCTACATCGCAGATTCCAAACTTTGTTGTATCCTGAAAGTGATTTGCCAAGAACCCTTTAGCAAACTCATAGAGTGGGGGCAAATAACACTTTAAGGAAACGATTCAAGTCGTACCTCAAAGTTGTTTCATATTTCTTATTCTCCTATTTTCTTTCATTATACCCAACAAGCTTAAAGTGTTATTTCTGCTATGGAGAACAAGTCTGGAAACATGTCTGTGAGTGTTCTCAATCAAGATGTCTACAAGTTAGACAAGTTTGATGGAACAAATTTCACCCGATGGAAGGACAAGATGCGATTCATGCTTACTGTTCTCAACGTCTTATATGTACTGGATCCAGAGTTGCAGCCCTTGCCTAAACCAAGTGATGAAGATACCGATAAAATAATTGCTGATCGAAAGAAGCGTGAGGAAGATGAATTAATTTGTAGAGGACACATCTTGGGCACTTTGACAGACCGCTTATATGATCTGTACACAAACATCCAATCTCCAAGAGAAATTTGGGAAGCTCTGGAACACAAATACACCACAGAGAAGAAAGGTACCGATAAGTTTTTAATGTTTAAATTTTATGAGTTCACTATGTTTGACAATAAGTCCATCCTAGACCAAGTTCATGAGTTGTTGGTATTAGTCTCAAAGCTTCGTGAACTAAAAATAATTATTCCTGATCCTATGATAGTGGGGGCTATTATGCATAAATTACCCCAAGCATGGAATAATTATAGAAAGAAACTTCTGCACATGGTGGAAGATATGAGTTTGGAGAAATTGCAAAAGAGCATTCAAATTGAAGAGGAAACTCGAATTCGTGAGAAGAGTTTTTCCTCTAAAGATTTCTCCAAAGTTCACAATGTGGAAGCGTCAAAATACCAAAAGAACTTCAAAGTCAAAAATGACAAAGGGAAGTTCAAAAGGGCCAACTACTCCAACAAACAGAATAATGCTGATGGGGCTTGTTTCCATTGTGGAAAGAAAGGCCATTACATTCGTAATTGCAGACACAAGAAATCTAGTGAGCAAATTGCCAATAAGAATAATGGTGCAAACATGGTGGAAGATATCGGAAGCGATATTGTTGCAATGATATCCATGATGGATATAGGCATGCTTACTGAAATCAACATGGCATCAGCAACTAATTCCTCTGATTGGTGGTATGATTCCGGAGCTACTATCCATGTGTGCAATGACAAAGCACAATTCAAGAAATATGAGGCAACAAAGGGTGATCAAGAAGTCTTAATGGGAAATCATAATCCAGCCAAAGTCTTGGGAAAAGGAATTGTTGAACTCCAGTTTACTTCAGGAAAGAAAGTGACTTTGATTAATGTTCTACATGTTCCAGAAATAAGGAAGAATCTTGTATCTGCAAATATGATTTGTAAAAGCGGTATAAAAGCCGTACTAGAGTCCGACAAATTAATAATGTCGAAGAATGGTCTGTTTGTTGGGAAGGGTTATTCTTGTGATGGGATGTTCAAACTAAGTATTATTAATAATACAGTGAATTCTTCTGCTTATATCGTTGAGTATTCATCTCATTTATGGCATTTACGTTTAGCACATATAAATTATAGATCTTTGAAATATATGCACACACATGGTTTGATTGATTGCAACGATGATATTAGTGATAAATGTGAAATTTGCATTCAGGCAAAATTGACTAAGAAACCCTTTCCAATGGCTGAAAGAAATACTAATTTGTTAGATTTAATACATTCAGATATATGTGAGTTTAATGGTGTTTTGACTAGAGGAGGAAAAAGATATTTCATTACATTTATTGATGATTGCTCTAGGTTCACATATGTATATCTTTTGTCAAACAAAGATGAAGCATTTGCATGTTTTAAACGTTACAAGGCTGAAGTAGAAAACCAAATGGGAAGGAAAATTAAATGTCTTCGTAGTGATAGAGGAGGTGAATATTTTTCAAATGAATTTGATTATTTTTGTGAAGAGCATGGTATTATACATCAGAAAACTGCACCATACACTCCACAACAAAATGGTTTAGCCGAAAGGAAAAATAGGACACTCACTGAAATGATCAATTCTATGATGATAAATGCTAAAACTCCTTTGTACTTATGGGGTGAAGCATTATTTACTGCATGTCATATTCACAATAGAATTACATCTAGAAAAACACATGTCTCACCGTATGAAATTTGGAAAGGTAGAAAACCAAATTTGTCATACTTAAGAGTATGGGGATGTTTAGCCTTTTACAAGGCACTTGATCCCAAGAGATCTAAATTGGGTCCAAGAGGCATTAAAAGCATATTTGTGGGATATGCAGAAAATTCAAAGGCATACAGGTTGCTAAATTTAGACTCTAATACAATAGTTGAGTCTAGAGATGTTGAGTTTATAGAAAATAAATTCTATAACGATCATAGTTCTGAAATAGAATCTAATGAAGCACCTTTGTCTAATGTGAATCCTAGTTCTTTTCAAAGTGAGAAAAGAAAACAGCCCGAAACTGTTATTGAACCTAGGAAAAGTCAAAGAGTTAGAAAAGAAAAGACTCTTGACCCGGATTTTATTTCATCTCAATCTATTGTATTTTTGGTAGAAGGAGATAGAAATAAAATTAAGAAGAAAATAGCTATAGTATTCAATATAGAAGATGATCCTAAAAGTCTAAGTGAAGCATTGGCTTCAAGAGATGCAGCTTTCTGGAAAGAGGCTATTGATGATGAAATGCATTCATTGATGTCAAATCAGACATGGGTTTTAGTAGACTTACCACAAGGATCAAAAGCAATAAGTAGTAAGTGGGTATTTAGAAGAAAATATAATACAGATGGATCTCTTCAAACCTTTAAAGCCAGGCTAGTGGCCAAGGGCTTCAAGCAGAAAAAAGGGATAGATTACTTCGATACTTATGCACCAGTCGCTAGAATCACATCCATTAGAGTGCTATTTGCATTGGCATCTCTATATCATTTACATGTACATCAAATGGATGTGAAAACAGCTTTTTTAAATGGTGATTTAGATGAAGAAGTATACATGGAACAACCAGAAGGGTTTGTTCTTCCTGGAAATGAAAAGAAAGTTTGTAAATTAGTCAAGTCATTATATGGTTTGAAACAAGCACCAAAACAATGGCATGCAAAATTTGATTCTGTGATTTTGTCATTTGGATTTAGACATAATAATGCTGATAAGTGCATATATTCTAAGTTCACAAATGATTATGGTGTCATTCTATGCTTATACGTAGATGACCTGCTCATATTTGGAACAAATATGAGCGGTGTAACTGAAACAAAAGAGTACTTGAAATCAAAGTTCAAGATGAAGGACTTGAATGAAGTGGATACTATCTTAGGAATAAAGGTAAAGAAGCATAATGGGGGTTATGCTTTGTGCCAGTCACACTATATAGAGAAATTGCTTCTTAAATTTAATCATTTACAAATTAAAGAAGCAACAACCCCTTATGAGACTAATGGTACCATGCTTAGTAACTCTGGTAGATCAGTTGCACAACTTGAGTATGCTAGTGCAGTGGGAAGTCTAATGTATGCTACCCACTGTACAAGGCCAGATATTGCATTTTCGGTATGCAAGCTTTCTAGATACACAAGTAATCCAGGTGTTGCTCATTGGAAAGCAATTACTAGAATTTTTGGTTACTTGAAAAGAACCATAAATTTAGGTGTATCTTATTCTGAATTTCCAGCAGTACTGGAGGGATATTCGGATGCTAGTTGGATAACAAGTGCTAATGATAATAAATCTACATCAGGATGGATTTTTATGATTGCTGGAGGAGCAATTTCTTGGGCTTCTGATGGGAGCATATTTGTGTGCTCCATTGTGCTTAATTCTATATTAATTCTCTCACATTCAATCTTTATTCGAGTTAGTTATGTCGTTTTATGTTTTATAGGACTCTTGGAGCATTGAGGATGAAAAGAAGCAAAAAGTGGAGATTAAAAGCTAAACTGGTGAATCTGCCTGTGCAGATCAGCCTACTTCGATTGAGAACTGGGAGCAGCTCAGAATGAACTAGAAGATGTACCATATATGGATAGAAAGCTCCGGATGTCTAGTTTCAGGAACTTCTGACGGTTTGTGATTCGGAGTTGTCTAGAAGACGTTATGACTGATTAAGTGAGCGAAGGTCAATCTGGCGCGAATCTGGAAACCTAATTCATTTAGGATTTGTGATTTTCCTCATGGGCTTCGACTCCTACTGGGCCATGGACGTTTTAAACCCTAACTTGGGGTATTTAAGGATTTCTTAATCAGCCGGGAAAGGGTTGACATCATCATATACGTGGAGAGCCGAAGCATCGCCGTGTTCCTTCTTCTTTTCTTTCTTTCTTTAGTTTTATTATGTTTTCGATTGTTGCTACTATGACTATGGGTAGCTAAACTTCTTAGTAGTTAGGGGCTATTTGAAGCCCTGAACATGATTGTTAAGATGCTTTGATTATTTTATATAAATTTCCTATGGATTGGATGATTATCTTTTCACTGGTTTTTCATTGATGAATCTTTATATGTGTTTCTTTGGAGGCCTACTTAGATGCATGTATTAGGGTTCTATTGCTAGGATTTATATGTGGACCGCCATATCATCATATAATCCCAAGTAGCTAATGAATAGGTAAACCATATTCATGTGATTAGATTTCTCGGTTACATAAGATACATGCCATGTCTTATGGCCGATGTGATGTTCGTTCTCTTTATGCTTAATGATTCTTGAATGTTGAATCTATGAACATGCCATTCTAGGTTACATGTTAAGGACTAAGTTAGGGAGTACATGCCATGCACTTAACATACCAACTATGAGAGAACAATAGGATTTGATCAACATGCCATTGACTTATCTTGAGCATCGTCATCCATGAATTAGGGGATTTGTATGGAACCTTGCATAGTAACATGAATGTTTAGGGTGGATAATTGTTCCCTAGCTATTCCATCATCATTGTTTACAAATCTCTTTAATTTTCGTACATCAACTCTGCCCTGCTCTTGCAGGTTTATTTTCGTAGTCTTAAACTTCTTAGAATTCATTGAAACTTTGTCAGAGTCAGTATTATCGAGTCTAGTTTATTGTGTCCAAATTTCGTAGTAATCAGAGTCTGTTTAGGTTGTCTGCTGTTCGTATTTTCCTTTCTAGGTCAGTTTAGAGTCGTTGTAGTTTAGTGTCTCAATTTGCATTCGAGTCTCATTCTCTTGCGGGAACGATCCCTACTTTCCATACTACATACGATATTCTTATCCACAGTAGGGTAATTAATAGGTTATTTTTGTGCATCTATTTGGTGTGTAGAAATATCCTATATCAATTTTGGCGCCGTGTCGCCGGGGAATGAATAATTTGATTGCAAATTTTTGTTTTTGTTTTTGTTTTTGTTAATAGTTTCTAACGTTTAGTTTCTTTTGTTTTGTAGTTTATAAACACCAGAGCAAACACCATCTGTCAACGCAATGGCCGAAGAACCAAAGCCATTGAAGTCTTCCTTTGTTCCTCAGGGTGTTGCACAACCTTCGTGCATCACATTCACTCCTACCGCTGGTACTTCATTCAGTTTGTCTCCACAGCTTATCAACTCAGTCCCTCATTTTTATGGCAAGCCGAATGAAGACCCGAACAACCATCTGAGAGAGTTCTATGACCTTTGTAGAACTCAATTTCCTCCAGGTTTGACTGCAGAGCAGCTGAAGCTCATCTTGTTTCCCTTCTCCTTGAAGGATCATGCTAAGTGGTGGCTGAATTCATTGCCTTCCGATACTATTGCTACATGGGATCAGCTATCCACAAAGTTCATCACCAAGTTTTTCCCTGCTCAGAGAACAAGGCAATTAAGGAGAGATATTCATACTTTCCGACAGAAGCAAGGGGATCTCTTCTGTGAAGCTTGGGAGAGTTTCAATGGGCTGCTAAGGAAGTGTCTACACCATGGCTATTCTAAGGATGATCAAGCTCAATTTTTCTATGAGGGATTGAATGATGCAAACAAGGCTCTTGTAGATTCAGCATGTGGAGGCGCTTTCATGAATAAGACCAGCGATCAAGCTTTCGAAATATTTGAGACTTTGAGTGAAAATTCTCAACAATTTTCTACAAAAGGGTTTCAAGAAGCAAAGACCAAGGATGCTTATGAAGTTAATTCTTGGGGAGGAGAAGCTGATAGAATCTCTACTATTGAAAAGAAGCTTGATGCATGGATGCAAGCCATGTCTCCACCGGCTCAAGGAATGGTATCAGCTCAGGTATGTTCCATCTGTCCCATTCGTGATCATCTAACCATAGATTGTCCATATTCCTTTCCAAATTCAGGTGAAGAACAAGTCAGCTTTGCTGACCAACAAAGGAGAGCTGGTTTCTCTAATGTGTATTCTAATCCGGCTTTGAGGAATCACCCTAACTTTGGGTGGAACAAACAACAAGGGGCTCCCACCTCTTCTTATGTACCTCACGGATTCAACCAAGGACCACCACTTCAACAATCTTCAGGTAAGCTTGAGGATCTTGTGATTTCAATTGCCAATGATACTAAAACCCTTGTGCAGGACAATAAGACTTTCAAGGAGAAAACTGAGAGCACATTGCAACATCATGGCAAGTCTATTGCTAATCTTGAGGTGCAATTCGGTCGGTTGTGTGAACAACTTACTCAAAGAGAGCCAGGTAAGCTTCCATCTCAAACTGAAGTTAATCCTAAAGGAACTCACCATGAGCAGATTATGGCTGTCACATTGAGGACTGGAAAACAACTTCCGGAGGAGCCGGTGCACATTAGAAGACCTAAGAAAGCTGTAGAGGGAGGTCAAACACCGGGCAGCAAAGAAGAGCAGCGGACAGAATCTCCAGTCGAACGGTCGACCAAAGTGTCGACCGATCGACCCACGGACAGAGAGACGATCGAACGGTCGACCGGGGAAGTAGCAGGAAATTCAGAAGTTCCTCTCGGTTTAGGTGTTGTTTCGGCTCCGTCACCCGCACCTAATCCTCTTCAGGTAAGTAAAAATGGTTCTAATGTTCATGTTCCACCTATCCCTTTTCCTCGCAGGTTCTTGCAATCCAAGAAGGAGCAAAGCGATAAAGATATATTAGATACTTTCCGGGAAGTACAAGTCAACATTCCCCTTCTTGATGCTATCAAGCAAATCCCAAGGTATGCAAAGTTTCTCAAAGAACTTTGTACCAACAAGAGGAAGTTCAAGGAACATGAAACAGTAGCTCTTAGTGAGGAAGTCTCTGCTGTACTTCAAAGGAAGCTACCACCTAAGCTTACGGACCCCGGAAGCTTCACGATTCCATGTACCATTGGTGCACACAGGTTTGAAAAGGCTTTGCTTGATCTAGGTGCTTCTATTAATCTAATGCCCTATTCTGTATATGAAGCACTTGATTTAGGTAAGCTAAAGGAGACTAATGTGAGAATTCAACTAGCGGATCGTTCATTGACATATCCGAGAGGTTTGTTAGAGGATGTGTTGGTGAATGTGAATGGTTTGATTTTACCGGCAGATTTCTTTGTGTTAGACATGGAGGACGCACCTATGCCTACATCTTTGCCATTGATTTTGGGGCGGCCCTTCATGGCCACAGCTCATACAAAGATTGATGTGTTTCAAGGAACATTGACAATGGAAGTACTTGGAGAGACTGTGGGCTTCAACATCTTTGAAGCCATGAGGTACCCTACTTATGATTCTTCTCCAAGTATTGCTTTCATTAAGCCTAATGACATTGTGCAGGGTAACTCTAATGAAACTGTCGATGATGATACATCAACAAAAGTGCCAATCTTTGATGGAAAGGGAGTAGTCACGAGTAAAGAACCGGGCATTATTGCAACTATGGCCACTCTCAACGCCGTGCCACTTGACAAAGGGAAGTATGTTCCTACTTTTGAGTTTCTCTCTTGTTCTAACATTGGTCATACTTCTTCCTTAGATAAGTTCATTCCTAACTTCAAGAAGGATTGTGGAATGGTCACCCTCATATGACCACGGCTACGTCTGGCTGATGACGTTAACTTAAGCGCTTCTTGGGAGGCAACCCAAGTATGGAGGAGTAGTCAGGGACGTTTTCTTTACTCTTCGCTTGTTTTTGTGTGTTGTGTCACTTTCCCTCTTTTTCTTTTGCATTGTTGCGTGTTTCATGTCTCTTGCATTGAGGACAATGCCTGTTTCAAGTGTGGGGGAAGGTCTTAGTGTCATCGGGTCGTTGTGTTCTGAAAATTCATCCCAAATTAAAATTTTTCGCAACTCCCAGTCGACCGGTCGACCCTTTTGTCGAACGGTCGAGCATCATCCAGAGCCGGATGAAAAAAAAAAAAAAAAAAAAAAAAAAAAAACTGAAAAAAAAAAAAAATCCAAAAAAAAGTCATTGTTTGTTTGTTTGTTTTGTATTGTTTTGAGTCTTAGGATACCTTCCAATACAATGATGAGAATTGAATTTGATTTCAATAGCTAAAGATGAGTTTAAGCATTGCTTTAGGTCTAAATTTTATTCTTTGGTTAATCGATTTTTATGATTGTTATGCTTGAACCATTTATGCACTTATAGCCATGTTAATGTGATGAATTGGATTGAGAGAAGCATGTTAGGCCCTGTATGAACTTGTATAACCTTTGTGAGTTTTGAGCCATATTGCTATTCTTTTGGAGAGTTATACACTAATTCTTGCTTTCTTGTCGATTATTCGTTGCATGATCTCATTATTCTTTGCTTGATTGATTACTTGAATTCGACGCATATTGTGAACTAATTGCTAGAACTCACTTTGAGACCTCTTGAAACTTTATGCTGAAATGTGCAATAACTTGGATATGATTAAGGCACCTAGGATCTTCCACCAAAGCCAAATTAAGCCTGTGTCCCTAATCATGAACCCCTTAGCTAACCTCTTGAGCCTTATGTGAACCTTTTTTCTTTGTTAACCACATTACCATACCCTAAGCCTAGTATAGTTTTATCCTTCCCTATTCCTAGGAGTTAGTGAGACAATGATGGTGACTTCTCGTTTTTTTTTCTAAAAGTTTCAAAGGTTTGTGAATTGTTCAAAGAACAAGTGTGGGGGAGTTGTTATTGTACAAAATCAGATTCGAGAGAGCCATATATATAAAAAAAAAAAGTTCTTATGCCGAAAAAGAAGAAAAATAAATGTGTGGCATATAAGAAAAAAATAAAGTTAAGTGCTCTTGATCTTGATTACATATTGTTGTGTGGAAGTTACAAGTTAGAATGACGTATTTGGCCCAACAAGATGCTATTTGGCCATAGGAAGTTATGAAGTATTGGAAAAATGGGTTTCAAAGTCCTTGATATTGTCTCATTAATTTGTAGGGATCTTGTTATATCCTATCCTTCGTTTCTTTAAACCTTAACCCTATGGCCCCATTACAACCTAATTAAGACCTTTTGATCTTGGAAGTTGCACTTTCGGTTTGTGGAGACTTGTGTTGAGGGGTGAGCCTATGGCATGTGTTCTATTCATTCAAGTAGTTGATATTCCTTTCATGAGATCATATTTAAATTTTCAGAAAGAGCTTTTATTCTTGTTATGCATATGTGAGCTATTTGTTGTCTTATACATTATTCCTCTCACATATAACTTGAGTGAATGCATATGAATTAGCCAGAAAATCTGAGTGAAAATAGAGTGATTATCCTTGTGAGGATGGAGTTAATACTTGGCTGAAGCGTGTTGATTGAGATTTGGTTTGTTGTGTTAACTATTGGCTATTTCACACACTACACTTGAGCATGATCGTTATGGGGATTTATTAGCTTTTGAATGAAGTTTCTAGGACCTGATGTGATGAGTAAACTATTCTTAATGCTATTGACTTGTATGGTTCTCTGAGATAAATGTTGGAAGGTGTAGATTGAGTCTTCGTTTATGTTCTGTTAAGTTGTTTTGCTCGAGGACTAGCAAAAGCTAAGTGTGGAGGTATTTGATGGGAGCATATTTGTGTGCTCCATTGTGCTTAATTCTATATTAATTCTCTCACATTCAATCTTTATTCGAGTTAGTTATGTCGTTTTATGTTTTATAGGACTCTTGGAGCATTGAGGATGAAAAGAAGCAAAAAGTGGAGATTAAAAGCTAAACTGGTGAATCTGCCTGTGCAGATCAGCCTACTTCGATTGAGAACTGGGAGCAGCTCAGAATGAACTAGAAGATGTACCATATATGGATAGAAAGCTCCGGATGTCTAGTTTCAGGAACTTCTGACGGTTTGTGATTCGGAGTTGTCTAGAAGACGTTATGACTGATTAAGTGAGCGAAGGTCAATCTGGCGCGAATCTGGAAACCTAATTCATTTAGGATTTGTGATTTTCCTCATGGGCTTCGACTCCTACTGGGCCATGGACGTTTTAAACCCTAACTTGGGGTATTTAAGGATTTCTTAATCAGCCGGGAAAGGGTTGACATCATCATATACGTGGAGAGCCGAAGCATCGCCGTGTTCCTTCTTCTTTTCTTTCTTTCTTTAGTTTTATTATGTTTTCGATTGTTGCTACTATGACTATGGGTAGCTAAACTTCTTAGTAGTTAGGGGCTATTTGAAGCCCTGAACATGATTGTTAAGATGCTTTGATTATTTTATATAAATTTCCTATGGATTGGATGATTATCTTTTCACTGGTTTTTCATTGATGAATCTTTATATGTGTTTCTTTGGAGGCCTACTTAGATGCATGTATTAGGGTTCTATTGCTAGGATTTATATGTGGACCGCCATATCATCATATAATCCCAAGTAGCTAATGAATAGGTAAACCATATTCATGTGATTAGATTTCTCGGTTACATAAGATACATGCCATGTCTTATGGCCGATGTGATGTTCGTTCTCTTTATGCTTAATGATTCTTGAATGTTGAATCTATGAACATGCCATTCTAGGTTACATGTTAAGGACTAAGTTAGGGAGTACATGCCATGCACTTAACATACCAACTATGAGAGAACAATAGGATTTGATCAACATGCCATTGACTTATCTTGAGCATCGTCATCCATGAATTAGGGGATTTGTATGGAACCTTGCATAGTAACATGAATGTTTAGGGTGGATAATTGTTCCCTAGCTATTCCATCATCATTGTTTACAAATCTCTTTAATTTTCGTACATCAACTCTGCCCTGCTCTTGCAGGTTTATTTTCGTAGTCTTAAACTTCTTAGAATTCATTGAAACTTTGTCAGAGTCAGTATTATCGAGTCTAGTTTATTGTGTCCAAATTTCGTAGTAATCAGAGTCTGTTTAGGTTGTCTGCTGTTCGTATTTTCCTTTCTAGGTCAGTTTAGAGTCGTTGTAGTTTAGTGTCTCAATTTGCATTCGAGTCTCATTCTCTTGCGGGAACGATCCCTACTTTCCATACTACATACGATATTCTTATCCACAGTAGGGTAATTAATAGGTTATTTTTGTGCATCTATTTGGTGTGTAGAAATATCCTATATCAGCTTCTAAGAAGCAAGCATGTATAGCACATTCAACTATGGAATCTGAATTTATAGCTTTAGCAGCCGCAGGCAAAGAAGCGGAATGGCTTAGAAATTTGTTATTGGAAATAGCGTTGTGGCCACAACCGATGCCATCCATTACTTTGTACTGCGACAGTGAGGCTACTTTGTCTAGAGCATATAGTAAAGTATACAATGGAAAATCTAGACATATTAGCTTGAGACATGAGTATGTCCAACAATTGATAACAGATGGTGTTATTAATATTACTTATGTTAAGTCAAGTAATAACTTGGCAGATCCGTTTACAAAAGCGCTCTCGAGAGATTTGGTAGTTAAAACATCTAGTGGAATGGGGCTAAAACCCTTATCTTAAATCACCGGTAATGGTAACCCGACTTTGTCTAGAATATCACTAGCTCAAAGTTTAATGGGTAATAACAAGTTACTATATGTGATTGTAGAAGCATTGAAATTAATTATATAGCTCATTCCAGGATGATCAGTGCAAGACTGCTACGTTGGGAAGGATGAGTAATTTCTCTTAATGAGGTTAAGTCATAGCTTATGTCTATAGTAGCAGGGACATGGGAACAAACCTCACCTATATATATGAACATAAGAAGTGGTGCCGCTTCTACCAAGAGTTGGGTTTTCTCTTGTAAATGTTTATGAAATCAGGACGAAGCACAAGGCCATAATAGTGCTTAACTAGTTTCAGAATTTTGCTTTAAGGAAATAATATAATATGATCATGTGTGTGGTAATTCCGGTATTAGCATATGAGAACTTGGTTTAAGTTGAGACCACCAAAGTTTTCGTTAACACTTTGAATTACTTACACTAATTGAAGGTTTAATTCGAAAGACACCTTTCTTGTATGCATGATTATATTGGTATGGCTATAATTTTGTGGAGGATTGAATTGAGAAAATCATGACAATTTCATATTTTATATATTTTGAAATTGGGAAGGATTGTTGGCGATTTCAATTATATATAAAATATATAATATAATTGAAGAGGTGTGATGATTGGTTTTGGAAAGAAACATAACTCTTTAATGGTTGCTATTGAACAATTATGTTCATATCGAAAGGGTGACTTTGACACCTCTTCATCTCTATATAAAGAGCAGTACATGCTACCAATTGTACAACCAAAATCCTACTACAATTGACTTCTCTATTCTTTCTCTCCTCTGTTATAATCATACAATTTCCTTTTAGTATTTTCTAAGGGAATTCTTCGATTTTGCTACATCGCAGATTCCAAACTTTGTTGTATCCTGGAAGTGATTTGCCAAGAACCCTTTAGCAAACTCATTGAGTGGGGGCAAATAACACTTTAAGGAAACGATTCAAGTCGTACCTCAAAGTTGTTTCATATTTCTTATTCTCCTATTTTCTTTCATTATACCCAACAATTCAGCATCTTGCTCATAGACTAGACGAATTCCACATTTTTGGACCACCATGGATGGGTTGTTGGTTTCAAATCTAGCCGCCAACACAGTTGATTCATTTAACTCCCCCTTTGGAAACACACTTCTAGCTACATTGGAAATCATAAGCACATGCGGAGCTCTTCTAATTTTGTGGTAAATCACAGATGGTTTCAGATGCACAACATCAGTTTGCAGTGTGCATTTATAAAAGTAATTACAAGTTTCAGAATCTGATTCATCAACCTTTCTTTCTCTTTTTAGTCGAAAGTCGCATGCCCCTTGAGTATTGACAAAAACAGCACATACGGCAACCCCCTTCCAGTTGTTATCATCTGTTAGATTTGGAGGTATCGAGATTGATATGGGATTGCTCGTAGATATAGTCCTGAACCACTCTGGAATTTCATCATCAGCTGCAAGGAAACTTGAGTTTGACGAGCGATCGGAAAGCTGCAATGTAAAACAGAAAAGCTAGCATTAGTTACATCTAGCTAGCACGAGAGAGAGAGAGAGAGAGAGAGAGAGAGAGAGAGAGAGAGAGAGAGAGATGTACTTCATAGTCTTTTAGAAGGATTGCAAGTGGCAGTGACAAATAATCTTGTTTCCACTCCGTATACTCATATGTTTGCCTAACGAAACGAACGTCGTTTTGGTCCTCTCCTAAAAGCGTCCACAATATGAAACCTTGTGAGTCTCTCCCTGCGGAATCGAGGGAATTGATAGTAGTCACTCCAGACTCAATTGAAATCAGTTCTTTGGATTGATATGGGAAATCAGTCAGTGATGTACAACCTTTTGCATGCACATATCGACAACTTGATGGAAGATTGGGCAACAATTGAAGCTGTTTACAATTGATCAAGTCTAGAGAATCCAGCTTTGAGAGTTGAGAGATACTGTCAGGTAATCGAACAAAACTATTACCACCTAACTTTAAAATTCTCAAGGAGATTAAGCTGCTAAGATCATTGGGAATTGCTCCATCTATCAAATCGCAATCACGTAAGTCTAGCTCTATCAAACAAGTTAAGGACGCAGGCGGCAACAAACTCGTGGGATCAGCATTGCCTTTATGTAAACCTTTACATCCTGAGCAGGATAGACGTTGTAGATTCTTCATAACTACAAGGAACGATACATCTGTTATGGCAGTTCCACCTATATAAAGCTCCTCTAGACATTCCATACAATGCTGATTCTCCGGTATCTCCTCAAGCTTTGAGCAACCCGTTAGATTGAGAATTTTCAGTGATGTCAAGCAGTGAATGGTACTGGGAAGATGCAAAAGGTTTTTGCAATCTGTTAAATTCAACGTTGTAAGACCAGTCAAACATTCAACTGATGGAGGCAATTCCTCAATGCTAGTCCCACCCAAATATAGCTCCAACAAGCTTTTCATATTTCCTTCAATTTCAGGGAACTTCTTCAGTCTTGAAAAGAGTGAAAGATTCAAAGTTTTAAGTGATTCCAAACTAGTGAAAGGTGGAATGCACTCAACAGACTTGCAATTTCTCATATTCAAAGACAAAAGTTTCTTGAGGAATCCAAGAGACGGGTGAACGTCAAGCAAGCTTGTACAATCTTGAAGCACCAATATCTCAAGTTCGGGAACTTCAGTGAAGTCTGGAGTCGATGTCAAGTATTGTGAACCTCTCAGATCGATTACCCGTAGCATGCCCCAGCCCTGGTACAATTTGAAGATGATCATCATGTGATTAGAGAAATACAGTTACATTAGTGAAAATTTGACGTGAAAGTAATATCCAACTTTAGCATGAGAATTACATATTTATTTTTGTTCTTGTATGGGTGTTTCACTGAGCATGACTAGAATCCAAAATATTAGTTTCATGATATACATTCGAAAATATGAACATGAATAAGATTTACTATGATATTACCTTTTCCCCTCTCCACAGTTGTTTGATGCGGCTTGAATTCATGACAAGTTCAACAAGGTTATCTGGCTGAAAGTCTGACGGAAAATAATCAAAAGGACATTCATTCCATTCGAGATACTGTAACTCATTAGAAAGATATTTGATGTTTCCAGAAAACTTCACATTCTCAATTTTGAGCACTCTTAATCTGTCCATATTTGAGAATGAGTCATTAATTGAGTAAATGACATTGTCTTTTGTTGGACCTTGGAGCAATATGCTTTGAATTGCACTCGTTGCCTAGTAATAAAGAGAAAAGAAATAGTTATTGCACAAGATAGACCATAATAAAAACATAATAGATTAGTTTCAGCACTCTTTACTCTACTTTGTCATTACCTTACTCCGTTCAAGTACATGGATGATGTCTTCGGGATCCCACAACCTGCTACGTTTTTCAGGCTTGCAAGGATATTGTTGACGAACAATTTCCAGACCCATTGTTTGTATCAAATCATGCATCCACAATTTTCTTCCAAATAGAGTTACCATAGATTTCTCTATGAGAACCTCTATTTCAATGTTCGGGCCATCACAGCCTTTTAGTATTCTTGTTACACGATCTCTATCATGTCCTCTAAAGAAACAAGCGATGTCCAAAAAGATTTCCTTTTCAGTATCTCGTAATCCTTCAAAACTAAGTTTCAAAACGTTACTAATTTTTTTTTCAGGATCATGTTTTAGTCTATCCAATGCACTTGACCATAATTCTACAGTTCTACCCTTAACAGAAGAACCCAAAACTTTAATAGCTAATGGATGGCCATCAGCATATTTCAAAAATTCCTTGGATAGCTTGAGAAATTCTTCTCCAACCAGCTGGTCTTTCTTGAAGGCTTTCATACAAAAGAGCTGAAGAGCTTCTGCATCAGATAATTGAATCACCTTGTATGCTTCATCTCCTTCAACTGCATTGAGCAAATGCTCGTCTCTTGAAGTTATGATGATTCTACTCCCTGGACCAAACCATTCACGATCACACAATGCTTCCAATTGCTCATCTTGATCCACATCATCAAGAACGATAAGAACCCTTTTAGTACATAGTCTACCCTTGATTATGTTCTTTCCCATTTCAGTGTCCTGTACATTTACATTACTTTTCAGCAAGTTCGAAAGGAGTTGCTCTTGTAAATGAACTGGACCAGAGGCGGCTCAAAAGTTTTGGAGGCCCTGTGCGAGATTAAAAACATGGGCCTCTTAATGTGGTTTTATATGATGATGTTGAAAAAATTTCATATATATATATAGACAAATATTATACAAAATTCATCTTAAATTTAGTTTAAATTCATCTTCAATTTAGTTTAAATTTATCTTAAATATTTAAAAAAGAAAAAGAAAAAAAGAGTACTATAGCTTGTTCTTGACTTCTTGCTCAAACAAATTTCATTAAAAGAAGCAAAGTTATATAACTAAATTATTAGGGCCCAAAAAAAAAAGAATAAATGTAACATCTACCCAAAAAAAAATAGAAGAAAAAAAAAAGGAAGCTTATTAGGGCCCAAAAAAAAGAAGAAAGAATAAAAGAACAAAAAAACAGGAAGAAGGAAAAGAAAAAAAAAGGAACAAAGGAAAACCAAAGTTGAGGTTCGAACTCCCCAACTTTTGGTGGGATAATAGCCCCCTTGGCCAACTGAACTGCACATGAATATTGGTAACAAGGCCCCTTTTTTTATATATAGGGCCCTTAAATTTTGGGGCCCTGTTTGGTCGCACACCTTGCACCTGTTAAGAGCCGGCTCTGAACTGGACCTTGCTTTTCAATAACCTCTCTAACATTCTCAAGAAAGCAGTTACCCTCAAACTGAGCTTTTACCCTTTGAGAAACCACGTGTGCAATAGTGGTCTTCCCGATACCACCCATCCCACAAATCCCTATGATACGAACATCATCGGAACCCCCAATGTCTAAGAAGGAAAGCACCTTTTTCAGATGAGAATCCATCCCAACTAAACCCTCACATATTGAGATTCTTTTATTTAACTCGGTGAAAATCTTTTCTACAATTTCTCCAATAACTTTAGATTCATACCTAGAAAAGCAATAAATAATCATCTTATACGTCTCATGTGTATAAGGCGTAAGCATCTTAATAAACAATCTATTTTAATTTTTTAACTATTTTAAAAAGCACGTTTAGTTTTTCAAGTGATTTTTTATTTTAGTACATGCACCAACCTCCTAATTGATTTTTTATTTTAGCTTGTAGCTATATGACTCCTAAATAAAAAGAGCGAGAGAATGTTTTTTATTATTTTTGTTAATTTAAAACATTTTTTAGTTGTTTTGTTTAATTTTTAAATACAATTAAGTTATTCGGTATTTTTAAATACAATTTTCTTTTTAGATACTTTAGCTAAAATTTGGTTAAAAAATAGCTAGCCTTGCTTAAAATGTTGAGCATCTCTAGCAAATATAAAACTTAATATCAGTCTTGGTTTACCTTTTAACTAAATTTTAGCTAAAAAAACTATTTTGGCTAGCCATTTTGAAAATACATCTACATCAATCCTCTCTATTTTAGCTAATTTTGAATTAAAATTATTTTTTGAATAAAGCAAAAATAAATTAAGTACTAAAAATAAATATTTTAAATTAACAAAAATAATATAGAACTTTATCTCGCTCTCTATATTTAATAGTCATATAATTAAAAACTAAAATAGAGAATCACCTAGGAGGCCGGTGTAGTTGCTAAAATAGCCAAAAAAGTTAAACATGCTCTCTAAAATAGCTAAAAATATAAGATATTGTTATTAAATATTAACATACCCCAAATTGTTATTAACACATTTTTTTGTATTTTTAATTTATTTTTATTATATAAATAATTTATAAAGCCCTTACAATGTTTTGAAAAATTATCTTTAAATATGTAAAATTGTGTTAATAACAACTTAGGGTGTGTTAATAACAATTTCCTAAATATAAAGTAAAGAGTCTACTACTAAAGATCCTAAAGATAATGAAGGTTTAAAAAAAAACAACTATATAAAGATAATGGAAAATTATATAATGCCTATCTTTTTCTTTTGTTAGAATTAATTAATCAAAAGTATAGACGTATAGTGAACCTGACAATTATTCAAAATTGTACCAATGAAGACTATATATATAAGAATATTAAGCTTACCCATCTTTCACGTGCCATCCAGAGAGATTGGCTAATTGAGAAAGAGCATCTTTCCACCTTTGCACCTTGTCTGGATTGCCTTCAAACCTCTCTTGATGCTTCTCAAATGCTTTGCCGAAATGATCGCCTATTTGATGTCGTACCTCAGATGGATCAACATCATAGAACACTGGGAGGACTTTCTGTCCCATGGCTTTCATGCATTCAACAATCTTTGCAATCTCATCCAAACACCATGAAGAATTGGCATAATTTTGTGAAAAAACGACGACTGCATATCTTGATTCTTCAATTGCTTTCAAGAGATTTGGCGCAATTGATTCCCCCCTCTCAAGTTCCTCATCATCCCTAAATGTGAATATCCCTTTCTGTTTCAAAGCACTGTAAAGATGGTCTGTGAAATTTTTGCGAGTATCTTCGCCTCTGAAACTGAGGAACACATCGTAAGTCAATTTATGGAATGGAGGAGAAAAAGAAGAAGAAGAAGAAGGAATATCTGTTTTGGTGGTCATTGAATAAGGACTGTGGAGTGTTGCTGATCTCTGTTTATGGCGAAGAGTACGTAAGAATGGGAATAACACTTGCATTTCTTTTATAAGGCTTGGGGTAACCTCATGGCAATTAATATCCTGCATTATTTCTCAAGTTGGTCGTGTTGTAGGGATGAGATCGTCCAAATTAAAGCGAGGAGCTAGATGTAGACTTGTAAAGCAGGGCGACATATTATTAGTAATTAGTAATGATTAAGGAAATTGAATTTGAAAACTGCCTTGTGCTTTCCAAAGTCTCCTCGGTCTGAAACTCTCAACTTTTATCAGTTTATGTGACAAGCAGGACCAGGGCATGTTGCTCTAATGGACCAGTAATATACTAATATATGGAGTGAACTGTGGAAATTAACAAACCTTAGCCGCTAATGTGGAATTTCCATAAAGCCGGAAATTGCGGGGAAACTTTTAATATACAATTATTAGTCTAGCTCCACAATAGTTTATACATTCCATTCATTCACAATGTTTATTTTCTTATTAATATTAACAATAAAAGAATAAAAAGTAACTTTAAGTAAGTACCAATATTCTCTAAAACTCAGATATGAGACAATGGGAAGCAGAAAACAAAATGAGATATAAAGCCTTAGATCTAAAACAAAGCTCAAAGAAAACTCACCACAAGGGTGAGGAAGTTTGCGGACTCTCAAAACAGCAGAGAGAGAGAACCAAGTTAGTGGGAAGTTCAAATATTCTCTGTCAAGGATATTTGCACTCTTTTTGAATTATTATTTTTTCTTTTGGACCAACATCAAATATAATGGTTTTGGGCAAATATCACGTGTATCATTCAAATTGATGTTATCACTCATGCTTGAACATTTTTGTGCCAACTGCCAATTTGTTTTTCCCAAATTTGTTCAATTATTTTGCTTTTGGACTAAAAAAATTTCAATGGCGGTAACTAAGCATATTAAGGGAGAAAACCAAACCATAAAGGCATGTCATATATTATCAAAGCTTGCAATAGAATACAGGTAAAAACATAGGTTTTCCAAAACGGAGAAGTTATAGAAATGTATTTCACGATTTGTATATCTAAACTCTAACTTCTTCAGGGATAAGCATTGACCGAGAAGGAAATATCGAGATCTTGCTTTTACTACAACTCCAAAGACTTACCGAAAATTAATTACCGAACCGACCGAATCCCGACCGACCCAACCCGAAAAAAATCCGAAAAATCGGCTCTTGAAATACCGGTACAGGAATATTGTCCCGAAAGTTAATGTTTGGGTCCGTATCGGTATGCCCAAATAGATAATTCGGAACATCCCGTACCGACCGAGTATAGGTTTAATATTTATTTTTTATTTAAATTTTTATATGTGTGGCATTTTCTTGACCATTAGATATGAAATGAATGAATCTGGACCATCCATATCTCCTGAAACTAGCAGACTCTAAAGCCTTTCTCTTTGGAGTCTGCACGCCACTTCGCTTTTTTTATATTTTAATATCTCTCATTCTCTCTCTTTTCTCTCTGCATTCCAGCCGCTCCCCTGAAAACAAGCGGAGAAAGATGAGGAGAAAGATGAAGAAAAAGAAAAGGAAACAGTAGTTGCAGGTTGCAATGAGTGATGAGAAGAAGACGAGAAGAAAAAAAAAAAAAAGGAAAGAGAGTTCAGTCCATCACTCATTGTCTCATTCACACTCTCTCTCTCTCTCGCTCTTTTAATAATTTCAGTCCATCACTCAACGTCTCATTCACACTCTCTTCCCTTTTTTTTTTCTTTTTCTTCTCGTCTTCTTCCCATCACTCATTGCAACCTGCAACTCCTCGTTTGCTTTCTTTTTCTTCATCTTTCTCCTCCTCCTCCTCTCCTTCTTCGCTTGTTTCTTCTTCTCTTTCTTCTGCAAGCTACAATTTCCGGTAGGGCCATTACCGACCTGAACCGACCGATGAAGTTCGGGATAACGGAATTTCGGTAAAATCGGTAATCGAAACGGTATCGGGAAGAGAAAAATGACATACCGGAAATTTCGGTTCGGTACCGGTAAAGGCAAAAAAAGTCGGTTCCCGTACCGAAGCCACCCCTAGCCGTTAATTTGGAATTTTCATTTTTTTTAATCAACTCTAATGTGACATTTTATCCACTTGCCATCCTTATTGAGAAACCTTAAAGCCGGAAATTGTCAAGAAACTCATACTTTTAATTTACAATTATTAGTTTAGCTCCACAATAATTTATACATTCCGTTAATTCACGATGCTTATTTTTTTATTAATATTAACAATAAAAGAGTAACTTTAGGTATCAATATTCTCTAAAACTCATATATGAGACAATGGAAAGCAGAAAATAAAATGAGACATAAAGCTAGGGCTGGGCACAAAATCTCGAAAATTCCGTCCCGACCCGATCCCGTACTGTCCCGTGCGGGATTGAAAACCAAATTTGACTGTTTAGTCCCGTCCTGTCCTGTCGCGATAAAACGGGGCGGGTTCGGGTTCGGGTTCGGGTTCGGGTAGAAACTATGCATTCGGGTTCGGGTCTCGGCCACACAAAACCCGGCCCCGACCCGACCCGTTGTCATCCCTAGTCACAAATGTGCATTAAGGAGGAGTGTTAAAAGTAATGCACATTTGGGAGAATTCTACTGTTAGAATTCGTGCTATGTTAGCACTCATAGATTTTAGTGCTCTGATACCACTGTTATCGAGGAAGGCACCAGTGTTATCGGCGCACTAAAATCTAAATCTGCTTTCTTATCTATGTTATCGAGGAAGCCACCAGTGTGGTCGGCACCACTAGCTGGTTTTCCAATAACCGTAATCGAGCACATCATGATTACTTTTATTGGCTACTTGCTGCATTCAGTGCTGTGCAATTAGCTGTCTACATGTATTTTGCAATATCCTATACGTATAATAGGGATAGTACGATGTAGCGTTATTAATACAAATACATTGTCATCACTTTCATTGTAGTAAATATGAAAATCAATTGTATACAATTATTCCATGAAGTCGAGTGATATATGGTAGATGGCATGCTCACTTAATAAAACAAGCCTGCAGAAGTAAAAACTCCTCATTTCTTCGAAATAATACAACAGCATTCTGCTCACCAAATCATTCAAAAGCCGTTGTTGTTTGTCGTCCTTCACGGTGTAGTGATGGTTTGGATGGGTGTTGTTGCTGTGTTGGAGGTGTTGCTGATATTGGATGGTCAACCATGGCCAGTTGCTTTATTTGGGCAAGGTATGACTTGTGATTTTGAGTTCTAAAACGAAAGGAGCCTTTTTCTGGACTCAAGACTGGCCACGGATGAGTATCCAACTGAAAATTTTCACCTTTGAGTGCAGAGAGACTCCACAGTTTGTTGAGAAGTTTGCGTTTGGAATAGGGAACAATGTGTTGTAGCTCACAGGATCTGGAATGCGAGAGAAAACCGGAGCTCTTAGGTTTTTCCAAAAACTTTGGGTTTTCTTGTGTCTATTCGGGGGTTCTCGTTCGACGGCGCTCCAGAGTCGGTGTTGGCCTCTGGCCTTGCCGATGCGTGGTGGCTGTTGCCAGACGAGAGGGTGGCTTTCTTGTTTGGGGGGAGGAGAAGCGGTTGTCTCCTCCGGTGACGGCGGTAATCCATTGGGATATTCGGATCTACTCATCTGGGATGTGCTGCTGGTTTGTGTTGTCTTTATTTGGCGATAAATGGTTGTGATCACGGGTGGTCAATGGAGTTTTGATGGTGGGGGTTTGGGTTGTTGGCGGCAGAGCTTTGGGGTGGTTTTGTGGCCCTGGCGAGGGAGATCGGAGCGATGGAGGCTTTGGGCTTGGCTGGGATGGTGGTGTTTTTTTCAACTGTGTTTTGTCATGGGGGATTTCTTATAGACCAGAATTGCTGGGAGAGAGAGGAATGAGGCAGGTTTCAATCCGATGGCGGTGGTTTTGGGTGATCCAGCGGCAGCTTTTTGGCAAAGGTTTATGGGCTGCAATGGCTTTTTCTTGTTTTTCATTAGGTTTTTGTTTTTTGGTCTAGTTTTTTTTGTTAGGTTTAATAAGTCCCTACTCAATTGAGCTAGGGTTTAAGGGTATTGGTTATGGTGATGTGCTGTCTTTGTGGTGTTATCCCCGGGAATTCTATGGTTTAATTTCGGTGCTTTCTTGTTATCATCGTGATGGTGAACTGCCCTTGCATGTGGTCTGGCTGTTTTGGATCATGGTACCTTCGAGGGTGAAGTGGTTCGTCTTGGTGTTGGTGGTGAGTTTGTATCGTGATATTCGGGATTTATTGCTTCTCGTTGTAGCCCGCAAATTTGGGCGTAATAGTTGGTTAGGGGTTGAGTCTTTTCGGCTCATTCAAATCATCGATGATGAGAGTCCCGTGACTGGTTCTAGTAGTAGGAATGTGTGTCGTGGCTTTGTTTCCACAGCTGGTCGTTCCAACATTGTATTTCCTTTAAGTGATTAATGAAGTCTCTTTGTTTCCCCAAAAAAAAAATGTGTTGTAGCTCAGTAGTTTGTGTTCTCATGGAGAAATTGCAATTACCAGAAGGGAATGGAATGAATATATGTATTGAACAATCTCAGGGTCTAAGAGGTACTGGTTCCAAAAATTATATCTATACCATTACTTATTATTCATCTCATGCTTTCAGGCTAACCAATGATGAAATCTTCTTTGTAGCATCGGAAATGTTTATTTTCTAGTTGTTCTTATCTAATAAACTGAACCTACCAATCTTTTGGTTCAGTTAGAATTTTTCAAATCAGCTTAACTATATGGCTGCTTCGTTAAACAATTAATCTAATAATCTAGCAGGTTAATGATAAGACCACGAACCTTTTTCGTTTGTGATTCTAATTTTTTTTATCAAATTCTAATGATTTCGCATGTCATCATATCAAATTGAAGGTGAGACGTACGTGACCTTTGCCACGTTAGTCAGACGCTACCTCATTTGAGATTTATATTTGGTAAAAGTGTCAAACTGTTTGAAATCTCTAGTACTACGTATGTACTATTTGGAGGGAAAGTATTAATGCCCACTATTTTGTAGGGCATTCTTATCTAGTGTGGGAGATTCCCTTCCATTTGATTTCATCTGTACTGCCTGTCTATTTATTATCTCTTCAGATTATATACGTTTGCAAGATGATGTTTAACTCCAGAGTCGAATTGAGTTACCAACTCTTTGCACAAAAAATCGAAACTTACTGAATATATAAGGGAAACTAAAGACGAAGGCAACACATCTGGGTTACGAAATATCTGCGCAATCCACCAATGGCCACTTGTCACTACGAATTTCTACTGCTAAATGATGTCGTGGAGGACGTCGTTGACTACAAAGGCCATCCGGCTCGCAGATCCAGCTCAGGCGGTTGGCGGTCCGCATCATTCATAATAGGTATGGTCCAGATCCAGCTCAGGCACTAAATCACTTTTTTTTTTTCACTTGCATTATTAAGCACTTACTAAAGAATGTTGGTGAATTTTATTTCGAAGGAGTGGAGGTTGCGGAGAGGTTTGCCTACTACGGAATCAGCTCCAACCTTATATCATTTCTGACTGGACCTTTGGGGCAGTCCACGGCCACGGCCACGGCGGCTGAGAATGTGAATGTATGGTCCGGAACGGCGATTTTGCTTCCTCTGTTGGGAGCGTTTGTGGCAGACTCCTTCCTCGGACGCTACCGCACCATTATTGCTGCTTCTTTCCTCTACGTTTTGGTCTCCCTCCCACCCTCCCTCCCTCCCCTATTATAATTAATGTTGTTTTCCACTCTATTATTTATTTTGGCTGGAAAGTAATGGTTAATGAATGATTGTACCTTGTAACTCATTTAGTCATTTCATTGAGACAAATGTGACGTTTTGTTATTTGACTTTTTTGAAGTGCATTATTTTTTTTTACCCGACCCGGTTCTTGATGATCTGAACCAAAAAATTACTTTTTTGGGAAATTCTATTATGTTTTTTTTTCCTTTCCGTATTTTTTGCGGAGCAAGTATGTTGAATGAAAAAAATATAAAAAACCTTCCTATAGATAAATAAGATCTTCACTGGAGTAAAATTAGTTATGGTTAATTTGATTCCTAAAAGTTATAAATATATGCATGTATGTGGAATTTTCGTTTTATGCATAGGCTGTAGACTCTTTCTTTATTCTTTTGCTTTCTGACTTGAAAAATGTTGGAATCTTTGCACTGCAGTGCTCCTTTTTTTTTTAATATTAATGTTTTTTTTTGATAGATAATATTAATGTTTTTTTTTTGATAGATAATATTAATGTTTTCATATTAGATTGCTTAAAGAAATTTTGTAGCCTTTAATTTGATGAAGAATGTCTATTATAGTTTTTAACCGCAATTCATGTATACAAAAATACTAAACCTTTTGATTGAGGTGAGTAACAACTAACAAATGGTTATGAAATATGAATGGTACTATACTACTATGGTAGTTTCAGTATTGTTTTCAACATGTTGCCTTATGAATGTTAATGTTCTTAAACTGATTTGGAATGGGGGCTTGGCTTGTTAACCCTATCTGCCTTACTTCCTTCTTCTCATCTTCAAGTATTATTATTCTTCTTGGCTCTATATTTAGTTGCAGTTGGGCTAGGTGGACTCAAGCCTTGTGTTCAGGCTTTCGGGGCAGATCAGTTTGATGGCGAAGATCCAGAGGAGTGCAAAGCGAAAAGCTCATTCTTCAATTGGTGGCATTTTGGTATATGTGCAGGCTCCTTGTTTGCATATTCGATATTGGCCTACATACAGGACAATTTGAGCTGGAGTGTGGGTTCCTTGTATTGTGATGATCCTTGCACCAGTTATTTTCCTTTTTGGAACTAGAACATACCGGTATAGCATCAAAAGGGAGGAGGAAAGCCCATTTGGGAGAATCGGCAAGGTGTTTGTTGCTGCTGCAGTAAGGAACTGGAGAAGTACTGCTCCTTCAGCAATAGCTTCTGAAGAGGAATCTCATCAAACCTTGCCTCATCCGAGTTCTGAACAGTTCAAGTAAGAATCTTATCTGCATATCTTTAGATTAAAGACAATGGATCGGAGAATAAACTTGGAACAAGATTCAATAGTGAAGCTTGATACATATGAAGCTCATTTTATAATATTGCACCACTCTTTACTTCAAAAACATTTGAAAGAATAAGGTTTTTATGAACTGTTATGATCTCCTGCTTGCATGGTTCCTTTGCCTATCGATCGGTTTTATATAGCATCTGACAAAGTTTTAGGGGAGGTTGCCCAATTAGTTATGTATATGTAGGTATGTTGCCCAATTAGTGGAACTAAGGTCGAGTTCGTCATTGCAATCAAAGATACGGCAGACCGATATAGCTACACCCTCTGGAGGTTTAGGGGAGGTTGACTCCAAGGTAGTCATCGACCACTTTCCAGCTCCCAAGTCCCAACCACCATCAATAAAATTCTCATATATCATGCTATAAATAAAAACTACTCATACATACACATTTTAAAAATAAAACCACTAAGGCAAGTCCAGAGTCCCCTGCTACCTGCTATCTACTATACTGCAGCTTTGGCTCCATTTGCTTTCCTAGGCCAACACCACCACCGCATCACCTTTTTTGGGAAAGTAGAGTCCTAGTCTGACCATTAATTCAATTGTCAACATCTTTTGAAAATTATTTTGACAATCACTACAAAGTCTATTATGCAGTGACGATTAAGCTAATTAACGTTTTTATACTTCTATACATTTCATTACTTATCAACTTCAATAATGTCTCTTATCAAACAAAAAAAAAACTTCAATAATATCTCCTTACAGGCTTACACTTTCAAGGCCTCACAAACTATTAATATTTACAAATAATATTTTCCATTAATTTCGTCATTGAGGGTGAAGTTTCTCCCAAATACCATGGGCACTCGATTTAAATTTTTAATTAATTTTTTACACCATTCAAGTTCACAATTTGAAACCTTTCCCGAATCGAACATAGACAATTAGACATTAATTTCAACCAAAACTTTGACGTACAACGAAATTGACTCAATCATTCACGTTATGATTTGAGGCAAAACATATAAATACAAAAGCTTCACGATCCAAAGGGAAATTGATTCCAATAAAAAATGAGATGTCATGAAAAACGAGATCTGCAAGTAGAGATTTAAGTATTTAGAGGAGAAATGGGGAGAGCGGCTGGAACCAACCACCGCCAATGGCCACATCTCCGGAGACCCAAACCCCACTGCTCGACGACGTCGTGGAGAACGCCGTTGACTACAAAGACCGTCCGGTCCGCAGATCCAGCTCAGGCGGTTGGCGGTCAGCATCGTTCATCATAGGTGTGTCCGCAGTGTATCACTTTTAAATTTAAGCTTGAGTCGATTACTAAAGAAACAAACCAGTCATAGTGAATTTGAGTTTCAGGGGTGGAGGTTGCGGAAAGGTTCGCATACTATGGAATCAGCTCCAACCTTATATCGTTTCTGACTGGGCCTTTGGGGGAGTCGACGGCCACGGCGGCGGAGAATGTGAATGTATGGTCGGGAACGGCGATGTTGCTTCCTCTGTTGGGAGCGTTTGTGGCTGACTCCTTCCTTGGACGCTACCGCACCATTATTGCTGCTTCTCTGCTCTACATTTTGGTCTGTCCCTCTCCAATAGTTTTTGTTTTTGTTTCTTTGTCGATCTATAATTTATTTCTGAAAATTTTTGGTGACTTAGACCGGCACCCATGAATGCTTTAAGCTTTGTTTGAATGTTATCATTCTTGACCTGAATTGGAACAGGGACTTGGCTTGTTGACTCTGGCGGCCTTGCTTCCTTCATCTCAGCTTCAAGTATTATTGTTCTTCTTCTCTCTATATTTAGTAGCAGTTGGGCAAGGTGGACACAAGCCTTGTGTTCAGGCTTTTGGAGCAGATCAGTTTGATGGGCAAGATCCAGAGGAGTGCAAAGCCAAAAGCTCCTTCTTCAATTGGTGGTATTTCAGTATGAATGTAGGCATCTTGTTTACAATTTCAGTATTAGCCTACATACAGGACAACCTCAGTTGGGTACTGGGTTTTGGAATTCCTTGTATTGCGATGGTCTTTGCACTGTTTGTTTTCCTTCTTGGAACTAGAACTTACCGGTATAGCATCAAAGGAGACGGGGAAGGCCCATTTGTGAGAATTGGCAAGGTGTTTATTGCTGCATTAAGGAACTGGCAAACTACTCCTTCAGCTATAGCTTCTGAAGAGGAATCTCGTGGGACCTTGCCTCATCAAAGTTCTGAAGAATTCAAGTAAGGGAGATATAACTGTGTGCATATGTATTGATTAAAATAGGAACAATGTTCAATAGGGGAAGTTTTGATAGTACAAATCCCAGTTTATCTTGCATGACTCTCTGAAGACCCCCCCCTTAAATTCTCGTGTATCGCTCCTTATTCTATCAATTTTACATGGTGTACGATGAAGTCTTTTATATTGCTTCTTATCATCTGTCGTGTAAAATGATGCATATGCAGCTTCCTTGTTTGTAATAAGGTCATTTTAGAATTTCGTAAAATGATAATTTCCTTGGGGATCGAATTATCATAGCTTGCTGCATTTATTATGGTTTTAGTTGGTTCAGCATTGCACTTTTGCATTTCATTGCATGAAGCCATGAATCTTATATACCTTGCATGGTGTCTCTTGAAGTAACTTGTATACTCGCGCAACCTCACTCTGTTCCCAACTAAAGCAATCTTATATAGCTTTACTAAGTTATTGCTCTGCTTTAATATATTCCCTTAATACTACAAATCGTTGTCTTTCGTGTTGTTGCTTTAATATGCTCCAACTCCAAAGATTTGATTAGTCAGATGTTCAAATGCTTGATCAAAGCTCTTCTTGATATGACGTTTCCCTTTTAATGGCAGGTTCCTCAACAAAGCCTTACTTGCACCGGATGATTTGAAGGAAAATGGGAAGGCATGTACCATCGCTGAGGTTGAGGAAGCAAAGGCTGTTCTTAGGCTGTTTCCAATATGGGCTACATGCTTGGCATATGCTATTGTGTTTGCACAGTGCTCAACTTTCTTCACCAAGCAAGGTGCCACTATGGACAGAACAGTTGTTCCAGGTTTCGACATACCAGCTGCTTCACTTCAGTCGTTTATCAGCCTTGCCATTATCATATTCATTCCCATCTATGATCGCATTCTTGTTCCAATAGCAAGAGCTTTCACCAGAGAACCCTCTGGCATTACAATGCTTCAAAGAATCGGAACTGGAATGTTTTTATCTATTATTTCCATGGCAGTTGCAGCTTTAGTGGAGATAAAAAGGCTCCAAACTGCCAAAGATTATGATCTGGTTGATATGCCAAGTGCCACAGTTCCAATGAGTGTTTGGTGGTTAGTTCCTCAATACTTGTTGTTCGGACTGGCCGACGTTTTCACCATGGTTGGTCTGCAAGAATTCTTCTATGATCAGGTGCCAAATGAATTAAGAAGTGTAGGACTTGCCCTCTACCTCAGTATTTATGGTGTTGGAAGCTTCCTGAGCAGCTTTCTTATCTATGTTATCGAGGAAGCCACCAGTGCGGCCGGTGACACGAGCTGGTTTTCCAATAACCTTAACCGTGCACATCTTGATTACTTTTATTGGCTACTTGCTGCACTCAGTGCTGTGCAATTAGCTGTCTACATGTATTTTGCAAAATCCTATACTTATAATAGGGGTGGTACGATGTAGCGTTATTAATACAAATACATCGTCATCACTTTCATTGCTGTAAATCTGAAAATCAATTGTATACAATTATTCCACGAAGTCGTGTGATAAATGGTAGATGGAATGCTCACTTAATAAAGCAAGCCTGCAAAACATGTAAAAACTCCTCATTCCCTCGAAATAAATCAAAGGCATTCTGCTCACCAAATCATTCAAATGCTGTTGTTGTTTGTTGTCCTTCACGATGTAGTGATGGTTTGGATGGGTGGTGTTGGTGTGTTGGCTGTGCTGCTGACATTGGATGGCCAGTTGCTTCAGTTGGGCTATGTGTGACTTGTGATTTTGAGGTGGAAAACGAATGGAGCCTTTTTCTGGTCTCAAGATTGGCCGCGGATGAGCATCCAACTGAAAACTTTCACCTTTTAGCATACAACTCCAATTGAATTTTTTCCCCCCTTGAAGGACACTAACAATAGACATCCATTGCAAGTAATTAATATCATTAAATTACAGAGGATATATATATAAAGAAAGGCCTCGACGATAAACCCAACTTCCAATCTGGAGACTGACTGACCGGCGGTTAGTGGGAGTGGAAATACCCCATCAATGTGTTATTACACTCTAAAAAAATTTCAGAAGTTTAAAATAAGTTAGTTAGTCTTTCAGGCATCAAAGAATAAGTTTTGAATGAAATTGAATTGTTGAATCCAGTTAACATTTGATGAGTAAGAAAGGATCGGAAGATAGCCAATATTTCTCATATTACTAAATAAAATGAAGAGTTGATGGGAACTAAAAAGTGAATTTATTTTTGATACAAAACAAAACAAATCAATTGCTCCCCATGTATATGGGTGCAAATAATAAGAAATTCATAACACCAACTTATTATTAAGCACACCAAATAATATGCATCCCCCCGTTTGATAACACAAGATAATTATTTGCTTATTCAGGAATCTTAAAGAAAAGGAACCAATTGCTACTCATCATCCTCCATTAGCAGCAGGAAACATCACTCTTGCCTCCGGTGAATGCAAATATCGGTACTTCTGCGAAGCCAAATGACAAGCATAGATATCAGAAAGAAAGTAACAAAATTAATTGAATGAGGTAGCTAGAGACAAATTAAACGCCACGTACTCACTCCGGTCAAGGTAGATCGCAGGAGGTCAGTGTCTGTACAAGACATTCAATATCCTCCTTATATATTAGACGAAGGGCACAACTATGCACTGCTAAGCATGGGCTCGACGACGATAAAGTTGCCCTGGCCACATTGCATTGCCTCCAGTACTTATTAATACATTTACCTCCGCGCGGTATATATAAGAACCAAGTTTTATTACATGCCAAACCCCATGGCTCGATTTTCGGTAAAAGTGCCTCAAATCTGTTATCATGCAAGCCGGCCCAATCAACATCAGAGTCCAGACGACAGGTAAGCACATTATATTCTGGATCAGGAGTGGTACTGCCAGCACTCATGTTTGGATCTTCGTGGGAAAACCTAATAAAAGCACATACGGCAATCCCCAACCAATTAGCATCGTCGAACAAATTCGGAGGCAGTTGGATTTCTGCAGAGTTGCCTTGTTTGAAATACATGAACCATTTCCACTTGGAAATTTCAGCTCCCCAGAATGCACATGCAACAACACGAGGGGTAGACCAGTCCTGCATGTAAATACAACTTCAAATGTTAAAGAAAAAGGAAAAAAAAAAAACCAAAGTTTTAAGTATATAGTATAGTGCGAGAGAGAGAGAGAGAGAGAGAGAGACCCAATTTCTATATTTTTGAGAGAGCAATTCAAACTTTTTTTCCCGTCTGGTTCTAGGATCTCGTTCTTTTGGATTAGACATGCACTCTAAATGACCACCTTGCAATCGTATCAACTGTATCCAATTTTCAACTACCAATTTATCGTAAAATTCAAGAGAATCTTCCTTTTGCATGCACCGGATAATTGTCTCAACAAACCCTTGTATATCTTCCTGGTATACAACACGGACCCCACCTATTTGAAACTTTACATAAGGGCTATCGACCATGAAGCAAATGCGCATTGCAGTTGATGATGTCCGAGTGAACAACGCTTCGGGAATTTGTGCCCGTGGTATGTAAACAACCAAAAGTTGATGATGTTCTTCTGATGACCTGATGTACTCAAGTTCTAGGGACACAGTCTTAATCTTGCGCCCCTTTTTGAGTTTAAAATAAACACGGTAGTTGTCTTCTTCTTCTTCTTCTTCTTGTATTATATGCCCCACTCCTTCAGCAGCAATTGATGCGTATATTGCAAATCCCATCCACTTCTTATTCTTGTGTAGATTCTGAGGTATCTCGATTGAATAAGAAGACCAGGACCCAGCTGGCATTATTGTATCAATAGAGTCAAACACGTAGTCAAACTCAAACCACGCTGGGCTTCCACTGATGTTAAATTCATACTCAGAATGATGGTTTAATGCCTGGAATTGAAAATGCGCAAATTAATTAGTAACCTCTTTTATTTCACAGAGAGAGATCATATAAATTAACTAGCGAGACACACAGACAGACCTCAAGGTATCTTGGAAGAACAGACTCAATGTTCCTTCTCAGCACAAGTGTGGAAGCTTCTTCCATGGGTGGAATGAATTTCTCCCTGGAATCATTCAAAGAACAATTTAATTAGAAAATCAAGTAAGCGCAGAAAAGTAATGGTGAAGTTTTAATACAAAGCAGCTAGCGGCAATATTTAAACTAGTTTTGCATCAGACAATTAAATTAGTCTTACCATTTCAAACGTTTATCCACTTGATCTTGACTAAGCCAGCCAGACTCCATTACAGCGTCCTCCATTGCTTCATTCAGCAAAATCCCATCAACATAAGGGATCATGTTGCTATACCATCCAGCATCTTGCTCATAGACTAGACGAATTCCACATTTGTGGACCATCATGAATGGGTTGTTGGTTTCAAAGCTAGCCGCCAACACAGTTGATTCATTTAACTCCCCCTTTGGAAACTCCCTACTAGGTACATAGGAAATCATAAGCACATGCGGAGCTCTTATTTTGAAGTAAATCACAATTGGTGGTTTCATAGGCAGTACAGCATCAGTTTGCAGTGTGCATTTATACCAGTAATTACAAGTTTCAGAATCTGATTCATCAATAACTGAGACAGCAGTAGTCGTATGTCCCACCTTTCTTTCTTTTTTGGGTCGAAAGTCGCATGTCCCTTGAGTACTGACAAAAACAGCACATATGGCAACCCCCTTCCAGTTGTTATCATCTGTCAGATTTGGAGGTATCGGTATTGATATGGGATTGCTCGTAGATATAATCCTGAACCACTCTGGAATTTCATCATCAACTTGAATGAAACTAAAGAATTTTGACGAGCGATATGAAAGCTGCAATGTAAAACAGAAACATTAGTTACATCTAGCTAGCACGAGAGAGAGAGAGAGAGAGAGAGAGAGAGAGAGAGAGAGAGAGAGATGTACTTCAATGTCTTTAAAATAGATTGGAAGTGGCAGTGACAAATAATCAACAACTTGTTTCCACTCCATACTCTCATTTGTTTGCCTAATGAAACGAGCGTTTTGGTCCTGTCCTAATAAAAACGTCCACGATGAAAAACGTTGTGAGTCTCTCCCTGCGGAATCGAGGGAATTGATAGTAGTCACTCCAGACTCAAGTGAAATCAATTCTTTGGATTGATTTAGGAAATCCGTCAGTGATGTACAACCTTGTGCATTCACATTTCGACAACTTGATGGAAGCTTGGGAAACAATTGAAGCTGTTTACAATTGATCAAGTCGAGAGTCTCAAGCTTTGAGAGTTGAGAGATACTTTCAGGTAATTGAAGAAAATTATTACCACTTAAATCTAATCTTTCCAAGGATATTAAGCTGCTAAGATCATTGGGAATTGCTCCATCCATCAAATCGCAATCACTTAAGTCAAGGTCTATCAAACAAGTTAAGGACGCAGGCGGCAACAAACTCGTGGGATCAGAATGACCTTTAAGTAGACCTTTACATCCTGGGCAGGATAGACGTTGTAGATTTTTCATATCTACAAGGAACGATAAATCTGTTATGGCAGTTCCACCTATATAAAGCTCCTCTAGACATTCCATACAATGCTGATTCTTCGGTATCTCCTCAAGCTTTGAGCAACCTGTTAGATTGAGAATTTTCAAAGATGTCATGCACTGAATGGTACTGGGAAGATGCAAAAGGTTTTTGCAATCTGTTAAATCCAACGTTGTAAGACCAATCCAACATTCAACTGATGGAGGCAATTCCTCAATGCTAGTCCCACCCAAATAAAGCTCCAACAAGGTTTTCATATTTCCTTCAATTTCAGGGACCTTCTTCAGTCTTGAACAGAGTGCAAGACTCAAAGTTTTAAGTGATTCCAAACTAGTGAAAGGTGGAATGCACTCAACAGACTTGCAATTTGTCATATCCAAAAGGAAAAGTTTTTTCAGGAATCCAAGAGACGGGTGAACCTCAACCAAGCTTGTACAACCTCGAAGCACCAATATCTCAAGTTCTGGAACTTCAGTGAAGTCTGGAGTCGAAGTCAAGTATTGTGAACCTGTCAGATTGATTAACCGTAGCATGCCCCAGCCCTGGTACAATTTGAAGATGATCATCATGTGATTAGAGAAATACAGTTACATTAGAGAAAATTTGACGTGAAAATAATATCCAAGTTTAGCATAAGAATTACATATTTATTTTTGTTCTTGTATGGATGTTTAACTGAGCATGACTAGAATCCAAATTTTAGTTTTATGATACACATTCGAAAATATGAACATGAATAAGATTTACTATGATATTACCTTTACCCCTCTCCATAGTTGGTTGATGCGGCTTGAATACATGAAAAGTTCAACAAGGTTATCTGGCTGAAAGTCTGACGGGAAAGAATCTATAGGACATTCATTCCATTCAAGATACTGTAACTTATTAGAAAGATATGTGATGTTTCCAGAAAACTTCACATTCTCAATTTTGAGCACTCTTAATCTGTCCATATTTGAGAATGAGTCATTAATTGAGTGAACGACATTGTCTTTTGTTGGACCTTGGAGCAATATGCCTTGAATTGCACTCGTTGCCTAGCAATAAAGAGCAAATAATTAGTTATTGCACAAGATAGACCATAAAAACAAACAATAGATTAGTTTCAGCACTTTTTACTGTACATTTTCATTACCTTACTCCGATCAAGTATATGGAGGATCTCTTTGGGATCCCACAACCAGCTACATTTTTCAGGCTTGCTAGGATATTGTTGACGAACTATTTCCCGACCCATTGTTTGTATCAAATCATGCATCCACAATTTTCTTCCAAATAGAGTTACCATAGATTTCTCTATGAGAACTTCTATATCAATGTTCGGGCCATCGCAGCCTTTTAGTACTCTTGTTACACGATCTTTGTCCTGTCCTTTAAAAAAACAAGCGATGTCCAAAAAGACTTCCTTTTCGGTATCTCGTAATCCTTCAAAACTAAGTTTCAAAACATTACTAATTTTTTTTTCAGGATCACGATTTAGTCTATCCAATGCAATTGACCATAATTCTACACTTCTACCCTTAACAGAAGAACCCAAAACTTTAATAGCTAATGGATGGCCATCAGCATATTCCAAAAATTCCTTGGATAGCTTGAGAAATTCTTCTCCAACCAGCTGGTCTTTCTTGAAGGCTTTCATACGAAAGAGCTGAATAGCTTCCGCATCAGATAATGGACTCACCTTGTACACTTTATCTGCTTCAACTACACTGAGCAAATGGTCATCTCTTGAAGTTATGATGATTCTACTCCCTAGACCAAACCATTCACGATCACACAATGCTTCCAATTGTTCATCTTGATCCACATCATCAAGAACGATAAGAACCCTTTTAGTGCGTAGTGTACTTTCAGTGTTCTTTACATTGATCTCCAGCAAGTCAGTGTGCTTTACATTGATCTCCAGCAAGTCCGAAAGAAGTCTCTGTTGTAAATGAACTACACCTTGCTTTCCAGATACCTCTCTAACATTCTGAAGAAAGCTGTAACCTTCAAACTGAGGGCGTACCATTTCAGAAACCACTTGTGCAATAGTGGTCTTCCCGATACCACCCATCCCACAAATCCCTATGATACGAACATCATCGGGAACCCCAATGTCTAAGTAGGAAAGCATTTTATTCAGGTGAGAATCCATCCCGACATAACCCTCCATTGATGTTGAGATTTTTTGAACAATATCTCGAATAACTTTGGATTCATACCTAGAAAGCAATAAATAATCATCTTATATATCTTATGTGTATTAGGCGTAACGCAACAATTAATGTAAAGATAATGAAGGTTTAAAAAAAACAAAGAAGCAACAATTATATAAAGTTAAGAAGAATTATATAATGCCTGTATTAATTGTTACAACTAATTACAAGTATAATGAACCTAAGAATTCTTCAATATAGTTGTTGAAAGGAAATGCACATTTGGGAGAATTCTATACTATTCTACATATGCTAGATAAGTCTAGAACAATGTTGAAACATTGTCTAGAACAATCATGTGATTAATTACTCTAGCAAACTTATTGTCCTACTAAATTCCTTCTCCTCCATTCTAAAACAACTTATCCTAATATCTTGTCCTAAGCCCATCACTACTCCTAAACCCTAAAACTCCCAAAACACCGACTAAATTCTCTAAATTATATGAGTGCTAACATAGCACCAATTATAACAGTGGTATCAAAGCACTAAAATGCTAACAATAGTACCAAATAACACAAGATATAAGAATATCAAGCTTTACCCATTGGTTGGATTCACCACAACGTTGCCCTGTACATGCGTGATGACGTGGCCCCCTACACCCTTGATGAAGTCGCCCCTTATATCACCCGTGACGACGTCACCCTGGTTCCCATTGTTGACGTTAGCTATACGTCCGTCAGAGGTTGAAGTTGAACCAAGGATTTCTCTGTTCAAGTGGCCCTTTTCCTCCGCCATAGTAAAATTTGGGTCGGAGCTTGAACTCTTGCAGGCAGATGAACCAGGGACATTGGCGATCTCACTACAGACTAGTCGCGCGATTCCTCCGCCATCAGATTAGATTTGGATCTGGATCTTCTTGTGTCTGATGTCAACGCAGTGAGATTAGAGACATTGTTCTCCTCGGTCTACTGACGCGTTGCCGAGCTAGGTTTTTCTGACCTCTAACCAAACTTAAAATTTGGAGAAATGGGAGTAACATTTACTATGCAAGTTTTAAGAATGGGAATCGGAACCTCCCCCTCCCGGATTTTTAAAGCTGGAAATTGGAGGAGTGGGAGTGTCGCTGGTTAAAGCCAAAAACCCGACGTTGAGATTTCGTAAGTCAATTTACGGAATGGAGGAGAAGAAGAAGAAGAAGCTAGGGGAATATCTGTTTTGGTGGTCATGGAATAAGGACAGTGGAGTGTTGCTGGTCTCTGTTTATGGCGAAGAGTAAGAATGGGAATAACACTTGCATTTCTTTATAAGGCTTGGGGCAATATTATTTCTCAAGTTGCATTTTTTTTATAAGGCTTGGGGTAACCTCACAGCAATATCCTGCATTATTTCTCAAGTTGGCTGGGTTGCATCCGATCGTCCAAATTAAAGAGAGGAGATGTAGACTTGAAGACCCGTCCTGCAGGGCGGCGACATATTATTAGTAAGGAAATTTATTTTTAATACTGCCTTAATGGACCCGTAATATGGAGTGATCTGTGGAAATTGACATTTTTTTTTATAAAGAAACTCTAAATGTGACATTTTATTCAAACAATATCATCCTTAACTCCGGGAAACACATACTTTTAATATACAATTATTAGTCTAGCCCCACAATAGTTTATACATTCCATTAATTCACAATGCTATTAATATTAACAATAAAAGAATAAAAAGTAACTTTACGTAAGTATCAATATTCTCTAAAACTCAGATATGAGACAATGAGAAGAGCAAGGAAAGTAGAAAACAAAATGAGACATAAGATCTTAGATCTGAGGCAAAGCTCAAAGAAAACTCACCACAAGGGTGAGAAAGTTTGCCGACTCTCAAAACGGGCAGAGAGAGAACCAGGAGAGTGAGAAGTTCGAATCTTCTCTGTCAAGGATATTTATACTCTGTTTTGAATTATTTTTTTCTTTTGGACCAACATCAATTATATGGTTTTGGGCAAATATCACATGTATCATTCAAATTGATGTTATCACTCATGCTTGAGCAATTTTGTGCCAACTGCCAATTTGTTCAATTATTTTGCTTTTGGACTGAAATTTTTTCAATGGCGGTAACTAAGCATATTAAGAGAGAAAACCAAATGATAAAGGCATGTCATTAATTATCAAAGCTCTTGCAATAGAATACAGGTAAAAACATAGGTTTTCCAAAATGGAGAAGTCATACAAATATATTTCACGATTTGTATATCTAAACTCTAAATTCTCCATGGATAAGCATTGACTGAGAAGGAAAGATCGAGATCTTGCTTTTACTCCAACTCCAAAGACTTGATTAGTCAAATGTTCAAGTGCTTGATCAAAGCTCTTCTTGATTTGAAGCTTCCCTTTCACAGTATTTTTGTTAAAAAGTAATGCACATTTGGGAGAATTCTACACTAGTCTACATTTGCTAGATAAGTGTAGAACAATGTTGAAACATTGTCTAGAACAATCACGTAATTAATTTTTCTGTTGTTCTTTCATTTGCTATTTGTTCTTCTTTTCTATTGGTTTCCTTTAGTCTCCCTTTCTGGGTTGTTGATTAGTTGGACATATCTTTCCTTTATTTGTCCTTCGGGCTCCTATTTGGTGTTTCTTTTGGCTTTGTGCCTTATATGGAAGTATTAATTGTCCAAAAAAAAATTATGTAATTAATTAGTCTAGCAAGCTCTAGAATTATCCATGTGGAAATAGTAAATCAATTGAGAGCATATGGAGAAAATATTAGTGAGACTACACTAGTGTGGAAAAAAAATACTCATTAGCCTCACTGAAAAATATGATCTAATAGTTACCGCAATTAAAGAGTCAAAGACATATCGACTCTTTCAGTAACAAAACTAATAGGCTCTCTAAAAGCATATGAAAAAAGATTGAGTAGCTGGAATGAGAGTTCTATAGAAAATGCATTCCAATCTAAACTCAATCTGCTCGATCTCACAAATTTTAAAAGGAAAATAAGTCTAATCACAAATTTTAAAATAAATTTTCTAGAGGAGGAGAGAAACCCAAAAATTGGGAAAATCAAAAAGAAATTAAGGAGAAAAGAAATTATTCTCCGTGTGGAATATGCAATAAGTCTAATCATCTAGAAAAAGATTAATGGTTTCAGGGAAAGCTAAAATGCTGAAACTGCAATAAAATTGGTCATAAAGAAAAAGATCGATTTTCAAATCAAAAAGTGTTGTATGGTCCCTTCTAGATGGAAGAAAGCATGGCAAGGTTAGGTGTAGAAAATATGGGGCAACATGTGTAGAAGTCTAAAGGTGGAGGATTTTTTCTATGGCAGAAAGCATGAAGGAAATTTCCCTTGGGTTGTTAGGGAGAGGAGGTATGCTCTTCTGGAAAAACAAAAGTCCTCTCTTCTTTTGTTTTTTGACTAATGTGTGTGCATGCATTTATGTATGTATATAATATATGCACGAGGTGTGCATGCAGCTGGATATATATATACATATGTATATATATATATATATATATATATATATATGTATATATACACACACGTGTGTGTGCAAGTGAGATTGCATGGGAGAGACATAGATTGAGAATAAAAGAGAGTTGCATGTGTTCTGATAAGGATATTTTCATACACCAAAAAGATGCACAAAAACAACCTATAATAAATCCTATTGAGGATATAAATATCGAGTGTAGAATGGAAAATAGGGATCGTTCCCGCAAGAGAATGTGATTTAACTACAGACTATGACTCAACTTTAAACTACAACGACTCTAAACTGACCTAAGAAGGAAAATACCAATAGCAGACAAACTAAACTGACTCTAAAAATTATGAAATTAAATACCTAGACTCTAGACACACCAACGACAACCTGGACAAAGTTTCAACGATTTTGGACATGATTTGGTTGAAAAAATAAATAGCAAATCTGACAGTAAATAAATGACGAAAATTAAAGAAAGTTGAAAGAAGATTGATGTAAACAAATATGAGAATGAGTCAAACGACAACCATCCACCACTAGACAATCCCACAACCATGTTATATTTCTTTATCAATCCTTTTACATGAATGAAGATATCCACAATCAGCCATGATGCAGTGAATCTAATTGTATTACTTTCTCTTACTTGGTATGTCGTGAATGTGATGCACGAAACACAACTTAGCCCTAACATGCAATCTAGGGTGATGCACTCCTAGATTTAATATATAGTAGTCATTAGGCATGAAGAAAGTTTGAATATCACAAGGCACATAGAACTATGATGCATGATCCACGAAACATAGAAGTTATTTCACTTATTAACCGCAATTAATAATTGTTCCTTATTAGCAGATATGATGGGATAACCGGTCATGCATACATACTATAACAATATATCCTAACACATGCATCTAAGCGTGCACTCAAATATACAAACATTAAAGATCATCAATGATTTGCCAGCAAAATAACTTTCATTCATATAATAAGGAAATCCAAAGAAAAGTTATAACATAGTTGTAATCATGTCTAGGGCTTCAAGCAGCCCCTTAACCAAAGAGTTTAGCCAGACTTAGTCATGGTAAAAATAAGCATAGATAAATACATAAGAGAGGGGGAACCAAAGAACATGAATTGCCGAACAGACGACAGATCGACCGGTCGACAGGAGGGTTCGACCGGTCAGCGATGCGATTCCGGGTTTCTTCTGCTTCTTCAATCTCTCACGGGCGAATATGGTTTTCTCTGAAGTCCACGAGGTCCTTTTATATGTTTCAACAATCCCTCGGTCTACTTGCCCTTCACGACTTCTAACCCCACAAGAAAACTCATTAAAGAATAATGTTTAACAAATCCCTAAGGAATTAGACTTCCTTAATTGCACCGGAAATCTCTATCTTGACTAAAACACCCTTTTTATCTCCTTTTTCTCCTCTTTGCATTGGACAGACTACAAAACTCACAAACACATTAAAAAGCCCAAAACAATAATAAAACAATCACGGAAACACATAATAAATAAGAATAAACGTCGCAAATAATGCTCCTATCATGTTCTGCATGCTACAACAGAAGACGTGAGAGAGAGATAGCACAAGAAGTGCAATTGCATGTAGTCACTCCAAGAAGAGAGTGTCTGTGAGGTAGCAAATAAAGTTTGAGAGTGTGTTTCCTTCAAGTGCGTTGTACTTGAAGTTGTTTACTCTTGGTGTACCTATTATTCGTATAGTGGAATGTCTTTGTTGTTGCTGCCCCGTGGACGTAGACATATTGTGGAACCACGTTAATTCTCGGTGTTCTCTATCTCTTTTATTTCTCATATATATATTCTTGTTAGTGGTTTTGAATTGTTAAATATTTCATTCGATATTTGCACAATTTCATAACAAAAAGAACTACCGAGCAAATTTTAATTTCAGAAGAAAATGAGCAAGATGAGCAGCTCTTCTATGCTTGAGAAGCTGAAATTGAGGAGAAAGACAGGTAGTGATACCTCGACAGCGGCTACAGCAACCATCTTCTCCAAGGTACTTCCAAGACCGAGATTTGAATTACTACGGGATTGCTCGGAGTGTCACAAATGTGCATTAAGGAGGAGCGTTAAAAAGTAATGCAGATTTGAGAGAATTCTACTGTTAGAATTGGTGCTATGTTAGCACTCATAGATTTTAGTGCTCTGATATATACCACTGTTATCGAGTAAGCCACCAGTGTTTTGGGCGCACTAAAATCTAAATCGATCTGCTTTCTTATCTATGTTAGGAAGCCTCCAGTGTGGTCTGCGCCAATAGCTGGTTTTCCAATAACCTTAATCGAGCACATCTTGATTACTTTTATTGGCTACTTGCTGCACTCAGTGCTGTGCAATTAGCTGTCTACATGTATTTTGCAATATCCTATACTTATAATAGGGGTGGTACAATGTAGCGTTATTAATACAAATACATGCAATGTCATCACTATCATATATTGTAGTACGTAACTCTGAAAATCAATTGTATATAAATATACAATTATTCCATGAAGTCGAGTGATAAATGGTAGATGGCATGCTCACTTAATAAAAAAAGCCAGCAAAACAAGTAAAAACTCCTCATTTCCTCGAAATAAAACAACGGCATTCTGCTCACCAAATCATTCAAAAGCCGTTGTTGTTTGTCGTCCTTCACGGTGTAGTGATGCTTTGGATGGGTGTTGTTGCTTTGTTGGCGGTGCTGCTGATATTGGATGGTCAACCATGGCCAGTTGCTTCATTTGGGCTATGCGTGACTTGTGATTTTGAGTTGTAAAACGAGTGGAGCCTTTTTCTGGACTCAAGACTGGCAGTGGATGAGCATCCAACTGAAAATTTTCACCTTTGAGTGCAGAGAGACTCTACAGTTTGTTGAGAAGTTTGCGTTTGGAATAGGGAACAATGTGTTGTAGCTCAGTAGTAGTTTGTGTTCTCATGGAGAAATTGCAATTACCAGAAGGGAATTAATGGAATGAATATATGTATTGAAAAACCTCAGGATCTAAGAGGTGGTTCCAAAAATTATATCTATACCATTACTTATTATTCATCTCATGCCATCAGGCTAACCAATGATGAAATCTTCTTTGTCGCATTGGATAATGTTTATTTTATAGTTATTCTTGTCTAATAAACCGAACCTACCAATCTTTTGGTTCAGTTAGAATTTTTCAAATCAGCTCAACTATATGGCTGCTTCGTTAACCAATTAATCTAATAATCTAGCAGGTTAATGATAGACCACCTTTTTCGTTTGTGATCTAAAATTTTTTTATCAAATTTTAATAATTTCGCATGTCGTCATATCAAATTGAAGGTGAAGACATACGTAACGTTTGCCACGTTAGTCAGACGCTACATAATTTGAGATTTATAATTGGTAAAACTGTTTGAAATCTCTAGTACTACATACGTACTATTTGGAGGGAAAGTATTAATGCCCACTATTTTGTAGGGCATTCCTTATCTAGTCTGGGAGATTCCCTTCCATTTGATTTCATCTGTACTGCTTGTCTATTTATTATCTCTTCAGATTATATATGTTTGCAAGATGATGTTTAACTCCAGAATCGAATTGAGTTACCAACTGTTTGCTAAAAAAATGGAAACTTACTGAATAAGGGAAACTAAAGACGAAGGCAACACATCTGGGTTACGAAATATCTGCGCATTCCACCAATGGCCACTTGTCACTACGAATCTCCGCTGCTAGACGACGTCGTGGAGGACGCCATTGACTACAAAGGCCATCCGGCCCGCAGATCCAGCTCAGGCGGTTGGCGTTCCGCATCATTCATAATAGGTAAGGCCACACTAAATCACTTTCTTTCTTTTTGTCACTTGCATTATTAATCACTTACTATAGAATGTTGGTGAATTTTATTTCAAAGGAGTGGAGGTTGCTGAGAGGTTTGCCTACTACGGAATCAGCTCCAACCTTATATCGTTTCTGACTGGGCCTTTGGGGCAGTCCACGGCCACGGCGGCTGAGAATGTGAATGTATGGTCCGGAACGGCAATGGTGCTTCCTCTGTTGGGAGCGTTTGTGGCGGACTCCTTATTCGAACGCTACCGCACCATTATTGTTGCTTCTTTCCTCTACGTTCCTCCCTCTCCTAATTAATATTCTTTTCCACTCTATTATTTATTTTGGCTTGAACGTAATGGTTAATGAATGATTGTACCTTGTGACTCATTTATTCATTTCATTGAGACAAATGTGACGTTTTGTTATTTGACTTTTTTGAAGTGCGTTAATTTTTTTTACCCGACTCGGTTTTTGATGATCTGAATAAAGAAATTACCACAAAACCTATATTTCTGTGGTAGGAGGGAAAGAACAAAGAAACATCACTTTTATGTATTTTATTGAGGTCAATAAACTGTTTTATTGAGGTCAATAAAATTTTATTGAGGTCAATAAAATTTTATTGAAGTCGACAACAAGAACGCTAGTGCAGCAACGATGAAGCATCACTTTTGTGTATTTTATTGACCTCAATAAAACATTTTATTGACCTCAATAAAACATTTTATTGACCTCAATAAAATTTATTGAGGTCAATAAACTGTTTTATTGAAGTCAATAAAATTTTATTGAGGTAGTAGGAGGGAAAGAACAAAGGAGTATCACTTTTGTGTATTTTATTGACCTCAATAAAATTTTATTGAGGTCAATAAATTTTATTGAGGTAGTAGGAGGGAAAGAACAAAGGAGTATCACATTTGTGTATTTTATGACCTCAATAAAATTTTATTGAGGTCAACTGTTTTATTAAGGTAGTAGGAGGGAAAGAACAAATGAGTATCACCTTTGTGTATTTTACTGACCTCAATAAAATTTTATTGAGGTCAATAAACTGTTTTATTGAGGTCAATAAAATTTTATTGAGGTAGCTAGTAGGAAGGAAAGAACAAAGGAGCATCACCTTTGTGTATTTTATTGACCTCAATAAATTTTTATTTATGTCAATAAACTGTGGTAGGAGGGAAAGAACAAAGAAGCATCACTTTTGTGTGTTTTATTGAGGTCAATAAAATTTTATTGAAGTCGACAACGAGAACGCCAATGCAGCAACGATGAAGCATCACTTTTGTGTATTTTATTGAAGTCAATAAACTGTTTTATTGAGGTCAATAAAATTTTATTGAAGTCGACAATGAGAACGCCAATGCAGCAACGATGAAGCATCACTTTTGTGTATTTTATTGACCTCAATAAAATTTTATTTAGGTCAATAAAATGTTTTATTGAGGTCAATAAAATTTTATAAGATCAATGAAATTTTAGTTTCTGGGTCTCAATCAACAAAGAACAAATGAGCATCACTTTTGTGTATTTTATTGAGGTCAATAATTTTTTATTTTTGGAAAAAGGTAGTAGACTTGCATATTGATAAAGTTTAGTACAAGATTATTTCAACATTTATTGAGAATCAAAAAAGAGTACAAACTATTAACTCAGCTGCTAAAAAAGAGATTATTTTTGTCAAAATAGATAAGCAGTCAAAACAATTGTTCCTTGCAATTGTTGGCGGCAACCAACACTTGTTCATGAATAGAACTTCAAAGCCACAATTGAGAAGAATCATACAGTTTTGGGCACTAAACAATCACGGTGAGCTTTAACATAAAAATTAGTATGTTAGAAATAAGCAGTAAAGATCAAGCTTAATTGCCCCCGTGCTCCTGTCCTCTTCTCTTAATTGCCGCCACCAATCCAGGGAACCAGACCAAGCTTGCCGCCATCGTTTCTACTATATGCACCCAAAGCCCAGCCAGCTCCTTCTCTCTGCACCCAGGCCGCACTTCCTACATGGCGTTGTAATAGCAGCGTCACTCAAAAGCTCTCTCACCACCGTTCTCTCTCCTCGGAATTCATCGAGCCGTGCTGGGATTGCAGACCTCACTTCCAGGCCGGCGTCGTTTCTCTGCAATCTGTTACCCAGGCCACCCGCCAACGTTGCTCTCCCATGCTGCACTTTCATGATCTCAAAGCCCAGAAGTCAAGGGCAAAAATGTCACAAAAATTATTATTCAATATTTTTGTCCTTAATGGGAGTAAAAGAGGCACAAACCAGACTTTTTGGGAGAAATTAAAAATCTTCAAAGTTAGTGGGAAATATAAGGTGGAATTTAGGACCTATTGGATATTTCCCTTTATTTGTTTTCTTTCATATTAGCTTGGTTAAAGAAATTTTGTAGCCTTTAATTTGATGAAGAATGTCTATTATAGTTTTTAACCGCAATTCATGTATACAAAAATACTATACCTTTTGATTGAAGGGGGAGTAACAACTAACAAATGGTTATGAATGGTACCATGGTAGTTTCAGTATTGTTTTCAACATGTTGCCTTATGAATGTTTATGTTCTTAAACTGATTTGGAACAGGGGCTTGGCTTGTTGACCCTATCTGCCTTACTTCCACTACTAGAATACCCCCATATAACATCAGTCAGGAACCGATGTTATAAAAAATTCTAACCGATGTCGTTGCGAGTGTAGTAATATATAGGTCCAGATTTTCTAGATATCGGTTAGTAGCCGATGTTAAAAATAAGGTTACACATCAGTTTTTTTTTATCAAGAACCGATGTTACAAATAAGGTTAAACATTGCTTTCTTATATCAAACAGATTTACATTCTAGCATTTAACATAAGTTTTTTAGAGAGAATCGATGTCTTTATTCTTCTTTTAAATCAGTTTATTATTTTTAGCTGTTTTGTTTTCTTTCTTTTACATCAGTTTCAAGTTTAAAAGCGGTTTGCTTTCTTTCTACATACATTAATTCTTTGCAAGAAAAGTTGTCAAAAACATCAAATAGAGAATACAAATGGTAAGCATGCAAAAGAGAATGAAAGATGTTTATTATTGATAAAAGAAGAAAATACAAGGAGAATAGGACATAAACCCTAAACTTCTCACAATAGAACAAAACAAAAAAACTTGGAGAATGTAACCTCCTAAATACATGAGCTGTACATTGTAAAGCTAGCACATCTAGAGCGAGAACACGAGATCGAACACCTAGAAACAGCAGTTGTTGTACCCTTCAATATTATACCCTCGTGCAAAAACAAACTTTAAGGTCGTACAATAGCATATATTACATCTTTCTGATTTGCACGTACTCATGTTTCTGAGCTTCTGCCACGCATATTCCTGCTGGTAAGTTCATATATGTTTAATAAAACAGCAATAATAGTATACATAAATAGCTGCAATAAATAAATAAACTGCAGAGATTTCATGGTTTGTTGTTCTGTGTGTAAAAAAAAAGGATTAAATTTAGTTTACCTCCTTAATTAATTTTGGGTCAAAAATTATGCTAGTCCATGAGGATTCAATTTCATCAAAAACACCTTTACACTCTCAATTTTGAATAACCGTAGCCAAAATCTAAGAGCATCTTTAGCAGACTCTCTATCTTAGCTCCTTAGCTATTTTAGAGAGCATGTTTATTTTTTCAACAATTTTAGCAGCTGCACCAGCTTCCTAAGTGACTCTATATTTTAGCTTTTAGCTATAGAGCTCCTAAATATAGAGAGCAAGATGAGACTCTCTATTATTTTTGTTAATTTAAAACATTCTTTTTTAGTTGTTTTGTGTAATTATTAAATACATTTAAAATAATTTTCATTCATTAAAAAATTAATTTAAATTCAATACTAGCTAAAGTAGAGAGCAATATTGGTGTAGACGTATTGTCAAACTGGCTAGCCAAAATAACTTTTTAGCTACTTTAGCTAAAATTTAGTTAACTCACCGTCCAAATTGGACTCAAAGCTGGCGGGGACCATTAGCCAAAAAAAAATCTAAAGGGACCGTCCCTCTCTCTCTCTCTCTCTCTCTCTCTCTCTCTCTCTCTCTCTCTCTCTCTCTCTCTCTCTCTCTCTCTCTCTCTCTCTCTCTCTCTCTCTCTCTCCTTTAGTCCTTTCCCTTCTTCTTCTTCATCTTCCGGCAAAATTATCTTCTCTTTCTTCCGATCGCTTAGCACTTTCTTTTCTCTGCTTTGAACGAAACCGGACCCTTCTCTTTCTGGCTCTCAAGCTTCACCGCTTCTCTGCTCAAAGTTGCGCTACCAATGCCGCTCCAACTTTAGTTCATCATCCCCTTTCTTTTCCACAAAAATTTGCTTCGAACAACCCTTTTCTTGGCAAATGGTCCACGTCAGCTTTTAACGTCCAATTTGGATGGTGAGTTAGATTTTGGTCACAGTTGATCAAAATTGAAAGTGTAAGAGTATTTCTAATGAAATTGAAACTTCAGGAACTAACATGATTTTTGACCCAAACCTCAAGGAGGTAAACTAAATTTAGTCAAAAAAATGATTATAATTAATCTTCAAAAAAAATTTTGTAGAGCTTCTCATGCAACAATTTGTGCTCGCTCATTAAAACAGGCTGATAACTAAGTAAAATCTCCTCATCCCCTATAAAGAAATAAACAGCATTTGCTCAACAAATCACTTAATTGTGATAAGCTTGAGAATATATTTTTTTTTCAATCAAGCATATGGAGGGTCAAAAATTCTAACAAAAAAAATGAAGTAGGCTTATCTTAGAAACCTTGTCCAATTTTTAAGTTACTAAGACGAACAATTTGGGTTGGACAAGATTACAATGTTTAACGGTCAGAACTTTCAATGAGAGTGTTCACTAAGAATCTAAACGTGAAGCACAAATAAAGCAGCAACACAGTGGAGACTTTCATAACATGAGGAGTTTGTTGACGTACACTGTATAATTCACTATTAGAAAACGAGTACAATAGGCAGCTACAAACTCTACTTAATAGACTCGCTCTAAAAGGCAGCTTGATCTCATTATTGCTTCTGATTTCTCCTCTGAATTTGCTTTTGTTTGTCCTCTGAAAATTCTACCATGCATAAATGTAGAACTTCATGCAGTGGCAGCCTAGCTCCATGCAGTGATAGACCAGTGTTTTAAAGAGTGATTTGTTTCTAAAGCACCTAAATGATATGTACGCTTTTGGGACAGAAAACATGGTATATATATATATTCAGTCTTATGTACGTGTGCGGATGAATTAATAACTATCTGTCCTTCAAGATCAACGCCTTGATCAGATCTTCAGATGCTTTAACCCTTCATCTCTTATACTCGACCTTAATCAAAAGTTACAAGCTAACAACATATAGCAAGGTTTTCAAGGTAAGTATATATGAGTTTCCACCATGAATTTCTGTTGTTGATTCAGAGAAGAGGGTCTCAGTCCCACAAATAATGAAAGGTATTTGGTTTTATGAGGGTTGTTCTTCCAATTTGACCGTGTTGATTTGAAACAAACTTTTGTTTTTTCTTTCTTTTTGAGATTTTTGTCTACCAAGCTGAACCCACCATTTTTTGGGTTGGGTTAGAATTTTCCAAGGTAGCTTAGGATTGCTTCATTGAACCATTTTGGATAATAAGTATCATTCCAAATTATTGTTGTCTATTATTTGCATGGTAGTTGCAGCTGTCGTGGTATTTGTCAGTACGAAAACGGGGATTTCAAAATCTCAGATTTTAGGTTGTCGGCATTGCCAGGTTAGTGTTGGAGACTTGAGCCGCGTCTGTTTTGCGGGAGATAGAAGTTGGATTAGAAAATTTAAATCTAGACCGGTAACTAGTCATGTTTGGAATTGAAGCCCATATAATTTTGAGTCAGAGATTTTAAATGTAGTCAGACATGGATAACAAATCTTGTTTTAGAAGGGTGAGATAAATTTCATCCAACCACGATGGAAACGCGTCTACTCCGTCCTCAACTACATACAACAGAACCTCGATCTTCCTCCATCTCCTCCAATTCTCATCGCAACCTCTCTTCATCGTCGTCCTCCTCCTTCTTCTTATTCTATTTTATTCTTTTCTGCTAGCATCCTAATCCATTCCAATCCAATCTAATCATGTTAGCGAAGCCAATCCAGTCATGTGTACCAAACATAGCCTTGGAGTGATGGTGTCGGCATCGCCAGAGTAGGTTGTCGGCACGAGGAAATTGACTCGATCATTCATTCACGTTATGATTTGATTTGGTGTAACATATAAAGATACGAACTTGACAATCCGATACAATAAAAAAATGAGATGTCTTGAAAAACGAGATCTGCAAGTAGAGATTAAGTATTTAAAGGAGAAATGGGGAGAGCAACTGGAACCGACCACCGCCAATGGCCACATCTCCGGAGACCCAAACCCCACTGCTAGACGACGTCGTGGAGAATGCCGTTGACTACAAAGACTGTCCGGTCCGCAGATCCAGCTCAGGCGGTTGGCGATCAGCATCGTTCATCTTAGGTCACTTTTCAATTTAAGCATCCCTCAGTCGATTACTAAAGACTCAAATCAATCATAGTGAATTTGATTTCAGGGGTGGAGGTTGCGGAGAGGTTAGCATACTATGGAATCAGCTCCAACCTCATATCGTTTCTGACTGGGCCTCTGGGACAGTCCACGGCCACGGCGGCTGTGAACGTCAACATATGGACCGGAACGGCGTCGTTGCTTCCTTTATTGGGAGCGATTGTGGCGGATTCTTTCCTTGGACGCTACCGCACCATTATTGCTGCTTCTCTCCTCTACATTTTGGTCTGTCCCTCTCAAATAATATTTTTGTTCTTTGTCCATCTATAACTTAGGCCGGCACCCATGAATGCTTTATATTTGTATGTAATTTGTTTGTATGTTCCTCATAACATCTTGAGGTGTACAGATATCTAAACACACTATAAAGGGCATTGCAGGTATCAAAATTTTAGAGACTGTCTTCATTTAGTGTTTCTTTCTGAGAGGAAATTTGAAAAAATCAAAGCAAGAAAGCTAAAGCAACTTTACCAACTTACCAAACCCAAGCAAATGACTAGAACTTGTAGAACAAAATGTTAATTCCAAAGTGCTAGTTACCAACTGCTTCTCATGGGCTCAGCCAGGGCCCAGGTATTATTGTGGAAGGAGTGTAAAATGATTATGAATGGCAGTTTCAGTATTGTTTTCTACTCCTTGCTATGTTTGAATATTATCCTTCTTGACCTGAATTGGAACAGGGACTTGGCTTGTTGACTCTGGCGGCCTTTCTTCCTTCATCTCAGCTTCGAGTGTTATTATTCTTCTCCTCTCTATTTTTAGTAGCAGTTGGGCAAGGTGGACACAAGCCTTGGGTTCCGGCTTTTGGAGCAGATCAGTTTGATGGACAAGATCCTGAGGAGTGCAAAGCCAAAAGCTCCTTCTTCAATTGGGGGAATTTCAGTATGTCTACAGGCATTTTGTTTTCACAATCAGTATTAGCCTACATACAGGACAACCTCAGTTGGGTTCTGGGTTTCGGAATTCCTTGTATTGCAATGGTCTTTGCACTGTTTATTTTCCTTCTTGGAACTAGAACTTACCGGTATAGCATCAAAGGAGACGGGGAAAGCCCATTTGTGAGAATTGGCAAGGTGTATATTGCTGCATTAAGGAACTGGCGAACTACTCCTTCAGCAATAGCTTCTGAAGAGGAATCTCGTGGAACCTTGCCTCATCAAAGTTCTAAACAATTCAAGTAAGAGAGATATAACTGTGTGCACACGTATGAATTAAAATAGGAACAAGGTTCAATAGGGAAAGTTTTGACAGTACAAAACCCAGTATATCTTGCATGACTCTCTGAAGACCCCAACTTAAAAAACGTTTGATGACGGATAAAGATTTTAATGAACTGTTAAATTCTCGTATATCGCTCCTTATTCTATCAATTGTACATGGCGTACGATGAAGTCTTTTATATTGCTTCTGATAATCTATGTGTAGCGCAATAAGTTGGAATTTAAGGTAAAATGTGTAAAATGACGCATAAAATGATAATTTCCTTGGGGATCGAATTATCACAGCTTGCTGCATTTATTATGGTTTTAGTTGGTTCAGCATGAATCTTATATACCTTGGTGTCGCTTGAAGAAACTTGTATACTTGCGCAACCTCACTCCGTTCCCAACTAAAGATACACTATTATATAGTTTAACTAGGTTGTTTCTCTGCTTTATTATATTCCCTTAATACTACAACTCGTTGTTTTAGTGTTGTTGCTTTAATATACTCCAACTCCAAAGATTTGATTAGTCAGATGTTCAAATGCTTGATCAAAGCTCTTCTTGAGTTGAAGATTCCCTTTTACTGTATTTTAATGCTCTAATATGGCAGGTTCCTCAACAAAGCCTTGCTTGCACCGGATGATTTGAAGGAAAATGGGAAGGCATGTACCATCGCTGAGGTCGAGGAAGCAAAGGCTATTCTTAGGCTGTTTCCAATATGGGCTACATCCTTGCCATATGCTATTGTGTTTGCACAGTGCTCTACTTTCTTCACCAAGCAAGGTACCACTATGGACAGAACAGTTGTGCCAGGTTTCGACATACCAGCTGCTTCACTTCAGTCGTTTATCAGCCTTGCCATTATTATATTCATTCCCATTTATGATCGCATTCTTGTTCCAATAGCAAGAGCTTTCACCAGAGAACCCTCTGGCATTACAATGCTTCAAAGAATTGGAACTGGAATGTTTTTATCTACTATTTCCATGGCAGTTGCAGCTTTAGTGGAGATAAAAAGGCTCCAAATTGCCAAAGATTATGATCTGGTTGATATGCCAAGTGCCACAGTTCCAATGAGTGTTTGGTGGTTAGTTCCTCAATACTTGTTGTTCGGACTGGCCGACATTTTCACCACGGTTGGTCTACAAGAATTCTTCTACGATCAGGTGCCAAATGAATTAAGAAGTGTAGGAGTTGCCCTCTACTTCAGTATATTAGGTGTGGGAAGCTTTCTGAGCAGCTTTCTTATCTATGTTATCGAGGAAGCCACCAGTGTGGTCGGCGCCACTAGCTGGTTTTCCAATAACCTTAATCGAGCACATCTTGATTACTTTTATTGGCTACTTGCTGCACTCAGTGCTGTGCAATTAGCTATCTGCATGTATTTTGCAAAATCCTATACTTATAAGAGGTCTGGTGCAATATCAAGGACAAAATTCATATACAAATGCAGTGTCATTCCCTTAACCTTGGGCAATTTTTTCCGAGCCAAATTACTATTGGAAGATATGGAAATAAAGAAGCTTCTGCAAAAGTTGAAAGACTGCCAGTACCAGCACTGCAAGCTTGAGTCATTCTCGTGAGGAAAATCTTAGGGCGGAAGATGATTCTGTCCTAATCGATCTTAGGAGGTTCATTGGCGTCACTAGCTAGGAGAGTGCCATATATAATTGAAGTTGTTTTGGCATGGTTCTCTACCCTACCTATTGATGTTGTCTTTGGTTGAAATATTCGGATTGTGTTTCTTGTTTATGTCTCATTCTCTAGCTTCACTGTTTTTTAAGTAAATTTTCTTTGTAACACTGCCTTATGGGATGAAAGTTTGTTGTTCTGTGTGTTAAAAAAAGAATTTTGATTAATTATAATCTTCAAATTTTTTTTATTTTTTTTTAAATTTTCGTCTATTAAAATGAATCAATAGCTGAAGGCTACAAAAAATACATACATTGAAGTTTGATAGTATCTCATGCTAGAGACTCATATTAGGCAAGTAGAGCTCCTCAAGAAACAATTTTGTGCTCGCTCATTAAAACATTCCGATAACTAAGTAAAATCTCCTCATCCCCTAAAAAGAAATAAACAGTATCTGCTTACCAAATCACTTAATTGTGATAAGCTTGAGAAATTTTTTTTTAATCAAGCATATGAAGGGTCAAAAATTTTGACCAAAAAAATGGAGTAGGCTTATCTTAGAAACTTTGAATAATTTTTAAGTTGTTAAGACGTACAATCTGGGTTGGACAAGATTACAACGTTTAACCGTCGGAACTTTCAATGAGAGTGTTCCTACTGCATTAAGTTTCAATTCTCTAAACTTGTTATCTGCTAAATTTAGCTACAGTTGCTCCCTTAAATAGCTATGCTCTCTTTGTTATCTATGTATAAGAAATCAGTTGTATCTCTTGATTTTCCTTGTATGCTATTCAAGTGAAATAAGACTTTGGTTGCTGTCATTCATCTTCTTCTACTGTGTGTTTGTGATTCTTAGGCTAGCTAGTGTGGTTTTGCACTACTTAAAGAAACAATAGTCTGTGTTTAGATTATTGTGTTTCTTTTCACTGCCAATTTGTTCAATTATTTTTCTTTTGGACTGAATTTTTTTCAATGGCGATAACTAAGCATATTAAGTGAGAAAACCAAACCATAAAGGCATGTCATTATCAAAACTTGCAATAGAATACAGGTAAAAACATAGGTTTTCCAAAACAGAGAAGTTATAGAAATGTATTTCACGATTTGTATATCTAAACTCTAACTTCTCCATGGATAAGCATTGACTGAGAAGGAAAGAATGAGATCTTGCTTTTACTCCAACTCCAAAGACTTGATTCGTCAGATGTTCAAATGCTTGATCAAAGCTCTTCTTGATTTGAAGCTTCCCTTGAACAATATTTTTGTTAAAAAGTAATGCACGTTTGGGAGAATTCTACATTATTCTACATTTGCTAGATAAGTATATAACAATGTTGAAACATTGTCTAGAACAATCATGTAATTAATTTTTCTACTGTTCTTTCATTTGTTGTTTGTTCTTTCTTTTCTATTGGTTTCCTTTAGTCTCTCTATGTGGGCTAGACTATTTGGACCTATCTTTTCTTTAGTTGTCATTCGGGCTCTTATTTGGTGTTTCTTTCGGCTTTGTGCCTTCTATGGAAGTATTAATTGTCAAAAAAAAAATCATGTAATTAATTAGTCTAGCAAGCTCTAGAATTATCCATGTAATTAAAGGAAATAGTAAATCAATTGAGAGCATATGGAGAAAATATTAGTGAGACTACAGTAGTGTGAAAAAAAAACTCATTAGCCTCACTGAAAAATATGATCTAATAGTTACCGCAATTGAAGAGTCAAAAGACATATTGACTCTTTCGGTAACAAAACTAATAGGCTATCTAGGAGCATATACAAAAGGATTGAGTAGCCAGAATCAGAGTTCTATATATAGAAAATGCATTCAATCTAAACTCAATCTCCGATCTCAAAAATTTCAAAAGGAAAATAAGTCTAATGAATGTTCTAGAGAAGGAGAAAAACCCAAAAATTGGGAAAATCAAAGAGAAATTAAGGAAATAAGAAATTATTCTCCGTGTGGAATAGGCAATAAGTCTAATCATCTAGAAAAGATTGCTGGTTTCGGGGAAAGCCAAAATGCTAAAACTGCAATAAAATTGGTCATAAAGAAAAAAATTGTCAATTCAAGAAAAACTACTGAGCAAATTTTTCAAAAGAAAATAAGCAAGATGAGCAGCTCTTCTATGCTTGTGAAGCTGCAATTGAGGAGAAAGACAGGTAGTGCTACCTTGACAGCGGCTACAACAATCATATTCTCCAAGGTACTTCCAAGACCGAGATTTGAATTACTACGAGATTGCTCGGAGTGCCACAAATGTGCATTAAGGAGGAGTGTTAAAAAGTAATGCACATTTGGGAGAATTCAACTGTTAGAATTGGTGCTATGTTAGCGCTCATAGATTTTAGTGCTCTGATACAACTGTTATTGAGGAAGCCACTAGTGTTATCGGTGCACTAAAATTAATCTAAATATGCTTTCTTATCTATGTTATCGAGGAAGCCACTAGTGTGGTCTGTGCCACTAGTTGGTTTTCTAATAACCTTAATCGAGCACATCTTGATTACTTTTATTGGCTACTTGCTAGACTCAGTGCTATGCAATTAGTTGTCTACATGTATTTTGCAAAATCCTATACTTATAATAGGGGTGGTACGATGTAGCGTTATTAATACAAATACATTGTCTTCACTTTCATTGTAGTAAATCGGAAAGTCAATTGTATACAATTATTCCATGAAGTCGAGTGATAAATGGTAGATGGCATGCTCACTTAATAAAACAAGCCTGCAAAACAAGTAAAAACTCATCATTTCCTCGAAATAAAACAACGGCATTCTGCTCACCTAACCATTCAAAAGCCGTTGTTGTTTGTCGTCCTTCACGGTGTAGTGATGGATTGGATGGGTGTTGTTGCTATTTTGGCGGTGCTACTGATATTGGATGGTCAACCATGGCCAGTTGCTTCATTTGGGCTAGGTGTGACTTGTGATTTTCAGTTGTAAAACGAATGAAGCCTTTTTCTGGGCTCAAGATCGACTGGCAGCAGATGAGCATCCAACTGAAAATTTTCACCTTTGAGTGAAGAGAGACTCCACCGTTTGTTGAGAAGTTTGCGTTTGGAATAGGGAACAATGTGTTGTAGCTCAGTAGTTTGTGTTCTCATGGAGAAATTGCAATTACCAGAAGGGAATGGAATGAATATATGTATTGAACAACCTCAGGGTCTAAGAGGTGGTTCTAAAAATTATATCTATACCATTACGTACTTATTATTCATCTCATGCCTTCAGGCTAACCAATGATGAATCTTCTTTGTAGTGTTAGAGCGCGACAAGCGTGGCATGTGGCCTACTATTGTACCGATATTGTCCCAACTTTATCACTCATTAGGTGTTGGGTTTTATCTCAAAAGGCCTCGGTGGTATGGTTTGTCATCATTATAGTGAAGTTGGTCATTCCAAGTACAAGTGTTATGAAGTTGTTGGCTACCCCGAATGGTGGGATTTCCCCAAGAAGCCTAGAAAGAATTTAGCAGGCAAAGCAGCAGTGACAACTACGTACTGAACCCGTGGGCACACCACCACAACCCACTACTGCTAATGTTGCTCACTCAGGTAATCCTGGTAGGTCTCTTAATGTTACTGCACTTTCTAGTAATCATGGCTAATTGATACAGGTGCATCTGACCACATGACCAATGACCCAAACCAGCTCAATGTCATATTATCATTCACTCAATCCATTATTTCTACTACTGAATGTAGTATGTCCATCCCCTGTAACTGGGGAAGGTCGTATTACTTTGTCACCCTCTATAACATTGGAAACGGTTCTTATTGTTCCTTCCTTGGCTTATAGTCTCTTACCTGTTAGCCAAATAACCAGGTCTCTTGCATGTATTGTCATATTCTGGCCTTATTTTTGTATTTTTCAGGACATACTCACCCGGAAGATTCTTGGTTATGGTGTTAGAAGGGCCAATCTATACTATTTGAACCTTATTGACAGTGGCACTCAACAATTGGGGCAAGCACACAAAGTGGAGGGTGTAGAGGATGCAAAAGTTACGGTTTAGTTATGGCATAGACGATTGGGACTTTATCTTTTGGGTATCTTAAGAAACTACAACCACATTTGTTTTCGGTTGTTAGTGAGTCTGATTTGAAGTGTGATATTTGTGAACTGGCCAAGAGCCACCGAATTTCTTATTCACTAAGTTTTAATAAAAGTTCAGTTCTGTTTATGGTTATTCATTCAGATGTTTGGGGTCCTGCTATAATTTCTACTCTCTCAGGAGCTCGCTATTTTGATACATTTATTGATGAATGCACTAGGATGACTTGGGTAATATTGCTTAAACAGAAGGGGGATGTGTGTGCTGCATTTCAGGAATTACATGGGATGGTTTCTACTCAGTTCAACAGTCAGATACATGTTCTTCAATCTGATTATGGTGGGGAGTTTGTGAATAACTCTCTTACTCAATTCCTCTGACACCATGACATTCGACATCAAACATCTTGTGCCTATACTCCACAACAAAATGGATTGGCATAGCAGAAGAATCGTCAGTTAATGGAAGTAGTGCGTGCATCCCTCTTTGGCATGAATGTCCCTAAGCATTTTTGGGGAGAAACTCTCCGTTCGGCTGCTTATCTTATTAATCGTACCTCATCTAGTGTCATAGACTTTCAAACTCCTCAACATAAGCTACTAGCCTTAGTCTCTGCTCCACGTTTACCAAATTTGGAGCCACGAGTGTTTGGTTGTACTGCTTTTGTCCATATTCCTAAACATCAGCGGAATAAGTTTGATCCTTGTGCCCAACGATGTATGTTCATTAGGTATGATGAATTCAAGAAGGGGTATAGGTGTTATGATCCTCACACTCAGACTGTTCATATTACTCTTGATGTTGCTGTAATACCCCAAAAATTTCTATTTGTGTTTCCCCGAAAATGTTGTGAAAATTGTTTGGAAATTGTGAGAGTTGATAATTGTGGACGTTTTATCGTAAAATCGAAATTACGACGGTAATCATAAGTTTCGTGGACATGTGGTACGTCGAAAACGGACATCGTATGAAGAAGTTATGGACCTCGGAAGATTGGACGAATTTCTATAAATAGAAACTAATTTTTTTGGAAAATCATTTTATTCCGAAAAATTCCGGAAAATTCTGGAAATTCTCCCAATTACTGGGCAGACCCGCCGGCCGACCCGGTAACCCGACCCGACGGTATCTCCGCCGTCCGGCCACTTCCGGCGACGCCACTGGCACAGACCGACGCGCCTCGGCGGCGCCGTCCGATCCATGGTGGTCTCGGCCACCAGATCACGTCGGAAACCGACCGATCAAGCAAGGTCGATTGCGACGTAACCCGACCCGGTCCGATCTCCTTTTTCCGGCAATCTCCGACGACGGGACAGCTTGGGTTTTGTTCTCCTCCTCTCCAGCAACCTCCCTAGGGTGGTGGATCACAGCGGCACGGCCTAGATCGACGGGAACCGCGATTTGAAGTTTTTGGATCTAAAACTTGTCAACGCGGATTCCGGCCACTTCCGCTATGATTCGGACTTCGAGGTAGTTATCAAACTTGATCATCTTGTTGAGTTATAGATGCTGTTAAAATTTCATGTCAATCGGAGCACTTTGACCGGCGGCTGGCCACCTTCTGCGACGGCGCGTCCGGCCGGTCCAGGAGCAATTTTTGCTCCGTTGTGCTTAGTTCGTCGATACGAACAACTTTCGTGTTTACAGTTTTGTCAAATTCGGTCATTTGATCGATGATCGATTTAATCGAATATCGGACCGTACGATTTACGATCCGAGAGATTTGACCGTCCATTGATCACCAAATTTGATCGTATGGTTAGTTTTGTTATTACAGACATGTTGTGCGGTTGGATCATTGATATTGGAAGTTTTGGATTTCGTGTGGGACCCGTGATGAATAGTTACGTGGGACCCACGTTGACCGACAGTTGACTTTTGGTCAATCTGTCTCGATTAATAGTTCTGATGTCGTAGGAGACGTTTGAGGAACATTTGAATTATTTTGGATGTGAATTATGCTAATTATATATTGCATAATCATAGGTGATTACGAAATGTGAGGCGTACATGCTTTGGTCGATTCCCGGTTACTAATTGAAGACGCTGCGGGAATTAGAGGTGAGTGAATATCACGATATTTTAGATGTGAACAATATATTCACATTTGGGTTGTTTGAGAAAATAAATTAGTATATTTATTTAAAATGTTTTTTTGGCGATATATAAATTAAATAATAAATTTAATTTTATATATCAGCATTTGTGTGATTATAGTTGGTATTAGTGGCATTCCTGAGAGGATGACTACGTATATATATATTCATATGAAAAATATATATATTTCTGGTGATGGTGTTTAAGTGATTAATAATATATTTGTAAAAAAAATAATTATATTATTGTTGAGTGATTTTGATGGTGTGGAAAACAATATATGAAAAATAATTATATTGTTTTTGAATATTTGATTTGTGGAAACGTTATTTTGTGAAAAATACATTTTTATCGTTTTATGAGTTGTAGAGTGTTCGTAAAACAATGTGATGAAATATTCATCATTATTGTTTATTTTGAGTGATTTATTGTGAAAAAATATTTTGAAAATAAAATATTGTTTTGGTGTTTTGGAATTGTATAAACGATGATTTATACAATACTTGTCGTTTTATGTGTGTGGGGTGTTTTGGTGGAATCGATTTGTAAATAATTACAATTCGAATGGGTTTAAAAATAGGGTTCTTGACCCATAAGGACAAAATTGAACAAATATTTACCATTAAGGACAAGGAAAAAATGCGGCTCCCTTCCGGTCCATTAATTGACCAATTTACATTTTTGAATTATACATTTCACAAAAATTACGAAACTACCACTGATAATTTTATTGACCTCAATAATTTTGTTTTTAAGGAATCGTCACTAATAATTTTATTGACCTCAATAATTTTTTTTAAGGAATCGATTTCGTGGTATGAGAGAAAGAATAAAAGAATATCATCTTTGTATATTTTATTGACCTCAATAAAATTTTATTGAGGTCAATAAACTATTTTATTGAGATCAATAAACTATTTTATTGAGATCGGAAATGAGAACGCCAGTGCAACAACAAATGTTGTATGAGTTCCAATTTTATTGACCTCAAGAAAAAAAATTATTGACCTCAATAAAAAAAAATTATTGACCCCAATAAAATTTTATTGAGGTCGACAACAAGAAAACCAATGTAACAACAATGCTGGCCAATGTGCTTCCAACCCATCACCACCAAACCGTGCTTCACTTTCAATCATTCTCTTCACTTCACAATCACAATCATCCACTGACAGATTTTATTGACCTCAATAATTTTTTTATAAGGAATCTATACTTTCCGTGGTAGGAAGGAAAGAACAAAGGAACATCACTTTTATGTTTTTATTGACCTCAATAAAGTTTTATTAAGGTCAATAAACTATTTTATTGAAGTCGATAACAATAACACCAGTGCAGCAACAATGAAGTATCAGTCTAGATTTTATTGACCTCAATAACCAAAATTATTGATATCAATAAAAAAAAATTATTGATCTCTAGCCCTTACATCCATAGAGAAACTATCAATCTCTATTCTTTAATTTTCTTATTCTTATCTCTCTTTCTTCTTCTCTTTCTTATGTCCCTCCCACGTGCTCTTCTTTTTTTTTCTTTCTTTTCTTCTTCTCTCCCTCTCTTTCTCTCACCCACGTGCTCCTCTTTGTTTTTTTTTTTTTCCTATTCTTCTTCTTCGTCTTCTTCTTCTATTTCTTCTGTTCTTCTTTTCCTGCATCTTTCTTTCCATTCTCTCTACTGCAGCATCTCTTTTTCTTTCCTTTCTCTCTCCCCTCTACCTAATTTTGCCCCTCTGCCTCATTCTACCACAAAACCGGTGTCAAATAGAACGAGATCGCGGTCGCTAGTGAAGTACACGCTCTTTTCCAAAACTGTTTCCCATCTAATAAAACCAAAAAATAAAATTTGAATGAAAAAATTGAGCTTTTGATATGGTTGTGTAAGTTAATTAACTTAATTCATAGCGGATTATGAGAAAAAAAAAAGAGAAGAGAGGAGAGAAAGAGAGAGAGAGAGAGAGAAGAAGAAGAAGACGGAGAGAAAACAAAGATACCAAAAGCATACACTAAGGGCAATAATGTCACAAAAAATCACTATTTAATATTTTTGTCATTACTGGGAGTGAAAGATGCTCAACTGAAATTTAGTGGGAATTATTTAAAATCTATCAAACTTGAAGGGAAATATATAGTGTAAAAGAGGACCTATTGGTTATTTACCTTTAAAAATAACCTTGATTATGACTTAAATGTGTTTAGACCGGTGAGGTCTTGGACCAGTGGTGTCCTGGCATTAGGCAAAAATAAAACCCAATCAGTTAGAGCTCTAGTCTGTCGCCATAGTATTCATAGTGTTGAGTACAATTTTCATAGTGTCCTAAAATGAGTCATTATGAATATATTCATAAAAGGAGAATAAAAATGGTATTCTCGCTTTTAATTGTCTGAAATTGACATTGAGTTTTGTTGTGGTATTTGAGAGGTCATTAAAATATGTTTGAACTTCTCATTGAGATTTGTGAACCTTCCCTTGAATAAAAGAAATGAGAATTTGGGTGAAAGGATTTGGTGTGAGTTGAATTGATATTACTTCTTTAATATTTGAAGTAATTGCTATTATGATTTACAATTCTTGAAAAATATTGAATTGTATTTGGAGATTTATATTATTCTTTTGAAAATAAAAGAATTTGAATTTTGGGTGAACGTGTTCGGTGTGAGTAAACCTCACATGATATTGTAGAATAATTGATTGATTTTGGATGTGAGTTTATATTGTTTGATATTCTGGATCACCCTGGTATTAACATACACGTTATGGGACGTGTGGGGTTAAAATACGCAGTATGGGACGCGTATGTTCAGTATATTTTATAATATGAATTTTCGAGATTGGAATTGTTTTGAAAAGTATAATTTACATATATTTGTTTAAAATAAACTATATATGTGTTTTGAGAAAATTGTTGGTTGGGGGTTGATTTACATATTTAGTTTGATAACAAACTATATATATGTTTAATTTTGTTAAACAGTTTTTGTGTAAGTAAACTGAGTTCATTCACACCAGCTTCATAAGCTGACCGGGTTTGTTGATATAACCCGGTACACTATTCAATGGTGTAGGGGTTAATCGTGCAGGTTAGGTAAGCAGTGTAGCTTGAAGAATTGGTTGGTAAAACCATTATCGACATAAGTGTTATTGTTAGACTTCCGCTATTGTGTAATAAACTCTGAATGAGTAATTGCTTAATATTTTGAAATATCAATTTATTATGTAATTTATGGTATGTAATAAGTGACTCTAAAGAACGAGTCAGTATTTACATTTGTTGGGCATGGAGTATGCGTTGTTGTACTTGAATTAAAAAGAAAAAAATTCTGGTACATTTTTGTAATTGATATTCCATGCTTCACGTCCCGAACTGGTTATGTAATTAAGGGCAAAAATGTCTTATTATTTGTTTGGAAATTCGGGGCGTGACAATTGCATTCCGGAAAGATGAGGCATATTATTCAGGGGGAGTTTCTAAGTCTTCTCTTCAGGGGGAGAAAATAAGTATGCAAAAGAACACTCAAATCTTTCTTGAAATGGAAGAACTAGAGGACAGAATGAGTGTCGACCGGTCGACAGCGTCATCCGACCGGTCGACTCAGCCACTGGACGTCCTGGACAACCTACTGGAAGTGTGCGACCGGTGGACAGAACCATCCGACCGGTTGCCAAACCTATTAGAACTGTGCGACCGGTCGACAGGACTGGCTGACCAGTCGACAAACCTACTGGAAGTCCTCTGACCGGTTAACTAGGACTGTAGCTGAAGATGATCCGAATTTTCCCCCTTCTATACCATTACCTGAAGAATCGCCTGAGAATGCTCTTCCTCAGGTATTACCTAGTCCTGAAATACTTTGCTCTAATAAACCTAATTCAGCTATTGAACCTTCAAATCATACAGAAAATATTGAGCCCAGGTATCCATAGAGAGTCAATAAAGGTGTCCCAAGGAAACAGTATGATCTAGATCCTAGAGCTAAAGTCAAGTATCCAATCTGTAACTATGTGTCTACCCATAGGTTGTCAGACTCATATGCACTAACTGTAAATCAATTATCTACTGTGGCTATTCCTAGAAATGTGCAGGAAGCATTAGGTGATCCCAAATGGAAGAAAGCTATGAATGAAGAGATGGATGCGTTGTAAAAGAATGCTACATGGGAGATGACATCACTACCAGAGGGCAAGAAGATTGTCGGATCATCTTCAGCTACATACACAGTGAAGCTCAGAGCAGATGGGAGCATAGACGGGTACAAGGCAAGACTGGTAGCAAAGGGTTACACCTAGAAGTATGGAGTGGACTACCAGGAGACCTTTGCACAAATGGCAAAAATTAACACAATAAGGATCCTTATGTCACTAGCTAGCAGCACAGTACGATTGGCCACTTCAACAGTTCGATGTGAAGAATGCATTCTTGCATAGAGATTTGGAAGAAGAGGTCTACATGGATGTACCACCTGAAACCAATTGTAATCCTTCTAATATTGGTAAGGTTTGCAGATTGAGAAAGTCATTATATGGTCTGAAGCAGTCACCATGCCAAGAGCTTGGTTTGGGAGATTCACAAAGGCTATGAGAGCTTTTGGCTACAAGCAGAGCAATTCAGATCACACCCACTTTATCAAACATAAGAAGGGTAAATTAATGGCACTTGTTGTGTATGTTGATGATATGGTGGTTACAGGAGTTGATCCAGTTGAAAGAACAGCTCTGCAGGAATATTTATCAAAGGAGTTCGAAATGAAAGATCTTGGGCAGCTAAAGTACTTCTTGGGAATAGAAGTTGCAAGGTCCAAACAAGGGATATCGTTATCACAAAGAAAATATGTTCTTGATTTGTTGATTGAAACATATATGCTTGACTGCAAGCCAGTAGAGACTCCCATGGAGATGAATCACATGCAAGTTAATTGGGAGAGTATACCGATCAAATTCCAACAGACAAAGCAAGATATCAACGCCTAGTTGGGAGGCTAATCTATCTCTCACATACCAGACCAGACATAGAATATGCAATCAATGTGGTAAGTCAATTTATCCATGCTCCTAGCAAAGAACATATGAGTGCAGTTGATAGAATATTGCAATATTTGAAGGCTGCACCAGGAAAAAGATTGTTGTTTGCTAAGAAGAGAGACCTCAGTGTACGTGGAAGGATATACAGATGCAGATTGGGCAGGGTTTATTTTAGACAGGAGATCTACATCAGGATACTTCACTTTTGTTGGAGGTAATCTAGTGACTTGGTCAAGCAAGAAACAAAAAGTGGTGGCAAGGTCGAGTGCGGAAGCTGAGTTCAGAGGAATGGCACATGGAGTGTGTGAATTATTGTGGATTAAAAACGTGTTGAGAGATTTGTGGTTCAAATCCAAGAAGCCTATGGATCTACATTGTGACAATAAAGCAGCAATAGAGATTGCTCACAATCCAGTACAACATGACAGAACAAAACATGTTGAAGTGGATCGTCATTTTATCAAAGAGAATTTGAATAGAAAAATCATCCACTTTCCATTTGTTCCTTCAGAAGAGCAACTTGCAGATGTTCTCACAAAGGCAGTTTCAGGGAAAGCTTTTAACAGCTCAATGGACACGTTGGGCATGATCAACATTTATGCATCAACTTGAGGGGGAGTGTTGGAATGAGCTGTAATATATTGTATTTATGTATTAGGATTATCTTTCCTTAAGTCACTACGTTGACTATTCTGTAGTTATTATATTAGGATTTCCTTTATTAGTTTCCTAGTAGGATACTGCCGGTAATACTTTAAATATAGCCTCCACAATAGAGAAGAAAACATCTGAGAATTCTCATATTATAACCTTTGATATGTAGCATTGAAAAATGTTTATTTTCTAGTTATTCTTGTCTAATAAACTGAACCTACCAATCTTTTGGTTCGGTTAGAATTTTTCAAATCAGCTTAACTATATGGCTGCTTCGTTAAAAAAATTTCGCATGTCGTCATATCAAATTGAAGGTGAAGACATACGTAACGTTTGCCACGTTAGTCAGACGCTACATAATTTGAGATTTATAATTGGTAAAACTGTTTGAAATCTCTAGTACTACATACGTACTATTTGGAGGGAAAGTATTAATGCCCACTATTTTGTAGGGCATTCCTTATCTAGTCTGGGAGATTCCCTTCCATTTGATTTCATCTGTACAGCTTGTCTATTTATTATCTCTTCAGATTATATATGTTTGCAAGATGATGTTTAACTCCAGAATCGAATTGAGTTACCAACTGTTTGCTCAAAAAATGGAAACTTACTGAATAAGGGAAACTAAAGACGAAGGCAACACATCTGGGTTACGAAATATCTGCGCAGTCCACCAATGGCCACTTGTCACTACGAATCTCCGCTGCTAGACGACGTCGTGGAGGACGCCGTTGACTACAAAGGCCATCCGGTCCGCAGATCCACCTCAGGCGGTTGGCGGTCCGCATCATTCATAATAGGTAAGGCCGCACTAAATCACTTTTTTTTTTTCACTTGCATTATTAATCACTTACTAAAGAATGTTGGTGAATTTTATTTCAAAGGAGTGGAGGTTGCGGAGAGGTTTGCCTACTACGGAATCAGCTCCAACCTTATATCGTTTCTGACTGGGCCTTTGGGGCAGTCCACGGCCACGGCGGCTGAGAATGTGAATGTATGGTCCGGAACGGCGATGTTGCTTCCTCTGTTGGGAGCGTTTGTGGCGGACTCCTTCCTCGGACGCTACCGCACCATTATTGCTGCTTCTTTCCTCTACGTTTTGGTCTCCCTCCCACCCTCCCTCTCCTACTATAATTATTGTTCTTTTACTCTCTATTATTTATTTTGGCTGATGGTTAATGAATGATTGTACCTTGTGACTCATTTAGTCATTTCATTGAGACAAATGTGACGTTTTGTTATTTGACTTTTTTGAAATGCATTATTTTTTTTGTACCCGACCCAGTTCTTGATGATCTGAACCAAGAAATTACTTTTTGGGAAATTCTATTCCGTTTTTTTTCCCTTTACTTATTTTTTGAGGAGCAAGTATGTTGAATGAAAAAATATAAAAAGCCTTACTATAGATAAAAAATGATCTTCACTGGAGTAAAATTAGTTATGGTTGATTAATTATTTGAGTTCTAAAAGTAATAAATATATGCATGAATCATAGAATTTTCTTTCTATGCATAGGCTCTAGATTCTTTCTTTATTCTTTTGCTTTTTGACTTGAAAAATGTTGGAATCTTTGCAGTGCAGTGCTCCTTTTTTTTTTTTGATATTAATGTTTTCTTTCTTTTTTTGATAGATAATATTAATGTTTTCATATTAGATTGGTTAAAGAAATTTTGTAGCCTTTAATTTGATGAAGAATGTCTATTATATATAGTTTTTAACCGCAATTCATGTATACAAAAATACTATACCATATGTTAACAACTTACAAATGGTTATGAATGGTACTAATGTACTATGATAGTTTCAGTATTGTTTTCAACATGTTGCCATATGAATGTTAATGTTCTTAAACTGATTTGGAACAGGGGCTTGGCTTGTTGACCTTATCTGCCTTACTTCCTTCTTCTCAGCTTCAAGTATTATTATTCTTCTTGGCTCTATATTTAATTGCAGTTGCGCTATGTGGACACAAGCCTTGTGTTCAGGCTTTCGGGGCAGATCAGTTTGATGGCGAAGATCCAGAGGAGTGCAAAGCGAAAAGCTCATTCTTCAATTGGTGGAATTTTGGTATATGTGCAGGCTCCTTATTTGCATATTCGATATTGGCCTACATACAGGACAATTTGAGCTGGAGTCTGGGTTTTGGAATTCCTTGTATTGTGATGATCCTTGCACCGGTTATTTTCCTTCTTGGAACTAGAACATACCGGTATAGCATCAAAAGGGAGGAGGAAAGCCCATTTGTGAGAATCGGCAAGGTGTTTGTTGCTGCTGCAGTAAGGAACTGGAGAAGTACTGCTGAAGAGGAATCTCATCGAACCTTGCCTCATCCAAGTTCTGAACAATTCCAGTAAGAGTCTTATCTTCATAGCTTTTTTTTTTTTTTGAGAAGCTTATCTTCATATCTTTAGATTAAAGACAATGGAGAATAAACTTGGAACAAGATTCAATAGTGAAGCTTGATACGTATGAAGCTCATTTTATAATATTGCACCACTCTTTACTTCAAAAACATTTGAAAGAAGAAGTTTTTATGAACTGTTATAATCTCCTGCTTGGTTCCTTTGCCTATCGATCAGTTTTATATGGCATTTGACAAAGTTCTTTATATTTCTTGTTATCATCTATATGTAGGCATGTTCCCAATTAGTTGGAACTAAGGCCTTTAAAAAAAAAGGAGTTGGATTAATTAGTTACCCTGATGTTTTTGTTGTTTTAATTGTAATAAGAGAATTTTAGAATTTCATAAAATGATAATTCCCTTCTTTATCTAATTTTCAAACCCATTTTGCAGTTATTGCCTTCATTGCATACGTTATACTATATTTACTTTTGGACTATTCTTTCGACTATTAGAACTTCGCCATAGAATGAAACTTTTTTTTTTTTTCACTGGGTGAACAAACCTACAACTTAGTGTTGAAGTTAATGCTTTCCTGGTGTGACTAGGAAAGAGCTATTGCTTTTTTTTTAGCTAAAGATCAGGGATGGGAGGAAAAAGCCTCCCTATCACCCCTTTTTATTAAAAAAGAAGAAAAATAATAGGAGGGAGACCAAACCCAAAACCTCTCAAAGAATAAACAGAAGAGAACAAATTAACGAAAACGAAATTGAGGAAGACCTACAACATCACTATTATAATGCACTAAAAGAAAAGATGGAGGCACATCCCACTACACAAATTCAAAGGAAAGAGCTTGCTTTTCCTATCACTATTTGCTTTATAAAAATATCTAGATATTAAGTATGTTTATCTTCCTCAATCGCTTGCCGTGTGTTTTGGTTGGATGAGCTTCAGTTTCCAGCCCTATATAAGGCTGTACCTAATGTGTAAGCATTAGAATGTACAATCTGCAGAAATATCAAGCTAAAGTGAGTTGATATTTCTCCTTTTTTTTTTATGAAACGAGTGATAGAAGAGGAAAAACCTCTTTAACACTCAAATTTAATAAACCAACATGAGAGGAAAAACACAGGAGTGAGACCTAACCAAAACCTCCTGAAGCAACAAGCATAAACGAACAAATTAACAAAGCTAAACTGAGGAAGACCCAAAATGTCACTATTACAATACAATAAAACAAAAGAGGGAGGCGTATCCCATCATTCTTGCTCAGATAAAGATGTCCCGTGATTAGCTAAAGCATTTGCTTGTTTTCTGCTTCTGTTGCTACTGCAGGAGTTCAATCTTAATTCCAAGTTGAGTTTAATAATTTTGAGTCTCCCTCCACCATCACTAAGCTATGACCAGCATTTAAGGCAGCTCTGAGCCCTGTAAATAGACCATGTCCTTCCACAATAACAACATCGCAAGAACTTAGCTTTTTAGCTCCAGCCACAACGTTCGACCAAAACAATCCCGGATAATAAATCCAGCAGCAACCTTCATATTGTTCTTCATGGATTCTTTATGAAGACATGAAGTGACTGTAGTTGAAGATCTTGAGCTGGGATTTTGATTAGCAGTTCAATAGTCTTACCCAATTTGGGAAGCCATAGAATGGAATTTTGGGGTATGCCTCGTAATTGACTTGTAGTTATTGAAAATGTTATGATTCCAACTAAAGAAACTCTTATTATTAATTTGCTTTACTAAAGTGATCTACTCCACTTTCATATATTTCCTTCATGCTGCATGTTTTTCATGTTGCAGGCAATAGGAAACTTTGATTAATCATAAGTTTAAATGTTTGACCAAAGCTCTTATTGATTTGAAGCATTATTTGATCCTCTAATCTTGTAGGTTCCTCAACAAAGCCTTGCTTGCACCGAATGATTTAAAGGAAACTGGGAAGGTGTGTACCATCGCTGAAGTTGAGGAAGCAAAGGCTATTCTTAGGCTGTTTCCAATATGGGCTGCATGCTTGGCATATGCTATTGTATGTTCACAATGCTCAACTTTCTTCACGAAGCAAGGTGCCACCATGGACAGAACAGTTGTGCCAGGTTTTGACATTCCAGCTGCTGCACTTCAGTCATTTATCAGCTTGGCCAAAATTATATTCATACCCATTTATGATCGCATTTTTGTTCCAATAGCAAGAGCTTTCACCAGAGAACCCTCTGGCATTACAATGCTACAAAGAATCGGAACTGGGATATTTTTATCTATTATTTGCATGGTAGTTGTGCCAAATAAACACGGTATTGGGAAAATTTCTGATATATTATTCTACCCCAAGATGGAGGTATGTATAGTGATACAATACATTTACAATAGGAAGGTAAATCTTTAATTAAACTAGACAATATATCCTAATTCAATACATAATATACTCTAATTAATATAGAATATTTACAACTCATTCAACACTCCCCCTCAAGTTGGTGCATAAATATCACGCATGCCCAACTTGCCCAATGAGTTGTAAAATACTTTACCAGAAACTCCTTTGGTAAGAACATCAGCAAGTTGGTCTTCAGATCTCAAAAATGGAACGTTAATGATTTGAGCCTCTAGCTTCTCCTTGATGAAATGTCTGTCTATCTCCACATGTTTCATTCTATCATGTTGTACAGGGTTGTTTGCAATCTCAATAGCTGCCTGGTTGTCACAGTGCAAATTCATGGCCACCTTAGGTTTGTAACCCAAATCTCTCAATAAGTTTCTCAACCATAGCAACTCACAAATCCCTAGGGCCATTCCTCTAAATTCAGCTTCAGCACTTGATCTTGACACTACTTTCTGCTTTTTACTACGCCATGTTACAAGATTTCCACCAAGAAATGTGAAGTATCCTGAAGTAGAACGTTTATCAATCTGTGATCCTCCCCAATCAGCATCAGTGTATCCTTCTACATCCAAATGACTATGTTTACAAAACATAATACCTTTTCCAGGAGCATTCTTCAAGTATCTCATTATACGAACAACAGCATTCATATGTCTCTCACTAGGAGCATGCATAAACTGGCTTACCACACTTACGGCATATGCAATGTCAGGCCTGGTATGAGAAAGGTAAATTAATCTCCCTACAAGTCTCTGGTATCTCTCCTTGTTAGTTGGTACATCACCAGGATATTCTCCTAACTTATGGTTCTGCTCAATAGGAGTTTCAACAGGTTTACAAGCCAACATCCCTGTTTCTGTTAGTAAATCAAGAACATATTTTCTCTGTGACAAGCATATACCTTGATCTGATCTGGCCACTTCAATGCCAAGGAAATACTTCAAATCTCCCAATTCTTTTATCTCAAACTCAGTAGCCAAATATTTCTTCAATTGCACAATCTCATCACCATCATCACCAGTTATAATCATATCATCAACATAAATAATTAAAGCAGTTACCTTGCCTTTTCTGTGCTTCAAAAATAGAGTATGATCTGAATTACTTTGCTTGTACCCAAATTTCTTCATTGCCAATGCAAATCTACCAAACCAGGCTCTGGGTGACTGTTTCAATCCATACAAGGCTTTCTTCAGTTTGCAAACCATTCCTTCCTTCTCAGGTATACCAGGTGGAGGATCCATATAAACTTCTTCTTTCAAGTCACCATGAAGGAACGCATTCTTCACATCAAATTGTAGCAAAGGCCAATCCATGTTAGCAGCCAATGACATAAGTACACGTACTGTGTTGATTTTAGCTACAGGTGCAAAGGTCTCTTGATAGTCTACCCCATACTTCTGAGTGTATCCCTTTGCAACTAATCTTGCCTTGAACCTCTCCACTGACCCATCAGCTTTATGCTTTATAGTGAATATCCATCTGCAACCAACAGTCTTCTTTCCAGGTGGTAATGGTACTACCTCCCATGTACCATTCTTATACAATGCCTTCATCTCTTCAGCCATTGCCTCCGTCCATCTAGGATCTGCTAATGCATCCTGCAACTTACTTGGAACAGATACAATAGATAATTGTGATACAAATGCTTCATATGACTTGGACAATCTATGGGTTGACACATGGTTAGCTATGGGGTATCTAACTTTGGCAGATGGGTTAGGTTCATATTGAATTTTAGCTTTACCACGGTTACTACGGACAGGTAGCTGATATGTAGGGGGTTCAGGGTTTTCTTCAAACAAAGTATTAATATCACTCAATATAGTATCAGGGTCAGAAGTTACCTCAGGTGGTGACTCAACAGAAGATTGGACTTGTATTGTAGCATGGGGGCTAGAGGATGATGCATGGTTGTGGTTCTGGTCATGAGTACCAACTTCTTGTGAATCATCATGTGGCGGTTGGTTGATTATGGGCAGAGAGTTGTCAACCAATCGATGAGAAGTTCCTGACTGATTAATGTTGTCTTCATTACTTGCACTGCTCTCAGGAATGATCCAGAGGTTCTGCTCTTCACTAACCCTCTCCCCCTGAAGAGGAGAACCGTCTGAGGAAAAATATGGAACATCTTCATGAAACGTCACATCCAAAGTAACAAACACCTTCTGTTCAGGAGGGTAATAACATCGATAACCCTTCTGATAGGGAGCATACCCCACAAACACACACCGCTTAGCACAAGGATCAAGTTTGCTCCGTTGGTGAGAAGGAACATGAACAAAAGCTAGAGAGCCAAAAACCTTTGGAGGTAATTTATTTAGATGAGGCACCTCAGGCATCTTATCAGTGAGAACATCAAGGGGAGTCTTGAATTCTAGGACACTAGAAGGCAATCGGTTAATCAGGTAGACAGCAGAGACTAAGGCATCACCCCAAAAACTCTTGGGGACATTTTTATCAAGCAAAAGGGCCCTAGTAACTTCCAATAGGTGGCGGTTTTTTCGTTCTGCCACACCATTTTGTTGTGGCGTATAGGGACAAGAAGTTTGATGTATAATGCCATGATGATGAAAGAAAGAGGACAAGTCATGATTCACATATTCACCCCCATTATCAGTGCGGATAGTCTTCACAGAGATGTCAAATTGCGTTTGAATCATAGCATAATACTGTTTAAACAAACCACACACTTCATTTTTACTCTTCATCAAATAAGCCCATGTCACACGAGTGCAATCATCAATAAAAGTAACAAACCACCGATGACCTTGAGGAGTAGGGGTCTTGGAAGGTCCCCAAACATCAGAATGAATCAATGTAAAAGGTCTGAGAGCTTTATTAAAACTTGTGGGATAAACAGTACGATGGCTCTTGGCCAACACACATGTCTCACACTGAAAACGAGCACTACTACACTTGGCAAACAATGAGGGAAATAGATGCTTTAGATAATCAAAGGAAGGGTGTCCCAGACGCTGATGCCATAACCAAATCTGCTTCTCTGGTTCCAATATAGTCTTACTGCTTGCTTGATTAGCTTCAACTACCTGACCAGAACCATGCATAATCCACAGCGGCCCATGTTTAAAGCCATGCCCAATCTTTTCTTGAGTCTGAAGGTCCTGAAAGAAACAATCATTGGGATAAAAGTGAGAGGAACATGCTTTAGCTAACTGGTTGACAGATAATAAAGCAGTTTGTAAAGATGGAACAAGAAGAACATCAGTTAGTTTCAAGGTAGGTGTAAGGTGAACAGTCCCTATACCAGTTACTGGGGCACGCTGACCATTAGCATTAGTGATAAATAGTTTAGAACAGTGGGTAGATAAGGTGACAAACTTAGTGGGATCGTTGGTCATATGATCAGTAGCACCAGTGTCAATTATCCATGCATCAGTACAAGTAGTAGCAGAAGTACATAAAGCATAACTAGTCATACCTGGTTTGTCTGCTAATGTGGGAGAGGATTCACCTGTCTTAACATGATTGGCTTGACCAGATTCATCAGCTTCAACAAAGTTGGCATGTGGAGCATAACCATACTTCTTAGCTCGTAAATCATCTGCCCAGTCAGGTTTGCCATGCAATTTCCAACACTTTTCTACAATGTGATCACCATTGCAATAAGAACAAACACGCTCCCCCTTAAGAGAATTATGTGGGAGAGAATTTGGAGCAAGTTTGGTGGTAGTTGGAGCAGGTTTAAATGCAGGTTTGAATGGAGTTGCAGCTTGAGAAGCCTTGAAAGAAGTTGGAGCATATCTTTGAGGAGGTGGACGGTATGGCGGAGGACGAGAGGAACTTCGAAATCCTTTGTTAGTAGCCATAGCACTTACAATTTCATCTTCCATCATTGTTTTGAGACGAAGCTCTTCTTCACAAATAGAAGCATATACTTCAAGAACATCAGGTAATGTCTCAGATCGAAGGACATGAGCCCTAGCATCATCCAAATTACTATCCAGGCCAGCAAGAAACACATAAACCCTGAAATCTGTGATGGTTTTTTGATGAGCAGCAAGATCTTCAGCATTCTTAATACCATGAGAACTAATGGCATCAAGTTCTTGCCAAATAGTCTGCAATTCTTCATAATAGGCCTCCAAAGATCTACCATTCTGCTTGACGGAGATAGAACGGCGAGTGAGATCAAAAATCTTGGAGGAATTCTTCTTGCCTACAGAATAGGTTTTGTCAACAGCATCCCAAATAGCCTTGGCAGTAGGTAGTCGATCAAACAAAGCCCTAACATGTTTCTCCATAGCACTGAGAAGCCAAGATTGAACAAGACAATTATTCTCTTCCCATGTTTCATAAGCAGCTCTCTCTGTCTCGGCTGGAGCAGTTTTGGTTCCAGTGATGTAGCCAATCTTCTTTTGACTAGCAATAGCCATACGTGCAGAACGAGCCCAAGAATCATAGTTGGACTTTCCAGCAAGTTTTTCAGGAGCAATTTGAAAATTCATTTCAGATTTGGAAGACGTCATGGTGATAAAACACAAACAGCAACAATCCAACGTAGCAACAATAGTGATTTTAAAACAACAGGATTAAAGACACAGACAAATCACACACCAGGACAATCTGTCAGTAAAGCAGCAGTGGAATTTTGATGTAGCAGCACACACAAATAGCCAGCAGCAGGAAACCCTTTAGACAAGACCACAACAAGCGGCAAAATAAGGACTAGGTCTCAGGATTTTTAAGCTCTGATACCATGCCAAATAAACACGGTATTGGGAAAATTTCTGATATATTATTCTACCCCAAGATGGAGGTATGTATAGTGATACAATACATTTACAATAGGAAGGTAAATCTTTAATTAAACTAGACAATATATCCTAATTCAATACATAATATACTCTAATTAATATAGAATATTTACAACTCATTCAACAAGTTGCAGCTTTGGTTGAGATGAAAAGGCTCCAAACTGCCATAGATTATGATCTGGTTGATACGCCAAGTGCCACAGTTCCATTGACTGTTTGGTGGTTAGTTCCTCAGTACTTATTGTTCGGAGTTGCCGATATTTTCACCGTGGTTGGTCTGCAAGAGTTCTTCTACGATCAGGTTCCAAATGAATTAAGAAGTGTAGGACTTGCCCTCTACTTCAGTATACTTGGTGTGGGAAACTTTCTGAGCAGCTTTCTTATATATGCTATCGAGGAAGCCACCAATGTGGTCGGCGCCACTAGCTGGTTTTCCAATAACCTTAATCGAGCACATCTTGATTACTTTTATTGGCTACTTGCTGCACTCAGTGCTGTGCAATTAGCTATCTACATATGTTTTGCAAAATCTTACATTTATAATAGGGGTGGTGCAATATAAAGGACAAATTTCTCTATGAAATTTGGACCAATAAAATTAGTACAAATGCAGTGTCATTCCCTTAACCTCGGGGAATTTTTTCCGAGCCAAATTGCTATTGGAAGATATGGAAATAAAGAAGGCTAGGCCAGGGTAGCAAAAGTTGAAAGACTGCTATACAAGCACTGCAAGCTTGAGTCATTCTGGTGAGGAAAATCTTAGGGAGGAAGATGATTCTGTACCAGTCAAGCTTGTTGATTAGGAGGTTCATCGGGGTCACTAGCTAGGAGAGTGCCATATATAATTGACGTTGTTTTGGCATGGTTCTCTACTCTACCTATTGCTGTTGTGCTTTGGTTGAAATATTAGGATTGTGTTTCTTGTTTGTGTCTCTTTCTCTAGCTTCACTGTTTTTTAAGTAAATTTTCTTTGTAACACTGCTTTAAGTGGGATGAAAGTTCCGTGTTGAAAAAAAAAAATGATTGATTACAGTCTTCGTAATTTTGTGTTTTTAGAAGAAATATTCAAAAATGAATCAATACACATAGTCAAGTAAAGCTCCTCTGGAAACAATTTAGGCTTGCTCATTAAAACAAGTCAATAACTAAGTAAACTCTCCTCATCCCCTAGAAAAAAAAAAAACATAGCCTAGCCTGTATTTTAAAAGGCTGAGGCGTACTCCGTAGCGTTTTTGGGAGAGCTTAACTAAGCCATAAGCCTATAAAAAAAAATATATAGTTATATATATTTATATATAGAACATTAATAATATAGACAAAAAAAATTATTCATTGCCATTAATCCATAATAATTAACCTAGAAAATTCAACAAAATCACCTAAGCATTTAATGAAATCTAAGGTTCAAATTAAGTTGAAATTTAAAAAAAAAAAATATATATATATATATATATATCAGTGTGTACGCTTTACCCATGTTTTGTGCGCCTAGCTACCAAAACAAAGGCAATTATATGAGAATTTTGCACCTTTAGGTGCGCCTTTTCAAAATACTATACACAATATTTGCTCACCTAATCACTTAATTGTGATACGCTAACGTACATTTGCCACTGTCGTGGTATTTGTCATCACGATTTGAAGCATGTGAATCTTTTTCAGTACTAAAACGGGGATTTCAAAATCTCAGATTTTAGGTTGTCGGCATTGCCAGAGTAGTGTTGGAGACTTGGAGTGATAGTGTGCCATGCGCACGACATTGGCATGTGTGGCACCTGAGATTTTGAGGAAGAAAGAGTAAAGGTGCCGGCGAGTAGTGAAAATATTTATATAAAAATTCATTTCGAATAAAACACAGTGCACCAAGGGTTCCTGTCCGCAAAACCATACATACGACCTTACCTCGGTCACTAGAGCACCAAATATATAACCAACTATGTACACAAGCCAAGTTCATCATTGAGATCACAGATACGGCCGACCAACAAATCAGTTTAATGTTCTTGTTTATTTTATTTTCGTTATTTGTATTTTGATGTAGTTTTTACATCTATTGGTTGTAATTTTTTTAAAGTCTAATATAATTGTCGTTTTCCTTCAAAAAAAAAAGAAAAACTATTAAAAGGCGAAATCTTGAAATAGCCAAAAAAAAAAAAGGAGAAATGCGGAGAGCAACTGGAAGTCTGGAACCAACTACCGACAATGGCCACATCTCCGGAGACCCAAACCCCACTGCTAGGCGACGTCGTGGAGAACGCCGTTGACTACAAAGACCGTCCGGTCCGCAGATCCAGCTCAGGCGGTTGGCGATCAGCATCGTTCATCATAGGTCACTTTTCAGTTTAAGCATCAGTCGATTACTAAAGAATCAATCATAGTGAATTTAAGAGGTTCAATTCGATTTCAGGGGTGGAGGTTGCTGAGAGGTTCTCATACTATGGAATCAGCTCCAACCTCATATCGTTTCTGACTGGGCCTCTGGGACAATCCACTGCCACGGCGGCTGAGAACGTCAACATATGGGCTGATTCTTTCCTTGGACGCTACCGCACCATTATTGGGAGCTTTTGTGGCGGATTCTTTCCTTGGACGCTACCGCACCATTATTGCTGCTTCTCTCCTCTACATTTTGGTCTGTCCCTCTCCAATAATATTTTTGTTCTTTGTCCATCTATAACTTAGGCCGGCACCCATGAATGCTTTATATTTGTATGTAATTTGTTTATATGTTCCTCATAACATCTTGAGGTCTAGAGATATCTAAAGACACTATAAAGGGCATTGCAGGTATCAAAATTTTAGAGACTGTCTTCATTTAGTGTTTCTTTCTAGTTAACGTCACTGATGTAGAACACATTGAGAGGAAATTTGAAAAAACAAAGCAAGAAAGCTAAAGCAACTTTACCAACTTACCAAGCCCAAAGGAAATGACTAGAACTTGTAGAACAAAATGTTGCTGCCAAAGTGCTAGTTACCAACTGCTTCTAATGAGCTCAGCCAGTGCCCAGGTGTTACCTATTCGACCTGGTGGAAGGAGTGTAAAATGATTATGAATGGCAGTTTCAGTATTGTTTTCTACTTCTTGCTATGTTTGAATGTTATTGTTCTTGACCTGAATTGGAACAGGGACTTGGCTTGTTGACTCTAGCGGCCTTTCTTCCTTCATCTAAGCTTCAAGTGTTATTGTTCTTCTTCTCTCTATATTTAGTAGCAGTTGGGCAAGGTGGACACAAGCCTTGTGTTCAGGCTTTTGGAGCAGATCAGTTTGATGGACAAGATCCAGAGGAGTGCAAAGCCAAAAGCTCCTTCTTCAATTGGTGGTATTTCAGTATGTGTACAGGCATCTTGTTTACACTTTCAGTATTAGCCTACATACAGGACAACCTCAGTTGGGTTCTGGGTTTCGGAATTCCTTGTGTTGCGATGGTCTTTGCACTGTTTGTTTTCCTTCTTGGAACTAGAACATACCGGTATAGCATCAAAGAAGACGGGGAAAGCCCATTTGTGAGAATTGGCAAGGTGTATATTGCCGCATTAAGGAACTGGCGAACTACTCCTTCAGCAATAGCTTCTGAAGAGGAATCTCGTGGAATCTTGCCTCATCAAAGTTCCGAACAATTCAAGTAAGAGAGATATAACTGTGTGCATATGTATAGATTAAAATAGGAACCAGGTTCGATAGGGGAAGTTTTGATAGTACAAATCCCTGTTTATCTTGCATGACTCTCTGAAGACCCCACCTTAAAAAATGTTTGATGACGGATAAAGGTTCTATGAACTGTTAAATTCTCATGTATCGCTCCTTGTTCTATCAATTTTACATGGTGTACGATGGAGTCTTTAATATTGCTTCTTATCATTTATGTGTAGCGCAGTAAGTTGGAATTTAAGGTAAAATATGTAAAATGACGCATATGCAGCTTCCTTGTTTGTAATAAGGTCATTCTAGAATTTCGTAAAATGATAATTTCCTTGGGGATCGAGTTATCATAGCTTGCTGCATTTATTATGGTGGCTTTAGTTGGTTCAGCATTGCACTTTTGCATATCAATCTTATATACCTTGGTGTCTCTTGAAGTAACTTGTATACTCGCACCACCTCACTCTGTTCCCAACTAAAGAAACCCTATTATATAGCTTAACTAGGTTATTATTCTGCTTTAATATATTCCCTTACTATTACAAATCGTTGTTTTAGTGTTGTTGCTTTAATACTCCAACTCCAAAGACTTGATTAGTCAGATGTTCAAATGCTTGATCAAAGATCTTCTTGATATGAAGCTTCATTTTTACTGTATTTTAAAGCTCTAATATGGCAGGTTCCTCAACAAAGCCTTGCTTGCACCGGATGATTTGAATAAAAATGGGGAGGTGTGTACCATCGCTGAGGTTGAGGAAGCAAAGGCTGTTCTTAGGCTGTTTCCAATATGGGCTACATGCTTAGCATATGCTATTGTATTTGCACAGTGCTCAACTTTCTTCACCAAGCAAGGTGCCACCATGGACAGAACAGTTGTGCCAGGTTTTGACATACCAGCTGCTTCACTTCAGTCGTTTATCACCGTTGCCATTATTATTTTCATACCCATTTATGATCGCATTTTTGTTCCAATAGCAAGAGTTTTCACCAGAGAACCCTCTGGCATTACAATGCTACAAAGAATCGGAACTGGGATGTTTTTATCTATTATTTGCATGGTAGTTGCAGCTTTGGTTGAGATGAAAAGGCTCCAAACTGCCATAGATTATGATATGGTTGATACGCCAAGTGCCACAGTTCCATTGAGTGTTTGGTGGTTAGTTCCTCAGTACTTATTGTTCGGACTGGCCGATATTTTCACCTTGGTTGGTCTGCAAGAGTTCTTCTACGATCAGGTTCCAAATGAATTAAGAAGTGTAGGACTTGCCCTCTACTTCAGTATAATTGGTGTGGGAAGCTTTCTGAGCAGCTTTCTTATCTATGTTATTGAGGAAGCCACCAGTGTGGTCGGCGACACTAGCTGGTTTTCCAATAACCTTAATCGAGCACATCTTGATTACTTTTATTGGCTACTTGCTGCACTCAGTGCTGTGCAATTAGCTATCTACATATGTTTTGCAAAATCTTACATTTATAATAGGGGTGGTGCAATATAAAGGACAAATTTATTTATGAAATTTGGACAGTACAAATGCAGTGTCATTCCCTTAACCTCGGGGAATTTTTTCCTAGCCAAACTGCTATTGGAAGATATGGAAATAAGGAAGGCTTGGCCAGGGTAGCATAAGTTGAAAGACTGCTAGTAAAAGCACTGCAAGCTCGAGTCATTCTCGTGAGGAAAATCTTAGGGAGGAAGATGATTCTGTACCAGTCAAGCTTGTTGATTAGGAGGTTCATTGGGGTCACTCGCTAGGAGAGTGCCGTATATAATTGAAGTTGTTTTGGCATGGTTCTCTACTGTAACTATTGCTGTTGTGCTTTGGTTGAAATATTAGGATTGTGTTTCTTGTTTATGCTGTTTTTTAAGTAAATTGTCTTTATAACACTGCCTTAAGTGGGATGAAAGTTTGTTGTTCTGTGTAAAAAAAATGATTATAATCTTCTAAATTTTGTTTTTTTTTTTTTAAGAAATTTTTGTTTATTGAAATGAATCAATAGCCGAAGGTTACAAAAAATGCGTGCACTGAAGTTTGATAGTATCTCATGCTAGAGACTCATATTAAGTAGAGCTCCTCAGGAAACAATTTGTGCTCGCTCATTAAAACAGGCCGATAACCAAGTAAAATCTCCTCATCCGTTAGAAAGAAATAAACAGCATCTGCTCACCAAATCACTTAATTGTGATAAGCTTGAGAATTGTTTTTTCAATCAAGCATATGGAGGGTCAACAAATCTGACCAAAAAAATGGAGTAGGCTTATCTTAGAAACCTTGACCAATTTTTAAGTTGTTAAGACGTACAATCTGGGTTGGACAAGATTACAACATTTTTCAATGTGTTCGCTAAGAATCTAAATGTGAAGCACAAATAAAGCAACAACACAGTGGAGACTTAAATAACATGAGGAGGTTGTTGACACAATGACACTGTATAATTCACTATGAGAAAACGAATACAATAGGCAGCTACAAACTCTACTTAATAGACTCACTCTAAAAGGCAGCTTGATCTCATTATTGCTTCTGATTTCTCCTCTGAATTTGCTTTTGTTTGTAAATTCTACTATGCATAAATGTAGAACAACTTCCTGCAGTAGTAGAGCAGTGTTTTAAAGAGTAATTTATTTTTAAAGCACCTAAAGATATGTACGCAGTACACTAAGTCTCTTAAAACTCGATCGATCTTATAAATTAAGAATTATAATTAACTTAATTGACGAATCATTTAAAACTGGCAGTTGTAATTGATCATAAAGGGACATATATTATACTTTTGGGACAGAAAACATGGTGTGTGTGTGTGTGTATTCAGTTTTATGTACATGTGCAGATGAATTAATAACTATATGTCCTTCAAGATCAACGCCTTGATAAGATCTTCAGATGCCTTAACCCTTCATCTCTTAAACTCAACCTTAATCAAAAGTTACAAGCTAACAACATATAGCAAGGTTTTCAAGGTAAGTATATATGAGTTTCCACCATGAATTTCTGTTGTTAATTCACAGGAGAAATAAAAAAGGTAAGTATATATCCCAAAAGTGTAATATTTGTCTCAATCCCACAAATAATGAAAGGCATTTGGTTTAGAAAGGGTTTTTCTTCCAATTTGACCGCGTTGATTTGAAACAAACTTTTGTTTTTTCTTTCTTTTTGATATTTTTGTCATAGCAAGCTAAACTCACCATTTTTTTGGTTGGATTAGAATTTTTCAAGGTACCTAAGAGCATTCACAGTAGGGACCCAAATCTCAAATTTAGGTCCAAAAGCACCCACAGTAGGTCGGAGAGATTGAAATTTATAATTGCCGGTGACTCAAAAGTTAAACTCAAATATAGGTCCAGTTTGGACACAAATATATGTCCCATTTTCGTGAGTCACTCCATATGCAAACCAAAAGAGAGATGATTACTTATATTTGGACTCAAATTTGTGCCACAGTAGGAATGACTCATATTTGGGACTCATATTTGAGTCATATTTGTGATCCAAATATGTGTCCAAAATAAATAAGTCATGCACCACTGTGACACCCAAAAAAGTAAGTATTTTTCTACACTATTTAGATGAACTCATATTACTATTCCAACCAATTTAGACCCAAATTTGAGTCCAAAAAATGAGTTTTCATTGCTGATGCTATTAGGATTGTTTCATTGAACCATTTTGGAGAATAAATATGTCACGCCCCGAATTTCCAACAATTAAATAATGCTTTTTCGCCTTCAAATAACCAATAAATTCGGAACGTGAAGCATGGATTACCAAAATACAAATACACATGAATATTTTTTTCCTTTTAACATGTGTCAAACCTCCATCCATGCTCTACCACAATGTAAATACAGACTCAATCTTTAGAGTCGAATATTACATTCCATAATTTACATAATAAATTGACATTATGCAAAGTATTAAGTAAATTCACCTACAGAGTTTACTAAAACAGCGGAAGACTAAAATCACCACAACTCCAAGAAGTCCTTCAACTTAACTTCTAGATATCCTAACCTGCAGGATAAAACCCTACACCATTGAATAGTGTACCGGGTTATAACAACAACTCGGTCAGCTTGCGAAGCTGGTATGAGTAACCACAATTTCAAATCACCAAATAATTCATATCTTTATTTTTAAAAGATAATATCTGTTGTAAATATTTATATTTATGTGGATGTCCATTTGGGGTTAATATGTAATACCCATTACTTTGTATCTCTATGATGTAAATCAAGGAAGCTTCCTAAGGTGTGTTCACCAAGCTTCCTTGAGGTGTGTTCACCAAGCTTCGTAAGTGTACTCAACAAGCTTCGTAAGTGTACTCAACAAGCTTCACCAAGTGTGGTGAGCAAGTTTCTTCACCCTATATAAGGGATGAATGAGAATGAATCAAATCACCAATTCACAACATCTCTTCTCTCCATCTCTCTCTCTCTATGTTCTTTACTCTCTAGCTAGCTAATTCCATTTAGCCCACAACACGTTATCAAGCACGTTTTGCTCAATGAGGAAGAACAAGGAGGAAGATCGAAGAATATCTTCAAGAACAAGAAGGAAATCTTCACCAAATTTGAAGAAGCAATCCCAAAATTCGTTGAAGTTTTCTCTTGAACATCTTCACCAAATTCGAAGAAGCAACCCAAATTCAACTCGTTGAAATTTTTTCTTGACTCGTGGAACCCTAATTTTTTTTAGGTGCATTTCTCAAGTAAGTTATAATTTTTACTATTTGAATCCTTGGCAAATAGTGAACCATAACCATTGAGCATGAACCCTAAATTAATCTTAGGTCAAGAACAGTTTGTAATTTGGATTGCATATGCTTTATCATTTCGTTGATTACTTGATCACTAATTCGAAAGATAAAAGCATGCCAAACGGTACACATGACACATATATCTCCACATTAAGTCACGAAAAGTTATGAATCTTCCACGACTAGGCTCACCTAATTGGATGCGATGTCTAGGCAAGGTTCGGCGGTTCGGTACTTAAGAGAGCCTCGCTCCACCAAAAACCTCACCCTACCTTACCTGGTCGTATTTAATTGGAGCTACCGAAAGGGTTGAGTAAATAACTTTTCATTGTAGAATTGTTCGATTTCTTGCAATTATGTGGTAGAAATTATATATATGTGTTTGCTAAATGATGACCAGAAGATTTCATCCATATCGACTAGTCGATTTCGATATAAATCCATGAGAATTTTAATTCTCACAAAACCATGATTAAATGTTTCGAACCAGAAGATTTTCGAAATTGAACTCATGTTCACTTGTCAACAACATCATGAACATATAAACCAGTCGATTTATATGACTAATTAATCTAGTTTCTCCCGTCGAAGAAACAAATGTTGACCAAACTTGACTTCCAAGAGGAGGACAATTGCAAGATTCTTGTTCCTCGGCCACATGTTGGACTCCATGAAATATGAATTCGTGGCCATCACCTCAGGAGTTATGAGACTCCCTCAAAGATCGATTTGACCATCAAAAAATCATCTGGCTACCAGAAGCTAGCCATGATTAGATTAACCTGTACTTCCAGGACTTCAAAACTATTATTGAAATATAATGCAAGATTCGTGCTCTTCTCTAGTACTATGACGAATAGTTGACTTATTGAAGAAGACGTACACCACCTTTGTTCTTAGCTCGGATAACCTACTCCAGAAGTAGTACGGTTAATCAAAGTTCATTAATTTTTCTGAGCTCATAACCCAGTTAATGCTGGAAGAGAAAAATTGTCTCATCTTGATAAGGAACGACAACTCTCTCCCTACTGGTGCATTGACAATTTCATTGTCAGAGGCTAATGTTGCTCGTGGACTTAGTCCATGACCTGAGAACCGAGACAAGGGCCAGTCGTCCCGACAACCTCGGAATCTCCGCGAGCCTCGTGCTCACCTACCAAGTGAATTTTGGGCTCTTGTCCAAACAAATGACTTTTGGCCCCATGGCAACCGAAACAGCCTCGGGAAAGGAACAATAACAGGGCCGGTCGTCCCAAAGCAAGAGACAATGCTCCTAAGCCCAATCTCTGCTATCATTGTGGTGGTACAGATCATTAACAACAAACTTGTTGTGCATAAGCTAATATGGTCAAAATTACTCCAGAGGTAACTCTTGAAGCAGTTGACTTTGTCGCTGAAATGGATTATGGTTTTGTTTTAATGTTTCGACATTTCTCGAAATAATTTAAAGTATCTTGAGCAAATTCCTTTGCAATGTGACCGGCTTTAAATTATCCTACTATTAGGCATGACTAGTGGAGAAGTTGATTGTCTGGCTGATAGTGGTACCACTTACACTATCTTACGAGATCAAAAGTATCTCATCAACTTCAAGCCTAAAGTAACCTCAGTGACAACGATTTCGGGCCCGTCGACCCTAATCGAAGGCTTTGGCAAAGCCCAATTCGCGTTGTCTAATGGTACGCCTATGACCATATCTGAGGCCTTATACTCTTCGAGGTCCAGTCGCACCTTACTGAGTTTTAAGGACATTCGAGCAAACGAATATCATGTTGAAACCGCTCATGAAAATGGTGTGGATTTCCTTTACACATGACCTCCAATACATACGGCCAAAAGCGTATCTTGGAGAAATTGAGATGTCTTTCAAGTGGTCTTTATGTTACCACAATACATTTGATTGAAAAAAAACCTTATCTATCGCCTGGCGCCGATTGATAAGAGCACTTATCTATCGCCTGACGCCGATTGATAAGAGCACTTATATGCTATGGCATGACCGTCTGGGACATCCGGGTCGTAATACGATGCTTAGAACTATGAATGCATCGAACGGGCATCCTCTTGGAGGAAAGTTTTTCGTGATTAATCTGAAAAGCCCATGCCAAGCTTGCTCTATTTGAAAGATAAATCTCAAACCAATTCGTGTAAAGCCCACCAAACTAGTTTCGAAATTCCCTTGTGAGAATCCAAGGTGATATTTGTGGACATATCCAACCAGCCTGCGGACCATTTAAATATTTCATGGTACTGGTTGATGCATCGACAAGATGGTCACAAGTTTATTGTCCACAAGAAACGCTGCTTTTGCTAAACTCTCGCCTAGAGGGCTCACCACTCGGATTATCCTATAAAGTCCAGAAGACTTGATAATGCCGGAGAGTTTACATCGAAGTTTTCCGATGATTATTGCATGTCCCTTGGGATTGACGTTGAACATCTGGTTTCCCATGTTCACACCCAGAATAGTCTCGTAGAAGCGTTCATTAAATGATTGCATGAACCTTGGTAATGCGCACCAAGCTTCCAATTTCTACGTGGGACTATGCAATCTTGCATGCAGCCATGTTGGTCCGATTGAGGCCCACTGCTACCCAACCTTATTCCGTGTTACAGCTGGTGACTGGGTACGAACCTGACGTTTCGTACTTACGTGTATTTGGATATGCAGTTTACGTGCCAATTGTGCCGTCACAACGTACAAATGGGTCCTCAATAATAGATGAGCATATATGTCGATTATGAATCCTCATCCATTACACGCTCTTTAGAGCCCTTGACAGGCGATCTCTTTACCGCATTTGCGGATTGTCACTTTGATGAGACTGTCCTCCCGTCGTTAGGGGGAGATTCGCACGTTAACGTTGATAAGGAACGACGTGAATTAACGTGGCATGTACCCACTATGTCTCATCTCGATCCCCGAACCGCACAAATGTGATAAGTGACGTGCGAAGAATTCTAGATCTACAGAGTATAACTTATAAAACGCCAGACGCTTTCTCTGATCTAGCTAAAGTGACGAGATCATATATACCTGCTGCAAACTTGCCTGCAAGGATAAGACGTCCCAGTAGGACGTAAAGTCATCCCTGAAGGATGTAACATCCCCGTAGGATGTGTCATCCCAGAAGAGACGACGTACGGTTTGACGGCTAACCAGTCATATGTCCCTCCCAGAAGCGAGGTGGACCACTAGGTTCAAAGGATTCTTATCCCCAGAAGAGGATAAATTTGGCACAAACGAATCCTCTTGATATCGCAATCTCAACCGATCAATCTCACGAGATTATCCGGATTATGGGTCCGTCCCAGAAGAGACGACGTTGGGGGACGCTCCAACATATGAACCCACTTCCGAGAATAAAGAAATCTCGATAATGCATGCTTATGTGAGATGTGGAATCGAAATGAGATTATCATCGATGATATAATTGTATTCGTGGTAGCTACCAATATCAAAACAAGCGATGACATTGAACCTTGCTCCGTTGATGTTTTTCAACGTAGAGACGACTGGCTAAAAAGGAACCAATCAATCCAGGTCTAATTGGATTCCTTAGCGAAACGAAGTGTGTTCGGACCAGTCGCTCCAACACCGCCCAATGTTAAACCAATTGGTCATAAATGGGTATTCGTAAGGAAGCGTGATGAGAATAATGAGATTGTTAGATATAAAGCTCGCCTAGTGGCGCAAGGCTTCTCTCAACGCCCTGGAATTGATTACGATGAGACTTATTCTCTCGTAATGGACGTTATAACGTTCCGCTACTTAATCAGTTTAGTAGTTTCCGAAAAACTGAATATGCAGCTCATGGATGTGGTCATAGATTATCTCTATGGGGATCTAGACACAGAGATATATATGAAAGTCCCTGAAGGACTTAAGTGGCCTGAATCAAGTAGTTCCCGACCACGGAACATGTTCTCGATTAAACTGAGACGTTCACTATATGGATTAAAGCAATCCGGACGGATGTGGTATAACCGTCTAAGTGAATACTTGATCGGCATGGGATACGTTAACAACGAAGTATGCCCTTGCGTGTTTATTAAGAAATCCACTTCAGGATACGCTATTATCGCAGTCTATGTAGATGATATGAATCTCATAGGAACCTCGAAAGAGTTGATTGAAACTGCTGAAATCCTGAAGAAGGAATTCGAGATGAAGGATCTTGGGAAGACACGGTATTGTCTCGGCCTGTAGATCGAGCACCGTAAAGATGAAATCCTAGTACATCAATCGAACTACACCCAGAAGGTGTTACGGCGTTTTAGTCATCATGACGCTAAGTCGTTACCTACTCCCATGATCGTTCGAACTCTAGACATTAATAAGGACCCATTCCGTCCTAAGGGAGACGATGAAGAGATATTGAACCCTAAGTGTTCATATCTGGGTGCAATAGGCGCATTATTGTACTTGGTCCAATGTACTAGACCGGACATCTCGTTTGCTGTAAATTGTTTAGCTCGACACAGCACCGCGCCAACACGCCGCCACTGGAATGGCATCAAAGACATTTTTCGATACCTTAAAGGTACTACGGATATGGGCTTGTTCTATCCCTACGCGTCATCGAGTGGATCAACCCCCCTTGGCACTCGAAATAACGCAACCCTTGTCGGCTACGCCGATGCTGGTTACTTATCAGACCCGCATAAGGGACGTTCTCAATCTGGTTATGTCTTTACCATTGGGAATACGGCGATATCCTGGAGGTCTCGAAAACAGACCCTAGTAGCTACTTCGACAAACCACTCTGAACTACTCGCTCTCTACGAGGCGACTAGAGAGTGTGTATGGCTTCGAGCATTTATCGGCCATATACGAAGTACGTGTGAGCTATCTCATGATCCTGATGAACCAATTGTCATCTATAAGGACAACACTGCTATTATTGATTAAGCTAAGCATGGTTACATCAAGGGAGACGCCACTAAGCACATCTCGTCGAAACTCTTCTTTACGCATCAACAACAAGAGCACCAGAAGATCGAAGTGAAGCACATTGGTTCAGAGAGCAACCACGTTGACTTATTCACCAAGTCACTACCAAAGTATTCATTTCAGAAACATGTTTAAGGAAATCGGTCTCAGGAAGCTATCTGAGCTACCTTAGAGTAACGATTTGTGCCTAAGTCGAAATTCCTGCACCCAGTCGTGTGCATGTGAGGGGGAGCATCCCGACGAATGCTCATATTTGATCGACGCTTGGCTAGTGTACTCTTTTTGTCCTTAGACCAAGGGTTTGTCCCACTGGGTTTACCTTGGCAAGGTTTTTAACGAGACACCATCTAAGCCACCGTCTAACTATTTGTCATATCATTGACACTGATCACACCTTCACTAAGGATTGCCGAAATCAGGGGGAGTATCCAGTCGTATACTTCTAACCACCGTGTACTCTTTTTCCTTCGACCAGAGGTTTGTCCCACTGGGTTTACTCTGGCAAGGTTTTAATGAGGCACATATCTTGTGGTTAGTTCCTCCGCGCACTTACATCTCATAGTGCTTCGGTATACATCATTCGGCTACACAATTTTCTCCTAAACTCCGGATTTTGTCCCACAATGGGTTTTCCCGGACTTAAGGTTTTGTGTGTTGGCATCAGCGAATGAATGTTTATTTTTCGACTCTACCTAAGTATACTTAGCACAATGCTAATCATAGTTTCTGTTCCAATGCTTGAAGACAACTTCACCTGCTTCGAGGTTCTGATGCGACTACTCCACACTCAAGCGCGTTGTACTCTTTTCCCCTTCGACCAAGGATGTTTTTGTTCCCACATGGTTTCTTTTTACCTGGCAAGGTTTTGACGAGGCAACATTAAGCGCACACATCATCATTGCTTGATGGACATCCAAGGGGGAGTGTTGTAAATATTTATATTTATGTGGATGTCCATTTGGGGTTAATATGTAATACCCATTACTTTGTATCTCTATGATGTAAATCAAGGAAGCTTCCTAAGGTGTGTTCACCAAGCTTCCTTGAGGTGTGTTCACCAAGCTTCGTAAGTGTACTCAACAAGCTTCGTAAGTGTACTCAACAAGCTTCACCAAGTGTGGTGAGCAAGTTTCTTCACCCTATATAAGGGATGAATGAGAATGAATCAAATCACCAATTCACAACATCTCTTCTCTCCATCTCTCTCTCTCTATGTTCTTTACTCTCTAGCTAGCTAATTCCATTTAGCCCACAACAAATATTATGCCAATTATTTATGACACACGCCACACCAATCCGCCAATAACATCAAACAACAACAATCACGTAAAATGTCGCTTTTGAACAATTATAAGTGAGAATACTATTGAGACTCATTTCAAAACAAACACTACTCCCCATTTCTGGTTAGTAGTGCCAGCATTCACAAGTAAGCCAATAACATGCCTGTTACCCCCATGAACGCCTCTACCAGTTGGACAGACAGACTAGAGCTCTAACTGTAAGGTCTTTAGCGACCCTTTTGTGTCACGCCACGCCAAGAAAATACATTTTTAGTATTCTCACAAATAACGCCAAACGCCACACCTCAAATGAACTCAATATCTCAAATATTCACAAACACTAAACGCCACGCCACGCCAACACCAAAATTATGCAACAATTTATATCATATGCATAAATGCAATTCCAACCCTGAAAATTCATATTATAAGATATACTGAACCTACACGTCCCATACCGTGTATTTTAACCCCACACGTCCCATAAACATGCATGTTAATCCCAGGGTGATCCAGAATATCAAACAATATAAATTCTCATCCAAAATCAAACACAACAAACAATTATATCACAAATATCAGTGAGATTACTCACCTTAAAAATCCTGCTGCGTCTTCAAATAATAACCGGGACAAATTGACCAAAAGTCAACTGTCGGTCAACGTGGGTCCCACGTCAACTATTGATCACGGGTCCCACTCGAAACCCAATACTTCCAAAATCAGCGATCCAACCGCACAACCTGTCCGTAATAATAATATTAACCACACGATCAAATTTGATGATCATCCAACGGTCAGATCTCTCGGATCGTAAATCGTACGATCCGATATTCGATTAAATCGATCATCGATCAAACGACCGAATTCGACAAAACTGTAAACCCGAAAGTTGTTCGTATCGACGAACTAAGCATAACGGAGCAAAGAATTGCTCCCGGATCGGCCGGACGCGCCGCCCACGCGCCGCCACCGACGGTGGTCAGCCGCCGGACAAAAGTGCTCCGATTGCCATGAAATTTTAACACAATGTTCTACACATTACCAGCAACAACTTTCATAACTGCCACAAGGGCCAATGCAAAGTAGAAAGTCTCGAATTTACCTCGATAGCTCTGAAACCCTAGGATTTTAAATCCAAAATTCTCCTTCGTCCGAACTCCGATTGAGGCGTACTTTATGTTGCTGGAAAGCCCCTGACAAGAGCTACAAAGCCCAGTAAGTAGCTTAGGTCGAATCGGCCGGAAACAAACCCAGAAACTGATGAACAGTTCGGCAGCGTTTTTCCCCTTTTTCTTTTCTTGATTTCTCCTTCTATACTAAGAATTGATCAATGAAATTTGTATAGGGTTGAAGAGCATTGAGAGGTGAACAATTTGGGATAAGTTTCATGGCCGGAGATGGCCGGAATTGGGAGAAATCAGCGGTCAAAGTGGTCGGTTACTGTAGCACGGGTGAACAGTAATTTTCTGGGGGAAATTCTGATTTTTGGTGAATAGTAAATCCCAAAATCATTTTTATAGAATTTCGTCAAACTTTCGAGGTCCATAACTTCTTCATACGAACTCCGTTTTCGACGAACCACACGTCCACGAACTCGGTTCGATGAGCTCTACCATTTCCGTGAAGGAAGTTTCTCCAAATTCTCCACGGATAAAAAGTTACCTTGTTTAACCTTTCGTAACTTATAATTACCACCGTAATTTCCATTTTACGATAAACGTCCAAAAATTACGAAATCACACAATTTCAATATAAATTCCACAATCTTTTCGCATAAATAAATATTGAAATATTCGGGGTATTACAAAATATCTTTCCAAAGTATTGTTGTCCCACAAACAAAAGTACATCATTCTTTTTTTTTTTTAACAGGATCAAAAGATTTCACTCATACCTCCATGGTGACCCGAACCTATGACCTTGATCTTAGGTAGTGGGTACTCTAACCATTGAGCTAACACCACTGCTCTAACCTAAACTGAGCATTCCTTATCTATTCAAGAAAGATTAATTTCCATTTGATTTTGTCTATTTGTAAAAATGTCTAACAAGCAACCCTACATAATATGTAGCCTGTTTTTTTGTATTGCAATTGCTGTTCAAAAAAAATGAAAGTGAGGACAATTCTTTATCCTTGAATAACAATTGTATATGAAATGATCGGCTTATGTTTTGAACAACAATTACAAATCAAAAATATAACTGCATTTCAAAAAAGCACATTGCATAGTATGCATAGCTACATATTAGAATTTTCCTCGAGGGTTTATTTGTTTTACAAGATGATGTATTGATGTGAAACATTTCGTCACGGACTTGCTATATTATCAGATGAAGCCTCGTTATCATATTTAAGGAGAAAAGACGAAATATCTCCCCATTCCAGATTGGAGAGCAATCAATGGCCACTTCTCCGGATACCCAAACCCCATTGCTAGACGACGACGACGACGTCGTGGAGGGCGCCGTTGACTACAATGGCCATCCGGTCCGCAGATTCAGCTCAGGCGGTTGGCGATCAGCATCGTTGATAATATGTAAGGGCCACAGCGAATCGATCACTCTTGAATTCAAGTCAAATTTCAATCAATTACTAAAGATGAATTTGATTGCAGGGGTGGAGGTTGCGGAGAGGGTGGCCTACTACGGAATCAGCTCCAACCTCATATCGTTTCTGACTGGGCCGTTGGGACAGTCCACCGCCACAGCGGCTAAGAACGTCAACATATGGTCCGGAACGGCGTCGTTGCTTCCTCTATTGGGAGCCTTCGTCGCAGATTCTTTCCTCGGACGCTACCGCACCATTATTGCCGCTTCTCTTCTCTACGTCTTGGTCTGTTCCTCTCTTATAATTTTTTTTTTTTCTTACTTTTTTTCTCAGTTAAATGTCTGGCTTGCACGCAATGAATGCAAATTCTACTGGGCTGTGACATCAGTCAATCGGTCAATGTGGGTTGGCTTATGAGTTTGACTTCTTTGAAGTCATAATCATTTACAGTGTTTCTAGTTAAGTTACTGAAGTTGAACACAGACAGAAGAAACTTGAAAAAGAAATGCTAGAGCAACTATGTTCAACTTTAATCTTTTTCTCAGTTTAAAAAACAGATTGTTGCCAAAGAAAAGTTACCAACTTACCATGCCAGCTGAAATGGCTTAAACTAGTGCAACAAAAGGTTACTGCCAAAGTGCTATTTTTCAACTGCTTCTCATTAGCTCAGCCATGGTTTACCTTTCTGGCCTGGTTTATTTTTAGTTTTTGGCCTGGTTTAAATTGAAGTCTGGTTTTTCACCACAAAAGTTGTAGAGAAAAATACTTGAGATTTGATCTATGTTTTACTTTTCCTTCTGAGGGAAGGAGTGAGTAACAAATGATGGAATTCTGATGAAATCATTCTTAAATTGAATTGGAACAGGGTCTTGGCTTGCTGACTATGTCAGCCATGCTTCCTTCTTCTCAGCTTCAAGTATTATTATTCTTTTTCTCTCTATATTTAGTAGCTGTTGGGCAAGGTGGACACAAGCCTTGTGTTCAGGCGTTTGGAGCAGATCAGTTTGATAGACACGATCCAGAGGAGTGCAAAGCGAAAAGCTCATTCTTCAATTGGTGGTATTTTGGTATATGTGCAGGCCCCTTATTAACACTTGCAGTATTAGACTACATACAGGACAACCTTAGTTGGGGTCTGGGTTTTGGACTTCCTTGCATTGTGATGCTCCTTGCACTGCTTATTTTCCTTGTTGGAACTAGAACGTATCGGTATAGCATCAAAGGGGATGAGGAAAGCCCATTTGTGAGAATTGGCAAGGTGTTTGTTGCTGCAGTAAGGAATTGGCGATGTACTCCTTTTGCAATAGCTTCGGAAGAGGAATCTCGTGGAACTTTGCCTCACAAAAGTTCTGAACAATTCAAGTAAGAGTTTTAACTGTCTATATATCTCGAGTTTTACTCCAGCTTCTTTTACATTATTTGATCCTCTAATCTTGCAGATTCCTCAACAAAGCCTTGCTTGCACCAGATGATTTGAAGGAAAACAGGAAGGTGTGTACCATTGCTGAGGTTGAAGAAGCGAAGGCCATTCTTAGGCTGTTTCCGATATGGGCTACATGCTTGCCATATGCTATTGTGTTTGCACAGTTCTCGACTTTCTTCACTAAGCAAGGTGTCACCATGGACAGAAAAATTGTGCCAGGTTTTGACATACCAGCTGCTTCACTTCAGTCGTTTATGAGCCTAGTCATTATTATATTCATTCCCATTTATGATCGCATTATTGTTCCAATAGCAAGATCTTTCACCAGAGAATCCTCTGGCATTACTATGCTACAAAGAATTGGAACTGGGATGTTTTTATCTATTATTTGCATGGTAGTTGCAGCTTTAGTTGAGATGAAAAGGCTTCAAACTGCCAAAGATTATGATCTTGTTGATATGCCAAGTGCCACAGTTCCAATGAGTGTTTGGTGGTTAGTTCCTCAGTACTTGTTAATCGGACTAGCCGATGTTTTCACTATTGTAGGTCTGCAAGAGTTCTTCTACGATCAGGTACCAAATGAATTGAGAAGTGTGGGACTTGCCCTGTACCTCAGTATAATTGGTGTGGGAAGCTTTCTGAGCAGCTTTCTTATCTCTGTTATTGAGGACGCAACCAGTTGGGCAGGCCACACTAGCTGGTTTTCCAATAACCTTAATCGTGCACATCTTGATTACTTTTATTGGCTACTTGCTGCACTCAGTGTAGTAGAATTGGCAATCTACGTGTATTTTGCAAAATCTTACATTTATAATAGGGGTGCTACGATATAAAGGACATGTTTCATTGAGAAATCTGGAGCAAACCATTGTGGTAGTAAATCTGAAAAGTGAAGTTCTAAATCAATTACGTAATTATTTCGTATATATATGTGTGTTCATGAAGTTTAGTGTTAAATGGTAGAGGGCACGATGCATGTTTGTGTTATTGCTTTATTGTATAACAATTTTTTGTTTCCTTGAACGATACTGCAAATGCAAGCATGTTACGTATATTTTTTTTTTCTTGAATGATACTGCTAACATGAATGAAAGCATTTGACAGATTTTTTTTTTTCAAGGTTAGCAGAATTTTACTTTCAATACTGATTCATATGTTTTTTCACTAGCTCTAATCCTGTTAATTAGATCCTGAGTCAAACCTCTGATCAGGGCATCGCGTACTCCCTGTTGAACTCGTGTTCTTTGAGAAACTTTCTGAACTTCTGAACTGTTTTGAGATAAATGGATACTGTACGTTTTTGAGCTGCATCTTCGATCAGTTCCAGCATCATGTTCATCATTCTAGCTTTGATGCCTAGCTTGAGTGCAATACTTTCGGACCTTTTCTCTTCTAGCTAGCAACTCCATTGCAGAAGGGGTCAAATCAACTCTGGGAGCTTATACTCGATCATTCAAGTCCTTGGAACGACTCATGCACTAAATCTTGAACCTCTTTATTAACGCACATCAGTTAGGTGCTCACTCTAGGCAAGTAATTAAAGCTCACCGAAAACAATTTGGGCTCACATATTAAAGCAGACCTACAAATTAACTAAGTAAATGGAAAAGGAATTTTAGGGTCAGTTTAGGCAGTGGAAAACGAACCGACCTAAGGTGTTAAGTCAGTAGGTTAAATGCAATGTTACATATTCTCTCAGTTTTGGGTTACTTGCAAAAAGAAGTATACGGTCAGGAAGGGTCGATGGATACCGACCAAAGATCCCAAAAATTTGTTAATTGTTAATAAAGTAATCTGAGCGTTACAACTAAAATTACGCTCACAACGAAAACCGACTCCACATATTTACAAGTCCCCACAAGTGTAATGAATTCACAACTAAATCCAATAAGTTGATAACCTTATTGTTTGCTAATATCCATTAAATATATTTCAAATATTTGTTTTTTTCATAGGTACTCATATACTATATTTACAGTTCTATCCCAGTAGTTGCCAAAAAGCGTGACTTTTGTCCTAATACAGCAGAGAATCCAATAGATCATATCCCAAAGTTTCTGAAATTTAACCAGTATAACCGAAATATTTGACCCCAAACAAAAAAGTTAAAAAAATCACACTGGAAATATCAAAATTTGGCAAAACCTAGAAATATATAATTTGGAGTTTGGAAAAAGTGTAAAAGAAAGAAGGAAAAAAATAGAGGTTTCCATTTTAAAATTCAAACGGAAAGAAAGGGACAGCAAAGAACAACCAGCCAACAGCTTTGGCTTGCTTTTAGAAGCAAAACTGCTTGGCCTTGGGTCCCACCAAAAACCGGACCCCACACCAGCAATAGAAAAAGACAAAAAAGGCCCCTCTCGACCTGGCAGCAGGCCACAGTTTGCGGCCGGCTCGATGTTGTCAAAGGAGAGAAAACCCTTAAAGGATCCTATGACAGCCTGTTCCAAGCACTCTCGCTAAGAACACGACACCTGTCATATTACCGCATCGGTTTTCCTTTGCTAGTTTTTCTTTTAAGAAAAAGAAAATAATGTCCTCATGTCTTGACTAATGAAACTGTAGAATATAAGAAAATACATGATGAAATCGCCAAGAAAACGTAATAAAACTGCCTAGAGAATATTCCGAAATAATAACAGAAATCTCTACTAAATTTATGTATTATAATATGCACTGATTAGCAAAGAGTATTATATTGGCTGCTTTTTTTTAAAATTTAATTTGATTTGCGGCGAATTAGAGGGACAATTACAATGATGCAGTAAATATCATTAAAACGTGCTTAGCGGTTTATGAAGATTTCATGTGGCTTCTCTCGAGCTGTAAGGCCCATTGTTTTTGAAAAATTAATTTTTGACTATTTTAATTATTTTCTGAAAATATTTATTTATTATCTTTTTCTTTTTTTGAAGTGACACAATTGAATCATTATGACAGCCAATAGGGGCAAACGTCTTATCTGTTAATTTTTTTGTTTAATTTTAATTTTGGCTTTAATTTTTTAAGAACACTAGGCATCAAATAAGTCATCAACTCTACCAACTTTCTCCACAAATTGAGGATTAGTGGCATCATCTTTTCATTGCATGTGCAAAGACAGAACAGAAAACATCCCGTGCAGGGAATTGTTACCACACTCCTTGAATTATTTAATCCAAGATAATAATTCAACTCAGTGTATGTCATTTTTGTAATATCGGAAAAAGAAATTTACTTTACTTCTATGTAGTTATTTCGGTTACTGTAGTTATACTAGTTCCTATTTTAGATTTTGGTTTTTCGTTTTGGTCTCGCAACGATTGCGATTACGATTACCCATGTTTATAAATTTTAAAAGAGTTTTTTGTAGTCGGCAGTGCCTCTAACTTCAAAGATAATGTTTTGAACGTCACATTAAGAACAAGTTGTGGAGTGACCGAGTGACTTTGGGTAATCACTAATCAATTCCATAAATGGGTTGAGTGATGTCCTATTAGCTTCACAAGAGGGTAACAAAAATATGCCGTTTATTAGATAAGTATGAACTTATGACACCACCACCCCCATAAGACACAAAGCCAAAAATTAAATACTCAAAAAAAATAAAAAAGAGAGAGAAATGAAGATAAACAGAAGGGCAGGGTGATAGTGATATTGTTGGCAAAGATGGGGTTGAGGCGTTTGACATATTCAGGCAAAGTACATCGTTCGATATGAAATACAAAGGATTGAGATGGAGTGGAGATATATCGAGGAGAGAGAAGTGGGGTGGGCCCCACGAACGAAGTGGTGGTGTGTACTTAGCTGGCAAACCGGTCTGACAGACTGGTTCGTTCCACAGACAACACCACCACCAACATCACACAACCGTTTTCCTTCCCTTCAAACCCTCAACCTCCACTTTCCATCCATCATTTTAAGCCCTCCCACTCCTCTCTCCCTCTCCAAATTCTCTCTCTCTCTAATCCTCTCTCTCTCTCTCCAAACTCTCTAATCCTCTCTCTCTAGAACTCTAGCTCTCTTCTCTCGCCGGAGTGAGTGATAAGAATAATAATAATAAACGGTATACATGGCTGAGGAACACGAGAAGCCTGCTGCTGCTGCTGCTGCTGCTGTGGAGCCACCATGTGCAGAGGTGGTTGTGGAGTCCGAGGCGCCGCCTGCGGAGAAGTCTGTGGCCGAGAAGGCAGCGGTGCCGGAGCCGGAGCCGGAGGCCAAGGCTGCGGAGGAGGTGGTTGAGGAGGCGGAGAAGCCTGCCAAGCCTGAAGAAGAGGTTGATCCGAAAATCGTCGCTCAGTCGGTTTCCTTCAAGGAGGAGAGCTACGTCGTCGCTGAGCTCCCCGAGCCGCAGAAGAAGGCTCTGGAGGAGTTCAAGCAGCTCATCCAAGAGGCACTCAACAAGCACGAGTTCACCGCTCCGCCGCCTCCACCGCCGGTCAAGGAAGAGGAGAAGCCGGCCGTTGAGGAAGAGAAGAAAGAAGAGGAAAAAGCTGCTGAGCCTGAAGCCCCAGCCCCTGTCTGTGAACAAGAGCCACCAAAAACGGAAGAAGCCAAAACGGAAGAAGCTCCAGAACCTTCCAAGGTCGAAGAATCAAAAGCGGAGGAAGTGAAAGAAGCGGCCAAAGAAGATGAGACCGTCGTTGTAACGGAGGTCGTGGAGACGGTTACGACTGTTGAGGATGATGGCGCCAAGACTGTGGAGGCGATTGAAGAGACCATAGTGGCAGTAGCCCCTACTCCGGCGGCGACCGAGGAGGCGTCGACCACCCCAGCCAAAGAAGCCGAAGCGGCAGTTGAGGCGACTCCGGCGGAGGAGCCGAAAACCGAAGCGGAAGAAACCCCCGCGGCTCCTCCGCCGCCACCGGAGGAGGTCTACATCTTTGGGATCCCGGTCCTCGGGGACGAGCGGAGCGACGTCGTTCTGCTGAAATTCCTGAGGGCTAGGGATTACAAGGTGAAGGACGCGTTCACCATGATCAAGAACACGGTGCGGTGGCGCAAGGAGTTCGGGATCGACGCCCTTCTGGAGGAGGAGCTCGGAAGCGACTGGGAGAAAGTGGTGTTCAGTCACGGCGTCGACAAGGAAGGCCACCCTGTTTGCTACAACGTCTTTGGCGCATTCCAAAACAAAGAGCTCTACCAGAACACCTTCACCGATGAAGAGAAACGCTCCAAGTTCATCAAGTGGAGGATTCAATTCCTCGAGAAGAGTATTCGAAAATTCGATTTCAATCCGACTGCTACTTCCACCATCGTTCAGGTCAACGATATCAAGAATTCTCCTGGACTCTTCAAGAGGGAGTTCAATCAAGTCACAAATCAGGCACTCCAATTGCTTCAGGATAACTACCCTGAGTTTGTAGCCAAACAGGTACTTAATTACTTGCTTCTTTGATGCTTTCATACATTGAGTTTTGGTTAATTATTTAATTTTGTGGGCTAATTTGATTTTGGGGTTTTGAAGGTGTTTATCAATGTGCCATGGTGGTACCTTGCTTTCAATAGGATGATCAGCCCCTTCCTGACCCAGAGGACCAAGAGCAAGTTTGTCTTTGCTGGTCCATCCAAGTCTGCAGAGACCCTATGCAAGTAAGTGTGTCTAATTTTATTCACTGTTTTTGTCCATTTTCAAATTAATTCAATTATTCAAATAAGGATTGTGCATAATTGGGTTTTGTTGCTATGCATATGAATTTTGGTAAACAGATACATCGCTCCAGAACACGTGCCAGTTCAATATGGTGGTCTAAGCAAGGAGGGCGAGTGTGAATTCACCACAGCCGACCCTGTCACAGAGGTTACTGTTAAACCTGCTTGCAAACACACCATTGAAATCCCAGTTTCTGAGGTATGGCCTTGAATTGATTGTATACATTCTAGGTGCAATCGGGGTTTTGCTAGAAATTCTTATTGGGTTTTGTTGGATTTGCAGAGTGGGGTTCTGGTTTGGGAATTGAGAGTGGTGGCTTGGGATGTGAGCTATGGAGCCGAGTTTGTGCCGAGTGCTGAGGATGCCTACACCATCATATTGCAAAAGACTAGAAAGGTTGCCCCAAGTGATGAGCCAGTGATCTCAAACAGCTACAAGATTGGCGACGCAGGGAAGGTTGTGCTTACCATTGATAACCAAAGTTCCAAGAAGAAGAAGCTCCTTTACAGGTCCAAGACCAAGCCTTCCTCTGACTAAAAAGCTTGCTGTTCATAGTTCTTCATTCCTAGCAGTCTTGGGGCCAACATTTCCGATCAAATACAAGACACCTCAAATTGCAGAATAAACAGTGGTTCTTTGTTATTTAAATACAGGGTTAATTTTTTGTTCTTTTGGTTGTTGATATTTATTTTTGTTTTGGAATGAAAGAAGAAAAAAAAGTATTGGGGTATTTTTATTCATATTTGTTTTAGTCTATGAGGAGATTATTTTTGTTATTCTGTTTTGGAAGGATTGTAAGCAATAGTTGAAATCAAGTCCTGGATGCCTGTGGTGGGGAAAACATTTGTCGTATATATGTTTAGGGATGAAGGGACATGTGAGTTGGGACACAAACTCTGTTAATTCTGCCTGTAAAATTTGTGTAAATTTGGTTGGTACCTTGGGTCTCTTTCTTTTTATCTGTCTGGTCATTTTTAAGTTGTCTGTGGTCCTCCTCCTATCAATCAATTGGTACGAACGAATTAAGACATCGTTTGAATCGCCGATTTCAGGATCTGGAAAAGAAAATTTAAGTATTTTTTCAGGATCTTGACCCATAAGGACAAATTTTGACAAATATTTACTATCAAAGACAAAGTAAAAATACGGTGCCTACCCGGTCCATTAATTGACTAATTTACGTTTTTGTATTATACATTTTACAAAAATTACGAAATTGCTATTGACAGATTTTATTGACCTCTATAAATTTTTTTAAGAAATCGATACTTTTCGTGGTAGGAAGGAAAAAACAAAGGAGCATCACCTTTGTGTTTTATTCACCTCAATAAAATTTTATTGAGGTCAATAAACTGTTTTATTGAAGTCAATAAAATTTTATAAGATCAGTTAAATTTTAGTTTCTGGGTCTCAATCAGCAAAGAACAAAGGAGTATCCACCTTTGTGTATTTTATTGACCTCGATAAAATTTTATTGAAGTCAATAAACTGTTTTATTGAGGTCAATAAAATTTTATTTAAGTCAATAAACTGTTTTTATTGAGGTCAATAAACAATTTTATTGAGGTCAATAAACAATTTTATTGAGGTCAATAAACAATTTTATTAAGGTCAATAAATAATTTTATTGAAGTCAATAAAATTTTATTTAAGTCAATAGAATTTTAATAAGGTTGACAACGATCCATAGCTTTATAATTAGTTTATGTCTTTCACATAGAATGAGTCATAGCTTTATACCAAGATGCTATGAATTGGTCATTTTTGCCAATATGGTTATACCATAAGCAATGGCCTCTGCAAAAAGGGTATGTTTTTCGATGATACTTTCTCTCTATGTTTTATTGAGGTCAACAAACTCAAGTCCAGCAATTCTTTGCAAACTGCACAACACACCATTAATTATGTAGGTTTTATTGAGGGGTCAATAAAATTTTATTGACCATAATAAAAAAAAATTGGCTATAATTATATGTGTGAATTGTATGCACCAAGTCAGAAAAACATTAAGGTACATATACACAAACTCATTCATCTTCTGCAAGTTATTCTTTCGGTGAACCTTGACACTATGTCAAGTTTCATAGTTTACAATCTTACCTAATACCCATGGTACTTCACAAATACCAACAATTATTAAGCAAACTCAAGCCTTGCAAACTGCACAACACACCATTAATTATGGAACTCGTACACATAGATTCAAACTCTTAGATTTCACACAGAAACCAAGCTTTAATTATAAACTCTGACCATAATAAAAAAAATTATTGACCACAATAAAATAGTAGATCTGTCGACCCGGTTGAGACCCGCGAATACGCAACCCGACCCGACTTTTTCTCCGTCGTCTGGCCACCTCTCGGTAGCGCATGGATGCCGATCTCTTCAGATAAGCGGCGCGAAGAGAACCTCGGCCACGGATTCTCAATCTAGCGTTGGAAGACGACGATTCGAAGGAAAAAATATTTCTAGATTCCGGCGGGTTCTATGACGTTTTCTGACGACTCAGATCATTGTTGTTGACAAAGTAGGTATGAAACTTGACCCTCTTGTTGAGCTCTACGTGTTTTTAAGTTTTGATTCGACATTTGATCGATATTTGTAGAAGTTGGAATTTGAGCATGGTGATTTGTTTGTAATGCAGCTTGACCACGATGAACAAAGGGCAAAAATGTCCGAAAAAAACATAATAGATAAGGCTTTACATATTTTGTCCTTGATGGGAAAAAAAATAGGCTTAATAGGTCCTTGTTGGGAAATATTTAAAATATGTTAAACTTAAAGGGAAATATATAGTGAAATTGAGGACCTATTGGATATTTCCCTTTTTTATATTTGGTAACTGTAAGAAGGGAAAACGTGGTGAAAAATAAATCTTTCAAGGCATTTATGTATTAGTTTTTTCTAGGTTATGACGAGACACCTAAACAACTACAACATAGAGAAAATTAACTATAGTCGATCATAAACACAATAACCTGTCGAATGACCACTCAACTCCATGCTCCTATAAGAGCATGTGCAGCGAGGCTTCTTTAGCCTGGTCTAAGTCAATATACTGATCCAAATTACCAAATGAGAGCTGCAACGGGAACATTTTAAACTAGGCTAAACATAGGCTAGGCTCAGTAAAAGTCTAAACTAAACAGAGCTATAAACCGGCCTAAACATGGAGTTCATGCATGACATCAATCATGTGTAGTTGTTGGATGAAGCAAACATTGCAAAAAATTGAAATACATTTTAGTTTTAGACCTTATGGGTGAAAACTCAAAAGTGATGGATAGTCTATATTGATGAATAATGTCATTTTTGGAGCCTAAATTCAGTTTAGCCTTTAGATTTTAGCTTTTGCTGGTGCATGTATTTTAAGGGAAGAATTGAGATTTTGCCAAACCGTCATTCCGTCAAGATACATGAGGGATGAGGCCGCTGTCACAAAGAGCTCAAAAGAAACCGTTAGGGTTAGGGTTGGAGCAATTAAAAAACAAAGCATTGTAATTTTTGACATATTTAAGTGGGCATAAAATAGTCCTAAAGAATGTAGGAGCATTATTCTAAAAAAAAAATTAAAAAAATATAGGAGCATAAAATAATTACGCATGTCTTACCACGTGTACATGCAATCATGTTTGTAATTTCATGATTCGATTGTTACTCCTGCCATGTTATGTTAGTTTGATAATCTAGTAGAGACTAGTGCAATCAATGGCCAATGTAATTGTTCTTGATATTTTTCATAATAACCTCTTGTGTTTTATTTCTTGGCTGCAATATTTTCGAGGAAAAACATCTCACTACCAGAAAATTCAAAATTATATATCTCCAAGAAAAAAAAACATATATATATGTGGGTTACTCGTTGGGGGCTTCAGTCCAAATTACATGTGTTCTTAGATGAGTGTTGGTTCCTGACTGGCCCACCTCCCATGGATAAAAATATATATATATATATATATATATAATATTTTTTGGACCAGTTATTGTTCGTCATCATCAAGAGTTTACTGTGTTGTTCCGTAGCTTAGTCTGCAGCTGCATAATGCCACAGTGGGCGAGTTTAAAAATTAAAACAAAAAAAAAAAGTATGTGTCCAATCCAAGCCTGCAGAATCATTTCATTTCGTGGCTCTCTAATCATAAATGGGGAACAATGGGGTAGTACATTTTTGTTTCTTTTTTTGGTCAAGTTTTTGTTTTTTCTTTTTAAAGTCCTCTATTCTATAGCACTAGCCAAAACAAAATATCCAAGGAGTAATTAGTTACTTTCTAGGTTTTTTTTGTTTTTTGTTTTTGCTTTTTTAAAAAGCGATCGCCACTTGGAGTCTTCTTAACTTGGAGTCAAGACTCCTAGTTTCAGGAGGGACAACCTCACTCCATGTTACATTCAAATTTGATCTCAAAGTTAATTGTGCAAACTTATGCGCCACTACATTGGAGGCACGATACACATAAGAAAAAGAAGTCCCTGGAAGATCCACCAAAGAAGCTAATATGTCATTATACACACGACCAAGAAGAGAAATGTTGGGACCAGCAACCGTAATCACTTGAACCACAAGAAGAGAATCAACCTCGAGACATCTAACATAAGAGAAATTTCATAAACATGTTTTTTTTTTGGAAGAAAGTTGGGCATTTTATTCAAAGATTAAGGATTACAATCTGAGTCAAGAGTGTCCAAAATAAAATCAGGTTGAATATCACTCCAAAACTATAAATATGAGTAAAGTAATAATTTGGTGCCTATTTGCTTGCTAAGTAAGGATATTGTATGTTAACATTTCTCATACATAATAAAGAGAGAAAGTTTTTGTTATGGTAAATAAGATCTTCATTAGAGTAAATTAGGTTCTCGTTTAAGTAATTAAGTTCTAAAAGTGGTAAGTATAATATTTTACGACTTGACGTCATATGTTATCACTTCAACACCTTATGTGACAACACGAAAAAGTCCTCGTTAAGGCAAATAAGGTCCTCATTAGAGTAAATAGGTTCTCGTTTGAGTTATTAAGTTTTAAAAGTGGTAATTGCATGTATGTCATATGTTAACATATTGTAGAATTTTCCTTGCTTAGAGACACATTATTATTATTATTATTATTATTATTATTATTATTATTATTATTATTATTATTATTATTTTAACAAAACACACTCTCTAGAGCTCGTAGAGGTCTTCCTCGTTATCCATGGAGAAGTTCTACAATACTGAGGTGTATGTCATACCTCCATTTACAGATATAACAACAAAATGTGTTGTCATTGTCGTAACGAGAGTTTTTTTTTGTGTAATTTTTGTTCTATTAGAGGTAATTACTCAATCTACAACCTTATTACAAGTTTATGAACAATTTGTTGTCAAAGTTGTAATTTTGATTCAATTATATGTAAATAGTGTAAAACGAATGTGGTAACTTTGTTGTCAATGTAGTAATTTTGGTTCAATTACATGTAATTTTTTGTTCAAAAAAATTGTAAATAGAGGTATGACATACATCACCGTACCACAACCTACCCCGTTGTCCATGGTATTGTCCAGCACCTCTCTCTCTCTCTCTCTCTCTCTCTCTCTCTCTCTTTCTCTCTCTCTCTCTCTCTCTCTCTCTCTCTCTTTTGCAATTTTTTTTCTTTTGGAGATTTATCGAGGGAATGGCAGATTGGGTAGGGGAGTTAAACTCGGGATCTCTTCTAGGACAATTTTGGTGTCAAACCACTGCATCAATCACATTGGATGGCTTTTATTCGTCTTAATCTTTCCATATGAGAGCTCGTTGCTTTTACTTTTTTGTTGAATTTAACATTTTTTCTAGTCCTCTTTGATGATGGTCGAAATTTATCAAATGAAAATTGTTGATTTGATTAAAAAAACTTATTTATTATCTTATTATTTAATACAATGACAAATAACTTTGTTTAACACAATGTAATTCTTAAATTTTTTTATTTTAGAAACAGACAATTCATAAATTATCAAAACTAGAACGGCACATACATCAAACTCCTAGGCTTGTAACCAAATCTGACGGTTAGGCAACTAAAGAACTTAACAAATATCACTCATTACATCAATTTTACTCACTTATTCAAAGCAAGCCTACAAAAGACAAAAAATAACTAATCATCTAAACAAATAAATGAATATTTTCGCCGCCAATGCACTCAATTATGGTACGACTGAAAAAATCTTCGATCAAATGATTCTTAAATTAAGAATTATAAAATAAATTTATTGTTTCTTTTTTGAGTCTTATATATGATAATATCGTTGATAATCATATATTATGTCAAACCATATAATTTTCCATATAAGTAGCTATTGTGGGCTAAATTTAGTTTACTACCTTATATTCTTGACCCAAAATCAATTCACTCCCTTATCTTTTAATTTCATCACAAATACCCTTTAACTCTACAAATTTCATCAAACTGATCCAGCAGTTCAAATTGGTCGTCAATGTGCTGACTTGGCATACTACCTACACGCCATTTATACATATGAGGACCACAGGTAGGGTTGAAACTGTCACGCCCCGAATTTCCAAACAAATAATAAGGCATTTTTGCCCTTAATTACACAACTGGTTCGGGACGTGAAGCATGGAATATCAACTACAAATATGCACCAGAATTTTTTTCTTTTTAACTCAAGTACAACAACACATACTCCATGCCCAACATATGTAAATAGTGACTCGTTCTTTAGAGTCAATTATTACATACCATAAATTACATAATAAATTGATATTACAAAATATTAAGTAATTACGCCACCAGAGTTTAATACACAACAGCGGAAGTCTAACAAAACACTTATGGTCGATAACAGTTTTACCGACCAAATCTTCAAGGTACACTGCTCACCTAACCTGCACGATTAACCCCTACACCATTGAATAGTGTACCGGGTTATATCAACAAACCCGGTCAGCTTATGAAGCTGGTATGAGTGACCCCAGTTTACTCACACGAACACACTTACCCAAAAACCAAATTCTTTTATTTTCAAAAAACTCATTGAAACCTCCAAATACAATTCAATATTTTTCAAGAATTGTAAATCAAAATAGTAATTACTTCAATTATTAAAGAAGTAATCTCAAATCAACTCACACAAATCATTTTTTCCAAAATACTGATTTCTTTTGATTTAAAAGAAATTCCATAAATCTCCAAATCCAATCTCAATCCCGAAAATTTATATTATAGAATATACTGAACCTACGCGTCCCATACCACGTATTTTAACCCCACACGTCCCATAAACGTGTATGTTAATACCAGGGTGATCCAGAATATTAAACAATATAAATTCTCATCCAAAATTAACAAATCTCCATCCCAATACTCAAAGTCATTTAATAGACAATAAAAGTGAGAATACCATTTTTCTTCTCATTCTAAAAATAATATTCACTCGTCACATTTTAGGACTTATGAATACCGTATTCATCCTCGGAATACTAAGGCGACAGACTAGAGCTCTAACTGCATGGGCTACCATTTTTCACCCATTGCCATGGACCATGTTACCACGTCCCTCAACCCAAAGGGTCAAAACTCATCTAAAGGTATTCTTACCCTTACATCTAACAAATGCCACATTTTAAGGCATATTCACAAAACACCCCACATTCAAATTAATGATGAAAACTGTATAAATTACAGAACACCATTTTCACAATCTCAAATACACCAAAACAATATTATAATTTTCAAATATTGTTTCCCACCAAAATCCACCAATTAAAAACAATAAAATGAATACTTTCAAAATATTGTTTTCCAACAAAATCCACCAATTAAAACAATAATAATGAATATTTTCAAAATATTGTTTTCCAACAAAATTCACCAACTTAAAACATTTATTTGCATTTTTACAAATATCACACATTTCAAATAACACAGATGAGAATTAATATTCACATCTAAAACATCGTGAGATTCACTCACCTTTAATTCCTGCTGCGTCTTCAAATAAAAACCAGGAATCGACAAGCACGTACGCAACACCTTTCGTAATCACCTATGATTATGCAATTTCCAATTAACATAATACACTTCCAAAACATTACAAATATTCCTCAAACGTCACCTAGGACATCGGAAATATTAATCGAGACCATTTGACCAAAAGTCAACCGTCGGTCAACGTGGGTCCCACGTCAACTATTCATCAACAGGTCCCACACGAAATCCAAAACTTCCAAAATCCAACAGCATGCTTGTTTCTAGCATCCTAACATCATATCCAAAAATGGTGATGATCTAACGGTCGGATCATCACGGATCTAACGATCCATAACTATCGCTTAATTGATCATTGATCAAACGACTGAATTTCACAAAACTCAAAACACGAAAATTGTTCGTATCGATGAACTAAGCATGACGGAGCAAAGAGTTGCTCCTGGAACGGCCGGACGCGCCGCCCACGCGCCGCCGCCGGCGATGGTCAGTCGCCGAAAAAAGTTCTCCGATTGACACCAAATTTTACCAGCATGTACAACTCAACAATCCCAACAAGTTTAGTAACTACCTCAAAGTCCGAATCAGAGGGGAAGTGGTCGGAATCGGTGTCGGCAATTTCTAGATCCAAAAAGTGCAAAGCTTCGTTCCCGCAGATCTAGGCCGTGCCGTCGTGATCCACCACCATGGGGAGGTTGTTGGAGAGGAGGGGAGCAAAACCCAACCGGTCTCATCGCCGGAGGTCGCCGGAAACATCGCCGGCAAGCTTTCCCTTTTTGGCCGAAACTGTCGGCTCCGGTTGACAACTTTCCGTCAAGAATTTGGGGAAAGTTCCTTCGGGAGAAATGAAGAGGAGGACGAGATGAGTCCAACGGCGCCGACCACGTCGCCATCGGACGCAGGACGCGCCGCCACGCGCCGGCGAAGGGAATCAGGCCGTTGGGAGCATTTTCGGAAATTTCCGGAATGTTCCGGGCCAAAATGAAAATTCTGAAAAACACCCAATATTTATACAAAATTATCCAAACTTCCGAAGGCCATAACTTCTTCATACGATGTCCGTTTTCGGTGAACCAAATTCCTTCGAACTCGATTCGACGAGTTCTACAACTTTCATGAAGGAAGTTTTCCCAAATTCTCAACGTATAAAAAGTTACCTTAATTAACCTTGTGTAACTTATAATTACCACCGTAATTATCGTTTTACGACGGAAACCCCTAAAAATACGAAATCACACCATTTCACTTCAAATTTCACGACCTATTTTATAAAAATAGTATCGAAATTTTCGGGGTATTACAGAAACCGACATTTGACCAATCGGTGGGAAAAATTTGGGTCTCTTGGCCTGTGGACTACGAGCTCTCTTACATTTTAGGAAGCCTGCTTGAAGTGATTGAGGGGAAATTAGCCAAAAAAAACAAACAAACATAGTGTGGGGTATAACGGGGTTTCAGCCCTCCACATGGGACCTACAACTAAATTTGGTGTGGCGTCTGTGTGCCATGTCAGCACACTAATGCCCAATTTGGACGGAATCCAAATTTGTGGACCAATTTAATCAAACTGAATTTAGAAAATAAAGGAGTGAATTGATTTTGGATCAAGATTATAAAGTAGTAAATTAAATTTAGCCAAATTTATATTATTCATTTTTATATGTACTAACCAAATTTATATTATTTATTTTTCTTGGTCAATGATTTGTGGTGTTTTTTTTTTTTTTTTTTCCGAATTGCTTGTCGTTTTCGAGCTCTCAGTGATCCTTTGTTCCTCTGGGCATCCTTGTTCGACGAATCCAATTGGCCGGTCAATGGTTGATAGGACCTGCCTTGACGTCTTATTCTGAAACATCGAGACGACTCTGCGGGGCCCATTTTAGAAGAGATCATGCTGAAAACTTAACATAACCTCCCCTAAAAATAGACTACCCAAAACCTGAAATTCAATATTCAACACTTCAAATACCAACAAAACCAATCAAACATCCGAGCCTATGTGCTCGCCGATGATAATAAAACAACTTTAAGAATTCCAACTCCGACTTACAAATCTCTTCAAATACTTTTTACAATTTAAATCTTGAAATATCAGAGCAACTAGAGTATACGTAAAAACACTACTTAAACATAAGTAGGTTAAACTATAACCTACGAGAATGAAAAGGTGGTGGTAGTGACTATGCCTCGACTTCATCTCGTGACCTCAGTTAGCAGGACTGCAATCTCAAACTATGATGACTAAGGGTCCTACATGCTTAACCACCAATTCACTGAGGGCCCTACCAATTTAGTGAACTGTCATCCGAGGGTCCTACCCGCTCGGAGAAATATGTCATGAGGGACCTACCCACTCAATGACATAAACCTGAGGGAACTACTCACTTAGTACCTGAGGGAACTACCCACTCACAACCTGAGGGAACTACCCACTCAGTATCACGTGCATAACAAACATCACGAATAAAATAATAAATAAAACTGAGAACTGATAAACATGGGGAAAAACTATAGTATGATGCAAAACTGGAAATCATACTCAAATATTTAAATACGTAAATTCTTAAAAAAAATGTCCACTCACAAGAAACGGCTAAAACTGCCGTCTGTCGTAATCCTCCTCAAAAGGGAAATCCTGTCATCCTTCTGAATAAAACCAATTAGGATCGCTACTAACTATTTGACAGACGGAACTATAATTCGATAATTAAATCTTTGAACTGATTAGGGTTTTTCCCTCGATAAACTCAATACTTTAATTTCACCGATAATTCCCGATCCTCAACTTTTCAGACAATTTTACTCGTTGACCAATCTAATTATCTAAAATACTTGGCGATGATTCCAAATATAGGATTGTCGTTGTTCGATAAATCGAACGAACGTAAACTAATTATTCGAACTCACAACTCGTAAATATTCTTTAATTAACCAATTGATCTAATTCCAATAATCCAACCGCATAATATCCTCAAAATAATTACCTTAACAACAATATCAATTTCGGTGACCATCCAACGGTCACCCAAAAATCTAAACCGTCAATCGTTCGATAACGAACATAAAATTAATCGGATAAATTCTCAAACTTCGATAACTTCCAACAAACTATATACTAACATGATCGTAAGAAGAGCACAAGCCAATGGGCTAAAATGCACTTCCAACGGAGGCCGGACGCGCAGCCCGGTCAACCATCTCCGATGGTCACGAAATTTTACCACAATGTACATCACAACACCAACAACAACTTTCATACCTGCCACCAAGTCTGAATCGGAGTAGAAATCCACAAATTTCGCTTAGAAGTTCCGGGTGGCCGGAACTTTGACCACTCGATCCGCCACCGTCCGGCAACCAATGGAGGTGAGACTTAGGGGGATAAGCTCACCGTGGAGAGGGCTACAAAACCCAGTAAGGGTTTCCCCCTAACTTGGCTGGAAACGCCGCCGGTGACGGTGAACAGTTTCACGCGATTTTGAGGCTTTTTCTCTCTCCTAGATTTCTCTTCCTACACTGTGATTCGTTGTGTTAAATTGGTATAGGATTGAAGAGAAGAATGAGACGAAGAGATTAAGACTTGTTTCATGCTAAGGGGTGGCCGGATAAGCGAGAAAACACATATCAAAGTCGGCTGCTGCAAAGGCTCGGGGAGAGAAAGTGTGCGCGGGGAAAAGGAGAGAGAAATGGTTGTTCCAAAAATGGAAACTTCCAATTCCGGAAGTTTCCTAAATAGTCCTTTCCAAAAATAAAGTCCAACTTTCCGTTGACCAAAACTTTCTCATACAAAGTCTGATTTTTACGTATTTTAAGTCCACGGAGTCGGTTTAACACGCTCTACAACTTCCGTATAGAAAGTTTAAACAAATTCATAACTGAACGAAAAGTCGCCCCGAAGGCCCTCTAAAAGTATTAACTGAAGCTCGAAAATGAAAATTTCGCCAAAACGCCGAAACACTAACTAATACATTGGGAAGCTTTGGTTCGGGGTGTCACATCGGTGCAGCCCAATTTTGAATAAAAAACCTGCATGCAGATCTTGAGGGGTGCTATTTTGGGTCTGATTGGGCGTCGTTGTTGTTGGTGTTCTTTTTCTCCTTGTTGGTTGGTGGCTTCGATCTTGGTGTAAGGCGGTTGGGACAAGTTTTTATGGCAGATAAATTTGTGGTTTTGACGGTAAGGATCCTCCTTGGTGGAGGAACAATGTCTGGTGTGTCCGAGGGTTATGCGGTTGTAGAAAGTTTGATGGCTGGTTGGTGCGTTGCTTGAGGCGATGGTGGCTTTTGCTTCAAGGTGTCACTGTAAGATTCTAGTGCAGGTAGCGGTGGCGTAGTCTCCAAACCGATGTGGATGCGGATTGGTGGTTCAGGTGGTGTGGGTGTTTTCATGGCGTAGGGTATAAGAAAATTAGTTTAACTAACTCATTTTTTTCCATGCACCTCGGTTCAGGTTTATTATTTTCGACATTGTTTGCGACGTATTACCTCATGCGCTTATGGGTCTTAGCCGGTTATTTTGGCTTTCGTAGATGGACAAAGTTAACTCCATTATGGGTCGAAGTTTTCGGGTCAGACTATCGAGACCTGTACTCCTACTAAGGTGATGGCTGTTATTGTTGTTTGAGCAACATGGCTCTCCTGAGTAGTACATGGTTTTGAATTTGAACCCTTATTGGGGAGAGATGGGCTCTTCTAGCTTATCTTATGTGGAAAGCTAAAGTGACTTAGAAACATCGAAATTTGAGTTATATTTTTATTTTTTTCTGTTCTAGGGTGTGCGACTTTATGTATACATGTTTTACGATAATAAGCAAAATTACTTAAGTAATGACTCGTTATGACACTTCTTGAAGAATGAGTCATTATGTGTAATTTTTACTTCATTAATATCAGTTATATCCTATACTCAATTTCCTCTTTACAACTTCCTAACTAATCATTACTATACGCACATGACGCTAGAACAAGAATGGTATGAATCCAAAAACTTCATATCTTAAAACCGTCCTACGATCAAGTTTGTTTCATAATTATAATGTACTCATAAACAACACATAGAATCCACAAAAGAAATGAATGCCATTGCATTTCACAGTTTCACACTTACCCAAAACACAATTAAGTCAGGGATTACACATGTTGTTAACTTTCCGTTTTAACTTTAAAAATATATAGCGGCAGTAAGTTTGGCAACCACTTTGCAAAAAGTAAAGCCTTGTTGGTTGTCTTGTTCCCGAGCTTAGCTTTATTCATATTGATTCCTTCATAAAATTGGGGACCCGTGTTTGGTTTGCAATCATTTTCTCCACCACCTAAATCCAAAAAATTAAAAAGAAAATATAGGATTGATTATTGCTCTCAAAATTTTATAATCACTCTCAACAGGGTCAAAGCATCATCAAAGTTTTAAATATTACAAGGCACCACCTGCTATTAACGTTTAAAAATAGCAATCTTATAGTTACTTATTTTAGTTGGAGATTCTTAGTTTGGCAGCGACATTACATGCCTTTTTTTTTGTCCTGTTTTGGCTTTCACTATCAAAATGTTCCTATTAATTTTCTCTGATAATGGCAAAAGAAAAAACAAAAACAAAAATATCCTATGAGATTTCCTCCTTTCGCTGTTAAATACACAAGTTAATGAGTTTTTACTAGGCTGTATTGTATTGCATGCGGAGCACTTTAAGATTTAAGATTTAGGGTTTATATTTAGGTAAATTTAGGAGGCAAGAGTTTTTCATTAATATGATCTAAAGGTCGTTTAATTTAAACTTGTACCTCGGCATAATACAATTTTACAAATGAGGACTCCATTTGGGATGAGGAAGCTCCTCCATAGTTGCTACCCAATCTTAAAAATGATGCCCAATATACAGTTTCCTAATTAAGTTCAATGAAACTTACTCAACCTATAAATAAAAAAAGTTTGGACATCTGCTTGACCTCTTAAGTTGGCCTCACAATTCAAGAATCAAGAGTGAGGCCCAATCTCCATAAACTCCTGGTTGGTTCAGGAATATAAAATTAAAGCTAGGAGGCCCAGACCCATTTGGTTGATGAATCGGGTAACTTATGACGCTCCTAAGTTCTAGGAATATAACACACTCACCGGAAGTAAGTACTATACACTCAGTGCTCACCTATCTCCGATGGCCTATAAATATCAAGAAGTTCCAAGCTTAAGATCGAGGTTATGCTCAAGCACACTTGGATACAATTCTGCTCAAAGATTACTCAATAAACTCAAAGCACTAGTAACCGACTTGATCGTCAAGGTTTCTTTGGGAGGCACCACGCCGGTGTCCCCAAAACTAAAGCAATCCTTCATTTTTGCAGGACATCAATGAAATTCAATACTTTTGCCAGCTATTGAGATATATGCTCGATCACACACGATAACTCTTATCACTAAAAGAGAAGAACGAAGTTAGCCCTTGTTAGCTAATTTTCAATGTTTGTTTAGCAAATGATGAGAGTTTGTTAAAGATCGAGAAAGAAAAAGCACAAAAAGAGGAGATAAATAGAAGCAAACCCCCTCATGAAGAAATAGAATGACGATGCAAATACCTTGTTGCATGTCCATATATTCTTTGACCCAGGGCTTTCAATTGTCCAGTATTTTATATTATCATCATATACACTAGAAAGATATGAAAGTTATTGCAAGGATAGTATTTTTTTTTAATAAACTAAAACATTGTCTTATACAACTTTGTTTACAATTATGTTTTATGGAGACAAATTTGTCAGCTCTCATATTAGCTTCATGGAAAATATGATAGGAAATAATATTGCTAAATTTGTTAGCAAGGAATTGTACATCTTTCATAATACACGCTTTTCTCCACGGAATTTTATAATCTCCTTTAATGATATTGATAATCAGAAGCAAATCATCCTCAACATGCAGATCGAGCATCTAAATTGTAGAGGGAGAAAAGTTAGGGAATAAAGAACAACTACAGTAATGCATATATTTTTTTTTGGCCAAGACTACAATAATGCATTTAAATACAACACAAGTAAAGTTAAATGGGCATTCTTAGAAGATTTTGTTAAATAGAAAAACAAAGCTTCTTCTCTGAAGTATAGTATAGATGTGATATCTACGTGCAATACTGCACTTGGGTGAAAATATACTTTTATTATATGTTTGTGAAAGTTTCAAGGGGAAAGTTTTGGCTTTACGACTATAGATTATATCACATTTGCAATGTTAGTTGTCAAAAACAAGGAGCTTATTCTACTTTTTTCTTGTCTGAAAAGGTCTGTTTGAATCGCAACAAAATTTGGGCAGATATAAATTAGTTAAACTTAAACAAGAAAACCACTTCAGCAGGTAGGTTTTCTATGCAGATGCTTTCCTAATTTTTTGACATGACCATCCCCCAATCCCAATGGCTACCAGTACGAGTCATGAAATACCCTTCTCCTCCTCCTCCTCCTCAAAACGTTGGAAGTACGACGTGTTTGTGAGCTTCAGAGGTAAAGACACACGCAAGGGCTTCACGGGCCACCTCTACATGGCACTAAACGGTGCTGGAATCAATGTGTTTGGTGACGATGACCAGCTACCAAGGGGGACACTTATAAAACAGGAGCTGATGCAAGCAATCAAAGGGTCTAAGATTTTGGTGATCGTCTTCTCAAGAAGCTATGGAGATTCCATATGGTGTCTTGAGGAGCTGGTGGAGATCCTAGGGTGTAGAAAAAGATGGGGGCAATTGGTTTTGCCAATATTCTATGATGTTGATCCTACAGATGTCCGGAACCAGACCGGTAGTTTTGGAGAGGCATTTGATCAGAAGCTTCAAGAGAAAGATAAGTATCAGATACAGAGGTGGAGAGATGCCCTTACAGAAGCTGCAAACTTGTCTGGCTGGGAACTTAGAAACACTGCCGATGGGTAACTACTAATTTCCTTATTTACTGGTAACTACTAATTTGCCTAATGTTGATGCATGAGTTCCTAATGAAGAAGACTTTATGGACTGAAAATATTTTGATTCTGCAATTTCTGTACAGATATTATAGAAGCCATTTCTTTTTTGTTTCATTGTGTGTGTTGTAATCTAGGAAATCTGTGGTCATAATGAAGACATTATGAATCTAATGTAACCCTGTGGCTGTACAAGTCTTAATTAGTCTGATGCTGCATTTAATTTCCAGGCACGAAGCAAAATTTATCAAGATAATTGCTGAACAGATCAAAATTTATTCAGAAGTCGAAATAGATTCCGGCTTGCAGGATTTGAGTTCTTGCTTACGTGAAGAATTAACAGACGATGTTCACATGATTGGTAAAACAACAAATGGCAAATCCACTTACGATAAATCTTATCATGGCTTGCAAAGCAAAGATAGTTTCCTTGAAAACGTGATTACTGCTAAACAGAATGAGGGTGTCTTGTCGGAAAAACAGAATGAAGGTGAATGTGAATTCAACACAGCTGACTCTGTTTCAGAGATTACTGTTAAACGAGAATGTAAACACATTATTGAAATCCCAGTTTATGAGGTATTGGCGTATTGCCTTCTACAGTTCAGTTAACTGTATCCATTGTGAGTGCAATTCGGTGTTGTTGAAAAACTACAAATTCTCATATATAGGGTTTTGTTGAATTTGCAGGGTGAGGTTTTTATTTGGGAAGTGACAGTGGTAGGCTTGAAGGTGATATACGGAGCTGAGTTTGTGCCAAGTGCTGATGATGGGTACATGACAATATTACAAAAGGCTAGACAGGTCCCAAGTGATGAGGCAGCGATCTCATACAGATTCAAGATTCAGGAGGCAGGGAAGGTTGTGTTCATCATTGATGACCGAAGTTCCAAGAAGAAGAAGGCGCTCTATAGGTTTTAAGACCAACCCTTCCTCCGACTAAAAAGCTTGTTGAATAGTTCATTCCTAGCTGTCTTGGGGCCAACATTTCCAATCAAATACAAGACAACTCACTGCCGTATTGCAGGATAGAACTGGTCTTACGCTTGACAAATTTAAAAGCCAAACACAGTAAATTTTAACTGATTGCACCCTGTTCATACCAACATGAAAAACGCAAGCAACAAAAAACATCAATAACAAACATTACAAAATTAGGATTCTCTTGAGAAAATTTCCACTCCGTTCATGATCGGAAATAACAAGATTATAATTTTCCTAACCAGCAGAAATGTCTGTAATAAATATTACTCATTGTTTGATCTTCATCCACATCTCTTTCCCAAAAGAAAACTGTAGCAGTGGAAACCTTCTTGCTTTTATTTACTTTCCCTATAACATATGACTGGTGGGGTAAATAAAATATGTCCATTTTCTTCAAATTCTGAGCATGTTCAAGAATATACCTTGCCAACTCCAATGCATTATTTATAAAACCATTGGAAAGCTCTATTGATACCTCATTTAGCTGATGAATACACTCCAGGTTTTGGGTTTTCCAGTATTTCCTCTTATATCCACATGCCTGGGAAGGAAAAAAGCAATCAATCAACTTTTTTTTTTTTTTTAATAGTTTGCAAATTATAAAGAAAGGAATTGTTATTCTCATAACTGCACTAGCTACAGAGGATGATTATACCTTATGCCTATGAGGGTTATACTTGTACACTGCTCTGGCAACACTAGTTTAAGCTAAGTTTTTAACATTTTCAATTTTTGACCAAGATCAAAGTGCTCTGGAAACAATAATTTAAGCTCTAAGTATAACATTTCTTAGTTCTTACACGAAAACTGCTTCAATTATTGACCAAGATCAATGTGCTCCGTATTCTAGAACTGTCACATGGTATAAGGTGTTGTGTGACACCGTGTGAGAGAGGGAGAGAAAGGCAACAAGAACCAAAACTTACTTTTGGTTTTCGTATGTTCAAGGAAGGGTGAGAATTCAGGTACAAGGTATTCAAATTTGGCATTCCTCTTAAAAGGGAGACCATAGCAGGGACAAGGTCATCAGTCAAGCTCCTCATATGCATACTCAGGTAAGAAATATCATCAAATTGTGCATGCATGGAACCTTCCCTTAGCAATACCTGCAATATTACAAAGTTTAAGGCAAACTCCAAATATAGAACATCTACCCTATAAGAAAAACTGGTACCAAAGCTAAGCTAAACGCTACATATATCCATAATCTACAAGCACATAATAATCATCCAAGTAGAAAGTTTACAGGCAAATCATGTTTCTTAATTTTCATAATTCATCTGTCAAATCAATTGCTTTATATTCCTGATAAATTTTATTTATTTTTCTTTAAGTTTTATCCAAAAAAGGGGAAATTCGAGTTGAGAGAGGTGACAGAGAGAAAAAGCAAACCATTTAAAATGGTTTTGAATTTGAACACTCTCCTTAATTTTTCTTAGAAGATACAAATCAAAACATTATGAAATGACACCTTACAATTTCCCATTATTATTCTTTCAACACATTACTTTCAAACAAAATTAGAAACAGCCTACAGCATCACTATGAATCTTCACTCCAACACCATAATGGTGAAAGCAATGTCAATATCCAATTTTAGAAAAACTCTTAAGTTACATTAGCTATCTATTATTGCCATTAGTATTCTTTCAGTACATTTCTTTCACACAAATAAAGCCAGTAGCATCAGTATGAATTTTCATTCTAGCTGGTGACGTAATTGGTGAAAAACAGAAAAAGTAATGCCATAACTCAATTTTAGATTGACTTTGAAGTTTAATAAACATGTATAGCTATACTATTGTTGCCATTGCTTTCAAACAAATAAAACCTACAGTATCAATATGAATTTCTATTCTGGCTAGTGTCACCATCTTGCAAAATCAATGCCATAACCTCGATTTTAAAACGACTTTGAAGTTATTATTGCCATGCCATAGCCTCCTAGCCACATATGTTGCTTACTTGCTTGTACTATCTATTTAAAGAATTCCAGAAAAGACAATTCACACAAGTTCATATTGCAATATATCTTGTTTTTGCAAAACGAGAATGTTTGTTGGAGGGGCAGTGTATCTTTACCTTAGTAGTATCTTCACTCAGAACAAGAACTTTAACCCTGCATATACTGCAAAGAACCTCAAATGCATTGTCAAAGTCATAGTCCTCCCCCTTATGCTTCAGAAAAACATGAGCTCTTTCTAAATGCATTAAACTCCCCAGATTTTGGTGATTCAACAAATTGCCAATCCATGTCAAATATTTAAGATTTGGAGCAAAAAGATTTAATGATCTGCCACTGCTACTAGGCTTAGAAAATCTCCACTCTAAATTTATACTTTCAAGTTTCTCACCAGAGATGCCAACATGGCACAGGTCATAAGAGTCGACAAAAGAAAACGATTCCAAAGATGAGCTTTCAATGGATATGTTTTCTGCACTCACATTTTCAAACCGTAAATCTTTGATGCATTTGCAGGAATATGAAATCCATTTGCATAACCCCTCAACTATTCTAACATTTTTGAACTTTAAGTACTCGAGATTATTGAACCAAGCAACCGAAGGTGCTTTAAGAATTGTATTCAAGTCCACAGAGAGAGACCTCAGAGATCCACAAAGATAGATGCAAGATGGGAACTCTATTGTCTGTTCATCAGAATTACGCAAACTCAACTTAAGATCAACCACTTCAACATTACACCTCACTGCAATATGGATCCACGTCATCAGTCGAAAAACCTCATCCACAGAACCTGCACAGAAATCCCACCGAATACGAAAATGCTGTATCTTATTATCCCCTCGATGAATCAAGAACCTTTCAATGGAACTCAACAACCTTAACTGCCTCTGCTTGTTTGATCCCCAATCATAGAAATCCAATGATGGGGTTGATAGGCAGAACTCTCTGCACCTTTTGGACAGGCTGCCAAGTCGAGTGAGTTCTCTAAAATTGAGAAGTGAAAGAATGTGATGAGCCACATTGTCTGGAAGATTACTAAATCTGTCTACTGTGCTATCCATACAAGCTCCTTGAGCTTGAGAACTTCCAGCTGCCAATAACTTATGCCTCTGCTCCATGATACTTGGTTTCTTTGTTATTAAAAGAGAAACTTGCACCTACAAAAAGTAAGCACATGAAAACAAAATTTATGCAAATATTTGAGATAGTTAGCCCAAGCCTAGAATCATCTATATGCTTCTACCTTGATATAAAGTTGCAATTTTTCAAATGTATCTTTGAGGATTCTTAGGAGACTCACAATAAAAAGTACTTCTTAATTCAAATTCCATATTTATGCACTAGGGGTATTAGGAGCTACTAGCCCTCATGGCTGTGTTGGTTGGTTAACAGTGGCAGAAATTTTTACAGATAACAGAGGGTTTTAGCAGGGGAAAGCTCTGAAAGATTGAAACTTTGTGCGTCAATGGAATTGGAAATTTTCAAATGTTGCTAATTGATTACCAATAAAAAATTGCAAGAGAATATTTAGGAATAAAGTAAGGGATCTGAATTAGCAGCAGTACATGGGCTTACCCTAAATTCGTTCCATAACGAAATGCCTCTGTTCCAACTCTGCGGCACACACAAGAATTCCTTCCAATTCTGAAGACCCTTTGCTCAGCAAGACGAGTTTAGGGGTCGGGAAAAGTTAAGCAGATCGGAAAAAAGAAAAAAAAAACAAATCTTTATTTTATAATAAGTTCCGTAGGAAAGTAGAAGCCTTTACCAAAAAGGAAAATAGAAGCGCCTATAAATATACCGCGCCTATTAAACCCTTAAACCCAGTCGTCATATTTATACAAAACGGAGAGTCGAACCACCGACCTTACACTAAAACAGCCACTGCTCAGTGCTCACCACCAACGCAACACTTGTTTTGTTGTTTTGTCTTCTTTCAAAACCCTAGAAATCGGCGATGGGCGTGCCAGTCAAGTCACTACTCGACCCTAACGAGAACAACCACCCTGTGTCCGCCATTGATAAGCAATTCCTCGCCGCGCCGATCAAATCCGCAACCGACAAATTCGCTCTTCTGCCGGAGCTTCTAAAGGTGAGAGGCATCGTAAGGGAACATCTGGACTCGTTCAACTACTTCGTCAACACCGGAATCAAGAGGATCGTGCGCGCCAATGACCGCATTGTGTGTAGAGAAGATCCCAGAATCTACATCAGGTTCTTAAATGTAGAGATTGGTGATGCCTCGGTGACCAGGGATGGTGTCACTGATGAAATTGCTCCCCACGCTTGTCGATTATCTGATCTGACGTATTCGGCTCCGATCAAATTGAGTGTGGAGTATGTTGAAGGGCTCCATGATCTGACACCGAGACGTAAGGATGGTATAGAGATTGGGAGACTGCCGATTATGCTGAGGAGTTGCAAGTGCACATTAACCGGAAAGAGTGAATCGGAGCTTGCGAAACTGGGGGAGTGTCCACTTGATCCTGGAGGCTATTTTGTGATCAAAGGGAGTGAGAGGGTGCTTCTGATTCAAGAGCAGCTTTCGAAGAACAGGATTATTATTGACAAGGACAAGAAGGGGAATGTGAATGCTTCTGTGACCAGCAGCACAGAGAAAGTGAAGAGCAAAACTGTGATTCAGTTTGATAAAACTCAGAAGAAAATCACTTTGCAGCTCAACTCATTTGACACCAAAAAGATTCCTATAATGGTGGTCATGAAGGCTATGGGGATGCAGAGTGATCAGGAAGTAGTGCAGATGCTAGGAAGAGATCCGCGATATGGTGCATTGTTGTTGCCTTCTATTGAGGAGTGTGCAAAGCTAGAGATATATAACAAAGAGCAAGCATTGGCATACCTTGAAGGAAAGGTGGTGAAGAAGGGCCAGAACCGATCTTCATCTGACATAGTAATATCAGTTCTTGCAGATGTGCTTCTGGCTAATGTTCCGGTGAGTCGGGGCAATTTTTATCCGAAATGCATGTATGTTGGTGTCATGTTGAGACGCATGATGGATGCTGTTTTGAACAAGGGTGCAATGGATGACACAGATTATGTTGGCAACAAGCGGTTCGAGTTATCTGGCCAATTAATTTCCCTCCTGTTTGAGGATTCGTTCAAGACAATGATTGAGTCAGCTCGGAAAGAAATAGAGACTCAGATATTACCAAAGGCAAAGTCCGGCAGGAGTTTGAACTTGCTCTCTCTCATACGAAAATCACGTATGTCACATGAACTGGAAAGAGCCTTGTCTACCGGAAACTTTAATATCCAACGATTCAGGATGAAAAAGTCAGGGTTGACTCAGGTGCTAACTAGGCTATCCTTTATAGGAGCTCTGGGCTCAATGACCAAAACAAAGCCACAAGTTGAAAAGTCGGCGAAAGTAAGTGGACCTAGAGCCTTGCAACCTAGCCAGTGGGGAATGCTTTGTCCTTGTGACACTCCAGAAGGTGGAGATATTGGACTGGTGAAAAACTTAGCCCTGATGGCTCATGTGACAACTGATGAAGAGGAGAGCCCATTGATTTCTCTGTGCTACTCTTTGGGTGTTGAAGACTTGGCACAATTATCAGCAGAGGAGCTTCACTCACAACATTCTTTTCTGGTTTTTTTTAATGGAAACATCCTCGGAGTGCATAGAAAGCCACAGCGGTTTGCCACTGCAATGAGAAAGTTTCGTAGAGCTGGAAAAATCGGGCAGTTTGTTAGTGTGTTTGTGAACGAGAAGCAGACTTGTGTTCAAATTGCTTCTGATGGCGGTCGAGTTTGTCGTCCCCTAATTATTGCTGACAAGGGCATCTCAAGGGTCAAAGAACATCACATGGAGGAGTTGAAGGCTGGCTACCGTAGTTTCGATGATTTTTTGAATGAGGGGTTGATTGAATATCTTGATGTCAATGAGCAGAACGATGCTTTGATTGCTCTATACGAAAATCAGGCAACAGCAGAAACAAGCCATATAGAAATTGAGCCTTTAGCCATGCATCTTGGGTGTTATTGCTGGGCTTATTCCGTATCCTCATCACAACCAGTCACCTAGAAATACTTACCAATGTGCTATGGGAAAGCAAGCAATGGGGAATATTGCCTATAACCAGCTGCGTCGGATGGACACGCTTCTCTACCTACTGGTGTATCCTCAAAGGCCATTATTGACAACCAAGACAATAGAGCTGGTGGGCTATGATAAACTTGGAGCTGGGCAGAATGCAACTGTGGCTGTGATGAGTTATAGCGGCTATGACATAGAGGACGCAATAGTGATGAACAAGGCATCTCTGGATCGTGGGTTTGGTCGTTCTATATATATGAAAAGGTTCAACGATGGCATCAAAACTTATGACTATAAAAATAAAGCAGTCATCAAAGAAGACATAATAGCCAGGCCAGATAGAGATGGACAAAATTTTGGAAAGATGCGGGTGCTTGATAATGATGGAATTGCTTTACCTGGGGAGGTTGTTAGACCGAAGGACATCCTTCTGAACAGGCAGGTCCCAAATGCAAGCGGTGGATATAAGCCTGCACCCTTGACATACAAAGGACCTGAAGGGGAGTCTTATGTGGTGGATAAAGTGTCTCTTTATTCTGATACACTTAATAAATTACAGTGCAAATTCTTAGTTCGGCATACTCTTAGACCGGAGGTTGGTGACAAATTCAGTAGCAGACATGGGCAGAAAGGCGTTTGTGGTACCATTGTCCAACAGGAAGATTTCCCATTTTCTGAACGCGGCATTTGCCCTGACTTAATCATGAACCCTCATGGATTTCCAAGTCGGATGACTGTAGGCAAGATGATAGAACTTCTTGGGAGTAAAGCAGGAGTTTCATGTGGCAGGTTTCACTATGGCAGTGCCTTTGGTGAACCAAGTGGTCATGCAGACAAGGTTGAAGCTATAACTGAAACGCTTGTGAAGATGGGATTCAGCTATGATGGCAAGGACTTTCTTTACTCAGGACTTACAGGTTGCCCATTACAAGCATATATTTTCATGGGACCGATTTACTACCAGAGGTTGAAACATATGGTCATAGACAAAATGCATGCACGAGGTAGTGGTCCTAAAGTTCAACTAACTAGGCAACCTACCGAGGGAAAGTCTCGTAATGGAGGACTGCGAATAGGTGAAATGGAGCGCGACTGTCTGATTGGTTATGGTGCAAGCATGTTGGCATATGAGCGTTTAATGCTCGCTAGTGATCCCTTTGAAATTCATGTCTGCAGAGAGTGTGGTTTGCTCGGCTATTATGACCATAAGAGGAAATCTGGAATATGTACCAACTGTAAAATAGGGGATCATATGGCTACCATGAAGCTTCCATATGCTTGCAAGCTCTTGATCCAGGAACTCCAGTCCATGAATATTGTTCCTCGCTTGAAATTAGCAAATGCATGAGCTATGTTTTTTTTTTGTTTCCTTTCTATTTTCTTGTTAGTGCTGCCTAGTGCCTACAAACTACTTGAGGATTTGATTTTTTGTTGTTTGCTCACTGTTATCGCGGACATCTTTTGTGCTCATAGTACTTGAGCATATTATTAATCCGCGAATGTAAAAGCTGGGTTTAGTTAGTCTTTAATTTGTGTATATGGTTAACTCTGAGATGCTAGTTGGAAGCTCAGGGAAACCTGTAGAATTATTTGAAGAGTACTGTGTAACTTTTGCTGATTTGATACATATATGTGACTACTCGTGCTCAATTTCTACCTGTTGCAATGATTTAAAGGCCATATAACATACTATCAGGCAAGGTACGTAATTTGGTTGGTATTTACTCGTACTGCCGTCTGCAATTGATAATGTCAATTTGGTCTCATGGCTAGCTGAGATTTTTGCATAACCGAACTGTGCAAGTTACTTGAAAGAAATATATGTTCATATGATGATGAGAGTGCACAGCACATTGCACTCTTTGAGGCATATTGATTTGGTCTTAACTCTTAAGGGATCATGTTTTGTTTAGATAGCTTTTATAATTCACCTATTGCTGAGAAGTTATGTTATATTAATGGAATAGGTTTTATCATTGCGATTCATTTTGGTGAGAGCGAGGTTCCGTGCCTCTTGCAGTAGTTGCTGCAAAGTGTGTACTGAACAAGTGACAAGCGAAGCGTGGCCGGAATTTCCATAAGAGGTCTGCAGTTCTGCAGGGCACCGAGGTCTAAGAAACACTGATTACAGAAACCCCCACTTCTGGAGATTTATGATCAAGTGTTCATTTATGTGTAATTCGTTTGCATTTTGTGTTTCCATTTTGTAGTGGAAAATTACTCCAAATAGTATGATTTGTGCTTGATGGGAAAACACAAGGTCATTTTTGAATAGATTATGTCTATCTGATGAGTTTGTCTAGGTACTCTTTTCCATTCACCTTTTGTTTTAGATTCACTTGATTTAGGTACTCTTTCCTCTATTTCATTGAAAGAAATTTCTAAACCCTAGCTAAGAATACCACCTTCACTTTTCGCACAAGAGATCCCTCGTAATCAAGTAGAATAAGCCTCAAGGTTTGAGGCAAGATTTACAAAAGAAATGTTTCAATTGTCAGGAAAAATGCCTGAATATTTCCATTACTGTAAAACTAGGTGAAGTCCATATACTAATGCAATTCTGCTATCAAAATTCAGAAGTAAAACTGTTTAACAACATTTCAACAAGAAAATATCAAAGTTGGTGTTGAACTGATATAGAAACCTCAAAACTTGGTGCTGCATGCCTAATGTGCTTGCGGCTTGGGGGCTCTTTTTTTCTCCATTTCATTATTCTCGTTGATTATTTCATGGATATGATCACAAAGTCTGGCTTTTGCTTCTAATCTCAGTTTGCTACATTTGAGACGCTGTGCAACAGAAAATAGATATCGTCATTAGTGGAAGTGATGATATTATAATAGATAATCAGTGAAAAAATCACCTCATCATTACATCCAACACCAAGGAGCCTTTCATTTCTTTGAAGAAAAACAAAAAAAAAAAGGAAAAATAAATGGGCGGAATATTAACCGGTAAGCATCCATCAGCATATGTACACAGGGATGGAAGCCACTTTCTACTACTTTTATCGAGCATGTTAGGAAAAGAGACTTGATTAGTATAACATGTTTAGGTTTAGGGTAATATTCAAAGCACCCAACAGAACATCTGACATTGTAAATTAAGCCTTGAAGATGGATTTAATTATGATAGTTCTAAGGTAAAACAGAAGAAATTTCTCAAACCTAGGACACAAAAAGGTAAGAAACAAAATGTGCAAACGCAAAAGAAGACGAGGCCTTCTGATGGCAAATAAAGTACGCTACAATGCATGTTTACACTATCGCATACCTCTCCTGCTTCAAGTACATCAGCCACTTGATACCAGATAAACCTCAGTCAACTACAGGTTTACTAGCATAGATTTCTCTTGCTTCAATTAAATCAGCACGATAACGTTTAGATAAAACTTCCACTTGTTCAGAAAATGACTTGAGGGCATGCTGACCAATGTGTTTGACCATTTGATCCCATCGCTTTCGGCATACATCTCCAGGCCTATGCTCAAGCAGATCATCCCAATCAACATCTTCAATACAGCAAGCATCCAAGCTATCAAGAGCATCAAGCAGCCGATAGTCATCAATATCAGCCCACAGCTTTTGGTTTACCAAAGGTGATGTTAATTGGTTATACCACTTCTGGTTGCAAACAGGAACGGTTCTAGTGCCCAACTTTTCACTAATTGCCTCCCAGCAAATATTATCTCGCAGCATACCATGCTTGGTTTTCTTTTCTTCAAAAACCTTCATACGCAGATCCATGTTCACTAAATCAAATAAAGTCTCATACTCCTCTTGGGACCAATGTCCTTTCTTCCGGTTTGGCAGTTTTATTCTGCGCCATGCATCCTTGACATGAATTCTATGTTTGCCAAGTTTATCCCCCAAAGTTCTCCAATCAGCTCCACGATCTTTATGGAACTTCCTTACCTCTTCGTACTCTTCCAGGGTCCAAGTACGTTCCTCGGCTCGTTCAAACAAAATATGGGCTCGATAATATACACTCTTAAAGGGCCTCCATGGTAAGGCTGCCCCAATATCCTTCCAACAAGTTTTCAATTCTGGGTGGTTTTTGACTTCAGGGTGGGACTTAGAACGCATAACCATGTCGACGCCATCATCCCCTAAAGCATGTGCCTCTATGTATCTTAAAACAGCTTCTTTCACAATCTTGTCTTCTTCTTCTGAAAACCGTTTACCTCTTACCAGGTCTTTATGCTCATCACTTGAGCCATCAGACGGTGAGAAGACCTCCACATCATCAGCAAAACTTACTCTTTTTGATGACTTTTTAGGTGTCGATTTTTCAGAATTATCAGGATCCCCAACGCCTTTTTGGGATTTTAAGCTGCCTTTACTTGACTCAGACTTCTTCTTGTCTTCATTGCAATCCTCAACAATAACATGTTTCTTTGATGTGGCCTCCTTCCTTTTTTTACTATCTACTACATTAACCCCCTCCGCATTTCTGTTGCAATCCTCTACATTACCAAGTTTCTCTGACTTGGACTTCTTCCTTTTTTTACTATCTTCTACATTAACAGCCTCTGATTTTCTGTTGCAATCTTCTGCATTAACATGTTTTCCTGACTTGGCCTTCTTCTTCCTTTTTTTACCATCTTCTACATTAACAGCCTCCATGTTTCTGCTGCTATCTTCTCCATAAACAAGTGTCTCTGACTTGGCTTTCTTCTTCTTCCTTTTTTTCCCATCATAAACATCAACAGCCTCCATGTTTCTGTTGCACGTTTCATCTCCCGTTGACTGCACATTGACATCATTTTTTAAGAACATGTTTTCTTGAACTTCACTGCTCTTGGTGCCCATTTTTTCAGCCACAGATTCCTGCAATTCATTTCCTGAATTCTTTCCACGATTTCTTTTCTCTTTCTTCCTCTCCCCAAGTGCAAAACCACCCTTCTCCACCATATGCCCATCTAAACGCTGACTTGCTACTCCAGCCTCCATTCCATCACTTGTGACATTCTGTACCATTTCACCACCCGCTTTTTCCCTCTTCTCTTTCTTGTTTATTTTCTTTTTACCCCCTCCCTCGTTGTTCATTTGTGCAACGTCTCCATATTCAGTTGCCACACCCATTTTGCCATCCTCAAGGATTTTCTTTCTCTTCTTTACATTACCTGTAGAGTCAACTTCGTCCACGGTTTTCCTATTGGATTTCTCCCCATCATTTATGAGCTCATTTTTATTAATCATATTCTCTATTAGCATGTCATCCCCCTCCTTTACCCTCTTCCTTTTCTTTTTCTTATTGGCTCCTTCTCCACTGTTCACATAAATTCCACCACTCTTGTCATATTTCGGCCCCTCAACTACCTTTCCCATTTTGGCCCCACATACTTCAACCACAGAAGAATTCCTATCAAGTTCATCCTTCTTCGCTTTGTCCTTCCCTTTCTCCTTGTGCTTTTTCTTCTCTTTTCCTGGTTCAAACTCCAAAGGTGTCCTCTCCTCCCTTCCCATATTAGTTTCCTTTGATCTAGAACAGATAAAAGAAAATTAAGATCAATGACCAATGACTAATGAGTAGTTATACTTGAAAAGTAAACACATAAGTCAGCAACCAGTGAAATACATGATCATATTTCTGGAAATACCCATATGCCAGTATACATGTGGATGTGAACACTAGATTCTGTAAGGTGTGTGCAAGGGCCAGACTAACACCAGATAATGACAAAAATGCTAATGCCTTAAGAATTAAGATGTACCATTAGAAACCATAACAGAAAGACATATTCCAGGACAATACTTCAACAGAAAGTGTACAAAATTATTTGGAAACAAATGGCAATCTTAGGTAGATTTATTGAGTTTCTACAGGTACCATCTATCTAGAACATTTAGAATTTTCACACAACCCTCCTATTAGATTTAGTGCATCATTGACCAGGTGGCCAGCTATGACACCACGACAACCATGAAAGGCATCCAAAGGCATGGACAAATTCCTAGACATGACTCCAACAAAAGAATGCACACGTGTCATTTATAATGAAAATGAAAAGGAAACTTTATTATAATTGTTGAGGTGGTACAATACAACTCATACAACTCCAAAAAAATGCAAATACATCCAGACCACCAGTGGCAAACCGGGATATAAAATTGGGGTGAGCTGAACTTATATGTAAATTTTTTTTTTTTTTTGCTGAAACTTATTTTTTCTTTTTTTCCTTTTGTAAAGAGGTTTGGAACCCCATCAACATGGGAGCCTCATCCTCATGCCCATATTATAATTGGAAGATGAAACATACAATGGGGGGCCATAAAACCAGAACCCCAAATCAAAGATTACAAGCATAAAATTATAGCAAAACAACAATAAAACAAGAATTTAAAACTAACTAAATCATACCTACTAGGCCAAGTAGCTTCAAACTCGGTAACCGCAGATTTATTATCAATATTTATCGACATACAAATAATACTATCTGTCCATTACAAAAGCCGATCTCTTGCATTGACACCACACAATGATCTAAAAGTATAGTTTAAATAGCAATCCGTAGTGAAAACACTTTCAAATATATGCAAACTTAATAAAACACAATACCAATTTCTTTTACATTTCCCAAATTTTTGTATAATGAACTTTTGAAGTCTATCAGACTATCAGTATTACAGATGTTGATTTGTTGGTAACTCATGGGTTATTAGAGACATACATTCTTTCCAATTTGTGTATACACACACATTTTCGGCTAAGTCTTACCTATCTGGCTGTCCCTATGGTTCTAAACACTTCTAATTAAGTTCTAACATTTCTATAATCTCATCTCTAACACTCCTAATTGAGTTTTAAGTTCAAACATTTGAGCAAAGCTTATACCAAGTACCTACAGACAACAAATTGCAGAATCAAAAAAAAAAAACCTTTTTACTTCTAAACTTCCAGAGTTCTAGGCTCCTATTCTGGGATTAAATTATCTTCTAAAATCAATATCTAGCACAAAAATAAATTAATTCAATATTTATTTAGAAGAGAGAGAGTGGAAAAAAAATTAAATGAAACGCTAAAAGCTAATTCATAAAACCCCAAATTTGAATCAAAATTAGAGAGAGAAGCCTCCAAGAATCAAGAATGTCAGATGCTTTAGAGTTTAGACGATTTAGGCCGAGTTAATCGAAGGGAGTCGATGAATTGGGGTTTGAGGGATTGAGGGAAATAGGGGACAGCTGAAGGGAGAAGAAGAGAGTTGGAGAAAGCTGAGAAACGCTCATTATATACATCGAATCACTAAAAACTAAATCGAATCACACCATTATATACATGTTATTGAATCGATTGAAATCGATACCTGGATCGATTACAAGCGTGACCGAAATCCCCGAGACTTTAGAGCTTCAATCCGCCTGGTTAGATGAACAAGGCGAGATCAAGAGCAGTACTTTTGAGACGAAACTATTGCCACCTAAATCGCCGGAAACGGCTGCCATACAACGGAGAACCGATGTGGTGAATTTCGCATGGAGTTGTCGACTGTCGACCAAGTTAGTATCTATAAACCAGTCCAAATAAAGAAAGTGGTGCTACTATCAACTTCTGACCTAGGTTGGACCATGCATCCAAACTTTTTTTTTTTAATAAAGTTTAATAAATCATTGACGATTACAATCGTTTATAATGATATTCCGAACAGTTTTGGGAGCAAGTACAAACCAAGAATGGTTTGAAATTAGAGTTTTCTTTATTTAAGGGAAATAGAATATTTATTAAAGATGACATGTCGAGGGGGACATAGAGCTAAAACCTCGATTAAGCTTACAAAGATCCTCAAAGAATACGTCCTCAATAATAGAAGGCGTCTCATCTAACCAAAGGTCATCAACATAACTAACACTAGCAAGATGCGCCAAATGATGGGCGACACCATTTGCTTCTCTATAAATATGGCAAAAATTAGCAGAAGAGATAGAAGACATATAATCCCTACAATCCTCCACAATCCGACCAATCTCAGAGCAATCAACACATGATGAAGAGAGAGCAGATATCAAAGAAGCACAGTCACTCTCAAGCTCAATAGACATCTAATCCTCTTGTACCGCTATTAAAATCCCAGCCCTGAAAGCTTCAGCTTCCACATGCAACGCAGAAGAGGCATGTGAAATAAATCTAGCAAATGCAGCAACACAAACACCATTTCCATCCCTGACTACCACACCAATTCCTCTTTGCTGCAATTGCGCATTAAACGCTCCATCCACATTTATCTTCAATCTTCTACTTGGAGGACATTCCCACCGAGAAGGAGGCCTCTTCTTGTTCTTAGAACTGATGGGATGAAATTTCTGAAATTCTTCCAGATACTTGACCGCCCATGTAGCCATGACCACAGGGCTAAAAGAGCTTTCCTTCCAAACTACATTATTGCGTTCCGTCCAAACTACCCATAAGCATGTAAGAAATACATCAATCAGCTGACTAGGAAAAGTAGACAAGACTTCACAAATCCAATCCGTCAAAGTGCAATTCAAGCTTGCCAACGGAAGCTTACCAAGAGGGGATGCTTTCCAAAAAGAAACTAGAGCTTGACAATGCTTGAAATGGTGGAGGTAAGTTTTCTCATACCTGTTGTAAAAAACACAGTCCTTGTTTGGGAGAGTGATCTTCTTAGCCAATGTCATCCGTGTAGGAAGAATACCTCGCAACACACGCCACATGAATGACTTGATCTTTGGGGGAACCCGAGCCTTCCAAACAGACCTCTATGGGTTAGAAGCATGTTGCACACACCTTCCAGAAGAGGACGCAAGTAGTGCACGTTGACCAGCATGCCAAACAGTGTGATAACCACTCTTGACACTAAACAAACCTTTCCAATCATAATGCCATATCAACCTATCCTCCGTAGGACGTAAGCTCAGGGGAATCCTTAAGATGCAATCAACTTCTGTGTCAATGAAGAGTTCATTAATCACAGGTTGCAACCAATCTTGACACTCAGAATCAATAAGATCTTCTACTTTCCATGAAATCGTACCCTCTATGGGAAGAGAAAACGGCTTGAAACTATAATTAAGGAGTAGGCAGCAAGGGTTAAACCAAACTGACACCTTTTCCCATTACCAATCTGATAACGCAGCCCTTTGGTTAATACCTCCCTTCCAGCGAGAATACTTCTCCACGCATACGACATATCTCCACTAGCAGGGGCATGAAGGAAGCTTGTATAAGGGAAATAACGGGCTTTAAAAAGCCGAGCTGTAAGAGACTGAGGCTGAGTGAGTAACCTCCAATCTTGTTTGGCAAGAAGAGAGAGGTTAAACAAGTATAAATTCTGAAAACCTAGACCACCAGCATCCTTAGGAGTACACAGTTTTTCCCAAGCTAGCCAATGGATCTTATGTTCATCTCCTTTAGCACCCCACTAGAAACGAGCCATAAGTTGATGCATCTCATTGCACAATTATTTCGAAAGCTCAAAACAACTCATAATATAAGTTGGGATTGATTGAACGACCGCTTTCAAGAGAACCTCTTTGCCTGCTGCACTGAGCGTTTTTTCCCTCCATCTTTGCAACTTCTTTCGCATTCTTTCCTTGAGAAAACCAAACGCCTCAAGCTTTGAATAACCTACCTCCATAAGCAGACCTAGATACTTATCATGCTTGTCAACCCGTAACACCCCAAAAATAGCTGCAAGGTCAGTTTGCTTACTCATTAGAACATTGCGACTAAAAGCAATACTACTCTTCTGGAAATTGATCTTTTGTCCCGAAACGCCCTCATAAAGATCAAAGATCCCCTTTAAAACTTTACACTCCGACACCTTTGCCTTCATAAAAATAAAAGAGTCATCCACAAAGAAAAGATGACTAACACTTGGTGCTCCTCTACAAATAGTAACCCCATGCAACACCCCTTCCCTTTCCGCCTTGGAAATTAGGCTAGAAAAGACCTCAGCACAAAGAAGAAAGAGGTAAGGTGAAATAGCATCGCCCTGTCTCAGCCCTCTTGAGGGAAATAATTGACCTCTCGGCTCCCCATTCAACAAGAAAGAATAGGAGACCGTCCTCACACACCGCATAATCCACTCCACCCATAAAGAATTAAAACCCATTTGCACCATAACCACTTCAAGAAAGCCCCACTCAACTCGATCATATGCCTTACTCATATCAAGCTTGAGAGCCCCAAAGCCAACCTTACCATCCCTCCTACGCTTTAAAAAATGAGCAATCTCAAAAGTCACCAAAGAATTATCAGAAATTAAATGACCCGGAACGAAGGCACCCTGGAATGGAGAGATAAAATGTGTAAGTAAGGGCTTCAACCTGTTGGCAAGAACCTTCGAACCAATTTTGTAAAACACATTGCAGAGACTTATGGGCCTGAGTTGGGACATATACTCGGGCGTTTTTACTTTAGGTACCAAAGTAACATGAGTACAATTGAGTTGCTGGATCCGAGAATCTGAAGTCAAAAAATAATGAATAGCCTCAACCACATCATTACCAACAATAGACCAGAACTGTTGATAAAAACACGGAGAAAGGCCTTCAGGACCCGGAGCTTTTGAAGGGTGCATTTGTTTAAGAGCACTAAGGACCTCCTCTGCATAAATAATTTTCGTCAATTCCAAATTCATCTCATCAGTGGACTACTTTCGGCAACACCCCAATGGTCTCTGAAAGATTAGGTGGGTGGGAAGAGGAAAACAGCTTCCCAAAATAGTCTAACACAATTCCTTCCATTTCATCATCCTTGGTACACCACAAGCCTGCGTTATTAAACAAACCCTTAAGTAAATTCTTCTTCCTCCGGTTACTTGCATGTTGATGAAAAAACTTGGTGTTCAAATCCCCCTCAGATAACTAAAAAACTTTGGACCGCTGTCTCCAAAAGGTATGTTCCTTGTGTAAAAGATCATTCAGATTAGCTTCAAGAATCTCTCTCTCCTCAACAGGAGGGTAAGAGAAAGAGTTATCAAAGAACACTGCGAGTTGGGCACGTAACTTCTTAATGTCCTCCTTTAACTTACCAAATCGCTCCTTACTCCACTCCATCAGTACCTCCCGAGTATTCGAAATCTTGTTACAAATTTTAAATAACGGATCGGATTGTCACCAGTAGCACTGACCCACCCCAATTCCACCATGTTTTTGCAATCTTCCTCCTTTATCCAACACTCCTCAAAACGAAATTTCTTCTTTTTTCTCTTCTTCTTAGGACGGTGAGCTCTAACCTCAATGAGCAGAGGAAGATGGTCAGAGTTACAAGGATTAAGATGAAGAACCCGTGAAGCTGGGAACCAATCCGACCACACCGACGTAGCTAAGAAGCGGTCAAGACGAACCTTCACCTCATGTCCACTGCGGATCCCTCTCCAAGTAAACTTAGGACCTGCAAAATGCAAGTCCTTGAGAGAACAAAAAGCAACATTCTCCCTGAAACCGCTCATCGATCTGCTCTCACTACGAGGTACACCACCAACCTTCTCACTACCGATAAGGATCTCGTTGAAATCACCTCCTAACTTGGTCACTGTTAAAATCTCTATCTCTTGAAATTAGAGTTATAATATAACAAACTGACAATTTGTCAATAATAGAAAAAAAAACACAACTCTATATGTAACAACTAAATAAATTCTAGCAGAATCCAAAAATATTTTGGCAGCATCCCAAAGATAATTACTAACAACAAAAATGAAACAATTGTCATGATTTTGAGGCATGAGAATTAAACCGCGATGGACTTCTATACAAGAAAGCAAACTCTCGCCAAATTGAATCAATCATGCTATCATCATCCCAACACAACTGGTGTTCGCCTAAGCACGCAATTGTGGTACGCATAGTGCACTTATGCTGAGAATCATCCAAACTTTTTCTTATTTGTATACATTCGGTAGTATAAATTCATAATAAAATGTTCTATAAATGTTGGTTCATAAGATCAATGGTTAAAATTATGAAATTACACTGCCAAATGTATGCAAATAAGAAAGAGTTACAGAGTTGTTTTCTTAACTTTTAAATTTTTTTTATTATTATCATAATAAAATCATAGTAAATAACTCAAGTTTCCATAAATTTTTCAATAATCATACGAGCTTGTCATGACATGTACGTTCATTAGAAGTCCTTTAAATCTCAAGAACCATTTTTTTTATAGAAAGAACCTGAAGAACAATTTTTAAATTTCTCAACAATGTATCTAATTATAGGGAGAGTCATTCATGAGGATCTTACAATAAGGACCAATTAAGAATTTTTATATGAACGGTTGGATAACTTGCATGTTGAAAATTTAAAACATTCATCAAACCGTTCATTTGAAAGTCCTTACTTGATTCTTATTATAATGAGACTTATTATAAGATTCTCATTAGAAAGCCCCTCTAATTATATATTTTATTTTACAAATTTGCCGGATATTACAATCTCACCTTCTAAAAAAATTTCGCCCTCAAAATTTGAAATAGTAATTTCTCAAAGGATAATTTAAGTGAACATTTTCTATTGCAAATGAAATGTGCTTTTTTGTCGGTAAAAGGATCACTTTTACCGACGAATATTTCGTTGGGAAAAGTGTATTTTACATTTTTCTAATATCACTACTTTTAACACGAACTATTCGTCGAGAAAAGTGTATTTTTCATTTTTCTAGCTCACCTAAATTTCTGATCTTAGCTCCGCCCCAATGCTCTCTCGGTAACTCTAGTAGTCCGATGTCGAGAATTAACCTATCAGAATTCAGTCAAAGTGAACAAGGAATTATACTTTCATTGATTGAATGAATTGCTTTGTACAATGAAGCCTATATATAAACTATTACAAGCTGCAGCAAGAGGACAGCCAACTAACAAAAGCTACAAAAGGAAGAACAAAACCAAAGAATGCTAATGAATGCTAATGATTAAGGAAGACCAAATAAAACCTAGGAAAGAAGAAACTAAACCAGAAAATCTGACTATGACTCTTTGACTATGACTATGACTCAACACTCCCCCTCAAGTTGGCGCATACAAATCACGAATGCCCAACTTGTCAAGTGAGTCATAAAAGGCTCTGCTTGAAACTGCTTTAGTGAGAACATCAGCCAACTGTTCTTCCGAACGGACAAACGGAAAAGAGATAAGCTTAGCATCAAGCTTTTCTCTGATGAAATGTCTATCAACCTCAACATGTTTAGTTCTGTCATGTTGTACTGGATTGTGAGCAATGTCCACTGCCGCCTTATTATCACAATATAAATCCATGGACCGTTTGGGCTTAAATCCCAAATCACAGAGAACTCTCCTCAACCATAGCAATTCACAAACTCCATGGGCCATACCTCTATATTCTGCTTCAGCACTTGATCTAGCCACGACCTTCTGTTTTTTACTCCTCCAAGTAACAAGATTACCACCTACAAAAGTAAAATAACCAGAAGTTGATTTTCTATCTGTAACACTGCCTGCCCAATCTGCATCTGTATAGCCACTAATATCAAGATGTTTATGTTTTGAAAACATTAGGCCTTTCCCAGGTGCAGACTTCAAATACCGTAGAATACGGATCACAGCTTCCATATGTGTTTCACTTGGATTATGCATGAATTGACTCACAACACTTACTGCATATGCAATATCTGGCCGAGTATGTGAGAGATAGATTAATCTGCCAACTAGCCTCTGATAGCGTGCCTTCTCTGTAGGAGTTTGATCAGGATACTCGGCCAGTTTATGATTCTGCTCAATAGGGGTATCGACAGGTCTGCAATCCAGCATTCCTGTTTCTGTCAACAAATCAAGCACATATTTTCTTTGGCACAAGAAAATTCCTGAACTCCCCCTGGCGACTTCAATCCCCAAAAAATATTTAAGTAAACCAAGATCTTTCATTTCAAATTCTGATGCAAGTAGATCCTTTAATCTTTCAATCTCCGCTGAGTCATCACCAGTAATTATCATATCATCCACATAAATGATCAAGGCAGTTACTCTACTTGAACAATGTTTCAGAAATAGCGTATGATCAGAATTACTTTGTTTGTACCCAAAACGACGCATAGCTTGAGAGAATCGTCCAAACCATGCTCGTGGTGATTGTTTAAGTCCATACAAGGACTTATTCAACTTGCACACAAAACTCCCTCCTGTGTTTGCTTCGTATCCTGGTGGTAGAGCCATATATACTTCTTCAGATAGTTCTCCATGTAAGAAGGCATTTTTCACATCAAATTGTTGCAGAGGCCAATCTAAATTGGCTGCTAGAGACATCAACACTCGAACTGTATTAATCTTGGCCACTGGGGCAAAGGTCTCTTCGTAATCTACTCCATATGTCTGAGTAAACCCTTTTGCAACAAGTCTTGCTTTATACCTGTTAACTGAACCATCTGCATTGTGTTTGACAGTAAACACCCATCTACATCCAACAGCTTTCTTTCCCTGTGGGGGTGGTACCAACTCCCATGTATTATTCTTCTCCAAAGCCTCCATCTCTTCATTCATTGCTTGAGACCATTTGGGATCATTGAGAGCATCCTGCACTTTACTGGGAACACATACAGAGGATATTTGATTCACAAAAGAAGCATGGGATTTGGATAACCGATGAGTTGAGACAAAGTTAGCTATGGCATATTTAGACTTAACATTTAAGCTTGGTTCATATTGACGGGATGGTTTACCACGAGTGGACCTAGGAGGCAACACACACACAATTTCACCACTATTAGATTTAGAAGCAACACCACTAACCTCAAGATCATGACACTCCTCAGGGATTGTTTGACAAGGGTTATCCGTTCTTGAAAGGGGTGAAGGAGCTTGGCCTTCTTGTTCCTTGGTTGGATTCTGAATTGCATGCTCTGCCTTGTCGGGCGATCGATCGTACGAACTGATGCGATCGATCGTGGATGAGCGACTGGGAACTGCTGTCTCTGCCTTGTCGGGCGATCGATCGCACGAAATGATGCGATCGATCGTGGGTGGATCACTGGGAGTTTTCGCCTCTGTTTCGTCGGGCGATCGATCGCTGGGAGAGACACGATCGATCGGTCGGAAACTGGGAGCTTCTGCCTCGTCGGGCGATCGATCGTGACAACTTCCACGATCGATCGTGGATGAACCACTGGAGCTACTGGAAGCTTCTGCCTCGTCGGGCGATCGATCGTAATTTCCACGATCGATCGTGGATGGACCACTGGAGCTACTGGAACCTTCTGTCTCATCGGGCGATCGATCGTGGAGGATGTCACGATCGATCGTGGGGCTTGATATGGCATGAAAAACATCTTCATCTTCCCTTGGCTGACTCCCACAAAGTTTCTCTTCCAAAAACATGTGTTTCTCCCCCTGAAGGGAAGGATTGGTGGGAGAGAAATAACAAGCATCCTCATAAAAAGTGACATCCATTGTAACATAGACTTTCTGTGTAGGAGGATGAAAACATTTATAGCCTTTCTGATTGATTCCATAGCCCACAAACACACACTTTAAGGCCCTGGCATCAAGTTTGGATCGTTGATTCTTAGGGACATGGACAAAAACAACACACCCAAAGACACGAGCTGGAAGATTAGAAAACGACGGAACCGATACATGCTGTGAGAGGGCAGCATAAGGTGTTTGACCATTGAGAACTGAGGAAGGAAGTCTATTGATTAAATGACAAGAGGTAAGAATAGCATCTCCCCAAAGATACTTAGGCATATGAGCGCTAAACAAAAGAGAACGAGCAATGTCAAGAACATGACGGTTCTTTCTTTCTGATACCCCATTTTGTTCAGGGGTCTGAGGACAAGTTGTTTGATGAATAATGCCATGAGAATGAAAAAATTGGTTAAACTGAGAATTGACAAACTCCCCCCCATTATCAGAACGAAAGACTTTAATGTTGGCTCCAAATTGATTGTGAACAAGGGTAAAGAATTCTTGGAAAGCAGCAAAGACTTCATGTTTATGTTTTAGTAAGGACACCCAAGTAAGACGAGTAAAATCATCAATAAATAAAACAAACCAATGTTTGCCAGACAAGGTGGACTCTCGGGAAGGCCCCCATACATCGGAATGAATGAGCTCAAATGGAAAGGTGCTTCTAGTAGTACTCAAAGGATAACTAGTACGATGACTTTTAGCTAAGACACATGACTCACAATGCAACTTGGATTCATCAATGCCCAAAAACAAGGAGGGCATGGATTTCTTCATGACACTAAAGGAAGGATGTCCCAATCTCCGATGCCACAACCACAATTCCTCAACTTGATTAGTAACCCCAGTCGAAACCAAGGCAACTTGGTTTGTCTTCTCCGGCTTCATTCCTGCGAACATGCAATCCAGATGAAACAGTCGACCCTTCAGATAACCCCTGCCGATTATTTCCCTGGTGAGGAGGTCCTGAAAGATTACATACAAAGGAAAGAAGGTTACAGAACATCTAGATTGAGTGTTGAGTTGAGGTACAGATATGAGATGATGAGAGAGGTCAGGAACATAAAGAACATCATGTAGTGTTAGAGAGGGGGTGAGGTGAACAGACCCTATGCCTAAAACAGGAAAAGAATCACCATTGGCATTTATAACAGAGGAAATAGAAGGTGGCCTGAGAGAAATAAAGAAACTACGATCATAGGTCATATGGTCAGATGCTCCAGAATCAATTATCCAAGTATTGCTACCAGTAAAGTTTGAAATTTGTAGAGCAGTTCCAATCTTACCATTACCACCATGATTTACCAACATGGTACCATTACCAGTAACATTGGTGTGGTCTGAGTCTGTCATAGCATAGTAGTCTCCATCTTGAACAAGATGGACAGCAGCTTTTCCCTTGAATTTGTTGTCTTGAGGTCGAGGCTTATTGAAGTAGCAAGCTGGAAAACCAACCAACCGATGACAATTGGCTTTGATGTGGCCTGGGTTCTTGCAGTAATTGCAGGTCACATTGGGATTAGAAGAGAACCCAGGAGGTGGACCTTGAGAAGAGGGACGTAGTGAAGTAAATGGGCGATTGCTGGAGAATGGCCTGGACTTGGATTGTATTGCAAGGCCTGCAACTTCCGTAGTAATTGCTCTAGTGCCAGCCCTCTGAGTTTCATCTTTGCGAATATAAGCAAAGGCTTGCTGCAAGGTTGGTGTAGTGGTTCGGCGAAGCAATTCGCTCCTTGCATTCTCAAATATTGTATCTAGGCCAGCCAAGAAAACATGAACCCTCATGAGGTCCTGCTCTTCCTTATAGATCTTAACATCTTCTGGGCACTTCATACGACATGGACGCATCTGATCAATGTCTTGCCAAATCCCCTTCAGCTTTGCAAAGAACACAGCAACCGGTTTCCCATCTTGAGTCATACGGGTTGCTTGATTGCTCAACTCATAAACTTCAGAAAAATCTGTTCCATTGAAATATATCTCCTTGAGGCTTTCCCAGATTTCTTCAGCTGTATTACATCTCATAATCATCTGTGAAACATCTTCAATCATAGATTTATAAAGGATAGAAGTTACCGAGCCATTTGCAGCCTTCCATTTTGAATAATTGTTGGCTTCAATTGGTGGTTCAACAATTGAGCCATCGACATATCCCACCTTATCAATTCCACAAAGGTGAGCCTCCATCATCTTTTTCCAGGTTCGGTAATTGGTGCCGTTGAGCTTGACACCTCCATAGCTGCCAGTTGAATCATCTTTAACAGAAACAGAAATTTTGTTAGGTTCATGAGAGCTCTCACCACCTTCAACCTTTGTGAGTACAGTTGAGATTTCTTGATCATCACCCATGATGAATATGCAGCGGAAAGAACAAATAGATAACAAAGGCAACAAGGGACAAGGAACAAATGATAAAGGGTCAAGAACCAAAGAACAAAGAGTCAGAATTCAAGATCGAATTACTGCTCTGATACCAAGTCAAAGTGAACAAGGAATTATACTTTCATTGATTGAATGAATTGCTTTGTACAATGAAGCCTATATATAAACTATTACAAGCTGCAGCAAGAGGACAGCCAACTAACAAAAGCTACAAAAGGAAGAACAAAACCAAAGAATGCTAATGAATGCTAATGATTAAGGAAGACCAAATAAAACCTAGGAAAGAAGAAACTAAACCAGAAAATCTGACTATGACTCTTTGACTATGACTATGACTCAACAAATTCTTGGAACCAACTAAGAATGCCAACAGAAACCGTTGGGCAAAAATAGTTTTCCCACAGCATAGATTTCTGATTCTTCCATAAAGCCTAAAGAACGTACCATAAGAACAGTACTAACATACATTCCTCAATCACCAAAGGAAAAACAAACAGATGCATCAGGTCGGGGCCGGGGCGACTGTAAAAGCTCTCTAATAGTGGAATCAGTGACGGAGAAGATGAAAATGTACTCGCTCGTTTCAGTTGGATTGCATAATACGCAAGAGGGGGTCCTTTGTAAAAACTAAAACCAACCCAAACTGGCCAACCTAGCTAGCTACCTCAGGTACAAACACCAAACACAGAGAGCAACTTTACTAGGGACTTTAACTTGTCACAGTCCTTTCCAAAGTTTTGAAAAGAAAAATGAGAAAAAGAATCGTCTCACCAACCCATCAGCAAAATCTACAGTGAATGCAGAATTGGTTTAGAGGTTTAAGCACGAGTAATCATTACTCACCTTCAAAGCAAAGCAACATGGTGCAATAGAAAACAGCTCAAACCCAAACTAATTAAAATCAAATATTTATTCCTTAATCTAATGCTATATATATATATGGCCTCGCAGTGTGGACCAAAAATAAATCTCCAGGTCTTTGTAGTTTGTATGAACTATAAGGAGAATCTATAAACTACATAAAGCAGCAATGTCAATTTTCAAACAACCAACATGCGGAGAAAGGCAGAAAGCTGTCCCAGCCAGCCACAAAGATACGACATCAGTCAACACAAAACCGTCAATTCATTGCCCTACTTTTTCTTTTTTCTTTTGGTGCCAACTGAATATGTATGCATCATCATGAACTTCCACACTATGCCAAATGCACTTCATTCTTTTTTTTTTCTTTTTTTTTCTCATTACACAGAAAGATTATAAAGAAAATCTTGAAACAATAATTGATCAAAATATATCTTGAGAAATTTTTCCAAGGAAACTATGGCGTAAAATTACAAACTTGTCTACAAGAATACTTGCCGATATCCGTTAGCTCTCCCACCATTGTGAGTTGAATGATATTTTCGAGTCCTTTAGTACTATGACAAAAGGAAAAAAAATTACAGTCCTTTAGTACATAGGGTGAGCAATATAGCTGATTTTGGGTGACTAAAATCACATTTTTGGTGAAGGTGGTCATCGTATAGGTAAATTGTGGCCATGTTTTGGATAAAATTACCCAACAACTGATATTAGTTACTAAGAAAATTACCCGACTTTGATGGAAGGGTGAACCAAACAATGCATCGATCACTCCCTTCTTTTAGGGGGTGCAAAAAGAAGAGATAAAGGGGCAAAGTAAGATGAGAATGCTCAAGTGAGGCACATTCTACCTCAATTTGCTCTCTATTGTAATGATTTGCTCTACTCATCAATGAAATGCAAAAATTCTATTGAAGAATAGAAAGAAGTATGATGACAATATTAATAAGAACAGGTAAAATTGCAGCAAGGGTAGATAGATAACTATAATTCTATCTCAAGGACAAGACAGTGAGAAAAGACTTCTGGGTTCCACAAGCAAAGACATGGTGTCTGGTGAAATATAGCAAATCAAGATATAATTTCAGCATACTAGAGAAGTGCTCGGCATGATTGATTCCCTTTTCTTCGTTGAAAAAGAATGGCCTTACAGTATCCAAATCGAACGAAAATAAATTCCTAGGTCCTACCATAGTCCCACATTGTTATGTGCCTTTTGAAATAGGCACCCCATAGAAAAGAACACCTCCTCTTTTATAAGTTGGTTTTCAAGGATGAGCTCTGTTCATGATGAGAGTATGATCCAGAATGGGATGGGATTCTATAAGTATAATTCATCCTTTATAAAGCAGCATCCGAATTCAAAGACAGATTCTTCATCCAAATTAACAAAGATGTTTCCCTAATGTACACACCATGGGGTCCAAAAAGGCCCTGATACATAGAGAACCAAATAACAATACAGTGAATGAAAGACCATCTAAACAGATAGAATACCACCATCTCTACCCTTTGTCCACAAATTTGTTGGCTTTCTTACAAAATAACTAGAGTTTTGTTTCTAAAGTATAATCCCACAATACAAACCAAAATTCAACCATCTTTGCGTCTCCCGCCAGCCTTGCTCCTCACCCGAAAAGCATGCACTAGAGTACAGGACCACTCAAGACTACAACAAACTTCATTTGCAGAACCAAAATTAACAGCTCTATGCCTTTAACTCGAAGAAACTAAAAACCTCCATTTACAAAACACGACAGAACGAAGAAGGCCGTCTAATTATATGATGCCAAAGCCCTTCCCTCTTCACTTTCACCCCCAAGTGCACAAACAGATGTGAGTGCATGATTATTTAGAATCTTCAGTTAATAGGAGGGTTCGATCTTGAACCTGTACAGAAGTCTTTTCTTCCTCGAGGTTGGATTGTCAACGGTGAGCAATATTTTACCCAGTTCACCAACTTTGAAGCTGTGATGCAGCACTGGTTCATCAGTCGGTGCCATCTTTGTGGCTTTTTGTATGATAAGTGTATATGCATCTTGAGAGTCGGGAACAAATTCAACCCCATAGCTCACCTCCCACCCAACAACACGGAGTTCCCACACAATGGTGCACTTCTGCAATTTGTTCACATCCAATCCGGTTAATGAAAGTAAGCTTCAATTCAGCACTGTACATGCATGAGGGCCGTTTGGCAGTGCTTCTATAGGAAGTGCTTTTGCTCAGTAGTACATAAAATCTTTTTCAAAAACTGCAAGTGCTTGATGAAAATGCACAATGAAGCACTTCCTAAGGAAGCACCTATGATTTAATAAAATATGTCTACCAAATTCCAAACACTACCCAAAGCGGTTGTGAGTATTATTTTTAGCACTTCTAAAAGCCTAAAAGCATTGTCAAACAGGCTCCGAGTCATGGACAATAAACTTGGCACTAGGAATGCAAATCAATAGTTTATATCAAATGATAATAGAACAACAAAGAAGAAAGAGTGCAAACCCACCTCATAAATTATAATTTCCACAGTCTTCTTTGTTCCAGGTTTAACGGTTACTTCAACGACTGGATCAGCAATTGTGAACTCTGGGTTGCAGTCACAGTAATCCACACTCAAGCCACCATACTGAATAGGAACATGCTCAGCAGAAATGTATCTGAAGAAACAATTGAAATTTAAACTTTTAAATCACCAACCATAAATAAAGCGACACAGATATGAGAAAAGTAACTTGATCAGATCATAATTTTAACTATAAGATCGACGCAATCTCTACTAACTTGAAAAGGGTTTCTGCAGATTTGGCTGGGCTTGCAAAAACAAACTTGCTTTTGGTCCTCTGTGTCAAGAAGGGACTGATCAGGGTGTAGAATGCAAGATACCACCACGGAGCATTGATAAACACCTTTATAAAAAAAAATTGACAACCAAACAAATAAGTACATCAACCAACACAAGGGCTCAATCCAATCAATGCCGCATAGATATAATAATAATAAAAAAAATACCACATTTGATTACTACCTGTTTGACTACGAATTCGGGATAATTGTCCTGAAGCAACTGAAGGGCTTGTTTGGTGGCGAGACGAAGCTCACTCTTTGCAGGGCCAGGAGAATTCTTGAGATCATTAACCTGAAAAATAGTACAAACACCGCCAGGACTGAAATCCAGCTTCCTAATACTTCTCTCCAAGAACTGAACCCGCCACCGGAGAAACTTGGTTCTCTTTTCCTCATCCAAAAACGTTTTCTGATACAGCTCTTTGTTCTGGAACTCCCCAAACACATTGTAACACACAGGGTGTCCATCCCTATCATACCCATGCATAAACACCACTTTTTCCAAATCATCACCCAGATCTTCATCCACAAGCGCGTCGATCCCAAACTCTCTCCTCCACTGGATCGTGTTTCGGAGCATAACGAAAGCATCTTTCACCTTGAAGTCCCGAGCCCTCAGAAACTTTTGAAGAATCACATCGCTCCTGTCATCCTTGAGCAGTGGAACCCCCCAAATCGAAACCTCCTCTGGAGAAATTGCCAGTTGGGAAGTTTCTTTAGCTACTTCCTCTGCTTCCTTCACTGGGTTCTCTTCGATCTTGGGCTCATGGAGTGGTTTTGTTTCCGACTCGGAACTGGCTTCTTCTTCGGTTTTGGGTTTTTCCTGGGTCGCTTGGACTTGTGGTTTTGGGGTAGTGAACTGGTGAGTATTGAGAGCTTCTTGGACCAGCTGCTTCAGTTCTTGAAGAGCTTTTCTTTCAGAATCTGAGAGATCCGCCACTATATTGCTCTCCTCTTTGAATGAAATCAGAGAGTGGGGAATCGGTTTACGAATGGTGGGCTCCTCACCCTCCTTGGGCTGCAGAAAACCAACCACTGAAACCTCATCGGATATAGCCTTTACCAGAGACTCTTGCGGTGGCTCATCTTCTTTGGTCACTTCTGGGAGTGGTGCTGCTGGAGGTGGGTCTTGTTTAGACTCCAGTTTTTCTGTTGAGGACGGCGATTCAGACTCATCAACAGCCGCGAGAGGTGGTTGGTCTAACGGCGGTGGGGTGGCTATGGGGGTTTCATCGGCCATTTTTACAAGGGAATGAACGTGCAAGATAGAGATGGGTTTTGTGAGTGTGAGAGGGAGAGAGAGTTGGTAATGGTAAGATATTAGTAGAAGAAGTAGCAAAGTTGGAAAGGAAGTGATGAGAGATAGAGAGATGGTTATTTAGGTTAGGACTTGGGAGGAAGAAACTGTCTGTCTGTCAGTCAGTCGGTCATGGCCCTTAGTTGTGTTAACGCATGCTCACCACATACCACCGTCTCAAAGGTGTGAACAGTGTCCAGTGAATAGAGTGAGTTGAATCTGGAATCCTATGCTCGTAAAAGTGCGAGTGCAAACCTCCCTTTGTCTTTAATTCTTCTTCTTTTTTTTCGCTTTTTACTTTTTCTTTTTCTCTTCTTATGTTCATTTTTATATTTTCCCTAAAAAAATGAACCTAACTTGGAGCCTTGGAGGGAGGAGCTCTAACATTAGAGCATGTGCATTCATAAAGTCTAAAAACTAAAGTCTAAACTAAAATTTAAGCTCCAAAAGTGACACTATTCATCAATTTAGACTTCTCATCACTTTTGTATTTCCACCCCATACAGTCTAAAGTCTATAATCTACCTTGTTAATTTTGTTTTCAAACAAGTTTAACATCATTTAGTACATTTAGCCTAGCTTTTGGTGAGACTAAGTTTAGCCTCTTGAAAAGGCTAGCTTAGATATAGCCTAGCTTAAAAAGAGTTGGTTGCATGTGTGTTTGGGAAAGACTAACTTATAATTTAGTATAAGCTAGTCTAAACACCCATGGGTGCACATGCTCTTAAGGCTATCTCCAACCCTAAGAGGCTAAATATTTGCCTATTTGGACCCCAATAATTACTATTTATGTAAATAATAAGTACAATAATTTAGGCCATCTCCAACACTTAAGGGTTATAATTTTAAGACTCAAGTATTTTATAATTTTTAGTTATATTTTTAAAATTTAAAGTATTAATGTAATTACATTACTATTTCTACTTTAATTAAAATAAATTTGTGGACAATTTTTTTTTTCACGGAATAACTAGTGAGTGAAGTGAGTAGAGAATGAGAAGTTATGAAGAGGTGAAATGTGTTTAAGTAAAGGTGCATTCAACCACGAGACAGAAAATAAAGAAGAGAGCAAATAGCACAGGAATAGAGAGTATCTTTATTAATGAATAGGTACCTCTATATATAGAGAAACACAAGGGTACAATCCATGTCCTAATAGGACTTCTATTCAATATGTAATCCATATGCTATACTACCTAATCTAATCCTAGGTTGACGAGGCACACACAAAGTAGGTTTCCTTCAACACTCCCCCTTGTGGCGTCAACACTAGGTGGTGCTCCTCACGTTGTCTCATTAAAAACCTTGCCAAGTAACAAAAACCCAGTGGGATAAAAATAACCTTGGTCGAAGGGAAAAAGAGTACAACACACCCTTCACATTTGGAAACTTTGCATGGACACTAGACTCCCCCTCAAGTCTGTGTCTCCCCCTGATTTCCACAATCATGGGAGGTCAGATAACTTAAGCAAACCAATGCTTTTCACATGCTTCTCAAATGTGGATTTAGGCAATGACTTAGTAAATAAATCTGCCACATTGTCCTCAGAACGGACTTGATTAACCTTAATCTTAAGGAATTTCTGCTGTTGCTGATTATAGAAGAACTTAGGCGATATGTGCTTGGTGTTGTCACCTTTAATGAAACCTTGCTTCATTTGTTCAATGCAAGCGGCATTATCCTCATAAATGCATGTAGGTTCATCGGTGGTTGACCTCAAACCACAAGTACTTCTTATATGTGTAGATATGGACCTCAACCATATACACTCACGAACCGCTTCATGGAGAGCAATAATCTCAGCATGGTTCGAAGAAGTGGCAACAAGAGTCTGTTTTGTAGACCTCCAAGATATCGCGGTGTTACCCATGGTAAATACATAACCAGTTTGGGAACGACCTTTATATAGGTCAGAGAGATACCCAGCATCAGCAAAACCCACCAATACATCACAAGGATTTTGTGAATATCGGACAGCAGCGCCCGTGCGATCGATCGTGACATCCTGCGATCGATCGCTCGACGGCAGGGGCTTGGTACGATCGATCGTGGAATTCCCTGCGATCGATCGTCCGACGGCAGAAGGTACGGGTTCCTCACCCATTTTGCCATATTTTCGAGACTCTCTGTAGGGAAAGAACAAACCCATATCAATCGTACCCTTCAAGTAACGAAAGATAGTTTTTATGCCAGTCCAATGACGTTGCGTGGGCGCAGTGCTAAATCTAGCCAACAAGTTAACAGCAAAGGAGATATCGGGTCTTGTACATTGTGCCAAGTACAATAATGCGCCTATTGCACTTAGGTACGGTACCTCAGCCTCTAAAACGTCTTCACCATCATCCTTTGGGCGAAACGGATCCTTCTTTGGATCTAGACTGCGACCAATCATGGGAGTGCTTACAGGATGGACTTTATCCATATTAAATCTCCTGAGCATCTTTTGGGTATAAGCTGATTGATGAATCAGAATCCCACTACTACGGTGCTCAAGTTCTAAACCGAGACAAAACCGTGTTTTCCCAAGATCTTTCATCTCAAACTCAGATTTCAAGTAGTCAGCGGTTTCTCTTAGTTCATCAAGAGTGCCTATAAGGTTCATGTCATCAACATAAACAGCTACTATTGCAAATCCGGAACTTGTTCTCTTAATAAACACGCAAGGGCATAAATCATTGTTCACATACCCTCTTCCAAGCAAGTAGTCACTTAGACGGGTATACCACATCCGTCCGGATTGTTTCAATCCATATAGTGAGCGTTTCAACCTTATTGCAAACGCGCTCCGTGGTTTGGAGCCACTTGACTTGGGTAACTGAAGCCCATCAGGGACCTTCATATAAATCTCTGTATCTAGATCCCCATAGAGATACGCTGTGACCACATCCATAAGCTGCATATTCAGTTTTTCGGAAACTACCAAACTGATAAGGTAGCGGAACGTTATAACGTCCATTACGGGAGAGTATGTCTCCTCGTAGTCGATTCCAGGGCGTTGTGAGAAGCCTTGCGCCACAAGGCGAGCTTTATATCTTATAATCTCGTTTCTCTCATTACGCTTTCTAACAAAGACCCATTTGTATCCAACAGGTTTTATTCCAGAAGGTATTGGCACAACAGGCCCGAATACCGTTCTCTTTGTTAGTGAGTCCAACTCAGCCTGGATCGCATCTTTCCATTTAGGCCAATCAGCTCTAAGTTGACATTCATCAACAGAGCGGGGTTCAATATCATCAGTCTCAATCAACTCTCGTGCACATGCATATGCAAACACATCATCAATGATGATGGAGTTTCTATCCCACGTTCCATGTATACTAGTATAATTAATTGAGATCTCTACATTCTCACGGGTAGGTTCTAACGACGGGGCGTCCCCCGAAGATGTCTCTTGGACATAACCATAATCCGGAATGTTTTCATGGGACGGATTTTGAGTGTCAATGATGAGAGGGTTATTGGGTGCCATCACAGCCCGCTTCCTGGGGCGTGAATCCCTCGAACCTGGTGGTCTCCCACGCTTCCTCAGCGGAGCCACGGCCTGAGCCACATCACCACCATTGCTGGCAGTGGCGCCACCAGCTGTCCCTCCTATAGGGTTAGCTGCAGTAGCGACTTTGAGTCCAAGTCCTTGTTCAGGTACTTGCATCCTTGCAGGTGCATTTGCAGCTGGTATATGAGATCTAGTCACTTTAGCAAGATCAGAGAAAGCGTCAGGAAGAGAGTCTGCGACTTTCTGAAGATCTATAATTCTACGCACTTCTATTTCTCTTTGTGCAGTAGGGGGATCATGATGAGACAGAGTGGGGACAGGCCATGACAATTCTTGTCGTTCCTGTTGAATGTGTACATTCTTATCTCCCCTGAACGACGGGAAGACTGTCTCATCAAAGTGACAATCCGCAAATCTTGCGGTAAATAGATCACCTGTCAAGGGTTCTACATAGCGGATTATAGTTGGTGACTCAAAACCAACATAGATGCCCATTCGTCTCTGAGGACCCATTTTAATACGCAGTGGCGGCGTAATAGGCACATAGACAGCACACCCAAATATGCGTAAGTGCGAGATGCATGGCTCGTACCCAGTCACTAGCTGTTGCGCAGAAAAGGGTTGGGTGGCTGTGGGTCTCAGACGAATGAGCATAGCTGCATGCAATACTGCGTGTCCCCAGGCAGAGAGAGGAAGGTTGGTGCGCATTACCAACGTCCTTGTTACCATTTGTATTCTCTTAATGGCAGCCTCTGCAAGACCATTCTGGGTATGCACATGTGGAACTGGATGCTCAACATCCATCCCAATAGACATGCAGTAGTCATCGAAAGTCTTCGATGTAAACTCTCCAGCATTATCAAGCCTGATAGATTTGATAGGATGATCCGGGTAGTGAGCCCGCAGGCGAATTATCTGTGCTAGGAGTTTAGCATAGGCAGCATTACGAGTGGACAATAGCGTGACATACGACCAACGTGTCGACGCATCAACCAACACCATAAAGTACTTAAATGGTCCGCTTGGTGGTTGAATAGGTCCACAGATATCCCCTTGGATTCTCTGTAAGAACGGGAGAAGTACTTTAGAATCCTTTGCATAGGACGGTCTTGGTCCAAGTTTCCCTAAGGAACAGGCTTTGCAAAACGAGCGTTTGACCTTCGAGGTCTCAGAAGCATAGGAGGAATTAGTTTCATCCGAGAGAGAGGATTTTTGTCTTTGCGATCGATCGCAGGGGGGTGCGATCGATCGCCCGTGCTCTCGGGTTCCTGAAATTGTACAAGAAGGAACGTACGATCGATCGCGGGGACGTGTGATCGATCGCCCGAGCTCTCTGGTCCCTGAAATCGTACAGGGTGAAACCTGCGATCGATCGCAAGATGGTGCGATCGATCGCCCGAGCTCTCGGGTTCGTTCAACGACGCGGACTGGAAGGTCACGATCGATCGCAGGTTTCGTGCGATCGATCGTACGGCGTCGGACAGAGGCAATTTTGCCTTTTCTCATGGCTGTCTCATCTCCTTGAATCATACTTTGATTCTTGCTTCGATTAGCTCGATAAAATGGATGTCCGTGTGAGGTTTTCAGTATACGGATCATCATATCTCGACCAGGGTGTCCCAACCTGTCGTGCCAAAGCCAAAATGTGTCTGAATCCAAGAGGTCATCTCTTATGACATTGTTTGATTCGATAGCTCGGATAGTGGTAGCATATAGGCCACTAGATAGACACATAAGCTTCTCTAAGATGCGTTTTCTACCGCAGTCATTAGAGGTAATGCAAAGGAATTCTTTTCCATTCTCATCATGCGTTTCAGCATGGTATCCATTGGTTCTTATATCTTTAAAACTCAACGAGGTTCTATTTCCTCTTGGAGCATATAGAGCATTAGTGACATCAATTAGGGTGCCATTAGGCAAGAGGAATTGGGCATGTCCTCTTCCTTGCACAAGATTAGATGGTCCTGCCATCGTAGTCACAGATGAATGTGAAGGCATCATGTCAAGAAACAATTGCCTATGACGCAATATGGTATGCGTGGTTCCGCTATCGGCTAGACATTCAAGTTCTCCGGAATTCATTCCTAAATAAGAAAGCTCATAATTAAAATTGAGTATGCAAACAACTCCAAATTTTATTAAAGATATAAATCGAATGAATTACATCCAAAGTTCCAATCTTGGTCATTGACCATAAACTAAATCAACAATACTAAGGAAAACAAAAGACTTAAGCGAAATCAGGAGTATCATCACTCTTCCCAGCTTTAAAGTCATCAACCTTCAACTTGACGTTCTCTTCGTCATCCTCTTGTTCAATGTTGTGAGCTTCCATAGCTTCGCGGTACGCTTTGTATGCATTAGCAACACTCTGAGTGGCTCTACATATCTTGGACCAATGTCCAGTCTTTCCACACCTGAAGCACAGAGATGTTTGATCAGAATCCTTTGATTGAGAGGCGTTATTCACGCGTGGTGCACTCCTCTTGAGTGGTACGGCATTAGCGCCTGTGGCCTGCCTAAAACCGGCGGCACCTTGTCCTCTTGGGTGGCCTCCTCGGCCTCCCCTTCGCCTAGATTGGCGACTACCTTCTTGAGCAGGGCGATTATATGGACCAGGACGTCCAGAGTTGTCCCTAGGATTAGGGTTTCGCCCGCGGCGGCCTCTCTTTGGGGCGCCATTATAATGGGTCTCCGGAACTTGTTTCGTTCCCACGGGCCTCGCATTATAATTCTTCACAAGTATTTTCTCGTGCTTTTCAGCAACAGAGAGAGCAGAGATGAGCTCATGAAATCTTGTGATCCGTTTATTCTGCACTTCAATACGATAGTTCTTTGCAACTACCAAGTCAGAGACGGGAAAGGTAGAGAGGGTTTTCTCAATCAACATCGCATCGGTTATGTTCCTCTCACAGAATTCCATGAGGGATTTGATGCGGAGTGCTTCCGAGTTATACTCTAGGACTGAGGCATAATCACAGAAGCGCAGTAGTTGCCACTTCACCTCTAGTTCAGGAAGCAGGGATTCACGAACGTTGCCAAACCGCTTTTCGAGTGCAACCCAAAGTGTTCTGGGATTTTCCTCATTGAGGTACTCGGCTTGTAGAGATTGGTCCATATGACGAATCATCAGAATGATAGCTTTGGCATTCTTAGCCTCTAAAGCATCAGCGGTGGCCTGTGCTGTAGCAGCAGCAGCAGCGGCGGCGGCGGCAGTCAGTGGACCTTCCACAGGTGCGGCGGCGGCATCAGCAGGTGCAGCTGCAGGGGGCTCACGGATTGCAGAGATGCTTCCTTGAGCTTTCAGGTGGTTGCGTACATCGCGAACCCACTTATGGTATCCAATGCCCGTGGTATCCAAAGGTGCGAAGTCCAACTTGTTCAGGTTATTTGCCATCTGAAACAACAAGAGAATTGAGGTTAGTTTTCGGAGCATAAACTTCTCCCACGAAAACAAATATGGTTTCTGAGCTATGCTTCTAAGAAACGTTTTCCATGTATTGGATTTAGGTGAAACTTTGGTGTAGTATGGTTATAACCCTAAAACTTTTCGGTAGCTCTACCTGGGCACAACTAGATACATAATAAGAGATGTCGGTGTGAGCAAGCTCCCTTAATACCACTTATCTCAAATCACACACCTAGACATACCCAAGCAGGTGAGCCTAGTAGGAATTAGGTTATGAACCATAGGTCGTTTCTTCTCTTACAGATTCCTCATCCGGAGGTAAATTATTCAATGAACTTCTTGTTCAAGGTCTCTTCACTCTACGGATTCCTTATCCGGAGTATTAGCTCGAATCCCCATAATTCGGCTCTTGAACTCACACCAATAGCATGATGACATTAGAGGTGCTCATGACTTACACATATCGCAAGCGATATGAAGCTCGATCACTCCCCTAATGCTTCTCATAGTTTGGATAGGTCCGATTCAAGAATCCCACGTTATAGAAAGGTGGGAGGTAGAGGAGGGATGTTGGAAGTCCCTTGAGAAAAAGAAAGGTGAATTTAAATTCATAAAGCAGCAACGTTTATAAAAGCTTACTTGGTATTCTTTTTCTTGAGTCTTGATTTCTTGAACGTTAGAAGGAGAAGATTAGCAGCAGCAAGCAGAAGCAGCAGCAGCTAGTAGGAGGAGCAGGAGCAAGCAGAAACAGCAGGAAGGAGAAGATGATTCTCGGCAGAAGCTTCGTGCGATCGATCGTGCGGCAGGTTGCGATCGATCGTGCGTCGTCCAGTAGCAGCGGTAACACGCAGGAAACCTAGGGTTAGGGTTCTAGGGTGTTGGCGCTAGCAGGATGCTATGCTCAAGGATTTTTGGCTTTTGATCTCAGGGCTTAGAGGTTCGTGCTGATAACGTGTTTAAGTAAAGGTGCATTCAACCACGAGACAGAAAATAAAGAAGAGAGCAAATAGCACAGGAATAGAGAGTATCTTTATTAATGAATAGGTGCCTCTATATATAGAGAAACACAAGGGTACAATCCATGTCCTAATAGGACTTCTATTCAATATGTAATCCATATGCTATACTACCTAATCTAATCCTAGGTTGACGAGGCACACACAAAGTAGGTTTCCTTCAACAAAATGGTAATTATAGGGGAAAATTTTTTATTTTTATTTTATAAAAAAAATGAAGTGTAGCTGTAAGAAATTAATATTGAAAAAAATATCAGTTTTCCCTAAAAAAAATAATTGAGACTGCCAAGCCTGAACCGTCGGATCACAATGATGACAACAACTCAAGTACTCAACCCTTTATTTTTATTTTTTGAAAAATCTGTTGTTGTTGATGACCGACCACCAAGTGATAAGTGTTCACTCCATCATTTCCAACAAACAAAGGCAACACATCTCATATTCTCATATCTATAACCTACAAATTCTCATCTTCTTTGTCTTTTTATATTCTTTGTCTTCCTCTCCCAATAACCCCTTTTTCTTAAGGTAAACTTGGACAGATCCACCGTCATCTTGTGACTTTGTGAGCATCCTCAGCATGCTGCTCAGCCGCCTTAGCATCCTTGACCAGTTGTAGTCTTTGTGCGTACTCGCGATCATTTTGGTTTGCAAATATCTGCATTTGCATTCACAGGAGAGCAGCTTCGTCCTACTTAATTGCCTTTTTTCTTAGCTGCCTCCTGAGCTTTTTGTCCCAGCAGGTGTGTATGCCTTGTTGAAGAGCTTAGGTCTGCCTCTACTTCACTCGTTGGTGTTCTGTCGTCGTCCAAGTTAATAGGTGCAAGAAAACTTGAGCTGGTGAAGTCCATTGAAAGGGAATTCAAAAAACTTTTGGCAATCCATCAAATATGGCCAACAATGCTCAAATCTGAAATGTTTTTGTTTGGACATGTTGTAGAATTAATATCGACTTAATTAGCCTGTACCTTCTATATACAAAATAAAAAAGAATATTGGCTAGTAGCCTCGTATAATATGACAACATATTAATTCAATAATTATCATAATTACATGATAAATAATGCTAAATTATGAATTCAGAATTGTTATGTTACATACAATAATTATAAATATTAATTCTATAATTATTATAAGGCTTAATTGTCAAAATATCCCCTATACTTGGTTATAATTGTCAGATTGCACTCCGAACTTGCAATTGCAGAAATTAACCCCCTGAACTTAACAAAAATTGTCAATTTACACCTCCTCCGTCAATTTTAACATTTTTAATCAAAATGTTAGTCGTGTGCCACTCATGTGAGGGGCAATATAGTTATTTCAGGTATAAAAAATAAATATATATTATTAATAAAAAGATTCATGAAAAAAAATTTAATAAAAATGATCTCTTATGTGAGACAAAATAATTCATACAAAAAAAATTAATAAATAATAATTTTTTGACAAGTTTTTTTTTATAAGAAACAATTTATGATAAGTTAAGAATATAATTCTAAATATAATCTCTCTAGAGAAAAAAATAAAAGTTTTGAAAGAAAATAAATATCTTTTTTGAATATATATTTGTATTTTTTGGCATAGAATATATATTTGCTTTAAAACAAACAAATTTTTTTTAAATAGTGACCAAAATGACCACATTGCCCCTCACATGATCAACATTTGGATGAAAAAGTTAGAATTGACGCAGGGGGTGGGAATGGGGGGGGGGGGAGGGGAGGTGTAAATTGACAATTTTTGCCAAGTTTAGAGAGTTAATTTCCACGATTGCAAGTTCGGGGAGCAAATTGACAATTATAGCCAAGTTCATGAGGTATTTTGGCAATTATACCTTATTATAATTACATGACAAATAATGCTAAATTGCGAAATCAAATTGTTATATTGCAAACAATAATTATCATAATTACTTAATCTAAAAATAATTATCTCGTTGTTGTTGTTTTCTCCACTTTGGTGAAGGAGTGAGGCTTTGTTAAGAGTTAGGAGCCATTTCATACATGCAGCTAATTTTTTTCAATACGCGAGTGAAAAAGATTGACAGCTAGAAGCCGATCTAGTTTGGCACCCCGTCAGTTTGTTCACCTCATACTCCTTTGCAATACACCCCCACAATTCTTTCACCGCCTGATTTTTGCCCGTAACACCATCACCACCAACAGTTATCCAAGTTAGGTAAAAAACAACATCTTCATTGTGCCTCCATGATTTCTTTTTATGTTCTTTAAGGTGAAAACTAAAACCAATTAAATACAATAGCATTTTAGTATATTAGCAAAAAAAAAATTTAATTCCTTATGCGGAAAAGACTAAAATGAGTTGAGAAGAAGAATAATGTGCACCTCACATTCTCCTTGTACTCCTTTTATAAATGAATCATATTCTATAAAAAAAAAAAAACCTCTAGGACAATCAAAATTGATAATGTCTAAATTAAAGGCATTGATGAGCACACTTCGGTTCCAAATGCCGCTTGTGTTAAAGAAATGACTCATCTTTGCCAAGTTATTAGCGATGAAGTTTGTTTGTTTTTTTTTGTAGCTAACTACAAATAAAGGATGTGGAAAATGAAAACTTCAACATCGGAAAAGAGACACAACAACATAAGTGATATAAATTCGTGAATTACTCCTAATAGTGTCGAGGTCTTTTTAGATAAAACTTCACACCTATTGTTGTTAAGTGAGAAGAATACCGGTAGTTTGTGATACTACTAGGAGTGGGGCCACGTGAATTCTATTGCATAGAAATTGGTATTAGAGTCAAAGGTTCGATTGGCATACATCATTCAAGATGACAACTCAAGGATGCGATAAGTGGAACCATCTAGATAAAAATTCCTAGCAAGGCGAAGTGTGTTGAAAACTCAAGAAAATATCCTGATTGAAGAGAGTCAATATGTGGAGTGACTTGGAGACTAGGTAGAGCAAGCTAGACTCGGAAATATACTGATCGAAGGTGGAGTTGCAAGGGACCATGATATGACTCAAGGGGAATGATGGCTGGTGACAGAGCTTGTATCTTGCAAAGGTGGAGATTGTTGGGGTTGTGAGGCTCGATATAAACATAGGATATGAAAAAGGGAAAGTCTCACATTGGAAATGGACACAACAACAACAGAGACTACGAGTGGGTGAATTACTCCTAATAATATCTGGGTCTTTAGAGATAAAACCACACACTATAAGGAAGTGAAAATGCCATTGCAGTGCAATAAAATGTTTGAAAATGAAAAATAGAATAATAAAAGAACTATTGTAAATTTTTAAGCGGGCCATTTAAATGGTGTGCACAAGAATCAATAATTTACTTATAAGGTCATTGGCAAAGTCTAAGGACCCCTCATCTTTTGTGTTAGTTTCTTGTCATCGTAGAATATGTGATCTATGCTCTGAATACTAAAAGTGAAACTGCTTAATGTATATAGTTTGGGGGTTTGAGATCCTTTTTGTTAAATGGTGGTTGTATAAATTAGTGAGGACAGGAGGTCCTACGGTGTGATGGTGGGGAATTGAGATATTAGAAGTGTTAAATGAATTTGCAGGTTTTGGGTTGTCAATTTTTAGGGGAGGTTATGCCGAATTTTCGGTAAAATCTCTCTTAAAATGGTCCCCACAGAAGCACCTTGAGTTTCGGGATGAAATCTAGGGTGGGTTCTATCAGTTTGGATGAGTGTGTCCAAACTCATTTGGACAAGAGTGTTATCTCAACTAATGTCAAAGATAACACCAAACGTATACCATAATCCTAAACGGAAAAGTCTACATTATACTAACATATCAGTACATTAATAGTACATTAACTCCCTACAACAGTATACTAGTTCCCAACCATCAAAGATCAAGCTGAGCTAGTCTACCAATGAATTGAACTGGTCTATTTAATGTATTGAAGACGAACTCCATCATAAACTGGCTTAACAAAAAGTTTTAAACTTAAGAAAGTCTTGGATAGTTGGATGCGACGATCATGCTACGTGGCACATCCGATCCATGAAACAAAATTCAAATAAGTAGAACTCCATACTAAAATTATACATGCTTGTTATGTATAAATGCCCTTTTGTTGAAGGAAAAATGCATTTAGTGTGTCTTCGTCAAAGTAACTGACGATAGGTAATTAGAGGTTTATTTATAATTTGATTACCTTGTAATTGTTACCCTATATAAAGGAAATTATCAATGAAATGAGTAGACACAATTCCATTTTTACTGTTACACGTTATCAGCACGCTCAGAGCTAATAGCAAAGAAAAAGAAAACAAACCCTAGATTGTTTTTTCATCTTGTTCCCGTCAACATCAGAAATAAAACCCTAGCCTCTAGCTGAGCCGCCGGCCTAGCTCAAGCCAAGCCGGCATAGCTCCTGTCTTCTCCAGAACTCGATCAACCTCGACACGTTGTCTTCCACAGATCGATCCTCCTCTCCGGTCGACCACATCATCGTCGTCCAAGCTGCCCAGACCGATCGACTTGACCCAGACCTCGTCGGCCTCGCCGTCGTCGTTCATCCCCAGATCGGTCCTCAAGCCTCGCCTTCACCGCTCCGGCCGACGCACAATCTGGATCCGATGTGCACCACCGATCTCGTCCAAAGCAAATCAAGATCTCGATCTCGCCTCTGCTCACAGATCGGTGACGTGCCCAGATCGGCGACGTGCCCAACTCGGTTCTCCGCAAGCCCAGATCCTACCAGCGAACGTTTTTCCCGATCGACCCGACCAGTAGATCTCGACCCGGCCCAGCAGGCCCAGGCCCAGACGAGCCCAACAGGCCCATCACCCAACCCAGAACAAAAGGGAAATTTTTTTACCATTTCTGGTAAAACAGTAAATTTACATGCCTATATTTTTATTTAGCATTTATAGGTTATGTAGGTAATTTTTAATTTAAGCATGTTATTTTTGGGCAAATTATTTTACAATTATTGTGACATAGTTAGTAAATTTGCCATAATATGTGCTATTGTTCGAGTAATTCATTATTAAATATGCTATGTTTATTTTTTGTCTCTAAATTGTTTTATTTAGCATATTTATAAATTGTGTATTTCCATGATAATGAAAATTCATGGACGTTACCAAATAAGTACAAACCAACCATGTGATAAAGTATTTTCACAAAGCATCGAAAAAAAAATGTGTGTGACCACTATAAATTTTGGTCTCGAAATCTAATTCATATTCTTGGAAAATTAATTATCGTGAATGTCTTTATGACTGCGTGATTAATATCTTCACTCTTGTTTAAAACAGATGGCTGATCCAACTCGACCCGAATTTGAAATATTGGACTCAGAAGGAATTGAGTACCACCGCTGGGTTTCTGATGTGGAAACTACTTTCATTGGAAAGGACTTCACATCCACCATCATACCCTCCACCGACCCCAAAGACAAAGAACCGTCTGAAAAAGTCAAAGCCAATGCCCTAATGTTTCTGAGGCGGCATATTGACACTAGCTTACGCTGGGAGTACCTCCAGTTGAAGACACCCAAAGAACTGTGGGATGCCCTCAAGGGGCGTTTTGGGAACATTCATGACACTTTGCTCCCAGAACTGACCGTACAGTGGAATGAAATCCGCTTGCTTGACTACAAGAGGGTCAATGACTTCAACAAGGACATATTGCGCCTAAAAGCACGTCTCATTTTCTGTGGAAAGGAAATCACAGAAGCTGATATGATAGAAAAGACTCTCTCCACTTTTCCTACTTCAGCACTTATACTAGTGAACCAGTATAGGCTGGAGTATGACAACAAAAGAATCACAACATTCAATAAGTTGATCAACATGCTGCAAGTATCTGAGAGGCATGATCAGGTTCTTCTGAACAACAATGTCAGGCCTGTTGGGACAAAGAAAATTCCCGAGGTGAACTATGGTAAGATGAAAAGTGGAAAGAACCCCAAAGCAAAGGGGGTTGGACGTGCTGATCCATACCCACGTGGGAACAATGCACCACATGGACAGGGACATGGGGATCGTGGTATGGACCGTGGATGCCCTCCCAATGTATGGCGCAGAGATGGTGGTGCTGGCCCAAGTGGCCATGGTGGTGCTGGACCTGGTGGTCATGGGCCCAAGGTGCAAAAGGCACCTAAGAACCCCCCGATACAAAGGGAAAGAGTTGGCAATGACCCTTGCTATAAGTGTGGAGCTACTGAGCATTGGTACAAGAACTGCCAGGCAAGCAACAGAGTAGCAGCCAATTACACGAGGTATAGAGTGTCTAGAGAACAAGAGGCTCACTATATGGAAGAAGGAGGCCCTGACCCAGATGTCAACCTCACAGTTGCAGACTTCAATGGCAACAAGGACCTTGCTCAGTCAATGGATGTTCCAGATTTTGACTGATCTGCTTATTTATTTATTTATTTATCTTCCAAGAAAGTTGTGAAGGCGTAATGCCTCATTTTAATTAGACTATTGTTTTTGGTCTTAAAGTTTATTTTGAATAATGGTTTGTTGAATTAGATTTATCTGGATGAGACCTTAATGGGCTAAATTCAATTTACTACCCTATACTTTACACTCAAAATCAATTCAGTCCCTGTACTTTCAATTTCATCAAAAACACCCTTACACTCTATAGATTTGATCAATGTCATCCAATTGTTAAATTTGAGATTTCTGATGAGGGCATTTTCGTCATTTTCTTCATAAACCCTAAACAAAATAACTCTATTTATTATATTATTAGAAATAAAATAAAATAATTTCATACATTGAAAGTTAGCATTATTTTATTTTTTCATGCTAACTTTCAATTTATGAAATTTTTTTTTTCTATTAATAATAAATTATTTATTTTATTTTATTCTGGTATATAACTCTATAAATAATTGAAATAAAATATTTTATTTTATTTCTACTAATAATAAATTATTTATTTTATTTCATTGTCGTCTCGTATATGACCCTATATAAATATTTTATTTGTACTCTCGTACTAATAAAATATTTATTATTATTACTACTAAAATAAATAAGAATACAATAAACTAAAATATTTATTATTATTAGGTATAATAAAATAATTTATTATTAGTAGAAACAAATTAAAATAATTTCATAAATTGAAAGTTAGCATTAAGAAAATAATGCTAACTTACAATTTATGAAATTTTTTTATTTTATTTATACTAATAAATTATTTTATTTTATTTCTACTAATAATAATAATTTTTTTTTTCAATGCTAACTTACAATATAATAAATTATTTTATTTTATTTCCATTAATAATAAATTATTTTATTTTATTTCTACTATTAATAAATTATTTAATTATATCTACTAATAATAAATATGAAATGACGAAAATACCCTCTAGAAAAAGCCCAAATCTGATAGTTGGATGACATTGATTAAATTTATAGAGTACAAGGGTATAACTGATGAAATTGAAAGTATAGGGACTGAACTGATTTTGAGTGTAAAGTATAGGGTAGTAAACTGTAATTAACCCTTAATTTAATTACCGTTGACTTATTAATAAATTTCGAATTTTATTCTGAAGCATTGAATTTATTCGAATTTAGTTACTACACATAAACATACATGGTTCGAAAATAAGCACTATTAAGATGTAAAACAATACATCTAGCAAACAAAAGAAAACTATTAGAATGAAAAGTATATCATTGCATTAACTCCTTATAATTCATCTGTGACCACGATGATAGGATCATCACAATTAATAAAGGGCGAGGAACTGCCAAATTCTTGATGCCTAATGGCACGATGATTAATGTCACAGATGCTCTAAAAGCACCAAGAGATAATCGGACCTTGTTAAGTTTAAAAGATATTTGTGCCAACAGTTATCATTTGGAAACTCACTGAGAATGGAACTGAATACATATATATTACCTCTAATGAATGTGGAAGGAAACACATTTTAGAAATGCTGCATTTGCAAAACTCCTAGCACAGATTATACGTTTAAGGGCTCACCACCCTGATCATCATATCAAGTCTATAAGGCTTGACAACGCTGGAGAGTTTACATCAAAAGTATTTGATGATTATTGCATGTCTATAGGGATCAATGTAGAGCATCCTGTACCCCATGTGCATACACAAAATGGTCTCGCAGAAGCCACCATCAAAAGGCTACAAATGGTGGCTAGGGCACTGGTTATGCACACCAACATGCCTATCTCTGCATGAGGTTATGCAATATTGCACGCAGCTTTACTTATTCGTTGCAGACCCACTACTAGCCAACCATTCCCTGCGTACCAGTTGGTTACTGGATATAAGCCTGATATTTCACACTTACGCATATTTGGTTGCGCAATATATGTGCCTATTGCGCCCCCACAGCGCACTAAAATGGGTCCTCAGAGACGATTAAGTATTTATGTTGGATATGAATCCCCAACAATTATCCGCTATTTGGAACCTTTGACAGTCGATCTCTTTACCGCTAGATTTGCGGATTGTCACTTTGATGCGACAGTCTTCCCTTCGTTAGGGGGAGATAAGAAAAAGGATTTTCTAAGGGAACGACAGGAATTGTCGTGGTTTGTCCCCACTATGTCTCATTATGATCCCCGCACTTCACAATGTGAAAGCGAAGTGAAAAGAATAATCGATATTCAGAACGTAGCAGATTCGATGCCTGATGCGTTTGCTGATATCGCTAAAGTGACAAGATCACATATACCAGCTGCAAATGTGCCTGCAAGGTTAGAAGTCCCCAATAAGGGGCACAACGCCGCATACAGAGGCGTTGCAACCACACTTAGTGGAGGTGTGGTTGAGGCCGTGGCTCCCTAAAGGAAGAGGGGGAGGCCACCTGGTTCAATTGACACCCACCCAAGGAAGAAAAGGGCAGGTACGGCACAACCCGATACATTAATCATCAATGTAGAGAATTCCTCTCATGAGATTATCTCTGATTACAGTTATGTCCATGAATCATTACTGGAGGACGCTCCGATGTTTGATATGATTCCAGAGAACAAAGAAATCTCAATGAATTATGAGAGTGCGTATGAGTTGATGGAAAGATCTTCCATACACATTGATGATGTATTTGCATACACTGTTGCTCAAGGAATCATAGAGCACGATGATATCGAACCACGCTCTGTTGCAGAGTGTCAACAAAGAGCAGATTGGCCTAAATGGAAAGAAGCAATCCAGGCAGAACTAGATTCTCTGACAAAGAGACAGGTATTTGGTCTGGTAGTGCTAGCCTCACCAAGTGTAAAGCCTGTAGGACATAAACGAGTTTTTGTCAAAAAGCGTAATGAGAAGAATGAAGTCCTGAGGTACAAGGCTCACCTTGTGGCGCAAGGTTTCTCACAACGCCCTGGAATTGACTACGAGGAGACATACTCTCATTCCGCTACTTAGTTAGCCTAGTATTTTCCGAAGAACTGGAAATGCAGCTCATGTATGTGGTTACAGCATATCTCTATGGGGATCTTGATTCAGAGATATACATGAAAGTGTCTGATGACCTTCCATCGCCCAAGTCAAGTGACTCTAAACCACGGAGTGCGTTTGCAATTAGATTGAAACGCTCACTTTACGGATTAAAACAATCCGGACGGATGTGGTATACCCGTCTAAGTGACTACTTGATTGGGAAGAGATATAAGAACGATGAAATATGCCCCTGCGTGTTTATAAAGAAAACAAGTTCTGGATTTGCAATTGTAGCTGTATATGTCGATGATATGAACATGATAGGTACTCTTGATGAAATAAGAGAAACCGCGAGCTATTTGGAATCTGAATTTGAGATGAATGATCTTGGAAAAACTCGGTTATGGCTAGGCCTTGAACTAGAACACCGAGCTTGTGGAATACTAATCCACCAGTCTGCATATGTCCAAAAGATGATCAGGCGATTTAACATGGACAAAGTGCATCCTGTTAGCACTCCCATGATTGGTCAAAGTTTGGATAAAGAAAGATCAATTTCGTCCAAAAAAAGTTGACGAAGAGCTGTTGGGAGCTGAAATTCCCTACCTAAGTGCAATAGGTGCATTATTGTACTTAGCTCAATGTACTTGACCAGATATTGCATTCTCAGTGAATTTGTTAGCTAGTTTTAGCTCAGAACCAATGCAGTGCCATTGGAATGGTATCAAGAACATATTTCAGGCCATTTTTGAGGAGCATGTGAAAAACATTAGAATACGGAAACTTTCTAAGCTCTCTTGATTGATGTACGGATCAGGGGGGGGGGGGGGTGTAGACTTAAGGGAAAGTCTAAACACACACATGTTATCATCAAGTGTAATAGGTGCGTTGTGCTCTTTTCCCCTTCGACCAAGTTTTATTTTTCCCACTGGGTTTTGTTACTTGGCAAGGTTTTAACGAGGCAACGATTTATGCACTATTTTGTTTTTGACTTGGCACAAGGGGGAGTGTTGAAGGAAAAACGCATTTAGTGTGCCTTCGTCAAAGTAACTGACGATAGGTAATTAGGGGTTTATTTGTAATTTGATTACCTTGTAATTGTTACTCTATATAAAGGGAATTATCAATGAAATGAGTAGACACAATTCCATTTTTACTGTTACACTTTTAAAATTGTCGTGCGGTTGGACAAGCCTGTTGGTGAAGCCGTCCACAGTCCAGACCCTACCTAAACCCATGGTCCAAGCAAAAAGTGGTAAAAGATACAATCGGCCCAAAAAAAAGAAAAGTCTTAAACGGACACAAGTGGCGCAACCCCAAAATCAGAAATCGAGCGAAAGGGAAACGAACCCTCTCAGTCGCAGATTCACAGAGTCTCAAAAGAATCAGAGGAGGCAATGGCCGATAACAGAGAAATCCTGCCACCGCAGTACGACGTGAACGCCAAATGGGACGCCTGCATCGATCTGACCGTCCGCCGCTTCGTCTACTCGACCCTCGGTGGTGCCGTTGGCGGTCTTCTTTTGTTCAGTCAGTTCTTTCTTCTTTTGTTTTTTCCCTTCTTTATTTCTGCTCTAGTTTTCTACTTAGCTTCTGTGAAAATTGTGGGATAACAGTAGAAGATATACATATCTCGAACAGGGCCAAATGGCCAATTGGCAATGCAACTTTTGCTAGGATTAGATACGATGAGTTTGGGCTGAATGATTGATAGGAAAGGAAAATCCTCCTCTATAAATTTCACAAATTACAAACCCTAATTGCAGTTAGACAACATCCTTGATACTTCCCAATTGAATTAATCTAGTAGTTACTAAGTTAGAGAGTACATCTGCCAAAAAAAAAAGTGTTCCTTTGTACATGACAACTTATGTCTCTCTCTGTGAAAGAGAGAGAGAGGGAGAGAACTGTAAAGTAATATTATATTCTCGTTATACAAAGTTTGGGTATATCAAATGAATCCTTTGAATACTCATTCTGTCTTTGAAAGTCTGTTTGATTTTATATGCAACCTGGCTATGAATAGTAACTTGAGATTGATTATTTATTTTTCTTCAATCTAGGTTTGCATTTTTATATTGGGTTCCTATCTTGGTTTGCATTTATATTTTGTGTATCTTGGTTTGCATTTATATTTGGTGTTCATATCTTGGTTTGCATATATACTTTGTGTTTCTATCTCGGTTTGCATTTTTATTTTGTTTTTCTGTGCTTTCTAAAACTGGAAAAGTGTGGTTTGGGATGTGCTAGGTAATTACTACATATGTAGCGTCTAAGTAAGGCATCTTTAATTGAGCAAGTGTTGAAATCAGCATAGGGTGAGGAACCTAGGGCCTTTTTTCTTAAGACTAGGAAATGAATCATGAGAGTTTGTTCTTATAAAAAAAGTGTTAAATGTGGCTTTTATTTCCCGACTGGGTAACTAATTGTAAAGATCTTTAGGTCATTGGCTTAACTTTCAACAATAAGATTCAATTAAGATTTGTAATAGGATATCTTATGCTGGAAACTTAATCATTAAAGCCCTAGATGTTAGTAGCTAGTATTCTCAGCAAAAGATTGTAGCATAGAAATCTGCGAATTTATCATCTTCATCCCCTTTTAACTGGTTTAATTTTCAAAAAATAAATAAAAAGAAGGGACAATTGAGGATGCAGGTAAGCACCGTACACCTGACCTCGTATAATCTGCATGCTATGTTACCTCCCTAATCTTTGTTTCTTCTTTATTTTTGGGTTTTGTGTTTTGTGATGAAAATATTGTGATGTGCCTTTTTTTCATGACGGACTGCATTGGCATTATTTATATCCAAGCATGTATACACAACGCTTGCATTACAATTTCCTTTTACTTCTGGAATCTTATTGCAGTATTGCATTGGTTCATTTATTCATTAGTCAAGATTAAAAATTGATATTTTTTTAACTATAAAATATATGTCGTACTTTTTTATTGGTAATATTTTGAGTTGCGAAGAGCTTACCCATTGTCTTTCGCCTTTGCTTCTGAAACCACTCGATTCTACTAATTGATTTGCAGTTGAGTTTTACAACCTAAGTTATGTTGAACCGTCATCCTGCCATATGCCTGTCAACAGAACATGACACTTGTAGAAGTTATGATCACTAGACACTCTAAATTCATGGAAAATCTTATAAATATAGATTAATCGAGCAAATGGACATTTGCATGTATCTGTCATTGGTATCTGAGTCCATGCATCAAAGTCATTGAGGCTTTAATTCAAAAACATCTGATCTATGTTTTTGCATTTAGTTGAACTGTAAGTATATGCTTTAATCTCCCAAATTGAAAATTCTTGAATTAATCGATGTATTTTAATGTGTCATACTAGGGAGTCCTGTGACTCGCTGGGCTTCTGTAGCCTTTGGTGCTGGATTGGGCATTGGATCCGCTTACACAGATTGTTCTCGTTTATTTGAGGGATCTCCATCAAAGTTGGCATGTCGTAAGATTGTTGAGACTCCTGCTCCTCAGGTAAAAGTGATACTTTTCTAATGTAAATTTACGCATGTCAATTGTTTATATTTTTACTGATAATTTCAATTGTTCCGTAGCATGGAAAAAACATGTCTAGTGTCCAGCTTATATGAACATGTTGTATATTGGGTTTGATGATTTAGCTATTGTGAAGAAATCTAATAATGGCAACAGCTTGTTAGAGTCATATGGGATTTCTGGGGAAAGTTTATCTGTTGTCACTTGTGTTTATTCTTTCTTTAGGAAATAATCTGTGGATCCAATCCTATCAAAAAGATAACCGTGCACTGGACCATTTTAATTGGTAAGCTGGGGCTTGACAATTAGGTAGTAGTTACTTTCGGTAAGAAGCAAATTTTGGTTTCTACCAAAGACTAGTTAAAATTTTTGTGGAGAAGTAGTCCAGCAAATAAAAAACACTTAAATAATCTTTCTTTAGGAAATTATTCTTTCTTTAGGAAATAATCTGTGGATCCAATCCTATCAAAAAGATAACCGTGCACTGGACCATTTTAATTGGTAAGCTGGGGCTTGGTAATTAGGTAGTAGTTACTTTCGGTAAGAAGCAAATTTTGGTTTCTACCAAAGACTAGTTAAATTTTTGTGGAGAAGTAGTCCAGCAAATAAAAAACACCTAAAGAATCTTTAATTAAAAATAAATGAATGGCAAGTAAAATGATAAGCACTGTGGAAGGAAAAAACCTAGGGTTTAAAATAGTGGGGACCTTGCAATTTAATTGTTTGAACTTATGTATCGGTTCCTAGGGTTCAGCAGTTTTAAATTCTCTTACCTTCTTTCTTCTCTGGGTTCAGTGCGTCTGCTAGAAAACAACAGGTCACTCTTCCCTTCCCTTGTTTTATAATGCTCTATGGTTAGTATGTGGAGACTCCTTTTTGCATCAGTTTTCCCCAACTCTGCAGTATTCCCTTTCCTTTGTTTCATAATGCTCTATATCTAGTATACTGCCCACCTATACTTTGCCGTAGAAACTTCTTCCCTAGAATCTTGAGCGGTATGGTTCTTTTTCGTGTATATCTTTTATGCAACATAGTTAACGATCAGTCCGGCTCCACTTTCAGTCCTTAACAATCTGGAAGGCCAAAGTATTTTAAGGTACAGTTTCGTGCTGAGGTTGTTGATTGAAGGGGAAAGTGGATATCTTGAAACCGTCATTTTGTGTTGTTTGCGTTTCCACAGTGATGTATTCTGTGCAAATGGGCGACAAAGAATATTGACTAGCTCTTCCTTTGCTGTCCAGTGGTTTTGAGTTTGTGGTATAAGGTTACTTGACTGAGTTGGGTGGTGCCATCCTCTTTAGTTTCTCTGTTGTTTGAGAGGTTTAGCAACTTTGGAGGAGTAAAGGCTAAGGGACCTGGTGTGACTAAATCTCCATGAAAAAATGGTTTACAACTGATGATAACATAAAAGAATTGATAACATGGTGTTTTGGAGGGTGGATTTTTTCAGATTAGGAGGCAAAGTGAGACATTTGCCATTGTTCAGGACGAGTTGTTGTAATTAAGCGTAACAAGTTATTTGAATGGAGTTCTTGTGTTTTAACACTAAAATAAATCATAGCAGCAGTCCCTAAACTTTTTCTGAGTTGCACTTTGGGACCCTGAAAAAAAAAACATGATCTTATGGTCTCCACATTTTAAAGAATTTGGTAGCAATAGTCCTGGACGTCAAATCTGTTACAACTTCAGTCTATCTAGGGGGCAATTTCAAACAATTCCACTGAGCATTTACTAACCCATCGTCCTACTGTCCTGCCCACTTTGCTGTTCCACTCATTTGGTAAACAAAATCCATAACTGCTAGAGGATACACATTTCTTAGGTAAACAGAATGCGATGAGGGTTGGAACCATTGGGATATAGGCTTTGAAATCAGGAAAAGTGAGTAATTTCGGACGTGGGGGAGTAAATGCTGAGTGAATTTGTCGAAATTGCCCCAAAACTAGACAGACGTAGTAACGGAGTTGATGTTTCAGAACTAGTGCTACCATTTTTCAGAAATTAATATATGATAAGAATTAAGATCTTTTTCAGGGACCCAAGTGTAACTTGTGAAAAGTTTACGGACTATTGCTACAATTTACTCTTCATACTGTTAGAAGTTATTCAACAATGTCTGAAAACTATGTATACCACAATTCTTCTTGCTTTTCTATCCATCAGGGGTAGTCCAGTGAATTCAGTGCATGATTGCTGCGTGGTGGTTTAACTTATAGTATTTGAAACCTTTCAGTTCTTCTGTCTGAGATTCTGAATTGATTCAAGTTCATATTGTTGTGCACTCATTTACGTGAGAGAGGTCATTCTGCAGGGAAGTTATTAAATGTAGTTTTTCTTGTTTTCAGGATGGACAGGATTGAGGTCAAGTGAAGTTAACTCACACTTTTGGGATTCAAACCAGAGTGTTCCTTTTGAGATTGTTGGTCGTTTCTACGCCTGCAATGGCTTTGAATATGTAGTAAAAGTACTGTTGTTGTTGGACAATGATTCAACTGATCTACTTAAAGACTTGAGATATAAATTTACCACCTTTTGTCTTGTAACCCTGTCATTGAGTTGACCTTGTACGTGGAAGAAAAGGAAACAAATAATTGCTTTTTCGTAGCCTTTGAAATTCTGCAACTTCTTTGCAAGAAGCTACCAGATTCAGCCAAAGGAAATTTGCCAGAGCTATGTTTGATCCGCAGAGCCATTTGCAATGTCGTCTATACGTCATTTGATTTCAGTTCCATGATATAATTTCAGTAAAGTAGTTCTGCTGGGTGAAAAAAAAAAGAAAAAAGAAGAAGAAAGACTAGTTTTGTGGACGATGCTGATAGCCTGATATGAAATGTCAATGGTTTGAAAACTAGAAATATTTCAATATTGGCTAGTGGATGATAAACTAGGGTAGACAATGTTGTGTAGTCACAGTAGTCAAGAGTTCTAGACAATGTTGTGTAGTCCCCGAAGTCAAGAGCTATAACGTTATAATATTGCTTAGTCTTTCCTAGAGTTTGAAGTCTGAACGTTTCCATTATATTTTGAAGTTTCTAGCTATAGAAGACCAAGTTTAAGTCGAAGTCTCACATAGGCCGTTGAAAAGGAAATAGAAACTGTAGCTCACACCCCTTGCTTCATGTATTTGAAAGCTGAAACAGAACTCATTCAGTAACCATTTGCCATGGACTCCTTGTATACATTGTGCTCGTCTTTGGCTACTTTCTTCTTATGCTTTTCACTCCCGATTCTCACTGCCTCGAGCCCCATCCTCACTCACTCCATCATTCCAAACTTCACAGCCACCAATCTCCAATACGTTGAAACTTCTGGCGCTTTCTTGGCATCTCCTAATGGCACTTTCAGAGCCTCCTTCACTGATCAAGAATCAATGTCCTCGGGTTTCTACTTCTCTGTCATTCATGTAGCCTCTAACACCATCATCTGGTCAGCCAACCGCAACATGTCCATTTCATATTCTGCTACGCTCAAACTCACCATCCATGGCCTTAGCATCACAGATTTCTCGAACAAAGTTGTATGGTCCACACCCTTATTCAACTCTCAGGTTGCTGCTCTCCAGCTTTTTGAAACTGGGAACCTTGTCTTGGTTGATGCACAAAATGTCTCTCTTTGGCAGACTTTTGATTATCCAACAGATACTCTGGTCATCGGACAAAGATTGTATGTTGGTAAATCATTGGCTGGTTCTGTGGGAAACAATAACTTATCTGTCGACGATTATAGGCTTACAGTTACCAGTGAGGATTTGGTGCTGCAATGGAAGGGTCAAACTTATTGGACACTATCCATGGAAAGCGAGGCTTTCAAGAACTCAAACATGCCGGTGTCCTTTTTGGAAATGAGTAGGACTGGTTTGTATTTGTTTGGGGATGATGGCTCGGAGGTTGTTTTTCAAGTTTTCTTGGAGCCCTCAGATACAAAGATTGCCAGGTTGGGATATGAAGGTGTTTTCAGCATCAGCAGCTTCATAGGAAACAATTGGCTGCAGGAATTTGTAAAGCCAGTTGATATTTGCCAACGTCCATTTACTTGTGGAAAACTGGGATTCTGCACGAATCAGATTCCGACCTGTATATGTCCAACAGGTTTCCATAGTGATGCCGAGAATAACGATGCTTGTGTGCCAATAGAAGACACCATCTCTTTGCCTTCTTCCTGTAACGAAAGTGGTAATGCCGGTGAGTTCAATTCCTCAACTGTTTATTTGGAACTGCAAAAAGGCATGGACTACTTTGCTAATCATTTCAATCAGCCTGTGAAACATGCGATGAATTTATCACTATGTCAAGATGCATGCTCACAAAATTGTTCTTGCCTGGGCATTTTCCATGAAAATTCTTCTGGTTCTTGTTATCTTCTTGAATACAATTTAGGTTCCTTCATGCCAATCACCTACGGTGAGAAAGGTCCATTAGGGTACATTAAGGCTTTCTCAACTGTGTCTGTAATCCCTGATGAGAATAAGAAACGTAGTTTTCCATTATCAAGTTTGGTGGTGATAATAACTTTTTCAGGGTTCTTCTTGTTAACCACCATGGTGATCATGACAATTATATGGTTGAGAAAGAGAAGGTCTAATAGAATGAACTTTGGATGTTTGAATTCATCTTCAACAGCAGATCTTGAGATGGCTATCCCAGGTTTACCTGTAAGATTCAGTTATGAAGAGCTTGTTGCTGCAACTGAAAATTTTAAGAATGAAATTGGCAGTGGTGGATTTGGTACTGTCTATAAAGGTATCATAGCAGACAAGACTGTAGTGGCAGTGAAGAAGATCACTAGTTTGGGAGTCCGAGGGAAGATGGAGTTTTGCAACGAGACTGCCTCAATTGGAAACATCCACCACATCAATCTGGTTAAGTTGAGAGGTTTCTGCATCCATGGGAGGCAATGCTTTCTGGTTTATGCGTATATGAATAGAGGTTCACTGGAGAAGATTCTTTTCGGGAATGAGTCTAATGACCCTGTTTTAGAATGGCAAAAGAGATATGAAATAGCTCTCGGAATGGCACGGGGGCTTGCTTACTTGCATAGTGGATGCCAAAATAAGATCATCCACTGCGACATTAAGCCAGAAAACATTCTTCTGCATGATGACTTTCAAGTCAAAATATCAGATTTTGGGCTTGCCAAGTTGCTAAGCCATGAAAAATCAAAACTATTGACGACATTGAGTGGAACTCGGGGCTATCTTGCACCTGAATGGCTAACTATTCATGGCATCACTGACAAAACTGATGTATATAGCTATGGGATGGTTTTACTGGAACTGGTGAGGGGAAGAAGAAATTGCTTGTTCCAGAGTAGTGGCACTGAAAGTGATGACAGTGAAGGAAATGGACCATCTTTCATTTCAAGCAGTTGGGAACTCGGGATGGTGTATTTCCCTCTACTTGCACTAGAAATGCATAAGCAAAGGAGATATACGGAACTAGCAGACCCGAGGCTAGAGGGGCTAGTGAGGATTGAGGAGGTAGAGACGCTAGTGAGGGTAGCGTTAAGTTGTTTACATATAGTTCCAACACTAAGGCCTAGTATGACTAATGTGGTTGCTATGTTGGAAGGTAGATTACCTGTAGGGGAGCCTAGGGTTGAGGCACTAGAGTTCTTGAGATTGTACGGTGGGAAAACCACCGAGACATCCAAATTGCTTACAAGAATCAGTTAAGCAGAATAAGTTGTGTTTCTTGTACCTACCAGAAAATACATACCACTTATTGTAATGTGAATGAGTTCAGTAAATACTAAATACCTTGTCCTGCAGCTCTCCAAAGCACAGCTCTATTGTTGGAGGTTATGTGCTGCATGCTTTTCATGTAATAATTTTCTCTGTTAATGAGCTGTGTAAATAGATATATATCAGGCACTCGATAGGGAAAATTATACGGCACATTAATGTACCGATACATCAAGTCGACTAGCTCGATACAGAGGTAGACTAGTTCAAGCTTGGCTGCCTCTGTATCTAGCTAGTCTACCTCTGTATCCAACTAGTCTATCTACTTGATGTATCAGTACAATAATGTACTGTAGACGAACCCCTCAAACAATATGAATCCGATCTTTGTTACCTTTTTACTCTACATTTAACCATTTGCCGTTGTTTTCTTCTTTTCCTTTCTTTCTAATTCCTTGACGCTAGCTCTTTATCTCCAACGAAAATATGAATCCTTCGTCAACAAGAAAATTAACACTTGGGGTCTTTTTTTCTTTAAACAATGCAACAATGCTTCTTTCCTCTAGGTTTTCTTTTGCAAGAAACATGAACTATAGAAAAAGAAATAAACTTTTATGTTTCAACATTGTGCTTTTGGTTGAGGCTTCCCTCTGTTTGTTTGCTCTTACTGCCTGTCAATTATTTGAACCCCTGCTCAAAAATAAGGTTCTATGGTTAGATATGATTTTTCTAACCATCACACATTCGGGGGATTTGAACTCTGGAACTTGTGCTCCATTTTATTCTTAACGGGGAGGAGATGCTCTATAATGTTTATAAGAATATAAGTGCTGAGAACATGTTTATTTTTCAATGTTACTTGCTTGAATACTTCTTGCACTTTTGACTGTCAGCAAGCTTGATCCATATTTTAGTATCTTGATGCAACACGTTTGCCACAATCATAGATGTCAATGAAAACTAGGTACTCAACATCAATTCTTTATCTTGAACAACATTTCCCTTACTGCTTTTCTACAATCGAAGTTTAGAAAAAATTAGTTGACTAGTCTTTGATGTAGCTTTTCTGCATTTCTTTAATTTTATAGCTAAAACCAGGATAGACATTATTGACTGGTCTTCTTACTCATAAAATTATTGATCATGATTTCAATTCTTTGACTTGATGTTTTAAAGTCCTCTATTCTCGGTCAACGCAATCATGGAAGTTCCACATAGTTCTGTAGAAAAATGGTGGAGTGGCTGAAACTCCACACCCCTGCTTCATCAAGTTTCATGTCTTAGAAAGTTGAAAACACAATTTATTCTTTAACCAAATTGTTATGGTAATGGACTCTTTTTCTTTGGCCACCTTCATCTTATGCCATGCACTCCTCCCATTGCTTACTGTTTCACAGTCATCCCCTCTCTTTTCTCACTCCATCTATCCACCCTTCAATGCCAGCCATGCCCAATTTATTGATAACTCTGGCGCTTTCTTGGCCTCTTCTAATGGCACTTTCACAGCTGCGATCACTAATCCAGACGCAAAATATTCTTCTTTCTATTTGTGTATCATCCTTAAGGCCTCTAACTCCATCATCTGGTCAGTCAACGACCTTCCCATTTCAGAAACTTCAAGCCTCTTACTCACCACCGATGGCCTTAGCATCAATGATGACTCGAACATGTTTTTATGGTCCACACCCCGATTCAAGTCCCCGGTTGCTGCTCTCCAGCTTTTAGAAACTGGGAACCTCATCCTGGTTGATGCTCAAAATGTGTCTCTGTGGCAGAGTTTTGATTATCCAACAGATACTCTTGTCATAGGACAACGATTTTACGTTGGTACATCATTGGGTAGTGCTGTTGCAAACAATAACTTCTCCAGGGGTAGTTATACTCTTACCGTTACCAGTGAGGATATGGTGCTGCAATGGAATGGCCAGACTTATTCGAAACTATCTATGGATACAGAAGCTTACAAGAACTCAAATAGGCCGGTGTCCTATATGGAAATGAACAGGACTGGTTTGCATCTATTTGGGGATGATGGCTTGGAGGTTGTTTTCCAAGTGTTATTGAAACCCTCAGATACAAAGATTGCCAAGTTGGGAATTGAAGGGGGTTTCAGCATCAACAGCAATGACGGCAACAATCTGGAGCCGGAGTTTGCAATGCCAGTAGATATTTGCCAACTTCCATTCACTTGTGGAAAAATGGGATTATGCACGAATCAGACGTGTATATGTCCTATAGGTTTCTCCTATAAGTATGCAGATCAGAAGAACAATGGTTGTGTGCCAGAACAAGTCTTAGAAGGGACAATCTCTTTGCCTTCTGCTTGTAGTTCAAGTGGTAATGTTAGTGAGTTTAATTCCTCAACTCTTTATGTGGAAATGCAAAATGGTATTGACTATTTTGGTAATCATTTCAATGAGCCTGTTAAACATGATGTGAACTTAACAATATGTCAGGATCTATGCTCACAAAATTGTTCTTGCCCGGGTATTTTCTATGAAAATTCATCTGGTTTTTGTTATCTTCTTGAATACGATTTGGGGTCCTTCATGTCAAACTCTGATAGTCATGGAGGTCCATTAGGGTACGTAAAGGCTTTCGTAAACGTATCTGAAATCTCTACTGAGAAGAAGAAACATAGTTTTCCAATATCAGCTTTGGTGGTGATCATAACTTTGTCCGGGTTCTTCATGTTAATTACCATGTTGGTCTTGGTAATTATATGGTTGAGAAAGAAAAGGCCTAGTGGAGTAAATTTAGACAGATGGAATTCATCTTCATCGGCAGAGCTTGAGATAACTTCTATCCAGGGTTTGCCCATGAGATTTAATATTGAAGAGCTTGTGGCTGCAACTGAAAATTTTAAGACCCAGATTGGTAGTGGAGGATTTGGTACTGTATATAAAGGTACAATACCAGACAACAATGTAGTGGCAGTGAAGAAGATCACAAGTTTGGGAGACCGAGGGAAGATGGAATTTTGTGCTGAGACAACAACAATCGGAAGCATCCACCATGTCAATCTGGTTAAGTTGAGAGGTTTCTGCATCCATGGGAAACAATGCTTTCTGGTTTATGAGTATATGAATAGAGGTTCACTGGAAAAGATTCTTTTTGGTAATGGACCGGTTTTAGAATGGCGTAAGAGATATGAAATAGCACTTGGAATGGCGAGAGGACTTGCTTATTTGCACAGCGGTTGCGAACCCAAGATCATCCACTGTGACATCAAGCCAGAGAACATTCTTTTACATGATGATTTGCAAGTAAAAATATCAGATTTTGGGCTAGCCAAGCTGATAAGCAATGAAAAATCCAAGCTGTTGACGACATTGAGAGGAACTCGGGGTTACCTTGCACCTGAATGGCTCACTAGTTGTGGAATCACTGACAAAACTGATGTGTACAGCTACGGGATGGTTTTACTTGAACTTGTGAGGGGAAGAAGAAATTGTTCATTTCAGACCGGTGGCACTGAAAATGGTGAAGGAAATGGACCGTCATTCTCTTCTACTAGTTCGGAACTCCAAGTGATGTATTTCCCTTTAATTGCACTAGAAATGCATATGTTAAAGAGGTATATGGAACTAGCAGACCCTAGGCTAGAGGGTCAAGTGAGGAGTGAGGAAGTTGAGAAGCTAGTGAGGGTAGCCTTGTGTTGTGTGCATGTAGTGCCAACACTGAGGCCAAGTATGACCAATGTAGTTGCTATGTTAGAAGGGAGATTACCTGTAGGGGAGCCGAGGATTGAGGCTCTCGAATTCTTACGGGTTTATGGTGGGAAATTAACCGACGCATCCAGAAAGCTTACCAAAATGGGATCAGCAGAAGAAGAAGTTGTTTCTCTTATAGCACAAGAAAATACATATCTCTGATTCTAGTGCAACTGCAAACAGTGTTTGAGTTGATTCTTTGTCCTGCAAATTTTTGAGACGTACAGAGCTCTTGTGAATTGGAGGTAATTTGCTTCTTCCGTTTTGATGTAATAATTTTCTCAGGGAATGATCTGTAATAATTTTCTCACTGATCGATGGCACAGTTTGGCATTTGGTGAAGTTAAATATATAGGAGTGAGATAATTTAAGGTGTTGTGTCCATGAATGATGGTCATATTTCATTTCGTGATGTGTGTGTTAAAATGTACTCATTGTTCTAATGTGTTTGATGGTGCTCGTTTGTTCTCATTGACTGTCAGTATCTGGATCCATAACTTCTATCCAAAAATAAGGTTCTGAGGTATATTTTTTCTAGTAACAACATTAAAACATCCAGGCGTGTTAAACCATGGAATATATATATATATATATATATATATATATATATATATATATCTTTACCTGGTCTACTTGGAGCTGCATATATTACCTTGTGTTTAAAACACGCTGTTTGTAGTGTGTGGAAGAGGAAGGAAACTTGTTTCATGTTGTAGCTTTGGGATTTCTTAGCAAGATATTGATACGTTATTCATAGGGTATTTGATTCTAGAAATGTAGCTCTGCTAGGTGATGCAGACTAGTTCACTGTGCCACCTCATACGAGGATTGAGCAGTATCCTAAAAGATGAGCAAGTGCACACTCCAAGCATTAACTGAGTGTCTGCTGCCTTGCTTTGGGCAGGGAAGTCGTTATGTCGATTGTGTCGTAGTGGTTAACTGTAGAGGCAAAATTGAAGGACTAATATTGACATTTAAGTTCGACATAATGTGTCATGAATGTTATTTGGGAGCGAAAATAAAAAAAAGCACATGGATAAGCCTACAAGGTTGACATGTATGGAATGACTTTATAAAATGCTATTTCAGGATTCTTAAAGCATTGACATTGTGTGTGTACCTCGCAACAAGTAAATGAAGTGGTTTCGTACATCGTGATCTGTTTTATGCTATCTCGTTTGTGGGTTAATTAAGGCGGTGTTCGGATTTCTGGAAGTGAATCTTTCTTCTTATGAAGTTGAGGCATGGGGTTTTGTTTGAAGAACTAAAAAGATGGTATACATTCAAAATGCCAGGTTGAACTCATTTGGGGAAAAGTCATTTCCATGTACAGTCCAAATACACTAGATTTTTGTATCAGAGTTGTGTCATCTCGTGTATATGTAAGATTTTAAACAACATAGATAATAAAGCAGTTCATTCATTGTCCATGTAAATGATATTGCCTCCAAGGCTTGCTTCCAATTTTTTAATAATATTGGCGGCTAATAAAATGAGAGTAGAGAGAGCTAGCTATTTTCCATCTTACATTCTTTCTATACTACACTGGCAGCAGGTAATGGGAAAAGCGAGTGACAAATGCTCGAGAAGCATTGGTTTCTGAAAGACAGAGCAAGAACTAAGAAGCAGCCACTGGATGGTAGCACGCAGTTTTGAGTTTTAGACCTTTAGTATGAATATCTTGAACAACTTAATTGCCCCATCTTCTTTGTCACATTCTTTTAATCTTCGTTTCTAATATTCCTGGTTGAATTTCCTAACTCTATGGAAAGATGATCTGCTTAATTAATTCATGCCTTATCCCCTCAACCAGCTGAGAATGGCATTGCAGGCAATTGGTTACGATCGAATATGAAATTGAAACTACTGATGGAAGAACAATTAAACGGAGAACAACAATCAGGATTGCATCAGTTGCAAGATATATCTTGAATTGGCCAGAAGCATATATTTGTTTCTGCACACAGTTATGATATACTGTTTCATGACTAATATATACTTCAAAAAAAATCAAGAGATCGAGTCTGCACAGTAGACTAGCTAGAGAGATCAAGTGTAGAGAAAATGCAACGGATCGGAAATTAATTAAGTTGATTTCATTGAATACCAAGTTGTTCTACAATTTAGTGTAGTAGGTGTATTGACCAAAGAATAAAAAAATCAATCTACAATACATCCAGGAACAAAAAAGAAACTACTGGACATATATACAGACCTGGATTATACAAATTAATGAACAAAATGTTTACATCCAATGACATAAAATCAACTAGAGTTGGAAATTAGTTTATGAAAATCCCTAATGAGTTGGACATTGTCCTGAAAAAGTGGACTTGCATAGGCTCTCCTTTCAACCTCCTGAATCTTGAGCATGAATACTTGTCGGTCAAGAATCCATTCATCCTTGCTCGTCCTCTTGTTTTGTGGTTCTTGAAGATGATGATTCATCATTTCTGCTTCGTCCTCACGCTTCCTCTTTTTTGCAGCGAGAGGAGGAGGAGGAGGAGGAGGAAGACCCTTTTCGGATTTGGATTTGGGTTTGGGGACCAAAAACCCTTTGAAAATAAGCTCTTGTGGAATCCACACGCAGAAATTCCTTTGTTGTAGGAAGTTGAGAAATCTCATGGCCTCCATCTCCATCGTGGAGTAAGTGATCTTGGAGGGCTTATTATTGATGGGTTTTACTGCTTTTTCTTCCTTGAATGGGTAAACTCTCACGAAACCCCTACCAACTTTGCCAATCACTGCTGGAACAACCCACTCATCACTCCCACTTACACTCGTTGTTTTCCCCTTCATTGTGTAATTGTGTTGTGCCACACAAGCCAAGACAAGGAATTGGATTTCGGATTTCCCACAGAAATTAGGGTTTCCCAAGTGGTCGGAATTGAACAATTCCACGCGCGCAGAAAATTGCAGATCGATCGCCAAGGGGTTGTGGGGGTTACCCTCAAATTGAAGAATTTGGACCGATGGAAAGCGAGAGACTCTGAGTCAGTCACAGAAAAACCGAACCGAGAGAGAGAAATTGATGATGAATGAGAACGATCGATTGAGAAGAGAAAGTAGCGAAATTGATTGAAGGACGATTTCTCTTCTCAACTGGGTTCGGGACTTGGGTCTCTGATTTCACACAGAAATCCAATTGTAGCGATCAGCGTTTCGCAGAGGAATCGAGTAGAGAAATTGCAGAGAGCAGCGAGAGAGAGAATTGAACAAGTAGAAAATGTAAGTTACTTGTGAATTGGGTTACTCCTACTGGCTCTGGGCTGGCAGGATTATATAACCGTTTGCGCCTTAGGGCGGTTCTCTCCCAACGGTCACAAGATTTTTTTAATTAAACAAATTAAAAAGAAAAGAAACTGATTTCGAATTTTGAATTTCGCCTTAGGGAAGATGAGATATTTTGACCGTTGGGTTGGGGGAGATGACATCATTGTCCACCTTTTTTTTTTTTTTTTTTTTTTTTTATATTTAAAAAACTCCTTTCTATTTCTTTGTGTTTATTTTTGGTTAAAACGGAGTAGAGCAGAGCGGTATTAGGGTTTGGGTGTTGAGGTCGCAATCGCATCATATCAAATCGAATGGCCAAAGATTGATTCTACATTAGGCTCAATCAAGTTTCCGGTGTGACCCGGAAAGCAGAGAGAGGAAGAAATGGAAGAAGAAAATCAAGTCCTTGTTATTGTAGAATACAAGAAAAGATTTATGTCTATTCTATTCACATTCCCCCGGAGGCTTTGAAACACACAGATAAAAATGATGGTGATGAAGAAACCCACACTTTTTGGTACCTATTTCTTAATTGCTATTCTTTCATCCTCTTTTTCTTTTAATTGTGGTTTTTGATTGCTCTGCGGTATTGATTTCAATCTTGACGCTATGGATTTTCCCATATTTCAAGTTGTTGTTTTTTCTTTTTCTTTTTTCCAGTGGAAATATTCTTTTAGAAGAATAGATAAACTTTATTGAATCTCAAATAAGATTCAAATAGTAAAAGAAAAAGCATAACAAGATGCACCTGAAAATAAAAATAACCAAAACATGAACAGAAGCCAATAAATAATGGGTGGTGGAATGGGGTGTGCAGTTTCAATGCAAAAATTGACGAAATAGATCAACTTTACGCCAGAATTGGGAAGTCCTCCTTCCTAGAGCATAGCAATGCGTACCAAGGGTGTTAGAAATCTTAGTAGATAGTAAAGACACTCTATTGAACCGAAGCTAAGAACCTCTAACCCAACGCCAATACCTACAGTGATCTTGACACCACATCTCATAAAGTTTCCAACTCCACGTCCAAAACCATAAACGACCTGGATACCAAATCCGGATCTAGATCCCACCAGGATCCCAAACTCGGAACCCAGATCCGGATCCAAATCCTACCTCGGACCCTGAGCACTAAAACCCTTGGACCCATTACACCAAAACAGTGTGGTCAAACCAGCCCAACCGTGCCGCTAATCAAACCTCCACAATCGCCACCTCAGTGCACCTAACCCCACCGTTGTTGAAAACAGAAACAACTCCGATCAGCAAAGGACGTTGTCACTGGCAATTGGCAAACTCCAGAGACAAGAGGGCAACCAGAAGAACTCCTCCTAACACCAGAAGCCAACCAATTACCACATCTGTAACCACCAAAAAACACCTTGCCCCCATAACAGACTACTCGAGCACCAACCAAAAGTTGCCGCCCCGAGGATTTGTGCTAAATAGAGATCAAACCAGGATCCCAAAGTCTTATTTGGTCCCCCAAACCACAGAAAGACCACCGCTTATCATTGATCCCCTCCAAGAGCTGCACAAGCACGGCCGAAACCACACCCAGCAAAGCCAGCTTATAAACCAAAGGATCTAACTGGCAAAGAAAAGAAAACTAAGTGCAACAACCGAAAGGTTGAGCATAAGAGATCCACGCGTGCTGAGGGCTCGACAAACTGACTCCACAAACTAGGCCAGGCAGATGAGGGGGTTGGGTAGGTTGCGTGCGGGTTGGAAGCGGGTTGGGTTGTTAACGAGTCAATACGTTAATAACCCGTTAAGCTAACAGGTTTTAACGGGCTGAACTCAATGTGTTAGTGGGTTACCCATTGGAACTCATTAAGACCCGTTAACTGAAAATTATATTTTTTTAATCTTTTTTACATGCTAACCTGTTAAGACCTGCATTTTTTTTTTAGAAGGATTAAAACCTGAACTTTTCTACCTAGTATTTCAAGACAGCTTGGTTCTAGATTGCAACAAAAGTTTATACAATATTTAATCTACTTCATACAAAATAGTAGGGGTGGCTTCGGTACGGTACCGACCACCTGGAGGCCCTTACCGGTACCGAACCGACCAAAGGCGGTTGCTCAATTTCTTAAACCATTGCCGAACTGCCGAAATTGGTATACCGATTTTTCGGTACCGATGAAATCGGTTGATTTCTGTCGGTTTGAAGCTCAACCGATCTACTTGTTGATCGGATTGGATTGAACAGCAGTGATGAAGATCTAGATGTGGAAGGAAGGGCGGTGATGAAGATGAACATATTAACTGGATTTCGAGATCCAGTATTCAAGATGCAGAGAAGGAGGAGGAGGAGGAGGAGAAAGAAGAAGAAGAAGGAGGAGGAGAAGAAGAACGGAAAAAAAAAAGACTGAAGAATAAGAGAAGGGATCCAACTAGAGAGCTGGGTCCAGAGGAAAATAGAGAGGAAGAACAAGAAAAGAAAAGAGAGGAAGAAGAAGAAAAAGAAGAGAGAGAGAGAAAGAGGTGGGTCGAGAGAAAATACAGAGGAAGAAGAGGAACTGAAGAGAGGAAGAAGTAATAAAAAAGAGGGTCTGAAGAAGAAAAGAAAAGAAAAAATCAAAGAAAGAGAGAAGATGATTGACTGATTCAGGGTTAATTTGTGTTGAAGTATGATTTATCAACTAGAAAGTAGTTAAATATAAAATTTGTATACATAATAACAAGTGGAATGTGTTGTCTGGTGGTTGAGGCTTATCATTCATACATGCTAGGTTGAGGGTTCAAACCTCATAGCATGCAACAACGAGTGATATTTTGAATATTTTCAAAATATCGGTCGGCTCGGCAGAAACCGAGTCTCCGTGGTTGGTGAACCGAAACCGAACCGTTGTCGCTGAGTCGGCTCGGTTGTACCGTACCGAAAATTCGGTGTAGCGAAATGTTGACCGAACTTGCTCGGCTCGGCTAGTAATCGGTCCGGTTCGGCAATTCGGTAATTTTTTGCCAACCCTACAAAATAGTGAAATACAAAATAAAAATCCATTAAATTGCTCTATCTCAATTGCAGCTTTCTCCCAACTGATCTGTCAATGTCAAAGCAAAGATGTCTTCAGTAAGATCCTCCAAGTCGGCACACTCTTTTTCTAAAATATATAAAAAGAAATAAAGAGGCAAGATTCATATGATAAGAATATATAATGAAATAAAGATTTATATTTGATCCTTTGATCCTCTTTAAAAAAAAAATTTAATGAAATATATAAAACAGCTTCTCTGGAATTCCTAGAGCACAACAGTCTATAGGCTAATCCACATTAAGACTCCATAAATTCACACAAAATAACTAATAGAATTTGCCCCATGTAATTTGACCTGAGATTATGAATCAATAGTTCTTTAGTGTTTGGCTCTCTAATTGTTTATGTATTTAAAACTAGGGTAATTCTCAGAAATGGTACCTGGACTTTACCTCCATCTTCTTGATGGTACCTGAACTTTATTTTTCATCACAAACGGTACCTGAACTTTTCGATTTCGTCTAAAGTGGTACCTGAGGCCACCTTCGGTCAGCCCTCCTGCAAAAAATGTCACGTGAGGCTCGTGTTACTCATAAATGAGGGTTAAAAATGACATTTAATGTCACTCTTTGGGGGCAATTTGGAGATTTCTTGCTTATGAGAGAGAGAGAGAGAGGGTCCGAGAGGAACTCGAGGTCGACGTCGGCAGTGGCTGGATTTGTTGACAACGGCAGGGACGATGAACGACACAGGAGCTCGGAAGTGATCGGCGGCAGAGATTGATTTGGGTGTCCAAATCAGAAGAGGAGCAGAGCACGGGCTCGGCGGAAGAATGGAGGTGATAGCGGCATCAGGTGAGGTTTGGAGCTGCAACGAGTGCACGACAGCAGTGGCTAGGCGCAGAGGTGGTGGATTGCTGAGGCGCTCATGGGAACTTGGGTTTCTTCTCTAGGCAACATGAATTGAGCGGCGGCGGTGATGGCTTCACGGTGGTTGCAACTCTCGGTAGAGCTGGGCACGACCTGGCATGGCGGTGGTGAACTAAGCTCCACGACTGAGCTAGCTTTGTTGTGACAGAGCGGATTGAAGAACCACGATGGTGGTTTAGGTGATTGAAGGGAAGCAGTGGAGAATCATGATCGAGATTAAGTCAGTAACTAGTTTTTTTTTTTTTTCTGGTGCTTTTATTAATTTATATGCCATAAATGGTGGTTGTTTGTGCTTTAAATTTCTCTAATTTGTGTCAAATTTGGTTCTTCGATCAATATTTCTGTACTTATATGTTCTGACTTTAGAAATCCTTTTTGTCCTATGTTTCTATGGAAGTGCGGCGGCAGTGAGTGCCCAGTGCAATTGCTCTCGGTTGGGCAATAGAGCTTGGGTGTGGGTGTGGTGAACTGGGCAGGTACGACTAAGTAAGGAAGAGAGATGGAGGTGACTGAGTGAGGAAGAGAGAAGAGATTGAGCGGCGGGAGAGAGAGGAGGAGAAAGAAGAAAAAGAAGCAGAGCACGACAGAGAGAAGTGGTGCTGCCGTGGGTGATTGTGGTGCTGCCGTAGGTGTTTGTGGTGCTACCGTAGGTGTTTGTGTGAGCAGAGAGAAATGGAGGAGAGGAGAAGTACAGAAGAAGAAGAAGAAGAAGAAGAAGAAGAAGAAGAAGAAGAAGAAGAAGTTTATGTGAGGGAAAATCCGTCATTTCAGTTGATTGAAGTTTATGTGAGGGAAAATCCGTCATTTCAGTTGATTTAGTAATCACATGCGCCCCATATAACATTTTTGGCCGGAGGGCTGGCCGAAGGTGGCCTAAGGTACCACTTTAGACGAAATCGAAAAGTTCAGGTACCGTCTGTGACGAAAAATGAAATTCAGGAACCATTCATGTGAATAACCCAATTAAAACTATGCATTGTTCAATCAAATAAAAGATCATATCAAATCACAACATACATACATAAACAGACAAAAACAAGAGATACATAAGCTTATGGTTTCCAGAAACTCAAGAGAGCCCAAATTGTTGCAAGGTATCTCTACGTCTCTTATACCTTGACTAAAAACTCAAGAAACCCAACAAGTTTTCAGAGCAAGCAAACAACAAAATTGCAAACTTAAGCTAAAGAACCCATTAAACTATAAGTAATAACTTATACCATAGTTCATAAATTCAAGTCAAAATAGGTAAGAACTCATTAAATTGCACACTTACTTGAGCAATGATGAAGAAGACATCGGCGACGGTGAGTGAGGGACGAAGAGCGACTGAGAGTCTGAGACTGAGTGAGGGACTGAGAATCTGAAATCTAAGCTTGATCAGCAAGGGATGTTTTTGATTTTGTTTGTTTGAAAATTCTGAAAATGCCCTTTCTTAGCGTGTCTTTGTGGGTGTGGTGGGTTAACACGGCACGACCCCCTATTTAGCAGTTTCTTAAGGGGTTGATATTTTGTCAGCTCGAAACATTAACGGGTGGGTTCGTGTGGGTTAATGTTGTGCGGTCCCGTGCGGGTTGGCGGATAACCCGCCAGTATTGCTAGGCCTACTACCAATGTCACCGCCGCGGGCCAAAGTGCATGGCTGTTGAAACCTTAGGGTTTTCTACTGCAGAGCGAAGGAGAGAAGAAAAGTTTTCGCTTTCACTTTTTTTTTTCCGAGTTGAAATGTGAATCATGATAAGAAGAATTGTGTTATGAAGAATTCATGATTATGTCTTGATAGATAGATATTTCAAGACATACATAATTATTGTATGGTAGAAATGACCTATGTTCAATAAAATCTTAGAAGATGGTACTCAATTTCCAAAATATTGTTATAACTTATTAGAGTAAAAGATAGGCACGGGCCGTTCTAGCTGGGCACATGCTGGAATAGAGTTGTACCCAAGCCCGGACTTGGAATTTATTTTCGGTACCAAACGGGCCGGGATTGACTTAGTGACACCAACCCTGATCGGGTTCGGTACGGGCTCAAATCGGGTTTAAAGCAGTTTTTTTTTGTTTTTGTTTGTTTTCGTAAGGTTTAAAGCAAGTTTTTTTTCATATGAATTCAACACTTTATACTTCAGTGTCTTTTATTTTTGTTTTATCTCTCAAATTTGTGATATGTGTTTAAATTAAAAGTATTTAATTTATTTTAGTTTCTAGAGTAAAATAGCACGATATATATACATATATGTATACTGAGTCACTACTTTTTTTTATTTTTTTATTTTTTATGTTTTTCTGGATATTCTATTTGTTGACAAATGAGAAACATGAGCCAACATGCGAATGCCACATTATGGACAAGCTGGAGCACGGTAACATTGTGGGAAATACATTTTTTTGATAAAAAGACAATATTTGTTATATATGAGACAACATATAAGGAAATATTGATTCCAAATGACTTTTTGGTGTAACTTAGAAGGTTTATATTTGTATTTTGTAGGTATTTCCGAGCAAAGAAGAGAAGAAGACAAGAGGATGAAAAATGAGCACTTTTGGAGTAATCCTGAAGACATGAGGATTCTTAAGGAGCAGGAGTCCTAATTATGGAAAGCCCAAAGTCCTAACATAAGAAGAATAACCTTGAGTGAAGCAAAGAGAGGCTAAAATGGTCTTTGCACTTAAAAGAATATATTTTTTTAATGGCGTGACATGATTTCATTGATTGGATGACGTCATTAAGAATAGACCAATAAAAAAATTCCAAATTGGCTTTCCTTGCAAGCTAAGTAGTGTCAGACCTAGAAGACATCAATCAAGGACCAAATGAGTGTATAAAAAAGGCCCATAGACATTGGGAAAATCTCTTACGCACTAGAGAAACTAAGGGTGGGCGTGGGTCGGGCCGGATCGGTTTCAGGCCAAAACTAGTGTTGAACCGCTTTTTCCAATTGGCTAAATATTCAAACTGCAACTGAATTTTTCTAATTCGGGCTGAAATATTCAGTTTGACCGAATTTCTGATTCGGACCAAAATATTGAGTTCATACCACTTGAAACTCGCCAAAAACTCAATCAATCACCAAAAAGTGAAGAAATCTTCCAAACCACAAGGGTTTCACACAAAAATCAACGATTTGGGGCCGAATTTAGGTGGAGGGGAAGAAGAAAAAAAAATGAAGAAAAAGAAGAGTTGCAGTCACAGAAGCCGGAAGACGAGAAGAAGAATAAAAGGACAAAAGAGGAAAGAGAGTGGTGAGAGAAAAGAAAAAGAGAGTTGACACCACGTGAAGAGGAAGAGAGTTAGAAAAGAATTAAAAAAAGGGATAGAAAAGTCAGAAAAAAAGGGATAGAAAACTCAGAAAAGATGGGAAAAAAAAATATAAAACAAATCCGGTCGGTTTGGTTAAAAGAAGTTAGTTAGAAATAAAGAACCGGGTCCGAACCGGTTACAAACGGGTCCGGTTTGGTTGTAAGTCTTTCTCTGCTCTTTTTGTCTGGTTCGGTTTCCAACCCTAAAAACTTGGTCGGTTCGGTCGGTTTTCATCCTCTAATTACGTTTTCACCCACCCCTAAGAGAAACTTAAGAGATTCGAAACATCTAATTAAAAAGAAGAAGAATTCAAAGTTTATGTTCTAATGACTGGTCGACGAAATACGTACAAATCATGCTTCTAATAACTTGAATTAGGCTACTCCTAAAGCAAAAAGGCTATGTTTGTATTCATTGTAGGTCAAATAAGAGAGAGAATGTGAAATGGAAGAAAATGATGCGATTAAGAAGCATCTTGAGCCATTCCAAGAAAAAGACAAAAAGTCAATCGGTTGACTCAAAAGTCAACTCATGGTCAACTATGACTCAAAGATGTCACAATGAAGTAAGTCGATGCTCAGAGTGGAGCACATATAGAGTCGAAATATAGAGTATTAGAGGAACAAAAATCAAAGGGTTTATTGAGGAGTCAACTTGGGAGTCAACTTCGAGGCATGGATGCAAAGGTCAACCATTGGAAAGTCAAAAATCACTTTAGCATGTGTTCTTTAATTTGCTCAGTTTCGTTCTTGCCCCCATAGTCCATTTCTTATTACATCTTTTATTTCATTTGCTAACTTATTAGTGAGGGGCAAACTAGTTAATTCTTCTTTATTTTCTTCTAATCGTGACCCTGCAACCCAACGTCCTCTCCAAGAATAAATATGGGCCATTAAAATAGGGTTCATATAAGCCCGAAATCAACTCCTTTGCTGCCATATCCGAATACACACACCAAAACATTATCTTCTCTCTCTTTCACCCACTCACCATTCCATGGGTGATTAACTAACCCATCTTCATTTCCACCATTATCACCTAGTTTCTTAGGTTTCCATATAGATGTCCTCACCAATATCATAAGATTCATCAAGAAGAGCAAAGATTCAACACCAAGATTTCCTTGTAGTCAAACAACACATAAGCTTAGACTAGAGACAACCAGAAAATTGAATTTCTACTGTTGTCAAAAAGGGATGGTCGAGGTTTATTTTTGTAATTTTTTATATATAAATTCATTGATTTTATTTTTAAATAAAGATAAAAGTGAATTCTTGAACTAAACTGTCGCAAACAATTTCATAGTTTTTACTTCTAGAACTACTCTCAAGCTAATACCAAATATTACAACACATAAATGAAATGATAATGGTTAGTAATGTTTACCGAGGATTCAATAAAACAAACAGACAAATAAGAGATTGTTATAAATTATAGAGAACTGAGAGAGAGAATAGAGATTGTCCAAAAAAGAGAGAGAGAGAATAGAGAGACAAAACATATGAGAGGAATAGAAGTGTATTATTCATTCTCATTAGCCTCTTTATATAGAGGAAATGTTTACATCATAAGGACACAACTAATGAGTAATTACGTGGACAGCCACATAGATAATAATATTTATAACACTCCCCCTTGGATGTCCACCAATTAATGATATGGTGTTGGACGCGCTATATTGTTGCCTCGTCAAAATCTTGCCAGGTAACAAAAAACCCAATGGGATAAAAACAACCCTGGTCGAAGGAGAAAAGAGTACAACGCGCATATGTCCTATGTAGCATACATCTGGATGCTCCCCCTGATGAGAATCTCCCCCTGATTGTTGCAAGCTTCAATCATGCATTTGGTAAAGTACATGCCATGCTCAATGGTTTGGTGTGTTTGTCATAAAAAGAAATCACGTGTGCTTTACATATAGGGGACTCATCATTTATTTTCATTCATGCAATGTAAAAGTAAAGCCAACAAAACTAGGCAATTTTCATCAAGTCTTACCTTACATAAAAAGGTTAGAAACAATGTCATATGCTCAAATGTATACATTAAGACATTAGATGAAAAATAACAATATAAAGGAATAACAATCGACACATGTACGTTTATACAATATTCGGAGCATTTAAAACTATTATGGCATATCTAGTCATAAATATCAATATTTGTAAATATTGATAAATCTCATATCAGGCGCTCTGTTGGAGCTTAACCTAACTACACGAAAGTTAGAATTCGTTGCAACGTTATGATCATAATTCAAATTCGATTTCAAAGTCTTGTCATAGTACTCATTGAGGCAATGTAAGTCACTTTGACTATAATAAAATGAGTATACATGAACTTTAGACACTTTGATTCCATTAGTTATGAGCTGAGGCTCTTTTAGTCATTCATGGACTTGCCTTTAGCAATATGAATCCTTCAAGGATTTAATCAAGCAATATGCTTATAATGACACTTATCTTTGGGCATTTGCTTTTAGCAATGTGCCTTTTAGGTCTTCACAATATATCATGACAACGTACCATAAGTCACACGTCAATATGACATCTATATACTGTACTTATAGAAAAGTCGTCGTATGGATAAGCGAAGAATGATATTCTTAATCTCATGCCTATGTAAAAAGACATTGTGTCGTAGTATTTTCACTTCACTTTAATAAACACCCTTTTGTAACTTTAGGGGTTAACAAGGTCCATAATGTATCATCACGTTTCCAATATTTAATTCATTGGAATTGTCTCTTTCCAATTTGGCCAATAATATAATTTGTCGACATAATGAAACGTGGTAATGTCAATACACAACCCTTGATGAATCATGTAGCTACCATGATTTAAGTATCATCGATAATCATCAATTAGAGATCTCAAACATTCTAATATGCATGCATTAGCTATAAAAGCTTATTGATATGGGGTATCTATGCCTCTTTAGGGCATTTATTGTCACTTCTAGAACAATCATATCTCATAGATGAATATTTTGAGAATGTGGATCTTGTACTCATAACCTCGTGTAGAGTGTTATAGGGCCTGTATGATCTCCACTTGGGAGTTAAAACTTTGGACCTAGTGAAAATTTTCCACATGAATTCACGTCGTTCTTTCAAGGACATTAGTCTTTTCTCCCCTTAACGGCGGGAAGACTATCTTATTTGACCATTCGCAAAACATGCGTTGAAGATATCTATTGGTGGATGATGAACCCAAACCAATTTTGAGGTCAAAATTAATATGTCACTTTTACAATTTTTCCATAATTGGTTGAAACTATTATTCAAAATAAAAATGATTTATGATGGATAAAGATCTCACACCAAGTCATGACATTCTTTAAGAACGATTTTTGCTCCCACTAATAGTGAGAGGATTGTCTCATTGAAAGTGACAATTCGCAAACTATATATGCGAAAAATAATTGTCCTTGTGAGCAAGTTTAATTTGCTATCATAACTGTATGAAAACATCTATACTCAAACAATGAATGACGTCGATCATTGGAGTTTGTTAATGATCTTACACAAACATGGTAGATCCAAAAGGACACAACTGGTCATGCCAAATTAATATACGTATTTGGCTTGATGAATATGTGGTTCATGACACATTCAATTTACTTATGGATATTTAACACATTCCATATGTGATAGCAATCGTCTCCATACACCCGTATTGGAGGTAATTAAAGCAATTGATATTTCATATTAGGTAAGATGATAAAAGCTCTATCGGAGCCATCAATCAAGATCTGCAGCTCTTGAGATGATTTGTTACCATATATAGCTTTAATAAGCATTAATTAGCGATCACAACAAATATTGCCATAATTGCACTTAATGCAATAAAGTAAATTAATTTGTCATTACTCTTGATAATAAATATCCATAATTCAAATTCAATTAGATATGAACATGAGGTTCATATTATTGCTTAATTTGAATCAATAATTGTAACTTTATTGGCCAAAATTATATACTCGAATTTCGAGTTGAGGAAAGCGGTCTATATGAAAATAAAGCATTTACTTTAATGAAAGTAAGAAAAATTGGTGGCCAAATATTACTCAAAGTTTGAGTTTGAGTTTACACAATTAGGAACATCGATCATGTCCTAAAAGTGGATGGAACGTGAGGTTCTCATGTAATCATAAATAGGAGCAAGTAGGAACTTTAGGTCCTTATTTATAATTGGATCAAGAAACATGTGGTTTCGATTCCATAACTTTGATTTTTGGTTATTGTATAACATTTGAGGAATTTAATGTCCTCATATAATCGGATCAAGAAACATGCGGTTTCGATCTCGTTTGATTGTAAACTCATCACCACTTATAAATATAAATATAAATGTGAGTTTAATATTTCAATTTATTACATTGAAATAAATAGTAAGTAATCAAATTGAAACGTAACCACCATATGCAATATTGCACAATGAATTAGAGAATTCAATTGAAATAATTTACAAAAACTCATGTGGTGAGTTATATCTTTCACAAAGAATAATTGTGAAATATAACAAATATCATATTGATAGATTTGAGTATCAATATGTCATGGTGAATCAAATATGTAAAACTTATATGACTCATTGATTCTCCAAGATGAAATAGATCAGGATCCATAATATATTAGAACATGAGGTTCGAAATGTTCATCAATTTGAACGATGGATCCCATGGATAGATACGAAGCATGTGGCTCGTGTTGACAAGTAGAACATGAAGTCTTAAAAATTGAATGTTGAACAGAGGTTCTAAACATCGAATGTTGAACAGGAGGTTCAAACAATATACTCGAAAAAGTGGATTCGAGTAGCTAAAGTGAAACAAGAGGCTTACTTTATGAATTATAGCAATTATATGTACAATAGCAAATATAGTAATTATATGAACATAAACAATGATATATATTGTATTTGTTAAAAACAAAAATATATGAAACTCATAGATCATGAGTATGGTAAAAAGCAACGATGTTGCACCATAGGACTTGTAGATCATCATGGAGTTCAAAGATAAAAAATTTGAGCGAAGTGTGCTGATAACGTGTTATAAACTATAGAGAACTGAGAGAGAGAATAGAGAGACAAAACATATGAGAGGAATAGAAGTGTATTATTCATTCTCATTAGCCTCTTTATATAGAGGAAATGTTTACATCATAAGGACACAACTAATGAGTAATTACGTGGACAGCCACATAGATAATAATATTTATAACAGAGATATAATAATAGTTAGGTTTAGTGGCCAATTGAAAGGATGGTAGAATAACTATTTCACCTACGAAATCCGAAATCAAGTCCTAAATAGTATCAAAAGAGATAACAATGGAACTCCAATTGTCAATGCCAACTCTTTGTTATGCAATTATGACTCATTTATTATGATGATGATGATGATTATTATTATTATTATTATTATTATTTTACCTTGAAAAAACCTATGGTGACCTTTCTTTTAGGTTCTCAAAATTTCGTCCGACTCCATATATCGAGATTATAAGGTGCTTCTCATCTGCAGGGAAAAAGTGCTACATAATTTTTGATAGTCCTAATTTCATCAAAATCCGTGGGCTATAGCACACGAGATTTTTAACGTACTTGACAAAAATCGATCTTTCACATTCGACGTTGTTCTGACATCTCATTTAGAGCTTTAAGCTTAAAATTTGGGAAAAGAAATGATTCATAAAAAAAATATTTAAAAAAATAAGGAATCAACGTTTAGCGACGAACAAGTCGATGTCAAAGGTTAATTGCCTTCAATTTTTTTTTAATTTTTACTGTGCAAAACCTATAGTGACCTTTCATCTAGGTTATATTACTTCGTCCGACTCCATATCTCAGGATTATAAAGATTGTCATCCTCTAATAAAATATTCTAGATAATTTAATAAAAAAAATGTCATTTTCGTCAAAATCTGTGCGCTATAGCACACGAGATTTTTACTTTTTCAACACTTCATAAAAACCTATTCTCCATGCCCGACTACCTTGATGAGATGGCCAAGTTAAAACTTTGATCTTATTGGCCAATTGACTACTTTGCCTTTGTATTTAAACTCAACCTCAGTGGACGTTCTCTTTTGGGATATTTTTGTATGTTGGAGGTGGGGGAGGGTCGTTGGTGTGTTAGTTGGTGGGTAAGTTGGACAAAGGCAGAAGGTCAAGGTTTAAAGAAATAAACTGCATTAAATAAGTTAAACAACAAGTTAGACCCAAAAAAGTCAACAGAGAGAAACTAGGGAAGGTCCTCGACTCCTCGTAGTCAAACATCACATAAGATTAGACTAGAGACAACCAGAAAATTGAACTTTTGCCGTTGTCAAGAAGGGATGGTCGAGGTTGAGTTATGTAATTTTTTATATAAATTCATTGATTTTATTTTTAAATAAAGATAAAAGTGAATTCTCAAACTAAGCTATCGCAAATGATTTCATAGTTTTTATTTCTAGAACTACTCTTAAGCTAATCTATTAGAATGATTAAAAACATAATAATCTACCATTCTCATTCTCAAATTTTAAAGTTATGGGAAAAAACTATTTGTGGACATGTCTGAACTTTTTCTATCGGTTGTGGTTGTGGCCGCTGAAATTTCTGTTTTCATTAATGGACATGTTTGGACAAGCTGCCTTTAATGAGCTGAATCTTGACGTGCAACATTTCGTAGTCAAACCGTGGAATCATCAATTAATTTGAACTTCCCCATAACCATCGAATTGGGTACCCTATCTTCCATTTCATTTTTCACTCCTCCTCACACTCTCATCGACCCAAAGCTCAAACAGTTGAAGTGAACAAGAACAAGATCACCCCGCAACTGTAGATAGGCATCAGAGGACAAACGGGCTGAAGTTCATCTCATATTCACAAGGTAAAACACTCGATTTATTTTGGGTTTAGGGATTTTCAATGAAATCGTTGTGTATATATATGTTGGGATGATAAGATTGGGTATAACTTCCAGTAAAATAGATTAATGTTAGCAAATTCAGAGTTCTACAATGCATTGAGCTAGGCCTCCTTGTTATGCATATAAATAAAGATCGAACTACGAAAGTCTAAGTCCGAATACATTTTGGAGTGCGTTGACTTCGTTTGTCTAAATTACGAAAGTCTACGTCCGATTACGCTGGTTTCGTAGCTGTTCTGCTCATTAAGAGTAGTTTGGACTTTGATTATCCAAACATGTCTATTTATGCAAAGGCTTGAAAAATCGTCTATTTTTTTATCAAATAAACAGTTCCGTGTACACGAATAATTTTTTTTCTGTTTAAGGATATATGAAATACAACCACAAGACAGAAAGTAAATACAAAGTAAATAGCACAGGAATAGAGCGTCTCTTTATTAATGAATAAGTGCCTCTATATATAGAGAAACACAAAGGGTACAATCCACATCCCAATAGGACTTCTATTCAATATGTAATCCATATGCTAAACTAACTAGATACTCCTATGTTGACTAGGCACACATAAGGTAGGTTTCCTTCAACACTCCCCCTTGTGGCGTCAACACTAGGTGGTGCTCCTCACGTTGTCTCATTAAAAACCTTGCCAAGTAACAAAAACCCAGTGGGATAAAAATAACCTTGGTCGAAGGGAAAAAGAGTACAACACACCCTTCACATTTGGAATAGCATGGACGCCAGACTCCCCCTGATGTCTGCGTCTCCCCCTGATTTCCACAATCATGGGAGGTCAAATAACTTAAGCAAACCAATGCTTTTCACATGCTTCTCAAATGTGGATTTAGGCAGTGACTTAGTAAATAAGTCAGCCACATTATCCTCAGATCGGACTTGATCCACTTTGATCTTGAGGAACTTCTGTTGTTGCTGATTATAGAATACTTTAAGCGATATATGCTTGGTGTTGTCGCCTTTGATGAAACCTTGCTTTATCTACTCAATGCAGGCAACATTATCCTCATAGATGGATGTAGGTTCATCGGTGGTTAACCTCAAACCACAAGTACTTCTTATATGTGTATATATGGACCTTAACCATATACACTCACGAATCGCTTCATGGAGAATAATAATCTCAACATGGTTCGAAGAAGTAGCGACAAGGGTCTGCTTAGTAGACCTCCAAGATATCGCGGTGTTACCCATGGTAAAGACATAACCAGTTTGGAAACAACCTTTGTATGAGTCAGAGAGATACCCAGCATCAGCAAAATCAACCAAAACATCACAAGTGTTTTGGGAATAGGGGATTTCAGCAGGTCGGCGACCGGTCGACATATGCCCGGCGACCGGTCGTCCGGCGGCATAGCAGGCAATTCGTCCGGACGGCAGATCCTCGTCAGTACTCGTCCGGACGCCTGACGCGAGCGGGAATGTCTCAGGCCGGTAGTTTGTCTGGACGGCAAAGCCTCGTCCGGACGCCTGGTGCGTGCGGTAACGTGCCCTTTGTGTTCCATCCGGACGGTAAGTCCTCGTCCGGATGCCCGGGTCGTTCAACCGCAGCAAACATAGGTTCCTCACCTAGTTTCGACTCTCTGTAGGGATAGAACAAGCCCATATCAATCGTACCCTTCAAGTAACGAAAGATAGTCTTTATGCCATTCCAATGGCGTTACGTGGGCGCAAAGCTAAATCTAGCTAACAAGTTAACAACAAAGGAGATATCGGGTCTTGTACACTGTGCCAAGTACAATAATGCGCTTATTGCACTTAGGTACGGTACCTCAGCCTCTAAAACGTCTTCACCATCATCCCTTGGGTGAAACGGATCCTTCTTGGATCTAGGCTGTGACCAATCATGGGAGTGCTTAACAGGATGGACTTTATCCATATTATATCGCCTGAGCATCCTTTCCCAAGATCTTTTATCTCAAACACGGATTTCAAGTATTCGGTGACACTTGCAAATCCGGAACTTGTTTTCACGCAGGGGCATAATTTATTGTTCACATACCCTCTTCCAATCAAGTAGTCACTTAGACGGGTATACCACATCCGTCCGGATTGCTTCAATCCATATAGTGAACGTTGCAATCTTATTGCAAACGTACTCTGTGGTCTAGAGCCACTTGACTTGGGTAAATGAAGCTCATCCGGGACCTTCATATAAATCTCCATATCTAGATCCCCATAGAGATATGTTATGACCACATTCATAAGCTGCATATTCAGTTTTTCGGAAACTACCACTGACAAGGTAGCAGAACGTTATGACATTTTTTACGAGAGAATATGTCTCATCGTAGTCGATTCCAGGACGTTGTGAGAAGCCTTGCGCCACAAGGCGAGCTTTATATCTCGTTTCTCTCACTACGCTTTCTAACAAAGACCTATCTATATCAACAGGTTTTATTCTAGAAGGTATTGGCACAACTGGCCCGAATACTGTTCTCTTTGTTAGTGAGTCCAACTCAACCTGGATCGCATATTTCCATTTAGGCCAATCAGCTCTACGTTGACATTCATCAACTGAGCGAGGTTCAATATCATCATTCTCAATCAACTCTCGTGCACAAGCATATGCAAACACATCATCAACTGTGATGGAGTTTCTATCCCACGTCTCATGTACACTAGTGTAATTAATCGAGATCTCTAGGTTCCCACGGATAGGTCTTAGCGACAGGGCGTCCCCCGAAGATGTCTTTTGGACATAACCATAATCCGGAACATTTTCATGGACGGATTTTGAGTATCAATGATGAGAGGGTTATTTGGTGCCATCGCAGCCCATTTCCTTGGGCGCGAATCCCTCGAACCTGGTGGCCTCCAACGCTTCCTCAGCGGAGCCACGGCCTAAGCCACATCACCACCATTACTGGTAGTGGCGCCACCAGCTGTCCCTCCCATAGGGTTAGCTGCAATAGCGACTTTGAGTCCAAGTCTTTGTTCAGGCACTTGCATCCTTGCAGGCATGTTTGCAGCTGGTATATATGATCTAGTCACTAAGATCTGAGAAAGCGTCCGGAAGAGAGTCGGTGACTTTCTGAAGATCTATAATCTACGCACTTTCTGTAGTAGGGGGATCGTTATGAGACAGAGTGGGGACAGGCCACGACAATTTTAGTCGTTTCTGCTGAACGTTCACGTTCTTATCTCCCCCTAACGACGGGAAGACTGTCTCACCGAAGTGATAAATAGATCGCCTGTCAAGGGTTCTACATAGCGGATTATGGTTGGAGACTCAAATCCAACATAAATACTCATTCGTCTCTGAGGACCCATTTGAATACGCTGTGGCGGCGTAATAGGCACATAAACAACACACCCAAATATGCGTAAGTACGAGATGCTTGGCTCGTACCCAGTCACTAGCTGTAACGCAGAACAAGATTGGGTGGCGATGGACCTCAGACCAATAAGCAGAGCTGCATGCAATACTGCGTGTCCCCAGGCAGAGAGAGAAAGATTGGTGCGCATTACCAATGTCCTCGTGACCATTTGTTCTGGAAATGACAATCTCTGCAAGATCATTCTGGGTTTGCACATGTGAGACTAGATGCCCAACATCTATCCCATGCAGTAGTCATCGAAAGTTTTCGATGTAAACTCTCTAGCATTATCAAGCCTGATAGATAATGGGATGATCCGGTTAGTGAGCCGGCAGGCGAATCATTTGTGCTAGGAGTTTAGCATAAGCAGCAGTACGAAAGGACAACATCGTGACATGTGACCAGCATGTTGATGCATCAACCAACACCATAAAATATATAAATGGCCCGCTTGTTGGTTGAATATGTCCACAGATATCCCCTTGGATTATCTGTAAGAATGGAAGAAGTACTTTAGAATCCTTTGCATAGGACGGTCTCAGTCCTAGGTTCCCTAAGAAACAGGCTTTGCAAAAACGAGCGTTTGGCCATTGAGGCATCACAAGCATAAGAGGCATCCTTGGGATCAGGATTTGTCCATGAAGGGTTGCTCACATCAGAAGAGGGAGGAAAAATGCTCAAACCTCGAATTCTGGAATTCGGCGACCGGTCGACAAGGTCGGCGACCGGTCGACGGAGCCCCTGGACAGTACGACTTTGCTTCTGGAAGTCGGCGACCGGTCGACGAGTATGTGGCGACCGGTCGACGTAGCCTCTGGAAGTTGGCGACCGGTCGACAAGTATGCGGCGACCGGTCGACTAGTGTCGGGCAGCAAAACCTTTTTGCTCCACAGCCATACAAGGCCTTCCTTGAATCAACTTTTGATTCATGCTTCGATTAGCTTGATAGAATGGATGTCCGTGGGAGGTTTTCAATACACGGATCATCATATCACGACCTGGATATTCCAGTCTGTCGTGCCAAAGCCAATATGTGTCTGAATCCAAGAGGTCATCCCAAATGACATTGTTTGATTCAATAGCTCGAATAGTGGTAGCATATAACCCACTAGAGACACATAAACTTCTCTAAGATGCGTTTTCTTCCGCAGTCATTAGAGGTAATGCAAAGGGATTTTCTTCCATTCTCATCATGCGTCTCTGCATGGAATCCATTGGCTCTTATATCTTTAAAGCTCAACAGAGTCCTATTTTCTCTTGGAGCGTAGAGAGCATTTGTGACATCCATTAAGGTGCTATCAGGCAAGAGGAATTGGGCATATCCTTTTCCTTGCACAAGATTCGATGGTCTTGCCATCGTAGTCACATAGGAATGTATAGGCATCATGCCTATGACGCAATATGACATGCGTGGTTCTGCTATCTGCGAGACATTCAAGTTCTCCAGAACCCATTCCTAAAAGCTCATCATTAAAATCGAGGCTACCAAAGCAACTCAGATTTTATTAAAGATATTAGCCAAGGCTTTACACTCAAAGTTCCATCTTGATCTCAAATCAAAACTAAATCCATTTGTCTTGGCAAACTTGCCATATCACATCAACTTGGACAATCATAAAGACTTAAGCAAAATTGCTTCCAAAGTCTTTAACCCTTAAACTCGACGTCTTGATCATTACAATTACATCTTCATATGTATTGCAAACTATGGCCCATTGATCAGACGCTCCATATCATTAATAGACATCATGAAGAGGATTCTCCATTGATTGAGGCATACAGGCTCAGTACTCACGGTCCCTAGGACGGTGGCAGATTACCTTGGCCGGTGGCGGTGCTGCCATAACTAGTGGCGCAACAACGCTGACCAGCGGTGACCGGCGATGTCCCTCTTATAGGGATGGCGGTCTTCTCTCACTCTTTTGCGGCCCTATGCTCGCATGATAGCTTATTCTTATGGCGATTACCTTCCTGAGCAAATCAATCTTACGGATCAAACATCCAGATTTGTCCCTAAATTTAAGGTTTTGCTCGTAGCGTCCTCCCTTAGGGGCGCTATCATCGTCATGCCTTTCCTCGAGGCAGAGATGGAGAAGGTGGTGAGAGTTTCCTCAATCAATCGTTCATCTGTGATGATTTTCCACAGAGATGCATCAAGTCTTTGATGCGGAGAATTTCCGAATTATATCCCATGACTTCATCAAAGTCAGAGAAGCGGAGATTAGTCCATTATGCTTCTAAATTCGGAATCATGAATGTTACCACAACATTCATGAAGCGCTTCTAGCGCTAACCTCTTTCATGAACTCAAACTGGAGTGTCATATCCATATGGCGATTCATCAGGAAAAAATAACCTGGCATTGTACATCTCAGTTTGAGGGTCTAGAGCGGTTTCTTCAAAACAACGCTCATGGATTCGAGCTAGAAGCTCTTGTGCGAATAGGTACATTAGGATATCATGAGCCCATCTCAGAATCTAATGTCCGCAGAATCCAATGGAGTAAAATCGAGTTCATTCATGTTCGACATCCAAAAATATGGAGAACAAGAATGTGGTGTGTTTCAGAGTCATTACTCCCACGAAACAATAGAGGGTTTCTGAGCAATATTTGCTCCCAAGAAACGCTTCCAAGGATTTTGGATTTAGGTGAAACTTTGGTGTCGTATGGTCCTAACCTTAAACCTTTTCGGTAGCTCTACTTAGATATAACCAGGTAAGTTATAAGAGATGTCGGTGGAGCAAGCTCTCTTAATACCACTTATCTCAAACTCTTTACCTAGACATCATACCTAAGCAGGTGAGCCTAGTTGGGAATAAGTCATAAACCATAGGTCGTTTCTTCTCTACGGATTCCTCATCCGGAGGTTAATTTGTCAATGAACTCCTCGTTCATAGTCTCTTCTCTCTACGGATTCCTCATCCGGAGTATTAGCTCGAACCCCCACAGTTCGGCTCTTGAGGTCATCACCAATAGCATGATGACATTAGAGGTGCTCATGACTTACACGTACCGCAAGCGATATGAAGCTCGATCACTCCCCTAATGCTTCTCATAGTTTGGCAAGTCTCGTATATTATCCCACGTTATAAGAAAGGTGGGAGGTAGAAGAAGGGAGGTTGCAAGTCCCCGGAGAAAAAGAAGGTTGAATTAAATTCAGAAAGCAGCAACGTTTATAAAAGCTTATTTGGATTCTTTTCTCGGATTATCTTGAGTACCTCTTCTTCGAAGTTATATATCAGGAGATCCAACGGTCGGAATTGGCTGAATTTTTAACTGGCGGTATTAGACTCACGGAGGAAGCTCTTGTCCAAATTTCAGCTTAATCCAACGGTTCAGAAGGGAGAAAATCGCTTCTGAATTCGACTGTTCTGTGCAGGCAGATTCTTGAACTAGAGGAGATTGCACGGAGGTACTGTTCACGGGTACTGTTCATCCGGTACTGTTCACGCGCACTGTTCATCGACACTGTTCATCCGGCACACCCTAGGGTTTTGGGGTTCTAGGGCTTTGGTGCTAGCAGGATGCTATGCTCAAGAGTTTTGGTTTTTTGATTCAGGGTTAGAGGTTCGTGCCGATAACGTGTTTAAGGATATATGAAATACAACCACAAGACAGAAAGTAAATACAAAGTAAATAGCACATGAATAGAGCGTCTCTTTATTAATGAATAGGTGTCTCTATATATAGAGAAACACAAATGGTACAATCCACATCTCAATAGGACTTCTATTCAATATGTAATCCATATGCTAAACTAACTAGATACTCCTAGGTTGACTAGGCACACATAAGGTAGATTTCCTTCAACATTTTCTAATTAAAAATTTCATTTACTGTTTTAGTTTTATAAAGTACTTTTCAAAAATTAAGTGGACGGGTCCTTAATTTCCCAAACTTTGCGTTTTGACCCTTTGGATGGCTCCACAAAATTAAGGGCAAAGACAAAAGTTATGAATAGTGTGATTCTTTCCTTTTGCCGTTACCTATGCAGTGTAGCTAGTAGTAAATCAACTGACAATGAGGTGGTGTACTCCTTTAAGTTAGCCAGCTTTTTTCATCATCAAATCAATCTAAATTTAGACGACCTTTCTTTTCAATTTTTAATACAGGAGAGAAGTGAAATTAAATGCTATTGAACAACCTCAGAGTCTCAAACATTATATCCACTAATTATAACTCAGAAACTAAAGCATCTGGTAAAGCTTTGAAGCACATGCTTGTTAGAAGTTCTGAACTTCAACCATGACTTCCCATTTTCGCCGGAAATTTGATCAGCGGCCTACATTTTGTTCTACCACTCCCCATTTTTTCAAGGTTATTCTAGATGACACTTCTAGAGACAGCAAACTGGTAAGCACACTTCTCCCTCTCTTTACAGACTCTTTCTTGTCTTTTTAGTTGTAATGGTTCTTGATTTTAGTTTGTGTACTTCTTAAAAGAGGAAAAGCAGATCTATCAATTTTGGCTTTTTTTCGTCTTTTATCATATGGACTTTAATTTTAGTGGGGTTTTTTTCTTAAAAGTTAAAAGGGAATTTTGTGTTATTTTGGTGAAGCTTGATTAGTGTATAGGAGCAGAACAAGTAATATCTTAAAGTATATGTATGGGAATCTGCAGCAAAATGAACCCTTTTACCTATCCGTATTGGATTTTAATCCTTTCCTTTTCAGATTTTTAGAGATATATATACATGTGTAGTAAATTTTTGCAGTTAAATATGCTATGTTTGAGATGTGTTCATTTATTGCCCACAAAAAATCAGAAAATGTTACTTAATGATCAGTTGTTGAGCACATGTTCTGATGTGCAGGGGATTCCTGAAGAGTTTGTGTGTAAATATGGAAAAGATCTATCAAATCCAGTATGTTTTAAGCTCCCATGTGGTTCAGAATGGGAAGTAGGATTGACAAGGTACAATGGTGAGGTTTGGTTTAAAAGGGGTTGGCCAGACTTCTCGAAGTTTTACTCTCTTGGCTACAATGACATGCTGGTTTTTGGATATGAAGGAAATTCTAGATTTCAGGTTTCCATATTTAATAGAAGCACCATCGAGATTGAGTATCCTATTGAACACTCCAAGATAGAAGAAAGTGAGGAAAATGATGATTTATCTGTTGAAATCTTGGAGGATGTTCCACCCTGCCCAAGAAAAACGAGGGAGAAATATCAATTGCCAAGTCATCTGCCTCACAAGAAAAACAGAACAAGTTCGAGTGATACTGCAAAAATCAATCTCAGTTTTGAGAAGTCAATGAAAAACAAAGAGGCACATAGTTCTAAATCAGAAATAAGAAGTATGGAATTTACATTCTCTGTGTCTTACCTTATAGTATTTGTTTTGTGCCTTTTCTGTTCTAGCCTATAATGTGTGTCCTATTATACTCCTTATCAGGTAAAGACGATTTTCCAGTGAAAAAAGAATGGAAAGGCACTTCTAGCACTCAACGATTCCAAAAACGAACACCAGAGGTTCATCAGAAGGCTAATGCTTTTAAATCTCACAACCGTTCTTTCACAATGTCCATGCACCACTCTTATATTAAACAAAATCTTTTGGTATGCTTTCTGTTGGCTGAGTCTGGACCATCACAACTTGTGATTAATTGCTAACATGTACTTATAGGTCAGTCAGAGTGAACAGAAAGTTTCTTATTGTCTTTTTTGTTTGTTTTATTTTCAGTGGTTACCTTTTGAGTTTGTCCGGACACATCTTACTAAGCAGCCTAGTAGTGCTCTCCTTCGTGTTCCGGGTGGGAGGAAAACTTGGTCGGTTGCATTGAAATATGAACAAACGACAAAAAGAGTCAGCTTCCACAGTGGTTGGATTAAATTTGTGAAAGACAATGACGTGAAAGTTAATGATGTTTGTGTGTTCGTGTTGATCAACGACATTAGACTTCTATTTGAAGTTATTGTAGAAGCTGCAAATTGCACCTTGTCATCAGGTCATTTATCTTCTTATTTTTTCATTTTCTTTTGATTGAATCTTTGAAGAGCCAAAGAAATTAACTATGCCAATCACTTCCATCTGTGCAACGGGCTTGCAGACATTGATGATGATGAGGTTAATGAGGACGATTTTGATGAGAATGATGATGAGGGTATTGAGGATGACGAAGATAATGAGAATGGTTCCGATGATGCTGATGAAGATGAAGATAATGAGGGTGAGGAATCTGATGATTCTATTGAAATCTTGGACCATTTTCCACCAGTCATAAAAAGAAAGGAGAAATCTCCAGTAGCACCTCGGCTTCATAAAAGAAGGAGAACAACTTCTAGTACTAAAGCACAAAACTGCATGAAACATGTCGGTGGCTGCTCGAGAACTCAAAAATCCCTGAAGCGAAGACCTGAGGTTCACAAGAAGATTCATCCAGTTAATATGGAAAGTATCGGAAAATATATAGCTTGTCAGAGAGCTAAAGCTTTCAAATCTGTACTCCCTCACTTTGCAGTTTCAATACGACCCTCGTATATCCGTGGAAACTATCTGGTAAGTTTTCTATATAGACAACCGTCACAACTCTGCTGGGACATTCACAGCTTCTGCTAACTGCACTGCTTAGATGTTAGTGTGAAAAGTTAAGCAGACATACATTTTTCACATAAATTTTCTGATTGTCTCCTAACACTTTCTTATTGTCTTTCTTGCCTTGCGCCTTCTTTTTCAGTGGTTGCCAGCAGTATTTGTTCATAGTCATCTTATTAAGCGGCCTATTGATGGCATCCTTCGGGTTTCAGGTGAAAAAAGTTGGCCTGTCTGCTTTCATTACAACAAAGCAAGAGCCACACTGCAGGTTGGTTTCGTTGATTTTGTGCGAGGCAATAATTTGAAAGTGGGTGATGCTTGTGTGTTTGTGTTGACCAACAACACCAAATTTCTATTTGATGTTTTCATTTTCCGCACCACATAGAATGCTGCAAATTTTTTACTGTCCACTCCAGGTAATAGTAATGCGTTGGTTTCTGAATTTCAAAGGTTGGTGTGGAAGGCAATCTAATTAAAAGAGTAGCCAGATAGATCAAATCTACAGGATCTCAGTTATTTTGATTTTCTTGTGTAGTTTGTTGTTTGATCATCTTAGAGAGACATCAATTTAGAAGATCTCTAATGTTTTGGACTTCAATGTCATCTTGAACAGTTCATCTGAAAAGGCATCAGTAGATGATCTATGTAATTCTACATTATTCTCCATCTATGTAATTCAATGTTCTCCATCTTTATTTCATAGTGTTCAAGTATATATAACTATTAGCAGCTAGTCTTTCCAAGGATTGTATGTAACTAATTAGGATCTGAATTTAGTTTTCTCTAAACTGACTATGATCAGAATTCATAACACTTGGTCTTCAACTGTGTTACAAACAGAAAATTGTATCAAAGTAGGATAGTAACCGAGTTTCGCATAAAGCAATGCATCACTTGTTTTGAGTTTTCAATAAGAGATGGTATATCCGTATATGGAGAAGAAGAAGAAATATTTCATTCTTCAGTCCATCTCAATTCATATGCAATGGTGCAAGCAAGGTTTGTTGAGATGGCCAAAAAGAAGTTGAAAGATAAAATCATAACTTTGGCTTCAAAACTTCAACTTCTAAGACCGAGACAAAGGAAAACTTCAAGTCCAGTATTATGTCAAACTCGACTCTTTTTCTAGAAATTTTCTGCTTATAGTCATCTTGTACTCTGCTCCTCTTATCACTAACAAAGCTCCTTCAGACATTGATTAGGCAACTTAAAATCGTTTTTCAAGGGGTGTGTGCTAAGATATCACATTTTGCTATTGAAATGGACGATATTTTATTGCCCAAGGCCGTCTCCAAAACCTTGAGAGATGTAAATTTCCCAAGTTGAGAAGAAAACTGTCCTAGATTGTTAACGTATCTCCATAAGTAAACATGCCCCAAATGTTGAGCTTTTTTGTACATGTTATACAGTGGAGCTCAGCATTGTATCAAGCTTCTAAGCCGCTGATTTGAGGTGGAAACCGCTAGTAGTAGATTCTGTTAGTAAACTTTGACGGAACTATGCATTCTAAGAAGAGTGATGGGGGTTAGGCGTGGTGGTTCACAGTGAAGTTGGAAGCTGTTTGGGTGCTGCTGCTGTCCCTATTCAAGGACTGCTTAGCCCTCGAGCTGGGGAGATGGGGGCTTTGTTGGCAGCTGTATACTTTTTCCTTGATCGAGTGTGGTTTTCGTCGAGTTGAGTGGATGCTGAAGGGGTGATTGCCGCACTCAATACGACAGGACCAGATCTTAGTGACGAAGGGATCCTCCTGGATGAGGTTCGAGAGCTGCTAGCTAGTCTCAAGCTTTGTTCATGGAGTTATGTTCCTTGAAAGTATAATGCCGAGCTTTGGCGGCCTCTTTCTAGCCTCTTTCTCAAGTGGTTAATGAAATTCATATTCAGATTTAAAAAAAAGTGTTGAGGTTTTTGTGCGTCCTTGTTCCCTTGGCTGCAGCATCTGAATATCTGATGCCATTCATAATCTGCCCAAGGGAGTCGAGCTATATCAATGTATCTAACATCAATTTTGGACATGCTGTGTTTGGCGAAATAGAAACTTATATATGCCATGACAAAACCCGACCACGAAAAACAAAAAGGTATGTTATGAACTCGTGACAAATGGAGTGTGCTTAATTCAATTTGCTATTGATTGAATTACAGATGCCTTCCATATGGGAACAATATACTTATATACAATTGGGAAAGATGATACCAATTAACCACGAGGATACAAATATCAATGTTTCCACTAACTAGCTTTGCATCATTTACAATGAAGAATTAAATTATACCTCTATACAGTCGAGTTCAAAAGGAACCTGGAAGATGGTTAAGATGTTAATGACTTACCTAATAAGTAGTACCAGATAAGTAAAAGGTCACCTTACAAACCCCCTGCAGCATACTGTATTACAGAACTTATCTTACTGCACATCATGTGGTTGAGTACTCGTATATTTAGGCGGACCAAATTCAAGAATAAGCTTCGCAATCATCCTTTGTACGATAGCATCCGGCATGATTCCACTTATTAACATACGACGGTACAAAACCATGGCTTCTGCCGTTCTTCCAACCTTGCAGTAACCACGAATCAGAATCCCATATGCTATGACATCCGGCACCAGACCCCTGTCCATAGCACAATGAAATGCAAGGGATGCTTTCTCCATTAGTCCTCTTTTGCAAAGACCATCAATGAGGATGCTGTAACTAACTATATTTGGAGAGACATTTTTAAGCATCTCTTCATGTAGTTCAAAGGCGCTTTTCATGTTTTCAGATTTGAAATAACCATCAATCAAACAGCTATACGTAACCACATTAGGTTCAGGATCCTTTTCCAGCATTTTATCAAACAACAACACCGCATCCTCCATTTTACCTTCTTTACAGAAAGCATCAATCAATATACTACAAGTAATGGCATTGGGTTTACACTGTCCCTGTGTCATTTTTTGAAAAAGGTGAACAGCTTCGTCTAACCTTTTCAGAGAACAATAACCACAAATCATTGTGTTGTATGTAACAATATCGGGTCCTGGCCCTCTTTCAGTAAGTTGCTCAAAGAGTGTCAGTGCAGCTTCTAAATAACCTTCTTTGAAAAGCATATTAATGAGCACATTATAAATGGCAATATCAGGATTGACTCGATTTGTTAGCATCATCTCAAAAATCCGGAATCCAGCATATACATGTTTCTGCTTGCAGAAAGCATCAATGAGGGTGCAATACGTTACAACATCGGGCAAGAAACCCCTCTTCAATGATTGAAAGAAAAACACTAATGCGTCATTTAATCTCCCCAATTCAGAAATGCCTCGAATAAGCACAGTATATGTCACCACATCTGGTCTTATGTTATACATTCCCATTTGGTTGTAGACCTTCACAGCATTCTTTAGTCTTTTCAATCTACAGAAGCCATCTATCAACATATTAAAAGTATAAACATTTGGTGTTACACCCCTATTAACAACCTGAAAGAAGAACCTAAGAGCATCACTCATCAGTCCATGCTTGCAAAGCCCATTTAATAACACACCATAAAGAATAATATCAGGTTCATAGCCAGCCTTCACCATACTCTCATACAGGTAAAATGCATCTTTTAAATTCCCCAATTTGCATATTCCATCAATCAAACTACTATAAGTTAGAATGGAAGGGACACAACCATGCTTCACAATCTGACCGAATACCCCACAGGCATCCATTATCTTTCCCTTCTGACACAAGCCATTGATAAGAATACTGTAACTAACAGTGTTTGGTGAGATCCCTTCTTTCAACATTCTTCGGTAGACCTCCACTAGCTTTTCCAAATTTCCAGTTCTTACATATGCATCCATAACAGAACTGAAAATGACTACATCCAACTTAATCCCACTATCTAATGCAACTGAAAAAAGTCGATGCCCCTCCTCCCATTTCCCTGCCTTAAGGAGACTGTCAATAAGAATACTACACACAACCAAGTCAGGATTAATACCCTTCTCTTTCATAACCTCATAAAGCTTAATTGCCTCTACCAATTTTCCATCCTTGCAATACGTGTTAATCATTGTGCTAAATGTCACCACATTAGGCCCCGGACCAACCATTAGTAACACATCAAAGAAATCCTCCCCTCCTTTCTGATTTTCACTACAAAGACGCTTTAAAATCTTGTTACAAGCAACAACATCAAGCACAAAGCCTCTATCAATCACTGCCGAATGAAAATTAAAACCCATTTCAACTTCGCCCTTGTCCAAAAGACTCGACATAACCATCTCATAAACACAAAAACGTTGTCCTCTCATTGCTTTACACAATTTTCCATAGATATCAAGAATCACATGAACAGCATTCGAATCAACACAAGTAGTCAAAATTCTAAATACAGCATGAGGCGACACCGAAACTCCTAAATTATACATATAAATGAATGCCTCAACAGCCGAATCCAACTTCCCATTTCGGCAAAAATTCTCAATCAGAAAACCACCAACATCACTTAAATTTGAACCGTAACTAGGAAAATTCTCTGAAAGCACAGCAAAAATGTTAAATTCAGTTCCGAATTGGCGTACCATTGTATCGAAAACCCGTGAAGCCGGAGCGAGCATTCTGCGGCGGAGCAGCAGATGAAGAAGGGAACAGAAGGACTGCGGCGAGTGGGTGAAGCCGAGAGAGCTGCGGGACCAATCGAAGAAGCGAACGGCGGCAACGGGGTCGGATTGGAGGCGGAGAAGGATGGGCTGGACGAGGTGCGGTTGTAATTTGGAGACGGCAACAGGGTCTAAGAGTTTGGGGTTGTTGTGGAGGAAGGCATTTGAGATTTGGTGAATTAGGGTTTTGTGTGAGAATGGGGAAGTCGAATAGAGAAGAAGAGAGCGGCGTCGGAGTAGGATTAGGTTTGAGAATGAAGAGGTAGAAGAAGATATCATGCTTTTTCAGATTTTGACATGTTTCATTTCATTTGCTACTACTGATGGACTCCCTCTTTCACTCTTACCAGAGTTCAGACTGGGATTCGCGGGAATTAAAAGCTTTTGAGACCCGTCTTCTATATTTTATTTCTCTCAATTTACTTTCTAATTGTTTAATTTCATTCAATTATACCTTAGTTTTCTAATTTCTTCCCATTTACCCTCTACAGTCAATTTGTTGTCATTTATTCTATAATTTCATCCAAATGTTTCGTTCATGTGCTTGTGTTACATTTTTTCTTAAAAACATGCGAGCGCATGGGGAGCGGCTCCCTAGGGTTTTCCTAGACGTCGTCTTCTTTTGTGTGCTTGTGGCAAATCTCCTTCTGTCTTCAAAGGTTCCTTTGGACAGATTGACAAAAGAGGCATGACAGAGGCGTTTGCGGTGTGCCGCAGCTGCCTCCTTGGTCAGCCCTGTGGGGTGTTTCGACGCTAGCAGAGATAGGCGGAGCTCTCTAGTGTATTCTGGTGGGGTTTTATGCGGAGTTTCTTATCGTCGATGGGGTTTGGCTGCTGGTGTCTCAAGATCGTTGGATCCAAACTAAGTAGGTCTGGTGGGTTGTGGTAGCGAGGTCCTTGTCCGAGATTTCTTTGTCTGGTCGTCTAGTTCTCCAAGCCCCGGGGCTTGCGGTGGTGCTGGGCATGGTCGCTGGATATGGATTCTGATCCGTTGGGTTTAGGATCCAGGGGATTGCATCGGCGAGGTGTGGCAATGGTAGTTACGGTAGAGAAGCTCGCCTCTTGGTGTGCTTGAGGAGGCGTGGTCGATTTGGTGGTTTTGTCACTGTCGAGTACTTCGTCTCCGCTCCAATTCAAGGACAGGGAAGAAGGGATGGGCTTGGGCCTCTTGGTCTTGGCACAGTGTTGTTGGTTTGCACGGTTCAGGTACAGAGACGTGGGGTTTGGTTTTGGGCCTTTATTGTCTGCCCTAATCCTTTTTTTTTTTTTTTTTCTGGCTTGTTGGGGGCTGATGACTTTCTTTGCCTTTTGGATGATATGTTTGTGGTAGGCTATTCTTGGTTTTGCTAGTATTTTTGTACACCCAATTGAGGTCTTAGGCGAATCTATTAGTTTAATTGTTTTGAGTCATGTACAATGATTGGCTACGGTTTTTTCTTTTTAGTCACTTAAGGAAAGTGTGCAACCCAGGATCAAATGGGTATTATTTACTAGGGCTTGTTCCCGGTTTTAGGCCATATGTGGCTTAGGCAGTATTGTTGCTTACAGGATTTTGACTATGGCGTATGTAATACTCTGACATTAACCTAGTACGGTCGTATGATTTTAATCTATGAATTTATCTTTTTCCCTAAAAAGAAAAAGTTCACCTCATGTGCTTAATTAACATGTCAGCGTATTTTCATAGTTTACATCCCAACACGATATTTGTGTGATTTCACATCATCAATAAAATATATAAGTAACACATTTGGGGTGAAAAATATGAAAACATCTTGATGTGCCTAACATTTGAGTTGAGTTTAATAAAAACTTTAGATGGAATTACAGAAAAAAGAAGAAGACTAAATTCAGTTTACCTCCCTAAACTTATGACCGAAAATCATGTCAGTCCCTGCTCTTTCAATTTCATCAGCAACACCCCTGTACTTACCAATTTAATCAGTCTAGTCCAACCATTAGTCAATCCGTTAATTTTAACCGTTAAGTGCTGACGTGACACAAATAAGACTCACTCTTTGGTGACTTGGTAGCGACATGAAATGCCCAGTCATCTCTTAACATTCAAAATTAATAGATTGACTAACGGTTGAGATTTTCATGTCATCGCCACATCATCAAAATATGGGTCACATTTGTGCCACGTCAGTACTTAACGATCAAAATTAACGGATTGGCTAACGGTTGGACTAAATTGATCAAATTAGTACGTACAAGGGTGTTACTGATGAAATTAAAAGAGTATGGACTAACATAATTTTCGGTCTAAAGTTTAGGGTGGTAAACTGAATTTAGTCCAAAAAAAATAACGGCAAATTGACTATAGGGGGTAAATTGAAAGAAATTAGAAAAGTTAGAGTGCAATTAATCACAATTGAAAAGTTAGGAGATAAATTGACATATATGAAAAGATTTAGGGAGCAATTTGGTTATTTTGCCATTTTATTTTAAGAAAATATTTGAGACACTACTTTATTTTTATTTTTTTCGTCATTGAGAATCAAACTTTTTTTTTCCTTTTGTATTACAAAATGTAGACAGAAAATCCCCAAGAATTTAAGCCTAAACTTAGATATTCAATTACTTTCAACCCAAAAAAGCTTTAATTTTAAAACCTTAGGCGATGCTATCGTCTTCTCCATCCGTTATGGGCGGCGGCTGGTTACATCTCAAGGGCTAGTTGAAACTTAGGGTTTGGATTCACGATGCTGACTAGATACGGTCTAGGGTTTGGGCTACTTTGTGTTTTTAAAGATATAATAAATGAACGTCTTCCTCTCATAAATTTAAAGAAAAAAAAAGGGGGCAAAATAAAAGACATGACTTTCGGAAGTAATTGTTTTCTTTTTTTAATTTTTGCCAAAAAAAAAACACCAATCCCGCAATCTATGTTGATTTTGTTTTCATTTTCTTCTTTCTCTCTTTTGTTTATTGTTTTTATTTTTTTTGGTTTTGAGAAAAAAAAAATGAGAGATAGCTTTGTAACATCTTCTCTTATATATTAACCAAATTCCCCTTAACACGGTTAAATTTTTGAAAATCTAAAACTACCCTTCCTTAATAGAGCCCTAATAATAAATAACCTCATATATAAAAGCTAAGATGGTATATTAAGAATATTGAAAAAAGAGGAAGCAAAAAACAGAGAAAAATGAATCTGGACGTACAAGGGAGAAGTTTAATTGGGGGTCAATGACCAATAAGGTCATATACTCTATAGAGTTGCCCAATAAATCAGACAAAATATAAATTTGCCCAATAAGGTCATATAATGAAAAACAGGGAGAAATATGACATTTCTATACAACATGTTTTATATAATTTATGAAATATGCCACTGACTTCAAACCCACCAAATTATTGTTTGACAATAATTGGTTTATTAAGTGACAATAAATTTGTTATTGTCAGATAATAACTGGTTTATTGAGTGACAATAAATTTGTTATTGTTAGACAATAATTTGATACTGTTAGACAATAATTTGTTATTGTCAAACAATAACTGGTTTATTGAGTGACTCTCTCTCTCTAACCAGGTCGAATTAACTCTCTCTCTCTCTCTAACAAATATCCAGCGACCCTAATAATAGGGGGCAAAATTGTCAAGTAAAATTGGCTTGAGCTGTTAGAAATAACCTATTGGGAAATAGTGTGACATCTTGGGCAAAATACCAACCTTATTGGTAAATGTTAGGAAACCTAAATCTAATTGGAAATATTTTTGAGATTATTGACCTTATTGGTAATTTTTCTTTTTTAAAACACCCATTATGTCCTTTATTAAATTAAAATTTAATTTGTAAGGGGGCAATATTTATTGCTATTTGCTATTTCCTATTAACAAACCTCTTCCCTTGTATTATCAATTCTTTTGTATCATTGCTAGTGTGTTTTAAGGATTATGTGTCGTGGCTTAGGTTGTTTTTACTCGAGATGGTTCGTGAACACTCGTTTCTTATGATGTTTTTTTCAAGATACATTCAACGTCCTAGTAGACATTTTATGACCTTTTTCTAACGTCATAAAAAGAGACTTACCATTACTCGTTGATAGATGATGTTTTTTGAAAGTGTCATATAATGTTTTCAAGGACGTTTTTAGAACGTTATTAAAGGTTTTCTTTTTCCTTGTAGTGTATGTTTACCATAAGTAATTTTTTTTTGAAACATACACTACAAGGTTTTTTCCTTGTAGTGTATGTTTGACATAATTGAAAATGAAAGCCACTTCACTTGGAGTTGACAAAGGGGGATCTCTCTCTAAGCCTACGACTCTATTTTATTTTTAATGGAACATACATGAGTTCTAAGATATTTATGCCCTATCAAGTGAAAACTAAAACATTGCAGAGTACCTGTAAATTACAAAATAGCGCTTTGCCTTATTTTGTTCTCTCAAAGTACATCGGCTCTACAATGGTTTTCATCACCAAAACTTGAAACTTGATATCCAAAAGTATATGAAGATCCTTAATAAATAACTTAAGAGTCACATCAAGGATATGCCCAGGTCTAAGTGGACTCATTTCATCCAAGCCCTCAGAGTGAACAACTAATGCTCTCTTCATGCCAAAGCTTTGCAATACTTTACCTATCTTCAAGACCAAGTCTTCCTTGTATACACCAACAACAGCAAAAGGCAGTCTAGTTGGATTCAACATAGGTCCCAAAATGTTGAACATAGTCGATCTTTATTTTTAGCTTTTTTCTCACAGAACGAACGACATTCGTTGCTGGATGATACTTTGGTGCCATCATAAAACCAATGCCTGCTTCATTAACATATCTACTCACCCCCTTAACACATAATAAAATGTCTATTAGGACGTTGAATTTGTTGGAATAAATTAAAGGATGGAAATAGGTAATTTGGTTTTGGTAATACAGAAGAGTTAATCAGGCTCCTGTAGAAGCAGACCACAGCTATGCTTCTATATGAACTCTATTCAAATACATCCATAAGACCATAACTATAAAAGTATACTTTCAAGAAAGCATCCTTTTCGTACAAGTTGACATCAACTACTGAACATCTTCACTAAATGTTCTCTAGTATCAAAAACTTGATAAAAAATGAAGTTGATGCCCCAATAGGTAGCTTATTCCTTGGAAATCATAGCTTATTCCTATGCTCATTCCTACCACTGAAGCAATACATTCTATCAATAATCACTACAAGAAAAACACTCTATAACAACATGAGTTTAACAACAAGCCTTAAATGTACTCAAAATTCAGCTACAAATCAATTCCTCTGAAATTAAAAATGTTTGAGTTGCTACTGCAGAGCTCTTGAATTACTATGCATTGGATTGATTGAGTACATCAACAAGGACTCATATTTATAACAAGCATAGAACTCTAGAGATTTCTATCCTAGAGAACATAACAGACTCCTTGGGACTCCAATACATCATTAACTTAGTCTGATGCTAATAACCAACTACTTAACATCAACAATTAAGACTAATTTAGAAAACTCTAGAGACTTCAAGAAAGTGCATTAATTCCAACACTCCCCCTTAATGTGCTTTCTTCACAACACTAATGAGCTCTCTGAGATGACAAAATTTTTCCTTTTAAAGTGCCTTGGTGAGAATATCAGCCAACTGCTCCTCTGACCTACAATGCTCAAGCTGAACTATATATATCTTTCTTAATTGCTTATCTTATAAAATGGTACTTGATTTATATGCTTTTTCCGTTCATGATTGACTGGATTTTTTCCAATGGCAATTGCTGAATTGTTGTCACAGTACAATGTGGTTCCTTTCTCTTGTTTCTCTCCAATGTCTCCAAGAATTCTTCGAAGCCATTTAGCCTGAGATGTTGGTTTAGATGCAGCAATATATTTTGCTTCAGCAGAGGTTTGAGCCACAACACTTTGTTTCTTTCAAGCCCACGAACATACTCCTGAATTAAGAGAAAATACATAAGCTGAAGTGCTCTTCATGTCATCAAGACAACCAGCCTAATCATAGTTAGTGTACTCAATGAGACTTGAATTTTCTGCTGCCTTGTAGAGAATTCTATAATCAAGAGTGCCCTGCAAGTATCTTAGTACTCTTTTTGCAGCTCCAAAATGAATTTGACTTGGCTCTTACATATATCTTGAAAGAAGATTTGCAGCAAACATAATATCAGGTCTAGTAGCTGTAAGATACAAAAGGCCACCATTCAAACTTCTATATTTTGTAGCATCTACTTTCTTCGCACCATCTTTTTTCTTCAATTTTTCATTTGCTATTAAAGGAGTAGCCACAGAGTTGCACCCCAACAAATTGAACTTCTTGAGAATGTTCTCTGCATATTTCTTTTGGGAAATAAAAATCCCATCTTTAGGTTGAGAAACTTCAATTCCCAAAAAATAATGTAGAAGGCCCCAGTCACTTATCTCATAAGTACTCATCATGTCTTTCTTGAACTGCTGGATCAAATTCTCATCATTGCCAGTAAAAATTAGATCATCAACATAAAGTGAAACAATGATAATAGAACCTCCATTCTTCAAAACATAGAGTGTAAGCTCACTTTGACTCTTATGAAAACCTCTCTTGACAAAATATTTGTCAATTTCAGCATACCATGTTCGAGGAACTTTTTTAAGCCCGTAAAGAGCCTTTTTTAATCTGTAAACTTTATCTTCTCCCTCTTTAACTAGAAAACCTTGATTGCTCTTGTTGCTCAAAAGAAATGGTTAATTTATCAACTCGATGTGAAGTCAACTTTTTTAATCTAATGTTTCAAGGATGTTTTTCGAATGTTATCAAAGGTTTTTTTTCCCTTGTAGTGTATGTTTATCATAAGTAATTTTTTTTTTTTGAAAAATATATGCTTTCATATATAACGGATTGACATAATTGAAAATGAAAGCCAAAATTGAAAAATGGACTTACCATTACTCCTTGATAGATGGAGTTTTTTTTACCAACGTAATTGCATTATATTCCTGTTAAAAGCAATGTCTTTGATATTTGATCAAAATGAGACGCCATAGCCGATAAAATCTCAACAAGTCAAACTAAATCCACAAAATTCGGGTAGAATTAAAGCACAAAATAGTGTCTTGGAACATTAGCATATTGAATGAACTTGCTGTCTAACAATCTCGAGAGGTGGCTCATGGATTTTCTTCAGTGGGCCCTTCAACCTCGGCCTCAAGAATAGGTGATGTACATAGTATTTTAAAGATGAACAACTCTTGTAGCTTGTTGTAGGTAGTTTCCTTCTCAATCTCTTTAGCATTGTAGGTATGTATCATCGCCCTGGCCATGATTGCCCTCAGCTTTCGGTGGATCTCAAATGATGAATTAGAAGAATCTGAAGATGAATTTTTGTTACCACCTCCAACAACAACCTTATTTAGGGCTGAGAGAATTGTAAAACATGAAGGGGGTCATGGAGAATCTTGTTTCTGATCATTGAGCTTCGATAGACTGTGGCCTATCCAAAACAGGAGGTCCCTCTTGCTGATCTCAACTGTTCTGCATTTCTCATTCTCTTCCTTAATCACTTCAACGACGTCTTTGAGGGCTTTCAACAACTCCATCCCCTTTCTGTATCCAACATACGCAATTGCCAAATGATATATTGCCTTCAAGGTTGAAGTAATGTTTTCAAGATAGATGACGTTTTTTGAAAGAGTGTTTCTATTGGGACCTCCAAATTTGCTGACTTGACCTCACTCCATTATGAATTATTAAATGACATTTATAACCTCTTATAAAATGACTATTAAGGACAATAATTATACCAAAAAGATATGGAAAATACTTATGTCCGACCTGGGTCGGACCTAATGTGTCCGACCCCTCTATTTTTTGTTACATTCAATGATCTATTTTCATGATCTGACCGTTCATCATTTAAATCAACATTTCAAGATCATGCCTGCAAAAAATCATCCAAATCAGAAATCGTTTACTCATGCAATTGCATTAAACAAATGAACGGTTGTTAATGAGAATATTAACTTTCACCAAAACCGTTCATTTGTTTGATATTAACTTTCAACAAATGGATGAGTTAATGATCTTTAATTTGGATAATTTTTTGCAGGCATGATCTTGAAATGTTGATTTAAAATATGAACGGTTCAGATCATGAAAATAGATCATCAAATGTAACAAAAATGAGAGGGGTCGGACACATTAGGTCCGACCCAGGTCGGACACATTAGGTCCGACCCAGGTCGGACATAAGCCTTTTCCAAAAGATATTTTGTTTATTTTCTCTAGAGTTTCCAATTCAATAATATTAGATTGCATTCTTTATTATTTTCCTTATCTATTTTCATTTTTCAATTTCACTACATACTCATTAAAACATTTATATATATATTTAATAAGAATTAAAACTATGATAGATCATGTGACATAAAAATATGTATCATTTGTTGAACGCATATTGGTGATAGAGAACAAAATAAATTATACTATGACCTAAATCTAAGTCTATCCATTATATTTGCAAAAAAAGCTAGCAATTAAAAAATATATATAAAATATTTAATCATGAGGTACAAAAAATAGAGAAAAAAAATAAACAGTAAGAATAAATGATTACTTTTTTTTTATTGCACAACTAAAAGAGAAAAGAATAGTTAAAAAAAAACAAAGAATAGTTCATGCTAAAACATTTTCTTGTTGATTAGAAATTAATTTTTGAAACCTAATACCTTGTGTTTGATTTTTTTTATTGGATAAGAGATTTAGGTTGTCTGATTTAGGAATGAACATTTAATTAAGATTTATAGAGTAATTATATCATTGAAATAGCTAAGTTTTTTATTTTAAAGATAAAAGTTTTTTGCAAATTATATGAGTGAGGTTATTTGAGGAAGTTTAGTGAGGTTTAGTGAGTAAAATTTAGTATTTGAAAATTTATTAGGAGGTGTAAAAAGTACAGAGGTCAAGTAAGTAAATTTGGAGGTTCCAATAGAAAAACACTTTTTGAAAGTGTCATATAATGTTTTCAAGGATGTTTTTTGAACGTCATCAAAGGTTTTTTTTTTCCTTGTAGTGTATGTTTGTCATAAGTAATTTTATTTTATTTTTTGAAAAATATATGCTTTCATATATAACTGTTTGACATAATTGAAAATAAAAGCCACTTGACTTGGAGTAGACAAAGGGGATCTCTCTCTAATAAGTTCAATGGATCATACATGAGTTCTAAGATATTTCTACCCCATCAAGTGAAAATCTAAAACATTGTAGAGTACAAGTAAAATATATAGCGCTTTGCCCTATTTTATTCTCTCAAAGTACATCGACTCTACAATGGCTTTCATCACCGACACTTGAAACTTGATATCCAAAAGCATACGAAGATCCTTAATAAATAACTGTATTTGTCACACCCCGGACTCGGGGTTGGAATTTTTTAACATTTTTTGAAATTCGAGGTGTGAGTAAAATAAAAATAAATGAAAAATAAAAAAAATGACACTTGAGAAAATCGATTTCTTATTTTGATATAAAAATTCGTACGTACAACTTAAGTTTACGGAACAATAATGTTACATGAGTAAAATCTAACTAACTTTAATTTCTTCGACTCTCTAACCTTCATAGTTCTCGAGTTACTTAGATCATTTTTAGCAAACTCTCTATCTTAGGTCCTTAGTTATTTTAAACCATAACGGAGTGTAGGGTTTTATTTGGAACGCGCTATTCCTAAAGTTTTCTTTCGTGAGGTTGCACGGTGTGTCTCGTCCGGTGGTGCCCCAACACTGGTGTTTGCTCTCAGCATCACTGGTGTGCAATGGTTGCGGCCGGACGGGAGCTTGGTTCTCTCCGGTGGTGTTGGTTTTCCTGGGGTGGGCAGTTTTGAGCATTTGCTCTCTCTTTTGGGGGTCGATGGCGGCGGACTTGATAGTTGTTTCGGTTTAGATCAAATGGCTGGGGGCACGATCTTGGGTGCAGTGGTTTGGCCAGATCGTGGCGGTGCTTGATCCGGGTTGGATTGCATCGCAGAGGTTGGGATGGCGGGATCGGAGATCCCTTGCGCTAGGTTCTTATGGCTTGGGCGTTTTGATTTTGATCTGTGATGGGCAGGGTGGGTGGCTAGTTGATGTTTCTCAAGGTTGGTGACGGCAGTGTGATGAGGTTGTTTTGGCTTGTTGGTGGTGGTCTCGAGGTTGGTGGTGGTGGAGATCTAACGATGATCTAGGTTATTGGAAGTGGTGTGAGGGGATTTCGTTGGGTTGTGGGTTGGAGACTCGAGACTGGTGGTGGTTACGGGCTGGTGGACGGCGGGGATGGTGGTGGATTTTAATAGGCTGGTCATTGGGGATGAGTTCTTTGCAGGTCATAATTGATTTGGGGGTATCTGATTGTGTTTGTCCTTTGCTGATGGTGGAGCCTATCGGAAGTTTGGTGCCGACTCATTGGAGGAGGGAAGTGGTTCATGCATGACTGTCATTTTTCTTTCGTTCTTAGGTTTTTGTGTTTTGGTTTAGTTTGTTGGTTAGTTTCAATAAGTCCCTACTCACTCGAGGTAGGGTTAGGTTTTAAGGTGGTGCTTTGGTTATGGCATTTTTTCTGGGGACTAATCGTTTCAATATCGGTATGCTTTTGTAATCAATTTGCTGGCAAGCGATCCTTGCACGTGGTCTGGTATGTTTGGAGCATGGTGTTGAATAGGGCGTACGTTTGTTATTCTGGCAGTTGGTTATGCGGCGTTATCGAGACTCTCAGGATTCTCCTTGGTAGCTTGCGGGCGTGAAATTGGGTGGTTAGCCCATTAGGCTCATGGATGTCATTATTTTTACTGACGGACCCGTAACTATAGTTCTTGATAGGAATGTGTGTAGTGGCATTGTGGTCACAACCGGTCATTTTGTTGCGTTGTAATCTGTTATTTCATGAATGAATTTTCTCTTTCTAAAAAAAAAACCTTCATAGTTCTCGTACCTAAAACAGAACCTGCATAATCTATCAAGGGATGAGCTCAACCTACGGCTCAGTAGGAAGCTATTCCTCTTCAAACAATAGATAATCAATCAAATTTATATAATATGCATGAATGCATTTTCTATTCTCGAGAATTCATATAATAGAATAGACTGAGCCTGCACGTCTCATACCGTGTATTTTACCACAAGGGTGACCCCGAATATCCTACAATATGAATAAACCCCTACCCCAAATCAATTTTTCCTTAACCCTCTTTTGCCAGTCATCTTGTCAATTCCCCTGTCACCAGTCCCGAATTACCCTTTAAATTTTCTATACTAATTGTGCAATAACATTGGGCATACATGAAAAACATGGTACGTACCTACGGAGATTATGGACTCAACTACGCAAAAGATAATTTCATCACATTCCTTCCAATAACATATCTCAATTGCCACCCTTATTCCTTCCCACAAACAGTTTAAATGATGCAGCAAACATAAGCAATCATTTCAAACCATTCATATTACCGAACAGACATAAGCAAATTAACAAACATAAATACAAATGAGTCGAGGTTCCCTAGATCCCCCTACCTGGATTCCGAGCTATTGTACGTGTAGCTTTACGTCACTACATAAAAAATAAATATTTGGGTATAGTTTTCATGTACCTATAAATTATCTAAAATACAATGATCACTTTATGACTTAAGAACATATTTTCTATAAAAGACACGTCTCAAGCCAATGTTACCTAAAATATTAGGACATATAGAAATCATGTGATGTGCCAAGGAATATGCAAAGTTACTTATTTTTAAGGGTTTTTATCACAAATGGTACCTGAACTTTACCTCAATTATATATGTTCCTGCCGTTTCCCAGCTGCTCGGTAGGGACGCACCTGGAGTGCACTTGAGTACCTGAAAGGGCAAAGGAGGTCAGGGGAGGCCGGCGTGTACCGACCGAAGACCCTCCGACGCTCAAGTTAGTCCCGAGAGGATTTGAGCAGAGTTTCTAGGAATGGAGAGAACCTACTTGAATAAGGAGTGAGGACTCCTTATATATGAGCTGAGGTCGGAGACAAGCTTCCCTGGCGTGGGGGACATCCCATGACACGAGGGAATACTCTATTATTCCACTACCTCGACACGCGCGTCGAGGGACGGCGGTGCCTAGTGCGGTCCTAGTGCGGTATGGACGTTCTTTAGTGCGATCCGCGAGGTAGTGGACAAGCACGTGCTGCCAGGTGGCTGTGCCGGTACCGACTGGACTGTGTGTCCACGGTACCGGGTCGAGAGATGTCCCTGTAAGGCCAAGGGGAAGGCTTGTTGTCGGTACACCCGGCCTGGTATTGCTGGTACCGCTGGGGTACCGCCAGGGCTTTGCTAGTAGGCTCGGTAGGGGATCCCTACCGAGTGAGTATATGCCGCTGGGGCGTTGCCTGGGCCGCTGGGGCATTGTCAAGGTAGTGCACTCGGTAGGGGATCCCTACCGAGTAAGTAGATGCCGCTGGGGCGTGGTAATGGGCCCAGAGGTGGGCTGTTCAGCGATGGTGGGCTACTCCTGACCCGTCATGGGGTCTGTACCGGGACGGATATGAAATGGTAGCAACAGAAGTCCCCCAAGTCCCGAGCAAGAGGAAGTGCTTGGTCGGGGACTTAGTCCAAAAGTTCATATCAGGACGTAGCCAAGTGTCGGTGTGGCAGCCACGGCGCTTAGGGTCGGCCCACGTAGTCCCCCAAGTCCCCGAACAAGGGGTTCCTCCCGGGAGGGAGTTGTAACCGCTCCGAGTTCTAAGGGAATTGCCAAGGTCGTGCCTGTTGGTATGCTTGGCGTAACTGCCGAGGTAGTGGGGCGATACGTGTCGCCTCTCGGGCGGTTTGGAACTGCATGGGGAGTTCAACCGTTGCATTGACACGTGTCGTCATCCTGTGAAGCGACGGTTGGTGTCGTACGGTGCAGATGTCCCAGGTCCCGCTATATATATAGGGGTAAAGAGAGTTCACTTCTCCTCATTCTTGAATTTTCTCATTCCAGAGCTCCGAATTCTGTCGGTAGAGAGTGAGAGCCTGTTGCCGGTAGCGTGCATTCGAATCATTTGCTTCTTCGACTTTCGACGCTTCACAGTGTAAGTACCGAGAACTTTGTGTTACTTTTGCGTTTTCTGCTTTTGTAACGTAGTTTGCGTACCGGTGTCTGACCTTAGTACCGAGCTAGGTTGCATAGGCATAGGATTGTCGTCCCGGTAAGGAACTTAGTTTACTTCTTGCAGATGTCTGATTCGGAGAGCCAAAGTGTAGGAAGCGGCAACGCCTTCTCTGGTGAAGAGCCGGAGAGGTCTCCTTCGGTAGAGGTTGTTGAGGTGGCTTCTAGTACCGACAGTAGCAGTAGTGAAACTCGGTCCTGCTCGTCCGGTACCAGCACCGTCCGCATCGAGAGTATGTTTGAGACGGTGATGAGGGGCATTACTACCGGCGAAGACATAGAGCCGTTGAATACGATCAAGGATGGTCAGTTTATTCCCGGTAGTAGTAGTTCGGTGCCGGCCACCGACGCGGTGGAAGTTGGGGAGTCCCAGGTGGAGGCGGAGACTGCTGAAGAGGAGGTACCAGAGGAATCGGTACCTGCTGGTTTTGCGGTGGATCGCCTGAAGCTCAGCGCTTCTACCGAGGACGATCTGGTGGCCCTGAGGAAGGCTTTTAGTATTCCGAACTCGGTGACTATGCGCCTACCGGAGATGGGGGAACTGAGGAGTGCCTCTTCAGTACCGGGTGAAACCTTGGTACATCCATTCTTCTTTGGGGAGGGCCTACGGATTCCGTTGCCATCGTACCAGCAGAGGTTCTTGGCCGAGGTGGGCCTTGCCATTGGTCAGTTGAATCCCAACACCTGGCGGTGTCTTGACGCACTATATACCCTGTACCGGCACTGTGGCTTTGGTGAGCCGGACTTGGCTGTGTTCTTCAGCCAGTGGTCCCTGGAGGAGCATTCGAAAACTGATAAAGGCTGGTACAAGGCCAAGTCGGTAGGAAAACCTTGTGTAGAGTGTCCCCGAGACACTGAATTGATGGACTTTGTACATAAGTACAAGCAGGTAACCCGGTGCTGTCTGTCGAAAAGTGCTCTTGCCCGGGAAGGTATGGCCGGTGAGGCCGACATCGAGTCTCATGAGCTCGGGAGCCCGGAGATCATCAGGGACCCGCTGGTGTTTGGTAACCCGACCTCCCAGCAGACCTGGAAACACCGGTACTTCTTCGTTGGTGGTCAATGGGAGTTTCCCGAGGGGTCTGATCCACCGCTGAAGAGAGTGCCCTGTAGCTTTAGAGATGCACCTGGTTGATAGCCTTCCCGAGTTTATACTTGGTAGTTGTGTACCGTCTTGTGTCTCGGTGCTAATGTGTGTTTGTTTCTTTTTGTTTTGCAGTTGACCAGTCTTGGAGGGAGCTTACCGAGAAGCAGGCGGACGAGATTGAGTGGATTCGGGAGAACATCTCGATAATCCTGAGGAGGTCAACCGTTCTGCTCAACCGGTACTCGCTTCACTTTTCGGGCTTAGCACCGATCCCGTGTCCCTGTAAGTTTATACCGGTAACACACTTGTACATGTATGCTTATATACTGTGGTCTGATTTCGGTACTGTGCTTTGCAGTCTTGCCTCAATTCCGTCGGTACCGTCGACTTTCGGACGATTTAAGCATGGTGCGGGAGCGCAGGGATTTTTACCAGCTGAAGAAGGCCGTGGGTGACGACCCACTTCCCGAGGCTCAGCTGGTCGCTGCGGAGACTGCCGGCGCTCCTGCTGAGGCTGCCGGTGCTGCTATCGATGCTGCCGGGAAGAGGAAGAAAAAGAAAGCCAAACGAGTGCGTGCCCCTTCTGAGGCTGATGTGGGGGAGGAGGACTCGGGGGTCCCTGAGGCTCCCGAGGCTGAAGAGGCTGAGGTTTCAGCAGAGGTTGCTACGGTGTCCTTGAAAAGGACTGCCCGGGAAGAGGTAAACCCGATGCCTCTTCTTTGTTTGATGCCGGTACTTACAGTGTTGTAGTTTGTCAAACAGGTGAGGGAGCACCGGAAGAAGCAAAAGGTGACTATGGCAGATGCTTCAGTTGAAGGGCCCATGGAGGGTGCCGGTACCGTCTTGGCGACCTGCAGTACCGGGTCTGATGCCATATTTGGCAGGGAGGTCGAGTCCGAGAATGCCAAGTTGTTCCTTGGCTGTGCCAGGAAGGCGTTGCTGGACCCTCTCCCGCTGTCCAAGTTGGCTGACTTGCCGGCCATGACAATGAAGCAGCAGCGGGACCTCCTCTTTCAATGCAAGCAGAAGGTACCGTCTTGTTTTTTTTTTTTTTTTTTTTTTTTTTTGAAGCGCCAGACACTTATATATGTGTATGCTTTTGCAGCTGGCATACGAGGAGCTGATGCTGGATCGCCGGTACTGGGAGGAGCTACGCTCTGTCGGTGGGCAGGTCGAAAACATGAAGGCCGGCTACCACACCATGTACAAGCTCAAGGAGGACGCGACTGCTGAGCTTGTCAAGGTCAAGGAGGAAGCCGGTAGGCTTGTGCAAGAGGCTGAGGAGAAGGCCAAGGCTGCTGTGGCCTCTGAGGTGGCCAGGATTCAAGCTGACTTCGACAAGCGGCTGGAGGAGGCTGTCGGGAAGGCCAGGGAGGAGGCTGTGATGGCCTACCGGCGTGACCGGCAGCGTGCTGTGGAGCAGGCCACAGCCTATATGGAGGGTGGAGCTTACATTCTTGGCAAGATCAAGGATGCCTTCCCGGCCCAAGACTGGAGTCGACTCCCGGTGCCAACCGTCACTGAGGACTTCGTTGATGATGAGCACAAATCTATCCTCCAGGAGATCGACGAAGAAGCCGGTACCGCCGGCCAACCAGCGCAGCAGCAGCAGGAATGAAGTCCCCCTGTGTGGGTAGTATAGGCCAAAGGCCTTGTAATCTTTGTTTTTTTTTTTGTGGGTGTTTCGACCCATTTCTGAACAATCGTCCCGGTGGGGACTGCTCTCTCGGGAGCTAGTACTTGTTGGCCATAAGGCCTTTATTTCTTGTCGAATAATGGCGTGCTTCGCCTTCTTTATTTTATGAAATTTTCAGTTCTCGAAATATTTCCAAGTGTTTACTCGGGAGGACTGGATACATCAGTCTGCCCTCCGGTATGTTTTGCACTTTTCTTTATCTCATCTCACGTGGGTAGTTGATACCGGCATCGTGGATGTGTGCATGGGGGGTGTTATGCATGGGGGTAGCTGGTACCGGCCGCATGGCTTACAATAGTGTGCACATGGGTGTCGCTAGGACCACGCTGCATGTCGAACTAGGATAGAAACTTATGCATGGGGGTCGCTGGTACCGGACACATGACTTACAAGAGTTTCACATGGGGGTAGCTGGTACCGGCCTCATGTTGTGAAAATTTGCACATGGGTGTCGCTGGGAGCACGCTGCATGTCAAAATATAGGAGCAGAAACTTACGCATGGGGGTCGCTGGTACCGGCCACATGACTTAGAAGAGTTTCACATGGGGGTAGCTGGTACCGGCCTCATGTTTTGAAATTTTGCACATGGGTGTCGCGGGGATCACGCTGCATGTCAAAATATAGGTGCAGAAACTTACGCATGGGGGTCGCTGGTACCGGCCACATGACTTAGAAGAGTTTCACATGGGGGTAGCTGGTACCGGCCTCATGTTTTGAAATTTTGCACATGGGTGTCGCGGGGATCACGCTGCATGTCAAAATATAGGTGCAGAAACTTATGCATGGGGGTCGCTGGTACCGGCCACATGACTTAGAAGAGTTTCACATGGGGGTAGCTGGTACCGGCCTCATGTTTTGAAATTTTGCACATGGGTGTCGCGGGGATCACGCTGCATGTCAAAATATAGGTGCAGAAACTTATGCATGGGGGTCGCTGGTACCGGCCACATGACTTAGAAGAGTTTCACATGGGGGTAGCTGGTACCGGCCTCATGTTTTGAAATTTTGCACATGGGTGTCGCGGGGATCACGCTGCATGTCAAAATATAGGTGCAGAAACTTACGCATGGGGGTCGCTGGTACCGGCCACATGACTTAGAAGAGTTTCACATGGGGGTAGCTGGTACCGGCCTCATGTTTTGAAATTTTGCACATGGGTGTCGCGGGGATCACGCTGCATGTCAAAATATAGGTGCAGAAACTTATGCATGGGGGTCGCTGGTACCGGCCACATGACTTAGAAGAGTTTCACATGGGGGTAGCTGGTACCGGCCTCATGTTTTGAAATTTTGCACATGGGTGTCGCGGGGATCACGCTGCATGTCAAAATATAGGAGCAGAAACTTATGCATGGGGGTCGCTGGTACCGGCCACATGACTTAGAAGAGTTTCACATGGGGGTAGCTGGTACCGGCCTCATGTTAATATAAGAGCATAGGAGCATAGGAGCAGAAACTTATGCATGGGGGTCGCTGGTACCGGCCACATGACTTATAAGAGTTTCACATGGGGGTAGCTGGTACCGGCCTCATGTTAATATAAGAGCATAGGAGCATAGGAGCAGAAACTTATGCATGGGGGTCGCTGGTACCGGCCACATGACTTGTAAGAGTTTCACATGGGGGTAGCTGGTACCGGCCTCATGTTAATATAAGAGCATAGGAGCATAGGAGCAGAAACTTATGCATGGGGGTCGCTGGTACCGGCCACATGACTTATAAGAGTTTCACATTTCACCGACTGTAAGTGACTGATTTGATATATATGAACAGAAGTCGTTGCTCCTGGCCGGACTGTGACCGGGCTTTTACAAGAGTACCGGTGGGAGCTCTGCTCGACCAATCCGTTGTACTGATTTTTTGTTAGGGGGTGTGGACCCCCCTACCGGTGTGTTCCGGTGTTTTTACGGGCGCGACCTACGGGTAGTAGTAGCGGAGGTGTTCAATGTTCCATGGGTGCGGGAGTGTGTACCCGTTGGAGTCCATTAGCCGGTAGGTTCCGGGCTTGACAACTTCGACTACCCGGTAGGGGCCTTCCCATTTTTGGTTGAACGTCATGGCTGCCGAGTCCTTCGTACTTAATCGTACGCGGCGTAGTGCCCAGTCCCCCAGCTTGAGGTACCGGGCCTTTGCCTTTGCGTCAAACTTGCGTTTGAGCCTGTTCTTGTGTTCTGCGTTCCGGAGGTTGGCTTGCTCCCGGCGTTCCTCGAGTAGATCGCGGTTGAGACACAACTGCTCTTCGTTTTCGTTTGGATCGAAGGTGTCGATCCTGTGGGTTGTGGAATTAATCTCAACCGGGACTACGGCCTCTGCGCCGAAAGCGAGGGAGAACGGGGTTTCTCCGGTGGCAGCCTTGTATGAGGTGCGGTACGCCCATAGTACCTCCGGTAGCAGCCTTGTATGAGGTGCGGTACGCCCATAGTACCTCCGGTAGCAGCTCTGGCCATGCGCCTTTCTTTTCGCCCAGCTTGGTCCTCATTGTTCTCTTCAGGATTTTGTTTACTGCCTCTACCTGACCGTTGGTCTGGGGGTGGGCTACCGATGCGAAGTAAAGGGTGATGCCCTTGCACCGGCAAAATTCCCTGAAGGAGTTGGAATCGAATTGCCTTCCATTGTCGGTGACAATGATTTGAGGGACACCGAAGCGGCAGATGACGTTTTCCCAGATGAATGTTTGAATTTGCTGGGAAGTGATGGACTTGAGGGCCTTGGCCTCTGTCCACTTGGTGGAGTAGTCGGTGGCGACAACCACATATTCAACACCGCCGGTACCCTTTGGCATTGGCCCGATTAGGTCCAGGCCCCATTGTGCGAAAGGGCACGGGTTGACCATCGTTTCCAGTGGCTGGGATGGTTTCGGTACATTTGGCGCGTTGAACTGGCAGGACTTGCATTTCTTGGTAAATGACACGGCATCCCGGAGGAGGGTTGGCCAGTAGTATCCAAGCCTAACGAGCTTGTGAGCCATCGCTCTTCCTCCCGGGTGGTGGCCGCATATGCCCTCATGTACCTCCCTGATCGCCTCCCGGGACTCGGTGGGTCCGAGGCATCGTAGGTATGGCATTGAGTGGGCTCGCCGGTAAAGATGACTGTTGATGATGAGGTACCGGGAGGACCGGAATCTTATTTTCTTTGCCTCAGCGTTGTCTCTCGGGAGAGAGCCATCTCGTAGGTACTCTAGGATTGGTGTCATCCAGTTTGCTTCTTCGAGACGTAAGTGGTTCACCGCTACGGGTGTCGTCTCGGTACTGCGGTGTTCCAGCATGATGATGGGTACCGAGGCCCCTGGGTTGGGGTCGATAGCGGAAGCTATTCTGGCTAGGGCGTCAGCCCGTTGGTTCTCATCCCTTGGTACCTTTGTTAATTTGAAACACGAGAACCCAAGTGTGAGGTCTTTTACCAAGGTCACGTACCGGCACATAGTGGGGTCTTTTGCCTGGTAGTCCCCCGTGACCTGGTTGACGATGAGCTGAGAATCACTGAAGACTTGGAGTTGTCTGGCTCCCATATCGCTGGCTAGCCGAAGGCCTGATAGAAGAGCCTCGTATTCAGCTTCGTTGTTGGAAGCTTTGAAGCTGAACCGGAGGGCACACTCCAAGTGAGATGTGTCTGGACTCTCGGTATGTGGGGTGATGAGAACGAGTCCTGCCCCGCTTCCGTGGGAGTTCGAGGCGCCGTCCACGTACAGCTGCCAGACCGGTATGGATGGGTCAAACGCATGCTCGCCAACGGTAGTTGGGGCGTCCTCGGCGGGAGTTGCTTTCTCCGCCGATGGCTGCTGATTAGTGTTAGCGTGCTCGGGTGTGAACTCGGAGACGAAGTCTGCTAATACCTGGGCCTTGATTGCCGGTCTGGGCCGGTAGGCAATGTCAAACTCGCTGAGTTCAATGCTCCACTTCGTGAGTCTCCCCGATGCCTCAGGCTTCTGCAGGATTATCCGCAGTGGATGGTCGGTCAGGACGACAATGGGGTGAGATTGGAAGTAAGGCCGGAGCCGCCTAGCTGAGACCATGAGTGCCAAGACGAGCTGTTCTATCTCTGGGTACCGAGTCTCGGTATCCAGTAGAGACTTGCTTGCATAGTCCACCGGTAAGTCTTCCTTGTTGTCGCTCCTGACCAGGATTGAACTTACTGCCGTCCTAGATACCGATAGGTATAGGAACAGTGGTTCCCCCAGCACTGGTCTGCTGAGCAGTGGGGCTGCCGCTAGGTATTCTTTCAGAGCAGTGAAGGCTTGTTCGCACTCGGTGGTCCAGCCTTCGAACTTCTTCCCGGTTTTGAGTATTTTGAAGAAAGGAGCACACCGGTCGGTAGACCGTGATATGAACCGAGAAAGAGCTGTGATCCTACCGTTGAGGCTTTGGACATCCTTGAAGGTTTTGGGAGACTTTAACTCCAGGATGGCTCGAATCTTCTCGGGGTTCGCTTCGATCCCCCGGTGGCTGACCATGAAACCGAGGAACTTACCCTCACCGACACAGAAGACACACTTCTCGGGATTGAGTTTCATCCCATAGTCTTGAAGGATAGAGAAAGTTTCTTGCAGGTCGGTGATGTGATCAGTTTGCTTGACGCTCTTGACGAGCATGTCGTCCACGTACACTTCCATGGTCTTGCCAATTTGCCTGGAGAACATGCGGTTGACTAACCGCTGGTATGTAGCACCGGCATTCTTCAGCCCGAAGGGCAAGACATTGTAGCAGTAAAGACCTTGATTGGTCATGAAGGAGGTGTGCTCCTGGTCCTCGGGGTCAAGCTTGATCTGGTTGTAGCCTGAGTAGGCATCCATGAAGCTGAGGGCCTCGTGTCCAGCGGTAGAGTTCACCAGTTGGTCGATCCTTGGTAAGGGGAAACTGTCTTTGGGGCATGCCCGATTGAGATCGGTGAAGTCGATGCACATTCGCCACTTCCCGTTAGGCTTCCTTACCAGCACCGGGTTTGACAACCACCGAGGATACTGAACCTCGCGGATGAAACCGATGCTCAAGAGTTTATCTACTTCTGCCTTCATGGCCTCGTATCGCTCCTGGTCTCCCACCCTTCTCTTTTGTCGTACCGGCCGATAGGCGGGGTCGATACCAAGCTTATGAGAGATAATGGTGGTGGAGATACCGGGCATGTCTGCATATGACCAGGCGAAGATTGAGGCATTGTCCTTCAGGAGTCTGATCAGATCTCCCCGGAGAGTTACCGGTAGGCCGGTGCCGATCTTGACAACTCTGTCAGGCTGTTCAGGGAACAGGGCGATGTGTTCTACTTCCTCGTGGGGTTTGCCCTGTATGATCACTGCTCCTTCCCGGGGGTCGTCCGGCCTGTCGGTTGTTACTGCTATGTCACCGGTAGTGACATTGCACACGTCCCGGCAGGGACGCCGTGGCTTAGTTTCCTGAGCATAACATGACCGGGCCATTGGCTGGCTTCCTCTGATGGAGGCGACTCCAACGGGAGTATGGAACTTTAGCATGAGCAAGTAGTAGCACACACAGGCCTTGATCTGGCAAAGGATGGGCCTACCGAGAATGAAATTGTAGGATGATTCACAGTCTACCACCAGCATATGGGCAGATACCTTTCGGGACCTGGGGTACTGGCCGACCTCCACGTTGAGCCAGATGCTACCGAGAGGTTGGACCAGATCTCCCGAGAAGCTTATAAGTGGGTTCACCGTCCTAGATATGTTCTCGAGCGGTAGGTCCAGCTTGAGGTAGGCACTTTTGAAAATGATGTTGGCGGAGCTACCGCCATCCACCAGTACCTTGTGCATCAGGTCCGTGTGAACCTTGGCCGAGATCACGAGAGGGTCGTCGTGAGGGGTCACGATACCGGGTTCCTCGTCGTTGGAGAATTCTATCTTCCACGGGTCTCGCTTAGGCCTTTTCTGTGCCGGTGTGGATTGCACGGAGAAACATTGCAGGTGCTGCTTAGCCTCCTTCACGTGAGACTTGTGCTCAGATCGTGAAGTACCGAATAAGGTCGGCCCCCCGCTGATGGTGAAGATTTCCTTCCGATAACCCCGGTTGCCTTGTCCGGTGTATTGGCCAAGCTTCCCGTCTCGGTATAGCTGCTCGGCCACGTCCCGGAGAGTCTGACACTCATCGGTGTTGTGGGTCCCGGACTGATGGTGGGTGCAGAATTTACCGGTATTAGTCCGGTTGCCGGCGTATGCTTGCTTCGCCCATGGTTGGGGGAAAAGCTGGGGGTTTTCCTTGTAGATGTCCCCCAAGGGTTTGTTGAACGTTGTACAGACTAGCAGCCTGTCGTCGGTACCGTCCTGCTTACTGGACTTCTGGGGGCGGTTGTGCCTCCAGGAACTTTTCTTCTTGGGGTGCCGGTTATACCCGGTCTCGGTCCATCCTTGACTTAAGTCGTCCACCTGGTTAATACCGGCGGGTTGGCTGTATGGCCACTGACTTGGATGGGCCTGGGTTTCCCCGCGGTCCGAGTAACCGGAGTACTGCCCTTGCCCTCGTTGGTCGGAGTACAACTGTTCCCTGGGCTTGTTATAGCCGGGACCGACCTGATATACCGGTCGTTGTTGGTGGCTCTGGGGAGCCTGGTGTTGGGGGTTCCGCTCCCGGTTGGGGGGATCATACCTTCGGTTGTTCTCGCGGTTCTCCCAGTTGTTGCCGCGATTACCCCCTCGGTAGGAGTTGAACTTGTTGCGCTTGTCGCTCTGCCGAGAGTCGTCCGGCCGTGAGCCACCTCCCTGCTCCTGCTTACGCTTATCCCCGATGGGGTCCGCTGTGGTTGCGGAGGCCTTGTTTGCCTTGTGCATCGCGTTGAGCTGAGACTTCCGTTCGTAGGTCAGGTAGTAGCTCCGGGCGTATTGCCCCGCTCGGTTCATGAGTTCGGTGTAGGTGAGGACAGCGCTCGTGGCATTGAGCTTTCTGAGGAACTCGTCCGGTTGTAGGCCATCTCGGAAGATTTGGGCCGCACGGACATCGTCCTTGGAGGTACAGCGCCGGTAGGCAGCTTTGAACCGCTCCATATAATCCGCCAGTCGCTCCCCGCTGGCTTGCTGGAAGCCGGTAAGTTCTCCCACCGAATAGAAGAAGCTGGACTTCGTGGCATACTCGGTGGTGAAAGCCTCGACTAGTTGCTCATAGCTGTCTATGGACTCCGGTTCTAGTTGATAGAACCACAGCATAGCCTCCTGAGTCAAGGTGTTGACGAAGGCGTGGCACCACTCCTCGTCAGTATAGCCCTTACCATTGTAAGCGGATTGGAATGCGGTCACATGCATTACTGGGTCCTCTTTACCGGTATAGGAGTCCATCTTCAGGCTCTTGAAGTCCCGGTTGTGCTCATGGATCCTCCTGGTGAACGGACCGACTGGCTTCTTTGCTATGCCGAGGCTGGGTGCACTCTTAGCACCGCCGGTCTCGACCCTTCTGAGTCGGTCACTGAGCTCCCGGAAGAGGTTGACCAATGCGCCCTCGTCCCCTGCGCCTACGCTGGTACTTATGGCGGGCGCGCTCACTGGTATCACAACGTGATCCTCGGTCCCGTCTTCGTCCGGGAAGTGGACCACTCCCGCGGCATCGAGAAACGAGACCTTTGGCGTCGACGCTGCCGGTTGGGGGTGACTGGTCACATGCCCTGGCTTGGCTGGCAAGCGTTCTGCCGGTTTGAGAGGGGTCTCGGTCCCTAGCTGTGTCGAGACCGAGTGATTGGGCGTATGCTCGAGGCTAAGCCGCTCCCTGAGCAGGCCGATCTCCCGGGCGCTGGCTTCCTGCGCCGCAAGCTGATCGCAGCGCAGTCGCTCGTTGCTCTCTTGGAGGTCTCGGATCATGGCCTCAAGCCTAGCCATCATCGAGGATTCGTTCTGGTGGGACTCAGGAGTTTCCGACTCGGTGGAGTGGACTGCTGCCGGTGTTTCCTCGTGGAGGGGCTCAAGACCGGCAATAGTCGTTGTGTCCTTTGGTTGCTTGGACTTCTTACTTTGTTCGGCGGGTTGTGAGCCATCACCTGCTGATTTGGTCATAGCTTGACCGGTAGAGTACCTCACTGGGTGAGGGTGCTTTTGTTACTAAGTGGTGGAAATTTGTTCCCACAGACGGCGCCAAACTGTTCCTGCCGTTTCCCAGCTGCTCGGTAGGGACGCACCTGGAGTGCACTTGAGTACCTGAAAGGGCAAAGGAGGTCAGGGGAGGCCGGCGTGTACCGACCGAAGACCCTCCGACGCTCAAGTTAGTCCCGAGAGGATTTGAGCAGAGTTTCTAGGAATGGAGAGAACCTACTTGAATAAGGAGTGAGGACTCCTTATATATGAGCTGAGGTCGGAGACAAGCTTCCCTGGCGTGGGGGACATCCCATGACACGAGGGAATACTCTATTATTCCACTACCTCGACACGCGCGTCGAGGGACGGCGGTGCCTAGTGCGGTCCTAGTGCGGTATGGGCGTTCTTTAGTGCGATCCGCGAGGTAGTGGACAAGCACGTGCTGCCAGGTGGCTGTGCCGGTACCGACTGGACTGTGTGTCCACGGTACCGGGTCGAGAGATGTCCCTGTAAGGCCAAGGGGAAGGCTTGTTGTCGGTACACCCGGCCTGGTATTGCTGGTACCGCTGGGGTACCGCCAGGGCTTTGCTAGTAGGCTCGGTAGGGGATCCCTACCGAGTGAGTATATGCCGCTGGGGCGTTGCCTGGGCCGCTGGGGCATTGTCAAGGTAGTGCACTCGGTAGGGGATCCCTACCGAGTAAGTAGATGCCGCTGGGGCGTGGTAATGGGCCCAGAGGTGGGCTGTTCAGCGATGGTGGGCTACTCCTGACCCGTCATGGGGTCTGTACCGGGACGGATATGAAATGGTAGCAACAATATACATAGTACCTGAACTTCACTTTTGATCACAAATGGTACCTGAACTTTTCGTTTTGATCACAAATGGTACCTATCGTCAAATCTACCGTTAAAAAATTAAAACAAATTCATCCTACGGTCAAAAATTGAAAAGAAAAAAAAAACAAAAAAATTTAGTTTTTTTTTTTTCTCTCTTTCTCTCTCTCTCTCTCCCTCCCTCTCCCCCCCCCCCCCCACCCGTAATCTCTCTCCTCTCCCTCTGCACCATAAGGCGCCACCACCTCCGGCCACTTCCGATCCTCCAAACCTATTGGGCTTTGAAGCCCTCCATCCCAGCAACCTCGTGGTACCCTCAATTTTCAACGTTGACCGCCGTACGTGGAGGATTGAGGTCGTCGACTTTTCGATTTTTGGAACTTCCGGCATCAATATCTCTCGATCTACTTTGAATCTCACCTTGATGTAGTTACATAATTTCATCCTTGGATTGTTCTCTACATGTTGATATAAACTTTGTGGTCATTGGAGATGGTTGACGGCGGCGCCGATGGAGAGGAGAGAGAGTTCCGGCGGGAGAGAGAGAGAGTTTTTTTTTTTTTTTCAAATTTTTTTTTTTTTACTGAAAATTGACTGTAGGTACCATTTAGGATGAAAACGAAAAGTTCAGGTACCATTTAAGATGAAAACGAAAAGTTCGGGTACTAGTTGTGATCAAAAGTGAAGTTCAGGTACCATGTATATAATTCACGTAAAGTTCAGGTACCATTTGTGATAAAAACCCTATTTTTAATCAGTGCAGCAAATTAATTACCTCTTATGAACTCTGAAAATGGTGTGATTGGTTTTGTTTGAAAGCTGAGAATACCTAGTTTTATGTTATGGTATTCCTAAGCAAATTGGAACAAGAAAAACTACTGAAATGAAGAGAAACATTATGGCAATGCAGCAGATTACAGAATTTTCAGCTACAGACCTTCAACTTCGAAAAATCATAACTTAATCTACAAAACTCTTTTTCTGGAAATTAATTCCAACTCTGAAATGATCTTTAAGATGTCTACTAAAACCTTACATGAAGAGAGTAACTTGAAATAATGGACAGAACAATACAGTTTACAGAAAATAGATGACTTGGTCAGAAACTTAGAAAACTAGTTAAAGGTTTTCTCAATTCCTACCAATTATAAGGTTCCTGATCAGTTCTAAGGTTCCTGATCAGTTCTAAGGTTCTATAAATGATGCATACATGTTTCTTAAATGATGCATACATGTTTCTTAATCACTCTAATCCTCTATTGTCAAAACAATATAAGAATTCAAACCCAACAGGAACCTAAAGATTACTCAGTACACCTACCTTTACAAAACCAAGTTTCTAAACATTTTTAATCTGTTTCTGTGTTTAGATTCTCTTCGAAAATGATTCAAGACATAGGTTATACCAACTGTACAAAAGCTTAAGCCAATATAGACAAGAACTAAGCTAAACACATGAATGGAAATTCAATATAAATGAAATAGGTTCAAGAAATACACCTTTCAAGCCTAATTGGAATTCCAGTTTGCCGAAGCTAATCCTCTCAACTAATTTCCTTTGGTTACTACCTCCTCCTCCTTCGTTTCCTCCTTCACTGTTTCTCTTTCTTTGCTGTTAACTCTTTCTTTCTTCTTTTCTTTCCGTTTCTGTTTCTTTCTTTCTTTTCTCTCCTTCTGTTTTCTTTTCTTTCTTTTCTACTTGTCCTCTATCTCTCACGTTCTGATTCTATCCTATTCTATGGAATTCAAACCTGAGCTCCTATTTATACTAGTCTAAGACTTGGCCAAGAAGAAATAATATGATTTAATAACATGCTTCTGGATTTGCTTGTACAGTCCTATCACTCAAGAAAATACTTAATGACCAAGTATTCAATTGATAGACATCAATGTTCTTATCTTCGAGTTTCCTTATTAGCTAAGAATCAATTCATAATGATATAATAATGAAACTTAAGATATTCTTCTCCATATCAATCCTATACGCAGGAGGTGTCAAGTGATTGCATGCCCTTAAATATTGACACCTCAAGCTAAAGAGGTTGATAACTTAGGCTACTCAAACTTATGTATATGTACGTATTGGATTGATTCAACTGAACTTATCTCTAACATGAAATGCCTACATACTTGAGTAGCAAAATGCTTGAGCTTAATGACTAGGGCATATAAATATCAACTTGTAGCTGCTATTTTGAAAAACATCACTTAGCAGTAGCCGACTTACTCCAACTTTCAACGTACTATGGAAGTTAAACAAGGCACTTGTCAAGTCTATAATTGTAGACTGCTCACAAGGAGCTTCTATAGATAAGTATGGTACTAATTAATACTATCCCGCTTAAGCTAAGGAAACAAATCAAGTTGATAAGCATGATATTGAAAGGGAACCTTGATAGTTAAGGTTTTATGATGTCGGTGACTATATTTGGATGGGTACTGATGTTCTCATCTTCAATTGCCTTAATTGCTAAGAAAGAATTAGATAAAAACCAAAACTAGACATTTACTATATACTATTTCTGGGTTAACTGTTCATTTCACTGTTCATAAGGAACAGTGTCCTTACGGTTTTGCCCTCCCTGCCTTCTTTTCTTTTATTCTCTTCTTTTCTTCTCATTACGATTTTGTTCAGATCTCCTTTTCTCTCCCATAATCGATTTCGGTCAGCAACCCAACTCATCCCCAACCCATAATCGATCACTGCGATCGTGGTCTCTTGCTTATCCCCCAATTACCGATCTCATCAGGTTTGCCTCCAAATTCCACAATTTTTTATGCCGATCTATATTTCTCTGCAACTCTCTTCTGTATTAATTTTTTCTTTGAATAAATATTTTTCTTAAAGTTGCTTCTTTATATTGACTGTTCTTTATTTCATGCTGGGCTGTGTACGATTATAAGCATAGAAATGTGATTTTGGTTCAAGAAAGTGACTGTGAAGCTTTGATTAGTCCCTTTGTTGATCGTGTACTGTTCACCGCATCGGGCATAGAAATTTTTCCGTGTGAATTGTCCAAAAAAAAAATTTCTTGCTACTCTGTTGAAATTTGCTTTTAATGCTCCAATTTTTGCAGTCGTCATCCTGAGGTGAAGTGGGCTGAAAGGGAGGACAAGGTTTTCCTTACGGTGCTTCTGTCTGATACCTAGGACGCCAAGGTTAAACTTGAACCTGAAGGAGTTTTCATCTTCTCTGCTGCTTCACCAATCTCGCTGCCAGGTACGTCTTAATTTGTACGTCTCAATTGCTCTGACGGCTTCTCTTTAATTTCTCTTCTTTTGTGGATTGGTTTTCAAATGTGGTATATGATTATCATCGGCAATTTTGTTTTGTAATTTTGCTTCTGTGCAAGTTGGAGGTTTATTGGTGGGAGATGAATTTGCTAAATTTGGCTGGCAGCTAATGGAAAACAAAGGTTTCATTCATATTTCATCAATTTGGATTGCATAAAATGAAGATTGAGAACCCGTGAATACCCTTTTATCATCTTTTGGCCAATTTCAAAAATCAAAGTTTTTAAATTTTAAGGATTCTATTTCTCCTGCTTCAAGTGGTTGCTCCTGTTTTTAATTTGTGGGACCTGTGATGTTTTGCAATTGCATCTAATTATGAATTAATAAATCAGAAGTTAGAAGTAGAAAGTAAAAAAGCCTGTAAATCCAGCAAAAAAAATTTACCGTGTAATTGTCTCAGTCTTTACAAATTTTCTGATTTTGGTGTTTGATTTGGTAGGGTTGGATTACTAGAAGAGCTTGCTGCAGATTGAGGCTTTTTTAGGAGCAGCTAGCAGTCTCGAAGGTGGTTGCTGCCGTTAAAGAAACGAAACACAAGTCTAATATATTTAAGGCTCACACAGACCCGCCTTCAGAGCCAACGTCTGATTTTGGTACGTGAAAAATTATAGTTCAAATGAAATTAAACTTGAAAAAAAATCAATAAAAAAGAACATTTCAAAGTTAGTGGGATCGGATCCAAAAGGTTTTAGTGAACCAATGGTTTATTTGTTCTGTTGAGAATAGTATAATACAATTGTGTGGCTTAGTGATATTCAAATTTGGGGGTTTGCTGTTCTTTAAACAATCAATAGATTCCTGATGGGTTTGATTTTTTTTTTTTATGTTAAATTGCAGATTCAAAGCAGATATTAGTTCAGAATTTTCTGTGTTAACTCTCAAATCAATAAGGTATGTATGTATTTTTATATTCTATTTTTTTTCTTTGTGATGTTGTTCAGTTGTTATTAATTGGTTTTTTTCTGAATTAATTTTTTTTTATATCATCATATTGCTTTGTTTTCGCTCTATTGTTGCTGGGTATTTGTGCTACTTTTTTTTTAGTCTTAATTTAGGCTTCCATGGATTGTTATGGATACCCATGTATTTCAGTTTGACACCCATGAGTATGGTTCTGCTGTGTTGCATTTGCTATATTGTTCTGCGTCCGTTTTGTACTGCTATGTGTATTTTCTTTTTGTTTTTGTCAAGTATTTTCGTTTTCAAGAACACATGGTGCAAAAGAGTCTTTCAGCAAAAGAGTCTTATTAGTAGAATTACTTTCTTTTTCTCTTTCAGCAAAAGAATCTTTTATATTTGGAGTTACTGTGGTCATTCATTGTATATGAAATATTGTTGAGGTGCATATGTGAAGAAACTTGGATAAATTATTTCAATGTTTTTGGTAAATCTTGGCAGTTTTCAATAAATGAAGATACTATTTCATTCTCTTTTAGGTTCAATCACGGTTTAAGGAGGAGTAAAAGAAAAAGTAGAAGGTCATAATCGATAACTATTTTGCAGACAATTCTTCAAGTAACTATTCTACTGTCTTTTAAGTTTCAAGCAGGAGTTTTAACCTATATCTTTTTTTTCTGTTTCTATTTTGTTTTTCCTATTTTTTCGTTTAATGTTATCTGATCTTATTAATGAAAAAAGTACCTTCAGTTTTTTTTTTCTCTTCATATGTGCAAATCATAATCTCAATTTCTTAACTTAAATTAAAGAGGTGGGTTAAATAAGAATGAGTTCAAATTATTTTTTTCTTGGAGTGGTAATTGATAATTGTACTAAAGATAATTGTTCAACTTATTATTTTACTGTTTTTTAAGTTTGAAGCAATAATCTTAATTTGTTAACCTAAATTCAGTAGAGGGATCAAATAAGAGTGAGTTCAACTTCTGCATTTTTTCATTCTTTTGATATCTTTATAAACTGTTCTTTTTCCGTCTCTATTATTTATCTCCTTTCCTTAATTATAAAAAAAAATATACGACATTGGAAGTTGTTAGAACTGATTAACAATATAACAGTGATTATAAAAAGATAGGCAGATAGCAGTCATTATAGTTTTTGTGAAATTATGCATAGTATTTTAATATAGCAATTTCAACAATAGCTTTTCATGTTGAATTAAAATCACAGATTCTATATTAAATTTTCATTTGCTCATTCAAAATGGCTACAATAGCCAGATAGATGAAATAAATACAATATGTATAATGAAATTCATTCTTCCTTTGTTCTTTCTTTTTCCTTCTTCTTTTTTATTGCTACTAATTATTGTAACATTAGCTTATCTTATTAATCAATATCTCTTTTGTATATTTATCTGCAGTTTGCTGCCTTTGGAGAAATTGTGTGATAGCAAACTCTTTTAGTCGATCATATTACAGAGAAGTGCATGTAGTTGGACAAATTGTGTTACTGGAAGTAAAAAACTTTGATTTGAGAACTTTTCTTCTGAGGTGAGTTACTTTGTCAGTTATTTAATTACCTCCAGATTTTTAATCTACTTTCAATGAAAAAACAAATATACAAGATTTGTCTGCCACTTTATTTTCAGTTTACAATTTGTTTCGCCCTTATACATAAATAGTATTACTTACTAACTTGAAGCAATAAAAACGTTTTCATATGACAGTAAATGTTGCGTTCTGTAATCCAGATTTTAGAAGAATGTCTCAATTTTTTGTTAAAGATAGGGTTTCATAATGTATGCTGACATCTCACAAAGCCAATTCATTGTCTCAATCTGTTATTAAGTCGTTGTGATGCTTATATACTTGAAAGTATTCTATTTTCCATAAACTAAGACCACTTCTCCTTCTTTTACTTATACTAAAATGTGAACTCTTTGTTGGAAATTTTGGGTTGGGAAATTTCTCATGAGTTAAATTTCTTTTTTAGTTCTGAATTAACAAATGTTTTCATAAACCATAAATATACGTTTTAAATTTCTGTTTGCATTTTCAAGTAACAGATTTTTTAATATCTTAAACATTCTGTTTTACCTTTTTCTGTTTTTTTTTTTTCACTTTCTTAGCTTATTGTTTCAACCAGACACACAGCGACAACACTACTGCTGAAGTAACTTTCTGTACAATCACAACTAGAGAACCACCTTTTTGCACAAACTCCAGAATGAGCTCCACTCTTTTGCAGCTGTAACTCATGTTTTGACAATATAACAATCACAATAGTGTTGTACAGTAACAATTTCTTTGTATTAGCTCCTACAACAACGTAATATAAGTGCAGCATTTCAGTGATGTAATATATGTAAGATATTAGTTACTTTTATCATCTCACCAATTCAACACTTAATACCGCAGCAAAGCGCGGGCTAATTTTCTAGTATTTACTATATACTAATTGGTGATACACTGTTCCTTTCACTGTTCACGTGAACAGTGTCCTTACGATTTTGCCCTCCCTGTTAGTGTTGTGTAATTCCGTCTATGCCCTCAGTTTACCCAAAGTATATAATTGTCTCATCACCTGCAGGCGCGTGCTTTCTTTCTCTTTTCGCACTTGGCACTCCTCCGCTTGCTTAGATTGGAACCCAGCTCTCTACTTGCTGTGCTCCGATAGAAATTGAGCAAATCACGTTTAAGAGACTCAGTAGCTGACTTGCAACAGTCAATCAAATACCAATTGCACAGAGACTCTGTGAGTTAATTTCCCTCAATTTTTTGGTTTTTAGTTCAATGACCACATCACTGAAGCTCCATTCCGGGAGCTGTCTTGGCTTCACGCGATTTTGTGGTCATTTGCTTGGTTTCAGTCTTCTCACATTTCTATTGTTAGTGCATGCTTATTTGATGTTTGACATTTATATGGGGTTGAAAACGTCCTGTTAGAAAAATACACAAGAAATTTTAGTTTCATTATGATCATGCTTGAAAGCTCCTCCAGATGGATATGCCACAAATCTGTAGTTAATTGTCATGGCTTTGTGCCATATGTGTGATTTTTATTAATACTGCATAGTTTTTCGATTATTGACATATATATGGGATCTATAATGTGCTTTGAAAGAGACAGCTGAACTTTTAGTAGCATAGTAGTGCATCATGTGGTGAAATCTTGCCAGCCTCAATTAATGTGTGGTTTAGGAAGTCATGAATGGTTAAACCAATTGCTTTGACATATTTAAACCAATTGCTTGGTTAAATATGAATGGTTGGAAATTTGTTAGTGGAGATCATGAAGTTACTGAATTTTTTGGTTTTCCAGTTCTGATATTGTTTTTTTTTTGCTTCGTTAAATATGAATGGTTGGAAATTTGTTAGTGGAGATCATGAAGTTACTAAATGGTTAAATATGAATTTTTGGGCTCCAAGTGTCCCTAATCTCACACCAATTTTGATTCTTTCTGGGCTAATTGTATTGGATTGCATTATAATTTTTCTGGGTATTTTTTAATCTGTCTGTTTGAGCTTAAGACTCAGCTGCCCTGGTATATGTGATACGTCTCTCTTTCAGTAATCTAAATATTTGTGATTCTTCTGTGGTTTTTGTCAATGGATTGATATAAAGCTGCAATTTCTGATCTGTGTTTGTTTTGTTGTGGACAATTGAATTGTTATGGTTGCTCTGTTAGACTCTGCATATTATTGATTAGGAATTGTATTTGGGATTGTTTGAAGAATGAAAGGTTGAATTTTTTTATTTTTTTTCTACTGATTGTGTCATTATCAAGCTAGGTACACATCTGATAATTTATTTATAACAACTCATTGGAGCACAAAATCACCAAATATAGTTGATTGTATATGATATCTAATCGTATAACAGCTAAAACAGTCCCTTATTAGTTTAACTCTTTGTCTGTATATTTGATTGATTGATTAGAAATGTAGTTAAGGGAAAAATAATAACTCTTCACAATCTGTTTTCAATGAAAGAACAAATATAGAGGATTTGTTTAAAACTTTGTTTTCAGTTCAGTATTTCTTTGGCTGTTATGCATAGATAGTGTCCCTTATTAACTTCAAGTAGTAAAAAGGTCCTCATGAGACAACGAGTGTTGTGTCCTCTAATGCAAACTTCGGAAAAGTATCTCAATTTTTTGTTCAAGATAGGACCTCATAATCTCAGAAAGCCAGTCCATTGTCTCAATTTGCTCTTGGCTTGCTATGATGCATACATACTTCAAATTATTCTATTTTCTATAAAATAAGGGAACTTTTCCTGCTTTAAGTTGCTTATATTAAGTTCTTTTGGCTGGGAAATGTAGAGAAAATTATATCTTAGTTGGAAATTTTAGGTTGGAGAGTTTCCCATGATTGGGATTTCTTTTTGGGTTTTTAATTAACAGAAGTTTTTTTTTGCGTTTTCAATTAACATAAGTTTTGATATATTAAGGATTCTGTTTTAACAGAACTTCCACATTACTAAGAAAGCAAAAGAAATGGCCTCAAATGATAAATTTCCGCATTACTGCAATGTTAGTAACTTAGTATTGACGCTTTTGTTTGTGCCAAGTGCATATGACTTTATAGGTAGTTTTTAGTTGCACTATAATTTGAATAATGTCCTGGCTTTGGTTGCTGACTGCAATTCCATTGTTAATTGAATGTACTGTGAGGTTGCCTCTATTATTTTATTGCTGATGTGTCTTTTTAGTGATGAAGCTAGGGTTTAAAAAAAATAATAACGGAACAACTTTTCTGAGTGTGTCTTTTTGCTGAATCAGTTGGATTTTTCTGAGTGTATACTAACGGAACAACTTTTCTTCTCAGTGATGAAGCTATTGCTGCATTCCTGGAAACTTCTGGAGAGTGTTTAAAAGAACTTTCGCTAAATAATATCAAGAAGGTAATCTGTGTTCTCTCTCTCACTGTCACATACTGTCAATTATCTATTTTTATGCTAAATTCCATAAACCTGGAATATGTATAATTTACTACTCCAAACCTATACATTGCATATTGTCCCAATTGTTTATACTTGCAAATCTCAATTACACACTTAATCACATGGAATCATTCAAGTAATAACAAATGTTAGTTTGCTTAATCTTAGCTAATTCTCTGATTCATTCATTCAATCTGCATCGACAAATCACGTTTTCAATTTAGTCCAATTATATACTGATTCACTAAACTATCACCAGTATTTTAATCTGCACATATCTAATACTATAAATAAATGTAAATCAACTGATTTGCCTTTTTATTCTCAACTTCAACCAGAGATGAATATCACACTCCTACGAGATATAAAAGCTTTTAAGTTGAGCTTCAAAATCCGAAGTCGAGTATCAAGGATATGGAGGCCAAAGAAATTCAACAGTGAAGCATAGGACAATCTCCATTACATCTTGATTGATCAAACAGTAACTATTCAACAAACAAATAACAAACAACTTTATGTTTTTTTTCAAATTCCTTTATCAGTTGCACTCAACTCTGTTTATATGTAATAGATTTTGTTAATTTCACTCTCTTTTGAAAATGATATGAGTTGCATTTTACCGTGTTCATATGTTATAGCTTTTGTCAATCTCAATTTCTTGATTTGTTCTTTTTCTGCTACACTTAATTGTAGTAAAACCTCCTTCCTTTCTTAATTTGACTACAACATTTCACATGTCACTTAATTGTTGTGAAGTATCAAATACTTTGATCATCTCAGTAATGTAACATATGTCACATATGTAGTACATTTGATCACATAACACCGCAGCAAAGCGCGGGCTTTCTTTCTAGTAACATCTAATGCACAACATCCATGTAAAGATCCACCTCTAGCTTTCTAGCTAGCTTAATATTCAGATTTGCATTGGTACCTGCAGTTACTAGTTCTGCAAATCACCCAAATAAAATGTTTACTCACTAATCATAACTGGATAAGAATATTGACTCATGATCCCAACCTTCTTGCATTTTGCTGCCAACACAAAATCTCGCGCACCCTTAATTAATTAAAGGATGTCTCCTATAGTTCTACTTGGGCTCTCAGGATGTACTTTATTTAATTAATTAACTAAACAACAACTCAGGTAATAGCATGCATAGATACATGTCTCACCCAAGAATAATTCTTCATCGAGGATGATACAAATTGTTATTGCTTTCCTTTGAGATTGATAAACTAGCTAGATTCTCAAAAAGATGTATAAAATATTGAATCACTAAGTTTAGCATATATGTAGAAGGATATCGTCATCTTAATTATACTACACTAAAGCACTTCTTGGTAATCTATCAAAGCCTATTCACAAACAAAATAAGGGGCCGTAATTATATTCTCACCGCATTAGTCTTAGTAACTAGGGACTACTAACATTTATATGAGAAAACAAAGGTTACTCTTACACGGTTAATTTGTATTTACACTTTCTAAGAAACAAACATAAAGATGTACATATTAACAGGCTCGTAAAGACAATATTATCATATCTTAAAAATTCTTGGTTGTCATAGTATCTTTCCTTATTGTATTCGAGATATCTACCCATTGATCGAGTGTCCCAATAGCTTTCCCTGAAAGTTGCGTTTCACGAGCCAAAGAAATTCCTTCAGCCAAAGTGTTTACACGGCAGCTGACCAAGAGAGCTGCTGCTGCATTTAGGATAAATGCATCTGCGATGGAACCTTTCTCCCCTGACAATACACGCTTTAGTGTTTCAGCGTTATACTTTGGGCCTCCACCTCGCAAATCATCTAGAGTGCATCGAGGAATTCCAAAATCCAATGGATCAAATGAGAACTTGTCAATCTTACTAGGAGTCACATCAAGAATATGCCCAGGTCCAAGTGGACTCATTTCATCCAAGCCCTCGGAGTGAACAACTAATGCTCTCTTCATGCCAAAACTTTGCAATGCTTTAGCCATCTTCAAGACCAAGTCTTCCTTGTATACACCAACAACAGCAAAAGGCACTCTAGCTGGATTCAACATAGGTCCCAAAATGTTGAACACAGTCTTTACTTTTAGCTTTTTTCTCACAGGAAGAACGACATTCATTGCTGGATGATACTTTGGTGCCATCATAAAACCAATGCCTGCTTCATTAACACATCTATTCACCCCCTCAGGGTCCAAATCAATTATTACGTCCATAGCTTCTAATACATCAGCACTTCCACATGCAGAGGAACTCGAACGATTTCCTTGCTTAGCAACTTTTGCACCACAAGCTGCAGCAAGTATTGCAGCCCCTGTTGAAATGTTTACTGTGTTTGCACCGTCACCACCAGTTCCAACAATGTCAACAGCGTCATCTAAGCCCTCTATCTTCAAACTGTGCTTCATCATTGCCTTTGCCAATCCCACAATTTCTTCATAAGTCTCTCCTTTGGCTCTCAATAGTACAAGAAAGGCGCTGATCAAGGCCTCATTAGCATCATTCAGCAAGAACTCCAATGAAGCTTCGGCTTCTGACTCCGATAAATCCACTCGATCAATCAACGACTTGATCAACTCATTGAAGGATGTAAATGGTGGGTTTGATTTCTCAGAAACAGTGGGCGATGCAGAGAGCACAGCACGACAGCGCGTAGATGGGCTTGTTTGCTTCGCATTGGGAATCAGAGCTGTGCAGCAGGCGCTGTTAAACTCGAGTTTAGTGCGGTGAGTCAACGAAGCAAGACTGGTTAGAGAGTGAAGCTGCGTTGACACTGCCATGGTGGTAACCTCAATTTGCTGCAAACCCAGAATTATCTGATACCCAAATTGCCAATAAGAAATCCGTGAGACAAGTTTCCGAGAAGTTTCGGGTTTTGAGGATTTTCACTCACTTTGGTCTGAAAAATCTAAAACATTGCATATGTAATTCTATTTATAAGCCTCGGTCTTTGGCTTCATAAGTAATTCTATTTATACATATATTGAATATGTTTATTTGTATCCTATATTGATTAGGACTAGGAATGTTTTATGTATATTTGTATTAGGACTTGGAATCTTTATCTTTTATGGGAGGTATTTAGTTATGTTAATGCCTATATAAAGAGACCTTGATTCCTGCTCATCAGGTTTACAAGCTTCCTAATTAAATAAATATAGGAGATTTAGTTTTCTGCTAGGGTTTTCGACTCGCCATGGCAGATTTCCAGACCTCGACTCACCGAAGCAAGTGGATCTTCACGCCTGAACAACTGGTAGAGAAATACAAGGCTGCTAATCAAAGAGCAATAGAAACATTGGACAAGTATGGAGTAGCCCTAGCGAAAGTAAACGATGATGGGTCATTATCGTACCCTGAAATTCCAAAAGAGAATTCTAGTCCGAAAGCCCTGACCATTGAAGAGGAGCAATTTATGCGAGCATATTATGAAACTAAACTTCAAGAAGTGTGCAACAGCTTCCACTTCCCTCATAAAGTTCAGGCAACAGCTCTCATATATTTCAAAAGATTTTATCTACGATGGTCAGTTATGCAACATGAACCAAAAAATATACTACTAACCTGCATATACGTGGCTTGTAAGGTAGAAGAAAACTATGTATCAGCAGAGGAGCTTGGTAAGGGGATCTCACAGGATCCTGAAATAATACTCAATAATGAGTTGTTAGTTTATAAGAGTTTGGAATTTGATCTTATTGTGTATGCACCATATCGCTCGATTGAAGGGTTTATCCATGATATGGAGGTATCCAGCTGCAGATTAAATGGTGATGATGACCAGCTTCAAATGCTGAAGAACAGTGCAAAGATGGAGGTTGATAAAATCATGCTCACAGATGCGCCACTTCTCTTCACTCCCGGGCATTTGGCCTTGGCTGCGTTGCGAAGCGCAAATCAGGTGCACAGAATTCTGGACTTTGACACATACCTGGGGAGCATGCTGTCTTGTGCACATACCATTTCAGAGCTAGTTGAATTCCTTGATGCCATTGATTCTTGTGTAAGGAGATACAAGTTTCCTTCAGACAAGGAAATCCAGCACATCAATAGGAAACTGAAGTCCTGTTGGGGTCAAAGTTCGCGGGACAAGAAATCGAAGCACGAGTCCAAGAGCTAGGAGTTCAAATGAAGCACAGAATGTACCTTCTCACCATGAAATGTAAACTGATCTCATTCTTTCACATGGATAGTGTTTCAATTAGCTTCAAGGATTTTACAACTGATTGTAGAAGAACCCTAAACCTCCCAAAACGAGTATAATTTTGTTTTAATTATCATTTTTTTTTTGAATTGGACTTAAAATGAATTTTGTCTTTTGTCCTCTTTGTATTTCCCTTTGGTTTTTTAATACTGCAGAGACAAAATGACAATAAACAATCAGACAACAGATTCAATTATCCACACTCGCATCAATTCGTTTAGATCAAAATTTTACCATTGTTTCTGAAATGTACAAACAACAGTGTCGCAGAAACCATGTAAACTATATTCAATAATAAAGTTAATGACTAGAAGCTCATCAGTATAAGCAGAGAGACAAATGATCCTAATCCAAGAAGCATCTATGGACTCAAGTCTTTACCAAAGCTAGTAAAGACATGGAACTGCTGTACATAGCATAGATTACAAGTTTACAACTGATGGTCTTCAATCACTGCCATCAGTAGCTGCAACCCTTACTGATTTTCATCTCTTTGATCAATATACATGAGTTGTATGGATGCCATCATTCAGTTACTGCAAGCAAGCCCTCATTGAGCCAATTTCTCATAATCATAAAAGCCTTCTCTGCATCTTCATCTTCATCAGCAGATTGAGGTCGGTGGGCAAAGCCATGACCTCTTCCCTTGAAAGTCACCAGCCTAGACCCCCTACCGATGCTTTTCTGAATGTTCTCCAGAACATTCACAGGACAAAGTGGGTCATTGTCCCCTGAAATAAACAATACGGGAACCTTAATATTAGAAGCTACATTCGGGTCCATCCTTGTTCCATAAAAGGAGACACCAATGCCAAAATAAGCACCCTGGTCTCTGGCTAGCACATCAATCACTTTGCCACCTCCAAAGCAAAAACCTGCCAAACCAAGTTTCTTTGAGATTCCTGCAGCCAAAAATTCGTCAACCATCCATTTTGCAGATGTGGCAATGTCTTTTGCAACCCTCTGAGGTTCTTGTTTCACAATCCATTCATCAAACAAGATCTTTGGTTTTTCCTTTGTCCATGGATCTCCACGAAATAGGTCTGGAAGCAATACACTGCAGTTTTGTTTCAAGAAACGCAGAATAATTATATAGAATCCATAAAACTCTTGAAAGCATGATTTCTCCAAAGGACTACTAATAGTATATGTAACAAGGACACACTAAAATGCTGTTTTGAGTGAACTTTATATAACTGATCAGTAATAATAAAACTTCAGCATAAGTTCTTATATGCATTCACTAAACGTAGAGTTCAAGGTTAAGTAGCGTACTTATAACCATTGCAAGCAACACGATATGCAAACTCTCTTGTAGATGAATCTTCAAACCCAAAGATGTCAGACAAGAGCAATATCCCAGATCCATTATTATTTTTCACTGCCTTGAAGAGATGAGCATTGATGCTATCTACACCCTCGCCAACTGAAAGTTCGATTCCACTGACTAATTCACATACCTCGTCATTTATGTCCTCTTCCACTTTTAGTAAGCTACAACTAACTCTTCTGCCTATAATCGCTGTGGCTGACCTTTGACGACTTAAATTGCATGCTCTCTGGACATAAACTGAGCTCTACAGTCAAGGTAGTACTTCTTTATAGAACACAGAAAATAAAAAGTTCAAGTTAATGAGACAAAGATAAGAACTGTTTGACATTCATCACAAGTACAATTGTGTTTGCCAGGCTAAAATTATATGGCAGCAACAGAATTTATCAATAGATCTGTTAATATAATTGGATAGATGTACAATATATAAATAATGTTGAAGCAGACTTCTGTCGTCGTCTCTAAATTTCTAAGGAATCCTAGGGAAACTAAAGAAACTCCGGACGACACAAATATTCAATGGAATGACACCGTAAAGGAAAGAATCAACCTCCTCTTTTGGTCAAATTGCAATAGTGAGATGCCAAACCATGGAGTAAAAAGTGATGCAGTTCAACATTCTTGAGTTAGAATCTTATGTGTAATCTAATTTTCATGTTTTTCTTGAAATGGTGGCAGTGGTGATGGGTGTGCTGGATAAATAGCATAGCAGAAGTATAGAGCCAAAAGGAAGTGTTTAGAAAGCAGTTTTTTTAGCTACCAGCGTGTTTATGAGAAGTAAAACAATTGCCTAACCAATTATTGGGTCTATGCATGAATGGAAACATTTAGTCTGCTTATCCAATTTGGTTTTGAATGGGTTGCTGGACCAAACTACCTAACAGTCCTGTCATCAAATGTGCAGTCAATAGCAGCATAGGGTTGGAAAAAAGATGAAGAGGGAATCAAAAGTTTAAGACTGTTATATAAAGGAGAAATATAATCTGGTCAAGGTATTAACATAGACATCATTAATGCCTAGACCTGAGGCTGTGATGAGAATGCCATTGCTATTTATTATACACTGAGGTCAAACTACAGGCCCATAATTTTACGACAGGCTAATTGGATACCAATGATTTTTATATCAAAGTGCAGATAGAACTCAGTACCTTCCTTAAACAATGTTATTACTCAATTTCTAGTTATGACACATAAACTGTGCTCCTTTCACCTAAGATCATACAAAACCTGAGCACATGTCACAACTCACAGGTCATATCCTAAAACTTTTCTATGTATTATCCATCTAAAAACGAACCAAGTGTTATAACTTATAAGAGATATATAAAGTTGATATACCACTAATAACAGGCTTCCTTACCTCTAAACAAAACTGAAAAAATCATTTAATAGAAGCTAAAACAATGCAAATGAAGCGAAAACACTTGCACAAAGGCAAGGGTGAAGGTATGATACACAAAAAATAGTGTACTTGGATCATACCTTCAGATAGTTTAATTAGCGTCTTTGTTTTACACCCATGCCAATGCATGCACGTTAACTTTTGATCTGCTCATCTAATTTTATGAATGGGTTAAGTTTGGGTCATCTTACAGGACCAAAACTAGCTAACAGGTTCTTTTCAAATGCACACTTAAGAACAGCATAAGACTGGACAAACATGAAGAGGGAATTTAAAGATATGAGTTTTTTTGTTAATGATAAATAGAAACTGATCATGGTAAGGTTAACGAGTTATATATAGTTGGGTAAGCATTGGTATGTAACTAAATATCGAGCTTCTTTATCCAAAAATCATCAGTTTTTCTGCCTAACAAAAATCTTTTTCAATGTATTAATATAGACATCGACTAGTTCATACAAGCCGGTCCTTATGAGAATTCCATCACTATTTCACACTGAGGTCAAACTACAGCTCTTTGCTCTCATGTTGGACAGGTAGAATAAAAATATTAAAAACTTGAGCACGGACTTCCTTCAGGTGTCTTAATAATTAATACTTAATTTCTAGTAATTGTATTATATGTACTCCTTGCATCCGAGATCATACAAAACCTGAACAAATGTCACAACTCACGGTTCATATCCTTACACTTCTTTTATTAAAAAAAAAACAACCCATTCTTTTTTTTTTTGGTTGAGAAAACAACCCATTCATAAGATCTGAATAAGTCTTTTAACAGATGCTAAAATAAGGCATTGCAAAGAAAATCCAGAAAAAGGAATGGAAGAAGGGAAGATATACAGTGCATTTGGATCATACTTCTAACATGCATGTTTACTTTTCTGAGAAAATGAAGAAATCAACACAAGCTCCTATTTCAACACAGTAAATCAAGAAACTTCTTTATACTTGAACAACAGTTGCGACTTGAACAAGAGTCCAACTGCTATTTTGCAAGAGATCCCCACGTAAATAACAAAACCTAAAGAAACACGGAAATCCGTTTCGTTATCTAACTACGCATAATGTGGTAAGCAATCTCATCTGCCTAATTCCATTTCGCATTCTGTTTCAACTTAACCAAACCCATTAATGCCTACTGCCTATTGCCTAAAAGATTATTAGATTGGCAATGCCTAATTCACTAAATACTGGAACTTTCACCACAACTAATGGCACCTGAATCCTTATATTAAAGTTTAGCTTTATATGCAACTGAGTGTAAAGAACAATTATCGAAAACCGATTCACAATCTCAATGATTCTAGTTTCCAACAATGTAACTGTTTTAATACTACCGTTATTGCTTCGAAAAAAAAAAACATCATTTTCTTTATCAAAATTTAAAACTGAAGTGAGAGATACAATTCACAAAAGGGTATGTTTATTTGATCCCAAATTAGCATAGGAGCCCAAGCCTTGATAAGTGCATTTGTAATAAGAGAAAATAATAAAGAACTTACTGAAGAGGTGCGCAGAGGAGAAGCAAAAGTAGTTGAGAGGAACCCAAACTGGTGATGGGTTGGATTTCTGAAACTGAGAGAGAAGTTGCGGAAGCTTAAGGAAGCACAACTTGAGACCGAGTATAACCCCATCTTTCTCTTTCTCTTTTGCAGCTTACACACATGACTGGACTGGGACAGAACTCTAGTAATAGATATTCTTCTTCTTCAAACGAACCCCCGCCTCAAAAATATTTTTCCCATTTTCGGGCGTTATATACCCTCAAAAAAATAAAAAAATAATTTTATTCGGGCCAACCGGTTGAGAATAAAAATAATTAAGAATGATAAACTAATTAGAAAAAAAAAATAACCGGTTGAGAATAAAAATAATTAAAATGATAGACTAATTAGAAAAAAATATATCTCCTTACTGGTCAAGGACCCCCAAAAAGTTTGACCTCGATGATGGACAACTCATTGAGAAAATCAAACGGTTACTTCATCGCTTTAATCTAGTAACATATTTACATGCTTCCAGTTTGGCGACGCACAAAGTAGCTTCTCATGCTATTCATTGTTTGATTAATTGCACGTAGGAAAAAACTCTTGTCCGACTTAGGTTGGACGAATGTATCCAAACTCTCTCTTATTTGTATACATTCAGCAGTCTAATTCTATGATTTGAACCGATGATTTTATAAAGCAACATTTATAGATCAATTCTGCTAAAAATCAACTTAAACAGAAAATCGTTTATTCATTCAATTGTATCAAACAAATAGACGATTAATCATGAGAATGTTAGCTTTTACCAAAACCGTCAATTTGTTTGATATAGTTGGATGAGTTAATAATCTACTATTTGAATTATTTTTGCAGAGATGATCTTTAAAGGTTGATTTATAAGATCAACGGTTCAAATTATAGAATTACACTGCCGAATGTATGCAAATAAGATAAAATTTGGACACAAGTCCGACCTAAGTAGGACCATAGTTTTTTTCTTCCTATTTTATTCCTCAAAGCTTTGTATTGCTTGTAATGTTTCCTTATTCTTTGGTAATTTTTTTTTATTTTATTAGAAAAATGAACTTTCACTTGGTTTACTTTTTATGAGAAAATGAAGAAATCAACAGAAATTCCTAATTCGTCTCAATAAATCAAGAAATCCTTGTACAGTATATGAATATGTGTATAAATGCAATTTTTGCAAAAGATCCTCACGTAAATAACAAAGCTTATTGAATAGCCCTTGGGGTTAGCTCAAGTTGTGAGGTAAGGGAAAGTGAGAATTGATTAGAATTGATTAAAAATTCGATCTCCTCCAATGTAACAAAAAAATAATAATAAAATGTTCACTTCAGACAAAAAAAAAACACAAAAACGCTTATTGAATCATCATCTAACGAGAAAAAAAAATTGAATCATTATCTAACTATGTATAGTGTGGTAAGCAAGTTCATCTACCAAAAGGGTAGCTAATTCCATTAACATTCTGTTTCAACTTGACTTCAACTTGACCAAACCCATCAATCAGTCTTTAAATCTACTGCTCTAAAAGATTATCAAATTGGCAATGCAAAATTCACTAAATAAAAATTCTAGAATCAGCACAACTGATGACACCCTAATCCTTATATTAGAGTTTCGCCATACATGCAACAAACCAGAACCAGCTTGAAAGAAACATTCTCAAAAGCCAATTTAACATCTCATTCAAACAAAATGCAGTTCTAACAAAATGGTTCCAGCAGGAAGAAGTTCTTACAAGACGTCATTTCTTACGAAGGTACAAAAATCTCCTACAACTTTTTCTCTCTGTTGTCAAGCCATACTCATCCTCAGAATACTCAAAATTATAAATGGACAATAAAAAATGCACAACACAAATGCATACTGACCCCAAGTTAAAACCTTTCTGCCATTCTGGCAGTAACTGCTCTTAGTTTTGAATACACTTTAGCAGCAGGGGATCCTAAGATAAGGTTGCAAAGAGAGTCCCTAGCAACCTTTATGTTTGAAAAAGATCCCAATATGTGGATCTTGGTGTCTGCAATCACAATCCTAGTCTTTGTAGCATTCTCAATGGCGAATTTTGTTCTACCCCCTTTCCCAGACAGCCTTCCTATAGCACGAGACAAGTGCTCCCCACGAAGTGTTTTGACGTCCTTGATCTCAAAAGACTCCACATAGAGCTCATCCAAACGCAGAAGGGCAATGGCGTCTATCACATCAAAACCCAGCATGAAAGCCTGAACAAAGTCAGCGGACTTCTGCAGATGACTAATATCGGGTGTGTCACGTCTGGTCTTCAACTCAACTTTGCGGCCCTTCAGATTCATACGGATGTCTATCTTCATCTGCTCATAAATTGGGGTGTATATCTCCATCCACACTTTCTTGAGTGGCGTATAACGATGTGGCGGAACAGAGACCTTCCGGAACTGAACTTGCCCATCTGACATTTCATGAGTCTTCAATGGCTCAAAACTTGGCTTTGGTGGCAAAGAACCAGATGCTGAACTTGCTCCAGTTGCAACTGCTTCGACTTCCATGGAAGTAGGAGCTTCATTGGACTGCATTTTTCACTGCAGTGACTTTGACCCTTTAAAGATGAAAGTGAAAAGTTGCTCAATACGACACATAAATATAGAATCCCAATTTCCCATCCAACTCAGCAAAAAGCAAAAGCTAGCCCAGAAATGCACATCTACTCTAGTTTCGAGTTGTGTCATTATTTACACAATATATAGGTCACCCTACCCTACACATCTAAATAAGCTATGCTCATTCAAGAGGAAAAAAAACGGGAACAAATTTGCTGCCCACCCACTGTTTGGGTGGGCAAATACCCACCCAGTCTAAGCATGCCACGTGTTCTTTTCTAAACTTTGGTTAGTTTTTTTTTTTTTTTTTTCTTTCTTCTTCCACCCGCAGCCCCCTCTCTCTCTCTCTCTCTTGTTCTTCCCGACTCCAAATTCGGGTGTTGTTGATGGTGGTTGTGGGGGATGCGTTTCCGGTCTCGGGTTCGACCGAATGGGGTGGTCGACTGGTCGTCCCGATGTTCGCCGCCGTTTGCTGTGGCTCGGGGGACGAGAGAAGAGAAAGAGAGAGACGGGGGAGAGGATCGATCATCGATGAGAAAGAGAAGAGATAGAGAGACTGCAGAATGGGTTGAGGTTGAAGAGATAGAGAGAGTGGGTTGATGAGAAAGAGAGAGAGAGAGACCAGAGGAGAGAGAGAGAGAGAGAGTGGGTTGATGAGAAAGAGAGAGAGACCAGAGGAGAGAGAGAGACCGGAGTAGAGAGAGACTAAAAAAATAAAAAAGTTAACTATAGTTAGATTGTGGGGGCACGTGTCAAAATTTCAGAAGGTGGGCATTGCCCACCCCAGGTTAGGGTGGGCAGCAAATTTGCTCCCAAAAAAAACAGTTATTATCAGATGCAATCTTAAACAACAGGGACTCTGACTTACCACAAAAAAAATAAAAAATTGAAAATACAAATTCACAAGACAGCAGCAACTAAGTGGCATCACCGCATTCTTTAGAATTTCATTTAGCAGCTTTTTCAGAATTGCAGTGTTTATGTATATGTTTAAAGGGTTTCTTAGTTGGTTACCTGGTAAATTATATGAGATATGGGAAGCTAAATTGGGTATCAGAAACACACCAATCAATTTCTCTCTTTCTCTCTTTTTCTCTCTCTCTCCCTCCCTCTCCCCCGCCCACTCCCCCGCCCACCCGTAACCTCTCTTCTCTCCCTCTGCACCATAAGGCGCCACCACCTCCGGCCACATCTTGTGTCACCGCCTCCACCAACGGAACCTAAAGCTTCCGGCAATACAAACCCACCCGGGTGTGAAGCCACACTCGCCGGAAATACGCCGTGAGGACCGCCGGAAAAGCTTGAAATTTCAAGCTTTCGTTCCGACCTCCTCCGGCCACTTCCGATCCTCCAAACCAATTGGCCTTTGAAGCCCTCCATCCCAGCAACCTCATGGTACCCTCAATTTTCAACGTCGACCGCCGTACGTGGAGGATCGAGGTCGTTGACTTTTCGATTTTTGGAACTTCCGGCATCAATATCTCTCGATCTAGTTTGAATCTCACCTTGACGTAGCTATATAATTTCATCATTGGATTGTGCTCTACATGTTGATATAAACTTTGTGGTCATTGGCGATGGTTGACGGCGGCGCCGAGGGAGAGGAGAGAGAGTTCTGGCGGGAGAGAGAGTTTCAATTTTTTTTTTTTACTGAAAATTGAGTGTAGGTACCATTTGGGATGAAAACGAAAAGTTCAGGTACCATTTAAGATAAAAACGAAAAGTTCGGGTACTGGTTGTGATCAAAAGTGAAGTTCAGGTACTATATATATAATTGACATAAAGTGCAAGTACCATTTGTGATAAAAACCCAAAAGAAAATAAATCAAAAAATTGGAAATCAATATTGTCAAAACCTACTCTTAATCATCCAAATAAAATCATGATTCTAAATTTTCAACAAAAACTCTAGTTTCATGAGGCGTACATTTCACCCTACGATATCCTTCAATAATTGAGTGCTACTTTATCATTTTACCTTTCGCTTTATCACTTTCACGTTCCGCAAATCACGCTGGCCGCTAGTAAGAGCATTTCCACCGTTCTAATCTAGCCTGGTTGCCAGCTAGACGTAGCCCCAAAAAGTGAAAAACATGGAAAAACCAAATTCCACCGTCCACTTCTAGCCATGGCACAAAGTCACCTGGGGCAATCAGTAGGTCACTTCTAGCCCCTCTTCACCCCTTGTTGACCCAATTGCCACTTGGCAATCTTAGCATGTGGAGGACCCCACAGCGTATTTTCCTCACATGGGATTGTACCAAAGAGTCGTTGCTCTTCTCGGCAAAAGTAACCCCAACAGTTACTTAATTCTCACCATTGGATAATAGAGAATTTAAAATCAATGGCCTAGAATGATTTGCAAAAGTCAATTTTTTTTTTTAGAAAAAACAATGGTCAGATTAATAAAAAAACCTGGTAACAAATGTCTATAAATACCTACAATGTTCATTTAACATTTCACACCCAAAATTATCATTGCTAGTTGAAAAAAAAAAGTATTCCAAAAGTACTTGACACATTTTCAATGAATAATATTTCACATTTGAATTAAATAAAACAATATATCATTTTCAATAATGTAAAAAAAATGTGACCTAGCCCCTGCCCTAACGGGTGGAAGCAATAATCAAAAAGTACATAAATTGGAACTGCCCCAGTGCCCCAGAGCCCCACAGACCCTAACCCAGAGCCCCAACGGGTGAAAATGCTCTAACAGTTAGAGGTGAATCTCATATATATACAAACTCTCGTCACCGGTAAAGGATCAAGCAGAATTTCTCACAATACTTTGCAAACATGTTCGATGAATTAGCAACTATTTTTGTTCAGGGTAAAAAGTCCGGCGATTTGGCAAAAATGTATGAGCCAAGCGTGTCCGAAATTTCACAGCCAACAAGCGCCACAGCGACGTCAGATGTACTTTCTGGTACTCTTTATGGAGAAGAGCTAGATACTTCCCAATTGCGCCTCACAAGTATATTCCATGAAGCAAGCCAAATCTAGGAGTTGAGGGCTTTCTTTGAAATGTGTCAGTTCCCAAATAGCAGGCAAATAAGGGAACTGAGTTCCTCCACAAGGTTAACGCCTGACCAAATCAAACGCTGGTTTAAAAATAAGCGCACCCAAGAGAGAGCCAAAATTGAAGGGTCTGAGATCTTGACTTTAAAAGAGGAGAATAATAAGCTTCGTGTTGAGCTTAGTCGCTACAAGGGAGCCCTTGACAATACCACCTGCTTCCATTGTGGTAAGTCGACTACTCTTGGTGAGATGCCCTTATCTCTTTCATCGTCCTTTCCTATACCTTCTGTCACGCCACAAACCCGAGACCAATATTATATTGAAATATGGTACCCGAATTTGCGGTGTCACGCCCCAAATTTCGTAATATAAATAACAACTTGTTATTATCAATAAAACAAATCTGGAACGCGAAGGCTCGGTTACAAAACAACTGCAATATTTTTTTCTTTTTATTCTAATAACAAAAACACACCGAACCTACAAATGTAAACATAGACTCGTTCTTTAGAGTCAACTATTACATTATACAAATTTACATATTAAATTGAAACTTCAAAATAATAAGTAATTACCCACTCAGAGTATATTACATAGCGGAAGTCTAACAAAACCCCAATACGTTAAACGTACAACTAGGAAGCCTCAGCTTCAGTCCTGGTTACCCTAACCTGCAAAATTAACCCCTACACTATGGAATAGTGCACCGGGTTGAAATAACAAACCCGGTAAGCTTTTGAAAGCTTGTATGAGTAAACAATTAACCGCACACACATTCCACAATTTAATAATCTCAACTTGATATCAAATTAAGCAATAACACGAGATCAATCTCAATCATCAAATTTAAACTATAGTATTCCCAACTTAACATCTCATTAAGCAAAGTCACAAGATCATCAATCAATAAATCCATGTCCAATCTGGACAATAAAAGAATGAATACTCTTGAAACATCTTTTAGAAAAATACATCACACACACGATTCCGATGATATATGTATGCTTATGCAAAATCATCAATCAATAAATCCAAGTCCAATTTGGACAATAAAAGATAGAATATGTTTGAGACATCTTTTAAAAACAACATTCTTAAATCACAAGACCGACGAACGCATGTGACTTAAAAATTGGAAGACAGACTAGAGCTCTAACTGATGGGACGCTTGCCCAACTCATACCATAGGGAACGAACCCAAATTCATACCATAGGGAACGAACCATCCACAACACTCAAGGAGGCCACACTGGACCCAACACAGTCTCATCAAAAACACAGTTATTATGATTTGAAAATATTTTCAATCAAATCAATCAGCAATACAATATTAAGATTTACTCACACAAAATATTGTATTCTCCACACTCATCTCAATTCCTTTAAAAACATTTCATGCAATAACAGGTAATTAATAACCTAGATAAAAGCTAAATAAATGAGAAAGAGATTCATTCTCATGACAACGTACAATCAAATCAATAACACAATCCCGTGAAACACAATCACCAATTAACAATCGTGAGTTTACTCACATTCAATCAATCATCATTACTTCAATATATAATCCTTTCTCCAAATCAATATATGCATACTTTTGTCATATATTCAACTCACACCAAATCACAAATAGCGATATGATTCCTCTCATAATACATTATTTTAAAACACAAATAATTTCACAAATAAACTTAGTTTTCACTTACCTATGAACCGTTGACGATCAAGTCCATATATATTTCAAAACAAAACTTTATTTTCAAAACATAATTTCCTATGGCTAATTATTAAATCTGCCGTTCTTCAAGCTCCTCAAATGCACCCAATATATCAGAAAACCTCAACACCAATATTACACAACAATTTATATCATAAGCCTAAATGCAATTCCAATATCAAGAATTCATGATATTAAGAATATACTGAATTTACACGTCCCATTCCGTGTAGATTCATACTAAGGTGACTCTAAAAATCAAATAATATAAATATCCATCAAAATCAATCACAAACAATAATAAGAATATTTCCAAATTATTGAGAACCCTTTTCATCGATCAATTATTGTGAATTTAATCACATCGGTCAATCAATCCACCAAAATATTTCGTGACGTTTACTCACGATTCAGACGATTAATTTAAATCACTAATACAATATCATGATTAATTTTCACAATTAATTGCATCATTTAACACATCACAATCCCACCAAAAAGCATATATATCAATCACACAATTATTTCTATCAATAACGTAATTTTGTAAATTACATTCAACAATAACCATTGTGAGTTTACTCACCTTAGTAAATTCCAGCAGCGTCTACGAACTCAACACTTAACCAGGTAATCAACAAGAAACGTCCGCTCGGCTACACAGTTTCCAAAAACACCTAAGAACAAGCATTTCATTTCTCAGCACAAAAATAACTAAACGACGAACGAAAAGTGTCTGTATCACTCCCAAAGTTAATCGGATGTCCTTAGAATATCGAAGACTATAAACCAGACTAGTTTGACCAAAAGTCAACTATCGGTCAAAGTGGGTCCCACATCACTATTCTTCAAACGGGTCCCACGTCAACTATTCATTGAACGGGTCCCACCGAACTTCAAAATACTAAAACAACAGTAAGCTTATTTCTAGCATCCTAACATCATACTAAAGTGGTCGGTGGTCGATTCCATGATCCAATACCACAGAGAAGTTTCTCGGGAGGAGGAGACCAAAACAAAAGTGGTGCGGTGCGCCGCCGGGGCCGGAGGAAGGAGATCGAACCGGGTTCAAAAAGCCGCAAACTGCCGTGCTCCGATCGGCGTGTTCCGGCGAGAATCGTCGGTGAAGGTCGGCACAGGGAGGACGGCCGGTGAACGGCGAGTCGATCTGGGGTAGTGCGGCGGACGGAGGTGGTCGGTATCGGGGACAAAAGTCGGGTCGGGTCTATGTGTTTCCGGCGGGTCTGAAGGGTTTTGGGATTTTTTCCGGATTTTCCAAAATTTCTGAAAAATGAATTTTTCTATTTATAGAAAAATTCCAAAATAGTAACCCGAACTTCAAAAATTCGTATCTCCGTCATACGAACTCCGATTTAAGCAAACTTTATGCCCACGAACTCGTATCGACAAGCTCTACGACTTTCGTGAAGAAAGTCTCCTCAAAAACTAAACCAATCAAAACTCAAACGACGGACCAATCAAAATATGACATGTGGCACGATGACTCACCATGTGAGTCACAATAAATCAGAAAAATCTGATGTATTCAGCCAATATGAGCATGACATGTGGACCAACAGAATTATGCCGCCACTTGTAGTTATACTATTATACAGTATAAAATACCAATTAATAATACAAGACAAAATAAAAATACGTACAATAAAATACGAAAATACGTCAAATAGTAAAATTTCACAAAATAATTATTTCTCGCTTAGAGAAATTATTAACGAAAAATCGGGGTATTACATGCGGTGTGACTAAAATTCGAAAAAAAAAAAAAATCAAATGAAACAAATGTCTTAATAATGCTTCTATTTGAAAACAAAATCGTTATAAGTTTTACAATACCAGAGTTTAGCGGAATAAAAGACATTACATTTATTAAATTAAAATCATAATAGAAAAACATTAGTTTATGGTTCACCGCGTTATTCCCCAAGCATCGTAACCTGAAAACAAGAAGGTGTAGCATCATGAGCAACACATGCCCAATAAGTATAGCTTACATTCTTATATTAATGTATCTTATAAGACATCAAAATTGAACAATCAATCAAAAATATACTAAGAACATTTCATATTGCTTAGTACCAATTTTATCGAATATATATCAAAAACGTTTTTGACCCAAATAATTCAGTCTCAAATGTAATCGACTGATAATGCATCATTGATATAACCCAAAATAATATATGTTCGATCAACATATCACAATATCAATATATCACAAGTAGATATTGATTATCTCTAAACAAAGTATGCAACATACATATTACCAACATTTCATAAATAGATATTGATTATCTCTAAACAATGTATCCTCAATATCATAACAAAATCACAAATACATATTCCAATATTAAATATGTATTTTCTCTTCTTAGTGAATGTTTTAGATTTAACTGGTAGTAACAATTCATAAACCCCCAAAAATTTCCAAGCCAATGTCCAAAATACCAAGCACGAGTAATCCGCGTACTAGGGTCCCCCTGACCCAAATTAAGTACGGGTAAGCCGTAGCATACCAAGGCCAATCACCAAGGCATGTACACTCAAGGTCGACAATTTCTTCCTATGAGTATAATAGTGCACTATCTGAAGGGACGTGAGGCCATAGCTTAACTACTCACCACAAAAATTTACCAGTAATTCACTTAAGCACGGGGGTTGTTCCATACACCCGGCTTCACAACTTTTCAATCATAATCAAATTCACAAATATAGTCTTCAATTAAGACAAGTTATAGATCACACTCTCTATGACAAATAAACATAAATATAGATCAAAATCTATATATCAAATATGCATAATCATATGTAAAACAAAATATACATATGTACATAAATGTAAAACATAAGTAATTAAACTCATGTAATAAACAAGATCATAATTTATAGCAAATAAGTATAAACATATGTAGAACAATATATACATATGTATATAAACGTAAAACATAAGTACTTGAACTCATGTAATATACAAGAACATAATGTATAGCAAATAATCATACCATTTCAAAGGGATTTTCACAAGAAATCCAATGGTATAGTCCAAATAAACATGTCCAAAATGTCCAAGTCCAAAATTCAAGATTAATCAAAACAGTTCAGAAATAAGTATACTCTGTTTTAACCCATTTTACCTAAATTATTACGTACTGTAATATTGGCCATTAATTGTGATATTCTCCAGATTAGAAGTTCAAGTTCTAAGCTTCGTTTTGATATAAAGATCACAAAATTTGGTTAAGAGATGAGTGAGATATGACCACTTGAAATTATGAACAACATAAGAGGTTTTTAAGTGAGTATACTGGATTAAAACTTAGATATAGAAAGTTTAGCTCGTTCGATGACCATGAAATTTGAATACAAACTAATAGACACAATATGAAACAACTTTCATGAAGAAGTATAGATGGTAAAATGATCTGAAATATGTGTAAAGGTTCCCAAATTGGCTGCCGGAATAACTTCAGAAAATAGGACTTAAGTTTTCTATAAAACTTATTCCTTTCTATTTTCTTCTTGATCATGCACTTTGATGAATCTTAAAGATAAAAGACTATAAGGATGTATTCTGTACTTACATGAATTTTCAAGGGTAAGAAGATGGCCTCGATATGAATCCATAGGATTTCGCGGATATTTTATCGGAGCTACGTACGGATCGTAAACAAACATTTTCCGAGAGAAAGTGGAGAGATTAAGCAAGAGAGATAGAGAGGAGCTAGAGAGAAGCAAGAGAGAAGTGAATTGGCAAAGAACTCCATGGCTGAACTATTCTATTTATAGAATTTTAGAGGTAAGTTAACTAACATAAGGTTAGCTTAACTTAACTTAGTTTAGGTTACTTAATATATCTAACAAAATAAGTCAATAGAAAAATATTCTTAACAAGATTGTGTTCACACATATTAGCATGCTGGAAATGATGAAATCAGCAACTAAAAAATGCTTAGATCACTTCCTTCATCAGCTCCAAGTCTTGCTCACCAAGTTTTGAATTCATCCAATAATCTTGTGCCACATCACCACTTAATTCCCTTTCTTCTTGTACTCTACTTATTTTGTAAAAATCATAACTAAATCTAGAAATATGGTTTTCAGGTGACTCTAACTCTGAGAGTTTGTTTATGATGTCCACTACAAATCATTAGAAGACCACATCCTCAAATAATAAACACATCAGTGCATATTTTACGAAATAAACGACTAGGTCAGAAAAGCTTCAAAAATACATTAAACTTCCGCTGACCATAACTCCTTCGTATGATATCAGAATTTAGCGTGCCACATGTTTACGAACTCGTATCGACAAGTTCTACGACTTTCGTGAAGGAAGTCATTAGAGAAAACCAACGAATAAAAAAGTCAACTTTTGACCCCTCGAAAATAAAACATTTCGAGTACATTTTCATTCCGAAATACTTTTTCTTCATAAACTAGACAAGAAAACTAACATCCAACCCTTACTTAATTTCAGAAATATTCAAGAAATAAAATATGAAAATTCGGGGTATTACATTCTACCCACCTTAAAAGAAAATTCGTCCTCGAATTTTTTTGTTCCTTATCTTATCCTTGATAACACAATAGATCGGATTTCCTTTCTTCATCCATATTGTCTGGATCTATCTTAGATAAAAGCTTCAGCAAGCACTTCTCATCAAAAATAATAATCCTCAAGAGAATAAATTTTATATCTAAGTACTCTTTTACAGGGTCTTGAAAGTCTATTAGCACGATTCTATAAGATGTAAAGAATAATCGTCAATCCTCAAACAATAAGTGAAGACTTAACTAAATCCTCAAATTTTTCAAAATTCTAATTGTGCAAATCCTCAAGTATTTACATCATTTACCTCAATACCATTCAACCATTCACTCGCATTAATCCGAGACACAAAATTCATGCTTAATCTAACTCTCAAAATAGCCACAAATAAATGCATCCATATCTCTTGAAAAAGTTCGAATTAATTCTAACTTGCTCTTCAAGTATAGATTTTCCTTCTTCAATTCACACCTATGAATTGCTTACCCAAAATAATCTCTGTAATACCCCGATTTTTCGTTAATAATTTCTCTAAACGAGAAATAATTATTTTGTGAAGTGTTACTATTTGACGCATTTTATTAAATATTACGTATTTTATTTTGACTTGTGTATTTGTTTTGTTTTAATTTTTATATTTTTATTTTGTATTGTATAGTAATAGTAGTAGACACATGGCATGATAGTTCGTAATTTTTGGATGTTTTGTCGTAAAACGGAATTTACGTTAGTAATTGTAATTTCGGGAAGTTAAAATTAGTAACTTTTTAACTGTTGAAATTTTCAAAATAACTTCTTGACGGAAATTGTAGAGCTCGTCGAACCGAGTTCGTGGATGTATGGTTCGTCGAAAACGGAGTTCGTATGAAGAAGTTATGGGTTTCGGAAGTTGAGATTTACCAAGTTTTTAGTTTGGAAAAGCTGGAATTACACTTAGTTTCTGAGTGACAAAAAGAGAATATTCACCAAATATTCATCTTAACTTGTTTTGAAGAAATTCTAATTGGAAATGGTCACTAACATCTTGAAGTATGTCCATGTATATTTTCAGAATATCTGAAGACTTCTAAGGTGTCCATTCATAATTGAGTTCCAGCCCAAACTGTTTCCGGATAAGACCTGAGCCAGCCTCATTATTTTGCCCATAATTGTTTCTTCTGCTATCAAAAATTTACAAAAGACCTATGGTTGAAAAGAAGACATCTAGAGCTTTCGAAAGAGTATTCATGGGTAAAAATCTAAGTTCGGGAAGATCTCCAAATTAGGTCTCCAAGTCAGCACAGATTTCTGAAGTTAAAAATAAGTTAAGTTATCCCCACTACTCACTTGCCATTATTGCTTCACTAGGGAGATGCTTGCCATTATTGCTTCACTAGGGAGATGTTTGCCATTATTACTTCACTAGGGAGATGCTTGCCATTATTACTTCACTAAGGAAATGCTTGCCATTATGTGAGATCTCGAATTTTAAAGTTGGTCAAATTTTATTTTTGAGGTCACAATTTGAAAGTACACGTCACTACGAGTTCGTAGACACGAAGAACGCGAAAATTGGAGTTGTAACGAAGAAGTTATAGGCATTAGAAGTTAATGGCAGTTTTGTAATTTCTGGAACTCCGTGTACTATAAATAGCAAGTCCATTTCCGGAAACACCCATTTCTGGAAAGTTTCCATTTCTGGAAACCGACCCAAAATAGGGCAGAAACCCAGTTTGGTCGCCGGAACTTCCCGACCTCGCCGCCGTCTCGTCCGGCCACCATAGGTTATGAAACCGGTCCCAAATGCTTCGTCTCTAACCCCTCTACAAGTCTGTACCCACCTCTCACCCTATCATTTACCACACACCGAGAATCGAAGCTAGCAAGATTCAACTCTTTCCGGCCTATTTTCTAAATTCCGGCCAACTCCGGCCAAATTGGGAGGGGATACTTATTGGGCTTTGTTTGCCTTGGAAAACCCTACAAAACCCCTAAAGACCCGATGTGAATCTCTTCCTCTTGTCGCCGAATTTTAGATCGGAACGTTTGATTTGCACATATTTGTTATGCAAATTGCATTCCTAATTACGAGAATTAAGCGACTCCGAAGGCCTTTTGTTGTATTTAATGTGTGTTTTTATGTTTTCAGGTCGTTCATGCGAGTTGAGGTAATTCGGCACAAAAAGGTGCATTTTGACGACATTAGGCGCATTTCCGAGAAGAGGACGGGAAGTCAACCGTGGCTTTCGGATACCAAGGACCACACAAGTCAAGCTTCGGGTGATGTTGCCATTGAATACCGTGAAGAATCGGAAAGAGGAAGAAAAATGATGAAATTACCTTTCCGGCGATTTTTCCGGCGAACCACCACCACGAGAGGCGGCACCACCGCCGGACCACCACTGGATCACCACCACCTTTGGTGGAGAAGTCCAAGTCAGCTCATGCATAGAGCAGCTGCACCCTTGGGAGTGGGAAACCATTGTTTATTTAGCCAATACATGCATGCTCCTTATTTTCCTCCTTAGTGCTTGCTTTTTCATGATTTTGTGGGGAGTGCATTTGAAGATTCCAAGAGAATGGAAGTTGGGGGCTGAGTGCAGCTGCTAAAGGACATTCCCCAGACCTAACTAGGTCATTGAGTCTACCCAAGGCCGGAACACACACCAAGCTACACAATTCTCTCTCAAGCAATTCTTGAGAAAAATACTTACTGACGAGCAGTCCGTCCGGACTCCCATCGGTGTCCGGACTCCCAAGCTTCTGCCCGAATTTGTTCTGCAGTTTTCTCCACTTTCCAGAATCCATCTCACTTTCATCCCTTCACGAAATATCTTCCACACATCCCATACACTACAACCATACACTTTACACCACCAGTTACAAGATTTTCCATCTCACAAGTTGCAGTCCATTGAACATCAAGAGTTTGAAGGCTAAGGGACGAGTTTTGGTTTGGAGAAGAAGAGAAGAACACAAGGAGGCTTGCTTCATACTTGGAGTCACCAAGAGGCTGCTGGCTATCCACACCTTGAGCATTTCTCAACTCCTCTTCACTCTATATTTTGTTTTCATGCTTTCTTACTTGAGAATATTGATGTACTTGACAATGATTTGTGAGTAGTCCTTTAAGTTGGGGGCTAGGGTTGTGTGCCCTAGCCCATGATGATGTATTAATTTACTGTGATGTTTATGAATGTTGATTGAGAGATTGATATGTTCATTGTTTAGTTTAAATGAATGTTTGGATACCTTACCAATTGAAGAGCATGTGTTTGATTTATGTTGGTTGAATTTGTTGAGCTTGGTACCTCTTTAAATTCTAGACAATAGGCAATGCACATGATGAGTTGAGTCTAGTCTTAGCTTGTTTGAAATCCTAGTCTATGAACTTTACGCCTCCTTTGATGACCTTGAGTACCATGACATGGCTCAAGCTAATTGATTGAGAGTCTCTCTTGAATCTTAAGTGACAAGAGAGATACTTGTGAGACTAAATCATAGAACTCACATTGAGCTATGATTTGAAGGGTTTTGGTTTATTAATCAATCTTTATTCATAAATATTTGGCTTGTTATGCATCGGATTGGGTTAGGGTAGACCCGAAACCCCAACTACCTCATCCATTGAACACAACACAATCCATTTGTATTGAGTTTGTAAGCTCAAACATTTGCTTCCATTAATCACTTGTGCTTACTTAGTTACTGTTTTGGTTACATTTCTCTTTGATTCACTGCAAAAATATGAACACCACTCCATGTTGCACATAACTCACTACACTAGTAAATAGTCCATTTCTTACCTCACCATTTAGTGTCAAGAACATTTGGTTACATTGCATCACCAAGTGGGATTTTTGGGCCTTCCAATCCCCGTGGTACGACAACCCCCGGTCTTAATCTATACATCCACACTATTGTTGACACTCGTAAAAACACTTGTTTTTAAAGCGAACTATACGACACGTCAACGAAGAAGTTATAGGCATTAGAAGTTAGTGGCAGCTTTGTAATTTCTGGAACTCCGTGTACTATAAATAGCAAGTCCATTTCCGGAAACACCCATTTCTGGAAAGTTTCCATTTCTGGAAACCGACCCAAAATAGGGCAGAAACCCAGTTTGGTCGCCGGAACTTCCCGACCTCGCCGCCGTCTCGTCCGGCCACCATAGGTTATGAAACCGGTCCCAAATGCTTCGTCTCTAACCCCTCTACAAGTCTGTACCCACCTCTCACCCTATCATTTACCACACACCGAGAATCGAAGCTAGCAAGATTCAACTCTTTCCGGCCTATTTTCTAAATTCCGGCCAACTCCGGCCAAATTGGGAGGGGATACTTATTGGGCTTTGTTTGCCTTGGAAAACCCTACAAAACCCCTAAAGACCCGATGTGAATCTCTTCCTCTTGTCGCCGAATTTTAGATCGGAACGTTTAAGACCTCCGCCGGCTTGTTCTTCAAATCCCGGCCAAACCGTTGCTTATTTGGGGAAACCCGAAGGTATAAAGTTGTTAGTCTCTTCAAGAGCTTTCTTTTGGATATAATTTTGTAGATTTTGGTTAAGGTTGGATTCCGGCCGCCATAGCCACCTCCGGCCACCGTGGCTCCGCCGTGAGCAGCGGTGATTTTAGTTTTTCTATTTGTTTTGGCTTAATTTGTTTTATTTAATTTGTGTAAGTGTTAAGTAGTGATCGAGCGTATTTGTTTGGTTTGATTTTGTCTAGTATTGAAGTTTGTGGAGCTTGTTTTGGTTTGGAATTCTCGAATGAGACTTGACGTGAAGTGGAGCTAATGTAGAACTAGTATTGTGCGGAATCAAGGTAGGGGGATCTTGGGGAACCTTTTTAAATGATTTGTTTACTTTCGATGTGTGAATAACATGCTTGTTTGATATACGGTGATTGATATCTTATCTGCAAGAATAAATACATGTCTAAATGCATATTACTAATGATATATTATGATGATGCATCATGGCATGTAGAAGTATTTGATAGTTGGGAATGAATTTAATTATGATATGAGAATGGTGGATGAATATAGAAAGAATGAAATATATGGGAAATAGCTTTTGTGTAGTTGAGTCTGACTCGTAGGGACCAGATTTCATGTGGGCTAATAGAGCTGTGCGGAACTGGTGATCGAGATTGGGCAAGATGACTAGCAAAATGGATATGTGGGTTGAATTGTTACGGGTGTTAGATCATATATTGAAACATTTAGGGTCACCCCCGGTTGGTAAAATGCACGGTATGGGACGTGTAGGCTCTGCTTGTTTTGTTATATGGACTAACGGGTAGATAAGTGAAGCTCATTTGACATTCATGCATCAATTTCATTGAAGTTATTTTGGTCATAATGTGTTCTTAAAAGGTTTTTGTCCCTACTGAGCAGCGAGGACGAAAGCTCACTCCTACAATAGGTTTGTTTTTCAGGTACAACTTATGAGTTTCGGAAAGTTTAGACAAGACGAGAGTGAGTTAGAACGTAGAAGAAGGTGTAACTTCTCTTTGTAAGGTTTTGTTTTTACTTTTTAAACGCTCACACCTCGGATTCGGATTTAGGTGCTTAAAATCCACCGACACCGGGTCCGGGGCGTGACACATTATTGCTTCAATAGGGAAATGTTTGCCATTATTGCTTCACTAGGGAAATGCTTTAGGGAGTGAAAGCCTACTCACTTGCCATTATTGAGCCACTAAGGAAATGCTTTAGGGAGTGAAAGCCTACTCACTTGCCATTATTGCTCCACTAAGGAAATGCTTTAAGGGAGTGGAAGCCTACCCACTTGCCAATTTGGTTTTGGATGCATTCACTACCAAGAGGCTATATAAGGAGGACATTACCTTCATCCAAAACACACCTTCAAACATCTACAAACACACAAACTACTCTCATCTAGTATCTTGTCAAGCCCCTCAAGCTACTTTAGTGTTTTTGGAAGCGATTAGCCGAGCAAACGTTTCTTGTCGATTACCCGGTTAAGTGTTGAGATCGTTGACGCTGCTGGAAATTCAAAGGTGAGTAAACTCACTTGATATTTGTGATTTGGTTTGAGTTGAATATATGGAAAGGATATGCATATATTAATTTGGAGGAATGTTAATATATTGAAATAATGATGATTGTTTGGATGTGAGTAAACTGACTTGATATTTGTGATTTGGTTTGAGTTGAATATATGGAAAGGATATGCATATATTAATTTGGAGGAATGTTAATATATTGAAATAATGATGATTGTTTGGATGTGAGTAAACTCACTTGATATTTGTGATTTGGTTTGAGTTGAATATATGGCAATGATATGCATATATTAATTTGGAGGAACGTTAATATATTGAAATAATGATGATTGTTTGGATGTGAGTAAACTCACTTGATATTTGTGGTGAACAAAGTTCACAATAATGATGTGTTTGTGATTGGAATTGTGTGAAGTGATTAGACTCTCGAGATTAATGTGTGAACGAAGTTCACTCGATTGTTTATTAGGATTAATAATTAGCTTAGAAAATCATATTTTTAAAATAAAGTTTTGTTTTGAAAATATATATGGGCTTGATCATCTACGGTCATATGTAAGAGAAAATTGAGTTTATTTGTGAAATTATTTGTTTTAAAATAATGCATTATGAGAGAAGTCATATTGCTATTTGTGATTTGATGTGAATTGAATATATGACAAAAAAATATGCATATAGTGATTTTGAGAAGAGAGTATATGTTGTGATAATGATGATTGAATGAATGTGAGTACCTCACAAGATATTGTGGTAAAAGTAATTGATTGGAGTGAGTAAACTCACTTGATATTTGTGATAGAATTGATTGTTTGAATGTGAGTAAATCTCACAAGATATTATTGATAGAATTGATTGTTTGAATGTGAGTAAACCTCACAAGATATTATTGGTAGAATTGATTGATTGGATGTGAGTAAACTCACTTGATATTTGTGGTGAACAGAGTTCACAATATTGTGTTATTGATTGAATTGTATGTTGTCATGAGAATGAATCTCTCTCTCATTTATTTAGCTTCTATCTAGGTTATTAATTACATTTTATTGATTGAAATGATTTTGAAGGAATTGGGATGAGGGTTGTGAATACAATATTTTGTATGAGTAAATCATAATATTGTTTTGGTGATTGATTTGATTGAAAATGTTTTCAAATCATGATAACTGTGTTTTTGATGAGACAATTTTGGGTCCAGTGTAACCTCCTTAAGTGTTTTGAAAGGGTTCTGACGTAGAGTTGGACCATATGGTATGAATTTGGGCAAGCGTCCCAATGCGGTTAGAGCTCTAGTTTGTCTACCAATTCTTTTGTGTTATCGGGAATGAGCCTATGATACAGAAGTCTGTCTTCTTTTGTGTTATCGGGAATGAGCCTATGATACAGAAGTCTGTCTTCTTTTGTGTTATCGGGAATGAGCCTGTGATACAAAAGATGTGTTTTCTAAAAAGATGTCTCAAGAATATTCATTCTTTTATGGTCCAGTTGGACGTTGATTGATTGATTAATGATTTTGCATAACCATTACATATATCATTGGAATCGTTTTGGGCGAATGTTATTTGTCGGCTTGACATTTCTTTCATTAAGTTGTTGAAATAAATGTTATGATTTTGTGACTTTGCTTAATTTGATATTAAGTTGAGAATACTATGATTTAAATTTGATGATTGAGATTGATTTTGTGACTTTGCTTAATTTGATATTAAGTTGAGAATACTATGGTTTAAATTTGATAATTGAGATTGATCTTGTGCTATTGCCTAATTTGATATTAAGTTGAGATATGATAATTGTTATTTCTTGTAAGTGTGTGTGTTGTGTGTACTCATACAAGCTTAAAAAGCTTACCTGGTTTGTTGTTTCAACCCGGTGCACTATTCAATGGTGTAGGGGTTAATCCTGCAGGTTAGGATAACCAGGACTGAAGCTGAGGCTTCCTAGCTGTACATTTATCGTTGTGTGCCTTATTAGACTTCCGCTTTGTAATAAGCTCTGAGTGAGCATTTACGTATTATTTTGAAGTTCTCAAATTAATATATAAATTTGTATAATGTAATATTTGACTCTAAATAACGAGTCTGTATTGACATTCGCGGGCTCGGTGAGTTGTTGTTGTTGTATTAAAAGGAAAAAAAAAATTCCAAGTGATTTGTGTAAGTTGACCGAGCCTTCGCGTTCCAGATTTGTTTTATTGATAATAACGAGTTGTTATTTATATTACGAAATTTGGGGCGTGACAATCTCATTTCTCAAAACAATCACCAAAACTTCCGTACTTATATTCATTATCTACTAAACAACTCCAAAAAAAATTGTCTCCTTAGTATGATCACTATTATAAACCATACTCCAAAATCCATTTTCTCTTCTCAAATCATATCGGTTGGTAACTCTCTATAGTTTATAACCTCGAACTTTCATTAATACGACCAAACTTAATCATTAATATTACTACCATATTGTATATTCCGATATCCATATATCATTTTATCAACAATTATTGTATCTCCAAAGATCCATTAAGAACTAAAGACTAATCACTTCAAAGTTAAGATCTAGAGCAATCACCAAGTCTCTTTAAAATTCCATGGTTTAAGCTTAACTTAATTGTAAAATTCCTCGAAAATGAATCATAAATATCTCCTCAACAACAACTTTTCATACCTAACCCTAAATTTCAGGTAATCCATCAAAAGTAATCCTCAAATATTTTCCGAGTTCCTGTAATCTTAATTACGACATAAAACCACCAAGTATAATTTGTGGATCAAAGTTGTATATAGGTAACCACAATCCTCGACAATATAAATCGATCACTTCAATGTTGAGTAAATTATCAATTCTATAGAAATTAAATCAAACCTCAAAGTGTAGATCATAATCTTACACATATTATTACTTGCATCTTCCAAATCATTCCTAGCTTGAAATATATCCCGTTATCAAACATACTTAAGTTATGGAAACTTATACCTCAAATAAGTTTATAAATAATAGCTCACATACTAGGCTATGAATTATTGAATTTCCAATGGTAGTAAATATTGTCAAAACCTACTCTTAATAATTCAAATAAAATCTTGATTCTAAACTTTCAACAAAAACTCTAGTTCATGAGGCGTACCTTTCACCTTACGATATCCTTCAATAATTCAGTGCTACTTTATCATTTTACTTTTCGCTTTATCACTTTCACCTTCCGCAAATCGCGCTGACCGCTAGTAACAATTAAAGGTGAATCTCCTATATATACAAACTCTCGTCACCAGTAAAGGATCAAGCAAAATTTCTCAAAATACTTTGCAAACATGTTTGATGAATTAGCAACTATTTTTGTTCAAAGTAAAAAGTCTGGCGATTTGGCAGAAACGTCTCAGCCAAGTGTGTCCGAAATTCCACAGCCACCAAGCACTGCAACGACATCTGATGTACCTTCTGGTACTCTTTCTGGAGAAGGGCTAGATACTTCCCAATTGCGCCTCCCAACGTACAATATTCCATGAAGCAAGCCAAATCCAGGAGTTAAGGGCTTTCTTTGAAAGGTGTCAGTCCCCAAATAGAGGCAAATAAGGGAACTGAGTTCCTCCACAAGGTTAACGCCTGACCAAATCAGACGCTGGTTTAAGAATAAGCGCACCCGAGAGAGAGCCAAAATTGAAGGGTTTGAGATCTTGGCTTTAAGAGAGGAGAATAATATGCTTCGTGCTGAGCTTAGTCGCTACAAGGAAGCCCTTAACAATACCACATGCCCTAATTGTGATAAGTCGACTACTTTTGGTGAGATGCCCTTATCTCTTTCATAATCTTTTCCTATGCCTTCCCACTCTCTTGATTTCACGGTCGGGAGTTCCGATGTCCCTCAATCGAGTTATGTTCAAGATGATGATGTGACCTGGCTTTTCTGATGAAGAATGTCCTCATCTTATCAAGCCATGCTTTTGTTGAAGAAACATTAAGGTTATTTGTCACACCAAATCTTGCATCAATATCTCAAGATTTCCAGCTCTCCTAACTTGAAGATATTGATCAACTGCTACTTATTATTATATGGTTGTAACTACTCATAAATACCTTATTTATGGATACTTCTACTATGTAAATTTCTCACTCTTAAATAAAGGAGGCAACTTTAATGAGAAAATACAGTCCACAATTTAAACTTGGTACACTTCCAACTATTTTCTCATTAACCTAGTTTAACTACAACTTCAACTTCAAAAGTACTAATACTTTCATGATTTCTGAAAATTCACTTAATTTAGGTTTCCTCTTATTTGCAGAGAGAATTTAAATGACAACTAAAAGAACGCGAAGAATAGAGATGTTAAATTACTCAAAAAGTGGAGAGATAGAGAGATGTAATGTAAACTTTAACTCTAAACATATCCTCTTTCTGTTCTTATCAAATCCACAAGCCACTAAGTCTTTCGCAACCCTTTTTTTTTTTATTGCAAACTCTATGTATACACGGCCTACCGCCAAACCGAAATAGCACACATATAGTGATTGTTCCGACCAAGTTATAGTTTCACCATAGTGACCTATGGTTACTTTGAGAACAACACTTCCAAGCCCGAGCAAGCCCTGTGCCCAGTTACCTATCATGCACCCTCACGCGCTCGCCAAAAACCATTCCTGAGAAAATTTATCTACCGTCCCCTAGAAGGCCAAAACCGATGCTAGGTCAACAAGTCCCACATTGAAATACAAGTCCCTACACCCTAAGGGAATCCTTTATACAATGCCACAACGTGCATCACAAATGGAAAGAAATTACTTACCATCGTCAAATACTAACTTAAATATTTGAGGAACAAATAAATGCTCAATTTAGATTCTTTATCTAAGAGATAAATTATTTACTAAAAAGATGGTGAATATCATTGATTGCAAATAATTTAGGAGAATGACCTTCAAGCAATTTCTCCTAAGTGGAGTCTCTCTTTTTATTGGTTTACTAAAATAGAATATCAAACTATACACAATATATAGTCTACATTTGATGATTCATATAATCAAGTTATAGAAAAATAATTTTCTACAAAATCATAGCATACCAGCATGCTCAATCAAGGAAATAAGCAAATTCCAAACAAATAATCACAGCAGGTTCTAACTTTACCAAGTTAGCATATATAACAAAACTGCAGCTCAAAGAATAGGATAACATAATATCCATCGAAAGCTTTCGTTAACTCAAACAACATGTATAAGCATACATATATAGAACCCTCCCCGTTCTTTTTAAATTTTAATTTATAAAACAATACTTAAAATGAGCTTTTTAGCTCTGATACCAATCTGTCACGCCCCAAATCCGAGACCAATATTATATTGAAATATGGTATCCGAATTTGCGGTGTGACTAAAATTCTAAAATAAAGAAAAATCAAATGAAACAAATGTCTGAATAATGCTTCTATTTGAAAACAAAATCGTTATAAGTTTTACAATACCAGAGTTTAGCGGAATAAAAGACATTACATTTATTGAATTAAAATCATAATAGAAAAACATTAGTTTATGGTTCACCCCGTTATTCCCCAAGCATCGTAACCTGAAAACAAGAAGGTGTAGCATCATGAGCAACACATGCCCAATAAGTACAGCTTACATTCTTATATTAATGTATCTTATAAGACATCAAAATTGAACAATCAATCAAAAATATACTAAGAACATTTCATATTGCTTAGTACCAATTTTACCGAATATATATCAAAAACGTTTTTGACCCAAATAATTCAGTCTCAAATGTAATCGACTGATAATGCATCATTGATATAACCCAAAATAATATATGTTCGATCAACATATCACAATATCAATATATCACAAGTAGATATTGATTATCTCTAAACAAAGTATGCAACATACATATTACCAACATTTCATAAATAGATATTGATTATCTCTAAACAATGTATGCTCAATATCATAACAAAATCACAAATACATATTCCAATATTAAATATGTATTTTCTCTTCTTAGTGAATGTTTTAGATTCAACTGGTAGTAACAATTCATAAACCCCCAAAAATTCCCAAGCCAATGTCCAAAATACCAAGCATGGGTAATCCGCGTACTAGGGTCCCCCTGAGCCAAATTAAGTACGGGTAAGCCGCAGCATATGGAAGTCTATCACCAGCGCAAACGGTTGATACTAGATTTCCCAACCAGTTCTCCAAATGCTTATTACGCATATCTAACCTGCAAGATTAACCCCTACACCATTGAATAGTGTACCGGGTTATGTCAACAAACCCAGTCAGCTTACGAAGCTGGTATGAGTAACCTCAATTTATACTATATTAACAAATTGTACTAACAATTTTTATACAGTCAAATATTTCATAATTAATTTACCAGATGCAGATCACCCAAATGACTCTTTTAGATAGTCGAATACGAGAATACATTTTGGACTCAAATACAATCTCTTTTTATTTCATAATTCAACAAAAATCTCAAGCCAAGGTCCAAAATACCCGCATGAGTAATAAACACAAATTCACATAAATCCCAAGCCAAGATGCACAATACCAAGCATGGGTAATAATCATATATTCACAAGCTGATAATATATGGCAATCAAATATTCAATGAAAATAATATGGACTCCCTTTTTTTTTAATGAATATTTTAGGATGACTGGTAATAACAATTCAATATAAATTCCAAGCCAAGGTTTACAATACCAAGCATGGGTAAAAATCCGCGTACTAGGTGTACGGGAAAACGACAGCATACCAAGGCCAACACCAAAGTATGTACACTCAAGGTCGGCAATTCCTTCCTATGAGTCTAATAGTGTACTATCTGTAGGGACTTGAGCACTGCGCTTAATCACCTCAAAACTCAATTTACCAGTAATTCACTTTAGTACGCAATCGTACTATTTTCTCAACTTCAATGTTTCCCATGTACAATTCAATTCACAAACATGATCTTTATTTAAGATAATTTAGAGATCATGATTTAATTTATTTTCTCAATATGTTGGTTCTCAACCACAAAATTCAATCCCAAAACAATGATATGATTTATTTCACATCATATGATTTTTCATCAATTCACAACACATTTTATTAAGATACATATATTTAACTTAATTATATATGTACACAATATTTCCATCACAGTTCACAAATTCACCAAGACATATATATAAATTTATATATATGTATATATAGTCATCCTCTCAAGAATGCTACCATGCCAACTATATATCACAATTTAAATTCATTTCTTTTGAAAATCAATCTTCACTCACCGATGAACCGTTGTCGAACAAGTTCATTTATTTCAAAAACAAATATTTATTTTTTAGTAAATATAATTTTACAACCTAATAATCGTTCTAATAAAATAATATGTGAATTTCATTCACCAACAAGTCATTGTGAGAGTTACTCACCTCTAATTCCAGCTGCGTCTTTAATTAGTAACCGGAAATCGACAAAACTAAGCAAAGCGCTATACGGCTCCGTAATCACCTATGAACATGCAAATTCCTATTTAGCATATCATAATTCCCAAATCAACAATTCCAAATCACTTCAAGTAATCTTCGAACATCACTAAGACGTCGAAAACTATAAATTGGGATAGTTTGACCAATAGTCAACCGTCAGTCAACGTGAGTCCCACGTCAACATACCACAATTTGAATATCGTATGCTTAAAACTTGTAATTATACAATGATTAAGCAAACGATCTGATTTCAACAATCCAACCGCACAATAAGCTCAGAATTGATATCTCAACAACATATCCAAAAATAACGACCATCTGACGGTCCCAAAAATGTAGATCATAAATCGTACGATCCGACTTGTAATTAAACAATAATTATCCAAACGTTCGAATTTCTAAAATTCGGATATACTGACGCGCTCGTATCGACGAGTACGTCATTTTGGACGTAGCACTTTTGCCATGCAAGCTGCCACGCGCCGCCATGCACAGCCGCCAGTGGCGGCGGCGGCGCTGGTCAACTTTCTCCGATGAACCTAAAATTTTACCAGCATGTACATCTCAATAAACCCAACAAGTTTAGTAACTACCTCGAAGATCAATTCCAAGTAGATCAGAAGATATCGGTGCCAGAAGTTCCGAAACTCCAAAAGTCAACGGCTCCGATCCTTCACGTACGGTTGTCGACGTTGAAATCTGAGGACACCAATGTATTCCTGGGGTGGAGATCTTCAAAGCCCAAGTGGTCCAGTGGTCTAGAGTGGCCGGAAATTGGCCGGACGGTGAGTGACGTTTTTCCTTGATTTTCCGGTGATGCGTGCGACGTCACGCCGACGAGTTAGGAGACAAACCGAGGTGGGTTTGGTTCAGCAGCACGAGCTGCACCCTTTGGTGGGCGCGGTGTCATGCGGTGATGGCCGGCGGTGATGATGATCGGCGACAGTAAAGGAGAGAGAAAGAGAGATGGAGAGAGAGAGAGAGAGAGAGAGAGAGAGAGAGAGAGAGAGAGAGAGAGAGAGAGAGATCAGTACTGGTGAGAGAGAGGAGAGGGTTAATTAACTCTTAATCAATAATTAGGAATCAATGGCTGAGATTGGATCTTGATCGATGATTCAACGGCCACGATCGTGCCGACAAAAAGAAATAATATAAAATAGTTTCTTTTCTCTTTAATCTTCCAAAATTCATAACTCTCTCATACGATCTCCGATTCTCGCGTTCCACATGTCTACGAACTCGTATCGACAAGTTCTACGACTTTCCTTAAGTCTATGCTCATGTAAGTCTCATGCATACCGAACTATATATATATATATATATATATATATATATGCTCATGTAAGAGCATCTCCATCCGAGATGTCAAATTTTTTTGTCAAATTTGAATTTGACAGTTGACATGACAATTTGTCATTTTGGCTACTTTCGGCTCCAGTGGAGATGTCAAATTGGAGTATTATTTTAATCTCTGCAATTATCCTCTCTCATCTTCTTCACCTTACCCGTTCGAAGTGAGAGAGAGCAGACTGGTTTCTCTCTCCTTGATCTGCAGGTCTCTGAGCACCACAGTAGCTCACAGCCTCCACCAGTGATCTCGCCGTGATGCGATTTCATGGCCCTGGCATCCGCATAGTCCGGCGAAGCTTGGAATGCCGCACACGCGCCATCGCCTGCGAGCCCAGGTCTGCAACTTTTGGTGGGGGAAGAATAGAGAAGAGAGATTCGGTGGGGGAAGAAGAGAAGTGAAAGAAGAGAGCTATGGTGGGGGAAGAAGAAGAGAGTGAGATACAGGTTGGGGTCTTGGGGAAGAAGAGATAGTGCAGAGAGAGAAGGAGAAAATAATAAAAAAAGAGTTTGACATTTGCTTTATGGGGTGTGTTCCTGCCGTTTCCCAGCTGCTCGGTAGGGACGCACCTGGAGTGCACTTGAGTACCTGAAAGGGCAAAGGAGGTCAGGGGAGGCCGGCGTGTACCGACCGAAGACCCTCCGACGCTCAAGTTAGTCCCGAGAGGATTTGAGCAGAGTTTCTAGGAATGGAGAGAACTTACTTGAATAAGGAGTGAAGACTCCTTATATATGAGTTGAGGTCGGAGACAAGCTTCCCTGGCGTGGGGGACATCCCATGACACGAGGGAATACTCTATTACTCCACTACCTCGACACGCGCGTCGAGGGACGGCGGTGCCTAGTGCGGTATGGGCATTCTTTAGTGCGATCCGCGAGGCAGTGGACGAGCACGTGCTGCCAGGTGGCTGCGCCGGTACCGACTGGACTGTGTGTTCCACGGTACCGGGTCGAGAGATGTCCCTGTAAGGCCGAGGGGAAGGCTTGTTGTCGGTACACCCGGCCTGGTATTGCTGGTACCGTTGGGGTACCGCCAGGGCTTTGCTAGTGGGCTCGATAGGGGATCCCTACCGAGTGGAGAGATGCCGCTGGGGCGTTGTCAAAGCAGTGCACTCGGTAGGGGATCCCTACCGAGTAAGTAGTTGTAATGGGCCCAGAGGTGGGCTGTTCAGCGATGGTGGGCTACTCCTGACCCGTCTTGGGGTCTGTACCGGGACAGATATGAAATGGTAGCAACAGAAGTCCCCCAAGTCCCGAGCAAGAGGAAGTGCTTGGTCGGGGACTTAGTCCACAAGTTCATATCAGGACGTAGCCAAGTGTCGGTGTGGCAGCCGCGGCGCTTAGGGTCGGCCCACGTAGTCCCCCAAGTCCCCGAACAAGGGGTTCCTCCCGGGAGGAAGTTGTAACCGCTCCGAGTTCTAAGGGAACTGCCAAGGTCGTGCCTGTTGGTATGCTTGGCGTAACTGCCGAGGTAGTGGGGCAATAACTGCCGAGGTAGTGGGGCGATACGTGTCGGCTCTCGGGCGGTTTGGAACTGCATGGGGAGTTCAACCGTTGCATTGACACGTGTCGTCATCCTGTGAAGCGACGGTTGGTGTCGTACGGTGCAGATGTCCCAGGTCCCGCTATATATATAGGGGTGAAGAGAGTTCACTTCACCTCATTCTTGAATTTTTTCATTCCAGAGCTCTGAAACCTGTCGGTAGAGAGTGTGAGAGCCTGTTGCCGGTAGCGTTCAATTTGACCAACCGTTGTCTCGACTTCCGCCGTTTGACAGTGTAAGTACCGAGAACTCTTGTGTTACTTTTGTGTGTTCTGCTTTTGTAACGTAGTTTGCGTACCGGTGTCCTGCCTTAGTACCGAGCTAGGTTGCATAGGCTTAGGATTGTCGTCCCGGTGAGCAACTTAGTTTACTTCTTGCAGATGTCTGATTCGGAAAGCCAGAGTGTGGGGAGCGGCAATGCCTTCTCTGGTGAAGAGCCAGAGAGGTCTCCTTCAGTGGAGATTGTCGATGTGAATTCTAGTACCGGGAGTAGCAGTAGCGAGACTCGGTCCTGTTCGTCCGGAACCAGCACCGTCCGCATCGAAAGCATGTTCGAGACGGTGATGAGGGGCATCACTACCGGTGAAGACCTAGAGCCGTTGAACACAATCAAGGACGGTCAGTTTATTCCCGGTAGTAGTAGTTCTGTGCCGGCCACCGAGGTGGTAGGAGGAGAGTCTCGGTCGGAGGCAGAGATTGCTGAGGAAGAGGTACCAGAGGAATCGGTACCTGCGGGTTTTGCGGTAGACCGCCTGAAAATTAGTGCTTCTACCGAGGATGACTTGGTGGCCCTGAGGGAGGCATTCAACATTCCGGACTCGGTAACCATGCGCCTGCCAGAGAAGGGGGAACTGAGGAGTGAGTCTGTGATACCGGGCGAGACCTTGGTACACCCATTCTTCTTCGGGGAGGGCCTACGGATTCCGTTGCCATCGTACCAGCAAAGGTTCTTGGCCGAGGTTGGCCTTGCCATTGCTCAATTGAATCCCAACACCTGGCGGTGTCTTGACGCTCTCTATACCCTGTACCGGCATTGCGGTTTCGGCGAGCCAGACTTGGCGGTGTTCTTCAGCCAGTGGTCCCTGGAGGAGCACTCGAAAACTGATAAGGGTTGGTATAAGGCCAAGTCGGTAGGAAAACCTTGTGCAGAATGTCCCCGAGACACTGAGTTGATGGACCTTGTACATAAGTACAAGAAGGTGACCCGGTGCTGCCTGAAGAAAAGTGCTCTTGTCCGGGAAGGTATGGCCGGTGAGGCCGACATCGAGTCTCATGAGCTCGGGAGCCCGGAGATCATCAGGGACCCGCTGGTGTTTGGTAACCCGACCTCCCAGCAGACGTGGAAGCACCGATACTTCTTCGTTGGTGGTCAATGGGAGTTTCCCGAGGGGTCTGACCCACCGTTGAAGAGAGTGCCTTGTAGCTTTAGAGACGCTCCTGGTTGATAGCCTTCCCGAGTTGATACTTGTAATTGTGCCAAGTTTTGTCTCTCGGTACTAACCTCTTGTTTTTTATGCGTTGTGCAGCTGACCAATCTTGGAGGAAGCTTACCGAGAGGCAAGAGGAAGAAATTGAGTGGATCCGGGAGAACATCTCGATAGTCCTGAGGAGGTCCACCGTTCTTCTCAACCGGTACTCGCTTCACTTCTCGGGCCTAGCACCGATCCCGTGTCCCTGTAAGTTCCTCTCGGTAGCACATGTATACTTGTGTATGCATACTTGTATATTTTGGAATCTCACTTCGGTATTCTGCTGTGCAGTTTTGCCTCAATTCCGTCGGTACCGTCGACTCGGGGACGAGCAAAGCATGGTGCGTGAACGCAAGGACTTCTACCAGCTGAAGAAGGCCGTGGGTGAAAACCCACTTCCCGAGGCCCAGCTGGCCGCTGCGGAGAATACCGGTGCTCCTGTGGAGGCTGTCGGTGCTGGCGTTGATACTTCCGGGAAGAGGAAGAAGAAGAAGGCCAAGCGGGTGCGTTCCACTGCTGAGGCTGATGGGGAGGGAGAGGACTCGGGGGTCCCCGAAACTGCTGAGACCGAGGTTTCCACAGAAGTGGCTGTGGCGTCCCTGAAGAGGACGGCTCGGGAAGAGGTAAACCCCATGCTTAACCTTTTTTTGCGATTTTTATCTGCCCTGCCGGTACTTATGCTTTTGTAGTTTGTCAAACAGGTGAGGGAGCACCGGAAGAAGCAGAAGGTGTCGGTGGCAGAGACCTCTGTTGAAGGGCCCGTGGAGGGTGCCGGTACCGCCCTGGCTACCCGCAGTACCGGGTCTGATGCCATCTTTGGCAGGGAGGTCGAGTCCGAGAATGCCAAGTTGTTCCTTGGCTGTGCCAGGAAGGCGTTGCTGGACCCTCTCCCGCTGTCCAAGTTGGCTGACTTGCCGGCCATGACAATGAAGCAGCAGCGGGACCTCCTCTTTCAATGCAAGCAGAAGGTACCGTCTTGTTTTTTTTTTTTTTTTTGAAGCGCCAGACACTTATATATGTGTATGCTTTTGCAGCTGGCATACGAGGAGCTGATGCTGGATCGCCGGTACTGGGAGGAGCTACGCTCTGTCGGTGGGCAGGTCGAAAACATGAAGGCCGGCTACAACACCATGTACAAGCTCAAGGAGGAGGCGACTGCTGAGCTTGTCAAGGTCAAGGAGGAAGCCGGTAGGCTTGTGCAAGAGGCTGAGGAGAAGGCCAAGGCTGCTGTGGCTTCTGAGGTGGCCAGGATCCAAGCCGACTTCGACAATCGGCTGGAGGAGACTGTCGGGAAGGCCAGGGAGGAGGCTGTGATGGCCTACCGACGTGACCGGCAGCGCGCTGTGGAGCAGGCCACAGCCTATATGGAGGGTGGAGCTTACATTCTTGGCAAGATCAAGGATGCCTTCCCGGCCCAAGACTGGAGTCGACTCCCGGTGCCAACCGTCACCGAGGACTTTGTTGATGATGAGCACAAATCTATCCTCCAGGAGATCGACGAAGAAGCCGGTACCTCTGGCCAACCAGCGCAGCAGCAGCAGCAGGAATGAAGTCCCCCTGCGTGGGTAGTATAGGCCAAGGGCCTTGTAATCATGCTTTCTGTTTTTTTTTTTTTGGGGTTTTTCGACCCATTTCTGAACAATCGTCCCGGTGGGGACTGCTCTCTCGGGAGCTAGTACTTGTTGGCCATAAGGCCTTTACTTGTTGTTGGATAATGGCGTGTTTCGCCTTCTTTTATTAAATTTCACTTTATGAAATATTCAAAGTGAAATATTCAAAGTGTCTACTCGGGAGGACTGGATACATCGGTCTGTCTTCCGGTATATATATCTTTCTTGTTTGAACTCGTCTCACGTGGGTAATTGATACCGGCACCGTGGATGCATACATTGGGGTAGCTGGTACCGGCCATATGTAATGAAAATTGCACATGGGTGTCGCTAGGATCACGCTGCATGTCAAAGTATAGGAGCAAAAACTTACGCATGGGGGTCGCTGGTACCGGCCACATGACTTATAAGAGTTTCACATGAGGGTAGCTGGTACCGGCCTCACGTTAATATAAGAGCATAGGAGCAGAAACTTATGCATGAGGGTCGCTGGTACCGGCCACATGACTTATAAGAGTTTCACATGGGGGTAACTGGTACCGGCCTCATGTTAATAGGAGCAGATTTAGGAGCAGAAACTTATGCATGGGGGTCGCTGGTACCGGCCACATGACTTATAAGAGTTTCACATGGGGGTAGCTAGTACTGGCCTCATGTTAATAGGAGCATAGGAGCAGAAACTTATGCATGGGGGTCGCTGGTACCGGCCACATGACTTATAAGAGTTTTACATGGGGGTAGCTGGTACCGGCCTCATGTTAATAGGAGCATAGGAGCAGAAACTTATGCATGGGGGTCGCTGGTACCGGCCACATGACTTATAAGAGTTTCACATGGGGGTAGCTGGTACCGGCCTCATGTTAATAGGAGCATAGGAGCAGAAACTTATGCATGGGGGTCGCTGGTACCGGCCACATGACTTATAAGAGTTTCACATGGGGGTAGCTGGTACCGGCCTCATGTTAATAGGAGCATAGGAGCAGAAACTTATGCATGGGGGTCGCTGGTACCGGCCACATGACTTATAAGAGTTTCACATTTCACCGATTGTGAGTGACTGATTTGATATATATGAACAGGAGTCGTTGCTCCTGGCCGGCATGTAACCGGTCTTTTACAATAGTACCGGTGGGAGCCATGCTCGACCGTTCCGTTGTACTGAATTTTCATTAGGGGGTGTGGACCATCCTACCGATGTATTCCGGTGTTTTATGGGCGCGACCTACGGGTAGTAGTAGCGGAGGTGTTCAATGTTCCACGGGTGCGGGAGTGTGTACCCGTTGGAGTCCATTAGCCGGTAGGTTCCAGGCTTGACAACTTCGACTACCCGGTAGGGGCCTTCCCATTTTTGGTTGAACGTCATGGCTGCAGAGTCCTTCGTACTTAAGCGTACGCGGCGTAGTGCCCAGTCCCCCAGCTTGAGGTACCGGACCTTTGCCTTTGTGTCGAACTTGCGTTTGAGCCTGTTCTTGTGTTCTGCGTTCCGGAGGTTGGCCTGTTCACGGCGTTCCTCAAGTAGATCACGGTTGAGACACAACTGCTCTTCGTTTTCGTTTGGATCGAAAGTGTCGATCCTGTGGGTTGTGGAATTAATTTCAACCGGTACTACAGCTTCTGCACCGAAAGCGAGGGAGAACGGGGTTTCTCCGGTGGCAGCCTTATATGAGGTGCGGTATGCCCAAAGTACCTCCGGTAGCAGTTCAGGCCATGCGCCTTTCTTTTCGCCCAGCTTGGTCCTCATTGTCCTCTTCAGGATTTTGTTTACTGCCTCCACCTGACCGTTGGTCTGGGGATGGGCTACCGATGCGAAGTACAGGGTGATGCCCTTGCACCGGCAAAATTCTCTGAAGGAGTTGGAATCGAATTGCCTTCCGTTGTCGGTGACAATGACTTGAGGGACACCGAAGCGGCAGATGACGTTTTCCCAGATGAATGTTTGAATTTGCTGGGAAGTGATGGACTTTAGGGCCTTGGCCTCTGTCCACTTGGTGGAGTAGTCGGTGGCGACAACCACATATTCAACGCCGCCGGTACCCTTTGGCATTGGCCCGATTAGGTCCAAGCCCCATTGTGCGAATGGGCACGGGTTGACCATCGTTTCTAGTGGCTGGGATGGCTTCGGTACATTTGGCGCGTTGAATTGGCAGGACTTGCATTGCCTGGTGAATGACACGGCGTCCCGGAGGAGGGTTGGCCAGTAGTATCCGAGCCTAACAAGCTTGTGAGCCATTGCTCTTCCTCCCGGGTGGTGGCCGCATATGCCCTCATGTACCTCCCTGATCGCCTCCCGGGACTCGGTGGGCCCGAGGCATCGTAGGTATGGCATTGAGTGGGCTCGCCGGTAAAGATGACTGTTGATGATGAGGTACCGGGAGGACCGGAATCTTACTTTCTTTGCCTCATCATTATTTCTCGGGAGGGAGCCATCTCGCAGGTACTCTAGGATTGGTGTCATCCAGTTTGCTTCTTCGAGACGCAGGTGGTTCACCTCGACGGGTGTCGTCTCAGTACTGCGGTGCTCCAGCATAATAATGGGTACCGAGGCCCCTGGGTTGGGGTCAATAGCGGAAGCTATTCTGGCTAGGGCGTCAGCCCGTTGGTTCTCATCCCTCGGAACCTTTGTTAATCTGAAACACGAGAACCCAAGTGTGAGGTCTTTTACCAAGGTCACGTACCGGCACATAGTGGGGTCTTTTGCTTGGTAGTCCCCCGTGACCTGGTTGACGATGAGCTGAGAGTCACTGAAGACTTGGAGTTGTTTGGCTCCCATATCGCCGGCTAGCCTGAGGCCTGATAGAAGAGCCTCGTACTCAGCTTCGTTGTTAGAAGCCTTGAAATTGAACCGGAGGGCACACTCCAAGTGAGATGTGTCTGGACTCTCGGTATGTGGGGTAATGAGGACGAGTCCTGCCCCGCTTCCGTGGGTGTTGGAGGCGCCGTCCACGTACAACTGCCAGACCGGTATGGTTGGATCGAATGACTGATCACCAACGGTAGTTGGGGCGTCCTCGGCGGGAGTCGCTTTCTCCGCCGATGGCTGTTGATTGGTGTTGGCGTGTTCGGGTGTGAACTCGGAGACGAAGTCTGCTAACACTTGAGCCTTGATTGCCGGCCTGGGCCGGTAGGCTATGTCAAACTCGCTGAGTTCAATGCTCCACTTTGTGAGCCTCCCCGATGCCTCCGGCTTCTGCAAGATTAGCCGTAGTGGATGGTCGGTCAGAACGACAATGGGGTGAGACTGGAAGTAAGGGCGGAGTCTCCTGGCTGACACCATGAGTGCTAAAACGAGCTGTTCTATCTCCGGGTACCGAGTCTCGGTATCCAGTAGAGACTTGCTCGCATAGTCCACCGGTAAGTCTTCCCGATTGTCGCTCCTGACCAAGATTGAGCTCACGGCCGTCCTAGATACCGATAGGTATAGGAACAGTGGTTCCCCCAGCACTGGTCTGCTGAGAAGTGGGGCTGCCGCTAGGTATTCTTTCAGAGCAGTGAAGGCTTGTTCGCACTCGGTGGTCCAGCCTTCGAACTTCTTCCCGGTTTTGAGTATTTTGAAGAAGGGAGCACACCGGTCGGTAGACCGTGATATGAACCGGGAGAGGGTTGTGATCCTGCCGTTGAGGCTTTGGACGTCCTTGAAGGTTTTAGGAGATTTTAGCTCCAGGATAGCTCGAATCTTCTCGGGGTTAGCTTCGATGCCCCGGTGGCTGACCATGAAGCCGAGGAACTTACCTTCACCGACGCAAAAGACGCATTTCTCGGGATTGAGTTTCATCCCATAGTCTTGGAGGATGGAGAAGGTCTCTTGCAGGTCGGTGAGGTGATCAATTTGCTTGATACTCTTGACGAGCATGTCGTCCACGTAAACTTCCATGGTTCTGCCAATCTGCCTGGAGAACATGCGGTTGACTAACCGCTGGTATGTAGCACCGGCATTCTTCAGCCCGAAGGGCAAGACATTGTAGCAGTAAAGACCTTGGTTGGTCATGAAGGAGGTGTGCTCCTGGTCCTCGGGGTCAAGTTTGATCTGGTTGTAGCCTGAGTAGGCATCCATGAAGCTGAGGGCCTCGTGTCCAGCGGTAGAGTTCACCAGCTGGTCGATCCTTGGTAAGGGGAAACTGTCTTTGGGGCATGCCCGATTGAGATCGGTGAAGTCGATGCACATTCGCCACTTCCCGTTAGGCTTCCTTACCAGCACCGGGTTTGACAACCACCGAGGATACTGAACCTCGCGGATGAAACCGATGCTCAAGAGTTTATCTACCTCTGCTTTCATGGCCTCGTATCGCTCCTGGTCTCCTACCCTTCTTTTTTGTCGTACCGGCCGATAGGCGGGGTCGATACCGAGCTTATGAGAGATAATGGTGGTGGAGATACCGGGCATATCTGCATAGGACCAGGCAAAGATTGAGGCATTGTCCTTCAGGAGTTTGATTAGACCTCCCCGGAGAGTTACCGGTAGGCCGGTGCCGATCTTGACAACTCTGTCAGGCTGTTCGGGGAACAGGGCGATGTGTTCTACTTCCTCGTGGGGTTTGCCCTGTATGATCACTGCTCCTTCCCGGGGGTCATCCGGTCTGTCGGTTGTCGCTGCTCTGTCGCCGGTAGTGACATTGCACACGTCCCGGCAGGGACGCCGTGGCTTAGTTTCCTGAGCATAACATGACCGGGCCATTGGCTGGCTTCCTCTGATGGAGGCGACTCCGACGGGAGTAGGGAACTTTAGCATGAGCAAGTAGTAGCACACACAGGCCCTGATCTGACAAAGGATGGGTCTACCGAGAATGAAGTTGTAGGATGATTCACAGTCTACCACTAGCATGTGGGCAGATACCTTTCGGGACCTGGGGTACTGGCCGACCTCCACGTTGAGCCAGATGCTACCGAGAGGTTGGACCAGATCTCTCGAGAAGCTTATAAGCGGGTTCACCGTCCGCGATATGTTCTCGAGCGGTAGGTCCAGCTTGAGGTAGGCACTTTTGAAAATGATGTTGGCGGAGCTACCGCCATCCACCAGTACCTTGTGTATCAGGTCCGTGTGAACCTTGGCCGAGATCACGAGAGGGTCGTCGTGAGGGGTCACGATACCGGATTCCTCGTCGTTGGAGAATTCTATCTTCCACGGGTCTCGCTTAGGCCTTTTCTGTGCCGGTGCGGATTGCACGGAGAAACATTGCAGGTGCTGCTTAGCCTCCTTCACGTGAGACTTGTGCTCAGATCGTGAAGTACCGAATAAGGTCGGCCCCCCGCTGATGGTGAAGATTTCCTTCCGATAACCCTGGTTGCCTTGTCCGGTGTATTGGCTAAGCTTCCCGTCTCGGTATAGCTGCTCGGCTACGTCCCGGAGAGCCTGACACTCATCGGTGTTGTGGGTCCCGGACTGATGGTGGGTGCAGAATTTACCGGTATTAGTCCGGTTGCCGGCGTATGCTTGCTTCGCCCATGGTTGGGGGAAAAGCTGGGGGTTTTCCTTGTAGATGTCCCCCAAGGGTTTATTGAACGTTGTACAGACTAGCAGCCCGTCGTCGGTACCGTCCTGCTCACTGGACTTCAGGGGGCGGTTGCGCCTCCTGGGGTTTTTCTTCTTGGGGTACCGGTTATACCCGGTCTCGGTCCATCCCTGACTTGAGTTGTCCACCTGGTTGATACCGGCGGGTTGGCTGTATGGCCACTGACTTGGATGGGCCTGGATTTCCCCGCGGCCCGAGTAGCCGGAGTACTGCCCTTGCTTTCGCTGATTGGAATACAACTGTTCTTCGGGCTTGCTATAGCCGGGATCGACCTGATATACCGGTCGTTGTTGGTGGCTCTGGGGAGCCTGGTGTTGGGGATTTCGCTCCCGGTTGGGGGGATCGTATCTTCGGTTATTCTCGCGGTTCTCCCAGCTGTTGCCGCGATTACCCCCTCGGTAGGAGTTGAACTTGTTGCGCTTGTCATTCTGCCGAGAGTCGTCCGACCGTGAGCCACCACCTTGCTCTTGCTTGCGCTTATCCCCGATGGGGTCCGCTGTGGTTGCGGAGGCCTTGTTTAACTTGTGCATCGCGTTGAGCTGAGACTTTCTCTCATAGGTCAAGTAGTAGCTCCGGGCATACTGCCCTGCTCGGTTCATGAGTTCGGTGTAGGTGAGGACAGCGCTCGTGGCATTAAGCTTTCTGAGGAACTCGTCCGGCTGCAGGCCATCCCGGAAGATTTGGGCCGCACGGACATCGTCCTTGGAGGTACAGCGCCGGTAGGCAGCTTTGAACCGCTCCATATAATCCGCCAGTCGCTCCCCGCTGGCTTGCTGGAAGCCGGTAAGTTCTCCCACCGAATAGAAGAAGCTGGACTTCGTGGCATACTCGGTGGTGAAAGCCTCGACTAGTTGCTCATAGCTGTCTATGGACTCCGGTTCTAGTTGATAGAACCACAGCATGGCCTCCTGAGTCAGGGTGTTGACGAAGGCGTGGCACCACTCCTCGTCAGTATAGCCCTTGCCATTGTAAGCGGATTGGAACGCGGTCACATGCATTACTGGGTCCTCTTTACCGGTATAGGAGTCCATCTTCAGGCTCTTGAAGTCCCGGTTGTGCTCATGGATCCTCCTGGTGAACGGACCGACTGGCTTCTTTGCTATGCCGAGGCTGGGTGCACTTTTAGCACCGCCGGTCTCGACCCTTCTGAGTCGGTCGCTGAGCTCCCGGAAGAGGTTGACCAATGCGCCCTCGTCCCCTGCGCCTGCGCTGGTACTTATGGCGGGCGCGCTTACTGGTATCACAACGTGATCCTCGGTCCCGTCTTCGTCCGGGAAGTGGACCACTCCCGCGGCATCGAGAAACGAGACCTTGGGCGTCGATGCTGCCGGTTGGGGGTGACTGGTCACACGCCCTGGCCTGGCTGGCAAGCGTTCTGCCGGTTTGAGAGGGGTCTCGGTCCCTAGCTGTGTCGAGACCGAGTGATTGGGCGTATGCTCGAGGCTAAGCCGCTCCCTGAGCAGGCCGATCTCTCGGGCACTGTCTTCTTGCGCCGCGAGTTGGTCGCGGCGTAGTCGCTCGTTGCTCTCCTGGAGGTCCCGGATCATGGCTTCAAGTCTGGCCATCATCGAAGATTCGATCTGGTGGGACTCAGGGGTTTCCGACTCGGTGGAGTGGACTGCTGCCGGTGTTTCCTCGTGGAGGGGCTCAAGACCAGCAATAGTCGTTGTGTCCTTTGATTGCTTGGACTTCTTACTTTGCTTGGCGGGTTGTGAGCCATCACCTGCTGATTTGGTCATAGCTTGACCGGTAGAGTACCTCACTGGGTGAGGTTGCTTTTGTTACTAAGTGGTGGAAATTGTTCCCACAGACGGCGCCAAACTGTTCCTGCCGTTTCCCAGCTGCTCGGTAGGGACGCACCTGGAGTGCACTTGAGTACCTGAAAGGGCAAAGGAGGTCAGGGGAGGCCGGCGTGTACCGACCGAAGACCCTCCGACGCTCAAGTTAGTCCCGAGAGGATTTGAGCAGAGTTTCTAGGAATGGAGAGAACTTACTTGAATAAGGAGTGAAGACTCCTTATATATGAGTTGAGGTCGGAGACAAGCTTCCCTGGCGTGGGGGACATCCCATGACACGAGGGAATACTCTATTACTCCACTACCTCGACACGCGCGTCGAGGGACGGCGGTGCCTAGTGCGGTATGGGCATTCTTTAGTGCGATCCGCGAGGCAGTGGACGAGCACGTGCTGCCAGGTGGCTGCGCCGGTACCGACTGGACTGTGTGTTCCACGGTACCGGGTCGAGAGATGTCCCTGTAAGGCCGAGGGGAAGGCTTGTTGTCGGTACACCCGGCCTGGTATTGCTGGTACCGCTGGGGTACCGCCAGGGCTTTGCTAGTGGGCTCGATAGGGGATCCCTACCGAGTGGAGAGATGCCGCTGGGGCGTTGTCAAAGCAGTGCACTCGGTAGGGGATCCCTACCGAGTAAGTAGTTGTAATGGGCCCAGAGGTGGGCTGTTCAGCGATGGTGGGCTACTCCTGACCCGTCTTGGGGTCTGTACCGGGACAGATATGAAATGGTAGCAACAGGGTGCCAAATTTTACTGCGGAGAGTAAGAGATGTCAACCACGTGGAAATGACACCTCAACTGGAGAAGAGTTTGAGATGTCAAAAGTAACCGTTGGGGTGCCAGGCGGATTTTGGCACCTTGGCTGGAGATGCTCTAAGTCTCATGCATACCGAACTCTTTTGTTTTTATAATGTATATATCAAGCACTTTACTTTCTGCATAAGATATATATATATATATATAGGTAAAATCAATTTTCATCATATTTTCAACATCATAAGGGCATAAATATGTTAAAATGAAAAAATTCCAATTTAAAACAACTTCTTGAATTGCATAATTTAATATGTATTGTATTTTGTCGACTAAAGCCTTTGATATTACCCAGATCAAAAGTACAGGTTATAAACTTCATTTCGATATAAAGATCATTGAAAACGGATAAGAAATGAATGAGATATGATCACTTGAAGTTATGAACAGCATAAAAGATTTCCAGCTAGTATACTGGCTAAGAACTTAGATGCAAAACTCGTCAACCATTGGATTGCTGTGATTTTCGAGTACAGAATAAGAAGACACAATTTAGAACAACTCTCAAGAATAAGTCATGACGATAAAAGTAGCAGAAATAGGAGTTTATAGCTCTTGAAGATGACTGACTGAAATAAGTATAGAAAATCAGAATTTAGGCAATCTTTCCATTTGAGCCAATCATGTCTCTGTTTACATTCATTAACAGAGTGAGGTTCAATGTCATCGCCTTTTACAATTTCAGTAGCTACTGCGAATGAAAATATATTATCAATGATCATTTCTTTACGATCCCACAATTCATTGGTATATGCATAATTTATGGAGATTTCCTTATTTTCAGGTACCTGTGCCTCTTTAGGGGCTTGTGTCTTACCAAAGACACTTTCTTTTCCTATAATGAAAGAGTCATGAGTTGTGGATCAGATATTAACATTTTCTGGGGCGATTTCATTAGGATTCAGGAGTGCTTTTGATTTCCTTTTTCTAGGAACTGAATCTTTTGAACCTATAGGTCTACCACGCTTCAAGTGTGCAATAGATGGCTCATTGGCCGCCACATTGTTTTGTCCTATGGGGACATCAATTTTTGCAGGTGTATTTGTTGCTGGGATATGTGATCTTGTCATTTTTGCTGTATCAGTAAATGCGCCAGGCATTGAGTCAGCAATATTCTGAAGGTGAAGAATCCTTCGTACTTCACTTTCACTTTGTGTGGTACGCGGATCAAAATGAGACATAGTTGGTATTTCCCATAACAAGTCACGACGTTCTTCAAGAGCAGTCTTTTCTCCCCCTAACGGCGGGAATATTGTCTCATCAAAGTGACAATCTGCAAATCGTGCAATAAAAATATCACCGAAATTTTATGATATCTTATGATGGATGGTGAATCAAAACCGATATATATTCTCAATCTACGTTGAGGGCCCATTTTGGTACGTTGTGGCGGTGCAATAGGCAGATAAACAGTACAACCAAATGTTCGTAAATGGGAAATATTGGGCTGGTTCCCAAAAATAATTTGTAATGGAGAATATTGATGGTTGGCTATGGGCCTCAACCGAATTAATAATGCTGCATGCAAAATGGCATGTCCCCATGTAGAAACTGGCAATTTTGTTTTCATAAGCAATGTGCGCGCAATTATCTGAAGGCGCTTAATAAATGCTTCCGCCAAACCATTTTGCGTATGAACATGTGGAACTGGATGCTCGATTTCAATTCCTAAGGACATGCAATAATCATCAAATGTTTGTGATGTAAATTCACCAGCATTGTCTAATCGAATAGACTTAATAGAATGATCTGGAAATTGTGCTCGTAATTTGATAATTTGGGCTAAAAGCTTTGCAAAAGCTATATTACGAGTCGACAAGAGGCAAACATGTGACCATCTTGTAGAAGCATCAACCAAAACCATAAAATACCGAAATGGTCCACAAGATGGTTGGATAGGTCCACATATGTCCCCTTGAATTCTTTGCAGAAATGATGGGGATTCCACATCAAGCTTTGTATAAGATGGTCTGATGACCAATTTTCCTTGTGAACAAGCTTTGCAAGGGTTGTTGCTTTGTAAAAGAATATGTTTATTCAACAATGGGTGTCCATTGGAATTTGTAATGATCCTACGCATCATCGTGGATCCAGGGTGACCAAGGCGGTCATGCCAAAGCATAATGGTATTATGGTCAATGAACTTCTGGTTCATGACATGGTATGTCTCAACAGACTTTATGGCTGTGTGATATAATCCAGATGAGAGAGCAACCAATCTTTCCAATATACGCCTTTGGCTGTGTTTATTGGAGGTAATGCAAAGATATTCCACATTATTCTCATTTGTGGTTTCAATGTGGTATCCATTCAAACGTATATCTTTAAAACTCAGTAGATTTCTTCCGGACCTAGCAGAATATAAAGCCTCTTGAATAAACAATTTGGTCCCATTTGGCAACCTTATATGGGCTCTTCCGGAGCCTTCAATTAGATCTGCAGAACCTGATATGGTTGTCACATTTGCTCTCGTAGGGATTAAATTTGAGAAATATTTTCGATCGCGAAGGATCGTGTGCGTAGTTGCACTATCAGCAAGGCATATATCTTCTTCACCTTTCTTGAGCTGAGGGAATTCATAATCAATATTAATGCCTGTTTATTAAATAATAAACTGTCAACAACCGTAATGAAAAATTCATTTAATGAACAAAAGAATATGTAGATAACTGGAAATTCTATTGATAAGCAAAAACTTTCAAGTGTGAATGACAAAAGAATATGTAGATAACTGGAAATTCTATTGATAAGCGAAAACTTTCAAGTGTGATAAAAACTTGTCATTTATTGAATTTTACACAAACTTGAAATGAACACACAAACTTGAAATGAACACACAAAATCAACCTACAAGGCATAACAATAAGGGAAAAAGCTTAGACATGAGTTCTAAGTTTATTTGGTGATGAGGATACCGCCATTAATCCTTTTTATCATCATGACTTCCATTGTTGGTGAGAAAATCAGACACATCAAGGGAAGTTTTGTCTGATGGCTCAGATGAGTCCCAAGGATCAGATTGATCAACATAATTTGTTTCCATTTTTTTCTCTTCCAAGGAGGCCTTATAAAGATCCGCCAAATGTTTGGGTGTGCGAAACATTCGAGCCCAGTGATTATTTCCACCATACCGATGACAAATATTTTCATTATTTCTAGGGGCTCAATTCATCTGGCCCTTTCCTTTGTTGAATTTTGCATTGATTCGTGGTCCCAAAAATTGGTTCCGACTTCCACGACCTTGACCATTATAATTCCCACGTCCACGTCCACGCCCACGCCCACGACCATTGCTAGGCCTTTTTCCACGCCTATTGAAATTTCCACCAGAGTGTGTGGCATTCACTTCCGAGATTGGTTGTGATCCAACTGGGCGGGAATGATGGTTTTTCATCAGTAGCTCATTATTCTGCTCGGCTACTAGGAGACAAGATATTAAATCTGAATATTTCTTGAATTCACGTTCTCGATACTGCTGTTGCAGGAGCACGTTAGTAGCATGGAAAGTAGAAAATATTTTCTCTAGCAACATTTCATCAGTTATTTTCTCTCCACATAACCTCATTTGGGAGGTTATCCTGAACAATGCAGAGTTATACTCCTTTACTGTCTTGTAATCTTGAAGGCGCCGATATGTCCATTCAAAACTGGATTTTGGAAGGATCACAGTTTTTTGGTGAGCATATCGCTCTGTCAAAGCTTCCCAAAGCTCAAGTGGATCTTTTACTGTGAGGTATTCCTCTTTCAATCCTTCATGGATGTGGTGTCGTAGAAAAATCATTGCCTTTGCGCGATCCTGCTGGATCGCATTGTTGTCCTCCTTGATGGCATTTCCGAGATTATTAGCTTGGAGATGAATCTCGGCATCAGGGACCCATGAAAGGTAATTTTTTCCAGATATATCAAGGGCAGCAAATTCCAGTTTTGCTAGGTTGGCTATTTTCCTACGCAAAAAGTGTTAGGACTTGATAAGTGCACCGTGCATATTGTATATAAGAGTATCCATGAATTAATTAATAATTATGGCCTATAATCAATCCTCATAATGTGGGTAAAGATAATGAATTTTCCCCCACTTTTGACAATTCCATTACTTGATCATTATGTACTTAATCAATTAACAATTGAAAACAATAATTACAAATGTTATTGGAATCCAAGGACTTCGGATGCCAAGGTTTTGGACAAGTTTATTCCATTTGGTTTTTACAAAAAAAATAAGACATTTGTGTCATAAAATAATGCCTACTTTAAATGGGAGATCATATTTAAACCCTTTGTTATCATGATTAACGGAAAGAAGGGAAAGATATGAAAACTTTGATATGTACACAAAATGAAATTTAGGAGGCGATAAGTAGCCTTCCATATATGCATGATATGAAATTTAGGAGGCAAAAATTTGGCCTTCCATATTATATTGCATATAAAATAAAAATGGAGGGTATGAAACCTTCCACATTGCATGTAAAATAAAATGGAGGGTATGAAACCTCCTATATTGCATGTAAATTAAAAATAGAGGGTGTGAAACCTCTTATATTACGTAAATTAAAATGGAGGGTGTAAAACCTCCTATATTGCGTAAATTAAAATTAGAGGGCCGGGTGTGAAACCTCCTATATTGCGTAAAAATTAAATAGAGTTTAGGAGGCAAAAGCTAGCCTTCCATACATGCACAATGCTTCATATATATTTGAAAATAGAGAACTCATAGATCGTGAGTATTGGTCGAAAAACAACAAGAGTTGCACCATATAACTCATTGATCATCATCGAGCTTATATGAGAACAAAAATAATACAAGAGACATTTGTGCTGATAACGTGTTATAAAAATGAGGACTTACTTAGAGAAGTGATAGCAAGTAAACTAGAGATGTAATAGATGAAAGATTGAAGTAAGAAGTTGCCACTTCTCATTCACCTTAGTCTCAATTTATAGTGTTGGAGTTTACATGATAAAGATCTCAACTAATGAGATATTACATAATGCACCCCTAAAGTATTTGCAAGGACAACCACATAAATATTATTATTTACAACAATATATATATATTTTACAAACATAGGTAAAATCAATTTTCATCATATTTTCAAAATCATAAGGGCATAAACGTGTTAAAATGAAAAAATTCCAATTTAAAACAACTTCTTGAATTGCATAATTTAATATGTATTGTATTTTGTCGACTAAAGCTTTTGATATTACCCAGATCAAAAGTACAGGTTATAAACTTCATTTCGATATAAAGATCATTGAAAACGGATAAGAAATGAATGAGATATGATCACTTGAAGTTATGAACAGCATAAAAGATTTCCAGCTAGTATATTGGCTAAGAGCTTAGATGCAGAACTCGTCAACTGTTGGATTGCTGTGATTTTCGAGTACAGAATAAGAAGACACAATTTAGAACAACTCTCAAGAATAAGTCATGACGATAAAAGTAGCAGAAATAGGAGTTTATAGCTGTTGAAGATGACTGAGAGAAATAAGTATAGAAAATCAGAATTTAGGGACTTAAATCATATTCTTCTAAATTTTACCTTGATCATGCAATTTGATAAATCATAAATATATAAAAATATAAAAATGTATTATGTACTTACTGGAAATCAATCTAGTTGATCATTCATTAAATATACACACACACACACACACACACACACATATATATATATATATATATATATATATATATATATATATATATCTATGCTCATGTAAGTCCCATGCATACCGAACTATATATATATATATATATATATCTATGCTCATGTAAGAGCATCTCCATCCGAGATGTCAAATTTTTTTGTCAAATTTGAATTTGACAGTTGACATGGCAATTTGTCATTTTGGCTACTTTCGGCTCCAATGGAGATGTCAAATTGGAGTATTATTTTAATCTCTGCAATTATCCTCTCTCATCTTCTTCACCACACCCGTTCGAAGTGAGAGATAGCAGACTGGTTTCTCTCTCCTTGATCTGCAGGTCTCTGAGCACCACAGTGGCTCACAGCGACCACCAGTGATCTCGCCGTGATCCGATTTCATGGCCCTGACATCCGCATCGTCCGGCGAAGCTTGGAATCCCGCACGCGCCATCGCCTGCGAGCCCTGGTCTGCAACTTTTGGTTGGGGAAGAATAGAGAAGAGAGATACGGTGGGGGAAGAAGAAAAGTGAAAGAAGAGAGCTATGGTGGGGGAAGAAGAAGAGTGAGATACGGGTTGGGGTCTTGGGGAAGAAGAGATAGTGCAGAGAGAGAAGGAGATAATAATAATAAAAAAAATTTGACATTTGCTTTATGGGGTGCCAAATTTGACCGCGTAGAGTAAGAGATGTCATCCACGTGGAAATGACACCTCCACTGGAGAAGAGTTTGACATGTTAAAAGTAACCGTTGGGGCGCCAGGTGGATTTTGGCACCTCGGCTGGAGATGCTCTAAGTCCCATGCATACCGAACTCTTTTGTTTTTGTAATGTATATATCAAGCACTTCACTTTCTGCATAAGATATATATATATATATATATATATATATATATATATTTTGCAAACATAGGTAAAATCAATTTTCATCATATTTTCAAAATCATAAGGGAATAAACGTGTTAATATGAAAAATTCCAATTTAAAACAACTTCTTGAATTGCATAATTTAATATGTATTTTAATTTGTCGACTAAAGCCTTTGATATTACCCAGATCAAAAGTACAGGTTATAAGCTTCATTTCGATATAAAAATCATTGAAAACGGATAAGAAATGAATGAGATATGATCACTTGAAGTTATGAACAACATAAAAGATTTCCAGCTAGTATACTGGCTAAGAACTTAGATGCAGAACTCGTCAACCGTTGGATTGCTGTGATTTTCGAGTACAGAATAAGAAGACACAATTTAGAACAACTCTTAAGAATAAGTCATGACGATAAAAGTAGCAGAAATAGGAGTTTATAGCTCTTGAAGATGACTGACGGAAATAAGTATAGAAAATCAGAATTTAGGGACTTAAATCATATTCTTCTAAATTTTACCTTGATCATACAATTCGATAAATCATAAAGATATAAGAATATAAAAATGTATTATGTACTTACTGCAAATCAATCTAGTTGATCATTCATTAAATATATAGACACACACACACAGATATATATATATATATCTTATGCAAAAAGTGAAATATCAAGTGATGATTATAATATATATAATATAATAATATATATGTCAAAAGATGATTGCAAATATTAATATATATCACAAAATGATGGATCGCGCAAAGCTACAAACATTTATATAATATATACAACTTTAATTGTGATTATTAACTAATCATACTTCTTGTTAAACACACACTAACTCCAATTTAATTACAAGTCGTTACTTTCATCGACCTTTCAATTTTCATGACCACACAACCCCTTTAATATAATTTTTTCTAATCAAATGCTCTGATACCAACTTGTCACACCCCAAATTCGAGACCAATATTATGTATAAATATGGTACCCGAATTCGAGTTGTGAATCACTCATAATAGCAGTAATTAAATTTTACCACAATTACAAGTGACGAAAATTTGGTACACAAAACATTTCATTAATTAAAATGTTACATAATTATTCAGAGTTTAGCGGAAGTCGAATCTTACAATTTATATGAGAAATAATTCTCTAATAATTATTACATGAGGAATTATTCCATAGCAAAACACAATCATGCCAGCATCATTTATTTCTTTCATAGTTAATAACCAAACATCTATGCAAGCATCCAATTTTTATGAGTCAACTTCATGTTCCACTTCCAAATTGATAACGTTGTGCCTGCACAATCTATAAGGGTGTGAGCTTACGGCTCAGTAGGGTATTAAATCCCTCAAGGTCAACTATCACAGTTAATACAAGTGTGCCAACAAACTTCGTAAATACATAATTAAGGTAATCACAAATAATATAAAGCATGAGTATGCATGAGGTGCAAGAATATAAAATTCCTTCGCTACCCTTCGTCAATTCATACTCCGGATCAAGCAGACCGCACGTCTCATACCATGCGTATTCCATCTGGTCCCGAATGACCCATTGTACGAATTGACGCTCAGCCTTCTTCATTCCAATTTCAACAATTTCCGTATAATATTCATTTCAATGGGTCCGCAACCCGTATTCAATTCAATGGGTCTGCAACCCTACCACTTTCCTCATCAATCAATAAATACCAAATGTATTAAATATTATCCCATGGGATCCTATTTTCACCACCATCATCATTTCCAATTTCTTTATGTATATGCAAGTGTATGCAGAGAGTGAGTATGTAAAATAATATAATATGTTAACACAACATATATAATATTAAGCAACAATTCTATCATCAAACACATCATCCAAATTGTACAATCAACATTAGAACAACCAATATCGTCAAATATTCATTCACAACAGTAATAATTAAATTTGCAACCAATATAAGAAAATACTCATAATATTGACTACTTCTAATTTATACACGAAAATTAAATATGATATAGTCCAATCACTGGGAAAACTAGAAACCCTACCTTGGTCTTGACCTAGTTTTGCCAAATCTCCCTACCTCGTAGCTCGATCTCAATCTCAACCCTGAACGTTTCCCTCCTTCCTTCTCTTTTTCCTTTCCTCCCTGACTGCTCTCTTTTTCTATCTACTGCTTACTCTAAAGCTTTCTTCTTCTTTTCCTTCTTTTCTAACGTTTTCTCTCTCTCTCTTTCTCTCTCTCTCTCTTCTTTTTCTCTCTTTCTCTCTTCTTTTTCTCTCTTTCTCTCTCTCTTTTCTTTTTCTCTCTCTGCTACCTACCAATTCTCTTTAGTGTAGGTGGGTGCCCTTTCCCATTTTATAATAGAATGAAAGAGAATGAGAGAGATATGAGAGAGTTGGACAACTCTCTGCAGAATTCTATGGTCTGGGTTGGTATTTATAGAATTATAGAAGGGAGTTAACTAACATAAGGTTAGCTTAACTTAACTTAGTTAATATTTAGGTTAGTTTGATAAGTCTAATAATTTAGCCAAGTGTCTCACCAATCTGTTCACTAACGTCATTCTCATCCAGTTGGATGATGTCATCATGTTTGCTGGACTGATCTTTGCCTACCACACAGCTCTTTTGTAAACACACACATAAATATATTAATGCTTATTCTAAATATACCTCTATATGCTAGTGTCGCACTACATATGTATATATATAACCAAAGATGCAACAAACAATTATATATATTTATATAACCAAAGGTGCACTACATATGTATATATATACATATATATTTTTAGGTTATTACATGTAGCCATCTAACTACTATTTGAATAATTGAACTTGACAACTAACAAGATTCCCTAATGTGATTTGTTTAGTCTACACTATTTAACTGCATCAATTTTCATCATATTCTCAAAATCATAAAAGCATAAATATGTTAAAATAAAAAAATTCCAATTTAAAACAACCTCTTGAATTGCATAATTTAATATGTATTGTATTTTGTCGACTAAAGCCTTTGATATTACCCAGATCAAAAGTACAGGTTATAAGCTTCATTTCAATATAAAGATCATTAAAAACGGGTAAGAAATGAATGAGATATGATCACTTGAAGTTATGAACAACATAAAAGATTTCCAGCTAGTATAATGGCTAAGAACTTAGATGCATAACTCGTCAACCGTTGGATTGCTGTGATTTTCGAGTACAGAATACGAAGACACAATTTGGAACAACTCTCAAGAATAAGTCATGACGATAGAAGTAGCATAAATAGGAGTTTATAGCTCTTGAAGATGACTGACGGAAATAAGTATAGAAAATCAGAATTTAGGGACTTAAATCATATTCTTCTAAATTTTACCTTGATCATGCAATTCGATAAATCATAAAGATATAAGAATATAAAAATGTATTATATACTTACTGCAAATCAATCTAGTTGATCATTCATTAAATATATAGACACACACACGCATATATATATATCTATGCTCATGTAAGAGCCTCTCCATCCGAGATGTCAAATTTTTTTTGTCAAATTTGAATTTGACAGTTGACATGACAATTTCTCATTTTGGCTACTTTCGGCTCCAATGGAGATGCCAAATTGGAGTATTATTTTAATCTCTGCAATTATCCTCTCTCATCTTCTTCACCACACCCGTTCGAAGTGAGAGAGAGCAAACTGGTTTCTCTCTCCTTGATCTGCAGGTCTCTGAGCACCACAGTAGCTCACAGCCACCACCAGTGATCTTGCCGTGATCCGATTTCATGACCCTGGCATCCGCATCATCCGGCGAAGCTTGGAATACTGCGCACGCTCCATCGCCTGCGACCCCAGGTCTGCAACTTTTGGTGGGAGAAGAATAGAGAAGAGAGATACGGTGGGGGAAGAAGAAAAGTGAAAGAAGAGAGCTATGGTGGGGGAAGAAGAAGAGTGAGATATGGATTGGGGTCTTGAGGAAGAAGAGATAGTGCAGAGAGAGAAGGAGATAATAATAAAAAAAAAGTTTGACATTTGCTTTATGGGGTGCCAAATTTGACCGCGGAGAGTAAGAGATGTCATCCACGTGGAAATGACACCTCCACTGGAGAAGAGTTTGGGATGTCAAAAGTAACCGTTGGGGTGCCAAGTGGATTTTGGCACCTCGGCTGGAGATGCTCTAAGTCCCATGCATACCAAACTCTTTTGTTTTTATAATGTATATATCAAGCACTTCACTTTCTGCATAACATATATATATATATATATATATATATATATGTATATATATTTTACAAACAAATGTAAAATCAATTTTCATCTTATTTTCAAAATCATAAAAGCATAAATATGTTAAAATGAAAAAATTCCAATTTAAAACAACTTCTTGAATTGCATAATTTAATATGTATTGTATTTTGTCGACTAAAGCCTTTGATATTACCCAGATCAAAAGTACAGGTTATAAGCTTCATTTCGATATAAAGATCATTGAAAACGGATAAGAAATGAATGAGATATGATCATTTGAAGTTATGAACAACAAAAGATTTCCAGCTAGTATACTGGCTAAGAACTTAGATGCAGAACTCGTCAACCGTTGGATTGCTGTGATTTTCGAGTACAGAATAATAAGACACAATTTAGAACAACTCTCAAGAATAAGTCATGACGATAAAAGTAGCAGAAATAGGAGTTTATAGCTGTTGAAGATCACTGACGGAAATAAGTATAGAAAATCAGAATTTAGGGACTTAAATCATATTCTTCTAAATTTTACCTTGATCATGCAATTCGATAAATCATAAAGATATAAGAATATAAAAATGTATTATGTACTTACTGCAAATCAATCTAGTTGATCATTCATTAAATATATAGACACACACACAGATATATATATATATATATATATATATATCCTTCTAAATATATATATATATATATATATATATATATATATATTTAGAAGGAGGGGGCTACCCTCATCGATTGACTAATGAGAACATCAAATACAAGGGGGGGGACATAAAACCTGAACCCCCTAACAATAAGAGAGAACATCCCGAAAATGGGAGTCTCTGATACATCCATGTACTCAAATAAGCACCAATTAGCATGACGTGGAGCGCTAGTGCCTACATCAAATGCTTTGAAGCAACAGTGACCAACTGGAAAGACAACGTCCGAGAGACGCATAATAACAGGTAGACCAACATCAATTCCAGTATGTGGTCGACCGGACTTTACACCGGCGACCCTATATCTCATCCTGCCACTAGGAGGCAGTGTCCAATTCGCTATGACCCGCCGCAACCCTAGAGCAGGCACATCGCACAACGATTTCATTCCCCACCAACTAAGCTTACAAAGGCTGCCACAAAATGACTGCCTAAAGCTAATTATTGGACACAATAACAAACTCAAACTCAAACAAAACCAAAGAAAATAGCAAGGACTAAAACGGTTAATATCCCAGCATGGGCGCAAAATAAGCCAACATGATAATGATCCAGACCCGACCACAAGCCCATGCCAAAACCAATCACCACATCGGCCCAGCCTCAACAAACCCATCATAGCCGGACGTGTATGCCAACGCTCTTTCATCCTACTCCTAGGAGGAAGCAACCATTTAAGAATGGTACTTCGACGAACCCGGCCAGAACCAACCCACACAGAAAGTGGCCCACTAGAACAATGCTTACACATGCAACAAGTAAGCTGCCTAAAGCTGACAACCCTTATTAGAAAAAAGTGAAAGCTAAGTGCATAAACAAGCCTAGGCACCAGCAAATAGCCACTAAGCCCAACAAAGCTTATTAAAAACAAAGCACTAACAAAAAGTAAAGAGCAAACAATAAAAAAAGACTGCAAAAAGAGAATTAGACACAAAGTGATAGACCAACATGGCCGACCAACCCACGTCCGAAGACCACGCCAGCACAGGAACTCACACCAGCATGGCAACGCTAGATCACCACCATCTTGGCGCCACCCCCAAAGGAGCCAAGCCACCGCCGACGAGCCAACACGACCATAGCACCCCGCTCGAACAGGACACCCATTCCTCCATAGATACTGTTTCTGCCGTTTCCCAGCTGCTCGGTAGGGACGCACCTGGAACGCGCTTGGGTACCTGAAAGCGCAAAGGAGGTCAGGGGAGGCCGGCGTGTACCGACCTAATACCCTCCGACGCTCAAGTTAGTCCCGATAGGATCTGATCAGAGTGTATCTAGGATACGGAGAGAACTTACCTGAATAAGGAGTGAGGACTCCTTATATATGAGGTGAGGTCGGAGACAAGCTTTCCTGGCATGGGGGACATCCCTTGACACGAGGGAATATTCCCTGGTCCACTATCTCGACACGCGCATCGAGGGATGGCGGCGCCTAGTGCGGTATGGGCGTTCAACTTAGTGCGATCCGCGAGGTAGTGGACAAGCACATGTGGACAGGTGGTTGTGCCGGTACCGATTGGGCCGTGTGCTTTCGGTACCCGGTCAAGAGATGTCCATGTATAGCCGGGGGAAGGCTTATTGTCGGTACACCCGGCCTGGTATTGCTGGTACCGCTGGGGTACCGCTAGGGCTTTGTTGGTATACTCGGCAGGGGATCCCTACCGAGTGGATAAATGTTGCTGGGGCGTTGCCTGGGCCGCTGGGGCATTGTCAAGGCAATATACCCGGTAGGGGATCCCTACCGAGTGGATAGATGCCGCTGGGGCGTTGCCTGGGCCGCTGGGTGGGCTGTCCACCTATGGTGAGCTGCTCCTGACCCGATACTGGGGCTGTACCGGTACAGATATGAAATGGTAGCAACAGATACGACCAAACAAAGCCATCCCAGGCAACCGCCCACAGAGAAAAAATACACCACACCAACCGGATTGTAACCTTAACTCCGCAGACGAACCTGACAGAGTAAGGACTCGCAACCTTAACTCCGCAGAGGAAACTGACGGAGTAAGGACTCGCAACCAACAACAAAGTACTGAAAGTAGAAGGACAAAGGATCAAAGCTACCCCAATCCCCAACCATCCCACCACCACTGCCGAAAGCCAGTGAAAGCCAACGACAGCTGCCACCCCACCACTACTGCCGAAACCCGAGCACACAGCACCAGGCACCACCATCGAGTCCTCCCTAGCCGGAGCATAGCGATAGTGAAGTCGGCAGGCTCACGGCCGGGAGGGAGGGAGCACGAGCTCGAGCTCCTTAAATTTTCATGTGCGTGAGGCGCGTTCTATTTGAATGTGGTTTGGTTAGTCATTGTTATCAAAAGATGATTGCAAATATTAATATATATCACAAATGATCGATCGCGCAAAGCTACAAACATTCATATAATATATACAACTTTAATTATGATTACTAACTAATCATACTTCTTGTCAAACACACACTAACTCCAATTTAATTACAAGTTGTTACTTTCATCGACTTTTCAATTTTCATGACCACACAACCCCTTTAATATACTTTTTTCTAATCAAATGCTCTGATACCAACTTGTCACGCCCCAAATTCGAGACCAATATTATGTATAAATATGGTACCCGAATTCGAGTCGTGAATCACTCATAATAGTAGTTGTCACGCCCCCAAACCCGAGACCGATATTATAATGAAATATGGTACCCGAATTTGAGGTGTGACTAAAATTTTAAAAGCAAAATAAATCAAATGAAACGAATGTCTGAATAATACTTTCATTTGAAAACAAGATCGTTATTATCTTACAATATCAGAGTTTAGCGGAATAAAAGACGTTACAATTATTCTATTCGAATAGTTGTAGAAAAACTTTAATTCATTGGTTCACCCCATTTTTCCCCAAACATCGTAACCTGAAAAACAAGAAGGTGTAGCATCATGAGCAACACATGCTCAATAAGTACAGCTTACATTCTTATATTAATGTGTCTTATAAGACATCAAAATTGAACAACCAATCAAAAATGTACCGAGAACATTTTTATATTTGCTCATACCAATTCTTATGCATTTGTTTCACATATATCAAGAATGTCTTTGACCCAAATAATTCGGTCTCAAATATAACTTCACTTTCACATACCAAATATGTATGGCAACATATATTCGATGAGAATAATATATACTTCATTTTTCAATGAATATGTCAGGTTGAGTGATAATAATTCATAAATTCATAAGTTGAGGTCCTTAATACCAAGCATGAATAATAATCATAAATTCACATGCCAACAAGATATGGCAAACATTTATTCGATCACTTCACTTTTCAATGCTTAATTCAGGTTGACTGATAATGATGCATCAATTTATATATCTAGGTCCTTAATACCTAGCGCAAGTAATAATCATAAATTCACACGCCAGCAAGATATGACAAACAAATATTCAATCGGTCAGAATATTATATACTTCGCTTCGTGACTCTTTCGGATAGAGATTGACCGGTAACCAAAACATAAGACCTGTAATGTAACAAGTTAAGCCGCAGCATACCTGGTCCTTAATACCAAGCATGTACACTCACGGTCCTTAATACCTATGAGTATAATAGTGCACTATCTGAAGGGACATGAGCCCACAGCTAACTTCGAACGTCCATATATCGTTCATACGAGTAATTCACTTAAGCTCGAGGATATACCGACTCCCGGTTTCAAATATTATTGGAATTCACAAATAGTGTCTTGTTGTAAGACAAGTCATAAATTATGTCATATGTACACATGCTTAAGCCTTTCGTATGAATGCATATGTGATATAGATGAAAGACATAAGTAGGTAAATCACATAATCAAGTAAATTACCAAGGTAAGCATGTGTTATCTCAAATACACTCTTAACAATATATACTTCCATACATGTTAGCATACATGTTTAATACTAAGTTGATGTATTCATTTAATTACTAAACAAAATTATGCACCAATATAAGATTAATAGATAATCAAGTGCAAATAAAACATATATAAAGAAGAAGCATATGTAAAACAAGATATACATATGTTCTAAAACATAAGTAATTGAACTCATGTAATAAGCAAGATCATCAACATAAGGTTAATAACATAACCAAGTATATTGTAAGACTTGAATAAGTAAGGAAATAAAATCATAGACAATTAGAGAAATCAGATTTAAGTTTTATTATTATTCCTTTAGTCCAAGTCCATGAGAGAACATATTCATGTTTCTCCAATTATAGTCATCGAAGTTCAAATTCGATATCTTGTCCATCGTAAGTCCGATATAAGCAAGTGAATACCCCATTATGAAGAGATTTTCACAAGGAAACCAATGGTATAGTCCAAATAATCATGTCCAAAGTGTCCAAGTCCAGAAATAGAGACTAACCAAAACAGTACCTAAATCAATAATCATGATTTTAACCTTAATTGCATAAATTACTATGTATTGTAATTTCGACAATTACTTTTGATATTCTCCAGATCACAAGTTCATGTTATGAGCTTCGTATTGATATAAAATATCATAAAATTTGGTTAAGGAACGAGTGAGATATGACTACTTGAAGTTATGAACAATTTATAAGTTTTCCAGCGAATACACTGGATAAACACTTAGATTCCGAAATTGTTACCAGTTGGATGACCGTGAAATTTGAACAAAAAATAGAAGACACCATTTTGAACAACTTTCATGAAGAAGTCCAGATGCGAAAATAACTAGAAATAAGAGTTTGAAGCTACCAAAGTTGGTTGACGGGATTAATTTCATAAAACAAGATTAGCTTTCTATAAAACTTATCCTTTCCATTTCCTTCTTGCTTGTGCACTTTGATAAATCTTAAAGACAAAAGACTATAAGGATGTATTCTGTACTTACCTGAATTGTTGGTTGGAAGATTGAATTAGCTTCACAATTGAAAGAACATAAGTTCTTGAGCAAAGGATTTTTAACTAAAGATTAAAAATCCTTTGCTCAAGAACTTTCTAGGTGAAATTTCTATGCTTATTAGGAAGGCTGAAGTAGGAGGGACTTAGTTGAGTTAATACTTCAACTAAGGAAGCTTTCAATCTGATTGAAGCTTGAAGAAATGTGTTAGAGGTCATGTGTTTATATAGGCTAGATATTTAGCTAACCTTACTAAGGTTAAACTCTAATCAAAATGGTTACCTCTACTTGGTAAGCAAGTTGTTGTCTAAACAATAAGGAATAAGGATTTTCAGCTGATCCCTTATGTGCTGGAACTCTTAGATCAGCTCTAGAAGAGTGAGATCAATGTTGGATCATGCTTCCATCACAATTGCTTAATTCCCTTTCTTCTTGTACTCTACGTATTTTGTAAAAATCATAACTAACTCTAGAAATATGATTTTCAGGTGATTCTAACTCTGAGAATTTCTTTAAGATGTCTACTACAAATCATTAGAAGACCATATGCTCAAATAATAAACATATTGATACAGTTTTTACGAAATAGGCAACTGGGTCAGAAATGCTTCAAAAATAATAGGTTAAACTTCCGCTGACCATAACTCTTTCGTATGATATCAGAATTTAGCGTGTCACATGTCTACGAACTCGTATTGACAAGGTCTACAACTTTCGTGAAGGAAGTCATCAGAGAAAATTAACGAATAAGAAAGTCAACTTTTGACTCATCGAAAATAAAATGTTTCGAGTCAATATTCGTTCCGAAATATTCTCACTTCATAAACTAGACAAGAGAACTATCATTTAATCCCCTAATTAATTTCAAGAATATTCAAGAAATTAAATATGAGGATTCGGGTTATTACAACAGTAATTAAATTTTACCACAATTACAAGTGACGATAATTTGGTACACCGAAGATATTTCATTAATTAAAATGTTACATAATTATTCAGAGTTTAGCGGCATAAACGTAGCTAAGTTTGCATTCACAAATTATAATATATATATATAAGCTAATCAATCTACCTAAGTTTATTATATTATATACATAGATATTATGTGTGTTACTATAGCCAACTTGCAAATACTTCATTAGATATAACCCGCTTGCAAGCAATCATATAAATATATTAGATAGAAATTATCCTCATGTAAGAATAACCAGTGAAGGTAATAGTGATCCTCACACATAGAATAAAATCCCGCTGACTATAACTCTTTCATATGATATCGAAATGTAACGTGTCGCAAGTCTACGAACTTCTATTGACGAGTTGTACGACTTTCGTGAAGGAAGTCATCAAAGAAAATTAATGAATAAGAAAGTCAACTTTTGACTCCTAGCTTATCGAGTAAATATGCGTTCTGAAATACTTTCACTTCATAATAAGATAAGAAAATTAACTTCTAACTCTCAATTAATTCCAAGAATGACCAATAGAAGTTAAATATGAAAAAATTTGGGGTATTACAGTCCGGCTTGTGTGGTGGTGCGCAAGTTGCGTCTTCTTGATGGGTGGCGCATAGATGACTTTTCAAGCAACGCTGTGGCGATGTCTCTATTTGGTGCGGTAGCGGCTCGGTGGTTCTTGGCCTTTTCTAGTGCCTGGTTTTGGTGGTCGTACGTTGATGGCTACGGGAGTATGGTTTGGTAGACCGCCGGATCTTGGCCGGATTGGCTGAGCTCTTGGTGCCTAATGATGCCGGCTACCTATATTCCGTTTTGCAGGAGAGGAGGAGGTGGCCTTTGCTTGTTTTAGGCTGGGCTATTTCTCTTCTTTTTTGCTCTTTGGGCTTTAGGGTTTTTTTGCTTAAGCTTTTGTAGTAATCCTAGTTCTTTGTTATCTATGTCTGTATATGGCATCCCAAATAATTCAATGTTCAATTGTCGTACTACGATCCGTGCTTTAGGCGACCTTTGTTCGTTTGTTATTTGTTGATAGAGTTCTAGGGTTTTTAGTTTGGTTTTTCCTTTGTCTTCACTTCCAATAAAATGTGCATCTAGTGGTTCCAATGGACTCTACTTACTAGGAATTTCTCCCGGTTAGGCCATATATGGCTTAGACAGTCTTTTCTGTTTCGTTCGGGAGCTTAGGCTCTGGCATATGTATTATCCTGACATTGACCTCGTACGGTCGTATGATTTACATCAATGAATTTATTCATTACCGTAAAAAAAATATAGAGTAAGCTATAATATATTTTGAATTTCTCTTAGGCATTTTAATGCATGTTATTCGGTTCACATTAAAATTTTGGATATCGATGTTGTTTAGTTAATTACTAATTATATAAAATAAAATTGAAGAAACTTTTTTTTAATGGAAATAGAGGTCAAATCATTAAAGTCAATATGAGTGAATTTAACTGAAACCGAACCGAACCGATAGAACCGAGTCCACCCCTAATTTTTAGTGCGGTTACTTCCCATATCTATGGTGTCAGCAATCATTTCGTAAAATTTTAGAAAACTTCTGGTACTTTCTTAATATAATTTACTATGTGGGAATCAATTAAATTGCAAAATCCCCAAAGCTGAGTGGTTTTAATTTTTTTTTTGGTATTAATATACCCTAAATAATTACAACTGAACTAGTCTAAAACAAGCTGTATAAAATAATCTCCCATTAGTGGTTCTATAAATGTCATGAGAGGGTAACTTGAGAAACCAATTTGAGCAAATGGAGAGTGAAGCCGTCAACTTTGCTTTCGTTCTTGCTTTTCTTAGGATTTCTGCCCAACTACGTACCAATACACATCCAACCCTAAACCCACAATCTTCTTACATTTGCCTCGTCGGAAGAAGTTTCTAACTCAACGCTAGCTGTTCTCTGCATTTCATCATCTACCTGGTTAGCAAAGCCTAGCTAGTATTCGGGTTTTGAATTATTGAATTTTGTAATGAAAGAGAATCGATTCAAAACTTAACAAATGATTACAAGCCAAGGAAATATATAAACTAAGTCTATGCTACTGTTACTGCACTACTTTTCCTATAAACAAAACCAAAACAAAACCTGCACTACTTTCCATAATACAAACACACTTGAATAGGCTGACTTTAACAGCTGGAGTCGTCAAGGGAAAGGGAACCTGCCGTCCGGACTCCACAGACTGTCCGGACAGCCGATAGCAGAGAAACTTCCAGAGCTAGAAATCGACCGATCCGTCCGGACTCCACATACTGTCCGGACTCCCAATAGCTGTGAAACTTCCAGTAGCTTTCACCCGATCAATCCGTCCGGACTCCACATACAGCCCGAACGCCATAGCCAACCTCCTAAGAAACAGTAGCCTGCTGTATAGCTTCCAATATGAATGTACGTTGAGAAAAAAATACAGAGATCGAAGAACAAAAAGAAGCAAGGCAGGCATTACCATCTGATATGTGCTAAACCATACAAACTGCAGATCCTCTTGTGAAATCTTACAACTTACTTTAGCTACCCTAATCAAAGAGTATACAACAATCACAGCTAACATGCGTCTAACATGTTACTTTAGAATTTTCCTCACAGCTAAAAGGCATGTTGGCTGTGATTGTTGTAGTGAATAATCTATTCTGTGCAATGTGTCTTTCAGCTCCATTAACTTCAACTCTGTTGCTGCAGTTTGAAAAGTTCCGTTGACTCGATCCTGCAGTATAGAAAACCCCATATGAAATTAAAATTGCCACTGAAATGTATATAAAGTAGAGGCTTTACAGGTTCAGCTCCTATATCAAAGTCATTAGATTGGTAACCCCTCCTATACTATTTCATGATAAAGTATTTTCATTCCTACAGTTAAGAATGGGGGATACAAATGTTGGTAAAAGAGGGCTAGCAAGAAGCCCTGTTCTTCAAAAACTAAAGTAATATAGATTTGAAAGGTTCTGAGAAATGATGAACAAAGGTCTGCCACGTACTTAAACTTATGACGATTTGCTTCCAAGTTTAGGGTATAGTGCCAAGAAAAATCATGATCACATAAAACTAAGTACTCTGCTGCCTTGTCCAACAGGTTTTGCTGATTGCTACTGGCTACTTGAATAGAGTATAGACCAATTAATCATTCACTTGAGAGAAGGAACTACAACAATCATCGTACACGATTTGCATCTCAATCTCAAAGTTGATGATTCTTATCCCCCAAGAACCAAACAAGTCTAGATTCTCAGAAATTAATAGACCTATCGGAAAAGTGTATGTAACAAAGGCACTCCAACCAAGCAAAGACTCCATTCCAGTGTAAATCAAAAGTTACCAAAAGTATGACATTCTCTTATCACCTTCAACAAAATTAAATTCACTATAATAGGATGCTATTCACTAGCTTATTCAGTGAAAGCAAATAGAACAGGCGGATCACTCTAATCTGTGTCTAAATTTCATATAAGGATATTTCCAAATATTTAAGCATGTAAGAGCTGTTAAACATAGAACCGAAAATTGCAGAAAACAACTGCAAAGAAGCCTAAAACTAAACTGACAAGAACTGAAACATATCTGAATACCAAGGGAACAGTAACAAAAATGCCTGAAATCCATGAGGTACCAAATAATGAAATTATCCAAAAAGAAACAGCAACAAAACTGCCCTTCTAATTAACAGCAGCAAAACAGCTAGAAGGGTCTGAAAACTTGTGCAAAAAACGATTGTGATGCCAAATACATTTGAGAATGCATACTTATATTATAGATATTTATACCATAGACACAAAATATGAGCAAAATAGTTTGCAAACTTAGAGGGAAAAACATTGTTATATCCATCATTCTGAACCATATATAGTAGTCACTATAAAACCCCATGAAGTTAGATATCTGCTAGATAGAGCAGGAGGAAAAACCATTTTTTCTCTAGTATTAAGGCGCTTTTTGCATCTATGGAAGTATGCATGATTTATCATAAATCTCCCTTGCCATCTTTCTTTTTCAATTTTAAAGAGCGCCAATCCATGAAATCGTACCACTTTTGTAATGGAGAAGAACCAAACCTTGAAGTTCCAGTGATGTGCAGGTGAAAGAGAAAAAATCCAACATAAAGAATATCAGCATAACTTAGAATGTACAGCAGTCGATCCTTCCTAATTAAAAAACAAAGGAAGGGATTTGAGGAAATTAACAGTTACAGTAGTATCTGTTATTTCTACTGAATGAATTTTGATCCTAGTCTCTTTTCTTCTGGCTACTATTTCTGCTCTCTACATCTGAGCTTGGCGCAATTGATGAAGTAATTCCAGACTTTAATTTGCCCATGCCAACTGATTAATTTCAGCAAAAGAAAAAAAAGAACTCGGTTCCATAATCAAGTAATCAAGCCTTGTTACCAAACAGAAAAGACATGACATTAAATTAATCGCCAGGTGAAACCTTAGAATCAAGCAGCTTGATTGCAGATCACAGAACTCCCTGGGTTAATGGTAATGCTCTTTGTGCGATTATCAGTTTTGTATATCCCCACAAGTCGATCCGCCAGCTCAAACATATTATTTCTAAGGCTGCACGTAGCATTAAACATAGTGTCAGTATCAGTGAACCCAGTTATAAACAATTCACCACCAAATTAAAAGCATTATCCGACCAACCTTATGATTATGAACTGTGCATCCTTCGTCCGGTCCTTCACATAATGACCAATGATGGAGACATTCTTAAAGTCTACATTAAATTGAACGCCAAAAGAAATCAAGAGAAATGAATGCTGGCCAAAAGAATGAAAATAAATTCAGATGATCGATAACGTTAGGAAAAGTACCTAAGGCGGCATCAATTTCATCCATGACATAAAGAGGTGTAGGCTTGTAATGATGCAGTGCAAACACAAGAGCCAATGAGCTCAACGTCTGCAAGATGTAAGAGGACAGTTTAATGACTTCTATAGACATGCATTGTTGAAATATTATTCCAAGAAACAAGCAGTCAGCACTACTCAGTCAGAGTTACCTTTTCACCACCAGATAAGTTTGAAATATTCTTCCAACTCTTCTTTGGTGGTCTCACGCTGAAGACGACACCTTCGGAGAAAGGATCCAGGGAGTCAACAAGCTCAAGTTCTGATTCACCTCCCAGCGTGATCATCTGTACGACAGAAGTGAGAAAATGTAAGCAGTTTTCTCACCAAACTAAAGAAAGCAACCAGCAGAAATTTACCAACATGAAGGTTCATTCCAATCAAATAATTAAGTCAATCAAAAGCATTCTCAAATTAGCATTTGCTACCAAACTGCTCAACATGCTCAATTGAAGACCAGAGGACCAAAATAAAGATAGCGAAGTATAAAATCCAGCCATCCATTCAATTAGAGAGAGAGAGAGAGAGAAACCTGATACATTTCCTTTAACTTCAAAGATATTGCATTAAATCCTGCCATGAAGTCATCCAACCTAGACAAATCATATTAATTTCAGATGAGTTAATAGTTCCAATATATCTTACAAAGCATGCAACCATAAATAAAAACAAAAAGGTGTCATGCCTCTTCTTTCTCAATTCATCATACTGCCTCTTTATGTCATCATGCTGTTGAGTGACCATACTCAGATCCTCCACTCGTTCATTATATAATGAGACCTTTCTTCGGTACCTATCAAATTTAAGCAATTAGAACAGCTTTGCATCATACAAACCAAATCAGCTTAATTTTCCACTAAAAATAATGACAAGACATACTCTGAGATTGAATCAAGATTCGGATTCATTTCTCTCAATTGTGCTTCCAGAAGTGTTGCCGTTTCAAGGGCCCTTTCAAGATCGCAACGATTATTAAGAAGTTCATCAGCCAAGGTTGCTTGAACATTTTCAGAGTCCACTAAATCTTTCTGAATTCTGCAAATACAATGTAGTATTAAAAATTTAAAAATCATGAAGACGTACACCATTCTAAACAAGTATTTCCTCAGATACACGTACATACTGATCCATATGCTTTATAAGGGCAGTTTGCAACTTATCAAGCCTGTCCTTGTAAGCCTTCCCCTCGAATTTCAGATCCTTGTATTTCTTCTTCATATCTTGTAATTCAAACTCAGTTTTATCCTGTGACACTCACCCATGTAATTTTCATCATGTTAATGGGAGAAAAGATCTGATCATCATAAATAGATTATTTAAGAAATATATATATATACAAAACAATAACAACATAGTTCTAAGTACCAGATCAGTACTATGCCACACATAGTAATCATGATTGATGAAGAAGCAAACTGCGAATATTACCACTTACTAATTCTATGGTTCTGCTCACTGCACTGCAGATCATAATCATGTACTATTATGGCATAGTTACCACCTCTGGAATGTCAAAATGGTATCAACTGTGGTCATATAGAATGATTCATAATAACCATATGCATTTTTCATCACAGTACCTTCCATGCCCGCAATTCATACACAATCTTTTTCATATTGCAATACTCAGATTTTGCTATCCAACACATCTTTATGTTTATCAATCAGCTGCACGTACAAGACAAGAAATATGATATGTACCAGTCAGATTTTGATTTATCTAAAAAATCGATACTTTTATCAACCGGCCGCACAAGATTCAAATAAAACCAAGCTAATGAGAGATGTGAACCTTCTGCGTTTCCTCGTAGTTCTCTTGAACTACAGATGTCTTCTCTTCTTTTTCTTTGAAATTGGCACATAATGTTTCCTTCTCCTTGTCATGTTGTTCTTTCTTCTTCTTTGAATCTTGAATCACTTTTCTCAACTCCTCTATAGTTTTCTGGCCAGTCTCAATTTGGAATTTGTGGCGGTTGATTTCAGTGTTCTTTTCATCCTTATCCTGACAATTGATTGGCACTAATTAGGACAGACACTCCATAACTAGGATAGTTCATAGTGATACAGATACTTACTGACTTAATCTTATCGACCTTTGACTTCTGTGCTTTTAATCTTTCACCACCAGCATTTTCTATGTTATGCTGAAGCTCCAGGGCCTAAAATAAGAGAGAACCAGTAATAGTCAAGCACTCAAAAGAAATCGGACAAAATTGTGTTATATTGTATTCTAGTTCCAGTCATTCCTGACTCATAAAATTAAATCACAAAGTAGAAACCAGCTTTACAAGTGGACTGTATTTCAGTATTTGGTTGTTTAGTTACTCAACATGATAAAGCTGCTACTTGCGAGGACAAAATTGATAAATGAGTTCTTCACCTTTTCCTTAAGCTGCTTAGATCCTTGGATGAGTTCGTCAATTTTATTTTCTTCATCAGAAATGATACTATCGAGTTTTCTTAGCTGATCAAGCTCATCCTTCTTCGGCTGTGATGCAGCCTCCAAGGAACCAATTTGCTTTTCAAGATAACTATGTTGTGAATTCAAACTGTCAATCTGTTCAAAACGAAAATTTGTATTAATATAGCTTCTCAAATATACACAAGGTTGGACAATCCATATGAAGAATTACCTCTTTCTGGATTTTAGCTAATTCCAACCCCCAGTGTGCAACTGCATCTTCAGAGGCTTGATATCTCTGCTCTGCATCAGCAATATGTTGGCGGATATAGTTTAATTTATCGGCCATGCCGGCAAGCTCCCTGCTGGCATCTGCAACAGCTTCTTCTGACACTACAGTAGTACAAATAGATTGGCCAATCTTACCACCACATGGATTACTTCCACCACCACTCATAGTACCAGATATTTCGAATAGTGCACCATCAAGTGTTACCACTCGAAATTTGGGGTTTCCTCCATATGCAATACGTTCTGCCTAAAATTGGAAATACAGCCATTGGATTGCTTGCCAAAATGAATGAAGCTTAACAGCATTCTAAAGTAAGACATACAAGATCACTGATTCTATTTGTGCCAGAAAAGGGGGATCAATCTGTTTGGAACTAGTTCCAAAATAAGTTTAAAACTTCTTGACATTTATAAGAAATCAATGCACTGAAAAATCTGCTTTTAAACCGTCTGAATGTTCACATAAAGTATGTGCCATATTAAAGAGCTAAAATGTCCCAAGATAGAAGTCACCCATCTTAGTATACGCTAAACATTACGTACTTCTGCTAAAAGAGCTGCAATTCTCATGTTTGTTCTGCAATCAAATCGTGAAAAATATAAAAGCACAAAACAAAGCTTTCCAGACTTAACAGAGCAACTAAATGGCAGCATAAGAGTACCATCCGAGCAATCCGAACCAAGCTTTAGATAGCCAAAAGTAAGCTCATAAGCCTCCAGCTCAAAACTAAAAGTAAAATACAAGTATACTTAAAAAAAAAAATTAAGTTGACAGTGGAGCCATTTGGTTCTGAACTTATCCTCAACCGAACGGAGACCAAAAGATCAATACATGTGGAAATCGGAATATACCTGATCTAGATCTTTAGCTACAACGGTATTCTTCAATGCTGCAAAGAAAGCAAGTTTCATTCTCTGGTCCTGAACCCTAACTAGATCGAAATGGCGTGGAACTCCTTCTGGAGTTCTTACATTCTCCTTCCACACTGGTAAAAGATCAGTGATTATTTGTTCCTGAGTTATTGAATTTACAACATGAAGTCAGAGTTCCGCTACTCACGAATAAAATTGCATGCAGTGCATTCAACCAATATTGTAGAACACAAATCTAGAATGTTTTGAAACAACTATAATTTTCGTCAATCTAATATGTTGATATCCAACTCTAGCAGCATCTTCGGTAAGTATTCAGTCCAAAGACTTTTGTATGTGGCGACTCATTTTGTGTTTCTCTTTGGTACATGTATGAAAAGCTCCCCTAAGACAACTAAAATGCTTCAGTTTTAATGGAACTGGCCTAAAAACCACCTCCCACATAAGATAAGAGTAGTTCCATGACTACGTAGACTAGTACATAAGCAAAGTAAATTATTACAGATCAGTTGGTCCATTACTACTAATAATAATAACTAAAGAACACTTAGATCTAAAGGCATATATCATAATTGCTCCATCTACTAGGAATACTAATTAAAAGGAAACTCGAAGTGTCTTCAAATCCATGCCACAGCTCCACGCAACACTCCTTCCGGTAGCCCAACATCAGTCAATCCTTCCTAATTTAAAAAAACAAAGGAAGGGATTTGAGGAAATTAACAGTTATAGTAGTACTTATGTTGATAAAAAGACTAAGAATACCTCACAGTGATGTTACTCTCCTCTGCCATGTCCACTATAGCTTGACGCTCCACTGTTCCATCTGCAATGCATAGCTGGAACGGTTTTGGCTGTTTTACGCGGAGCCGAATGAGGAAAGTCAATTGATCCACAGAATTGACTTTAACAACGTCAAGCGCCAACAAAGATTCATGCATCTCATAAGCCAAGAGCTCATTTGAAACCTCTTCAAATTTCTTCAGGTATGAAGGAGGGAAGGGTCTGGCCTCCATATGAACTACGCCAGCCTGGTAAGAAACTCTACTTCATCACATATTTCAAACCATCTTTTCTGTAAATCCGCGTCCATGCTCTGGATTTCCATGCGTCGCTCATCCCCACCAAGGAAGTACATTAGGCGGCCACGCCAGCTCGATCTGCTAAACAGGTCCAAGGCTGCTGCCAACTGCAAGGCGTTGGCCACCTCGATGTCGCGTTCACACTTTGTTCTGTCATCAGAAGGGAACCAACTCTCATCCAAATCCAATTTTTTAGCCAGAATATCCAACCGATGACTGGCCTTTTGGTAGTCCTTGGCAAAATCTGGTAGTGGATAATGATGGCCCTTCAGGTCCTTCAAATGGTCGAGCAGAGAGGAAGCGTCAGATCCCCTAGCAAGGAGTGAAACCATGAATGAAGGCATGATGAACAGTAAGGTAGATTGGTTTGAGAAGAAGGTATTGTAGGAGATAATGAACAAGTGATGAATGAATCTCCCTTCATTGCACGTAATGGGTTTATATTCCCATTCCCATTCCCAATTCTCGATGCTGCAGCCTTCTGCAGAGGGAACACAGATGACGACCAATTTTTGGCGTCTTCGTCCGAAAGGCCCTTTTGTCTTCTGTTTACCGTGATAAAGCCAAGGAAGAGGGATTGAGGGAATCAAAAGTTAAATACTCTGATATAAGGAATAGAATCTGGTCGAGGTATTAACATAGACATCATTAATGCCTAGACCCGAAGCAGTGATGAGCATGCCATTGCTATTTATTATAGACTGAGGTCAAACTACGGCCCCATAATTTTACGACAGGCTAATAGGATACCAATTATTTTTATATCAAAGTGCAGATAGAACTCGGTACCTTCCAAAAACAATGTTACTACTCAATTTCTAGTTATGACACATAAACTGTGCTCCTTTTACCTAAGATCATACAAAACCTGAGCACATGTCACAACTCACAGGTCATATCCTAAAACTTTTCTAAGTATTATCCATCTAAAAACGAACCAAGTGTTATAAGAGAAATATAAAGTTGATATACCACTAATAACAGGCTTTCTTACCTCTAAAGAAAACTGAAACAATCTTTCAATTAATAGAAGCTAAAACAAAGCAAATGAAGCGAAAACACTTGCACAAACTGATGGCACCCTAATCCTTATATTAGAGTTTCGCCATACATGCAACAAACCAGAACCAGCTTGAAAGAAACATTCTCAAAAACCAATTTAACATCTCATTCAAACAAAACGCAGTTCTAACAAAATGGTTCCAGCAGGAAGAAATTCTTACAAGACGTCATCTCTTATGAAGGTACCAAAATCTCCTACAACTTTTTCTTTCTGTTGTCAAGCCATACTCATCCTCAGAATACTCAAAATTATAAATGGACAAAAAAATGCACAACACAAAGCATACTGACCCCAAGTTAAAACCTTTCTGCCATTCTGGCAGTAACTGCTCTTAGTTTTGAATATACTTTAGCAGCAGGGGATCCTAAGATAAGGTTGCAAAGAGAGTCCCTAGCAACCTTTATGTTTGAAAAAGATCCCAATATGTGGATCTTGGTGTCTGCAATCACAATCCTAGTCTTTGTAGCATTCTCAATGGCGAATTTTGTTCTACCCCCTTTCCCAGACAGCCTTCCTATAGCACGAGACAAGTGCTCCCCACGAAGTGTTTTGACGTCCTTGATCTCAAAAGACTCCACATAGAGCTCATCCAAACGCAGAAGGGCAATGGCATCTATCACATCGAAACCCAGCATGAAAGCCTGAACAAAGTCAGCGGACTTCTGCAGATGACTAATGTCAGGTGTGTCACGTCTGGTCTTCAACTCAACTTTGCGGCCCTTCAGATTCATACGGATGTCTATCTTCATCTGCTCGTAAATTGGGGTGTATATCTCCATCCAAACTTTCTTGAGTGGCGTATAACGATGTGGCGGAACAGAGACCTTGCGGAACTGAACTTGCCCATCTGACATCTCATGAGCCTTCAATGGCTCAAAACTTGGCTTTGGTGGCAAAGAACCAGATGCTGAACTAGCTCCAGTTGCAACTGCTTCAACTTCCATGGAAGTAGGAGCTTCCTTGGACTGCATTTTTCACTGCAGTGACTTTGACCCTTCAAAGACAAAAGTGAACAGTTGCTCAATACTCTCATAAATATAGAATCACATCCCATCATAACATCAGATATTTTGTGCGAGAGCATGTTCAACAGCCAAAAAGCCAAAAAAACCTCATCGAAGATAGCATGGAAAGAATAAAGGAAATTTTTACATAGTGTAAGCAAAAGCTACCCTGGAAATGCACCTCTACTCTAGTTTAGAGTTGTATCATTATTTACACAATATATAGGTCACCCTACACATCTAAATAGAGCGTATTAAGCTAGGCTCATTCAAGAGTAAAAAAAAAAAAATTAGTTCTTCTCAAATCACAACCTCGCTTGAACTAAAATCTTAAACAACAAGGATTCGACTCAAAGAGTCCAACTACATACATATTAAAATCAAAAACCGAATTACCGCAAAAAAAAAACATTGAAAATACAATTTCACAGGACAGCAGCAACTAAGTGAGTATTTCATTTTGCAGATTTTTCAGAATTGCATTGTTTATCTATATGTTTAAAGGGTTGGTTGGTTGGTTACCTAGTAAATTATATGAGATATGGGAAGCTAAATTTGATATTTGATGGGATGTAAGCAAGCGAGTAGGTGAAAGTTGCTATGCATATGAGATTTAGTGAATCATATGACTTTGTAAGATGAGAAACAAAAACGCCCAATCAAAATTTCAACAAATCGAAGCACATACACGTAAAATTCAAAGCAATTAATCATACCTCAATCTAATTGACAGAGGGACTCTGTGGAATCCCAAGGATATCAAGGAATGAAAGAGTTTCTGGAGGCTCGACTCGAAGGAGGCTGCTGGGTAGGGTTGCAGCGCGATTCTAAAAGGGTTTATGTTGAGGGATTTCCGGATTTTTATAGTGAAGGGGTGTGTTGGTAATTTCGGCAAACTAGGTGATTCCATGTGCCATCTTCAGTAACGACGGTTGAGGGTTAAATTGGGTCTCGGGGCTCAAGTTTAGCTTTTAAAATAATAATATTTATTTAAATAATAAGGGCTATAATTTGACCGTTTCCAACAGTTCAAAACCAAATTAATATCCAAGGTGATTGATGCAGTGGTTTGACACCAATATTGTCCCAAAAGAGATCCTGGTTTGACTCCCCAATGATGATATGAAAAGGGTGTTTGAGGTTTTTTTCTTTAAATTTAAGAGGATCAAAAGATTTCAATCCTACCTCCATGGTGACTCGAACCTATGACATGGATCTTAGATAGTGGGTGTTCTAACCACTGAGCTAACACCACTTCGTCAAAGGGTGCTTGAGGTTTCAACTCATTCAATTTATAGTTAGTCATTAAATTCTGCAATGAATTCCAACTAGTTTTCTACATGTAAAGCTCGGAGACGTTAATAAGAGGATGAAGAAGATGATGCGCAAATGCAAAGAAAAGTAACACAAGTTATGGTGGCTAGGTTCCAAGCCGCGCTTACCATCCTCAAGCACGTGAGGTAGCTAATGAAAAATTATTGAATGATTAGGCAGTCACAAGATTGTTCAGGCCGTCTCGGCACCAAAAGATAATGTGCGCACTCCGAATGCTTGCCAATGCATGCGCGGCCGATTCCTTAGATGTGACCTTCACGATGTCAGTCGACACTCATTGAAAACCTTAGTCAATTTTTAGTACCATTAACATATCTAATAGGGAAAAAAATCACCTTTAGTCCCTGAACTTTGACCTATTCGACACTTTCGTCCTTAAACTTTGAAAAAAACTATCACTTTCGTCCCTGACCGAAGTTTTCACCGAATAAACCTCCGATTCCGGCCAATTCGAACGACAACACATATTGGGCTTTGAAGCCCTCCTTGAGGCAAGTTCAACGCCACCAACCCCGCCTCAAACCATCGCCAGACGGCGGAGAATTTTACAATTAAAGTTTCGGCCACCACCGGCTTTCGGGCTAAATTCGAGTCATTCTAGGCCGAATCGAACTTAGCCCCAGTTATAAAAGTTACTCCTCTCATCCGTGCGAACATTTTGGCATAGGTTTTGCACCATTTTTTTCCGGTCAGGGACGAAAGTGATAGTCGGTGTTGAAGTACAGGGACGAAAGTGATATATTTCAAAGTTCAGGGACGAAAGTGTCGAACGAGTCAAAGTTGAGGGACTAAAGGTGATTTTTTTTCCTATCTAATATGAACGCTACATGTATCGCTTTCTTGAAAGATGGTTTGATCTAGTCCCCCTCTCTCTAAGCTTTGTATTTGTCCCTTCCCAATAAACTTAATTCTCTTAAGGAAAAAAAAAGAAAAGAAGGAGGCGTATAGGTCTAACGAGGTTTAAACTTATCAATATATTGTAGTTTTGAGTACAGGTTTTGCAGTAGAGACGATTGTTAATTTGAATCAGAAGCTCATTCTTGTTGGAGATGGATATGCAAATTAAATGTGTGGTTGTCATTGTTGATTAATTGGAACCTAAATACAAGAAAGCAAAAGTAGTTAGCTTGGTTTTCAAGTACAATATAGGTGTTAATTCAAAAAGCTCCTTTTGAACGTCTCAATAAGGACTTTGCAAACTGGCAGCCATGACTGGTCCCACGTGTGTGGAAGGGTTTTTTTTTTATTCATGGGGGAGGTGGATCGATCAGGAACCAACATCTACCTAAGAACACACATGCAAATTTGGGTCGAAGCCCTTGACGAATATCCCAGCAGCTCATCCCGCTCACCCATTGCCGGGGTATTGCGAGGTCAACCCACTCACAGTAGGCCCCTCAAACCAGCTGGCCAATCTTCATACAATTCTATTTCAAGTATGTGCCCCTGTGGCTTAAGGGTTAGTGGCAACTGTGGCTTGAAACAGACTCTTTATTGGTGGTTCATTACTTCAAGACTCCTAATCTTGTCCCTTGGCGTCTCAGGGTACCTTGGGCTAATTGCCTTCATGTTACAAAGCAGATGCATTTTCATATTTCCCACATATTTAGAGAAGGGAATTCGGATGCCGATGTCTTTGCTAACTACGGAGCTGCACATCCTGGTTCTCACTGGTGGGATGTTTTGCCACAGTTCCTTGTTTATTCTTATGGTCATGATCTTTCCTCTAAGGTTTTGTATCGTTTTACTTAGGTTTAGTCTACTTTGGGATCCTTCTTTAGGTTCCATTGTTTGTTTCGGGTTTTGTTTTGTTCTTCTTTTGGTCATACTGCTAGCAAAGCAGCTCTGGTAGATTAGCTCTCTTGTGAGCTGCTTTTGGTCTGCCTTTGTATTTTGTACTCTTTTTTCTTCTTCTTCAATAAATTTTTCTTATTCAAAAAAAAAAAAGTATGTACCCCTGTGTACCAAGTTGGGGATCAAACTCAGGTTGGGGGGTTCCCAACCTGTCATATGTGCCAACTCAACCACAAGGGTTGGTTCGTGTGGAAGTTCATGTAGCATATTTGTGAAGAAACTGAAGTGAAAGAGAAGGTGATCACAAATACTTGTGGTAGACCTTCATTTATGGACAAAGTGAAACGAAAGAGAGAGCTAGTTCTGCCTTATTTGTAATTTATTATTGAAACCTTCACACGTTTTGTCATCTTCCTTGACTTTTCAGCATATCAAACCTCACAAGACGTCTATAGTATATATATATATACAATGATTCTCAAGTAAGGAGGTCCTTACTTTTTTAGGGTGCGGAGTTTTGATCTCAGCCGTCAAATTCGTTTTAAGTGATCTGATCTGACGACTGAAATCAAAACTCCGCACCTTAAAAAGTAAGGATCTCCTTAGTAGAGAAGCCATGTATATATATTGATTGGAGATATGCATATCAAACCTCACAAAGTCACAATTGAATCAAACGCTCTTTTCTGGAGATATGCAAAAATGTGCGGATCTAATTGCATAGTTGTGGATGGAGATGCAATGCAACTTATGTGGCTGCAGTGCCCTCTATTTCGCACATAAATATCTTTTTTTAGCAGCCATGAAGCTAAAAAGTACAAAGTGTTTTGTTACACTCGATTTTCTTCACCTCCAGTCCTTAAAAAAGAAAATTTGTTTGGGATTTTCAGAAATCTTATATATATACTATACAATAATAGAATAAATATTTGAGAAAACACTAATAGTAGTGTTTCGGTTTATTTCAAGAAGCTAGCCTCAAAACAGAAAAACATACAACCTATGTAGTAAAAAGAGCTAGATGGAAGTTATTTTTGAATACAGAGTACAAATGCAAAACAAACATAGAGTCAGAGCCAAACAATCATACAAATTACAAAATTAAGGACTAAATCAAATGCCAAGCTAAGAAAACTAATCATAGGATATACTCATCAATTAAAGGGTTACTGAACAAGAGGGCGGTTCAACACCACACCTCCTCCTGCAGCAGTGTCCTTCAAAAACTTGATCTTGATTTTGTTAAGCGTGGCTAAAGCCTCTTGCATATTTACCCTCTCTTCTGGTGATTCTGTTGAACAAGCAACATCTAATCTCATAACGGATGATAAGCACTCCCTCTTGCTCACAAAATCATGATCCTCCTCTGTTCCAAGTAAATTGGCATCAACAACTTCACCTATTGCATATGCAAATAGTGAATTTGCAACACATTGCTTTAAACTCATTTCCCCAACGAAGATCTCATTGGTTGGCTTCCTTCCTGTGAATGTTTCCATCACTACAATGCCAAAACTATATACATCCCCTCTACTGGTGACTATTCCTTCCATTCCATACTCTGCATATATAAAAGTGATTAAACAAAAAAAACTTCCAAAATTAAGGACAACATATACAAAATTGAAACATAAACTAGTAACAGTACATCACCTGGAGCCATATACCCAATTGTGGCTAGAGTCATAGTTTGAGTCATAGAGTCTCCTCCACCCAAGAGTTTCGCAATACCAAAATCAGCAACATGTGCACCCATCTCATCATCTAGTAATATGTTGCTGGGCTTCAAATCAGAATGGACAATAGGTACTTCATAACCATGATGAAGGTACTCCAACGCTGATGCAACATCTATCATTATATCCAACCTTTGCAGTATGTTCAAAGAACAGTTATGAGAATACAACCACTTCTACAGGCTCCCTTTAGGCATGTAATTCAGTACAAGAGCTTTGAAATCAAATTGACTGCAACAACTCAGACTTTGACAAGATTTCGGTGACGAACATTGCTTAGAATTTCACATTCAACCTCAAAACTTGTAAATGCCTCTGCTAACTCTAAATTGAAAACCTTTACAGCAACGTCAATACCATCTGATAGTGTTCCTTTATATACTGAGCCAAAACCCCCAGTACCAAGTAAGTTGCTTTCATTGAATCCATTTGTCGCTCTCAGAAGTTCTTGGTATGAAACTCTTATCCATAGAAGTTGAGGCATCAAGCAAGTTTGTGTTGCAACTTCCACATTCTTTTTTCTGCGTAACATCACCATCCAAATTATGGAGGTCATCAAAAGCATTGTTGACAAGATCCCTGAAATGACATATTTCAAGATAGATCTACTAATTTTTCTTTTGCATGGTGGAACATGAAACTGGGATGCACCACAGAGTCCATGGTTTGAAACAAATGATTGAGCAGACAAGTTTTTGAAAGGTCCGCCTGTTGGAATTTCTCCTTGGAGACTGTTGAAAGACAAATTCAGATACCTGAGATATAAGAGGGCTTCAAGAGACTTTGGAATCACCCCAGACAGATTGTTTTGGGATATATCTAAAAATTCCAAGCTTAACGAGTTGCCAAGTGAACTAGGAATTGGGCCTTTTAGTTCATTATTTGACAAAGAGAGATTGACCAAATTCTGTAGGCTTCCAATGTTGTTTGGTATGCTACCAGATAACTGGTTGTTTGATAAATCTATATTTGTGGCAACTTTCAAATTACCAACATCTTCTGAGAGAGGTCCAATCAAAGAATTGGATGACAAGTCTAATAGCAAGATATATGTGAGTCCCCACAAGGTAGATGGTATTGTGGAATTCAAAAAATTAGACCCTAATGATACACTTCTTAGAGCTGTGGTTAGATTATCCAAGCATGGAGGTATGCAACCGGAGAGTTGATTCCTATTCAAATATAAACCAGCTAGGTTGTTTAGCTGACAAAGTTCATCTGGGATATATTCTTGCAATTTGTTGTCTTGCAAATCCAAACCTTGGAGCTTCTGTAGTGTTCCCATTGAGGTTGGAATCACTCCACTTAATTTGTTATGATATAGGGATAAGGTTGTCAAGCTGCTCAAGTTTCCTATATCATTGGGAATGTTACCTCTCATGTTGCACTTGTATAAATAAACCCTTTCAAGTGTTGTAGAGAGATTCCTAAAGGAAAACGGAAGCTTGGCATTTAATGGATTTCTTGAGAGGACTAATAACTCCAAATTTCTAAGATTTGTCCAGCAAGAGAGAACATTTACTTCTGGAGTCGAAGTATCAATGGTCAAATTATTATTCAATAAATAAATCACCTGAAGATTTGTTAAAGCACATAGCGTGCTAGGAATAAAGCCAGATAATAAATTACTGCTCATGTCTAGTTTAGTGAGCATAGAAGCATTGGAGATGGATCTGGGGATTACTCCGCTGAGTTTGTTTATTCCTGCATAAAGCACTTGTAGCTTTGGAAGCCCAAGGCCTATGTTTGTTGGGAGGCTACCTGAGAGCTTATTGCCATCAAGACCTATCTTTGCTAGTGTTGACATATTGAAGATTGAGGATGGGATGAGACCACTGAGACTATTAATACCAAGATTCAATTCCTCTAAATTTGGAAGATGGCCAATCTCATGTGATATAGTACCTGCCACAATTTTATCAACACCTTGACATTAATTATTAATTATCTTCCAAATCATTTGTGCGATATTATATGAATAGTGGAATCTAACCACCATGCATTTTTCATTTCTTCATATTATGATTTGTTTATATTTGTTGGAGTTGGAGATTAATGACGGTAGTGATGCACGATGTATGAATTGTTCTAAGTTTAGAATCATTAATTATGTCACTTTTGTGGTCTGTATTACTCCTTTTTCAGGATGATCATATCAAGGATTGTAATGCCCTCTTAATTAATGAAAGTTATGTTTCTCTAAAAAATATGTTTATATCTATGAGGCTTTGTTTTCTCTTTTTGGCAAAATCTTTCTAGATTACCCTTTTTATCTATATGCATTTAAATAAATAATGGACATTATAGTAATTGACAAATAGCAAAAAAATATAAATAAAAAACTAGAAATATTACACACCTGATGGATGTGGGATAGAGATGGTTACATCAAAGAAGATGAGTGATTAAGCAGTTATCCAAATGTTTTTCTTTCATTTTTTATTTTTCTGCTATTTATAGTTTGACTATTTTATCCTTTTTGGCTAATTTAATTTCTAAAGTATTTTAATATATGAAGAACCTTTACGTAAAAAAGTTCAGTTATGGTGACAACCTCTCTATGTTTTCTCCTTTGCATATAATAGTATAGATAATAATTCTATGTTTTCTCCTTTGCATATAACCATCCACATCTATAGATAACTATCCACGTACTTCTGCAAATAACCAACCTCAACTTCCAATTTACAATTAAAAAATTAAAATTAAAAATACCCAAATCTCTACAATAATTATTTTTCTTACACATGCTTAGGCTTGTTTAGTACATGGATGCGTGTCATGTTTAGTACTTGTTAATCGAAAAATCACTTTTTAAAACACTTAGAAAACTAACATGTTTTGGCCAATTAAAAGATTAGTTTCTATATCCACATTGATTGGAAGGATATAACATTAATGATTATCGAATATATGCAATTGACATTACGAATACCTGTCAAATAGTTCATGTCAAGGTAAATTGCCTTTATCTGGGTTAAGTTGCCAATATCGTTAGGTATGCTTCCGCTGAAACTGTTATTCATCAAATGTAATACATGAAGTTGTTTGCATTGCGACCATTTGGATGGAAGTGGACCGTCAAGCTGGTTATAACCCAAATTCAACATTTGAATGTTCGGAAGATGTTGACATATATTGTCTGGAATTCTACCATTCAAGCTGTTTCGAAAGAGAGCCAAAGTAATCAAAGAAGTCATGTTGAAGACAGCTAAGGAAACATGCCCCTTAAGGGCATTTTCTTGCACAAACAAGTACTCCAACTGATCCAAAGTGCCAATCTCATTTGAAATTTCTGAAAAATCAACACACACATATATATTATGGCATTCACATGGTTAATTATCCATTTAGTTAATACAACAAAACCGACATACATACCTTTGAACTTATTACTATCAAGGTATATCCCCTTCAACCTTGTGAGATTTCCAATTTCTCTCGGTATGCTACCTGTTAATTATTATTAATTACATATAACCCGTATGAGTATAAATTTTCACAATATCAATAATTAATACTACAGAAAGATAATCTAATATCTAGAGGGTAGGATGGTCAATAAAGAAATAGTAAAAATAAAAATCAAGATAAAAAAGCCAAAAGGGATAGAAAAAGAAATATCTTAAGGTGAGAAACTGTTGTAAACTACTATAACTGCAATGGCAGTTTTGATCAATGGCGGAGCCAGGGTTTGGCTACCCTGGGCTATATAGCTCAATGATCTGATAGAGAAACAAAAATTTAGCCCTTCGTTACATAAATTCCTAGCTCTGCCAGTGGTTTTGATAAAAAAAAAACTTTATTAAATAAAAACAAAAAAGAATTCAAACAAAAAAAAATTCTACTAACAAAAATAAAACATTTGAAAAACTGAAAAGAAAGCCAATTGAGTACACACGTACATGAGCGTGTGGTAAGAGGCTATAGTTTAATATCTTAAAAAGTTTAAGTGTTTACGATGATGATGAAGTGATGAACTAATTATCGCTGACTTATAGATTAGGGTCCGAGATAATTTGTTGGTAGGTATGTGAATTAGTTCGTACCTGACAGTTGGTTATACCTCAGATCAATTATTTGATAGCAGCTGGTATGGAACCTGAAAATTTATAACCATATAGATTGAATACTTGAAGTTTGGATAAGGATCCGAACCCTGAGGGAATGATTCCCGTTAACTTGTTGTTTGGCAAGTTAATAAACTTCAACCGACGCAGGCGAGCCAATTCCTGGGGCAAGGTACCGTGGAAACTGTTATTTATGACTCGCAACTCAACAAGAAATGATAAATTGCCTAGCTCCGGAGGAATGGTGCCGGTGAGACCAAAGTAAGAGATATTCAAGACCGCGACTCGAAGGTGGTGAGCAGCACAAGTAACACCAACCCAGCTGCAAACAGGGATGGTGGTTGACCAGTTGGTCAAGATCATGTTATGAGGGTCACTGGTGATACGGGCTTTGAGAGCAAGAAGAGCAGACTGGTCTGTTATGAGATTACTGTTGGTTTGTGCCGCCATCGTTGATCTAAGCACCATACAAAAACAGTACTGCACCAGAAAGAACCAAGTAATTCTCTCCATTATGTGATTGAATGCGGCTGGAGATGGATATGCAAATTAAATTTGTGGAAATGTTATTTGAGACTGAAAACCTTATGATCGATGGAGAAGATCGAGTTACAAGAGAAACTGGCTGGATATAGTTCAATATTTATACTAGTCTCTCCTAATTAATTAAGAGAGGATAGATGGTTTCGTAGTTGATGCGCGCAGGGGGTGGCTGAAAAAATTAGTGAATGCAATTGGCGTACACGTTGTGCTGACTGCCTGACTTTTTCATCATATTAAACCTAACAAGACGTCCAAATTGACTTGACTCTAGTAAACAAATAGACAAGTCGATCAATTGATGAGGAAATGAGGTTCGAAATCAATTGTACTTGTAAATGCAGGTTTTGCAGTAGAGATCGATGGTGGTTAATTTGAATCAAAAGCTCTTTCTTGCTGGAGATGGATATGCAAAGTGTGTGGATGTGCATGAATTATTATTAGTAAGTGGGACTTAAATACAAGAAGCTAGCCAAAAGTAGTGTAGTAGAGTCCCAAATTAAAAATCATGCATGGACAAAAGGATGGAGATGCAATGCAACTTATGTGTAGGGATGACAATGAGGCGGGTTGGGGCAAGGGATTACAATATCGTCCCCATTTTCAGGGTCATTTTCCGTCTCCATCTCCAGTAAAAGTTATCGGGGATTCTCCGTCCCCATCCCTATTGGAGATAAGGCCTCCAAATCCGCTCCAAATTCCCAATAAAACTTTAATAGATCAAAATTTTTTTTTCATATTAATTATCTTTTCAAAATCAAAATGCATAAAAAAATAAAACTAAAAACATAATAAATTCATAATTCATAAAGTACAAAAACATTATGATTGATTATCTCCCCTGTTAGAGTCGGGGATCATCCAATGGGGATCCGTCCCGTTGGGGATTTCTGCCATCCTACTTATGTGGCTGCAGTGGCCTCGATCTACGCACGTAAGTATCGATCTTTTTATGTTATCTCCTTGTGCACTCTTATTTGTACGGTGAATTCAAACTTGTCCGACTATTAAGAGAGTCACAATTAAGTTCAAATTAAAGAGAGTGAAACGAAAGAGAAATTAAAGACTTTTGCACAAATTGACATATTCAATAGTAGACTTCATTAATTGAAAGGGTCCAGTTAAAGAATTGGATGACAAGTTTATTTGTAAGAACAGTAAGAAATATGACCCCACAACGAAGATGGTAATGTGGAGGCTAACAAATTGGACCCTAATGATAGAGTTCTTGGAGCTGCTAGATTTCACAAGCAAGACGGTTTACAGCTGGAGAGTTGATTACCATGCAAAAGTTGTAACTTAATTAAGTTTTTGAATGGACAAAGTTCATCCATGCAATTTGTCATCAGTCAAGTACAAACCTTAGACATTTCGTGGTCTTCTTAATTAATATTACTTACTATTTTAAGTACTCAGTATCTTAATACTTTTAGTAAAGTATTAATATACTAAGTATTTATCATATATATCAAGTAAACAATTGTGTCATTATTGTCCAAAAAAAAAACAATTGTGTCATTGGCACAATAGAAAAACCAATATGAGTTAATTCAAGTCCCTACAAATCTGTTATCTCCGAACGCAAACTTAGGATCGACTTATAAATAAATTTTTTACAAAACTACTCTCATTACCCATTAATTTTGGGTTATTGTCATAAATGATAAATAGAGTTTACCTTTATCATATCGATGATACATAAATTTCAATTTTCATCAAAACCAATACTTGAAGTTTTCGATTTCATCTAAATTGGTACCTATGTGGCTACCTTCGGTCGATACTCCGACAAAAAATAGCATGTGAGCTGTGTGTGACTCATTTATGAGGGCTAAAACTATCATTAATTTAACTCAGTTTTTTGGGGGCAATTTGGACGATTCATATTCTCATCACTCCCCCGAAAAATTGACTTCCTTCTCTTGCTCTTCACACAATCACACCCAAAACCCATATCCAGGCAAATTCTAAAAATAGAATTACAAAATGGTGGTGGTGATGGTATTGGGTTGTGCTTCCATCGGAGTTGCTGAGAGATTCAAATACCCAGAATTTTTATTTTTTTTTCAAAACTTGTTTCTTGTTGTTTATTTTTGGGCTAAATTCAATTTACTACCTTGTACTTTACACTCAAAATCAATTCAGTCATTGTACTTTCAATTTCATCAAAAACACCCTTATACTTTATAGATTTGATCAATGTCATCCAATTGCTAATTTTGAGATATCTGATGAGGGTATTTTCGTCATTTTCATCATAAACCCTAAACCACAAAAAATCATCATTTTGCAGTCAATGGGATTCGAACCCACAACATGGTGGGCAGAAACAAAACCCAACAACCACCACACTATAATCTTAACTTGGCATATTTGTGGCTTCAATAATATATATAGGGTATATACGATTCGAGAATAAAATAAAATAAAATATTTATTATTATTAGAAACAAAATAAAATAATTTCATACATTGAAAGTTAGCATTATTTTATTTTAATGTTAACAAATAATTTATGAAATCGTTTTATTTTATTTCTACTAGCAATAAATTATTTATTTTATTTCTAATAATAATAAATATTTTATTTTCTTAATGCTAACTTTCAATTTATGAAATTATTTTATTTTATTTCCACTAATAATATATTATTTTATTATGTCTAATAATAATAAATATTTTATTTATTGTATTCTTATTTATTTTAGTAGTAATAATAATAAATATTTTATTCGTACGAGAGTACAAATAAAATATGTATATAGGGTTATATACGATACGACAATAAAATAAAAAAATTATTATTAGTAGAAATAAAATAAAATATTTTATTTCAATTATATATAGAGTTATATACGTGAATAAAATAAAATAAATAATTTATTATTAATAGAAATAAAATAAAATAATTTCATAAATTGAAAGTTAGCATTAAAATAAAATAATGCTAAGTTTCAATGTATGAAATTATTTTATTTTGTTTCTAATAATAATAAATATTTTATTTTATTTTATACTCGAATCGTATATACCCTATATATATTATTGAAGTCACAAATATACTAAGTTGAGATTATGGTGTGGTGGTTGTTGGGTTTTCTAAGTGCTCACCATGATGTGAGTTCGAATCCCATTGGGTGCAAAATGATGATTTTTTTTGGTTTTGGGTTTATGACGAAAATGACAAAAATGCCCTCATCAGAAATCTCAAAATTAACAATTGGATGATATTGATCAAATCTATAGAGTATAAGGGTGTTTTTGATGAAATTGAAAGTACAGGGACTGAATTGATTTTGAGTGTAAAGTACAAGGTAGTAAATTGAATTTAGCCCTTTATTTTTTGTTGTTGAGTGATTCATCATCTATGAGTTATTCTTTGTTATGGAATTCTTCATTTATGTGGTTTTTTGTTCTTCAATTATTAATTCAAGCACATGCCTTTTCTTCTTCTACTTTAAGAGCATGAGGAAAAACCATTTTTTTCTCGTGTTAAGGTGCTTTTGCATCTATGGAAGTATGATTTAGCATATCTGCTATCTCCCTTGCCATCGTTCTTTTTCTATTTTTGCTTTGAATGAATTTTGATCCTAGTCTCCTTTCTTCTGGTTCTTTTCCTCTCAGATGGCCTTGCTACTTTTTCTGCTCTCTACCTCTGAGCTTTGCGCAATTAGTGAAGTAATTCCAGACTTTCGTTAGTCTGATTGATTTAAATAAGAATTATTTTATTTTTATTTAAATTAATTAACAGCTGAGATCACTCTAGTTGACTTCAATCAGGTGCATGGATAGAAGAATTTTCGTTAGTCTTCCCATGCCAATTGATTAATTTCAGCCAAAACAAAAAAAATTAACAAAGGACTTGGTTCCATAAACAAGTGATCAAGCCTTTTACGAAACAGAAAAGGCATGACATTAAATTAATCGCCAGGTGAAACCTTAGACTCAAGCAGCTTGATTGCAGATCACAAAACTCCCTGGGTTTATGGTAATGCTCTTTGTGCGATTATCAGTTTTGTATATCCCCACAAGTCGATCCGCCAGCTCAAACATATTATTTCTAAGGCTGCACGTAGCATTAAACATAGTGAGATCAGTATCAGTGAACCCAGTTACAAACAATTCACCACCAAATTAAAAGCATTATTCAACCAACCTTATGATTATGAACTGTGCATCCTTCGTCCGGTCCTTCACATAATGACCAATGATGGAGACATTCTTAAAGTCTACATTAAATTGAACGCCAAAAGAAATCAAGAGAAATGAATGCTGGCCAAAAGAATGAAAATGAATTCAGATGATTGATAATGTTAGGAAAAGTACCTAAGGCGGCATCAATTTCATCCATGACATAAAGAGGTGTAGGCTTGTAATGATGCAGTGCAAACACAAGAGCCAATGAGCTCAACGTCTGCAAGATGTAAGAGGACAGTTTAATGACTTCTATAGACATGCATTGTTGAAATATTATTCCAAGAAACAAGCAGTCAGCACTACTCAGTCAGAGTTAATTACCTTTTCACCACCAGATAAGTTTGAAATATTCTTCCAACTCTTCTTTGGTGGTCTGACGCTGAAGACAACACCTTCGGAGAAAGGATCCAGGGAGTCAACTAGCTCAAGTTCTGCATCACCTCCCAGCGTGATCATCTATACGACACAAGTGAGAAAATGTAAGCAGTTTTCTCACCAAACTAAAGAAAGCAACCAGCAGTAACATACCAACATGAAGGTTCATTCCAATCAAATAATTAAGTCAATCAAAAGCATTCTCAAATGAGCATTTGCTACCAAACTGTTCAACATGCTCAATTGAAGACCAGAGGACCAAAATAAACATATCAAGTATAAAATCCAGCCATCCATTCAATTATAGAGAGAGAGAGAGAGAGAGACCTGATACATTTCCTTTAACTTAAAAGATATTGCATTAAATCCTGCCATGAAGTCATCCAACCTAGACAAATCATATTAATTTCAGATGAGTTAATAGTTCCAATATATATTACAAAGCATGCAACTATAAACAAAAAGGTGTCATGCCTCTTCTTTCTCAATTCATCATACTGCCTCTTTATGTCATCACGCTGTTGAGTGACCATACTTAGATCCTCCACTCGTTCATTATATAATAAGACCTTTCTTCGGTACCTATCAAATTTAAGCAATTATAACAGCTTTGCATCATACAAACCAAATCAGCTTAATTTTCCACTAAAAATAATGACAAGCTACATACTCTGAGATTGAATCAAGATTCGGATTCATTTCTCTCAATTGTGCTTCCAGAAGTGTTGCTGTTTCAAGGGCCCTTTTAAGATCGCAACGATTATTAAGAAGTTCATCAGCCAAGGTTGCTTGAACGTTTTCAGAGTCCACTAAATCTTTCTGAATTCTGCAAACACAATGTAGTACTAAAAATTTTAAAATCATGAACACACCATTCTAAACAAGTATTTCCTCAGATACACATACTGATCCATATGCTTTATAAGGGCAGTTTGCAACTTATCAAGCCTGTCCTTGTAAGCCTTCCCCTCGAATTTCAGATCCTTGTATTTCTTCTTCATATCTTCTAATTCAAACTCAGCTTTATCCTGTGACACTCACCAAGGAAATTTTCATCATGTTAATGGGAGAAAAGATCTGATCATCATAAATAGATTATTTAAGAAATATATATACAAAACAATAACAACATAGTTCTAAGTACCAGATCAGTACTATGCCACACATAGTAATCATGATTGATGAAGAAGCAAACTGCGAATATTACCACTTACTAATTCTATGGTTCTGCTCACTGCACTGCAGATCATAATCATGTACTATTATGGCATAGTTACCACCTCTGGAATGTCAAAATGGTATCAACTGTGGTCATATAGAATGATTCATAATAACCATATGCATTTTTCATCACAGTACCTTCCATGCCCGCAATTCATACACAATCTTGTTCATATTGCAATACTCAGATTTTGCTATATCCAACACATCTTTATGTTTATCAATCAGCTGCACAAGACAAGAAATATGATATGTACCAGTCAGATTTTGATTTATTTAAAAAATCGATACTTTTATCAATCGGCCGCACAAGATTCAAATAAAACCAAGCTAATGAGAGAAGTGAACCTTCTGCGTTTCCTCGTAGTTCTCTTGAACTACAGATGCCTTCTCTTCTTTTTCTTTGAAATTGGCACATAACGTTTCCTTCTCCTTGTCATGTTGTTCTTTCTTCTTCTTTGAATCTTGAATCACTTTTCTCAACTCCTTTATAGTTTTCTGGCCAGTCTCAATTTGGACTTTGTGGCGGTTGATTTCAGTGTTCTTTTCATCAATATCCTGACAATTGATTGGCACTAATTAGGACAGACACTCCATAACTAGGATAGTTCATAGTGATACAGATACTTACTGACTTAATCTTATCGACCTTTGACTTCTGTGCTTTTAATCTTTCACCACCAGCATTTTCTATGTTATGCTGAAGCTCCAGGGCCTAAAAATAAGAGAGAAGCAGTAATAGTCAAGCACTCAAAAGAAATCGGACAAAATTGTGTTATATTGTATTCTAGTTCCAGTCATTCCTGACTCATAAAATTAAATCACCAAGTAGAAACCAGCTTTACAAGTGGACTGTATTTCAGTATTTGGTTGTTTAGTTACTCAACATGATAAAGCTGCTACTTGCAAGGACAAAATTGATAAATGAGTTCTTCACCTTTTCCTTAAGCTGCTTAGATCCTTGGATGAGTTCGTCAATCTTATTTTCTTCATCAGAAATGATACTATCGAGTTTTCTTAGCTGATCAAGCTCATCCTTCTTCGGCTGTGATGCTGCCTCCAAGGAACCAATTTGCTTTTCAAGATAACTATGTTGTGAATTCAAACTGTCAATCTGTTCAAAACGAAAATTTGTATTAATATAGCTTCTCAAATATACACAAGGTTGGACAATCCATATGAAGAATTACCTCTTTCTGGCTTTTAGCTAATTCCAACCCCCAGTGTGCAACTGCATCTTCAGAGGCTTGATATCTCTGCTCTGCATCAGCAATATGTTGGCGGATATAGTTTAATTTATCGGCCATGCCGGCAAGCTCCCTGCTGGCATCTGCAACAGCTTCTTCTGACACTACAGTAGTACAAATAGATTGGCCAATCTTACCACCACATGGCTTACTTCCACCACCACTCATAGTACCAGATATTTCGAATAGTGCACCATCAAGTGTTACCACTCGAAATTTGGGGTTTCCTCCATATGCAATACGTGCTGCCTAAAATTGGAAATACAGCCATTTGATTCCTTGCCAAAATGAATGAAGCTTAACAGCATTCTAAAGTAAGACATACAATATCACTGATTCTATTTGTGCCAGAAAAGGGGGATCAATCTGTTTGGAACTAGTTCCAAAACAAGTTTAAAACTTCTTGACATTTATAAGAAATCAATGCACTGAAAAATCTGCTTTTAAACCGTCTGAATGTTCACATAAAGTATGTGCCATATTAAAGAGCTAAAATGTCCCAAGATAGAAGTCACCCATCTTAGTATACACTAAACATTACTTCTGCTAAAAGAGCTGCAATTATCATGTTTGTTCTGCAATCAAATCGTGAAAAATATAAAAGCACAAAACAAAGCTTTTCAGACTTAACAGAGCAACTAAATGGCAGCACAAGAGTACCATCCGAGCAATCCGAACCAAGCTTTAGAAAGCCAAAAGTAAGCTCATAAGCCTCCAGCTCAAAACTAAAAGTAAAATACAAGTATACTTTAAAAAAAAATTAAGTTAACAGTGGAGCCATTTGGTTCTGAACTTATCCTCAACCGAACGGAGACCAAAAGATCAATACAAGTGGAAATCGGAATATACCTGATCTAGATCTTTAGCTACAACGGTATTCTTCAATGCTGCAAAGAAAGCAAGTTCCATTCTCTGGTCCTGAACCCTAACTAGATCAAAAAGGCGTGGAACTCCTTCTGGAGTTCTTACATTCTCCTTCCACACTGGTAAAAGATCAGTGATTATTTGTTCCTGAGTTATTGAATTTATAACATGAAGTCAGAGTTCCGCTACTCACGAATAAAATTGCATGCAGTGCATTCAACCAATATTGTAGAACACAAATCTAGAATGTTTTGAAACAACTATAATTTTCCTCGATCTAATATGTTGATATCCAACTCTAGCAGCATCTTCAGTAAGTATTCAGTCCAAAGAAGTTTGTATGTGGCGACTCACTTTGTGTTTCTCTTTGGTACATGTATGAAAAGTTAGCCTAAGACAACTAAAATACTTCTGTTTTAATGGAACTGGCCTAAAAACCACCTCCCACATAAAAACTATTTTAAGTTCTTAGAAATGCTAAATTGTAGGATCTAGGGTTCTGCAGAGAACTGCAACATGGGACTAGTACCATTATCATGAAATTAGCAACGCCAAGATTCTCTCTTCGGAGTAGCTCAACACCTGCTTTTGCTGCACTATATTTTTCCACCACAATATTATCAAGTCCAGGGCAAGCTGTTGATACGGCGACATCATATTTTTCTGCAACGACAATGTTATTTGCCAAAAGGAGTTAATTCCAAAAAATTAAGCTGAGTATATGTAAATAATGTGCCTATGGAAATCAATAAATAACGAATTAAGAAAGAAATATAAATTTTTGGTGCGTTAAACATCACATGCACATAAATCATGGATCTATGTGACACCCGATATTTCATGGAGCAACGAGTACAGATCTAAACTTCCACATATTTAACCATATGTCGATTGCAGTAGGCTTCATAACCCAGATATACATAAGCAAAAGTTAATGTAACATGTGAAACCTGAACAGATCAAAGTTATCAGTAACTAAACTATCATCTAAGCAAAGAACACTCACCGTCAATAGCACCTAAATCACCAAGCCGGCCATGTATTCCCGGTATCTGGTTGGACAACTTAGCATCTAAAATTGCTTTTAAAAGTCTTCCCCTATTCTTTTCAGAATACAGAAGATACTTGAGTTCTGCAACCTTCTGTCTTGCAGCTTGTTCACAAGGTATGAGAGCTTCTTGTTCTTTGATGTATTCCTGCAAGATTGCATTTTCTTACTGCATGCCTTTATGTGCAAAGTAATAACCAAAAGAAAGAAATAAAAATTCGACTATGAAAAATGAAAATACAGACTTTTTCTGCTTTACGATATTCCATCCTTTCAAACTCGCTCTTTTCTAGTTCATGCTGAATTTTTGCAATGCCTGCAGTTTTTGTTTGTATTATTCCCAATATATCATCCATCAGCTTTCGAACATCGTCAAAAGCTGCACGACCAGCTTGATGCTGAAACAATTAACAATTTATATCAGCCATATACTTGAAATCCTTCTCAACCTAAAATTACAAGTTCTTCAATCCAAGGAGCAGTACAAAAAGAGCTCTCTTAGATTTTAGCCACAGGAAGAATGTCATTTAATATAATCTTAAAAAGAGAAGAGACACTAAGCATACCTAGAGCTGTACAGTCACCATTATATAAAAGGTTTTTATTGAAATAGAGTCTCAATACTAATATAGAAATCTCACCTTTTCATCCAAAAGCTTATGTTCAGTAACTGCAACATCAAGTTTCCTCTGGTGCTCAATCAGTTGTTTTTCCCAAGGTTCTAATTTGGAACGAACCGTTGTAAGCTCAGAGCGATATCTTTCACTATCCACTGCTTGTGAGAGGAGGAAAGCATATAACATATTAGAAAACTAGCATCATGCTATGAAGAATTGATACCGATGATGTGAAAAGTTTACTAACTTTTAAAAATTAGCAATATATATAACAGACATTGGAACAGACACAAGCAATTTCAATTACTGATATTCCATCCAACACCCAAAGATGAAACAATATATAACAGACATTGGAACAGACACAAGCATCTACATCAATTAACCAAACAGATGTAATGCCTTGGTTCTTTGCCATTATACCATAAAGATACAAAACAAGACCCATAGGACCATTACTTTTCGATCTCAACAAAAGTTAAAAATCATATATAATGGCCTACAATAACCAAATTAAGTGCATCCTAAATTCCTAATACAATTTTAAAGAATCTTTGTTTTATAATTAGGCTAAAAGAGTCTAACCAGATGAAAATCCTAAATGTAATTGAAATTGCAAAGATACAACCTTTGGAATTCTCAACAATTTCCTCTAGGACTTTTTCTTCATCCAACAAGAGTTTTTGCAGTTGGGGAATACTTTCCTCAAGCTCTGGGATCTGATTAGTGGAGTTCTTACAGTCCTTCTGTCTGTCATCAATCTTTGATGAATCCTGCAGTTGAAGTGAAAAGGTATGATTTGTATCTGTTTTGACTTCAAGTAAAGAATGTCTTGCCTTTACCTTTTCAAGTTTGTCATTGAGGTTTTTGATCTTCTGCTCCACATATTGCAGATTCACCAGATATTTTGCACGCTCCTTTTCAAGATGCTTAAATTCATCCTTACATCTGTTGAGGGTATTATAAAGTTCCTGGTTCATTCAAATCAGAAGACAGAATCTAGTCATGAATTGATAATTGAATTAACATACTCAACACTCTACATTTTTTGAAGAAAAAAAAATAATGATAATAATAATAAGATAAAAACAAGAAATTCAAATTTCACTGCCACATGCATATATGGTTTCTGACAACAGCAAATGCATGTAACTCAAACCTCTTGTTGTTTCATATGTTTATCGTACACAAAATCAATCTCCTTCAATGCATTGTTACGCTCCTGGATCTTCTCCCTGAAACAGTAACCAAGATCCTCATTAGAAATAAGTTTTGAATCAACTCCATACTAGTATCAGAAAGTTTACCTTTCAGTCTTCAGATTATCTTCTATGCTGGTTATATTTTCCTGTAAATCAACCATTTTGGCAGAGGTATCTTCATGAGCCAATCTTGTGGCTTTCTCTTGCCATTTCAGAAGTGACAACTCTTTCAGCATGTAAGTCTCTGCTTCATTTTTCCCATCCTGTTTCATGAGTCATGACATGCATATATCAAAAAAAGGTCAATGGAAGATATCAGGAGCTGTAGTCTACTAATGTACGTGCAACTATATACCTCCAAGCCATCTCTTTCTTTCTCTGCCAGCTTAACCATTTGCACGACACCAGATCTTTTCTCATTGAGGGACTCTAGCCTATGAAAGGAATGAAAACAATCATGCACAGTTGTTAGATAAATGAGAATTCTATATCAAATAAAGCATGTTTAGCTTTCCACTAAGAATCTTGGCCTAGAGAAAGTAATGTTCTCCAGTAACAAAAGTTCATAAAGCCACTTGCAATTCCGTTCAAAAAGGAATGAAATGCAAGTGGTGAAGTTTGCTCAAGTCAGGTAACTTTAACATCATCCAGATCGAGTGTGATAAATATATATGATCTTACTTTTTGAGGTTATAGAGCAATAATCATCCATCTCTTTTTGTAAAGCAGCCATACAAAATTGAAATTTTCCTGTAGTGTTTCATTTCCTAGACTAAGTAACAAGCATGGTTAAGAGTAGAATATGGATGTACATGAGCAGCATTAACATGAAAGCTTTTAAATGAGCTAGAACATAGGAAAAGAACTCACTCTTTGTACAATTCATCAATTTTTTTGACATATTTGCTGGTCCCTATAATGTCTTCAAGGTACTCGAGAAAACCTTCATCATGAGATCCTTGAGCTTTTGGCTTCATGAGTGAAATCTGCTCAACTTCACCCTGATAGTAACCACAAGAACATTCTTAATATGCCAAGACAATTTCAGTAAAAATAGATGAGCTGCATGTCAAATATCAAACCTGAAGAATCAAGAAGCGATTGTTGTCCAGGTCAACTCCTTTCCCTTTCAGTTTCTTGGTAACTTCAGTAAAATTGCTTGAACGGTCATTGATGTAATACTTGGAGGAGTTATCCCGATATGCTACCCTAGTGACAACGAAATCACTTCCTGGAATAGCTTCAAATGTTCCATCATCCTGTAAAGACCGCAAACAAAAATATCAATTGAGATAGCTTAAACTACCTAGCTCGATCCCACGGTTCCACGTACCTAATACAAAGGCGCAACAAATCTATAACTCCTACTATGGATCAATACTAAATACCAAAACAAACCAAAATAAAAAACCTCAGGCGAGCCTTACCAGTCTGGTTAAAGTGATTGCTTTTCCAAGGTTGCAGTTACAATTTACAAACGGACACTTACTACTTAAAATTTGTTCTTTCTTGTTTAATTTGCTTTCTTAAACAATCAATCAGATCGATATATAGTAGAAATTAAGAAACTCTTTTTAGAGTAAAGAAGAACCAAAATTGAAAAGGCTAAATTACCAAATCAATGATCTCCTGGAAATGAACAGAAACTCCAGCACTATCCATATTGTGGCAATTGGTGGAGTTATGAATGAGCTCCGAAACTTTGTTAAGTCGCATCTAGACAATGTACATTGTACAATTGGGAACAAAAACGATGAGTGAGACAATAAGACAAACAGCTAGCCCTAATGAAAATGAAAATGATGTGTAATTGATATACCTGCTTAGCTCGTTTTCCGAATACAAAGAGCATTGCATCGATCACGTTGCTTTTCCCACTCCCATTAGGTCCAACAACAGCAGAAAAGCTCTGAACCCGCGCAGAAAATAAGTAAAAAAACCAACAGAAACACATCTAAGTCTTCTGAAATTGTTAAGATTTCTTGAAACCCAACAAAAAAATTAGGGAAAAGAAGTGTAAAACCCTAACCTTGTGGAAAGGACCAACGCGTTGTTCACCGGCGTAAGACTTGAAGTTCCTCATGACCATTTCCCTGATGAACAGCCTCGGGTTCCTGGATGATCCACGACCCGAGTCCGAGCCATTGGCCATGAACTCGTCCGGCGGTCCGGAGTCAACACGGAGACGTTTGTGTCGTTTGTGATCGAGAGCTGAGAACTAGTAGCGGCAGCTATATATTCAAAAAAATAAATAATACATCAAATTCGAGTTTCATTTTTCAAATCGTCCCGGCGGGAAAAATGAAATGTGAGAGCGGGATCTGAAATGAGAAAACGGCACTAGGGTAGGGATGAAGCAAACCCTAGTTGATGTGCGTGTTTTCCTTAAACTCCAAGTCATTAGTTTCTATATATAAATTGATCCATTGATCTGGAAAATGGAGGAGAGAAGAGGTAATGGTGAGGATGAACAAGAACCTAGCTGTACTTCTTCACGCAACACAAGAACATGCAGTTGGGCACGTGGAAGAGCGAGGACTCCGGCGAGTGTCTGGAGACTGGTCGTGTGATTGGCTTCGATCAAGAAATTAAAGATATTCTCACAAGAACAAAGCATATGACGGTTGTTGGGCTTTAAAGGAGTTCTGGAGGGGTGTCTCGGTGTTTGATTTTAACAAGGTTCCTAATGATTTGACTTTATTTGATTGGATTGTTCACATCATTGGGGGTTTGCCGACTCATCATGTGGATCTTTTCTTGGTGTGCCTATGGGTTATTTGGACTGAGCGAAACAATATTGTGTGGAACAATGGTGCTTTCAATCCATCTCATATGGCGGCTGGGACTCTCAAGCATCTGGAAGAGTATCAACGATACCATCCTTGTCCAGTTAAGAATTCTAAAATACCTCCTACTCGTTGGGAGTGCCCTCCAAGTGGGAGACTGAAGATAAATGTCGATGGAGCGTATTGAGCAGAGACGAATCAAGGAGGCCTAGGGGTGGTGGTTAGGAATGAGTTTGGGCAGTGCGTTGCGGCGTTTGCACGTCATATTCCTCATGCCTCTTCAGCTCTGCAAATGGAAGCTGAAGCGTGTAGGGCAGGGCTTATTATTGCTGTGCATCAAGGTTAATTGGCAGGATGTGGACTTTGAATGTGATTGTTCTATGATGATCACAGCCCTTAAGTCTGAAGTGGGGACGGTTGTTGAGGATTGTCGGGAGTATATGACAAAGTGTTCTTCTGTTCACATAAAGTACCGTGAAGCAAATGGTGTGGCCCATCGGTTGGCACACTTTGCTAGTTTATCAGTTTTAGATGGATTTTGGTTAGATGAGACACCCTCTATTATTGAGAATGTTCTTTACGAAGATTATTGTAATCGTGCTCGAGGTCAAGGTTCACCACAAAAAAACTGGGCAATGGACACCAAACATTGGTGTCCAATAGCTGGGTGGCTAAAGACATTGGTGACTAGAAAAATTGGATTTTGGAAAAATGACAAAGAACATTAGTGACTAATAGATGAATAAAACAAAACTGGGAAAAGACAAAACAAAGATTGGGAAAAGACAAACTAAAGATTGAGAAAAGACAAAAGACATTGGTGACTAATGGTGTTGCCACCGAACTATTAGACACCAATAAATGGTAGTGGTTCTTTGTCCCCCTCAGTGTACAATCCTATTCTTCATTAATAAAGGTCTCTATCTTTCTTTCAAAAAAAAAGCATATGACGGTTGTTGGATCATCTATGAGTTCGACTATCGCAAGTTCGCAACTCATACACAAGAAACAAGCATCTCTTCGTTGATAAAAGAAGAGTAAATCTTGTTCTGTTTTGATCGGTTAATTAAAGATATATTTGTTTAAATTTCAACGTACCATCTCATATTTATACGTACCTGCTAATTAGTTGGACCTACTTAATGTAATGTATATCTATTCTCAAGTGTGGAGTCAGGATTTCCGGTGAAGAAGGGTTTAGACGAAAACATAAATTGAACTTAAAATATCATTCTAAAAGATATTATTGATTAATGAAATTTTTATCTATCATATATCATGTTTTTAGACTATTTCTTATTAATCTCACCGGCCACTAACAAAAATTTAAATTAAGCTAGCAATTGAACATCCGTTAGTAATTTGATTGCATCAACAATTCTTGACCACATTTATAGCAAAAAAAACTATTTTTTTTATTCTGGGCGTTAGTTTACACACACACACACACACGTATACTAGGGGAGTGTATCCTAGAGTAGTCAAACCAAGGAAAGAACTTTGGTGTCAAACTACTACACCAATCATCATTGATAGCAAAAAAAATATTAATTCAGAGAAATCATATCAAAATCTCGGAGAGCTTTGACTTTTTTAAAAACATAAAATGAAATCAATTATATCTACAAAACAAAAGTTATATATAATAATCTTGAAGAGGAGTAAAGAGAGAAAATTGGATTAGGAATAAAAAGTGGGCGTTGAAACAATGGCAATTTAGTGGTAATTGTCTTTGAATATATTATTCCATCAATAGATGTAATTTATATTAATTGATGATGGTTCCATGGTTTCCATTTATGTGTTAGTTTGTATGGTAAAAAAAATGTAAACTTTATTTTTGATTTTAATATAAGGAAAATTACCAATAAGGTCAATAATTACCAAAATATTCCCAATTAGATTTAAAGTTCCTGATTTTACCAATAAGGTGGATAAATTGCCCAAGAGGTCACATTATTTCCCAATAAGGTTCTTCCTAATAGCCCAAGCCCAAATTGCTTGACAATTTTGCCCCTGTTATTTAACGTTTTCTGAGTTTGTTATAGAGTCAAAATTTCTCCAACCCAGAGAGAGAGATCGGAGCTTCTTCTTCCTCGCCGATCTACGACAAAGGTCAGTACCGTTCGATTATCGAGCAATTGAATCATTTCTCGGACCTTCTTCTTCTTCTCCGATCAAGATATCGGATCTCCCGAGTTGCAGACACTACCGCCTCTGTCGAAGCCACCTCCTCAGAACCTCGATCCGCCATCTCTGATGTCTTTTTTTGCTTGTTGTTGGTGACGGCGGAGGAGTATTAGAAGCTCTTGGTCTTCATTGGATGGTGGGTCGGCGGCGGTTGTGATAGCGAGGTTTGTGGTTGGGATTGTAGGGTCAGCAGTGGTGCGAAGACGAAATGGAAATGCTGGCAGGATAAGGTGGGGGAGAGACCCAATGGAGAGTGAGAGTTTGGGTTAGAGGGAGTGGGTTTGAATTGTAGGCTAATGGTGAAGATGGTGGTGGTGGTGGTTTGAGGGTTCATGCTTGGTCCATTAGGGAAGAGAAACAGAGAGGGCTTAATTAAGTTGTGGAAGAAGAAGAAAATCAAATTTGGGTTCTGAGGGAAGGAAGGAGGGAGATGGAGATAGTTTGAGTTCTAGCTTTTGATCATCTCCTTCTAGTTCCACTAAACCATTGCAGTACTGTGGGTACTTTGCAAACACATATTGCTGAACATAGAGGAATGAATATGATCGACAATGAATGAACTGGGTCAAGATGATTATGCATATAAAGGAAAAACTGATATTTGTTTCTCACAATCAATAACAGTAAATCGTTTCCCAGTACATATAACTTGTTATACCGTTATACATGTGTATATAATTGAGATTCAGAACACTTGCAATTTCTTCAATAACATATAATGCAACTGGGTGGAATGCTCCCTTGGCAATAAGCAGGTTGCTTAAAGTTATGCACAAAACAATGCTCCATATATTTGTGTAGTGCTTTAGGTCAACCCATGCAGTGAGATAATTATACATAGGGTTGTGCACCATGGAATGCGTAGAATGCAGGAAGAATCTATGGAAAGGGTGAACATAATAACATTTACCTATCAAGGTGATAAAGAGGCTCATCTATGAATAAAACATGAGGCCTCATCACAAGCTCTCGGGCAATGCTAACACGCCGTCTCTTTACATTAGGAAGGCCTTTCATATAATAGTGGCCACCTATCAATCTGTTTGCGTAATCACCTAGTGACATTCCTTTGAGAATTGGAGTTCTACTAATGTAGGGAACAAAGGCGATGGCAGGGCCTTTGACGTTTTTTATCAATTGGAGTAAAAGGAAGTGAGAGCAAAGACTCATAAAAGTTAAATTGAAACCCACTTGTTATGGTATGGAATGCCAAGAGCTTTAAGCTATAACCCACATTTTATAGCTTTTCATATCTTTTTTCGTCGTACCCATCATCTACAATATCCTTATATTATATTCTTTACCACAAAACCTGAAAATATAAATGACAAAAACCTCACTAGCCAGAGGAACCAGAATACTTGCCAAAAGGGGTTGAACACTTGTATCTGGGTCTCTTGATATATTTAGTTTGAATTTGGAGGTTCTTCTATCTAGGTGACAGGAGAGCTGGAGGAGGAGGGAAGGGTGGGGTGAGATGGGTGTAGCCGGGCAAGGAACTTGAAGACATTGTACTTAGCCCAGGACTCAAAATACTCTTAATAGAACTACACTCAAATAAATACGACTCTTCTAAAACCTCAGTTCAACTCTTAGAATGATTCTTGACTTATATAGTTATTATCTTATTGACATGGAGACATAAATGACCAAGGAGACAACTCTCACAATATCTCCCAAAAAGCCAAAACAAATTAAGCAGCTTCAAGAAAAACTTCTAGTTTCAAGTGAAGATTTTTTCACTTAGTTTATTTTCAGACAATAACAAGTTTATTTTCAGACAATAACAAGTTTATTGTCAGATACTAAAAGTTTATTATCAAACAATAACAAGTTTATTGTCACTTAATAAATCAGTTATTGTCTGACAAATATCTTTTAGTGAGTGACATTATTGAGCTGACAATAACAAGTTTATTGTCACTCAATAAATCAGTTATTATCTGACAATAATTTTTTAGCGAATGACAGTATTGAGTTGACAATAACACGTTTACGTTTATTGTCTGACAATAAACCAGTTATTGTTTGACAATAATCTTTCAGTTATTATCTGACAATAATCTTTTAGCGAGTGACAATATTGAGCTGACAATAACACGTTTACGTTTATTGTCTGACAATAAACCAGTTATTGTTTGACAATAATCTTTTAGTGAGTGACAGTAATTTTTATTGAGTGACAATAATTTTAAACTGTGAGTGAAATTTACAAGGAAATTGAGTTCTTATGTTTTTTTTTCCAAAGAGTCGTTATGTTTTCATTACTTGTAAAAATTGATTCGTCAAGTTACTTTTTTTTTTCTTGAGAATATATTTATTTTTATTGTGTGACGATCAAAATATTTGGGCTTCAAATAAGGTACAAGCACGAAATTCACAATTACACATCCATAATACAAGCATATGAGTGTGAAATACACATCCATATTTTTTTTTTTGGCAAATGGAATGCCAAAATTATTTGTCAATCTTTTCATGGATTGACAAAGAAACAATATATGGTTATCGTTGTCTTGCAAAGCTAAAAGAGCAATCAATTGCCTGGATTTCTGATGAACTCGCAACACAAATAGCCAAGCCAAAGCAGAGGAAACAGGACAAACATTATTAAAAGCCAACTGAGGACTCTTCTTTCGATCTGAACAATTGAACTCTCTTTCTGTTACTTCTCTGCACAATGCCACTCAACTCAGTCTTTCCACATTCTAACACTTGTAATTGGAAATATTCAGTGGCTGGAATTCATAGATAGAGCCAAACCAAAAGGCAAAGGCAACCAGTGAGAGCTGCTAGCTTAATTAATTACTATATATATATATATATATATATGTGTGTGTGTGTGGTTGTCCCAGTGCGTTAATTTTCATGCCAACTCAAAGTCTCAAACAACAACTCCTTCTTTCTCTCCCAAAAGAGAAAGGCTGGAGAGCCATTCACCAATATCAATTCCAAGGCTTCTGGTGCCAATCTGTTGTACACACATCGTCAAAATTCCGAAGCAACTGTTTGAGCGAATTGAACACGAAGAAGAAGACGAGTTGTGTAAATTTGAATCTGAGCACATGGGGCCAAACATGCTCAATGTTGAACCGATCCAGATCCCCATCTTTCAACCTCCTCCACCTTCTCAAAATCCGACCCATTTCGTTCATTTCCCCTAAACGACATCGACTCAATTCTGTCTCGACAATCCTCACCAAGCAGGACTGCTAATGAGCAACAGCAAGAATAATCGGTGAATCCTATTTTCAATTTCAAGACCTACATGGTCCATAAAGCCGAGTCCGTCAACAAGTCCATGGACGCCGCCGTTTCGCCAAGGACCCGATTATTATCCAAGAAGCGATGTAGTACTCTCTCCTAGTCGGAGGCAAGAGGGTCCGACCTGTTCTCTACCTCGCCACACGCGAGCTCATTAGTGGTTCCAAATTCGTGGCCGTGTCAGTGGCCTGCGAGAGAGAGAGAGAGAGAGAGAGAGAGAGAGAGAGAGATGGGGGTTTGATCGTGGTTTTGTGTTTTTAAATGCCAGTGGCATTTGGTAATTTTTGAAAAAATTAATGTACAGAAATGTCAACTTGTCCCTGTTTTTCATTAAATAATCTTATTGAAAAAATTTATATTTTATCTGATTTATTGGGCAATTTTATAGAAGATATGACCTTATTGGTCACCAACCCTTTAATATAATTACATACATAGGTAATTTTTTGAAAAATCTCAGAGACCCATCTAGTCCCTTAATGGCTCTGCTTTTATCTATACTATAATTAAAAGAAGACATTTTGTCAACCATAACTAATTTTTTTTACCTTAATAACCTTCGAAGATTAAAAAATAATACAAACAATTTAATCATCAAGGACAAAAGTGTGAAATGCAATTAACAATTAAATGAAAAATTAGCAGCAAAACTACCTTTAACCACACACCCACATCCACACCCATCAGGTGTGTTAGACAGTAAGAGCATCTTTAGCAAGGCAAGTTATTTTTTAACTAAATTTTAGCTAAATTAGTTAAAAAGTTATTTTGGCTAGCCAGTTATATGTCTACACCAATGCTTTCTATTTTAGCTCGTTTTGAATTTAAGAATTTATATTATTTTTAACGAATGTTTTAAATTAATAGGAATAATATAGTCTTCTCTCGCTCTCTATATTTAGGAGCATCTCCAACAGTAAAACCTATTTTCACTAAATAATATAGCTAAAAGTGAAATATAGCTAGCTATTTTTTCACTTTTGCTCCAGCAAAGGGTATATATTTATAAGTTAATTTAGGATTTAGTTATATTCTTTCTCCTATATAGCTAAATATAGCTACAAATTTTGGCAAAAACTAAATTTGACTTTCATTTAGATATTCTGCTGGAGTGATAAATTGTGTCAAAAATAACTAAAAAATTAAAATAGAGAGTGTTGGTATAGTTGCTAAAATAGTTGAAAAGCTAAACATGCTTTCTACAATAACTAGAAAAACAAAAATAAAAAGTCTACTAAATATGCTCTAAGTGTTTTAGGATGTATGGAAACAATCACAAGACTGAAAGTAAATAACAAGGTAAATAGCACAGGAATATAATCGATCTTTATTGATGAATAGGAGCCTCTATTTATAGAGGAATACATAGTACAATCCATATGGTAATTGGAATCCTATTCAATACATAATCCTTATTCTATACTAACTAAAGATCTCCTAGATTGACAAGGCACACATAAAGTGGATTTCCTTCAACACTCCCCCTTGTGCTGTCAAGTCTAGGTGATGCTCCTCGCGTTGTCTCATTAAAAACCTTGCCAAGTAACAAAAACCCAGTGGGATAAAAATAACCTTGGTCGAAGGGAAAAAGAGTACAACACACCCTTCACATTTGGAAACTTTGCATGGATGCCAGACTCCCCCTGAAGTCTGCGTCAACCCCTGATTTCCACAATCATGGGAGGTCAGATAACTTAAGCAAACCAATGCTTTTCACATGCTTCTCGAATGTGAATTTAGGCAGTGACTTAGTAAATAAGTCAGCCACATTATCCTCAGATCAGACCTTATTCACTTTGATGTTGAGGAACTTCTGCTATTGTTGATTATAGAAGAACTTAGGCGATATATGCTTGGTGTTGTCGCCTTTGATGAAACCTTGCTTCATTTGCTCAATGCAAGCAGCATTACCCTCATAAATGGATGTAGGTTCATCAGTGGTTGACCTCAAACCACATGTACTTCTTATATGTGTAGCTATGGACCTTAACCATATAAACTCATGAACCGCTTCATGGAGAAAAATTATCTCAACATGGTTCGAAGAAGTAGCGACAAGAGTCTGTTTAATAGACCTCCAAGATATTGCGGTGTTACCCATGGTAAAGACATAAGCAGTTTGAGAACAACCTTTATATGGGTCAGAGAGATACCCAGCATCAGCAAAATCAACCAAAACATCACAAGTGTTTTGGGAATAGGGGATTTCAGCAGATCGGCGACCGGTCGACATATGCCCGGCGACCGGTCGTCCGGCGGCAGCAAACATGGATTCCTCACCCATTTTGCCATATTGCCTTGACTCTCTGTAGGGAAAGAACAAGCTCATATCAATCGTACACTTTAAGTAATGAAAGATAGTATTTATGCCATTCCAATGGCGTTGCGTGGGGGCAGAGCTAAATCTAGCTAACAAGTTAACAACAAAGGAGATATCGGGTCTTGTACACTGTGCCAAGTACAATAATGCGCGTATTGCACTTATGTACGGTACATCAGCCTCTAAAAAGTCTTCACCATCATCCCTTGGGTGAAACGGATCTTTCTTGGATCTAGACTGCGACCAATCATGGGAGTGCTAATAGGATGGACTTTATCCATATTAAATCGCCTGAGCATCCTTTCCCAAGATCTTTTATCTCAAACACGGATTTCAAGTATTCAGTGGCACTTGCAAATCCGAAACTTGTTTTCACGCATGGGCATAATTTATTGTTCACATACCCTCTTCCAATCAAGTAGTCGCTTAGACGGGTATACCACATCCGTCCGGATTGTTTCAATCCATATAGTGAACGTTGCAATCTTATTGCAAACGTGCTCTGTGGTCTAGAGCCACTTGACTTGGGTAAATGAAGCTCATCTGGGACCTTCATATAAATTTCCATATCTAGATCCACATAGAGATATGTTATGACCACATTCATAAGCTGTATATTCAGTTTTTCGGAAAACTACCACTGACAAGGTAGCAGAACGTTATGACGTCCTTTACGAGAGAATATGTCTCATCGTAGTCGATTTCAGGGCGTTGTGAGAAGCCTTGCGCCACAAGGCGAGCTTTATATCTCGTTCTCTCACTACTCTTTCTAACAAAGACTCATTTATATCAACAGGTTTTATTCCAGAAGGTATTGGCACAACTGGCCCGAATACCGTTCTCTTTGTTAGTGAGTAGAGGTGGCAAATGGGCTGCTAGGCCCGAGCCCGGCACGTTAAGAAACGGTTCGGCCCGACCCGAACCCGTTATAGGCCCGGCCCGAGCCCGGCACGTTAATTTAACGGGTCGGGCCGGGCTGAGAAATATTGGCCCAAAAACCCGGCTCGGCCCGAGCCCGTTTTAAGCCCGGCACGGCCCGAGCCCGATAAATTACGGGCCGTAGCCCGGCCCGTTCATGAGGCGTGGATATATATATATATATATAATTATATATGTATATATTATATATACATAAATATATATAATTATAATTATATATGTATATATTATATATAATTATATATGTATATATTATATGTACATAAATATATATATATATATAATTATGAACAACAAGCATTGTTTGTATAAATTTTGTGTAGTATTTATGTTTATTGTATTAATTTTATCTCAAAGTAAAACTACTTTTCGTTTTTATCAAAAAAAAAAAAACTAGTTTTCGTTTTTTTACGGCCCAAGCCCGGCCCGACCCGAGCCTGTTATTGGCCCGGCACGAGCATGGCCCGGCACGCTATGGATGTGGGCCGTGGGCCGGGCCGGGCCTAATGTTTGAGTATATGGGCCGGCCCGAGTCCGGGCCCGATAAGAAATGGGCCGACACGGGCCGGCCCGAGCACGACCCATAGCCCGATTAAATGGGCCGGCCCGTTTGCCACCTCTATTAGTAAGTCCAACTCAACCTGAATCGCATATTTCCACTTAGGCCAATCAGCTTTACGTTAGCATTCATCAACGGAGCGAGGTTCAATATCATCATTCTCAATCAACTCTCGTGCACAAGCATATGCAAACACATCATCAACTGTGATGGAGTTTCTATCCCACGTCTCATGTATACTAGTGTAATTAATCGAGATCTCTATGTTCCCAAAGATAGGTTCTAGCGATGGGGCGTCCCCGAAAGATGTCTCTTGGACATAACCATAATCCGGAACGTTTTCATGGACGGATTTTGAGTATCAATGATGAAAGGGTTATTAGGTGTCATTGCAGCCCATTTCCTAGGGCGTGAATCTCTCGAACCTAGTGGCCTCCCAAGCTTCCTCAGCGGAGCCACGACCTAAGCCACATCACCATTATTACTGGTAGTGGCGCCACCAGCTGTCCCTCCCATAGGGTTAGCTCCAATAGCGACTTTGAGTCCAAGTCCTTGTTCAGACACTTGCATCCTTGCAGGCATGTTTGCAGCTGGTATATATGATCTAGTCACTAAGATCTGAGAAAGCGTCCGGAAGAGAGTCGGCGACTTTCTAAAGATCTATAATTCTACGCACTTTCTGCAGTAGGGGGATCGTTATGAGACAGAGTGGGGATAGGCCACGACAATTCCAGTCGTTCTTGCTGAACGTTTACGTTCTTATCTCCCCCTAACGACGGGAAGACTGTCTGATCGAAGTGACAAATAGATCGCCTATCAAGGGTTCTACATAGCGGATTATGGTTGGAGACTCAAATCCAACATAAGTACTCATTCGTCTCTGATGACCAATATTAATACGATGTGGCGGCGTAATAGGCACATAAACAACACACTCAAATAAGCATAAGTACGAGATGCTTGGCTTGTACCCAGTCACTAGCTGTAACGCATAAAAGATTTGGTGGCGATGGGCCTCAGACGAATAAGCATAGCTGCATGCAATACTGCGTGCCCCCAGGCAAAGAGAGAAAGGTTGGTGCGCATTACCAACGTCCTCATGACCATTTGTAATCTTTAAATGGCAATCTCTGCGAGACCATTCTGGGTATGCACATGTGAGACTAGATGCCCAACATCTATCCCATGTAGTAGTCATCGAAAGTGTTCGATGTAAACTCTCTAGCATTATCAAGCCTGATAAATAATGGGATGATCCGGGTAGTGAGCCGGCAGACGAATTATTTGTGCTAGGAGTTTAGCATAAGCAGCATTACGAGTTGACAACATCTTAACATGTGACCAGCATGTCGATGCATCAACCAACACCATAAAACACGTAAATGACTCGCTTGGTGGTTGAATATGTCCAAAGATATCCCTTTGGGTTATCTGTAAGAATGGAAGAAGTACTTTAGAATCTTTTGCATAGGACGGTCTCAGTACTTATTTCCCGAAGGAACAAGCTTCGCATAATGAGCGTTTGGCTTTGGAGGCTTCAGAAGCATAGGAGGCATCCTGATCAAGATTTGAATCAGGGTTTTTCTCAGAAGAAAATCGGAGTTGTCTTTCTCGACCGGTCGCCAAACCTTCTGGAAGTTGTCGACCGGTCGCCAACTATGTGTTGACCGGTCGCCGGCGCTTCTGCCGGATTTCGATAGTTTCTGGAAATCGTGGACCGGTCGCCGAGACGGCAGAAACATCAATTTTCTCTCCTTGGATCAACTTTTGATCCTTGCTTTGATTAGCTCGATAGAATAGATGTCCATGTGAGGTTTTCAATACACGGATCATCATATCACGACCATGATGTCTTAATCTGTCGTGCCAAAGCCAATATGTGTCTAAATCCAAGAGGTCATCCCGAATGACTTTGTTTGATTCACTAGCTCGAATAGTGGTTCCATATAACTCACTAGAGAGACACATAACCTTCTCTAAGATGCGCTTTCTACCGCAGTCATTAGAGGTAATGCAAAGAGATTCTTTTCCATTCTAATCATGCGTCTCAGCATGGAAACCATTGGCTCTTATATCTTTAAAGCTCAACAGAGTTCTATTTCCTCTTAAACCGTAGAGAGCATTTGTGACATCAATGTGAGTGTCATTAGGCAAGAGGAATTGGGCATATCCTCTTCCTTGCACAAGATTCAATGGTCCTGCCATCGTAGTCACAGATTGTAACGACCCAGACCAAACTTGTCATTTTTTTGCAGTGTTTCACGACGAATCGTCGAAAGTTTTGGTTTCGAGCCTTAAATAATACTTTTAGGGGGTCGTCGAGTTGACTCTTTGTTTTGTATAGAATTCAATGAGACTTCCTTCACGAGAGTTGTAAAATATCTTAAACCGAGTTCGTAGATACGAAGTTCGCTTAATTCGGAGTTCGTATGAAGAAGTTGTGGTCAGCGAAAGTCGGATCACTATTTCAGGGAAGTTGCTATTTATGGAATTTCGGGGAAATAGGGTTTCCATTTCGGGAAACCCTTCTCTCTCTCCTCACCCGCGCCTCTCTCCTTCTCTCTCCCCGCGTCACTGTAGCAGCCGGTTTCAAACCGTGATTTCTCCCTCCTCCAGCCACCCCAAGCCATGAAACCAGTCCCAAAATCTTCATCTCTTCATTCCCTTCAAGTCTATATCAATTTCTTTCATCAATTTGTAGTGTAGGAAGGGAAATCTAGAAAAGAAAAACACCCAAAACGCACGGAAATTGTTCATCGATTTCCGACCCCGATTCCAGCCAAATCGACCAGTAAGACTTACTGGGTTTTGTAGCCCTTGTCAAGAGCTTTCCAACGCCGTAAGAATCACCTCAATCGGACTTCGGTCGAAGGAGAATTTTGGATTTGAAGTTTTGGGTGCAGCTGGCTTTCGAGGCAAATTCCAGCCAACCAAGACCGAATTGATCTTCGAGGTAGTTATGAAACTTGATCCTCATGTTGAGATGTACATGCTGGTAAAATTTCAGGTCCATCGGAGAAGTTTGACCGGCTGTGCGTGGGACTCAAGCGCAGCTGCTTGTGGTGGCCCGTGGCGGCACGTCCGGCCTCCGATGGTGGTGCATTTTAGCACTTTAGCTTGTGCTTTCTGTATTGATCTTGATAGTATAAGGTTTGTAGGAAATTATCGAAGTTTGGAAATTATCCGGATTAATTTAGGTTCGTTATCGTACGAAATGTTATTGACTTTACCGTGTGGCCGTCAGATGGTCACCGAAATTGATTAGGATGTTAAGATAGCTTTTTTAGAGAGTATTGAACGGTTGGATTATGGGAATTAGCTCAATAGTTACGGTTGGTAAGATCGACTAAATTAGTTTTTGTTCGTTCGATTTATCGAACCGCGACAATCCGACCGTTGGATTAGTCGCTGAGAGTGATTGACAATTAGATTTATCGTTGAAGAATTTAATAGTGGTTTTATAATCCATGTTGTTTAGGAGGGCTTTGAGAAGGACTTTGACGGGCATCAGGCCTAACCGGCAAACTGTGAGTGGACATTTGTTTTAAATTAAATTATGCATGCAATCTATTTTTTCAGAAATATACATATATATATATATACATATATGTGTGGCTTTAGAATAAATAGTTATTTTGAGATTTGAAGAGTTATGTTTCAGTTCATTCAGTAGTGTCCATCAGTATGGCCAGTCATGAGTATTTCTAGTCGTCAGTATTTCCGGTCGTCAGTAATCAGTATTCAGTTATCCAGTTATCCAGGGGGTAGTCCCTCCTTGAGTCTTTCAGTTGTATAAGGGATAGTACCTCCTTCAGTTATACAGTTATTCAGTTTTCTGGAGGGTAGGGCCTTCCAGAGTCACGTGCACGTGTGTTTCAGAGGACCTGGTTAGTCTATCGATATGTGGATGTCTGAGGAGTAGGACTTTCAGGCACCGTACATCCTGATTCGGCATGCGGCCTACAGGACCTGGTCGATAATACTAACATCTGGATGTCTGGGGGGTAGGACTTCCAGGCACCGTACGATAGTAGACGTACGGCCGAACTTCAGCAGTACAGTGATTTTTCGAGAAGTCTATATCTTGATTTCAGTTTAGTTAGTTCAATTCAGTTAGTTCAGTTCAGTTAGTTCAGTTCAGTCAATTCAGTTCAGTCAGTTCAGTTTAGTTTAGTTTAGTTCAGTTCAGTCAGTTTAGTCAGCTTAGTTCAGTTCAATTCTTAAGACTAAATTTTAGATATCCAGCCCAAGTCTCAGTGTCAGTCAGATAGGTTTCTTAGTTTTGAGGAAGGTTCATGGATTTATAGTTTTATTGAGTTTTTGAATAAATGCATGCATGGTTTTAGAGAAATAAGTTTTGGGAAAGCATTAAAATTATTTATTTAAAGTTTGTTATAACTATCCTTAGTTTTCGTCCACTCACTCTAACAGTTTTGTTTGGAAATGTTTTCCCCTAGGCCTTTCGGTTTTGCGTTGCCCGGTTGCAGATTAGTTGAGGTTGAGCCACCCACCGAGTCGAGGCATAGTGCACACGCTTCCTTATTATCATAGTAGGATTTGTTCATCTGTTTGTATCTATTGTGTGACAGTTAGAATTGCTCTGATTTACCAAACAAATGTTTTTAAAATGTATTTGAATTTATGGTTTTATAATGGAGGTTTGAAAGTTGTGGCGAGCAAGTAGGCTCGGAAGCATTGGGTGGATAACATGTTCTTAAAAGTGTTAAAATTGTTTTTCGCAGGTTTTTGGGTAGTCCATTTTTAGGAGAGTTGATGTCGAATTTTTCGGCAGAGACTCTTCTAAGGTGGGCCCCGCAGGGCCACCTCGGATTTCATGGTGGAATCTGGGGCGGGTCCTGTCACAGATGAATATAACCTCATCATTAAAATCGAGGCTACGAAAGCAATCAGATTTTATTAAAGATATTTGCCAAGCCTTTACACTCAAAGTTCCATCTTGATCTTAAATCAAAACTAAATCCAATGTCTTGGCAAACATGTCATATTTCATTAACTTGGAAAACATAAAGACTTAAGCAAAATTAGCTTCCAAATTCTTTAACCCTTAAACTCAACGTCTTGATCATTGCAATTACATCCTCATATGTATTGCAAACTATGACCCATTGATCAGACGCTCCATATTATTAGTAGACATCATGAAGAGGATTCTCCATTGATTGAGGCATACAGGCTCAGTACTCACGGTCCCTAGGACGGTGGCAGATTGCCTTGGCCGGTGGCGGTGCTGCCAAAACTAGTGGCGCAACCACGCTGACCGGCGGTGACCGGCGGCGTCCCTCTTATAGGGATGGCGGTCTTCTCTCACTCTTTTGCGGCTCTATGCTCGCATGATCGCTTATTCTTATGGCGATTACCTTCTTGAGCAAATCAATCTTAAGGATCAAAACGTCCGGATTTGTCTCTAGATTTAGGGTTTTGCTCGTAGCTTCCTCCCTTAGGGGTGCTATCATCGTCATGCCTTTCCTCAAGGCAGAGATTGAGAAGGTGGTGAGAGTTTCCTCTATCAATTGTTCATCTATGATGATTTTCCACATAGAAAATGGAGTCACGAACGTTGCCATAACGTTCATGAAGCGCTTCTAGCGCTAACCTCTTTTATGAACTCAAACTGGAGTGTCATATCCATATGGCGATTCATCAGAAAAAATAACCTGGCATTGTACATCTCAATTTGAGGGTCTAGAGCGGTTTCTTCAAAACAACGCTCATGGATTCAAGCTAGAAGGTCTTGTGCGAATAGGTACATTAGGATATCATGAGCCCATCTCAGAATCTAATGTCTGCAGAATCCAATGGAGTAAAATCGAGTTCATTCATGTTCGACATCCAAAATATGGAGAACACGAATATGGTGTGTTTCGGAGTCAATGCTCCCACGAAACAATAAAGGGTAAGTTTTGGAGTTAATACTCCCATGAAACAATAGAGGGTTTCTGAGCAATCTTTGCTCCCAAGAAACGCTTCCAAGGATTTTGGATTTAGGTAAAACTTTGGTGTCGTATGGTCATAACCTTAAACATTTTCGGTAGCTCTACTCAGATATGACCAGATACATAATAAGAGATGTCGGTGTGAGTAAGCTCCTTTAATACCACTTATCTCAAATTACATACCTAGATATCATATCCAAGCAGGTGAGCATAGTAGGGCCTAAGTCATGAACCATAGGTCGTTTCTTCTTTATGAATTCTTCATCCGGGGGTAAATCATTCAATGAACTCCTCGTTCAAAGTCTCTTATGTCTACAGATTCCTCATCCGGAGTAGTAGCTCGAACCCCCACAGTTCGGCTCTTGAGGTCATCACCAATAGCATGATGACATTAGAGGTGCTCATGACTTACACATACCGCAAGCGATATGAAGCTCGATCACTCCCCTAATGCTTCTCATAGTTTGGCGAGTCTCGTATAATATCCCACGTTATAAGAAAGGTGGGAGGTAGAAGAAGAGAAGTTGCAAGTCTCTGGAGAAAAAGAAGGTGAAATTAATCTCATGAAAGCAGCAACGTTTATAAAAGCTTACTTGGATTCTTTTCTCGGATTATCTTGAGTATCTCTTCTTCGAAGTTATATATCTGGAGATCCAACGGTCCGAATTGGCTGAATTTTGAACTGGGGGTATTAGACTCACGGAGGAAGCTCTCGTCAAAATTGCGGCTTAATCCAATGGTTGAGAAGAGAGAAAACCGTTTTCGTAGTTGACTATTCTGTGCAGGCAGATTCTCAGACATTGGTGTAGGAGTAGCCGGCAGCAAGGAGGTGGTGCACGGCGGTGCAAGGAGAACACGGCAAACCTAGAGTTAGGTTCTAGGGTTTTGGCGCTAGCAGGATGCTATGCTCAAGAGTTTTGGCTTTTGATCTCAGGGATAGAGGTTCGTGTTGATAACGTGTTTTAGGATGTATGGAAACAATCACAAGACTGAAAGTAAATAACAAGGTAAATAGCACAGGAATAGAATCGATCTTTATTGATGAATAGGAGCCTCTTTATTGATGAATAGGAGCCTCAATTTATAGAGGAATACATAGTACAATCCATATGGTAATTAGAATCATATTCAATACATAATCTTTATTCCATACTAACTAAAGATCTCATAAATTGACAAGGCACACATAAAGTGGATTTCCTTCAACACTAAGCACTTTCTAATTACTCATTATAGTTTTTTGTATAGTGCCTCGTCTATGACCCTTTTTATGTATTCACTATTTGATTTTATTTTATTAACAAAATCTTTATATATTAATGCATGAGAGAAACTATGTTCTTTGTCTACTTCTAAAAAAATGGTGATGGACCCGAAAACATGTACAAGAGGAAACAACCAAAAGAGGAAGATGATTCAATGGGGAAAACTTAAATAGCAAGCAAGTAAAGTTTCTTGAGCCACAAGCGAAGCGGCAACGAACCGTACCATCCATTGATAATGCACCCCTGCCATCTGAATCTGATGCCTTCGCAGCTGAACTGGAGGAGTTATTGTCATGCATTGATCGAAGATGATAATGTACCACCAGTACCCTTAGAAGCTGAATCAATTGCCTTTTTATGATGCGGAAAATTGTGGACTGCAACAATTACAGCCGAGGTGCAACGACCAGGTGATGAAGAAATTAACGGAGGGCCGGGTGGTCATTTGGAGATGATTATGGAATACTGAAGGCGCTGCCGGAGGAAACGGTAACCCAGATGATCAGTAGTAATATAGATGTGGTTGAAGGAAACATGACCAGCAGCACCATGCCTCACCGTTCCACATCAGCCATGTATGCGGCCTATGATGGCAGTGCTATGCCATATTCAGGGAACAGCAATGTTTGTGGAGGATCGTTTGGCTTTGTCAAGTATTTCATGGAGGATTTATCCCCTTGGGTTTTACCCCGATAAGGTTTTAACGAGGCCACATATATTTTGCGTTCTCTCATCCTTTGTAAACTAGTCCTATATTATTGAAATCTTCAGACTTTTCATTAAAAATGATAAAAGAGCCTACGTTCAGATTCAACTAAATGCGTGAAAGGTCTTAATACTCTTATCGTGACCTGCAATTGGTTCTATTTGTGAACTTTTCGTTTCTTCTCAGTTTTATATTAGGACGACTTGCTGAACAAACAAGTAAAACTAATATATACTTTTTATTTGTTTACATCATAATGGAATTAATGAGGATGCGAAAAGTGTGTGCCTATTGAGAATCGAGCTCTACATTCCCTGATTTCAAGTATGAAATCAATTACGGTTAACTGAACATGGAATTTTTTTACAGAATAAACAACTAAATCTCAGTGAGAACCTGCATTTGGCTTACTTTTACAATCCTACATCCATATAACCAAAAACTCTTGCTATTCGGAACTCAAAGCTGTCCCCAGTTGTTAAAATTGTCTATGACTGTACGGTTCATGAACCTCCATGGCGTCGATAGAGTACCGACCGATAAATGGTAGCAATGTGGAGGAAGACAACGAGTACTATGAGGATATCATCCAACAGACCAACTATACCAAATATTGCTGCAAGAACACGCAAAACGAGAATAATGTATTAATAGTGCTGCTTACTAAAACAACTCCGGGACAATATATAACCAAATGAAAGTAGAGATCATAAGACACACCTTCCGGAATAAAGTCCACAGGACTGAGTACATAGGCAGAACTTAGTATCATCTGTACATTTAAAAGAAAAAACAAAAACCGAGAACAGGTGAAAACTTCATAATAGTGTTCTAATTAATCCACCACGGCATATATTTATGAAAAGATCCACCGATGCATATATATTGATCTAAAGAAAAAAGGATGTCAACAAGTCAATAGTATATCTACCCATATTTATGGAAAAGTGACCAAATAAAGTTCATAAAAAGTAGCATAAATACGGATGGTGTCACTCATCTAAAACTAAAGTTCTATTCTATACAATTTTGCCAGGCCCAACCACTTAACTGCTCTTTGTTGCTGGAGAAGAAAATCAATATATTGCTTATGTAGCTTACCCCTTAGACCTTTCTGAAGAAGGTTCAGTTACTAACCCAGGTTTGAATTAAATTGCGATACTGATGCAAGTTCTTCCCTTCTGAATCAGACAACAGCTGTATCGAATGAAGGAAAGAAGGAAAGAAGACAAAAATAAAATAAAATCTGCCAAAGCTGATAGAGTAGCATATGCCACAACTACACTTGAAGCAAATAGGCCTGATAGAGTAGCATATTGCACAACCACCAAATAAAGTAGCATATGCCACAACTACACGAGGGATGAACCACTGCACTGCAGTTTTGCGTGTAAACACATTTTTGGCTCGTAAGTTCTTCTCATCCAAACCTCGGCAGAAATCTGAACTGCAAGCTCGATAGTCAATTCTGTGAAAAAATAAGGCCAATAAATGGTGTCTGTTTCTTTGGAATGACAACTCTTCACATATGTTAGGCCATATTTCTTCTGCTACTTTTCTCAGTTACTGGGTCATTTTCTATTTATTGCCAGATTCAAATTGATGTAGATGACAAAAGGGGGCTATAGAGAGGCAAAACTAAAGATCAAACAAATAGTATGGAAATATAATCTAATCTCATCAAGTGTCCACAAGTCAATCATTTTCGTTTTAAACTTTGCTTATTAAAGGACTCTTTAGAGCCACCAAATTACATAATGTTGAAAAAGAAGGCTTCCTTCTGGCTCCTAAAATATACTCTCCAACAACGACCAACAAAAAGTTAGAAGTACCCACCCTTCCCAAAATATTTCTATAAGGCAGTACCTTCAGCCCCTGGTACATTCCTCAAAACCCAAATTCCTCACAATCACCAGCCACACCAAAGCCATTTCCCCAAAAGGGTTCTGTTAAGAACTCAAAACTTCCTTGTACCCAAACAACCAATCTGCTTGGTGGGATAATTGTGTTCCAAATTGGAAGACAAAATTTTTACAATTAATCTGGGGCAGACCAAGAAAGTCAACTTAATTTTCTAATCACTGTACCACAGCAGTACATATATTATATATGAAATAAGTTAGATGACTAGACAAAATTCCTTTGATGCCAGCCACCTTCCCTTGTAGACCAATATTCTTTTTTGACAATGCATGGCAATTTTCCTATCTCCCAATGAAGCTGCCGTTAAATCGCATGGTTTAGGAACATTCTAAGGGCATACCATTTAGTTTGATTATCCATGACAACAAGGGAATGTTTCTCTCAGTGTTTTATATGATGATGTGATCTTGTATCAGAGTATAAGATGCTGATGGATATCTTGTCCATCTTACATTCTATTTTCTGTTTGTTATATAACATTTGTGTTTGTTATCAACAAAAAAGAAAAAGATAACCATAACCTGATGTGAATATAGGTAAGAAAATTGATCGCATAATAGTGTCATTTACTTAACTGCAATAATGACACGAGCCCTTATAACAAGGGGAAGAGATCTATGAGGATCCAGTAGTTCTCGTAACAGCCTCCGCAAGAGAAAAGGAAGGTCTTGCATTCTCTGTGGAAAAGAGAAATGACATTAAGTTTCTGATGTTAAATCCTTGAATGTGCCAAACAAAAATGTGCCTGGCAAACATAATGTTCATGCACAAACATAATGTTCTCTATCTGAGAGATGTCAAACATCACAATCATCCCCACAAACAGATATTAGACAAACAGAAGAGTAGTTCATGCATAAACATAATGTTCTCTATCTCAGATGCAACATTTTACTGGAAGGAGCCTCATCGTGAAAGCAATCATGATTGATGAAACAAACTAGAAATGCTGCAGCACCTAATGACCCGATATTCTCAATCAACAATTAAAACAATCTTCATATGTAGATATACTGAGAAGAATTATTTTCTAAATCAGACAGAATTTATGGGAAATGCTGAACAGCAAGTATCAAATTATTATTTTTTTTTTAGAAGAAAGAAACTTTATTACACACAACTCAGGAGAAAAAGGAAGTGGACAAGAAGAAACAAACCACAGAGGCTAACAAAGCAGAACTAAATAACCAAACAAGAAAACAACTAGCTAACTGCTGCCTTCCAATTTAACAATGGATTGCCTCAAAATCTACTCCACAGCATAAGCCAATCATTTCTAATCAAATCTCGCCTTCTAGGCTTCTGATGGCCTCTCATCACCACCAAAACCACCGTCCCACTAGTTGCTGTACTAGCTCAACTCCAGCATACTGCACCCAATCCAACCACACTTGCCAACCACCACAAGCAGCCACAGACCCCACTTCTCCAAGTCATTGCTTCTAACTCCAACCTAATCAACTAGATCCCTAAACTCACCACCACCATAAACTCCGCCATCAAAACCTTCAACAAGCCCACAAATTTCAATACCTAAAACAACTTTATCATCAACAAAAACCGCAATAACTACATGTTTAACTCTATTATCTCCTCACTTCTATCCAGAGTCGAAGACTCGAAGCTTCTCTGCACCACTACTTTTCATACCATTCTCAGAGAAGAGAATATATTTATGAAGTTCAAGAACACAATCAGAGTCAGAATGAGCATTGTTGTTCTCTGCAACCTTGTTAGTGAAAATGGAGTCTGAAGCAGATATGGGGAAAAGAAACAAGGCTGTAAAAATCGTAACAAAAAGGCGCCTTAACCTGAGTTCATGTTTCACTTTCTACAAAGTTTTGTGGCTATTGATGTGGACCAATCCTGGCTCTTCCACAAAAGTATCAGTTATTTTGTTTTCCTAATTTTAACATAATACATATTGTAATATATCTTGGGAGATAAAATGCAAAATTTTACCTTTCCATGAATAATATGGCTTTCAGAATTAAAAGTCTCTTCCTAGCATACAGTTTAACAAGAGGTACAGTTGCAGTGAAGAATTTTTAAGATTCCTAAACTTGGAGAGGTTAAATTTGTTGTTAAGAGTAAACTAAAGGTATGAAATAAGGATATTTTTTTAGGATGTCAGAAAAGCTATGGATGGCGGAGGTCAGAAATTATTTACTTACAGAATGAAAAAAATAAATAGCGTGCTTTGAGGCGCAAAATAGCGCAAGGCGTGGCCAAAACAGCTTGTGCGTGCCTCTGTGAGGGGTTTGACGCAAAAAGCGACCTTGAGGCGTTCGGAGGCGAGTTGAGGCGTTCTGAGGCGAGTTGAGGTGCAGTAAAGCGTCCAAGGCGGACGCTAACTGCTTATGTTTTTCTCTTTTTTTTTCTTTTTTTTTTTAACGCAAAACCTAACCTTTTTTTTTTTTTTTTGAGAAAACAAAACCTAACCTAAACGTGGTTGTATGCGCATCCTATAAAATACATTCTTAACCCCAGCCTCTTTGTCATTCGACAATAGTTAGGTGTTAGAGCATCTCCAACAGCTTCTTTATAATTTGTTTTTTCTCTAGTTTAGGGAAAAATGAGCATTTTTTTGCTCCAACAGAAATAGTGAGAAGAGAGAGAATCAAATGAGCATTTTTTTGCTCCAACAGCTTCGCTATAACATAAATAAGCGTATCTACCAACGTATGTAGAGACCTGTGGGCATGTTTACCTGAGTAAGACCTCTGGAATGACCTCCGAAATAGCGATTATACGCTTCAATATTGCGTAGAATCTCGGCCACCTCAGGCATATCACGTTGCGTCATTGAAGCCTCAGTTGGAACCAACAAAGTTATCTGACGACGACACAGAGGGCATTTACAAGGCTGAAGTGCTGATCCATGATGCCAAACAAGCATAATACAATTTCCTGAAGAAATGAGCCAATGATGCATTATTAATCTCAGAGTACAAGTCCTTGTAGGATACTAACTCTTTACAGGCCAACTGACACAAATGTGTTGTATGTGATTTATGTGCTTCCTATTGAATTTGGATGATGTTGTCTTATATATTTTCTATTTAAATTTCACAAGGTTACTGACTTCTATAAATTTCTCATCTAATGATGATTATTAGTACCTATTAACTATGATATAGGTTTTTATTGTAAACATACAATGCGCAAAAAGCTTACCATCAAACACTTACCATCCTCTATCTGATCCTTAAACTTACATGGTATGCAGTGTACGTTAAACGTATAATTCATTGTTCAGAAAGTATGAAAAATCATGGGAATTCTTAAAATTTGTATAGTCCATAACCAAGACTGGCCAAAAAGAATCAATACTCCTTGACAAAGAAAAATATTCTATGCAAGAAAATACTCAAAATAGATACCCCATAACAAAGACCGACCCTCTTCCTATTTGGTCATCCCACTTTGCTCATGTGTTTTAGCTTAGGAAATTCGTATGTCTCATTACTCAAATCATTGGTCTTTGTTGCATATGACTTAAACATCTAAAACGACTTTCCCTCCAGCTCCTCAAACAATCTATAACTCAAGACTAACTTAGTTGTCATCTTTGATTAATTGCATTCATCTTTTCAAAAACATACTAGTGCAAAGAACTCTTTAATGTGCATAATAGAATCTAATAATATTCCGCAAGAAAGCTCTTATCCTGTATTTCATAAGCTCATATATAGATTTAGGCATGTAGAATTTTGATCAAACACGTGTCCATCCATATGAATGCAGGAATATGCAGCTCGGTATCGTGAAATTCAAAACAAGATCATATGATGAATGGACAAACATCCAAAATCCCCTTAAACAGCCTCAGCTCCAAACAACATTTGACTGGAACTTATGGAAGCCTTCATGAGAGATTTCAACCATTACATAAATAAGGTACTTTATCCATAAGCCTTGATGAGGTACCTTTTACAAAGTTATAAATGAGGTAGTCCATTCATTCCCTGTACGGTTCATTTGAAGCAACACACAAATGCTATTGCATCCCTCTGCCCCTCCTCCAGAATCTGGCTAAACCAGACGTTATGGGTATCCTTTTTTATTTTTTTTCTTTTTGATGCCCAGATCCCCAAACCTGATTTGTGGATCCGGACTGAAATTGGGTCCTCTTTCCAATCCTATAATCTTGAGGTTAGGAGACAGGAAACTCTAGCAAATAGCTAGGGAGGTACCATGAGAGGGTTAAACCTCAGACCACATGGGAGCAAACCATCGGCCTGAAAACACCTACTAAATTTCTTTTCTCATTCTTTACCTAACTCTGCTAAATATGTGACTGCATCTTGGAACTGAACTTGGGTCAAAACATGCAAGTGCAAAGTATAATTACAGGTTCTTAACTGACATTCGAACTTACTTCTCAATAAAATGAACAATCTAACAGTCCATAGCAGCTACAACCAGCTGCCATGACATGATAACATATTACCTATTGCTGTACAGTTGTACTGTTAAAGTAAGATACATTACAACATAAACCATAACGAAACTGAAACAAGGAGTCTAAACCCAATGACTCCTTTCCAGTTTTCCAGTCCGATTAAATACATAAGCTGAAAGCCTGAAAGTTTACTTGATCTCAACCCCATATAGCTTTCCTTAACACCACCTTCGGCTCTCTTAGCTAAACTTTATTTCAGTGTTTCTTAATGGAAAAAAAAAAAAAAATCCTATGGTTGGGTCGAAATAATCTCCCAACTTGCATTATGAGGACTCTAGGTTTCCTAAGGAAATCGAGTCTATTAACACAAACATAGCTTAAGAAGAATTTGCATTGTACGCCCAAAACCAATTTTCCAATATACGTGTATGAACTACAATTGACTGAAATGTAAGAGCAGACGAATTTGACCCAACTCAATTCTGAACATTACGGAATGTAAAGTAAACATTACAGAAGATTAACGAGAATTTCAAACAGATTGAACAGTGTGAATTAGGAATGAGATTGAAAGAGACGGAAAGTTACTTACCGCAAAACCAGTGAGAGCAATTGGCTTGACAAGGAGTGTTGAAGTTGCCATGGCACACCGAACACAGATCGTTGTCAGGAGGACCGTCCATTCCGATTTTCCGAGCTCTCCCCGTCGTTCCCTTTTCCGATTTGAAATGAAATCCCCAACTACTTTGCTGTTAAGATACTTCTCTTGTTATTATTTTTTCTTTTCTATCCAAGTGTCTATTCTTCATTTCCTTTGGTTAGCAACTTAGCATTTTTTACTTACATTGTAAGAAGAAAGGAATATTATGTATTTGTCTTGTGGGTTATTACAAGGATTCTCAGGTAAAAAGATCCTTATTTTTAAGTTGCGGAGTTTTTATTTCAGCCGTCAGATTAGATCATCAACCGTCAGATCTGTTTTAAATGATCTGATTTGACGGTTGAAATTAAAACTCCGTAACTAAAGTAAGGATCTCCTTAACAGATAAGACATGTGGGTTATTAACTTATCTCCACTACTATAAATGGAGGCATAAAAGCCTTTAGTATCAAAGGCTTCACCAAGTTTTGATTGCCACAAATACCCTTCAGAATAAAAAAAAATTCCTCATAATAATCATTTAAAAAAGTTATTATGGTAAAAAAAAAAAACATAAATATAAAAAAAAATGAGTGAATGAAGATTTTTACATTTTTTTCTCTCATTCACAAATAACAAGTGCATATATCAAACGTTCAAAAACTCATATTTTGCCCCTCCAATCATATATCAAACAAAATAAAAAATTTAATAACATAAGGGCAAAAGAGTAAATATCATAACTAAAAGATAAATAAAAATATATTAATGGCCCCACCCACTTGCCCACTTCATTTAATTATAAATTTATTAGTTTTTATTAAATTCTTTACTCAAAATATTTGGACATTTATTTTTTATTTAATTCAAAAAATAAAATCAATTTTTAATATTAGAGATTTCTACATCGATCTACTGCACTAGAAATCAGGATATGAATATTTAGCACTCGTAATATAAAAAATAAAATAAATAATAGATGGAGCCCAAAAATAAACCAATTTTTGACACATCGGAAACCACTAAATCAATTCACCGTTTCAGAAATAGGAAAACTAGCATATTGTTACTTATTAACTGGTAGTTAATATGAACTGGTAGATAATACCTGAACTTATTCTTTATTATATATTTCGTATTTAGATTTACATTTTATTCATAACGAGTATTTGAAATCTTCAATTTCGTCTAAAATGGTACCTCCGTGCACTTTCCATCATAAAACCGTTAAAAAAAAAAGAAGTAATCCTTCTACATTTATTCAAATTTAAAAAAAAAATTATTTTGAACACCGTGTAGCGACAAATAGTTCGTCACTAAAGATGTTTCTAATTTTTTTTTTAATTTGACAAAATTAAAAAAAAAACACTTCTTTTGCTAGTAAGGTCACGCGCTAGGTTTCATTTAGCCCCTAATATACTTTTGAACACCCGCGCGAACCGGTATTTAGAATTTCAAAGATTTCATCTTTCAAGGACATCATATGTTACAATAAGAAATTTTTTCTCAATTTCTCACAATTCATCCAAACTAAGCAAAAATATAATTTTGATGGACAATATGTAGTCAAAGCTCCTATGCATTGTTTAATCATAGAGCCCAAGAGCCTCAAAAATAAAATCATTTTACATTTATTCAAATTAAAAAAAAAAAATTAATTTGACAAAATAAAAAAGTAGCACTTCTTTTGCTAGTAAGGTCTTGCATTGGGTTTCATACTTTCATTGAGTTCATGAAATGTTTTTGGACACCCGTGCAAACCTGTCTTTAGAATTTCAAGATTTCATTTTTCAAAGAAATCATGTGCTATAATAAGGAAGTTTTTCTTAATTTGACACAATTCACCGAATCAGGCGAAATCCCGCTTTTGATGGACAATGTGTTGACAAAGTTCTTTTGCATTGTTTAATTCATTGCTCCCAAGTGACCCAAAAACAAAATCCTTTTACATTCGTTCAAATAAAAAAAAAATTGAACAACTTATAGCGACGATATAAGTTGGGAACATGTATTCCTAATTTTTTTTATTTCTATTTTATTTTAATTTGATCTAACAAAAAATAATCACTTCCGGTGCTCGTAAGGTCTCGCGTGAGCTTTTATAGAGACTCTAAAATACTTTTTTTTAAAGAATTTCTAAGACACTATTTTTTAATTCAATCATGTGTTACAATAAAGAATTTTTCGTCAAATTCGCACCATTCACCCAATCTAAGCAACAACCCTAGTTCGATGGACAATATGTTGCCAAATCTTCTTACCAATGTTTAATCATATAGTCCAAAAGCCTCAAAAATAAAATCTTTTTATATTTATTAAAATTAAAAGAAAATATTTGTTTTGAACAACTAATAGCGACGAATGGTTCGTCGTTACAGGTATTCATACCTTTTTTTTTTAAGAATTAAATTCAGTTTAACTCCTTGATGTTTGGGTCAAAAATTATGTTAGTCTCTGGGGTTCCAATTTCATCAAAAACACCCTCACACTCTCAATTTTGATCATCTGTGACCAAAATCAATTCCACCGTCCAAATTAGATGTTAAAAGTGATGTGGCGTGGGCCCCTCTCTCTCTCTCTCTCTCTCTCTCTCTCTCTCTCTCTCTCTCTCTCTCTCTCTCTCTCTCTCTCTCTCTCTCTCTCTCTCTCTCTCTCTCTCTCTCTCTCTCTCTCTCTCTCTCTCTCTCTCTCCCCTTCTCATTCTCCTTCTCCTTCCTCTCCTCTGTTCTCCCTCTCTTCCTCTGCCTCCTCCGCCAAGTCCAACCCATCCCCTCCGCTACGTTCCTAATGCCGCCGAGACCACTGCTCTTCACAGAGCCACCACAACCATAGTTCAATTCATAGTTCTTGCAATTCATAGTTTCTGCAATCACAAAATCACATTTTTAATCATCAATTCCTACCACCATCATCACAACCCACCACCACCATCTCTCCTCCAAGCCGCACCTCCATCTCTTTCTTTTTTTTTCTTTTTTAAAGATGATCAAATGATTTCACTCCTACCCCTATGGTAACTCGAACCCATGACCTAGATTTTAGGTAGTGGGTGCTCTAACCACTGAGCTAACACCACTTCGTCTAAGCCGCACCTCCAGCTCCTCCATTCAACACCGTCACTTATTCAAAACAGCCCACTAGCTTCTCTTTTCTCCTCGGCATGGATTTTGATATTTTTACAAGTGGTAAGTCCATTCTTGGAAGAAAGAGAAGAATAGAACTTTGCCAAAAGAAGAAAGAATAGATCGAAGGAAAGAGAAGAAGAAGGGAAAAGAGAGAGAGAGAGAGAGAGAGAGAGAGAGAGAGAGAGAAGAGGAAGAAAAAGTGGCTCACGCCACGTCAACTTTAACGTCTAATTTGGACAGTGAAATTGATTTTGGTCATGGCTGATCAAAATTGAGAATGTGAGGGTGTTTCTGATGAAATTGGAACCCCAGGGACTAACATGATTTTTGACCCAAACCTCAAGAAGGTAAATTGAATTTAATCAGTTTGATGAAATAAAAAAGATGCACTTCCGGTGCTCGTAAGTTTTTGTGTTGGATTTCATTGAGCCCTTAAAATACTTTTAGACACTCGTATAAACAGGTCTTGAAAATTTTAAAGATTTCATTTTTTTCAAGACAATTATGTGCCAGAAAAAGTAATTTTCCTCAATTTGGCACAATTCACCGAATTAGGCGAAAACCCTATTTCGATGGCCAATGTGTTGCCAAATTTTTTTGCATTGTTTAATTCATTGAGTCAAAGAGCCCCACAAACAAAATCTTTTTTGAATAACCTGTAGCGACGAATTATTCATTTTGAACTACCGATGGCGAAGAACAGATCGTCGCTAAAGGTGTTCCTACCATTAAAACGAATTATTTATTTTGAATAACCTGTACCGATGAATAGTTAATCGCTAGAGGTGTTCCTAAATTTTTTTTATTTAATTTGACAAAATAAAAAAGAAGCACTTTCGTTGCTCTTAAGGTTTCGTGTCAGGTTTCATTGAACTCTAAAATAGTTTTAGACATTTATGCAAACCGGCCTCGAGAATTTTTAAGATGTTATTTTTTAATTAAATCATGTGTTACAATCATGTGTTACAATAAGAAATTTTTCCTTAATTTCACACAATTGAACCAAACTAAGCGAAAACCCAAGTTTGATGGACAATATGTTGCCAAATCTCATTCTCATTATTTAATCATAGAGTCCAAGAGCCTCAAAAATAAAATCCTTTTACATTTATTCAAATTAAAAAAATTATTTTATTTTGAACACCCTATAGCGACGAACCTTTCGTCGCTATAGGTGTTTCTTACTTTTTTTAATTAGATGAAATAAAAAGAAGCACCTTTGGTGCTCATATGGTCTCGCGTTGTGTTGCTTCGAGTCCCTAAAATAATTTTGAACACCTGTGCAAACCGGTCTTAAGCATTTCAAAGATTTTATTTTTCAAGGACATCATGTGCTATGATAAAGAAGTTTTCTCAATTTAACACAATTTACCGAATCAAGTGAAAACCCAATTTTGATAGCCAATGTGTTGTCAAAGTTTTTTTTCCATTGTTTAATTCATTAAGCCTAGAAGTTCCAAAAATAAAATCCTTTGACATTTATTCAAATTAAAAATATTACTTATTTTGAACAACCCGTCACGACGAAAAGTTTGTCGCTACTAGCTAGTGTTTCTAACTTTTTTCATTTTAATTTGACAAAATAAAAAGAAGCATTTCATGTGCTCGTAAGGTCTCGTTGGGTTTTATTGAGCCCCTAAAATACTTTTGAACACTCTTGAAAACCGTTTTTGAGAATTTCGAAAATTTCATATTCCAAGGAAATCATGTGCTATGACAAGGAATTTTTTTTCAATTTCGCACAATTCACCCAAACTATGTGAAAACTAAATTTCGATGGCTAATGTATTGCCAAAATTCTTTTGTATTATTAAATTATATAGTCCAAGAGCCCAAAAAATAAAATACTTTTACATCTGTTCAAATTAAAAAAAAAAAATTTTGAACTACTATTAGCAACGAATGGTTCGTCAGTAAAGGTGTTTCTAAATTTTTTTATTTAAATTTGACGAAATAAAAAAGAAACACTTCTGGTAGTCGTAAAGTCTCACTTTGACTTTCATTGAGCCCCTAAAATACTTTTGGACACATATGCAAACTGGTCTTGAGAATTTCAAAGATTTCATTTTTCAAGAAAATTATGTGCTGAAAAAAAAAACAAGTTTTTCTGAATTTTGCACAATTCATCAAATCAAGAAAAAATCCGATTTCGATGGCCAAGAGCCCCAAAACAAAATCTTTTTACATTTATTCAAATTAAAAATAATTAATTATTTTAAACAATTTATAGCGACGAAGTGTTCATCGCTAAAGGTGTTCTTAACTTTTTTTATTTAATTTGAAGAAATAAATAAGCACGTCCGGTGCTCGTAAGGTTTCGCGTCGGGATTTATTGAGACTTTAAAATACTTTTAGACACTTGTGCAAACTGGCCTTGACAATTTATTAGATTTTATTTTTTAATTAAATAATGTATTCACGTGTTACAATAAGAAATTTTTCTTCAATTTCACACCATTCACCCAAACTTTGTGTAAATCCAATTTCGATGAACAATATATTGTCAAAGCTCTTTTGTATTGTTTAATCATATAGTCCAAGAGCCTTAATAACTAAATTTTTTTATATTTGTTCAAATTAAAAAAAAAATTTAATAACATGTAGTGACGAATGGTTTGTCGGTAAATGTGTTTTTAATTAGTCGAAATAAAAAAAAGACAGTTTCGGTGCTCGTAACTTCTACACCCACAATATATTTTCATTTTGCTTTCTAAGTTTCTAAATATAGATCTCTGCATTCCATCCTCTAAATAAAGAAGTCTTGCCAGTTGCTAGTATCGGGTTTTGGAAAAAAGTAAAAAAAAGAAAAAATACAGAGAAGAACAAAAAGAAGCAAGAAAGGAATTACTGCCGTACATGCATATATCTCCACTTGCAAAATCCTACAACTTACGTAGCTATTATCCTAACCAAATAGTATACACACAAATTACAGCTAAAAGGCATGTTGGCTGCCAAAATCAATGGAATTTCATGATTCCCAACAACTTACTTCATCTCCAATGATTGTATAGCGAGCTTGGCTGCAACCATGGAGATGTTATCTTTGACAAATTGTAATGAATTATCTAGCCTTTGCAATGTGTCTTTCAGCTCCATTGCCTTTAACTTCTCTTGCTGCAGCTTCAGAAGTTCCGATTGAGTTGATCCTGCGGCATTAAAAAAAATCCATATGAATTTAAATTGTTGAGGAAATGTCTGCAAAGTAGGATGCTTTACAGGTTCAGCTTCTACATCAGTCATTAGAGTGGTAAGCCATCCTACACAATTCGCTAGTAAAATACTTTCAGTCCAACGTTTAAAACCGATTATTGCAGTCATCAATATTGATAAATCAAACGAATGGTACAATTACTGACAAAAAATAACAACTTACTGAAAGAGAATAGTCAAATTACAGAGAACTAAGATTTTTCGTGGCCTTTGCTTCAAGAGAATAGTCAACCACTTCAACATATGATTTGCTTCAAGTAACATAAGCCTTTCAACTAGCCATGACAACAGGTCCTGTATGAAGATATATGAAATGTGGGCCAAATGGGGATCATATTGCCAGCCATGTGCGGGGAATTATTCCCCTGGCCTTTCCTAGCGCCAACAAAAACAGTTTATGATATAGACTGATCACTGATTTGAGAGAAGAACCGCAATGAACTGCGATGACTTGGATAGACAGGATATCCTTCTAAGAACTTTTGGCCTAATGTGCATGATTGATCAAGATCTTTGGGCGTTGTCACCACTTTATGAGAAGAACGAATAAGAGGAGTTGGATAACACATAGCTAAGTGCTCAACACCGACATCCTTTTTGAGATTTTCACCGCAGAAGTTTAGATAAACCATTCAAAGGCACTCCAAGCAAAGCAAAGACTGGACTATTCAAAGATTACCAGGTTAACAAACCAAAAGTACGAGATTGTCCCACGCATCCACTAAGTCCAATACGTTATTCTAGGGTTTAGTCAAGTTAAATTCACTATAGTAGCATGCTAATGCATATCTCCAACTGACTTCCAACAAAAATTTGACAACTTGGCATGCTATTTCAGTGAAGAAAGTAGAGCTGGATCACTAGTTTGAGACTCTAACAGAAAGCCTAACCTTCAAAAACTCTATGCTCAAATTTCATAATAAGGATATGTCCAGATGTTTAAGCATGTAAGAGCTGTCAACATGGCTGTCAACATGGAACTGAGAATTGAGAATCACAGAAAACAGGTGCAAAGAAGCCCAAATCAAAACTCAGAAGAGCTGGAACAAATCTGGGGATACCAAGGAACAGTAGCCAAGAACACAAAAAATGCCAGAAATCTAAAAACAGCTAGAAGGGTCTCAAACTTTTGCAAACTACGGTTGCGATACCATGTACAAAAGGTAAGCTTAATAAAACGGCTAAATAAAGACTAAATAAAACGACCCCTAAAAATCAAACCTTAATAAAGACTAAATAAAGACCATTAGCCAAATAGTCCTACTTGAAATAAAAAGAAAAAGGTAAAGCCAAAACGTGCCCCAACAAGAATTATCAATCCCCAGGCACTAGAACTGAGGAACTAAAACTTTCCGGAGACTGTATCAAGAAATCAACATGTACGAGGGAAATTACCTGATACAGGTTGAAGTGCAGCAAAGGATACACGCTCAGCCAAGGAAGGAAAGAAAGCTTCATCACAATCCACTAGTAGTTCCTTTTCTGTCCACATCAGAGAGTTGGCAATTTGAGTCTGCAAAGGTGCCTCCTTTGGAGCCTAGTGAACAAAAAATATGAGCACATAGTTTGCAGATTTAGAGGGACAACATTTTATTTCCATCATTCTGAACAATTGTAGTCACTTTAAACCCCTACGGAGGAGTACATAATTTTAGATATCTTCTCAGAGATAGAGCATGAAGGTTTTGCTTTTCTTTCTTTTTTCCCTCTCCAGTATTAAGGTGCTTTTGCAACATAGATGCAATATTACCATGATAATATTTCTTCTTGTTGCAACATTTTGAAGGAGTAATAATTGGTAGATACCCCAAGAAACGGAGAGTTTGTAGATAGGCAGAACAAGCAGTCTCAACTTAATCCAACCAATGCAGACCTCTAGCTAAAGACACCGGCAGGCAGCCAAAAATGTACCGCACCGAATTTCAGAAAAACTAGTAAAATTATAGAGAACCTGACAGACACTCTTGAATTACCAGCTACTGTATGAGGTGTCTTATAGGAAGAACCAAATGTTTTTTTTTTGGTGAAAGAGCGTGTGATAAGAGTATAAGACAACAGGAACTTGCAATGAAATGTGCATAATAGGTATGGTTCTTTAATAGAATCTTTTATAAATTGGCCCTATGTCGATTGGGGGTTTTTTCTGCTGACTGCCACTCCACTTTCATTTTGCCGCTGAGCGTTTATTAATATACTCATTCCTACCAAAAAAAAAAAAAACCAAGACCTCTTATAGTCATGAACAAGACAATGACCTGAGCATAACCATTTGCAAAATCTTCACACACATACAGAGAGAGAGAGAGATTCACACCTTTAGTTTGATTTCCAAACTATTTAAACTACAAAGAGCTTCTTTTACTTGCATAACTTTTGGGCTTAATCTGCTTACACTGTCAGGAACCCTGTCCTGCACGGGTATGACAACACCTTTCAAGTAAGGATCTGCCTGCATTACAAAGTGCAAACCTACATTTAGAAAACATAAGAGTAAACCACATGAACATAAGAAATATAAACATCACAGTATAATAGACAAAGCAGAGTGAAAAAAAAGAATCAAAGAGAAAACAAAGAACCAATAAACAGGGGAAATGGGGGTGGGGGCAGGAGTTCATAAATACAAATCCCTTGTCTTTGGCCTCTCAATGAAAGTAGAAATCTGGCTAGGTGCTCTTGCTACTGTGATTGTCTTATGATAAAGATTAACAATTAAACCTTTCACCAGTTTCAATTTTCATAATCAAAACACCAGATTCATATTAAATTATAGAATTTTATGAACATGTTACCAGAAAAACTGATAGAAAAAAAGTTCCATCTTATATTAAACTGTGAAAAATTGAAAATAATTACTAATAAATGTGGAAACCACCAAAATGGGAAGTTCTTTATCAATCTATACATAATTATTTATATGTATGAGGAACTGTCTTCTAATAAGGTATCATAAATGAGTGGTTGAAATGCATTGACATGCATCTCATTTGTCCAAATCTCATTTAATAAATGAGAAACAGATGCTCATTTAAGGACCTTATAAGACAATAATTATATGTATAACTTTATGACAGAATATCATATTCCAGACCAGTTCTCTTGTTACTCACCTGCAAAAATTTGATAATCTTTATACGACCAATTCCTCTTATAGAAACTAATGCTCCAACTTCTAATCTCTCAACCTGCAGAATACTGGAACTGATTTTAGTTCATAAGGTACTTCAATAGACATTTGGAAACTCTTCAAAAATTGGGAAGCTTACATTTTCTATAAATACCAAACAACCATTTCGGGCTGCAAATGATGCTTCTTCTAATGAATCATCAATAATGATAGGATCCAATACAAAATGCACAAAGAACTTCTTGTTCCGCAACAGTGACTGCACCATATAGATTGAATTATAAATTAGAGAAACAATTAAGATTAGCCTATTAAGTCTACAGCAACCATGACAAGTATTTATCATAAAAGAATTCAGTTTCAAAAACATGACATTGCATAATGCACAGAAGATTTCTTGAAATGAGAAACCATAGGATCTCTTAACTTCATGTATGACCTCTTTCCATCTTAAGGGTTATATCTTCTACCTGTTTTGATTCCCTATTGTGGCCACACATGAGAAGAAGGGACACTCATATACAAATAAACCATATCATATATATGTATGAAGGAGCGTACAAAAATTCATTATCCTCCTCATCATATAACGACCAACACTTTTCTAAAACTATGGCTAGAGACAATGACAAACATACGCAAAGAAGGGAAGATGCAAAATGATGGATATATGTGCGTCTATAACTCTCTCTCTCTCTCTCTCTCTCTCTCTCTCTCTCTCTCCACCCCCCCACCCCCCTCCCCCCACCCCCCCTCTGTATATAATAGTTTAAATTGTTATGCGAGGCTATGAACTCCTGACGTAGGATTCTATTCTCAGCACACACCCTCGCACATGGACGAACTAATTGGCAATTGGTGGAAATTAAGGCCTAGGATATCCCAATGTGGAATAATCTCTCAAGAAATATAATAATTATCTCCTTTTATGTTAATAGAACTAATTCTACTGCATATTCTGTTCACAATACAACATTCAGGAAAAGCTTGAAAGTTAAGAACTACTTCAACTAAGTAGATATACTTCAAGTCTTCAAGTTTCACTAAAGAGCAATAGGCAATAACATGGTCGATAGACGCAAACTACCCAATTCACATTGTGCAATAAATAAATATCTAGTACCTCCTCCAGTAAAGCTAGATATCTTGCTTCATACAAGTGTAGTGTTTTGAACTCAGATGGAACAAGAACCTGAAATTAAATAGGGGTTGAAACCCTCAATTAGAAATTGGGTAATGAATACAGCAGAATTGATAGTTCCAAGTTATTATCTGATAATTAATTACTCCAAGTAAAAGTGATAATCGAAATTGAACAAAACAAGCGTAAAATGATAATTGAAATTCAAGACACTGAACCAAACAAACATAATTCAAAAGCGTGAAATGGAAAGTGAGACTGATACCTCGCTCAAGCTAAAGGGAAGCAGCGGGAGCTCCAAGGACGTTGCGTTTGGCGAGAAACGGCATCGTTTCTGCTTGCTGGTGAAACCGAAATGAAGGAGAGTCGGGTGCGGGTTTCGGATACGGGTCCTTGCTAGGGAAAAGGGGCTCGTCAGATTGAAGGCCGTACAATTCATGGAAAATTTGGGAGGCTTTGCTCGCTGCTTCTACACTTCTATTTCTTCTTCAGTTACAACCACCAACGGTCTCAAGGGTTATCTTCCAAATTTACTATATACTATTTGCCCTGGTGGGATATCACTGTTCATTTACTGGTTATAAGCCGTAAACAGTGCGGCTTGAGCCGAGCCGATTAGAAAAAAAAATCAGAGAAATCATTATTTCTAACCGCGTAATGGTGGGTCCCATCTTAAAAAAAGTCGTTGTCAGGACTTATATATACGGTGAATTAAGTTGTCTAATATTCTCATAACATGTTTATTTACCTTGAATGAAAATGTGAATGAACCTTAGTAATCAAACTCTGAATATTCAAGAATGAATTTATTTTTTTTAGTCACTTTTACGTATGACCCACAATCATTTTGATTCATGTACAAGTCAGTAAATGCAAGAAACCGCAAGAAAACTCAACAATTGGAATCAAGTCATTATTTCTCATACTCATTCCAAGTAAGTAAATATGCTCTTAGAGTAACAGAATAAAGAAATAAAAAGAGTGTGTTAATAGCAACTACCAAACAAAAATTATACATTCAAGTTTCGAGAATTTGAGAAATTACCAAATGTGGAGGTCTGAATAGAAGCACTTCTGAAGTTATTCAATTTGCGGGTAAAGATGAAAAATACAATGTTGTGCATCAGGGGTTATTGACGCCCAATTCTGAAGTTATCATGAGCTTAGTGATATTATATATATGTTACGAGAAGTTTAAGGTTTAGGTGATTGGAAGTATCCAACTATTGAGAATGACATAGAAAAGCGAAAGTAAAAAAAAAATGACATTGTGGATGTCAAATGTTAGAACTTGTTTATAAACATTAAAAATACACACATGGTTGTGCGTATATTCACAATGGATTGGCGAATCTTGAATTATATACGATTATTTTTTAACTTGTCGACAATAAGGGAAAACTCATAACAACCAAGACGAAAGTTGTAAACACTGGTGGCCAAAATCCTAATATAAGGGCATTTAAATCATATGGCTTGAAGAAAAGAGACTTTGAAGATTGTTTTTTCTGTGATTACAATCCAATGCCATAATATCCAATCAATATCTCTAATTTTATCAAATATTCAACTTGCGTAAACTTGTGTAAACTTGCGTATGGCTACTATCACCTTGTGAGGCTTGTTTACCAAAGACGCACCGATGCTCAATCTATCATTAAAGAAGTATCAATCAGTGATTGTTTGCCTCTCTCATTTACCTTCTTAAGAGGACTAAAGTATTTTAAAATTTTAGAAAAACATGCTTTTATTTTTAGGCCAAGCGTAGATTTTTTTAAATTCTCTGATAATTTCTGAGTCCCGAGAAAGTTTTCAAGAATCTGGATTTCTTATATTCACATGTTTAATTATAAATCCCATGTTATGTCATAGCCATACTTTCTAGTAGTATGACTATGTCATAGGCATCTAGTAATATTTCACAGGTTTAATGATAAACTCCATGTTATGTCATAGCCATACTTTCTAGTAGTATGTCATAGGCATCTAGTAATATTACACTGATATAGTATTTTGTGGATTTTGGAGAATAGAATATGAATGTGAAATGAACAATGTCTATTTACAGTTTATGTACCTAGAAGATGTATGTGTGTCTATTATCTTTTTTAAAAAAAACCTTGGGTTTGAAAGATCCACAAGATTATATTTTACCAGATTTTGATAAAAAAAAATATCTCTGGGTTATTATTTACTTATTTGAGATATTTCGTTTTTTTTTCAACACCAAGAAATTTTGTTTCCCCTCTTTTTACCCAATCAACAACAACAATTAAAAATTGTTTTTTTTCACGGATTTGTCTAACTTTAATAATGTAGTTATGGTGGTAATCTTCAGGGATGGAGCAAAAGAAGATTTGCCATAGTAACCTTAAAAATGGAGTCGCCATCATGACTAATATATAGGTTTATTTTGTAAATATTCAAGAATGAAGTTAAGGATTTTCAAGTGACTTGAAGTGAATTAAAGACATGTCACATCGCTTAATCGTTTATCATCATATATGCAGAATGGCTACTTGCAGGGTTGAGAAAGAATATATTATAGCTTTCTTGAACTGGCGTCTAAAATTATCATTTGTGAGTAACCTAGCTAGGCAAATTATGTGGTCGTATCCCCTCCTTTTTCCCACAGTCATCATTATTAAATATTTAATTTCATCACATACACTAAAACGTATGCATCCACAATCTTCTTAGTAGGGTTTTTGATAACTTCTAACCCAAAAATGTTAGGATTCAAGATAGAGGAGGACTTAAGATTGTTTAACCAATGCTTTCAAAAATGAAATTATATGTCATATTATTCTAAAAGACTCATAGTCCCCTATTGGTTAATAATGTCAGAAGAAAGTAAGAGTTTTTCTACTTTATATATTAAAACCTTAATGGCAAAATAGGCGATAGAGAGCATCCACTGACTAGGCTAACATTGTTAATCCTCAACTATTTAATATATATACATTAGTGAAATATATGAAAAACATTAAGTCTTTCACCGTCTCATCGTGATATAGAGGAGATAAGAAATTTTTCTTCTTTGGTTTCTTTATGTTTGGGTTGGGCTTATCTTGTTTATTTGAGTTTTCTATAAAATTATGATCTAAACCAAATGACCCTCCCCAGATCCAAAATGTTGACACCACCCAAACCAGAGCATCTTAACACCATCAAGAATGCTTGGACAACGATGCCGAAGATATCTGACATTTCAGTAGCGGTGGTTGTTGTGGCTGAAGCACTCATGTACTGGGACACCCAATACGGGAAGTCCGCTAAAGCGACACACCATCTCACCGCACATGGATACAACATATACATCAGAATGCAGCCTTGGTGTCTAATATTATTCTGGTATACTTATCTTGTTCTTGTTGTTGTATACAATTTTATTGAGTGGTCAATAAATTGTTTCTATTGGTTTTTTAGGTAGTATAATGGATGGTTCTATGATGGCTAAGTTCACGTATTCGGATGTTACATTGCTTTTTGATATGTCTCGGGGTATGAAGTATGATGATCTTTATCAAGAAGTATGTAGAAGGTTTAATTTTGTGGAATCTGATGTCATTGAGTTGCAATCTGCCCTGCCTGGTTCTGCTGCTTGCCTTTTGCAGTGTGATAGTGACCTAGATATATAGATATATAGATATATATATATATATCTATATATCTATATATCTAGATATATATCTATATAGATATCTATATAGATATATAGATATCTATATCTATATAGATATATATAGATATATATATCTATATATCTATATATATATATGTTGTTTAAGGGTGCTTTGGTGTTCAAGATGGATTGTGTAGACATTAGTGTTTCAAAATTGAGCAGTCACTACTACAAAAATCCCTTTTATGGACTATATTTTTATGTCTCGTTTGGTTCGCGGATTGGAAGGGAAAGGAAAGTGAATCATTTTCACTTTCCCATGGGAAGGAAAATTAAATTTCCCACTAACTTTCCTTTCCAGTGTTTGGAAAGACCAGGAATATAGTCAGTATCCATCATTTAATTTCCATTACGGCATTAATTTCCATTACGAAATTAAATCTCCCACTAACTTTTTTTTTAAGTAGGGATAATTTCGTCCTAAATTATGGCATTAAATGCAGGATTTTGGGAGGGAAAGTGAATCCCTGCTTGAGAGGAGGGAAGCAATTTCCGCCCAAATTTCCCTTCCATCAGGATCCACTTTCCTTTCCTTGTCATTTCCAAACGCATGAATCTTGGGGGAGTAAATAAGTTTCCATTCCCATGGCCCAAAATCCGCGAACCAAATCTTAAGGACAAATATGAGGTTTGTCCCTCATTTTATGATATTAAATTTTGGATTAAATTCAGTTTACCCCTTTGAACTTTACACCAAACATCATGTTAGTCCTTGCACTTCCAATTTCATCAACAACCAAAAGGGTAATGATGCATACCTCCAATTAAATTGAAAGCAATTAACCATCCCTATTCATCAAACATCATACATAAAATAGATATCTTTATTTTATTACATTTATTTGACGTACGGAGAGAAAGCTTGAAGGGCAATCCCACTCCCACAATAACCTCCTGGAGTACTATTTTTTTATCATTCGCATATGTATTTGGTACAATCCTCATCACGCCCCACTCCAACAACTAAGACGGCGTGGTCAAGATGCGGCGCACACTCCCCGTTGTATATTCCACCCACGTAATTTAGAATCCCACTGACGTTGGCAGCGATAGCTGCAGTCACTAGTCTATAGCATACGGCTTTGTAAAGGCCAAACTCCATCTGCGGTTGCACAACATCGTAACCATCAATACCTACAGATCCGTACCTGATATGAAGCTCAAGAAGTGGTTGCCTCGGGCCCAAAATTTTAGAGGGCACTAAACAAAATTTTTATATCCTTTTATGTGTGTGTGTGTGTGAATATATATTATATACTATATACTATATATATATATACTATAATCTATACTATTATTAAAAGAACAGACATTGTCAATCAAAACATAATTTTTTTACCAAAATAACCTTCAACTATATATTGCACACGCATCGCGTTGTGCCGATTGTTATACTATATATTATTATATTAATCTTAATAATAGTATTTGAAGGTTATTTTGGTAAAAAAAATTTGTTTTGATTGACAAATGACAATGTATGTTCTCTTAATAATAGTGTGTGTATATATATATATTATATACTATATATTATATAGTATATAGAATATATAGTGTATAGTATATATATATATGTATAGTAATATATTAATATATATATACACACTATTGTATACTATATATTATATAGTATATAGAATATATAGTACTATATAATATATAGTGTACATATATATATATATATATATATATAGTACTGCCTAATAGGATTTCTTTTTTGGTTTGGAAATCTTTAACTTTATTAATTAGTTTTGATCATAATATATATTATTTTGGATATTATGTTTTGTTTATTATTTTTTTTCTTGAATTTGTGTTCATGTGTTGATTACTCTATTGTATCATTATTAAAATAAAATAAAAAATTGTATACGTGTTAAAATTTGAGGGCACAACTTTTAGAGTTCGTCTCAAGTCTCAAAATCTCAAGTCCGGCCCTGAATACCTGCATACACCGGACTCACCCTCTCGTGGTCGCAGGTACCGTTCTCGGCGGTGTAAGGATATGTGTGTTCATTAGTGAGCCCGGGAGTTTGCATGAGGGAGTCATACGCATATCTTGGGACTCCTCCCTTGCAATGATCTGGAGTGCAGTCCAATATTTGCTTAACAGAGAACGGGGGAAATCCTATTTGCCAACGGATTCTGTTAGCCGCTTCAACGGATGCCACAACCCCCATCACCCAACAAGAACCTACGTACATAGGAAAACGAAAAAAATAAAATAAAAACATGTGAGTGCATGATTTTCGATCTTATAGAAAAGAAAAAATTAATTGAATCTTGGTAACTAAGGTTGGATAAATTACCACACAATCCCTGTGTCCTTACGGGGCTGATGTAGTTCGACCAATCAACAACACCATTCTCACATGAACCATAATCTTCATTGGTGAAATCACGAGGATCTATTTCGGAGCTAGAGTTCCAGGCGGTGATACTAATGGACACTCCTTGGGATACACAAATCTGAGCTCCGATTTCCTCAGTTGTCATGTCGGCAAAGTTATTGAGGCCAACCTTGTATAACTTCTTTTGGCCATCTTTCTTGAAATCCTCCATGAATATGTACGTCTTCTTGAAGATACCCAACTGCTTTTCTTTTTCTGTCTTGTTTGAATAAACTCGTCCGTACTTTTTAATCCAATCATCGAAAACTTGAGAAACATTTGAGGCGGCAGGGTTTTCTTCAAACAGCCAGAGGAATGGGACGTGGCTTGACAAATTGCCAAGGTCCCTGACAACACAATGAACAACGACACGAACAAGAACAAGAACAACGACACGAACAAGTTTCAGGGATCGAAACCCATTGCTTAGTTTGCTCAAGCAACAAATAATTAAAAAGCCTGGGAAATAAGGAATGGTGAGTGATAGGAGCATATTTATATGTTCCGTCGTGTTTAATTCCATATTATTACCTCCATAATCCCTGTTTATTCGGGCTATTTATGTTGTTTTATGTTTTATAGGACTCCTAGAGTAATGAGGAAGGAAAATGAGCAATTGGAAGCGAACATGAGTGTTTTTAAAGTTGAAGACGGATTGAGGACAGAAGAGGATCAACCGGTCGATGTTCCTGGTACGTAGTCCATTTAAAAGGAAAAATAAAATAAAATCAATGCATACAATAATTATGCATGTTGAGGCTAGCTAGCTAGGGTACGTAGTCCACTCATCACTAGAAATTAGAAAAGATGGATTGATGTCCATATATTTATGTGACACGAAAATAGTGAAATTTACAACGTACTTAATTACAAGTATATATATATATGTAATATGGAGGAGAATACAACTATATACGGATAGATATGATCACCAAAAATGCACATGGAAGGTGATTGGTAACAACTATATATGTATATGATCACAATAATGCAAATCAATCGTTAATTCTGTTAGTATATTGGCATTCCTACACACACCTTGTTTGAATAGAAGTGTGAGCCACAACCTACGTGACCTTAGGAAGGTAAGTATGCAAGGTAAGTATATAATTATGGGCTCTTTGAATGGATGATTTTCATAACTAAATCCTTGATTTATTTGTGTGTTAAATAAAATCCTTTCCAGCAGATTTTATTCTATTAATTTCAGTCCTAATTGATTTAGGACCTTTTAAGAAAATCATATATTGTTCTTTTTCTAATTGACAATCATTTTATAAAGATATTTCCTTGTAGGAAGTCAATTAGGGTTAGGACTTTAAAGTGAGGGGGAGTTCTTGACTCCTATATATGTTGCTCAATAAAACGTTGGATGTATGCTTTTAGAGGCTGGAGATTATTGTTATCTCATGTACTGTTGCGTTTATATGAAAAGCATAAAAGCATAGTCTGTTTTCTGGATTCACTTGTACATGTGAAGTGAATCCTTTGTTGCATAATTGTCTCATTCTCTCGTGACCAGTAGAGAAGAGTTGCAGATTGAAGAAAGAAGGACGTGCTCAGTTCCTTTCTTATCAAGAGAAGAGATTACGGAAAAGAAGAATCAAAGCAAACAAATAAACTAGTGCTGCTAGTGGTTGTAATATTGGTTAATGATTACAATTGTTTGTAAGAGATTTTCTCTACTTCTTCTTAGTGATTGATCCTCTTTCTGGGCTTGTGCCTCGCAGTGATGTTTCCTCAAGTTGAGGTTTACACTGCGTAAACATATCGTTGTTCTTTGCTGTTTTCGTTTTTTCCAGAACACTGGGATTGATAGTATCACTTCAATCCCAGACGTGAAACACACCCATCTGTTATTTGTTTCCAGCAGGTTTGGGATTGTCAGTGTATATTCAATCCTAACATAAAAACGTTCCAGTATTAACAAATTCTTAATATGGTAAAACGTGTAGTTGAAAATGTTAAACGGGTTAAGTTGATCGAGGATCGACATCAATGAATATTTCAATCTTCTTTAATTTTGAACCAATATTTGAACCACTTTGAAACATGAAATTGTGTACGTTCATTTGAAAGCTCATCCATGATTTTACTCTCTGTTTTGTTTTACCGGCCAGTTTATATCTCCTTGCATACACAAATGAATGAATTGAATTTATATATATATATATATATATATATATATATATCTATACTATATTTAAGAGAAGAGCCTTTGTCAACCATAACCGAATTTTATTACTTTTATAACCCTCAAATATTAAATAACTTTGTATAAAATGCCAACAGTACGTCAAAGATAAAAAGGTAAAAAACAAAATAATTTACAATAAAAAAACTGCCCACTACTTTAAAAAAAAAAAACTACCCACTTTCACACACGTAGGGTGTGTTGCCATTTCTAGTATATATATATGGGAAGTTCTACAATACTGAGATGCATGTCATACCTCCATTTACAAATATAACAACAAAATGTGTTGTCATTATGGTAACGAGAGTCTTTTTTTGTGTAATCTTTGTTTTATTAGAGGTAATTACTCCATCTATGACCTTGTTACAAGTTTATGAACAATTTGTTGTCAAAGTTGTAATTTTGGTTCAATTATATGTATAGTGTAAAACGAATGTGGTAACTTTGTTGTCAATGTAATAATTTTAGTTCAATTAGCTAGATGTAATTTTTTGTTCAAACAAATTGTAAATGGGGGTATGACATACATCACCGTACCCTAACCTATCCCATATATATATATATATATATATATATATATATATATATATATCAATAATCCCGAACTGCTTGCGTTTTACAAACATGAAAAAGCAACTTATTCCTTGCGTACATGTTATTCCTAACAAATTAACAGTTTCACTTAATTATAAGTAGAAGTAATTAACTTGCACGACTCTTAATTGAGTCTCGATCGACAAAATAAATAGTTTTTTTTATCGATATATAATTAAAAGAAGCAGAAAATATGAGAGTCTTTTGCTCTTGACAGAATCGAAATATGGTATAGCTATTTTTTGTATATCAAAATGGCTGATTAATTTCAACTCTTGACGGCAAACATGGGAGTAGTGCAAGCAGTTACATATATACACCAGTCAACAAACTTAACAAACACGTAAGAAATGACCTAGCTAGATTAGATTAATTAATCATATAATTTAGGATCCTTAATTGCTTCTATCCAAAATTATCGATTTTGTTTTCGTTTTTCCTTAATTTTCCTAATCCCCGCAGAGGTCTTCCAATACGTGTTTCTAATTTTGCACACTATATATACGCACTCAACCACTACACTACACCTAATTTGCACGTAGACGGTACGTGCGAATTTGGTCTTGAAAAACCAGTTCATTTTATCAAGTGTCATGGCCTAGGCCTTATTCATTTTATCTGGAGTTGCATTCCTGGAAAATTATAGGAATTGGTCTTTCTTGTGTAAGAACTGGTTTTTCAAGACCAAATTTGCACGTACTGTCTACATGCAAATAAAACAACCAAACAAAAAGCCCGGACCAAAGCTTGTCAATGTATTAGTTAGCGTTTCGGCGAATCGGCGGAATTTTCATTTTCGAGTTTTGGTTAGCACTTTTAGGAGGCTTTCAGGGCGACTTTTCGTTCGGTTAGGAATTTGAATGAACTTTCTTCACGGCAGTTGTAGAGCACGTTAAACCAAGTCTGTGGACTTAAAGTACGCATAAATCGGAGTTCGTATGGAGAAGTTATGATTCACGGAAGGGAGGTTACTATTTCGGGAAGCCACTGTAAATAGAAGCTTCTATTTCAGGAAATTGCTATTTTTGGCCGAGTGACTATTTAAATTCTCGTGACTGTTCACCTCCCATGCGTGAACAGTAACCAGTACTTTGTCAGGCGATTTCTCCCTTATCCAACCACCTCTTGGCTTGAAACTTGTCCCATTCTCTTCGTCTCCTCCTCCTCTTCAATCTTCTATACCCATTTCTAGCCTCAATTTGAAGTGTAGAAAGAGAAATCTTAGAGAGAAAATCAGATTTTTCACACCGAAACTGTCACCCTTGCCGGCGACGTTTTCGACCAATTCGACCGAGACCACCTACTGGGCTTGGAAGCTTTCCTCACCACGAACCCAACGCAAGTGGTCTCATCCCCATTGGTTTCCGAACGGCGGCGAATCGAAGGTTTGAAATTCCGGCCACCCGAAACTTCATGAAAGTTGATCCCTGAACTATGGTGTACATGCTGGTAAAATTTGGTGACCATCAGAGATGGTTGGTCGGCGGTGCGTGGGCCCACGCACAGCTGCTTTGGGCAGCGGGTCTGGCCTCAATTGGAAATGCATTTTAACCCATTTGCTTGTATTCTTAGTTACGATCATGTTAATATATGGTTTAGTGGAAGTTATTGAAGTTTGAAATTTAATTCAATTAATTTAGGTTCGTTTACGTACGAATTACATTCTTGTGACCGTTGGATGGCCACCGAATTTGGCTAGGAAGTTAAGATAATTATTTTGAAAATGTTATGCGGTTAGATCTTTGGAATATGATCAATTGGTTAATTAAAGCTTAATTACGGTTTGTGAGTTCGGATAAATTAGTTACGTTCATTCGATTTGTTGAATTGCAATGAATTCGATCGTTAGAAGCGTCGCCGAGTATTTTGGATAATTAGACTTATCGATGAGTAATTTGTTTGGGAAAATGGAGATTCATGAATTATTGGTGAATTTGAAGTATTGGGTTTATCAAGGAGTAACCCTAGTCGGAACAAGGAATTAAATACCAAATTATTGTTTCGCCCATCAAGTAGTTAGTAACAATCCTAATTAGTTTTATTCAGGAGGACGACAAGATTACCCTTCTGAGGAGGATCACGACGGACGACATTCTTAGTTGTTCTAGCTAGTGAGTGTTTGTTGTATGCAAGTGATACTGATTGGGTAGTTCCCTCAGGTGAGTGGGTAGTTCCCTCATGTTTGTGTCATTGAGTGGGTAGGACCCTCGGATGACAGTTCACTGAGTTAGTAGGTCCCTCGGTGAATTGGTGGCTAAGCGGGTAGGTCCCTTAGTCATCCCAGTTTGTGTTCAGTTATTTTAGTTATTTGATTTCCTGTAGTTTTTAAGGAATTATGTTTTCCAGTGAAAAGAAAGTCTATTTCTAATTGTGGAGTTGAAGTATTATCACCGCCAAGCACGTAGGCTCAAATGTTTGGTTGGATTTGTTGGAATATTTGAAGTGTTGATTTGTGAATTTCAGGTTTTGGATAGTCCATTTTTAGGGGAGGTTATGTTGAGTTTTTGGCATGATCTCTTCTAAAATGGGCCCCGCATGGTCGTCTCGATGTTTCAGAATGAGACGTTGGGGCGGGTCCTGTCAGATTAAGACCAAAATTATCGTACCACCTTGGTAATGTGGTACTTGGGTTTTCTATGCACTTATGGTGAGATAAGAAATGGATTGACTATTTACTTGTGAAGTGGATTATGTGCAGGATGGTGTAGTTGGGACAATGTCCAAATATTTTTGATGTTTTTGAAAATGTGAATTTAACTAGGCAACAAATGTAAACTAGCTAACGAGTGTGTTGAGCTGACAAACTCAGGACACACTGAGATGTAATTCAAATTAAGTAAACACGAAATGAGGTTTTCGGTCACACTAATAATCAAAATCTAATGAATGAATAACCTAATTGACAGAACCCATCCCGACGTCTCATTCTAAAATATATAGATAGATTTTTGCCCATTAGAAAAGCTGATACCCCAAATTTGATTGATCAATAAAGTATCCAAGCTATTGAAAAACACATCAAATTAATTTGCTTCCTCCACTAACTTCAGTCCATTTTTCCCTCAAAGACACTTAACAATTTTATATCTGATTTCATTAAAATAATACTAGAACCGATGAAAAGCTTGAGGAAGCTAGCATAGGTACCAAATTGATATGTTTTCAATAATCCAAGTACTTTATTGATCAATTAGGTACTAGTTTTTATGAACCCAATTAGATATAACATTGTACGTCTCTTTGTTTCCTAAAGGAAATAAAAATTACAACACAAAGCCTCATTCACAGTTCGGTGAGGTTTTAATTTTTAAAGGTAAAAAATGTACCCACACTTTCTCTGAAACCTGACTATAACCAAAATCTTACATTCATTAATCGATCACCCAAATCTTACAACGATGCAGTTTGAGTCAATCTCTTTCTCTCATATCTACCGTGAAGCTAACTTTGCAGCTGATTCGGCCGCTTCTCTTGGCCACACCTACCAAGATTTGAAGCTTTAATTGGTTCCACGGATTACCACTCCAAGTCATTCAAGCCCATAATTTTGATTTATTCAATTATGGTTGTATTCAGAAGAGAAATATAAAAAAATCAAAGTTTGGCACCCATAGAAATAAGAAAACCCAACAGTAATAGTATTAGACTATTAGGCGCACTTTCAACAATCTCTCTCTCAATCTCTCTCCATGATTCTATTTATTTATGATTATTATGGTTGATAATAGTATCAGAGTTATTCCAGCGTTTAAAACTGTCATGTCTCTTTTTTTCTACAAAATATGCAAGACCTTCCCTTTCACCTGGGGAGGATGTGAGAGCAAATTTAGGCGCATATTGATTTTTTCACTTACTTTTCAAGGAAAGAGTTATTGGAGTTGACTCCAGTGGCTAAATAAAACGGATAATTAGGTTAATATTAGCCTAGATAACCAAGTATATGTTGAAGGAAACCTACTTTGTGTGTGCCTTGTCAACCTAGGATTAGATTAGTTAATATAGCATAAAGATTACATATTGAATAGAAGTCCCATTGGGATATGGATTGTACCCTTGTGTATCTCTATATATAGAGGCACCTATTCATCAATAAAGATATGATATATTCCTGTGCTATTTGCTCTGTTCTTTACTTTCTGTCTTGTGGTTGATTTCACATTTACTTAAACACGTTATCAGCACGAACCTCTAGCTCTGAGATCAAAAGCCAAAATCCTTGAGCATAGCATCCTGCTAGCGCCAAAATCCTAGAACCCTAAACCCTAGGTTTCCCGTTTGTTCTAGCTGCACTGGACGACGCACGATCGATCGCAACCTACCGTACGATCGATCGCAAGAAGCCCCTGCCGAGAATCACCTTCTCCTTCCTGCTACTTCTACTTGCCCCTGCTCCTCCTAGTTGCTGCTGCTGCTTCTGGGTGCTGCTGCTAATCTACTCCACCTTCTAAGGTTCAAGAATCAAGACTTAAGAAAAAGAATACCAAGTAAGCTTTTATAAACGTTGCTGCTTTACGAATTTATATTCACCTTCTTTTTCTCAAGGGACTTCCAACATCCCTCCTCTACCTCCCACCTTTCTATAACGTGGGATTCTTGATTCGGACCTATCCAAACTATGAGAAGCATTAGGGGAGTGATCGAGCTTCATATCGCTTGCGGTATGTGTAAGTCATGAGCACCTCTAATGTCATCATGCTATTGGTGTGAGTTCAAGAGCCGAATTATGGGGATTCGAGCTAATACTCCGGATGAGGAATCCGTAGAGAGAAGAGACCTTGAACGAGGAGTTCATTGAATAATTTACCTCCGGATGAGGAATCCGTAAGAGAAGAAACGACCTATGGTTCATAACTTAATTCCTACTAGGCTCACCTACTTGGGTATGTCTAGGTATGTGATTTGAGATAAGTGGTATTAAGGGAGCTTGCTCACACCGACATCTCTTATTATGTATCTGGGTGTATCCGGGTAGAGCTACCGAAAAGTTTTAGGGTTATGGCCATACTACACTAAAGCTCCACCTAAATCCAATACATGGAAAACGTTTTCTTTGAAGCTTAGCTCAGAAACCATATTTGTTTTCGTGGGAGTTTAACTCCGAAAACTAACCTCAATTCTCTTGTTGTTTCAGATGGCAAATAACTTGAACAAGTTGGACTTCGCACCTTTGGATACCACGGGCATTGGATACCATAAGTGGGTTCACGATGTACGCAACCACCTGAAAGCTCAAGGAAGCATCTCTGCAATCCGTGAGCCCCCTGCAGCTGCACCTGCTGATGCCGCCGCACCTGTGGAAGGACCACTGACTGCCGCCGCCGCCGTTGCTGCTGCTGCTACAGCACAAGCCACCGCTGATGCTTTAGAGGCTAAGAATGCCAAAGCTATCATCCTGATGATTCTTCATATGGACGAATCTCTACAAGCCGAGTACCTCAATGAGGAGAATCCCAGAACTTTATGGGTCGCACTCGAAGAGCGGTTTGGCAACGTTCGTGAATCTCTACTTCCTGAACTAGAGGTGAAGTGGCAACTACTGCGCTTCTGTGATTATGCCTCAGTCCTAGAGTATAACTCGGAAGCACTTCGCATCAAATCCCTCATGGAATTCTGTGAGAGGAACATAACTGATGCGATGATGATTGAGAAAACCCTCTCTACCTTTCCCGTTTCTGACTTGGTAGTTGCAAAGAACTATCGTATTGAAGTGCAGAATAAACGGATCACAAGATTCCATGAGCTCATCTCTGCTCTCTCTGTTGCTGAAAAGCACGAGAAGATACTTGTGAAGAATTATAATGCGAGGCCCGTGGGAACAAAACAAGTTCCGGAGACCCATTATAATGGCGCCCCAAAGAGAGGCCGCCGCGGGCGAAACCCTAATCCTAGGGACAACCCTGGACGTCCTGGTCCATATAATCGCCCTGCTCAAGAAGGTAGTCGCCAAATTAGGCGAAGGGGAGGCCGAGGAGGCCGCCCAAGAGGCCATGGTGCCGCCGGCAATACACCTGCATCTGGTGCTAATGCCGTGCCACTCAAAAGGAATGCACCCCGCGTGAAAAACGCTTCTCAATCAAGGGATTCCGATCAAACATCTCTGTGCTTCAGGTGTGGAAAGGCTGGACATTGGTCCAAGATATGTAGAGCCACCCAGAGTGTTGCTAATGCATACAAAGCATATCGCGAAGCCATGGAAGCTCACAACATTGAACAAGAGGATGACGAAGAGAACGTCAAGTTGAAGGTTGATGACTTTAAAGCTGGAAAGAGTGATGATACTCTTGATTTCGCTTAAGTCCTTTATTTTCCTTAGTATTGTTGATTTAGTTTATGGTCAATGACCAAGATTGGAACTTTGGATGTAATTCATTCGGTTTATATCTTTAATAAAATTTGGAGTTGTTTGCATACTCAATTTTAATTATGAGCTTTCTTATTTAGGAATGAATTCCGGAGAACTTGAATGTTTAGCTGATAGCGGAACCACGCATACTATATTGTGTCATAGGCAATTGTTTCTTGACATGATGCCTTTACATTCATCCGTGACTACGATGGCAGGACCATCTAATCTTGTGCAAGGAAGAGGACATGCCCAATTCCTCTTGCCTAATGGCACCCTAATTGATGTCACTAATGCTCTATATGCTCCAAGAGGAAATAGAACTCTGTTGAGCTTTAAAGATATAAGAACCAATGGATTCCATGCCGAAACGCATGATGAGAATGGAAGAGAATTCCTTTGCATTACCTCTAATGACTGCGGTAGAAAACGCATCTTAGAGAAGCTTATGTGTCTCTCTAGTGGCCTATATGCTACCACTATTCGAGCTATTGAATCAAACAATGTCATAAGAGATGACCTCTTGGATTCAGACACATTTTGGCTTTGGCACGACAGGTTGGGACACCCTGGTCGAGATATGATGATCCGTATATTGAAAACCTCACACGGACATCCATTCTATCGAGCTAATCGAAGCAAGAATCAAAGAATGATTCAAGGAGATGAGACAGCTATGAGAAAAGGCAAAATTGCCTCTGTCCGACGCCGTACGATCGATCGCACGATTCCTGCGATCGATCGCAGACTTCCAGACTGCGTCGTTGAACGAACCCGAGAGCTCGGGCGATCGATCACACCCCCCTGCGATCGATCGCAGGTTCCACCCTGTATGATTTCAGGGACCAGAGAGCTCGGGCGATCGATCGTACGTTCCTTCTTGTACGATTACAGGAACCCGAGAGCACGGGCGATCGATCGCACCCTTCTACGATCGATCGCATAGACAAAAATCCTCTCTCTCGGATGAAAATAATTCCTCCTATGCTTCTGAGACCTCGAAGGTCAAACGCTCGTTTTGCAAAGCCTGTTCCTTAGGGAAACTTGGACCAAGACCGTCCTATGCAAAGGATTCTAAAGTACTTCTCCCATTCTTACAGAGAATCCAAGGGGATATCTGTGGACCTATTCAACCACCAAGCGGACCATTTAAGTATTTTATGGTGTTGGTTGATGCGTCGACACGTTGGTTGTATGTCACGCTATTGTCCACTCGTAATGCTGCTTATGCTAAACTCCTAGCACAGATAATTCGCCTGCGGGCTCACTACCCGGATCATCCTATCAAATCTATTAGGCTTGATAATGCTGGAGAGTTTACATCGAAGACTTTTGATGACTACTGCATGTCTATTGGGATGGATGTTGAGCATCCAGTTCCACATGTGCATACCCAGAATGGTCTTGCAGAGGCTGCCATTAAGAGAATACAAATGGTAACACGGACGTTGGTAATGCGCACCAACCTTCCTCTCTCTGCCTGGGGACACGCAGTATTGCATGCAGCTATGCTAATTCGTCTGAGACCCACAGCCACCCAACCCTTTTCTGCGCAACAACTAGTGACTGGGTACGAGCCATGTATCTCGCACTTACGCATATTTGGGTGTGCTGTCTATGTGCCTATTACGCCGCCACTGCGTGTTAAAATGGGTCCTCAGAGACGAATGGGCATTTATGTTGGTTTCGAGTCACCAACTATAATCCGCTATGTAGAACCCTTGACATGTGATCTATTTACCGCAAGATTTACGGATTGTCACTTTGATGAGACAGTCTTCCCGTCGTTCGGGGGAGATAAAAATGTACACATTCAACAGGAACGACAAGAATTGTCATGGCCTGTCCCCACTCTGTCTCATCATGATCCCCCTACTGCACAAAGAGAAATAAAAGTGCGTAGAATTATAGATCTTCAGAAAGTCGCAGACTCTCTTCCTGACGCTTTCTCTGATCTTGCTAAAGTGACTAGATCTCATATACCAGCTGCAAATGCACCTGCAATGATGCAAGTACCTGAACAAGGACTTGGACTCAAAGTCGCTACTGCAGCTAACCCTATAGTAGGAACAACTGGTGGCGCCACTGCCATTAATGGTGGTGATGTGGCTCAGGCCGTGGCTCCACTGAGGAAGCATGGAAGACCACCAGGTTCGAGGGATTCGCGCCCTAGGAAGCGGGCTGTGATGGCACCCAATAACCCTCTCATCATTGACACTCAAAATCCGTCCCATGAAAGCATTCCGGATTATGGTTATGTCCAAGAGACATCTTCGGGGGACGCCCCGTCGTCAGAACCTATCCGTGAGAATGTAGAGATCTCAATTAATTATACTAGTATACATGGGACGTGGGATAGAACCTTCATCATCATTGATGATGTGTTTGCATATGCTTGTGCACGAGAGTTGATTGAGACTGATGATATTGAACCTCGCTCTGTTGATGAATGTCAACGTAGAGCTGATTGGCCTAAATGGAAAGATGCGATCCAGGCTGAGTTGGACTCACTAACAAAGAGAACGGTATTTGGGCCTGTTGTGCCAATACCTTCTGGAATAAAACCTGTTGGATACAAATGAGTCTTTGTTAGAAAACGTAATGAGAGAAACGAGATTATAAGATATAAAGCTCGCCTTGTGGCGCAAGGCTTCTCACAACGCCCTGGAATCGACTACGAGGAGACATACTCTCCCGTAATGGACGTTATAACGTTCCGCTACCTTGTCAGTTTGATAGTTTCCGAAAAACTGAATATGCAGCTTATGGATGTGGTCACAGCGTATCTCTATGGGGATCTAGATATAGAGATTTATTTGAAGGTCCCTGATGAACTTCAGTTACCCAAGTCAAGTAGCTCCAGACCACGGAGCGCGTTTGCAATAAGGTTGAAACGCTCACTATATGGATTGAAACAATCCGGACGGATGTGGTATACCCGTCTAAGTGACTACTTGCTTGGAAGAGGGTATGTGAACAATGATTTATGCCCCTGCGTGTTTATTAAGAGAACAAGTTCCGGATTTGCAATAGTAGCAGTTTATGTTGATGACATGAACCTTATAGGCACTCTTGACGAACTAAGAGAAATCGCTGACTACTTGAAATCTGAGTTTGAGATGAAAGATCTTGGGAAAACACGGTTTTGTCTCGGTTTAGAACTTGAGCACCGTAGTAGTGGGATTCTGATTCATCAATCAGCTTATACCCAAAAGATGCTAAGGCGATTTAATATGGATAAAGTCCATCCCGTATGCACTCCCATGATTGGTCGCAGTCTAGATCCAAAGAAGGATCCGTTTCGCCCAAAGGATGATGGTGAAGACGTTTTAGAGGCTGAGGTATTGTACCTAAGTGCAATAGGCGCATTATTGTACTTGGCACAGTGTACAAGACCCGATATCTCCTTTGCTGTTAACTTGTTGGCTAGATTTAGCACTGCGCCCACGCAACGTCATTGGACTGGCATAAAAACTATCTTTCGTTACTTAAAGGGTACGATTGATATGAGTTTGTTCTTTCCCTACAGAGAGTCTCGAAAATATGGCAAAATGGGTGAGGAGCCCGTGCCTTCCGCCGTCGGGCGATCGATCGCAGGGAATGCCACGATCGATCGTACCAAGCCCCTGCCACCAAGCGATCGATCGCAGACTGTCACGATCGATCGCACGGGCGCTGCTGCCCGCTATTCACAAAATCCTTGTGATGTTTTGGTGGGTTTTGCTGATGCTGGGTATCTCTCTGACCCATATAAAGGTCGTTCCCAGACTGGTTATGTATTTACCATGGATAACACCGCGATATCTTGGAGGTCTACAAAACAGACTCTTGTTGCCACTTCTTCGAACCATGCTGAGATTATTGCTCTCCATGAAGCGGTTCGTGAGTGTATATGGTTAAGGTCCATATCTACACATATAAGAAGTGCTTGTGGTTTGAGGTCAACCACTGATGAACCTACATGCATTTATGAGGATAATGCTGCTTGCATTGAACAAATGAAGCAAGGTTTCATCAAAGGCGACAACACCAAGCACATATCGCCTAAGTTCTTCTATAATCAGCAACAGCAGAAATTCCTTAAGATTAAAGTGAATCAAGTCCGTTCTGAGGACAATGTGGCAGATTTATTTACTAAGTCATTGCCTAAATCCACATTTGAGAAGCATGTGAAAAGCATTGGTTTGCTTAAGTTATCTGACCTCCCATGATTGTGGAAATCAGGGGGAGACACAGACTTGAGGGGGAGTCTAGTGTCCATGCAAAGTTTCCAAATGTGAAGGGTGTGTTGTACTCTTTTTCCCTTCGACCAAGGTTATTTTTATCCCACTGGGTTTTTGTTACTTGGCAAGGTTTTTAATGAGACAACGTGAGGAGCACCACCTAGTGTTGACGCCACAAAGGGGAGTGTTGAAGGAAACCTACTTTGTGTGTGCCTTGTCAACCTAGGATTAGATTAGTTAGTATAGCATAAGGATTACATATTGAATAGAAGTCTCATTGGGATATGGATTGTACCCTTGTGTATCTCTATATATAGAGGCACTTATTCATCAATAAAGATACGATATATTCCTGTGCTATTTGCTCTGTTCTTTACTTTCTGTCTTGTGGTTGATTGCACATTTACTTAAACAGTATAATATATATATATATATATATATATATATATATATATATATATATATATATATATTACACCCAAGGGTATATTTGTAACTTTCACCCTATACATGAGTAAATTACTCTCTTTTTCCTAATAGGAAAAAGAAAGAGAGTGGGAGTGTGACAATCCAAAGGAGGAGAGCGACAGAGGAAGGTCGGAATGAGCTCTCCACCAGCAGACGAAATTTGTTCAGTGTGCCATGGCGTGTTCAGGACTCCTTGTCAAGCTAATTGCTCTCACTGGTTTTGCGGTTCTCTTCTCCTTCACTCTCATCCTGAATTTTCAATGTGTTACTTAAACCCCTGTTTCCATTTCTTGCCCTTGCTTCCACCATGTAATCTATACCCATATAATATTAAAAATTTCTCTTTTCATCTTCCCTTGTGTTTACTTTGCTTTACTTGCTGTAGTGTGCTAGCATTAGTTCAAAATTGAGTTGGGTTTTGACCGGAAATGTGTTGTTGAGTAATACTATGTATTCTCTTCTCTTGCATTTCAATCAATTTTTGTGCATATATACTTATGTGGGTCCCCAGAAATTTCTATTTATGATTTTTTTCCCGTGCATTTTCATCATTTTATTTGTTGTTTGAAGTAATTTGTGTTGCCTGGGGATGTTAAGATATAGCTATATAAGCAATGCTTGTGTCCATGAACTCGAAAGTTTTTGCAGCTGCTCTCATTTTGAAATTCTAGAGTGAGAGACTTATAGGATATTTTGTTTGCATATCTAACAAATGCAAATTCAGTTGGCAATGCTGAATGTATATTACCGTATTTACTCTAAGTGTGGGGATAATCGAGAAACGACAGGGGGAATGGTATGACTCTAATATTGTATGTAGGAGGAAGGGACAACTTACATGGTTCCTTGGTCTTTTAGGCCAAAAGTGTATCATGCTTTAACAATACAATGTAGGTAATGTAGGCAATATAGGCAGCTGGTTCTAGTTATTCACTTGTTTGTTTCAGTGAATTGATTTCTAGAGAAGTCGAACAGAATGTCATTATGACCCTGTAATTGGACTTTATACTTGCAGGTTTTGACACAAGTTTAGTCACTCTGGCTTTGAACTTTTAAAGGCATTTATATGAAGTGCTAAAGAGAGCCGAGTGTTAAAAAAGAAAAAGAAACAAAAGGCATTTATATCATGTATTGCTAGACTGCGTAATTTCTTTTTTGAAGAATTTTATGTGCCTAAGTTATGGAGTAGAGATTTAGAATTGCTATGCTGTGAAGAATTGCCTGCCCATGATGTTTAATTTAGTGAGATAAAAGCATAGTTTTATTAACCTAAACTGGGTGATTAATAGTCCTTTGTTTATTATGTAAGTTAAAGGATCAAATATAACATGGCGAGTGGTGATGAGAACATACATATTACATGAGTAGCAGCACTATTAGTTTTACTTTATAGAAACCTGCAAGTATCTGCATTCCATTACATATAATCTGTATGTATTACGAATAATTGAATTTTATAAACAAATCATGCACCATTGGCTCCCTTTCTTCAGGAGACTGTATTATGCTTGTTTGGCGTTATGGACCAGCATTTCAGCCTTGTAAATGCCCTCTATGTCGTCGTCAGATCACTTTGTTGGTTCTAAGCGAGGCTTCATTAGGGCAGCGTGGTAGGCCTGAGGTGGCTGAGATTCTGAGTATGGTTGAGACATACAATCATTATTTTGGAGATCATGTGAGAGGACTTATTCAGGTAAACATATATACATACAAATGTATATATTTGTAATATTCCATACTCTGTAAATATGCATATGTATAATTTAAAAGCACTTGCATTGTGTGTACATGGAAACCTAACTTTTTGGTCCTTGCCCTGAGTAAATTACTTCTTTCCCCAGCCGTTTGCTTTTCTTACATCCTCAAAATTTTCCTTATACCACATCTTTGATTTATTCTTAAACAACTCCAATATCTACATTTTAGGTATCTCATAACATTTTAGCATTGTGACTAGAGCTTTACCTGCATCCGCATGATAGTAGGAGAACCTTCATTCCAAAAATAAATTTACATTGTTTTGCATTGTAACAAGACCTCTCGTAAGCCTACGGCATGATAGGAAGAGAACTTTTATTTCATAGCAAATGTACATTGTTTGCATTTAGCTAGACCTCTTGCTAACCTGCACCTGCATGATAGGAAATTTTCATTAGGTTATTGGTGTGGATTAAGGAATGTTTTAAGGATGTGATTGAGGTTGTTGCTGGTCTGTTGTAGACAGTTCATAGAAATGTGGTACTTCCAGTTCTTTTGAACCAGTGAAAATCTTTCCATTATTTTTTATTATTTCATTTTCTTTAATGTATTTTGTTTTTCTATCAAGTTGTCTACTATTTCAAAGAATTAAAGTACCTTATATACATTAGCTTTCTACACCAGACCAGCAACAACCTCAACTACATCAATAAATCTGGAGAAGGAACAAAGAAAAAGCACTAATAAACAACAGTATTCCTATTTGAGTATTACAGAGTAAAAACTATACTTATTTCTGAAGAGATTGAAGAGGATACCAAAAGCGAACCCTCTGCATAGATAACTCATCTCCTTACCCTACACCCCTCACATTTCAAATACCCTTCTGTTCCTCTAAGTTGGCCAAAAAATAGTTATCCCCAGACGTCTACCCCGTAGACCATAGCCTTCTTCTTTTCCCCAACAACTTAATTATTTACAAAATAAAGCAACTCACTTGGCTGGGATAATTCAACACAGACGGCCTCCTTGAACAGCCTTAACTCAAGAGATAAGGCTATTTCACAGTGCAAAACCAAGTGATCCACACTCTCTGCTCCACCTTCCACATCACAAACCATGGAGGAATTCTAATTCTTTATTTCACCCATGATTGGTTTCACTGTAGCTCGGTCAAATGTCACTCCTTGTCTCTGTTAAATATGTGTACCTGGAGATGATTATTACCGTTGGTAATAGGATCAGCCTATTAAGCTTTCAACAATTTGTTTGATCTTGTTCTCTCTCTCTCCCCCTGTGATTCTGTTTCGCCGTGATTATTATGGTTAGTAATAGTATCAGAGTATTTGGTTTATTCCAGCATTTAACAGTCATTTCTCTTTTTCTACAGAGAATGCATGACCCTCCTTTTCGCTTGCGGAGGCTGTTTCAAGAACTAGCGGCAAATCCTCAGAGATCTATGTTACTTGTTAGAATGGCCCGCTGCTCCCTTATTGCAGTTGAGTAAATGGCAACAGTAATTTGAAATTCAGGATTAAGTGGATTATATGAGGAATGGTTTAAGACTCTGAATGAATGAATATAAAATTACTTTTGTGAAATTGAGAAAGTGATTGAGAAGATTTGGTTTCAAGAGAAGAGAAATAGAAGGGAAGAATGCAAAATAGATAGCGAGAGTAAAGCGAAATAGAAGAAGAAGAAGACTGGACTCTTGGGACATTTGATGAGATAATATGATATCAAATCCCTATTATTCGTTTGATCTTTAAGTTTGCCTCTTCATAGCCCTTTCGTTTGTTATGTGCATTTGTTGACTTGTTGTTTTCATATAAATATAATTAGGGTTCTTAGAGTATTAGGGGTCTGTAGCTCAGATCTCTACCAAGGTTGCAAATGAAATGGACTTGCCAGTCAAAAATGTGTTCTAGCAAAGTTTTCCATACAACGATTATCCATTAGTATCACTGTATCAGGATTACTTGGTTCAAGTGTAATTGTGGCATATGCTACAATAGCAGAGTTTAGTTTCATTACTTATTAATTAAGCCGATACGGCTGTACATGTTGTTATGTGGTTGGACTTGGTAAACATGTGCTCAATATTGCACTGAAGTTCCAGTTTTACGTTACTTCAGATAATATATATGACATAGTTGTAATTCTGAAGCATAACTATATGCTCATTGTGAAGTTCTCACCTATTGTTAAATTTTGTTTTCTAATTGTACAGCTTGCTTGTGCTTGGAATGCGCTACTGAGTGCCTATGGAATTATGCCGGGAGGTTTGTCTTATGATTTCTACTTTCATTTGGTTAAAGCATTGTTGAGGAATTGTTTTGTTACGTAGCAATGTTACTACTATTATTCTTGTTTTGAGTGTTCCGATCCTGCAGGAATATTTACTGCCCTCGATCTCTTAATTGTTATCGTCATGGTTGTCATCCTTATTACTACCAGTGTCCGCTTGCTACTCTATCGCCACCGCAGAAGATTTTGAACAGTCCATAACTCTTGACAATTGACAATTTTCAAACTAGTCGCACACCAAAAATAGCAGGAGGACGTACAGGTATAGTTTTGACTCTGTTAAAGTTGGAATTTTGTTGTTGTATGCAGGTAGCGGGACTTAATGTGGGATTCTACCAGACTATCAGTAAGCCAAACATGTATCTCAGTATAGTCTCAGTTTATTTTGTAAAACTTTTCATATATGAAATCAGAAGCTGTAGAACCTGTGGTTGTCCATAGGCTTACACTTTACATAGCAAAGCTCTCTCCTTCCTCTCCCTTACTTTTCGTATTTTTACTTTTGTATATTATTCTTGGAGGGGAAAACGACACTATAATTATATTAAAAAAAACTACGAACAATAGGATTGCCTGGGATCACTGTCTTGAAATTGTCACTTTCAATCTCCTTATCCTGGCCAGGGCCGACCCTATGATTCAGGGTGCCCTAAGCAGAATGAAATGTTGATGCATTTATTTTTTCTTAATAATTCAATCTATCAATTCAGCAAACAGTAAACAATGAACGATATTTCACTATTTTGTTCTTGCATCTGTTTTTTAGCCAAAAGAATCAAGAATGTTGCACCGCTGTGAATCAAGAGCTTTATGAGTTTCAATAATCCCTTTCATTACTTCATAAACATTTACATTGGCATTCAAAAGCTGGGGGCTTCTCTAGTGAGTACTTTATAATGAGTACTTGTTGAAAACTTTCAAATTTAACCGATAGATAAATATTTTAAATGTTAGTTGATATTTAAAAAACTCATTAAAAGCTCATCTAACGGTTGAGTTTAAAAGTGTTTAATAAGTCTTCATTATAAGGTACTCTTTGAAGACTTTCCGTACATTCAAAGATCCAAGAATTGCCCCGTTCTTACCTATATACTGAACTATTTTTCATATATTAAGGGCAAGCCATTAAATAACAAAATCAAGAAAGAAATAAAATAAAAGTGAAGACCCCACACCCAATTGCCTAGTTTTCACATTTTTTTTATTAATGTTCTTCTCTTATTCAATTTTTTTTTTTGAATTTACTTAAGAAATTTAATGTCATTTGAATAGACTAAATAAAGGTTAATATGAGACCCAACGTGAGGAAGATACGAGTTAATAATCGCACGTGTTGGAAAGCTAGTATATATAGATGATGTATATTAAGTTATTAACATTGATTTGAATTTAGTTAATGAATGATTCTTTTTTTTTGTTACAAAAATGGTGGTCCAAACTCCAAAGTGGGCTACCACTCCGGGCCGAGAACAATTGGGGTATGATCCCTCTCTAAGGGATGTTTTTTACAAATTAGGGTTCGAACCAACGATCTCCTATTACTAGTTAATGAATGACTTTGGGTGAAAATAATATGTATTTTTTTTTTCCTGAAAAAGTCAAAAGCATATAATTGGGTTTTGGGCCATGCCAAAAAGTCTAAACAGTAAGCCCAAACCGGCCCAGAAAAAGGTGTAAAGGCATTTATAACTCCCCCAAAATTTTGGGAAAGGGCGGGTCGAGAGAAATTTGTGGTGTGTCACTCACTCTATTGTCTCACTCTTCTCATAGTCATACTGCAAGAGCAGACACTGACACTGTGCCCAGACTGAAACGGAAACGGAAATGGAAGTGGAAGTAGAAGTAGAAGAAGAGCAAGTGGCGAGGGAGCCTCCCAAAATTCACCGCCTAGACGAGTCCGTGGTGAACCGAATCGCCGCCGGAGAGGTCATCCAACGCCCCGTCTCCGCCGTCAAAGAGCTCGTTGAGAACAGCCTCGACGCGCACTCCTCCTCCATAAACGTCGTCGTCAAGGACGGTGGCCTCAAACTCATCCAAGTCTCAGACGACGGCCACGGAATCCGAGTAACTCATTACTTTCTCTCACATTAATTTCCCGGGAGGAATGTTAAATATTCCTAATTTGTTTCCGGCTTCGCTACGATTGATTTTGAAATTCTCTCTACTGTAGTATGAGGACTTGCCTATACTGTGTGAGCGGCATACGACGTCAAAATTGTCGACGTTTGAGGACTTGCAGTCCATAAAGTCGATGGGGTTTAGAGGAGAAGCCCTGGCGAGCATGACTTACGTAGCTCATGTTACGGTTACGACGATTACCAAAGGGCAGTTGCATGGTTATAGGTATTTTCTTGCTCAGACAATTTTTGTTCATAGGGAAAATTGGAAAGTAGATAGGCTTTTCAATTATATATTGCTCATATTGTGTTACAATGTAATCTTAAAATTCTAGTTTTCTTTTGGCTTCAGGGTTTCTTATAAAGATGGAGTCATGGAGCATGAGCCAAAGGCGTGCGCTGCTGTAAAAGGAACTCAAATAATGGTAGGTGTAAAATCATTTTGGGTGTGTTTGCTTTAGTCTTGATTATAAGCAGTCAGAGCTGCTCAAAAGATTTGTCAGCTGTATGAAACTATAAAGATATGATCTCAATTTGTTTTGGAAATTGGATGTTTATGAATGTGGATTGCATCCAATGAAATTGGCTAAATTTTTTGATTAAGTGGTTATGTGTTATCAGATTGAGAACTTATTCTATAACATGTCTGCCCGGAGGAAGACCCTGCAAAATTCTGCTGATGATTATTCAAAGATTGCAGATTTGTTAAGCCGGTTTGCCATTCATCATATAAGTGTTAGCTTCTCCTGCAGAAAGGTAGGTCAACATTTAAGTGTTTCACCAATTAATATACTTGTATCTCTTACTTCTTTTAGCTAAAACTTTGGCATGGTTAGAAACATATTTAAACATCATTATTACAGATTTGATATGCTATGTTTTATCAGCATGGAGCTTCTAGAGCAGATGTTAGTTCTGTTGCCACATTATCAAGAATTGATGCGATTCGTTCAGTTTATGGGGTCTCAGTTGCCCGCAGTCTGATGAAAGTAGAAGCTTTGGATAAAGATCATTCTAGCTCAGTTTTCCAGATGGATGGGTTTATCTCGAATTCCGATTATGTTGCGAAGAAGATAACAATGGTGCTTTTCATAAACGGTATGAACTGTCAATGTAATGCCATATCAATAGAAGACAATTTCAATTACGAAGTTACTAAAATTACAAACTAAAAATAAGTTTTAATAAATTATCATTGCATTAAGTTGGGTCAGATTCAGTAAGTTGGTTCCTTAAACCAAAAAGACAAATTTTCCACTTAATACCGCAACCTGGAACTAGACTGATGATCTAAGACCCAGGTCTAAACGTTTCTATTATCAATCCGACACAACCCCTTATATATTACTTATTCTAGAATTGATAAGTAAAAATTTTGGTAATATGGAAAATTGTAGGTGGAAGTTGTATATTTTCATGCAGAGTTTCTTCTATATCATTGACTCCCTACAATCTCTTTTGTGTTGTCTGGATTGTTAGAAGTTTGAAGTTCTTTCTTTTTTCCCAAAAATAAAAGAAATATAATTTCTGATCTCTTTCCTTGTAATTAAGTTGAAGAAATTGGTGTTTATATGACATAATGATTAAATAATCTTTGCAGATTCAGATGATACTCTATTTAGCTAGGTATTCTTGATAGGGTGTTCACGCTCATTTTATACTGCCTGGGTTACATGAATGCTTTGGCATCTTAAGGCTTAATTTGATTTTTTAGTGGTAGATAGTTTATGGTCTTTGTCGTTCTCTCTTCCAAGTACTCCAAAGTGTCATTTTGTTTCCCTTGAGAACATTCTGATGTGACTGAAATGTTTTGTAGATTAAGTCATAAGGTGGTAAAATGATTGAAGAATGAGCAACTTCATTTGGGGGTGGGGGGTTGTTGTTTCACTAAAGGTCAATAACTACTTATGTTTTCTTTGTCATTCTTCTTTTGACTTGAATGATTTATTTTATTTGAAAACACAGATAGATTGGTGGATTGCACTGCGTTGAAGAGAGCTCTAGAAATTGTTTATGCTGCTACGTTGCCAAAAGCATCTAAACCCTTCATATACATGTCAATTATATTACCACCTGAACACGTCGATGTGAATGTTCACCCTACAAAGAGAGAGGTATATGCTGTTAGTTTTAGTTTTTGGAATTTTTTTTTATTATTATCTGTATTAACTAAGGAAGACTTCCCTTGTTATTTTTGTTCTTCTCTTGTCCGCATGCCTTGAAGGGAGTGATGTACCAAGTGTATCCTAGCTTTTGTGCACTGTTGTCATTATTGCTGTTTGATGGATCTCTCATCCATTCTAATGAAGTGTTGTTCACAAAAAAATTACTATGTGGAGTGACACCTGGCATGTTCTGAACATTAGCAACTTTAAATGTAAGCAAACCTTTTGAAAATATAAGTAATGCTGGAATATATGTTCAATGAAATGACAATTTGGTTTTACCTCTACCTGGCATATTTGCTTCTAAAAATAAAGGCAATTGAAATTTAAAATTCAAATCTCACATCAGATCCTTGACCTCACTTCAAAACATACATGAATATCTTTTTTCTATTTTTCATAACTTTGATGTTCTTTAGAAAAAAAGATGAATTGGAGATTCAATGCAGTCACAGACCATTTCATTTATGCTGTCCTATAAACTCCAAACTTGAATTTTATCTGATATTCTATATACAAGTAGTTCTATTGTCTGTCAGTGCATGAACCATGCATCGCATAAGGACTACGTCTAATTAGGCAGCTGCTGCCTGTTCACAATGACTTTCAGGAAATTTTCTTTCTAATGAGTACCTTAGTCTTATCTGACAAATACTAGAAGATAGCGAAAGATCCTGAGCTTTGCTTGCTTGTTATTTATTTGTTTTTTCTAAATATAGTTTTCAATTTTATATTAAAACAGGTGGTGTTGAAAGTTTTTCCTAACTTCTAGAACCCTCAAATATATCTAAATACTTATGAGAAAAAAAAAACTGTTTTGATATGCAGGTAAGTCTTCTGAATCAGGAAGTCATCATTGAGAAGATACAGTCAGTGGTTGAATTGAGATTGAGAAGCTCCAATGAGACACAGACATTTCAGGAGCAGGTATTGTTAGCGGTTACTAAAAAATGATCTTATTTTTTTTTTCCCAGAAAGACAAAGAAATCATGTATTGGTCAAGGCAAATCCATTATATGTAAATTAAGAGATAAATAGATTGAAATGTCTTTCATGGCCTTGTGGAGGTTAAAACTTAAAAATAAGGAATATCTTTTTATAATTTTTGAAAAATTCTTAATTAAATCCTAAGGGATGTGCATAAATGTAGGTACAATTATTGGGTGAACTTTGTTTTGAAGAGTGGAAAAAAGGGAAGGTGAGTGATCCGTTGATAAGGGAGCGGAAAGAGAGGTTTTTTTCCTTGCTTGGTACAAAAAATGGGAGGGTTGAACAACCGATCTTGGCCAACAAATTCTATCTATCCCATGTTGCATGAATGGGAAGAGGGAGGAGGAGGAATTATTGATTTACCCTTTAGTTTAGCTTATATGCAAATTAACCTATAAAAAAGTTGATATAGCGGTAAACTTAACCATCAGGTGATATGTCCCCCTCCTTTCCCTTTGCTTTCATAAAAAATAAAATAAAATAAACCCTCAAGAATGAAGATTTTTGCTGCTTTTCTTTAACCATTTTCAGTCGTGAGTATAATCTCCATTATTTGGTGTGCATATTTTGGGGGTGGCTTGGTATAGTAAAGTTAATGAGCCTAATGATGTATCTCTTTTCTTCCATCTTCTATATGCCTATTGTTTGCAGGTCTTCTCTGTGGTGGGCTCCTTGTTCACCATTTTATGTATTGTTTTCTTCTTTTGGTTATTGAATGCTTTTCCTCATCAAAAAAGAAAAATCTCTTGCTTTACTAAGTATAATGGGAAATAAAAAAAGCTTGTTTTTTTCTGTAGTGCAGTACTAGACCAAATATGCATTTTTTATTTCACTCTTCTTTTCCGGTTTAAAACCAGGCATGTAGTGCTTTTAGTTTATCTCCATTTCTGCAATTCTGTCTTCAAATGGATATTGCCATCTAAAATTGTGCACTTTCTTGGCACCTTTTGTCTCATCCGCATTACAGGCAGTTGAACCATCTTCATCCTGCCAAATGGTTTCTAGCAAGGATTCAAATCGGAATCCTTCACCATCTGGTAAGTTCAAATTTTTTTCCTTTATATTGTTTATCGTCTGTTTGCTTCTCAATCTTGGTATATTCGTTGTACTATGTGACTGTGTACATTATACTCTTTATCGGGTAGTGTTACCAATGCTGAATGTTTAATTGCATTTTAAAGCAGGGTCAAAATTACAAAAGGTTCCGGTGCATAAAATGGTCAGAACTGATTCATTGGATCCTGCTGGAAGGTTGCATATATACTTGCAAGCAGAGCCTCGTGGCCATCTTGAAAGGAATCCTAGCTTGACTGCTGTTAGGTAGGATCCTTAATAGTTCAACAGTCAGTTTAACATCTTGTACTGGTCCTCTTCTAACAGCTGCACTTATCATTCTTCTTTCAATTGAGTGCTGTGTGTTAAGAAAGTTAGAGTTTAGTACTTTTATTTCACGATGATAGAGCAGTGCCAGAATTAGATTGTCTTACTACTAAAAACATAAAGTCAAAGTCATCTTTTAAAACGAAGTTTCAAACATATTGAACACATATGCCTCTATGAATGATCATGTTATTATGAAAACACATCTAACCACCTTGATATAAATAATTGGTCTCCAAGTGTCGCTTACCTTCCCTAAGGGTGAGATAGGACTTAGTTTTCTCAATATCAATTACAAGGACTAAGGAAAAGCTTTAACCAGTTTGAAATTTGTCTTTCATCTTGAGTAGAAATCTTCACACTACTTGAACCACAGTCACAACTTGACTACATATAACAACTACATCACAAGACTTAAGTTTAGTCTAGGAAATTGCCAATCCACTATTGGCTAACAATATCACTGACGACTTTACTCCAGTCTCTTTGTTTTCTTTTTGAAGCCTGTTGTTAAATGTGGAGGGATTTCTTTGTGTTTCAAGCAGCACTCTCAAGATTTTTACTTTATATTTTTCCATTTTAGATTACTCAATGGCCTGCTTTTTTGTTGTTGAACATGCAATTATATGTTTTTTTTTTCTTTACACGAGGATTGACACAATGGTCACTAGGCCAAGGTTGACCAAGAAGGATATGTTACTTCCTCAGAAATCACATCAGACAAAACTGAATCATTGTAAACCCTGCAAGAGGGATTCATGACAACACTTAGTTATTGGAATGGAAATACTATCTAACCATGCCGCTTGAGTATAAACTCCGGCAAAAAAAAAAAAACCACGTGTTTTATTCTTTATTGATTTTTGTCCATACTGTTTTTATATTTTCTTTGATAATTTTAGTTTCCAAAGAAAATATTTTATTTTATTAGCTTTTTATAACATCTGTGATATTACTTACCTTTGTATAATTTGTTGATAGATCATCTGTTAGACAAAGAAGGAACCCAAAGGAAACTGCTGATCTGACTAGCATCCAGGAGCTTATTGCTGAAATTGATCGCAATTGTCATCCTGGTAATTCTTTCTATTTGTTTTGACAATATGTATTGGTCTGTTATATGGTGGATACTTTCATTCTGGTAGCTAGAGGATGTATCTTACCTATGGTCTTGGTTTTCTAGGTATGCTAGACATTGTGAGACACTGCACATACATTGGAATGGCAGATGACGTCTTTGCAGTGCTTCAGCATGACACTCATCTTTACCTTGCAAATGTAGTGAACTTAAGGTACATGTTGCTTTACATATATTGTAATAATAGTAGGACTAAGTTCAATTAGTTTCGATAATTATAAGCATCAAGTACCTGAATTTTTAGTATGGCCCCTTCTTAGTAATGTAATGGTCTCTGCATCTCATCCTTTTCAGTACCGCTTCTCCCATTTGCGAGAGAAATAGAAGTATTTTTAGAATAAAGGAGGGTGGATTAACTTTGGGCTCAGAATCCCTTTGGGCTTCCACGTCTAAATATTTTAAGGATGTTCTCCTAAGCATGATTCTTCTGGATTGCTAAGCTGTTTGACTGTTGGTGTAGTTTGTTTAGCCTCTGTTTGGGTTCTAGGTTGTTCTTCCTCTGTTAAGTTTGTTCTAGGTTCTTTGGCCTATGCTGGATTGCTGGTGCTATTTTTCTCTTCAAAAGAAGAACAAATCTTATTCAAGAAAAGAAAGAGTACTACAGAGGACAATCAAAGCCAATGAGAAACCACTGCAAGCCAAACAGCTCACCATGACTAAATCAAAAGACTAAGACATAGCAGATTTCTAATTTAAAAGAACAGTAAAACAGAGCTAGCCCCAAATTCTGAAGATACAGTACCGACTCCCATAAAGAAGTCTCAATTGTAAACCTTCCCATTAAAAGATCCACCTCTTCTTTTACATCATCAAAAAATCCTCATGTTCTTCTCCACCCTAACCACCCAAAAAATAGACATCACAGCGTGTCCCAAAAATTAGGGTTTTTTTTCTTCCCACCTAAGAATTCAAACCTGTCACCTAGCTTGTTCTACTGTTTTGTTCTGTTTAATAATATCCTGTTTTTCTTTCATATATATATATATATCATAAAGACAGGAATATTGCCTTGAGATCTATAAATCATGATAGGAGAAATTGGTTTATAAAGGCTCTGATTTCTCTTGATTTTTTTTCCTATGCTAGATAATCTGTACATTTCACATTTGGTTCTATTCAGATCGTTTGGTAGACCAGTGTGCCTATTATTTGTTTCCTAGATTTCTTGGACTATGCTTTCTTATCTTCTTATTAGTGCGTGTTGTTTAAAGCAAGGGATTAGTTCTCTGAGCATATATTTTGACTTTGATCCTTTATGTCACAGATTTGACGTAGATTGTTGCTTGGAGTGGGTTGTCCCCTTGAATTGTTGCTCTTTGCTAATTGAGTTCATTTTGGGTATGGAAATAGCAAGAAAGTTGCTACTCTTTAGCGTCTTGTTATTCTGGTCTCTATATGGGTGGTATAGTGGGAAAAGAGTAGAGGAATCTGTAAAGATTGGGAATAAGAGCTGGCTTCCTTTTAGACAGTATTAGATTTTGTTAATAGTGTAAGATCCCATGTCGGGAATTCTCAGCCGTACATAACAACATATTAGAAATATCTTCACAGCCTCTTTTGTTTGATTTGGTTTAAGGTGCCTTGGTTTGTTTTTAGGGACTTCTTATTCATTTCCTGTTGTACTTTCTACTTTGCTTCTCTCTTTCTATAAAATTTTCCTCTCCTATCAAAAAATGGATTCCCTGACCAGTACACTTATATATGAATTTCTTTGTCAATGAAATTGCAGCAAGGAGCTCATGTATCAGCAAGTTCTACGTCGGTTTGCACATTTTAATGCTATACAATTAAGTAGCCCAGCTCCCCTGAAGGAGTTGATTGTGTTGGCACTGAAAGAGGGGGACACGGATCCAGAATCCACGGAGAATGATGAACTAAATGAGAAGATTGCAGAAGTAACGTACTCACTTTGTTGAGTTTGATTCCCTCAGTTTTGTTTCTATGATATTTATGTCATGTAAATATGATTTGTATTTTTCGAGTTCTCTTCCTGATGGAAATTGTTTTGTACTTTTGATGGTGTTCTTGCCTTGCATTTTAAACCCTTTCACTATTGAGGTATATAGCTATGTTACGATTTTTAATTTGATTTGAAATACTCTAAGAACCTATAATGATATAATATGCTATTCTTCAAAACAAAAAGTTTACCTGCCACGTATTCTACTGTTCCTTGATTCTAGTCTATCTTCCTTTTGCTTAAATAACAGAGAGAACTTTAGAATTTTCTTGTGTAAGTTTTTCCTTGTTTGTAGTGTTGGTTAATTTGAATATATCTTATTTTCAATATTTGTTTACGACCATATCAATCCCATGAATGTGGATTGAATATATTGTTATTTCTGGGCTGCGGTATTTTAGATCAAATTCTCATTTTTTCTTATTGCCGTTTCTTCGCTTTTACTGAAATGTAGTGATGCTTTTGCAGATGAATACAGAATTACTCAAGCAAAGGGCTGATCTGATTGAGGAGTATTTTTCCATTCATATAGACAAAGATGGGAATTTGTCTAGGCTTCCAGTCATACTTGACCAGTACACACCTGACATGGATCGTGTCCCAGAATTTGTGCTCTGTTTGGGCAACGATGTAGGTTTTTTCTCATTTTCTTCCTTATCATGTTTTTCCATGACATAATTTTATTGGTGTGAGTGTGCCAGTGTGGTGCCTTAATCGTATTACTACTACATTCCTGATGGAAATTATCTATTAATCTTGGGCCATCTAACTCAAACGGATGGACGTTGGAGATGCCCTAAGATTTTGTAAATAGAGATTCAAAGCTCAAAATACTCAGCGTAGGATTCTACATTCTGAACATGCCTCCTCAAACATTGGGCGTCATGGAGCATGTGTAGTCGAATTGGGCCAGGCACATAACTTTGTATAATCAGATAGATATATAAACACATGCATTGATTCCCGGAATTTTACATTTTTTCTTTTCTTTATTAATATCAATTTGAATGGTTTGCTATTGATCAAAGTATCAGACAGTTAACAACACAATGATATCTGAATGATTTGATCCAGAGTCCAGACCAGAACCTTATCTGGTTTGTATTGGTTTATTCAAAATGTTAATCATTGTTTCATGTGGCTGATTTGGACTTTGGACATCATAAATGCATCAAAAAGTTCCTTGCCTTTATGTGACGAAAGAGTATCAAGATTGAGGGTTCATGTGGGTGTTCTTGTCTGAGAGAACATGTCAAGTGTAGGGAATAGTCTGGATCATTCATTATTTGTAATGGCAGAAAAATTGAAATGGTTGTTCCCATATGTAGCACACCGGTGAGGTCACTATAGAGGTGTCTTGGTATCAGTTTTCGATTTCTTTTTCTTTGCTGAGAAATGTTTTTTTTGTCAAGCAAACTTTGATATCTGTTTATTTTTCAGGTTGATTGGGAGGAAGAGAAAAAATGCCTTCAAGTAATTTCAGCTGCACTTGGAAACTTCTATGCCATGCATCCTCCTATGTTACCCAACCCATCTGGTGATGGTTTGCAATTTTACCAAAAAAGGAAATCTTTCAGGACTACTGAAGAAGGTCTCTCTTGCAATACTGGTATGCCTGTTTAGAGTCTGATTTTATGTATTTTTTTTTTTTGCATTTCTGTTTAAAGAGTAGTGATATACTGATATGTTGATTTCCTTATGCGTCCTTACGTTTTCTATCTTTCCTCCTACCTTCAAGGATACGTTACATCTGTTTCTGAACAGCTTCTTTCACAGGGCTTCTGCTTTAGCCGTATGTCTTGGTAGAAGATATGATTTTTGGAACTGCTTAGAAATTGCTGATAGGGTTATGAGAAAAACAATTCCCTATTTAAATTGTCAGAATGATGAACAAAGATTATTTTTAGAAAACAAAGGCCAAGCACAACTACCCATTAGATGTATATTTAGGTACAAATAACCAGAAATTTTTAGCCAGTGTACAACACTGGAATGAGAAACCAAGGTCCAGATATACGGTTTAAATCATATGAAAGCGGTATAGAGGTTTAGTGGGTAATCTTGAAACAGTGTGGTTAAATTAGAGGAATAGATTGAAGAGTTATTTCCTAATGACTTGGGTTTGAAGGATGTCATTTCTTTTGCACCTTCCCCTCACACACATCAATAATTTCCCTCAAGTACATTGAAGTGTTTTTCGGTGTTTGCAGCCGGGGATGATGTCATGGCAGAGGATGAAATCGAGCATGAACTAGTTGCGGAGGCAGAGACTGCATGGGCCCAGCGTGAATGGTCAATCCAGCATGTCTTGTTTCCATCACTGAGGCTCTTTTTTAAGCCACCAAATTCCATGGCTACAAATGGAACATTTGTCCGGGTAAGTTATTTTTAAGCCACCAAATTCCACACAAATTCTGTGGCTAGCTTGGTGACTTTCATGCACACTTCACTGGAAGTCCATAAAGTTTGAGGCAGATGACAGTAATCCTCCAACTTGTTCTTCATGTATCAAGCTGCTAGCTACGTTTTAGAAACAAGTCAGAAAATTGGATGTCTCTTAGTGTTCAATTATCAAGGACTCTTTTGTTAATACATAAATGTCACCGTGTAGGCACTTGCTAGTGTCTAGCTGCCTCATATAGAAACACGACCCCTCTGGTTCCTCTTTTATCTTCTTTTTAAAAAAAAAAAAAATTCAGTTAGGTGAGGATTTTCTGGTGCTTATATTATTACTTTTGCTTATTTAATTATGAAAATGATCTGGGAATATTGCAGTTATTCTTCGTTCTGAGAATGATAAGAGGATGCACTTTCTTTTTGTAGGTTGCTTCACTTGAAAAGTTGTACAGGATTTTTGAAAGATGCTGATGTCATTCATCCGTGTAATGACTGGAGGCATTCAGTTTAAGTTCATGTCATTACGTTGTTGTTGTTATGGTGATTGTAACTGGTATAGCTTTGGCAAATTCATAATGCCATTCGCCACCCCGCACAGGGGTACTGACAGCCAATTGGATCAAGATGAACATGAAACACAGAAACAGTGGGGTTGTTTTTTATTTTTGTTCCTTTTTGTGATCTCTATTAGTTCAATTTGGGGGTCATATCATATGTATATATTTACATAGTTGACAAAGTGTATTTTAACCATTAAGATCTCTGCAGCCCCTGTTTTATTTAGAGGCGTTTAATTAGGGGCGTGAAAAAGTGTTTGTATTTGGTGTGATCGACGGAACTAGAACCCTTTGACTAAAAAAATTTACTTGTCTAGCCTTGGCTCTGAGTGTGTGAAGGTTTTATGTGTATCTTGAGTGGTAACTGAGGTATCTCAAATAGGTCATTTTGGTACCTAATCCAAAAAAAGAAAGAAGCGCATATTACAGTACTTAGACTCTTGGCTGGTTGGAACCTTAAGTTCCGTCATCCATTTTCTGGCCTAAAATGACTACATGACCACGTTTTCAATGGCAAAACAATCAAACCATATCCTTTTAACTCGAATTCAATCTTATTTACAAAAGAATGCAAATTACGAAACTAAAAATAACTAGAATTAACTAAAAAGTAATTTTTATAAACAGAGGACTTACTTTGACGTAGCAAACACCTTAGAGTTTTAAATTTACATTTTAACCATATTTAACAATAAAAGAAACCAACAGAAGCCATAACTCAGAAAAATGCAGAATTTTTGCATGCTTATGTATTTATGTGCATTGTCCTTAATTCCAATTGCGCCACCCAACAACTCCAAGGAACAAACGAAGAAATAAATGAATAAATCCATTCACCAACTCCCTCCCTATATTTTTGTAGTACTTTATATTTTCTGGTCATGCTCTCTCTCTCTCTCTCTCTCTCTCTCTCTCTCACACACACACACACACACACACACAACTCTTATCATCTCATCTAATGATCGATCGAAATTATATATCAACCTAGCTAGATCCCTCCAACATTTCTTTGCCTAATATCGATCGACCCAATTAAGAATAAGAATATGGGTCTTCTTCCTCCTCTACCACTACCGCTACCAGTATCCATCTCATTCTCAATTGTGATCCTCAAAGACCACAACCAGAAACTGGCGGAGATCGGCAGCAAAGTTCAGAAAAGACGGTCAAGACCTCATTTGGGCCTCACTATGTCAAGGTCAGGAAGGTCTGCACTCTTGAGCTTTTCTCAACAAAGAGGCTCTCAGACCTATTCGGGAAGATGAGGCTGAGTCCATTTTCATCCACTGCACTCATGCTGGTATGTAAATCAATTCTTTTTTACTTTCTACGACAAGTTTAAAATCCAAAATTTATTATTATTTTTCTAATTTTACATAAACAATTGACTTGGTATTATTGTCTTTATTTCCTTGATGAAAAAGGATACAACGACACCTACTCCAAATTACACATGGATTGGGAAAGGCGGCGCCAAGCGAAACCTATATAAGTTGATGGAAGGCATAAATTCATATCTCATATGGAAACAACAGACCAACAGAAAACACAATGGTGTTCATCTCATCCCCGAACCACAAAACCCTAACCCTAAATCTAAACCCCAAGACCACCACCCTTGGAACCCTAAAACACCAAATCGAACAAAATTCCGTCATGCCCATCTCTCACCAGCGCCTGTTCATATCCCAAAGCCTCCAATTATCCACCCAAAACGACTCCACGCTCCTCTCCGACCTCGGCATCGGACCTCTCTCCACCCTAACCCTCCACACCCCTTTCTTCGGCGGCACCCAACCCCACCGCTACGCCTTCCTCACCGCCAAGCCCCCGCCCAATTATGTCGCCGGACTGGGCCGCGGTGCCACCGGGTTCACCACCCGGTCCGACATCGGCCCGGCCCGCTCAAATCCGCCTCCAATTGGGGCTGGGGTAGGCCGGGAAAAGCCCGAGGAGGAGGAGGAGGACCAAGGGTACGACGAGAATCAGAGATTCGATGAGTTCGAAGGAAACGACATGGGGCTGTTCGCGTCAGCTGAGTACGACGAGGAGGACGACAAGGCGGATGCTGTTTATGCAGCCATTGATGAGAGAATGGATTCGAGGAGAAAGGACAGGAAAGAAGCTCGGAAGAAAGAGGAGGAAGATAAGTTCCACGCTTCCAATTTGAATTTCCCGGAGCTGTTTGCAGATTTAAAGAGGAAGCTGCATACCTTGTCCGACCATGAATGGGAGAGTTTGTCAGAAATTGGGGACTATTCATGGAAGAACAGGAAGAGGGGGAAATTCGAGAGCTTTGTTCCGGTGCCGGATACCCTTTTGGAGAAGGCCAGGCAGGAGCAACAACATGTTGCGTCTGTAAACCCCAGGAATACTGATTTGACTGCATTGGGTGAGGGAAAAGGCACCGTGATGAAATTGAAGTTGGATAGGCTTTCGGATTCGGTTTCAGGGCTCACAAGTGTGGATGCAAATGGCTACCTTACTGATCTCAGAAGTATGAATATGAATATTACTAGTAGTTCGGATATTTCGGATATAAAGAAGAGTAGAACGTTGTTCAGGAGCTTAAGGGAGTCGAATCCTAAGCACCCACATGGTTGGATTGCGTCTGCAAGGTTGGAGGAGGTGGCGGGAAAGTTGAAGGAAGCCAGGAAGATCATTGAGCAAGGGTGTCATGAGTGTCCCAAGAGTGAGGATGTGTGGTTAGAGGCATGTAGGCTTTTCAGCCCCCGCGAAGCCAAAGCTGTTGCTGCTATGGGAGTGAAGCAGATACCGAATTCGGTCAACTTGTGGATGAAGGCTGCAGATTTGGAGCATGATAAGTTGGCTAAGAAGAGGGTGTTGAGGAAAGCATTGGATCGAAGTGATGAAAATCTTCGTTGTGTTAGGCTGTGGAAGGCAGTGGCGGAACTCTGTGATGACGAGGATACGAGAGTTATGCTTTATAGGGCTGTGGAAGTTTGTCCCTGGGAGCTTCAATTTTGGACTGGTCTTGCGAGGTTGGAAACTTATGAGGCTGCCAAGAAGATTCTTAATAATGCAAGACAGCATCATCCTAAAGAGCGTGCCATTTGGGTTGAAGCAGCCAAGTTGGAAGAAGCTAAGGGGAATGTGTCTATGGTTGGGAAAATTATTGAAAGGGGTATAAAGCTTTTGCAGGGACAAGGGTTGGTGATTGATAGAGAAACATGGATGAAGGATGCTGAAAATGTTGAGTGTGCTGGGCATGTGGCAACTTGCCATGCAATCATTCAAAACACAGTTGGGGTTGGTGTGGAGGAAGAGGATAGGAAGAGAACTTGGCGTGCTGATGCAGATGAGTGCATGAAGAGGGGTTCCATTGAAACAGCCAGAGCAATTTATGCACATGCACTCACTGTCTTCTTAACCAAGAAGAGCATATGGCTAGATGCAGCGATGTTTGAAAAGAGCCATGGGACTAAGGAATCTCTTGATGCTTTGCTTCGTAGAGCAGTGAAGTACCTACCACAGGTTGAATACTTTTGGCTTATGGCTGCTAAGGAGAACTGGCTTGCCGGGGATGTGCATGCTGCCCGAATGATCCTCGAAGAAGCTTCTAAATCCATTCCTAATTCTGAAGGGATTTTGCTTGCTGCATTTAAGCTAGAGTTTGAAAATCATGAGCATGAGAGAGCTAGAATGCTTCTCGGCAAAGCCCGAGTAAGGATAGACACCGGAAGGGTATGGATGAAATCAGCAATTTTTGAGAGGGAATTAGGGAACTCTGATGAGGAGAAGAAGTTTCTTGAGGAAGGGTTGAAGCACTTCCCCTCATTCTTTAAACTGTGGTTAATGCTTGGGCAGCTAGAGGAACGGCTTAATCATTTAAAAAAAGCCAAGGCAGCTTATGATTCGGGTCTCAAGCACTGCTCCAATTGTATACCACTCTGGCTTTCTCTTGCAAATCTTGAAGAGAAGATGAATGGTCTGAGTAAAGCTCGTGCAGTTCTCACTATGGCCAGGAAGAAGAACTCTCATAACCCTGAACTGTGGCTTGCTGCTGTTCAAGCTGAACTGAGGCGTCGTAATAAGAAGGAAGCTGAAACTTTGATGGCAAAGGCTTTGCAGGAGTGTCCCAATAGTGGTATCTTGTGGGCAGCATCTATTGAGATGGTACCCAGTCCCCAAAGGAAGACCAAATGTAGGGATGCCCGCAAGAATTGTGGTGACAAAGATCCCCATGTCATGGTTGCTTGGGCGAAGTTATTATGGCATGAGAGGAAGATAGACATAGCTAGGAATAGGCTCAACGAGGCAGTGACAATTGCCCCAGATATTGGAGATTTCTGGACTATATACTACAAGTTTGAACTTCAGAATGGAACTGAGGAGAACCAGAAGGACGTACTGAAAAGGTGCGTTTCTGCACAACCAAAGCATGGTGAAAAATGGCAAAGTATTTCAAAGGCCGTGGAGAACTCCCACCAACCAACTGAAGCTCTCTTGAAGAGAGCTGTGGTTGCACTCGGCAAGGAAGAGAGTGCAGCCGCAGCCAAAAATGAACAGTAGTTCCGGCAGGGGTTGGGTTCTCTTTTCCAGGTAATGTCGTCATACATGATGGTATTTTTACAGAAAGAAAAAAAAAAAAAAAAAAAGAGAAAAACACATGTAGTTTCCCTATGTTCACTTGTTATCATATGTTTCTCTTTGTCGGGTTTGTCCAAGACTGGGTTAATTGATTGTTTGTTTGAAATAATATGTTTTGTAGAGATACAGAGACTCTGAGCTTTCCTAGTGTCAAGTGGTTGATGGCCAAACTACAGTTTGGGGGGTTCACTAATGGTCAATAACTACTTATGTTTTCTTTGTCATTCTTCTTTTGACTTGAATGATTTATTTTATTTGAAAACACAGATAGATTGGTGGATTGCACTGCGTTGAAGAGAGCTCTAGAAATTGTTTATGCTGCTACGTTGCCAAAAGCATCTAAACCCTTCATATACATGTCAATTATATTACCACCTGAACACGTCGATGTGAATGTTCACCCTACAAAGAGAGAGGTATATGCTGTTAGTTTTAGTTTTTGGAAATTTTTTTTAATTATTATCTGTTATGTTAACTAAGGAAGACTTCCCTTGTTATTTTTGTTCTTCTCTTGTCTACATGCCTTGAAGGGAGTGATGTACCAAGTGTATCCTAGCTTTTGTGCTCTGTTGTCATTATTGCTGTTTGATGGATCTCTCATCCATTCTAATGAAGTGTTTTTTACAAAAAAATTACTAGGTGGAGTGACACCTGGCATGTTCTGAACATTAGCAACTTTAAATGTAAGCAAACCTTTTGAAATATAAGTAATGCTGGAATATATGTTCAATGAAATGACAATTTGGTTTTACCTCTACCTGGCATATTTTCTTATAAAAATAAAGGCAATTGAAATTTAAAATTCAAATCTCACATCAGATCCTTGACCTCACTTCAAAACACACATAAATATCTTTTTTTCTATTTTTCATAACTTTGATGTTCTTCAGAAAAAAAGATGAATTGGAGATTCGATGCAGTCACAGACCATTTCATTTATGCTGTCCTATAAACTCCAAACTTGAATTTTATCTGATATTCTATATACAAGTAGTTCTATTGTCTGTCAGTGCATGAACCATGCATCGCATAAGGACTACGTCTAATTAGGCAGCTGCTGCCTATTCACAATGACTTTCAGGAAATTTTCTTTCTAATGAGTACCTTAGTCTTATCTGACAAATACTCGGAGATAGCGAAAGATCCTGAACTTTGCTTGCTTGTTATTTATTTGTTTTTTCTAAATAGTCTTCAATTTTATATTGAAACAGGTGGTGTTGAGAGTTTTTCCTAACTTCTAGAACCTTCAAATTGCAACAGTTCACATGTGCGATCATCAGTGCATTTTTGTTATAAATTAATATGCATGATATGTCACTAAACATTTAGTGATTATCGATCTAACATGATGTCAGAATTTTAGTTCCAAAAGATGGAGGATTGAGTAATTCTCTACAAGTTTTGAACTCGATGCTTCGATTAAGTTTCAAATATAGGTTAAGATGCCTATATACACAGAGTATTGATCAAGTTTGTATTTTCAGTTTTCATAACTGAAATTTTCATCATTTGGTTTTTCTTTTAGTTATTACTTTACAGATATAGGGTAGGCATGCTGTAAGTAAATGTAGTCTTGCAGGAATATATATCAACCAAGAAGAAGCTCTCATATATCTTGTGATCGAACAAGCTGCAAGACAGAAGGTTGCAGCCTTCTGGATTCTGAAAAGAGTAAGGGAAGGCTTTTAAAAGCAATTTTAATTACATGCTAAGTTGTCCAACCAGATACCAGGAACATATTATATGGCCAGCTAGGTGATTTAGCTGCTATATATTGACGGTGAGTGTTCTTTGCTTTGAGGTTAATGTTTAATTACTGATAAATTTGTTCTGTTCAGGGTTCAAATGTTATCTTAACTTTTTCCTTTTTATGTGTATCTGGTTATCACGTTCACGCCTACCGTAATCGAGAAATGGTTAAATATGTGAAGGCTTAGATCTGTACTTGTTGCACATGCTGATTACTACATATTGCTTCGTGCTTGTGCTAGAGTTGCCCAAGTTGAAACTCGGTGTGTGCAAATTGGGGTGTTGAGCTTTGAGAGGAGGCTGGCTTGGTTGGAAAAGAAAATCGACCACTGCATGCACTTGACCCCTCCTATTGTATCATGCGAGGATTGTATTGACATGGTTCCAGAGAACACTACCGATGCAGAAACTATTGTTGAGGAATCAATTGGACTTTCAAAGTTGAATGCATGAGTTAATTTATTCTTCTTTTTGTGAGGCTATAAAAAAACATGGACAATTCACAGTTGGACTGTTATATTTGTCCGTCTTTTATATCGTTAGGAAAAACACTGGGTAAAAACACATCTTCATTCAGATGGGGAAATTATAGTGTTTTTTTAGTTATGTTTGCCTTGAAACGGCCAACAAAAGAGTGAAGTTGGGGCATCTTCAGTGAAAAAGGAGTACAGCCACACTAGACCATTATAACCTAGCAGCATTCCAGTCCAACGAGTTTAAGGATTTTGAATACTCCCTAAATTCTGAAGAGGTAGATGATGCTCGTACTTATGCCCAAAACGAACCCTTCCCCATAAGTGCTTCACTCTCTCTTTGCATCGTTCAATTCCTCTCCATTCACAAAACCGAAAACATTGCAACATAGCACATCTCTCCTAAACACACAGTTAGTGTTAGACAATAGACATATTGATTGTGCCTGTTTCAATATGTTAAATCCTTCGTTTTCTATTGGACAGTGAAGTTTTGATGGAGTATGCGTAGTTCTATCATGGGTTCTACACGTACTCACTTCAAATTTTAATAAGCACAAGCGAAAAAACAAATTAAGAGACTGCCTGTAAGACCCGTTTCGTCAAACAATTGTATAGGTGCTGAATCATCAAGTCAAAGTTAAGGTAATTCCATTTCTCGATTTATGAGTGTCATCCTTGCACACTAGTCATGCTTATGTTTCCTTGTAGGATTTGTACGTCACTTCACTGCTATTTCCAAAATTGCTAATTCGTAGCAAATAGATGGTGTTAAAACTTCAAAACGAACCCAATTCATGAAACTCTTAGCATAAGGTTTTCATATCATAATATGCCTAGCTTTTATTAAAAACAATAGCATATAGATTGATGGTTGAAGAATGCCAGATACGATCACCAAAAGATAGATAGATTTCGATTAAAAATTCAATATTTTTCTGTAAACTAGTTGTTCTATCCAATTTAAATCCCTTCGCACATCTTGCAGTGTAATCAAAATCCTCCCTCGATGACATCTGGAGCGATGATGTTCTGAATCAAAATCAACATCTGACTGGTTGAACAATATCACCACATCAATCGAGTACTTGCACGCCAAGCCTGATCGTGGAGCTACAAATCCAATAGGCAAAACCACAAAGATGGGTGAAGGGAGAAAGGTTGTAGTCTCAAGAAGATGAATCACAAAGTACTTGTTTGATCACAAAGAAATTATTTGCTTACTAAAAGGAAAAGAGGAGCAACCTTTACCGACGAATACATCATCGGCAAAAGTCATTCTCATAATTTAATTTTTTGAATTTGAGAATGTGTAGAATAAATAATGGAACACGGACTCCCGAAGACAATGACATTCGGAGTACTAATTGGCATGGAGAAACATTTGAGAGTCGGATTTTGGTTCAGTGCATATGAAATATTTAAATTTGATTGCAAACATTTTTTGAGATTTTTAATGGCTGGTTGTAGTCTCAAGACTATGAATCACATACTTGTTTGATCCCAAAGAAATTAATTGCTTACCAAGAGACAAAAAAAACGGGGTGGGGGGGGGGGGTTAGCAACCTTTGCCGCTGACTTATTCGTCGGTACAAGTAATTCTCATAATATAATTTTTTGAATTTGAGAATGTGTAGAATAAATAACGGAACTAGGACTCCTGAATCTCGGACTAAGACATTATGAGTAATATTTGGTGTGGAGAAGCATTTGAGAGTAGGAATTTGATTCAACTAGAATGAAATATTTCAATTTGCTTACTATTGCAAACATTTTTTGTGCGGAAAATGGCATATTAATTTTTAATTTTTGAGATTTTTAATGGATGGGCGAAGGGATAAAGGTTGTAGTCTTAAGAAGATGAATCAAATACTTGTTTGATCCCAAGGAAATTATTTTTTTACTAAAAGAAATTAATTGCTTACCAAGAGAAAGAGAAAAAAAAAAAAGGTGGGGGGGGAGCAACCTTTGCCGCCGACTTATTCGTCGGTATAAGTAATTCCCATAATTTAATTTTTTGAATTTGAGAATGTGTAGAATAAATAACGGCACTAGAACTCTTGAATCTCGGACTACGACATTAGGAGTAATATTTAGCGTGGAGAAACATTTGAGAGTCCGAATTTGATTCAAAGTGTATAAAACAATTCAATTTGCTTACTATTGCAAACATTTTTGTGTGAAAAATGGCATATTAAATTTTTTTTTTTAGATTTTTAATAGATGGGTGAAGGGAACAAAGTTGTAGTCTCAAGAAGATGAATCACACACTTGTTTGATCCTAAAGAAATTATTTGCTTACTAATAAAAGAAATTAAAAGGGAAAAAAGAAAAGAGGAGCAACCTAATTCGTCGGCAAAATTCATTTCCATAATTTAATTTTTGGAATTTGAGAGTGTGTTAAATAATGGAACTAGGACTCCTAAATCTCGGACTATGACATTAGGAGTAATATTTGGCGTGGAGAAACATTTGAGAGTCGGATTTTGGTTCGGTGCGTATGAAATATTTAAATTTCCTTACTATTGCAAACATTTTTTCTGTGGAAAATGATATTAATTTTTTTATTTTATTTTTAATAGATGGGTGAAAGGAGAAAGGTTGTAGTCTCATGAAGATGAATCACACACTTGTTTGATACTTTCATCCCAAAGAAATTACTTGCTTCAAAGATGAAATTAGAAGGGGGAAAAAAAAACAATGCAACCTTGGCCAACAAATTATTCGTCGGCAAAAGGCCTTCCTATAATTTAATATTTTGAATTTGTGAGTAGAATAAATAACGGAACTAGGACTCCCGAATCTCGGACTATAACATTAGGAGTAAAATTTGGCATGGAGAAAAATTTGAAAGTCTGATTTTGGTTCTGTACGTATGAGATATTTAAATTTGCTTACAATTGCAAACATTTTTTTTTTGTGGAAAATGGCATATTAAATGTGTTTTTTTTTTTGAGATTTGTAATAGATGGGTGAAGCCGTGAAGGGAGAAAGGTTGTAGTCTCAAGAAGATGAATCACGCATTTGTTTGATCCCAAATAAATTATTTACTTACTAAAAGAAGAAATTAAAAGGGAAAAAAAGGAGCAACCTAATTCGTCGGCAAAATTCATTTCCATAATCTAATTTTTTGAATTTGAGAGTGTGTAGAATAAATAATGGAATTAGGACTCCCAAATCTCGACTATGACATTAGAAGAAATAGTTGGTGTGGAGAAACATTTAAGAGTCGGATTTTGGTTCAACATGTATAAAATATTTAAATATGCTTACTATTGCAAACATTTTTCTTTCGAAAAAGACATTAATTTTTTATCTGAAAGAAATTATTTGCTTACTAAAAAAAGAAACTATAAGGGAAAAAAGAGAAGCAGTGCAAGCTTAGCCAACGAATCATTTGTCAGCAAAAGTCCTTCCTATAATTTAATTTTTTGAATTTGACTGTGTGTAGAATAAATAACAGAACTAGGACTCCCGAATCTCGGACTATAACATTAGGAGTAAAATTTGAAAGTTGGATTTTGGTTCGGCACGCATGAAATAATTAAATTTGCTTACTATTGCAAACATTTTGTGTGGAAAGATTTTTTTTTCTGAGATTTTTAATCGATGGGTGAAGGGAGAAAAGTTGAATTCTCAAGAAGATGAATTACACACTTGTTTGATCCCAAAGTGTTCCGACGATTTATTCGTTGGTAAAAGTCATTCTCATAATTTAATTTTTTGAATTGGAGAATGTGTAGAATTAAAAAAAAAAAATAGACTCATGTAAATTAGAGGGATCTCATTGATGTAAGCCTTCAGGCAACTACATTCAATTCCATGGGATATTTAAATGTCTGTTACTACAAACTATGGCAACTAAAGCGTTTGAAGAGGCTAACTTGTAGCAAACTAAGTGATTTGAAATTAAAATAACAATGTCCTCATATATACTTTGTTCCACCAACAAGAAGAAAAAGACATTACAGTGTTGTAAAGTAGGCAGTACCATCATACCATTATCAATTAGGTGCCCGTATGGTTCACATGCTCAATCTTTTACAGAATATATCATTATCAATTAGGTGCCCGTATGGTTCACATGCCCTATCTTTTACAGAATAGTCACTAATCAAAACCCACTACAACAACAAAAGAGATGTCCCAAAATAAACCCAGAAAAGAACAAAAATGAAAAATACAATAATACTAGTTAGATACCCACCAGTACAACCAGTAAATTCAGAATACATCAACTATATGAATAACTTTGATTGGAAACTTTATCCCTATCATCCTATCAAAAAACAAACTTTCTGAATGAATACATTGTTAAGGCTAAGGCTAGTGACCCACCTAAGTTCTACAGGATTATACTGTTGCACACCTAAATTATTCAAATTCATTGGCCCATTAATAGTTTATTAGGAAAATATCCAATAGATCATAATTTTCATCTTATATTTTCATTAAGTTTAGGGGTTTTTAATTTTTTTCCAAATGGCCTGAGTTAGACATGTTTTACTCTCATCAAAGACAAAATGTGCAAGGCCTGATCTGTTCTATTTTTTTTTCCAGACATTTTTACCCTTTGCTTCATCGAGGTCAAGCTAGACGAACAAAAATTGATGTTCAAATTCCAACTTCTTCAAATATCGATCAAAGGTTGAATCAAATCTTAAATACATGTAGATTTCGACAAGAGGTTCAAGTTTCATACCTCATTCGTCAACAATAACGATCGGATTCGCTAGAAGTCGTCTCGAAAATCGACGGAACCGAAAATCTTTTTTCCTTCGAATCTCTGTCTTCCACCGCCGGTTTGACAAGAAGTGGCTGGTGTTTGCTTCGCGCCACCAAGACAAAGAGATTGGCACCCATGCGCCGCTGGGAAGTGGCCGGATGACAGAGAAATATCCGGGTCAGGTAGCGGCTTTGCGGGTCACGACCGAGTCAAGTGGCCTGTTGGTCTGGGCTATATTCAATCTAGCGGTCCATATCAAAAACTGTCGAGATCAACGATCTAGGTCGCCTATTTTCTATTTTCTTTTAATTAAATAATTTTCGCACTATCTCAATAAAATACACAAAAATAATGCTCCTTTATTATTTTCCTCCTACCACGGAAAATATCGATTTCATAAATTTTTTTTATTGAGATCAATAAAATTTATCAGTGGCAATTTCGTAATTTTTGTAAAATATATAAGACGGAAGCGTAAATTAATTAATTAATAGACCTGTCCACCATGTTTTTGCCTTGTCCTTAATGATAAATATTTGTCCAAATTCACATTATTTTCGGTGGGATGAGGATATTAACTCCTAGAAATACCGAACCTTCATTATTGAAAGTTATTACAATCGAAACTAGAAACTGTCAGCCAGAGTCCCATACCTTGGAAGCTATTATTATCAAAACCATAAAGTTAGAAACCATCATCATTACGTACCATGCACGTCAGTTTGTGAAACTGGCAATGGTGGCATGAGGTTCACAGGCCTTGGCAGCTGGGCTAGCTTCAACACCTGGGTTGGGCTCCACTGGCTTTCCAAGGAGCTCACTGGGGAGGTCCTCCTTAATCCCCTTGAGGTAAAATGTGTAGAAAAGCTTGATGGGGAAAATAAGCTGCTGCAGCTTCACCTGACCGTAAGCACCCTCGAAGATTCCAGACCCGCCAGTCACGGCCAGATACGTGTCCTCGTAGGTCAAATAGGATCCTTGCACCGCAATGTGACCATAGTCTCCGAAGTAGAAGCTGTAGATGGCCTCATAACGATCACCTTTCTTTTCTGGTTTGTTTTCGATCAGAATGCATATTCCAGCAGTTATTCCAAGTCGTTTTTCCAGGTCCCCACTGTACAACTAATAATTGAGACCACAGAAAAAATTCAGAACTACTTAAAATGAAAAAAAAAAAAAAAAAGAAGGTTGGAACAAATAATTTGAGGATTGAGGAGAATTTTTCACATTTTTTGGTCAATCCGTGTGCAGGGACTTAATTTTTACCTCATTAGAGAAAATACTACACTAATAATCAATAAAAAATTTAGAAGTAGTCCTCTTAATCAAAACACGAAAATACCAATGGATTCTAAGATAAATACTACTAAATATTGATGTTAATTAGTGGAAATATCTGGATATAGAGAAACATCGACACATATTTGACAAAAAATATTGGCAGATTTCAGAAGTCAAAATGTCCCACAAATGGGAGACTTATGCCCCTTGATCGCAGATTTCAGAATTCGATTGCACTTGTTCACTTGAGATGCTGCTTGTGAGTGTTATAAAGCTAATTGGACAGAATTCGACGACTATAAATTTGTTATTACATATAGTATGAGTAAACTTTTCTCTATATTATCAAAAAAAAAACAATAACAATAAATTTTCTAAGTTTCTAAAAAGAAAATGAAGAAGAACTTGCCTTGTTACTCAATGGGACGAGATCGCCAAGGGAGTTGACAGATTTTTGACTCAATCTGAGGTAAGCTGGGCTTCCACGATCCCTCTCATTGATCTCATACACATTTAGTTCCTGAACTTTGGCTGCAAAATCAAACAGAAAAACCAAAAGGGTCACCAAAAAATTCAAAGCAGAAGTCAACAAATTGGTGGTCGCACAATTGATAAAGAGTACTTACTGGATCTTTCAGAGTCCGATGATGGGTTGATCTGGCTTTTGCAAGTGAATGATCTTTGGGGCAGTGAAAAGATTGAGTTCAGCTTGAGAGATGATGATGATGGGTTTCGGAGCTTGAAGGAAAAGAGTGGATTTGTTGGGGAGTGAGTCAGTGATTTTGGGTTGGCTAGTTTCAGGGAGGGGGAAGATATGGTTCTCAGAGCAGAGATTGAGGAAGCCATTATTGGGCAAGTATGTCTTCTTCGCCTTTATGGGTTTGAAGGAATAGTTTGATCAGAGAGAAAGTGGGAAATGAGTCATTGAAGAGCTTGAGTTTATTATATAGAGAGAGCGTGGAGAGTGTGGAATGTGGATCATTTAGTCATTCAATATGAAAATAGTCTATATAATAAATACCCTGGAAAAATAGGAAAAGTCTTTTTCTTTTTTCTTTATTTAATTGGTTTTGGAGGAGAGATATGGAAGAAATCTGTTCAAAATAGACACTTCCTTTTGGTTTAAGGAAAAAGTATGATAATTAGAAACCTTTAGCAAGAAACAGAAATATTAGAGTCCCCTACTCTTTGGCTACTGGAAGGGGATCCAAAACCGTAATACTTGCTTCTTTCATAAGCCATCTTCTAATGGGAAGCAATGGAATTTCATTAATTTAAGGACTTGGCAAGCTCTTCTCCTGCATATGAACTAGATCTGGCAAATTGTATACGGAAAGGAAAGGAATGAAATTATAAGGGTTTAGGTTGATGTTTATTAATTTTGTTCTATATTGGGTTGATCACCACATTAATACAACATTTTTTAATGGTTTAGTTTAGTGTTAATATGTTAAACACTCATTAAAAATAGGGTGTTGATATTATTCACACACCCTTTTGAATTTTTTATTGTTTTAATCCATTCACTTTTAGTCAATTGTCACATATACCCCTTTGATATTATTTTTTATTGTCAAAAATAATTTAAGCTTTATAAGAACGAAGGTTCGAACCCTTGACCTTTTACACGCAATCTGAGCCATTCAACCACTAAACCAACTACTTCACATGTTTTATTATATACAAAATATATATTTATTACATTCTTACCCGATTAAACAAAAAGAAAAATAAATTTTTTTATCTATTTCTTTTCTTTCTCCTTCCATTTTTTTCTCATACTTCATTTGCTAAAAGAAAAAAGAAAATAAAACGTCGATGAGATTACTAAAGACTGCATGAGGGAGAGGATGACAGAGCATAATGAGAGCATATACAATGAAGTTGATCAATATCTATCAGATAGATATGTTAACTTATTTGCAAAGAATTTTGAAATACATGCCAGGTACAGGTAGAATCAGTCTACATATTCAATACTATTTAAGCTTGCAAAGGATATTTTAGCTATCTCTTGCTCAACAGTGTCATCTGAGAATGTATTTAGTTTAGGATCAAGAGTTGTGGATCCCTTCAGACTTTCAGAGCATCATTGAACCCAAAGATGGTGTAAGCCCTTGTTTGCGATTCTGATTGGTTGAGAGCTGATCCCCCAAACTTCTACAAAGATCCCAGTGAAGATGAGCTTGATATGTACACAGTTTTGGAAGAACTTGAGAGGGGTAACTACTGTTTAGTTCTAATTTTTCAATTAGAAGTTGTACATTCAATTATTCATATATTCTATAACTATTGTTTTAGTTCTGATATTTTTCCTCAGTCATATTTCTTGCAGAAAATAATGTTGCTCAACATTGGATAGACCACAAACAAATTCCACTTATACCAACAATTCTGTCCAAACTAGTGCTGCAGCTACTAATTAATGGAGATTTGAAGTTTGGGTTTTTTTCTTTCAGCTAGGGGTCATCATGGGCCGGGCTAGGGCCGGCCCGGCCCTAAATTTTAGGGCTTAGGGCCGGGCCGGGCCGGGCCTAGTCAAAGTCAACATAATTTAGGGCCGGGCCGAGGCTTCAATATGCGAGCCTTAGCCCGCCCACCGGCCCAGGGCTGAAATGGGCCGATAGGGCCGGGCCGGGCCGGCCCTTATGGGTCGGGCCGGGTATGGCCAAATTTTTTTAGTGTTAAATTAAAAAAATTTAATAAATACATGAAAAAATTGAAAGATTTATATATTATTGTATAATTATATGTGTGTGTATATATATAAAAGAGGATAATTATCATTGGGCTCAAAAGGGCTTTCATATATATATATATGAAAAAAAAAACATACTATTATATTAACAAACAAATTTCTAAATTAAAAGAATTTAATAAATACATGAAAAAATTGAAAGATTTATATATTATTGTATAATTATATGTGTGTGTATGTATATATATAGGAGGATAATTATCATTGGGCTCAAAAGGGTTTTCATATATATATATATATGAAAAAAAATACTATTATATTAACAAACAAGCTTCTAAATTAAAAGAATTTAATAAATACAAGAAAAAATTGAAAAATTTATATATTATTGTATAATTATATGTATGTGTATATATATAATTATATATATATATATATATTAGGGCCGGGCCGGGCCGGGCTTGAAATGGCATTTAGGGCCGGGCCGGGCTTGGCCCTAACGGGCTAACACGGGCCGGGCTTTAGGGCCGGGCCGGGCTTAAAAACTTGAGCCCAAGCCCGGCCCTAAAAAAAAGAGGCCGGGCCAAATGGGCCGAGAAGAAGGGCCGGGCCGGGCTTCGGCCCTACGGGCCGGGCGGGCTTTAAAGAGGCTTAGGGCCTAAGGGCCAAATGATGACCCCTACTTTCAGCAATGAATATTGATTCAATGTTGATGTGTTTTATTTTAATTTTATAAATTTAAGTCTCTCTTCTTTAGTTTATAAAACTTGAAGTGTTATTCACTTATTTATTTGTAATTTTGTATGTTTCTAACTTTTAAAGTTTTAAGTCTTTGTGAGTTTATGTTCTTTTTTTTTTAGATACAAATGAGTTTATGTTCTAAACATTAAACAGTTGGTCACTTGGTTGGGCCTTGAATATATTGGTAATTGGTCACTTGGTTTAGACTGTTTTTTGTTTTTCTAGGTTTGCAATAGTTTGTTTGCCTCCATTTTTCATAATATATGATTGTATTCCACAAGATAAAGTCCTAATGTAGCATTTGGCTTTTAGCAATAAGTCCAAAACATACAAAATCCGACCTAGTAACAATCTTGGTTTAGGCCCTAACCGACCGAGACCAACCGTGAAAGTCGATATACCGACTTTTTTGGGCAGAGTGGCAAGGATTTTGGGTAACTGACAAGGATAGGTTCGATAGTTTGGTTTGGCCTTGAGGAATCAGTACCGAGCCGAACCCAACCATATATATATATATATATATATATATAACTTTAACTAGTTATTTTTAGTTTAGAAATTAGCGGTTCGAATTACAGTGTCTGTAGGCTGCCAAGTTGTATGACCAAACTGTTCTTCTACATGGCCCATTTTGTCCTCTGCATTTATATCGTCCAAAGGGGTACCCTGCTTTATTATTAGAATTGAAGTATTCGTCATAAATCTTGAAGATACCAATGCTTCCCCTAGAGGCCCGAGCTCATCAGAATCGTCGCTGCAATCCATTGATGTTTCTTTGAAGGATAACATCTTTCCTTGGCCTCTTCCCACTATGCACAGAGCATACTCTCCTTCCATGATCTTTATTAAATTGTGAGTTTCTTCCCAGCTATTTACTTGCTCTTCAAGCAGTTTAATAGTGGGATTGTTCATGGACTTAAGCATGAACTCATCCATGTATAAGTCATCAAGTTGTTTCTGCGTATCTGTGTTTGCCATTTTCCCCAAAGATTCGTCGTTGTCATCTACTGCCGTTTTAGGCAAGGTAAGCCGAATAACCGTTAAGTTGACCCCTGAATGGCCAGCCATCCTCCATGCATATGCTAATGCCTCTCGATCATCTGCCCCTCCAAGGAACAACATGGCAAACTTGTGGCATCCCATAATGCTAGAGTCACTGTTACCCTTACCAAGTATTTTGGATGCGGAAAGCCCACGATCCACAAAGACACCTACAGAGCACGGCGAGTTTTCAATCACATTCATGTTGATTCCCATGAAAGAATTGTCGGAATCCTCAAATATGTCATCATCAATGGTAGATTTCTTGTGAAATGGAACGATTATGAGGTTACAACGCTTATCCTCAGCCAGGGAGCATATGTCCTCGTGCATAGTAGTGTAGGCAGAGACCACCGTAAGTGCTTGTACAAAGACATTTTCTCTTTGCAATGCATAGTTTTCAAATACATTGGAGGTGAAGTTAGATTCTGATTCCCCGTTGTTGTTGGTCTTGCAAGCGTCATGCACAATAAGCATAGCCGATTTATGGTCAGTAAGTTTCACAAGTTGGACGGCAAATACATAGATTGGGGATTGTTTCGATGGATTGGAAGCCTCAATGAGGTCAATTATGCCAGATGTGTTGCTTGAGGCGTGAGTGCATGCTAGGATTCTGAGATCTGTGTCACTTCCTACACTTTGTATGTTTCTCAGTTTGTATTGTGGGGCTCTCTTGTTGGACTTGTAAGTAAGGGCTACGAAGGGTCCAACGGGAACTGTCATCACCCAAATTGCAACCATCATTATAGCATACGTTTGCTGGTCCAATGCCTGTATATATACACCCCACACAATGAATTTATAACATACGTACACCAGTTATGAAAATCAAAAGCGAAAATATATTAACTGCAAGAGGGGATGAACTTCTAAAATTAGCGTTTGCAGTTAATTAATTGTTGTTGTTGAGTAGATGCATGCATGCCCCAAAACAACAATACAAGTTAATTAATGGTGCCAAGTACGTACGTACGTACCTTTAGATCTCGACCAGAGACGAGTATAATGAGTGCCATTAAGCCTTTGGTGTTCATGAGGAATCCAAGAACCAGACTCTCCCGAAGTGTCATTTTGTTGATTAAGGCGGTGATGGAGGTGGTAACGATCTTAATTGTAAAAGCCAGAGCGACAACCAAGACGACATCAAGAATGCTAGTTCCATTTTGTTGTGGACCATGGTTAGCGAGAATTCGTTCAGAATTGAACTTTAGCCCAACCACCAAGTAGAATAAAGGCATCATAATGCTGGACACAAAATTTCCTACCCTTTCTACAAGAATGTTTTTGAGCTCTAGTCCCTTGGGCATGATAGCTCCCAATACAAAAGGTCCCACTATAGAATGCAAACCACATGCATCGGTCGCGAATCCACATAGTACAATCCCACTTAGAATGAAGCAGATATGGACCTCATTGTAGCTATCCTCTTTGGTTGTGCAGTGGACTAGTACCCAGGAAAGAGCTGGGCGAACTAGGAAAACAAAGACTACTATGAAGGTCAAGGTGGCCCCAATTGTGTATGCTTTTCTATCACTAGCCACGGCCATTCCTAGAATTAAAAGAAACCCTGAGCACAAGTCTGAGATAGCGGCTGCAGACAAGGCAACACGTCCAATCTCAGAGTAAAGGAGCTTGAGGTTAGCAAGGATTTGGGCGACTTCCGCAAAATTGGTGGTGGCGAGGGCAACGCCCCAGAACATGGGGCCATGAAACCAGAAGCGATGCAAGTCCTCCTTGGTACTTAGTTTAGGATATTCTTTATGCAGTACATAGAAATGCAACGTAAATCCGACGGGGATGGCAACAATAATCCCAGCAATTGCGATGCTAAGAGCCTTCTTCCCAGCGCCTATTACTGGTTTGAAATCAAGCTCTAACCCAACAAGAAACATGTAGTAAACCACACCCAAGTTTGCCACAGTCTCTAGGGTCATCATGGAGTTGAAAGGAAGTACGTTTCTTCTGATAAATGGGAAGTATCCAATCACAGATGGACCCAATAGAACACCAGCCTACAAATAATTAAATAATTAATGCATGCATGCTCTACATATTAATCACAGCTTGCTTGCTAATTAATTAATATATATATATATATATATATATATATAACTAACATAAATTAAATAATTAATAGCGCACACTCACAAGAATATCAGCTACAATACGTGGTTGGCACAAGGGTCTCAGGATGAACGCGACAATGCGATTGAAAAACATGATGAGAATCAGTTGCATGACGAGGAAGTATAGAGATGATATCAAAGGGTTTTCAGCTTGCCACAACCCTTCTGTGCGGGTTAGAGTTTTAAAATAACATACGCTTACTTCACTGTTTGTGTCCATCTGTATCTCATATCCGGATTCCCTCATTGCAGTCAAATTCAGTGGATGCATATTGCTTCTCATTTCTTCGATCGCTCCTAGCTAGCCTTCCCCCAATCTGGCCCTCTTTCTTCTCTTCTTCTTTCCTTGTGGTTTACGGCCAGCCCCCGCCCTCTTTATAATGCTTAGTTATTAAAAATAAAGACAAAATGATTGATAGAATTGAAACAGGCGAATAAAAATGAAATTGGAGAAATCGATGGGCACTAGCTGCAGGAAGGTAGAGAAATCGTGTTAAATATTGCTTGGGTTAGTTGTAATGCAGTGTGTGTAAAGGTTGTCCCGCACTATTTTAAGTTGGCATTCTGTTCACTTCAGTTATGAAATTGACTATTTTATTCATAATTTATTTTTTTATTTTCCTATATCAAGAGTTATGAGGATGTTCGTTAGATTCTTAGCTTAAGTTTCTAAACAGATTGGCAAAAACAAATAAACAAACAAACAAACAAATAAACTTTAGCTAACCAACTAACTAACCTGCCACCAACTTTATTAGGGTTACGGCTAAATACATCATATTCAGAACTCACTACACCCTAATTTTATAGGGGAGTGAAATCTACACTCTCAAAATTACAAATTGCATTCCCCTTAGAATTTTTTATTGTTTTCTACATCCTTTTGACTTATTCTTCCAAATGTACCCCTCAATTTAAAAAATAGATTATTTTCCAACCCATCAGCCCCTTCCTCCATTTTTTGTTTTTTTAGTAACCCCTCCTTAATTGGATTGAGCCTTGAATGGCGCTGGTTTGTATATTCGTGCTAAATTGAACTAAGGTTGGAATATGGGTGCTGAGTATAGGGAATTAGGGAGAGAGGTAAGAGGTCACCATCCTTTCTCTTGTCGGCAATTAAATTTTTCCACCAAATAACACCCCCACCATCACAAACTCATCAAGATTGCTATAATCAACAACCAATCCATAGGTTTCATCATAATCGACATCACCACCTTACCCTTCCTCGCCGGCGGCAATCCACCCAGCCGGAGGCCATTCTCTCTCTCTCTCTCTCTCTCTCTCTCTCTCTCTCTCTCTCTCTCTCTCTCTCTCTCTCTCTCTCTCTCCCTCTCTCTCCCCCTCTCCCTCTCCCTCTCCCCCTCTCCCTAGCTTATTTCCTCCCTAGATCTTGTTACACCACAATCGCCACTACTAGCATAAGCCTCATAGCATACTAATTTTTTTCTGTACCTTTTGCTTCAAATGATACATATAACTGTATCCAAAACTCATTAGATACGGTGCAGCCACAGAATGAAAAAGGGCGTTCTCTATTGCATGCTCCACTAACCAAAAGCCACGCTTTTAACATCAGTATCTCAGTTTTTTATTTAGGACTAATTTCTTGTTAATACCCTGAACTTTGGGGGTGAAATCAATTCAGTCCCTGCATTTTTAATTTCATCAAAACAGTCCCTGAACTTTCAATTCTAAACCAATTGGTCCCTCCATCACATTTTCCGTCCAATTGGACTGTTAATGCTGACGTGGCAATTGGGAAAAACCCATTATGCCCTTGGTTACTATTCCCTCTCTTCCACACCAGTTTTTTTTTTCTTTCTCTCATCTCTCTCTCCCAACCCGATCTCTATCATCTCTCTCTCATATCTCTCTCTGTCCCCGACTCCTCTCTCTATCTTCCCGACCCCTCTCTGGTGCGTTGGGCAGAGTGGAGGAGGCGCGGCTGCTGTGGGATGGCGAAGGGAGGAGCGGCGCTGGAGAGAAGGAGGCGAGCACGTACGGGCTCGACGATGATGAACGGAGATGGATATCGGAAGGGAGAGACGTGGCTTGGAGCGGCGGTTGAATTTGGAGATGGAGGTTGAGTTCGGCGTCGATTTGTTTGAGGCGTGAGGATTGAGAATTGCAGCGGCAGTGTTTGGTGTGAATTGGGCAATTGAACGTGGCGGTGGTGATTGAACGACTGTGGTGAGACCCACAGCGTTTCCGCGTCGCCGCTCTCTCAACGATCACAAGCCCAGCTCGGATTGATCTGGGCACCACTTCACAACTGCTCCGCCGCAAGCCTCCCTTGTTGCGCCTCTCTCTCCCTGCTCGAACTCCTCGAGCTAGTCCGGACCCTCACATTCCTCACTGGTTTCAAGCAAAGCCCCTGCCTTTTCACAGCAACCCCTTCGATAAACTCCAAGAACCGAACCAAATCTCTGCACATATACCCCATTAACGATTTACCTGAACAGAGTCGAGCTTGAGAAGCAAAGCAAGGGCTTTTTTAGAAATGGCGTGAAAATCGAAGTGGGTCTGATTGGAAATCGAAGAGTTGAGAGAGGTGAAAGCAGACTTGATTAAGGCGAGGTCTTTGAGCTGCTTGAGTGTTCATGATCTGCGAACAAGGAAGGCACGGAAATGGGTCTGAATAACATGAGCAGCATAGTCTCTGAGAGAGTACGAATTCGAAGACCGAGAGCGATTTGAAGAGTAGTGGTGCAGAGAAGCTCCTAGGGCTTCGATTTGAGAGAGAAGTGTGTGTAGTTGCTCTTCTTGTTGTTCTTGTTGGCGAAAACGGTGTTTTGGGTGCTGGAATTTGTGGGTTTTGTGAGGGTTTTGGTGGTGGTGAAGGTAACTGGTGTGGAAGAGAGAGAATCGGGGTTGGGATCGAGCAGAGAGAGAGTGATGACAGAGATGAGAGAAAGGAAAAAAAAAAACTGGTGTGGAAGAGAGGGAATAGTAACCAGGAGCATAATGAGTTTTTCCCAATTGTCACGTCAGCATTAACAGCCCAATTGGATGGTAAAGGTGACAGAGGGACCAATTGGTTTAGAATTGAAAGTTCAGGGACTGTTTTGATGAAATTAAAAATGCAGGGACTGAACTGATTTCACCTCCAAAGTTCAGGGTATTAACAAGAAATAAGTCCTTTTATTTAATTTTTAAATGTTATATCAGTTTTTTTCTTTCTCTCTCCTCATTTACTTTTATTTTCTATTTGCATATTTAATATTACATTTAATTTGTTAATTAATTATCTGTCCATTCCGGCCACCGCATATGGTGGCCGACTTCAACAACCAAATCCTCCTCCTCCACCCTCCCTCTCTCTCTCCTTCACGTCCAGCTCCACCCTCCTCTCTCTCTCTCTCTCTCTCTGCTTCACGTCCAGATTGATCAAATTAATGGTTTAATGCCATGAAGTCTAAAGATGCATTGTATTTAGAAAAGCGATCGATGTTCCCTTCCCCTTCTTGTCTCCACCAATCTCAAAGTGCTTGCACGTCTTACTTAGATGCTGGGAAACGTGCTTGCTTCCCTGGAATATTGGAGCCTAAGAACAATCTTCTTAGTAGTCTTAGCCTTCTTGTACGTGAAAAACTGGTTTGGTCTAACCTCCTGCAAATGAAAAATCCCCTTTGAAAGAGAAGAGATAGATGAACTGGATTATATAAATGGTAAACTCTTTAATTGAAAGAGATAAAGGGATTAGATAAACTCTTTGAAGGAGATAATTAAGGCATTGAAAAAAACTCTAATTATCCTTATTTTGAATAATTATAATAACTATCAAATGTGAAAAAAAATGGTTGTTATCCCTTATTTTGAATAAATAAATAAATAATATTTTTCCACACCCTTAAGTGTACGTAAATGAGCTATATTTTAAATATTAAATATTTATATATCGGTTTCAGTTTTTTATTTTAGCAATAGATACGCATGTCAGTCTCTAACCAATTTAATAAATTATTTTATTAATTTTATCCTTTGTTTTGTCACGGTTATAAGTATGCACAAAACAAATAATACGGAAAAAGAAAAAAGAGTATCATTTGATAAATCAAATGACACCGTTACTAATTTGTATCTAATTAGGGGGTGGCTATTGGGCAATATGCTAGTAGTGCGCTCTCGTTGGTTCGCTGGAGTTGTGCCTCTAGGTAGGGACTATTGTTCGTCACAATTCCATGAGCCTCGACAATCTCGATGAACCATCTTGAATTGTTGATTTAAAGTTCCCGTGAAATTTCAACCACGACATTTCATAAGCGTATTTTAAATTTTTTTTTTCTAATTTGTTTCTCTTGAGGGATGGGGTGTAGTGAATGGCAGAAATGAAATTTTTGTAAAATAAATTAGGGATGGGGTGCTAAGCTCTGGATGGGGTGCATTTAGCCGCACCCCTTTATTAGTTATGGGGTGCATTTTATCCACCGTTGCGAGATTCACGTCTTCAGGACAACTTGATAATCTCTTGAGAAGTGTTATGCTCCTCCTTCTCACAATTGCATTCTCCAACTCTATAGGGAGCTCATGTGCACAACTCGTGGTTCGTTGTCCATATCTAAGTATTTGGACAAAAGAGTATCCTCATATAGTACCTGAAGTATAACTGACGAACGTCAAAATATGATGGAAGTATAGTTTGTGGCTGGGGTTGTCGTACCTCGGGGATTGGTGGCCCAAGATCCCCTTTGGTAACTAGGTAACCTAGGCTTCCTAACACTAATGATGTGATTAGAGGTGGATATAAAATGTGTGAGGTGAATAAGTGCAAATAAAGTAATGTAACTAAACTAATGTAAATGAAATGCAAAGAGGAGGAACATTGATAGATAGGAAATGATAGAATGATTGGGAGTTTTGGGTCTCTCCCTAATCCATATCGATGGATAAATAATCAAATTCACACATGTTGAAAGGTTCATGTATCAATTCTCCACATTCCACCCATGCAATGGTTATGGAATGTAATGCAATCTAATGTATTCCTATGCCAACAAAGGTTCATAACCCTTCATCAATACTATCAATGAAGGTCCTCCCTCACAAATGTGAAGGGGGGTGAAGCACAAATGCATATAGGAATTCACACACAAAGCCAAGTTGATTAATGGATCAAATCCCGTACCCTAGTCATGCAATGGTTCTAGGACCGTGGTCTTCTCTTTTGTATCTTTGTGCCATGCAATGGTTCACAATTAATGACTCTTAATTTAGATAATCTAAGCCATGCAATGGTTCTCAAATTACTAAACTAAGGCTAAGGGCACTAAGACCTAGGGATCCAAACAAGACATGCTCATCACATTCATTGTCCATTGTCTAGAAAAGGTAAGGTACGTTACCAAGCTCACACTTTCATACCAAGATAGATCAAACACATGCTTAAGAATTGGTAGTTCCTAAACAAACATCTAACACATAACAAAAATAGGCAATGAACATACTCTATTTACCAACCAACATGTATATATATAAGAGTCATCCAATCCATCATCAATGGACTAGGATACACAACCCTAGTCCCCAACCCTAACAACTACTCACATATACTTAGAATGTACATCAAAAATCTCAAAATTGACAAGCTAAGAAATAGATGAAAGTAAATAGAGATAGAGGAATGCTCAATGAAGATAGTGGCCCCGATCTTGATGTCACCAAGACTTGAAGCAAGCTCCTCATGGTCTCCTCTTCTTCTCCTAGCTTCTTCTTATCCAAAGCTCCAAGGATCTTGATCTTGTTGATGTCTCCAAGCTCATGTGAGGTAAAAGTGATAGAATGGTGGAGAAAAGTGGTTAGGAATATAGAGGAGGGTCTTAGGAAGAAGTTTGGTGAAGGAAGGAAAGAGACTTGAGGGGTGGAAGGATGAGAAAAAAGGGGAGGAAGGCCGTCGGGCGACCGGTCGTGAACAGTGCCGCGACCGGTCGTCCTAACGGCAAATCCAAGTGATTTTGTGACTTTTGAGGAGAGAAGGAAGAGGAAAGGTTTTGGGAATTTTGGGGTGGAGGCTAGAGTTGATGAATGGTGTTATTCTCCCTGAAAATGGAAGTGAAGAGGAGTATATATAGAGGGAAAGAGAATGGATTGGAGGGTGGAGGTGGATTGGAAATGATCCTAAGGATAGCAGCTAAGATTCTAAGCAAAGGAAATTACCTAAAAGACTAGGGTAGGTGGGAGAGCAAAGAAGAGAGAAAGGGTAGAGAGGTAATGTATTTATGGACAAGAAAAATCAGATTTGGAAGGTGAGGAGACAAAAAATGAGGTAAGGGAAGGCTAAGAGACAAATGGTGATTAAAGCATTAAATGTTTTGTCTCTATTTTGAATTTGAATTTCAAATCACCACCAAAGTATCTCAACTCATCAAATGATGCTCTCCTAGTTGAAATGAGAAGCTTGATGGAGAAGTCACGTCTCGACGCGGTCGTCGTTTCCTCGGAATTGACCATGGGTGGGCCCGGGGTGAGTCACGGTTGACTTTTCGTGGCCGAAAGTTGACTTTTTTGGGTTCTTGGCCAAAACGTACTCCGGAATGATCTTGTGCTCCACTTCCAAGGCTTGATTCTTGTGATCTTGATGTTTAAAAGTCACGGTTGACTTTTCGTCCTCTTCTCGGAAATGCTCCAAAAGCTCCCAAATTGCATCTTTAAGCTTCGGATTACTTCAACTCACTTATTCAACCTTAAAACAATACAAACACACATTAATGATATTATTTGGCTCTTGGAGAAACATGATTCAAGTAGTTAGAGACATGCTTTGTACGTAAAATACGTACAAATCAATAACGAAATGTAATTTTTGGTACCCAAGAATTTTATGACCATCTTAGAGTACCTGAACTATAGTTAGAGCTTTCAATGAGTCGTGTCGTGTGGGGTTCGGGTTGTGTCAAGGTATTAAACGTGTGAGAATATGCAAACCCAAACACAACCCAATTAATAAACGTGTTGGAATCGAAATCCAAACTCAAACCCAACCCATTTATTAAACTGGTTACCTGACCCAACCCGCATAACTCATTTAGTAAAATAGTAGTGCCAATATAAATAATAGTTGATCAATTTCACACATACAAAAGAGTTTAGTTGACCCATTTAACCAATTTTAGGCTATAAAATGAATAACATATGACTTCTCAAAATTATCACTATAGATTTTGTATATATTACTCACAATAGAGGTAGAAAAAAATATCATATAAGCATATAAATACCTGAAATTTCTTGAATTTTGATCTAGTATAGTTATAACATAAACAGATTAAGCTGGTGATTTGCGAGTTAGTGGGTTGACCCTAAACTCAACCGTTTATTAAACGTGTCTCAGTGGGTTAACCCGCAAATGACCCATTTTTTAATCGTGTGGGTTCAACCCGTTTTATTTCGTGCGAGTTTCGAGTCGTGTTATTGGATCGTGTCAAAATTGACAGCCCTAACTATAGCTAGTGCCGTTATTCATTGAGATACCTCTGCCCATTTTTCCGTTAAAAGAGAGGGCTAAATAGTCAAATAACGGTTTTAGTTGACTGATGTACAGTCACATCCAATAGATTAATGCCTTTTCCATTACAATTTCTATTAAGTTAAATTAAAATGAACTAAATTAAAATAATTAAATTATCTCAAAAAAAAACTTAAATCCTAAAACTGAAATCTAAAAACACCCAAATCTAGAAATCAAACCTAATTAACCCAAAAAGCCATAAATCAAATATTTACATTTCGTTTGAATTTCCATCCCAACCTTATTTGATTTATTAGCCTTTTTGATCCACATCTCATACACTAATCAAATTATTTCCACAAGTAGGAAAACATTTATGCCAAACCGTAACATCATCTTCGGTTATGCAACTAGAAAGAAAAGCAAAGATTGCTTCATAGGGGCAAATAGAGGCAAATAAAATACATGAGTATAATTAGAATTTCAATTTACTACCTTGTACTTTACACTCTACATCAGTTCAGTTTCTATACTTTCAATTTCATTAGTTATACCCCTATACTTTATAGATTTGATCAATGTCATCCAGCAGTTAGATTTGGGCTATTAACTGCTGACGTGGCGATTTCTTATGAGGGTATTTTCGTCATATCATACTATACTATTTATAGCAAAATAAAAAAGACATCACAAATTCGCACCCAATAGGGTATTTTATTATTATTAGATATAATAAAATATTTATTATTATTAGAAATCAAATAAAATAATTTATTATAATTATTAGTAGAAATAAAATAAAATAATTTCATAAATTGAAAGTTAGCATTAAAAAAATAAAATATTTATTATTATTAGAAATAAAATAAAATAATTTATTATTAGTAGAAATAAAATAAAATAATTTCATAAATTGAAAGTTAGCATTAAAAAAATAAAATAATGCTAACTTTCAATGTATGAAATTATTTTATTTTATTTCCAATAATAATAAATATTTTATTTTATTCTCATATCGTATGGTATTTAAGCCTGTATATATAATTGAAGCCACATATATACCAATTTGAATTGGTGGTTGTTGGGTCTTGTTTGCGCCCATAAGGTTGGGAGTTCGATTCCTATTGGGTGCGAATTTGTAATGTTTTTATTTTATTTTTCTATGAATGGTATAGTATGAAATGATGAAAATACCCTCATCAGAAATCGCCACGTCAGCAGTTAATAGCCCAAATCTAACGGCTGGATGACATTGATCAAATCTATAGAGTATAGGGGTATAACTGATGAAATTGAAAGTACAATAACTGAACTGATGTGAAGTGTAAAGTACAAGATAGTAAACTGAAATTAGCCTTTTTTCAAATTTGTTATCATTTTTTTTCCTGATTTTTATTTTATTTATGTTGTTAGTCTTATTTATTTATTCTGTTATAAATTTGACAACGTATAAGTGAGTTTTAAAACTTATTATGACATATATACGTTTTAGGTCATGCATAAAAAAAAAAAGGTATGTGTTGGAGAGTGGAGATATCACATTAGAAAAGTAACAAAAGAAAATATAATTTTAAAAAGTAAAAAAAGAAAATATAACTTATAAGTGAGTAATTTACTTCTAATTGCACCGAGACCTTTTGTGATAAAACTCAACACCTAATAAGTGGTTAAGTTGGGACAATATCAATGCAGTAATAGACTACAGGCCACGTTTATCGTTGTTTAACGGTATAGATATAAAATGTGAAGGGTCTTATTTAATGGTTAGTTTCACAATCGTTCAACAATTCAACGAACATTGGTAAATAGTTTGATAAAGTGTATATATCAGAACTGTAACCAGTTGTTGTTTACGACTGAAGCCGATACTTATCGGTAAGTATTTAGCTCAATTATATCGTGCAAATATTGTACAAGTGAGGAAAATTATAAAAACCTAAATGGAGGGTCCATTCAATGATGGGAGATGGTTGAGACGAAACCATGACAGTTTGATATTCTAATCTCCAAGTAAATGTAGCACATAGAGTGGCAAAAGACACCAAAAAAAAGGTTCAAATCATTGCAAACACTGTCCGACTTCCTCCGCAAGACACCGTTACAACATTAGTTATCAGCTCGATCAAGTCATTATCTCTCAAGTATCGTAGAGCAAAGAAGCGGTGAGGAGTGGGCCAAGATTTCTCACATACCCGACATCCAAGTTTGGAAGGGGCCGGTTTTCAGAATCAATAAGCACTTCCCAGTCCCAGTTCCTACTTGAATATATAATCCTAATTTGCATGTTTATCCTGATTCCCGCCACCAAAAATATCCTCTTATTATTTGTCGACGTTTACATGGTGCGATAATATCTGAGCCTCAGTAATATATATATATGAGATTAATTGCCTAGATATTTTGGTGACCACACTATCTGGCTAGGCTTCTCGATCATTTGAGATTAATCGTACTAATTACTTAATCAAATTGGTTACTAGAATCAATGTCACCCTCTCTCTCATTTCCACTACACACAGACACAGGTTCACAAACCTCCAGGATGCAGTTTTAGTCCACCAACCATCTCTTTGAGTAATTTTGAAACAGAGAGAAGAAGGGGCGAAAATTTGAAAGGATGGCTGAAGCTAGCAAAATCCAAGTTCCAAGGGTTAATTGGGCAATCAAGGACTTGAGGTAACTTTCACTATAACTTTTTGAACACCCATAAGCAAAATCCAGGTTGTGTATGTTTTCATATCACATTTCTTCAAAACCCCTCTTATATAATTTAAGAAAGTTGAATCCTTGGATGAAAAGATTCAAACTTTGTTAGATTATTATTTTTGTGATCAGAGTAGAATTTTGATTTGGCTTCTTGATGTGGACTTCATTCAAATGTTGACTTGTTGATGTCTGTGACATAGTCAGTGATGTCACTGTTGTTTGAAGCTTTGTTGCTGTATAATCAGTGATGTCAGTGTTGTTTGAAGCTTTGTTGCTGTATAATCAGTGATGTCAGTGTTGTTTGAAGCTTTGTTGCTATATAATCAGTAATGTGGGAAACTTTAATCCTAACACAGAATAGACTTGGTTGCTATTTCTTGAATTTCTAAAGCCTGTTCTCAACGGTTTGAATTCAAATCCCTATTAGCAATCCAAAAGAAAAAAATTTAGAAAACAGAAGAAGAATATGGCTGAGGAGAAGGGAGTACAGATTCCAAGAGTTAAACTTGGAACTCAGGGATTTCAGGTAGAGTCCATTTAGCATTCTCTAGTCCTTTCGATCTCGATCAACTTGCTGAGAATCTACTAATCCTAATATTTAGAACAAACAAAGAGAGAAATCTGCATAATGCATATGCTTGAATTCAAATCCCTATTAGCAATCCAAAATCCTTCTTTTATTTCTGGTAAAATGAAAAAAATGATTGCAAATTTGTTTTCTTTTTTTGCTGATTGAATCTGTTATATAGCCTATATAATCAACAAGCACGCAACAAGACACATGATGAAACTGAGATGTCTTGTATCGTTTCGTCCATCAGTGGACAGAAGTGGAATAAGAGGTTTTAATTGATCTAACTGAGGTTTACATTCCATTAACTTAGAGACTTTTGAGGTGAAATTATTTGAGGAAGGTGTTTAGGATGCTTAGTTTCTATGGTTGTAAGTGCTCATTCTTTTTAATAAATTTCTTCCAATTTTTCTTGATTAATTTCGAGAATTCTAATTTCTTGCTCTTCAGGTCTCAAAATTGGGCTTCGGATGCATGGGCCTCACTGGGATCTACAACTCTCCTGTTTCTGATGAGGATGGAATCTCAATAATAAAAGATGCTTTCAATAAAGGAATCACTTTCTTTGACACAGCTGATGTATATGGACCTCATACAAATGAAGTTCTTGTAGGAAAGGTTCGTAACTCAGTTGGTGAATTTCTCAACTTACTCCAGTAGTTGGAATATTTTTATTGCTTAATCTATCAATGTATTGAAGAACTGCTATCAGGATATTTGTTGTTATATTCTGATTCTGTAATTCTAAGTACTGCACATTTTTTATTTTTTCAGGCATTGAAGCAGTTGCCAAGAGAAAAAATTCAATTAGCCACAAAGTTTGGTATTGCTGGAGTACTGTTCCCTCCTAGTATGACAATCAAGGGTACTCCGGAATATGTCCGCTCTTGCTGTGAGGCTAGCTTGAAGCGTCTTGATGTGGACTACATTGATCTGTATTATCAACATCGGGTGGACACTACAGTGCCTATAGAGGAAACTGTAGGTGTTTCTCATCTTCATTCAACTGAAAATTTTAATATATTAGAAGCACTAGATCTGCATATTGTATAGTCACTTGTAGAAATAATGGTGATTTTGATGAAAGAAAAAATTGTTTAGACACTTCTGTTTTTCCTGGAATTTAGATGGGTGAGCTGAAGAAACTGGTGGAAGAAGGCAAAATAAAATATATTGGGCTATCTGAAGCCAGTCCGGACACAATAAGGAGGGCACATGCAGTTCATCCCATCACGGCTCTACAAATGGAGTGGTCCCTCTGGACTCGTGATATTGAGGAAGAGATTATTCCACTTTGCAGGTATGTTGTGTTCAAAACCCAATCTGGGTTATGCAAGACTGATTTCCTTATTCCATTTCTATAAGTTGATTTAGAGATGGTTTAGCACTTATATCCACTGTTCCAGCTATAAGTTGATTTGGGGTTACTGAAATGCTTGTGCAAATATTCTGAAACTGTGGGAATATTAACTCTAATATGTGTCAGTTGTTTCGTCGAATGATGTAATGTTATCACATGCAGGGAGCTTGGCATTGGAATAGTACCATATAGTCCTCTTGGTCGTGGGTTTTTTGGTGGCAAAGTAGTTGCGGAAAGTGTGCCTTCAAATAGTTTTGTGGTAGATGTTCTTTTTTATTTATTCTGTTCAATCTGTTGTGAAAGGACTCACCGGAAATTTGGTTGATTGAATCATTTTGTGTTTCTGCTTAAGAAAAATTATATTGGCTGATTGAATCATTTCTCTTTTCTCTGTTTGTAAGTCATCACATCCTCGGTTCGTAGGAGAGAACTTGGAGAAGAATAAGAACATTTACAATCGAATGGAAAGCCTTGCTAAAAAGCACCAATGCTTTACTGCTCAACTAGCATTAGCATGGGTTCTCCACCAAGGAGATGATGTTGTACCTATCCCGGGTGAGTCATCCTTACATATTTGTTCTCTTCAACATATAAAACAGAATCTTCTATGATGCATCTGCAACTCATTATACTCATTGTTTGTATCCAAATGAGTGTGTACATGTGTTTGTGATGGTATAGAGGTAAGTTAATTGTATATATATCTAAATTAGAAAGAGGTTTTCATGCATCAGTTTTCTAAGAGTAGTTCATTTTCCTTTTCATCTATTATGTTCTTATAGCAATAAGATCATGAAATCTCTCATACTTACATAAGGTTTATTAGCACATGTATTGCATCACTTAACTGCATGCATGATGAAACGCACATCGTTAATTCATTTTGAAATTCCATTTCCACTGCAGGGACAACAAAGATTAAGAACCTGGATGTAAACATTGGCTCCTTGAAGGTGAAACTCGGGGAAGAGGACTTGAAAGAAGTTTCTGGTGCTGTACCACTCGACCAAGTCGCCGGTGATAGAACTTATGGAAACCTGATGCATTTGCAATGGAAATTCGCCAACACTCCTCCAAAAGAATCCAAGGTCTGAGCTGCATCGGAACCCCAAACTCAAAAAATAAAAAAGAGTCTGAGCTTTAGACTTCGACATTAATTATATTGTATTCTATTTTCTGAAATTGAGCCAATTGAAGTGAAACTTGCAATTTCTTAAATACGATGACCCAACAATTTAAGAAGGCTCTAGATATGACTTTTTGGTGTAATATATTGTAATTGAAGTCTAAGATGAACTGTATGAATGAATCATTCAACCAGATTATCTCTTTGGTGAAACTTTTTAATTGTTTTTTTTTTGGATATGTCTGACCAAAAAAACCTATGAGAGAAAACATGAGATAGGCTTACAGAATGACTTGTTAGAGATACCATTAGGGGAATGAGAATATATACAAAGTAGAACTCTTCTCTGAGAGGAAAACGCGGAGTGAACTAGGGTTTGGAATTGGTTGGTGGTTTGCCGGTGGTGGGTCTCATTATCATTGGCTTCATCGAGTTTGGTGGTGGTTGGGTTTTCCTCGATCATTACCGTCCTTGGGTACTGAGGTCGAGATCATTTGCACTGTTCTTCCCATCTTCATGGCGGGTGCTACCAGAAGGATGAAGTTGGAGTTGTGGGAGAAAATGGCGGGTCAAAGCATCTTAATTTATTTTTTCAGGATTTTATTGTTGGGTTTTTGGTTAGGTTTAATAAGTCTCTACTTTTCTGAGGTAGGGTTTGGTTCTATTGTAATGCCATGGATTTGGCGTTATTCTTGGAAACTATTTCTCTCATCATCGGTATGTTTTCTTCGTCAATATGCTGACAAACGATCATTGCACGTGGTCTGGTTTGATTGGGACACAGTGTCGAAGAGTGCATTTGTCTTTCTGGCTCTATGGGGTGGTATCGAGACTCTCAAAATTCTCCTTGGTAGCCTGCGGGTGTAAAATTTGATTAGGGGTTGGGCTCATTTGGCTCATAGATGTCATTATTATTAGTGACGGACCTGTAACTATAGTTCATGGTAGGAATGTGTGTTGTGGTATTGTGACCACAACTAGTCATTCTATTGCGGTGTAATCTGTTCGATCATTAATTAACTTTTATTTTCTAAAAAAATAGAATTAGTTGTTGGAAAAAGTGGCAGAGTTCTAGTTAGGATGCTCTTAGAAATGAATTAAAAATGAATTTTCCAAAGCTCTTTTTAAAAAAAATATTATTGTACACCAATCTGAATTTGTTTTCCAGAAAAAATGCTATTTTTTTAATTAAAACATAAATCCTTGTTATTGAAATTCCAAATAACAACGATGATTCATGATTGAAATACCCGAGACATTTTTAAAATAGATTATATATATACATATATTATTAAAATACTTGGAAATTGTTAGTGACAAGCCAATGTTTCAACTATTTATTCAGAAATTATTTTTAATTGATCATGATTAAATTCGTAATTCTGGTAGTTATTATGGAGGCTCGGAAAATTTTTAGAAATTTTATTTTAGTTGTAATTCTAATTTAAGGAGTTGGAAATAAAGTAGATGTTACGACGAGTCCGTGAAAATTTTTGGGAAATTTTTCGGACATCCAAGCTATTTTTAATGATTTTCGAAAGTTTGGGAGTTAAAGAAATTATAAAATAAAAGAAATTTAAGTCGGTGCAATCTCAGCCGTTGATCTCTATAACTGCTTGATTGTGTCCGTTGGATTGGATATTTATATAGACTCAGATTAGATCGCAGGAGAGAGAACCCAAAGGTTCCAGACCCGCACAACCACCACAACCCACCGTTGGTGACAAGTGAGGTAGGAAAGCTAATCATCCCTTCAAGGAGTTCGTATTGATATAATTAAAATTAAAATTATAAGTACAGTTTAAAGAATTGGTATAATTGAGTTTTTGGAACCATCGTGAAATCCCTATGTTTCTGTTTCTTTAGTCCACCTTAAATTCGGATTATTCTTCAAATTAATTCGATTTGGGGTGTTACAATGATGTGGCATATGCCACGTTATTTGGGATCCAAATATATATAGATCTCAAACATTTTTCATAAGGGAAATGTTTGCAATTGTTATTTTGAAAATTCTAATATGCAACATTGCATCCTATAACTCACCAAAATGAAACAGAGGCTCATTTTTTTTTTTAACAGCAATTGCAATTAAAAAATACAATTACATTTTAAAAAAGCATGCTACATAGACGCATATTTCAAAAAAGTAAGCTGCATGGTGCATATTAGGCATATCCTTTTCATTTTGCCATTTTCTTTCCCTCTCTTTTATGAAGGTCGGGTGTTACGACTTGTGTGAGTTGGTCTGGCAAGTTTCTCGATGCTGACCAAAAGAAAAGTAACTCAAACTCTTCTAAATTTTTTCGTTCGGAGTCCAAATCGAGAACACTCTAGAAATTACATGTTTGTCCTCCATCTCCAAGATTTTTACACCTCCTCAGTCCAACCCAAAAGGAAAACCACATTCAGTTAACGTAGCTCTGAAAGCAAACCTCTTGTTTTGCTGCGCAGAAAATACAGAAATCAACGACAAGGTTCAGGCCTCATCAAGGTATGGTTTTTGATCCTCGGCGCCAATAAATTTCTCTGCTTGCAATATATAATCCCTTATCAGAAGGACTTTGATTTTGTGAGCAACTGTTTGTAGTAGCAATTTCATTGTTTAAATTGGTTGACTTAGACGCAAAATTTCATATGGGTTTTGTAATTCTGGTGCTGTACTCGGCCAATCTGTCATTGGGCTAGTCCCAAGCTAACATTTTTGTGATTTTATCGGAGGAATACTTTATGCTGGGTGAATCTTGATACTGTATAAACATGTAGAGTTTGGATAATGTATACTTTTGAAGGGATTATCTAAGGAGGTGCTTTTGTGTTTGTTGCTTCAGCTTGTAGGTGTAGTTTATGAACTCCTAGGTTTGTAAAATTTATGATTGAGCTTCAGTTGTATAGACTAAATTAATTTCCACAAGGAAATAGTAGCCAGTCTTGTAACAGGCATTATGGATACGTCGATTGCGTTTTATATAACGTATACAGTCAGCATCCTCCCCTCTGTTATTCTTCTTGTTATGGAAGATTGGTTCAAGACAACATGTGTGACTTTTCTTTTCGGAAATGTTTTGTAACTATTCCCGTTATAGTGACATTCGTGAATACTGATGTTGTCTGATAGTTTAGCTAATTCTTGTTTATGTATTTATACTATATTCTCATGATCTTTTGTTACTAGTGTGAATTGAAATTGAATCATATTTGTCAGTGACTTATTTATAGCTTTGCATTTTGAATGCAGAAAGAAATATGAGTCGAAGAAGCTGTTTCCAATCTTTGTTGCGCAAGTATTAGTGAAGATGTAGGGTATGCTTCAGATGCTCTCTCTGTCTCAATTTTTTTTATTTATGAAATTCCTTTACCTTTGGATGCGTTTATTTACTAATTAGAATCTAGTCTTTGGCTGTCAAATAAAACTATTGATGATCTAATCCACCTGGGTAATATGTGAAATGCATTCAAACTTGAATTTATATCTGCATCAACAGAAAAGTTTTATACTGTACCTGTGAGACTTGATAAGGCTGTGTTTGGTATTCTAGATATGGTGTAGTGCATCAAGGAAGAACTCCATAATACTCCTTTAACTATTCAATTCTAGTCCTCCACAATGCTTAAAAGTTCACATGACGGTGACATGGCTATTTAAAAAGTAGCAGCATAACTATCATCTACCAAATTAAATAAAACATAAAAACAAACAAAAGGTAGACAAATTACTAAACCTGCAAGAATTAGAACCCAACCAAGTCTTGGATAGCCTCTTACAGCCTACCACATTGTGTGGCTACAACCAATCGTTTTTTACTCCAAGGTAAGGAACCCAGAGGTTGATCTCAATCAGTTACTGATATAACTTGCATCAATGTTGTTATCCCACATTGGAAACTAAAGCCTTGCTTAAGGGCTTATATGGTCTTGGGCCTCTGCATCTATAGTCAATTGGTGAGGGTGTGTGTTGGGAGATAATGTCCCAAAATGGAAATGTAAGACCTTGCATAAGAGCTTATAAGCTAAAGTTGGGAAATCTTGATTCTAAACTCTAAAGTTTCTGCATTGGTTTTCGATGGAGAGGCCAAGACCTTATAAGCTCTTATGGAAGGCTTTATTTTTCTGATGTGGGATAACCCTCACGTGTGGCGAGACTCCAGTGAAACATGTGTACTACTTAACCTGGGTGACGTGGAGCACGTGTAGCCATTTGGCCTACCACGTTAGTAGCCCGCTCAGGTACCATGATAACGTTTAGGCATCCAACCCAAAACCAATTGGCATTGGGTAGAGAGCCCAATACCTTATAAACTCTTATACAAGGCTTTGTTTTCCAATGATGGCTGTTTTTCTGTCAGAATATCAAATAGGATTCTCCATTCTCATTAAATTAATCTAGTAATTAGTAATAGTGAGTGTCTAGGATTTTTTTAATTCTTTAATTTTTTTATATTTAATGTTGGGGTTCAGTTGTCACTTTTCTATTCCTTTCCTTAGTATTTGCTTCTTTAATATGTTTGACTGGCTATGTTGTAGGCATGTATAAACAAGTAATGTTCGTATAAGTGGCTCAATCATGATGGAGGCGTGCAATTGCATTGAGCCACAATGGCCAGCTGACGAATTGTTGATGAAGTATCAGTACATTTCAGATTTCTTTATTGCACTTGCTTATTTCTCCATCCCTCTGGAGTTGATCTACTTTGTCAAGAAATCTTCCGTGTTTCCATACAAATGGGTCCTTGTTCAGTTTGGTGCTTTCATTGTATTGTGTGGAGCGACACATCTTATTAACTTATGGACTTTTAGCATGCATTCAAGAACTGTGGCCATAGTAATGACTATTGCCAAGGTTTTAACTGCTGCGGTGTCATGTGCTACTGCCCTCATGCTTGTACATATTATTCCTGATTTACTGAGTGTTAAAACTAGAGAGTTATTCTTGAAGAACAAGGCTGCAGAGCTCGATAGAGAAATGGGTCTGATTCGTACGCAGGAAGAAACCGGTAGACATGTCAGGATGCTGACGCATGAGATCAGAAGCACTCTTGATAGACATACTATACTAAAAACCACACTTGTTGAATTAGGTAGAATTTTGGCATTGGAAGAGTGTGCCTTGTGGATGCCGACGCGCACTGGGTTGGAGCTTCAACTATCCTATACGCTTCATCAGCAGAATCCAGTAGGATATACTGTACCCATCCATCTTCCTGTGATCAATCAAGTATTTAACAACAACCGTGCAGTAAAAATATCACCAAATTCCCCAGTGGCAAGACTGAGGCCTGTTGCTGGAAAATACGTTCCTGGGGAGGTTGTTTCTGTTCGTGTCCCACTCCTACATCTCTCAAACTTCCAAATTAATGACTGGCCAGAGCTCTCAACAAAACGCTATGCTTTGATGGTATTGATGCTTCCCTCTGATAGTGCTAGGCAATGGCACGTCCATGAGTTAGAGCTGGTTGAGGTAGTTGCTGATCAGGTAAGAAACTACAATGTTTATCTTTTTGATGTCATTTGTAATAATCCTACACACCGTGAACCCCAAAAAGAATTTTGAAATACAATTTTTCTTCAGTTCTTGTTCTTATCCCTTTCTTAGGATGCTTAATTTAGGTACTTATAATTATATCCCATAAGAGTTTTATTGTTCATGGGTCTATGTACTTATAACTATGTCCTATAGGAATATTCACAAGGTGGCTTATTGTTGGGTGACATGTTAACTAGTTGATCTGCAATTATGGTGGATCTGTGTTGTACAATTCTTATTTTTAAATCTGCATCAAGAATACATAGTAATGCCCAGAATATGTATGTTTCCAGAACTTTATCCTCACTATTTACGGTCAAAGGTCCAGAACTCCAGATACTCCGTTTCCTTAAATACAATGTGATGCAGGCAACAAGAAATAGTTTCAGCATATATTTAAAGAACAATAAAGATCAAACAAATATGTTTTTTTTAATCACTTGGCAAAAAATCATTTGTTTATGGCCAAATTGAGATCTTCCATTGACTAATTTAGTTACTTTTAGTTCCAATTTTTGTATTCTAGCTGATTTAGTTATCCTTCAAGATTCAGGGAAAAATTTGTAATTCTGGTCCTTCTTTATATGGCCTTTGATTTAGTTTTTCTTGATATTATTCCACAGGCCATTTGGGATATTATTGTTCTATATGGGTAAAATGTTATTTTAGGGTTTTAATTGAGTTTAGATAGTTTTCAATTTTGGAGTCCAAGTCCTATAGGCATTAGAGTTAATAAGAGACTGTATATAGCAGCCATGAAGCATTCTTATCTTAATCTGAGGTGTGATGCTGAAACCTCTTAAGGAACACTAAGTTTTGATGCAGTTACCTCCTCTGTTACATTCCTATCTGATGTTCTGTGTATTGCAGCAATCATGAATCCTGGTGAAATCCCCCAAATTAATTTAATTTAATCCTGGTGAAACTCTAATTTAATTTACTCTTGAGCACTAAAACCCTTCAAAGTAGGAACTGCCCCAGAACTACCCAAAATCAATTATTTCCCCGCCCAAACCCCAAACAAAAATGAAAATTCATATATCTTGACCTCCCTTAATGACCCTTAATCAGATCTCCCTTGCTGTTCCAGGTCACAACGCTATAGGTGCTCAGGATAAGATCTTATTGATTTATTTGTTTCATTGGAAGTTTGATTTGTTTTAGCCTGATGGTTGTGTTTTCACTATGTCCAAGATTTGACCATTTTTTTAGGAACACATTGATGTATTAAACAATATACAACTTAATGAGTATTGCCATTTCAGTAGTGAATAGTGATACTATGGAACACAAGGTGTAGCACTCCTACAAAGATGTTAAATATCGACACAATATGGAATATTGATGGAACTATCAATAAGATATTGATGCCGAGAGAAATTAGATTATAAATTATGGAAATTTTGCATAAAATTTATCAAAGTAAAATTGTGGAAGTATTAAGCATATTATCAATATTTAATACTCCAAAGTCCAAACTGAGACTTTATGCTTGATGTGTGGTCAGAACTAAGGTGTTTGTAAAGTAGTAATATTGCTTTAGCAGAAGCTTCTGGTTTTTGCATGAACTATTGAGTAGGCTGCAATGTTTACCTTGTTAACTCATGATTGGACCATCTTTCATTAATTCATATACTACAAGCCTTTGTTTAGCACTATGTTTCATCAACTTTCAGGAAACTCAAATAATTTGTAGTTTGGTTGAAAGATGAACCTTGGATCTGAATTGCATCTTGAGAAATGCCCTAAACTACTTGGTGTACATAATGAATTAAATAAAGATAGAAAACCATCTTATAAGCAATAATAAAAAAAAAGATTTCCTATTTGAAGATATCCTTTACCTGTTCTTGCATGCTATTAATTTATTCCTATTATTGATGCAGGTGGCAGTTGCTCTTTCACATGCTGCAATATTAGAAGAGTCGAGGAAGGCCAGGGATCTTCTAATGGAGCAGAATATTGCACTTGATATGGCCAGGAGGGAGGCTGAAACTGCAATTCGTGCTCGCAATGATTTTTTGGCTGTTATGAACCATGAGATGAGAACTCCCATGCATGCAATTATTGCCCTTTCTTCCTTGCTGCAAGAAACTGAACTGACACCTGAGCAGCGCCTGATGGTTGAAACAATATTAAAGAGCAGTAACCTTTTGGCTACCCTCATTAATGATGTATTAGATCTTTCAAGGCTTGAAGATGGCAGCCTTCAACTCGACATAGCAACTTTAAATCTCCATTCTGTATTCAGAGAGGTTGGATTACACATCCCTGCCACATATGAGTTAATTTCGGACAAGCATGACATACATTGATTTCTTTAGTATCTTTGCTAAAGATCTGTGTTTCTAATTGCAGGTTCACAATTTAGTTAAGCCTGTTGCGTCTGTCAAAAAGTTGTCGGTTACATTAAATTTAGCAGCAGATTTGCCAGTGTATGCCGTAGGTGATGAAAAGCGCCTTATGCAAACTGTTCTAAATGTTGTTGGAAATGCTGTGAAGTTCACAAAAGAAGGGAGCATCTCAATCACAGCTTTTGTTGCGAAATCAGAATCCTTAAGAGATTTTCGGGCTCCTGATTTTTTTCCAGTGCAAAGTGATAATCACTTTTATTTGCGTGTACAGGTTTGTTTCTTGAAATGCTTGATTGAAAACCCTTCTGTTTCTGGAATTTTTTTAATTTTTTTATTTCTCTCTAAAGTTAGCATTGTACTTTACATTCTCTTTTCTAATGCAGGTAAAGGATTCAGGATCTGGAATTAATCCCCAGGATATTCCAAAGCTATTCACCAAATTTGCACAAACTGAGTCATTAGCTACTCGAAATTCTGGTGGTAGTGGACTGGGCCTTGCAATTTGTAAGAGGTACTGTAGAATTTTTGTTCTACGGTCTGCCGTATTCAGCTTGATTCTAGTTCTAAATTTTTAATATACAATCCAATTTGTTTAACCCACAAATAAGGGAAGAAATGGAAGAAAAAAAAGAAAGAAAAAGGAAACAGTGCTATGAGCTTTAATTATCTATTTCACCTATTTTTTGCTTTTAATTTTTTCTGAAATATGGTTAGTATGTTAAGAAAATATTCCACACTTTTCTTTTGCATGAAGCGATCAGATTTATAAATCTTATGGAGGGGCATATTTGGATTGAAAGTGATGGTCTGGGTAAGGGATGTACTGCCACATTCATTGTGAAACTTGGATTTCCAGAGCAGTCGAACGAATCTAAGCTGCCTTTTGCACCTAAGATGCAAGAAAATCATGTTCACACAAACTTTCCTGGGTTGAAAGTTCTTGTCATGGATGATAACGGGTTAGTAACATATCCCCTTTCCTACTCTGTTGATTTTCCGATGTTTTACTCTCTCTTGCAGTAGTTCTTTCTTTAATAGGGTGTAAGCGTATGAGCCACCTGAATTGGACATGCATGCTTTATTCTGTTTATCAGTTTAGGAGTTGATAACAGGATGAGCTTGAAGTGAGAGACCTGGAATTACTGGGAGCAATATTTTCTATTTAGGTTTAAACTTGATCATTTAAAGTTTGGGTTAATAATCCAAGCTAGGAAAGGAGTAGGTGCTTACCTACCTATAGACGTAATACTTGTAAATCAACAGGGCCTACATCTTAGGAATGGATGCAGTTGTACAGGCCTAGGTGTGACCTTTATGGAACTCGACTACTTGAGGTGTAATGCCTGGTTTTACATCTAATCAACCATTTCCCTTTATTACCCTACACACTATGCTTTTATATTCCCAATGTTTTCCCACCACTAACTCTCCACAACCGAAACCCCTAAACTTAATTACCCAATGTCCAAACTTTCCTGCCACAGTTTCCAGTCTCCTGTGCAGTCTTCTGTATATAAGTTATAAGAGTTGCCCATATCCATTCTTCCAGTGTAATTTACCTAACTGTCCTTTTGGATAGATGGACTAGAGAGGGTGAATTATTGCATTCGGATTTAAATGACAATTTCTTGACAGTATTTCAAATCTTAGGACCTTTATCTGAAGTTCAAGTATGTAGAATTGACATATGAAGTCCAGGGTGGATTCCTAGAAATCCAAATCACTAGTTTCAATGTTCTTAAAAGAATTAGGATTTCGATTTCCTAGGAATCCACACTGGACTTCATATTTCAAGTCCATATATTTGAACTTCAAGCCAAATAAAGGTCCTCAGATTTGAAATAATGTCAAGAAATTGGGATTTAAATCCGAATTCAATAATTCACCCTCTCTAGTCCATCTATCCAAAAGGTTCTTTCGTTGTATATTAAAGCTCAAATGAAACTTCTCTTTAGCCAGACAAAAGGGGTTTGGGGTGGGGTTCTAGAATCACATGAACAAGCAATTAATTATGCCAATTAGAATGCAGAGTAAATTGTAGGTGAGACTGATCTATATTTTTTGCATTATTATTTTCATACTAAAAATGTTGTGTTCATACCAAAAAAAATATAGAAATGTTAGCTTATACCAAAAAAAGAAATGTTATGTGTTGAAGTGCGATAATAGTGTAAATTATAATAGTATTAGCATGGTGTGAAAACTTGCTAATCTTAGTTTGTATATGTGTTGATTCATGATGCACAAAGCTTTAATATCATGTTTATATTTAAGATAGTGACTGCTGCATTATCTTCTCTCTGTTTCAGGGTCAGCAGGTCAGTGACAAAAGGACTCCTTGTGCACCTGGGATGTGATGTAACAACTGTAAGCTCAAGTGAGGAGTTCTTGCGCGTTATTTCGCAGGAGCACAAGGTTGTGTTCATGGATGTGTGCATGCCTGGCATAGATGGTTTTGAACTTGCTGTCCGGATTCATGAAAAATTTATAAAACGACATGAACGGCCAGTATTAGTCGCACTTACTGGAAACATAGACAGGATAACGAAGGAGAGCTGCATGAGGGTTGGTATGGACGGAGTAGTACTAAAACCTGTTTCTGTAGATAAGATGAGGAGCGTTTTATCAAAACTATTAGATCATCGAGTTCTATTTGAGGCCATGTAAGATGCAGAAACGCTACAGCTTGAAAGAAGTTTGAAATGAAGGCTTCCACGAGCAATTTGTTGTACCGTGTATGTAGGACATGGCATTTATATACAATAAAAAGCTGGAGCAATGTTGCAAGATGAAGTTGTATGTTTTTTTTTGGACAATAGATGAAGTTGTATGTTGAGAGTTTGATCATTATAAAATAGAAGCAAAATGAATAATGTGACCAATACCGCCTGTTTGCTATGATCATCTTAGATTATTAATGCGTGCATTTTATTATCGTGGAAATATTACCCAGAAAATGGGGAAAAAATTGAACAGGAGCCAAATCAGAAGATGTTATTTCTTCCACAATTTCTGTTCTCCTAAATAATAAATGGTTTTGATAATTGAACTACATTGTTGTTCTTGAGTATTGATGAAGAGGCACTCCACATATAACAAATCTTAGTTTTTTTTCCCAAGATCTCACCCTCCCAAATCAATTTTGGAGATTATACACATACAATTCTTATTTAATCCTAAATCATTGCATAGCTTTCGTGCGGTCACTATTTGATCAAAAGATCTAGTATGAAAGTTTTAGGGATATAACAAGTTGTTAATATATAGTTTTGGTTGGACCATATCCATGTGAAACCAACTCACAATGTCACATCTGATTTCCAAACCGGTGTCGGCACTGTCCCATGTACTGAAGCTGCCTTGACTGAATTAAGTTTTTTTTTTCTTTGAGAAGAAATATCATTTATTGAAAAGGATCAACAATACAGAAAGGATGACAACCATCCATTCATCACTTAGGCGACTATATCCGGAAAATTCTTTGGTACACGGCATGAACATACACGATGCAATCTGAACCGTTTAAACCGGGTCAGAAAAATAGGTTAACATTTTTTTCTAATATTTGGACGGCTGACGAAAGACCGTGTAGCTACACGCCGTGTACTGAAGACTCTTTGAACTATATCAGCCTGGTTATAATTAGTCAACCAAATAGGAAAAGCATCACACCAGACACAACTCAGTCTGCTTTTTCCTGCAAATCTCACAAGTTTATGCGCCACTTTATTGCATTCTCTCAGTGCATAAGAACATGTTAGTTGACAAAATTGTCCCATAAGCATTTTGATCCCTTCCAAAAGGTGCCCATCAATAGCGAAGCTCTCTTCCCCATCAATAATTGCTTGAACAACTGTCAGTTTCTAACTCAAGGTGAAGGAAACCCCGCTCCAATGCAAGTTGTAACCCCCAAGAGATACCAGAATTTCTGCATGTCTAAAAGTAGTAATGCCGGAAAGAGGAATAGTTTTTGCCACCATGATTTTCCCCTTGTCGTTACGAATAACAACACTAGCGCCTTCCAGTTTGTTCTCGAGTGCAAAAGCACCATAAGTGTTTAATTTTAAATACACACCCCTGGCTGTTGGAGGTCTCCACCTCTTCTGCTGTTTCTTTACCCCACAACACCTCAGGGTGGAGCAAGAAATTTTGAATAGGATGGGCTAAATTTTTTTTTTTTCTAATAAATTATGAGTTTGTTGGACTAAACTTATTATAATTAAGGTGGACTAATTACTGAATTTGACTCCAAATGAGTAAATTTACTATAGTAAATTTTGTATTATGAGAAAAGCTACCTGGGCTAGCCAAAGTGTAGCTCCGCTACGACCTGTTGCCACCACGGAAGCTTTATATTCTTCATGACGAAACACAGCAGTAGAATAGGATTGATGAGCATTGAAGATCCTTGTCTCATGCACTAATGGATTACGATCATGCCATATATTCACCAAGCCAAAAAAACCACATAAATCCATTTCCTCCGTTACATATTCTTTTTTTTTTTGAGAAGAAACTCCATTACATATTCTATTTTCAGAGGAAATGGGAAATTAATTTTTTCTAAAAGTTGAAGGAGGTCTAAATGCTGTTTTAGGAGGTATGAATAGAATTACTCCTTTTCTTTTCACAAAAAAAAAACATGTACATTGTAAATTTTTCTAGCTGAGTTGGATATATACAAGTAGTTAAGCTAGTTTTAAGATGTAGGAGTATGGATCATTTTAGGGTAAAATCCTCAAATAGTACCAAAACTATCACGAAATACACTTTTTGGTATCCACAAATACTTAGGGAGTCTAATGGTACCAAAACTATCATTCCGTTAGCCCCAAATGGTACCTCCGTCATGTTTTCTGTTAAAAAAAAATAAAAAATTCAACAAGGGTCAGACCAAAAACACAAAAAGTGAATGATTTTACCAAAATGCCCATGAGTGAATTTTTTGGTCTGACCCTTGTTGAATTTTTTAATTTTTTTTAACGGAAAACATGACGGAGGTACCATTTGGGGCTAACGGAGTCATAGTTTGGGTACCATTAGACTCCCTAAGCATTTGTGAGTACCAAAAAGTGCATTTCATGATAGTTTGGGTACCATTTGAGGGTTTTACTCATCATTTTATGCATGTTGACAGTGTCATACGGTGTGTGAAAGTGAAATAAGGGTTTTTCTCATTGGATGCGGCTATTTGCACCCAACCTAAGACTCATTAATTAGCGTTGGCATGAAATTGCTGTTGGCATGAAATTAGGATATTTCTATATTACACCCCAAAAATTCCAATTTTCCCCCTACTCTTCTCTCTACACCCTGCATCAACGTACATCATTCCTATTTTTTGTTTACTGTATATAATGGATACCGGGGCAAACACACAATGAAATCAATAATAATTAGGATAAAAGGTAATTAATGATGCTCATATATAAACCAAAGTAGTATATTACAGTTGAGCAAAGGAAGAAAAACAAGATCAGGTGATTGTAAATGTGGCGTTTTAGGGTTTTTTGAGTGTTTAATGTGGTGAAGACAAAATGGTATTATAGCCGAGCAACCACCCCAAGATTAAAAAGAGAAATCATTGACACTATAAGCTATTATGCCATTATGGTGGTTACGCTGAGGAAAAATTCTACTGTACCTAATTTATGATTCTATTATTAAAAAAAAAATGTCGATTTCTAGTGAGGGATTGTACCTAACATTATATTGTTGTAATTATTCGTTAGTACGTGACTGTCACTCCACGTGGCAATGTGACGGACTATTGTGATTGGACCACTTATTATTTTTTTTTTCCTCTCGTGTATCAACTATTGACTATTTGTTATCTAAACAAGCATGTGGTTCAATCACAGTAGTCAATCGCATTGCCACGTGGAGTGACGGTCATACTGAAAAATTTCTAAGTTGAAATGGGGTGTAGAGAGAGGAGAAGGGGGAAAAATTGGAATATATAGGGAAAAATGATTTTGTGGTGTAGTGAGTCCCTTTGGGTGCAAGTAACTGCACCCTTCTCATTTTGTAAAATGATTAACATGTCAAAAGAAAGAAAAACACAATGTGATATTGTGATTTTGGACCGATAATCTTGAAGATATCTAAGCAATTTATGGAACTTCTACATTTCTGAAAAATTAATTTATTTCAAAAGCGTCATCTAACTATATTTGGTTTTTATGGTTCTCAAAATATGACTCGTGACACGTTGGTCAGATCAATGTATTGATCGGCCGACGTGACCGTAGAGAGTCCCGAGTGCCAATAGTTTTATCCCATCTTTATCATGCTTCCGTTTGATTGAGAATTTTGCTTTTTTTCTCAGCAGGGTCTTTTCGAGAACAACCAAACTGCATTTGTTTCTTCCACTAAAATTTTGTCTTGACTTCAAAACCAGAATTAAGAGTAAAATCAAAGGAGGAATTATATTAACTTTGAAGACTTATCTTCCACTCCTTTTCCCTACCATTTCTTTCCCTTTCTTGACTACATACGCATCATGAAACGTACATCACCCACCCCATTATCATCATCATATAACAATAATTTCTTCACTCTTTCTCAGTTTTCGAGGTGCCGACTAAATTCCAAGACCTCCCTCATAAGCATTTTTGTCTTTGCTTCCCTGCTTCTATACATATATACAGTAATAAAGAATCTCTCTTCTCCTTCTTTGAGTTCTTTACTTCTTTCTCATTATTATTATTATTCTACTTTCTACCTCTCTTCCTTCTTTTTTCACATTTTAGTTTTCTCAAACAGTTTGAAACTCATAGCTGGGCACCTCAAAAAACATGTGTGTGTGGGTGGGGGGAGGAAGTGTCAGAGACAGTGGAATAGTCTAAACACCCCAAAATAAGTAGAGTTGGCCTTGGGAAACCCATTTATTGTGTGTTTCAAGGGGGAAGTCTTAAATAAATTTCTGACATTCCCCATTTCTTCTCCCAGAAATCTTCACTGTTCAGACTCCAAAGCTCACATCTTCTTCAGAATTCTTCTTCTTCTTCAGAATTCAATTCATTTCTGCTCAATTTGAAAATGGGTTGATTTTGGGCCCTTCATGTCACAGTTCTCAGGTACTCTATTACTTATCAAGCTCTATTATTTCTGTTGAATTTATTCATTTTCAGTTCTTTTTTTGGATGCTTCACTTGCTTCATGGATGAAATTGTGACGATTGGAATGAAAAAATTAAATCCTATAATCAAGTTTGGAATTTGAAATTTGACATCCAAGATAAAGTTACTTTCTTTTTTTGTTTCTCCAAGTGATAAGGTCTTTCTTCTCATGAATCAGTGCTACAATTGTTGCTAATTGCAAAATAATCAATATCATAATCTATGCATTGTTCTTGTTTTTGGTTATCTGTCTATTGATTAGTTGAGTTGCTAGAATTTTCTTTGCTTAGATGGCAATATAAACCCCAAATGCAAAAGTGATCAATCAGATCATAATGACTCAATGAGTGACTTCAAAGTATAATTTTCTTCTCTTACATTTACATCAACCATAATAAAAAATTAACAGGGATTACAATTTTTAATTAGCCACAGCTACGGACAAAATTGACGTTTTAACGTCATCTTAGTATTGCTTCTTCTCTCTGTCTCCATCTCTCTGTTTCACCCATACTAAGTACTATTATCAATTATTCCAACTGAAAAGCTTATACTAATTTTAATCATATGACATTATTATAAAATCTGATTTTATATACTATAGTATTTGTGTTATAAATATAAGCAATAATGGACAATGATTTATGGGCGTTTTCTTCTCAGCTGTTTCCAGGATGGAATGGTCACCAAGTCCAAATAAGCAATAATGGGGGTTGTGGTTGATCTGCCAAGTTCAAAGATTCTCACTTTCTCCCATTGACCCTTTTGCCCCTGCTCTTTTCCCCCAATGGCCAAAATCTCACTTCCCTCCTTGCACTTGCTACCAGTCTTAACTGCATTGTTCATCTCTTTGCTTTTCCCGCCATGTATGCCTCTAACAGTTGAAACTGAAGCCCTCCTTGAGTTGAAAAGGCAGCTCAAGGACCCTTTGAATTTTCTTGATTCATGGAAAGAGACGGAGTCTTCTTCACCCTGTGATTTCTCCGGGATTACTTGTGATTCGGGGAAAGTCACTGAAATATCTCTTGATAACAAGTCACTCTCGGGTGAGATTTCGCCCTCCATTGGCATCCTCAAGAGCCTCACCACGCTTTCACTGCCTTCCAACCACATTACAGGAGAGCTTCCTGCCCAACTGACTAATTGTGCCAATCTTAGAACATTGAATCTCTCTCAGAATCATTTGGTTGGAAAAATCCCGGAGCTTTCCACCCTTAGAAACTTGGAGATTCTTGATCTTTCTGCAAACAGCTTATCTTCCGAATTCCCGTCTTGGGTGGGAAATCTCACAGGTTTACAATCTCTGGGCCTTGGGCAAAATTATTTTGATGAAAGCGAAATTCCTGAGAGTCTTGGAAACTTGAAGAACTTGACATGGCTGTATCTAGCAAATTGTAGCTTGACCGGAGAGATTCCGGAATCTATTTACGAAATGAAGGCATTGGGGACGTTGGATATGTCGAGGAACAAGCTTTCTGGGAAACTCTCAAAGTCGATTTCCAAGCTACAAAACCTGAATAAGATTGAGCTGTATGTAAACAATTTGACTGGAGAAATCCCACCAGAGCTTGCTAATCTCACCCTTCTGCAGGACTTTGATATTTCGGCAAACAAATTTTATGGGAAGTTGCCTCCTGAGTTGGGAAATCTCAAGAATTTAGTGGTTTTTCAGTTGTATGGAAACAATTTTTCTGGGGAATTCCCTGCTGGGTTTGGAGATATGCAGCATCTTAATGCATTGTCAATTTATGGAAACAGATTTTCTGGGGAGTTTCCTACAAATCTTGGCAGATTCTCACCTTTGAACAGCATTGACATATCCGAGAATCAGTTTTCTGGTGGTTTCCCAAGGTTTCTTTGTGAAAAGAGGAAGTTACAATTCTTGCTCGCTTTGGAAAACAATTTTTCTGGGGAGTTTCCAGATTCTTATGCTGACTGTAAATCTCTAGAGAGGTTTAGAGTAAATAAGAACCATTTGTCTGGGGAGATTCCAGCTGAGTTTTGGTCACTTCCTTATGTGAAAATGATTGATTTTAGTGATAATAACTTTAGTGGAGTGATATCCCCCAGCATTGGGTTTTCTACCAGGTTGAATCAGTTGATATTACAGAACAACAATTTTTCTGGTTATCTCCCACCGGAAATTGGGAAGCTAACAAACTTAGAGAGGCTCTATTTGAATCATAATAACTTCTCAGGCGCAATACCTTCCGAAATTGGTGCCCTGAAGCAGTTATCATCTTTGCATGTTGAAGAAAATTCTTTGTCAGGCTCAATAACTTCAGAACTGGGAAACTGTGTTAGGTTGGGGGACATGAATCTTGCTTGGAATTCTTTAACTGGAAGTATCCCACTTACGCTTTCACTCATGAGCTCTTTGAACTCTCTAAATCTCTCTCGGAATAAACTCACAGGTGAGGTTCCAGAAAATTTAGAGAAATTGAAGCTAAGTTCCATAGATTTGTCTGAAAATCTGTTATCTGGAAGAGTACCAGCTGATCTTCTGACCATGGGTGGAGACAAAGCCTTCCATGGAAACAACGAACTCTGCATCGACCAATATTCCAAAACACGTTCAAATTCGGGTATGAATATATGTTCTGAAAAGCATAGTCAGAAAAGGGTGCTTCAAAATAAATTGGTTTTGTTCTCTATCATAGCATCTGCCTTGATTGTTGTTTTAGCTGGATTAGTGCTTGTTAGTTATAAGAACTTCAAGCTCTGTGAGGCTGACAGAGAGAACAGTTTGGAAGAGGGGAAGGAAATAGATCCCAAATGGAAACTTGCATCTTTCCATCAACTGGATATAGATGCAGATGAAATCTGTGATTTGGAAGAAGAAAATTTGGTTGGAAGTGGCAGTACAGGGAAAGTTTACCGCCTTGATCTGAAGAAGAATGGTGGTACAGTAGCTGTAAAACAACTATGGAAAGGTGATGGCTTGAAGCTTTTGACCGCAGAGATGGATATTTTGGGAAAGATCAGGCATAGAAATATTTTGAAGCTTTATGCTTGTTTAGTGAAGGGAGGATCTAATCTTCTGGTGTTTGAGTACATGGAAAATGGAAATTTGTTTCAAGCGCTTCACAGACAGCTTAAACGTGGGCAGCCAGAATTGGATTGGCACCAGAGGTATAGGATTGCTTTGGGAGCAGCTAGGGGGATTTCTTATCTACACCATGATTGTTCCCCACCTATAATTCACAGAGATATAAAATCAACCAACATTCTGCTCGATGATGATTATGAGGCAAAAGTTGCTGATTTTGGGGTTGCAAAGATTGTACAAAACACGGATAAGGGTTCCGAGTACAGCTCCTTTGCTGGCACACATGGGTATATTGCTCCCGGTGAGATTCAAAACTATAAACCATATTCTTTTCATTATTATTACTGCTATTATTTTTTGCTAGAAACTATCTCGTGGACCATAGTCAGTAATTTGTGATGAGTTACCGCTGGCTTCTTATGAGTGTTCGAAGCAATTGCTTTTGACATTTTTATAGCTCTAGAATTTTGTTCTGCTAACCAGATCAGCATATTTCATTTTACTTATCATTCACTCGAGGTTATGTCACAGTCTTGTGCTTTGAAGTTAAAATTGTGAACCAATTCACTTTCAGCTTCTCTCTGGATTAAAGTGCTGCACAATTTAGCATTGCCCTAAGCAATTTTCTTATGAATTGAAGTGAAGCTTTATCGCATGATAATTTAACTTTGTACACTTTCGCTATAAAAGTTTTAATTTGATTAAATAGGTCCATTGTAGTTATATATAATGTAAGATCTGTAGAAAATTATGAGGAACATTACTGGAAGCTGCCAGAAACAGTAAGACAGTAATTTCATGATCTTGTTACTGGGTTTGAGACAGTCTCTATTCAGGCGAGAGTCTTCAATTTGTCCTCATTGTTGTTTATAGGCTAGCATTGTTCAAATATGGTTTTCTGCTGAGTATTCATATGTTCAAAAATCCTCTTGCACTCCAGTCTGAAACATTCAAAAGTTCTTAATGTTTACGCTAATTTTCCTTTGCAGAGCTAGCATATACTCCTAAAGTCACTGAAAAGTGCGATGTATATAGTTTTGGTGTGGTTCTACTTGAGCTTGTCACTGGTAGAAAACCAGTTGAAGATGAGTATGGGGAAGGAAAAGACATTGTTTACTGGGTCTCTTCCAATCTCAATGACCGTGAAAATGTTCTGAAGGTTCTCGATGATAAAGTGGCATATGAATGTGTCCAGGATGACATGATCAAGGTTTTGAAGGTAGGCATTCTTTGTACCACCAAACTCCCATCCCTGCGCCCTACAATGCGGGAGGTGATCAAGATGCTTACTGATGCTGATCCTTGCACTTTCACGTCTCCAAACAACAATTCTGACAAAAATGGCAAGGATTTCTCCGGTCGGTTTCTCTCCTAGTAGTAGCTGATTTCAAGGTTCATACAAGTATTACTTTCTGTATGTGTATTTGATGGAGTAGATGATCTGAAATCAAAAGCTCATTATTGCCATTAAATGCAACAGTTTTAATATGTTATTATTCATTACTAGTTTAAACATTACAAGTATAATAAAAAAGCGGAAACTTGTAATGTTTAAATATAGTGATGAGGCATTACATATAAACGAGAGACTTTAAAGTCGCTAGACCAGATGGTTGTGAGCAATTCCGATGTATATTTAAGCATTACAAGTTTCTAGTAATATGTTATATGCCTCATCACCATACTACACCCATTTGTGTTGGGAACCTTCTTCTTCTTGATGTTATATGCCTGTAATGTTAGACATGGAACAGCTACTGCATTGAAATGGGTGAAATTAAAAGTAAAAAGCTAAAGACACAAAGTGGTATAAGTAATGAAGGGATTTCGACAAAGGTATATAGAAACACAAGGAATATTTGAGATATTTCGACAAAGAAGGTTTTTCGGCACAAGGAATGTTTCTTTTCTTTAATGACGATGAAGTGATATAAGTAACAATCAAAGCATTGGTACTTTACTAATGAATTGGAAAAACCAAAAAAAAAAATCAGGAAACAAAATTGAATCACTATATAGAAGTAAATGAATCATTACCATGAGAAACATCATGGATATCCGTTGCAAGTTAGAACTTTGGACACCAATTGTCAGGTTTCAGATGAATGATTGATGTACGTTGTGCTTCAATTTTCAGAGTATGGATGCTGCTATATATATTCATGACTGACTTTATCCTCTGAGGATTGTGGCACTTGCCGTTAATGCAATCAATAACTAGTTTCGAGTCACCTTCAACTATTAGATGTTGATCGAAATCCTTTTTCTTTGGCTTTAAGAAAGGCCATCTTACACCGCCATAGCTTTAGTATGGGGCGCACTAGTTGAACCAACATTTCCTGATCTAGCTAGGAAAGGGGAGCAATAGTGATCTCACAAGTAAAAGCAAATGAACAGAACAAATGATCTAGGGATCCAGTATCTTGCCCGCAAAGGAGACAAGTAGGATCAATGGTAGCTTTTTATCTATGAAGTTTATCTTTGGTTTTGAGCCTGTCATCACTAGAAAGAACCCAACAGAATTTTTTACCTTTCTTGGTACATTCAGATCGAGACCACATTTTTTCATGAGAGCAATTTAGTCATGGTTGTTGGTGTCCTTACATTGTAGCCACGTGGCAGGTTTAATGGTGAATTTACCATTAACATTTGGACCCCAAATAAATTTATCATCACAACAATATGTAATAGGGAGAAGAATAATCATAAAGGTAAATTCTTTCTATGATACTGGAGATATTACTATTGCTTGGACATATAATTTTGTACATAATTGAAAAAAGATGACTACTTGGTATTTGGAGTTATTCTCCGTTTGATCACTTGGTATTTTTGTTTGACTACGTTATTTGGGTTTTTTGGTTGATGGCCATCTGCTCTGGATCTTCATTCTTTTATGGGTTAGTGTAGTTGTGACTATCAAAGTATTATATATTAGTTTTTTTGTTTTTTTAGAATGCCCCTCTTTATTTTGAAAGGAAAATGAATTTCATTCATAACGATCATCGAGATCACAACCAGAGTATTACATATACTAAGGCATGAAAACTCGTGGCAAATAAATGTGCCTTGCCTACTCAACCTAGAAAACGGGAATCAACCTTAGCAAATAACACCCATTAAGGGACATGAAGATGTTCAATTATTCTAGAAAAATAAACAAGAAACAGAATTACTAACAAAACAATTAAACACCATTAAACCCTTCACCTATAAACCCTTGCCAAGACACTTAATTGTGGTACGAGAAATTAAAAAGACTCCAAGTAGCCGCAAGCTGATGAAGAACTAGTCTTTAGTAATCCGTTGCTCGGTTGTCTTTCTCCTAAGGCCCATAGTCTAAAGGCCAAAAAGAAGGAACAAGACTAGGCTCAAGGGCCCAACCCCAGCCCTCCCCTAACCTTGAAATTTGAACAGAGCCAACCATCAATAGACTACTATAGACGATCGACTAGAAAGGCATGTCTGGTTGCCGGACCCGCCACCAAAACGAACAAAAAGGCTTTGCCTCCTTCTCAAGTGAGAGACCAAATGTCACCGGCCACGAGAAAACCACTAGAGATCAAAATCGCAGTTATAACCCGCCAAGCCATCATGATCACAGCCAACAAGGTCAACCTGACCAAACCACCAGTCTCGCGGCCACATAACCCTAGCCTTGAGCATACCATCAAAAACCTGCATTACACACCCTCCTGAAGATCGTGCTACCCCATCTCATATCTTTGATACTAAACAAAGCACAACCTCAATGGTGAGAGACACGTACCATATCGATCCCGCCGTGAAATGAACCCTGATTGGACCACGCTAACGTCGCCCTCGCACTCCAAATGGATGCCTGTTGACGTCAAAACTGGACAAAAGAGATCCCATAGAGATCGCCTTCTCCTCTTGCTGTGAAACCCTAGATTTCCAAGATATGTTTCATTTTCTCCTTTTTAATGGAGCAGTATATTAACGTTTGTAATCGTGATTATCTATACTATATTTAAGAGAAGAGAGATTGTTAATCATAACTGAATTTTTTGACATAAATACTCCTAATGTATTAGAATATTTTAAAAACCAATTTAATAAAAAAGGTAAGGGTAATAAAGTCAAATTACAAAACAAGAAAAATTAAAAATAAAATAAAAAGATTTCAACTGCTTAACCACCCACACTCCTTTAGATAACCACTCATAATCTCACACTTATCGGGTGTATGGAGATCTCTAGTATCTAATACATAAAGTTTATATTAGTTTATAACAAGAGAATTAATTAAATGTTAATTAATTTTTAATGGAATTTAATTTTTATTTAATAATAGGGAAGGGATCTTGGCAAATAAAATAAAAAGAAGGGAATTTTGCCTATCCAAACACGAAAAAAAAAATGTTTAGTTCATTTAATGAGCTGGATGGGAAATGAAAGTAAGTTAATCTACTATATGACAATAAATTTTAGTTTTTGGACATTTTCAAGCATGACTTGCATTCTCTGACAATATAAACAAAAATGCTAAAAACAAGTCAATATCATGATATATAAAAAATTATTGTTTGACAATAAACTATAATTTATAATCGGAAGTTTCTATTGTCAAACAGTATAGTGCATTTATTGTCTAAAAATAAAAAACCTGGACATGAAATAAAAAAATATTTGTTGATTAAATAGGCAATTTAAAAAAAAAATATTTTGTTGAGAATGACAAATTTGTCCTTTAGAATAGGCAAGAAATGATAATTTTAACCTTGAAATCAATAGAGAAATTTGATAGAGATACCAAATGGTCAAACGAAGAATAAACTTAGGTACCATGTGTTCCTCTTATTTCAACTATGTACCAAATTGTTCAAGTAGCAATACCTCATATACTATAGAAGACATTTACCCTCATCATAATATGCTTGGTTACCGGTCTCCTAACAACAAGAAACCTTGTTAGTGCTGAAATTGATCACTTATAGTTGCATTCCAATTTTTGTCCATCCTGTCATTTAGTAGATTGGCTTAACTCATGTTCCATCCCCTATAATCCATCTTAAACCTGTAGCAATTAATTAGCTCTAGCTCTAGCTTCTAAATTAAAACACTTTGCCATGCCATGGTGCAAGATTGAAAGGCTCAAGTTATCAAGTATTTACTTTTAGCTAGCTGCATGCATGCACGCATAAGTTGTCGCTCAATAATAAGAAATACACTACACGGATAGTTTGCCTAAGTTGCTTGTTTGGCTTGAGTTAAGTCCCTCTGGGTTATCTTGAGGAGGATTACTTCCATTGTTATTGGCATTGGAATTGCCACCATTAATGTTGTCGTTGTCTCTGCCAATTAATTACAGCCGAGCCCAACTCGGATTCTTGCCGCCGTCCCTTTTACTCTGTCAGTTGTCTTCCCGAGTCGAGCTCTCCAACTCTCCTAGCTCCTCCTGGATCCCAGCTCGGACCGCGCCTCTTCTCTCTTCCTCTGCTCGGAGCACCGCTTCAGTCACAGGTCCACCAGGCACCATCACACAACCTCACTGCCGCCGCTCGTGATTTGCAAATCACGTTTTTTTTTTTTAGGATCTTTGGTTTGATTTGTAAAAACGTGATTTTGTCGGGCTTTTGCCTATTAGGACCAAAGATTAAAAGATTTTTATCACATATAATATCTGAACTATTTCTCAATTATATATTTAGTATCTGAACTTAAATTTTTGTCACAAGTAGTACCCAAAATTTTCAATTTCATTTCTTGTGGTATCTAAGCCCATTTTTGTCACAAATATATGCGTGTGAGTGCGCGTGTTCCCAACAAAAGAGACTAAAATGGAAAACTTCGGGTACTATTTGTGACAAAAATTAAAAACTTTGGGTACTACTTGTGACAAAAATTAAAGTTCAGGTACCAAGTATATAATTGAGAAATAGTTCAGGTACTATATGTGATAATAACCTAAGATTAAAATATATATGTCAATATATTCCTCTATATATATATCTCTTTTTGGAGGTGCTGATGCCTGATATATCTTACCCGGAGAACTTTCAACATCTTTTAGTATCCTCAAAATAATTCCGATCGACATCGGCAAATATCTCCAATATTTACTGAAATTATCCGATATATCCCAATAATTATCCAAATTTTATTAAAATAATTGCCTGAATTACATAAACTTCCCAAGTCATTAAGCTGTTTACCTTTTGGAAAATACTGATGTCCGACCTGGGTCGGACCTCATGTGTCTGATCCCTCTCATTTTTGTTACATTCGATGATCTATTTTCATGATCTGAACCGTTCATATTTTAAATCAACATTTCAAGATCATGCCTGCAAAAAATCATTCAAATTGAAGATCATTAACTCATCCATTTGTTAAAAGTTAATATCAAACAAATGAACGGTTTTGGTGAAAGTTAATATTCTCATTAACAACCGTCCATTTGTTTAATGCAATTGCATGAGTAAACGATTTCCGTTTTGAATGATTTTTTGCAGGCATGATCTTGAAATGTTAATTTAAATGATGAACGGTCAAATCATGAAAATAGATCATCGAATGTAATAAAAATGAGAGGGGTCGGACACATTAGGTCCGACCCAGGTCGAACATAAGTTTTTCCTTAAGCAGAAATGTCGATTATATTAATGAGAGCGAAAATTCCAACCCATACTCTAGGCCAACAAACAGACAAAAATCATTACCAAAGTAATTTTATCTATTTGAATTTAAGTTAAATTAATGTCTCCAATTAAAGTAATTTCACCCATCCCTCCTCTTTGGAGATCAAACAACTCTTAGGTTCATTGGGGTGAACTTTGTATGCCATAATGCCACGATAGTGGAGTAGCTTTCATCATAGGAATGTGATAGAGTTCTTGATGGGGTACGGGTCTCGAATATGGACCTCCAACAACATAACCAACACCAGAAATTGGGACATAGCAAACTCACAATAATTGTAGCAAAATCCATGCCACTTTTAACTGATTATATTCATAAACTCTTAAACTCCCTTAACAAAGATGAAAGAACCCATATTTATAGGGTTTACACAGCTTAGGCACCAAGACTACTTAGGCCCAAAGAAAAGTACGTAATTAAATGCAAATCCTAAATTAAATGTAAAAAGATACCCTAAAAATACCTAAATGAGAACTAATTAAATACTAATAATTTACAATTAATTGACAAATAACACATTTAAAGTTGCCCCTATATTCCCGTATCAAACTTTCCTGGTTGGAAAGAATTCGTCCTCGAATTCGAGCCATTGATTGAAGAAAATCCTAACAGAATCTTCCAGTGCTTCAAATATTTTCTTGACCATTTAACTTGCATTTGAATCCTTCCTTTCCAAATAAATAAATACTTGGAATACCTTCCGAATCTCAGCTTGAGAAATCTTCTCTTCATACTTAATTTCGCCAACCCAAAATGTTTCTCACCATTCTTGATTTGATTGACAATATCAATTAATATCTTTGGAATATGCAAATTAAAGATCTCCACCCCAAGAAAATCAACGTACTTAATATTTTTATTCTCTGAATAATTAGACGACTCATTGGGCTTGTCAGTGACAATGAAATTATCAATAGTGTGATAAATAATTCTCCGAATTTCCATATCTTCAACTCTTCTAAAGTTGCAACTCAAATAAGGATCAAAATGATGACTTCCAATTGGGGGTGTATTGGCTTCAGTAAAAACTTGGTTGGTTGCATCAACACTTTGCATGGGCTGATCATCTTTAAAAGTAACATGCTTTGCATCGATCTTCATCTTTTGCAAGATCCCAAGAGTTTAAACCAGTTCCAAACTCAACTTCCTCATATCCCACTTCTTCAGCAACGTTACCAACAAAATTAATTGTTGCTTCTTCTTCTTCTTCTTTTTTGTTTCCAACGCTGGCTTCGTCACATTGTTTACCAAACTGCATAATTTTACCTTCCGAAATATTAACTTCTCTATCTTTTCATTTTTTCTCTTCTTCCACACAAATGTCAGAACAAAATTCATACTCTTTATATGAACAACAATCAAACTTTGGTGGAAAATCAAAACCTACTACATTTTTTTTTCTTTTGCTGGCAAGATCCTTTTATCAACTGAAAAATTAAAGATAGGGGACTTACAACCAGAGTAGTTGAAAGTACCATGTTCCTTATGATTAGACTCACACAACGGAGCACAATCATCAAAAGGGTCAACGTTTCTCTCCCCGTCAGAATCCTTGCCGTCTTGGCATGATGATTCGATGCGAGTGACACGTTGATGATAAACATCTCTCTCCCCGTCGTAACTCTTACCACGTTGGCGTCGAGCTTCGATGCGAGCGACACGTTTCGTAAGTTGCCGAAGCATCCTCCATGTCGTTATTGCTGCCACGACCCTCCATTTGAAAACCTCCCATTCTTCGCCCGACTTGAGACATGGAATCCACCAAGCTCTAGCCAAAGCTCTGATACCAAATTGATGGGGTACGGGTCTCGAATACGGACCTCCAACAACACAATCAACACCAGAAATTAGGACATAGCAAACTCACAATAATTATAGCAAAATCCTTGCCACTGTTAACTGATTATATTCATAAACTCTTAAACTCCCTTAACAAAGATGAAAGAACCCATATTTATAGGGTTTACATAGCTTAGGCACCAAGACTACTTAGGCCCAAAGAAAAGTACGTAATTAAATGCAAATCCTAAATTAAATGTAAAAAGATACCCTAAAAATACCTAAATGAGAACTAATTAAATACTAATAATTTACAATTAATTGACAAATAACACATTTAAAGTTGCCCCTATATTCCCGTATCAGTTCTGGTTGTAATTTAGGATGAGATCGAATTGAAAGCTGATGATCGAGAGACCATAAAGTTTTGAGAGTTTTAGTACTGCCATAGTTTTATACTTTGGATCATGTTTCCATATATTTTAATTATCATGTGAGTCAAGATGAGTAGATGACAATATTAGGCCATGTCATGTAAATAAAACGACTGCAAATTGCACCAAAAAAACACATAGATCTGGTAGGTCCAATTAATACAAACAGAATCCTGAAATAAAAGCAAGGCCTATATGAGAATCGACAAATTTATGCATTACTGGCAAGGCAAGGCATCACATGCATGGTGTGCCATGTACTCTTTGCTTATAGCTACTTTTTATTCCACATATGATCACCAGGAAAGGAAGTTCAGAGCTTAGATCAGTTTATTCTTCGAATCCAAAGGTGCTAACATCAAGTTGAAGTGGTTGAAGTGGTTGAAGTAGCCAAGAAATCTTTGAGCCAGACGGCAGACTTCTTTGCAGTTCGGGTCAAGTCGTTGAGGTAATCAGTGTAGTTGAGACCAAATCGAACTGAGTAGGCCGAATTCATCTCCATGCAGTCCAGCAGTGCCCACATCAGGTAACCCTGCACATTTGTTCCCGTCCTGGAATCACAATGTCAAGCACGCGTCTATTAATCCAAGTTCTAGTGTAAGCTTTGTTATAATAACTAGCAAATTAATGAACTTAAATTTGACTTTAATTTGCAAGATATATTATTAGGCAATTACTTCCTGGCATCTCTGATAGCGGCGAGATGATCCTGCATGTGCTGAATTCGAGCATCGTCAATCGAAGCCTCTTCAACTGAAAGTGTGTCATCTCGTTTGTCCGGATATCCTATTGAAAGTTTAAGGTAATTAATTAAGATTCCAATGCAAAAGAATTCTAGTACTATATTTTGCTTTGGTTAGACTATAACCAGTAACACATACAAAATGACTAACCATTCTCGGTAACGTAAACTTTAGGATTCTCGTAATTCTTCAGTAAAATCAATGCCTTCCTTAGCCCTTCTGGATACACGAAGATCGAGCTGCTTCCTGGTGTCTAATTACCAAATAAGACAAAAGTAAGTAAAGCATGTTTGGCATTCTAATTAGTGTAATTAATTAACACATTAATTAGTGTCCAAAAGGAGTAAAGGACCAAAATGATCTTACTGCTGGGCCTATGAGCTCCCCATCTGGTCCAAACTCTGTGACAAACACAAATAGGAATCGTACAATTACGAGTGAGTCTTCAGTAATTGTTAATTATCTCAATCTGTTCTTTCTTAACAGAGTAGTACGTATTAGTGAGTAATTAAGTGAGTATTAATTACCTGTGGTGGTAGCATGCTGGTAGTCATCAAGACTGGTGTAGACATCATTGTTTGATATTGCTACCCCATCGGCGAATCTGGAAGTGTAGTAGTTCACCCCAATGTAATCATAGGAGCCCTTTACCAACTCTTTCTGCTCATCTGTGAATGTTGGAAGGCTATCCCTCAACAAAGCTCTCATAACAAATGGGTAGTCACCGTATACTAGGGGCTCCAGAAACCTAGTAATTAAGTAGTAGTTCATTTAAGTAGGGAAATAAAAAACCGAGATAGATAGAGCTGTGTGAAGATTGAGACAGATCAATTAATATACATTCTCAGAAATTAATCAAGACACTCCACACGACAATTAATTATTTTGAGTCTAGTATGACTTGAGGCGAGAGGGCCTGAATGTCATATATGGTACGTATTTAATTAGTTTTAATTAGTTTAGTAGCTAACCATCCTGTCAAAAAGTCAAATGCTCTACGGGCTGCAAATACATCTTGTGGGGTGTCTTCGTATGGCTCAAACCATTCAAACACTATCGGGATTCCAATCTCTCCTCCTTGTGTTGGCTACGCATGCATACAATTAAGTTAGGTAAGTCGCAATTGTATGCAGTATAAACTTTATATAAGGAACCGAAAAATGAGGCTTTGTTTGGTTTGTGGAATGAAATGATTTCATTTTTGAGAAGCGTAATAGTTAAGTCATGACTCATCACCTGGTATGTATCTTTGTAGAGTTTGGCCACTGTAGCATGGGCTAATATGACGTGATGCGAAGAGAGGAGAGGATCAGTGATAGCGTTTGCGTCTGCCGCAGTGTTAGTGAAGCCGTATCGCCCCCATACCTGTGGCTCATTGATAGTAGCCCAGTACTTCACTCGATCGCCAAACGTTTTGAAACATAAATCCGCATACGCTTTAAAATCCTCCCTAATATTTAGATATGAACATATACTTAAGTGAATCAAAACTCATTTGTTCCTGATAACTGACTAATTAGAGATCGAAATAAGAAATTTGACACCTACACGATGTCGATGCTTAAGAAACCGGTGTACTTTGTGTTCAGTGCTGTGGGCAAGTCGAAGTGGAACAACGTCACAAATGGAGTTATCCCTGCACATATATGTGTGCAAAAACAAATCACTAATTGATCCCATACGTAAGCTAATCATGTGAGTTTATTGCTTCATATATAGTTCATACATACCATTCGCGATTAGTTCGTTGATGAAGTTGTTGTAGAAATCAATACCGTCCTGGTTTATTCCACCGTCTATGGTTCCCTCTGCAAATTGATCCCAGCAACACATAAACTTGCTGATCTAACTACATAACTTTACTTGTAATTAGATCAAAAAATATTCTGAGAAATGAAGTATACCAGGCAGGATTCTTGACCAAGACATGGAGAATCTGTAGGTATTCACTCCCATATTCTTCAGCAGTTGCACGTCGTCCTAAGGGACACAAGTAAAATGTCGCATTTTAATATATTGTAGATCCCATGTATAGACTAGTCTCTTGGCACGCGCATATATTACCTTATAGCGGTTGTACGAATCAGTGGCTACCTCTGTGCCAACAGTATTGTCGTCTTGTATGAAACTATCCCATGTGGCTGGTCCTCTCCCTCCTTCAGTTCCAGATCCTTCTGTCTGCAGTACATAAAGTACATAAACAATTTTTTGCAGAAATGACCTTGTTAGTAATTGTCCTTAAATTAAAAGGAAACAAGTTCAGAAATCAGAAAAAATAGAAGATATATATATATATATATATATATATATATATCTATATCTCAACCTGGAAAGCAGAAGTGGCGCATCCAAATTTGAAATCAGTAGGGAAATCATCCCTGGTCACGGTTGTGGTTGCGGTTGCGGTTGCGGTTGTAGTTGTGGTATCAACAACAGCGGCCGTAGCGTCAACAACGGCGGCCACAGTGTCAACCACTGCGGCTGTGGTATCAGCAACTATACTTGTTAGTGATGAAGTAAGATCATCCAATGCCGAGCAAGGCCTCATTCTTATGGCCCTCTTATGATCGATTCTCTTAGATGGGAACACTCCAACAGCTTTCACGGTTGGAATTCGGCTTGGTAGTCTCTTGAAGGAGCTCACCGGCATGCTCGTTGCCGACATCGGTAGCGAAAAGCTTAGAGTGAGAGCCATGGTGGTTTCTGGGTGTGTTTGTGAGTCAGAGTAGCTACTTAGAGAGAGGGAGAGAGTGTAGCAGGATGAGAATGCTTTTACGTACATAAGGTATTTATAGAGTTGTTATTGGATGTCACTATGCGATCCAGAGAATCTATTTTGCTAAATATCTAAACGTGGAAATTTGATGACATAACTCATCGTGCTTCTAATTTTATTAGTATTATTGCTGCGTGGTTAAGTTAGATAACTAAATAAATATTACAGTTAATTCATGGATACGTACGTAATCAAAGAAAACTATATCAATATCCTAGTTTATTAATTAATTCTTAGCTAATTCTTAGCGCGGACTGCGTGCATTTATATATAATCATTGTTCTAGTCTTCTAGATCGAGATCGAGATCAAGATCGAGTAAAGATCTGCATTATTTTTCAGGTCTCAACCATCTATCATATAATTAATAATTCAACTAGCATAGCGCTTCCAAAACGTGGGCTTTTTTTTAAGAAAATAAAAATTATATAAGCAGTTTCAATTTACTAACTACTATAAACGTGGGCTTTTTTTTGTTTGTTTTATTGAAAAGAGAAAACTGACTTGCATTTTTTTTTATTTTACTTTTTTTTTGGCTAATTTTTATTTTACAAACGTGGGCTTCCTTTTTTGTTTTTGTTTTTATTTTACTTTTGTTGAAAAGAGAAAACTGATATGTGTTTAAGTAAACTGAAAGTAAAGAACAATAGAGAAGCAAATAACACAAGAATATAATCAAATCTTTATTAATGAATATGAGCCTATATTTATAGAGAAATACATGGTACAATCCATATGGTAATTGAAATCATATTCAATACATAATCCTTATTCCATACTAACTAAAGATATTCCTAGGTTGACAAGGCACACACAAAGTAGGTTTCCTTTAACACTCCCCCTTGTGGCGTCAACACTAGGTGGTGCTCCTCGCGTTGTCTCATTAAAAACTTTGTCAAGTAACAAAAACCCAGTGGGATAAAAATAACCTTGGTTGAAGGGAAAAAGAGTACAACGCACCCTTCACATTTGAAAACTTTGCATGGACACTAGACTCTCCCTGAAGTTTGTGTCTCCCCCTGATTTCCACAATCATGGGACGTCAGATAATTTAAGCAAACCAATGTTTTTCACATGCTTCTCAAATGTGGATTTAGGCAGTCATTTGGTAAACAAATCTGCTGCATTGTCCTCAAATCAGACTTGATTCACTTTGATCTTGAGGAACTTCTGCTATTGCTGATTATAGAAGAACTTAGGCGATATATGCTTGGTGTTGTCGCCTTTGATGAAACCTTGCTTCATTTGCTCAATGTAAGCAGCATTATCCTCATAAATGCATGTAGGTTCATCTGTGGTTGACCTCAAACCACATGTACTTCTTATATGTGTAGCTATGGACCTCAACCATATACACTCACGAACCGCTTCATGGAGAGCAATAATCTCAGCATGGTTCGAAGAAGTAGCGACAAGGGTCTGCTTAGTAGACCTCCAAGATATCGCGGTGTTACCCATGGTAAAGACATAACCAGTTTGGGAACGACTTTTGTATGGGTCAGAGAGATACCCAGCATTAGCAAAACCCACCAAAACATCACAAAGATTTTGGGAATAATGGGCAGAATCACCAGTGCGATCGATCGTGGCATACCCTGCGATCGATCGCCCGACGGCAGAAGGCTCGGGTTCCTCACCCATTTTGCTATATTTTCGTGTCTCTCTGTAGGGAAAGAACAAACACATATCAATTGTACCCTTCTGTAAGGGCAAAACTATTTCCTATTTGACAAAATATGTTCCCTTGTATTAGCATTTCTTTTGTATTCAATGCTAGATTGTTTAGGGATTAGGTGTCGTGGCTGTAATACCCTGAAATTTCATGTTTAATTTCTTAGAAATTCTTGAAATTAATTAAGGGTTAGAAGTCACTTTTTTTATTTTGTTGTGAAGTGAAAGTATTTCACAATGAATATTTACTTGAAACGCTAGGGGTCAAAAGTTGACTTTCTTATTAGTACATTTTCTCTGATGATCGACTTCCTTCACGAAAGTCGTACAGCTCATCAATATGAGTTAATAGACTTGCGGCACGTTACATTTAAATATCATATGAAATAGTTATGGTCAGCGAAAATTTATTCTATGTGTGAGGATCACTATTACACACACTAATTATTCTTACATGAGGATTATTTCTTTATAATATACTTATGTGATTGATTATTTTTTGCATATAAAATATTGGTTGGAAATCTAGTGACGTTTCTTTGTTTACATCACTTTGAAGAATGTTCTTGGTTGTCAAGATTAGTTTTAATTAATAATCTATGTTATATGTTATGTATGCATATGTGTATGTCCATATATTATAGATATAGTGTCATATCTATATAGTTAGATGATAGGAATGCAATCCGGCTACATCTAGTGTAGTAATGTAATGATTTGCAAGTGGCTACATATGGTGTGATAATATAATAATTTTGCAAGTTGGTATAGTAGCACACATAAAGTATACCTATAATTATGATAAGCTTTGATTAACATTAGTTAATCAACTAGTGTTTACTTAAGCTTGTAGTTAAGTTAACAAAAGCTAGCTATGTGGGGGGTTTTTGGGACACTATAACCCTATATAAAATATATAGTTGGATAGCAATGCTTAATTATTTGTCTAGTGATTTCTTTACTTGGTTTTTAAATGAACAACGTGGGGGTGTAAATTAAACTAATCATTTTTTTGTGAGCATTAGCTAACTTTTTTTTTTGGACGGAGGAGCATTAGCTAACTTTGGGTTACAACCTTTTGTCAGCTTGATCTTAATAGCTATTAAAAGCTTAAAACAGGATGATTGATAGAGCCATGATTGAGGTTACTATGATAGATTATTGTTTAAAGAGGAATGAAATCATGTCTTACGTAAGATATATTCTTTCCTTCTATTATATAAAGGGGCAAGAGCACACTCGGACACTTGCACCCATTTGTTTTCTCATAGAAGAAAACTTTAGAACAGGCATGCAGTAGAAAGAAAAAGAGAGAGAGAGAAAAAGAAAAGAGAGCAGCCATGAAAGAGAGAAAAGAAAAGAAGAAGAAAAAGGAGAAATAGGAACTAGTAGTGAGGAAAAGAAAACCAGAGTCAAATATTGGATCTAGGGATGACAGAGACAAACCTCCGGTATATTTATGTCAAGACCAAGGTAGGGTTTTCTAGTTTCCCAGTGATTGGACTATATCATATTTAATTTTCGTGTATAAATTAGGAGTAGTCAATATTATGAATATTTTCTTAGGGAGCTTCTCTAGTGAGGACCATTATAATGAGTACCACTCGATTAGACCTACTTTTTTATTACATCTCGACAAATCAACCGTTCAATATTTAGATATTTATGAGTAGATCACTTCTACAAATTTTCAATGAAATCGGAAATCGTTAAGTCATCTATAATTGTGATTTACCATTTATGAATATGAATGGTTCAAAATTGACAGATTTGGTTCGTCCATTTATTTGGTGTAGTTCGGTACCTTAACGATTTCAAATTTCGTTGAAAATTTGTAGAAGTGATCTACTCATGAATATCTTAATATTGAACGGTTTGATTTGTTGAGATGTAATCGAAAAATAGATATCACAATCATTAATCAAGTGGTACTCAAGTGGTACTCATTTAAGTGGTCCTCACTAGAGAATTTCCCTATTTTCTTATATTGGTAGTTAATTTTATTAGGGCTAAATTCAATTTACTATTCTATACTTTACACTCAAAATCAATTCAGTCCCTGTACTTTCAATTTCATCAAAAACACTCTTATACTCTATAGATTTGATCAATGTCATCCAATTGTTAAATTTGAGATTTCTGATGAGGGCATTTTCGTCATTTTCTTCATAAACCCTAAACAAAATAACTCTATTTATTATATTATTAGAAATAAAATAAAATAATTTCATACATTGAAAGTTAGCATTATTTTATTTTTTTCATGCTAACTTTCAATTTATGAAATTATTTTATTTTATTTCTATTAATAATAAATTTTTTATTTTATTTTATTCTGGTATATAACTCTATATATAATTGAAATAAATTATTTTATTTTATTTCTACTAATAATAATAAATATATTTTTTCAATGCTAACTTACAATATAATAAATTATTTTATTTTATTTCCATTAATAATAAATTATTTTATTTTATTTCTACTATTAATAAATTATTTAATTATATCTACTAATAATAAATATGAAATGACGAAAATACCCTCCAGAAAAAGCCCAAATCTGATGGTTGGATACATTGATCAAATTTATAGAGTACAAGGGTATAACTGATGAAATTGAAAGTATAGGGACTAAACTGATTTTGACTGGAAAGTATAGGGTAGTAAATTGAAATTAACCCATTTTATTATTATTGTTGTGTAAGAAATATTTAACGATGCTAATGTTGATGTACAGTTTTGATGATGAGTTTGACGATGGAGTGTCGCTTTATAATATATGTTGTGTTAACATATCATTTTCCATATATTCTCTCTGCATACACTTGCATATACATAAAGAAATTGGAAATGATGATGGTGGTGGAAATAGGATCCTATGGGATAATATTCGGAATACATTTGGTATTTATGATTGATGAAGAAAGTGGTAGGGCTGCGGGCCTATTGAATTGATACGGGTTGCGGACCCATTGAAATGAATATTGTACGAAAACTGTTGAAATTGGAATGAAGAAGGCTAGGCGTTGATTCGTGCAATGGGTCATTCGGGACCAGGTGGAATATGCATGGTATGAGACGTGCGAGGTCTGCTTGATCCGGAGTACGAATTGATGGAGGGTAGCGAAGAAATTTTAAAATCCATGCACCTCATGCACACTCATGCTTTTATATTATTTATGATTACCTTAATTACTGAATTTGTTGGCACACTTGAATTAACTGTGATAATTGACCTTGAGGGATTTAATACCCTACTGAGTCGCAAGCTTACACCTTTATAGATTGTGCAGGCACAACGATATCAATTTGGAAATGGAACATGAAGTTGACCCATAGAAATTGGATGCTTGTGTGATGCTGCTAGTATAATTGTTTGTACTGTTAAGGAATAATTTCTCGTGTAATAAAATGTCAGATTTGACTTCCGCTAAACTCTGGATAATTATGTAACATTTTAATTAATGAAATGTTCGACTTACCAAATTATCGTCACTTGTAATTGTGGTAAAATTTAATTACTGCTATTATGAGTGATTCACAACTCGAATTTGGGTACCATATTTATATATAATATTGGTCTCAATATGATCGGTAGTTGATTTGTTGCACGCACACAAAACATCAGTGGAATATAGAGCGTTTTTGTTTTTTATTTTTGCGTAGTAAAATACTCCAAATGTTTCAATCTATGACTTGACTCAATCAAAATTGTCCGATGTTTGTCTTCCTCTTAATACTATTCCTCTTAATATTATTCCTCTCTGCTATGACAAATAGAATCACATTAAGAATGTTAGTTTACTCCAAATTTTGTGGATTGTGATTGGTCTGAAAAGAATGTGATTAAAAAAAAATTTAATATATATGTGTATATTTTTAATGAATGACCAAGTAGATTGATTTGCAGTAAGTATAAAGCACCTTTTCATGTTCATATTTCTTTAGGATTTATCAAATTGTACGGTCAAGATGAAATGGAGAAGAATATGATTTAAATCCCTAAATTTAAATTTTCTGTACTTATTTCCGTCAGTTAACTTCAGTAGCTATAAATTCTTATTTCTGCTACTTTTATCATCATAACTTCTTCTTAAGAGTTATTCTAAATTGTGTCTTCTATTCGGTACTCGAAAATCACAACAATCCAACGGTTAACGAGTTCTGGATCTAAGTTCTTAACTAGTATACTCGCTGGAAATTTCTTTTGTTGTTCATAATTTCAAATGATCATATCTTACTCATTTCTTATCCGTTTTCAATGATCTTTACATCAAAAACGAAGCTTATAACTTGTACTTTTGATCTGGATAATCTCAAAAGCATTAGTCAACAAAATACAGTATGTAATTCAAGAGGTTGTTTTAAATTGGAGTTTTCATTTTGACATATTCCTATTTTTACGACTTTTGAAAGTATGATAATTGATTTTACCAATGTTTGTTAAAAATGGTTACCTATATAAAAGGATGAAAAGGTCGAGTTGGATGGCATATACATGCAGAGATGCAATCCATTAAGGTGGAATGGTACTATGCAATGCAACCACTATAGCTTAAAATCCTATTGCGGAAATTTTAAATTATTACAACGAGTACAAATTGTTATGCTTGAGATTTTTAATCAGTGAGCTTTTATAATAATTTTAAATTATTTTCACGTCAGATTTTAATTGTAATATATCTAAATTGGAGTCGATTATTAAGGTAAATTTTGATAATATGATTGGAATTAAATTATAACATGGAGTGATATATATAACAGTGAATTTTTCTTAGCTTAGATCATTGTTTGATTTATGATTGTAAATATTGATTTACTATGATTTGCAAGGCTCAATATTGAATGATATATTAGTAATCGATTTAGTGAAAAGAGAAATTACATTTGAGACTGAATTTTTTGGGTCAAAGACGTTCTTGATATATGTGGATTAAATACGAAAGAATTAGTACATAAATTGGTATCAAAACTAAAGTTCCTTTAGGTTTTCTTTATAAATTTAATATGAATAGGGTACATTTTATATATGTATCCATACACTTTAAACTAACGAAGCATGGATATTATGTGTCACTATTCTTTGAAATGCATTTTTGTTCTATATATATGTTGACTTTACCAAGATGGAAGTTGATATGATGATTTGCTAATTTCTTTGATGAGCTTGATGATATGCTAATATATATATATATATATATATATATATTTTTTTTTTTTACAGCTTGATTATATGAACCATCAACGTAGGATATATACTGTGGATAGTTTAATGTTCTATATGGAAGTGTCGATAAATAGGAGACACTACTAGAATAACCCCATATAACATCAGTCAGGAACTGATGTTAAAAAAAATTCCGACCAATGTGTCTGGTGGTGATGTTATAGGTCTCGATTTTAGACATTGATTTCGGACTGATGTTACATATATATCCACACATCGTTTTCGGTTTTAGAAACGATGTCCTTTCGTCTTTGGCACATCGCTTTTCCATGAAGTTTACATGTACGTTCACATCACATTTATGCATCGTTTCTATACAAATAACTACGTGGAATAAACTGCCACAAGTCATGTTTATAAGTAACCGATTTATATTAATATTATTGACATCGCTCTTTTATTAGCTGCTGATGTCCTTTCTTTTGACAGACATCGGTTGTTTTTCTTGAACTGATGTAGATATCCCATTTTCAAATCGGTTGTTTTTCTTGAACTAATATAGATGCTCCATTTTCAAATCGGTTGTTTTTCTCGAATTGATGTAGCTTTTCATTTGTACAATCAGTTCCAATGGTGCATCTGATTTTGTTTCCTAGTTTTACATCGTTTTTCAATGAGAAACTGATATGTACTAGATTCAATAGAAATCACAACTTTTGAACAGGATTGATGTCCAAAAGATCTCAAACATCTCATTGCAAATTTGACATATAGCTGCTACACAATCCACAATATTCAATCCACATGTCTCAAGATAACACAAAATTGCATTAATGTCTGTCAACATATTCCAATTCTACAGCCGTAAAAAATACAGTGCAATCACTACATTATTGTTCCTAAGTAGTCGCTTACTTCCAAAAGAACTTCATCAAGCTCCTGTTGAGTGTATTCTTGTCAACTTTTTCAACGCCCACTAGAAAAACAAAAATCAACAGAAGTTATGATATGTTTGCATATTTAAATTAATGTTTTCGTCAAAATTAGAATGCTTACCTTTCCAGCTGATTATAATGGATGAACATAAGCAGTAATGTAAGTACAAGAAAGAGAGAGGAGTAAAGGTACATCAAGATCAAAATGAGTTAATTAACAAACAGTAGTACAACAAGAATTACCTTCTGCCCTTTAGAATTCTTGCCAGATTTTTCCTTCTTTGAGGACGTCATAGCTAACTATAACTTGTTCAGAAAACAGTAGACTATTTTAGTTTGCAAGAAGAGCCATTTAAAAAATTATAATACTTTACCATGTCAACAATGATAGTGCCCAATTGTACTTTTCTATGTTCTGCCTTCAGTTTCTTCAGACGTTACTGTACCAAATATCATAATTGTGATATTAAGTATAAGACTTCCAAAGTCTTGATCTCACAAATGCTCAAATTTCTAAACTATCACAAGTCATATCTAGACCTTCCTCCACAACTTACACCTACAGTGATATGAAAAGAAGAAGAACACGTATGAAACATCCAACTCTAATCTAGTTGCTGAAATATGTATTGCTCTTCTATCTTTTACAATGACTAGTTCCAGCCTTTATATAAAGGTTGCACACATTATCTCTAGCAGAAATAAGAGAGCTGGAAATCCATTACAGCAAACAAAGATAATGTAAAAAACTGGACAGCAAGCTAAAAGCAGAAAATTGAACTCTTAGGTGTACATGGCAGCTAAGCAAGAACAGAAATTGAAAGACATAGGCAGTCAAGGTCATACATATTCCTAATAATTGGTCAAAACCAGCTCTATGGATTAGCAATTAGCTCAATCAATTCTGTAAATTAGTACTTGATTTAGCTACACCTAAGTGAGAGCCTAGAAATCAACCTGTACCAATGACAGAAAGGTACCAACAATCAAAAGTCTCACAACATATTTCCAAGAACACATATATTAAACAAGTTCTGCATGGATAACCACCCAAATATTTGTGTATAAACTTCCCCTGCTCCAATTTACCTGAACATCAAGCAGATAACAAAATGAACCATGACTCACCTGGCATGTCTTGCATATTTCTCATAATTTTCAAGCAGCATCTTGCTTGCTTGTTCATTTAAGGCTGATTCTGGAACCTGGTTCAACTCAAGATCAACACAGTGTTCTTCCTTCATCACCCTTTCATCATATTGATCGAGCAGCTCCCCTACATTTCCTTGAACTTCTCTTTGAATGTGATCAACATATTGTGACTTTATAATGGCTTGTTAAATGAAAAGAAAACATATAAGATAAGTATGCATTTTGTAGGGAGAAAACTCATGCGACATGAAGCATATTGATTGCAGGAGACATGCCATGTTGACAACTAAGAATGATTTATACACATGCATAGAGTAAATCTCCTTCACCTGGATCCTACGGTCTACGGAGAAAAAGCAAGACATTATAAAAAATAAAATCTTGAGAGCAGTTGACTTCCCAATGCCCTGGCCTTGGGACAGGTAACCTGCAATTCCATATTAAAGCCATGCATCTTAGAACACCAAAACCTTAATTGATTGATCACTTCCCAAAAACGTAGCAAGGTATATTTTACCTATATAACTTCAAAGTGTTAGTCCCATAACGATGGGTTGTATGTTTGTCTAATTCCTTTGGAACTTTGATGATTCGAATTGCTTCAAAGGGGCATGTCTACATCAATCATCAAATGATAGATGCAAAACAATTAATCACTACAACAAAAAAGGCCTTTCGTGACACATACATAGCTGACGTTTTTGACAAAACCGTCAATATATATAGGAAGCTTTGTCGCTTTTTAAAAAACGTCAAGTATGACCTGCCTCGTTTTCTTCAAGCTTGATCAAATGCGTCAATTATTATCATCAATCGGTATATTATTCTTTTTTAATTCTCTCACTGAACCACTCGGCAAAGAATTGAAAATGGTTTCTTTGCGTGCTCTGCTAGGGCACAGGTTGTGAAGCTTACTTTGCATCGCAATGGTAATCAAATGGCCACAAGATCGGATCAAAAGCTGGGGTTTTCATTCGATTTCTTATTCTCTTTCATCTACTCTTTTCAATTTCAATAATCTCTTTCCTTTTCTGCTTCTTCCTTCAGTCCGTGAGCTGCTTCTGATTTGATTTTGGGCTCTCTCAAAACTACTGGGGATTGTTAGAAGACCGGACTTTGAGGTACATCGGGTTTCGATTGCAATTGTGAGACTCTTTCATGGTCTTTGGTTTGCGCAGTCATCTCCTAATTGGGAAGTTTTTCTGCGGCGTCCGTTTGAACGGGAGATTCACTTACACAGCGTCAGGTGTGGTTCTCATCCATCTTGTTATAGTATTGATGCTCGTCTCATCTTTTCATTTTGTGGTTGGTTTCTCTGCCCCTGCAACTACTAGTTTGGTATTTAATTAGGTTTAGTTATGTTCTTGCTTGTGTTGCATTTTCTTGGACTGGTTCTGTATTGGAACAACTGATATAGTGGGAGAAGAAAGGATGCTTGTGCAACTAGTTATACTAAGTAGAGTTCAGAACTTTACCTACTAAAATCCTTTAATTGTACCTTATGTCTTACGGGTACATACTTTTTTAGTGATTCTTAGTTTTTGATATCATTCAATTCTAGAGTTTAATTTGGTTGTGTATATTGTCTATGTTTATGCCTATATGTTTGTCGTTTTGCATTGAGCTCAGTACCCACTTTCTTGGTTATACAAACTGTATTTCAACTCTTTCTTTAAATCTAAAACACTAGTAATTTGTAATTGAATCATTATTCTAATTGTGGAAGGTATCCTCAGAAGTTGAGCTTAACATGAATGTCTGATCTCTCTCTCAGTTCGATTTTTGGCTCCTCTTCGTCTGGAAACAACTCTATCACTAGTTTTATTTTTTTGCAGGTGTAGCTTTTCAATTTTTCGATTTGTTGCAACATATGTCTGCATATTTCTTTTTCTGCAGTTCTAGGTTTCTTCATTAACTATTTGAAGACTCAATTTTTGATCACGACACCATCTGCCTTGTTCTGTTGAATGAGCTGCTGCTTTGGTTTTCCATGTCAGTTGCTACTATTGTTTTTTTATTTTTATTTTTACTTGCTACTGTTTTCCTTTTTCTTTCTTGCCGCCTGGCTTTTTAGTCACTTTCTTCTGTACTTTGCTCATTTCTTATCTTGTACAACTGGCAATCTGTGTCCTTTCACCATCTATGCTGGCAACTTGGCATTCTTTCTCTAAATCTTATTTCTAAAAAAAATGTTGAATATCCAACTTCCTTTCAAGATACTTTGTAAATCTTAATGTTTCAATTTTGGGTTTTTATAATCTTTGTATTTTGTGTTTGCGGCTTAGATTAATGTGCAAGTGTTATGCTACCTGTTCATTGTGGTATGGAATTGCTCGAATATGATTTGGAATTAGAGTTTTGCCTTCTTGTTGTATCGGTGAAAAAGTTCTTGGATTATCTGTGCATAAGAAGTTGAGATTTCATACTTTTATGTGTAGAAATTTGGCTGACCGGGCCTTATGTCATGAATTTTGGGGTTAGCATTCAAGCTTTCTCTCATTCCCCATCCCCTTTTTTTTCAGCATATTTATGATCATTTCCATTTTCCATTTTAATGCATTAATGTTATCAAAATATATTAAACTTTTTCTTCTTTTGAAGGTGAAACATGAAAAAAAATGCAGCTGATGAGATAAAAGAACATGGATGCGCCTTAATTAAATAGCAATGGTCTTGTAGGTACTCAGACAGAAAAATGAATCGCATCTGCAATGGAGCTCATGTTTATTGAAGTAGGTTGTTGCTTTAGTGGCTTCATTTAATTTAGGTGGAATTTTTGACAGGTAAACTGCTCTTAGAATATTTAATACTCCTTTTCATGATTGTCTTTGAGTTATTATTTTTTTTTACTAGTGAAATTTTGTTTTACAGGTGCTGGCACATATAGTGGTTCAGTTTCACTCTAGTGGACACTGGGCTATGTTATAGAGAAGACTAAACAGAGTGAGATTACCATGTATTGCTGCTACTACTTTTATTGCCTTGATTTTTTTTTTCTCCATTATACTGACTGCCAGCATATTATTGTGTCCAAAGAATCTCAAATTATTTGTGCTTTTCTACATGCATGTCTTCTTGGTGCCATGCATATATAATGGTGTTTCTGGTAGGATCATATCTCTACCTCTTACTTTGATGTCAACTTCACATATAATGGTGTTTCTGGTGTTTTTATCATTTTCTTGTGTTTTTGTTATTTTCTTGTGTTTTTGTTATTTTCTTTTGATATCATTATATTCTTTGATTGCAATCATGATGCTAATATGAAGCTTTAAAAAACAAGACCTGTACCTCCGAGCTTTTCAATTGTATATTGTGCATCTTTTGCATCTTTTGTTGCACATAGTATTCTCAGAAAATCAGTCCCTGTATTTGCTTTGGTTTGGTAGTTTATAGGTGTTCTGGCTTCCTGAACATTCTACTATTTTGTTAATGGTTACTTTGAGTGGTTACTTTGAGTGGTTTGTCGAGTTTAATTCTCAAGGTTAATGAGGCATATAAATATCAGTAGACGTTTTGGATTAGGCAAGATGAGAATGGCTATAAACAATATACATGAGGCACTAGAAGAAAAATTCTCTAAGTTGATTTTGTGAATTTGTGTTCATGTTTGGGTCTTGATAGATTTGTTTGCTTATCATTTTAGGTTCAAGCTTTGTTTCTCTGCTCAAAAAAGGGTAACGAAACAACATAATTATTTACTCTAATTTAGTATTACACAATCAACTACTAATTATGAACCCTTTTCCGCCTTGTTTCCATGGATCAAGGGTGGTATTGGGTTAGAATCTTCACTTAATTTTAAGTATTCATTTTTTTTCTTTTGTTAGAACTTTGGGCATATGAAGGAATGTTATTGCTTTTATGTAAACTTTATTTCATTCGAATTGGCTTGCATTTGCCTTATAAGCTAACATGCAGGTTTGTGCAGAGAGCCAGAGACTCTAGGTTACAACAATTGGAAGTTCATTAATTTTTGGTTAGTTTGATAAACTTATTTTTCCCTTATTTTACTCCAGTAGCCCTCTCTGCCCTTTGTCTTCATCTCATTTAATTAACTGTCATTTTGGTTTAATTTCAGGACTATATGTTGATGCAAAGAGGATGAGTGTGAGTTATATTGGTCTGTCACCAAGCTACATGTGATATTCTACTAGAGAAACTTATATACCTTAGTATGAACAACTTTTAATACAGTTTCCACATTGTGATTACAATTGGTGATAATCAATTTAACTTGTAGTACTTTACAATTTGGTCTATTACATTGTTCTTGGAGTAGCGTAACTTATTATTTGGTATTTATTGTAATGGAATTGCATTAATTATAATTTTTTTTTCTTCTAAAAATAAATTTCTTAACGGCTATGAAGCGTCAAGTAAAATAATTATTTGATGGTTAAAAAACGTCAAGAAAAGATCTCAGAAACGTCACATAAACTTTATCTTGACGGTTTTAAACCGTCAATAATACTTTAGTTGACGGTTTTAAACCGTCAAGAATTTACACCCCCTTTTGTGACACTGGTAGTCTTGACGCTTTTTGAACCGTCAAGGATCACATTTTTTGACAGTTTTGAGCCGTCAATTATGTGCATTTTTGGTGTAGTGGTGGCTGGTTTATTCAGTCCTTTAGTTTGGTCCTTTGATGGCGACATTGCTAGTTAAGTCGACGACGAGTGTCTGAGTCCTAACCACAGTGGTTGGCATGTGACAGGTGGTGCCAGTGACAAGTTGGTTAGCGGCCTTAGTGGTCGTCCTTTTTTTGCTGGCAATTAAGGGCGGTGACTGCTACCATGGATCGATGCAGTAACCCTAACATGCTTGGTCTATGGCTTGTTTTCTTGGATTTAGGCCTTAGTCTACGTTTTTGGTCTTGGGCTTAGATTGTATTTTTTTTTGTTTCGTTATCAAATTGGATGGGGTATTGGTATCTACGGACACTCCCTCTGTGTAGGGTAGTGTCGATCGTAGACCAAATCAATAAGGGTGCCCGAGTTGATCTTTTGATTGTTTTTTCGGGCCTAGTATTTTTTTGGTAGTTTGTTGGTACTTTTTTACTTTACATTTAGCTTCATTGCTAGAAAGATAAGGGTACTTAGGTAGTGATTTTTACGTCGCACCCTTTGAGTGGGTCACTGTGTTGTATACCTAGCTGAAACTATTATAAAGATTAACTGTTTGGGCCTAAATATATAAATTTGGCAGCGTTGGGTATATTATTCACGGGCCGGTGACTGTGGCCCGAGGCCTTAAGGAGTTTTCTTTGTTCTAAGTTGTTTTCTTTGCCTTAACCTCAAAGGAAACCTAATGAGATAGGGTTACCTATTAACCTCGCATTTATCCTTAATGGAAAGACAATTGATCACTTTTATTCTTCAAGGGAATTATTAACCCTAATGATATAAATAGGGGGTCTTGGGACGAAAAGAGGGGGCGATCAATACATCCGACAAGCAAACTCGTTGCGTACAAGCCTTTCAGGAGCAAACCCTAGCAACCAAAGCCTCTCAGGAGCAAACCCATCGACTTCACAGCGAAGCTAAGATCACGCCTTAGCAACACTAGTGCTTTCTCAAGCCTTCCCAATTGATTGCTCTGCTTACTCAGCTTTGAGGAAGTATCGATTATTGCGTTCGCAGGAGATCACGTTCGAAGACCTAACCCCGTTTAGGCGCTCACGTACGAACCGACAGAGTTAGTGCTCTCTCTGTCTACATTCATTTGATCCAGAAGCAAGAAGTGGCACACATCGACTACAACAAACGTACCCCGTGGTACTGGCACGCCCGCACTCTACAAAAGAGACTGTTTGACTCTCCCCAGCGGTTTCCAGCGCAAACATTTTGGCACGCCCAGTGGGACGTGTCGAAAGTGTTTCTTGTGAACCAAGATTGGGAAGCCAGACGAGAATTCTTACGTTAAGACCTATTCTCATTGCCTAAAACACAGTTCCGAGGAATACTTATTACATAATTCTTCAGCTTGCCGAAGACGTACGCCGGAAGAAGTTCAAAGACAATTTGGTTTACATCCATTGACGACATGAACCATGCCTAAGAACGCGGACGTTCCACCAACTCCTCATTCAGAGTCATCTGCGTTAAACAAGAGAATCGATGATGTCATTCAACGTTTTGAAGTAGCCATAAAGACGCAGACAGAAGAGTTTCAGCAAGCTTTTCAGAAAGCTTCGAGTGAAACTACTGCTGCCCTTCAGCTCCCTAAGGAGTTCAACCCAGAAGAGCAACATAAAAAGTTCAAAGGAGTGTATTCCAAGTTATCGGACCATGCTGACGCGAACAAGCTTGTCAGCGAACACGTGGCCAAGATGTCTGGTGACCTTCTCCAAGTTAAGAGACAAAATCTCACCATTAGCTCTTAGCTTGAAAATATTTGCCAACATTTGGGTGCTGAAGGAGCAGACAATGTTGGTGGAAAGGGCTTTTCTGAAATTCAGAACAATACTTATGTGCCACCAAATATGAGGGGAGCTGGGAATATTGGAGCGCTCGGCTTCGAAACCCCGCCTCATAACGAAGGTAATGGCATACCAGTTACCAGACTTTCTTTAGAGCCAAGGAGGAAGATCGTCATAACTGATAAGGATGCAAGCGCATCGACTGGTGGTGTTGGAACAGCCAATGTGTTTACCAATAACTCTGCCCCAGTTACCCCAGGTCTGGATTTCTTGGAGCAGATCAAGCAGATCATCAGGACCGAAATAGGTGGTCCTTCAACTAGCCTCACGTACAGGAACCCTTATCCAGACTATTTGGCGGCCAGCGAATGGCCCAAAGGGTACAAACCAATCAGGTTTACTACCTTTTCCGGAGAAGGATATGAAGATGCTGCTACTCATATTTCTCGATTTCAAGGAGAATGTGGTCCATACGGTGGTAACGACAACCTCAAATTGAGGGCATTCAGATCATCCCTGTCAGGATCTGCTCTGACTTGGTATACCAAGCTGGCACCAAGATTTGTTCTTGATTGGACCACCATGGAAACAATGTTCAGAACTACCTTTGGGGTGGTAGAGCCTGAGGTTGACCTGTCTTCACTCACTTCTATGTATCAACAGCCTGCTGAAACCTCTGTGGATTTCCTGAAAAGATTCAAAATCCAGCAGGCCAAGTGTAAATCACCTATTACTGAAAGTGATGCTATTGCCATTGCTATCAAGGGTTTAGAGCATAGACAACGAACCAAGCATCATGATATGAGGTTTGCGAGCATGGCCGATTTGATGAATAAGGTTGGTAGCTACCAGTTACTTCTCAATGAGCTGGATGATAAAGCAAATGCTTCCAGGGGTACATACATACCTGGTAGGCATAGAGCTGTTGGGGCCTTATACACACCCATGGATCCTTTTTATACTCACCAACCGCCAATTTATCGAGACGAGGATCTTTACAGTGACGACGTTGCAGCGTTGGAACTAACAGCACGTACTGCAAAACCCAAGAGTCTCGCCATTGCTTGCGAACCCGTCAAGATTTCAACAATGGCGTTTACTAAGCCAGAATTTGAGACATACACGTACAATGCTAACAAAGCTGCGGAAATCCTGGACGAGTTAATCAGCCAGAAGTTGATCAAGAATGATTTTGGTCCATATCCTAGGCCTGAACAACTCAAGGGGAAGAAGTATTGTAAGTTTCACAACATGTGGAACCATAATACTTCTGATTGCATTAAGTTAAAGGACTAGATTCAAGTCTGGCTAAACAGCGGTCAGATCCAGGTTGACAGTGAGACAACGGCTGCATTGGTAGATATTGATCCATTCCCACAAGTGGGAATAATAGATGTCATTCCGGGAAAGATGGAAAGGTGAAGGGGGCACGTGAAGCCTAAATTTGGGGCCTATACTGTCGACCGGCCGACACAAGGGTCGACCGTTCGATGAAAACTTTGAAAATTTGAAAAATTTTGGTGGTTTGAAAATGTGAAATCCTTTTAGTTTGGCCCAACCTCACCCCCACACTTAAAACCAACATTGTCCTCAATGTTGTGAGGTGTTTAAAAATGAAAATCAAGTGGGTGAAAGTGATGAGAATGAAGTCGGGCAAATGCACACATACAAAATATAGCAACGGATGATAGAGTAAGAAAAACCCCCTTTGTAGACTCCCCTAGCGAGCCGAGAAACCACAAATAGACACCAACCTCAGGGCACAAGGCCCTGACTTCCATACGTTTGCTCCTCGGGTGCCAAATGAATTAGAAAGTGGCATGAAACACCACTTAGCCCGGTGGCTAAGGTGTTCATCTTCAATGAAGCACAACAGCTCTCATGGTGAAGGAAAGCTCATCAACGGTTGTTTGCTTGATCTCCCCCAAAGTGATGGTGCACAGTAAATCAGCTCTGACCTCTTCCCTTTGCAAGGGACATAATTCCAGAAGTAAGAACAGTCAAAGTGAAAGCTGGGATCGTCACTTCCAGCTCTGAGTACTACTGCTTTGGAACTGCAAATCCGGAGATCCAACGGCTGGAACTCAATGAAATTTTAACAGAGAACAGTAGACACATAGAGGAAGCTGTCATACAAATTGCAGCTCAATCCAGCGGTGGAGATGAGATAAAACTGCTTCCAAAGTGGACTGTTCTTCCCAGGCAGATTCTGGAAATCAAACAAAACAACACAAAAATGAATTCACTTCACCGAAATGTCCATCCTACATCTCCCAACTTCCCATAAGCTCTTTATTCAAAACAAAACAAACTAAACATAGAAATATATATCACACAAAAATAAAAAGAATAGTGCAAGAAACTCGGTTACCGATTACCAAGAGATCAAGGTTGAACCTCAATCCCCGGCAGCGGCGCCATTTGACGTTAGCCAAAAGTTAGTAAGTATATTTAAGATCCGGGGTTGTCGTTCCAACGGAGATCGAAGGCCCTTCAACCCCTTGGCAAATAAGCAACCAAAGAAGATGCACAAATATGATGAGACAAGAGATGAAAAGAGTGGATGAGGCGTGTATATGACAATGTGTGTGTAAAGGTGTAGTGTTTTTGGGTTTTCGAAAGATAGTGCAAAGTAATGACAAACAACAATTAGAATGCAAGAAAGTATAAATGTGCAAATAAAGTAAGATAGGTGTTGGGGTTTTCGGGCAAACCCCAAGTCCAATGCAACTAGTGATCCTCTAACACGAAACCATGTCAATGTGTCCACGAATCAAGCCCCGTATCCTAGCCATGTTATGGTTCTAGGACCATCTTATCATGTGTATTCTAGTGCCGGATTATGGATCACTAGAACTCTCTCAAATTGGTTTGAGAGGCGAAGGGCACAAAGACTTAGAAGCTCAAACAAGGGAACCTCATCACACATATTGCCAATTGCCTAGAGAAGAGTAAAGTTGTCAAGCCATACACAACTCATACAAGATGGACCAAATGCATACCAAAGAGTGACAAATCTTCCAATACACATTCAATACATATGAAAATAGACAATACACATACCCATGAACCAACAAATGCATTTATTCATAAATCAAAGTATCACATAGTCACATTGGACTAGGGCACACAACCCTAGTCCCCAACAAAGTAACTACTCACTAAGCATCATAGTATACATCATCAATTTACAAATATAAACTCTAAACATAAGGAAAAGAGAGAGTAGAGATGAGGGATGCTCAATAGATGCTCTCTTGCTCCTCCTTGGCTTTGATGATGGATCTTGATGACTTGGTGAGGATCCCAGCTGCCCAGGTGGTGGAGGATGTAGTAGACGTCGTGGTGATCAACTTTGGTGAAGGGTGGAGGCGGAAAAGAGGTGAGGAAGGTGGAGAAATGGTGGATCCCGTCGCCGGTCGACCGGTCGACAGGTAGTCGTCGACCGGTCGACGAAAGAATCGTGGGCAAACCTAGATCTAAGGGAGAAGAGAGAAAAGGGAAAGGGAAAGTGATGGAGATGGGGGCAGCTGAATGGATGCCCTAATGAGGCAACAACTAGGGTATAAATAGGCAAAGGAAGGGAGAATGAAGGGTTAGGATGAGCTAGGGTTAGATCTAAGGGTTGGATGAATTAAATGAAGGGTAAATGGGTAAATCCTCATGTGAACAAAAGGAAAGAGTAATTAATGGGTGACCTCACCAAATCTAGTGTGGTGTAGCTGAAAATTAATTGCACAAGTGGATGAGTCACAAGGTTGACTTCGCCTTGACTTTGACCGTGACCATCGGCGTTGACCAAAGGTTGACTTTGACCAAACTTCCGGAATTCTTCTTGCGACTCCTTTCCGGGACTTCATGCTGACTCGTTGACGCTCCAAAGTCGGGGGTTGACCACGAGTTGACTTTTGGTCCTCGGGTTGACTTTTCGTCCTTTAGCCGGAAATCCATAAAAGCTCCCAAATTGCGCTCTTTCGCTCCCGATATCCATCCAATGCTCGTGAACCCTACAATGGTGCAATTCAAGGATTAGGGACACTAAATAGCCTTCGGATTAGCATTACTAAAGTGATTAGAGGCCTAATTTGTATGCAATTTGCATACGAATCATATACCTTCAATGCAGACAGGGCACACGACATCTTGGAAGAGTTGATCACAGCGGGTTTGATTAAAGTGTCCTTTGGTTCATTTCCTACTGTAGAACAAATGTGGGGAAAAACTTATTGCAAGTTTCATAATGTCTGGACCCACGGTACTGCCAGTTGTGTTAAACTGAAAGATCAGATCCAACAATGGATCAATGAGGGCAGGATTCAGTTCTAGACAGCAGCGAATGCTACCGTTGCCATGGTGGAACTCAGCAGGGATAAGAGGAATAGGAGGAGGCCTACTCTCGAGCTCTTAACGCCAGGCCCAGAGGGAAAAGAAGAACCAGCGCCAAAGAGAACTAAGCCTACGCCTGAAGCTTCAGCAATGGTTTTGTGTTCGCGTTGTAAGGTAGAATGTGGCATACCAGTTAGCTACGAAGAATTTACTAATTCTTTTTCAGTTTCACCCCATGTCAGCTTCCACACTGCGTTCACCTCCAGAGAGTTTCCAGCCTTCCAGCCCTAAGCAGGTGTGCAGTCCAGCAGAGGTGCATGAAAATGTCAGAGATTCTAACTTGTTTGCTAAAATGAAAGCAGTAGATTTTTTCCGTAAGAAGCCTGTAGTCACTACACCTCGGCCGACGGTCCTTTCCAAGCCTTATATTCCCCCAGCGCCACAAACAATTATTAAAGAGGACAAGTGGTACGTGCAAGAAAGAAGACGAGCCGTGAAACTGACTGCCACGAAGAAAAGGAACATGCAGAAGCGCTATGGACGGGCCAACCTTGGACTAAGGTCTCGTTAGACCTGAAGAGTTGGTTAAGACACCGGAGCAATTGAGGCTAACGGTGCAACGATTATCCGCCAAACCTATGATCCAAGATAGAAGGCAAGCTGTACGCCAGCAAGCCAAGGAAAGAACAGTTCCGGTATTGCCGCCAATGTTGTCTGGCACCCCTTCTAAGGTGACACATGGTAATTCTTCACCGACCACAACACAGAGGAGATCAGTCTTTGCTCGAATGGAAAAAATTTCCATCCAAAAGCCCATAAAGGGGTTGGTCTCAAAAACCACAGTGGATGCCAGCTCGCCAGTTGAGCCGGCATCTACAAAGCAAACGGCAAGTAAGCTGAGTCTCAAGTGTCGATGGAAGCCTAAAGAGTCAAGAGAGGTGATTCATACCATCCCACAACAGGATATCCAAGGCGTAAAGATTTCAAAAGTATGGGTTCCAAGGACTTTGGGCCCAAAAGCAGCAACTCCAGAAACAGTGGTTCCCAGCGAACCAATAACTTGAAGCAGTCACCAAAGATTACAGATATCTTTGACATTGATTTGGTACATACTCAAATGACGGCGAATGATGACCTGGATGTTCCCATGGACGAGCCAGGTTTAAATCTTGAATTAGAAGAGGACTCTGATGATGATGACAGGTCCAGTACTTCTCATAAGGATAACAAAGACGCATTGGAATGCAACATGGTTTATGTGTTGTCCGCTAAGTATGCCGTGCCAGTGGAAATTCCTGCTTGTCCAGTAGTGGAAGTCGAAGGCTATGAGGGCACCCAATTAGCTTTGGAGAACGAACAACCTGAACCTCAAATAGAGGTTGATTCCGCGCTAAAGAAGTTGTTCATGATGTTTTCCAAGCCCAATCTGTCCATGACTATGCACCTACGGCCGTTATACGCTACTGTTGCAATTGCGGACAAGGATATCAACAAGATGATGGTGGACTCAAGGGCGGCCGTAAACATCATCACGGTGCGAACTATGACCGTGTTAGGAATCAAGATGACAGCAATCCAACAAACATCTTTATCAGTTAAGAACTTCGCCGGTACCACCACCAAGACGCTGGGGTTGCTCTTCTTCAAAGTAAAGTTGGGACCTGCAGACGCAGTCCATGCATTCTTTTTGGTCGAATGGACAACACCTTATAATGGCATCCTGGGCAGGGATTGGATTCACAGGAGTTATTGTGTCCCATCCTCCATGCATCAAGAATTGTTACTATGGAATCCGGTTACAGATGAAGCTGAGCTCATCAAGGCAGACCCACGCCCTTTCTCAGTTTCTGCTAACCTGATTGACGCTAGTTACTACAATGGGGACATGCGCCCTCTTGCGGTACAGGGTGTCGACGTCAAGGGCCGCCCTTTTGGGGTGACGGCCTCCGACTTGGTGTAATGGGGAGTCATCTAGACGAGAACTGACAGTTCTCGGCCTCTCCTCATTGCACCAGCTTCCCAAACTTCTCCATGTTAGCACACCCTACAGAGGAGGAAGTACATGCATGTTGGTCCTTGTATGAACGTTTACAAACATACTTGGATGAAACAGAGGCCTATAATCACATCGCAACTGTAGAGTGCGTGTATGAAGATGTTCTTGACCATATAGAGGAAGAAGCAGAGGAAGAAATCCAGCTTGCTCCTGCTGCTTTAGATGATACACCTCCCAAGGTCAAGGATCCCATCGAGAAAGTTAATCTCGGTACTGACATAGAGCCAATGGAAGTGGCTATTAGCACTTATTTAGAACCTGAGCAACGACAGAGGTTCATTGACTTGCTAATGGACTTTAAAGACTGTTTTGCTGAGAAATATGAAGATATGCCTGGTTTGTCACCAGAGTTAGTTTGCCACAACTTACCCACTTTGGCTGGCAAAAAGCCAATTCAGCAAGCACCTCGGCGAATGAATGCAGATACCATGAAATCGGTCAAAGAAGAAGTGGAGAAAATGCACAAGTCTGGAATCATTCGGGTAGCTAAGTACAACGAGTGGCTTTCTAACATTGTTTCTGTCTGCAAGAAGAATGGGAAGATGCGTGCTTGTGTGGATTACCGGGACCTCAATACCGCCACGCCAAAGGACGTTTATCCCATGCCTGTAGCGGACATGCTGGTAGATGTAGTGACTGGACATGAGATGATTTCGTTCATGGATGGCACTGCAGGATATCATCAGATTCCAGTTGCGGAAGAGGACAGACACAAAACAGCTTTCAGGTGCCTTGGTTTTACCGGTGAATTTGAGTATGTTGTTATGCCGTTTGGCCTAAAGAATGCAGGGGCCACCTACCAGCGGGCCATGAACCTGATCTTTCACGACATCCTGGGAAAGATTCTAGAGGTTTACATCGATGACGTGGTGGTTAAGTCTACTGTCAAAGGTGATCATCTTATGGATCTCCGTAAGGTGTTTGAGCGAATGCGTATCCATAAGCTCAAGATGAATCCATCAAAGTGTGTCTTCGGGGTGTAGGCTGGTGATTTCTTAGGCTTCTTAGTTCATCAGCGGGGAATTGAGGTTCCGGGTGATAAGACAAAGGCGGTTATTGACGCTCCGGCCCCAAGAACCAAGAGAGAGCTACAAAGCTTACTCGGGAAAATCAACTTCTTGCGTCGTTTCATCTCTAACTCTGCTGGTAAAATAAACCTTTTTTCTCCACTTCTCAAGCTTCAAGGGGAAAAAGAGTTTGTTTGGGAACCAGTTCACCAAGAAGCCTTTGACAGGATCAAGGCCTATTTAGTGAACCCGCCAGTTTTGGTCCCTCCAAAGCCAGGGGTTCCCCTAAAGCTTTATATTTCTGCCTCTGAGACATCTGTTGCAGGTTTGCTTGCTCAAGATGAAGAAATAGCTGATGGGAAAACTGTCGAGCATGCCATTTTCTACCTAAGCAGAACCCTCTTGGACGCAGAAACACGGTATTCGCCAATAGAGCGTCTCTGTTTAGCTCTTTACTTTGCAGGTTGCAAGCTGAGACACTATATGCTTTCTTTCACTACAAGAGTGGTAGCTCAAACAGACCTGGCAAAGTACATGTTGACCAGACTTATTCTGAGAGGTCGGATTGGTAAATGGATTTTGGCACTTTCTGAATTTTCCTTACAGTATGTTCCACTGAAGGCACAAACCAGTCAGGCAGTATATGATTTCCTCTTACATTATCTGCTCCCTGATGATCATGAAGTTCGCGACCTTGAGGTAGGTGCTATATGTTTGCAACCTTGGGCACTTTACTTTGATGGTTCTAGCACAGATTGTTTGTCAGGAGCAGGAATCACGATTGTCAACCCAGAAGGGGTTCGTTTTTCTTATTCCTTTCAACTCGAATGGAACTACACTAATAATCAAGCCGAGTACGAGGCTTTGATCATCGATTTAGAGATTCTGTTAGAGATGGGAGTCCATGAAGTAGATATCTTTGGCGACTCCTTGCTGGTCATTAACCAACTTCAGAAGATTTTCAAGTGCATCAGTTTCACTTTGGTCCCTTTCCTCAATAGAGCTCTGGAGCTTTTGGAGGAGTTTCATGAAGTATCCATGGAACACATTCCCCGCGAGCTCAACTTTGCAGCAAATGAGCTAGCCCAACTGGCTACTGGCCTGAGTTTTACTGATGGCGTTTGGGAGTGAATTCTTAAAGTTGAACGGCGGACATTACCATCCTTCATGGCTCGACGAGAGTACAATGATTACTAGTTTGTGGCTTCACTGGATGCGATCGATATTGATTGGCACCGCCCTATCATTGATCATCTGGTTTACCCCAGTGATCCCACTGACCGAAAGATCCGCTTTCTGGCTCTCAACTATGTTCTAAAGGGTGGTGAGCTCTTACGGCGTGGAGAAGACGACATGGAGTTTCGATGCATTTACGGCAGGGAGGCTAAACGCGTTATGAGAGAGTTACATCTTGGCGTATGTGGTTCTCATCAAGCTGGACCAAAAATGCGCTGGTTCATCCGCCGCTACGGCTACTATTGGCCTTCCATTTTGAAGAATTGTATTAGCTTTGCCAAGGGATGCCAGGATTGTCAAGCTCATGGTCCGGTTCGCCATGTTCCTACTATACCCATGCAGCCAATTATCAAGCCCTGGCCTGCTAGAGGTTGGGCCCTTGATCTGATTGGTCTCATACATCCTCATTCCTCCGCTCAGCACAAATTCATCATCGTTGCTACTGACTTCTTTACCAAATGGGTAGAGGCCGAAGCTTTGAAAGATTTATCCGCAGCTATTGTTCGTTCTTTCATTTTTCGCAATATTCTATGTCATTTTGGTATCCCGGAATGTCTAGTTGCGGACAGGGGGGCAGCTTTTATGGCAGCGGACGTTAATGAATTAATGCAAGATTACGGGATTCAATTTCTTCATTCTACACCGTATTACGCTCAATCCAATGGCCAGGCTGAAGCAAGCAACAAGATCATCATTACCATTCTTAAAAAGATGCTGAGAATGCCAGGGATTGGCACAATGAACTTGACTGCACCCTTTGGGCCTGTTCATACAACATACGGCTCAAGCATAAACAACACCTCACCAGGGACCGAGCCGGTTCCCGGTGAGGCTGGCACGCGGGCCCGGCTCATAGCCGGGGTCCCATTCTACACATCCCGGGTCACGGCCAGACTCCACCGTGCCCGGGGCTGTTAATACAGGCACCTCAGAGTACCTTGCCGGGCAGACTCATATGCCCCCTCGGACATATGAGTCCCACATCGGAAACAGGCTAGGAGAACCCCAGCTGGTTCCCCTACAAATAGCGCCATTACTCCTCTTCAATGGTAAGCAAGCAATAACTCACTTGTCGTTATACTGCCAAAGTACTTATCCCCACACTGACTAAGGCTTCGGAGGAGTAGTGACCGGCCCGCCCGGTTATTCTCCTGACAAGCCCTGCCTAATCTTGCAGGTTAAACAGGACAAGTCAGCATACACCCGTACTAAGAGAAGGACCGACAGTCCTTGCATCAACAATTGGCGCCGTCTGTTTAGAATACGAGTAACAAACCACCACCACTCATAAAACCATGACCAACACGGGCGACGAAACTACGGAGGTCGGTCGCGTGCTCAATTTTGACACACCACAAAATACCCCTTCCACCACTACTAATGCCCCTAATGACCCTAATGAGCCCAACTCAAGCCAGACCAGGACCCGTACTCCAGATTACCAGGCCATGATTGAGATTATGCGGCAGGATTTGGCCGCCCTTCGTGAGACACAAAGGAACGAGCGCGAAATCATGTCGGCCGCACAAAACAGGTGCCGGGAGTTGGAAGCTCAGAATGCAGAACTCGCTCGGTCTCAGGAGGCTTACGACCCCGCTAACCCAGGAATCATTCACATCCCCATTCGTTTAAACCCACAAGGACTCCAGGATAAGGGCCCACCTCCACTTCCAACCAGGGCCTCAGACACGGCCGGTACATCCACACCCGAACCAACCGACCGGGATATTTTTCTACAGCTCACCCGTTCAATCCAAAGTTTGGAATCCCGGGTCGAGAAGTCTGAACAGGCCAACGCGCAACGCGTTGTGCGGCCGGGATTTAAGGAGCGCCCGGGACCCTTTACCCCCGAGATTCTTAATGCTCGCCTTCTGATCCACACAAAGTCCTTAAAGGCCGACCGGTATGATGGCACAACGGATCCTGATCTTCACGTGGATAACTTCAGGTCCATTGTGGCAGACAAGGGCTACACAATGGCATCACTATGCCACGCTTTTCAGGAAACGCTCACGGGCGAGGCATTGAGTTGGTTTTTCGATCTTAAACCAAACTCAATCAACTCGTACGAGCAATTGTGTGATGAGTTTTCTGAGCGGTTCGTTCTCCGAACGGAGGGGTACCGGACAACGGCCCACCTCTTCAAAATCCAACAGGGCGAGCACGAAACCCTTAAAACTTTTGTCAACAGGTGGCAAACAGCAACCACGCGATGCCGGAACCTCGACAAAACATTGGCATACGCGGCATTCATGCAGGGCTTACGCAGGGGTAACTTCCTTTACGAGCTTAATACGAGACCGCCACTCGATTACGACCGGCTCATGACCACAGCTGTTCGCCATGCACAGGCCGAGTTCGATACGTATGGCAGTGAGAGCTCGGTCCCGGTTAAGGCCGCCCTTCCAGAACCGCCCGCACGGAGCGTTCCGCTTACCAGCACAGGCAGCCACTCGAACGCTCGACCTACTTATCCGTATCCAAAGAGAAGTAGGGATACTTCTTACAGCTCGGGCCCGGATCGAAACGCTCGACAGCAGGCTAAGGGCACGCCTTACCAATCACCAACTCAGTCTGCCCGGTACTCAGTATTCACTGTCCTTACAGCTACTTATGAAGAAATTTGGGACCAGTGTAAGGATGAGATTCCCGGCCCTAAGCGCAAAAATTTTCGCCGACCGAAGATCACGAACTCTCCCAGATACTGCAAGTACCACGATGATGGCGGCCATGACACTAACTTCTGTATCGCCCTGAAGGACATGATCCAGTCCCTCATCAATGATGGCAAGCTCAGCCAGTATAAACCGCGCCCCCAGCTCAACACTACACAACAGGTCCGGGGCACGATCAACACGATCGATGGAGGCGGTCACCTCGGCGGCCCTTCATCCCAGCGCTCTAAGAAACGTTGTACCCGGGCGGGACACGGCCTCGAGGTCTTTAACGTTCATCAGTACAAGACCTCGACCGTCCGGAAGACGGGCTGGTCACCCATCACCTTCGACGAGTCGGAGGAGGAATCTCTTCAGCAACCTCACAGTGATCCATTCTTGATCACGGCCCAGATCGACCAATTCCGAATGGCACGGATTCTGGTCGATAGCGGATCGGCGGTCAATGTCTTATTCAACCCGGCATACCGACAACTGGACCGGCACCAGTCCAAACTGTTCCAGGACCACGAGCCATTGCTCAGCTTCTCGGGCGACATAACACAACCATTGGGTTCCGACCAAATGAACGTTGTGCTTGGCACAAGCCCTCAGTGTGCCTCGCTCGAAACGGAGTTTATTGTGGTCGACTGCCCTTCAGCCTACAATGCTATACTTGGCAGACCGGCTCTTTGGCGACTCAAATGTATTGTAGCCGGTCACATGCTGCTAATGAAGTTTCCCACACCGGCCGGGACAGGTTTCATTAGAGGCGACCAGGAGATCGCCCGACAATGTTATAATACTAACATCACCCGGGGGTGTCATTATAGCGAGATACTCGCTCTGGCTACACCAGAATCACCAAATGACAGCCCGGACGATCCTCGACAGGAGGACCCGGCGATGGATTCTCCTCAACCGGTGGAGGAGCTCACTCTTGTTCCTGTATCGGACGTATATCCGGAGCGCCAACTCCGCATCGGGTCAAATCTTTCCCCAGCCATCAAAACCGCCCTGGTATCTTTTCTTCAAGATAACGCTCATGTTTTTGCATGGTCGTACGCAGACATGCCGGGTATTTCTACAGAGATTATCTCACATAAGCTCACTCTTTACCCGGCGGCTAATCCCATCCGGCAGAAAAGAAGAGCTTTTGATGACGAAAAGTACAAGGCCATCCAGGTCGAGGTTTCTAAACTTCAAAAAATTGGTTTCATCAGGGAGGTCATCTACCCCACATGGCTCTCGAACGTGGTCATGGTGAAAAAGCCAAACGGCAAATGGCGCATGTGCGTGGACTATACCAACCTCAACCGTGCTTGCCCTAAGGACAGTTTCCCATTACCACGTATTGATCAACTGGTCGACTCAACGGCCGGCCATAAGCTGCTCAGCTTTATGGACGCCTATTCTGGTTACAACCAGATAAAGATGGATCCCCTTGACTAGGAACATACATCTTTCACAACCGACAAAGGCCTCTACTGCTACCAGGTCATGCCTTTTGGCCTCAAGAATGCAGGAGCTACCTATCAAAGGCTTGTCAATTCGATGTTCTCTGAGCATATTGGCACAATTATGGAAGTCTATATCGACGACATGCTGGTCAAGAGCACCACGGCCGAGGGACATATACACAATCTCTCTATCATCTTCAAAATCCTTACGAAGTATGGTATGCGATTAAACCCAGAGAAGTGCATTTTTGGGGTCGAGGCGGGCAAGTTCCTTGGTTTCATCATCAGCGAGCGAGGAATAGAGGCCAACCCGGATAAGGTCAGGGCCATCCTCGATATGCAATCCCCCACCACTAAGCTGGAGGTTCAAAGTCTAAACGGCCGGGTTGCTGCACTTTCGCGCTTTATTTCAAGATCAACTGATAAGTGCACCCCATTTTTCAAGATCCTTAAATCCACCAAACAAAGGTTTGTGGATTGGACGCCCGAGTGCGAGCAGGCGTTCCAAGCCCTCAAGGGATATCTTTCCACGGTTCCCTTGTTATCCAAGCCGGTCACGGGCGAGACACTTTATATATACCTCTCCGTGTCATCAACGGCAGTCAGCTCGGCCTTGGTACGAAGGGTTGACTCGGACGAATTACCCGTCTACTATGCCGGCAAGGGTTTCGTCGACTCTGAAACTCGTTATCCCGACATCGAGAAACTGGCACTCGCCTTAATTGTGTCGGCCAGACGCCTACGCCCATACTTTCAGGCTCACACAATACACGTGCTTACTGATCAACCACTCCGACAGGTACTTCAGAAACCTGAAACGTCCGGCCGTTTGGTCAAATGGGCGGTTGAGCTGGGCGAGTTCGATATCCACTATAAGGGCAGGACAAAAGTGAAGGGCCAGGCGGCCGCTGACTTCATTTCTGAGCTCACGCCGCTCGACCAGGTGCAGCTCAACTCGGGCGCCATAGTCACGCCGGCCCCTCAGTCCCAACTCCGGTTCTGGGAACTATATGTCGATGGATCCGCAAATCTGAAGAGAAGTGGCGCGGGCATCATAGTGATTTCCCCGGACGGTTCCCTTACAGAGTACGCTCTCAAGTTCAGCTTCAAAGCCTCAAATAACATCGCCGAGTACGAGGCACTTGTCGCAGGTCTCCAGCTGGCAAGGGAGCTCGGTGCCGACAACCTCAATATTTTCAGTGACTCACAGTTGGTTGTCGGTCAGGTCACGGGCGAGTTCCTAACAAAAGAGCACCAACTAGCAGCTTACGCGGGATACGTAAAAGTGCTTCTGCAACACTTTAAAAATACAACTATTACGCGTATCCCGCGCGAGCAGAACTCTAAGGCTGACACCCTTGCTCGGTTGGCCACATCCGAGCCCGATAACCAGTTCGGTCGACCGCCGGTTGAGGTACTTCTCAAGCCCAGCATCACTAAAACTCTAGAAGAAGTATTCCCGGTCGACAAGCCTGTCACTTGGATGGATCCGATCGCCACTTTCCTCACAACACAAGTGGGTCCAAGCGACAAAGTAGCTTTCCGACGACTGGCCTTAAAGTCGGCCCGCTACATCTTACGGGACGGTCGGCTCTACAGGAGGGGTTTGTCTATGCCCAACCTCTGTTGCGTGTCCCCTGAAGAGGGCCTCTCCATCTTACAAAAGATACATGGCGGGATCTGTGGCAACCACTCGGGCGCTCGGACCTTGGCGCAGAAAACCCTGAGATACGGCTACTTCTGGCCAACACTCGGCCGGGATGCTCATAAGGTCGCCTCCTCCTGTTTCAAGTGCCAGAGTTACGCCAACGTTCCGCGGCTCCCGTCTGCACTTCTATCTATCATCGTCAGCCCATGGCCGTTTGCCCAATGGGGCTTAGACTTACTCGGGAAACTCCCGACCGCCAAAGGCCAATTTAAATACATCGTGGTGGCCGTTGACTACAATACAAAGTGGGTCGAAGCTGAGCCTCTAGCCCTCATCACGACCGAGCGCATCGAGCACTTCTTGTGGAAGAACATTTATTGTCGTTTTGGCGTGCCCGAGACTATCATTACGGATAACGGCGGTCAATTTGACAACGATGAAATTCGCGACTTCACAGCACGGAATGGCACCAAGCTTCTTTATGCTTCGCCCGCTCATCCACAAACTAACGGCCAGGTGGAAGCGGTCAACAAGATCATTAAGAAAACGTTGAAAAAAAAGCTTGATGACGCCAAAGGTCTATGGGCCGAGAAGTTGCCAGAGGTGCTTTGGTCTTATCGGACGACACCCACAGGGGCAAACGGCGAAACGCCATTTTGTATGACTTTCGGCTCGGAGGCTGTAATCCCGGTCGAGATGACACACCCAACCGAGCGAGTCATTCATTACAACCCGGAGACCAATACGGCAGGTCTCAACCTTGACATGGATCTATTGGAGGAGACACGGGAACGCGCCCACCTGCGCAACCTTGACAACAAGCAGCGCGTTGAACGCCACTATAATTCCAGGGTCAGAGCTCGCCCGCTCAAAGTGGGGGACTGGGCTATGAAAGAAGTCATACCTCCTCCAAAGGGACTCCGACCAACCTGGGAGGGTCCCTATGAGCTCATGCCGAGCACGGCCCCAGACTCATTCTACATCAAGGATAAGCATGGGGACGTCTCGCGTCACCCATGGAACATCCAGCACTTGCGTTACTACTACAAATGAACGGCCGGGTACCTTTCTAGTGTACGAGTATAACTCTCACGCCCGAGCATTTTGTAAACTTCGCATATTTTTAGTACAACATTGGATTATTCAAACCATTGTGCCCCTTATTATATCCTTCGGATACTAATATTGCACAAACTTAATCCTTTTCCCGTTTGCCTAAAAATATTGCACTCAAGTCCACGACCGAGGTAGGGATGGTTAAACAGATCGACTTATGCAAAGTCCATAATCACAAATACCCAAGCAATTACTTGCAAACTTAAATATTTAACAAAAAGGGGGGGCACAGTCAGGCCCGTTTTCATAGTTAAATAGCAAAAAAAAAAAAAAAAAAAAAAAAAAAAACAAACAACAAAACGAGCCTACAACGGGTCAGTAGTTGATTAGGTTTGGCCGCCCGGCGTCTCGGGCACTCCCCGGGGCGACTCGTCACCGATTTCTGAATTGCCCAAATCACCTTCCCTCTCGGCCTGCTCGGCAGCAGCTGCTCGCTCCTCAGCCTCCCTTGCCTGCGCTTGAAGGATTTCAGCTCTTCTCGCCCGGTCAGCTTCCATGTCGGCTTTCATCTTCTCAATGTTTAGCCACCCCCTCCTTTTGTACAGATTAGTGTTTTCTGTCACCGATTTCTTATGCACTTGGCTAAGCAGTTCAGAAAATTCGGCCGACTTCTGAAAATCCTCCACCGCTCTCTCGGCTGCCGTCTTAGCCGCCTCGGCCACCAGAGTAGGAATTTCTTCCACTTTCTTGGCAAGCTCTCGGGATTCATCCTCGACTACCCGGACTCGGCCCAGCTCCTCCTCAAGCTCCGCATTTTTTCCTTTGAGCGTTGACAGCTCGGCTTCCTTCTCCTTGAGCTTCTGAACGAGCCCTACTTTTTCCCCCCTCAGCTTGGCTTCACTCGCCACGGCCTTTGCTCGCGCGCTTTCCGCCACATCAAACGCCCTCTCAACCTTTTGGAGCTGCTCCCTAGTTATCGGGTCCTTCTCCGTGGCGTCCACAAGGTAGAGCGAGTGCATGAACTACAAACAGGAATCCCGTCAAACTAACGCATATATGTTATGTGTAATCAACTTTAAGTGTGGCACTTACCCGCATGCCCTGAGCGAGCATCCTCTCGCGGTTCTCCCGGGGCGTGGCGTTGTTGGCTTTGAATAGGTCAGTGTGGGCCTCCTTCAAATCCTCGACCATGCGCCGAACAAATCGCTCGTCTGCCATGCCCGCTTCGTTCAGGATGCGGCTCAGCTTGCTCTTCGGCAGCTCGGGCCCTTGAGGCGCAAGAGCCCCAAAACCACGGCTCGCATCCACCGTGCGAGTGCTCGCGATAGCGGTTTTGGCTCTCTTCGACACAGTGCTCTCCCCGACTTCAACGCCCTCTCCCACACGTTTGCCAGTCAGAGTCACACCCTGGCGTGATGATTCAGGCGCCTCAGTCCTTGTCCCGGCTCCCTTCTTGGCCTTCACCCGGTCGGCAAGCACGGCCTCGTCCGCAGTTTCGTCGTTCGGGACCTCGTAAGCCTCCAGACCCAATTCCAGGTTAACCCGCTCGGTCTCCTGGGTGACAAGCAGCGTGTCGGGGTCGACGGAGAGCGTCTGCACCTCCGTGCCCTGACTGATCAGCTCCTCGATCAGCTGATAGTCGTCTTCCACATCCATCAACGGGTCCATCTTCTTTCTCGCAGGTTTCTTGGTTCGTACTTCTGCATGGCCCGGTTTGTTAGCACAAGATGAGGCACAAGTTATTCGCAAAATTTACGAGGAAACTTACTTGGTATTTTACCCACACCCGCGTGCTCGAGCACGGGAAACCGGATCAGGCGGTAAGAGCTCCTTGCTAGGGCCTGTGTCCAACCTTGCAGCACCCGTGCGATTCTCGCCCGCTCTAACGCTCCAACAGTATACTCTTTTTTACCTGCAAGAGTCAAACCGTACGGTTAAAACACATTTCGAAGTACTGCTCAAACTTCACAATTTTAAGGTTAGAAGCTAGACCTATCGGTTTGAAACAATTAGGAACACGACCGGCTGGCACGACCCCGTCGTACTCCCACATACCACCAGCAAAGCATGCCGTCTTCCGCCAGTCGGTTTGGGATGTCGGCAAGTCTTCAACCACGGTCCCCACGATCCGCGCGTTTAGGCTAATCGTTCCCCCACAGCCTTTCTTTGACGAGTAGGACGGGCGGTAACACGCCAACACCTCATTATATGTCGGCCAGCCCTGACCGCTAAAAAACCACAGTACATACATACCAAGGAGTTGCCTCCAGGCATTCGTACTCAACTGCGCGGGTGCGAATCCCATCGCGCTCAGTATATACTGCACCCATCCCGGCAGTGGCAGGCTGAACCCGTGCTTGAACATAGGTTCATGCACGGCGATGAGGCCGGGTGGCGGCCTAGTCGCAGATTCACCCGCTTCAATAGGCCGCAGGGTCACCGAAGTCGGGATGATCCAATCTTTTCTTAGCTTTTTTATCTCGGCCTCGGTCATACTCCGGCCGGGTTCATCCACCGCAACTTTCTCAAGCTTCCATCTCCCGGTCGGCACGACAGTTGCGCTACTCGCCCGCTCTGCAGAGGTGCTCGCATGTCTACCACTTTCCTCCCTCTCTACCGCACGCTCGTGCCCATCCGCTCTTCTCATGTAGTCGTCCACGGGGTCGTTCGGCCGCTTGTATGGAAAGGCCCGGGCCATGCCAATATCCTCCAGCAGCTCGTCTAATAGCGGGTCCGACACGGTCGTCCCCTCGCTACTGCTGTCGATTACCTCTATAATCTCTTCCACTCCCTCCTCGCTCGCCCGGTGACTTCCCTCTTCTGACATGGTCAAAAATTCTTCAAACTTAAAATCTTCCCTCTCCCTTTGGATTCACTACCCTCACTGGTGTTTGCAACAAAAATTCTTCGGACTTACTGTCGAAGAACACAAACCCAGGCAACCCAATTTAGGAACACACGTATACACAAAACCTAGTTCTACTTTCTATTGATTTCTTGTCACAGTACCAATATGCTAGTTTGTCCTACGTATACTGATGCAATAACAAATTCAAAACGCAGAGGTCGACAGATTGAAACACTAACCTTAAATGGTGGCCGTAGTCGCAAATCTCCAGTCTCAGACTCGCCGCTGTCTCGCCTCTGCTTTCTCTCTCTTCGATTTTCAAAATTTGGGAGTTTTTGTAAAGTGGCCAACTCCCGGCAACTCTTCCCCCCTTATATTTAATCTAACGCTCAATCATGACCGTTCAGACGAAGAGACGGTTCATTAGATGATGCCACGTGTCACCACCACCCTAAGCACGCTCGGACGTGAAGGGTTGCGTCTTTTCGTTTCATCCGCATTTAATGCACACTTTTTCAAAACTCGAGGCAACTCCAACAACCACGCTGTAGACCATTCGTCTCTCGACGCGTGGCACACATGCAGCAACCCACTCTGACGACCCCACATCCTTCAAAAGCACTTATCGATGTCGCGCGGTCTAGTACTTGCACGCACTCGAGCTTCTCAGCTCTATCCCTCGGATACTCTAAAATCGCGCCCGCGCGATCACGTGCTTGCACGCACTCGAGCTTTTCAGCTCCGTATCCTCCGGATAATCCAATCGCGCACGCGCGACTCGGTGCTTTTCAGCACTCAGGCTTTTCAGCCCAGTCATCCTACGGGGCTAGCACTCTTGCGCACTCGGCCGTGTGCGCCCTGGAGCCGCATACGCTTTCCAGCTATGCAGCCCTCGGATGTACTTTCGCACTAGTGCGAACAAAATCGGTTCGAACCTTACGGCCGTACGAGCCTATTTGCATCCGTGCAACTGCCATACTTAGAGCCACAGAAACTCGTAAGGAGGCATCCGCAGACGTGCGGAGATATAGCTATTGCGCATTACAGCTACAAGGCCCGTGTATCCTACCGTATACACGTTTAATCGGCCGCCTAGTCCATTCATCCTTTCCAACTTCCGTCACGCGGAACTGGGGGACTCCCGGGGCTAGTCACACAGGGCCACTATATCCAACGCATATAGTCATGGCCGTTTAGAGCACACCAACGCGCAAATCTCCCTGAAAAACCCGGTCCTCAACTCTCCTACGATTGGGGACTTGGGGGACTATTGGGGCTAGGCAAGGTGTTGTTTCTACTCGCTAGCCGAGAAGTAGAACTCCCCAACCAAGAAGACTCTTGACCGGGGACTTGGGGGACTTGTTCATACAACATACGGCTCAAGCATAAACAACACCTCACCAGGGACCGAGCCGGTTCCCGGTGAGGCTGGCACGCGGGCCCGGCTCATAGCCGGGGTCCCATTCTACACATCCCGGGTCACGGCCAGACTCCACCGTGCCCGGGGCTGTTAATACAGGCACCTCAGAGTACCTTGCCGGGCAGACTCATATGCCCCCTCGGACATATGAGTCCCACATCGGAAACAGGCTAGGAGAACCCCAGCTGGTTCCCCTACAAATAGCGTCATTACTCCTCTTCAATGGTAAGCAAGCAATAACTCACTTGTCGTTATACTGCCAAAGTACTTATCCCCACACTGACTAAGGCTTCGGAGGAGTAGTGATCGGCCCGCCCGGTTATTCTCCTGACAAGCCCTGCCTAATCTTGCAGGTTAAACAGGACAAGTCAGCATACACCCGTACTAAGAGAAGGACCGACAGTCCTTGCATCAACAGGGCCTACAGGACATCCAAGCGTACTCCTACAGGAACTACCCCGTATGCTTTGATGTTTGGTCATGATGCAGTATTACCTTTGGAGGTTAATGTTTGTTCGCTACGCGTTCAGGAGCAACACCAACTCATTGGAGAAGATTATGTCCAAGCCATGTGGCAAGAGCATGAAGATTTGGGCGAGCACCGTTTAGCGGCGTTGGACATAATTGTCGTTGAAAAACAGCGCAATTCTAGGGTATACGACAAACGCACTTGCGGTCATAGTTTTGGCGTTGGTGAGTTAGTTTGGAAAACCGTCCTACCCTTAGGAGAAAACGAGCGCGGACGAGGTAAGTGGTCTCCCCGCTGGGAAAGACCATTCGTCATTGACCGGGTACTTGGAAAGGGTGCTTATCATTTGAAGGATACGGACGGCGACCTTCACTAAAATCCTATCAATGGTCGCTACCTCAAAAAATATTTCCCAAGCGTCTGGGAGTTTGAGGCTCCGCCACTACCGTTACCCGGACAGGGGGGCAATACTTAGTTCGCTTGTGTCACTCTCTTCGAACCATTTTTGTGGTTTTCCTTCCCATTCGCCACACACAGCCAAACTAGGGGGTAACTATATCCCTTGCTAGGGGGACAACATTGCTGTTTATTTCTATTGTTTGTTTTCTTTCTAAAACCGTTGGGTTTTAACGGAATTGGTGTTCTTTACACAGTAAATATAAATTGAGGCCGTTCACGGCAAGTTTAGGATAAAAGATAAACGCAACAATCCAGTCACTATGATAAACAAAAAATGTTTGCTGTGAATGTTATTACATATATTTGGCTTTGCGGCCAAGAGCAATTACAGGAAATAAAACAACAAAACAAAGAGCCAGAACGTGGCTCTGATACCATAAAGGCTACGGTTTAAGTTCTTCATATGCCTTGTTCCTAGACTGGGGCAGCCCGTTTTGGAAACATAGGGTTACCACTCCCCATTTTGCTCTCTCACGGAGATCTTGAGGGAGACGGAATTCAGCGGGTAACCGGCGCGACCACAGGCCATCCGCTGACAAGTCTAGAAAGGCAAGCCACCCGGGCGGACATGAGACTTTTGTTGTCCCTCAGGAGACTTTTGCTGTCCCCATCTCCCTGCTTTCTCACTTTTCTCTACAAGAAGCAGAAAGAATGGCAGGAAAAGTGGGGAGATGAGCCTGAGGTTTCGTTGTATAACTCAACCTAGGCATGAGGTTTGGTTGTATAACTCAAAGTTTCCCAGGGATTTCCGACGTAAGAGGAAGGGCTTTGAGGGCAAGAAAAAAGCGGATCAGTTGGTTTTCCATGTTACCAGATAAGATCGAGGTTCTTTTTCTCCCGAAGGGTATGTATCTATTTATAGGAGTTGGAGGCCAGCGGTTTCGGCACTAGCAGTTACGCCGTTTAAATGTGGTAATTAATACGACGTCAATCTCCAAGATCAGAAGGTAGATGTCTCGGGTAAAGATACACACGCGCGCGCTTTCCGAGGTAATTTTTCAAACTAGCTTTAATTACGGTTGGTGGGTGGATGGAACCGTTTTCATAATTATCCGTTGGTAATTTTGGGTTGGATTTTCAAACCTCTTTGGACCACATAAATCGCTGGCCCAATAATTAAGTAACAGATTAGCAAAATGCAAAACAGGTACTAGTTTGGGCCTGTTAGGTATTACAAAGGACCAGAAAGGTGGTCCGCGAGATTAGTCCTATACCCTACGGCCTAAAGAGGCTATGTCTATAAGGGTCCGTTGGTACTCTACAATTTTGTCCTCGGCATTGAGGATGGCCTTCTTGACGTCCCCTTTGGTGGTGGCAAGGGCATGCTTCAGTTCTTCAGCAGCGGATATCTCTTTGTCCAAGAATTCGCTATGGCGGGTTTTTTTTGACTGAACTGCAGGAATCTTCTTTTCTATACTTGCTTTGAACGCTTCAAGCTCTGCTAGCTTCTTATCATAAAGAGAAATGTATGTCCGCCGCTTTTGAAGTCGTTCGCGGATTTGGGCGTTTCGCTCCTCCAAGGTCTTTTGTTGGGAAGAGCGTTTAGCCGCGTCTGCACTCTTTTGTTGCACTGCTTGTTGGAGATTCGGAAGTGCATTGATTTTGGCAAAGAGAGTGGTTGCGGTCTGCAGTTCTTCTCTGGTGGTATGAGCTTGCAGGAGAATGACGCGTTCGCGTACTTGAGTTAGTACCGCCGCATCTTCCCAGTTCAATCGCCCTAATCTCCCAAGGAAGTGCCGGGCAGACTCGACAGCGTCAGGAACCGTTTGTGTTTCTAGGAGTTGCTTAAGCTTCTCATCAACAGGTAGGGCCGGTTGGAAGATGGAAGCAGGAGCTGTAACGTTACCAACCGAGGCAACATCAGCTTGACTAATTGAAGGGTTGGTTGTAGTTTGCCCACTGGAAAGAGCTTCACCGCTTCCCGTAACATTAAGGTTACGGGAGTCCTCTGCGTTCGCCTCTGAATTGTACGTATTTTACGTACAAAGCATGTCTCTAACTACTTGAATAATGTTTCTCCAAGAGCCAAATAATATCACTAATGTGTGTTTGTATTGTTTTTAGGTTGAATAAGTGAGTTGAAGTAATCCGGAGCTTAAAGATGCAATTTGGGAGCTTTTGGAGCATTTTCGAGAAGAGGACGAAAAGTCAACCATGACTTTTGAGCATCAAGATCACAAGAATCAAGCCTCGGAAGTGGAGCACAAGATCATTTCGGAGTTTTGGCCAATAACCCAAAAAGTCAACTTTCGGCCCCGAAAAGTCAACCGTGACTCACCCCGGGCCCACCCATGGTCAACTCCGAGGAAACGGCGACTGCGTCGAGACGTGACTTCTTCATCAAGCTTCCCATTTCAGCTAGGAGAGCATCATTTGATGAGTTGAGATACTTTGGTGGTGATTTGAAATTCAAATTCAAAATAGAGACAAAGCATTTAATGCTTTAATCACCATTTGTCTCTTAGCCTTCCCCTACCACATTTTTGTCTCCTCACCTTCCAAATCTGATTTTTCTTGTCCATAAACACATTACCTCTCTACCCTTTCTCTCTTCTTTGTTCTCCCACCTACCCTAGCCTTCTAAGTAATTTCCTTAGCTTAGAATCTTAGTTATTAGCCATTAGATTAATTCCAATCCATCTTCACCCTCCAATCCATTATCTTTCCCTCTATATATACTCTTCTTCATTTCCATTTTCAGATAGAAGAACACCATTCATCAACCCTAGCCTCCACCACAAAATTCCCAAAACCTTTCCTCTTTCTTCTCTCCCCAAAAGTCACAAAATCACTTGGATTTGCCGTCCGGGCGACCGGTCGCGGTACTGTTCACGACAGGTCGCCCGGTGGCCTTCCTCCCCCTTTTTCTCATCCTTCTACCCCTCAAATCCATTTCCTTCCTTCACCAAACTTCTTCCTAAGACCCTCCTCTATATTCCTAACTTCTTTTCTCCACCATTCTATCACTTCTACCTCACATGAGCTTGGAGGCATCAAGAACCTGAAGATCCTTGGAGATTTGGACAAGAAGAAGCTAGGAGAAGAAGAGGAGATCATGAGGAGCTTGCTTCAAGACTTGGTGACAGCAAGTTTGGGGCCACTATCTTCATTGAGCATTCCTCTATCTCTATTTACTTTCATATATTTCTTAGCTTGTCAATCTTGAGACTATTGATGTACATTCTAAGTATATGTGAGTAGTTGTTAGGGTTGGGGACTAGGGTTGTGTGCCCTAGTCCATTGATGATGGATTGGATGATTCTTATATATATATATACATGTTGGTTGGTATTTGGGTATGTTCATTGCCTATTTTTGTTATGTGTTAGATGCTTGTTTAGGAATTACCAATTCTTAAGCATATGTTTGATCTATCTTGGTATGAAAGTGTAAGCTTGGTAACCTTACCCTTTCTAGACAATGGACAATGAATGTGATGAGCATGTCTTGTTTGGATCCCTAGGTCTTAGTGCCCTTAGCCTTAGTTTATTAATTTGAGAACCATTGCATGGCTTAGATTATCTAAATTAAGAGTCATTGTGAACCATTGCATGGCACAAAGATACAAAAGAGAAGACCATGGCCCTAGAACCATTGCATGGCTAGGGTACGGGATTTGATCCATTAATCAACTTGTCTTTGTGTGTGAATTTGATTGCCTATCCATCAATATGGATTAGAGAGAGACCCGAAACTCTCAATCGTTCTACCATTTCTTGTCTATCCATGTTCCTCCTCTTTGCATTAGTTTAGTTACATTACTTTATTTTCACTTATTCACCTCACACATCTTATCCACCTCTAATCACATATCATTAGTGCTTGGAAACCTAGGCTATTAATCTACCAAAGGGGATCTTGGGCCACCAATCCCTGAGGTACGACAACCCCGGTCACAATCTTTACTTCCACTATATTTTGACGTTCGTCAGCCTCCATAAATTCCACGGTTGGATTATTGGCAACCTCGTTGACTGAGTCTTGAAGAGGATCAGGCATCGCCAAGTTAGAAATTATTGAGAAATAAACCAGGCATATGGTTTGACACACTCACCGGTGAATAATACAGTGCCATTGCGGTCATGGGGTCCACCACTTCAGTGGTGATAAGTGGCTCCGATCCATCCTCAAGAGGCATATAAACTACCCCGTCTGCTGTAAATGGGGTTATTCTCTTCAGAAGCGGAATTCCTGGCTTCATTCGCCGCAGCATCTTGGGCTGGTGAAGCAGCGCTCGGGGGAGTTGAAGCTCGTTTTTCTTCCCTTCCCTCTTTTGTGTCAGAGATTTCAATGGGTTCCATTGGCGCTTGGCTACCCGCCGCAATGAAGGCCAGGGGAGTCACAACCATAGCTACAGGAGATAGGCCCAACGAGCCCAGTGCTTCATTCATTTCTCTGTTCTCTTGAGCGGCTAAGGCTTCATCAGTAGCAGCAGAATCTTGATCTTCTTCTCTTTGCTCTTCATCATTGTTGGGAGACGGATCGTTCGCCTTTGTTTGTGCTTCTCCGGAAGCCCGTGAGAACCGCGCCATTGATTTAGTCCTTTGTTTGCGAATCTGTAAACATAGTTGAGGATCGATAAAGGACTTAGATTGTTCGAAATGAGCAATGTAAGAGAAATTGATCCAACTTACCAGGGAAGGTTCTACTTCTTCTTCTTGCTCAGAGTCATCTGGGATTACTCTCTTTCTCTTGTGTGAGGGTGGTACAGAGGAACCTTCTCCTTTTTGCAAGGTGGGTTGCTTTTGCAGCACCTGGGGAAGGAAAGATTATAACTCTTACAAAGACCGATAGCTTACCATTCAAAGGAAACACAGTGAGATATCATACCTTTTGAGGTGTGGTTTTTTACTTTTGTTTTAGTTTCTGGGCCATTGTTGCTGTATCTGCCACGTTCGCTCCAGATAATACTCGCTGGTCTTCTTCTTGAGTGAGGTCAATTTTCCCACCAGCAAAGAAAGCTCTAAATACATTCTCGGCGAGCCGTGTCCAGTGGTTCGTTGTCAGGTTGTGCCACCAAATAGCATAGGAGGCGGTTACGTGTACACTGGCCTTGAGAGCGTGATTCAGGGGGATATCTCTGAAGGAAGCTCCTGTGAAGCGGATGGTTTGCCTGTTCTCTGTTTCCTCTATTCCACGCTCTATGCGTTTGCTCATTCGCCATGAAGTGAAGCAATTCAGGCTTTCAAATAAAGGATAGGGTGCGGCTTGGGTAAATCCTAATTGGCGCGCAAAGTGGTTTGGGGCATACACCTCAAAACTAGATTCCTCATCTGAGAGACTGAAGTCATTGCAGCTAATAGCCTGCGTGAACGCGTTAGAGGCTCGTCTAGTATGCTGAGGATTGTATAGGAACCCGTTCTCTAAGGGGTTCGGAAATTTTCTATCTAGAATTAGGGGCACTGTGTCTAGAGCTGATTCATCTAGATTATAAAGGTATTTAAAGCACTCGGAGTAAGAGGGAGAATCAAACTTATCTTGGTCGATGAACGCCATACCCAGGAGTTGGTCTTCTGGGAAAGAGTTGACATCTGGATGCCTGAATTGAGGAAAATAGACCTGTAGCCAGAGGTCTAGTATCCACATTGGCCCTGCTAGGTTCCCGTAATCAAAGGGTTTTAGGGAAAGTGTATGCAACGAACGGTAGAGGCTAGCTAGTACCGTTTGGCCTAATCCTACTCGGTGTTGGTTGAAGAGGGCAGTGGCAAGTTTTGTCCAGGTACTAACAATTTTCTGGGAAGGGGTGCAGAAAAGAAATTTGCAGAGCCAGAGTTCCAGGAAAGCTATGCCACCGTGTTCACCGTCTACTTGCGAAAAGAAATTACACCAGGCTAAGTATGATTTGCTAAACTCACCCCTGATTGGGCTTGGTTTGAACCTGAATGAGGAGTCTGTTGTGTTGAAGTCCCCGTAGCGGTAAGGTTCTTGATCAATGGGAAGGCCGGTGATGGTCAGGAGGTCTAGAAGTGAAATTCCCATTTGACCAAACTTGAAATCGAAAGTGTTACTGGAAGTGTTCCAGAAACATGTTGCTGCAATAATTGGGGCTCAGTTTCCTTTGTCGCTGTTAAGAGAAAAGCAGAGCTCGATTGTTTCTGCTATGCCTGCTTGCCACCAACGCTCCAAGTCTTTGTCTCTTCTGTCTTGGTACCATTTGAGTTCTTCTTCGCTGGGTTTGGGCCAGCAACCCACCTGCACTGCTTGGTGGTGTCTCTGCCATTTGTTAAAAGTAGCAACGTCTTCTCTGACGACAAGAGTGGGTCGGCGAACCTCTGTGTGATAGCGTTCGTACTCTGAGTCCTGAATGCAGTTGATCCATGGTCCCAGTATGGCGGTCGCGTCTGGTTAGGATTGAAGATGAGAACGGTAGGTGTGTGCTTTGGCAGGTAAGTCCGACATACTTGTTTGAAAAGCTTGGGCATTTTGTTCGGTAAGAGGATTAGAAGCCATTTCCGGGTTTCGAGGAAGTGATGTTTAAGTGTTCTTTTCTTAGGGTTTCGGAATTGGGGGTTTTCATTTATAACGATTGAGTTTCTTAACTTTTGCTTTTAAAAGAACTGAAGGGGTTCTTGGAGGGGTTGCGTCTAATGAGTTTAGCGAACCGATTTGAATTGATTTCTGTGGGAAACAGTGCAACGGATGGGTTGTTTTGCTACGGGCCCAAATGTCGCGTTGGTTCACATTACACCATTCTACGTTTTAAGCCCTCTTCAATCATAGGTTAATAGTCTCGGGTCTGATTTCGAGGCCTGGGGGGCAATGTTTGGGCCTAAATATATAAATTTGGCAGCGTTGGGTAAATATATATTATTCACGGGCCGGTGACTGCGGCCCGAGGCCTTAAGGAGTTTCCTTTGTTCTAAGTTGTTTTGTTTGCCTTAACCTCGAAGGAAACCTAATGAGATAGGGTTACCTATTAACCTCGCATTTATCCTTAATGGAAAGACAATTGATCACTCTTATTCTTCAAGGGAATTATTAACCCTAATGATATAAATAGGGGGTCTTGGGACGAAAAGAGGGGGCGATCAATACATCCAATAAGCAAACTCGTTGCGTACAAGCCTCTCAGGAGCAAACCCTAGCAACCAAAGCCTCTCAGGAGCAAACCCAGCGACTTCACAGCGAAGCTAAGATCACGCCTTAGCAATACTAGTGCTTTCTCAAGCCTTCCCAATTGATTGCTCTGCTTACTCAACTTTGAGGAAGTATCGATTATTGCGTTCGCAGGAGATCACGTTCGAAGACCTAACCCCGTTTAGGCGCTCACGTACGAACCGACAGAGTTAGTGCTCTCTCTGTCTACATTCGTTTGATCCAGAAGCAAGAAGTGGCACACATCGACTACAACAAACGTACCCCATGGTACTGGCACGCCCGCACTCTACAAAAGAGACTGTTTGACTCTCCCCAACGGTTTTCAGCGCAAACATTAACGATTTCCAAGAAAAAAACTAGGATTGCTATTTTGTCCATTCGTAACCTTCAATCTCCAATTTATTGACTTCTCACTAAACTATGCCACATACAAATGCCTCCAAAATATTTTACTTTCATTTTCACTCCTTTTCTTTTCTGGAAGGGGGAGAGAAAATAGAGTTCCTTTATGATCTTAAAGATCCAAAATTACAATCACGAGCTAATGATCTTAAAGTTACACCAAATGACAATATAAAGGACTAACAAGGAAATACTTATTTAAAACTTACAAAATGTAGACTAACACATGAGGTGTGTGTATCTCCAAGCGTTTTGCTGATTTTCCATCATTTTCATGTTTATATGTCACTATTTGAATATGTGTTACTTAATGGTGAAAAGACAATTTGGAGAACAATTATTGAAAAAGCACGCATCTCAATTATGACATATTTATTTACTTTGAATGAAAATATGAATGAATCCGAATTTATTCCGATGAAATTCATTTATAATACCTACCCCCCCTTTTGATAATCAAACTCCGGATATTCAGGAATTGATTCTTTTTTTTAGTTACTTTTAAGTGAGACCTACAACCATTTCGATTCATGTACATGTTAGTAAACGCAAGAGAACTCAAGAATTGGAATCAATTTCTTTATTCTCATACCTATTCCAAGTAAGTAAACATGTCATTAGTACTTTCTTTTTTATCCTTTGATATGAGGGGCAACGAGACTATTCATTGTGCTAAAACACATATAACTAAAAGTAGACAATCATTATAAAAATTAAGGGCAGTGCTAGGTGGCGTTATTAAGGCCTAATATATAGAGATTTTAATTTTACGTGGCATGCAATGTCATATAAATCTATTTCCCTTATTTTTTAAATCCAGGTCAAGATATTTTGAAAATATTGCATCCAAAATATTTTATTTTCATTTTCACTCCTTTTCTTTTCTGAAAGGGGAAAGAAAATAGAGTTCATTAATGATCTTAAAGAGCCAAAATTACAACAACGAAGGTATATATAGGTACCATGTTAACTAATTAAAGCCACATGCTGCACTTAAAGGTACACCAAATCACAATAACCCTAATCCCTTTCTAACCATTGTTCAAAAAAAAAAAATCCTTATCTAACCATAAAGGACTAACAAGGAAATAATTATTTAAAACTTACAAAATGTTATTAACGGAAGAGAAAAGACGGAAAATGGAACACATAAACACAATTTCAAAACTTGCAGCAATCTAACTCCTTAGCGTGAAGGCCCTAGAAGAAAGAAACACCATAAACAACCCCAAATATAACAACTCAAAGTGGAACGACCACGGTCACCACATCCCAACGAGGCTGCAAACCAGCGTCGACAACGCAAGATTGTTGCTTTTTCCTATAAAAACAAGAACAAAAAACAAAAAGTACACCATTACAAAATTAATGGATAGCCTCGCTAAAATGAAAGGTTGCTTTGATCATTCAATGATGTTATTAGAATATATACAATGCTATAGATGCATTATGATTTTGGAACTAGTATGCTATATATGGATGTTGCTGTGTTGGTATTTGTGTGCTTTTTAATCAAGCATATATCATCCACGCAAAGAAGAAAAAAATGTATCTCTTAAAATTTATCATCCTCTTTCTCTTTGTCCTAGGCTTTGTTACATGGATAGCTTTTTCTATTGAGATTCATGAATGTTTAGGCTCAGACGTTTTTACAGCAAATGATAATTATGAAACAAAATTGAAGGAACTTACAAATTCACATTTGTTGGCTACACATGATTCTAGTTTTAGTGTTTCGGAAGTTTGTCCGTATAATAAAGGTGCAGACGTGCAGTCATATGGTTTGATATAATATGCCAGCTGATTAACTGAAATACTTGAATAATAATTTTTTTGGCCAAGTTGATTATCGAGTTAGGTATAGTGCTTTTGAACAAAAGCAAATGCATGATCCTGAATCATTAATTCAAAAGGCAAAAGAACTATTCCAAAGTTGTGCTAAGGCAGTTTTTTTTTTTTTTTTTTAAATTAAAATAGAGGATTAGGCGATATCAGTCACTCGATAGTGATCGTCGCGCGAGGCGCCTACCCTCCCTGTAAAGACTGGAACGTGTATATTTTTGTGCGTCTGGGATTGAAGATATACTAGCAATCCCAGTGTTCTGAAAAAAACGAAAACAGCAAAGAACAACGATATGTTTACGCAGTGTAAACCTCAAACTTGAGGAAACATCACTGCGAGGCACAAGCCCAGAAAGAGGATCAATCACTAAGAAGAAATTGAGAAAATCTCTTACAAACAAAGGTAAACCTCGATTACCATTACAACTAGCAACCCTAGTCTATATGTTTGCCTTGATTCTTCTTTTCCGTAATCTCTCCTCTTGATAACGAAGGAACTGAGCGCGTCCTTCAATCTTCAATCTGTAACTCTTCTCTACTGGCCACGAGAGAATGAGACAATTATGCAACAAAGGATTCACTTCACATGTACAAGTGAATCCATAAAACAAACTATGTTTTTATGCTTTTCATATAAACGCAGCAACACATGAGATAAACAATAATCTCTAGCCTCCAAGCATGCACAACGGCACCTGTATCAATCAGCCTATATAGGAGCAACGACTCCCCCTCACTTTAAAGTCCTAACCCTAATTGACTTCCTATCAGGAAATATCTTTATTAAAAAAATTATCAATTAGGATATAAACCAATAAAAGATTTTGCTGAAAAGATCCTAAATCAATTAGGATTCAAATACAATTAATAAACGCAGCGGTAAAAGATTTTTCTTAAACAAAATTAAATCAAGGATTTTGTTAAGAAAATCATATCAATTTAAGGAGATCACAAGCACATACTTACCATGCATATCCACTTACCTTAAAGTGGCATAGGTTGTTTACACTCCTAATCAATCAACGTTTTGTTTAGGAATGCCAATCATTAAATATACCAACAATCTCCCCCTTTGGCATTCCTATACAAAACAAACAATCTCATAGTCAACAACCTATGCTGCAAGAACCAAGGATCATGTTTCCACATTAGTGACCATTTAAATGATACACTCACACCTGAAACACTTAGAAGCAAAAGACCTTGTGAAGAACAATTGTGGCAATATAGCATATTTAAACAAAGCCAATAAATATAACTGTATAGCATAGGTTCTTCTTCTCCCCCTTTTTGAATAGGGATGCCAAAGCATTAAGAAACTCCCCCTTAGAAGTCCCACTATGTGATAGATAAGCAAGAGACTTGCATCACAAAGCAACCACAAAATGTAGCGACCAAACACTAAAAACTCCCCCTGAATTGATGAATTTGTATGCAAAAATGATCAATGCAAACACATAATGAGTAGGGAATTATCCACACACTAATAAGAGGGAAGAGGCATAGCCTTTAGCCAAAGTACAAGATATAGCTTCACCATATAAACATAACACGCAAATTTCACAAGTTGAATCAAGTCAAGACACAACAATGTAAGCAAGAGTATGATCGAGTATCCTTGTACCTTTGTGGTGATTGGTGAACATATTTCAATGTGGGATCTGTATCATGCTAGGAATCCCAGAAGGTCACAAACAAAGAAATTTAGCAATCTTTTTGCACTCCTTATACCTCCTGTGTGGGCAATATATTGATTTCTTTTCGGCCATTCACACTTGATTTACTCACAAAATTTGTGATTCACATACCACCGGGGTGACCAAACCATTCCCTTTTCTACTCAATCCTTATATCGTTCACCACGACTAAGGTCTGATTACTTTAGGAATAGCCTGGCCATCAAAACATTCCCGTTTCTGCCCAATCCCTATATCGTTCGCCACGACCAGGGCCTGGTTACTTTAGGAATAGCCTGATAATGCTCCAAAATAATATAATAATTTTTTTTATTGAACAAGGAGCAAGGAACAATCAACTGATCATTTATGTGACCTGTACCTGATCAACCAAACTGATATTTACCACCACAAAGAAAAGATGTGTGCATGTGCAAAGCTAAAGGTATTTAAGGATATTTTGTCCATGCTCAAGAATACATAGCCATGACAAAACAGAACTCAGAATCGGCTAGTCAACTTGTCATACGCACATACATGAAGCAGTGAAAAATACTTTGTCAATCTAAGATCAACTTACTCCAGCAAACAGTGTGGGATACATACCCTACATGCAATCCTTATAAATCTGAAAATTTTGTGAACCAAAAGAAAAATATTCAATGTGAATATTTCTATACTACCATGGGTTCACACACAATAGATGCATGCTGATTGACAAATTCAAGGGAAATTTTCCAGCGCTTAGTTCACACATATGACATTAAACCAATCATCAACAATCAAGGCTTCTTAAACATTTTTTGGTTCAAAAAGTGACACAAAACCAAAATATGAAATTATGTTCATGTTCACTTTAATAGCAACCAAAAAACACACAAAAGCAAAATCACTACTTACCTCACTTGCAGCTTGTCTTTGAGTTTGAATTCTATCATCCATTTACCCAATGATGTCTTTAGCAGAGTGATCCTTTTAAACTTGCTTAATATCATTCCTCATGACTGGCGGAGGATCAAGAGTAGAATTATCATGCCCATCATCATTCTCTTCATTCAAAAAGTACAGTCAGAGCCACAAGACATGTGGCGTTCATCCTTGTTGACATTCCTGCAAGAGGTTAATAAACAAGCTTTATTATCAGTCTTCATAGATGCCTGAGAATCATTGCACAAAGCTGAAAAACATTTGCTTGATCCTTTTTTTCACCCAGGTCTGTTTATTTTTTGTCTTCAGACCTTCTGGGATTGCAACCATCTTTGCAATCCTGTTAATCTGCACTAAATGTTTTTTCAGTTCAGCCTGCAGAGATGCAACAGAGTTAATCTCAGACCTTTGCTTCTGTTTTCTCATTTTCTTACGCAGCGAGTTGCATCGTGGACGAATATGTCCAGGTTTTCCACAAAAGTGACATGTAGGAGTAAAAAACTTTGGTTTAGAAACATACCTGGACGGATGAGCACTCGGTTGTAACTCATTACTTACCTGAGAGGATTGATGACATGTCTGCGATCCCTGTTCAAGAACAGATTTGGAAGTAAACTTTAACACAGGTATTTCATTAATCAATACCTTAGGAGCAGGCTTATTCTCCTTCACAAACTGTAGGGAACCTTTTGATGTACTGTCATAACCGAGTCCCTCTCTGTTATTGTGAGTTTTTCCAAACTCAATCATTCTTGACACCTTTTCTGAACTAATCTCGAATTTGCTGAACTTCTAGTTTCAGTCAATTCAACCTGCAATTTCTCATTCTCTTGGGTTAGCAAAACATTTAAATTAATCTGAGCCTTTAGCTCAACCTCCAAAGTCTTTATCTTGTCCTCAAGCTCTCTCCTTTCTTCAATTTCAACATGTAACTCATCCTTAACCTGCAAAGAATTCATCTCAACCGAAATCTTACCATCACTATAGGAGTCATCTGAGTTGTCTTGATGAAACGAGGAAGTAAGTGCAAGATTGTGCACTTCATTGTCACCAAGGAGCTCATCGTCACTATCACTCCATATAGACATCAACGCCCTGCTGTTCTTAGAATTTTGTTTCCTGTTGGCACACTCAACAACCACATGACCAAATCCACCACATTCATAGCATTTAGTTTTTTCTTGAAAATTTTTCCTATTGCCAAACTGTGGTTTTTTATCAAATTGTTTTTCAGAAGAAAACTCTTTTCTTTGATTTGAAAATTTTCTTGAAGAATTAGAAGAAACATTTTTATTCTTCAAAAAAATTTTAAACTCTTTTGTAAGTAAATCTAAATCAAAAGACTCACCTTCATCATCAAAAATAGGAGGACAATTGATCGATCCAGCAGCTCTAACACGCTCCATTCTGTTCTTGGATCTACTAGAAAAAACTAGAACCCGCTCTGGTACCACTTGTAAAGACTGGAACGTGTATATTTTTGTGCGTCTGGGATTGAAGATATACTAGCAATCCCAGTGTTCTGAAAAAAACGAAAACAGCAAATAACAACGATATGTTTACGCAGTGTAAACCTCAAACTTGAGGAAACATCACTGCGAGGTACAAGCCCAGAAAGAGGATCAATCACTAAGAAGAAATTGAGAAAATCTCTTACAAACAAAGGTAAACCTCGATTACCATTACAACTAGCAACCCTAGTCTATATGTTTGCCTTGATTCTTCTTTTCCGTAATCTCTCCTCTTGATAACGAAGGAACTGAGCGCGTCCTTCAATCTTCAATCTGTAACTCTTCTCTACTGGCCACGAGAGAATGAGACAATTATGCAACAAAGGATTCACTTCACATGTACAAGTGAATCCATAAAACAAACTATGTTTTTATGCTTTTCATATAAACGCAGCAACACATGAGATAAACAATAATCTCTAGCCTCCAAGCATGCACAACGGCACCTGTATCAATCAGCCTATATAGGAGCAACGACTCCCCCTCACTTTAAAGTCCTAACCCTAATTGACTTCCTATCAGGAAATATCTTTATTAAAAAAATTATCAATTAGGATATAAACCAATAAAAGATTTTGCTGAAAAGATCCTAAATCAATTAGGATTCAAATACAATTAATAAACGCAGCGGTAAAAGATTTTTCTTAAACAAAATTAAATCAAGGATTTTGTTAAGAAAATCATATCCATTTAAGGAGATCACAAGCACATACTTACCATGCATATCCACTTACCTTAAAGTGGCATAGGTTGTTTACACTCCTAATCAATCAACGTTTTGTTTAGGAATGCCAATCATTAAATATACCAACACTCCCCAAAAAAGAGAGAGGATCACTACACCGAAAAGGTACTCTAAAATAGTAGCCCATACGCAATCCTATTCTGGCGGAAAAAGAAGGAACTCTTGGTTGGGGTTCACACTTGTGTATGTGCAACATGGATCTTTCTGCTAATGATTGTATTAAGTGTCTTGACAATTTAGTTTTGGCTCTTCCAAGTTGTTGTGCTTGGGTTTGGGTTTTTAGTGACAGTTGCTACCTAGATTTTGCACTAGATGATAAACAGAAAGTAGGCAAATTAGGGTTCCCTAGCTACTAGGAAATAAACTTCTTTTTTTCCCTAAAAGCAAATAAAAAGATCACACGAGTGTTAGCCATATGGTCAACATCTCACGTAGTCTATAGTTTAAAATTTAAATTAATTATCAACTGAGTTGTTATAGCTAGCTAGGAATTAATTGAGTAGCTGATGATCGATCAAGTTAATTGGCTCCTTCCTTGTAATCACGTACGTACTGTTTCTAGTTATATTGTACAATTCTTTCATTTTGATCCAAACACACAGACCCTACTCGTTTTGGATTAAACTTAGTTTGAACCTCAGTTTTCTTACCGTGTTATCTGGTCGTAGATGGTTTAGTTAGATCTTCATACGATGATATGAAAAATCAAAGCAATGGTAATACATCTCAACCTGCTTTGTTCTGGTCTTTCAATTAAGGTGTGTTTCTTCGATCGGCATGTAATGATTTTCCATTGGACTGATTTCATTTACAGATCTAATCATAGGAAAGATTTTTTTTTTGGTCAAATAGGAAAGATTATTAGAGTCATCAAATATCCATTTACAGATCTTTAGATATAAGAGGAAGTAAATACCAAGTTTCTAGATTATTTAGACTCCTAGAATAATAATATGTATACCAAACACTGCAATCATTTGACTTTATGTGTACCAAGGAGCACGCTAGCATTTTCGATCGATCAAAATCAATCTTTACCTTTTACCTTGAGAACAACATCCATGGCAATGTATGAGCCTACTTTAATTGATATATATATATGGGAAATCAACTTGAGCACTACATCCCAATAGAAAGTTGAGCTAGCTCTCTCTGTTTGGACTGAAACAGTTCAAAGAAATTGAAAGATGACAAAGCTACAGAACATACAGTGAATCATGAACATATATGGGAAAAAATTACTTTTAGTCCCTGAACTTTAACTCATTCGACACTCTCGTCCCTGAACTTTGAAATATATCACTTTAGTCTTTGAACTTTGAAAAAAACTATCACTTTCGTCCCTAACCGAAGTTTTCACCGAATAAACCTCCGATTCCGGCCAATTCGAACGACAACACATACTGGGCTTTGAAGCCCTCCTTGAGGCGAGTTCAACGCCACCAACCCCGTCTCAAACCGTCGCCGGACGGCGGAGAATTTTACAATTAAAGTTTCGGCCACCACCGGCTTTCGGGCTAAATTCGAGCCATTCTAGGCCGAATCGAGCTTAGCCCCAGTTATAAAAGTTACTCCTCTCATCCGTGCGAACATTTTGGCATAGGTTTTGCACCATTTTATTTTTTTCGGTCAGGGGCGAAAGTGATAGTCGGTGTTGAAGTTCAGGGACGAAAGTGATATATTTCAAAGTTCAGGGACAAAAGTGTCAAACGAGTCAAAGTTGAGAGACTAAAGGTAATTTTTTTCCTTTGGAGAGGAGTGACTCATACGCGCTTTAAGGCGCTCCTCTCTCTCTCTCTCTCTGTTTTCTTTTATTTTAGAGAAAAACCTCCATATGGTACCTGAACTATCACCAAATGCAATTTTTGGTACCTGAACTTTCATAAAGAACCTCGTGGTACCTGAACTATGCCTCCGTTAGCCATTATAGTACCTACCGTTAAATATTCCGTTAAGTGCTTATGTGGCATGGATAAAACAGTAATTTTATTTATTTTCAATTTTCAAAATAAATTTACAAAAAAAAAATTAGAAAAGTTATCCCAAAATTCAAGACAAAAAATAAGAAAAATTATTTTTATTTTATAATATAATTTATTTCCAATTTTTATGTTTTTAATATAATTTATTACCATGTAGGTGGTTTTCTTATTAATTAAAAAATAAAAATAAACTATACTCAAATATGATAATTTATTATATTAAAAAAATGATAATTTATTTTGATTTAAAATTTAAATAAATTATACAAAAAAAATTTAAATAATTTATCCACAATTCAAGATTAAAAATGAGAAAATTTATTTTTATTTTTGTAATATAATTTATTGCCAATTTTTATGTTTTTAATATAATTTAGTACCATGTAGGTGGTTTTGTTATTAATTAAAAAATAAAAATAAACTATACTAAAAACAATAATTTAAATTTTATTATATTAAAAAAATGATAATTTATTTTGATTTTAAAATTTAAATAAATTATACAAAAAAAATTTAGATAATTTATCCACAATTCAAGACTAAAATGAGAAAAATTATTTTTATTTTTATAATATAATTTATTACCAATTTTTATGTTTTTTATATAATTTATTACCATGTAGGTGATTTTATTATTAATTAAAAATAAAAATAAACTATATTAAAATGCCACATAAGCATTTAACGGAATATTTAACGGTAGGTACTATAATGGCTAACGGAGGCAGAGTTCAGGTACCACCAGGTTCCTTATGAAAGTTCAGGTACCAAAAATTGCATTTGGTGATAGTTCAGGTACAATATGGAGGTTTTTCTCTTTATTTTAACGCGTTTTAATTATGATTATGGAATTAATGTCGTTTTCAATGTCAGTGTGTGAGCATTTTTGCTACTTTTGGGCCTAAACACATTTCCAATCCTGTCAAACCCCCACTAATTTTTTTTTTTTTTGAGAATGAATCAAACCCCCACTCATATATATGTATCAACCCACTCATAATTAGACGCACTAGGTTATAACAAGTGCGGATAAAATTAAAAATAAATAATTGGTAACGTGAAAATTAAACTTTCATATCACGCCTTGCAGAAATAGACATGTTTGGACGTAAAATGTTCAAACTTCCCTTAATGAATAATTTATGTTACCAATGAAAGAATTAGCTCGAAATAAATGTAATTTGATGTACAAGCTAGTTTCAAAGTTCAGCAAAACAAAGTTATATTTCACTCAAAAGTGTGAACTATGAGATCCAAATCTCCCTCAAGATGGCTATCTACAATTAATTAGGCTATAATGTAGTGTGACATGTTGTGTTTCAGTTAAAATTTAGTGTCATTTAATTACAATCTAATGTACATATTTGGTACAAAATTCATATACTAACCAATACAAATATGGAATGAAAATTCTTGAGTTCAACAAAAAAAAGACTAAAATATTTTATTTTTTTAAGAAAAAAAAAGTAAGAAGTTCAGCCTGGATTTAGATATATCAAAATCATAACGACCCGAATTCATATCAACCTACGTTGTTTGTGAATCTAAGTCCAGGTGGCTTTCGCGAACGTAGTGTCGCCCCCTTTCACAAACATGGTGTCCCCACATTTTCCCGAGGCGCTGTAGCGGCCTTTTGCGCATACACATGCGTTTGTAATGGTGGTTACGATTTGGTGTTAGGAGAAGAAAAATTTGAATGCAACTAAGAAAGAAGATAGCTGAAAGTTTGGAGTGATTGTAGAGTCCACGTTTTTACTATAAAAACTTGTTAGTCAAGTTTTCGCTAATTAAGAGCAGTTTGAACCTTTTGCAAAGCCAAAAAAGAATGTCCATTTGTGAAAGTTTCCCCAGTACCGAGCTCATTTTTAGTTTTATCCTTAATAAGTAGCATGAAAGCCACCTAGATTGAGACTTAGTATCCACAGGTAGAGAAACAACCGTTTCATAATTCTGGACCATTAAGATTTTAAATTATGGATAGTTAACGGTACAAAATAAATCCTCCATTTCCAATAATACAAATTAAAAAACAAAACAGACATCAGAGATTAATTTTGGAGGATCTGTTTACTTGTTCATCCTAGCATACCAGTATCAACAGGACGTGAGTACTCCAAACATGTGGGTAACTTTTGAAAACAGAAAAATTCTGACGCTATACAAATATTGACATCATCGCTCATACAGAACCCTCATGTCGGGCTTTCTTCCTCAACAGCTACTTTACATGTTTATTTCTCTTGTCAGCTCAATTTGGGAAAAGATTTCTATACTAGCAAGTTGAATATTAGGTACATTTAGATCACAACTTGAATATTACAAACAGCATCTAAACTAGCGAGTTGGAGATCATGTCAGGAATCAAGAAAAGAAAGGGGGAAGAAGAAAGGAGGGACAAAGGGATGTACGTTGTACAAGGTAAAGCCTTCCGAAAATCAACTATAAAAATTAAGCGGACTTAGGTTGGATATATACCATAAACCCTACAAAACGCAGTCTTATCTCAAGTTTCACAAGTCTTAAAACCAAAAGACCATAACTTACAGAAGAAGAGTGTCCATAATATCTCTACAAGGATATTCCCATCTATATAAGTAATATTTTATAGTTAATTACATGCATACCTACATAATGTGTACACATTCATAATGATTTAGAGAGAGAGAGAGAGAGAGAGAGTACTTGCCTTAAGAGTAATGTGTTCGTACAATGAAAGTACTGCCTCCACATTCTGATGATGAGTGTGCGCGCAATCGAAGTTTCACCTGAATCAAGTGAATACAAAAGAAAATGTAATACTGACCCCAACATATAAAAAAGGAAAGTTCTTATTATACCCCAACTTTTTCTCCCAATACATGGCACATGATATGCACACTACATATAGCATTGGAAAAATAACTATGCTTTAGAACCAATGTGATATGGCCATGTTCGTTTGGTAAAGAAATTGAAAGAATAAGTTGGGTTGTGTAGCATTGTCCAACAACAAAAAGAGACAACATAATATAGTTGCTAAGAATAATACTTCATTAGGTACCTAGCAACTAGTGCAAAAAAAAGAATACTGGAGGTTAAAAGACCATAAAATAATAGGCAAATGATAATTGATCACCTTGAAGCCAAAGTATTACAAATAGGAAGAATGATTTAGAATATACCTTTTCTTCTGTATCATCAAAACGTTGGGTGAGCCTAGCCGCAATCTCTTGGGTCTCTGGAGGAGAATACTTCAAATGGTATATCTTTCCAGTAATAGGATCTAACCTTCTTCCAACCACTCTGTCAACAAGAATCTCTTCAGGAACCTGCAAATGCAAGGTTGTGACAGCTCACTCTTACTTTTTGGATCAAATAAGGGGATTTACATGGTTTTTTTTATGCATTGACAAATGCTGAAATTCACACTAATAAATTTACTCTTAGCTTATAAAATTACATTACAAAACAAACAACTTAAGTACATTGAGTTCAGAAGCATCTCCAAGAAAATCTCCTATTCAAATACAATGCTCATGAACATTATAAAATATCAACAACAAAGAAAATTCTTACTTCCAGAAGAATGAAAAGATCCGGCTCAAACCCGAATTCCTTGAGAGCAATTGCTTGCGAAGAGCTCCTAGGGTATCCATCCAAAAGCCAGCCTTTTTCTCGAGAATCTGGCTTTAATAGACGTTCCTTCACCATCTACATGATTAACACCACAGAATCACCACTAGCAAGACGATAAGCCAACATGGATATAATTTCCCTACCAAGACAACTATTTCATTAGGAACCAATTGTCCTTGGTCCATGTACTTCCTTGCAAGCTTCCCATTTTCACTCCCAGATGCAATTTCTGCTCTAAGTAAATCTCCAGCAGCGACATGTACCAAATCATACTGCATAAAGTAGCATAACTCAGTTAAAGCTGCTTCTCATCATGAGAAAAGCATGACAAGTGGTAAGTGGTATTTATGTAAACCATGGTATAAAGTCATTAGGATTAGAAAACTTATATGACCTGAAATCATAGTGTGAAAAGATACAAGCTTAATTCATCTCAAATTAATCTGTTTCTTTATCTGCATATCTTAGGGGAAGAAACTTCTTTGGTGGTAATACAAAACTTTTACTGAGAATCACAGCATACCATTTAGAGAACACCTCAAATAAACCTCATGGACAACTATAAGTATCCTCAAACTACCAAATCCTTCATAATGTGTTTGGAATGGCGGGATTAAAAGAACGATTTAAAGTCCCAAGATTTGCAAATTCCCCTGTTTGCACAACATTTTGAGCATGCTAGGATTTAACTTCCAAATTTCCCTGTTTGGATGATCAATATATTACTCTATGGGATATAAGTATTAGCATTATATCTTTTGTTTTCTATTCCTAATAAACCCCATATGGCATTCCCGCAAGGGACCCTTATTAGCATTCAAAAGGGGAGGCTGCAATTCACATACATAAAAACGAGCCTATTGCCATTGATAACACCAAGCTTAGTAACCCATGAACACATAATGCATATAGGCTATAGCATAAGATTTTTCATGTTTTGCTTGCTCATTCATACCAAGTTACAAATTCCCAAATATGACCTACAAAATCATTCATTTCAGGAAAGAAAGTCGCTAGGAAAAAGAACAGGCATTGCATTTTCTGCTATTCATTCTGTTGTTGGCCAACTTGGGGTTCCAAAATTTCAAAGTTGGAATCATAAAAGCAAACCAAAATTTACTTTTAACTAGCTGCATGCATGCACGCATAAGTTGTCGCTCAATAATAAGAAATACTCTACATGGATAGTTCGCCTAAGTTGCTTGTTTGGCTTGAGTTAAGCCCCTCTGGGTTATCTCGAGGAGGATTACTTCCATTGTTATTGGCATTGGAATTGCTACCATTGTTGTCGTTGTCTCTGCCAATTAATTACAGCCGAGCCCAGCTCGGATTCTTGCCGCCGTCCCTTTTACTCTGTCAGTTGTCTCCCCGAGTCGAGCTCTCCTTCTCTCCTAGCTCCTCCTGGAGCCCAGCTCGGACCGCGCCTCTTCTGTTTTCCTCTGCTCGGAGCACCGCTTCAGTCACAGGTCCACCAGGCACCATCACACAACCTCACTGCCGCCGCTCGTGCCCAGACCTCCTCTCTCCCTCCCATATTCTTTTCTCCCGGCGTCTTGCTCGATCACAGCCACCCGTGCAGCTCAGACCACCACCGCTGCTCCCCGCGCCTTCAATGAAAAAACTGGTGGAAAATCATTTTTTTTAGATTTGGTTGATTAATTAGTTGCTTTCTATTGTTCACACAAAGAAAAAAAAATTGTTGCTTTCTGGGTCTGTTGGGGTTCAGGCAAGAAGAATGAGACCAACAGAAAACATAGATTGAAGGAAGTAAAATCATATTTCCAAAGAGGGTCTTTTGGATTGATCTGTATCAAGAACAATGAGAAGAGGTCAAGAGGATGCGGCAAGAGGTCTTCTTTGCTGCTAACATCTTTCTCATAATACAGAAAACAAAAAAAAGAACAAAAGTAAGAAGAGAGTAAAATGGGGGTATTTTCGGAAGTTTGTAGAATAAAGTTGAATATGGGGTGTAGATTACAATTTAGTTGGTGTAGATTTCACTCCCTTTTTTTGTGGGTAAAAACCCAAAATGGTACCTGAACTATTGCAAAAGGTATTTTTTGGTACCTACAAATTTTTTTACTCAAAATGGTACCTGAACGATTGCGTCATTACCCAAAATAGTACCTGAACTATTGCAAAAGATACTTTTTGGTACCTACAAATTTTCTTTACTCAAAATAGTACCTGAACTATTGCGCCATTACCCAAAATGGTACCTCCGTAGTTAAGTATGATCCAATTAGATACCATTTTGGATAATGACATAATAGTTCAGGTACTATTTTGGGTAATAGCGCAATAGTTCAGGTACCATTTTGGGTAATGACGCAATTTGTAGGTACCATTTTGAGTTACGGAGGTACCATTTTGGGTAATGGTGCAATAGTTCAGGTACCATTTTGGGTAAAAAAAATTTGTAGGTACCAAAAAATATCTTTCGCAATAGTTCAGGTACCATTTTGGGTTTTTACCTTTTTTTTTTTGTGAGGATCTTTGGTTTGATTTGCAAAAACGTGATTTTGTCAGGCTTTTGCCTATTAGGAGTTAGGACCAAAGATTAAAGAATTTTTTATCACATATAGTACTTGAATTATTTTTCAATTATATATTTAGTACCTGAACTTAAATTTTTGTCACAAGTAGTATTTAAAGTTTTCAATTTTGTCACAAGTAGTACCTAAAGTTTTCGATTTCATCTCTTGTAGTACCTAAGACTATTTTTGTCATAACTATATGAGTGTGAGGGCGCGTGTTTCCAACAAAAGAGACTAAAATAAAAAACTTTGAGTACTACTTGTGACAAAAATTAAAAACTTTGGGTACTACTTGTGACAAAAATTGAAAACTTTGGATACTGCTTGTGACAAAAATTAAAGTTCAGGTACTACAAGATATGAAATTGAAAACTTTGGGTACTACTTGTGACAAAAATTGAAGTTCAGGTACCAAATATATAATTGAGAAATAGTTCAGCTACTATATGTGATAATAACTCAAGATTAAAATATATATGCCAATATATTCCTCTATATATCTCTTTTTGGAGGTGCGGATATATCTTACCCGGAGAACTTTCAACATCTCTTAATATCCTCAAAATAATTCCGATCGACATCAGTAAATATCTCTGATATTTACTGAAATTATCCGATATTGATGGGAGCATATTTGTGTGCTCCATTGTGCTTAATTCTATATTAATTCTCTCACATTCAATCTTTATTCGAGTTAGTTATGTCGTTTTATGTTTTATAGGACTCTTGGAGCATTGAGGATGAAAAGAAGCAAAAAGTGGAGATTATAAGCTAAACTGGTGAATCTGCCTGTGCAGATCAGCCTACTTCGATTGAGAACTGGGAGCAGCTCAGAATGAACTAGAAGATGTACCATATATGGATAGAAAGCTCCGGATGTCTATTTTCAGGAACTTCTGACGGTTTGTGATTCGGAGTTGTCTAGAAGACGTTATGACTGATTAAGTGAGCGAAGGTCAATCTGGCGCGAATCTGGAAACCTAATTCATTTAGGATTTGTGATTTTCCTCATGGGCTTCGACTCCTATTGGGCCGTGGACGTTTTAAACCCTAACTTGGAGTATTTAAGGATTTCTTAATCAGCCGGGACAGGGGGTTGACATCATCATATACGCGAAGAGCCGAAGCATCGCCGTGTTCCTTTCTTCTTCTCTTTCTTTCGTTAGTTTTATTATGTTTTCGATTGCTGCTACTATGACTATGAGTAGCTAATTTCCTTAGTAGTTAGGGGCTGTTTGAAGCCCTGAACATGATTGTTAAGATGCTTTGATTATTTTATATGAATTTCCTATGGATTGGATGATTATCTTTTCACTGGTTTTTCATTGATGAATCTTTATATGTGTTTCTTTGGAGGCCTACTTAGATGCATGTATTAGGGTTCTATTGCTAGGATTTATATGTGGACCGCCATATCATCATATAATCCCAAGTAGCTAATGAATAGGTAAACCATATTCATGTGATTAGATTTCTCGGTTACATAAGATACATGCCATGTCTTATGGCCGATGTGATGTTCGTTCTCTTTGTGCTTAATGATTCTTGAATGTTGAATCTATGAACATGCCATTCTAGGTTACATGAAAGAACTAAGTTAGGGAGTACATGCCATGCACTTAACGTACCAACTATGAGAGAACAATAGGATTTGATCAACATGCCATTGACTTATCTTGAGCATCGTCATCCATGAATTAGGGAATTTGTATGGAACCTTGCATATTTAACATGAATGTTTAGGGTGGATAATTCTTCCCTAGCTATTCCATCATCATTGTTCACAACAAAACCTTTGTTGGTTTCCCTTTAATTTTCGTACATCAACTCTGCCCTGCTCTTGCAGGTTACTTTTCGTAGTCTTAAACTTCTTAGAATTCGTTGAAACTTTGTCAGAGTCAGTATTATTGAGTCTAGTTTATTGTGTTTAAATTTCGTAGCAATTGGAGTCTGTTTAGTTTGTCTGCTGTTCGTGTTTTCCTTTCTAGGTCAGTTTAGAGTCGTTATAGTTTAGTGTCTTAATTTGCATTCGAGTCTCATTCTCTTGCGGGAACGATCCCTACTTCTCATACTACATTCGATATTCATATCCACAGTAGGGTAATTAATAGGTTATTTTTGTGCATCTATTTGGTGTGTAGAAATTACCTATATCAATTTTGGCGCCGTGTCGCCGGGGAATGAATAATTTGATTGCAAATTTTTGTTTTTGTTTTTGTTTTTGTTAATAGTTTCTAACGTTTAGTTTCTTTTGTTTTGTAGTTTATAAACACCAGAGCAAACACCATCTGTCAACGCAATGGCCGAAGAACCAAAGCCATTGAAGTCTTCCTTTGTTCCTCAGGGTGTTGCACAACCTTCGTGCATCACATTCACTCCTACCGCTGGTACTTCATTCAGTTTGTCTCCACAGCTTATCAACTCAGTCCCTCATTTTTATGGCAAGCCGAATGAAGACCCGAACAACCATCTGAGAGAGTTCTATGACCTTTGTAGAACTCAATTTCCTCCAGGTTTGACTGCAGAGCAGCTGAAGCTCATCTTGTTTCCCTTCTCCTTGAAGGATCATGCTAAGTGGTGGCTGAATTCATTGCCTTCCGATACTATTGCTACATGGGATCAGCTATCCACAAAGTTCATCACCAAGTTTTTCCCTGCTCAGAGAACAAGGCAATTAAGGAGAGATATTCATACTTTCCGACAGAAGCAAGGGGATCTCTTCTGTGAAGCTTGGGAGAGTTTCAATGGGCTGCTAAGGAAGTGTCCACACCATGGCTATTCTAAGGATGATCAAGCTCAATTTCTCTATGAGGGATTGAATGATACAAACAAGGCTCTTGTAGATTCAGCATGTGGAGGCGCTTTCATGAATAAGACCAGCGATCAAGCTTTCGAAATATTTGAGACTTTGAGTGAAAATTCTCAACAATTTTCTACAAAAGGGTTTCAAGAAGCAAAGACCAAGGATGCTTATGAAGTTAATTCTTGGGGAGGAGAAGCTGATAGAATCTCTACTATTGAAAAGAAGCTTGATGCATGGATGCAAGCCATGTCTCCACCGGCTCAAGGAATGGTATCAGCTCAGGTATGTTCCATCTGTCCCATTCGTGATCATCTAACCATAGATTGTCCATATTCCTTTCCAAATTCAGGTGAAGAACAAGTCAGCTTTGCTGACCAACAAAGGAGAGCTGGTTTCTCTAATGTGTATTCTAATCCGGCTTTGAGGAATCACCCTAACTTTGGGTGGAACAAACAACAAGGGGCTCCCACCTCTTCTTATGTACCTCACAGATTCAACCAAGGACCACCACTTCAACAATCTTCAGGTAAGCTTGAGGATCTTGTGATTTCAATTGCCAATGATACTAAAACCCTTGTGCAGGACAATAAGACTTTCAAGGAGAAAACTGAGAGCACATTGCAACATCATGGCAAGTCTATTGCTAATCTTGAGGTGCAATTCGGTCGGTTGTGTGAACAACTTACTCAAAGAGAGCCAGGTAAGCTTCCATCTCAAACTGAAGTTAATCCTAAAGGAACTCACCATGAGCAGATTATGGCTGTCACATTGAGGACTGGAAAACAACTTCCGGAGGAGCCGGTGCACATTAGAAGACCTAAGAAAGCTGTAGAGGGAGGTCAAACACCGGGCAGCAAAGAAGAGCAGCGGACAGAATCTCCAGTCGAACGGTCGACCAAAGTGTCGACCGATCGACCCACGGACAGAAGCAATGTCGACCCGTCGACGGAAATTGGCGAACGGTCGACCGAGGCAGCAACAACAACATCTGGAATTCCATTTGGACTAGGAGTTGCTTCGGCTCCGTCACCCGCACCTAATCCTCTTCAGGTAAGTAAAAATGGTTCTAATGTTCACGTTCCACCTATCCCTTTTCCTCGCAGGTTCATGCAATCAAAGAAGGAGCAAAGCGATAAAGATATATTGGATACTTTCCGGGAAGTCCGAATCAACATTCCCCTTCTTGATGCTATCAAGCAAATCCCAAGGTATGCAAAGTTTCTCAAAGAACTTTGTACCAACAAGAGGCAGTTCAAGGAACATGAAACAATAGCTCTTAGTGAGGAAGTCTCTGCTGTACTTCAAAGGAAGTTACCACCTAAGCTTAAGGATCCCGGAAGCTTCACGATTCCATGTACCATTGGTGCACACAGGTTTGAAAAGGCTTTGCTTGATTTAGGTGCTTCTATTAATTTAATGCCCTATTCTGTTTATGAAGCACTTGATTTAGGCAAGCTAAAGGAGACTAATGTGAGGATTCAACTAGCGGATCGTTCATTGACATATCCGAGAGGTTTGATAGAGGATGTGTTGGTGAATATGAATGGTTTGATTTTACCGGCAGATTTCTTTGTGTTAGACATGGAGGACGCACCTATGCCTACATCTTTGCCATTGATTTTGGGGCGGCCCTTCATGGCCACCGCTCATACAAAGATTGACGTGTTTCAAGGAACATTGACAATGGAAGTACTTGGAGAGACTGTGGGCTTCAACATCTTTGAAGCCATGAGGTACCCTACTTATGATTCTTCTCCAAGTATTGATTTTGTTGAGACTAATGAAATTGTGCAGGCTAACCCTAATGATTCATCCACAAAAAAGCCAATCTTTGATGAAAAGAGAGTAGTCATGAGTAAAGAATCGGGCATTATTGCAACTGTGGCCACTCTCAACGCCGTGCCACCTGACAAAGGGAAGTATGTTCCTACTTTTGAGTTTCTCTCTTGTTCTAACATTGGTCATACTTCTTCCTTAGATAAGTTCATTCCTAACTTCAAGAAGGATTGTGGAATGGTCACCCTCATATGACCACGGCTACGTCTGGCTGATGACGTTAACTTAAGCGCTTCTTGGGAGGCAACCCAAGTATGGAGGAGTAGTCAGGGACGTTTTCTTTACTCTTCGCTTGTTTTTGTGTGTTGTGTCACTTTCCCTCTTTTTCTTTTGCATTGTTGCGTGTTTCATGTCTCTTGCATTGAGGACAATGCCTGTTTCAAGTGTGGGGGAAGGTCTTAGTGTCATCGGGTCGTTGTGTTCTGAAAATTCATCCCAAATTAAAATTTTTCGCAACTCCCAGTCGACCGGTCGACCCTTTTGTCGAACGGTCGAGCATCGTCCAGAGCCGGATGAAAAAAAAAAAAAAAAAAAAAAAAAAAAAAAAAAAAAACTGAAAAAAAAAAAATCCAAAAAAAAAGTCATTGTTTGTTTGTTTGTTTTGTATTGTTTTGAGTCTTAGGATACCTTCCAATACAATGATGAGAATTGAACTTGATTTCAATAGCTAAAGATGAGTTTAAGCATTGCTTTAGGTCTAAATTTCATTCTTTGGTTAATCGATTTCTATGATTGTTATGCTTGAACCATTTATGCACTTATAGCCATGTTAATGTGATGAATTGGATTGAGAGAAGCATGTTAGGCCCTGTATGAGCTTGTATAACCATTGTGAGTTTTGAGCCGTATTGCTATTCTTTTGGAGAGTTATACACTAATTCTTGCTTTCTTGTCGATTATTCGTTGCATGATCTCATTATTCTTTGCTTGATTGATTACTTGAATTCGACACATATTGTGAACTAATTGCTAGAACTCACTTTGAGACCTCTTGAAACTTTATGCTGAAATGTGCAATAACTTGGATATGATTAAGGCACCTAGGATCTTCCACCAAAGCCAAATTAAGCCTGTGTCCCTAATCATGAACCCCTTAGCTAACCTCTTGAGCCTTATGTGAACCTTTTTTCTTTGTTAACCACATTACCATACCCTAAGCCTAGTATAGTTTTATCCTTCCCTATTCCTAGGAGTTAGTGAGACAATGATGGTGACTTCTCGTTTTTTTTCTAAAAGTTTCAAAGGTTTGTGAATTGTTCAAAGAACAAGTGTGGGGGAGTTGTTATTGTACAAAATCAGATTCGAGAGAGCCATATATATAAAAAAAAAAGTTCTTATGCCGAAAAAGAAGAAAAATATGTGTGTGGCATATAAAAGAAAAATAAAGTTAAGTGCTCTTGATCTTGATTACATATTGTTGTGTGGAAGTTACAAGTTAGAATGACGTACTGGGCCCAACAAGATGCTATTTGGCCATAGGAAGTTATGAAGTATTAGAAAAATGGGTTTCAAAGTCCTTGATATTGTCTCATTAATTTATAGGGATCTTGTTATATCCTATCCTTCGTTTCTTTAAACCTTAACCCTATGGCCCCATTACAACCTAATTAAGACCTTTTGATCTTGGAAGTTGCACTTTCGGTTTGTGGAGACTTGTGTTGAGGGGTGAGCCTATGGCATGTGTTCTATTCATTCAAGTAATTGATATTCCTTTCATGAGATCATATTTAAATTTCCAGAAAGAGCTTTTATCCTTGTTATGCATATGTGAACTATTTGTTGTCTTGTATACATTATTCCTCTCACATATAACTTGAGTGAATGCATATGAATTAGCCAGAAAATTTGAGTGAAAATAGAGTGATTATCCTTGTGAGGGTGGAGTTAATACTTGGCCGAAACATGTTGATTGAGATTTGGTTTGTTATGTTAACTGTTGGCTATTTCACACACTACACTTGAGCATGATCGTTATGGGGATTTATTAACTTTTGAATGAAGTTTCTAGGACCTGATGTGATGAGTAAACTATTCTTAATGCTATTGACTTGTATGGTTCTCTGAGATAAATGTTGGAAGGTGTAGACTGAGTCTTCGTTTATGTTCTGTTAAGTTGTTTTGCTCGAGGACTAGCAAAAGCTAAGTGTGGGGGTATTTGATGGGAGCATATTTGTGTGCTCCATTGTGCTTAATTCTATATTAATTCTCTCACATTCAATCTTTATTCGAGTTAGTTATGTCGTTTTATGTTTTATAGGACTCTTGGAGCATTGAGGATGAAAAGAAGCAAAAAGTGGAGATTATAAGCTAAACTGGTGAATCTGCCTGTGCAGATCAGCCTACTTCGATTGAGAACTGGGAGCAGCTCAGAATGAACTAGAAGATGTACCATATATGGATAGAAAGCTCCGGATGTCTATTTTCAGGAACTTCTGACGGTTTGTGATTCGGAGTTGTCTAGAAGACGTTATGACTGATTAAGTGAGCGAAGGTCAATCTGGCGCGAATCTGGAAACCTAATTCATTTAGGATTTGTGATTTTCCTCATGGGCTTCGACTCCTATTGGGCCGTGGACGTTTTAAACCCTAACTTGGAGTATTTAAGGATTTCTTAATCAGCCGGGACAGGGGGTTGACATCATCATATACGCGAAGAGCCGAAGCATCGCCGTGTTCCTTTCTTCTTCTCTTTCTTTCGTTAGTTTTATTATGTTTTCGATTGCTGCTACTATGACTATGAGTAGCTAATTTCCTTAGTAGTTAGGGGCTGTTTGAAGCCCTGAACATGATTGTTAAGATGCTTTGATTATTTTATATGAATTTCCTATGGATTGGATGATTATCTTTTCACTGGTTTTTCATTGATGAATCTTTATATGTGTTTCTTTGGAGGCCTACTTAGATGCATGTATTAGGGTTCTATTGCTAGGATTTATATGTGGACCGCCATATCATCATATAATCCCAAGTAGCTAATGAATAGGTAAACCATATTCATGTGATTAGATTTCTCGGTTACATAAGATACATGCCATGTCTTATGGCCGATGTGATGTTCGTTCTCTTTGTGCTTAATGATTCTTGAATGTTGAATCTATGAACATGCCATTCTAGGTTACATGAAAGAACTAAGTTAGGGAGTACATGCCATGCACTTAACGTACCAACTATGAGAGAACAATAGGATTTGATCAACATGCCATTGACTTATCTTGAGCATCGTCATCCATGAATTAGGGAATTTGTATGGAACCTTGCATATTTAACATGAATGTTTAGGGTGGATAATTCTTCCCTAGCTATTCCATCATCATTGTTCACAACAAAACCTTTGTTGGTTTCCCTTTAATTTTCGTACATCAACTCTGCCCTGCTCTTGCAGGTTACTTTTCGTAGTCTTAAACTTCTTAGAATTCGTTGAAACTTTGTCAGAGTCAGTATTATTGAGTCTAGTTTATTGTGTTTAAATTTCGTAGCAATTGGAGTCTGTTTAGTTTGTCTGCTGTTCGTGTTTTCCTTTCTAGGTCAGTTTAGAGTCGTTATAGTTTAGTGTCTTAATTTGCATTCGAGTCTCATTCTCTTGCGGGAACGATCCCTACTTCTCATACTACATTCGATATTCATATCCACAGTAGGGTAATTAATAGGTTATTTTTGTGCATCTATTTGGTGTGTAGAAATTACCTATATCAGATATATCCGAATAATTATCCAAATCTTATTAAAAAAATTGCCTGAATTCCATAAACTTTTCAGGGGTAGGCTAGGGTACGGTGATGTATGCCATACCCCCATTTACAATTTTTTTGAACAAAAAATTACATCTAATTGAACCAAAATTACTACATTGACAACAAAGTTACTACATTCGTTTTACACTATTTACATATAATTGAACCAAAATTACAACTTTGACAACAAATTGTTCATAAATTTGTAACAAGGTCATAGATAGAGTAATTACCTCTAATAGAACAAAGATTACACAAAAAAAGACTCTCGTTACCATAATGACAACACATTTTGTTGTTATATTTGTAAATAGAGGTATGACATGCATCTCAGTATTGTAGAACTTCCCAACTTCCCAAGTCATTAAGTTGTTTACTTTTTCCTTTAGCGGAAAAGTCAATTATATTAATGAGAGCGAAAATTACAACCCATACTCTTGGCCAACAAACAGACAAAAATCATTACCTAAGTAATTTTGTCTATTTGAATTAAAGTTAAATTAATGTCTCCAATTAAAGTAATTTCACTCATCCCTCCTCTTTGGAGATCGGACAACTCTTAGATTCATTGGGGTGAACCTGCTTGTTCGCTCCTCTTTGTATGCCAGAATGCCACGATAGTGGAGTAGCTTTCATCATAGGAATGTGATAGAGTTCTGGTTGTAATTTAGGATGAGATCGAATTGAAAGCTGATGAGAGACCATATAGTTTTGAGAGTTCTAGTACTGCCATAGTTTTATACTTTGGATCATGTTTCCAGATATTTTAATTATCATGTGAGTCAAGATGAGTAGATGACAATATTAGGCCATGTCATGTAAATAAAACGACTGCAAATTGCACCAAAAAAACACATAGATCTGGTAGGTCCAATTAATACAAACAGAATCCTGAAATAAAAGCAAGGCCTATATGAGAATCGACAAATTTATGCATTTCTGGCAAGGCAAGGCATCACATGCATGGTGTGCCATGTACTCTTTGCTTATATATAGCTACTTTTTATTCCACATATGATCACCAGGAAAGGAAGTTCAGAGCTTAAATCAGTTTATTCTTCGAATCCAAAGGTGCTAACATCAAGTTGAAGTGGTTGAAGTGGTTGAAGTGGTTGAAGTAGCCAAGAAATCTTTGAGCCAGCCGGCAGACTTCTTTGCAGTTCGGGTCAAGTCGTTGAGGTAATCAGTGTAGTTGAGACCAAATCGAACTGAGTAGGCCGAATTCATCTCCATGCAGTCCAGCAGTGCCCACATCAGGTAACCCTGCACATTTGTTCCCGTCCTGCAATCACAATGTCAAGCACGCGTCTATTAATCCAAGTTCTAGTGTAAGCTTGTTATAATAACTAGCAAATTAATGAACTTAAATTTGACTTTAATTTGCAAGATATATTATTAGGCAATTACTTCCTGGCATCTCTGATAGCGGCGAGATGATCCTGCATGTGCTGAATTCGAGCATCGTCAATCGAAGCCTCTTCAACTGAAAGTGTGTCATCTCGTTTGTCCGGATATCCTATTGAAAGTTTAAGGTAATTAATTAAGATTCCAATGCAAAAGAATTCTAGTACTATATTTTGCTTTGGTTAGACTATAACCAGTAACACATACAAAATGACTAACCATTCTCGGTAACGTAAACTTTGGGATTCTCGTAATTCTTCAGTAAAATCAATGCCTTCCTTAGCCCTTCTGGATACACGAAGATCGAGCTGCTTCCTGGTGTCTAATTACCAAATAAGACAAAAGTAAGTAAAGCATGTCTAACATTCTAATTAGTGTAATTAATTAACACATTAATTAGTGTCCACAAGGAGTAAAGGACCAAAATGATCTTACTGCTGGGCCTATGAGCTCCCCATCTGGTCCAAACTCTGTGACAAACACAAATAGGAATCGTACAATTACGAGTGAGTCTTCAGTAATTGTTAATTATCTCAATCTGTTCTTTCTTAACAGAGTAGTACGTATTAGTGAGTAATTAAGTGAGTATTAATTACCTGTGGTGGTAGCATGCTGGTAGTCATCAAGACTGGTGTAGACATCATTGTTTGATATTGCTACCCCATCCGCGAATCTGGAAGTGTAGTAGTTCACCCCAATGTAATCATAGGAGCCCTTTACCAACTCTTTCTGCTCATCTGTGAATGTTGGAAGGCTATCCCTCAACAAAGCTCTCATAACAAATGGGTAGTCACCATATACTAGGGGCTCCAGAAACCTAGTAATTAAGTAGTAGTTCATTTAAGTAGGGAAATAAAAAAATCGAGATAGATAGAGATGTGTGAAGATTGAGACGGATCAATTAATATACATTCTCAGAAATTAATCAAGACACTCCACGCGACAATTAATTATTTTGAGTCTAGTATGACTTGAGGCGAGAGGGCCTGAAAGATATAGGGTACGTATTTAATTAGTTTTAATTAGTTTAGTAGCTAACCATCCTGTCAAAAAGTCAAATGCTCTACGGGCTGCAAATACATCTTGTTGGGTGTCTTCGTATGGCTCAAACCATTCAAACACTAGCGGGATTCCAATCTCTCCTCCTTGTTTTGGCTACACATGCATACAATTAAGTTAGGTAATAAGTCGCAATTGTATATATGCAGTATCTTTGTTTGGTTTTCGGAATGAAATGATTTCATTTTTGAGAAGCGTAATAGTTAAGTCATGACTCATCACCTGGTATGTATCTTTGTAGAGTTTAGCCGCTGTAGCATGGGCTAATATGACGTGATGTGAAGAGAGGAGAGGATCAGTGATAGCGTTTGCGTCTGCTGCAGTGTTAGTGAAGCCGTATCGCCCCCACACCTGTGGCTCATTGATAGTAGCCCAATACTTCACTCGATCGCCAAACGTTTTGAAACATAAATCCGCATATGCTTTAAAATCCTCCCTAATATTTAGATATGAACATATACTTAAGTGAATCAAAACTCATTTGTTACTAATAACTGACTAATTAGAGATCGAATTAAGAAATTTGACACCTACACTATGTCGATGCTTAAGAAACCGGTGTACTTAGTGTTCAGTGCTGTGGGCAAGTCGAAGTGGAACAGTGTCACAAATGGAGTTATCCCTGCACATATATATATATACAAAAACAAATCACTAATTGATCCCATACGTAAGCTAATCATGTGAATTTATTGCTTCATATATAGTTCATACATACCATTCGCGATTAGTTCGTCGATGAAGTTGTTGTAGAAATCGATACCGTCCTGGTTTATTCCACCGTCTATGGTTCCCACTGCAAATTGATCCCAGCAACACATAAACTTGCTGATCTAACTATATAACTTAACTTGTAATTAGCTCAAAAAATATTCTGTGAAAATAAGTATACCAGGCAGAAGTCTTGACCAAGACATGGAGAATCTGTAGGTATTCACTCCCATATTCTTCAGCAGTTGCACGTCGTCCTAAGGGACACAAGTAAAATGTCGCATTTTAATATATTGTACATCACATGCATGTATAGACTAGTCTCTTGGCACGCGCATATATTACCTTATAGCGGTTGTACGAATCAGTGGCTACCTCTGTGCCAACAGCATTGTCATCTTGTATGTAACTATCCCATGTGGCTGGTCCTCTCCCTCCTTCAGTTCCAGATCCTTCTGTCTGCAGTACATAAAGTACATAAACAAATTTTTGCAGAAATGACCTTGTTAGTAATTGTCCTTAAATTAAAACGAAACAAGTTGAGAAATCAGAAAAACTAGAAGATATATAGTTATATATCTCAACCTGGAAAGCAGAAGTGGCGCATCCAAATTTGAAATCAGTAGGGAAATCAGCCCTGGTCACAGTTGTGGTTGCGGTTGCGGTTACGGTTGTGGTATCAACAACAGCGGCCGTAGCATCAACAACGGAGGCTACAGTGTCAACCACTGCGGCTGTTGTATCAGCAACTACACTTGTTAGTGATGAAGTAAGATCATCCAATGCCGAGCAAGGCCTTATTCTTATGGCCCTCTTATGATCGATTCTCTTAGATGGGAACACTCCAACAGCTTTCACGGTTGGAATTCGGCTTGGTAGTCTCTTGAAGGAGCTCACATGCTCTTTGCCGACATCGGCAGCGAAAAGCTTAGAGTGAGAGCCATGGTGGTTTCTGGGTGTGTTTGTGAGTCAGAGTAGCTACTTAGAGAGAGGGAGAGAGTTTAGCAGGATGAGAATGCTTTTACGTACATAAGGTATTTAAAGAGTTACTGGATGTCACTATGCGATCCAGAGAATCTATTTTGCTAAATATCTAAACGTGGAAATTTGATGACATAACTCATCGTGCTTCTAATTTTATTAGTATTATTGCTGCGTCCTGCGTGGTTAAAGATAAGTTAGATAGCTAAATAAATATTACAGTTCATGGATCGATACGTACGTACGTAATCAAAGAAAACTATATAAATATCCTAGTTTATTAATTAATTCTTAGCGCGGACTGCGTGTATTTATATATAATCATTGTTCTAGTTTTCTAGATCGAGATCGAGTAGAGATCTGCATTGTTTTTCAGGTCTCAACCATCTATCATATAATTAATAACTCAACTAGGATAGGCTGCATAGCGCTTTGCCAAACGCGGGCTTTTTTTTTGTTTGTTTTATTGAAAAGAGAAAATTGATTTGCATTTTTTATTTATTTTACAAACGTGGGATTCTTTTTTTGTTTTTGTTTTTATTTTATTTTACTTTTGTTGAAAAGTGGAAACTGATTTGCAGTTTTTTTTTTAAAAATTATTTTCTGTTTTAGGCTTCTAAAATGATTTTTATTTTCGAAATAGGAGTTTTAAAAATTTAACTATCCGAGCAACTCCAAGAGATTCTCTAAATTTTGTTTTTTCCCTACTTTAGGGAAAAATGAGTTTTTTTTTGCTCCAATAGTTTCCCTATACCTATCTCTATTTTAGAGATAGTGAGGAGAGAGAAAACAAAATTCCCTATATTTACAGCAATCGCTAAAATTATAGCGATAGCAAATTTTTTGAATTTTCACGTATTCTCAATCTCCCAATGGCTCCAATAGCACTCTTCCATCTTCTTCATCGCTGCATTGTTTTTCCACCAATCTCTTATTCGAGTCTTGTTCACCTACTCAATTAATTATGTACTCAGTTGTGCTCAACTGCCGTTAGATTTAAATCAATTGGTGAAGAATAATGTCACAAATAAAATCATTTCAACTACCTCATTATTCACCACCATTGGATTTAGATTCAACAATAGCTGAACACAACTGAGTACATAATTGATTGAGTAGGTCAGTTTTACATATATACTATCAAAAAGATTCACGAAATTTTAGTTTAACTGAGCTTCTAGGGTTTTGAATTTGAATTTGAATTAAGATTTTAGGGTTTGATTCCTAAACAGAGGCAAAGTCCTCATACCTAGCTGAGCACAATAATCTATCACTTTGTTATGTGTTTTAGGATCGATATCAATTGTCGCTGATGTATTGCGGTAAGCCTACAAATTGGCTTTGGTGGTATATTACGAATCCTATGTGGTATTAATCTTGTACAATTTTAGCTTAAATGAATATGATATGGTAGCAGTAGAATGTCCTAGAGTTAGTTTGACTCCTTGTTTTACCGATGAAGGTGCTATGTGCATGAAATGTGCAAACTCATCAAGGATTCCTTTCTATTTTTCCATGTGCAAGGGTCGACCCAATCACAAACATCATCATCACTCCAAATATATATTCCTTCTCACCCTTGTCTTTTCTATATAACCCCCAAACCTCTCAATTGATGAACTCCAGTTTCAAAAGCCGAAGAATAGAAAGGTTCATAAGTCCTTTTGCCTACCCATCCACCAACCCAGCCTCTCTAGAGGAGCCTTTGAACCCTTTCTCTTTGGATTTTTGCAGCACAGCGGCCGATTCTTATTTGTATGGCATCATCAAAAATCATTTAGAAAGACCCAATGTGCATAGTTAAATGCTAAACACAACACAACCCCTATTGCAGCTCGTGTCTTTTTTTTTTTAATTTGATGACTACAATTAAATAAACAACAAATACAATATTTAATTGTAGAAATTAAATATGAAGAAAGTAATAGGGAAGTTGTTGGAGTTAGAGAAAAAAAATTATGGAGATTTTGACTTTGGCTTCCTTATTATAAAAGAAATTATAAAAGGTGTTTGCTTTATATATAGTATTTTTTTTTTTTTGGCAAAACAAAAATTTATTAAAAAGAAAAGAGAATACAAGAAGGGGGGGACAATGACCTTACCCCAAGAAACAAAAACATATGTAAAACTGGAAAAAACACCAAACGTCAAGCAAATCGAAAGTTTGGATGACCCAAACGATCACGAGTACATAAGTCAATAATAAATTGAGGAACATCATCCCACCACGATAGGCCCACCAACGAAGTACCATGATTCGCTAAAGCATCTGCGACTCGATTACCTTCTCGGAAAATATGGGAAGCACGGAAATTCAATTGAGAAATTAAGTGAAGACAATTACCCCACTCTACTCGCAATTGCCAAGGCACTAGGTGAGGAGAGCCAAGAAATTGAATAACAAGAGTAGAATCTACTTCTAACCACACATATTTCCAATCACGAACCCAAGCCAACTCAATAGCCTTAATAACCGCCATAACTTCTGCAGCTACAGAGCTTGGAATATCCAAATTAGAACAAAAAGCACCCAAAACCACCCCTTGGTAATCCCTAAACACACCTCCAAAACCAGCCTTGCCCGAAGCACTTTTCCAAGCTCCATCACAATTAATTTTGACACAACCATACGGAGGAGTATGCCAATTGACTTCAATGATTCGAGGAGTGCGCCTTACACGACAATGGACACCAAATCTCTTCAATATAATTAAATCTTGAGAAGTGTTGCTCATACATCCAGAGGCAAGCCGACTAGAAGCATTAACCTGCCCAACTACCAATCTATAAACATTCTCTAAATTAGGAAGCATGTCATCATACCTTGCTTTGTTACGCGATTTCCAAATGAACCAAATTACTGAAGCATAACAAGCACACCAGAGCTCCCTCACTTGAAGACTACGACCCACCGTGCCAAAATATAACAAATCAATTAAAGAGGAAGGGAGAGTTACTGGAAGGTCAAACTTGGCAGCCATAAAAGACCAAATTGACTTGGCAAAAGGACAAAGTAAGAATAGATGCTCTAAACCTTCAGAATCAAAGCGGCATAACAAGCATCTAGAAGCCAAAGAAATCCCTCGCTTCTGCAAAAAATCATCAGATAGAACCCGACCACACAACACCTTCCAAACCAACAAAGACATACGAGGAGCTATGTACTTGGACCAAATAAGCTTACTCCAATCCAAAGAAGGCTGATGAGGACGCATAAACTGAAAAGCAATTTTCGCAGAGAGATCACCAGAGGAAGAGGGAGACCAAATTAACTTATCCACCTCATTAGGGTCTGATGATAAAGGCACCCTCATAATAGCATCACAGACCATTGGAAAATGAAGAGAAAAAAGCTGCGGCAAATTCCATTGACCATTGACAACAAAGTCAGCAACCTTCCCACTAAGAAGAGACGCCATATTCTCATGCAAACCAAAAAATTCCATTAATGGCTTCCCCGTAAAATTATCCTTCCAAAATGAAACTTGCTCCCCTGAACCAAGAAGCCAACGACCATGTTCCATGTAAAGCGCCCAAAACTTCTTGATTCCAAGCCAAACAGAAGAGCTAGCATAAGAACGACGCATATTTCCATTCCGCCAAAATCTATCAAGAAGGAAAGAGCATCCCATTGATGAAGAAGAAAAAACTTCCCAGCCTTTCTTTAGGAGAAGAGAGCGATTAAGGACATCAAGTTTTTTAAGACCTAAACCTCCCTCTTCTAAAGGGGAACAACAAGTTTTCCAAGCCACTAAAGGAACACCACGCTTGTCCACATGCCCAGACCATAAAAAATTCCTACACCAAACCTCCACTCTTTTCAACAGACTAGCTGGCCATTCATAAACTTGAAAGCTATACACCAGCATGCTGGAGATGACTGACTTAATTAACTGAAGCCTACCAGCCATAGATAACAACGACCCATACCAACTGGAGAACCGCACCCGAATTTTATCTACAATAGCCTGGAAGAAAATAGAACGAGGCTTGCCTCGAAAAATCGGCACACCAAGATAAATGAATGGAGCAGTGCCAAGAGAAATTCCCAAAGTCGAAGCAATTGACCTTCTTCTAACGTGAAGATGCTTACTTATAAAAACTTGAGACTTGGATTTATTAATAACTTGCCCAGAGTTAATTCCATACTCCTCAAAAAACCTCATGACAGATATTAAGCTCCGACGATCCCCACGACAAAAAATAATAACATCATCCGCAAATAAGACATGAGAAGGTGCAACAGTGCCTCTTGGAGAAGAAATAACACTAAGCATACCAGTAGAAATCAAATTAGTAATGCCTCTACTTAATGCTTCTTCTGCCAGACAAAAGAGAATAGGGGAGAGCGGGTCACCTTGTCGAACCCCCCTCCCACAGGAAAAATAACCCACAGAATGACCATTGACCAAAAGAGAAAGCTTTGCGGAATGAAGAATAGCACGAACCCAATCCACAAAAGTATTATGAAAACCAAAAGCTGTCAAGACATTAAGAAGAAAATCCCATGACAAAGTGTCAAAAGCCTTCGTGATATCCACCTTAATAGCTACATTACCTCCAAAACACTTGTTGTCTAGAAGATTGAAACACTCAGAAGTAGTTAAGATGCAATCCGATATATTACGGCCTTTAACAAAACCATGTTGTTGCGGAGAAATTATTCGAGAGGCAATAGCAGCAATCCGCAGAGAAAGAATCTTGGGGATTATCTTAAACACAAAATTAGCAAGAGCTATAGGCCGAAACTGAGCTATAGTATCTGCATTCTCAACTTTGGGAATTAAAGTAATCAAGCTTGAATTAAAAGTTGCAGGCAACGACCCAAAGTTGAAAAAATGTTGCACCGCCAAAGTGACATCCGAGCCAACTACATCCCAACATGAAACGAAGAAGTGACCGCTAAACCCATCAGGACCCGAAGCACTGTCAAGATCCATGGACTTAACCGCATCATGAATCTCCTCACAAGAAGGAATGGCAATAAGTGTACTGTTCTCTGCACCAGTTACCAACATTGGAATAACCCGAGTAATTAAACCCGTATCTCGACAATTCCCAGGATTGGCAAAGAGAGTTGAATAGTAATTAACAATATGATCCTGAATAGAGATAGGATCATCGAAGATCTGATCGCCATCCCGAAGAACTGTGATTGATGTCTTGGCCTTACGGGCTCTACACATTGCATGGAAAAATGTAGTATTACGATCCCCCTCTGAAAGCCAACGAAGGCGGGAATTTTCTTTCCAGTAAATTTCTTGCAACCGCATGGAATCAGACAAATTAGCTTGCATCTCTTTTTCCTTTGCAAAATCCAAATCAGACCCTCCAGTTATACTAATTTGACGTTGAATGTCCTCCAATTGAGCCAAATCAACATCAACTTTCCTGTGAACATCTCCGAAAACTTCCCAGTTCCAAGTCCTCAAAGCCTTACGCAAAACTCGCAACTTGTGCTGAAGAATTGTTAGCGGACAACCAAGAGTGGAAATTGAACTCCAACAATTAGCAACAAAACTATGAAAATCGTGGTGATCAATCCACATTTTTCGAAAACGAAAAATGCTTTGACGAGCTCCAAACTTAGAAGAAAAAGACATTAAGAGAGGATTGTGATCAGAGCAAAATCGAGGCAAGGTACTACAACCAAACTGATCCCAAGCATCAATCCACTCTAGATTAGCCAGACAACAGTCCAAACGCAACTCCACATTACCTTTAATCCCCTTCCGACGAGCCCAAGTAAATTGAGCACCCTTCGTATCAACATGCAGTAACTCACAAGCATCAGACATATTTTGAAAATCCATACAAGAGAGACGACTAACAGGAGCCCCTCCCTTTTTCTCATGAGCACCAAGAACAGCGTTGAAATCACCAAAAACCAACCAAGGGCCTGCAACGAATCGTCTTTTAACCTCAGAAATATCAGACCAGAGACCTTGACGACCAACGATTGTGGTTTTGGCATATACAGCAGTGAAAACAGAAAACACAGAATCAAGCACAATACTAAAAGAGACCTGTTGATCAGATACAGAAAGGATATGTATTGAAGACAAAAGAGCATCCTTGCAGAAGATCCATAAGTTAGGCAGAGCAAGCCCTCACACAAAAGTATTACCGAAATCACTTTACTATTTAGGTTTTCTTGCAATAATTATCCTCACACAAAAGTTGTGGAAATTAAATGTCATTTCTAGCCAAATAAAGAGATTTTGTTCTTACACACTAAAATGAGAGATCTAGTGAGGCAACTCATTCTTCGCCTGGCTAATGAGTAACAAAAGGGACCCGTAAATTAATGGGTTAGCAGCTCTCTAATCTCATCCACCATAGTACTCAGCCACGAAGCAATTTACCACATATCGAAGCTTTTAAAAGACAGTCCAATTTGGTTAGAGGGTAAAAAGAACCATCATCATCTAGCGAACTCAAGTCTAGTTTTCAAAGTAGTTTCATACCTTATGTGAGTATAGATTAAGAAAAGAAAAGAAAAAAGTTCAAGATTTCAAGATTACAATTTTCATGATTCATGATTACTGTATATATTATTAAGTATGTATGCTACATGGTACTATCACTACCCAATTTGGTACACCGTAACGTAATTATAAAGCTGCTTAACAAATAATTAAGCAAAGCATTTAAAGGTGTTTTGGTAGAAAGAATTATGAAGCAATTTATTAAAAAAGTTCAATATTTTACAACAACTTATAGAAATTGGTGAGAAATTAACAACTTCTATAAACTGAAAGCTACAGCTGCTCATTGACTTTTTATAAGCTGAAAGCTACAATTGCTTAACATTTAAGCACCTATTTTTCAAATAGCCGGTACCAATTGTAAAAATATGCCTATGCCATCAGTAGTATCATGCACGTTGATGTGCGCATCAGTAGTATGCCATCAACAACTATGGTTATGCCATCAGTAGTATCACGAGAAACGTAACGGAGGTACCATATTAAGTAACGGCGCAATAGTTCAGGTACTATATTTGGTAACAAAAATTCGTAGGTACTAAAAAATACTTTATGCGATAGTTCAGGTATCATTTGAGGTTTTTACCCTTACAAAAATTAAGGGCAGTGCTAGGTCGCATTATTAAGGTCTAAGATGTAGATACCTTAATCTTACGTGGCATGCAATGTCACACAAATCTATTTCCCTTATTTTTTAAATCTAGGTCAAGATATTTTGAAAATATTGCATCCAAAATATTTTATTTTCATTTTCACTCCTTTTCTTTTCTGAAAGGGGAAAGAAAATAGAGTTCATTAATGATCTTAAAGAGCCAAAATTACAACAACGAAGCCATGTTAATTAATTAAAGCCATATGCTGCACATAAAGGTACACCAAATCACAATAACCCTAATCCCTTTCTAACCATTGTTCAAAAAAAAAAATCCTTATCTAACCATAAAGGGACTAACAAGGAAATAATTATTTAAAACTTACAAAATGTTATTAACGGAAGAGAAAAGACGGAAAATGGAACACATAAACACAATTTCAAAGCATGCAGCAATCTAGCTAACTCCTTTGCGTGAAGGCCCTAGAAGAAAGAAACACCATAAACAACCTCAAATATAACAGCTCAAAGTGGAACGACCGCGGTCACCACATCCCAACGAGGCTGCAAACCAGCGTCGACAACGCAAGATTGTTGCTTTTTCCTATAAAAACAAAAACAAAAAACAAAAAGTAGACCATCGATCATTACAAAATTAATGGATATCCTCGCTAAAATGAAAGGTTGCTTTGATCATTCAATGATGTTATTAGAATATATATACAATGCTATAGATGCGTTATGATTTTGGAACCAGTATGCTATATATAGATGTTGCGCGCTGTGTTGGTATTTGTGTGCTTTTTAATCAAGCATATATCATCCACGCAAAGAAGAAGAAAAATTAATCTATCTCTTAAAATTTATCATCCTCTTTCTCTTTGTCCTAGGCTTTGTTACATCGATAGCTTTTTCTATTGAGATTCATGAATGTTTAGGCTCAGACGTTTTTACAGCAAATGATAATTATGAAACAAATTTGAAGCAAAATGATAATTACGTGCAGTCTATGGTTTGATATAATATGCCAACTGAAATACTTGAATAATAATTTTTTTGGCCAAGTTGATTATCGAGTTAGGTTCTTCATGTACTTTACTGTCATCTCAAGATTGAACACCTTAAATTTTTGCCGCTCACAGTTTATTTTGGATCTCTAGATGTATTGATTTTCCATTCTTACTCGGTTTGATTTTCCAATTTAACTTGACCCGACCCGGTCAGAGAACCAGTATGTCATGGGGTAAAATCCCCAAGACCTTGAAGATCTGAAACTCTTACTTGACATGACCTTTGTCAAGATGTCTGCTAATTGGTCTTCAGATTTCAGAAATGATAAGTCAGTAATTCTAGAATTTAAAGAATTCACCAATAGTTAGCTAATCATAGGAAAGAGTTTTTTTTTTGGTCAAATAGGAAAGATTATTAGAGTCATCAAATATCCATTTACAGATTTTTAGATATAAGAGGAAGTAAATACCAAGTTTCTAGATTATTTAGACTCCTAGAATAATAATATGTATACCAAACACTGCGATCATTTGACTTTATGTGTACCAAGGAGCACGCTAGCATTTTCGATCACAACAAATCTTTACCTTTTACCTTGAGAACAACATCCATGGCAATGTATGAGCCTACTTTAATTAATATATATATGGGGAATCAACTTGAGCACTACATCCCAAAAGAAAGTTGAGCTAGCTCTCTCTGTTTGGACTGAAACAGTTCAAAGAAATTGAAAGATGACAAAGCTACAGAACATACAGTGAATCATGAACATATATATTAGAAAAGCTACAGAGCATTCAGATTTCATTCTACGATGAAGCTCCATCTCCGGATATTATGCTAATCTGATTTACTGTGCATATTCATTTGGCTACCTCATACAATGATAATTGATACCATGTAGGTGAATAAATGAAGAAAATTTTAGGTTATATTTCGGAACATCAAATGATTTATTAGTGTACTGAATTATTGCAAAAGCTTTGAACCAGGATTGGATATGTAGCAGCATTCAATTCCTTTTGATTCTGCATATACAGAATTTGCAATGTGTGATATTTGTTGTGCAGGGATCGAAGGGTCAACTACGTCTTTCAAACATTGTTGACTTGTTTTCCTAAGGGTCAATGAATCCAAATGCAGATGATCTCTATGCATTTGAGTAATGTATTAATTTGAATCATGATTGTAGACATGACTTTAACTTATATTTACTTGAAAAGTGCAAGATATGATCATGAATTGGCCAGAACTAGCTAGATCGATATTTCTTTCCTTCTAGACTCAATTTAAATAGGAGATATATAATTTTTCATTTTTCTGCAACTACTGCAAAGACTTTTAAGGAGTCTGCAATACACTCCATGCAGAATCAAGAAGTTAGAGCAGCTTTGAAGTTTTGTTTCAGTACAGGAAAGAAATCTCTTTGTTACGTAACTCTAGCTGACTAAGCTAGTTGGCATGTTATTTGTTCGCAATAGCATACAGGATGTGTCCACTTCTGAACTCTTTTGAGTAAATCGGTTTTGTTAGAAAAATGATATCAGTCTTTTTATTTATGGGGATCATGCTCATTACTGAAATTAGTATATATGCACTACATCTATAAGAGGCCTCCCCTCGAATGGGAAATAATGTAAACGATCTAGAATTTAAAAGTTTGGCTACAAATGTTTGGTTCGTAAGGAACTTGAAGCTGCAGAGAAATGCACTTTCCTAAATACTAGAAATTGGAAGAAGAAGGCTGATACAATGTTTGATTGATGAAGTCTACGCAGGCAAGCAGAGTTTGGTGAAGGGGTCATGAATATGATAATCCATCTAACAGCAGGTTAAGCCTCTAACTTGGGGAATCATGCAAAACGAATTGGAATATACATTGTCTAATCTCTATAAGACTACAATAATTAACGTATAGTAAGAATAAAATAAAGCTCACGCCTAAAAAAAAATAGCAACAGAAAGCTAGAAGAGAGACAAAGTAACTCTGATGTGTAACCAACTTAACAAATTTGAAAGATCAAGTGCAATAGCTAAAAGAGAGAAAAACCAATGCAAAGTTGATTTCATTGATAAAAATTTGATTTACAGTGTAGTTTATTAACCAATTAATTGGTTTCATCAGAATCAGAGAATCCACATGTGGGAATAAAACAGATCATCACTGAAAAATGTCAGAATTCTGATCATCACTATCTAGCCACTGCAGTGCTCTCGGTTGATCTTCATCAATGTAGAATCCATTAAACTCATCTGACTCAAAGTAGGCATAATCGAGTGGAATATCAAAGTCATGATCATCACTGAGAAGCTGCTGCTCATGACAATGAGAGGGAGACGGCAGCAGTTGCTGATCTTGTTGTTGTGGTTGTTCCTCTTCTTCACACCACTTGTTAGGTTCCAATTGTTGTTGTGGCTTTAGTGAAGAAACTGAATACTGTTGTTCCTCCCCACTAGCTAAGAATTGATCAAATGAAGCAATCAGATTATTATCAAACAAGCCCGTAGGAGAGAATATTAGCTCCTGCTCATGACAATTATAAATGTCCTCCCGAACATGAACCACCTGGTCATCATAATAAAAGGCAGAGGGAGAGGGGCTGCTTTGCTGCCTTGTCTGTGAGGAGGAATCTACATCTGCATAATGCACACGGTCAGTAACATCATCAAATACATTATGACCAATAATACCAGGCAAAGAAGAACAGATATCCTCAGATGCTCCTCCAAGCTTGTCATCATTGAATGAGGAGAAATTGCCTATGCTGCTTTGCTCAGCCGAATAATCTGCAATTGTTGATGGCTGCAGCTGTGAAGAATTATCTGCATTCTGATAACCATCATATACAACAATATCATCAGGGTTTTGAGAATTAGAAAACAACATTACACCACAACCACCATTGCTATTGTGTTGATTATGTGGAAAGTGCATACCATAATCACCAGAAAAAATCAAAGCTGCCTTACTGGTGGTGGTTGCAGCAGGTTGTTCAGTTCTCAACCTTTTGGCCTTACTGTTATTATCCCCATCAACAATAGTCTCAACACTGTCCACCAATGTAGGATTCCTCTTTCTCTTTTTATCATCAACAGTCCTAGTCTTCTTCTGGACATTCCTCCTCCTCTGAGTAGTACTAGTTGGTGGTGATGGTCCTGCTGGTCTTTTAGGGTTTTTTCTCAAGGTGCAAAGCACAGTGAAATCGTTTTCGGTGATCTCATACTCCTGCATCAACCAAGCATTGTTTTGATTAGAACAGACCCCACCTTCATATCGAAACTCCCTCTTCACTCCAAGAAGAACACTATCCTCCACAACATCTCTTGCATATTGGGCACTCCAAGTTCCGGAGCCCACCTTCCGATCAAAGTGCTTGCCTTTGGGATTCAATTTGTGCCTTTCGGTGAACAAGTGGAGGGGCTCTCCCTCCTCCAGTTTCGAACCGCCGTAGCTCTCCCAGATAACCCACGGCTCTGATTCGCCGTAAAAGTCGGGACACTCGCCGAAGAACAGGGGCCGGAATTGGTGACCCAGAACCGATCTGTTGTGGAGATAGTAACCGACGAGCTCTTCGTCTAAGGGATGAAACCGGAAACCCACTGGGTATCCTTCCATCGAGATCGATTCGATCCGATTCGATTCTCAGATACAATCCAGGGTTTTGATGGCGAGAGATTCAGAAATCAACGGGGTTAATCTCCTCTTTCTCTTTCTGTAATCGAATTGAAAGATTGAGCGAGTCTAGAGCGAGAGAGAAACTGAATTCAGAGGGAAATTGAGTGGGAGAGACAGAGCGAATTGTGGAATTGCAGATTGAGATTGTGAGCTGATGGGCTGGGGGATTGAGCGAGGGTTTATACTTATAGATTTGGGAATGTCGAAAGTCAAACTAGCCGTTGGAGAGGAGTGACTCATACGCGCTTTAAGGCTCTCCTCTCTCTCTCTGTTTTCTTCTATTTTAACGCGTTTTAATTAAGATTATGGAATTAATGTCGTTTTCAATTTCAGTGTGTTAGAGCATGTTTGCTACTTTTGGGCCTAAACACAATTCCCATCCTGTAAAACCACTCACTCATATATATATGGGAAAAACCCTCATATGCTACCTGAACTATCACCAAATGCAATTTTTAGTACCTGAACTTTCATAAAAAATTTGATGGTACTTGAACTATTCATCTGTTTGCCATTATAGTACTTACCGTTTAATATTTCGTTAAGTGTTTATGTGACATGGGTAAAACAGTCATTTTATTTATTTTCAATTTTCAAAATAAATTATAAAAAAAAAAATTAGATAATTTATCCACAATTCAAGACTAAAAATGAGAAAAAATTATTTTCAATTTTTATGTTTTTAATATAATTTATTACCATGTAGGTCAGTAGGTGGTTTTATTATTAATTAAAAAAAATAAACTGTATTAAAATAAGTAATTTAAATTTTTATTATATTAAAAAATAATGATATTTTTTTTTTAAAATTTAATAATAAAACCACCTACATGGCATCTTTAATCTTGAATATTTGAGAATAAAAATAATTTTTGCATCTTTAATCTTGAATGTTTGGGGATAAAAATTCTAATTTGTTTATGTTAATATAAATTTTTATTTTCATAATTTTTTTTTTATTTTCATAATTTTTTTTTCTTTAAATTTAATAGTAAAAAACCTTTAAAAACTGTTTTGCCCATACTCTAGTCACCAAATTACAAGTTTTACCCATGCCACATAAGCACTTAACGGAATATTTAACGGTATGTACTATGATGGCAAACAGATGAATAGTTAAGGTACCACTATGTTCTTTATGAAAGTTCAGATATCAAAAATTGCATTTGGTAATAGTTCAGGTACCATATGAGGATTTTTCTCTATATATATATCAACCCACTCATAATTACCTAATTAGACGTAGCGAAATGGCACTGGGTTATAACAAGTGCGGATAAAATTAAAAATGAACTTGGTAACGTGAAAACTTTCATAAAGGACATTAAGCCTTGCAGAAATGGACATGTTTGGACGTAAAATGTTCAAACTTCGTTAATGAATAATTCATTTTACCAATGAAAGAATTAGCTACGAAATAAACGTAATTGGATGTACACATTACAAAGTTCAGTAAAACAAAGTTATATTTCACTCGAAAGTGTGAACTGTGAGATCCAAATCTCCCTCAAGATGGCTATCTACTATTTGGCTATAATATAGTGTGACATGTTGTGTCTCAATTGAAATTAAGTGTCATTCAATTACGATCTAATGTACTTATTTGGTACAAAATTCATATAGTAACCAATACAAACATGCAATGAAAATTCTTGAGTTCAACAAAAAAAAGACTGAAATATTGTTTTTTTTTTTTTTTAGAAAAAGAAGTAACAAGTTTAACCCGGATTTAGATATATCAAAAGCATAAGGACCCGAATTCATATCAACCTACGTTGTTTGTGAATCTAAGTCCAGATCCATATATAGTTAGCTTTCGCAAACGTAGTGTCACCCCCTTTCACAAACATGGGGTCCCCACCTTTCACCAAGGCGCTGTAGCGGTCTTTTGCGCATACACATGCGTTTGTGTAAGGGCAAAATATTTGCTATTGGCTATTTTCTATTTGTCAAAACCTCTTCCCTTGTATTAGCATTTCTTTTGTATTCAATGCTAGATGGTTTAGGGATTAAGTGTCGTGGCTTAGGTTGTTCTTTCTCGAGATGGTTCGTGAAGGTTTCGTTCAAGCATCTCAAGGTATGACTCATGCATATGCACATGCATTTCATTCATATTAAGTCTTCCTTGTTGTCCTAGGTTTATCTAGGTTGTTTTCCTTTCTCTTATGATGTGAATCACATAAGTATAGGATGCTTGATTGCCACACTTGTGTCTTGTATCACAAGTTTCGAGTGCTTATTTTGTATGCATAGTTTCATACATTTGAGTTTATGATGTTAGGATTGCTAGATCTTCTTATAGATTTGTTTTGATTAGCATTCCTTTATGTTTAAGGCTGTTTTATGCCTTGCGATCGATCGTCACTGTTCATGCGATCGATCGCACCACGTGGCAAATTTGTCCGTTGGATTTTTATGACCGTTGCATTTCAAAAATATGTCCGTTGGGACTTTTTGTGCGATCGATCGCACGACATTCTGCGATCGATCGCAAACAAGGGTTTTCACTTCCAGACGTTTCTGTCTCTTCATTTTACACTGTGCGATCGATCGCATAATGTCGTGCGATCGATCGCAAATACTTATGGGCTGTTTTCTATAAATAGAACCCTTGTGTTTCATTTCGGTCAACTCTTTCCCCATAGTCGAAAATACACTTTGAGAGAGTTCTTTGGTATTGTGAATGATCCTAGTTCCATGTTGTAGGTTCCTCACCTTAATCTCCATCTATAATCCATTGCTAAACACTTTGATTTGCATTTATATGCTAGTTTAGCCTATGTTTAGGATTTAGGAGATTCTATTCGATTCTAGCAATTGTTCCATGTTGAATTGCTGAATTGAATGATTGAATCTATATTCAATCTTCTTTGTTGTTTGTTTGTTTAGCTAATGATCCTTGTGATTAGTTAAACAAACCCTTGAATCATATTCAAGGCTTTGTCAATTCGGTTTGGTTAATGCAAGCAATTGTTCCTTGTTGAATTGCTTGTGTTAATTGAATTGAATTCATTCATTCATACACACACACACTTGCATAGTCGGTGTCTTGCAGTTGGAGGATTCATACATTTGAGTTTATGATGTTAGGATTGCTAGATCTTCTTATAGATTTGTTTTGATTAGCATTCCTTTATGTTTAAGGCTGTTTTATGCCTTGCGATCGATCGTCACTGTTCATGCGATCGATCGCACCACGTCAGCAGTTTTGACCGTTGCATTTCAAACGTAGTGCGGAATATTTCCGTTGCACCTTTTCGTGCGATCGATCGCAACCTGTTATGCGATCGATCGCAAACAGGGGTTTTCACTTCCAGACATTTCTGTCTCTTCATTTTACACTGTGCGATCGATCGCATAATGTCGTGCGATCGATCGCAAATGCTTCTGGGATGTTTTCTATAAATAGAACCCTTTTGTTTCATTTCGACCAACTCTTTCCATACAGTCGAAAATCATTTTTGAGAGAGTTCTTTGGTATTAGAGTGAGCCTAGTTCCATGTTATAGGTTCCTCCTTTGATGCTCCACTTATAATCCTTGCTAAACACATTTGATTTACACTTAGTTGCTAGTTTAGCCTTTGATTAGGATTAAGGAGATTGTGTTCAACTCTAGCAAACGTTGATTGTTGTTTTGCTGAGTTGAACGTTTCAATACACATTCATACATACATCATTGCACAGCCGTGGTTCTTGCGATTGAAGGTTCACGCCGGTGAGGTTCAATTGGAGAAGCTTGAGGAATGTGCACTTGAAGGAGCAATTGGAAACTACACAAGGTTAGAACTGCCACTAGTCAATAGGTTGATAGTGTTTAAGTTTGGAAACGATTTCCCCTTGTACGTGTTTACCGATTGGCATTTTTCATAGTGTGATTCAAGAGCGTGGGGTACGGTTCCCCTCCGGTTTTCCTCTAGAGGTAGAGGTTCCGGGTGACCATTGTTGTGTTGCTTGTGTGATTGTGTTGTTATCTATATTGTGCTTAATTGTTTAGCATATTGTGTGCTTGCTCATATATAGATATAGTCCGTGGTGTGCTAGTATGATGCACACTTTGGGATTCTAGGTTGTACAATTGATTGTGCTTGTTGCATATTGTTTGTAATCAATTGTGTATTGCTTGTGCAATAGTTAGAACCTAAGTTGTGGAGAGCTTAAGTTTTAATTTGTTCAAAGTTGTGCATACTCTCCGTTTAGTGTTTAAGACGACTACCGTTATTGGGACAATCCGGGTACACCGGAATTTCAGTTTGTAATGGTGGTTTCGATTTGGTGTTAGGAGAAGAGAAATTTGAATGCAAGTAAGAAAGAAGATAGCTGAGGCCCCGTTCGGTACCGTTTTCCAAAACGGTTTTTAGTATTTATAAAACAAAAACACATGAAAAATGCGTTTGGCTGCCATTTTTCAAAAATGAGATTTAGAAAACATGGAATCCAATCCTAAATTTTAGCCTATATGTTGAAAACGATAAAAAGACGTTTTCATTGTTTTTAAGAACCAATTTTGTTCTTCTCAACCATGTGCAACCAATCAACCACCATGAAATCAATTTTGTTCTTCTCAATCTGAACTGGGCTTTGACGGAGGCGCGGCCAAAGGTCTGGTTACATCGGAGAAATGATACGGTGGTGGTGACCGGAGGGGATTGATTCGAAAGGGGGAGTCTGGGCACCGTGGTTAGTGGTTACTGGACACAGAGTGGAATTGGTGGAGGCGGCGAAGGAGCAGAGGAATTGGCGCCACCGTGCTTGTGAGGACTGGACTGGAGACGCGTGATGGGCTGTGGAGAGAGAAGGCAGTGGTTGTGGTGGCCGCAAAACAGAGACAAAGAAAACAGAGGTAAACCAAAGAAGAAGAAGAAAGGAGAAAAGAGGGAAGAAGAAGAAGAAGAGTATATATATATATGGGATATATGTGCAAGTAATAATGCAACCTACTGGACTTCTTCGTCAAACCCAGAAATGGGTGGCTGTTCTTTCTTTTCTTTTTCTTGGTGCAAGTGGCTGTTCTTTCTTTAGGTCTATCACTCTATGTCTCTATCTTCCCAACTCCCACTACCAAACGCTTATTTAAACCTTAAAAATATAAAATACAATTTAATGTTTTCATTTTACAATACAATATTTATAAAAATAGTTTTGTAAACCTTTACCGAACATGGCCTGAAAGTTTGGAGTGATTGTAGAGTCCACGTTTGTGACGACCCGTATCGAAGATTTTTTTTTATTTAATTAATTTATCCTGGATTTGACGTTTTTTCGGAAAATTTTAACCTCGGAAAGTACGTTTAGAGAGATTCTGGGATGACTGTTTGTTGCATTCATATTTTGGATAAACTTTCTTCACGAAAGTTGTAGAACGCGTTAAACCGAGTTCATAAACACGAAGTACACTTAAAACGGAATTCATATGAAGAAGTTATGATGTGCAGAAATTAAATTTTATTTTTAGAAGGAACGATTTAGGAAACTTCCGGATTTGGAAGTTTCCATTTCGGGAAGACACTTTCTCTCTCCTTCCCCGCCCCCCCCCGCGTTTTTCTCTCTCCTCGAACTCATTTGCTCCCGGTTTTTCACCGGTCGATTTCTCGGCCGTCCGGCCACCTCACGACCTAAAACCGGTCCCAAACTCTTCGTCTCCTCCTCCTCTTCAATCATATACCCATTATTTGCCACGAATTTAGTTGTAAGAGGAGAAATCACGAGCGAAAAAAACTATGAAAATTGTGAAAACTGCCCTTGTTGCCGGCAATGATTTCGGCCGATTTGTCCGAGACCACCCATTGCGCTTTGAAGCCCTCCTCACGACGAACCCAACGCCACCGGTCTCACTCTCATTGGTTGCCGGACGGAGGAGAATCGTACGATTTACGACGTACAATCTTGTACCGTTGGATGGCCACCGAAATTGATTAGGATGTTAAGATATTTATTTTGAGAATATTGTGCAGTTGGATAATTAGAATTTGGCCAATTGGTTAATTAGAGTATAATTACAATTTGTAAGTTCAATTAAATTAGTTTACGTTTGTTCGATTTATCGAACTGCGACAATCTGACCGTCGTTGGAAACGTCGTCGAGTGTTTTGGATAATTTAATGTGTTGATGAGTAAATTTTTGAGGAGTTCAGGTTTCAGAATTCGTTGTTGGAATTAGGGAAACGAGAATTCCCGATGGAAACCCTAATCGGGTTAATTCGTTAATTTTTCTAATTAATCGCTCGCTCGTCGAACTAATCTTTTACAGTAATTCGTTTTGTTCTGGAGGACGAGTCAAGCCACCGACCTAGGAGGTGTGTGCTACACGTGAGGCTTAGACGCAATATGTGAGTGGACTTTTGTTTTAAATTAAATTTGCATGCAATTCTATATTTCGAAATAATTATTTTCTCGTATTTAATTCTTGTTTATCATATTTGATTTATGATTATAAGTTTTGAGCATGGATTTGATTTTCATGTTTCGATTCTCAATTTTATCGGATTTCTTATTTATGCCAGTTTTAATATTTCTAGATATTGGCTCGAGACTTGGTTTATTGATGTTTTACGAGGATTTTCCATTTCAAGAGTTTTTGCCTTTTGGTAATTTTGTTTCCTTCATCGAGGAATTATTTCATGCTTTGTTATGAATCGTTGAGTCTCATGATTTATACGTATATCTCGAGAACAAGTGTTATTTTCCATATCCTACATTTGAATTTATGAATTTTAATTAAGCAGATTTACCATCTTTCTCAGAATTTTATTGAGGCTCGACATAATGTTGTTTGCTAGCTTTTGAGACTTGCTACTCTATGAGAGTATTTTTGGAAAAATTTATTATTTGTGGCTTAATAATTTTAATTGGATATTTGAGGAAATGATCTTTTCCTTCCGAACTATTTTCCTTCGTGATGAGTTTCGTATTAAGCCTCAATGTTTTATGAGCTGATTTTGGGGAGAGTTTTTCAATAAGTTCCGTGATTTGATTTGTCACCATACTATTGCCCGACGCTGCATGCATGCTTGGTTTCTTTTCCGCCTTCGTGGCGAGGGGACGGTTGTCCCCGGAGCCCTTCCGTCTCTGTGACGAGGTGATGTCTTGTCTTTTGTGATTAGTTCACCGGTGCCCAGTGTCCACTCTGCCTCTGTGGCGAGAGGATACGTACGGGAGAGTGTGAGATATTGATTTGATTTGTTTGGTGTGATTTCCTCTCCTCCCCACCATTTTCCGAACACTTTTATTGATTGGAAGTTCATGATTTCAACCTCCTTGATTTAAATATTTGCATGCACTGTTTAATAAGAAAATTTGGGAAAACATAAATATTATTTTTCCGATAATATCATTCTTTTGTCCATTCACCCTAACATTTTATTAAATGTTTTTCCATGGGTCCTTCGGCTTTAAATTGTCCAGGTTGCATATTAGTTGAGGTCGGGCCACTCTACGGACGATGCATTATTCTACCATTATTTTCCTTCTTCTTAGTAGACTATTCATTTAATTTTTGTATTTGTAGAAAAATCATGTTGGTTCATTAGTATGCTCTAATTTACCGAATTTCTATTGAATTTGAATGCTGAAGTTTTAAACTTTTGGGTCAGAGACCCCTCGGTTATTTTGTTGTAGTGGAGGTTTGTGGTCGTTGTAGCAAGCAAGTAGGCTTAGAAGTTCGGTTGGATTTGTTGGACTGTTATTAGAAGTGTTGGAATTGTAAAATTATAGGTTTTTGGTAATCCATTTTAGGAGAGGTTATGCCGAATTTTTCGTTAGAAATTTCCCTTAAGGTAGGCCTCACAAGGCCACCTCGGATTCCAAGGTGGAGTCTGGGGCGGGTCCTGTCAACGTTTTTGCTATAAAACGTTTTCGCTCATTAAGGGCAGTTTGAACCTTTTGCAAAGCCAAAAAAGAATGTCCATTTGTGAAAGTTTCCCCAGTACCAAGCTCATTTTTAGTTTTATCCTTAATAAGCAGCATGAAAGCCACCCAGATTGAGATGTAGTATCCACAAGGTAGAGAAAAACCGTTTCATTAATTTTGGACCATTAAGATTTAAAATTATGGATAGTTAACGGTACAAAATAAATCTTCTTTATGTTTCAATTACATTTTTATTTATTAAAACATAAATCCCAAAACCTTTTTGGATAAAGTTGGTAATACATATTTTAGTATGGATATAATGGTATGTAGATTATGCAATTAATGCAGAGAAAGTGGTAGGAAAAATGAATCTTTTGAGGTATGGGCGGAGTCATGTCCCCCCTCTTCCATATTTTTCCTTATTGCTGAAAAGTTGTTCCTTACCTTTTGTATATCAAACTGAGGAAATGAATGCTTTTTTTTTCCAATGTCTAAATTCTGTGAACCAAACGATCGAGGCCTTAGTGTTTAAGATGTGGGCCCATGGCTCATCTATAGTGGTTGTACCAAGAGTTGATTCTTGTTTCAGAAGAGGTTTGCTCAAGACCGTCGTCAATCATCGTCAGAAAACTACAAGGATCACTATCTATTAGTTGGAAAATTTTCAGGATTTGGAGTGTGTACAACAATAAAATCAGTACTTAATAAATCTAAGATTCCTATAAGAGCATGGGTGCTAAAATTTATTTTGACTCATTTGATTTTTTGGGCTCCTCAACCGTTGCTTTAGGAGAGCCAAGTGTAAAATAAAATTAACCCTAGTGCTATAGCAATTAGCAAGTGCCAATTGAAATATTTTTTTATGAACTATCTCAAAATGGCACTGGTGGGACCTGTTCGGCTGTTCCCATGTGTTGAGTGGGCATACATATATTTTCTCATATGACTTTATAGTCTTATACTTTTCTGGGGCTCGCTTTGAAAAAACATGTAAATAAAAGACGAGTACCGAAAAGGAACCAGCCCAACCTCTTCAAGAATGCTTATGAGTTATGACGTTCCTATATATTTTTAAAAACAAACAATTATTTATGCATATTATATAGGAAAAAGATAAAGAAACTCCAAAAAAATTTATATATCCGTTGCAACAGTGTTGTTTGCCCAATTTACTTTTCATGTGTTTTCGTTGACTATTTTTTATTTAAAACATTTTGTGTCACGCCCCAAATTTCGTAATATAAATAACAACTTGTTATTATCAATAAAACAAATCTGAAACGCGAAGGCTCGGTCAACTTACACAATCACCTGGAAATTTTTTTCCTTTTATTACAACAACAACAACTCACCGAGCCCACCAATGTCAATACAGACTCGTTCTTTAGAGTCAAATATTTCATTTCACAAATTCACATATTAAATTGACATTTCAAAATAATAAGTAAATTTACATACAGAGTTTAATTAACAGCGGAAACTAAACAATACTATCAGCAACTCCAAAGCTCCTTCAACTCAACTCTTAGTTATCCTAACCTGCAGGATAAACCCCTACACCATTGAATAGTGTACCGGGTTATAACAACAACCCGGTCAGCTTGTGAAGCTGGTATGAGTAAACAAGTAACCCCACCCACATTCCACAATTTTATCGTTCTCAACTTAATAAACAAATTAAGTAATTTCCCAAAACATCACCGCATTTATTTCAACAACTTAATGAAACTAATGTCAATCCGACAAATAACAATCACCAAAAGATTTCAATGATATATGAAATGCTTATATAAAATCATTTATCAATATATCCATGTCCAATCTGGACAATAAAAGATTGAATACTCTTGAAACATCTTTTAGAAAAATACATCACACACACAATTCCAATGATATATGTATGCTTATACAAAATCATAAATCGATAAATCCATGTCCAATCTGGACAAATAAAAGAATGAATACTCTTGAGACTTCTTTTAAAAACAATATTCTTAAATCACAAGACCAACGAATGCATGTGACTTAAAAATTGGTAGACAGACTAGAGCTCTAACCGCATTGGGACGCTTGCCCAAATTCATACCATCGGGGACGAACCCATTCCACAACACATAAGGAGGCCACACTGGACCCAACACAGTCTCATCAAAAACACAGTTATCATGATTTGAAAATATTTTCAATCAAATCATCAACAATACAATATTATGATTTAATCACACGAAATATTGTATTCTCCACACTCACCTCAAGTCCTTTAAAAACATCTCAAGCAATAACAGGTAAATAATAACCTAGATAGAAGCTAAATAAATGAGAGAGAGATTCATTCTCATGACAATGTACAATTCAATCAATAACACAATCCCGTGAAACACAATCTCCAATTAACAATCGTGAGTTTACTCACCTTTGTAAATTCCAGCTGCGTCAACGAACTCAACACTTAACCAGGTAATCAACAAGAAACGTCCGCTCGGCTACACGGTTTCCAAAAACACCTAAGAACAAGCATTTCGTTTCTCAGCACAAAAACAACCAAACGACAAACGAAAAGTGACCGTATCACTCCCAAAGTTAATCGGATGTCCTTAGAATATCGAAAACTATAAACCGGACTAGTTTGACCAAAAGTCAACTGGCGGTTAATGTGGGTCCCACATCACTATTCCTCAAGCGGGTCCCACTCGACTATTCATTGTACGGGTCCCACCGAACTTCAAAATACTAAAATAACAGTAAGCTTATTTCTAGCATCCTAACATCATACTCAAAAATGGTGACGATCCGACGGTCGGATTATCACAGATCGAACGATCCACAATTCCGGGTAAAATCAACATCGGTCAAACAATCGAATCTCAGAAACCCGTAAACATGAAAGATGTTTGTATCGATAAACACTACTCAACAAAGAAAAAATAACCTAAAAAGGTGGCCGGACGCGCCGCCACGCGCCGCCACAGACGGTGGTGAGAAACTCACGCGCCGCCAGACCAAAGTCCAAACTAGCCAAATCCGTTCGGTCAAATTGTAGAACACACAAAATAGAACAACTTTAAAACTTGCCTCGAAGTGAGATAACGGTCGGATGTGAAGATATCGCCGTCGAAAGCCGCGGCTGCCCAAAAACTTCCAAGCTTCGATTTGCCGTGTACCGTGGTCGATTTGATGATCCACGAGCACTAGAAGGTTTCTGGGGAGGAGGTGAACAAAACCCAAGTGGTGGCACAAGCCGCCGTGGCCGGAGGAGAGAGATCGATCCGGGTCGGTTTCGCCGCAAATCCGCCGCACGATCCGTCGGGTTCCGGCGTGATTCGTCGGTGATGGACGGCGGAGGGAAGGAGAGGAGAGAGAGGCGAGATGGTCTGTGGTGGTCCGGTGGCCGGGGGTGTTCGGGATCGCCGGGAAAATCCGGGTCGGGTCGGCCTGGTTTCCGGCGGGTCTGGGGGTTTCTGGGTTTTTTCCGATTTTTCCAAAATTTTCAAAATTGGAAATTTTCTATTTATAGAAAATTTCCTAAATAGTAACTCGAACTTCAAAAATTCGTATCTCACTCATACGAACTCCGATTTAAGTGAATTTTATGTCCACGAACTCGTATCGACGAGCTCTACAACTCTCGTGAAGGAAGTTTTCCCAAAATCATAGCCGAACAGAAAAACACCCGAAGACCAATCGTATCGTGACACGTGTCGCATGGTGACTCACCAGACAAAGCTGAGTCACCATGTGTGCTGTTCCAATCACTACCCGCCACGTGTTGGTTACTATTTAGACACTATTTGTCACTATTTGGATACTATTCACAAATACGTACAAATAATTAATACGTATAATTATATCGTATTTATACAAATACGCCACATCATCAACAAAATACGCAAAAACATAAATTTCGCAAAATATTTATTTTTACATTTCTGAAAATTAAGGATGAAAATTCGGGGTATTACATTTTGTTTATAAAGTATTAATTAAGATTATATTCAAATTATTTGACCAAAAAAAAAATTGAAATGACAACCCCAATATATAGAATCTTCATTGAAATGACAACCCCTAATCAGACTCATACGTCATGATAATCCTACTCATCCAAAATCACCTTCATTTCATTTTTATTTTTGTGGAAAGCAAAATATATGATGCACAACAACTTGAGTGTTGTGTACATGACTGGGACTGAGCCATGACCGAGTAAATTATACATGATATCTGGTGAATCGACCGAGTTTAGAACATGACTCGGTAAGGGATAGTAGCTAACGGTCTATTAGTTTGTGTTGCACACAGCTCTGAGAGTCTTTTTTGACCCACACGTTCTACTTTCTTATTAAACTTTTCAAAGGGACTTGGTCTTTGGTCCTAAAACTCCCTCTCAATGACTCAAATAACCGTGTTTTCAATACACCGGCACCTTCAACACGTTTAAATACGCCCCCAAAACCATATAACCCCAAAACCATATAATAAATCTATCTTCAATAAACCAAACCCATGTCTGATTCCTCCTCCTCCTACCATGAAATTTTCTGAACCACTCACCAATCCATTCACTTCGTTTCTATGGCTTCTTTGATCTTCAGCTTCATCTTGTTCTTGTTTTCTTGCCTAATCCCCATTCATTCACTCTCCACTGTATCAATATCTGAAAATTCCAATAACCAAACACTAATTTGTTCTCTGACCCAACAACATTCTTTTCTCAATTGTACAAGTTTCCCGAGCGGCATTCGAATTCATCCTGTGAGCACAAACACTTCATTTACTGGTTTAGTTGGTGGCCATGGCTTTTTATGTGCTTTGCAGTCTTCGTCCTCATCTTCTAATTCATCAGTCATGATTTGCTGGAGGTTCTCTGCCAATGGGACTAATATGACCCGTAAGCAAATCTACAGCGGTCCAGCTCTCAAGGAATTCGAAGCAGGAAACTCCCACGTCTGCGGCCTCGTTGATGGGACTAATCACTTCCAATGCTGGCAATGGCACAGGTTTCATTCAAGTATGAGTCACAACAACTTCTCGAGGAGCATAGCCGTGGGAGACAACTTTGTGTGCGGAGTTTCAGAAATCGGGGAGGTTACTTGCACAGGAAATAATACCAAAGTCGTTGGCAAAGAGCCTAGGAGGGGAAATTACAGTTATGTAAGTGCAGGGTTTAATTATGCTTGTGCAATCTCATTGCATGATAAATGTTTGCATTGTTGGGGAGAAACAAAGGGCGAGAAGCCACAGGGGAAGTTTACTTCTCTGGCGTTGGGCGAAAATCGAAGTTGTGGCCGGAGGCCTAATGGAACAGTTGTTTGTTGGGGGGAAGATGGTTTCAGTTTGCCTCAAAGTCTAAGAGAGACTTACTTCACTTCAATCGAAGCAAAACGCAGCGTTTTTTGCGGGGTCTTGACCTCGAACTTTTCCTTGTATTGTTGGGGAAACCAATTGTTTGATGACTCGGATAATTTCTTGGTGTTCAGTGATGTGAAGCCAGGGCCATGTAGAAGTGAGTGTCCATTGTATAGTTATCCATTACCAGGCTATGGCAGATTTTGTGAACAAGGATATGTTTGCCAAGCTAATTGGGAGCCACCTGTAGTAACCGAATCATTGCCGCCGTCACCGGCACCGCAACCGCAACCGCGACCTCATCGGGAGTCTAAATGGAGCAAGAAAATGGTGGCTTTTCTTGTAGTGGGTTGTGTTGGGTCCTTGGCATTCTTGCTGGTTTGTTGCTTCTTTGTCTTCAAATATTGCAAAATTAGAGGTTCCCGAATCCATGACTCGGGTCCATTGGATGATATGGAAAGCCAAGCTAATCGGCATGTATCAGGGCAACAAGCTCAACAGCCGCCGGTGTTAGAGAAGCGGCTAAGCCATTTGATTAGCCTGGGAGCCAATGGGGGTTCATTCGAGGAATTTTCGTTGCAAGTGCTAACCGAAGCCACTGATAACTTCTCAGAAGAACACAAGATTGGGACAGGCAGCTTTGGCTCAGTCTACTACGCCACATTAGATGATGGTGGCCGTGAAGTGGCCATCAAGCGTGCCGAACCATCAGCCTCATCATCTGTTGGCGGGCACACCAGGCGCCAGGAGGATAATGACAACGCATTTGTGAACGAGCTCGAGTCTCTGTCACGCCTACACCACAAGAATTTGGTTCGATTGTTGGGGTTCTACGAAGACACGAAAGAGCGAATATTGGTGTATGAGTATGTGAACAATGGTACCCTTCATGACCATCTCCACAAGAGCCCAGTTGCCCCTCTATTGTCATGGTCCGCACGCATTCAGGTGGCTCTTGACGCGGCCAGAGGCATCGAATACCTCCACGTGTACGCGGTCCCACCGATCATACACCGCGACATAAAGTCGTCCAACATATTGTTGGACGACAAGTGGAGGGCCAAAGTGTCCGATTTTGGCCTATCTTTGATGGGTCCGGAGGACGAGGAGTCCTACTTGTCGCTGCGTGCAGCTGGCACATTTGGTTACATGGATCCCGAGTACTATAGGCTGCAACAACTGACCACGAAAAGTGACGTGTACAGTTTCGGGGTAGTGCTGCTCGAATTGCTGTCGGGGTATAGCGCGATTCATAAAAACGAGAATGGGGTGCCAAGAAATGTGGTGGATTTTGTAGTACCATATATTGTGAATGATGAAATTCACAGGGTTTTGGACCCGAAAGTGCCACCTCCGACGCCGTTTGAAATAGAGGCTGTGGCATATGTAGGGTATGTAGCAGCAGACTGTGTGAGCTTAGAAGGTCGAGATAGGCCTTCCATGACTGAGATTGCAAGTACCTTGGAAAGAGCTTTGGCTTACTGTTTGGCAACGCCACCAAGCTCAAGGACCGAGTCTTTGACTTAGACTGGGTGGAGTGCCATGACATGGTCAACTTTTGTAGAGCGAACCATTTTTTCCATTTTCTTTTGTAGAGCAAACCATTTTTTTTCCTTTTGGGTTTTGCTGATTAGTCAAGGCAAAAATTGTATGAAAATGCAACAGCCACAGAAAAGATTGTATAGTGACTACCTAGCAGCAACCATATAGTTTCCTCAAATTGGAATATTCATTGCTTAATTTCTACAGCCAAAGAAACCTATTCTTTTCTTCAACTCGGTCTTCTTTTTTATTCAAATTTTTTGTTCTCTGAATTTTTTTTCTTCTTTCCAGAACAAAAGTCAAACTGGAGGAAAATTCCGAATGAGGAGTCAATGGAGCACAAAAGTTACAAATGAATATAATAATAAATCACTTGAACCTATATATATCTAAATATCTATCCGCACTGCAAGTAAATGACTAGTCTACCCAACATAATATGGAAGTGATATCTTTTCTTTCTTTTCCTTTGGCTGGCGGCTGCATTGGCATGCAGAAGTTGCGTTGTTCTGTTCTTCACAGAGGTAGTTTCCTAACACATCGAAACAGCCAAATCGTGCTTAATTATTGACTTCAACTTTTTCTAACTTGTCAAAATGGGAGCCAAAATCATTATCTGCATCTTCTAAGTCGCCATAGATTCTGAGGTAGCCTGTTTTTTCTCAAGAAGCTTTGCCAGTACACCATCAATTTGGGAAAACACATCATCCTTGGTAACACTCCCGTTCACCTGAAGTAAACAAAATGACTCTCCAAGTTGGATACGATGAATATAAGAAGATCCGCAGAGTCAAATGTTTATAGTATATTCATTACACAGTTGATGTGTAAATGCAATTTCATCTCAACACTTGCAAGCAGAAACTATAAATGGATAGCAAAATATTAGATTTCTATCCAATACCAAGATCTTCCAACCTTATAATGATCATAATTCGCAAGTATATAAAAACATCAATAACTTGCTTAAGGGTGTCGGCAACATGAAGAGGGTCAAAAGTTAAGTGCAGGTATCGGTATTTCGTTTTCGTGAAAGAAAGGAAGAAAAAAAAACACGAAAGTGAATGAATTCAACCAATAACGCAACGTAAGCAAGTTATACAGAGAGGATGACAATATCATGATTGATGTCCCGTATGTTTCTTCTATTCTTCAACTATACAATTCAAGAAAAGAGGCTTGAGAACTTTTAGCTGAAATGTTTTAGTAAGTCAGCCACACATTTCACTTTGGGGGAGTTGGCACTGATTTAACAAAGACAACAACACCATGCAGCAACTAAGGCAAGCCCACACAGTGACCATTCCAAACACTTAGATAGGTCATGGAGCATAGCACAGGTTCTGAAAATGATGGTATGAGCTTGCTTTGGCAACATGACAATAAGCGCATTGGTGTTTGGTAGATAGCTTGGGTGCTACAATATGGTTGTTGTGAAGTTGCGTGTCACAGAAGCTAGTGGTTGCTGAAGTTGGGGATGGACAGCGGATGGGACTTTTATATGGGTCACAGTGAAGGATGATAGATTTTCTTGTATGAAGAGATGTGTTTTGGGTGTAAGTCCTCAAAATGATCTACAGGTGTTTAGCGAGTGGTTTCAGATTTTGGTAAGGTAGAGGCTGGTTGTAGCCTGTAGGTGTCCATTGCAGCAGAACTTAATTGTTTTGTGTACTTGATAGATTAATGCAGGGCAAGCAAGAGTTGCAACTTGGCTTATTTATGTGGTGAAGTTGTAGATAGTAATGGTGCAAGTGCTTTTGGGAGAAAAGATTGGATAAGCTCCACCAGCAAGACCCAAAGACTATACCAACAGCAACACAATAATATGACAATCATAGTTGAGGAATAGAGACATTAGATAGATTTTGTTCTTTTTAGTCCCCAAAGTAATGTAGACAATCAGAAAACTCTCCCATTTCAAATCCTCCATTTCCAATAATACAAATTAAAAAACAAAAGAGACATCAGAGATTAATTTTGGAGGATCTGTTTACTTGTTCATCCTAGCATACCAGTATCAACAGGACGTGAGTACTCCAAACATGTGGGTAACTTTTGAAAACAGAAAAATTCCGATGCTATACAAATATTGACATTATCGCTCATACAGAACCCTCATGTCGGGCTTTCTTCCTCAACAGCTACTTTACATGTTTATTTCTCTTGTCAGCTCAATTTGGGAAAAGATTTCTATACTAGCAAGTTGAATATTAGGTACATTTAGATCACAACTTGAATATTACAAACAGCATCTAAACTAGCGAGTTGGAGATCATGTCAGGAATCAAGAAAAGAAAGGGGGAAGAAGAAAGGAGGGACAAAGGGATGTACGTTGTACAAGGTAAAGCCTTCCGAAAATCAACTATAAAAATTAAGCTGACTTAGGTTGGACGTATACCATAAACCCTACAAAACGCAGTCTTATCTCAAGTTTCACAAGTCTTAAAACCAAAAGACCATAACTTACAGAAGAAAACTCCATAATATCTCTACAAGGATATTCCCATCTATATAAGTAATATTTTATATTTAATTACATGCATACCTACATAATGTGTACACATTCATAATGATTTAGAGAGAGAGAGAGAGAGAACTTGCCTTAAGAGTAATGTGTTCGTACAATGAAAGTACTGCCTCCACATTCTGATGATGAGTGTGCAATCGAAGTTTCACCTGAATCAAGTGAATACAAAAGAAAATGTAATACTGACCCCAACATATAAAAAAGGAAAGTTCTTATTATACCCCAACTTTTTCTCCCAATACATGGCACATGATATGCACACTACATATAGCATTGGAAAAATAACTATGCTTTAGAACCAATGTGATATGGCCATGTTCGTTTGGTAAAGAAATTGAAAGAATAAGTTGGGTTGTGTAGCATTGTCCAACAACAAAAAGAGACAACATAATATAGTTGCTAAGAATAATACTTCATTAGGTACCTAGCAACTAGTGCAAAAAAAAGAATACTGGAGGTTAAAATAATAGGCAAATGATAATTGATCACCTTGAAGCCAAAGTATTACAAATGGGAAGAATGATTTAGAATATACCTTTTCTTCTGTATCATCAAAACGTTGGGTGAGCCTTGCCGCAATCTCTTGGGTCTCTGGAGGAGAATACTTCAAATGGTATATCTTTCCAGTAATAGGATCTAACCTTCTTCCAACCACTCTGTCAACAAGAATCTCTTCAGGAACCTGCAAATGCAAGGTTGTGACAGCTCACTCTTACTTTTTGGATCAAATAAGGGGATTTACATGGTTTTTTTTATGCATTGACAAATGCTGAAATTCACACTAATAAATTTACTCTTAGCTTATAAAATTACATTACAAAACAAACAACTTAAGTACATTGAGTTCAGAATCATCTCCACGAAAATCTCCTATTCAAATACAATGCTCATGAACATTATAAAATATCAACAACAAAGAAAATTCTTACTTCCAGAAGAATGAAAAGATCCGGCTCAAACCCGAATTCCTTGAGAGCAATTGCTTGCGAAGAGCTCCTAGGGTATCCATCCAAAAGCCAGCCTTTTTCTCGAGAATCTGGCTTTAATAGACGTTCCTTCACCATCTACATGATTAACACCACAGAATCACCACTAGCAAGACGATAAGCCAACATGGATATAATTTCCCTACCATGACAACTATTTCATTAGGAACCAATTGTCCTTGGTCCATGTACTTCCTTGCAAGCTTCCCATTTTCACTCCCAGATGCAATTTCTGCTCTAAGTAAATCTCCAGCAGCGACATGTACCAAATCATACTGCATAAAGTAGCATAACTCAGTTAAAGCTGCTTCTCATCATGAGAAAAGCATGACAAGTGGTAAGTGGTATTTATGTAAACCATGGTATAAAGTCATTAGGATTTGAAAACTTATATGACCTGAAATCATAGTGTCAAAAGATACAAACTTAATTCATCTCAAATTAATCTATTTCTTTTTCTGCATATCTTAGGGGAAGAAACTTCTTTGGTGGTAATACAAAACTTTTACTGATAACCACAGCATACCATTTAGAGAACACCTCAAATAAACCTCATGGACAACTATAAGTATCACTCAAACTACCAAATCCTTCAATATGTGTTTGGAATGCCGGGATTAAAAGAAGGACTTAAAGTCCCAAGATTTGCAAATTACCCTGTTTGGACAACATTTTGAGCATGCTAGGATTTAACTTCCAAATTTCCCTGTTTGGATGATCAATATATTACTCTATGGGATATAAGTATTAGCATTATATCTTTTGTTTTCTATTCCTAATAAAACCCTTATGGCATTCCCGCAAGGGACCCTAATCAGCAATCAAAAGGGGAAGCTGCAGTTCACATACATAAAAACAAGCCTATTGCCATTGATAACACTAAGCTTAGTATCCCATGAACACATAATGCATATAGGCTATAGCATAAGATTTTTCATGTTTTGCTTGCTCATTCATACTGAGTTACAAATTCCCAAATATGACCTACAAAATCATTCATTTCAGGAAAGAAAGTCGCTAGGAAAAAGAACAGGCATTGCATTTTCTGCTATTCATTCTGTTGTTGGCCAACTTGGGGTTCCAACATTTCAAAGTTGGAATCATAAAAGCAAACCAAACAATAAAATTCGAATATCGGAACTCACTTTCTGAGTAATGAGCTCGCATTGCGTTCCTTTACCAGAAGCAGGTGCCCCTGATATCATTACCCTCAGCGGCTCAGACTTATAAGCACACCGCACAGCCTGTTGGTTCAAAAATCAGACAAAGCCACAAAACGGCAGCGTTTCAAGTATCAAATTCCATTCTGGGTAATGCATACCAGGCCATTCGGAGCTCTGCTGGAACGAAGAGGAGTTGGGGTGTGATAGCGAGAGGGAGAGAAGCTGGAGACGAAAGAAGATTGTGAGGGGAAAAGCTTCACAGACTTGAAGGGCTTTGAATTGGGACACGCGCAGAGAGATGAGGAGGACTGAGGAGCCTTAGGCTGAGCTGTGGCTGTTGCCATTGACTGGGGGACAAAATTGGCATGGCAAGCCATTTTGTGCTCTCTGTCTCTCTCTGTTTCAGCTACAAGCCTACAAGTGATATACACGAAGGAATTGATTCTTGGATTGGTCACTGGGGTGGATACAGATGCTCTTACGTTGTTTTGCGGTTGGGAATTTTTTTTTTTTTTGGTAAAGTTGCTGATAAAGTTGACATTCACCGTCGGATTGCTGGAACGGTTTTGATTAAAAAAAAATGATCTAACCTTTTTTAACAGTGTTTTTTTTTAACAGAGAAAATAACACGCATAATTCGTTTTTTATTTTTGTTACGAAAGAAAACTATCTAAAGAAAGGACTACTCAAGCCCAAAAATCTAGCTTGCTTAACTTGAGCAATGTCATCTAGAATGTGCAGGAGGTTGTCTCAAGAAAACAGTCCCTTGTGAGCTAGAGATGTTATTCTTGGCCACAATGTCAGCAACAGCATTTCTCTCTCCGACTCTCCCTATGAATATGGTTAAGAGTACACGATTCAAAGCGTTGCATGAAAGCTCTGCAATTGTTAATGAGGGTGGCAAGGGGGTCAGAATCATAATTCCTGAACTTCATGAGATTGACAACCACAGCAGAGCCACACTCAACTTCAATCCTTGTGATATGAAGATCATCCAAAGCCAGTTTAAGTCCAATGTATAGACCTCAGGCCTCAGGCTGAATAACTTCTTCAGTTCCAATATGATGAATGAAACCATTAATCGATCCATTTGCCAGAGTTTGATTACTCCAGTTAACTCCACCAACTCCAATAAGGCCCTAAATAGATCTAAACCCATCAATATTTAGCTTCAAGTGATTGGTGTTTCAGTTTCTCCCAACGTTGTTTTTTTTTTCTTGTCATCTTGTGTTCCTTTAAATATTTTAAGAATACACAATTGTTCCTGTGGTGCTATTTGATTTTTGTGTCTCGACTTGGAGTAGTATACTTGCTGTTCAGAGTAGGGATGACAACAGCATTCAAAGGTCTGGGGTTGTTTGGTGGTACTGGACGACACAGATGGATTCCTCCTTCAAATGTGATGCTGCTGTGTTAAGGAATGGCGCTCAAGTTGGGGTGGGTATTGTTCTGGGAGTGATGCTGTCTTAATCGAAGCTGTTGGTGAACGACTGCTTAGCAGACTTAAACCCTGTGCTGCTGAGCTTTATGCGTTACTGTTGGGTCTTGAACTCGCAGTGGAGCGTGGCTGGGGATTAATTGACGTGGAAACAGATTGCTTGGAAGCGGTGTAGATGATTAATAGTAGTGAGCATTGCTTGGCATGGGAGGGGATATTGGTTGATAAAGTAAGAACTCTGTCGGGTGTTCTTAGTAGTCCTGGGGTCAAGCATGTTCCTAGAGCAGCTAATAAGGCTGCTCATGACGTTGCTAGTTTTGTAGCCTGAGAAAATGGGCGTCATTGTTGGTTAGGACTTGGGCCCGATTGGCTCATGGAAATTGTCTCTAACGATGGACTTGTAACTGAAATTAGTTTTAGGAAGGAGAGTGGAGAGCGACTTTAGTGCTCCAGGTACACCAATACATCATGTTTTAGTGTGTCTTGCACATGACTTATATTTAAATTTAAAATTATAAATAAGGGATAAGTAATTAACAGGTTAAACCAAAAATATAATATTTGATTAAAAAATATAATTAATTGTAACCAAAAATATATATATATAATTAATATCTCATATTTAAACTCAAAATAATAAAAAGAAAAAAAATACAACTAAAAATTCCTAATTTTCGCTTTGTTTCATTTTTTTTTTCTAGTTTCATAACTTTTAATCAAATTAGTTCCAGAAATTTTTTTCCTTTTTTTTATAAAAAAATATAGGTTTCTTTATGTTGATCCCTATGAGGAAATGATATATAAATTAACGATTAGATCGATCGAACTTGATAAATATCATCAAATTATCAGTTATTTCTACCAAGCCAAAATTTGGCCGACTATGATAAAGTTTAACCACCCGATCGTTAAACGATAATATTTAGGGTTTATAGAAAAACAAGTGATCTAGAAAGCAAAAATAAGTTGGACAATTATATATATATATATATATATATATATATATATATATATATATAAAGGTTTCTTTGTGTTGTTCCCTATGAGGAAGTGATATCTAGATTAACAATTAGATCGATCGAGCCTGATAAATATCATCAAATTATCGATTATTGCAACCTTGCCAAAATTTGGCCGATTATGATAAAGTTTAACCACTCGATCGTTAAGCGATGATATTTAAGTTTTAGAGAAAAACAAGTGATCTAGAGGGCAAAAATAAGTTGGACAAATTTATATATATATATATATATATATATATAAAGATTTATTTGTGTTGATCCCTATGAGAAAGTGATATCTAGATTAATGATTAGATCGATCAAGCCTGGTAAATATAATCAGATTATCGGTTATTGCTACCATGCCAAAATTGGGCGGATTATGATAAAGTTTGACTACCCGGTCATTAAGCGATGATATTTTATCTTCTGCGTTGATTGAGTTCAACCTTTTCTTTTCTTTTTCTCGTTTGAAGTAGTTTAGGTTAACTCAGAATTAATTTTACAGATTTATTGTAGTTAATTAATTTTTTTTATATTTTTCTTTTTCCCCATTATTATAAATGATTTTTTTTAATTTAATAATATAATTAGTACTTTTTTTTTAGAAGGACATAATATAATTAGTACTTACTATTCAAGTAACAAGTCAATAATTTTTAACCCTTAGATCAGATCTATGGCTAATATTTTGTCACAAAACATGGAGCGCCCATACATCGGGTGCATTACAGAATTTCTGAGGAGAGTGTGCAACTTGTTTCCACCACCGGTCATTCCCATGTTTTGTAATCGTTTTCTCTTTGAATAAATTTATCCATTCTCAAAAAAAGAAAACAACAAAAATAAATACATAAGGTTGCAGCTAAATGCATCCCATGAAGAACTCATTATACCCCATGATAAACTTTTCCCTCTTATATTCCTAGTTTGCCCTCTCTTGCTCTTTCTACACGTACCCCATTACAATTTTGGATCTTGTCAAACACTAATGACAGTTATTTTTTCTTCTTTCCGTCATCTCCCCTCTTCTCCCTTCTTCTCCCTTCTTCTCCAAAGTCTTAACCTTTAGAAAAATAAATAATTATCGAATCGGCTACCCATGGATTCTTCAAAACCCATATCTCACATTCACGATTACAGGTGTTGCCTTCAAACCCAAATCCCAAATCCCCAAAGCTTCTACAACTGAAGCCAATATAAATGGAGAAATTGGACATGCAGTTCAAAGCCCAAAGTCAAAGGCCAACCATATCAATGAATAAACTTAACCAACTATGAGAATGCACATATCATTGGGTAGCCATACTGGATTAGTAGCTGATCTTTGCGCTGAATTAATCTTGGGTTTTGAGGAAAATTCATATGGGTTCAAAAGAATACATAACAGAAATTATTTGGTCATATTGATATATAATACATAGGAATTAATATCTAATTCAAATTGTAACCCAAAAAGTAAAAGAATATCCAATTCAAATTATTTGGTCATGAAATCGACTTTACAAGAAAATCAAAGCATAACCATTACACATAAGAAGGAATTATAGAAAATTAATTTGGAGAAAGTTTCTGCGATTTTTACTTTTTTAATTAAAATCCGAGTGATTATTTTTTAGTGGATATAATCCCTCGACAAGTTGCTTGTCAAATACCCTTGAGCCAAGATTTCAGACATTCATAACGAAAATTCTTTTGTTCCTCCCTAAATTTTGGCTCTTGATTACTCGGTAATCAATTTTGGCCAGTTATTTTTCTTTTGTTATCTTTCAATAATGATTTTTTATTATACCATCATCGCTTCTCTACGATTGTCTTCATATCCTCTTTCAACAAATTCAGTTTCTATAGTTTTGGTACCCATGTGGTTGTTGTGTTGCTATACTATGGGCATGTTTGATATTGTTTTTCGAAGACCCAAAAGTACTTTTGAATTAATGAAATTTTTTTATTATAAATAAAAAATTTTACAAAAAAAAAATGTAATATATCTTAGATGAGTTTTAGAAGCACTTGAAAGTGGGTTTGAGAAGCAAGTGCTTCCACGTACAAAAGCATTTTTGCCAAATTTAAAAAACATTTTTAGACTTTTCAAAAGTAATCACAAACAAACCCTATTTCTTTTTCCATTTGTAGCGTTTTGCTCTAAGGCTTTTAGGTATTTCACTTACTTTTTCAATTTAAATTATTTTTGATCTTTTGATTTAGTTGACGTCTATGATGCACGGAAACTCCAAAAGTTGTCGAATCCCCGTACCGATAACGGAAACGGGTTGGAAACGCCCGGAAACGCGTTTCCACTGGATGACCCTTTGGAAACGCGATGGAAACGCACGTACCCAACATTGGAAACGTCATTTTGTAATTAAAATGGAAACGCTTGATCTTTTGACCCCAAAAAATTGAAATCCACCGTCTTCTTCTTCTTCATCAATTCGTCTATGTGTTCTTCTCTTCTTAGTCTCTTTGCTCCACCACGACACACCGCCGCCACCAGCGACATCGCCAGCCTCCGATGAGTAGAACCCATCAACCCAGGCCACGATGAGCAGAACCATCGTGGTGCTTGGGAAATTGAGCAAATAAAGAAGAGAGAAGAAGGAAATAGAGAAGAGATAAAGAAGTCAGAAGAAAAAAGAAGAGAGGGATCAAAGAAGAAGGAACTCGGCCAGAGAAAGAAGAGAAGAAAAAAGAAGATAGAAAATGGAGAGAACTCAGAGAAGAGAGAAGAAAAAAAAATTAAATATAATGTTTTGTTTTAAAATTATTTTTTATATAATTATATATTATTTTATTCGCGTTTCCTTTGCATATCGTATCCTATAATTTTTAAGATTTGCCGTTTCTCCGTATCCTATCGGATCGTATCCCCGTACCCGTTTCCGTTTCCGTGCATCATAGGTTGACGTAGTGTTAACTGTTTTTAAGGCTTAGAGTTTTTTTTTTTTTTAGAGGAAATCTCAAGACCTATTAAATGAAAATTGAAAGTTACAATGCATAGATGCCACAAGGTAACGAACAATAAAAATGAAAACATAACAAGATGCACAGTATATATGAAAATAAAGGTAAACATGATATATCTATGTGCGAGATTTCGTTGAAACGATACACTGCAGTTGTTAATCTTGCAGTGACGATAGTAACATAGTAACCGGTGGTGGTATGGGGTGTCACGAAATTCCAATGCGCGCAAAAATTAACAAAAGAGGTCAATTCTACTCCAAAACTGGGAAGTCCTCCCACCAAGAGCATAACGGAGCTTGCCAAGTGTGTCAAAATACCCAGCTGATAGCAAACACACTGCTAAAGCAGAACCAATAAATCAAATCCCAACTCCAACAATGACATTGACCTGGAATCCATATCCCAGTCAAACTCTAAGTCCAAATCCAAATTCATGTGCAGCGGCAGAGATCCCAGATCCGAAACTAACACCCACCCGAATCCCAAATTTAGAAACCTGAGCTACTAAAACCTCCAATCTGATGCGTAATGAAAGCCCAAGTCAACATCTGTAAAACAAATTTGAGCCTAAGCCCAATCAAGTCTTCCCTAAACAGGCAAAACATCGCCGCCACTTGCACTCTACCTCAACTTGCTAACACACAAACACCAGCACTGATACACAAACTTCAATGAAGAAGCTTTGTGGCCACCAGTACCAGACCTGCCCACATCAACAAACCCGAACTAGGAACCAGGGAAGGGCTCCATACCGCCGCTAAACCAAGACAAGGCTTAGAGTTTGGTTGTTAGTCTATCTTTGTTGTGTTAGGTTTTAAATTCTTATGGTTGTTTATTATTAATTTACCTACTTTGTTTTAGTGATTATTAATTTACCTACTTTTATATCGATTAATTTACCTACTTTTTTTTGTGATCATTAATTTACCTATTCTACCTAGGAAAATACTCTTGTCCGACCCAGGTTGGACCTCTGTGTCCGAACTCTCTCTTATTGACATACATTCGGAAGTGTAATTCCATGATTTGAACCGTTGATCTTGTAAAACAATATTTGTAGATCAATTCTGCAAAAAAATCAAAGTAAACAGAGATCGTTATTCATGCAATTGCATCAAACAAATGGACGGTTCGTCATGAGAATGTTAGTTTTTACCAAAACAGTTCATTTGTTTGATATAATTGGATGAGTTAAAGATTTCCTAATTTGAATATATTTTGCAGAATTGATCTATGAAGGTTGCTTTACAAAATCAATGGTTCAAATTATGGAATTACACTTCTGAATGTATACCAATAAAAGAGAGTTCGGACACAGAGGTCCAACCTGGGTCAGACAAAAGTATTATTCTTCTACCTATAGAGAAAATTAAAAGGCTTCCCACCGTAGATAATTTACATAGTCTATCGGATAAAAATAATTTATTTTTGGTTACACAATGTAGATAATTAATTTAAGAAATTAGATGAAAAAAAGGGCTTTTATCATAAACAATTCTAACATTTAGACTGTTCATCATTCTGATACCTAACATACGAAAACTATCACATTAGTACCTGACATTTGAAACCCAACTTAATTTTGGTATCCACCGTCAATAACTCCGTTTAAGTGACTTTTTTCCCTGAATATTTTCGTCTTTTCCTCTCTCTCTCTCTCTCTCTCTCTCCCCTTAGGTTTTTTTTCATTGTGAAGCAAATCTGCATCACTCTCTCATCTGGGTCTTCTCTCTCTCTCTCTCTCTCTCTCTCTCTCCCCCTAGGTTTTTTTTCACTGTGAACCAAATATGCATAAGGGTTGGCTCCTTCTACTCTTCTTCTCCCGACTAAATAAGCATGAAGGTTTGAAAAGTATAGCAGAATATCACATCTCTCGTATGTGTTCCATTTTTTTCCCATCTTTGATTTTTTTTCTTTCTAATTTTTGATAACTTCTCTTTTCCCCTGATATTCCTTTCACCCAATTTTATATGTTGCAAAATCCAAAGGAGAAGAGAACCAACAATAAAAATAAATAAAGAAGAAGAATGAGCGCATTAGATGAAAGATTGAACAAGGGAGCAGGGAGGAGGGAGAGAGAGATAGAGAGAGAGAGAGAGAGAGTAGGAAAAGGGAAAAAAAAAAAAGGAATGACGAAAATAATTGGGTCAGGTTTCAAATATCAGGTACTAATATGATAGTTTTTGTATGTCAGGTACTAAAGTGATGAACAGTCCAAATGTCAGGTACTGTTTCTGATAATACCATGAATAAAAAATAGAAATTGTTATTAACACACAATTTATTTTTCTTTATTGTATAAATGGTCTATAATACCCTCAGTGTAATATTGATTTTAGAGTAGCATGACCAATTGGTATAATAAAGACAAACAAAATATGTTAATAACAATGGCCAAAAAAACTTATGTCTTTTCTAGGGCTGTCAATTTTGGCACGACTCGATAACACAACTCGAAACCCGCACGAAATAAAACTGATTGAACCCGCACAATTAAAAATTAGGTTATTTGCGGGTCACCCCACCAAGACACGTTTAATAAACAAGTGGGTTTAGGGTCAACCCGCTAACTAGCTAGCAAACCATTTGCTTAACCCGTTTATTTTATTAGACTAAGTCAAAATTCAAGAAATTTCAAGTGTTTATATGCTTGTATGATATTTTTTTTCTACTTCTAGTATAAGTCATACACAAAAATCTATAGTGATAATTTTCTACTTGTATGATATGTCGTGTATTTTATAGGCTAAAATTGGTTGAATGGGTCAACCAAACTTTTTGTATGTGTGAAATTGATCAATTGTTATTTATTGGGGGTCCTTGACCATAAGGTCCAAAGTTGGACAAATATTTACCATCAAGGACAAGGGAAAAACACGGTGCCCACCCGGTCCATTAATTGACCAATTTACGTTTCCGTCCTATACATTTTACAAAAATTATGAAATTGTCATTGGTAAATTTTATTGACCTCAATAATTTTTTTTAGAAAACAATACTCTCTGTGGTAGGAGGGAAATAACAAAGAAGCATCACTTTTGTATATTTTATTGACCTCAATAAAATTTTATTGAGGTTAATAATCTGTTTTATTGAGGTCAATAAAATTTTATTGAAGTCGACAACGAGAACGCCAGTGCAGCAACGATGAAGCATCACTTTTGTGTATTTTATTGAGGTCAATAAACTGTTTTATTGAGGTCAATAAACTGTTTTATTGAGGTCAATAAAATTTTATTGAAGTCGACAACAAGAACGCCAGTGCAGCAACGATGAAGCATCACTTTTGTGTATTTTATTGACCTCAATAAAATTTTATTGAAGTCGACAATTACCATGGTACTTCACAAATACCAACAATTATTAAACAAACTCAAGTCCAGCAATTCCTTGTAAACTGCACAACACACCATTAATTATGTAGGTTTTATTGAGGGGTCAATAAAATTTTATTGACCACAATAAATTTTTTTTTGGCTATAATTATGTGTGAATTGCATGGACCAAGTCAGAAAAACATTAAGGCACATATACACAAACTCATTCATCTTCTGCAAGTTATTCTTTCGGTGAACCTTGACACCATGTCAAGTTTCATAGTTTACAATCTTACCTAATACTCATGGTAGTTCACAAACACCAACAATTATTAAACAAACTCAAGCCTTGCAAACTGCACAACACACCATTAATTATAGAACCCATACACATAGATTCAAACTCTTAGATTTCACACAGAAACAAAGTTTTAATTATACACTCTGACCACAATAAAAAAAAATTATTGACCACAATAAAAAAAAATTATAGACCACAATAAAAAAAAATTATTGACCACAATAAAATAGTAGATCTGTCGACCTGGTTGAGACCCGCGAATAAGCAACCCGACCCGGCTTTTTCTTCGTCGTCTGGCCACCTCTCGATGGCGCATGGGTGCCGATCTCTTCAGATCGGCGGCGCAAAGAGAACCTCGGCCACAGATTCTCAATCTGGCGTTGGAAGACGGCGATTCGAACACTACTACAAAAAAGGTTTATAGGGACATACATTTGTCCCCTTTATAAGGGTTTCTATTGCCTCTATATGTCCCTAAAGTTAACTTTAGGGACATATAGAGGCAATAGAAACCCTTATAAAGGGGACAAATGTATGTCCCTATAAACCCTTTTTGTAGTAGTGGAAGGAAAAAATATTTCCAGATTCCGGCGGGTACTATGACGTTTTCCGGCGACTCAGATCATTGTTATTGACGAAGTAGGTATGAAACTTGACCCTCTTGTTGAGCTCTACGTGTTTTTAAGCTTTGATTCGACATTTGATCAATGTTTGTGGAAGTTGGGATTTGAACATGGTGATTTGTTTGTAGTGCAGCTTAACCACGATGAAAAAAGGACAAAAATATCCGAAAAAAAAACATAACAGATCAAACTTTGCATATTTTGTCCTTGATGGGAAAAAAATAGGCCTAATAGGTCCTTATTGGGAAATATTTAAAATCTCTTAAACTTGAAGGGAAATATATAGTAAAAATTAGGACCTATTATATATTTCCCTATATTGGCACAACTATTTTATTAAATGAGTCATGCGAATTGGGTCGGATACCCCGTTTAATAAATGGGTTGGATTTGGATTTGGATTCTCTAACACGTTTATTAATTGGGTCGGGTTTGAATTTATATATATATATATATTCCAATACGTTTAATACATTGACACCATCCGAATCCGACCCATTGACAACCCTAGTTTTTTCTCCTGTAAAATTCTGAATGGGTCAATGGGATAGACAATTAGAAAAAATGGTCCACGAAAGTTTTGACTTTTATCTACATTTTTTCGTTTGAAACTTTGAATGGCAAAGCTTAATTATAGGAAATTTATATTAATAATTAATTATTGTGAGTTTTCTGATATGGCAGATTGTGTAAATAATTTGAAATGTTATGGTAAATGTATCATACATGGCAATATGGCATCCATCATTAATAAATATGTGGATTTAGTCTTAAAAAATAAAAGTAAAATTAATTTGGTCATGAATTTACTAGCAAGCAAAACGATCACTTCATTCTTCTGGGGGAAGTTCATTGAGATCAAAGTCTAAAATTTTAGGACTGATCCTACGACTTCCTTCTTCATCTGTGATCTCACCATCTTCTATGATCTCACCCTCTTCAATTTCGTCCATCATCGTCTTCGTTTTCATCGTGGACATTACTACTTGGCAAGCATGATCAGCTGCCGGAGCTAATAATTTCGTTCCTTGCCGTGCCCTACAAGTACTACTTGACTTGTGCCCTCCGAGTGCCTGCCCGGTTTCAAACTCCTTGTGGCAAATATTGCATTCGTATTTCTTCATCATCTTCGTCATCTTATTATCAATCCAACTAATCTCATCATCAGTACTACTACTACTACTTTTATTAGGTTTTTGTTGGTTAGCAATTAGAGTATTACTAGTACTAGTAAAAATATTACTAGTCGTTTTAGTTCCCCCCATGGTTTCATTAGGGTTTCGTTGGCTAGCACTAGTAGTAGCACCAGCATTAGCACTAGTCCTGCCTCTCCGATCTTTCTTCCCCCAGCTTAGTAAGAGCTTGACTGGATCACAATCTGGCCCTGTGACATCTGATGACTCGGATGCAGAACAAGATCGAGAAGGAATGTTGATAGACTTCATCGGAGCTTGTGGCAGCGGTAACAAACCGTTCATGCCTCTTTTGTCTGACGACTCGGATGGGAAACAAGACTGAGATTGAGAAGGACCAATAGACTTCATCATCGGAGCTTGTGACGGCGGCAACACACCCTTCATGCCTCTTGCGGGATGCAATCTCATCATGTGTCCGTACAATCTATTCGATGACTGGAAACTCTTTTTGCAAACATAGCAAGACCACGACCATGACGAAAACTCAGAGATTCCTCCATTATTCAAATTAGAAAGATTCGAAGGAGGAGGATAATGTCCATGTTGTTGGTACTGCTTGGCCGGGTTGAACTTGCTGATGATCTTCTTGGGAAGAAGATAATGAGGACGCTGTGTACTACTGTAAACACTGTGAAGAGGCACTTGTTGTTTCCCTTGAAAGCTTTTCATATTGATCTAGAAGAAAACGAAAACACAAAGACAGTACGTACGTGGATAAGTTATGGCTAATACTGGAGAGGGTTGAGTTATTTATAGAAGAGAATATTATGGTTCCTAGAATTCTGGGATGAGTGGTTTCCTAATTGATTTGGAAGACTATCGGATTATATTGAAGTTTCCATGTTTGGGTGGATTACTAATCCATGCTAATTAATTGAGATAATCATGAGAGATAAACCTTAACAGTGACGGATGAGAATTCTAATTCATTGGGATAAAGGGAATAAAACACTTTCCTATTCCAGGTGGAACGCAATTTCATAGCATATTAATTGCATCACTAAATCTATGAGTTTGTCATTATTCATGGTGTAATCGAAACTTGAATGGGAGTCGGTGAGTTTCGCCACATGCACCAAAATAAAAACAAAATTAAATAAATAAATAAGATGGATAAATGAAAACCTAGCTAAGCTAGCTAGACTTTCAAGTTAACTTTTCTATACTAATACACATAATGTGAAACTAAATCTTTAATATATGTGCGTCTAAATCTTTGAAGCTTTATAAACACTTTAATGGGAGCTAGTGTAGGTGCCCGTCTAACTTCAACGCTTGGAAGGGTAGGTTATGTGAAAACTCGATAAACTTCAACGGGTTTGCATGCATGTACGTTATCAGCCAAACAAATCAGAAATTTGTTCTCTATTTTATGCCTTCGTGAGTATGTTCTCCTTTTGTTTTTGGGATTTCTGTAGGCACTTAGATATAGGGTACATTGTAGTGTTATACAACACAAGGTTACATGGTTGACGTCTGACTGTGTGAGCATTGGCTCGTTTTGCACAGTGGCCGTACAATGGAAAAAAAAAATTGCCAGAAAGGAGAGCCAAAGCTAGATAAACTGACAAAGCCAACTGTGTAAAATTTATTTGGACTATCATACAATATGGAATTTCATCAATTACTTAAGGTTATTTAATTAAGGAACAAGAACTAAAGATTACATTATACATTGCAATCCGGATTATCTACATGCAATAAGGGTTTTGTGATTATAATCATTGTAGGATATGGAAACCTATTCTATGTGAACTATATTAGTTTACAATAACATGCGCATGAACTCATGAAGTTAAGTATGGTTTGCAGAAGAAGTTGAATTAATGGTCAATAAGGAATTCTTTTATGGGAAGGATTAGAGATCATCAACTCCTATATTAGACCAAGTCCTTGTTCTCACAATCTATCGAGTAATATTGTCTAGCTCCATTATAGACTGCCTAAGGGATTGGAGAGAACATAAGACTTGTGATCTAAGCATTAGAATGGATTCATCGACATCATCAAATTAGTAACCTTGTTACTATGATTAATGTGTTTGTGTTTCTAGTATGTGTATGATTATATGATTATGTATTTATGTTTACAAACTGGACCATCGACATGTTGAATTAAAAGTCGGACGACCAAAATATAGCAGTCAAAGCATCTAAGCTTTGAGAATGAAAAAAAAAAAAACCAAAATATGTTGAGGGTCTTAAAATCTATAACCAATAACCAAATGACGAGACTCGGCCAATAGACGTACTCTTTGGGATGAACGTAATGACTTCTTGAATAATATGATACATTATCTCCATTCCATAACTCAACGAAGACGGCATTCATCTAGCTATGAAGAATATTCTAGAACCTTCTTTAGCTACATCATCATCATCTAATAATGGAGGTTTTTTTTGGAAGGGGCTGTGGATCGAGATCAAAAGTTCCTGGGAAATTCGGCTAATCGGCAATACATATGATTTTTGTCCCATCCATACAAAGTGATGTATTTTTTTTTCCCTTCATCCTCACCCCACTCCTCACAGCCTCACCCCACTCATCATTCCATGATGTCAATGAATATTGAACCAGTGACTTTCGCGGTATTAGTTATTCTAAATAACTTACAGATTATAGAGTATCGACAAAAATACGTGTTATATTGTCACCTAACTTGTCGCATTTTTCTCGCAACTGTACCGATTCGTCAAGATAGGTATGTAAAACATGAAGACTAGGGGAGTTTTCGTACCTCGGGGACTAGCAGTTCCTAATCCGATCCTTGGTTCAAATGCCTAAATTTCCTAGTACTAACGGAGGGGACAAGAGATGGTTATCAAAACCAATGGCTAGAGTCATACATACACCTAACCAGAGAAAGCAGAGTAGTTTCTTGGCAGAATTCTTACCTAGGCAAATATCACTCATTACAACACAAATTTGAGCTCTCGTTTAAGCGAACTATATTAACAAGGAAAAGCTCCGTGTCATCTGGGGAAAAATCATACAAACACTCCACTTCCCAGTTAACAAATAGGAACAACTCCTTCTTCATAAGCCGCTTGAAATACACCAGTCAAATCCAAGATAATTACCAACTTCAACAAGAAATCATGATCCGGATTAAACCGACAAGAATTTGAGGACCTAAAAAACCCGATCCAACCCCCAAGAAGGTCCAAAACTTGGGAAGGATCACTCTAAGTAGCTAAGTAACAGGTGAGGGTGGCAAAACACCCTCCTTGCAAACCCAAAGCTCAACTGTCCAAAGTAGAGAAACCCAACTTTTGGCTTCACCTTGAGACCTGTAACCAGGTCCAAGGGTTACACAAGAAGCAAGAAGCTTTCCCACCGGCCACAGCCGTGACGCCGCCACAACCCACACCACTGAGACACCTCGCCAGCGCACTGCCCCCAGATTCGGTGGTCTACCGCCCTAGAAAGCCATTAAAGCCAAAGAAACAACATATTGACGATCTAAACCAACAAAAGCCAGCCGCTGAACCTGAACCATACGACGAATCCTCGCCTCCAAAACCTCTGAATTGAGTAACCTGCATCCAATCCTTCAGCCTTTGTTGACCCACCCACCAAGGCTACGGCCAAGGGCGAAGCCTTGAGCCTACTCACACAGAGAAAGACGAGGACAAGGCCCTCTATACCCTGTAGGATGAAGATCGCCACTGCTAGGTCATAACCCTAGCAGAGCGAGGGAGGCACTGTTCGCATGAAAAAACATATTTCGATCTTCAACTATAAACATCTAGTGGCATCCCGTGAACACTAGAGGGCTTAAGTGTAATGTAGAGTCTAAGTTGAGTGACAAAAGTTATATTTTTCAAAAATCAAAAGTGAGTGAATTAAGTGTCGAATTGGCAAAAGCAGTATGTTACATAGCCAATTGTGATTTTTTCTTAAAGTAAAATTAAAATGTGAAGAATATGAAAAGTCAAGTGAGAATATTTGGAGATACCAATGAACAAAACGCTACAGATAAACATTAAAGTAAAAAAGAAAAATAGCGAAAAATTCAATAAAATAACAATTTTATGTTTTACTTTTAGTTATTTTCGCCAAGAAAACAGCTATGCGTGGAGATAAAGCTAGAAAGGGTTGGGCCTTGGCCAGTTGGCCCCTTCTCATCCAAACCTAAAAACGGTCAATGAAAATTAAATAAAAGTAAAACGAAACTAAAAAAAAATTAGGATAGCCGTTGATTGCTTTGATCCAACGACAGTTAGATCATAAGACCACCGACACACCTTGGCTTATAAATATGTTAGTCAGTTGGTCTCCCATCATTATTTTCCATATTCCACTCTCTAATTCGTAGAGACTCCTCTTCTGGTCCTCTTCTTCTTCGCTGCTTTGCGAAGAAAAAACCCTAGCTAACGGTCGAATCCCAAAATCTCGAAGAAAGTAGTTTGCTTTTTTCTCTCTCATATCTAAAATTTATACAATGTCGATTGTGGCTTCTTCTTATTCCAGTGGGTTTGTGATGTCGGAGCCATCGATGTCGATGGTGGCTGCTTCTTCTTCTTCTGGGTTTGTGATGCCACTAGGTATGAAGATGTCATTCAGCCCCACGGATTCACAGCTGGTCAGGTATTTCCTTTGTAATTCTGCCCCAAATTTCATTATAACTGATTGTGATCTCTTTGGCCCGGAAGAGCCCTGGGAAATCTAGAACAAATATTTAGGGTTTTTTTAACAAATACAACCCAGATGAGTTGTATTTCTTCATGTCATCTCTGAAGAAATTGAGTCCCAAGGCGATCGGTTGCCGGATCAATCGAACAATTGGGGGCGGGACTTGGGCTCAGAAGGAGCCTTTGAAATTGGTGTATGATGATGAGGATGGGGCCAGCACTCAAGGAAGAAAATCAATTGGGATAAAAAGGAAACTCATATATCATAACCAAGGCTCTGATCATCACACCCAGTGGTGTTTGGATGAGTACACTAGTCTTGAGGTCGCTAATTCTTGTGCAATTTTTCGACTCCGGAAATTCAAGCGACAACATAAATCACTGTCAGGTATTTGTGTGCAAAATTTCATTCAGCCCACCCTGCCATTGGGTATGAAGATTTGGTTCAGCCTTACAGATTCACAATTGGTTAGGTATTTTCTTGTTTCTAATTTTGCCCCAAATTTCATTATTTATGATTGTGATTTGTTTGGTCAGGATGAGCCCTGGGAAATCTGGGACAAGTATTCAGGGCTTTTTAGCGATCCTTATGTATTGTACTTTTTCGTATCATCTCTGAAGAAAATGGGCTCTAAGGGGAGGCGTTGCAACTTTGACCGAACAGTTGGGTCTGGTACATGGAATCAAAAGGAGGCTTCTAGAGTGATGTATGATAATAATGATCAACAAAGAAACCCAATTGGGAGAAAGAGGAAACTCAAATATGTTAACCAAGGCTCCATTCATCATGGCGAGTGGTATTTGGAAGAGTACACCAGTCTTGTTGATGAGTGTGCTATTTTGCTACTCAGAAAAAACGACCGGTACAAATCACCATCATGTGAAAGCAGGAGTGTGAAGAGGAAACGCAAACAAATTGATCAATTGGAGGAGAATAAGCCCCGAAAGAAGAAAGCTAATTCAAAGGCTTCAAGACAACTAGTAACATTGCAGGATTCAGATTCACTTGATGGTCTTCAAAGGCACACTGTTACTAGTCACACAGTTCCTGATCATGATCAACCAATTCCTATTCAACATGAGGACATCAACAACATTCATAATAATTTCCCATTCTTCAAGGATGTTGATATTGGAACATGAGATTTTCCTTCTCTGGATGATTTTGTAATGGCTTCTCCTCCTCTACATACCTATTGCGATCAACAAGCATTAGCAGCATTGGATTTTCCTTCTCTTGATGCTTTGGCTTCTCCTCCTCCTCCTCCTCCTCCTCCTCCTTTCGTGGACTGTGATCAACAAGCATTAGCATTAGTCAACACTGGTGATAATCGTAATCTCATGGGATTTTGCAATGATGATGATATTGCACCATGGGATTTTCCTAGTGTGGAGGATTCTTCAGTGTCTTCAGGGGGTCGTCCTCAAGACGAATGTGAACAACATGCATTGGCATTAGCCAGCGCTGATGACAATCTACAGCTCATCAATGATGGTATTGCAACATGGGATTATCCTTTGATAGAGGATTGTTCAATGACTTCTCCACTTCCTCAAGAGGAATGTGATCAACAAGCATTATCAACATTAGTAGACGCTGATGATGATCTACACTTCATCAATGAGGATATTGAAGCATGGGGTTTTGCTTCTGTTGATGATTTCTTGATGGCTTCGCCTCCCCCTTTTGTGGACTTTGATGAACAAGCATTAGCATTACCAGACCAAGTAATGAATTTGTAGCCCGGCAACTGTTGGTGTCAATTGCTCATAAGATAGGACAATGAGTTTGTAGTCTATGTAGATTGATTAATTCAACAATCTGTTTTATGTTGTTGTTTTCTAATTTTGGTTTATTATACAACGTAAATGTTGTAATTGATTTTTAATGATAACACGTTCTTACTACTGGTTCAATTTGACCATACATTTCTCCGCATTTAGTTACCAGTATTGTTTAATTGAATGCATGGTGCTTGGAATTGTTATATTTTTGTATGAAAAAAAGGCAAAGAAATCAGATCGTTTGTTAGAAGGCTAAGAAAAAGTTAATCTTGTTATGATAGCTATTTCATTATCCATGGTCTAGCTTTCTCATCCTTTTTATTAATTTCTTTTCCTTTCCTTTTAATAGCAATCCACTCTTTCAACTTATACATGAAAAACTCTTTGCACCAAAAAAAAATACTTATACATGAAAACATGAAACAGTAAAATCATAATGATTATACAAAACATCCAACGCAATATAATTTTTTCCTTGTCTTTCAGCAGTGAGCTCTGCATAAGCATACCACCTCCAGGTTTCTCCTTTTCTAAGGAGTCCAAATCTTTCAAAGTTGAGACCAGTGTAAACCTTGAAAATTTGTTATGCCGACTTAAATATATAAAGACATGCATCGAATACATGAGGACAAAATAGTTTTTCACAGCATTTCATGGTTAAAGGCCGGGAACATCAAATAACTCTTATCCTAATGACCAGAAAAGGCCATAGCTTAGCCTAAGTTTGAGATCAGTGACAAAACTTAGCAGCAACTAATGGTTGGTCTTTGGTCGTTCACATAAAACCAATAAAAAAGTAGTTTAAACGAGCCGAATCCTTGGTGAAAGTCTTGAATGAAATGAACCACGTACCTAGCAGAAAAAGAACAGGAAAAAAAAAAAGATGTGTTTCATTATCTTTTGAAATTTACTTCTATATCTACCAAAGCATAGACCAAGAATTAATTAGCATTAAAAGAGCACTAGGATCAATTTCTTTAGGTATAATACCTGATTTACCTTGATGGTGAGAATTTTTAAACAAATTTAGAAGTTGGAAAAGAAAAAGGTAACTGCAATGCTTAGAAGTTGGAAAAGAAAAAGGTAACTGCAATCCTTACTACCCCAGTTCTCTAATTTGTCATCATTAGAGCATCTCCAACAATAGATTCTATTTTAGCTATGAAGTATAGCTAAAAGTGAAATATAGCTAGCCAAGTTTTTACTTCTGCTCCAGCAAAGGCTAGCTATTTTCAATTCAATTCAATCACAGCAATCATCACTGCTCAACTTCATCTCCACTTCCGGAAGAACAACAGCCTCCAATTCCACAATGGCAGCCACCCACGAGCTCCACCGCCATGCTTTGCATCTTTCTTCACACAATCCTTGTAGATCACTTCCTAAATAACATGTACATAAAATAAACAAATGACAAGCTTAATTTAACCAAAATGATAACCTGGATAATTTTTCCAGTAAATTGATTAATGTTCAATTCCACCCCAAAAGTTGCACATAGACACCGGCTGTATACCACCAACCACCAGGTCAGTGGAACTAAGATTGGTAGCTAGCACGTACCGAGTGTCTCAATTTTGATCAGGGTCCGTAGCAGACTCTAATTATTAGAAATAAGAAACTGTTGTCTACTTGTCTATTAAGTTGGCAAGGTAGTCAAGGTTGGTGATCCTAGTACAGAAAGTTTTTGCCTCTCCTCATCATGTTAGTGATCCTAAACCCTCACTTAAGTTACGAACATAGTCATTAAAAAACTTACCCGGCTATGAGATGTTTAGCTTCAGAGCTTCTACAGAAACTTGAGGCAGTAGAATGAAATTAAGCGTCAACATTCTCAATCATGTATCCAAGAATTACAACCACAGAACCTGATTCAATGTTGCAACTAAAATGCCTTAGGACATTAAATTTGAGGGATAACCTGATGAAAGAAATTCCCAAGGAAATTGGTGAATTGATGCATTTGAGGTTTATTGATTTGTCTTGTAGTTGGTTTTGAAAGAAATACCAGACACTCTGTGTAATTTATCCAATCTGCAAACTCTGCTCCTTGTTCGCTGCAAGAAACTTCAAAAGCTACCTAAGGCTGTGGGGAAGTTGATCAACTTAAAGAATCTTTATGTTCATCCAAGCTGCTCTGCTGTTACATCCTTCATTTATTGCTTTGGATGATATTGAAGGTATGGTCGGGTTAAAACAATATTGTAGTTGCATTACGTCAAGTCTGCACTTCAGGCTAGTGTTTGTGTTGGAGCAAACCCAAAGAAAGAACTATATAACATGTTAGATAAGTCCGAACATTAAATCATAAAGATAGTAGTTGAGAAAGATCATATCCACCATCATAAAGTGTACACAGGATCATATTTTTCAAATAAATCAATTCATTGAACTCGCATAGAATTTAAGACATTACAAACCGGGTCACAGCAGTTTCTGCATGTATTCCAAGTACTCTGCCAATAAAATAGCGAGTCGTGTGTAATTGATATGGAGTTGGCCAAGTCGGATTGGAATGGCAAGCATGATAATATGGAGTTGGATCATACTCGAGTAAGTTCCAGGGCTTGGCTTGTCATACCTTGAATAAGAAATTGATCCTTGATCATGAGTCAGACTATAAAAAAACGGGGTTACATGATACTCAGCTAAATCATAATCAGACTCAAAGAAGCTGGAGAAGTTTTAGTCCAAAGCAATTGAGAATTCCAGAAAATGAAAGAGAGAATGAAAAAAGTCAATATCAACAGATTGTGATTCCTATCTTTCGTCTATCTTAAGACTTTTATATAAGAAAAGCATCTTAGTGAAAGAGCATTTATTTGGTAAACTTGTTGCTAATTTGCAACAGTTGGTATCTTGTGGTCTCATTTCATGAGCCTCTAGATTTGGAAGTGTAAATGTAAACTTCAATAAGAAGGAATATACTACCTGCCTTTCGTTTACGGTTCAAATGCCATTGGTTGAGGTCTTGATCGAGAATGCTATGTTTACAGTGCATCGTGCAATCGCTTTACAATTGTTTTATGTATAATTTGCTGAGAAAACAATACCATTCGCAGTTCGCTATTATTGCAATTATTATAGATCGATTATTATTTTCTCGAAAGTCAAAAGCCAATTTTGCAAGACTAAATGGTAGAGGCTTAAATTTTTCAACAGGGGCCGGGTTAAAGCTACCATTGCGGTACTAGGAGCTGAGATTGACAACTACTTTCCACCAGAACCCTTGAAACAGTTTGAGGAGATATTATATGCTAAATCTGAGGTGCGCGCAGATACTTTTTTTTAATTTCTTTAATTACTTATGAGTTCTTTGTTCAGGTTGAAGCTGCTCACCCTACATTCATTTGCATTTAGTCTAAGAATTGGGCAAATTTAAAATCCTTTCATTCAAAAGTCCCTTGAGCAATCTTGTTTGATCTCTTTATTAATTATAGGCTGATAGCTTTGTGAAGATATTTCCGAAAGTTGGACATGGTTGGACTGTTGGAGTGTGAGGTACAATGTTGATGATTAAGCAGCTGTAAAGAGTGCAGAGGAGGCTCATAATGACATGTTGGAGTGGTTTGCTAAGCATATTAAGTATATACTAATTTGTATCGAATTTTAATTAAAGAATACAACCCACCTGTCACTAATTAATCATTTATAGTAAACTAATTAGGATGCGTCTAACCTGCAGTATGCAGCTCTTTTTTTGCAATGCAATTGCATTTTTGAAATGCAATTACCGTTCAAAAAGGTAAAACTAATTATTTTGAAATGCAATTGCATTTTTGGAATGACAATTGCATGTTTTGGAATGACAATTGCATTTTGAAATGTCTAGTTTCACATTTTTGAATGACAATTGCAATTCAAAAATACAATTACATTTTTTAAAAAAAGGCTGCATATGCAGTGATGTATATTAGAATTTTCCAACTAATTAAGCTTTGTTTGACTAACAATATTAGCTTTTGCCTTTGTTTACTCTTAATTTGATACATCCCAGATCACATTCACATTAAACATGCAACTTGAGCGAAACTTCTGGTATACACCGAAGTATATTTGCACTTGACCCCCTTTTGAATATTTTAATAGTCAGTTTTCAATCTCAGCCGTACTTATGATCCAACCCTCCATTATGTCGTTAGTCATAGTTAACAGTCAACGTGAGTCATGGGAAGGGTTTAGCCTGTTCCCGGTTTCTGCTCTTGCTCCACCATCTCTCTCTCTCTCTCTCCTCTACACCTCTGTGAACTTCAACGCCGGTTTTCGACATCGGCACACCAATCACAAATCAATCGCAGACAATCAAGCAATCAAGCACAACATAACCAGTTCACAGGCACACGGCACATCTGCAATCTACAACAACAACAATCACAATCATCACAATCATAGCTGCCGCCGCTGTCCATCGCCGGCGACCCAATCAGACCCACTCCAATGACAAAGAGCACGGGCTCGGGTGTGGATTCCCAGAGAAGAGAGAGTGAGATAGAGGGCTGGGTTTGACCGGAAAGAGAAGAGAGAGATGATAGCTGGCCGGAAAGGAGAGAAGAAGAAGAGAGAGCAGAGAGGAAAAAGAAGGAGGGGGAGAGGAGCCCAGATCGATAAAAAAAAAGTAATAAAAAAGTAGGGGGAAGAATAAAAAAGTAATAAAAAATTGTAGGCAATGGGTTGGACCGTTGGACAATTCAACATGTAATAATAAAAAAATAGGGTAAGGTCACAGGTGTCATTCACCCATAGGCCACCAGAAAGAGGTCGAACAGGACTCGCCCAATCCAGGTCGGACATAAGTATTTTCCACCTTAACCTAGGCCGAAACGACAATAAATGTGAATAATTTTTTTTTTCACATAATACATATTACTAAGCAAAAAATACAAGCGTAATTTCGAATCTACCATTTTTTATTTTCGATTTTGTGGATCGCACATGAGGTTAATATTGCGCCTTCTTGAAATTATTAAAATGACTTAATTTCAATTTTCTAAACTTCCGAAAAAATTATCAAACTTCCTCTGACTGTAACTGTCTCATACGATCTCGGAATTACGTGTGCCAGATGTCTATGAACTCGCAATGACGTTGTCTACATCTCACGTCTACATTAGTTTTCTTAAAAAAATAATGAATCAAAAAATAAATTTTGAGTAAGCACTAATCGAAAACTCATCGAGGTATATCGGTCCAATTTATTTTCAAACCATTATCAGTTTATATTCATATATGAAATACCTTACTCATTTCATAATGATATCAAACAACTCGCAAATTGGAGTTGTAACGGAGGTATTACAAAAGCAGTTTAGTAAATATGATATTTTGGTAAACGTCCGTAAATAGAGATTGACCACCTTGACCTAAGCCGAAACGACGAGGAATGTGATTACTTTTTTCACATAGTACATATTACTACACATAAAATACAAGGTTAACGTCGAATCTACCATTTTTGATTTTTGATTTTGCGGATTGCACAAAATATCTATATGCCTACTAGTGTGGTATAACTTGTTTGTTAGTTATATAGAAAAGTATACATTTTAGAGCCAACTAGATGTTGAAAAAATAAATTGGACGATCCAACCGTTGATTGTGATCGTTGTGGGGCAAAATGCTTATGCTAAAAAAATTAACCGCTTTTGTCATTGTTTCGAGATCGATCTATCTAGTTAACCACAGTAACTTAAATATCCCTCACACTAAAATGTTCGTAACCACTTCGGCACAACTATTTTTGGCGAGCCGTTTGCGCTCACACTCTCGTGAGGTCAAGCTATCAACTATGTCTACCTATGTAAAAAAGATTGGACGGTTTGGGGTTTAAGAGTTTGGAGTTTAGGGTTTGGGGTTTAGGATTTAGGGGTTTGGAGATTAGGATTTGGGGTTTGCAGTTTAGGGTTTGAGGTTTAGGATTTAGGGGTTTGGGGAATTTATTTTAAGGTTATTAATTGTTTCACTATGGTTTGAGATTTGGGATACATGCTTAGAATTTAATAAAAAAATTATGTTAGTTTTCGAGATGACAAAAGCTGATGATTGATGAGAGACTAGTCTGACCCACTTTGAGATGTTTCCACCAATTGTAAGACTGCCATGTGTTCTTGTCAACTTTGGTTAATTTTTTTTTGTTTTCTTGCACACTTGCACCCTATGAAGCACGGAACGAAACGGAACGGAAAAACGGTAAATTTTAAAAATTATGGGAAATGATACAGTAAAAAAACGTAAATAAAATAATATATAATTAAATACAAATAATTAAAAAACCAAAAATCAAAATTGATTCAAAAATATATTTGGTAAAGCTAATGATCAAACCCTTATCATTTAGAGCAATATTAAATTGACTAAACCAATCCTCTTATTTGTTAATATTTTGTATAAAAGTTGTATTTGTTTATTAATCCTACTCCAACCATTTTGGTTAATTAAATGATTCTTTTTCTTCTTTGGGAAATTATTCGGTACACGCCGTGTTTGTACACGGCGCACGTGTATTGCACGCGCCAGTCTTTTTAATAGGCATCAGGTGGCTGGGTGGTAATGATCGATGGCAGCGGCTACAAGAAGGAAGCGCGGGCCTCTGGGCTCACGGCGGCGTTGAAGGATTGTTGCTCTGCAACAAGTCTGGGAAGGATCGAAGCAAAGGCACGGGTCTTGGGGAGCTCGTGAAACTCAGCCACTATCCGCAATAGTGGTTGAGAATCGATGAAAGAGACCATAATAGGGAGGAAGGGGGTGTTTAGGCGAAGCCAACCGTGGTGGTCTTGTCGCAGAAGGAGGCCGGACGGAGGAGATGGGTTTGGGTCGGGTGAAATGGGTCGCGACGGGGTTGAGAATTGATGAAAGAGACCACAATAGGGAGGAAGAGGGTGTTGAGGCGAAGCCAACCGTGGTGGTTTCGTCGCAGAAGGGGGCCGGACGGAGGAGATAGGAACGGGTCGGGTCAAACGGGTCGCAGCCGTGTAGAAACACGCCGTGGACTAGATCCACTCCGTTCTTCTTTACCCATACCCACCGCACACTTCTTCTATCTCTTTCCCTTTTTTTTTTCTCACCCACGTGCACTCTTCTCTCTCTCTCTCTCTTCTTCTTCTCCTTCCCTTCGCTTCTCTTCTTCTGCAACTTCTCTTCTCTCTTACAATTTTTTTTTCTCAACTTCTCTTCTTTTCAGTCTGATCACGATCGGACAACACAACCACGAGAATCAGAACCGACGCTCAGTGTCGAAGGACAATCAAAACATGAACAGTTGAATTGTTCTCCGATCGTCTATCTCGTTTTCCGGCCAAATCGACCGGCTAGACCTAGTGGGTTTTGATGCTCTCTTCACGGCGAACCCCGCGCCACCAACCTCCTCCATCAATTCTTCTTTAGATTGGGAGGCTCTAGGATTTGAAATTCTAGTGAGAGAGAATAAAGTTTTTGTTTTTTGCTGGGTTGGTTTCGGTGAAGGAAGAAGCAGAGAGAATAAAAAAATTCAGGGAGTTAGTCCTTAGATACACGTGTCAATTTTGTATGAGTTGGGCGGCAAATTTACTACCGTTGCTAACAGGTGACCAACTAACGATTTGAACAATAGTAACGGGGCACGTGTAGTACACGCTCCCACGTGAGGTTCGGTGCATATATACTTCGGTGTGTGCAAGACACTCTCCAAGTTGAGTGAAATTAGCAACATGATGATTATTATAATGGTACACTTGGCGAGCAAGCTAGCTACCCTGTAATTTTTTTTTCCTTCTGAATTATACATCCTTGTCTGATACAAAAAACTTCTGAATCAAAAATTGATATTAATTTATCGTGGTTGGTCTTTCTTTTTTCGTTTTGGTCATACACTCATATATACTTGGTGGTCTTTTTTTTATAAATGATCGAAACTTGCAACTTGCAAGAATAAAGAAAGTTGCGCCCCGTATATACAATTAGGTAGGACTTGGGAAATTATTTTTGTGCAGAGAAGAACGATATAATACATTGCCAATTATTGCAGTGGGTTTTTAGGTCCTCAGGGAGTCAGGGATTATAGTTTTTTCCTCCCTGAATTGTTAAAGAGGAATATTAATTCATAATGCTCTCTTTAAATAAAGTTGTTGAACAAATAATTGAGGCAGGTTCCTTGGCTCCAGCAGTCCCTATCTTACCTAATTTCGACGCTATAAACTTAGTAGAAGAGAGTTGACGCATCATCCCACATATCTTATTTCATATTTCTCTCCTCCTCTTCCTCTTCTTCTTCTTCTTCTTCTTCTTCTTCTTCTTCCTCCTCCTCCTCTTTGAATTATAACCAAGTTCTGACACCAAAAATGGCTGATGCACTCATCTCCGTGCTTCTGGAGCAATTGGCTTCAGTAGTTTATGAACACACAAAAGAGGCGGTGACACTGGTTTTGAATGCTGAGAAAGACGTTGAGAGTTTCAGCAATAAGCTCAAAGACATCCAAGCTGTGCTTGAGGATGCTGAGAAGAAACAAGTGACGGAGGCCAGGGTGGGACGCTGGTTGGAGAAGCTGAAAGATGTGTCCTACGAGATGGACGACGTGCTCGATGAGTGGAACACTGAAATTCTCAAACAACAAGTAGAGGAGGAAGGTGAAAATGCTTTTGTTGCCAAGAAGAAGGTATGTTTCCCCATTCCATCTGATTGCTTTTGTTTTGGCCAAGTCAACAAGGCCATTCATCATCATAACATTGCTAGAAGGATAAAGGAACTGAATGACAAGTTGACTTTGATTGCTAATGAAAAAGAAATGTATGGCTTTCATCAATCCACAAATCATGGCCCTGATGAGCAGCTTATTCCACGGCAGAAAACAACTTCTTTGGTCGATATATCTACAATATTTGGCCGAGAAGAAGAAAAAGAGATTTTGTTGAGCAAGTTGTTGAGAGAGAGTAGCCAAGAAGGGGGAAGGTTCCTTGTCATCCCTATTGTAGGGATGGGAGGGATGGGGAAAACAACTCTTACCCAACTAGCCTATAACCATGAAAAGGTTACGGCCCATTTTGAGAAGAAAGTATGGGTTTGTGTCTCGGACCCTTTTGATGATATTAAGATTGCCAAAGCGATCATTGAAAGTCTAGATAAAAATGAAACCCAAAGAAGTTCAAATGAGTTGGAAACCCTACTGCTATGTATAAAGACACATGTTGAGAAAAAGAAGTTACTCATTGTCCTAGATGATGTGTGGACCGAAGACAAAAAAAATTGGGAAAATTTGAAACTACCAGTAATAATGCAAAGTTGTGCTGAAGGAAGTACAATACTGGTGACCACGCGAAAAGAAGGTGTTGCTAAAATGATGGGAGCAACCAGTAGCATGATCCATTTAAACAAGCTGAATGATGAAGATTGTTTGGCACTGTTCAATAACATCGCATTTTTGGGTAGGGAAGAAGATGAGTCTAATGGGTTTGGAGCTATTGGTGCACAAATTGTAAAAAAGTGTAAAGGTTTGCCTCTTATTGTGAAGACTCTAAGTAGTCTGGTGCATGATAAGAAAACAATAGTGGAATGGCAGGATGTTCTGGATAGTAAGGTATGGGAATTAGAAGGAGTTGAGGAACAAGTTTTCCTACCACTATTACTAAGCTATTATGATTTGGCCCCAGCAGTCAAACGTTGTCTTTTGTATTGTGCTATATTTCCCAAAGATTATGAGTTTGACAAAGATAATTTGATTGAACTGTGGATGTCACAGAATTATCTTAATTGGAAGCAAAACCAAGAAAAGAGAAGAATAGGTCAAAGTTATTTTGATAGATTAGTAATGCGGTCTTTCTTTCAAGATTTTGTCCAAGATATTATGGGAGACATTTGTGGGTACAAAATGCATGATATTGTGCATGATTTTGTACAATTTCTTACCCGAAAAGAATACATTATTACAGAAGTGGTTCATGGTGCTAATCAAAGAATGGAGCTACCCAGTGATATGGTTTGTCATTTGACCTTAACGAGTGTACCGGTTGGTCCATTTTCGTTTCCAACTTCATTCTACAATTGCAAAAGTATGCGTAGCCTCACAGCCCTTGACTCAAGAATGACAACCATAAGACCCGGTTCAATTTTGCAAATGAAATGCCTTAGGACATTAAATTTGAGTCAGAACATCCTCGATGAACTTCCAAAAGAGATTGGTAAACTAATTCATTTGAGATATTTGAATTTGTCTAATAGTCGGGGTTTGAAAGAATTACCGGATGAAGTGTGTGATTTGTTCAATCTAGAAACTATGGTCCTTGTTTTGTGCATGAAACTTGAGAAACTACCCAAGGCAATGGGAAAGTTGATTAACTTAAAGCATCTATATGTTCTAAATTGTTCTAGTCTGAAGTACTTACCAAAAGGGATTGGGAGTTTGAAAAGTCTGCAAGCACTCGACATGTTTTATGTATGTGATCATGGTGATGATGAGGAGGATAATGAAGCATTGAAATTAGGAGATCTAGGAATCATGGACCAGCTTCAGGGGAGGCTTTGGATAGACAAGTTGGGGAATGCGAAAGATGCGAGTGAGTTTGAGAAAGCACAATTGGGGAACAAAAAACACCTCTCTGAGTTGGGACTAATTTTCCAGCCTGTAGATGAAGAGCAAAGGAAAAGCGATGAAGAAATATTGAAGGCATTGCAACCACATCAAAATTTGGAAAGTTTGCTCATTTGGGATTGCCAATGCACCACCTGGCCTCTCTATCGGATCAAGTCTTTACACAATTTGAGACGAGTTCTTCTTTCTCAATGGAAATTCTGTGAAGTTTTGCCTCCTCTTGGAAAATTGCCGTCGCTTGAAAGTCTGACAATAGCAGGGATGTGTAATGTGAAAAAGGTGGGAGTTGAATTTTTGGGGATAGAAGAAGAAATTGAAACATTCTCAGGAGGAATTCTATTCCCCAAATTGAAACGTCTTGTTATTGCTGGCATGCCGAATTGGGAAGAGTGGGAAGGAATAATAAAGGTTTCTTCTGAAATTACAATAATGCCACGCCTTTCTTCTTTGCTAATTGAAGAGTGCCCAGAGCTAAAAGGACTGCCAGACTTCTTGCACAAGATGACAGCACTGCATACTTTGACGATCAAGAGGTGTCCAATTCTTGAACGAAATTACGAAAAAGGCATGGGGAAGGAGTGGCCCAACATTTCTCACATCCCAAATATCAAAATTGTCGGTAACACCATGGAAGAAGTGGCTCAATGAACAGGTATGCACATTAATTCTGAATGAATCTTTACATTTAGTATGAAATTGATTTTCTTTCAATTTAGTCCTATAATTTTTTTGCAGACATAAAATATATCTCACCAAGCTACATTTATTGAAGCTTCAAGGAGTAAGAATATGTGGCATTATCTTTTTCTACTCAATACAAGATGGATAAATTTCCATTCAGGTATTCATATTGTTGGGTTTCAACTAATTTGCAAGTTTGCATTATGCTGTGCACATTTTGAAATATTATTTGCAAGTTTAGTCAGTGTATCTTCTTAGTCTAATCCAACGAACGCTTTCAATTACAGAGTCCAACAATATATATTATTTCTTGGTTGTCACAGATTCCATTTGAAAGTTTGGTGTCTGAAGTGTATGTATTTACTTAATATATAGGATAAGGGATTGAAGATACAAAATCAGTTCAAGGTAATGGTGGTTCAGATGTTGGAGTGGTGAGTTGTTTCTTTCCTTGTAATTGTTATCTTATCTGATCGATGTAATCTGGTTAGTTTTTTGTAATCTGGTTCTTTTAAAATTTTCCTTCCTTGTATTATGTCTTCAACCGGAAATGAAGTTCTGTTAGTAACTTAACATATTTTCATTTGAAAAAGAAGAAAAGAATTACAGCTTATTAATATAGAAACTACTTGTTGTTCACAGCAGCGGTCGTCACTGAATTAACTTGTGAAGTCTGGGTTCTTTGATCCCAATTGGTAGGGCGAATTGCCAGCTCGGATTTCAATCCAGTCTCAGATTTAGTTCAAGAAATTTACAAGAGGATGAAGAAGGCATTGGATTTTGTAATGTCCATGGAATTCTGGAGAATGGGGCAGCTATGGACATTCAGTCTCCTCATCTCTTACTGGAAGCTCTTTTTCGCCCAGACTTCCAGATCATCACCTCCGTCATTTTAATCACTGGTGTAAGTGACCCTAACTTCGTTGTCTTCTTCTTCAATTTGATTGTTATGGATATAACACAGAGAAAATTGCAGGCTAGGTCTGAATTGGCTGCGGCTGCGGCCCATGCTCTTTCCGCCCATGGTTTCTTTGTGGTTCTTGGTAATCATATATTCAATCCAATCCTGTAACTTCCTTCTTACTTTATAAATTACGATGCATATAGCTCATAATCCAATCCTGAATGCAGTTGGACGCTCATCCCACTTGTTAGAAAAGGTAGCTTACCTCCTCCACTTTATAAACATTTCCTTTTGCTTTTCTAAAAACCATTTACTGATAATTGTTTCTGTCACAGACAATGATGGACATTAGAAGTCAGAATAAGAATGCACATCTGAAAGCTTTCGAGGTTTATCTCTAATCCTTCCGCTCAATTCTCCAGTTTTAAGCCTCCCTACAGAAGTTCGATCCAACTCCTAATAAACAATGCTGGAATACTTGCAACGTCGTGTAGATTCACCTCTGAAGGCTATGATCAGTAATAACTTCATTGATCTTTATCTGTGTTCTGGACTTCTGGTTTAAGGAGTGTATCTGTGTTCTGCTTTAAGGAGTGTAGCCTTGTTTGCTGATGAGCTCACCTTGTTTTTCCTTATTTTCTTTTCCAGGATGATGGCTACAAATTACTTAAGTGCATTTTCTCTTAGTAAACTATTATTACCACTTCTCAGAAACAGCCCACTTCCTTCCTGAATAATGAATGTCACATCTTTCACACATCGAAGTGGCAGGTAAGAATCTTTAAAATATGTGATCTTGTAGCTTTTTCATTCAATAATTTCTGGAAATGGCTCCATTTGAGTAGAATTTGGATTAAAAACAGGGCTTCATTTTCTACTTTATTAAATTGCTTTATGAATTTAGGATGGTTTTTCTTTTTCTCAACTGATGTTCTCCCCCTCTTCAGTATCGAATATACAGGTTGACAAGGAAACTGTTTCTGGGAAGTGCTTAGGCAGATACTGTATCGAATATCCAAATGTAAGCTCTAGAATTTGGATGCCATTATTATAGAAATCTTCTATTTCTATTCTAATTTCAACCTGCCCCTTTGTTGACAGTGTTTCTACTGCTCTTCTCCTATGAGCTTCACTGCCAACTCGGCGTGATGGACATGTCTCGTCAGGTCTCCATCTTGTATGTGTTTACAAGCTTTCTTCCATTCTCTTTCCTTGAAGGAGTTGTGCAGAATTCTTTTCTAGAATCTTGCATTAGATGCTAGGTTTTAATTTTTAAAATCTAATGTTAAATATGATTTTGTTTGGTTTTGAAGTGCTGCAGATCCTGGTGTTTTTAAAACCAACATCATGTGAGAAGTTCCTCCATACCTATCCAGTCTGGCTTTCATAGTTTTGAGACTTCTGTGCCTCTTGAAGTTACCTGAAGTTGGAGTTAGCTCCATTCTCGACGCTGCACTTGCTCCACCAGTAAGCTTTTCTGATTTACTTATGTAGCTTGTTTATGTGATGTGAATGCCATTGATGGTTTGTCCTGTCTTTCACAACCTTAATACGAGGTTTTAATGCCAAAGCATCTCATTAACTATCCCCTTAAGAATTTATCGGTTATAGCCAGTGTTTTTATACTGATGCCAATTGTCTCTTGCCTTAAGCAATGAATTATGAATATATATATATATATATATATATATATATATATGGAACATTATGTTTAGTAGTTCATCTCCAAAAGGAACATAAGGAACTTTAAAGACTGATTATTCATCATAAAAGATATCTTGGAAATTGAAAATTCCTCTGTTCAGCATTGCTATTTATAATGTGTCAGTATGTCTTTTGTTTTTTTTTTTGTTGGGAAGGGGATTTCAAAATAAGGCTGTGTCAGTTACATGGACAAATTAAACGCTACATTTATTTGTTAAATTTCCAAATAGTGTATTACGGAAAAAAATAGTGTCCGAACTATCATAGTCTGTTACTTTCCTGTTTCTTATAAACAAAAATATTAATAGTAATTGCAGTAGAGTGCAGATTTAATTTAGTCAATGCATATAACTAGACAGCTGGTGGTAGAGTGGCGGTGTCCTTGGTGTTGTGGTTAACAAGTCTATTGGTAATGTTTTTTCTTGACTTTGATAGAAGCATAATGTTACAATGTGTCTTGAAGTAAAAGTTTATACATATTTCCTTCACTCACTCTTGAAATGGAGGATTACATTGAATTCTTACAATTCAGATCATCGAAAGATTCCTCATCTGATCTTAATTTCAGGAAACATCTGGAGTTTACTTCTTTGGTGGAAAGGGAAGGACTGTCAGCTCTTCTATGCTTTCATATGATGCCAAACTTGCGAAGGAACTTTGGCATACATCGTTTGATCTATTTTTAGAGTCGCAGCATGGAGTTCATTATCATAGGCAACCATGGCCTAACTTTATAGAGTGGATAGCTGACCAATATTAATGGGGGGGGGGGGGGGGGGGGGCAAATACATCTCGACAATTACAAAGAAGTTATGTTTGGCTGTGGCTCGTTTGAAGGATATGGAGCTCCCAACTTGAGGTATTGAGCTATGTATAATTCTACATTTATTTTCTCTGCTTGTTAAATGGATTCTGCTATAACTTGAGCTGTATTTCTTCTTGTTTTTGAAAGAACTTGATGTCTCAACATATTATAATGCGCACATGGGCGTGAATTATGTTCTGCCAGATTCATGAAAATTAATACTTTGTGATCGGGATCCAGGCTCTATATTTTCTGCTCCAAACTTCTTAGACCTAGAGATTTCAGAAATCTGTATTGATATAAATATTTGTTGTTATTTTGGATTTCATTCATTGACGCATGATAAAGTGGAAGTGGCATATATATGCAGCTTGCCCTGGAAATTTGTTGGTGTTAAATTTTTAACACAATCACATAACTTACGTAAAAGATCATTTCGCTTAGCTAATTTCATGTTAAAGACACAAAAAGAGACCTGAGCAAATTTCTGATTGTGGTGGACTGCCTTCTAGTGTTTGTGATTGAAGCAATATTAGTTAAATCTAGTGATCTATGTGTTGAAATTTGATTGCACACTTCCTGAAAACTAATGCATTTTCACTTTAAGGAAGCTTGCAGGAAAAGTTGCTGCCGCTTCTGGATTCTCTGTTGTAATTCCTGACTTCTTCTATGGAGATCCATTCGTGTATGACAATAACAGTTTGGTTAGAAGATCATCGAATGGTTCGTTCTTGCTTTTTCATGGATTTCTGGATTTTATTTTTCAATTAACTTTTGCTCAGTTAGTCAGTTGTATTATTGAGGTGTGAATCAGAATATACATTTTTGGCCTGCATGAAAATTTATTTGCATCCTGCTGCCTGGTTTCCTTGTTATTCCTTCACACCTAGCATCTATTCTAGCAAAACAGAAAACATTTGGCCATTTTAGAAGTTGGTGGCCCTAATATTGCCAACTCATGGGCACATACTGCTGCATAATTTAGTTATAGATTCTTTTTAAAAGTGCAATGTCTGAAGCTTGCTAAGCATTTATCAGGATAACGGATTTGATCGAAGACGCAAAATCAGTGATTGATGCTCTTAAACTTAAAGGCAAATGTTTTTTCTGCAATTGGAGCTGCAGGCTTCTGTTGGGGTGATGAGTGTAGTTGATATTCTTTCTGTACAAACTTTTTTCTTTTCTTTCTCTGTTTTGTTAATTTTCAGTTTTTTCTTACCATTTCCACATAAATTTGCATTATGTATCCTATTGTCAAGTCCAAAGTTCCAAACTCATCAATTTGTTATCCACTTATGACTTAAGGTTAAGACAATGTTATCGAACCTTTCTAACTGAAGCAGTACACAAAACATTGGTTCCATACCTTTTAAATGGAGGAGTACCATATTAGAGGAACTCATAGCAGAGAATTCCCAGAGTCCAGTAATCAACTGAGTAATCATGAGCTCGATCTGTTCTTTACCGTTTCTGGTACTAAATAATATAACCTACAAAAATAAGTATTCAATCAATTAATTGAAACGAATATAAAGTTCTTATGAAAAGTTCTCAACTTGTTAATTCAATGACACTGAATAAGAAAGTGCAGGCATAAAAAAAACAAATATAGATTCTTTTGCCACTAGTTGTATGCAAATCTCTATTTGACACAGAGGATGAACATAACCAAGACTTGTCCTGCTTGTCGCTAGTGAATAAACCTTAGTTACAGTTTGATTCTCCATAAGATCCAAAAGAGCAGTGACAATATATTCTCACAACCTTAGTCATTTGTTGATACCGTAATAGCATCGAAACTGAACTCCATACTAACTTCATAATTCATACACATGATGTATATGAAGGTAACAGCAGGCTCGGGGAAAGGTCATATTAAAATTATTTCCACCCTGGTTTGAATTTCATCAATACTACAGAAGAATAAAATCTTCGAATGATACCTAAACTATCACAAATTACAACCTTTAGTACCTAGGAATAGTACATAATCATGATACATGATTACATGTACTATTGCCTACGGGTCAACAATGGTACAAAATCTCATGGTACCTAAATTTTCGGGCTAGGGCCCGGTAAGTCCTGACTTAAGTGGGCTTGTGATGACTTGCGAGCCGGACCGGGCCTTAAGGGCTTGATCTGGCCGGGTCGGGCTTATCAACACCTCCATTTCATCCCTACAATTGCAAACATTCAATAATATATATGTTCACAGAACACTAGAAAACTACACTGCAGATAAAAATTGCAGGTAACTTCCGCAGGCTCAAAGATCAAGCTAATAGGACCGGACCAGGCTAAGAGACCTTGGCTCAAGTCCTACCCTAAAAACAAAAGGTCGGGCCAAACGGGCCGGACTGGGGGGCCTAATGATAAGTATACTATTGCCCCGTAAATTTAAGTACTTTGATTCATTTTTATGTTAAAATTGCTTGTGTAACGGGGACATGACCATTAAATAGGTAACCAAGAGTAATAGACATTGTGGTGTTCAAAGCGGAAGAAGATGCTTCGCTTAACGGTCACTGCATTAGTCCAGTTGCCAATGTCAATGCAAAATTATTTTATACCTCGATCTTCTCCTACAACCTTCCAAACATTATAATTATGTTTTTTTTTCTTTGAAGATTAATTTCACTTATAATAAAAAAATAAAACTGTGAGAGAAAGCCAAGAAAATAAATCACACTACAATTCACAAACCAAGTCGTAAAAAACTGCGAATGTCATGAATTTGCACGTTTTTGCCTTTGTTACCCTTAATTCCGTTCCCACAATCAAAATATCAGAATATCTTCCATTCATCTCGGTTGAGACCAAACTTGTCATGAATTATCACAAATTGTAAAAATTGACAAATTGCCACAAATAGCGAAAATTGACGAATTGCCCTGAATTGCAAATCCAATGAACTTCAACCAAGGTGGTTAGCAGACTTTTCCTCAAAAAACTTTCCCTGTTGCCCGATTGGGACCTGAAACTTACGCCATTGTCTTCTTCCTCCACCAGCCTCGAAACAAACTGAAGCCAGCAGATGCTTCCACGTGGCACTGAAGCCGTACAAAACCCGATGCCTCATCGGAAGAAGGAGACAGACGACCTTAACGGCTACATGTTTTAATTTTTCTGCGGGCCCACAAGCGCGCACTCCCTTTTGTTTTTGGCGGGAAACGATACAGTGGACCCGGCACGTTGTCGTTGTCGATGTTTTTTAGCGCTTTTCATTAACTGCTCCACATCGTTGACTGAAAATAAATATGTTTAATTTTCTTGGACAATAACTATTTGCTTTATGATTTTCACCAAATTCCGGCGGATTCCAAGAGAGAAAAATTCATCCACGGACTCCAATTAGAAATTAAAAATAGGAAATAAAATAGGGCTTTTATAGTATGCGGGTAGCTTTGAATCTCGGAAGGAACATGCCCATTTCTTCCCTTGCTGCATGAAATACAAGTTGAATTAGTAACAGAGAAAATTCTTCTTACGCTAGAACTTCGGCAGTAGAAAGAATCATGCAAAATAAATTGATGACTCAATAATTACAATTGCACAAAGTAGAATACGTCTGGCAAAGATTGTACCTGAAAAGCAAAAAAATGAAAGAAGTAGACTCTGATTTATATGGCAACCCTCTTTCAACCTTGTGCCAGCTGATAATGTCTCGGATGCTCGCTCACTTCCAGCAAGATCGACAGAGTTCTGTTCAATAAAAAGAATTGCTGCTGAACTCTCTCTATTACCTGATCAAACCACAACACAGTGTTCAAGGAGATTTTAACATAGATGTAAAGCAAATAAACAATGCTTGGCCAAAATAAAAGTTGAGACATCTACAACATCAATCTTTTAGTAATGAAAACCGGTCATACCAATCTGAGATTCTGATGGGATCCGGAGCTTGCTTCATTCAAAGATGTTTCTCCTATCTGTCTTTGAGATGAAATGCAAGAAGAAATTGTTTGAGCGTGCAGCCGACAGTCATCTATTGGAAGAAATACTAGCTTAAACCATCCTTACCTATGCAGACAGATGTAAGTTCTCTGAAATGATTCCAGTCCCTTGGAGTTTCCTCCGTGAGTTTCTCTACAATTGTACCTGTATACGAAAGGGCTAACAATTAAAACAAGAAACCTACATGTAGCAGCCCTGCAGCTATTGGATAAGATATGTACCTCAGGATCATCCAGAAGCCTAGGGGGAGTGGTATCTGCAATAAGAAGGTCCCTGGCTATCAGATTCATTGTAGATCTCCAAAACCAAAAATTTAAAACAAATTCTCTCTCCTTGTGCTACATATAATACAGACTATTTCATCAAAGATAAAGAACCGAGGAACACAATCAAATGCAGAGACAAAAGAAAGAAAACTACTAACAAATAACGTGAAATTACCTAATCTATATAATCATATATATATCTGCAACAGGGTACTTGGCAATTCCACTCATGGTGCATGTCTTTCCGCTGCTTGTTTCATTGTTTCTTCATATGCAAAAATACTTGCTGAAAGTAGATTATCATGAATGGATAAATATTTTGAAGTTACAAAAAATTTTATGAAATATAATGTCAAATGAAAAAGAACATGTCCTGTACTCACAGTTTATACCAATGGCAACTGAAAGAGCAACTTTCTTGGCTCCTTCATACACCCCGGGTTGTGGAGCAATCAGTACTAAATACCCTGTCTGGTATCAAGAAAGGAAAAACAATACAGATTAGACGAGTAAGCACATTTCAAATCTGAATCCATGTCGTGATAGTAACAATGTCGGCTCTACAAAATGCTTTACCAGCAAATATCCAAGAAGGTTCTTGAAAGAGAAATCAGTATTAATAAGGCAAACTTGAGCGGAAACAAGCTCAAAGGAAGAGAAGAGGGGATAAAATCAGAATGTTATACACAAATGCAAACTTGAGGCAAACTATTGAAATCACAGAAGTTTCTGAAACTTCCAACAATGGAAACTAATTCAAGCAAACTGTTTCACAAAATCGTACAATAAGATCATAGTGGGTCCATGACTCCAATGTACAGCTAGTGTAGAGGCCTAGCCATGATGACCATGCCAGCTATATCTCAAAATTTCAAATAACTTGACGAATTTAGAGATACAATTGAAATGCATCAACCAAACAAAATCAATGGAGTTTATGAAATTGCAATGCTAGAATTTCAGCTACAGACTACAATTAGAATTAAAAATAGCAAATAAAAATTTAAAAAATTGTCAATTTCAAATTACGCCGGCGACGGCTGAGTTGTCGGGTCGGCAGAGGAGGGGAGATCAGGTCCGACCCGGCAGCCTTCAAGCATGAAAACAATGTCGGACATGGTGGGCCGATCCAGCGGGTCAGGTGCTGTACAAAGCAACCCGACTTTCACTCCAAGCAAGAACTCTTCCCACTCGGATGACTCGGGATCAAGCTCAAGCAATCCTGGCTCCAGTAACTCGGTGACTTGGCCTCTTTGAAGCTGCTTCTTCACCCACTTCACTATGTCTTCGTCTTCAGTAAACATCACTGGCCTCTTTCCTGTTAAGAGCTCAAGCAAGACGATCCCATAGCTGTAAACATCTGATTCCTTTGTGACTCTCCCTGTTAGTGTTGCTTCTGGAGAGACGTAGCCTAATGTCCCAACTGTGGTTGAGCTTGAGGCTTCAGCTGAGGCTTCAGCTGGAGCAGTAGTACTTGTTGCCAAGGTGAGTCTGTCTAAGCCGAAATCAGACAAATGGGCTTCGAAATCAGCATCGAATAGCACGCTTTGTGGCTTCACATCGCCATGTACCAGTGAAGATGTGTGTAGAAAAGCCAAGCCACGAGCAATTCCAAGTGCAATGAGGTGGCGCATTGGCCAATTGAGGACATGGCCGTCTTGGTGTGATGCTTCTTGCAGAAGGGTAGCGAGGTTTCCGTTGGGCATGTAGTCATAGATAAGAAGCCTGAGGTCAGGTGGACCGGCATAGTAGCCTCGAAGAACTGTTAAATTCCGGTGCTTCACTCTGCCTAGTGATTCAGCTTCTTTTCGGAACAAGTTTTCATTCAGTGTTGCATCGGGGAGGCGACGGATGGACATCACCATACCATCCTCGTAACAAGCCTTGAAAACCAAGCCATATTGTGTTCTGCTCAGCACATTTTCTTCGTCGAATTGCCTAGTGGCTGCAATTGTCTCTGCAAGTGTGATTTTGCTGTTGAACATGACAAGCTTTGGCACTCCGCTATCAGAGCTTCCACGGCCCTCACTAGTTCCTGAGCTTGCCCTCGCGCTACTTCTAGTCTTCTCCCCAGATGATCCCTGTTTGAGCTTTTTGCGCCACCTCAAGAGGCTGAAAATGTAGAAGCAGCAGCACAAAGCTAATAGGCAAGCTCCACTTACAACAATCACAATTAACAGTATTAACCTCTTCTTTCTATCGTTCTTGTCTAAATCCTTGCACTTCTTATCCAATGGCTGCCCACATAAATTTTGATTACCTGAAAAGTCTGATGCATTGTTGAACCGAGAACCGAGCATTACTGGAATCTCACCCTCCAGGTTATTCATTGAGACATTGAAGTTTACTAGGCCAGGAATTGATGCAAGATCAACAGGAATTTGACCACTCAAGTTGTTGTTGGAGAGATCCAGTGTAGTTAGGTTCAATAGCTTAGATAATGAGTCTGGTATGCCACCTGAGAGTTGATTGGAGTCCAGCAACAAAGCAGTTAATGATGAGCATTTGGAGATTTCCTCTGGGATTCCACCTGTTAAGTTGTTGCTACCCAAATCAAGTTCCTTTAACGATGATAGATGAGAGAGATCAACTGGAATGGTGCCAGTCAAGGAATTCAATTGCAGCTCTAGAACTTGAAGGTCAGAGCAGTTTCCAAGCTCCGGTGGAATTGATCCTGAAATGTGATTGTTGGACAATGAAAGAACAACTAATGACCGAAGAAAACCATAATTTTCCGGAATGTGACCAGAAAATGCATTTGAACTGAGGTTCAAATAATGCAGACCCATCAAACTACTAAAACCTTCGGGAACATCTCCAGATAACCTGTTCTCTTGCAATGCAATAACTTGTAAATTGGGTAATCCCAAAAGCTCAGAAGGCACCTCACCAGAGAGGTTTTGTTTGCTCAGATCAATAGTAGTAAGCCTGAAAAGACTACCCAAGCTAGTCGGAACCCTCCCAGAAAAGCCATTGCCACTTAGATTCAGCACCATTAACCGACTCAAACTCCCACTACTGATGGCAACTTCACCAAAAAACTTGTTCCCACCGAGGTCCAATGTGGTCAAATTACCCAACCCCATTAACATCTCCATTGGCATAGTTCCAGTCAAGTGGTTCCCTTGCAAGCTCAAAGTCTCAAGCCTCGAAAGATTGCCAAAACTTGGAGGAATGGAACCCGAGAACTGATTTTCCCCTAAAGATAGCACCGTCAAACCTCTCAAATCACCCAAAAACACAGGAATTTCCCCCGAAAATTGATTTCCTTGGAGATCAAGCACGCTTAGTGAGCTGCATTGCTTAATCTCTTGAGGAATCAGACCGCTAAATGAATTGTTAGCCATCTTAAGCTCCTCTAACCTCGAGAGGTTTCCAATCTCTGGCGGCACCACACCGGAGAATGAGTTACTAGAAACGTCCAACACTGTCAAGTTTGGTACCTGTGTTAACCACCAAGGAAAATCGCCGCCAATCTGATTGTGCTGAAGATCCAATACCACCAGAGCACTAAAACATGTGGTTGTCTCAGGCTTAACAATATCCGTGAACGAATTAAACCCTAGCTGGACAATCTTAAGCGACGCCGTTTTGAACGAAACATTGCAAAACATTGAGGTTGGGACCATACCAGAGAAATTATTCTGTGAAAGCGACACCACCTGAAGCTTAGGAAGAGCTCCGATAGCCGCCGGAATCACGCCGGCAAGCGCATTCCCTTCCACGCTCAAATGCACCAGCGCCCAACAATTGGCGATCGCCGACGGCAGCGTTCCTTCTAGAAAGTTGTGGTCCAACCAGAGGAACTGTAGCTGTTGGAGCTCACCGAAGCTCGCCGGAACCTGACCGGAGAACTGGTTGTACGAGAGGTTGATGAGCTGGAGCTGAGTCAGGTTCGCCACGCTCTTGGGAATCTCGCCGGAGAATGAGTTCGAAGAGAGATCGAGGTAGACGAGACTCCGAGGGAGCTCGCCGGAGATTTCGCCGGAGAGGTGGTTACTGGCGACATTGAGAATCTGGAGGCCGGTGAGGTTCCCGATCTCCGGAGGAAGCTTCCCGGAGAGAGAGTTGTTCTGCAAGAAGAGGGCGCGTAGGCGCGTGCATTCGTAGAGCGAAGAAGGTATGGTGCCGTTGAAGGAGTTGGAGCGGAGGCTCAGCTTGGCCAACATGCCCAGCTTAGCGAGGTGGTCGCTGAGTCGGCCGCCGAGTTGGAGGCGAGGCAAACGGAGCTCGGAGACTCGGCTACTATTGTCGCAAAAAACTCCCCGCCAGTCACAGGGAGCCGCCGGCGTGGAGGAATCCCAGCCGTTCAATGCGCCAAGCGGATCCTGTAGATTGAGCCTAAACGAGGTCAAGGCCTCGATCTCGGCGAGGTTTTCGAGGCTGCGCTGAGCGGCGCACGATAACCACGGTGCACCGCACAGCAGCACAAGGAAGAGAAGAACCGCAGCCATGGCATTAAGTGGTGGTCTCATGGAAATGACAAAGAGAAGAAGGGGGGTTGATGGTGTTTTGCAGAGAAGCCATTTGCGCTGCGCCAGTGTACCGTTTGTTTTGGTCAGTGACTCAGTATGTGATATGAGAGTGACCGAGTGTGACATGGACAAAAAGACGGATTTGCCCCCCGGAAAAACACAGTTCCGGAAAAGCGCTTTTCGAAACGGCAGGGCTAGTGGTGGGGGATGTGGGAATCACTTTTCAACCTCATATGCCTTGATGTTGGCCTAATCATTGAGCCTTGTGAGAGAGTGTGATCTTTGTTGCGTGCTTATTTGAATTTTGATGCTATAAGATAGTGACCCATTTTGCCCACATCCCCATCTTTTGAAAGCTTCTGCTCTCTCTCATATGGCTTGGGGTCAAAGCTACAATTTTGAACAGACCCACCATTGATTTGGGGCTATCCATGTTGAGCCAAAGAGTCTTTATACTTTTCCCTCTGGTTTGACATTTTTTTCCCCTCTTTCACTTTGGCCTTTTGCGACTTTAACCCCACCCTGTTTTTGTTTCTTTGAATCTACCTTTGTTACTGGCACTGGGAATTTCTGTTTTAGAGCATGCTTTTGAAGTGAGTATGGTCAAGGCTCATGAGTGAATGTCAAGTTAAAAGTGATTAGTGAAATAGATTAACGTAGGATGGTGACTAATTACACTAAAGAGTGAGTTGAAAGTACATTAAAGTAAATTAAAAAAGACCCAAAAAATCAGCCCTAGCTAGTTGGCAATACTTTTCGAATGATGTTGAAAAATATCTGGTTGAATACCCAATTGGCTTTCTTTCGAATCAGAAATAAATTAAGTGTCATGCATTAGAAGAGAGATAATATGTGACACTCGTATGGAAAATATCATCATCGAATCAAGTTGAATCCAGATACAAGTTAAACATTTTGCTAAATATATTTTACTACCATGTGTTTCGAAATTACTTTCATTTCACTTTGTTCTTTAAATTTTAACACATTGCAATCTTTGTTCTTTCAAATTCATAACTTCGTACCTTCGTCACTTCAGTTTTCAATTTAATTATCAATTTTTGTCATAAAATTTGACATATTCGACACTTTGTTCACTATAATTTCAAAAATATTACTTTGGTCACTCAAGTTTGAAATCGTCTTTCACTTTAGTCATCTTTTTAACGGTTTACAGTGACCAAAGTGAAAGATAATTTCAAATTTGAGTGACCAAAGTGATATTTTTGAAACTACAGTGACCAAAGTGTCAAATATGTCAAATTAAGTGACCAAAAGTAATTTTTTCCCACAAAAAAAATTCCTTTATGAAATCCTTAAAATCTCATCCAAGCCGCCAAAGGGTATGTAACGGTTAGTAAGGTGATCAAAATTTATGACTGAAGTGATAAAAATTCGAAACTGTTACATTTTTGAATCGTAGGTTGCAATTTGTTAAAATTTAAAGAATGATGAGTGAAATGACAGTAACCAAAAACGGATAATATAATGTAATTATCCGTTAAACTTTTAGAACTTTTTTTTTGTTATAGATTGAGCTTTACGTTAAACTTTTTTTTCTATTATACAGCAACTGGTACACGATTATGAGAGTCGAACTTTAGACCTCCCACTTACAAAATAAAAATTCATACCACTAAATCAAATGGTCGTGACTCGTGAGAGCTCTAAATTAAACTTGTAAATGACGGCCAACTATAAAGGAAATAATTAGGGACATGCACATTATAGCTTCAGTGATCGACATGTCATTGTTTTCATTGAGGGCCAACCGAAGACAGCCTTCAGAGAGATATGGTATCAATCTGATGAGATAGAGTTGGTTGAGAACAAGTACAGAGGATGAAATTTCACCAATGTAGTAGGAATGGACAAGAATTTGATGGGCATTTAGGGCTAGCTGGTCATAAAGTGTATCAATGGCTGACCCAACCCAAGCATCATCTAACTGAAAATAATTAATATCCAGTCAGTGGGAAGATATAATAGGAGTAGTGACACTTCACCTTTTCTGTGAAATTTGATGGCTTCAATGAATGATAGTAATTTGATCAGTTACTTATTGGTAACTTGGGATTCAAATGGGCCAGGGGATCCAAATTAACAACGGAGCAATTGGTAAAATGGTAGTAGCCTGCAAAAACTAAACTGAGCAATTAGTACTGTACGTGGTACAATGAGTCCGAAGGAGACTAAAATGAGCAATTGGTAGGGTAGCAAACTAGCAATTATAGCACGACCTGAAGTAAAAACAAAGACCTAGACACAAACGGTAGGTGGGAAGTTCATATAAAACCACCCAAAACATGAAATAATCTTTACATTGAATGGGTAAAAAGCCATATATGACACTCGATCATATAGTAAGGAATGGCTTTACAATCATTTCTACGTACCATGAGCAAATTTACAACCTTTCTTAAAGTCAATTACAATTAGAACAGACAAAATTAGCAAATGGAATATGTTTGCTAAGCAGCCATAACCATATATACTGATACTGATACACATTCAAACTTGTACTGAGTTAATCACACACAACAAGCAAGCTCACACAAGATGCTTCAAACTGTCTGTCCAACGGTAAGATTTCCGACTCGCGATTGTGTCTCGAGGTGTAAATTGGAGTCTAAACATCTCCTTGAAAGCTCTACAGAACCAACCAGGCACCAGCTTTGCCATGTACAACATTGGCACTATCTGTGATGTTATCCATCTTCCAAAGCTTAAGAAATGTGACTGCCTGCCTTTGAGAAAGGACAATCTCCTGATATATGAGCATCCTTTTACTGGCACTGGGATTCTGTTTTGGAGCTCTTTTTTTAACTGTGGTCAAAACTCATGATGAATGTCCAGTTAAAAGTTGATGGAATTGGTTCTAATTAATTTGAGCTCTAAGCTAAACATATAAATGTCCAAACATCAAAGCAAGTAATAAAGGAAATGCACATTATAGCTTCAGTGACATGTCAGTTTCTTTCAGGCCAACCAACGACAGCCTTCAGAGATATATCTTGTCGATCCTAAGGTAGACCCCAAGCTGGGGTAATTAGCAGTTTGTATGAGGCTTTCTCATGGGATGAGGCACTTGGTTGAGAACAACAGAGATTTCAACGGTTCCAAACTAATTTTACGCTAAAGAAAGCTAATTTAGTCACAAATTAAGTTATGTTCTATATTAGCATTAGGACTAATTTCAGTACGTAGCGCTGGGTTGGGTTCTATGCCTGGACTTGGCAGGACCTAGCTAGCTAGGTGATTCCAGTTATTTGTGGTTATCGATGGTGGATGTGGTTGCGCCGCGACCAAGTTACTGTTCAGTGGGCAGTGACGGCGGTGGCTTGGGATCTTAGGGCTCTGCTTTGCAATTTATACATGGCCGGGCATATTATACCTTTATCTACATGCATAAACTTGCCAAACGTACCACCAATATTTCGCCCAACCTTTTTTGCATTGTGTGCAAACGAGGAGGAAGCTAGCTTGTGAAGTTCCTCCCAAACCCTAATTGAATTCAGAGGAATCGACGAGACCTCCAACAAACCATCAAAGACCGCCAGAGGTTTAAGCGCACCATCATAGTGCCAAGTACCGTTCCCCAAAACCTTAGCCCTAGCACCATGACTAGCAAAGTGGATCAAGAATGGCTCCCCACGACCACAAATTGTTATACCCTTGGGGCCACGATCGAATACTCCCCATCTTGCCTATGAAAGCCGACGCCTTGAACCTCACACATGGAAGAACCCAGCAAATTAACCATGCAAATTGAAAACCACCTAGAGAGGAGACATCCTCCCCAAAGTGGGAGAGATCCACCACGTCGGAATTCTTCATAGCAAGTTTGGAAGCTAAATTAGTAGCCATAAGATCAACATAAGACATAGGTGATTCACTTGATTGTGAAGGTGGTAACACAATAACCCTAACCTTAGGAAAGAGACGCTGAGATATTTGTTTTTTCTTTTTTAACTACATAATAACTGAGAATATACAACAACTAGTCGTCCATGAGTCAAACTCATAACCTCATATTTACAAAGGAGATGTCAGTAGATCAATAGGTAATGGGGCAATTTCTCTTTGTTTTACAATTTTTGAATTAAATTGAAATTTTTTGTGTTTTATTTATTTTTTTCCTTTTTCTTAAGGAAAAAAAATCTATATAGAGGAAAGTGGGAGGAGAGCTCACACTCTCAAGTCTCAACTAGTACTTAAACGGTCAAAATCTTAATGTTCGACTCTTTATATACTATCAATCTCTCAATTCAATTAATCTCTCTAGACCTAAATTTCATTCTCCGATCAACCCAATCTTTATGTTTGTGTCTCTCCACATTACGAATTGATAGTTTGCGATCAACACCATTCAGATTTTTTATTTGCCCTAGATTTTATGAATTTAGTCTTGCACAATGATCGATGTACATTATATTGTTGGTATAGGCTAGCTATTAGAACGTCTATATTAATGCTAATCACCAGAAAGGCAGAATTTGGGGAACGAATTTGCTCACCAGTTTAAAATTTGTTGGTGGTATCACCATCACATAGAAAGCTGCCACGTGTTACCTAGATTATCTCTAGTTAACACTTTTTTTTTGTTGCCAAGAACTCTGGTTAACACTTGAATTTAATATTAATAATTCATTTTAAATAATTAATAATAAGTTTTTCTCTCTTTCTCCCTCCAGCCCTCTGCTCTCATCCCTTCACCATCTCCCCAACACAATCACGATGCCAAAATCCCAAAACCAATAACCAAGTTTTCATCTTCTTGGCGATCTGGGTAAGGGGTCAATTCTGTTCTTGAAAGTGTTATATTTGTATTCGGTCTTCGAAATTAAGCCAAATCGATGCCATTCAGAAAGAGCCCATATCAAATTCAAGGGTGGGCTCTTTTTCTGCGATTATTTTGATTTACGATTGATTTCTTCTATCATATTTTTGTATGTATGGGGTTTTAATAAAGTATGACCATGTCCAAAAAAATAAGACGCAAAAAATCCATCTTCAGGAGCTTGTCGCCGACGGAGATGGTAGCATGGTGGAGATGGGTTTTGCAACGGCGAGGAACAACGGAAAACAAATTTGGTCCAGTGAGAATGGTTTGTTGCTCTGTGAATTTGATTTGTTGGTTCTATTTTCATATTGAATCATATGCCATTAAAATAAAAAAAAATCTAAAAATGTAAATCAGAGATACAAGAAGATCATTGAGCAAACAAGAAAGAAGATGGGATGGTATTGGGTTATCTGGGATTAAAAAGTGTTAACTAGAGTTAATCAAAGTGATACGTGGCAGCTTCCTATGTGATGGTGATACCACCAGCAAATTGAACTGGTGAGCAAATTCATTCCCCAGAATTTGATTTAGCTAGTTTCTAGGTTTAATTTTTCTGCTCTCTCTCTCTCTCTCTCTCTCTCTCTGAAGGATATAAACAGTCTCTCACTAGCTCTGTACAGCTATAAGAAATAGTTTCTTCTACTTCCCTCTTTTTTCTACACACTACATCTCTGTGACATGCCTGGAGTAGCCACTAACCATCGGTGTCTTAATGGAATGGGTGACCAAATTTCTAGACTAAGTAAATGGAGTTAGAATTTTTAGACCTCCCATAAAAAATGACCTTAGAATTTTTCTCATCCATCCTTATCTTTCATGTATCTGCCATAACAAAAGGATCATTACGGTAGAATTTGAAGATAACAGATTTTTAAGACTGGATTGTGAAGTTGTGAACGACATAAAGGTATGGCCGTGTGACTTAATTACTATGATCGATGGGACGAAGGAGAAGGTAGCAACCAGTTTCCAGTGATAAGATGAAGCTATCTTCTAGGGTCCTAAATGATCATCAATTTATTGTTCATAGTGCCTAAATATTTAAGGTCTAGCTACTATGGTTGTTGTGATGTTTTTATAATTGATCGACATTATTTCATTTACTTTGTGTTGTGAGTTGTCACCCAATGTTGCCTGGAACAAGCTAGCTAGAGATCTAGACATGGGTTCATGAGGTTGCTCTGACTTTTTTTTTTTTTGAGAAGAAATAAAACCTTCATTAAACTCAAGCAACAGTACAATGAAAAGAATGGTCAGTAATCATACCACCATGCCACCTTCCCTAGTACTAGACATAGTTACAGGAATATAGTCAAAGACAATTAACATGACCTAAAAAAGCCCAACCTCTAACCATTTAACGACCGATCCCGTGAGTCACGATATGTTCTCAAGGTCAACCTCAAGAGGAAATTTACCCCTTCCGCACCGTATCCCAAAACATCCAGATCACGTGCCAGAGCAGCTCCCCATTACATTGACACCAAGAAAATACCAAGAATAAAACAAATAGTCCCCGGGAATAACACCATAACAATGGCACCGCATTAAGACCAAGACACCAAAACCCTAGCTCAATAGAGTAGGGACATAATTATCCAAGACAAAACCCTAAGAAAAACACCAAAATGAACCGCTGCGAGTCGCTAGCTTCCGCTCCCAAAACACTGATTCCATTCTCGCGATAACCATCACAAGGAAGTTAGGGATTGCAAGCCAAGAAAATTTTGGATCCATCAGACAACCAAAGTGGCCAGAAAGCCAAGAACCACCGTAATCCAAGACAACAAAACAAATCAGCCAAATCACCGACAAACCACCAACGCCCTCCACCAAGCATCAGACTATCTAGCCCTCATCCCAAGCACTATGGCCTTGGAAGCATCCACCGTCTCTTTCCACAGTAAACCCATCCTATTGCAAACCAGATCCCGGTGATCCACCCTTTAAAATCATCATGTCTCACCTACAGACCACTCAAATCCACCACCCCATCCTCCAAAAATCCAAAACCCACAATCCAAACCACCAACAACCACCGATCAAAAGGTCTCACTGCCATCTGGAAGAGAAGAAACCAACGAACGTACGCAGCAACCCTGACTGAAAAAAACAAAACGAATCCAAAGATAACCACCAAAGGCCTATAGAAATGAGGAGAGAGAGGAGCATGCAGGAGGAAAGAGAGAGACCTATAGAAATCTTGTTTAATTTCTTGCTTCATGAGGCAATCTCCCTAGCTAGCTTCCCTGAAAGAATTAAATTGTATTTCTTAAATTAATTCTAGGTATATTTATAAATTCATTTACTATGAATCTCCCAAATAATGACATGCCTATGTTTCACTCCGTGATATATCTTGCTCTTCTATGAGTGTTATAAACTACAAGGATCGATGTGTTTAAAAAAAATAATATTGAAAAATAAATAAAATTCAGTAGGTCTTGCATAGAAGTCACATGCGAGACCTTTTGCTATTGACGTACCACTTTTGGTATGTAGTAATCTATTTTTCAAGATAGTGTTCCAGCAAGAAGAAAGATAAATAAAAGAGAGAATTATGTGGAGATAATCTTCGTCAGTTGATAAGGCCAAAGTTTCTCCATGCCGTACGGTTCTTGGAAAACAAGTCTCTTGCTTGTTCATTTCGAATTAAACTCAAGAACCCACAGGTTAGCTGAGACTCAAATTCATCATCAGCTAGCACACCTTATAAAGGGGGCAGAGGCATAAAGAGCAGAGGAGGACGGAGGGAGAAAACACACAACAGACGGAGAGAAGGCAAGAGTCAAGGCCCTGCAACAACAAGTCAGAAGTAATATTCAAAGAAGGAGAGGTTTTGTTCAAAGGTGAAAATCTTCCTCATCAACCTCGGCTTCTCTCGTCTATCTTACTATGAAGGCCATGGAAGTCACTGACTTATTGCAGCAGCCACACGAAGTTGTTTCTATTTCAATAAACGGCGAAACTCGGACGTAACCTCGCTTATGACAGCCTTCAGGTGTCAATCTGTACGGTGCCACGATAGGTTCGAAAGACCTCGTCCTCATCAGATGTGCCGATATTCTTGTTACGCTGCTGCCATGGACTTCAATCCCTTGGTGACTGGTTACGTGATGATCTGGTTACTGTCCTTGTTACGTGATGATCTGGCTACGGCCCTTGTTACATGATGATCTTGGCTGCTGCCTTTGTTACATGATGATCTGGCTACGGCCCTTGTTACGTGATGATCTTGGCTGCTGCCTTTGTTAAATGACGATCTGGTTACTGCACTCTATTTTTGAAAAAGAAAATGACCAAAACTAAATGCGTACACCGACTACAACTCCACCACAAAGCCCTCCCTGCATTCTGGAAAGCACCGAACCAACTCAAAAGAAATTCATTTTCAGGTGCAAGAAAATAAAAGATTCCCGGAGTTCTTTGTTCTCTCTCTGAGCTGCAAATAAAGAAGAGGTTGAGCTGCTCTGCACGGCATGAGGGATTTGTCAAAATAAATACAAGCCATGGAGTTGCAGCAGACTTTGAAACAAATCTGACAAAAACGAAACCATTCCAGAAGATGACAAGTAGCATGAGGACTTTGACAAAACATAATAAGCCTTTCTTATATACAAGACAAAATAAATGAGCTTGTTGATAAGGGTAATTTGCAAATAACAATGCCACCGAAAACATTTATTGCAAGAATGATTCCATGTGCTCTTTCTTAATCAAACTTGGAAGCAAAAGACAAATAACCAAAGGCAATTGTTTTGCTGAAGACGGTGGTATCATAATCAAGAACCAGAAGGCTTATTAATTCGTCTCTTTCCTACCATTGAAGCAAGGATGTACAGAGACAAAATTATTAACATGTGTTGACTCTCCCAAGCAAAGTTCGATATGTTACAATTGAAGTCTTTCGGCAGACAAGCACAAAGCCAGGATGCCAGCAACAAAATGATTCCAAAACTCTATTAAGCATTTTATTGAACATGTGGTGGGCACTTCTTTTCTACAAATAAACAAAGAGAAACGGCGAAGCCCCAAACTAAATGAAGATGCCAAATTTCTTGGCTCAAACATGTTTCCTCTAAAAAGAATAGCAAGACTCGGAAAATAGAGGGTAGCTCTTTGGAGAAGAAGACGAGGAAGACCACGGCCTGTTTTTAGTTTGCTATCACCGAAATATTAAAGGCAAGGCAAGGGTCAAGAAGAGAAGTCAAAGATAAATTTGAAATGAGTTTTGCACCGCTTCATGCCTTCATGTACGTCACCAATTCAAAGATGTGTTGATATCAAGTTGGTATGAGACAAAAAAAAAGATTGAGAAGAAGATATTTGAAGATGGCCTTTTAATTGGGTGCAACCAAAGATGTACAATTGTAAGACAAATGAAAGCCATCAAGTGGGCCTCCATTACAAAATTGGAATCAAGCCCATAAGCCCGTTATAAAGCCCACTTCAAATTTTGGGCTCAAGCCCAATTGAAAGCTCGACTCGAGCGATGCTATGAAAATGCGTGATCGACAGTTTGAAACCTGAGACAAAATTCAATTTGGTACAAAACCAAGGAAATTCTAAATTAAAGAACTACGGTTGGTTTGATCCCACAAAGGGTACGTAGGCAATCTAGCGACCCACTAGATGCAACCGAAACTTCAAACAGAATCCCTGACTCCACCAGTCAAATTCAACCAATCCCAATTTGAATCCCTAACTCCACCAGTTAAATTCATCCAAATACCAAATCAAACACTTTCTAAAATTACCCCAAACCAAATTCAAGGGGCTCTAAACCCTACAAATATCCCAAACACAAATCCAAAATGAATGGGTCATCTACCCATTTAATTTTTAAATGCCTGGAACTACATGTGATTTGATCCCGCAAGGGTATGTAAGCAATCTAGACACAAATAATCTAGATGCAACCGCATCATTATTCCCATCCTAAAAATCTAAGCCTCCAATGGGTCATTCACTCATTGGAATTCTTGAACTACGAGTGGCTTGATCCCTTCCAGAGTACGTAGGCAACCCGTCAAATACTCCGGGTGCAGCCGCAAAAATAAACAAACACATCTCTCAATTGGTTTCTTTATAAATGGAATCAAAAGGTGTTCCTTTGTAATAAGGGATTGTAATTAAGAGACACATTCTGTCTTGAATGGGTCGAACCCGAAATAATAAAAACTCTATTCTTTTAAATGAATATGAGTGAAATTATGTTAGGTAACATTTTCGCTCACTATGTGTAATTTTTACGCAACACGATGTCAAAACAATTTCAGTACAAGCTTCACTAGGCAAAATGGTGAACAAGCCTTCCCTGTACAAATGATTTTGACTTGTCTGTTTTTCGTTTATTTATCAATTATTCTCGTGAGCATTTTATATATGCATCCGACGACATGCATTAACTAAATTCTGCATCCCGGTTAAGAGCCCTGAATTTATAACCACAATTTTCTATTGCAATATGGAACAAGTACCTACCATGAAATCTCTGTTGAGTGTCTACATTGATTTAGGTACATTTGGAGAGGAATGAATGACTTTACATTTACTTACAGTCACACTGTTGAATTTGAGACCCTTGCTAATAATAGTAATTGTACACTGAGATATAAATTTGGTTCCTGTTCTGATCATGTATAATGGACAAGATCTTATCTCTTCTCTTGAGAATAGATTTGATATTTTTTGGTGAGTAGGAGTCTCTTCTATGTATTCTCTCTTTCTTCAACAAAAAAGAACTCGCAGTTCTTGGTGTTCAAGTTTGAGGATTCCAACTGCACGTAATAACTAGTAACTATTTCTTGTCTTTGAGGGCTGGCCATCCTCTAGCTGGGCGCTCCAGCAAGTGGCCGAGGCAGATGCATTCGTTTTTAAAGCTGGTGGTACTGGTAGATGAATTATGAGCAGACCATAAAGAAATCGAGTGAGTATAGATATATATATATATATATGTACGTACTCTTTACTAGAGCACTAGTTCTAGTGTTGTTTTCGTTACAGTACTAGCTTCTAACCACAAACAAGTTAGTTTTGATTAAACTAACGCAGGGCGAGCATTAATTCTGCATGTGTTTTGATGAAGGAAGTTTATGTCTGATTGCATTCATCTGAAGCACACTAGTTAGTGCATTATTGACTAAAGAAATTCAAAACTCGATCAAATCCTAAAGAAATTCGATCATAGGCAAATGAAAAGAAACAAGAAGTGCGTCAAAACGAAACTCCTCCTAAGCCTCTTTTCAAATCCAATTTCTGTTGTGCAGTGTGGCCGCTCGAAGGAAACTTGACATGGAACTTGATCCTCAAATTTCCCTTTACCCAAGGTTGGTTTGAGATTGGCATTCCCTCATTTGGTACAACCATTTCATCCCCAGGAGCTCAGATGACATCATCGGTTAACTGGACCTGGAGATTCCTTCCGTCCAGGGTGGTCAGGTCAAGTGTCTTGCCGCCGGTGAGCGCCTCCAGCAGTGTTATCTCCTGGTTGAGTATGAGCAAAGCCGGCTCTGAACGTGTGCAATGAGTGCGACAGAACAGGGCCCCAAAATTTAGGGGCCCTATATATATAAAAACAGGTCCTTCTTGCTATAGCTCATGTGCAGTTCAGTTGGCAATTGTATGGGGGTTTTTGTATTATGGTGGGAGTTCCAAGTTCGAACCACAGCTTTCCCTTGATTCCTTAGTTGTTTTTTTTTTCTTCTTCCATTTTTTTTGTTCTTTTATTCTTCTTCTTTTGTTTTTGGGCCCTAATATGCTTCCTTTTTTTTTTTCCTTCTTCCATTTTTTTGTTCTTTTATTCTTCTTCTTTCTCTGTTTTTGGGCCCTAATAAGCTTCCTTTGTTAAAGGAAACCTACTTTATGTGTGCCTTATCAACCTAGGATTAGATTAGGTAGTATAGCATAAGGATTACATATTGAATAGAAGTCCCATTGGGATATGGATTGTACCCTTGTGTATCTCTATATATAGAGGCACCTATTCATCAATAAAGATACGATCTATTCATGTGCTATTTTCTCTATTCTTTACTTTCTGTCTTGTGGTTAATTGCATATTTACTTAAACACGTTATCAGCGCGAACCTCTAACTCTGAGATCAAAAGCCAAAATCCTTGAGCATAGCATCCTGCTAGCGCCAACACCCTAGAACCCTAACCCTAGGTTTCCCGTGTGTTTTCGCTGCTACTGAACGCCGCACGATCGATCGCAACCTGACTCGCGATCGATCGCACGAAGCTTCTGCCGAGAATCATCTTCTCCTTCCTGCTGCTTCTGCTTGCTGCTGCCAATCTTCTCTACCTTCTAAAGTTCAAGAATCAAGACTCAAGAAAAAGAATACCAAGTAAGCTTTTATAAACGTTGCTGCTTTATGAATTTAAATTCACCTTTCTTTTTCTCAAGGGACTTCCAACATCCCTCCTCTACCTCCCACCTTTCTATAACGTGAGATTCTTGATTCGGACCTATCCAAACTATGAGAAGCATTAGGGGAGTGATCGAGCTTCATATCGCTTGCGATATGTGTAAGTCATGAGCACCTCTAATGTCATCATGCTATTGGTGTGAGTTCAAGAGCCGAATTATGGGGATTCGAGCTAACACTCCGGATGAGAAATCCGTAGAGAGAAGAGACCTTGAACAAGAAGTTCATTGAATAATTTACCTCCGAATGAGGAATCCGTAAGAGAAGAAACGACCTATGGTTCATAACCTAATTCCTACTAGGCTCACCTGCTTGGGTATGTCTAGGTATGTGATTTGAGATAAGTGGTATTAAGGGAGCTTGCTCACACCGACATCTCTTATTATGTATCTAGTTATGTCCAGGTAGAGCTACCGAAAAGTTTTAGGGTTATAACCATACTACACCAAAGTTTCACCTAAATCCAATACATGGAAAACGTTTTCTTTGAAGCTTAGCTCAGAAACCATATTTGTTTTCGTGGGAGATATTTATGCTCCGAAAACTAACCTCAACTCTCTTGTTGTTTCAGATGGCAAATAACCTGAACAAGTTGGACTTCGCACCATTGGATACCACGGGCATTGGATACCATAAGTGGGTTCGCGATGTACGCAACCACCTGAAAGCTCAAGGAAGCATCTCTGCAATCCGTGAGCCCCCTGCAGCTGCACCTGCTGATGCCGCCGCACCTGTGGAAGGACCACTGACTGCCGCCGCCGCCGCTGCTGCTACTGCTACAGCACAAGCCACCGCTGATGCTTTAGAGGCTAAGAATGCCAAAGCTATCATCCTGATGATCCGTCATATGGACGAATCTCTACAAGCCGAGTACCTCAATGAGGAAAATCCCAGAACTCTATGGGTTGCACTCGAAAAGCGGTTTGGCAACGTTCGTGAATCCCTGCTTCCTGAACTAGAGGTGAAATGGCAACAACTGCGCTTCTGTGATTATGCCTCAGTCCTAGAGTATAACTCGGAAGCACTCCGCATCAAATCCCTCATGGAATTCTGTGAGAGGAACATAACTGATGCAATGATGATTGAGAAAACCCTCTCTACCTTTCCCGTCTCTGACTTGGTAGTTGCAAAGAACTATCGTATTGAAGTGCAGAATAAACGGATCACAAGATTTCATGAGCTTATCTCTGCTCTCTCTGTTGCTGAAAAGCACGAGAAGATACTTGTGAAGAATTATAATGCGAGGCCCGTGGGAACAAAGCAAGTTCCGGAGACCCATTATAATGGCGCCCCAAAGAGAGGCCGCCGCGGGCGAAACCCTAGTTCTAGGGATAACTCTGGACGTCCTGGTCCATATAATCGCCCTGCTCAAGAAGGTAGTCGCCAAACTAGGCGAAGGGGAGGCCGAGGAGGCCACCCAAGAGGACAAGGTGCCGCCGGTTTTAAGCAAGCCACAGGCGCTAATGCCGTGCCACTCAAGAGGAGTGCACCACGCGTGAATAACGCTTCTCAATCAAAGGATTCCGATCAAACATCTTTGTGCTTCAGGTGTGGAAAGACTGGACATTGGTCCAAGATATGTAGAGCCACTCAGAGTGTTGCTAATGCATACAAAGCGTACTGCGAAGCCATGGAAGCTCACAACATTGAACAAGAGGATGACAGAGAGAACGTCAAGTTGAAGGTTGATGACTTTAAAGCTGGGAAGAGTGATGATACTCCTGATTTCGCTTAAGTCTTTTATTTTCCTTAGTATTGTTGATTTAGTTTCTGGTCAATGACCAAGATTGGAACTTTGGATGTAATTCATTCGGTTTATATCTTTAATAAAATTTGGAGTTGTTTGCATACTCAATTTTAATTATGAGCTTTCTTACTTAGGAATGAATTCCGGAGAACTTGAATGTCTAGCTGATAGCGGAACCACGCATACCATATTGCGTCATAGGCAATTGTTTCTTGACATGATGCCTTCACATTCATCTGTGACTACGATGGCAGGACCATCTAATCTTGTGCAAGGAAGAGGACATGCCCAATTCCTCTTGCCTAATGGCACCCTAATTGATGTCACTAATGCTCTATATGCTCCAAGAGGAAATAGAACCTTGTTGAGTTTTAAAGATATAAGAACCAATGGATTCCATGCTGAAACGCATGATGAGAATGGAAGAGAATTCCTTTGCATTACCTCTAATGACTGCGGTAGAAAACGCATCTTAGAGAAGCTTATGTGTCTCTCTAGTGGCCTATATGCTACCACTATCCGAGCTATTGAATCAAACATTGTCATAAGAGATTACCTCTTGGATTCAGACACATTTTGGCTTTGGCACGACAGGTTGGGACACCCTGGTCGAGATATGATGATCCGTATACTGAAAACCTCACATGGACATCCATTCTATCGAGCTAATCGAAGCAAGAATCAAAGAATGATTCAAGGAGATGAGACAGATATGAGTAAAGGCAAAATTGCCTCTGTCCGACGCCGTACGATCGATCGCACGATCCCTGCGATCGATCGTGACCTTCCAGACAGCGTCGTTGAACGAACCCGAGAGCTCGGGCGATCGATCGCACCATCTTGCGATCGATCGCAGGTTCCACCCTGTACGATTTCAGGGACCAGAGAGCTCGGGCGATCGATCGCACGTCCCTGCGATCGATCGTACGTTCCTTCCTGTACGATTTCAGGAACCCGAGAGCACGGGCGATCGATCACACCCCTCTGCGATCGATCGCATAGACAAAAATCCTCTCTCTCGGATGAAACCAATTCCTCCTATGCTTCTGAGACCTCGAAGGTCAAACGCTCGTTTTGCAAAGCCTGTTCCTTAGGGAAACTTGGACCAAGACCGTCCTATGCAAAGGATTCTAAAGTACTTCTCCCATTCTTACAGAGAATCCAAGGGGATATCTGTGGACCTATTCAACCACCAAGCGGACCATTTAAGTATTTTATGGTGTTGGTTGATGCGTCGACACGTTGGTCGTATGTCACACTATTGTCCACTCGTAATGCTGCTTATGCTAAACTCCTAGCACAGATAATTCGCCTGCGGGCTCACTACCCGGATCATCCTATCAAATCTATCAGGCTTGATAATGCTGGAGAGTTTACATCGAAGACTTTCGATGACTACTGCATGTCTATTGGGATGGATGTTGAGCATCCAGTTCCACATGTGCATACCCAGAATGGTCTTGCAGAGGCTGTCATTAAGAGAATACAAATGGTAACACGGACGTTGGTAATGCGCACCAACCTTCCTCTCTCTGCCTGGGGACACGCAGTATTGCATGCAGCTATGCTAATTCGTCTGAGACCCACAGCCACCCAACCCTTTTCTGCGCAACAGCTAGTGACTGGGTACGAGCCATGTATCTCGCACTTACGCATATTTGGGTGTGCTGTCTATGTGCCTATTACGCCGCCACTGCGTATTAAAATGGGTCCTCAGAGACGAATGGGCATCTATGTTGGTTTTGAGTCACCAACCATAATCCGCTATGTAGAACCCTTGACAGGTGATCTATTTACCGCAAGATTTGCGGATTGTCACTTTGATGAGACAGTCTTCCCGTCGTTCGGAGGAGATAAGAATGTACACATTCAACAGGAACGACAAGAATTGTCATGGCCTGTCCCCACTTTGTCTCATCATGATCCCCCTACTGCACAAAGAGAAATAGAAGTGCGTAGAATTACAGATCTTCAAAAAGTCGCAGACTCTCTTCCTGACGCTTTCTCTGATCTTGCTAAAGTGACTAGATCTCATATACCAGCTGCAAATGCACCTGCAAGGATGCAAGTACCTGAACAAGGACTTGGACTCAAAGTCGCTACTGCAGCTAACCCTAAAGGAGGGACAGCTGGTGGCGCCACTGCCAGTAATGGTGGTGATGTGGCTCAGGCCGTGGCTCCGCTGAGGAAGCGTGGGAGACCACCAGGTTCGAGGGATTCACGCCCTAGGAAGCGGGCTGTGATGGCACCAAATAACCCTCTCATCATTGATACTCAAAATCCGTCCCATAAAAACGTTCCGAATTATGGTTATGTCCAAGAGACATCTTCGGGGGACGCCCCGTCGTTAGAACCTATCCGTGAGAATGTAGAGATCTCAATTAATTATACTAGTATACATGGGACGTGGGATAGAACCTCCATCATCATTGATGATGTGTTTGCATATGCTTGTGCACGAGAGTTGATTGAGACTGATGATATTGAACCTCGCTCTGTTGATGAATGTCAACTTAGAGCTGATTGGCCTAAATGGAAGGATGCGATCCAGGCTGAGTTTGACTCACTAACAAAGAGAACGGTATTTGGGCCTGTTGTGCCAATACCTTCTGGAATAAAACCTGTTGGATACAAATGGGTCTTTGTTAGAAAGCGTAATGAGAGAAACGAGATTATAAGATATAAAGCTCGCCTTGTGGCGCAAGGCTTCTCACAACGCCCTGGAATCGACTACGAGGAGACATACTCTCCCGTAATGGACGTTATAACGTTCCGCTACCTTATCAGTTTGGTAGTTTCCGAAAAACTGAACATGCAGCTTATGGATGTGGTCACAGCGTATCTCTATGGGGATCTAGATACAGAGATTTATATGAAGGTCCCTGATGGGCTTCAGTTACCCAAGTCAAGTGGCTCCAGACCACGGAGCGCGTTTGCAATAAGGTTGAAACGCTCACTATATGGATTGAAACAATCCGGACGGATGTGGTATACCCGTCTAAGTGACTACTTGCTTGGAAGAGGGTATGTGAACAATGACTTATGCCCCTGCGTGTTTATTAAGAGAACAAGTTCCGGATTTGCAATAGTAGCTGTTTATGTTGATGACATGAACCTTATAAGCACTCTTGATGAACTAAGAGAAACCGCTGACTACTTGAAATCTGAGTTTGAGATGAAAGATCTTGGGAAAACACGGTTTTGTCTCGGTTTAGAACTTGAGCACCGTAGTAGTGGGATTCTGATTCATCAATCAGCTTATACCCAAAAGATGCTCAGGAGATTTAATATGGATAAAGTCCATCCTGTAAGCACTCCCATGATTGGTCGCAGTCTAGATCCAAAAAAGGATCCGTTTCGCCCAAAGGATGATGGTGAAGACGTTTTAGAGGCTGAGGTACCGTACCTAAGTGCAATAGGCGCATTATTGTACTTGGCACAGTGTACAAGACCCGATATCTCCTTTGCTGTTAACTTGTTGGCTAGATTTAGCACTGCGCCCACGCAACGTCATTGGACTGGCATAAAAACTATCTTTCGTTACTTGAAGGGTACGATTGATATGGGTTTGTTCTTTCCCTACAGAGAGTCTCGAAAATATGGCAAAATGGGTGAGGAACCCGTGCCTTCTGCCGTCGGACGATCGATCGCAGGGAATGCCACGATCGATCGTACCAAGCCCCTGCCACCGAGCGATCGATCGCAGACTGTCACGATCGATCGCATGGGCGCTGCTGCCCGATATTCACAAAATCCTTGTGATGTTTTGGTGGGTTTTGCTGATGCTGGGTATCTCTCTGACCCATATAAAGGTCGTTCCCAAACTGGTTATGTATTTACCATGGGTAACACCGCGATATCTTGGAGGTCTACAAAACAGACTCTTGTTGCCACTTCTTCGAACCATGCTGAGATTATTGCTCTCCATGAAGCGGTTCGTGAGTGTATATGGTTGAGGTCCATATCTACACATATAAGAAGTACTTGTGGTTTGAGGTCAACCACCGATGAACCTACATGCATTTATGAGGATAATGCCGCTTGCATTGAACAAATGAAGCAAGGTTTCATCAAAGGCGACAACACCAAGCACATATCGCCTAAGTTCTTCTATAATCAGCAATAGCAGAAATTCCTTAAGATTAAGGTTAATCAAGTCCGTTCTGAGGACAATGTGGCAGATTTATTTACTAAGTCATTGCCTAAATCCACATTTGAGAAGCATGTGAAAAGCATTGGTTTGTGTAAGGGCAAAATATTTGCTATTGGCTATTTCCTATTTGACAAAACCTATTCCCTTGTATTAGCAATTCTTTTGTATCATTGCTAGTTTGTTTTAGGGATTAGAAGTTGTGGCTTAGGTTGTTCTTACTCGAGATGGTTCGTGAAGACGCCATTCTTATCCGGTCTTTTCTCCGGACTTCGATCATTGGTCATCGAAGGTTTCGTTCAAGCACCTCAAGGTATGACTCATGCATATGCACATGCATTTCATTCATATTAAGTCTTCCTTGTTGTCCTAGGTTATCTAGGTTGTTTTCCTTTCACTTATGATGTGAATCACATAAGTATAGGATGCTTGTTTGCCACACTTGTGTCGTGTATCACAAGTTTCGAGTGCTTATTTTATAAGTACCCGGTCGCAACGCGACCGGCTCAAATTTTGTATGCATTGTTTCATACATTTGAGTTTATGATGTTAGGATTGCTAGATCTTCTTATAGATTTGTTTTGATTAGCATTCCTTTATGTTTAAGGCTGTTTTATGCCTTGCGATCGATCGTCACTGTTCATACGATCGATCGCACCACGTGGAAAATATGTCCGTTGGATTTTTATGACCGTTGCAGTTCGAAATATGTCCGTTGGGACTTTTCGTGCGATCGATCGCACCATGTTATGCGATCGATCGCAAATGAGGGTTTATACTTACAGACGCTTCTGGTCATTGTTTTTGCACTACGCGATCGATCGCATCCTTGCCCGCGATCGATCGCACAGTACATTTTTGTGCTAATTTTGTGTAGTGCGATCGATCGCATCCTTACGGGCGATCGATCGCATAGTTATGTCCAGTTCTCTATAAATAGAACTTTGGACGATTCATTTCGGTTCAACTCTTTTATTTCTCTATCCCTTGTGCCAAAACAGATTAGAGAGAGTTGCTATGTTTGTTGAGTGACCCTAGTTCCATGTTATAGGCTCCTCACATCCTTGATGTTTGTTGATTTAGTTATTGTTCCTTGTGAATAACTAAATCAACCCTTGAATCATATTCAAGGCTTTGTCAATTTGGTTTGGTTAATGCAAGCAATTGTTCCTTGTTGAATTGCTTGTGTTAATCAAATTGAATTCATTCATTCATACACACACACACACTTGCATAGTCGGTGTCTTGCGGTTGGAGGATTCACGCGGTGAAGTTCGATCAATCGGAGAAGCTTGAGGTGGGATCACTTGAAGAGCATTCGGGGCTACACAAGGTTAGAGCTGCCACTAGTCATAGGGTTGATAGTGTAGAGTTTGGGACGGAGTTTCCCCCTTGTACGTGTTGCCGTTTGGCGTTTTCATAGTGTTACACAAGAGCGTGGGGTACGGCTCCCCTCCGGTTTTCCTCTAGAGGTAGAGGTTCCGGGTGACCATATTGTGTGTTGGTTGTGTGATTGATTATCTATTGTATTGTGCTTAATTGATTAGCATATTGTGTACTTGTTCATACATAGATATATATAGTCCGTGGTGTGCTAGTTTGATGCACACTTTGGTATTCTAGGTTGTACAATTGATTGTGCTTGTTGCATATATATTTGTTATCAATTGTGAATTGCTTGTGCAAGTTAGAACCTAGGTTGTTTATTGTGAAGCATATTTGTATTGCTTCCTATTGTTGTTCACTACTTAGTAGAATTGTGATTATAATTGTTGTGCATGTTAATTGCATCATATAGTGAACACTAGACCGTGGAGTGCTAGTTTGACGCACTCTTTGGGTTTTAGCATTGTTTCAATCAATTGTGTTTATTACATAAGTAATTGTATTGATTGAACAATTGTTTGTTATAGGAGAGTTAATTTTAAATTGGTATATACTCTCCGATTAGTGTTTAGGACGACTATACCGTTATTGGGACAATCCGGCGTACCGGAATTTCAGTTTGCTTAAGTTATCTGACCTCCCATGATTGTGGAAATCAGGGGGAGACACAGACTTGAGGGGGAGTCTAGTGTCCATGCAAAGTTTCCAAATGTGAAGGGTGTGTTGTACTCTTTTTCCCTTCGACCAAGGTTATTTTTATCCCACTGGATTTTTGTTACTTGCCAAGGTTTTTAATGAGACAACGTGAGGAGCACCACCTAGTGTTGACGCCACAAGGGGGAGTGTTGAAGGAAACCTACTTTCCACAAGGGTATGTAGACACAAATAATCTAGATGCAACCGCATCATTATTCCCATCCTAAAAATCTAAGCCTCCAATGGGTCATTCACTCATTGGAATTCTTGAACTACGAGTGGCTTGATCCCTTCCATGGTACGTAGGCAACCCGTCAAATACTCCGGGTGCAGCCGCAAAAATAAACAAACACATCTCTCAATTGGTTTCTTTATAAATGGAATCAAAAGGTGTTCCCTTGTAATAATGGATTGTAATTAAGAGACACATTCTGTCTTGAATGGGTCGAACCCGAAATAATAAAAACTCTATTCTTTTAAATGAATATGAGTGAAATTATGTTGGGTAACATTTTCGCTCACTATGTGTAATTTTTACGCAACACGATGTCAAAACAATTTCAGTACAAGCTTCACTAGGCAAAATGGTTGAACAAGCCTTCCCTGTACAAATGATTTTGACTTGTCTGTTTTTCGTTTATTTATCAATTATTCTCGTGAGCATTTTATATATGCATCCGACGACATGCATTAACTAAATTCTGCATCCCGGTTAAGAGCCCTGAATTTATAACCACAATTTTCTATTGCAATATGGAACAAGTACCTACCATGAAATCTCTGTTGAGTGTCTACATTGATTTAGGTACATTTGGAGAGGAATGAATGACTTTACATTTACTTACAGTCACACTGTTGAATTTGAGACCCTTGCTAATAATAGTAATTGTACACTGAGATATAAATTTGGTTCCTGTTCTGATCATGTATAATGGACAAGATCTTATCTCTTCTCTTGAGAATAGATTTGATATTTTTTGGTGAGTAGGAGTCTCTTCTATGTATTCTCTCTTTCTTCAACAAAAAAGAACTCGCAGTTCTTGGTGTTCAAGTTTGAGGATTCCAACTGCACGTAATAACTAGTAACTATTTCTTGTCTTTGAGGGCTGGCCATCCTCTAGCTGGGCGCTCCAGCAAGTGGCCGAGGCAGATGCATTCGTTTTTAAAGCTGGTGGTACTGGTAGATGAATTATGAGCAGACCATAAAGAAATCGAGTGAGTATAGATATATATATATATATATGTACGTACTCTTTACTAGAGCACTAGTTCTAGTGTTGTTTTCGTTACAGTACTAGCTTCTAACCACAAACAAGTTAGTTTTGATTAAACTAACGCAGGGCAAGCATTAATTCTGCATGTGTTTTGATGAAGGAAGTTTATGTCTGATTGCATTCATCTGAAGCACACTAGTTAGTGCATTATTGACTAAAGAAATTCAAAACTCGATCAAATCCTAAAGAAATTCGATCATAGGCAAATGAAAAGAAACAAGAAGTGCGTCAAAACGAAACTCCTCCTAAGCCTCTTTTCAAATCCAATTTCTGTTGTGCAGTGTGGCCGCTCGAAGGAAACTTGACATGGAACTTGATCCTCAAATTTCCCTTTACCCAAGGTTGGTTTGAGATTGGCATTCCCTCATTTGGTACAACCATTTCATCCCCAGGAGCTCAGATGACATCATCGGTTAACTGGACCTGGAGATTCCTTCCGTCCAGGGTGGTCAGGTCAAGTGTCTTGCCGCCGGTGAGCGCCTCCAGCAGTGTTGTCTCCTGGTTGAGTATGAGCAAAGCCGGCTCTGAACGTGTGCAATGAGTGCGACAGAACAGGGCCCCAAAATTTAGGGGCCCTATATATATAAAAACAGGTCCTTCTTGCTATAGCTCATGTGCAGTTCAGTTGGCAATTGTATGGGGGTTTTTGTATTATGGTGGGAGTTCCAAATTCGAACCATAGCTTTCCCTTGATTCCTTAGTTGTTTTTTTTTTCTTCTTCCATTTTTTTTGTTCTTTTATTCTTCTTCTTCTGTTTTTGGGCCCTAATATGCTTCCTTTTTTTTTTTTTCCTTCTTCCATTTTTTTGTTCTTTTATTCTTCTTCTTTCTCTGTTTTTGGGCCCTAATAAGCTTCCTTTTCTTTTTCTTTTCCTTCTTCCATTTTTTTTGGATAGATGTTACAATTATTCTTCTTCTTTTTTGGGCCCTAATAGTTTAGTTATATAATTTTGCTTCTTTTAATGAAATTTGCTTTAGCAAGAAGTTAAGAACAAGCTATAGTACTCTTTTTTTTTTCAAAAGATTTAAAAATAAATTTAAACTAAATTGAAGATGAATTTAAACTAAATTTAAGATGAATTTTTTATAATATTTTGTTTATATATATGAATTTTTTTTTAACATCATCATGCAAAACCACATTAAAAATGTCTTGTTTTTAATCTCGCACATGGTCTCCAAAACTTTTGAGACGGCTCTGAGAAGATTGTGTTATTTTGAGAGTTTTATGAGATCTTTTGTAATTTTTTTGGTTGGAACTGTTTATTTGTATTAAATATTTGGTTTTTTTTTGTAGGCTCATCTAATGACTCCATTGCTAGTTTTTTTTTTTCCTTCTGTTTCTTTTTTGTTATCTTATTATTTTCATATAAGAGTAAAACTTGAAAGGACCGCTTCTTAACTTTCGCACAGGGCCACTGAAAAGTTTGAGCCGGCACTGAGTATGAGATCATTCTCATCCTTCTCATAAACCGAATGTTGTCTCTCTTGAATCACAAAATCTAAATATGCGGCAATGCCTTCAGCAGCCACATTACCCTTCCGCCAGTAGGTTATCTTGGTTGTCGTGCGTAAAACCGGCCAGGTTTTATGTTGATTGACAAAATCTCCTCCTCCTCCACAGTAGGATTAGTATTGGGCACAGCTAGCTCTTGTGATCTTCATCATCTTCGTATTACCTCTCCAAGTCTCCATAAAGCTCCTCCAAGCTACAATGCAATGCAGTATGCACCACATGCACCCTTCTCAGTGGATCCAAACATATTTTCTTCAGCCTCCCCTCCCGAGGACTCGGCGGTGGCATATTGGCATATTGTAGTTCGATCTGTCTTTTAACCGGGTCGTTGAGAAGCTCGAAGTCCTGGTAGATTTCCTTGAACTTGGCATTGGCCTCGGCTCGCGCTTCCTCTTGGTAGTGTTTGTAGTTTGTCCAGGTGCCAGAACATGCATGACCAGTTTCTTGTACGCTTTCTTCAACTTGTCTGCGCTCGCACCGCGATTCGCTCCAAGTATCTCGTAGAGATCAACTTCCATAGTAGATAGCTGGGGTGAGTTTTCTGCTTTCGTCACCATTGCTGCTGTGTTTTGGGAGGGACTAATGATTCATCTAGATACTGACGCTAATATACTAGTAGAGTACGTTAAAACTCTACTTCTGTTTTCAATCATTTATAGGATTGCGATACTTTTTTTTTTCGTTTTGAGGAAGCATTGTGGTGATAACAATTTGATGAAAACGAAATACCAAAAATATATACTTATGAAATTTGATTTGTACTGAAATCACTTTTTAAATTCTACTAATTTGCAATATCCGGAGGAAAATATAGTATAGTTCATTTTTTATTATTGTCAAATGGATAAAGTTTGATAATTAAATAATCTCCGATTCGATTGAACATGGAGAAGATCAAACATCAATGTCAAGTCCATTACTATTGTGTCTATGAATTTCAATTGCAGCTAACTAATTGTAGGTAACCGTAGAAGCTGAAAAGCACGGACTGTGACGTAACCTCAAGTCGATAATTACCTAGTAAAAATGCATGAATTATGCTGATCTGGTTAGCAGAGGAAAATTCCAGACCTATGATTAAGGCTTCGAACATATATATATAGGCCAAGAACGTAAGAGAACAGAGGGGAAAAAAAAAAAAAGCAAGAGAGATTATATAATACTATGCAGCAACCCAGTTCGATCTTCTCCATGTTCACCAGATCGAGCAAATACCAAAAAAATAACACACGTATATTTTCTGCGGACAAAGTAGTCAATACTACTATCTAGCTAATTGTTGTGGCAGTTTAGGAACTGGTGTCGGCCACCATGGGAACACAGTTAATGGGAAGAAGCAATAATTATTTATACTCTCTCCGGCAGCCATCTTTTTCTTCGACTTCATTCTTGTACGAATGTTGTACTCGACAATCTCTCCATTGACACCATAGTACAAGATATCCTCATCGTTTGGGTCAGAACCTATCAGCCCCACCATTTGAACAAGACGACGCTTATTAAACTCTCTGCTCCAAGCTGCATCGGCCACAATCTGATCATCTTCTTCTTTTTTCAACTCCGAAACCCAACATAGAGTACTGTCATACATGCCTAATTTGCTTAAGCCGCACATACGCCGGCCTTGTGCAACTAGGCACTGCATATTACATCTGTATCTATCATGTGCAGGGTCGACTTTAACTATTGTCATGAATTTTTTTTTTGATCGGGAAACTATTGTCGTGAAACAACATTCATAATGAAGATATCCGGAGTAGTTACTGGTAGTACTGTTTTTGTGGTCAACATTGATGATAAACGGGTCCAACCCGATAACAAAGTCAAGATAACCCGACCAATACAACATTCCATTGCAAGCCCAATAGAAATCTGGGTTGATTTCATCAAAACAAAATTTGCGTGGGGATGATATAATTGACTCTCTCCATTCACCAATCTCAAAAGAAAAGATCTCCACCTTGAATTCGGAGGAAATTTCATACTCAAAAGTCTCCTCACAAGGAAGAATTCTCACAACCTTGCACCTATACCCCGCATTAATATTAATTAGGTGCCCATGGCCATCATCAATGGTAGTACTAGTAGTACTGCTGCTACATTTACCAGTCTGTTCTGTTTGATGATGCACGTCGTCGTCTTTCTTATAAAAATTATAGTAAGGATCACAGATGAATCCCACTGGTACTTGACGGAGCACTCGAGAGGGAGGAGGAAGAGCAACCCATTGCGTGGTGTATGGATTGCAAATGAAGTAATCACGTTGGAAATACTCAGTTGTGCAGCACAAAACCAAGTCATTATACGTCCCTACCACAACTGGCTCTTTTTTCAAAGAGAGGGAACTCGTGAGTCTTTTTAACACCCGAGTTAGAAAGCTAGGGGATGAAGATGACATTGTAGTAGGGAAGCTCTCCCCCTTTTGGTTTACTAAAGTAAGTAGTGGAATTGGCGGTGTTTGCATATGTTGGCTTTGGAGTCGAAGTAGAAAGCGGCCAATAAAGTATGGATCGGACATGAGATTGCTCCAATGCCTGCAAACACACTTATATTCACAAATGTAGTCAAAGCAGGGAAATCGACAAAAGATGTCGACCAATATAACGTCAGGGAGATCATCAATAGTAGTATTCATCAACTTTGATTTCGATGATGGTCTTCTGCTTGTTGTTGATGCTTTTGATCTCTTCGACTGATGATCAATGGCCGGTGGTACTTCTCCGAGGGACGACGCTGACGACTGGAATGTTTTAGTGTGACTTCTTTTTCTATGGGTAGAGCCACCTCTCATGGCTGCCGGGTTGGAATAAACTCAACTTAATTTGATCTTGAGAACAAATTAACTGAAGATATGTAACTAACGTCTGGTATTTATACACAATAGCCCACATTAGTCAGTACTGTTTCAGAATCCAATATAGGAACGGAATTAACCCAGTTTCCTTCATGAATTGGATTCCATTCCAGTACTTACCTTACCTTATTAGGATTAAATTGTAACACTATTAAATGTTTATTAAATTCCTATCGATCGGGAATTTCGGGGTCTGAGGCAATACCGCAATAGCTAGCTAAAGCAAATGAAACACTCCATTATATATAATTCCAAAACGTAAAACTAGAGAGCCCGATCTGGTTTTGATAATAGCCTTCCAAGCTATTAAATCAGTACGCACAATTTTTAGATTCACCCATGGACGAGTCAAATATAAGAAATACTCAAAGAGAGATATGAGAGAATGATTCTCAGATTGATTTATTTATCTCATAAGGAGACTTTATATAAGAGATACAACATGTACTATACTTGTACTACGTACAACTAGTCATATACGTACACATGCCAATAGGATGAACCTACTCGTTAAACATAATCTAAGTGTTCTCTAAATTTCAATTCATGCCAATGCCCCTAATATTATTGTGTGTCAAAAAAATTATTAAATTACTTGAGCGAGATTTCTATCATTTTATATTGCTATTAATTAGTTTTAACTAGAAATCGTGCCCGCGCTTTGCAGCGGGTTTTGGAACTAACACAATTTTATTTAAGGACTACATTTAAAAACATAGAAAATATGGTTGACATGATCATTATATTAACAAATTAAAGATTAAGTCTGTTTTACAACGAAAGATGAAGTATATCATGTCTTAGTAACATCTCCATCAGTACAAATGTTGTGATACAGTGTTCAAAAAATAGATTGTCATATTGTAAATAGACCTGATATATCAAACTGAATGAAACAGATAGCCCAAACTGGAGAAATCAATAGAGGTAGACATGAAAAGTAATATATTCACATCAAATTGGAAAAATGGATTCTATTTTTCATATGTTCTTTCTTTCTAGAGCTAACATCAAAACTAAATTCTGATATTCTAAACCAAATTCCTTTTAATTTCCTTTACCATTTTGGTAGTGATAGAATTCTTTTCTTGCTACTTATACCAAGCTTCAAGCTTCAGCTGATTCAGTACTCCTACTACGAAGCCAGTTGGTTGGTTAATTATTTTACAACTACTTTCCTACTGGTATTATAGTAAGGATTTATATAAATTTTAAAACAAAATATCAATGTCTCATTATTGACATACAATTGAGATGAAGTAAAAAACTGAAAAAAGTCTTCCCTTTCTATAACATACATCTATTGGCAAATAAAAAGCAAAGTGATAAGGAATGAAGAAACTTGAAGTATAAACTAAAAGTAAAACCAAAATAAGTATAAGAATAATTGAAATTAACAATAATGCAATTAATAAAGCATTACAATCTTTGAAATTTTAAGATATCAATAAAAGGTTGAAACAAAAAGAAGTAACAAAGTTTCAAGTTAGAGTATCTTCTGAATCTCAAAAAGAGCTCATTTTTCTAATTGTCTTTTTCAAATAGCGAAGTTAAGCACACTGCAAAAATTTACTACATATTGTTTAGGAAAATTAGATAGAGAAAGAAAAAGCCAAAGAACCAAATATCTACTCACTAGATTAGGAATAATAATAAGAATTAAACGGAGTTAATCATATGATCGATTCGAGTATTACTTATTTTATAGTAAAAAATTGAGTGATTTAGAATATTAGTATGTAATTTATAATTCATTATTTTTATTTTTTTGAAAATAATTTTTTCAATTTTATTTTTAATCAAACAAATTCATTTTTTTTCTTATAAACATTAATTTTTCTATTATATTAATTTAGAATAATAATAATAATAATTAATGGCAGAACTGTAATTCCATGAAGAAATGAGAAAAAAACTGTAATTTTCAAGAGTAATGGCAGAACTGTAATTCCATGAAGAAATGAGGACAAAACTGTCATTTTACTGTCATGCAGGGCAAGCATTCTGCATGTGTTTTGATGAAGGAAGTTTATGGCTGATTGCATTCATCTGAAGCACACTAGCTACTGCATTATTGACTAAAGAAATTTGATCATAGGCAAATGAAAAGAAAAAAGAAGTGCCTAGCTGCTAAACTACGTCAAAACGAAACTCCTCCTAAGCCTCTTTTCAAATCCAATTTCTGTTTGTGCAGTGAGGCCGCTCGAAGGAAACTTGACATGGAACTTGATCCTCAAATTTCCCTTTACCCAAGGTTGGTTTGAGATTGGTATTCCCTCATTTGGTGCAACCATTTCATCCCCAGGAGCTCTGATGACATCATCGGTTAACGGGACCTTGAGACTCCTTCCGTCCAGGGTGGTCAGGCCAAGTGTCTTGCCGCCGGTGAGCGCCTCCAGCAGTGTTTAATCCTGGTTGAGTATCAGATCATTCTCATCCCTCTCGTAAACCGAATGTTGTTTCTCTTGAATCACAAAAACTAAATCTGCGGCAATGCCATCAGCAGCCACATTACCCTCCTCCTCCTCACAGTAGGATCAGTATTGGGCATGGCTCTTGTGATCTTCATCATCTTCATAGCACCTTCATAAAGCTCCTGCAAGCTACAATGCAATGCATTATACATCATACCGGTCTCAGTGGATCCAAACATAGTTTCTTCAGCCTCCCCCTCCCGAGGACTCGGCGGCGGCATCTTGGCATATTGATAATAGTAGTTCTCTCGTTTCACCAGGTCATTGGGAAGCTCGAAGGCCTAGTAGATTTCCTAGAACTTGGCATTGGCCTCAGCTCACGCTTCCTCTTGCTAGTGTTTGTCCGGGTGCCAAAACATGACCAGTTTCTTGTACGCGCTTTCTTCAACTCGTCTGTGCTCGCGCCGAAATTCACTCCAAGTATTTTGTAGAGATCAACTTCCGTAGTAGATAGCCGGGGTGAGTTTTCTGCTTTCTTCACCATTGCTGATCTAGATACTGACGCTAATATACTAGTAGAGTACTAGAGTTTAGACAAACGAAAACTCTACTTCTGTTTTCAATCATTTATAGGATTGTGATACTTTTTTCTTTTTTTGGAGGAAGGATTGTGGTGATAACAATTTGATGAAAACGAAATACCAAAAATCTCTACTTTATGACATTTGATTTGTACTAAAATCACTTTTTAAATTCCACTAATTTGCAATATCCAGAGGAAAATATTATTATTGTCAAATTTAATTCAGGAAGAGATGAGTATGAGACTAAGAGCGAGCAAATTTCAGTTGGAATCATATTCCTAAAACGTTGGAGTCTCTGATTGAATTTGAAAGCTCTACGTACCCGGCAATTCTTTGATAATCTAGTTGGACCCTAAATAAATAAGACAGCAGACCAAGCAGGACCTAAAAATGGATGCCCAAATAATCAGTTGACAAAGCCAGTTCTCTTAACTGAATTAGTTGACAAACTCAACTCCTGTCAAAGGTTTCCCTTCATGAAGTTGAATGCCAACATCACCAACTACCTGTAATTTTGAGCCAACACAAACCATAAACGCCACAAACAAAGAAATTATGGGCCATATAAGTTACCATGAATTTGCTTTTTTTTCAAATTTATACTCAGCATCTGCGCCACATTAGTATTTGCTAACGGTGCTTACCTTTGACATGGATCTGTAAGAAAACTCGGTAACTCCTGCAACATGAGGTGTGATCAGAACATTATTGAACTTCAAAATGGGATCATCAGGATCAAATGGCTCAGTCCAAGCAACATCAATGCCCAAGCCACCCAAGTGTCTGGACTCGAGGTAATATGAAACAGCTTCATAGTTCAGGAGACCCCCTCGGGCAATATTTACCAGAAGGGCACCCTGAAAAAAAAAAAAAGAAAAAAAAAAAAGAGGGATGAGGATGAACACCAAGTCACCAAGAAATCATGAACAGAAAAAGCAGGAAAATCTTGTCGTCCTCCCAATTTAAAGACCAATGATGATGCTAAATTCTTTATACAAAACCTCCACAAGGTCCTACCACCTTAAAACCATCACCAGAAGACACTCCCTAGCTCCCACTAACAATCTGAACAGGACATCAACCACTACAGCGAAAAGGAAAGGGGAAAGCGTCCTACGGTCACAACCCTCATGAGGCAACAAAACTTTCCCTAGGGTTGTCCTAACTTCTTCAAGCCTCTATTGCTTTGCCCAAACTTCAGACTTCTTGTGGCTGCATCAGGTTGGATATGTAAATTGGTTCTCTAAGTTCAGTTGTTTAGGGTTTAGGAAGGAATCTACATATTATAAATATATGCTGGTGTGTGTGTGCTCATGTTCACCCATTGACTGTATTTACTCATATGACTTTTCATTGCAAACAAATTATGTTTCTCAGTCAAATTGCTGTGTAGTAAAACCGAACCTTTCTCATCGAAGATATAAATGACTTGTTTACAATGCCAACCTGAAAGACAAAATATACAAAAGTAACTAAGTAAGACAACCAAGCATTACTGGCAATTCTGCAGAGGATGACTTCATGTTGATTTCCATCTAACACACAGAAGACACAGTTTTGTCTATTTTAGCTACATATCGAGTCTAACTTGTATAAACTATTGATAGCTAACTAAATAAATATCTTGCCAAAAAAAAAAAACTAAATAAAAATCTTATGCAGGTTAATACTGGAGAGCAGAATAGACAACATGTGGTTCATATAGATTAGATACAGGACAACAAGACTCAGCTATGTCCATTTTATTATACTGGAGAGCAGAATACAGTAATAAATCTATAAATTTAGCAAGACTCAAAAATAGTAGGATGGAAATAGGTGAAGCTTCAGGAAAAAAGAGATAGAAGAAAGATTGTGAAGAGAATATACAAATTAAAAAAAAAAAAAAAAAATGTGAGAAAATAGAAAGCGGGAGAGAAATAATTCAAGTTAACTCGTCATAGTTCTTAAATGTTGATACATGTAACAACAAATTGAGATCACCCTCCTATCCCTTCTGTGTCTCTCTTTTCTTTCTTTCTTCTTTTCTTCAAACAACTTTTTACCTTTTTTGTTTTACTATTCAATTCATATCAGCAGCGCATCCCTTTCAATCTTCCTTTCTTGTTATCTGTTCTCAATTTCTCTCTCAACCTCTCTTATGTTGCATAAACTGCTATCAAAGATATCTCTGTCTACATCAGTTATGCACAATGAGGAGTGCAAGTTAAACATAATGAAGATGAGGGGAAAACATTATATATCCCACTACTGTCAGGTCCTTCCATATTTGTCAAGATTTTATTATTTCAGCATGTTCATATTTGCACATATCTATGTATAGCGCTGGAAAACAGTCATCACTCACTACACAAGTATATGATACAAAAATGGTTTTTGATCTTACTGTTTCACCATTCAAACTCAAACAACAAACAACAATGTCCGCATTGCTTGCAAATTTATGGATATCTTCATGGCCACCCTTCTCGTCAACCAAGTCACCTACAGAACCATTTTGAACTCAGAACGCTGAAAATATTACAAGAACGGTGGACCGTGATATGTAACATTGTATAAGACCTTTTCTTTATCAAAACTCAGAGTTATGGCTAATGCATGCTTACATACCATTTGATTGCCAAGAATCTTCTGAATGTGTGCCCCAACTCCGTTTTGTGGCAATAATTTTCACACCAAATGGTTTCAAGCGCTTTGCCAAGTCAATTCCAATATTTCCAAATCCTAAAATGAAGACCTGCATGCATTAGAGAATTAGTGCTAAGAGGTTAAAAACTGTATTCAATATGAGACAGCAGAAAAATTCCAATAGCACAATTGAACATGGAAACATTTTGCAAAAATTGTGAGTTCGAATATTTTAGTGCCCATGCGGAACATTTTTGTGAGTTCGATATCACTACAAACAAATGCTTCTTTGAATGCTGTCATTTAAATAAGTCTGGTGGGGATGAGTGTCTGTCATTAAGAGTTCCAGACCTATTCCATGTAGGCAACTAATGTGTGCCACCACACAGAGTAGAACATTGCTAAACTATAAATTGGAATTCAAGTATTATTATGTTAAAAAAGAACATATTCATAAAATTCACATTTTAACTTTTATCAATGAAATGCAGCTAAACAGAGACTCCCACATCATTTTAAATTGCAAAATACTTATACTTTATATAGAAGAGCATACTACAGAAGAACAATGACTGTAATTTTTTAATTAGAAAAGATTATTATTTGATAAGGAAGAGTGAGAACTGCAATGCTGCATTCTAGAAAGGAAGTACAGGAGGAGAGAAACTAACTGTTTTTCCGAGTAGTATTTCACCAATTGGGTCTCCAAGCTTTCTCTGCTTTATAGAAATTTGCATCTCATTCTATAATGGTAACTAAAAGTAGTCAACAATATGATACGAAGAAAGGCATTAGCACATAAGATCAGAAAGAGGTAGTAAATTAGTTTAAGTTAACATACTTGCTTTCGAAGAAGGCCCAACATCAGATAAATGGCCATTTCTGCACATGAGGCTGCATTTCCAGTTGCATGACTCGGAATCCTAGCGACTTTGATTCCAAACTTAGTCGCAGCATCAATTTCAACTCCTTCAGTAAATAAGTTTTAAACGTAAACAAATATACGGGTAAGTTTTCAACTTATAACAATTTGAGAGACGTGAAATAACCTTCCAGTCCAACACCATACTGCATTATAAGCTTCATCTTTTTTGCACGAGAGAGTACATTAAAATCTAACTTCATGGTTTTCACTACACAGATATCGTACTTCTCAATAACATCAGGCACATCAGCAATGGCTACATCATCGACCTACAATAATAGAATTGAAAGATTCAGTGGAACATAAAAAGGAAAAAGTTGTTAGAAAGGGAGCAACTCATACTTTCTCAAAATAGATAACAATCATAATACCGGCAGTATTCTAATGACAGATAAAATTTACCGAACTAGGGAATACCAGAAAATGAGGGGGAAAACATTAGCAGGTTTAAATTATTAAAAGCAGAAATCCCATTCATGGATACTGTAAACATTTTTAACAAACAGTTGATTTAGTTTCTTTCTTTGTATGGGAACAAACTTTTATTAACACAAGCAAAGAGAATACAAAATAGGGAACAGTGGGCATACACTGATAAATCTAACAAACTTAAGAGCATCTGTAAAAACAGAAAAACAATAAAGTGATACAATGAACCATAGAATACAATACACTAAAGCACAACCGCATTCCAGTCCAAAAATGCAGCATAATTAGAACTATCTCTAAACTATGGAGAAACTGACATGCAAAACACAGCAAAACATCAAACTCTATCCCACAATTGATCTACCTCCTCACCCCCAGCTCCCACAATTGATCTATCCTCCTAATATGTTCCATCCTCACCACCCAAAAGATTGTCATCACAGCACAACTTCCCAACACCATTCCCTTCTTTCATCCTCCATAACACTCATATCTCTCAAACAATAAGGCCTTGCAAGAAACTGGAACGTCCCATCTCACATTAGACAAAGAATATCTTCCATAAAGTCATTGCAATGGGGCAATGATGGAGCAAATGAACTGAACTTTCAGAAGCCTTTTTACAAATCATGCACCACTGTGGGAAGAAGCAACAAGGAAGCCGTCTCCTCTGAACCAAATCACAAGTATCATCCTCCCATGACCATGAGCAATAATCTAAGCTAGCACTGTTACCCTAGGAGGTAGTTTAGCCTTCCATATTGTAAGAGAAGGGCCAAAAAAAAGAAAGAGAAAAGTTATCCATTAATTGTTTTTGGTAGGATTTACAACAGAAAACACCTGTACTCTCCAACTTCCACACTCTTTGATCCTCACCTGTACACATAACCTAGAAATGGAAACATCGTGAAACCGACAAAGTCATCCCCCTCCCCACCCACCCAATGCTCTTCCCAAAATCTCACCATTTCCCCATTTTCCCACCCTAAACCCACAAAAAGATGTGAAAGCATCAAGGCCTCGAGAAGTGTCTTTCCAAGGGCATCAGCTTAATCCTCTCATCAAGATATTAGAATCCCATCCATTTTCATGTAATCCATACTTACTCTTGGTGACAGTATAGTAGTATACCAGAGAGAATCTCATTCTTCATGGAAATACTCATGTGTTACACTAAACCTTTGCAGACTGAATCAAATTGGGCGTGAAATCACGAGTATTTTAATTACCAATGTGGAACACGTCTTCTCAGAAACCAAAAAAAAAAAAAATAACAGACAAGTAATTGAAATCGCATGCAAACATAAAGTTGAGTAGGAGACGTGACTAATTTTCTCCAGCATTATCCCTCATTTTCTTCCAGATCCGCTTCGAGGCATCCCAGTCAGTCTCAAAATCTGAGTTTTCTATTGTCACAGTTAAGTTGTCAACCACATTAAGTTCATTGTCGACCCAAGGTCGTATCTACTACAAAAAGCCTCGATGAACCATAGCCTTTAATTTCGGAGGAATCCATCTACTGATGGAACCTTTCAGTTGACTGGGCCATATCAATATGGATTGGGTAGTTGTACCAAGTCTACCTGGTCAACCTATCTGTCACCAAGCAACTATATGCAAGCTTATATGTTTGGATTGTTTCCTCTGCCCAGTTAAGTATCAACTCTTGTCCTTGATACATAAGTAGCAGGGAGAAATAGAACAGGGAGAGAAAGAACTGGAGGGAATCAGAGAGCAGAAGAAAGGGAAATGAGATAGTAAATATTCTTCTTAATCTTCATGGGTCCTATGCATGTTTGAACTATCCTCAATGTTCTTGACACAGCAAACCTACCTAAGTGCTTCAAAGATTGGGCGATGTCTTGATGACTTATTTAAAATAAAGTAAAATTACAAAGCTGGGCAAATCACAGATAGAGATATATGCAGCAATTCAAGGTACCTGGACAAAAGGGTAATCGTTCAAATATTCTCTCGTGTAACCCTGAGAAGCAGGAAAATGTGGCCCGCAAAAAAGAACATGGGTGATTTTCTTGTTGTTATCAACCATTCTCCCAGTCTTCCTCAAGATATCGGCACTGCAGCTGCAAGCCTTTAAAATTAAGCAAACATTCCAGCGTTAGAGTTTGTTGAACTGAAGTAAAATACAAATTGCTGGGGATATTCTGAAATATCAATTTTGGAGTAAAGTAAACAAGCAAAACACGACACAGAAACTGACGCATCAAGTATTATGCTCCATGGGTAATTAGAGACCTCTAACACGATGAACTGAGATTTGTAAAAGGTGATTCACTATCGATCAGCATTTAGTCCTACCTCCTAATTCATGTTGACCATAAGTCCTCTTCCTTGGTGCTTGATCAAACAGAATTCTTATACAAAACTTTAGGGAAAACAAGAACCAAAGATTTTAAGTCTCAAAGCTTATATTTTTAAGAAATGAAACATAAAGCTAACGCAGCTAACCAGAATAATTAAGGATGGGAGAGTAGGGATCAATGCCACCTTTGTTAAGGTCCCCTATTTTCTGGGAGGGAGGACAACAGAACAGGACTGATAAATTTGTAAAAATATGGATGAGGACCCAACATCCAGAAAAACAGAAGTCACCAGAATTTTCAAGCTCTTATACATATTTATAATGATAATACACCCACACCAGTTCAGATGCATCTGTTTATGTTCTTTGAAAGCAGCTTTGTAAGCCACAGGGAGAGATTGATCAATTGAAAATTTTCTGGACATTGAAAAGCCCATTGAAAAGTTCAAACTTGAAACAATAGCCAGCTCTCCCTAAATTGATTTCATTCATAAAAAAAATAACAATAAAAAATCAATAAAGCCCTAAAGTAAAACCTAATTAGACCCCAAATTTGAACCAAAACTGAAGATGACTAACCACTAAGGCACTAAGTGAATACAAGATACATTGACCCAGAAACATACTTACAGAAGCTTCGAAACTCTAATTCGAACCAAAAAGAGCAGAAGAACCTAGAAATTATACTTACAAACATGAAAATGATCAAAGAGGGAGAGATTGTTCAGAGCCTTCATCAACTCAGATGGAAAAGACAAGTTTAATATCCGAAATAAACCAATGGATTTTGGCGGATTGAATCAAATTTTAGTCACAAGCGTGAGCTTAATTACAAGACTCACTATGATAATGACTTGAAAAGAAGAATTAAAACCAACATGAATAATGTCAATCTCGTAACTACTAACTAATCTGAGCTAAATAGATATTGAAGAAATGTTCACAGAAATTCCATAAGCAATCATTCGGAAAAGAGAGAGGTGATGCTTGTGAAGAAGAAATTACCAATATGCTCAACAGCGCCAAAAGCCGAGCAACTTTTCAATTTCGGTACCAATTTCTAAGGACAAAATACAAAGAAAGATTAATTAGGATTTTATAATTTGGGTAAGGCCCTCTGTCTCCTCTATGGGTCAGAGTGTCAGACCAAGAAGAGATGCAATCAAAGTTAATTCGATGTGGGAGCCGTAACTCTTTATTTATTTATTTTTTGAAATGGCACTTCAATTTCTTTGGGAACAAATTTGCTGCCCACCCTGGGTTGGGGTGGGCAAATGCCCCCCCATTGTGAGTATGCCACATGCCCTCTTTGTTAACCTTGGTTAACTTTTGGATTCATGTTTCAATCATAGCCTTCCATTTTGATTCTACGGCTAGGATTTGTTCAACTTTTTTTTTTCTTCCACTTGCAGCTCTCTCTCTCTCTCTCCAAGCCACAGCAAACGACGGCAAAGGCGCGGCCTGGGATGGCTGGGCTGTTGGAACGCTGTGGAGTGAAGAGAAGAGGACCGGCGGCTGCTAGGAGAGCTGGGTTCAGTCGGAGCAGCTTCGCAGCGGTGATGGTCGGAGCGGCTTCACAGCGGTGATGGAGAGCAGAGAGGAATGGAGCGGTGGTTCTGTGATGTTGCAGGTGGACCGGATGATGGGCTTGGTGGCTCCGGCGTCTATTGATGATGGTGGCGCATAAGTGGTCTGGGCAGAGAAGAAGAGATGGACAAGAGGAAGAGAGAGAGAAGAGATACGGCTACTAGTGGAAAAAGAAAGCAAAAAAAAAAAAATTAACCAAAGTTTAGAAAAGGACAGGTGGCATACTCACAATGGGGGGGCATTTGCCCACCCCAACCCAGGGTGGGCAGCAAATTTGTTCCCAATTTCTTTGGTATTCGTATGAGTGGTTAGTCGATAGAGTGAGAGATGAACATGAACTTGAACATGGATGTGTGAATGTGTTTTGAATGGAAAAGACAATATTACCCTATCGCTTGAGGGTTTTGCTAACGGTGTTAGAGGAAGAGAGCTTCTCTAGTGATGACTATTTCAATGAATACCACTTAAGGACTTTTCGATTAATGGTTGTGATATCTATTTTTCGATCACATCTCGACAAATCAGCTGTTCAATGTTAAGATATTCATGAGTAGATCACTTATACAAATTTTCAACAAAATTTGAAATCGTTAAGGTACCGAACTAGACCAAATAAATGAACGAACCAAATCTGTCAATTTTGAACCATTCATATTCATAAATGGTAAATCAACAATTATAGATGACTTAACAATTTCCGATTTCATTGAAAACTTGTATAAGTGATCTACTCATAAATATCTAAATATTGAACGGTTGATTTGTCGAGATATAATCAAAAAGTAGGTCTAATCGAAAAGTTCTCAAGTGGTACTCATTAAATTGGTTTTCACTAGAGAAACTCCCGTTGTGTGAATTTTATTATCGGACTAAGATTGAGTAAACCTTCATGACCCCAAACCACGTACATGGATCATTTACAAGTCCCATTAACCAAGATAGTTGAGTCTGACAGCGCTCATCTGACTCACCCTACCCGCAATGGCCTCCACCTGAGTTGGCCATGGCAAAAGCACCATTATGGTCACGTAACCATGCACTTCTAAGAATCAAATGTAGAAGACAAGTCAACATTTGCTCGAGTAAATTGCAAAGGTAAAAAAGATCAAAGATAGATAGATATAGGGTTTTTTTCAGCAACAGTGTCTGAACTCTTGTGCCCCGGCCAGAATGATACCCAACTTTTCAAAAGAGTCAATGTGGTACCTGGACTCTAAATTTCTTATCAACATCATACTTCTGTCAAATTTCTGTTAAGTCTCAGTTAAAAACCCACGTGTCAGTCACGTGGGGTATTAATTTTCCTTTTTTTTTTTTTTTTTTCTTTTTTCTGTTCTTTTCCTTTTTTTTTTCTTTTTTTTTTCTTTTCTTTCCTTCTCCTTCCCCGCACACTCTCTCTCTCTCCCTTGCCTCACTGTTGCTGTCGAGGCTTTAGGCTCCGGCCACCATCACACAACACCGCCCTTACGGAGCAGACGGTGGCCCGACTCCGGCGAGCCAAGTCCAGACGAGGGTGAGGTTGGAGAGGTACACGAATTGAGGAGTCGAAAACGTTGTTGGAGAGATTGAGGAGTCGGAGCCCCGAGAGCGCCGAGATCTCGGGCGGGATGGGACCCGACAACTGGTTGTCGGCGAGGGTGAGGTTGGAGAGGTACACGAGTTGAGCGATGTCGGCGGAGAGAGTGCCGGAGAGGTTGAGACCGGACAGGTCGAGCGAGGTCACGTGACGGTGGGGGTCGCACGTGACTCCGGCCTAGGTGCAGTGGCTGGTGTTGGGGGTCCAGGAGGAGAGGGCGGAGTCCAGGTCGGCGGTGATGGAGGCCTTGAGAGAGAGGATGGCGCGGTAAGCAGAAATTGGGTGTGGGGGTGTGGATAGTAATCGGTGGGGTGTGGATAAAGAGTGGTGGAGGTGGAGGAGGAGGAGAAAGAAAGAAAGAGTGGTGGAGGTGGATAGTAGTCGGGGCACCGTCTGCTCCATTTTGTAGGGGCGGTGTAGTGTGATGGTGGCCGGAGCTTGGAGCCTCGACGGCAACACTGCAACAGTGAGGCAAGGGAGAGAGAGAGAGTTTGTGCGGGGAAGGAGAAAGAAAGAAAAGAAAAAAAAAAAAAAAAAGGAAAAGAACAGAAAAAAAAAAAAAAAAAAATTAATACCCCACGTGACTGACACGTGGGTTTTTAACTGAGACTTAACAAAAATTTGACAGAAGTATGATGTTGATAAGAAATTTAGAGTCCAGGTACCACATTGACTCTTTTGAAAAGTTGGGTATCATTTTGGCCGGGACACAAGAGTTCAGACACTGTTGCTGAAAAAAACCCATAGGTATATTGTGCCTACTGTAGTCCCTTGGGTAATTTCAATTAAAATAAGAATTCACACCAAAAATGTGAGCGGGCAATGAAAAATTCAAAAGCTTAAACAATATATATATATCTCATTCACCATTTTTTTCTGCTCGACCAAAACAAACACTCGTACTCTCTCTCGCGGAGGGGTTTTGAGCACACAGCAACTCTCATCGTCTCTTTGACAGTATGTACCTCCAACCTTGTCTCTCTTTCTATGATGATGCTCTTTTGTACGGGGAAGGTAATTGAATTCTAGGGTTTTTGATAAATCAAACTTTGGGAAATAGTGATTTATAAGTCGCGATAGCCTCTTATTATCTTAAACCTCATCACTTATAACTTTGGGGCTATTAATTTCTGTAATCTCTTTAACCTCTTAGGTAGTTTAATGTGATTTTGATCGCGGGTTTTGTCAAAGTTACTACTGTTAATCGTTCCATGGTACAACTCTACTAATGTCATCATAGGTTGGGGATTGTTGATTGTGTCCTGCTCTTGTTATTTCTTGTAAATATTTTTGCGTTTAATTTATGATGCCTTGTTTTCTGATGTGAACTGTACGTTTCTATTGGCTCTTTGCAAATGAAGTTCATCTCATGTTATTATTGTTCTTTTCTTTGTGTAAAGGTTACATATAGGCTACCAACTGCCTCTGTGATGTTACAACCCTAACAGCTTGTAGGTGCCTGATTTTCTTGTTTTCGCAGATCCTTTTGAATCACTACTTATGTTATTAATCTTCTGAATATCCAATAATCTTGTGAAATCTCTTTTAACTTCTAAAGAACTCTATTGTTGTCTGTTGTAGTTAATGTTCATGTGTCTTAACTTCTCATCAGCTGAAAGCATTTTTGGTTGCAGGCTAAACTGAAGTAACCCAGGGGATGTTTTCCCAATTATTACAGCAAAACCCGTGAAGCACCTAGATAAATATTTGGGGGCTTTCTCTATAATCGTTTTGAACTCTTAGAAAACTCTAGTGGACTTGAATATTAGATTCTAGTCTGATTACTATTGTAATGAATAATCCATAGCAAATCCCAAATGATTTTTATTTTTGTTTTTCTGTTTAATGCAGATTAGGAGTGGGTTTTAATTTATTCTCCTCGTGGCATTTTCGAAAAGCAAGTCAGGTATGTATATATTTGCTCTATATCAATTAATATTCTTGAATATATTTGCACTGTATTCTTAGGTTCTTCTTTGTTTGACTTGGTGGAGGAGGAATCTTGAAATCTTGTTCTATATGATTGTGTGATATTCTTTTAGGTATGTTGCAGATTCCTTGGTAAATCTGGGATTGCATTCCTCTGCTTTTCTAAAGGATTCTAAGCAAAGTCATTGGCCCATTTTCTTTGCATTTTTTTTTAGAATTTGGGGCTTTCAAATGTGTGAATTGATTGATATTCATATCCTCTAATGTCAATACTATATGTTTTCTTAAGATTAGCTCTAATTGATAATATTCTGCAAGAAAGGAGCTTAAGTTGGAAATGTTGTTCCAATGATTATTCATAGAACAGTCGTTTCATGTCAAATAAGAGGGTGTGATGCCCTGATAGTTTTTGTGTTTGTATTATTTTTTAATAATTTGAAGTGCCACTTTGACGTTTCAAATTTATATTCATTGAGTAATTCCTATTTGCATTTTGTGTCAGAAGATATATGGCATATAGAGGACGTGGAGGGGGACGAGGAGGATATGGACATGCTCACTATGCTACTAATGAGCCCTTTGTGCCATTTCCTGTGAGTTTGTGTTTCTACAGTTTCGGCTTAGCACGAAGTTGCCAAGCTACAATTAATTCTTGATCTTGATTTTCCTTTATTTTGAATTAGTGTTTATCTTTTTTCCCTTTTTACTAATGTGTTTGCTAATTTCTATATGATGTCTTTAATTGGGTAATGGATAACTTATAAGTGATTTATGTTTTCACAATTGGTTAAGATATTATGTTTACATGCTTACATTTTAGGGAGAATATGAAGTTGATGATACCCAATATCTTCTATTTTATATTTTTATTGAAATGGGTGTAGGAATCTTATTATCCTCAATCTTCCATTATGCAATCAGTTTTCTTGGATTTCATTAAATATTAATTCATACATAATTCCTCATTGGCTCCGCTACTATTTTTCATATTCAATGTGAAACTTGTTTTGCAGGATATTCATTTACCTGATGCCAGAGGAATTCTATCTGATCTAGATCCAAAGAAAAACAAAGATTTGAACGAGGAAGAAACATTAATCAAAGAAACTCTGAATTGGCTAATGAAATCCGAATATAATCTTGACCAGACTGGTTAGTGTGATGTACTGATTCCTTGTTTTGTATTTTTTATCGGTTCATATGGTGACAGAATTATGTTGTCTATGAAGCATGTTCTATTTGTTGTTCCCTTTCTTTTTCTTGCTAAATTTGAATTATGTTCATTAGATTGATATTTGTGAAATGCATTTTCCTTTTGTGGATATGTAGGAAATCATGCATGTCATACAAATAGACTTGCAACTTGTAGCACTATATATGTGCCTTAAGCATGTAAAGTTTTGTTCTCATAATTCCTACATGACCAATAAATTACTAAGTCTTTTTTTTTCTTTCGAAAAAATTATGGATAGAAGATATAATACATTTTTATAATCAATTTTAAATTATCACTTAGATTTATATTTTTAATTGTAACAAGTGTACCCATTAGTTTCAAAACCATGTTTCTGATCAATATGCAATGAAACTTTAACGAAAAGTGGCAAACTGTCATCAAAAGTTTTATATAAGTTTGTCAGTTAATTTACTTTATAGGTACATATATTATATCCAACATATGCATTCTTAACAATATTTTTGTTGGTCCATTCTTGGCATTTTGCAAGAATATCTTGCTTCTAAGTTATTTGTTACTACTTTTTTGCTGTGTTTTGACTTGATACCAGGTTATGTTATGATAATCATACAATTCTTGAACTTGTGGTTTCAGATAAGCAAGGCAAAGATGTTGAAATTTCTGAGAGAACCAACCAAAAGGCTAAGAGAAAAATTGATTCTTTCTCACAGTATTTGGTACCCAGTATGTTTCCTAAAGAACTGACTAGAGGTTTGTAATCTGAACACATAAGAAATAATGGGATGGTATCCAATACTAATGTTCTACATTGGTTGTGAGCTTTATTTTTGCTTTTCACATGCTTGTTGATGCGATGGAATTTCAGGTTCAAATGTGCGGCAGCTAAGCAGAGAAAAAGTTCAATGGGACAGAGGTATCATGAGATTGAATGCTTTGTTTTTTTTTTTTTTGGATACTTATCAATTTGGTTAATGTGACTTTGACAGAAAAGAAGTCTGAGATAGATTGGGCTCAATTTGAAAAGCTAGAACAGAATCAGGTGTGAGAAGTCTCTATTTCTTTCATTAACTACAACGGTTTGTGTGATAGATTACTGTAAAACCATCTATGAAATTAATCCTAATGAATGTTTGAAGATGTTATTATTTGTGGTTGCAGTTGAACCATTCTGTATGCATTAAATTTCCTTGGTAATAATCTTTCTTGTCTGTAGGATACAAAGAAAAAGAAAGAAGGTGAAAAGGATGAGGAAGAGGAAGAAGATAATGAAGAGGATGAGGAGGAGGATGGAGACCCTAGTTATGATGATTATGTTCAGGTTTGTACAGGAAATTTGGATCTTATGTGTTCTTTGGGCCATGAAATCCGTTTGATTTGGGTTGTGATATAACTGGAAATAATAAATAAACGAGTCATACATGGTGAACATCAGTTATCTTTTATTTGATTTTTAAATATGAAACCACTTCCGTATGGTGGTTGGTTGTGTTTTCTTTATGTTTGCTCTTGAGATTGCCAGTCCTTTATATTTGACACACTGTTGAGTTCTGTTGTTCTGTTCATAACTACTCGAGTTTACTATGATCTTGCAGAATGAATATTTTGATGATGATGATGATGATTATAATGCGGAGGATGATGGTGCTGGTAGGAATTTTCATTTAAGCAAAATGCATTTGGGTTTCTTGTTGCACTACAATACTTTTGATTCGTGGAATTTCCGAGCTTGCCAAACTTGTAGTGAGCTCACACTGATACTTTTAATGATGCAGATGAACCTCTTTTAGATTGAGAACAGCGTACGACGTGGTCGAGAAGATTACTGAATCACACCTCTTAATTTCTCTTGGCCTATCATGATTGTTACCTCCTAGGCTAGTACATTAACAACTAAATTGATAGTACAAAGTTGCAATTTCTATTAGAGTATCATAATTGCCAATCTTAAAGCTTATCGGATCTCTTGGTCAGGTGATCATCTCTGTTGTGTCTTTTCCCCCTCATTAACTTGGAGATCTGATAATATAATGGAAAAACATCTTGGATGAGTTTTTCTGGGCTGGACCAACATAGTGATTTTGGATATAATTGTTTGCTACTTGGTCTCATTTGGTAACACAATAGTTTACGATGTACTAAAACCATAAGTAGATATGTTAGGGACGAAGAACTCACGGTCAAAGTGATGCAAAGAAGTAGTAATGCATGTCTCATGGAACCTCACTATATGTTCCCTTATATCTACGTGGTGAAGTGTTGATATTGAAGTCGCATCTACTTATCAGATTCCCGAGTAGTTTCTTCTACTGCATGATATCGCTATAATACTCTTCGGGAATAAATTACGACCATCGATTCCAAATCTCCACAAGTTCTTTGTACCTCAATTCCTTAACTAATTAGATAGTGGCTCCAAACATGAGAATGATTTGATGATGTCTTGTTTTATGGCATGTTCTCTGCTAAAACAACTTTGTTTTTGTCTAAAGTGCTTTATGCACATTATATATAAGAAGTGTGTTGTAGTGGGTTCAAATGTTCTGTCCCCATTTCTCTGTCTCCCTATCAATTTTCGCTACCTGTCATGCACTATCTACTCATCCTAACAGCCTTTAACCAACCGTTACTCTTTGACTATCACTCTAACTCAACTCTAATTAAATCTCTACTCAACATCTCTAAATTAAATAATAAATTAGTTAGCAGTATGTCCCATCTTTTCTTGTCTCCTGGGAATATGTCTCTGCACATGTTGCTAAGATAAAAGTGAATTATAATTGTATATTGGAAGCTATAGAAGTCTGCTCTGTCTCTTAGGATGTTTGTTCTGGCGTCCGGACTATCTGAAGCGTCCGGACAGATTGATCGGTTCATACAACTGGAAGTGCTACTGGAAGTTCTATTGAAAGTTTCTCAGCCTTGGGCGTCCGGACGGTAAGTGGAGTCCAGACGGATTGGTCGGGTTATCGACTCTGGATGTTTTCCTTCTCTCGTCTGTCCGGACGGCTCTGTGGAGTCCGGACGGAAGGTTCCTTTTTCCTTGCCGATTACAACTATTAAAGTCAGCCTTCCTTTTGTGTTTGTAATATGAAAAGTAGTGCAGGTTTTGTTTTGGTTTTGTTTGTAGGAAAAGTTGTGCAGTAACAGTAGCATAGATTAAGTTTATATATTTCCTCTGTGTTGCTACCATTTCATATCTGTCCCGGTACGGGTCAGGAATAGCCCACCATCGCTGAACAGCCCACATCTACCCACTCGGTAGGGATCCCCTATCGAGTGCACTGCCTTGACAATGCCCCAGCGGCCCAAGCAACGCCCCAGCGGCATCTACCTACTCGGTAGGGATCCCCTACCGAGTGCACTGCCTTGACACAGCGGCATCTACCCACTCGGTAGGGATCCCCTATCGAGTGCACTGCCTTGACAACGCCCCAGCGACATCTCTCCGCTCGGTAGAGATCCCCTACCGAGCCTACCAACAAAGCCCTGGCGGTACCCCAGCGGTTCCAGCAATACCAAGCCGGGTGTACCGACAACAAGTCTTCTCCTCGGCTCCGCAGGGACATCTCTCGACCAGGTACCGAGGGCACACAGCCCAATCGGTACTAAGCACAGCCACCTGTCAACACGTGCTTGTCCACTACCTCGTGGATCGCACTAAGCCGAACACCCATACCGCAGTAGGCACCGCCGTCCCTCGATGCACGTGTCGAGGTAGTGGATTATATAATATTCCCTCGTGTCAAGGGATGTCCCCCACGCCAGGGAAGCTTGTCTCCGACCTCAACTCATATATAAGGAGTCTTCACTCCTTATTCAAGTAAGTTCTCTCCTTTTCTAGAAACACTATGCTCAGATCCTCTCAGGACTAACTTGAGCGTCAGAGGGTCTTCGGTCGGTACACGCCGACCTCCCCTGACCTCCTTTGCACTTTCAGGTACGCAAGTGCGCTCCAGGTGCGTCCCTACCGAGCAGCTGGGAAACGGCAGAAACACTCTGCTTGTAATCAATTCATTAAGTTTGAATCAATTCTATCTTATTTCATCTTTTCACATGGTATCATAGCAGAATTCCTCATAGGACCTGCTTCTGCAAATTTTTGTTTCTTAATCTTTTCTTCTTCATGATGTCTGGAGATACTTCATCTTCATCTTCATCTTCTTCCATTGTTTCCATGACTGAGGGTCCTGATAGAAATCCATATCAGCGACTAAGCTCAGTACTCTTGAATGAGTACAATTATCATCCATGGTCAAGAGCCATCACTCTTGCTCTTGGTGGAAAATCCAAGCTCTCCTTCATCAATGACATAAATCACATGCCCCTATTGTCCTCACCCGATTATCCAACCTGGTTATCCCAGGACCAACTTGTCATGTCCTGGCTTCTTAACTCTATAGAGCCAAAAATTGCTGAAATTTTCAACTACTCAGAATCATCTAAGCATCTTTGGAAGGTTTTCCAAGACATGTATGGTGACTTGAACAATGCAGTTAGGGTGTTTCAACTCAAGAAGGATCTCGTTGGAATTCAACAAGGTAATCTTTCCTTTGTTCAACATCTTGGTATTCTAAAAGCAAAATGGAACGAACTCAACATGTACAGGCCTCATACCATTGATGCCATCCTTTTGATCAAAAGAGCCGAAGAAGACAAAGTGTTTCAACTTCTTGCAAGCTTGGGAACAGAATATGAAGACCTCAAAAGCCATTTGTTGATGAGTCCTGACTTGCCTTCTTTTCAAGCAGTTTGTAATGCCATCCAGAGAGAAGAAGTATGAAAGAAAGTGATGAGTGTTGATCTAAACACCAAAGACTCAGAATCAAGGGCCTTTGCTGCAAACAGAAGCACTACAAGTGACAGACCCTACAAAGGAAAGAGACCAGATTTAAAATGTACTCATTGTGAGCGAATTGGCCGTACTGGTATTGGTCACACCAAGGAGAGATGCTGGATCTTGTATCCGGAACTTAAACCTAAGTTCAATGAAGATCACAGGAACCAGAAGAGCTCAATGAAAGCCTCCTTCATTCATAATGCCAAAGCTAATCTCAGCAACGCTTCAGAAGATATGTCATCCTTCACAGCTAACCCAATAACACTCATTAATGAGTTTGCTACATATCTTCAACAAAAGCAAGGCAATATGGATAGCAGTGGCAGTGGGAACACAACTGCCATGCTCGGCAAGTTTGCTGGTTTCTTGGCAAAATCAAACATGGCTTCATTTGAGGACATACCAGGTATTATTTGTGCCATCTCTACTGCCTTAGACCTTAGTGAAGATTATGATTTTTGGATAGTGGATTCAGGTGCTACTGATCACATGACAAACAATGCTTCTTTTTTACATGATTTTCAAACTTTTTCATCACAACTTCCTCATGTTTCAGTTGCAAATGGCAACAATGTTCCAATCTTAGGAAAAGGGAAAATAAGGTTGGTTTCAAAGGATAAAGAGTCATTTGTTCTCTATGTTCCTTCTTTTCCTTTTAAAATTTTATCTGTGGGTAGATTAACACATTTGTTGAATTGTCTAGCCATTTTCTCTCCTCATAATGTCATATTTCAGGATCAAGTAACCAAGAAGAAGATTGGTGAAGGGTTCTTTCTAAATGGTCTCTACTATATATCAACATCTTCAAGTTTCTCAAAGAGTCTGGTTGCAGCTTCTAACCCTGCACCCTTGCAACTTTTGTGGCATAAGCGCCTGGCTCATCCTTCTTTTCATGTTTTGTCAATGATGTTTCCAAGTTTTTGTAAAATTTCTCATGAATGTGAAACCTGTCACATGTCAAAATCTACTAGACTAGCCTGTCCTATTTCTAAGTCTAGAGCTACTCTACCCTTTGAAATTGTGCACTCTGATGTATGGGGACCTGCATCCCTAGACTCATTCGATGGTTATAAATTTTATGTCACTTTCATTGATGATTTTACTCGGACCACCTTTGTGTATCTTTTGAAATTTAAGCATCAAGTTTTCCAATGTTTTAAAGATTTCCATAAGCTTGTCACAAATCATTTTTCTTCCAAGATTTGCATATTAAGATCCGACAATGGCACTGAATACACTTCCAAAATCATGTCAAATTACCTCGGTGATCAAGGTATTATGCATCAAACCAGTTGTGTGGGTACACCACAGCAAAATGGTATTGCTGAACGAAAAAATAGAGATTTACTTGAGAAGACAAGAGCCTTAATGCTGCACACAAATGTTCCAAAATGTTTTTGGTCTCAAGCTATTCTAACTGCTGCATATGTTATCAACAGATTACCTAGCAGTGTGTTGAATTTTAAATCTCCTTTAGAGGTCTTGAAAGGCAGAAAGATTGACATAAACCATCTTCGTATATTTGGTTGCACTTGTTTTGTTCATGTTCAGTCCAAAGACAGAGACAAATTTGATCCTAGAGCTACTAAATGTGTGTTCCTAGGTTATTCCTCAACTCAAAAAGGGTACAAGTGCTACAATGTACAGACCAGAAAGTTGTTTATGTCTAGAGATGTCCGATTTGATGAAGCTAATTCTTTATTTCAGTCAACTGAAAATGAATCTCAGGGGGAGCTCATCCGTGATTTGTTTCCTACACCAATTGTAATTGAGCTTGTTGATAACTCAATTACACCTCAACAACCGGTTCAACTGCCAGCACACAATGAGGAGGAAACATTAGATGTTGAAAATTCTCCAGAAGAGTTGGAGCCAATTATATCTCAACCAAGAAGAAATCCACCAAGATGAACATTGTTAGGGTGCTCTTATCTGTTGCTGTAAATTGTGGATGGTCTCTTTACCAAATGGATGTAAAAAACGCCTTCCTACATGGGGATTTAAAGGAGGATGTGTACATGAGAATTCCACCAGGCCATGGTCGTGAAAAAGAGCAAGGGATGGTATGCAAACTACATAAAGCACTATATGGCCTAAAACAATCTCCTCGAGCTTGGTATTCCAAACTGAGTTCAGTTCTCATTGCTTCTGATTTCAGGAGTCATGTAGACTCCTCCTTGTTTGTAAGAACTGGTAAGTTTGGTAGGTTGATTATCCTTGTGTATGTAGATGACTTGATCATCACTGGAGATAACATGGATGAAATCCAATCTCTCAAGTCAAAATTGCATGAAACCTTCTCAATCAAAGATCTTGGTTTGCTAAGATACTTCCTTGGAATAGAAATGGATCACTCCTCTAAGGGTTTGTTTCTAAACCAACGGAAGTATGTGATTGATCTTCTGCATGAGATTGGAATGACTGACAGCAAACCAGCTCACACACCTTTGAAGAGCAACCTCCAACTTGACATTGAAGGGGAGCCTTTTCCTGATATTTCGGTGTATCAAAGATTGGTGGGAAAACTCATATACCTCACCATCACAAGACCAGACATCACATATGCAGTCAGTTTGGTGAGTCAATTCATGCATTCTCCTACCTCCCATCATCTTACAATTGTTAAGCGAATTCTGCGCTACCTTAAAGGTACAGTCACTAGAGGTATCCTCATGAAAAACAATGGTCATTTCAAGTTGGAAGGGTACTTTGATTCTGATTGGGCAGGCAATGTCATTGATAGGAAGTCTACAACATGCTTCTGCACCTTTATTGGCGGTAATCTTGTTACCTGGAAGAGTAAGAAGCAAACAGTGGTGGCTCGCTCAAGCGCTGAAGCGGAATATCGTGCTATGGCTTCCACAGCATGTGAACTCATTTGGTTAAAGCTTTTATTGGGAGACTTAGGCATTTCGTGCAATGTGCCGATCATTTTACACTGTGACAATCAAGCTGCCATGCACATCGCTGCCAACCCTGTCTTCCATGAGCGCACAAAGCATATTGAAGTCGACTGCCACTTTGTTCGGAATCAAGTTCAATCCAAACTTCTTCAAACAGTCTACACACGGTCATGTGATCAGTTGGCTGACATATTCACCAAGGTTCTCTCTTCTGCTCAGTTTGAGCGTCTTCTTTCCAAGTTTGGCTCAAGACTTTTCCTTGATCCAGCTTGAGGGGGGGGAGTATTGGAAGCTATAGAAGTCTCTTAGGATGTTTGTTCTGTCGTCCGGACTATCTGAAGCGTCCGGACAGGTTGAACGGTTAATGCAACTGGAAGTGCTACTGGAAGTTCTACTGAAAGTTTCCCAACCTTGGGCGTCCGGACGGTAAGTGGAGTCCGGACGGATTGGTCGGGTGATCGACTCTGGATGTTTTCCTTCTCTCGTCTGTCCAGACGGCTCTGTGGAGTCCGGACGGAAGGTTCCATTTTCCTTGTCGATTACAGCTGTTAAAGTCAGCCTTCCTTTTGTGTTTGTAATATGAAAAATAGTGCAGGTTTTGTTTTGGTTTTGTTTGTAGGAAAAGTTGTGCAGTAACAGTAGCATAGATTAAGTTTATATATTTCCTCTGCTTGTAATCAATTCATTAAGTTTGAATCAATTCTATCTTATTTCATCTTTTCACAATATTGTTAGTTGCATGCACATGTTTTATTTTCTTTCTTTCCATTCCAGAACAACCCTTTAGTGTATCGTCTTTCTCTCTTCTAAGTTGAACTCTTTTTCTCTTAACTTTTATTTTTTCTCCTGGAACTCATATCCTATAACCTTATGCAATTGCCAGTCATGGAACATGAATCTTCTATGCGATCAGTCTCACAAAACATAGCAATAGCAACACCGATAAGCATTGGTTTCCCTTCTTTTCTTAGCATATTGTTCCGTTGATTTGCTAAGCATGCAAAAGTATTAATATAAATCTTATTTTTCTTTTAAGGATGTGGAAGTTATAGATAATTGTGGAGATGGAACTCAAAGCGACTTGGATTTTGAAAGTGACATTGACTTGAATGGTTCTGTAGTTGAAGATAATGAAGATGAAGATATTGAAGAAGAGTTAGAAGCCACAAAACCTAATGGAAATATTGATTCAATTCATTCCAGAATGCATCAAGATTTGGTTCCGGTAATTGGTATGGTGTTTGAAACTGAAGATGATGCACATGCTTTTTACAATAGGTATGCATATAGTTTTGGTTTCAGTACCAGAAAAAGTAAGGCATGTTGCTACCATTTCATATCTGTCCCGGTACAGACCCCGTCACGGGTCAGGAGTAGCCCACCATCGCTGGACAGCCCACCTCTGGGCCCAATACAACGCCCCAGCGGCATCTACCTACTCGGTAGGGATCCCCTACCGAGTGCACTGCCTTGACAATGCCCCAGCGGCCCAAGCAAGACCCCAACGACATCTACCCGCTGGGTAGGGATCCCCTACCGAGTGCACTGCCTTGACAATGCCCTAGCGGCCCAGGCAACGCCCCAGCGGCATCTACCCGCTCGGTAGGGATCCCCTACCGAGCCTACCAACAAAGCCCTGGCGGTACCCCAGCGGTTCCAGCAATACCAGGCTGGGTGTACCGACAACAAGTCTTCCCCTCGGCTTCGCAGGGACATCTCTCGACCAGGTACTAAGGGCACACCGTCCAATCGGTACTGGCACAGCCACCTGTCAACACGTGCTTGTCCACTACCTCGTGGATCGCACTAGGCCGAACACCCATACCGCACTAGACACCGCCGTCCCTCAATGCGCGTGTCGAGGTAGTGGATTATATAGTATTCCCTCATGTCAAGGGATGTCCCCCACGCCAGGGAAGCTTGTCTCCGACCTCAACTCATATATAAGGAGTCTTCACTCCTTATTCAAGTAAGTTCTCTCCATTCCTAGAAACACTCTGCTCAGATCCTTTCGGGACTAACTTGAGCATTGGAGGGTATTCGGTCGGTACACGCCGACCTCCCCTGACCTCCTTTGCCCTTTCAGGTACGCAAGGGCGCTCCAGGTGCGTCCCTAACGAGCAGCTGGGAAACGGCAGAAAAAGGCACATAATTCCTCCACTACTGGCATACTGAGGGACATGCTTTTTGTTTGCTCTGCTGAAGGTAAAAGTGGAAAAGATAAGCGAAATGTTCATGTTAAATCTCATCGTGCTGAGACAAGATTTAACTGTCTAGCTAGGATGAAAATTAGTTATCAGTTATCTGGTAAGTATAGTGTTGTGGAATTCGTTGCTGATCATACACATATGACTTCAACTCCTAGTAAGAGTCATCTTTTTCGATCTCATAGGAAGATGTCTCTTGCACAGATTGCACAAGTTGATATGGCTGACAGTTCAGGAATTGCTCCAAAAGCAACTCTGGAACTTTTGAGTAGACAAGCTGGTGGACGTGAACATCTTGGATTTATTCCAGAAGATTATAGGAATTATTTACTTTCAAAGAGAACAAGAGAAGTGAAGTCGAGGGATACATGTGGTGTTTTGGAATATTTGCAAAGAATGCAATTGAATGATCCCAATTTCGTGTATGCTATACAAGTGGATCAAAATGATTTGATAACTAATATTTTTTGGGCTGATGCAAGGATGATGGTAGATTATGATTATTTTGGTGATGTAGTTTGTTTTGATACCACCTACAGAAAAAACAAAGAAGGAAAACATTTTGCAATGTTTGTTAGTGTCAGTAATCATAAACAAACACTTATATTTGGCGCAACATTGTTATATGATGAGACCACTGAAACTTTCATATGGTTGTTTGATACCTTTGCCAAAACAATGTCTGGAAAGACACCAAAGAGCATTCTCACTTACCAATATCCTGCGATGGCTAAAGCTTTAGCTTCACAATGGCCAGAAACACATCATCGACTATGCATTTGGCACATATATCAAAATGCAGCTAAGCATCTTAGCAATGTCTTTGAAAAGTTCAAGGATTTTGTCGAAGAGTTCAGCAGTGTCATATATGATTATGAGGATGTTGAAGTGTTTCTAATTGCTTGGAAGAAGATGCTTGAAATGTGAATTCAACACCTGTTCGAGCTTCACAAATGGAACCACAAACACATCCTACAAGTGTTGATTCCACATGTGTTCCTGCTGCAACAAGCCACCAAATCAACTGATGAATGAACAAGTCTCTTGATTGTTCCACAGTTTCACTTTTCCCTACTGGATGATCACCAACTTTCCCTTCGGCAAATGCGTTTCTGCAGTTTTTCTGCTTTGTTATGTTTTTCTCCTTTGTCTGTTGTATCTGTTTCCTCTCTCTTGAGCCTTAGAGCTCTCTTGTTCTGTTTTTGTTTTACTTTAGTTTTTTCAATGAAACTCGCTTCAGCTATTTCAATGAAACTTCTAAAACATGGATTGTTCTGTAATGGAAAGAAAGAAAATAAAACATGTGCATGCAACTAACAATATACAATTATAATTCACTTTTATCTTAGCAACATGTGCAGAGACATATTCCCAGGAGACAAGAAAAGATGGGACATACCGCTAACTAATTTATTATTTAATTTAGAGATGTTGAGTAGAGATTTAATTAGAGTTGAGTTCGAGTGATAGTCAGAGAGTAACGGTTGGTTAAAGGCTGTTAGGATGAGTAGATAGTGCATGACAGGTGGCGAAAATTGATAGGGAGACAGGGAGGGAGACAGAGAAATGGGGACAGAACATTTCAACCTTGTTGTAGTGTTGTAAATCATCAATTGAATAAGAAAGCCCCTTGCAGCCAAAGAACTCTCTCTCTCTCTCTCTCTCTCTCTCTCTCTCTCTCTCTCTCTCTCTCTTGTCTCTTATTTTATTCTAACATTTGGTATCAGAGCCCCCACTGGGTCTGAAGAGAAAAAGAAAAGCAGCAGCTTTTATACTCACTTGCAGCAGCAAGAAACAATGGCAACAGAAAATAGCAATTATGTGCAACCTGCAATTCCTCGCTTTGATGGTCACTATGATCATTGGAGCATGTTGATGGAGAATTTCCTAAGGTCCAAGGAGTATTGGACTCTTGTGGAAACCGGTTATGAAGAATCGGAAGAGGATGCAGTTCTCACAGACGCACAACAAAGGAGACTTGATGAGCAGAGGCTGAAGGATTTGAAGGTGAAAAATTATTTGTTCCAGGCAATTGATCGTACCATTTTGGAGACCATTCTCCAGAAAAATACTTCCAAGCAAATATGGGATTCAATGAAGAAGAAATACAAAGGCTCGTCGAAGGTCAAACGTTCTCAACTTCAAGCACTCCACAGAGATTTTGAAATGTTTCAAATGAAGCAAGGAGAGTCGGTGAATGACTACTTCTCAAAGACAATGGCAATTGCAAACAAGATAAGGCTGCACGGTGACACGATGACCGACGTCACCATAGTTGAGAAAATACTTCGATCGATGACATCAAAGTTTGAATATGTCGACTGTTCGATTGAAGAATCAAATGACATTGATCAAATGTCACTTGATGAGTTGCAGAGTTCTTTGCTAGTTCATGAGCAAAAGTTGAACCGGAGCAGTAACACCACCTCTGAAGAACAAGCTTTGAAAGCTTCAACCTTTGCTAAATCCTCAAGTTCAAGAGGAAGAAGCCGAGGTAGAGGCCGAGGAGGTCTAGGAAATAGAGAAGGAAGCAGGCAGCAACCAAGTTTCAAAAATGAAAATCACTCTCAAAGTCGAGGGAAAGGACGTGATCATTATTTTGACAAGTCCAACATTGAGTGTTTTCGATGTCACAACTTTGGTCACTACCATTCTGAATGTTATGCCAAGATGCCCCTTGACAAAGAAAAAAGGGAAAAGTCAAATTTTATAGAGAAAACGGAGGAGCAAGAAACACTTTTGATGACATTCCACGTGACGGAGAATAAGCATGCACCAAACATATGGTATCTTGACACAGGATGCAGCAATCACATGTGGGGTAGAAAGTCTTTCTTTTCAAATTTAAATGAAGACTTTCGTATTACTGTGAGTTTTGGTGATCACTCTACAGTGAATGTTATGGGAAAAGGTGATATTCAGATCAGGACTAAAGAAGACAATATTGAGACTATCTCAAATGTCTTTTATATTCCTGAGCTGAAAAGCAATTTATTAAGTGTGGGACAGCTGCAAGAGAAGGGATATATTGCTACAATTAAAGAAGGTGCCTGTGAAATTTATGATCCAAGAAGGGGTGTAATTGCTCATGTGAAGATGACACCAAACAGGTTGTTTCCACTACAAATTAAGAGTGCACATACCTGCTTTGTTACTACGGTGACAGATCCAACATGGCTTTGGCATTTTCGCTATGGCCATTTGAATTTCAATGGTTTGAAGACTCTTTCTCAAAAGAACATGGTGACTGGCCTACCTCAAATTATTCCTCCCACCAAAGTATGTGAAGAATGTGTTGTTGGCAAACAACATCGGGAGCAGTTCCCAAAAGGAAAAGCATGGAGAGCACAGAGACAATTGGAGTTGATTCATTCAGACATATGTGGTCCCCTCAATCCAGCATCAAATGGAGAAAAGAAATATTTTATTTCTTTTATTGATGACTACAACCGCAAAGCTTGGGTCTATTTTTTACAAAATAAATCTGAAGCTTTGTTTGACGCGGAATCAAACCCGTCCCTTTTGGCTTGTGTGTTGCAGGCGTGCCAGCACCAATAGGTGCAAATTGTTGTTGTTGTTGAAGTTGATTACGCGCTCGTCTTGACTTCTTCTCGTCACGACTGTCACACGAAGAGGGATATCTTCGTGTTCAGGTTCTTGTTTATGCCTTATTGATACAAGGACTTTTGGTTGTAAAGCTCTTTCGAGTTTTACCAATCGATACCAGGAACGTGATCCCTAGCAGAGCATTGCGTCGAGGTAAAGATTGTGTGCTGCGGTGCTGCAGTCGCAAATGCGGTGTCGCAGGTTAGCAAGCAATGAGGATTGCATTCGCTAAGCGTACGTGCAAATTCTCATCTTAGTAATTGCAGTCGCAAGCGTTCGTGCAAATACTGAAGTAGCCCAAGGGGCTTGACAAGATACTCTGTGAGAGTAATTTGTATGTTTTTAGCTGATTGAAAGGTTGGTCGTCACCTTTGCATGAAGCCCCTTTATATAGGCTTAAGGCTATATAATCATCAGGTGACTAATCTTCAATATGGCATGCATGCATTTATTGACTTTTTATTCTTTAGGTTTTTATTTGTCAAAACCTCTTTAGCTTTTATGCATTTATATAATCACATTCCTTTCTTCCGTATTGAAACATGAAGACTCTAGCTCTCTTTAGGTTAGGCAGCCCACTAGCTATAGCTAGTAAATATAGACATATTTTTATTGCTTTAAGACTTTCATGTCTTTCATAGAGACTTTATCTCTTTCTGCGATATTAAACGCTGCTAAGGTTAACAATTTCAGGCTATGGGATCCACATATTGGATTTAGAAAATCGTTCAATGATTCTTTTTCGCAGCCTAGGCTATTTCGCAGCCTCTTTAATTGTGTATGAACAATTATAATTAATCAAAGATAGGCTTTCTCATAGCCTCCGTAATGAACACTTATAATTAATCACTGATTGATTAATTACATATATATGTTTGTTCACATATGCAAAAATGTCTTGGTTTCACATTTGATTGATACCTTTTGCATCACTCTGTAATGAATGATTAATCAAAGATTGATTAACTAAACATTGTATAATATTACTCATAAGTGTGAAACCTCCTTTCTTGAATGATTTTCACACCAATTTATTTGTCATGATCTTCCTTCTGTGAAAGCAGAAAGAAGGTGCGAAAAGTAGGTGTCGAATGAGCCACTCTTGGCTTTATGATAATTAACTTGTTTATCATATTCTTTTTCACACTGTTCTATGTTTCTGAGTCTTCTGCGAAATGAGAAATGATAGATGTTTGCCACTAGAATCTTGACTTATTTAGCCACAATCTTGATTAAACGGATTTGATGACGTTTGGCTATTATTAAATGGCTATTAAGGAGATTGCTCTGTGTTCTTTTGAGAAAATGATGAACCACATTGGTTCATTTGTCAGAAAAGGTTTCAGCAAAGGCTGCTTATTTGTTTAAATATGCCATGAATAAACCACTTTGCAATTGTCTGGATCAATCAAAAAGCCTCATGTGCGAAACGTAGGCTTTGTTTATTATTAAAAAGAGTGCGAAGCAATCATCTAGAAAGCTCCTCAGTCTTATATTGCTGCCGTTTTGTATTATGAATACATATTTTCCCTCTTTCGCACAGTAATAAGGGAAGAAAGTTAATATCAATTAATATCAAAGTAGGCTTAATTTAGCCTCTAGTGACCATTATTGGACTTTCCTTTTCTTCCTCTTTCATTGTCGGCAAAAGAAAATTCAGTGGTGAAGTGAAATCTCCTTGGCTTCTTCTTTACTAATTTGATCTTGAGATCTGTGTCAATCACTTTAGAATGATTCGTCTCTGAGAAGTTGTTTCCTCTCCGAAGTCTTTTCAAAGGGAAAAAGAAGAGGAGTAGAGACATGAGAGATAGATCAAACAATAAAGAACCATTTATGCCCCTTTTTCGGGCTTGAACAAGTGATGTAGGTCACACGTATTAACCCATTGGTTTGCAGGCCTACAGGGATCCGGGCCAAAATATTTTGGGCTCAAACAAGCTTTTAGTGCATTTAAAAGCTTCAAAATCATGGTGGAGAAAGAAGCTGGAAGGAACATTAAAACTCTCCGTACTGATCGTGGTGAAGAATTCATGTCACAAGAATTTGCAAATTTTTGTGATGTGCATGGTATCCAAAGGCAATTGACAGCAGCCTACACACCTCAACAAAATGGTGTATCAGAAAGGAAGAACCGAACTATCTTGAACATGGTGAGAAGCATGTTAGCAAAAGGAAAGGTTCCTAAGAATTTTTGGCCTGAAGCTGTGAATTGGAGTATTCATGTCTTGAACCGAAGTCCTACATTTGTTGTTCAAAACATGACACCAGAAGAAGCATGGAGTGGAAAGAAGCCTGTTGTTCATCACTTCAAAAATTTTGGGTGCATTGCATATGCACATATTCCAGATGAGAAAAGGAAGAAACTTGATGACAAAGGAGAAAAGTGTGTTTTTCTTGGGGTTAGCGAACAGTCAAAAGCCTACAAGTTGTTCAATCCTATCACCAAGAAAATTGTCATCAATCGAGATGTTATTTTTGATGAGGAAAGCACATGGAGTTGGAGTGAAAAATCCACACAGCAGCAACAAATACCTGTGAGCTTTGATGAAGAAGCAGAAGAGCAGCTGCAACAAATCATTCCCACTAATAATATCCCAAGTCAGCAACCACTACAAGAGGTCCAAGCAGAAGGGACAAGCTCACGTCCCCAACGCACAGCAAGAAAAAGACCTGCATGGATGATTGACTATGTAAGTGGTGATGACCTTAGTGATGATGATGATGCACTTGTCGATTTTGCATTATTTGCATATTGTGATCCTGTAGTATTTGAAGATGCGGTCAAAGACACAAAGTGGAAGAAAGCTATGGATGCAGAGATAAAGTCCATAGAGAAAAATGACACATAGGAGTTAATTAATCTTCCAAAAGGTCAAAAGACAATTGGTGTCAAGTGGGTGTACAAGACCAAGCTGAATGAGAAAGGTGAAGTTGAAAAATATAAAGCCAGGCTTGTTTGTAAAAGGATGTAAGCAAGAGTATGGAGTTGACTACAAAGAGGTGTTTGCTCCAGTTGCAAGAATGGACACAGTCCGACTGGTAATTTCTATAGCTGCACAAAATTCTTGGCCTATTTATCAGTTAGATGTGAAGTCAGCATTTCTACATGGCGAATTGGAAGAAGAGGTATACATTGATCAACCTCCTGGATATGTGAAGCAAGGCCATGAAAATCAGGTATATCGGTTAAAGAAAGCATTATACGGATTGAAACAAGCACCTAGAGCTTGGTACAGTCGTATAGATGCTTACTTTACCAAAGAAGGTTTTCTTAAATGTCCTTATGAGCACACACTCTTTACTAAACTTGGAGATGATGGGAAAATATTGTTTGTGTGTTTATATGTTGATGACCTTATTTTTACTGGTAATGATGGAGCCATGTTTGATGATTTTAAGAAGTCCATGACCGGTGAATTTGATATGTCAGACTTGAGGTTAATGCATTATTTCCTTGGCATTGAAGTAGTGCAAGCATCTGGAGGTGTCTTTATTTCTCAGAAAAAGTACATTCTGGAAATTTTAGACAGGTGCAAAATGAAGGATTGTAATTCAGTTTCTACCCCAACTGAATTTGGTTTGAAGCTGACAAAGAGTGGGTCAGGAAAGAAGGTGAGCTCTACTCTTTACAAGCAAATTGTTGGGAGTCTTATGTATTTGACTTCAACAAGGCCAGATATAATGCATGTTGTCAGCTTAATCAGTCGATACATGGAGAATCCAACTTAGCAACATCTCCTTGCTGCGAAAAGAATTTTCAGGTACTTGAAAGGTACCAGTGATTTTGGAATATTGTATAAGAAGGGAGCACATGAAGGTTTGTATGGTTTCAATGATAGCGATTATGCTAGGGATCAAGATGGTAGAAAAAGCACATCTGGATATGTCTTTATGATGGGGTCAGGTGCTATTTCATGGTCATAAAAAAAGCAAGCTATTGTTACTTTATCTACAACTGAAGCTGAGTTCATTGCAGCAGCATCATGTGCATGCCAAGCTATTTGGCTGAAAAGGTTACTTGGTGAGCTTGGTTGTGATCAAGAAGGTCCTACATCAATTCATTGTGATAATGTTTCTGCAATTAAATTGTCAAAGAATCCAGTTCTTCATGGAAGAAGCAAACATATTGATGTGAGGTATCATTTCTTGCGTGATCTTTGCAAAGATGGAATTATTGATCTGGTTTACTGTAGAAGTGAAGACCAAATTGCAGATATTATGACCAAGCCACTCAAGACTGATGCGTTTGTGAAGCTTCAAGATATGTTAGGAATGTGCTCAAGGAAGGTGATGAATGAAGTTGGAGAAGTAAGTTTCTGGGTAAACTGATGTCTCGAGGACATTCAGTTTAAGGGAGAGTGTTAAGATATATATTAGTTTAATAAGCCACAAATGCATATCCCTTTGCATAAGACTGGTTGTCTTCTTCTGTGTATGTGAGGTTTATCTCCTCTCGAGAGTATCCCGTGTGTGTTCAATTGTGTAGTAGGAATGGCCTACTGCTTTCTTATTTTATGGCTTATTTCCTGGTCTTGTTTTATGGCATGTTCTCTGCTAAAGCAACTTTGCTTTTGTCTAAAGTGCTTTATGCACTTTATATATAAGAAGTGTGTTGTAGTGTTGTAAATCATCAATTGAATAAGGGCTTTAGGGCTCTTATTCAATTGATGATTTACAACACTACAACACACTTCTTATATATAACGTGCATATAAGGAAGCGTGATGAGAATAATGAGATTGTTCAGATGTTTGGTATCAAGTTGCTGATATTCTTGGATATTTGGTATCAGGTTGCTGATATTCTAACCAAACCTCTCAAATTGATATAAACAATTCTTGGATCATAAAGAAACGCTGTTTTTGCTAAACTCTCGCCTAGAGGGCTCACCACTCGGATTATCCTATAAAGTCCAGAAGACTTGATAATGTCGGAGAGTTTACATCGAAGTTTTTTTATTATTATTGCATGTCCCTTGGGATTGACGTTGAACATCTGGTTTCCCATGTTCACACCTAGAATGGTCTCGTAGAAGCGTTCATTAAATGATCGCATGAACCTTGGTTAAGGTTGCTGATATTCTAACCACATCAATATATTTGGTATAAGGGCTTTAGACCCAACTCCAGATGTTTGGTATCAGGTTGCTGATATTCTAACCAAACCTCTCAAATTGGCTACATTTGTGAAGCTGCGTGAACTACTTGGGGTTTGTTCATGGAAGAAAGTTGTTGGTAATGAAGTTGGTTCTGGAGAACAAAAGCATGGAGCATGTTCTGTAAACTGATGTCTTTCTGACATGCAGTTTAAGGGAGGTTGTTAGTGTTTATAAAATAATCAAGCTTTTTCTAAGTGGATATATATTTATGTATAATAATGGTGCATTAGCATGGTGTTGTGTGAAGTACTTGCTGGTGGACATGTTTGGTATTTGGTTTTGTGGATTTCAACATCTGCACCGACGTAATAGAGTCTAGCACTCTATCTATATATATGTATATCATAATAATCAAGTTGTATCAATCAAGTTGAATTTCAGTTTGCCTTACTTGTGTGTTTTTAGTATATTCCTTTGTTTCTTACATGTGGTATCAGAGCCTCCACTGGGCTTGAGAAGAAAAAGAAAAAAAAACAAGCAGCAGCTTATTCACTTGCAGCAGCAAGAATCAATGGCATCAGAGAACGACAACTATGTGAAACCAGCTATTCCTCGCTTTGATGGTCACTATGACCATTGGAGCATGGTTAATGGAGAATTTCCTGAGGTCCAAGGAGTATTGGACTCTTGTGGAAACCGGTTATGTCGAACCAGAACAAGGAGCAGTTCTGATAGACGCACAACAAAGGAGACTTGAAGAGCAAAGGCTAAAAGATTTGAAGGTGAAAAACTACTTATTTCAACTGATTGATCGTACTATTTTGGAGACCATTCTCCAGAAAAACACTTCCAAACAAATATGGGATTCAATGAAGAAAAAATACAAAGGCTCGGTGAAGGTCAAACGTTCTCAACTTCAAGCACTCCGCCGAGATTGGGAAACTCTTCAAATGAAGCAGGGAGAGTCGGTGATCAATGACTACTTCTCAAAAACAATGGCAATTGCAAACAAGATGAGGCTGCACAGTGACACGATGACCGACGTCACCATAGTTGAGAAAATACTTCGATCAATAACATCAAAGTTTGATTATGTCATATGTTCGATTGAAGAATCAAATGACATTGATCAAATGTCACTTGATGAGTTGCAGAGTTCTTTGCTAGTTCATGAGCAGAAGCTGAACCAGAGCAGTAGCACTACCTCTGAATAACAAGCTTTGAAAGCTTCAACCTTTGTTGAATCCTCAAGTTCAAAAGGAAGAGGCCGAGGAGGTCGAGGAAATAGAGAGGGAAGCAGGCAGCAACCAAGTTTCAAAAATGAAAATCACTCTCAAAGTCGAGGGAAATGACGTGATCATTATTTTGACAAGTCCAACATTGAGTGCTTTTGATGTCACAACTTTGGTCACTACCATTCTGAATGTTATGCCAAGATGCCCCTTGACAAAGAAAAAAGGGAAAAGTCAAATTTTATAGAGAAAAAGGAGGAGCAAGAAACACTTTTGATGGCATGCCACGTGAAGGAGAATAAGCATGCACCAGACATATGGTATCTTGACACAGGATGCAACAATCACATGTGTGGTAGAAAGTCTTTCTTTTCAATTTTAAATGAAGACTTTCGTACTACTGTGAGTTTTGGTGATCACTCTACAGTCAATGTTATGGGAAAAAGTGATATTCAGATCAGGACTAAAGAAGACAATATTGAGACTATCTCAAATGTCTTTTATATTCCTGAGCTGAAAAGCAATTTATTAAGTGTGGGACAGCTGCAAGATAAGGGATATGCATTTGTGGCTTATTAAACTAATATATATCTTAACAGTCTAGAGGCGTGGAACACACCGTGGATTCTTGAGAGAACAAAACGCAAAGCTAATCAATAAGTTGTTGAACTAACTCTCACTGTAACCTAGTGTGGTCAATGAATTGAGGGATCAACTTCCGTGGACATTTCCCACAACACACTATTCCTTCCTATAAATATAACTTCAAGAAGACTTAATTAGCTTTGATGCTCCCTGTGTGGACAATACACTGTACTACTTAGATGCATAACATAAACTGAACTGAGAGCTTCCTCAAGAACATTTTCATTTAGTAGGCTCTATTTTTGTGGGTCTTGATCAGGATTTGTAGTGTTCAGATTTTTGGCAATCCAAGAGTATATATGCCACCACCAACTTGTGCATAAAATTTAAGATGAAGGTGTCTGGTCCTTAATGCTTGATAATCTTGGACTGAGGATTTCTCATGACTTTGACTGCCAATCTGGTGTGACATGTGATAGTGCAGTGCCACTTTGCCTATGGATTTAGTATAATCTGCATCCAATAAGCTCTTTGTTATTTTCCATATCCATCATAGCTAGAGATTGCTATTGCTATATTTTTGTAGCTAGGCTACAGGGGCTCGCCCATATTCTGGGAAAGTTGGAGCTGATGATGTAGACAAAGTTGACATGGCATACAGCTAGGGTTGTTGTAGATCATATAAGAACTCTTTCATTTTCCATTGTTGATGGTAAATAGACAATACATTGTCACTTTTGCTACCTTCGATCTTCTCTGCTCAAGTTGAGGTCAGGGGTGTGTACTTCTCTGGTTTAAGAAAACCTTACCTTTTTATTTTCTCTCTTGTTGTACCTTGATCCCTTGCTTCAAGTTTAATGAAACCAAGATTTCCAGAGAAAAAATAAATAAATTAAGTTCAAGAACACCTCAAATTGTAAATATGTTCTGACTTCTGAGGCGTATTCTTCTTCGAGCTGTCCGATATGGAAGAGAAGTCTTAAAAGCTCAACAAGGATTTTTCAACGGGTAAGATTGATGTATAGATACTGAAGTGTAGAACTATTGTGCTCTTTTCAACGGGTAAGAGAAGTCCAATTTCTGCAATTCATTGTTGTAAACTTGTTATCAAGAAATGTTCGCTCTTGGCTGTTTCTTGATCAAACCTGCTTTTTAGGCTTTCATCTTTCTGTTACTATTACTTTTTGGCAAAATTTTGATTAGTGACTTTGGTTGTAGGCATGATGTTGTTGCTAATTTATTTTCTCAGCTTTTTAGATGTCGGGACCGACCCGAAATTCATGAGTATTTTTATGTAAAGACCGGAAACTGGTTGGGTCCAGTTCAGATTTTCGGGTTTCCGGGTCCAAACGCCCAGCCATATATATATATATATGGGTATCAAACTACCTCGAGTGTAAGTTAAATGCTCTTTTAACACTACAAATCTCCTAATTTTTGGCAAGTATAATAATAATAAAGAGGAACTGAAGAAAGATCTACACATATGTTGTGCATGTACAAATATAAGTTATTGAAGAAAAGTGGAAAAAACCTACATTAAGGAAAATTGATAATGTACTAATAGCGTGAAGATTTGGTCTCATTGTTTCCCCTTTCTATGTATCCAGTGTTTCAGTTTGATCATCTGAGCGGATGTTGTATTAGAGATTTCTCTTTGTAGTTGTTCATGATGTATTATTGTTTGTACATAAAAAAAAATTAAAAAAATTGATAATGAAACCCGTTTCGTTTTTACTTTATTTTAGCTCAAATCACCCCTAGCTTCATCTTTTCTTGAGGAAGATTACGATTTTAGACTTTTAGGCTATTTGAATTTGAAGTTGCAATAAAATTCTCGTCTCCGAGAAATTTTTTTTTTTCTCGAACTTGATCCAAATGTGTCGACCGCGTCTTAGGAAGCCATGCTATTGGTCCTAACTTTTTTTTTTTTTTAATATTAGACAGTTCGATGATTTGTATTTTATGTTCAAAAGCAGTATTATAATCGGTGGTAGTTGTATGTGAGAGATTGCTTAGATAATAACTCTTTTTGTTTGGTCAAAATTAGACCAAGGATATCTTTGTCAATGTAACAAAAAAAAGGATATCTTTGTCAAACCATACGTTAGTCATAACTCATAAGTCATAACTTCATATAAGGTATCAAATAGAAAGAGGAGAGAGAGAGAGAGAGAGAGAGAGAGAGAGAGAGCCCAGCGAAGAAACTAGAGGGCTGGACAAAGAGATCAAAGTCAATCCACAGGTCAACCATTTTCCTTTTTGAGATCAAAATAAAACAATGCTCGAAATGGTCACATTGTATACAACGGAGCCGGTCGTTCTTTGGAGAAAAATTTTCAGTCTCTCACTTTCACGAGACTGGTCTCATCAGGTTGACTTTCGCATGCTCTCTTACTCTTCAAGTTTTTTTATCATTGAATTTTCAGTGCCCTAGAATATGTAATATTCATTGTGGGTTTCTGGTTTGATTCCTTTTGTAAGTGCTATGATTAAGTATGTAGATTATCTTGACTCGCGGAGATGTTTTGGGTGTTGTGAATCAGCTATAAATTCTTTGCTAATCAATCTTTTGAATTTGATTAAATTTGCCCATGTTTGCATTGCAATGTCCAAAATTGTTGAAGTGGTAAATATGCAAAGTATTGCTAAGCTTGTTTGATTCTTATTGGCTGAATTGACACGTTTAAAATGGACGATATGATGGGTATCTCTTCCAAAATGATCATCACATTGAAGCAGACAATCTTGGTTTGAATATTTGGATATCATATCTTGTCAATAATGCTTGTATATAAATTCTGGTTTCTGTGTCGTCTCTCGTTCACATACACTTTCATATGCTACAGACACCTTTTGCTTCTTCCTCCAGTGCTAACATCAAAAGTACTTAATGTATCTAGTAATTCAATCAAACATAGAAACCAATAAAACAGTGCTTGACATGGATCCTTATAGGTTTGAAACCTTGAAAACTTAGGTGTTTCATGCAGATGTATCTTATACTAATAAATCTACAGATTTATGGATTAAAAGGTTAATTCAGTTTTGGGTCCTTATAGCGAGGATTATTGTCAGTGGAAGTTGCTTCTATTTTTTTCTCTACTCAAGTTCTATGAGTTGGTATGGGCGTATGGCTATTGTTTTCAGTTATACCAAGATGCAGGCCTTTGTTGTCCTTTTGGTGGAGATCAAGTGTAGCATGTACTAGATTTAAAAATATGCCATACATTGCAAATGCTTAGATCTTCTAGAGATGATAATTCCTATTATCACACCTTCCTTGTAACATCATTAGTGCTCATAATTGTAGATACATTAATCTCTTCCAAAATGGGAATAAAAGGATATGTACGGAAACTAAAATTTTAATTACTGCAGGCAATTTTCTCAACGTTCACGTGTTCGGAGACTTTAATATGTAGCTGAGCTGGAGAGGAATGTGCAAGCTTTCCAGGCAAGTGTCAGCAGAAGCTATAAGTACTGTATTTAAGATGTATTCGGTGGTACAACCACTGATCTTATGATGATTTAGAATTCACCATATTGTTTACATACGTGTTAGTTGTTACTCTGCAGGCAATTCAGAAGTACTTTGTGTGTGTGTGTGTGTGTGTGTTTTTAATTAGTTTATTTAATTTTAACATATAAAACTTATAATCAGAAAAGATTATGCACAAGCAAAATATAATACGCAGAGACCCCCTTGGAAGTATCAAAGAAACGCTACTAATATGTAGAAATAATAAAAATCTTTTCTTTCTTTTGTTGCCCTTCATTAAGTTAAGTAAAAACTATAAAGATTATAGAAGAAAAGTAGATCACTACCTAGCCCATACCCTATTTCTTTCCAGGGTCTGAAGTTTTGGCGGAGCTTGAATTTTCCTTTCAACCGAGTCTAATTATAAGTGTAGAACAAATCCCTCAAGCGATGCTTAGAAAGTATACTGAAGCAACTTACCAAATTCTACCTTGACAGTTCAGGTTTCGATACCATTCAATTTCTTGCTTCTTCTGTTTCCTAAATTAGGAAATATGTCTCGAGTAAACTCAGAATTATGCATTAGGTTACTAAATTTTTTTGAATCTGGAGTTTGAAAAGCATTATTGAGGATGAAGCTCTTCTCTCAGTACATGATAGACCTTATACCTGTAGCAGTTTCCAGGTGACTGAAGACTCAAACGGAAAACTCTGAGAAACTTCTTCTTTTTTTTTTTGAGAAAGAAACTGAGATTTTATTAGGAGCAAAAAGCCATAGAACTTTGAGGACAAGAATTCCTCAAGACTAACAGGAACAACAGAGCTTCATGAAAAACCAAACTTATCAAGACACTACAGCTTTCCAATCTAACATTAAGGGTGAAGGGGAGTAGTTTCTAAACTCAGGGGTGACTGATGCCCAAAGGGCAGACCAGAAACTAATTCAATCCCAAAGTACTTCTACACAAAACCTGGAAAATCTTCAAAAATTCTCCTGTTCCGCTCCATCCAAATAGCCCAAAAAATAGCCAACATTCTGCAGATCCAGAGGGTTTTCACCTTCTTCCCTCTTCTGCCACAATTAAAACGATTACTTAACAAACCATAACACCTTTTAGGAATGACCCAACTTACACCAAACTCCGTGAAAAATCTCCACCATATTTGAATAGAAAAGGGACAATGAAGGAAGAAATGATCAACACTCTCTTCCCCAGCCTTGCAGAGAATACACCACTGAGGGTTAAGATAGTGAAATGGTCTTCGCTTTTGAATACTGTTATATGTATTTACTTTCCCATGAGCCACTAGCCAAGCAAGAATAGGAACCTTAGCTTTCCAAATTTGATCAGATGGATCAAAATCAGAGAAGTCAGGATTATTGCCAAAAAAGCTTCTGTAGGACTTGCAAGAGAAGGACCCATCCCTTTCTAAAATCCAGCGTCTAGGGTCCTCCCTTGTAAGATAAAAACGAGCGCTTTCCAGATTTGCAGACAAAGAAGCAAACTCCACTATCTCCAAGTCATTTAGATTTCTTCTAAAACCCCAAGTTCCAGTTATAAGGAAATTCTGAAACGTCTACAAACCCTGCAATCTTTTCATTGTGCTTGCAAGACAATCTAAATAATCTGGAAAACAATGTTTTCAAGGCTTCGTTCTCTAACCACTTATCCTCCCCAAATCTCACCTTTTCCCCATTTCCCACCACGAGAGAGCAGCACTCCAAAAAAGGAGTAAACCCGTTAGAAATGTCTTTCCACGGGCTTCAGCTTGAACCCCTCAAGAAGGGTTAAGCATCTCAACCATTGACATCAACTCTGAGAAACTATAATATAAAAATTTGGGAAAATGTGGATAATATGTAGGAAATGTTAGTATTCAGAGTAATGTTTCACGGAACTTGAGTGTGCGCCAAAGGCATCAAATAGTTATTCCTTGTAGCGATATTTTGTGTCGTCAAGAAATCATAGAACATTTTCTGGTACAACTGAGGAAATGTGATCTAGCTGCTCTCTGCTGTAGTCAATTGATGACATGAACTTAAGAGCAAATCAAGCTTTCTTCTTCCTGCGTTTCTCTTTTGGACTTTATTGATACGCTGATGTAAATTATGCTCTAGGTTGTGAACTGAAGGACTCTGTTAACGTTGCTAGGGCATTACAGTTGAACACAGTGCCGTCTCAGAACTTTCTGACTAGTCCATATTGGACTAGATGGAATAGAGTCAGGTCTTAGAAAGCTCCATGTAGAAAACTGAAATTACATTTCGTTAGGTTCTGCAAAAGAGGGAATTTGATCATTTTGATGCATGTTTCAATATGCATTTTGTCATAGTTTCCCAAAGTAGAATTTTTTCTCAAATGTGATTTCTTTTCTTTAATTTTGATTTGTGTTTATTGTCAGTCTCGAACCATGACACCTAACCGATAGGGAACATATCTTCTCATGCATTTGTCATGTGTAGGAAACCATTCTGATTTTTAATTGTTCTAGAAAGTAGAAACACTTGTATATTCTAACAATACTTTGCTTTTATTAACAATTTTGTTTCCAAAACATTTTGAATTTATTATAAAACTTTATTTTCAAAAAAAATAGTTTCTTTACCGAGTGGCAACTTATGCAATGCCATTGGGATAACCCTGTTTCAAGGAGACCTTATAAAAGTACTAAAACTTGCAAGAAAATAAGCTTTTTTGGGGGTTTGTGTGTGTACATAAATATGAGATATCTGGTTATGCATCATATTACACAGAACATTGAACTGGATAGAGAGAAAATTAGGGAATCGTGCCCTTTTAATAAACAAAAAATGAAAGAGTTTTCACTTTCCACACATAATATTTTTGATGACCTTTTTTCATTTGATACTTTCCTGAAGTAGAACCAAGCCTCGTGTATGCTCTCCCCATATTTAGGCTTTTGTTTCCTTTCTTTCTTCATTTGAAAACTGGAAATTTTGTAACGTTGTCATTTTTTCTACAGGTTTTAGGACCTTAAACTGAAAATGATGATGGCAAAATCAATAGGAAGCAAGAAGGGAGGCCTATTAAGGCTAGTGGAGGAAAGATCATTGATCAAGAAAATAGAGGAAGAGAAAAAACGTCAACAAGAAAAACTTGTCCCTTATCTCCCTAAAGATTGTATCTCAAGCATCCTTGTACGACTTCCTATTGAATCTCTTCAAAGGTCAAGTTTTGTTTGCAAGCCTTGGTGTAGCATAATTAAAAGCCCCAAATTCATCGATGCTCATCTCCTCCGGTCTGAATCTGTTTTGGTTTTTCTATCACCAATCACAAAGGAAAGGTCATATTCTTTTTCCATGGCATCTGTTCCAGAAGAGAATCCGAACACCGTCTCAGTTGAAGCAAGACTTCTTCAGCCAAACTGTATCCCCATTTTCAGCCACTCATCCCTGAGCTCTACAAAATTTTCTGTTCAGTTTCTCGCAATTAAAAATGGTAAGGCTGAGATAGGAGAGTACAGTTTAAGTTGCTTGGGCAGTATCAGAGCCACCTGCAATGGTCTAATTTTGCTTGATAACAAATTGAAGGGAGGACTTATAGTCTTGAATCCTGTTACCAGGAGGCTGATTGCACTTCCTCTTGGTACCTTACATCGTCCATATAATGAATCCTATGGTTTTGCATCGAGTGATGTTACTGGTGAATATAAAATAGTCCATTTATTTCAGGATGAGTTGGGGTTTGTCAGCTGTGAGATTCTGAGTCTTTGGAAAAAAGCATGGAGAGAGGTCGATGGTCCTGCATTCGGGCTCTTTGGTTGGTTCGGATATGCACCTGTTTCAGCAATTGGAGCTTTGCACTGGATTCCTGAGTCTGATCGGAGCGATTACATTGTGTCGATGGAAGTCGACGAGGAGAAGTTTCACCAAATACCTCTCCCAAAAAGTTGCAGAACTCATGATAGGATTGTTGCAATGGGTGACGCATTAGGTTTTGTCATTCATGAGGATATTAACCATATCGACGTTTGGATTTTGAAGGGTTTCTGTGGGGAAGTCTGGACAAAGAATCACAGCATCACAGTGGGTACCATAATAGACATGATTCCCCTTTTCAGTTTAAGAATCAAGGGAGATATTATTTTCAAGAGAGACGAAGATGGCTCGTTGTATGCTTATGACTTCCAACATCAAGAGATGACAAAGGTTGAGATGGTAAAGGGATGTATCCCAAAGTTTTCTAGTACATACCTGCCTCATGTCAACAGCCTTGTCTCATGGATGGATGCAAGTCCAGCCATTCGTGATTGACTTTGTCCTGGGCATAAGGATACATTGCGTATTAGGTTGATGGACTTCAAGGTATTATTGCTTTTCTGAAAACATATAATATGAATGTTTTCTAGTTTGATGGAGGTCGAGCTGTAATTGCTTTGATTCAAGACTGTATGAATGTGTGAAAGGTGATGTATAAATGTGAAGAAACTAATAAGCTTAAGAAAAAGTGTTCAATTATGTTTTAGCAAGTTCTTTCAAAAAACAAATTCTGCAATATTCTTTGTAAGATAGTTTAGTTGTACATCTGAACTTCAAAAAACAAAAGAATTGGTGTATAGGTTGAGATAATTTTTTCAAAAAAATGAGGATGGTCTTCCACTGATTGCCTTGGGCAAAGGAAAGAAGAATTAATCCCTTAGGATTAGTCAAAGACTCAATGTAGTGCGGGAGGGTTGAAAATTGGGTTAGGATTAGACAGGATTAGGTAGGCACGTGTTTGATCCCCTCCAATGTAACAAAAAAAAAACATTCCAACAAGAAAGAAGGCCATCAACATCCATTGCATTCAAAGGTTTCCCCACTCTGATAATGACTTTGCATCAATTTTCACACTTCAAAAAAAAACGAGTCATCAATTCCATTTTCAGATTTATTTTGTCATTAATTCGAAAAATGGATTGCCAAGCAATGACAATGAAGTTTTGTCCTTAAATCTAGTGCACAAGAGATTATTATAAAGAGAAGAGGAGAAACAGCAGAGGTACTCTAATTAGCAGCAGTACTTAAAACATCTAATTTCCATGAAGAGCAACATTAACCCTGGCGATGATCAGTCGTATGCAGACCGAGGGCATGATGGGATCGATTAAGCTCTCTAGGGTCAAGGTATGCATAGTTGTATGTTATACTGGATCGTTGGTTCACATTTATGCCTATAGTTAATAGCTTCAATCTTCACCTCCTAAATAGGGTCATTCTATTAACATCTCTTTGAACAACCAATAATGTGAACCATTATCTAAAGACCTATGCTCGAGTAGGATTCTCTATAAAAATCATATATCCTGCAAAGTAAAAGCAACATTGAGGAAAATCATATATATATATATATATATCCTGCAAACTAGAAGTTCTTGAGTCCAGTTTTACCAAAATGTGATCTTATTTTTTCCATGGGGCATCCGTTTTCTTTTATATACGACTATTTTTCGGTTCTAGGATTCTAGACGATGTCGAATATAGCATTTCACCCACAAATAAGTCAAAATACTAATTAAAAATACAAACTTGAAATTACCGAAACTGTCCATATAACATATTGAATCAAATCAACCACTGTTCCTACAAAAAGCAAAGACAAGACCCATTTCGGCCTGTCTGAAGCTTATTAATTATAAGCGCATAACAGTGGCAGAATACCATCCCAATCAGGATTTGAAACAGAAAAAGACCAAATGTATCTTTTATTTGAAAACAAAAAACTAGTCTTAGCAGATGCTATTGTACACAAAACCATATTGTCAATCATGCCTACAAGGACAGAAACCTCCAAAGAATGGTGTAGCGTAGCAATGAAATAACAAGTATCTCTCACCTTTTGTCTTTCCTCTTTTCTTTTTTTTTTTGCTATTTTCTTCTCTAGCTTTATTTGATGAACTTTTCAGCAAGTCCAAGATGATGATCTCCTAATTGTGGGCTTCATTTGCTTATCCTCTTCCAGTGAAATCATACCCAAGTGTGATGGATCTTCTAGCATCATCTTCGCAACCAGATATCCGGCTATTGACCATGTCTGGTACTTCCTTGCCTGTTTGCCAATATATCTCCCTAGTTTCCCATCATAATATTCTGGCCAAGAATCTTTTAGCAGACGACTCTCAGCAAGCTCAATTGCCTTTCTTGCAATTTGTGGTCGTCCCGTTTTAATGCAAGCAGCCGTTAGCATCCATAATAGCACTGCATGAATGTGAATGGGAAAAAAAGTTCCAACAAAGAGAAAAAGCGGGGGTCAAGATACATCATATGCAATCCTTCCGAACAATGTTGAGCGGAAAGAATAAAAAAAAACCAAAGAAACAAGTTTGTAATGCCATGACGTTGCATAATGTTGAAATGGAATGATAAGAGATCCAATAAGTTAGGAAGAAGAGATTAAGCAATTTCAAAGAAAGAAAATCAAAGCACATGACTACAATTATTAATCTTGGTGCAGTTTTTTCTTTTTCAAAAGAACAAATTAGGAAACTTAATATAGAATAGTCTCGAGGTTGGAACACCCCTCCCTGGAGTCCAAGCAAGAGGATAAAAAGGAGGGAAAGAGGTAACTAGAACTAATTGGTGTAGCTAGAAGGTTGTTAGTATATGTTCAATTAGTAGAAATGTAACTATTTGATTAACTATGTGATTAACAAGAAGTTTTTTAGTATATGTTCAATAGTTAAATATAACCAAGTGATTAACAATGGACACCAGAAAACTAACCCATTTATCCATATCTTAATGGGGGAAATAAATTAGAAGTATACTAGTAAAGATAAAATGGGGTATTTTTGTACCAAAAAAAAAAAGATAAAATGGTGGTATTTGAAAAGATCCTGTTTTACTTAATTGTTAAAGAAACATAACAGTAAAATGGTAAGCATCGAATCAGATTCCTAAACCTTAGTTTGACCGACCAGGAAAGCTCATATGAACATATTCAGAAGCAACTGGTACCCAAATGAAAATAAAATTGAAACAATCATAAAATGGAACCCATGCTTGGAGAAGGAATCGAGTTTCTTAAAGTTTGACGAATCAACTCAAAGTCTGGTTGGTTCATTTTTAAAAACATTTGTCCATCATCAAAATCACAAAAACAGAAAACAGTGAAACATAGAGCAAATGTTTTCACAGCAATTCCAGAAGACTAGCTTAAAAATTACAATATTAAATTATCGACTCACTTGTTTGGAATCAGTTTTCAGTTCAGAAATCATAAAACTACAAGAACAAACAATAGATCACTACTGTTTTACTACTGGATAATTGCTTTTAAAATCGCTTCAGATGAATGCAAAGACAATGTAGCGTCCCAATATCACTTCCTTTATGGAAAAACACACTAGATCTTTACCTTCATATAAGCTTCCAAAAGGTTATGAAAACTTAACACTTTTGGTCAGTTACAAGAAAGACTTAAAATGCAAATGAACCAGAGAGAAACATAAAAGTGGCAGAGGGAGGGGTATAAGTAGTAAAGGAGCATGTTTAGAAAAGATTTTGGGACGCAGATAATGGTATCATTAAATAGGATGACTAACAGAACAGCAGACCCAAATTAGTTTGAATTTTGGCTCATTTCAGAATCTTAGGCAACCAAACTTGTTATCCATGATTTCTAACACTGAGAAAGGAAGTGTAAAATTCAACAAAAAACTGAGTAATAAACATAATTCTCGGTCCTATCTATGCATGTCGAAGATTCAGAGTAGACAACATAACTATTATTTGTAAGAACAAGTTAGAAATTATAGCATGTGGGTAAGCTTGAACTATTCTCTCATTCATCTCATCAAGGCTTTGATGCTTCAATTTAAGCGCATTGTTATGTGGAAATCGCTAAAAGATTGAATTTTCAAAGAGACAAAATGTTTCTATGAAGGAGATTCTGAACCATTCAGAAAGTACACATGGGATTTCATTCAGTAGTGCCTTTTGCATACAGCTTTTACAGGCAATGCTAATTCACATATCAGTTATCTTTTCCGCCTTGGAAACCAAACTAAAAGCTATTATCCACACAATAATGCAATAAGGTCACCATCTTTCTATATAACATCCATATTAAGTTTTTATATGCATATAAACCAATAGCCAAGAAACTTCAAGGGAAGGGACGGACAAACCTGGCCAGGACCCTCCATTATGGTAACTCCATCTGGTATTCTTAGGATCACAACCAGTAACAATTCGCCACTCATGACTTTCAATTGCTGGATAAGCAATTTTTAGAGGCATTTCCCCCACCAACTCTTCCCAGCGAGATTCAATTAGATCCATTATAGCTATTGATTGCTCTGGGGTTGCAAGAGAAGATAGAATTGCGACACAATTACCCAGAGCAAACCATCTAAAATCCATCCTTGCAGGACTCACATTGCCTATAAAGTAGCCACCACGCGTAGGCATAAAATCGAATACCCAGTCTGGGATGGAATCAGGAATGACATTGAACTTATTTACTGCAGTGTGTGAGTACTCTTCAGTCTTATAACGATATATGTCATTTAATTGTTGGAAATCAAGCCAGAAGTAACCTCGCATGTGGTAACTTAAGGCATGCAAACGCTTTGAAATTCGGTCTATAAATTCTTTTCCTTCTGTATCAGGTTTTAGCAATGCACAAGCACATCTCAGTGCCATAAAGAAGAGAGCTTGAATTTCAATAGGATAACCATATATTCCCTGGAAAAATAATTCATAAATTAGAACGTTTAAAATGAGAAAATATATCAAAATTATAATAAAAATGAGTAAATTCATCTGGCAGAGCACAAAAAAAATAAGATAAACTATATATCACACAAAGGTAAAGAGTAAAAGACAGAAATACAAGAAGCAGTGGAATAGAATTATACAACTCAATATTTCTCTTCACTAATTCCTTTTCATTTTCTCTATCTTTCTATAAATCCCTTGTTTATTATCATCAAATTTGAATCTCCATAATTAATTTCAACCTCAGTATTCTAAGAAAGCACTGTTTACGCGTTACCGAGGAAAATTCTATCTTATATATATGGCTTCCCAGAAATCTGCCAAATTATGTTTCATAATAGACAGTTCTACCAATTTCTATATGCAAGATACTCCATAAACTAAAAGGGGGTAAAAAGTTTGCAAAATTAAGTACAATTTCTTATTATCATTTTTACATGAATGATGGTACCAAAGATAAACTAATCACATATTGGTCCTCTGCTTTGATTTGAAATGCTCTGGGTATCTTGGCTTCTTAATGCACCAAGGTGTTTATGGACCATCACCAACTGGACCTACGGCCTACAACATTGAATCATGTTCAAATTTCTTATGGGTGGGGTTTGTGGAAAGATCATTGCAATGAGCCGAGTGTTTCTCTTAGGTTTTCAGTTTAAAATAGGAGATTTTCAGTAAAAAGGAAGGAAAAGGTAGAGTGCATTTTGGTACGCTCAGTTGGGTGGAGATGCTCCTCTTAACAATTCATTCCTAGGTTTGTCTAATTTAGTACAGAAATTTTAGTCAGTGATTATGTGGTATAGATGAAGGAAGTACTGTTAAGGCATTAGACAATAATAACTCTTACTGAAATGCCCATGAGTGCCTCTGTTTCTAAAGAATGTGTGGTAAAACTGTGATTATGCTAAAAATAGAAATAGAATCCAAGAATATGACTTTAAATGCTTTGATTCTAAATCTGTATGTATGCTTGAGCACTGCAAAATAAAAGCAACATTGAGTCAACTTGAATGTATAAATATCATTTTCAAACAAAGAAAGCAATATAATACACCCTACTATGATGTGCTTATAGATGAGATTCCTCCATGCGCAACAATCATTGACTGAGTGCTTACCAAAAATACCAGCAACAAAACCATATTAGCAAATATATTAGGAAAGTGAAGGAAACATTATACAAAAATTTTAAAATGGTTATGGCCAGAAAGATTAAAGTTTAAGTTCAACCTCAATTCCACATCAACAAGAATACTCTATTAAAGCTTTATTAAGTGAGGGCTACTCAAGACTCAAGCTACTTCTTCTGTCATTTAACAAGTTTCTTCTAAGATGCCTATCACATTTAAATGCAACTTACCATTCTACGATCAATCATAGAGCATCCATCAGCGCAAAGCAAAGTTGGGAATGTATCAAAACCTTCTGATAGACATAGAGTCAATATAAGCTTCATGCCCTTTTGACAATCTTCTGTTTCCGCCAGAGATAAATCCCCTGTTGATTTTGTATATGCACGAAGCAGTATAATCCACCAGAAACCAGAGTCAACAGGAGCAACTCGTCCAATTGCACTCTCACCAAAATCTGCATGGATAGTATCTGTCTTCCGAATAGGGTCATGAAGAACTTTGAAGCTTGCTGGCATTGCACCTTCTCCAAGCTTGAACCGGTCTATTCTTTTTTCCCACCCTTGAAGCTGCAGGGTCTTCAAGAGAAAGTTTTTCACTATCTCAGGCTCACCATTCATTAGGAAAGCCAGAGCACTTGGTACAAAGTCACGTACAAAAACCTAAACAGAACAATAGTCATATCGAGAGTTAATTAGTCTCATTTACATCAACTCTTCGTACTAATCACGTTTTAGAACTTTGTTCGACTTCCACAAGAGTAAACTTTTATGAATCTTAAGCCAGACACGCGACTGAATTGATATTTCCACTGATAGTAGATATAGAATAGAACTATCTTCATGAAAAGTGAATCAAGTTTTTCAGTTTATATACACCAACTCAAGTCCCCAAGGTTTATCTGGTACATCAGACAAGGATAAAACTAAGATTCCATCTTACTCCGAGATATTGATGGCTCAAAACAGCTTAAAATGGTCAAACAGTATTATATTGGCACATGTTGAAATTCAAAAGGCCGCCACCACCTCCAAAGTTCTGGAAAAAAAAGAAAATAAAAAAATAACTTTACCTGATCATAGTTCAAAACTTCCTCAGAGGCATGATCATATGCAGCAATGGTGCCCACCGGCTGGTTTCGGAAGAACACCAAAGAGCGCCGGAGAGCTTCCCACGCCTCGGCAACCATTGGGTGCGGCTCGAATGAGTTGCGTGTGGACGAAGCCGGAGTGTCGAAACCGGACCTTCCCCCGGGCGAGTAGGAGCTATCTAAGTTGTCCAATCCGGCTCTGGCGAGACCAATGGACAGCTCGCTGAGTGACCTCTCGTCGAAGGACCTCTCCCTCTTAATGTTGAGCCTCGGCTTGTCAAGAAGCCGGGACAGATCGTAGTCGTCCATGTCCGAGATGGAGCAATGGGAGCTCACATTTCGTAGTCCCTCCATTTCTTTCTTTCTTCTTCTTCTTGTTCAAAAACGCGCAAAAGGCTTCTTAACAGATCTGAACTCTGAACTGGACAACGTACCAAACAATTAGGACAGAAAATTACAGCTCCAGTAATTAAGAAGTAAAGACAAAAAGATAAGGATAAAAATCCATTTTTACAGCTACAGTAATTACTACAGTTACTAATTCAGTGCAAAGATTTGGATTATCTTAAAAAAGGAAACCAAAACCGAATAAGATTTTAAACATATGTAAAACGCAGATCAAGATCGACCAGAATGAGCACAGCGCATTCAATCCGAAACTACAAACAGCATTAATGGAAGAACCAATGGATCAGCAAATAGACGAATCCGTGTAAGAAAGTCCAGATCTGAACCTAAAAGACGCAACAAAAAATTTGAGAAGAGAGAGAAGCGGAAGAGTTGAAGAGCGCGAACCTGAAAGAAGGAGGATGAGAATCTCCGGCAGTGTGATCGGGCGCTGGCCGGAAATTTCGCCGGGAGGTGGTCGACGATGAGACAAACCGAACTGAAGAACAAAGGGAGGGGGAGAAAACAGAAGAAGAAGAAAAGAAAAAGAGAGCATTTCCACAACTAGTCCTATTTATAGGGAGAGAGCTGGAGAGACTCGCAGCAAGCAACGGGAGAGCGTTCCTAACCCGGAATAATAATAAAAAATTAATATTTTAAGAACTTACCAAAATCAAGGGTCCAGTGTAAGAGAGAGAGAGAGAGAGAGAGGTGTTTTACCGGGAATAGCCGGTGAGAGAGCACGAGCGAATTGACAAGGTGGACAAAACGACGCCGTCATCGTCTGACCGAACATTGGATTTTCCACTGGCGCGGAGCAGGCCGCTTTGCAACTTGTATTGTCCGTTGGTTGGCTACAACTCCACTTGTAGCATAATTTAACTTCACTTTACACAAAAAGATTAAATTTCACAAATAGTTACTCAGGTATGATAATTTTGATATTTTGATTACTATATTTTCGAAAATATCATTTTGGGTCTTTGGTTACTCAACTTTAACTCCGTCTTTTACTTTGATCACTCGACTTCAATACTTTTTTCATTTTGAGTGACCAAAATGATGTTATCGAAATTATCATAATTGAGTGACCATTTGTAAAAAAAATTCTTACAAAAAATATTTTAAAAAAAATAATAGAATTTTGGACTTTTATTAAATTAATTGTGGGTAGGTGAGGTAATTGACTATTGAAGGAAATTAATATCAGATTTTATTTGATTATGACTGCTTTTTTCTCCTCGGTGTTAGGTTTCGTATTCAATGCCTTGGATTATAGCAACTCCTTTTAGACTGCCAAGATTCTTGGGCAAATTTTGAACTTATACACAAAAGAACGTTGAATAACTTTAATTTAAATTCGTATATATTGCCAAAAATCAAAGCCACGAGGGGGATACTTTAAGCTGTGTAAAAGAGGTGGGACAAAAGTAATTTCACAATACAAAGTTAACCAGTCTCTCGAATGTTATATAGTTTAGTTCTTAAATCTATGTTCAAAGATCATCTTGTAAGAAATCAAACAAATCCGAAATCGCTTAATTATCTAACTGTGATGAGTGTAATCAACAGATGGCAAAACAAATGAACAAACACAATGTTAATCTTCAATAAAGCATTGACTTCATATTGTACTAATAAAATGCAATAATTAATTGAGATTTGCTTAATTATTTTTGTAAGTATGATCTTTGAAAATGTATCTAAATAATAATGGTGTAAATTATGTAATATCTTAGTGTATTCAAAAGAGCGGCTTAGTATCAGATTATGAAACTAATTGGTTTACTATAGAGCGTTATTTTTGTATCTTACTTGTCTAAAATGCAGCAAATAGACGAAAATGTAAAGTGTTGAAATAAGTAAAAGAAAAGAATGTGATTCATCCTACGATGACTCTAGAGATCACTATAGGAAGGCCGCCCTCCAACTCTTTAATGTAAGCAATTCTTTAAGTCAAAAACTCTTTCATTCCATTTACAATTTTTTTCCCCGACTTAAACGTCGAAGAGTCTTCCACGGCGAAACACGAATGTCACTTTAGCCGAGTTTTGCAAGGTTCTAGATGGCGCATTTCTATTTGACTAAATTAAAGTGATTGGAATAATCCTTTGTTGTTTTTAAACAATTGAAATAATTATTAGAGGGACAAAGTGATGTAAGATGTGCCTCCATCTTTGACAATCTATCTTGATCATTGCTTATGGGATAGGGTGTGGTAGCTGCTAGCCTGGTTGGGAGGGTAGTGAAGGGTTTCAATCCAAATCCAAATCAAAATCCAAAACCTAATAATTAATAGATGAGAATTATTATATGAAAGGCGTGGTAGCAACGTCACATTAAATATGTAGCACTCCAACCTCTTATAGGCTTATATGATGCATGACTTTACTTATCAAATAATCGATATCAATTATATCAGTGGTGGTCCTCGTCATGGTACATTAATATTAATGTTAGTTGCATAATAAATAAATTAATAATGCAAAAACCATTTGCTCACCATATATACAAATTGAGAAAACCATTTGCTTTGCTTGTTTTCGATAACATTGGGAACGTCATTATTGGAATAGTCACCTTTACTAAATTACTACGTTTATTTTTTCCCCACAACAACTCTTTACCTCAAAGTTTGGACGGATCAGACATTAAATATTTCGTGTCTCTCTTTTTTGATTGGAAGCCATATACTTTCATATCTTTAATCAATCACTACTATTGTTTTAAAACATATATGATTTATAATATTTGAGAAAATAAACCCAAGAGAGGCGTGGTATTGTGAACCTGGGTTAAGCTCACGGCTTGGTTGTGTCTCTGCTTAGTTTTTAGGCCTCATTTGTTTCACCAATTGTAGGCTCGGGAACGGAAAAATGCTTCCATTCTCATGTTTAGTAAGTGCAGCATTAGAAAAATGGTTCTTCCTCCATAGGAAAATAAGGAGAAAATAGATTCCTCGATCCATCCTTGGGATTCATTTTCTCTTGTCAATTCCTAGTATTAGTTACATAATTCTAGCAATAATTATACTATTTTACTACTAAAATATTCATATTATAAGTTGTAACGCCAATTGTGTCCTAAATATTATTAATTTTCACCTTGTGCAACCAAACACTATAATGATAATCTTAATTTCTCATCCCCATAGAAACAGCAAATTAAGAAATAAGTTTCCCATCAATTTCATTTTGCGAACTAAACAAAGCTTTAGTTTGCTCGCAACATACTTCTTATTGCTCAAGGCTGATTAAACTCCTTACCCTAACAACCAATTTGCAGCCTTTCTTTTGCTTTCCCGCAGCTCAGGTCGTCATCGTGTGCATCAATATGTCTCATGATGTTGACATAGAGTGGAAGAGCGACCCTCCATGGCCTTTCCAATAACTCATGTTTCAACTTCGATCGAGATCGGAGTTGGCTCCTACAGCTTTCAACACTACAGTGGCTATCGAGCCGTAGAGTCTTTGCTATTGTCTGTGCAATGAATACTTGACGAGATTGGCTCGATCAACCATGGCCTTGACCAATATTACGACGACAGTTGCACATAATCCCCTGCCAAATCATATGAGCCATAATTATTAGGGTGGTGTAATTTCCAAAACGTATTTTCTGTTAAGCAACATACATGTGTGACTCGCTATTTGGCTCAATATTCGTCAACAACTTAACCGCTTTTGAAATAACATATCATTTCATCTAAAAAGTCGTGGTATCGCTAGTAATAAATCACCACCTTAAAATACCATAACTTCTTTTGTCATTTTCAATCTTTATGTGATACTATTTATTCTTAACCATGTCTTCTTGATGATGGTTTGTAAAAGATGTAAAGCTCTAGCATATAGTATATCCATATTCTCTATTTGCTACATAGCATATGCATATTCTCTTTTCTCAAAAGAGAAAAATCCTACCCTTAAAAAAAAAAAGAGAATAAAGCTTTTAAGACAATTAAGAAAAAGAAAATAGAAAGCCAAGAATTTATTATTCTCTTTGGGGAAAGGGTTTCTATTTTTAGGCCATTGAATATGGCAGGTTGCTAGGTCTACATTTAAGAACTTTTGTCCTGTTGTGGGTATCCTCTTCAGTGCACCAGATATACGTTTACGTACGAATAGTCGAATACATGCATGTTGTACCAAAAAGGTTAGAAACAGAATCCGGAAAAGTCAAAAAACAAAGGCGAAAAGTCACAAAAAACACCCAAACTTAAGCAGACGCTTTGGTACCTTATGTTTAAAAACTATTACTTTGGTACTCGATCAAAGTTGTATTTCTATATAGTATTAGTACCAGCCGTCTATAACGGAGCTTAAACTAAGAAACGAAAAGGCCAATGAGAAAAAGTTATGTGTATTTGGGTTTAACTCCGTTATAGACGGCATATACTAATGTTATGTAGAAATACGACTTCAGGTACCATAATAATAATTTTTAAACATGAGGTACTAAAATGTAGATTGAGCTTAAGAGCACGTGCAGCACCAATATAGACTAGGCTAAACTATTATATAGGTCATACAAACCAAAAGTCAGCTCCAACAGCACCATTATAGACTTGGCTAAACTCAGACTGACTTTTGGAAAAGGCTAAATTGTATAAAGCTTTAGGCTAGCCTAAAATGCAGGGTCCAACACATGTTTCACTAAATCAATGGACTACATCTCTTTGTACATAAAGAATGACCCAGATTTAATACAAAAATTAATATTGACTTAGACTTTAGACCTTATTGGTGGAAACATAAAATTATGGAGAACTCTAAAACTGTGAATATTGTAGTATTTTTTTTGCTTAAATTTTAGTTTAGGCGTTAGCTTCTAGTCTTTACTGCTGCATATGTTCTAAGTTTGAGTATTATTTGTGACTTTTTCTCAAAAAGAAAATCAAACTGGTTACTGTAGTGCCTCAACAACTCCAACACGTGTCTGACTCTGACAAAAAAAAAGGTGGTTGACAAAAATAAAAGGGTGTCTGACAAAATAAAAAGAAGGTGTCTGACCAAAAAAAAAGAAGAAGAAAGAGGAAGTTGACGATGTGCGGTGTGTTTGGTCATGCCTTAATTGGATTGGCTGGTGCCACGGGGAGTGGGGTAGGCAACTTTTTGTTAAAGAAATATTACGCACGTGGTAAACGGAATCGACGTGGACACAGGCTGTCTGTCTGAACCAGATTTTGTTGTGGATTGTATAAAATTAATTAATTAATTTAATTAAATTACTACGTCATCTTTAACCAACCTCGTAGGGTGAGCCACTTAATTGGTTTAGAAGAGACTTAATTAACCAACCTAATATAAGAGAATGAACAACATTTGCTTGATTTACAAGAGACGTCTCTTAACCTCCTCGATCTGTACCATAACTCCAAGCAAAACGTACGAATGACATGCATACACTAAATAATGATGATGTATAACGTGAACAATTTGAATTCATGAAATTTGTGTGTTGTTAGTTTCTTATTTGGATTCAAATCCCTCCATGCTAGCTCTCTCTCTCTCTCTCAGTCATCTTCTGGCTCTCTTCTCTGACCGTGACATGCACAATATTACTCTTCGACCAAATTAGTGGTCGTTTGGCTCTATTGTTGAGACGTCCTCTATGTTGGCACCTATTACTGGGCGACATAAGCGAGATGAAGAATCACCTTCTTCCCCGTCAAAGAAACAAAAGCTGTTGTTGGTCGTGAGCTCGTTGCTTCCTTTTAGAGAGACTGAACATGGGGCTTAGAGCATATGCAGCAGTAGGCAGCTGCCAATTAATAGGCAAAAAACAAGATTTAGGCTTAAAGGCTAATACTATTCATTATTTTTGCCTTTGCCGTTAGGTTTTTGATGGAGCAATTGAAGACAAGTAAAATAGGCAATACATTATTTTAAATATAAAAAAATATTTTAATAAGATTTCAAATTATTTTAGGATGCCGTGTTGTTATGTTTTTAACTAAATACATATTTTGGATTTTGGATAATTTGTTGGCCTATCAACACATGACACGTGTTAGTCCCTCAAGTCATTATTATTGAAAAAATTTCTCAAATTTGTTTTTTGATTGACGGTTGCAAGTGACCGAGTATGTAGTAAAACGTACCTACGATTTACACAATTTAATTTCTTCACCGGGAAGCCAAGAAGTATTAGCAGTACGTAGACATTTTTGGATCACAATGGAAGGGAAATTAAATAAGAAATAATAGATGACGTTATGAAGAAGAAATATATTTTTGGTGTGGGAAATGAAGAAGAAGGAATGAGGTATTTATAGCAAATTTTGGGTGAATTTTTAAAAATATCACTAAAAATGATAAATTGTGTTAGTGACCGTTTTGAAGCCGTTGGATTTGATTTTCGAAAAAATCTAATTGTTTAAACATTAAAAATATATATTTATTTGGTTTTGATTTAATGTGCAACAAACATAAAAAAATAATATAAGACGGCAACTGACCCACTTGTTGTGGGGGCTAGACGTTTTGATTGAGCAGGGCAAGAATTGCCCATCATTTTGGTCTACCTTGTGACTCAATCTAACCACAAGTATGGATGAAACGAGCAAAGAAATGTCACAAGTTCATGTATGTCCCCAATTGGTTGAACGAGTTAAATATCTTTGCTAAAACAAAAACATGTAATTTCAATGGGTTTGCTATATTTGACCAAATTTTATAGTTATTTCTTAAATTTATAACAAATTATTTAATAGTTTGCAAATTTTTTTTTAGCCAAATGCATTCATGTAATTTCAATGGGTTTGCTATATTGACCAAATTTTATAGTTATTTCTTAAATTTGTAACAAATTATTTAATAGTTTGCCAAATGCATTCATCTAAAAAACAAAAGGAAATTAACTGCAGGTTCATGCAAAATACTGGTGAATTTGTTTTGCGGATTAATGTCTTACCAAAATAAGATAAAATGATCGAATTCTTCTGAGAATTAAGTATTTTTATTTTTTATTTTATTCCTCATTACCATCATCATCTTCATTAGTATATAAGTGCATGTAAATCACTTTAATTTTCTCACACACATTGTCTAAGATCGCATACGTTTTGTTGGGTTGCGAGACAAAAAAGAATCATGACAATGTCCAAGTATCCACTTGTCACACTTGTTTTTCTTTTCTTTCTTGTCTTTGCTCAATGCATTGGTAAATTTCTCTCACCCTTTTGTTTGTGAATCAATTGCATATCTTCAAAGCAATAAAACTAGCTAGATGTTTTCTCTGAAATTTTTGCAAAACTAAGACTTATCAACTTTTTTCCGACCGTCTATATGTATTTAGGATGTGGTCGAAAGACGAAAGTAATTTCATTGCTAAGTGCTAGAGTTTTGCAAATTTATATGAAAAAAGTTCTAGTTTCACAATTTGAAAGTGAAAGATTGGTGGTCCTTATTTACTTAAAAAAAAAAATATGCACTAACTATTGTTTTTTTTTTTGCTTTGTTTGTATAATGCAGAGATGAGTGAGGTTTCTCTTCCTAGTCCAATGGCTAGTGCAGATGCAGAAGACCTTAATAATGGCTGTCCTACCTATAGTTGGCCATGCCAAGAATTTAAAGACTGCATTGCAAGCCTTACAAGGTTTAGGTGTGGATATGGACAAGAGATTGTAGCTGTTAGTTGTGAAAAGAATTGTTGTATTATTGGATGTTATCCTTCTCCTCCATCCTTATTTTTCTCTGATATGAACTAAGATGGAAATAACAACAATAATAAAGATTTCTATAAGAGAGATATATCATTCTTATTGCTTTGCAACTTTCCTTCTTGTAATGATCTCCTTGTACTTGTGTATTTGGATTATTATTACAAATGTCTTTTATTTTAAGTGTAATGCAAAACATGGGATGACATGAGAAGACTGTGATTCCTATCATTGGTTTGCTATTTTCAATGGTTACAAGCTCTTGTAGGAATTTACATATCATACTCTATCTATCAAAGTTTCAACAAAAACATGTGCTTGGACTAAAATGCTATTAAAGTTGGACTCACATAGTACTCTAACCCATGTAGTGCTTCACTATGTAATCTCTACTAATTAAAATTTCAACAACACCAATGTGCTTGAATTAAAATAGCTACAAGAGTTGGAACCTCTCAAGTACTCAAACCCTGTGCTGAAGTGAAGTGTTTCACTATCTACTACTCAATGCATGGTTGACTTCCGCAGTGTATTGTCTATTGCAATTCAAATTTAGTCCTGATATTGTTATCATTATTTTCAGTAGTATTTGGCATGTTTTTAATAAAGATTTAACCTAATTTCTTATTGACAAAAGTTGTCGTCCTTTCATCGAAAATAAGTAGACAACACTCTCTACTGACTATCAAAATAGCAAATAGATAGTTAATTTCGCACAAGTTCAATTTCAATTGGTTAGGTAAGAATGCGTGAAAGTTGTCCTACAGTTAATGGTTGAAACACTGCTTGGTGCCCAACGATATTGCGTTAGGTCGTAAGCGTTATCTTTACACTAGTGAGTCGCTTGATGAGAATCTGGTCATATTGTTATGTTCTTGTCATCACTTTACTTCGAGGTTTTCGTTGCCTGTTGTTTTTTGATCTTGATGTCTGGTTTTAATCTGAGTTGTAGCAACATGGATTAGTTTTCGTCCCTTCTTGTTTTGACCCAAAATTTATAGTGTAGTGATGTTGTTTTTTTTTTTTTGAGCTTAATGGGCTCATCTTGCTCTTAGGGAGGTGACCCTTTTGCTTTATCTTGGGAGGGTATGGGTGTTTTTTTTTTGACCTTTTCAAGTTTTCATTCATATATCCTATGACACCTATGCTTCAACTTACAATGGTCAATTAGTATAGGGAAGTGAAATTGACACTCTCCTTTTTGCAAACTACACTCCCACTTTCACTTGTGTTATACAAATTATCTAATTTGCCCTTGTCTTCTTTCTCACCTACTCTTCATATTTCTTCCAAACCATGCCACCACTGTCCACCAGTACACCACCGCATATATCTCTCTCTCTGCCCTAGTTCACAAATACCAGCTCCGCCGCCGTTCTGCCAATCCTTGCGTCGAGCCCGTGATCCAGCTCTCCCTCACTACTCCTAAACTCGATGAAGATCTCAACAAATTGAATCATACCTTACTCTTGTAGATTTACTACACAATTATTATACTTGGGTCTTTTGTAAGGTCAAACAATAGAGTTTGCTTTCTCAATTTGCATAGTATAAAGGAATAAGTAATAACCAATCTCTAGCTTTCTTCGTTGTCTTGTTTGGGTATTATGGCTTCAAGTATTTTTCTGCAAGTGGGTGTGATATCTGATTCAATAACTAAAGAGGAGCAGAGTCGGTAGGGAGGGGAGACAAAACCAGATGCAGAGAAGAATTGTGGTCTTAGGGGTAATTGTGGAAATAGAAATACTAAAGTGAAAGTGGGAGTGTGGTTTGCAAAAAGGGGAGTGCTAATTTCACTCTCCTTAGTATATAATGTCATGCTAAGAGAAATCATTTCGTGGAGCCATTTTGTGTGATCAGTGGCGGAGCCAGAAAACTTTCTTAGGGGGGGCAAAACTAAGACCCAATATTTTTTTTCACATAAATTTATGTATAGTAATTAAAAACCGATAAAAATATTTCCTCCATAAATTTCGGCTAATATTACAAGTTTTAATCATATGCGGTTGAGTTATGCATTTAATCATCTATGCTTGAGTTATACTAATAAGGAAGAATTGAATCCATGAAAGAGGAAAATCTTCTCCGCACTTAGGAAACTTAGACTTTAGGAATACGTAAGTGCTTATTCTCTTGAGTTCAAACAACCATCACTGGTGGTCGAGTTGGTAAGAGCCCAGGTGTGAAACCCCCCCACCTGGGTTCGAATCCTGCCGACTGCGGATTGGAGTTAAATCTCAATTCATTCTGTTGGTGACCAGGGGGAGGAAGGCTTCTGACACTGCCCCCGAGTGGATTAGTCCTTGGGCCTAGGAAGCTTTTGGGATACCACGATCTCGATAAAAAAAAAACAATTAACAATAAGAAAATAAAAATTACATAAATGCCAAATGTACGTTCAAAACGAAGATGGAATGACGATGTAATATATTGTATTTTTATAATCAATAGTTCAAAGGCCATGGTGTTTGGGAAATATGGGAGGAGAATTACTTACATGTTTAGTGCAGGGAAAGAAAAAGAAGAATCAAGGTATCAAGCTGCCCACTCTTGCCCCGTGAATCCGCCCCTGTGTGTGATGAGTCTCTTTTGTAATATTGTCATCAGTGATTTTTAGTCATTTCCAGAAAAAAGAAGAAGAAGAAGAAGTAATTAGACTTAGTTGTCAAACTGTCCCCTTAATTTTAACCAAATTTGTCGATTTACAAACATGACAAAATAATTTGAAAACTTTATCCCTTTGTAAAGTTTATGCTATAACTCCAAATGAGATTTACAATTAGGCGACGTGACAAAATAGTTTACCACGTTAATTACTTTGATAACAAATTAAAGTATCTAATTAAGTGGTATTTACTAAATTGAATTGGCTAATTCTTTCTACTAATCACATTTATTTTCTAACAATGCATTTGGTGAGATGACTTATTATTGGGTAATCATCATAGTTACTAATGGAAATTTCATTGCTGGTTGATGGACTCAATCTGGATAATGTGATTTTGAAAAGTTATTCCCAGAATTAATCTCTGCTATAGGTAGTAGTATTGAAATTAAGAGGTAACAGGAGGATTTAATCCATCCTTACCGCGCGAGTTTCATCGCCTTCAAGCTCTCCTCTGCAATGTCTCGTGGAGATGGATCTCTCGTGAAGCTAATCATGCTGCAGATGCAGCAGCTAAGCTAGCCAAATCAAGGTTGAGCACTGATCGAAGTATGGGTTAATTGACCCCCAACCTATTTAGTTTCTGTTTTGACCAGTGATGGCTTCCTTGCCCTCACTAGCTAGTCTTTTGTTTATTGTCTTTCTCTATGCCTGGTGTTTTCCACCAGAAGCTTTCTATTGTTTTTTGTTCTGAATCATCTAAAGATCGGAAGGATGCTTTTTAATGTGATATGAGATGTGAGGATGGTCTGTACGTACTCTACATGCATCTCTCTCTCTCTCTCTCCTAATTTAATTTAATTTAATTTAGGCAATATTTGTGTTCAATTCTCATGCTATTGCTTTGTTCTTTCACATGCTATGGACTTGCATGCTTTCGTGAGGTCCTGGTCATCTATTCTTTTTCTTTAACGTCTTTGATTATGTAATTTTATAGCTTATTTTCCCCAGTTTTTTCGCGTAAAATAGTTTCTATTTTCTAGCTTTAACGTTCCATTATTTTCTTCTTTCACTATGTAACGCAATCATCCTTCTATTTAATCTCATGTCCATATCTATTAGACTCGATCACTCCAAATCAAAAGAAATCCAAAGGAAGAAGAAAAATAGATAATGTCGACAGTGATCAAGGAAGGGAAGAAGAAATCAAAAACAACAATATTAGATCGGCCTGCAGCAGTTTCATGGCAGGAGAGGAAGAGCCTTGCGGACAAGGAGGCAGAGACTCTTGAAAAACAAATACAAGATCTCGAAACATGGGTACGTATAATAACATTTAGAGCATATTTGGTAGTTCTTTAAAAAAAAAAGCAAAATAGTTTTCGAATACTCGAGCATTATTCGTACCGTTTGGAAGAAATACCTAAAAATGCTTATGAAGTTTTGGAACGTCTTGTAAGTGCATCCTGGAGAAACACAATTTTCAATTGTATTTGCAGAAATTAAGTGCTTCTAACAAGAGCGTGAGTTAATTGATAAAAAAAAAAAACAAGAGCGTGAGTAAAAACGCTTTTACAAAAGTATGGTCAAACAAACAATAATTAATACCATATTTAAATAGGTAGTTGCAAACAGTAATGCTTGAATGAGTAATTTTTTATTAGGTTATTTGACCCGGTCAATTGCCAACTTCAATTTCGTCGCAACCAATATTTGAAGTTTTTGTGTTGGTCTAAAGTGCTTATGGGCCATTTTTTGCTGGAGTGCTTACCAAAGATGGACTACGTATCTATATAGATAAAATCAAAACTTCAAGTTGTGGTTGTAACAAAAATTAAAATTCGGATACCATTGAGAAAATAGAGGTAAAGTTTATGCACCATTTTATGATAATAACCTATTTGTTTATTTTCATATAGACAATTACCATTTATGATAGAATTGATCGAATTGCGTCTCCTTTTTTTTTTTTTCGGCAGAAATGTTAACATTCACAAATTATAATTGATGTGTAGTACCGTTTTAGGTACGAACTCTAGTTTTATGGACTACTATCAGAAAAAAAAAAACAGTAAGCATGTCATTCGGTCGATTGGTTCTAATCGATTCTTGACTTACCAAAACCAAAACAAGACTTCAGGTTTTCCTTTTAGATTTTGATAATTTTCTGTTTGGTAATTTTTGGTTTGGTTGACTCTCACTATCTTCAATTTTTCGGTGTATGACAATATTTTCGGTGTCCAATAATGTTACATTTATTTTGGTCTATTCTAGTATACACTATGATGAATATAATTAATCATGTTTACAATAAGTAAGAACTTAGCCAACTTTTTTAGGGTAAAAATAATTTCATTAATAATACGAAAGTACACAATTACATACATCAAGGTAAGAACCTAGGTTGCCTAAAACTTAATGGCCATAGGGCTGTTGCTTACATTGGACTAGACAAGCTAGCTATTTCAACTAGTTTTAGGTCACATTGGAAATTGAGGATGGAGTAGGCACTACGTTATGAGAATTTGAATCCTACGTTGGGAAAATATCACTGAGTTATGAAATGTTCGACACTTAACTCACTGACTTTTCAAAAATATTACTTTACTCACTCAATTTTGAATCATTCTTTCACTTAACTCACTCCGTTTATTTTGAAGTTAAAAAATTAATGATGGAGGAATTTTTGTAAACCTATCAACTTTTCTCTCTCATATGTAATTGAATTTATAAAGAAACAACCTTAACAAAGAAGGTATCTCTAAAGTTTAGTGAGGTTCAAACAAGTTGGTGAGTTAAGTGAAAAATAAATTTAAAAGTGAGGGAGTAAAGTGATATTTTTGAAAAGTTAATGAGTTAAGTGTCGAACATGTCATAACTCAGTTACTAAAGTTGCCAATTAGTTTTGGTTGTGAGTTGTGATGCTCATATTACTTTTTCATACTATTAGAGCATGTTAGTCCACGTGTGAATACCTCACGGCCACACGTACTCCATGTCAGGCTGGTGCAAGAGCACTGGCAGGCTACCTTGTGCACTGCATCCCACATCGCCTGGATGAGAGAATGTGAAGTGTTTTATATGTGCAGATCCACATATCAATGGTAAAACGCATTTTGGGGTGGAATTCATGGAACAAAATATTGTCTGCATTGGAATAAATATTTTGCGAGTCTCTTTTTGTTAGTAAGCTTAGGCCCTGTTCAGTAAAGTTTTACAAAAACATTTTATAAATATTGTATTGTAAAATGAAAACATAAAATTGTATTTTATATTTTTAAATTTTAAATAAGTGTTCGGTAGTGGAAGACTTTGGAAACTCTATTGAGTGACTATTGAGAGTTGGGAAGAAAGACCCAAATACAGCCACCCATTTCTGGGTTTGACGAAGAAGAGGGAGGTAGTCAGGTGGGTATTGTGGATTGCATATATATCCCATATATATATATATATACACTTCTTCCCCATTTCTTCTTCTTCTTTGGTTTACCTTTATTTTATTTCTTTCTGTTTTGTGGCCACCACAACCACCACCTCCGATCTCTCTCCACAGCCCAGCTTGTGCCGATTCCTCTGCTCCTTTGCCATCTCCACCAATTCCACTCTGTGCCTAGTAATCACGGTGCCCAGACTTTGCCGTTCCAATCAGTCATCGCTCCCTCCGGTCACCACCACCGTACCAGTTCTTCTCCGTCTGCCCGTGCCTCCGTCATAGCCCAGTTCAGATTGAGAAGGACAAAGTTGGTTTCATGAAACAATGGTTGAGAAGAACCGAGTTGGTTCTTAAAAACAATGAAAACGTCTTTTTATCGTTTTCAACATATAGGCTAAAATTAAGGATTGTATTCCATGTTTCCTAAATCTCATTTCTCAAAAACAGCTGCCGAATGCATTTTTCATCTGTTTTTGTTTTGTAAATACAGAAAATCGTTTTGGAAAACGGTACCGAACAGCCCCTTAATGACTTAACCTTATTGTAACTTTCTATAATTTTTACATTTTTTTTTTGAATAGACCAATATGATTGAATCCATGAATGAAGAGCAATTGAAGGAATACTTAGAAAATAGACCAGATGAGTTCAAGACGGTGAAGATCCACAAGAGCGTTCCAAGGCAAAGAGTAAGGATATGTGATACTTACTACTTTTTTCAAGATATAACATTATCCTCAATTGATTTCTTTCCATAACAAGAGTCAATATATTGACATACGTTGATATATAATATATGCAGATCCAAAGAACAGAAAAGCCTAAATGCTCAACCTCAAATGGAATTATGGCTTCCGTTTGGAAGTTCCACAAGGAAGAGGAACAACAATAAAATAATCAATCGCTAAAATTTTACACCAAATAAAAGTATTGATTAATATTTATTTTGTTTCTATGTTTATATTTATTTCTTAAATTTATAACAAATTATTTAATAGTTTTGCAAATTTTTTTTTAGCCAAATGCATTCATCTCAAAAACAAAAGGAAATTAACTGCAGGTTCATGCAAACTACTGGTTCATGCAAATTATAATAGACATAATTGTCAAAACACCCCCTGAACTTGGCTATAATTGTCAGTTCGCACCCCGAACTTGCAATTGTGGAAATTGACCCCCTAAACGTGGCAAAAATTGTCAATTTACACCCTTCCGTCAATTCTAACTTTTTTCATCCAAATGTTGGTCATGTGCTACTCATGTGAGAGGCAATATGGTCATTTTGGTAACTATTTATGCCAATATATATATATATATATATATATATATATTCAAAAAAGATATTATTTTCTTTCAAACCTTTTTTTTCTTTCTCTAGAGAGATAATATTTAATTATTTAGAATTATATTCTTAACTTATCATAAATTGTTTCTTATAAAAAAACTTGTCATAAATTATTATTTATTAATTTTTTATGAATTATTTCTCCCCACATGAGAGCTCATTTTTAGCTGTGTCATAAATGCATTTCAAATTAAAGAAAACGCAGACATTATAAATACCCCTCCTCAAATCAAGAGAGTGGACTTCAGACAGAGCATAGAAATCATCTCAAAGCTCAGAAGTCTCCAAACTCGTGAAGATCATTAAGCTGCCCAAATAGCCGATCCCTTCACCAACCAAGAAACCGAAGAACATTGTCACGTGCCAAACCTCGTGACCTTCGCGTGATTCAAGACCAAGTGTTTATCACCTTTGGATCAAGCACGACCTTGAGAAAATCACAAACAAACCTCTAACAACAAGGCAAAAGCTCTCTACAAGGTCAAACACTCAAATTCTTCATCAAGCAAGCACCAAGCACATGTGCCGATTTGTCCGCTACCAAAGCCGAAGAATGCTCACTACGTAACACCGCTCGTTATTCAAATCCGATCAAGATCAAGTTTCCACGGACCTTGATCATACCTCATCTTCAAAATTTGCCAAAACAAGACAAGTTGAAGATACAACCATTCGATTCAAGATCAAGTACTCGTCTCCCTTGGATCAAACCAAACTCGGAGATCGAATCAGAGTAAATTCTTATAAAAGAATACCCATAAAAATTGTGACCCTAAATCCATAAATACAAATATATTATTTATACACGTGTCCTTGTTTTATATTATTTTGTACAAATATATGTATATACTATACACACACACACTCTCGGAGCGGCTACTTGAAACACTGCACTTCAATCTCTCTCTCTCTCTCTCATTTCTGCACTTTTTCTAAGAGAGAAACAGGTCTCTAGTAAGAGGGTTCGAGAAAGCGAGCACAGAGAAACAGATAATCCTAGAGATCCTAATTTTCAAGACGCTGAGCTGAGGCCCTCTTATGAATTCAAGGCAGATTTTGGAATGACAACATAAGCAGCTTCAAGGTGTGTGCCTCTAACTTATTTTCCCTTTCCATTTTAACTTTGCAATCTACTTGATTATAAAATTGTTGAAAATTTAATCATAGCACCTTTCATCATCTAGATGAAGCCATAACCCCCTATTATAACTTCAGATATCTGTCTGACCACCGAAGACAAAATGGGCATGGTTTCAATCCCAGCATTCTCAGCTCTACAGCCAATCTCTATCCCTTCCTTCGCGATTGTGAACTCTTTGAAGGCCAAGGGGAACAGTTATCAATTAGAGGTGCTTAATAACACCAATGTCTTGAAAGCATATAGTAGTATATGGACCCCTGACAAGTACTCAAAATTGAGGACCTTTTTGCTCAAGTCAGACCAAGCATTTTCGGTACAGTCTCGTGTGGGAACTTGGGAAGATCCTGACGATGGCAGTGGGAGTGTATCTGAGGAGGAAGAAGAACATGACTTGGGTTTCCAAAGTGAATGGGAAGAAGATGAAGAAAAAGATGCTCCAGCTCCGGCTGCAGCTACTGCTGATGTTGACAAGTCCACAACAAGTGAGTATGAGGAGCAACTTGTGAAAGGTACCTTATCCTCCTTCTATGGTCTATTGCTAGTTTTCTATGATTCCTGAAACATAGCTTAGTTTATAGACTTAATGCATAACTCTCTTTGCTAAGAGTCTGGCATGGCGTGTTAAAGTTGATAGTTAACAGAATAGCACTGTACTGTTTGGCAAATAGAGCATTCTCTTGGACGTTATATTGTTTCCTTGCAATATTAGCAAATCTCTTCCTGCATTTATGTCATTCATTTCTGGCTTATGATTTGCACTTGAACTTTCCTGGTCTTGTAAACACATGTTTGACATATTTCTTCTTCAATGTAATAACACTTTTGATGTACCAATTTTTGTTTGTTTTAATTTCTTATTGGTAATTCTGTGGTTATTGCAGAGGTTGAACAGCTCTTGGAGCCAGAAGAGAGAGCAATTTTGCAAAAGCATGCAGCTCCCAACATGGAGAAATTAACAACTGTAATGTTTTCTTTTTAAATTTCAAATCTTCTAAATGAGTTTGTAGCAATCTGCTCCTGCTATTACCCCTCCCATAGGACAATGTATTACTAAAATCTCCTATGCAAAATCTCTTTGTCATATATGCAACCGTTAATAAGAATTCATATATATATATATATATATATATATATATAAAGAGACTGGATTGCCCCTTGCACTTTCATTTATGGTGTCTTGTACCTTCATTACTCAGGCAAAATGGAGCCCACTACATACTCTTTCACTATCAGGGCTGGTTACTTTCATGGACAAGCTACTTGAAGATGGTGCAGACATTAACCTTTTTGATAAAGTGAGTTTATCTTAACGTAGTCCACCATAGTCGTCTCCAGTTTGGTAGCATCATGTAATACCTGTTACTAAGCCACAGATAATTTGTTGAAACAGGACGGTGTAACCGCTCTTCATACTGCAATCATAGGCAAAAAAGAAGCTGTTATTAGTCATCTTCTAAGAAAAGGTGCAAGTCCTCATGTCAGAGATCGGGTAGGAAGAAGATTTTCATCAATATATCACTTTCATGGTCCGTATTTCTTTAGAGGAACAATCAGTTATTTAATCTTTACTCTGTACTAGGATGGTGCTACACCACTTCATTATGCAGTTCAAGTAGGCACCAAGCGGATTGTGAAGTTATTGATCAAACACAAAGTTGATGTCAACATTGCAGATAATGTGATTTCTATATTTTAAACTTTCTAATGCCTTTTTCCAGTTCATCCTCTCTCTTTCCTAGCCTGTTAAAAACAGTCATATGCTTGTGTTTCAGGACGGATGGACTCCATTGCACATTGCTGTGCAAAGTAGAAATAGAGATATTGCGAAAATTTTGTTAGTGAATGGTGCGGATAAGAGTAGAAGAAATAAGGTAACATTAACCATACATGAAGCATGGCGGCTTCAGTACAGATGAAGCAAGGGTTTTTCTACTTTGTGTTTTTTCTGTACAATTGAACTTAACATAGATGCGCACTTTATTTCAGGATGGCAGAACTCCCATAGATCTGGGCTTATGTTATGGGAAAGACTTCAAGTCCTATGACCTCACCAAGTTACTGAAGACAGTACCAATGGACAGAGAATTTTGAGTCCAGAGTTGAGACACTTTTAAAAGCCGATATTCAGTTGATGGCATGTTTTAAGTATTTGTTGCAACTATGTTCAAAAATCCTGCATCCAAGATGGCTTTATAGACTAATTTAGTCCAGCTTTCTCTCCTTGTGTAGACAAAGGGAAACTAAAAATACATGGGTGAAATATTTATGGAGGGAGAGATATATCATGAAGCAAATTGGTCGAATGCAGAGCAAACAGAATTATCTACATCTGATTATAGAATGTACAGACTACAGATAATAGAAAAGTGCTGGATGAGCTGCTTGACATCCTTTGATTTCAGGGTTGAACTGTTTGATAGTATGTATTTTGTTAGTGTAATGTCTTCCCATCCCCTTGGTACTACTAACCACACTTTTGTACTGATAAGCTATGGACCAGTATGTTTGCTTTATGAAATATCTTGTCTTGGCATGCTAAATGAGATTGGTGCATGAAACCCAAGCTTTTAATTATGAGTTTGTTTATGCATGAGAACAGTTGGCAACCATTTTTTTTTTTTCCAAATGATTTTAAATTATCTACTGCTGGGTTTTGCTCATTTCTGTTTGAGTGTACTTTTCCAGAAGAACTGACTTAGGTAGCTTGACGTTGTAGCACGGAGTTATCTTGGGTTCAAGAGCTAGAATAGTTGGTTACTATCTGCTAGTTTCAACTTGGAATTGATTCTGGAGTCTCTGCTTTTGGGATGCTTACCATTGCACCTTTCTTTTGTCAAGAGAAATTCGGTTCCAGTTCAACTAACTGTGCAGAAGCTGCAATATTGTGAGCCATCCTATTATTCATTTCCTTAATATGGAAAAAGATGTGCGATGAAATTTTGAAGACAACATCTTCATGTCACAACACCAAGCAATTTTGCAGGAGACTCCAACTCAAGTTGCAAACTTCCAACCAGCCTTTTCATAAGCATTACTTCAAACTTGAGCTTTTAACTGAAGTACATGTTAAAAATTAGATCATAGGGAAGCGATCTGGTTCTTGTGATTGCGGCAAAGGTGTTGTCGACGGTGATGATGTTGGCAGCGTGATGATAGTGGACTAAGGGTGGTGGTTTCTGTAGCATTAGTGATGATGTAGTAGTGGCAATTGGTGATGGTGCAGGTGGCAAGTAAGGGGGTTGTGATGGCAATGGTGGAGGTCACGGTGAGGCTGTTAAATTAACTGAGTTGCTCACTAAGGAGTGTTTTAAGTTTTCCGCAGTCCTTACTTTATGTGGCCATGTGGGGATGCAGTATAGTTTGGTTTCCCCTCTCCGAACTTCTAGTTTTGCAGAGAATTATGCTCGTAGCCATTTTGTGAAAGCAATTCCTATGGCCATTTTGTCACATAGGAATGACAATCATAAGTTGGTTTCTGGTTTTTGCAAAAGCTGAACGGAGTTGGGAAAGATGGGGGTATGTGGAGCAGGATCAACCGGCTTGTGAGAAAAGTTTGTGGAGATAATTTACCTTGGCTTCTTCTTTTTCCAGTATGGGATTGTATACCAGCTTGGTATTGCTGATGGAAGTACCACCATTTACGGAGCCCTTATGGTGTTATAATAATGCCTTGCACTTTGGATCTGCTTTATTTCTTTTAGAAGCAGCATTAACGGTGTTTTCTTTTTTTTTGTTCAACTATGCGTTTATGTGATGACTGAGTATGCATGTATTTTCAATGTTACTTAGAGGAGTGCATATATTTTTTGCAGGTTTGATGTAGGTTAGATTTCGATTTTGAATTGTGGAGGCTCTTGTTTGTGTTTCAGGATTCGTTTGCGGATAGTTCAATACTCATTTTTTCTGGCTGGCTGGATTCATCTTCCCAAATTCTTGCATTGTGTTTACTTCTCGTAGATAAACTGATGTTGAACTGGGGAGCATACAACTTCTTGCATTGTGTCTATATTGACTTCAGATTAGTGTGGTAGTTTCTCTACATTGTTACAACAGTTCTTACTCTTTTTGTCAGAAAATGCAGCTTGGCATTCAGAGTTGAAAGTCAGAATTCATTTTCCAATTGATTTACCAGCTGCTACACTTTTAGTCTTGATCTACATCGCAAATAAATTATTTCTTTGCTTTAGCATCAGACGCATTTAAACTTACCGATGTCCAAGACTATTTCACATTAATCAAAGACATTTCATTAATCAAGCATAACCAATGGGACCTGATGAGGAATTAGTTAAACTTAGAAATCAAGTTTGGACGACCCTATACAATCAGTGAATTTTTTTTTCCGGCAAAAAAAAAAGTCTGATTTCTATTTTACTACTATATGTGTCATTTTTAGTTGTATACAATTTACACAACTATAAAAATTGGATGCATAAATGAAAACCCCAATGAAACAGAAAGACCAAAATTTCACTACCCTCGTGCGTCTCTCCCACCTTTTCTCCCAACAGCCTCACACAATCTGCAAGGCAATGTGTCAAGGCTTAATGCACGAGTTTTTACATAGTTGCCGAACACGCCGCATCTTCTCCATCCATGGTACTCAGCATAGGCAACTGGGTCATTGGCAAGGGCCTTTACATAAGAAGCCAATTCCTCCAAGTTGCTGAATTTAGTGCCGTCTATTATTGAATGTGGAGGGACAAAGTCCCAGACATTAGGGGCACCAAAATAGATAGGAACTGCACCAGAATCTAGAGCATAAAACAGCTTCTCCGTCACATAACTATCTGTCATCGTGTTTTCGATAGCCAGAACAAACTTATAGTGAGACATGGCACAGTGTAAATGGTCCCACCATTTTTGGGGGCCGTCACCAGCACCATTGGCACACTCAGGGTAGAACGAAAGGGCCATATCCAAACCACCGACACTATTCAAGCACTTGCCAAACGAATGGTGAGGTAGTAAGCTGAGAAACCTCTTGGCAAGCTTATTTCTTTGAGGCAGACAACGTGAGGATGACCAATAAATAAGTGTATCCTTAATAAAAGAGAAACCCAGATTAAGCCATAAAACTAGTGGTATGTAGTTGACAAAGTACATGGTGCAGGAGAAGATGAAAGGAAATGAGTAAAAATTATGGAAACAACATCGAAAAAGAAAAAGAGCCTACTTACATTGTTTTTATAAGAAGATACATGATAATTCCGACCATTGTGAAAGAGTGCACCAGCATAAGTAGACTGCACATCATCTTTGGCATGATAACTAATAAATATATCCTCAACCCCAGATCGCTTCCTGCCAGCCTCAAGATCCATGTACACACGAAGTGGATCTCCGGTGCGTCTCTGTCAAAAGAAAAAATGGAATGAAGTAGATAGTAAACAGGAATATATATACATAGGTAATGCTCAGGTAAGGCATGTAGTTAGGCTGCTCCCCATACAATTGTTCTAAGTTCTATCCCTACAAGCGATAACTTTCCATTTATTTTACCAGGTCCTCCCGTTATGCAAATTAAGACATGCTCCAATTGCTGAATTCATTGCTACTTTGTACATTATCATAATTGATTTAGAAAGAAATGAGCAAAAAAAATCTAATGCAAGAAAAGGAAATTTTTTTAGCAACGAGTACAACACCAAAGTAAGAGGAAGACAAAATAAACCAAAAATGAAGTAAAATAATAAATGGTATAATGATGTGCAAGTCATTCTGGTGCTGCTACATATCTCTATGAAAAAGAAAACGAAAAAGGGTAAGAACACTTCTTCCACTCTACATATTAATAGATATTTAGCTTTTTATTAATTGTATTGTCTTAAATTATGGATTAAGACTTTCCTAAATTATGTCCCTCTAATCTTTTCTTATCGTGATTTCCCTATGTACTACTAATACACAAACAAGAACCGTACTCTTGTTTCCGGTTTTTTTTTTTTTTTACTACTTCAGATTCACATGAAATGCCCAAACCTGTACTCTTCCCCACTAATAACACATTACCACAGTAATGTAAAACAACCGGAATTGGCCTTTTCTAAACAATTTGTGCCATAAGGTTGAAGCAAAGAGCTACCCTATTAAAGGTCAGAATATCCTTCATTTGTTTTACCGAATAAACAAGAAGCTTTAAAGAAACAGAGAATAGTATATAAAGATAGATGGACAAGAAGTCGCTCAGGAACCAAAATCAAGGACAACAACAAAGAACCCTTAAACCAGCAAAAGGGCAGAGCAAACATACACCCATTGACCAGAAAAACTGACCAATGCAGAAGAATTAGACTCAAGGGAGCATCCTTAAACTGTTTATAGTTTCATACCAAGAAGCCCATACAGAAGCCAAAAACTCAATCCTATTCCTTTGATCCTATCCCACAGCAAATCGACCTCTTCCTCTTGCATCGCCACACAAAGAGAGTCATGATGGTACAATTCCAAAGCAAGGAAGATATCTTCTTAGGACCTCTTACAAACAGATGGCCACTTAACAACTAGTAACAATTCCTTGGCATCCACCCCCCAGTCTGGACCAAAGGCCCAAAGCCACCCAACTAATCTGCTCCAAATCCTTGCCGTGAAGGAACAACACAAAGAGATATGATTTGAAGACCCACCTGTGGTTTTTCACAGTACCAATCAGCAAGGATAATTTAGTATAGGTTCTTCTATTTGCCGTATATCACAGCTGTTGAGTTATCCACGAGTCACCAAGCAAGCAAGCAGTTGCCCTTAATGGGGACAGCGCTTCAGCCTTCATATCCTGGTCAGGAGTTCAGGACAAAAATTTGGACATTTACGATTATCTAAGGAGAGCAAAAAGGGTCTACAAGAAAACTACCAGACCCATGATCCATCCAAACTCTCCTAACAAGATGTATGCAAGGGATGCAAGACTACACCATTAACGCAAGCAAGCAATACAGCAAAATCAGCAGGCTCCTATCACTATATCACTAAAATTCTCCTTAAAAGCAAGATACAGCTCAAGGACATGGAAGATGAGCAAGAAATGGTTGCATTAGGTTCAAGGAAATTCTAGAGAGATCAGGGAACAACACTGAAAAGATGACCCATGCATGTGACCATACGTCCTCCCAAAAATGAATGAAGAGGCCATTCCATGCCACAAGGCTGGAAAGAGATTGAAATGAAGGAATACCCAGACAAATAAATTTTCAAGGACATTGAAGGTACAACCATCCACCTTCTTTGCACCCCAGTAATTTGAATGCATTACATACTTGCTCTTAATAATTGTGCACTGCATAGCAACATGTTCAAAGAGGAATCACCACAACCATTTCCCTGACACAGCCATATTCCTTTCATAAAGTCAATGTGTCACTGATGTGTTTAGCTCATGGACATTGAATTGATCAGACCCATTAGGAGAACGTGTCGACCCATTACAGAACCGACCCAAATAAAGCATGCCAGAACACTTTGGTGAATATTATCCTGTTGCGTTGGATTTTCCGGGTCTGATTTGAACCAAAGCCTAATGTGTAGGTGCATTGGGTGTTGAGGTGATGCCCCTGTACCACACTAAAATCACTCACAATGTGACGGTCTGCATCTTGTCTACTAAATAGGAAATGGCTGTTAATGCTGAATGGTTATTCTATTCAAGGACCTTGCATCTGCTACTTTGATTTCCTACATAGTGGATCTAAAGAGTTATGTTTTTTTTTTTGGTCGAAAAGTTGAGATCGATAACTTATTATTTTGGGTGACATAGCAACTTACTAAAAGAGAAAAAATAGGAAACAGATAAAAGAGAGAACACTGTGTAATAAATTATGTATCCAACACAAAATCTAGTCTGCCTAAATCATAACACAGGCATGGTTCACTATATTTCTCGGTAGCAGTTCAATGATGTTGAGCTCTGATTGCCACTTTTGTAGCACCAAAATAGAAATGTAGTAAATGATATAGAAAAGGGAGAAGAAAAAAAAGATGACAAATTATTGCAAACTAAACTCAATAATTAAGTGTGCCACGATTACAACGCAATGGCCTATTTATATAAAGCACAACAATCAGATACAGAATTGTCAACAAATTTGAAGATAAACACTAAAAGGAAGTACATATCTAATAATGAATGATAGGGATAAGATGTGACTTTAGAAATCCAATCTCTATCATGGTGATTAATGTAATGAGTGCTTGGGTTCATAAATGCACTACATGGAATCCGTACAGTAAAGCTGTTGGTTGGTTACATTTGATCACAAAATATCTGAGGGCTAAGTGAATTTAGCTAACCAGGGTTTTGATAAGCTCTCCTATCAGCATATACATAAACTATAATTGTTTATTAAAATGCTATTTTGATCCCTTTAATTACGTCCTTAATTAATCAACTCTTAACTCTTAACAAACCATGGGGTTATGAATGGAAAGCTATCAGAAGCCAATTAATAGAATCATTATCAAATATCGACCAATGACTCCTAATGTTGGATGCACATCAAGAGACTCATGGAAATGGTCAGGCTGCAATTGCCTATAAGGGTAGAAGCAAGGCTCCCACACAGAAAACAATCAGTAGAAAAAGTTCTATAGTGCCACAAGCTCTCTCCTGGTTCTTTCCTTTCAGGTTATCTCACCACAGCTTTCTATTTTGTCCAACAGATGGCTAAACCGCATTCTCCCACTGTTAGAACAGCAACAACGACTCACCCACACTCTCTCGTTAATACAGACTCATCAATGTCATTTTTTGCTCTGCTCATCTGCTGCCACCACTGAATGAACAACTCGAGGATATGTTAAGAAACACACCCCTAATGTGGATAAGATTCTAACTATTACAAAGGGAATATAAAGGATAACCATCACATTCCAACCAATGACTCCTAATGTTGGATTCTCATAGAAGAAACTCATTAGGAAATAATCTGCATACTAAAAGAGAACTTAGAGGCTTGAAGAAAACAGAGCATGGAGACTTCCAAAGTAAAGCCTTCCAAGGGCGTCGCCTATCTACTCTAGCCTAAGCATCCTTAACTATGAACTCAGTATTGCCGTGTTAATGTTTTCATATGGAAAGGGTTAGGCCTGCAATACCCTCCCTATAAGACTTGCAGAAAGGCTTAAAGACAAATGAAAAAAGTGAAAAAGCTATCTAGGGCCACAAGCTCTTTCTTGGTTCTTTATTTTTAGGTTGGGCTTCTCATCACTCATAGCTTTCTATTGTGTGTGGCAGCTCTAGCCTTCAATGGCAAAGTAAAAAGAGAAACCTACTTCTCCTAGTGCATTCAAGCAAAAACATTGGTGAAAGGTTTATGAAACTCAAAGACCCTTTGTTTGCTAGAAGCTTAAAAACCTGGTGTTCTTTCATTCTTTCTGTATTTGACACAAGAAATTGGAGATTCTTGATTATTTTGAATTGTTGCCACAAGCACTCAAAGGATTCTACATACGTAATGTTACAGCAAGTAACATGTAATCCAAAGTATATCGCAAAGGAATTAACATCTCATAGATCTAGGTCCAGGAAAAACAGCATGTTCAGCTATGTTTACTTCACAACTGCACTGTTAACTGACCAAAACATTAACTGATGCAATTTCTATTGGCTTATAACTACAAGTTCCAAACACCATTTGCTGCATTTTACTTGGATCTTCCACACACTCACTCCAACTCATGATCTGCACCTAACTAACAATTAAAAATTAATTAATTATTGAAGCACAAAAAGGTTTAGGGTACCTGAAGCGGAGGCGTAGTAGTCTCAAACAATAGGGCATCAGGGTTGTCAGCAAGAACAGAAGATTTAGTCCACAAACAGCTCAACCCACATGGGCACGAGTACAAATTGTCGAGATTATCAGGAATCCAAGTCCACCCTTTGACCAAAACGCTGACATGGTCCATCTGGGGCTTCTTCCCACACTCAGATTGTTGTTGCAAGGAAGATGGGGATGAAGAAGAAGACCCATTATTTCGGGTCAAAGACTTGTGCTTTTCTCTGAAACGGGCACAACCCACCTGAGAGTCCCATTTCCCGAAGGCACCGATCAAATTGGTAAATGGGTCCGGCGTGGACTTGGTCAGAGATAGAGTGGGGTCGTCGATCGGGGGTTGAATTGAGGTCGATACAGAAGGGAATTCGAGGAAGCTGCAGAGAAAGAGGAGGAGGAATGCGCCACCCAACATGAAGGCGATGCTGAAGGAGTTGAAGGGCTTTAATGGCATGTTGGTCTCTCTCTCTCTTCACTGTGAAGAAGAGAGGGAGAAGAATCGCTGCATCTGATTTTGGTGCATGGAGGGGAACAGAGGCGTCTTTTGTGTACAAAGTCGGACATTTAAAACATGAGTATGGGCTAAGCAACACACCAGCAGGTAAAAGTCTTCCATACGTTTGAACTTATTTATTTTTTATTTTTTAATTTTTTTAGTCTAATACGGTTAAGACTTGAGATTTAGTCATGAAATTTATTTGACCGGAAATGGCTCTCCCCTCTCTTTGTGGTGGGCTGGTAGGTGGTAGTTGCTAGGGGTGGATTTAGTTCGGTTCGGTTCGGTTTTGGTGGCTGCTATAAGACTTAGTATAGTTAGAGTATGGGGATGGTGATTTATTGTTTGAGAGCCTACAATAGAAAATCGCACCGCAAGCATGGATTCAATTCGGTTTAATTTTTGTCGGTTTTCTGTTCCAAAAAGTCTATGGTTGCTAGGGTTTGACCATGGCCGCTACAACACACTTTTGTGGTTTCAATGAATTGGACTCTTTGTCTTCCTAGAGCTAACCTTGCGAGCAAGCGACGACTCCTTTTAAAGATGATTTCTTTATTGTACGGGGCACAATCCCTCGTCTCTTCCTAACGCTCATGCTACGATATTGGGCATACTAAACTTTTTTGGCCAAACAATGTAGATCGGACAATAAATTTGTTGCAATGGTGGACACAGTTTTCTGGTGATGGTGGTTTTGTTTATGATTTTTACATATTTTATGTGCAAAGTATGTCTCTCATTTCTAATCCACGGCAGAAAACAACTTCTTTGGTCGATATATCAACGATATTTGGCCGAAAAGAAGAAAAAGAGATTTTGTTGAGCAAGTTGTTGAGAGAGAGTAGCCAAGAAGGGGGGAGGTTCCTTGTCATCCCTATTGTAGGGATGGGAGGGATGGGGATGAAAAGGTTACGGCCCATTTTGACAAGAAAATATGGGTTTGTGTCTCGTACCCTTTTAATGAGATTGAGATTGCTAAAGCGATCATTGAAATTCTTGATGGAACCCAAAGCAGTTCAAATGCGTTGGAATTTTTATTGAATCATATTAAGACGCATGTTAAGATTAAGAATAAGAAGTTGCTCCTTGTCCTAGATGATGTGTGGACTGAAGACAAAAAAAAGTGGGAAAATTTGAAACTACCGGTAATAATGCAAAGTTGTGCTGAAGGAAGTACAATACTGGTGACCACGCGAAAAGAAGGTGTTGCTAAAATGATGGGAGCAACCAGTAGCATGATCCATTTAGATAAGCTGAATGATGACGATTGTTTGGCACTGTTCAATAGCATCACATTTTTGGGTAGGGAAGAAGATGAGTCCAATGAGTTTGGAGCTATTGGTGCACAAATTGTAAAACGGTGTAAAGGTTTGCCTCTTATTGTGAAGACTTTAAGTTGTCTAGTGCATGATAAGAAAACAATAGTGGAATGGCAGGATGTTCTGGATAGTAAGATATGGGAATTAGAAGGAGTTGAGGAACAAGTTTTCCTACCACTATTACTAAGCTATTACGATTTGGCACCAGCAGTCAAACGTTGTCTTTTGTATTGTGCTATATTTCCCAAAGATTATGAGTTTGAAAAAAATAATTTGATCGAATTGTGGATGTCACAAAATTATCTTAATTGGAAGCAAAACCAAGAAAAGAGAAGAATAGGTCAAAGTTATTTTGACAGCTTAGTAATGCGGTCTTTCTTTCAAGATTTTGAAAAAGATGATATGGGAAACATTTATAGGTGCAAAATGCATGATATTGTGCATAACTTTATGCAGTTTCTTACCCAAAAAGAATGCATTATTACAAAAGTGGTTCAGGATGCTAATCAAAGAATGGAGCTACCCGGTGATATGGTTCGTCATTTGACCTTAACGAGTGTACTGGTTGGTCCATTTTCATTTCCTACTTCATTTTACAATTGCAAAAGTATGCGTAGCCTCACAGCCGTTGATTCAAGAATGACAACCAGAAGCCCCGGTTCAATTTTGCAAATGAAATGCCTTAGGACATTAAATTTGCGTCAGAACATCCTCAATGAACTTCCAAAAGAGATTGGTGAACTGATTCATTTGAGGTATTTGGATTTGTCTGATAGTCGGGCTTTGAAAGAATTACCGGATGCTGTGTGTGATTTATTCAATCTACAAACTCTGGTCCTTCTTTGGTGCTCGAAACTTGAGAAACTACCCAAGGCAATGGGAAAGTTGATTAACTTAAAGCATCTATATATTTTGGATTGTGGGAAGCTGAAGTACTTACCAAAAGGGATTGGGAGTTTGAAAAGTCTGCAAGCACTAGATTGCTTTCCTGTATGTGATCATGGTGATGATGAGGAGAATGATGATGAAGCATTGAAATTAGGAGATCTAGGAATCATGGACTAGCTTCAGGGGAGGCTTTGGATACACAAGTTGGGGAATGCAAAAGTTGCAAGTGAGTTTGAGAAAGCACAGTTGGGGAACAAAAAACACCTTTCTTTATTGGGATTAGATTTCCATAATGGAAATGAAAAGCAAAGGAAAAGTGATGAAGAAATATTGAAGGTATTGCAACCACATCAAAATTTGGAAAGTTTGACCATTCGGTTTTGCCATTGCACCACCTGGCCTCTCTATCGGATCAAGTCTTTACACAATTTGAGACGAGTTGTTCTTTGTGAATGGAATTTCGGTGAAGTTTTGCCTCCTCTTGGAAAATTGCCGTCGCTTGAAATTCTGACAATAGAGGGAATGAATAATGTGAAAAAGGTGGGAGTTGAATTTTTGGGGATAAAAGAAGAAATTGAAACATTCTCAGGAGAAATTGTATTCCCCAAATTGAAACATCTTGAAATTTTCGACATGCCGGATTGGGAAGAGTGGGAAGGAATAATAAAGGATTCTTCTGAAATTACAATAATGCCACGCCTTTCTTCCTTGCAAATTTATTGGTGCCCAGAGCTAAAAGGACTGCCAGACTTCCTGCACAAGATAATAGCACTACGTACTTTGACGATCCAGAGGTGTCCAATTCTTGCACGAAATTACGAAAAAGGCGTGGGGAAGGAGTGGCCCAACATTTCTCACATCCCAAACATCAAAATTGGCTGATAACTCCAGAGAAGGAACATGTATGCACATTCTGAATGAATCTTTACATTTAGGATGAAATTGTTTTCTTCGAATTTAGTCCCCTAAGTTTTTTGCAGTAGGAAAATATATCTCACCAAGCTACATTTATTGAAGCTTCAAGGAGTAAGAATATGTGGCATTATCTTTTTCTACTCAATACAAGATATTCATATTGTTGGGTTTCAACTAATTTGCAAGTTTGCATTATGCTGTGCACATTTTGAAATATTATTTGGAAGTTTAGTCATTGTATCTTCTTACTCTAATCCAATGAATGCTTTCAATTACAGAGTCCAACAATATATTTTTTTTTTTGGTTGTTACAGATTCCATTTGAAAGTTTGGTGTCTGAAGTGTACGTATTTACTTAATAGGATAAGGGATTGAAGATGCAAAATCAGTTCAAGGCAATGGTGGTTCAGAAGTTGTTTATGTACGTTGGAGTGGTGAGTTGTTTCTTTCCTACGTATAGTTCTGCTTATTTTTGTTTTTTGTAATCTTGTTCTTCTAAAATTTTCCTTCCTTGCATCATATCTTCAACCGGAAATGAAGTTCTGTGAGTAACTTAACATATTTTCATTCGAAAAAGAAGAAAAGAAATACAGCTTATTAATAGTAAACTATTTGTTGTTCACAGCAGTGGTCGTCACTAAATTAACTTGTGAAGTTTGAGTTCTTTGATCGCAATTGGTACGGCGAATTGCCAGCTCGGATTTGAATCCATAGTAATAGACGTCGAGCTTGTTGAGCTTCTTCTCCAATTCGGCTATGGAGTATTTCAGCCTCCAAGCTGATCGATAATTCGATATGCTTATGCAACATGTCGAGGGTATGGAGGTATGGACTATTGCTCCAAGTGCTTAAATATTTCAAAAGTATATAGTAGTTGCAGGTATCTTTCAATTTTAACTGCCCTTTCACCATGGATTTTGTAATGTCCATGGAATTCTGGAGAATGGGGAGTGTGAGGTACAATGTTGATCGATGATGAAGCAGCTGTAAAGAGTGCAAAGGAGGCTCATAACAACATGTTGGAGTGGTTTGCTAAGCATGTTAAGTAAATACTAACTTATATATGGATTCAAAAATTGTTGAATAATTCTTGAAACTCCGATACAATTCTATGATACAATGATTATTATAATTGATACTCTGCGGTGGTTCGGTCAATGTGTTTAAATTTTACTGAAAGATTTTAAGATGCGCTAGTCTTATGTGTTATTTTCCAAATGATGCATAACAATGTTCTTCTAACAAATTGGAGAAAATCGATATTGTAGTTGTAACTGGATGTCTAACCCCTCACAAACACCCCGGCCCTCACATTATGCACCTGGTTACGACCAAAAGATGCCAAAGACTCATGACTAGATGGTACCTAATTACATCCAGTTAGATGTCAAGACTTTATCCAGTTAGATGTCAAGACTTTCTGTCCAATGTTTCTGTTATGAAATCTGTTGGTTTTATATAGGAAGCCTTTATACTTGGAGATGAGTCTAGAGCTTCAATCCATCACTCATCAGAACCATACACATTGGATTAGAAATTATAATACTAATTTGGTACCGACTATTAAGTACTATAGCATTATATACGTTGGTGACTTTTTGTGTGGCATGGGAAATAATTAAAGTTTAGTATGAATCCATATTTGAACAAATAAAACACTATCGTGTCATCTGGTATACTAAATTGGCAATCCTTTGCGGATAGTCATTTTAACAATGAATTTCAAATGATTCCTTGCATATAAGTATTTCAAATCCTTCACTTTGATCGTTATTTCGTTTAATGTTAAAAAAAAAAAAGATCGTTATTTCGTTTGCATTCTACCTAATGCTAGTTTTATTTAGCTAATTTACCGTTGTTGTCAAACTTATGGTCTTTCTTTAAATCATTCATTCAAACAATCTGCTTGTTTTCTAAATTATCGATTGATAGGAATGTCAAGATATTTCCAATATACATGGACCCATTCTGTCTCTCGTATTATTGCAGTGGCTGCTTTTTAAGTCGTCTGTAGTAATTTCCTCTATGCAATTATTAAAGAGGAATTTTCCATTCTGTCTTTAAATGAACAAATAATTGAGGCAGGATCCTTGGCTCCTGTAGAGTCCCTATCTTATCTAATTCCGACTCTATAAACTAGTAGAAGAGAGTTGACGCAGTCATCCAACATATCTTATTTCATATTTCTCTCTTCTTCTTCTCTTTAAATTATAACCAAGTTCTGACGCCAAAAATGGCTGATGCACTCATCTCTGTGCTTCTGGAGCAATTGGCTTCAGTAGTTTATGAACACACAAAAGAGGCAGTGACACTGGTTTTGAATGCTGACAAAGACGTTGAGAGTTTCAGCAATAAGCTCAAAGATATCCAAGCTGTGCTTGAGGATGCTGAGAAGAAACAAGTGACGGAGGCCAGGGTGGGACGCTGGTTGGAGAAGCTGAAAGATGTGTCGTACGAGATGGACGACGTGCTCGATGAGTGGAACACTAAAATTCTCAAACAACAAGTAGAGGAGGAAGGTGAAAATGCTTTTGTTGCCAAGAAGAAGGTATGTTTCCCCATTCCATCTGATTGCTTTTGTTTTGGCCAAGTCAACAAGGCAATTCATCATCATAACATTGCTAGAAGGATAAACGAACTGAATGACAAGTTGACTTTGATTGCTAATGAAAAAGAAATGTATGGCTTTCATCAATCCACAAATCGTGGCCCTGATGAGCAGCTTATTCCACGGCAGAAAACAACTTCTTTGGTCGATATATCAACGATATTTGGCCGAAAAGAAGAAAAAGAGATTTTGTTGAGCAAGTTGTTGAGAGAGAGTAGTCAAGAAGGGGGGAGGTTCCTTGTCATCCCTATTGTAGGGATGGGAGGGATGGGGAAAACAACTCTTACCCAACTAGCCTATAATCATGAAAAGGTTACGGCCCATTTTGACAAGAAAGTATGGGTTTGCGTCTCTGACCCTTTTGATGAGATTAAGATTGCCAAAGCGATCATTGAAAATTTTGACGGAACCCAAAGCAGTTCAAATGAGTTGGAAATTTTATTGCAACATATTAAGACACGTGTTGATAAGAAGAAGTTACTCCTTGTCCTAGATGATGTGTGGACCGAAGACCCAAAAAAGTGGGAAAATTTGAAACTACCATTAATAATGCAAAGTTGTGCTGAAGGTAGTACAATACTGGTGACCACGCGAAAACAAGAGGTTGCTAAAATGATGAGAGCAACCAGTAGCATGATCCATTTAGACAAGTTGAATGATAAAGATTGTTTGGCATTGTTCAATAGCATTGCATTTTTGGATAGGGAAGAAGATGAGTCTAATGGGTTTGGAGCTATTGGTGCAAAAATTGTTAAAAAGTGTAAAGGTTTGCCTCTTATTGTGAAGACTTTAAGTAGTCTAGTGTGGCATAAAAAAACAAGAGAGGAATGGCGGGATGTTTTGAATAGTAAGATATGGGAATTAGAAGAAGTAGAGGAACAAGTTTTCCGACCACTATTACTAAGTTATTATGATTTGGCCCCAGTAGTCAAACGTTCTTTTTTGTATTGTGCTATATTTCCCAAAGATCATGAATTTGAAAAAGAACATTTGATTGAATTGTGGATGTCACAAAATTATCTTAATTGGAAGCAAAACCAAGAAAACAGAAGAATAGGTCAAAGTCATTTTGAGACCTTAGTAATGCGGTCTTTCTTTCAAGATTTTAGACAAGATGATATGGGAAACATTTATAGGTGCAAAATGCATGATATTGTGCATGATTTTGTACAATTTCTTACAAGAAAAGAATGCATTATTACAGAAGTGGTTCAAGGTGCTAATCAAAGAATGAAGCTATACGGTGATATGGTTCGTCATTTGACCTTAAGGAGTGTACCGGTTGGTCCATTTTTGTTTCCTACCTCATTTTACAATTGCAAAAATATGCGTACCCTCACAATCCTTCATTCAAGAATGACAACCATAAGCCCCGGTTCAATTCTGCAATTGAAATGCCTTAGGACATTGAATTTGAGTGCTAACATCCTCAATGAACTTCCGAAAGAGTTGAGTGAATTGATTCATTTGAGATATATAGATTTGTCTCATAGTCGGGCTTTGAAAGAATTACCGGATGTTGTGTGTGATTTATTCAATCTACAAACTCTGGTCCTTGTTATGTGCTACAAACTTGAGAAACTACCCAAGGCAATGGGAAAGTTGATTAAATTGAAGCATCTATATGTTGGGGGTTGTGTGAAGCTGAAGTACTTATGTAATACCCCGAAAATTTCCGTATTATTTTTATTAAATAGTTCGTGAAATTTGAAGTGAAATGGTGTGATTTCGTATTTTTAGGGGTTTTCGTCGTAAAACGATAATTACGGCAGTAATTATAAGTTACCAGAGGTTAAAAAAGGTAACTTTGTATCCGTTGAGAATTTGGGAAAAGTTCCTTCATGAAAGTTGTAGACCTCGTCGAATCGAGTTCATAGGAATTTGGTTCACCGAAAACAGACTTCGTATGAAGGAGTTACGGCCCTCGGAAATTACCACGTTTTTCTATAAAACAAAAAAAATAGTTTTTTTTTGGGGGACTTTCTCTCTCCTTCCCCCCGTGCTCTCTCTCTCCTCTACCCGTACTCTCTCTCTCTCTCTCATCTGTGTGTTTTCCGGCGAGCCGTGACCGGCCACCACTTGCCTCACCGCCACCGCCAAAAGCTGCAGCAAGGGCCGACGGTCCAAACTGGACCGGCCTTGCCGCCTGCTCCGCCGGCGTGACGCCGCACGCGGCACCACAAGCAGCCGGTTTTGGCTCCTCGTCGTCCGACGTAATTCCGGCCACCTCGGACCACTTCGTGTATTGGGTTTTGAAGCCCTCAACCCCTGGAACACGATGGTGCCCTTGGATTTCACCGAAAACCACCGTAGGCGGCGGATTGAGCTCGGGAAGTTTTGGGTTTTCAAAAAGTCAACGCCGATTCCGGCCACTTCCGCTCCGATCCAGACTTTGAGGTAGTTACTAAACTTGTTGGGCTTGTTGAGTTCTACACACTGGTAAAAATTGGTAGCCATCGGACCACCTTGACCGGCGGCCGGCAGCCAGCTCCGGCGGCGCGTCGGCGGCGCGTCAGGTCGGTCCGGGAGCATTTCTTTGCTCCGTTTGGCTTGTTTCGTCGATACGAACAACTTTCGTGTTTTGACTTTTGTCAAATTCGGTCGTTTGACCGATGGTCAATTAACCCGATTAATTGGATCGTACGATTTACGATTCGAGAGATCCGACCGTTGGATGATCATGAAATTTGATCGTGGGGTTAATTTTGAGATTATAAGCATGTTGGACCGTTGGATTATTGAAATTAGATCGTTTGATCAACGATCAATTATGCAATGATTATGGATCGTTAGATCCGTGATGATCCGACCGTTGGATCATCACCATTTTTGGATATGATGTTAGGATGCTAGAAATAAGCATGTTGGTAGATTTTGGAAGTTTTGGATTTCGTGTGGGACCCGTTGATGAATAGTAGACGTGGGACCCACGTTGACCGATGGTTGACTTTTGGTCAAATGGTCTCGATTAATATTTCCGATGTCCTAGGTGACATTTGAGGAACTTTGGATTATTTTGGAAATGTATTATGCTAATTGGATATTGCATAATCATAGGTGATTATGAAAGGTGTTGCGTACACGCTTGTCGATTCCTGGTTACTATTTGAAGACGCAGCAGGAATTAGAGGTGAGTGAATCTCACGATGTTTTTATATATGAATATTAATTCATATTGTGTTGTTGTGATTTTGGTGTTAAAACAATATTTGAAAAATGTTCATCTTATTGTTTTAATTTGTGAATTTTGTGGGAACACAATAATTCTATTAAGATATTGTGTTTGCCTATTTGAATGTTTTTGTCCAAACGGACTGTCCTGACCGGGGACAATGTTAAATGGGTGAAAAATGGTAGCCCATTCAGTTAGAGCTCTAGACTGCATATTGTATGATTAACTTGATGTATTAAAAGGAGAAGAAAAATAGTATTCTCACTTTTAATCAGGCGAAGTTAAAAATAACTTGATGTATTAAAAGGAGATGCATCTCACTTTTAATCAGGCTAAGTTATAAATGGTTTTGTGTGAGTAAAGATCGAGGGTTTATATTATTTAACATACTGGATTACCCTGGTATTAACATACACGTTTATGGGGCGTGTGGGGTTAAAATACGTGGTATGGGACTCGTAGGTTCAGTATATTAGATAATACGAATCTTCCGGATTTGAAATGGAACTTTGAGTTTTAAATGATTCTTGAAAATAAAAGAATTCAATTTGGGAAAATGTTACAGTGTGAATAAAACATAGATTACTCATACCAGCTTCGTAAGCTGACCGGGTTTGTTGATATAACCCGGTACACTATTCCACGGTGTAGTGGTTATACCTGCAGGTTAGGATAACCAGGAGTAAGCAAGGCTGCATACATATTATTGGTTTATAAGACTTCCGCTGTTTATGTAATAAACTCTGATGGATTAATTATTTAATATTTTGTATTAACAATTTATTATTTAATTTATGGCTTGTAATATGTAACCCTAAAGAACGGGTCAACATTTACATTTATTGGGCATGGAGTATATTTGTTGTACTCGAATTAAAAGGAAAAAAAATTCTAGTGCATATTTGTATTTGATATTCCATGTAGTCACGTTCCCGAATTGGTTTGTAATTAAGGGCAAAATGCCTTATTAATTGATTGAAAAATCGGGGCGTGACAGATTGGTATCAGAGCAAAACAATGCTCTAAGGAAGTGATTGAGCAATGGAACGCTCTAAGGAAATGAAACGAGTTGTGGATTTATGAAGTGAAGTTAGGGTTTAGAGCTTAGAATCGGTTTACGGTTTGGCGTTAGGTTCTTAGATTCATTCAAGTAATGGTTACTTCGTATGCTTAATTACGCACAGTATTTATCGAGTGATGGCCCGACCGCGGCGGATCCCCATCATGTGCTCTTCAGTGCTGTTGTGTTGTTAAGAATATAAAGTACAAATTACAATTCCGAAATTGATAGTCTTACATGGCTACATTTCTAATTCTCTCAACCGTACCCTGGATCAAACGACAGACTTGATCCACTGACCCTTTCTTATTCTTCAGCAACTCAGTAGAGATCTGTGTTGCTACTGTTACTAGACAACCAATGTACGGATTGTCTGAGACCCCTTCTGTTCTTCCAGCAGTAGGTTTATCTGGTAGAATTGAAAAACCTGAAGTTAGGAATACAATTGTACCTAACTCACAACCACCTAATAACTTCTGGACCGTTGACTGACTGATAGAGGCATAAATCACGTATGACCCTGTTGAATCAGTACAACTTTCTTGGAGTACGTAGGTGTCGTCGATTTGCATCAAGGTGACACAGTTGCGTGGGTCTTGACCCGTTGTGATGTGTGCAATCTCTTGGACTGTCTTGCCCAATGCTTGGTGGTCCCACTGGTTCCGAGTTTGTACGTCAGTGAAGAAGTCAAACAGCTTTCGGTGAGAGACATGATGTTGGAATATTGCAGTTGCAGTTCGAGTAAGACCATGAGGCTTATTCGGCCTATTCCAAATTTTGTTAGTGGAGACTCTTATCCCTGAACCCCTGAACTTGGTTTGTTCAGCTACCTTCCATTCATGAGCAGTAGAGTTGCCGATGTCTGTGCAAAAGTCTGTCACTATTCTGCATGCCATCTGCAACAAGTTTCTTCTTCCTTCCACAGATGGTATGACACAAAAGTCTTGAGGAGGATAAGTGTCAGCCGCGGAATAATTTAACCTTTCCGCTTGCCTCTGAAGTATTTCTACCCATCGCCTTGCTCCAAAGCCTAAGCCTGACTCCACTAGCGTTCGGTATGTTTGGTGCATGAGTTGATCCTGTACATCAACATGTTCCACCCATACGACACGAGAGCTGCCGTTGAACAAATCTTGGATTAAGCATCCGGATGGACGCTTCTTGCATTGAGATCTTGGGTGTGGACCCAGATTTGAGCTTAGACCGTCCACAGAGACGTCAATTATTGCCCAACTTTGTTCTGTTTGTCGTTGGCAATAGCGAACAAAGTGAGTTACACGAGTGGAGACAGATGGACTGGTCACCTGGAATTCAGCAGTCATGACTTGGATGGTTTCGTTGTAGCTCCCAGTTGTCCCTGTTGACAACACGTCAAGAATCGTTGCCCTCGAGATGATGCTACCGAATATGGTGGACCATTGGTCCACATCCATGAAGAGATTCACGAGTACGACAGGACTGAGGGGAATAGTGGCTGTGTAGCGTGAAGCTTCGGTTTGGAAGTTAGTGGGAGTAAGATCAATACCGTTAGTGAAGATTCTCTTGTACTCTGCTTCATTCAGGAACTCATGAAGCGTGGCAGAGCTGGATTTGAGTGCAGAGATCCACAGTGGCGCAGCAGCAGATGCCATGATGATTAGCTCATCTCTGACCGACACAATGATTTCAGAAATCTTAGTTGTGTCTGCCACGATAGATGCTTCTGCCACGGAAGATGCTTCTTCATGTTCTGAACGGTTGATGTTGTCTGATGGTTGTTGTGTAGAAGAAGAGTGATGTGGGATCGACATACACTTTTGAATATCCCTCCTCATGTGAGACTTTTCCCTTGGACCGATGACTGCAGGAATTGGAAGAGTCTGAGGTTGTGGGGTAGTCTCTTCAATCCCTTTTAGTAGCTCACTATTGGGAGTAACTCGTTTTCCACAGTGGTTGCAGTTGATTCTGTTGAATGCTGCTTGGTACTGGCTAAGTTGAGCTTGAAGCTCATTGATTTGCTGTCTCAGCAGAAAATTTTGTTGACGAGTTGTTTGGGCAGGCGTTTTGGGTCGATGCTTTATCACCCAGGCAGAGACTTGTGCAAACGTTAACTTTATTTGGTCACCCAAATCTTGTCGCTGTTGAACAGTTGGCTGTGGAAAAGCCTCGACGAAGTCCTTCAATGCTTGGACTTGGTATTTGGTGAAGCTCTTCCTCAGTGGAATACGTTTGGATGAACTAGGTTCAGCTTGTGGAGATGATACTTGTGGACTTGGGGCTACTTCAATGGCTTCATCTTCTGCTAGAAGCATGTCTAGCATGTCGATATCGGTGTTGAATTCGATTGCTGGTGAAATTATTTCATCTAAGCCCTAAAAAAATTGGCTTTCAGAGGGATCAGATTGAAGTAATTCACTGAACGAATTCACTTTGCGTGACATGTTTGAGTTGGTGTAAATTTCTGAGAAGTGGGGTGAAGAAGTTCTCTTTGAAAGAGAAAGGAGGTTATGGCACTAATGGAAAGTATCTGTTAGTGGATGCGTAAGGTGTATATTTATTGTTAGTGGAGGATTTGAAAATTCAAAAGCAAAGGTGAGTGGCTGATTTACAGCTAATTGTCGGAGACCTTGGAGATCGTGGAAGATTTTTTTCCCCGATGCATGGATTTTCCACATACAGTTCCACTCTTGTGAGACCTCGCATCTTTTGAGGAATTAATTATGCGAAAGTTAAAGTAAAGAGTCATTATGACCGGTGTTAGTGGAAGACTGAGTTTTTGTTGGTTAAATCTTGTGGATTCTTGTATCGTGGGCGATACTTTTGAGTAATTGAGACAGATATGAGCAATAATTTTTCTTAGTGGGTTGTTGAGTGCACCGCACTTACATTAAAGAAAGGTTTCCTTACGGTGGGAAATTTCGTCTTAAATACTTGGATGAGGAGTCGTGTTACTTACCTCATATCTGATTTCAAACAAACACATCTACTAGAATTTGCAAAATGGTGAGCAAAGGAGAGTGCAGTAAGAGATCAAAGACTGATTGGAGTGAACTTCCGGTGGAAATCTGGAAGTATATTTTCCAGTTGGTGGCTACCGCATCCCTGCAGAGCACAATGGAACTCCGTTGTGTCTCGAAGGACTTCAAGGAGTATGCCGATAGCTGGTCTACCTTGGCGGCGATCGACATGGATGGATTCGATGGTGGATCCAGACCCACTGGTTCCATAGAAGCGGACAGGCAGGTGCACATCTTCGCAAATCGATGCTGGGAAGCGAAGAACCCGGAGTCTCTGTTCCGAATGGGAATACGAGTACTTGTGGAAGCGGCCAACATACCCTTAGCCCTGGAGTACTTCGATGCAGCATGCAAACCAGGAACTCTGTATGGTGCACGTCCAAGTTCGGTGGTAGGTCATCATGTTGCGTTTTATGCAGCATGTATGATTAAGATGATAATGGGACCACGAGCCGAGCAGCAGAAAATGGTGCAGCAACTGTGTGAAGCCCTCGACTGGTGGAGAAGCGGATGGAACATCTACTACTGTAGACAAGAAGTCGAGCGGATGATGCATCAGGCTGAGTTTTGTCATGAGCATCTACTATTGTATTTTCCGTCGACTACTGCTTTCCTGCCCGCCGGTAAATGTCTTACTTGCGGTGAGTCAAGTTTTTGGCGTCCTTTTGGCCAGGACATGTGGGACGTGGATGGAGATAGGCATGCAGCTAGAGAATGTTGCGACACTTGCAAGTGTTTCGTGGAGGCAGCATATTTCTACCAGCTGATGATGTATGGAATTCCGAGACATCCGGCCTCTTATCCACGAAGTCACTATTGGAGGTTTAAGGATGGCTTCTGGTAGTGTAAGCCCTGTGAGGCATTTTAGAAGTTGTAATAGCAGTGTGTGCGAACTGTAACTTCAGTTTCTTTACTTTATGTGTGGTTGTGTAGTACCCGGTTTATTATTAAATAAATTCTGGGATTTGAATTTCAGGTTGTGAGAACCAAGTTGTGGTTGTGTTGTGGTTTGATGTGTACTACCCGGTTATTAATGAAATAAATTCTGAGATTTGGAATTGAAGTGTGATAACCTTGGATGTACTCTGCGTCCAAATTTCGGGACGAAATTTCTTTAAGGAGGGTAGACTGTAATACCCCGAAAATTTCCGTATTATTTTTATTAAATAGTTCGTGAAATTTGAAGTGAAATGGTGTGATTTCGTATTTTTAGGGGTTTTCGTCGTAAAACGATAATTACGGCAGTAATTATAAGTTACCAGAGGTTAAAAAAGGTAACTTTGTATCCGTTGAGAATTTGGGAAAAGTTCCTTCATGAAAGTTGTAGACCTCGTCGAATCGAGTTCATAGGAATTTGGTTCACCGAAAACAGACTTCGTATGAAGGAGTTACGGCCCTCGGAAATTACCACGTTTTTCTATAAAACAAAAAAAATAGTTTTTTTTTGGGGGACTTTCTCTCTCCTTCCCCCCGTGCTCTCTCTCTCCTCTACCCGTACTCTCTCTCTCTCTCTCATCTGTGTGTTTTCCGGCGAGCCGTGACCGGCCACCACTTGCCTCACCGCCACCGCCAAAAGCTGCAGCAAGGGCCGACGGTCCAAACTGGACCGGCCTTGCCGCCTGCTCCGCCGGCGTGACGCCGCACGCGGCACCACAAGCAGCCGGTTTTGGCTCCTCGTCGTCCGACGTAATTCCGGCCACCTCGGACCACTTCGTGTATTGGGTTTTGAAGCCCTCAACCCCTGGAACACGATGGTGCCCTTGGATTTCACCGAAAACCACCGTAGGCGGCGGATTGAGCTCGGGAAGTTTTGGGTTTTCAAAAAGTCAACGCCGATTCCGGCCACTTCCGCTCCGATCCAGACTTTGAGGTAGTTACTAAACTTGTTGGGCTTGTTGAGTTCTACACACTGGTAAAAATTGGTAGCCATCGGACCACCTTGACCGGCGGCCGGCAGCCAGCTCCGGCGGCGCGTCGGCGGCGCGTCAGGTCGGTCCGGGAGCATTTCTTTGCTCCGTTTGGCTTGTTTCGTCGATACGAACAACTTTCGTGTTTTGACTTTTGTCAAATTCGGTCGTTTGACCGATGGTCAATTAACCCGATTAATTGGATCGTACGATTTACGATTCGAGAGATCCGACCGTTGGATGATCATGAAATTTGATCGTGGGGTTAATTTTGAGATTATAAGCATGTTGGACCGTTGGATTATTGAAATTAGATCGTTTGATCAACGATCAATTATGCAATGATTATGGATCGTTAGATCCGTGATGATCCGACCGTTGGATCATCACCATTTTTGGATATGATGTTAGGATGCTAGAAATAAGCATGTTGGTAGATTTTGGAAGTTTTGGATTTCGTGTGGGACCCGTTGATGAATAGTAGACGTGGGACCCACGTTGACCGATGGTTGACTTTTGGTCAAATGGTCTCGATTAATATTTCCGATGTCCTAGGTGACATTTGAGGAACTTTGGATTATTTTGGAAATGTATTATGCTAATTGGATATTGCATAATCATAGGTGATTATGAAAGGTGTTGCGTACACGCTTGTCGATTCCTGGTTACTATTTGAAGACGCAGCAGGAATTAGAGGTGAGTGAATCTCACGATGTTTTTATATATGAATATTAATTCATATTGTGTTGTTGTGATTTTGGTGTTAAAACAATATTTGAAAAATGTTCATCTTATTGTTTTAATTTGTGAATTTTGTGGGAACACAATAATTCTATTAAGATATTGTGTTTGCCTATTTGAATGTTTTTGTCCAAACGGACTGTCCTGACCGGGGACAATGTTAAATGGGTGAAAAATGGTAGCCCATTCAGTTAGAGCTCTAGACTGCATATTGTATGATTAACTTGATGTATTAAAAGGAGAAGAAAAATAGTATTCTCACTTTTAATCAGGCGAAGTTAAAAATAACTTGATGTATTAAAAGGAGATGCATCTCACTTTTAATCAGGCTAAGTTATAAATGGTTTTGTGTGAGTAAAGATCGAGGGTTTATATTATTTAACATACTGGATTACCCTGGTATTAACATACACGTTTATGGGGCGTGTGGGGTTAAAATACGTGGTATGGGACTCGTAGGTTCAGTATATTAGATAATACGAATCTTCCGGATTTGAAATGGAACTTTGAGTTTTAAATGATTCTTGAAAATAAAAGAATTCAATTTGGGAAAATGTTACAGTGTGAATAAAACATAGATTACTCATACCAGCTTCGTAAGCTGACCGGGTTTGTTGATATAACCCGGTACACTATTCCACGGTGTAGTGGTTATACCTGCAGGTTAGGATAACCAGGAGTAAGCAAGGCTGCATACATATTATTGGTTTATAAGACTTCCGCTGTTTATGTAATAAACTCTGATGGATTAATTATTTAATATTTTGTATTAACAATTTATTATTTAATTTATGGCTTGTAATATGTAACCCTAAAGAACGGGTCAACATTTACATTTATTGGGCATGGAGTATATTTGTTGTACTCGAATTAAAAGGAAAAAAAATTCTAGTGCATATTTGTATTTGATATTCCATGTAGTCACGTTCCCGAATTGGTTTGTAATTAAGGGCAAAATGCCTTATTAATTGATTGAAAAATCGGGGCGTGACAGATTGGTATCAGAGCAAAACAATGCTCTAAGGAAGTGATTGAGCAATGGAACGCTCTAAGGAAATGAAACGAGTTGTGGATTTATGAAGTGAAGTTAGGGTTTAGAGCTTAGAATCGGTTTACGGTTTGGCGTTAGGTTCTTAGATTCATTCAAGTAATGGTTACTTCGTATGCTTAATTACGCACAGTATTTATCGAGTGATGGCCCGACCGCGGCGGATCCCCATCATGTGCTCTTCAGTGCTGTTGTGTTGTTAAGAATATAAAGTACAAATTACAATTCCGAAATTGATAGTCTTACATGGCTACATTTCTAATTCTCTCAACCGTACCCTGGATCAAACGACAGACTTGATCCACTGACCCTTTCTTATTCTTCAGCAACTCAGTAGAGATCTGTGTTGCTACTGTTACTAGACAACCAATGTACGGATTGTCTGAGACCCCTTCTGTTCTTCCAGCAGTAGGTTTATCTGGTAGAATTGAAAAACCTGAAGTTAGGAATACAATTGTACCTAACTCACAACCACCTAATAACTTCTGGACCGTTGACTGACTGATAGAGGCATAAATCACGTATGACCCTGTTGAATCAGTACAACTTTCTTGGAGTACGTAGGTGTCGTCGATTTGCATCAAGGTGACACAGTTGCGTGGGTCTTGACCCGTTGTGATGTGTGCAATCTCTTGGACTGTCTTGCCCAATGCTTGGTGGTCCCACTGGTTCCGAGTTTGTACGTCAGTGAAGAAGTCAAACAGCTTTCGGTGAGAGACATGATGTTGGAATATTGCAGTTGCAGTTCGAGTAAGACCATGAGGCTTATTCGGCCTATTCCAAATTTTGTTAGTGGAGACTCTTATCCCTGAACCCCTGAACTTGGTTTGTTCAGCTACCTTCCATTCATGAGCAGTAGAGTTGCCGATGTCTGTGCAAAAGTCTGTCACTATTCTGCATGCCATCTGCAACAAGTTTCTTCTTCCTTCCACAGATGGTATGACACAAAAGTCTTGAGGAGGATAAGTGTCAGCCGCGGAATAATTTAACCTTTCCGCTTGCCTCTGAAGTATTTCTACCCATCGCCTTGCTCCAAAGCCTAAGCCTGACTCCACTAGCGTTCGGTATGTTTGGTGCATGAGTTGATCCTGTACATCAACATGTTCCACCCATACGACACGAGAGCTGCCGTTGAACAAATCTTGGATTAAGCATCCGGATGGACGCTTCTTGCATTGAGATCTTGGGTGTGGACCCAGATTTGAGCTTAGACCGTCCACAGAGACGTCAATTATTGCCCAACTTTGTTCTGTTTGTCGTTGGCAATAGCGAACAAAGTGAGTTACACGAGTGGAGACAGATGGACTGGTCACCTGGAATTCAGCAGTCATGACTTGGATGGTTTCGTTGTAGCTCCCAGTTGTCCCTGTTGACAACACGTCAAGAATCGTTGCCCTCGAGATGATGCTACCGAATATGGTGGACCATTGGTCCACATCCATGAAGAGATTCACGAGTACGACAGGACTGAGGGGAATAGTGGCTGTGTAGCGTGAAGCTTCGGTTTGGAAGTTAGTGGGAGTAAGATCAATACCGTTAGTGAAGATTCTCTTGTACTCTGCTTCATTCAGGAACTCATGAAGCGTGGCAGAGCTGGATTTGAGTGCAGAGATCCACAGTGGCGCAGCAGCAGATGCCATGATGATTAGCTCATCTCTGACCGACACAATGATTTCAGAAATCTTAGTTGTGTCTGCCACGATAGATGCTTCTGCCACGGAAGATGCTTCTTCATGTTCTGAACGGTTGATGTTGTCTGATGGTTGTTGTGTAGAAGAAGAGTGATGTGGGATCGACATACACTTTTGAATATCCCTCCTCATGTGAGACTTTTCCCTTGGACCGATGACTGCAGGAATTGGAAGAGTCTGAGGTTGTGGGGTAGTCTCTTCAATCCCTTTTAGTAGCTCACTATTGGGAGTAACTCGTTTTCCACAGTGGTTGCAGTTGATTCTGTTGAATGCTGCTTGGTACTGGCTAAGTTGAGCTTGAAGCTCATTGATTTGCTGTCTCAGCAGAAAATTTTGTTGACGAGTTGTTTGGGCAGGCGTTTTGGGTCGATGCTTTATCACCCAGGCAGAGACTTGTGCAAACGTTAACTTTATTTGGTCACCCAAATCTTGTCGCTGTTGAACAGTTGGCTGTGGAAAAGCCTCGACGAAGTCCTTCAATGCTTGGACTTGGTATTTGGTGAAGCTCTTCCTCAGTGGAATACGTTTGGATGAACTAGGTTCAGCTTGTGGAGATGATACTTGTGGACTTGGGGCTACTTCAATGGCTTCATCTTCTGCTAGAAGCATGTCTAGCATGTCGATATCGGTGTTGAATTCGATTGCTGGTGAAATTATTTCATCTAAGCCCTAAAAAAATTGGCTTTCAGAGGGATCAGATTGAAGTAATTCACTGAACGAATTCACTTTGCGTGACATGTTTGAGTTGGTGTAAATTTCTGAGAAGTGGGGTGAAGAAGTTCTCTTTGAAAGAGAAAGGAGGTTATGGCACTAATGGAAAGTATCTGTTAGTGGATGCGTAAGGTGTATATTTATTGTTAGTGGAGGATTTGAAAATTCAAAAGCAAAGGTGAGTGGCTGATTTACAGCTAATTGTCGGAGACCTTGGAGATCGTGGAAGATTTTTTTCCCCGATGCATGGATTTTCCACATACAGTTCCACTCTTGTGAGACCTCGCATCTTTTGAGGAATTAATTATGCGAAAGTTAAAGTAAAGAGTCATTATGACCGGTGTTAGTGGAAGACTGAGTTTTTGTTGGTTAAATCTTGTGGATTCTTGTATCGTGGGCGATACTTTTGAGTAATTGAGACAGATATGAGCAATAATTTTTCTTAGTGGGTTGTTGAGTGCACCGCACTTACATTAAAGAAAGGTTTCCTTACGGTGGGAAATTTCGTCTTAAATACTTGGATGAGGAGTCGTGTTACTTACCTCATATCTGATTTCAAACAAACACATCTACTAGAATTTGCAAAATGGTGAGCAAAGGAGAGTGCAGTAAGAGATCAAAGACTGATTGGAGTGAACTTCCGGTGGAAATCTGGAAGTATATTTTCCAGTTGGTGGCTACCGCATCCCTGCAGAGCACAATGGAACTCCGTTGTGTCTCGAAGGACTTCAAGGAGTATGCCGATAGCTGGTCTACCTTGGCGGCGATCGACATGGATGGATTCGATGGTGGATCCAGACCCACTGGTTCCATAGAAGCGGACAGGCAGGTGCGCATCTTCGCAAATCGATGCTGGGAAGCGAAGAACCCGGAGTCTCTGTTCCGAATGGGAATACGAGTACTTGTGGAAGCGGCCAACATACCCTTAGCCCTGGAGTACTTCGATGCAGCATGCAAACCAGGAACTCTGTATGGTGCACGTCCAAGTTCGGTGGTAGGTCATCATGTTGCGTTTTATGCAGCATGTATGATTAAGATGATAATGGGACCACGAGCCGAGCAGCAGAAAATGGTGCAGCAACTGTGTGAAGCCCTCGACTGGTGGAGAAGCGGATGGAACATCTACTACTGTAGACAAGAAGTCGAGCGGATGATGCATCAGGCTGAGTTTTGTCATGAGCATCTACTATTGTATTTTCCGTCGACTACTGCTTTCCTGCCCGCCGGTAAATGTCTTACTTGCGGTGAGTCAAGTTTTTGGCGTCCTTTTGGCCAGGACATGTGGGACGTGGATGGAGATAGGCATGCAGCTAGAGAATGTTGCGACACTTGCAAGTGTTTCGTGGAGGCAGCATATTTCTACCAGCTGATGATGTATGGAATTCCGAGACATCCGGCCTCTTATCCACGAAGTCACTATTGGAGGTTTAAGGATGGCTTCTGGTAGTGTAAGCCCTGTGAGGCATTTTAGAAGTTGTAATAGCAGTGTGTGCGAACTGTAACTTCAGTTTCTTTACTTTATGTGTGGTTGTGTAGTACCCGGTTTATTATTAAATAAATTCTGGGATTTGAATTTCAGGTTGTGAGAACCAAGTTGTGGTTGTGTTGTGGTTTGATGTGTACTACCCGGTTATTAATGAAATAAATTCTGAGATTTGGAATTGAAGTGTGATAACCTTGGATGTACTCTGCGTCCAAATTTCGGGACGAAATTTCTTTAAGGAGGGTAGACTGTAATACCCCGAAAATTTCCGTATTATTTTTATTAAATAGTTCGTGAAATTTGAAGTGAAATGGTGTGATTTCGTATTTTTAGGGGTTTTCGTCGTAAAACGATAATTACGGCAGTAATTATAAGTTACCAGAGGTTAAAAAAGGTAACTTTGTATCCGTTGAGAATTTGGGAAAAGTTCCTTCATGAAAGTTGTAGACCTCGTCGAATCGAGTTCATAGGAATTTGGTTCACCGAAAACAGACTTCGTATGAAGGAGTTACGGCCCTCGGAAATTACCACGTTTTTCTATAAAACAAAAAAAATAGTTTTTTTTTGGGGGACTTTCTCTCTCCTTCCCCCCGTGCTCTCTCTCTCCTCTACCCGTACTCTCTCTCTCTCTCTCATCTGTGTGTTTTCCGGCGAGCCGTGACCGGCCACCACTTGCCTCACCGCCACCGCCAAAAGCTGCAGCAAGGGCCGACGGTCCAAACTGGACCGGCCTTGCCGCCTGCTCCGCCGGCGTGACGCCGCACGCGGCACCACAAGCAGCCGGTTTTGGCTCCTCGTCGTCCGACGTAATTCCGGCCACCTCGGACCACTTCGTGTATTGGGTTTTGAAGCCCTCAACCCCTGGAACACGATGGTGCCCTTGGATTTCACCGAAAACCACCGTAGGCGGCGGATTGAGCTCGGGAAGTTTTGGGTTTTCAAAAAGTCAACGCCGATTCCGGCCACTTCCGCTCCGATCCAGACTTTGAGGTAGTTACTAAACTTGTTGGGCTTGTTGAGTTCTACACACTGGTAAAAATTGGTAGCCATCGGACCACCTTGACCGGCGGCCGGCAGCCAGCTCCGGCGGCGCGTCGGCGGCGCGTCAGGTCGGTCCGGGAGCATTTCTTTGCTCCGTTTGGCTTGTTTCGTCGATACGAACAACTTTCGTGTTTTGACTTTTGTCAAATTCGGTCGTTTGACCGATGGTCAATTAACCCGATTAATTGGATCGTACGATTTACGATTCGAGAGATCCGACCGTTGGATGATCATGAAATTTGATCGTGGGGTTAATTTTGAGATTATAAGCATGTTGGACCGTTGGATTATTGAAATTAGATCGTTTGATCAACGATCAATTATGCAATGATTATGGATCGTTAGATCCGTGATGATCCGACCGTTGGATCATCACCATTTTTGGATATGATGTTAGGATGCTAGAAATAAGCATGTTGGTAGATTTTGGAAGTTTTGGATTTCGTGTGGGACCCGTTGATGAATAGTAGACGTGGGACCCACGTTGACCGATGGTTGACTTTTGGTCAAATGGTCTCGATTAATATTTCCGATGTCCTAGGTGACATTTGAGGAACTTTGGATTATTTTGGAAATGTATTATGCTAATTGGATATTGCATAATCATAGGTGATTATGAAAGGTGTTGCGTACACGCTTGTCGATTCCTGGTTACTATTTGAAGACGCAGCAGGAATTAGAGGTGAGTGAATCTCACGATGTTTTTATATATGAATATTAATTCATATTGTGTTGTTGTGATTTTGGTGTTAAAACAATATTTGAAAAATGTTCATCCTATTGTTTTAATTTGTGAATTTTGTGGGAACACAATAATTCTATTAAGATATTGTGTTTGCCTATTTGAATGTTTTTGTCCAAACGGACTGTCCTGACCGGGGACAATGTTAAATGGGTGAAAAATGGTAGCCCATTCAGTTAGAGCTCTAGACTGCATATTGTATGATTAACTTGATGTATTAAAAGGAGAAGAAAAATAGTATTCTCACTTTTAATCAGGCGAAGTTAAAAATAACTTGATGTATTAAAAGGAGATGCATCTCACTTTTAATCAGGCTAAGTTATAAATGGTTTTGTGTGAGTAAAGATCGAGGGTTTATATTATTTAACATACTGGATTACCCTGGTATTAACATACACGTTTATGGGGCGTGTGGGGTTAAAATACGTGGTATGGGACTCGTAGGTTCAGTATATTAGATAATACGAATCTTCCGGATTTGAAATGGAACTTTGAGTTTTAAATGATTCTTGAAAATAAAAGAATTCAATTTGGGAAAATGTTACAGTGTGAATAAAACATAGATTACTCATACCAGCTTCGTAAGCTGACCGGGTTTGTTGATATAACCCGGTACACTATTCCACGGTGTAGTGGTTATACCTGCAGGTTAGGATAACCAGGAGTAAGCAAGGCTGCATACATATTATTGGTTTATAAGACTTCCGCTGTTTATGTAATAAACTCTGATGGATTAATTATTTAATATTTTGTATTAACAATTTATTATTTAATTTATGGCTTGTAATATGTAACCCTAAAGAACGGGTCAACATTTACATTTATTGGGCATGGAGTATATTTGTTGTACTCGAATTAAAAGGAAAAAAAATTCTAGTGCATATTTGTATTTGATATTCCATGTAGTCACGTTCCCGAATTGGTTTGTAATTAAGGGCAAAATGCCTTATTAATTGATTGAAAAATCGGGGCGTGACAACTTACCAAAAGGGATTGGGAGTTTGAAAAGTCTGCAAGCACTAGACATGTTTTATGTATGTTATCATGGTGATGATGAAGCATTGAACTTAGGAGATCTAGGAATCATGGACCAGCTTCAGGGGAGGCTTTGGATAGACAGGTTGGGGAATGCGAAAGATGCTAGTGAGATTGAGAAATCACAATTGGGGAACAAAAAACACCTCTCTTTATTGGAACTAGATTTCAAAAATGGAAATGAAGAGCAAAGGGAAAGTGATGAAGTAATATTGAAGGCATTGCAACCACATCAAAATTTGGAAAGTTTGACCATTTGGAATTGCCATTGCACCACCTGGCCTCTTTATCGGATCAAGTCTTTACACAATTTGAGACGAGTTGTTCTTCGTAATTGGAAATTTTGTGAAGTTTTGCCTCCTCTTGGAAAATTGCCGTCGCTTGAACGTCTGGTAATAGAGGGGATGCATAATGTGAAAAAGGTGGGAGTTGAATTTTTGAGGATAGAAGAAGAAATTGAAACATTCTCAGGAGGAATTTTGTTCCCCAAATTGAAACAACTTTATATCGGGTACATGCCGAATTGGGAAGAGTGGGAAGGAATTATAAAGGATTCTTCTGAAATTACAATAATGCCACGCCTTTCTTCCTTGCGAATTGAAAGGTGCCCAAAGCTAAAAGGACTGCCAGACTTCCTGCACAAGATGACAGCACTGCGTACTTTGACGATCAACTGGTGTCCAATTCTTGCACGAAATTACGAAAAAGACGTGGGGAAGGAGTGGCCCAAGATTTCTCACATCCCAAACATCACAATTGGCCGATAACTCCATGAACAGGTATATGCACATTTTGAATGAATCTTTACATTTAGTATGAAATTGATTTTCTTTCAATTTAGTCCTCTTATTTTTTTTGCAGACATAAAATATATCTCACCAAGCTACATGTATTTGTTAGAACAATGTTGTGGGTATGGATCATGAGAGAGATTATGCTTCAAAGGTACGTTGTAGCAACGCTTTCCTTAAGACATTATTTACCCCACTGTCGAGTGTGCAAAGGGGATAATCAAATATGCCTCTAGGATACAAGGAAGCCCAACACATTGCTGTTGTTGGTTTATATTTTGCACTCACGAAAAACCAACCTAACACCTAAAAGAAGATTTACAAGATTGCTCAAGGTTCCTAGAAACCAATCATGCACTATTAGTTTCTAGTGGTTTTATGTGGGACTATGTTGGGACTATACTGGGAATATATACAACTATTGTATGACTATCTTGGGATTCTCTAATTCTGCAATGAATAGGTTCTTTATATAGAAGTATATGTGTCTCTTCAAATGGTAAGGTACCTTTTGACTTCGATCATATTACTTCACTAAAATATACCTACACATGCCTCTTGAAATGTGATGAAGAGTCACATATCCTTTAGGCAAATAATATGCATAATTTATTTCCCAGAAGGTGCAAACCAAGTAACACATTTTGATTTCTCTTTACCGAAATCATATATTTTGAAAATTTCTCCAACAGTATTGAGGAGTACGAATTGGAGCTGTCTAGCTGATTAAGTTCTTTATCTTTTTCTACTCAATACAAGATAGATAGATTTCCATTCAGGTATTCATATTGTTGGGTTTCAACTACTTTGCAAGTTTGCATTGTGTTGTGCACATTTTAGTCATTGTATCTTCTTACTCTAATCCAACAAACGCTTTCAATTACAAAGTCCAACAATAGATATTATTTCTTTGTTGTTACAGATTCCATTTGAAAGTTTGGTGTCTGAAGTGTACGTATTTACTTAATAGGATAAGGGATTGAAGATGCAAAATCAGTTCAAGACGGTGGTTCAGAAGTTGTTTCTGTTAGAGTGGTGAGTTGGACTGAGAGGAATAATATTGTGTGGAACAATGGAAGCTTTGATCCCTTTTTCATGTCCACATGGGCAGAAAGTCAACTGGAGGAGTTTCAGAAGTACCACCAGGTTCATCCAAAAATGAGGAAGCGGCCACTGTCCCGCTGGGAGTTTCCTCCGAGTGGAAGACTCAAAATTAATTTTGATGGGTCCTTTAATTTGGAAACAAAACAAGGTGGTCTAGGTGTGATTGTTCGGGATGATCGTGGTAAGTGTGTGGCTGCACTTGCTAGAACCATTCCCCATGCAAGCTCAGCTGCTCATACTGAGGCCGAGGCTTGTAGAGCTGGTGTACTGCTTGCTATCTTTCATGATTGGAGTGAAGTGGATTTTGGAGGTGATTGTGCCCTCATAATTAATGCTCTGGCTAAACCTGGAGTTGATATGTCTGATTTGGGTCGCATAATTGAAGATTGTAAGGACTATTTGTCTGCCATTGTTTCTTCTCATGTTAGGCATATCTTTCGTGAAGCAAATGGTGTTGCCAATAGATTGGTTCACCTTGCTGGTCGTAGTTTTATTGATAACCTTTGGTTAGAGAAGACACCCTCTATTATAGAGGATGTTCTCTACGAAGATGTTTGTAATTCTACCCGAGGTATAGGTCCTATGTCCCGCTCGAGGTCGGATCTTGACATTTTTAGTCAATAAATTGCTTTTCCCTAAAAAAAAAAAGAAAACCAACATCATGCGAGAAGTTCCTCCATACCTATTGTAATGCCCCAAATTGCACCTCTTCAATTTGAGTATGCTACAGTGTCACGAGTCTTTAGAACATAAGCCAGATTAACTAACTTACATTTTAAAGAGCCGCAAGGCATATTGTGAAAAGTTTCTACAGCGCAAAGCGAAAATGTATTTAATTTAATTAGAGGTGAAATATTTAAAGTTCATAAAATAATAAATGTCCTTTCAATTTCAATTCAAAATATTTGAAAGAAATGCATTTATACAAGGAGAGAAATAAATGATATTGAAACCTGGTTTTTACCCTATGAACAATCAAAAATAAATATTTATGCACACCCAGCTTCGTCCACCATTGTTCTGTTTCCAGTGCACAGTACTTGCATCCAAACTGTAAGGGCAAAATATTTGCTTTTGGCTATTTCCTATTTGACAAAACCTCTTCCCTTGTATTAGCATTTGTTTTGTATTCAATGCTAGATTGTTTAGGGATTAGAAGTCGTGGCTTAGGTTGTTCTTACTCGAGATGGTTCGTGAAGACGCCTTTCTTATCCGGTCTTTTCTCCGGACTTCGATCATTGGTCATCGAAGGTTTCGTTCAAGCATGTCAAGGTATGACTCATGCATATGCACATGCACTTCATTGTCATTTTGTCTTCCTTGTTGTCCTAGGTTTATCTAGGTTGTTTTCCTTTCACTTATGATGTGAATCACATAAGTATAGGATGCTTGATTGCCACACTTGTGTCTTGTGTCACAAGTTTCGAGTGCTTATTTTATACATTTGAGTTTATGATGTTAGGATTGCTAGATCTTCTTATAGATTTGTTTTGATTAGCATTCCTTTATGTTTAAGGCTGTTTCATGCCTTGCGATCGATCGTCACTGTTCATGCGATCGATCGCACCACGTGGCAAATTTGTCCGTTGGATTTATGACCGTTGCAGTTCGAAAATATGTCCGTTGGGACTTTTTCGTGCGATCGATCGCAACTTTCCGCGATCGATCGCAAATGAGGGTTTCGCATTTCCAGACGTTTCTGTCTCTTCATTTTACACTGTGCGATCGATCGCATAATGTCGTGCGATCGATCGCAAATGCCCCTGGGATGTTTTCTATAAATAGAACCCTTTTGTTTCATTTCGGTCAACTCTTTCCCCATAGTCGAAAATACACTTTGAGAGAGTTCTTTGGTATTGTGAGTGATCCTAGTTCCATGTTGTAGGTTCCTCACCTTAATCTCCATCTATAATCCATTGCTAAACACTTTGATTTGCATTTATATGCTAGTTTAGCCTATGTTTAGGATTTAGGAGATTCTATTCGATTCTAGCAATTGTTCCATGTTGAATTGCTGAATTGAATGATTGAATCTATATTCAATTTTCTTTGTTGTTTGTTTGTTTAGCTAATGATCCTTGTGATTAGTTAAACAAACCCTTGAATCATATTCAAGGCTTTTCAATTCGGTTTGGTTAATGCAAGCAATTGTTCCTTGTTGAATTGCTTGTGTTAATCGAATTGAATTCATATTCATTCATACACACACACACACTTGCATAGTCGGTGTCTTGCAGTTGGAGGATTCACGCCGGTGAAGTTCGATCAATTGGATAAGCTTGAGGTGGGAGCACTTGAAGAAGCAAATGGAAGCTACACAAGGTTAGAGCTGCCACTAGTCATAGGGTTGATAGTGTAGAGTTTGGGACGGAGTTCCCCCTTGTACGTGTTTGCCGATTTGGCGTTTTTCATAGTGTTACACAAGAGCGTGGGGTACGGCTCCCCTCCGGTTTTCCTCTAGTGGTAGAGGTTCCGGGTGACCATTGTTGTGTTGCTTGTGTGATTGTTGATATCTATTGTATTGTGCTTAATTGATTAGCATATTGTGTGCTTGTTCATACATAGATATATTTAGTCCGTGGTGTGCTAGTATGATGCACACTTTGGGATTCTAGGTTGTACAATTGATTGTGCTTGTTGCATATATATATTTGTATTGTTTGTACAATTGTTTGTTATAGGAGAGTTAAGTTTAAATTTGTATATACTCTCCGATTAGTGTTTAAGACGACTACCGTTATTGGGACAATCCGGCATACCGGAATTTCACAAACTATTGTAGGGGTGAGCTTTCGTCCTCGCTACTCAGTACAACAGCCCTAGCTAGGTTTGAAAACCATTAAATACATTTTCATTTGGTACTAGTATGTGAAAATACAGTAAGGAAAACAGTAAATCATTTCTCGATAATGAACCATATGAAAATAAATAAGGAAAATTATCACAAATGGTACCTGAACTTTACGTCCATTATATAGATAGTACCTGAACTTCACTTTTGATCACAACTAGTACCTGAACTTTTCGCATTCATCCCAATTGGTACCTACCGTCCACATTCGTCAATCTTCCGTTAAAAAAAAATTGAAAAAAAAAATTGAAAAATATTATTCCTTCCTCTTCCCGATCCCCTTCTTTGTCCCCCTCTTCTTCTTCCCTCTCGTCCCCCTTTCTTCTCTCTCTGTGTCCCCAGAATTCTGCACACACCACCAAACACTTGCAACCCTTTTATGCTCATCCCCTGTACTACTCTAACAAACATCACCATGATCAATCAATTAGAACTGTAGACTTGTATACAAAGAACCGTATTTCAATTAATCTTTGCAATTAACTTGCGCTAGCTAGCAAAATTTCTAATATCATTTTGACTATACCATGATTATATATATTCTGGATTCAATCACACGTTTCTCTAATTGATCATGAGCATTTCAAACCCAGAAAGCAAATTGAAGAGTAGTGAGGAAAGGCCTAGCTAGCTAGCTTAGCTAGGCACAACTGAGGCAGTTGAGCATTTCAAACCCAGAAACCAAGTTTCTTCTGGGCACCCTTGGCTTCCTCTCTGCACCCCCTTTCTTCTCTCTTTCTCTGTCCCCAGCAATTCCGAGCTTGTCCTCCAGCCCGCCTAGCGCTGCGCCCCGCGTCTGTCGCCGACGCCCGGATAGGCCCGGGCACCTCCTCCGATTTCGGCAGAAATCACTCTGGATACCCAGAGCTTTGACGCTCTTCAATCGATCCCAGTGCGCAGCTCCACTCCGGCGTCTCCAGTATGGTACCCAATCACCGTCACCGGAAAATAACTCTCCGGCACCATCTGCTCCCTTTAATAGGAGCGGTGTTGTGTGATGGTGGTCGGAGCTTGGAGGCTCGACGGCGACAGTGAGGCAAGGAAGAGAATTCGCGCGGAGAAGGAAGAAAAAAAAAAGAGAGAGGAAGCCAGACGTATCAGATTACTGGGGACAGAGAGAGAGAAGAAAGGGTGCAGAGAGGAAGCCAAGGGTGTGCAGAAGAAATTGGTGGTGTGTGCTTTTGGGGACACAGAGAGAAGAAAGGGGGACGAGAGGAAGGAGAAGGGGATCGGGAAGAGGAAGGAATAATATGAGATTTTTTTTTTTTCGATTTTTTTTCATTTTTTTTAACGGAAGATTGACGAATGTGGACGGTAGGTACCAATTAGGATGAATGCGAAAAGTTCAGGTACTAATTGTGATTAAAAGTGAAGTTCAGGTACCATTCATATAATAGACGTAAAGTTCAAGTACCATTTGTGATAATTTCCCAATAAATAAATACCCGGGTGACTATCAAACTTGATGACCGATTAATCTAGCCAACTACATTCTTACCGAAAATTAAAATCTTTAACAAACTGTAAGGAGTAGCGAGAGTGTCCATTTAACGCCATACCGCCTAGAACTAGTGTCACACCTCAAAGGATGTCAGACACTATTCCGTCCGTACAGCTCCTCCGGAGGTTTAGGGGATCGAAACCCAAGGTAGTCGCTATGCTCTACTCACTCTCAGGTCATCATTAGCTCAAATGATAAATTCAAACCATAAAACAATGCATAAAAACACCAACTAGGGTGAAGTCTCCCTACCTGGAATATCGGAGCTTCCACTTTGCTCATCATATCAAGCCAACACCACCACCACAATTTACGTCTCGGGCTAACTGGAGTCCCTAGTCCGACAATATCTAAGTGTTAAAATAATATACTTAATTCTATAACACGCAACAAATTATTCCAAGTCCATTTAGACGATTACTTTTTCATATAGGGTGCATTCCCAAATTTACTTTGGGCACCCAACGACACTATACTCTCGACCAAATCCAATTATTGATACAAGTCCACACTTAGACCATTCTTGTTTCTTTACAATAGTTTAACACAATTCAATTTCGATAGAGACTAATCACAAATAACAACCTTAAGCCAAACTGTCAAACTGCCAAACTTTAACACTACAACTACTCAGCCAATTCTCAGTAAGGTAGTAATTCAAGTATATGACTGGTTTCAATCAACTTAAGCAATCTTCTTAACCATTTCAGTCATATACCAATTATCCAAATCAATTCACAGTAAGCTATCGTGAACTCCAATTATCAAAACATTATCACTGTTTCAACAAGCTTCTCAACAGAGTTTTCAACAGACCACAATACCAACATGAGTTCAAACTTCAAAACCCTTTACCTGCATTAAGCTCCAAACTGAAACGAAGAACATGAGCAACCAAGCTTTCGACAAAACTGAAGCAGAGCAGACTGCTGCCCTGTTCCAATACATCAACGAAGACACCACAGCCTCTGGGTTCTCCCGTTCAGCTTCCTAACTTGATTTCAAACCAAAACTAAGCATTAGGTAAGCTGGAAGGCAACGGTCGGTGTTTGACGCGGAATCAAACCGTCCCTTTTGGCCTTGTGAATGATGTGTGCAGTTTGCGGGCGTGCCAGCACTAGGAGTGCGAGATGTTGTTGTTGTTGTTGTTGCCGTTGCGCTTCCGTCTTGACTTCCTTACGAGGAGATTGTGACTCGGAGAGGGATATCTCCGTGGAGGTTCTTGTACATGCCTTGATGATTCAAGGACTTCTTTTGTAAAGCTTTTTCAAGTTTTACCAAATCGATACCGAGAACGAGATCCCCAGCAGAGCTTGCACTAGAGGAATCGACTTGTGGGTTGCAATGCTGCAGCCGCTATTGCGTCCTTGCAGTTTAGCAGGGTATGGAAATGCATCCGCTAATGCGCTCTTGCATTTGCCATGGTGGAATTGCAGCCGCTGATGCGTCCTTGCAATTGCCGAGATAACCCGGAGGTTAAGATACTCGTTGAGAGTAGTATGGTGTTTAGTTGATGTAGATGTCCTTTGAAATGTATGCGAAGCCTTCTTTATATAGGCTCTGAAGCTACTTGAACATGAAGTAAACAATAGTCTTTAGGATTATAATATTATCATGAATCCTTGTAACCTTACTTGATAGACTAATCTAACCATTATCTGGTCCGTATTTGATTATTGAATCACTCTTGGCTTATTTTGCGAAATGAGAATACTGGCCTAAAACAATTCTCTGTAATAGTTTATTTGATTCACTAGGCCATAATCATTATTAATGGGGTCAGTCCAATTTAGGCTTATATTTAATAGCCTTTGATAGTCCTGTAATGAATTTGATTCAAGGTTTTGTTACTTGAATCTTTGAATTATGTAGACTTATGTACTATCAGTCTTTTAGATAACAGGGACATTTAACTGACTCATTCTTCAGTCGAGCCATATTTGTACTTGATTAATTGTTGGCCCTTTTATCTGATGGTTGAGAAGTGTTCATCTTTAATCTAATGACTTGCGAGATGAATATATGGGATTGCTTTCTTCCATATCATTGGCTGTAATGTCAAAGCTGTTGGACCTCAGTAGGTCCCTTCCCTTTATTTCAGCATATAGAGAAATCCCTTTTAGTAGCAACCATTAGGCTTTCTTCCAGCCTTTTCTTTCTTGCTAATTGCCGAGATTTCAACCAAGAAACCAAATCTAAAACTACTTTCCTCTTTCGAAAGTGATGGGGACATAAAGAAAAACTTAGCGACCTGATCATGAAACAAGCTAGTTTTGGCTTTTAGTTCTGTTTCCATAATTGTGGAAAATGTTGTCTAGCCATTGAAAGTCATGCCCTTTTGAATAGAAAATATAATATGATAGGCCTCTATTTGATCTGATGCTTGCGAACCCAATCATCTAGCCATTCCAGCTTATCAAATGTTTTCTTCATTTTGGCCAAGTTGCAAACTTTTCATGTCCACATCAAATGATGATTAGAGGAATAACTATGCAAAGACAACAATTGATGGAAAACTTTATGTTTATTTTAATACCCAATAGCTTATTAAAATAACCTTGGCTATAAAATAGAGTCGGAAAGTACCGTAATAGGCTAATCTTAGCCCTTTTCTTTAATTAATCCGGTCTCTAATGATGATTGCTTTCCGTTTTTAGTCGTTTAAAACCTGTGTTTGTTACCGCATAACCCAAGATTGAGACTGAATTATTTGGCTCCTGAAGCCATGCAAAGGCTTTTCGCAATAAATCCTCCCCAATCCGTAAAGCTTCCGCATATCAAGATCCTAACAGAACCCTTTAGTATTTCATTAATTAACCACTTGATCCAAAGGCTCAGAAAAGCCTAGCTTTGATCCAACGGTTTGCGAAACCAGCATCGTGAATTCTGCCTTGGTCTCGCGATTAATGAAAAATGGGCTTGGGCCTTTATTTCTAATCCGCCATTCCGCCAACCAATGACTGACCCAGGCCAAAATGTTATTTTGGGCTCAAACATTGCCCCCCAAGCTTTGAAATCCGGGTAGGATTGAGAAAGGTTATAAACGGTTCCCTCCTTTGATTAATTTCACCTCTGATTGAACTGAGAAACAAACCACTTCAGAGACCCACTGTTCATCTTCCTCCTTTCCTCTTTCGCAAACCCTAGAATTTCTTTTCCGAAACTCTGTTGCACTCGCAAGAAGCGAAAATGCCTCCAAAGCCATTACATGTCCCTCAATATGACGAATTGAAGAAAGAGGCTGAAAAATTCAGGGAGAACATGCTAGCTCTGTATTCCCAACACCAAATAAAGAAACCTCCCAGTGACTTCTTCAATTACTACCATGCTTTCGTCGCAATTGGCCCTCATCTCTGTTCTGCTCCATGGAAGGAGGTAAACAAAGTTCTTTCCAATTCCCGTGCTTTCTCATGGCCACTTCATGGCCATAGCCTGACTACTGCCAAATTCACTAAATGGCCTCTGTCTGCAAAAACCACGAAGGTTATGGGGCAATGGCCTTTACCCACTGACGATTTTTCTGAGTGGTTTAAGGCCATGGAGATCAAATTCGGTGATCTCTGGAGAAGAATTGGCCTTTACGACGCCATTTGCTTATCTGTTAAAGGCGTCCAAGGGGATAGGAATTTGCTCTTAGCTGCCGCAAGTTTCTGGAATTCCACTAGTAATACCTTTGATTTTCGCTTTGGGCAAATGAGCGTCACCCTTTTAGATGTCTTTGTTATATCAGGTTTTCCAGTCCACTACAAACCATATTTGCCTGGCCTATATTCTGCATTACAATATCCTCAAACTTATGTTCCGACAACTCGAGAAAAAGCAAAGAACCAAGCTAATAGTTACGAGAAGTGGATAGGCTTTTGGAGATCAGTAGGTGGTTATGAGGAACATATTGCTTTTCTAGAATTTTGGTTGAACAAATTCGTCTTTTGTATGTCTGCCAATAGAGTAACAGATCAGTGGCTGGAGTTGGCCATTGTTCTTCACAACGAAGAGAAAGTCAGCATAGGGCACCAAGTTCTTGCTTCTCTGTATAGAGGTCTGCAACAACTCACTAGTGCTCCTTTCAAGCATGCTGCTGAAGGGCCATTTTGGATCCTTCATTATTGGCTGCAAGTTTACTTTCCAACATGTAGGCCAGAGGTCACTTTTGATCCTAGAAAAATAATGGGAGAGAGTTTGGTCAATGCTGGCTTCTTGGGACACTCTCTCTTGGACTGTTTCACCAATTTCAGAGAACCAACCGATCTCGCGGCCTGGAACTGCGTTGCGAAAAGAAAATATCCGGCTCCATTGTATGATGGCTTTTTGCCGAATAAGAAAAATTGGCAAGATCCTTCCTACCTTGCCTTGTTCCATGCATCAGTTTGTTGCAAGGATTTAGTCTATGGTGGTATTTCTGGCCATGAGCAACATCGGATTGAAGTTTATGCTCCCAATCATTTCACCAGGCAGTTTGGATATGCTCAGATGATTCCAGCGCCATTGATTGATAGTGTGAATCATTTCACTTCTTGGCGCCTGGATATGCGTTCAGTAGGAACCAGCAGTGGCATAAGTATCCTTGGTATTGCTGATCGACGCTTTCTTTTCCTCCCTGTCGACATGAGTGCGAAAACCATACCCTCCTATTTTGCATGGTATGCGGATCTGACCAAAGAATTTTTCGCTAAAGAGACCAGGCTTCAATTTGTAAAACTCTTTAGCAAACTCCCTGTGGACACTCGCTCCAGAGAAGAAGATGATCTTCTTGAGAAGACTTCTTTCGATACTATTGGTAGTGGAAAGAGTTTAAGGGACTCTTTGGTGCTTTCGCAAACACTGGAGATAGCATCAGGCGAGGTCTCTGAGGTTAATGAAGACAACGCCACCCTGCAACAAATGCTAAGCGACGATCAAAAAAGAACTGAGGTAATTCCTTATTTTTGTATTTACTTTGAGCCATATGTTTGGCTATTAACCTCCTTGTCTTGTTGTGAGCAGAAAACGAAAGGAAAGAGGCCTCAAGGAGGGCCCTCTGGTGGTGTGCCAAAGAAACAAAAGCGAGTACCACAGGGAACATCTGTGACCAAACCAACAAGTGCTGCCATAAACGCTTCCTCACATTCCTGTTGTGCTCCTGACGCCATGGCAAATTCTCAGGAAGTGCCTCCTGCCTTGATCATACCTGCTCAAGTAAGTTGATAGGGCTCAGTTTTCCTTGAAATCATGGAATTGTGGAATTGTCCCTAATTTTACATTCTCTGGCCTTGTCATTTCAGGATATAACCAAGAAGCGAAGATTGAACAGGAAAGCAAAAACAAATGTTGAAGTTCCTGCTTCTACACTCTTTCCAGAGCAGGAAAGGACAAATTTGGTAAGAGGAAGATTGTACTTTCTTTGCAGATTTGCCTTTTTTAGGCATTTTTTCCTTTTGAATCATTATGTAATGACTTTTCCATTTTTAACAGCCCTTAGCAGAGAAAATCTCTGCCTCAAAGTCATCAGAAGAAGAAGTTGGTGGCATTTTATATACCATGGTAACATTTATCTCTGCTTGAGGTCTTTTAAAGACCTTAGTTTAGTACTCTAATCCTTTGGTTAAACATGCAGGCAACTGGAAATACTGTGGCTCCTCTCTTGGAATCCTCATCTTTGCCATCAACTGGACCTGGGGCTTTACTCATAACAAATCCTCTATTGCCAGATTCTAGTCCTGAAGCCTTAAGAACCATCATTGAGCAAGATTCGCAAGGGGGAACCTTGAAGGCTTTGATTCGTATGCGATTTGCATACAAATTAGGCCTCTAATCACTTTAGTAATGCTAATCCAAAGGCTATTTAGTGTCTCTAATCCTTGAATTGCACCATTGTAGGTGAATCGAGCATCGGACGGATATCGGGAGCGAAAGGATGCAATTTGGGAGCTTTTGTGGATTTCCGGCTAAAGGACGAAAAGTCAACCCGAGGACCAAAAGTCAACTCGTGGTCAACCCCGACTTGAAAGCGTCAACGAGTCAAGATGAAGTCCCGGATGTGAGCCGCGAAAGAATTCCGGAGGTTTGATCAAAGTCAACCCTTGGTCAAGCTCCGAAGGTTAAAGTCACAGTCAAGGCAAAGTCAACCGCGTGACTCACCCTCACAAGCCCCCAAATCAGCAAAGGACCACACAAGATATCATGAGGTCACCCTTAGATTATTCCTTCTTTTCATTCCCCTATGAAATGACCCCCTTACCCTTCATTAAAACCCAATAGCCCTTGGATCAAACCCTACCTCATCTTAGCCCTCCATTTCCCCCCTCCTTTGCCTATATATAGCCCTCTTTACCAGATTTAGGTCATTCCCATCATCAGCCCCAAAATCCCTCAAATTCCTTTCCCTTTCCTCTCTTCCTTCCTTCCCCTCACCCTACATCCGGAACGTCAGTCGACCGGTCGACTACTTCCCGTCGAACGGTCGACGGTCGACGAGCTCCGCCGCCTCCGCTTCTTCCACCACTTCTTCCTCCGTTCTGGGCAGCTGAGGATCCTCACAACCTTCAAGGACGACATCTAGATCCAAGGAGAAGAAGGGGGCATCACTTATTGAGCTTTCTTTAACCCTTTTCTCTCTTGTATTCATGTTTAAAGCTTACATTTGTCATTTGATGTTGTATACCTTGATGGGTAGTGAGTAGTACTCTTGTTGGGGACTAGGGTTGTGTGCCCTAGTCCAATGTGACTTTGTGATGCTTAATCAATGAATAAAATGTCTTTGTGTTGTATGAATATGTGTGCTTACCTAATTCAATATGTGTTGGTTGCTTGTCTTTAGAATTACCACTTCTTTGGCATGTTGACTAATCTATCTTGATGAGATTGTGTGAGATTGGTACCCTTGCATGACTTAGGCAATTGGTAGCATATGTGATGAGTTGTTACTTGTTTGAGTCCCTAGGTTCGACACTATTACGCCTCTTAAGCACTTTAGGAAATCCGGTATTAGGTAACATAGAGGGATTTCCTAAGACACCTAAAGAGTTTGGATGATCCATAATCCGGCATTCAAATACCTTAGGCAACACGGTCCTAGAACCATAACATGGCTAGGATACGGGGCTTGATTCACACACACATTGGCATGATTGAGTTGATTAGGCATTGCTTGTTGCATTGGATTGGGGTTTGCCCGAAAACCCCAACACTTTCCTATACTTGCACACCTTTTACTTGCTTTGTCTATTTACATTTTCTTGTTTGATTGATTGGCATTCCACAATTGCGTACACCAAACACACCACACTACACTCCGCACATTGTTTAAACACATTTCACTCACTCTATTCACATCTAGTCACTCCACATAGCTAAAGCATTCGCACACACGCTACCGAGAAGTCGGGGAGCCGTCAATCCTCCGTGGAACGACAACCCCCTTCTCTTCTACTCACCACTATATTTTTGCATTAGTCAAAATGGCGCCGTTGCCGGGGATTGAGGTTAAATCCTTGATTTCTTGGTAGTTAGTCGGGTCTTTAGCATTCTTTTTGTTTAACTCATTTTGTTTATATTGTGTTTGTTGTTTCACATGTGCTATTCACTCTTGAGTGAGACACATTAGGGGAGTGACGGGCCTTATATCCTAGTGATATATGTAAGACATGAGCACCCCTAATGCTATCACTTGCTAGTTGAACTTTCCAATAATTGTGCACATTCTATTTCTTGCTTTAGTTGCATCTAAGCTTGTCTATATTGCATTCTTGTGTTTGTTTGCGTACTTGTTGCTTGTTATTACTTGTTTTGTGTTGATTTGGGTTCCCTAGCACTTCTAGGAACCTTGTTTGTTGAGGGATATAAAGAAAAAAGCCAAAAATTTTTGTTTCAGGGCATTTCACGAACGGTCGACTCTGTTTCTCGACCGTTCGACGGAAGCTCCCTGGACGTGGCTCGACCGGTCGACACCTATTGTCGAACGGTCGACTGGGAGCAAACCTGCTTCCCTTGATTTGTTTCTCTCACTCTTCGCTTTCTATTGCTTATCTAACCATTTTCTTTGTATTTCTTGCCTCGATTGTGATACTTAACCACTGTCTATTGTGTTGTGAAGGTGTATGAACCTTGCTTCAACCTCTCACACACCGATTCAACTTAGAAGTGGAAGAGTCTTAAGCGAGAATACAAGAGGACGGCCAAGAAGAAGGCGACGTACTCCAAGGATTGTGTGTGAGAGCGCGCCTCCTACACTTGAGAGCCGAGAAGTACCTTTACAAGACCATATTCCAGAGGCAACAATGGAAGAAGAAGAGCCACACAACAACAACAATCCACCTCCACCACCCGTGAGGCGCATGAGGGAATACACTCTCCCTCATGTAGTGGATCACCCATCATGCATCGTTCTTCCACCGTGCAATACTCATTACGAAATCAAGTCCTCCACATTGAGCATTATGCCTACATTCCACGCCTTGAAGGATGAAAGCCCTTATGACCACCTTATGGAATTCGAACAAGCATGCACAACGGTTCAACTACATGGACTACCGGAGGATGGTTTGAAGCTTCGCTTGTTCCCCTTCACCTTGAAGGATGGGGCAAGGAAATGGCTACTCAAGATTCCACCAAGGTCTATACATTCATGGTTCGAGTTGCAAGAGGCTTTCTTATCCAAGTTCTTCCCACCAAGCAAGGCGGCAAAGGTTCGTGATTCCATTGTCAACTTCAAGCACCAATCGGGTGATGCTTTCTACGAAACATGGGAAAGATTCAAGGATTTAGTGATGAGTTGTCCACACCATGGATTGGAACAATGGTTTCTTGTTGATGTGTTCTACCGAGGCTTATCTTCTAATCAACGACAAAGGGTGGATACATTTAGAGGAAGCACCATAGCAAGCATGTCTCCCGATGAAGCATGGGACACCTTTGAGGACCTAGCAACAAACTCCGAGCTTTGGGATGATTTTGGACCTCGAAGGCATCCTCCCACACAACCGACAACTCAAGTGTCAAAGGTCCACAATGTCTCAAGTGAGCCAACGGGTGATGATTTATTGAGCACTCAATTTGATAGGTTGGAAGCGGCTTTTAACAAGAAGATGGACATGCTCCTACAAGCACAATTGAAGGCTACCCCATCACAAGTCAATAGTGTGGTGTCTTCACCTCCTTGCTTTTATTGTGGTTCTCATGGTCATGAAACGGAGGAGTGTTCTTATCATATTGACAAGGAGAAGGAAGAAAGGCAACATGTGAACCAAGTGAGCTCATACCAACAAGGTTCTTATCAAGCACCTCCAAAGCCGTACAATACATATGCACCCCGGAACGATCAAGGGAGAACTCAAGGGTACCAACCAAGGCCTTATGGGAGCAACACTCAAGGGTACCAAGAGAAGACTCAAGGAAGTGGAACATACGGAGGATACAAGAGCTCAACTTATGGAGCACCTCAATGGAGACAATGGACTTCCCCTTATCTTTGGACGCCCTTTCATGGCTACGGCGGGTGTGAAGATTAATGTTTTAAAGGGCACCATTAGTTTCAAAGTGTTGGGTGAGAAGGTGAAGTTCGAAATGTTCAAGCCCATTCATCCACCGGAGGTAGTTGAGGAGGTATTTTCCATAAACTTGGTGAAGGGCAATAGCGCTAAGAGCGAGAGGATTTTTGGTCCTTTGAACCCACCGAAGCCAACACCACGTGCTCACAATCATTTCTCACCAATTTGGGGGTATGACAACCTTCCTTCTATTGTGCATACAAAGCCACCACCTTTGTCTCATGAAGACATACTTGCAAAGGATCCATTCCTTGAAGGAGCTACAAAGAAGAGCCCTCCCATGAATGAGCTACAAAAGGCGACAATCAAGGCCATGAGGGCGATGGTTGGTAAGTTTAAAAGGAAGAAGTACTCTTGGCCACCATCTCCCACATCACTTTTTAATGGCATCAAGGGCTGCTTTGTAGGAAGTCATGGCGACGGTGAGACAAGCAATACATTGAGTGGGAAGAAGCTTTGCTTTGAGCCACCATAATTTCACCGAGAAAGAACCAAGACCGGCTTGTAGGTCTATAAACCGAAGCGCTTGTGGGGAGGCAACCCCATTTGGAGAAGATACATTTATTTTCAGCATTATTTAGTAATGAATAAAAGAGTCTAGGGAGGTTGGGAGGTGTTAAGGATAGAAGTTTTGGAGTGAGAAACCCAAGAAGTGTTGGGTTTGCATTTGTTCAAGAGAAGCCTGGGCAGAACAGTAACTTTGGAGGCAGTTTTCACCACATCTGTCCGTTGGAATTTATTGAAATCACTTGGAGAAGCTTCTTCTATGAGTCCTCTGTTCTCAGTCCAAATTTCTCTCAGAAAGGACCGTTGGATCTGCTGCAATATATGTTTAAAGGAGGAGTGCTCACTGCAGTTTGACTTTCTGGAGGGTCACTTTGACCGGTTCTTCATTGCATGTTCGGAAGGCTATTTCTGAGTTTCCAGTGGCCAAACTAAAGCTCTTGGAGTCTACTTTCCAATGCCACTGGAATCACTCAACTTGGAGGCCTATTCTTGGAGCTATGCCCAAATCATTGGGAGAAGGTCGTTGTTATGTTGCTGCTGTCCCCTGTTTTGAATGATCCCGATGCAATCGCACTTTCTAATTCATTTGGCACCCGAGGAGCAAACGTATGGAAGTCAGGGCCTTGTGCCCTGAGGTTGGTGTCTATTTGTGGTTTCTCGGCTAGCTAAGGGAGTCTACAAAGGGGGTTTTTCTTACTCTATCTTCCGTATGCTATATTTTGTATGTGTGCATTCGCCAGACTTCATTCTCATCACTTTCACCCACTTGATTTTCATTTTCAAACACCTCACAACATTGAGGACAATGTTGGTTTTAAGTGTGGGGGTGAGGTTGGGCCAAACTAAAAGGATTTCACATTTTCAAACCACCAAAATTTTTCAAATTTTTCAAAGTTTTCACGAACGGTCGACCAGTGTGTCGACCGGTCGACACTCATCCAGGGAGCTATTGTCGAACGGTCGATGCTTCCCGTCGACTGGTCGACAGGAGCATAAGTGTAAAATTTTGGATTTTGGGAACTTTGAAGTTTTTGTGTGTTTTGATTGTCCTTTTCAACCCTGATGATGATTATGAGCCTACTAAGTTGCTAATTAAGAGGATAAAGAGCATGTGCTTAGAAATCATTGGATTGCCTTGTGATTAATTTATGTAATCAATGCTTGCTTGACACTATACGCACATTTGCCATGTTGATTGGTCACTAGCAATTAGAGAAGCATATCTAGACGATGTATTGACATGCATATACCCTATATGGTGAGATTTTGAGCCTCATTGATATGTATGCATCATTCATACATCCTTGTTCTTCATGTGTGTGCATTCCACTAGTTTACGAGACCTAGAACTTGCTCAAAGACCTCTTGAGACTACGTGTTAATTTGCGATGAATTGGAAATGATTAAGGCACTAGTTAAGCACCATGGCCAAACTAATCTCTAATCCCTTAAACACTAATCCATTAGGACTAACCCATTTTGAGCCTCATTCATCATTAGCTTTTTTCTTTGTTAACCACTAAAATCTAACCCATGTTTTTAGCTTAAACACTAACCATCCCTTGTTCCAAGTATTAGCGAGACGACGATTGTGACTTCTCATGTTCTTTGTGTTCTATGGGTTTGTGTAAAGCAAGTGTGGGGGTAGAGTACTTTTTAGGTGTTTGTAAAGGAGAAAAAGGTTGGAAAGAAAGTGATTCGTATGCAATTTGCATACAAATTAGGCCTCTAATCACTTTAGTAATGCTAATCCAAAGGCTATTTAGTGTCCCTAATCCTTGAATTGCACCATTTTAGGTGAATCGAGCATCGGACGGATATCGGGAGCGAAAGGATGCGATTTGGAGCTTTTTGGAGATTTCCGGCAAAAGGACGAAAAGTCAACCCGAGGACCAAAAGTCAACTCGTGGTCAACCCCGACTTGAAAGCGTCAACGAGTCAAGATGAAGTCCCGGAAGTGAGTTGCACAAGAATTCCGGAGGTTTGGTCAAAAGTCAACCTTTGGTCAACTCCGAAGGTCGCGGTCAAAGTCAAGGCAAAGTCAACCGTGTGACTCATCGCCCACACAAGCCCAAAATTCAGCAAAGGACCACACTAGATATGGTGAGGTCACCCCTTGATTATTCCTCCCCTTTATTCCTTTGGAAGTTACCCCCTTACCCTTCATTAAAACCCAATAGCCCTTGGATCAAACCCTACCTCATCTTAGCCCTCCATTTCTCCCTCTCTAGCCTATAAATAGCCCTCTTTACCTGATTTAGGTCATTCCATCTCCAGCCCCAAAAAGTCCCATCTTCCCTTTCCCCTTTTCCTCTCTTCCTCTCCCTTTCCGGTTCAGCCCTGCACGACCGTCGACCGGTCGACAGTGACCGTCGAACGGTCGACGCACGACGTGTTCCGCCGCCTCCGCTTCTTCCACCGCTTCCTCCTCCGCCCTGGGCTGTTGGGATCCTCACCAGACGTCAAGGACATCATCTAGACTCAAGGAGAAGAAGGAGACACCTTGGATTGAGAATCTCTTACCCCTTTTCTCTCTTGTATTCATGTTTATTGCATACTCTTGTGAGATGATGATGTACACTTTGATGTTTAGTGAGTAGTACTCTTGTTGGGGACTAGGGTTGTGTGCCCTAGTCCAATGTGACTTTGTGATGCTTTAATCAATGAATAAAATGTCTTTGTGTGTATGAATATGTGTGCTACCTAATTCAATATGTGTTAGTTGCTTGTCCTTAGAATTACCACTTCTTTGGCATGTTAACTAATCTATCTTGATGAGATTGTGTGAGATTGGTACCCTTGCATGACTTAGGCAATTGGTAGCATATGTGATGAGTTGTTACTTGTTTGAGTCCCTAGGTTCGACACTATTACGCCTCTTAAGCACTTTAGGAAATCCGGTATTAGGTAACATAGAGGGATTTCCTAAGACACCTAGAGAGTTTGGATGATCCATAATTCGGCATTCAAATACCTTAGGCAACACGGTCCTAGAACCATAACATGGCTAGGATACGGGGCTTGATTCACACACACATTGGCATGATTGAGTTGATTAGGCATTGCTTGTTGCATTGGATTGGGGTTTGCCCGAAAACCCCAACACCTTTATATTTTGTGCACACACTTTACATTTACTTGCTTTGTTTACTTACATTTTCTTGTTTGATTGATTGGCATTCCACAATTGCGTACACCAAACTCACCACACTACACTCCGCACATTGTTTAAACACATTTCACTCACTCTATTCACTTCTTGCCATTCCACATAGCTAGAGCACTCGCACACACGCTACCGAGAAGTCGGGGAGCCGTCAATCCTCCGTGGAACGACAACCCCCTTCTCTTCTATCACTCACCACTATTTTTGCATTTGTCAAAATGGCGCCGCTGCCGGGGATTGAGGTTAAATCCTTGATTTCTTGGTAGTAGTCGGGTCTTTAGCATTCTTTTTGTTAATCCACTTTGTTCATATTGTGTTTGTTGTTTCACATGTGCTATTCACTCTTGAGTGAGACACATTAGGGGAGTGACGGGCCTTATATCCTAGTGATATATGTAAGACATGAGCACCCCTAATGTTATCACTTTCTAGTTGAAGTTCTAATAAGTGTGCACATTCCATTTCTTGCTTTAGTTGCATCTAAGCTTGTCTATATTGCATTCTTGTGTTTGATTTGCGTACTTGTTGCTTGTTATTACTTGTTTTGTGTTGATTTGGGTTCCCTAGCACTTCTAGGAACCTTGTTTGCTTAGGTATAAAAGGAGAAAACCACAAAAAAATAGTTTCAGGGCATTTCACGAACGGTCGACCCTGTTTCTCGACCGTTCGACGGGAGTTCCCTGGACGTGGCTCGACCGGTCGACGCCTGTTGTCGAACGGTCGACTGGGAGCAATCTTGCTTCCCTTACTTTGTTTCACTCACTCTTTGCTATCATTGCATATCTAACCTCTTACCTTTCTATTTCTTGCCTCAATTGTGATGCTTAACCACTATTTATTGTATTGTGAAGGCGACGATTAGGGCCATGAGAGAAATGGTGGGCGAGGTTAAGAAGAAGAAGTATGCGTGGTCACCATCTCCTACATCAATTTTCAATGGCGTCAAGGGGTGCTTTGTAGGAAGCCATGGAGATGGTGAGACCAGCCATGCATTGAGTGGGAAGAAGCTTTGCTTTGAGCCACCATAATTTCACCAAGAAGGAACCAAGACCGGCTTGTAGGTCTATAAACCGAAGCGCTTGTGGGGAGGCAACCCCATTTGGAGAAGAACCATTTACTTTCAGCATTATTTAGTAACGAATAAAAGATTTTAGGGAGGTTGGGAGGTGTTAAGGATAGGAGTCTTGGAGGAAGAAACCCAAGAAGTGTTGGTTTGCATTTGTCTATGAGAGGTCTGGGCATATCAGTAATTTTGGAGGCAGTTTTCTCTACATCTGATCGTTGGAATTCATTGAAACCAGTTGGAGAAGCTTCTTCTATGAGTCCTCTATGCTCAGTTCAAATTTCTCTCAGAAAGGACCGTTGGATCGGCTGCAATATTGGTTTAAAGGAGGAGTGCTCACTGCAGTTTGACTTTCTGAGGGTCACTTTGACCGGTTCTTCATTGCATGCCCGGAAGGTGATTTCTGAGTTTCCAGTGGCCAAACTAAAGCTCTTTGAGTCTACTTTCCAATGCCACTGGAATCACTCAACTTGGAGACCTATTCTTGGAGCTATGCCCAAATCATTGGGAGAAGGTCGCTGCTGTGTTGCTGCTGTCCCCTGTTTTGGATGATCCCAATGCAATCACACTTTCTAGTTCATTTGGCACCCGAGGAGCAAACGTATGGAAGTCAGGGCCTTGTGCCCTGAGGTTGGTGTCTATTTGTGGTTTCTCGGCTAGCTAAGGGAGTCTACAAAGGGGGTTTTTCTTACTCTATCATCCGTTGCTATATTTTGTATGTGTGCATTCGCCCGACTTCATTCTCATCACTTTCACCCACTTGTTTTTCATTTTTAAACACCTCATAACATTGAGGACAATGTTGGTTTTAAGTGTGGGGGTGAGGTTGGGCCAAACTAAAATGATTTCACATTTTCAAACCACCAAAATTTTTCAATTTTTCAAAGTTTTCATCGAACGGTCGACCCGTGTGTCGACCGGTCGACACTCATCCAGGGAGTTATTGTCGAACGGTCGACGGTCTCGTCGACCGGTCGACAGGTGCTTAAGTTTAAATTTTTGAGATTATGGAACTTTGAAGGTTTTGTGTGTGTTTTGATTGTCCTTTTCAACCCCGATGATGATTGTGAGCCTACTAAGTTGCTAATTAGGAGGATATTGAGCATGTGCTTAGAAATCATTGGATTGCCTTGTGATTAATTTATGTAATTGATGCTTGCTTGACACTATACGCACATTTGCCATGTTGATTAGTCACTTGTGGTTAGAAAAGCATATCTAGACGATGTATTGACATGCATATACCCCTATATGGTGAGATTTTGAGCCTCATTGATATGTATGCATCATTCATACATCCTTGTTCTTCATGTGTGTGCATTCCACTAGTTTACGAGACCTAGAACTTGCTCAAAGACCTCTTGAGACTACGTGTTAATTTGCGATGAATTGGAAATGATTAAGGCACTAGTTAAGCACCATGGCCAAACTAATCTCTAATCCCTTAAACACTAATCCATTAGGACTAACCCATTTTGAGCCTCATTCATCATTAGCTTTTTCTTTGTTAACCACTAAAATCTAACCCATGTTTTTAGCTTAAACACTAACCATCCCTTGTTCCGAGTATTAGCGAGACGACGATTGTGACTTCTCATGTTCTTTGTGTTCTATGGGTTTGTGTAAAGCAAGTGTGGGGGTAGAGTACTTTTTAGGTGTTTGTAAAGGAGAAAAAGGTTGGAAAGAAAGCAAAATACAAAAGAAGAAAAGAAGTTGAGAAAATAAAAAAGAAGTTGTGTACAAAAATAAAGTTCAAAAAGAAAGTCCCAAAAAGAAAAGAAAAATACAAAATGGAAAAAGGAAGTAGTGAGAAAAAGAAAGAGAAAAGTAGAAAAAGGAAGTACGAAAATCCAAAAATAGAGTTTGTTTTTAGAATAAAAGGTTGAGGAGAATAAAAGTTAGAATTGTTTGTAAAGGAAAATGAGTTTCAAAGTCCTTGAGTTGTCTTGTGAAATACTTGGAATTATTTGTGTATCCATCCCTTCATTTCATGCTAACCCTTAACCTTTGACCCCATTACAACCATGTGAAAGCCCTTTTGATCCAATAAGTTGTGAATTAATTAGTGGAGAGTTGGTCAATGAGCAAGCTTATGGGGACGTTGCTTTTGGTAATGTCCTTGAGAGTAAACACTTAACCCTAAACACAAGAGCGGAAATATTTAGTGAATCATGTGAGTTTAGCGGTTAATTTTGTCGATATATGCTAATTTGGTTGCTCTTGATTGATTATTCTATGGCTAGCACACACTACACCAAGCATGCATTGGATACATATCTTAATCATTTGGCGAACCATGAGGTTTGAGTTGTGTGCTTGATTGAATCTTGATGTGTGGCTTAGTGGGCTCTCTTTGAAGATATGGTTGTTAAGGCAAAAATTAAATGTGATATGGATTGTTGATTCTTTATTTGCTTGAGGACAAGCAAAGCTTAAGTGTGGGGGTGTGATTCGTATGCAATTTGCATACAAATTAGGCCTCTAATCACTTTAGTAATGCTAATCCAAAGGCTATTTAGTGTCCCTAATCCTTGAATTGCACCATTTTAGGTGAATCGAGCATCGGACGGATATCGGGAGCGAAAGGATGCGATTTGGAGCTTTTTGGAGATTTCCGGCAAAAGGACGAAAAGTCAACCCGAGGACCAAAAGTCAACTCGTGGTCAACCCCGACTTGAAAGCGTCAACGAGTCAAGATGAAGTCCCGGAAGTGAGTTGCACAAGAATTCCGGAGGTTTGGTCAAAAGTCAACCTTTGGTCAACTCCGAAGGTCGCGGTCAAAGTCAAGGCAAAGTCAACCGTGTGACTCATCGCCCACACAAGCCCAAAATTCAGCAAAGGACCACACTAGATATGGTGAGGTCACCCCTTGATTATTCCTCCCCTTTATTCCTTTGGAAGTTACCCTCTTACCCTTCATTAAAACCCAATAGCCCTTGGATCAAACCCTACCTCATCTTAGCCTTCCATTTCTCCCTCTCTAGCCTATAAATAGCCCTCTTTACCTGATTTAGGTCATTCCATCTCCAGCCCCAAAAAGTCCCATCTTCCCTTTCCCCTTTTCCTCTCTTCCTCTCCCTTTCCGGTTCAGCCCTGCACGACCGTCGACCGGTCGACAGTGACCGTCGAACGGTCGACGCACGACGTGTTCCGCCGCCTCCGCTTCTTCCACCGCTTCCTCCTCCGCCCTGGGCTGTTGGGATCCTCACCAGACGTCAAGGACATCATCTAGACTCAAGGAGAAGAAGGAGACACCTTGGATTGAGAATCTCTTACCCCTTTTCTCTCTTGTATTCATGTTTATTGCATACTCTTGTGAGATGATGATGTACACTTTGATGTTTAGTGAGTAGTACTCTTGTTGGGGACTAGGGTTGTGTGCCCTAGTCCAATGTGACTTTGTGATGCTTTAATCAATGAATAAAATGTCTTTGTGTGTATGAATATGTGTGCTACCTAATTCAATATGTGTTAGTTGCTTGTCCTTAGAATTACCACTTCTTTGGCATGTTAACTAATCTATCTTGATGAGATTGTGTGAGATTGGTACCCTTGCATGACTTAGGCAATTGGTAGCATATGTGATGAGTTGTTACTTGTTTGAGTCCCTAGGTTCGACACTATTACGCCTCTTAAGCACTTTAGGAAATCCGGTATTAGGTAACATAGAGGGATTTCCTAAGACACCTAGAGAGTTTGGATGATCCATAATCCGGCATTCAAATACCTTAGGCAACACGGTCCTAGAACCATAACATGGCTAGGATACGGGGCTTGATTCACACACACATTGGCATGATTGAGTTGATTAGGCATTGCTTGTTGCATTGGATTGGGGTTTGCCCGAAAACCCCAACACCTTTATATTTTGTGCACACACTTTACATTTACTTGCTTTGTTTACTTACATTTTCTTGTTTGATTGATTGGCATTCCACAATTGCGTACACCAAACTCACCACACTACACTCCGCACATTGTTTAAACACATTTCACTCACTCTATTCACTTCTTGCCATTCCACATAGCTAGAGCACTCTCACACACGCTACCGAGAAGTCGGGGAGCCGTCAATCCTCCGTGGAACGACAACCCCCTTCTCTTCTATCACTCACCACTATTTTTGCATTTGTCAGAAAGCAAAATACAAAAGAAGAAAAGGAGTTGAGAAAATCAAAAAGAAGTTGTGTACAAAAATAAAGTTTCAAAAAGAAAGTCCCAAAAGAAAAGAAAAATACAAAATGGGAAAAAGGAAAGTTATGAGAAAAAGAAAGAGAAAAGTAGAAATAGAAAGAAAGAAAATCCAAAAAGAGAGTGTGTTTTAGAATAATGGGTAGAGGAGAATAAAAGTTAGGATTGTTTGCGAAAGAAAATGAGTTTCAAAGTCCTTGAGTTATCTTGTGAAATACTTGGAATATTTGTATATCCATCCTTTCTTTTCGTGCTAACCCTTAACCCTTGGCCCCATTACAACCAAATGAAAAGCCCTTTTGATCTAATAAGTTGCGAGTTAATTAGTGGAGAGTTGGTCAATGAGCAAGCTTATGGGGACGTTACTTTTGGATATGTCCTTGAGAGTAAACACTTAACCCTAAACACAAGAGCGGAAATATTTAGTGAATCATGTGAGTTTAGCGGTTAATCTTGTCATTATGTGCTAATTTGATTGCTCTTGATTGATTATTCCATGGCTAGCACACACTACACCGAGCATGCATTGGATACATATCTTAATCACTTGGCAAATCATGAGGTTTGAGTGTATGCTTGATTCAATCTTGATGTGTGGCTTAGTGGGCTCTCTTTGAGGATATGGTTGTTAAGGCAAAAATTAAATGTGATATGGATTGTTGATTCTTTATTTGCTTGAGGACAAGCAAAGCTTAAGTGTGGGGGTGAGGTTAAATCCTTAGTCAAAGCTTCGCAAAGCAAACCTGGTGTGATTATGCCAAAGGCAATGACCAAGAGCCATGTGCTTACAGAAGGGTTTCCGAGCTCTAGACATGAAGATGCATCCTCATTCATTGACCTTACTGATCATGAGGTCAATATTGAATCTTCAGGGCCTTCTGACCAGGAAAAGGTTATGTCTTATGAGATTCCGGTGCCATTGGAACAAGAAGCTGAAGTGGCTATTTCTGACAATACCTCAAATCCTCAATTCTCCTTGGCAATTGTATCACTGCCTTTGGATGTCCAGGCACCATCTGTTACAACTTCAAGTATTATGCCAACTTCTGAGGTATGCAAAAAATGAACCATATTTTGAAATCTTTCGCAAGAAAATGGTTTCTGCTCATGTATACTGACATTATGGTTTTCAGGTTAAAAATGCTCAAACTGGAATTGAGGAATCAGAAATTCTGAAACAAGTTCCAACCAGCTCATCCCCTCTGACAAATACTGAGAAAGAGGCACTATCTGCTCGAGCTTCTGAAATCCAGGCTATTGATTCAAATGCCATTGTCCCATATGGGTTGGCTCTGACTTATGGGGTGGAGACCCTTCAAACTTCGATCTCTGAAACTCAGGATGAGCTTAATGAGGCCAACTTTGCCATTGAGGTACTTGAAATTAATGAAAAACCATAAGTCCTGTGGGAGCAGATATTCCAACTGTTGCTGAAAAAGTTCTCTATTTCCCATATTTACTATTAGATTTTGACTAAGACAATAATTATTGGCCTTATTCTAAGTTTTTTTTTATTTAAACTTGCAGGCCCCTGAACTTGGGATGTCTTCTTCTACTTGCGAAATCAAGGATCAAACTCCCTTATTAGATGATGTTCAAATGCCAGAAGATGTTCATTGCATTCCCAGCCCAGGATTGTCTGATGAATCTTCTTATTCGCCAGATGCTCTAGACGCAAGAATAGAAGAAACGGCATTTTTAGAGAATCCCCTGGTTAAGCTTTCTTCTGAGGAGTGCCGTCATATTAAGTTTCTTCGTGGCCTGAGCACGGATAACTTTTCTAATTATACAGAGGAAGAAATAACTGAAGCCATAACATTTCTGTCACAGTATGATCGTAGCTATCAGTGGGCTCTTTCTCGTGCCCTCAAGGCTGTAAAGATTATCGACCCGCTTCACAAAGCCTTTACTTCTGACAAAGAGGCCAAAAAGGAGGCCGTCTCAAGGAAACAAGCAGCTGAAGAAAAGCTGGCTCACTTTCGTGCATCTGCTCTTCAAGTTCGAAGTGCCAATAAATCTCTGGCTGAGAAGAAGTCTAGGATTGACAAGCTCGAGGAAAAGATCAGGGCTTATCAATCCGAGGTCAATCAATTGAAAGGAGAAGTATTGAATGAGGAACAGACAATTGGTGGTTCCTTGCGAGGAACTATCAAATCCATCGATGAATGTCTAAAAGATCTAGCACTTCGTGAGCAGGAGTTAAATGCGACAAGTGACAGGCTTATTGGGACTGAGATTGAATTCAAGGCACAGAGGATAAACTTACTTAAAAGTCTGCAATACCTTCCTGACTTGGATTGAATCAATTGGCTTTGTAATACTATTTAAAATAACTACTTCAGCTCCCATTTATGTGTATGCCTTTACTAATTATTTTCCGTCTTTGGGCTTTATTAGTCTGGGCCGTAAAGATCCGTCATTATCATATGTATATATGTATTGTTCGGAATTTGAACATTCTGGCCTTGGGCCATCTTGCAAAACAAAAACAAACCCCAAATTAGTTTGTATAGACTCTTTAAATAATTTTGCCCTCAAAACTGAGTTTTATATTTATTTATCACCAAGTGGATACCCTCAATAATGGCATTGAGTGGTTGAAAACTTTGTTTGGGCAGGTGGATTTATGAATCATGACATAGTTTAAATTCATTGAATCCGTCCTTTCGAGATTTAGGCGTGACTGAAAAAGATACGTCACGTGATTCTCACGTTTTCTGCGTCTTTATAACGACGAACTCAAGACACATTTTGTAGCAAAGACTTGCATTTCGCCATGCCCTCTCTTGGGCATTTTCTTCTTCATCCTCGCTTTGAGAGGCACACCTTTCAAACTGCCTTCTTGGCCTTTGGCCTAATGGCATTAAGCCTCAAAGTTTAAGCTCGAAATAAACTTAGGCCTCAAAGTCTAAGCTCATGGTGGGTAGGTAGGATTTTTAGGGTAACTGAGTCGTGAACAGATTGCTTGGCTCATTATTCTCCTCAATCTTGCCTTACGAGATCATCCAGAAGAGGAAAGCAAGAGTGCATTTTTCCTTAACTTAGGTAAACAGTGTACTTTTCTTGGGTTTCCTGTCTAACAGCAACATGAAGGAGTTAAATCCTGCTCGAATCCAAACCGTATGATATCGGGTCTGGCAAACTTCTTATTGTTGCAGGAATTGAGGCTAGAAGCATGGGTTGGAAAGAAAATCTCTTGCCCATGTTTCTTTTCCTTGATGATCTAAACCCACCATGAAAATGTTCAAATAGGTCTCTTGAAAATTGTATCCTTTTTGAATATGTCTTGCATGTAAGTTTTCGGCCACAAAGCCGTTTATTTTAAATGGGCATTTACTTCACCCTAATTTCTTACGGTTCTTGTAATAAGACTACTATGAATCTTCTCCTGGCGGGCTTGATGGACTTAGGTAGTTATGCCCTTCGAACCGCTAATTTTTACTTTGAAGTGCTTAGGCTGATGAATATGGGTTTTGTTCTAACTCGAAATGTATTCAAACCCGCTTCAGGCCCAAACACAGTCATTATGTATCTCGGCCCTTTTTAATTTCTTCTCGCCCATTGGTTTATCAAAAAACCTCCCGGTATAAATCAAATCCAGGGGTAATTGTGACCATTCAAATAAGTATTCCTTATTCCCGAGAATTGGTCATAGGCGTAATTAGTTGCATAAGATTCAAAATTTTACTACCTTTGCCCTTCAGGTAGAAACTTTTCAGGCATAAATACGGCAGTTTCAGCGACATCTCTCACTCTTCAACATAAAGCAAATATCTCTTGTTGCTTCATGAAACGCTTCTGTCATACGAGATACCTTTAATAAACTCTGGGCTTCATAGTCTAATCTTACGGGCTCGGATCAAATCTTCTGATCTGATCTGGTGCCCAAAATGGCAGGGAGTGGGGAACCTTTCATGTTTCTTGCTGGTCCCCTGCCATTGGTCTCTTGCTGGAAGCATTGGGTCGATTGCTTCTTTCTCTGCTTGACCATGAAGGGAAGACAACCCAAACCTTCTGGGTTGTTATTTCAATTGGAAAAGCAGCTGGACGGAATTGCGATCCTTGCTTTTACTCCTCGAAGTTGAGCCGGATCCATGAAAGAGAAAATTGGCTCCGCGTCTTCCCCGGCATCCTCCAATCATTTTATGTTATCAGAGCCTTTGTAATTTGCATATCGTAATTATTTGTTTTCACACATGTATGTTCCCGGCCACAAAGCCGTGTTATATTGACTATGAAATAAAGAACTTGGCAAATCATATCCTGATATTTGTTCCTTTGTATATGCGAAACCCAGATTACCAAATATGCATGCTTGCGAAATTGATCGCAAATAAACTTGGGCAGTTTTGCTCCTTGCGAGAAGCCTCATATTCGGTTTCAAAGCTTCGTTGGTCTGTAAAAGAATTTTCTGGTTATTTATTTATTATGACCATTAGGCCTTCAAGGATGCATATCATCCCTTTCCTTCGCAAATTACTTCTCGCAAAAAACAAAAACTTTAAGGGCAACAAAATTAAAAAGGAAAATTGGGTAAAGATTTTCTGTCAGTGAATCTTGTTATCTTGACATGCAATCCTCACAGCCCTACTTTTTCCATGTGAAGGTGAGGCATGTTCAATTGCCATTATCACCTGTCCCCTCAACTTTTGCATTTTATGATATTTTATATTTGGTTATTAATACCCTATCCACTTTTAATAGGGGTCTACGAAAAAATTTCGTTCCAACCAATTCACCAAGATTGGACCGTTTATTCAATCGCAAATTTAAAAATATTGCCATATCCCACTCGAGAGTCAACTTTGTCAGTTGATTTTTACGAGATTTTCAAGATCTCTTTTGAAACGTTGCTTGACCGTGATTAATGGTGATAACCATCTGCTAAAGATGCGGTCATAAAGATAAGGCAGTTATTTACGATTTCAAACCTTTCTTTTGCCTTTAAAAACAGGCCTTCCAGGCTCATTGCAAACCATCCTTCAGACTTTGTTTTCAACATGTTTCAGAAATCCCTTCTCTTCATTGTCCTTCTTCTTCGCAAAACTCTTCCTCCAAAATTAGCCTTAGCGCTTAAAAACCTCTGGGCTTTGTAGTCTAATCTTAAGCCATAGATAGGCTTCATAGTCTAATCTTACGGCAAACTATCAATGGATTTTGGGAATCCATGCCCTCAACCGTGGTTGTCGGCCTTTATGTATTTCCAAGCCATTGTTAGACCGGTGGTGGTATAAGAGATCCTGGAAATGATGCTGAGAATTTAGCCATCAACTTTCCAAAATCTCTGCTACCGCCAGTAAACTGGTTTCTCGTCGCAAAAGAGTCATCGAAAAGAATTCCCTCTTGGTACTTCAAGGCCTGACCAGAAATATCAGGATCCGGGCATTCTTTCCGACATGTTTCCCACCTTTGATTAACATGTTTATATGTTTAACATGTTTCTCTTTGCTTGACCTACCTTTTGCAGAGAATCCGGGCTCGTTATCTTCCAGAAGAAAGACTTTTAAGATCTCGTAAACTCGATGGTATCAGGGCTAGGTTTATATATCCCTTGAATACCTTTGTTTGTAATGTAATTGTCTTTCGCAAATGTAGTTTCCGGCCACAAAGCCGTTTATATGCTGAATAAAGGAAAATTCATTCATCTTCGTTTTATTTATGCTTTGCGAAATTGGAATTTGTCTTTGTGTAAAGATATAGAACCATTTGATGACCTTATGATTAATAAATTCAAATCAACTTTTGCAAGGGAAATAAACACTACTATAATGATTACATAAGCCTTATCAAAGGCCGAGGCCAAAAAAAAAAATTTAAAAAAATTTAACAGACTGCCTCTGTATCATGAGTATCTATTCTCCTTTGTAGTACTGCTATTGCCCCCCCAGTTTTGAGCATGAGCATAAACATAAGCATCATTTGCGAAATGCTTTAAAACTGCTCGAATGTTCCAGGACTCTTAGCAACTTGGGATCGAGTAACTCTGTTGTAATCAGGTGCAGGCTTAGCCTGAGGTTCTGGCTTTTTCTCAAATTCCCAAACACTTGGAAAATACTTCTTCAAATATTTCCCATTGATTGGATTTTTGTGAATATTGCCATTGGTATATTTGAGGTGATATGCTCCTTTGGGCAAGATCCTGTGGATAACATAAGGTCCTTCCCATTTTGGAGACCATTTGCCATATCCGGTAGTCTTTTCCCCTATGGGCAATATTGTTTTCCAAACCAAATCTCCTTCTTTGTATGTTTTCCCTCTAGTGCGCTTATCATAGGCTCTGGAAATTTTCTGTTTTTCCATGATAATGTTGTTAAGAGCCTCTAGTCTGGTCTCATCCAAAGCCTCATGTTCCTGCCACATGGCTTGAACATAATCCTCACCTATTAATTGATGTTGCTCCTGTACCCGAAGCGAGTGGACATTGATTTCCAAAGGCAAAATGGCATCATGTCCAAAGACCAAAGCATAAGGAGTAGTCCCCGTGGGGGACCTTTTAGAAGTCCTGTAAGCCCAAAGAGTATTATATAACTCTTCATGCCAGTTCCTTTTATTGCTTTCTAGCATCTTGCGAAGAATGCTTATAATGATCTTATTACTGGCCTCGGCCTGGCCATTGGATTGAGCATAGTAAGGAGTAGAATGAAGTAATTTAATCCCCAAATCCTCCATCTTTTCTACGACTTCTGCAGACATAAAAGATGTTCCTCTGTCTGTAACAATGCACTCAGGAATCCCAAATCTACATACCAGATTATGATAAATGAATTTAATAACCTTATCTGAAGTGATATTCTTTAAAGGTTTGGCTTCTACCCATTTCGTAAAGAAATCGGTGGCAACAATAATAAAATTGTGTTGTTCAGAAGAAACAGGATGAATCATTCCAATAAAGTCCATAGCCCATCCTCGAAATGGCCAAGGCTTGATTATTGGCTGCAATAGCATGTTAGGAATATGCTGAATTGGGCCGTGTTCCTGACACTCTCGGCAACCTTTTGCGAAAGAGATACAATCTTTGAGTATCGTTGGCCAGAAATAGCCATGCCTTCGCAAAAGCCATCTCATCTTTGGCCCGGCTTGATGTGATCCACAGATACCAGCATGAGCCTCTCGCATGACTCGTTTAGCCTCCCTGCCATAAACACATTTGAAATCGACACCTTCTTCACCCCGGCGACGTAATTCCTTATTTTTGAGAAAAAAGTTAAGGGCCTGAAACCTTATTTTTCTCTCAGTAGGCTGATTGGGATCTTGTAGGTATCTTTTCAATGGCCATCTCCAATCCTTATCAATAGGATTTCTGGCTACAGATACGTGAACTACCTCCATTGGCCATCCTCGAACTTGGACAGATGGTAAAGAACGCTTTTCAACTTTGAGGATTCGTTCTTGGACCCCATCCGCAAGGCCAATTCCAGAAGCAATCTGAGCCAATTCATTAGCAGCAAAGTTCTCTTTTCTAGGAATATGCTCAATAGAAACATTGTGAAAATGAGATAATAAATTCCATGTTGCGAAAAGATATGGTGCTAATAAAGGACTGGCACATTTGAACATGCTAAGTACTTGGTTGACTACTAGAAGAGAATCTCCTAGAATATCAACATCTCGTATGTCCATTTCCAACAGGATCTCTAAGCCAATAATGAGGGCTTCATACTCAGCTTGATTGTTCGTGCATTCGAAATCTAGCTGAAAAGAATACGAGAATCTAGTTCCCTTCGGACTTTGCAAAGCAATCCCTGCCCCTGATGCCGTTTCCGTGCGTGATCCATCAAAATACAGTTTCCAGGGTGTTAAAGCAACAGCCCCAATTTCTAAATCCTTGAACTTACAGACCTCCAAACTTGGATGGTGAGCAAGGAAATCAACAATGGCTTGCCCTTTTACTGCTTTCGCAGGAATATACTGAAGAGAAAATTCAGATAAGGCGAGTATCCATTTTCCAATCCGGCCTCGTAACAAGGGCCGTGATAACATATATTTTACCAAGTCAGTCTGTGCAATAATGCATGTGGTAAAAGGTAGCATATAATGCCTTAGTTTTGCAGCTGAAAAATACAACGCAAGGCATAGCTTTTCCATATTTGAATACCTTGTCTCGCAATCATTCAGAGTACGACTGAGGTAATAGATAGCATGTTCCACACCTTTCTCATCATCTTGGGCTAATAAACTTCCAACAGACAAATCAGTCGCAGATATGTAAAGTTTTAAAGGCAAACCAGCACGGGGTGGAGCTAACACAGGTGTACTAGTGAGATAGGCTTTGATCTTATCAAATGCCTCTTGGTGCTTTGTTTCCCAAACAAACTGCTCCTGATCTTTGAGTTTGAGCAGAGATGAGAAAGGTTGAATTTTCCCAGCAGAATTAGAAATAAACCTGCGCAGGAAATTAATTTTTCCAAGAAGTCTTTGAAGTTCCTTTTTATTAGCAGGCGGTGATGCATCTAGGACAGATTTCGCCTTATCTCCAGTAACTTCAATACCTCTTTCATGCACCAAAAACCCAAGGAAATCACCTGCCTTGACCCCAAAAGCACATTTCGCAGGGTTCATTTTCAGGCTGTGATGTCTCATTTTTGCAAAAACTTTCCTCAGATGGTCTACATGATCAGTTTTCTTCTTAGATTTGACCACAATATCATCGATATAAACCTCCACAATTTTTCCAATTAGATCATGAAAAATAAGGTTCATGGCACGTTGATATGTTGCACCAGCATTTTTGAGTCCGAATGGCATTACGACATACTCAAAAATTCCAGCAAAACCCTGACATCTAAAGGCTGTCTTATGTCTGTCCTCTTCCGCAACTGGAATCTGGTGATATCCAGCCGTGCCATCCATGAAAGACATGACCTCATGACCAGCTACGGCATCTATTAACATGTCAGCCATAGGCATTGGATATTGGTCCTTTGGTGTAGCCAAATTAAGATTTCTGTAATCAACACAAACCCGAATTTTTCCATTTTTCTTCTTTACTGGTACTACATTGGAAAGCCATTCATTATACTTGGCCACTCTAATGACTCCAGATTTGTGCATTTTTTCAATTTCTTCTTTTACAAGGATTTGGGTATCTGCCCTTATTCTTCGAGGAGCTTGCGAAAAAGGCTTGAATCCGTCTTTGATCGGCAGTCTGTGTTCCACCAAAGTATTGGAAAGACCCGGCATGTCTTCATACTTTTCTGCGAAACAATCCTTGTACTGTTGAAGCAGTGTAATGAGCCTTTCTTTTTCCTCAGGCTCCAAGTAAGAACTGATTGAAACAAACATTGGATTATCAGGAGACCCTAAATTGATTTTGTTCAAGGGGTCTCGAACCTTAGGAGGTGTATCATCCAATGCAGCTGGGGCAAGCTGAATCTCTTGCTCCTCTTCGGACATTTCTTGCATTTCATCTATGCATTCTGCTGTCCCTACCTTATCATAGGCCTCTTGTTCCTCTCTGAATGTCGTTAGTCGGTTCAACAAAGAATCAAGGGCCTTAGTTTCTTCCTGGTTGAGGTCACACATCATTGACATGATGTTCCGAGATCACGATGAATGGCCTCTGCATATCTGCATTTGCCTGAGCCAATCCCCATCGTGTGAGCTCATAGGCCGTAACCCCTGTAGGTCGGCCGTTCTGATCGATGCCATTCACTCCTAATGGTGCAAGGTCTGAGAAGTAATAATTGGCATCTGCTGCATTAGCAGATACTGAGTAAGGCCTTGGATCAGCTGAAATGACTTCTGCCTTATTCAATTCCTCATTCCACATAACCAGTTGCTGATGTAAGGATGAAGGCACACAAAGACTTCTATGAATCCAGTCTCTCCCAAGCAAAGCGCTGTATTGCGAAATGCAATCTACGACGAAAAAGGCCAAGGTCATGCTCTTTGACCCGACTGTCAACTGGAGGAAAAGTAGTCCATGAGTCTTAGTTATAGACCCTGCAAAGTTTTTGACAGTAAGGCTGGTAGGTTGGATCATTTCCTTGCTGATTTTGAGAATCTGCAAAACCTTTGATGGCAAAACATTGATTGCTGAGCCATTATCAACCAGGATTTTGTTGAGAGGGACCCCTTGTAAATGTGCAGTAATGTATAATGGCCTGAGCTGATTAGCTAGCCATAGTCTGTGTTGGCTTTGCGAAGCACATATACTCTGTCATGAGTGTGTCGGGTATTTGAACTGCATCATTACCTTCTTCAGGTTTCGCAAGGGGTGCCAGATTTTCCGCTTGCTTGCCCCCCAAGTCCATTACTTCTGAAGAGTTGCAATGGGATGATTGACCTTCAAAGGTCAAAGCATATTTGGCTGGTAGAATGTATACCATGGAACAATCAGCTCCTGACATGGCGTCATCTTCATCGTTGATCACGGGCTCTCCTCCAAAGTCTAAAATTCCTTCGCTATCGCCATAGCCCTCTCCATCATTGTTATCAACGGGAACTGCCATGTTTGGAACCCCTTGGCTTGGAGATGACTCTGCGAAATTCCCAATCTTTGGTAATGGCATGGTGTACACTGGCTCTGGAAAAGATACCATTTTGACCATTAAAGATTTGCCGTTGTGAACCACCTCTAGATCTTGTTCCCTCTGAACTGGCTCATCTTCCATTACAGGAGTTAAGGATTCGACCATGCATATTCCCTGATTGGGCCTGCTTCTCAGTTTCTCATGTGTAATGCTGTCTCCTGCAATCTGGTTTACGAAAGGTACTTCACTTTTAGGCTTCCAAAATTGCCTTTCTGGAGCAGGCTTGACTGGCAGTGAAGAAAGATGCCTGCTTTGTTGTTTCGCAACTCCATGGTACCTTGCTGATAACCTCTGCATATCAGCTTCCAACTGTTCAGGAGTTTTTATCATCCGGTCTGGGTTCACCAAACCTAACTCAACAGCTTTGATGGCCCTTCTAGCTTGACCATACTGCCTTTCAATCCTTCTTTTTTGCGAAGCAGACAGAGGAGTGGTTTGACCCTTTTTATGTGTGTACCATTGATTGGTTTTCATGGTCGAACTTGGAACGAAGGTTCTGGAAGTTTTACCTGTAAATGGCCTGGTTTGATTGACCATAATCCTTCCTCCAGCACGATTCTCAAAAACTCTTCTATCATTGTGTTTAGTAAACCTTGGTTTCGCAAAGCTTCCTTCCACATGATCTTCCTTGAGAGGCTCTTTCATGAAAGCTGAAGCACTTTTCATTATTGCGAGAAGATTTGAATCTCGCAAAGGCCTGTTGGAAGACTGACCAACCTCAAGGTGTGCCACCTTAGCCTTTGGACTGTGAGGCTGAAAGTCTCTTGCTGTTGGTTGAGCATTCCATGCACTCTTGCCCTTGTCTTTGTGCTTCTTGTCTTCTTGGTCAGATTCAAGACCACACTCTTCCTTGCATCTATGGCAAAGAATCACTGTAGAGGCTTTTGCTTTCTCTAGCCCTGTTTTTGCTGGCTTGTCGGCCTCTTGACGAGAATCTCGCCTTCTTTGGCTTGATTTTGGCCATTGCACTTCAACCATGTTAACCTCAGGAGATGGAAAAGGATCTGTATCTACCAATGTGGCAACCCTTGCAGGTGTTTCAACCTCAATTCTTCCGGAATTCAACCATATCTGGATTTGATCCTTCAGCTTCACACATTCAGAAGTGTTATGATTCCATAGGTTATGGAATTTGCAGAATTTCTTCCCTTTGAGCTGCTCTGCTTTAGGGATAGCACCATAATCAGTTTTGACCAATCCGGCAGCTATGAAGTCGTCCAATATTTCTGCAGCCTTTGTAGCATTGTAAGTATAAGTTTCAAATTCAGGCTTCGCAAATGCTAGGGACTTAATCTTCATAGGCTCCCTCATGAGCCTTAGCACTTTTGATTTCGCAGGCTTTCTATGAATTAGCTCCACAGCAGAAACATCTCCTTCAGCATCATCAGAAGATTCATCATACTCTTTTGAATGAGCATTGATCATCTCGACAGCATTAACATTTCTGGCCTTATTATGAACATAAGTCCCTTTAGAGGCATGCTTCATGAGACTTTCTTCTTTCAAAAGTAGCTCATATCCTGCTGCTTCCCGGATAAGGTCTCCCATAGAATCAAAAGGGATTTCGAAGCATTTCTTCCTGAGCTTAATAGTAAGGCCCTTGATGGCCAAGTTTACAGCCTCTCTCTCGGGCAGGACAAAATTTGCCCTAGCCTGTTGGAGTTTAAACCTCTGAAGAAAGGTCAAAGCTGATTCTCCAACTTGTTGACTCAGACTAGATAATTCAGAAATGCCGACCTCTGCCTCGATTTTGCCAAACTGTTCTCGGAAAATCCTTTCCATTTCATCCCAACTAGAGACACTGGCAGGTTTGAGTCTGGAATACCATCCAAAAGCTGCTCCGGTTAGAGAGCTGCCAAACAGCTTGAGCTTATAGACATTGAATTTGCCAAGATCTCCACATTGAGTGATAAATCGAGTTATGTGGACAGCAGCATTCTCCCTTATGTCTTCCCCAGAGAATGACGTGAAGTTGATCGTCTTATGACCTTTAGGATAGTTCACCTCAGCCACTTCCTTTGCGAAAGGAAAATTATAGCCATATTGCTCTCCAGCATGGCTTCGCACCGCTCTACGAATGAGGGAAGTTAGCTGTTCCTCAGTGAAGGCAAGTGTACCATGATTGGTGATATTGCCTTGAACATTGTTCCCCTCCACTCTAGGGATGAAAGTTTTTGGGAGATCATTCGGTTCAGATATATCTCCATCAGAACCGTCATCAGTAGCAGGTGACTTTGAAGAACCTCTCTTTGCTCGGGAAGAACCTCCAACATAAAAGCGTCTAGTAGCACTAGGCCTTCTACCGTCGCTAACGTTGAGGCCTTTGTTTGGAGTCCTCTGACTACGCCTTGGATTAATACGAGCAGAGTCATCTCCCAGGCGTATTTGCTCAAGTTCATTCTGCAGATCAGAGGTACCCATTCCCCCAAGCAGGAAATTTGAAGGCGGAAAAGAGGGTGTCACAGGCTCGAGTTTGGAAACCTCATGCCTTTTCTCCCTTATCCTGAAGAACGTATCTCTTTCATTCTTCATTGTATCCATTGTAGCCTTTATTTTGACTAACTGGTCTTCCACCTGCTGCGTGACAGCTTTGTTCAGCTCTGCAGCATATTTCTCCAGAGTTTTCTGGACATGGATCTTGTTTTGCTCTTCGAAACGCTTCATCAAGGCTTCGAGCACCTGTTGATCTGGAGAGGAATCTCCTTCTGACGTTTTCACCTCGTCAGACATGGCTTCACGTAGTTCTGGAAACTTTTCGTAAAGCTGTTGTTGGGACAGACCACGGCACTGAGCCGGGTTATGTCCTTGAACCTTGTGTTTCAAACAATAAGAAAACTTTCTTTCGTAAGGATTCTCTTGGAGCACACCTTTGAATTTAGGCGGCCTTTCCTCCAGCGCAATAGAAAAACTAAACAAAAAAGCTTAGTATCCCACCGGGCGTGCCAAAATGTTTGACGCGGAATCAAACCGTCCCTTTTGGCCTTGTGAATGATGTGTGCAGTTTGCGGGCGTGCCAGCACTAGGAGTGCGAGATGTTGTTGTTGTTGTTGTTGCCGTTGCGCTTCCGTCTTGACTTCCTTACGAGGAGATTGTGACTCGGAGAGGGATATCTCCGTGGAGGTTCTTGTACATGCCTTGATGATTCAAGGACTTCTTTTGTAAAGCTTTTTCAAGTTTTACCAAATCGATACCGAGAACGAGATCCCCAGCAGAGCTTGCACTAGAGGAATCGACTTGTGGGTTGCAATGCTGCAGCCGCTATTGCGTCCTTGCAGTTTAGCAGGGTATGGAAATGCATCCGCTAATGCGCTCTTGCATTTGCCATGGTGGAATTGCAGCCGCTGATGCGTCCTTGCAATTGCCGAGATAACCCGGAGGTTAAGATACTCGTTGAGAGTAGTATGGTGTTTAGTTGATGTAGATGTCCTTTGAAATGTATGCGAAGCCTTCTTTATATAGGCTCTGAAGCTACTTGAACATGAAGTAAACAATAGTCTTTAGGATTATAATATTATCATGAATCCTTGTAACCTTACTTGATAGACTAATCTAACCATTATCTGGTCCGTATTTGATTATTGAATCACTCTTGGCTTATTTTGCGAAATGAGAATACTGGCCTAAAACAATTCTCTGTAATAGTTTATTTGATTCACTAGGCCATAATCATTATTAATGGGGTCAGTCCAATTTAGGCTTATATTTAATAGCCTTTGATAGTCCTGTAATGAATTTGATTCAAGGTTTTGTTACTTGAATCTTTGAATTATGTAGACTTATGTACTATCAGTCTTTTAGATAACAGGGACATTTAACTGACTCATTCTTCAGTCGAGCCATATTTGTACTTGATTAATTGTTGGCCCTTTTATCTGATGGTTGAGAAGTGTTCATCTTTAATCTAATGACTTGCGAGATGAATATATGGGATTGCTTTCTTCCATATCATTGGCTGTAATGTCAAAGCTGTTGGACCTCAGTAGGTCCCTTCCCTTTATTTCAGCATATAGAGAAATCCCTTTTAGTAGCAACCATTAGGCTTTCTTCCAGCCTTTTCTTTCTTGCTAATTGCCGAGATTTCAACCAAGAAACCAAATCTAAAACTACTTTCCTCTTTCGAAAGTGATGGGGACATAAAGAAAAACTTAGCGACCTGATCATGAAACAAGCTAGTTTTGGCTTTTAGTTCTGTTTCCATAATTGTGGAAAATGTTGTCTAGCCATTGAAAGTCATGCCCTTTTGAATAGAAAATATAATATGATAGGCCTCTATTTGATCTGATGCTTGCGAACCCAATCATCTAGCCATTCCAGCTTATCAAATGTTTTCTTCATTTTGGCCAAGTTGCAAACTTTTCATGTCCACATCAAATGATGATTAGAGGAATAACTATGCAAAGACAACAATTGATGGAAAACTTTATGTTTATTTTAATACCCAATAGCTTATTAAAATAACCTTGGCTATAAAATAGAGTCGGAAAGTACCGTAATAGGCTAATCTTAGCCCTTTTCTTTAATTAATCCGGTCTCTAATGATGATTGCTTTCCGTTTTTAGTCGTTTAAAACCTGTGTTTGTTACCGCATAACCCAAGATTGAGACTGAATTATTTGGCTCCTGAAGCCATGCAAAGGCTTTTCGCAATAAATCCTCCCCAATCCGTAAAGCTTCCGCATATCAAGATCCTAACAGAACCCTTTAGTATTTCATTAATTAACCACTTGATCCAAAGGCTCAGAAAAGCCTAGCTTTGATCCAACGGTTTGCGAAACCAGCATCGTGAATTCTGCCTTGGTCTCGCGATTAATGAAAAATGGGCTTGGGCCTTTATTTCTAATCCGCCATTCCGCCAACCAATGACTGACCCAGGCCAAAATGTTATTTTGGGCTCAAACAGTCGGAATCACAACCATACACGGTGAACCCGTGATGGCAGAACAGCACCCAAACCCATAAATTCTAAACCTTTAACAAATACAAAAGCTAAGTCTATAGACGTGTAGATATCGAAGAGAGGATCAAAATTGATACCTTACTCGAAGGAATCCGTCGCCGTAGTCGCCGGAATTCATCAAAATCCGCCGGAGCATCAAATTCTCTCTCGTCAATTGACGATTTGGCAAGCCAAAAGCACAGAAGATCTCGTCTCACCGAGACGAAGCCAAAGCCACCAATTTCAGCCGCCGTCGTGGCCGTAATCGGAAACTCTCATCGGAACAGTCAAAGCTTCCTCCCTTCGTTTCTCTCTCTTCTGGCATCGGTTTGACTAGCTACGACTACCCACGTGCCCAGAGTAACGAGACGAAGCTTCCGGTACCGTTTTGGCGCCGTGAAGTGCCTGGAGGAGAAAGGTGGTGATCGGAGGAGAAGCAGTGGAGAGGAGAGGGAGGCGGTGAGAGGTCTAAAGGGTTCTGGACACTTAGATCAGATTGACGGGTATTTATACCACTTCCTCTAATTTAAATTTAACGGTCCAGATCTTATGGTAATTACAATCAACGGTCCAGATTGCGCCGCCTTCAATTTCTTTTCCAAAAACTATTTTTCTTAATTCTAAAACTTCAGAAATTCAAATCAAATAGCTCGGTTATCCGAAAAATTCCCCGAAAATTCTCACAAACTCGTCATGACGTGTACATCATTTCCAACTCCTTAAATTCAAGTTACGACTTAAAGAAAATTTCTGAAAAATTTCCGAGACTTCTTAATAACTATTTGGATTACGGATTCAGTCCCAATTAATTTCCAAATAATTTTCTTAATTCTTTCGGGGTTTCACACCTATCCAGTCTGGCTTTCATAGTTTTGAGACTTGTGTGCCTCTTGCAGTCAACTAAATTTGGAGTTTCCATTCTTGACGCTGCACTTGCTCCACCAGTAAGCTTTTCTGATTTACTTATGTAGCATGTTTATGTGATGTGAATGCCACTGATGGTTTTAATGCCAAAGCATCTCATTAACTATCCCCTTAACAATTTATAGGTTATAGCCAGTGTTTTTATACTGATAAGGAAAACATTAACTTCAACACATAAGGTAAGCTGGATAGCTTAATTTCATAACATACCTTTTTTCTTTTTAAGAATCACAACGAACTTTAAGTAAATTAATATATATAAGTGCTACAGTGTTAACTGTTACTGATCCTTAATGTCCCATGCTTTCTCTCTTCATAAGATCATATCATAAAGCTTTTGCATGTTATATTGATGTCTATTTCCTAAACTAGGTACATGTTATACGCATCTTACGAACTTTAAGAACATGTCACAACTTCAAGGCTTGAATTTAAGAACTTTCTAATTGTCAAATAATCTAATTATACTAGGTTATACATTCTGAAAGATTCGGTGGACATCCTCACTCAAATAATCTTTTTATACTAGGATAAGGGATTTGAAGATGCAAAATCAATTGAAGATAAAAGGTGGTTCAGTAATTGGAGCTACAGGATTACGGTGGTATGGTGGAGTTGTTTCTTTCCTAGTAATTCACTAGCAACAGCGCCCGCACGATGTTGCGGGTTTCAAAAGTGTTTTGAATATGTAAAACATATTAAAAAAAATACAGAAAATTTAGAAAGTACCAAAATTATATAGGAAATCCAAATAGTATTTTTATGTTTTGTTTAGCAAGCTTAAGTTACAAAGAAAATACGTTGATAAAGGCAGAGTTCAAAAAAGTTCACTCACAACACAACTAAGTCGCTTTATTCTCTTTGTACTTTGGGACCCCTCTTAATTTTGAGTGTCTTCTTGACGTTGTCAACCTCGAGCGAGCTTCCTAATGGCTAGCAAGCCAAGATGGAGCATCATCTAGTTGGTAAATTATTTTACAACTACTTTCCTACTGGTATTATAGTAAGGATAGTTCTCACTTCAAAGTTCAAATTGAATAGTTTTAAAAAAATAACTGCACTATGATATTATTAAATAATAGAAGGGTTGTTGACTTCAACAATATCTGAACTCTTTCTCACCGATCAATGTGATACTCAAACTTTAAAAACAATCAATCTACTACCTAAACTTAATTTTAACTATCAACGACATATTTACGTTTAATTTGTGTCAATGAATCGTTAAATGTTATCATATGTTGCCATAATTTAGGAGAAAATACCTTTATGCCCCCAATTTCTTTTACAATTTTTATTTTATTTTACAAAATATTAATCTTTTAAAAAAGATAAATAAAAATACTATCCAAAAATAAATTAAATAAAAAACAAAACAAACCCAGAAACAAATGAAGAAAGCAACGGAGAAGCCTTAAGATTGATCATTGCTCTTTGTCAATTAAGATTGATCAATCATATTCATGATTATGATCCATGAGTTTCCCATATCAGTTTGCTTTTTTGGTTACACAATCATTCTCAATTTTTCTTTGGTTTTCTCACCTATGACTGGGCAGGTGCGTATTTTTTTCTGGGCAGAAGAGAGCTTCATTCCTCATCTCCTACTCTAGGAAAATCCAAAAGATTCTGGGCTTTTGAGTGAGAAACGCAGATAAAAGACAGGAGAGAGAAACCGAGCACCGCTGTATTGCATCTACCCCCAATTCAAATTCAACACCCCCGTAAATAGACAGGAGAGAGAGAGGCAGACGGGAGGGAGAGAAACAGGAAAGAGACAGAATGGCAGAAATGTAAATAAACAGTCAAGGAGGGACACAATGGTCATTTCTCATCTGTTCAGCTCGGCTCGAGCCGGCACTGTTCATACAGACTGTAAATACTGTTCATAAGCCGATGAACAGTGTTTTCAACAAATAGTATATAGGAAATGTCTGGTGTGTCTCATATTCTTTTATCAACAACTTTTTTTTGCTTATTTAGTTTTTCCTGGTAATTCTTTTCCGGTATGTCTATTTCATATAATGATCAGTTATATTTTTACTACTCATGAATCTAAGGATATATTAACATTCAGGTATCATACTTGGGTTTTGTGCATCATACGAATACCATTGTTTTTATTTTTATTATTATTATTATTGTTATTTTTTGTGCAAAAATAAGAATACCATTGTTAAGTCATTGTTTTGTTTTACTGAAATCCGCCGCTTGCAGATGTCAAAATGAACACCATTTTGATGAACACATTCTAGGCAGGAGGATTGTCAAGTGGTGCATGGTACACACCATAAAAGAAATTTGGTACCCATTTGACTCGTTGAAGTTGCTCTTACCAAAACTAGGTAAATGTTAACAGCTTCTTAAGTAATTAATCCAACATAATAGATTAAGGGCTTGGGTTTGATATCAAATTTCGATGCCATGGGTTTTCTTGTCTGAAATAGAAACTCTTGGTTTTATTCGATCAGGAAAGGCCATACGTGACTGATCAATTTAACTTGTGAAGTCTAAAGGTATGGAAGTATGGACTGTTGTCTCTTCGAGTGCTTAAATGTTTCAAAAGTATATAATAGTTGCATTATGCTATATTGTCATGTTTCCAGTAGAACAATTACATCGATAGACTAAAATATCACATTATAGTAAAAGAAACAAAAAATTGTATATAAAAATTATATTTAAACTATCACATTTAAAAGTTATTACTTGGTTCTTATTATAAAGTCCTCATTAAAAATTCTTTATATATATATATATATATATATATATATATATATAGCACTAGAATTTACATTTTATTCGATACACTAGTGTTATATCAATGATGCCAGCCTTCATGTCGAACCCATGTGTTTTTATATTTACAAGTTACAACTAGTGAATTTCTAATATTTGCATCTTTAAAATGCAGTGAAATTAAGTAGACAATTAAAATAGACTGGCCCACTACTAAAGTAGTTTCAACATATCCTAAAAGAGAATTAGATAAATTATTGTATCTTTTGTCATTCACACAAATAAGGACCGAGTTATTTAATTCTTCCCTAGTTAAGGGTTTGATGGCAATTTGGACTAACCCCAAGTGGAGATAGCCAAAATTTGACATATTCCCCTATATATGTCGGAGTAGAAGGAAAAAGGTCCATCATATATTGGGTTAGAGGACTTGTTTTTTCGACTATTTTTATGGGAAGTTCTACAATACTGAGATATATGTCATACCTCCACTTACGGATATAACAACAAAATGTGTTGTCATTGTGGTAATGCGAGTCTTTTTTTGTATAATTTTTGTTCTATTAGAGATAACTACTCCATCTACGACCTTGTTACAAATTTATAAACAATTTGTTGTCAAAGTTGTAATATTGGTTCAATTATATGTAAGTAGTGTAAAACGAATGTGGTAACTTCGTTGTCAATATAGTAATTTTGGTTCAATTACATGTAATTTTTTGTTCAAAAAAATTGTAAATGGAGGTATGACATACATTACCGTACCACAGCCTACCCCCTATTTTTATTATATAATTCGTTTTTACAATTCAAATGACTACCGAAGTTAGAGAATATATCATAGAACAAATTTCTTAAAATCATGCGATGTTCTAAGTTTATTTTTCTTTTTATTCGGACAATTCTATATAATTGATTTAAGGCTTGCATTTGCACTTTCGTGTTGTCAAATTTTCTAATATTAATTACAAGGTTTGACATCTAATTTCCATGACATGGATTAATTTCTTGTCATATAGGCTGAAGTTTTTTGTGGAACTGAAACTGATTGGGATTTAAGAACCTCTCCCAGACATGCATGGCTAATAGTGAAGAGATATATTTCCAAAAGTTGCACATTGTGAGGTACAATGTTGGTGATGAAGTAGTTGTTGATTCAGCAGAGGAGGTCATAACAATATGTTGGAAGTCAAAAGCGATATAAGATGGTCTATCTCAACTGGTTCAATAATAAACCAGAACTTCAGTGCAGCTTAATTGATTTATTTTTATAATTAACAGCATTCATAGAGATTAGAGAGTTAACATTTGGTGCATATATAGCGTTTAGTTTTAAAGTTTATGTGTACACTAGTCATGTATTTTCTAAATATGGTGCATATGATCCTCACTCTGGCTAGCTGAAGTTAGAGTTCAAAATCAAAGCTTACTCTGGCTTATAGGAAAGACGATTGTAATTTCCAACTCTTTATTTTTTCAAACTTAGTGAATACCCTTTACAGAAAGCACTCAATAAGGTGACCCCTTTTCATGGGCAATACGAGTAGAGGGGATCTGGTTGTAAAATTGAATTAAATATTACTTCCTTTTACTTTGAAGATGAAATTTGGATACTTTGAATTAAACCCTTGAATAAATGTGTACAACGTGAAAGCACACTATATTTACGTGACTGTAAAGTGTAACTAGCCCTTGAAAACCTAATTCGAGGATCGGACACAATGGATTTATGAATGGGTATAAGACTTGAAGGTATTTGAGTACAAAAATTAAAACTTCCAAATGTACATCTATGGAATTTGGCACTTGTCCTATAGTTCAACTATAGAACAATAATTTACTGAAATTTAGTGTCAGACAATAAAAAAAAATTCAATTGTAAATTGTAGTTTACTGTAACATAATAATTTTTAATATACCATGGTAATGACTAGTTTTTAACATTTATGTTTTAATTGGGCTCATATTACGACCGTATACATGTGGGTATGAGAAATTCATGCATGCTTGAAAAAAATCCAAAAACTGAAATTTATTGTCAGACAGTGTATTAGTTAACTGCCGACAAAAAAAACTCTCTTGTAGTCCATTTTTTTCATTGTGAGAATTACTTTACCTATAATTTGCTGAGAAAACAATACCCTTCGCAGTTCACCGTTATTGCAATTATGATAGATTATTATTTTCTCAAAAGTAAAAAAGAAGAAGCCAATTTTGCCACACTAAGTGCTAATTGATCAACTGGGGTTGAAGCTACGATTGGGGTACTCTAATTCATCGCTCATGAGAACCATGCTATCATACAAGAGGGGCTTCCTAAGTTGTGCGGTTCTAGTTTCTTCCTCCTACAATAACTGAGGCGGTAGAAATTACCATACATATGTTGCATGGTGACTTTTTGTGTGGGAGATGATTAACTAGTAAGTCTAAGTGTTAATGTGAGGAGATGAAGCATCTGTAAAGAGTGCAGAGAAGAACAATACGGACCCATCCATCATATGCTTTCTGTCTCTCGCATTATTCTTTTTCTACCTAAGAAGTAAGAATGCTGCTTTTTAAGTCGTGTGGTTCTAGTTTCTTTATCCCTAGTGTGCAATTATTAAAGAGGAATATTTATGATGCTCTCTTTAGATAAAGTTGTAGAACAAATAATTTAGGCAGGTTCCTTTTCTACTTTCGACTCTATAAACATAATAAAAGAGAGGTGACGCATTCATCCAACATATCTTATTTCATATTTCTCTCTTCTTCTCCTCTTTCAATTATAACCAAGTTCTGACGCCAAAAATGGCTGATGCACTCGTCTCCGTGCTTCTGGAGCAATTGGCTTCAGTAGTTTATGAATACACAAAAGAGAAGGTGACATTGGTTTTGAATGCTGAGAAAGACGTTGAGAGTTTCAGCAGCAAGCTCCAAGCCATCCAAGCTGTGCTTGAGGATGCAGAGAAGAAACAAGTGACGGAGGCCAGCGTGAGAGGCTGGTTGGAGAAGCTGAAAGAAGTATCATACGAGATGGACGATGTGCTAGATGAGTGGAACACTGAAATTCTCAGACAACAAGTGGAGAAAGGTGAAAATGCTTCTGTTGCCAAGAAGAAGGCATGTTTCCCCATTCCATCTAATTGCTTTTGTTTTGGCCAAGTCAACAAGGCAATTCATCATCATAACATTGCTAGAAGGATTAAGGAACTGAATGACAAGTTGACTTTGATTGCTAATGAAAAAGAAATGTATGGCTTTCTTCAATCCACAAATCGTGGCCCTGATGAGCAGCTTATTCCACGGCAGAAAACAACTTCTTTGGTCGATATATCAACGATATTTGGCCGAAAAGAAGAAAAAGAGATTTTGTTGAGCAAGTTGTTGAGAGAGAGTAGCCAAGAAGGGGGGAGGTTCCTTGTCATCCCTGTTGTAGGGATGGGAGGGATGGGGAAAACAACTCTTGCCCAATTAGTCTATGACCATGAAAAGGTTACGGCCCATTTTGACCAGAAAATATGGGTTTGTGTCTCGGACCCATTTAATGAGATTGAGATTGCTAAAGCGATCATTGAAATTCTTGATGGAACCCAAAGCAGTTCAAATGCGTTGGAATTTTTATTGAATCATATTAAGACACATGTTAAGATTAAGAATAAGAAGTTGCTCCTTATCCTAGATGATGTGTGGACTGAAGACAAAAAAAAGTGGGAAAATTTGAAACTACCGGTAATAATGCAAAGTTGTGCTGAAGGAAGTACAATACTGGTGACCACGCGAAAAGAAGGTGTTGCTAAAATGATGGGAGCAACCAGTAGCATGATCCATTTAGACAAGCTGAATGATGACGATTGTTTGGCACTGTTCAATAGCATTGCATTTTTGGGTAGGGAAGAAGATGAGTCTAATGGGTTTGGAGCTATTAGTGCACAAATTGTAAAAAGGTGTAAAGGTTTGCCTCTTATTGTGAAGACTTTAAGTTGTCTAGTGCATGATAAGAAAACAATAGTGGAATGGCAGGATGTTCTAGATAGTAAGGTATGGGAATTAGAAGGAGTTGAGGAACAAGTTTTCCTACCACTATTACTAAGCTATTACGATTTGGCCCCAGCAGTCAAACGTTGTCTTTTGTATTGTGCTGTATTTCCCAAAGATTATGTGTTTGAAAAAAAAAATTTGATCGAACTGTGGATGTCACAAAATTATCTTAATTGGAAGCAAAACCAAGAAAAGAGAAGAATAAGTGAAAGTTATTTTGACAGCTTAGTAATGCGATCTTTCTTTCAAGATTTTGAAAAAGATGATATGGGAAACATTTATGAGTGCAAAATGCATGATATTGTGCATGATTTTGTGCAGTTTCTTACCCAAAAAGAATGCATTATTACAGAAGTAGTTCAGGGTGCTAATCAAAGACCCGGTGATATGGTTCGTCATTTGACCTTAACGAGTGTACCGGTTGGTCCATTATCGTTTCCTACTTCATTTTACAATTGCAAAAGTATGCGTAGCCTCACATCCCTTGATTCAGGAATGACAACCATAAGCCCCGGTTCAATTTTGCAAATGAAATGCCTTAGGACATTAAATTTGCGTCAGAACATCCTCAATGAACTTCCAAAAGAGATTGGTGAACTGATTCATTTGAGGTATTTGGATTTGTCTGATAGTCGGGCCTTGAAAGAATTACCGGATGCTGTGTGTGATTTATTCAATCTACAAACTCTGGTCCTTCTTTGGTGCGAGAAACTTGAGAAACTACCCAAGAAAATGGGAAAGTTGATTAACTTAAAGCATCTATATGTTTTAAATTGTTATAGTCTGAAGTACTTACCAAAAGGGATTGGGAGTTTGAAAAGTCTGCAAGCACTAGACTGCTTTTATAGATGTGAAGAAGCATTGAAATATGTATGTAAAGAAGCATTGAAATTAGGAGATCTAGGAATCATGGACCAGCTTCAGGGGAGGCTTTGGATAGACAAGTTGGGGAATGCGAAAGATGCGAGTGAGTTTGAGAAAGCACAATTGGGGAACAAAAAACACCTCTCTTTATTGGGACTAGATTTCCATAATGGAAATGAAGAGCAAAGGAAAAGTGATGAAGAAATATTGAAGGCATTGCAACCACATCAAAATTTGGAAACTTTGAGCATTTGGTATTGCCATTGCACCACCTGGCCTCTCTATCGGATCAAGTCTTTACACAATTTAAGACGAGTTGTTCTTCGTAATTGGAAATTTTGTGAACTTTTGCCTCCTCTTGGAAAATTGCCGTCACTTGGAAGTCTGCAAATTGTGGGGATGGATAATGTGAAAAAGGTGGGAGTTGAATTTTTGGGGATAGAAGAAGAAATTGAAACATTCTCAGGAGGAATTCTGTTCCCCAAATTGAAAGAACTTTATATTGGCAACATGACGAATTGGGAAGAGTGGGAAGGAATAATAAAAGGTTCTTCTGAAATTACAATAATGCCACGCCTATCTTCTTTGGAAATTGATGAGTGCCCAGAGCTAAAAGGACTGCCAGACTTCCTGCACAAGATAACAGCACTACGTACTTTGACGATCAAGAGGTGTCCAATTCTTGCACGAAATTACGAAAAAGACGTGGGGAAGGAGTGGCCCAACATTTCTCACATCCCAAACATCACAATTGGCTCAACTGAACAGGTATGCACATTCTGAATGAATCTTTACATTTAGTATGAAATTGATTTTCTTTCAATTTAGTCCTCTAATTTTGTTTTGCAGACATAAAATATATCTCACCAAGCTACATGTATTGAAGCTTCAAGGAGTACGAATTGGAGCTGTCTAGCTGATTAAGTTCATTTTTTTTTTTTCTACTCAATACAAGATAGATAAATTTCCATTCAGGTTTGCATTATGTTGTGAACATTGTATCTTCTTACTCTAATCCAACGCTATCAATTACAGAGTCCAACAATATATTATTTCTTGGTTGTTACAGATTCCATTTGAAAGTTTGGTGTCTGAAGTGTACGTATTTACTTAATAGGATAAGGGATTGAAGATGCAAAATCAGTTCAAGGTAATGGTGGTTCAGAAGTTGTTTCTGTTGGAGTGGTGAGTTGTTTCTTTCCTTGTAATTGTTATCTTATCTGATCGATGTATCTGATATAGTTCTGCTTATTTTTGTTTTTTGTAATCTTGTTCTTTTAAAATTTTCCTTCCTTGTATCATATCTTCAACCGGAAATGAAGTTCTGTTAGTAACTTAACATATTTTCAATCGAAAAAGAAGAAAAGAATTACATATTCATATACAAACTATTTGTTGTTCACAGCAGTGGTCGTCACTGAATTAACTTTTGAAGTCTGAGTTCTTTAATCCCAATTGGTACGGCGAATTTCCAGCTCGGATTTCAATCCATGGTAATAGACGTCGAGCTTGTTGAGCTTCTTCTCCAATTCGGCCAAGGAGTATTTCAGCCTCCAAGCTGATCGATATGCTTATGCAACATGTCGACGGTATGGAGGTATGGACTATTGCTCCAAGTGCTTAAATGTTTCAAAAGTATGTAGCAGTTGTGTTGAAATATCTCCTCTGGAATGAATTCCTTTACAGGTTGTACATGTGTGTGCATGTGTGTTGTGTATATTCACATGTGTGTTGTTGATGTGTGCTGTCACATGTGGCTGTTCTAGCTACTTTAGTGTTGTCATTCTCTACTTTAGCATTGTATAAGAACTCCTATTGTGGAGATGTAATCAATCAAGTTATTCACAATGTAATCCTTCTCTCTTTCTCAACATGGTATCAGAGCATGTTGCTCTTGAGACCCAAATACTTCCGCTGCTTACTGCTATCCTTCACCAGAAAAAACCCATACCAGAAATATCCAAACTCTGCCATACTAGCCAAACTCTTGCTCAAAGTATTTCTGGTATGATCAAAAAATTGTGTGCCTGCTTTGTGCCTCTTTCTACTTATATATATATATATATGATATTATTATCTTTGATTGATCAAAGTAGGCAAGGGTATGTCCTTCCTACAATGATATTTGAAAAGAAAAGAAAAGAAAAGAAAAAAAAATGGAAGAAAAGAAAGAAAGAAAAAGGAAGAAGAAGAAGAAAGATGAATTTCTCCTGCATGGTCATTGTCAACCGCACGTCAAGGTCAAGGGATTGCCGACCATATTGCCGCTGCATGGTTTGTCGACCGTAGGAAGTTTTAAATTTTGGCGAATTAAGCTTTCGAAAAGTTGCGTTAGCTCCTTAATTTAGCTTTCGAAAAGTTACGTTAGCCCATGTTCGTCTATTTGGCTCTTCTTCAAGCTTGTTGTTTGGGATATCCAAGCTCTTGCTTGAGGGGGAGTGTTGAAAAATGAGAAGAAATTTGGATCTTTGTCGATCGTAGCTGCATGTTCAAAGATTGATCGTAGCTACATGATCAAGGCAAGACGAGAATGATCGTAGCTTCATGTTCAAGGATTGATCGGAGCTGCATGATCAAGAATTATTTTTCAAGCTTGTTGTTTGGAATACCCAAACTCCAGCTTGAGGGGGAGTGTTGAAATATCTCCTCTGGAATGAATTCCTTTACAGGTTGTACATGTGTGTGCATGTGTGTTGTGTATATTCACATGTGTGTTGTTGATGTGTGCTGTCACATGTGGCTGTTCTAGCTACTTTAGTGTTGTCATTCTCTACTTTAGCATTGTATAAGAACTCCTATTGTGGAGATGTAATCAATCAAGTTATTCACAATGTAATCCTTCTCTCTTTCTCAACAAGTTGAAGGTATCTGCCCTTTCACCATTCGTAGACCCTCAGTCTCAGATTTAGTGCAAGAAATTTACAAGAGGATGAAGAAGGCATTGGATTTTGTAACGTCCATGGAATTCTGGAGATCATCACCTCCATCATTTGAATCTAGGCCTGTCTGCATCATCACTGGTGTAAGTGACCCTACCTTCTTCGTCTTCTTCTTCTTCTTCTTCAATTTGATTGTTTTGGATATAACATAGAGAAAATTGCAGGCTACATCTGGATTGGGTGCGGCTGCGGCCCATGGTTTCTTTGTGGTTCTTGGTAATCATATATTCAATCCAATCCAGTAACTTCCTTCTTACTTTATAAATTAAGATGCATATAGCTCATAATCCAATCTTGAATGCAGTTGGACGCTCATCCCAATTGTTAGAAAAGGTAGCTAATCTCCTCGATGATGGACATTAAAAGTCAGAATAAGAATGCACATCTGAAAGCTTTTGAGGTTGATCTCTCATCCTTCCGCTCAATTCTCCAGTTTTAAGCCTCCCTACAGCAGTGGCTTTCCAACTCACAAATGCAGTACTCTTCCATCCAACTCCTAATAAACAATGCTGGAATACTTGCAACGTCGTCTAGATTCACCTCTGAAGGCTATGATCAGTAATAACTTCATTTATCTTTTATCTGTGTTCTGCTTTAAAGAGTTTTGCCTTGTTTGCTGATGAGCTCACCTTGGTTTTCCTTATTTTCTTTCCCCAGGATGATGGCTACAAATTACTCAATTCTCTTTGTAAACTATTATTACCACTTCTCAGAAGCAGCCCAGTTCCTTCCTGAATAGTGAATGTCACATCTTTCACACATCGAAGTGGTAAGTAAGAATCTTTAAAATATGTGATCTTGGAGCTTTTCCATTCTATAATTTCTGGATATAGCTCCATTTGAGTAGAATTTGGTTTAAAAACGTGGTTCATTTTCTACTTTGTTAAATTGCTTTATGAATTTAGGATGGTTTTTCTTTTTCTCAACTGATGTTCTCCTCCTCTTCAGTATCGAATATACAGGTTGACAAGGAAACTGTATCTGGGAAGTGCGTGGGCAGATACTGTATCAAATATCCAATTGTAAGCTCTAGAATCTGGATGCCATTACTATAGAAAATCTTCTTCTATTTGAATTTCAACCTGCCCCATTTGTTGACAGTGTTTCTACTGCTCTTCTCCTATGAGCTTCACTGCCAACTCAGCGCGATGGACATATCTCGTCAGGTCTCTGTCATGTATGTGTTTACAAGCTTTCTTCCATTTTCTTTCCTTGGAAGAGTTGTGCAGAATTCTTTTCTAGAATCATGCCTTAGATGCTAGGTTTTAATTTTTAAAATCTCATGTTAAATAAAGTTTTGTTTGGTTTTGAAGTGCTGTGGATCCTGGTGTTTTTAAAACCAACATCATGCGAGACTTTCATAGTTTTGAGACTTCTGTGCCTCTTGCAGTCACCTGAAGTTGGAGTTAGCTCCATTCTTGATGCAGCACTTGCTCCACCAGTAAGCTTTTCTGATTCTAATTATGCAGCTTGTTTGTGTGATGTGAATGCCATTGATGGTTTGTCCTGTCTTTCACAACCTTAATAAGAGGAAACCTCCTTTTCTGTATCAATTAGTGTATCATAGGTAAAAACAGTTCACAGATAAATGAATGTGTCAATTACAAGGTGTTGGCCAGAGTTGGTTAATGAACTGTTCATTCTTAGATTGGATTATAGAAGCAAGGGTGTTTGGATATCGCAGCATAACTTTATAGAATGGATAGCTGACAATGGAGGGGCAAATACATCTCGTCATCTCGACAATTACAAAGAAGTTATGTTCGGCTGTGGCTCGTGTGAAGGAAAGAAACCATCTGAATTTTAGAAATATGATTAGACCTCCAAAAGTGGTACTTATGTCCATTATTACCAACAGTAGGAGCAGACTTTGCTCATTCAAGATTAGACCATGAATTTTTGTTGATTGTCCATACGACAGTGCTTTTTGTCGATTGTTGTTTGGTTTGTGTGCTCCGACACGACCAACTTGTACTGATACATTAATCCATTTTGACAGATTTATAGTGATGAATCAATGAGATGAAGTAGCATGCATTTGGAGAAACAAGCCTCCTATTTTTGCTCTAATTGCATTCTGATATTCTTTTCTTTTACACTAATTGTAATATAATTCTTTTGCAATTTCTTCCTCTCGTTTGAGTTTTATCAGATCTTTTTCAATGAAAAGATTCTTCAGAAATATATAAGAAACATGTTACGGAAGAAAAATTGAATCTGATTTGTGAAATAGTTGACAGTGGAAAGTGTATATAATATTAGTAATGAAAAAGTATGGAGTATAAACCTGGCCAATAAGTTGAGCATCAACTAACAATTCGATCAGACAGTGCTGGCCTGCAGTGTAGATTACAGATTCTGTTTTTTTTCTTCTTTTTTTTGCCTTCAAATAAAATTATATGCTGATTATTGTGTCAAATTATGAAAATTCTTGCAGAGGAATCTAAAATCAGCTATTACAACTTTTATTGCAGGTGATATGACTTTAAAGATTTTAAAAGCATTTTTTAACTTATTGATTATTTACTTTCTTTAACTTGTGCCAAACACGTACTGTTATATTGTATATGTCATCATTTTTCAACAATTCCCTCCACAAATCATGTATTTAAAGCGTATAGGAGGTGATTGAATCGTGAGGGTGGTTGAGTCCAACCTTTTACTCCTTTATGTTGCTACCAGCCCCATTAGTATCAATTCCTATATGCTCTCCTGAAAATTTTTTAACTGCAAAAGAGTGTTTGTGCTTCTTTTCTTGCTTTAATTTGAAGATTTTAGTTCCAGTGATCAGAGAAGCAATGTTAGGCCCTCAGTGCTGTTCTAACCCACCGATTATCAACACAAAATGCGGTTCAGACTGTGCTGAAAAATATGGAGGCCTTAATGTCTACTCACAGGCTCTCCAAACTCCAAGATTGCTATTCTTCTTATCTCTGATGTTTTTGGTACTTGCCTAGAACTTCAAAATTTCTCCTCTTTGGCTCTTATCGTCATCTAGATACTTAATTCCACTAAGTAGTTTCCCCTGTTTTTATTATTCAGCCTCAAAAAAGAGGAAATTTCAAATATAGCAGCTGACTAAAATAGAAACTCTATGTTGTTTGCAGCCAAGGTCTTGACCGAACTTGTGAAGTCTGAGTTCATCCAAGTCATGAAGTAATCTGGGCTTCACAACCAAAACCAATTGGCAATAGTTGGATCGGCCCAAATCCTTATACACACATTTGCAAGGTCTTTTTTCTCCAATGTGGTGGACAACTTATATTGGGTGACGTGGAGCATGTGTGGCCACTTGGCTTCACACGTGGGCAAACCTGCAGCTCTGATACTATGATAAGTAATCTGGGCTTCACAACCAAAACCAATTGACAATGGTTGGATCGGCCCAAATCCTTATACACACATTTGCAAGGTCTCTTTTCTCCAATGTGGGACAACACTCCACATTCTCACACCAAGCTGATGTGCTGTTACATCCTTCATTTATTACTTTGGATGATATTGAGGGTATGGGTTCCACTGCTTAATTATTTTTAAACAATAATGTAGTTGCATTATGTCAAGTCTGCACTTCATGCTAGTGTTTGTGTTTGAGCAAACCCAAAGAAAGAACTTTATAAAATGTTAAATATGTCCGAACATTAAATTATAAAGATAGTAATTGAGAAAGATCATATCCACAATCATAAGGTGTACGCAGCTAGGATCATATTTTTCAAATAAATCAAGTCATTGAACTCGCATAGAAATTAACACATTACAAACCTGGTCACAGCAGTTTCTGTATCCCAACTCTGCCAATATAATAGTGAGTCGTATGTGATTGATATGGAGTTGGCCAAGTCAGAGTGGAATGGCATACTCGAGCAAGTTCCAGTACGTGCTTGGCTTGTCATACCAATCAGTCTATAAGAAAAGCTGATCAGCAATATCACAATCAGTCTCATAGAAGCTGGAGAAGTTGTAGTCCATATATGCTGGAATGGGGATCAAACCAACACCATTCATGTTATTAGAAATTAGCAAATTCTTGTAGCATGAGAAAAGAAATTACACTGAGAATTCTAGAAAATCAGAGAGAATGAAAAAAGTCAAAATCAACAGCTTGTGATTCCTATCTTTCATCTATCTTTAAGTCTTTTATATAAGAAAAGAATCTTGCTGAAAGAGCATTAATTATTTGGTAAACTTGTTGCTAATTTGCAACAGTTGGTAACTTGGTATCTTGTGGTCTCATTTCATGAGCCTCTAGGTTTTGAAGTCTATATGTAGACTTCAATAAGAAGGAATATACTAGCAGACTTTCGTTTAGGGTTCAAATGCCATTGGTTGAGGTCTTGAGAATGTTGTGTTTACAGTGCATCATATCATTGCTTTACAATTGTTTTACGTATAATTTGCTGAGAAAACAATACCATTCGCAGTTCACTAGGTTATTGCAATTATTATAGATTATTATTTTCTCGAATGTCAAATCCAATTTTGCAAGACTAAATGATAAATGCTTAAATTTATCAACAGGGGTTAAAGCTCCCATTGCAGTACTAGGAGCTGAGATTGACAACTACTCTCCACCAGAAAACAGTTTGAGGAGATATTAAATGCTAAACCTGAGGTGCAGAAACCTTTTTTTTTTTTTTTAGTTTCTTTAATTATCTATGAGTTTTTTGTTCATGTTGAAGCTGCTCATCCTACGTTCATTTGCATTTAGTCTACGAACTGGGCCTATTTGGAAGCAGTAATTTCATATCTAGGAATTTTATTAACATTATATATTTTACTCAGTTTGAGTACATAATACAAGCCATGGAAAAGAGTATACTATTCCATATATCAAATTTGAATTAGAAGGGAGAAAAAGAAGAAATTAAAAGAGAATGAATTTCAAATCATTTGTTTCACTACTGCATATAGTATTTCAAATCTATGTCCAATGTATCGAATTTATTACACTCATTTGCAATATTTCTAGTGTTTTGCATTTTGGTTTAACTAGTTTACCATTACTTGTTGAGCAATCTTGTTCTCTTTATTAATTATAGGCTGATAGCTATGTGAAGATATTTCTGAAAGTTGCACATGGTTGGGGTGTGAGGTATTTTTGATGAAGCAGCTGTAAAGAGTGCAGAGGAGGCTCATAATGACACGTTGGAGTGGTTTGCTAAGCATATTATACCAATTTGTTTATGGATTCTTAAATGGTTGAATAATTCTTGAAACTCCCATACAATTTGGGAAAGTTCTAATATGCATAGTTGCATAGCATGCATGTTTTTTTTTTAATGCAATTATATTTTTGAATTACAATTGCTGTTCAAAAATGTGAAACTGAGCATTTCAAAAATACAATTGTCATTCCAAAAATGTAATTGCAATTGCATTTCAAAAATGATCAATTTTACTTTTTTTAACGACAATTGCATTTAAAAAAAAGACTGTATGTTATGCAGCTATATATATTAGACATATCCTACAATTTGATGACATTATGGTAATTGATCATTTATAGTGTCATCGAATTGTAATTAAAGACTACAACCCTCCTGTCACTAATCAATCATTTATATTAAACTAATTAAGCTCTGTTTGACTAACAATATTAGCTTTGTGCCTTTGTTTACTCTTAATTTGATTCATCCCAGATCACATTCACATTAAACATGCAAGTTGTGTAAAATTAGCAACATGATGAATATACACCATGATTATTATAATGGTACACTTTGGCGAGCAAGCTAGCTAGCTAACCTGTAATTTTTTTTTCCTTCTGAATTATACATCCTTGTCTGATACGGAAAACTTTTGGATCAAAAATTGATATTTATTGTCGTTGGTCATACTTGGTGGTCTTTTTTTTATAAATGATCGAAACTTAATTGCAAGAATAAAGAAAGTTGCGCCCCTTGTATATACAATTAGGTAGGACTCGGAAAATTATTAAGAACGATATAGTACATTGCCAATTACTGCAGTGGGTTTCTTCCTCCCTGAATTGTTAAAGAGGAATATTCATAATGCTCTCTTTAAATAAAGCTGTTGAACAAATAATTGAGGCAGGTTCCTTGGCTCTTGCAGCCCCTATCTTATCTAATTTCGACACTATAAACTAAGTAGAAGAGAATTGACGCATCATCCCACATATCTTATTTCATATTTCTCTGTTCTTCTTCTCTTTGAATTATAACCAAGTTCTGACACCAAAAATGGCTGATGCACTCATCTCCGTGCTTCTGGAGCAATTGGCTTCAGTAGTTTATGAACACACAAAAGACACAATGACACTGGTTTTGAATGCTGAGAAAGACGTTGAGAGTTTCAGCAATAAGCTCAAAGACATCCAAGCTGTGCTTGAGGATGCTGAGAAGAAACAAGTGACGGAGGCCAGGGTGGGACGCTGGTTGGAGAAGCTGAAAGATGTGTCGTACGAGATGGACGACGTGCTCGATGAGTGGAACACTGAAATTCTCAAACAACAAGTAGAGGAAGAAGGTGAAAATGCTTTTGTTGCCAAGAGGAAGGTATGTTTCCCCATTCCATCTGATTGCTTTTGTTTTGGCCAAGTCAACAAGGCCATTCATCATCATAACATTGCTAGAAGGATAAAGGAATTGAATGACAAGTTGACTTTGATTGCTAATGAAAAAGAAATGTATGGCTTTCATCAATCCACAAATCGTGGCCCTGATGAGCAGCTTATTCCACGGCAGAAAACAACTTCTTTGGTCGATATATCAACGATATTTGGCCGAGAAGAAGAAAAAGAGATTTTGTTGAGCAAGTTGTTGAGAGAGGGTAGCCAAGAAGGGGGGAGGTTCCTTGTCATCCCTATTGTAGGGATGGGAGGGATGGGGAAAACAACTCTTACCCAACTAGCCTATAACCAAGAAAAGGTTACGGCCCATTTTGAGAAGAAAGTATGGGTTTGTGTCTCGGACCCTTTTGATGAGATTAAGATTGCCAAAGCGATCATTGAAAGTCTAGATAAAAATGAAACCCAAAGAAGTTCAAATGAGTTGGAAACCCTACTGCTATGTATAAAGACACATGTTGAGAAAAAGAAGTTACTCATTGTTCTAGATGATGTGTGGACAGAAGACCAAAAAAAGTGGGAAAATTTGAAACTACCAGTAATAATGCATAGTTGCGCTGAAGGTAGTACAATACTGGTGACCACGCGAAAACAAGAGGTTGCTAAAATGATGAGAGCAACCAGTAGCATGATCCATTTAGACAAGTTGAATGATAAAGATTGTTTGGCATTGTTCAATAGCATTGCATTTTTGGATAGGGAAGAAGATGAGTCTAATGGGTTTGGAGCTATTGGAGTAGAAATTGTAAAAAAGTGTAAAGGTTTGCCTCTTATTTTGAAGACTTTAAGTAGTCTAGTATGGTATAAGAAAACAAAAGAGGAATGGCGAGATGTTCTGAATAGTAAGATATGGGAATTAGAAGAAGTTGAGGAACAAGTTTTCCGACCACTATTACTAAGTTATTATGATTTGGCCCCAGCAGTCAAACGTTGTCTTTTATATTGTGCTATATTTCCCAAAGATCATGAGTTTGAAAAAAAACATTTGATTGAATTGTGGATGTCACAAAATTATCTTAATTGGAAGCAAAACCAAGAAAAAAGAAGAATAGGTCAAAGTCATTTTGAGAGCTTAGTAATGCGGTCTTTCTTTCAAGATTTTAAACAAGATATTATGGGAAATATTTATAGGTGCAAAATGCATGATATTGTGCATGATTTTATACAATTTCTTACCAGAAAAGAATGCATTATTACAGAAGTGGTTCAGGGTGCTAACCAAAGACCCGGTGATATGGTTCGTCATTTGACCTTAACGAGTGTACCGGTTGGTCCATTTTCGTTTCCTACTTCATTTTACAATTGCAAAAGTATGCGTAGCCTCATAGCCCTTGATTCAAGAATGACAACCATAATTCCCGGTTCAATTTTGCAAATGAAATACCTGAGGACATTAAATTTGGGTCATAACATCCTCAATGAACTTCCAAAAGAGATTGGTGAACTGCTTCATTTGAGATATTTGGATTTGTCTCATAGTGGGGCTTTGAAAGAATTACCGGATACTGTGTGTAATTTATTCAATCTACAAACTCTGGTCCTTAAATTCTGTTCGAAACTTGAGAAACTACCCAAGGCAATGGGAAAGTTGATTAACTTAAAGCATCTATATGTTCTAAATTGTTATAGTCTGAAGTACTTACCAAAAGGGATTGGGAGTTTGAAAAGTCTGCAAGCACTAGATTGCTTTTATGTATGTGATCATGGTGATGATGAGGAGGATGATGAAGCATTGAAATTAGGAGATCTAGGAATCATGGACCAGCTTCAGGGGAGCCTTTGGATAAGAAAGTTGGGGAATGCGAAAGATGCGAGTGAGTTTGAGAAAGCACAATTGGGGAACAAAAAACACCTCTCTTTTTTGGGACTAGAGTTCCAATATGGAAATGAAGAGCAGAGAAAAAGTGATGAAGAAATATTGAAGGCATTGCAACCACATCAAAATTTGGAAACTTTGAGCATTTGGAATTGCCATTGCACCACCTGGCCTCTCTATCAGATCAAGTCTTTACACAATTTGAGACGAGTTGATCTTGGTAATTGGGAATTCTGTGAAATTTTGCCTCCTCTTGGAAAATTGCCGTCACTTGAAAGTCTGGAAATAGAGGGGATGAATAATGTGAAGAAGGTGGGAGTTGAATTTTTGGGGATAGAAGAAGAAATTGAAACATTCTCAGGAGGAATTCTGTTCCCCAAATTGAAAGAACTTTGTATCGGTTACATGACGAATTGGGAAGAGTGGGAAGGAATAATAAAGGATTCTTCTGAAATTACAATAATGCCACGCCTTTCTTCTTTGGAAATTTATGAGTGCCCAGTGCTAAAAGGACTGCCAGACTTCCTGCACAAGATAACAGCACTGCGTACTTTGACGATCCAACTGTGTCCAATTCTTGCACGAGATTACGAAAAAGACGTGGGGAAGGAGTGGCCCAGGATTTCTCACATCCCAAACATCAAAATTGGCCGATAACTCCATGGAAGGAGTGGCTCAATGAACAGGTATGCACATTCTGAATGGATCTTTACATTTAGTATGAAATTGATTTTCTTTCAATTTAGTCCTCTAATTTTTTTTTGCAGACATAAAATATATCTCACCAAGCTACATGGTATTGAAGTTTCAAGGAGTACGAATTGGAGCTGTCTAGCTGATTAAGTTCATTATCTTTTTCTACTCAATACAAGATAGATAAATTTCCATTCAGGTATTCAGATTGTTGGGTTTCAACTACTATGAAAGTTTGCATTATGTTGTGCACATTTTAGTCATTGTATCTTCTTACTCTAACAACGAATGCTTTCAATTACAGAGTCCAACAATATATATTATTTCTTGGTTGTCACAGATTCCATTTGAAAGTTTGGTGTCTGAAGTGTACGTATTTACTTAATAGGATAAGGGATTGAAGATGCAAAATCAGTTCAAGGTCATGGTGGTTCAGAAGTTGTTTCTGTTGGAGTGGTGAGTAATTGTTATCTGATCGATATATCTGATATAGTTATGCTTATTTTAGTTTTTTGTAATCTTGTTCTTTTAAAATTTTCCTTCCTTGTAACATATCTTCAACCGGAAATGAAGTTTTGTTACTAACTTAACATATTTTCATTCGAAAAAGAAGAAAAGAATTATAGCTTATTAATATAGAAACTATTTGTTGTTCACAGTAGCGGTCGTCACCGAATTAACTTGTGAAGTCTGAGTTCTTCAATCCATGGTAATAAACGTCGAGCTTGTTGAGCTTCTTCTCCAATTCGGCCTCCAAGCAGATCGATGTGCTTATGCAACATGTTGAGGGTATGGAGGTATATATGGACTATTGCTCCAAGTGCTTAAATGTTTCAAAAGTATTGATTTGTACATATTTTTATGTACAAAGAGCCTTTCAATTGCTTGAATTATGTTGTCTTGAAGCCTAATAATGTCACTTACCCTTGTTTACTTCATTTTATAGGTTCTTATGCGGAAAATGGAAACATGGAACAAGGCTAGTGTTCTTAATGTCCGGTTGACTTTTGTTCTTTTCTCGGAAGTGCTCCAATTAATTGGTCCCGAAAAGCAATCCCAAATACGCCCTATGTACTTTTATGTGAGTTAGATATTTGTTTTGGACCTTAGGATCATTTCCCTTAATCATAGCCCTTCATGCCCTCATATTTATTCTTAGAACTCCCATTTTCAGCAGCAACCAACCCTAGACAAGTCCCCAAAAATTCTCTCAAGTTCTTCCATTTCCATCTCTCCCATTTCTCCATTTTTCTTTGTGTCTTTCCTCCATTTTCCACCACTTCCACACCTTATCCCACTTCATTTCCTTCATCAAACTTACTCCATACACCCGCCACTACATCCCTAAACACTTTTCTCTTCCATTCTCCCACATTTACTCACCATCATCATGGATCTCATGAAGAACCTCTAGTTCTAGAAGGTTTGGAGCAAGAGGAAGCAAGGAGAAGACCAAGGAGCACAAGGAGAGGGCTTGCAACCACTTGGTGACAGCAAGGACCAGCTGGCCTTCCTTCTTGAGCATTTCTTCACCTTATTTTACTCTCTTTTTGTCTCTAGTTTTGTTATATTTAAGAACATGATGTTACCTATGATGTATTGTGAGTAATCCTCTAAGATTGGGGGCTAGGGTTGTGTGCCCTAGCCCATTGATGGTGGATTGAGCAAATAATGATGTATATGCATGTTGGTTGATGAATGGATATGCTTGTTGCCTATTTTATTATGTGTTAGATGCATGTCTAGGGATTTGACCAATTCTAAAGCATGTGTTTAATCTACTTTGATATGAGAGTGTGAAGTTGGTCCCTCCATTCTTTCAAAGACAATTGACAACAAGTGTGATGAGTTTATCTTGTTTGATTTCCTTGGTCTTGGTAATTTATGCCTTAATTCGATTAGCTTGAAGGTTAAATTGGATTAGGAGTTGTTGTGAACCATTACATGACACAATAATAACTTAGAAGACTCGGTCCTAGAACCATTGCATGGCTAGGATACGGAAATTGATCCATTTCTCAATTTGGTTTTGTGTGTGAATTTCATGATGCATGTGCCTTTTACCTTCATTGACTCTTGTGGTGAGAGTCTCCATGAAGAACATCTTTAGAATGCATCATTAATGCTTGTGCCTCATCTTCACTCCCCATTGAGATGAAGAGTTCTTGTAATCCATTGCTAGAGTTTAGGATACCTTGATGTATTTGTGCTTTGCCTTCATTCCCTTGTAATAGAGAGATTAGCATGGTACAATAACACCTTAGAGAGCATTCATTCCTTAAATGGAGTTGGGATTGATATATGAGCCTTACAACATGTGTGTGCATTTGCTTGCTTGTCCATCGGATATGGACTAGAGAGACCCGAAGCCTCCAATCGCTTCATCATTTGAGCCGTTTCCTATTTACATTACTTGTTTGCTTAGCTAAGTTTACTTGAATTGCTTGCTTTGTTTGTCTTTCACTCATTCACGCTCACAAATATTGATCACTACACTTTCACAATGCACATACTTCACTTAGCTATTGTATAGACATCCATTTCTTGTCTCTCCATTAGTGTTAGTTTAACTTGTTGCCGTGTTGCCTAGTGAGATCTTGGTTCACCATTTCTCCGTGGTACGACAAACCCTCTGGTCTTAAATTTACTTTCTATATCTTGATGACAATGTATGTTTGCGTTCTAAAAGCTTTTTTTGCGTCCAAGTCAATGGCGCCGTTGATTGCCGGGGGATTGAAGTGTATCTTTGATCTCTTGGTAACCGGTATCTTTCAATTTTAACTGCCCCTTCACCATGGATTTTGTAAAGGCCATGGAATTCTGGAGAATGGGGCTGCTTTGGACTTCCAGATCATCACCTCCGTCATCTGTCTGCATCATCACTGGTGTAAGTGACCCTACCTTCTTCGTTTTCTTCTTCTTCGATCTTCTTCTTCTTCTTCTTCTTCAATTTGATTGTTTTGGATATAACATAGAGAAAATTGCAGGCTACGTCTGGATTGGGTGCGGCTGCGGCGCATGGCTTCTTTGTGGTTCTTGGTAATCATATATTCAATCCAATCCTGTAACTTCCTTCTTACTTTATAAATTAAGATGCATATAGCTCATATTCCAATCCTGAATGCAGTTGGACGCTCATCCCAATTGTTAGAAAAGGTAGCTAATCTCCTCGATGATGGACATTAAAAGTCAGAATAAGAATGCACATCTGAAAGCTTTTGAGGTTGATCTCTCATCCTTCCGCTCAATTCTCCAGTTTAAAGCCTCCCTACAGCAGTGGCTTTCCAACTCCTAATAAACAATGCTGGAATACTTGCAACGTCGTCTAGATTCACCTCTGAAGGCTATGATCAGTAATAACTTCATTTATCTGTGTTCTGCTTTAAGGAGTGTAGCCTTGTTTGCTGATGACCTCACCTTGTTTTTCCTTATTTTCTTTTCCAGGATGATGACTACAAATTACTCAATTATCTTTGTATACTATTATTACTACTTCTCAGAAACAGCCCAGTTCCTTCCTGAATAGTGAATGCCACATCTTTCACACATCGAAGTGTAAGTAAGAATCTTTAAAATATGTGATCTTGGAGCTTTTCCATTCTATAATTTCTGGATATGGCTCCATTTGAGTAGACTTTGGTTTAAAAACGTGGCTTCATTTTACTTTATTAAATTGCCTTATGAATTTAGGATGGTTTTTCTTTTTCTCAACTGATGTTCTCCCCCCCCTCCCCCTTCAGTATCGAATATACAGGTTGACAAGGAAACTGTATCTGGGAAGTGCTTAGGCAGATACTGTATCGAATATCCAAATGTAAGCTCTAGAATCTGGATGCCATTATTATAGAAAATCTTCTAATTCTATTCTAATTTCAACCTGCCCCATTTGTTGACAGTGTTTCTACTGCTCTTCTCGTATGAGCTTCACTGCCAACTTGGCGTGATGGACATATCTCATCAGGTCTCTGTCATGTATATGTGTTTACAAGCTTTCTTCCATTTTCTTTCCTTGGAAGAGTTGTGCAGAATTCTTTTCTAGAATCATGCATTAGATGCTAGGTTTTAATTTTTAAAATCTCATGTTAAATACAGTTTTGTTTGGTTTTGAAGTGCTGCGGATCCTGGTGTTTTTAAAACCAACATCATGCGAGAAGTTCCTCCATACCTATCCAGTCTGGCTTTCATAATTTTGAGACTTCTGTGCCTCTTGCAGTCACCTGAAGTTGGATTTACTTATGTAGCGTAGCTTGTTTATGTGACGTGAATGCCATTGATGGTTTGTCCTGTCTTTCACAACCTTAATAAGAGGTTTTTATGCCAAAGCATCTCGATCATTAACTATCCCCTTAACAATTTATAGGTTATAGCCAGAGTTTTTATACTGATGCCAATTGTGTCTTGCCTTATGCAATGAATTATTAAAATATATATATGGAACATTGTGTTTAGTAGTTCATCTCCAAAAGGAGCATAAGGTTAACACTCCTATGACCTGCTTTAAAGACTGATTATTCATCATAAAAGATATCTAGGAAATTGAAAATTCCTCTGTTCACCATTGCTATTTATAATGTGTCAGCGTATGTCTTATCTTTTTTAGGTGGGAAGGGGATTTCAAAATAAGGCTGTGTCAGTTACATGGACAAATTAAACGCTACATTTATTTGTTAAATTTCCAAATAGTGTATTACGGAAAAAATTAGTGTCCGAACTATCTTAGTCTAATACTTTCTTGTTTCTTATAAACAAAAATATTAATAGTAATTGCAGTAGAGTGCAGATTTAATTTAGTCAATGCATATAACAATGGTGGTAGAGTGGTGGTGTCCTTGGTGTTGTGGTTAACAAGTCTATTGGTAATGATTCTTCTCGACTGTGATAAAAGCATAATGTTACAATGTGTCTTGAACTAAAAGTTAATACATATTTCCTTCACTCACTCTTGAAATGGAGGATTACATTGAATTCTTACAATTCAGATCATCGAAAGATTCCTCATCTTATCCATTATCTGTTAATTTCAGAAAACATCTGGAATTTACTTCTTTGGTGGAAACGGAAGGACTGTCAGCTATTCTATTTCATTTAATGCCAAACTGGCGAAGGAACTTTGGAATACATTGTGTGATCTATTTATAGTCACAGCTTGCTTTCAAGGAAACCTCCTCTTCTGTATCAAACTGTGTTTCATAGTTAAGAAACAGTTCACAGAGAAATGAATGTATCAGACTATCAGTTATAAGGTGTTGGCCAGAGTTGGTTAATGACCTGTTCATTCTTATGCATAGCTCAGTAAATTTCCATTCTTAGATTGGATTATAGAAGCAAAGGGTGTTTGGATATAGCAGCATAACTTGATAGAGTGGATAGCTGACAATGGAGGGGCAAATACATCTCGACAATTACAAAGAAGTTATGTTTGGCTGTGGCTCGTTTGAAGGAAAGAAACGCGATTAGGCCTCCAAAAGTGGTACTTATGTCCATTATTACCACCAGTAGGAGCAGACTTTGCTCACTCAAGATTAGACCATGAATTTTTGTTGATTGTCCATACGACAGTGCTTTTTGTTGATTGTCCGACAAGACCAACTTGTACCGATACAATCATCATAGTCATTAATCCATTTTGACAGATTTATAGTGATGAATCAATGAGATGAGGTAGCATTTGGAGAAACAAGCCTCATATTTTTGCTCTAATTGCATTCTGATATTCTTTTCTTTTACACTAATTGTAACATAATTCTTTTGCAATTTCTTCCTCTCGTTTGAGTTCTGTCAGATCTTTTTCAATGAAAAGATTCTTCAGAAATATATAAGAAACATGTCAAGGAAGAAAAATTGAATCTGATTTGTGAAATAGTTGACTGTGGAAAGTGTGTATAATATTATTAATGAATAAGTATGGACTACAAAACTTGGCCAATAAGTTGAGCATCAACTACTGGAAGAATAAAAAATGGTTAATTATGACCGTTTTTCCAAAGTTAAGCATTGACCAATTCAGACTGTGCTGGTCTGCACTCTGCAGTAGAGATCACAGCTTCTTCTTTTTTTAAAATGTGATTTGGAAGCCTTAAAATAAAATTATATGCTGATTATTGTGTCAAATTATGAAAATTCTTGCAGAGGAATCTAGAATCAGCTATTACAACTTTTATTACAGGTGATATGACTTTCAAGATTTTAAAAGCATTTTTTAACTTATTGATTATTTACTTTCTTTAACTTGTGCCAAACACTGTTATATTGTATATGTCATCATTTTTCAACAATTCCCTCCACAAATCATGTATTTAAAGCATATAGGAGGTGACTGAATGGTGAGGGTGGTCGAGTCCAACACACCTTTTACTCCTTTATCTTGCTACCAGCCCCATTAGTACGAATTCCCATATGCTCGGATCCTGAAAGTTTTTTAACTGCAAAAGAGTGTTTGTGCTTCTTTTCTTGCTTTAATTTGAAGATTTTAGTTCCAGTGATCAGAGAAGCAATGTCAGGACCTCAGTTACAAGCTGCGGTTCAGACTGTGCTGAAAAATATGGAGGCCTTAATGTCTACGTCACGGGCTCTCCTAACTCCAAGATTGCTTTTCTTCTTATCTCTGATGTTTTTGGTACTTGCATAGAACTTCAAAATTTCTCCTCTTTGGCTCTTATTTTATATACCTATTTTCTCTTTTATGTTTAAGTGAAGTACGAGGAGGGAAGAAGAATCGAAAGTCCTTTTAAATTGTTTGTTGATGGAGAGAAGAGTGTAATCTAAAACTTAAGAATTACTAATATACACAATCACAAGCATATAAACACAACTCACCATAGGCATGCTAGAAATAGAACAAGAACAAGTAAAGAACTTACCTGGAGCATAATAGGAATTGAACGCCATTAGTAATTAGTTTGGTCTTCTGCAAGAGCTCTATGTTCGAGTAATCTCACTATGGGGCAAGTGTCTGTAAACTCGTGTTTAGAGAATGCAGGGACCTAAACTATATATAGAGGATGTGACTTAGGATCCTTCCCATAAAAGTATCCTAATCACATAAGTAATAATCTCTATAGATCACGTACCAATATACTTACTTGATTTACAAGTATATTAAGTTCCCAAATAGGTAAGGAATTAGATACAACTTCCTTACAAACACAAGACTAGACTCAACATGTAATCTCCGATTATATCATGCTTAAGTAATTAAGTGTAGTTGCTTAGTGAGTAGGCTAAGTCCAATTCTTACAAAGAGGAGAATGAAATAATATATCATAATGAACTTCTAATCCATTAGACTATCTACATGTTGGGTTTGTGAATTTCATCTTTGCTGAGAACTTGTTTTTGAAAGAACTTGATGTCTCAATATATTATGATGAGTACATGGGGGTCAATTATGTTCTGCTAGATTCATGAAAATTAATACTTTGTGATTCTGATCCAGGCTCTGTATTTTCTGCTCCAAACTTCTTAGAACTAGAGGTTGCAGAAATCTGTACAAATATTTGTTGTTATTTTGGATTTCATTCATTGAAGCATGATAAAGTGGAAGTGGCATATATATGCAGCTTGCCCTGGAAATTTGTTGGTGTTAAATTTTTAACACAATCACATAACTTACGTAAAAGATCATTTCGCTTAGCTAATAAATTCATGTTAAAGACACAGAAATAGACCTGAGCAAATTTCTGATTGTGGTGGACTGCCTTCTAGTGTTTGTGATTGAAGCAATAGTTAAATCTAGTTATCTATGTGTTGAAATTTGATTGCACACTTCCTGAAAACTAATGCATTTTCACTTTAAGGAAGCTTGCAGGAAAAGTTGCCGCTTCTGGATTCTGTGTTGTAATTTATGACTTCTTCTATGGAGATCCATTCGTGTATGACAATAACAGTTTGGTTAGAAGATCATGGAATGGTTCGTTCTTGCTTTTTCATGGATTTCTGGATTTTATTTTTCAATTAACTTTGGCTCAGTTGTATTATTGAGGTGTGAATCAGAATATACATTTTTGGCCTGCATGAAAATTTATTTGCATCCTGCTGCCTGGTTTCCTTGTTATTCCTTCACACCTAGCATCTATTCTAGCAAAACAGAAAACATTTGGCCATTTTAGAAGTTGGTGGCCCTAATATTGCCAACTCATGGGTATATACTGCTGCATAATTTAGTTATAGATTTTTTTAAAAGTGCAATGACTGAAGCTTGCTAAGCATTTATCAGGATAACGGATTTGATCGAAGACGCAAAATCAGTGATTGATGCTCTTAAAGGAAAAGGTTTTTTCTGCAATTGGAGCTGCAGGCTTCTGTTGGGGTGATGAGTGTAGTTGATATTCTTTCTGTACAAATTTTTTTCTTTTCTTTCTCTGTTTTGTTAATTTTCAGTTTTTTCTTCACCATTTCCACATAAATTTGCATTATGTATCCTATCGTCAACCAGATACTTAATTCCACTAGTAGTTTCCTCTGTTTTAATTATTCAACCACAAAAAAGAGGAAACTTCAAATATATTAGCTGACTAAAATAGAAACTCTTATGTTGTTCACAGCCAAGGTCGTGACCGAACTTGCGAAGTCTGAGTTCATCCAAGATTCCAAGCTGCTGTGCTGTTACATCCTTCATTTATTTCTTTGGATGATACTGAGGGTATGGGTTGCACTGCTTAAATATAACAATATTGTAGTTGCATTATGTCAAGTCTGCACTTCAGGCTAGTGTTTGTGTTGGAGCAAACCCAAAGAAAGAACTACATAAAATGTTAGACGAGTCCGAACATTAAACCATGCATAAAGATAGTAATTAAGAAAGATCATATCCACCATCATAAGGTTTACACAGGATCATAGTTTTCAAATAAATCAATTCATTGAACTTGCATAGAATTTAAGACATTACAAACCGTGTCAAAGCAGTTTCTGTATCCCAAGTACTCTACCAATAAAATGGTGAGTCGTATGTAATTGATATGGAGTTGGCCAATGTAATTGATATGGAATTCAACTCCAAAAACCCCCAATTTATATGTTCATATTAGTATGTGTGTCTAGTGAGTCGTTGTAGAGTCTTTGTGTGCGACCTTTTCTTAGTCTTTACTACTCGATAATTTTTTGTGTTTGTAAGGTTAAATTGTGTACTAGTTTTAGTTATATCAATTTTTGACGCCGAAGATCCTTCAAATGGTGTGTTCTGAAATACTTTATGTGTTGACAAAAACTAAGATATTTGTGCCTAATTTGCAATAGGAACACCTTCAATAGGCACAAATATCTGTCTTATAGGCCAAATTTCTAGTAGTGGTACTGAAGCTGATTTTCAATCCCAACTACAAGCAGGTGACACAATAAGAAAATCTCTTGTGGAGGAGTTTCAATCTCTTCAACAAAAATATCAAGAGAGGTGCGACAAGGTAGAGGAGCTTAAAAATGAAAAAAAACTTGTCTAATTTATGAGCTCGAGCAAATAAAAACCAAGGCTGGTTGTGACTATTCAAGTGGTGAAAAGTTACATAATCTTGATCTTCTCACTATGGGAAAGAAATTTGGTGATAAAAGTGGGTTGTGACACATCGGTGGTGGAAGTACATCCAAACGACCAAATTAGAACATAGAAAGTTCATGAAAGGTTCTAATCAATTTACCTTACAATCTACTCATTCTATGCTTGAAGAACCTAAACCAATTAAGGTTGAAAAGACTGTGTGTCATCATTGTAGAAACATCAACATCATTTGTACGTAACCAACAATCAGCATACGGAATATATATAGTTTTAACATCAACCGTCAGATCAAATCATTTAAATAGATCTGACGGCTGACATTAAAATTATTTATTTTAAAAATGCACAGCCCTATATAGTAGAGAAAAATTATATATATATATATATGATATATTTTACAGGAGAGATATAGACATGTTTAAGAATATTCAATGACCGAATCTATGACTTCTCAGTTCTCACTTTCTCAGCGAGTCAGCGTATAACAGGCGAAGCTGCACTGCTCATCAACTCAAAAAAGTTGCACTAGACGGAATTCCAGTACCCAGCCCAAGTACCATTGCCGTTTGATTTAAGGTTTAGTACATTCTTTTCAATTTAGCTTCCGATTTAGAATTAGCTGTGTGAAAAATGCCTGCCATGTGTTTGTCATATTGCCTTGGTGATCTATTTCAGTTCCTTTCTTTCGACTTTGGAACTGTTCGTGATCTGGGTCAGGGTTGTAGATTCCATTATCCATTGTTTGTAAATTTAGATGATGTGGGTTTGTTGTAATATAGTCATTGTTGCTTATTTGGTTTTGAAATTCTTGGATTTGAAAAAGGAGGCAGATATGGCAACCACGTGGTCTGATATGAAAGAGGAAATGACGAAGAAGAAGAAGAAGAAGGAGGGTTTGGGATGGATAGAGTGGGTGATAGGTTGGTTCTATGTGGTGTACGAGATGCTGTTCCAGAGAATCACAGCCCGCCATTTGCAAAACCCAATGCCTCTGCCTCCTGTCAACGATCTCACATTCATCGTCACCGGATCCACTAGCGGTATCGGCCGTGAAATTGCCAGGTATAACTCAATCAGCTCTTTTTAAATTATACTAAAGAAATTTGCATAATAAGTTTGACAAATACTGGTGGTTACATTGAGCAGGCAGTTGGCGGAATCCGGTGCACATGTTGTAATGGCAGTGAGAAATACCAAAGCAGCTAATGAGTTGATCCAGAAGTGGCAGAATGAATGGTCTGGTATGGGCCTACCTCTCAATATTGAGGTAACCTATTCTGGTGATCAACTAATATCTCAAATTACATATGCTGAAACTTTATCTTTGTTCAAGTATATTACTTCAGTGAGTCTGCTTATCATATTAGTTAAGGCTGGATGAAATCCTGGTCTTAAAAAAGCAGAGTTAGTAATAGGACAATTGCCCTTGTTGAATCGAGGGACCTAATAATAAATTTCTTTTGGGTTTTGTGGATGGAGAGGAATAGGAGGGTCTTTGATGATGTAAGGGGAGAGGCTGTGGAGCAGTTATGGGAAAGGGTTCACTTTGTGGCTTCATTATACTTCTGCAGAATTTAAGGAGTATCCGGTTTTTCTAATTTCATTGGATTGGAAAGCTGTTGTGCTGTAATGGTTTAGATTGGTCTTTTTTGTTGGGTCTGTTTTCTGGGTGTGGTAGCTTTGTTGGTCGAAACTCGAAAGTTGTGTTTCTGTATTTTGTTTTTTCAGTGGACTACTTGTCTACTGCTTGTATTTCTCAAGCTTTTCTTAATAAGATTTCGTTTCTTATAATAAAAAAAATAAGAAAATTTCTTTTTGGTTCAACTTGTCAGCATCTGTAGTGGAACCTATAATCAATCTGTGTATAATGCTAATCACTTCAATTTTCTTCTTTCCTAGCAAAAGTGCAACTTTCCCCATGCAGGATGGCTGACATAATAGTTGTAACTTAATAGGTGATGGAACTTGATTTACTCTCATTGGATTCTGTTGTGAGATTTTCTGAAGCGTGGAATGCACGATTGGGACCTCTGCATGTTCTTATCAACAATGCTGGGATATTTTCCATTGGAGGTTGGTCTTTGTGCCATATTTACTTATATTTAAAGCTTTCAACTGGTGAGCTGTTTCCCTAACTCACTACCATGCTAACTGTAATCTTGGTTCTAAATAGTTCTTGTTATTAGATAATGTAATGGTAAGCTGGTCAAATTATGCCAACCTCCTCCGCCGTTTAGTGAAAATAAAGGACCTTCCTCCTGTTTTAAAAAGTTAGAATTGTCCTATCGAACTTGCAGCCTAACATTCTTACATTTCCAAGAGCACATGCAAGTTTCCTAGGTGCCTTGAGAAATTTTCTGTTTTCCTGTTCATACATCTAGTATTTCTTTCCCAGTCTATTAGTCATTAGAGATAGTTGATTGAAATGCATACACATTAAGTCGTTGTATTTCTATCGAAATCTGATTTGTCATTTACTGGTATACTTTGGTTGTTGTGAGTTCAGAGCCACAAAAAATTTCAAAAGATGGGTATGAAGAGCACTTACAAGTGAATCATCTGGCTCCAGCACTGCTGTCAGTATTGCTATTGCCATCCCTTATTAGAGGCTCTCCAAGTCGAATTGTTAATGTGAATTCCGTTGTAAGTTCCATGATCATCATGCATAAAATTATGCATGGATGGTCTTATACTTTGTAGCTATATCTATGCATACTTACACGTATGGATATATCTATGCATACTGTCAATCTCAACAAACTGCAATATTAACCTGCACTGAACTGTTTCTGGATAGTCTTCCGTTGGTGACTTTACCATGCAGAAAATGTTGTCGTTGTATATGCAAATTGGACCTAGTTGCAACTTGCAACCTTAAATTAAAATTATACACTTCAATTGAGATAAAGTAGAAGTTAAATTATTATATAACATTTTCTACTTTTACTTTACAGTAATGTCGTCATGTAAATCTAAGAGTGATCTTTTCATTATATTAGATGCATTATGTTGGGTTCGTTGACACTGACGACATGAACATTGTTTCTGGGAAAAGAAAATATACAAGCTTAGTGGGTTATTCAAGCAGCAAGCTTGCACAGGTATCTTAGAAATTTTAGTCGATTGTGATGGTTTCCGAATTTCAGAAAAAAAAGGAAACTTGTGGGTCTGTTGGACTATATATGCAGGTCCTTGTGATCTGTAAATTATTTAATTACTCTATGCCATTATATATCTACTTTGTTTAGAATTTTTACATCACTTGGTGCTGTACATTTTGATGATTTTCTGGCTTCAGGTTATGTTTAGTAGTGTCCTACATAAGCGGCTGCCTGCTGAAGCTGGTATATGTGTAACATGTGTTTCTCCTGGAGTTGTCCAGACAAATGTGGTAAGTATCTTGACACCCCATCTTGTTACTTTGAAGAAGGATGTACTTTGTAGGTAATTAAATGTTTTTGATTGACAATCTGGTTAGAATTACCTTAGAGATTTTACTTTCACACACACACACACACACTACAATGGAATTTATGTATCATGTAGGGTATCCCTTAAACTGAGTTCAAGACTAAATCAAAAGATTTATATACTTTTCTACATTAACCTTTTGCAATTCCAATGTGAGGCTGAAGTTTTATCAATTTTAATCTCCTATTGTTTGATATTCAATAAAATTGCAGGCGAGGGATCTTCCCAGAATCATTCAAGCTGGCTATCGTTTGATCCCCTATTTTATCTTTAGTGCTCAAGAAGGTGATTCTTTTTGCTATTGCATATATATAAATATATATTATATATAAGTTTGAAGACAACCAGAAGCAAGCTTTGTTTAATCTTTAATCATTGCGAAGTGTAACAGTGGACCTTCTACCGGCCCACAGTAATCAGCAGTAACGAGAGATGATGTCATGACTCATGAGTTTATTCTTTCTCACCAAAAATAAATAGAAGTTTAAATTTTGAAGAACAATAGCTTTTTCCTATTTTTCCACAAATGACTCCCAAAATATCCTATAAAAAAAATAATGACTCCCAAATAAAAAGAGACAACTCCTACTCCTTCAGAGTTGAGAAAGAAGTACTAAAATAGGGGAAGGAGGGATTGTGAAAACCAGCCTTGTGATGATTTATTGCAATGCAGGTTCGAGGAGTGCTCTCTTTGCAGCCACTGATCCTCATGTTCCTCAGTACTGTCAATTGTTGAAATCAGATGACTTGCCTGTTTGTGCTTTCATTCCTCAAGATTGCAATCCAACGAATCCTTCCGAAGAAGCACATAATGTTGAGACTTCACACAAAGTGTGGGAAAAGACATTCGAGATGATTGGCCTTCCTTCTGATGCTGTGGAGAGGCTTATAGAAGGGGAAGAAGTTGCATGCAGATATGGGGCTCATAGTGAGTAACCTTATTTCATGATACCAAAGGTCTGTGCCCAATGTATCGCAGATTGTTTTCATAATCGAATGCAGAGAAATGCCATACAGTTTTGCAATGGAAGGAATAGGTGAGTGCCACAAGCATTCTGATTCCGGTAGGAACTTGAAGAGATGGTATTATTCTTATTAAATTTGTGTTTTTACGGCCATGACCTCTGATCATGGATTCACTCACCCATGTTATAAAAACTAATGTTTACACAGACCGACTTGTCAATTTAGAGAAGTCTAGAAACACAAGGATTGTTGGTTGAAATGAGATGTTGTTGATCAACTCTAAGTGTCAACATGCCCCTATTATGTGGCCACGGATAAAGTGCTTCCATCCTCGTTTTGTTTACTACTAGCTGAGCGCCTGAGCAAGCACAGCTTTCTTCTCAATGTCCATTTTCAGGATTAATTTTTGATTAGTTACTTACCCTGCTTGCTGGTTGACCTCGGTTGGATTTCTCATCTTATTGCACTAGTTGTAAGTTGGTGTTTTTTCTCAGTTGTCTAGGAATAAAAAAAATGACTGATGTGTAAAATAGTTGACTGTGGAAAGTGTAAAAGGTAGTGTAGTGAAAAAAGTGTGGACTCTGACACTGTGATCGGGATCCAGGATATATGTTATTAATGAGAATTTATCCAAAATTTGTTTTCTATAGTTGTTAAATGGATTCTGCCAAAACTTGAGCTGTCTTTGTTTTTTTCTTGGAAAGAATGTGATCTCTGAAATTAGTATAGTGAGTATTTGGGGGTGCTATAGGATTACTCTGTGATCAGGATCCAGGATCTTGTTCCAAATTAAACTTCCTTCAAATATAGGTTCCAGAAATCTGTATTAATAACAGTTTCTGTTGTTTTCGTACCTGTAACGCAAAACGTACAGTTGAAGTTCTTCAGAGGCTAGTGATACTATTTTGGATTTCATTCACTGGGGAATGATAAAGTGAAAGTGCTTGCCCTGGAAATTATATGGTTTTAAGTTGTTAGCACAATCACATAACTCACGTAAAAAGATATTTTCGCTTAGCAAAAAACTAATGGTAAAGATCATACTGTCACCTCTTACTTTATAATTTTGTATTTCGGATATAAAGATGAGATATAGTGCAAGGAAGAAGTCCTTTGCCAAACTCTTGGATGATGAAAATTATACCAGTTGAGGAGAATTCTGATTGCGATCGACTGCCTTTCTAGGGTTTGTGATTGTGAAGCACAACTCCATTATTTTGGTTGATTGAGGTTAACCAACGGTTTGTAGTGTTGAAATCTAGCTATCTAGTTATATATCTATATATGGGTTCAAATCTGATTACCTGAGAAATTGAAGCTTGTAGGAAAAGTTGCAGCTTTTGGATTCTGTGTTGTAGTTCCGGACTTCTTCTATGGAGATCCATTTGTGTGTAACAACAACAGGTCTCTAGCTGTCTGGTAAGAAGATCACGGAACGGCTCTTTAGCGAAAAGAAAACATACAACAATTTAGGGACTGCAGATAGTGTGGCCATTGATGTCCCTAATGTTAAACTTAGTTACAGATTCATGTTAAAAGTTCAATGTCTGAAGTTTGCTAAGCATTTATCAGGATAAGTGATCTGAAGTTTAGATACATACTGCATTTGTTGCTTTTGGCGATATTGAGGGTATGAGTTCCACTGCTTAAATATTTTAAAACAATATTGTAGTTGCATTATGTCATATCGATCTGCACTTCAGGCTAGTGTGTGTTGGAGCAACCTTAAGAAAGAACTATATGAAATGTTAGATAAAGTCCGAATTGAACGTAAAATTAGAAACATAGGAATTGAGCAAGTAGTGTTAGTTCATTGTCAGTCTCTAGCTTAGTTACGACTTACGGATCAAATGCCTTGGGATGAGGTTTTTAGAATGCCATGTTTATAATGCATCCTATCATTGCTTGACAATCATTTTAGTCATTCCCTTACCTATAATTTGCTGAGAAAACAAACCTCTTTTCGGTTCACTGTGCAATTATGATACCAGATCATAATTTTCTCAAAAGCCGAGAGCTAATTTTCCTCATACAGTCATACTAGATGGTCAATGCTTTCGACTTACTAAAAGGGGTTAAAGCTCCCATTGTGATACCAAGATTAATGAGAGATTTCAAAATTTAAAAGCCATTGCTTGTGATTTCTATCTTTCTACCTCATGATTTCGTTAACCATAACGTCTTTTTTTTTTTGAACTATGTTAACTTTAACGTCTAACTAACACAATTTTGTTTTGACTTTATTTTGATCTATATGTCGTTGGATTAATCATACGGTAGAATGCCAGTCCACGTCACTATCAGCATAAAAGGTGCCTTAGGCACCTGGTGCCTTCCAGAAATTTCCCTGTTATGTGGCCATCTTAGTGAAAGAACATTTGTTTGATGAACTAGTTGCTTAATTACAAATTAATGTAGAGACCGGCCAGTGCCAAAATATAAACCCACCAAATCTCTAAATTTTCTTAATAAACTTCTCCTTGTTCAGAAATGTATGAGGAGAAGTGTTTACGGTTTAGTCCAAATAGCTTAACTTGCCATTTATAGCTTAACTTGCCATTTGTATGTGGTGATCTCAAGGAGCACTAAAAGGTACATTAATTAATTAGAACTTATATGATATCTAATCAAGATTTATATATTTGCTTGATCCTGTTTACTAATTAACTTGATTAATATAGTATATTTCCTCCATGAATGATTAACTAGACCACCTTATAAAACTTGCCCGGCCCATCTTCTATATGGAAAGATGATCGATCTGATTATTTCACGCTCTCTCTTTTTTGCAGCAAGGATAAGCATACTCATTGCTGCCTCAGGAGCAATGTTTTCAAAGGCGTGCTCCGATGTGAGGCGACCGGAAAATGCCTCGGAGCCAGAAATTTGGGCGTGCTACCGGAAAGGCGCTCTGTCTGAGGTTGAAGAAGGCGCCAGATTTTTTTAAATTTTTTTTTCGTTCCTTCAAAACCACGTCGTTTCTTTAATTGAGGTTTTATGAATTCGTTCTATACGACACGACAGCGTTTTGTTTAATTGTTTGATGTATTGAAAGGGCTTCTATCATTTTTCCCCAAATGAAGACCTATCATTCCGCCTCCATTGACGAAGCAGGGGCTTATGTTCCTCAAGGTTGGTTTGCTCAGTCTATTCATCTATCTGCTCTGTTTCCTAAACAAATGCTCCATTCTATTCTGTCGTCCACTGATACATCTACTCTACTCTCTGTTAAAATTCTTCCCCCGCTGTTCCGGTTTTAATTGCTTCTCCGATACCCACCAGCCGTAAAGTGAACTCCAGGTATCTTTCTCCGAATTTGGGTTCAAACTAGGGATTTATTTGTTGCCTTCTAATTTCTGTATTGGCCTGTATGCCTTCGCTCTATTTCCGTCTGGGAAAATTGGTTTAGGGCTCTAGGGAAATCTGTTTTTATGTTTCTGTCATGGTAGGCAAACTAGTTTCTTCAAAGTGATGCATTTTGCTTTAGGAGGACAACTTATCCACAAGTACCTGAAAAACAGAGGAAAATGTTACCTCATCAAACACTCCCATAAGTTTAAAGGGCCTCATAAGACACTTAAAAATCTCTCCAGCGAGTTTCTTATTGCCGCTGACTTGGGTTGATTTTGAACTTGTATTGGACTGAGTTTCTCCTCTGTGTGTGGGTTAGAATTGTTTGTATTGCTTGTTCATAATCATTCTTGGAGCCACTCTTTCTTGCCAAGTGTCGGTTGATCTTTGCATTCATTATTGTACTTTTATTATAGCTTCCTGCAATCAGTATCCCAAGATTAAAGCCGATACGCTTGTTCTTGCTTCTCTTCATAGATTTACAACTTTGACCGGGAATAATGTTGTCCGGCTGTGAGTTGTTTTTTCCTGTTTTTTTATTTTTTTTGGCCAATTCATTACAAGTTTTTAAGGACTGCCTTGTTGGGTAATATTTTTGTTTCCCCTCTCTTTAATGGACTTGGTACACTTTAAATTGTATTCATTTTCTCTTTTAATACAAGTTTCTTGTTTCTATATAAAATATATTTCTTTCTTCTCCCCCAATATTGTATTCCTTTATACACAAGCTAAAGCTTTGTTTATGGCGTGCAGGAGCTAACGTCAATCTTGTAATTTCCTTGAAAATCTTCATGATCTTCCATGTACAGAAATGCTTTAAAAAGGGTCCGCTTCTTAGGCACTACTTCAAACTCTTGTGCCTTTTTCCATACCTCCTGTAAAAGTTGTTCATGTGCTGTTTCTTCAATTTTGTCTTCTCCATTGGGGTCATCACAGTTGGAAGACCCAACCAGACTGTCGGACCTTGACTTCATCATAACTAGAGTTCATGTTGGAAGTAGCGATGATGAAGTTCTATTGTCTCTTGCACATGATCAAGCATGTAATAGCATTCAGCTCACACATGACCTTGTTGATCAGTTGTTCTGTCGATTTAAGAATGATTGGAAGTCTGCATTGGGCGTATTTAGATGGGCTGAGTCACGCCCTGGCTTTAAACTTTCCCCAGATGCGTATGATATGATAATCGACATTTTGGGTAAAATGAGGCAGATGGATAAGGCTATGGATTTGTTAGAAAGAATGCATCATGATCATCTGGTGACACTTAACACTGTAGGTAAGGTTATGAGAAGGTTTGCTGGTGCAGGGAAATGGAAGGATGCTGCGAAGATATTTGATGGGTTAGGAAGTTTTGGATTACAGAAGAACACGGAATCAATGAACTTGTTGCTTGACACTCTTTGCAAAGAGAACAAAGTTGAGGTGGCCCGTGAGATCTACTTAGAACTAAAATCACACATCTCGCCAAATGCTCATACGTTTAACATTTTTGTTTACGGTTGGTGCAAGGTCAATCGGGTTGAAGAGGCACATTGGACAATCCAAGAGATGAAGGGACATGGCTGTCGCCCTTGTGTCATCAGCTACTCGACCATTATCCTGTTTTATTGCCACAAATACAACTTCAGTAAGGTCTATGAACTGTTTGATGAAATGGAAGCTGAGGGGTGCTCTCCAAACGTAGTCACTTTCACCACTGTCATGTGTTATCTTGCAAAGTCAAAGGAGTTTGAGGAAGCTATGCAATTATATGAGAGAATGAAATCAGCTGGATGTAAACCTGATACACTTTTTTATAACTCACTGATCCACACACTAGGAAGATCTGGACGAGTATGTGAGGCTATTCATGTTTTTGAGGTTGAGATGCCTGAGAATGAGGTTCCTCCTAATACATCAACTTACAATACGATGATTGCCATGTTTTGCAATCATGCTCACGAGGAAGAAGCCATGAAATTCCTCCGGAAGATGGAAAGTTCAGGGGTATGTAAGCCTGATGTTCAGACATACTATCCATTGCTTAAAATGTGCTTCAAAGCTGGCAAAACGGACAATTGTTTGAATAAGTTAGTGAATGACATGGTCAATGGGCATCATCTCAGTCTTGATCTCTCAACATATACACTACTAATTCACGGTCTATGCAGAGCAGGTAAATGTGAGTGGGCTTTCATTCTCTTTGAGGAAATGATTGCTCAAGAGATAAAGCCTAGGTATAAGACATGTCGTTTGCTTTGGGATGAAGTCAAACTGAAGAATATGTCTGCCGCTGCTGACAGCATCGAAGATTTCATGAAGAAGCTATAACTACATGAGAACAGCCATGTCAGTGTGCTTGAGTTTAAAGTCTCTAACTGGCTAACTGCTTCCTGCAAAGTATTGTGCTTCTTAAAGCTAAGAAATCAATCTTTCACTTCACCAAACGTGTTGAGGATTAGTCAGATAAAACCTTTGACACTTGGGTCAATTAAGTTGTGCTTATTGTTATTTCTATGACCCAAAAAAAAGAAGTTGTACTTATTGTAATATGTGCTTTACCTTATTTTCGATCACATCTGTGGTAACTTGTTCTGTTTTCGACCTTATTCAAACCAATCATGCGTGTCTACTAAGTTTCTATAGGAACAAAGCAAAGTGAGCAACAAATAATCCGAGACTTTCGATGAGGTTCTGAGATTGATGATCAAAAATGTCATTACAAGTTTAATACAATAAAATTGCATTCTGGATCAGTCAGCTGCTAGACTACTTTCCTAAACTCTGTAAGGGCAGGGTATATGATCTCAAAGGCCTTGTGCATGTCTTCTCTGCACTTTGCACCTGTGATAACAACTTTCCCTGAAGTGTAATCTTGGGATCCTTCATGCGGCCGGAAAAACCTCCGGCTCATAACTCGAAACCCCAGGGTTTGCATAAGCAAGATTTCCGAATCTGATCAGGAATCTAACATCACAGTTGGCAACAATGTTCTCATCTAACCGTTCATTTGAAAGTCCTCACTTAGTCCTTATTGTAAGTTTATTACTGGAGACTCTCCCATGATACTAGTAGTCAACAAAAACTTAATTAGTTAGGTTTTAGGATCATAACTTTTAGGCCAGCTGCCACCAAAATATAGCCTCCAAAAGATGAAGTTGGTAGTCAAGTTTAGCTTAGGGCGCTAATTAATTAATTAATTAATTTAGTATTACATAATATTAAATTTTTAGGACCAGCACAATTAGTGAAACTGTCTTTTTTTTTTCTTTTTTTTTTCAATTAGTGAAAGTGTAAGGTATCAACTTATGGATATCCAGCCTATAGGGAGATGACAAGTTTTTATTTTTTTTCTTATGGAAAGATGCAATTAAAATTGTCCACACTAAAGTTAATTTGTCTTCCGATGAATTAATGTTGTACGCCCATTTATATTATACACTGTATGATATGATTGATCCAATGTATCAACATGTGTTAAATTCTTAACAAAAATTAAATCTAGGACCACTAATATCAATTCTTAACAAAACTTTAACTATTCGTGTTGATCTGGTGGCATCAAAGAGGTGGGTATGTAGAACTTGTAAGTCTTGTCCCATACAAGCTAACTCTACTTGGCAGTTGGGGCTCATGATATTATGCTCCAAGCAGAATACTTGCTTAGAAGCCACTACGTACTAGAAAAAAGTGCATATACATCAGTTTTGGAGTTTGGACCGATGTCTTTGTCGATGTAGTAAAAGATAAAATTTTTCCAGACATTGGTTTTTAGTCGATGTCTCAAATAAGGTTTGACATTGTTTTTTTTTTTAGGAAACCAATTTATATTGTGACATCGCTTTAGTATAATGAACCCATTTACATTTCGATATATGTCATCAGTTGTTCAGAGAGAACAGATATGTTCATTCATTTTTAATGTTTGGGATTGAATTACCAATCAATAGTACAAGGATGGGATTGAATTAGTGAAAACGAAGCTTCTGTGCCATGCATGGTCAATACCACATAAAGTGAAACCAATAAGTACTAGATCTAATAACCCAAAGATGCTCAACAAATAATAACCTAATCACACTTTATAGTGTGTTTCATCGATGCTTAATGGAATGTGTCGAGCTATGAAAGCCTCAGTGATGGCTTGGCAAACCTGCTTCAATTAATTCTGCCTTAGTGATACATACATCTCTTAGCATTGGACTTAATGTCTCAAATAACACCAGCTTGGAAAGAGCTAAATATCTTTTATTCATATATTAAATATTCATGAAGAAATAAACCAAAGACATGAAAATATGAAGCCACATTATGTTACACATGCATGCATGTGAACACGTTTATTCTAGATTCTAGTACTTAATTATTCCATGTTTCTCTTTAGAAACTCCATAACACAAGTTACATGAGTAATTGGAAAAATCTTTGTTTCAATAAACCCTACAGATTTTGCTAGATTATCAAAATCATCTGTTGTTCGCTGCTTACCATTAGAAAACAAGGTCATCATCATAATGTCGACGGTTAATGAATGCACTATTTCTGGGGTATTCTTCAGTTCTTCAGGCATTATGACATATTCCACAACTATTACCTTCCCAGTATTCGGTAATGCCTCCCAACATTTTCTCAATATTTTCTTGCAATCTTCATCATCCCAGTTATGAAGTACCTCCTGATCCAAAGAATAAAGCATAATCACAATGAGTAGTTTTGAACTTTGAAATATAACAGTAACTAAAGGGATCGCAAGCTAGCTAGGAAAAAAAAAAAACCAACCTTTAACATAATTGACTGTGTCTTTGGGATGGACTTAAACATATCTCCCTTGACATGCTTCACACCTGTATATAAATTAATTTATGGATCCACTTCAGAATGAAAAATGAACCAACCAAAAGCTTGAAAGAGTGAATGACTATAATATATGGGCCATCTATTCATATCAGAATACAAATAATTAAGCTATAGGTTCAGTAAATTCAGAGTAGTATGAACCTAGGTAACCACACTTTTTCAGTTCACCACAAAAACGTAATTGGTTATATTATCATTGGATGGTCATTTAAATTGTGCAAACAAATACGGTTATTGGGTAAAACAGAAGTGATCATGTTCGTAATCAAATGCTAAGTATTTTTTAACGTGACAGATATTTTTGCAGATAAGTTATAAGGGCCATCATACATCACAAAGACTTCTCTGCTTCATTGTGTTAACCTTACATAAACTTCCAGTAACAATAAAATAAAGCAAACTATATATGCATGCATGTCAGATATCGACGTAGGTATGATGATTATAAATATGTATGAATACTGACCTTGATATTTAGGAGCCTGATCAATAATACTTGGTAAATTGAAGTTGATGCCATGGATGTGGGGATACATAGACACTATTTTTGCAATTGAACTTCCATCCCCACCCCCAACATCCATCAACTCTTTCAACTCTTGGAAACCTCTATAAACCTCCAACACTTTGTGATCAAAATACAGGTATGATCTCATTATCATTACCTTTTCAAACAATTGAATAAACTCAGGCTTCTTGGAAATGTATTCAAAGTAGGCCTCTCCATGGGCTTTATAGAAAGGAGAACACTCTGGTTCAAGCACCGAGTGCTTAAGCATGTACAAGCTTTGTACAGTGAACATTTCAGTGCCCACCATTATTAATGGGGCTAAAGAAACTCCATCTTCATTTGCTACCAGACAAAGTGCATTCTTTGTTAGGGCATATGTCTTTTCTTGCACTGTCTTATCATTTGCGGTTGCTGGACTCAGAGATATGGATAGAAAGGAATTGACACTAAGCAGGTTTAGTATTCGCTCTAAATTCTTAGCTGCTGAAATTGAATTTGTGGTTGGTATTTGAGAAACAATTTCTTTTGATGAAAGATGAGCTCCAGGCCCTGACTTAGCAATAATATTGAAGACATCGAGCTCTATTGCAGCTCTTAGAGTCATTTGAAAGCAAAGGGAATTTCCAATATCCAAAGCTGAGATATGATTTTCTAAACTTCCTTGGGTTCCCATGGTTTTGGGTTGTTTGATTGCTTCTCTATATTATAATTTGCTCTTGATCAAGCACCATTTATATATTGTAGAACTTGCATACATTTGATGCATGTAGTCAACAACAATTAACGGGTTAGGTTGTTGCATGGGTTACATCTCTTAGGTTGCCGCCTAATTAACTATAGCCTCCAAAAAAATAAAAGTCCATAATTAACTAGGTTTAGCTTAATTAGGATGCACATCTAAGAGATGGCAGGGCCAGAATTTTTAAATGAGGTGGGTTAACTTGGAGGCTAATTATTCGTAAAATAGGGTGGGCTAACACTTAAACTTGTTAAAATTTAGGGATATTTAGATAAACATCCTTGTCATTTTTATTTTACTAGGTATGATCCATTGACTTTTTTCTTATTATATATGGTCCAACATTAAATTATAGATGCCACATTGGATATATTTCTTCCATATTTTTGAAATTATTTACGGAATGTGCCATTATCAGAATACCAATCAACTTTTAATTTAAATCCCTAAATTTAAGTTTATTATTCAAATTTTCATTATTACTAATCGTGTAATAAATTCCTACATTTAATCATATCATTCAAATTTTCATCAAAGTTAATAGTATCTAAATTTAAGTTTATTACTCAAAATTCCATTAAATTTATTTATTTACACGATTTAAAAAAAAAACAAACCAAATTTGCACAGATTAAGGTGTAGGTAATTAAACTCTAAAAAGTTAATTACCTATATTTTTGTAGGTAAACTATGACTAATTAATTAATAGCGATTTCCCTAAAAAAATTAATTAATAGCAATAGGTAGTGTACTTAGATTAGTGTAGGTAATTTACCTTTGTACTTTGTAGGTAAATTAATTTATTAATAAGTGGCGTAGGTAAATTATGAATTAAGTCAATGTAGGTAATTTACCTTTGTAGGTAAATTAACTTATTAATAAGTGGTTGTAGGTATATTAATTATTAATTTTATAATAAGTCTTATAGTACTAGTGATCAATCCATGAATCAAGGTTTTCGTTTTTTCATTATTTCTTCTAAGTGGTTTTCGTTTTAAGACATAAAAACTAATTTTTATTTCCGTCCATGTATTATAGGTAAATTACGTATGAGGATCCATTTTTATATATAGTTGTAGGTAATTAAATTAACAATTGATCTTTATGCTACAGTGCATCGTTTCAAATTTAACAAGATATGATACTAAAAGTAACGAGAAAAAGTATATAATTTGAAATCAATATGCATCAATTATCTATACCAAAATAAGCAAAGACAATATCTATACCACAACAAACTAAGAAATATGTACCTATTAATAATATACCAAAGAAAAAATTATGAAACATACCTTGAATATTGAAGATCGATAATCAAAGAATTGCAAGAACCGAAGAACATACAATATATACAGAAAACAAACACTATGAAGAGATGGAAACAAATCCTAATAAATAGTACTATGACTACTATCATATAAATCTGAAACATAGTGTTAAAATCAAAACAAAATGATTATAAATATAATCGAGACTCAATTATAGGGAGGAAATAATTTTATTTCCAAATGAAAAAAGTCAATGTGTTTAATGTTTAATTTTAATTTTCAACTTATGATATTTAAGTTAATGGGCATTTTGGGTATAGTATAATTTGGCGAGCTGACTCATCGAACCTAAAATGGAAAAAAAAATCTACGTGGCTCTTGGTCAAATGACTAAATCTAGGAAAAAAAAAACACCCGAATTTTAATTGAAAAATCAAAAGTGGGAAGGGCTTTATCCTAATTTCTCCTAAAATTTACCTCAAACGATTAATTTTCAGGTAGTAAATTTTTCACTTTTAATTTGTTGTGTCCACTTTGTTAGCAACATATGTAAGAAGCTAATTAGCTAGAATAAATTTCCAATACCACTCCAACAAGGACATAATAATTTCCATGCATGCTTCTTCAGCCAAATCAAAAACCACGCTCAGTGTTGCGCAATAGAGGCAATGAGAAAAGTAGGTGGATGCCCCATGATTTTCCTCGATATCAGGATTGAATTCGATCACTTGGATTGCAGCGATGGGAGAAACCCCATCACAGTCATTAAAAAACCATTCACCTAGGTTTTAGGATCTTAACTTCTATGATATATATATAGCTCCAAATGGGGCACAACCTAAAGTCAATTTTAATGTTTAGCTTAGGGTGCTAATTAATAAATAACATCCGGTATTAAAAAATAGGGCAATGATAGAGGGCCTCAATTGAGGCCTAACAATTGTGTCATCAATCCTAGGTGGCATGCCACATAACTAAATATTAATTTAAATTGTAAATCCACATAATATATCTTGCCACATCATAATCTTGCAATACCAATTTTAACCTTTTATATTTTCCTTTGAATTTTATTTTTTTATAGACTTATTATCTGCAATCTAAACTAAAAAAGCAAACAAAAATTAATAAACATTTAAATGCTTTTAACAAGAATTGAAACTTCAACAAAGTGTTCACAACTTTATTAATAAACCAATTAACCAACATGCTAATCTTGATATAAGTACACATAAATTGATATGTATCTAATTGAAACAGTAAAAGCAATAGGTAATGAAAGCTAACATTGTTCTTCAAGGTATAGGGGAACTAAAAGCTAAGATGCTTCAGTACAAGCCAATATCTAAGGTGAATCCACAAAAAAAAAAAACTAATTTTTCTGCACCTCTAGCAAGCACAAAAAAAATATTCCATAAAAATTGTAAAATATAATTCGAACTTAGGTCACAATGAATCCACAATTCAAACCTAAACCACTTTGACCTAAATGATTCAATCAATAATCTTTGTAATTAGTAGAATATAAATAAGACTAAACCCTACATTTTGAGACCCGAACCGTAAACCTAATACTAAAACCTAAACACCACAAACCCTAAACCCTAAATCCTAAATTTTTGAGACCTGAATCCTAAACCTAACCTACCCCCTAAACCTAAACACAACAAACCCTAAACCCCAAATACAACAAACCGTAAACCCTAAACCCTAAATATAACAAACCCTAAACTCTAAACCCTAAACCCTACAAGTAACAACTTTAAAACATCATAATTCGAGGAAGGACTTCCTTCGAGGAATCTTTTATTATTTTTCTCATGCTCAACTCCTTTTACACTATGGTGTTATGTACTAGCTTGTATTCTCATTTGCAATATATAGATATATGAGCACATTTTTCCTGATCAAAATAGTAAACTATTGTCGATTTGTAATTTATTTTTTATTTTTTTCTTACTTAATGATGAGGAAGACACATTGTAACGTGGGTCAAAGATGGATCAAGAAAAACGATTATAATTTCATATAAAAAATTATCTTTTAATGAATTTTTGATTGGAAAAAGAATTGTCCAATTTTTTTTTGTTAAAGAAAGTTCAAATTCTTTGGGTTCTTGGCACAAATTTCATTTTTTTTTGTATGTTTTTATTATGGTTTTACAATTTTATTTTCTAAAATTATTTAATTTCATTACCTATTGCTTTTATTGTTTCAATTAGATACATATCAATTTATGTGTATTTATATCAAGATTAATTAGCATGTTAGTTAATTGGTTTATTAATAAAGTTGCGAACATTTTGTTGAAGTTTCGATTCTCATTGAAAGCATTTAAAGGTTTATTAATTTTTGATTGTTTTTTGAGTTTAGATTGCAGATAATAAGTCTATAAAAAATAAAATTCAAAGGAAAATATAAAAGATTAAAGTTAGTATTGCAAGATTATGATATGGCAAGATATATTATGTGGATTTAAATTTTAAATTGATATTTAGTTATGTGCCATGCCACATAGGATTGAGGCCACAATTGTTAGGCCTCAATTGAGGCCAACAATCATTTTCCTAAAGAATATTAAATTTTTGGGACCATCACATCGATATATTTTTTAATCAATCATGCAAACTATGTGCCCTGCCGGACTGTTTCTTTACGCTTAGTGAAAGTGTTTGGTAGTATGTAGAGGTGACAAATAGGCCGAGTCGGCCTGGGCACGTCACGAGCCCAGCTTCAGGCTAACCCAGCTAGACATGAGCACTATTAAGGACGGGCCGGATGGCCTGTTCCTTCAATAAGGCCCAACGGGCTGGGCCGCTAAGATATGAAAAACTATTAAAATAGTATGATTTGGATATGTGTTTGTTAGATCTAATTCTCATCTTCTTTTTTTTGAAAGGAAAGGGCTGGTGCGGCTACCGTCGAGCCATCATTAATGAAACTGCAGATACAAGGGGGGGGACATAAAAGCCTAAACCTCAACTTACAATAAGCATCGAGAGAACGTCCCAAAATAATATCAGGAGTCTCCACAAAATTTAATTCTCATCTTATTTTCACTTGCTATCACATTGATGTGGTAAAAATAATTAAATATTTATTTAAAAAAGATTCTAAACATTTCAAACATTATAATATGATCATATGATATGGATCCCAATGAATGAACCTTTCAGATCCATTTAGACCGTTTGATATGATCCGATTAATCTTTCACATGCTGGTCTGGAGAGTGCCGAAGCCAAAGTTTCAAGCTTGTAGTCCCTCTGTTGGGAGGCTCGACTCTTCTTTAGGATGGCTCTTTTGTAGTGGACGATATAAATGCAGGAAAGTTAACATATTCTGGGAATGTCATTGATTATGACAGAGTCGCTTCCAATATATGTTAGTTTCTTCAAGTTTCTGATCCAATGCAAACTTTTGGTATGAATTTACAATGAATAATAAATTAATCACCGCATTGCATTCCTCTGTTACTTGCCCATCCAAAAGTATACATGCATGATCTTGTATAATCATAAAGATATGATTACTAAGATAATCATAAAGATATGATATCTTTAGGATTCTTAGGAGTGAAGTTAGGTCTTATTGAACTTATTCCTTTTAGGGAGGGGTTCAAGGCTTAACCTAACTCATATATAGAGGATTCAGTTTATCTGTGTTGCCAGTTAAGACTACCAATGACATGAAAGATAGAAATTAAATACAACAACTTCTCCTATTTGGTTGCTCCAACATTTGAAACTTCAACATTGTTCAAGCTGAGAGAGTCACTTAGTTTAATTTATGCAGTCCTGCATGGCTGCATTCAACTCAACTCAGAGCTGACTCGATTGTTATAGATTTGATGCCTTCGACTTTCTAGGCCTTTTAGAATGCGCAGGCGAGGAAGGAGCTTCTGATACTCTACCAGGTGCCTTGAGAGACAGAATTGTGATGAACATATATCACATTCCACAAAAGATTCGAGAGAAAGAAAAAAAAGAAAAAAAGAATTACAGAAATTGGTACATAACCTTGCACTTCTGGTCTCCTTTGCCAACCCTTTCACCTGAAAACCAATTGATATACATGAGTTAAACTGAAATAAAAATTTGCGGCAACAAACAAGAAAACCAGACATGTAAACGATTAGAAACAGAATGCAATTGAGGCATAATTTCCCATTGCCACCTAATACATTACTTGATTTACCTCCAAAACTCGATGAGTCGATCCGGAATAAACGTGGGATCCTGAACACCACACAACATAAAGACTGTTAGTATAGTGTCTAGAAAATCTCGTTTTTTTGAGACACAATAGAAGGTTTTCCAACAGACAAGCCTATTGACCTTGGTTGTGCCTGGTGTTTCCTATGAACTATCATTGTAAGATGAGCCTTCTGCCTCCTTATATATTGCAACTGACAGCCAAAACTATACGTTATCCAAAAGAATATAGATAACTAGAGAAAAATACGCTCCTCATTTTTCAAACTGCACTATTGAGAACCAAGGGGTTTACGTTTGCACATAACTGAAATTGCAACATATGAGATAAATTTCAATTTCAATCCCAAGTAAATTAGAGTACGTAGATAGCACAATAACCATATAAGAAGTTTAATAATAGTCACAAAATACACCCTACACAAACATTTGGACAATATAAACATATATGGACTAATTTCTTGTTAATACCCTGAACTTTCAGGGTCAAATCAGTTCAGTCCCTGAGTTTTTAATTTCATCAGAATAGTCCCTATACTTTCAATTCTCATCAGTTCAGTCCTTCCGTCAAAATTCCGTCCCATTGGGACGTCAAATGCTGACGTGGCACACCCAAAAAAATGTGAAATGCCCATTATACCCCTGCCTTCTATTCAGTTTTTTTTTTTCAATTTTTTTTTCTTCTCTCTCCCGGATCCCTCTCTCTCTCTCCCTCTCCTCTTCCTCCTCCTTCTTCTTCCTCCATTTCTTTTCTTTCTCTTCTTCTTCTTCCCCGTTTCTTTCATCTCTCTCTCTCTCTCTCTCTCTCTCTCTCTCTCTCCGTTCTACTCTGAACACCCACGACCACCGGCACAGCCACCATCGCCACTACCCAGCGACGCCGTGCCGCACCTCCATCTCCCAAGACACTTCCACCGCGTGCCCAGTCCGCCGGCGACCCAAGCCAAGCCCAAGAACTCGGCGCGACACCTCATCCCTCACCGCGACACCAATAGAGGCTTGTAGAGAGAGAATCGAAAGGAGAAAGATCAAAGGAGGCCGGCGAGTTTTCTTCAATTTACAGCGACTCCGGCGACTGTTTGGTTTAAGTCAGGTATGCAACTTGATCAGATCTTCGAGCTCTACAAGTTCCTAGCTTTGGATTTCGTCTTTGATCAAGGTTTTGAGATTTTGGTTCACCGTGAGCTGTGACGATTCCAGCAACCCTCATTGCTTTCCGACTCCAAATATGTTTGGTTTCTTCGAACTAGAAGATTAGGAAGCTCTGGAAGAGAGATGAAAGAAACGTGGAAGAAGAAGAGAAAGAAAAGAAATGGAGGATGGTGGGTGATGGATGGTGATGATTGAATTGGAAGGGGGCGGAAGACCAACGGTGGTCTGGAAATCAATTGGGTGTGGTGGTGAATTATGCAGCGGGTGTCCAAATCAATTGGACGAGAGAGAGAGAGAGAGAGAGAGAGAGAGAGAGAGAGAGAGAGAGAGAGAGAGAGAGAGAGAGAGAGAGAGAGAGAGAGAGAGAGAGAGAGAGAGAGAGAGAGAGGAAGAAGAAGAAGAGAAAGAAAAGAAATGGAGGAAGAAGGAGGAGGAGGAAGAGGAGAGGGAGAGAGAGGGATCCGGGAGAGAGAAGAAAAAAAAATTGAAAAAAAAAACTGAATAGAAGGCAGGGGTATAATGGGTATTTCACATTTTTTTGGGTGTGCCACGTCAGCATTTAACGTCCCAATGGGACGGAATTTTGACGGAAGGACTGAACTGATGAGAATTGAAAGTATAGGGACTATTCTGATGAAATTAAAAACTCAGGGACTGAACTGATTTGACCCTGAAAGTTCAGGGTATTAACAAGAAATTAGTCCAACATATATTCATTAATACATGTGGAAGGGGAGATCGATTCAATACACTATATTGTCGATCTTAAAGTTCACTATAAGATAAAAATGTTATCTTAACTACGAAATATATATATATATACATACCTGTTTCTGAGCAAAATATGACATCTAACTATCATGTAAGGAAGTTATGCATGAAGCACAAGCACCATGATTCGTAAGGCATGAATGTTAGAAGTTGTTACAACCATAAGAAATCGTCCCAAATTAACACAATTTGTGATAGGAGAGACATTTAACAGAAATGGGGTTTCTAAGTAGCATACGATGACAAGGTAAGAGAATTTCAAAGAACAGGTGAAATATATGAAAATCAGGAAACTTAAATATGGAAGATAAATCTGAAATACAGCTGCATAAGATAAAAGTATACTTCCAAGTATTACAAGGAAATTAATAAGGATCTATATGTACTAAATCAATTTTTCAAGAAAATATACAGACCCTAAGTTCTTGTAAACTTTGCTCAACCAGCTTGATAGTCCGAAGTTCAGCAGAAGAGCTTGTAACTTGGATAATTTGGTCAAGTGCATATGTTCTAAGATATACACCCGAAGCTAATAAAGTTCTTAAGTCAGTCAGACGAGTCTCAACAATGAACATCTAGCGTACATGTTTTCAAGGATTTAAACTGTAATACCCCGTAATTAATTTCAATATTAATTTTTCAAAAATTCTGAAATTAATTATTGAATGTTTGAGAGATTTGTGGATTGTTGGTGAAGTGGAATTATCGCTAAACAAATATTAAGTCGGAAAATCTTAGTTGTCGAGTGGTCAAAATATTGACTTTTTATTCGTTGAGGTTCTCATGAAACTTTCTTCACGAAAACCTTAGAGCACGTCGATACGAGTTCGTGGACATGCGGAACACGAGAATCAGAGATCGTATGAGAGAGTTATGAAATTCGGAGGATTAAAGAGAAAATAAATAATATTAGATTATTTCTTTTTGGACGGCTCAATCTCGACCGTTTGATCATTGCGATCAATTCTGGGTCATCGGATCTTACTTAAGGATTAAGAAAATCCTTTTTCTTCTTTTCTTCCCCGCGCGGTTTCCTCTCTGTCTCTCTCTGTCTCTGTCTCTGTCTCTCTGTCTCTCTGTCTCTCTGTCTCTCTGTCTCTCTGTCTCTGTCTGTCTGTCTGTCTGTCTGTCTGTCTCTCTCTCTCTCTCTCTCTCTCTCTGTCTCTCTGTCTCTCTGTCTCTCTGTCTCTCTGTCTCTCTGTCTCTGTCTGTCTGTCTCTCTCTCTCTCTCTCTCTCTCGCGTCGATCACCTCCACCAACAGGCCACCACCAGACTACACCGTCCACACCAAAGCAGAGAGGACCGGCGACCTTAGCCACCAACATCCGGCTCAGAGCACGGCTGGGCAACACCACACGCGAGAGCCAAAAACAGAGCAACTCTCTCTCTCTCTCTCTCTCTCTCTCTCTCTCTCTCTCTCTCTCTCGCGTCGATCACCTCCACCAACAGGCCACCACCAGACTACACCGTCCACACCAAAGCAGAGAGGACCGGCGACCTTAGCCACCAACATCCGGCTCAGAGCACGGCTGGGCAATACCACACGCGAGAGCCAAAAACAGAGCAATTTTCACAAGCTCACTCCGGCCAACTCCGGTCACCTCCAACCTTCAAAACTTATTGGGATTTGAAGCCCTAAATCCCAGAAACCTCCAAGTATTCACGGATTTCAAAATATCCCACTATAGGATGCGGAATCTTGACTGGAAGTTTTGAGTTTCGGAGCTTTCGGCGACGATATGTCCCTATCTGTTGGGAATAAATTTTCGAGATAGTTACGAAACTTAATCCTTGTATTGTGTAGAACATACTGGTAATTTTGGTGACCATCGGAGTGGTGGGCGGTGTGTGGCGGCCCGCATGGCCAAAACTTTATGTCCAAAATTACGTATTTGTCGATACAAGCGCGTCGGTATGTTTGAATTTCAGAAATTCGAACGCTTGTTTAATTATTATTTAATTACAAATCGCATCGTACGATTTACGATCGGTAATAATCGAACCGTTGGATTATCACCAATTTTGATTATGTTGATGGGTTCAGTGTCAAAAGCATGTTGTATTGTTGGATCGGTAAAATTTGATCGTTTGTTTAATTTCAATTTTTAAACCTACGATATACAATCTGTGATAACCCGACAGTTGGATCGCCACTATTTGTATGAAGTTAGGTTGCTAGAAATTAGCATGTGGGTGAAGTTTGAGATTTTGGAGTTTCGGTGTAAACCAATCAAAAAATGTTGATGTGGGACCCACGTTGACCGACAGTTGACTTTTGCTCAAACTGTCTAAGTTTATGCTTTTTTATGTCGTGGGATATCCGAAAGAATATTTGGAGTGATCAAGAGATATTATGATGTCTCGGGTGAAATATTGTGTGGATTGACAAATGTCTCGATTTTTGTGCTAGAGCACGTTAAACTTTGATTTTCGTGTTGGATACACGTTAAATCAATTGGACAATATAATTGTTAATTTTGTCGTTGATGATTTGCTAGATAGAAATTTCCATGTTCATAGGTACTTTTGAAGCCATATATCATTTTGGCTATTTTTCTCGATTCCCTGTTAATTTTGTGAAGACGCAGCGGGAATTAGAGGTGAGTGAATCTCACAATATTTTAGATGAGAATAGTGATGATTCACATTTAGGTATTTATGAAAACAAAATAAATATTTATATTCGTTTGAAAAATTATGTTTGTTGAGTTGGAAACGTATATTGAAAATGTTCATTATTATTGTTTTATTTTGTTTGATTTCATAGAAAACAGTATATGGAAAATATTATATTGTTTTGGGTTAATTTGAAGTATTAAAACGATATTTGTGGATTATACAATATTAATCATTTTACGAATGTGCATATTGTGGAAAAACGATTTATATAAAGGATTACAATTTAAAATCATTTTATGGTATTGGATTATGACATTTTGGATTTAAAGGTTAGGATACCTTAATTTTATTTTTGGGTCTGGTTGAGACCGGCCATGACATTTATATTGGTCGGGAGTCACCAAGTCAGTTAGAGCTCATAGAGTGGGTTACACTTGTAAGTACGATATTCATGGAGTGGGTTACACTTGTGTTTATATTTTAGAAGGAGTAATGGGTATTCTCGTTTTTAATTTTCCGGAAGTGAGATTGAACATTATTGTATTTTGTTTGGTCATTAATTATATATGCTTTGTTGTATCATGAGTTTTTGTGATTTTCTTTTGGGAATAAAAGATTTGGAATTTTAGTGAATGAATTTGACGTGAGTTAATTTGAGTTTTACTTATGGATTATTAGAAGTATTTACTATATTGATTTACAATTGTATTTTGGAAAAATGATGATTTACAATTCTTGGTGTTTGAATTGTATGTGGGAACTGATTGACAGGACCCGCCCTGACATCACACTTTGCAATGTCAAGACGACTCTGTGGGGCCCACTTCAGAAGAGATCATACCGAAAATTCGATATAACCTCCCCTAAAATGGACTATCTGAAAACCTGTAATTCTTTAAAAGCCACACTTCTAAAGCCCCAACCAAAAACAACACCCGAGCCTACGTGCTCGCCGGTGATAACAATTTAAATTCCAAGAATTTCAACTTCAACTTAAAAATCTTTTCAAATTCGTTTTACACTTAAATCACGAACTTATCAGAGCATCAAATATTTACGCAAATACACAATTAAGCAGGTAGGTTAAACTGTAACCTACGAACTTGGGAAGAATGGTGTTGACTATGCCTCGAACTTGTTACGCGACCTCAGCTACCTAGTCTGCAAACTGGGCGGAGGAAAACAGAATAGCCCAGGGGAAAATAGAAGAGCCCAGGGAAAAACATTGAAAATCTATTAGCGTGAATGGACAAAAAATTCTAAATGTTTTCAAATGAAACTATTTATGTTTTCCCAATTCAAAACTTATTTCTTTGAGAAAACTGTGGCTCAAGAGAAAAATAAATTATCTGAACTGGAAACTGGACTGAAAACTGAAACTGAAATCTGAACTGAAGCTGAATCGAAGCTAAACTGAAAACTGAAACGGAGGTGATGACCAAGGGGGTCTACCACGTTGGTCACCCGACGTCTGGGGGAGACTATCAGCGCCAAACGTCACTACCTGAGGGCTACTAACACGTCAGGTAGGTTACCTGAGGGAGTCTACCACGTCAGGTAGGTTACCTGAGGGAGTCTATCACGACAGGTTAATATGCATGCATATAAACAAAATGACAGGACCCGCCCCGACATCTCCAGCTGAAACATCGAGACGACCCTGTGGGACCCATTTTAGAAGAGATCATGCCAAAAACTCGACATAACCTCCCCTAAAAATGGACTACGCAGAACCTGCAATTAACAACTCAACACTTCTAATATACCAACATATCCCACCAACCACCCGAGCCTACGTGCTCGCCAGAGATAACAATTCAACTTCCCACAATTTAAAATAATTCCCCAATATCCAACTTCAATTAGAAACCTCATCAATTTCGTTAAACATCTTTAATACTTAAGACGATACCACAAATAACGAAAGTAGGTTAAATGATAACCTATATGAATGGGAAGGTGGAGCAGACTAATGCCTCGACCAAACTGAGTTGGAAACTGGACTGAAAATCTAACTGAATTGAAGCTGAACTGGAACTGAAAACTGAACTGACGGAGGTGATGACTAAGGGGGTCTACCACGTTAGTCATCAATGACCAAGGGGTACTACCACGTTGGTCACCCGACGTCTGGGGGAGTCTATCAGCGCCAGACGCCCGCTACCTGAGGGCTACTAACACGTCAGGTAGGATACTTGAGGGAGTCTATCACGTCAGGTGGATTACCTGAGGGAGTCTATCACGCCAGGTAGGTTACCTGAGGGAGTCTATCACGTCAGGTAACTATGCATGCATATAAACTGATTGGGACCTCCAAGAAAAACATGATTTAACAAATCGAAGACACAATAACTGAAGGGATATGAACCTGGAGCTGGAAAGTTGAGAACTCGATATCTGATATGAGGCAAGACTAATAAGATATTTTCGAGAATCACACGGTAAGTTATTTAATTTATCACAAGGTTCACTAACGGAAAATTAAGCTAAGACCGACGTCCGTCGAAATCCTCCACAGGAGGGGAAATTCTGTCGTCCTCTTGAATAAAACTAATTATGAAAATTATTAACTATTTGACGGACGGATTCAATAATAAATTCTAATGCCTCAACTCCATATCGAAAACTAAGTTAATCAAACTAAAATTCCAAGTACCATCAATCACCATAAATAATATAACAACATGATCGTAACGATGAACATAAGCTAACCAACCAAGAATCAATCTCAAAAGAGGCGAGACGCGCCACCATGCGCCGCCCCTAGCGGCTACGCGTGGGACCCACGCGCCACCATTCCAAACCCCAAGCCGGGGGTCAATACCTATGCCAAACGGAAGATCATGAAGAGTGGAGCAACTTTCATACCTGGGTCGAAGCCAAACTCGGCCTGGTTTGGCCGGAATTTTACTCGAAAGGGCCGAAACCCTAGATCTTTGAATCCAAAATTCTCCCGATTTAGGAAGAATACTTGTACAGACTTGCTCGGCATTATGAGGGCTACAAGACCTACCTAACTTCCTCTGCCGGTTTGGCCGGAAAACCAAGATCTGCCGCCGTGAAATTCCTCACTGCCGCTGCGGCTTTGAGGCCTGATATCGGTGGCCACCGGCAACGATAGCTCACAAAATTGGTTGGGTTTGGAAGAGGGGAATGAGTGGAATAAAATGGGACCGGTCTCAAGTCCTGGGGTGGCCGGACGGCCAAGAATTTGGCCGGAGAAAAGCCACGGTTACTGTAGCGAGGGTAGGGGACGGGAAGCCCAAGGGTCACCCGAAAATTTCCAGGGTCACTCCCCCCCTTTTTCCCAAAATGGAAACTTCTATTTATAGTGTCTTCCCGAAATAGTAACATTTCTTCCGTGAACCATAGCTTCTTCATACGAATTTCGTTTAAAGTGTACTTCATGTCTATGAACTTGGTTTAATGTGCTCTACAACTTCCATGAAGAAAATTTATTCAAATTCCTTACTGAACAAAAAATCACCTCGAGACCCCCCTAAAGCACAAACCGAAACTCGAAAAATGAAAATTCCGCCAATTCGCCGTAATGCTAACTAGTACAATGATAAACTTTGGTCCGGGGTGTCACACAAAAACCTCCAAATAAACAGGAAACAATAATTAACCGAAAATATAACTTAAATTAGATTGAGGCAGAATAATCAAATAATTTCTGAAATAGCACGATAAACTTATTTAATTTAAAACAAAGTCCACTCACAGAAACTGGCTACGACTGGCATTCGTCCAACTCTCCTCTGAAGGAAACTCCTGTCGTCTTCCTGGGTAAAACCATTTACGATAATTATTAACTATTTGTCGCACGGACTAATAACTCATTAATTAATTCTTTGAACTGATTTAGGGTTTTCCATCGAAAACCCAATATCTCTAATTCATCGACAAATCCTTAACTTCACAATTCCCCAAATAATTAATCAACGCTGCCTTTAATTGATAATAACACTCGGCGACGAATCCAACGATCGGATTGTCGCATTTTGATAAATTGAACGAACGAAACCAATTTATTCAATTTCTCTACTCGTAAATAATCTTCGATTAACCAACTGACCAAAATTTCATTAATCCAACTGCACAACATACTCAAAATAATTATCTTAATATCCTAATCAATTTTGGTGGTTACAATTCTTGCTTAATGACTTTTGATTTGTTAAACCTCTTGGAAATACCATCCTAGGATGCTCATTGGAAGCTAAGTTAGGTTGTAAACACCATGCATCTAACATACCAAGTATGAGAGATTAATAGGTTAAGTTCGACACACCATTGGCTTAACTTGAGTAATGACATTCAATTGCTAAGAAGGATAGATTGGCTTATCATAAATGAAACATTGTCTTGTGGTGAATAGCATGTCCCTGGTTACATTATTCTCTATTGTTTTCTCCTAAATTATTCACAAACTCTCTTTGTTTTATTTTCTGTTTCTTTAGATTAATCAAAACCACAAACCCCCCAATCTTTACTTTATTGTTCTAGTCATTGTAGTTTAGTAATTAGATCAATCCTCTGCGGGAGACCCTTGCTTATCCATACTACTACGTGACAATATTCTTATTTGCAAGGATTTAATTGAGTGCTAGTTTTAGCCCTACCAATTTTTGGCGCCGTGTCGCCGGGGATTGTTCCCTAATTACTTTACTAATTTAGTTTTCTTTATTTGTGTTTTCAGGTACTTTTACTTGTGTTTATGCAAGGTCGTCGTTCACTACGCTCAGAGCTCCTCCCTATTGACAACGAGCTTGAAAGAACTTTGAGACAACAGCGGCGTAACACCCTTGGTAGACAACCACCACCTCTTTTACCACCACCGAAGCAAAAGCAAAAGATGGCTTTGGTGAATCATACTTTGAGAGAGCTTGCACAGCCTACCACCACCGATTCTCCCTTGTGCATTGTGTATCCGGCTTTGGATACAAATTATGAGTTACGATCGGGTACCATTCATCTGTTACCGCATTTTAGTGGACACCTTCATGAAGATCCTCACAAACACTTGAAGGAGTTCCAAGTGGTGAGTGCTACTATGAAACCTCAAGGTGTCTCTGATGAGCAAGTGAAATTGCGGCTTTTTCCATTCTCCTTGAAGGACAAAGCAAAAGATTGGCTATATGATCTACCTTCCGGAACGATCAACACATGGGAAGAGATGGCAAGAACCTTTCTTGTTAAGTTCTTTCCAGCTAGAAGAGCTACAGAGATTCGGAAGGAATTAGTAAGCATTCAACAGACTGATAAGGAGTTATTCCATGAGTATTGGGAGCGGTTCAAGAGGCTCATTGCTTCTTGTCCTCATCATGGGCTGGCAGACGCTAATTTGGTTCAGTACTTCTATGAGGGATTGACACACACCGATAGGCTTATGGTTGATGCATCGAGTGGTGGAGAATTGATGAACAAAACTGCAGCTGAAGCAAAAACAATGCTAGAGAGCATGGCCACCAACTCACAACAATTTGGGTCAAGAAGAGAAGCTCCTAGGGTTGCCGTCAATGAAGTGGGGCATTCTTCTCATCTTGAGCAACAAATTGCAGCATTAACAAACCTTGTGCAACAGGCTCTAGTGATTCCAAGTACAGTGTGTGCGGTATGCTCAATGGTAGGTCACGCATCAGAGACATGTCCAAGTGTTCTTGAGCAAGCTAATGCAATGGGAGGCTACCAAAGACCGCAATATGGGAATTAGCCGGCGCGGCAATGGGGTGCTTATGCAAATCCGCAAGGTGGTCAATCGAGTTATACTCAACCACCCATGGTCCAAGGTCAAAGGGAGATGGGTGCAGATACAACCCAAATGCTTGAAGCCAATCTCACAACCTATATCAAGATGAATGATAAGCGTATGGACGAATTGCAGCAACAAATGACTCAGATGATGCAGCTTTTAAATCCAAGAGAACCGGGTCGACTTCCCAGTCAAACAGAGGTTAATCCCAAGGGAACTAAGCATGAACAAGCCAATGCGGTGACCTTGAGGAATGGTCGACAGCTTGAAGAGGTTCCCAAAGGTCCCAAAAAGTCAACAGAAGCTGTGATTGCTGAGAAGAAGCTTCAGGATGCACAAATTGAAGAAGAAAAAAATGGAGCAGCAGGTTCGGCGACCGGTAGAGACATTCCGGCGACCGGTAGACAGGAGGCAGGAGCTACGGTGACCGGTCGACAATACGGCGACCGGTCGACTGGGAGTTCGTCCGAAAATCAGAAAACAATCCCTACGGGTTTGAGACTCCTATCTGAGCCATCTCCACCTCCGAATCCTCACAAGGTAAGTAAAGTTATTTCTGATACATATTCTATTCCCATTCCTTACCCTCGTAGGTTTCAACAATCCAAGAAAGAGGAGCATGAGAAGGCAATCTTGGACACATTCCGGAAAGTCCAAGTAAACATACCACTCTTGGATGCGATCAAGCAAGTGCCTAAATATGCAAAGTTCTTGAAGGAGCTTTGTACCAATAAGAGGAAGTTTGGTAAATATGAAACCGTGGCTCTAAGTGAAGAGGTGTCTGCCGTGTTACAAAGGAAGCTTCCACCAAAACTCAAGGATCCGGGGAGTTTCACCATACCATGTACCATTGGTACAACCAGGTTTGAGCGTGCTTTATTAGATTTAGGAGCTTCTATAAATTTAATGCCATATTCTGTTTATGCAGCTCTTAATCTAGGTCCGCTTAAGGAGACTAACGTTACCATCCAACTTGCCGATCGTTCATTGAAATATCCTAAAGGCTTGTTAGAAGATGTGTTGGTAAGTGTGGATGGATTGATTCTACCGGCGGATTTCTTTGTCTTGGATATGGAGGAAGCACCCATGCATACTTCGTTGCCCTTGATTCTTGGACGTCCATTCATGAGAACAGCGAGGACAAAGATCGATGTCTTTGATGGCACTTTGACAATGACTGTGCTCGGAGAAACAGTTGGCTTCAATATCTTTGAAGCAATGAGGTATCCTACTACTGATGATAAATGCTTTTCTGCTGATGTGATTGATGAGATTGTACAGGATACTTTCAATGCAACTGTTGGCAAAGATCCTTTGGAGACGGCATTGGTGCATAATGTTGAACAAGGGGCTCCAAGCAAAGATGGGAATTCTATGGAGACCGTGGCTGCACTCACTGTGATACCACAACATGGTACACTTTCCCGAAAGGATCACAAGCCAAAGAAGGGCCATATCTCGGGTACATCACCATCTACAAGTGCCAACAAAGATTCTTCCTACAAGAGTACCTCTCGTGGTGATCCCTCATATCCAGACGGCCTGACATTATTCTTGAACAAGACAAAGCGTGTCCTTACAAAAGTGGGATTTGTTGGCTCCATTACCTTCGGATAACCGTTCGTGTCGTCCGGCTGAGGACGTTAAACCAAGCGCTACTTGGGAGGCAACCCAACGCTTATGGCGATCATGGCACTCCAATTACAGATTTGCTTTCTCTTTCTCTCTTCCTTACTTACTTGATTCTCTTGCATTGCATGTTTTGCTTTGTTTAACATTGAGGACAATGTTTGATTCAAGTGTGGGGGAAGGTATACATGGTGATTTTATGTCTTGAGCACATTTGCTGTCCGATTTGAAAATTTTTGCAGTTTTTCCGTCAGTCCAGGCGACCGTTCGACATCATTGTCGACCGGTCGACATCATCCAGGAGCTCCGGCGACCGGTCGATAGTCCGATCTCAAAAAAAAAAAAAAAAAAAAAACCCAAAAAGAGTCATTGTTTGTTTTGTTTTGTTTTGCATTTTAGGATACCTTCCAATACAATGATGAGGATTGAACTATGATTTTAATGGCTAAAGGTGAGTTTAAGCATTCTTTAGGTCTAAATTTTATTCCTTGGTTAATCGATTTCTATGATTGTTATGCTTGAACCATTTATGCACTTATAGCCGTGTTGATGTGATGAATTGGATTGAGAAAAGCATGTTAGATTTTGTATGAACTTGTATAACCCTTGTGAGCTTTTGAGCCATATTGCTATTCTTTTGGAGAGTTATACACTAATTCTTGCTTTCTTGTCGATTATTCGTTGCATGATCTCATTATTGTTTGCTTGATTGATTACTTGAATTCGACATGCATATTGTGAACTAATTGCTAGAACTCACTTTGAGACCTCTCGAAACTTTATGTTGAAATGTGCGATGACTTTGATATGATTAAGGCACCTAGGAACTACCACCAAAGCCAAATTAAGCCTGTGCCCCTAAATCATGAAACCCCTACATAACCCCTTTGAGCCTATGTGAGCCTTTTCTTTGTTAACCACATCACCATATTCTTAAGCCTAGTATAGTTATATCCTACCCTATTCTAAGGAAGTAGTGGAGCTAAATTTTCAGAGATTCACATGTGTTCAAGGTACTTTTAAAGCAAGGTTGGTGGACTTGTCTCAAAGAGCAAGTGTGGGGGTGTTATTCATTGAAACATAAATTGGACTCAAATAGTGTGTTGCCGAAAAAAAAAAAAAAAACAAAGGAAAAAATATATTTGATGCGGCATTGAAAAAAAAAAAAAAAAAAAATTCTTGAGTCCGGTTTGCATATTGTGTTGTGAAAGAAAAGAAAGGAAGGTTGTTTGCTTCATGAGTTTATTGTTATACCTTGATGGGTTATCTACAATTAATCGGAATCTCTTGCATCTCATACATGCTCTGCTAATTTCTTGGGATCTTTGTTATTCCTATCCCTTCGTTTCTTACACTTTAACCCCATGGCCCCATTACAACCTTATTTAAGACCTTTTGATCTTGGAAGTTGCACTTTCGGCTTGTGGAGACTTGTGTTCAGGAGTGAGCCTATGGCATGTGTTCTATTCATTCGAGTAATTGATATTCCTTTCATGAGATCATATTTAAATTTCAGAAAGAGCTTTTATTCTTGTTATGCATATGTGAACTATTTGTTGTCTTGTATACATTATTCCTCTCACATATAACTTGAGTGAATGCCTATGATTTAGCCAGAAAATCTGAGTGAAAATTGAGTGATTATCCTTGCGAGGATGGAGTTAATACTTGGCTGAAACATGTTGATTGAGATTTGGTTCATTGTGTTAACTGTTGGCTATTTCACACACTACACTCAAGCGTGATCGTTATGGGGATTTATTAACTTTTGAATGAAGTTTTTAGGACCTGATGTGATGAGTAAACTATTCTTGATGCTATTGACTTGTATGGTTCTCTGAGATAAATGTTGGAAGGTGTAGATTGAGTCTTCGTTATTATTCAGTTTAGTTATTTTGCTCGAGGGCTAGCAAAAGCTAAGTGTGGGGGTATTTGATGGGAGCATATTTGTGTGCTCCATTGTGCTTAATTCTATATCAATTCTCTCACATTCCATCTTTATTCGAGTTAGTTATGTCGTTTTATGTTTTATAGGACTCTTGGAACATTGAGGATGAAAAGAAGCAAAGAGTGGAGATTAAGAGCTAAACTGGTGAATCTGCCTGTGCAGATCAGTCCACTTCGACAGAGAACTGGGAGCAGCTCAGAATGAACTAGAAGGTCTACCATATATGGACGGAAAGCCCAAGATGTCTATTTTCCATAGCTTCTGACGGTTCGTGATTCGGAGTTGTCTAGAAGACGTTATGGCTGATTAAGTGAGTGAAGGTCAATCTGGCGCGGATCTGGAAACCTAATTCATTTAGGATTTGTGATTTTCCTCGTGGGCTTCGACTCCTATTGGCCCATGGACGTTTTAAACCCTAACTTGGGGTATTTAAGGATCTTTTAATCAGCCGGGAAAGATATCTAGACATCTTGACATCAAAAGTAAACGGAGAGCCGTGAAGATCGCCGTGACCCTATTCTATCTTTTGGTTTCTTAGTATTTTTCTTATGAACTTTGTGATTACCACCATGACTATGTGTGGCTAGTTTCTCTAGTAACTAGGGGCTGTTTCTAGCCCTAGACATGTGGATTTTATGATTTTGGTTTAATCAAGACTTCTTAGGCAATTGTGTGTTTGTTGATTCATCGGTTTTTCATTGATAAATCCTATGTTTGTTTGCTTTGGATGCATACTTAGTGAGCATGCTAGGGTTTTATTGCTATGAATGTGTGCATGATCATCTTTATCATAACATGTTCTAGAGTAGCGCATGAATTATTGACTTGTTCATATGAATCAATATCTAGGTAATTAGAACAACTCCAGTATCGAAGTTGCCTAGCGTTACTCACAATCCCTTCTTGCTTAATGACTTTTGATTTGATAAACCTCTTGGAAATACCATCCTAGGATGCTCATTGGAAGCTAAGTTAGGTTGTAAACACCATGCATCTAACATACCAAGTATGAGAGATTAATAGGTTAAGTTCGACACACCATTGGCTTAACTTGAGTAATGACATTCAATTGCTAAGAAGGATAGATTGGCTTATCATAAATGAAACATTGTCTTGTGGTGAATAGCATGTCCCTGGTTACATTATTCTCTATTGTTTTCTCCTAAATTATTCACAAACTCTCTTTGTTTTATTTTCTGTTTCTTTAGATTAATCAAAACCACAAACCCCCCAATCTTTACTTTATTGTTCTAGTCATTGTAGTTTAGTAATTAGATCAATCCTCTGCGGGAGACCCTTGCTTATCCATACTACTACGTGACAATATTCTTATTTGCAAGGATTTAATTGAGTGCTAGTTTTAGCCCTACCAGAGGCATCATGTGCCTTCCCCTCCTCCATTGCTCAGACGTCTGAGTTTACCGGTGTCCTCTGTGACCCACCCTATCGGCTTTAAGCCAAAATCTCCCTCACATCCGGATCGGATTTCTTCAATTCGATGTGGCTCTAATCGATCTATGCTCTGGTGCCTTCGTCTGGTGGCCTTGGCTCTTTGGATTCACGTGATCGGCGTGATCTGGTGGCTTCGCCTGCGTCGGGGTCGGCTCAAGGTAAACCTCTGGTCAGGGTCATGGCAGATCGTGGTGGTGGTCCTGTTGTCTGGTGGCGAGGCTTTGGTCGAGCATGGATTTGCGGCGGTCACCAGTGGTTCTTGGCTATTCGGATCTCATTCTCTCTGGGTTTCCTGGCCTTGGGTGCCCTTAAGAATTGTTGTTTGGGTTTGTGCCCTTGGTATGATGGGATCTTATTCTTCAAGAATTACAATTTGGGATCCCGGAGGAATTCATCCTTGTAAAGCAGTTCAAGGCACCTTAATTTACAGGTCTCAAGATCACGACAATAGTTTCTTTTCTGTTGTTGGTAATTATCTTTGGGATACTGCAAAAAAGTTTTTGGTTCCTGCTAGAAGTTATTTAGTTGTTGCAGACAAGTTTCGATTGTGGTTTCACTTTCTTTTTTCATGGGTTCTCCTTGAGCTAGATTTATTTTATTGGTCTCAATGGCAATATTTGCCGGAATTTTTCTGTTGGTTGTTGACAGCAGTAATGCACGGTGTATGTATTGTTCTAGGTTTCGAATCATCGATTAGAGTTCTAGATTTAGACTCATCGATTAGGCCATTTGTGTGGTCTGTAATGCTCCTTCTTAGGATGCCCATATTAAGGATTGTAATCCTCAATTGATTAATAAAAGTTCTGCATTTCTCAAAAAAAAAAAAAAATTACGGCAACTGTAACTTGCAAGACTGTTTTTTGGGTTAGTGAAAGTACGTTTGAGACGGTATAATATGATCCAATTTATTAACATCAATTGAATTATTAACAAAAATTAAATCTAGGAGTACTAGTGTCAAGTCAATTGTTGTTCTCTTTCGAACACCAAGTCAAGTCATCATTGTTTGATGTCCCAGAAACCTTCCAGGTCAAGTGCAAAGCTAGCTTGTTGGATGGGTAAAACTGTCAACTTTACTTTGTTGTTGCGGTTGCAAGCGTACGAGAACCACGACTCCTCGAGTACATGTTCTTTCCTATGCCTTGCGAAAGGACTACAAATTCAATCTTTGTTACACCAAATCAATACTAAAGACGTGTCTTTGGACGTGCTCACGTTTTTAATGTAGGGAAGATTATCAATAAGTCTAATCCCCCCCCCCCTAATTTGGCCAATTAGTTTTACCAAATTCTACATTTCCTAACATGCCCACTTTCACAGAGAGAGACAGAGAGAGAGAGAGCTATGTGGGTCCATCGTAGCTCTCGATTGAAGTTCTTATTTTAGATTTAGAATTTGTTTCTCTTTTCCATTTTTCATTCTCAATTTTGGTTTGTGTTCGTTCTGAATTTTTAGTGCTCAATATCTTCTTCAATACATCATTACACTTCAATGATAATCAAACTTTTCTTTTGTCTGAATTGGTGTTTTTATAGATGAGGCTATGTATTTGTACTTGTATGGTTTTCTTTAATTTGAATGGATTTTGAAGTTTATGCTTCAATCAAATTTTTAGGGTTGATGATTTGGGCGTGCCTTTCGCGTAACAATCAATACGGTTATCAAAGAAATGAGAAATATTAAAACCAGGTTTATCGTATGTACCTTGGGAATTAGGAGCTAGCTTGCAATTCCAAGGTTTAATATTGGTCAATTCATCACTTACAAAAGCCAAACAAAAAGGAAAAAATGACCTAAAATAAGGCATCACTCCTAGACCTGTCAACGGACCGGAATTTGATCCGGATCCGCTCCGGATTAGTTGCTATTTGACGGATTTGGATTGAAAATTAGATCTGTTAATGATCCGGATCAGTTAACCTGTTTACTTAGGGCTGGGCGTTTGAACCCGAAAATCTGAATCGAACCGGTCGGGTCGTCCGGACCGTCCGATTTGGTCCGGTCTTTACAAAAAAATACACAAAAAATTTCGGTCCAGTCTCGGTATAATATATTTTCCGGTCGGGCCTGGTCGTTGTATTTTACTTCTCTTAAAGACCGAATATAACCGACTTTATAATTTTAATAGTTTTTTACTTTTTTCTCCTCTCTTTTCTCTCACCCCATGTCTTTTCCCTTTTTCAAATTCCTTTCCTCTCACCCATGTGCCCCCTGTCTTCTCTCTTTCCCCTCCTCTCTCTTTCCCCTCCTCTCTTTTCTCTCACCCAGCCGCACTTCTCTTTCCTCTTTATTTTTTTTTCTTCTCGGCTTCTGCAACTCAGTTCTCTTCTGTGAGCCGATCAACTCTGTTGGAGAGTCATGAGATTTGTACATGAAGTCGGTGAAGGTAGCACATAATATTGTTTAGACAAAAAAAAGTTCAATTTTTCTAAGAAAATCGACTAATTATCATAATTTGGATTGTATATTTGTATCATATATTTCTGAAAATTCTAATGTATGTTAACGTATCTCATACGTACAATTATCACTTTTAGGATTTAATTACTAAAACAAGAACCTATTTACACTAATAAGGACCATATTTATCTTAACGAAGACTTTTTCGTAGTTACCACATGAGTTGTCGAAGTGGTAATATGTGTCCTCAAGTTGTAAAACATTACAATTACCACTTTTAGGACTTAATTACTCAAACAAGAAGTTAATTTACTCTAATAAGGACCTTATTTACCTTAACAAAGACTTTCTCTCCGTATGTATGAGAAAGTTAACATACCATAGCCTTACTCACATATATTTCATTATTTTTAGACACAAATATAATTCTATCATTTAAATTACACAAATGTTGTTGTAATCGATTTGCTAAGACATCTACTCTTGTGGTGGTCCCCAAAATGTAAAATTATGTAAAGCTTTGGAGGTGCACCCTAATTAAGCTAAACCCAGTTATGGGCTTTTATTTTTAGGAGGCTATAGTTAGGCGGCAACCTAAGAGTTATAACTGAAAAACCTAACCCTTTATTTGTTGTTGGCTGCATGATCGTATGTATGAAAGCCCTAGTATATATAAATGGTGCTCAAGAGAAAATTATAATATAGCGAATTAAGCAGTGACAACCCAAAACCAAAACCATGGGAACCCAAGGAAGTTTAGAAAACCATATCTCAGCTTTGGATATTGGAAATTCCCTTTGCATTGAAATGACTCTAAGAGCTGCAATAGAGCTCGATGTCTTCAATATTATTGCTAAGTCAGGGCCTGGAGCTCACCTTTCATCAAAAGAAATTGTTTCTCAAATACCAACCACAAATTCAATTTCAGCAGCTAAGAATTTAGAGCGAATGCTAAACCTGCTTAGTGTCAATTCCTTTCTTTCCATTTCTTTGAGACCAGCAACCCCAAATGACAAGACAGTGCAAGAAAAGACATATGGCCTAACAAAGAATGCACTTTGTCTGGTACCAAATGAAGATGGAGTTTCTTTAGCCCCACTAATAATGTTACACACTGAAATGTTAACTGTACAAAGCTTGTACATGCTTAAGCACTCGGTGCTTGAACCAGAGTGTTCTCCTTTCAATAAAGCCTATGGAGAGGCCTACTTTGAATACATGTCCAAGAAGCCTGAGTTTATTCAATTGTTTGATAAGGTAATGAGAATAACTTCTTACCTGTATTTTGATCACAGAGTGTTGGAGGTTCATAGAGGTTTCCAAGAGTTGAAAGAGTTGATGGATGTGGGGGGTGGGGATGGAAGTTCAATTGCAAAAATAGTGTCTATGTATCCCCACATCCATGGCATCAACTTCAATTTACCAAGTATCATTGATCAGGCTCCTAAATATCAAGGTCAGTATTCGTACATATAATTATATATCATACGTCGATATCCGACATGCATATCTCGCGACATCCATAAATTAATTTATATATATACAGTTGTGAAGCATGTCAAGGGAGATATGTTCAAGTCAATACCAAAGACACAGTCAATTATGTTAAAGGTTGGTGTTTTTTTCCTAGCTAGCTTGCGATCCCTTTAGTTTCTATTATATTTGAAAGTTCAAAACTACTCATTTTGATTAATCTTTATGCTTTCAGGCGGTACTTCATAACTGGGATGATGAGCAGTGCAAGAAGATATTGAGAAACTGTTGGGAGGCATTACCGAAAACTGGGAAGGTAATAGTTGTGGAATATTTCATGATACCTGAAGAACTGAAGAATACCCCAGAAACAATAAATTTAATAACGGCCGACATTGTGATGATGACCTTGACTTCTGGTGGTAAGGAGCGAACAACAGCTGATTTTGATCATCTAGGAAAATCTGTAGGGTTTATTGAAACAAAATTTTTTCCAATTTCTCATGGAACTTGTGTTATCGAGTTTCTTAAGAGAAACATGGAATAATTAAGTACTGCAATCTAGAATAAACATGAGAGAAAATGTGCAAGACATTGTTGACATGGATGCATGTGTAACATGATGTGGCTGCATACTCAAGGATACTTTCATGTCTTTTTCTATTTTTTTGATAAGCATACTTTCATGTCTTTGGTGTACTTCTTCTATATGAATAAAATATTTAAGCCCTTTCTGGGTCTTATTTTTACCCTACATGATCACCCTCGTGAACATATATATGAGAGACTCATATATTTATACGTATAAAAGAGACTTAAAGATATATCGTAATATGGGTGTTATCTTATCCAGTATTAATCTAATATGCTTCTTGTGAAACTCCATAAGATAACACCCATATATGTGAAATCGTAAAAAACTTTGTTTCAACAAAACCTACAGCGCGCTTTCGCAATATATAAGAATTATGTGGAGTGTGGATAAACAATTGAACATTCTCTGTTTTTATGGTGTAGTGGTTTGACACCAAGATTGTCCCAAGGGATGAGATCCTAGGTTCAACTCCCCTTAAATACCTGGGTAGAATGGGGTGGGGATGTGTACGTGTGTGCAAGGTTCTAAATATCTGCCGATATCCCGATATATCCCCCGATATATCTCTTTTTCAAGCGAGCGATATATCTTTTGGGGGGAAAGTCATATCTTCTCCCGATTTTTTAAAATATCTCTGACATTTCAAAATGTCTCCGATATTGGCGATATTTACCGATATATCTTCAAAAATCGCGATATATCTGTAAAATTTGAGGGATATAAATAATTAAAATAATAAATAATATTTTTATTCTATTTTTTATCTTTTTTTATTTTTTTTTATTTTTTTTATAAAAGAAATCCGATATTAAAAAAATTTCCGATATTTTTTTTCGATAACGATATATCTACCGATATATCTTTTTTTCAACCTCCCGATATATCTTCCACGGCCGATATTTTAAACCTTGCGTGTGTGTGTAAAAAAAAACGTACGTTTGAATAAAAAAAAGATCGAGAACAAGAAGCCATATCAACCTTCAACATAATAGGCTGTGCATTTGATAATATCGATCAATTCAAACATATCTTCACCAACATGTTTCACATACACTTTCATGGGAAATTCTAAGGTGTTCCAAGCATGCCATGTTCAGACACGTGGCATGCTTGGCTGCCCTTGGATTCCATAACCCTACCCGACCCCACCTCCTGCAAATGCATCCTCACCATCCCCCCTCCTCCCCAGGGTACCGAAGACGCACCCCACTTTCATTTAATAAAGTTTTCGTGTTGATTAAACTACATACATGCCGATTTTGAAGGTACGCGCGTAATACACTTCTACATGCAACACAAACTTGTCAACTTTACTCGAATCGGCAAGTTACTGTTATAAATTAAGTTAGGGTCAATGAATCGTAACCAAATAAAAAGTGATCTTTTAGTCATAACTTTTTATTCGTTGCATCTTTTATTATATTTGGTCACAATCAATTACTATATATAGATCTTTCTAAATAAATAAAGGAAATAATACTAGCTGTTAATAGAACTTTTAGGATCATTACTTTTAGGTCTGTCACCGAATTATAGCTAGCCGGCCTAGACTCCAAAATATAATTAAAGTCAATATGTATTAAGGTTTAGCTTAATTATTAGGCCAATTCTGGAATGTACCAGAATTGGTATCTACCAGTTGACGTGGCAGAAGGACAACTGTTCATTCATATTTTAATTGCAAAAAAGACTAGCAGTTGCTGCCAATGTTGCATGATCAAAAACTCCATTTATGCCCTCCCACTAACGTTGGCCAGAGAACTTCAGTTCTTTCTCACTTCTGTTCTTCCCCTCCTTTCTTTGTTCTTCCCTCTGTTAGAATCAGTCCTCGATCTGTAGCTTGTGAGTGACTCGGGAAAATGAGCGTAATTTAGATTTTTGCAATTTGCATGGGTGGCTAATTTGGTGGGTTGGTAATCATGTTGGTGTGCCTTTTTCATTAAACCCAATACCCAGATGGAAATTCTACAAACAAAATCAAGATTTTAATTAATTGTATCTCTCTCAATTGCCTTGGATTTATGTTGGAACTTTACTGGAAAAGCTCAAATTGTTTTAACAAGTATGCATGTTGGAACCCAAAAACCCAGATCATATTGAAGATTGAACTCTGCTCGAATTCCAAAAAACTTGCACTCTTGTTGATTGAACTCTGCATTTGGGTTTCTAACATGTTAAATCAATTTGAGCCGGAACTCTACTAAAAAAATTATAGCAGATCCGCAAGGCATGTTAAACCCAAGCTCAATTCTGAAACCCAAGGCACAAGGCCATAAACCCAGATCAGTGATTGAACTCTGCTAGAATTCCAGAAAAAAAAAAAAAAAAAAGGGGTAAGCTAATTCAGGCTGCAAGATTGAGAGTCCAGCTATGGAGCTTCAAGTTTGATTATCGGATCTAGGTTTCTGGCAAATTATTGGTAAAATGGATTAAACCATGATATAAGCAACTGATTGATATCATCATATCAGATCAGAAATCATACAATGGTTTAACAGATATGTCTCATGCGTGATTGATATCATCAACGAATCTGATCAAGAAATCTGAGCATAGGCAGATCAGAATTGAAAATGAGCAAGAGAGAGAGAGAGAGAGAGAGAATGGAAGAGAGCAAAAAGAAATTTTCTCTAGTCGCTGTAGCTGACACCGTTCATGGTACACATCGAGTTCAGTACATTTATTAAGGTGCTAATTAATCAATCATCTCCAGTATATTACATAAAATGAAAAAATTATATTTTTGGGACCATCACACTACTGTATGTAACTTGCAAGACTGTATAATATGATCCAATTTATTAACATGAATTGAAATATTAACAAAAATTAAATCTAGGACGGAAAAAATCTGTGTGTTCAAACTCTCTCTTGTTTACATACATCTGGCAGTGTAATTGAATGATTTGAACCGTTAATCTTAGAAAGCAATCTTTAAAGATTAACTCTACAAAAAATAATTCAAATAGAAGATCATTAACTTGTCCAATTATATCAAACAAATAGACTGTTTTCATAAAAGCTAACATTCTCATGACTAACCGTTCATTTGTTTGATACAATTGCATGAATAAATTATTTATGTTTACGTTTAATTTTTTACAGAATTATGCATAATTGATCTATAAAGTTGTTTTATAAGATCAACGGTTCAAATCATAGAATTACATTGCCAAATTTATACAAATAAGACAGTTTGGATGCTTGCGTCTGACCTAGATCGAACCAGAGTTTTTTCCATCTAGGACTACTGGTGTCAAGTCAATTGTTGTTCTCTTTCGAACACCAAGTCAAGTCATCATTGTTTAATGTCCCAAAAACCCTCCAAGTCAGGTGCGATTATGCGAAGCTAGCTTGTTGGATGTGGTGGTTGCGAGCGTGCTAGCACCACAAGTACATGTTGATTTGCACTTCGATCTTGACTTTTTCTCGAACAACTGCAGCTTGGAGTGGGATATCTCCAAGACACATTCTTTCTTATGCCTTGTGAAAGGACTACAAATTCAATCTTTGTTACACCATAAATCAATACTAAAAACGTGGTCTTTTGACGTGCTTCAGTTTTTAATATAGAGAAGATTATCAATAAGTCTGATTTCCCCCCTAATTTGGCCAATTAGTTTTACCAAATTCTACATTTCCTAACATGCCCACTTTTTCCCAATAAGTATGTTTTTATTCCCCAAAGGTCTTTTTCCCAACCGGGAGTGAGAGTAGAAAACATAGGGGTAAAATGGAGTGTTTGATGTCAAAATATGGAATAGGTGGTTCATATTATCATATACCAAAATGAAAGGTTTGAATAGAACTTCCCAACATAAAATTGTAAAATATGAAATTCACAATAAAATAAAAAATAAAAACTATTATGCCTATTAAGGAATATCAAAAGAAAAAAAAAAGGAAACAAATATTTCAAATTTGATGTTATGTACAAAATGTCAAAATATAAGACAAAAGGAAAAAAATTAAAGAATTATCTATCATTTGTTGTAAATATATTATTATATGTGGTTGTCCACGTAAATACGCATTAGTTATGTCCTCATGATGTAAACTCTACCTCTATGTAAATGAAGCTAATGAGAATGACTAATACACTTTCATTCTCTCATATATTTTGTCTCTCTATTTTCTCTATGTGTTCATCTCTAGTATATAACACGTTATCAGTAGGATAGCCTCTAGTCTTCTATGTTCTTATAACTCCTGCAGATATATCTAAGAGTCATGCGGTGCAACTTTGTTGTTTTTGACCGATGCTCTTGATCTATGAGTTTCTTTTGTTTGCTTGATCTATGAGTTTTTTTTTTATGGTTTTCGATAAAACCACGAGGATATGCACATCTGATTATGCAATAAGCATCTATAAATTTTTCATGTGCGATGTGGTTATTAATTTGTAATTTCATCTTGGTTAGACTACTTGTTTCGATGACATGCATATTCAAAGAAAATATATGGCAATTGCGTTTTGATTTCAGTCGCTAAAAAACATATGAAACGATTTCTATTAGGCCCCGTTTGGATGACAGGAATGCTAGAGTAAGGAAATGATTTATTTTCCTTTCCAGACCGATATGGAATGGAATAGGTTTTGGTATTTCCATATGGGCGTTTGGAACAAAATGGAAATTAAATGCTGGAATTATTTTTCCATTCTTATTGTAGTGTTTGGTAAGTCATAAGAATGAAATATAAAATTGTATTTTTCCAATAACACCCTTTTATCAATTTAATGTATAAATATGAAATCAGACCTCTTTGCAAGAGTTAGAACAAAAACCAGCTCTCATACAACAAATCAACTACATATACAATTCATCAATCCATCTTAGTATCATCCCATCAATTCGTGTCCTGATGGCTTGGAACCCAATAGGAGGGTTTATTCGAAACTCCAAAAATATAACCTATAAAAGCGATTTCTCCACCCATTCTTTTTCAACATCTTCATGTTCTGATAATCATGAAGAACACACACAATAAATATATAATGATAGATTTAACCATTCGTAATCCAATAAGCATGCAATGATATAAAATAATAGAAGAATCACATAATAATTGATCGAATAATACTATTCTTGTTTGTACTCTTGTTTGCAGATATCTCAAGAAGAAAATAATACTATTCTTGAAGTATCATCTACTTCCTTCAAGAGCATAATAAAGTTGTAGAGAATATAGATAACCAAGAAAAACAAAACTGAAGAAGAGTGTAGACGACTTCAACCGATTGATTGAAGAAGATGACGGCAGTTCTATGGACAGTTTAGATTTTATTTTGTTTTGAGTCGTTGTAGATTAGCAATTAACACACAATTCTCTGCGGGAGACACCCTTGCTTTCCTATACTACCAACGACTAACCATTGTGATTGCAGGGATATAATTGAGCTATTTTTAGGTGCCTATTTTGGTGCTTGGAAATAGCTTATCAAAACCCCATGTTTCTTGATCCCCAAATTTATGCAATTAAAGAATCAAAACCACATGTTTCTTGATCCAATTGTACATAAGAACCTGAAGTTCTTCGAAAATTATAATGAAAAGAGATTGAAACTACATGTTTCTTGATCTGATTATCTAGGAATCTCATGTTCCCCATGAAATTTTCATACAACAAAAAGATATCGAAACCTCATGTTTCTTGATCTCCAATTATATAAGGGCCGAAAGTTCTTCCTCTTTTATGCTTACCTGTGAACCTCACGTTCCATCCACTTTTAGGACTTGATGCTCCTAATTGTGTAAACTCAAACTTAAAGTTTTGAGTAATATTTGGCCACCAATTTCCTTACTTTCATTAAAGTAATGACTTATTTTTACCCATATGGACCCAGTCCTCATCTCGAAATTCGAGTATCGACAATTTTGGCCAGAAGTTCAAAATAAATTTGAAATAATTGATTCACATCAAAGGGTATTATGAACCTCAAGTTCTTAAACAAATTGCATCCACCTTATGGATGTTCATGATGTCAAAGATATTTGTTTTGCATACAATGCAACTACGGACATGATCCATTGCAATTGTCTATATTTCTCACAATTACTGCTTAATTACTCAATTAAGCTAAGATAATAATCATCTCAAGAGTTCCAAATCTTGATTGATGGCTCCGACAGAGCTCTTATCATATTACCGAATATGACATATTCTTTGCATTAAATACCTCCAATACGGGTGTATGGAGAAAATTGTCATCACATTTGGAATGCGTTAAATATCCATAAGTACGTAAATTGAATGTGTCATGAACCACATGTTCATCGAGCCATTATCTTGGCATGACTAGTTGAGTTATTTTGGATATCTACCTTGTTACATAAGGCAATTTGCAAACTCCAATGACATTTATTGTTGAATCATATTTTTTGTCATACAATTCTGATTGCAAAATTTGGTCACAATGACAATTATTTCTCGCACAGTTTGCGAGTTGTCACTTTAATGAGACAATCCTCCCACCATTAGGGGAAGTAAAGATCGTTCATGATGAATGATGAGACTTGGTATGGGATCTTTATCCTCTATGTCTGATTTTGGTTTTGAACAAATGTCTCAACCAATTATGAGCAAATTCAGAAAGTGACATATTATATATTTTTGACCTAAAATTAGTTTGGGTACGCCACATACCAATAGATATCTTAAACCCAAGAAAGGTGATATCTTTAAATACATGTTTTGCGAATGGTCAAATAAGACAGTCTTCCCACCATTAGGGGGAGAAAAGACTAATGTCTTTGAAAGAACGACATGAATTCATGTGGAAAATATCCATTAGGTTCAAAGTTTTAACTCCCTAAGTGGTCATACAAGTCCTATAACACTCTACATGAGGTTATGAGTACAAAATTCACATTCTCAAATATTTCATCTATGAGAGATGATTGTCCTAGAAGTGACAATAAATGCGCTGAAGAGGCATGAATACCTGATATCAATAAGTTTTTATAGCTAATGCATACATATTAGAATGTGTTGGATCTCTAATTGATGATCATTTATGATATATATTTTACTTATGGTAGCTACCAAAATCACAAGGGTTGTGTATTAACATTACCACGTTTCATTATGTCGACAAATTATATTATTGGCCAATATGGAAAGAGGCAATTCCAATGAATTGAATATTGGAAATGTGATGAAACATTATGGACCATGTTAACCCTAAGATTATTAAAGGGTGTTTATCAAAGTGAAGTGAAATCACACAATGTCTTTTTATATAGACATGAGATTATGAATATCATTCTTCGCTTATACATTCGACAACTTTTCTATAAGTACAATGTTATATATAGCTGTTATATTGATGTGAGACTTATGACATGTTGTCATGGTCAAGGATTAAAGTATCTTCCGATATGCCGATATATCTGCCGATATATCCTTTTTTCAAGCTACCGATATATCATTCCACAATAATTTATCATGTCTGCAAATATCTCTGAAATCTCTCTGACGTCGCCGAATATCTCCGATATTGCTGATATATCTTCACAATATCCCAAAATATTGATGTAATTAGAGGAAAAAAAATTAATAATTTTTTTCTTTTCAATTTACAGATTTAGAATGATTTTGAAGGTACACGGTTGTTTGGGTTTAAAGCCTAATTCATACTTTAAATTTCTTATATGGTTCTTAGAAGTTAGAAACTTAGAACTAATGAAGGCAATTGGCCAATTAGCATAATTGGATTCCATCAATTATGAAAAAAGAGAAAAATGTACACGGTTGTCCTGCTGAATGTAGATAAAGTTGTCTACGGTACACTAATGTACCGATATATCAAGTAGACTAGCTTGATACAGAGGTAGACTAGTTCGATACAGAGGTAGACAAGTTCGAACTAAATCTACCCCTGTATCAACCTAGTCTACCTCTGTATCGAGTTAGTCTACTTGATGTATTGGTACATTAATGTACTATATAATTTTCCTTTTTAAAAAGTCAAACGATTTAAACATAAAGTTGAAACCTTCACATCTTTTCGCTCTTGCTGTTTTGTTTGAGAGAGGACTCTCTCTATTTGTAAGGTTTCTAGATGAAGGGAAAAATAAGAGAAACCAAATCAGAGCAATAATGTACTCAAATATAAGAGAGACTAAGAGAGATATATGAGAGAATGATTCTCAGATGGTTCTATTCATCTCACAATGAGGCTTTATATAGGAGATACAATTGCACTACACTTGTACTACACTTGTACTACAACTAGTACTACACGTACATAAAAGGTAAGTTATAAACACATAATATTACATACAATCAATGCATAATATTTTCCTATTAATACATAATATATTCCTATTAATGTATTCCTAATATGACTAATTGACTCACTCTAACACTCCCCCTCAAGTTGGAGCATACACATCTCGAATGCCCAACTTGCCCAGTGAGTCATGGAAAGCCTTACTTGAGATGGCTTTGGTAAGTACATCAGCAAGCTGCTCTTCAGTTGGAACAAAAGGAAAAGCAATTATCTTTGCATCCAACTTCTCCTTAATGAAATGCCTGTCAACTTCTACATGCTTGGTACGATCATGTTGTACCGGATTCTGTGATATTTCAATAGCTGCCTGATTATCACAGTACAACTTCATTGCAGGCTTATGTTTGACACCCAAGTCACGAAGTAAATTTCCCAACCACAATATAATTCACATACTCCATGAGCCATACCTCTATACTCAGCTTCAGCACTTGATCTAGCTACAACCTTCTGCTTCTTACTCTTCCAAGTAACAAGATTACCTCCCACAAATGTAAAATATCCAGATGTAGACCTCCGATCTATAATACAACCAGCCCAGTCTGCATCTGTATATCCACTGACTTCTAGGTGATTATGTTTTGAAAACAATAATCCATTTCCAGGTGCAGACTTCAGATATCGCAAGATCCTCGTAACAGCCTCCATATGACGCTTACTCGGATTATGCATAAAACAACTGACAACACTCACTGCATATGCAACATCTGGTCTAGTATGTGACAAATAAATCAAACGTCCTACTAACCTTCGATATCGAGGTTGATTAGTTGGAACCTGATCAGGATACTCTGCTAACCGATGATTCTGCTCTATAGGAGTGTCGATTGGACTACAATCCAGCATGTCTGTCTCTGCCAACAAGTCAAGCACATACTTTTTATGACATAGAAAAATCTCATCTCTCCCCCTAGCTACCTCAATCCCCAAGAAGTATTTCAGGTCACCAAGGTCCTTCATTTCAAACTCTGATGCAAGTTGCAACTGTAATCTACCAATTTCTGTAGTGTCATCCCCAGTAATCACCATGTCATCCACATATATTATCAAGGCTGTCACCTTCCCCATCTGATGTTTGAGAAACAAGGTGTGGTCAGAGTTGCTCTGTTTATATCCAAAGTGACGCATTGACTGAGTGAACCGTCCAAACCACGCTCTAGGTGATTGCTTAAGACCATATAAAGACTTCTTCAATTTACACACCACATCTGTAGCTGGAGTCGTAGCGTAACCCGGTGGAAGGTTCATGTACACTTCCTCTTTCAAGTCACCATGGAGAAAGGCATTTTTGACATCAAACTGTCGGAGTGACCAGTCCAGATTAGCAGCCAGAGATAGCAGCACCCTAATAGTATTGATCTTGGCAATGGGGGCGAAGGTCTCATCATAATCGATGCCATAAGTCTGTGTGAACCCTTTTGCGACCAACCTGGCCTTATATCTGTTCACTGTACCATCTGCATTATGCTTCACTGTGAAGACCCATCGACAACCGACTGTCTTTTTGCCATGAGGACAAGGAACAAGCTCACATGTATTATTCTTCTGCAAAGCTTCCATCTCTTCCTCCATTGCTTTTGCCCATTTAGGGTCGCCCAGAGCATCCTGCACTTTATTTGGCACAGATACAGTGGATATTTGATTCACAAAGGATTCATATGACTTGGACAACCTATGGTGAGACACATAATTGGCCACAGGGTACTTTGCTTTGGCTTGGATAGATGGTTCATATCTTTTTGCAGGTTGACCACAATTAGATTGGTTAGGCAACACATATGTGGTGGGATTAGACACAACATGGTTATCAGACTCAGATAATATACGTACTTCAGACTGATCTCCTGAGCCTGAGAAGTCACGGTCAGGGGTTGAGGTTGTAGATGAGGGGGAAGTAAGCACTGGTGGAGCTTCAAATTCTTCAGATGACACAATTTCTTCTCCGATCTCCCCAGTCGACAGGTCGGTTGAATTCGTCTGACCGGTTGAGATGACATCAGTAATGTCCAATGGTATGTTCGACCGGTTGATGGAATCAATGGAACCGATTCGACCAGTCGAACCATCTTCTGAGTCTCTTTGTTCACCTATGCTTCCTTCCACAACTTGACCACTAAAAAATTCTTCAAAGTATCCACCATTCTCCCCCTGAAGAGGTGTTTCAGTGGGCGAGAAATAACATAAATCCTCATAGAAAGTCACATCCATGGTGGTATAGAACTTTTGTGTTAATGGAGGGTGAAAGCACTTATACCCTTTCTGATGAGATCCATATCCAACAAAAACACACTTGAGAGCACGGGCATCCAACTTTGACCTTTGATTTTTGGGTATGTGAACAAACGCCACACACCCAAAGACACGGGCTGGAAGATTATGGAAAGATGGAATAGAGACATGAGTAGAGAGAACTTCGAATGGTATACGACCTTAAAGAACACTAGTGGGAAGACGATTGATGAGATGAGAAGCAGTTTGAACAGTCTCCCCCTAAAGATACTTAGGCATATGAGCGCTAAACAACAAGGATCTAGCGACATCTAGGAGATGACGGTTCTTACGTTCAGATACCCCATTTTGTTCAGGTGTTTGAGGGCAAGTGGTTTGATGGATAATGCCATGTGTTTGGAAAAACTCTTGGAATTCATGATTAACATACTCACCTCCATTGTCTGAACGAAGAACTTTAATATTCCCATTAAATTGTGTTTGGAGAAGAGCTTGAAAAGCTTTGAAATCAGGAAACACAGCAGACTTAGACTTTAAGAGAATTACCCAAGATAATCTAGTGCAATCATCAAAAAGAGTACAAAGTAACGCATACCAGACAAGGTGGGTTCCCGGGAAGGTCCCCACACATCAGAATGAATAAGCTCAAAAGACATTGTGCTTTTATTAGAAATACTCAAAGGGTAACTGACACGATGGCTTTTCGCCATGACACAAGTTGGACAATGTAAAGTTGACTCTTTTATGCCAATAAACAAAGATGACATTGACTTTCGCATAAAACTAAAAGATGGATGCCCTAAGCGGCGGTGCCACAGCCAAATCTCACTCAATTGGTCAGAACTCGAAGTCAAAGCGGCTTGGGCAGTCTTCCGTGGTCTCTCGCCGGCATACATCTGATCCAGATGAAACAACCTCCCCCTCAGATACCCCCGACCGATGATTTCCTTGGTTAGAAGATCCTGAAAAATGGCATACATAGGAAAAAAATGTTACGGAGCATTGAGATTGTGAATTTAATTGAGGTACAGATATGAGATGATGAGACAAGGCAGGAACATATAACACATTATGTAGTTCTAGAGAAGGAGTAACATGTATCGAACCCATTTCTAAAACAGGGAAAGCTTCACCATTAGCATTAGTGACACACGACACAGGAGGAGGATATAATTGAGTAAAGTAGGACCTATCATAAGTCATATGATCTGAAGCACCTGAATCAATAATCCAAGTATCTTCACCAATAAAGCTAGAGACTTGTAAAGCATACCAATCTTACCATTACCTCGGCCAACCATAGAGACAGAAGGTTTCTCGGTGGTGACAGCTGTATGATCTTGTCCCTCAATGCCATAATACTCCTGCTCTTGTACCAATTGCACAACTACTTTTCCTTGGGCCGTGACCCCATTGGTTTGGGCTTGGATTTGGACTTGTCGAAGAAACCAGGAGGGTATCCATTCAACTTGAAGCAGGTTTCCTTGTAGTGACCTGTTTCATTGCAATAGGTGCAATGTGGTCGAACGAATGGTCGAGATGAAGAAAAACCAGAGGTGGACCTTGAGTCATGGGACGAAGTCCTTGGGAAGAAGCCTGCTGATGAGAGTGTTGTTGGGAAGAGGATTTGGATTGAACAGCCAAGCTGGAAATATCCATCTGAACTGCCTTGGCACTGTCTTGCTGGGACTCATCCTTGCGGATGTAAGTGAAGGCCTGAACTAGAGAAGGAGGTTCAGTCATCCTGAGCAATTCCCCCTTAGCACTGTCATGTCGTGTATCAAGTCCACTCAAGAATTGATGGACTCGCTCCAGTTATTTCTCTCTTTGGTAAACAATAATGTCTTCTGCATTCTTCATTTTATTTGGGCGCCTCTGATCGATCTCTGCCCACTGAAACAGATTGCCCATTTTGAGACATCCTAGAAGCTTTGCAGAGCAGTTCATGGATCTGGGCAAAATCGGATTCATTCAGATACAGCTCCTCCAAGGTCTTCCAAATTTCTGTAGCAGTCTCGCATCCAATAATTAATTGGATTACCTCGTCAGTCATGGCTTTGTAAAGCAGAGACATGACCAACCCATCTACATCCTCCCACTTGGTGAATGCGTCTACCGGCTCCTGGTCTAGTGCCTTGATTGAACCAGTGGCATGCCCCATCTTGTGCATCCCACGCAGGTGTGCTGACATCATCTTCTTCCAGGTACGATAGTTGTTGGCTCCACTAAGTTTGGAACCACCAAAGGTACCAGGTGAATCTGGATTGTTGACTGAGACTTCAAACTTGGGAATTACATAATTGCCCATGTCGATTTCTTTGCTTGACCCACCCATCGGAATTATTGACAGATTGCAATGGAAACTAACAGAGAGTTACGAACAAAGCGTATTTCAACTGGTCGGATAGATACTGGCGATCGGTCGGATCGGACGGCGGGTGGTCGGATCGGATGGACGGCGGGCGGATCGGATGGACGGCGGGCGGATCGGATCGGATCGGACAGCGTTCAATCGGATGGATCGGACGGCAGTCGGTCGGATGGATCGGACGGCGGTCGGTCGGTCAGATCGGACGACGATTGGTCGGATCGGACGGTGGTCGGTCGGTCGGGATCGGACGGCGATCGGACGGTCGGTCGGGATCGGACGGCGATCGGTCGGTAGGGATCTGACGGCGGTCGGTCGGATCGGCGGTCGATGACTAACTCACAAACCCTAGATTTGGGTTTTGGATCTTGAGGAAGCTTCGGAGCGAGGGAGTAAGGAATCTGACCTCGGAATGAGGAAAGGAGAGAGAGAGAGAGAGAGAGAGAGAGAGAGGAGAGAGAGAGAGAGAGAGAGAGAGAGAGAGAGAGAGAGAGAGAGAGAGAGAGAGAGAGAGAGAGAGAGAGAGAGAGAGAGAGAGAGAGAGAGAGAGAGAGAGAGAGAGAGAGAGAGAGAGAGAGAGAGAGAGAGAGAGTCCTTTCGGATCTCTGCTCTGATACCAACTCAAATATAAGAGAGACTAAGAGAGATATATGAGAGAATGATTCTCAGATGGTTCTATTCATCTCACAAGGAGACTTTATATAGGAGATACAACTGTACTACACTTGTACTACACGTACATAAAATGTAAGTTATAAATACATAATATTACATACAATCAATGCATAATATTTTCCCATTAATACATAATATATTCCTATTAATGTATTCTTAATATGACTAATTGACTCACTCTAACAAATGTAATATAACAGACTAACATAGTCATGCTGGTACTAACAAACTTAAGAGGTACAGAGAGAATAATAAAAAGGCAGCCCAGTAAAACAGGGTTGTAAAAAGGGCAAGACATACACAGCTGTAACCCCAGTTTCCCGAGACACTATTCCGCCAAACCAAAGAAATTAGTAGTGGATAAAGCTACCAAACCTTGACAATAGGGTGCCTGAAGCTGAAGGCCTGAACCATCTGAAGGTGATGCCGCACAAAAGAGCCGAGTTCAATAACCTTCCTCGGACAGTGAATCTATTATAGATTCAGCAATAGAAAATCAAACAATAATTTGAACATGATAAAAGTGAATTAAACTGTGAGCAACAATGTTATAGTCAAGCAAAAAGATAGCCAACAACACTGTAATATCGATCCTTCAATTCCTCCGCAGTTAACGGCAACATGTGCTATCACAATTGAAGCGGAGATCAAACTGTTGACACAAGTCAAACAATTGATCTGCCTCCTTTATCTACAGCGACGAAGATGAAAGACAACAACAGACAATGAGGCAAAGAACCCTGATGATATACTATGAAAAGCATTCACAGTTGAGTAAAACCAGATCATACAAATGAAAATTGGTCCGACACCTACAGGAGCAGTCAAATACTTGTCATACTCCTCATCTGTATATTTGACAGCATCCCAGACTGCAAAGAATTTTAAAAGAAAAACGGAAAGCTAGATATTCATTTAGACGCACAAAGTTAAAATTCTAAGTCCATAAGAAGAGGGGCAACCATTTGATCGAAAGCACAGTTAAGGATAGTTGCCTACAACTCTAACCTCCAAACATTAGTGGCAACAATGAGACCCGGTATTAGGAGGCGTGCCAAGAGCAAAGTCTTGATGGTTTACCGGAGAGGGAAACGGAGAAAGCGCCTTTTGCAGTTAAAGCTTTTATACATACAATACAAAGTGGAAGAAAAAACAAAACAAACGAATAGGACGAAAAGACGAAAACACCCTTCAAACCTGAGATGAATAATAAAATTTGCTGAAGTGAATTGAAACACCGTCTCCGATCCAAACAGAATTGAAAAGACTGGAACTTTGTATCCGGAGGAGGGGAGAAGCTTTCTGAAAGAGAAACGATGCGCATGGGCGTGACGGTGTGGTTTTGGGCGCTGACGTCAGCAGCAGCTATACTCGGAGCGGTGTCGTCGTCGTCGTCTTCTTGGGTGGCTGACGGGACGGTGTTGGAGCTGGACGATTCCAACTTCGAATCGGCGATTTCTGCCTTGGACTTGGTCCTGGTTGACTTCCACGCCCCGTGGTGCGGCCACTGCAAGCGTCTCTCTCCTCAGGTCTCTTTCTCTTTCGATCGATCAAACATCCATGGATTCATTGATGATTAATCTAATAATAAGCTTAATTTAATTTGTTTGGATTTCTAGTTGGATGCGGCCGCCCCGTTGCTTGCTTTATTGAAACAACCAATTGTGATAGCAAAAGTGAATGCTGACAAGTATACATCTCTGGCTCGTAAATATGAAGTGGAGTATGTTCTGAAACTGAAACTAAAACTGCTTTTTAAGGCTTAAGCCGCTGCACACTTGTTAATTTCTTGTTTTTGATGCAGTGGATTTCCTACCCTGAAGCTGTTTACACATGGTGTCCCCCAAGAATATAATGGGCCCAGGAAAGCGGATTTGCTTGTTCGGTATCTCAAGAAATTTGCAGCTCCAGATGTTACCTTACTTGATTCAGACTCTGCCATTGCTGATTTCATCCAATCAGCTGGCACTTACTTTCCTATATATATTGGTTTTGGCTTGCATGAGTCTATGATATCAAAGTTAGCCTTAAAGTACAAAAACAAGGCCTGGTTCTCGGTTGCAAAGGATTTCTCTGAGGATGTAATGATATTGTATGATTTTGACAAGGTTCCTGCTTTGGTATCCCTTAATCCAAGTTACAATGAGCGCAATGTCTTTTATGGCCCCTTTGAAGGTTAGTTCGTTTCGGTTTATCAGTGCTAATTCACAGCTAAAAACGTATAATGTAGTCCCTTGGGGTTTGATACTTCAATCCCTTCCAACGCAACCAATACAAAACATTAAAATATCTATGCAGTACATTTTATTAAATGTTACCTTTCTGGCAATGACATATAATATTATATATTGATGGGTTGATTATGAACTGCATTATTTTTAGGATTCATCTTTTCTTAAGGAGGAATAGACTTAGATATTTAGTCAATGATCTGGTTGAGTATGCAATTATGAGAGTCATATTTATGTGATGTTGTTAGGATCCTATGCCTGCAAAGTCATTTTTGTGATTGAGATGTGCACCAAAAAAAAAACCGTTTCTTTGTCAAATCCTTTCCAAATAAAAATAAAGTATGCAGCCTTTTCAAATGAAAGCTACCTCTTAGAAATCACAGAGGTGTACCAATCTGATAGAAACCTATGTTCTTGTAAAGAGGTTTAGCTTGTTATATGCCTGCTATAGTTCACTTCTACCAAAATCTAATCTTTAAACTCATACTTGTTATTTACAGTGGAATGAGCTTCATGGTCCATTTTCAGCTAGGACAACTTAAACTCAACTTAAGAGTTTTCCACTTATAATTTTTAAACATACTTAAACTTTCTACTTTCTGTTATGATGGATGGGCATGCAATTTATGTTTGGATTTTAAAGGAACCATCCCTTAGTGTTTTGTGCATTGTTGAGGCTGTTGGCAGATTTCTAAAGGAAATCGGGATAAATACCAATACCTATTACAGGTAAAAGGATAGAAGTCGAAACAAATAACTCTTGCGGTCCATAATCAAAAAATAAGAGTTTTGGGCATATCTTCCCTCAAATCAATGAAAGCGGGTGCTTACATGGCAGTGGGAAAAATTGGAGCCAAGTGCTAGTATCTCATCAGTCATTTAATAGAGCTCAAACATGACTCATAAATATTTTGCCAAGCTCAATCTCAGCTTGATTGTATATCTAATCTATTGAAATAACCTCGAGGACCCTGTCTTTAGATCTCTTACAATTTTTTGTGTGAACTCCGAATTTCTTCTGGATTGTATAAAGCATTCTGCATTCCAACATTTTTAGACTCCCTTCTTTATTTTTAAGTGCTGTGTGCCTTACCTTTGTGTTTTGAATATGCAGAGGAATTTTTGGAGGATTTTATTAGACAAAGTTTGTTCCCTTTGGCCATGCCCATCAACTATGACACATTAAAATTATTGAATGATGATGAAAGGAAAATTGTGTTGACAATTGTGGAGGATGAGGATGAAGAGAAGTCAAAGAAGTTGATCAAGATTTTGAAATCTGCTGCATCTGCGAATCGAGACTTCGTATTTGGTTATGTGGGGATCAAACAATGGGAAGACTTTGCTGATACATTTGGAGCGAACAAGAAGACAAAATTACCAAAAATGGTTGTTTGGGATCGAATGGAGGAGTACTTTACAGTAAGTAGTTACTTATTGGATATACTTAGATCTCCATGCTGAATTCATCTCTGAAAGGTTATACAGTTTCTAGTTATCTTGTGAATTTATGTCATAACTTTGTGTAAAAGAACATGGGTGCAGCATTACATTCTTTAATTAATGCTAGAAAAAGAAACTAAATATGTGGCTGATAAATCATATAGCAAATCGTAGTTCTATTCTTTCCCCACATGTATGAGTAGAATGGGAAAACAGTAGAAAAGTTAAGTAAGAAACTACAAAAGATACACCAACTTTAACATAAAACCCTTCAATGTGAATGAGAAGAACCACAACGCCAGCTCCGAATAATAGACCATTACATATATGCGACTACTGGAAACTCTAGAAAATCCCAGAGATGAACAACATCAAGGGTACCTTTCAGGGCATTAAGAACATCTCACCAAGCTAGTTGTGTACTTGTCTTTTGCCTAAACCCTAAACCACCAAGCACTCTCTTGTATGCACTAGGGATTGCTTCCGACTCCAAGTGGGCTCTCTCTCACTCTGAGTGTCTCAAACTTGATTTTTTAATCACTGCGAGATAAGGAAGTTAGACTAAAGGAGAAAAACATTGTACCTAAGAGTCTATTGATGCTTGTCCAGTTATCTATGGGCATCCATTAATGTAGATTTATCACTTGCAAAAGCACATGTTCATAGAAGACACGAAAACAGCAAAGTTCTTTCTTATATGAATCAATTGCTCCCTTCATTACATTTTGCACATTCATGTAGAATATCTTCATCTATAACATCTTCTTTCAAGTTTTGTTGGCTATAAATACATTTTTGTAGTTTCACATGATCATGTATTCTAAACTGGATGTCATTGAATCAATATCATTTTGCATCTTGTGTATTCAGTCTATTCAGGCTTATCACTTCCATAACACAAGGACATTTTCAAAGTATCCTTGATATATATGAGAATCCACTTCATGAATTTTAAATGCTCTTTGTATGAATTGGGCAAGAATCTACTGGCCACACCAACAACGTGTCATGTCAGGTCTTATCATTACATCGCAATATCGCATATGTCAAACATTCAAACTGCCAGCTGCTAAGGCATACGGAGCTTTGCTCTTTTCTTCCTTTTCTTTCTTATCGGTAGGATTGTTCTTTGAACTGAGTATGATGCATCTGGCAAGTGGAGTAGTAGCTAGCTTTTAACCATCCACGTTTAATTGTTGTGGCACTTTCTTGATTCACCTCTCATGTTAGAGCCAGAGCTTCCCATTCTTTCGATCGTGAAGGATGTTTGTACCGAGGATTTGCGTAGTCTACCTTAAATCCCTTATATCATAATACTTACTAAGCTTCATAAGATACTTGTACCGAAGTTGCGCTGAATGCTTTAGTTAATACAAACTCAGTTTGAACTTTCATGATATGATATTGGCAGCCAATCCAATTGATACCGACAAATTCTTTGTGTAGTGTCTGGCTTGTAAAAGTGTAGGTCGTATACCATTTCTGAATCTAACACTTAGGTTTGCAATACACACCAATTTTATGCTTTTCTATTAAATAAAACAAGTGCTATTGTGTCCTCTAGTGAAGTTCTCAGGTCCTCGGTTTTCCCAAAAGAAATTAAAGGGAAGTTTATTGCAAAACCATAACATCCTTCTTTATCATTCCTCTATCCTTGTTAGGAACCTGCTGTGGTATAGCAATCAGTGAATTATCAGTAGTAGCAAAAGCAGCAAAATGGTCAGAAGTTGTGTTGTTTACTTAAATTTCATGTTTATGTTTACTAAAATATTAAGCCCTATTTGATAGTGGTGTTTGTTCTAAAAGGTGCTGTTTCCTAGAATGTATTCTAGGTCATGTGTCTTGTTTACTTTTGTTATTAAGATATTAATAAAATTGAATTGAATTGCAGATAATACTTGAAGGCTTTAGTATACATAGGTCAAACTAATTTGTAATATTCCTTCTTTTTTTTTTTGCTTAAAGATTCCCTTGCTTCTCTTAGTTCACTGGTGTTCTTCACAGTTTTGCTTAAAGATTCCCTTGCTTCTCTTAGTTCACTGGTGTTCTTCACATTTTTGCTTAAAGATTCCCTTGCTTCTCTTACTTCACTGTTGACATTTATGTGCCAAACAGGTCATCGGCTCAGAAAGCATTGATGAGGAGGAAGATCAGGCATCTCAAGTCTCGCAGTTTCTTGAAGGATACAAGGAAGGAAGAACAATCAAGGAAAGAGTTGGCGGCACCCTGTCGCTTACTGCCTTTATATCTTCATTTATTGGGATTGGAACTGTGTATATATTAGTTTTTGTGGTAGCGACGATAATACTTATTCGAAAAGCCACAGATGATGAACCTCTCAGGGTTGGTAGGGGAGATAAGGTTGATCATGCTACAAGTTCTACCGCTGAGGCTGAAAGCAGAGCTGGAGAAAAGGAAGATTAGAGTTTGCCTTCTGTGGTTCTTCTAATCACATCTGATTGGTTACTGTCAAAATCTAATCTATTAGAATTAAATTCTCAGTGTGCCTAAATCAGTATGTAGTGAAACGTCCATCATTTTGTAGAGAATGACGTATTCCTGTGCACTCTGTTGTGTTAATTACTTAACTTCATAAACAGATTTTTTTTTTCTCTGTTATTATTGTGATGAGAGATGATTGTGAAAGAATAGACGATAAATGATCTTGAAGAGGTAGGAGTAGCCAATGACGATGTGTTTATAGCTAAATGCATGCACATAAGAATGTGGGTCACTAATAGATGATCATCGATGATACCTTATTCTGTAGTAGCTACAAAAATCATCAAGGGTTGTATGGGAGAAACTAATCCAATCCGAAGTTGTTGATGTTTATACCGATCGATCATAGAATTGACATTAAACCATGTTTAATTATGAATGATGACAAAATACATTATTGGCCAAAATGAAAACAAGCAATTCTATAGAATTTGAGTATCGGAAACCTGATAAAGTATTTGGACCTTGTTAACCCTTGTAAATTACAAACTAGTGTTAAGCTATACTATTATTTAATTTTAATTTATTTTAATAATCTTCAAATATTAAATAATTTTAGATAAAATGTTAACCATAGGGGACAAAAAGGTCAAAATAAAACAATTAATAAAATAATTTACAATATAAAACCAAAACAATAAAAACAAAAAACCAACTGCCCACAACTTTAAAAAAAAATGCCAACTCTTATACCCTCAGAAGTTAAAGTAAAATGAAATCACTTCAACACGTCTCTTTGTAGAGTCATAAGATTATAAATATCTTTGTCTCATTTTTATATATGCAACTTCACTTTTATAAGTACAGTGTCATTTGATGTGAGATATATTGCACGTTTATGGACAATTAAAAGACATTGTTAAAAGCAAATCTCAAAAATGAAATGTCATTATATGCATACTACTTGATTAAAATCATTGAAATTGACAAAAGCAAGTCTATGAAAGACTGAAGCTTACGCTTGGATTCAAAGATTTTAAGTATCATATGTACTCATTTTGTTATAGTCTATGTGATCAAAACGGCATCAATCACAAAGGGATCGAATTTGCATTCTGATAATGTTGCTACGTATTCTTATTTTCAAGAAGTTATGCATTTTGATTAGAGCTCCTGATAGATAATTCATTTTACCTGATAAGATTTGAACAATGCAACAATAAGCACGACCATTGATTGGACTCCAAGCAGGATGTTATAGACATTATTATTTATGTGACTGTCCACATAATTTAATTAAGAATCAATAATTAATTCACATTAATTAGTGTCATTATAATGTAAATCAAGGAAATTTGGGGCTTGGGAGTGGTAACAAATAACCTAAATCTTATATAAAGGGGACTAATAAGAATATGAACTACACATTTGTAATGCCCTCATCTATTCGGTTTCTCAGTATCTCTGTGTTTTGCACTTTTCAACAAGCAAGTCACGTACTTCACTCTGTTATAATTTGAGAATTGTAATGATCTTTATCACAATCATAACGATGAATCCTCCAAAATAGCTCTTGGAGCTCCCCATACCCGATTAGGTTCTTGTTTATCCGGCAAGCCGGAGACTAATAGAAAACCATCACTCAAGTAAAAGTGAAGATGCTTTACATAACGTTTTGTAACAAATAGCTCAAAGTCAATTCTATCCTTTTCTTTTACAGGTTTAATATACGATTTATTGAGCAGGGTCGTTATACAAACTGTGTAAATATCAAATATGTGACTCATCCTCTTTATGCCTTGGTAAAAACAGGTGAATCGCACTTAGTAATACTTGCACAAGTGCAATTGTGCAAATACACGTTACATTAACCGGGTATGTCTAATATGCAGCGCTGCATCCCATGCCTCGCAATTTTGGTTCAAAAAAGTGAAACTAACCATTTCATAATGCAATTGCTATGCGAGGATAACAAATTGTCCTCAATTTCACTTTTTTGAACAGCAATTGCAATAATTGCAATTGCATTTAAAAAAACAGGCTGCATGGGATGACAGGAAGAGATTAGTGGGCATGAACTTGACTCGATGAACAATCCCCTTGTTATGGTAATCAAATTCAACATGAAATCTAGATAGCAAGAGATTCCAAGAGGATTTACTACATACGGATTAAACAACCCTTGATGAAATTTACTAACCCTGAATTGAACAATTGGAATTACTCCTGTCTTTCAGCAAACTGAGTAAAGTTAGATCATGTCAAATTACACCTTAGCAGTGTAAACCACTGCTTCCCATACAACATGGTCTCAACTCTCTAGCCACCATGCAAATATCATAAAACAAATAGGTAAAAAATGCAATGAGAATTCACAATATATGTATCAAAACAACCGTTGATGAAATTCACCAACCCTGAATTGAACAATTGTAAGTACTCCCACCTTTCAGCAAAAGTAGGGTGTCTTTTGCACATATGGTCATATCCTATTCACTATTTAAAGAAAAAATAATAATAACAACAGTAGGACCTTAGGAGTGTAAACCGCTGGTTCCTAGTAACACTCACCAGGAAGAAAATTTTATTTAAGAAACAACGGGATCCCCCTCGAATAACCATAGTAACAACAATTTTCCAGACATAACAATGTATACAGTTTGACATATCAATCAAACCTTTATAAATAAAATTCACTAACCCTACTCTGACTAGTTGGTATTTGTTGCCAATAGAAAGAAGAACACGCTACAACCTTGAGAGCGTAAAGTTATAAACCAATAGCACAACTGCCCTCAATAACATCACACCTCACCAACAGATGCACCACCAATTCAGAAAATTCTCAGCATGTACATCAGAACAGGCAAAGTCCATTGTTTTCTTCTTTTAATTGGTTTTCTTCAAGAGAAGATCAACATTGTTCACAACCAATAATCTCTTGAACCGAACAGAAATAGGACCTATTATTGTAAAACAAAAAGTACAAGCATGCTTCATGCCTCACATAATAAAAGAGAGTAAAATTTTTCACCCAGAACCACAACACAAATAGATAGAAAGCAGGAACAGAGGATTTACAGAACTAAAAGGAACCTTCCCTGTTTTGACAATCAGAAGAAAGATATAAAATGGCCTAAGAGACACACTCCGAACAGAAACTTAACTAAATTAGCAGACCGCCAATCAATACATTACACCACTACAACCAGAAAAACAGAACCAAACTTCTGAGAAATTACCAAACAAACCCAGCAAACTTTCTCAGAAATCACCACCATATCAAAAAAATTGAACAGTCAGGAACATATTCCCCGTGTATATGGCAATAAAGCACACACATATTTTCCGTTTGTCAAAACGATAAACAAAAACTGCAATATTATATTCAGCTGTTTTTGGCCAATAACATCTAATCATACAAAAAGAAGCTCAACTACCAATTCATTAGCCAGAAACTTATTCAACATCAATAAGCATAAACTTTTTTCCCATCACCAAAGTAGAGGAGGGAATGAGCAACTGGTCAATTAGTAAAGGATAGCACATAAACAAATGTCTTGTACTATCTTCTGCAGTCTCATCCGTACCTGCAAGGGAACATGTGACAAAGTGAAAAAAAGAAAAAGTATATATATTACTTCGCAAAAATTTTCCACATAGCGATCATTAGTCAAAATGTAAGCTCATCGAAAAACCTAAAAAAACCTAAAAAAACCTAACTGATAAGTAAAATCATCAATTCCCAAGTAAAGCATAAGCTCACAGTAACGCTAGAGGGAAAAAACGCATGGTTATTGATTCCAACAGCACACTCAATGGTGAGCCATCAAAGTCTTGTTTTTGGTGGATTTCATTTAGTTCTGATAAATAAAAAATTACTTTAGAAGAGCCAAAAGAACATTTACTACACATAATCCAAACTGCCAAAGAAGCAAACTGCACCAATCACATAGGCCAAACAGAAAATAATAATAATAATAATAATAATAATGAATAAATAAATAAATAAAAGTTCAAGATATTAATTGTTATTTGAGCGAACCACATAAAACTACACAGGCAATTCATGGTCAATAATTGACTTAAAGGACACATTTAAGAAAGCTGTATGACTTTCAAACTAAATTAGCACGCTGTATATATTCAACCATATTGGCATCTTTGACATCTCTAACTCATTTACAACCCAGACTTCTACAACTCTAGAAATAATAATTTTAAGCACCGTTCTTTATGAGACTTCTTTGTATTTGGAAGCAAAGACAAAAACACAAAACAAATCGGGGGGTTGTTTTTGTTTTTGTCTTTCCTTTTTTTTCTTTTTTTCAATTTTTGAGCTTTAATAAAGTGAACCACCACTTGTGTTATTCTGTTTTTGTAAGAGTGAACACTTCAATTTTACCAGTTAAAATCTTCTTTTCATGATCCAAAGCATGCATTTACCCAGTATTAAGAAAAGAGGCCAATAAATGGAACCAAGAGACTAATTTGTTTTATCTAGGAATTCAATTTCCACAGTACGAAATCAAATGCCATAACTATGCTCATATGAAAAAAGCCTCCACTGAAAAATTAGAGGGTAGAACCATGAAAGTATCTCTCTTTTTTTTTTTTTTTCTTTTTGACGAGGCATTTTCTTCCCAGAAATGATTAAGTAAAAGTTTGTGTAAACAATGGCTCCAAGCCATGAAAAACCAAAAACCAAAACTAAGAAAAAGAATGAAGCTTAACAAGGAAAACGAAATTGAAAATGAGAAAAGTAAAAAAAAAAAAAGGGTAAGTGTGCAGCAGATTTGTTTCTATAATGAGGCAAAAAATTAGTCAAAACTTAAGTCTGCAGTGGATCAGTTTCTAGGGAGCTACAAGCTCCAAAAAATTTTCATTTGGCTTAACTCTTACTCACATGTCGCCAAGCTGAGGATTTGGTCAGCTCACTTTAGTGACATAACCAAATTCCAGTATTATTTCCCTGTAAGGCAAAATTTACGCGGAACACCCCATAACAGTTGAATTAATTTTGACCACACATAATCCCTTCAACTATTTGAAATTCAAGAAGATCCACACAATCAAAACTCAGAACAGTAACACTGATAAAATCTATCAAATGATTTATGTAGCATCTTAAGCTATTTACTGAACCAAAAGAACTATTTTTCATCATCATTAACGTTTTTAAGGGTTTTCGATAAGAATGAAGATGCTTAAGATATAAAAGGTTATTGACAGATAATTAGCAACATAGTAGCTTTACGATTAATTTAAGCTCACAGACAATCACCGTTCTTCCCGAGACTTCTTTGTATTTGGAAGCAAAGACAAAAACACAAAACAAAACCTGGGTGTGGTGGGGGGGATGTTTCCAGTAGTGGTTCAAGAAAACCAATTTCTCACTAGTAAACCAGAATTTCATTGGGCAAAAGCTTCACCCTGGTACAATAAAGTAGACAAAATTAAGGTGTCCAACATTTGTTTCCTACAAGTGTTGGACATTATCTCTTCATATTTAACCCCAAATTCCAATATTTATCAAGAAAAAACTAGGTCAACTTAGGATAATGTCCTAAGGATGCCAATTCTACAGCCCTAGGAACTAGAAGAGTCTTTTGAGGTTGCAAGAAAGTATCCATTTCCTTTCTCTATTTGTTCTGGAAAGTATATTGGTTATCAGATCTGCTTCTCTGATCCTGACCACTGTAACCTATTTCCCATTCTCCAGCTACTGCCCTAGGAATTAGATATTGATATCGAGAGGGCCAACTTCCATGCCTATGTAGATATCCTTTGATATTTCTGCCAACAGCTTAGCAAAGAAAGCACCCAAATCCTTAGCATTCAGGACAACTAAAATCTGAATCATACTTCACAGGCAAACCACATGAAATTACACAGGCAATTCATAGTAAACAATCAACTTAAAAGACAAATTAGGCCAGAGAGAGTAACCCTGAGTAAAGATGTATACGGTAATCTGGAAAATCTTTGTACAACTCTCAAGGTTTTCATTTGCTCACCATTAAATTCTGCTCCATTTCACAACAAACCGCTATAAAATAAAGGAGATTCGAACAAGAAGCAGACTATACGCACCGTTTTGCGGACTACCAGGACGCTTTCTTAACGCCGTTGAGCAAGCCCTTAGAGGCGAGAGCGCGGAAGACGATACGAGACATACGGAAGGTCTCGTAGACGGCGCGTCCTCGGCCGGAGAAGATGCAGCGGTTCCTGATGCGAGTGAAGGAGCTGTTTCGAGGAAGCTTCGAGAGCTTGTAGCGGTTCTCCTCGCGCAACTCGCCGGGAAGGCTTGTGTCTTTGCAGAGAGCCTTGTACAGATTCCGTCGGAGCTCGAATTTCTCCGCCAGTATGCGGCGGTGGTTGTCTCTGATGTTCGCGTTTTCCCTACAAACTGACATTTTGGGATCAGACCACCCTCACACTCTCACTCTCGGATTTTGGTGCCCTTTGGCTAACTTTTTTTTTGGCAATGCCCTTTGGCTAACTTGAACGTCTCGAGTGTGAGCAGCGCACCGGTGCTCAGAATTATCTTTAAAGATCACGTGATATCCACGTGACATTGGCAGCAATGTCGTTTAGACTTTAGGTTAAAGGCTAAACTGGTTTCCATTTTCAATTTTTCACAAGGTTTAGACTTTAGACTTGTGGACCAGATTTTGATCCGGATCCGTGGATCTGTGGTTATTGGACGGATTTGGATTGAAAATTTTATCTATTAATCTGTTATTGGTCTGAATCCGTTAATTCGTTTACTTAAAGAATCTGATACGGATGTAGATTGATCTGATCCAAAATTTTGCACAAGACCAAAATTTACAAAACTTTTGCACAAGACCAAAAATTTTAGTTTTAATTTTAAATCCAAATCTGCTTTATATATATATATAAGGGCCTCGGCCGCCCTCAGACCTTCATTAATGAAACAACTGAGTATTACCTAAACCCCAAATTACAGTACGCATTTAGAGAACGTCTCGCAATAATAGCAAGAATCTCCACTAAATTCATGTATTCTAACTTGCGCCAATTAGCAGGGATTGCACAACTGACAATATCATCCGTTTTACAATATAGGCAGCATACCGGAAAGATCATGCCAAAACATAGCCATAAATCACATATTAGTTCAGTTTTCTCACTATGCAGCCAACCGGAACTTTCGGTGGCTCTACGTTTCATCCTGCCACTAGGAGGTAGTGTCTATTTAACAACGGCACACCGCCTCACTAGGCCAGACAAGGCACCCGGAGTGCGTAGACGGGACAAAGTCCACTAAACCCTACCATTAATTGGTGGAAAATTAGTGAAAACAAGAGATAACTAAAAATTAAAAAACAAAAACAATGCAAAGGAAAACATCCTAGGCCTAGAAGCAAAACCCAAGCCCAACCACCAGCAAGCCCAAGTAAGAAGTTGCAAGAAGCCCAGCACTCGCACCACCCTCTTGCCGGAACCACCATCGCCGGAACCATTACCACCATCATGCCCACCACCCTCTGTTGTCGGCTGTAAGGCCTTCAACCCGCCCAGAGCAGATTTGGAACGATCAGAGCTAGACGCCCAAAACCACATACTGGAACCATCTAACCTGATTCGATCCATCTCCAACGCCGAGCAAGATGCAACCCTAAGACATCGTCGAAGAGAGTATCATGATAAAAATTTAATATTTTTATTTAAAGTTTAATAATACTTTATATAATAAACGAATCGGACTAGTGGACCGGATATCCGTTAATCAGCCAGATACAGATTTGTATATGCCTATCAATGATCCGCCGGGTTATCGGATCGGATTAGGTTGAAATTTTGTTGTTGCTCAATGGATTTAGATTTAGGTCGATCTGCTCCAAACCCGGTCCATTGACAGGTCTAAATATTATCCTTTTGACTTGTCTAAAGTGATCCGGGGAGGGGAGTTAGAGAGGGGATATCTTGTTCTCTGCTTCAAAAATCAATGGCGGTGGAGGAGAACCCGCTTTGTTTGGAGATTTTCGTGCTCCGAATTTCCGAGCAGCAGTGCATTATCGTTGCCAAAATATTGATTCAATTACCATCGATTCGCTGTTGATTCACTCAGCTCGAAACTCGAACTTTATACTATGTTGCACGTGGTGGTTTTTAGTGGAAAAGTAAGAAACGAATGTACCGAACTGTCAAATGGAGTTCTAGTTTGAGCCTTTGAGGTACTATTTTTGACTTTTTTTCAATGTCATGAGCAAGTCTGCAAGTGTTGGATTTAAGTATAATTCGGTAATGTTTGAGATAAAAACCTTTTATTTTTTGTCACCCATATAAGACACCACTACTTGTGTTTCTTTTGTGAATGAGAGCAAATGGCTGTTACTGACATTATGAATTTTGCAAGTGGCCAAGAAAGTAAGGATTAAATGGCCCCAATTAAGAAATAATCAAGCAAAACTTATACATCAACAAAATCAAGCAAAATCAACAATATCTCACCAGTGCTAATATCAAACGCAAATATTCACCACACAGCACAAAATGCAGTCTTTGAGTTTCTCACAATTCGATAAAAGTCGATGCTGAACCCCATATACATATCTTGTAAATCAGAATTATAGACAACCTTATGCTATAATATACATGTGAGGTGGCATGAAGACATTTCAGGTGCGAAATCGAGCTGATAGCAAGCATCCGGATCAGATGAGTCCAATCATGATATTGCAACGAGTAGTGATGTGAAGTCGAGTGGTGAAAACATCTTCGTTTACCTCCCTCTTATAACTCGGCAGCATGTACCCAAGGATCTCAATTATATGGTCAATTTGGAATCAGCATTCAGGAAGAGAATGAGCAGAAGCAAAAGGAGAAAATGTTGCAGCTGACTCACTACAATGTAGTGGATGCTGCTGATGACTGGAAGAACTTATGAAGCTTGGTGAGGCATAGCTCGGGCTTGGAATGGGTACAGACAGATATCTTGAGTTTAGCGGTGATAAAGAAGGGTAATACGAGGAGTGTGGCGAAATATAATAGGAAGCATGAGACCTTTGGGATGAGGAATTCCGGAGGTCTACTGAGCTACGGCTTACACTCATAGAAGGGGATTGGCGGTAGGAGGACCTAAGAGACTGCTGGATGTATGCTGTGCTAGCATGAGAGTGATGATGAGAAACAGAAGGAGACCGGGATGATGCAGGTACTATCTGTATGGCTGAAGATGATGCTAGTGACGATCTCATAGATGACAGTAAAGAGGAAGAGGAAGCCACAGAGGATGGGCCGGGGGAAAGCAATGGTGTCGATTCTGAAGCTGGTGGATCAGTTGTGTTAGCTCTTGCATCACGCTTGCAAACTGGGCAAAAGGTTCTCCATGAAGTAAGCCAAGAGTCCACACAGAACGCATGAAATTCTGTCAAAACCCAAGGAAATTACATTGAGATATGCTATTGAAATAATTTACCAAGAATAATAATAGTATCAGAACAGTATAGAAATTTTATTCGGAGTTACGTTTAAAGTAATATAAGCAAACAATATATGGAGCATCTTTCATTTAAATCACAGGTACAGGACTAGGGAGATTTGGGAGGGCTGGGAAGGGGGATCCCTTTTTTTCTGTGCTCTAGAACCAAAGATAGAAGTTGTTAAATTTCGGCATTGAATATATAACCATTCTTTTGACATTGAACAACCTTGTTATGAAGTTGCAGTAACCCAGATACTATCATCAAGGTCATCAAGGTGGGAGAGTTAGATTCGTTTCCAACAGCTACTTAACATTTAATCATTAAAACTGCTCACCATTTACTACATTTTACTCAAAAGGGATATAAATTTCTAGCATAAATAGAAACTTACATTTCCATTACAACAAGCATTATCAACAGTTGTAGCTTGGGAATTCTACATTCTACTAGTGAGTAAATTATAATAGATGATCAGATGAATTTACGGTTTGTGATAGTAAAAAATAAAAGCAAGGGATGGGAATGATGGATTGAATTTTTCTTTGGTTAGACTTAGAATGGTGAGTACAATCTTTCAGGTTTCTACTACAAAATTAAAACTTTGAAATTACAAATGCTCATATTTCTAAAGGCCTAAGCATGAGGGATTTTGTTTGGTGATTTAAACAAGGGGCAAGCATGGCATTATTCTGGAGTTCAGAAAAGTGCAAAACAGTAGCAAGAATCAGGCATTGTAGATTCATCTAGTTAAATGTACCAAGATTTATAAATTAATATTTCAAGGTAAATCAGTGTGAGCTTCAAACATACAGGCTACCTACACCTTCAATAGACATTTACGTTGTCTTATCGATCTGTAAATGGTTTTTAAGTGGTTTTTAAGACTTAAAGAGTTGAACTAACAGACCGAAGAATAAGGACACAGAGCCTTAGTATCTCATCCAGAATTACCTTCAGAGTACAGTACATAGTTCTGTACAGTAAGTGGATTCATGGGTTGTGGCAAGCCTTGTATGCAGCAATTGTGAACATAATTATGATATTATCAAGTCCGTAAAGCCGAATGAAAGCCAAATTTGAAATAGAACATAAGATACGAATGACGTAAAATTAGAAAAGCTTCCTCCCATTAAGACTAATTTAGTGTTGGGACAATGTCCTAACCTCCAAGTGTAAACTTTATCTAACCACGTTATAAATGTGAAATCATGATGCCTGCTCCCATTGACCCATTCTATGAAATAGGCCCAATCAAATCTGAGATATAACTCCCATAATCAATGTTATAAAAACAATAAATAAATTAAAAAAATCTCCCATGATAATACTAAACCACCACTCATATCATATAGGACACAATTTGGGTATTTCATGGTAAGGGAAAGAAGCATACACTGCAGCGATAGCAGTAAAAAATTACAATTTGAAAAGGATATCCGGCAATAACAAACAGAAGAAAAGTAAGTGATTTATACTGCCAAGAGAACTGTACAGTCTGATCTTTAAAAAGAAAAAGAAAAAAAAAAAAAAGGCATACCAAGTCTCATAAGAGAAAACTAAGATTAAACGTGTCCTAGCATCCTAGCGGCCCTGATGACTTGAATAGTTAAGTGATCATAGCCCTTGAACAATACTTAGAAAAACATACATGACCACCAAATCAGATAATACATAAAAATCAAACAAGCCAAATAAAAAATAAGCAAACACTAAAACGCCAAACTAACTAGAACCAAAGTGAAGTTGGCTAGAGGGCCCACTTAGTCCTGGAAAGCTTATAGATGCTACTTATTTGAGAATACAACTTCAATAACAAAGTATCATTGCCAAACATTTTATTTCCCCATAATTTTTCAACAGAAGTGCTTGTCGCACCATATCAAACCCAACTTAACTGCTATAATGTCCCTCCATTCAGAACTTCAAGCAACTATACATATCTGCTTTTAAAATATCAGAATTTCAATCTCGGGAAGAAGCTAAATTTAGTCTTAGCAGAATACGGCAAATTAGCTCTTTTTTCCTCTAATAAATAAATTTCTAAGACCCTACAAACTTTCTCTAAGTAGATAAGTTAAAACATGGGGCAACTTGTGGGACCATGCAATTTGAGTAGGTCACATTTTAATAACCAAACAACCTTATGAATAATCTTAATTTGTAAAATCACCTCTATCTGGACTGGTCTCAATGGCCTAGTAACAGTACCCAATAATGGCAATAGATATCAGTAAACCTAGGCAGAGCATATGTATCATATATCTTGTTCAAAAAGCTAATGCTAGAAACACCATGCCACCAAATTAAACAAAACAGCTCTTCAAGCAACAACATTGATATGGGCCAAAAAAAAAAAACTTACTATGACGACATGGCAGAATCCTAAGTTTCTCTCCAACACTGTAGTCCTCGAGGCATATTGCACATGTTACTGAAGTGCAGTTGTCCTCTAAAACAGCAGTAAATATCAAACTCGGCATTGCTTTTACTAATCGACTGCTCATCCCATGAAATTCTCGGACCCGAGAAGCTTGAGGCCTTTCCCGTCTTATGCGATGCCTGCGAACGAAAAAGCAAGTAGCCAATACTGCAGACATGGCAAGCAAGGAAATGAAAGAGATTGCCATGATTGACCATGCTGAATTCTCAAAGCTTGCAATTAACCACAGCTCCATGTTAGTGAGTCCAGTGTACTTTTTGAGTATTTCACCAGAATCTTTCGAAACAAAAACTGCATGTATTTTTATACCAGCTGAACTTCCTGCCACTGTATTTTTCCAGATAAATGGGAGTTAGAGATTCTAAAAATGACAAAAGTTAATGCATAGATAAAGAATTTGAAACTTAAACCACTTGGAAGGACAAAAGATTAGACAGAAGTAGAAGAGCAAGTGCAAATACACACATGGACAGCACAAACTCGTAGCAGAAAACAAAAGAAATCATATTCCACTACTGCATATACGTACTTTTCAATTACTTGCAGAAGGTTCAACAACACTGCTACAATAAGAGTACATTGGATGGAGATGCGCAATTTACAGCAGATCAGAACAGAGTTTCTGATCAACTTGTTCACTAACAGACCATTAATGAAAGATTTTCTGGGAAAAGAACCACCAATATTCTAATTTACAAATCCACTAAAAAACCAAAAATCTAAGAATCTCACCCCCAAAAAAGAAAAGAAAAAAGAGACTGAGACACTATGTGGCACAGTGGCAACATGATTTCCCTTGAAACCAATATTCCACTCTTCATTATTGAACCTTCAAGTGTAATTCTATTCTAATGGCAATTTCTTTCAGGAATCAATAATGCCAGCAGTAATAATTTTACCTTGAATGATTAACACAATGCAAAAAGGTATACAAGGAAACAAAATAATTATTCTAGCAGTCTTTGTCAAAAAGAACTGTACTACCATCCCAATACGAAGCATAACAAATGAAAATAACCATGTGTTATAATAGGATATATGACTGAACTTCTAGGTGCAACATTTAAGCAAAAAATCTGTCTTAAATGTCTCAGAATCTATCACACGTTACAAAAACACGTAAGGTTTCATTTTTTCATCAAGCCATACAAGTTGTAGTAGCTAAAAACTTACTGTAGAATGTTACCAATAAATTCTACTTCAAATAAATGAAAATGTTTTTAAAAAAATTAAAAAATAAAAAAAGAAACAAAAAAGATGCATGACGAGCCAACAATTGAAAAATAACCAATAAACGAACGTTGGTTACTTTTGACACTGAATCTTAAAAGATATTTTTTATTGAACCCATATGGATGTAACCATGTAGGTTTAATTTCTGTGAAACTTGATCTTGTCCTAATAGCTGAAGTAGGAGAGGTGATTTTCTTTTTCTTTTTCTTTCACCCGCTCAACCAGTTCGAACCGACCAGGTCTGCCCAATTCCTTTGCTAGCCTATTCTAGAGTTAATCTGGGTAAAACCTGAAGCAACCAGAAACAGTTGGTACAACATTGGTCCTAGTTTTTCCGAACCTGATAAATGCATCCCAAACCTACCCTTGGTTTATATAGAGGGTGATAAAAATAAATTCATATTCAAACCCTCACCCTGTAGACCTGTTTTCAGTTCCAAGGGAATCATATCCAGAATTATCTAGAAACAGTTAAGACCCATTGAAATCCACAAACTCCTGGAGAAACATGAATAAGGTCTTTTGTTTGAACATGTCACACATGCTTATACGGCCATGAGCCACTAGCCAAGACAAGGGCTTAACTTTTGGAGAAATATTTGCTTTCCAGATTTGACTAAAAGGATGAAAGAAGCTGTAATTGCAACTTTTTGGGTTTTTTGGTTGGAAAATCAGAGACATATTTATGGTGTAAGGGAAGAAAACCCTGCTTATTTAAGGGACAAAGTTCCATTATGTACATCTTTTCAGGCTTTGGTTTCTTCAGAGATTCGGGACTGGTTTTTGCCATACTACCACTCACAATGAAAGACTTTGTTTCTCAATAAACAATTAAAGCTGAAAAAGAGCAAATTCAGGTTTGTTGCTCAATGAACCGACATAGGACTTGAAAACACACCCGAGCCTTCCAGTAACTAGATGCTCCTCTTGGTACTTGATGTGAGTTGAACCTCCTCCAATAGACTTGGAAGTGCAGAAAGTTCCCCCCAACTTCTGCTCATACAAGGTTCTTCTGAAGCCAAAAGCCCCTTGGAATAACCCAGCTTGCACCAACCTCCCTAAATAACTTTGTTCATAATGTCACAAGTAAGCGAACAATGCAGAAAAATATGATCTACAAATCCTCTCCTCTTCACAATATGCACCAATGTAGATTAACATACATGACGTGTTCTCCTTTGAGCTTCATCACACGTGTTTACCTCTGCCATGAGCCACTAGCCTGGACAAAATCTTAAATTTGGGAATCAAGTGTGCTTACCAGATTGGACTAAAAGGCCGAAAAGAAGCAAAGTTTGTTGCCTAAAAAACTGCCATAGGAATTGCATGAAATCACACCCAAACGTTCCTAGTGACCAGATTATCTGGTGGGATCTTGATGGGACCAGTCATACCGCCTCCAAATAGCCTTAAACGTGTAGAAAACTCCCCCACTCCTGCTCATGCTCATTTATTTTTCTTCTGGGTCATAACCCCAGTTCTACGGAAATTAGCTAAACTGATCAGGTATGGGTTCTAGACTGATGTTCCACCACTAAATATAGCAATATCTCAGCAACATAATTAATTTTCCCTAGCTAAACCTAAGTTCCTATCTTCCTAGACGAATGAGAGCATATTCATCACAAAAGCAGTAACATTTCATACGCACACAAAACAAGCTCATGCACCTAACAAATCACATTTATCAATCCCAATAAGAAGCACACATGGACAGACTTGTCCATTGTATACATGTTCAATTAAATCTCAACTAGATGGATCAGTAATTGTAGGACAAACATTGAACTTGACTATGCAGAAAAAGGCTATAGGAGAAAGGTCATTACTTGAAACCAAGACGCCGCCCTCTTCATTGTCGTAGACAATTGCAGCTTTGAAGCCAGCCTTTTGAGCTGTTCTAACTTTCTCCTCAAAACTGCACCCTCCTCCTCTTATAATCAAAACAAAAGGGGAGCTATAATTGGTGCTTGGCTCAGCTTTTTTAGTCAAAGTCGAGCACGCATCAAGCGGCTCAGCCAAATACAATATTCCACACTCCCCAGAACCCCTAACTGCCGGAGCTGAAATTTCCACCACACAAATCAAGAAATGCATAAACATAAAACAAACACATGCACACAGACAAACATGAGAAACGAGTAAGATTTCAGTTATTAAGTTAGTAAATAATGATCACCCAAAACCCCTTCTTTCCCTACAATTAATTACTACCCAACAGAGTATAAACCATGAAAGGGAAACCCAGGTTCTCACCAAAGTTGGCTTCAATATCGTCGAAAGAGAGAGTGACATTGTTCCCCATCAGCAACACATTGGCATCCGCCATACAAAATCTTCCAAAGATAAGCACCATCAAAACCACGACCAGATTCATTGAGCCCATCAATCCAAAAGAAAACCCAACAATTTCTGTTAATTTATCGGAGTGATTATAGAGAAAAGGACAGAGAAACACAACTATTATATTATAATATCCTCAAAACTAATAATAATTACAATAGATAGATACATCAGCTTCCATTCTCAGAGCATATGAATCTTCTTATGTTTGATGCTTATGGACTTGTAATTTCTACTTATATATAGGAGATAACGAACGATATATAAAAGGGTTAGTGCAATTTTATATGAACTCGATTACTTCGTGTATATCTTTTTCTTCCTTTATTTTTTTTTTCGGTCCGATGATTACCCCTTCTTCAGATATTTGTTTTTTTCTTAGTAGTCCTTTTCAGATTTCTTTTAATGAGTTTCTTATTGATATTATTTTTTGCTTCTTTACATACAGCATTACAGCTAGAGTCTAGAGATTTCCACACACCTGATGGGTATAGAATTTCTCGGTTATATTTAAAGTAGTATGAGTGGTTAAGCAGTTGAAGTCTTTTTTATTTTATTTTATTTTTTCTTGTTTTGTAATTTAATTTTATTACTTTTTTTATCAAATTGATTTCTAAAATATTTTAATATAGAGAAAAATTCTCATATGGTACCTGAACTATTATCAAATGCAATTTTTGGTACCTGAACTTTCATAAAGAACCTAGTGGTACCTAAACTATTCCTCTGTTTGTCATTATATTACCTACCGTTAAATATTTCGTTAAGTGCTTATGTGACATATGTAAAACTTATAATTTGGTGATTAGAGTATGGGCAAAACAATCATCAAAGGTTTTTTACTATTAAATTTTAAAATAAAAATTAAAATAAATTATGCCAAAAGAAAATTTATATTAACATAATCAAATTAGAATTTTTATCCCCAAACATTTAAGATTAAAGATGCAAAAATTATTTTTATTCTCAAATATTCAATATTAAAGATGCCATGGTTTTATTATTAAATTTTAAAATCAAAATAAATTATCATTATTTTTTAATATAATAAAAATTAAATTACTTTTTTTAATATAGTTTTTTTAATATAATAAAACCACCTACATGGTAATAAATTATATTAAAAACATAAAAAAATGGCAATAAATTATATTATAAAAATAAAAATAAATTTTCTCATTTTGAGTCTTGAATTGTGGATAAATTATCTAAATCTTTTTTTTGTATAATTTATTTTGAAAAGTGAAAATAAATGAAATGACTGTTTTACCCATGCTACATAAGCACTTAACGGAATATTTAACGGGCCTGTTTGGAACTGCTTCTGAAATGCATGAAAACGCTTTTCAAAAATTTAAAAAGCACTTTTGTATGAAGAAGCACCTATCAAGTGCTTCTCAAAACCACTTTCAAGTGCTTCTAAAACTCACTCAAAACAAATTTTAAATTTTTTCAAATTTTTTTATATTATAATTCATTTTTTTAATTAATTCAAAAGCGCTTTTGGGTCTCCGAAAAGCAATCCCAAACAGGCCCAACGTTAGGTACTATAATGGCAAACGGAGGAATAGTTCAGGTACTATTAAGTTCTTTATGAAAGTTCAAGTCCAAAAATTGCATTTGGTGATAGTTCAGGTACCATATGAAAGTTTTCCCCTTGTCTAAAAGTAGCACTTGGATGTCATGTTCCTACGTGAGATCATGGACAAGATATATAGAGCAAAGTGTGGATGCAAATATAGTGGAGAGTCTTGGAGACCAGATTCCGTTTTCATTTGAGATTATACTGGTTAGACTTTCATGGAGAGGAAAATAATTCCCTATTAGTGGGATGATCACCCAGATTACTTCACTAACAAAGGAGCCCCAACCACCACCAATGTTCTAAGTAGCATGATACACATCATAAAAATCGTCAGACAAGACACTTTGAATTCTTTGTGATGATGTATTCCAGTTGTTCGGAGTCATCCAAGAGACCAAGATGATATTCTAGTCTCTGAAAGCACAGGTACAGGGAACCATAAACGTTAGTACAAATCTGCACTAGTTTAAAGCACCATCACAGATCCTTTTATTTTACAATTCACTATTACGAAGAGGAACCACATTTTAGTAAATACATCAAAAATAATATTTTTGCAACTATCTAACACTAGGCTCACCAATTCATATCGTGTATATATCCTTCCTACACAAGAATTATAAGCCGGAAGCTCTCTGGTATTGCTGACTACTACAAACCTTTCATGGGCTTTTAAATCCATATGCTTTCCCATGGCAAGAATTATATGCTACACTACATCAGCAAGCTCAGTGCTCAAACAATTGTAAATTCAACATCCAAATACCGTTGAGGCTACGAGAGAGATTTGCGTGCAAAAAGCCTCCCTCAGTCAAAAATTCTCTCCCCTGTTGAGAATAGTAAAAATACAAAAGAACTGAAAATGCAGAGCAGACCAGGAATTAAAAACACCAGTCTCCAGCTCTCAGGACTTGAAAGACTCGAATCAGCAGTTCTTGCAGCTTCAAGAAGTCTGCCGGTCAGATCAACTCCAATAATGCCAGCTAAGGTACCGGCAGTGTTCGAAACTCCCATCACAATGCCTGCATATCTCGGGGCAATATCCATGTGATTCACCGCAAAACCAGCCCTCCCGAGTGCCAAGAAACCAAGAGCCACAGAAGAACAAAGGACGGCCCCATCAGAAGTTCGGAAGACGGGAATTGCTATCAATGCAAGAGAAGCAACTATAAAACCTATGGTGTTCAAGAACTTGCGGGTATTAGTCACAGACAATATTCTCTTGGTGACCAAGTGGTCAGCAACCACCCCACCTATATTTGAGAAAATAAACATGTTGAGATACGGCAACATCTTAGAAGAACCCATTTCCTGAAGGCTAAGTTGGAGACCTAATTCAAAGTATGTGGGCAGCCAGTTCATCAACACATATAAAGCATAATGGAACGTGAAATTATTAACCACGATTGCCCAAACTGGCAAACTGAGTAAAATTCTCTTCCATGGGATTTTGGCTGTTCTCGTGGAACTTCCTCCATTCTCTAGTTTCAACTTTTGATTTCCTTTGGTCGGCAACAAAGATTCCCCAAAACCAGCAGCTGTAGCTTTTGGATGTTCAGAGCGAGGTGGATCACTGGCATACTTAAACCAAAGCAAAGACCACATGGCACCTAATGCTGCCTCAGCAAGAAATACGGATTGGGGGCCTCTGTACTTTACAAGGCTTGGAAGGACAAGCATTCCTGCAGCTGCTCCTAGGTACATACCAGAAGTAGTAAGAGAAACAGATCTGGATCTTTCATGTGGTGGAACCCACTGAGCTAGAACTGTGTGGATTGAGGGGAAAATGAAACCTTGTGCAACACCCACAAGCAAGCGAGCAATCACCAAGACAAAGATTCGATTGGGGTCTAGAGGAACTAATGCGCAAGTAGCTGACCATAACACAAATGAAAGAAGAAGAACCTTCCTCCCCCCAATTTTCTGAGCTGCCCATCCTCCAGGTACTTGTGAACAAGCATAACCATAATAGAATGTAGAAAGAATTGTGCCTTTACTTGATTGGTTTACCCCTGCAGCATCCGCAGCAACAGTATATGCAATTGAAAACCCGACACGTTCTATATAGCAAACAGATGTGCAGATGAAGGTCAATATGACGATTAAGTAGCGCTTGGGAAATTTCATCATCGTCATACTTAACCTTTAATGACATGTATAAGTATTTACATTGCCAAATTGTCTTCAGATAGCCAATCTTCTCAATTTTCGTTACACAATTCAACTATGGCAATGTCATCAGCTGCAGCAACTATGTATGATGTCTTTAGATGAGGACTTCTAACAGCTCACTTTTCACCAAAAAAGTATTTCAGAGAGGAAGCGCAGCAGCTTCACAACTATTACAAACCAAATGTTGAGATGAGCTGATGGAATCTGCATGGGAAAAAGAAGAAAAGTAAATGAATAGTTAGTTTACTCTGATCAGAACAAACATCATAACAACCTTCAAACCGATCAAGTAGCCAACAAAGTATATAATTAACAAGGGTTTCCAACACATGAGAAATGAAGTAGAGAATTGAATTAAATTGGAGAAGCCGAAACAGATGCCTATAACTAAATGATGGAGGAACTGGGGAAGACAATCCAATCTCAAGTTTATAAATATTTATGTTTAAGCCCAAATCCCTCAAGAACTTTCCCAATTAATCATGTAAACCCCAAAATACACTCTAAATTACAAATGATAGGATAGGCAAGCGAGCATTTTATCAAGATTCAGAAAACTTGTTTGTAGGATTTGAGTAAACCTACTCCTATGGGTCTGTCATTACTGTACCCTCACACATTAGGTTTCTACTCTACAAGATTTTCTCCATAAATATCCAATAAAATAATTCAGTGAATAACAGTTCATAAGATACTATCAGTGTTACCGGAAAAGGTCAACCCCTGACCGTTTCCGGCATATAATCCCCAAATGGGGTACGAAACGCGTCCCGCTCGCTTAATGTTTCGTACCGGAGAGCCATTTTTGTTACGATTTATCAGCTTAAGCTTAAAATCTGGAAAAGATGTTCAGGGAGAAGCTCAGATTTAGATTTAGGAAAATTGAGTATCAAATTGTAAAAGCTTGATCAGAAAGCATACCTGAAACTGGTATACCCACGGCTGAATCGTTGTGAAGAAAACTAAAATGGACTCTTGTGTGTCATCCCTCAATGACTTTCTTGCTGTTCATCTCTGCAACTGGCTCAGAAATTGTGGGTGTGAGTCTGAGAAAGAGGGGTTTAGTGATAGTGTATTTTAAATTTAGAGGAAGAGAAGCATCAAGGGAATCCTGGCCGTAAGATCAAAATAGACGGCCAGGATTGAAACTTGAAGAAATATAAGAAAGGTTTTCATGAGCAGAGGATCTGACTGAGTATTGGTACCATGAGTATGAGTTTTGAGTTGTTCTCTCTAGGAATTGACTTGTAGCTCTGACTGAGTCCTCTTGTGCAGAAATGAAGCACTAATTTCCTACTGTGATGGAGTCGGTGAAACTTTACCGCACAGGTCAGTCACTTTTATCTATCTACACCATTTCTGCTGACTTTGTTTTCGCTGTGTTGTGTTACTGGTAATAGAGAAAGGATTGATAATAGAATCAAATGGAATGTGCATTTCTCCTTTTGTTTGAGTTGTTCATTTATGTATGCATTATGTCAATCTCCAAGTAATATAATCAAGCGTTAGCTATAAGGTAATAAGCTTTTTCCCTAATTTTTTTCATGACCTACTTTGGTTGTGGACACAAAACAAGCCAACTGATGTGGACTTTGTTGGTACATTTACAGAATTTAGAGGGGGATTTCTACCCCTGGAAATTTTTTCGTTGATTTATGCTTTCTTAGCAGCGACTTCTAAGTAGGCTGATAAGCAAATGTGTTTTCTAGCTTATATGTATGAAGTTTTATGCCCACATTGTTACTCTCAACATGACATCTTAATTGTTGTTTCCACGTGATTGTCTAAATTGGAGTCTGCAAGGAGATGAAATATCAATGAAGTTGATATTATTTTGTTATCTGATGTTGGGGTTAGCCTAGGAATGCATACTGCATAGTTTTGGATAGAGAGGATTTGAGAAGAAATAATACCTTAGTAAAATGTAAAAATGATGGATAAGGAATCAACAACATAAAGACAAGGAGAGAAATCAAGGATCTTTCTGAAAATTGCAGGAACAACCATCACTTCACTGTAGCTAGCAAGTCCAACCTAATAGAAGAAAGATAGTTTTTCTTTCTGATTACTGCACCTGCTTTTCTTTCTCCCCATTGAATTCTTATGTGTAAAAAGGTGCTGAAAGTGCAGTTTATCTATTTCTTCATTGCCCAGTTGCATCATTCCTATGTGATGCAGTAGCAACAGCTTGGTTAGAAAAGAAATACCCTCTTTGGAATGCCAAGACTAAGGCCATTGGCCCAGCTCTGAAACTAATTAAGGCCTTTTTGGTTGAGATACAAGTCTCCATGGTAGTCAGTTGACTTGACTAGTTGACTTTAGTACTCTTATCTATATCTGAAGACTGAAGTGAATGAAACTAAAAAATAAGCTTCCTGATATTATTTTTTTTCACTATTCCTGTTCAGTCGTGTATTCCTTTATTTGTGTGGGAGAGAATATTTCTTAAAGATTTGTGTGGTTTATACATAGAAAAGGATTCCTATAGTTACTTCTTGCATTTGTTCTCAGGGCAAGATACGAAGTCCTGTGCTGGGAGAACATGTCATATTTTGTCTCGCAATTTAATTTTGAAAGTATTTGATGGCCAAAGATAACGAGGTGTTGTATTTCGCATTCCCCTTTCCAACATTTTTCACACTTGCACTCCCTCTTACATATCTTATCATGATGTATATTTGCTTGAAAAGAGCGTGCAAGCGTGAAAAGTATTGAAAAGGGGAGTGTGAAAATCTCTCCCTAAAACTGAGAAATGCAAATGTTGTTCTATATGTCCAATAGTGAATTAAAGCTATTATTACAACTAGAAGGCTGTTCTTACTTTTGCCGTCTGCATTTTGTGTCAACCTTCTTACAAGTTACAACCATAAGAAATCTCAAACTTTTACAAGGGCAGCTCAAGCTACACATGTTTACCTGGGATAGGTAGGAGACGTCAATTTCTTTTTATTTCAGCAGTCAAAGTCGATTAGTAAATTGCAATATGATAGTGCAAACTGCTGCTGGTAGTTCAAGGAATGGTATAAGAAGCACATGTGGAGAACTAAGAGCTCAGGTTGTACATCCTTCCTTGTTTCTAAAATTAAATTTATCTACATAATACAATGGATTTACAAGCCAAGAGCACCAAGAGGTGTCTTCCCCTGTCCAGCTTCAAAGTAGAAAATAAGCATAGCCAACATAGCAATCCTTGCATGCTTGATCTCAGCCAGTTTCAGTCTCTCCAGCTTCTCAGTGTCCGGAATGTAAACCCCGTCCTGGATGGAGCCAGCAACGCCCAAGGGATCGAAGAACTTGCCTCCTGGGTAGCCTTGCTCTCCGGTGGAGTTGGTAAAGTTCTCGGCAGTCTTGGACCACGGTGTTGCCCACTCCACAGACTGCGACTCGGGGTTGTAGAAGTCCACCCATCTTTTGCTTTCCACCCAACCCATGAGCAAGAGCTGAGTGCCAAGCAAGGAGCCGAAGGAGAAGGGTGCTATTGCACTGGGTTCGGCTCCGGCTTGAAACCACGGGACACCACTCCAGGCCTGCCCTACAAAGATGCCCACCACCGCCGCCATTGCCCACCGCCCGTGGATCAGCTCAGCCTCTCTGTACCACTTGAGGAACGCCGGGTCCCTGCCTAGTCCTAGAGGGTCGAAACCGTAGTCACCTGGAAGCCTGCATATCCCATCATGTCACAAATTCATTTCATTTCATCATATATGCAGAATTAGTCAGAAAGCTAGCAACAAAAAACTTACGAGCCATCGAGCCACTCGGGGTCGATGAAGTTGCCACCGCCTCTAACACCCGGGAGCCAAGACTTCTTGGGAGCCGCAGCAGCCACAACAGTGAACCTCTTGGGAGCAACATTGCCTCCAACTCTAGCTGCAGCACCAGCAGATAACAAGCTCTGGCTTCTCTTGCCTCCACATAAGAAAGTTGAGTTCAACCCATTAAGAATTGCACCAGTTGTTGCAGCCATCTCAGTCCCCCTAGCTTGTATCTCACTCACTCAGATTCTAGAATTAGATTGATACCGGAGAGACTAAAGGTGGTTTTATGAGCGTGGAGGGAGAGTTTCTAAAGAGTGGCACTGAGAGGAGCCAAGTAGGATAATGAAATCTGAGCTAGTGAGGTATTTGGATAGATTTCGGACCAATGGGGGACTAATACTAGAGCTCCATCCGCATCCTTGTTTTGCCTCCAACCACGTGGAACCATTACTGTGGGATCGACTTGTGGCACCCTTCACTTGCAATAAAGAGAAGAAAGAAAAAAATATCATCAAGGTCCTGGCAAAATGACAGAATATTATTCAGGACTACGCAAATTTGTTATGAAAAGAAAAAAGAAAACTAAATTTAATTTATCATCCTGAATTTTGTCCGTCCTGATATTTCAATTTCATCATCAACACTCTTGTACTTACTAATTTAATCAGTCTAGTTCAACCGTTAGTCAATTCATCAATTTTGATCGTTAAGTGCTAACACTCAAATAGAACCCACCTTTTGATGACATGGAATACTCAATGATCTCGAGTGCTGATGTGGCCTTAGTGGACCCACTTTGATGATGTCATATGTTTTGATTTCTCACTCACGCTCAACAAAAATATTAAGCATTTGTTATGTGTTTCATAGTGTAATCATGATTAACATTTTCAAATTGTATTTTTCTTATCATCACCAAGAATGCAAATTTATTCCCTGAAAATGGGGACTTGAACCACCAACCTCAATGTTGGAGGATTTGTGGATAACCACTTAGGCAAAGTAACAAATCATATTTTGCATACAACATTTTAATATTGAGCATTGGTGGGACCCATTCCACAAATCAAAACACGTCGTCATCAAAGTGGGTCCACAAGAGCCACATCAGCACTTGAGATGACCTGACATTCCAAGTCATCGCCATGTCATCATAAGGTGTATTCTATTTTAGCCACGTTACCACTTAATGGTCAAAACATGAATGTTGATGAAATTGAAAGATTATGACCCCAATGTCAGATTATTCATTACATATGAAGTAAGAGGTTGAGTGAGCAAATTATTTCCTTTCTTCTTTCCATCCAAATGACGTTACATAAAATTTACCAAAGCATATAAGCTTACCTTGAACAACCTAAGAACTAAGTGAACTAAGTGCTCTAAGTGCTCAATGATGGTGAAAGACACCCTCCATAGTGAGACAAAAACCACTTCCATTGACAAAAATCAAACATAATAAACGTTCAGGCTCAACAAAGGGATGAAGAGGCTAACCCAAGATTCTAAAAATTGGCCTAGGCGGCGCCTAGGCACTAGGCGGTGGTCTTCCGATCGGATTAATGGCCAATCGGCCTGGATAATTGGCAGGGGCTTAGGCGGTCAAAAATCGGAGATTAGGCGGCCCTAGGCGGGTTTGGGCAGGCCTGGGCGGCGTTGGAAAGAAGAAAAAAAACTGAGAGAAGAAGAAGAAAAAGTGTGTGAGAGAAGAGGAGGAAGAAGTGGTGGATTTGGGGTGGGTTTTGAATTGGAAAGTTGAACAAAATACAATAATTAAAATGAAAATATGTAACGTCTAAAACAAAAATACGCCAAATAGTAAAACTCGTAAAACAATTATTTTTTGCTTAGAAAAATTATTAACGAAAATTCGGGGTATTACAACCTACCACCACTGGAGCAATATACAAATATGATGCCTTACAACCCAAAACCAAGCACCACATAAATTTCAAATATTCATATTTCAGTGGAAATGTAACTAAATAAAGTCACTACAATCATATAAGTGTTTTTCAAAGAATAAATGAGCTGATTCGATTAGATATTCTTACCTTGTAGAGCATTACCTTACCTAAATTGCTATAAGTAATCACAAACATAAACAAAATAATTATCAGATATATGATTCTTCAAATAATAATTACCAAACTTAAACTTTCTCTTCTGTTCCGAAAAAGATTTCACATTCTTGACGTAATCTTTCGGATTAAACACCAGTACTGGCGGGAAAAGAGAGCGCACGTGTAAACCAGATTTTGTTTTAGCACCCCTGCTAATAGTATCTTTTTCTGGTGCATTGACTCAGTTACCCAATGGACTCCTAGAACAATTGGATGCCTCATTTTCTACCTCTGAATGGTGCTTTCTCATTCCCTTCACATTATCCTATTGTAGTTTACGAAATACACAAACAAGTCATACATAATATTATATAGTCAAAAATAAGTTAAAAATTGGGGAATCAAACATACCTCATGTTGTGGTTGTTGGGCATAATTGTTTAGATTACTACCAAGAACTATTAACGAGGGTGTTTCGAAACGAATGTCAGATTTCACATCATTTGCACCCTCAGATTCAACATATTGCCTCTTTGATTCGCTGACCGTATGCTTACCATGTTCCTTCAACCACCTCAATCCCTTTGAATCAGTAGAATTCAATGCCTTCATAACTTCTGCCACAATATGGAAGAATGCTTCTCCTTTTCAATCTGGGAGTGATTTCTCAATTCGGGCCACAGAGTTTCATAACCCACATACCTCAGATTTCACATGAGTCAAATCATCGGATAAACCATTCACCAAATCTTGAAACTTTTGATCTTCCTTATTCTTCGATGCAATTTTATCACATCTTGCCTGCTCATAGTCATTCAAATGTGACCACATGACCTCCAACTCTTTCATAGCCTGAAAATTAATAAAATAAATTATACAATTCCAATACAATACTAACATGAAATTTGTTGAAATGTACCTGTATAATGATGTAACATACAATATAAGTTGTACATTGGTTTTGCACATGTTGTTTGGCAGTTGGAATATATACTCTGATCATACCTATAAATGTGACTCAGAGTTTGCATATTGAATTAGTAATTATTGGCAACTATTATTTATTTGGTAAGTTCTTGACATCCATGTATAAAAGGTTTAGAAAAAGAAAGCATATTTTAGTAAATATTCCTAGACAGAACATAGATATATACAATGATACTAAATATTGAAGAAAATGCAGAACTGTTTATGCATAAATTTGCTATTCAAATCAGTTAGAAATTTAACTGGGATCTATTAATATTTGCCCATCTTGCCAAATTCAGATGATTCATATGCCTTGTAGGGGTCATCATGGGCCGGGCTAGGGCCGGCCCGGCCCTAAATTTTAGGGCTTAGGGCCGGGCCGGGCCGGGCCGAGTCAAAGTCAACATTATTTAGGGCCGGGCCGGGCCGGGCCGAGGCTTCAATATACGAGCCTTAGCCCGCCCACCGGCCCAGGGCTGAAATGGGCCGATAGGGCCGGGCCGGGCCGGCCTTTTTGGGTCGGGCCGGGTAGGGCCAAATTTTTTTTAGTGCTAAATTAAAATAATTTAATAAATACATGTAAAAATTGAAAGATTTATATATTATTGTATAATTATATGTGTGTATGTATATATATAGGAGGATAATTATTATTGGACTCAAAAGGGCTTTCATATATATATATATGAAAAAAAAAACATACTATTATATTAACAAACAAACTTCTAAATTAAAACAATTTAATAAATACATGAAAAAATTGAAAGATTTATATATTATTGTATAATTATATATATGTGTGTGTGTGTGTATATATATATAGTAGGATAATTATCATTGGACTCAAAAGGGTTATATATATATATATATATGAAAAAAAAAACACCAATATATTAACAAACAAACTTCTAAATTAAAAGAATTTAATAAATACAAGAAAAAATTGAAAGATTTATATATTATTGTATAATTATATGTGTGAGTATATATATATATATATATATATATATATATATATTAGGGCCGGGCCGGGCCGGGCTTGAAATGGTTTTTAGGGCCGGGCCGGGCTAGGCCTTTACGGGCCGAAACGGGCCGGGCTTTAGGGCCGGGCCGAAACGGGCCGGGCTTTAGGGCCGGGCCGGGCTTAAATACTTGAGCCCAAGCCCGGCCCTAAAAAAAAGAGGCCGGGCCAAATGGGCCGAGAGGAAGGGCCGGGCCGGGCTTCGGCCCTACGGGCCGGGCGGGCTTGAAATGGGCTTAGGGCCTAAGGGCCAAATGATGACCCCTAATGCCTTGCATCAAATTAAAATACTCATTAACCAAACAATCAAAACTATAATAACACGCTTATGGGTAAATAATTTACCTTTTGATCGAACTTATTCATTTTCTTTTTGGCTTTCATGTCCTTGAGCTTCATTTCTCTGCACAACATATTACAACATATGTTAGTATTAGACCTCTGAATATTACATCTCATATGTATAGTTGATTGCCTATTTACAGAAATTTTTTATAGCCTGAGGATCCTTTCTCTTTATCTTCCTTCATGCTTTCTTTGCTAGACTATCATAAATCAAATAAAATAGGAATTAGTAGAGTATATATGGATACATTGATACACATCAGAAACACAAAAGGATTTTCGAAGAAGTCAAATTTAAATTAGATCACAGCATCCACCTAAAGTTTTACCATAAAGTTTACCATACTTCAACTAAGACCTCCTTCCACCCTAGCTAGCTATATGTGTACTACGGCTATGAACTTAGGTTAATTTACACCATCATAGAGGAGAACATGGGCAAAGAAAAACAGTACATTAATTAACCAGAGGTAAACTAGAGTATTGTAAGTCAATCAGTAACCATAACTATCACAATCCAAATAAAATTACCTGAGGCTTTCACTTTGTTGCTTTCACTCGGTCTGAGAACTTGAAAAAAAAACTGGATTAAAACGTGAAGGTTTAGGTTTTAATGTGAAGGTAGAGGGATAAGAATTTTAACAACAGAGAACGTGAAAAAAAAAAGCCTAATGAGTCTGCAACGTGAAGATGAGTCTGGAGTATAACAACATAGAACGTGAAAGTTTAGGTTTTAATGTGCAGGTAGAGGGCAATAAGAATTCTGGACTATAACAACATAGAACGTGAAAATTAGTCAATTGATTATTTGTTTACATGGTCTTTACTACTTTTTCCTAGTCAAATTTTATTTTACTTTTTTAGCGAAAAAAAACCATTCTTGTAAAATGTGAATAATTCTGCACATATGAAGTTCTTAATAAATGGAACACCATGAGATACTTTCATTTCAATAGTAACTGCCAGAATGCTACACTAATCTAATCTCCTGCCTAGAATTCTAATCTTCAGTCTCTTCTCCTTCTGTAGTATTCTCCCTGAGTTCTCATCCCCAACAGCAGCTCTATTGAGCTCTGTGAGGATGGAGAACCAAGATTGGGAAGGTGGCTTGGACTTGTTACCTGCAAGAGGAAATTGCATTAGGTTTTAACGTGCAGGTAGAGGGCAATAAGAATTTTAATTTTTGAACGTGTTTAAATTTTAAATCTTTAAGAGTCCTTAACACAATAGAATTTTAATTAATAGATATGAGTTTAACCATAGTTAACTGATTAAGATATTAATTATATTTTTTTATTAAATATTATATTTTTAGTTTAACTCATTAACAATTTATCCCTTATTTTCTGATTATAGTTTAATTAATTAATTATAAATTATGTGCAAGGCACACCAAAACCTGATGTATTGATGTACCTGGAGCACTAAAGTCGCTATGCTCAATTGGAAGCCAAATTTGACTTACAGAATAGATGAACAGCAAAAACTGTGGTAGATCCCACACTACCTATACCGTACGGTGGGAGTACGTAGATTACACCCCATTTATGCCTTTATCCCGTATGGTGGCAGCAGCTCTTAGAGATGCTCTTAATTACTTGAGAAAAATATTGTACAAGCATAGAAATTTGTTTTTAATTTCTATAATAGAAAATAGATATTTTTTTTAAAAGAAAAAGAAAAGAACTGGCAGTCGGGCATCCGATCAGCAATATCCACAAGTACGGATAAGAATGTCTTTCTCGGTCTCCTCTGCAAGAAAATCAATACAAAACTGAAAGTGGGCGATAAGAGTGCAGAGTATATATAAAATATAAAGCATGCAGATAATAATTATAATAAATACATCATCCCGAAAATGGGTGATCCTTTTCTGAGCCTCGTCAAAACTCGGTGCTTGAGCTTCTCATCCTTGCTTCCAATTCACATTCCACCCTCAAGACCTCTCCATAACAAACTCAGAACTCGGACTCCACTCGGATTTTCAAAGCCAAGGCCAAAGACGACGTCGCTTCCGCATTCATCCTCCTCCTCACACTTGGATCTCATTTCCACAACCGGTACGTATCCCCCCAATTTTCTCAGGAGCTATAAATTGAAATTGACAGATAGTATGAAATTGTTTTCGTTAATTGTGACAGAATGCTCGGACGGTAGCGTCGTCTTCCGATTTGGGGACGAGAGCGAGAAAGCTGCTATAGATGAAATCAATAATAGTCGTGTGGATGTGGAAGTGGTGCAAATTTCAGAATTGGGTGAAGGATTGTTGCCGGGAAGCAATGTGCATGACTCGGAAATTCATGCTTCTCCGGCGAGTGCAGCTGATACTGAAGGCTCAGCAGTGGTTAGTCTTTATTCTTGACTCACCTTTACTGACGTTTGAGAAATTTTGGGTGCATTTCTTTGCTGCTTAATCAGTGTTTGGTGCTTGGACTGCTTTCAATTTGCGAGCTTTGTACAATAGGAGTTCAAATAGAAGCTTGTGGAATGATGAATGTCTAAGTAGCAGAGATGGTGGACTAGGTAATAGATGTTATAGGTGCATATTTTACAACTGATACATAAGTTTTCTAGTGCGTTAAGGCGCTTGAGGCCTGTGGAATGGGATTTTTGCAGAGAATATTTGTAGTAAATAGTAAGTTTAGCAAGGTTAATCCGTTATTCCTCTGTCGGTCTTTAAGGCTAGAGGAAGCATAGTGCTTTTGAGGAGTGGAGCATTCTTTAGGGAGATCAATGTCAATGTATTCAGATGGTTATTTGAGGAACTGATTCCATGTTCTTCATTTGTCTTGAATTGTTTTTGCTTTCTACGCTTCTAACATTTTCTCTGTACATGTATGAGCTGTGTCCCTTCGGTTATAGTCTGCTGACTCTGCTCTATTTTTTATTTTGATTTATTCCCTTCTTTTGTAAGAACTACTGGTCAATGTCAAGTAGGAAGATACAATCACATCCTAAACTTTTTCTAGTGCCATTTAATTTTCAATTTTTTTTTTTTTTTTTTAGAATTTTGCATTAGGTGGTCTCTCTTTTATACTGTTTCTTCATTTGGATGGAACCCCTTTTGGTGCCTTATAACTAATTTAGTTTCAAAATAATTGTATATGGTGCACTAAGAAACACCTGATAAGTTAGAAGTGGACACTTTTTTTTTTCCCCTTCTGAAGACTCCAAAGGAGTGCTTGTGTTTTGAAAGCATGCACACATGCTTTACATATATGCTTAATTTATACACTAACCTTTTCTCAAGTCAGCATCTGGGTAGGCATATAGTTGGGGTTTTCAGTTTGACATGAAAAATTAGGTGACAACGCCTTGTTGGTTTTTACGTACATGCATCACACCTTTCTTTCATATTAAGGACCTCAAACGCCTTTGTTTTATGTTGTTCATAGTTAGGTGGCGACGCCCCTTCCACAAATTCACAAGATGTATTCGCAGAGGGTAAAGCACATAGCAGAGATGTTTCAGGGGCATCAACTCCTAGGACAATGGAATTGCATACCCTTGAAGGTTCAGAGGAATATCCTTCCAAAAATTCAGAAGATGAATTCACAGAGGATGAAACACATAGAAGAGATGTCACAGGAGCATCAACTCCTACGCCATTGGAATTGCATACATTTGAAGGCTCTGAGGGGTATCCATCCTCAAAGCCCGAAGATGAATTAACAGAGGGTAAAGAACATAGAAGAGATGTTTCAGGAGCATCAACTCCTAGGACAGTGGAATTGCATACAGTTGAAGGCTCTGACAGGTGTCCTTCCACAAAGTCAGAAGATGCATTCACAGAGGGTAAATCACATAGAAGAAATGGTTCAGGACCATCAATTCCTAGGACGGTTGAATTGCATACAGTTGAAGGCTCTGAGGGGTATCCCTCCACAAAGTCAGAAGATGAATTTACAGAGGGGAAAGCACATAGAAGAGATGTCTCAGGAGCATCAACTGCTAGGAAAGAGGATTTGCATACAGTTGAAAGCGCTGAGGGGTATCCTTCCATAAATTCAGAAGATCAATTCACAGATGGTAAAGCACATAGAAGAAATGCTTCAGGAGCATCAATTCCTAGGATAGTGGAATTACTTACAGTTGAAGGCGCTAAGGGGTACCCTTTTGCAAATTCAGAAGATGAACCCACAGAGGGTAAAGAACAAAGAGATGTTTCAGGAGCTTCAACTCTTAGAATACTGGAATTGCATACAGTTGAAGGGGCTCAGGGGTATCCTTTTGCAAATTCAGAAGATGAACCCACAAAGGGTAAAGAACAAGGAGATGTTTCAGGAGCATCAACTACTAGAATAGTGGAATTGCATACAGTTGAAGGGGCCGAGGGGTATCCTTCCAAAAATTTAGAAGATCGATTCACTGAGGGTAAAGTAGATAGAATAGATGTTGCAGGAGCAGCAGTTTCTACAACAGTGGAATTGCATACAGTTAAAGATACTGAGAGGTATCCTTCAACAAAGTCAGAAGACGAATTCACAGACAGTAAAGCACCCAGAAGAGATATTTCAGGAGCATCAACTCCTAGGATAGTGGAACTGCATACAGTTGAAGGCGCTGTGGGGTATGCTAGTTTTTCTCTTGATTCTTTCCTATAAATAATCTTAATATAGTTATTCTGCTTACCTCTATGTTTCTTAATTGGAGAATGAAAGGCTGCTAGAAATTGCTAGAGGAGTTAAAACGGTGCTAGTGTCTGTATAGTATAGGTGTACCTGCACTTCTATGCCTAGAGGGTTATTTTCCCAGAGTGTTGATCTGTCATACGGTCATACCAAGTTAGTTCTTGGTAATGTAAAAGTATTAGATTTGGGAAGCTCCTGGAATAATGTGCCTTTCATATTTTGCTTTCCTAGAATTTAGTGTTTGTCTTATGCCAACAGTTCCTTTACCAAGTAACTTCCTCTGTGAATAATTGATTGATTTTTTTTTTCAAAGCTTAATGATGGAGCTGGGAGAATTCTCTAATTTGATTTAGGAATCGCTATGTCTGTAGAAAGGTAGAGCAAGTTGGTTGTGCCATGTTGTCGTCAACGTAGTCAGGCCGAAGATGAACAATCTTTTCAAGCTAGGAAATCCTACCTGCATTTGAATAAGTTTATTTTATTGTCATATAAATTTTATCTATGGACGTGGTAACATCATATTGTCTTTTTTCCTGGGAAATTGATTCATTGTCTTTATCAATATCTTGTCTATAGCATCATATAAGCATCACTCTTTATCAATATTTCGTCATAAAATTTTTACTTAGAATCATCCGGCTCACCTTATTTATCTTTTAGCTTGGACTTTGGCTCAAAGAATATTGTACAGTAATGAATTTCTTCAAAGAAGGTCGCCAAACCTTCCTCTATCTCCTCAATACTCAGTTTGCAAAAATAAAGGGGAATCAGTGCATCATTTCTTTTTGGCATGTGATTGGCTTAGGTGTTATGGAATAGCTTGCTAAGTGGAGGTAGTTTGGGTTTTCAGGTAATCCACTTCTGATAGGTTGAAGTTTCAAGATGGAATTGGGAGGATTAGCATTAGGAAGCTGAAGAGGAGTAAAATTTTATGGATATACTGAGAGCATTATTATGGGTCCTTTTTGGGGAAAGAAATAGTATTAGTTTAAGAAAATGAAGAAGTATCAAAGTACTTCTTCTTATGTGCCCCCATACTTCTCTAAAATTATAGTAATCCTAAAACTTTCTTTTTCCTGAATCTTTTCTAATTACCCAAATTTGTATCATTTGAAATCCCGCAATAATTATAGGCAATAGTGCAATGCCTTGCATTGTTCGATATTAGAGTGGTATCACATCCTCCTTTTTGTTTTAAATTATTCTTTCAGATAATGGTTACAAGGAAGAGCTTTCATATAAAGTTCGCTTCTATCCAGATTGTGAAAGCACTCAATGAGTTGATTGCCATCAATCAATTCATTGGAATATGGTTTGGGAAATGTAATGGAGGTGGATACAAACAGGAAGCATGGATAATAGATTCACATCTTCAGCACTAAGCAAGATTATTTGGGGAAAAAAGGGGGGGGGGGGGGGGAATTGGAATTTGTTTCATTGGCGATTTGATTGTGAACATTCTGCTGCTCATACCAACCATTTGGTGAGGTCATCCGCTGCTAAGAGTGAAGAAAGTAATGCCTGCTCTGGTTTTAAAGTTTTTAACTAGAGTACAATGTTGTACTTGTAAAGGCTTTGGACATTTTTTAGCAGAATGTTCAAATCAATTGGTGGCTTTCACAGATAAGGAAATTCTTATTGCCCTTGTCACCAAACAGAAAAAAAAATTATTAATGTTGGAAGCTGAACAAAAAGGTAATAGAAGAATTCTCATAGTGATGATGAGTGTCTTCTCACTATGTAACAGGAACAGGAACATAAACATGAAGAGGAAGATTGGTGAAGGAGGAACAGTTTTCAAACACGCGCTGCGACCAAAGGGTTATGGAGATTTATAGTTGCACTAATTTTACTGCTAAGGATGTGGTTCACGAGCTTGGGTTTCGTACTGAGCCACATCCAATCTCACAATGTGTCAAGTGTTAACATTGTTTTATGACTTCTTTTATCAGAGGATTTGTTGACAGTTTGCAAGGTGATGTGCTACCTTTAAAAGTGTCGTATTTTATTAAGCCGGCCTTGTTATTTGGTAACAAGGGGCAACTTTGTGACCATAATAATACATATTCCTTTATGGAGGGAAACTATCAGTTTATAGTTGTGGCTGCAAAGGTTTCTCTGCCCAGAAAGGTCAAGAGGACAGTTGACACTTTCCTTCAACAAATTGAAGGTGATGATTTTAATCTGGGTTCAGTTTCAAACTTGACCAGATCAAGTTGCTTTCGAAGGGGAAGAAATGATGCAATAACTATTGTTTGGTTAGATAAGTAGTATCCGCATTGGTTGGAAGCCAATTGCCCTAAATCTTTTCTAGTTACAAAAATTTCTATCATCTAAAACCCACCATTATCATATATACATATATATATATATGTATATATATTTAGAACCATTACCAAATGAGTCCTAAAAAGTAAGACCTTTGGATAAAACAGTCACTAATTTTATTTTTTTTTTTGTTTTTTTTTTTTGGGGAAAGAAGACAATTACTGTGGAAGGGTTCTCTTGACGTCCATTCTTATGTTAGTTCATCATATGTACACAGGGAGGACATCTCTACAGAAGTACTTCTACTATCTTCTAGTGCTGCATTATTACCGCATCCCTCAAAGGTACTTCTGGATTGCGTGCATTAATGTATTTATATATTGGTGCACATACTTTTGATAGCTTTTGGACTACATAGAATGGTACACAAGTTGACAATATTGGTGCACCTACTTTTTTCTGTAGGATCTAATATGTTCTCTTTTTGTTAATAACCCAAGTTTTGGATTTGGCCCGACTTTGCTTTCATCAATTCTCAATGTAATGACTCTGGTGCCTTGTCCTATTAATGTTTATATATGGGTAATGATGGATAACAGTAACCTGGTATTTATGTAAGATTTGCTTATGTATGTTTATACGGGACACCTACTTCTGAAATTTTGACTAGACATTATAATTGATGTAGGTTAATACAGCACCCATAAATGAATTTAATGCTAAACTTTTGGTAGTGATGTTCTTTAATTCTTAAGTGATAATGCATCCATTTTACACACATTAAGACACAGGTGCATAGATACATTCAAACTTGATATATGGTTTGCCTCGCACACACGCGCAGCGCGCACACACACAGAGTTGACCTTTTCCGTGATTTTAGTATAATGGTAAGTAATTCAAAAATTAATAATGCCAGGCATTGACAGGTGGGGAGGATGCTTGCTTTGTTGCATCTGGAAACTGGCTAGGTGTGGCTGATGGAGTTAGTCAATGGTCACTGGAAGGTATCTCTTTCATGATTTCTAATTTGTGCATAACAAACCAAAGTCAATTTCTTTCTCTTTCATGATTTCTATTTTGTGCATAACAAATCAAAGTCAATTTCTTTCTCTTCTTTTTTTCTCCTCATATTTACCAGTAAAGGTCTATTTCTAGCAGATTAACAATCTAATAGATACTCAAACTCAATTTGAACTGTTTAATGAATTGATACAACTTAAATACTCTCTAGTTGATGATTTTTCATATTTAAATTTTAGATCATATGTGTTGATAATTTTTTTTCCCAATATATTGGTCCTTGGCTCCTTGCTTCCCTCAATAATTAGCTACAGAAATCATGATATCTCTCACGTGTTTCATAGACTTGACCCTCGAAATAAGTTCAGATGTTTTCATTATCACTTTCATGCCTATATTTCGACTGTCATATTAGATACTCTTACAAGTATACGTGTTCGTATTTCATTGTCACCTTTATTACTCTAATGAAAATGTAGTAAATGTAAGTAGCATCTAAATATTGTATCCATTTTTGACATTTGGTTGTAGCCTGAAAAAGTATCAAATTATATTCCTTAGTAATTGGGGATAATAGTTTAATCTATTACGCGAAATAAAGCTGAAATTTATATTTCTGTTGGTGGCATAAGGAGTGTCTATAGTGAAACTCCTTGGCTAGCAAGGAAACCTGCACCTAGAGTATAGGTGTAGAATAGGGAAGTTGCTTGCAAGTTCTTCTGCATAGAATCAAGGTACAGGATAATGAAGTTTTGCTTGCATTGCCGTTCTACTTAGTGATGCCCGGTGTGGGCACTGCCTACTCGTGGCTCTTAGTGACTGGGTGAACCATATTAGATACTAGGATGTATTCTATTCCATCTCATATGCAAGATATAGTGCTACTAGGATCTCATCCTTGAACAATCCTTGCATGTGAACCATAGAACCATGCACCTCTAGACATTGGAATTTCATCAATATTTCGTATTCCTCAAGTGTCCTTGTTTCTTGTATATGTCAGGAGTGGGATCACAAGGTTCCCCATTTCTAACTAAAATGGCCCAATGTCATTTTGAGTCAAACTGGTGATACAACATAAAAAAAAGTTTTAAAAAAAAAATGCAATATAGCCTAATTACACTATAATTCTAGCTCCAGTTCAAGAACTGGAAAATTATGTATACCTTAAGTTAAGTTCACAAGGACTCGACAAGAATGCCCTTTAATCATTAATATCCATACATAAACTAATGGAATAAATTAGTGTTATAATCTAACCAATGAACATGCATCTCAATTTCCATTGACCCATGACTTATAAACTCCTTAGAGCATTTTAGTATTGCCTTGCCACCATAACTAGCGGTAAAATTGATAGATCAAATATTTGTCAGACCTAAACTCAAATGTTTTTTAAACCGATATTAACACTTTGTTGTAGTAAGAGAGGATGGACTTTTTCTAGTTGTAGTAAGATATCCTTTTTCTTGAGGATATATATATGTACTAAATGGAAGAGAGAGAGAGAGAGAGAGAGGAAGGGTGTGTTAATAACACACTAGGGTGTGTTAATAACAACACCCATAATTTATCAGACATATTGCACAAATAAGAGAAAACATTTGCGTTCTTACCTTGTCAAGTGGTGAAAAAATTTGGTCAACTAGAAGTCTCCAACTAATAGTAGCTTTTAGAAAATAATGTGCTAGTATAACCAAACAAAAAGAAGAACTATTACAAAAAGGTAGGGATGGAGGTATCTTTGTTGTGGATATCCTACGTAAAAATAAAAATTATATATATTAGAATATATATATATGGGTGTTGTTATTAACACACCCTAAATTATTCTGTGATGCTACTGAGTGTCTTGGTTAACAATTTTATGTTCTTCTCCTGCAATCTTCAGGGATTAATCCGGGGCTATATGCCCATGAACTCATGGAAAACTGTGAAAGGTTTATATCCGATTGCAAAGGTATACCATTGACTAAACCAGAAGATGTCATTGTTAGAGGTGCTACAAAAACAAAATCTCCTGGATCATCTACAGTTTTAGTCGCTTACTTTGATGGTCAGGTATGAACTTTCCCTTAATTGTTTCTGGGTTTTTCCTAGAGAGTATGAAGGAAATACCAATGTTAGAGGGACCAGAGGGGGTAACAAGGAAAATCCTAAAATGGAAGCCACATGAGTTGAGACAGGCAGGGAGTTGTGGGTAGTATAGTAAATAATATGCGCTTAAAGTAGTATATGGTAGTTATACTGGTTGGTGTAAGAGATAGTTCAAAGCACATCTACCAGGCCTAAGAAGGTTGAGTAGGAAAGTCACAAGGCAAAACCCTAAGCAGAAAGAGAGACCCAAATAGGTATGTTCAAGAATTTCTCAAAAGGCCCTAGGCATATCAAAATGAGGGATATTTATAGTGAATAGCTATGGGGGCTGAGATATATACAGCAACCTTATAAGGTATTGCTTGAAAAAACTTGATTTTCAAGGCTGTATGTTGTACTTAGTGAGAATTTGATTTTGTAGGCCCTCCATGTGGCAAACATTGGTAACTCAGGATTTATCATAATCAGAAATGGTGCCATCTTTAAGAGATCATCTCCAATGGTTCACGGGTTCAATTTTCCTTTACAAATTGTAAGAGGCGATGATCCCTCAGAACTAATAGAGGTATGTTATCTTAACAGCATTAAATGCCCAATTAAGTTCTCTAGCATGTTAGCTGGTTATAGTTGTACTACTCGTAAGAGGAGATTATAAACTTTTTACTGCCCCTCTTCCTGTAAACATAGTGAGAGAAGCAGTATGAATTTATTGTCCGTCTTAGTCTCACATTGCTAGCAGTAGGTGAAGGTTGAGAGAGATCATTCTAACAAATTTCTTTGTTCTCAGAGATACAAAATAGATTTGGATGAGGGAGATGTGATTGTCACTGCAACGGATGGCCTCTTTGACAACTTGTATGAGCAAGAGATCGCTTCAATTGTAACAAAGTCATTGCAAACGAGAATGAGACTTCAGGTGAATACTCTCAACAATTGTCTATATATAACAGATTTTTTTTTTCACAGCTTCTTTGAAAAAGTAAATGAAAAGGAGAGAAAAAGTTGTGGTACATTTGTTTAGAGAAACCGTAGACATTTAAAAAAGCATATGGAGTGATGGCGGTTGTTGTGCCATTTCTGTTCTCAATGGTTCTGGTACTGTGGTACCAAATATTTTAATTTCATCAGCAAAATATTATTACAGTACTCTAGCTTTCTTGATCTTTTCGCACCAAACAGTGGGGATTGTCAACGTAGAACTCCCCAACTTGAGCTAGAAAGACCATACTTGCTAGGGAAACAGATGGCTTTATGTAGACATATAGTCTCTAACTTGTGGTTTATGGTTGTCTGTGTGCGTGCATCTCTTTCAGGATATAGCAAAGTTCTTGGCCACTAGTGCACAAGAGGTGGGGCGATCTATTTCTAGAAGGAGCCCATTCGCAGATGCAGTGGAGGCATCTGGGTATGTGGGATATACTGGTGGCAAGCTTGATGATGTGACTGTTATCGTGTCGCATGTACAGAAGAAATCCAGCTGTTACTTACAGTAGGTATAATCTCTTTCTTTGTCTCTTTCGTTTCAATTCGCGAGTATGAATTGAGGAAGGAATTTGCAATATGTATATTTAAAGTAAAGCTGAGTGAACAAAATCCTGGTTATCGGGTTAGTGTTAATATGCTCAAAGTATCTTTGGTAGTGTTAGAAAAGCCTTCCACTTGTGGTTCTCTTCTAAGAACGTATTTAGAGACCATGCAATAGAATTTTATTTGGCAGTTGCATTCTCAAGGATCTTACCCAATTAGCCAACACTGGTGTTTAAATAACTGAAGCTAATCTATCAAGTGTTCTGTTCTTTATGAATGTTATTTGCCTAAAGCAATTGAGGTCAAAATTCTCGGCTTACATTTGGTCAGTAATAGAGGTTTTGAATTTTTATTAAAACGAAATTGCATTTCCCCGTGACAACAAATTGAAGCAGAATATGTCATCTCCTTCCTCATCTTATCTCCTCTTTTTCTTGACATCATCAATCCCTAAACAAGAGACATCATCTTTTTTGTTCCTCGCCCTACCATGGATGAATTGGCTGCACTCTTCTGCAACAACCAGTCTCATGTCTCATGGCTGAGATCTGATTCGTCATGGTTGTTGTTATCTTGTTATACGAGATTATTTTGTAATCTGTTGCTTGGAGATTGTATGGCGGCCTTGTCTGTGTCCTCACCTCCGCTGACCACTCCTTATTACCTCCTCACGCTCCTGACGTTGTTAGAGTTCGGGTGGTGTTTATCCAACGATGTCAGCAAGATGGTATGAAGATGGAGCTTTGTTTAGAGTATTTGGGTTTTGGGTTTGTCGGTTTCTTATTCTTCTATGGATTAAATTCAGTTTACCACCTTAAATGACCGAAAATCATGTCGGTCTTTACACCTTCAATTTCATCAGAACACTCATGCACTTACCAATTTAATCAATCTAGTCCAACCGTTAGTCAAATTCGTTAATTTTGACCGTGAAGTACTGACGGTTATATTTGTATTTACTTTTTTTGCTTTGTGAATTTTTTCATTTTTCGGTTTGTTTTTGGGTATTTCTCTGCATTTTAATGTTGTCTTTACATCCTTAATGAATTATGATTTCACGGAAAAAATCTACAAGTTTAACCTACTAGTGTAATAACTTCATGTAATTCACTATTATGAAGCTACCCTTACTAGCACCTATTCACTCTTAATCTCTAATAACATTTGGTGATGCATGATTTTTTTTTATGAAAAATTAATTTTTTTTTTCACCTCACTCATTTCTAGATGTCAATAATATTTAAACTTGTGACTTCTACGATGTTAATTTTACTAATAACTAACATGTTACATGCTTACAGCTCACCGGTGAGATACATGATAGATGTGATTTGTATAGTTCCTCGATCATTTCCTCTCTCTAGTTGAGTAATGCACAGAAGCAGGGCGTGGCAGTTTTATTTGAAACTTTTGACTAAATATAATCATTGATAACGCAAAAGATGCCCTATAATGATAATGATGAAGTTGGGTCCATTCACGAGCTCAATAAATCCCAATTATAACGATCAGTTCCATGCCAGGCAAAAAAGGAAACCCATGATTTGTTGAGACCCAATTATTATTCAAATTTAGATTTGATGCTGATGTTCATTATTGCAATCCATTTACGGCGGGTTTAGCGTAATCATTTAAGAGCCCTAGCTATAAATATGCATGCTAGCTGGGGATGGATCTACTTTTGAACCAGTTTCTTACTAGTCTGATTTATTCATATGCGATTTAATTAGAGCTTTTGAAACTCGATAGTCCCCACCTGCACATGCGAATCTCGATTCATCATCATCATCATCATCATCCATCTCCTCTAAACGTTTTCTAAAGAGGAAACCATCTCTGCGATTCATGGTCAAACGTTTTCTAAAGTTCAGAGTTGAGTTCATGATATTGGAGGGCATGTGGAAAGATTAAAAATAGGAGAGTCTTGGGTCAGGTGAACGTGTCACGTTCGATCCATCAATCAATTGATAACTAGAATTTTCTCAAATTTCGAACAAGACTCTAAATATCGGGGAAAGTTGTATATGAAATGTGAGAATGTCTCATCTGTGATATTTAGGGCATTTTAGCAAGGCATAAGAATCTAAAACTAACTTAAAATTAGTATTTTTATGGAAAGTCTTTGGGTCATTATAAATGATATCAGCGTACGATGACAAAGACTCCTTGAGTAAGAGATGAAGCCATTTTTCATTGATCCGATAGTGATGAAGATTTTTTTTTTCCTTCAATTTTCTAAAAAATTTGAGAAGTATATTTTATCGTACGTTCAGACTGTATAAAATTGGTGATGATGACATTGTCTACGCTATTATAGTTAATATCTAGTGGTAGCTGAAACATACCTAATATCATACGCACTACCTCAACCGAAATTAAGTCTTTTTTCTTTCAAATTCCCCTTCCATATTTTGTTTAGAATGCTTGAAGATTTTTCTAGAAGCATCGAGGAGATGATTTCACCTACCCCAATATGAGACAATCAATATTAGTGGTTAGTTAGTTGGCTGGTGCTATTTGCCACTTCTCAGTTCTCACTTGAGTCACTTCACATTTATTAGAACGTGGAAAGAGGGATGACCAGAAGCCAAAGTAGTGAGCATATATCTCTATCCCAAACGTAACAATCTTGTCTTGTTATTAACATCTCAGGAAATCCCAACTACAAACATGATGACAGAGCCCCCATCTTTGGTCTTTATACAGTCTAAACGTCTTTTCCTATTTGGTTTTCAAATCATATGTTATTTATTAGCCAAAAACAAAAACAAAATCATATGTTATTTTGTTTTTTTTTTTCTAGAGATTTTAACGTTAGTTTAGTTTAGTTTTTATTTTCTTGTCTTTTACAAAAAAAAAAATTCACTACATGCAGTGTTTCGACAAAATAAGCCCCCAAAAAAAGTACATAGCAATAACAAAATAAACTAACCCCTATACTCAAATTTAATTTAATTGTGTGGATACCGTAACTAGATAGAGAAGTTTTACTCTAACTAAAAGTTAATGCCTTTTTCAAGGCAATTTTCTACTTCTTCTTAAAGCATGTTCACCCGTTGGGGCTCTGGGGCAGTTACTATTTATGTAATTTTTGATTGTTGCTTCCACCCGTTGGAGCAGGGGTTAGGTCACTTTTTTGTTTTTTTGCATTATTGAGAAGGATATATTGTTTTATTTAATTCAAATGTGAAATATTATTCATTGAAAATGTGAAGGACAAAATTTGTTCATGATAGAAAAAATTTGGAATAAATTTTTTTTTTTGCAACTAGGAATGACAAATTTGGGTGTGAAATACTGAAATGTAAAATGATCAATGTACGTATTTATAGACGTTTGTTACCATTTTTTTGTTTTATTAATCTGACTATTGTTTTTTATAAAAAAAAAAATTTGACATTTGCGAAAAATACTAGGCCATTCATTTAAATTATCCATCATCCAATGGTGGGAATTAAGGTTACTTTTGCTGAGAAGAGCAACGGCTCTTTGGTACAATCCCATATGAGAAAAAAAATGTTGTGGGATCCCCCATATGTTGAGATTGCCAGGTGGCAATTGGGTCAACAACTGGGGCTAGAAGTGACCTGATGATTGCCCCAGGTTAGAAACTGACAGGGCTAGAAGTGCACGGTGGAAGTGAGTTTTTTCTAATTTTTCACTTTTTGGGGCTATGTCTTGTTGGCAACTGGGCTACAAGTGAACGGTGGAAATGCTCTTAGGCGATGATTTCTTTCATACAGTAGTTACCTTTGCTATCAACTTGGAGATTGTTAGGCCTTTTGGCTTGTTCACTCTTCCCACTAATCGAGCCATTTTCTTCTTCTTCTTAGTTGAAGACTCAGCCGAATCAGACAACTCAATACTTTGTTTCACCTGCCCCGTCAAAATGCTTTCCAGCTCTAGTATATTGGTCGGTTCCCTCTAGAATGGGATAGACTCATGTCACTCTAGCTACCCTTTTTTTTGCTAGGGGACAGGGAAGTGTTAGGGCCCAAACCCAAGCCTCAAGGGGAGGTCTAGATCGTGAGAGCTCAACGATGATTAGGTTATGTCGAGGCCGGTGCCCCCAAAGATGGAATCTGGAGCTCCGGTAATGGGGCAGATGCATGTAGCATCACCGAGCTAGGGAGACGAACCTAGAAATTATAATCGATTATCAAAGGGACCCCTAAAACAGAAGTAAAAGAAAAACGTGCCACTAAGGGAGTATTGGGTGTGAATGATGCAAGCGGTAGAGAGACGATATCACCGTTCTCACCAAGGAATCATCATTAGAGAAATCTAATGATACTACCGCTAGGGGAGAACCTTGGTAACTCGTCATCTCAAGACCTAAACTCCCACAAACCTGACAAATTCCTTTCACTCTCTCATACTCAAAATTCAAGTCTTGAAAGTCTGTGTTTGAGAGACAATACCTATGTTCGAGAGTGACCGGCCGATCCACATTCAAGATGAGGTGCACCTGAACCACCTTCTATTGTTTTAAACGGCGCCAATCAATATTGAGGTTGAGGTAAAGAGAAGACTTGACCTTGCATGTCGTCTTGGGTACAACAAAGGCTGAAGGCTGACCATTGATGCACACCCACTAACAGAAGATTTAGTGGAACCGAACCGATATCTCTAACTCCATCATAATCGGCTACAACCATTGTCGCCTCATGATAGATCCAAGAACCACCAGTCATAACATTTTGCCTATCCGCCGGATTAGAGACGTGGTAAAGAAAACGACCATTGGGCCGCTCTTAAATAAAGACATAGCTTGAAACTGATGGCAATAAACCACTTGAAAGTCAACTCTTGAAAGTCTGAGTTTGAGAGACAAAACCTATGTTGAAGAGTGAGAGGACGATCCACATTCAAGATAAGGTGCACCCGAACTACCTTATATCATTCTAAATAGCGCCAATCGATATTGAGGTAGAGGTAAAGAGAAGACCTAACCTTGCATGTCGTCTTGGGTTCAATGAAGGCTAGAGGATGACCATTGATGCACACCCACACTGGCAAAAGATTTAGTGGAACCAAACCGATATCTCTAACTCCATCATAATCGGCTACCACCACTGTCGCCTCATGATAGAACCAAAGGACCACTAATCAGAACCTTTTGCCTATCCTCCAAATTAGAGAAGTGGTAAAGAAAACGACCATTGGGCCGCTCTCAATTAGAGAGACAGCTTGAGACCAGTGCCAAACTCGACTGATTGTGGCAATAAATCTCTTCGGATTAATCAGATCCGGATCGGAGGACAAGAGATGCGCCACCAGAAATACGTCGCTTGGCCATGAGCTATTAACATGGTCAACACTATGCTATTAGTTGTTGGTTAGTAAATAGTCTTTAATTTGGTGGTATTTCTGTTCACAACTTGTTAAAAATTATGCAATTTAAATTTTCTTTTCTTCATTAATTGTATTCCAAACTAACATTTTGTTTTTGATTTCATTTGAAAGCTCTTTCAAGTATTCAAGTGATAACTTGTAGCATAAATGACTTTTCAAAGTGATATAGAGTTCTTGCCCAAACAAAAAGCCATGTACAATTTTATTTTTGAAACCCATACAACAAAGCAAATATATATAACAAAAATATAATTTGAAGAGGCTTTTTTTTTTAAAAAGAAAAATTATCAGAAATAGTACCTGAACTTTGTCTTCATTATATATATTTAGTACCTGGACTTTGCGTTCTGGGTACATTTCAATTAAGAGTTAACATTTCTTTTTGGTTACATTGGAGGGGATCAACCTCATGACCTAGACTAATTTTAACCTAATTTCTCACCCTTTCTCGCTACTTGTCTAACCTCAAGGACTTTTGAGTGTTAACTTTAATTCGTTATGAAGGATACATTAATTATATAAAGATTATAATTATTTAGTTTATGTCTTTTACGATAACTTTCAAACACTTGAATGTAAAGAGTTTTTTTTTCTCTCCTAGGGTTTTCTCTCTCAAAACCTTGGGTCGAGAATTTTCAAGTGGGCCCGTCCGACGGCGCCCCCTTGTCGGTCTTGGTCCTTGGCCTTGTCGGTATGGGTTACTTGCTGCCGGACGAGTGTTTGGTGGTAGGGGGTTGTAGGAGGTGCGTTTTTCGGTTCCTTTTCTTGGGTGATAGCGGCGGTAAGTCTGATAAGTGATCAGATCTGGCTTTGGATGCTGGGGGAGCGATCGTGGATTTGTTCCACTGGTCTGATTGTGTTGGCATTGAAGCGAGGTAGTATCGGATCATGGTGGATGAGACGGTGGGATCCTCTTATGTTGTGGCCGGTTGGCTTGTACGGCTTGGCTATGAACTTTGACAGATTGAGGTGGTTTTTGGTGACTGATCTGAAGGGTGGTGGGCGGTGGTTTGGCGGTTGGATCTGGGTTTGCTGGCAGTGGAAAGTAGTGGTTGATCTGGGTCTTTCTTGGAAGACTCTAGGCTGGTGGTGGTGGAGGGTGGGTGGTCAGATGGTTTGGTGGTGGAATTTACAGGGTTGTTTGAAGCAGAGAGGTCTGTTGCAGTTCAATTTCATGAGAGAGTCTGATTTGGCCTATTTCATCCCAGAGGCGAAGGTTCTTGGTAACCCGGTGTCGATTGCTCGAGGAAGGGAGGTGGATTATGGCTGTTCTTGGTCGTCTTTCTTTAGGGTTTTTTTTTTGTTTTTCTTGTTTACTTAGGGTTAATAAGTCCCTACTCTTTTGAGCTAGGGTTTGGTTTTGTTGCAGTGCCATGGCTTTGGTGTTATTCTTGGGGACTAATTGTTTCAACTTCGGTATGCTTTTGTCGTCAATATGCTGACTTACGATCCTTGCACGTGGTCTGGTACTTTTTGGGGCGCGGTGTAGAAGAGGACGTTGTCTTTTTTGCTGTTTTCTATGAGGTGTTATCGGGACTCTCAGAATTATTTTTCATCAGTAGCCTGCATGGGCGATTCCTGTGGTTCGAGGTTGGGCCTTTTTGGCTCATTTGGATTGTTTTTAACAATCTCCATGTAACCAATGTCATTTCTAGGGTTGTGCGTGGTTCTCCTACTACTTGAATTACGGGTGGGGGAAATATCACAACTTGTCACTTCCATGTTCTGTAATTTTTCAGTTATTGAATAAAAGTTCTCTTTTACTCAAAAAACAAAAAAAGTTTATGTCTTTTACACTTTAGGCTTTAGTCTTTTTGGAAACAAAGCTCTTTTATCGCGAAATTAGACCGGAACCAATAGGCCTAGGAGAACCACTTAACTAGCCCCACCAAGAGAAGCCGCCAATAGGTTGTCCCATGAGAGATCGTTATTGCCTAACGAATGGAACAACATAACCATCGTCGACCTATGAGTTGCATCCACCTTTGGTAAACCTAACCACACTTCCCAGCCCCATTTGAGCTGCATGAACCCATATAGGAGACGCTAACCACTAGCCATCCCAATCCGAGTACCAAAACCGAAGCCATCCTTATTCTTATCCGGACAAATTGGATTCATATCAGCAGATTGACAACGCAACCATAATCCTTCCCCAAACACAAATCATCACCAAACAGCCTAATTGAGCGGCTCAGCACCACCGCTTTAGAGTCGGAAATGTCAGTGCTGCCAACCTACCTAGCCAAGTCGACCCAACCACGCTAAAGGCAAAACAACTAAAATAGCTAAGCCGTCAACCACCAACATATGACGATAAGCACAAACTAAATTTAACTAAATTGAGTTAAATAGGTAAAACATATGGACAAAGAAGGAAAACTACTAAAGTACTAACTAACCCTACTTTTTTTTTTTTATAGAACACTAGTTAATTTTTGAAATTTCGAAATCTTCTCTCGGTCTTATCTTCTTCTTTTTTTTTCTTGTTTATCTTCCTATTTTCCAGAAGTAGTATTTACTTCAAATTTGAACCCTCTTTGTTTCTCTCTCTGTATCCCAACAGAAAGATAGAAAGAAACGAGCACGTCGCAAGACACGTACACAAGCCCACTTCATTACACCTACTTAACCATTCTGCCCCCACGTCTTCCACACAGTCCCACTCTCCTTTCTTCTTTAGTCTTTACTTTACTCTCAGGAAACCAGGGGCACCTCAATTTCATCCTCATTTCCATCTTCCCTTCTCTTCCCCTATATAAAGCAATCAGGAAGCTCCACTCTCCCACCACATTTGCATTTCCTCATCCTCTCAAAAATGGCACTTTCCAGACTCTCCCTTTCCCTCACTCTCCTCCTTCTCGCCGTCTGGGGTTTCGGCCACGGCCACTCCGCGTCGCGCGCTCCGGCGCCGGCGGTGGACTGCTCGTCGTTGATCTTGAACATGGCGGACTGCTTGTCGTTTGTCTCCAACGGCAGCAAGGCGGAAAAGCCGGAAGGGACTTGCTGCACTGGACTCAAGACTGTGCTCAAGGCCGACGCCGCATGTCTCTGTGAGGCCTTCAAGAGCAGCGCCCAACTCGGCGTCGTTTTGAACATCACCAAGGCCATGTCCCTCCCCGCCGCTTGCAAAATCTCTGCTCCTTCCGCCGCCAACTGTGGATGTCAGTCCTTCATTTCTATTTTCCATTTTTATTTTCAATTTTTTTCTTTTATACTTCTGAGATTTGCTGTTTAAGATTCATGACCCTTTTTTTGTGTGTTTTGGTTTTCAGTATCTGTTGCTCCTGCTGGTGCTCCTGGTATGTTCTTATTCTTATCTTATTAGCTCATAGATTTGTTTTTTTTTGTTTTTTTTTTTAAATTTATATGAATCTAGTTCAGAATAAAGTATTGCCTTCATCTGATTTGTTTAAGGTATTTTTCTTCTGGATTTTGCCTGATCTGTACACAATAGGATACTGTCTTCAAGAGATTGAATGATTGATGAATGCGTTAGAGTGTGAGACAGAGCCTAGTAATGCGTTAAACTACTTCTTTCAATTTTTGGAAAATCAGTTGTTTTCAATTATTAGTTTGTTTCTCATAGTCAAATTGGCATTGACCATGTTTAATATGTTTCTTATTTTTCTTTGTGTTTTTGTAACAAAATGAATTGAACCTAGGATAGGATAGAATCATAGATCTCACCTCATGCTACCTGAGTCAAAGCTCATGGACCAGGTTTTAAATATCTTTCCTTAAATAATATATTCATTGATATAATTCTCTGATATCCTAAATTCTTTTGATCTGATTCATTCCATCATTTCTAGTCACCATGTGTGAATGTTTGGATTAATTACTTGTATACTGGATGGACCATACACGCAATGCGTATGTAATGTGATGTTGCATATAAAGCCTGAGAGGTTGAGGAAAGTGGGGGAATGTGTGATTAGTATAACTGACTTTGTTTATGAATCTGTTGCTTAAATTGTGTACTGACTTAGGGATGTGTAATCGTTGATGAGCAGTTTTCTCTTAATAAAATAGAGAGGGTTAGTATAAGATTTTTTGTTTGACAGTTGCAGCTCTTTCGCCACAATCTGCTGCCCCGGAATCATCTGCTGCTGCGCCGGAATCATCTGCTGCAGGAGCGAATGGGCAAGCACCTACTCCAGCAAACTCGGCTTCTGCTATGATCTTCAGTTCAGTTACCCTCTTTCTGGGTCTTCTGTTTGCGTCATTGCCATTTTTCTGAGTGAATGTGGCATGTAGCGCCATTTTTGAGAGCATAGTGTGATGTTCATTTTAGCATTGGGGAGTTGGTTCTGTTCACATTTCTTCTATTCGGACTGTTACTGAAGTAGTAGATTTTAACATCTGTTCTGTTGTGGTCAGTTGAGACCTGTTTGATGGTTGGACATGGTTTTCTAATGTTTAGTCTATTTACCGATTCTTAAATTTTTCTCCTCCCTTTTCATTTGGTCTTTGAACATGACACTTCACATTGATTATGCCTAGATCATGCCATTGCACTATAAATGTGATACATTGCATGATAAGAGTAGATCCATGTAGGATGATATGAAACCCTACATCACTACGAGTCTTTCTAGCATGTTGTTTAACATGGGTATCGAACGCATTTACAATAGTATTCAACTCGAAAACAAAAGTCATTAGCTCAAGAGTTCCAAGCCATGACATCTTTACATGTAATTACATCAAAACAACTCAAAGCAAGTCTTGCAACATGATGAACAATACCATTGCATAACCGAGAAATGTAAAAACAAGACGCCAGGTTGAGCAACCTCTTCGCTTCTTCGCTCGAAGTGCCCATCGGATTCTCACACACCAGAGACACCACTGCTTGAGCAACATCCTCAAAATGGAGGAGCATCCAAAGACAAGCGCATAAAATTGCTAGGTTTCAGCTGGCCTAGGAGAGGAGGTGCCGGCAAGGCTTTCCCGTTTGTCACTTGGTAAACGCACCCTCAACATTTGTTTTCTGCTGCTGCCCCTCCCTAGAAATAGAGGAACATTTTGAGCTACAATTATTTAAATTTTTGGTTACATATAATTGTTTTAATTTTCAATACCAAAGAATAATTTGATTTATTTGATTTAATATGCATATGTATAAATTAATATTACTATGTCAATGCTGTGAATCGCTGGCGCGGTGAGAAGTGGACGTAGGGAAGAAGCCAAGAGGTATTCACTGTGGTATTTGACTGCATTGTTTTTGCCGTCTTCATCTCATTTCGGTGCAATTGCATTTAGAAAAACAATTTTTTTTAAAATTTTGATAATTTGTTAATCGATAATTCGATAGTCTTTTTGTTTATTTATTAACTTCAGACTAAAGTTGCATCAGATTGAATATGAGAAATCGAATTACAAAGTCATTCTACTATCCAGAAAGACTCGAAACAACAACTCATCTACCATCATAGACAGGTATTGTATGCGCAAGCTTCACAATATTGTACACGCGATAAATTGTGAAGAAAAATACTACTAAACTCTACTGAGTTTATATATTATATATTGTCTTTTTCAAATATGCAAAATAACGTATATTCACATACTAAAGGGGTGACAAATGGAGATTGCAAAATGACAATTTATGATTCAAAGCTTGACCAAATTGCACACAAAAAATATAATCAACCTCAAACAGAAACAATGGCTTATTATGTTTCGATGCTTATTAGGGAGAAAACGCGTTGGGTTTTAGGAGTTAACGCAATTTTTCTTCTTTCCTTTCAATTCAACGCTGGCCTCATTCATATTCCTTATAATATTTGATCTATTCTATACAAAAGCTACCCTTCATTCAGTTCCCTATATATTATAGCTGAAACCCACTTTCTCTTTGTATTCAAAGAGGTAGCTAGCTAGCCATGAATACTACTTGGATGACCACCTCAAGCCTGAACCTTAGTTCTGCTGCTAAGCTACCTTTTCTTTCTTATAAATCCTCACCAGCTACTACTTATAGTAAGTTTTCTGTTACATGCAGAGCTACTAATTATAATACCGAAAATGAGAGCAAAACCAACTTCTACAAGTTACTTAGTTTGAGTCCCAATAGTAATACAAGCATGGATGAGATAAAGAGAGCTTATAGAAGCATGGCTCTCCGGTACCACCCGGACGTTGCGGATCATCGAGATGATGATTCTTCGATGAAGGAGTCGACTCGGCTGTTTGTTCAACTGAATGAGGCTTACAAGACGCTATCGGATCCCGTGTTGCGTGAGGAATACGATTGTGAATTGGGTTTGACAGCAAATTCATCATGTAGTTCATCTTGTAGGAGTACTACCTATAAATTCAGAAAGGATATGAATAATGCTGGACCGAATTCGCAATGGCGGCAACAAATTCTCGAGTTGAAGAGAAGATCAACCGGCCGTATGGCACGGAAGGAAGGATCCTGGGCTAGCAGGGTCAGGAGAGCTCAAAATGTTTCAACCATGGAGGACTAGTAGTACTAGACTACTAGCTACTTTTTTTAAGCTACTTGTGCTAGCTATTTCATCCATTCATTCATTCACTAAATTTCATTTTTACTGTAGTATGAACTTGTTTCAGTTATTCTTTTATAAATTTCATATTCAGTTGATTCTTTGGGATATATCCACTTGTTTTATTGAAAACAAACATGCTATAAATCACTTATTCATGTTCAGTCCAAGAGTCTGTAACAGTGGAACTAAAGCCCTGGCATATTGAAAGCCTCAACGTGGAAAGGATGGTGCTAATTTTAAATTAGAAGATCTAATTTTAAATTAGAAGATGGTGCTAATTTGTCTTAAAACACTTCAACTTCTTTAAAATAAGTGATCAAAAGCTTAAGCACTCTCTCTCTCTCATCTACAACAACGAAAATGCTCATGGATGAAAAATTAACACAATTAGGCGTCTAATTTCTTACCACTTTCCCCATAAGTAGGATGACCTGGTAATTTTCTCAAGCAAATATGGTTTATTTACTACAAGGGGAATATAACTGGCAACAGTATGTTGTTTTTGTTTTAGAATTTTGATCAAACAAGGCTCAATGAAATAGCCACCCTTTCAATGAAATAGCCACCCTTTAACACTGAAAACTAAAGTGACACCGAAAAACTTTGAAATTAATGCTGAAACCAAGTACGTAGCATACAATTTCCATTAACAATGGACATCACAAGTTCCAAATATAAATCTCAATCGACGATATCAAGCATTCATTCAAAATTAACATGTATTAATTAGTATTTACACCTCAACAAAAGATTTATGAACACTTCAAAGGAACAAAATAAACCCCCCTCAATCACTTTATGTAGCAAGAATTTGCATCGGCCTTGGATAGTTCTTCGCTCCCAATTAGATAGTACAGTATTTGCCGTGGCCTCTTTTTAAGCTCCAGTTTCCACGTTTTGTTCCTGCTTAAGTATAAGAAACACTAAAAAGTTCCTAGTAGATTAGAAAACACTAAATACATTGCAATAGAAATTTGAGCAGACCCTTTAAATTCGGCAACGCATTTGTTTTGGCCAGTCTCGTATTATAAACAGAGAGAACGGAATTGGCTTTATAAACACCTTAACCCAGTTCTTCTAAAGCTTTCACGATCTATGTTTCTGAAAAAGCAAGATTAAGTTGCAAACCACAATAACCAGAAGTTGCAATTGTCTAATGTGTATCATCTCTCTGATATTTATTCTTCTATGGAATAAAGTAACCTTGCACTTTATTTTCCCAAATAATAATAGTCCAAGGTGGAGAAAGGTGAAATAACAGAATTCTGAATTCCATTCTAATCGCAAAATATGCAAAGATACCTACAAACTATTGGCATGGTTAAATATGTATTAAGATGAAATAACTGAAATTTGAATATATCCACAAATGCAATTATCATGTTCCAAAAATTAGCAGCCTGAGTAATGAGCCTCAAAGGGTATATAAGTATAATATTAGAAGAATTAATCATTTCCATTAAAAAAGTTCGATCAGAAAAGTCATTAAACAACACAAAATCCCCTCCAATGTAACAAAAAAAATCCATCAAAGATCCGCAACCCCCTGCAAGTATCCAACTCTAGCAACCAGTTTCAAGCAATTACCCAAAAGAGACAATTTGGTATCATATATACCATGTACACTGAGATGCTGCAAAAGAAAGTTATAGGCTCTTAAGATCAGTCATTTGAATAACGTGGCCCAGACCTAACTAAAACCTATAACATCGGATTGCTTGAAGAATCAAAATTTCAAAGGCCGAAATAAAATTCTAAACAGCTGCGATTAACAAGTTAGGAATCCACATACTGTAAAATATCCTTTTGGGTGAAGAAGACAAACAAAACTATGGCACTCATAACCTCACATGTTCAAATTCATCATATAAAAATTAGCAATCATGACACCTCAGACACGAAAAGAAAATAGAAGATGCATTAGAGACTTCACATGGCAGCTGTCTCAGCCATACTCTCCCATTTCCCTGTATTTGGGAGCAATTTCTTAAATAGATGACTGCCAGGCAAACTAGTTGTTTGTAACCTCTATGAACCTCTTTAATATGTTCATAAGCATGCCAAGATTCCAACGGGATGCACAGGTATGTACCAGATCAACCCCTCACAGGGAATATCCTATACCGTGATATCGTAAACTTAACCATGGATTTATAACAAAATTAAAAGGATTACCTTGAATCAAATGATATTATGCAGTTGAGAAAAAGGCTTGGTTGAACTGAATTAACCAACATTTTTCCGAGCTGCAAGGCAAGTGATCTCTCCCCTTCCTTTAGCAACACGAAAACAATATATTGAAAATTTCCAAAATGATTCCATAAACACATCCAAGTATATAACCACACCATTCATCTAGTTCAATTATCCTGCTTTATATATATATAGGGCTTCTCCAATAAGGAGGTCCTTACTTTTTAACATGCGGAGTTTTGATCTCAGCCGTCAGATCAGATCATTTAAACGGATCTGACAGCTGAGATCAAAACTCTACATGTTAAAAAGTAAGAATCTCCTTATTGGAGAATCATTATATATATATCTATATATATAAAATGATCTACTTGAAAATTGCTTTAATAATTCACACAAATCCTGAAGCAGTTCTATACAGCTACATTTTGCGTCTCAGATATTGTTTTGACAAAAGTCCTAGTTGTAAATGCAAGACTGAATGTAAGCAAAAAATTTGTCTACAGAAGATTCCAAAATAGCTTCAAGCTCCATAACACCCCATCTATCAAATAAAAGACATGGGGAAAGGAAAAATGATTTTCGGCATTCCAATTTGGAAAATATGAAAATTGATAAATTATTAACATAGGTAATAATCAAAATCAGTACAGTGCCCTATATATTTTTAAAGTAACACAATGCAATGTTAATAGAAAATATAGAGACATATCACAAAGAAAAAACCACAGTTACCCAGCTAAACTGCATGAAGTTTGTCATGGAACCTTTTCAAAGTTCACTTCTGCTTTGGTACAAGATGTATCCACTGTTCCCATCAGACCCAAAATGAACCACATTAAAGAACCTGAGAAGATAACTTGATCACTTTCTAGTGATATATTTTGTCATATATTAAGAAAATTGGGAATAGATAGTGCCATTGTAAACACTAAGGTGGAAAACCCCAGCATCATCTTTAGAACGTTGGAACTTGGAAGCAAGGCCAGCAAGCATCCAACCCTGGCCCTGAAAATGCAGGGAATCATCAATAAAATTTGTGATATGGTACTAAGTATGCATTCACAATTTCACATGGTAGCAAGGAAACCAATCTACTGTAACAAAAATCCAGAAGATATTTATTAGTCAACAAAATACAGCCAGAAAAGTCCTAAAGAATTAGCCAAAACCATATGGCAACAAGCGTTCACCCTGTAATCACATAATACAGAGGCTTGACAAATATATCGGGCTCCAAGAGCCTGAATCATCCATAGGTGCAAAAGATATTCCAATTCTTCCACAACAAAAGAAGTACACACCACAAGGTCCAGAAGGAGCAAATAATAAAAATAAATTGTAAAACAGTTGAAAAAGAAATAATCGCATCCTTACAAAAAGCTGATACTAAATTTCCAAAACACACATGTCACACATTTAGACCACTGCAGATCCAAAACTGAGAAAAGCACAACAAAATGTAACAATGCATCCTCCGTTTGTTGTAATGGACAACAGGTAAAGATAAATTACTAAAAACAGCTGAAAAGAAAGACCACAGTGAACCTGGAAATATCCACTTCTCTTTAAGCTAAGTACATAATTCCCAAAGTACAAATTCTGCATCTTTCAATCACTACAAACTGGACAACCAAGCAGTAACAAATCATTCTACTTTTTACAGTATAGAGAAGGCAGTAAGGCCAAGTACTGAATATCCTAAAGATTAAGAGTTAACTAGCACAAAGATTTGTTCCAGCAGAAATTAAGTTCCTTACTTCCATCAAATGTTCATCATTGGAAATGTGTAAGGACATACGGAGGTTTGTCAATAAATCTTCTTGTTCCCAACTTAAGGAGCCCGAAGCATGAATTAACATCAAAGTACGGCGATAAGCATGCAACTCTAACCTAGGGATTCTTGCTGTTACATCCCCTTTCAGAGTAGGGGAAAAATTTTCTTGCACATCTGCGCCGCTAGAAAAAGAGTCTGCATCACTAGAAAGCATATCTTCGTCTTCATTGTTACCTGCTAAATTATAACCGGACAACTTATTTGAACTGTTACTAATAACACTACAACTACCAACAGATTCAATAGAGCATGCATCAGTATCAAGATCACTAACTTCCGAGCTTCTTTCAAAACATGAATCAGCACCATTCAAATTTCCCTGCTCCTTTTCATAATATCGAGTTGAAGGACAAATAAAGGAAGCGTGCATGTATTTTTCACCCAGATTTTCTCTCGGGTAAGCAACAGCATCTACCTTCTTGAGCAAGGAAGATGGCGACCCAAAAAACACTTCTTGCCGCCCAGATTCTTTCGCAATAGCTCTCATCTTTCGGGGATATGCTTCAGTATATGGAGAGCAACATGGAGAAGTTCTCTTTAATGATGTCGAAGAGACAATATGGGAATCCTCACAACTGCTGTTTTGTGGAGGAGGTAAACAATAATTTCCAGCGGGAAACTTTATTCTTAAATTCATTCTTGAGACTGGAGAACTCATCTGATTGTGGTAACCTGATCCTGGACCCTGTCAAATGGAACCAAAAAGAATATTAGTAAAATCAAAGAAAAGGGTACTACAGGAAAAAATTATTCAAGTGTTCATATTTCTAAATAAAGGGAACAAATTGGGGGGGGGGAGCCATAAAGCTAAAACTTACACATATTATAACAGATTAAACTACCACGGAAAACTATAATGTATAAAACTAAGGGAGAGTCTCTAATGAAGACCTTACAATAAGAACTTTTGAATGAATGGTTAGATGACTTCATATTTAAAAATTATAATATCAACTGAACTTTAAAGTCCTTATTTGGTCCTAATTGTAAGGTCCTCACCAGAGAGAGCCCCATAAAACTAAAATGAACCAGATAGATATTTACCTTTCCAATCACAATCCAATTGTCATCTTTCAAAACTTGACGCACCCTGATCCTAGATTTGTGGATTCTAAACTCCTCAAACGATCCAAGTAGCCTAGCCAAGTAATAGTTTTCATCACAAACCATCACTACCTTAGCCATCTTCCAAAAACCAACATCAAACACCTCAACAACATTACCAACTGCCCAAATATCTGCTCGTTGAACGGGAGGAGGACAAGGCCTAATAGCCTTCCTTGGGACTCTCTCAACAAGTGCCTGACCTTCCAAGTTAGGAGACCAATCATATCTAACACTGTAAGTGTGTCCATTGCCTGATATAATCACAGCGCACTGCCATGCTCCTGAAGGCACCTCATTTTCGTTTAGTACTTCCACCTTGCTCCCCTTCTTGAATCTCATGATGGCTATGTAAGATCGTGAAATCTGTAACAACCACAAATTCAAATATATGAATCAGAAACAAAGTCTAGAAGTTCAAAAAATATATATATATAACCGGTATGTAAGCAAAAAATATAATAATCAAACAAAAGAAAAAAGAACACAACGAGAAAGTGTTTTTAACCACAATGAGTTCTAGATATAACTATCAAAAGCAAAGACCCGATAAAAGTACACCAAATCAACCATCAAAGCAATAGGAAAAACAAAAACTCCATCTGAAGTCCCAGAGTATCGAACTGAACCAAACTAAACAAAAGCCCCAAATATCTAGTTTAAGATTAGAATTGGACTTCTTGAGCATGGAAATAACACGAAACTCTTTCAAATAATAATCCAATCGTATTGAATTTAACACAAAAGTAAAGGAACCAAGCATTAAGAACGGAAATTGGAAACCCTAGAAATCAGAATTACGAATAGATTTGACTGACCTGCCTTGCAATGTTACGAAATTCGATTGCGATGGGAAGAATATTGTTCTCGATCTGTTGTGCTTCGATTAGAGATTCCGAGTCTCCAGGATTGAGAATTGCCAACTTAGAATTGGGAGAAATTTAGAAATTTAGGGTTTGATGGATTGTGAGGATGAGAAATAAAATTGTTAATGAATTTATAGTTTTGTCAATATTTTGGCGTACCTTAGTTGGGTGGGCTTGGGTTGCTAACCCGATGTAATTGGGTCGGCTAGTGGGTTAAGGCCTTCTCCGGTCCGCCAGCCCAATTCTCATCCTCTGATTATTTATTGTTTTTGGTGAAGTGGGATCAAAAGCCGAAAAAAAGAAGGGTAAATTCCTCCTATAATACCTCATATATGGCCAATTGGATACCTATTCTATTAAAGATGACAGTTTGATACCTAAAATTGTATTAGTTTAACACTTTAGTACTTCTGTCATATTTTCTATTAAAATACTTTTTTTTGTAGGGGTATTTTTGTCACTTCAGTTCCAAAAAAATTCTGATGATTTTCTATCAAAAAAAATCAATCACTATTTAGGGGAGTAAACTTAATTTACACCCTCTAATTGCAATCCACACACCCCCTCAATCACTTCAGTCCCATAAATATATTTGAACATTCAATTTAGGAGGGTGTAAAATAGTCAGTCATTTTAAGAGGTGTAATTTTATATTTATAAAAAAAGAATTTTCAAATATAAAATATAAAATAAAATAAAAACATTATTTCAATAAATAAGTTAAAGATGAATGTTTAAATATATTTTTATACCTATAAATATAAAATTTACACCCCCTTAAAATGAATGTTAAAATATAAAATGAGAAGAAAAAAAAATTAATCAATAAATAAAGTGCACATTAACAAAAAAAAATGAATGTTAAAATTTTTGTTGGGACTGGAGTGACGAAAATATCCCTACAAAAATGGCACATTAATAGAAAAAATGACAGAAGTACTAAAGTGTCAAACAGATTACAACTTCAGGTATCAAACTGTCATTTTTAATATAATAGGTATCAAACTGTCCAATTGGTCATACATCAGATATTATAGGAGGAATTTACCCAAAAAAGAACTACATAAAATTACATAGGTCTTAAGGGTTAACACCAAAATTAATGATTTGTGTTTGGTTTTGGCATCCTTCACACGTTAGCTTAATGGTTAGTTGACATGTTCCCTACTATATACGCCAGACAAACTTCATCGCTTAAATACGACACGACTTGAAGTTTTGCCAAGTTTGTTGCAATGACATTGAGAAAAAGTCAAACCTAAGACAATGAGCTAATTGAGAAGGAAAATTAGCCCGGCCCTAGCTTTCAAAAATAAAAGGAAATTAAATTAGTTGTCCAAGTTGTTGCAACGACAACATTCTAACGAATTTTTGTCAATGCATTTGTTGATGAATTAGTTCATGAAACACATGCTTTAAGTAGATTTTATTTGTCTTTGTACCTAATAAGAAAAAAGAATTTCTTCAACCATTTGCAAACGCACAATAGTTTTTCTTCTTAATTTTTTTTGGTTTTGAACTTTCTTTACTGCTTGGGCAGCTACTTTAAATGTGGATATACATATATTCAAAATGCAGTAATCCTTCGTTAGCATCTCCCACAACAACACAAGCATAGAAGACGCCAAATTCATTTCTTGTGCTTCCCCCGAAACACTGGAATTCTCACTAAACTGATATGAGCTATGTATTAACCCACTATAAGTTGCACTCTCTCTGCTGGCCTGATGTATTACTCCTTCCCTAATATATAAGAAATAAAATCATTAAGTAGCCTAAGCCAATTTCATACTATGAAACTTTATTCAAAATTTGCAAAACCAATAAAAGTAGGAGCGAAGTTGTTTACCTCAACCTCGTACTCAACTTCCTCGTACTCATGACTCGTGGAAGAGGAAGCGAAGGAAGCGTGCGAGGAAGAAAGAGTGAAGGATCCCTGACACAGCACCATTGATGAAGAGTAACAAACTGAACATAACTTCTAGCTAGGAAACAAATAATGGGTACATGAATGAAGATGTAGTCTCTCTCAAATGCATTAATTAGACATAAAATCAATATCACGAATACAGTAAACTAAGATAATCATACCCCAACAGAGAGAAAAACAAAAATAAGCAATATGGTACTACGAATTAATGAATTTATAGAATGAAGAGGAATTTGAAAGAGAGAAAGAAACCAATCAATTACCATCTGTCTTTGAATGTCAGCAGTTGAGAAGGACTGAGGGGATCGAATGAAAAAGAAAGACAATCCACTTCTCCCACAGTCTTTTCTATGATGTTGCTACTTTTAGGCCATTTGGTATCAAATAAACAAAGTCTTTAGAAAGGTGGTGTATGTTATACAATGTTGGCTAGCTATCACTAGGTTTTTAATTTTCTTGGATGAGTATGTATCTGAAGATTTTTTTTTTTTTTTAAGAAACAACAATTTTTATCCCTACTCCACCCCACGCATACATATGTATGTGTCAGAAAGATTTGAACCTATAAGCTCCACGGTGTTGGTTTTACCAATAACCAACATATCACAGCTCATCTGCGTTGTACGTATCTAAAGACTTATAAGAGCATTAATTACTTGTCCAAAAGATAAGTAAAAGCATCATCCAAGTGGTAGGTCGATGACTATGAATGTGGTGGAGCGTTTACAATGGGGCTGTTGGAAGAGAGGTACTATAGTTGTGGTTTGAGATGAACGAGGTGAGTTTTTTTGTTACTTAACATATAGGTGTTTGTTTATCTCTAAATGTGGAGACCCTTGCTTCCAGGCCAGGTTGGTACTTTGTTGTCTCTATGTCATAATAATGGTCTTTAATTGTGATTGAGAGTAATTGCTCACCACTGATTAGTGTTATAAAATGTGAAGGAGATGATACTTCCCTCGATGGATACCCAAGGACGTCCAAGTTGATCATACATGTTAAGGAGCTCCACGTATAAGGAATGCTTCATGAGATCCTCAATAGCCTACAAAGAAGTCCACAAATATATTAATGGACCACAAATCTACGAATGAAGGAGTCCTCCATAATGAACCCGAGAGGCCAAGAGCCCAAGAGGTTAATAATGGACCACAGGTCCAACTCAAGGAGTGCTCCGACTATGAGCCCGAGAGGCCAAGAGCCCAAGAGGTTAATAAATATATTAATGGACCACAGGTCCAACTCAAGGAGTGCTCCGACTATGAGCCCGAGAGGCCAAGAGCCCAAGAGGTTAATAAATATATTAATGGACCACAGGTCCAACTCAAGGAGTGCTCCGACTATGAGCCCGAGAGGCCAAGAGCCCAAGAGATTAATAAATATATTAATTCCAACTCAGGGAGTGCTCCGGCTATGAGCCTGGGGAACCCAATATGACATAGAGCACTAAACAAGTGCTAAACACGTGCATTGCTCAAGGCGATGCTATCTCGACCTGAGTAGACCTCCAATATGATCTAGACCGTAATCTAGGTGCAGGTGGTGTAGTAAATCTTCTATTAATAAATGTACAAGTCCTGAAAAGACAAAGAGCTCAAGAGATAAACTTTGATTAATGCCCTTGTTGGTGCTCCATTAATGTCAGTGCTCAATTAATAATAGTGTACCATTGATACCAGTGCTCCATTAATCGTCGAGTGCTCTACTAATGTTAATGGAGCATTGATACTAACATATTAGTGGTACGACCAAGAGCCATTAGCCGAATGTTACGTGTAAAGGACAATTAGCTTTGTGGAGCAATACTACTCTACTTCTATATAAAGACTCTTAGACCTCATTGTCAGGTATGCTAATCCTCAACACCAAAGTTATCAATCAACACATCCAATTTCTCTACTAACTTAAGCATCGGAGGGTCTTTGGCCCGTACCACACCGGTGCCCTTCACTACTAGCATTTCTATCTTGCAGGCTTTGGTGGTCAATCAGGGAGGTCACTCCGACCTGATTTGGAGGATTCGTAGACCTCAATCTCGACGAGGTCATACAACCGTTGGTACCAATTTTGGGCATCAACAGATGTTTCTATTTATCACTAGGTTCAGGCACCTTTTCGATCCTCCCACTCTATTCTTCAAATACCAAGGGAATAATAGGCGGTGAGGACCGAGCCATCAAGCTAAATATATTGTGTTGTAGCCCTCATTTCAATAAATAAAATAGAAAGCCAGGGGAAAATTTATATCACATAAACTGATTGAATATACTTGTAGGGAACATAAACTCGAGATGACGAAGGAAAAAAAAAGTAAACAAAAGAAAGAAACTAAACCCTAATGTTAAGGGTGAAAAGAAAAAAAAGTCACAAATATACTAATTTTCTAATTATGGAATGAACGAATACATCATCCTGAAATTAAAACACACACACACATATATATATCAAATTTCGTAGTTCGGAGCAAGTGTAAGAATTGCATCTGCAACTGAAAGAAAAATCTTGTCCTTCCCAATCAGATCGGGAAACTTGGATGCATGAATCTTGTCAATCACCACTGTTCCGGGATTTGCTAAAGCAAGCTGCATTCAATTAATTGTCAAAAATTATGAACAAAACAAAAGATTTGATGTATTAATTAATGCACATATTCTTTTAACACCCTCATACATATGCACGACAAATCAAATTCTATTAGGGCATTTTGGTGTTGTTAGAAGTACCTGGATGTCCCTCTTCTGCAGACTCCTGTATAGCTCTTCCAATGCATGGATCCCACTTGTGTCAATATCAATAACAGCTGCAAGATCGATCGAAAAAAAAATATAAACCATAATTAATCTCTTGTTATTTTACGCTTAACAAGTCGACTATGATTTTATCATCTCTCAATCAAATTCACTTACGTGACATTTCCACAATCAAGTAGTTGATTTTGGGTAGACACTTTTGCTTTAGTTCGGGTTCTTCGTCCGTCACCCATCTCAAAATTCTGCAACGAAATAATTAGCTAGTCTCAATTAGTACATATGTTGCTTGGTACGTACGTATTTGTTAAGTCCATATATATAATTATGTATACCTCTCCTTGACATAGTTGGAGTTGGAGAAGTAAATTGCAGAGTCGACTCTAACAATTAGAACGCCAGGAATCTGAACTGCTTCAGGATACTGCTGGATGTTTCTATAAACCTTTGTTCTCGGAATCTTTCCCAGCAGTGCAGTTCGTGGCCTGGTTACTTGTAAGAGAATTTTGGCAAAGGAGATGGAGACCGCAATCAAAAGACCAATCTCGACGGAGATGAAAACGACGCCGAAGAATGCTCCCATGCACGCAACGAAATCCAGCTTGTCAATCTTCCACACCAGCTTCATGGCCTTAATGTCGATCAATCCCAAGACGGCGGAGATGATGATGGAGGCAAGAATGGCGTTGGGGGTGTACTTAAACAGCGGCGTGATGAATTTCAAGGTGAGCAAGACGACAAAGGACATGACGATGTTGGAGACGGCGGTGTGGCAGCCGGCCATGTAGTTGACGGCGGAGCGAGAGAAGGAGCCAGTGGCGACGTAGCATGATGTCATTGAGCCAACAATGTTCATTGTTCCCAGTGCTACCATTTCTTTGTTTCCATCAAGCTGATAGTCCTTCATACCAGCAAATGTTCTTCCAATTGCTATTGCTTCCTGCATATATCCAATTCAAACTTTATATGAATCTTATTCTGAAAGTATTACACCCATTAATCCCATTTTTTGCATGCGTTTTGTAATGGAAATGAGAAAGCCAAGCTTAAAAAATAAAAGAGATCGAACCAATTGTCACGTGTGTGTTAAGAGGCTAGTGAGTTCTAAATTTAGAGAAAATTAAGTGGGAATATTCAAGTATTGGTCAGAATTGAAATTGCTTACTGTCAATGCTATCATGCCAGCCACAACACCAATCTTAAAGCCTTTAGCGAGAAATTCTCCAGTGAAGTAAATTTCATTAGCAGAAGGTGGGTTGATGCCCTTTTTTATATGATTCACCTGGAATATTATTAACAGAAAGTTTCACTTTTAAAGATTGTCATAAAAAAAAAAAAATTGGGAAGTATAGTAAAAACTATAACAAATTAGCCATAAGGTCATTTTTGGTGACCTTGTTTTTTTTTAAGCCACCAAATATTTTTTTCTCTCATAAGGCCACCAATATTTACAAAAATGCCACCGCATCAATATTTACAAAAATGTCACCGCGTCAATATTTACAAAAATGCCACCGCGTCAATATTTACAAAAATGTCACCGCACTTTTAATTTTTATTATTTACGAAAATGTCACTGGATACAAAAACTACTACTAGATACAAGAAAGCTACTGTCAAAGAACAATAAAGCTACTGTCAAAGAACAATAAATGTACTCCCAAAGAATAATAAAGCTACTGTCGAAGAACAATAAAGCTACTATCGAAGAACAATAAAGCTACTGTCAAAGAACAATAAAGCTACTACCAAACAACAATAAAGCTCAGTGCGAGGAACAAAAAATGTACTCCCAAAGAATAATAAAGCTACTGTCGAAGAACAAGAAAGCTACTGTCGAAGAACAATAAAGCTACTGTCGAAGAACAATAAAGCTACTGTCGAAGAACAGTAAAGCTACTGGCAGTGGCATTTTTGTAAATATTAAAATTTGTAATATTTTGGTGGCCTTATGAGAGAAAAAAATATTAGGTGGCTTTTTGAATAATATGAGTTATGTAAATGACCTTATCTATAATTGGCTCTAAAATCTACTTCTCAAAAAAAAAAAAAAACATAGTAGAAAAACTAATTAAGAATCAATTTAATTACTTACAATTGCAACACCATGCTTATCTGCACGGGTAATAAATACAAAAAAAGTGGAGAGGATGACAGATGTCAAAGGTGCAATTGCATGCACCCAAAAGTATTTCTTGTTCTTTATTTTTCCCTACAAGAAATATCAATGAATATAAATAGTAAGTTTCAAGTGAAAACTTAATAACAATATTTCTGTAAAAATAATCCTAAGATTATTAATTAAGACTTACGATGTACTTGGTGAACATAAGAAAGGCCAAGAATGAGACTCCTATTAGTATAGTCTCCCAGTTCCACTGTAAATTTATGAAAAGAAATTAATGATCGAAGTTCGTTATCATGTAATATGATTAATTTGCAAAATATCGAGCGCTATGATATATTGTAATTAATATGGATTTTACCCCATGATGTGCTGCGGAAAATACTGAACGCAAAACTGAAACAATGTCAGTCTTCTTGGTAAATGTCTTGATGCCAAACAATCCTTTAAGCTGTTGAAGGGCAATGGTAATGGCAGCTCCACCCATAAACCCAATAATGGCAGCATGAGAGAGGAAATCAATCAAGAAACCCAATCTGCACACAAACCATGCATATAACTCAATTATAACACAAAGCATTAATATATGGATAGTTAAGTTATTAATTAAAGATAAAATTAATACCTGAAAAACCCTAAAGTGATCTGTGTGACTCCTGCAAAGAAGGTAGCAGTGAAAGCAAGGCGTCGATATTCGGGTAAATTTTTAGCATTAAGCTCGATCTCTGCCTGAAGCATAGTCCCGAGCAGCAGAGACACCACAGCCACCGGCCCGATCGCAATATCCCTTGAGCTACCCATGAACGCATAAATAAGAGGTGGTACGAAACTAGAGTCTGCACATATATCGGATAATGCATGTTGTATGTGTTATAATTAATCAAGTAAACATAATCAACATAATTAAATTAAGTAATTGAATTAATGCTGCTACTTCATTAAGACACAACTCACATAACCCATTTTCAGCAGGCAGACCGGCAAGCTTTGCGTATCCAATATCCTAATTAATTTACAAAATTATATGAGATTATTGGAAATTGATCAAGAGGTATAATTAAGGGCCGTTCTTGAGATTTCGAAGTTTTGACTGAGACAAATCAAAAAATGGAGCCAGGTATGTACCTGAGGAATACAGAGGCTTGCTATGGTAAGTCCAGCAATGACGTCTCCTCTGAGTTTAGTAAGATTGTAGTCCCTACCCCAACTGAAGATAGGGAAAAGTGCTTCGACGGCGAGCCTAAACTTCTTCGATTTCGATTGGTCTTTGAAAGAGCGCAGCGGCTGATCGGCAAAGAAAGTCTCCTTCACAGCGGCAGTGAATTCCTGGAAGAGGCTTTGCTTGGGAGGCACGCCAACCTGGTGAGCAACATACGGCAGTACCCGATTCGACGAAGGCCCGCTGCTGATCTTGTCTGCTTCTGCCGCTGCCTCCTTCTCCCTCCTCGCACCATCGTCATCGCTGATACGTTTACTCATTCTGGCAAATGAAGATGAAATAAATATATTAACCAGTGCTGTGTAATATCTTAAAGAACATACATTAGAGAAGAATACAGATAGGGTTAGTACCTGGAGAGAAAAAATAATCAAAGCACTCAAAAGAGTATCTATCTGCTTTTCAAAGTGAGTAGCCATTGAAGCTATTGCATGCTTATTTATAGCTTTTTAAAGGAATGCTAGGTCAAACCCAAACTTCTATGTATACATACACAGAATCTGAAGAGATATGTTTCAGACATAAATTACCTAATTTACAAGTAATCGATGCGACCGATCGATAACGATAAAGTCAACATTTAAACAAATCCCAAATGGATTTTTTTATATAACCATTGACTTCACAGTTCACACATAAAGAGCACCAACTAGCTACTCTCCCATGCGCTGTTAATCTGATGATATCATGTGTGGATGTGACTCCTCTGAAGTTCAAGCGGCAAGCGCGAGATGTAAAGTTTTATAAATTTCATAAAATTAAAGGAGTTTGCATGATCATATGTATATAGTTAAAAGGAAATGCGAGCACTACGAAGAAATGTATCATGCACTTCTTTTATGAGCATATGAAGATAATAATTGCTGACACGGAGCTGCATAATGACCCTTTTTAGGGTGAATAGAGAATTTAATAAAAACATCAACGAAAACTCTACTGGTCATCGACCATTCGGTCTATAGGCATAAGTCTTCTCTTTGTAAGTAAAAAGTTTTGAATTCGAATTAAGGATGACTAGTTGTTGATTCACACATATAACTACTAAAATATATATAGTACTCTCATCCTTCACTAAGAAGTATGGTTTGCTCATCATCTCACTCAGCCATACAATGGGGCCATTGCGGTAGAAGCCTAAGTAAGAGCTACCTAGCGATAGGATATTAATTTGTTGTCTAGCTTTCCTTTCAGACTTTTTCTTAGAATTGAGTTCACGTAACTGCAAACAAACTTTAGCAATGGTCTAATAGACTAATAGGTACGTGTGAGTTTTAACCTCAAAAGGTTTTGTTGTAATTTAATTAGAAGAACTCTCATAACTACTAGCTAGAAAAATCACTTTATAGTTCTAGTTGATTCATACATTGGCATCACTATCACAAAGCATTTTTATTACCCCATATCAACGTTGTAATGAGCTAGTAGGGTTAGTATAATTCGTATCACAAAACATTCTATTATATATATATAGTTGGTATATTTTTTTTTGTTTTATTCTGGGTATCAATTTACACACACGTATTTTAGAGAAGTTGAATTCAAAATCTTTTTTTGGACAACTTTAATATCAAATTATTGCACTAATCACATTAGATATATAAAATTCATATAATTATACATTAACTAATTATACACAACTCAATCAATCAATCATAACTCAACAATAGAAGCTGAGTCTAACGACAGTTCGGTAGGCAGGTAAAGACAATAAGATTAATAATAGTCGACTTTCTTATATACATATGTATTTAAATATAATTATGGGTCCCAATCGGTCTCTCCTCCTCTCACACACTTTGTGTTGGCCTTTTTGAGCTTCACACGACAACCATTCATGGTGGAGTTCTTCTCCATCACCCAGATTGAAACCCAGTTGATCATTTAAAAAAAAAATTATATATATATACACACACACACACACATAACTAATGGTACAGAAATTAAAAAATTGAGAGAAATATCTAGCTACCATACAGAAAAGTGACAATTGTCTATATATATTGAAAAGAGAAATTAAAGAAGAAAAGAATTTTTGGAGAAAGAGTTGCTTGATTACCTTAATTGATCTTGAACGTTGATTGATCAAAAGCGTTGACTCTGAGTCTGTTCTGGACTTGAAAGCTAAAAAGGAATATACATTAACTGAGAATCTGAGATCGATATATGGATACATGCAGTAGTAGTAGCAATCATATTCTGCTGTTTCAAGATTTATAGGGAAACCAAGAAGGAAACCATTGGACAAAGAAGCTACCCAAATTAGGCTGAATTACCTAGAAGTTTTGGTTGGGGTCCTCCGAGGTTAACCTTGTGTGTTTTATAATTTCTTCTGAAGAATCATATTGACAAATTTGCTACAGGCTACAATAGTGTTCCGACAATTCTTGTTTTGTTAGCTTTCACATTTATTGGTATTCTTGTTTTGTTAGCTTTCACATTTATTGGTCAAATGCCGTATTCTTGGGTCCATGCATATTTTGCCCTCGTTGATTAGGATCTAATGTAGAATATATATGATGAATCAATTGTATATATCGAAAAGTTTTGCATGCATTTGGAACATCGTCTTGTCATATCTAATATACTACTAAATAAGTTACATCGAGCAAGCATTGGTTGATATGGTGGGATTTGCCACCGGATTCTGTTCTCTCTTTTTGTAATAATGATTGGTTGGGTCTTCCTAATTTTCGTTCCTGCTAATTTCTTTGTTGAGAGTTATATGTTTTTGTTGTTTGTTCTTGCGGGATAAGGTCTACGTCGCCTTCCTTCTTTTGGTGTAATTTTTTTTTTACATAAATTTTCCTTGCATTGTCGAGGATTTCACCAAAAGAAAAAATTACATCGAGCAAGCATTCATGCAAGGAACTTCTACGAATTTACACACATAATACACATCAAGAGAGTCAAAATTAAGTACAATTATTCTATATCATATAAGCCATGAATCGTTGATAATTGAGGGTTCTATGTAACAATTCTCCCTAAATCGCACTATGATTGTTAATTGTTTCAAATAAACCCATTTGTGTACATATAAGAGTCTTGTTCACTTATAAAATTAATTTCTTATTCAGTTGTGTTATCAACTGTCTTAAGAACTAAACTTAATGGTGAAGAATAATAAAAACAAATAAATTCATTCCAACTGGCGGAATCAAAGCCGATCGTTCAACTTGGGAGATAAAGATTTTAGGAAGATGGTCAAATTCAGGACAATAGAGGTCATCACAACTCACAAGATTAAAATTATGGGAATTCCAACTCAAAGTACACAAAGTTTTGCATGTTTGCTTTTGCTTGAGCCAAGTATATATCCAACGAAAAAACGACGATGGTTTTAGCCGGCCGGACTCTTGACCCTGCTCTGGGGTTGAGACAAAATACATATTTTGAGTAATAGGCATGCAGGAATACGTCCAAAGTCAAAATAGTAAAATATTGTTTTCCACTGTAAAACCAGAGAATATTAATCTAATCTAAACTAGTATTATTTTATGGCTCTTTTAGAAAGAACATCATGTCATCTCAAAGCAAAATAGTCATCAAAACCATATAATTTTATATAAGAGGAATTAATTTAGCAGACGTTTGTTTTTTTTTTTGTATTCACCTGGCCTTTTCATGTATTTTCCATCTACATTATAAGACAAACAACCTTTTTCCTATATACGAAATAAAATCACAAACTTTTATTCATACTATTGAAATTCTATCGATGTCAATTGTCACTAATGTAAAACGGCAAAAATAGCGATGGTGTCCACCGTTGCCAATGAAATTTGATTTTGCAGTGCTATCTTTTCCTTAACCACAATTTTTTTTAATCTAGCTACCATATCCATTAATTTTCTTCTCCATCACATTCTCTCATTGGAATCGGAAGTAGGCGTCTTACTTAGACCAACATTGATGAGTTAATCTCGCATCAGCCTCTATTATATAATACCAAAAACTTATTGTGCCACACATCACATACATGATGCTATGAATATAATCCAATGCCAGCAATTGGACATTGAATAGTAGCATATTAAAACATGCACAATTGAATATATAACTTGATGTTCACAACGTACATCTTCCACCCTTTCGTGTGTTACAATATCTTGTGTTAAAATAAATTCGCAGTGTTATAATATAGAGAATATCTAGGCTCGATCTACATGCCAAACTTGCCAACATGCCAAACGTACCTCTGACCAAAATACAAGAGCTTAAACTGCGTCTAGATTCAATGAATCTGCAAGCGTTGAATTTCTGGGTAATTTTCAATAATTGAAGTGTTTGTTCTAAGATAAGGTAATATATATATAGAAGACATGCAGCCCGTTGTCTTGTAATTTGCCAAGACAATGAGTCTGATTGTTTCCGAGTCTTCTACAGATAGTGTGCTCATTGATGTATATTGATTATGATGTATATACATACATATATATATATATATATATATATATATATATATATATATATATATATATATATATATGTATGCATGTGTTTTCTTCTCATGGTGGTCTGCACGATTTGCATACATACTCTCTGCTCCATGACTTATGCAAGCAAGCATTTGGCTTATTTCTCCAATTTAGCTATACTTGGCACCTCCCTGCAATATAAAATAGGGTTGGTTTCCGTCCGGATTACGTTAAGCCTTTGTTTGGTTGGCGGAATGAAATCTTTCGCAATTTTTATGGGGATGAGAAATTAAGTTATGAGAAGGCTAATCATAGTAAACATTCGAGTCGAATCCAAAACTAGGTCAACACACGAGTGACTCTATTTGTTTTTCTCGAGTCACCGGATCGAGGCTTAGGAATGTAGTCCATGACAACCTTTATACTAAACTTGCAGAGCTGATCGAAGCAACAACGATCTCGATTTGCTTGGGTTAAATGATCAAATTAACCAGCTTAAATATTATTGTCTGAATCACAATTTCTTTAGGATTCTTAGCAGAATCAGACCACAATTTATCATTACGTACGATACCTCCATATATAAAGTCCATAATAGCATAAGTAACTGAGCAGAAAAATTCTTTGATATATATAGATGTGGCGCGACTCTCTCCAACAACCATTCTTTGAAAATAAAAGATGGGGTAACATGTACTTGAAGATTGAAAGGAGGTGCTTGAAGAATAGATTTTACCATTTCACATTGATATATAGAAGAAATGCCCCAAAGATTCAAATTATCGATTAGGGCATAATAAACAACTCAAATCTCATTGATAACCTTTTGTACACGTACAAACCATCTCGTGTAGGCAATAAATCACGTGAAGGCCTTTTTATTTATTTTTTTAATTAAATAAGGGATTAGGTAATATTAATTCTTCGGAGCCAGACGATGTAGGGAGCAAGTTTCACCCTCAATCCCAAAAGAGAAGGGTCTGCCACTCTTTAGGAACCCATCGCCCTTCCCCTTATTTAAATTTTATTAATAAAAGAACAAAAATACAAAGAGAAGAAGGGGAGGACAAAAACCTTACCCAAAAATACAAAGAAGAAAAGGAAAATGGAAATCCTAAATTCCTATCCTGTAAACAAATAAACCTATAACAAAAGAACAATATTAAAAAGCAACAATAGTCCACTAACTATTGTCCTTTGATGTAGCAGCAACTCATGCACGAAGAGGAGGCCAAGGTGCATATCCATATTAGGCCAATCAATCAAATCGAAAGTTTGGCAACCCCAATAGGTTCTGAACAAAGGCTGTAAAAGCACAAGGAGAGCATGAATCCCACCAATGCATCCCCCCATGATCCACTCTAAAATTTGCTAAACAATCCGCAACTTGATTATCTTCACGGTATATATGAGAAAAGTGAATGTGCATGGAGGAGATGATGGAACAACAATTTTCCCAAGTAACACAAAGGCGCCAAGGCACAGAGGACGACGGCGAATTGGAGAGAAAGTGAAGTGCTAAAGTCGAATCGCATTCAATCCAACGAGTTTACCATTGTTTTTGGAAGCCATGTAGACATCATGAATAATAGCTTGGAGCTAGCTCTGCTTCCAAAGCAGTTGCAACGCCCATAGAACCAGCGAAACAATCCAAAAAATGACCAAGATGATCACGAAAAATGCCACCAAAACCGGCAAAGCCAGGTGGCCAAAAAAAAACCACAAAGATAACACCATTTGGGAAACTTGGTAAAGAAAGCATGTATTACTCAAGTGACTTCAAATCCAATTGGGAATTTTAGTGCCAAGTGTTAAATTTTTACTGCCCTAACAAAAGACTAAAACAGAGAAGTTAATGAAAATCTCTTTAGTAAAATTCAAAAACTTCTGAAAGAGATTCTAAATGTTCAGACTCATTAATTGATCAATCCTTTATCTGAATGTTCAATCTATTTAGCCATATGAATTTACATAATGATCTAGTGGATTTGCACCACTATGAGTGTTGGGGTTGTGTGGCTCGTTACAAGCCAAAGATGTGGAGAGAAAAAAGTCCCACATTGGAAAGGAGACACAACAATATATGGAATATAAGTGATTAGATTATTCCTAAAAGTACCGAGGTCTTTTGAGATAAAACCTCACACTTGTTGACATCAAGGTGGTTAAGTGAGAACAATATCAGTACTATGTCTAGCTTAGGACTAGGCCACACAGGTTCCATTGCCACAACAATTGGTATCATTGTTGGAAAATCTTAAAAGTTTAGGACAGAGCCGAAGGTTCGGCTGGAAGATCTCAAGGAAAATCTCTGATCGAGGGACTCGATAGGTGGGGTGACTCGGAGGATAGGTGCAAATTCCTAGCAAGGTAGAGCCGGGTTCGAAACTTTGGTGGAGTGGCTTGGAAGCTAGGTGGAGCAAGCGCTCAAGAAAAATTCTAATTGAAGGATTGAAGGTGGAGTTGCAAGGGAAGATCGAGCTTGTATCTTGCCATAGTGGAGATTGTTGGGGTTTTATGGCTCGTTACAAGCCAAAGACGTGGAGAGAAAAAAAAATTCACATTGGAAAGGAGACACAACAAGATATGAAATATAAGTATTATTCCTAATAGTACTGAGACATTTTGAGATAAAACCCCACACATGTTGACGTCAAGATGGTTAAGTGGGGACAATATCGGTACTATGTCTAGCTTGGAATTGGGCCACGCGGGTTCCGTTGCCACAACATTGATCAATTTTTTTTGGCGCAAAACGCACGTGCTAATTCACTTAGCTTGGGTGACAAGAACACCAAATTCGTTAAAACTCATGCCACGATTATGAGGAAGAGAAATCAAATTTTTAAAATCAAAGATGACTCTGGGAATTGGTACTATGATAGGGAAAAATATCAGCTCTTTTTTCGCACATGACTTTAAAAAGAGAGATGTTGCTGAAACAAATTCAAATGCCTTGAATATGAATAATTTTATTAGTCTAATAAATCCTTGTATTTTTTATGCATATAATTTAAGCTTGATAAGTCCAGTGAAAATTGAGGCAATTGCAAGGGAAATAAATTTTATTGGCCTTCTCAAAGTCCCCATTATGAATGGTATGCATGTCATCTTCTATCAAAAGGACTCGGATAGTGCCAAGGAAAGCACTTCTTTAAGCGTTGCACTCTTCCTTGCATTCTTTGAACCATACTAATATTGCTTGATTCCCAAGTTTGATAGCCATGAACGAGTAAACCATTATAAATTCATTATCCTCTTTAATGTGGCTTATAAAATTATTTCTAATATTATTGTTGATCAACTTAGACCCTTAATTATTTGAATATCCTCTATAATGTGGCTTATAAAATTATTTTTAAGATTATTGTTGATAAACTTAGACCCTTATTTGAAAAATGCATTTTTGTCAACCTGGATGCTTTTGCCCCTAGAAGATTAATTAGGGATAATATATTGATAGCTTATGAAATTTTCTCAAACTTTTAAAGGTAAAAAAAGGCAAGATTGGAGCTATGGCCATAAAATTGGATCTTGAAAAAGCATGTGCCCTTTTAAATGCGCAGTATATGAAAGCTTGCTTGTCCAAATTTGGTTTTGATGATAACTGGGTTAACCTTATCATGGAATGTAGAACTTTAGTCTCATTTTCTCTCTTGCTCAATGGAAAACTTGAAGGCTACTTTTGTCCTACTAGAGGAATTAGATAGGGAGACGCTCCCCATATTTTTATTTTGTGTATGGAGCCTCTAATAACACAACTTAACTTCTTGACCCAAAAAACCAAAAACCACATTTGTCTTTTGACTGCTCCTTTTGGTCTCCGAGTGTCTAATTTAATGTTTGCTGATGACTGTTTGATTTTCAGCAAGGTCTCAACTACTGCTGCTAGGAACATTTGGCAAATTTTGGACTAGTTCTCTGCTGCTTCAAGCCAGAAGACTAATTTCCTCAAATCGTCCTTTTGCTTTCCCCCAAAGGTAAGCTCTCTAGTACAAAATAATATAGTGAATATTTTAGGAATTGAGCACAAGAAAACTATAGGAAAATATTTTCAAGGTGGTTGTTGCTGTAGTTTGGCACCGAAGTTGTCCCAGGAGAGATCCTGGGTTCAACTCCCCCAGGATACGAGCATGCATGTGTGTAAACTGGCGCCCATAATTTAAAAAAAAAACTATAGGAAAATATCTAGGCGTCCATAATTAATATTATCTTTTGGAAAAGATCCTATTAATGCCAAAACATTGTTTTTATGAGTTTCAGATAAGTTAAGTGATTGAAAGAGTAATACCCTTTCTAGAGCAGGTAGACTAACTTTAATCAAAAGTAACCTTTTTCGTATGTCTAACCATGTCATGTCCTGCTTTAAGTGCCCTTATAAAATCATCAATGCTCTAGAAGTTTTTCTGGGGTACTGATACTAGTTACTTGGAAACATGAAAGTGTGTACGCCTACGTGGCTACGTCCATGGGAGGCCTCGGTGTACGTTAGGGGGTGATTTGTACATATTTTATGTTCAAATTATACCTCTAATTACTTGAATTAGGCTACTTCTTAGGCTAGTTAGTGTTTCTAATCATTGTTTGTGTGTTTCGTATTCCAAATAAGTGAATGAAAGTAATTTAGAGCAAAAATGCGCGTTTTGAGAGCTTTTAGAGCATTTTCGAGAATGACACAAAAAGTCAACCGCTTGATCCGAAGTCAACTCATGCTCTACCATGAATTTATGATGCCAAGATGATGAGAGTCAAGTATAGAAAGTGAAGCATAAGAAGAATCTTGAGATTTGACCAAGAAACCGAAAAGTCAACATTTTGACCTGAGAAATCAACTCATGGCTAACTCCAAAGTTAACACAAAAAATCAAGATAGTGACTAATTTTAGAAGCATTCCAAATCAACCATGGGAAGGTTCCATGTGTCCTAGGTGATTTATGACATCATTTCCGATTTATTCCTTTTCTCCACCTTCCTCACCCCATTTTACAAAACTTCCTTCACCAAATATCTTCCCCACACTCTCATCTACCACTTTTTTACAGGAGATCCTCACTTGATCATCAAGGACCATCAAGAATCACAAGGAGAGTGAAGCAAGCTAAGAAGAATATATAAGAAGGAAAAGAAGGGAGCTTTCATCAAGCCTTGAGTGGCACAAGCTTGGGGGCAGCCACTATCTCATTGAGCATTTCTAATCCTTTACTTGTTTTACTTTGATTTTAGCTTCACATCATGATGTTGATTCTAATGTATAGTGAGTAGTTACTAGGATTAGGGGCTAGGGTTGTGTGCCCTAGTCCATAGATTTGTATTGAACCTTTTACTTTGATATGTGATGCAATTTTGATTCATGAGAATGTCTATATTCAAATTTCATAAGTTAGATGCATGAGTTAGGAGATTCACCATTTTCTTGCTTTGTTTCTAGCATTATCTTGATGTGGAATTGGTGGGTGGTTGATGAACATCAAAATATAGGGATGGTAAAGATTAGTGACCGGGGTTGTCGTACCTCGGGGATTGGTGGCTCAAGATCCCCTTTGGTAACTAGGTAACAAGGTTTCCTAACACTAGATGGTGAGATTAGAGGTGAATAAGGAATGTGTGAAGTGAGTAAGTGCAACATAAAGTAATGTAACTAAACTAATGCAAATGAAATGCAAAGAGGAGGAACATGGATAGATAGAAAATGATAGAATGATTGGGAGTTTCAGGTCTCTCCGTAATCCATATCGATGGATAAACAATCAAATACATATACATGTTGAAAGGTTCAAGTATCAATTTCCCACATTCCACCCATGCAATGGTTATGAAATGTAAATGCTATCTAATGTATTTTTATACCAACAAATATTCGTAGGAGTTAATCATTCATCAATGTTATTAGTGAATGTTCTCCCTCACAAATGTAAAGGGAGGTGAAGAACAAATGCATTAAGGAATTCACACACAAAACCAAATTGATTAATGAATCAATTTTCGTATCCTAGCCATGCAATGGTTCTAGGACCGAGTCTTATAAGTTATTGTTGTGTCATGCAATGATTCACAATAACTCCCGATTACGCATTAACAAAGTTAACATAAGGGGCGTAAAGCTTCAAGACCACGGAAATCAAACAAGACATGCTCATCACATTCATTGTCCATATTCCAGAAAGAGTAAAGGTGCCAATCTCACACTTTCACACCAAGATAGATCAAGCACATGCTTAAGAATTGGTAGTTCCTAAACAAGCATCTAACACATAACAAAAATAGGCAATGAACATATTCAAAAATCAACCAACATGTATATATATATAATAATCATCCAATCCATCATCTATGGACTAGGGCACACAACCCTAGCCCCCAATCCTAACAACTACTCACATATACTTAGAATGTACATTAATAATCTCAAGATTGACAAGCTAAGAAATAAATGAAAGTAAATAGAGATAGAGAAATGCTCAAGGAAGATAGTGGCCCCAATCTTGTTGTCACCAAGTCTTAAAGCAAGCTCCTCTTGACCTCCTCTTCTTCTCCTAGCTTCTTCTTGTCCAAAGCTCCAAGGATATTGATGTTCTTGATTTCTCCAAATTTATGTAAGGTAGAAGTGATAGAATAGTAGAGAAAAGAGGTTAGGAATATAGAGGACGGTCTTAGAAAGAAGTTTGGTGAAGGAAGGAAATTTATTCGAGTGGTGGAAGGAGGATAAAATAGAGGATGAAGTTGGCAAATCCAAGTGTTTTGTGACTTTTAGGAGAGAAGGAAGAGGAAAGGTTTTGAGAATTTTGTGGTGGAGGCTAGAGCTAGTTGATGAATGGTGAAATTCTCCCCTTGAAAATGGAAGTAAAGAGGAATATATAGAGGGAGAAAGAATAGATTGGAGGGTGGAGATGGATTGGAAATGATCGTAAGGCTAACAACTAAGATTCTAGGAAAAAGGAATTTACCTAAAGGCTAGGGTAGGTAGGAAAGTGAATAAGAGAGAAAGTTAATGTGTTTATGGACAAGAAAAATCAGATTTGGGAGGTGAGGAGACAAAATTTAGGTAAAGGAAGGTTAAGAGATAAATGGTGATTAAAGCATTAAATGTTTTGTCTCTATTTTGAATTTGAATTTCAAATCACCACCAAAATATCTCAACTCATCAAATGATGCACTCCTAGCTGAAATGGGAAGCTTGACGGAGAAGTCACGTCTCGACGCGGTCGTCGTTTCCTCGGAGTTAACCATGGGTGGGCCTGAGGTGAGTCACGATTGACGTTTTGGGGCCAAAAGTTGACTTTTCGTCCTCTTCTCAGAAATGCTCTAAAAGTTCCCAAAATGCGATCTAAAGCTCCGAATTACTTCAACTCACATATTCAACCTAAAAACAATACAAACACACATTAATGATATTATTTGGCTTTTGAAGAAGCATTATTCAAGTAGTTAGAAGTATGCTTTGTACGTAAATTAATCAGTGGTGCCTCTAGTTTCATAGGCAATGGAATGTTGCATCTGTTGTATGTTTGGTTTGTGTGCATAGCCTTTTGATGCACTAGAGATTCTTGGTTGGACTCTAAGTGTGCTAATTGAGATGATTATATTAGTTGGCATAGTCATGCTTTCTATATAGTAATTGTTGTGATCATAATCTTTTGACGCACTAGAGACCTTTGATTAGGCTGCCAATTGAGTTGGTTTTAGCCCTTTCTGGCATAACCATACTTTTTAGTTGGATTTCAATAATATTCATATATAGCCTTTTGATGCATGTTAGATAATCATAACAACTCTAACATGTGCTAATTGAGTTGTCTCGGAGGGACATACATTAGAATGAAGTGATTGTGTTCATAGGCTCAAAGTGTTGATTCAGAATCATAACTTGGCTTGGATTGACACTAGAGAGTTCATCTTGACCTTGATTGGCAAGAGTGTTACATTCTCGATGAATTGGAATCATGGATCATAGTTGTAAGCATCTCATTGTGATTGTTCATTGCATTAAAGTGGATTAGTGCTTACCCAAAATCCCTAATCATCTATCTATCTTGCATTTCCTTTATTTGCTTACTTGATTTACTTCGTTGCATTACAATTCTATTTCCAAAAACCCAAAACAACGAGCATTCTACACTTCACTTGTGCATATCCATTTCACATTGCATTGTCCTTTTCGATCTCTAATCCTTTCATCTAGTTAGAGTCCTAGGTTACTTGTTTACCAAGAGGTTTTGGGCTTTCCAATTCTCGTGGTATGACAACCCCAAGTCCAATTTACTATCTCATACTTGACAACGAACGTACGCTTGTGTGAGCAAAGTATGCTTCAAGTCAGGGTGGGCGGGGGGGGGGGGGGGGGGGGTTCGAGGAACCGACAACCTAAAAATACAAGCAGAAAACCCTGAAACCGAAAAAAAAAATTGAAAGAAAACCGAACTGAATACAGTTCGTTCAGTTTTGGTTTCGGTGTGTTTGAAACCGAACTGAACAGAATAAAACTGAAACTTATTACCTTATTTCATTATTTCCTATTTTTTGTTTTTGACTTTTCTTTCTTCTTCTTCGGTTCCGTTTCTTCTTCTTTCTTTCCTTCTTCTTTTCGGTCCCAAATCAAATCAAATCACCTCTCTCTCTCTCTCTCTCTCTTCTTTCTTCTTCTCTGATCCCAAATCAAATCATCTTTCTCTCTTCTCCTCTAGTCCCAGAACAAATTCTCTCTCTCTCTCTCTCTCTCTCTCTCTCTCTCTCTCTCTCTCTCTGTACTTTTTAAAGCAACCAAATTTCGATAAAGTGTAAGGACCTTTGGGCATCTGCACTATAGCAAACCAAGATGCATCTCTACCACACCTAAATTCATCTTCACCTTTGGGAATCTGCACCTGCAAATCTCATATCTAGAAATTTTTTTTTAGAAAAATAAAAAATTGAAACAAACCAAAAATTCGAGTTCGGTTCAAATTTTGTGCCTAAAAGTGAGGAAACTGAACCGACTCAAACCGAAATCCAAGTTCGATGCGGTTCTCGGTTTTGATCCAAATCCAATTATTCATCATGACACACCCCTTTAGAGCATGGAAAAAATAGTCGATGCGTAAGTAACATCACCTTCAACTACCGACCTCTCATAGCATAATTAGAACTGAAAGTACTGACATCGAAACTATTTATAATTAATAAAAAAACACACAAGATCTATGGCTCCCTGCGACACTTCCATAGGGATATAACCTAGGGCTGGTTTCGGTACGGAAACTGAGATTTTTTGGCCTTAACCGAATATCGACTGAATCCCTTCAGTTAGCCCAAATTTGTTACTGAAGCCAAACCGGTTTTTCGGTTGCCGAAAAGTTCGGTTTACTGATTAACACGGTCGGTAACGATTAGTCGGCTGACTATGATGGAACTCACACATCCCCTTGAATCCTCACACTTGACCAAGAAACTAGCCCCCAAAATCTGACCAAGAAACATGATAGCACTAACCAAACAGATCAATTGATCTCCAGATCTATGTGTAGATCTCCAGATTTTAAATGATTTGGTGCTTCATGGGTTTTTCTCTGGGCACCCACCTCTTTCTTCAACCTCCTTGGAAGAACAGAGGAAGAACAAGAAGAAGAAAGATAAATAGAAAGAAGACGAAAAGAAAGAAATAAGAGAGAAAGTGAAAAGCTGAGAAACAAAGAAGTAAAGAAGAGGAACAGAGCAGAAAAATAAAAAAATCAAAGGAAGAAAAAAGAGAAAAACATAATAAAGAAAGGGAGAGGAGCATATGCTAAGATGATAGATTTTTTTATTGTTATTAAGTGAAAGTAATTAAATATAATATATTGTAAATATATACCAAGTGAAACACTTGGTCTGGTGGTTAAGAGTTAAGACTCAACCTCTCTTAAGAGAGGTCAAGTGTTTGAATCACATTGATGGTGGAAATTTAGTCCATTTTGGATTAAATTTCTGAAGTCGGTCGGGTTGGGATGTCCCAAACTTTAAGCATGCTCATATCGTTATCGGGAATCGTTTTCTCGATATTTTCTCGGGTTAGGTCGGTCGGTATTCGGTCGGTTCAGGAAAATTCGGTAAAAAAGGCCAGCCTTATACAACCCACAAAATTAACATACTGCCCCCAGAAGGGCCCAACTAATCCCGTAGCCAACAAGACGCCCAAATGAGTTGTCTACCCTACCACAAGATTGGAGGACTCAGAAGGAAAATCCTAGGAGAGCCAGACCATCCAACGTGCCATACTGGCACCACTGTCGTAAAACCCACTACGAAGGTGTAGAGATATTTGGGGAGCCCAACCTCGGCTACACGATCGACACCACCATTCATGACACGTCGTACGTAGCTACCTTTTCCCACAAAGCTCGCCCACCAGAATACTTCCCTCACTGTCAAAGAGTCGCAGGTTGTAGAGAGGGTGCCATGAAGAAATCACGACATGTTATCCAAGTGAGATCGCTCACCATAGAGAGAGAGAGAGAGAGAGAGAGAGAGAGAGAGAGAGAGAGAGAGAGAGAGAGAGAGAGAGAGAGAGAGAGAGAGAGAGAGAGAGAGAGAGAGAGAGAGAGCCTCGTGTCAATTTAACGGGTGAATTCATTTGCAACTGCGATACCAGCTAGGCTAAATGGCTAGGTTAACTTGAGCTACATCACAATATGACTTTTGTGATAAAAGGTTTAGAGAGAGAAAGCATCATATCAATTTAACGAGTGAATACTATCAGAGTTTGTATTCTTGAATACCGAGATGATTCTATTCTTCTCTAATTAGAGGTATAAATAGTGTTAAAACCCTATACAGACAATGAAATAAACTTTCCCAATAACTACCCATAATCTAATCTTTAATTAACTACAATTGATTACAATAATGCACAAAAAGAAATAATATAAACAGTTTGTTGACACTCCCCCTCAAGTTGGAGCATAGATATCAATCATGCCCAACTTGTCAATTGGGTTGTTGAATACTTGTCCTGAAACAACCTTTGTGAGAACGTCTGCAAGTTGATCTTCAGATGGAACAAAAGGAAACTGAATAATCTTCTGATCAAGATTCTTCTTAATGAAGTGTCGATCAACCTCCACGTGTTTAGTTTGATCATGTTGAAACGGGTTATGAGCAATCTCGATGGCAGCTTCAATATCACAATGTAAGTCCATGGGCCTTTGAATTTTAAAGCCCAAATCCTTCAAAACATTCTTAATCCACAATAGCTCGCATACACCATGAGCCATACCTCGAAATTATGCTTCTGCACTTGATCTGGCCACGACCGTCTGCTTCTCACTTCTCTATGTAACTAGATTACCCCCAACAAGTAAAGTACCTAGATATGGATCTTCGGTCAGTCTGATCTCCCGCCCAGTCAGCATCAGTGTAACCTACAATTTCCATCTCACTCCATTTAGTAAAAAACAACCCTCTTCCCAGAGAAGTCTTCAGATATCTGAGTATTCGATTCACAGCTTTCATGTGTTCTTTACTTGGAGAATGTATGAATTGACTGACAACACTAACAACATATGCTATATCAGGTCTAGTATAAGAGAGATATATCAACCTCTCAACTAGATGTTGATACCTACCTTTATCAGTCGGGACTTGATCTGGAAAAATTCCTAGCAGGTGATTCATCTCTATGGGTGTCTCAATTGGCTTGCAGCCAAGCATTCCGGTTTCTGCTAACAGATCCAAGACATATTTCCTCTGTGATGAGGAGATTCCCTTCTTCGACCTTGCAACTTCAATACCCAGAAAATACTTCAATTGTCCCAAGTCTTTCACTTCAAACTCCCTTGACAGATACCTTTGTAATGCCTTTATCTCTTCGGGATTGTCTCTAGTGATAACCATGTCATCAACATACACTATTAGTGCTGTAATCTTTCCATCTTTAAGTTTGATGAATAACGTATGGTCTGAGTTACTATGCCGGTATCTAAATGCCTTTATTGACCTGGTGAATCTTGCAAACCATGCTCGAGGTGACTGCTTCAAACCATACAATGACTTCTTCAATCTGCAGACTTTTCCAACATCAGAGAGTTTACACTTTGTTTCTAGAGGTACATCTATATATACTTCTTCTTTCAAGTCTCCATTGAGAAAAGCATTCTTCACATCAAACTAATGTAAGGACCAATCTCTGTTAGCTACTAATGAGATGAAGATTTAGATTGTGTTGATCTTCGCCACAGGAGCAAAAGTCTCTTGATTGTCATCTCTATATCGCTGTGTATATTTCTTTGCAACCAATCAAGCTTTGTACCTATCAATACTTCCATCCGCATTAAGTTTCACTGTAAACACCCATCGACACCCAATAGTTTTCTTTCCAGGTGGCATAGGAACAAGCTCCCAAGTGGAGTTCTTCTATAAGGCTTCCATCTCTTCGTTCATTGCCTTTGTCCATTTCGGATATGCCAAAACATCTTGTACATTACTTGGAATAGATGCAGCAGATATTGCTCAACAATGAATACATATGGCTTAAACAACATGTGGGTAGACATAAAATCAGCAATAAGATATCTATCCTTAACCTTGATTTCTGGTTCATACTGTTTCTTAGGAATGCTCTCGGTTTCTCTTTGTGACCTCTTTGGTTCTACATGACTGCCATTCTAGAATGAGGGTTTTCGTTGGATTGTTAGCGGTGGTGGTAGTGGTAAATTATGGTTTTTGGTGAGATATGATTGTGGTGGTTGTGATGATGGAGGAGAAATTAGAGTATCAAATGGATCTGTATGTGATGGAGGTAGTGATAATGATGGTGTTTTAGGGAAGATATATGAAGTGGTGGTGGTGATAGTGGTTCGGGTAGAAATTCGAGGGTTTATTTTTCGATGGTGGTGATGATGTTTTCGGTGGTGGTGGAAATTCAGAATTTTTCGGAGCTTCAAGTTTCGAGATTCAAGAGATTCAAAAAACTAGTTCTAGGATCGAACCTGGCTTTGATAAATACCATATCAGAGTTTATATTCTAGAATACTAAGATGATTCTATTCTTCTCCAATTGGAGGACTAAATAGTGTTAAAACTTTATACAGACAAGGAAATAAACTTTTTCAATAACTACCCATAATCTAATATGCAATTAACTACAATTGATTACAATAATGCATAAAAGAAAATAATATAAATAGCTTGTTGACAAATACATTTGCAACTCCAATACCAGCTAGGCTCAATGGCTAGGTTAACTTGAGCTTCACAAGATGGCTTTTGTGATAAAAGGTTTAGAATCGACTTATGGTTAAACCCTTTAAAATCAATTTCAAGAATTAGCTTACCTATGTCACCTAAATTTAGCATATAAGCTCGATTGTAACTGTTTTTATGAAAATATTTAGTTAGCCCAACATTGTTTAAAGTTTTTAGTTCCGTTCTTGGGTAGACTATTTCTAATTTAACAAAAAACAATATTTTTTTTGTTTATAACAAAAAACAGTATATTGTGACATATTCTTGAATTAATTGTATATAAAAAAAGAAAAAAAAGAAGAACCAGAAACAAAATTTGTCCTTGAATTAATTGTTATGAATCCATGATAAATCAACATCACTACAGCTCACATGATCAAAGACTGGGACACGTGCACCCTACATAATCAAATTTGCAACCCACTCTTTATATTTATTTTTGGGAGGACCACCGACCACCTTAGTTTTGTAAACCTGAATACAAATTAAGGAGTCATTACAAATATTTAAAAATAAAAAATGGGAATTTAGTTGGCAGCCGGTTGAAGGTTAATTTCCTTCCATTTCAACTGCAGAGCAGTAACTCTGCCTTTTTAACCTTGGAAATGCTCTCCATGACTCCAACTGCTGACACGTGTCCTCTTACAGTTACCAACTTTGTCTCTAGGTCTATGCTGAACGATGTAACCCCTGCCAATTCCAAAAGTATTTTATTATAATTAAGAGACTAAAAATATTACGAACCCGATAGGTGTGGGATAAAGGTGATTAATTACCTCAAAAAAGGTAGGTGGTTAAGGAGTTATGCAAGTATTTTTCTTTTTTATTTCTTAGTTTTCTGTTATTTATGCTTTGATTAATTTACTTATTGACTAATTTGGTTTCCAAAGTATTTTAATATAACATTTATGTAAAAAAATTTAGTTATAGTTGACAAGCTCTCTTCTGTTAAATTATTATAGATAATTATTTAATTCCGAAAAAAAAAAATCAATAATGATTGAGACCTAGTTGGTGGATGAAGTTCATATATATTTTCCTCGTCATGTTTCTTTCAAATGAGAAATTAATAATAATTATGAGCTTCGGATCTGATAGCTATAGCTTAATATTTAGGAAAGAAATTTATCATACCAAAGAATACAGTTCCTAATATTGTCCAATATCTGGAAACATTTGATTGATTTTATTAAGTTAGGACCACAATTGTGTTGAACAAAATATAGAATGCTAATTATTAGAAAACATATTAGAATCGAGTGGTCTCTGTGGAGGATCAGAAATTTTAGTGAACCAACCTTTGCTAAATGAAGGAGGAGAAAAACCCATGAAAATGATGTAATAAATTATTCCTAAATATATATGTATATATATATAGCAGATCGAATAGTAAATACCTTCCATTTTAGAAAGATGTTTCTTAACTTTACCAGCACATCCTTGACAATGAAGAGCAACCCTCATAACAACCACCTGCAAACCAACACATGCAAACGTACAGATGATATCCCACCAGAACATATATATGTAGCAGAAAATTAAGAAAAATTTAACATTCTCTTCTCCTTTATTTTTTTTTCTTAAGAGTATTCTTTCAAATTTGGAACCAATACAATAAAAATATTGATTATATGTAGACATGCACTACCACATAGTTCTGTTAATTACGCTCGATGACTCGATCAATATTGTTAGGGATCTCAAATTTATTTACTAATTTAATTTGTTTATTAAGTAATGTTACAGTCTATTAGTAAGGAGTTTTATCTGTTCGAAACAATTAAAATTTTGAATGAACTCTAATTTGGATAAATAAATGGACTACCACATAGTTTGGTACGCCAATTTCAAATGTTTAACAGTATGCAAGTTTGTAATATAAACTAATGGATAAGGAATTAATATTTCATATATTGTTGGTGAGAGAATTAGTACGTAGACAAGATACATAATAGATCTGAGGAATTTTTGGTATATATTGTACTGTCAGAACAAATAGTGAAAAATGTGGAAATTAAACAAAAGAATATGTCTCACTGGCAGATTAAACAAATGTAGGAACAGACAATCACTGAGACAAAAGCATATGATGCCCCAATATTCCATTTGCAAATTTCTTATAAGGTTTGATATTAAAAATCAATACAATTCCTATCTGACAATATTGTTGGCATATATTTATACTGATTAACAGTTTCTATATCATCAATGGTCGTTTTCTTTTCTTGGAAAAAAGTAACTAAATAATTAATTAATTACCTGGAAGACATTATCTGCAGAAGGTAGAACTTGTGGTGTTTTCTGCAGTGACATCTTTACCTTCGAGTGGAGGTGGCGATGATGATTTAAAGCTGTCTCTTTCTTGATCATGGAAGACAACGTGACTGGTTTTTTCCCATGATCAGCTGGATTGACAAACCTACGTGACTCAACGAGCTTCGAGTACCTGGCATTGTTGATCATTCTCGTATTTCTAGCAGCTGGCATGATCGCGGAACGAGCAGCGTCTGCGCTGCTCACGCAGACCGCAGTTGCTGCCTGAGAGTGGCACATGAACCCCCTCGGCATCATCGTCATCTTCTTCTTACTAGCAACACTGCTCTTCATGTTCATCTTCCTCAGTAAAGATCGAGATCAGATGAGATCAGAGAGAGAGAGAGAAGTGAAGTGAGGGAGTGAGTAGTGTGTTATTAAAATGACATGCGCTAGCTGTCTTTGTGAGGTAGCTATAGCTAACAGGAGGTTTGGCTGGGACTGCCAGTTTCAGTCTGTACTCATGTTTTGAATGACTTCACCAATCCTGTCATTTTCTCCAACAGTTAATGTTCAGAGAAATTTAATTATTAATCGACTTTTTATCTCAGAAAACGACTCTAGTTGACTACATCCCAACACCCCATCACATGCATTATTATTAACCTCATCCTTGATATATAAATGCTACCACCTGCATCAAAACTGAATGGCTCGCTACTATCAATCCTTATTTTGATACATATATAGCAACGACCTAGCTAGCTACAACCATGTGCCCTTGGTTATTGAAGAGTGGGGGTACGTAGTTGCTAGCTTCACGAGCGATGACACTAAGGGTTCTTTCAACCACGTACTCTTAAGGAATCTCTCGTTCCCTTCAACTAAATGCATGGGTACTAAAGGTGTCAAAAGCGTTAGGCCAGCACTAGGCACAACTCCAACCCGAGGCCCGAGTCTACATCGTCCTGTTAGGCCCGACCCTGAGATTTTCGGGGCCCAAGGCGAACTAAAGATATAAGACCAGCATTTTTCTATATAAATGTACACACTTTGTTTTTGGTATAAGAAGGTTAAACATGTCATAATAGGCTTCCACTCGATTTGTGAAGTCCAATTTAGTTCCTACAATGTTAGTAGTAAGCCTACCTCAAGTATAAGGTGTACAAGTTATGGTAAAGGAATTTAAGAAAAGAGTGTCGATGTTCCTTTCTCTGGCTAGGGTTTGAACCTAAAGAGAGAAGCTAAACAAATGTACAAATTGTACGAGTCTTAAACCTAGGCCCACAAGGAAGTCATGGCTCATGGTGAATATGTGCAATATGGTGTTTAGTGAAATAGTTTGGTTTGAGCTCGAGAGGTTGATGAATTGATTAAACAAAATGCTTCAATCTAAAAATAGATTACTTCTAAGTTCAGTTGTGACAAATGGACGAGAGTTAGGGTTTAGGTTTTCCACCATTAGCCTCCCTTGCATATATTAGTGTTCATAGCTAAAAATGATGTCACTTTAATTGTCCAAATAAGTACGTACCCTCCTTACATCCGGTTAAGATTACAAGGGGCGTACATTATTAATTTCAACCGGTTCAGTATGAAATTAACTACCTAGAATCAAACTCTATTACATGTTAAGTATCAATTGCTTGTCGTAGATGCATAAGGTTGTGAGTCAAGGTAACCATGCAAGCTAACCAATCTTAGGTCTAGGTGATTATAACTCACAATCTTCACATGCACATAAGGTATGCTTTCATGATTTCTATGTTGAAGGGTAATCAATCTCTAAACATTTCTTCGTGTAATGGCCAACACACAAACTCAAATTGATTAGGTCGAAGTATATGCATTTAACTTTTGATTTAGCATGTGAAGATGCATGATAATGAAATGTGCATCAAATATATTTATAACATTAATCCAACTAAAGGGACTACTCACTCATATTTACAATAACTAATTAACTTCATTATAAAATTAAACATTAAAGTAAATGAAGAGTAAGAGAGAAGAAGAGGCTTAGTGGTGTGGCGACAATGAGTGTCAATCCAAGTCGGCAATATATGGATGGAGAATGATAGAGATGGACTCTTCTTCTTCTTCTTCTTCTTTTATCTTCAATACTTCAATGGTGATGTGTTTATGGCTTAATGGAGGAATGGTAGTTTATGGAAGTGGTGGTGGAATAATGAAACTAGATTAGTTAATACGAAGGATAAATTTCACAAATGGTCACTAGCTCAATTATGACGATTTCGACACTTTGGTCACTTAACTTCAATACCGTCTTTCACTTTGGTCACTCAACTTCAATATCGTCTTTCACTTTGGTCACTCAACTTCAATATCGTCTTTCACTTTGAGTGACCAAAGTGATGTTTTTGAAAGTATAGTGACCAAAGTGTCGAAATTGTCACTCAATTATGAGAATTTCGACACTTTGGTCACTACACTTTCAAAAACATCACTTTGGTAACTCAACTTCAATACAGTCTTTCACTTTGGTCACTCAACTTCAATACCTTACACTTTGAGAGACCAAAGTGATGTTTTTGAAAGTATAGTGACAAAAGTGTGGAAATTGTCATAGTTGAATGACCATTTTTGAAATTTTGCCTAATATGGAAGTATCTTGAGAAGATGGTGGATGTAATCATGAAGGGAGAGTGAAGTGTGGAAATGGACTGGAGGAAGATGGAAGTTGTGGTGGTGATGGAGGTGAGATTTGGCTTTATTCTGGCCTTAAATATGTGTTGTTAATCCAATTCCTTGTTTTACTAGGGAATCTTGCAAGAATGAAGAAAATGCTCTAATTGAGGCTCAAATCTCAAGAATTGGAGAAGGAAAAATGGACAATTTGGAAGCAAAAGCAAAATTTCGGATTCCGGCAAATTTTTGGCTCACCACCCGAACAACCACTACTTTTGGTGGTGCCATGACTTTTCTGACCAAGGAAGGAGGTGCATTCACATACCAAAAATATATTTTTCCTCCATATAATCTTATAACACCAAAATATTTATAACTCATGCACTACACCATACTCCACACTTCTCGAGTTCTCTCTTCCCCCTCATTTCCTTCACTTCATCTTCTCTCACTACAACAAAAAGCACTTTTGGAGACCAAATTTTTTGCGATGAACTTATTTTCGTCATTGAATGTCACTTTTTACGAGGAATATTTCAGTTCCTCGCTAATGCCATTGAAGTTTCAGTGAGGAACCTATTTTCCTCACTAAATGTCACTTTCTACGAGGATTATTTCAATTTCTTGTTAAAGGTAACCATAATTTGGTTGCCGAAATCGTTATATTATTAGCGAAAAAATATGAGACTTCCGCCAAAGCGACATTTTGCGAGGAAATAATGATTTCCTTATTATAGGTTTGGTGGGAAACATTGCAAGACCCGCCAAATTTAATAGCGACAAAACTAAAGTTTTCTCGCTGAAAGTACATTTTTTGCGAAAAAAAATGTACTCGCCAAAAGATACAATTAGCGAGGAACTAATTAACTCGTCAATGTAGTTTTGGTGGGAAGTTTTCTCGATCCCGCCAAAATTAATAGCTACGAAACTAAGCCTTCCTCGCTAAAAGTCATTTAGCGAGCAAATAATTATTTCGTCGTCGTAGATTTTGGCATAAATTTTTTTTAGACCCGCCAAATGTTGTGGCAAGGAAACTTAATTTCTTCGCAAAAAGTAAACTTTTAGCCATGAATAATTTCCTCGTTAATTGTACTTTTAGTGAGAAACTAATTATTTCATCGTTATAGGTTTAAGAAATAAAAGTTTTCTAAAAGGAACCAACCATTGGTATTATTTTATGATTTTCAAAAGCCATAGAATTCCCGCCGTTACAAAATATATATATATATATATATATATATATATATAATATATATAATTTTTTGTTAGCTTTTTATGTAGTGAAACAAATAATGAATAGAGTGTAGCAAAATAATTGGAATAATGTTTCACAATTTGCATAAATAGATAAATTCATAAATTAAATATCTTTATTTAATTTTATGCTACTAATTCAATGAGTTTAATATAATAAAAGTATACATAAATATCATTAAACTATAGTGGCACAGTGGATAAGGCGCTGCTTAGTAAATACTAAGTTTCGATTCGAATCCCAGTAAAAGCAAATTGACCATTTATTTGGTTCTTCTGGACCAAAGAAGGAGAGAGGTATTGGGCCTGGGTCGGGTCTATAATGGCGAGAAATATAATTTTCATCGCGAAAAGGATTTCACGAGGAACTATTTATTTTCTTGTGGAAACTTTTCTTGACGAGCTTTCCACGACGAACTCACGACAAAAAAAATTTCCTCGCCAAAATACTACAACGACGAAATGTCGTTTTTCAGCGACAAATTTGTTCCTCGTAAATGAGGTTTTTTGTTGTAGTGTCCCAAAATCCAAGTACCACCTTCATTACTCCACATCACCACCACCATAACTCCACCACTCAAAACACCAACTTAGCATCATATATCCATCTGCATCTCTATTTCCTATCACCTTAGCACCACTTCACCTTCCATCTACATCAACATCAAGGAGGTTACAAGGAGCATTGAAGGAGAAGAATCAAGGAGAAGCTACCCATCATCTTGCCAAGCTTCAACTAGTTCTTTCTTTCCTTAAACTCTTTTATTTTCATTTATATATTCATTATCTATGATGCTATTTTGTAATAATGTGATTTATTCCTAAAAAAATTATGTAATAATGTGATTTGATGAATATATATGTTTTGTTCTCTTAACATCTTTATCTGCCAATTAATTAAGAGTTGAGTATGTATGTTTAAACTTCATCAATTTGAGCTTGTATACTTAATTGCCATCAATTGAAGAATTCTAGAGATTGATTATCTTAAGGAAACTTAAGAATGAAGCATGTAAAAAGTGTAGCATTTGTAGGTTGTTAACTACATCCTTTGCTTGAGAAAGATTTGATGGTTAGCATAGTTTTCTCAACTCAAGCTTTATGCATCTAAAATTGGAATTGGATGCTCTAACCCGAATTTAGTGCCTAATTCTAGGTAGTTAACTAATGCCCTAACACAGATTAGTTGATACCTTTAAGGAGTTTGTCCCTTGTGATGCCCTAACCGGATGCAAGGAGGGAAATTAGTTAATTGAGCATATCATAATCATCTTGTTACATTGTTGCATGTAAGGGAGGCTAAGGGTGAAAACCCTAAACCCCAAATCCCATCCATTCTTCAATCTATCTTAGTTTACTGTCATTTACATTCCAGCCTAGGTAAGTTTCACAACAAAAAATCCAAAAATTAATCTCATCACAACTCATTGTGCATATCATCCACACTAGCTTACCATCTAATGTGTTAAGTTAATTAGTATTATTGTGACATATGTGTGTGTGTGGTAGCATAGTTTATATAGCTTTCCCTTTAGTTATTCTACCTAGAGATTCGGAAGTCCTAATCCTCTTGGGTTCGACAACCTTCTCTTAATTCTTTATACTATAACTTGGCCCCTATACTTGGGGTGTCCCTTATGACAATAGGAGATCAAGAAGATAGAGTGAAGGAAGAAAGATAGAAGAGAAAGATGAAATGGGTGATGATTTTATAAAGAGATGAGAAGATGCATGGTTTATGTAGCCGAAGATGGAAAAGGTAATAGTGGTGGTTAGGATGAAACAAAAGGTGAGGGAGATGGTTAGGGAAGAGATGCAACCGGTTTGGTTACATGGGGAGGAAGAGAATGTGGTGGCCGGCCGGTGGGGGTGCACCGCCGCTCATGGTGCTTCGCCGGAGCTCTAATTTACAATTTTGTCTTAATCTCCATGCCTCGTTTAATTCCTTCTTTCCTCAATTTATGCTTTCTAGACCTCGATTTTCGCATTTTCTCCTTTTGCAATGTTTCCTCAATTAGTGAAAGCTAAATTGGACTTAAAGACAAGATAATTAATTGCATTGTTTTAAGGTGTGAATATGTAAATGAATTAGAGTTCAACATACAACTCATTTAAGAGCGCAAGAGGGTTGACCAACATCCAGAAATGGAACTCGTTTCATAAGACTATAATTAATATATATATATATATATATATATATAAATGTGTGTGTTTGTTTATTTATATATGCCTTCTACACTAAGTGCCGACATGTACCCTCACTTTAAATAGATTAAACTATATGTATACTCTTGTAACCTTTGCATACATGTGTTCAGAGTTGTTCTAAAATTGAACATTCTTTTCTATCCAAACTTAGTATTGCAGATGCTTTTCAATCCTAAGGTGCTGAACCACGAGTTTTAAAGAAGGTTTTATGTCCAAATAATTAATGGATAATTCTTGGGTTCACCCTCTGGGTGAACCTGCATATTCACCCCTTATTGTGATTAATATATTTTCACATTATAATTTCATAATCCAACCGTTCATATTTTAAATTATCTTTTATAGATCATTTCTGCAAAAAAATCAATCAAATCGGAGATTGTTCAACTATTCAATTTTGTGAAACAAATGAACGGTTATGACAACAATTACTACTATTATGATGAACCGTCTGTTTATTTCATATGAATGAGTAACCAAAAGGTCTCCAAATTGATTGATTTTTTGCAGAAGTGATCTCTATATTATGTTATAATATATGAACGGTTGGATCTTTAAAATTTAAATTAAAAATGCGTTAATTGCAAGGAGGGTGAATATGTAGGTTCACCCAAGGAGTGAATATGTAGGTTCACCCAAGGAGTGAACCCAAGAATTAATTGTGAGTTGATTTGTTTTATGGATTTTTAAATGATGTTTATTTTAATCCATGCTCATTAAAATTCGTTTTGAAGCCTATGTACAGTAGAAACCCGAGCAAACCCTTGGTGAGTCATATTCGTATAAATATACGATGCTTAGGTTGTAAAAGCATGGAGCTAGGTTTTCATGAAAATATCTTTTATACTGCTGTAGCTATGGGTACTCTCTAATCCTTGATTCTTAGAGAGTACTGAGCCTAATCTTCTGAGAATTCTTCATGAGTTGTTCTGTGTTTAGCTCTTGAAGGATTATCAAATCCCATAACTTTGTTGTCAAAAGATTTTTGGTTTCATGCTTCATGTGTGTTAATAGTTCATTCATGAGTTGTGCCTTGAGGTGATTGACAATCGAGGTGAGAGCTAGTTGTGCCATCTTAAGATTGGCAAAGGAGAACAAAGTCGTTGATCTGGAAGTATCAAGGACAAAGAGACACCGTTGTCCACTAGATTGGTTCTAGTTTTTGAGTTGTGTAAGATGCTTATGTACATACTTTCATGTTCATAGTGGATTGTTCACCGGCATAATGCCCACAGTTGTTTACCTCTTTGGAGGGTTTTACTGCGTTAGTAGATCTTGTGGTATGTGTGTGATGATTTATATTCTGTTAATGGTTTGAAAAATAAGTAAATCACAACGTCTTCAAGGCTTCTGTTATTTGCTGTTTCGATTAGGACTGAAGTCATACTGAAATCCTCGACTAGGAGTACTGAAACGTGCCTACACTACTAAAATTTAAACTTTAAGTTGTTGGCTATTGACCAAGTTTTATTAGTCTAGGAATACATCTCCATTATATATGTACTTTCAATGGTGTTCCTTTGGCTGGCTGGGTTCGATCCTTCATCACAAAGATTAGGATTCTCACCTCTATCACCGATGAGGGTTCTTGAAAGGTCTTTGACTTGGACGTCGGAAACTTACCTTGTTCCTGCAGGTTGTCTCTTTAATTTTCAGTTTTAATTTGTGAGTAGCTGCACACTCCGGAGGGCCAAACCGCTATGCTAAACAAGATTGATCAGATCAAGTCCAATCCCCATGTAGTACGTGTTGAAAACGCAAAGACAACATTGTTGGAAGCTTTGAACCACCAGTTATCTGATATGGAGGCAGGGCCAGTCCTGGGATTTCAGAGGCGTGGTGCAAATATTTGAATGAGGCCTTAATCGTGGTCTCGATTGAAAGAACTAAATAATTTTGGTGTTCCGTATGAAGATATATAGTAAAACAAGTTTCATAACTAATTAAAAGACTGTAAAATATTGAGCTTTGTCCTTAGTTTAGGGTGCCTGGGGCCTAAGCAGACAACTCGCCAAAAAAAAAAGGAGAAAAAAAAAGAGTGGATTCATACGATTTTGGCCAAAAGAACCGTGTGTCATAGTCCACAGTTTTGGTTGAGAAACAAAGGTCTCATAATTTTTTTTTGGAGAGAAAGTTTTGGGGTTAGTTTCCACGGTGTTAGAACATCGTTGTTGGGTGACATCATGTAGTTGGACCGCCAAAATTGGACACATTTAGCCTCGCTTGTATGGACATAGTTAAGAGTACGACTATGGAAATGACACATATTAGGACATGGAGTACTTGCCCTTACCCTAAACTGATCGATGGACAACAACATTAAAATGGGCACATGAATTTGCATTGGCTTGGCCACAAAAATGGGTGAGGGGAGGAGTTTGGCCACTAGAATGAGTGAAGGCAAGGGCTCAACCACTAAAATGGGCTGGGCCATAAAATATTCATTATATAGTAAAAAAGATTGTGATTTTTTGTATGAACACTAAGAATAATATATTCTATGGCTAGAAAATTTTTTCGGCACGGCAAGTATTTTTTTATTTTCCAAAGTCGCAAAATGAAAAAAATCATGTTTATAAATGTTGAGAGTATGGAAAATTTGAATAAAAATAGGACTTGGCATGGTTTGGCACGTTTGGACGTGCCTGGGGCACCTTGGCTTGCTTTCTTGTGAACTACATTTAAAAAAAAAAATCTTGTTCCATAATCTCATCATTCGTACGCAAAAGGATAATTTTTAGAAGGTTTTCCAATCGACAAAACTCGAGAAGCAAGAGCGGTGTTTTTTTATTTATGAATTTTCTAGTTTTCCAGCTTTGGAAAATAGTAAAAAAAGGGTCGAGATTTTTTAGTTTGGCCAATTCGAACACCTAATTCTAAAAATTATGGCTTACCAATGATGAGATTATGGAACGGAAAAATTTCAAAAAAAAAGGAGCTTAAAATAGTTTGGCATGTTTAGAGGTGTCATGACAGGCTGAAACATGCCAAATCTTGTCAATGTACACTATTTTTTCTTAAAATTTGCATGTACCATAATCTCACCATTGGTAAAGCTTGATTTTTAGAAGGTGTTTCAATTGACAGAACTAGAAAATCACAACCTTCTATTTTTTTTTACAAATTTTCTTGTATTCCAACTTTGGAAAATTGTAAAAAAAAATCGGGTCGTGATTTTTGCATTCCGTCAGTTTGATAAGTGCTAAAAAATTATGATTTGAGGGTGCGAAGATTTTGGTGAGAAAATAAGATCATACGGTTTTAGCCAAAAAAACCGTGGTCCACGGTTTTTGGTGAGAAACCAAGGTCTTGAAAATTTTTTATTTAAGAGAAAGTTTTGGAGTTGGTCTCCACAGTGTTAGAACATCGTATTAGGTGACACCATGTGGTTGGACTGCCAAAATTGGACACAGTTAACCTCGCTTGCATGGACATGGTTAAGGGTACGAGCATGAAAATGACACAAATTACGACAAAGAGTACGTCCCCTAAACCCTAAATCCTAAACTGATGAACAAGAGCATTGGAATGGGCATATGTATTTACATTTGCTTGGCCACAAGATTGGGCGAGTGCAAGAGCTTGACCACTAGAATGAGCGAAGGTAAGGGCATAGCTACTAGAATGCAATGGGCCATAAAACATTCATTATAAGGTAACAAAATGTGATTTTTTGTACGAACACTAAGAATAGTGTAATCCATGATTAGAAAAAATTTCAGAATTTTTTCGGTACGAGAAATATTTTTTTATTTTCCAAATTTGGAAAACAGGAAAAATCTGAAAACATACACGGTTCGAGATTTTTCAGTTCCGTTAATTGGAAAAGCTTTTAAAAATTATATTTTATCAATGGTGAGATTATGGCATGAGAACATTTGATTAAAAATGAGTCTTGGTATGGTTTGACACGTTAGTGTTAGCGTGGAGAGTAAGCTAAGAAAGAGAGCTGAAAAATGAGCTACTTGTGTATTGAACTAAGTGACAAAAAGAGAGGTGTAGCATATATGATACAAGGCCAGCTGGTGTGAGCTATAACATAACCAATAGATTAGGGACACCTGGCATTCTAACATTACTAACTAACTACTCAGCTGAGCATAGAGAAACCACACTCCTAACACCCCTCCTCAGCGTGATGCTCAGGTCTAAGTGATTTGCACGTAATTTACGTACAAAACATGTTTCTAACTACTTGAATAATGCTTCTCCAAGAGCCAAATAAAATCACTAATGTGTGTTTGTATTGTTTTTAGGTTGAATAAGTGAGTTGAAGTAATCCGAAGCTTAAAGATGCAATTTGGGAGCTTTTGGAGCATTTCCGAGAAGAGGACGAAAAGTCAACCGTGACTTTTGAGCATCAAGATCACAAGAATCAAGCCTCGGAAGTGGAGCACAAGATCATTCCGAAGTTTTGGCCAAGAACCCAAAAAGTCAACTTTCGGCCCCGAAAAGTCAACCGTGACTCACCCCGGGCCCACCCATGGTCAACTCCGAGGAAATGGCGACCGCGTCGAGATGTGACTTCTCCATCAAGCTTTCCATTTCAGCTAGGAGAGCATCATTTGATGAGTTGAGATACTTTGGTGGTGATTTGAAATTCAAATTCAAAATAGAGACAAAGCATTTAATGCTCTAACCACTATTTGTCTCTTAGCTTTCCCTTATCCCACTTTTGTCTCCTTACCTCCCAAATCAGATTTTTCATATCCCATAGGAGATTACCTCCCTATCCTTTCTCTATTCTTCACTCTCTTACTTACCCTAGCCCTTTAGGTAATTTCCTTTCCATAGAATCTTAGTTATTAGCCTTAGGATTATTTCCCTTTGATCTTAGCCCTCCATTTCTCTTCCATCATCATATATATTCTTAGGATAACCCATTTTCAGGATTCAACAAACCCTAGGCTCACTCACTCCCAAAATTTCCCAAGTTCTTCCATTTCCATCTCTCCCATTTCCCCATTTTTCTTTGTGTCTTTCCTCCATTTTTTCACCACTTCCACACCTTATCTCACTTCACTTCCTTCATCAAATCTACCCCATCCACCCTCCACTACATCCCTATATACTTTTTCCTTCCATTTTCTCATATCTACTCACCATCACCATGGGTCTCATGAAGAACTTCAAGATCTAGAAGGCTTGGAGCAAAAGGGAGCTAAAAGAGAGCAAGGAGAGAAAAAGGGGAGGCTAGCAACCACTTGGTGACAGCAAGGAGCAGCTGGCCATTCTTCTTGAGCATTTCTCAATCCCTTTTTACTCTTTTCTTTGTCTTTGAGTTATATAGATTTGAGATTATGATGTATCTTAAGATGAGTAGTGAGTAGTTTCTTAAGATTTGGGACTAGGGTTGTGTGCCCTAGTCCATTGATGGTGGATTGAGCAAATAATGATGTATATGCATGTTGGTTGATGAATGGATATGCTTGTTGCCTATTTTATTATGTGTTAGATGCATGTCTAGGGGTTTAACCAATTCTAAAGCATGTGTTTAATCTACTTTGATATGAGAGTGTGAAGTTGGTCCCTCCATTCTCTCAAAGACAATTGACAACAAGTGTGATGAGTTTATCTTGTTTGATTTCCTTGGTCTTGGTACTTTATGCCTTAATTCGATTAGCATGAAGGTTAAATTGGATTAGGAGTTGTTGTGGCATGGCATAACAATAACATAGAAGACTCGGTCCTAGAACCATTGCATGGCTAGGATACGGAAATTGATCCATTAATCAATCTGGCTTTGTGCGTGAATTCCTTAATGCATTTGTGCTTCAACCCCCTTCACATTTGTGAGGGAGGACCTTCATTGATAACATTGATGAAGGGTTAACTTCTATGAACCTTTGTTGGCATAGGAATACATTAGATAACATTCACATTCCATAACCATTGCATGGGTGGAATGTGGGGATTTATCTCACAAACCGTTCAACATGTGTGTGCATTTGCTTGCTTGTCCATCGGATATGGACTAGAGTGACCCAAAGCCCCCAATCGCTTCATCATTTGAGTCTTTCCTCATTTCCATTACTTACTTGCTTAGCTTAGTTTACTTGTATTGCTTGGTTTAATTGTCATTCACTCTTCCAAAACAAACCAAATGTTTTCTCACTACACGATCACTTTGCACATATCCCACATAGTTATTGCATAGTCATCCATCTCTTGTCTCCCCATATATAGTGTTAGTTTGCTAGCTACCTAGTTACTCTTGGGACTTTACCCCGCCAATTCCCCAACAACAAACCCCCGGTCTTACTACTTCATCCCATACTTTTGACGATACGTTTGCTTGCGTGTAGGCGCATTTTGCGTTAAAGTCACTAAGCATAAAGCTGCTACAGAGGTAAGTATGTTGAGGAGAACAAAGGGCCTTTGTGAAGAGTCAACAAGTTGCTCTTTGAAGCTGATAAACTGAACTCTGATAGTGCCAGCTTTTACTTGAGCACGAGTGAAATGCAGATCGACCTCTATATGTTTGAACTTGGAGAGTAAGCCAAGAATGAGAGTTGCAAAATGAGCTACTTGTGTATTGAACTAACTGAATGAATCGATTACAAAGAGAGGTGCAATATATATAATACAAGGCCAACTGGTGTGAACTGTAACATAACCAATAGATTAGGGACGTACAGCTGACATTCTAACATAACTAACAAACTACTCAGCTGCAAATAGAAAAATCACACTCTTAACAATTAGGACTTTAGGATGTCGCCGGAGGGCTCCTTGGCATGCGTCTTTGTGAATTGCAGTTTTTTTTTTGAAATTTTCCATGCCATAGTCTCATCATTCGTAGAACATGATTTTTAAAAGGTTTCATAATCGACGAAACTCGAAAAGGTAGAGCGAATACTTTTTTTTTTTATGAATTTTCTAGTTTTCCAACTTTGGAAAATCTAAAAAAAAAAACAAATCGAGATTTTCTAGTTCTGTTAATTGGTGAGATTATGGCAGGGAAAAATTTCAAAAAGAAAGTAGCTTGACATGATTTGACACGCTTAGAAGTGTCATGGCATGCCGAAACATGCCAAACCTTGTCAACACTTTTTTTTCTTGAAATTTGCATGTGTCATTATCTCACAATTGGTAAATCTTGATTTTTAGAAGGTGTTCCAATTGACAGAATTAGAAAATCTCGACCATTTTTTTTTACGAATTTTCTTGTATTCCGACTGTGGAAAATTGATAAAAAAAAATCAGGTCAAGATTTTTGCGTTTCGTCTGTTTGAGAAGTGCTTAAAAGTAATGATTTGAGGATGAGAAAATTTTGGTGAAAAAATAAGATCATGCAATTTTAGCTCAAAATCCATGTGTTATAGTTCACAGTTTTTAGTGAGAAACCAAGGTCTCAGAATTTCTTATTTTTTTAAAGAAAGTTTTGGGGTTGGTCTCCATGGTGTTAGAACATCACTTTTGGGTGACAACGTGTGGTTGTGTTGGCGTGAGTAGTTTAGTCATATTAGGAATACGTGAATCAGAGTATTAATGGGAGAATATTGTGTATTGATTGTATATAATATTGTGTACATAGAGTACTAGTTGTAGTAGAAGTGTAGTATGAGTGTAGTACGGTTGTATCTCCTATATAAAGCCTCCTTGTGAGATGAATAAAATGATCTGAGAATCATTCTCTCAAATATCTATCTTATATTTGACTTGGTATCAGAGCGGGTCCATCTCCAATCACGTCGCCATTGTCATTGGACCCGAGTGGGTCGTTGAATTAACCGGAATCATCCCGGTATATAAATTTGTCCCAGTTTCCGATGTGGCAATTGGTTTCTTTGGTTGCACGTGCAGACCTAAGTCAGTTAGGTTGCACATGAGGGGGCGTATTGGGGAGGGATCGAGATCCCACATCAGAAAAGTGACAAAATAAAATATAACTTATAAGTGGGTGTCTTACTCCCAATTGTACCGAGACCTTTTGTGATAAAACCCAACACCTAATAGGTGGTTAAGTTGGGACAATATCAGTGCAGTAGTGGGCCACGGGCCACGCTTTCAGTCTCAGGGTATTATTCATCAAACCACTTGTCCTCAGACACCAGAGCAAAATGGGGTGTCTAAACGAAAGAACCGCCACCTCTTGGATATAGCTCATTCCCTGTTACTTAGCTCCCACATTCCTAAATATCTTTGGGGTGAAGCTGTTCTCACCGCCTCCCACCTTATCAACCGTCTTCCCTGCAGTACCCTTCATGGTAAGATTCCTTTTGAGGTTCTTTATACTCATATGTTTATTCCTTCCCTAAACACATTACTCGCCCGTGTCTTTGGTTGTGTCATTTTTGTTCATCTTCCTAAAAACTAGAGATCCAAACTAGATGCTCGTGCCCTTAAGTGTGTCTTTGTTGGTTATGGCACCCATCAAAAAGGTTGTAAGTGTTATCATCCTCCCACACAAAAATTCTTTGTCACCATGGATGTATCTTTTTTCGAGGATGCCTGTTATTTTTCCTCCGCTAAAGCTTCTCTTTAGGGAGAGAATCACACTTACATTGAAGAGAAGTCCAGTGAGCATATAGTCAGCATTGTACCATCAGAAGCTATAGAAGAAGTCCCAGGCGTCTCGAGAGTCCGGACGGATATTGGCCGTCCGGATGAAGAAAAGGTCTGAAGCTCAGAAGAAGTCCCAGACGACCCAGGCGTCCGGACGGGTGATTTCCGTCCGAAGGGAGAAGACGGCAGGAAAAAGTCTGAAGTTATTCTGGGGCCGACAAGTGTACAAGCATCTCCTACTCCTATATCTGCCTCTCAATCAACGGTCTCCCCTATCCAATGTGCTCCTGAGGTACTGTGAGATCCTGAATTTTGAAATTGGTTAAATTTTACTTTTGAGCTCACAATAAGAAAGTAGACATCGTTACGAGTTCATAGGATTTTTCGTGGAATTATTCGGACACCCGAGCTATTTGTTTTGATTTTCGGAAGTTTGAAATTTAGGAAAATTATTTGTTAATGGAAAATCCACAAGGTGCAATCTGGACCGTGGGATCTCTCCACCCTTAAATCTGAGCCGTTGGTTTAAGTCGGTTAGGTGTTTAAATAAGAGGCGGTACATCGAACGACTCAGAACCCCCAGACCTCACGACCCATTTCTTCAACCCGAAAACCCACGAAAAAGATCCAAACACAGCTCCTCCGTCCGATCACCTATGGACGCCGGACCGGTGGCTGTAGCTCCGCCTCAATACGGCGAGCATGCCGGTGGTCTTGGATCATCCATTAGAAGCATGAGGAGGGAGAATCGAAGAGAAGAAGAAACGGCAGTTCCAAACGGGTTTTCCGTTTCCGGCCACGACGGCGTCTGAAACCGGTGTGTTTAGCTTCTTCTCGTTGAGGCGAGCACGGCTGTAGTCTCAGATTTTCAAATCAATGAAAGGAGAGAGAGAATCGAAGCTCCAAAGCTTCATGGTTTTCCGGCGGGTTTTCTTGGTTTTCCGGCGTTTCAGGCCATGAACGGCGATAAGTAAGGTATCAATCTACATCCCCTCGTTGAGCTCTACGTCTAGGTATAATTGGATTTCAGCTTTGGTCAATTTTTAGAGATTTGGTGTTGTGGGTTTTGCTCTGTTGTCGCGAAACCACCGTGATCGGTGGCGGGATTGGTTTCGTCTTTTGATTTCTGGTATAGGTTTGTGTCTTTGAGCACAATTTAATACTTAAGGTACCAATTACAGAATTTGGAAGCAGACCAGGAGGTCATGGTGTTTCTGTTGATGAACTAAAGCAAGTGACAGCTGAATTTGGTTGAGCTCCAGGTAGGTTGAGCTCTGTGTTTTGGTTATATATTCATCACAGGTATAATCTTTATTCCAAAGCGATGACCTAATTATATGGAATGGGTTACGTATGATTGCTTGAGAAATGGATGGAAAGCTATTGTATATTGGAGTTTGGATATTCTGAATATTCGATGGTATTTACAGCAAATTGGATTGTATATTGATAATTGACCCTTTGATCTTAAGTTTGGTATATGACAGTCGTCACTAAGGAATTATGGAATACTATTTTGGAATTGATCTGGCAGTTAGTAAGTTTACATTTGATTGTGATTAGCATGAGGTTTTGACAAGGTGCCTTTATAGAACTTTGGTGCTGAAGTTATAATGAATTGGGATTATTGGTTTATATTGAGCTATGATAAGCCAAGGGAATCCTTGCTAAATTATAGATGGATTCGATACTTGACAATTGATTAATTTGATTTTGGTAACGTGTATCGAATCCAAAATTTACCAAAGTGATTTACTACTCTTTTATTATTGTCGAGTGTTATAGAATTAAGAATATTATTTTAATACTCGGATATTGTCGGAATAGAGACTTCAGTTAGCCCAAAACGTTTATCATAGTGGCGATGTTTGACCTGAAATGGAGAATTGAAGAAGTGACTACCAAACAAGGTTCAATGGATTTTGACGAGTAAGATAGTTGTCGAACTCCAATTTAATTGGAATGCGAATCGAGCTGGAGTAAGCCTTTAGCAGTGTTGGAGTCAAAGCTTGGAAATCGAGGTAGGGATCTCGGGGAACCTTTCTTTTAAAATATTAAGTAGTTTAATAAATTGGTGAATTGTTTGATGTTGGTTGAATTACTTGTTGGGTGTTATCGCTTTTATTAATTGATGAACAAGCATGATATATGATTTTATGTTTCAAAAGCATGTGTTATTTAATTTCTATATTATGAATTAAAGAGCTATCATACATGATGCATCGTGAGAAATTGTGAGGATGCATTGAAAAATATTATGGATATTGAAATCCAGAGTGATTGATAAAAAAAAGAGAGATCCTTTTGTGTAGTTGAGTTTCTCAATGGGGTGCTAGGTTCTATGGTATGCCCACATGTGCACAAACAGGGGAAAGTATGCCCCGTGAGTTATCTGCCTAAATGACAGTAACTCTTACAACCGCCCTAAGGTTGCAAAACGATCTCAGGGTTTCGGAAATAGCAACCATGAGTAAACAAGATGACTAACAAAAGAGAAAAGTGCGATGAGTGCGAGATGAGTTTTAAGTTGGCATCGCATTCATGCATTGTAGTTTTGATTTATTGTACTTTAATTTATTGTTTGATAACTTGGTTATAACACTATAAGAATCACCTAAAAAGGTTTGTCCCTACTGAGCAGCGAAGACGAAAGCTCACCCCTACAATAGGTTGTTGTTTTACAGGTACGATTTACGAGTTTCGAAAGGGATTAGAGACGAGAGTGGATTAGAACCTAGCTAGAAGAAGGCGTAATTTCTCTTTGTAAAGCATTTTGTTATTTTAAACTTTTGTATTTTAGACAATTTCTGAAAAGTATTTGGTTTTGTATTATTTTTATTTTACTTTTTAACGCTCACACCTCGGATTCGAATTTTGGTGCTTAAAATCCACCGACATCGGGTCCGGGGCGTGACAGGTACGTACTAGTTCTATACATGATGTTATGAGCTTACCTATAGAAGAGTCTAGGAAGAAAGTCAAAACAAAAATATTGCCTGACCGTTCAACTCGTGCACAACCTGCCAAAGTGTATGAACCTAGTCTTACAGCTAAAGCTAAATATCCAGTGGCCAATTTTGTATCCACCTATAGATTGTCAAAATCTCATGAGTCATTTGTGAATCAATTGTCTTATGTATTTATTCCTAGTAAAGTGCAGGATGCCTTGAAGGATCCAAAGTGGTCCAAAGCAATGGAAGCAGAGATGGAAGCACTTGAGAAGAATCATATACTTGGGAGCTGGTACCATTGCCTCATGGTAAGAGAACATTGGGATGTAGGTGGATTTATACTGTTAAGCATCATCTAGATGGGTCTATTAAACGGTACAAGGCAAGGCTAGTGGCCAAGGGGGTATACTAAAAAATATAGGGTTGATTATGAAGAGACTTTTGCCCCAGTTGCTAAAATTAACACAATTAGAGTGTTATTATCTCTTGCAGTCAGTCTTGATTGGCCTTTACAACAGTTTGATGTTAAGAATGCCTTTCTGCATGGTGATTTGAATGAAGAGATATACATGGATCTTCCTCCAGGATATGGCACCTCAACTGGCATAAGAGTAGTTTGCAGATTATGGAAGTCTTTATATGGTCTCAAACAGTCCCCAAGAGCATGGTTTGGAAGATTTACTATGTTTATGAAGAAGATTGGATATAGACAAAGCAACTCTGATCACACCTTATTTTTGAAGCGTCAAAGAGGTAAACTCACTGCTTTGATTACTTATGTGGATGATATGGTGGTAGCTGGTGATGATGCAGAAGAAATTCAAAAGACTACAAATGCAGTTGAGTTCTGAATTTGAAATGAAGGATTTGGGAAAACTAAAATAATTTCTAGGGATTGAGGTTGCCAGGGGGAGCGATAGTATTATGTTATGTCAGAGAAAGTATGTTCTTGATTTGTTAGCAGAGACAGATATGCTTGAGAGTAGACCAGCTGACATACCCATGGAACAAAATCATCGACTTGTTGAGTATGGATCAGGTTCCCACAGATAAGGCGAGATATCAAAGGTTAGTTGGAAAGTTAATTTACTTGTCTCACACCAGACCTGACATTGCATATGTTGTGAGTGTGTTTAGCCAGTTCATGCACAACCCCAGTGAGTCTCATATGGATGCAATAATACGCATTTTGTGGTATTTGAAGTCTGCACCAGGGAAATGTCTTGTGTTCTCTAAGAAAGGTCACATGGATGTGAGTGGTTATACAGATACGGATTGGGCAGGGTGCATCACAGACAGAAGGTCTACCTCGGGTTATTTTATCTTTGTTGGAGGAAATCTAGTCACATGGAAGAGTAAGAAGCAAAAGGTGATTGCCAAGTCTAGTGCAGAAGCTGAGTATCGAGGGATGACACGTGGTGTTTGTGAGCTGTTGTGGTTGAGGAATTTACTTAGAGACTTGGGCTTTCGACAAAAGAAAGCTATGGATCTTCATTGTGACAATAAAGCTGCTATTGCCATTGCACATAATCCAATTCAGCATGACAGGACTAAACTTGTGGAGGTGGACTAACACTTCATCAAAGAGAAGTTAGATGCACAAATTATCTCCTTTCCCTTTGTGAAGACAGACAAGCAGTTAGCTGACATTCTTACTAAGGCTGTTTCGAGTAGAGCTTTTAGTGACTCACTTGACAAGTTGGGCATCAAAGATTTATATGCCCCAACTTGAGGGGGAGTGTTGGCGTGAGTAGTTTAGTCATATTAGGAATACGTTAATCAGAGTATTAATGGGAGAATATTGTGCATTGATTATATATAATATTGTGTACGTAGAGTACTAGTTGTAGTACAAGTGTAGTACGGTTTTATCTCCTATATAAAGCCTCATTGTGAGATGAATAAAATGATCTGAGAATCATTCTCTCAAATATCTCTCTTATATTTGACTGGTTGGACTGCCAAAATTGAACACAGTTAGCCTCACTTGCATGGACATGGTTAAGGGTACGAGCATGGAAATGACACAAATTAAGACACAAAGTACTTGCCTTTAATCCTAAACTGATGGAAAAGATCATTAAAATGGGCTCATGCAATTGATTGGCTTGGCTACAAGAATGGGCGAGGGCAGAGGTTTGGCCACTAGAATGAGCGAAAGCAAGGGCTCAACCATTAGCTAGAATAGGCTGCGTCATAAAACATTTATTATAAAGTAAAAAAAATTGTAATTTTTTATACAAACACTAAGAATAATGTAATCTATAACAAAAAAAAAAAAACAGAACAAGAATTAAAAAAAAAGAAAAAAAGGTGCCTATGGCCTAAGTAGAGAACTCACCCAAAAAAAGAGAGGACTAAAACAGTGGATTAAAAACAAACAGCACGTTGGGTATCAAATCCATGACACAAGTGAAATTGGTTTGGTGCCTTAGCTATCTGGACTGAAATATCAATTGCTTATTCTATTGTTCGTTAAAAATATATTATATTCTTAATGCATTGAATAACTGGAGGCCTCCGATTGCGGTTGCACCACTTGCACACCTTCAGGGCCGACTCTGTTTGAAGGCTGAAACAAAGCAGATAAGGTTGACATACGAGACGAAAAGTACCGAAGCGAGGATGAGAAGATCGAGTTGGCGAAGATTCTTCAAAAGGATGAGTGACAGATTGCAATGTTAGAGATTCAGTTCACTTATGATTGATGAATGTGTTAAAGCTTATTGCACAGATTACGTGGAATTATGATGAGGAAGACGAGCGATTAGTTGATTGAGGAGGCCGAGGAGTGCGTGGAGACGTATGGGGATGCAGTTCGTGAAGAGCACAAGTTGGCTTTCATCAGTCAATGACAATTAAGCTGTTGAAGTAATTCATATAAAGTAGGATTGTCATCTCATCAAATTACTAACCATGCATGCATTATTGCAAACCAAAATCGAATTTTTACCTCCCTGACATTCACACCTAAAATCATTTGTGCCTCCAATTTTATCAAATGTACTCTTGCACTTTCCAATTTAATCAATCATAGTCAATTTCTAACTTGTCTATTGATTTTTCTGTTAATTACTGACGTGGTGGTGTTACACGTTAGCGCCATGTCATCATAAATGTGTGTCACATCAACGCCACGTACGTCAACAATTAACAAAATAATTTACGGACAAGTTAACAATTGGGTATAATTAATTAAATTGGAGAGTACAAGGGCACACGTGATGAAATTAGAAGTGCAGATGCATATATGATTTTGGGTGTAAACTTGAGGGAGGTAAAATCAAATTAACCCAATTTTTAATGAGTGGAATTGGAAACCTAATGCAACCAAATTTCTCTAGGAGATTCGAGCATTACTCAAGGGGTTCTAGCTAGAACACATATACTCCACATTCTCAATGAACCTATCATCACAACAATTTTTGGCCTTTGTTTCACGGAAGAAGAATTAGGAGTTTGAGATTGGAAAAATATATCTTTATCCATGTTTTGTTAAGTACATGAATGAGGTACAAGCAGAAAATGAGGTTTTTTTTTTGATAAAAATGGCCACTATTACAAATATGGAATACAATAAAACAGATGCAAAACTGCATTGAGAAATAAACAGAACAAAAACAATACAGTATTCAAAATTGCATCTTTTTTTTTTTGCAAGCATGGCATTTTTTTAAGAGTGATTGATTAATAAATGAATGGTTTGAGTTATGTGGAATTATCGTTTTGGTGTCTGAATAGGAGGTTGGCTATGTATCATTAAGTTATCCGATTCACAAAGGTAGCTAGTGATAGAGGTAAAAACAACATGTAGAACCAGAATTGTTAACGCATTAAATATCAATTGAATCAACTAAAATCAAGTCGAATTCGATAATTCAACAGTTATTGATAACCAAATTCGTATCAAATATACTCCATTTGAATATCTAAATACTTTGGTGAATAATGTAACATTTGTAATGCTATTAGATCATAAAATTTTCAAAGAGAGAAATTGCCTAACAATTTATGGTCTTTCCCTCCATGCATGGATTCTTGAGAAGCATCGCTGAGGAGGCCGGAAAAAAGGGGGCCGGGGACTTTAAAAAAAGACTCCAACGCTCAAGTCGGTCTCAATTAATTCAACATGAGTCTAGAGTAACACTAGATTGATACTTATCACCTCTGTTGCCCGTAACTCATATCCAGAGTCAATGTTTCACTGTAATCACTTAAAATGTATTGGAATCTGATTTATCATCTAACCCTTGCTCTTTGATCTCCTTCTCCCTCTATACTAAAGCTTAACCACCTCGACATTTCTTGGACAACACTCACACTGATACTTACGGCGCAATCTACTCAAGTCGACACTTAGAGCAGCGCACAATTTGGAGAGTTAGGTAACTGCTTGGGGCCACATTCATGGTATTATTTGGGATTGCTTCACTGGTTTCATTCTGACCTGGCCTAGTTAAGTGAGTAGAGGCATAAGGAATGACATTTGAGGTGCTATACTCACTTTGATTCATAGCACTCTTACCCATCTCGAACGATGGAGTGCAATAATGGGAGTGCCATAATGTTGTTTTTTGGACATGTTATATGAGTATAATATTAATTAATACTCAATTAATAATGTGTTTTAAATTATAAAAATTAATTAAATAAATATTGTGACGGTACAACGAAAAGAGATATAATTTTTGGTTTTTTTCTTTCTTTTTTTTCGAATTTAGGATTATAGATAAGATTTACTTTAAATACAAGTTGTTAAAAATTAGGTTCAAACAAATCTAGGCAGTCAGATTTGTATACTATTTGTTAGGATATTTTTCAAAAATTTCATTAAACAGGGGCCGTCCATTTTGAAAATGTTTTTTGACCGTTGCGTCACTCACATGCTTGCGATAGAGGGGGTGAGGCAGCTGTCGGCTCTCCTTTTGCTTCTCCATTCGCATGTGTGCGTGTTATCTTCCTCTTCTTTGTCTTCCCGGCGCGTCGCCTTCACCTAGTCGCGCTAAGACTTCTTTTCTTCCTCTCGTGAGCACAACAAGTGGGAATGTGGGATGTGGAGCCCGCATAACAATTTTGGCACTGGTCTCGTTTTAGAACTGCGTTTAACACCTAATCCAGTCCAGGATGGAGTTTGGCACCCAATTTCCTCCTTGTTGGAGAGTCCAAAACCCTTTTTGGGTGCCAAAATAAGTTTTGCCCCTATTGTGGGAGATGCCCTAAGATGGAGAATATTGAACTCCATAAATGCTAAAAAAAATATAAAATTAATATAAAAATCAGTAATAAACATAAAGAATTAACGATTTATTATTTATTATATTGAACTGAATTCCGTCCCGCCATAAAAAATAATCTAGATCGGGTAATAATCTGGATTGGGTACATCCGAATTGTTATAGTCGGGTTCGCACTATATAAATACACGGGCTTGCGTTGCAATCACATAAGCCAGAAGAGTTCCAATTTTAAATTCTCAATTCGATCAATCAAAGTTAATTGATAGCTTTCTTGACAATGTGGTACACTTTCAGAGGCGACCTTCTTGCACGAGGGTTTGGGCAGAAGATTCTTGTATTCCTCAACAAGAATGCGGCTGTCAAAGACTATGCACTTCGCGGCATGAAGACATGGGTGGCTGAAATGGCAATTGGGGGTGCGCAGGTACCACTTTACACCGTTGAAGATGACGATGGGGTTTGGCCGGAACCGTTGTGCAAACACTGCAGCATTGCAGGTAAAGTTCTTAATCTTGTAAACACCATCATGATATTTTGCATAGAAAGATTGAAGAAAGACTCTACCTTTTAATCCCCATTTCCATAAAGAATTGCTGGCTTGCTTTTTCTGATTTGGGTTGCCTTTGTTTCTGTTACTTTAGGGTGTTGCTTTATACTTTTACCTTCTGCATATTTGTTTATTTTGGGGGTGGTTTCGATTGCAGAGTGGGAAAATGTTAATGTTTCTTGATTAACAATTCTCTGAGACCAAAAACCCTATTCTCAACCGGATTCAAATTCAATCAATTCATGACTTTCTTGACATTGTGGTACATCTTCAGATGCGAAAGAAAGATTGCGAGACTGTACCCTTAAACCCCAATTACCAAAAAGAATTCATTTTGTGTTGCTGGCTTGTTTGTTCTGATTTGGGGTTTTGCAGTTTCTTATAATTTAGGCTGCTGCTTTATACTTTTATCTTTTTTCATGTTTGTTTATTTTCTGGTTTCAATTTGCAGAGTGGGAAAGTGTTCTTGTTTCAAAGAAACGGTTCCACATGGTAGTTCCACTTGAGGACGCTTGGAATCATCCCCTGAACGAATCTATTTTGGATCGTCCAGAAGGGCATTCATTGCTATATGCAGTAATTCATACAAACGCATGTGCCCATTTGCTTTGGGTCCAAAGGAGTGCTTCTGGTGTTATGTCAGGCAGTGACATGATGGATATATGGGATTGCATCTGCAAGTATCTAGAAATAAGGTAGTGATTATGATATTAATGTTCTTGTAACAATAACTTGCATTGCTTTGAAGTTTGAAGTTTATTGCATGATTTCCAGAAATGTTACTGTCGAGGATGTTTCCAAGAAAGGGGATGTTGATCTTCGCTTATTCTGTGGGGTGGTTCACGGAAGATCCTGGTTTGGCAGGTGGGGATACAACTTTTGGAGAGGGAGCTATGGAGTAGACGAAGTGAAGTATGAGGTTGCCCTGGCTTATCTTCGTAACCTCGACATTGATCAGGTTGTTGAAGTGTTTTGCAAGGTGGAGGGCGAATCTGCTATAGTTCATCGTCTAAAGGGAGTACTCCTTTACCGAAATCTCAGTGGTCTCAACTCAATCAAGACTTTGACTGATATGCTCGTGTTCCTTCTGACTTATCCTACCAAGTCAAGGATGGCTATCGAGGCACTTCCGGTTGAAAATATACCCTGCAAAAGTTGGACAAGGAAGCAAATAAATGGGGCCGTAATGATACTTGTTAAGATACTGAAGAAGAGAATCTCAAATGCTATAACTCGGGAAGACCTCAGTGATGAAGCTAGCTCTGAAGTGAGTCCAAGTGGACTAGTGGACTATGTGATTTCATCAATGAGGAGGAATCTGAAGGTTGGTAAGCACCAAATTGTGGTTTGCAGGGAGAACCCAATTTCAAAGCTGTTGGAATATTGGCTGGAGAGAGTTCCTCTCCCAACAACAGATCCCATCGATGTTTGGAGTGATGCAGTTTTTGTGTATGAAACCGTTGTTCTAAGATACCCTAAACTTGGCAGTGAATACTCGATGGTGAAGTTGTCTGTAGACAGTGTGTTAAACTCCAGGTACCTTCTTAAGGGAGCTGAACCATGTACCAAAGACTTTGGTAAAAATGTGAAGTGTAAGTGTGGCATGTATGAGGATGACGGAGGAAGATTGTTGCAATGCAACATGTGCGAGGTGAAGTTGTCTGTAGACAGTGTGTTAAACTGCAAGTACCTTCTTAAGGGAGAGGAATCATGTAGCAAAGACGCTGGTAAAAAGGTGAAGTGCAAGTGTGGCACATATAAGGATGACGGAGAAACATTGTTGCAATGCAACATGTGCGAGGTCTATGAGCACTTGAAGTGCAGTGGGGTTGATAAAATTGACACTGAGGTGTATGTGCATATCTGTGATTGCTGCCTTACAGAACAGAAGGAAAAGCAGCTTGTTGCTGAAGCAAAGGAGAAGAGCAAGGCAGAGCTAGACATTGTTGGAGAAGATGAAGTCAGACAAATCTAAGGTGAGAGAAATGCAGCTGCTTTGTGTTTTTGCTTTACTTCTGTTTGCTGTGCTGAAACTGATAGTGTAGATAACTCACCACAAATAGAAAAGTGTGGCTTTTAAGTGTAATGGTAAGAAAAGCAGCAGCTTTACCTTTTTCCTTCACTTTGTTTTGTTTTGCTGAAATGCTGTAACTGATATAGTGGAGAACTCAGAACAGACAGAAATTGTAAATTTGAGGCAAATAGGCAATAAAACAGTTCATCTTTTGTTGATGTCTTTTATCTTGACCTGCCTTTGTGATCTGGGATCTGGTGATGTCTGATTCGCGTGGATTGAAGTATGTTACTCCAGGTTGTAGTTGACCTTCAGACAGTAGACTATAGTAGATGGGGACTAAACCAGGGATTTGGGAAAATGAGAGATGTGAGAAGTAGGTGGAAGAATTTTCTGCAGTCTTCCTTCACTTGCCAGAAAATAAGCTCCAAATTAGGTATACTTGTGTTAATATATGGTTATGACTTGTGATGGATTGGTCATGGTGTATACTCACTTTGAACAAGTCCCATGGCCAACATGCTTTTGGGAAGAGAGCAAGGTGATTGGACCAGGGGATTTTGATCATAGGGTAACACTAGGCTCATGTTATTAGGTGTTTGGTATTCAAAATGTGTTTCAATTTTCCCTTTTCAAGGGAAAATTGAAAGATTTCATGACTTCCTCATGTAAATGAGAGGTGAATCGATCCTTTTCTTCCCTCTTTATTCCTACAATTGTAATTGCTAACAAAACCATGCCTAGTTAAACAGGACAAAACAAAGATGATGTATAATAAAGATCTCAGTTCCATCCATTTTTCTCGATACAAACCTCTGAAACAAAACATAGCTACAAACTTCTTTTTTTTATTCACTTTCTTCTTGCCTCTCATTCCCTCAAAACCATCGAAAACCCCAAGGCTGGTTGCTTCCACACTGCTCTGTCTTCCTACTTTGTTAAACCCTTTCCTCCCCTTGACGACAACATACTCATTTGATCTTTCACTATTGACTTATGCTAGCGAGAAGGAACTAAGCAAGTCCTCGATTAATACACGCAAACTGAATTGATAAGCAATTCATAAATATTTGCTCTATCAAAATATCAATAAAGGAGAGGAGGATTTAGGCCCGCCTATCCTCATATTTTCTCAAGTTGAGTTTCTTAGTAATAAAGGAATGAAATAGTGTTAATAATACTAAGGTGTTAATAGCACTGCAGTGAATATTATCTACAAAGATTTTTTACTTTCTTCATTTGTCTGAGTTTAAAGTTGTAAAAGGGTACATCATAGGTTTCTAAAGATGCATTTTTGACTTTGGGGCTGAAAGAAAGAAACTGGTTGGCTTTGAGGCCTTCTTTTTGGTTTTTCTGCTGCTACTATGTTGTTTCCTATTTCGTACGTACCAATAAGAACAAATGGAAAGATGTATGGATTTGAATTACTTAACCAAAAAAACTAATATGAGAGAGAGCGGAAAAAATGGCGTTGTTTTGCAAACCAGAATCGACAATTTCGCTCTTAATTTTGACGGAAAGTTGGATGAAGATAAATACTTGATGGTCTAACAAAGTCATAGAGTAAGCTTCCCGCGAAACCAAAAAAAAAAAGTCATAGAGTAAGTATTGTAACCAAAAAACAAAAGAGAGATGCGAGATAAGGTTACACAAGTTTTTTTTTTATCAACCACATGTATCAAATCTTTCATTCAAGTAGGAGGAGTTACAAGTAGGATAACAATACAATACATGAGCCATAACTCCATAAGTACCTACTTCTAACTAAACAGATGCAAGACCCGACACATCTACCATAATTAATATTAAAATAAGAGGAGCTACATCTCTGGTACACCATGACGCGAAAAGATAACCAAAATCCGACAACGGGCCAATAAATGGTCAGAGCCAACGCCGGCAAACTAAGTGATCGAGTTATGGCTCGAACCCACGGAGGATAAAATAAGCACCAACTATCTTAGCCTCCCGACTAGTGAATACACGTGATAAGATCTAGTAAAACCTCGATAAGGTTAAATAAGTTGATGTGAGATAATGACCCTTTTGATGAATTTACTCATTTAATAATAAAGTAGGGATGTGAGATAAGGTTACAATTATTCCCAAGGTTTGAAAAATCGCTAATCGCTAGTCGAGCGGCGGGCAGGGGATTAGAGCCTAGAGGATTAGTCGGGGATTAATCGGGAGATTAATCGGTTTGTTTATTTTTATTTTTATTTTATTTTATTTTATATAACATATTTATTATAATTTTATTATTTCCACATGCAATTAAAAAGAAAGTGTTTAAAAAGTAGACATTTTCAATTTTTAATGTTGACTTGTTGTATACCATCATGTTTATTTTTTATTTTTTATATTTTATTTCTTGTTGAGTGAGCTGGTGAGGGACTAAGGGTTGAGGACCCTTTTTTATATTAAACAAAAAAAAAATTTAAAACCCACTTGGTCTCTCTCTCTCTCTCTCTTAGGGAACTCCCACCACCGCCGCCATGGGATGAGTACCAAGACCGTGAAGGTCCTCAACTTCCACACCAACAAGGTCCTCGAAGAAGTGGCCATCATCCCCTCCAAGAGGCTCCCCAACAAGATCGCTGATTTCTCGACCCATCTCATGAAGCAGATCCACTAGGCTCATGACAGATCCAACAAAAATACGATTTTTTTCAATCGCCGCCCAGGCTGATTCCTCCGATTAGAACCGATTTTTCCGATTAATTAGCCGATTAATATCCAGCCAATTTTTCCAGCCGATAAGGCATAAGTCGAGGCGAGGCGGCTCGGTACCGATTATCGGCCGCCTAGACCGATTTTTTGAACATTGATTATTCCCCAAAACTACACTTTTTTTTTTTTTTTTTCATCTTTCACCTTTGTTGTCAATGTTTCTGTCATACAGTGAGTGACTGAGACGATACAAGAACATTAGGGTAAAAATCTTATTTGGTACCTAAACTATTTCGAAATGTAATTTTTGGTTACTACAATTTTTTCTTACCATTTATAGTACCTGGTTGTTTATGCCGTTACCAATTTTGATACTTTCGTCAATTTTTCTGTTAAAATTGCCTACGCCACGTAGCCATTTGACCATGGGTATTTTGGTCAATCATCTACAAAAATGTTATTTAAAGAAGATTGTCGGGAAAAAATTAAAAACAAAAAGGAGTCAAAACAAACCAGAAACTAAAAACAAATAACCCAAAACAAATTCAGAAACCCAAATCTTTCCATTCTCCTCTCAAGAACCCACCCTTTGTTTCTCTTGACATTTAAAAACTATCACATTAGTACCTGACCTTTCAAACCCGACCCAATTTTGGTACCCACTGTCGCTAACTCTATTTAAGCCATTCCCACGTGGTTTTTTTTCATGGGCATTTTCGTCTCCTTCTCTCCTTCTCACAGCCGTCATCCACCACCACAATGGCACAACCCAAAACCTCAGTACTCGAATATGGAATCAGTTAAATATTATTTTGGTACTTTTGTCAATTTTTCTGTTAAAATTGCCTACGCACATGGCCATCTGACCATGGGTATTTTGGTCAATCATCTACAAAAACATTAAAATAAAATTATTAAATAATATTTAAAGAAGATTGTCGGAAAAGAATTTAAAAAAAAAAGTAAAAACAAAATAGAAACTAAAAACGAGGAACCCAAATATTTCCCTTCTCCTCAAGAACCCACCCTTTGTTGTAGGATGGGATTTAGATGTCTTAAGGAGTTTAATTTGTCACTATTGGCTAAAATGTGCCGGAGGATAATTCATGAGCCCTCTGTGAGAATGTAGAGTGTTGTTCCACATTGGAAAAGTGAGACCTTACAATAGAGTTTATAAGGATTTGGGCATCTCCAACTATTGCCAATTGATTTTGGTTGTGACGCCCATATTACTTTATCATGGTATCAGAGAAAGTTCACCCACATGTGGAAGCCCTACGGCCACATTGGAAAAGTGAGACCTAGCAATAGAGTTTATAAGGATTTGAGTCTGTCCAACCATTACCAATTGGTTCCTGGGCCTGAAAGCCTTACGGCCACATTATAAGGATTTAGGCCTCTCCAACCATTACCAATTGGTTTCTGTAGTCTTCATTTGCCAGAAAATGAGCTCCAAATTAGGTATACTCGTGTTAATATATGGTTATGACTTGTGATGGATTGGTCATGGTGTATACTCACTTTGAACAAGTCACATATATGGTCAACATGCTTTGGGGAAGAGAGCAAGATGATTAATTGGACTTGGGGATTTTGATCATAGGGTAACACTAGGCTCATGTTATTAGGTGTTTGGTATTCAAAATGTGAGAACTTCTCTAGTGAGGACCACTTCAATGAGTACCACTTGAGGACTTTTTGATTAGACCTACTTTTTGATTACATCTCGACAAATCAACCATTCAATATTTATATATTTATGAGTATATCACTTCTACAAATTTTCAATAAAATCGGAAATCGTTAAGTCATCTGTAATTGTGATTTACCATTTATGAATATGAATGGTTCAAAATTGACAGATTTGGTTCGTCCATTTATTTGGTCTAGTTCGGTACCTTAACGATTTCAAATTTTGTTGAAAATTTGTAGAAGTGATCTACTTATGAATATCTTAACATTGAACAGTTGATTTGTCGAGATGTAATTGACAAATAGATATCACAACCATTAATCGAAAAGTCCTCAAGTGGTACTCATTGAATTGGTCCTCACTAGAGAAACTCCTTTCAAAATGTGTTTCAATTTTCCTTTTTCAAGGGAAAATTGAAAGATTTCATGACTTCCTCATGTAAATGAGAGGTGAAATAGATCCTTTTCTTCCCTCTTTATTCCCACAATTGTAATTGTTAACAAAACCATGCCTACATTGATTGAAGCTTTGATTCATTTAGAAGACAATTTTGAAGTTGTACCACAATTGAGTGCTTAGGCGACTTTTGTAGTTGTGTTTCCCTTTCTAGATGCTTAGAAGTTTTTATTTTTGTAGGCTCGATGTTATGAATCGAGCTTTCTAGACTTAATGAGCTCTGCTTACCTTTTTTTTATCTCCCAGCAGGGCATAATAGCTGGGTTCTAGGAACTGATGTATGCTTATCTCTAGCTTATTGAACGAATTCTACCTTTCTCACAAAAAAAAAAACAAAACCATGCCTCGTTAAACAGGACAAAACAAAGATGATGTATAATAAAGATCTCAGTTCCATCCATTTTTCTCGATACAAACCTCTGAAACAAAACATAGCTACATACTTCTTCTTTTTTTATTCACTTTCTTCTTGCCTCTCATTCCCTCAAAACCATCGAAAACCCCAAGGCTGGTTGCTTCCACACTGCTCTGTCCTCCTACTTTGTTAAACCCATTCCTCCCCTCGACGACAACGTACTCATTTGATCTTTCACTATTGACTTATGCTAGCGAGAAGGAACTAAGCAAGTCCTCGATTAATACACGCAAACTAAATTGATAAGCAATTCATCATAAATATTTGCTCTATCAAAATATCACTAAAGGAGAGGAGGATTTAGGCCCGCCTATCCTCAAATTTTCTCATGTTGAGTTTCTTAGTAATAATGCGATGAAAGAGTGTTAATAATACTAAGGTGAACAACATTACACTGAATTTATGCATATTACATTGAATTTATGGGTTTTCTTTCCCGTTGATCTCAAATTCTGAACAGCATTGAAGAAATCCCAACCTATTTTGGCTCTGTCTTTCCCTCTTTTTTTCTTTTCTCGTCGGTGTTTAATTCGTTGTCTACTTGTTGATGTGGTATTGCAGTTGATTTGCTATAAATGAGTGAAAGGGTTAGGCAGAAAATACAAAGGTTAGGCAAGAGGGTGATTGTTCATTGTCTTATTTGGGACTTGCTAAAGTTTTTTCCTTTTGTCCCGTTAATGCATGATTTCGGTAAATGCAAGGTTTAGGTTATCTCTATCCAGCCATAGGTAATTAATTACTTTTCTCTCTCTCCCCTTTTGGTAAAACTCCATATTATACCCTCCGAGTGTTTGTTGTTGCTTTTGTTCTCTGTTCTACTGTAAGTAAGTGGGAGGCTGGATTGGTTACCAATAGTTTTGAATGTGGTGATTTAATATAGGATTGGCTAATCCATGAATATATTTTTTTTGAGTGGCTAATCGTTGAATTTGTTCTTTCACTACTTACGTATATTGAATGGGATTTAGTAGGTGACAACCCAAGGGGAGTAATTTGGAAGAGTTCTCATGTTGTACTATTTCAGAATTCTTTGTGATTCAATATTAGATAGGCACTAGGAAACCAATTGAGCTTTCATTTCCGACATTGATGTAAAGGAAGCGCACATCTTACAATATTATCAGGTGTTTCAAAGACCAGGATGATAAGTGCTCTCATCATTTCCTATGAATCCCCTCACTGCTCTTTAATCATTAGAAAGGTATGGGTCTCTAATTCCTGGGTTTTGCCGAGGTTTGTGTATAAAATCCATTATGTCCTTACCTCCAGGTGCAAAAGAGATAAGGCATGCTCTCTTATTTACTAATTTGTTTCTCATATGGTTGCTTTCGATTTGTTTCTCATGAGTAAAAAATGGAAAGAGGGAGAATAAAGTGAAGTGGTTGATATGTATTTGCTGCATGGGATTGGTGGAAAAGATACAACAATACAACAAATGTGGAATGAAAACAACTTCCATCACTTCTTCGACATTGAAAAAAGGTGGATTGATCATTGTGTTATTTTAAATTTGATAAAGTTTTCCTTTAATCTTCATAATGAATGTTTTTGGATTTCGGTTTAGACATTGATGTCATTGATTTATACGTAATTTACGTACAAAACATACTTCTAACTACTTGAATAATGCTTCTCCAAGAGCCAAATATTATCATTAATGTGTGTTTGTATTGTTTTTAGGTTGAATAAGTGAGTTGAAGTAATTCGGAGCTTTAGATCGCATTTTGGGAGCTTTTGGAGTATTTCCGAGAATAGGACGAAAAGTCAACCGTGACTTTTGAGCACCAAAATCACAAGAATCAAACCTCGGAAGTGGAGCACAAGATCATTCCGGAGTTTTGGCCAAGAACCCAAAAAGTCAACTTTCGGCCCCGAAAAGTCAACCGTGACTCACTCCGGGCCCACCCATGGTCAACTCTGAGGAAACGACGACCGCGTCGAGACGTGACTTCTCCATCAAGCTTCCCATTTCAGCTAGGAGAGCATCATTTGATGAGTTGAGATATTTTGGTGGTGATTTGAAATTCAAATTCAAAATAGAGACAAAACATTTAATGCTTAAACCATAATTTAATTTGTCACTTAGCCTTCCCTTATCCCATTTTTGTCTCCTCACCTCTCTACCCTGATTTTTCTTGTCCATAAACACATTACCTCTCTTTCTCTTTTCCTTGCTCTCTCACCTACCCTAGCTTTTAAGTAATTTCCTTTTGTTTAAAATCTTAGTTGTTATCCTTAAGATCATTTCCAATCCATCTCAACCATCCAATCCATTCTCTTTCCCTCTATATATACTTATCTTCACATCCATTTTCGAGAAAATTTCACCATTCGTCAACCCTAGCCTCCACCACAAAGTTCCTAAACCTTTCATCTTCCTTCTCTCCCCAAAAGTCCCTAAAACACTTGGATCTGCTGTCCGGTTCGACCCGTAGATCGACATGTGGTCGACCGGTCGAACTTGGGCGGTTGTCCGAGTTCCTCCCCCTTTTTCTCATCTTTCCACCCCTCAAATCCATTTCCTTCCTTCATTAAACTTCTTCCTAAGACCCTCCTTTATATTCCTAACTATTTTTCTCCACCATTTTATCACTTCTACCTCATATAAGCTTGGAGACATCAAGAACATTAAGATCCTTGGAGCTTTTGACAAGAAGAAGCTAGGAGAAGAAGAGGAGGCCAAGAGGAGCTTGCTTCAAGACTTGGTGACAGCAAGATTGGGGCCACTATCTTCATTGAGCATTCCTCTATCTCCCTTTACTTTCATCTATCTCTTAGCTTGTCAATTTTGAGATTATTGATGTGTATTCTAAGTATATGTGAGTAGTTGTTAGGATTAGGGACTAGGGTTGTGTGCCCTAGTCCATAGATGATGGATTGGATAATTCTTATATATATACATGTTGGTTGGTTGATTTTTGGATATATTCATTGCCTATTTTTGTTATGTGTTAGATGCTTGTTTAGAAACTACCAATTCTTAAGCATGTGTTTGATCTATCTTGGTGTGAAAGTGTGAGCTTGGTAACCTTACTATTTCTAGACAATGGACAATGAATGTGATGAGCATGTCTTGTTTGATTTCCTTGGTCTTGATACTTTATGGCTTAATTCAATTAGCTTGGTTGAATTGGATTATGAGTTGTTGTGAACCATTGCATGGCACGACAATAGCTTATAAGACTCGGTCCTAGAACTATTGCATGGCTAGGATACAGAAATTGATCCATTAATCAACTTGACTTTGTGTGTGAATTCCTTAATGCATTTGTGCTTCACCTCCCTTTGCATTTGTGAGGGAGGACCTTCATTAATAGCATTGATGAAGGATTAACTCTTATGAACCTTTGTTGGCATAGGAATACATTAGATAGCATTCACATTCCATAACCATTGTGTAACGCCCCAAACTGCACCTCTTCAATTTAAGTACGTTACAGTGCTACGAATCCTTAAACATACAAGCTAGATTACTAACTTATACTATAAAGGAACACAAGGTCTTTTTGTGAGTTATATATAGAACGCGAATGCGGAAACGTATTTAATTTGAATAGAGGTGAAACAATTGGAAATCGTAAAACAATAAAAATTCAATTTTCAAATTAAATAACCGGATCGTAATATGAATTCATGAATGAGTTTCACATGGTAAAACACATTATTGATCATGAACAAGTTAAACGGTCAACAAGTTCCAAAATGAATGAAATGATACAATGAGAATGAATAGATAGCTTCGAAACCTCACATGCGACAAACGAATAATCATTTACAACAATTTTTGCACATCCAGCTCCATCCATCATTATCCCGTTTCCAGTGCACAATACCTGCATCCAAAACTATTGTAGGGGTGAGGTTTCATCCTTGCTGCTCAGTAGGGGCTTCACCCCGGCTAGGTTTGAAATCCTTTAAATAACATTTTTATTGGGCTCCCAGTATGTAAAACAAATACATTTATTTCTTTGTAATAAAATCGATGCATGAAGTTCACTTAAAGGTGCGCACAGAACTTACCTGATGGTCGGTCAAGTAGGACCAACTACACGGCCTTACCTTAAATAATATAAACACCGATAAGCGTAACGAGAACGTCCAACACCTAGATATACCCACGTAACCGGGGTTATCATTGCGATCGAATCACCCGGACGACCGGTATAGCTAACCCTCAGAGGTTTAGGGGATCAAACCCAAGGAAGTCGACAACCACCTTTCGCTCTCAAGTCATTATATTAAACCATGCATCATAACATATATACTAAGTTATATAAAAATCCACTAACCCAGAGTGTCCCAAGTCCCCCCTACTTGGAATACCGTAGCTTGGACTTCAATTCAGTTCTGGTCAACATCACCACGACGACGTACGTTCCGAGCTAACTAGAGTCCCTAGTCCGACAATAACAGTTCGAGTGTTAAAATAAAATTCTTAATTTAATAACACTCGACAACTTAGTCCATTTGATTAACCATTTCTGATTTACGGAATTCATTTCTTATCGGGTGTAATCCCAAATTACTTTAGGCACCCAATGTATTCCTTTTATAACCTTTCCGAAATTTCTTTAATTCAAAGGCATGTCCCAATAACTACTATGGACACCCATACTTGATCTTTGACTAATTCGTTACATATTCTCGACTCAAAAGTCGGAAAGCAAAAGAATCAATTGGAATACCACTGCACGTTATGGTTTCACGGTGACAAAACAAACCTCAAAAACCCAAATCTCTAAACGTTGACCAAAAGATAAAACTGAGCCCAGAAACTTGTAGAGCTCAAAAAGCTGATCAACTTTCATACCTTACTCGATAAAATCCGTCGCCGGAAAACATCAAAATACATCGCAGTTGCAGAATCTTCTCTTCTTCAATTCTCCCTCGTTAGTTGACGAATAAACGAGCTGAGACGACAGACGAACTCCCCTAATCAGTACGAAGCTAAAGCCACTAGTTTCAGCCGTTGTTGTGGCCGGAATCGAAAAGTACCATCGGAGCTGTCGAAGCTTTGGAGCTTCGTTTCTCTCTCGTCCGGCGTCGACTTGACTAGCTGAGACCACCGTTGGCCTCGCCTCATTGAGGCGAACGAGATGGGACCGGTCCGGCGCCGTGAAACGGACGGAGAAGAAAGTTGGTTTCGGAGGTGTCGCGGCAGAGGAAGGAGAATTCACGGGAAGGTTATGGGCTTCTCCCAAACTGATCCAACATTTAAACTTAAATCCGGAGGTTCAGATCTTGTGGTGATTTGATCTACGGCTCAGATCACACCAGCCAATTTCCTATTTTCTCAAAATGATTTCCTTAATTTCCAAGCTTCCGAAAATCAAAACAAATAGCTCGGGTCTCCGAAAAATTCCCCAAAAATTCCTACGAACTTGTCGTGACGTGTACTTCAATCTCGAGTCTTCAAATCGAAGTTATGACAAAAAGATAAATTATGAAAAATTCTCGAAGATCTTTGATAATTATTGAGATTACCACTTTAACCCCGATTAATATCCAAATTTATTCCTTAATTTTTCCCGGGGCTCACACATTGCATGGGTGGAATGTGGGCATTTATCTCACAAACCGGTCAACATGTGTGCAAATGATTGTTTATCCATCAATATGGATTAGGGAGAGACCCGAAACTCCCAATCATTCTACCATTTCTTATCTATCCATGTTTCTCCTTTTTGCATTTTATTTGCATTAGTTTAGTTACAATACTTTATTTGCACTTATCCACCTCACACATCTTATATCCACCTCCAATCTCACCATTAGTGCTAGGAAACCTAGGTTACTAATTTACCAAAGGGGATCTTGGGCCATCAATCCCCAAGGTACGACAACCCCGGTCACTAATCTATACATCCCTATATTTTGACGCTCGTCAGTCATCAATTGACAAGAAAAAATGATGACAATTGGAAACTTTACTACATAAATTATTGTGTGTTTTTCTCTTGGTTGCTTTGATTTAAAGTTTTAGGATTGTGTGATTTTGGTGTGTTTCAATCGAGGGACTTGAATCGATTGAAGCATGAAAAGTTCAATTAACTAGCATGCTAAAGTAGTGCATATGAATCTATTTCGGTTCTAACTTTTTGTTAAATGAGATATGTTTAATCTGATATTATTTTTATTCATTATGTTCTTTCATAAGGAAAGTTCTACGGTACATTAAGTAGAGGTAGACTAGCTCTATGCATTGGTAGACTAGCTTGGCTTGATCTCGAACTAGTCTACCTCTATATCGAGTTAGTCTACCTCTATATCAAACAAGTTTACTTGATGTATCAATACATTAATGTACTGTAGACGAAGTGACGAACCCCTTTCATAACTCCTCTATCCTAGAGGATTCAAATTTCAGCTGTGTGTTTTATGAGACTCCAATTGCATTGTTTAAAAGGATCTCCATCACTTTTTTTCTTTTCAAATTTCATGTTTCATTGTGCAATATTTTGATTGTTCATGTACAAGGTGTGAAATATTCATGCACTAGATGGTCTTTTCCTTCTCAAGTTACTTATTTTTGCTGCAGATGTTTTCCTACTTTGTTAAACATTGGTATGGGATACCTTTGATTTTATTTTTGTCCCACATGTCACATAACTAAAAAGATCGTCTTTGGTTCTACTAAAGCTATTAGTTGTGATAATACTCGGGATTTAGGTTCTTCGTCCCCCATGAGGCAGTCCTCTATTATTAATAATAATATGAGGGTCTCATACCTTACCATCCTTTCAAAAAAAAAAAAAGCTAGTAGTTGTGAAATAAAAAGCCAGATTGGGTAATGCATGAGTTATGGGCAAGACTATTTTGGGAGACAGTGTGATCGTGGTAGTGTAGGATAAGCTAATTTTGGATTTTGATTAATATGTATGATCTATTTTTGGCTTGCCCGAGAGTTTGATTAATTATCACAATTTTTTTTGGTTAATTTTGCTGATTGTAAATATATATATGTTATAGAATAACGAAAGTAAAGAAGAAGAGAATAGCTCTGGTATTGATATATTTCATTGATGAATAAGAGCCTCTATATATAGAGGAGTACAAGATACAATCTGATTGAGACATGAATCCTATTCTAACTCTAAACCATATTCTAGAAGGATTGCTCCTAGATTGACTAGGCACACACAAATTATGTTTCCTTCAACACTCCCCTTTGTGCCTGTCAACTCAAGGTAGTGCTTCTATAGTTGTCTCGTTAAAAACCTTGCCAAGTAACAAAAACCCAGTGAGACAAAAATAACCTGGGTCGAAGGGAAAACGAGTACAACACACCCTTCACATTTGGAAACTTAAAATATGGAAGCCAGACTCCCCCTGATGTATGCGTCTCCCCCTGATTCCTACAATCATGGGATCTCGGATAACTTAAGCAAATCAATGCTCTTAACATGCATGCTTATCAAATGTGGATTTAGGTAGCGATTTAGTAAATAAATTTGCCACATTATCCTCAGATCGAACTTGATTCACTCTGATTTTGAGGAACTTCTGTTGTTGCTGATTATATAAGAATTTAGGCGAAATATGTTTGGTGTTGTTGCCTTTGATGAAACCTTGTTTCATTTGCTCTATGCAAGCGGCATTATCCTCATAAATGCACGTAGGTTCATATGTGGTTGACCTCAAACCACATGTACTTCTAATATCTGTAACTATGGACCTCAACCATATACACTCACGTACAACTTCATGGAGAAAATTAATCTCTGCATAATTCGAAGGAGTAGCGACAATGGTCTGCTTTGTAAACCTCCAAGATATCGCTGTGTTTCCCATGGTAAAGATATAACCCGTTTGGGAACGACCTTTGAGCGGGTCAAAGAGATACCCGACATTAGCAAAACCAACCAAAACATCACAAGGGTTTTGGGAGTAGTTGGCAACGGCGGTGGCAATATGGCCGGTAGCAACGGTGGCGACATGGCCGTGGGGAGCGGCGACGTTGCTTGCGGAAGCAGCGGCTCGTGCTACTGTCTTGGCAAGCATGGATCCTATACCCATCTTGGCATATTTTCTCGACTCTCTGTAGGGAAAGAACAAGACCATATCAATCGTATCTTTTAAGTAACGAAAGTGGTAAGGCTAAAACTAGCACTCAATTAAATCCTTGCAAATAAGTAAAATTGTCACGAAGTAGTATGGATAAGCAAGGGTCTCCCGCAGAGGATTGATCTAATTACTAAACTACAATGACTAAACAATAAAGTAAAGATTGGGGGGTTTTTGGTTTTTGTCTAAACTAACAAACAAGTAAAAGAAATATAATTAAAATGCTGGAAATTCATCCGAGATATGAAAGTTTGTTTAAGAGAAAATCAATGGAGAATAATGTAACCAGGGACATGCAATTTACCACAAGACAATGTTTCATTTATGATGAGCCAATCAATCCTTCTTAACAATCAAATGTCATTACTCAAGTTAAGCCGATGATGTGTCGAACTTAACCTATTAACCTCTCATACTTTGTATGTTAGATGCATGATGTTTACAATCTAACTTAGCCTCTAATAAGCAACCTAGGATGATGTTTCCGAATGGTTAAACAAATTAAAAGTCATTAAGCACAAAGAGATCGATTCTGAGTAACGCTAGGCAACTTCGATACTGATGTTGTTCTAATTACCTAGATATTGATTCATATGAATAGGCCAATTATTCATGTGCTACTCTAGAACATGTTATGATAAGGATGGTCATGAACACATTCATAGCAATAAATCTCTAGCATGCTTACTATGTTGCGCACCACAATAAACATACAAAGATTTATCAATGAAAAACCAATGAATCAACAAACAATCAATTGTCTAAGAAGTCTTTGATTAAACCAATATCATAAAATCCACATGTCTAGGGCTAGAAGAAGCCCCTAGTTACTAAGAAAACTAGCAACACATTGTCATGGTAGCAATCACAAAGTTCATATGAAAAATACTAAGAAATCAAAAGATGGAATAGAATCACGGCGATCTTCACGGCTCACTGCTTACTTCAATGTCTCTCTATCCCCGAATGTCAAGATGTATATTTCCCGAATGCTTAAAAGATCCTTAAATACCCCGGATTAGGGTTTAAAACGTCCACGGTCCAATAGGAGTCGAAGTCCACAAGGAAAAACACAAATCCTAAATGAATTAGATTTCCAGATTCGCGCACAGATTGACCTTCGCTCACTTAATCAGCCATAACTTCTTCTAGAAAACTCCGAATCTCTATGATCTCCAAGGTCATTAGCTGTAAATCAACCACTCACTTTTGCTTTTGACAATTCAAACGATCCACCAAGAATAAATATACTCCTTACGCATCCACTAACAGATACTTTCCATTAGTGCCATAACCTTCTTTCTCTTTCATAGAGGATTTTTTCACTCCACTTCTCAGAAATTTACACCAACTCAAACATGGCACGCAAAGTGAATTCGCTCAGTGAATTATTTCAATCTGGTCCATCTGAAAGCCAAATTTATGAAGGCTTAGATGAAATAATTCCACCAACACTAAATTTCGACAACGATATCAACATGCTAGACGTGCTTCTAGCAGAAGACGAAGCCATAGAAGTAGCCCCAAGTCCACAAGTTTCATCTCCACTTGCCGAACCTGGTCCATCCCAAAAGATTCCACTGAGGAGGAGCTTCACCAAATACCAAGTCCAAGCGTTGAAGGACTTCGTCGAGGCCTTTCCAAAGCCAACTGTTCAACAACGTCAAGATTTGGGTGATCAGATAAGGTTATCATTTGCACAAGTCTCTGCCTGGGTGATAAAGAATCGACCCCAAATGCATGCCCAAACAACTCGTCAACATAATTTTCTGTTGAGACAGAAAATCAATGAGCTTCAAGCTCAACTTAGCCAGTACCAATCTGCATTCAACAGAATCAACTGCAACCACTGTGGAAAACGAGTTACTCCCAATAGTGAGATACTAATTGAGATTGAAGAGAATACCCCACAACCTGAGACTCTTCCAATTCTTGCAGTCATCGGTCCAAGAGAAAAGTCTCGCATGAGGAGAGATGTTCAAAAGTGTATGTCGATCACACATCACTCTTCTTCTACACACCAACAATCAGACAACGTCAACATCCACTCAGAACCTGAACAACCATCTGTCGTGGCAGACACAACCAAGATTTCTCAAATCATTGTGTCGGTCAGAGATGAACTAATCATCATGGCAACTGCTGCTGCGCCACTGTGGATCTCTGCACTCAAATCTAGCTCTGTCACACTTCATGAGTTCTTGAATGAAGCAGAGTACAAAATGGTCTTCACTAACGGTATTGACCTTACACCCACTAACTTCCAAACTGAAGCTTCTCGCTACACAGCCCCCATTCCCATCAGTCCTGTCGTACTCGTGAATATCCTCATGGATGTGGACCAATGGTCCACCATGTTCAGTAGCATCATTTAAAGGGCTAGTATCCTTGATGTCTTGTCAACAGGGACTACAGAAAGCTATCACGACACCATCCAAGTCATGACTGCTGAGTTCCAGGTAACCACTCCATCTGTCTCCACTCGTGTCACTCACTTTGTTCGTTATTGCCAACGACAAACAGAACAAAGTTGGGCAATAGTTGATGTCTCTGTGGAGGTTTAAGCTTAAATCTGGGTCCACACTCAAGATCTCAATGTAAGAAGCGTCCATCCGGATGCTTAATCCAAAATTTGTTCAACGGCAGCTCTCGTGTCGTATGGGTGGAACATGTTGATGTACACGATCAAACCATGCACCAAACATACCGAACGCTAGTGGAGTCAGGCATAACCTTTGGAGCAAGGCGATGGGTCGAAATACTGCAGAGGCAAGCATAACGGTTCAATTATTCTGCGGCTGTCACTCATCCACCAAATGACTTTTGTGTCATACCCACTGTGGAAGGAAGAAAGAACTTGTTGCAGATGACATCCAGAATAGTGACAGATTTTTGCACAGACATCGGCAACTGTACTGCTCATGAATGGAAGATAGCTGAACAAACTAAGTTCAAGGGTTCAGGGGTAGGAGTCTCCACCAACAAAATCTGGAATAGGCTAAATAAGCCTCCTGGCCTCACTCGAACTGCAACAGCAATATTCCAGCATCATGTGTCTCACAGGAAACTCTTTGACTTTTTCAACGATGTACAATCTCGGAACCAGTGGGACCACCAAGCATTAGATACAACAGTACAGGAGATTGCACACATCACAACTGGTCAAGATCCACGTAATTGTGTCTCCTTATTGCAAATCAACGACACCTACGTACTCCAAGAAAGTTGTACTGATTCAACAGGGTCATACGTAATTTATGCCCCCATTAGTCAAACGACAGTGCAGAAGTTACTAGGTGGTTGTGAGTTAGGTACTGTTGTATTCCTAACTTCAGGTTTTTCGATTCTGCCAGATATGCCTACTGCTGGAAGAACAGAAGGGATCTCAGACAATCCATACATTGGTTGTCTAGTAACGGTAGCAACACAGATCTCTACTGAGTTACTGAAGAACAAGAAAGGGTCAGTGGATCAAGTTTCTCGTTTGATCCAGGGTACGGTTGAGAGAATCAGAAATGTAGCCATGTAAGACCACCGTTTAAGGAAATGTAATTTGTACTTTATATTCCTAACAACACAACAGCACTGAATAGCATAGGATGGGGATCCGCCGCGGACGGGTCATCACTCGATAAATACTGTGTGTAATTAAGCATATGAAGCAACCATTACATAGATGAGTTTACTAACCTAACGCTTAACCTCACTAAAGCTTTAAGCTCTAACTCCACCTCACAATTCAACTTAACTTAAACACTTCTCCAGAGCATTCCATAGCTCATTCACTTCTTCATATCGTAATCTAGGCTCTGATACCAAACTGTCACTCCCCGAATTTCCAACAATTAAATAATGTTTTTTCGCCTTCAAATAACCAATAAATTCGGAACGTGAAGCATGGACTACCAAAATACAAATACACATGAATATTTTTTTCCTTTTAACATGTGCCAAACCTCCATCCATGCTCTACCACAATGTAAATACAGACTCATTCTTTAGAGTCGAATATTACATTCCATAATTTACATAATAAATTGACATTATGCAAAGTATTAAGTAAATTCACCTACAGAGTTTACTAAAACAGCGGAACACTAAAATCACCACAACTCCAAGAAGTCCTTCAACTTAACTTCTAGATATCCTAACCTGCAGGATAAAACCCTACACCATTGAATAGTGTACCGGGTTATAAAAACAACCCGGTCAGCTTGCGAAGCTGGTATGAGTAACCACAATTCCAATAATACACAAAAACAATATCAATAATATGTCAATGTTTATGACACACACCAAACCACCAATACCACCAAATTCGCAAACAAAGCAAATCATAAAAAATGTCGCTTTTGGACAATTATAAGTGAGAATACTATTGAGGTTCAGTTCATTTCAAACCATGGGTATTCAATAGTGAAACATTCTTACGAACACTATGAATACCGTATACTCAGTGAAACATTCTGCGAACACTCAAGTATAATTTCAAAACATGGGTAATCAATAACGAAACATTCTACGAACGCTTTGATTACCGTATATTTAGTGAAACATTCTGCGAACACTCAAGTATACAATTGGCAATGATCTTTAGCGACCCGAATACCACTCCAAGAAATACATTTTTAGTATTCTCACAAATAACTCCAAACGCCACACCTCAAATGAACTCAATATCTCAAATATCCACCAACACCATAAACATGCAACAACTTATATTATAAGTCTAAATGCAATTCCAATTTCGAAAATTCATATTATAAAATATATTGAACCTACACGTCCCATACCGTGTATTTTAACCCCACACGTCCCATACCGTGTATGTTAATCCCAAGGTGATCCAGAATATCAAACAATATAAACATTCATCCAAAATCAATCACAAACAATTATCATGTGAGGTTTACTCACAAACTAACAATCAATTCTATCACAAATATCAAGTGAGTTTACTCACTTTAAAATTCTTGCTGCGTCTTCAAATAATAACCGGGACAAATTGACCAAAAGTCAAATGTCGGTCAACGTGGGTCCCACGTCAACTATTCATCACGGGTCCCACTCGAAACCCAACACTTCCAAAAACAACGATCCAACCGCACAACCTGTCTATAATAATAATATTAACCATACGATCAAATTTGGTGATAATTGGACGGTCAGATCTCTCGGATCGTACATCGTACGATCCGATAATCGGGTTAATTGATCATCGATCAAACGACCGAATTTGACAAAACTGTAAACACGAAAGTTGTTCGTATCGACGAACTAAGCACAACGGAGCAAAGAATTGCTCCTGGATCGGCTGGACGCGCCGCCGCCCACGCGCCGCCGCCGGCGACTGACCGTCGCCGGAAAAAGTGCTCCGATTGACACCAAATTTTAACAACATGTACATCTCAATACAAGAATCAATTTTGATAACTACCTCGAAGTCCGAATCGGAGTGGAAGTGGCCGGAATCTGCGTTGCCTCTTTCTAGATCCAAAAACTTCAAATCGTGGATTCCGTCGATCTAGGCCGTGCCGCCGTGATCCACCACCATGGGAAGGTTTCTAGGGAGGATAGGAGAAAAACCCAAGTGGTTTGATCGTCGGAAGTAGCCGGAATCGTCGCCGGCGGCCGGGTCGACTTTTCCCGAAACTTTGCGGCTCCGGTCCGCCGTTAATGGCTCGATCCGGGACAAGCCACCACCGTGGCGAGGTAGGTCGACCCCGTGCGAACCCAACGCCACCGGTCCCGTCGCCGGAGGTGGCCGAACGGCGGAGAGGAGGGCGGGTCGGGTTACCGGGTCGCGACGGGTAAACGGGTCAGCTTGGGAGAAAATCCGGAATTTTCCGGAATAAAATGATTTTTCCAAAAAAAATAAATCCTTTTATAGAATTTCGTGAAACTTCCGAGATCCATAACTTCTTCATACGATGTTTGTTTTCGATGTACCACATGTCCACGAACTCGGTTCGACGAGCTCTACAACTTTCATGAAGGAAGTTTTCCCAAATTCACGAAGCATAAAAAGTTACCTTGTTTAACTTTTCGTAACTTATAATTACCACCGTAATTATCGTTTTACGACAAAAATCCCTAAAAATACGAAATCACACCATTTTACTTCAAATTTCACGACCTATTTTATAAAAATAAAATCGGAAATTTTCGGGGTATTACACAGGCCATGATAATGCATGTTGTTTCTGCTGAACGTTGGTGTTCGTATCTCCCCCGAACGACGGGAAGACTGTCTCATTGAAGTGACAATCAGCAAATCTTGCGGTAAATAGATCGCTTGTCAAGGGTTCTACATACTGGATTATGGTTGGAGAGTCAAATCCAACATAAATACTCATTCGTCGTTGTGGACCCATTTTAATACGCAGTGGCGGCATAATATGCACATAAACAGCGCACCTAAATATGCGTAAGTACGAGATACTTGGCTCGTACCCAGTCACTAGCTGTGGGCCTCAGACAAATAAGCATGGCTGCATGCAATACTGCGTGCCCCCAGGTAGACAGAGGAAGGTTGGTGCACATTACCAACGTCCTTGTAACCATTTTGTAACATTTTAATGGCAACCTCTGCGAGACCATTCTGGGTATGCACATGTGGGACTGGATGCTCAACATCTATCCCAATAGACATGCAGTAGTCATCGAAAGTCTTTGATGTAAACTCTCCAGCATTATCAAGCCTTATAGATTTAATGGGATGATCCCGCAGACGAATTATCTGTGCTAGGAGTTTAGCAAAAGCAGCATTACGGATGAACAACAGCGCGACATGTGACCAGCGTGTCGACGCATCAACAAACACCATAAAATAATTAAATGGCTCGCTTGGTGGTTGAATAGGTCCACATATATCCCCTTGGATTCTCTGTAAGAATGGAAGAAGAACTTTAGAATCCTTTGCATAGGACGGTCTTGGTTCTAATTTCCCTAAGGAACAGGTTTTGCATAACGAGTGTTTGGTCGTTGAGGCTTCAGAAACATCTTGATTAAAACTTGAATCAGGGTTACACTGTGAGGATTTTCTCACGTCATAAATAGAAGAAAAATAGGCGGCGGTATCCCTACTGCGGTGGTGGACGGTGGTACTGGGCGTGGCAGCCGGCCAGCGACGGTGGTGCCCCATGGCACACCGGCGGCGCCAATCCTTCCTCCTTGAATCACATTTTGATTCTTGCTTCGATTAACTCGATAGAATGGATGTCCGTGTGAGGTTTTCAATATACGGATCATCATGTCACGACCAGGATGCCCTAATCTATTGTGCCAAAGCCAATATGTGTCAGAATCCAAGTGGTCATCCTAAATGACATTGTTGGATTCAATAGCTCTAATAGTGGTAGCATATAACCCACTAAAGAGACACATAAATTTCTCTAAGATGCTTTTTTTTCACAATCATTAGAGGTAATACAAAGGAATTCTTTTCCATTCTCATCATGCATATCTACATGGAATCCATTGGCTCTTATATCTTTAAAGATCAAAAGATTTCTATTTCCTCTTGGAGCGTAGAGAGCATTTGTGACATCAATTAAAGTGTCATTGGGCAGATCCTCTTCCCTGCACAAGTTTCGATGGTCCTGTCATCGTAGTCATAGAGGAATGTGTAGGCACCATGTTTAAAAACAATTGCCTATGACACAATATGATATGCGTAGTTTCACTATCTGCGAGACATTCAAGTTCTCCAGAATCCATTCTATGGTTGTTTAATCTTTCTTCTCTCTACGGAGTCCTCGTCCGGAGTTTCACCTCGAACCCCCACAGTTTGGCTCAAGTTTCAAGAATCCTATGCACGTTACAGAAAGGTGGGAGAAAGAAGAAAGGAAATTGCAAGTCCCCAGAGAAAAGTAGAAGTAATTGAAAGTGCAGAAAGCAGCAACTTTATTCTCAAAACTTACTTGGGATTCTTTTCTAGGGTTCTTCTTGCTCTTGAACTTGAAGATGGTATGCAGAAGATGCCACACGAGTTCGCAGGAGAGTATCAAGGAGCGGCGCCGGTGGTGGTTCACGACGTGGAAGGCGCCGTCACGGCCTCAGTCGGAGTGTGCACGGGTTGAACCTAGGAGATAGTATTCTAGGGTTTTGGCGCGTAGCAGGATGCTATGCTCAGGGTTAGGGCTCGTATTGATAACGTGTTGTAGAATAACGAAAGTAAAGAAGAAGAGAATAGCTCTGGTATTGATATCTTTCATTGATGAATATGAGTCTCTATTTATAGAGGAGTACAAGATACAATCTGATTGAAACAAGAATCCTATTCTAACTCTAAACCATATTCTAAAATGATTCTCTTTCATTATTCTAGAAGGATTGCTCCTAGATTGACTAGGCACACATAAATTAGGTTTCCTTCAACAATATATAATTTAAGTGCTCATGTTGTAATAGATTTACTGGAGCCATCAATTGTTTTTACTCCTATTTCATGGATATAATAATTTTTTATTGGGCAACATTACATTTTTTGTTGGCCAATTTGATTTTCCGTTTTGGATCTCCCATACCTATTTTGGGATTTTTTTTAATTATTGAATTAAATGATGATTGAATGATATTAGTTGAATGTCTAGACACATGCTTCCTTTCTTTTCATCTTTCAGTATGACTCTAATTGAATAAAAGATTAGTCGAGAACTGATATTCGATAAAAAAAAATCGATCAAAAAAGTTGAGAATTGAGATTATTTGCATATTTTGGAGACAAAGTTGGAAATTGAGATTGAGAGGTTGGGGGAAGTCGAATTGTAGGATCTCACTCAGAAAGAGGGATTATGGGAAAGTGGAAGGTTGAGATAAGATAATCGCACACGTATGGCTGAGAGGGGATTAAGTTTGTGTTGGTCAATTGGCTGTCAATGCGTGTAAATAAATTCGAAGACAGACTATCAACCAAATCAAGTATGAGTATATTAATGATAATAAAATTACATCGACACATGTAAACAATAAAAAATATGCTTCACACGCATGAGTGCATTCCTTCCGCATGTGCAAGGCGCGTTCATGATGACTAGTTTTTATAAAGATCCCCATGTATAGATCCCCAATTCGATTTTGTGTCAAAAATTTATTATTTTTCACAAAATTGGAGAGATTAATTGCAGTGTATGCGGAAAATATTTTCGTAAATAGGAAAGACACAGGCATTTTGGCAGGTGAATAGTCCGCCCGAAAACAAAAAAATGGCCTGGCCCACTGTGTCATACTGTCATTGGGCTTTGGTAAGGCCCAAAGCATGGAACCCATATAGACGAGAACCAACCGGAAGTGAATGTTGGTTGGTAACATCAAACTGAAACAGACGCAGACAAAACATCATCATCTGATTCCGATCTCCCTGTGAACTCCGAGGCGGAGATCTCCGATTAACCTGTGTAGCAGAAGCTGCTGCTTCTGCAATTTAAATCCGTGAGGTTTTTTAATGTTTTAATTATATATTTTCTTATTTCGTTGTTTCTGTGAGATTGTGATTTCCTTATTCTCACGAATTTAGGTTCCATCAATGTTAGGAACTAATTTGGCCTCCATGATTGCCTTGTTTCTCATGCCTCACTTGATATGAAATTGTTCTCAGATGTTAAATTGTTTTTTAATCCTTCTGTTTTATTCATTTTCTATGCATTTGTTTATGGACTGCTGCTTATCTATTGAAAGGCTTTTTTAATCTCAAGCAGAGTATGGATTTAACACAGAAGAAGAAACATAACATTTAAAAAGCATTCCATGAATTATGATGCGCTGAGAAACACCACCTTTGAATTTTCGATGCATTTATGTCCTCTTTTTTATTCATTCCAAATGCTTTTACATTATTTAATTTTAATAGTATATTTTTACTATAATCCTTCTTCTTGTGAGATTGTGATTTCCTTTTCTTATAGGATTTTAATTGCTTTCAATTGTTAAAAAACAAAGCCCAGCTCTTTTTCATGCCTAAGCTTGCATCCTCTGCATCACACACACACACACACACACACACACACACATATGTATATATACCTGTTGTTTCTGCCCTTGTTATTTGTTTCTTTTTATACTGTTTTGGTAATTGAGGATGCCCTGTCTATTGTAGGAACATGGCTGTTTCCTTTGTTAAACACCTATCGGCAGAGTGGTCAAGCCTTCCCCTAGCCATTCTCTCTCTGATTCTGGATAAGTTGTTGGAACCAACTGACCATGTTCGTTTTGCTGCCGTTTGCAAGGAATGGCATGCTCTTGCAAAAGACTGTAATCATACAACCCAGCGCTGTCGTAAGGTGCATCCCATGCTTATGATCCCTACAGAATCCCAAGGAAAGCGAAAACTATACAGCATCTCTGAGCAAAAAGTCTACAACAACTTTGAGTTACCAGAGCCTTGTAATAGCACTAAGAGGTGCTGTGGCTCGACTAATGCCCCTGGTTGGTTGGTTGCAGTAGATCTACTAGGCGAACATCAATTCAGTATAACTCTTGTGAACGCGTTCAAAAAAGAAGTGACGCCCATTCATCTCCCTCCCTTGGATTTCAATGTCAAGATTTACTTCTTTAGTGTTTTCTCCCCAAAGGTTATCTTATCCGCTGATCCCATTGCGAATTCAGACAATTATGTGGTTGCAGCAGTTTATGATAGAGTTCCAAGGTTCGCTTTCATAAAAGGAGGAGAAACATGTTGGACTTACATTGAGGAGCTCCACTACCATAATACTGATGCTATATTTTATAAAAGACAAGTCTATGCGGTCGGACAGTGGGGATGGATTATGTCATTTGATGTTAATAGCAAACCGTTTGAAGTAAATTTACTTACACCTGAAGGATATCCATTTCCATGTCATGCGCACAAGGGATATCTTGTGGAAACAACCAAAGGAGACCTATTGCATGTTCGAAGATTTTTGAAACCAAAGGCTGAATATCCACAAGGTCGCTATTACTCTTATGAGGATAAGTATTTGTTCTGGACTGAGAGCTTCAAGGTTTACAAGTTGGTGTTTGACGAGATGAACGGATCCATTGTGGAGCAGGTTGAGTTAAAAAGCATTGGAGATGAGGCTTTGTTTGTTGGTGACAACCATTCCATGTGTGTTTCGGCTTCAAACTTTCCTGGGTGCCAACCAAATTCCATATACTACACAGATGATCTGATAGAACTTGGAGATGTCCGATTAGTTGACGATGGATCAATTAGTGATAATGACATATACAGTTTAGTCCTACTAGAGGATGAAACCATCTCTAATGGACCAAGTGATATGGGCATCTTCAATTTAGAGGATGGAAGCATCACACAACATTACTCTCTAAATCCTTGGCACAGGAACATCCCACCTGCCATTTGGATTATGCCATTGTTTAATGGACTCGGCTAACTTGCGGTTCATCTTACAATCCAGAGCCAAATACCATTTTTCATACTGTTGTAAATTTCTATATAATTTATGTACTAGATTTGAGTTGTGTACTAGTGGTTAGCATGTATGGATATGAGGTGTTAATAGAATAACAAAATTTCATTTGAGTAGGTGCTGCCGGTGTGGAATTTACTATATAAAAAATCAAAACCACCGGAGCTTCCAATTCTCGGAAGATCAGACCGGTATGATTCTGGAACTTGATAGATGAACATGCTAGCAGTTGGCTCAGATTTTGAACTTTGTTTTAGTTCTCGCTGGAAAATACCAAGAACGTTATAATAGAGATCCAAAAGGTTTGTTTGGTGGTTGTTTGAATGAAGGTTATTTTTTCTCTTCCAGTACTATTTCAATCATTTTCATTGATCCAACAGGGAAGGAGTGTACTAGATTTTCAAAAAAATTGAACGAAACAAGGTATCACTTCAATCCTGGAGTCAAATTTTTGTACTAGTAATTATGTTCTTCAGTAGTCCTGGCCTACGTAGTTGTGCCTTCCGCTAGCTTTTGCTTTTGGTGGTGTTGAGTTGAATTTCAAAAATAGTGTGCGACTATGTTAGCCATGGGAAGAGCTCCATGTTGTGACAATCTAAAGTGAACAGAGGACCATGGTCTTTTGAAGAAGACGTACACCTGCATGTTGTCAAAGTGGAGTTTGTACCTGATTTTATGTCTGAACAGGCCTCTCTCTATTGGTCATCAATTGGATTATTTCTCGGTGAACATTGCCCTACCAGAAAAAAAAAGTACTGATGTACTGCTGGTGAAGTTGCCTTGTTGAAGATGGCTCTACAGAATATTGGTGCTTCGAACCGCGATGATGCGTTCTATAGGTATAAAATGCCTAAGATGATAACGAAGATTGAAGGCAGAGGAAATGGCATCAAGACTATTGTGGTTAACATGGTGGAAATTGCAAAGGCCTTGGCTAGACCTGCTTCTTATACTAGCAAGTATCTCGGCTGTGCACTTGGAGAACAATCAAAGCTGGATCAGAGGACTGGAACTTGCCATGTGAATTGTGTTCGACATTGCAAATTAAGCTTGCTGGACTTGTTGAGAAATTCATTGAGAAATATGTGGAATGCTATGGTTGTGGGAACCCTGAAACTGAAATAATCATCACCAAGACACAGAGGCTCACTCCAAAATGTGCTGCATGTGGGTTTTTGTCAGATGTTGACATGAGGGACAAGCTTATGACAAGAAGAAGAAAGCCATGGCTGATGAGGAGCAAAAGAAGCCTAAGAAGAGGAAAGGCACTTGTGGCTCTGAAGTTGATTGTCTTTGTTAATCTATTCTGTAAATTTATCTCATTTCCTTTCTATCTGAGTAAAATGCAGAGGAAACTTTATCTCATTACTTCAAACCCCCAAAGTGGCAACCCTTCACTAAATGGTTCTACAGTACCTTTCTTTACTACACTTCATGTATAAACAAATATTCACGCTAAACAAGTGTTGAAATGGAAGATATCTTATAGAGCAGATAACAGATTATTACGGGAGATATCTTTTAAGAAATGTTGAACTGCAATCAAACTCACAAAGTCACAATTTTCCTGAACCATCATCCACGCTAAAACTAGAAGCTAGTTCAAAGTTGTAACAAATTTTAGTCTAAAGTTATTAATGTCGAGTTCAACATCAACCTCAAGTCAACTTCAATAGGTAGAAACCTTCAATCCCCTTGAGAGACGCGATGGTGAGCTAGCTCTCACAATTGCGTGAGCCAAGGCAACGTACCTTTCCGCTAAAAAGACGAGTGGCAAGAGAGGAGTACTCTCCCTAGCTAACACCCCAATCAATCAAATAATATCAAAAATGAACCTTGCATTCAATCATGGTTCATCGTCTACTGGTTTCTTATGATGGGACTTGAATCCTCCCTTTCTCTGGCTTCTTGTAATAGTGACCGCCTAGGTCTCCCAAAGTTTCGTTTTTAGTAGTTTGTTTTGTCTTACCATGATTTTGTTTTCGGCAAAGAGATTTTTGGCTTCGTCCCCCTCTCTTTGTAGTTTCTTTTTTGAGAAAATTTAATAAATTTTAAGAGGTGCCCTTACCTCCTGGTTTCACAAAAAAAAAAAAAATCAATCACGCACTCTAGTCAAGTCAACTTCATATCAAGCTCGTTCTCTTTTTCTTTTCTGTTCCATCAATTCGGGACCAAAGAAAAAAAAAACAGAGTGTTTCTGGGCCAGGAGGACATGAATAGATCATATTCATGTCTACTACCATTTTCTTCTCTATATGTGGACAGAGGAGATAGCAGGTCCACTTCTTAATTACCAATAAGACTCTTCTCCCTATCTATATGTGGTCATCAGTAGTTTGATAGTTCAACTTCATTTGCCTTGCATAATTCTCTCACGAGCTAGCTTCCTGCTGCTTCTGCAAACTCAATGGGGCTTCATGTACCCAACTTCTGGTTCATATACCTTCATGTCATAACCCTTATGCTTCTCATGAATTGTCTCCATCCTACCACTCTAGTAAAGGCACTTGGAAATGAAACAGATCGATTCGCTTTGCTCAAATTCAAAGAACCCATAGCCACTGATCCACATGGGTTCTTTAACTCATGGAATGACTCCTTTCACTTCTGCCATTGGCAAGGAATCAGTGGCGAATCCAGGATTTGAAAATGGGGGGGGCTAATTTCTAGAAGGTTGGCAAAACAAATTTTTGGTCACTAAGCAAACCTCATAAAAATCTGCAAAAATTCAAAATGAATGCTTTGATACTAACCAATTGGGCAATTTGAAATAAGAAATTATATGTATACCTACATTCATTGAATTGGGGGGAGGATTGAAGGAGGAAGTGAGAGACTGGAGGCGTGGAGCTGAGGATGTGAAGGACTATATATATATTTTATTTTTCTGGGGGGGGCTATTACTATAACAGCCCTATACTAATTAATATATTACCAAAATTTTGGGGGGGCTATAGCCCATGTAGCCCCGTATGTGGATCCGCCCATGATTGGAGCCTGCAAGCGTGAGGGAGTGAGGACTGAGGAGGAGAACTGCCGAAATTACACTGAGGGGGGCTATTACACTAATAGTCCTATACTCAGGGATAAATTACCAAAAATTTGGAGGGGGGGGGGGGGGGGGGCTATAGCCCCACTAGCCCCCTTGATGGATCCGCCCCTGCAAGGAATTACTTGTGGCAAAAGGCATCAAAGAGTAGTAGTCTTGAACCTTTCTAGTTCTGATTTGCAAGGAACCATATCACCTTACATTGGCAACCTCTCTTTTCTAAGGTTCATCAACCTTCGAAAAAACAACTTCTCTGGAAAGATTCCACAACAAGTTGATCATTTGTTTAGACTGCGCCATCTCAATCTAAGTTTCAACATGTTGGAGGGGGATATTCCAGTCAATCTGACCTTCTGCCCGGAACTGAGCATCATAAGTTTTGGAACAAACCGCCTTATTGGCAAAATTCCATCGGAACTTGGTTCGTTGATGAAGCTTGTGCACCTTAATCTTGAGACAAACAATCTGACAGGAGGCATCCCACCTTCCTTGGGAAATCTTTCATCCATCACAACACTTTCCTTGGCATATAACAATTTGGTGGGCAATGTTCCAAAGGAGATAGGACGATCACAAAGCTTATCTGAATTTTACATTGGTCCCAATCAACTGTCTGGTATGATCCCTCTCTCCATTTTTAACATATCATCTATGATCGACTTCTCAATTGCGGGCAATGCATTTAGGGGCAATATTCCACCTAGTATAGGCCTAAACATGCCTAATCTCCAAAAAATACGCATTGGTGGAAATGAATTCTCTGGGCCGATCACATCTACTTTGTCAAATGCTTCTCAACTTCAACTAATTGACATGATGGAAAATAACTTTGTGGGCCAAGTTCCTGCAAGTCTTGGATATCTTTACGATCTCCAGTGGCTCAACTTAGGTAGCAATAATCTTGGAAGTAATTCATCTAATGATTTGGGGTATATAACATCCTTGACAAATTGCAGCAAACTGGAAATACTTGATATAAATCATAACAATTTTGGAGGTGTTTTACCCAAGTCTGTAGCCAATTTGTCAACCCAACTGACTTACCTCTACCTTGGAAGAAATCAAGTATCAGGCATAATTCCTGCACCATTAGAAAATCTCCACAATTTGATAATCTTATCCATGGAGATGAACCAGTTCACAGGAGTCATTCCTGCTTCTTTTGGGAAGTTACAAAAGCTACAAGTATTGAATTTGCATCATAATAGATTATCAGGATGGATCCCATCTTCCATAGGAAATCTCACACAATTGTATAAACTCATCTTAACGGCAAATGAATTAGAAGGAAATATTCCTCCAAGTATTGGAAACTGCCAAAATTTGCAGTTTATGACAATTTCACATAATAGGCTAAGGGGAGTTATACCACCACAGCTTATTGGTCTTTCCTCATTGGTGTCTCTCTTCTCGTCACAAAACTCTCTAAGTGGCAGCCTGCCTATGGAAGTGAGAGAGCTAAGGAATATAAATGAACTTGACATGTCTGAAAATAATCTGACAGGAGAAATTCCAGAAACCATTGGAGATTGTAAGGTCCTTGAATCTCTTTACCTGCAGGGGAATGTCATTCAAGGACTCATACCTTCTTCGTTGGTTTTTTTGAAAGATCTTCAGCATTTGGATCTTTCACGAAACAACTTGTCAGGACAAATTCCAAAAGATCTACAGAGACTTCAATTCTTGCTATATTTGAACCTTTCTTTCAATAATCTGGAAGGCGAGGTACCAAAAGAAGGAGCCTTTCGAAACACAAGTGCAATATCATTGGAAGGAAATACCAAACTTTGTGGTGGTGTTCTGGAATTGAAGTTACCAGCATGCCCCATCAAAGTATCAAAGCAGAGAAAGCTGCATGGTTTCAAACTAAAGTTCACAATTTGTTTTGTTGCTGGATGCTCTCTTCTGTTTGCATTCTTGTTTGCTCTTTTTTGGAGGAGAAAACAAAAAAAGAAACCATTATCTACAGTCTCATCAATCAACTTCCTTTCCAAAGTTTCATATCAGGCACTTCATCAAGCTACTGGTGGCTTCTCTGCTACCAACTTAATTGGATCAGGTGGTTTTGGCTCTGTATACAAAGGGATTCTTGATCAGGAACAAAGGAGTGTAGTTGCCATAAAGGTCCTCAACCTTCAACAGAAAGGAGCTTCCAAGAGTTTTCTGGCAGAATGCAATGCTCTAAGAAATATTCGGCACAGGAATCTTGTGAAGATCTTAACTTGTTGCTCAAGCATGGATCACAATGGTAATGATTTCAAAGCTCTAGTTTTTGAATATATGTCAAATGGGAGTTTAGAGGAGTGGCTGCACAGAGAAAACCAATCAAGGCATTTGAACCTTGTTCAAAGAATGAATATTGCTCTTGATGTGGCTTCTGCATTATGTTATCTCCATGACCATTGTGAACCACAAGTCATTCACTGCGACATGAAGCCAAGCAATGTTCTTCTTGATGATGACATGGTTGCTCGTGTAGGTGATTTTGGGTTAGCCAGACTCATCTCAACCACCACGGAATTTTCTCAAAATCAAAGTAGCACAATTGGAATAAAGGGAACCATTGGCTATGCTGCTCCAGGTAATTAACAATTAATCTTCCACTATATATTATATAATTTCTTAAATTTTTATCTACATGTTTATTGAAAATAAGTATGAATATGGACACAAGTATAGACGTACAAATAGGATAATTTGACACCGTGACGCTGACAACCAACTAAAATTTTAAGCCCTAACAAATGATTAAGTTGTCAAGATGGCACGCAATGGAAGATATAACATCTCAAGGATTGTAATGATACGTACAAGACATGAATGATCTATTTCCTCTTTAAGATCAAAAAAAATATTGATGATAAAAAAGTTTGCATACTATAGAGGTTAGGTTCCAAATTTTGTGTATATATGGTACACAAAGAAGTGATATACTTGTTGTTTTATGAGTTGCAGAGTATGCAGTTGGTGTTGAGCCAGCGAGACAAGGGGATGTATATAGTTATGGGATCATTCTGTTGCAAATGTTCACGGGAAGAAGACCCACCGACGAAATGTTTAAAGACGGTTTCAATCTCCATAACTTTGTTAAGATGGCCATACCTGGAAGACTTATGCAGATTGTGGATCCTACTCTTCTAGCCACTTTAGAAGAGACAACACCTGCAACAACAAAAAATGAAGTGAACTACATCAAGAAAATTGAAGCAGATGAAGAAAACATGGACTATGAGAACTTAAGCAAGACGAATGTGTGGAAATGCATACTTTCAATCCTTAAGATCGGACTTGCATGCTCAGAAGCATCACCAAGGAATAGGATGTCTATGGAGGAGGTGCACAGGGACCTGCACCATATACAAAATGCCTACATTGGTGTTTAGAATTGTCGAGAGAAACCAAGAAGAAGCTAAACGACAGGTGCTGCTACTTTCTTCTTTATGATATGTGCAAGAAAATAATATTTCTCTTTTCAAAATTCTAGTGTATGACTGGATATGTTTTTCTTGTGCAAATAACTTATACAGCTATGGCATCGGAAGCAAGGTGTCAATATTCTGCGAGTTGTGTTGCTGTGGAATTGTGGTACTTAGTACTGGAGACATCTAATTAAAGGCAATATGATAGTGTGAACCTCCGCAACTTTGTCCTGATGACTTTGCCTGAATGTGTGGAAGAAATAAGTTATGTGACTTTGCCTGAACGTATGGTTTCGATTTCTAGGTTATGAGTTGTTTGTTCTGTGGATTTCCTCTGAGAGTCGGTAGAGACTAGCAACGTAGAAATTACTTATTGCCAGTATTTTTATTTTTATTTTTATTTTTTTGAGGTAAAGGAATGGAGTGTCAAACCAAAATGTGTAAAGATGAGTTGTGATGTATACAGACACTAAAAGATCCACCAACAATGACGACCTGACCTATGCGGAACGCCTGGTTCAGTTTAGGTGGTTCTCGGTGAAAAAAATGTTTTGCACCACAGAGCTAACTTTAAGAAGAAGCATTCACCCTCCATCAATCCAAAACCCCATTTATATGCCATTGGCAATTGGCAGTGTTTTCCTCAAACACCAACATTGAATTTGACTAGTCTCTCTTAGAAAAACACTACATAATGGAATATTTTTCTTCTAAGAATTGAAGACATTCTAGATAAGGCAGGTATGACATATTGCAATCCTAGCATTAATTACTCCATGTCTACCTTATTCTAAGTTGTTAAAGAATGAAGGTGCACCATTTACTGATGTGAAGACATATAGAAGTTAGGTTGGCTGATACAACATCAGAAGTGTTATGGTTACGCCATCTTCTTAATGATCTCTACATGTTAAGCTGCCTTCTGCTCCAACACTTCACTATGACAATGTCTCCGCGTTCGCTGCTTCGAATCCCATTCACAATTCCAAAGTCAAGCATGTGGAAGTGGATGTTCACTTCGATCACAAGGGAAAAAGTGGCTCGAGGAGAATTAATTGGCACTACAATTTGTTCCTTCTATGCAGCTAGCAGCTTGCTGACATCCTAACCAAAGGGTTATACTCTCCACGTACAGTTCAAGTACGTATTTGTGCTGCAACATTATATATTCTTGGTTCCCAGCATAAGGTTGAGGGGATGTAAGATATGAGAGTCAATGTCAGTCAAAATTAGAAAAGTCAGCAAAATGAGAAAGTATTAAGTTTGCCAGCTGGCGTCTAGTGATTGGTTAGCATGGAATTGGTTAAGAAGTTGTAATTACGTACTTGTTAGAGGGAGGTTGTTAAGTAGTAATTTGCTTAGAGAGTAAGATGGCTACTAATCCTATATAAGCTACTGTACTGTACGCATTTTGTATTCAAGCCAAAAAGCTCGGTATTACATCTTCAATAATATCTTCTTTAGAAATATTCTCCATCTTCATCATTAAGACATAAACCTTAGAAATCTTCGATCATCTACCTATAATTTCAGCAATAGCTCAGTAGACAAAGTCAAGAGTTCTAAAGCTCTTTTTAGTTAACTTTTTACCCATCTCATCACCATATATATTCTTCAGTAGTCCTGGCCTAGCTAGCTAGTTGTGTCTTCCTGATCTGCTAGCATTTTCTTTTGGTGGTGTACGTTGAGTTGAATTTCAAAAATAGTGTGCGACTATATATGTTAGCCATGGGAAGATCGAGCTCCATGTTGTGACAAATCTAAAGTGAAAAGAGGACCATGGTCTTTTGAAGAAGACACCACCCTCAAGAACTACCTCCACGTACAAATTAAACATAAATGGCACCACTGGTAATTGGATTGCTCTCCCAACCAAATTAATTAATCATGCAGGTACTTAATTGTTATCTTTCTCTTGCTTTGGACGTGCATTTTTATCAAGGATAATTCTTGGGTGAACCCTTATATTCACCCCTCCTTAACCAGCCAATCACACACTGACACGTTTACTTATATTAAAAAAATAAACAAAAACTCTCTTTTACTATTTAACGTTAATTGACACCGTTTTTCCAAAATCTCCTATGCAGTTTGCACAGGAACCGGATTCTCTGCTATAAAAGCAGATGCTAGGATCTGCTTGGAACTCCATATGAAGCTGCCACGTCATCTAAACACAATTCGAGGGCCAATAATGAAAGGTTTCAAAATACAAAAATAAGGCAAACTCAGAGCATAGTATTATCCTTTCTCTCCCAAAACTCCATTCCAGCACCCAGAACTGAGCTTCTTTTCAGATCTGAGCTCGCATCCTCTCAATTATATGAACCAACAAAAATTTTGTCAAAATTAAGACGCCACACCGCCATACCAAAACTCAAACCTACACACCAATTTCACTAATATCAATTAACCACAGCAAAAACACAGCAAATGATCGATGATATTCACAGACGTTTCTCCTAAAGTGATCCATTCATTCACACATCCATGATCGAGTTCATGTCCATTATCCAACACCTCACCGGCCCAATGACCTCTCGCCGGCTGCCACCTATAATGAATAATTGAATATACAAGCGGACAAGCTCACTACCAATACTGGACTGGTAGTATGGAACTATGGACGACTACTAGCTTGATAGAATTCTCGTGTGTGCTGCTAAGTGCAGTTTTGGAGAGAGAAAAGAGAACAATCACATGTGGGCTGTCTATGATATGTATTTTGAAACCTTTTATTGTTGGCCCTTGGATTGTGTTAAGTTTTTTTTTTGAGAACAGAAGAACTTTTATTCAATGCAAAAATGCATTACATATGTGGGATAGACCGGTTGTGGACAGTAGCCCCACAACTCACCTCCCTATTATCATCCATAGTTACGGGTTTATCATTTTCTATGACATTTACGAGCCAAGGCGGCCCGTCCCCTAACCAAAACTTACGCCCATCTTCTCGGGCTACAAAGTTTGCAATTGTATGCGCAGCCAAGTTAGCTTCCCTTGGAATGTACCGAACTAGTGAACCATTTACCTCATGCAGCAAGTGCCTAATTTCTTCTACCACAATTCCAGCAGCATCAAAACATTCCTCTGTCCCATTCACCGCATGAACTGCATGCAAGCAATCAGTTTCCACCAAAACATCCAGCCACCCGTGTTCAAGTGCAAACTCCACACCAATTTTAATGGCAAAGAGTTCACAAGCATAAGGATCTAGTCTCTGACTGATGCGTTGACCAACTGCCCCAATTAAATCACCAGCTGCATTTCGAAAGATAGCTCCAATCCCCACCTGTTCTCTATTACTACTGACAGAACCATCACAATTCAATTTCAACCAACCTATTGGAGGAGGAGACCAGCGATCAGATCTCCTCCGTACCAGGTCAGTTTGCCAAGCACGTCCCACTGCCAGTCTTGAATAATTATCCAAAATTCCTTTCCACACCAAGAGACAAGAATCATAGACAACCCCAGGGGGTCTAGGCTGATCCCCATGCACAATTGCATTACGCTCCTTCCAATTTGACCATAACATAACCACTAACAACTTCATCTCATCAACTGACAAGACCTCCATTGCATGCATAAATAGAGCAGAAAAAGAAGAGACTTGCCTTGCTGTCAACTTCGAATAAAAACTCGCCCCCTCCAACACCACAACACAGTCCAAACACTGCCATGTTGCGTGCAGGGGCGTTTCAGAATATTGTTGACATCTCGGACAAATAGCTTCTTGAACAACTCTTTTCTGATACAGTGCTTCCATACATGGAATAAACCCATAAGAACATCTCCAAAGAAAGTGGATCATTTTAGGAGGCACCTTGAGCTTCCACAAGTGCCTCCAATATTCCGTCACCACAGGATCACTATTAACCACATCAATACTAGCCCTCCTCTCCTTCATGGCTAGCCAATAACCACTCTTGACAGAATATTTTCCATGTTTATTGAAATTCCAGATCAAACGATCACGAGCAGAAGATCTTATAATTGGAACCTGTAAAATTGCCTCCATCTCATGAATAGTACCAATTCTAGCCAACCTCGCCTCATCCCACTCCCCTTGCTCATTAATCATATCTGCAACCAGAATATTAGAATCAACCCCTACCTTAGTAGAGACTTTGAACCCCGGCAACCCAGGCACCCATGGATCCTTGAACACTTTAATATTACCACCTGTACCCACCCTCCAACGAACCCCTTTCTCCAGCAACTCTCTTCCCCACAAGAAAGACCTCCAAAGAAATGACGGATTTGAACCAATTCCTGCCCCCAAGAAAGTACACCGAGGAAAATACTTGGCCTTCAACATTCTACCAACCAACGACTCTGGGTTACAAAGAAGCCGCCAGCCCTGTTTAGCAACTAACGCTTGATTAAACCTTTGCAATTCTCGGAATCCCATACCACCTTCATGTTTAGGATGACACATTTTCTCCCAAGTCCTCCAATGTATTCCCTTACCTCCTGTTTTACCCCACCAAAACCGAGCTAAATTTCGATTGATCTCAGCACAAATACCAATAGGCAATTGAAACACACTCATGGTATAAGTTGGTATAGCCTGAGCAACAGCCTTAATTAAAATCTCCTTCCCAGCCCTTGATAGGATCTTACCCTCCCATCCTTGTACCCTCTTCCAAACTCTATCTGCCAAGCCCTTAAACTGTTTTTTCTTATCCCTACCAGTCACCGTAGGTAATCCAAGGTACTTTTCATGACACGGCACCATGCCCATATCCAAAGCAATACAGCAAGCTTCCTTCACTCTCGCCGAGGTACAAGGACTAAAGCACATCGCGGATTTATCTGTATTAATTTTTTGCCCCGAAGCCACCTCATAGATACCAAAAATCTCCCTCAACTTAAGGCATTCTTGAACAGACGCATCACAAAAGAGAAGGCTATCGTCTGCAAAAAATAAATGGGAGATAGATGGAGCGCCCCTTGCAATGGAGACACCATGAAGGAAATTGTCCCTGCCTGCCCTCCTTAACAATGCCGAAAAATCCTCTGCAACAAGTAGAAAAAGATAAGGAGAAATCGGGTCTCCTTGTCTAATACCACGTGTTGGAGAAATCTTACCAAAAGGTCTCCCATGAATAAGGACCGAATATTGGACTGTGCTCACACAATCCATAATTAAATGCACAAACCTCTGTGGGAACCCCATTAATTACTTCCATCATCCGTCTCAAAAAGCCCCATTCGACTCTATCATACGCCTTTGCCATATCCAATTTTACCGCTATCTTTTGCCTACTCTTCCGACCCCTTCGCTTTAAGCAGTGCACTGTCTCAAACGCAGCAATAACATTATCGAAAATTAAACGGTTTGGCACAAACGCACTTTGAAATTCTGACACAACATCTGGAAGCACCATCTTAAGTCGATTAGCCAAAGCCTTGGAAATTAACTTGTAAATCACATTACACAGGCTAATCGGCCGAAATTCAGTAACTTTTTTCGGATCCTGAACCTTGGGAATCAAGGCAATAAGTGTCGAATTAAAATCCCTAACACTACATTGACCATTAAGAACCCGTAAACACTCATCCACCACTTGAGAGCCAACCGTCAACCAATATTTTTGATAAAAAAATTGGCGGCATCCCATCCGGTCCTGGGGCCTTAGTTGGACCCATCCCCTTCAAAGCCCTTTCAATCTCTTCTCTATAAAAAGGTTGTAGAAGCACACTGTGCTGATCATGAGAGAGTCTGCTATCCACCGCCTCAAAAATTCCTTCGTCAATTAAGTTACCATCTGAAGAAAATAAACCCTTGAAATAATCCAGAAAAACACATCCAATCTCTTGCTGCCCCGTGCGCCACCGATTATCCTCACCTAAAATTCCTTCAATCTTATTCACCTTACCCCTTTGTTTTGCAAATTGATGAAAGAACTTTGTGTTCCGGTCACCAAATTTAAGCCAATTCACACGAGACCTTTGGCTCCACATAATTTCCTCCCTTTCCAAAATACGATCAAGCTGCAACTCAACCTCCCCACGTGTCTGAATAGTCATAGAAGAAACAGGTTGTCTTTGAATTACATCAATTTCAGCCCTGAGATCAGTAATCAAGCGCCTCACCGATCCAAATCTCTCTTTTTCCCATTCTTTTAGATTCCCAGCAACCAACTTAATTTTATTCATAAGTGAAACTGTTCCAGCGCTATGCCAAGAATTTTCAATAACCATCCCACAATCCTCCTCCAAAGTCCACATCTCTTCAAAGAGGAAACGCCTGAAACGTCGAACACTCCCATTAGAATTAGGAGGAGGATCGTTTTCAATTAAGACCGGGCAGTGATCAGAACCCATAGTAATCAAGTGGTGAGCAGTAAACCCACCCCAATTTTGCAATAGGTCCAGATTACCAAAACCCCTATCAATCCTTGCCTGTACATTAGCCTCCCCTGTTCTCCTATTATCCCAAGTAAACTTGTATCCCGTAAAAGCAAATTCATACAAACCACAGTCCTCTACCGCATGGCGAAAATTATCAATTTGCCGTTGCGACCGAACCACATGCCCAGTCTTCTCTCCACAATCAAGGATCTCATTGAAATCACCACAACAAATCCAAGGACCATCCCTCACACCTGCCAAATGCCGCATCAGATCCCAAGATAAGAAACGTTGACTAGCAGTAGATTCCCCATAAAAACCAGTTACTCTACACTCCCTACTATCCTCCCATTTCACCATAACATCAATGAAATAAAAGGATGAATCAATAAAAGACACCGTAATATTCTTTCTCCAAAGCATGCACAAACCACCAGAATAACCTCCATTGTCCTCATCCCTTGCCACACAAAGGACTTCATCCATACCCAACCGCCTTTTTAACCGATCCATTTGAAACGCAGTCATCTTTGTCTCAAGTAGGAAAACTAAATCAGGCCTATGAACACGGAGGAAGTCCTTTAGATCACGGAACGTCCGAGTTCTTCCCATTCCCCGGACGTTCCAGCTTAATATCTTCATTGCTCGTGGTGGGGCAGCCCCGCTGCACCCACCACTTCAGGGACACTAGTCGAGAGCATCACCTTCTTAGTTTGCATCTGTACCACTTCCATCTTCTCCTCTAATTTCCTCTTCCCTCCTTCACTAACTACATTCATCTTCAACTCTGGCTGCAAATCTACCAGTGGTTGTTTTCTTCTTGAAGACACCTTGACCACCCTCCTCCCAGACTTTGATTTCTCCACACCAGACTTCCCCTTCACAGTCCCCAATTTAAATAGAGGAATAGCAATGTCTGTACTCTGACCCTGAACACTCTGAAACTTCATAGTATCCTCCTTCACCCTTGGAGACTTGACACCCAAATTACAATCACCAGAAAATTTAGATCTCAATAACTGGCCAAGATGTTGCACCTCCGTAACCGATACATCACTCTCATCAGCTTTGAGAGATAATTTTTTAGACATCTCAACCGTCGTTGTTGCAACAATGGGAACTAAATCCATTGACACCAAGTTATTCTCCTCAGGAAAAAGAACTCTAGCCGCCCGCTTACCCGCAATTTCCTCACTCAAAGCTCTCTGTCTGGCTGCAAATCTTTCAGCAATGAGGGCACCCTTTGATTTGATTTTCACCGCCTCCGACTTGCATGGAGATGAAGCAGTATCAGTCAACGGACCCTCTACGAGAAATTGACCTGAGTCATGTTTCTCCTGTGCCTTCCACCTAGCACCCGAACTATCCCCAGCTGGTCTAGTAAATGCTCCACCAGTCGAGTCACTTGCCTCACTACCACTGCCCCCTTCACCTGACCTCCCCCTGCCCACTCTAAACCCTAACCTGTTACCAAACAAGTCACGATCTGCCCTTAGGGACAACAAATAAGGTCTCTCTTCAGGTTTCTTGGTCCGTATACCTAACCGTTCATCACAAACACGAGTAGGATGCCCAATAAGCCCACACTCTTGACAAAACTCCGACAGCCGTTCATACTTAAAGTCAACTTCTATATCACCCAAACCTGGGAAATTCACCACTGTACGACGGAGCAAAGCCACATTTATATTCATCCGAACACGCACTCACAAAAACCGCCCCACACAATCACCACCACCTCCTCGACCAATCTCCACAATCTGACCTACTTCCTCACCAATATCTTCTGCCACCTCCGGAGTGCGAAAGCGCACGGGCACACCATGTATTTGCACCCAGAAGACCGCCGAAACTAATGGAACAGCAGTGACAATACCTTCATCCCCCATAGCACCCAAAAGTACCAGAGACTTATCAAAATCCCAAGGTTCTCTAGCCAGGACCCTCTTCATATCTTTCTCACTAATAAACCGGGCTAGAAACTGATCCTCCTCCACATCACTGAGAGTAACACCATCATCACCTCCCCACAGTCGGGTGAACAGATCAATGAAGCTTTGACGTCGAAAAACCCTAGGGGTAGCAACCTTGCAAACCACGGCAAATTTGCACCTAAGCGCAAATTGTACCGCACTTGCCCTAATTCGCACTCCTTTCGACTCACGCTCTGTAAGGACCAACGCTCCTGCAAACCTCCTACCTATTTCCTCCATCAGTGCACACTCCTACTACAATCAAAGAGATTATCGAAGGAAACCAGCCGGAAAAACACCACAAACCAGGCAAAACAAGCCAAACCCTAGGAAAACCTAATAGCTCCGAAAAACCCTCGTGAGAAGACTCAGAGGGACCCTCCTCGTTGGATTGTGTTAAGTTGATGTGGCAGCTTTGTATGGAATTCCAAGCAGATCCTAGCTTCAGCTTTTATAGCAGAGGATCCGATTACGTTTGCACAACCTCAGTTCTCATCTTCTTCCCTTTTCTGATTCTCTCTGCACTTCTGACCACTCTTTCACATCTATCTCAAACCCAATCAAAACACAAAGCTTATGGGTTTGTCGATTTCATGGAGGAGAGATAATTTTTTTTTGGGCAATGAAAGATTTTCATTAACACTGCCGAGCACGAGACCGAGTGGCGAGCGGCCTGGGTTCTGCTCATCGAAGGCCGGCGAGCCCGTCTGTGATGGCGGTGAGCCACGGCGTCGACCCAAAGTTGGCAACTCGACGGAATTAAATTCCGTTTTTCTCTCCTCCAAGAACTTGGCGAATCCAACAACTATGGTGGGAGATGATAGAAAAGAGTGGTTGCAGACTAATCGTCTTGAAAGGGCAGTCTGCAGAGACACAATGACAAAGTCAGCAATTATATTGAGAAAGTTTGAAACTTCAAAGCAAAAGAATATGCAGGGCAATAAATCAATTAATTCCTTACCTGGGTCCGCATAATTGCTTGTTGTTTGTTCTTGGACACAGGCTCTTCCTTTTCTCCAAACCTTGCAACTCATCCCATCCTTTCCTATTAATTATTTTTATCAGACCCAATAATTGTATCCGAAATCTTAGAAATCTCGGCAACGATTAGCAGAGTTGCAGATTGGAACTTGGAAGAAGTGATCGATGATAGAGAGGGCACGTCGACGTCGTCAGTTAAGGTCAAAATAGTAAAATAGAGTTTTTGTTTATTTTTTTAATATGAGTAAATGTGTCGGTGTGTGATTGGAAGAATTATCCTTTTATCAAATCCCATCTTCATGGTGGTTAATTAGTTTAAACTTTTTTGTTGAGGCAGTTGTACGTACGTGGGATGTATTGATTGATCCAATGGAACAGTTAGTACAGCTATTTATACTACTTACAAAAGGAAGTACAGATCGAATTGTGACATCTATCACTCAGCTAACAGCTAGGGCTAATTGTACTCCACAGCTTAACAAACTAACTCTTAGCTACCTGACTAACTAACTTTTACTATTTTTACATTTTGTAACTGTATCACTCTAACGTACAGTACTAAGGCTCTACTCAACTGAAGAGCCGTCCCAAAAATTTCGGTGGCCCTGTGAAAAATTTAAAAAATGGCCCTCCTATATATATTCTTAAATGAAACTTTCATTGAAAAATTTCTATAGACGCAGGTAATTAAATATTATAAAAAATTCATCTTTCAATTTAGTTTTGGTTGTTATAAATTATCGGGGTAGGCTAGGGTACGGTGATGTATGTCATACCCCCATTTACAATTTTTTTGAACAAAAAATTACATCTAATTAAACCAAAATTACTACATTGACAACAAAGTTACCACATTCGTTTTACACTATTTACATATAATTGAACCAAAATTACAACTTTGACAACAAATTGTTCATAAACGTGTAACAAGGTCATAGATGGAGTAATTACCTCTAATAGAACAAAGATTACACAAAAAAAGACTCTCGTTACCATAATGACAATACATTTTGTTGTTATATTTGTAAATGGAGGTATGACATGCATCTCAGTATTGTAGAACTTTCCATAAATTATCTATATAAAATGAGCTCTTGCTAAAATTATTCATTAAAAGAAGCAAAAACAATACAACAAAATCTTTAAAGAAAATAAAAGCAAAAAGAAACAGCCAAAAAAAATATATGAAAGAAACAGCCCAAAAAAAATATAATAACAATACAACATAATCTTTAAAGAAAATAAAAGCAAATTAAGTTAGATAGCTAGACTTAGTTGCCAATTGGACGACAAGATATTATTGTTATGAGGGCCTCTTCTTATATATATAAATACTTCCGAATTTGGGGCCCTGTTCTATCGCACTCATTGCACACCTTCAAATTAAGCTGGCTCTGCTCGACTGATTCAATAACACAGGTATTTGGGTGAACTAACCACCACTGGTGGTCGAGTTGGTTGATCCTCCAGGTGTGGTACGCCCCCCCCCCCCCTCCCCCCCCCCACACCCGGGTTCAAACACTGCTAACTGCGGGTTGAAGTTAAATCTCAATCCATTTTGCTGCTGGCCAGGGAGAGGAAGCGTTCTGACAAGATCCCCGACTACGGATTAGTCATTGGGCCTACCTAGGAAGCCTTTGAGAAACCGTAGGATTTCGATAAAAAAAAAAGTATTTGAATTAATCATTGGGCCTACCTAGGAAACCTTTGAGAAACCGTAGGATTTCGATAAAAAAAACAAAAAGTATTTGGGTGAAATTTAACAAGTCTAGATCTTCCTTACAAATTCATCAAAGAGAAAGGGTAACATATGGACCGGGGAGGAGGTGGAGGGGGTCCGATGTGCTATTTGATTTTTCCAAACACAATCGACTTATGGCTGCTAACCAAATCCAATATAATTTGGTATAATCAAATAATATGTAACTAAACTTGTCTCCTTCCAGATGCATGAGAAACCTCTTGTCTGATTAACTATTTTCTACCAGTAGTACCTGTAAGTACGTATTTTTTAAAAATACTTCCGAATTTCGTACTTTTGAAAAGATCCGTTAAAATACATGTACTCTTGAACAAAAAAGTATTATAAACGTTTTATTACATACTTTTATGTATTTTACACGAGTAATTGAACAAAATTGAATATAAATTGATATTTAAAAGCTCAAAAATAAATAAATAATAGTTAAATAATACTATGCCGAAATTTTCAACGAATTATGTTTAGAAATTTTCCAAATAATACACGTACGTATTTTTTTAGTATAATACTTGTTCCGTATTTTACTAACTATGTTGATACTAGAGGTAAACGTCATCATAGAATACATGACGGATATAAGTAAGTAGAAGACCATTGTGGCTCATCTACGCCCAAACATGCTTTTGGAAAAAAAAAGCGCAATCCTATAAATGTCGAGGTGCGCTGCCCAAACAATAATGTAAAACAAATAAAATACCTATACCCGAATTTTTTGGAGAAGTAGGAAAAGATATTCACTTCTCCTAAAAATAAACTACAGGAATAACTGTCAACATGCATGTAGTTATATTTGTAACTATCCAAAAGTAGAACTGCCTCCAACTGCTCTAGCAATCCAACTGTTGTCAAACATTATCCAACTGCTCTCGATCAAGCGCACCCATAATTCACAAGTCGCTTCATTCACATTCACAGATATGACCATAGCAACATGCATGAAAATAAAAGACAAAAGACCATTAGAATCGATAGAGCAAGAGAAAACAAACTAATTCAAATAGAAACAAAAAACTGTATAAATGAGTAATCAATCTCAAAGAGAACAACAATTGTTTTGATCACGTATGATTAAGAAACATAGCCTAGAAGTCACTACACAAAGTTTAGAACAAGACCAAGCTACATCAGCGGCATCTGCAAATTCTATGAAAGTCCTTGCAAAAAGAATAAACCATTAACAAGAAGCAAAGAACAATATAGAACATAAGGCCTTACGGCCAAAGAAAAATGAAAGATGCCCTAGTAGCGCAAATTGACCTCCTTCGGAATCACTGAAATGAAAACACGATGCGTAGTTTATGATTATGTTTATTGTTCCGAAGTCCACTTTTTATGAATAATGTGTGCTACATCAAATGAACTTTTCATCGAATCACACAAACCATGTCAATTATAATAGGATTCCACTCGATTTATGACATCCAATTTGATTCCTACAACTAATTTAGGACCATAGAGGATTGACCAACATTTGAAAATAGATCTCGTTTGATAAATCTTACAATAAAAAAAATTGAATGGAGAACTTTTCCAACATATTCGTGGGTAGAAAGTAGTGTCATTTCTTCTTCTTTTTTTAAATCTTTTTGTTCATTTAATTATTATTTCTGCTTAACAAAATAAATAAAAGCATGCACTTCTAGGTCAAGATAATTGACATGATTGCTTTTCTCGGTGTTCAAAGTTTCAATAAATTCTTAGATGAATTTTTCGTTGGATCATACAGACGATGTCATAACAGGATTTCATTTGATTTTTTATATAGAATTTGGTTCTTACAGCTTATTTAGAACTACATAAGGGTCGACAACATTCAGAAATAGAACTCATTTCATAGAACTAATAAAAAAAAACAATATTGACTAGAGAATATTTCCCTACGAGTTATTCGCGGTAGAAGTAGTGCCCAATTTTTTCTTCACTTTTTTTTTTTTTTTTTTTTTTTTTTTTTTTTTTTTTAAGAGGATCAAAGGATTTCACTCCTACCCCCATGGTGACTCGAACCCATGACCTGGGTCTTAGGTAGTGGGTGCTCTAACCACTGCCCAATTTTTTCTTCACTTAATTTCTATTTCCGTTTAAGAAAGTAAGTAAAATCGTGCACATCAGATCCAAGAATATTGACGAATTGGTTTTCTTGAGTGTTCAAATTAAGTCTCGATAAATTTTGAGGTCCCACGTAAGTTTGATAAGTAAAGTGTGCTATAGCAAATGAACTTTTTGTCAAATCATACAAATCAAGCCATAATAGCCTTCCACTCAATCCGAGGTCCAATTTGGTTACTACATCTCATTTAAGAGCGCAAGAGGGTTGTAAAACATTCAGAAATATAACTCGTTTCATAAAACTAAAAAGAAATAAAAATATGTTGACTGGAGAACCTTTTTACGACGACTAATTCATCTGTACAAGTCATGCCCCGTTTTTTACTTCATTTAATTGCTATTTTCGTCTAAGAAAGTAAATAAAAGTGTGCACTTCTGAGCCAAGAAAATTGACGCATTGGTTTTCTCGTTGTTTAAAATCTCGATAAATTTCAAGGTCCCAATTTTGATAAATAATGTGTGCTACAGCAAAAAAATCTTTTTGTCATAATATACAAACTATGTCATAACATGCTTCCACTCGATTTTCTAAGTGCAATTTGGTTCTTACAACTCATTTAGGAGGGCAAGAGGGTCGATCGACATTCAAAAATGCAACACATTTAATAAATCTAACAATGAATCAAAAATTATTGACTGCAAAACCTGTTTCGACAATGTATTTGTCGATAGAAGTCATGCCCAATTTTTTTATTCATTTCTACATAAGAAAGTAAACAAAAGCGTGCATTTCCAAGCCACGAATTGAAGTAATTATTTTCTGTGTTCAAAGTCTCGATAAATTTTAAGGTCCCACTTTTGATAAATCATATGTGCTACAGTTGAAATTTTTTTCGTCGGATCACATAAATCATGTCATACAACTCATTTAGGAGCGCAAGAGGGTTAGTTAACATTCAGAAATGGAACTTGTTTGATAATATAAACAAGAAATTTAAAAAAAAAAAAAAAACAACTAGAGCGCTTCCAATCGATTTTTTTTGTCTGATTTTTAAAAAAAAATTGTTCGTTTAATTTTCATTCCGCTTAGGAAATTAAATCAAAGAGTGAACTTTTTTTTTTTAGGGAAAAGGACAAATTCATTGATTAAACATCATTACAATCAAAAAGCAATGCTCCCTCCAACAGAGGAAGAGCTACAGTGAAAAACTCAAAATCTCGACCTAGAGCATAGGCCTCCTTAGCTAAGAGATGGGCCACCTTGTTAGCAGAAAGCTTAACATGATAGAGAGTAGCAGCAGATGCTACATTGAGTTCATGACAAAGGTCAGTAAGAAGGAAACCCAACTCGGAAAACTCAAGAGAACCAGAGTACAAAGCTTGAACAAGGACCAAGCAATCTGTTTCAACAACCAAAGGCACAAAGTGATGAAAGTGAGCCTCTCTAACCCCTAGCAAAATATCCAGCATGCAACTCACCATGTCTAGCAGAGGATACATAAGAGATATAGGCTTTGTTTGGTAAAGCTGGGCTTTAAAGTGAAGCTGGTTTTTGTTATGCTGTGAGAATAAGTGGCTGCAAAGCAAAACAACTGTACGTTTGGTAAACTGACTTTTTGAAAGTGCCGTGAATACTAAAAGCAGTTGGAGAACGTTTGAGAGAAATTTGGAAGAATGCCACTTTTTTAGGTCCTCTAATGATTTTTGCCCTGTTTTTTAGAGACTAATGAAAAATGCCCCTTTTGCCTATTAAAAAGACATGTCTGCCCTTACTAACTCAACTAATTATTTTTTTCTTTCTTTCTTTCATCCGCACCTTCTTCTCTTCCATCACCTCTCTCTCTCTCTCCCCCCCCCCTTTCTTCTTCTTCTTCTTCTTCTTCTTCCCTCTCTTCTCCCCTTCCGACCTGCTCTCTCTCTCTCTCTCTCTCTCTCTCTCTCTCTCTCTCTCTCTCTCTCTCTCTCTCTCTCTCTCTCTCTCTCTCTCTCTCTCTCTCTTCTCTTCTCTTCTCTTCTTTCTTCTTCCCTTCCTCTCCTCAGTCCGGTTTCACCTGCTCTACCGCCGCTGCACTGCAACCGTGAACTCAGTCACATCATAGCAGCTAGACCTGTCAATTGAGCGGGTTTGGAGCGGATCGACCTAAATTCAGATCCGTTTAGCAACAACAATTTTTCAACCCGATCTGATCCGTTAACCCGGTGGATCATTGAGAAACCAATCCAAATCCGTATCCGGAGGATTAACGGATACCCGATCCACGATCCGGATCCGTTTATTATATCAAGTATTATTAAATTTTAAATAAAAATATTAAATTTTTATCATGATACCCGATAAAACTTTGATAAAACATTGAGACCCTTAACTCCTTAAAGCCTCAATTAGTTAATTATTAAAAGAAAGACTTAGTCTTCTGCAAAGTTTATTTATAATATGTATATATGTATATATTTATTATTTTATATTTTATAAAATAATATTGTATTAATATAAATACGGACCGGGTTATTAACAAACCGGATCAACCTAAATCCGTATCTGATCCGTTAAGTAAACAGGTTAACGGATCCGAATCATTAACGGATCAACGGATCAAATTTTCAATCTAAATCTGTCAAATAGCAACGGATCCTGATCAAAATCCGGTCCATTGACAGGTCTAATAACAGCTATCTAGTCTTCAATTTCACCAGAGCCACCACACCTGCTTCAATTCACCTCCACACCACGCCACGCTGCTCAGCTGCACAACACCCAGCTCCAAACCTCAACACAGCGCCGACGCCGTCTCTCGCTTCAATCTAGCTGCCGACACAGTGCCGACACCATCTCACGCTGCCACCCATCTGTCCACAACCAAGAATCACCAGCTCGGTCGAGAAGAGAAATAGGGAGGAAGAAAGAAGCTGGCCGGAAGGGGAGAAGAGAGGGAAGAAGAAGAAAGGGGGAGAGAGAGAGAGAGAGAGAGAGAGAGAGAGAGAGAGAGAGAGAGAGCGGTGAGGGAAGAGAAGAAGGTGCGGATGAAAGAAAGAAAAAAAAGAGAGGAATAGTTGAGTTAGTAAGGGCAGACACGTCTTTTTAATAGGTAAAATAGACATTTTTCATTAGTCTCTAAAAAATAGGGCAAAAATCATTAGAGGACCCCAAAAAGGAGTATTCTTCCAAATTTCTCAATGTTTGGTAAACTTAAAACTCAAAGTGCTGTGAGTTTGTAAAATGACAAATATGGACATAATGCTGAAAGTAATATTTTTAGTTTAATTGTTTGATAATATAATGTAATTTCATTCACTTTGATGATTAGCTTAATTTTTTTATATACAACAAAATTATTTTTGAACTATTAATTTTCCTAGATCACGGTGACCATATAGTTAATATTAGACAATTCTAAAAATTAATATATAGTTAACGTAGTTGAAGCAGGGTGAGGTTTTTCTACAATAGCTACCAACCCTCGGTGGCTTTTCATACTAATTGGCCACACGAATGGCTAAAAATGAGTATCATACAACTCCAAATCGATTTTCTGTGCTAGCGGCCATCACTTGACAAAAGTTCCATCAATACAAGGATGATGATATGATCATTTGTGTGTCTCATTGTTTTGTATCTAATCTTGTTTCAGTAGTTAATCAACAAATACAACATGAGCTACTTTAAGAGCCACATACCAACACTAGATTGAAACAAAATTTAGGGAAGTGGCTGATAAACCCTAGCTCTGTCTATACAATACATATGGATGAGATAAATATATCAATCAAGTCTTTTGTCTTTTTTGCTTATGGTTGTCACTGCCATCTTTTGTTTCCCTTTTTCCTTTCTTGGGTCCCTGGCATTAGATTATAACAAATCCATTAGCAACTTACTTCCGGTCTCTGCCTATTGAGATCAAGTATAATCAAGAAGAAACAAGTACAAACAAGATAGAAGTAGATCATTAAAAAAACTAAAACTACATATACTGTGGTATAGAGGTAGTGCAGAGAAACCAAAGATTGATATCACTGAAAATGAAAATAGATTTGACTACTGTGCCTGTGATCCAAACAAGATAGAGAACAGACACAACATATATGAATGAAGAGATATTGGTTAATTTCGATATGGCTCGAGTCTAATTTTGCAAGAAATATGATGCAAGAGAATTCAAATTAATAAAGAAAGCAATGATTGTAGATACTCACTTTTCAGAACTGAGAATTTCATTCCTCCTCAAATCCTGAGCTCGGGATTCTCTCACAACAAGTTTCATCACACTCTTTGCGACATCCTGCATAATTCACACCTTAGCATTAGGGACATACCAACACTAGATTGAAACAAAAGCTTAAACGGAACTCAAATTATCTCAGCAAGAAAAGAAACGCATTCCAAAATAACAATTCTTGGACTGGTAATTAAGCATTCCAAAATAACTATTCCAAATTGACAATCCACAAAAGCTCAGGGAGTGTTTGGGTAAGGGATTTGAAGGTTCCAAAGAACTTCAAGGTGATTGAATTTTAAGGTGATGGGACTTTAAGGTGATGGGAGCTTGAAGTGAATGGATTCAAGTGATGGAATTTATAAATGACTTGTTTGGGTCTTTTTTTTCATTGATGGGATTTAATTATGGGATTATGTAATTTTTTTGTTTTTGACAAAAAAAAAAAAAAATTTTACTACGGAAACTCTACTGCAGTGAATTGATTTTTTTTTTCTTCAAACTGAATAAATGTAAATCAGAGTTTGCTTGATAATAATAAATTACGAACAAGGTTTGAATCAGTATTTCTAAATAATTTTGTTTTAGAATGGTGTGCTCACGCTCTTGTACTCATTCAGGATGCCCTTGCGTATCATTGTAATCGTCTATAATTTGAATAATTTTTCTTTCCCCAAAAAAGAGATAGACCATATGATATAATGCAAACATGACAAATTATAATATAGCTCCTCGTATAGGAAAATTCTAGTGATGTTAACGTATCTCATACGTACAATTACTATTTTTAGGACATAATTACTCAAACGATAACCTATTTACTCTAATGATAACCAAATTTACCATAACGAGGGTTTTTTCGTAGTTACCACATGAGTTGTCGAAGTGGTAATATGTGTCCTCAAGTTGTAAAACATTACAATTACCACTTTTATGACTTAATTACTCAAACGAGAACTTAATCTACTCTAATGAGGACCTTATTTACCTTATTAATTAAGGACTTTCTCTCCGCATTATGTATGAGAAATGTTAACATACCATAGCCTTACTCCCTCGTATATACAATCCTTACAAGTGCAAACTTAATGCATCCAACCAGAGTTCCATTTCATCCTTATAAATATAAATCCGGCCAATGTATACATAAAAAAAAAATCCTCTTTTCCTAAAGAAGCACCTCAGTATTGAAAACAACAATACAAGCAAAATACAGGAATTTAAATAGCTCTTCTTGCTTGTCTTATGCATACATGAATGAACTGTTGCAAGGCTGAGTAACCTGAGTTATTTGTTATACATTTTCTCCCAAGGTTCTGCAGTTCAAAAGATGGGTCTTTTGGGTGATGCCAAGCTTTGGACTTCATTCTCCATAGTAGTGGTACTCTTTCCTTTGATTTGTGCCCACATCGTAGCATGAAACCCCAATTGCAATAATGATAGAACCAATCACACTGCTATAGATATAAGTTTCCACCATCATTAATTTATGCCTCAGTTAGCTTAAATATAAGTAAAACATCATCTTTTTGTTAAACTAATCTAAAAGAAGATATAAATTATTAAAACCAACATGCCAAGGTGAAGTACATCGCCGAGGAAGATGATTATCATGACTGCAGCAATGGAAACTCACGAGTGCCTAAGCATGGCCACAAAGATAGGTCCCTTTTGGTGCAAGCACCAGGTATGAACACCATTTCTAAATTTTTAGATGATTACCGCATCAATTTTCCACCTCCATGATGGAAAAAGTTTCATCTGCAGACGTAAACATAAATACGCTTCCCCTTTCTATGTCTGGTTCACTTCAAGAGTTCAAGTTAATTTCCAGACAAGTAAATTTGTTAATACTGTTAGTTTGAAGGGACATTATATGCCTAGCAATTATTCTATTATATAGAGTTTACTCTAACACTGTCCTGGAAATTAACGATTATGTCTATGAGTTTCTAGACAATCAGGATGGAAAGCTTACAGCATTATACTGTGTAAGGCCCAGGTTTTCACAAATCAAAGAGTAATGAATAACCCTTTGCAGTCTTTTTGTAAAGGTGGTTGACACTTGACACTCTTTCTCATCTAGTTTTGTTTGAATACACCGTTAACTCGTAACTTTGTTGTCCAAGAGTATTGCTGACTATTAGTTTGATGTTAAAGCAAAAGAAGTAACTCAGTGAGAGACAGAGCCCTACTCGGAGAGAGTAGAATATGATTAGAAATAATTAACAAGAAAAATCTGATCAGGAATATATGATTGTAAACTAATAATTTGATTCCATAATGTAATTTTTATGATGCTTTCATAATCGATCGATGCATGTACATTAACAAAAAGCTAATGTATACTCAATTACTCATCAGGGGCACATCTTGTACCAGTTTGGCAACGTTAGGATGACATTTGTACCGTAAACCAAAACAACCAAGAGACTGGCTATCAAGTATCAACTATTAGTTAGTATTGCTTCTTATTGAAGTCCACATCAATTAGACTAATCTAGAGGATCATGAAAGTAGACCATAAGATATATACCAACTTTTGTATATTAGCAACAAGACCAAGTAAATATTCTTTCACATAGATGGTTTTCTTTCTTTTTTCTTATATATCAGGCTCAAAGATAGGTGAAAGATAGGACTCACAAGCAAATGCAAACCAACTAAAACACTATTTGTAGCATATATCTTCACTTGCAACGTACCAGATCAAATTGGTATCTACAAACAGACCCACAAACCATAGGCTGTAGCTGTATTGGGGCATAGCATTTTAAATAAATAAAGACCTACAAACAGAGAGTAAGAAAATCAAAGAAATCCTGATAAAAAAAAAATCAAAGAAAGCAAACCAGCCCACCACTGACACAATTCAAACCTCTAAATCTATATCTATCTATTCAATACTAATATCTCATATGCTCACCCAGTCACTTACCCTTTTTTTTTTTGCAATTAAACAAAAAAGGAACACCAAAATCTTCATCAGATTAAGTTAGCTACCTCCAATCAGAAACAACAGGAGAGAAGTATGTGGTTCTGAGACTTTAAATTGGGTATTTCTGCCACTTTTGTACTGACCGTAGAACCTTCTTGGGTATCCAACAACTTGTGATTGATTAAAACCAAACCTGATCAGTTAAGATGAAGAAGATGAGAGTCGTTGTTGCCTAAATTGGAGATCGAACCTGGTAGAAAACTAGAATACAAAGAGAAGACGAGAGCCCAGAGTGGAAATCGAACCTGGAGAACAGCAAGGGAAGAAGACGATAGTCAACGGAAAATCGCGAAGGTTTGACGTCGCCGCTTTCGCAGAGTGAGAATTTCAAAATTACACCTGTAGAGGAGTAACTCTGAGAAGGGATTTTGTTTAATGTTAATCCCCCGTCAAATTCCATTCTTAAAGTCCCGGGAAAATAAAGTTCCTCTGCGTCTTTTTCCCAAACAAGGGACTTGACATGTGGGTTTTTAAAATCCCCGCAAATTGTCATCTCCCTCCTACAACTCCCTCACCCAAACACTGCCTAAGTAATTAAGCAACACAATCAGATATCTAATAAGTAAATGACTAATGATGTCTTTAGTATCAAGAATTGAATCAAAAGCATCAAGAACTATGAAATAGAGGGTATCTATCAAATATAAAACCCAAAACGAAAGCATTTAACCAGACAACAGAAAATCGGCTACAACTTTACAACTGTGAGAATCTTGATATCTGTGGGTCATTTTCTCGAGCATGTGATGATCATAAGTTCATAAACATTACAAATTCCAAAACCAAGGCAAACCCAAAATCACCCATTTGAGATATATCAAATCTTTTATCGAATTCCTGGTTCATATAGTGAATGATTCAATTCAAACGTACATGGAATCGTATTCATACCTAGCGACACCACCATCACCAAGGTGCTCGGCGTGCTCTGATCTACACACCTTGGAACTCTCATAGCTGAAACGACGCCGGGAGCAGTCTCGCATCTCCACCGCTTTAAGAACGACCTTCCCTGGCCATTTTCTCTCAATGACGCCACCACAGATATGAGATATGAGAGATGAGAGATGAGAGATGAGAGATCGAGAACAGAGAAATCAGAGGAGTGGGACTTTGGTTGTCATTATGCAAAAAGTATGAGGGCATAAGGGTCTTATCGCAAGTTTCATTAAAATTCTGCTACAGTATAGCGCGCTACAGTATTTTGGAAGCCCTTTAAACAGCTGTGCTTCCAAGCACAGCAGCATATGGCAGCACATGGTGTTTGGTAAATAGGTTAAAAGCTGCTTCCATTGGAAGCTTAGGTTTTTTCAGAGCCGAAAGCCCAAGCCAGCAAATGGGTGCTTCTCAGGCTTTTCAAAGCCAATTTACTGTAGCGCTAATCACTGTTCATTAATGAAACTTACTAAATACCAGCATCTATCCTCACTCTCTTGCCAAATTTACAGCCCACCCGGCCACCCCTATCTTCTTCTCTTCGTAAACTGTAAACACACGAAGTCCACAGTGCCCAGAGCAGTTGGCAATTGATGGACTGCCATGGGTGGTGGCTATGATTGGCAAATCAGTGGCAAGAGAGAGATAGAGAGAGGTGGAGGTGACGGCGGTTCATCATCACCACCACGTCTCAACACTGCCTTCCCAAACTAAGTTCTCTCTCTCACTCTCTGTTCTGGGCACCCAGTTCTTCATCACCACCACTCTGCTACTCCGATCTCTCAATCACGCTCACACAACAAGCCCATCTCGGATTGCCCAATCAGACTCGATGAGCTCGTGCTCAATTCAAGTCCACCTCACCTGCAATTCGACATCATCGTGGTTCAATCAACAGCTCATCATCTCCAAATCTCAGAGCCTCCGTGAACTTCCGCCGCCTATAACGCACGAGCAACACCGAGCCCAGTTCGGATCCAACACAGTCGCCGCTGCCAGTTCTTTTCCAAACCACCACGGCTCAAGCCGTTCACCTCGATCAGTTCAGACCACCTCCAATTTGAAGTCGCCGAACCCATCTTCTTCAGCTCTCCGGCGTCGCTCCTCTCTCCCCGCCGACAACCGCAGCAGCAAACCCACCACCGTGGATCCTCATCTGTGCCTCCTCCATCTCTAGCCCTGCTTGAGATCAATCTCACGTAGAGAGAGAGAGAGAGAGAGAGAGAGAGAGAGGCAGAGGGCTGAGAAGAGAGAGATAAGAAAGAGAGGCTGCGGGGAGAGGGGGAAGAAAAGGGATGAGGCCGACGGGTGGGGGGGACGGAGAACAAGAAGAAAAAAGTTGAGGGGGAAGAAGAAGAACAATTAATGAAAGAAAAGAAACGGAGAAAATGGAGAAGAAGAACAATTAATGAAAGAAAAGAAAAAAAAAATTAACCCATAAGTAAGAAAAATAAAAAAGAAGAAGAAAAATGAGAAAAAAAAATTTATAAGCATTATGTCTATATTGGTCATTTTACAAACTCACAGCACTTTGAGTTTTAAGTTTACCAACACTCTTTCGCTGCTTTTAGTACTCACAACACTTTCAAAGAGCCAGTTTACCAAACACCCAGCTGCTTTACTTTACAGCCACTTATTCTCACAGCGCAGCTAAAGCCAGCTTCACTTAAAAGCCCAACCTTACCAAACATAGCCTTAAAGCACCTCTTTGGTGGCTTCGGCTTTTGGCTTTAAAAATTCCAAACTTTCCTAAGAGCATGTGCTCCCACAAAAGCTAAATTCTAAAGTCTAAACTAAAATTTAAGCTTCAAAAGTGACATTATTCATTAATTTAGACTTCTCATCACTTTTGTATTTTCACCCATAAAGTCTAAAGTCTAATTTGTTAATTTTGTTTTCAAACAATTTTAACACCATTTAGTAACTTTTAGTGGGTAAATAATTTTAACTTGGTAATTGTTATCCTTGATCTTTGAAAAAAAAGGTTATTCTTTAAAATACAAAACATGTTATTCTACTAATGGATGAGGTAACCAAAGAGCTTGATTTACTTTTCACTTGATAATTGTTCCTAGAATTAAAAGAATCAAATATTATGAGCTCGGAGAAAAATTAAAAGAATAATTTAGAATTAATCGAGATTAAATTCGTGATCTTGATAATTATTAAGGAGCCTCGAGAAATTTTTAGAAATTTTCTTTATATATGCCTTAAATTCAATTTATGGACTTGAAAATGAAGTACACATCACAACAAGTCCGTAGGAATTTTCGGGTAATTTTTCGGACATCTGATGCATTTATTATGATTTTCGAAAATTTGGAAATTAATAAAATATAAAAGAAAAGAAATTAAAGATTGTTTGATCTCAGCCGTTGATTCCTATCACCATTCAATCATGACCGTTGATTGAATGTATATATAGCCAAGGTCAGATTGAACCCAGAAGCTTCGACCCGTTTCTCCGCCGCAAACCTCCGACCTCAACTTCCTTCTCTGGTCATTTCATGGCGCCGGACTGGCACCAAATGGTTCGCCTCGATACGGTGAGCATGTCGGTGGTCATTGATAGTCAAGTTGACGGTGGAAGAGGGAGAATCGAAGGAGAGAAGCTCTGGTGCCTCTGAAGGAGTTTCGGCGATTCCGGCCACGTCGGCGGACAAAACCGATGGCTTTAGCTTCATCTCATCCTCATCAATCTTACCCCTGTGATTTCTAGTCCAAACGGTGGCTCACGGCGTCAGTTTGAAGATGGAAAACTTTGGCAGTTCCATAGCTTTTTCCGGCGACTCCAGTCGTTGTTTGGGACAAGTCAGGTATCAATATTGATCCTCTTGTCAAGCTCTACGTATTTGTATAATTGGATTTCAATTATAATCGAGATATGAAAAGTTGGTGTGTTGGGATTTTTGGCCACCGTGTGTACTGACTGTGTACTGCCTCAAGTTTAGGTTGGCTTTTGGCTCTGTTCATTTTAGCCTTGTTGAAAGGCTGGTCTGGAAATAGCCCGGTCTAAATTGACACCAGTGGAGACAATTTTTTGTAATTTTGGCTTATACTTTAGTATAGACCAGCTTATACACCTCCCATTGCACATGCTCTAAGAAACAGCTATTTTCCCTTTTACCAAACACCATTGGGATGCTTAGCTTAGAAGCACAGCAACTTAAAAGCTTTCCCAAACTGAGCCATAGGCAGTGAAACCGGCCACCTAAAAAAGTGCCACTGGAATCACGGAAAACACCTCTCAAACCTGCAGCCCCTGTAGCATGATGAGGTTTCTTCCACCTAGGCTGGGTAGTTGGTGGCAAACCAGAAGAAGAAACATGAGCAGTGCTATACTCCTCCCACCAACCTAAAGTCAAAGGCACAATCTCCCCTAGTGTTTTCGATTCCTCCTCCCAAACCATAGAATTAAGATTTCTCCGGATAGCCCAAATCAGCATAAGAAGAATAGAAAAAGAAGGTCTAGATAAAAGAGTCACCTGATCAAGCAACCATTGCTGGACATGAGAAGTAGGACTAGCAGGAGGTAACAACGCAATAGGTACCAAAGTAAGAACCTCAGAAGCAGTCTTACAATCCTGAAGAGCATTCAATGGTGTTTCAACTTCTTCATCACACAAAGAACATTGGGTATCAATATCAATACCTGACTCACTCAATCTTCCCCTTGTGGGTAGAATATTAGCACAAGCCTTTCAGACACAAATTTTCACTTTACTTGGAACCTGAGCAGTCCATATACCATTCCACAACGGTGCACTAGGATTGGGAGCATCAAAATCCTCGGAAAGAACCTGAGCACGAGCCACATGATAGGATGACTTTGCAAAGAAGCGGCCTCTCTTGTTTGCTCCCCATATCCAATGATCTTCATAAGAATTGGAGCTTAGAGGAAGAGATATGATCTTGTTAACTATATGAGAAGGAAATAAATCACCCAACAATTGCAGATTCCAAACCCCAGGTTGTATCAATAGGTCGGAAACAAAATGAACACGTGAAGGTGAGAAAACACCAAGATCCTCTCTTGGAAGCCATGGATCATTCCATACATGAGTAGACAACCCATTCAAACATGACATCGAATACCCGCTCTCAAAATCTCCCTTCAATGTAAAATGCTACATCAAGCATACGAAGGAGAAAGGCCTGTTTCAGCATTCCAAAAAGAAGTAGTCGGAAAATAAATAGCTTTGAAGAGACGACATACCAAGGAGGTAGGATTCTGGAGAAAACGCTAGCCCTGTTTAGCAAGCATAGCCAAATTAAATACAAAAAGATTTTGAAATCCCATGCCTCCCATGGATTTAGGTTTACAGAGAGCGTCCCAAGCCCGCCAATGCAATGCCCGTTTATCCTCTGTTCCTCCCCATCAAAATTGAGCACACAATTGATGAAGGTCTTGACAAAGAGATTGGGGAAGGAGATAGCAGTTCATAGTATACAACGGCATAGCTTGTGCTACTACTTTGATCAAAATCGCATGCACAGCTTAGCAACTTAGCCCGCTAACCGGTAAGCTTCTTAGTTAAACTATCTTTCAAATAAGCAAAAGCGTCAACTTTTGATCTGCCCACATAGGTTGGGAGACCAAGGTATTTCTCATGACTAGGAACCTCCTCAACACCCAAAATCTGAACCAATGATTGCCGCAAATGAGGCTCCACACTACCACTAAACACAACACTACTCTTTTGCAAATTGATTTGTTGGCTAGAAGCACGCTCATAAATATTTAGAATATGCTGAATTACCAAACAATCTTGCGGAGTAGCATTGGCATAGAGCAAACTATCATCTACAAAAAAAAGATGACTAATAACAGGAGCATCATCACATTCCCGTAAGCCAGTTAAAGAACCAGTCGAAACATGATGAGAAATAAGAGCGGATAGACCCTCTGCACATAAAATGAAGAGATATGGAGAGAGTGGATCGTCTTGTCGAAGACCTCGGTTAGGGACCACATGACCCCGTGAACTTTAGGGTCAAGAAATTGCCCTAATTTTTACTGACTTGTAACGAAAGATTTAACTGCAGGCACCAAAGTATAAAATGATGCTAAATGTGAATAACTAAAGTAATATTTCTAAAAATTCGGTGATTAAAAATGTCAAAATTTAGCGACTATGTGAAACCATAAAATATCTTGTATATAGCGATTGAACAAGTGGATTTTGATATAGGGTTAATATCCAAAATGGTACCTGAAGTATCAAGGTTTGGACAATTTGGTACATGAAGTAACAAAGTGGACAATTTGGTACCTGAAGTAACAAAGTGGACAATTTGGTACCTAAACTTGTTTTTTGTCTTCCCATTTGGTACTTCTGTAAAAAATTCTCTGTCTTTCCATTTGGTACTTCCGTCAAAAATTCTATTAAGTTAGTCACATGACGCGCATGTGCCCCAAATTTCAAGGGTATTTTCGACCAATATTCAATTTCCAAATATTGGGGGTGCTATAATTTTGTTTATTTGGTCATCATATTATATTAGTATAATATTAATTAAATAATAATGTATTTTAAATTATAAAAATTAATTAAATAAATTTTTTATTTTAATTATTATTTTTCGGCAACAAAATTATTATAGAGTTTGATTTGTATGTTATTTACATACAAATTAGGCCTCTAATCACTTTAGTAATGTTAATCCAATGGTTGTTAATGTCTCTAATCTTTGTTTTGCACCATTGTAGTAAACATGTGCATTGGATTGATCTCCGGAGCGAAAGGACGCGTTTTGGAGCTTTTAGTGGATTTTCGGCAAAATGACGAAAAGTCAACCCGAGGACCGTCGGTCAACTCGGGTCAACCCCGACTTTAGAGCTTCAACGAGTCAACATCAAGTCCCGGAAGTGAAGCGCGAGAGAATTCCGGAAGATTGGCCGAAAAGTCAAGCAAAGTCAACTTTGGTCAACTTTGAGGGTCGAGGTCAAAGTCAAGCACGAAGTCAACCTTGTGACTCATCCACAAGAGGTTCCAAAATCAGTAAGGACTATGCTAGATACCATGAGGTTACCCATAGATTATTCCTTCATTTTGTTCCCATGAGCATTTACCCCATTGCCCTTCATTTATTCTATCTAACATTTAGATTTCCTTAGCTTTAATCCTAGCCTTTCATCCCTCTCTACTCTAGCCTATTTAAACTTAGTTTTTGCCATTTAGGTCACATTCCCCCAATAATCTTAGTTTTTGCCATTTAGGTCACATTCCCCCAATAATCTAGAGCAGCGATCACCTTGAAATCACCCAATTCTCTCCTATCTTCCTCCCCCAAACACTTTCTTTTCTTGGTGACCCGTCCAGGGTCGATCAGTCGACGTCCCCTTGTCGACCGGTTAACGGCCGACAACCTTGTGTATTTCCTTTGTTTTCTTCTCCTTCCACCACTCAAATCCCTTTCCTTCCTTCACCAACTTTCTTTCTCACTTCCTCCTCTATATCCTTGACTATTTTTCTCCATCATTCTAGCACTTCTACATCACATTACCTTGGATCCATCAAGAACACCAAGATTGGGAGGCTATGAGCAAAGAGAAGCTTGGAGAAGAAGATGGAGACTTAGAAGAGGAGCTTGCTACTACTTGAGTGACACAAGGAGCTGTTGCCATCTTCATGAGAATCCCTCAATCTTCTCTCTATCTTTTTCTAGTTTGTAGTTTGTTGATTTTGAGACTATTGATGTGTAATCTAAGCATGTGTGACTAGTTGTTTAGGATTGGGGACTAGGGTTATGTGCCCTAGTCCATTTGTGATGTGAAGATGATTTTAAGTATGTATGGATGCTTGAAGGTGAATGAGTATGTGTGCTTACCTATTTTAATATGTGTTGGATACTTGTTTAGGAACTTACCACTTTCTAGCTTGTTATCCAACCTATCTTGATGTGATTGTGTGAGATTGGTAACTTTGCATAGTCTAGGCAATTGGTAGCATAAATGATGAGCATGTTTGACTCTTGAATGATCCTTAATTCATGTTCTTTACACCTCCTTTCTTTCTTCCCCTTCGCGGAGAGTTCTTGTGACCCTAATAAGGCACTAGAATACCTTAGAAAGAATCCATTTCATATCGATAATATCGGTAGAGTGGAGAATTGTTCATGAATTGCTTGTTTGAGTCCCTAGTTTCAATGCTTTACGCCTCTTAAGCACTTTAAGAGATTTGGTATTAGGTAACATAGAGAAATCACCTATGACACCTAGAGAGTTTGAATGACCCATAATATGGCATTTGAATATCATTGAAAACACGATCCTATATCCATAATATGGCTAGGATACGGGACTTGATTCATTCATCACTTAAGCATTAACGCATAACCGGAACATTTTTCATCATTGTGGGCTTTGGTAAACACTGAAACCTCAATCATTCTATCATTTCTATTCTCTTCATGTTCCTCATCTTTATGTTTTGTGCATTAGTTAGTGTGCTTTATGTTGCTTGTTTGCATTTCACTTATTTCAATTCTCAAATAATGTCACACTACACTCACTTGTATATCCACATCACTGTTGCATCTTTCCATCTCTTGCCTTATCATCTTTGTGCAAAAATCTTTGGTTACTTGTTTGCCAAGGGGTTGAAGGCTCATCGATCCCCGTGGATACAACAACCCCCGGTCTTAAATATACACCCACACTTTTTTCTTCGTCAATATGGCGTCGCTGCCAGGGATTGAGGTTCAACCTTGATCCCTTGGTAATCGGTAGCCGAGTTTCTTGCACAATTCTTTTGTTTAATATTAATGAATAAAGAGCTTATGGGTGGTTGAGAGAAGTATGATGGATGTTTCAATTCGGTGAAGAGAATTCATTTTTGTGTTGTTTTGTTTGATTTCCAGAATCTGCCTGGGAGGAACGGTCTGTGTGGACAAACCCTGGTGGTGTAACAATGGACGCCTGAATTTAAACCCTGTGTGGACAAAATTAGCAGAATGGATGTGTGGGTTGGGGTCCTAGGCTTGCCCTTTCGTTTCTTCAAGGAGTTTACTGCCACTAAAATTAGCAAGACACTAGGCAATGTAGTGAAAATTGACAAGCTTACTTTAGCTCAGACCAAGGGAAAATTTGCTAGAATCTGTGTGGAAATTGATCTGCAAAAACCTTTACTCCCATATGTTGAAGTTGAAGATATTGCTTATGGTGTTGTCTATGAAGGAATCTCAATGATTTGTTTCAATTATGGGTGCTACGGCCATGTAAAATTTGCTTGCCCACATGAAATTCCGGTACACCGGATTGTCCCAACAACGGTAGTCGTCCAAAACACTAATCGGAGAGTATACACCAATTTAAAACTTGACTCTCCTTAACACAAACTAGGTTTAAACTATTGCACAAGCAATACACAATTGATTACAAATATATATGCAACAAGCACAATCAATTATACAACCTAGAATCCCAAAGTGTGCATCAAACTAGCACACCATGGACTATATATATCTATGTATGGACAAGCACACAATATGCTAATCAATTAAGCACAATACAATAAATATCAACAATCACACAAGCAACACAACAATGGTCACCCGGAACCTCTACCATTAGAGGAAAACCGGAGGGGAGCCGTACCCCACGCTCTTGAGTAACACTATCAAAAGCCAAATGGCAACACGTACAAGGGGGCACTCGGTCCCAAACTCAACACTAAGTACCTATACTTTAGTGGCAGCTCTAACCTTGTGTAGTCTCGTTTGCTCTTCAAGCGAAACCTCCTCAAGCTTCTCCGATTGATCGAACTTCACCGACATGAATCCTCCAACCGCAAGACACCGACTATGCAAGTGTGTGTGTATGTATGAATGAATTCAATTCGATTAACACAAGCAATTCAACAAGGAACAATTGCTTGCATTAACCAAACCGAATTGAAAAGCCTTGAATATGATTCAAGGGTTTGTTTAACTAATCACAAGGATCATTAGCTAAACAAACAAACAACAAAGAAGATTGAAATAAATGATTCAATCCTTCAACTCAGCAATTCAACATCGAACAATTGCTAGAATCGAATAGAATCTCCTAAATACTAAACATAGGCTAAACTAACATGTAAATGCAAATCAAAGTGTTTAGCAAAGGATTATATATGGAGATTAAGGTGAGGAACCTACAACATGGAAATAGGATCACTCACAATACCAAAGAACTCTCTCAAAGTGTATTTTCGACTATGGGGAAAGAGTTGGCCGAAATGAAACAAAAGGGTTCTATTTATAGAAAACATCCCAACAGCAATTGCGATCGATCACACGACATTATGCGATCGATCGCACAGTGTAAAATAAAGAGACAGAAGCTACTGGAAGTGAAAACCCTTATTTGCGATCGATCGCATAACAAGTTACGATCGATCGCACGAAAAGTCCCAACGGACATATTCGAAAACAACGGTCACATTTCAAACGGACATATTGTCCTACGTGGCCACGATCGATCGCATGAACAGTGACGATCGATCGCAAGGCTAAAAACAGCCTTGAACATAAAGGAAAGCTAATCAAGATGAATCTAAGTGAAGATCTAGCAATCCTAACTTAATAAACTCAAATGTATGAAACAATGCATACAAAATTTGAGCCGGTCGCGTTGCGACCGGATGCTTATAAAATAAGCAAGCGAAACTTGTGATACATGACACAAGTGTGGCAATCAAGCATCCTATACTTATGTGATTCACATCATAAGTGAAAGGAAAACAACCTAGATAAACCTAGGACAATAAGGAAGACTTAATGTCAAGTGTGACAAGTAAGCAACCTATACTTATATGATTTACAACATAAGAATGGCTAATCAAGCAAACCTAGATAAACCTAGGACAACAAGGAAGACTAAATGTCAATGAAGTGCATGTGCATATGCATGAGTCATACCTTGAGATGCTTGAACGAAATCTTCGATGACCAATAATCGAAGTCCGGAGAAAAGACCAGATAAGAATGGCGTCTTCACGAACCATCTCGAGTAAGAACAACCTAAGCCACGACACCTAGTCCCTAAACTATCTAGCATTGAATACAAAAGAAATGCTAATACAAGGGAAGAGGTTTTGTCAAATAGGAAATAGCCAATAGCAAATATTTTGCCCTTACACCACACCACACCAAACTATGGATAACAATCCTCATGAACCTGAAATTATGGTTGCAATGGATGTCAACCCTACAAATGAGAAAACTCATTCTGGAGATGCTAAAATTACAGATTCAGCAATGGATGCTACTGTTTCAAGTTCTAAAGTGGATGAGTCTATCAACCTTCCTCCATCTCTCCCTTATTGAGGACATGGCCCCTAGATGTTGATGACGTATAAAAACAGGAAGCACTCCACAAATCAGTCTGGCAATGTGAAAACCTAGCAGTGGATCTAGATTCTCTGTTTTAACCCCTGATGATGATGCTGATAATGCTGTTGATATTAAACAAGCTGAGTTTGTGACTTGTAATGAAGACAATGGTAAAGGGAAAGAAACTGCTGAACCCAAAATAGTCAAGATATGGAAACAGGTACAGCAAAAAATCAACCAGAAAGATGACACTTTTTCTTCCACATCTAGTACTATGACCATTCCAGACCCTACGAATATCTCGACCTCTAAAACTGCGAAGGATACCAATAAACCTCTCAAGGACATTACTAATGGGAAACCTGCCTTAGTACAGGCCGGTACAAATCCTCCTACCATCCCCTACACTGCTAGAAATGCAAGCCTGGGCAAAGTTGTGACTAACAATCAAGACAGGAAAAATAACAAGTCGACAAAAGTACCCATCAACCTCATAATTCCCTGCCTGGATCTCAACAGTTTGAAGTCTAATCCTGATCCTCAACCAAATTCTACCAATATCCCTGCTACTTTTGGTCATTGACAACTTGTAATTGTACTGATGAAATCCTGGTTTTCAAAATTCTTGTTCCTGACATTGATCAAGCTAATTCTAGCTCTACTACTGGTGAGCTAGAGGAGGTTTCATTCTATGACACTTTGGACCAAAACTTGGCTTCCTCTACTGACAATTTGCAGGCTCTCTCAAAGTCGTCCCCTTCTAACGAGGAGGATATGATTACTGGTTAACTTTAGTCTCCTTTCATCCCTCTCATTGGTTGTTATGGATAATATCATTTTCTGGAACGCAAGAGGTGCTGGCGGTGATTAGTTTCAGTTTGCAATTCAAGATATGTTGAAAATGAATAAGATTAGTATTCTAATTATCTGTGAGCCTAAGGTTCAATTTCCTCCCCATAAATATACCTTTATCAAACTTGGTTTTGATCAATCTACAGTGGTGGAAGTGGAAGGCTTTAGTGGTGGTATCTGGTTCTTATGGAAGAGTTCCCAGGTCTATGCTGACTTCATTGATTCAAATAATCAGTCCATTACAATGAAAATTCAAAATGGTGATCAACCTTGGTTGTTAACAGGAATCTATGTTAGTCCCTGCAATATTGTCAGACGAGCTCTCTGGGCTTATCTGGATGATTTACAAGCTCTCCATCACCTGCCTTGGTTTATTACTGGAGATTTCAACGAGCTTCTCTCCTTTCGTGATAAAAGCGGTGGTTCCCCAACTTACAGATTTTGTGGTCTAAGACCTTGGGTCCAGAGATCAACTGTCATTGACATAGGTTACCAGGGCGCTGACTTCACTTGGTCAAATAACTCGATTAAAGAAAGACTTGACAGATGCTTTTGTACCAGTGAGTGGAGAATTCTCTTTCCAAAGGCTATTGTGATCCACTTAGCTAGAATGACCTCTGATCACTGTCCTCTTCTTATAAAGCCATATCCTGCTGTCTCTCACTTCAGAACTCAGCCACCTTTCTGTTTCCAGGCTATGTGGAAGAGTCACGATGACTATGCCTACTTTGTCTCTGAATCTTGGAAGGGTTTCTCTGGTGATTTTCTCTTTAAAACGAAAAGTATGTCTAATGCTCTAAGCTTATGGAACAAAGATGTTTTTGGAAATATTTTCAACCAGAAAAGAAGGCTCCTCTCTAGAATTACTGGAATTCAAAAAGCCCTATGCAGAAAAGATAGTCCCTTCCTCAGGAATCTGGAAGTTGAGCTAATACAGGAGTATGAGGGGATTAGAGACAGAGAGACTATCTTTTGGAAGCAAAAGTCTCGGGAGAAATGGATTAAAGAGGGTGATAAAAATACAAAATTATTTCATATCACTACCCTTTGTAGAAGAAGAAGAAGAAACAAAGTGTCCGGTCTCTTTACAGAAAATGGAATCCTTTGTGAAGACCCTGAACAAATGAAGAACATTGCGGTTATTTTCTTTACAAGATTGTTCTTTGTTGATGACTGGCAAGACTTAAGATTCCATATACCAATCCTCTTCCCTCCTATTGATGTTGGTGATCTCCAATCTCTTGGTAGAAATATTGTGCCTGATGAAGTTAAGTCTACCATGTTTAGCATTGGAGGCCTTAAAGCTCCCGGATTTGATGGTTTTCATGCTAGTTTTTATCAAAAACATTGGAACCTTGTGGCTACTGATGTGATCACTCTAGTCATGGATGTTTTCCAGAATGGTAAAATTCCTAATGGCCTGAACCACACCCTCATGACTTTGGTGCCCAAAGTCAACAGTCCTCAACATATGCACCTCCTCAGACCTATAAGTCTTTGCACTACTATCTACAAAGTCATCTCGAAGATTATTGTCTCCAGACTAAGGCCTATTCTTGGAATGCTGATTAGTTATAACCAAGTCAGTTATGTCCCAGGCAGGCACATTTCAGACAATATTATGATTGCCCAAGAGGTTTTTCATAAATACAAGAACACTAGAGGCAAAAAAGGCTACTTGGCTTGGAAGATTTATTTGTCCAAGGCCTATGATAAACTTCATTAGAGTTTTATCGAGCAAGTCTTTAATGATTGTCAACTGCCAGAGAATCTGGCAAAGCTAATCATGAGCTGTGTCACTACCACCTCCTTCCAAATAGCCCTTAATGGTGACCTCTCTGAAACTTTTACTGCAAAAAGAGGTATACGACAAGGTGACCCCCTTTCTCCTTACCTTTTTGTTCTCTGTATGGAAAGATTGTCCCACCTAATTTATACTGCTGTTGAGGTGGGTCATTGGAACTTGGAAGCCCATAAAAACCTCCCAAGCTGGGCCTGCAATCTCTCACCTTTTTCTTTGTTGATGACCTTATTCTCTTTGCTGAGGCCACTAAGTCCGAAGCTTGTACCTTAAAGAAATGTATGAATAAGTTATGCTGTTTCTCTTGTCAGTCTGTGAATTTTGAGAAATCTTTGGTGTATTGCTCTCCAAACACCAGCAGGAGGCTTACAAGGAAAATTGGTAGAATTTGTGGTTCGCCCCTCACTGATGATCTTGGCAAATACCTAGGTATGCCCATGATGCATTCCAGAGTTACTAAATCCACTTATGCTGGTTTGGTTGACAAAGTTTCAAACAGATTGGCTAGCTGGAAGAGTAGACACTTGAGTATGGCTGGCCGGTTAACTCTTATTCAGGCTGTTACTTCTTTTGTTCCAGTCTATGCTATGCAAACCACCAAATTGCCCAGTCACATATGTGAGAATATTGACAAGCTTAACAAAAATTTCCTTTGGGGAGACTCCCCCGAAAACAAGAAAGTTCATCTTATCAATTGGGATAGTGTCTGCAAATCCAAATGCAAAGGTGGTCATGGCATCAAGAAAACTACTGATATGAACAAAGCCATGCTCGCTAAGGCAAGTTGGCGTATTGTTCAAGGTGATAAAGGCTTATGGGTGTCTTGACGAACGTCAAAATATGATAGAAGTATAGTTTGTGACCGGGGTTATCGTACCTCGGGGATTGGTGGCCCAAGATCCCCTTTGGTAAATTAGGTAACCTAGGCTTCCTAGCACTGATGTGGTGTGATTAGAGGTGGATATAAGATGTGTGAGGTGAATAAGTGAAAATAAAGTAATGTAACTAAACTAATAAAAATGAAATGCAAAGAGGAGGAACATGGATAGATAAGAAATGGTAGAATAATTGGGAGTTTCGGGTCTCTCCCTAATCCATATCGATGGATAAATAATCAAATTCACATATGTTGAAAGGTTCATGTATCAATTCCCCACATTCCACCCATGCAATGGTTATGGAATGTAATGCAATCTAATGTATTTTTATGCCAACAAAGGTTCATAAGAGTTAACCCTTCATCAATACTATCAATGAAGGTCCTCCCTCACAAATGTGAAGGGGGTGAAGCACAAATGCATATAGAAATTCACACACAAAGCCAAGTTGATTAATTGATCAATTTCCGTATCCTAGCCATGCAATGGTTCTAGGACCGAGTCTACGAAGTTATTGTTGTGTCATGCAATGGTTCACAACAACTCCCGATTACGCATTAACAAAGTTAACACAAGGGGCATAAAGCTTTAAGACCAAGAAAATCAAACAAGACATGCTCATCACATTCATTGTCCATTGTCTAGAAAGAGTAAGGGTACCAAACTCACACTTTCACACCAAGATAGATCAAACACATGCTTAAGAATTGGTAGTTCCTAAACAAGCATCTAACACATAACAAAAATAGGCAATGAACATACCCAAATACCAACCAACATGTATATATATATATAAGAATCATCCAATCCATCATCAATGGATTAGGGCACACAACCCTAGTCCCCAATCCTAACAACTACTCACATATACTTAGAATGTACATCAATAGTCTCAAGATTGACAAGCTAAGAAATATATGAAAGTAAATAGAGATATATAGAGGAATGCTAAATGAAGATAGTGGCCCCGATCTTGTTGTCACCAAGACTTGAAGCAAGCTCCTCTTGGCCTCCTCTTCTTCTCCTAGCTTCTTCTTGTCCAAATATCCAAGGATCTTGATATTCTTGATGTCTCCAAGCTTATGTGAGGTAGAAGTGATAGAATGGTGGAGAAAATAGGTTAGGAATATAGAGGAGGGTCTTAGAAAGAAGTTTGGTGAAGGACAGAAGTGGATTTGAGGGGTGGAAGGATGAGAAAAGAGGGGAAGAAGTTGGTCGCCATTGCCGGGCGACCGGTCGACCCGGACGGCCAAAACAAGTGTTTTGTGACTTTTTGGGAGAGAAGGAAGAGGAAAGGTTTTGGGAATTTTTGGATGGAGGCTAGGGTTGATGAATGGTGTTATTGTCTGCTCAAAATGGAAGGGAAGAGGAATATATATAGAGGGAGAGAGAAATGATTGGAAGGTGAAGATGGATTGGAATTAATCTAATGGCTAATAACTAAGATTCTAAGCTAAGGAAATAACCTAGAAGGCTAGGGTAGGTAGGAAAGCAAAGAAGAGAGAAATGGTAGAGAGGTAATGTGTTTATGAACAAGAAAAATCAGATTTGGAAGGTGAGGAGACAAAAAATGAGGTAAGGGAAGGCTAAGAGACAAATGGTGATTAAAGCATTAAATGCTTTGTCTCTATTTTGAATTTGAATTTCAAATCACCACCAAAGTATCTCAACTCATCAAATGATGCTCTCCTAGCTGACATGGGAAGCTTGATGGAGAAGTCACGTCTCGACATGGTTGTCGTTTCCTCGGAGTTGACCATGGGTGGGCCCGGGGTGAGTCACAGTTGACTTTTCGGGGCCGAAAGTTGACTTTTCGGGTTCTTGGCCAAAACTCCGGAATGATCTTGTTCTCCACTTTCGAGGCTTGATTCTTGTGATCTTGATGCTCAAAAGTCACGGTTGACTTTTCGTCCTCTTCTCTGAAATGCTCCAAAAGCTCCCAAATTGCATCTTTAAGCTCCGGATTACTTCAACTCACTTATTCAACCTAAAAACAATACAAACACACATTAGTGATTTTATTTGGCTCTTGAAGAAGCATTATTCAAGTAGTTAGAAACATGTTTTGTACGTAAATTACGTGCAATTCATGTCTCTCTATCAGAAGAAATATCTCTAAAATGGTGCACTCACTGAAGCAAACTATTCTAAGCCTTCTAATTGCTCTAGTACCTGGATTGGTGTTTCTCATGGTGCAAGCTTACTTAGAAAAGGCCTCATGTGGAGAATTGGAGATGGCAGTTCTGCTAAATTCTGGATTGATAATTGGACTGGATAGGGCACTCTTGATCAGAAGGCTACGAACACCAGGTTTGTTAATAATTTTGCTCTTGTCAAAGATTTCTGGGTCCCTACTGGGTGGAACATCAATCTCCTTTTTTCTTGTCTCCCTTAGCATGTGGTTAATGATATCATTATGATTCCCATTAGCTTATCTAATAGTGCTCCTGATAGATTGATTTGGAAACATAGCCCTAATGGAAAGTTCTCTGTTAGTAGTGCCTATGATTGTGCAATCTCTTCCCATTCTAATCCGGATTTCTTTTGGAAGAAAGTGTGGAATTATAACATATATCCCTCCCAAACTTAAGACCTTTGCTTGGATTACTTCTCAAGGTCGTCTCCTCACCAATACTCAGAGATGCAGAAGAGGGCTCACCAACGACCCTAGCTGTCATTTTTGCCCCGGAGTTCCTGAAACCATGCTCCACCTTCTTCGGGATTGTCCTAAAGCCAAACCGGTTTGGGATTCGTGTGGTATCCCTGTTAATATCAAAGACACTTTTTGTTTAGACTGGAATGGCTGGATTCACGCCAATCTCCTTCAAAGAGGTTGTCTGTGGAACTCTATTAATTGGCAACATGTCTTTATCTTTGTGTGTTGGTACCTGTGGAAATGGAGAAATAAACGAATTTTCTTGGCAAATTTCCAGCCCCCTTTCAAGCCTGGTGATATAATCAGTCAAGCTATTTTTGAATGGCATCGTCTCTCCAAGTCCCCTGCGCATGATAACAATAACCACCATATTTTGCTCTCTTGGAAGAAACCTGCCTTAGGCCATTTTAAACTTAACATTGACGGCACAAGATCCAATGCTGGTCTAATTGGTGCTGGAGGTATTATCAGAAATAGTGATGGAGTTTGGGTTAAGAGATTTATGCACAATATTGGTTCTGGTGATATCCTCTCTGCTGAAGCATGGGATTTTTTTACTGGTTTGAAGCTCGCCCATGATCTCCATATTAAACATTTGGAAGTGGAAAGTGATTCTACCTTGGTGATCAATTTAATTATGCAGAATTAGACCAAAAAATCAGCATTCTGCATAATGCTGATTTTTTGGCTGATTCTACCTTGGTGACCAAACAATCTCCAATTCGGCTGATTTTTTGCAAGGATAATTCTTGAAAATAAATTTAAATGATTAACGGTTCCGATGATTAAGTTATGTTGTCAATTGATTGAGATGCATATGTTCGCATTTTACTTTACGTGCTGACGTCCGCATGGGAACTGTATATATATATATATATTTCATTTTTTGGGAGAGTTAAGTGGACTTTAATATCTACCGACGTATAAGGTCTGCATAACACCTATACTGCGGTACAGGGAATCGGATGGATTAGGTACCGCACGCAAACAAAAAGCAAAAATCTTAAAATGAAGAAATATTAAAGCGAGTCCTGAGGATTGAGGAAGGGATTGCGCGAAAAGCTAATGACTCTTGGCACATCCTCACTACTAAGCTTGGGAGCAAACTCGGCTTCTCTTTGCTTTGATTTCTCAAACTTGGAGGTGGTTTTTGCATCCAGCCATCGCAGGTGAACGTTCTCGATTTGCCCTTTCCCCTTTTTTATGTCTCCCTTCAAATTCAGATTGGGTTGATCGTGTGAAATTGTTTGAATTTTACTGAGAAATTACAGTGTTTAAGGAGTTGTATCAACTACTATGTGTTTGATGGCCTAGAAAGTTTGAGACAAACTATCAAGAATGTGAATTTGTTTGTCAATTTAGCTGTGTAGAGGAATTGGGTATGTTGCATTTTGAGGAAGAAGGAGGGCTGAGGAAGTTCTGGATGCATTTCATTTGAATCTCTATCATTGTTGGATCCATCAGTTCAGAACCCATGTTTTTACTTCTTTTTTCTCTAATTGGATAAACCCTATTTTAGTTGATATCTGATAATATCTAATGCACTGTTATTGTGATTATCTTATGTGCATTTAGCTACCCACCACAGCTGTGAATATTATGTGTGTTTCATAATATTTGGGTTTTGTTGAGTTCTTGAATTGTATGGTGGCAACGTGGCCGTTGTGGTCAATTCGGTTTCTGGTAACTGATGTTTGACGTTGATACTCAATTTCTCATGCCCTTCCTTGTTTCTCAGTGTGTTTGTAGATGTGATGGTAGAACTGTGATTGAAGAGGTTAGAGGAAGGTATCCATGGGGGCTATATTGAGCTTGAACAATTCGAGGACTAGGGAGAGTGCACCTCATGAGGTTTCACAGAGTGAAATGCGCAAGAGGCAGAGGTTGTCTTCATGCCTTTATGAGGAAAACCCGAGATTAATTCCCAGTCTTCCTGATGAGATATCTATTCAGATTCTTGCCAGAATACCTAGGATCCACTATTTGAAATTGAAGATGGTGTCACGTACCTGGAAAACCACCGTTATGACTGCCGAACTTTTCAATTTGAGAAAAGAGCTAAGAACAACAGAGGAATGGCTCTATGTATTAACAAAGATTGAAAGCGATAAGCTCATATGGTATGCTCTGGACCCTCTGGCCGGAAAATGGCAAAGGTTGCCACCAATGCCTAGTGTTTGTCCTGAAGATGAATCTACGAGGGCTTTAACTGCACGTAGAATGTGGAAAATGGTAGGTTCAAGTATCAGACTTGCGGATGTCATCATGGGCTGGCTTGGGAGGAAGGATGCACTGGATCGAATGCCTTTTTGTGGTTGTTCTGCTGGTGCTGTTGATGGCTCCCTCTATGTCCTAGGGGGATTTTCAAGGGCTACAGCCCTCGCATGTGCCTGGCGATATAATCCAGTTATAAACTCTTGGAGTGAATCAAGTCCAATGTCAATGGGTAGAGCGTATTGTAAGACAGGCATATTAAACAATAAGCTTTATGTTGTTGGAGGGGTTACTAGGGGACGTGGGGGATTGGCTCCTCTTCAATCGGCTGAAGTATTTGATCCAAAAACAGGTGTATGGTCCCAAATACCGAGCATGCCTTTTACCAAAGCTCAGGTATTACCAACTGCATTTTTGGCTGATCTGCTCAAGCCTATTGCTACCGGGATGACTTCATACAAGGGAAGGTTGTTTGTTCCACAGAGTTTATACTGCTGGCCCTTTTTTGTTGATGTTGGAGGTGAGGTATATGATCCAGAGGTGAATTCATGGGGTGAAATGCCAACTGGCATGGGGGAGGGTTGGCCTGCAAGGCAAGCAGGGACGAAAATGAGTGTCACTGTCGATGGTGAATTGTATGCACTGGATCCTTCTAGTTCTCTTGATAGTGCCAAGATCAAGTTATACGATTACCAAGATGATGCTTGGAAAGTTGTTGCAGAAGATGTTCCAATTCGGGACTTAACTGAATCAGAGTCTCCCTATTTACTTGCTGGTTTCCTTGGGAAGCTTCATGTGATCACAAAGGATGCCAATAACAACATTGCAGTTCTGCAGGCATATGCGCCGAACCATCTTGCTTCCATCTCAGCAGCTTCATCCTCATCACAAGACAATGCCTATGAAATTTCTGAAGGACCAGCAGAATCAGAAGTAGATCTTTGGAAGGTAATTGCCACAAGGAGTGCACGGACTGCTGAACTGGTTAGCTGTCTTGTCCTTGATCTGTGAAGATTTTCACTGTACTTAGATTTTGAGTCCAGATCCAACACTTAAAAAGTGCTTAGTTGGTGTGATTGCTTTAAGTTTCTCGTATCCTAAATGATTAGCTGTGCATTGTGATAGCTATTTCCTGTGTAATTATTTACCTTTGGAAGGTAATTGCCACAAGGAGTGCACGGACTGCTGAACTGGTTAGCTGTCTTGTCCTTGATCTGTGAAGATTTTCACTGTACTTAGATTTTGAGTCCAGATCCAACACTTAAAAAGTGCTTAGTTGGTGTGATTGCTTTAAGTTTCTCGTATCCTAAATGATTAGCTGTGCATTGTGATAGCTATTTACTGTGTAATTATTCACCTTTGTGCTTGAAAAGAAGCAGAACCCTAATGTTCAGGATATATGATGAAAAAGAGTTGTTCTTCTTCTCCATAGTTGACAACCGCTTTCAGCTCAAGCCACTAGCTGGGTGGTAGATCATCTATTTGTTTCTACTGTAAGAGCATTATACTTCATTTTGAAGTGAAGGGTTGGCATTCTCTTATCATTCCATCTCTAAGAGGCTTTATGTCATCAACACACAGCAAAACTAGAGGAAAGCAAGTACCACTTTTGTTAATCCATACACACAATCAGGGATCTTTTAGAAAACTTTGGATGGGAAATTTTTTATTTTAGTTTAGTAAAACCAATGTAAACTCTATAGCATTCAAAATTGTTAAGATTTAAGGCAAGGCATCGTATCTGACTTGAAGCTCGACTATCACCTACTGCAGTGTTGTAACTCAGCCTAGTTAGGAAAATATGTGCTACCTACATTATTCATATCAGTTTTCTCTTGGTTAAATTAGTGTTTGACCGAATCAGAAAGGAAATAAATTAGATAGTCTAGCTTTTTTTTTTAGCCCGTTCAGATTTTGCAACTCGCTGATCTAAAAAATGTACAATTTGGATTAGGATTATGAGACCATATTTGCAAGGGAAACCTCGAATATTTCCAAGTAAACCTCAACAATGAATGGTTTGGCTCAAGAGGATTCTTCATTGGAGAGTTACCTTGTGTTTGATTTCATCCATATAAATCAAATAGCAGTTATCTTCTACCTGCTGTGTTTTGTTACTTTAGTGTAGATTAAGGAAAGCTTCTGGTGTTCCTCATTCCTCATTTGTCTGCATCACAAATAGTGGGAACAACCAATTATGGTTCAACTCGAGGATAGAACCCAAGAAAATCGAAATTTAGCAAACGGGAATACAATACAAGGTGAAAACTTGGGCAGAGCCCTTGCAAGTGGTTTAGTAATCTAAGATTCTGGAATGGGAAACTTCAAAGTTGAACCCAAGCCATCTTATTTTAGCCATGTCAAATGTGGATAGATATGATGGAAAGAAGAAAAATGAAGCATATCACTATCATGCTTCCTATTGAAATAGGGTTTTAAGCCTACGTGAGGCCTCTAGGATACACTCTCTGTGGCCAAAAGCACTAATTCTGATGCACCCTTCACCACCTGGACCAAATCCAGAACCTGGAACTGTAATAATGTGTGTTTTCTCAAGAATCTCAGTGAATACATCCCACGAATTTGAGCCAGGAAAATGCACCCAAATGTAGGGAGCATTTGCACCACCATATGCTTGGTAACCAAGAGAAGCAAATGTCTCCACCAATATCTTTGCATTTTCCATGTAGTAGTCAACCATAGAATGCACAGCCTGAAGCAGAATTTTTCAATTTCGTCAAAAAGTAGTTAAAAGTTGTATAGCCATGATTTGCTAACAGTATGAAGTTCTTTTCAGTGAGAGGAGAAATGAGCATGGAAACATAGAAACAACTGATAGGTCTCTTTCTTCTTTTACCTGGAAACCCTCTGGGGAAAGACATGCCAATCCACCAGCTTGAGCAATATTAGACGCCCCATTAAAGCAAGTACACACAATGCGATTGAAGTCATATATAACAGGAAAGCCATTAGAGTATAAGAGCTCCTCAGGGACAACTGTCCAACCTAGACGGATGCCCGTGAACCCAGCAAATTTGGAGAATGATGAAATTTCAATTGCAACCTGAAAAAATAAATAAATAAATAAATATATACAGATTGAGCCATCATTTTATCCCAGAACCAAAAAAAATGCCAATTGCTTACCTCTCTGGCACCAGGTATTTCAAAAATTGATCGAGGACTATCGTCTTTGATATAAGTTGAATAAGCAGAGTCATGGATAATAATTGATCCATTCTGTCTTGCGAATTCTACAAGTTGCTCTAATTGCTTCCTTGTTGCTGCATGACCAGTTGGATTGTTTGGAGAGCAAAAGAATATAATATCTGCTCTTGAAGTGGTTGATAAGTCTGGAAAAAAATTATTGTCAGGGCTGCAGTTCATGTATTCAATGCTCCCATACCTCCTACCTTCAGCTTTGATCTCACCAGCCTGACCTATTATGACACTTGAGTCTATATAAGCCTGCAGAATTGGGAAAACATGAATCTAGTGAGGAATTGGATATGTGAAGCTAAGAGAATCTCTAATGAATTGGAGAAAACGTATCAGGTATGATAATTTATTCAAGATATCACCATTTATACAGCAGTATTCTCGATAAAAAATGCACTTGCTACCCTGCTTCATTAGATTTCAACAAATCCATGAACCCGTCACAATTCCCCAGAGGGTATCCTGTCAGTTATTGGTTGAGTTTCTAATTGGGTAACATTTATCATATTTTAGCTTTGAAAGTTACACAATAATGAAATGGAATTCTTTATAACCAAGCTATAAAGCCAAAGAGTTAGTGCTTCCTTTCGAAAAAGTTAGTTCTTTCAAAAGATACAAAAAAAATTCTGTTAGCAGGAATTGTACTTATATGTCATGGTAGTGATAACAGGGACAGCCAAACCAAATAAAGTCCTATGTAGCATCCTACTCAGAATAGAAGAACATTGGGTAGCGCTTCTATACAAAAGGTACTAGTAGTAAAGTAAACAGTAGAAACAAATAGAAAATATCTATAGTATCTATAAGCATAAAAATTTACTGGAAATGATGGATCTTGCACAGCTATCGTCACATTTGAACCCAGAAGCAGCTGTAAATATACAAACGAAAGTCATAAATATGTACTCATTTTCAGAAACCTAAAATGGGAAAAAAAAATTATATAAATATATATATAAATAGAACTATAAAGTGACAATATATAGCAAGCATCCACCAAAACATTAACAGTAAATTACCTGAAGGCGAGTAATATCACACTGAGCGCCATCTGATACAAAAACTTCTGTGTCTTTTACTGGTAGATCTTTATAGAATGCTTTCGCAATTGCCTTCCGCAATGCCTATGTTGACATAAAACTTATGCAGTAAAATAATGCAAGTAATGGAGGAAATCACATAGTTCCTATATAAGCATATCACTTAAGATGACAATAGATGAATGAGTCAATAGTTACTTAGAGTGATTACTTGAGATAGAATGTTTAGGACATGAAGAAACAAAATAGAAAAGTAAAGAACATATTCACCATAAATTGACAGGTGAGAAATTTTATATGCCGCACCAAATGATAAATAATAAAGCAAGCACTAACTAGGGTACCTTGTTGCCTTGCTCAGGTCCATACCCTGTATAACCATCAGCAGTTGAAAGGGCATGTGCATACTGAAAAAAACAAAACATTAGACATTAAAGTCCTTTAAACAGTCCATGCAACTTGTTTCATTCATGAATTCAAGCCCTTGCCATGCTCGTGCTAGGCTCATTATCCAAATGCTAAATTTAGGGGAGACAGAAATTCAATTTTAGATGAAAATTTTCACATTGGTTCACAGTATGAATTGTTGAACAACATAACTGTGGTACAACTGATCTCTCAAAAGGATGCTTACACCTAATAAAATTTTTCATTGCAACATTTACTAGTGCCTCCTATCATATCTACATTGAAGGCAATACCTTGGAAGCACCACTTATGTTCTTGTATTGGTTAGATATATCACAGTAAATCAATTCAGTCATAATATACAAAGGTTAACAGACCGTATGATATCACTCCGCCTGAAGTGAATCCTCACTGAATTAAAGCTACTGCAATGTCATTGCCATCGCAGTCTTTATCTCATCCAGAAATAATCTATGCATGAATGAAAAATCATTATTTCTGTGACACACAGAATTGCACCATTTCTTACTATTCAGTGTTTGTTTCATATTTGTATCCTCAGTAGTCTTCTAGAATTGTCAAATCTCTCTGAAATAATAGTTGCCTAAACAAAGAATTGCTTGCTCAGTTACTCCCACATTCAAGTGCACTACAGTAGATAGTGATTACTAATACGCAGAAGAAAGAAATAGACATTGATCATAGAGTCAGATATAATATAAAACAGTAGCTCCCACTTTTCTCAAAAGTTCAAGTTTTTTTATGTGGGCTAATGATATTTTCATTCTGTATCAGATAGATTAATGCAGATCGTGTTACAAGCACAAAAGCCTTAGTTTTGAAAGGAGAGAATTATCCACTGTAAAATTGATCATGAACTAAGCCTCAGTGATCAGTTTCACATGGAACTGGTATTTCTTCTTAACTATTATAGCTAGGGACATGTTTAACAATTCAAGACAGCACCCACAACATCCAAACTAGAAGAATGGAAATGCATCATATATGCCTTAAAAGTAAAATTCAGTTAGATTACTCACATTAGCCATGCTTGAGGTTATGATTTCTGGTAGCGGTTGTGTTGTATCACCAATTCCAAGGCTTATCAATTTTGCATTCGGGTACTTCTCAATGTGTTGAAGCTCAAGCTTTGAAATCTGATTAAATGCCACAAGAATGATGAGCCTTGATGATACTTAAATTCTCAGATATTGCAGGTGATTAAGAGGGAACTCAAAATGGTAAGTTAGCCAAGTAAAGGAAACGCAGATTGCTAGAGGATATAAACGAATACTACAATTGAGCTAGGACTCAAGACAGTTCCATATTTCGAAGGTCTGTTTGATTATTTTCAAAAAAGAACATTATAATGCTTTGATGAAGCAGAAATAATTAGATGAAATATAACAAAAAGTTTAACATCAAACCAAGCTTAACAAAGTAAAAGGTTTAGGGAATCTATCAGATTGTTATTCATGCAAAATAATAGAAATTTAATATTAGCTAGCTGTATCAATTGAAAGACCAAAGCTAACAGAGAAAACAATGAATGGACATGTAGTCACCTCAGGAAACAAATAACCATTCCGCAATTTCTCCAAGTTTACATTGCGAGGTACCTTTGTACGGAAACCTGATTTTATAATTGAAGATACTTGTGATAAATTCAAATATTAAAACAAATCATGAAGAGGTGGTGTTTGTGTGTCTGTTTGTGTATGTATATATAATTATATATATGGTTTCAGAAATCATGGAAGGGTAGTACACAGCATACCAAGTCGCTCCTTTTCAGCCCTCATGCTGTGGAAGAATCAAAACAAATACAAATTATGAAAGTGCAATGAACATGATTATATGTTGTGCAGATAAGTGATAAGACTCAAAAGGCTGAAAGATTACTGACTCTAGTTGAAAGTTTTGAAAGCCATAGCAGTACCTGGCATGAATTTTCACAGGCTGCAATATGGTTTCTTGAATAAAAGTAGAAACCTTAAACATTTTCGGTTTGATTATTGCGATTATTTCCCCAGAGACAAACTTGTCTAGATTCTTACTTTGATTTGAGATGGTTGTAGCAAGAATGGTACACAACCACATATATATAGGATCCATAGTAGAATAAGCATTTAGTTATAACATAGTCTATTAACAACTCAACCTTGAACGATAATAAAGCATACGTTAACCTCAACCTTTATCCATATTAAATGTCACGGAGGTGATCTGCAGTGTCCTGATCAGCACTAGTGTGTGAGACAATTGGTTCATACTACATGTCATATCCAACATTTACTTTTCTTAATATTAATTGTGAGACTAGTATATCCTTGTCCTTTTCAATTATTAAGTATCTCCAACATGACATCTCTATTTTCTACACCACCTAATCTTCCTTTTTCAATATTTTCTCCAGTGACTATATTGGCTTGTGCTGCTGTCCAACGCATGGAAAATACAGTACCGTTCTTTCCTTGATACAATATTCGTGTCGAGGTGTCTTTCACTCTTTTATGTAAGACGGGGAGAACAATAAGGAAAAGAAAACAGTCGTTCTCAAAATTTATTACTACGAACGTACATGTTGCTGTTGCTCAATGAGAGCATTCCCAATACCGGATTCCATACTCTTTGAATCTTCTAAAACCTGTGTTCAACAACATAAATTTTGCATTGGATGCAGATATAGATCAAACGCATGTAATGAGATGGAAAAGGATAAATTTTCTTTGGAATGCTGCTTATGGTAAGTCAATGCAGCTTAAGCCTGGTATGTCACTAAGCAAAACTCAATCTGCTGCATATATTTTGCATTGGATAAACAGCTTCATAACTAGAGAATCATGGTTTCATAGTCATGGGCATTTGATCATCATGTTAACGTTGCGAATACATTGAACGTAAGCTAGAGAATCAATCTGGGGTGCTCAATGCAGACAGATTAAGATCACAGAACATGTGTTTTATTAACCCCCTTTGAATTCAGTCTAGAAAGAGTAGTGATCTGTTTCTCTCCTCATTCAGGACTTTCGTCGAAGACTTGATGTGCACGCTAATTAAGTATCAAATTTTATAAGGAGTAAGTTTCTCATCAACTTCTTCAAATATAATATATACCCACACATGTTATATGAAACATTCCAGGAAATTGTAAACCAACTAACCTGCATGCCAGAAATGTCAAATATTGACCGGAAGAAAACGCTCTAAGAATATTTGGTCGGTCTGCGAGTGCGAGTGAACCCAACTTTTTTTTTTTTTTTTTAAATAGATTGAAAAAGACTTTGTCTGGTATGGTATGAAAGGGTTGTAGTAAACAGACATGCGAATAAATGTTGAGCAAACACCTCGGCTCGCTTCCATTAAAGAAAACTGGTGTCAACGACTCTTAACAACAACAAAAAGAATATGAACAAAAGTATATTAATATATTATGGTTTGACGGGAGGAATAAGTCTTCGCTACATTAACATGCACATCAGTGGTAGACTAGGCCATTATAGTAGTAGACCAATCCTTCTTAATCTACTACTACAAGAAGCTAGCCTATCATTGCATCGGATTGGTCTACCATTAACATATCGGCACACTTAAATCCCGAAGAAATGCCTTGAGTCCTTGACGTAATCCCCAAATTCAAAATAAATAGAATACCAAGTTCAATAAGAAGCGTCAAAATTCCATGTATTGGACCATGATTTTCTAGTGCCACACACTTGTAAAATGCTGAATAGCGCAGCAATTTCAATTAGTCATGAAAACAAATGTATACAATGGTAAAGGGGTTGAAGACCAAAAAGCTAAATACCAAACAAGTAAACTTTGGGTGACCGGTAACCCAATGCATCAATTTGATTAATTACGTCACTATGAATCAAAAAATAAAAAATAAACACGGGTCAATTAGTCTAGTGATATTTTTCATCCACAATGATGGATGAAATGATGTGTTCAAATTTCACATCCTTCATAGACAAGAATTCTACTCAGTGTCTGATCATTTTTTGGGGATTTAAATTTTTACTAGAAACAATACACACCCGATGGGTGTGAGTATGAGCAGTTAATTGAAATGATAATGATATTTTTTATTTTTTTTTCTATTATTTATTTTACATTATTGACCATAACTATAAATTGTTTTATAAAGTTTTTTAATATTTAAAGGGTATTTTGGTATGTTTTGATTAACAATGTGAGTTCTCTTAAATATAGTATAGATATATAAAAAAGTTGAGGGGGTCCGGACCCCGTCAGATCTCAATGACGGTTTCACTCCTGTCTGTGTGGACATAGGCAAATTCGCTGAACCACGTTATATATGCGTGTTTTTATGTTCGTATCTCTATGTGTGATTCTATTGTGCTACACTCTATTTGTTATCTTTGATTTCCTTCTAACCGAGTCTCAACAACCATATGAACAGTATAATTTATAAGTACAGGAACAACATGGTCTATATATTTAAAGAAAGTCAGTCGCTTATTTATTGACCGAGTGAGTTAACTCTAACCGATTGATTAGCTAGTTCCCATCTAATTTCACGAATATTTATGTTCTCTATTTTGTTTCATTTTATATATATTATAGGAGTCTTGATATTCAAGAGGAGAGATTCTCTATTGTGATTTATACCTAGGGCTAATGGCAGAATCGTAATTCATCAATAAATGAGGACAAAACCGGCCGTAATTTTCTTATGAACAGTAATGACAGAACTGTAATTCATGAATAAATAAGGACAAAACCGTAATTTTTTATGAACAGTAACTGTAATGGCAAAACCGTAATTCATGAATAAATGAGGACAAGCCCGTAATTTCATTATGAATAGTAACAGTAATGGCAAGACCGTAATTCATGAATAAATTAAGATAAAACCATAATTTCATTATGAATAGTAATGGCAAAACCGTAATTCATGAATAAATAAGGACAAAACCGTAATTTTCTTATGAACAGTAACAGTAATGGCAGAACCGAAATTCATGAATAAATGAGGACAAGCCAGTAATTTCCTTATGAACAGTAACAGTAATGGCATGACCGTAATTCATGAATAAATTAGGGTAAAACCGTAATTTTCTTATGAACAGTAATGAATAGTGCTGAGAACTTTAGTATATAGTATAATGTGAATGTTTAGATTTCTTAGGGATACTATAGTATAGTGTATAACCTATACACTATAAGTATAGGGTTCAGGTTTTAATACTAATTGTACCAAGACTTTATGAGGATTGATGGGAGTGTAGTAGTTAAGTTAGAATCAATATCAGTGTTGAAACAATTAACAATGGATCACACTTGTAAGGGACATAGAAATGTTTACCCACATCATTTTTATTTTGCTTTCCATAAATATTTACCTATAATAATGGAATTGATATTACATTAACATATAAATGTTTTACCCACTATCAATATAGGAAAATTCTAGTGTATGTTAACATGTGTGTGTGTGTGTATATATATATATTTATTCAGGACGTTAGAACACACACACACACATTAGTATCTTAGGGGAGTCGAACCCAGGAGTCTTTTCTGAGCCAACCTTGGTATCAAACCACTACATCAACTACCTTAGATCACTATCAATATCTTAAGATAGAAAGAGGTCTTGAAACACCTAAGGGAAACTATTCAAATTTGAAACACCTAAGGGAAACTATTGCACCATTATCCCATAATAAACTAGGATTAGACATAAACTCACACAATGTATTCCACTTTATGAACAAGATGACCTACAAACTTGTTACAACATCTAAATGGAGGTAATTAATGTTACATTTCAAATAACGTGTCATTATCACATCTTAAATTTTTTTTTCTAATTCTATTTTTTCCTCATATGTATCATTCTACTTATAAATAGAAATAACATGTGTTACAATTCCTCGTGACTGATTAGACATATTGCCTTATGATTTATGGTTCCAAATACTTTGCTTTGTCATATCAAATTGTTCGAATGAGATTTTCACTACAATGTCATTTTTCGAAGTGTTAGACGACAATGCGACATCACTTAACATTGTATTGAAATTTTATACAATGTCATTGTGTAAGAGGTCTTGATGTTTTTGGATGTTTGTTTGACGAAAGAAAGGTGCAAAGTTTGTTGAAAAGAGTTATCAATGTTATATATAAGTGGATTGAGATACTAAAAATCAAGTGAATAACTTTTTACCTACCTTAATGAAATAAATATTAGACTTCTGTGGTATTGTATTAGACTTGTGGGTATCTGTAACATACCTTTACAGGTAATCAAGATTCTAATTTACTTTTCTTTTTTTGGATGTGATTCCAATTTACTTTCTTGCAAGGGTTTTTGTCATATTAAACACAACTAAAAGTAGATAATAAAAATTTGAAAAGGAAGTGCTAAAATGAATGAAACTTTATCTTGTTCTTTAATACCTTGTACATTGTGAATGAAATGAAGATATTTGTAATCGAGACCAAATAGACATTAGAGAAGACGTTGTTACTGGGTAGCGCTCTTTTATTTTGAAATTGGGGTGAGCGAGTGAGGCCAATGGAGACGCTGATGAACAGAGTTGGAAGATGATACAACAACTAAGCTGAGCGAAGTAGATAGCTCTGTCACAGATATTGCAAAAATATTTTGAGGTGTATATGACAATTAATTAAACAAATGTTTTTATTAAAAGTAATTTGTCTATTAGGAAATTTCTTTTTAAGTTTATGAAGACTAGTGGAAATTAAAAAAAAAAACTAATTAGGAGGGGGGTATGAAGACTAGTGGAAGAGTTGGTGGAATTGGAGAGCTTAAGAGAGGATGGGGATAATTTTGGGAGGAAAGGAGGAAATGAGGCAGAATGAGAGGTCTAGGGTTGAAGGGTGTGGCATGATTCAATGTGTGAAGGTTCCATTATTTAGGGTTTGCAAAAATTTTTCAAACGACTTAAAGTTTTAGTTTCGTTCAGTTCTTTATTTCAAAAACTTTAAATTTGTTTTGATACCGAACCAAACCAATTCAAAATTGGTACCATTTTCTCAAATCGATACTAAGGCTGGGCACAAATCCCGAAATCCCAAACTTGAACCAGTCCCAAACCGTACGAAGGCAGGACGGGCCGGTATTGAAAGTCTAAATTATACTGTAGCGTCCCGTCTCGTCCTGAACAAACGGGACGAGATCGGGACCCTGTTATTTAAATTCCGAACGTACCATCCAGTTTTGAAGTTCTATTTATTTTTATTTTTTAAAGTCCATAGGCCCGTCCCAATGTCTTAACTCTCTTCTCTCTCTTCTCTATCTCGATCTCCCTCTTCTCCCTCTTGCAAGTGTTATTTTTGTGGTGAAGTATGACATATTAGACCTAAATGCCCTAAGTTAGGAAAATAACCTTGAGAAAAAATACAATTAATAGAGTAATTTAAATTAAAAGAAGATAAAGATTTAGAATAAATTTATATTTTAGATAATTTAAGTGACAATGAAAGTATTTATATCATAAATAGTATTGATATGTTAACAGAGTCAAAATCAGACTATTTTAGTAATTATGTTTAGGATTATTAAATTATGATAGAAGTTTTATCTCAGATTTTAATACGAAGATATTAAGTTAGTACAACAAATTAAACAAGAAATTACAAAGTTTACACCTTTTTTTTTTATAGAAAAACAGAAACTTTATTAATCAATAGAGGATTACAATTATTAGTATGAGCATCCTAAGAAGGAGCAGTACAGACTACACAAGTGGCCTAATCGATGAGTCTAAACCTAGAACTCTAATCGATGATTCAAAATCTAGAATAATACATACACCGTGCATCACTACTATCAGCAATCGCCAGCTCCAACAGAAAAATTCCAGCAAGTATTACTATTGAGACCAATAAATCCAATCTAGGTCAAGGAGAACTCATAAAAAAAGAAAGTAAAACTACAGTCGAAACTTGCACAACTGATCATGCTTATTCTTAAACAAGAAATTAAATAGACCCAAATAAAAAAAACCAAATTTGACTTGGGTTAAGCTTTAGCAGCGCCACACCAGTAATAGGGTCGCCGACTTGGAACACCAAGGCTGCTGAGTCGCCAAAATCGAGCACCCAAAACTCACCCGGATCGTAGACCTTAAATGCGACGCAACAAAGTAGATCCGAATTCCAAAGGAAACCATATCTAATCTAGGTGTCAACCATCTCTAAGAGCTCAAGAGACGCCTTGCAGAAGCATAATCACCAAAGGCCTGCAAAAGAGCATGACGGAAAAAGCCTTCCTTGTGAGTGAGAGAGGCCAAGACTTTCCTCACCATAGGAAATTAACCGCACTAGCGATCGCTGATGGCGCTAGCGCGATGAAATGTATAAAAAGTATCCAAAGGCTAGGAGGATAACACACGAAGGTGCTGTTGGAATTGATGCGCACAGAGGCATTGATGAGGTATCTTACGGGGGCTAGGGTTTTGCTAGAGAGAGGACTCCCCATCGTTCCCCAACCCTAAAATATTGAGAAATAATGAATACACATACAAAGCTTACACCTTTAGCATTACCATTAGATAGTAATTATAAAAATAGTAGAAACAGATGTCTCAACATTATGTTGGGCAAAATTTTTAGGAAAAAACTCTGGTCCGACCTAGGTTGGACACATGCATCCAAACTCTCTCTTATTTGCATACATTTGGCAATGTAATTCCATGATTTAAACCGTTGATCTTATAAAGTAACTTATATAAATCAATTCTACACAATTCTGCAAAAAAAAATCAATTGAAACAAAAATTGTTTATTCATGCAATTGCATCAAACAAATGGACGGTTAGTGATGAGAATGTTAGCTTTTACCAAAACCGTTCATTTGTTTGATATATTTGGATGAGTTAACGGTCTCCTATTTGAATTATTTTTTGCAATGATGATCTTTAGAGATTTCTTTATAAGATCAAGAGTTCAAATCATAGAATTACACTGTCGAATGTATTCAAATAAGAGAGAGTTTGACATACAGGTCGGACAAGAGTTTTTTACAAAATTTTATACCAGAAAAAGCATAAAGATACCAAAATATGATGAACAAATTTATAGATATGCATAAGGTAAATTTAGTGATATATAATCTAGATTACCAGCAACAGATTTAGAGATTTTAGAAATAATTAATTCTCTTGAAGCATTTTCTTTATTTTTACATAATGGAAATATTTACAATTAGAACTGATTGTCATAATGTTGTTTCTCATTATAATAAAATTACAACTTACAAACAAGTAGCCTGAAGATGGATCAATTTTGTAGATTCTATTACAGTAAATGGTTTTAAATCACAATTTGAGCACATAAAAGGAGCTGATAATACATTAGTTGATATCTTATCAAGGCTTATTCATTGAACAAGTATGAAATTCACAAGACCTTCATCATCTTACAACAATAGAAGACCACCCTATATTGGTCTTTCACTGAGCATAACACCAAGAGCACCTATAAGACCAACAAGACCGATAACACCTATATATACCTTTGGTCAAATTAATATTCAAGAAGTCATGGACCCTGATTATAACTTTATAAGTACCCTACTTATAATGAGCAGCTATTTTTTTTGAGAAACAGATAATTCATATATTATCAAAGCCAGAAAGGCACATACATCAAACTCCTAGGCCTGAAACCAGATCTGTCGGTCAGGCAACTAAAGACTTTAACAAATACCTCTCATTGTAGACCACTGAGCTCGTTGAAACAACGAGCCTACAAAAACAAAAAACTCACTAATCATCTAAACAACTAGCGAATCTTCAGCCGCCAAAACATATGGTACGGCGAAAAGATTCATCGATCAAATGATTATACGAAAATTTCGTATCTGCAGACTCAACACTCCGAAGAGTAATACTTGAAGGTGGAGAAAACACCCTCACTAAGGTCCCAAATCATCATAGAAACCAACGATGATAGGGAATTATTAGTAGCAAAAGCTACAGACTAGGGAAAAAAACTAGTAAAAAACAAAACAAGAAATTAAACTCATGCTAGCAGAGACCCAATGACATAGCTCATGTTCAAATCCTCAACGCCAGCAAGAAAGCAGATCAATAGCATCGCTGCACCACCATCTCTGACATAGCCCCGCCGCACCAAAGGTGATCTCCACCGTCATGCGCAACCTCCACCAGCAAAGCCCCCTGAGAATCCACCACCGATGCCACAGAACCAAGCCAGCCCACAAAGACCCATCGCCCATCATCCATGCTCGCCTGTGAACCTAAACGAAACCATGCCAGAGAGAATCACTGAAAACCATGGAGGACTGTTGCACCCGTCCGACGGCAACGCCCCGAAGACGCGCCATCGGACGGAAAATAGCAAAACTTGGCGAAGAAAACCAAGCTTTCTAGAGTTTTTTTTTGCGGCTAGGGTTTTCTTACCAGATATTCAATTAGATCAAAACCCTTTATAATGAGCAGCTATTAGTTTTAAGACAAAAGTTTTATTAGATAACTTTTGGAGCCTAAGAAATAATCCTCCAAATCTAGGGATAGCAATTGAAAAACTAAAGCACTGGAGCAAGACTTTTTAGAACAATAAAACTTTTGCAATTTCAACTTGGTAATCTACAAGAGAAAAATAAAATATCAGCAACAGATCGAACATAAGCTTTTGTTAGAAAAATTTAACAAATTATTAGAAAAATATGATTTATTACCTACTGAAGCAAAATATATTTTCTGTTTATATGAGCAAAATAAGCACAATGCATTATAGATAGGAATACAAAAAATTTCTTTTTCAATTAATAGCAAACCCTCTACCAGGAATATATGTACATAGTCAATATTTGTTTATTCACTGTAATAAAAAAATTAATTTTTAAATTCTACTAGCCAACATAATGGTAGATTTTGTAGATTTACATTTTGAGCATGAAGAGCAAAATATTTTGGTTACACCAAGCTTACTACTTGAGCATGGTTTCTTAACCCACTTATATATTGATTATGCACATCATATCCATTCACTTCCTAAAGAACTTAGAGATCACATTTTACTATATTTAAACCTTTGGGGAGGCAATGTTCTCTTAAGCATCGATAGTATACCTCCAACACTATATAGCACCAGCATTTACCCATACGAAGTTAGGCACAATATTATTATTACTAAAGAAGATTGACATGACCCGTCCCAGATTCCATCCTGGAACCTAAGGTGACCATGTGGGGCCCACCTTAGAAGAGTCTCTACCGAAATTTCGGCATAAACTCTCCTAAACTGGACTACCCAAAACCTATGAAAATCCATTTAACACTTCAAAATTTTCAACTCATAACCAACACCCGAGCCTACATGCTCGCTGGTGATAATTAAACAACTTCTAAGAATATTAAACTCCAACTCAAAAATCTTTTCAAATTCGTTTTACACTTTAAATCTTGAAAATATCAGAGCATCAAACTTTTACGTATGTACACAATTAATCATAGGTAGGTTAAACTATAACCTATGAACATGGGAAGAGTGGTATTGACTATGCTTCGACCTCGACACGCGACCTCAGCAAGCTAGTCTGCAAACTGGGCGACGGAAAACAGAAAAACCCAGGGGAAAAACATTTAAAGAAAAACGTTAGAGTGAGCGGACAAAATAAAGAAATTTCAAATAATTATAATTACTTTCTCCAATTTAAAAAGAAATACAAATAATTCAAATAATAGAAACGTTAGCTAAGGGTCCTGCCTACTTAGCCAAAAATAACACATTGAGGGTCATGCCTACTCGTCGAACATTGAGAGTCATGCCTACTTGTAGAACATTGAGGGTCCTGCCTACTCGTTGAACACTGAGGGTCCTACCTACTCGTCGAACACGTTGGGGGGTCCTGCCCTCCCGTAGAAAACGCTGGGGGGTTCTGCCCACCCGTAGAACTACTGATCACGCGTACATGTAAACAATCACAATAAAAACAAAACATCCAATATCAACCACATTTAACACGACAATCCAAACATTCCATGAAAGCAACACCAGCGCATTCTCAATCAATCATAAAACATTATTCGAAAAACATAGAATTTCAAGTAAAATTTAACTTTAAAACAAATGTCCACTCACAGATAATTCTGCTATGGTCGACGCCTGAAAAGATCATTCTCAACGTCCTCCTCGTCCGAATTGAAGCATAGCGGCCGGAATCGGCGTCGAAACTTTCGGTGGCCGGAAACTTTAAACCCTCGATCCGCCGCCGTCCGGCAGCGCCTTGAGGTGAGGCCGGTGGCGTTGGGTTCGCCTGGTCGAGGGCTTCAAAGCCCAGTATGCTTCATCGGTCGAATCGACCGGAACCGTCGTCGGCAACTGTGACAGTTTCAGTGCGAAAATGAAGGTTTTATCTCTTAGATTTCTCTTCCTACATTAAGATTCGATGCACAAAGTGGGTATAGAATTGAAGAGCTCGAGGAGATGAAGAAAATGGAACCGATTTCAAGCCAAAGGGTGGCCGGAGGAGGGAGAAATCGACGGTGAAAGGCGACGGCACTGTAGCAGTCGGGTTTGAGGAGAGAGAGGAAAAATCCGAAAATGGCAATTCCCGAAAAGGCAATTTCCTTAAATATTAGCTTCCCGAAATAGTAACTCCTCTTCCGCGAACCATAACTTTCTCGTACGAAATCCGATTTTTACACACTTTATGTCCTCGAACTCGGTTTAACATGCTCTACATCTTCCGTGAAGAAAGTTTATTTGAAATCCTATCCAAAAGAAAAGTCACCCCGAGGGCCCCTAAAATGTAATTATCGAAGCTCGAAAACGAAATTTCGTCAACTCGCCGTAAAATTGACTAGCACGTACAATAGTAAGTCTTGGTCCGGGACGTTACAAAGATTATATCAAACCACCCGCAGGCATAGAGCTAAAAAAAATTCCTACAGTAAAAGATATTAGAAGATAGAGAGGAGCACAGATAGTACAACATGAACGTACTTTGGAATGATAGCCATCTCAATCTCCTCCTCCAAAGCAAATATCTTAATTTTTATACTAAAAGACAAGCATACATGCCCAAGCCAGATTCAAAAGTCCGCATGAGAAAAGCTACACAAGAAGTCTATGATCAAATGCATGGTGAAGGACAAACAAGATTAGAAAATTTAGCAAGAGAAGCAGAAGCTGCTGATAACGCTTATTGGGAAATTAAACCTAGCAGATGAAGAATCATTCAACATCGAAAACATGATGGAAGGATAAGCAAGAACCACTACAGCAACTAGAGCAGACAACCCTATCTTCAAGCACAAAGATGAAGATAAAGAGCAAAAACCACCAAACTCCACCTCTATAGCAGCAAGCGCAAGAGCAAGAGCAAGAGCAAATAATATTTGTCAACAATAAGCAAGAAGCAGTTAGAACAACAATTCAAGAGCAAGAAGAAGACAAGAAGCAGGCAAAACAACAATCAATAAAAGCCACTTTTATCATATGGCAAAGAAGCACCTCTTCAGACATGGACATAAAAGAAATTCTGTATAAAGAATAAATCATATTAATCTTTTAAGACAAAAAAAAAGGACCATTTTAGCATTTTTAGCTATTATTATAGATTAAAATGAGAGTTTTTCTAGTGAGGACCACTTAAATGAGTACCACTTGAGAACTTTTCGATTAATGGTTGTGATATTTATTTTTCGATTACATCTCGACAAATCAACCGTTCAATCTTAAGATATTCATGAGTAGATCACTTCTACAAATTTTCAACAAAAATTGAAATCGTTAAGGTACCGAACTAGACCAAATAAATGGACGAACCAAATCTGTCAATTTTGAACCATTCATATTCATAAATGGTAAATCACAATTAAAGATGACTTAACAATTTCCGATTTCATTAAAAATTTGTAGAAGTGATATACTCATAAATATTTAAATATTGAATGGTTGATTGATCGAGATGTAATAAAAAAGTAGGTCTAATCGAAAAGTTCTCAAGTGGTACTCATTTAACTGGTCTTCACTAGAGAAGCTCCTAGATTAAAATATCATTTCCTCATTTTTTGTTACGGACCGAGGAGATGCTGTAATTTCCCCAATTTTCCTTGCACCCAACTACCCAAGCATTTCGTGTAAAGCTTCTATTTCAGTTTCTTCAAACCAAGTACCTTCTAGAGCGCTCTCTCTCTCTCTCTCTCTCTCTCTCTCTCTCTCTCGACAGAACGAGAATCGTTAACTGATGCGTAGCCTTCGTCACTGCGCACGTTGAGCACAGCTTCAATGTCGACTTTCATGGCCGCTTCCAATCCAAATCCAAACAAATCCTTTGAGGTAAATTCAATTTCAGTCCCGCTTTTCTTTTCTGAATGCATTAATTTGTGTTTAACCAAATCCTTCGATTTGATTTGATTAACAGGTCGCTCAACCACCGACCGACTCCGTTTCAAGTCTCAGTTTCAGTCCCAAAGCAAACTTTCTGGTCGCCACCTCTTGGGATAACCAGGTTCGTATTCTCCTTCTTTTGCGTATCTGAGGCGCTTGGCCTGAATTGAATTTATTGAAGGTCAGTGATTGAACCTGTGGTGAATGTGTTTATGTAATTCATGGCAACTGAAAGAAGATAAACATACAGCATTTCCATTTGTTTTGGTTTTTCCATTTTTTTCTTAGAAAAATAATTGGATTTAGGAATGACTGCTGATATGCCTGTGTTTAGGTGCGATGTTGGGAGATACAACAGAGTGGAGGAAATGTTGCCAGTATGCCCAAGGCAGCCATATCTCATGATCATCCGGTAAGCTACAGGATTCCACTTTGTTTAAGCCAACCTTTCGATTTCGTTTGTTTGAGTTTTCTCTTTTTCTTGATCACGCGGTAATTTATTTTGTTTCTATAAACATCAATGCTAATCTCTCAATTACTAGGGTGTTATTTGGAACACATAAAAGAAAAATGGAAGAGAAAAGTAAGCAAGTGTAGTTATTGAAGGTGTGCGAAATGTTTACAACATCTTCGGTTCAACATAAAAAATTCAGGGACAAGTGCAAGTATGATTCTTATATGTTGCTGATTATAAACGAGAAAGTTAAGTACTGCTACTATGTGATCTCATTTTAGGAGATAGAGTCCTTCTAAGAGATTTATACATACATAGGCATACGTGTACCCATGTGAATATAAATTGAGAACTTGAGACCAGGTTCGTTTGTACAATTATTCATTTGTGGAAATTATACTATGTAACTTTTTACCTTTTTTTTTTTTGGGTTAATGTCCGCAATTTATAGTATGATTCTTGACGCAGTATCTAAATTCTAATACATATATGCAATTATAGGTTTTGTGCTCAACTTGGAAAGACGATGGGACAACTGTGTTCTCTGGCGGTTGTGACAAGCAAGTTAAGATGTGGCCACTGATGTCTGGTGGCAACCAAACAATGACTGTTGCAATGCATGATGCACCCATCAAGGAGATAGCTTGGATCCCTGAGATGAGCCTCTTAGTGACAGGAAGCTGGGACAAGACTTTGAAGTAAGTCAAACATAGTGTTCATTCCCCAACTTTTTGAACTATCTGAACATACGTCAGAACTTTACGTTGTATTCTTGTGAAATTAATTCATTATAGGTTATGTGTAGTAGTGCAGTTAAGAATTTTCTACTTTGCCCTTGCCAGTTTATATCCTATTGCTCCTAACTTCTCTTTCGTGTTGATTAAAGCGTTGTCCATGACATAAACTTTTCTGTTTCTTATGTATGATATTTACTGCATCTCTTCAGGTATTGGGATACGAGGCAGCCAAATCCAGTGCATACCCAACCGCTCCCTGAGCGCTGCTATGCATTATCCGTTAGACACCCTCTGATGGTGGTTGGAACTGCTGATCGAAATCTTATTGTTTATAACTTGCAGAGTCCACAGGTATTATTTTATTTTCAGTGATTTATTAGATAAAAATGTGACCAGAATAAACTTACAAATAAAGGAGAACTATTTCGTCAGTAACTTTGTTCCAGTTTCCAGAATTAACATTTAGGCTTTTAATTATTATTTAGTTTGTGGTAGTGGTACCATGAGGAATAAGCTTCTAGCTTTTAGTTTTTAATTGCAGTCGATCACTCTTTTTATAATCGGTTAGGATTAATTATCTGTCAGATTCCCATATTTGGATTTAGATGGTGGCTTACCTATTAATTATTTCCAATTACTGACAGACTGAGTTCAAGAGAATCATTTCACCCCTAAAGTACCAGACAAGGTGTGTTGCGGCATTTCCAGATCAGCAAGGATTCTTGGTGAGTAACGAACTATTAACTCCTTGCAATCCTTTTCGTTCTTTCTTTTTGTTATGGCCTTTTAGTTTTCTATTTGGTTTCTGTAATTTTTGTGTCTGAGATAGTAGTTCTCCTTTTCAATTGGCTTGCTAAATATGACAAAGTGAAATATGGTATTCTTGCATGAATCTTCTAATTGGCTCTGCATTGTCTTGGCATTATTTGACATTGGGTACATCCCAATTAGATTGAAAGCAGTGTGCAATTTTAGAACCTTACCCGTTATACTGAGATACAGACCGAAACAAAAGAAACTTTTAATGTGTGTGTAAATCACGAATATTTGGAAACTGGCGGGAGTGGGCTGGCTGTTCTCCTTGAATTGAATATTTAAGTGAACTTGGCATCATAATTTTGCAAAATTTTATATGTGAAGCATATCATGTTTATGTGAACTGGGTTACTTAGTAGAAGATGCATTAATAACTAACATGAAACTTCTAGGTTATTAAGTTTTGTGTGCCACTGTGAGTGGATAATTAAACACGAAGAAACCTTAACTTGTCATAAAGGCCTAGGACACCATTGCAATGATATGTCTTTATGCTTTCAATATATTGAACACATTGCACCAACCTACACCGGGTGTTGGGGAAATCACAGGAATCTCCCATCTACATTTAGAGATTACGCTAACCTTTCTTGTTATTGTAGGTTTCGAATGACTCTGTGCTGGAGGAGATGAGTTTTCATAAGAGTTGTGGTGGTGAAAGTCGAAATTATATTTTCTTGATGAGTTTCAAAACAATGATGACAGCATTTTTGAGAATATTAATGCATATGATAAACTCTCTGAATTATATTATGCTTATTTCATAGAAATCTTTTCCAGACAAATTTTTTTTTGCAAAGTATTTATTAGTAATTTGTTTTTTTTTCTGGCATTTAATTTTATTGTAAGAGTTTGTAACATGAAATAACTATAAACAATCCATTTTAATGATAAAGTACATTAATTACCATACAAGTTTCTTGTGGGTGCTGGGTTCTGTGATGGGTGCTGGATGATTAACCATTGCTTCCTGAGTGCTAGGTTCTTAGCATCGGTGTGTTCTGGACCTGGAGGCCAGCACTCAGAGGTGGGGTGCTGGTTAACCCTAACACGGTGCTACACTGGTGTTGGCAACCAACACCCTACTGGTACTGGCCATTCCTGCGGCCCACGGATACTGTCCAATTTTCCTATTTATTTTTCTTGTTTTCTTTTAGATCTTCCCATTCTTTTAAAAGATCTCGACATCCACTATGAAAGGCTTTGTTTTGAGCTTCTAATTAGAAAAGTGAAACAGAGTTTAAGTGAGGTGAGGAAGCCGAACCAAATCTACACAGAATTGAGTTCAACAATCATCTGGAGAATTCGATTTAAGGGAATTACTTTTCTACTGTTTTCCAGCAACACAAGCATATGTTAGGTATACCTCTGAAGGAGGGAAGGATATTAAAACCGTGAAGAAGATGACAGTGACAAGTTTATTTAGAAATCTTTCACTCTAGTGTAGTTCCTCAATTGAGATGGGGATTTCTGTAGTTCCACTAAGTCTTAGGGGTGGCTTTGTAGTTTACTCAACTTTGTTGTCACCAGTTTGAGAAATTATTTGTTTGCCCTGCCTACTTCTGAGACAATGAAAATAAATTATTCAACCATGTTTATTCAAGATATTTCTTAGACCTCAATATAAACACATATTCTTACATATGCCATTATACTTTCGTTTTTAAATCATACCATTATTGAGCTTGATATGTAATATTTGCATACTTTCTCTTCTCTTTTGCTTGATAACTATTATCTTCTCTGATTCTTGATAAGTTAATTATAATTCTAAAGTTATTATCTGACCAGGTTGGCTCTATTGAAGGGAGGGTTGGTGTACATCATCTGGATGAGGCACAAGCCAGTAAAAACTTTACCTTCAAATGCCACAGAGAGGGCAACGAGATATACTCAGTCAATTCTCTGAACTTCCATCCTGTAAGATTTGTATTTCCATTCCTTTTCTTTTTTCATTCTCCAGATTTTAGTGGGGTGAGTGGGGTAATTACTGAGATTTTCTTTTTCTCTATTGTTAATTTGTTATGCAATAAAGACAGAAAGAAAAAGGGAAGCAAAGTGAGAGGAGAGATGATAGAGGTGAGGGAGAGAGAAGAGAAGTATGTTAGAATAGTTTATGAAAACATTTCTAAGTTGTTTTTACCCTTTAGGTTATTATATGTATTCTTCTTAACCTAACATGACTCAAACAGCAGCACGGCAAGTTTCTGAAAAGTAGGATACAGAACAGCATCGATTTGGCTATTAAAATGGTATATATTACAGTCAAGGACACACTGCAGGCACGTCTGATGCAGTAGCCACCCACTTGGAAGAAGTACCCTCTTTGGAATCCCAAGACTAAAACCCAAGCCTTTTTGGTCCGGACCAAAGTGAAGTCTCCATGGTAGACTAAGAGTCCATTCGGTAAAAGATAATAAATAAGTAGACTAAGAATCATTCAAGGAGTTAATGTTCAGTTTTATGAAGAGTATTTAAGAGTCTATCTAAGTCTTAGGATAAGTATAATGTCTTTTATGTACTCCAAGGGTCTCATGGAATTTAATGAGTCTTTTGGTAATCTATGAGTCTAGGGCCTATAAATGAGGCTATCTCTTGTAAGCCAGATCAGATGAATGAATAAGAATTGAGTGTTGTTAAACCTTGGTATCTCCTCTCCTATCTTGTTCTCTCTTTTCTCCGCCCTTTGTTCTCTATTCCTTAACTTCTCTAAAACTACAGCAGCTTTAGACTATTTCGGTCGTCTAAATATACTCTATTTCATAAGCTTTCTATTGTTCCTAGTACACCATAACCATACTCATACCCACCCTTGCTCTTCACTTGTTTCATGTTTCATACCCCTCCTCTCCCCTCTCCCATATATTTTCCTCTTTCCTTAGTTATTTATAGGAATACAAAACTCTTATCTAATGGTGTTGAATTTTTCTTTTTTGAACATTTTCATTACATAATTACTGGATTGTGTTTTGCTTGTTGGCTTGACATTGTCTATTTAGATAATTTACAAAGTAGTTATATAACTTATTTTTTATGGTTACTAGACTATTTTTCCTTCCGTAGACTCTTGTGGATTGGTCGAGTTCAATCTTACCTTGATTTTGGATGCTGTCTTCTCTTGGGAATGAGAAATGTAACTAAAATGGAAGCTATCAAATGCTCTAATGGACTTATGCTATCAAATAGTTCGCAGACGTAGCTGATGTTCAATGTTATTAATTTCTCCTTATTTTACTAGAAGGAACCCACTTGAAAAATGTCATGTCGGTACAAATTATTCAATTAGGTGTTTGCTTCTAGAAGCTCCTGACATTATTGATGTTATTTAACATCAGTTGCCTTTTCTGTAAGACATCATTGTCTAGTGGATGGCTTTAAATTCTTCTCACTGTTATTCGTCATTTGAGAGCTTATTTTGTGTTCCGTACTGCAGGTGTATCACACATTTGCTACCGCTGGTTCTGATGGTTCTTTCAATTTTTGGGATAAGGACAGCAAACAGAGACTAAAGGTTTTACCCACATCTATATATGTTGTTTAGTTGTCTTTGTAATATATATAGTCAAGATTACAAACGTCATTATTCTCTCTCTCTTTCTCTCTATATATATATATATATAGTCAAGGTTCAGTCGCACACCAAATATATATATATTATAATCACCTTGTCAATTCCTCTACTCTCTCCATCTTGGTTAAATTTGGTGTGCGACTGAACCTTTGATTTTTTATAATGCATATAGGTTTCTAATACAAGCCTTTTCTGATTTTCAGGCCATGGCAAGGTGCAGTCAACCTATACCTTGCAGTACTTTCAACAATGATGGTTCCATATTTGCATATTCGGTAATTTTCTCCGCTTCTTCATACTAATACCAGGATTAACTCTCTCTCTCTCTCTGTACACCCACATGCTCAATTACATTAACAGAACTGACACATACCAAGGTAGAGTAGTCTATGGTGTTGTTTTGTTTTGATGCACTGCTGTACAGTTAACAACAGAGGAAGCATCTGACACTGACTTTAACCAACAAATGTATAGCTTATTTATTTATTTATTTATTTATTTTTCCTTGAGCCTAAAGCCAAACTATGTCATTTTGCCTTGGTTTCCGAAAGAGAATAAAAAAGCGTAAGATGCCTTAACTATGAAACAAAAGCATTGCTGCCCTCCTTTTCCCCTCGTCACCAGCTCCAAAGTCCAAGTACATCATCTCTATCAATAGCAGCTCTAGACTAATTTGGACTTTGATCAAAGGATACCTCGCTTTCTATTGCCGTCAAGACTCAATAGTTTGGCTTAAACTTTTTGTTTTTTTTTTTGGACCATTGGTTAAACTTTTTGTTGCCTTGTAAGATTTTATTTTGTTTTTGTTTTGTGTGTGTTTTTTTTTTTTAAATATGAAAATGACTACAACAAATTAAGGAGAAAAGTTTCCAGGACAACCATAACTAGCATGCCCCTAATTTATCTTTGCTTTCGCTGATTGAAGGAAAAAATTTGCAGACTTCGGCAGAAAGAAGAAGAAATTGGTCTGGGAATCCCCTTTTTATTATCGAAGATAGTAAATTGGGGGCTTTATTTGACTGAAGATTGAATTGTGGGTGACCTGGTTGTGATTGCATGAGACAATTTGTGCGAATTGGGATAGATTAAGCATCTATAGCTCCCACTGTCCAACATTTGCACTTTTTTCTTTTTCAGTTGTCTGCATTTTTGTTCTCCCTGCATAAGAATTAGTTAACAATTTCTTCTGGATTTTTTCTAATTGGTCAGTAAAGTAGAGTCTCATAAGGCCTACGCCTTGCATTGCACATGGATCTGTCGTCTAACTTTCATGGGGTTTTCTGTATGCTTGATAATGAGACTTACAGGAGTTAGTGTCATTTTCTACTTGGATGTCATTTTGGCCTGGACCATGGTGTAAGACTTGTAAGCTTAGAAAAATAGTACACTTCAGTTCGTCTGATATTTTTCTTCGAAATCGAGGGATTAAAATGACTATTAATCGTATACATGTTCTTCAACTTGTCTAAAGTGGTAGGAATGAATTTCATTAAATTACATCTCAGAACAGAGTACCACTATTTAAACCTCTAATCAAACAGGAGAGTTCATACAAGCGTCTATAGAGGGTGCAGACTCTATTGAGACTTATAAGTAAACCATATTTCAATATATAGGTTGCCCTTGATACCAAAGTTTCAAGCAATATTTATTTTGACTATGTATATATCTTTTTTTGTCTTTGTTTTTGTGACAATAATCAAGCTTTATGCAATGTCATTTATGCCAGCAGAAATAGTAGCTCTGTAGACTTCACTGTCTTTCACTATTTCTATGGCAGTTGCATGGCTTGCCATCATCTTTGCTTGTGTTGTCCTATTGTTTATAACATTTCTTTCTGTACTCGTGCCACTAATTGTGGTTCATACTTGCAATCTTTGAGAGCAATCAATCTCCTCGCTTCACGGCTTTGCAGGTTTTGTTGTGTTTATGCTTGAAGATCTATAAACCAGTTTGACTCGTAAAACTGGTTGCCCAATGCTTAAACAATAATGTCCCTTGAAAATTGCATTAAAATTATTCTACACATTTGTGTTTATTAGGTTTGCTATGATTGGAGTAAGGGTGCCGAAAATCATAATCCGGCTACAGCAAAGAACTACATTTACCTCCACGTTCCACAGGTAAATTCCTTTGAGATACTTGAACAGTTTTCTTATTGAAGCCTAAAAAAGTTGAAATGTTAAAAAGTTGTATGATTTTTGGTTGCAGGAATCTGAGGTTAAAAGCAAGCCACGAATTGCAACTGGTGGAAGAAAGTGAAGCTGGGTTCTGATTCTCTTGAACAGACATGCTATTGCATAAGCTAGTTTTGTACATAGGACATGATTGAGGCTATGCCCATCTGAGTAGACGTTTTAGGTAGGAAGGTTCTTGTTTTGAAGTTTCATCCCCCCTTAGATGGTATGCTACCATACTAGATTGGCATGTTAGTGCAGCAAATAGCATTGATTACCCTTTAACTTTGGGTCAATTTCACTGACCTCCCCCAGAAGTTTGTGCTTATTGTAATGACATTTTACAGTATCATTTTGCAACGATTACATACCTGCCGTCACATCCCATCACAACCAAGCATTGTTGCTACCATCAATGTGCACCAATTATTTGGATTACTTGATCATTTCTTTGAATTGGAATTTGTTTGGGGTGCTCATTAAGCATGATTGGAGTTTATTTGGGTACAGAGGAGGGACAGATAACTAGCTAGGAGGCTAACCAACTCAATATTTGGACTGCTATGTCATTTCTACTGGAGAGCTCATTAGTTTCAAGTTTCCTAATACAAGCCGTTTGTGGCTCATATATTTCTGTAGATCTCAATGGTTGATGATCTCATTTTATTTTAACTGGGAGATGGTGGAGGACGACAGTGTTGAGATTCAAAAAGTTGAAGACTGCCGGTGGAGGATTGATTACAAGGAAGAGAGGGTTGAGATTCCAAACCTTGAGGAGATTGTTAGAGAGAACAAGAAAATGCAATTCCGAAGAATGATTATTATGAGGATATTATTCGAGGAATTCTTACCCTAAAACAATCATCATATTCGTGAAAATCTCATTAACATTCATAAAAATCCAAAATCCGAATTAAGTCAAGCAGAAAGAGATAGGTACACAGCCTGGGCATATAGGGGTTTAGCAATTAGATTATACTCTATACTATATTTAAGAGAAGTGAGGTTGTCAACCATAACTAATTTTTTTTACATTTATACATTTTTTATATTAAAAAAATATAACAATTTATTCAATAAGGGCGATAGAGTCAAATTATAAATGAAAGAAAAAAAAACAAAATCAAATTCATCCATACGTTAAGGATAACTACCTCTAACACTCTCTTTTAACTCCACACACAGTGTATGAGACTCCATCTATTATTAATGAAGAGGTCTCTAAACGCTAATTTACCTGAGACGCTTTTAGATATAACATCTTTGGTACAAATCAGGTGCCATGTTGGAAATCTTAACGTATTAAATGGGACATCTATGTCATTACTTGTCAACCCATAAAATCCATAAAATGACACCACATGCAACAAAATTCATCAATAATTGCTAATATATCTCCGAACAATGTCCCAATATTTTCTCTATATATTTACATAATTACGGTAGATTTTGATTAAATTTGAATGGTAGTGAACATCTAGTTATACAAAAAAAAATTCATAATGAACACAAACAATGGAGCTTAGAGAAAAAGTAATCACTAAGAGCCTTAGAATTTCTTTCTTGCACACGGTGGTGGCAGCTAGGGTCAGTTTTGAGAATTTGGAGGTCTTGTGCTAAAACTAAAATAGGGCATTGTGTAAGTAAATATTAAACTACAATTTTCAACCATTACACCAAAAAATTTCAAACAAAATATGAGATGTTTACAGCAACTCAAATTAGAGACAGTAAACTAAAAAGAAATATATAGATATGGGATGACCCATATTTGGTCAAATTTTGCAAAGATCGAGATTTGAGAAGATGTATAGCTTAAGAATAGGTGTCAAGCATCCTAGACTTTTGTCATTCACAAGCTTGTCGAGGCCATTTTGGAGGGAACAAGACCACCTTCAAGGTACTATTTAGCGGCTTCTATTGGCCTATACTATTCAAATATACATTTGCTTATGCGAGTACTTGTGACAAATGACAAAGGAGTGGCATTCATCCAATCATCAAATTCCTCTCACTAACATTATGGAGGTTGAAATATTTGATTGTTGGGGCATTGACTTCATGGGACCATTCCCTAGTTCTTATGGCAACAAATACAGTACATCCTTGTGAGGGTGGATTATGTCTTAAAGTGGGTGGAAGCGATTGCAAATGATCATACATTGGTTCTCAAGTTCTTCAAGGAAAACATATTTCAAAGGTTTGGCGCTACAAGAGCCATCATTAGTGATGATGGTTCACACTTCATCAACAAACCTTTTGAAGCACTATATATGCAAAATGTATGACATCCATCACAAAGTGGGCACTCCTTATAACCCACAAACAAGTGGCCAAGTTGAAATCTCTAACCGTGAAGTCAAGAATGGTTTTTAGAAGGTTAGGGAAGCACAAGCATTGACTTGAACAGTTGAAGCTGATGCTGCGGAGGTGGGTAGTTAGCATTTGTCACAAAGTCGAATGCTTTTTTTGGTTCTTTGTCTTCATCAAAGTATAACAGGTGAACAAAATACACATTCTTTATTGTTGCTCAATGTGTCATATACAATGATCAACATAAAAAATACTATAGTTCTTTCCAATGCAATCTAAGTGATAAGATGAAGACTACACCTCTATCTTCTCGTTAGGATCAAGATCGCGTGATCGAAGAATGCCAAACATATTTTTGGTAAGAATAGTTGATTCTTTAATATTTAACATACTTTCGTGAAGTATACTATTAATATTATATTTTTTTTAAGAGATATTATTCACGATCTTAGTATCTTAGAGTTGGAACATAAGATAACGAAAGACTCTTTGAACTCGGAGTTGATAGGAATAGACTGTGATAATCGAGCAAGTATTTTTGTAAGCCAACATAGCAAAGGGAGCTGGTGTTGAACAATGCTTGGCATCATGGTTGAGAAGGAAAGACCGGAGATTGGAGAAAGTGAGGCATTTTATCATTAGACTCAAGAGCTATGGCCAGCATGTCAAATTCATTGCCAAGACCCCTTAAGAATGCTTGAACTAGATTGATGTTGGAGACGGGTTCACCGATGGAGGCAAGATGATCTGAATTAGTCTTAGCCTCTTGGAGATAATAAAAAAATTGAGCGGGTTCCACGAGAAAGCTCATTGATTTTGTGTCGCAGGTGGGATGAGTTGGCAGTTGATTTCTATCTAAAGTAGCTCTGAGTCCAATCCCTAATGGCTGCAGAAGTTTTGCAACCCACAATAGAAGCAAGCACCTGCTCAAACAAGGTAGCAGACAACGTATTGACCAAATTTTGATTAAAACAGAACCATGCTTCATGATATAAAGAAGAAATCGACGGGCAAGGAAAAGAGCCATCCACAATCTTGAAAAGTTTGTTGCCATGTAAATATGACTCAATTTTGATGAGACTAGAGTAGGAAGTTGTCATCATTCTGTTTTACCGTCACAATGATAGATAGGTTGTGTGGGAACTCAGGGCATGGAGGTTGGAGAGGGTGAGCCTCGGTTGCAGCGGAAGTCATGGCAACTGACAGCTTAAGGTGCAGCGACGCTGGTGATCGCGACCAATTTGTTGTTGAGACGAGAAAAAGGCTGAGTAGTGGGCTCTAGCCTGAGCTTTTATGGTATCATAGCAAAGATCCTTCTCTGACTTTTAATCTCTATTCTTCCATGACACAGCTTGGTATCCTGACACCGGTGCTTCCACTCACATGACTAGCAATCTGACCTATCTACATCAACGCCATCCTTATACCGGCTCAGACTCTGTCATGCTTGCTAATGGTGATGAGATGCCTATCACCTATATGGGTAACATGTCATTATCCCTTGGCTCCAACTCATATAGGTTGAATAATGTTTATGTCGATCCTTCAATGCATAAAAATCTCGTAATCTCTTGGTGTGTCAAGAAACAACAGGCTGTTTCCCGCTCATCTGTAGAGGCCGAATATCGCTCTCTTGCTCATGCATGTGCAGATAATATTTGGATCTTCTACCTTCTGGCAGAGCTTCAGTTTCCTCATTCTCGGCCTATTACCTTGTTATGTGACAATCTCAGTACCACATACATGGCATCTAATCCGGTGATTCATACTCGTACCAAACATATTGAGCTCGATTATCACTACATTCGTCAATATCTCATCTCCGGTTCTCATCACGTTCAGTTTGTTCCGTCATCGGATCAGCTTGCTGATATCTTCACAAAGGGTCTCTCTACCAAACAGTTTCGACTTCTCTAGTCAAATCTTGTCTCTCCTGGATCATCATATTTCCGAGGAAGTATTAAACCATCTCATTTGCATGTCTACATTCAATAATTATGTTAGAGAAAAAATCACCTTTAGTCCCTGAACTTTGACTCATTCGACACTTTCGTCCTTGAACTTTGAAATATATCACTTTAGTCCCTGAACTTTGAAAAAGACTATCACTTTCGTCCCTGACCGAAGTTTTCACCGAATAAACCTCCGATTCCGGCCAATTCGAATGACACCATATACTGGGCTTTGAAGCCCTGCTTGAGGCGAGTTCAACGCCACCAACCCCGCCTCAAACTGTCGCCGGACGGCGGAGAATTTTACAATTAAAGTTTCAGCCTCCACCGGCTTTCGAGCTAAATTCGAGTCATTGTAGGCCGAATTGAGCTTAGCCCCAGTTATAAAAGTTACTCCTCTCATCCGTGCGAACATTTTGGCATAGGTTTTGCACCATTTTTTTTCCGGTCAGGGACGAAAGTGATAGTCGATGTTGAAGTTCAGGGACGAAAATGATATATTTCAAAATTCAGGGACAAAAGTGTCGAACGAGTCAAAGTTGAGGGACTAAAGGTGATTTTTCCCCATTATGTTAATAGCATCCTTGTAGGATCATAACATCTCTATTGTAATTGTTGTAGGCTTAGACTTGGGATCTAAATCCCCTGATTGGAGTCTTAGAAATTGTATATATTTTCAGCCTTTGTTAATGAGAATCATGCAACAATTCTTCTATCTTTTACGTTTCTTCATTAGATAAGGAACAGCAGGGGATGTGAGAAATAGGATATCTTTTTTGGGTTCTTGCATTTGGCTCAAAGTTAAAAAAAAAACATTATTTTTTTAGAGAAAGGAGGGTTGAGGTAACCAAATGGGCGGATTCCTCCTCCCCATCGGTGAGAGGGAGGAAGGAGGAGGGAAGGTTGTGGTACCAAATGGGTGGAATGTTTTGCCGTTGTCATGGCAACTATCAGCCAAATGTCACCTCTATAATGTCATGCAAAACATGATGCTAACAAATACTGTCATAACCTACATGTTACGAACAAAAAGCAAGAAAAGAAGGATAACATGTACATACAATTGAGTAATAAGGGACTGACACCCCTCAAATCTAATTGCAACACAATAATGCTGCGATCAAAGAAATAATAATTTATTTATAGAGACAATCTTGGACTAATTTCGGGATACATAAGGATGGTGCTTTTTTCATGGCCTTTCCTAGATCCTGCCGTGTTGCTGGCACCATAATTTTATAATGCCAGTTTAACACCCTATAGAAATTACAGCAGCACTAGCTCCATTGTTTGATATAAACAGGAAACTATAGAAGAATAAAATTGGAAAACAAAGCAAATAAAAGAAGAGAAAAGATAATCATATACACAAATGTGGTATCACTGAAATACAAAATGGGGCTTCTTAATTCCCAATTACCTCTTACATTGTATAGTGTATACCTGGCAGAACCCGGGACGGTTATCATCGGGGACCGGACAACTCGTCGGGGGGAATATGAGAAGTTGAGTCAATGATCCAATTAGTACTTGGATGGTGAATGGGGTTGAAGTCTTGACGGAACATCTCCTCTTTCTGCCACTCCTCCCATCTTTCAGCTAAACCATCACCTTCAAGCATTCTAACGACCTCTGACATCTTGGGCCTTTCTCCGGGGGAGCCTGATGTGCAGAGTAGAGCAACTTGGATCAGCTGCTCTACCTCCTCGTCAATATACTCACCCTGTAAATCAGCATCGACAAGTGCTTCCAACCTTCGATCTTTCAAGAGACCTTTTACCTGAAGATCCAAAATATAATGTCAGGCAAGATGTGCATGTAATATTAAACTTGGAGGGAGAATTTTCTATAGCCAACCAATCTGCTTTCAAAAATGCATTCGCATTCAGCTAATAAGATTATGTAAGATAAAGAAAGAATAGAAAACAGGATTAGGGAGAAATGTGCCATGGCCATTTCTTAATTCTTAGATTTTAAAGTTTTTCAAAAATATGGTGTGGCAATTAAAATGACTCTTTTATGGGATTATGTTTTTGTTTTGTAAACTAAAAGCAATCACTTGGAAACTGTGAAAGAAATTATGGCAGATTTAGCATGATAAAATCATCAAAGTGTTAGATGCATCTTACACATATCATGGGAAACTGTTATCTTAAAATAATGTAGACGGAACAAAATAAACAGGAATACATAAATGCATACCCAATCAAGTAACATGACATCATCGTCATTTGCAAGCCGAGCAAGATCAAAAGCCCTCTGTCCAGTTATAAGTTCAAGAAGCATGACTCCATATCCAAAAACGTCAGTTTTCTCTGAAGACTTTCCAGTTGAGAGATACTCTGGTGCTATATGTCCAATTGTACCACGTACAGCTGTGGTGACATGTGTATCTTTGTAATCCATGAGTTTAGCTAACCCAAAATCTCCAACAACTGCTTCAAATTCCTCATCCAACAAAATGTTTGCAGCTTTTACATCACGGTGAATAATTTTCGGATCACAGTGATCATGCAAATAAGCAAGACCCCTTGCAGATCCCAATGCAATGCGTTTCCTTTTTTGCCAATCAAGTGGAGGTTGTAATTCCGGACGCTCTATAAAAATCCATACACATAATCATGAGAATAGAACTACAAATTACACACAATAGGCCATGTACGATATCTTGAATCATACTTGTTAATTGGACTTTGCTTTTTTTTTTCTTTTTTTTTGGAAATAAAACAAATAATAAGCTTCCAAACTTTTAAACTTTAGGCAACTCCAATTTGGTATCCTTCTTCAATTTGAAAGAAATTAAATCAGCATAAAAAGTGAAATAAAAATGACAAAAGAGATAACACAAACCAAAATTGTAACTGATATGGAGGGACATATTAATTGTATAAATTTAACTGAAATCACATCTACATGTCATTAAAATAAGGACCATCATCATATAAGAGTTTAAAGGACTACCTCTTAAACATGATGCTACACTTCCATTAGACATATATGGATACACGAGCAGCCTTTCTGTTGGTGTCATGCAAAAACCACGCAGACGAAGCAGATTTCGGTGGACAGCCATGCTAATCATTTCTACTTCTGTTTGGAACTGTAGCTCCCCACCTTGGGTTCTCTCCTCTTTCAGTCTTTTTACAGCCACCAGAGAACCATCAGCTAAACGTCCTTTATAAACCTTGCCAAATCCACCTCTACCTAGAATATGTCTATTGCTAAAGGTATCTGTTGCAACTTGTAGCTCACGCAAAGAAAACCGTTTGAGTTGTCCTAAATGAACTTCAGGATCCTCCTCAGCTGCAAAGAGTGTATATTAGTGAAACTTGCATCCCATACCACAACACCAATGTGATCAAGTTATTGATTCTGTTTTATAGATCACTTACCAGGTACGTCAAAGAAATGATCCTGTGGTTTTCTTCGTCGCCACCAAGCAAGTGCAATTGCAGGTGCAGCAAACAACAAAGCAGCACCAGCAGCAACCCCTCCAGCAATAGCCCCAGTACGGCTGTTACCTATTAAACCACCAGAAATTAAAAAAGAGATCACAAAAAACGAACCTAGAGGAAAACTCATATATGTCTAATGTTATATAGCTCTTTATCACTCTCAGTCCCTCTAACCCAACCACCACCACCCCAAATTAGTTAGACATACCCAAAAAAAGAGTTGGACAACAAACAACAGCAATTTCAACAGGAAACCCAATTACAACGTCCTACTTCAACGTAAAATAGTTTCAAACATAAGATTAGTCACGCGAAATAGAGGCTTCAAAAAATTCACATCAAATTGTTTGTGCATCACAGATGGAAAAAATGGAGAAGGTTTCACATAAAATGAAATCGGATTCCTATAGTTTGCTAAGCTTCACTCTCTACACTTTCGAAAGATTGTATACAAAGCAAAAATATTTCCTGAATGATGGAAAAATACTTTTTTTTTTTTTTTTTGAAACTAGGGTGTCCGAGTCTTTGACCCGACTAATCCCTAGGCCCCCGCCTGACCCCACAACATTTGGGGAACTGGAAACTCTAGCATTTTGCTAGGTGGGTACCATGGGAGAGGGTCGAACCCCAGACCACTTGCCACTTGGGAGCAAACCAAGGGCCTGACCGCTAGACCAACAACTCTTTGGTGAATGATGGAAAAATACATGCAAATAATATAAATAACAAAAAAATAGAAACCACTCGAGTATCATGAGAAAAAGCAACAAAGTGATGAAAAAATTTAGATCCGAATCTCAATAACTATTTGAAATAAACAAGAATAGTATAACTGGTAAGAACCTGAATAACTACTAGGTGGGTTTGGAGAAACAGGAGGAGGTGGAGCAACTGGAAGATCCTTCAGATTAGGATTATTGGCAAAACTGCAGGATGTAAAATAATAGGGCTCAGTTCATCATTGAGCTAGGTCAACAGACTACCACCATGGAAAAAGGAAAGAAAATGAATAAAATTTCTTCGACAAACCTGATGGGAGTAAAGAGTGAAAAAGAACCATTGATTGGAATATCTCCAGTAAGATTGTTGTTTGAAAGATCCCTGCATTGCATGTAAAAACTATGTTATTTGCACACTTTGAAAGTGGAAAATCAAATTACTCTTTAGTCTCTCATTCTTTTACTTTTCTTTTTTTAAATATTTTTATGAAGATGAAACAAAAGTATGCAACACTTACAGGACTTGCAATGATCCAATCTTAGTCAGCGAATAGGGAATTTTCCCCGACAAGGTATTGTTGTTGAGACGCCTATTTCATGGAATAGCAAATGTTATGCCCAAATAATCACAATGACAGTACATGATACTGAGAATCACAATGACAGTACATGATACTGAGCATGTATCTAAGAAATATTATTACTTTTCTTTCCAAGTAAACATATAATGGTGTTCAAAGAGACATTCCATAGAGTACTTAGATAATCCCAAAACAATAGAGTAAGAAATCCTTCGGGCCAAACTTAAAAAATAAAAATACAAATTAAAAATATCAGATAATGTAACTTTGTGTATGTTACATTACATATTTCACATTTTTCTTGTCACTAAAAATGAATGACTTCTGTTTGCAAATTCTGTCCAGACAAACGAGGATAAGAGACCACAGAAGTTTCAAGACATCCTATTAGTTAAATAGGACCCCTTATCGGTTAGGAGTTGGGACACGTTTCTAAACAAAGTCAAATTTTCATAATCCACATATTTAAGATCAGTGGCTTATATATAAGGATCTAGTAATTGTGACTGCTTGAGCTCATACTGAAGAGCAGGGCACAATATATTGTTGAGACTACAAGAGATGTTCTGTGTAAAATGTAATCCATATACCTACAATCAAGTAGATCTCCTGATTAATTTCCAAAAAAAAAAAAACGCAGATGATCCAACCGTGAAGTAAAAGGTTTAGAGACGCAAAAACGAGCTTGGATGGTTTTTATAACCCAATCAATATTCTACAAGGATGGCCACCAAAAACTGAAATGCAATTACAGTAAACACAAAAACAATTTACTAAACCACGAATAAGAGACACAATCATCATGGACAAGTTGTCCGATGACAGCAACACAGAAAAAAGCCCCTAGTTACACAGCCAAAAACTGAATTTCAAAGAGCAACAGGTCTCCAATCTGCAAAACACATAGAAATGGAGTAGGCAGAAAATTCTGAAGAAACTGATGCCCATAATTATGACCCTAAACCAGGATTCTATTTACTATTGCCCCCCCCCCCCCCCCCCCAAATCTGCGTCCTTGGCCATTTACACATAAATTTTAAAACAATATGACAATGGAGACAAGCTATCTAAATTTATTGCATCTGTTTTAGACGTAACATTTACAGCTATATATAGATTCACCATGATACTTGACACTAAAACTTCAAGAACTTGATACATGGATGGCGTTACTTTCCTATCGTTTCTGCATCAATATATATGGGTTTTGGTAGTATTCACTAGATAGAGAACTCCAAGTAAAAAAAAAAAACAAAGTTCGACAGAGAACTCAGAAGAAAACACTGTAAAGTGCTAAATACATATTGAAAAGGCCTTTTCGGGCTATGCCATAAATAACTGACAAGCCTGGGCTTCCAAATCTTCAAGGAATAATAAAGAAATGGCACTAATTTATGGAAAACCTTTTCTCAATCACCTCCAATTTCGGCTATTTTTTTTTTCCTTTTTTCGGCTAAGAAAATATCAAAACAGCAAGAAACTAGGGGTATTTTAATAAAGGGGGAGTAACAGGGGACCAACTTAAAAGGGGAAGGAAGTTGATATTATTAAGTTCTCTTTCTCTCTATCATAGATGTCAACAAACTAGAATAGAGTACAAGCAGTCCACAATCAGAGAACCAAGGCAGAGAAAAGCTCCACTAAGCCTGAGAGGACACAGCACTATCAAGGACATATAGCCTTCAAGATAACAGCATTAAATCAACTCAGTACAGCTTTTTCTATCTAACAATAAGGCTAATAGGGGATAATGTCTAAGCTCTACAGAGAACAACGCACAAAGGGCAGACCAAAAACTAACTCGATCCCGAAGCTCTTCCACACCCATCCTCGAATACTCTTCACAATCCTTTTGTTTCTCTCCATCCAAATAACCCAAAAAAATGCCAACATCCTGCAATGCCAAAGGGTTTTAACCTTCTTGGTTCTTCCTATAATTAAAACTATGCCGATATAATTTTCTTTCAACTTTTTAAACAAGCAGCAATACTAGGGTACAAAACTAGTGGTATGCTCTGGACCTTGAATTAAGTGTTGCAATCATATCAACTTTATATATCATTGAACTACTGCCTCCTTCTGAATCTTCACACCAGGGTTCATTGACAACCAACTCTATGTGTCTTGCTTATAGCCCCTTGCCTTTGGAGTTCCATCACATCTTATAATTTGTTGTCTTTACGTATACTCTTTTGTTCAACTGTTTATACTCTTTTCTTTTTTCTAATATGTTTTAACTCCACCTAGTTGTCTTGACTACAGTGGCATAATATTGCTAGATCATAGTCGACCTTGCAAAATTTTGGGTTCACCTTATATGTCATAATGCACTTTAAGGAAAAATACCATTAGAAAGGAAAAATTGAAAACACTGCATTGGGAATATAACAAACAAAACTAAGGTGGATTTCCATTCCTTATTTTGCTGCAGTAAAAATTACAACATTAATCCAATAAATCAAACCTATGTATCCTCACTTGTTTGTTTTAAGTGGATAAGCCATATATAGCATTTAAACAGTAAGTGCAAGAAAGGAAGATCAACATAACAACTAAAGAATGTAAAGAAAAGATGTGGGTTCATACAGGAAACGCAGCTTTTCAAGGTTGCCAAGTGTGTCTGGAATGTCACCATCTAAATTGTTCAAGTAAAGATCCAAGCTCACCAAGTTGTTCAAATTGCCAAGCTCGTCTGGAATATTTCCAGTTATGTTATTACTATAAAGCTCCCTGTCAAGCAAGTGCAATTTGAATCCATACATCAGTTTCACTTTCTAAAGTAAGAAACCAACTCCGACGCATATTACGGAACTTTGAATATGACCACAAGTACAACAGCAACAAACAATTAGAGCCTAACATACTTACAAGTACTGTAAATTGGTAAGCACACCGAGCTGTGTCACCAGGTTACCAGAGAGATTGGCATTGCCAAGATCACTGATTGAGCACAAACATAAGCATATCAATACCCTATTTTGCTTAATAAGGAACTATTGAGTTAGCATGGTGACACTGACAAAATGAGCTACTTACACTCTTGTAACACTGTTTTCGCTATTGCAAGTGACGTGAAACCATGTACAGGGATTGACTAGAGTAGGATCCCAACTTTGCAGAACATTGTTAGGATCAGCTAAATTGCTCTTCAACGCATTCAACGCGTCACCTGTCTTAAGCGAAATGAATCAGTCAGTGAGTCAGTCAGTCAAAGTCAACAGAACTCTCATAGCCATAACCAAACAGACCCTAACGAACTGTGAACACAGACCTTCGACGTTGGCAGAGAGCTTAACAAGTTGAAGAAAGCCGAGCAGTAGAATCAGCCAGGCCGAGATCACTCGGTCCATTTCACCTTTGCAAATTCCGAGAGCTCCGAGAGTCTTGTTCTTAAACGAATCCCTAATTCCGATTACGGAAGCAGCTGCGGGCGTTGACCGATCAAAATCTGGAGCATCCCGGCCGCGTTGACCGGATTCTAGAAAATTCGGCTGCCGCTGTTGCTTTCTCTACCGGATTGAATTGTCGATTTTGTGTGGTAAAGCATGCAGAGAGAGAGAGAAGACGACTTTGAATTGAGTTTGGGGAAAAGTAAGAGTAAGAGTTGGAGGGTGGTGGTGGGTTTGGGTTTGGGGGAGAGAGGTCGATGGTTCTCTCGGTCAAAGTTGCAGCAGCCCACCACGTTGGAAATTTCTTTCTTCTTTGTTCGTTTCAATTTCAATTTCTTTTTCATTAATATATATATATATATATATATATATTTCTGTTTTTAATTTCCATTTGCATTTTGGGTAAGGAAGACAACTGAGAGAGATAGGGACAGGGAAAGCAGTGGGAAAGCGGGGTCCAAGAAGCACGCACGAATAAGGGACCCCACCAGCCACCACTCATCAATTAGCCATGGATTTCTTTACTGCTCCTCTTTGCTCAGAGTAGCGAGTACGGAGTTTTTTTTTTTGTTTTTTTTCAGAGTGCAGAGTATTATGTCTCATCTGCGAGACTCAGAGAGTGGGTTAAAAATTAAAAGTGATGTAATATTGTGTTTTTATTTCTTTTAAATTTAAAGTCTGGTATTCTCATTCTCAAAAAAAAAAAAAATATTTAAGTCTGGTAATCTTTCAGTGAGTTGCGGTTTGTTGGTTATTGGTAAAAACTAAGACTGTAGATGTCACACTATGAACCGAATTATCAAGTCTGGGTATAAAATACTACCGTATAATTCGGATCGATCTCACAAGTAGGTGAAATTGGAATCGGAATTGGGATATTAGTTTCGATTCGAGTTTTGTCATTTTTTCAATTGGGATATTAGCTGTTTAAACTTTAAAATACATGCCACTAAAAATAATTGAAGAAATATTACAATATGTTCTCCAATGCATCTCAAAAATAACTAACTATAACATCAACAATAAGAACGACAAGTGATGCAAATTGCAGTCCAGCAATTTTCTTCATCATCTGTCTTTCTTCAGTAATCACATATTCACAGCAATGCAGCATTTCATTTCTATTTTTTTTCTAAAAAAAAATACATAGAAAATTATGCGATATTAGTTCTTTAGTGAAAGACGATTTGGAATGTCAAACGCCTACCCACAATCCCGAATGAGAGGGGGGCCATCACTTGTGGGAACTCACCGCTCTTCCCTCTATTTACAATATTAATTAATGAAAAAAAAAGTACCTTATTTTTTTTTTGTTACAAAATTTTAGTGACTTTATTATTTTCTAAACTACCAAATATTTTTTTCCTCGTAAAGCCACCTAAAATGTTAAAAATTTCAATATTTACAAAATTACCACTGCATTTTTAATTTTAATAATTTACAAAAATACCACTACGTTAGAAAATAATAAAAACTAGAAACGCAGTGGCATTTTTGTAAAAAAAATATTTGGAAAATGAAGCCATTTTTGTAAATATTAAATTTTTTAATATTTTGGTAGTTTTATAAGGGATAAAAATATTGAGTGGTTTTTTTTTTGGACAATATTGAGTGGCTTTTAAAAGAACTAGAAAATCTCCACACACCCGATGGATGTGAGAGTAGGTGATTACCTATAGGTTGCGGGTAGCTCTAAGTTTTTTTATATTTTTTCTTCTGTTTTTTATTGTTTGACTTTTTTATCCTTATTGATTAAACTAGTTTCTAAAGTATTTTAATATATAAAAGGTATTTATGTCAAAAAAAAATCTGTTATAATTGACAATCTTTTTTCTCTTAATAATAGTATAGATAAAGTCACCAAAAATGATAATATATGTAATTGGTTGGCTTAAGAGAAAATACAAAAGGCAAGGGGGACCAAACCAATACGTTCCCCAAAGAAAACAAAATTCTCAAACGATTAGAGAAAATGCACCCCAAGAGGCAAAAGGTTTTCATAACTTGCCTAACACCAAAGTTATTAGTTTTTTTTTTCTTTTTTATGTTAAAAAACACCATACGTTGTTGAACAAAATAAAAAATAATGGAGGAAGAAGTAACAAGTTTTGATGCATTAAGAGATTTTTGGTGTGGTAATTGAAGAAGAAATTTATAGAATTTTTTAGGATTATTTTTGGCTGAATTAAGTTTTTAAGTGTTGCTATCGCATTGAGCTCTAATTATGAATAATTTCTGCAATTGTGGTCCCTATTAGTGAATTTCTTAAATTCACTACAAGATAAAATAATGCTACAGGCTCTGCTATATGAGTCTCTAATCGTACCATAATTGTGTGCTTGGAGGTTGGATTCTCTCTAGTTAGAGTAGTTTTTGCTTGATGTATTTCATAATTGTAGGCTCGTTTTGAATAAATGAGCGAACAAAATATAATGAGCGGTGTTTTTAGTTTTTTAGATTATCTGACCTTCAGAGTTATTGGGGTTCAGACCTAGGAAATTGATGTACGATGTCGTTTCTTGACTTTGTTTAATAGATATCATCTGATTTTTCAAAAAAAAAAAATGTTACAGCCTCTGTCTTATGTCACTGCCATTGGGACCCGTAAGTTGACCTGGTCAATGTCTTAAACTTGCCATTGGGCTTGGTCGGGAAGTCCCAAAGTCGTCCATGCCGAAATAATTTTCTCTTTTTGCCATATGTACGTGTTGATATTAGATGTTACAAAACCATGCGGTGCATTTGCTCTTAAGAAGGAACAACCGAAACAATTCCTTAAAGAAAAAGAAAGTTGAAAGAGCACCCAAAGTACAATGGGGTTGTAAAGAAACAAAAATTGGGGTGTCCAAAAAGGACAAACCCCAACAAAGAAAGAAAATAAGAAACCATGATGAAACCAGCTACTATGTGTGAAAGAAACAAATGTAGCAACTTGTCAATTCCAAGTGGTTGCATCCACCCTACCAGATCAATGCACAAGACTATATCAAACTCTTGTTAAGGTTGCGACTCAAAACTAATTCCTTATTACTAATTCCTTATTAGTTTTGGATTTTTTACTTCTCAAGGTTTTAATTGGGAAAACTAGTTCTAGTGTATCTAGGACTCTTGGAGATTTTCCTTGAAGGTAAAGGTTTAGGATTATGAATCCTATTATGAGTCTGACTAGTTATGAGCCTATAAATAAGCATTCAAGGAGATAACTTTGTGTGTGCTTTCGGTGAGAAAGAGACACCAATTTAGAGAGGTTGAAATAGATCGTCAAGAAGGTGCCGAGTGAGACACCGTTTAGAGAGATCCTTGTGTGGATCGATTGAGAGTTTTAGAGAGTTGCAAGCTTGAGAGATTGGGTGTATTTGGGAATTATCTATTGAGAAGTTGGGTTGTGAGGAGAGAGATTATTCTAGTATATGTGAGAAGAACTAAAACGTTCTTTAATTGTAATCTTCTTCTTGTTTAGTGGATCCATATATCATCATCATCACCCGAGGACGTATGTCTATTTGGACTAAACCTCGTCAACAAGTTCTTGTGTTGTTTCTTGCATATTTAGAGTTTGGTGATTATTGTCTTCGCTAATATTCGGTCTTGGGGTAGGGAATTCAGAAGGTGACCCGAATTTCCTATCAAAGTGGTATCAGAGCTCTTGGTTTAAGAGCGAGCAAAAGATCGATAGGGATTGAAGACGTTGAGACTAGGGTTGATAAGTTTGATGTCCATGATTTCGTTATGTGGAGGTCACAAATAATTGATTATTTGAATCTGAAGAAACTTTCCAAGCCTTTGCTAAGAGAGATGTCAGCTGGCATGAAAAAGGAGGATTGAGGATTGGGAGGAGTTTAACACTCAAGCTTTAGGAGCCATTCAACTATCATTGTCAAACGAAGTTAGGCGCGACATGATTAATGAGAAAACTGCTAAAGCTTTAATGGATACTTTGTCTAAGATGTTTGAGAAACCAAGCGTCGTTGAGCAAGTACACTTTGTTGAGAAAGTTGTTTTCAATGAGGATGAGAAAAGGTGGCTCTGTGCGAAAACAACAAGCAGCTGTTTGTGATATTGTCGAACAATTGGCAATGGTAGATGTCAAATTTGGAGAGCACCTCAAGGCGTTGGTGTTGTTAACCTCCATGCCAGATAATTGGGATGTTACTGTCAATTCTATTTGCAGTTGAGATGGAAAAAATAAATTGGTCTATAACGAAGTTCGTGACACCCTTCTGAGTGAAGAATCTAGGAGGAAGCAACATGGAGAAGTTGATTCATCTTCATCTGCTTGGAATGTAAGAGGAAGATCTAGTGTGAAAGTAGGTTCGAATCGTGGTAGATCAAAGTCGAGAAATTTTAGAGATCGAGATAGGGACTACTATTACTGTCATGATTTTGGGCGTATCAAATATAATTGTCCAAAATTAATTGAAGGCTAAGAGAGATACTACTGCAAGTGTAGCGAGTGAAGATCTTGAAGAAGATCATTGAGATGTACTCATGGTCACATCATGTTTAGAGAAGCCACAAGACGAGTGGATTTTGGATACAGGTTGTTCTGAACACATGTGTCCCAATAGGAATTGGTTTTCTTCCTACAAATCTGTGAAGGAAGGTTTAGTGAATTCGGTTGATGCACAAACCTACAAAGTCGTTGGTGTTGGAATAATCAAAATTAAGTCGCATGATGGATCAATGAAGACTTTAGAGAATGTTAGCCATGTTCTTAGTTTGGATAAGAATCTGATATCTCTTTGGAACTTTAGATTTTGAAGGCCACAAGATTGTGGGTCAAGATGGAAATTTGAAGGTTGTGAAGGGAGCACTCATAGTGATGAGGGGTAAGAAGGTGAAGAGTCTTTATCATTTAGAAGGGAGTTTTGTTCGAGGTGGAACTGTTGGTTCCGTTATGAATCAAGTTGAAGGTGGAAAGGAAATGAGCAATAGTAAATGTGGTGGAAAGGAATTTGCTTCTAAGATGGTAAAGTTTGAAGAGCAACCAACATTGCAGCAGTCCTTAAAGGAAGGCAGACCCATAATAGGATCCTAACACAAGTTTGCAAGGGTGAAGATATGCTAGCTCATGCATATTCCACAATTGAGATGTCACCTATTTTGGAGAGTGAATTTAGTAAGGAAATTGAGAAGCAAACTTATATAGTGTTCTAAGAGTGATGCGTCTAGAGAAAGTACCGTTGATGAGAAAGAAGTGTTTAAGAGGGATGTTGCTCGAGTGGAGTTGTGCAAACCATTGAAGATCACTCCTATTAGGTTTGGAAATTTTAGTGGAGACTAGGATTGCATGCAAGTTGCTGCGCGGTGCATATGTGAGGGAAAGAGTTGTTGTCCAAGGGTCAAGTTTGACTGTTTTTCAAACTTGGCTAACTAGTCTTGTTATTGAGTGCGCTAAGACGAACATTGAGGTGTGGTGGTGATCGTGTTTCGTCGAGAAGACCCAAGAGAGCTTATGTTGGATGGAAGTTCAGAGATTTTGAGCCGAGGTGGAAATTGTTAAGGTTGTGGCTCAAAACTAATTCCTTATTGGTTTTGGATTCTTTACTTCTCAAGGTTTTGGGAAAACTAGTTCTAGTGTATCTAGGACTCTTGGAGATTTTCCTTGAAGGTAAAGGTTTAGGATTACTATTATGATTATGAATCCTATTGTGAGTCTGACTAGTTATGAGCCTACAAATAGGCATTCAGGGAGATAAATTTGTGTGTGCTTTCGGTGAGAAAGAGAGACACCAATTTAGAGAGGTTGATCCATCATCATCATCACCTGGGGGCGTAGGTCTATTTGGACCGAACCTCATCAACAAGTTCTTGGTGATTATTATCTTCACTAATATTCGGTCTTGGGCTAGGGAATTCAAAAGGTGACCCGAATTTCCTATAAACTTTATCCTCGAACAGCTATTGGGCGACCCCTAACACCAATTTGATGCAAAATACAGAGCTCTGAAACAAATTTTTTCGTGTGACTAGAACCAAAAGAAAAATCAATGTCAAGCTGCTGAAGCTTAACACGTCGAAGTAAAAGAATAAATGGAAGGCTGACTCTCCTGGAACCTCAGTAAATTACGAGCTTCCCACTGATACCCCACCAAAGAGTCTGAAGTTGAAAACCAAACTCAGAAGAGAGCGGATATATAAAGTTCTTGAAGCAAAGCCCTTACTTAGAGGTAGACATGTCAATGGAGCGGGTTTAGAGCGGATCGACCTTGATCCGGATCCGTTTAGCAACAACAATTTTTCAACCCGATCCGATCCGTTAACTCAGCGGATCACTGAGAAGCCAATCCAAATCCGTATCCGACGGATTAACGGATACCCGATCCACTATCCAGATCCATTTATTATATCAAGTATTATTAAATTTTAAATAAAAATATTAAATTTTTATCATGATATCCGATAAAACTTTGATAAAATATTGAGACCCTTAACTCCTTAAGGTCTCAATTAGTTAATTATTAAAAGAAAGACTAAGTCTTCTGCAAAGTTTCTTTATAATATGTATATATTTATTATTTTATATTTTATAAAATAATATTGTATTAATATAAATATGGACCGGGTTATTAACGGACCGGATCAACCTAAATCTGTATCTGATCTGTTAAGTAAACGGGTTAACGGATCCGAATCATTAACGGATCAACGGATCAAATTTTCAATCCAAATCTGTCAAATAGCAATGGATCCGGAGCGGATCCGGATCAAAATCTGGTCCATTGACAGGTCTACTTAGAGGTGTCCACTCTTGAATAAAGAGTTTATTTGAAGGTACCATTGAGAAGAGAGAAAAGCCAATCCAAGAGCTATAATGCTAGATGATGGTGCCTCGAAACCATGAGCTTTGGATGACAATGCCTTGTTGGTTGGTGACTCATTGGTGATTTGCATGAGCTTAGTGGTCTTTACGGGGGAGCATTTATAAACCTTCTCCTGTTTTTTTTTTACTTTCATAGTTTGTGGTTATGTTTTGTTTGTGTATATGTTTATGTGTTAATAGCATGTTCTTTCTCTCCATGCTTAGATTTTCATTGAGAAGCTTTCAAGAAAACACTTTTTAAAATTAAGGACAATGTTAAGTTCAAGTGTGAGGGGAAGGTTAGGTCAAAAACGTTGAAAAAGTCCTTAAAAATTGCACAATTTCAAAAAATTTGCGACCAGTACCTCAAAATGCAAAAAATTATAGTAGGTTTTGCAATGTCGCTCTAAACTCGCAATCGGTCGCCAAAAACGTCGAAAATGTCCAGCAGCACTCGCGACCTGTCACTGGAATTTTCATTACCGGTTGCTGGCACTTTTATTGACGGAATTGTTGTTGGAAAAAGTGTGTTTTTCATTTGTTTTTGATATTTCCTTGTATTTTTTTGTTAATTTCTTCCAACACCAAGGATGAGATACTAGCTTAATTATCAAGGGTTAAATAGGATTTTAAGCATGTTTGGGTCTTAAGAAATACCATGATTTGAAAATAATGTGATATATAGTGTATGTTTGAATCCATTGGCACTTACACTTGTCAAATTGATGCATTGCAACGAGAGAAAGCATAGTGAGACTTATGAGAACTTTTAAGTCATATTATGAGAATTGAGCTTAATTAAAGTGCATACATAGTTCTTAGCCACTTTCTTCTTTATGTGTGATCAATTTTGTGCATTATGTATCTCTAGAACTTGTTTAACATCTTTCAAAACCTTTTGTCAAGCATGAACACATGGCCAAATTAGCAATTGTCCAACAATATTTTTAGATTGCCAATTTGAGCCTATATATGTTGAGCCTTTCACTTTTCTCCACCACTCAACCCTTGGATTAAGAGAGAAAGCGAATCCTTAGGTAGTGATTAACCATAGATCGAGATGCTTAACCTTGGCACTCCACTACCACCCCTTAGCGCAGTCCATGAACTCATCCTAGGCACTCCTTCACTTAAAGGGTTCGCAATGATACATTACTACTCCTCATAATGATCGACCAAGACCCTGACCTTCCGGGACCTCTGTTGTCTGGGACCGAGGCTTACCAAGGATGGGACGTAGATGCGCCAAGGTCGATCAAGACCCGCGATCTCTATATGATCGATTCTCAACGTACCTCCAGAGTCGCATGCCATGTTGACCTAGCAGTAAACTTTGGCAACAAGCTAGCCATACTAGAGCCACATGCCGCTCTGAGGATGAACTTGGATACTAATTAACTTGTGCATAGTAGCTTATAGAATTTATCCTAGGTTGTTAATGGAATAATGGCATCCTATAAACAATGACCATATATATATGCTCATGGACATAAGGCATTTCATATAACGTTGTTTGACCGTCAATGTAATGCATTGCATAACGAATAACAAAACTCAAAATAATTACCACCCCAGCCTGATTATAAATGCGTCGGATTTAAACATTAAAATGGAAAGCTGATCCCATTTGTGAACAAAATACAACAAGAAAAGAAAAAAACAGCCCTTTTAATATCACAATTAATTAATTCTAAGACCTTTGACGACCGTTTGGTTCTCTCCCCGTGTAGATATTGGCCAGAGGAGTTATAAAAAGATTCTTAATTGAAAGTTGAAACGCACTGCACATTTCCAATTTCCTTCCAACATTTTTGCATGCCCTAGCTACAACGGCCACCTCCTCCTCACACTCTCTCTCGAGCTCTCTCTCGAGCTCTCTTTCTCACTCTATATATATGTACCTCATTCCTCACAGACCTAGTTAGCTAAAAGTGTAAAATACTCTCTCTCTCTCTCTCTCTCTCTCTCTCTCTCTCTCTCTCTCTCTCTCTCTCTCTCTCTCGCTCTCTCGCTCAGAGTATAGTAATTAATTAGCTACAAGGGTGTGTTTTCTGGAGGCTAATTTAATGGGGTCTAAAAGGTTCCTCAGCGGTTTGGTTGTTATTTTCATGGCGTTGGTTAGCTATTCTCAAGCTCACAATTTCTTTGTGGGTGGAAAAGAAGGGTGGGTACTCGACCCTTCTGAGAGCTTCAATCACTGGGCGGAAAGGCATAGGTTTCAAGTCAATGATACGCTTTGTAAGCCTCTCTCTCTCTCTCATGTTAGATTATTTGGATTAAATACAATCATCCGAACCATGCAAATGAATTTGAGCTGTACGTTTTCATCTTCTTTTTCTTTTTTGGATGCAGTTTTCAAGTACAAAAAGGGCTTAAACTCTGTCTTGGTGGTAACAAAAGAAGACTACTACTCATGCAACAACAAAAACTCAATACAGTCCTTAACAGATGGAGAGTCCATCTTCAAATTTGATCACTCCGGTCCATTTTTCTTCATCAACGGCAAAGTCAACAATTGCCAAAATGGTCAAAAACTGATTGTAGTAGTTTTGGCCTTAAAAAACAAATCTGATGACCATGAACATGTTCCAGTACCCTCTCCTCCGGATCTGGTGGCTTCTCCGGACTCAGGTAGTAATCCATCGGATTTGGACAATGCACCAACACCGCCTATCAAGGAGAATTCGGGGTTAATGTTGCGTTTTAAAGGATCAGACGTTGGGTTGGTTTTATGTATTAGTATTGGTGTGAGTGTGGTTTTTCATAACTTTAGGGTTTGAAAAAGAAAGGAATTGAAGAGTTTGTAGTACTGTAGTAGTATCACTAGTATGTGACAAGTGTTTGTTTGCACTTTGACTTTATAGGTTTAATTTATTTACTCATTATTCATATTTAATATATAGTAGGGTCCTTTCAATAAGAGATTCTTTATTTTTGTTCATTTTAACTAAAATCAGGAGTAACTCATTTAGTGGTTAACAAAGAGTGTTTCTTAAAAATAATAATAATAATAATAAAAACGTTTCTAAAAAAAATATCTAAACTACAAAAAAAAAATCTAGGTTTCCGAGACTCCGACAACCAAACTGAGGAGGTTAATTTTTCAAAAAAAAATTTAATATTTAAATTGACAATCTGGTCAAAAATGAGGGACCAATTTGACAAATTATTACTATTATTATTTTTTTTCGAAAAGAGCTTCAAATTTTATTAATAGTAAAGAGAATTACAATTCAAGTATAGCGAGATGCATGATAATAAACCAGGATCATATCCCAATGATGACACAGACAACTGAACAATCCTAATAATAGACCCAAGTCCTCAACCCAGAACTCCAAAAGAGACGCCAGTAGAAAGCCCAAATCTAGTCCTTAGATTGACGACCTAAAATCCTGGTCTAAAAACACAAACAAAAGAGCACCCATGTCATAGATCTGGATATGAAATCGGCCTATGTCCTTCCATAACCGAATGATCCAAAGCACAAACTCAGATCCAAACCGGAACCAAATCTAAGCACTTTAAAAGTACATTGTTTCGGGGACCAACACAACTCCACGACCCAATTGACCAAGCCTCTCTACCAACAGAAATGACCCTAGCAAGACAAAAAAGGGACCGGCTAGGACAAATTATCATCATGACACAAACTACTGTGGGGGAATAAAAATCGCCCAACCAAAAAACTAGCTGATGAAGTCTTTTTGTCCGAGGGCAAAGTCTGAAGGAAATGTCCGAGGGCGAAAGGCGAAGGGAAAGTTCGAGGTCTCATATGAACTTCGTGGAGAGCACGCAACAGACTCCCAAAATATAAGATATGCTTAGAGACTTGGGGCAACAGTTTAGGAGGACGTGAAAACACCACTCCTTCCACTATAACCATGAATTGAGAGCCAAGCTTACTTGCACTATAAATTCATGAACAATCAATGGAGATAGGGATTTCAGATCATGATATGGGAGGAAAAATGATTTAGCAAACGGTAACATGTATCTTGACTGATTTCTTTTATGCTTTTATCGAATGGGGGCTGACTTTGGCATCGGAGTGTTTTTGTTTTGCAGGTCCCCCCTCTCCTCTTCAATTATGCGTCCATACTTTTGAAGAATTCGATGGAGGAAAGATTTTTTGTTGGTGGATCTCTCTTCGGAAATTTCATGCATCAACAACTACCTTCACCACCATGAGGAATTACAACATTGATAACTAATTGAACACGCGAGAAATCAACAGCCACCAGAAAGTAACACGACCTTGGAACGACGAGCCAAGAAATGCTAGAGAAAACAATTGACCATAAAACCAGACATGGATCCATCGGATCAGAGAACCCAACCCAACCGTACAGTCTAAACCAAGCAACCCGATTGCACATCAACCAACTGTCGTCCACCTCAATATGAATACCAAAACCAACAACAAACAACTCAAGCGCTATCAAACTGCTATCAACAACAACCACAAAAGCCAAAAGGGACCTAACATGAGAGCAACACACACACAACCAAGGCCGTTGGGAAACCAGATAGCGAACGAGCGATATTGCTACCCAAGCCGAGATGTAGACGAGAAGCCCGAAAGTGCAGAAGAGCGCAGCTGCTAGGAAGAAATCGAGCATCCATCTTATAGAGAGAACTTGGAGAAGAGACGCCATATGATTTTTATTTGGAAAAAACTTTGGGTCGGACGCATGCATCCAAACTCTTTCTTCTTTGTATACATTCGGCAATGTAATTCCATGATTTGCACCGTTGATCTTATAAAGCAACATTAATAAATCAAATATGCAAAAAATCAACGTAAACATAAATTGTTTATTCATGCAATTGCATCAAACAAATGGACGGTTGGTCATGAGAATGTTAGTTTATACCAAAACCGTCCATTAGTTTGATATAGTTGAATAAGTTAACGATCACTTATTTAAATTAATTTTTTCAGAGATAATCTTTAAAGATTGTTTTATAAGATTAAACGGTTCAAAGGTCGGATCAGAGTTTTTCTGTTTCATTTTGATAGAGTAAGTATTACCACTTCCTAATTTGACTCGACTCTTTTTGTGTTAAAGTGAAACTGTTGATGAGAATAATTGAAGAAACGATGAACGTCAATGATAATTATATGCAACGGATTTGAATTTAATGTCTAAACCCTAAACCCTATAACTAAGATTTTGGCTGCTGTAATTTGATTCACTTAACAAAAGAACCGTCTTGTTCTTGTGTAGCCTAGCTTCATTGCACAGAAGCATGCCAGTCCAACGAGACGGCTTTGATCTATATTGTGGGAACATACCATAATCCAGTAGCTTTCTAAAAGTGTTATTTTTTTACGAAAGCCGAAAGGAACAAAATTCATATGCTTCTTACCTAATAACCACCACTTGTTCAACTGGAAATATTTCATTGGTATATAAGTCTTTAGTCTTTACAAATGAGTACATTACGTACTAAAAAGATATTCGTATATCATTTTCAACATTGTACGTACAAAACTATTAACATGGTTTCTACGCCACCGTTGGGATTCAAAATGACCCTTGTACTGTGGGCGCTTCCACAATTACGTTTCTAATATTCTAGGCATCTATTTTCTCTGCATCTTGAATCTTGAAACTGGCTTTGAAACTTGAGAAGCAGAGGACTGCAACAGTCAAAAGCAGCATTGTTTAATCAAAGGAGAGGCCACAAAAACCAAAATCTTAATAAGTATATTAAGACTAGCATCAAATCTACCTGTGATGTAGCAATAGTTTGTTCCCTTGGTTTTGTCTGTAGATTATGAGTGTGCTCAACAATAGAACCTGTAAAAGCCTACACAGATTGAGCAGTAAATATAGTACCAACTGAAACAATAATTTAGCAAATTGAATTAAAAAGCCATTGAAACACATACTTTCTCTCTGTCAAATATTGGTTTTGAACTTTGGAGAGGAACCTGTAAAACCAAAGGAGAACTATAAGCAGGATTTGAGTGCAAAACTAGTAAGTGTCAATGTGTACGTATGGAGCCATTGGCCACATAGAGAAGTCAATGCTCAAGCTCATAGTTTGCACTTTGCATTGGGACTCTTCATGAGTAAGGCACCATAAATCACCAGAATGTTGTTGATTGCAAGATCCAATCACACCCTAAAAGACCCATCACTTGTACAAAAACTCTGAAAAAATGAAGACACCCTCATTTCCACAAGCTAGTTAATAAGTCGGTAAATATGAGTATGATTGTAAATTTAGACAAATATTGAGCTAAAATAGGCTCGGATCTGTGGACCTGTGCTGACTTTAGGCTGCTAATGTAGACAGTGGAAAAATAGAAGGGAACTAAAGGGTGAGCAAGAGAAGTTTAGAGTTTTTAGCTGGTGTTTTCTGGTGTAGTTCATAATCTTCTGTGGATATATTACCGCTGTATTATACCATCCTCTTTTAGTAAGGAAATTTTTTGTTTCTTATTTATCAAAAAAAAAAAAAGGAAAACTATACCCATGCCAGTTTCCCATTATATGCAACATGAGGCACAAAGAGGAGTTAATTATTCACTTTCCTGCTATGTTGGCAAGAAAGCATGCCAATTGCCAAGGATACCCAAGTGAAAAAGAAAGATGATATGGAGGTTCAAGAAAAGCGATAGCACCTGACTTCTTGATAAGGGCACAGTTTGAACATTCTCAACTACTGGAGACACTAAATCTTTCTCAGCAACACTTTTTACATCACTGGCCAATATATTTCCATGTGATACTTTATCTGCGTAAGATGCACCAAAAAAAAATATCAATTAAATAATAAACAAAAGTTGAGATGGCATTACAATAATTGGGAAATATGGCATGTGCACTACAAAATCATATATCTCCTCATGGCAGAATCTCAAAAATAATACACCTCAGCAGCTTGTCCTATCAAAACATGACATCATAGGGAAAAAAAAAAGAAAAAAAAAAGGGACTTGGGTATGGATGTATCGAGTGATGTATAATATTTATATATAAAAAATATATAGATTAACAAGTAAAAAAGGAAAAAGGACTTATTCTATGCATGATTGAGAGGAGAACAGGGGGAAAGAAGCGTAAAGACATGGAGCCATATTCTATCTTCTCATAGGGAAAGCTCCAAGACATTAAAGATTTGTCTTAATAATTAATAGCATGTTCGAAGCTACAATTTTTTTTTGAGAAAGATGTTCGAAGCTACAATGATACAAATAAACCAGCCTCTACAGCATGTTATTGCAATCTTGTATGTAAGGGCATTGCAATCCAACAAGTTAAACATGCAAATCCCTCATTGACAGCATAGTGAACTGATAAGAGCCAAAACCAAAATAATGCTTTTGTGTTGAGAGAACTAACCTTCAGATATAGATTCCAGACCCGAACACTGCATTTTCAAATTTAACCCAAAGATAAAATCAACAATTTAATGAAGACGAAAATACCAATAAATCCTACTCTTTCTCCAAACAGACCAACAAAATCTGAAACATTTTACACAACACTTTCCATAATCTTTCCTATACATTATCATTTTGTCTACCATTATTCATTTGGCCGGTATCTCCAATTAGCCAGTTGAAATTTTTAAAATAGTTTTTTAACTTGAAAAAAAAAAATCAATAGCTGCATAAGCAATTGAAAAATAGCATCCAAGACAACAAGGCTACTCATTTGAAAAAAAGACATCTTAAAGTATATATGCAATTGAAACATGAAAATACCTTTTTCCTAACATCGAAGACAACAAGGCAGCTCATACTTAAGACAGCATGGTGAAATTTTATTGCTATTTCTTATTTGATGCTACCAAATTCATATATATCAACATTTATATTTCATTTCAATGTCAATTTGTATGACATAACCAGGCTTTTTTTCAAACTTTACTATTGGTAATTTATTTTCTAAAAACATTGTTTATAGTTAGATAAACAGTTGAAGTAGCTTATGAGGATGATGAAATGATATGAATTACTTCAACAAAGAGTGGCAATACATTTTCGAAAAAGAGTTTGAACACTAACTCCATACTCTTCCTCTGAAATTAACTAACAAAAATAAACAGACAGTAAGACGAAGAAAGAGAACAAGGAGATGAAATCACTTACACTTGGCTTATCAGTAAAATTTTCTTCGTTGGAAGCAATTCCATCTTCTGTCTGCTCTGGAGGTTTCCTTGACTGGGACTGCTATTTGACCAGTGATAGAAATTGAACATTAACCCTTTCTTGGCTTGGACTTGTAATTATCCATGAAAAATATGAATGTGCTTTTGATCATTTCTTGAACACCTCAAGTCAAATGCCTAAATGCTAAACATTACCTCAGAAAATTTGAGATTCTGATGCAGAGATTTCTGATCAGAAAACTGATGCAAACCATGCTCAACTTGCTCATCCTCATCACTTTGTGCCGTCTGACTTTCAGCTTCACATTCTTCTTTCTCAAGTTCATCCATCCTGGCCATCATTCGAGCAAATTCTTCATCTTCATCAGCATATTTTGTAATTACTGCTCCAGAAGAATCAGAAGAATCTTGCTGAAGTGGACCTGAAAAACAATTGATCCCAACTTTTTATTTGACTTGGAGCAACAGAGGACAAAAAAGCATAAAACCAAGAGAACTAACAACAGATTTAGATGAATCACCGGATTCAAATATATATATATATATATATATATATATATATATATATATTTATATATATATTTATATATATAGAGGTGACAACAAGACATCTCTCACTTATTCCTGCAAGATGAGTATCTATGTCGATTGTTATGTATCCAACAAAATGCTCAAACTTCCAAAAAAGAAAAAGAAAAAGAAAAAAATTAAAAATCTCCAAGTAAAAGTGATATTAAATAAAAACCCAGCTATAATAAACCTTCTATAGAGAACATCAAACCTATCCACTAGATATGAATAACATCCAAGAATTTTCAAAGTAACCAATAATGCATCTAAATGTGTGATCAAACATGATACAACAAAGGTGGACAAGGAGTCCGCGGGAAGAAAAAACAACAGAAGGCAGAAAGAACAACAAACAAAAAAAGCTTAACTGAGCCTAATCAAGCGACAACCCCTAAAGTACAGCTGCTTTCCAATCTAAAATAATAGAAGAAAGAGTGTAGTCTCCAAGTTCCCCAGAAACAGAAGCCCAAAAAGCTTCCCAGAACCCAACTCTCTCCCAAAGCTTATCCACCACTGCACCACTATAGACTCTTCAAAAGCCTTTTATTTCTTTAAATCCATAGCACCACCACAGCTATCACACTGCACTGCAACCCTAAAGAACTATGACCTTTTTAACTTTTCCAAGCAGAATGCTTCAGTTAATAGAGAGCTATCGTCCCAGTTGAGCTTATCCAATCCACGCCAGCCCCCTCAACAACTTTGGCCACAAAATAAGCAACTTCACAGTGCACTAAAAATGATCAACACTCCCCCTGCGACTTGCACAACACACACATGGGAAGATAAGCAGCAGCTTGGTCTCCTCAGCTGAAGTAAATCACAAGTGTTCACCCTCCTATTTACTACAAGACAAAGACATCCCAAAACCTTGACCCTGGGGGGGGGGGGAACCTTACTTTTACAATTGATAGATTTTGGTGAGAAAGTCTGGTGAACCCTAAAACTGCATAAGATATATATCAATTCGAACAAAAAGAAAATGGCCCCTTTTAATATTCCCGTTAAATTCCAATTGATAAGCAAAGCTTAAGTTATCTTGAAGCCATGTAAAGGCAGCTTAAATTGCAATATGACTAGAAATTGAACAGAAGATAGTTAGTCTCTCATATACATATATATAAGCCCATTCCAAGAGGGCAATTTTTTGCGGACCTCCCTCTTTCCAACAACCACTTAATTTAATTCCATTCTCGAAAACACATAATCCTTCTTTAGGTTCATCGCAAGGATCACCCCTTTATATATTAGCCAACAAAAGACCATTTGGTGATCCAAACAGTGCAGACAAATATATTCCGTCGGATAGAACTAAAATGAGAATGATTCATGCAGAGGTAACTAAAGAATGAATGGTTCCGTCCATTGAACTACATGCCGAAAAGGGGAGATCCGCAATGTAAACTACTGGCAGATTTACACAAATGTAAAACAGAAAGTAAGAAACTAACAATACAATTATAGTAAATCCAAATTACTGAGGAAAACAAAGAGGCCTCACATTCTCTTTCAGAAGAACTTTCCTCCTCATAATCTTCCATTATCTCTACAAGGCCCTCCTGTTTTACAAGTTTTTCAAAAAAAATCAAGTTCAAATATACAGATATATTTTGTAAAAAGATGAAGGTGTATGGAAGCAACTTCTTAACCACATTTGTAAAAACTAACAAGTCGAGCAATGACAGACCAAAACGCAGCAGCTTTGAAGAACCCCTAGATATTGAATAAGAATTTCCTTAATATATATTATAATTTATATGCAGTCACATGTTCTGCAGAAGCACGTACTTGAAATTTTTCCCTCTCTTGATGTGAATATAATTGCAAAACTGAAGAGAACTTGGTCAGTGACTAGTTTAAATTACATTAGGATGTAAATGTTAAAGCAGCTTTCATTCATGACAATTTTATAGTTCTAACAGAATCCTGATTGAAAACAAAACTATATGCCTAACATTGTATTACACCAATCTGTGAACGAGTCTATTGGTGAGCAAGTAACTTGAATGAAGGAAATCCATAAGCACATTAAATCTCATTGAGCAACGTATGAATCAAAATGAGTCGAAATTGAGGCTTTTACCGCTGCTTCAGAGGCGGTAGCATTGAAAAAGGAAGCCTCGGCTTTGAGATCCTGAACCATGGCTTTTAGCGAATCCACTTGGGACTCCAATACCTTCCCTCTTCTGTTCAAAATATCGACTGTTTGCTTCGAGGTCCTTTCGGCATAGTACCCTTCTCCCAGTAGAACCTGCAGCAAAGGAAAATTATATTATAACGTGTGTTTGGCTTACCTGCTGAGACAACATTGATAAACCCTAAACCCCAAAATAGCAATAACATTGATAAACCCTAAACCCCAAAATAGCAATAACATTGATAAACCCTAAACCCCAAAATAGCAATACATGGCCTTACCATAAACTCATTGGTGTGCACCAGACGGCCAGGGAAAAATGCTGCCTTCCCAAACGGAACCTACAATTTATATAAACTATTATTCTTATAGCAATTGTGGGCTTCTTAAAAATGAATATCGGGGATTGATTAGGTGGTGGAGGGCTTACCATAACATCGTGGTGGAGGTGCTCGGGGAGTCGGCCAACAAGGTTAATGAGGTCTCTGTTATCGGCAACGAAGCCTTGGAGGTGCTCCAGCTCCAGGTCCTTCTCGGCGATCGTGTCCTGCACGCGCTTGGCTGCTTTTTGCGTGTCTTCCACTGAGAAGAACGAGGAGAGAGGCGTCACCGTCCCCTTGCCTTTCATTGTTGCAGAGGTGGGAGTCCAAAACGCACCGTTCGATGGAAGCTTGACCTTTCAGAGAAATGAAGAAGACAACGGGTTCAAATTGGAACAAGAACAGTGAAAGAGACCAAGAGTAAAGACGCATTGACAGGTCTGACCAGCCAATCAGAAGAGGTCACGCTGGCAAAGATGGAAAACATTACACCCACCTACCGAAAATGTCCTTAATGATAACACGTGTCATTTTCTATTGGTGGTTCCAACCACTGTGGCTGGGTCCAACACCAACAACAGGAAAAAAGCCTTATGTGTGACGCTATAGAGCAGACGACGTCGTAACACTTAGCTAATCCTCATCGTATTGGGAAACCTAACCGACTTGGTAAATCTATAAATTCATATAAAGTCCATCATCACAATAACAATCTGCAATTCCCTCTAAATTGAATTTTGTTTCTCTCTGGCTCGCTCGAAACCCTAGAACTCTCGATCTTTCTTTCAATTAAGAGTGAGAGAGAGAGGATAGTTCATTGGTTTTCCAAATTTTGAATCACTCTGATCTCATCGATCGATTCATCAGCCTTTCTCTCTTGCTCTGTTAGTATTTTATTGGCATCCTACACCAAATCTTGGTTATTTATTATCATGTGTTCTTTACATGTTTTATGGAAGGTAAATGGATAAATTTGGTAAGGTGGTCATTGTGATTGAGTAGGTTTGTCTTGTCTTTATCCCTGATTATTTGTTAGCTTAATCAAATCTTTTCAAAATGATATGTCTCGTATTTATCTCTTCCTAATTACTTTAGGATCTGTTAGAGTGAGTCAATTAGTCATATTAGGAATACATTAATAGGAATATATTATGTATTAATGGAAAAATATTATGCATTGATTGTATATAATATTATGTATTTATAACTTACCTTTTATGTACGTGTAGTACTAGTTGTAGTACAAGTGTAGTACAGTTGTATCTCCTATATAAAGCCTCATTGTGAGATGAATAAAACCATCTGAGAATCATTCTCTCATATATCTCTCTTAGTCTCTCTTATATTTAAGTTGGTATCAGAGCAGAGATCCGAAAGGACTTTGACTCTCTCTCTCTCTCTTCTTTCCTCGTTCCGAGGTTAGATTCCTTACTCCCTCACTCTGAGGCTTCCTCAAGATCCAAAACCCAAATCTAGGGTTTGTGAGTTAGTCGCCGACCGCCGTCCGATCCGACCGACCGACCGATTGCCGTCCGATCGCGACCGACCGAGCGTCGTCCGATCCCGACCGACCGAGCGTCGTCCGATCCCGACCGACCGATCGTCGTCCGATCCCGACCGACCGATCGCCGTCCGATCCCGACCGATCGATCGCCGTCCGATCCCGACCGACCGATCGCCGTCCGATCCCGACCGATCGATCGATCGACGTCTGATCTGACCGCCATCCGATCCGACCAACTGCCCGCCGTTCGATCCGATCGACTGCCGTCCGATCTGACCGATAGCCAGTAACCGTCTGACCAGTCGAAATACGCTTTGCTCGTAACTCTCTATTAGTTTCAATTGCAATTTGTCAATAATTCTGATGGGTGGTTCAAGCAAAGAAATCGATATGGGCAAATCCGTAATTCCCAAGTTTGAAGTCTCAGTCAACAAACCAGATTCACCAAGTACCTTTGGTGGTTCCAAACTCAGTGGAGCCAACAACTATCGCACCTGGAAGAAGATGATGTTAGCACACCTGCGTGGGATGCACAAGATAGGGCATGTCACTAGTTTAATCAAAGCACCAGACCAGGAGCAGGTAGACGCATTCACCAAGTGGGAGGATGCAGATGGGTTGGCCATGTCTCTGCTTTACAAAGCCATGACTGACGAGGTAATCCAACTAATTATTGGATGCGAGACTGCTGCAGAAATTTGGAAGACCTTGGAGGAGCTATATCTGAATGAATCTGATTTTGCCCAGATCCATGAACTGCTCTGCAAAGCTTCTAGGATGTCTCAAAATGGGCAATCTGTTTCATTCTTCTTGACTCAACTGAAGAATACATGGGCAAAGATCGATCAGAGGCACCCAAACAAAATGAAGAATGCAAAAGACATTGTTGTTTACCAAAGAGAGAAAGAACTGGAGCGAGTCCATCAATTCTTGAGTAGACTTAATGCACGACATGACAGTGCTAAGGGTGAATTGCTCAAGATAACTGAACCTCCTTCTCTAGTTCAGGCCTTCACCTACATCCGCAAAGATGAGTCCCAGCAAGACAGTGCCAAGGCAGTTCAGATGGATATTTCCAGCTTGGCTGTTCAATCTAAATCCTTTTCCCAGTAACACTCTCAATAGCAGGCTCCTTCCCAAGGACTTCGTCCCAAGACTCAAGGTCCATCTCCGGGTTTTTCTTCATCTCGACCATTTGGTCGACCACATTGTACCTATTGCAATGAAACCGGTCACTACAAGGAAACCTGCTTCAAGTTGAATGGATACCCTCCTGGTTTCTTTGACAAGTCCAAATCCAAGCCCAAACCAATGGGGTCACGACCCAAGGGAAAAGCAGCTGTGCAATTGGTACAAGAGCAGGAGTATTATGGCATTGAGGAACAGGATCATACAGCTATCACCACCGAGAAGCCTTCTGTCTCTATGGTTGGCCGAGGTAGTGGTAAGATTGGTATAACTTTACAAGTCTCTAGCTTTATTGGTGAAGATACTTGGATTATTGATTCAGGTGCTTCAGATCATATGACTTATGATAGGTCCTACTTTACTCAATTATATCATCCACCTGTGTCGTGTGTCACTAATGCTAATGGTGAAGCTTTCCCTATTTTAGGAATGGGTTCGATACATGTTACTCCTTCTCTAGAATTACATATTGTGTTATATGTTCCTGCCTTGTCTCATCATCTCATATCTGTACCTCAATTAAATTCACAATCTCAATGCTTCGTAACATTTTTTTTCCTATGTATGCCATTTTTCAGGATCTTCTAACCAAGGAAATCATTGGTCGGGGGTATCTGATGGGGAGATTGTTTCATCTGGATCAGATGTATGCCGGCGAGAGACCAGGGAAGACTACCCAAGCCACCTTGACTTCGAGTTCTGACCAGTTGAGTGAGATTTGGCTATGGCACCGCCGCTTAGGGCATCCATCTTTTAGTCTTATGCGAAAGTCAATGTCATCTTTGTTTATTGGCATAAAAGAGTCAGCTTTACATTGTCCAACTTTTGTCATGGCGAAAAACCATCGTGTTAATTACCCTTTAAGTATTTCTAATAAAAGCACAATGCCTTTTGAGCTTATTCATTCTGATGTGTGGGGACCTTCCCGGGAACCCACATTGTCTGGTATGCGTTACTTTGTACTCTGTATTGATGATTGCACTAGATTATCCTGGGTAATTCTCTTAAAATCTAAGTCTGCTGTGTTTCCTGCTTTCAAAACTTTTCAAGCGCTTCTCCAAACACAATTTAATGGGAATATTAAAGTTCTTCGTTCAGACAATGGAGGTGAGTATGTCAATCATGAATTCCAAGAGTTTTTTCAAACACATGGCATTATCCATCAAACCACTTGCCCTCAAACACCTGAACAAAATGGGGTATCTGAACGTAAGAACCGTCATCTCCTAGATGTCGCTAGATCCTTGTTGTTTAGCGCTCACATGCCTAAGTATCTTTGGGGGGAGGCTGTTCAAACTGATTCTCATCTCATCAATCATCTTCCCACAAGTGTTGTTCAAGGTCGTATACCATTCGAAGTTCTCTCTACTCATATCTCTATTCCATCTTTCCATAATCTTCCAGCCCGTGTCTTTGGGTGTGTGGCATTTGTTCACATACCCAAAAATCAAAGGTCAAAGTTAGATGCCCGTGCTCTCAAGTGTGTTTTTATTGGATATGGATCCCATCAGAAAGGGTACAAGTGCTTTCATCCTCCAACACAAAAGTTCTATATCACCATGGATGTGACTTTCTATGAGGATCTATGTTATTTCTCGCCCACTGAAATACCTCTTCAGGGGGAGAATGGTGGATACTTTGAAGAATTTTTCAGTGGTCAAGCCGTGGAAGGAAGCATAGGTGAACAAAGAGACTCAGAAGATGATTATGCTGGTCGAATTGATTCCATTAACCGATCAAACGTACCATTAAACGTTACTGATGTCATCTCAACTGGTCAGACAAATTCATTCGAACTGTCGATTGGGGAGACCGGAGAAGAAATTGTGTCACCTGAAGAATTTGAAGCTCCACCAGTGCTTACTTCCCCCTCATCTACAACCTCAACCCCTGACCGTGACTTCTCAGGTTCAAAAGATCAGTCTGAGGTACGTATACTATCTGAGTCTGATAATCATGTTGTGTCTAATCCCACCAAATATGTGTTGCCTAACCGATCTACTCGTGGTCAACCTGCAAAAAGATATGAATCATCTATCCAAGCCAAAGCAAAGTACCATGTTGCCAATTATATGTCTCACCATAGGTTGTCCAAGTCAAATGAATCCTTTGTGAATCAAATATCCACTGTATCTGTGCCTAATAAAGTGCAGGATGTTCTAGGAGACCCTAAATGGGCGAAAGCAATGGAGGAAGAGATGGAAGCTTTGCAGAAGAATAATACATGGGAGCTTGTTCCTTGTCCTCGTGGCAAAAAGACAGTAAGTTGCCGATGGGTCTTCACAATGAAGCATAATGCAGATGGTACAGTGAACAGATATAAGGCTAGGTTGGTCGCTAAAGGGTTCACACAGACTTATGGCATCGATTATGCTATTTCTAGATAGTGGTAATGGGTATGTACACCTCGAACTTGCAATTGTGGAAATTGACCCCCTGAATTTGGCAATTTTGGTCATGTGCTACTCATATGAGAGGTAATATTGTCATTTTAGTCACTTTTTTTTTAATTTTGTTTTTTTATAAAACAAATATATATTCTATGCCAAAAATAACAAATATATATTCAAAAAAGATATTTATTTTCTTTCAAAGCTTTTATTTCTTTCTTTAGAGATATTATATTTTTAATTGATCATAAATTGTTTCTTATAAAAAAACTTGTCATAAATTATTATTTTTTATTTTTTTGTATGAATTATTTCTCTTCACATTAGAGATTATTTTTATTAATTTTTTTGCAAGAATTTTTTATTAATAACATTTTTTTAGACTTAAAATGACTATTATCCTTCACATGAGTGACACATAAGCAACATTTATATGAAAAATGTTAGAATTGACGGAGAGGGTGTAAATTGACAATTTTTGCAAAGTTTAGGGGGGCAATTTTCTCAATTGCAAGTTCAAGGTGCAAACTGACAATTGCAGTCAAGTTTAGAGAGTGTTTTAGCAATTAAGTTGTGCAAAAATAGGTTTGCGGGGAGAAATGTGAGTAGTTTATGCAAGAAATTGTTATGCTCATATGCAAATTGCGGGATTACAAAGTAGAGTTATTTTATAAATTCAAGAGCAAGAAAGTAACTAAATTCTTCAATACAAGTTACTCAATACAAAGTACTAAATTATGTTTCAGTGTTATCCAAAATTTGATCCCGGTCGGGAGTTTTAAAATCTTGGATTTATTTACAGAAAAAGCTGAATTTCTTGAGGAAAGAATTACGACATCATTTTTATCTTTCTTTTGGGTTAAAAAAAATAAATTTTGAAATATAATTTAGGATAGATTTGCGTGTCAGACTATGTCTATGTTTCTCAAACTAATTACACCGACGAATGAGATTAAAAACAAAACAACGAAAGCCAACACCAAACAAGGAATGTTCCCGAACTGACTGACTGACATAACCACTCTCATAACTATATAAACTAGTCTTCCTGCACGCACTATGCGCGTGCGAAAGGGCCGCGCTCGCGCGTGCGTTTAATGTTCCCTTATTCTACATCATTACATCCAATATGTCAATCTTGCGTTTTTTTCATTATGTGTATTTTTATAGTAAGTTTAAAATATAAGAAGGAATGCAAAAAGTAAAGCATATGATTCTAAATTTATTTTCGCATTTCACCCAAAGAAATTTTTGTATGCATCGACACCTCGATAAAAAAACAAATATGAAGTGGTACATTACAATGAACAAACACTATGAAATTGGAGAATTTCCCTTTAGCAATACATTAGCAAGAAAAGAGAAAACTCTTTACAGAAATATACACAGGTATATACAAATATACAATTTTGGTGGCTAGAACCCAGTGGGAGGATAGGTCATCACGCATATTGTTTACTTATTGATGCAATTGCTTAGATAACACAAAATAAAATATTTAAATTTTTCAAAGAAACTTCTATACAGACCTATATACATATGTACAATAAAGTCCTTTGGCCGCAATCAAGTCCACCTCAGCCACCCATTTCTTAACACTCGTTGCTCAAACTACAAATTCAGAATAGGAAAAAAAAAACATAAGGTAATGGCTTTTGTTTTCACTTTTAGGTGAAATATGTAATTTTTAGGTAAAACACGTACCATGAAATTAGATAATTCGGTTCTCGCAACACCCCTACTCCAATTACTGGAAGAATCCTGTAGTAAAAGGATATGTTAAACATATTATACTCGTGCAACTAAGTATAGCAAATGAACTAACTCATTATGCATGTAATCACCTCAATATTAGGCTTCAACTTCTCAACACAAAGAGGGATATATTTGTTGTAGAACTGAGTGAGAAACACAAAATTAATGTGAGGATGATGTGTAATAGTTTAGTAACATGTATGCATGCTCATGGGTGTCACATATGAAATTTATAATACCTTAGTTAAAACACTATTGTGTGCACGATTAATTCTCCTCATGCTCACCCATATTCAAAATTGTTTAAAAAAATGAAAATAAACGACATATGACTATTGAAAATATTTGCCATGCTAATTAAGAAGTATATATCATAGTGAATACCTAATTCGCAAAACCTTTCTCCAAGTTGTTTAATATTAAAAATAGTTTGTTTCATCAACTATATACGTGTGTTTTTGTGTTTCCAATACAAATAGTTTGCTTCATCGCTTGATTAAAGATCATCCTGTCATTCACACACAAGTACGGGCACACTATATCCTTAAAATAAACCCTATTATGGATGACAAAATTTTTGCTATCCTCTGACCAAGAAAATATCTCCCTGAAACGCTCTCTATCAAGTGTAATGAAAATCCTCTGCAGCAACTCTGGCACCTGAAGAGGAATTTGATCTAGTATTATTTCAGACTAGCCTTTCTACACGCGCTTTGCGCTTGGGAAAGATATGCGCTCGCACGTGCGATTGTTTGCACAATTTTTAGTTTTTTAGACTTTATACTTTGCAAAAATGAATTTCAAATTAGTAGTCGAATTTACTCATTTATAAAGATATGAGGAAGTTGTCGCATCGACCCTTCCTTTAAAAAAAATATATAATGTGTTTCTCATGTGCTAATTAACATTTTTTATTTAAAAAAAAAACATAAGATGTAGTGATTCATTTTTTTGATAATAAGATTTAGTGACTAATTATAAGTAGATGAAAAAAAAAAGTAGTGAATAATTGGTCCAGCCTTGATTATATAAGAAAAAAAGTAAAAGAAATATATAGTGGATAGTGGGCCAGCCTTTATAAATATTTTAGTTAATGCATTTACTATTTTGTCATTTATATATGAAATTTAATTTTTTTAATGATATATGTTTGGATGGACATTCTTGGATTTTTAAAAATTTAATCAAAACTCATGTTTTAGCTTTATTAATATAGGTTAATATAGATTACACGGACGGACGAGATTAAAAACAAAACAACGAAAGCCAACTCCAAACAAGTAAAGTTCTCGAACTGACTGACTTACATAACCACTCTCATAACTATAGAAACTAGCCTTCTTGCACGGGCTATGCGCGTGCGAAAGAGCCGCACTCGCGTGTGAGTTTAATGTTCCCTTATTCTACATCGTTACATCCAATATGTCAATCTTGCGTTTTTTTTCAGTGTGTGTATTTTTATAGTGAGTTTAAAATATAAGAAGGAATACAAAAAGTAAAGCATATAATTCTAAATTTATTTCCATATTTCACCCAAAGAAATTTTTGTATGCATCGACACCTCGATAAAAAAACAAATATGAAGTGGTACATTACAATTAACAAACACTATGAAATTGGAGAATTTCCCTTTAGCAATCCATTAGCAAGAAAATAGAAAACTCTTTACAGAAATATACACAAGTATATACAAATATACAATTTTGATGGCTAGAACCCAGTGGGAGGCTAGGCCATCACGCCTATTGTTTACTTATTGATGCAATTGCTTAAATAACACAAAATAAAATATTTAAATTTTTCAAAGAAACTTCTATACAGACCTATATACATATGTACAATGAAGTCCTTTGGCCGCAATCAAGTCCACCTCAGCCACCCATTTCTCAACACTCGTTGCTCAAACTACAAATTCATAATGGAAAAAAAAAATAGCATAAGGTAATGGCTTTTGTTTTCACTTTTAGGTGAAATATGTAATTTTTAGGTTAAGCACGTACCATGAAATTAGATAATTTCAGTTCTCGCAACACCCCTACTCCAATTATTGGAAGAATCCTGTAGTAAAATGATATGTTAAACATATTATACTCATGCAACTAAGTATAGCAAATGAACTAACTCATTATGCATGTAATCACCTCAATATTAGGCTTCAACTCCTCAACACAAAGAGGGATATACTTGTTGTAGAACTGAGTGAGAAACACAAAATTAATGTGAGGATGATGTGTAATGGTTTAGTAACATGTATGCATGGTCATGGGTGTCACATATGAAATTAATAATACCTTAGTTAAAACACTATTGTGTGCACGATTAATTCTCCTCATGCTCACCCATATTCAAAATTGTTTAAAAAAATGAAAATAAACGACATATGGACTATTGAAAATGCATGTCATGCTAATTAAGCAGTATATATCATAGTGAATACCTAATTCACAAAACTTTTCTCCAGTTTCGTTTAATATTAAAAATAGTTTGTTTCATCAACTATATACGTGTGTTTTTGTGTTCCCAATACAAATAGTTTGCTTCATCGCGTGATTAAAGATCATCCTGTCATTCACACACAAGTACAGACACACTATATCCTTAAAATAAACCATATTATGGATCACAAAACTTTTGCCATCCTCTGACCAAGAAAATATCTCCCTGAAACGGTCTCTATCGAGTGCAATGAAAAGCCTCTGCAGCAACTCTAGCACCTAAGGAGGAATCTGATCTGTATTATTTCAGATTCAGTATTCAATGTGCATTCTGGCAGCTGGCCTCTCTCCCTGATAAAACCCTAGACATTAATACAAATACTGTTAGTGGGAAATAAGCAAAAGACTCGGACAGTAATTTCATACCGTACGTATATTCTCATATGTCCATAATCTCATATCGTATATTCATATATATAACCTCACATCGTATATTCATATACATAACTTCATCCCAATAATACATATAATAATGCAAAAGCAACAAAATTGGAGTAATTTTAGCCGTAATCTCAGAAGGATCCCTATTTTCATACCAATGATACAAAAGCAAAAAAAATTGGTGTAATTTCAGGCGTAATCTCATACCGTATTTTCTTATCCCTAATTTCGTACCAAAAGATCGGAGTAATTTCATACCATATCTTCTTATCCTTAATTTGAAACCATAATTTTATACCAAGAAGCCGGAATCAAAAGCAAAGAAATCGGAATAAAGTGCAAAGAAATTGGAATCAGAAGCCATACCCTAAGAGAAGTCTGACGATTGAGAAGATATCGATCGAGCACGTATCGAAATCCGATATCGTATCCTTGCTCAAAGCAATTGAGGTCGGCAGAATGATAATCGACGAGGACGAAGGTCGAGCGATGAGAGAGGACGAGAGAGTTCTTTTTACTTTTGGTGAATAAAGAGAGGGTGTGCAAGTTTATATTTGCCCGTGTGGGCTTGTGTCACACGGTCACACCATGTGAATGTAATTTTATTTTTACTTTTTACTTTTTCTGATGTAAATGTTGTTCTAAGTTCTCATAGACTCATACTCATCGATTCCCCAAATATGAGTAGCTTTACCACACTATGAAACCCTTTCTCTTTGTTGAAGATGTGAATGTCAAATGATTTACTGAGTTTGTCAAAGATAATGCTACTTGAGTTGATAGCTAATGGGTGATTTTGAGTAGTTGAGTATGTAAAAATTGAAGTCTTGATACAATTAAGCCGGTTTGTAATTGCTTCTCAAATACTTTTTTAAATTTGACAAAAATACTTTTGTACAAGAAAACACTAATAAGTGATTTTCAAAACCACTTTCAAGTGTTTTTAAAACTCACCTAAAATACATTTCATTTTTTCTCAATTTTTTTATTTATAATTAATTTTTTTTATTAATTCAAAAGTGTTTTTGAGTCTTTGAGAAAATGAAAAACAATCTTAAAGACTTAAACAGACTCAATGGTTAATTAATTAAATTTTGAATCACATTGTCCGAAAAAAAAATTATCTTGAATCAATACTAATAAGTATTTCTTTCCCAATTGACAACCAATTGTTGTATAATTAATTAACATATTTAGATATGGCTCGCTCTCTCTCTAGCGTAGCCGTCCTCCTCGCACTAACCCTAGCGCTCTCTCTAGCATTAATCCTTGCCGCTCCTCCGCTTGGTGTTGACGAGCACAGTGATGATGGCGCTGGTCATCCTCAAGCATCGGGATGGCCTTCGTTGTCCCCTCTTCTTGGTCTTTCCTCTAAGGACGCTTTTTGCCTTTCAAGTTTGGAGGCGGAGCTTTTTGTTTCGCCATCGTTGGCACGGATAGAATCTAGGCTTTTGATGGTGGATCCCCGTTTGGTTTTTCGCACAGGAAGGTGGAAAGATGGTCGTTGGGTCATGTTTTCCCAAGCGTTCCTTGTGCAGATTCCTACAATCAGGGTTTGGGTTACTAGTTTGGTTTATTGAAACGATCCGGATCGACGCCTTGCTGCTCTGGGTGGTATTAGTATTGCTACAATGGTGCTAAGGAAGGCTGTGGCAGTTTTCAACGGTTTGGTTGTTGACTATGGCGGTGGCTTGGCTGTTGCAGGTGACGGAGGCTGTGCGGCTACTTTGGTTGTTGCTGGCGGCAGCAAGACACATGTTGGTGATGTGAATTTTTGGGCTTTAGGGTTGGTGCTTGTGTGGGCCTTCCTGTTGAGCCTGTTACTTTTTATTATTTTTATAGAGTCTGTGGACTCTCCCTCTGCGTAGGGTAAAGTTACAGGTTAATAAGTTAGGCCTCGAGTTAGATTTATTATTTTCGAGTCCTAAGTGCGTCAGGTTACTATGTTACTTGAGCTATAGAGCTATCCAAGGCGGTTTTACTTAGGCGGTGATTACTTCTTTCGTGCCTATATATGGGCGGTCACCGTGTGTATTATTGTCGCTCACTATCAATGAATTGACGCTTTCTATAAAAAAAAAAAGTATTTCTTTCCCAAACACACTTGGATAAAAATAGAAAAGAGAGAAACACTTTAGTTACAAAGACATTTACCCCTTTATGAATTTCTTTCTTATATACACTTTGGAATAGCTAGGAAACAATACCCTTAATTTTAGAGTCGCCTAGCTACTATATAAATACAATATAGTGCATGATAGGTTCACAGTTTAGGTAAAGATAAAACAAACCAATTCAATAACATTTGGTTTTCAGTCATGCCCAAAGTTGGGAGTGTCTTACAAAGTATATGTTCAACAGAACAGAGTCCTGATCTAAAGGATTCATGACGCATGTACAGTAGTATCATTCTTATCCTATGGTTGTACCATGAACTAGTTGGCAGATGCAAATGTTACTATCTAAAGATGTTAGGCTTCTGGATTGGGCTAAGTAATTAGTGAATTGAGTGTAAGGATGGGTGTATCCTAACAATTCCCACCCTTGAGAAGCAGCCTGTCCTCAGGCGTGAAATGAAGGGAAGCGATTCATGATGGAGTGAGCTTCCTCCCAAATAGCGTCTTCCTCAAGTAAGCCAATCCATTGAACAAGCTATTTGGTGACAGAGCGGTCGCGTTTATTGAAGATAGCCATGTCAAGGACACGATAAGGAGTCCAAGTCAGAGAGCCATTGTCATCAAAGGGTGGAAGAGTTGAGCAAGCAGGGGTGTGATCACCAATCTTCTTTTTCAAGAGGGAAACATGGAAAATAGGATGCAGTTTGCATTAAGGAGGAAGTGTAAGCTTGTAAGCCACAGTGCCAATTCTTGCTACAACCTGAAACGATCCATAGAAACGGGGTGCTAACTTGTGTGCTAGGCGCTTGATGAGGGACCTCTGTCTATATGGGTGAAGTTTTAAGTAGACCCAGTCTCTAGGCTCAAATGAGCATTATGTGCGTTTCTAATCAGTGTGCTACTTCATTCGGTTATGTGCAACATTCATGGGGTACGCGCTTAAGGGTAGCAAGAAGCTCATCACGATTTTGTAATGTTTTGTCTATGGCATTGACCACAGTAGAGCCAGGGAGGTAGCGCTGGACCGTTGGGGGAGGAATGCCATAGATAGCCTGGACATGTGTCATTTGGATTATGGAGTGAAAAGTGGAGTTGTACCACCACTCCGCCCAATGAATAAGATTGGTCCAGCTACTCGATTTGTCGGCTACAAAGCAACGGAGGTAGTGTTCGAGAGAATGGTTAACCACCTTGAATTGGCCATCCGATTGAGGGTGATACGCCGAGCTACGACAAAGTTTAGTGCCCTAAAGCTTGAATAAGGCCTCCCAAAAGTGGTTGGTGAAGATTGGGTCCCTATCACTCACAATTGATCCCGACAGCCCATGTCAACAGAAGATTTCCTTAAGAAATGTTTCAGCAATTGTAGCAACGGTGTAGGGATGAGAGATGGGAATGGAATATGCGTATTTGAAGAGTCGATCAACGACCACCACAATGGCATTCTGGCCTTGAGAAGAAGGGAGAGACCGTCTACAAAGTCCATGGAGATGTTTTTCCATATGTTGTCTGGAATTGGCAAAGGTTGTAAGAGGCCTGAGGGATGCAAAGTCTCTCATGATTCTGGCATTGGCATTGATCACAGACGGCTACAAACCTTTTCACATCACTGCGCATACCTGGCCATGCAAAATTGCAAGATAAACTGACAAAGGTGCGTAGGTTTCCTGAGTGTCCGTCTTCCAAGGAAGAGTGAAATTCAGCCAAAATCTTGAAACATTAGTCAGAGGTTTCATGAACAAAAATTCTAACCGTGTAATGTAGATGACCATCAACTAAGGAGAATCCCTTCTTTAGTGTTTGACCGGACTACAATACTAAGAGCAGGGACTAAACCTCTGGGTCCTTAGAGCAAGCTCTGTTACTAGCTGAGATGTTGTCGAAAATGGGAGAGGAAACAACTTGGATTGCAAAGAACTCATGTTGTCTGGATAATGCATCAGGAACTGTGTTCATAACACCTGTCATGTACTGAATTTTGTAATTGTATCCCATGAGCTTAGAGAGCCACTTATGTTGAGGAGTGGTGATCCTTTGACCTAGTAAATGCTGGAGTGTTTGGTGATTGGTGACGATCGTAAAATGACAGCCAAGAACATAATGCCGCCACTTATCAACAGCAAAAAAGATAGCAAACATTTCCTTATCTTAAGTAGACATAGCTTGATTTTTTGGAGAAAATGACTTACTAAGAAAAACCACTAGATGTCTATGTTGAGTAAGGACATCACCAATTCCAACATTGCTTACGCCTGTTTCAATTGTAAACTCCTCATCTAAGTTGGGAAGTCCCAATACAAGTGTTGTAATAATGGCATGTTTGAACTGGATGAAGGCGATTTCAGCCATGGGTGTCCAGAGACTATTATTGGTTTCTCGCAAATCGGTTAAAGGTTTAGCAATGATACCGAAATGATGAATGAAGCGGCGGTAATATCCAGCTAAGCCAAGAAATCCACGTAAAGCTTTGACTGAAGTGGGTTTGGGCCAATTTAGGCTGCTTTGCACCTTTTTTAGATCCATTGCAACTCCTTGGGCTAAGAGGACATGGCCCATATAATGAACTCGTGGTTGAGCAAATGAGCACTTGGCCAATTTAACTTTGAGGCAGTGTGTCTTGAGTACTTCAAATACTTGCTGCAGCCTGCAGGTGATGGAGGAGGCTAGCAAATCCTTGAAATAGACAAGGATGTCGTCAAAGAAAACAAGCACGAATTTGAGAAGAAACGGCCGAAAGACATTGTTCATCAAGGCGTGAAATGTTGATGAGGTGTTGGAAAGCCTAAAAGGCATCACAAAGAATTCATAATGGTCGTCATGTATTCAGAAAGTAGTTTTGGGTATGTCCTCCACCTTCATTCAGATTTGATGGTATTCGAAGCGGAGGTCAAGTTTGGAGAAGATGATGCCACCATGTAGTTAATCAAGGAATTCGTCGACTGCAGGAATAGGGAAGCGGTCCTTGACTGTCACTGCATTCAATGCTCGGTAGTCAACACAGAACCTCCAAGTTCCTTCTTTCTTTCGCACAAGCAAAACATGAGAAGATAAGAGGTTGGTGCTACGTTGTATGAGTCCTTGAGCCAACATGTCTTTAACATGTGCCTCCAATTCTTTTGTGAGTGTGCATATTTGTAAGGATACATGTTTACTGGATTGGTATTGGGAAGTAAAGGAATTTGATGATCGATGGCTCTTGTAGGAGGCAAACTGGTTGGTGCAGTAAAAAGATCCTGGTAACGTTGTATAAGTGGTTCAATTGATGTGTGTGGGAAAGGTAATGGGCCAGATGTAGTAATGGACAATAGGTGGATCACAATGTCCAAGTGGTCTGTAGGAATGAGGCCCAAAAGTCCATTATCATCAAGGGAATGGTGTTTGGAAGTGATATCTTGCAGGAGATGTAGTTTGTCATTAGATAAGAAGATCATCACCTTTTTCAAGAGGTGCCCGCCGATGAAACCGAGAGTAGAAGGAAGGAGTCAATGAAGGAATAATCCTGAATATGGACCATGATGTTATGGGCAATTCCGACTGAGGAGAGTAATTGTCCTGAAGCTGTGGTGAACTGGATTAGGGCATGAGGCTGGATGGGAAGGCCCAGTCGTTCAATGATAGCAGGGTTGAGGAAGTTCATGGCAGACCCATAGTCAATGAATACCTTCATTGGCAAGCCTTGAATTGACCCTTTTAATTGCATCATTTCACCAATATGAGTGCGTAATTTTGTGCAGAGGATACACTTGTTCAATTTCTGGTGTAGAATCGTCAAGGGAGGTTGAATCTTCAACTGGAAAAGGACACTCGAGAATTGCCATAAATGATTTTTTGCATACATGTGTTGAAAAATATTGGCCATCACAATTGAAACAAAGACCCTTGGCATGATGTTTGCGTTGTTCAGCGGTGGAGAGAATACATGAATGTGAGTTATATTTGAATGTTGGTGACTGGGTGTTTGGTGGAATTGTGCGGTTTGGGAGTGTAGTTGGTGGTGGAGGATTGGGAAAAGGAGTTGAAGGTGAGAACTTTGAGTGTTCAGGAATGTGGATAGCTGAAAGGGAGTTTGATGCAAATCCGAAAGTTTGGTCTCAAATTGCCTAGCTAGGCATTGTGCTGAAGCAAGTGATGTGGGTTCAAGGGCTAATACGTTGTGCCAGATTTCCGATTTGAGGCCACCATAAAAAATAGGTAGGAGTTGTTCATCAGAACACTCCGGTGCTATGCACCAAAGGTTTTTGAAAGCAATAATGTAGTCATCAACAGAGGTTGAGTGCTGAAGATGTGATAGTGTCGCTTTGAAATCTGTGTTGTTAACGAAACCGAAATTTTCAAGGAGTGAGGACGTAGCAATCTCAGGTTGGTGAGAGATTTCTGAGTTTGTAGGAGTTCATCCAAACTGATGGGTCTAGACTAAAATGGGATGCCGCGGTCTGAACTCACTCATGAAGAGGAACTCGGTAGGTTCGGAGGTATCACTCCGCCATAGCTAGCCAGCTGACAACATCGTCGCCGTGAAAACGAGGAAGGTAGATTTTTGGGGGTTTGTAAAGGGAAATTTCAAAAGACCCATGGTGGTGTGTAAAGGGGTCACGCGAATAGAGGTGGAAAGTTGTAGTTTAGGTCAAGGCTAAATTGGGTGTATAGTGCAGAGGAGACAGTGACGGTGGAGTAGATGGGAGGAGTATAGACGGAAGAAAGTATGGCGGTGATGTTTAAAGGTGAGGGTTGGTTGGGTAAAGGTGGAGGTGGGTTTAAAAGACCAAGGCCAAATCAAGTAGTAGATGCAATGTGTATGCTTCTGAAAGGGATGGGTGGGGTTGAAGATGGAGTAGTCAAATTAGGGCTGAAAGCGGAAGATTGTGTCAAGGATGTTTTGTTGAAAATAAGTCATTTGGGAAGCTAACTAGTATTGAAATGAAGTCTAGGTAGCCTGAAGAAATTCCAGGGTGTGGTGGAGTTCACCCATTTGGCCTGAAGTCATGCCACAAATGATTGAAGGTCCAAGCCTTGACTGGCGCCGCCGGTAGAGGTGGAGGTTGTTGTTGTCATTGTCGTGTTCGTTGGCATTGAAGTCGTTAATGACGAAGACGTGGTTTGAATACCACGTATAGTGCTTGGCTTGATACCAGTTAATAGGTTCACAGTTTAGGTAAAGATAAAACAAAGAAATTCAAAACATTTGATTTTCATTCATGCTCAAAGTTCGAAGCGTCTTACAGAGTATATGCTTAACAGAACATAGTCCTGATCTAAAGAATTCTTGACGCGAGTACAGTAGTACCATTCTTATCATATGGTTGTACTATGAATTAGTTGGCAGATGAAAACGTTATTATCTAAATATGTAAGGCTTCTGGATTGGGCTAAGTAATTGGTACGTGAATTGAGTTTAAGGATGGGTGTATCCTAACAGTACAAGATGCAATTGTCTATTATCAAACAGTTAGTTCTCGATCAATCTGGCCTCTGATCATATTCATCACTCAAAATGATCATCATCAATGGCAAGAAGACCATCATCAAGATTGATGAAGTTTAATATTGATCGATGAACTTCCTAAGAGCGCATTGGTTGAAATCCTTTGCCAACTTCCTTCTCAATGCAAATGTGTGTCTAATTAAGCGTTGGTGCAATCTAATGAACGATACTTATTTTATTGATCGCTTTCTGATTTTATAGTATCTAAGGGGATGATCATAAGCATATGCCAATCATACGAACCGTGATAACTAGCGAGCGAAGGGAAATTCCACACTAGGAAGTCGTTGTCGACCAAGCCGGTGACTCCAATGTTTGAAAGACTGATGAGTACATTTTCATAAATTGGAAGAAGAAGAGCCGATGGTACTTGGTAGGTACAGCCGGTACATATAATTAATTATTTAGTTTTGTGCAATGCAAGCATCATCAACGTGATTACTACATTTGCAATCCATACACGTACAATGTAATGGGTTCCTCTTCCTCCTTAGCCTCGAGTCTACGAGTTCACACAAAGAAAACAGTAGCGAGTTTTCTTTCTCACACGAGAATGAATCAAAGGAATGCCAAGATATGTTCCAAACTCACTATTTAAACAATACCTAAAGATTTTGACACCAAGCCAAAATATAATGAATATCATTAACCCAAGGAATCACACAATATATACAACTCTACGGTATAATGGACATTACAATTTATGCATATTAAAGAAACTAGCCTTCATGCGTCATGGACTCATGAGTGTGTGAAATGAAATGTTCGTGTCCTTATTTCTAGTTCAATTGCTGCAGCGGATCGATCTAGTGGTCTCTGATGTGTCAAAAATTAGTTAATTTTCAGATTCCATCAATTTTAATATTATATTATTTTTTAAATTAGATAAAAATGAATATTTAATATAAAATGAGATGAGAAACAAAAAAAAAACTAATCAATAAAGAATTTTGTGGTACCTGAATTATTTCAAATGCAATTTTTAGTACCTGAACTTTCATAAAGAATCTGGTGGTACCTGAACTATTCATCCGTTTGTCATTATAGTACCTACCGTTAAATATTTCGTTAAATGCTTATGTGGCATGGGTAAAAACTAAAAATAAATTAAATGACTGTTTTACCCATGCCACATAAACACTTAACAGAATATTTAACGGTAGGTACTATAATAACAAATAGAGGAATAGTTCAGGTACCGCCAGGTTCTTTATGAAAGTTCAAGTATCAAAAATTGCATTTGGTAATAGTTCAGATACCATATGAAGATTTTTCCCATAAAAAAAATAGATTAATGCAAGAAGGGGCATAGATTAATGGTTATCAATATAAAAGGTCGGTGTGATTTGGGCTTAGGGTTTGGGAGAGTGAACTCGTCTAACGGTCGGATTTGGTTTGATTTGCTTGGATAGTTCCAGCTCAGCAGACGTGTAAACCAAGCTATTAATTAGTCAATAGTAATTAGTCTATAGTGAATACTAATTTTCCCGCATGTTGCTTGACATTCAATTATCAGAACCTTTTCGAAAGAGCTAGTTCAACTTAGTATTCTGTAAAGAACAGAGATCATAGATCTGCCCTTTGGTAATTCAATCCGAAAATTGATGTACCCTTTTGTATCAGAAGCCTTCGGTTGATGTTCGTTTGATGATTGGATGGGCATATTATCCTGACTATGCATACTGCTGAGTGCAGCAAGACCGCACAACAGGTGTTCGACGAAATGCCTGTGAGAGATGTGTGCCATTGTTTTTTCAAAGTTGTTTTTGCTTAATTCTATAGGAAGGTTTGCTTCATTATTTTGTGCCCCACTACGTACTTTACAGCATATAGAATTTCTAATTTTATGTTGTGACAAAATCGAAAAGTTGAATAGCACACCAGGGGTACGAACCAATGTAATCTTATATGCCTTACATGTAAGATTAGAATTGATAAGTTAACTTTAAATCTCTATGATAAGTAGGAAATTCTTCATTATTGTCAATTGCACCGGGATGGATGTTGCTTTAGGCACAACTTTCCTTGAGATGTATTGCTTCCAAATTTCTAATTCAAGGAGTGAGAAAAATTTAAGTCACAAGCTGATTTGGTAGATTAATAGATACGGGTAATGCTCAAGTACTGAACTTCTTAGAGGATCCAGTATGCATTTAGTTTGGCCGATGGTACTATAAGTCCTTTTATGATGGCTCACTTAAAATGACTGAGTTTTTGTTGTTGCCCTGCTGCGAGCATTTCATATTTGTCTTTTTGATTGAGTACAACAACGTCTCTACGAATCACTTTTGATCACATAATCTTTGGCTGTTCATTTTAAGAAATCTAGATTTGTGTCATGTGTTCGAGTTTCATCCCTTATGGATGATAAGTTGGGAATGGCTACGGAGAAATGCCAATTACGACAGGCATGGTTGGTGATGTATTGGCACACAATCATCTATCAAATGGACTGTGTAAATCAGGTGACAGAAGGCAGATTGGTTTATTACTTATAATAAACTTATAAATGGCTTTGCAAGAGTTTCCTTGTTACATCCATTGCATTATGTCAAGAATGGGGGTTACTCCAGACCAAATTTTATACAAAATAATTGCTCAGGGCCTATGTGTTAAAGCAGATGTTTCTGTAGGCTGGTAATGAGTTTTTTCTTTGCATGTTTGAGAAGTCCATAGTGTCCGAGCCTCTAGACTGGAATAATATTGATTGTTATGAAAGATCGGATGGTCACTTTTGGAATTCACTTAAATGTATATAATTGCAATGCATTGATCCATGCACAAGTAAGAGGAGGAATGATACTGATGCAATTTCTCTTAAAAAGGCAATGCTTCTCTCTGGTCTTTTTTCCTGATATGGTAACTGATAATTTGTTGATAGGTGCTGCTTGTAACCTGGGGAAATTGCTTGTAGTTCAGTTATATCATGAACAAGCTGAGTAGGATTTGATCCAAAAATAATTACTTACCCATATATAATTTTCCATTTCAAATACTTTATGAGAAGTACTGCACAATGAAGGAGCCTGACATTGCTAGAGAAAGAAGCTTTGGTTCGTTTACTTCATGGAAGCACCGCCCACCACGATCCCAGTCATGCTTAGTGAAGTTTGGGTGTCCCACTGCTGTACTTACCCATAGGTAATTTTCCATGGACTTGGGAGTGTCATCAATGCAGGTGAGTATCCTAAAAGAGTGTTCAGCATAATATGCTGAGGGATTCTCATGTAAGATTTGTTCTAAGCATTCTTATATTGTATTGAAGTCTTATAGCTGGTAGAAGTTTGTCAAAGACTCTTGGTATTCGTATTATTTCATTATCTGACCATGTGTTTCTAAATTTAAAAAACCAACTTTGAGCATTGCTTGTGTTAGTGATTCAGCTCAAATGCGATCCCTATAATACTGCCTTTTTTATCGTATGTCTACATCACTAAGCAGTATCCAAAATGAGGCGTCGAGATGGGACTGAACTTAATGAAAATTAATAGTGGTACCATTTTGACTTAATATTGTTCACATCACTGTGTATACTTGCACTCTTTTCTCTGATGTACTTTCTCCATGTAGTATAATTGTCGCTGAAAGTTATCCTCTTTCTTTTCTGAAATTAATGTTCTTCTCTGCCAAGCTTGATTGATGAAACATTATTTTACAATGAGACGATGTTATTAAGTAATCTTGTTCAGTACGTGGTGATCAAACTTCAGGTGAAACTAGTTGAATGGCTTAAGTCAATGGTTACGAATTGGACAGCCGAGGGAGATTTTGGTCCTAGCTAAGTTGCCAAGAAGCCTTCTGGTTGCCTTATGCTGTGTGGACCTGAGAAACTCTGATCGAGAAGAGGCGAAAAATGGGGCATGTATGTGGTGCATATGCTTGAAGCTGATGGATGAGTTCCCTTTCAGAGATGTGAGCTTGCATTCATTTCTCAAATTAATCTTGCTAGCTAGACTTCCAATCTTTCATTATCTAGACCTGGTGTTGTAAGATGACAGTGTCAATTTGATATAATGTGCAAAAGTTTGAGCTAAATTGGGGTCAGCTAGATCATGTTATCACATATATAGGTGTCAAATACACATTTTCATCTTGAATCTGGAGTATTTTCATGAACCTCAGTCACTCATTGTGATTTACAAATTTATGGAGATAATGGGTGTATAGGTTCGATTTGTGTGAAACTATTGGACAACTAAGTAGAAGCAATTAGTGTAAAAGAGGTTTTGAGTGCTTTTTGTTTAACATGCATGCATGGAAAGCACATCAAACAAAACTAGCTTACTCTCCCTTTGTGGATTTCGCTTTTTAATTCATGGTTTTTTTTTCCTGCAAAATCCAGGACCACAGGGCTAGCTGGAAGAGAATATGAAGGCTCACGATGTGATACTGCAACTATCGGAAAGTGTAAGATTGAATCCGGTGATAGTAGCCGGTTTGACAGTGGTGCCCAATCTAACTAACTGATCGTTATGGAGAAAGCAAGAAGCTGAAGAAGTGCATTAGCCTCACCGGTCACCAGCAACAAATGTAATTAATCAATATAATGTCATTCAACTTCTTGTACCCTTTTCCTTAACCACTCCTACAAAAACTTCGTCTTAATTAGGCAATATATATATATATATATATATATATATAACAAGAGACCAAAATTTTTTGTATTCATTCATATAATCTGAATTAACTAGCTAGGATGTCATTGAATGTGAAGGTTGCTATTAAAGAAAAAGTAGACCATACAAATCATCTTTTTTAAGAAAGATGTGTAAATTTTGGTGAAGAGAATCCACACTTGATTTGATTTCTCTGAAAATTAAATACCATGACAGTGTTCTTGGTAAGTAGGCTCGAAAACGGAAGAAAATGTAGAACACAAAAGGCGAGCATTTACATACATATATATAGTAGCGAAGTCTGGTGACATTTCAGATTTGAAACCAGTTGTGGCCTTTTGAGACTACTTGCTCTGATCCTATGGTTAACTCTCTAGGGCTTTTCACCTTTTGTGCTGTTCTTCTTATTATTGATGCTGCAAATGGGAAATCTCATCACCATAAGTTTGTGGTATGTCTCTCTTTCTCTCTCTTGGATAATACTCTCATCCAAATGAGTTTGGACACACCCGTCAAACTCTCTCGATTGTCCAAACTCATGAATTTGGACAAGGGTATTACCCCTCACTCTCTCTAGCTCCCTCCCTCTCTTGATCTTTCGGTCACTTGATCATCTCTCTATTGTTGCAGGTAAAGTCATCTTCTTATAGTCGACTGTGTAGTAGTAAGGACATCTTGACTGTGAATGGGAGATTCCCAGGGCCAACTTTGAAAGCTCACAGAGGGGATAAAATCGTTATTGAGGTCTATAACAAGGCAAACTATAATATCACTCTTCATTGGTGAGTGGCTTAATTATTCCTGCGTAATTTTTATACATTATTAATTTTCTAGGCCGGTTAATTCACATAGCGTTTTTGCCAGTGTAGTAGTAATTATAAAGTCTTTTTGGGTTATAGAAGCACATTTTACCTCAGAAGCTCTCAAGTGCATTTCCATGAGACACTTAATTTTTTTTTCTTTTTTGAGAAAAAAAACAATACAATTATTTGCTCATCATAAAAACACTACTAGTAAAAGCGTTTCTGAGCTAAAGCACTTCCAACATTTGTGCTCACATTTTATCCAAAGGAGCTAGAGTCAATATTCATGAATGCAGGAAATGGATTGATATGGTGTTTTGGTACAGGCATGGAGTTAGACAAGTTAGAAACCCATGGGCGGATGGACCGGAGTACATCACACAATGCCCTATTCAGCCAGGCAATAAGTACACTTACAGAATTGAGTTTACTACAGAAGAAGGAACAATATGGTGGCACGCGCATAGCGGATGGGCTAGAGCAACGGTTCATGGAGCCATTTTTGTTTGTCCCAAACCTGGATCAAGCCATCCTTTTTCTAAACCTTATGCAGAGGTCCCAATCATACTAGGTATATGTACTTTGGAAGCTTTCCTCAATTATAATGTTAAGCTTCATTTGGTCTAGGGGACAAGGCATTTCTCTCCAACAATATGTTGGCAGAAGTCCCAATCGAATCCCCCCCGTCTCCCTTGAGGAACAAAAAAAAAACAAAGAATCTTCATTTCAATTCATGATACAAGGTTCAGAACACTTAGTTAGATATCTATATATATTTTTTGTGGGGTCTTGACTGTTCTTGATGCCCATTTAAGTTTGAGATCTCAGACTAGAGATTTTACTTAACTTTTATAATTAAATCTTTTTTTTTAATCTTATAGTTAAATCTTTGAAGGAAAGAAATATGTAATTTTATTTGTATTTTCATGAAATAGAAATGATTCATTATACCTACTAAATTCAAATCAATATGTTACATTGTATATAGGCTTTTTCCTTGCAAACATTAATATGGTGAAGTATTTAGTCTTTTCATAGACATTGTATATATCTCTAGGTGAGTGGTGGAAGAGAGATGTCATGGAGATACCGAGTAATGCAAATTTAACAGGAGGAGAACCTATAATCTCAGATGCATATACTATAAATGGAGAACCAGGCTTTCTATATCCATGCTCCAAAAAAGGTATAAAATCAAGACTTAGGTCTTAGTAAAGAAACTAATATGTATTATAAAGTTACTTACATACAATGCTCTACTGCAGGGACCTTTAAGATACTAGTTGAACATGGAAAAACCTATCTTCTTCGGATTATTAGCGCGGTAATGGACGAAGAGTTATTCTTCGGCATAGCACATCACAAGCTGATATTAGTGGGAAAAGATGGTTCCTATACAAAACAAGTTGAAACATCCTACATAATGATAGCCCCTGGCCAATCCATGGACCTTTTACTACAAGCAAATCAACCTCATGGGCACTATGTCATGGCTGGAAGAGCGTATTCAAGTGCCTTCGGAGCTGGTTTTGACAAGACCATGACAACCGCCATTGTTGAATATCGCGGTTCAGATGATCACGATCACCACCCTCGACGAACTCCTTATTTCCCAGAGCTTCCCCCCTATAACAGAACACAAGCATCAACGGACTTTACCAAGCAATTTAGGAGCCTTGCAACAAAAGACCACCCAGCCAAAGTCCCATTACAAGTAGACACCCACTTGTTTTTTACCATATCCGTAAACTTACTTAACTGCAGTAATAAACCATGCACCGGTCCCTTTGGGAAAAGATTTTCAGCTAGTGTCAACAACATAAGCTTTGTCATGCCACCGTCAGTTGATATCCTTCGAGCTTACTATTATAAAATCTCGGGGGTTTTCGAGAAGGATTTTCCTGAAAACCCACCAAAGGAATTCAATTACACCGGAGAGGATCTTCCTGAGAGATTTTTGTCACCTTCCTATGGGACTAAGGTGATGGTTTTGAAGAACAATGCAAGTGTTGAGCTGGTTTTGCAAGGGACCAATGTGTTGGCAAGTGATAACCATCCTGTACATTTACATGGATATAGTTTTTATGTTGTGGGCTCGGGATTTGGAAATTTCAACCCTAAAGAGGACCCTTTGAGATACAATCTTGTTGATCCTCCTGAGGAGACTACTGTTGGAGTTCCTAAGAATGGCTGGGTTGCAATCCGATTCAGAGCAGATAATCCAGGTGATGATCACAATTTTACTAGTATTAATTCTTTTTGGGTATATTCATGTTATTCACACTTCAAAATTGTGATGCTGCGCGTGTTTTTAATTAAAATAGTAATATGTTGCATTTAGAATGCAGGATAATAAACTGAGAATGAGAATAGCAACTGCCTTCTAGTTTTAAGATTGAAACCTTTTGAACCTCAATGTGTCATCAACTTTATTAACATTTTCAGTTTGTATTAATGGTTGTTATGATCAATTGCAGGCGTGTGGTTGATGCATCGTCACATAGAGCGTCATCAAACATGGGGAATGTATATGGTGTTCCTGGTCAAAAATGGTGTTAGTCATCATAATAAAATTCTTTCACCTCCTCATGATTTGCCTACTTGCTGAGGGAAACAGATTCTTACATGGATTTTGAGCTTCTGTTAGAAGAAGAAAATATAGGTTTACAATTTGTGAGGTATTGTTCGTTATACTAAAAGATTATGGTTTGTCAAGCGAGAGTGAGCCCATTTTGGGCCATTGAATTGAATTTTAACTTCTTCTTTTTTAATTGTTGAAAACTACTCGTATATCTTTCATGAACTACTCGAGTGTACTAGTGTGTCTCACGATGTATTTTAGAGTACCATTCAAGAACTACTCAATCAATTTTCGACAGTTGGTAGGATAATAATCAAGAAAAACCTATTTAGCTTGTATTCCATTGTTGGGAGAGATGAGTTTATAATTAGTATTTTAAAATATCAACCAACATTTAAAATACGAATTCAACTGTTGAGTTTGAAAATCTTTAGTGAGCCATCGTTATATAGTATTATGGTACTACCACTCTTCGGTTGTTGGATGGCATCTCATACATATATGCATAAGAATCACATCATCTAATTTATTTTATTTTATTTGGAGGATTTTAGAAAATAACCCATTTTGGGCCAATTATTAATTTGTAACATTTTTTTTTTTTGAAACTATTGAAATTTTCGGTGAGTGTTAAAGAGTTACATTGACTGAATAATATATTACTGTGATATATGCTTGAAAGTTACTTATGTATCACTCATGAGCTATTCAAGAGCTACTCGAGTACCATTTGATAAATACTCATCAATCGCGACCGATGGTCGGGCAATAAGCAACACTAAAAGTGAAATCATCAAGGGCATTTAATTAATTTTTTTTTCACCAACCGCGTTTAATTCTTTTTTACCAACTAAAAGGTACTATTAAATTTCTGTTATAAAAAGTGGACCAAAAGTCAATTCAAGAACCAAAAATATTCAATTCAAGGTAGTATTGGGACTATTATTCACTGAAAAAGAACAAGAAAAAGGGAAAGAATTAAGAACTGGTGAATCCCTAAGAACCAGGGCGTGCGTTTGTTTTGGTTTTAAATGGGAGCCACAACCACAAGAAGAATGGGAATGAAGCTATCCCAGTCATGACCTAGTCACTTGTGGGGCATATTGCCCAGATTTATACACCAAGACAGCAAGTGAAGTCAGTAATGATTGATCTGTCCCATTCCGATCCCCATTCCCAATCCCATTCCAACCCGTAATATACACACTTGCAGTGGTCCCCCTGCACAGCTCACCATTTACCATAGGATTAATTTCACTTTACCTCCCTAACTTTTACACCTAAAATCATTTGTGCCCCTACACTTCCAATTTCATCACATATGCTCTTGCACTTTTCAATTTAATTAATTATAGCCAATTGCTATTTTTTTTGTTAATTGCTTACGTGACGGTGTGTCACATCCACGCAACGTCATCAAAGATGTACGCCATGTCAGCAATTAACGAAAAATTAATAGTTGGATATGGTTGATTAAATTTGAGAGTAAAATGGCACACGTGATAGAATTAAAAAAGCAGAGGCACAAATTATTTTGGATGTAAACTTAAAGGAGCTAAAATGAAATTTACCTTATCCCAATAGCGAGTCACCTATGTCACAAACAATATCAAATTTCATGTTATAGACTTTCTTTAAAATACTTTTACACAAACTTTCAATTCCCCCTTGTTATTTCCTTTATGTCTAAATATCTCCCATTCTTCCCACGTCCTCACCAACCACCTCCGGCGATGTCACTCGGCCACCTCTAGTCCAATGACTTTTGAGCGGAAATTCGGAAAACCTCCTATTTGTTACATTACTTTCGGTCGCCTTCTATTGATGTATTGCATCGCTTGTAATGTATATATGTTTTAGCCGACTTATACCAAAAATGTCCATATTTGTCTTGCTTTGACGTGTTAGGTGAATTTAACGAAAAAATTGAATGAAATTTTAAAAACTCATAGTGGGGGTGCAATTTACAGTAAATTGGCAGAATTTTTTTTTTTTTAAAAAAAAAACAATAGGGTGCAATTTATCGAAAATTAAACATATGAAAAGTTAAGGGACAATTTGAATATTTTGCTAATTAAAAAATATCATCGTGCTCGTTTTTTTTTTTTAATCCAATGCGACAACTTTTATTCAACAATTTAAAAGAACAATTAATAGAAGCAAGAATTGCAACTAAAAAATAAAAAATAATAAAACAAGAAGACATAAGTGGATGCAAAAAGACATCAAAGAGAGCATGGGTGACAGCCGTGCTGTGAAAATTGTAACCGGTGGTATGAGTCATGACCAACCATGCTGATCCGCCGTCGTCAAAACAACCAAGCCACCGCTAAGGCATTCGACGTTAGATGCAACTGGCCACCGCAATCCATCTGATGTACTTGCACATCCTGCCGTCAGATAAGAACCGAAGTTTGGAGGAGCAAGGCAATAGGAATACAACAAACAACCACCACCGGCAAGGAGAGATACATGTTGCCAGGTACAACATTATCTCCACAAAAGAGCCCTAGCTTGACAGCAAGAGCAGATGTAACGACTGAGGTCGCCGACAAGTACCGACAGAAATTGTCGACAACTGTTGAAGCCGCGATCAAGGGAGTCCATCAACATCTTGAAATGGCACATCGATCGGTGGAACTTCCACCGATCAAAACTAAGAAGGTTGTGAGGGCTAAGAAGCGCTAGCCACCACGGCCTTTTGGAGAGGCTAGGGATGAGAGAAAACTCATATGTGGTGAACTTTTTATCATGGTGCTCATCTTAAAAAATTATAAAATAATACATGAATAAATGAATAAAATAAAAGTGGTCATGCAAACATGCAGTTTGGTCTTCTGGTGGACAAACCGCAATGGTGAAGAAGAACACCTTTTCTTATCAAAAAAAGAAGAACACCTTTTGGTGTTGCATCGATCCCCAATTGAGTCATGCATGGTCTAGAATTGAAATTCATAACCAACTCTGAGAGCCATAAATTCATAACCAACTCTGAGAGCCATAAATTCATAACAAACTCTGAGAGCCATAAATTCATAACCATTTCTGCATATACATAGTCTAGGCTAGGATTGAAATTGAACTGACATGCCAACCATTTAAAAAGCACAAGCACAAATCAAAATGCAATCATTGTTTCAATTTCTTAATTTTGTCGAGTGAATGCAAAGCAAAGCAAAGAAAAGGCATGTGATGCTTGCCCCCATATTGTCTTGCTATCTTCTAATTTACTCTTATATAATTATCAGTACCACGTACTGGTAGTTTGCCGGGATCACATCACATCGATCCATTCTCATATAATAAGTTATCATGAGTTCATGCACGACATATTATCCACATCATTTGTTTTCTCTCTCACAATTTGTAGGCAGCGACGGATTTGACAAATTCGAAAGATTCTAGTAACTTTTTTTGGAGAATGACAGTAGTTTTTCGGTTCACCGGCAGCAGTTAATTTTTTTGAAAAACGACAGTAACTTTTCGGTCCATCGGTAATAATTTTTTTACGTAGTGGCATTTTTATAAATAATAAAAATTAAAATAAGGTGATATTTTTGTAAATATTGAAATTTCTAACATTTTTGTGGCCTTATGAAAAAAAAACAATATTTTGTGGCTTAGAAAATAACAAGATCACTAAAAGTGGCATAATCTATAATTTGCTATAATTATTTCTTTTCTCTAGATATTTACATGCGAGAGATAGACGGAAAATAAAAGGGCATCCCTTGCATATATATACATACGAGTCATGTTTACCTACTCAGTTGATTTCTTACTAAGTTGTGCTCAATTGCCCTTAAATATAAATCCAACTGTGAAAATAATAAAACAGTTTAGAATTAGGAGTAAGGCTATGGTATGTTGACATTTCTCATACATTATGAAGAGAGAAAGTCCTTGTGAAGGTAAATAATGTCCTCATTAGAGTGAATTAAGTTCTCGTTTGAGTAACTAAGTCCTAAAAATGGTAATTATAATATTTTACAACTTGACGACACATATTACAACTTCGACAACTCATGTGGTAACTATGAAAAAGTCCTCATTAAGGTAAATAAGGTCCTCATTTGTGTAAATAGGTTCTCATTTGAGTAATTAAGTCCTAAAAGTTGTAATTGTACGTATGAGATACGTTAACATACACTAGAATTTTCCTAGAATTAGTTTATTTGTCTCATTATTCTACATTATTAGATTTAAACTCAATGATAATTGAGCACAACTTAATAAAGAATCAACTGAATAGGTAAACATAACTTATATATATAGTTATATACATATAGCCACCAAATAGGTTAAGTGAGTCCTTTGTACACGCTCAACTTATTAACTTAATTAAGGATCGATGGTGATCTTGATCGACCATATGTATATAATAATATCCAAAAGCCCATGATTGACTCACTTACGTAGGTGTTTCTCCATCAAATATATATTAATTTGTTTAATTTTGTTCTCTTATCTTCTTCGAAGGTCTTATTACTTCAAACAATTCAAGCAAATCATTCCCCATCAGCAACCATAATGGGGATCGATCTCCACTACCAGAAAATATCAACCACAAATAACATTATGTGTTCTATCCATCAATATGATTTAATTAGGTCATGCATGCATGTACGTGAATCCAATTAAATTTTTTATAATGTACTTCTTATCCAAAAATAAATTTATTTAGTAGCAGACCGAATAATCCTTCACTTTTCTATATATTTATATGTTATGATCCCATTGTCCAGAAAAAAAAAATATTATGATCCACCACAAATTTAGATGATATATTAATTGATTGATGCATGCATGTTAGATCCACCATCCAAATAATAATTAATTAGCCACCAATCCACCACACAAAATTCAAAGTCATGAGGCACTGTAATTTGTCCACATATATAATACATACATATATACCAGTCTCCAGCAAGAACCCGTCTGGAAATTTAGTTTACATTATTTCACACTTCAAAATTGGAGTGCTTTTATTTTAGCTAGCTGTATATATATATATATATATATATATATATATATATATATATATATATATATATATATATATATCACATAAACGACTCTTTGAAGTAGCTAAGCTAGATTGAGAAACCATCTCTGTGAAATTATTCATCACGTACACATATATATGGATCATGTTTATATTAAAGGAAAGGAACTAATTAGGACGTACTGGAAATGCCAAAAATGAGAAAGAGGACATACAGAACAAACCATTCAACCGATAGAAACAGATAAATATGTTGGCCTACAATCATTGAATCGATGATTACGTACAACTAATATTCTTTACCCAAAAACAGACAGAATATATTGCACATCATTCTTAACCTATTGTAAATACGAATAATTCAGAAACAAGCCACTACAATACAATGGTTGATGATCCAGTACGTGTGGTTCATTTTTACAGCATGTTTATCACAGCTAGCTACATCTGTCGACTCTGTACAAATTATTGATATATACAATGTTTTTGAGGCTGATCAATAGCTATTTCCAAGGTAAAACACGTCAAATCTCTAGTTCTATTCATTCGGCTTGCTTTGGCCTCCTAGCTTAATTAGCTTATTTTCAAATCTCTAGTTCAAATTGTTAAACTAGATTACATGCACTAGCCTATGTTTGTTCTAAAATTTTGTTTTGCATAAGAGCAACTCTACTAGGATAGAGTTTTTTTTTCTTCTCATACCTTTCTGTTTTATGAATGTGATCGAAGACATGACGCCTCATTTGGCGGCCACTCTTGCTCTCCAAGACGGTCGCGATGTTGTTGACCTTAATCGGTGAGGCAGTGAGGCCACTCTCCAAGGCCGAGGCTTCTTCCTCGTTGGAAGAAGTGTTGACCGATCAACCATTCAAAAAGGGTAATGTCAAGGACACTCTTAGCAAAATGTGGCCGGCCTGTCTTTGGTGAGGTGGCCGTAAAGCACAATTTTGGTGATAGGTCGCAGTCTGTTTATTGGGGCTACTCGTATTTGTTTGTCCGATTTCGTATTAAATAAATGGAGGGTTGGTCATGAGAAAGTTAACTTTCACCAAAACCGTCCATTTATTTGATATAGTTGGATGAGTACATGTACTCCTGAGTATCCACACTATTACACCAATGACGGAATGAAGCAAGGAGACTTCGATTGTGCTAGCAAGAGTTTCCAAGGAGGAAGAACTGAAGAAGAGTTCACGACATGCACATTAAAATCCTAGGAGACGCGGCTTTTTCCAACGAAACAATTTGTCGATCTAGTGGCTAATCCACCAAAATGCACAAGCAGGGAACAGATCGGTGAAGCCGATCGCAAAGAGAAGACCCAAAAAAGTCAAAAATGGACCCCAAAACAAGCCCCAAATAGTTGAGAACCATAGCCCTCGACAAAAAAAAACACCGGGAGATCGAGAAGAGAGAAACAGGCCCTCCATGCTAGCTCCAGTCAATAACCAATTAACCACCAAGAATACAAGAAAGGAGCCCAATTCACAGCCGAAAACCCTATGAGCACTGTCGACAAGTGCTTCCCAAAAAAAAAAAAAAACCCTAGCAGATCTCCTAAGCTAGGGACTTGTTTGAAAAATAGATATAAAACTTCTAAGCCTAACTTATGAACTATTAGAGTGCTTAATATATTATTCTCACTAGCTTGTTATCTAATTCAGTTCCCATTGACTCTTGTATGGGCATGAGAACTCAGCTTCTCTGAGGAGTTGATTATTGTGAAAAAAAAAAATGTGATGTCTTAACAAAGAAACTGTGACTTCATAACTAAAAATTGTAACAACATCATAGCAAAATTATGACAACTGCCACTTCGTGTTCTACAGCGTAGAGGTGGGATTGGAATGCAAATGTAGCTGAGGGTTTGAAAGGTGTACTGTAGACAAACTTAATACCAAAAACATTTCTTGTTTTTTGTCTCGAAAAATATCGATATACCCTCACACTAGTTAACATTGTTCACTTCATTGTCAAAAAAAAACATTGTTCACACGGCACTGTGGAATTGAGCAGTTGAACAAATCTATTGGTTAGTTGATTCGACTAATTAAAGACCCTCTCCTAGAAGGAAGCCTCTTGTGTACTCCCAGGAATATTTACTCCTGGTGGCGCGTGCAGCGCGTGCGGCGGCGTAGAAGCTGATCCGGCGTCGTTTGGTCGTCGGATCGATGGAGAACAGAAGATCGGAGTCCCCCGATTCCAAAAATGGTGGTTGTTCGGCGAAACGAACCGCAGAGCTCCGCGAATCGCATGTAGCAGATCCGGATCCAGCGGAGGCGCGTTGGGCCACTTCCCGGCGTCGGACGGCGATGAGGTAATGAGATGTTGTAGATCGGAACATGGCGAGCTCGATGGTGGCAGCGGTGAGCCCCGGCTTTGCTCAGATTCCGGCGACTGAGGAGAGAGTCTAGATCGACTTTCTCTCTCCTGGTTGCGTTTTTTTCTCTCATCAAATCTGGGTTTTTTTCTCTCTTTCTCTCACGAATTCGACGAACCCAGAACTCCAGAAGCATAGTTCATTGATTTGTTTGGAGCTGATGTCAAAGAGAGAAGAGGAGCGTGGCACTCACGCACGCACGCGCCTCCGGGGAGTGTATACTCCTAGGAGTATACCAGAATCTATGTTCCCTCCTAGAAAATATATAGGGAGTCGCGTAAAAAGTTTATTTTACCTTTTATTATGGAATTGTCATTTTCATGCATGAATTTGTCTGTTCAATAATCCAATTTGATCGGCTGAATTCATTTATTTTAGTATGAAAAAAAAAACCCCAAGGATCAACATGAAACGTGTTAGAAACAGTCAAGTGGAATGTCAACCTCAAACTAAGAACTAGTTAAATGTAGGACACTCTGTAATCAAAATCCATCCATTGAACTTTTTACCGGACTCAGTTTCATCCTTTTGACAACCTTACACTATGAACTAGTCTAGTAGTATAACTACTTTAATACTTTATCATAAAGTTTTAAAGATTAATATACACTTATGCATTTGAATTAGGGACATACTCCATAGGTCCAAACGTGGCAACTTTTTGCTCAACAAGTTTTGCTACAGTACAATTTTGCCCATCAAAGACAGAAATATCTCGAAAATTTACTGTAGCGGAATGAATAGTGACTAAAAAATTATTGAGGTCAATAATTTTTTTGGTGATCAGTAAAAATTATTGACGTAAATAAAATTCTTATTACTAAAAAAAATTATTGAGGTCAATAATTTTTTGGGTGAACAGTGAATTTATTGACCTCAATAATTTTTTCTGTCACTGTTCATTCCGCGAAAAGTGAAAATGATTGACCTCAATAATTTTTTGTCACTGTTCATTCCGCTATAGTGAAAATTTGAAATATTTCTATCCTTATTGGGCAAATTTTTACTGTAGCAGAGTGGATGAGAAATATTTGTCTACTTTTGTCCTTGCTGGTCAAGGACCCTAAGAACAAAGAAGGGAGTGGAAAAATAACTATTGCACGGAGGTTTCTAAATTCTAATAACAAGTTCGTCTACAATACATTAGTGTATCGATATATCAAGTATCGGTTCAATACAATAGTAGACTAGTTTCATACATTAGTAGATTAGCTAGCTCGGCATCGTCTTGAGTTAGTCTACGATTATAGAGAGTTGTCTACTATTGTAGAAAGTTAGTGTACCATTAATGTACCAATAAGTCAATGTACCGTAAACTTTTTATTTATTTAAAGTTTTATGCATCTGAATTATAATTGGTGTATCGCAACTGCCCCATCCAAAACTTTCTCGTAAAGTTGTTTCAACTGCATGACTTACCTTCCTTCCCTAAATGACCTGGCTTGGCTAAACGGGCCGATATATCAGCCGCGGACTCGCGCTCTCACGTGAGTGTAAAAGTCACTGACTCATACGCCTGCAGTCATTTTTACATTCACAGTAAGAATCATTCATATCCTTCAGCCAAAAAAAAAGAAAAAAAAAAGAATCATTCATATCCAACTCACTCACTCACTCTGTTTCTTAGTATATTCACATGCATACCCCAAATGCACAACACCCAATTGATATCATCCAACAGAAGAAACCCTACCTTACACCCACCTACACCCATTAGAAAAAAGGAAAACAGAAATTTATCTATCTTTCACGGACTCGTTTAAGCTCTTCAGGAATAGGATATCAATAATAATAGGACGAGGAGTTCCAGAAAGAAATAGAATAGATTCTCTCTGCCAAAACCCACCAAAATCCAAAACGCATAATTACATTAATGGGGCTGAGCTAGCTAGCTTCAACTAGTAACTGGTTACCCTCCCTCCTTCTCAATCATCCCTCACGGGCTACTAAAAACAATCCCTACCTTAAATATCCATTACCACCGTTTAAACTTAATTACCTCTTTAATTATGTACATTAATGAAGCCCACACAATTTATTATATAAACAACGACCTTCTGCACCACCCCATGAAATACAGAAACCATTTTTCTTTCTCTTCAAACCCCTTGAAGGCCACAAACTCAATGGCCTCTTCTTCCTCTGTTCAGAACAGAGGACTTCAAAACAGAGGAGCGCCGAAGGGCTCCTCTGTTTTGCTCTGTTTCTCTCTCTGTTATATATTCTTATCTGTCGGTGTTTCGGGGCAGTCATTTGCCTGCGGCGACGGTGGTAATGCGAGCAGCTTCGGCTTCTGCGACAAGTCGTTGGGGGTCGATGCGCGGGTGGCGGACCTGGTGAAGAGGCTCACATTGCAAGAGAAGATTACTTTTCTGGTCAACAGCGCCGGGAGTGTGAGCAGGCTTGGAATACCGAAATATGAGTGGTGGTCGGAGGCTTTACACGGTGTGTCGTACGTCGGCCCGGGGACCAGGTTTTCGAGTGTCGTCCCCGGAGCTACCAGCTTTCCTCAGCCCATTTTGACTGCGGCGTCGTTCAATAATTCTCTCTTTGAAGCCATTGGAAGGGTAACTATTCTACCTAATTGTTTACCCTTTAATTACGTACACTCTGTTCATTGTTAATGTCACCATTAGAGTCAACCTGACCATCATTAAAATCGTTACCTGGATTTGTAGTCCTTATTCGTGTGGTTCTTATTTTGATTGCTCAGTAGATTTACACAGATACAAACAAGGCAAACGTTAGAGAACCAACCCTTTACAATGATAAAATTTATGACATTTTTTAAATATGCAACCACTAAATATCCCTACCCAAAACCCTTTACAGCTACTGAAACCGAAAGTATGGGTCAGTGCTTTCCCTTATGACATTTTGAAATTTAAGCAACGGGACAGAGAAGAAGGGTATTGCTATTCATGATTGTACCAAAAAGGCAAGTGGATGGAGAACAGTTGTTAGGGGTTGGTTTCAATTGAGTATCTTCTTCTTTTACTTTTACTATAAATGATTGACTTGTGTTTAGGGTTTGGCCACCATACCGGCATACCCAATAGTTTAGTAGTTGGTGAAAAGCTAATGTTTTTGGGTCACGGGTTCATCAAGCACATGTTTTAGGACATTCCAGCTTGCTGATGAAGAAAATTACAACCAGGAAATTAATTACTGATAATGACTAATTAACCTTGTTTTCTTAAGCAGGCCCAAAAAATTAGAAACTCATGTTTTGAGTGTACATTACTCTATGGAAAGGACAGTAGTCATTAATCGAAATTTAATAACAAATTTAATGACTTTGTATTTACTATATGCAGGTGGTTTCAACTGAGGCCAGAGCAATGTACAATGTGGGATTGGCAGGATTGACATTTTGGTCCCCAAACATTAACATATTTCGAGACCCGAGATGGGGAAGAGGCCAGGAGACTCCGGGAGAAGACCCGTTGCTGACGAGTAACTACGGATCCGGCTACGTTAGAGGTCTTCAACAAACCGATAGCAAAGACAAGAATAGGCTCAAAGTTGCAGCATGTTGTAAACATTATACAGCCTATGATTTGGATAACTGGAAAGGGCATGACAGATACACCTTCAATGCAGTGGTAAATAAATGAGTTGGTTCACTTTTGTTAATGTGTCAATTTATTTCGAGTATTAACATTTGTGTTTGTTGTTAGGTAACAAAACAAGATATGGATGATACATTTCAACCACCATTCAAAAGTTGTGTTCTTGATGGGAATGTTGCAAGTGTCATGTGTTCTTACAACCAGGTTAACGGAACGCCAACCTGTGCAGACCCAAAACTTCTTTATGGGGTTATCCGAGGCGAATGGAAGTTAAATGGGTACTCTAATTTCCCCTAATTATGTTTCTTTTCCCAGTACATATATGATTTGAGTATTTGCGACGAGAATCAGTGTTAACTTTACATGGATATTTGATTAATGCTGCAGATACATAGTTACTGATTGTGATTCAATAGATGTGTACTTCAAGAACCAACACTACACCAAGACACCAGAAGAAGCTGCAGCTAAGGCTATATTGGCAGGTGATTACATTCTACAGATTGTTCACAATGTGATTGAGCATTCAGATTAAATTCCCTTATATGTTTGAAACACACCATCTTAATCATGACTAAACGATTCGTTACATGTTTTAATTGGGCAGGGTTGGATTTAAACTGTGGATCATTCCTAGGAAAATACACAGAAGGAGCAGTGAAAGGAGGATTTTTGAATGAGGCAGCCATTGACAAGGCCATCTCAAACAACTTTGGCACTTTGATGCGTCTAGGCTTCTTCGATGGTAATCCAAGCAAGCAACCGTATGGAGATCTTGGTCCAAAACATGTGTGCACTGCAGAGAACCAAGAGCTGGCACGTGAAACCGCGAGACAAGGGATAGTGTTGCTCAAGAACACTCCAGGATCACTGCCTCTGTCTCCCACAGCCATCAAATCCTTGGCAGTTATCGGTCCCAATGGCAATGTCACAAAGACTATGATCGGCAACTATGAAGGTACACGTAATTTAATCTTTTGTTTTATCAAACGAGTACAATGCATTTCACATTATCCTGACACAATTCTCTTGGTTGGAAATTTTGCAGGCACCCCTTGCAAATATACAACTCCTTTGCAAGGCCTAACAGCTGTAGTTCCAACAACTTTTGTGGCCGGGTGCACGAATGTGGCTTGTGGCACTGCCCAGGTAGATGATGCTAGCAAGTTAGCAGCCTCAGCAGATGCAACTGTACTTATTGTGGGTGAAGATCAATCTATTGAGACTGAGAGTCATGATAGAACTGATCTCTATCTTCCGGGACAGCAAACTCTTCTAGTAACTGAAGTAGCAAAGGCATCTAAAGGACCTGTAATCCTTGTCATAATGTCTGGAGGAGGGTTCGATATATCATTTGCGAAAAGTAATGATAAAATTTGTAGCATTCTTTGGGTTGGTTACCCCGGCGAAGCTGGTGGAGCTGCCATTGCTGATGTGATTTTTGGCCGTTATAATCCAAGTAAGCTATGAACTCTTATTAATTATGTCTTTTAAGTGCAATTAAAACATGAAGAAAAGTTTCAGGATTCCAATTAGCTTAGTGCTTCACAACATTCTGGACAAGTAGTTTTTTTTTCCCAGCTTGATTATGGTTTTGATTTTCATATGGAAATATGTTAATGATTAACCTTTTAGATTTAGAATTTGAAATCTAACATCCGAAAACTCATATAGATGACTGCTATATATTTCAGGTGGAAGACTACCTATGACATGGTATCCACAAGCTTATGTAGACAAGGTTCCAATGACAAACATGAATATGAGACCAGATCCTTCAAGTGGTTACCCGGGTAGGACTTACCGGTTTTACACTGGTGACACGGTTTATGCATTTGGAGACGGAATAAGCTACTCCACCTTCAGTCACCGCCTAGTTAAAGCACCAAAGCAAGTTTCCATTCCCTTAGAGGAGGATCACGTATGCCACTCGTCAAGTTGCAAATCACTTGATGTTGTTGAAGAAAGGTGTCAAAATCTAGCTTTCGATATCCATTTGGGGGTGAAAAACATGGGCAGAATGAGTGGAAGTCATACAGTCTTATTGTTTTCGAGTCCTCCATCTGTGCACAACGCGCCTAAAAAGCACTTGTTGGGATTTGAGAAGGTGTTCCTTGGTTCTCAGACGGAAGCATTGGTTAAGTTCAATGTGGATGTTTGCAAGCACTTAAGCGTGGTTGATGAGCTAGGAAATAGGAAAGTTGCTTTGGGAGAGCATGTACTACATGTGGGAAACTTGAAACAGACATTGAGTGTGAGGATTTGAAATAAGTCTTCAAGTCCTCTGCTGAGATTGTGATTCTTAAGGCCAATTAATGGAAAATTTGAGCTTTAAATAAGTTGAGGGTTGTCAAAATTTTCTCATTTCTTTGGGCCAAGCCAATTTGTTCGGAATCAAAAAAGAAGAACAAAATATCAGAGAGAAGTTGAAAGAGTTGTCAAAATTTTCTTATTTGTTTCTTAGTTTTCATTGGTATTGCCTAGCCATATTGTTCAGAATCAAAACAGAAAAAGAAAAACAAATAAGAAATTCAAAAATTGACACAGCTTCCTGGATTACAAACTATATATGTAACTTAAATTTGGTGCAACTTGTAATGAGAATGGAAGAAATAAATTCCAACTCATTCACATGCTGGGACTTCTTTTTGGGATTGAGGTTTTGTTGACCAAATGTTCATGCTGTCCTGCCAAGTGATTTTACTGGCATCTAATAACAGTTTACCTGAGGCTTTCCTTTGTAAATTTTCTTTTGTCCTAATGGAGATCTACTAGATAAGCAGATCATTCTTAGAAGTTCAAACACACATAGCTGGTTGTAGGTTTTCAGGAACCACAATGTGGGTCAAACAATGTCATTCTACAAAGTCCAAACTTTTTCTCTGTTATTTTTTTATATTTAATTAGCATTCCTGGTGTTTTTTTGTTGTCTGCAAGTCATGCATACTCTAACCTCTTTATCTTCTCTTGCCTTTTAATTATAATTTGGTGCGTCACTAGGTCAGAAGATGAACATGAGTAAGCAAATTAAAAACACAAAGTGGTCTTCCTCTCTCTCCCACACTGGTTTCAATTTTGAGCTTTCATTTGGGACTGAGATGTGCTTGGAAATTCTATCTACTTGTTTCAGATGAGACTGCAATTTATGCTTGAGGTGTTCGATGTTGGGCTGCACACCTTGCTTGATAGGTACTTCTTTGTTTCTTTTCGATCAACTTGTTACACCTTGGTCTGATATGTCCATGTTAGAGTGAAGAATCTCACATCAGAAAAGTGAGATTCTATATATCTAGTTTTCCTGTGCTTGTGACAGGTTCCAGTCTTTTGTTCATGCAACGCACTAACGCTTCTAGATCTATCAACACTAGTCCATTTCTTTTCTGATAACATGACATCATTTTTGCCTGTTCTTCAATTTTTCCTAATGAAGAGGCCAGCAGGCTTTTTCCAGTCTGCATTTGGATTCGAAGTGTACTTGAGTTTTTTTTTCTGCTTCACCAACTTTACTGAGCTTGCAAACAGTTGACTGTATTGGTTCATGGCAGTTTCTAAAGCTGGTTCATCACATTCTCTGTCTTCAATTTGAGATATAGACTCTGTTGGTGTGTTACGTACTCTATGTCCAACCAGGGCTACTACTCCATACTCATTTTTCTGAGAGTGACTCACTATGATATCACTCCAAGTAGGAATGTAGTATTCATATATAGCTCTGGTCTTTTCAGTTTTTAAGCCCCTAGCCCTCTAGCTCCACAATACTGCACTTGACTTTGAGTTTCTCCTATCCACCACCTTTGATGGGTCTTGTATTTTTGTTACTTGAGAAATGGTTGGATGGAGTTCCTTCAGAGCTTGAATTGAAACCATGTTTTTGCTCACGATTCCCAGCTCCTTTTACTTCAGAAGCTTCCTGAATTGTCTTGGACGCGTCCTGTTCTTGTGGCAAATCTTCTTCAGACATATCTTCATCTTTGGGCATATGCAATGCTTTGGTTTTCCTTTGTGTCAGGGAACTCCATTTCTTAAGTAGTTAATGATCCAATGAATTCATCAAGTTGATACCCATCCAAATTCTTTGCTTCTTCAATAGCAATTTTCTTTAAATATCCCCCTCCTTTTCAAATTCTATTTTTTTTGTTTTATCCATCTGTCTTGTATTTGCCAAAAAAAAAATCTGTCTTGTATTTAATTTCTGTAGGATTTCAATCAATTTGAAATGATCGAAAAGCAATTCGTATGATTCTAATTTATGGATTGCTTATTATTTTCGATATGAATCTTGATCAAAGTAATCAATGGCCTCTTCGATGGGTATAGTAAATCAAGTAATTTTTTTATTAGCATTCCAACAAAGAAGTCTTTGATTCATCAGTTGACAGATGACCCGTACTCTCATAGGAACTTCTGCAGCTTAAAAAAAGAGAAAGGAATGAATTAGTAAATTTCGTCCATTTTGAGTGTTTGTAGAATGAGTTCTAAATTTCTTTTTAAGGAAGATAAATAAATTAATTAAATAGTCGAACGATTACAATCGCAAGTATTGACATCCTGATTAATATATAGCAGAAGCGATGATTAACCAACTATGGTTAATATAAAAACTTAAGATAAATCAAAAGGTGTACTACACCAACCGGGTGTCTTACAACAATAAAGCTCAAACCTTGATATTGAAAGAACCAAACTATCCATTTTGCCATAAACTATTGACAATGAACATACCAATCCAATAGCAATCTCTCGCTATCCCGTAAACAATTACCATCAAAGTGATGAGGAGCGCACGCAATTGTGGAATTCCAATAAGTAATGTCATGATCTAGATACTTGGTAAATAAGCAAATAGAGAGAATGAAGCAATAAATTGTACAGTAAGTTGTTTCCATCTTCAGCATACAATGGCTCCTATTCATAGAACCATCTGGAAAACCACTTAACCAAATACAATCATGAATCATGCTAAAGTCTCCTGGATCCCACACCCAAAAACTCAAACGATTATCACAAACAGATGGAGCACCAACAATCTGTAGTGAGAAAGACGGATTAAGAGGGACACGATCAATCAGAGAAGGTTTGAAAAAGAGTCAAAGCCCTTGCGAGACCAGATTTGAATGTGCAACCATCATTGGCACATCATATCAAAGCAACACCAACCATCTCTGAAGAGAAAGACGTCCTCTAGATAGGTAACCACCAAAAGAATGAAGAAAAAGCGACGGATAAGGCCGTCCGGGTGGGTGAAGGAGGCCGAGGTCATCCTCACCATGTACTGCAACACCAACGAACGTCGAAGACGCTATGGTTTGCACAAGGAATAGCGCAGAGAGAAGCCATAGAGGTGGCTTCATGAGACTAGGTTTTTTTGCCTAATTTTTGTTTTTATAGTCGTAATGTAGAATGGGTTCAATTAATAAAACAAGCAACTGTTTGATGTCTTGTTGCATATTTGTATTGTAATTTTCTTTGAGATTAAATAAAGTTTTGTCTATTTCTCTCAAAAAAAAAAATTTAATAAAACAAGCACAACATTAAAAAAAAGAGCCAATTACATATAAGGTCATTTTTGGTGACCTTGTTATTTTTTAAGCCACCAAATTTTTTTATTCCTCATAAAACCACCAAAATATTACAAATTTCAATATTTACAAAAATGCCACCGTATTTTTTTCATTATTTACAAAAATGCTACTACCTACATCAAGCTACTGCATTGTTCTTTGGCAGTATATTTCTTGTTCTTTGGAAGTATGTTTATTATTCTTTGGCAGTAACTTTGTTATTCTTTAGCAGTAAATTTGTTGTTATTTGGCAGTAGATTTGTTATTCTTTGGCAGTATCTTTGTTGTTTTTTGGCAGTAGCTTTGTTGTTCTTTGGCAGTAGTTTTGTTGTTCTTTAGCAGTAGTTTTGTTGTTCTTTGGCAATAACCTTGTTGTTCTTTGGCAATAACCTTGTTGTTCTTTGCCAATATTTTTGTTGTTTTTTTGCAGTAGTTTTGTTGTTCTTTGGAAGTAGCTTTGTTGTTCTTTTGCAGTAACTTTCTTGTTCTTTGGCAGTAGCTTTCTTGATGTTTGACAGTAGATTCCTTGATCTGTAGTAGCAGTTTTTCGTATTCAATAACATTTAGGGTTGGGCACAAATCCCGAAAATCCCGAACCCGAACCGGTCCCGAACCATACCGAGGCTGGACGGGACGAGACGGGATTAAAAGTCTGAATTTTATTGTAGCGTCTTGTCCCGTCCCGAACAAAATGGGACAGGATCGGGATGGTGTTATTTAAATCCCGAACGTCCCGTTCCGTCCCGAAGTTATTTTTTTTTCTTCTTTGAAAGCCCATAGGCTTGGCCCAACCTTATATAGTAGGCTATATAAGTCTAACCCAAATTTTTGATAAAATATTAATTAGTATATGTCTTTCTCTCTCTTTGTCTCCTACTCTAACACTCTCTTTTGTCTCCCACGTTCTCTCTCTCTCTCTCTCTCTCACTCTGTACACAACATCAATTTCTTCTCCTCTCTTCGTTTTTCTTTCTTCTCTCTCACGCCGCCATCTTCCCTCTCTCTCTCTCTCCATCATTTCTCCTTCTTCTCTATGTTTTCTTCTTCTTCAACTCTCAATCTCCTTCATTTCTTCACTTCTTCAACCCAGCTCTTGATTTTCTTCAATTATTCTCCCAATCAACTTGATTTCAATTCCTTAATCTATGTTTCGTCTCCACTTCAGTTACAATCACCACCGCCAACTCTCTTTGAACCCAGACCAAAACCGTTATGCCCATCCTCCAATTCCAGCTCGGAATCACGCCATCACCATCGGCAGCCCAGTTTTGATCTTCCAAAAAAAAGGGGCTTTGAATCCCGATCCCGTCCCGATCTCGATGGGTTCGGGATGGTCGGGATCAGTTTTGAAAAATGACAATCCCGTCCCATCCCATCCCGAAAATAAATTTCGGGATCGGGATGACCTTTATCCCGGCCTGTGCCCACCCCTAGTGGCATTTTTATAAATAATGAAAATGAAAAATGTGGTAGCATTTTTGTAAATATTAAAATTTCTTATATTTTGGTGGTCTTATGAGGGATAAAAATATTTCGTGGCTTAGAAAACAACAAGGTCACCAAAAGTGACCATATTTATAACTTGTTATAAAAAAAATTCCAAAATATTAAAATTAAAACAAACAAGAAGAGTGCAATATGTTGTCTAAAAAAAAGAGTACAGTATGTAACTCTCCCGAGACAATATTTCCTGACACTTGCCTTTATAGCAAACTAAAGAATATCTTCTTCTTCTTTTTTCAAAAACGATGTAAATGCCAACTTCATGCCTTTACTCGAAATTCTATTAGGAGAAGAAAACTTGGTAGATAATGGGATGAGGGACTAAGCCAATGTTTCATCCCTCACTTGCCGTCCCTCACTCACCGTCGCTTGCGTCTTCTTCATCATTGCTCAAGTAAGTTTGCAATTTAATGGGTTCTTATCTATTTTGGCTTGAATTTATGAACTATGGTATAAGTTATTACTTGTAGCTTAAGAAGGTATGAGTCTTTGGTTAATTTGGTGATCTGGGTATTGGATTTGTTTTCAATTTTGTTGTTTGCTTACCCTGAAAACTTGTTGGCCGGGTTGGTGCTTTGCCCAAATATACCTTGCAAAAATTTGTGCTCTCTTGTTTTTATCTATTTATATATGTATGTTGTGATTTGATATGATGTTTTATTTGATTGAACAATGCATAGTTTTAAATACATAAACAATTAGAGAGTCATTATTCTACTTTGATGTACTTTGTATAATTAGGATGTTAGAGTTTCACTCGTAATCATTTCATAAGGAGGCGTCTGATATTGTGAGATGATATACCGATCTGTTTTGATATTATCGGGAAACATATCTACATCCAACAAATTTAGTGCAACGAATGAAAGATTCAATGTGTGAGAATTGTTCACACGGTTCTCAAATTAAAAAAAAAATCTGATTTTTTGTAAATGAGTATGAATGATGAGACGCAAAATATGACTATGGAAGAAGGAGTTGAAGTCACGGCAGAAAATGTGCAAGGAAATAGTCGGCGTAGAAGGAAAAATGATCGGGCGTGAGGTTTTAGAGTTAGGAAGAGAAAAAAGACTTCTACATGTTGGCTACCATTTGAGGAATTGCCTTTGGGGGAGGATGAGATAGAGTGTGCTAAATGCAGAAAATGTGGAGTAATATTTAAGTGTGATTCTGCAACCTGGACAGGTAGTATGTTACATCACCATAATTCTTGTTATTCGTCCACTAATGGTAATGTAGCTTCACCAAAATCTGTCACACGCTCTTCAAAATTTAATTATGAAATTTTTTATAAGCTGTTGTTTTGAAGCAATTATTAGACACTATTTGCTTTTTAGTTTTGTTGAGTATGAGGGAATTAGAGCCGTATTTTCTTACATATCTCCTACACTCAAACTCCCTTGTAGAAATATCGTTAAAACCCATGTGTTGAAGTTATTTAAAAAGTGAATAATTGAAACTTCAAACTTTGTTACATATGTTCAGTTCAAGGGAGAATTTGCTTGGCTTTTGATTTATGGACTTCCGTGACAACTGATGGTTATTTGACAATCACGACACATTTTCTAGATTCAGAATGGAGATTGCAGAAAAAGATTATAAATTTTTGTCATCTGCCTCCTCCACATAATGGTGTTGTATTGGCCGAAAAGATAATTGTATTATTAGGTGAGTGGGGAATTGAGAAAAAATTATTTTCAATCACTTTAGATAATGCTTCTGCCAATAATTCATTTGTTGAGAAATTGAAGACTCAATTGAATTTTAGAGGATTAATCTTGATGAATGAATTTTTTTTTTCATATTTGATGTTGCTTTCACATTTTGAACTTAATAGTTCAAGATGGATTGAAAACAATTGATTATTCAGTGATAAAGATACGTGACTGTATCAAGTACATCAAGAGTTCTTTGGCAAGAAAAGAAAGATTTGTTGATTGTGTTGCATAAGTGGGAATGGGAGGTTGTAGAAGAGGTTTGAGGCAAGATGTGCCTACTAGGTGGAACTCCACTTATCTGATGCTTGATAGTGTACTTTTCTACCATCGTGCTTTGATTAATTTGTGTTTAAGTGACAATGGTTTCTAGTTTTGTCCTTCTCCTGATGAGTGGAATAAAATAGATAAGATATCTAAGTTTTTGGGGTATTTTTATGAAGTTATGTTTATTTTCTGGAACAAAGTACCCTACTTCAAACTTGTTTTTTCCTAAGGTGTATATTGTCCAGCATAGTATTAAACAAGCTATGAGAGATCAAGATAACTTCATGAGACAAATGAGATTTGAGATAAATTTGAACTTTGAGAAGTATTGGTCGGATTACAGTAAAGATAAAACATCTTTGCTCAATGTCATTGACATCTACAACTTTGCTAATTGATTTTTCTATTAGCATAAGCAAGATGAATAAATGAAGTTAATTAGATGTTTAAAAACAATGTGGATGCACTGTCTCAACAAGTGGGATGGTGCAATCATCACCTCTCTCAACAAGTCTAGAAAGGTGGTCGGCTTCCACATTCTCTTTGCCCGGCTTTAAAACCACATGTTGAACTGTAATCAAATCACAAGCATATAGATACAGATAATTCATGTCAAACATAACAACATATATTATATGTAAAGACTAGATTTAGGATACTAATCTTGGGCGGCCATTGAAGTCCGAGAATAAGCAAGTCTTCTGCTACAATACTTTTTTTACGTAATTACTTTATGGGGTTGTTCGATGCCTACATGTTATGAAAGCTTTGATCTGTGATCTTCTTTTCTTCGAGATTTTCAGCTACCAATTCCAAGTATGTGTCTATAAAGTGGCTGCCGAGCATTTCTTCCCCAATTATTGTCTTGACATCATTTTTTTTTTATCCCCCTCAAGGAATCCATCCCAGAAAATCATTTGTTTTGATTTTGTCGTGTCCATGAACAACTTTATCTTTTGTGTTGTTTGTTCATCCATGGTTTTCCATGTATACTTGTTGCATTTGACATTTTTCAGTTGCAGCTTGTTCTCGACTATCTCATCGCCTTTCATTTTCATCTTCTTCTTCTGCTTGATCTCCTAGGGTGTTTCGTAGATGTAGCTTTCATTTTTTGTTGTTGGCTTCCTCTTGTTCTTCACATTTGTTTCAATTGTATGAACATCAAGAGTATGCCTTTTCTCTTTCTTTTGTTTCTTCTCTGTGGCAGCTTCTTCTATTTTTTGAACTTTGTGGCATAGTGCTTCTTCATCAATGTTGCCCAGCTCTTTTTGGTTCTCATTTCTTTGCTGATGTTCTTGTTTTTTACTGCTCTCATCTTATGCCTCCTCCTTTTCATTTATTTCTCCCTCTTCATTCTTCTTTTCTGACTTTTTGTTTACTCCATCTTCATTTTCTCCTTCATCATCTTTGTGGTCATCATCTTTTTCCTTTTTTTTTGTCCTCCTTCCCATCATATGTATCCGGGACTTGTTGTTCTTCTTCCTCTTCCTTTGTTTCTTGCTCATTTTGTTTGACAGTTGGCTTTGCAGGTGTTTGGGTGATTCCAGCTTGCTCAATCTAAAACGTTGAAGGATGAATAACTCAGAATGACCCAATGAAGAGGCCAAGAAGATTGAGAGAATAGAAAAGATATAGACTTTTAAATTTTGTTTGTTTTGCAAAATTTAATCCTTATTTATTTCTAGGGTTCTCTTGTAGACTAGTTTTAGTCTCAAATTCTAGGGTTTTGAATTTTAAAGGGAAGTGACTTTTTATTTAGAGTCATAAATGGTTATGGTTTACCTAATTTTTGTTTGAAGTTTTGGACAATATTGGAGGAGAAGATGATTATTATCTTAGACTCTTCTCTCATTCTCTCTCACATTATTTCTTTCTTGTTTGCAGATTGGATTCTACTTTTGTTAGTTGCTTTCTTTTTATAGTTAACTTTACGAATTTTTTTGCGCTAGTTCAGATTTCTCCCATTTTTGTTATGTTAAAAATGCAGAGTTCATATAGCATCCCACTAGTTCAGTAGTTTGTTTTTTTGCAAGGTGAAAATTGCTTGCAATTTTTTTTTTCTTGTAGTATGTAACTATGTATAGTATATGACATGCATGAGCTTCTCCTTCTTTTGTCTCAAAAGTCAAAACAGCGCCGAAAGCATAATCCGATGCATCATACATAAGCTCAAAAGGAAGTGACTAATCCAGGGCATAAATGATGGGAGCACAAGTCAACAATCTTTTGATCTCCTCAAAAGCTTTCAAGCATACTTCATCAAAGTTCCATGGTGCATCATTTGGAAGTAAGTCACACAAAGGCATGGAAATAAGGGAAATCCTTAATTAATCTCTGGTAGAAACCGGCATGTCCCATAAAATTCATAATACCTATAATGGGTGCTATATAAAAGGATGAGTCCATGCCATTGGAGATGTCCTAAGACAATATGCTTAAAGATGATGCCGAACAATGAACCAATTGCAAGTTTGTGACAAAAAATACGGATGAGGCCGAACAAACATTTACTTCCATTGAATTGACAAAATTTGGATAAGTGACACCTTAATCTTAAAGATCATGATTCTAAAGCTGAAACAATGACTAGTACGGCTAACATAGTGGTGAAATCAACAACTAAAAGATTTGGTGTTAAATAATGTCAATGATTAAGGTACTATGGCTAAAGTAGTTGTTGATGATGCTAAAATAGCGGAGAGCTCAACAAATGAGAATGCAATTTAAGTGGATGGATTGCCTAATAAGAAAAAAAAAAATTAAAGTAACTGTTTCTAGTGAAACATTTCAAATTTGTGTTTCTCGTTGATTAAATATATATTTTTTGTATTTATTAGCTTTTAATATGAAAATCACAGTTTATATACTACATTACCTAAGAGAATTCTAGTGTATGATAACGTATCTCATAAGTATAATTACAACTTTTAGGACATAATTACTCAAACGAGAACATATTTACTCTAATGAGGACTTTATTTACCTTATTGAGGGCTTTTTCGTAGTTACCACATGAGTTGTCGAAGTTGTAATATGTGTCGTCAAGTAGTAAAATATTACAATTACTACTTTTAGGATTTAGTTACTGAAATGAGAATTTAATTTAGTCTAATGAGGACCTTATTTATTTTAACAAGAACTTTATCTCCTCATTATAAAGAAGCTATAGTTTTTAGCTTAAGAAAGCAGTCTCTTACCAACTTTTATAAGTTGTTGTTTTTTTTTTACGCACACACACCCCCACTCCAACTCGCCCAGGTATCCAAGTGGAGTCGAACTCATGACCTCTCCTGAGACAACCTTGGTGTCAAACCACTACACCAACCACCTCGGATAAAAATTAAAAACCTCTAAATTTTGAAATAAGATGTGTAAATTTTGAAATACGTTGTTTTTAAATTTCTCACTAAACACATTTTGTTGTTTAACTTATCTGTTAATTAAGCAACTTTTAATCTATACTATGAAGCCAAGTCTCAAGTTTGGTGTCAAAAGTTTCACCAAATTATGAAGTGCCTATAATACTCCTCAGAATAAAAAATAAAAAATTAAAATAAAAGAATTATTATGGTAAAATAAAAGTAGAAAAACATAATTTGAAAAAAATTGAAGAAAAGGGTGACAAAAAAAACTTTCACCGGCATTCTTCCTCTCTTCATCAATAGCACGTGCATTGCACGGGTATGAGGCTATAATATAATTTAAGTCACTCCAAACTGGACACTCCCAATACATTCAACAATACCACTTCCCAACCAAACATTTCCCATGCTTAGTCTTCCAACATATTCAACAACTAATAAATACCACAACTTACAATATAATTAATACATTCAAATATTAAAAAAAATTTAAAAAAAATCCTCTTTATACTTGACCCTATCTGCACTGCATCACATGTACGTTCTTCGATGAAAGACTTGTGTACTTCTGAATTTGTAGATAAAGAAGAGAAATTGAAGGGCTTTCCCACAATCAGAAGACATGCCTAAGTTGAATTTGGGCACCAAGGAAATTGTGACCTTTGATTTGCAAAAAAAACCGTGGAAAGTGAATGGGTTTAACATAGATGTGTTTATGGGTCTCTATGCATATTTTGCATCAAAACTTTCTTTTTCTGCAAGTCTGTGCCAAATTCATATCTCAAATTTCCATCTTTTCTCATATGTTTTACTCCTTAATTATCCTGTGGGTTTCTCTCTCTCAAACCTTGTTTCGAGTTTTTTCAGGAGGGCTTGTCCAGTGACGCCACCTAACTGGGGCTGGCCTATAGCCTCTCTAGTGTGGGATGGTTGTTATTGGACGGGTGTTTGGTGTTCTATGGCTTTTTTGAGGTGGTTGTTGGTGGTGCAATCAGTTTTTCTTTTCTTTGGGTGACGACCATCTGGTCTGGTTTGGTTTCAATGGCTAGGGGCGCGATTGTGGCTTTTTCCACTAATCTGATTACATTGGCATCGAAGCAAGGTTGGATGGGATTGTGGTGGATGGGTGGGTGTGGTATCGTGTATCCTCTGTATTGTGGCCTTTTGGATTGAACAATTTGATTTTGAACTGAGACAGATTGGGTTAGTGGAGTGTGGCTAATCTAAAGGGTGTGGTTGGATTTGGGTTTGCTACCAATTGAAATAAAGGGCTGCTCTATGCCTTATGCAGAAGATTCAAGGCTGGCAGTGGTGGGGTTTGGGTGGTTGGCTGGGAATGTGGTGGAGTCTACAAGGTTGGTTGATAAAGCGGGGATCACTCTAGTTCAGATCTAGTGTGGGAGGGCTTGATTTGGTCTATATTGTCCTAGCAGTGAAGGTTATTGAAGTTCTAGTGTCTCCTGCTTAAGGAAGGGAGATGGATTGTGGTTGTTTTTATTTTTTTATTAGGATTTTTGTTTTTTTTCTTAGGGTTAATAAGTTCATACTCTTTCGAACTAGGGTTAGATTTTAATGTTGTGCCACAGTTATGGCGTTTTTTTCGGAGACTAATTATCTCAACTTCGGTATGTTTTTGTCGTCAATGGGCTGACAAGCGATCTCACAGTCTAGTATGTTTTGGGACAACGTTTGGAAGATGGCACTATCTTTCTACTTGTTGTCTATGAGGTGTTATCGGAACTCTTAGGATTATCCTTGATCAGAAGCTTTTGTGGGTGAGGCTTGTGGTTCAAGGTTAGGCCTCCTTGGCTCATGATGATTGTTTTTAACGATCTACCTGTAACTAATGTCTTTTTTTTAGGGTTGTATGTGATTTTCCCACTGTTTAAGTTATGGGCGAAGGAAATATCACAGTTTGTCACTCTCGTGTTCTATAATCTTTCTGTTATTGAATAAAGATTAAAAAAAAATTATCGTGCAGGTTTAACTAGGAGAAATGGGGGTATTTTGGGAAGACCAATAACATTAACAAATATACAAACAGCAAAAACCAAAAGGTGGTGTTTGGCACGTGTTAAGAGGTTAGTGTAATAAAGAGGAGGGGACTAGAACAAAAGTCTTTGAAACTGAACAGTTGGGTCCCCAGAGATCAGATGAGGTCTGACCGTTTAATCTGCTTACGAAACTCTTGAGGCTCAGAAAACGTCCAATCATTGGGAAGAGACTGGTTCTGATACTCGGTACACTACTATCTTAATCTTTTATTTTTCAAGTCTTTTGATCATCTAATTTTCACCCTCTTGTATTATTAAGTTGTATACGCGGTAGAATTTTAGGGTTTTTACAAATTTTCCCTTTCCGATTGCTACTATATAGTTAGGGTTTGTGAATTGTGGAGATGTTTAGGATATTTTGAGATGTTCTGGTTTGGTTTGTGATTCTTTGTTTTCCATTGGCCTCGTAGTTGCCTGCCTCAGATGATGTTTTATTTGGGATTGATCTTGTTATCAATCATATTAACACACCACGATGCATGTTCTGTTTTTCTTTTTTGATACCCAGAAATCCCCAAACCTGCTGAAGCCTACATTCTTTAAAAAGGTAGTAAACTGTAGCAAATAGTTCGGTACTTTCCCTGAAGGAGTTCCAAACCCCAGACCACAGGGGAGCAAACCTTGATCCATGCTTGATCAAGTAAAGATTGAACAAAGGACCCATTTTTAAATTTCTTCGGATTTTTCTTTCAATTCGTTGTTTCTCTTTCAAGAAGCATTATGCCATGAAATGAGGGCCAAATGAAGTTTAAGACTAGGCTATGACCATGATCATATGGTCTCCTGAAATACTTCAATTTCATTCTGGAAGTGATTTCTTACCCTTTTATTTTTCCATACGTTCATAGTATGGGAGTCTGTTATAATCTTATTCTCTCATTAAGAGTCAAGACATTGATAACAAATCAAAGTGGTTTGAGAATCGCTTACGTAGTCCTAAAAGATTTACTCTTGGTGTAAAGAACTACACACCCTTAAAACTTGAACTTTGTTTTCCGGTTAATGGTTTGTGGTGACTTTAGTTTTGGGCCATAATGCACTAGAAACCTAGAATTCCTAATTTGAACTTTGGCGGGTCAGCTTGCTGCCTTTCTTCTCACCTGTGCACCCACACTCACTGGGGAAGGCTGCTGAAGAGAAAGGGATGCTGAGGAGGGAGTGGAAACATATGTGTACTAGTGGCATTGAGAAAAACTTGTCTTAAGGAGTCCTCACAAAACATAAAAGTAAAAAAGGCAGTAAAAAAGTTTTTGTGTGGGTTTGTGTGCGTGTTAACAACTATGAGCTTTTGCAAATATTTGGTTACTAATCAGAATAGAAATGAAGTAAATGGAGAGAAGAATTGGTAGGTAATGCCGTAATGGTAGGGTTGCCTTTTATAAATAAAAAGTAAAGTGGTTTCCAGTTTTCACATACAATATCTTCTATGACATGTTTCATTTGTGTGACAAAATTAGGAAAGAAAAATACTTGTTTGATTTGATAGTATTGTGTATCCTCTCCTTGGCTCTAATAGTGTTGTGTATACTCTCCTATCTCATTCTTACCATTTTTTAAATTCTATTTTTTAAAAATAAAATTCTGTGACGTCATCATTTTATGCATAGGTATTAAGAGATAAAATTGAAGAGTCATGATGGTGACAAAACGCAAGAGTTCAAGCCTATTAAGGATAGTGGAGGAGAGATTACTGATGAAGAAAATAGAGGAAGAGAAAAAACAAACACAAGTTTCATATATCCCTAAGGACTGTATCTCAAACATCCTTGTACGACTTCCTGCTGACTCTCTTCAAAGGTCAAGGTTTGTTTGCAAACCATGGTATAATGTAGTTAAAAACCCCAAATTCATCGATGCCCATCTCCACCGTTCTGAATCTGTTTTGATCTTTTTATCACCAAATGTAAAGGAAAGTTTGTACCCTATTTCTAAGAAGACAAAAGTGGGAGAAAAGGACAGTTCATACCCTTTTCCTACGACATCTATCCCACAAGTGAAGCCAAACACAGTTTCAGTTGAATCAAAACTTCTTGACCCAAACAGTATCCCCATTTTTGGTCACCCAACCTTAAATTCTACAAAAACTTTTGTCCAGTTTCTGGAATTTAAAAATGGTAAGAGTGAGATAGGAGAGTACAGTTTAAGCTGCTTGGGCAATATTAGAACCACCTGCAATGGTCTAATATTGCTTGACAACAAATTGAAGAAGGGAGGAGTTATAGTCATGAATCCTGTGACTAAGAAGCTGATTGCACTTCCTTTGGGTACCTTATGTCATCTTCCACATCGAGAATCCTATGGTTTTGCACGGAGTGATTTAACTGGTGAGTATAAAGTAGTCCACTTGTTTCGGGATCAATTGGGGTTTGTTGGCTGTGAGATTTTGAGCCTTTATAAAAAAGCATGGAGAGAGGTCAATGGTCCTTCATTCGGGCTCTTTGGTAATAAAGGGTTTGGATATGCACCTGTTTTGGCAATCGGAGCTTTGCACTGGATTCCTCATTTTGATCGGAGCAATTACATAGTGTCCATGGAAGTTGATAAGGAGAAGTTTCACCAAATCCCACTCCCTAAAGGTTGCAGAATGCATGATAGGATTATTGAAATTGGTGGTTTTTTAGGTTTTGTCACTCATGAGGGCATGAATCACATTGACATTTGGATCTTGAAGGGTTTATGTGGGGAAGTGTGGACAAAGAATCACAGTATCACAGTGGATTCCAAAATAGACATGGTTCCCCTTTGCAGTTTAAGAATCAAGGGAGATATTATTTTCAATAGAAACAAAGACGGCTCCTTTTATGCTTATGACTTCCAACAGCAAAAGTTGACAGAGGTTGGGATGGTTAAAGGACTCCCAAGGTCTTCTGTCACATACCTGCCTCATGTCAATAGCCTTGTTTCTTGGATGCAAACCGATGAGGACATGTTTGACTGATGTGTGCTGCAATTTTGAGTATGCTTGAATTTCTCTTTAGTTTTTTATATATGCTTAGTCGAAACTTGAATTTTCTCTTTATTTCTATATGTATATATAGCTTGTCATGTATAGGCGTGAATTGCTTTTTCTGTTTGTGCATGTTCTGCATATTTGTTCATGTTTCAGTACAAGTAAATATATGGTTTGCTTACATGTTCATGTCTTTGTCCTATTTTTTCCTAGGGATGAACTGGGGCTGAAAACCCAACAAAAGCAAAACTAGCCTACCAGCCTAACAATAGAGGCTCGAAGCTTACATATCTTTGCCCTACCCCTACATAAGGATACATTGCATTCTAATTTAACTAGCCAACCAGTAACACTAGAAGGCTCGAGCAACTTTTGATTTGATTGAGAATAATATGAATGTTTATAGGGTGATGAGTTCATGTTGACATTAGTATCTAGTAAAGGTTTGTAAAAGCATTCGATTAGCTTTTAGTAAGTTTTAATTTCCACTGGCAAACAGAAACTTAGATTTTGATATCTTTTTCAGTCATGAGTCAATTTGGAGGTCCTAATAGTATGGAAGTGATTCTATTTAGACCTTTGCAATTGCTCATGGGACTCTTAAACTTATGTTTTGAAAAATCTCATTTTGCCCTCGATAATACTGTGAACTACAATAATGCAAAGTGCAGCGGACCCAACATCTATGCCTGCAATCCGGTCACCGGGATCTGCGATGTGTGCTCACTCATCCTCGCACTTTTCTTCTCTTTTTCGCTTCTTCTTCTCCCTTTCCTTGTTCTTGTTCTTGTTCTTTTTGTCCTGTTTTCTTCTTATAGGCATGGTTCATCTTAATTTCTCTAATATTCTCACCTCATCTTTCTCTAATATTCTCTCCTCTCTAGTAAGGTTGGTTAGCACTCAAAGATTAACCTTTATCCCTGAATGCCCATTTCATATATGCACAATGACTACCAACCAACGCCCAACCAGCAACCAAGAACATTCAATATAGCAAAAGTTTTTAATTTGCATCTTGTTATTTGGTCAAGCATGGTCGTCTGTGTCAAGCTAAACTGATTAGATTTTTTTGTCTGGTTTTTGCCAAACATTCATTTAAGAGCCAAGTTCCATTACTTAAAAGAAAAAGAGAAATTAGATGCTAGTTCAATTCGTTACTGCACTGCCCAGGTAGATGATGCTAAGAAGTTAGCAACCACAGCAGATGCAACTGTTCTTATGGTAGATGCAGATCAATTAATCGAGGCTGAGAGTCGTGGTAAAGCCGACCCTCAATCTTCCGGGAAAGCCGCCACTTATTATAACTCAAGTCGCAAAGGCATCTAAATCTCTGGCGGAGGTTCGATGAACCATTCGCGAAAAGTATAGTAACATTACAAGCAAACCACGGCGTAGCTGGTGGAGCTGCCATTGCTGATGTGATTTTTGGCTATTAGAGTCTGGTCTCTTATTAATCAAGTCCAACTAAAGCAATTGGCAAAGTTTCTGGATTCAAATTAATCTCAGTATTGATTGCATTTCTTGACAAGCAGTCTGTTTCCAAGCTCAAATGTGGTATCTACAATCTTATGTAGACAAGGCTCCAAGGACACATGAATATGAGACCATTTACTAGGCTTAGTACGTGCCACCTTCAATCATAAGAATATAGATTACATCGATCATAAACACTTAAATTTTGGTTAACAGTTTGATTGCATGAGATGAAGAAATTAAAAAGATGACCGCTACGGTATATATGAATTAACTTCTTAATCCACCATGTCAAAGAAGAACACAATGTCTCCGGAAATTTAGTAATAGAGGTTTTTATTACTAAATTTGAACCTTCCAATTTGGTGTTTGCGCTTCCCTATGTTTTTGAAAACTTTTATTTTTTTTGTTTACATGTGGAGGTCAAAAGACCCAAGCAAAGAACAACAAAAAGGAGAAAAACTTAGCCAGCAGCATTGCTGGGAAGTGGAAACTCTTCTAGTGTCTGCCATGATCCTAGTGTGTGAGCTCTAGAAGAAAATAATAATAATAATAATAATAATAATAATAATAGCAACAAAAAATGGTCATGCCAGCACTAAATATTGTGAACAACTTCCGCAGGATTTTCACCAAAAATCAAGTAACAATACAGTAGGTTGTAAACGTACAAATCTGATATTCGGTGGGAAGCAACCAAAATGTTACATGATTTGAGCACATTAAAAGTTATGCAATACATCAAAATAAGACAGTCAAAAATGATATATTTTCGGTGGCATTAACCTAAGAAGAGATTAGTAGAATAATTCATCTTTCTTTTTCTCGATCTAGATATATAATGTACCAAATTAAACGGCAATTTTAGTATTTTACCACTAGCTTGTCCTATTTAGCCAAGTCAAACAATGTAATAATCATGAAGGAAAAATTGATAAATGAACTTGTCCTAATGAATTGTCTCTTTCTTCAGTTATAATAGCAACAAAAAATTGTCATGTCAGCACTGAAAATTGTGAACAACTTCGGCAGGATTTTCACCAAAAATCAAGTAACAATACAGTAGGTTTGTCAACAAATTTGATATTCGGTGGGAAGCAACCAAAATGTTACATGATTTGAGCACATTGAAAGTTATGCAATAAATCAGTATAAAACGGCCGAAAATGATATATTTTCAGTGGCAATTAACCTAAAGAAAAAATAGTAGAATAATTCACCTTTATTTTTCTCGATCTAGATATATAATGTAACAAATTAAACGACAATTTTACCACTAGCTTGTCCTATATGGCCAAATCAAACAATGAAATAATCATGAAGGAAAAATTGACAAATGAACTTGTCATAATGACATGTCTCTTCCTTAACAATGCATGCTACAAAGTATTATAATCTTAATTCTGTCGTCATTTCTGATTAATCAAAGGTGTTAGTTGGAAACAGAAAATGACTGGTTGGGGCTTGATGACCGATTAAATTAATTATCATACCATTTGGCTTTGACATAAAGGAAAAGGTTTTCTAAATAAAAGAAGAAATATTATAGCTCTTAAAAAGTTGTAATAGAAAAGTCAGCAAAACCAATGAGAATGATACTAGTTTCAATAATGTAACGCGGAGGTGTGTAATGGTGAGATTCCAACACGATCTACAAGTTCATCATGGACTTGTAATTAATTTGTCCTATTGTATACTTGAAGGGACAATTTTAGAATTTCACTAAAACGAAAAAAATTAAGAAAAGCTTAACGAAAACTAAAATTCAATCTATGAAACATTGAAAAATCTACGGTACAATACATTAGTGTACTGATACATTAATGACATGTTTTCTTATGTAGAATGAAAATGTGAATGAATCAGAATTTATTTTTAATATCTACCCCCCTTGGTTATCAAACTCCAGATATTCAGGAATTGATTCCTCACTTTTACGTGAGACCCACAGTCATTCTGATTCATGTACGTATCAATAAACGCAGAAGAACTCAAGAATTGGAATCAATTCTTTTATTCTCATTCATATTTCAAGTAAGTAAACGTGTCATAAGTAGACTAACTCGATACAAAGGTACAAGGTCGGCCCTAGCTATAAGCTTAGCAGACTGTCGCCTAGGGCCCTCGATCCCATGGATTCCAATTATTAAAAAATTTCCTTTATAATATATATGTTAAAATAAATAATAAATTTTCTTCAAGACTGCAAAAGTCTAATAAAAAAAGATATTCTTTAGTTCTTCACTAACTTGGACAAATTAAAATAAATAAATAATTTAAAGGTCGAGTCCCACTTTTTTGTTCGTCTAGTGCCACAAAATTCTTATGGTCGGCCCTGCAGAGGTAAACTAGTACCTCTGCATCGAGCTGGTCTATTTCATATTTCGGTTAACGTAGACGAACCCAACATATATATTTGCAAAAAGTGTGCACTCCGGAGGGCGGTGGGATGTCACAGATGGGTCCCACGGAGGACGTTCCAATGCTATAATAGGCTGCGTCAGCATGTCCATGTTGCTTGCTCCGATATTGGCTCCAATAATTGTCCTCATCATTACATGATTGTCGTTTAGTGGTGCATAGACTCATAGACTCATAGACTCATAGAGAGAGAGAGAGAGAGAGAGAGAGAGAGAGAGAGAGAGAGAGAGAAGAGGACAATTTCAAAACGGAAGCAAGTGGTATTAATTGATTCCTTTTCACCCAAAAAAAAAAGGTACAGATTCTGAAATCTAGCTCATCTCCAACCAACCAACCAACCCAAAGCAAGCGTCTGAGGAATTTTCAAACATTGCGGTGGCGGCCAATGGGTGTGCGACAGGTGTTGGTTTTGGAGATTTGAGGACTTACAGTTGACGTATGCAGCGCACTGGCAGTGAAAAAAAGGAAAGGAAGCTCCAAATTCAATGTCGTTTTCCAGGCGACGGACAGCGTGGACTGAGGACGACCTCTTCAGCACTTGTAGTTGTGTGCCTTCTCCCTCCTAAAGTTAACGAGTGCTACTGGTGCTAGTAGTAATTGAAGCTTTCTCTCTTTCCACTCATTTTCTCCGTTTTTATTATTATTATTATTATTATTGTGTTTTTTTTAGGAAAAGAAGTACCATATATTAAAATTAGTCACGATTACAATCGTTATTGGGGGCATGTCAACGGGCCGTCTCATTACAACAATGAAGTTCACGTCTTGGAATTGAAAAAACAATACAACTATAAATCGATAAAAATTACCCGCATCCCAGATTAACAGCTGCTCACTGTATAGTAGTCCAACTGAGAGGCATTGAAACAATAGAGAGTAATCTCCATCAATTTACAAATAAAAAAAATCTAAAATTAAAACGGCTAGCAGAAAACCTATGTCCGTCTCAAAATCACACCACAAATCAAAGCACAACCTCGCTTGAATTGGCCTCCAAACGAACACAGGGTCTGTTATTATTAATATAGCCCAAAGATAGGACTTGTGAAAGAAAAAAAGTTTCCATTCGTTGGATCTTCCACCGGGATCCCATACCCAAACACTAGATTGAGAGATCTAGGATTCACCCCAAAATCTCATCAAAATCAAGATTAGAACCCAGTTCCAGATCTAGAAAACAAAGCCACATACCTCCATGGTGATGCAACGACCAAATTTGATCATGAAGGTTGCCAAAGAGATGTCATCGAACGTCGTCGTGATACTCGTCGAACTAGGTCGATGCTGAAGGATCGGGTTGCAATAAGCGGAGAGAGAGCCCTCTACTGGAACTGGAGTCGACATCTTTGATATCCCAAGCCTTGACGGCTAGGGTTTGGGAGGAAGAGCATAGAGCTCTTCATATTCTATCTAATAAAAATAATAAATTTGTATCATGATACCTATTATTATTGTGTTTGAAACAGGCAAAATTTTATAAATAGTTACTGAATTTTAATCTGTTTGACTCTTTAATCACTAATATTTAAAAAATATTACTTTAGTTACTCAATTTCAACCTGGTTATTCACTTTGGTACTACCGTTAACTTTACTGTTAAAATTTCGTAAATAATGCATTTTCTCAAGAGTGGTTTTGGTCATATTATAGATAAATATTTAAAATAATAATACACCGAATATGAAGAATAAAAGTGAAACTTTTATTTTGGTAAAAAAATAAAAGTGAAACTTTTATTTTGGTAAAAAAATAAAAGTGAATCTTGATCAACCATTGTTGAGCAAATACATATCAAAAGCTCCTTGGCTGCTGCTTTCCTGCTTTGTACTTAATTTTGTCGATCCTCATTATTGAGGCATCGGAGCATTCTTGAGAATCCTACAATAGCCTACAAAATTCTCGTACTTGAAACATAGGGAGACCTTAATCGACGTCGACAAGCAGAAGCTCTAGGTTGAGTGCACCAGAGAGGAAATGTAGTGATTGATTTGCACACGGACCTCGTCTCTTGGCTCGAGGCTCTATTTATCCAGTCGCATCATCGACTAAAGGGTTGAAAATTATTATTATTATTTTTTTTTTTTTACGATTCTTACAAATTTTTTATTTTCCGCTTTTGGTCAGACGCAAATAAAGGAAATGTATTGAGCATATGATGCTTCATGTTGTTCAACAATTTGATCTAGTTAAAGGGTAATCTAACAGTTCAAATTTCAGGATATTATGATTGGAAGCATGGTAGAAATTCTAAGAATTTCTTTTTGCCAGACTCTAAAAAATGTTATAAAACTTGAGAAATTTAGAATCATAGAATGGTCGTCCAAAAAAAAATAGAATCATAGAATGGCTTGTTAAAAAAATGACTAAATTCGTGTTACTACCCTGAACTTTGAGGGTGAAATCAGTTCAGTCTCTGCATTTCTAATTTCATCAAAACAGTCTCTGAACTTTCAATTCGAATCCAATTAGTCCCTCTGTCACATTCTCTGTCCAATTGGGACGTTATTGCTAACGTGACAACTGGGAAAAACCCATTATGCCCCTGGCTATTCCCCCTCTTCCACACCAGTTTTTTTTTTGGGTAAAAACCTCAAATGGTACCTGAACTATCGCGTAAGGTATTTTTTAGTACCTACGAATTTTAGTTACCAAATATGGTACCTGAACTATTGCATATTTACTTAATATGGTACCTCAGGTACCATATTAGGTAAGAGTGTAATAGTTCAGGTACCATATTTGGTAACGGTGTAATAGTTCAGGTACCATTTGAGGTTTTTATTCTTGCTATTAGTGGTTGTGCGGACCGTTTTGCCCTCCAAAATAAGGGAAAAAGTAACGGAGGTACCATATTAGGTAATTGCGCAATAGTTCAGGTACCATATTTGGTAACTAAAATTCGTAGGTACTAAAAAATACATTACGCAATAGTTCAGGTACCATTTGAGGTTTTTACTTTTTTTTTTTTCATGTCTCTCATCTCTCGCTCCCGACCCGATCTCTCTCATCTCTCTCTGCTCGACCCCGATCTCTCTCATCTCTATCTCTCTCGCCCTCTCTCTCTGTCCCCTCTCATCTCTCTCTCTCTGGTGGAATAAAGATGAGATTTGCGAAGCACATGAGCTTGTTGAGCTTCGTGAAATGAAACGACAGAGCTTCGTGAACCAAGAGTTGCAGTCCCGTCGATGTGGCGACCGCGCGTGAGTTTCTTCTCGGCGTTGCCGGTAGACACGAAGTCTGGGCTCTACTCATCGGAGTGTGGCGAAGCCGTCTGTGATGACAATGAGCCACGACAGTGATCAGAGATTGACGACTCGAGGTGGATTCTATTTCTCTCTCCTCGGGTCAGTCTCTATCCAACTTTAGATCCCAGCTTCAAGTCTCTTTATCCAGCTTTAGAACCCAGCTTCAAGTCTCTTTATCCTTTGCATACTCAGATCCAGAAAAATTCATGGCCGGATCGAAGAGTGAGTTTTTCTAGCTTCGCTGGGTCCTGCTGAGGCCGGTGGGTTTTGTTGGTCGGAGTGGTGACTGCTGGTGGTTCGACGGTGCTGCGGGAAGTTCTGGCTCCGATGGGTCCTTCTGGGGTCAGTGGATCAGAGAGGTGGTGGTGGTGGTGAGGATTGGGTTGGGGAGACTGAGTGACCGGATTGAAGAAGAGGAAGATAGAGAGATGTGATTTGGGTATAGAGAGAAACATGAGAGAGAGAGTGACCGGATTGAAGAAGAGGAAGATGAAGAGATGTGATGTGGGTATAGAGAGAAACATGAGAAACAGGAGAGAGAGAGAGAGAGAGAGAGAGAGAGAGAGAGAGAGAGAGAGAGAGAGAGAGAGAGAGAGAGAGAGAGAGAGAGAGAGAGAGAGAGGAAAAAAAGATCGGTGTGGAAGAGGGGGATAGTAGCCAGGGGCATAATGGGATTTTCCCATTTGCCACGTCAGCAATAACGTCCCAATTGGACGGAGAATGTGACGGAGGGACTAATTGGATTCGAATTGAAAGTTTAAGGACTGTTTTGATGAAATTAGAAATGCAGGGACTGAACTGATTTCACCCCCAAAATTCAGAGTATTAACACGAATTTAGTCCTTAAAAAAAAAAATAAAGAATCGTAGAATGACAATAGCATACAGCGGCATCATTTTACGTGAGTGACTTCTGGCAAGGGTGATTTTGTCTTTGCAGGGACTTGTCGTTTTCAAGAAAAAGTAATTGTCCAAATCAGGAGGGACCTCTTACAGTTGGTGACTGCAACCAAGGCTATTTATGGTATTTACCATGTCAACAAATATGCTTAAGAAATCCAGAAGAAACGCAGAGGGCCGCCCAAATCAAAAAATAATAGTGGACATTAATAAATAAGAAACATATTTTATGGCCTACACTCCTCCTCATACCTAATTAGAAATTAGTGCTCTTTCCCACTACTTCTTCTTACATCTTTCCGTCTTTCTTTATTAATTTGCCTTCTTTCTTGTTCAAGCTTTGTTTGAAGAAAAATTTCCAGCTTTTAGAATATGTCCTCCTGTTGCTTCTCAGATGCGCCACCTCTCTCGGATTTTCCTTTAAATCTTTCATCACGGTATTACTCATCGAATTCATTTCTTCGTTTTTTTGTTTTTGTATTTCATGTAGTTTTCATTTTCCTTTTGTTTTTTTTTCATTGGAATTGGTTCTGTTGGGGGTTTTCATGCTTTGAGTCATGGATGGTAGTCTTGTTTTATGAATTAGTTTTATTTTTGAGTTTTTAATGGATTAAGTGCTGTATTTAACTCATTGGGTAGTCTCAGTTTTCTTTTTTGATATGTATGTTTCCAGATTAAGTTTGTGTGGCTACTAATTTGGCTATTATAATCTGGGTATTTGTGATCTAGTTGTGTCCTCTACTAGTTTTCTTTGTTATAAGATGCTTGTGGGACTTTTTATCATAGTTTTCTTGTAGATCTACTGTCTTGTTAACTATGGTTTTTGGTATATGTAACTTTGTTGTATTTTTTCCATCTGTTTTATAGCTGAAGTTGAATTGTGTGTATAGCATAATGAAAACATCTACTGTTCTGAAGGAAAGTAAGAAACTTGATGCTGTAATTGTATCCTGGATATTGGTTATTATTAATCTTACAAAAGTGAGGAACAAAAGTTTTATGATCAGCTGAAATACAGTTATCTTTCAGTTTTATTAATAAATACAATAACAACCAGAGATAGGAATTAGCCACTGCTACCTCTTTTTCAAAACCTCCAAACTCAAGAATTCAACTCAAATTGCCGTACAATCTGCTTGGTTCCGGTTTGTGGAATAGTTTAGCAGTAGAGTTGAATGCATTTGAGTCATTGTCGCTCTCTTTAAAGTTCAAACCTCTCTCATGATCTCTAAGCGCACCAAAATTGTCTTCAAGCTAGATGACCTTTACCATCGTCTGGATGTCACAGTGATATCATCATACCAAAACCAAAGATCCCACATACTCCTACATCATCAAATTTTCGCAACTATTACTATCAAAGTTTCAAAAGAAATGCTTGCTGCACCATTGAGGAGGGATAAATGGATGCTTCAGTTGATGGAAGTTTTTAGGTTAATGGTCAATACGTCTTGGGGTTTGTAATTTTGTGTTGGTGAAATTTTTTTGGAATTCAAATAAAATTTGTTTTTGGTGTTAAAAAGGATGATTCAAATAAAGATAAATGTGAGTGGTCAACCACGGAGCATGGTGATTTTTTGTCTGGAGTAGTAATTGAGAGTATGTCCTGCATTTTGTTGAAATCCTTGTTTCCAAGGACTTCTAGAAAGACCTGGATGTGCTATTTGTCGAGTTTAAAACTTTTTAAGTTGAGTTTAAGACTTTAAGACCATTGACATGGAATTGCTTTTCCTCTTTTTTTTTTTTTTTTAAGGTTTCCGTCTTTGCTTAGGAAAATAAAAAAGTTCCAGATATTATTGTCAGGACTTGGAAGTGCTTTGTTCTTGTAAAACTGTGCTGCAACCTGGCTAAAAATTTGACAACTGTTAACTCATGTGTGCTTTATGAATATTGGATTGTAAAAGTGAAATTGGTGGTATTGAGTTGTGTAGTCTCCTGTTGCTGCTGCTGCACCTCTGGGTCATGGATTTATGGTTATGAGTCATGAGTGTATACTGGTGATTTAATTTCTTAAATTTTAGAATTGTTTCGGTTGATAATTCCATATCCAGTTCAATATATTAGAATATATTTTTAGCTGAATTCGTAGAATATGATAACATTAATATTTAATTGATCTGGTGTATTGGATATTCACAATTTTTTGTTTTGATTTATGGAAAACATTATCAATTTATCGTTGTATAAATTCCTTTTGATTTCAATGCATAATCAAATATAGAATTTCTCCAAAAATTTCAATTAATCGGCTAATTCTAGGATCATTAATTGTCTTATCTGTTTTCCTCTTACTGTCAGGGTTAATGAAGCTTAATGATTTTTCATCAGGGAGCAGAACAAGCTCCGACGACCTTTGCACGTTGATATCAACTATTCTCATAAAGGGGTTCTATCCAAGAAACGTAATCAGATATTTTCAGAAGTGAGTGATTTCATTGAAAGGTGTTGGGGTGTTGGAGCTTAATTTGAGTAAGATGGACAGGTCAGACACATCAGGCTTTGTTAGCGGTGGAGACCATGTGTTTGGATTTCGTTTACTTGTTCATTTAGTTTTATGGACCTGCTAACTGTATCTGGTAAAAGAGTGATTTGTTATTTTAGTCTCTTAAAAGCGTAACTCTCAGCAAATGGATTTGAACAGGAAGAGCATAATATTTTCCCATGATGGGGAAATCACAAAAAATGGCAACTTTGGTGACACCATTCTATGTTTGAATAGCCCTGGCTTAAGTGGAAGCAACACAACCAGTTATAGGTGTTCTCAAAGCAACTTCAGGGGTGACTCTTCCAGAGTCCCTGATGACAGCTGTAGATTAGTACTTGGACTGGGCCCCACACCAAGTGAATACTGCGATGATTTTTACAATTTTCCGGTTACAAAGAATAAAGGATTGGCCACTGCATTAGCTCAGGGATTTTCATCTGAGGGAGATTCAATCCTCCAACTTGGTCTCTCTGGAGGGACTGTGGAAGCTTCAACGGTGCTTGATTGCTCAATTTCAGGAGAGACTGTTAATATATCATATATCCAAAACCTATCTGCCGAAGATAATCAACTCTCAATCCCAATTGTTGATGAGGGCTCTACTTCAGCCAAGAAATCAGGTGGTTATATGCCATCACTTCTTTTTGCTCCGAGAAGGGACAGTGCCAAAGTGTCTTTGCAGACCCGAGAACTCTTGGAGCTTGGGGCCAAATCCCAGCTGAATTATGAATCTTCTGCTACAGAAGAGTACTCAGCAGGAACAATCTCAGAGCAGGCAACTACAGGAACATCTTCAGACCATCGAACTAGCAATCCGAAGAAATGCAAGTTTTTAGGTTGTAGAAAGGGTGCACGAGGGGCATCTGGTCTTTGTATTGGTCATGGGGGTGGACAGAGATGCCAGAAACCTGGGTGCAACAAGGGTGCTGAGAGCCGAACGGCATACTGTAAGGCACATGGTGGAGGGAAGAGGTGCCAGCATTTGGGATGCACTAAAAGTGCTGAGGGGAAAACAGATAACTGCATAGCTCATGGTGGTGGTAGACGATGTGGCTATGCTGGTGGATGTACCAAGGCTGCACGAGGAAAGTCGGGGCTTTGCATTAGACATGGTGGGGGTAAAAGGTGTAAGGTGCAAGGCTGCACTCGTAGTGCTGAAGGACAGGCTGGTTTATGCATCTCTCATGGTGGTGGCCGCCGGTGCCAGTATGAGGGATGTGCAAAGGGGGCCCAAGGGAGCACTATGCATTGCAAGGCACATGGTGGTGGAAAGCGTTGCATATTTCAAGGGTGCACCAAGGGTGCTGAAGGAAGCACACCACTATGCAAGGGACATGGTGGAGGAAAGCGCTGCCTTTTTGATGGTGGTGGGATTTGCCCTAAGAGTGTACATGGAGGCACTAATTTCTGTGTTGCTCATGGCGGTGGAAAGAGGTGTTCTGTGTCAGGCTGCACAAAAAGTGCCCGTGGCCGCACTGATTGTTGTGTCAGGCATGGTGGAGGAAAGCGGTGCAAGTTTGACAGCTGTGGAAAAAGTGCCCAAGGGAGCACAGACTTCTGCAAGGCCCATGGTGGGGGAAAGCGATGCACTTGGGGAGAGGGAAAATGTGAGAAATTTGCCAGAGGCAAGAGTGGTTTATGTGCTGCTCATAGCAGCCTGGTCCTGGAGCGGGAGACGGGCAAGGGAGGTCTCATTGGACCAGGACTTTTCCACGGACTCGTATCTGCAGCTTCAACTGCAGGAAGCAGTTTTGATTACACTCATTCTTCTTCAGGAGTCAGTGTCATCTCAGACAGCATTGATTCACTGGAAAAGCCAGGAAAATGGCATCTCATACCCTCGCAGGTGTTGGTTCCTCTATCAATGAAGTCCTCATCATCCTATTCAAATTTATTGAGTTCTGAAAAGCCTGAGGATGCGAGAAACGAGTATGGAACTGGTGTTGGGAGCAGTGATGGGAGAAAGAGCTTTAACTTCAAAATTCCGGAGGGGAGGGTCCATGGAGGACCTCTCATGTCACTGTTTGGTGGTAATTTGAAAAATGCTATTGATGGCATCTGATAAATACTAGTTGGTGTTTTAGTTTGTAGATTTTATAGTGTTGGGATATATTTGGTGATGCAATTGTGTATATTGTTTGCTCAATGACTCGTATATAGCTTTTGTACTTTACTGAATGCGATGGTGATTTGAATTTCATTTGTGTGGTTCATCATCTGATCCAAGCTTGCTCCTGGATTAGATCCGATCATATTTCCAGAATTCCAGACATGGTTTTCATCTGTTTCCAGCTCATTCACTTGTACATATTTTTCTCTAATTCAGTGTTGCAATATAGGTGTTCAGTATTTGTTATGTGGTTATAAGTCGTTCCAGAAATGAGTCATCAAGTCAAGTCATATAAAACCAAAGCTGTTTTCTCAAAGCAAAATGAGCAAAAGCACTCTAAAGGCAAAGCAAATGATGTCATTCAAATATGTCCCCAAGTCATGTCATGATGCTTACTGAAAGCAAAAAAAGAGAAGTTCGGATTGCTCATATCTAACTTATCGCCGAGCACCCCAACACGATCAACTGTAGTGACAAAAACACTTCATTGTTTATCAATCACGGAGGAGTCCAGAGAACCAGATTCAAGCTCTATAACCTCAGGAATGACCTCTGGCAACTGCTTTAACAGTCGTTCCTGCTCGGATGCCTGCTTTAGTAGCTCTCTCTGCTCCAAATATTCGAATAGCGTTGAACACAAAGCAGGTTAAGGTTCGCTATCATTTTATCCAGAGTGAGATAGAAACCAGATATTTAAGTAAAAATGATGCATCAAATGCCAAAACCACATACTTTCAAAAAAAGAAAAAAAAAAGTTAATGAAATAGTAGAAAAGTTTGCATCACCACCATCTATAAAAACATGAATAAATGGGGATAAAATAGTATGACTGTTGTTTCCTCACTAATATCTCTCTAAATTTGTAGGCAAGCCGACTCTCCAGAAAGGTTTAGGTTTAAGCCTTTAAGTTATTAGATCAGCAATGTGTTCCTATCTTATTACACCCATATCCCCCTCATGTAGGCACAATACAAAATCTTGGACTGAATAAAAATACATGGTTAGTGCATGTGTAATGTGTGTTTTTGAGTATTATGAAATAAATAAACCACTAAAAGCAGTAAAAGTGATGCAATTCTTTTACTACTGTAGACTTGCATAAAGACTACGGAAGGATATTCTCTTCTCAATCCTTTCTCGTTTGTGTAATCAACACGATTCTGCAATCTCACCAACTCTTTCTGAATCCACTGAGAATAATATTTCCATAAGATGCAGAAAGGATCAGAAAAGGTGAAGAGCAATACATTGAGGTTGAGGTTGGCAAAATAATCAGAAGATTAGAAATACGCAACAAGTTAGTATCATAAATTATAAATACCTACATGCTTAGTTATGTCCTCATGCAGAACTCTTGCCTTCTCTTGAAGCTCAACCTATTAAACAATATTCTCGGGTTAAGGTTGAGAAAAATATCTATGTATCTGTGTTTATGTATCATTAAACTAGAGACACTGATTCGAGAGAGTAAAAAGTTGATAAACAACTGTTTAGCACACATTCAAGGAAAAATAGAAATCTTTATCATCCAAGAAACAAGCTCAGAATCTCATCTTCGTGGTGAACCACAAATCTTTTGCCAGAAATCTAAAAAGGAGCACTAAATAGAAAGGACATTCACTATAGTAGATATTCAAATCAGCAAGATCTCTAAGAAGAGGAACTTAAACTTACAACGGTAGGTTTCTTTAGCAAGCCATTGGCCACGTGTTGGCGCAGATCTTCACATTCATCCTGCAAGCAGCGCAGTGGAATTCCATGAATGGAGGGAAATCTCCTATCAACATTCTTATTACCAAAGCAGCAAAACTATCTGTATATTTCTAGATATTATAAAATATGTATAGCTTAATGAAATAATGTCAGAATAGCACATCATATCTTATCCGTCAAGACAATTTGGAAATAGTATGAAAAATTTAGCTCGTCTGCCAATTATTGAATATGTAATCTAAGTAGATTTGGTATGATAACGCAGTTGGTGAGAGAGTTAAGTTCAGTTTATTATATACTCCTTATGAGAACCTGCTAGCAAATAAGGACAGTATACAAATGTTCATGTCTGCCAGACCAAAATATTCTTTAAGTTTGCCACTTACACAAGATAATCAATCATAAGATTACATTGTCATAAGAGCTCTAAGAAGTTCATATCAAGTCCCATATATTTAACATATTGATGCTTAAAAAGTCAGATCTCCATACAACCAAGCAAGGTGATTCTCATACTTCTATGCAAATTATGTATGCCCAAAAATTAAGTGTCTGCTATGAAATTAATTGAGCTCTGAAATACTGGATCCATGTGAAAACTGATATTACTTTCAACAGGATACCTGAGTGAAGTCGGTATCTGATAGCAGAGAAATGGGAACATCTCTTGTAAAATAGGAAACTTGCAGGAGAATTTCAATGTCTGCTCCATTAGTTGCCGAGATTTTCTTCATGCCTGCAAGGAAGTAAAACAAAAATCAAAGAATCTCAGTGAACTTCAAAGCTAGAGGAGGTGTCAATATAATATCACCTTTTGCTAAAGATCAATCTTTAATGTTATGGTCTCATTAGGGTCATATCCAATCAACGATTGTTTGTTTGGCCAATATATCCAATCATAGATACATCAACAAGTTTTCATTGACAAAGCATCCAACCAGATCTAAACTACAAGGCTAACAGTTATCCAATCGGACATTATTAACACAATGCATCACATAATATTGACTAACTAGCATAAACAATACCTTTAACTTGTGAAAGTTGGTGAGTATTTCTCTGAAGGTAGTCTTGAGGGTCATTTTTCACTCTCACGAAACTCCCCAGTATCTTTCTTTCCGAATGATCAGGCTCCTTCAATAACTCCTCTAGTAAGCTCCTTCTTATGTAAACAAGCTTCATATTCTTAGCAATAATAGATGCGAAACAGCTTTTATGGATGCTAGGACCTTTGTTTTCATCAGATGTTATTAGATCTGAGCTCACTCTTCTCTTCTTGCACTCTTGCATTGTACCTTTGTTCTTATCGTCCAATTTGGTTTCCTTTTCATCCTCACTTCCTCCACTGTCCTCACTCACCATCAACTTCACGGCAAAATGTTCCTCCAGAAGACTATATATTTTTACCCTATTTATTGATTTCTTTTTGAAGATGGAATACAGCCTCTCATCACATTGAACCATTTTCTTCTGTTTTGGGTGATAAAGGTCTCTATCCTTGATGTAGTCAAAGATGATAGATTCCACATCAAATTGGGATAACTTCTCGGTTGTATCCTTCCCAATGGATCTCAGGAACTCAATGAGAGGTTTGGAGCCCCATCCCGTAAATTCCAGTGGCTGAAATCTCTTCCTTTTTCCCATGGTCTTCTGAAATTCTATAACACTAGTGTCGCTGTCTGATGTTGTCAGGTCTTTACTTTCATCACTGCCACCAGTATTTACTGAATCAAATCTGTAATTGTGATTTTCTCCCTTCTTTAACTCGGCATATGCGGAATAGACATTATCCAAAGTGAAACCTTCTTTTTCCTTTATGATTTCCCAACATTCTTTAAATAGGCATTCAAATGTATCCCGATCCTCGAAGTCTATTTTCTCCTGAAATTCAACAACCACACAACCGAAAAAGAAACATATATTAGGATAACCTGTACCAAGTACAACCATGATAACGAATACAATAAAGAAACTGAAACTGAAGCAAAACAGATGCCTTTTCTTCAATATATAGTACTATTTATAACCTGTATCAAGTACAACTCGTAATCTTAAGGATCTCTTGTTTTTGTTAAAAACACATCTATTATAGATTTCAATATCCGTAAGCAAATCTCTAATGAAGTGCAATAGAATTTCAGATCCAGTGAAAATAAGTACCTTGTTTATAAAGAGGTAAAATATATGGGTTGCAGACAAGCCAATACCCCTCTCTCCTCACTCTCCTGCCCCTCTGAAAACTTCCCAATGAGAGAAAATATAAAACCCTTTCAAATTGCATACGAAAATGATAAGAGGATTTTGGTGCATAGCTGTTTAGCAATATACATCATTATCTGACTTCATTTTACATGTGTAGTATATGCTGCATTACTCATTACAGCGTGTATGCTGTATTACCGTTACGATTGAAGTTTCATTACTTTCCAAAATGTGTATACAAGTTTGAAAAGCTACACGCCAAGAGGGGATTAACTTTCTGCTGTTAACTTTTCATTTTTCGTAGTTTTATTAATTGTTCCCAGACCAGAAAAAATCCTTATGCCTTTGAGATAATAACAACAGCAAGATATGCTCAATAACTTCGCTGTTTCTTACCCTTTTAGTCTAAATTATTTCTAATATAACACAAACCGAGCTGTACGTAGCGTTTAGGACAAGTTAAAAAATCCAAAAAACAAATCTAATAAAAGCTAGTTGATAAAAGATTAACTCAAGAAAGCATCCATCTTGATGGTAAATAGTAATAAATCAATAAAAGAGATTGTTAAAACGAAATAACCATCTAGATAACCCAAACGAGACTGCATTCATGTGGAAATTCCTAGAAATAAAATAATTAAAATCTGAAGAAAAAGTAATAATCAAGTGAGCATGAATTTGCTGCTAAATGGCACTAGATGAAATAAAAGAGATTACTAAAAATTGCTAAGTAAGATTAGTAAACATACTCCCTCTAAACCATATTCTGAGTTTTCTTCTGCAAGCAGAATAAGATTTAAACAACTCTTGCACAAGCCATTATTCCCTCTTAGCAGCGCAAACTCAGAAGAACTAAAGCAATCTCTACATAATGATGCATTTGGACAGCAAAGGCAATAAAACCTTGGGGTACTAGTGCACACTGAACAAGAATGCCTACCTGAAAAACAAAATTGCATCATATTTTAAACTGCTATACATACATTCAAAAATGCACAACAAACATGAAGATAAAACCTTCTTTACTGCAGTGCTTAATCTGTGCATTGATGCTGCAACAGAAAATTTGCAAGCATGAAAATTGAGTTTCTTTAACACATCCAGTGTATACCTTTTCTGAGTATCGGCCAAGAGTTTTGACCATGCGAAATTTTTTTATGTTTGTTAAGGAGTCCAAAGAAAATGCAGATTGTTAAGGGGTATACTAGCTTTCGGAATAATTAGTGGATAAATGATCATGTCAATTATGAATAGACAGACAGCCAAATGAAAAGACTCCATACAACTTACTGGTAAGAGACTACAAGAGGCAAAAGAATAAGTACAAATGTTGATTTCACAAACACAATTTCATAAAGGGGAAGGGAACACATTAATTTCAAGATATGACTTTTGGAATGAAAAAAGTGCGAAAGGTCAACAGTAATAAGCATCATATATGAGCATTCGGAAAATAAAACAAATGATAGGTCAACAGAAATACTTGTAGATCGTTCTCGATAAATGTAAGTTCCTTACGACAAGTCCAGTGCCTTCCAGAGTTCATGAAGTTTTTCTTTTTTCCCACGCATCCCGGATGATAAACTTTTAAGCAACCCCTGATATCAGTAAAGGTGTTAATAAGCATCAAACAAGAAACAGAAGATACCAAAGAAGATGCACAAATGTTCGTCTAATATGCATAAATGCCAAAATAGAATAATCAACGAAAGATTATATTGGCAATGCAGATGATAATGAAGTTTCTGTCAAATGCAAGCAGTGCTAACTGCTAAAAGGTGCTTTGCATTTAGAAGAAACTTCATTATCTTTTATTGATCCTCAATGGTGCATTTCATTTAGCTTAAATAATAAATAAACAAAGTTCAGACAAAACAAAAAAGAACAAATAAACAAAGAGTAATTATGTTACTAACCACACATAACACATTGTTTTGCATTTAAAACCTTATAGATTTAAAAATAGAGAACAGTACTTGTAATCATAGATTTATAGTTTGGAGCCCAAATCAACCCCATTGGTGTATGAGATTTGGTAAATCTAGTTTCTAAATTATACTTAAGCATTCCTTGGAAAACAAGGCATCTCTAGGTGCTGAGCCTTCCTAGTTGGGCCAGGCTGAGTCAAGAAAGCCCAAGTACAGAGGGAAGGAAGGGAATGTTTTTTCAAACAAAAACAGAGATAAGGGTTGGACTTGGACCTATCGTTGACTATGTTCTTTCTAGTACTACTGCTTCAACTTCATGGACGCCAAAATTAGTTTGATCAAATCCTTCCAATGAAAACATGTTTACTCGAAACGGAGAAGAAAACTAGAAAAAGAACAACTCACTTGTAGTCGCAAATTATAAGATCTCCACCATCTTTGCATTCGAAGCACCAATCCTCTGAATCCTTCTCTTCCTCTACCTCCACCACCTCCCTCTTCTTCTCCTTGTTCCTCATCATCCCTTTCATATTATCTGAACCCTAATTAAAACCCACAAGCAAATAAAAAAACCCAAATCAATGAGCTTTTGCTAGGAAGATTAGAACCACAGAAACATATGAAATAATCCAATCCTTTTTTCTGAACTTATAAAGGAGTTTATTCCCGGCTAGGACACTAATTTTAATTACCCTCATTTCATATTAATTGCAGTTATGACCCTACCCTACCCTAGCTATGAGTAAATTTTACTAAGGTAGGATAGACATGATCATGATGACATTCCATTACTTTTCCCAAGTCTTCACTACTGTAGTCCCTTCAGTTACCCAACAAAATGGGTAGTAGTTGGCCATTGATTTGGTGATTTCCGATATTTTTTTTGAGAGGTTAGGCCATGTTGGTACATCTTATTATGTGTCTAAGGCCGTCTTCAATAGGAACTTAACTCTAAGTTAGAATTTTAGACCCTAAAAAATTATTATTTATCTAAATAGTATGAGATATAATTTAATCGTCTCAAACCGGTGGGAGTAATATATTTCTTCCCTCTTTATTTCACATGCACTAGGCTCCGCAGCAAGGTGCTTCTTTAGGCTGTTTTAAGGGCTACTTCAAGCCTAGCCCTTGGCCTTTAAGTCTTTCAAAAAATATTTGTTTGTATTAGCATAGCATGTCATTGGAGATGGAAAGAAAGGGCTATTTTTAGCCTATTTTCAAGCATTTGACATGCCATTGAAGATGGCCTGATCCCATCTCTAACTCTACAAACCATGTTGTCATATCTTCGCTGCCATGATGATTGAGAGTAAATTGAATAGTGTTATGGCCGCTCATATAATATGAGTTTTTTTAGTAAGAACATGAGTTTTTTTTTTCGAGTAAAGTACTTGTTCAGCTAGGCTGTGGTAGGTGAATTGCTTGTGTATATTGCAAGAGCAGAGACTAGCTTTATATAGGTGTTTAGGATTGAATTACATCCATTAGGAAATATCAATTTTCTTGTAACTTACATCAACTTGATTAAAGCATTAATCTTTATTTATGTCCAAGAGCCCTAATAACCAAATCCTTTTACATTTGTTTAAATTTTAAAAAAAAAATTTGAACAACATATAGCGACGAATGCTTTGTCGGAAAGGTGTTCCTAATATTTTTTTTTATTTTTTTTTAGTTTGATGAAATAAAAAAGAATAACTTTCAATGCTCGTAAGGTCTCGGGATGGGTTTCATCGAGCTCTTAAAATACTATTGGGTACTCGTGCAAACCGTTCTTGATAATTTCAAAAATTAATTTTTCAAGGATATCATGTACTATAATAAGAAAGTTTTCCTTAATTTGACACAATTCACCAAATCAGAGAAAAAACCAATTATGTGGCCAATGTATTGCCAAAGTTCTTTTGCATTGTTTAATTCATTGAATCTAAGAGCCCCATTTTCATGTTTTATGTTATTTTGACCTTTTAGTAGCTAGTGGCTTTTGGTCGTTAATAAGTTGCTACCATATACTGGTAGGACTAGATAGGCTATGTCCCGGTCTACGCACTCTTTGTGCTTGGTCTGCTCTGGGTAGGCGGTGGACCTGGGTCAAATGGACGCAACCTCCTACTGGCAGGATGAAACTAAGTGTTGTCGGATATTTTTCTAAAAGGCAACATAGTGGGAAAACTGTGTTATTTGCATTATGGTTTTACATGAGTGTTATCTTTCCAATATGTCACCGCTTCTGTAAAGTAAACAGAGTAGCTGATTGTGCACTTTTTGCTAGTTGGTGCTTGTTAGAATACATAGGATTAGTAGAGACTCATACTATTATTGCGAAGTTTCTCCCAATGCTCAATGTAATCTGGGGTTTAGGAACTATGTTCCCCCATTGTATTCTACAGTTTTATTAATCAAGGTTTGAGCGCGGCCGCACTGGCCCTTCTTAAAAAAAAAACAATTATTTTGAGCAACATGTAGCGACGGATGATTCGTCGGAAAAAGGTGTTCCCAATTTTTTTTATTTTTGTTTGACGAAATAAAAAGAAACACTTTCGGTGCTCGTAAGACTTTGCGTTGGATTTCATCGAACCCCTAAAATACTTTTGGACACCCGTGCAAACTGGTCTTGAGAATTTCAAAGATGCTATTTTCAAATAAATCATATGCTATAATAAGGAACTTTTCCTCAATTTTGCATAATCATGTGCTTGTAAGGTCTCGCGTGGGGTTTCATTGAAACTCAAAAATACTTTTGTACACTCGCGCAAACCGGCTTCGAGAATTTCAAAGATGATATTGTTTTAATTAAATCATGTGTTACAATAAAGCTTTTTTCCTCAATTTCGCACTATTCACCCAAACTAAACGAAAACCCTATTTCGATTGAGAATATGTTGCCTAAGCTCCTTTACATTATTTAATCATAGAGTCCAAGAGCCATAATAACTAAATCCTTTTACATTTTTTTTTTTTGAGGAAAACACAGAAACTTTATTAATTAATAACGGATTACAATCCTTAGCATGTGCATCCTAAAAAGGAGCAATACAGACCACACAAGAGGCCTAATCGATGATTCTAAATCTAAAATTCTAATCGATGATTCGAAACCTAGAACAATACATACACCGTGCATCACTGCTGTCAGCAATCGCCAGCTCCAACAGAAAAATTCCGACAAGTATTGCCATTGAGACCAGTAAATCCAATCAAGCTCAATTAGGACCCATGGAAAAAGAAAGTAAAACCACAATCTAAACTTGCATAATTGCTCATGTTTATTCTTAAGCAAGAAATTAAATTGACCCAAATCAAAGAACCAAATTTGATCTATGACTTGGAAGACCAAAACTGCTAAGCCGTCAAAACCAAGCACCCAAATCTTTCCCGGATCCCAGACCTTGAAACCTTGGAGTTGTAAATCTTTGACACCCAACAGACAAGGCACCAACACCCAATCAGTTCGGCGAGATCCGAAGAGGAGTGGTACCACCAGATCTGAAGTCGGAGAATCAAAAACGAAATCGGGAAGAACACGTTGAAACGTGACCCCGACAATAACAGCAACCACGAACAACCCAATCACGCGCAGCCGAAGAACCATCGGACCTCCCACCCGCATGAGAGTTGACACAACCACTCTGGACCACCATAGAAAGAGGCGATATGGAGATAATTTGGTCGCCCAAGAACGACCGTTGAAATCAAAGGCAAGAGGCCCTTGAACTGGTAACGGCACCGCAACGGCACCGTTCATGGAGAGAAAACCCTAGGGTTCTTTTTTTTTTTTAGATGCTTGTATATTATACAAATCCTTTTACATTTGTTCAAATTAAAAAAATATATATTTGAATAACATGTAGCGACGAATGATTCGTCTGTACAGGTGTTCCTAATTTTTTTAATTTTAATTTGACAAAATAAAAAACAAACACTTCCAATGCTAGTGCGGTCTCACGTCGCGTTTCATTTAAACTCTAAAATACTTTTGAATACTCGCACAAACCGGCCTCGAGAATTTCTAAGATAGTATTTTTTAATTAAATCATGTGTTATAATAAGAAATTTTTCCTCAATTTTACACTATTCACCAAAACTAAGCGAAAACCCGATTTCGATGGACAATATATTGTCAAAACTTCTTTTCATTGTTTAATCATAGAGTCTAAGAGCCCTGATAACTAAATCGTTTTACATTTGTTCAAATTAAAAAAAAAATTATTTTGAACAACTGGTAGAGACGAATATTCCCTTAAAGTGTTTTTAATTTTTTATTTTATTTTGATAAAATAAAAAAGAAGCACTTCCGATGATGGTAAGGTCTTGCATTAGGTTTCATCGAGCCCCTAAAATACTTTTAGACACCCGTGCAAAGCGGTTTTGAGAATTTCAAAGATGCTATATTTTCAAGGAAATCATATGCTATAATAAGAAAGTTTTTCTCAATTTGGCAGAATCATGTTCTCGTGAGGTCTCACATGGTGTTTCATTGATACTCTAAAATAGTTTTGTACACTCGCGCAAACCAGCTTCAAGAATTTCATACATGCTATTTTTTTTCAATTAATTCATGTGTTACAATAATGAATTTTTCTCCAATTTTGCACCATTCGACCAAACTAAGTGAAAACTCTATTTGATGGACAATATGTTGCCTAAGCTCCTTTGCATTGTTTAATCCTAGAGTCCAAGAGCCATGATAACTAATCCTTTAAAATGTGTTCAAATTTAAAAAAGAATTATTTTGAACAGCTTGTAGCGACGGATTGTTCGTCGGTACCAGTGTTCCTAAATTTTAGTTTTATTTTTTTTATTTTAGTCTGACAAAATAAAAAAGAAACACTTCCGGTACTCGTAAAGTCTCGTGTTGAGTTTCATCGAAACCTTAAAATACTTTTGGACACCCGCGCTAACCGGTCTTGATAATTTCAAAAATACTATTTTTCAAGGAAATTATGTGTTATAATAAGGAAGTTTTCCTCAACTTGGCACAATCATGTTCTCTTAAGGTCTCACATGGCATTTTATTGAGACTCTAAAATACTTTGGTACACTCACGCAAACCGGTTTCGAGAATTTCAAAGATATTTTTTTTCATTTAAATCATGTGTTACAATAATGAATATTTCCCAATTTCACACCATTCACCCAAACTAAGTGAAAACCATATTTTGATGGACAATATGTTGCCTAAGCTCCTTTGCATTGTTTAATCCTAGAGTCCAAGAGACCTAATAACTAAGGCCATGTTTGGTTCATGGATTCTAGGAACACGGAAAGGAAAGTCATTACTTTCCTCTGTTTGGGAAGTACAAACTCAGGAAGTACTTTCCTAATAAAGGGGAAAGTAGGGGGAAATCTGTTCCACTCAGATCCCACGGATTGATTTTCCCTTCTCATTTCCTAGCATTAATTACGAAATTTTTGGACAACAATACCCCTGCCCAAACATGCTATTGCCAAATTTACCCATTGAGTCTCTTCGCATTCTGAGCTTCTTTCATCAGTCACAGAGTCACCTTCGCGCCTCTATTTCGCGCTTCTTTCCTCACTCACGAGTCACGAAGAGACATTTCAGAAGTTCTATATCAGAGGAGTTGAACTGAACTATTCACTCATGAGGAATTCACCTATTCTCATCAGTCTCGCACAAGAGCTTTCGGTCAGGTATGTATAATATGTAAATCCATTACCATGTTTTTTTTTGTGATTGTTATATGATTCGTTTCTTCTTCTTCAGCATTCATTCGGCTCACTCTTCCTTTGCAATCAGCCTTCCTTCTCCCAAGTAATCAAAGGTCAGGCTCCAGCTCTCTAATCTTGTTCATAATATGATTGGGCTCTCTTAGTTTGTGTGTTTCTATTTGTGTGTGAATTGAGAATTGATTGGAATCACATCAGTGTGCTTGAAATTTGAGTGAAAATCACTTCTTGCATTTGGGTCGTGCCCTAATTGCTAATAGATATTGTTCTATTTGAAGTTTGGGGATCCTCTATAATGGTTCTAGCAATTTTTTAGATAATCATATTCAGTGGGATCCTTGAAGAACTAAAATTCAAATGAGTTTTCCTACTGGGTTTTGTGGATGTTTGGTGATATCAGGATTTACTAGTTTCTTTTCCATTCATTATGTTCACAAAATTTGGATGATCAAATTGTAATTTGTATTTTCTGGTATAGGAGATTGATTGGAAGAATAAAAATGTGTAGGAACTTGATATAATCGTTGGATTCACATTTAGAATTTTGCAGACTTATTCAAGGTGGACCATGTGCACACTTAGCCATTCCTTATTTATATATCCCCTTTGCCATGTTCGCACATTGATTACACACAAGAATTTTATTTGTCTATTTTGTATCAGAATCCACAAGTATTTTTTTTTTCAATGTATTGTGAGCTGAATAGCTTTTATAAGTGTACTGCATATTAAGGTATGTTAGTGTTACTGGTTTGTCCTGCTCAGTTAGTAAATATCAGATACCTTATTAGTGGTTAAAGATTGGATTTTGTTGTGTCCCTTTGTTTTGTTTGTCGGCTTGTCCTGGTTTGTTCTGTTTGTTTTTCTTTGTAACATTTCTTTGGGGTTAAACCCATCTCTGGTCTGTCCTCTGAGGGTTATATGGGAGTCATTTTCTTGTGATAATGACATCTTTAGAATTCTTGTTTTAACTGATCTATTCTCAGTCAATTTGATGTAGTGGCATATAATATCTAGAATATGCATGTGTCTGCCATTCTTCACCTAAACTCTAGTTTACACTGTAATACCCCGAATATTTCAATATTTATTTATGCGAAAAGGTTGTGGAATTTATATTGAAATTGTGTGATTTCGTATTTTTGGACGTTTATCGTAAAATGGAAATTACGGTGGTAATTATAAGTTACGAAAGGTTAAACAAGGTGACTTTTTATTCGTTGTGAATTTGGGAAAACTTCCTTCACGGAAATTGTAGAGCTCGTCGAACCGAGTTCGTGGACATGTGGTACGTCGAAAACGGAGTTCGTATGAAGAAGTTATGGACCTCGGAAGTTGGACGAATTTCTATAAATACAAATTGAATTTTCAGAAATTCATAATTTTCCAAAATCAGAAAATGTACTGTTCACCCGTGCTACAGTAACGACCACTTTGACCGGCGATTTCTCCCAATTCCGGCCATCTCCGGCCATGAAACTTGTCCCAAATTGTTCACCACTCAATTCTCTTCAACCCTATACAAATTTCCTTGATCAATTCTTAGTATAGAAGGAGAAATCAAGAAAAGAAAAAGGGGGAAGACGGGGCCGAACTGTTCATCAGTTTCTGGGTTTGTTTCCGGCCGATTCGACCTAAGCTACTTACTGGGCTTTGTAGATCTTATCAGGGACTTTCCAGCAACATAAAGTACGCCTCAATCGGAGTTCGGACGAAGGAGAATTTTGGATTTGAAATCCTAGGGTTTTGGAGCTATCGAGGTAAATTCGAGACTTTCTACTTTGAATTGGCCCTTGTGGCAGTTATGAAAGTTGTTGCTGGTAATGTTTAGAACATTGTGTTAAAATTTCATGGCAATCGGAGCACTTTTGTCCGGCGGCTGACCACCGTCGGTGGCGGCGCGTGGGCGGCGCGTCCGGCTGTTCCAGGAGCAGTTCTTTGCTCCGTTAGGCTTGGTTCGTCGATACGAACAACTTTCGTGTTTTAAGTTTTGTGAAATTAGATCGTTTGATCGATGATCAATTAACCCGATTATCGGATCGTACGATTTACGATCCGAGAGATTTAACCGTTGGATGATCATAAAATTTGATCGTATGGTTAATATGATTTTTACAAACAGGTTGTGCGGTTGGATTGTGGATTTTGGAAGTGTTGGGTTTCGAGTGGAACCCGTGATGAATAGTTGACGTGGGACCCACGTTGACCGACAGTTGACTTTTGGTCAATTTGTTCAGGTTATTATTTGAAGACGCAGCAGGATTTTTAAGGTGAGTAAACTCACTGATATTTGTGATATAATTGATTGTTGTGATTGATTTTGGATGTGAATTTATATTGTTTGATATTTTGGATCACCCTGGTATTAACATACACGGTATGGGACGTGTGGGGTAAAATACATGGTATGGGACTTGTAGGTTCAGTATATTTTATAATATGAATTTTCAGGGTTGGAATTGCATTTATGCATATGATATAAATTGTTGCATAATTTTGGTGTTGGCGTGGCGTGGCGTTTAGTGTTGTGAATAATTGAGATATTGAGTTCATTTGTGGTGTGGCGTGGTGTGGCGTTTGGCGTTATTTGTGAGAATACTAAAAATGTATTTTCTTGGCGTGGCGTGACACAAAAGGGTCGCTAAAGATCCTTACAGTTAGAGCTCTAGTCTGTCTGTCAAACTGGTAGAGGCGTTCATGGGGGTAACAGGCATGTTATTGGCTTACTTGTGAATGCTGGCACTACTAACCAGAAATGGGGAGTAGTGTTTGTTTTGAAATGAGTCTCAATATTATTCTCACTTATAATTGTCCAAAAGCGACATTTTATATCATTTGTGGTTGTGTGATGTTATTGGCGGATTGGCGTGGCGTGTGTTATAAATAATTGACATAATATTGATGTTATCTTTTAAAAATAAAGATATGAATTATTTGGTGATTTGAAATTGTGGTTACTCATACCAGCTTCGCAAGCTGACCGGGTTGTTGTTATAACCCGGTACACTATTCAATGGTGTAGGGTTTTATCCTGCAGGTTAGGATATCTAGAAGTTAAGTTGAAGGACTTCTTGGAGTTGTGGTGATTTTAGTCTTCCGCTGTTTTAGTAAACTCTGTAGGTGAATTTACTTAATACTTTGCATAATGTCAATTTATTATGTAAATTATGGAATGTAATATTCGACTCTAAAGATGAGTCTGTATTTACATTGTGGTAGAGCATGGATGGAGGTTTGACACATGTTAAAAGGAAAAAAAATATTCATGTGTATTTGTTTTTTGGTAGTCCATGCTTCACGTTCCGAATATATTGGTTATTTGAAGGCAAAAAAGCATTATTTAATTGTTGGAAATTCGGGGCGTGACATACACGTCCACACTTTTACGTTGTCCATAATTTAATTGTATAAAAAAATTTTGGTATGCAGCTATGGCTCGCAGAATTTTGTCAAAGACTAAAAAGATTCTTCTAATGTTGGAAAATATTAAGGATCTATTTAATTTTGTTGTCATGATATACGTTATCATGTATATCATTGTTGAAAGACATTATCGTAAGTATCAGATGAAATCAAAATCTATCTACGATGCCTTTTCAAGAGCTGGAAATTTACAGCGCACGGTGTATGTGAGTGATGTAAGATGTATCAATGATCTCCGGATGGATAGGTATACATTTAACAAATTGTGCTTCATGATACGCGCATCTGGTAGACTACGAGATACAAGGAATGTTTCTATTGATGAAATGGTAGCTATGTTCTTGAACATACTTGCACACCATAAAAAGAACAGAGTCATACAAGACAAGTTCTTACGTTCGGGGGAAACTATAAGCAGATACTTCAATGCAGTTTTAGAGGCAGTCTTATGTCTACAAGGACAGTTACTAAAAACACCAGAACCAGTGGTTGAGAATTCAACTGATCAGAGGTGGAAGTATTTTAAGGTACTTGAAAATATGACTTTTCTATGAACTTGACCTTAAAACAGAAAAAAAAAAAAACTAATTATTCTTGTAGAATTGCCTTGGAGCATTAGATGGGACATACATTAGAGTACATGTACCAGAAGTTGACAAGCCTAGGTATCGATCTAGGAAGAATGAAATTGCTACAAATGTCTTGGGAGTATGCTCTCAAGATATGCAATTCATTTATGTATTACCGGGTTGGGAGGGTTCCGCTGCAGATTCGCGAGTGCTTCGTGATGCCATTAGTCAGAGACGTGGTTTGAGAGTCCCTCATGGTGAGATGAAGTGAAAATAATTATATGTTGTCCTTAAGTCCTTGGTTTTCTATTTTCTTTTTCTTCTTGCAGCATCTTTAATAACTAAATGTATTCTATAGGACATTATTATCTTGTTGATGCTGGATATCCAAATGGGGAAGGATTCCTTGCCCCATATAGAGGGCAGCGATATCATTTAAACGACTGGAGAAAAGGACACCAACCTACCTCTGCTGAAGAATATTTTAACATGAGGCACTCATCTGCTAGGAATGTGATAGAGAGGTGTTTTGGGTTACTTAAGTTACGTTGGGCAATTCTAAGGAGCCCTTCATTTTTTTTCTGTGAAGACACAATGTCGAATTATTACTGCATGTTGCCTACTTCACAACCTTATAAGAAGAGAAATGGCTGTTGATCCATTAGAAAATCAGTTTGAAGATGACAATCATGATGATGATGATATTATCAGTAGTATTGACTCATCTGAACAATGGAATAATTGGAGGAGAGATTTAGCAACAGAAATGTTCAATGAATGGAGAGCAAGTAGGAATTAAAGATGAGACGCTGTCTTATTGTTTAGAAAATCCTTTAAAATTTGTTCAAATTAAAAAAAATAAAATTGAACAACTTGTAGCGACGAATGGTTCGTCGGTACAAGTTTTCCTAAATTTTAGTTTTATTTTTTTATTTTAGTTTGACGAACTAAAAAAAAAGCACTTCAGGTGCTCATAAGGTCTCGTGTTGGGTTTAATTGAGTCCCTAAAATAATTTCGGACACCCGTGCAAACCGGTCTTAAGAATTTCAAAAATTCCATTTTTAATGGAAATCATACGCTATAATAAGGAAGTTTTCCTCAATTTCGCACAATCATGTTCTCGTAAGGTCTCGCGTGACGTTTCATTGAGACTCTAAATTACTTTTGTACACTCACGCAAACCGGCTTCGGGAATTTTAAAGATGCTATTTTTTTAATTAAATCATGTGTTACAATAATGAATTTTTCTCTAATTTCACACCATTCAGCCAAACTAAGCGAAAACCCTATTTTGAAGGACAATATGTTGCCTAAGCTCTTTTGCATTGTTTAATCCTAGAGTCCAAGAGCCCTAATAAATCCTTTAAAATTTGTTCAAATTAAAAACAAATTATTTTAAAAAACCTATAGCGACGAATGGTTTGTCTGTGTTCCTTAATTTTAGTTTTATTTTTTTATTTTAGTTTGATGAAATAAAAAAAAACATGTTCGGTGCTCGTAAGGTCTCGCCGTCTCTCGTTGGGTTTCATCGAGCCCATAAAATACTTTTGGACACCCATGCAAATTGGTTTTGAGAATTTCAAAGATTTTATTTTTCATGGAAATCATATAATAAGGAAGTTTTCCTCAATGTGGCTCAATTCACCGAATCAGGCAAAAATCCGATTCTGAAGCTTGATGTATTGCCAAAGTTGTTTTGCATTGTTTAATTTATTGAGTCCAAAAGCCCAAAAAATAAAATCCTTTTACATTCATTCAAATTAAAAAAATAAATAAAATTTTATTTTGAACAACCTATAGCGACGAATGCGTCGTCGGAAAAGGTGTTCAAATTTTTTTTTTTGATTTTTTATTTAAATTTGATGAAATTAAAAAAAAAAAAAAAACTTCCAGTACTCGTAAGGTCATGCGTCGGGTTTTATTGAGACTCTAAATACTTTTGGATATCAGCGCAAACTGGCCTCCAGAATATCTAAGATGCTAGTTTTTAATTAAATCATGTCTTAGTGTGTTACGATAAGAAATTTGTCTTTAATATCGCACCATCCTAAACAAAGCGATAAACCGATTTCGATGGACAATATATTGCCAAAACTCCTTTGTATTGTTTAATCATAGAGTCCATAAACCCTAATAACTAAATCCTTTTACTTTTTTTTTTTTTTGAGAAAATCTGATAATATCATTAGTAGTGTTCTAAAAATCGCTCTAGGCTAGATTAACGAGGAAATTGGTAGGCTAGGCGGCCAGGGGCCTAGGCGAAGAAAATCAACTGATTATAGAGTCTCAATGAAAGTATGAAACCTAACGCGATACCTAACGAGCACCGGAAGTGTTTCTTTTTTATTTCGTCAAATTAAAATGAAATAAAAAAAAATTAGAATACTATTTCTGACGAATAATTCGTCACTATAGGTTGTTCAAAATAAAATATTTTATTTTAATCTGAACAAATGTAAAAGGATTTTTTTTCCGGACTCTTGGACTCAATGAATTAAATAATGCAAAAGAACTTTGGTAACACATTAGCCATCGAAATTGGGTTTTTGCCTCATTCAGTGAATTGTGCCAAATTGAGGAAAACTTCCGTAGTATAGCATATAATTTTCTTAAAAAATTGAATCTTTGAAATTCTAAAAACCAGTTTGCACGAGTGTCCAAAAATATTTTAGGGGCTTGATAAAACCTAACGCGAGACCTTACGAGTACCAGAAGTATTTTTTTTAATTTCGTCGACTAAAATAAAAAACTTTAAAAAAAATTTATGAACATTGTTACCGACGAACTGGTTGTTGCTATAGGTTGTTCAAAATAAATTATTGTTTTCCTCAATTTGGCTTTTGGACACTCGCACAAACCGAACTCCAAACTATCTATGATGCTAGTTTTTAATTAAATCATGTGTTACAATAAGAAATTTTTCCTCAATTTCACAGTATTCACCCAAACTAAGCAAAAATCCTATTTCGATGGCCAATGTGTTGCCAAAGTTCTTTTGCATTGTTTAATTCATCAAGTCCAAGAACCCCAAAAGAAAAATCCTTTTTTATTTGTTCAAATTAAAAAAAAAATTATTTTGAACAACATGTAGCGACAAATTTTTCGGCAAAAAAGGTGTTCAAAAGTTTTTTTATTTATTTTTTTGAAGAAAGGGCAGGTGTGACTGTCCTCAAGGCTTGATTAATAAAACTGTATAATGCAAGGCGAGATGAAATAATGTGATTAATGAAACTGAAAAAATTTAGCAATTTTTTATTTATTTCTATTTTATTTTAATTTGACGAAATAAAAAAGTATCACTTCCATTGCTCGTAAGGTCTCGCGTGAACTTTTTATTGAGACTCTAAAATACTTATGGAAACTTGCGCACACCGGCCTCGAGAATTTCAAATTAAAATGCTAGTTTTAAATTTAATTAAATCATGTTTTACAACAATGATTTTTTTCTCAATTTCGCACCATTCACCCAAACTAAGCAAAAACCCTATTTCGATTGACAATTTGTTGTCTAAGTTTATTTGCATTGTTTAATGATAGAGTCAAAAAGCCCTAATAACTATATCATTTTACATTTGTCAAAATAAAAAAAAAAAAATTTGAACAACATGTAGGGATGAATGTTGCGTTGGAAAAGGTGTTCCGAAATTTTTTTATTTTTTATTTTAGTTTGACGAAAAAAAGATCGAAGAAGCACTTCCGGTGCTCGTAAGGTCTTGTGTTGAGTTTCATCGAGGTTCTAAAATACTTTTGGACACCCGTGCAAACCGGTCTTGAGAATTTCAAAGATTTTATTTTTCAACAAAATCACGTGCTATAATAAAGAAGTTTTCCTAAATTTGGCATAATTCATCGAATCTTGCGAAAACTCGATTTCGATGGCCAATGCGTTGCTAAAGTTGTTTTGCATTGTTTAATTCATTGAGTCCAAGAGTCCCAAAAATAAAATCCTTTTACGTTTGTACAAATTAAAAAAAAATATTTTATTTTGAACAACCTGTAGCGACGAATTGTTGACTTATCGTCAAAGTATGATGGTAAGTAAGTTGTGATTCGGGGTTGTCGTTCCAACGGGGATCGACGACCCCTAACTCTTAGGACTAATAAGCAATTGGGAAACTAAAGTTATGATGAAGGGATGAGAAATGGAAAGAGTGGGTATGTGATTTAAACAATGTGTGAAGTGTGGTGTAGTGTTCGATTTTGGAAAGCAATAATGCAATGGAGAGACAAGCAAACAAATAGGCAAACAAGTAATGCAAGTAATGTAAAGAAAACTGTATGCAATGTATGGAAAATGTTGGGGTTTTCGGGTTAACCCAAATCCAATGCACAAGCAATGCTCTAATAACGAAATCATGCCAATATGATCACAAATCAAGTCCCGTATCCTAGCCATGTTATGGATATAGGATCGTGTTTCCTAAGGTAGTCAAATGCCATATTATGGGTCATTAGAACTCTCTAGGTGTCATAGGGGATTTCCTTAAGTTACCTAATACTAAATCCCCTAAAATGCTTAAGAGGCATAATGCACCGAAATATAGGAACTCAAACAAGCAACACATGCACAATCCTCCATTCCACCGATGTTATCGAATGAAAATGGATTCTTTCTAAGGTATCCTTAAGCCTTATTAGGGTCAAAAGAACTCTCCGCGAGGGGGTAGAAAGAAAGGAGGTGTAAAAACACATGAATTAAGGATCATACATGAGTTAAACATGCTCATCATACATATTGTCATAGTCTAGAAAAGAGTAAAGTGGCCAAACCAAACAATTCTCATACAAGATAGGTCAAATGCACATCAAAGAGTGGCTAATTCTTCAAACACATATCCAACACATATTAAAATAGACAATACATACATTCATGAACCAACAAAGACATTTATTCATTAATCAAAGCATCACATAATCACATTAGACTAGGGTACACAACCCTAGTCCCCAACAAGGTAACTACTCACTAATCATCAAGATTAACATCATCAAATTACAAATTAAAGCTCTAGACATAAGTAGAAGTGAGAGTAAGGATGAATGCTCAATAGATGGCTCTCTTGCTTCTCCTTGGCCCTTGATGTTGTCTTTGATGAATTGATGAGGATCCCCAACAGCCAATGAGTGGATGTTGTAGTGGACGTCGTGTGGAGCAAATTTGATGAAGGGTGGAAGAGGAAAGGAGGTGAGGAAGGTGGTGAAATGGGCGGATCAATACCTCACCATCGTGGTTCGACCGGTCGGACGACCACTGTCGACCGGTCGACTGGCAGGCAGAGAGGAGAGTGAAAGAAGAGAAAGAGAGGAGGAAGGGGAAGGTGGTGAGTGAAGAGCTGAAGTGTGGCTGCCAAAAGATGCCCTAATTGAGTAAACACTAGGTATTTATAGGCTAGGGAAGAGAAAAGGGAAGGCTAGGATGCAAAGTTAAGGAGATCTAAGGGCTAGAAGGAAGTGAGTAAGTGAGGGACAAAGGAGGAATTACACAAGGGAAAACAAGGAATAGTCAAGTGGTGACTTCATAGAATTTGGCACATTCCTTGCTGACTTTTGGGACCTCTTGTGGTGAGTCACAAGGTTGACTTCGTCCTTGACTTTGACCTTGACCCTGGGAGTTGACCAAAGTTGACTTTTCTTGACTTTGCGGTTTATTTGGCAATCCTCAGGAATTCTCTTGTGCTTCAATTCCGGGACTTCATATTTGACATGTTGGCGCGCTAAAGTTGGGGTTGACCACGAGTTGACCGACGGTACTCGGGTTGATTTTTTGTCCTTTTGCCGGAAATGCACAAAAAGCTCCAAAATGCGTCATTTCGCTCCCGATATCAATCCGATGCTCATGCTCTCTTTAATAGTGCAAAACAAGGATTAGAGACACTAAAAGGCTATTGGATTAGCATTACTAAAGTGATTAGAGGCCCAATTTGTATGTAAATCACATACGTACAAATCAATTGTTTGGCGAAAAAAATGTTCATAATTTGCCGAAATAAGAAAGAATCACTTCCAATGCTTGTAAGGTCTCGTGTGAGGTTTTATTGAGACTCTAAAATACTTTTGGACACTCGCGCACACCGACCTCGGCAAGTGAACTACTGACTATGATTTATTAAATTGATGAATACAAGAGCATAGGTACAAATGATTTTAGGTATAAAATCAGGATCAGAAGACAGAATGAAATTAACCCAAAATATAGAAATGAGCTAGAAAGAAAAAAAATGAGAATTAGTCTTCTCCAACCCCTAAAGCATTTTCAATAAAATTATGGTACCAAAATCGTTGTTTAGCTGCGTATGATGTCGATTTGGTTCACGGAATTGAGGCCTTGGAAAAGAAAACTCAATCATTTCTTGTGTTTGCAATGCAAAAGGAAAAGAAATACTTTCCTAAATGAAGGAAAAATAGAAGGAAATTGGTTCATTCCATACTCCAAGGGAATCATTTTCCATACTTACTTTCCTGCATTTATTACAAAATTTGAGGAAATTTTGGACTATTTTCCCAATGTTACCAAATACTTGAAAGGAAAACTAATGAGAATTTCAATTTCTCATGTTTATGAAAAAAACAAGAAATTAATTTCATTTCCGTGAACCAAACGAGGTATTAGGAAAAAAAGTATTGGTTACACATCACATAGAAGTAGAGCTTTTTTTACACATCAGTTTTTTTAACGGGTTCGTAATAGTAATTTTATATAAGCGTAAAAACGTCATTCGCGAGAATTCTACAATACTTGGGAGTTTTGAAACTCCCAAGTTTTAGGCCATTGGATTAATCTTATGGATGGGAATGGATGACCGGATGACTTGGTAGAATGGGTTTTCTATCTTCTTCCCAAATATATGGAGGATTTGCCATGGCATGGCCCGTACCTCACTCCATTCCTTCTTGGCTTTCTACTATTTTGAAACTATCCCCAGATCTTACTTAACATGAATTCCTGATTCGATCAAAATTTTCAATACCCAGTAATCAGTCAATCCCATAACCAATACAATTAGCATATCTCCATTATTGGAGATACATAAACTGAAAAACATATTCTTCTCCAATTGTGCGCTGGGTTGTTTGTTAATGGCAGACTTTAGTCTATAAAGGGTAAGATGTACAGTTGATGATGGAGAAGAGTGGAATGTTTTAAGCAAATGGGTGTTTTGAGCAAATGTTTTGCTTGGGTGTCCTAAGGTGTGAGTTCTAATTAAGATAGTAAGAAGCAGCTTTTATTCTTGTTTTGCTTTGAGTAAATGGCTGGGTCTTCTATGTGGTCTCCATGTAGATTGGAATTTCCTCCCCACCGTCCATGTTCATATTCCTTTCATGAGAAAGTAAGGTTTCTCTCCTTAATACAGTTTCAGTTTATAAAAAAAAACAAAACAAAAAAGCAGTGAAAGAAGTATAATTGATCATCAATTCCATACCTTAATTCTTTTCAAGAGTTGTTTCAGTACTGCAAGAACACAACTAGGCTGTGCAAAGGAAAATGCAGAGAAAATCGATGCTATGCAATTCCTATCAATTAGGTGAAACTGCTCTCAATTCAATTCACAAGCTTTACGTTTGGAATTGGTTCTATCATCTTCTACATATGATTTGTGATAAACAAAACTTGTAGAGAAATCATGGGTGATGGGTCTGTGGGTCTCTCCCAGAATCATGAAATCATGATCATCAATTGTATAGAATGCCAGATGAGGCTCCTTCATTATACTTATCGCAGCCACGACTCATTCACTATAACTTCCCAAAGTATTAAAAATCCAATTGCCATATGTCTACCATACTATCGGAAAATATACAAAGTTGATTTACCATACAACTTTCCGAAAACCTAGTTACTATATGATAAAAAGATTTTGGATAATATTGGGGCTTGAAGACAAAAGGATAATTTTACTTGAAGTAAATATTTGTAAGACACGAAATCAAAATGACAAAATATGTATTACGAGTTTAAGATTGCATGTAAATCGAAAATTCTTCAGTACTCCGAAGTACTAATACTGCACAACTATTGACCGTTCGATCAATCAAGTGGCTGCGACAAGTTAACCTGCTAACCGGCTGTAAATGTTTTTTAGGTGCTTAAGATTAAATAAATCATAAAATAGAAAGGGAACAGGAAAAAACAAGAGAAAATATAAAGAAGTTTCTCTTTTGCATCGCGGCCTCTACTTTTATTGTGTATGGGTATATGATCCACGTAAAAATATAATCTCACTTTAGGTAAATGTTTGTATGACATGAAATCAAAATGAAAAAAAATTAAAAGATTATGCGTTTAGGACCACGTTCATATATCTTGCACATAAGTTAAAAGAAGACAACATCAATGTCACCCACAGACCCCGTCATCTTACCTAAAGACATACCAATATATTTTATCATAACAACTATTAATCCAAATCCAATTACTATACATTGGTTGTTCTAGCAGAAAAATAATGACATCGATTTACCATTATGTTTATCGAATACTCAATTCTCCATGCCGATCGGATTTTGAAAAATCTGATAGGCAATTGGATATTCGGTCACTACTAAACAATTGTTGCCTCAAAGAATGGTATCGCAGTGATGCCTTAAGAACTTGGAGACCAGGATAGTAACTGATAATGACTCGGACGATTAAGCGAGTATCGCTTGTACTAGGCAACAATTCTCGGGTTTGTTAAGTTACCTATGTGTGCTTTGTTTATATAAATATTCCCAAGGTAAACCCAAATGTCCGGTTTTGAAGTATGTAGTATGTTTAGGGTTGTTTATTTTCACCAGTTTAGTTCAAATTAATGTTATAACACATAAACCAAAATAGTAAACAATTTTTTACTGGGGTGAATTCAGGATTGTAATCCTGATATTATACAAACATAAACTAATTCTACATTTAGGACACTCAACATCATTTTTGAATGTACTTCCGTTAGACATGTACACACAAACACACATACAATACTTCTGAAAATCCAATTGAATTACAAGCACTTATTTACCGAAATAGGACGCATGCCAATTGGCTATTTGGTTTTCCGAGAACTAAACTACTATATGGTAATTGTAATTTAGTCAATGTGGGGAGTGCGTTTATGTGAATTCTTATAAATTGTTTGGAACTTTGTCAGAAGATATGAAATGTGTATTCTTTTAAATTGTTTGGAACTTTGTCACAAGATATAACATGAGACATATACGTCTATTGAAGCACATAAAGTCTATCGAATATGTAAGCATATCGTTTTCAGTAAATGTTCAAAATCCTATTACCGTACCTTAAATAACAATCGGAAAAACTAGAAGGTCGATCGGAAAAACGGGAAGGTTAATTGGAAAAGCGAAAAGTTGATTTACTAAATTGTTTTCCGATATCAATTAATTGTATGACAACCGCATTCTTGCCAATGATGACGATTTGAAAATATTCATCTTGTCCAATTACTAATTATCACTTGATGTCATTAGTCAATAGGTTATTGTTATTTTGGCAAACGTTGTAACTTGATGTCAAATGCAAGTTTCTTACTTGTCTCCTCACTTATCAAATGAACCTTTCATTTATGTCTTATGAAACAAATTGTTAGATAGTATACTGAGAAGCATCATAATTTTAATTTAAAAATAGTCTTTAATACAAACATGGTCAGCATCAAGCACAACTTGTAAGTTCATCTTAAATGCTCATGGTGTTCATCCCTTTAATAAGTGCTAACAGCAAAAGATTGGCCTAATAAACAAAGTCATGAACTAATGAGAACATAATTTCCTTAATGGTAGAACCATGGATCCAGTGGAAATTTCCACACCACTCTGCATAAGTAACATGACGGTGAGATCGAATGAACGGAACCTCATCTTGGCTAGCTAATGGGAATGATTGTTGTTCAGTCTCGTCACAACAAATGCACAATTTTCTTTCCAAAAGCGAACAGCAAAATTAGCTGAGCAATCTTGTCTGGTAACTCTCTTTGGTGAAGCTTTCTATTTTCCTTGTTAAGCCACTTTGCTGCTCATTAGTACCACTTCATTAGTACCAGACACGAGTATTTTGTATAATAGAATCAAATGAAGACCATAATGCACATGAATCATGATCAAGTAATTAAGCCCACAATTATAATCTAACCACAATTTAAAAACCTGAAAGGCAGATACTATATCATGTATTGCCTTGGAAGTGCCCAGGCTGCAAAAAACAAAAAAACATAAATGATCCTCATTTAAAAATTGTATTTACAAAAAGTTATTCCACTAAACCTGTATCCCTTATCAGCAGTCATCTTGATCTTGGTTTTTTTTTCTTCATATGGAAGCTCAAAGAATTTGTGAGTCAGATTCTTGACTTCTTTCAACAGAGTCTCAGGAATACCATGGCCCTTCTGGTCAATCACAAATCTACAAAGCACAAAACATTTTTAAAGCATTCAAAGAGAAGGGACTTGTTTCATGGTTCAAACTGAGTGAAAAAAACTAATTCAAGCACGACATAGAAGAAGCCTGCTTCTTTACAAGCCTGATCTAATTGCCTACCATCATAGGTGGTACGACAAAGTAATGGAACTGGCAAAGTATTTTTCTTCTTATCTATAAACAAATTAGACCAAATAAAGAAGAGTTTTTTAATTCAGTAATCCATTATGCTTAACTTATTGTATAACATAAAGAAGATTGTCCATAGTAAAATACTCTAATGAAGTTCTTAAGTAGCAACAGAAAATGATCATTAGTATGAAAGTTGGTTAAGAAATGCTAGACAGCGTGGCTGATAATAGAGTAGGAGATGGTCTCATGAATAGCTATAGCAAGAGGAACTCTTATTCTCATGAATGACTGAAACGCTTTTGGCATCATGAAGCGCTACTACCTACACGTCTGAGCAACAAGGAGGATGATTTCCTCTTGAATTATAAAATTGTCAATTACTCTCTAGAGTACAGACCCTATTAACCACACCCACATCACAACAAAAACTCAAACGAAATAACAGACATAAGGAGGACTAAAAGTTACAACTACAACTACAAGTATGCAAGCACAAAACACAATGCCTCAATTTCAAGTTAAAAACAACATACCCTTCAACATATCATAATTCTATGTTACCCTTTCAGTTCCATAATTGTAGGTTTAACACAGATGAAGCATAGCATTTCAACACAATAACTACTGCAAAAGGGACAAGAGACCAACCTATTAAATGCCTCTGAATATCAATCAAGCAATCCCTCATCGTCGAAGTACGTAGCAGTGACCATTGGGCATTGGCTCTGCAGCTCCCACCGTATAGCTTTCTTCAACCACCACCTCCTAATTGAAGGAACCGTGGTCTCCCCTAACCCCAACCACCAATGAATTACAATTGTTGTTCTGTAAAATAATTATGATTCTTGGAAATAAACAAAACACAAAATTGACCGTAATTTTGACAGAAAAAACAAATCAAATACCTCAGTAGAGGTATAATAAGTTCAGTATTGAATGTCAGGACGATCTTAACCAAATCCAGTTTCCAGTTCCTCATCTTCTTCCATTTCCCAAACACCCATTTCAACAACCCAAAGAGATCAAGAAAGAAGCTTTAATTTCAAAAGATACATGAATTTCAAGAAAATCGGGACAAGAAAATTGAAAGAGGCATCATCGACGGACATCTCGTTGGACCTGGAGGAGCAAGAAGGTCGTGGACAGGGAAGGGTTGTGATCGGAGATGGAGCGGCGGAGTGTGGGCTGCGATGGCGGTAGAGGAGCTGAGGAGGCAGCGAGGAATTGAAATGGATTGGGGATGGGGATGAACTGAGGTTAACGGTGAGAGGAGAGAGAGAGAGAGAGAGAGAGTTTTTTTTGATAAAGAGAGAGAGAGAGTTAGATGAGAAAAATTGTGATAGGATCATAGGAGAGTCATAGGACGAGATGAGGAAGATGTTGAGGATTCACCATTTTTCATTTTTTTTTCTCTAGAGAGTAGGGAGAGAGAATAGCAGGCGGGAAGTGAAAATTAGGCGGGAACCATTTCATTTTCGCATAAATTTTGGGCGCCCATTTTTTTTTTCATTTTCGCAGACTGTGGTTACTGTTCATGCTGGGAGGTGAAAGGTCACACGGCTAATTTCAGAAATTGCCGAATCTGGCAAAGTCTATAAATAGAAGTTTCCCTAAATAGTAACTCTTCTTCCGTAGATCATAACTTTTTAATACGAACTCCGATTTTTGTGTATTTTATGTCTACGGACTCAGTTTAACGAGCTTTACAACTCTCGTGAAGGAATTTTTGAAAAACTTAACCAATAAAAAGTCAACCTTTTGACCCCTTGACAACCTTTTCGAGTTAAATATCATTCCGATATAAAACCACTTCACAAATAACACAAGAAGTTTCACTCAACACGATTAATTAATTTCCGAAATTTTGAGAAATTAATATTGAAATACCGGGGTATTACTTTAGTGAAATTGATATTTTCGTAAATAGCCATAACACGGTTGACCGCATTGACCAAGGCCAAAACGATGTCGAAATCGGCTCATTTTTTCACAATATACCTCTTACTAAGCAATAATTTCATATATCGGTCGGATTTACCAATTCCTCTTTTTATTTACCTTGTTGGTTTTTCAAATGTATCGTTGTCGTTATAACCAATGAACAAGTCAAACATTACTAGTAAACAAATTGAACCATGTCACTCGTTAGTATTTGGTTCTCCTTAGTAAACTATAAATAAAATGCAAGGGATAAGAATGTCCAATGGGCTATTAAAAATTATTGAAAACTAATTTGACTTGCCCGGGATGTGACATGATCAGTTATTGTCCATACGAAAAGCCGTAAACACCTTAAGTATGTAAAAATGAAATTTTGATAATTATAATGGACCTTAGACGATTATACCCTTTCCCTTACGTTTATATATCTATATGGGGAACCGAATGATGAGAAGAGACCGAGTTTAATTTTTAAATATGGGTAGATAGAGCTTGGCCATACCAGAGTGTAAGCGTGAGTGACACTCATATTAGACATGTGAAGAAGAAGTTATAGGCGTTTTAGTGAAACCGGATATTTTCGTAAATGGTCATAAATGTTTTCACAATATACCTCTTATTACGCATTAAATGCATACTTAAGGTATTGGTCAGATTGCCCATTTTCTAATTTCATTTATTTGGATCGTACGAAATCCATATGTGCCTACTAGTAATGTCTAACTTCTTCATTGGTTATAAGGACAATGATACATTTAAAAACCAATAAGGTGGATGGAAAGAGTAATTAGTCAATCTGACCGTTGGATGCGATTATTGCGTAGTAAGAGGCTTATTGTGAAAAAATTAGCCAATTATGAACTCGTTTCAGCTTCGATCAACATAATTTTAATAGTATTTTTTTTTCTATATAGAAATCAAATTTTAAAGACAAAATGAAAAGAAATAGTACAAAATAATTGATACATTTCTGTAGTAGAAATTAAATCTCTATCCATTTTGTGGCTGGTCAGGAGGAGGAATGCTTTTAATATTCCTCCGAATGGATTAGTCTTTGGGTCTAAAAAGCCTGTGGGATACTACAATCTTGATAAAAAAAAATTAAAAAAAATGACACATTTCTTAATAATTTATACATTGGCAACAACCCCAAAACAAACTCTCAACTTTTCAGTAAAAGTCTAATCTTCCGCCAAATTTTCGGTTCCCGCCCGATATTCCCTCTCCTTATAAAAAAAGAAAAGGAAAACAATGGTCAGGCCTTCAGTCCTTCATCGTCTATCCCTCGTCTCCTCTCACAATTTTTGCCATCTTCTCTAGAATAGTCTTTATCTCCTCATCCTCATCCATTCAATAGCTAGCATTTAGATTTAGGTGTTCTGAGAAACAGAGAAAGTCATAATCCAAGATTCCAAGTAATCTCAATTTGGAAAGGGATGCGATCTACAAAACTTCATTTGCGTGGATGCTCAACGCGTTGGGGTCAATTCGCGGGGTAAGCCCAAGATTCGGTTTGGTTCTTGTCAACAAAGGGTAAACAATCTATGGGGATTCCCAGTATTTTCCATTTGTTGCCCTTGACTTCCCCTAATTTTCTTTTGTTTTCCAATTAGACTGATAAACTGCTCACCGTCTGTTGTCTACGTGCTATTAAAATCATTGGGAGGCAGTGGCGATAGCTATGATGGCTCAAGAATTTCTCAGAATTCATCTCCGTCAAGCCGGATGGCAGCTGGGTTTCTGAGAGCTATACTAAACACAAAGCAGAGCAACATCCTGATCCTGTAACTCACTCAAACTCTTCCTTATTCGTTCACCATCTCTTCTAGCATGTTAATTATCAACTATGACTTAAATTTCTACTTAAATATGAATTGTGACTGATGATTGAGTATGCAAGTCTCCAAATACAAGATGGATATATTTCTTGATCAAAACAGTTGTGATCACATGGAAACCAAAATGGGCTATCACTTTCAAGGGTTATTTACTTATTTACATCATACTATGGAATATGACATGTTAATAGTTTGAACTTCTTTGTCCGAGGTTCACAGAATCATAGTGAGAATATATGTGGGATAGACATCAGTTAGTTACTTGTTGAAAATGTCTTTCTTAAGAGGAGACTTGTGAGCATACAAGGGGAAACCAGAAAATGTATTTATATCTAATTGGAAATATACATATTGTAACCATGTGTTGTATAGTTTCGAACAAAACTAAGAGTTATTTCCGTATTATCTGTTGTATCACATTAATTTAAACTTAGTACCCTTGCTGCATTCGGTAAATTAATCATAAAATTGTCTTAGCCTTCTGATCGTGATCATCAAGCTTCTTTTTGTGTTCATATTTTCTCTTTTTGGTTAGAAGCAAGGTAGTTGGTTAAAACGAAGAAGGTACGTAGTTTCTATTTTTATTTTTCCATATATTTATAAATGCATTTGCAAAGCCAAAGAGACTTGCTGGTGCTATGCTTGCAGTTTCATTGATCAATTGTTTAGTTTTCTAGTGACTGGCTAAAAGTAATGAAGATGCAGATACATGAGATACCCAAACGAGTGCTTTAGCTTTCAACTGTCCATTTATGGCTTTTAAAGGTGTTAGGATGTTATTAATTGGTTGTTGATTTTAATTGGTAAACTTCAAACTTTAGCAGGATTGTTGATAAATGCTTAGGAGGAGAAGATCATGGATTTGGTTGTGAATCTGAAGAATGCGGCGGTAATGTAGTTGTTAACGATACATTCAATCAAGATCATGGATTCGGTTATCAGCCTAAAGAACACGGTGGCCATCAATTTGTTAGTGATCCCCACATTGTAGATCAGGACTTTGCAACTGAAGACTATGTTGTCAATAACATACATATGACACCCTCGATCATTGATGATAATGAATTCAATGATAGTGACTTTCTCACCATAAGGGGAGTTCTGATGCTATTCAGAAGAGATTTCTATTTCGTTGAATAACCATCCATGTGTTCTTGTGATGTTGATTGGTGACATTATTTTGGTTAAAAGATGACATACATGTCACTCACACCTTTTGTCATATTTAAGAAAGGGAGATATATATAAGCAAGCATTTGGTATGTTCCTTAAAGTGAGTTAAGTATATCGATTATGTAAACATTATAACTTCATAAAATATTAAAAATTCAATTATGATAAGTTTATATTACTATCGGAAAAGCTACAATATTGATTTACCATACAAATTCTCTAAAACCCAGTTACTGTATGATTCACACCATAATTCCCTAAAATCTTGTTCATAATTTTAAAGAAGATGATCTCTACATCACTCACATCATTTGCAATGTTCCCTAAAGCGAGTTAAGTATCGAACAAGTAAGCATTATAACTTCATAAAATATCACAAATCCAATTGTCATATGTTCACATGACAATCGGAAAACCTTCAAAGTCGATTTACCATACAACTTTCCGAAAATTCAATTACTATATGACAATCAGATTCTTGACAATGTTGTGTCTTGAAGCATTTTTCGTAATATGTAAATCATTATACAATGGGTAGACCATGCAAGTGAAAATATAATTTTACTTGATGTAAAATTTGTAAGACACGAAATCAAAATAACAAACAATGTAGATGATTTCGAGTTTAGGATTGCAATTCTAAAATCTTTTGTCCATAATTTAAAAGAAGATAACATCTACATTACTCACACCATTTGCCATGGTCCCTAAAGATAAGCATTACAATTTACAACTTCATAAAATATTTAAAATCCAATTGCCATAGTTTACATGACGATCGGAAAACCTACAAGGTCGATCTACCATACAACTTTCCGAAAACCCAATTATTATATGACAATAAGATTCTTGACAATGCTGTGTCTTGAAGTGTTTTTTGTAATGTATAAATCGTTCGACAATGAGTACACCATACATGTGAAACCATAATTTTACTTGATGTAAATATTGGTAAGACACATAGTCAAAATAACAATGTAGATGATTACGAGTTTATGATTGCGATTCTAAAATCTTTGTCCATAATTTAAAAGAAAATGACATCTACATTACTCACACCATTTGCCATGGTCCCCAAAGGTAAACATTATAACTTCATAAAATATTAGAAGTCCAATTGTCATATGTTAACATAACTATCGGAAAAGCTACAAGGTCGATTGATCATACAACTTTCCGAAAACCCAGTTACTGTATGACAATCAGATTCTCGTCAATGTTGGGGCTTGAAGCTTTTTTGTAATGTGTAAATCATTAGACGTAAACCATACACATGAAAACATAATTTTACATGAGGTAAATATATATAAGACACATAATCAAAATGAGGTATATGACAAGCTAGCTAATCTTGCTGCAATCATTGTACGATGGGTAAAAAAATGAACTAGGAACTACCACAAAATTTCCACAGACCGCTCAAAGATGCTTCATAAAGCCCTATAGTCATATCATCGATCATTGAGTTCATCACTATCATGAGCAAGTCTTTGTAAATCATTGAGAAGAAAAAATCATTGTTCATACTCTCCTTGACAATAAATCTAAGAAAACGAATTAATCATCCCTATGGGCTTTAATCTTTGGCATCATATTGTACATATTCTAATCAAGGTTGTCAAGTCTAAACTCTAATGAACCCTGAATCCCTGATCATAAATTCTAGTTATCAATTGCAAAAGAAATTTTCATAAAACATGAAACAATCCATTTTATTTCCATGTACAGTAGGCATTCCATTGACTAATCAGTTCTTTACAAGATTTATTCTTTACACAAAGTACGTATATCACAGTCCAATTTTCGATCTGGAACGGTGGAGAATGATCTTCAAATCTTCACCAGTCAAAGTACAATCTGCACCAATTCATAAGAGCTCTATCAGAACAACAAATCGACCAATCAAGTCCAATCACTTAATAAACACGACATCATATAGGGTGACCTCAAAATAACAGATAATATGACCAAAGCATATGAACTGTCCTACGTACAACTTATTACAGCTTTGACATATCAACAATTTCATTAAACATTATGAGATAGAAGTGTTGGCATAATAAAATGTAGCCAGAAATTGTAGCATGAAACCATAGAGCATTTCAAGCTATCTTCTATTAGCATAAATCTATTGGCTCCAAGCGGCAGTCAAGGCACCATTGGAATGGCTCTTGCTGTTGACTCGTATGTATAGAGCCACATAACATTTCCAGTCCTCATCATCTTATTATTTAATTCCATGGTTTCTTCCAATATCACATTTCCAGTCAAGTTGTTCTGAAACATCACACAATGTGATTTCTCAATTCTCATCGGTCTGTTTTCATCTAAATTTGCAATTATAATGTTCAATCACAGTACAAAGAAAACAAAAAAAAAAAGATTCGGACTAAAACTGCTTCTTCTTTATGCTAAAAAAGATTACAGATTTGACAACTATAGACTAAAATTCATGTGATTTAGCTCCTTTGAATTGAAGATATAAAATTACATTTTTTTTATTCGTCATTGAAATGAAATACCCAAGTAATGAAAGTAGCGAATAACAACAAAAGTATTCCAATGTAGCTCCAAATCGTTCATCAACACAACCTAAGTCAAAATCTTGCTCAATCATATCTTATAATTCAAAGGCTTTGCTTCATTGTTGCATCATTTACCTCTTGGCCGCCTGCCTTTCCAATGGCCTTCTGGATCTTCAAAATCTTCTTCACAATCTTTTGCTCTTCTACCAAAAAGGCTCGAATATTCCTCTCTCTCACAACACCACCATAAGCCCCGTTCACAGTTAACTTTGAGGGCTTCATAGTTAATTTGGTTAGTACCAAATAACTTAAGACTCATATATATCTTAAGAACCTTGGGTTAGCTCCCATCTCTCATAGATATGCTGAGAGCTGAGAGCTGAGAGCTGAGAGACTTGAGAGACGAGTTCAGAGATGAGACTGATACTCTTCTACCTTCTCTACACCATAGGTTGGATGAATCCTACGGTTCAGAATTCATTAACCGGTTACTTGCTTGGGGGGTTCTCCCATAATTAAACAAAATTTCTCTTTCATATAAATGTCATGTGAAAGGCACGTGAGACCTGGGAGTATTGAAACTCAGGAGTATTGTAGAACACCCCCGTCATTCGATAAATCAAAGTGACATGGGGTGTATGAGCTTTTGTATAGTAAGGTGCAAATAGCCACATCCGAAGTAAATTCTCTCCTCAAGACCAAATATAACAAAATAAAAAATAAAAGTGTAAAATGCAGATGGTCCAAGAACCAAGAAGCCTAAGAGGTACTCAGGCGCGCTTATAAAGAAAAAAAGATAATTTAAAAGAAAAATTGGAATATAAATACTAGTTCGGGACCTATTTGTCTAGGAGATGAGCAAATTGAGCAATTGACAAGGCTGTGACTCATTTCTAGGCTTCCTTGGCAAGCCATCAGAATCGAAGCCCTCACTCGCATTATTGCTATTTCCAGGCTTTCTTCGTCTCCGATTTTCATTCGAAACCTAATTCTACCGTCTGCATTTGGTACAAATCACTAATCCGAAGCGACTTTTATCATCTTCGTTAATTTTCTCTGAAAATTCCTTTTCCTCTAAGAAAAATCGGTCTTTTGGCGGGAAAATTCGTACAGAATTGATTTCAATCCATGACTGTGTGATTGTTTGTGCGCAGAGTGAATCATGGAAAACCTTCATAGCAACTCGAGAATTCCGAAATTGAGCCCGCAGCACTTGATGAAAGGAAGCTTCGAGAATGTGGACCTCGATTCGCCGCTCCTCAGGTACTTGCGAGGTTCTCAGTCGCCGGTCGACGGCTTCAAGCACCGCCGTCATCAGCTCTCGCCGCTTTCCTCTGTGGAGAATCTGATGGCGATGAGGTCTCCGTCTCCGTCGCCTTCCGCAGTTTACAGAACGCCGGTGAGAGCGGTGCCGACTGAGGAGGTTCTGGTGATGGACGACGTTTTGATCACCGGAGGAAAGAGGAGTTCAAGGTCTGCTTCTAATTCGCCTTCTTCTTCTTCGGATTCTTCGGGGAAGAGTCTCTACAAGTCCGGCTCCAAATGCCAGGTCTCGATTTCTTTCTCTCTTGCTGTTTCATCGATTCTAATTTATTTTAGTAATAATCTGTATATCTATGAATGAATAATGGTGAAGTATTGTATTGATATCGTAATTGCTGTCAATTTCGTTGTTGTTTGAACGATTGGTGTCAAGTGATTGTCTTTTTCTTTCTTTTCAGAGCGTGATTGTTTTTGTTTTGGATGGAATCTCACATATTTCTTAGGTACACTCGGTGTGAGAGTTTTCTGATCTGTAAGATGCGAATTTTATGCTTTTTAGTTTAGGGTTCTTGTGTTTCTGGTGCACCATGAATAGATTTTGCCAGTGTTCTTCTCTTTACTCTGTTCCTTAAGCTTGTAACTGCTGGCAAAATTCTAAAACTTACCAAACTGGAGTGTTTGCTTGATTATTCAGTAGTCCAAAAGCAGAAAATGTTGTTACTTGCTGCCCCAAAAGTCCATGACACACAAGTAATAACATTTGCAGCTTCCACATTTCCTTGAGATTTCAGATCCTGCTATGGCCGGTAAAAATGATAGTCCATTAAGAACTTTGTTTTGACTTGTGAAATGACTGTACGAGAACAACATTAGTTTACCACTCTTTCATTAACATTTTAGGAAGAGAATAAGTAAAAATAGATGCTATGGTCAACAAAAGCTCACTCTAGGAGAAAATGTTTTTACTTGCTTCTTCTAAAGGACATAAATATACAAGTAAACAACATTGCTACATTTACAATTCCTTGAGGTTTCAGATTAATCTATGGTTTGTCAAAATGATGGTCCATTAAGAGCTTGTTTTGACTGTTGAAATGAATAGTTTGTGAGGAACAACTGTAGTTTTTACTGCTTGTTTGTTTACATGTGAGGAAGAGGATGGTTACAAATAGATGAGCAGTGTTTATGTTGGACACTTTATTTTTGAAATTGATTTTTCTTGTGTTCTTGAAGTCTTTGCTCTGCTTCTCTTAACCTTGTACTTGGGAACTGCCGTCAAAACTAAACAGTATTGTTTGCTCAATTATACATTAGTAAAAAGAAGAAAATGTTGTGTTATTGCTCAAAAGAGCATAATATGCTAGTAAATAAGATTGTAATACGAACTATTCCTTTAGATTTCTAACAGTGCTGTGGTTTGTTAAAATGATGGTCCATTAAGAGCTTGTTTTGACTTGTGAAATGAATGTAGGAGAAAAACTCATTATCATTTTAAGAAGAGGATAGTTAAAAATAGGAGGTTAAGATTTGAGATTGGTTAGGAACAAGACAAAGGTTGAAGTAAGAGACTTACACTCATCAAGTTTAGCTAGTTTCTTGTTGCACATTAATTATTCAGAGGTGCATTTGAACTCTAATTTGTACTGCTGTTTTCTTTTTCCATTATAAAATATGAACAAAGACCTAGTTGGCTTGAGTTGCAATGTAATCACTTTAGATGAGGCAGTACTGTAAGTCTTGCCATCCTGTCACTGCCAATCAAAGCGGTCATAGCCTATTGTCATGTTTGAGTGGTTTATTTGTTCTTATATATGAATGTTGCAGTAGAAGTGTAAAATTATAATACGTTATGTAAAATTAGGTTGGTTGCTCTAGAAAATGGTTCACCACCTTCTATCAGCATATAATCTTGGGATTGATTGAATGGGTCTTTTAAAATTGAAAAAAAGCTAATAGAAAGTGAAAACTGTTATTGCTCAAATAATTTCTACATGGTCACATTTGATATAAATAGTTGTTGGCTGGTGCTCAATTTAAGAAGTTATGTTTTTGTACCTTTTATCATAGTGCTTCCATTGCATGTTTATGAGTATATTATTCTTCTTATCCTTTCTCTTGGGATTTCGGGTTTCGAAGAAATCTAAATGATCAGGGGTAGGAGAGCTATCTAAACTATTGGCCTGTATAGAAAAATTTAGACTGGTTTCATCTAGGGCAGATAGAAGACTGTCCATAAGCCTGATCATCATTGGAAAGAAACTAATAGTGCACTCATGTAATTAATTAGTCATTAGGAGGTTAAATTGTATTTGTTAGTCAGTGAGTTAGTATGATTGTATTTATTTTAGGTAGTCAGTGCAGTTGTAAAACAGTTCATTTAGTTACAAAAGTGGGTTCTTTAAACAAACATCTTTGAATTTATGGAGACTTCTCATATGCTGAATTTATCAATCTCATATTTCTGTAAGAACTTGGGTTGCGTTATGGTGCCTTTGATGGTTTTGTTAGTGTGTTCTTATACATTGGTTATGCCCTTAATATTTTGTCAAATCTCATTGGTGTTTTGAGATGAGTTGCTCTGTGGTGCTGGTTGAAATAATGCATGTTTTACTCATAGCAAACAAATTGTTCTTTGATGGTGAAGACGTTAATTTTCTTACAGTTTTGTCTTGATAAATTGCCATTTTTTTGCAGTTTGTACATGGAAAAGAAAATCTTCGTCAAACTCGTTTCCCTGGCAAAAACAAATCTGAGGTGAGCAGTTGCACAAGGTTATTTAGCTGCCAACTGTTTGACACAGTCACCTACTGAAACCGCCTGTTTCTTCTGTTTTTCCTTGTCCAGGCACAGATGTGCAAGTCTACACCTAGCCCAGGATCATGCACACCCAGCCCGAAGTCCCGCTTTGTTTATCAGGTCATGGCATCATCAGCTGTCACAGAAGCAGCCTCATCGCCAAAACTGATTAGCACCAGCAAGACCCCCATTACTGTCATCAGCTGCAGAGACTGGTCACCCCAAGACGATGGCATTGAGGTTGTGTTGCCTTCTTCAACTGAAAAACCTCCATCAAAGGCAGATGTAGATGCGTACATCATTGCTTTTCTCCATGTTCCTACTACAAGAATGAGATTGCCAGTGTTTGCTGAAATTTTCCCAGAGTAGTTATCTGAGTTGTGCAGAGAAGCTTCCACTTCACACAAAAGGTATATTGTACATTTGTCCTGTTTGATACCGGATTACATACTCGGTTCCTTTCCCACTTGCTGCTCATATTCTAGCGTGTTGACTGGGATTAGATTGAGGCAAGATTGTTGCCAACTATACTTGTAGAGGGCTTTGTTGATGCTTTGTTACCATAGTACTTTAGTCTATTACCTATGATGCACTACCAGAAAAGGAGGCAAAGGGAACAGATATGGTACTTCAAAATTGATAAGGACAATGGAACAGACGTGAATCTCTTGTTGCAATTTCTCTGGTACCAATTGTACATTGATAATGTGGCAAGTAAGGACCCAATTTTCGCATAAATATGTGGGATTTCATGCATTTTTACTAAAGCTAATTTATATTTTCTTTTTTATTTGAAGAAGGGTAACATAATTCTTATCATAGGTATGGGCACAAGTGCTCTAGTACGAAGCTAGAAGCTTCCATAATATTTTCAGAGCCTTTGAATGATGAAGAAAAATACGTTTACTTGTCTAAAATGAAGACTAATAAATGTGAATAAACTCGTGAATGTATAGAGATTCAATTACTTATTCCCTACCACGTAATCGTATTGCTGAAGAAGTGAGGAAAATTACTTAATTACTTTTTGATGTGGATCCAACCTGCATTCTAATTCCTGTGTCAGTAAACTTGGTGTAAGTCATGTATTGTATTTCTTTTTCTTTATTCTCATACTCGTTCTATGTAGAAAGTCATCAAAATTTAAGGAATGAGTTTGGGTAGACAGTATATTTTTTCTTTGGTTAGAAGACCTAGTTGTATCTATACCATTATTAAGAGAAAAGAGATTGTCAAGCATAACCGATTTTTTTGACATAAATATTTTTTATATATTAAAATACTTTGAAAACCAGTTTAATCAAGAAGGATAAAAAAGTCAAACCATAAACAACAGAAAAAAAAAAAAAAACTTATAACTTCTCACAACCTATATGTAACCACCCACTCTCATACTCATTGGGTGTGTGAAGATTTTCTAGTTTGTTATTACAAAAGCTATTTCCCTGACTCTGTTTTTTTTTTCTTGGATGCTCGTCAATTTCTTGGCAAAGCATTATGGAAGCCCGCTTTTTTCTGTTTGCGGGAAGTCTTTGGAAAATGGGCAATGGCAATGATATCAGTATAAATCAGGATGGATAAGTAGATTCCTGATATCCAGCACATACTCGATCTTCAAATTCCACCAAATTGTGAATTTGGTTTTGATTGATCAACTGGTTTTGATTGATCAACAAGCCTGGTTATTGAATACTCATATGCTTTATGTATCATTTCCACAATGATGTAGGACAAAAAAAGGGTCAATTTAGCCCCAAAATAGTAAAATGAAAGAAGCAGCACATAATTAAGAATAATGACTGAAAGATTGGTAATTCCCGCTCTATGAGGTTAATAGTTGCCAAAATATTTAGAAAATTGGGGTTATGGACTTTTTGGGTGACTCGCATGAAAAGTCAGGATTTAATATTTTTAGGTAAGTTTGATATTCCTTTTATTTTAGGATTTTATTTTCCTTTTTGGTTTAGATTTCATAAGATTTGCTTTGTATTTTGCAGTTTATTATCAAATTCAATAAAAATCAGAGAATTTTCTCTACTTTGCTGGTATTTTCCAGTGTTTATCTTTTTGGCGACACCTAAAGAACCCTTAATAGATTTTGGAGCAGGGTGTGAGTTTCCTCGATCAACTTTGGGCGATGCCTAGAGGAAGTATGCTGCCAACGTTGAAGAGATTGCCTGGTAGACAAAATTTTCGTAGCCATAAAAAAGATAGGGTGTCCCAATACTTCTGTTCTCTAGTTAGAGTGCACAACATCCTCGCAACTATCATGGGAGGCCCATAAAGATTCAAAGCAAAACCGATGTTTCTCTATGCAGAGGAATAGGGGCGAAAGCAATCTCCAATAACAAAGGAACATGATCACTCTCACTAGGAGGGAGATGGAAAACCCTAGAATGGCTGAACATATTAGACAAAGTTGTAGTCACTATTGTTAACACAATCCCACCACGTAAACATGAGACCAATGAAGCCTAGTTCATGAAGATCATAGTAAGCGAAAGCATCATGAAACTCTTGCATAGGACTCTCACCATAAGTACGACACCCAATCTTTTTTGCTCCGGTCACAATTTCATTGAAATCCCCAAGGACAACCCAGGTCAGAGAGTCTTCATCACATAGATTACAAAGAAGTGACCATGAGCGATGACGCTCTGCATGAGTTAGATATCCATAGAAACCCATAAGCCATCATGAGCCAACACTTAGGTTCCAGCCATCCACCACAGTATCAATGAAGTGAGCATCCTTCGCAGAATTTGGACATTGATTGAGTCATTCCAAAACAAACCTAAACCTCCAGATTACAGCCTCTGGGTGTTGAAATCCTAACTGGGTTTGAAGTCTCCCAAAATATTTGGAGTCGACATTCACTTTCATTTCATAGAAAGACGATCGAAGGCCAATGATTACAAACCAGGCCTCATAAAGCTTGCGCGGTGGTATCATAGTCAAGTGTACGTATCAGAAACTTTTTGGTTACCCTCAATCACAAATGTAAAAGTGATGTTTAATCATGTCAATAAGCTGGACTAGTGGATAATGTTCTCTATCGCCAAATTTTTCTCTAACCAAAAACACTTTAGTATTATTGTTCACTAATTAAATATATACATTATTCACTAATATCTGTAAAGCATCTTACAATCAATGACATAAAAATGTTCCTAAAAACAAACAAACAAACAAAAAACAACTTAAAATGATAAAAAAATAATGTGTTATACTACTTTTGGGGAGCAACTCATGACAAAAGGTAAATATTCTGTTAAATAGTCATGCTAAGATTTATTGACTAATGATTCTTTGAGTTTGTCTAATGTCTCATGATCCTTTTATGAATTCATCCTTGCTAATGTTACACAAGAAAATATAGCTATTTTAATTAAGGACCAAAATATAGGATATCGAGGAAATATCGACGGTTCGAAAAAATAGAAATTTGTATGGAAATATCGACGAAATATCGATATCGGTAAATGTTTGATAGAAATGATAGAACTTTAGAGTAGAACATGAAATTTTACATGAAGCTTTATGATATATATTAATTTGATCAATTATCTATTGTATTTCAAACGAAAATGTTGAGCGAACTTCATTGCATAATAAGTCATAGTAACTTCCAAACGGTGAAATTATCTTGTAGAGTATTCTGGCTTCATTTTATGGGGTATTCTTGCTTCATTTTATGGGGTATTCTTGCTTCATCTTTGTTCTGCTTGACCTACATCTCTCTTAGGATGGATGTCAATGCCGATTCGCCCATATTTTTGGTGACTATGATTGAGCTTCTGATAACTGCTCTGAACATCATGAAGGTGGCAACCTGGGGTATTGGTGGAACAACAACGGAGATCTTTATGTCTCGTTTCTTGTATAGGGTCATCACCCGCGTGTTATGGAGGGTTGCTCTCATTTTGACACGTAGAACCGGCAATGAGTATGTTAGGTGGTATTCAAAAATTGATGTTGTTATTCAGGAACTTCTTTTTTCATATGTCATGTCGTTGCTTTAATGCTCGGTTGTTCTTTCTAACAATGATTTTGATATGTCTAGAGCTGTACTGCATATGTCGTTGCGCCCTATATGTTATTTTTGTTAATGACTTCTTAATAATCTAAAAACTGTTTTGTGTTTCTCCAGTTTAGAATGGAGATTTTATTTGGAATTTATATTGATGAAGCTGAATGGAAATTTTGGTTAGGGCGTAAAAAAAAAAATTCACAGTAACTTGAAGTAAATTAAATGTACGGCGCCGCAACCCCAGTTGATGAAACTTAACTATATCTAAATTTTTGTTCTTTATTTTTGAAAGGATATCTAAATTTTTGTTGATAGCTAGGAACTCAATAAATGGTTAGATCACAAACTATATTCATTTTATAGATCTAAATATCTATATAGTTTTTTTTTTTGGACAATACACATCTATATAGTTAGGAAATTATATATCTTAGAAGCTTTAGATAAATTTTAGAATAGAACATGGACATTTTACATGAAGCTTTATGATATATATATTAATTTGATCAATTATCTGTTGTATTTTAAACGAAAATGTTGAGCGAATTTCATTGCATAATAAGTCATAGTAACTTGAGATAAATTAATGTACATCGACAAACCCCAATTGATGAAACTTAACTAAAAAAACAAGGCATTTGCACTGGTCACAACACTCATCTTTGGATGGGTCTCCGTTCTTGCACCAGGTGAAATCTCACCTCCAAAACCTATATTCACCGCATTGCTTGCACTCTTTCGGGAGAAATAAACAGGGGTCGATCAACTGCTGAAGGTTGTTCTCATTGAATAGATGTTGGAACTTGGATATATGAATGATGAAATCATGACAATCAGACCTGCAATAATCAGGGTAGTAGTTGAGATGTTGTTGTTCCTTTCTATGGTCGTGTGTTGTCAAACATCTTTGCAAATGTTATTTAGGTTGATTTATAGAGCATTGATTGTTTTGCCATTGCCAATTAATTTTGAGTTTGATGTTTTAGTTTTAACATGGTATAAGTAATAAATAGTTAGAACTAGAAAAGTACCTGCGCTTTGCCGCGGCGTTTAGCTTTGTAAATGTACTCGAAGAATTAGATATGTGGAAAGATTAATGTTTTTACTTGTTACTTTAATGTGATTGCCACTATATACATGATATGTAGCAAATAATCATGTCAAGTTAACAAATGAAGCAATAGAGTGTGAAAGGAAATCACGCTGCTAAAAGCTGGATGTCTGGTAGTGTTCACAGTGTAATTCTGGAAGCTGGAATAACTAATGATACAAAATATTACAAACTGGAACAGTTTCATACAAAATATGACATACGCCTGCACACAATTTTTCAAGAAATGGCAGTGCATTATATTACATGATTGCTTCAATTTGTCAAAAATAGCTGCAGTATAAACTGGAGTTTGATCGGGAGTCTATTAAAAAAAAAAAGTACTCCTGCTGTGATCAGTGTTGTACAAAAACTCCAGATGATTGATAGATTGCTATTGCACAAAAAAAACAGAGCAGTTATATTAGTTGCAACTTTACTGAAGATGTTAGTTTAGCAAAAGTAACAAAAAAAGAGGAGTAGTGTGATTGATATTTAGTCAATCTTTTGTTTTTCTTGTTGTTGGTTGCTTGATGATGATGATGTTCCTTCCTTTGCTTCCCTGTTAGTTTAAGTGATAGGAAGTGAGGTCAAAGTTGTTCGACAATAAACAGAATATCTTACTGTCAGCTTGGCATAAAGATAAATAATGTGAGTGAATGAGATAATGCATTTAATGAAAATGCACTTCATAAACTTGAGTGTTGATACTAAAAGTACTTAATTAAAATGCTGTGAGTGAATGAGGTAATGCACGGGGAGAAATTTTCAAGATTGTTTCAAATGAAGTGAGCTGAGTACAAAAAAGTTGCAATGATAGGAGAATTGAATTCACCAATGGCTGGTAATAAATGAAAAGGGAAACAAAATGTTGGTATTTAGCAAGTAATCACCTAAAGCTAAAAGATGAAGCAAAGTGGTATAAAAGCAAATCACCTTGCAGCATTTCAAAAAAAAAAAATTGGTAGTCCGTAACTTACAATATCTAATGAGAAATTGGAGGTTTGGAAGGTTAGAGAGAGTGGTACTCTTAAGAAAAGTGTTAGTCACAAATTTGACATTCTTTCATTGTCCTAAAATGTGAAATGTTATTTATTTTCAATGGAGGAACATGTTGAACCAATTCTCCAAAGGTTTAGGGTCTGCATTTTTAGGCCAAGAATTTATATGTGAGTAACATTGACAAAACTTTTTACTACTGGTTTGAGACTGATATACATGCATGTTTGTAAAATTGACAAAACCTTTTGCTACTGGTCGAAGACTAATATACATGCATGTATACGTTTACTTAGTAGACAATATGTCTAAAGGATCCTATTATCTGAGGCTTTTTTTACCTACTCTCTTATATAAATTCAGCGATCAGATCAATATGCCTTTAAAGTTCTTATAGTCCTCACGGTATTGTCATTAGGAATGCCGAAGTATATTATTTGGCTTAAGAGTGACACTATATATTTTTCTCCAAAGAAAAAAAGAAAAGAAAAAAAGAGTAGCACTATATATGTGAAATTCCGGTACGCCGGATTGTCCCAACAACGGTATAGTCGTTCTTAACACTAATCGGAGAGTATACACAAATTAAAACTTAAACTCTCCGCAACCAACAATTGTTCAATCAATACAATTACTTATGCAATATACACAATTGATTGAAACAATCCTAAAACCCAAAGAGTGCGTCAAAGTAACACTCCACGGTCTAGTGTTCACTATATGATGCAATTAACATGCACAACAATTATAACACAATTCTACTAAGTAGTGAACAACACTAGGAAGCAATACAAATGTGCTTGACAATAAACAACCTAGGTTCTAACTATTGCACAAGCAATACACAATTGATTATAATGTATATGCAACAAGCACAATCAATTGCACAACCTATAATCCCAAAGTGTGCGTCAAACTAGCACACCACGGACTATATATATCTATGTATGAACAAGCACACAATATGCTAGTCAATTAAGCACAATACAATAGATAAACAAACACACAATCAACACACAAGATTGGTCACCCGGAACCTCTACCACTAGAGGAAAACCGGAGGGGAGCCGTACCCCATGTTCTTGAGTAACACTATGAAAGCCAAATCGGCAACACGTACAAGGGGGCACTCGGTCCCAAACTCTACACTATCTACCTATAGACTAGTGGCAGCTCTAACCTTGTGTAGTCTCGTTTGCTCTTCAAGCGAAACCTCCTCAAGCTACTTCGATTGGCTTCACCGACGCGAAGAACCTCCAACCGCAAGTGTGTGTGTGTATGAATGAATGAATATGAATTCAATTCGATTAACACAAGCAAATCACAAGGAACATTTGCTTGCACTAACCAAACCGAATTGGAAAGCCTTGAATATGATTCAAGGGTTGATTTAGCTATTCACAAGGAACAATAGCTAAGCCAACAAACAACAAAGAAGATTGAATATAGATTCAATCATTCAATTCAGCAATTCAACATGGAACAATTGCTAGAATCGAATAGAATCTCCTAAATCCTAAACATAGGCTAAACTAGCATATAAATGCAAATCAAAGTGTTTAGCAAAGGATTATAGATGGAGATTTAAGGTGAGGAACCTACAACATGGAACTAGGATCACTCACAATACCAAAAAACTCTCTCAAAGATGATTTTCGACTATAGGGAAAGAGTTGGCCGAAATGAAACCAAAGGGTTCAATTTATAGAAAACAGCCCAGCAGCATTTGCGATCGATCGCACGATAAGTTGTGATCGATCGCATAGTGTAAAATAAGGAAACAGAAGCTACTGCACTAAGAAAACCCTTATTTGCGATCGATCGCATAACATGTTGCGATCGATCGCACGAAAAGTCCCAACGGACATATTCGAACACAACGGTCACATTTCAAACGGACATATTGTCCTACGTGGCCACGATCGATCGCATGAACAGTGACGATCGATCGCAAGGCTAAAAACAGCCTTGAACATAAAGGAAAGCTAATCAAAATAAATCTATAAGAAGATTTAGCAATCCTAATATCATAAACTCAAATGTATGAACCAATGCATACAAAATTTGAACCAAGCATGCGAAACTTGTGTGATTTACGACACAAGTGGCAATCAAACATCCTATACTTGTGTGATTCACATCATAAGTGAAAGGAAAACAACCTAGATAAACCTAGGACAATGAGGAAGACTTAATGTCAAGTGTGACAAGTAAGCATCCTATATTTATGTGATTTACAACATAAGAATGGCTAATTAATCAAGCAAACCTAGATAAACCTAGGACAACAAGGAAGACAAAATGTCAATGAAGTGCATGTGCATATGCATGAGTCATACCTTGAGATGCTTGAATGAAACCTTCGATGACCAATGATCGAAGTCCGGAGAAAAGACCGGATAAGAAAGGCGTCTTCACGAACCATCTCGAGTAAGAACAACCTAAGCCACGACACCTAATCCCTAAACAATATAGCATTGAATACAAAACAAATGCTAATACAAGGGAAGAGGTTTTGTCAAATAGAAAATAGCCAATAACAAATATTTTGCCCTTACAATATGTATATAGATAAAAGAGAACTTAAAAGGAGAACCCTCTGATTGAAACTTAATCAAGATTCAAAGGCAAGTAATTTGTATGTGTAGCACAGTATCAAAACAGAATGTCAACGCTACTTTACTCCAATGGTTATAAAATTAACAAATGATAGATTGCTCTGTCTACTTTTTTGGCATTAAAAATAATGAAGAGAAAGCAGAAAGCAAAAAACTTTATTCTTGGAATTAATTAGCTCAAATAACCCAGAATTTAGATCAAGTGTTTACCTTTTTGTTCTCTTCTCCGATTCTGAGATGAACAACGTTCTACTACTTGTATCCATTGTCCTTTTTCTTTCATAAGGTAGATGATCAGGTGTTACAATGATTGGATCTTGGTGTGCTGCTGATCCTGGAATCTTTGGATTTGGGAAGATATTTTTTACCACCAACTCACTATTGAGATTAATCTTGATTTCAAATAGATAAATCTGCCCAATTGTTTTTTCCATCTCTTCTGGTAGAACTTGCTCTGTTTGGTAGTGTCTTTTCTTCAGTAAATCTTCGCAGGCGAAACCAAATAGGTATTCTGCTTGGTTTCCCTAAACCAAATAGTTGCTTGATTCTCAGAATCCTCAATTGTCATGTATACTCGGTAGCTGTTTGAAAAATGAAAATGGTTACTTTTCAATTAATCCATGTAAATGCAGATAGTATGTATGTTGCAACAGATTTCGAGGATGATGAAATATGTAGTTATAAATATAGTTTTAAATGATTTTACTAGGGCTGGGCACAAAATCCCGAAAATCCCGTCCCGACCCGATCCCGTCCCTATCCCGTACCGTCCCGTGCGGGATTGAAAACCAAATTTTACTATTTAGTCCCGTCCCGTCCCGTCCCGATAAAACGGGACGGGATGCGGGATTTGAATTTTAAATCCCGCAAATCCCGTCCCGTCCCGAAGTTAAATTTTTTTTGTTTTTGAAAGCCAATAAACCCAGCCCACTTTTCTTCTTCTTCCTATGTCCACTCTTTGATCTCTCTCTCCCCTCCAGCCTTTTTCTCTTCTCTTCCCTCTCTTCTTTTCCCTTTTCTTCTTCTTTCTTCCCTCTCTTTCTCTCTCTGGTCTCCCTTTCTTTCTTCCCTTTTCTTCTTCTTTCTTTCCTTTCTTTCTCTCTCCGGTCTCCCTTTCTTTCTCTTCTCTTCCCTTTTCTTCTTCTTTCTTTCCTCTCTATCTCTCTCCAGTCTCCCTTTCTTTCTCTTCTCCTCCCTTTTCTTCTTCTTCCTTCCCTCTCTTTCTCTTCTCTTCCCTTTTCTTCCTCTGCTACAGCACGGCCAAAACAGCAAGGAAAAAAAAAAAAGGCTTTGAATCCCGATCCCGTCCCGTCCCGTCCCGATCCCGAATGGGTTCATCCCGAACGGGATATGTTTTGAAAATGGCAAATCCCGTCCCGTCCCGTCCCGCAATTTAATTGCGGGACGGGATGCGGGATCACCCCCGTCCCGGCTCGTCCCGTCCCGTGCCCAGCCCTAGATTTTACTATGGAAGAGGTGTTTGCAGACCATGTTGTGCACAAAAGAATTCATCACTGTTTTGCTTTTGCTTGAGTTGTTTAAAGTATTTTGAACTTGAGCAACCTCTATACCACCAACCACTGTGTGTTGAGAATCTACGGATTGAAGCATGGCAGTAAACTATTTCATTCTGTAAAGCAAACACATTTTGTTATAATTTAGTCAGATATAGACTTTATTGTAAATTATCTATGATGAAAAGAAGGCTTTATAATGCATTTGCTATTGATAGTTTTAAATGAAATATTAGCGATCAACTATAAGGTATTTGTTGCTTTGAATAGGATAAAGTGTAAAACTGGAAAAGTAGATTTTTTTCTCTTCAAGTGTGAATCCTTGTTATTAGTTAGCTCATGAATCAACCATAACAAAATGATATTGATTTTTATTAATCTGGAAATTAGATTCTAATTTCTTTGAATTCGATAAATAGTGTAAAGATGAAAACTTTTTGTGATCAGAGAGCAGAGAAAAGTAGGATATGGAAATAAAATGACTACTTTTTGTTTTCTTTACCGAATTGATTGTGAGAAAAAAATTCCTTTACAAAAAAGTCCTAAATTCAAAGAGAGCGTAAAAATTAGTGATAAACATGGTAGAAATAAATCAATAATTACAATTTACACTAAATTTGTTTTAATAATTTAAAATTTCACAAAAACGACATCAAAGGCAATTCATTAACTTAACTGAAACACTTCAAAACGACGTCGTTTTACTTGTTTAAAAACAACAAAAAAATTCCAGCCCAGTCGTCTTCAACCTCTGTCCTTCTGCCTGGCTGCCTGCCCCAGTTTGCCCCTTCTCAACCATTTTTGTAATACCCCGAATTTTCATCTTTAATTTTCAGAAATGTGAAAATAAATATTTGGTGAGATTTATGTTTTTCCGTATTTTGTTGATGATGTGGCGTATTTGTGTAAATACGATATAATTATACGTATTAATTATTTGTACGTATTTGTATTATTTGTGAATAGTGGCAAATAGTGTCTAAATAGTAACCGACACATGGCGGGTAGTGATTGGAACAGCACACATGGTGACTCAGCTTTGTCTGGTGAGTCACCATGCGACACATGTCGCAATTTGATTGGCGTTCGGATGTTTTTCTGTTCGGCTATTTTTTTTGGGAAAACTTCCTTCACGAGAGTTGTAGAGCTCGTCGATACGAGTTCGTGGACATAAAGTTTGCCTAAAACGGAGTTCGTATGAGAGAGTTATGAATTTTTGAAGTTTAGTTTATTTTGCCTATATATATAGCATTTTCAGATTTTTCATTTTTTGGAAAAATCTGGAAAATCACAAAAGCCCTCAGAACTGCCGAAACTTGTCACCCTTGCTGGCACCATTTCCGGCCAATTCGACCTGAGCCACCTACTGGGCTTTGAATACCTCATCCATACGAACCTATTGCCGCTGGTTTCACCTCAATCGGATTCCCGAGGAAGGAGAATTTTGCATTTGAATTTTGGGTAGTCGCGACTTTGGACGGAGATCTAGGCCGATCTGGCCGTTAACTCGCTTCGAGGCAAGTTTTAAAGTTGTTCTATTTTGTGTTTTCTACAAGTTGACCGTTGGGTTTTAGCTAGTTTGGACTTTGGTCCGGCGGCACGTGAGTTTCTCACCACCGTCTGTGGCGGCGCGTGGTGGCGCGCCCGGCCACATTTTTAGGATATTTTTGCTTTGTTGAGTAGTGTTTGTCGATACAAACATCTTTCGTGTTTACGGGTTTTTGAGATTCGATCGTTTGACTGATGATAATTAACCCGGAATTGTGGATTGTTCGATCCGTGATAATCCGACCGTTGGATCGTCACCAAATTTTAGTATGATGTTAGGATGCTAGAAATAAGCTTACTGTTATTTTAGTATTTTGAAGTTAGGTGGGACCCGTTCAATGAATAGTTGACGTGGGACCCGTTTGAAGAATATTGATGTGGGACCCACATTGACCGACAGTTGACTTTTGGTCAAACTAGTCCGGTTTATAGTTTTCGATATTCTAAGGACATCCGATTAACTTTGGGAGTGATACGGTCACTTTTCGTTTGTCGTTTGGTTGTTTTTGTGCTGAGAAACGAAATGCTTGTTCTTAGGTGTTTTTGGAAACCGAGTAGCCGAGCGGACGTTTCTCGTTGATTACCTGGTTAAGTGTTGAGTTCGTTGACGCTGCTGGAATTTACAAAGGTGAGTAAACTCACAATGGTTATTGTTGAACGTAATTTACAAAATTACGTTATAGATAGAATTAATTGTGTGATTGATATATATGCTGTTTTGGTGGAATTGTGATGTGTTAAATTGTTGCGTAATATTAGTATGAATCTACACGGAATGGGACGTGTAAATTCAGTATATTCTTAATATCATGAATTCTCGATATTGGAATTGCATTTAGGCTTATGTTATAAATTGTTGCGTAATATTAGTATGAATCTACACGGAATGGGACGTGTAAATTCAGTATATTCTTAATATCATGAATTCTCGATATTGGAATTGCATTTAGGTTTGTGATATAAATTGTTGCGTAATATTAGTGTAGAGGATTTCTGATATATTGGGTGCATTTGAGGAGCTTGAAGAACGGCAGATTTAATAATTAGCCATAGGAAATTATATTTTGAAAGTAAAGTTTTGTTTTGAAATATATATGGACTTGATCGTCAACGGTTCATAGGTAAGTGAAAACTAAGTTTATTTGTGAAATTATTTGTGTTTTAAAATAATGTATTATGAGAGGAATCATATCGCTATGTGTGATTTGGTGTGAGTTGAATATATGGCAAAGGTATGCATATATTAATTTGGAGAAAGGATTATATATTGAGATAATGATGATTGAATGTGAGTAAACTCACGATTGTTAATTGGTGATTGTGTTTCACGGGTTGGTGTTATCGATTAAATTGTATAGTGTTATGAGAATGAATCTCTCTCTCATTTGTGTTTTGGGAAAGGGTTTCGGACCCTATGGTATAAATTTGGGTTCGTTCCCTATGGTATAAATTTGGGTTCGTTCCCTATGGTATGATTTTGGGTTCGTTCCCTATGGATGAATTTGGGTTTGTTCCCTATGGTATGAGTTGGGCAAACGTCCCATTAGTTAGAACTCTAGTCTGTCTGCCGATTTCCAAGTCACATGCATTCGTTGGTCTTGTGATTTAAGAATGTTGTTTTTAAAAGAAGTCTCAAAAGTATTCATTCTTTTTATTGTCCAGATTGGACATGGATTTATTGATTGATGATTTTGTATAAGCATTACATATATCATTGGAATCGTTTGGTGAATGTGATTTGTCGGATTGACATTAGTTTCAGTAAGTTGTTGAAATAAATGTGGTGATGTTTTGGAAATTTACTAAATCTGATTGTTAAGTTGAGATAGAATTATTGTTATCTCTTGTGAGTTGTTTATATGTTTACTCATACCAGCTTCGCAAGCTGACCGGGTTGTTGTTATAACCCGGTACACTATTCAATGGTGTAGGGGTTTATCCTGCAGGTTAGGGTAACCAGGACTGAAGCTGAGGTTTCCTAGTTGTACGTTTAACGTATTGGAGTTTTGTTAGACTTCCGCTATGTATTATACTCTGAGTGGGTAATTACTTATTATTTTGAAGTTTCAATTTAATATGTAAATTTGTATAATGTAATAGTTGACTCTAAAGAACGAGTCTATGTTTACATTTGTAGGTTCGGTGTGTTTTTGTAATTGGAATAAAAGAAAAAAAATATTCCAGTTGTTTTGTAACCGAGCATTCGCGTTCCAGATTTGTTTTATTGATAATAACAAGTTGTTATTTATATTACGAAATTTGGGGCGTGACAATTTTTGCCCATGCTCAAGCTCCAATCCTCTATACTCCGTGTGTAAGCAAGAGAAATCGAGGGGGGGGGGGGCAGTTGCCTATCCTCGCCCCTGGCTCCGCCACTGGTTAAAGTCAAACATTACAAAACCAAAATACTTAATTAATAAAACATCCAAACAACTTGAGAAACAGAGCACGTACAGTGTCCAACGTCGGAGAAGTTTTGATTATCTTCATGGCCTGTACTCATGTGTTCTTATTTAGGCTCCTCCTTCATCAGCTCTGCCACAAATAACTCGGTCAGGACAGTTTTTTCTCCACACAAAATTTGAGCAGTGATTGAATCATTTCCGCGATGAGGGACAATTTTTTATACTTCAAGTCATCCCAATTGAACCTCATATCCTTATTCAAGTTGAAGGTATCAAAAATATCACATGCTGACTTCATCTTCATGTCATCAAAAATGAGGAATTTCAAGTTAGCACGTTCCAAAAGCTCATTCTCCATAGGCTTTCTGCAAGTCTCACACAGTGTGGTAGGATCCGTTATAACGTAGTAAGGAATAAGCCCACATTCTTATGTTATCAACTAATGATTCTTTGAGTTTGTCTATTGTCTTCTAGTGTTATGCAGTTACATGTCTTATTTTTAAGATGTATTTTTCATTGGTGTGGTAAATGTCTTACTTTATTCCTCATGTTGTAATCCTTTTATGAACGATCACATAAGAATTTATCCTTTCAAATGCTTCACAAGAAAATATATGTATTTTAATAAATTCACAATAACAATTTGTCAGATAATTTAGTAATGCCTTATAGATAACTAAATATATGCAAAATGCTACAAAAACCGATATACAAGATTTTGCTGCTCTCAAAATACATTTTGATATGAAAATACCGATAAGTATTTGAAAGGTGAAATTGTCTTGGAGTTGAAAGACTTACAAAAGTTAACACAGTTGTGGTATTACCTTACTTGACCACTTTTAGAAATTTGTAAGTTTGTCAATTTGACGATTAGGAATCTAACACTCCCTTCATAGCTCGATAACTTTCCCAGCTTACAAGAGTTGTACATTCAAAACAACTCTTTTAGTGGATCGATTACTAAGGTACTGTTATCTAGCAGTCATATTCGAGATTATGGTAATCCCTGTACAATAAAAAAGAAAATGACTATGATATTATAATTATATATGTAGTAGTTGAGATGTTGTCGTTCCTTTCTATGGTCGTGTATTGTAAAATATTTATGCATGTATTATTTGGGTTAGTTTGTAGATGTTTGATTGCTTTGCCATTAACAATTATTTTTGAGTTGGATGTTTTAGTTTTAACATGGTATGAGAGTAGACAAATAGTTGACATTTGATACGTGAAAAAATCCCAAAAAGAAAAGAACTTCCAAAACAACACTCTCTAAAATCCCATATTTTTTTTTTTTTTTTTGGACGAACTTCCAAATAGTTGACATTTGATACGTGAAAAAATCCCAAAAAGAAAAGAACTTCCAAAACAACACTCTCTAAAATCCCATATTAGACAACAAAACGCCTCCGGCATATAAATATGACAAAAATATATTAAGTTGCATTTACTCTCAACGACAATTGTTTTGTTTTTCCTTCAAAAATGTAATTCAACTTTTTAATTACATTGATGAAGAATGCCCACAATTCCTGAATGAACACACTGTGTGTTCTTTTTGTTAAAAAGATGAGTAACGAAGTTGTGGAGCAGCTTTATTTAGAAGTTAATTGAAAATGATTTTTCATGTGAACAACACAAAAGTTGTAATTTTTATTTATTTTGCAAGCAACAAATAATATATAATAAACTTAAAAAATGAAATAAAACTTATATCATGTAATAATATATCATGTTCAAATTTTGTAAAAAAATATCCCCTCTCTCGAACCTTAGTCACTTACAAAAACTGCAATTATACTATTTGAAATAAATTTCTCATAAAAAAAAATTGATGGTTTGATTTTGATACTCTAGTCGTAGATATGGATATGTTGTACAAAGAGTGGTATAGTCTTTTAAATGTAAGTTACATGAATTTCTATTGTGGAACTTATAATTAAAATTATTTGTCAAGAATAACATAGAGTGGTCGCTTCAAAATTCAATAAGAAAATCTTGTCAATGGTGTTTGAAGGTCTTTTGATCCGACTAATGGCTGAAATAAGTTGTAGAAGAGTTGAAATAAGAGGCTACAGGACCAGAACTTGGCCAAAGCTACATATATAGGCAGATTGATGCCTTAAATTTTAAGGTATCTTGGGCGGAGGATGATTGTAATGTCCTCAGTTTCATATTCACAACTAGTACTCAAGAGGATGATTAAATGTTGAGAGTTTCTATTGGGACCTCCATATTTGCTCACTAGATCTCTCATACTCTCTACACGTCTTTTTTGCTTTTAAATAAAACAATTTGCTTACTAGACCTCTCTTTGAATTTCCAAAATAACCTTAGTTCTATAATTTATGTAAAGAACAATGAATTACTCATTATACCTCTAATTCACTAACTACACCTCCATTTGTTAATTTTTTTTTGTTAAGACCAAAAAACTTTACCAAAAAATTCTAAAACTTCATTTGATGAATCGAACATAAATTGTCAAGTAAAATCTTTTGATCTGGAAACTGAAATCTTAAAAGGGTGCTTGCGTGTAAAGTGAGAATTCAAGAGAGTTCCTGAAACTTGATGACTGATCATTAAACTTAATCTTTTCATTAAGAGATTGTGATCTATTCCTTGATCAAGTTTCAGCACCAGAGAAAAAAAAAATTATGATCAATAAATGTAGTGGGATTAACAACAGTAGATATCATCAATCAATACATTGTTTGAAGGTTTCGAAACCATGAATTGAGTCTCCATAAATGAAGATTAACTTGTTTCAATCAATTATGACTTCTTATGCCGTTCAGTGTTCATAATTTGAGAAAGAAATCGCGCGTGTATACCTAGATGAGAGTTTAGGGTTTCTGTCGTTAAAACTAAATTGGAAGTCTATGAAAAAGTGTTGGGTTTATTATTTATTGTCCATATCTGTCATTTTATACGAGGATAAATAAGTAATTTAATAATTCAAAATAGAATGAGGTCTAGTGAGGAAATTTGGAGGTCCCAATAGAAAAACTCTTAAATATTATATATGTTATTACAAAAGTTAAATGTATGATCGAGAATTCGATATAGAATAATGCATTATTGGCTTGTTCAAGGCCTAAATGACTTGAGATCCGTGATTTGTATTTTCTTGCTAATATCCGTAAAAAAAAAAATTTGGCTATCAACTCTACCAAATTACTATATTATCTTTGATGAAAGTCAGTTGAAAATTTCTATGTTTTTCGAGCATCTTCAGTCGTAGTCGTTGATAGGGTTTGAACTAGCACATAATTTAACCTTGCAAACACAAAGAATTATCGAGTAGTAAAAAGTAAGCAAGGGTCTCCCGTAGATGATTGACTCTAATTACAAAACTAAAACACAAAACTATTTTAAATGTCACTAATGAATATCCCACAAATACTCTACAACGACTAACTAATATGAACAATTGATTTTTTTTTGGGGAGGGGGGGGGGGGGGGGGGTGGGGGGGTGGGGGGGTGGGTTTGTGGTTGATTAAATTAATCTAAAGAAAACATAAAATAAATAAGAAATAAAACAAAGAGGGTTTTGTGAATGATTTAGGAGAAAACAATAGAGAATAAGGTAGTCGGAATCTGCCATCTACCACTAGACAATGCTTCACTCTTGATATGTTAACCAATAAACTTCGCTCAGATTAAGCCAATGATGTGTTGAACTCAACATATCAATCTTTTATACTTGATATATTAGGTGCATGATGCGTACAATTTTTTTTTATATTTAAGATAGATCAAGAAGACCCATGTACTGTAAAAGACATTGGAGGGAGGTTTTGTGTTCGACAAAATATTTTAAAAATACTAAAGTAAAAATAATTATGGATATTGGACAGTCACACAGCTCTCTTGGAAATCGTCCTACACAATGCCACCCGCAAACTCATCATCAAAATCATCCACCACAACCTCGAACACAGCCTCGTCCACAACCTTGACCACAACATCCTCGACCACAACATCAATCTCCCTTTCTGCCATGGTACCATGAATCCAGGGCAAATATAGCCCAATCCACCCAAAACTTTCCCCAATCCACCCATTCAGTGCATGAATCCATGGCAAATATAGACCAATCCACCCCATAGGGTGAGTCCTTGATAGAAAGGTACCATTCATAGCTTGCATCCATGGAGAATATGGGCCTATCCACCTCATACGCTGATAAGCGTCATAGTTCCTGCTGGCATCCTCGTAGTCATCTAAGATTGTTTTAATCTTCCTTTCATTATTCTCCATCACCACCATGTAATTCTCGAACAGCCTTCATACATCGGTGACCTCCTTATGACGAGCCTCCAACAACCATAGATGATCCTCCAACTCTGTCTCACCCTCCACATTCTTAAACCAACTAATCATCTCCCAAGAACGCTGGATTAACCTCTGAGAAGCCTCCAATTCCATCTCCAAGTCCATATCCCCAGCCTCAGGACCCCGGACAACCATATCAAAATCAACGTGAAATCCCTCCAACCATCCAGTGGCTTCCGAATCCAACATAGCCCTACGTTCATAGTGTGGGTCCTCCTGCACGATGAAATCCAGCAGGCGTGTCTTAAACACTGTCCACCTAGCCTCCATATCCAACTTCAACCCCTCAATTTCAATCTTTTGATTCTGAAATTCTACCCTATCAGCATCAAATTTGAGACGTTCCTCTTCAACTTGAGGATCGAATTTCTCGAATTTTTTTCTATACGCGTCATCATTCTCGTGCAACATTTTTTGCAGCATTTGGGCGCGTTTCCTTGGGAAGAACCACCGCTCCACTCCTCCTGAGAATTTGTGGCTCGCTCGTAAGATTTCGTCAAGTAAATTCCTCGAATTTTTTTCTATACGCCTCATCATTCTCGTGCAGCAAACCTAGGATGATGTGTACAACCTAACTTAGCTTCCAATGAGAAACCTAGGATGATGTTTTCGAACAATTTAACAAATCATAAGTCATTAAAAACGAAAAGATTATGAATAATACTAGGCAACTTCGATACTTATGTAGAACCCTAACACGCTTACTAAGCGTGCACTCAAAGTAAACAGACTAGAAATCCATCAATGAAATAACAATGAATCATGCAAATATTCAATATCCAAAAAGTTATTGATTAACGCCAATATCAAAAACTACACATATCTAGCGCTAGAACAACCCCTAACTACGAAGGAGGTTAGATACTCATGGTCATGGTAACAACAATCAAAAACATAATAAAATCCTACCAAAGAAAGGGAAGAAGAAAGGATCACGGTGAATCTTCGACTCTCCACAGCTCTTGCTCTTGTTCTCTAAGGGAATCGAAGCCCAACGTTCTAGATAAAAATCCTAAAACAACAAAACTTGGTTTCACACTTCCCATCAGTCGGCAAATCCTCCGACCAGTCGCCTTGGACTTGTCCACTTTTCCTCAATCTTCAAGAATGCTCCAATTTATCTCCAATTGCTTCATTTCCTCCTCATTGCTCCGAGAAACCTACAAAATAAGAAAACAAGATAAATAATCCAAATAAATGAGGAACTAACTAAAAAATTATAGAGAATTTAACACAAGGAGCGTACATATATGCTCCTATCAGTCGTCACTTCATCCCTCTCTCTCTCTTCTGCAACTTCTGACCTCTTCTCTGATTGTTACTACCAATTTCGATGACCAGAGATTCTAGCCACCTTTGATCTAGTCTTGGTCGACACCACGTCCTATGATACAACGATTGGACGGGCAACAATCGATGAGATGAATGGATGACTCTGATGGTAGGTGGACACCTAATCTGGGATGAGAGCAAAGACACACAATTTAAGAGGATAAGAGGGGAGTTGAAATTTCTTAAAAGGAGAGGAATGATAACTCCCTCTTAGGCATGACTCACAATTACCAATTTATTGTTTGAGAAAAATACTTTAACCACTAAACGGGGGAGCACATAGATTAGGTTTATTTTATTTTATTTTTTATTTACTATAATTTTTTTTTTTGAAATAAATTTACTATAATTATATACCGGACGAAGATAATGTTTGAAAATTGAAACCTCTGATTTTCTGAAACCAACACACAAACAGAAACTTGCCCAGTCCATAGTGATAGTCCACACTCCACACTCTGATTTGAAAGGAGAGTGAAATGGATAGGGAGGAACGGAGCGAATGGGAGGAGCAGTGCCATCTGTACGAGGCCTACAACGAGCTCCACGGTCTGGCTCAAGCCTTCGACACTCCATTCGACACTCCGGCGGTGCTGGTGGTCGGGCACCAGACAGATGGCAAGAGCGCATTGGTGGAAGCCCTCATGGGGTTCCAGTTCAACCACGTCGGCGGCGGCACCAAGACCCGGCGGCCGATCACTCTCCACATGAAGTACGACCCGGACTGCCACTCCCCTCTCTGCCGACTCGTCTCGGACTCCGACCCGGCGCTGGCTCAGGAGAAGTCGCTCCAAGACATCCAGGCTTACATTGAAGCCGAGAACATGAGGCTGGAGAAAGAGCCTTGTCTGTTTTCGGCTAAGGAGATCATTATTAGAGTGGAGTACAAATATTGCCCAAACCTTACAATTATCGACACTCCTGGACTCATTGCTCCTGCTCCTGGCCCAAAGAATCGTGCATTACAGGTCAATTCCAGCACTTGTACTATTACATTCCACTATAGCTATTAGAGTTGAATGTGGCATATGCCAGCATGTATGTTTGAATTTCATTCTAGTTGATTGGGATATATGAGTGATTATGAGTGACAACTACTTTTAGGGTGTCCTGCATTGGTTATTGTGCCGAATTCTATGTTGGTTGTGTGTTGTGTTAGTTATGAGTGATAACGTTAACCCGGAACTTCATCTCAATTAGTAGTAGTTTAGGGTGTCAGAGCGTGTCCTGGCTAAATTGGAAGTGCAATGGTGATTGATTGATAGTTCTTACATTGATTCCAGGTTCAAGCTCGTGCAGTCGAAGCACTGGTACGAGCTAAAATGCAGCATAAAGAGTTCATTATATTGTGCCTTGAAGATTGCAGTGACTGGAGTAATGCAACTACACGAAGGGTCGTAATGCAAGTATGTCCCACTTTTTATTTTTAGGCATTTTGTTCAACTGGTTAAAGTCTTGAATCTTTCCCGCGCTCATGCGCAGATTGATCCTGAGCTCTCAAGGACTGTAATTGTTTCAACCAAGCTTGATACCAAAATACCCCAGTTTGCACGTTCATCAGACGTGGAAGTATTTCTGTCACCACCCACATGTATGCTTGATGGGTGCATCTTGGGAGACTCTCCTTTTTTTACTTCTGTGCCATCTGGTAGAGTTGGTTTTGGACATGATTCGGTTTATAGATCTAATGATGAGTTTAAACAGGTATTCTTAATGATCTTGTCTTCATTTCATTGAAAAATAAATAATGAGGAAGGATCGTGATACTCATTCAGTGTCCCAAGTGCATAACTGTTAACATTCCGCCATTGAGTGTTATTATCATTGAAATGATCTAAATCCTAAGCTTCAGGGTAGATGTATATGGTTTTGTAATTTTGGTGCATGGGATGTGAAGGTTGAATCCACTTTCACCCCTGATTTTAAAGGTGTTTTCTGAAGTCAGATTATACATCTTTACTATCTAGTTGCTCACATATTTGTAACTACTGGAAGAAACATTTTGTCATTAGTAAGAAATTGGCCGAAGTATGTCATTTTTAACACCTACTTTTGTTAACTCATGATTATTGCCTCGCCCAAATCCAGATACAATTTTGTATGACAAAATGCATATGGAAGTAGACTTGCTTTAGTGCTGATTCTTCTTTGTTCTGTCACTTTATAGTCGTGTTATTTTTTTTGAATGATGGTCGTGTCAAGCTTTTAATAAGCTCAAAAGCAGCTGTTTCAAAGTTGTACAGAATTTAATTCAGATACTACTGTGCCTCATATGGTAATTTTTGTCAATTTTTTTTAATAATCTTTACTGTAGAGTCTTGTTATAACAAAGTCCTTACTATTTATTCTTTGATATTTCTTTCTTCTGGATAAGAAACGAGAATTTCACTCAGTCAATGATTGTTGCGCATGGAGGAATCTCATCTATAAGCACATCATAGTAGGGTGTATTATATTGCTTTCTTTGTTTGAAAATGATATTTATACATTCAAGTTGACTCAATGTTGCTTTTATTTTGCAGTGCTCAAGCATACATACAGATTTAGAATCAAAGCATTTAAAGTCATATTCTTGGATTCTATTTCTATTTTTAGCATATTCACAGTTTTACCACACATTCTTTAGAAACAGAGGCACTCATGGGCATTTCAGTAAGAGTTATTATTGTCTAATGCCTTAACAGTACTTCCTTCATCTATACCACATAATCACCGACTAAAATTTCTGTACTAAATTAGACAAACCTAGGAATGAATCATTAAGAGGAGCATCTCTACACAACTGAGCGTACCAAAATGCACTCTACCTTTTCCTTCCTTTTTACTGAAAATCTCCTATTTTAAACTGAAAACCTAAGAGAAACACTCGGCTCATTGCAATGATCTTTCCACAAACCCCACCCATAAGAAATTTGAACATGATTCAATGTTGTAGGCCGTAGGTCTAATTGGTGATGGTCCATAAACACCTTGGTGCATTAAGAAGCCAAGATACCCAGAGCATTTCAAATCAAAGCAGAGGACCAATATGTGATTAGTTTTTCTTTGGTACCATCATTCATGTAAAAATGATAATAAGAAATTGTACTTAATTTTGCAAACTTTTTACCCCCTTTTAGTTTACGGAGTATCTTGCATATAGAAATTGGTGGAACTGTCTATTATGAAACATAATTTGGCAGATTTCTGGGAAGCCATATATATAACATAGAATTTTCCTCGGTCACGCGTAAACAGTGCTTTCTTAGAATACTGAGGTTGGAATTAATTATGGAGAGTAGCAAAAATACCAGCAACAAAACCATACTAGCAAATATATTAGGAAAGTGAAGGAAACATTTTACAAAAATTTTAAAATGGTTATGGCGAAGAGAAAAATGTGCTCAATAAAATTTGTTTCTTTAAAAAAAAAATAAATAAATAAAGAAAGATAGAAATGCACTCCTACCCTAAACATGATATTTACTATGCTGTTCTAACATTGTGTTTATTACCATGAACCATAGACTGTAATATATTCTAATGCAGGCAATATCGTTAAGAGAGAAGGAAGACGTTGCAAGCTTAGAGGAAAAATTGGGCCGGTCACTGTCCATACAAGAGAGAAGTAGAATAGGTGTGAGCAAACTTAGGTCCTTTCTAGAAGAATTGCTACAGAAAAGGTACGCAGTGATGTCATCTTTACTATTCTGATCAAAATAACTTATTCAATTGTTAACCTAATAGGAGTTATATATTGCAAGGTATATGGATAATGTGCCACTGATCGTTCCACTTCTTGAGAAGGAATACCGGAGTGCTACAAGAAGGATGAATGAAATAAATCAAGAACTCAGGTCCATAGTTTAACTCACAAATCATGTTCTCTTAATCCAATCAACAGTCTGTTTCAGTTTATGTCATTTTATTTTGCTTACAGTGTGATAAAACCATGACATGGGAATTGTATATAAAACCAATCTAAAGGGGATATCTCCTCATTAGTTTCTTTCTTTCATATTGATTAGTTGGTTATATTGCATTAGTTTCTTGATGCAGCACTTTGGATGAACTGAAACTAAAGGAGAAAGGAAGAGTATTTCATGATATGTTCCTGACGAAGGTAACTTTAGTTGAGGCATTCTCCTTGACCAGGAGTTATGTGTTATTGTTATCAATGCCTTATTATCTGAATCTTTCGTGGTGACATAGTACATCGTATCTATGACTAGTAGAACTTTTGGCTTTTGATACTCGAGAATGATCACTTCATGCAATAGGTGTAGGATCCCATTGAGATCTCCCCTCCCATGACCTCAAGTTAGGTGTGGCTGAAAGTGGATAATGGCATGGAAAGGATTTACATCAGCTAGAATAATGCTTAGTTTGCATAAATACTGTGCTTATTGTAGAAGTCTCATGATCCCAATGACATTTTCTTTTCTTTCATTGTTAATTTGTTTTTTTCAGTGTTTACATGCATATTTTAGTGCTCTAAGATTAATGTTCCTTCTTTATGGTTATCTCATTCTCTACTGACAACATATATATCGCAGTTATCATTGCTACTGAAAGGAACAGTTGTTGCACCTCCAGATAAATTTGGTAAGTCATTTTTGTGTTGCTTTACATACAATTTATGCTTATTTACCAAAGAAAGGATAACTTTTCTCATCTTTGAAATATCAGCATCAATTCCACCACCCTCATTTTATAAGTTTGTTTCATGCTGTTTTGTTGGACCCTTGACTGTTTAAGTTTCATTTATATCTTTCATTCTCTTTCAAGGTGAAACACTACAAGACGAGAGGACTAATGGAGGGGCATTTATTAGTAGTGATGGCCTTCAGTTCCCTCACAAGCTTATACCGGTAAGTAATTGAATTCTCTAACTGTAGATTTTAATTAGTACTGTCATTTTCTATTTTCTATTTTAGTTTTGCAATCCTTGCCTGTTCAATCCTTAAATTTATGAAACCAATTAGTAAACCATTTATGTAATTAGTACTGTACCTTTCTGTTACGTCTGGTACTGCTTAGTAAACCATGAGAAAAAGCAGGCCACACAAGCGCCTGCGTGTTTCTCTGTTTGTTTGATATCAAATATAGGTAAATGTTTCTACCAAACAGTAATGTAAATAACTTTTTCTTGTTACTGGACCCCAAAAAGGCCAAACTGACTTGAACCTTTTTAGTGTTTCTAATACGCATGTAAGAACTGTGTATCCTCCGTGTGTAGAATGCAGGAATGCGTCTATATGGGGGTGCACAATACCATCGTGCCATGGCTGAGTTCCGTTTTGTAGTTGGAGGAACAAAATGCCCTCCCATTACAAGGGAAGAAATTGTAAATGCATGTGGAGTTGAAGATTTACATGATGGAACAAACTACTCTAGGTATGCTTTTAAGATATAATCATAATTATAATACTGATTAACTTTTTTCCCCTCTAAAGTTGTAAGTCAAATTTTTCTTTTCCTTTTCCTCTGATCTCTTTCCCTTTTCAAATTTACTTTTCATAAAACAGGACAGCTTGTGTAATAGCTGTTGCAAAGGCTCGTGATACGTTTGAACCTTTCCTTCATCAGGTAATGAATTATTTCTCAGTAATTGTTTACTTGCCCTTCATTTTATCGTTTTCCTGTGACACATGTTTTATTACGAGAGGTGTGATATAGGTATGTGGTGTCATTATGTATCTGAAATTCCAATTTATGAACAGGACCTAATGTACATTGTCTAATGAAAAAAATAGTTTGTGGAGAAAATTTTATGATTAATACAATTTAAAATGAGAATTTTGGCTGTTCATGTTTTCTGGAGTACGATAAAACAAAAAAAGAAGGGCGACTGAATCATCCAGCCAACGTATAACATGGTCAAGTTTCCCAAGCAGATAACTTGTATGACTAGCATATGCAGGCATGATGTCAGTTGGAAATTTTGGTTACTACATCTCTTGGGTGTTTTCCACAATTAGAGGTTTTGTTTCTTCTTCTTGTTAGCCATCTGTGGGAAAAATAATATTTCTCTACTATTGCAGTTGGGTTGTAGGCTCGTGCATATTCTGAAGAGATTACTTCCCATATCTGTCTTTCTTCTTCAGGTACGGGCTCCATACTCATGTACAATATGGTTTTTAAATTTTGTATGCATATTTTAAATTATATGCAGTTCATATCTTGCAATCTGTATATTCCTTCATACAGAAAGACGGGGAGTATTTAAGTGGTCATGAGGTGTTTCTCAGGCGTGTTGCTTCTGCCTTCAATGACTTTGCAGAATCTACCGAAAGGGCATGTCGTGAAAAGTAAACTGTTTATATCTACCTTTTACGGAGCAAATTCTGGCTTTTTTTTTTTTTGGATTATAGAAATACACTGAAACATGAATCCTTATAAACAACTAGATCAAAAGGAGTCAAAGTTACTAAAACTTACAACCCAAGATGTAAGATGATGTCAATAACAATCACTTATAGTGTGTCCAATAGCTACAAGGGCATCTATCTAAGAGCCAACTTCTCAAAAGATGTGTTTACTCCACATGATTCATGTGTGATAAAAGAATCAGCTGTCCTTAATAATAGTTGTAAGGCGTCGAAGCGTGCAAATCAACCAGTTACATTAGTATAATTAGATTGGAGTACTTTCCAATTTGAAGCTTTTTATAGCTGTGTAGTTTCATTTTTTATGTTATCAAATTGTCAAGTGGAAGTTGGCTTTGGTTCAGTGTGGTAAAGTAACATGTGAGAGTAACTAGTGGAAGTGTAGACTTACTCTAAATATCTCATAGTAAGTTGATACATGAGCTATAATCCAATAACTGAGAGTTGAAGTCAATCTTAACCGAAAAATAATCACTATTTGGATATAGGAATTTCTATGTTTCGTGAAGTAATCTAGTAAGCAGGCTCTGTTAATACTTTAATGTCAACAGATTTAGTTGTGAGCCCCAGTGCAGGAGTGAGGCCATCCTACTTATGCAGTGATTTAGTGTCGTGTTCGAATGGGTATCCCCAAAATTATGCATGCGGCTATGATTTTAGTTTGGAAGCTCTGTCAGGATTTCCTGTACATATCTAATGGCGTGTGCTATGATTATCTTCAATTCAAGCTTCCAAACTGTAGATAGATTAATACATAGCTCATGTAATTAAGTTTGCTTCTGTATTACTCTTTTGAAACCAGGAAATCCACGAAACCCGCTTTGTGGACCCTGGATCGGAACTGTGGTTTCTTGCCTAATCTATAATCTTTAGGACACAGGAAACTCTAGCAAATAGCTAGATAGGTATGGCAAGGGGGTTCGAACCTCAGGCAACATGTAAGCAAAACATGGGCCTGACCATTCCTACTAACCCATCATCGGTGCTTCTGTGCTATTTATTATATGCAAAGATGAACATAAGATATCATTTAGTGATTGGTAAAACGGCAAATGACTTTAAGGGAATACAATCCTCAAGAATTTGTATGTGATGCTTGTATATTCTTTCTTCTTAAATTGTTACCTGCTCTTATGTTAAATATGTTTTTGCTGCAGATGTATGGAGGATTTAGTAAGCACCACACGTTATGTCACATGGTCCCTTCACAATAAGGTTGTCATAATTGATTTTTGAAAAATGCTACACGTTGTATGCTATTGATATAGAAATATGTGAGAAGGAATCTGATTGTGCAAGAACAATATATATTTATAAGGGAGAGCTATAGCAACCAAAAGACAGTTAAAATGGGCTGGGTCTGGTTGAACAACCTGGACAAGAACAGACAACTTCTTTTACTTTTGGTTGAGGAAAAACAAAAAGTATCCTGTTGCAGATTTTCAAGGATAATCAAATACTAATATCTGTTAAAGGCTTAGACTTGGGATCAGACATAAGAACTAAAATGCGCTGCTGCATCATCTCTCTTTTTTTGTTTTTTGAAGTTATGCTCTGTTATATATTTATCTACATTGGTATCTTAATATATGTCATCAAGCATAATCAATAGTGACTCATCCTTTGTTTTTTCTTTTGCATTTATGTCATTTTCCAATTATTTAGAGTGGTACCTTGCATAATGGGAATATTCAAGTCATGAAATTTTCAGACGATTCAATTTATTGCAATGGGACTTTAAACAGTTTATTTCTGTATTTTTTTTTCATACAATTTCCATGTCTGACATCTCCTTGGATGCCTAGCAGAATCGTGCTGGGTTACGTCAGTTTTTGGACTCGTTTTCTGGAGCAGAACATACCACTGTGGGAGGTAGTTGTGTATCTTCCGGTCTTTCTCAAGATTCATCAGTTGGGTCAGTCGCCAATGAGAAGGACACCAAGTCAAGGGCAGATGTGAAGCTCAGTCATCTGGCCTCTGGCACTGACTTGACTTCTATTCAAACCACAGAAACAAGGCTGGCTGATCTGCTAGATAGTACACTTTGGAATAGGAGACTTGCTCCTTCATCTGAAAGGATTGTTTATGCTTTGGTGCAGCAGATATTTCATGGCATAAGAGAATATTTCTTGGCCTCCGCTGAGTTGAAGGTATGTAGTATTGACTAAAACTGATGAATATATTTCCTATCCTGCTGTTTTGTGGACGATTTGGCTGTACAATAGGTGCAGTTCTCTGCATTTGAACATATCTGAATTGCTCAAGAAATCTATTGGCTCAGAAGTCCACATCATGAAACTTATTTTAATCAAAAGTTAATTTTAAAAAAAAAAATGCATTTCCCTCTAGCTGTTTGGTTAAGGCTTGCAATTCCCTCACAGCACCCATCTCATCTTCTCTCTCTCTCTCTCTCTCTCTCTCTCTCTCTCTCTCTCTATATATATATATATATATATATAATATGTCTTATCATTCCATTAATTCTACGTAGTATCTACTGGGTGGGAAGGTAGGCAGCTGGTGTCCCACAAATAGTCAAGAGCTTAGGCATTGATGGCACATTGTTCCATTGATTAAGATAATGATAAAATAATTTACAATTCGCCCTCATATAAGAGAGGTACATGTCATTGGATGATCTCCCAAATAGAAAAAACGATTGATGAATTGATTTTTGGCAACTTTATTTCTGTCTGGAAGCCAAATCGGGTTTTATTTTTTATCTGCAAGAGTTTGAAGTCTTTGTGGGGTTAAAAACTGAAAGATGAGGCAGCGCTTCTGATTTCTTAAGTGGGAAGGTGTTCGTTTCTATCTTACAAGGGGAGATACTAGACGTTGGATTTTAGAAAGGGACGGGTCCTTTTCTTGCCAGTCTTACAGAAGCTACCTTTGCATTAATCCTGAGTTCTCTGACTTTGATCCAGCTGATCAAATTTGGAAAGCAAAAGTTCCTTCAAAGTTCATCTACTCCCTTGGTTGGTGGCTCATGGGAAAGTAAATACATGCAGCAATATTCAAAAGTGAAGACCATTTCACTATCTTAATCCTCATTAGTGTATTCTTGGCAAGGCTGGGGAAGAGAGTGTTGATCATTTATTCTTTCATTGTCCCTTTTCAATTCAAATATGGTGGAGATATTTTAAGGAGGTTGGTGTAAGTTGGGTTATTCCAAAAGGGTGTTACGACTTGTTAAGTATTTGGTTTAATTGAGGTGGAGGAGGCAAGAAGGCTAAAACTCTCTGGAATTGTAGATTGTTGGCCGTCTTTTGGGCCATATGGATGGAGTGGAACAGGAGGATATTTGAAAACTTCCCTGGGTTGTGTGTGGAAGAGCTTTGGGATCAAATTAGATTCTGGTCTGCCCTTTGGGCATCGGTTACCCCAGACTTCAGAAATTATTCCCTCTCAGCCTTATTGTTAGACCGGAAAGCTGTAGTGTCTTGAGAAGTTAGATTTTTTTTTGAAGTTCTGTTGTCCCTGTTTGTTTTGTTTCCTTCTAGGTTGTTTTGAGGAGTTCTTGTCCTCAGATGTTCTGTGGCTTTTCGCTCTAATAAAATCTCAGTTTCTTTCTCAAAAAAAAAAGAAAAGAATTGAAAAGCATCTCTTCCAACATTTTTATGCACATCATAATCACTATGCGAGTCAACAAATCCAAACCTTAAAAGAAGGTGCTATCACTTGCCTATGTGGGTTTTTGAGATCGATCCTAAAGGATAGCAGATTGATTCTTGATGCATTGTGAAGAATCCCTTGTTTATTTAATGTTTAGATAAATTAAGTATTATCTTATTCTACTTCCATCATTTTCAATTATTCTTTATTAAGCTTTTTCTTTTCCCTGCATAAGTTTTTGTTGTTTCATAGCTCGAGCTTGCCTATACAACGATGTATGACTATCAAATATCCCCATGTTTACTGAAAACTCGCATTTTTGTTTTGCAGTTCAACTGCTTTCTCTTGATGCCTGTTGTAGATAAGTTGCCTGCACTCCTTAGAGAAGACTTGAAATCTGCATTTGAAGATGACTTGGACAATGTTTTTGACATCACGAATCTGCGACGCTTATTTGGCCAGCAAAAGCGAGACATAGAGATTGAGCTTAAAAGGGTATCTTTCTCCCACTTAACTTGTTAACTGGCTCTCTCTCTCTTTCTCTTTCACTTGCTCATGTTGCTCACACTCATTGCCGACATGCTGTTGGTTTTGCAGATCAAGAGGCTTAAGGATAAATTCAGATCACTACATGAGCAGCTTAGTTCTCTTACACGCAATTCTACTGCCTTTTCTGACTCCTGTTGAGTGATTTTGGTTCAGTCGTATTCATATGAGGAAGTAATATTTGCTGGACGAAAATGGTAAGGTTTTCTTTGTAGCGTGTTTATATGAAAAGTGAGCATGAATGACATGATTAAATTTAGAAGTCAAACTCAGTCTGTAAAGTCTTGTATGTTTAAGTGGACAAATTGGCGTCTATATGTATAACATACCACTGATTGGATTAGTTTCCAACCACTTAAATCCATCCCTAGAGTACTTTTCTTGTTCATCTATTTAAATTGTCATTTCATGATGGAGATCAAATCCTTGACCTTAGCATATTCACAAGGTGCAAACCCGGGACCATAAAATAGTTTGGCTCAAAAGGGGCTCACAACCAACCAACTAGCTTTTTAGCCAGTGGTATCTCTTTCGACAAGAATGTTGGTTTGAGGTCCTTAGTTTGAAGCCCCCTCCACCAAGATTAAAAAGAAGGCACCTATGTGTAATAAAGATTATAAATGTTTCATTTTGAAGTGTTACATATGGATTATTGAGACTCATCACATCCACTTTGCATGAAGAGCTTAGGATGTACATATATATATATCTGTCATCTGTGAATATGCATGTATAAGTATTCTTTATCTAATTAAGGATTTCATTAGAGAATTAGGTGGAGTTGTGCTCCACTGTCTTTGGACGCTGATTGTAACATGTTCCGAATTTTCCTTTTAAATATTGATGACCAGTCTTTAAGACAAGGCGAGAAGACAAGAACAAAGCCAGAAGTTATGTAAAGATTATAGTAATTATGACAAGTAATTATTGGTGTATGGGCACACTTCAACTTCAAATTGGTCCACGACCAAACCCATATTCATGTGTGCGACGTGGATAACAAGAGGTGCATGATCTCAGCATGAAGTGTGATGATGCTGACTCACATTTTCAAACATTTTATTTTTGGTTTTCTGAAAATTGTTTGAATGTGGAACAGCCACTCACTCTTATTGCAGCTGCTTCAAGTACAAACAAGTCCTTTGTTCTACTCATTCGCCTTTTTGTTCTGTTTAATCGAAATTTTATTAGGATCTCCCAATTTGCGTATATGACCTACCACATTTTTTTTGGGAACTCCAGTTTTACCCTTGTATTAAACTCAAAAGAGAAAAAAAGTACACCCAAGAACCCACCCTAAACCCACCCATTGTCGGCAAACCCCTCTCCCACTCCCCTTTTGCAGGCGTCCCCTCTCTCGGCAATGACGTTGGAACTAGAAGGGTTCAATCTACAAGAATCTGATATCGGAAAACTCTTGGATGGCAGCCACTTCTCGTATTTGTGTTGCCCTTTTTAGGTGTCGGTCACCTTCCATCCGTCAATGGCACCGCCCTTGTCATCTGTATGGAAGGTTTTGATCTCGTCGGTGTTTGATGCGAAAAAAATTAGAGCCACTGCCGGGTCACCCTTGCACTGCCATTTTCAAATGCCAGCCGTTGGAGCTCTTACGGTGACATAACTGGTGCCGTCATTGTCAAGGCTATCTGAACTACAGGTTTCCAAATGATACAGGTTAGGGAAATAAAATAGGAAGTTAGAGGAGTAAATTATAAGGTCCCAATATAATTTTACGAAAACCACGAGCCTTTATTTACTAAACAATTTTGGTAGCACGGAAATATGTCCCTCTAATTTCAAAGCACTCAGTATCTAAACAGGTGAGTTGCCCGCCGCCTTGCATCTCTCAGAGCACTTTTATCATCATCATCAACTGAACAATCAACTGCTCCATTGGTTATGAAAACCACCTTCTTTTTTACGTCACTCACTCACTCACTTATCTTTTCTCTTTTTGTTTTTGTTTTTATTATTTTCCCTCTTCACATCATCTCTCTCCTGCTTTATAGAAGCTATAAATATCATCGTCAGCTAAAACTTCGTTTACACGCTAGCTACTATTCTTCTTCTTCTTCTTCTGGTTGTTGTCATGGGAGATAACCCTTTTCAGCTCCCTCCTGGTTTTCGATTTTCCCCGACAGATGAAGAGCTCGTAGTCCATTTCCTTCAACGCAAGGCAGCTCTCTTACCCTTCCACCCTGATGTCATTCCTGATCTCGATCTCTATCCATACGATCCATGGGAGCTAAATGGTACGTACCATTAATTCAATACATTCATTCACTGATAAATATGTATTAACAATAGTACTCCTGCCCTTAATTACCTGTTCTAATTACTTTGTTTACTGTACGAATGATATTTATAGGTAAGGCTCTATGTGAGGGTAAGCAGTGGTACTTCTATAGTAGGAGGACGCAAAATCGAGTTACGAGTAATGGGTATTGGAAGCCATTAGGCACTGAGGAACCTGTCACCACAAGCTCTTCTGCTACTTCTAGCAACAAAATTGGAATCAAAAGATATTTCGGGTTCTACGTCGGAGAAGCTCCTTCGGGCATCAAAACGAACTGGATAATGCATGAGTATCGTCTCTCTGCAGCCTCGGATGCTTGCTCTTCTTCTTCCGCCACTAGATCATCGAAAAGAAGAGGGCACCGGAAAACAGTTAATGTAATCACACTCACAATCACTACTAGCTAACAAATTAACTCTAAACACACACAAAATTTTATGCTCTCTCACATTATTGTGTGCATGTGAATTTTCATCGAGCATCAGTCTACGTAGATGGACTAATACATTTCTGCAAACTTTTTTCAGGAATATAGTGGATACGTTCTGTGTCGAGTTTATGAGCGCGGCGAAGAGGAGGGTGATGATGATGGGACAGAGCTCTCATGCTTGGACGAAGTGTTCTTATCTTTGGATGATCTTGACGAAATAAGTTTTCCAAACTAGATATGCATTGCTCGACAACGATAGAAAATGTACGCAAGATGGGAAAGGAAAGGAAAGGAGATGATTTGATAGACCTAACTAAGTGCGCATGCCCCATTTTATATTATGAAGCTTTGTCCAATTGTATTATTATTTCACTACTGTTACTACTGCAACTAGCTAGGCTAAGCTAGTAAAATCTTGTAAATAAATTCCATTACATGCACTTCATGTGGCAACTAATTAAACATGGTTTTCATTTGCAAGTTGGCAGAAACAGAAAATGACATTGTGTTTGAGAATTCTGATCCACTATCATTGATTATTCTAGCGGCATTATCCCTTTATTCGTTTCATCAACGTAGTGTAGTTTCAATGTTTCATGATATGACTCATTAAATAAAAAAGTTAGATTAGGATCAAAACGGAGGAAAGACAATATTGATAAGAACAATTACTAGCATTTTTGAAACAAAAAAAACACAGAAAACAACTCATGTCGATCGTACATATGTATGCATGTAACAAGTGATATTTTTTTTAATTAGAGATTCTCTCCTTAGGAATGATCCCCCCCCCCCCCCCCCCTCCCCCTCCCCCAACTCCCTGGAGGGTAAGCCGAGGGCAACACGTGATATTTTGAAACTTGCAGACTCGCAAAATTGTCCCACAGTTCAAACGGTAAATAAAAAAGATAACAAAACAAAAAAAACTCATGTTGATCATACACACACATAATACATACATGATTTTTCTCTACTACGGAACTCAGTATTCTTAAAATTTGTGGAGTTAAAATGTCAGCCATTAAATCTGTTTAATTAATCTAATCTGACGGTTAACATTGAAACTCCGTAAATTTTTAAAAAAATTTCCGTAGCGGAGAAAGCCTTTATATATGTGTATATATGACATTACGAAACATATATACTTACGTAATTATCATACTCTTTAGATATTATAACTGTATGATTTACATTTCAGCCGTAGTCGCATATCTACAATTCTCCTCTCATCGGGCATATATGTGTAAAACGTGAGCAGTATTAGATCACTATGGTGAATAGGAGTGTCGAAATAGATAAGCACAAAAGGATCAAATTAATCAAAAAGTCGAAGCTTAGCTAGTTAGGCCAAGTCCACTCCTGATGACACTTGTCGGAAGTTGACTTGATCTATGTTGCATTAAACTTTTGTGCACTTGTGGCTCTTGCATGCCTCGTTGCCACGTTTGTTGGCATTCTCACGTGTAAGAACAATTGTGAGGAAGGGAAGGGAAGTGGAGCCCACTGAGCACTGTAATGTGTAAGTTTGCAGATAAATGGGGCCCGCTGAGTTGAGTTTGAGCATTTCCTACCTTCAAGCTCAAACTCTTTCTGAACCTCTTTTTTTTTGGGTCTGCTTTTATGGCATTTGGTTGTTGTATTGTATATAACAAAATTTTGTTCTGTTTCCTTTGGTGGCTGCTTAGGGAAGCATGGAGTCATACATGATGCAAGCATTCCCATGCTTGAGTTTCTTCGCACGCACGGGACGATATTTTGTTTTATTTGAACTTTTGAAGTAATGGTAGTTAATTGGCTCTGGTTCAAAGTTGAAGTTGGAAAAAGAAAAAAAAAATGACACCAAATTCAATTGAAGTAAATTAAAGCTCTTCTAGCGTGTTCGAGCAAAGATGCAACGACGAGTAATCACTCGTCGACCATCTTGGCCGGTGAAGGGGTTTCTTCACCGGCTATTGGAGCAGGTTATCATGCTCAGTTTTCTTGTTTGTTATTAGGTTTGGTAGTACAGTGGGTCGATCGGCTTCAATGGTGGTTTGAGTTGTCGATTCGATGTACGTTATTCCTGATCGAGTGGCCGGGGTGCTGATCGATCTGCGGCGTCGGGTTGGTGGGAGGCGTCGAGCAGATTGAGCTTAAAAGGGTATCTTTCTCCCACTTAACTGGCAGATTGAGCTTAGGGTCTCCGATCTCTCTCTCTCTCTCTCTCTCTCTCTCTCTCTCTCTCTCTCTCTCTCTCTCTCTCTCTCTCTCTCTCTCTCTCTCTCTCTCTCCGATCTCTCTCTCTCTTGCATGGTCGTCATGTTGCTCACGTACACTCATTGCCGACATGCTGTTGGTTTTGCAGATCAAGAAGCTTAAGGATAAATTCAGATCACTACATGCATGAGCAGCTTAGACGCAATTAATTCTACTGCATGCCTGCCAAAAAATGGTTCAGACATACGTATTCATAATATTTGCTGGACCAAAAATGGTAAGGTTTTCCTTGAAAAGTGAAACTCAGTAAAGTCTTACATGTTTAAGTCGACAAATTGGCCTGATTGGATTAGTTTCCAACCACTTAATCCATCCCTATACTAGTTTATATATGGAGGCCGGGCATCAAATAGTACTTAATTGTTCCCTAGAATGTTGGTTGAGGTCCTTAGTTTAAAGCTCCCTCTCCCGAGATTAAAAAGAAGGCACCTATGTGTAATAAAGATTATTCTTAAATATTTCATTTTCAAGTGTTAGACATGCATATGGACTATTGAAATTCATCACATCCACTTTGCATGAAGAGCTTAGCTAGGTAGGGTATACGTATATGCATGTATAAGTATTCTTTAACTAATTAAGGATTTCATTAGAGAATTAGATGGAGTTTGAGTTCTTTGGATGCTGATTGTAACATGTTCCGAATTTTCCTTTTAAATATTGATGACCAGTCTTTAAGACAAGGCCAGATCGAAGCCAAGAACAAAGCCAGAAGTTATGTAAAGATTATAGTAATTATGACAAGTAATTATTGGTGTATGGGCACACTCCAACTTCGAATTGGTCCACGACCAAACCCATATTCATGTGTGTTACGTGGATGGCAAGAGGTGCATGATCTCAGCATGAAGTGTGATGATGCTGACTCACATTTTCGGACATTTTATTTTTGGTTTTCTGAAAATTAATTGTATGAATGTGGCACAGCCACTCTCTTATTGCAGCTGCTTCAAGTACAAACAAGTCCTTTGTTCTACTCATTCGCCTTTTTGTTTCTGTTTAATCCAAGTTTTATTAAGATCTCCCAATTTGCTCATATAACCTACCCCAAGTTTTTGGTAAATTTTCAACTCCAGTTTTACGTACCCTTGTATAAAACTCAAAAGAGAAAAAAGTTCACGTACCCCAACCCCCATTGTAGGCAAACCCCCCTTCCCGGCAAAATGCCGGCGTCTCCTCTCCCGGCAATATATGACGTACGTTGGAACCAAAAGGATTTAATGTACAAGAATTTGGTGTGGGAAAACTCTTGGATAGCAGCTACTTCTTGTATTTGTGTTGCCCTTTTTAGTAATGGCACCACCCATGTCATCTGTATGGAAGATTTTGATCTCGTCGTTGTTTGATGCACAAAAACAAATTGACAATCGGGTCACCCTTGCACTGCCATTTTCAAATGTCAGCTGTTGGAGCTCCTACGGTGACATTTTCAAATTTCAGTTCTAAATTTGGACCTGGGGCTCATCTTCGAATTTGGGTTTGGGATACGTGTCGGCCTCCATCTAGATCAAGGACCAATGTCTCTATATTTTATTTTTTAAAAGTTGTGAGTTCAACTGTCCATGTTTGGATGAAAAACTTTTGGCCTAATTCTATGGGTAGAGAAATTACTTTTTTCCTGGGTGGAGTCATTTTGTATGGTCATAATTGGGATTGTTTAGTAGTATGTGTCACCATTTTTTTTTTAAGGAAAGAAACATATATTAGATATAAGCACGATTACAATCATCAATAAAGACATTCTGAACAGCATCATGAGCTATAATTAACCTAAAAAGGTTAATATATGAAAACCTAAGAAATTGTCTAACTTGTTGTTCATTTACATAGTTAAAGCTCACTTCTTGGAAATAGAAAAATAATACTGCTACAAACTGATGTGTTGCTCGCCAATACACTCAATTATGATGCTCACAGGAGAGTAGTCCAACTGAAACTCATTGAAACAATAGAGGATGACCTCCACCAATTTGCAGGAAATGAAAAATAAAACAACTACAAGGAGAATACCAGAGCTATCTGCGGCCCAAAGTTTTAACCTCCAAACACACATAGTCTCCGTAATTATTGAGCTAGCCACAAAGTAGGGCATTCAGAAAACAGAGAACCTCAAATCTCCATGCTTTCCAACTGGAACTCATACAAACCTAAACCACCTTTCATAATAAATGAAGAATAATCCATTTGCTCCTGGCACTCAAAGTGGAGGATAAATTTGAGAACCGAGATCAACCCAAATACCTCGGACGGCCAAGATCAAAGAAAGACCAACACTCCTCATGATAACAATAAAAATTAAAGTGAAAATCCTGGATAGACGAAGGAGCCTGCTAGGATACTGAGGAGTCTGCTAGGATACTGAGGAGTCTGCTAGGATACTGACGTCCGACGGGGCAAGGCACGACCGGTGTTGGTTGCAACGCCAAAAAAGCATCAATGGGTACCCAAGCCATGACGGCTAAGGTTTGGAAAAACGAGTTGTCTCTGTCTGTCTGTCTGTTTGTCTCTCTCTCTCTCTTAATGCATGCTTTAATATTTGATGTAGTCGATCTGTGTCACCATTATGACACTTATCAAAAGTTTATTACAGCTTCACTATGATGTATCTCTCTCTCTCACTTAACAAAATCAGTCTTTCGCTACAAAAAAAAAAAGATAAGGACAAAATTCAATTTACCACCCTGAATTTATCACCAAAAATCATGTCAGTCCAAATCCTTGGCCTTGGCATCAAATCCGATGTTTTTCTGATGCATTGTTACATCTAGTATTGTTCTTGCTATTTTTTACTTTCGATATAGTTTATACATCTATTAGTTATACTTTATTTTTATTTTAATATAGATTGTTGCTTTTCCTTAAAAACTTCTTCATTTAACTAAAAGATGGATGTCCAAGACGTCTATGCCATAACCAAAATTGACTTAGCTGATGATAACTCAAAAACAGAACGGTGCAGACTTGTTTTGTCGATTTCTCCCCCGCATATATACAATCCAGATGAAACAATCTCCCCCTCAAATCACCTTGACAATGATTTTCTTAGTGAGAAGGTCTTGAAATACAACATGATACATTAAAAAAAAATAAAGGTGATCGACATCACATTTAGACTAGACATTCAATTGGCAAAAAAATAAAAAAGTAAAAAATGATTAGATAAGGCTGAAACATATAACACATTATAGAGAGTGATGGCTGATGTAATAGGAATGGGGCCTATTCCTCGAGATATTAAGGAAGCATATATTACAAGTGGAGCAAAAAGAATGATCCTGACCCTCAACACCATAATAGTGATCAAGTTCTTGATAATTGGTACCATCAAATTCGATATCGAAAAATGCAGCTAAATTATCATTGATATTCTGTGCGACCACAATTTCGTTTGGTTTTGGAGGACTAACAATCTTGGAATTTGAAGCCTTCGAATAATCATGAGACTTGCCCATTGAAAAAAAATTACTAAACACCATGAACACGAACAGTCGAACAATAGTCGGAAGAACTAACACGTTACCAAACTCTTCTGGCGGCATAAGGGGTTAGAATGCACGACATAAGATTGAGTTTGGAAGCCTCATTTGATTCAGATTTTTAACCAAACTGCTAGTCATTCTCTAGACAAAATCACAAGATTTCTCAGAAATGTAATAAATATTAGTAAAATTTTGAGTTAAACTACGGTTGTGGATGAACATTCAAGTGAAGGAGATAAAGAGTTATTTGGGTTTCACAGAAATAAAGTCTTATAGATATTATACCATTTTCTTGTCTTTATGTGTTACTTTTAATATTCTCCTCGACTATATATATATATATATTATTATTATTATTGAACACTGCCGGGATCTCCTATTTACAAATGAGAGACTTATGCAACTAGACTAAATAGTCTTGAGCTCTTAAACTAAAGTGAAAAGGATCATAAAACTATAACAAAACATACCAATAAAAACGAAAATTTATTAAAAGAAAGAAAAATGACTAAATTGTCACACAAATTGAAGTAAGGCTATGATATGTTAACATTTCTCATACATAATGAGGAGAGAAAGTTATTGTTAAGCTAAATAAGATCCTTATTAGAGTAAATTAGGTTTTCGTTTGAGTAATGATGTCCTAAAAGTAGTAATTGTAATATTTTACGACTTGAGGACATATATTACCATTTCGACAACTCATGTGGTAACTATGAAAAATCTCTCGTTAAAGTAAATGAGGTCTTCATGAGTAATATAAATAGGTTCTCGTTTGAGTAATTAAGTCATAAAAGTGGTAATTGTACGTATAAGATACGTTAATATACACTACAATTTTTTCACAAATTGATATGTGGAACCATTTCTATTACTAAAAAAATGAAGATAAACATTTTATGAATTGATGAGCTAAAAAAATATTTTCTATTAAGACTTTAATCTCCTCACTTGACGTATTTATCCTCATGTAAAATGACTGTTATGGACAATAAACAAAAAAAAATTTCTCTACAAACCGAGCAATTGAGCTTTTAAAATAGTTTTCATGTATGTTTCGGAAATAATTATTATTTTTATATGGATCATTGTCATTTCAAGAATAAATTATCGGTACAAGAACAATAAAACCTACATATCCATTTAATAAGTAAAAAGGAGGTGTAAAAAGGATGAGAGGTCACGTGAGATTTGTAGTAAAAATAATTTAAAAAATATATAAAAAGAAGAAGTAAACTCTTCATAGCAATCAACCCAATCTAACTCGATGAGTATCATTAATTCAATTATTTGTTTTCACGGAAACGAAAAATTGAGAGGAAATGCAGTGTATAATAAATCCTCACATATATAACTGGAAAAGTATACTTGTCTTGTATGCACCTAAAAATTAAACACACATTAACGAGCTAGCTAGCTTTCACTTAGCAGCAAACCTTATTTTATAGATATCAATTAAGATGCTGTAACTATTTGGTTTATAGTGCATGCATGAAACTCGAAAACAACATGATAATAAGAGATAGATTGTTGCATTTTCTCTCCAATATAACCAATCAACATGGTCAGGCGGTCAGGCCGTACGTAATAGCCATTGCCATCCACCCTCCAAGAAGCATCCTACAACATGACCTTCCCACATGGCTCCCACGCCACCAAACACCATCAAATCCAAACTAGATGCAGCAACCAATTAAAAATGCACACAAATGGCCAACGACCATTAATAACTAGTGAAAACTTTCCATTATATTTTTGTTTGGATTGTTTCTTTCGAGATTATATTTTATGCCTATATTACTTTACATATTTCAAGAGGCCAAATAGAATATTTAGGTAATTAATTAACAAATTGATAGATTTTCGTTGTCCATTGGTGTAACCCATGACCTGATATACGTCGATTTTCTCAGACCAAAAAAGATATGTGATTTTCTCAATATATTTTAACCCTACATTCCTATCTTTCAAAAATCACATTCTCTTTCTCACTCACTCTCTCTCTTTGGGATACTGCAAGTCTGATTTTAGCATATGGCTACCCCAGAAGTTGTTGAGAAAGCACATCATGGCGGAGTTCCAATTTATCCAAATGATATCGAGCCAAAAACATGCGAAGAGCCAAAAGAAAGTAATTTTGACTATGCGCATAGAGGACAATGGCTTCGAGCTGCGATTTTGGGAGCCAATGATGGATTAGTCTCTATTAATTTCTTCAGTCATGATGGGTGTTGGGGCTGTTAAAAGAGACATCAAAGCCATGTTGCTTGCTGGGTTTGCAGGGTAATAGGAGAATTTGTGGCTGTGTACACTCAGCTGGACGTAGAGATGGGTCAGTTGAATATGCAAGAAAAGATTATCTGTAATGAAGCAGCAAGAATGAGCGAAGAAGATAAGTTGCCGAATCCATTTCAGGCAAGTGTGGCGTCGGCGGGTTAGTCCCGCTACTGGCAGGTGCCTTTATAAAAGACTACAAAGTGATGATCTGTGTATTAATTAATTACCACCGTAAAACTTATAGTCAACTGCTTTCCCCCTTTTTTTTTTTTTTTTGTTAGGCTGAACGAAGTAAATGATTATATGATAATAAAATTACTAAAAGTTGTTTTGTAGATTCGAAATGCGAAAGAAACAAATTAACAAATTTTTTGTTTTGAAAGCCCTTGTTTTGAAAGCGAAACCCTTGACCCACTCTTAAACGCTGCGATCCCCGTTTGTTTCCATTAAAACTAGCCATGACTAGCGTTCTTGTGGTGCGGTAATTCCTCCTAGAGGGGTTGTACTCGATCTTCTAGTTTTTGATTAAATTTATTTTACCTCACTAACCTTTACCCCTCGAATCATTTGTGCCTCTATATTCTATGGATAGGTTTTTGCCTAAACCTTGATAGAAAAATGATTGTTCCTCTCAATATCTAATTTCATTATTTGATACGAAAACGTAACACCTACGTGAAACACAAATATGATTGCATAGTGTGTGTGTGTGTATATATATATATTGTTATATAGGAGGGGATCAAACCCTAATTTAGTCTAATTCTAATCAAATTTTCCTCCCTCCATCACCACTTGGGCTTATTCCTAAGGACTGCATAGTATATTACTGTACTTTATTTTTTTATTTTGTTTTTTAATTTATCTAATTCACTTTTTTCTTTGTTCAATTTTAAAAACGTCAATAGCACGTGCTACACACATTTTTTTTTTGAGAAAGAAACGATAATATATTAACCAGAAGTGAACAGAAGTTCAAATACAATCCTCCATATGTGTAAAGGCTAGTCACTTATAAAATTAAAAATTAAAAATTTCTCATTTAGTTTAGACAAATTTCGTTTTCCCAATAAGACAATTTTTTTTCCATCGATCTTTTATTGTGGTTACGCTTTGTATTCCATTAGTTAATCTATTATATATATAAGGGGAATGCATGTGCTATTATTTTTTTAATCTTTACACCGATAGTGCTATCACTGTCACGCCCCGATTTTCAAATCAATTAATAAGGCATTTTGCCCTTAATTACAAATCAATTCGGGAACGTGACTACATGGAATATCAAATACAAATATGCACTAGAATTTTTTTCCTTTTAATTCGAGTACAACAAATATACTCCATGCCCAATAAATGTAAATGCTGACCCGTTCTTTAGGGTTACATATTACAAGCCATAAATTAAATAATAAATTGTTATTACAAAATATTAAATAATTAATCCATCAGAGTTTATTACATAAACAGCGGAAGTCTTATAAACCAATAATATGTATGCAGCCTTGCTTACTCCTGGTTATCCTAACCTGCAGGTATAACCACTACACCGTGGAATAGTGTACCGGGTTATATCAACAAACCCGGTCAGCTTACGAAGCTGGTATGAGTGATCTATGTTTTATTCACACTGTAACATTTTCCCAATTGAATTCTTTTATTTTCAGAAATCAATTAAAACCCAAAAGTTCCATTTCAAATCCGGAAGATTCGTATTATCTAATATACTGAACCTACGTGCCCCATACCACGTATTTTAACCCCACACGCCCCATAAACGTGTATGTTAATACCAGGGTAATCCAGTATGTTAAATAATATAAACCCTCGATCTTTACTCACACAAAACCATTTATAACTTAGCCTGATTAAAAGTGAGATGCATCTCCTTTTAATACATCAAGTTATTTTTAACTTCGCCTGATTAAAAGTGAGAATACTATTTTTCTTCTCCTTTTAATACATCAAGTTAATCATACAATATGCAGTCTAGAGCTCTAACTGAATGGGCTACCATTTTTCACCCATTTAACATTGTCCCCGGTCAGGACAGTCCGTTTGGACAAAAACATTCAAATAGGCAAACACAATATCTTTTTTAGAATTATTGTGTTCCCACAAAATTCACAAATCAAAACAATAAAATGAATATTTTTCAAATATTGTTTTAACACCAAAATCACAAATAACACAATATGAATTAATATTCATATATAAAAACATCGTGAGATTCACTCACCTCTTAATCCTGCTGCGTCTTCAAATAGTAACTGGGAATCGACAATGCTAGTCAAAAGCTTCAAGATTCCAAAATACCTATGAACATGCAATTTTCCATTTAGCATATCATAGTTTCCCAAAACGTTACATTATTCCTCAAATGTCACTTAGACATCAATAACCATAATTCGGGACAGTTTGACCAAAAGTCAACCGTCGGTCAACGTGGGTCCCACGTCTACTATTCATCAACGGGTCCCACACAAAATCCGAAACTTCCAAAATCTACCAACATGCTTATTTCTAGCATCCTAACATCATATCCAAAAATGGTGATGATCCAACGGTCGGATCATCACGGATCTAACGATCCATAATCATTGTATAATTGATCATTGATCAAACGATATAATTTCAATAATCCAACGGTCCAACATGCTTATAATATCAATATTAACCCTACGATCAAATTTCATGATCATCCAACGGTCGGATCTCTCGAATCGTAAATCGTACGATCCGATTAATCGGGTTAATTGACCATCATTCAAACGACCGAATTTTACAAAAGTCAAAACACGAAACTTGTTCGTATCGACGAACCAAGTTCAAAGGAGCAAAAATTGCTCCGAGCACTGGCCGGACGCGCCGCCACGCGCCGCCGCAAGCGGCTGCGCGTGAGCCCCACGCGCCGCCGGCCAAAGTCCTAATCTACCAGATCTACACCGTTGATCTTCTAGATCACAACAATTTGAGCAAGTTTTATACCTGCCCCGAAGTCCGGTTGTGCCTGGATCGGCCGGATCTTGCCGGAGAAGATTCTGAAACCGTGAGAACTTCTCACCGTCAATCCGCCGCCGTCCGTGGTTGCCGTGGTGTGAAACCACCGGGATAGCCTCGCCGTGATGAGGCCTTCCAAAACCCAGAAGGGTTGCGGCCCAACTTGGCCGGAAAGTGTCGGACGACGAGGGGGAAAAACCCCTCGGTTTCGGTGGTTGCAGCGGCGTCACGCCGCCGTTCCAGGCGGCAAGAATGGGTGGGCTAGGTCCGGCGACCCAAGCCGCACCCTTTGGTGGTGGCGGTGTAGTCCGGCGGTGGCCGGTTACGAAGCTGCCATGTGCAGCCGGCGGGAGAGAGAGAGAGAGAGAGAGAGAGAGAGAGAAATCGCGGGGAAGGAGAGAGAAGAGAGATTAATTAACCTAATGCATAATTAGGAATGGACGGCCCAGATTGAATCTCTAAGATTCAATGGCCAAGATCTTGCCGACAAAGAAAAGGATTATAAAATTAATTCTTTTCTCTCCAAACTTCCGAAATTCATAACTCTCTCATACGATGTCCGTTTTCGGTGAACCAAATTCCTACGAACTCGATTCGACGAGGTCTACAACTTTCATGAAGGAACTTTTCCCAAATTCTCAACGGATAAAAAATTACTTTAATTAACCTCGTGTAAATTATAATTACCACCGTAATTATCGTTCTACGACGAAAACCCCTAAAAATGTGAAATCACACCATTTCACTTCAAATTTCACGAACTCTTTAATAAAAATAATACGGAAATTTTCGGGGTATTACAGTCTACCCTCCTTAAAGGAATTTCGTCCCGAAATTAGGACGCAGAGTACACCCAAGGTTATCACACTTCAATTCCAAAATCCAAAGTTTTATTGATAACTTAGGTAGTACATATCAAGCCAAAACATAAACAACCACACAACTTCTGAAATACACTTATTACTAATCTTAAAATGCCTCACAGGGCTTACACTACCAGAAGCCATCCTTAAACCTCCAATAGTGACTTCGTGGATAAGAGGCCGGATGTCTCGGAATTCCATACATCATCAGCTGGTAGAAGTATGCTGCCTCCACGAAACACTTACAAGTGTCGCAACATTCTCTAGCTGCATGCCTATCTCCATCCACGTCCCACATGTCCTGGCCAAAAGGACGCCAAAAACTTGACTCACCGCAAGTAAGACATTTACCGGCAGGTAGGAAAGCAGTAGTCGACGGAAAATACAGCAGTAGATGCTCATGACAAAACTCAGCCTGATGCATCATCCGCTCGACTTCTTGTCTACAGTAGTAGATGTTCCATCCGCTTCTCCACCAGTCGAGGGCTTCACACAGTCGCTGAACCGTTTTCTGTTGCTCGGCTCGTGGTCCCAATATCATTCTTATCATACACGCTGCATAAAATGCAACATGATGACCTACCACCGAACTGGGACGCGAACCATAGAATGTTCCTGGTTTGCATGCCACATCGAAATACTCCAGGGCTAGGGATATGTTCGCTGCTTCCACAAGTACTCGTATTCCCATTCGGAACAGAGACTCCGGGTTCTTCGCTTCCCAGCATCGATTTGCGAAGATACGCACTTGCCTATCCGCTTCTATGGAACCAGTGGGTCTGGATCCACCATCGAATCCATCCATGTCGATCGCCGCAAGAGTGGACCAACTGTCGGCGTACTCCTTGAAAGTCTTAGAGACACAACGGAGTTCCATTGTGCTCTGCAGGGATGCGGTTGCCACTAACTGGAATATGTACTTCCAGATTTCCACTGGAAGTTCACTCCAGTCAGTATTCCTTGATCGCTTGCTGCACTCTCCTTTGTTCACCATTGTGTAAGAGAAAATTTTGAGAAGAATGATTGATAACAGATATGAGTTAAGTAACACAGCTCCTTATCCCATGTATTTAAACACAACTTTCCACCGTAAGGGAAACCTTTCTTTAATGCGAGTGCGGTGCACTCAGCAACCCACTAAGAATAATTATTGCTCATATCTGTCTCAATTACTCAAAAGTATCGCCCACGATACAAGATTCCACAAGATTTAATCAACAAAAACTCAGTCTTCCACTAACATCGGTCATAATGACTCTTTACTTTAACTTTCGCATAATTAATTCCTCAAAAGATGCGAGGTCTCACAAGAGTGGAACTGTATGTGGAAAATCCATGCATCGGGGAAAAAAAATCTTCCACGATCTCCAAGGGTTCCGACAATTAGCTGTAAATCAGCCACTCACTTTTGCTTTTGAAATTTTCAAATCCTCCACCAACAATAAATATACACCTTACGCATCCACTAACAGATACTTTCCATTAGTGCCATAACTTCCTTTCTCTTTCAAAGAGGACTTCTTCACTCCACTTCTCAGAAATTTCACCAACTCAAACATGTCACGCAAAGTGAATTCGTTCAGTGAATTACTTCAATCTGTTCCCTCTGAAAGCCAATTCTTTGAGGGCTTAGATGAAATAATTTCACCAGCAATCGAATTCAACACCGATATCGACATGCTAGACATGCTTCTAGCAGAAGATGAAGCCATTGAAGTAGCCCCAAGTCCACAAGTATCATCTCCACAAGCTGAACCTAGTTCATCCAAACGTATTCCACTGAGGAAGAGCTTCACCAAATACCAAGTCCAAGCATTGAAGGACTTCGTCGAGGCTTTTCCACAGCCAACTGTTCAACAACGACAAGATTTGGGTGACCAAATAAGGTTAACGTTTGCACAAGTCTCTGCGTGGGTGATAAAGCATCGACCCAAAACGCCTGCCCAAACAACTCGTCAACAAAATTTTCTGCTGAGACAGCAAATCAATGAGCTTCAAGCTCAACTTAGCCAGTACCAAGCAGCATTCAACAGAATCAACTGCAACCACTGTGGAAAACGAGTTACTCCCAATAGTGAGCTACTAAAAGGGATTGAAGAGACTACCCCACAACCTCAGACTCTTCCAATTCCTGCAGTCATCGGTCCAAGGGAAAAGTCTCACATGAGGAGGGATATTCAAAAGTGTATGTCGATCCCACATCACTCTTCTTCTACACAACAACCATCAGACAACATCAACCGTTCAGAACCTGAAGAAGCATCTGCCGTGGCAGAAGCATCTGTCGTGGCAGACACAACTAAGATTTCTGAAATCATTGTGTCGGTCAGAGATGAGCTAATCATCATGGCATCTGCTGCTGCGCCACTGTGGATCTCTGCACTCAAATCCAGCTCTGCCACGCTTCATGAGTTCCTGAATGAAGCAGAGTACAAGAGAATCTTCACTAACGGTATTGATCTTACTCCCACTAACTTCCAAACCGAAGCTTCTCGCTACACAGCCACTATTCCCCTCAGTCCTGTCGTACTCGTGAATCTCTTTATGGATGTGGACCAATGGTCCACCATATTTGGTAGCATCATTTCAAGGGCGAGTATCCTTGATGTCTTGTCATCAGGGACTACTGAAAGCTACCACGACACCATCCAAGTCATGACTGCTGAATTCCAGGTGACCAGTCCATCTGTCTCCACTCGTGTAACTCACTTTGTTCGCTATTGCCAACGACAAACAGAACAAAGTTGGGCAATAATTGACGTCTCTGTGGACGGTTTAAGCTCAAATCTGGGTCCACACTCAAAATCTCAATGCAAGAAACGTCCATCCGGATGCTTAATCCAAGATTTGTTCAACGGCAGCTCTCGTGTCGTATGGGTGGAACATGTTGATGTACAGGATCAACTCATGCACCAAACATACAGAACACTAGTGGAGTCAGGCTTAGCCTTTGGAGCAAGGCGATGGGTAGAAATACTTCAGAGGCAAGCGGAAAGGTTAAATTATTCCGCGGCTGACACTTATCCACCTCAAGACTTTTGTGTCATACCATCTGTTGAAGGAAGAAGAAACTTGTTGCAGATGGCATGCAGAATAGTGACAGAATTTTTCACAGACATCGGCAACTCTACTGCTCATGAATGGAAGGTAGCTGAACAAACCAAGTTCAGGGGTTCAGGGATAAGAGTCTCCACCAACAAAATCTGGAACAGGCTGAATAAGCCTCATGGTCTCACTCGAACTGCATCTGCAATAATCCAGCATCATGTCTCTCACCGAAAGCTGTTTGACTTCTTCACTGACGTACAAACTCGGAACCAGTGGGACCACTTAGCATTGGAAAAAGAAGTACAGGAGATTGCACACATCACAACTGGTCATGATCCACGCAATTGTGTCTCCTTGTTGCAAATGCACAACACCTATATACTCCAAGAAAGTTGTACTGATTCAACAGGGTCATACGTGATTTATGCCCCTATTAGTCAGTCAACGGTGCAGAAGTTAATAGGCGGTTGTGAGTTAGGTACAGTTGTATTCCTAACTTCAGGTTTTTCAATTCTACCAGATATGCCTACTGCTGGAAGAACAGAAGGGGTCTCAGACAATCCATACATTGGTTGTCTAGTAACGGTAGCAACACAGATCTCTACTGAGTTACTGAAGAACAAGAAAGGGTCAGTGGATCAAGTCTGTCGTTTGATCCAGGGTACGGTTGAGAGAATTAGAAATGTAGCCATGTAAGACTATCAATTTCGGAATTGTAATTTGTACTTTATATTCTTAACAACACAACAGCACTGAAGAGCATATGATGGGGATCCGCCGCGGTCGGGCCATCACTCGATAAATACTGTGCGTAATTAAGCATACGAAGTAACCATTACTTGAATGAATCTAAGAACCTAACGTCAAACCCTAAACCGATCCTAAGCTCTAAACCCTAACTTCACTTCACAACTCAACTTATCTCAACACTTCTCCAGAGCATTCCATAGCTCATTCACTTCCTTAGAGCATTCTTTTGCTCTGATACCAATCTGTCACGCCCCGATTTTCAAATCAATTAATAAGGCATTTTGCCCTTAATTACAAATCAATTCGGGAACGTGACTACATGGAATATCAAATACAAATATGCACTAGAATTTTTTTCCTTTTAATTCGAGTACAACAAATATACTCCATGCCCAATAAATGTAAATGCTGACCCGTTCTTTAGGGTTACATATTACAAGCCATAAATTAAATAATAAATTGTTATTACAAAATATTAAATAATTAATCCATCAGAGTTTATTACATAAACAGCGGAAGTCTTATAAACCAATAATATGTATGCAGCCTTGCTTACTCCTGGTTATCCTAACCTGCAGGTATAACCACTACACCGTGGAATAGTGTACCGGGTTATATCAACAAACCCGGTCAGCTTACGAAGCTGGTATGAGTGATCTATGTTTTATTCACACTGTAACATTTTCCCAATTGAATTATTTTATTTTCAGAAATCAATTAAAACCCAAAAGTTCCATTTCAAATCCGGAAGATTCGTATTATCTAATATACTGAACCTACGTGCCCCATACCACGTATTTTAACCCCACACGCCCCATAAACGTGTATGTTAATACCAGGGTAATCCAGTATGTTAAATAATATAAACCCTCGATCTTTACTCACACAAAACCATTTATAACTTAGCCTGATTAAAAGTGAGATGCATCTCCTTTTAATACATCAAGTTATTTTTAACTTCGCCTGATTAAAAGTGAGAATACTATTTTTCTTCTCCTTTTAATACATCAAGTTAATCATACAATATGCAGTCTAGAGCTCTAACTGAATGGGCTACCATTTTTCACCCATTTAACATTGTCCCCGGTCAGGACAGTCCGTTTGGACAAAAACATTCAAATAGGCAAACACAATATCTTTTTTAGAATTATTGTGTTCCCACAAAATTCACAAATCAAAACAATAAAATGAATATTTTTCAAATATTGTTTTAACACCAAAATCACAAATAACACAATATGAATTAATATTCATATATAAAAACATCGTGAGATTCACTCACCTCTTAATCCTGCTGCGTCTTCAAATAGTAACTGGGAATCGACAATGCTAGTCAAAAGCTTCAAGATTCCAAAATACCTATGAACATGCAATTTTCCATTTAGCATATCATAGTTTCCCAAAACGTTACATTATTCCTCAAATGTCACTTAGACATCAATAACCATAATTCGGGACAGTTTGACCAAAAGTCAACCGTCGGTCAACGTGGGTCCCACGTCTACTATTCATCAACGGGTCCCACACAAAATCCGAAACTTCCAAAATCTACCAACATGCTTATTTCTAGCATCCTAACATCATATCCAAAAATGGTGATGATCCAACGGTCGGATCATCACGGATCTAACGATCCATAATCATTGTATAATTGATCATTGATCAAACGATATAATTTCAATAATCCAACGGTCCAACATGCTTATAATATCAATATTAACCCTACGATCAAATTTCATGATCATCCAACGGTCGGATCTCTCGAATCGTAAATCGTACGATCCGATTAATCGGGTTAATTGACCATCATTCAAACGACCGAATTTTACAAAAGTCAAAACACGAAACTTGTTCGTATCGACGAACCAAGTTCAAAGGAGCAAAAATTGCTCCGAGCACTGGCCGGACGCGCCGCCACGCGCCGCCGCAAGCGGCTGCGCGTGAGCCCCACGCGCCGCCGGCCAAAGTCCTAATCTACCAGATCTACACCGTTGATCTTCTAGATCACAACAATTTGAGCAAGTTTTATACCTGCCCCGAAGTCCGGTTGTGCCTGGATCGGCCGGATCTTGCCGGAGAAGATTCTGAAACCGTGAGAACTTTTCACCGTCAATCCGCCGCCGTCCGTGGTTGCCGTGGTGTGAAACCACCGGGATAGCCTCGCCGTGATGAGGCCTTCCAAAACCCAGAAGGGTTGCGGCCCAACTTGGCCGGAAAGTGTCGGACGACGAGGGGGAAAAACCCCTCGGTTTCGGTGGTTGCAGCGGCGTCACGCCGCCGTTCCAGGCGGCAAGAATGGGTGGGCTAGGTCCGGCGACCCAAGCCGCACCCTTTGGTGGTGGCGGTGTAGTCCGGCGGTGGCCGGTTACGAAGCTGCCATGTGCAGCCGGCGGGAGAGAGAGAGAGAGAGAGAGAGAGAGAGAAATCGCGGGGAAGGAGAGAGAAGAGAGATTAATTAACCTAATGCATAATTAGGAATGGACGGCCCAGATTGAATCTCTAAGATTCAATGGCCAAGATCTTGCCGACAAAGAAAAGGATTATAAAATTAATTCTTTTCTCTCCAAACTTCCGAAATTCATAACTCTCTCATACGATGTCCGTTTTCGGTGAACCAAATTCCTACGAACTCGATTCGACGAGGTCTACAACTTTCATGAAGGAACTTTTCCCAAATTCTCAACGGATAAAAAATTACTTTAATTAACCTCGTGTAAATTATAATTACCACCGTAATTATCGTTCTACGACGAAAACCCCTAAAAATGTGAAATCACACCATTTCACTTCAAATTTCACGAACTCTTTAATAAAAATAATACGGAAATTTTCGGGGTATTACAATCACAATATAATGAATACTATTCTTCTGCCTAAGTTTTTTTGGCCCAGCAGAGTCATAAAACTAAAAAAACAAATCGTAACCTAAAAAAAAAAAAAACGGTGTGTTTGCATCTTAAGAATCGTTTTCCTCGAGTACCCTAATCTTCCATCAAAACATTTGGACATGCGTCTTTGAATCATTCTAAACTACATAAGCACAGTTTCAATCATCCAAAGATCAAAACCTTAATTTATGGAATTAATTAAAGATCCCAAAACCCGGCCATAAGAGTTTCAATAACAAAATTATATGGATTCATTAAAACCGTTCATGAAATTGGATGTACGTGTTGAGATGTTCAAATTCCTTCTAATGGCTGATCCAATTTCTATGTTTGGATCATGATTTTTATACACGCTATCTAAACATGTGGATAAAAATTTCTTTTATATCGAATTTCGTTTCCATAGAATCAAGGATCTTTAACAAATCAACACGAAAGTAAAATAAATAGCGATGAAAGAAAAAATGAATTAAAATAAAATAATAAACAAAAGAAACTAAACTAAAAAACTGAAATTAATAAAGCAAATTAACTAAATTTAAGTGTGAAGTTAATTAATCAAGGAAACTATTTCTCTCTAGCGGCCGCGCGCCTCCAGTCCAGCAAGCTCCGGTCCGATATAGCCTCTCATCCCTCACGGGTGTGAGAAGAGAAGTGGTGGTCTAGTGCAGGTTTGATCCGGGTATCATGCTTGGTTTTTGCTCGAGGTGTTTGTGGTTTTCGTACGACTTTGATCTCGACGTGACAGTGACTGGTACAGGTTTTGTTGATCGGACCGGGCGTGTGACGGTGGTTGTCAAATTGAGTCGGATTTAGCAGATCTCTTTGCTGGTGCTCCGATCTCCATGTGGTAGTGCGGGTGCACGTCGGTGCTCGCTCGAACCTCTACGTGCTGCAACGTGTCTTCCTTGCTCTCGCGATATTTCCTACAATAATGACGTTCATCGTCGGAAAAGTTAGTCTATGAGTCTCTAATCATAACACAATTGAGTGTTCGGCAGTTGGTTTCTTTTTAATTAGGGTAGTTTTGCTTGATGTATTTCTTTCTTGTAGGCTCTTTTAAATAAACGAGCAAACATGACATAGTGAGCAGTCCTTTTAGTTTTCTAGTATTTGCTTGACCTTTAGAGATATGGGTACATGCCTAGAAAATTGATGTATGTGTCATATATTTTTGGTGTTGGATTAATGATATCATCTGATTTTTTCTTAAAAAGAAGTGTGAAGTTAATCTAAAGAGGGAGAGATAGATTAACTAAGAAATTAAAGCGAGTAAAACTATGCTATTTTTAATTCATGCTGAGATCGATAACTAGCTAGTTGTTGAGATAAACTATGTCATCATGCATGCTTGCATATATATATATATATATATATATATATATATATATAGTATATCCACCATTTGAGTCTCCAACAATTATTACGATTCACATATCCAATTTGACATACAGACGAATATGCAAGTATACGTTTGATGCTTGTTTGAGTAAAAATCATATTATGAATAACTTAGTTTAAAGTTTTATGTCAGATTTTGGAAGGAGTACGTACTAGACCCAAATATCACACGCTCGAAAAGTTCTTAACCCTACATGCACTAACATAAATACATAAACCCAACCCTTTAATTTTGGGGGATCGAATGGATCCTACGTACTTCTTTGTTCTATTTACTTATAATGCTTTGCGTTATGTTTTTTATTTTGAGACCAGTTTGCATTGAAGGAACTATATATACGGATTCTTCCATTTCAAGATCATATATAAATATTGTTTGTATACCATTTACAACAAGTGCTTTTCTTATGTACCGAGATTAAATACTGCTAACTGAACCTCACCGAAAAAAAGAAGAAAGGAAAAAAAAAAAAGAATTATGTCCAAGTCAAACTCATGGAGGTCAATTAATTAACCCTAGCTCATACTTAACAACCCATGTACGTTTGGATGATGATGATCGAATTAATCAGTAAGTGTGTGTGTAACCTCCCCTGTTTGGATGATAATGAGGATTATGTGGTAGCTTTGTCAATCCAAGCTGCCCTTGCATCCCATCTCTTGCGTACTGGTGCCACATCAACTGTTCTTCCATCAACAACTTCTGCTTCTTCTCCAGATCCGACATTTGCACGTACGACGGCGGCGGCACCACCATCGAGGCGGCGAATGGGTCCACATGCGTTGTTCCAACAACCATCGACCTATTAGCATTCTGATCCGACGGTGGTGCAGGCAGTGCAAGCATGGCCGGCCTTCCTGCAGAGCCCAACGCAACGCTACTTGCACTCCCGCTGGTTCCGTAACCGGGGCCCGCCATCGCCGCCGATACTTGCGCTTGTTGGTACATTCCGTCCAGCAGCAACACGTCAAATCCTCCCCCAAGAGAGGTCTTTTGGTTTGACAAGTTGCTTGCAGTCTGGACAAGCGCCGTTTCCCAATCCGCTTCGTCCGAAAACGCCTCCCATGGTGTCGGACCCGCTGCGGAGGCTGCGTCACGCTCCGGTCCATTGAACAATGCCAGCGCTAATTTGTCGCCTTGTTCTTCGCTGGAGCCGGCGTCTTCTCCCAAGTTCAAAAGATCACCCACATGTTGTTTTTTCGGTTCCTCTTTCTCGACGACAATCGGTTCTTCTTCCTTCTTCTCTTCCTCCACCGAGGCCTCCACGAAGCCCTCCGGCGGTGGAAGGGCCTTAATGGAGTTCATATCCGGTTCCTCATCCGACGTAGGGGATTCGCTCCTCGGCTCTAGTGCCCTAATTACTTTCTTACCTTGCGCCAAAGCCGACTTGTCCCGAATGTACTCATCCATCACCTCGAGCTTCTTCGGTGTGATCTTCTCGACTTCCGGGTACTCGGAGGAGCGTGCAATGCCGACGGTCTTACACCAGCCGTAGAACATGTCCAACTCGTCGAATTGTTTTCCAATGCGGACAAATACTTCGTAAACTTTGACACCGTCGGGGACCTCCAGCTCCATGAAGCGGTCGATAAAGATGCCCATTATCTCTGTTATGTCGTAATATATCTGGAAACTCTCTTTCACTAGCGGGTATAGAGCCACTATTACAACCCTGTCGTGCTTTGCTACACCTGTACACTCCCATGCACGTAAACAAATATTAGAGACAAGATATTAATATATAGTTCCCCAAATTTAATAAAAGAGGAATCCCTTAATACGAAGGGAATATATATATATCAATCTGCCTTCTTTCTTTTGTAGAAATGATTTGGGTTGCATGGACACAAATTAAAGAAATTGATCCCTTAGCAGAAATGATGAAAGTAGACTTTCCGAAAAAGAAAAAAAAAAATTAAGGGATGAGATTTAGGAGTAGTGTAGAGTAGTTTTATGTAATTAAATTGATCGAACCTGTGGGACGACATGCTAAAAATCGCTCAAGGAGCTGCTGCAAATGTTGCATCCTTGAGAACAACTTGTCATGCCTCATTTCATGGACAGGCGTGGCTCTCGTACACACCTGCTGGTTATAAGTCGGCTCCGGATCCTCCTCCTCATCCATCCCGAACACGCTGCGTTTCCCCCGCCGGCTTTGCATTCGAAACTCCAGCCGATCGTCGAGGTACAATGCATACGTGCGCACAAATGAAGAGTAGTCCCACGTATTGGAGTGCGAAGTATCTCTAAAATCGGACATGTTGAGAAAACGAGTGCCGCGCCTGGTGGAGAAGAATATCTCTTGTTCATAGGCAGGATCACCCTCGGATAGCAGCCGTTGGACCAACATGAGGGTCTTGAGGGCGACGATCCAGTTCTTGGTCTTGTTGAGGCGCCTGGAGATGGTGTTGACGCAAGAACTGATGAAGGCGCGTGAGTAGCATGTCAAGCTAAGAATCTCTCTGATATATTTCTCTTCGGTCGGGTATTCTTCGTGCCTCGTCGCCTTTACAATGGCGATGTCGAGGTCCGCTAGAGAAGCGCTGCTGCCAACTTTGGCAAGACCAATGCTGGTTTGGTCCTTCACAGCACCCAAGGCCCTTCTGAATTTGCTTGAAGCCATCAGAATGAGAAATTACTGAGAGGGAAACAAAGAGAGATGTTAAGAAAAGAAGACAAGAAAGACAGCCTCGCCTTTTTGCCCTCTCTTCTTCTTCTTTTTTTTTTGGGTTTTTTTCTTCTTTGTTCCTCTCCCTCTCTGGATCCCAATTTTCTTATTCGTTTGCCCTAAACAAAGTGTGATCCCTCCTTTCAAACAAGCATGAATAACCGAAATTGGAGCATCAAAACATGGAATTTCAATGATAGGAGTAGAGCCACGTATCCAATCACGATTGGTTATTTCAACTTGTTGTTACACTTTCATGCATGCAGGACAATATTTGTGTCTTTGTTTTTTTTTTGGTCAATATTTGTGTCTTTGTTGGTCTCTATTGTTCACAGCCTCTTTGACCTGTTCAATGACTTAGGCCATGTTTGTAGAGGAGCTGGATCCTCTCAATTTTAGTCTCCCATGTTTGTCATTTCTATTCGAGTCATTTTAACAGATCAGTTCTTCATATATATTTATAGTATTTAACATACACACCCATGACAACATTACAAAACACAAATAAACCAACTAAGATTAGAGTTATACAAATAAGGACATGCAGCCCAGGCCCACACACTACAATTTAAGCCTAGACCCAAATTTTAAAGGTGCAATTACATAATCAGGTATTTCTTTACTTTATTTACAAGTTTGCCATTATACCAACCCAAAAGTGTGCTACTAGATATTTGTGCAGTAGCGCAGTAGCGCAGTAGCAGTAGTGAATATTCATGCAGTAGCAATAACGTATATCCGTGCAATAGCAGTAGTGATTATCCGTGCAGTAGCAGTAGTGAATATTCATGCAGTAGCAATAACATATATCTATGCAGTAGCAGTAGTGATTATCCGTGTAGTAGTATTAATTAGCAAATATCCGTGTAGTAGTATTAGCAAATATCTGTGCAGTATCAATAACGGTAGCATATATCACCATGCAGTAGCAACTATCACGACAAGTATGCAGTAGAAGCGATCATGACTACTATGCAGTAGCAACTATTATGACTACTATGCAGTAGCAGCTATTAAGGCTGCTATGCAGTAACAACTATATACCAAAATTAGTATGCAGTAGCAACTATCAAGAGATATTGCACTGCTACTGCTACTACACGCATATATTGTACTAGTATTGCACGCTACTGCTACCACACACATATATGCTACAGGTATTGCAAGTTATTGCTACTGCACTGATACTGCACTGCTACTTCACTGATACTGCACTGCTACTGCACTGATACTGCACTGCTACTGCACTGATACTGCACTGATACTGCACTGCTACTACACTGATATTGCTACCATTACTGCTACTGCACTGATACTGCACTGCTACTGCACTGCTACTGCACTGCTACTGCACTGCTACTGCACTGCTACGGCACTGCTACGGCACTGCTACGGCACTGCTACTGCACTGCTACTGCACTGCTACTGCACTTCTACTACACGCATATATGCTACTAATATTGTACCATACTGCTACCATTACTGCTACTGCACGAATATCTATTTTTGTTACTAAACGAATATATGCTATTGTTACTGCTACTGTATAAATATATATTAAATGATATATGTTATTATACGAATATTTATTTCTGCTATTGCATTTACAAATGCTACTGCTACTGCACAAATATCTATTTATGTTATTACACAAATATATGTTATTGTTACTGCTATTGCACGGATATCTATTTCTGCTAATGTACGGATATCTGTTTCTATTATTGCATGAATATATGCTACAGTTACTGCTACTGCATATATATTTGTTGTTACTATTGTACGGATATCTGCTACTGCACGGATATATGACGGCACACTTTGAGTTTTTTTTTTGTTGGTATACACATTGAGTTCCAAACCCAAAACTTAGAAGAGGACAAAAAAGTAATTTAACACTTGCCACATGTAAGCTTGTAAACAACTTGTCCTTATGTGTAAAAAAATTTACTTATATGCATGAATTAAAAGTTTGTGGACTTTGGAGAAAAATGAAGAGATGTCATGGGCTTTTCTGTAGTTTATTAAATTCATTTCTTGATTATGTGGTGGATTTTTTTAACTGAATTTCTTTAAATTTTAACATTTTGATGACCTTTTTACTACAAAAATTCTTAACAACTCTTGGAAAATCAATAACCCAATAGCTAATTAACTGAAAACACTTAGGACAAAACACTTAGGACAATGTCCTTGAGGTTAATAGGACCCAAAATCTTAGTTCATTACTTACTATTATGTATATTTTAATTCTAATAGAAAATTTCTATTATGTAAACTTGGTAAACTAAATGATTGGCATAGAAAATAAAGCTCAGTCCTTCGTGATATATATTATGAACTTGTTCGCATGTTTTAAAACCACATTTGCATAGAAAAGAAGCTCTGTTCCCTCATTCCTACAAAATAAGTTATGGATGCAAAAGTGATGAATCATAATAAAAAGATGTACGTACGCCAAAGGTGTTTTTGATAGCCATGGCACCAGGAAGCAAGCTAGGGTTTACGAATTGAACTAAGAAGAATAGAGAGAGAGGATTTGGGAGCTAAGAACACTCTTCTATATTTCTCAATTAAGCAGACTTATAGAAATGAAAACAGAATTACGTAAATTTACCAAGCAAAACAAGAAAGAAAGCTTCTAACTAACTAGACAGCTGGCATGAGCAGTCAAGCCAACGTGTCAAAAACACTCTGAAAACTTCTATACTCTAAAGCATGCTCTAACACTCCCCCTCAAGCTCAGCTAGAGTAGCTAGCCTGAGGTTGGTGCAATGTGTCCGGAAAAGAGGAGAAGGAAGACCCTTTGTAAGGATATCTGTACGTTGTTTGCTCAGTAGTGGAAACATACTCAAGCCTGAGATCATTGCGTTGAACATGCTCTCGGACAAAATGAAAGTCATTATCCAGGTGCTTAATCTTGGAATGGAACACTGGATTAGATGCCAAAGCTAAGGCAGAGAGATTGTCACACTTAAGCAAAGGAGCATAAAGAATTGCAACTTTCAGATCACATAACAAATGTATGATCCAACTGATTTCCGCTACAGTATTGGCAAGGCTTCTGTATTATGACTCAGTAGAACTACGAGAGACAGATCCTTGTTTCTTTGATTGCCAAGACACAGGGCACAGACCTAGAAACACAACAAAGCATGTAGTAGATCGTTTCTGAATCACTTCTCTTGCCCAATCGGCATCACAAAAAGCCTTGACACATAGAGCATTACTTAAAGCATCAGTGGAGCTGTAGAACAACCCTTTCTGAGTAGATCCTTGAAGATACCTCAAGATACGTTTCACAGCAGTAAAATGTACATCTGTAGGACAAGTCATGAATTGACACACAGTATTGACTGCATAAGCAATGTCTGGTCTTGTAAAAGTCAAATACTGAAGAGCACCTACAATGCTCATGTACATGGTTAGATCATGAAGAGGTATACCTTGTTCTTTAGTTATCTGGTAATGAGGCAAACAAGAAGAGTTGCAAGACTTGATTGTATTCATTCTTGTCTTAGCAAGTAAATCAGTCACATACTTAGTTTGACCTAGAAAAATACCATGTTGTTGAACTCTGGTAACTTTTAGCCCAAGAAAGTAAGATAAAGCACTGAGATCTTTCATATCAAATACCATACTTAGCTCAGTAATAACCTCATGAATGCCAGATGAATCAGATCCAGTAATGACAATGTCATCAACGTATAGGAACAAGGCAACCATTCCTTTGTCAGTGTGTCTAATGAACAAGCTGGGATCAGAATGAGAGAAGATAAACCCCAGACTAGGCAAAAAGCTGGTGAATTTGTCATTCCATGCTCTTGGGGCTTGTTTAAGACCATAGTGAGATTTTTGTAGCAAGCAAACATAATCTGGATGTTCAGAATCAACAAAACCTTGAGGTTGAGCCATATAAACTTCTTCCTTTAAATCTCCATGGAGGAAAGCATTTTTCACATCTAGTTGCCTCAGCTCCCAATTATTCATTGCAGCAAGAGCAAGAATAACCCTTACAGTACTGTGTCTAACCACTGGACTGAAAGTCTCATCATAGTTCAAGCCTTTAGACTGATTAAAACCTTGAGCCACAAGTCTTGCTTTATATCTAGAAATTGAGCCATCTGGATTTTTCTTTACTTTATAAATCCACTTACTTCCCACAATATTTCGATTCTTAGGACAAGGGACTAAGTTCCAAGTACCTTGTTGCTTAAGAGCTTCAATTTCCTCTAGCATTGCTTGATCCCATTCTAACTTTCCTGTAGCAGCTCGGAATGACTTTGGTTCAACAATATCACTAATATCGGATATAGCAGTAAAGCCACTAAAGAAAGGAGACTCTTCATATTATTTCTGTTGAGCAACAACTGAGAAACAATAAAAGTCTTCAAATATTTTTTGCTTAACAATACCATTCTTAGCTCTAGTCATCATGGAATGATTATTGTAATCTTGATTGACAATAAATGCAAGCTCCTGAGGAAGTTGATCACCTTCACCAACATGACCTCCAAACTGTAAGGCATCTCTTTCACTTGGACCTAGACCAAGAACATCAGGAATTAATTCATCTGTAGCTGAACCATTCTGTATTACCTCAGTTTCATCATTATAATGGCTTGAACAGCACCAACACAGTGATAAGCAATATCAACCCCTTGTTCATTAACTTCATTAATTGCATTTTGCAAAGAACAAGAACCAGAAGTAGAGTCAATTGAGTCATCTTCATGAACTAAAATACTGAGACAATTGTTCTCTGAGCCAGTTGTACTCACTGAACCAGTTGTGTCAACATTAGGACCAAAAACATCATCATTGCCCCATTCTGACTCAGTAGAGGCAACACTGAGTAGGACAACAGCAGGAAGGACAGGCATCCGTGGAGGAGGAGTAGTGAAAAAGACACAAGGAGGAAAGAAGGAACTAGGATCAAGCGTAGAAGACACAGAGTGAGAAGAAGACTAGAATGGAAAAACTGACTCATCATGAACTACATGTCTGGACATCCACATTCTGTTTTGAGAAATGCTAAAGCAAAACACCCCTTTGTATCCCAATACATATCCTAAAAACACACATTGTGTAGTTCTAGGATCTAATTTGTCAGAATTATATGGTCGAAGATAAGGGTAGCAAGCTGAACCAAACACCTTAAGATGAGACAAATATGAAACTTTGTGAAACAAGAGTAGATAAGGAGAAGACATGCTTAAAGCCCTACAAGGCATCCTATTGATAAGATAACAAGAATGAGCAACACTGTGGAACCAAAAGTGTTTGGGAAGACCAGCAGTAGATATTAAAGAAAGAGCTGTTTCTACAATATGTCTATTTTTCCTCTCAGCAACACCATTTTGCTGAGGGGTATAAGGACAAGTGACAAAGTGTAAAATACCCTTGGAATCTAAGAAGTTGTGAAAAGGCTTGCTGTTAAATTCTCTCTCCCCCCCCCCATCTGTCTGGAATACTTTGATTTTAGCATTGAACTGAGTGTGCACAAAAGTATAAAAGCTCACAAATTTAGCAAGAACATCTGATTTATTTATAAGTGGAAAAATCCACATGAACTTTGTACAATCATTAATAAAAGTGACATAGTATCTATATCCTTCAATGGATAGACATGGAGCAGGGCCCCAGACATCAGAGTGCATTTTATCAAATGGCACATAACTTTTGGACACAGACTCAACAAAGGTAATCGATGCATCTTGCCCTCCAAACAGTGAGTACAAATTGAAGTAAAATGAACACCAGAAGACTTTATTTTAGAACTAAACAACATTCTTGACAATATAGAGGAAGATGGATGACCTAAGCGTTGGTTCCATACTGGATAAGAAGAAGATGAACTAACAAAAGTAGAATGAGTCAACTCAGGAATTGAACACATTTGAGGTGACTTGAAGAGAAAGAGACCCTCCTCGCTACTCTTTCCTTGGTAGAGAATAGTTTTGGATCCCTTGTCCTGCACAGCAATGTTAGTTTCATCAAGAGTTATAAAACAACTGTTATCTCGACAAAGTTTTGTAAAAGACAGCAAATTCATAATCAGATTAGGAACATGTAAGGCTTTATTGAGTCTAAGGATGTGATCTGCAGGTTTAATGTAACCATGACCAGTATGAGCAATACTCAAACCTGTGCCATTGCCAATGGTAATCTTATTATCAGAAGAGTATGGTTGAGCAATAGCAAGATTCTGCAGATCAGAAGTCATATGGTGAGTTGCTCCATAGTCTCCAATCCAGATTTCAATATTAGAATGATTGGATGATGTAGATGGTGTATTCTGATTTGATGAGTAGCCAGAGTTGGATGATGAAGCACCAGTGTTCAAATAAAAACCACCAGGGAAACTAGGAGTAGCACCAGTAGACACACAGTAACTACCATTTTGAGGTTGAGATGTGTTGCCACTTGCATGATGAGCAGTTAATGCAGTAAGAGACACATGAGGTTCAGCACCTTGATATGCAATATGTGAACAATTCAAAGCAACATGGCCTTTAAGACCACAAATCTGACATGTAGGGATGGACAATGAAGGATGATCAGCAGATACATCAGTCCTGTAAAAGAAATTGGCAGCAGTCTGTCCTTTCTTTGAACATATCTGACACTCGGGTAAAGGACCACTAGAAGACATGTTGTTCTGTTGTGACACCTGAGAGGATTGAGAAGACTTGTACTCAGGATTCTGGTAGCAAGTGCTGGTGAGATGTCCATGTTTGCCACAAATTTGGCATTTGTGAACACGAAAGCAAGTATCCACAGTGTGACCTTTCTTTCCACACACCGGACATTCAACACCACTTCCTCCTTGCTTAACATCTTTGCCCTTATCATCACTTCTAGAACTCCAGTTACGATGATCTCCAGTTCTTGGATCAAATCTTGAACCATCACCTTGTGCCACCATAGCACACATGTTTGAATGAGTAGAGAAAGTGCCTTCAACACGCCTCTCTGCAGCAAGAAGTTGAGACCTTAGATCACGAAGAGTGATTGGAGTCTCTCTGCCTTCTATTACAGTTCTAACAATGGCATATTCATCTGGTATACCATTCAAAATGACAATTATAATATCCTCCTCAGGTATAGACACTCCAACAGATAATAATTGATCACGAGCATTCTTCACACATTGCAAATATTTTTCAATTGACTCAGCACCTTTCCGAAGTGTTTGCAACTCAGTTTTAAGTTGCATGATATTCACTCTTGAAACAGCTAAAAATCTTTCTTGAAGAGCAAGCCAGGCTTGTCTAGATGTCTTGCAACCAATGATCACATCCACAATATTTTCCTCCATAGTTGCCATTAACAAGCTTATCAAAGCCATAAATGTTTGCTTCCATGTCTTATAAGCAACAGTCTCTTCATTTGTGACTTCACCTTCAATACTAAGTGCATAACGAGGAGGTGCTACCTCAGCGCCATCATAGAAGCCAAACAAACCATTTCCAGCAAGTGTAGATTGAAATTGAAAGCTCCATTTTATAAAATTTCTTTCACTAAGCCTCATAGTGATAACACTCAACAATGAGTGGACATCAGAGTGAGTAAGTGCTGATGAGATAACTCCTCGAGATGACATCACTAGTGATCTTATAAGATTGTAATCAAAATAAGTTCAACAGATCCAACCAGAATATACAGATACTGACAAAATCTTCAAGATATCTCCACTTGACAAACAATTAACAGCATGAGGAAACAATCTACTTCATCACGATCATAGTTTTAACCACAAAATCAGGTTTTCTTAATATCACAACAACTTACTTAGTACAAAGACCTGAACAACATCAACTCTTTAAGTTTTTCCACCTCTCTAGCTCAGAATTTTACTCGCACAAGACTAAATCATCACAATTTTGCTCAACAAATATCGAATTGTTTCACAAACTCATATCAACAGAAAATCACCTGAAATAGTCAGTAGGCACAGCATTAGCTTCACAACAAGAAACAGAAGAAGAATAGCACTCGATTTTGACTTATGAGAAAGATTACCGTCACAGATATGAGAAGAGCTTATTCCAGATCTAAGACAACACAAATTGAATTTTCACAAAGTAAAAACAGATGCGGAAGCATGAATCACAGGTTCTGGATCGATGATGCTCTGATACCATGATAGCCATGGCACCAGGAAGCAAGCTAGGGTTTACGAATTGAACTAAGAAGAATAGAGAGAGAGGATTTGGGAGCTAAGAACACTCTTCTATATTTCTCAATTAAGCAAACTTACAAAAATGAAAACAGAATTACGTAAATATACCAAGCAAAACAAGAAAGAAAGCTTCTAACTAACTAGACAGCTGGCATGAGCTGTCAAGCCAATGTGTCAAAAACACTCTGGAAACTTCTACACTCTAAAGCACGCTCTAACAGTTTTGTGGATATTATTGGTAAGGAATTGAAATTATTGAAAGACTAAGGTGTTTATACTCAATAAGGCAATGAACTTGTATTGTAAAAATAGAACTCGTGTTGCCAACAATCCAGTTCAATATAATCGAGCTGAAGTAAATTGGAATCATTGTTCAAACATATTTAAAATAAACGTTCACTATATCAAGAGATTGAAAGCTGAGAGAATTGACCATACATTTCTTATGACCGATGATGAACTAGCAGGTTTTCTTACCAAGGTGGTCTCTACTAAGACTTATTATATATCTATGGTACATTAATGTAGGAATGGAATTGGGGACGGTACGTAGGGGATAGGGATCAAAATATCATCCATGTCCCCGAAATCATTCTTTAGTTTTTACTCTCGTTCCTGTCCCTATCCCCGCTATAATATATTTGGTATACCTCGTCCTCGTCTCCGTTGGGGATGAAGTCCATGTCCCCGTCCCGAATCCTCGTTAACATATATTGATAATTTACTTTAACATCAATATATTCAATAATCGAGGTTTAAACACATGAAATTGCAATCAAACCATTATAAGATATTGAAGGATTTGACGTTCAAATGTATTAATAGGCACTGGCGGAGCTACATAGATCCCAGAGGGGGCTGCTACCCCCACTCAAAAACTTTTTATTTCTTTTTTTCATTGATGTATACCATGCTATAGCTTAATTTTATTATATCCTAATGCCTTTCGCTCCCACTATCTACCTTTACTTGGTTCATTTAAGTATTACGCCCCCACAAGTACAAAATCCTGGCTTCGCCAATGTTAATAGGGTTATGTTCAAATAGTATCATGGATATTCTTTATAAAAAAAAAAGCGTTTATTTAAACATTAAAAATATAAATAATTACATTTATAATTTTATTTAAAAATATTAATTACTATTGTGTGTGGATGAGGATCACAATACCATCCCCGCTCCATCCCCGATTTGAGAAATCGAATATTTGGGATCCCAGTTCTCGTTACTTGATTTGCCCCGAATTTTTCACCATTAAGGTCAAATACCCGATGAGGATTTTACCATCCCTATATTAATTTATCGATGACGTAGACTGGTATCATGAATTAGTAAAATGCTTGACCTGATCTATTGTTGTAAGGAGTTGGTCTACATTTGTTATACTGATAGATTAATATTTTTTTATTACATAACAATTGATTCACAACAACTAGTCGTCGACCGTGATTCGAACTCAGAATCTCTCACTTACAAAAAAGTGACTAATGTCACTGGACCAAATGGTATTGGGCACTGATAGGTTAATGTATTTTAGACTTTTCTCATAATATATATGCACTAACTAGACATGAAGTTCTAGTGAGCCCATTCACAATAGGTCTAAATTAATATTTTTTTTTTTTGCAATTGTTATTAATACACCTCAAATTGTTATTAACACATATTTTTCACCGCAATGCAATAATGAATTTAGGGTAATAATGTATTATAGACAATTAATTGGTATAATAAAAACAAACAAAAGATTTGTTCATACTTAATAAAAATTTAAGGTATGTTAGTAACAACTTATTTTTTGTTTAATTACAATGAGTTGTTGTACTTAACAAATTTGTACTTACCTAGATTTTTATAATTAAGATTACACCTTGTTTCGTGTTTTTATGTTTGGGTTGTAAATGAGCCACATTTGCTATCTATTATACTTTATCAACCGTTTTTTTAGAAAAACTAAGTGTTGCCGTCGACTTCTCAAAAGACTTTCTTACAACAATAACAAGATTTTCATTTAGGGAATGGGTGTGAAAATTAATAGAAAAAAATAAAAAAATTCAACACTTCCATTTGAGAAAAGGAAAAGGGAGAGTGGATGGGGAGTAAATTATGGTTACACACACTCTCCCTTAAAATGCAATAAATCACCACCTAAATAGACACAAAGGATTATAAAAGAAAATCATATATAGTTCGTCTTGGTCAACGTGGTTACACCAAACATTGTATTAGTTGGTATCATATATAAAAATAAATAAATAAAACTAAAAACACATTGTTGTAATTTGTCAAAACTGAATACTATTATCATTTGAGTTGTGAAGTTCGAAACTCCTACAAACTCAGTCAGTCCAAAGCTTTATAAATGCTAACAAGCCATATGACTACTGCATACATTTATCGAAACTATTGAATCCAATACTCCCAAGATTTACAAATTTGGGAGTCACACTCATGGCCATGGTGATGGTAGGAATGGCGGTGATAGAGTTGCAATTGTCTTGTGCAACTGTATACAAAGTTGGTGACTCTGATGAATGGATCAAATTTGGCAATGCCGACTACAAAAATTTCACTACTACTAAGACTTTTCATGTTGGTGAGTTTTCTCCGCTTTTCTACTAGTTTTTATCTTAAGTATGATTTTTAGTTGACGTAGTGTGACTTCTTCTTATGAGTAGTGTTCTAAAAATTCTCGCCTAGGCATTAGGCGGAGGTCAGCCGCCTCAATTAGTTGTAAATCCGTCTAGGAGCACCAACTAGTTCAGATTCAGAGCCAAGCGCGTTGTGAGGGTGCTTTTTAGGGCCGTGGTCAGATTCAGGATCAGTGCCAGGGCCAAGTGTATTGTCTAGTGCTGTGCTCATCGTGCTTATCTTCTAAACTGTCGACAACACCTGGTTTCCATCATTTAAAAAAAATTCAGGGTGGTGATGATGACAAAAACAAAAGATGAGTAGCGTGATCGACCACATAGGATTGAATGATAACAATATCTCATAAGAAACAAGAAGAAAAAGGAATCATCGGTGAAACATATATAAAAATATATTGATATATATATATATATATATATATATATATAGAGAGAGAGAGAGAGAGAGAGAGAGAGAGAGATTATTGCAGATCAATGAAAGACTTCTATGAACAGATGACTTGGCTATGCATCATGAAGCCAAAATGACTTGGCTAGCTGGATATCAAGAACATGTTCCGGTTCTAAATACAATAATTCAATTAAACGAAGCAAAGAACTAAATATATGTGATAACAATTATAATTAATACGAATAAGAGAGTTAGAGGAATCTGGCCTGTGAGTACAAAAGAGGCACGACAGTCGCTGTCCTAAAGTCGTAGACGCCTCCCCTCGTGCAGGTAATGGCGGTTGTCTACAAACTCCAAGATACAACCCTTGAACCTCACAGGATGTCTAATCCGCTTCGCACGTTCACGGTAGACGGGATGCCAAGTGTTTATCGAATTGCCCAAATAGAGTAGGAATTGTAATAGAAGAAGTTTAGATATCAATGGAATGAGAATATGAAGAACAGAGAGAAGAGAACAATTAAGCGTGTTCTCCTAATCTAAAGAGTTCCATATTTAAAAGACTCTTCATACCCCTTCAAAAGGACATGACTCTTGAATTTAAAAACTAAAGACATAACTTTTAGTTAATAAATAAAATAGTATTAATAATAATAGTTTTGAATCTTAATTTATAAATAGAAAAACCAACAGAACATACTTACCTTCAAAAACCAATTGAATTCATCCAAAATTACAACTTTTGTACAACATTTCCTCTATTTAATAGAGTAGCCATCATCTACAAGGCATGGTAACCTTTGGTACAACTATGAGAGAGATACTCTGCAAAGCATCTAGAGGCTCAAACTTAAATCCATGTATATAGACATAGCAGACATTAAGCCAATTAGGTACTGTTAGGAGTCAAATATATTACCAAGACGATGTCGTTTCTTAGGTTAATTGTTATAAGTTATGATCTTGACATTTGTCATGATCTTGTGTATTTCGGTTACTAGTTAGTTATGTACTGAAGGGTATAAACCCAGAATTGGTTTATGTTGTAGTTGTTTAGTTTTTCAATGATAATCTTCTAGTTTCTCTTTGTTTCTTTCTTCAATTTCAGTTACTAAATTTGAGTCCCAACATTTTGGTATCAGAGCCCTCTCATGGGCCACCCTAGAGCTGCTCCTCCGCCATCTTCCTTTACGCCGGATCCAGAACCGCCATTGTTGATTACCAATGAGAATTCCCTGCAACCTAATTAATCTTCTTCAAATTGATCTTATTCAGGTTGAAAGAGTTGCTTTCTATTAGTGGAAGAGTTTCCTTGAGATACATTTGGTCCATGACGAACTGCAGATTGTGAAGGTAAGGAAGTAGGAGTGGGTCTGGGAGTATGAGGATATCCCATTCTGGCTGCAAATCCCAGAGTGTTGCTATTCTTTGAGGGTTGTGGTCTGTTGATGCTCAGATGTCTCATGTGCCGTTCTTCATAAATTTAGCCTCCTCTATTCCCATTACTTTTGGTTTTTCCATGATGATTGGTTTCCCCAAGGCCCGACTCAGGAATCACCTTCTTTTCCTTCCAATTCAAGTGGTAAACAGACGAGACAAGGTCAACTTTTTAATACAGAATGAACTTCCTTACCTTTTTAATACAGAATGAACTTCCTTACCTTTTTAATACAGAATGAACTTCCTTACCTTTTTAATACAGAATGTGTTGAGTCATAGTCAAAGAGTCATAGTTAGATTTTCTGGTTTAGTTTCTTCTTTCATAGGTTTTATTTGGTCTTCCTTAATCATTAGCATTCATTAGCATTCTTTTGTTTAGTTCTTCCTTTTGTAGCTTTTGTTAGTTGGTTGTACTCTTGCTGCAGCTTGTAATAGTTTATATATAGGCTTCTTTGTACAAAGACAATTAATTCAATTAATGAAAGCATAATTCTTTGTTCACTTTGACTTGGTATCAGAGCAGTAATTCGATCTTGAATTCTGACTCTTTGTTCTTTGGTTCTTGACCCTTTATCATTTGTTCCTTGTCCCTTGTTGCCCTTGTTATCTATTTGTTCTTTCCGCTGCATATTCATCATGGGTGATGATCAAGAAATCTCAACTGTACTCACAAAGGTTGAAGGTGGTGAGAGCTCTCATGAATCTAACAAAATTTCTGTTTCTGTTAAAGATGATTCAACTGGCAGCTATGGAGGTGTCAAGCTCAACGGCACCAATTACCGAACCTGGAAAAAGATGATGGAGGCTCACCTTTGTGGAATTGATAAGGTGGGATATGTTGATGGCTCAATTTTTGAACCACCAATTGAAGCCAACAATTATTCAAAATGGAAGGCTGCAAATGGCTCGGTAACTTCTATCCTTTATAAATCTATGATTGAAGATGTTTCACAGATGATTATGGGATGTAATACAGCTGAAGAAATCTGGGAAAGCCTTAAGGAGATATATTTCAATGGAACAGATTTTTCTGAAGTTTATGAGTTGAGCAATCAAGCAACCCGTATGACTCAAGATGGGAAACCGGTTGCTGTGTTCTTTGCAAAGCTAAAGGGGATTTGGCAAGACATTGATCAGATGCGTCCATGTCGTATGAAGTGCCCAGAAGATGTTAAGATTTACAAGGAGGAGCAGGACCTCATGAGGGTTCATGTTTTCTTGGCTGGCCTAGATACAATATTTGAGAATGCAAGGAGCGAATTGCTTCGCCGAACCACTACACCAACCTTGCAGCAAGCCTTTGCTTATATTCGCAAAGATGAAACTCAGAGGGCTGGCACTAGAGCAATTACTACGGAAGTTGCAGGCCTTGCAATACAATCCAAGTCTAGGCCATTCTCTAACAATCGTCTATTTACTTCACTACGTCCCTCTTCTCAAGGTTCACCTCCTGGGTTCTCTCCTAATCTCAATGTGACCTGCAATTACTGCAAGAACCCAGGCCACATCAAAGCCAATTGTCATCGGTTGGTTGGTTTTCCAGCTGGCTACTTCAATAAGCCTCGACCTCAAGACAACAAATTCAAGGGAAAAGCTGTTGTCCATCTTGTTCAAGATGGAGACTACTATGCTATGACAGACTCAGACCACACCAATGTTACTGGTAATGGTACCATGTTGGTAAATCATGGTGGTAATGGTAAGATTGGAACTGCTCTACAAATTTCAAACTTTACTGGTAGTAATACTTGGATAATTGATTCTGGAGCATCTGACCATATGACCTATAATCGTAGTTTCTTTATCTCTCTCAGGCCACCTTCTATTTCCTCTGTTATAAATGCCAATGGTGATTCTTTTCCTGTTTTAGGCATAGGGTCTGTTCACCTCACCCCCTCTCTAACACTACATGATGTTCTTTATGTTCCTGACCTCTCTCATCATCTCATATCTGTGCCTCAACTCAACACTCAATCTCGATGTTCTGTAACCTTCTTCCCTTTGTATGTAATTTTTCAGGACCTCCTCACCAGGGAAATAATCGGCAGGGGTTATCTGAAGGGTCGACTGTTTCATCTGGATTGCATGTTCGCAGGAATGAAGCCGGAGAAGACAAACCAAGCTGCCTTGGTTTCGACTGGGGTTACTAATCAAGTTGAGGAATTGTGGTTGTGGCATCGGAGATTGGGACATCCTTCCTTTAATGTCATGAAGAAATCCATGCCCTCCTTGTTTTTGGGCATTGATGAGTCCAAGTTGCATTGTGAGTCATGTGTCTTAGCTAAAAGTCATCGTACTAGTTATCCTTTGAGTACTACTAGGAGCACCTTTCCATTTGAGCTCATTCATTCCGATGTATGGGGGCCTTCAATTCCCGTGAGTCCACTTTGTCTGGCAAACATTGGTTTGTTTTATTTATTGATGATTTTACTCGTCTTACTTGGGTGTCCTTACTAAAACACAAACATGAAGTCTTTGCTGCTTTCCAAGAATTCTTTACCCTTGTTCACAATCAATTTGGAGCCAATATTAAAGTCTTTCGTTCTGATAATGGGGGGGGAGTTTGTCAATTCTCAGTTTAACCAATTTTTTCATTCTCATGGCATTATTTATCAAACAACTTGTCCTCAGACCCCTGAACAAAATGGGGTATCAGAAAGAAAGAACTGTCATGTTCTTGACATTGCTCGTTCTCTTTTGTTTAGCGCTCATATGCCTAAGTATCTTTGGGGAGATGCTGTTCTTACTTCTTGTCATTTAATCAATAGACTTCCTTCCTCAGTTCTCAATGGTCAAACACCTTATGCTGCCCTCTCACAGCATGTATCGGTTCCTTCGTTTTCTAATCTTCCAGCTCGTGTCTTTGGATTGTGAGCAATGTCCACTGTCGCCTTATTATCACAATATAAATCCATGGACCGTTTGGGCTTAAATCCCAAATCACAGAGAACTCTGCTCAACCATAGCAATTCACAAACTCCATGGGCCATACCTCTATATTCTGCTTCAGCACTTGATCTAGCCACGACCTTCTGTTTTTTACTCCTCCAAGTAACAAGATTACCACCCACAAAAGTAAAATAACCAGAAGTGGATTTTCTATCTGTAACACTGCCTGCCCAATCTGCATCTGTATAGCCACTAATATCAAGATGTTTATGTTTTGAAAACATTAGGCCTTTCCCAGGTGCAGACTTCAAATACCGTAGAATACGGATCACAGCTTCCATATGTGTTTCACTTGGATTATGCATGAATTGACTCACAACACTTACTGCATATGCAATATCTGGCCGAGTATGTGAGAGATAGATTAATTTGCCAACTAGCCTCTGATAGCGTGCCTTCTCTGTAGGAGTTTGATCAGGATACTCGGCCAGTTTATGATTCTGCTCAATAGGGGTATCGACAGGTCTGCAATCCAGCATTCCTGTTTCTGTCAACAAATCAAGCACATATTTTCTTTGGCACAAGAAAATTCCTGAACTCCCCCTGGCGACTTCAATCCCCAAAAAATATTTAAGTGAACCAAGATCTTTCATTTCAAATTCTGATGCAAGTAGATCCTTTAATCTTTCAATCTCCTCCGAGTCATCACCAGTAATTATCATATCATCCACATAAATAATCAAGGTAGTTACTTTACTTGAACAATGTTTCAAAAATAACGTATGATCAGAATTACTTTGTTTGTACCCAAAACGACGCATAGCTTGAGAGAATCGTCCAAACCATGCTCGTGGTGATTGTTTAAGTCCATACAAGGACTTATTCAACTTGCACACAAAACTCCCTCCTGTGTTTGCTTCGTATCCTGGTGGTAGAGCCATATATACTTCTTCAGATAGTTCTCCATGTAAGAAGGCATTCTTCACATCAAATTGTTGCAGAGGCCAATCTAAATTGGCTGCTAGAGACATCAACACTCGAACTGTATTAATCTTGGCCACTGGGGCAAAGGTCTCCTCGTAATCTACTCCATATGTCTGAGTAAACCCTTTTGCAACAAGTCTTGCTTTATACCTGTTAACTGAACCATCTGCATTGTGTTTGACAGTAAACACCTATCTACATCCAACAGCTTTCTTTCCCTGTGGGGGTGGTACCAACTCCCATGTATTATTCTTCTCCAAAGCCTCCATCTCTTCATTCATTGCTTGAGACCATTTGGGATCATTGAGAGCATCTTGCACTTTACTGGGAACACATACAGAGGATTTGATTCACGAAAGAAGCATGGGATTTGGATAACCGATGAGTGGAGACAAAGTTAGCTATGGCATATTTAGACTTAACATTTAAACTTGGTTCATATTGACGGGATGGTTTACCACGAGTGGACCTAGGAGGCAACACACACACAATTTCACCACTATTAGATTTAGAAGCAACACCACTAACCTCAAGATCATGATTGTGTTGAAGGAGCTTGGCCTTCTTGTTCCTTGGTTGGATTCTGGATTGCATGCTCTATTTCTGCCTTGTCGGGCGATCGATCGCACGAAATGATGCGATCGATCGTGGATGAGCTACTGGGAACTGCTGTCTCTGCCTTGTCGGGCGATCGATCGCAAGAGATGATACGATCGATCGTGGTTGAGCCACTGGGAATTGTCGTCTCTGCCTTGTCGGACGATCGATCGCACGAAATGATGCGATCGATCGTGGGTGGACCACTGGGAGTTTTCGCCTCTGTTTCGTCGGGCGATCGATCGCTGGGAGAGACACGATCGATCGGTCGGAAACTGGGAGCTTCTGCCTCGTCGGGCGATCGATCGTAACTTCCACGATCGATCGTGGATGAACCACTGGAGCTACTGGAAGTGTTTGTTGCTTCTGTCTCATCGGGCGTTCGATCGTGGAAGGTTTCACGATCGATCGTGGGGCTTGATATTTCATGAAAAACATCTTCATCTTCCCTTGGCTGACTCCCACAAAGCTTCTCTTCCAAAAACATGTGTTTCTCCCCCTGAAGGGAAGGATTGGTGGGAGAGAAATAACAAGCATCCTCATAAAAGGTGACATCCATTGTAACATAGACTTTTTGTGTAGGAGGATGAAAACATTTATAGCCTTTCTGATTGATTCCATAGCCCACAAACACACACTTTAAGGCCCTGGCATCAAGTTTGGATCGTTGATTCTTAGGGACATGGACGAATACAACACAATCCAGTACAACATGACAGAACTAAACATGTTGAGGTTGATAGACATTTCATCAGAGAAAAGCTTGATGCTAAGCTTATCTCTTTTCCTTTTGTCCGTTCGGAAGAACAGTTGGCTGATGTTCTCACTAAAGCAGTTTCAAGCATAGCTTTTTATGACTCACTTGACAAGTTGGGCATTCGTGATTTGTATGCGTCAACTTGAGGGGGAGTGTTGAGTCATAGTCAAAGAGTCATAGTCAGATTTTCTGGTTTAGTTTCTTCTTTCATAGGTTTTATTTGGTCTTCCTTAATCATTAGCATTCATTAGCATTCTTTTGTTTAGTTCTTCCTTTTGTAGCTTTTGTTTGTTGGTTGTACTCTTGCTGCAGCTTGTAATAGTTTATATATAGGCTTATTTGTACAAAGACAATTAATTCAATTAATGAAAGCATAATTCTTTGTTCACTTTGACTGAATGAACTTCCTTACCGGGGATTCTCTCCTCACTGAGATGTACGTCTTTTTATTTTCTCACACTTAAATTTTGGTCGTTGATTTTTATTGTGCGGTCAAGATTCATTTAACATTTTTTTTTAGATTTGACTGTTTGCAGCATAGGAGCGGATTACCCAAAAAATCCCTGGAAACAATAAAAAAAAAATCGGTAACTAAAACTATATGGGGCTGTATTGGCGAGATCCAATGGTGAATAGCTGCCCAAACAATCCATAGAAAGATTTGGCGTCGCTCACTAAATTTTGTGGTTAATGATATTTGTTGGTGGGTTCGGTTTTTTCGGTTGGATTTTTACCCAAAACCGAACAAAGAACCGAACAAGAACTTTCGGTTCGGTTCGATTTTTTTATTTTCAAATACAAAACTGCAATTGTTCGGTTCGGTTATTTTCAGTACGGTTTTCGTTTTTTTTAATAAACTATTAAAAGAAATGGGCAAAAGTTTATTGGACAACAATAAATATTTTCAAAGTTTTTTTTACAATGGAGGATTACGTTTTTTTAGTGAGAGAATAGCCCTTATTTTTTTTGGGTTACAGGGGAATCCAAAGGGCCAAACAACATACAACTAACTAGAAGAGGCTCTTAAGCCAAAGGATCTAGCTCTATCAACACCAGAGATATCATCCAACACAGCAGGAGATATGTGACCGGGAGGATTTTGGAAGAAGACAGAACCATTAGAACTAGTAAGGGTATCCTTAGCTAGGAGATCAGCCACCACATTCACTTCACGATGGACATGAGTGATAGAGCAATAATCAAAGGAACACATTAGGGTACAACAGTTGTTGATGAGAGTAGCAAGGGGATGAAATTCATAGTTCTCAGAATGCAAAAGGGGCACAACAACAGAGGAGTCACTTTCAATCTCAAGCTTCCTAATATGGAGGCTTATAGCCATTCTGAGATTTTCTAGTTCAGTCAATGAGAACACATTCTAAAAATCAAGTTTTACCGATGACGAAATTATGACATTGGAAAATTTCAAGAAAAAATAGTGTTAGCAGGAAAAACCAACAAAAACCAACCGGAACCGACTGAATGAGTCGATTTAACGACAAGCACGGTCAACAACGATTTTAAAAATTGAAAACCAATCCAAATCAGTTCGTTAGGCGGTATGAGCTGAAAAGCCTCAATACCGAACCGAGGCCAGCCCTAGCAGCTATTTAGTTAGCTTTTGCTTTTTGTTTGGGCCTTGGGCCCCCATGGTACCAAAAAAAAAAAGAAGGAAAAAAATGTTCTAACGTTAAGCCTTTGCAATCGCATTCTCCCTCAAGCCCATTCCATTCCACGGTTTCCAGCGTCTCCTCCCACAGTCCCACTCACCCCCAATTAAACCCCAATAGCGAACCCTACGTCCCAATTTCACAACCGGATTCCACCCAATGGAGGCACCATGAGACCTAGTTTCTGAATTTCGCAACCGAATCAAACCGTTCCGCCCCACTCACTCCCAATTTCGCCCCACAAGAACCCTAAATTTCCCAATTTCACGGCCGCATTTCATCATTTCCGTCCCGGAAGCGTGAAATTTCGCCCCACTCACTCCCAATTTCGCCCCACAAGAACCCTAAATTTCCCAATTTCGCCCCACAAGAACTCTAAATTTCCCAATTTCACGGCCGCATTTCATCATTTCCGTCCCGGAAGCGTGAAATTTCGCCTCACTCACTCCCAATTTCGCCCCACAAGAACCCTAAATTTCCCAATTTCACGGCCGCATTTCATCATTTCCGTCCCGGAAGCGTGAAATTTCAGAGAAGGGTTCAAGAAATCGTCGAAGGTGAAGAAGTCGACGAAGATACATTGGTTCTCATCGCTCTTCCTCTACGGTTATCAGCACTTTAGTCGACCCAGACGAACCAAGAACCCCAATTTCCCATCTTCACAATCTGAACTGTAGCAGTGCTATACAGAAAACCAGAATCATCGAGGTCTTCCTCTACACTCTCTTTTACAGAATACTTCCTATATCTTGCTTTAGATTTGTTATCGATTCCGTATAGTTGGTTGTGTTACGCTTAGTGCGCTCATACACTGAGTCAAGATTAAGAGGTAGCTCTTTAAAAAACATTCGATCATTGTTAGCTTTGTCATTTTCTGAGCTTAAATTTTGCTGATTTATAACCTTCAAATTGGTTCGGTCGTTTTCTTGTTTTAAATGATTAATGGAGTTTGTTACGGTTACAGGGCTTCTAAATGCTCTAATGGGTTCGCTGTTTGCGGTTCAAATTTCTGATAAGCTCTGTGTTTTATCATAAATGTGATTGCTTCGTTGATTCCTGAACTTGTGAATAAAAGAAAAAAGTCTTACAGAAATGAATTTACAGCAATCTGGTGTTTGTATCAAAAGAACTGTGCTTCTTGTTGCTGGTTTTCATTTGTTGAATTTTGTTTTTTTGTTGGAATTTTTCTGCCGTTGTATGAGAATCAGTAGAGTGGATTTGAATGTGTAAGGTAACTTATGCATGAGAACTGTGCTTCTTGTTGCTGGTTTTCATTTAGTGGGTGATTGCATCAGGATGGATGGAGTTGTACCAGAATTATCTTTAGCGCTAACCCTAGGCCGACAAGGACAAGGGGTTGCAGAACCATACACGTTTGAAAACACAGAAGAACAGCAGCCAAGAAATTTGGAGGCCGAAGAGGAGTTGGGACGGATCCATACAATTTTTAATGCTTTCAAGGTTTATCCGTTGGATCAAGAAGTGGATGAGAGCCTGCGTGGAGTTTGTACGCGATTGAAGCTCTGTACCTCATTTGATCCGTGGAAGTTTAAAAAGGAGCTTGTATTTTCGGATAATCTGAGACTCACCTTGCTCAAGAGGACAGTGGACGCCCACGTCCTTCCAAATCTCAGCATCGCAGCACAGCAACAAATGGCTCAATATCGTCAAACAGAGGTTCAAGTGTATGATGAAGATACGGATTCAACACATGCTGTCCAATTTAAAAAGGAAGAGAGCTACGTTTTTCGTGAAGGGTGGAAACAAAATTTTGTGGACAGAAGACTTCTGGTTTCACGAGAAGTTGTTGGTCTTTACTGGCAAACCAGCAAGCAGCAATTCGTTTTCTCAGTTCTGAAACGGGTACGGAGAGCTCCTCCACGGGCTGTTAACCAAGAATAGCTTTTCAGTTCCACTATTGCTGTTCTAAATCCGAATCATTATCTGTTGGTTAGCTCATAAACTGGTGCCTTTAACTACAAAGAGAAAAGAATAGGTTAATGTTCTTGTGCAGAGGTTTTGGTTCTTGCCATGCTTAGAACTTCCCAAGTTTCTTATATAGTATAAACTCTGTTAATTTTCTTGTGCAGATGTTTTGGTTCTTACCATCTGTTTTGATGGTTATTGTGCGAGTATACTTCTTATACAATGTCTTTTTGTTATTTTCAAATGGTCAATCACTTTATTCTGTTGTCGCTCTTGATCTGTTCCTGACTATTGTTTTTTTCTTTTTGAAAGAAAATTCTAGGTTCACTCAGTACCCCCCTTATTTGTGTTTTCATCTCCCCACCACCACCTACTTACAATCCCCCTACTTACATCTCCCCACCACCCTACATGTTTTCTTGTTATCAGTGTTTCTGTGTATTTTTTTAAATTACAGGAAACCTAAGATTTGATGGGGTTGTAATAGTTTGGAGTTATTTTGATAGTATAGTACTTGTTTTGTGCCTAATCAATCAAAGCCTTCCTTGTATCGCCCAATTTTTATTTTTTTTTCAATGAATTTGCCAGCTATGATAGTGGTTTTGTATGAGAACTTGGATTTTGACTAAATACACAATAACTTTAAGTGATTGAAGTTTCTTGGGTTTATGTCATTTAACAATGTTTTTTTCAAAGAACTTAAAAGTTTCTTGGGCATCAACTATTCATTTGAGAACACTGGAAATCAGTCTATGTAAAAGTATTGGTCAATGTGAAAATGTATTAGATTGTTATCAGGATGAGTGTATCAGACATGAAAATCATTCTCGTCTTTTTCAATTTTCAATAAGCCACTGTGTGTACTCATTCACCATTGTTTCTTATTGTCTAGCTTTATTCGTAATCCAAAAAAGAAGAAATGCATTATACCTGGTGTTTGGCATCACATACGGGTGAGGATATATCTTACTTCCGAGGACTTGTCATAGTAATCCTTATTACTTATACCTAGTAAAGTTCAATTTCTTGCTTGGTTGGTGGCTCTTGGTGAAATAAATATTTGTGATATGCTTCAATGGAGTACGCCTGTTTACTTCTCATGGATGTGTGTTGTGTAAGGCAGCCAGTGAATCTTTTGAGCACCTAATTTTATTTTGGTCCTTTGTGTCTCAGATTTGGCCATTGGGGTAGATGTAGCAACCATTCAGCTTGCAGTGCATTTCCCAGAGGAATTGTAACTCGCTCTTTCTGTGCGACGTTCTTTTTGGGTGTGGGGGGATAAGAAGAGACTGAGAGAGCTATTATCCTTTGGTGTTGTGTAGTTTTGACCTCTAATTGGGTGGTGTGGTGGGGAAGGAATAGAAGTTTTTTCATATAAGGAAGAGGAGTTGGCTTCTATTTGATATAGAATTAGATTTCTTGATTCTTTGTAGATGTCTGTTAGTGTTATTCATCTCGAGTGGTCGGGCATTTGTACGAAAATTGACAATGAAATAAGGGTGACATGAAAATACAGGAATAGGTTGGAGGATTAAAAGGTCTGCACCTAGTCTGCAGGGATAAGTATCAAGGTTTCTAACCGGTTGTTTTGTATTATGTACATGCGCTTATCCTCTAGATTTTTTTTCCTTTGGTTTCTGAGATTTCTGTGTAACGTGGCATTGTCCCAGAACACAAATTCAATTAGTTACATTTATTTTGAGTTTTACTCCTAGGATATGAGTTATAACTATGCAGTTTGGTACAAGGAGTCGATGATTTGTTTTTGGACTCATCTTTCAGGATAACCTTTTGTTTTCTAATTCAATGTATACGGACAAAATGAATTCTTGGCCTCAAAGGATGATCATTCTTGTCGCATCGAAGCTAAGTTTTTCAGTGTAGTTCGGGAAGCTGGACAATGAGTTCGACTATGGTGTCTCCTTTCTTCTCTTGGGTAGTTGGGTTTTACTATAGTTTTACATTTTCAGTAATCCACTTTATACTGTGCTCATGGAATAACACAGGTTAATTAGGTGAGCGAAATCGACACCCCCCTTATTACATTTCACTATGAAAGGGTGTCAATCTCGCCCCGTTTAATTAGCGTAAGCTACCCGTTTTAGACTGTCCTTGAATTCAAAGCGTGTGAGAGATGAATTCACAAACAAGTCAACGGCACAAAAAGGAAATCCAAAGTGCTTCATAATTTTGTGTCAATATTTTCTGGGGTTCTAAGGATGAGAATGTTATAAGTTTCATCAAGGGGAAACTCCCTTGACTATTGTTTGACATATATTAACACAAAAAAGAGAAGAGTGGCCACCAAATTAGTCTATTTCCGGCGCAGTTGCCTTTGTAGTATGAAACCCATGTATATGAATCCATATGTATATGTCCTTATAATCGCAGTTACTTCATGCATGTACCATAATCCATATATGTGTATACTATAAACCATATATAAATACCCAGCCTTGTTGTTTACCTTCAACAAGTTTTGTTTGCACACTTGTATTCATTCTTCTACACTGCATACCAATCATCTGCTGCTGATGAGACGCCAACTATTTACGATGTCCTAAGCTTTGGAGCTAAGCGCAATGGCGTAACTGATTCAACCCAAGCTTTTCTCGATTTCCACTCAGATAAACGTACCAAAGGGGAGGTATTTGCTTAACTCTATGGCATTTAAAGGCGACTGCAAGAGCCCACAGATTACTTTCCGCATTGATGGAACGCTCGTAGCTTCACGGCTTCACCTGATTAATTACCAAGTTCTAGGCCAAGCCAGCAATTGCCTCGGCTTTGAAGGAGTCAGCGGGGTAACCGTTATTGGAGGGACAGTACTCCACACTCGATGCCAAGGGTTCCGCCTTGTGGGCTTGCAAATCGAGTAGAGAGGAAACACATTGTCCTAACGGAGCCGCAATTAGTACATACATTTGAATCATCTACTACTGCGCGCAACCATTAGTGTTGATATGTTGCAGAGTTTGAGTTTTACAAACTCTAAAAACATTAGAGTTGACGGACTAACGTCCTTGAACAGACAGATGTTCCACATTGTCATTTTCGGCTGCCAAGATGTACACATTCAAGGCGTCAAGGTCATTGCCGGTGGCAATAGCCCAAACATGCACTGACGGCATCCATGTCCAATTTTCAAAAAATGTTGCAATGTTGCAATTTTTTTTTTTTTTATCCTTTTCTACTGTCAAAACGACGTCGTTTTAAGAAAATCATTAATTTGCTCAAAACGATGTCGTTTTTGGGGATGAAAATATTAAAAAAAATAAAAAATTACTGATAATATCACTTTTGGTGACCTTGTTCTTTTTTAAGTCACCAAATATTTTTATCCCTCATAAAGCCACCAATATTTACAAAAATGCCACCGCATTTTTAATTTTCATTATTTACGAAAATGTCACTGGATACGAAAAACTACTACTAGAGACAAGAAAGCTACTGTCAAAGAACAATAAAGCTACTGTCAAATAATAATAAAACTACTGCCAAAGATCAATGCAGTAGTTTTTTGTAGGTAGTGACAATTTTGTAAATAATGAGAAAAAAAATGCGGTGACATTTTTGTAAATATTAAAATTTGTAATATTTTGGTGGTTTTATGAGAAATAAAAATATTATGTAGCTTTTTGAAGAATATAGGTTATGTAAATGACCTTATGGGTAATTGGCCCTAAAAAAAAACCCAGAAATGGGTCTTCTTCCTTGGTTTTACCTCAGGTTGCTTTTCTGCCATTTTTTCCGATCTCTTCATTGTAAAGCTCTATACTTGAGAGATTTTTAGGAAAAGTTGAGGAGGGGGTGGGCGAGGCCTAGCAATGGGTTTGTCCAAGGTGTCCAATTCCTTGACGTCGAAATGCTCAACGTCCAAAACCCCATTGTAATAGACCAAAACTACTGCCCACACAACCTCAATTGCCCTGCTCAGTTAAGAATTACTTCTGTTGATTATAATTAATCCATATGCACATATGCAAAAGATCAATAATCTAGGTACTAATGCACACTTCTATCTATCTTAATTGAATACGTATCTGGTGTGAAAATTAGTGACGCTCGCAATTACATTTTTAAAATGAAATTACTCTCTCTTAGCGTTAAATACTAATTATACATTTGATGATGATGTATGTGTCTTGTTTTATCATGTTCGTGTAGCTTTTTGCATTTGTGTCATGTGAAAATATCATAAAATAAAAGGATGAAGTATATCTTCCATCGATCAAAGGATTGAAGCGATTAACATACAACGTTTTATGCTCTTTTGTAGCCTAAAAAATTAGCAAACCAAGAAAAGAGAGCTTTAAAAGTAATGAATTACAATAATTTTATTTGCAATTACCTTATATAGGGTTTTCCCACTAAAAAGATCTTTACTTTATAAAGTGCGGAGTTTTAATTATTAACAGTCAGATCAAATAATTTAAACAGATTTGATGGCTGAAATCAAAATGTCGCACTTTATAAAATAAAAATTTATTTACTTGAGAATCAATTTTACCTTTATATATCTAAAGGGTCATCATTGGGTCACTATTGAATACTAATTAACTTTATTATTGTATGTATAAAAAGAATGATGTAATATACATTTTCTTATCTATAATCACTTGCAATATGCAGTGCATATATAGCATGTACAGTCCTAGCAAACTCATACAAAATTTGTTTTTGAACATTATGAACGACTGGTCGGTTGAACAGTTCCAAAAGCCTTTCCGATTGCATTCGTATTATACAATTGAGCCGCATGATTCCGGCAAGCTAAATTCACGTTTTCGCGCGTCTTATCCCAATGCATGGATTTGCTGCACTACAAGCAAATTTTACTGCGACTGCAGTTGCTGATGTTCCTCGAACATTATGATACAATAGATCGGCAATTATGATCGGCATTTTCATATGTGAAATTGCTCTTTCTTAATCATCAATTGTATTTTTTTTTAAAGCAAGCTGATCATATGCATAAGCTATGTGTTACAAGTTTACAACTATGACTAAATTCTTGTTATTACCTTGTACTTTAGGGTTTAATCAGCTCAGCCCCTCAACTTTTAATTCTAATCCAATATGTCTATTTGTGACCGAAAGTTATTCTATGCACGGACAAGGTACGTACACGGACATCGTGAGCCACACGCGCCAATTAAAATATTACCAAATATGCAATCTCAGCCATTAGTGTCTTATTAATGTCATCAGGCCGTCCTTTTGGCATACTTCTATGTTGACAGTCAACGTCAACCGTTAAGAGAGATTTAATCCCAAAAAATAGCTAGTTCAATGAATTTCAGATCTTATCCTCTCCCGGGCTTGATCTGCTTCTGCTATGACTTTTCCTCTCTTGTCTTGTACTTTTTATCCCTCTCATGGAATTCCAGATCTTATAAAAAAAAAAAAAATCTTATCCCTCTCACGGGCTTGATCTGCTTCTGCTATGCCTTTTCCTCTCTTGTACATGAACCACGATCGGGTCGGTGGTGTGGACAGAAGAAAGCAAAGGAGATCTCCCTTAGAGAACTCAAATATAAATTAGTTGGATGAGATCCTCCGAACGTATAAGAAGTGGGAAAAATAAAAAGGGATTGTGGGATTGAGATGCTCAGAGATCGAGATCGGATGAGATATGAAGTATTTGGGTGATGAAGGAGGTCGAAGAATGATCAAATTTCCATCTGCGGTGGTATCCATCTGTTATAATATCCATCTGGTATGATTTCCCAGAGAGAAGACTCAGAGCAATAAGCGGTGATTGGAGATGAGGATTTGGTTCTGCACTTCTGCAAAACGCAAAGCGGTGGCTCTGCCAAATTTCATATTTTTATGTTAATTAAGCTAACGGAGCCCATGATTCTAACAGCCACGTGACATGCACGCTGTACGTGCAATGGCACGGTCCGTGCAGGGAATCCGCTCCGATTTGTGACACGTGTCGACATTTGATAGGTGCAAATGTAAAATAAAAAAATAAAAATAACACGTGTCAACCTATGATAGGAGACACGTGTCTTAAATGAATTTATTGGATAAGAATTGAGAATATAAACATCGTTTTGATGAAATTAAAAATTTAGCAACTAAACTAATTAGACTCTTAAAATACAAGAAAATAATCAAAATTTAATCCTTTCAACTATATTAGCTAGAAATTCTCCATCTCATCGTCCGGCCATGTTTTTCTTAAAAAAGGAAAAAAAAGTATTTTATGTACTTTAATCTCAAACTTGTCGGTTACTATGTCGTTACCGGGTAAAGACAACTAACTGTACTAGGTACCGTAGTCAAACTTGAACTTGTGTTTCTACAAGACTAGAATTCTACGGCAAGTTGGATTAGGATTTGAAGACAGGAAGACACATATTTTAGGGTATTTTCAGTCACAGAAAAGCCGAACGAACATTTCAAACTCGTCAGCTTTTTCCTTAGATCTGATCAGATCAGATCCAAGCCCATCGGCGTCCCGGCTCCGATGATGAAGATCCAAAAATATTGGGGAGCGGAAGAAGAGTTGCCTGAAGAAATCATTGAGAAAATCCTGTTGAAGATGCCCGTCAAAGATGTAATCAGATTCAGCGCCGTGTGCAAGTCATGGAATTCTCTCATCAAAAACCCTCGTTTCATTCAAACCCACCTCAAGAATCAAACCGACGGCGGCGAATCGGAGCTGCTCCTCCTACTAAGCTCCAACCGATCAGACGATTTGCATTGGGATAACCCTGCAGCTTTATTCGGTAAGTATTCAAACCTCCTAAATCCAATTGATAACCACAACGAGAGCAATCCGACCAATCGTTTCAGTTACGGAGTGGTCGGAACTTGTAACGGACTCGTATGCCTCTCTCTCTCCTCATTTGACGGTGACCCATGCCCTCCTGTAATTCTCTGGAACCCATCCATTAGAAAGTTTGGGTTTTTACCTAGTCCTAGTCGTACCGCTGATTGTGACCGGAATGAAAGTTATTTTTTCTGCTATGATTCTCGTATCAATGACTATCAGGTTGTGCGAGTTCTGAGGGAATCATGTTGGGGCCCAACAGTTGAGGTTGAGGTTTGGTCCTTAGCCAGAGGAGGTGCTTGGAAGAGTCTTAATGATAATGTTCCTGCCGGTTTTTCCCCTTATACAAATCATCATGCTTTTGTGAAGGGTGCTTTTCACTGGGTTCAAAGCCCTTGCAGTGAGACAAACCAGGAGGAGGAGTTTACTTCCATTGTGGCATTGGATATGGTTGATGAATCGTTTCGCAATGTGGAGATCCGCCAAGGCTGGAGAGACTGTCCACCCATGATTTCAAAGTACCATGGTGATGGGGATCAGTTCTGGCTTGCATTGTTTGAGTTCCAAGGAGACTCCTCTTTTGACTTGTGGGTGATGAAGGAGTATAGTGTGGCCGAATCCTGGACCAAATTATTCAATGTGTGTCTGCTGGGATCTCCAGAAGAAGAACCTCGTATCCAGCCTTTTGGTTTAACGAAGAGTGGTCAGGTAGTGGTCAGATTCGATGACGGAACGCTCAAATCGTTTGACCCCAAGGACAAACAGTTTAAAGATTTTGGAAATCAGGGATATGAGTACTACTTCATGGATTCTTTTGTAGAGAGCCTTGCCTTACTCGGCCAAACCAATGTTTTTTCTTACTAAGGAGGGACTCTGAAGAATCAACAACATCAGCTTCTATCTTTGCTTTGCTTTGTGTATTGGGTTATCGCATTACAAGAAAGTCTCTTACTGTTAGTACTGTTAGACAGGTCTTTCAGTTCCACTATTCCTGTTCTAAATCCGAATCATTATCTGCTGATTAGCTCATAAACTGGTGTTAATGTTCTTGTGCAGAGGTTTTGGTTCTTACCATCTGTTTTGATTGTTATTGTGCGAGTATACTTCTTATACAATGTCTTTTTATTATTTTCAAATGGTCAATTACTTTATTCTGTTGTGGCTCTTGATCTGTTCCTGACTATTGTTTTTTTCTTTTTGAAAGAAAATTCTAGGTTCACTCAGTACCCCCTTATTTGTGTTTTCATCTCCTCACCACCACCTACTTACAATCCCCCTACTTACATCTCCCCACCACCCTACATGTTTTCTTGTTATCAGTGTTTCTGTGTATTTTTAAATTACAGGAAACCTAAGATTTGATGGGGTTGTAATAGTTTGGAGTTATTTTAATAGTATAGTACCTGTTTTGTGCCTAATCAATCAAAGCCTTCCTTGTATCGCCCCATTTTTTTTTTTCAATGAATTTGCCAGCTATGATAGTGGTTTTGTATGAGAACTTGGATTTTGACTAAATTTCACAGTAACTTAAGTGATTGAAGTTTCTTGGGTTTATGTCATTTAACAATGTTTTTTTCAAAGAACTTAAAAGTTTCTTGGGCATCAACTATTCATTTGAGAACACTGGAAATCAGTCTATGTAAAAGTATTGGTCAATGTGAAAATGCATGAGATTGTTATCAGGATGAGTTTATCAGACGTGAAAATCATTCTCGTCTTTTTCAATTTTCAATAAGCCACTGTTTGTACTCATTCACCATTGTTTCTTATTGTCTAGGGCTTTATTCGTAACAAGCCTTTTGATCCAAAAAAATAAAAATATAATAGCATTATACATGTGTTTTGGCATCACATTCGGGTGGGGAGATATCTTGCTTCCGAGGACTGCCTGGTCCCGATTCCAAAAAGAAACCATGGTTTATGGTTGCATATATACTAAGAAAATTACCCAGGACTCCTTGTCATCAACACAAGGTCTAAATGGCCGCCTAACACTGGTATTTGTTTCTCGTCTCTTTGCTTTCATAAAATTGTAAGGCATCATAAGTAGCTCTCTTTGATCCTAGAAAATTTCAATGTAGTTTATCTTGCCAAAATTTTTTACAACTATGTGAGTTGTTGTCAGGCAGCATTATAAGCTATGGGATCCCTGCTTGGGTTGTAAAATGATTGCTGTGACTAATTCTGTACGTGACTTTTTTTTTTTTCTTTTTTTTTTCAAATGGTAATTCCTGAACATGACGTTTGTTGCACCATTAATCCCTTTGGAGTCTTGGACAAGTTTTTTTTCTTCCTATTAATGACTTTTGCTTTCAATGTCGGCCCCTCTTGTGTTTTTTTTTTTGGCAATATTTCAATCTCAGCCCTTAACAGATGCGTGCTTAAGCACTTCTCTGATTGAAACTGATCTGTCTAGGTACCTTGACTTGGTTGTGTTCTTATGAAGTTGTCCTACAGTCCTACTTGCTTAAGTACATCATTGTGCTATTAGGTTTCTTTACTGTATGTTTGAACTGAGGGCAATCAATGTTGGGTGCTGAAGTAAGTGGAAATGTGCACAATTTGAATCAGCTCTCTAGAGGTTAAGCAAGCACTAGGTACATTGTTGCTTGAATATTGGATAGTTAGCCAGAAAACTAGAAGCAAAGAAAATGAAAAGGACAAACTTTAGGGTGTACCTCTTGACTTATGTATCTTTTTATTTAACATGGTCTTGATTTGTTGGTTACATTTCATTTTATTTTTTATTTTCTATAATGGTACCATATATACAACTATACAAGACTTTTAGGAGGCAACTAGGTGCCTGATACGAGTTCAAAAAGATTTCATTCCCTTAACTTATGTTTTTTTTCTTTGTTTCAGTAAGTAAGCTTCTTTCTTTTCTGTTGGGCCCCTTAATGCCAAAGGATTTTTTATTTTTATTTTAAGCCATGCAGGTTGCTCTATTCTAACTACTGTCATGCCCTATGCTTCAAGCCTATATTAAACTGTTGACTGCCCTTCTTTAATTGTCATGCATAAGTTACAGAGTACGAGAAAGTCTCTTACTAGTACTGTTAGACAGCTCTTTCAGTTCCACTATTCCTGTTCTAAATCTGAACCATTATCTGCTGGTTAGCTCATGAACCGATGCCTTCAACTACAAAGAGAAAAGAATAGGTTAATGTTCTTTTGCGGAGGTTTTGGTTCTTGCCATGCTTAGAACTTCCAAATTTTCTTATATAGTATAAAATCTGTTAATGTTCTTGTGCGGAGCTTTCGGTTCTTACCATCTGTTTTGATTGTGTTATTATGAGTTGATTCACCAAGATAGTTTTTGGAGTATCGAGTATCCTTCTTATACAACGTCTTTTTAATATTTTCAAATGGTCAATCACTTTATGAATTAAATACCTTGAGAACATGCTTAGGATAAAGGTTGGTTAGCTATGTACTCTCACTCCTTGGAAGCAAGAGGTATAGCCTCCTATTTTCTTTTTTGCTGGTATTTGTCCTGCCCTTTGTCTGGTTCCGGAGAAAGCGGAGACAATGAAAGGAATGGAGATTTTGGCTCACGTTTTGGTACCGGAGAAACCCAATTATGTCTTGTTGGCCATGCTTAGAAATTCTGAATAGGTGTGAATTTGGCAAACTTGATGGATATAAAGATGTCACATATGTTTTTGCTTAAAATGAACTCACCATGTAAAACAAGATGTGTAGCTATTGTGCTTATTGTAAATAACTAAACATTGGAGTCTGAACATTGTGCTTTAAGCAAGTTGTTGGAGTGGAGCAAATCAGTATTCATTCACCTATTAGGTAGCTTGTTTTATGATTTGGAAATTTGGATCATGTACGTACACTTGCATTCTGGGACACTGTAACAACTCGTAGCTGAGTCTCAACTAAGGGAAGAAAACTTGGGGCAGCAAGGTCATATATATAACAACATTTGCTGCTAATGAAATAATGAGTAGCCTAAACTTTCATGCGGAAGTAGATGCGTATGGAGTGACGTTATGGTTGGTGCAAACTGGCCCTAGTCTTTTGTGGAAGAGCTAATGAATCATGGGATGAGCAGCCAAATACCGTGGAAGTGCCAGACTTATTGGAATGATTCTTATTCAGATTTTGGGAATTTGGATGCTACGAAAGCGCTGTTGGATGATTTTAACAATTTTAGAAAGGGAAAGGACCTATGATAGTACGTCTTAATATAAATGAAGTCTAGTTCTTTTTTAGAAATTGCAGTTAACATTGGGCAAACAATACATATGATGCTCTTATTGAACGCCAAATAGACCAACTATTAGCCTAGTTTTTTTTTTTTTTTTTTTGAGGAAAATAAAATTACAAAGAGGAGTCACTAGAGCGTCCAACACTAAACAATCTAAATTAAAAGTTTGATAAGTAAAACTAGGAAGAGAATGCTATTAGCCTAGTTGTATTTCACTCCACAACTTTAGACACTAAGACGAGCAGGGGCGGATGCACATATGGGGCTATATGGGCGGATGCACCGGTTCCATTACAAACCGAAATGAGGAATACAGATTATCAGGAACCGAAATGATATGTCAAATTCACAAATCCAATCCATCAATCCTATATGACAGAGACTTTCCATGATACTAATATGACATTCAGACATTCTCTGTCTCCCTATCAAATTGTGCCACCTGTCATGCACTATCTACTCACCTTAACAACCCTTAATTAACCCGGTTAACTCTAACTCTAACTCAACATCAACTCAACATTTCTATATTAAAATACTCTTAACTCAACACTTCGTAAGAAATAAGGTTTGTTTGGCCAAATAAAATAGGCTGCCCACGAAAGAATCCAAGAAGTAGTTGTTATATCCCTGAATTCCAAAGTCTCTAAACTGTTTGTGCTTAGGGTGAACCGATTTGAGCGTTGTATCACCAATTCAAACCCACCACTTGAACACTCTTGGTTAAACCAAATGGCTGATACATATATTCATCCAAACATAGCAAATTTCAAAAGGAGTTGAAATTTGAATCATTAGTACAAAATGATAACATAACCAGCAAGCCAGTGATGCTGTTAAAAAACTTGGTTCACTGACAAAATCAAATGTCCCAATGGAAGGAAATAATGCGATAACCCAATACAGAAAGCAAAGCAAAGATAAAAGTTGCCGTTGTTGATTCTTCTGAGTCCCTCCTTAGTAAGAACACACATTGGTTTGGCCAAGTAAGACAAGGCTCTCTACAAAAGAATCCATGAAGTAGTACTCATATCCCTGATTTCTAAAATCTTTAAACTGTTTGTCCTTAGGGTCAAACGACTTGAGCGTTCGGTCATCGAATTTGACCACTACCTGACCACTCTTTGTTAAACCAAATGGCTCGATACGAGGTTCTTCTTCTGGAGATCTCAGCAGACACACATTGAATAATTTGGTCCAGGATTCGGCCACACTATACTCCTTCATCACACACAAATCAAAAGAGGAGTCTCCTTTGAACTCAAACAATGCAAGCCAGCACTGATCCCCATCACCATGCTATCTTGAAATCATGGGTGGACAATCTCTCCAGGCTTGGCGGATCTCCACATTACGAAATGACTCATCAACCATATCCAATGCCACAATGGAAACGGTAAACTCTTCCTCCTGGTTTGTCTCGCTGCGATGCCTTTGAACCCAGTGAAAAACACCCTTCACAAAAGCATGATGATATGAATAAGGGGAAAAACCAGCAGGAACATTATCATTAAGACTCTTCCAAGCATCTCCTCTAGCTAAGGACCAAACCTCAACCTCAACTGTTGGGCCCCAATATGATTCCCTCAGAATTCTCACAACCTTATACTCATTGATACGAGAATCATAGCAGAAAAATAACTTTCATTCCGGTCACAATCAGTCGTACGACTAGGACTAGGCAAAAACCCAAATTTTCTAATAGATGGGTTCCAGAGAATTAAAGGAGGGCACGTGTCACGATAAAATGAGTAGACAGAAAGGCATACGAGCTCGTTACAAGTTTCGACCACTTCGCAACAAAAACGATTGGTCGGGTTGCTCTTGTTGTTGTGGTTACGAATTGGATTTAGGAGGTTTGAATACTGACTGAATAAAGCTGCAGGGTTATCCCAATGCAAATCGTCTGATCGGTTTGAGCTTAGTAGGAGGAGCAGCTCCGAATTGTCGTCGTCGGTTTGGTTCTTGAGGTGGGTTTGAATGAAACGAGGGTTTTTGATGAGAGAATTCCATGATTTGCACATGGCGCTATCTGATTAATTCTTTGACAGGAATCTTCAACATGATTTTCTCAATGATTTCTTCAGGCAACTCTTCCACTCCCCAATATTTTTGGATCTTCATGACCGCAGTCCCTGGGCTTTGGAGAGTTGGAGGATCCAAGTAAAAAGCTGACGACTTCTTTTCCGCGAGTGAAAAGACCCCTAAAATATGGGGATGTGTATTGCACACAACAATTAATGAGCTAATCTAACGGTTCCCGACTTCAGAGCTTCAATACTCCGAAGCGCTATAGAATTTTCTCTAAAATATGTGTCTTCAAATCTTAATCCAAGTTACCGTAGAATCCTAGTAACACAAGTACAAATTTGACGGTCTTTCCTCTTCGACAACAGTACCTAGTACCGTTATCTTCACATGGTAATGAACCTTGCAAAATTTGTCGGCAATACCTATTAAAGTTTTCTTAGGAGTTTATTCACATGATAGTCTAAAAAAATTAAAATGATGCAAACAATCGTACGCGCAAGCGCATCTTTTTTGCACAAACAACGACAACTGTCAATTAATCGAGCAACAAATCACAGTACTGAGCAACCACGATGACCTCATTGTGGTTAACCACAACACCCTAACCATTGCATAAAAGCAGCGCCTGCACCTCTACGCCAACCCCAATAGCACCGCAAACTCCAAAAACCAATACTTTCGTGAAAGATGAAAAGAACCACCTTTGAGGTGTCCATGTTTAGGCCGTAAACTAGGAGACCCCCATTACCACCACTGAACTACCCAAAGAGGACCTCATCGTGGGTCTCAAACCGCCGCAAGTTGCCCACAACCATCAAACAAGATTAGTAGGATCCTCACGCAAGGGTTGAGAGAGAAAACTCTTGACATATTTTTTCATTAATAAAGGTCAATAAGCTTTTAATAAAGTTATAGTAAACATCCTTAAGAAATGTTCTAACAACAATGATTTTGGAGTAAACTAAAAATAAAAATATGAGACTGTTGTTTAATTGCAACTCCTAGTTGTATATACATTTTCTCCGAAGTACTTGTTAGCTAGTCATTGAGGATGAATCTCTAAGGACATCTTGATATGACAATTGTTTGTCTTGATTGAACATGATGCATTCCATTATCAGTTTTGAACAACAACAACAAAAACCAACACAATATCAACAAAATAAACGTCACAATTCTAGAGTTGTTAGGCACATGTATAATTAAATGTAGAAAAAAGCTCTCCATTATGTAATTAAATAAATAAAAAGATGGTCAACCATTTCTAATGTAGTGTCAAATCTAGCAGAGTTAACACTCAATTTTAGCATGATGATAACCACACACATGTTTTGGATGACATTTTCTTCGAGTAAATTTCATGATTCTATAGTTCAAATAGGCTCCTTACTAGAATATGAATGATGTAACTCTCAATATTATTATATAGACATTGTAAATACCCTTATACACATCTCGTAATGAAGATATTGGAGTAAATTAAAACAAAAAAGAATATCCAATCGATTCAAAAAATTTCTTCGAGCCAGACAAATGCAAAACAACAGAGAAAATTTGAAGTGCAAGTCTACAAGATATGTTGAGAAAGATTCATGAAGCCTTGAAATTATAAGATGTTATGTATACTTGAAACAAGAAGTGGAGGAGAGCCAATTTGAAGCTTTTACCAGGCTAAAACTTTGCATGCTCATTCGAACCATGGAATTTCAAAAAGGTGTTGAGATTCATGGATCGTCAAAGACTGTCGTGTCGTTGCTTAACCGATTGGTGGATGCCCACGTCCTTCCCAACTTGACACAGCGAGGCAACAAATGACCAAGACACTGAGTCCACCTATGGCGTCCTGTTTAGGAAAGAAGAAAGTTTTGTATTTTGTGAATCATGGTAGAGAATTTCGTGTATAAAAGGAAGTTGGCTATACTCGATGTAGTCGGTCGAGTAAACGACCAAAACATATTTGTGTTTTTAGTTCTTAGTAAAGTAAACATAGCTGTTGTACAATAATAAATTTGTAGAGGACTTTGTGGAGAGAAGGAATATGATTGCCAATGATGTAATCGGTTTGTACTGACAAACGACCAAGAATAGATTTTGAATTCTCTAATGGGATCGAATCAGCAGTCGGGACAAAAAATCTTCCAAAGCTCAACGACGATGTTGATCCTCAAATTTAGCATGATGATGACCAATCACATGTTTTGCATGACATATTCTTTGAGTAAATTTAATGATTCTATACTTTAAATAAGATCGATTCTTACGTGAAATGAATACGTGAAATGAATATGTAAAACTCAAATTTTTTAGCATGATGATGACCAATCACATATTTTGCAAGGCATTTGTATGCTTGAGTAAATTTGAATGATTCTATACTTTAAATAAGATCGATCCTTACGTGAAATGAATACGTGAAATGAATATGTAAAACTCCAATTTTTTAGCATGATGATGACCAATCACATATTTTGCAAGGCATTTGTATGCTTGAGTAAATTTGAATGATTCTATACTTTAAATAAGATCGATCCTTATTTGATATGGATATGAGAGTGACAAATTTGTTAGATTGAGTTATAGACATTGATCGTAAACATTTTATGTTTTATAATGAAGATGTTGGAGTAAACTAAAAAAATAAAATTGTAATAGTTATGTTTATTTGCAACTCCTATTTGCATATAAATATTCTCCGAAATAATTGTTGGCCGGTCATAATTCAAGCATGAGTCTCTGAGAACATTTTGATGAAAATTGTTTGTATTGACCGTGATGCATTACATTTTCACTAAACCTTGATGTTGAAATCAAGCTTATCATGATGATGAGCACTCGCATGTTTTGGATGGCATTTTGTCCGAGTACATTGCAAGATTCTTTAGTTTAAATTTGCTACCTATGAGGATATGAATAATGTAAATGATACTATAATATATATGTCAATTTTTCTATATAGATATTGTAAACAGCCTCATGGAATTCTTATAATGCAGATATTATTTTTTTACTAACACACATTTTTGCTCAAATTTACTCTCTGAACATGGTTAATAACAAGTTAACGGGGTATTCCTCAACTAGCAAACTAAGTCAGAGCAGCCTTCCAGACTTGAACGGTAAAAGAGAGAGTGCAGTTTTTGAATTCAACAGAGATGGAAACCCATAAGAACGATAAGAACCTAAATCTCTCCCAAAGCTCTTCAACCCCCACTCCTTTGTAGTCTTCAAAGATCCTTTTATTCCTTTCCGTCCAAACAAAAATTGCAGACTGCAGTTAAAACCTATATAAAACAAAAATAGAGAACTCAAAAGTTCATAGCTGTAATATTACTAATTGAATCAAGTAGATGTCCGATGTTATCAAAGAAAAATCATGTCACAACATAAGACTAACACAAACAAAGGACAGCCACAAACAAAAGACAGCCACAAACAAAGGAAAACATAAAACCAAAAGTTCAATCCAAATTATAAAGGTTGCATGGACAGATGCAACGATGATTAACGAGAAAGCCCCATCCACATGCAGTCCTATCATCATTAGGAATGTCGTTTATCATACCCATCAAATAGAAGTAATGATACTTACCGTAATCATGCTCTTATCCTCCCTAAACATGAGAAACTAACTTACTTTTCTTATCTTTGATTCAAGTAAATAAATGCCTAGCTATTTCAAAATATTGAAACCTTCACAAATATGTGTTGATTTTGGATGTTAGTAAGTAGAATACCAATTGCCAAATATCTATTACTCCAGTAAAAGCAAGTGACTCTTGAGAGAGTAAGAAATAGAGCTAGGAAGCAACAAATTAAAGATCAAACAAAAAGCAAATCTCAAAAAGATTCGAAATTTAAACCACTAATACAGAATTATGAGATTGTCCTCATCTGTCTTACGACATTGAACCCAATACACAAAGCAGCATTAATGAAAGAATTCTATTCATATTAATAAACGTAATAGTGCTAAAATCCAATGTAACCAACCTTTTGTTGTTGATTCTGACTCCCACTTAGTAAGAAATAAGGTTTGTTTGGCCAAATAAAATAAGCTGCCCACGAAAGAATCCAAGAAGTAGTAGTTATATCCCTGAATTCCAAAGTCTCTAAATTGTTTGTGCTTAGGGTGAACCGATATCATTATTCTGCCACCAATTCAGACCCACCACTTGACCACTCTTGGTTAAACCAAATGGTTGATACATATTTTCATCCAAATAGAAAGCAAATTTCAAAAGGAGCTGAAATTTGAATCATTAGTACAAAATGATAATATAACCAGCAAGCCAGTGATGCTGTTAAAATTGACCCTAGGCTAGAATTTAGCCCCCCAAAAATCATTATTTATTCAAATAGTATGGACTATAATTTAACTGTCTCCAACCGGTAGAGGACTATTTCTTTCTCCTCTTCTTCATTTCACATGCAGTGGACCCCGTAGCAAGGGCTTATATGGGCTGCTATAAGGGCTACTTCAAGCCTAGCCCTTGGCCCTTTAAGCCTTCACAATTTTTTTTGTTTTGGCAGAGCCCCCAATTGGAGATGAATAAGGGCTATTTTGGGCTATTTTTAAGCCTTTAAACCCCCCCCCCCCCCCCCCAATTGGAGATGGCCTTAGTTCACTGACAATATCAAATGTCCCAATGGAAGGAAATAATATAAACCAATACACAAAGCAAAGCAAGCCGCATGGATAAAAAGCTGTTATTGGTGATTCTTCGGAGTCCGTCATTAGTAAGAAAACACATTGGTTTGGCCAAGTAAGACAAGGCTCTCTACAAAAGAATCCATGAAGTAGTACTTGTATCCCTGATTTCCAAAATCTTTAAACTGTTTGTCCTTAGGGTCAAACGACTTGAGTGTTCCGCCACCAACGAATCTGACCACTACCTGACCACTCTTTGTAAGACCAAATGGCTCCATACAAAGTTCTTCTTCTGGAGATCCTACCAGACACACATTAAATAATTTGGTCCAGGATTCGGCCACACCATACTCTTTCATCACCCACAAGTCAAAAGAAGAGTCACTTAGGAACTCAAACAATGCAAGCCAGCACTGATCCCCATCACCATGCTATCTTGAAATCATGGGTGGACAATCTCTCCAGGCTTGGCGGATCTCCACATTGCGAAATGACTCATCAACCATATCCATTGCCACAATGGAAACAGTAAAATCCTCCTCCTGGTTTCTCTCACTGCGACGCCTTTAAACCCAGTGAAAAGCACCCTTCACAAAAGCATGATCCCTTGAAACATAAAAGACATATTATGCGACTTCTCCGCATGGCTTCGCTAGGAGGGTTTTAAAAAATTGAATTTTTTTTCTTATGTTTTCAATCAATTATAGTACTTTTTATATCCTTCTATTTTGCATTTTTATGTTCCAAACATAACAACTAATCTTAAACGTGCACCCGAAATCAATAAACTTTTTGAACCTATTTAAAGACTGTCAAAACACAACCATAATAACATAACCAAGGAAAAGTTGGTATTCAACAAAACACAACTAATCCATTACTACTAATATCATAACTGTGATGCACATGAGTAAGAGATCGATCTTTCCTCTTGATCGATTTGCAACTCAAACTATTTTGGTGTTATTTTTGAACAGGTCCAACTCCTGAACTAGCCTCTGGGGAATTGAATGATGATGCTGGTGAGCATCATCAGGAGGAAGTGGACATTCATCAGGATGAGAGAACTATTTTTATGATGTTTTCTAATTATGATCATACCATTTCTGAAGCTGAACTCAGAGACTTTTTCACACGGTATACTTAGTATATTGTGCTTAATTTCTACTAAGAATGTGCTTATATACACATATTGTAACTTATAACCTTAATATGAGCTATCACTATTACTTTTTAAGCTTATAAATTGGTATGTTCATAAGGAATCTGCCACATATATTAGTTTACTTTTCATATATGTCTATTAAACCAACACTTAACATTGATTTCATTTTTCATTTTCATTTGGACAGAAGATATGGAGATGTCATTGAAGCTATCCATTTTCAAAAGGCACGTAGACCTCAATTTGCAAGGGTTATCTTTCATTCTGGTTCAACTCTTTCATCTTTTCTCAACGGAGAAAGCTTGGTCAAGTTCTCCATTAATGGGATTCGTATTCGAGCTACGAAACATATACGAAGAGACCAATAATATAGAGTTAACCTAACTTTAGGATAGCAACGTTTTTAGTATTTATTTAATTAATAAGAAAGAGTGACGATCTACCTCTATGTTAGTAGTTTTGAAATTTTTTTAGTCCTTCCTTTACATAAAACAAAGTAATGAACTCAAATTGATAACTCAACTCTCGTCCATTGATAACCAACTTTGTTTAGAGTAATTTAGTTTACATACATTTGAAGTACTCAGTTGAACTCGAATCACCATGCCACAACTTTCAAACCAAAACCATATATTTCATTACAAACCATGTTGCACATACTCATCATGAGTCAGGCTTCCTAGTAAGCGTAGGTTTGTTATTGTACATTTGTAAACTCATCTAGCTTTACTTAGGTTTTAACCTTAGCTAGAGAAGAGAACTCTAATCCTTTGGGTACGACAACCTTTATCACTCAATCTGTATACAATTACGTGTATCCTTTATACTTGAGGGTGGCTTAAATGCTTACAAGCAGACGTTCTACTATCGACGTCGTTGACACCGAAGGAAACACTTACTGATCGTGCAAGGACTAACCAGGCTGACATAGAGATACAAAGCCTCGCTGTGCTCGACGCTAAAGGCGTTGCTGGTCTTGACGTACTATACTGCCGCTAGACACAAAAAACCCTAGGGTCTTTGAATTTTTTTTTTTTTTTTTTTCAGATTAACTGTTATGAAATTGCTCTTTATGTTTAAAATGAACGTTCACTTTATCAATAAGAAACTGGAAGCTGAAGAATTGGCCTTACAGTTTTTTCCGACCAGTGAGCAACTAAAGAGCATGCTCACCATCTCCGGCTCTAGAGTGTATTAACATATGCAAGATTTCCGTTAAAGTTTGTGAACTCGATCACATCAAAAGACAATTATCTTCCTGGGAAAGTTTCTGAAATCAACCAATTCATTTATCCACAATTATCATCAATTTCTTTCTAGCTACTTTAAATCTTGTAGTGGTTTGCCTCCTAAACCCTAATCCGGCCCTAAACCCTAATAACACACACTTGACACTAACTCTGTAGTTGGAAGATGTTGTGGATGAAAATCTCTTAAATAATGTGTAATAAGCATCTCTTCCACAATTCACAGTAATAGCCATTCCACAATAAACAGAAATTAACGCTTCCACAATTCAAAATACTATCCATTCCAGGATTCACATTTTTGCATAGATTTATTAGAGGATTTGGATTTTGGATTTTAAGAAACCTTTATGCTTTAAATCTTGTAGTTGTTAACTCTACCGAGCTTCCTTTTAGGCTATATCTCAATGCTCAAGAGATCCACTATTATCTTATGAAATAGAGAAATAGGAGGATTCATTAGAATATTAATTTTGAGGACATGATGGTCTACTCTAAAATTTGTGATTTGAATGCGGTGATAAACTTGCTATGAGCCTGTGACTCTCTCTAAAGATTCCACAGTTAAAAATTGGAATACAAAAATCAGAAATTGAATTAAAACCGTGAAGATTTCATCAATAATGGTATTACAAATATTAAGAGTTCGTCTACGGACATTAATGTATTGATATATCAAGTAGACTAGTTTGATATAAAAGTTAACTGACTTCATGTATTGGTAAACTAGCTCGACTTAATCTTAAGCTTGTGTACAACCATATGGAGATGGTGTAATTGCTGCAAGAGTTCGTACACCTTTGATTGAAAACAAAACAAAAAACAAAAAAAACCAAATAAATTTGATTGAGGTGGATTTGAGGCAAATGGAGGAAATGATTTTTAAAACTGGGATAGACGTCTTTGCCTCTGAAATTGCCACACAGGATTTTTTCTTACAAGAAATAAAACTTTTTCATAAATTAGGCAGAATAATTCAAAAATACTTATTAAGAACGAACTTCCATGAATCAATATCATCAACCAAAAGATTTAAAACACCGAGTAGGCTTTTAACTTAAATTTCAGCGACTTCCATGGCAGCATCGTGTATGTAATGCTTCTAGTTTCATATATAAAGTTCTAAATTCTTGAAGAAAAAAATAAAAAATATCCTCGGAAACAAAAAGAAGTAAAACCTCAAGTGAAAATTTTATAGTGAAATCTAATGAACAAAACAGTTGTATCAAATTGGGTACATAAGATTTCTAGTACGATGTAATTTCAAATATAGTGCAATTAAAGGTCGAAGTCGAACCATGTAAAACACCATGTTACGAATCAGTTTATCTATAAAGCACTAATTCTCAGAAGTTATCCTCTAATTTCCTAACAAAAGGATGAAACCTTTGTAGTAATACCTGTGGCATAACTGAAACCATTCTGCCATATACAACTCTGCATGGCCATGTGCCAAAACGCCAGATGCAGTTATAATTCGCTTGACATAAAAGCTTATATTCACTCAAACATTCTTCTTCTTTTCCAGACTTTTTGCAGCGAGATGTTGTCGCTTCTTCCAGGCTGGGACCTTACCCGGGAAAGCCCACCTTAAAAATCTCTCCCATGAGTAGCAGCTCAAGTACATAAGAAGAGCCCATGTCAATAGCTTATCCCTCAATCCCAAAGGCAAGGGCACCAGCTTAAGCGAGTCATTCAAATCCCTAAAAATATCAGATGTGATAACTGTGAAGAAACCAACGGCAGATACAAGGGCATACAAGAATGGTTTGTTCTCTGAAATGCTCTGATTGAAGGGATGCCCCATGTAGTTAACAGCAAATGTAGCCACCTGGAGCATCATGCTCACCATGTATGATACTGTATTTACAAGGTTGGGATGAAACGCAGAGTCTGGTTCAATGCACTCATCTGGCATGTGTTTCTCAGCCTCGTTCACAGAACTAATCAAGAAGAGTAAGTGGATTGCAAACTGTCCTAGCAGAGAAAGGAAGACATAGGCGCAAAAGATATTTGGGTGAGGCCGTTCGGATGAAAGGGTTGGAAGAGGACGTGCATGCGAGATGAAGAGGAAAAATGCAGCTGTAAATACACCACTGATTGTAGCCTGCATATCACCTAGTTTGACACCATCCAAATACATGACACTCAACACATATGCTGTTGCCAGGCAGTTAAGACCTAGAATTTTAAACATTTGTAGGGTAGTCACCAGAGTACTGCGACCTTGACGAATTATGTCAGTGGTTGGAGCAACAGATGCATGTTTCGCTGTGAATGGTGAAGCCATGGAGGCATCTCCAAGCTTTACAATTGGAGCCGCGTGACCATCCCCCTCCTCATTCAGCTCAGCCATTAGTTTCTTTTGCAATGAAGTAATCTTTTGTCGTTGCAACTCAGCAGCTGTCAGACGCTGATTACGCTGGTTACCAGCTGAGACTTCTCCATTTACAGTCGTAGATTTTTCTGCAGCATCCGATGCAGACTTGGACTTCTTTGGGCGCATAGACTTCGTATTCTCATCTTTAGATGCTTCACTGGCAGACTTTGAACTCTTAGCTGGAGGCACTGCATTCAGTAAAGCAACTCCTACATGGGCCTAAAAGTGGAAAACACATTACAAGCTACTTAAAATTAATTATTATTGACTTTTTTTAAGAGACATTACACAGCTTCATACTATTCGATCACAGATTTTGAGTACACATGATACTAACTATAACATGACTTTCTTCTAATAATAATAACAAATTCAAACTGAAATAGTCTGAGAAAATGTCTCAAAACAAAACAAATATCTTTGCCAACTAACCTGTTTCAAAGCTCCAACATCATTGGTTCCATCCCCACACATTAATGTTATCCTTCCCACTGTTTTGAAAGTAGTCAAGATGAGTTCTTTCTGCTCAGGAGCAACTCTAGCATAGACCTAACATAATGGCTTGAGTGAGCAATGTCTAGATAAACCCACTATCAAAAATAAGTTTCACAATTGAGGGTATAAATCAGCACCTTGACATAAGGAATCACTCGTATGACTGCAGAGGTTTGTTGCAACATTTCAATGCAGTCCCCTCCAATACAAAGATCGTAAGTCTCTGACAAAGTTTCTACCTCATTTTCACTAAAATCAAGTTCATAAATTCTAGTCAGTAAAGATCAGGGAAGAAAACTCAAAAGTGAATCTCAAAAGCGAGGGCAGAAGAGAAAAGAAATAACAGGAAGCGCAAACAAACATAAAAGAGAAGTAACATCCATGTTCTGAGCAAGGCAAGAAAAAAGATCTCAAGGTCCAAACCAAATTGAAAATAGTCATCCAGAGAAAAGAAAAACTATTACTTGTATGGAATCATCTCAGTCTCATCAGGGGATATCCACTCATATCCTTCACTGTTCCTTTTTGGACCTAGAATTAATGCTGGCTTTGATATAATGTGAACTTGGGTGGCAACATGGCAAGCTGTCAAAGCTTGATCACCAGTAATCATCACCTAACAACACAAAAACTTAATACAAGTATATAGACCAACTCATAATATCCACCCAAGAGGAGAGAAGGAATAAAACTACTCAAAATTGCCTGACGAAAGAGTAAAAAAAAAAAACAGAAATTAAAGATAACAAAATGTAAAATAACAGGACACCACCATACAAGCAAGCAGTTGGTGTAGTATCCTTAAGAGCTTATCAAATAGTTAGGCAGAATGATACACAAAACTAAAGAGCATACTCAAACATATTTGTGTCAAGTTAAACCTGGTCTTAATTTATCAAAAAAGAAAAATAAAAAATGAATACACCGTGACCCCAATATAGCCATAGTCCTAAAAAGTTACAGTTCTGGTCACCACATAAGACTCTACGTAAGGCTCTTGCATACTGCAATATTTCTTCATAGGAATACTAGCTAGAAACTAAAACAAACACGCTGCAAATTATATACTCAATTGTGCATGACCAAAAACCATTACAAAACATAAGAAATGAATTCAACAATTGCACAAATGACTTCAAAAATGTCAAATATGTCGGTTAAAATTTCTCTTTTTCTAGAACATACACATGTACTTCTCCAGCTATTGTAGGTAAAACCAACATACAAACTTTCCATAGATAAATCAATACTATCAGGCAGGGAATTGAACAATAGCATCAGACATACCAAGTCATGTGAGGATCCTTTAAGCTCAGATAAAATAGTGGCTGAATCTGCTCTAATAGGACAGTTAAAAACCTGAAATTCAAATGACGAGAATTTGGTAACAAGAGTCAAGAAGCAGGAAGTAACGAAAAGACTACTCCACACACTCATCTGGGAATTCCCAGCAGATAAAAACTAACAAAAAGAAAATATAAGCATAAGAACAATGTCACAAATAGTAAACTAATAAGAAATTATGGACAAGGAAATTTTGATTACCGCAAAACCAGCAAATGTGAGGCCACTCTCCACCACATCCCTATCCAAGCTTCTGGCTTCACTCACCTTCATGCAATAAATAGACAATTCAAATACACTTTTGACACAAAAGAAAACCTAAGATCATAAAATGTAATAACAAAATTCAGATAAGAAGTGCTATCAGATTTAATCACTTCAATTGTAATTTCAAAAAAAAAAATTTACTTTAATCGTACACAATATAGGGTCTGCAACACTATAGGATTTGTAAGTGATCTTATTATTAAAAATTAATGCTTAAAATTATATTCATGCTCATAATGCATGTCAAATTTCAAAGTAATTCAATATCTTTTTTACAGTCAAATGCCTACTATAAATAATTTATAGCAAATATACTTGGTTTTACTACAGTATAGAGTGAATGATCAGCAAAATGAGATTTTCTTGAAATTTAATATTGAGACAAGTAACAGACATTAAATCCACCAATTGCATTACGCAAAAGATACCAATAAAAACTGGTGTAGAAACTCATCAGTTGATCAGTTCCACAGGTGTGCCCGTTGAGAAATGTGAATTTATGATAAATAACTATTTCAAGTTTATTCATATAGTAAATACTCCTTTCCTCAGTAATACAACCCATACAATGCATAAATTGATTAAATTCAACTCTACAACAAATCTAAACACAACCTTAAAATGAGTAAAACGAAGAACATATAATTTTAGCGAATTGATTTTTCACAATCCACTTTTCAACTCACTTCACAGTTGTACTCGCATATAAAAATATAAAAGAAAAAAAAATTATATATATAGAAGGGAGTGCAAGTTTGAAATATCACGAAAAATGGAGTAGGAAAATCAACCCCCTGATTTAAATGCATAGGTTATATCTCAAAGTAATTCCCTTTTCCCTACAAATATCATATAATGGCATCTGCATCTTGAATAGGAGACAACTTTTGAACCAATCATGCCACACATCATGCTGAATGTAATAAAAGAATACAACTTTTGATCTTTTATAACAATTGTAGAGAAATCATTTCATGTCAAAGGAAGCATACTGGAAACAACCTGCCTCCATAATAACTAAAACAATAAAACATTATGATCTAAAGTCTAAACACTAAACCTGTACCCATCACTTTAAGGGCACTGCTTTCATACATGACTCATTAATTGCAAAACTAAGTACAGTCGATACTCAATATAAATGAGAGCCAAAATGCATTGACAAAAGATAAAATCCAAGAGAGATCTTACAGTCATGTCGCCAATGGACTTGTAGGCAAGGGCCAGAACACGAGACCCTTGTCTGGTAAATTTCTTGTAAGTTTCAACATAATATGACGGCACCTCAGTGAGTCTACCCTGAATAGTTTCTGGGGCACCCTGAAAGATAACACAAACTATTTGACTGAAGGATACTACCAAGACAAACGCTGCAGTGAACCTACAATTGATGCTTATTGGAGTAAACCTCTTTACGCGTTGACAAAATACTACTCTAAAGTATCGTCAAGGGAAAAAGTAGTAGCGCAAAGTAAAAGATATGAGTTGGCTTATATTTGTACTATGTTCACAGAACAATTTAAGCAAACCTTCACAAAAGCGAAAAAATTCTCTTCAATGCGAACAACAACTGCCATTCGTTTCAAGTAGGAAGCAAAGTGGTGTCTCTGAACAATCTGTACCGCTTGACCGGAGCCCCTGCATTCGATGAGATCTCAAATAAGCCCAACGTAGAAAGCACAAATAACTTGTATATGATTTGCCATTTCACAAAACGAAGAACAAAAGAGGTGAGTTATTGAACATTAGAAACATTAATTGTTCAATCATACTTGTAATGAAGACATTCATATATCTTCTCATTTTCTATTTTCTAAGTACCAAATTTGTCAAGGGCTGAGTTTCATCTAGTTTCTCAAGTGATCTCTCATTTCATACAATCATGTCATTAAAAAAGCGTTATGAAATCTTATCAGTATCTGCCCTCATTCTACACTCTAAATGATCTTTTTTTCTCCCAGAAGAAACGGAGACTTGTAATAAACAAAACAAAAAAGTACAAACTGTGGACAAGAGGTCCACCTTCACAATACAACATACAAACAAACAACAATCAGCCAACAATAAACCAAGATCTAATTAGGAAATATGGCACTGATGCCTTCCAAGTTAAAAATCAAAGAACAAATGATATTTAAACAAACCGATGACCGAAGTCTAAGTCTCTCCTACTCCATTTGAATTTTCAACCACAATTATCCCACTGTAATAGTACAGGAAACATTATCCCCCTCAATAAAATTTCCACTAGAACAGCCTTGTAAGTCAAATTTCTCTGCTACCTGTCATTCTTTAAGAATTACATGTCACTCCATTAGTCGAACACAGAAACAAATTCTTATTACTATTTTCTACCCCAAGTATCGTTGTCCTCTCTCCATATGCATAATGGATACAACACAATAGCCACTTTTAAGTTACAAATCTAATGGGTATCTAACTCTCATATATCCTAAGCACAAACTCCAATTTATTACAATTGATCTGTGTTAAGCTTATTAGCTTCCCCAAATCAAGTCCCTTCTCCCTAAAGGAGAAATGATTGGCAAACAAACAATTATGTTGTAAATGAATTAAAGGATGCATGAATCAGTTCAGAACTTCAGATATAGATTAGAGCTAATAATGTCAAATATGTGGAGGGGGGAAAGAAGACTTGCAGCTTACTTTTTCGGCATGGCCTTCTCATCAGATTTAAAGCTCCAATCTATCCCTTTAAGTGCGGCCTTTTCAAGAGGATCACCAACCTACAGGCAGTTGTGAAAGATTACTCACAACAATAAGAAATGCGAGAAGAAAAATGTTGCCAAACAAAAGTCTAAAAAATGAATGTCAATTGTCACCCCAAGCTTGATAGAAAATACAGCAGCCTACAGCTACATTTTCTTTTTTTTTGTTTTGTAGGAATGTAATTTCATTGATAGGAAAAAAATACAATACAAATTTGGGGAAAACTTGTTCCGTGGACTAACTATGTAACCCTACAGCTGCAAACAAGACTAAGCACAATCTGAAATGATAACAACAAATCAAAAGAGAATTAAATAATCCAATCACAAGGGAAGTCTTGAACAGAAAAATTCCTGAACTCAGTCGATACTAATAACCAAGATGCACCTCTTCATACCTGGCTCCATCTAAGATCCTTCTATTACTCACCTTCTATTCCCAATAACATCTCCCTAACACCATTTAAAAATAGACGTGTAGCTACCGAGGTTCCCGACTCCGGTACCAGCCTTGGCCTAGCTCGAAATTAAGGTGCCACATGTATGGATGAGGGAGCTCCACATCTATAAGGAGCTCCTCACCACATAAATAGATAGGATGGCAGACTTGTAATAAGTACACACTAGCTAGCCCACTTGTATAATGGGGCCTCCACCATTATATAAGGAGGCCACTCTCACCATAAAAGAAAACACATGAGATATCTCTCCCCTAGAGCTCCTAAGCTCTCATTGTACCCTGTTTACCTCATAGTGATATCTATACCGAAGTGAACGTAGCCTAGCCTCACATTGTGCTAGGTGAACCTATAAATCTCGTCCCTATGTGTAGCCTAGCCTCACAATACCGAAGTGAACGTAGCCTATAAATCTCGTCCCTATGCCTCACATTGATCACAATACCAACTGATGCTCCCTATAAATCCTTTGCATTCATATCCAATACCAACTGCTTTCATATCCAACACACAGTAGAGAAGAAAAACTAGAGATAGCACAGTGCACTTAAGTGAAAAAAATTAATGCTTCCATATGAGAAACACAAACTTGTATTGAAAATGAAAAATTACAAGGATGGACCAGATCCATCAAAAACAGGCCAAGAATCATCAAACAAAATTACATATTACATCCAACTCAAAATATCCCCCATCCCATGAATTAAACTAAAGCATCAAAGACTAATCCCTGAAATTCTTTGACAAAGTATCCCCAAGTGAAGCAAATTACACACATTGCCAATCAGTAATCATACATTTGCTTTGTCAAGGGACAATGCAAAAAGAAAAATGATCAGAACCATTTGGCCATTAACATACTCAAAATTTGCCAATAAAATAAAATCAACTCATCTACCTCAAACATAAATATTTAAAAAATAAAAATGGGAATTAAAACAGAGTTGGCCAGTCTGTGTCTAAGTCCCTCAAAAGCTCCAACTACCCATCAGCCTTCTCTAATGTAAAATTATTCTTGTGCTTCCTAGAGGTGTGATGATATCAAGTAGTTAATATCAAATGAGTACCACATTTAAATGGTTCTTCAAAATGCTCTTTTTCTTTATAGGACGCAAACTTTTAGTGGTACTTTAAATGGAGTTGCAAGCAAGAGATAATTAGCTTCTAAGAAATTTTTGAATTTTCACTCTTAATATCTACAAAACATTGACAAATTATTAAACAAAAGAACCAGCCTCAGAAGTAACCATATTGCCTCTGATATGATAAATAAGAACTCAGCCCAACACAGAGATAGCAAAGACAGCATGTTTAGATGATAAAATTAGCATACCAGCTTATTGTCCACAAACACCAAGGCATGACAAGAAGCCAAAATCTCTAATGTGCGCCCAGCTACTTTAGACATATCAGGTTCTAAATCCGTACTACCAGCCAACCCAACAACTCCGCAGAACTCCTGCAGAAGAGCAAGGAAGAAATTAGTGATAGATTTTACATAAAATCACATCAACCTAATGAGCACTGTATACTTAATAATATGGCATACCATGTCATCTGATGTAAGTGTCCCTGTTTTGTCAAAACAACATATATCAACCTGCATGGAAGGAACATAAACAAATGTATCATAAGTACACTTCCCACACTGCTTATTGGAAATAAAAATTGAACTCTGACAGAAAAGTGAACAAAGCGGTAAAGATTATAGAGAGTATAAGCATCATACATATTTGAGGTAATGACTACTAGATCTAAAGATACTATCAGTCTATCACTATATCTTACTCCCAAGAATACTATTTTCTGCTTGAAAAGAAGGAAAGTAACATCTCAGCATACTGCATCCCAAGCAGAATTATCCAAATAGCATTCTTATGTCCCAATTCAAGGATTATCTTTCCAAATAATCATCTAACTGATTAAATTAATAGACAAAGATCACGCTTCTGATAAATAACAAAATGATCATGATAATGAAATAGCCAAACGATTTCCAATGATACTAATATTTGTAGGGATTTGCATCATAGGACCACAATATTGTCCTTTACTTCTCTTAAAAAAATGGATCCCTCTTAAGAAGGGGACTTTGTACATACAAATATATATATATATATATAAATATATATATATATATAAATATATATATATGTATATATATAAAAATAAAAAATAAAAAAAAATAAAAAGAGAACATAATTGGATTCATTCTGACATACCTTTCCAGCAAAGGGTATTCGGAAAGGTTCTGTACAAAATATTCCACGTCGTGCTAGAGCAATCAGAGATGTATTGACAGCTATAGATAATTCCATTGGCAGCTCAGGAGGAATCACAGAGGTAATAATGAGTGAACAACTAAGAAAAAGCTTGTACTTGCTCCTAGTGGGATCCTCAAGCCCCTACAAGAAAGATGTCCTGAATGTCAGAGAAGAGCCACTAGACAACCATAAGAACAATCATGGCACAATCCCATAAGCACGCCAGAAGGAACTATAGTTTACCTTTTTTAGAACATAACCAGCAGCTATCACTGCAAATACAACCAAGAACAAAATGAACAGCCCACTTTCCCAGCTGTTAGCAGTCACCTAGAAAAAATGTATATATATTATAAAAAGAGAAAATGAAGATGAAGATAAACCATAATGGTATAGAGTTCAGCAATCATTGCTAATAAAAAGATAATTACCCTTTCTGTGGAAAACAGAATTGTGCGCATAAGTTTTCCCTGACTTGTTTCAAACCCAGTCCTCAGAACAACAGCTACACAGCCAGCATCAGGAGTTTTTAAAGGAAATCCCTGACTCCATTGAGATAATCAAAAGCATTACCATGAGATTATTTGAAGTTTGTTGGTTTAAAAATTACTATCAAGTTGCATCCTAAAATTAAAAAACAAACAAAAAACAAAACTACCTTATCTGGAGTATGCTGCAATATCTTAGTCCCACCAAATAAAACATGGCTTTTGTCCCGCTTAGCTGATAGCTTCTCCTCAGTTCCTCTGGCCATGATTGATACCTGAAAATATAATAATTTTATTTTATGAGAATGTACGCACCAAGGTAATTATGCCATAGTTCAATGGCATCTACTGGCCAAACTTAAGTATTGAAAGATTTTCCATCACTAGAAAACTACAATTAGCTTACTGAACAAGACTTCTCTTCAAATAAATAAATAAAATAAAAAAGGAATACGGCACAAAACAGAATGCAATTTCGGGAAATAAGAGTCATATTCAAAAAATTGACAAACTTACAATAACATGTATTTTTTTCTATAGATACTTTTAACTGTTCGTTAATTAGTTTCTCTTAAGAAGAAAAAAAAAAGACTAAAGATTCAACTTCAATCCTAGCAAAGAAAAATTCAAAGTTCCATATTGTTTAATGTGTACGAAGATAGTCATGGACATTAAATCAAATAAAGCCAACTCTAATAAGTAAACAACCATGCGATTAGAATTCCAGAATTTTCCATGGCAACAGTAAATTTGAATCCCTCATGCGAAGGAAAAAAAAAAGAATAAACAAATAAAACAATGGACCTTCCGTAGTAGAACTCAACAACCACCGGATAATAGGTTGCAAAAAGGACAATATAAGATTTAGCTTCAGAGAGAAGTCATCCATTTTAGAATCCATAAAGTAAGCCTCTAGGAAAAGGAAAAGAAGTGAAGATAAGGATGCAAATGATGTCAAATAAGAGAAAGAAAAATTTTGTCCAAGCAATCACCTGGCAGGAAAAGAGCATCAATATGACACACACACACACACATATATATTAAGAAAACAAACTCGTGCAATGACAGACATTTAACTATATAGGTAAGTCTGTAAAGAGGCTATCACCTTCCACTGGGGATGCAAATGATGTCGAATAAGAGGAAGAAAAATTTTGTCCAACCAATCACCCGGCAGGAAAAGAGCATCCATATGACACACACACACATATATATATATGTATATATATTAAGAAAACAAACTCGTGCAATGACAGACATTTAACCATATAGGTAAGTCTGAAAAGAGGCTATCACCTTCCACTGGGGAGTAGACTCGCCTGTGAGAATGGCTTCATTGACAATTGCACTTCCTGCTAATATAAGCATGTCTGCTGGTACAGTCCTATCTTCTCCATTTGGACCAGAAGATCGTCCAATGGAAACAACATCCCCAGGCAAAAGATCAGTTCCAGCTAGTTTTATCCACCTGAAAATTACCAAATCTATGACATATAAATATCATAAAATATTATAAACAAACATTAAAAATTGCAAGTAGATTACATACTTCCCGCATCGATGCACCATTAAGGTCTGGCTATCCACTCTGACACGTCTTAGCTCTGTAAGAGTCTTTAACTGACTTTTTGCCATTGTTGACTCAAACATAAACAGCATGAAAAGCGTAAACAAACTATAATACCAATATTCATCCAAACACCAGAGACCCACACAGAACACCTACATTTAAGAAGCATAAATGAGAGTGAATATACAAAAAAAAAACATATATATATGTGTGTGTGTGAAAAGGGGAGAGAGAGAGAGAGAGAGAGAGAGAGAGAGAGAGAGAGATGAAAGAGGAAAAGAGGAAAAGAGAGAGAGCTAAAACCTGAAATACAAAGAAGGGCTGCATACAATTTTCTTTCATTAATTTCTGGAACGTAGGTTGTGGATATTCAAATCTGCACAACCAAGAAACATCTCATTAAAAAGCAATAAAAAATTAACAACCATACTCCATCAAGCTTTATGTGCAGTTTATAGCCAATAGAAGTTATCAACACAGATATTAACTAAAGGCTTTTTACAGTCAAGGTTATAACTTCAATGAATAAATGAAACCAAACTAGCACATTAAAAAAGTACCATGCACAAATTACAATTTATTTTTTTTGAAAAGAAACATAATTTATTACTAAAAAGGATGAATACAGACTCAGTGGATAAGGAATCCACAAAAAACAGAGAACACAAACATCAAAACAAACAGGATACCATGCACAAATTACAATTAAGCAACCATACAAACAGGTAGCTCCGAATCAAGTAAAATTAATAGGTGTCTAGTAACGCAGCAGGGAGTACAGCATATATAATATAAATTAAGAGTTCAAGAACAATAGATCAAGTAATAAAACCATGTCTCCAGGAATGCACAGGGGGAATTTATAGTGTTAACATATGCAATATCCATGAAGAACTAAACTACCACATATCAAGCAATAAAACAAGATATAACAAACTACCAAGTTTTAAGTTATATCAACACATCTTCCTTGCAAGGCTTGCCTGATCTCATTAGATTTAATATTTAACATTCATTTGGATGACTGGGTTTAGAGCGACCAAAAGGACGCAAAGCAACAACATATAATTCATCTGGAAAAGACCCTAAACAAAAACATGGAGGCAGTCCAGCGTTGCAAATACATTGATATTTATTATCACGGCCAAAGAAGAACAAGATGATAAAGAAAACAAACAAAATATTGAACCAGAGAAACCAAAATCAACTTAATTGCAAAAGAAGGCCAAAAGGAATGTAAAAGGTAACTAAAAGATACACATTTGAGATTAATAAAATCTTATTTGTTCAGCTTGAACCCAAAAATTCTTTTCTTGGATAGAAAAAGAAGAGATTGATACAAGAAATGGATAAGGACTCCACAGCCTAGAGCTGAAAAGAAAAGAAATAATAGAGACTAACTGAAGCCGATAGTGCAGACCAATTACGCACTCTATCCAAAGCTCATCCACTCCTAAACCCTCATAAAACTTAAAACTTGTCATTCAATCTTCAAATAAAATTTGTCAAACACATTCTAGAAGTGATTGAAGCACCAATATAACTGAGTGCTTCAACTATTACCTCAGTGCAATTTACTGGGAGCAAATGGCCTTTTCTTAAGTTTGTATATATGAACACATACCTTTTCTGCAGAGTTCAGAAAAGGTAAAAGCTGATAATGGAATCAGTAAATTTGATAATGTAAAAGCTTGACTTGAAGAAAATCGCATAAGAGACACTCCTTATTCCAAGCGGAAATAAATTAAGTACTATATTGCATATTGTATCTCCATTCCAAAATATGATTGAGCAAATAAGAAACAAACTTTTATTAACACAAAGGAGGAAAATACAAGGTAGAGGACAAGCTGTCCAATGATTAACTAACTCATTAACAACAGCTAAAGAAAGCATCTAGCAAGCAAAAAATGAATAAGAAGACACAGAGAACCAAGAGACAACAGCCTTCCAGTAACAAAATACCATACAAAGAACTATCTCTAAACTCAGGAGAAACAAATGAAACTATCTGTAAATGCAAAGGCAAATATGATGAGTTCAACAAATGGAACTTTAAGAAGGAAAAAGAAACCAAGAAAGGTAACTCACAGATTCCGTCCCCATTTTTCAGTAGCAGCAACAACTTTAGCTTCAGAGCCATGGCCAGTACTCTTCAAATAGTAACCCAGGGTTTCCTTGGTAGGGTAAGGAAGCTTGCAAAAGTTTTCCTTCTCATTTGAAAAGATGTAGCGTTGCTTTCTGAAATCAAAGTAAATCTCCTCCGTATTCACTGAGGATGAAGAACCTCCAAGCTGAAAAGATTAAGCACACTGTCATCAAACAAATCAAGGGGTACGTTGCAAAACAAAAACAAAAAGTGAATCAGGGGATCTGATATATTAAGGGTGGAAAGTTACATAGGGATAGATTCCTAGCTAGAGTAACTCAACCAGAATTTAATTTCTAGACTGGTATAGTAAATTGCAGATGTAATGAACTGTGGATGGAATCACAGCTTTAGCAAGTGTGAGCCCCTCTAGAAACACATCCCTATGACAATATTTATGAGGAATCTATAAGAACAAAGGGTTTTACTGCGGTTAAAAAAGAGTTGTCAACTTCTTATAAATTGAAGATAACTTTGGATCACCATGAAAGAGCTGAGTTTCCTGACAGATAATAGTAAATTGATCATGTCAGCCAGAACAGGAGTGAAGACTATAAAGTAACAATACTGTCCATTTTATTTTTAATTTCTTAATGCAACAACTGATCTGTAGGAGATTGGTGCATATGGATTGTCCCTTATGCACTGAATCTCATAATATGAAATAAAAGAAATTTTAAATGATGGATTCAATTCTTTTCTTCATTTTTTCATGTTGTTCAACTGGCTAGATTGGCTGATGTTGACTGTGTTCTTGGCATTCTGTTTATTGTAGTTTTGACTTCTGGTTCATTTTCAATTAACACCTCTATTTATCAAATGTAAAACTTCTGCTTCCTATCAGGAAATATAAAAATCCAACTATATAACAAACGTACAAGCTTACGGAAATGGAGTGATACAACTTCTTTAGAGCCGGAAAATTTTGCTGGCGTTATTTTGCATGCATCTGCCTGGTGAATATCGTTCACCTGAAGACCAAAAGAAACACCAATGACTAAGATAAAAACTCATTCTCATCACAGACAAAAAAAGTCGCCCCAATTCAAGTCTTGGAATCCTAATTAGTAATTACTAGATACATTTTATTGCTGGTCTGTGGCACACTGTCAATCACAATTGTTCATGAGTAGAGTCATGTCCAAAATTCCTGGGGTCATTGTCATACCAAACTCTCTCGGAGAGTCGAACCTATGCAACCTTACCCCTTGCTTTCATGTTAAACCAGCTACCTCCATTTTGCAATGGAGCAAGTTTATCACAGTACCAAAATGCAGATGCACATATATCAAGCATTTTCATACCTTGGAATAGTGTACAAAGCAATTGAAGTCAACGGACCAAGCAGTGAATAGCCAAACGAGAATGTGAAGCGCCACAAGACAACCGAGAACAATAGTGGCGTCGCCAAAGTCTATACTAGGAACAACTGTAGTAAGCCACAAAGTATAGAGGATAGTGAAAGGCCACACATCGAAGCGCCAAGCCAACTTCTTCTTCCTCAACAAATCAACTTTGTCCACCACCTTCCCTCCCACATGGAACCTCGACATCTTGCTCACACTACACTAGAGATTCGATTCAAATCAAAGCCCCTCTTCAGCAAAACTAACAACAGAAAATCAAGATACAAGGAAAATTATGAATGTAATTAGAAAAACCCAAGGAAGTCCAATGCCGAATTCAAATCCCTAATATGTTATGTATGGAGGTAAATCGTTGATGCATACCTGAGTCCTCCTTTCGACCTCAACCGCGATCGCAAAGCCTGAAGCCTCTCTCTCTGAAGCCCTAATATGAAAGTTGTCGAGGAGGATCAGTATGATACATACCATGCGATGTACGAAGAGAAAGGGCCTCTGCAAAGGCGGACCACCGACTTGAGATATATTACTGTATAATTTCTTTCTCCCAAAGGTAGAAAAGAGGTGCACCAGGATAGTATTTTTATATTTTGTTTAACAAGTTTAAGTTACAAAAAAATACGTGTCTAAAGACGGAGTTCAAAAAAATTCACTCACAACACAACTAAGTCGTTTTATTCTCTCTCTATTTTGGGACCTCTCTTGATTTTGAATGTCTTCTTCACACTGACAACCTCGAACTCTCTATTTTGGGACCCCTCTTGATTTTGAATGTCCTCTTCACGCTGCCAACCTCGAACGAGCTTCCTAATGGCTAGCAAGCCAAGATGGAGCATCCTCTAGTTGATTAATTATTTTACAACTACTTTTCTACTGGTATTATAGTAAGGATAGTTCTCACTTCAAAGTTAATTGAATAGTTTTTCAAAAAATAATTGCAATATGATTTTATTAAAAATAGAACTCATATGTCAAAGTGAACACCCAACTAAACCTAAAAATATGATAAGGAAAAAAAACATAAAGTTTAATATGTAGAGGTTTACTTAACTTTAACACATTCGAACTTTAGTCATTGAGTTTTCGAAAATATTAGTTTAGTCACTAAACTAAAACATTGTTTTCACTTTAATCACTCGGTTGTTTTTTTCGTTAAAAATTTATAAATAATACATTTTAAGGGCATTTTGGTCAAATTACTTTAAAATAATAAAATTTCTCTTTTTTTTCTTCTCCCTCTCTCTTCTTCCTTTTTTTTTTCTTTTCTTCTGTTTCTTTCTCGTCCCCCCTTTCTCGCCCCCCCCCCCCACCTATTCTTCTTCTCTTTCTCCTTCTCCTTTTCTTTCTCTCTTCCTCTTCCTCTTCCTCTTCCCCTTCTTCTTTTTCCTCTTCCCCTTCTTAATTTTCCTCTGTTTCTTTCCCTCTCTGTTTATTCATCAAACGCCGAAGCCACTTTCGCGTCTTCTTCCACGGATCGTGAATCTCCGCGGCATACCGGCCCCACAGCCTCTTCCTCACGCATCAAAAATGCGACTCCTCACCCTCCTGCCATTCGCCGTTTGCTGAGAGAGAGAGAGAGAGAGAGTGGCAGAAATGTAAATAAATATTCAAGGAGGGAAAAAATAATAATTTCTATTGTCGTCTTGGCTTGTGCCGGCACTGTTACTAAGCCGATGAACAGTGCGAAGAGAATTAGTATAGTAAAAATTTTGGGAGAGAATTATCGTTTTTTTTTTTCAAATTAGACTTCCTACAAATGAAACTATCTATAAATGCCCAAGCAAATATCGCCCTCGCTTGTGGAATATTTATGTTGATGTCCATTAGTAAAGTATGAGCGCAACAAAAGGACTAGAGGTCCTCAGGAATGCTCGACATGAAAGGAGTGCTCTAATGCTAGAACTTCATGAGTGCAAGTGATATGAACTCTACGGATGAACCATGAGGTCCTCAATAGCCCATGAAGGCTAAGAACACTTGTAAGGTGGACAAATATTTAATGGACCACAGGTCCACGACTTGAGGAGTACTTCATCGTGAACCCAAGAGGCCGTGAGACCAAGAGGTCGTCAAATATATTAATGGACCACAGGTCCACTACTGAAGGAGTCCTCCACTATGAACCCAAGAGGCCATGAGCCCAAGAGGTCATCACGACCCAAGAGGTCCAACTCAAGGAGTGCTCCGACTATGAGCCCGAAAGGCTATAAGCCCAAGAGGCCATCATGACATTTGAGGTCTTAGAATTTCTATAAAGAGACCAAGCCCTAAGAGAGTTGTACACAAGAAGACCAAATGGTCGGCCCAATATGATGTGGACCACTGAACAAGTGCTAACCACTTGCACTACTTAAGGTGACACCTGCCTCGACCCGAGTAGACTTCTAATATGACCTAGATCATAATCTAGGTACGTATGGTAAACTTTCTCCTAATAAATCTACAAGTCCTAAGAGGACAAAAGGCTCAATAAACTATCAATAGTGCTATACTAAGGAGAGTTAATGCTTCATTAGTGCTCCACTATGACTCATCAGCCACCATTAATGATTGTGCCACTAACGAGTGCTCCATTATCACTAAGTACTCCACTGGCCTACGTCAGCTTAATCATCACAAGACACGTACGAGGGCTACTATGTGTGGAGCAATACTATGCCTACTTCTATATAAAGGCCATTAGACCCCATTGTCAGAGAGGAGAACACGAGAGCTATCTATCAATCTTGCATATCACTCTACTGATTCTGGGATTAGAGAGAAGCTTAAACACAAAACCTATCAACCAGTCCTTATAGGCTGGGAATGATCAAACACTTTGTAATCATTCTCTATTCTCCTTATTCAATAATGCTAATCCTCAATACCAGAGTTATCAATCAACACATCCAATTTCTCTACTAACTTAAGCATCGGAGGGTCCTAGGCCGGTACCACACCGGTGCCCTTCACTGCTAGCATTTCTATCTTGCAGGCTTTGGTAGTCAATCAGGGAGGTCACGCCGACCTGATTTGGAGGATTCGTAGACCTCAACCTCAACGAGGTCACATAACTGTTGGTACCAAAGTATTTTCTCATGGGCTTGTCCCCTAGCATTGAAGATCATAGCACTCCACCATGTGTGGAGCACTTGACCATTTGTTGAGCCCCTTTAATATTTAGGATTAGCTTGGTCCTTGGGTAATTTTACCCTATCAACAATTTATATCTTTATTTTTGATTTGTCAAAAATTGGTTGACTTTATAAAATGAATGTTTAAATATAAAATAAGAAATATTAATAAATTTAAAAGTCAACAAGTGGGTGTGAGGTCTCCAAACATTAATTTATTTCTTGATTCTTTTTTTTTGTGCTTGATATATAAAATTTAGCCAAAAAATCAAAACAGTCACTGAACTTAGACACATTCGACACTTTAGTCACTGAGTTTTGAAATATATCACTTTAGTCACTGAACTATAACATAGTGTATCACTTTAGTCACTTGAATCCTCTCCCTCCCATGTGTCTCTCTCCACAACCGGCCAAATCGATTGACGGCTCGATGCTACATACTGAGGTTTGAAGCTCTCCTCGAGGCGAGTTCAACACCACTAACCCCGCCTCAAACTGTTGTCGTACGACGGAGAATTGAAGAGTTAAAATTCCGGTCACCACCGGCTTTCTGGCCAAATTACGGTCATTCTAGGCCGAATCGAGTTTAGCCCCAGTTATAAAAGTTACTGTTTTTCATCCTTGCAAACATTTTGGCATAGGTGTTGCACCTCAATTTGAGGTTTGATGGGCGGCAGTGATTAAAGTGATATACGGTGTTATAGTTCAGTGACTAAAGTGATATATTTCAAAACTCAATGACCAAAGTGTCGAACGATGCAAAGTTAACTGACTGTTTTGATTTTTTTGCCATAAAATTTTAATTTTATTTTTTAGAAAATAAAATTTTATATTTTATATGATATAAGTTCGAAGGGATATTTGTTGAATTTTTAAAAATTTAGCCAAACTTATGTTTTGGCTTTATATATATAGATCTCGGTTTTTTTTTAGTTTGCAGAAATAGACATGTTTGAATGTAAAAATAAAGAATTAGTTACAAAAAAAAAAAAGATAATCGGGTGTACAAGTTTCGTAATTAAAAAAAACAAAGTTCACTCACAATTGATATGGATATAGACAAATGTAAGTGCAGTGTTGAAAGTTTGGCATGTCATCGTATGAATCATAAGAATTGCAAGGGCCTCCCCCCCTGCCCCCCCCCGGCAATAAATGTTGATGCACATTTCGCAAACATTTATGATAATTAGAAAAATGTTTTAATTAACTCTTCCAATTAAATTTAGTAAATTTTTAATAATTAAAACTCAATAATCGTTTAGAATTAGTTTTCTTAATCAGTTACGAATACAAACTTAATAATAATGTGCCTTAATAAAGGCTTTAGTCTTTTCGTAGTACTACCACTTAAATAACTTAACCAAATCAACCTCGGGAGAGATCAATTTTTAATTTGTAAATCTTTTATTTTACTTTTATCGTATTTATTTAATTGTTAGGTTTTCTAAAATATAGATTAGCTAAAACTTGAAAAACAATTCATGTTTTATTTTCTTAATGTTGTACTTTATATATTGGCCCCACTGTCATCAATTCCTGGCTTCGCCCCTGCACAGAACTAAGGCACTCAATGAGACCTCTTCATCACAAGGTAGATGAAGATGAAGCACATACATAAAATGATGCAATTCTAAGGTTGTTCTTCATGAGGACTCTAATTAAGCACAAGAGTGAAGGTAATAACAATAACACATCCATCAATAGATTCACACACAAAACCAAGTTGATTAATGAATTAGTTATTGTATCCTAGCCATGTCATGGTTCGAGGACCAAGTTTTTATAAGTTATCTTTCATGCCAAGCAAAGTTAATGAATGACTCTCAATTTGAACAACCAAGTTCCAAAAAGATGCATAATGCATTAAGACTTAAGATACCAAACAAGACAAGCATAAGCTCATACTCATTACACTCATTATTAATTGCCTAGAGAGGATGAGGTAACGAACGTCACACTCTTACATCACGATAGATTAAACACATGCTTAAAAATTGGTTAAGGCCCTAGACATGCATCTAACACATATTGAAAATAGGCAATAAGCACTAAGCCACAAAATGCTTCAGACGACGGAGCAACTCTGTCGTCTGATGAAGTTCCTTTCTGTTGTCTAGTAGCCTGATATCTCTAAGGACTATCAAACAACAGACATTCTCCGTCGTCTGATATACAATCAAACAACGGAGATTCTCTGTCGTCTTATTTACTATCAAACAAGAGATACTTCCCACAAACTGTTGTCTAATGAAACCCAAGTATTAATTGTAGGATCATTTGTGGTCCGTTACTCCGTTAGCAACTTCAAAGACAGTTATATGTTGTTTGAATGAACTTAGGAATACATTATTTATTCAATGTCTGTGGTTTATAGTTAATCTCAGAAAAATATATATGTTGTGTGATAGTGAAGAGCATTACAGTTTTGAGAAGTATATGTTGTTTGATAATCCTATCAACCATAACTTATTTCGTGAAAACTGTCGTTTTTAGTTAGTTCAAACAACATATTTTGGGTTTCATTATGTAGTTCCTTATTTCAGTAGACAATAATTATTGTCATTTTTATGTTTGTTATGAACCATACATATAACAAATTAAAGTATGCTTCTGTCATTGATATTATCCTCATTCTAAAAACTAGCAGCTACAAAACCCATTGGATTCACCAAAATAATTTCATATTCTGTCATTACATACACACCAAAGTACATCCATAATAAAGTTAAATTGTTCCATGAAATGAGGTCCTAACTACTGACCAATAACCTCTAGTTTTCTTAAAACTTGACAATATGTTTTGTCCACTAAGACCATACTTGATCGATGTCCTTCTGTGTGTAAACCTTATCGGTTCTTCTTTCCCACTGCAATAATAAAAACTAGGGAAGTTATACACAGTCCGTATAATGAAATCAAATTTTATTCCTAAGCAGATCATAGACTATTAGGATAAAAGAAGCAAAATAATATGTTACCTAATGGCCGGAAGCAAGACATGAAGAGCAGTAAAACGGCTAATGGCAGCCAATAACCAATAAATAAGAAGTAAAACCAAATATAAGTGAACACAAACTCATGATAAGCCTTCAACGATTCAATCATACGCATCAAGATAATCATTATCACATCTTTGATAGGAAATGGTGAATTAGCATCATTAATGATAGTGCAACAGGTTACAAAATTTCCAGCTACAGACCCTCAACTTCAAAATTTCACAACTTAATCTACAAAACTCTTTTTTTGGAGATTCCAATTTTGAAATGATCTTTAACATGTCTACTAAAACTTTCATAAAGATACTAACTTCAAATAATGGATATAACTGTACAGGTTTTAGTAATTAGGTCACTGGGTCAGAAACTGTCATATAAGAAAATCATATATGAAGTTCAGACCAATTTGTATTTAAGGGTTTTGATGACTCTTGGATACAATTAAACCTATTCTTCTTTCTTATATATCTAACTAGTTGTACCAAACTAAATCTCTTACATAAAATTTTGTATGTGAAAGACATTTAATCAAGGTAGCAAGCTATTAAAGCACACCCAAACCAAGCCTTTATACACTAAATTGATTAGAATTCATCATCCTTTGTTTTATACATAAAACTAGACCGGTAGACATACATTCTTGAATATGTATCTAACCAAATTCTGTATATATATATATACGGGTTTTTTTCAGCAACAGTGTCTGAACTCTTGTGCCCCGGCCAAAATGATACCCAACTTTTAAAAAGAGTCAATGTGGTACCTGGACTCTAAATTTCTTATCAATATCATACTTCCGTCAAATTTTTATTAACTCTCAGTTAAAAACCCACGTGTCGGTCACGTGGGGTATTAAATTTTTTTTTTTTTTTCTGTTCCATTCCTCCTTTTTTTTTTTTTCTTTTTTCTTTTTTTTTTCTTTTCTTTCTTTCTCCTTCCCCGCACAAACTCTCTGTCTCTCCCTTGCCTCAGTGTTGCCGTCGAGGCTCCAACCTCCGGCCACCATCACACAACACCGCCCTTACGGAGCAGACGGTGCCCCGACTCCGGCGAGCCAAGTCCAGACACTGCGTCGCCTTCTTACTCGGGCGGGATCCGACCCGAGAAAAAGGTGCCGCCCAAATGCAAGTGACGGAGGTTGTCATCTGGGTCACTGAGACCGGCAAGTCTCCGGTCAAGTTGTTGTTGTAGAGGTCCAGAACATGGAGGCTAGTGAGCTTGGAGAGTTCAGGCGGGATTAAGGGAACGTGCGGTAAAAAATGTTGTTGGAGAGATTGAGGAGTCGGAGCCCCGAGAGCGTCGAGATCTCGGGCGGGGTGGGACCCGAAAACTGGTTGTCCGCGAGGGTGAGTCCGGGTCGGCGGTGATGGAGGCCTTGAGAGAGAGGAGGGCGCGGTAGGCGGACATTGGGTGTGGGGGTGTGGATAGTAATCGGTGGGGTGTTGATAAAAAGTGGTGGAGGTGGAGGAGGAGGAGAAAGAAAGAAAGAGTGGTGGAGGTGAATAGTATTCGGGGCACCGTCTGCTCCGTTTAGTAGGGGCGGTGTTGTGTGATGGTGGCCGGAGCTCGGAGCCTCGACGGCAACAGGGAGGCAAGGGCACAGAGAGTTTGTGCGGGCCGGGGAAGGAGAAAGAAAGAAAAAAAAAAAAAAAAAAGGAGGAATGGAACACAAAAAAAAAAAAATTTAATACCCCCACGTGACCGACACGTGGGTTTTTAACTGAGAGTTAACAAAAATTTGACGGAAGTATGATATTGATAAGAAATTTAGAGTCCAGGTACCACATTGACTCTTTTTAAAAGTTGGGTATCATTTTGGCCGGGGCACAAGAGTTCAGACACTGTTGCTAAAAAAAACCCTATATATACCTATAAGTAATCAAACTTTCAGAAATTATATAGTTATTCATTACCAAGGCACAAACATATAATGAAACTAATTCCAATTCTAGCTTTTCATTCATTTTCAAAGATGGGTCTCATAATGAAACTAATTTCAGAAATTTCTGTGACAAACTCGAAACTTTGAAAATTCATAACTAATTCCAAAAAACTCCATTTTGGGTTATCCCAATTCTAAATGACTCTTTAAAATGTCTACTGAAACACTTTAGAAGAAACCGACCTCAAATTCCCAGTACATCAGTACAGTTTTGCAAAAGTAAATGGCTGGGCCGAAAAAACAGAAAATCTGAAAATGGCTAAAATCCTTTCTTTGGCCAAAAGCTTCTCATAGCCCATCTTGCTCCAAACTTCTTGTTTCTTGAAGCTCTTGGTGATTTCCAATGAGATGTGTGGAAGAAATGGTAAAATGGTGAGGAAAAGTGGTGGATTATATAGAAGAGAGTTAAATTCACCAACCATCCCTGAACTTTTTTGCACTGGATAATTTGATACATGACTATTAAAAATGATCAATGTCATACTTGACCTTAATTTTTGCTATTAACGCGATACTTCCTTCAATCTTCCGCTAGTACATAATTAAATGTAAGGTTATATCCGTCATTTAACATATTTTTTCAAATAAAAATGACCTATTTGCCCTTTATTCTATTTTTAATTCAATTTCTTTCTTTGGTCCCTCTTCCCTCTGATTTCCCCAACCATAGCCACATCTTTCCCAGAAATCTATTTCCATATGTTTTGTCTTTATATATTTTTTCTTCATCCTCTGCAACTCACATCTAGAGACAAACCTTTAATCAATTCTAAAGCCACAAAGAGACCAACATTTACTTCCATAACAACCAACTTTAATCAATTCCTAAAGACAAACTGCAATTAAGTTAAAGCATTGTACTTCCAAGCCAGAGCATGGAAACTAAACAAAATGGACGAAGAAGAAATCACAGTATCTAGTCACTTCCCATAAAACCCAGAGCATGGATGTCACGCCCCGATTTTCCAAATCAATTAATAAGGCATTTTGCCCTTAATTACAATCAATTCGGAAACGTGACTACATGGAATATCAAATACAAATATGCACTAGAATTTTTTTCTTTTTAATTCAAGTACACAACACCAACTCCATGCCCAACATTGTAATTTCAAACTCAATACAAGAGTCGAATATTACATACCAAATATTTATATAATAAATTGATACATCAAAATATTACATAAATAAATCTTCAGAGTGCGAAGCATAAAATAGCGGAAGTCTTATAACCCAACAAAATATATGCAGCCTTGCATTACTCCTGGTTATCCTAACCTGCAGGTATAACCCCTACACCGTGGAATAGTGTACCGGGTTATATCAACAAACCCGGTCAGCTTACGAAGCTGGTATGAGTTAACTCAGTTTTACTCACCCTAAACCGTTTAACAAAATATACATATATAGTTTGTTTTAAACAAATATATGTAAGTTATATTCTTCAAAAACAATTCAAATCCCGAAAATTCATATTATAAAATATAATGAACCTACGCATCCCATAATACGTATTTTAACCCCACACGTCCCATAACGTGTATGTTAATCCCAGGGTAATTCAGAATATTAAACAATATAAACCTTCCCCAAAATCATTTCCCAAAATTATGATTTCTTTCTTCTTAAGAAAAGTAAATCATCATAATAATTACTTCAATTTTTAAAGAAGTAAAAACTTCAAAATACAATTCAATATTGTTCAAGAATTGTAATTCATTTATCAATGCTTCAAATATTTAAGAAGCAAATTCATATCATACTCACACAAAACCACAATCAACTTCAAATGATTAAAAGCGAGAATACCATTTTTCTTCTCCTTTATTACATAAAGTATTCATCTTTGTTTTCAATGAATACATGGCTACACAGTCTAGAACTCTAACCTTCACCTTCTGGCTACACAGTCTAAAGCTCTAACCTTCACCATTGGCTACACAGTCTAGAGCTCTAACCTTCACCCATTGGCTACACAGTCTAAAGCTCTAACCTTCACCCATTGGCTACAAAAACATTCGAGTAGGCAAACACAATATCATAATTTTTGAAATATTGTTCCCACAAAATCCACCAATTAAAACAATAAAATGAATACTTTCAAATATTGTTTTAACACAAAATCACACATGCTGATATATCAAATTAAAACTGTATTTAATTTATATATCGCAAAATCATTTAAATAAATATAATTATTTATTTTCGCAAACAACACAATATGAATTAATATTCATATATAAAATATCGTGAGATTCACTCACCTCTAATTCCTGCTGCGTCTTCAAATAGTAACCAGGAATCGACAAGCACGAGCTACACTTCTCGTAAACACCTATGATTATGCAATATCCAATTAGCATAATACATTTCCAAAATAATCCAAATGTTCCTCAAATGTCTCCTACGACATCGGAACATTTAATCGAGACCATTTGACCAAAAGTCAACCATCGGTCAACGTGGGTCCCACGTCTACTATTCATCAACGGGTCCCACACAAAATCCGAAACTTCCAAAATCCAACAGCATGCTTATTTCTAGCATCCTAACATCATATCCAAAATTGGTGATGATCCAACGGTCGGATCATCACGGATCTAACGATCCATAACTATCGCTTAATTGATCATTGATCAAACGACCGAATTTGACAAAAGTCAAAACACGAAACTTGTTCGTATCGACGAACCAAGTCAAACGGAGCAAAGAATTGCTCCCGGACCGACCTGACGCGCCGCCGACGCGCCGCCGGAGGTGGCTGCCGGCCGCCGGTCAAGGTGGTCCGATGGCTACCAAATTTTACCAGTGTGTAGAACTCAACAAGCCCAACAAGTTTAGTAACTACCTCAAAGTCTGGATCGGAGCCGAAGTGGCCGGAATCGGCGTTGACTTTTTGAAAATCAAAAACTTCCCGAGCTCAATCCGCCGTCTACGGTGGTTTTCGGTGAAATCCAAGGGCACCATCGTGTTCCAGGGGTTGAGGGCTTCAAAACCCAGTACACGAAGTGGGGAGGGGTGGCCGGAATTACGTCGGACAACGAGATGCACGAAAACAGCCCCTTTGGGCCGTGCGTGCGGCGTCACGCCGGCAAGCCTCGCGGCCAACCCGGGTGGGTTTGGACCGTCGGTGGCTTCTTCTCCTTTTGGTGGGGGCGGTGAGACACAGCGGTGGCCGGTGGTGGTAGCCGGAAAACACACAGTAGAGAGAGAAAGGGAGGACGCGGGGAGAGAGAGAGAGAGGAGAGAGAAAATATTTTCCAAAAATAAAACATTTTCATGTTTTATAGAAAATCGTGTAATTTCCGAGGGCCATAACTCCCTCATACGATGTCCATTTCCGGTGAACCAAATTCCTACAAACTCGATTCGACGAGGTCTACAACTTTCATGAAGGAAGTTTTCCCAGATTCTCAACGGATAAAAAGTTACCTTAATTAACCTTGTGTAACTTATAATTACCACCGTAATTATCGTTTTACGATGAAAACCCCTAAAAATATGAAATCACACCATTTCACTTCAAATTTCACGAACTATTTAATAAAAATAATACGGAAATTTTCGGGGTATTACAATGGAAACCTGCCTAAAACTATAAACCCAACCTGATAATCCACGAATCCTTCTCCACCTCACCCTACCTCGAGAGGTCCACAAACCCCGGTGCCAAGTTTTTTGACCTCGGCCTCAACGACTGGCTCCTCCGAACCGTCATCGAGCTCAGTTTGAGAAAACCCACTCGATCCAAGTCAACTGCATCCCCAAACCAGTAGCGGCAAAACAGTGCTTGCGCTCTCGATTCCGCAGTGGCTAAGTTTTAATTTTGAGACAAAAGACGAATCTAGATGAGAGAGGTCGTTGGCTTGGATCTCGGAGAGGTCCGATGGTTGAGCTTTGAGGATGACGTGGGTGTGGTGGCCAAAGCTGGGCTTGGGCTTGGGTTTGGAAAAGAGGAAGTATAGTTGGGGAGTGTGACCACTCGAACCAAGATTTACCATTTTACTAGTTAATTTTACAGCAAATTGACGAAAATTTTGTTTTTACCCTTCGAATAGTACATTTAGGGGGTCCTCGGGTAACTTTTCGATTCGTTTAGAATTTGCATTAATTTTCTTCACGGAAGTTGTAGAGCACGTTAAACCAAGTTCGTAGCCGTGAAGTACGCTTAAAATGGAGTTTGTTTGGAAAAGTTACAGTCGTCAGAAGTCGAATTTTATTTTTGGAAGGAACTATTTAGGAAATTTCCGAAATTGGAAATTTCCATTTCGGGTAAACGCACCCTCACTCTCTCCTCTCCCCCACGCACACTCTTGCTCTCCCCGAGCTATATTGCAGCCGGCTTTGCCAGCCAGTTTCTCTTCACTCCGGCCACCTGATGGCCTAAAACTAGTCCCAATTTCTTCACTACTCAATGCTCTTCAACCCTATACCAATTTTCTTGATCGAATCTTAGTGTAGGAGGCGAAATCAAGGACAGAAACACCCAAAATTGTGAATTACTGCTGAAACTTCCCACCCTTGCTTGCGGCGATTCTGGCCGAGTTAGGGCGAGAACCTTACTGGCTTTAAAGCCCTCATCACCATGAACCTATTGCCACTGGTCTCACCACCAGACGTTGCAGGATGATGGCGAATCGAAGCCGTAAAGTTTCTGTTTCCCGAAGCTTTTCCGGTGTGATCCGACCGATCTAGACCGATTTGGTCTTCGAGTCAGGAAGATGAGTAGAGCTATTGACCAACGAGGATTGTGCTAACCAACGAGGATTGTGCTAGGCATGAGGTTTTGCCAAAAATCTGTGAGTGGACTTTTGTTTTCAAGATAAATGTGCACGCAAATTCTAAATTTTAATTAAATAATTTCTCATATTAATTTCTATCCTTCCATAAATGTTTTATGATTTTTAAGTCTCGAGTGTGGATTAAATACTTACAAATTAATTTACAAATGTTATAGTATTCCTTATTTATGCGAAACTCTAATAGTTTCAGAATTTGGCTTGAGACTTGAACTTTGATGCATTCTGAGGATTTTCCAATTTTGTGAATTATACTTGGTTTGTGAGCTTAATTAAAAGATGATATTTTTTTCGGGGAATTTAAATTATTTGAGGCTCGTTGGATTTTATTTGATTATTTGATAAATTAATAATTCTTCTAATGTATATTATGCCTCATTGTTTTATGAGCAAGAATTAGGGAGAGTTTTCGATTGGTTTTATGTATTTATTTTCACCACCATACTGTTACCTGAGGCTGCATGCATGCTAGTTTGTTTTTCCTCCTTCGTGGCAAGGGGACGGAGTCCCCGGAGCCTTTCCGTCTTTGTGACGAGGTGATGTCTTGTCTATTGTTACAAGTAGGGGTGGGCATAAACCGACCCGGACCCTTAAAACCGACCGACCCGCACCGAAAAATCGGGTCGGAAAACCGACCGACGTAGAGAGAGCAGAGGAAACCAATAAAACCGACCCGAACCGATTAAAAACGGGTCGAAATCGGTTTCGGGTATTTTACCGACCGACAAAGCCGACCCGACCCGTTTATATATATATATTTATATTTTATTATATTTTGGATTGACTTTTCTCCCTTACTCTCTCTCTCTCTCTCTCTCTCTCCTGTTCTCTTTCCCTCTTCTGCTCTTCACGTGGTCACTGACCACGCCTCTTTTCTCTCATTCTCTCTCAATTAATGTCTCTCTCTCTCAATTTACAATTGTCTCTCTCTTTCTTTTCTCTTTCTCTCTCTCTCTCTCTCTCAATTATTGTCTCTCTTTCTTCGTGTTTCTTCTTCTCATCTTCTGCAAAGTTCAAACTGTGAAGAACAAACTCAGAAAAAACCCAGTCTTCATGCTCAAACCCAGAACAAAACTTCCATCTCATCTAGCAACCGAAATAATCAGAGCTACCAAAACCGGACCGCACCGACCGAAATTTCGGTGTAACTGAAATAGTCGGCCCAGCCCTTTCATTTTCGGTTTTCGGTTGAGAATTTTGGCTAACCGACATCTACGGTTCGAAATCGGTTTTTGCCTTAAACCGACCCGCACCGAACCGTGCCCACCCCTGGTTACAAGCTCACCGATGCCCAGTGTCTGCTCTGCCTCTGTGGTGAGAGGATACGTACGGGAGAATGGGAGATGATTGGTTACTTTTTTATGGTGTGGTGTTCTCTCCTCCCCAATGTTTTTCCCCGTTATTTTTATTGAAAAGAAAAGTTATTGAAGTTGTTTCCTTTATTTAAATATTTTTGCACGCATGGTGTTTAATGTTAAAAACGTGGAAAAACATAAATATTATTTTTCCGAATACATTATTTTTTGTCCACTCACTCTAATATTTTTAAATGCTTTTTCCTTAGCCCTTCGGTTTTGCATAGCCCATCTTGCAAATTAGTTAAGGTCATGCCACACACACAAGGTCGAGGCATTAGTTTCCCACTGCTTCCCATTTTCTTTGATGGCTCTTCTTTCCATCTATTTGTATATGTTATATTGGCTCATTAGTATGCTCTGATATACCAAATTTCTACTATAACTGAATTCAGAAGATTTAGACCTTTGGTATAGAGACTCCTTGTTTATATGTTATAGTGGAAAATTATGAATGTTGGATGGTCAGTAAGATGGCTCAGGTTGTTGTGATTCTATATTGAGGTTATTAGAAGTATTGAGATGGTGAAATTACAGGTTATTGGGTAGTCCATTTTAAGGGAGGTTATGCCAAGATTTTGGTAAAATCTCTTCTAAGGTGGGCTCCACAAGGTCACCTTGGATTCCAAGGTGGAATTTGGGGCATGTCCTGTCAGGAAGTGACTCAATTCTTTTGGAGAAGAGTTAGATAGAGAGAAGAATTAAGAATTAATTGTGAGGATGAGGATGAGGATGAGAGATTGAGAGTTGAGAGCTTAAGTTTTGGGCATTTGGCCGAGTCATTTGATACTAAGTAGCGAAGTTTGTTTTTTTTGTTTGTTGTTTATCTTTTGTTTGATGTGATTTCAAGAACTTGTGAAGAATTTTGCTTCATTTTTTATAGCTTATGTAAAAGAACAATTGTATCCCTACTTTTGGCTACATATGTGTGCCCCTTGAGCACATTTAACTGTGCATTGACAAAAGATTGACAGAAGTATTGAGTTCACGTATGACATTGATCGTTTGTAATAGTCAGGTATCAAATTGTCCGGTGAAAAATAGTTCAAGTATGGTTGGTGAATTTAACCCTAAGCTTAAAGACAAGGAAAGAGTAAAAAGAGATTAAGAGATGCCTAAAGATGATGGCCAACAGCTCCTCTTGGTCTCCAAGTGGCGCAAACTTCTCCTATTGCTCTCCTCTTCTTCTTTTAGCTCCATCTTGCTCCAAACTTCTAGTTTCTTGAAGCTCTTGATGATTTATAGGGGGGTGTGTGGGAAAAACTTATGAGTGAAGAAAGAAATGGATTTAAGGTGTGGAAGTGGAAGAAAATGGAGGAGGAAGTGGTAAATCTGAGGCTCGTGACTGATCATTTATCATTGTCCAAACAAGAAAGTTGAAAATAAAAGGGGTTTGGAAAATGGAGAAGGGTAAAGGTTGGGAGAATTTTCGGGAGTGAGTAAGCCTAGGGTTATGATGTTAACTAAAAATGGGATGTCTTATGAATAATATGATGAGAAGAAGAAAATTGAGGGCTTAGATGAAAAGGGAAAGATCTTAAGGCTAATAACTAAGATTCAAAGCAAAGAAAATGACCAAAAGGGCTAGGATAGATGGGTGAGTGAAGAGAAGAGAAATGATATTTTGGTGTTTATGGACAAAGAAAATTAAATTTGGGAGGTGAGTCGACACAAATGTGGGTGAATTAAGGCTATGAGACAAAGGGGATAGAAATATTAAATGTTTTGTCTCCTAATTTGAGTTTAAATTTAAATTCACCAATATATATCTAGATATCACCAAGGGAGGTTTCCTAGTTGAATTTGGAAGATTCATGAAGGAGTCACAACTTGACATCTTCGGGTCTTCCTCAGTTTTGACCTTGGGTGGGCCCGGTTTGACTTCAATTGTCTTTTCAGGGTCGAGAGTTGACTTTTCAGTTTCTTGGCCAAAACTCCGGATCTTTTTATGCTCCACTACCGATGTTTGACTCATGTGATCTTGATGTTCAAAACTCACGAGTGACTTTTTGTCTTTTTCTCAAAAATACTCCAAAAACTCCCAAATTGCGTTGTGAAGCTCTAGATTACTTCAACTCACTTATTCATTCTACAAGTCTGTATTCATGATATTATTGAGCCCTCGAAGAAGCATAATTCAAGTAGTTAGAGGCACTATATGTACGTAAAATACGTGCAAATCAGTTAAGTTCCTAAACAAACATCTAGCACAATTGAAATAGATATTACACATACCCATTCATTAAATTAACACATATAAATAAGCAATATAAGTATCAAATCATCTCTATGGACTAAGGCACACAACTCTAGCAATTACTCACTCATGCTTACAAGATACATAATTAATTACATGTATAAAAAGCTAGATACAAAGAAGGATAAAATTCAGTTTACCCCCTTGAGGTTTGAGTCAAAAATCATGTTAGTCCCTGAGGTTTCAATTTAATCAGAAACACCCTTACACTTTAAATTTTGATCAACCGTGACCAAAATCTAACCTACCGTCCAAATTGGACGTTAAAAACTGACAGACCATTAGCCAAAAAAAAAAAAACTGAAGGGACTGTCAACCCCTTTTTTTTCCTCCTCTCCCTCTCTCTCTACAATTTTCCGTCCACAGCCGTGCCTTAAAGCACCGCTCCTCTACCGATTACACCGCCGCTGGTTCCAATTGATTTGGACACCCAGCTGCTCCGCCATTCACCACCGCTGCTCCTTTGCAGCCGTGCATCTCCAATTCCAGCTCCACCGTGAACCTGCAATCTAAACCACAGAGCAACAACCCAACATTATGGCAGCACCTCTGCCCATCAATCACAATCAACAGCACCTCCGGCGTCCCCAGATCGAGTGTCAAACGCCCACCAATCTTTGCCGGAACTCATCACCAAACCCACATCCTGGCTCGACTGAACGGCTCCTCTGCCTCGCTCCCAGTGAACCCCATTGCCCGAAACCGCTAATCCGATTGAATCCGAACCCGGATTTGAATCGGACCGGCCGCTGTACCACATGTACCACCTCTATTCCTCGTCGCCGAGGTATCGCTTCACAACTGGGTACCCAACTTCCGCTCCGTCCCATGAATTCTCCAGACCCAAATCGAACACCAATCCTTTAGTGGATGAGAAAGGAAATGATGATATAGGAGAAGACAGTGGGTATATTGAAGTTGGAGGGGATGGGTTAATGGGTTTTGAATTTAAAAGGGGCTCGACGGTCGAATTTTGGTCTTTCTCATTGTCGGTGTCTGGCTTTATGGAGCAGCGAGTGAGAGAGAGAGAGCTCTGCTTTTGGGGTTTGAGTTTGGGACAGAGAGCGTGTGCGTTTGGTTTAGAGGGCAGAATTTGAGAGGTTAAGTAAGTCGCTGTTTGCAAGCTGAGGGCTTTCATTGTTGTAGCAGAAGCTGTATCCATGGCGGCTGCGGAGGAGGAGCTCTGTGAGAGTGGATGAGGTGATGTATGAACTTCGACAGAAGAAGGGAAAGGAAGGAGAGAGAGAGCTGTATCCATGGCGGCTGCGGAGGAGGAGCTCTGTGAGAGTGGATGAGGTGATGTATGAACTTCGACAGAAGAAGGGAAAGGAAGGAGAGAGAGAGAGAGAGAGAGAGAGAGAGAGAGGACTGAAGAAGAAGAAGAAGAAGAAGAAGAAGAAGAACGGAAAGGAGAGAGAGGAGGAAAAAGAAGGGGCTGACGGTCCCTTCAGTTTTAGTTTTTTTTTTTTTTTTTTTTTTTTTTTTTTTTGGGCTAATGGTCTGTTAGCTTTAACGTCCAATTTGGACGGTAGGTTAGATTTTGGTCACGGTTGATCAAAATTGAAAGTGTAAGGGTGTTTCTGATTAAATTGAAACTCCAGGGACTAACATGATTTTTGACCCAAACCTCAAGGGGGTAAACTGAATTTAATCCTACAAAGAATAAGTAGACAGTGAGAAATGCTCAATGCAAATGGCTACCCAAGCTTGGTGTCTCCAAGGCTTTGTGCTTACCTATCCTTTTCTTCTCCTTCCTTCAAACTCCAAGATCCTTGAAACCCTTGATGATCTCCAATATGTAGTGAGGAAAACTAGTGGCAAAGTGGCTGGAAATGATGAGAAAGTTATGCGGATGAAGATTTGTGAAGGGAGAAAGGTGAAAAGGTGAAGAAAAATGGAACAAATGGAAGGAAGTATATTCGAAACGACGGCTATGACCGGTTGTCTCTAATGGTAATGAGAACGAGGGAGAGTGTTTTGGAGAAAATAAAATGATGAAAAGGTGAATGGTTGTTAAAAATGAGTGAAGAGAGGAATAAATAGTGAGGGGAGAAAAGAATGAAGGTTGAGGATGAGAGGGAGAGGATCTAAGGATGGAAAATAGCCAACCTAGGTAGGGAAATGACTAAAGGACCGAGCTTGTGAGAGTTTGAACCTCACAAGCGTTTCCGTCAGAATGAATACTTGCAAAACAAGTCGTACCCGGTGTGGCACCGGATAAGACCCTTCAACGCTCAAGTTAGTTACAAGAAGCAGTAAGCTAGTTGTAAGCAAGAGAATAATGTACCTGAGGAGAGGGTTAGTTCTCCTTATATAAAGGATTGAGGAAGAGGTCTTCCGCAAGGAATGCATCAAAGAGAATCCTAACCTAAGTTAGATTGAGAAAGTAAATCTTTTTTAAATTTAATGTGTGATTCTTTAGTGAGCGAGGATTTCCGAAGATATACTTAGAGGCATCCTTCCTTACAAGGACTAACTGAACTTGACGACCGCTATAAGCCCTAGGGTGCGAATCAACACATAAATATTGGAGGAATCCTAACTAGACAAGGATTCCTTAATTATGTCGCCCAGATTACATAGAGGATCCGGTCTCAGGTTACGGACCATATCATGTGGCTTCCGGCCTAACGAGGTCGTAAACCGTCTTTTGTTGATACAGGGGTTATGGTCTGCTCTATCCCTTTATGAAGTTCTCAAGTTAATCTTCATGCCTTGGCCCCAGAAAACATGATGAGGGTTTCATATCCGTAAGCTCTTCGGAACTGTCTTCTCTTGTTCCGAAGGTCATTTTTCATGCTCCCACAGAGCTTATGGAACTTACAAAAATAAAAATAAATAATTTGAGCCAGGCCGGGACGAACAAGATTTAAAATCTAGAAATCCGGTCTTGTCCCGTTTGTTCGGTTCGGGACGGGACAAGACTCAACAGTGCCATTCAAAAGTTCAAAACTGGCCCGTCCTGTCTCGTTTGGTTTGGGATCGGTTTGGGTTCGAGATTTATGGTTTTTGTGCCCAACTTAGTTTAAGGATGTTAATGTCTGTTGGGTTGTTTTAAAGGGGTATTTTGAGTTGTTGAGCATTTAGTTCAAGGCTGAAAGGTACAAAGCTACAACTTTGTGTAGATGTTTGGTCAATACTTCTTTGGGTTAATACATGGAGCATAATAAGACAACTTAGTGTAAATTGTGTAATACCTTAGACATGTAAATGTTATTTCATTAAATTATATATATATATTTTTTTAGAGAAATAGTCAATTCATTTATAATGCAATGAGATTACACATCCCAACCACCCCAGTTAAAAAAAGAGAGTATAAGAATCCATACTGCTCATTCTTTTTTTTTTCTTCCACTCTTTCAAAATCAACTCATTGAGATAAACGGTGTTAATTTTTACTAATGTCCCCATGCGCCAACCTAGTGAAAACATGGAAACACGTCTCCTAACGCCTTCGTCCTTATGTGATTTTTTTCTTTGTACTTGGACCTGCCTCTAGTTGATAATCAGTTTCAAATCGCTTTCCTCGAGCTTGTGCACGTCGTCGTGCCAAATATGCTGAACGTTGTGAAGAACTCATAGACTGTCACCATTGTCGATGTCGAGCACGTGCATGCTCCATAATTTTTTTTTCTTTCCTTTGATAATCATTTTAGCTGGGTAGAAAGAAAGAGAAAGAGAGAAAAAAAAAATGTCACAAAATTAAACAGCAATGTTGAACCGATAACCAACTGTAAAGTTCAAATGTACAAAGAATAATCATGAAGCTCTTTGGCAGCAAAATCTAATAAAAAAATACACCAAAATAAGAGAAAACAAAACAAACCCAGAACATATAAAAAAATAATTAAGAGGTTTAATTCAATTATTTCACTTCAACTTGTTCAAACATAACCTATGGCTTTGCTCTGCTCCTTTCTTCAACTCTGATCCAAATAACACGTAAATCTTTCAAAGGAACTATAATTTCAACTCTTGGGCATTATCTAATTCAAATCAATCCAAACTAACCAACAAAATTGAAATAAAATGATTCACATAGACTGATTGAATCCATAATTGGAGAAAGAGAACATGTATATGAATGAAATAACCTAGAGAGAAAAAGAAAGAGGGAAATATGAAGATGAACGTAATGAAAAAGAGAAATCTGAAAATAACCAAGTAGTTTGATTGCAATGATCAATTGAAAGTAAAATGCAAGTTTCATCTTTGTTCTACCGAATGAAGATTAGTCCAAATATAATGGAAATTTCAATTTAGACAGACTAACAGAATAGTGTATCAAATCTAGATTTATATTAGTACCACCTAAATCTAAAACAATTACCAAGAACAAAATGAAAATGAATCACATGAACAAAATTTACTTCTTTTTTTTCTATATCATAATTGCTAAAGCATTAATTTGAAAATGCACAGTGAATGATAAATTTCAGTAACTTGACTGACAGAAGAACCTCAGTAGTTTAAGTGCAAAAGAGTCTTTCACACAAACATGCTACCTGTTTGCAGTTACATATATGTAAAGGTCGTTTTAGTTTTATATTTTTCCAATTCAAATACTGCAAACACAATGTGGAAGCAGTAGTTCAAGGCATCATCCATTTATATAGAAACAGTCCAATTCAACAATAATGTCCATGAGAAGCCAGAATAAATGACTCCCCATCTCAGCAATCCCCACTTCACCACCAAAACAGAAGAAAATAAGCCAAGGCCTACTGATGCAAGATGACTCCGACGAAACCAATCACCGACGCCACCCTCATAACAACCAGAGAAGAGAGAAACCTCCCAATCCTTGGCCGAAAGTGCCAGGCCATCGCCAAAAGGCCACGACCGCCGCCTCCCTTGAAGAGAGAAAAAAAACTAGAGAGAAAAGAGAAAACATATTTTAAAATAGTTCTGTCTGGCATCTTGGTAGGTTATGGGTGGATGCAGTACTTTTATAAGGAGATTAATAGATTAGATTCTATCTATCTTGTTTTGATCACCCTTACATATATAGGATATGGAGATAGGTTCTTTAAGTCCGCTACTCAGAGATGGTTTGCTATTTTTTGGATTGCTTTCTACATGCCTGTGTTTGAGAGGGTGGCAAAATACCTAGTTGGTCGTTTTTTGACTTGGGCTCGTCCTTATGAGCGTTGTTTTTGGATTCGCTTTAGTGGTTGGTGGTTTGGTGCTAGGGGTGGTACAATACGTAAGTCTGTAGATACATGTTAAATATTTACTGTACAATTACAATTACTTGTAAGTCTGTAGATACATGTTAAAATATTTACTTTTTTTCAAAGAAACTTCTATACAGACCTATATACACATATGTACAATGAAGTCCATTGGCCGCAATAAAGTCCATTAGCCGCAATAAAATCCACCTCAGCTACCCATTTCTCAACACTCATTGATCAAACTACAAATTTAGAATAGGAAAAAAAAAACATAAAGTAATGGCTTTTGTTTTCACTTTTAGGTGAAATATGTAATTTTTAGGTAAAACACGTACCATGAAATTAGATAATTCGGTTCTCGCAACACCCTTACTCCAATTACTGGAAGAATCCTGTAGTAAAAGGATATGTTAAAGATATTATACTCATGCAACCAAGTATAGCAAATGAATTAACTCATTATGTATGTAATCACCTCAACATTAGGCTTCAACTCCTCAACACAAAGAGGGGTATACTTGTTGTAGAACTGAGTGAGAAACACAAAATTAATGTGAGGAGGATGTGTAATGGTTTAGTGACATGTATGCATGCTCATGGGTTGATACAGATGAAATTTATAATACCTTAACTAAAAAATTGTTGTGTTCACGATTAATTCTCCTCCTACTCATCCGTATTCAAAATTGTTTAAAAAATATGAAAATAAACTAAATATGGACTAAGAAAAATGCATGCCATGCTAATTAAGCAGGAGATATCATAGTGAATACCTAATTCGCAAAACCTTTCTCTGGTTTCGTTTAATATTAAAAATAGTTTGCTTTATCAACTCTATACGTGTGTTTTTGTAGCACCAACTGTAAGAATTACAAATAGAAATAATCAAGTTAATGACTACACTTTAAAAGGTTAAAAAAAAGAGAGTATAAGAATACATACTGCTCATTCTTTTTTTTCTTCCACTCTTTCAAAACCAACTCATTGAGATAAACGGTGTTAATTTTTACTAATGTCCCCATGCGCCAATCTAGTGAAAACATGGAAACACGTCTCCTAGCTAACGCCTTCGTCCTTCTGTGATTTTTTCTTTGTACTAATGACATGATTAACATGTAGTATAAGAATACGTGCTACCTTCATGTCATTAACAGGTAGACTTAAGAATATTTTCTTTGTACTAAAACAAGGAGTATAAGAATACATGCTACCTGTTTGCAGTTACATATATGTAAAGGCCGTTTTAGTTTTATATTTTTCCAATTCAAATACTGCAAACACAATGTGGAAGCAGTAGTTCAAGGCATCAACCATTTATATAGAAACAGTCCAATTCAACAATAACTATAGCTAGCTTCTTCAATTAGTCCAGCAAAAATCCAATTGAATAAAAACAAAAATATTAGATAGCAACTTGATTTTAAAGATGGTAGACGAATTCCACAAACCTAAAATTCTTTGAAAGGGCCCAGCAGCAGTCTGCGAATAGTAAGAAGCCTGTAAAAGCAGCAGATGATAACATACATATCAGTATCATTATAATCATGGGTTTACACACAATGAAAGGCCAAAATGAACCTCAGTGTTCTTTTTATCCCCATAAAAGGCCAAAATGAAAAGCAAAGAACAACAACCATACAAATATAATAGGTACTGCAGAAAGGAAGAAAGCAAAAGAGACAAATTACCTTGATTCATCATAATTTGAATGCGAGAGAAAGCACACATTTCGTGGTTAACACTTTGTTCCAAAATGCACGAAATGAAATTCAGAGCTGTATTGGTAATCATATAAAACAAAAGTACACACAATCAAAATCCCTAATCCATTTATTCAAAGAAAAGAAGGAGTTTACAACCAAACAGCAAGGAAGACAACAACCAATCCCTCAAAGACAAAACAACATACAGACCATCCTAGTTACCAATCTATACAGAAGAGAAAAAAAAAACAATTCAACAAAAGAAAAAAAATTGGAAGGCCAAAGCATACATGTCATAATCATTATTGAAGCTGAGATCAAACCTTTCCGAGTTGTTGAACTTGCACCTACAAATTGACAAAACAAATTTGAAATTGAAACTGTTACTTTGTATATTGCACAACCACTTTATCGATCAATCAAACACTATTGATAGAAAAAGGATACAAAAATTGAAATTCAAATGTTTGTAGATGAGGTATGATCAAACGCCAACTTCAATGAAAAAGAATCTAAACAAAACCCCTAACCCAATTACTTAATGGAAATACAAAAATCCCAGAAAATAGGGGAGGAAAAATCTTGAATATAGATATTATAGTCGTTGGAATTACTGAAGTGTCTTTTTTATCAAAGCTGTTGCAAAATGAACTCGAACTCAAATTGCTCGGACTTCTGTGCAGTAATCCTCGGTAAGAAATAGAAAACAAAACAAAAAGAAATCGATTAAGGACTTAAGGGGAAGACACTAAACTAACAACCAAATTTAACACTAAATCAAAGAAAAATTGAAAGTTCAAAATTCATAAACCCAAATTGCTTGCCAATTGATTACTTGAAGACAAAAAGAAAGGAGGAGACCCAAACATACCTGGAACCAATATTAGAAGACTCCAACTTTCACGTTATCCAGAAATTTACCCATATACTGAAGATACCTGTAAAATTGAAAGAAAACCAAACGAAAAAAAAAATCAATTACATAGGAAACCCAAATCAATGAAAAGTGAAACCCCAAAATGACCCAATGACAATTAGCTAGGCTCACAGTTAGGTAAAATCTTCAAGCGCTTAATCGATTTTGATATTAGTTTTTTCCTCTTTATGGGTTTCACTTTGCCTTCTCCCCTCCATGTGTTTCGTTTCTCCTTTAGTATGAAGCCATATCTACTCTGAGCACCTCCCATGTAGTCTACTGTCTCCATCTGCTTGAGATCGCGCGCCCTTCCGGTTCTAGTTTCCTCTGGAGATCGTGCGCGAAACAGTTTCTCCTTGACAAATGCAAAAAGAGATGGTAAGTGTATTGAGACGGGGGATTGTCGTCCCACAGGGATTGACAGTCCCCGATCTCTCGGTAGTGTGTGTGTGGTCGGGTGACTCTAGCTAGTTTGTGGAGTGGCAAGGGGTGAAATTAGTGAGTGAAGCATGTTTGAACAATGTGCGGTGTGTAGTGTGGTGTCGGTTTTGGTGAAAAGGAATGATGATATGGTAAGACAAATAATCAAAAAGCAAACAAGAAATGTAATGCAAGCAAGTAAAGATAGAGTGTGTGCACAATAAGGAAAGTGTTGGGGTTTCGGGTTAGCCTAAGTCCAATCATGATGCTTAATGAACCAATTTAGTATTTGTGTTTGTGCAATGAATGAATCAAGCTTCGTATCTTAGCCATGTTATGGATCTAAGACTATCTTTTCTTATGTATTCTTAGTGCCATAATATGGGTCACTAGAACTCCCTCAAATTAGCTTGAGAGGCGAAGAGCACAAAGACTTAGAAACTCAAATAAGGGGACCTCATCACATCTATTATCAAATGCCTAGAGAGAGTTAGGAGTCACCCTAACAATCTCAATCAAAGTAGGTTGCACACATGCTCAAAGAAATGACTAAATTCCCTAAACATGCACTCAACACAAATTGAATTGGATAATAGATATACTCATTCATCACAAAACATTCATACATAGTCAATTCATCATTGCATCACAATGGACTAGGGCACACAACCCTAGTCCCCAACAAATTAACTACTCACTATCCATCAAAGTATACATCATCATATCACAATAACAAGCTATAAACATGAATACAAGAGAGAAAAGGGTTGAGAAATTCTCAATCAATGGTGTATCCTTCTTCTCCTTGGGTCTAGATGACGTCCTTGATGTCTGATGAGGATTCCAGCTGCCCAAGATGGAGGAGGAAGTGGTGGAAGCGTCGGAAGTGGCGGATCCCGTCGACTGTTGACCGGTCGATGACCGTGCAGAACTTAGATCTAAGGGAGCGGTGGAGAGGAGGAAAGGGTATTTATAGGGGCTGATTGATTGATGACCTAATGGGGCAATAACTATGGTATTTATAGGCAAGAGGAAAAGGGAATGTAGGGCTAGGATGAGCTAAGGAAAATCTAATGGTTAGATGAAATAAATGAAGGGCAAGAGGGTAAATGCTTAAGAGAATAAAAAGGAGGAATAATCTAAGGATGACTTCATGATATCTAGTGTGGTTTTTTGCTGAATTTTGGAATCCTTTGGTGATGAGTCACTAGGTTGACTTCGTCTTGACTTTGACCACGACCCTCGGAGTTGACCAAAGGTTGACTTTTGACCAATCTTTCAGAATTCTCTTGCGACTCACTTCCGGGACTTCATGTTGACTCTTTGACGCTTTAAAGTCGGGGTTGACCACGAGTTGACTTTCGGTCCTCGGGTTGACTTTTTGTTCTTTTGCCGAAAATTCACTAAAAGCTCCAAAACGCGCTCATTTGCTCCTGATATCAATCTGATGCATGTGAACCCTACAATGGTGCAATTTAAGGATTAGAGACACTAAACGGCCTTTGGATTAGCATTACTAAAGTGATTAGAGATCTAATTTGTATGCAAATCACATACAAATCACTCCTCCTATTTTTTCCTTTCTCCGCCTAATGATCATGCACATTTATCCTCTTTTCTTTTCTTTTTTTATATTTGTTTTTGTATTTTACATTGATAACCCTTCCTGATATTTCTCATTTAAGTCAAATATTGTCTTTGTCATGGACATTTTTGGAAGTTTATTCTTTGGTGAAGCCTTTGATTGGCACCAAAGCCCTATGCCTTCAATTATAGTAGTGGAGTTTCCTCTGGAGATCGTGCGTGAAGTAGTTTCTCCTCCTATTTTTTCCTTTCTCCGCCTAATGATCGTGCACATTTATTCTCTTTTATTTTCTTTTTTTTATATTTGTTTTTGTATTTTACATTGATAACCCTTCCTGATATTTCTCATTTAGGTCAAATATTGTCTTTGTCATGGACATTTTTGGAAGTTTATTCTTTGGTGAAACCTTTGACACCAAAGCCCTATGCCTCCAATTATAGTAGTGGAGTTTCCTCTGGAGATCGTGCGCGAAGCAGTTTCTCCTCCTATTTTTTCCTTTCTCCGCCTAATGATCGTGCACATTTATCCTCTTTTCTTTTCTTTTTTATATTTATTTTTGTATTTTACATTGATAACCCTTCCTGATATTTCTCATTTAGGTCAAATATTGTCTTTGTCATGGACATTTTTGGAAGTTTAGTCTTTGGTGAAGCCTTTGACACCAAAGCCCTACACCTCTAATTATAGTAGTGAATTTTTGGAAGTTTATTCTTTGGGTATGGGGACAATTACCTAGTAGTAGTCGCAACGCAGTGGTAGCAAGACTTCTTCTTAAACAATGGAACCCAAAAAAGAATCAGTTTCAAACTTGGAATGGTAAGGAACATCAATGATCCCGTGGTGGCCAAGACAATAATCTCGGACGGAACGGTGACGTGACTGACGTCGTTTGGGCTCAACTCCACTGTCTCTTACTCCTATAGGACTGACGCCTGGTGTCTCATGCGTCCTCGTCACCGGTCGGAGTCATTCTTGTGGAAACAGGTCGAATTTCATAATATACATAATGGAACTAGCTAGTTATCTAGGACTTAAACGGGCTAGGGCTAGATTTGGGCTAGGCTAGGGTAATTAGCTAGCTACCTGCATGTTGCTGCTATTAGAAAGTTACTTTCAATCTATCTACAAATTGTTTGTGCACTCTTATTACCTTCAATCTATCTGCATGAATTGTTTATCAACTCTTAATTACTGTCTTACAAGTTACAAGTAATTTCTATATATATATGGATTCATCCACATGTGCAACAACTTAATATCACGATGATGAAATTAATGTGAAACTTTTCATGGTGCTTGGAAGGACACGATCAATGTCCTATAATCTTTGTATTTTAAATTTTTTATATATTTTTATTTTTATTATTTGATATCTTTTGGGAGTAGCTAGTGTGATCATGGTACAGTTTATTAAAGATAGGCTGCAGGTAAGGGAGTAAATGTTGTGCGTTTATAGTTCCGGATTGTTGAATTATCGTTTAAATTCAAACATACTAGAGTACTCACTTCTTCTCCAACTCTCTCCCCCTTCTTCCTTCCTTCCTAGATAAACATAAAGTAAAGTTTGCTAGAATTCGAGTCTGTGCACAAAGACTCAAATTGATAGTTGTATCCAGCAACACAAAGTGTAGAGGGCGAAATTTTGTTTTAGGAGATTGTGATTGCAAGCCTCTATCAATCCTATTCAAGTTAGTGATTTCCAATTTTCTTTACTACAATCTTATTTCCTTTGTAGTTGATTTTGTTCTTGCTGTTATTAGTATTGTGAACAGCTGATTACGTTTTGGTTACTTGTTATATACATAATATATATTATTTACTGTTGTTTCTGGTATATTGTGTTACTAGCTACTGTAAGTTTTATTTCTAGTCTTCTACACTTCTTATACACCATATTAATTGATTGTTCCTAACAAATATAAATCTTAGTCTCACCTTTCGTCAATTTGAGTAAAGTCCTGCTGCTGTACGTTATAGTTATGAATTGCTAATATATTATTGTCATGCTTATAATAATAGAAATTAAAACTGTCAAGTTTCTTTATTCAGGTATTGTTGGTTACTACCTGAATTAAGTACTTTGTAGATTAGCAGCTAGTTATATATGGTTTTACAGGCAGGCTTCGATCATCAATAGGCCGGACACCTTTCCTTGCTAGCATCGATCCTCATATATATCTTTCCTTGGTTAGGGCTATTGATTTTCAGTATCCAAAACTTAATTTTCATTTCATTAGTGATAATGGTTCTGGGTGTTTGTGGGTACTGTTAGTGGAATTGGTGGGTCGACATGTACTCTTTTTGGTTTATCCTATGTTGATCTTCAACCATCTCCTTAATGAAATGTTCCCCATTGGATGTTAGCAATGTTACTGGTGGTAGTTACATGGTTGTCAAGGGTCTTATGAAAATGAAAAAACTTTTAGTGGCATGGTAAGACGTGTTACCCTGTTTTCTGTGTGCCTCGGAAGAGGCTTAAAGAAGTGCTCCCGTGTAGCTCGAGAGGGAGGAAGTCGAGTAAGTATGGTGTGGGGATGATAATTGTGAGGTAATGAAGGAGACTTCATCAGTTTTCTAGCTTGATTAGGGAGATATGGGTTGTGGTTAAGGGCCTTGAAGGAAGTCTACCTATATGAGAATCTGCTATACAGAGTACTACTCTGTGTGTCAAATATGGCTTGACTTGGCTAAGGATTACAAGGCTTGAATGGCTGCTATCCCCTGAGGTGGATGCTATTGGTATCGTCCCTGAAAGCTATTGATGTCTCTGCAAGTCCTTTCTTTTCATTTGTGTGTATTTTCTTTTTTGCCTGTTTGTTTTGTTTCTTTTTCGCTTTAAGTTTCATTTTGGTCCCTTTAGTCGTGCTCCGTGCTCCTGACCAAAGGGCCTTATTTCCCTGGCGACTTTCTCTCGTATGGGTTTGTCTGTTCTCTTTGCCTTTGGGCTGAATGCATATTTCATTCGACCAAAAAAGAAAGGCTGTGATTCAGGGGATATAGTTGAGATATATGAAATATGTAGATTTTTGTTTGCAATTTTGGTTTACTGCTCTTTTTTTTTTTTTTTGAATAGTTTCTTTAGTTAATTTTATTCATTGTTGATTTAGAGTCTCAGAGGTCCAGCATAAGTCCAGTTTGCAATCCAGCGCAAGCATGGGTTATAGTCCAGAAACCAGCATGTGTCTCTCCCTTTTCCCTTCATTTTCTCTCGAAATGCTCGTAGACTGATTTAAAAAGGTGGATCTTGTGGCATGCTATAGAGTATAGACCAATTGTCTTTGTATGTTAGTCGAGGGTTGAGGGTGTCGTGTTTGGTCTGGACTACTGCTTGGACTTTGGGTTGCTCAAGCTTTATTATGGGTGTTGGATAAGTGTCCGTAGAGTGGTTTAGAGTTTTGACAGATTCTTAAGCTTTTGCTCGAATGCTTGGCATAGGCCATTAGGCCGAGTATCAGGTGAGTGCTTCTTCATTAAGTAGGATGCCTGGCATGCCTTTGGTTTACTACTTGTAGATGATTTGCCAAGTCTATCAGAAATCATGCCTTTGGTTTTGGATGATTTGGTACCCGAAGAAATTCTTATGAATTTTTTATTAGTAATTGTTACTTATTATCATGTGTTTTTTTTTTCATATCAATTTTTATTATTAAAATTCTAGGGCAGTGAAATCCAAGCTGTCTTCCTTCCCTTTTCCTGGTTGCTTCTGTTTGGTATTTTGGAACAAAAATGAGCAGAATACGCAAATTAGAAGATCAGTTGATCAAATTTTGGACTAAGTCATTGAAAGATACTTGTTTATAAGTTTTCTTGGGAGATGAAATCATGGGATTTTGCTCATCTATTTCTCTGTTGGTTGTCATGGTTTTTGGCATCTTCCCTCTTTTTTCTCATTTTTTCATCTTCCTTCTCTGTCTTCCCTCTTTTTCTTAGCCTCTAACTGTCATTGCCGCATAAAACTCTCGACTAAACTTTGTATCATAACTGTACCATTGGAGTGTTTGGGTTCCAGTTGCGGTTTAAGAAATCCAGCTTCACCGGTTGGTTTTCAATAGCATTCCAAGAAATATGGACCCTCTTACCGTATTCTCTCAAGTCTCTAACATAATTTCTACCCTCTTATGATCTCCCAACGCCGAATTCTTTAACTAATAAGCCACCATGAACAATCATAAATCTCAAAAATGATGATTTCAATAATAACATAGAGATGGACGCTAAAGCAATTATCAAATCCAAGAGAACAAAATAATTTTTTTTTCTTTTTCCTTTCCTTAACAACCAAAACGTGAATTGCCCAATTAATATGACAAATAGAAAATGTTACAAGCAAAATCAATCATGCATCACGGCGTTACAATATCATTAGTCTGCATCACATCATTATCGTACCACATCACGGCATTTTGTGTCATCGTTAGTTTGCATCATGGCGTTACAATATCACACAAGGTGCCCATATGATTCAGCTTCATTACCATGAACGATGTCTTTGCCAATTCCTTATCATACTATCTAGTATGGCACATCCAAACCTTATGAATCTTTAATATCTCTTTAGCAATTTCGATGGCCCATTTATTCAAATTTTGTACATAGCTAATCAATCACAATAGACTTCATAATATGTGACCTCATCACCTTCCTCTTTTGCAGTCGAATCATACCACAACATTTATGCACATTAATCAAGCTGGTTATATAAAAGAAATCATTGTACTTACATAAATGAACTTTCACACACCAGTTATTGGATATTTTTTTTTAAACATTTGGCAATAACATATGTCACGCCTTGTACCCGGTGTCAGTGGATTTTAGGCACTTAATCCTAATTCGAGGTGTTAACATTAAAAAGTAAAAATAAAATAAAATACATTTCTGTTGTACACTCTGATCTAATTAAAATAACAAAATCTTTTACAAAATATACAAATAAAGCACCTCGTTCTAAGCTCGTTGTTCTAGGCTCGTCAAACTCTAGGTAATTATCTGTAAAAAAATATTAGAGATTGATGGGTGAGTAAAACCACGTGCTCTAGATCATGTAATATGTCAGTAAAGGTATGTCATTTTACACATACTAATAATAATAATAATAATATAATACTTCAGTTCCTCATCACATCATATCGTTTCTCCATATCATGGTTATTCTTCAATTTAGTGATTCACACGGCCACCTAATGACATTCTCGTCCTATAGCTCTGTGTGTCACATCGTTATTTCGGCATAACCAATCAAAAAGTTCTTATGTTCCATGAATAACTTCAACCAATACTTTCACATAATATATTTCACAAATTAACTAACTTCACTTGAAAAAGAGAGAGATTTTAAAAATATAATGAAAAATTTAGAACACATTACATAATTCACTCACCTCGATTCCGAGAATAATTACCGAGCATAACAATGACACCATATAATAATCTCTCTCTCTATTATCGTGCTAGCTAGAATTCTAAGATATAAAAGGAATAGAAGGTTTATTCTCTATTTATAGTGGTGAAGGTCGGCTAAGATTACAAAAGGCCGGGATGATTACAATGGTTCTTATCATTTCATAACGTCATTAAGAAATCCATATAATAATTAGGATAAACTTGACATATACAAGCTTATCTAAAACATGTAGTGTAAAACATGTAGAGGATATACAATCTAAAGTGGGTACGTATACCTTCATGCATGCTTTTAACCTTGTGAACCAAGTAATGTAAACTTGCTAAACAAACTTATGAAGATGAGCTCAATCATATATATATATATATATATATATATATATATATATAGATTGCATATGCATCTGTTTTGATTTGTAAGTTAACAAATTTCAGTAAACTATCTTTATTCAAATAATGATTTAAATATGTTTGATCCTCTGCATTTTATATATATTCCTATTAATTCACAAATTCAAGCAAAAACTCATATTATTGATTTACTTTTAATTTGTAAAATTATATTTATACAAGTCTGCCAACAATCTGGCATTTATCTTATTACTACTAAGTATATATCTCTCTTCTTCTCATTCCGCTTCTGGCTCTGATACCAGAAGCGGAATGAGAAGAAGAGAGATATATACTTAGTAGTAATAAGATAAATGCCAGATTGTTGGCAGACTTGTATAAATATAATTTTACAAATTAAAAGTAAATCAATAATATGAGTTTTTGCTTGAATTTGTGAATTAATAGGAATATATATAAAATGCAGAGGATCAAACATATTTAAATCATTATTTGAATAAAGATAGTTTACTGAAATTTGTTAACTTACAAATCAAAACAGATGCATATGCAAAGGTTTTGGTTTGTAGATACAGGAGGTTTTACTATTACAAGATGCTCAGCTCATGAGCTCCTATGAACTAGAGAAAGAACTGGGAACTAAGGAAGGAATGACTTTTGAACTTTTACAAACTTGAATTGCTCTGAAAATAACTTGCCCTTGACTGAAGGAGAGTGTCCCCTTATATAGGCCTTGGAAGGCTTTTAACTGCTGAGATTGGTGTCCGGATAATTCGAGGAATATGCTTTTATTCAAGTCACGCCAAAAGCAGGAAGCAGCACAAATTAGCTTTACTTTTGGCCCGTGATTGAATAGTGAGGAGTTACTATTTCAATTTTCGTCGCATGCGTGAATAGTGAAAAAGTCACTATTCATGAATAGTGTCCTGTTAGGAAACTGGTTAACTGTAAGGAGAATAGGGATTTTGACTGTCTTGGAAATATTCTCCCGGTGACTCTTCGGGATAGTCTGCCCATCTGTGCTTTCCGGAAGGAGGAGGGGTGTGACCAGATGATGCTGAGGAGGAGGATGAAATATTATATATATATATATATATATATCTATGCCAACAATCTTAATAACTAAACTTGCAACTAATTCCATTTTTGGATATATCAATTTAACTTATTGGATTAAGAATCATGGATTTATTTGCTCATTATTCTTCATTATAGGTATATATGCACACGAATTGTATATGCAGACAATTTTAAGGTTTAGCAGACTAATTCCACATAATTTATGTCACATAACATGTCACTGAACAAAGCAATGTATTGAATCTATTGAAAAAAAAACACTAAATATTAAACTGAATCTACTGATTTTTTTTTTTTTAAAATACTGACATTAAAAGAACAAAAGACTTCAAACAAGGTTCAAACCTTCAAATTTAAACTTCAATTTGTGAATTCACGCACGAGAAGTGATTGATCGGCAAAACTGAAATCAAGAAAGTGAGAGACTGAGAGTTGAGATCAGTGCTCGAGGTATAAGACGATTATGTAAAAAAATGGTGATTGTAGAAAGGGAATGAGAGATAGAAAATGAGTAGACAGAGCTGATAGCGTGAGGTAGAATCCAATTATGAAACGAAATCGGATCACAGAGAGAGAATGCAAGGTGAGATCGAAATCAAAAAAGAAATCACAATCAAGCTTTAGGATTTTTTTTATTTGAGACGATTTCGTATTGAGCATTGTTTCGAAAGACGAAGAGTTTTGTTCCCGTAGGCTTTGTATGCCTTGAAGGGCAAAAGAGAAAGTAGACAGCGGTTATTTAAAATTTAGTAGGTTTGTTGACCGGATTAGAATGAGTTTTAAATTTTTTTGGACCAATTTAGGATGGACAGAAGTAGCTAGAATCTTAATTTACCATACAGTTATCATATAGGTCTAATTTAACATTAAGTCTAAATTATTTTCACTAAATTTTTGTTTTATCAGGATTATTTATTTCATTCCTAATTTATAGTTTTCATATAAGTAATTTTATGTAAAATGATATAGGAGAGGTATTATTTGATGACTAGCCTATATAATATACAACGGTCTCTACACTTAGAGTTATAAAAGATGGCACAAATTAGAATTTTGAACCTCATAAACCTTCGAGGGGGTCTGAAATCATTATGTAATAAGAGTTTGTAAATATTTGTGTATATTACAATAAATAGAAATCAAAGGAAATATATTAAACCAAATTACTCAATAATTGATAAACTAAACTGTCCTAATTAATCGTATTTACTATTTTAAGTACTTAGTGTCTTAATACTTTTAGTAAACTCCTATGTAACATAGGACTATAGGAGTTTCCTAAAAGTGTTAAGATACTAAGTAAATTTCAAGATCTGTTAGCTACTCAATAATGTTTGTTCAATATTTTAAAATAGAGTAGATTATTAATTAAATAACTTCTCCTAAAGTTTATTTAAATTTTTCATCATTTTTCTCAAATATTTACCAATATCGAAGTTTCCTTGATATTTCCATAGATAATTTTATTTTTTGGATCGTCGAAATTTCCTCAAAACTCGAAATTTTGGTTATCGGTTCGAGTCACCATGGGAGTAGGAGTGAAATCTTTTGATCATCTTAAAAAAAAAAGGGTTGGAAAATATTGAGTTTGGAAAAATTTGTCGGGAAAATCATACGTATGTTTCAGGAAATCATTATTGTGTGCCTTGTCAAACTAGGACTTAGAATAGGTTTATCCTTCTAGAGTATGGATTGTATTAGTATAGGTTTCCTATATCGATACAGATTGTATCTTGTACTCCTCTATATATAGAGGCCCTTATTCATTAATGAAATACATCCTATTCTCTGCTCATTCTCTATTGTTATTTACGTTTCCCTTAAACACGTTATCAGCACAAGCCTCTAGCCCTGAGATAAATAGAAAACCCTAGAACCCTAAACCTTAGGTTCACGGTTTATCCCTCGAAGATTGATTGCTGTTGTGCACTATCACCACCGTGCACCACTACTGCCGTACATCACCGACGCCGCTAGCTCCACCGCTCCACCGCTACCAATCTTCAAGAATCTGCCTGCGCAGAACAGGATACTTTACATTCATTTTTCTTTCTTTTCAGACGTCAGATTAAGACGAAATTTTGCTGATATCTTTCTCTGTGTGTCTAATTTTCGCAGTTCAAATTTCACGCAATTCAGACCGTTGGATCTTCAGATATTCAATTTCAAAGGAGAGGAACTCATGATGAAAATTCTCTGCGATTTTGCAAACAAAAGAAAACAAGTAAGATTTTCTAAAAGTTCCTGCTTTGATTTAATTTTCGCATTCTTTTTCTCGGGGATTTCAAAGCTTCCCTTCTTCTTCATCCCGACCCCTCTTATGGCGTGGGACTTTATGAGTTTAATTGAATCATGGAGATTCATATGCTATGATAAAGAAATTTCATGAGCATGAGGTTTAATGAATCGTGGGGATTCATAATAGATGCTATGATAAAGTAACTTCATGAGCATCAAAGAAAAGTTTTGTGATAAAGTAATTTCACAAAAGCATCGAATTCGACCAATTTTTGGTCATGACTTATTCATTACTAGGCTCACCTACTTGGGTATGATGTCTAGGAAAGTGATTTGAGATTAGTGGTGTCAAGTGAGCCTCGCTCTACCGACATCTCATCTTACTTACCTGGTCATACTTGGGTAGAGCTACCGAACGGTTTAAGTTATGGCCATACACCATCTTGGTCTTGTTCTAATCCAAATTTTCTTGGAATCTTTATTAGTGTTCGTGGATGTCTTTTTATGACTGCGAAACTAAGGTATCTTCTTATTGTGATAAAGTAATTTCACAAGTGATAAAGTGATAAAGTAATTTCACAAATCCGTTGCTGAATATAATTCAGATATGCTTCAATTATGGCTATGCTTCAATTTTGTAAGGCAACTCTTACATAAGCATAATTAATAGAGAAAACTTTCTCTACCTTCCACACTTCGGCACTTATATTGTATATACAATATCGATTAAAGTATATTGCCAAGCGACTTTCAATCAGCTTATCGATTTTCTGCAAGTAGCTGAAAAACATGACACGATCATGATGAACAACAATAATTAGGCCTGCCGGAACAAAGAGAGTTCCAAAAGTAACTTATGGCAAAAATGGCCAAAAGAGGACGAAACCCTAATTTCAAGGGTAATTCTAATGGACGATATGATCCATATAATAGTCCCAATAAGGAAGGAAATCGCAACAACGTTGCACAAAACCATGGGAACTATTGCACCACGTAAAAAGGGCAAGAAGGAAGAGGCATGGGCCATAGAGGCCATGCCAACGCCGGCAAAGTAAAGCATGGCAATAAGGTACCAAGAGCACCAATCCATCCTCCAAAGGCACATGATGCCAAACACTTTTCCCGACGACGGGTTCGTCGCTATAGCCCTTTACCGATGACGGGTTCGTCGCTATAGCCCTTTACCGATGGCCGGATCCTCACTATTGGTAACATGTCCTTTACCAATGAACGGATCGCCAATGAAGCATGTGTTGATAATGAACTATACTTCACTTGATTATGAGAAGCATTAGGGGAGTGACGGGCCTTATATCGCTTGCGGTATATGTAAGACATGAGCACCTCTAATGTCATCATTTTGTAGTGGAAGTTTCTCATAAGAAGATACTAGAGATGACAAAGACGTCAATCTCACAATTGCATATTTTAAGGTCGACCAAAGTAAAGAGAAGACCATAGAAGCTCCAGACTTCAAATAATTGCAATTGTTTTATTTCCAAGTTTATGTAAAGGTTGTTATGCCTTAGTTTATTTTGACTTTTGTCATAGTGATTTGTTTTGGATTAGATTTTCTGGACAAGACCTCGATGTAATCGTTGACATATGGTTTAATAAAGTTTTGAATTTTTCCTCGATGTAATGAAGGATATTCGTGTCAACGGTTATTATTTGGAAACGTATTGTAAGAATGGACAAGAATACTAATTGTGTATTACTTCTAATGATTGCGGAAGAAAGCGCATATTAGAAAAACTTATGTGTCGCTCTAGTGGGTTATACTTAACCACTATTCGAATTATTGAATCCAACAATGTTTTTAGAGATGATCTTTTTGGATTCCGACACATATAGGCTTTGGCACGACCGTTTGGGACATCCAGGTCGTGATATGATGATCCGTATATTGAAAACCTCATATGGACATCCCTTTTATCGAGCTAATAGAAGCAAGAATCAAAAGATGATTCAAGGAGAGGAGACTTGCGTCACTGACATGCCAAAGACATGAGCACATTTTGTCAAACGCCAGGCGATCGATCGCGGACGCACGTACGATCGATCGTCCGCCTCAAGCATGCCTCGGACATCGTCCAGAGAGCATTTGCGATCGATCGTAGAAGAATGTACGATCGATCGCACGTCTCCAGAATGCCTGGACAACGTCCAGAGAGCATTTGTGATCGATCGCAGAAGCACGTACGATCGATCGCACAGTAACGATTGTTACTTCCCCCTCTAATCCTGATTCCATCGTTGATCAGGATATCTCCTATGCTTCTGCAGCCTTCATGGCTAAGGGCTCATTTTGCAAAGCCTGTTCCTTCGGCAAATTAGGATCGAGACCATCCTATGCTAAGGACACAAAAGAAATTATTCCATTCTTACATCGTATCCAAGGAGATATTTGTGGACACATCCAACCATATTGCGGACTTTTCATATATTTTATGGTTTTGGTGGATGCATCGACACGCTGGTCACATGTCGCTTTATTGTCCACACGCAATGCTGCTTATACTAAACTTCTAGCACAAATTATACGCTTAAGGGCTCACCACCCATATCATCCTATTAAGTCAACTACGTCTTGACAATGCTAGAGAGTTTACATCACAGACAGTTGATGATTATTGCATGTCTATTGGGATTGATGTTGAGCATCCCGTACCCCATGTGTATACACAAAATGGTCTCGCAGAAGCCACCATTAATAGACTTCAAATGGTCGCTTGGGAATTGGTTATGCGCACCAATCTCCCATTATCTGCTTGGGGTTATGCAATATTGTATGCAGCTCTACTTATTCGTTTCAGACCCACTGTTAATCAACCGTTCTCTACGTACCAGATGGTAACTGGATATGAGCCGGATGTCTCACATTTTACGCATACTTGATTATACGGTTTATGTGCCAATTGCGCCCCCACAGCGCATTCAATTGGGTCCTCAGAAACGCTTAAGTATTTATGTTGGTAACGAATCTCCAACTATTGTCCGCTACTTGGAATCCTTGACAGACGATCTCTTAACCGCTAGATTTGCGGATTGTCACTTTGATGAGACAGTCTTCCCGTCGTTAGGGGGAGATAAGAACAAGAATGTTCAACAGGAACGACAGGAATTGTCGTGGTCTGTCCCCACTCTGTCTCATCTTGATCCCCAACTCGCACAATGTGATAGTAATGTGTGAAGTATAATCAATATTTAGAACATAGCAGATTCGATGCCTGATTATTTTCTGATATTGATAAAGTGACGAGATCACATATACCAGCTGCAAACGTGCCTGCAAGGTTGGAAATCCTCTAAAGGAAGAGAGGATATGGCGCCAATAATGGTGTCACAACCACACATAGTGGAGGTGTGGTTGAGGCCGTGGTTTCCTAAAGGAAAAGGGTGAGATCACTTGGTTCGATGGATACTCGCCAAAGGAAAGAAGCGAGTTTGGCACAGCCTAATCCATTCATCATCAATACCCAAAATCCGTCTCATGAGATTATCTCTGATTATAGTTATGTCCAATGAATCAATATTGGGGGACGCCTCAATGATTGAATCAATTTCAGAGAATACAAAAATCTCGATAAATGCATGCATGCTTGAGACGAAATTCTTGATGATGTATTGCTCAATAGATTATAGAGCATGATGACATCGAACCACGCTCTGTTGAAAAATGTCAACGTAGAGCATATTGGCCTAAATGGAAAGATGCAATCCCGATTGAACTAGATTCACTAACAAAGAAAAAGGTATTTGGGTACGTAATGCTAACGCCCCCAAGTGTAAAGCCTATTGGACATAAATAAGTCTTTGTTTAGAAAGCGTAAAGAGAATAAAGAAGTCTTGAGATATAAGACTCGCCTTATGGCGCAAGGTTTCTCACAACGCTCTGGGGATTGACTACGAGGAGACATATTCTCCCGTAAAGGATGTTATTACATCCTGCTACCTTGTCAGTATGGTAGTTTCCACAAAAAACTTGACATGTAGCTTATGAATGTGGTTACAACATATCTCTATGGGGATCTAGATTTAGAGATATAAATGAAGGTGCCATATGGACTTCATTTACCCAAATCAAGTAGCTCTAGACCACAGAGCACGTTTGCAATAAGGTTGAAACGTTCACTAAGTGACTACTTGATTGGGAAGGGATATATAAATAATGATTTATGCCCATGCGTGTTCATAAAGAGAACAAGTTCCGGATTTGCAAATTATTATTGTCTATGTATTTGAAATCCGAATGTGAGATGAAAGATCTTGGGAAACTCGGTTTCTAGGCTTTGAGCTAGAGCATCGAGATAGTGGAATATTAATCCACCAATTGGCTTATGTCCACAAGATGTTAAGAAGGTTTAACATGGACAAAGTACATCTAGATAGCACTCCCATGATCGGTCGGACCCTAGATCCAAAGAAGGATCCACTTCGTCCAAAGGATGATGACGAAGAATTACTAGGGACCGAAGTGCCATATCTAAGTGCAATAAGCGCATTATTGTACTTATCTCAATGCACTAGACTTGACGTCTCTTTTACTGTGAACTTGTTAGCTAGATTTTAGCTCTGCGCCCACGCAACGCCATTAGAATGGCATAAAGACAATATTTCGTTACCTTAAGGGTACAATCGATTTGGGCTTGTTTTATCCCTACAGAGAGTCACAAAAATATGGCAAGATGGGTAAGAAACCCGAGCCTACTGCCGTCGGGCGATCGATCGCAAGGAATGCGGCGATCGATCGCACAGGTGTTGAAACTCCCTTCACCGAAAATCCTTGTGATGTTTTGGTTAGTTGTGCTGATGTCGGGTATCTCTCTGACCCGCACAAAGTTATATTCAGCAACAACAGACTCTCCTCAAGATTCAAGTGAATCAAGTTAGATCCGAGAAGAATGTGGCAGATTTATTTACTAAGTCTTTGCCTAAGTCCACATTTGAAAAACATGTTAAAAGCATTGGTATGCTTAAGTTTTCAGAGCTCCCATGATTGTAGGAATCAGGGGGAGGTGCAGACATTATGGGGAGTCTGGCACATACATGTCACTTTCAAATGTGAAGGATGCGTTGTACTCTTTTTCCCTTCGACCAAGGTTATTTTTTCCCACTGGGTTTTATTGTTACTTGGCAAGGTTTTTAATGAAACAACATGGAAAGCATCACCTAGTTGTGACCGGCACAAGGGGGAGTGTTTCAGGAAATCATTATTGTGTGCCTTGTCAAACTAGGACTTAGAATATGTTTATCCTTCTAGAGTATGGATTGTATTAGTATAGGTTTCCTATATCGATACAGATTGTATCTTGTACTCCTCTATATATAGAGGCCCTTATTCATTAATGAAATACATCATATTCTCTGCTCATTCTCTATTGTTATTTACGTTTCCCTTAAACAACGTATTAATATTTTCGCTTAAAAATCAAATAATAAGACAGAAAGTAAGAAGAAGAAAACATTTTCCAAACAAAAAAAAAATTCCAAAAAAAGAAGAAGAAGAAAACGGAAAACGAGAGAAGAAAGAAAAAAGAGGGAGAAAGAGGGGAAAGAAGAAAGCAGGGAAGAATTGTCTTCGGAGGAGACGGAAAGACTAATTTGTAAGTTTCCCAATAAACATATGATAATAGTATGCCTTTTAAGTTGAACTCTGAGTGATCTTACTTGCCGTGGTTATGACTCTTAGCAAGGAATTTTGATGAATAAGGTTTCTTACTTAAATTGATTGGTAAAGCTTACTTGTGTACCTCCTATTTGTTGTAAGGTAAGGTAAGGGTTAAGGAACCATGAGATGAATTATGGGTTTTCCTTTTAGTTTTGACGGTTGATGGCTAATTGCAGATGAGGGTTTTCACTCCATTCATGTGATTTGATATAGACATGCGTGTTTAGAATGAATGGATTGCTGGAAACTATCATTCATGTGTGTTTTAACTGCTCAAGTGATTTGAACAAGTGATTTTTTATGTCCGAGGGTTCAAATCGAAGTCCATGGAAAGCTATCCCTCTAGGATTTAATTGTCTTTCTGCCTTTTTGTGGTGGGAGACGAGGAAAGGGTGAGGTTTGGGAAGAGAGAGATAGGTGGGGGATATAGTTTTTTTTTGCCATTCATATCCTCGCTTATATAGGTTGTCATTTTGTCATAACTATACCATTGCTAGGATGAGTACTAATGATTCTAATTTTACTTTGAGCTGGGGTTTTGGGTTTAGAAGGAATTTCAATGACCTGGAAGTTGTGGAGCTTTGTCCTTATTGTCAACTAAAGAACATTGTGCTGGTCTCATTTAAACAAGATTAGACAAGGACATTTGAGGCTTCGGGTGATTTTTCATTTGAATCTTACTCTATACAGTTGATGGATTTGGAAGACCTGCCTCCTAGAGTTCAGGTTTTAGTTTGGATTATTGCACATGGGAAGGTAAATGCTTGTGATTTGGTTTAGAGGAGAAGACCCTATGCTTTTCTCTCTCCTCATTGGTGTATTATGTGCAAAGAAGAAGCAGAGAGTGCGGCTCATTTGTTTTTGCAGTCTGATTGCTTTAGCTCTCTGGAATTTAGAGAACGTAATGTGAGCTGGGTCACTCCATCCAATTGGTGTGACCTTATAGTGTGAAAGATCCATTTTTTTTGGAGGAAGAAAGAAGTGGTTGGTTCTGGGGAGATGTGCTATAATTGCAGTGTTTTGGGTCATCTGGCTGGAGAGGAAGAAGAGAATATTTGAGAAAACAAGGGGGATGATATTTAATGGGATGGAGTTTGTTTCCTTTCATCTTCATGAGCTTCGATGCCTTCTGCTTTTAGGAACAGGTCATTGTTTGTTTGTTAGAGCAAAAAGCCACAGAACAACTGAGGACAAGAAGTCCTCAAAACAACCTAGGAGGAACCAAAACAACCAGAACTTCAAAAAAGAACTTCTCAAGACACTACAGCTCTCCAGTCTAACAATAAGGCTGAGAGGGAATAATTTCTAAAGTCTGGGATAACTGATGCCCAAAGGGCAGACCAGAAACTAATTCGGTCCCAAAGCTCTTCCACATACAACCTGGGGAAGTTTTCAAATATCGTCCAGTTCCACTCCATCCATATGGCCCAAAGGACGGCCAACAATCTAGAATTCCAGAGAGTTGCCGCAATTGAACTGAATACTTGACAGGTCATAACACCCTTTAGGATTAACCCAACTTACACCAACCTCCTTGCAGAATCTTCACCGTATGTGAATTGAAAGGGGACAATGAAGGAATAAATGATCAACACTCCTTCCCTAGCCTTACAAAGAATACACCAATGAGGATTAAGATAGTGAAATGGTCTTTGCTTTTGAATATTGCTGCATGTATTTACTTTCCCATGAGCCACGAACCAAGGTCGTTGTTTGCTATTCATTTAGATTGGACTGCTGCAGTTTCTTAATATTCTTGGTACTTTGTTCTTCTCTGCTTGGTGTCTATGGTTGTGTGGTGTTTCTAGGAGATCTTTTCGGTGGATATCTTGTCCACTTTTTTAAATCAATAAGATTCTGTTTCTTATAAAAAGGAAGAAAGAAAAGAAAAACAAAAAAAAACAGAAGTGACTTGAAGAGGATATTTTTCACGGTAATTTGGTAAATGATTGAACCTCTTTGACCGAATTTTCATAAATCTTATTGCATGGTATCTGATTTAATTCTCTTATGGATGTTAGATTGATAAGACATATCTATGTTCAAGGATGTATACTTCACAGCGCTTACTCAACTGTAGTGCTGATTTTTTTTTTTAATTGTTTTTCTGGTTTGTCCCATTCTAGGTAAAAATTTCAGGATGTAATTTAGAAAACAGGTTGTTGGAGGTTAATAACTTGGAATGCTTGCTAGGAGATGATGGAAGTGTGTATATGTATGGGATCTTTTACATGAGTTTAACTAGATGCTACCCCTTCGTAGCTGCTATTTTCTTATAAATTTGTAGATTGTATACGTAGGTGTTGGTGATTTAGACTAATAAGCACCTATTTGGTTATCAAGACTCTTAAAGAGCAGGATGTGACAGATGCAGATAGCTTATGAATTAAAATTTTGCTTCTGCCGTTCAGTGATGTAATCCATGCCACTTAAATTAAAGCCTCTCTGTTGTTTGTAAAATGAATTCTTCTTTCTTGCAGGTATGATACTATAGAGGTTTGAATTCACACAACACATCTATGGAAGTTGGTAAGGGGAAAGCTGTTGCACGTTAGAGACAAAACCTATGCATGCTTACATCTTAAGAGTTAAGAGTGGGCTTCCTAATAAGTAAGACAAAGGAAGAAGTTAAAAGTCTTATGCAGAAAGTATTTGATTGTTTTTGTCAAAGTATGTGACTTTTTTCAATGTTGATTAATTTTCATTAATGATGGGAATATTGTATTGCAACTAATATTTTTAATGGTACATTTCAGATGAGGACATGCAAAACTTGATCCAAGTAATTGTATGAACCTGGAATGGTAATTTGATAACAACTGGAATCTCTTGATGTTAATTCCAATTCGGATTCCAAACATATATGCCAGGTAATTCTCAAATTCTTGAAGTCATTGACTCCATGTACCAACCTCTACCACCAAAACTTAAAAATTCAGTGTAGTATTTTCTGTTTGTACTGTTTTTAATATTGTACTAACTCTGAAACAAAAAGTTTTAAAGTTACAACAGATACTGGCAATTTAATTTTTATGTTACTACTAACTCATTAAAGTTCTCCAAAGAATATATATTGCAATAAAGCTTTCTATCTTTTATATATGTAACTTGCTTTGTGTAACTATTTATAGTCTATCCTGAACGTTTATTTGTAAAAATCATAATCTTACTAGAAATGGATAAGGAAAATTACTAAATCAAAATTTCTTTTTATAAACGTTCCATAATTTGAAATCTCATTAATTGTGCTAAATGAATTTAATCTGAATAGGTGCTCAATTTGCTTGAATAGGTAGCAAACCCTTCAGCATCAATATCTTTGTTATAATAACCTTTTGGGTTTGCTATTTTCTTATAATAAAGCTTAGCAATATTTTTTGGTATAAAATCTTTGAATTTAAAATATGGAAAGCTTTGATTCTTGCCTAAATCAATATAAAATGAGAATGTACTATGGTTCATTATTTATCAGGCCAGACTGATGGGGAGAGAAACGACATTCATGGAAATATCAGAGCAATTGCTGCTTGATTCAGACAAGATTAGAGACATTCAACCTATGGAGCGCGATTCGGACCTTCAATGGAAGGACCAGATCACAATGAGAGGGCTGGTGGTGAGCGCGGTGTTGGGAAGTCTTTTCTGCATCATCATTCACAAACTCAATCTAACAGCTGGGATTATCCCATCCTTGAATGTTGCCGCGGGGCTGCTAGGCTTCTTTTTCATCCAGTCCTGGACTGGCTTCTTGTCCAAGTTAGGATTTAGGGTTGCCCCCTTTACAAGGCAAGAGAACACCGTCATCCAGACCTGTGTCGTCGCTTGCTATACCCTCGCTGTAACCGGTATTATAACATCTCCTTAATTTGATAAGTGCTTATTTCATCAGGAAATTATTACTGATCAGTGTGCTAGAGATTTTGTATTAGTTTTCTATGTGTGACACTCTTTTTTGTTTCTGTAATTGTATAATGGAATAAATGACAGGGGGATTCGGTTCATATCTGATTGCAATGGATGAGAGAACATATGAACTTATTGGAGCCAATCACCCCGGTAATCGGGCACAAGATGTTAAAAATCCAAGCTTGGGGTGGATGACTGCTTTCCTGTTTGTTGTCAGCTTCGTTGGTCTTTTTAGTCTTGTTCCACTTTGTAAGGTAACTACCTCTACTGTTGATGCTTTATGGATTTGTTTGAGCTTATGCTGCCGTTTTCCTTTCTAATTGAATTCCAATCTATGTCAACTATTGCTTGTAGCTTAAGTTGGTTCTGTGGTTTTTGTCCTTCCATTGATGCTTTGATGGAGGTTGTAGGTTTCCTTTCCAGTTGCTTGTTAGCTTCTCTCAAGTTGTTGTAATGATTTGTCACTTAAGATTTGTAATCATCAGCTAGGCTTTTATAATGGGATAAGCTTAGCATGCCTGCTGGCAGTCATGATCGGCATCTTTGTGTTTGAATGTTAACATGCAAAACGGGTTAATATATGGCATCTGTGATTTATTACATTACCTGCAATATATAAGATAAACATTTTCCACAACTTCTCATTCTCAGACTGTTAAGATGGGTTGGAATGTTACAACAGTTGGGAGTTGTTGAATAATCATACCTCTCACGAGTCGGATTAGCATCTCCACTTTCACTTATACTTCATACAAGAATCTGGGACGATTCAACCACTTTTTCAAAAACGCACTCTCATCTTCTTCGGGTGATCATAGGTGTTTACAATGTGACTTAGGAAACCTTGAAGTTGTTGGTACTCCTTCAAGTAGATTAGCTGCAACTGCAAACTTTGTCCATTGTGTCAATGCTGCTGAGATTGAAGACCTTAAGGAGTACTGGCCTATTCTACAGTTAGATAAATAACTGCTCCGTTAGAGTGTATGAAAAACTGCTCCTGAAAATTATTCAGATGCTTTGAAGATGGAAGAGCAGTTGAGGCAGAATTTAAGAATCCGATGTCTCAGAAGAAAAAGAAAATTACTACTATTATTCGGAGTGATGGTACTACTAGTGCTAATGAAGAAATAATGGAAGAAGCTGGGTTGTTCTTCCAGTCTTTACTGGCTAGTTCTAGGGGAAACATTGATCTGTACTATCAATCTTGACTAATTTTAAAATAAATATAGACATCCGTCTAATTTCCGGGAACCATTACAAGGTAGTCTAGAATACAGTATATCAGTAGGTAAGTAACCGGAATTTCTAAATGCATATGCAAGAACCAAGTGTTTCTCACAAATCACAACTCATTGCATCACTATTGTAAATATGAAGTCTGCTTTTCTCTCTATCCTTGTTGACTAAAATGGTATCCTTGTTGCCACATCTATGCATATGATATCAGGTTATGATCATGGATTACAAACTTACATATCCCAGTGGGACAGCCACAGCAATGTTGATAAATAGTCTTCAAACTAACACTGGCGCAGAGCTTGCCCGGTAAAGTCTATGTCTCAACTTCATGAAATATTTAAGAATAGTGCACTTCGCCACCACTGAAATGGTGTTCTTAGTAGATCTAGAAACACCATGCGCCCTTTTATGTGTTTTTATTAAATAAGATGCACTCTGTGTGCTAGTTCTGTTTTTGCAATTCAGTATCTTTATAATCTTATTTTTGCAGGAAACAAGTGCGTTCTCTTGGGAAGTATGTAAGTATAAGTTTTGTTTGGAGCTGCTTTAAGTGGTTCTTTAGTGGTATTGGAGATTCATGTGGGTTTGACAACTTTCCTAGCTTTGGATTGACACTATTTAAGAACACGTAAGGCTTGGGTAATTTTGGTGTTCTGTTATGATTATTCTCTTCAGTCCTAAGTCCCACGTCATCTAAACATGGAAATAATAAGCAGCCTGATAATGGCAAATGTATTATTAGTGAGCAGTGTATTTTGTGCCATAACCTGGATTTATAATTGTTATTATATGGAATTGGCATAAATGGGCTCTTTTTTGTATTATCAACAATATACTTTATTGAGTGAAGTTGCTTATATTTTCATGACTGCTTTTTGCAGGTTTTATTTTGACTTCAGTTTAACTTATGTTGGATGTGGTCTTATCTGTCCTCACATAGTCGTTTGTTCAGTTCTTCTTGGGGGTATCATATCCTGGGGTTTTCTCTGGCCCTTCATATCCCAACAGGCAGGGGACTGGTATCCAGCAGACCTCGGTAGCAATGATTTTAAAGGTCTTTATGGATACAAGGTATCATAGAACCATTTCCACTTGAGGCCCCTTGTGATGTCCTTCTCATTCTGTATGTGAATTTTCTCAAAAGCAACCTTTCCTACCCATTATGTTGTTTCCTTGTTACAGGTATTTATGGCTATTGCCCTCATTCTGGGGGATGGTCTCTACAATTTAATCAAGATTATAGGCATTACTCTTAAAGAAATTTACAATAATAATAGCAAACAGAGCAACCTTCCTGTTGTTACAGAGGTACTATTAATAAGTGAGTATTTATATATATGGTCTCTGATATTCTTTGAATTTGATTTTGTCACTCTTTATATTGAAATCATGTGTGGAAGGCATGAATTCACTGCACTGCTGCTTAAACTTTGGTTATCCTTGTGTGTGTGTGTGTGTGTGTGTGTATTAGTAATCTAGTGTTGTGACATAATTCGCAACTGGCTGAGATTTCATTTCCAAGAATGAGTAATGTTAGGTGAACCACCTTTTTAGGTACCACCTAGAAACGACTTTTTGTGGCATAGCCACATCATTTAATAAAACTTCTGATATGGTGGTATCTATGTGTGTGTGTGCAATGCCGGAACCACATTAGAACCAGCAGGGGCAATGGCCCCCCCTCAACTATTTCAAAACCTACTATTATATAAAGATTGAGATCATACGTTTGTATAACAGATGGTTTGCAATTATACATGTGCCCTTCTCATTAGTCATTGAATGTGTGTCCCTCTCATTAGTTGTGCAGTAAACTATCTCTCTCATTAGTCATTAAATGTGTGTCCCTCTCAATAAATTGTGCAGTAAAATATCCCTCTCATTAGTTATTGAATGTGTGGTCCAGTCAAATATTGTTGGAAATTAGACTAATTATATTTTGTAGATAAGAAAATTCTGCCTCAATATAACATGCATCCGTAAGTTTTTTGGTCACATAACAACTAAGAATACACAACAACAAGTCCGTGAGTCGAACTCAGGACCTTCCACTTACAAATGGGAGACTAATGTCACTAGACCAAATGGTACTGGACATAACATCCATAAGTTGCATCTGTATATTTCTTTATTTTGTATGAGTAAATTATTTTATTTTTTTTATTTTTTTCAATAAATCATGTAACTTTAAGATCATATTTTTAATTTCTCTTATTGAATGATAGATCTCTTCCTCTTGGAAAAACATGCATATAATTGAATCTTTTTTATGTTTTTATATTTTTTTCCTCTTATATTATATACGCTATATATTTTTCTTCTCGGGTTAAATATTTAGCACCCCCCTCCCCCCGAAAATTTCTGGCTCCGCCCCTGTGTGTGTATTAGTAATCTAGTGTTGTGACATAAGAATGCAACTGGCTGAGATCTCATTTCCAAGAAGGGGGGGGTGAACCCAAGAATTATCCTTCCAAGAATGAGTAATGGGTGAACCACCTTTTTAGGTACCACCTATAAACATGGCGTTGCCACATCATTTAATAAAAATTCTGATAAGGTTGTATCTATGCCACATAATGTGGTATCTAAAAAGGTTATCCGCCTAGCATTATTCTTCCATTTTTGGCTGTGGGTATTTTGATTAGGAACTTAGAAGGAAACTTTGGGATTAGAGTAGCAAATCTATTTATATGTGGTATATTGTGTGGTTTATCTGCTACGGATATAGAGAACTTCAATTGACTTCTGATTTTGTATTTAAATGTATATGGTCTTGGTGAAAATCTACTTTTTTTTTTGTGGCTCTTCAAACCAAAATAATCATTGGCTAGTGTGACCGATTATTAATAGTATAGAACTACATTTATATATTTTCATCCAGGTATAAATTTGACTTGGTCTGAGCGGAAATGAGAAATTGTGCATGTTTCTTAGTTATAAGGAATTAAGGATACATGTTTTTCAGCTGAAGATTAATAGTTGTTCATATGTGCTAAGCAGATGGTGAGAGTTCTGAAGAATCAATGGAGCGAAAAAAGAGAGATGAGGTATTTCTCAAGGATAGAATACCAACCTGGCTTGCTGGTTCTGGATATCTCGGGCTAGGTGCATTATCAGTAGCAACGTTGCCTATCATCTTTCCCCCTTTCAAATGGTATTTGGTTCTCTGCTCATACATCCTTGCTCCTACCCTTGCCTTCTGCAATTCCTATGGCGCCGGCCTCACGGACTGCAGTTTACTTTTTACACATGGGAAAATTGGTCTTTTTGTAATTGCTTCATTAATTGGAAGTGATGGTGGGGTTATTGGCGGTTTAGCATCTTGTGGGGTGATGATGTCAATTATCGGTACAGCTAGCGAACTCATGCAAGACTTCAAGACAGGTTACCTGACTCTGTCCTCACCCAAGTCATTGTTCGTCAGTCAGTTACTGGGTACAGCCATGGGCTGTGTGATTGCTCCATTAACGTTTTGGTTGTTTTGGACTGCCTTTGACATTGGGGCTCCTGATGGCGCATACAAAGCACCACACGCCGTGATATTCAGGGGAATGGCGATTTTAGGTACCGAAGGCTTCTCTAATTTCCCGAAGCACTGCTTGGCTATGTGCGGTGGGTTTTTCATGGCAGCTCTGGTTATAAACCTCCTGAGGGATGTTACTCCCAAGAGAATATCACAATTTATTCCTATTCCAATGGCTATGGCGATCACATTCTACATCGGAGTATATCTTGCCATCGACTTATTTGTTGGGACGATGATATTGTACATATGGGAGCAAGTGAATAGGAAGGATGCAGAGGATTATGCAGGGGCGGTTGCCTCGGGTCTAATGTGTGGGGATGGGATTTGGACAATTCCTTCAGCAATCCTCTCAATTTTTAAAGTGAATCCACCTATCTGTATGTACTTTGGGCCCTCTTTGAGCAATTGAGTGGGGCGATGACAACTCATTTTCGATGAATTTGTCGATAGGGGCACAAAGCTCTATCTTTTACCCATTTCGAACTTACAAATACTGCGGCTTCCTACTACATCATAGAAGTTTAAAGAAGAAAAAGGACCGAGGATGAAAAGCCTCTTTCTATTTGTTAGAAACTGTGTTTGATCTGAACTCTAGACCTAGGCTCAAATGTGAAGTTTTACTTCATTTTAAAGTGTTTTTCTATATAACCATTTAGATGAATGATTGGCAAAAGTTTTAGTTAATTAGCATCGAGCAAGTGCATCTCATCTCATCTCATCTCGGAAGAGTAGCTAGCTTAATGTTATAATGCTATTACCTTAATTTTTTGTTTGGTACTTTATATTAAACACCAATGAACAAGTAATTGTAATCGTGGTTAACTTAAGCAACATTAAAAACATAGGCCATAATTCTCACATGCAGTTCATGTTTAGTCTTGGACTCTTGGGTCTATACCTTCTAAAAAAAAAAAGTCCTGGGTCTTTACCACAAAAGTGTTATTGCATGACGACTCTTTTTGACTTGCTAATTAGCAATTAATTATGATAGTAATTAGCAATTAATTATGATAGTAATTAGCAAGAGGACAAATTCTCATGCATTCTAGTTGACACATTGCAGTCCTATTCCCTCAAAGCTGTCAGTTGAAAAGCTGCTTGTTCATTACTGCTGTTAGGGGACCGTTTGCTTCTAACACTACTACATATATATAACCAACTCGCTAGCGTCTTCCTCTTGTACAACTCAGTTTGCATTGAGTTACTTATGGCTTTGGTTTCTGGTTTGATTTTGCTCTTTTTAGTTGGTAGCATTTGCTTGTGTGACGGCCAGTTTAACCAGCTTTCATTCGGCTTCTATGGCGAAACATGCCCCGACGCCGAGGCCATTGTCCGTGCCGTTGTCCGGGAAGCTTCTCTTTCCGATTCCACCATTCCGGCCGTGTTGCTCAGGCTCCATTTTCATGACTGCTTCGTTGAGGTATTGAGCTCTCTCTGTGTTTTATTCTGATTGATATTAACTCCCATCAGGTTGCTACGTGATCTCTCGAATACAGAACATTTGGTAGGCTTGGGGTTTTCGGCCTCTTGATGTCCAATTCAAAGCATTTTTGTCGCTAGACACGTACCACTGTTGTGCCCGTTGCAGGATCTCTCGCGGTGCCGGCGTTGGCCAAGGAATGCTACCATCAGTTTAGTTATTGGGATTAAGAACTTAATTGACTTGTATTATGTATGTACATATATGTAGGGATGTGACGGTTCAATCCTGATTGACAATGGTCAAAACGCAGAGAAAAATGCGTTTGGTCACCAAGGCGTTAGGGGATTTCAAGTGATAGAGAAGGCCAAAGCACAGTTGGAGGCTACATGCCACGGCGTCGTTTCCTGTGCAGACATTGTGGCCTTGGCGGCTAGAGATGCTATATCCTTGGTACTTCCTTAAACTTCCTTTGAGTTGGTTGATTTACGTTTGATAACAACATTTTTGTTGTAAATTTACTAGGCGGGTGGGCCGAGTTACGAGGTGCCTACAGGGCGGAAAGATGGCGTGGTTTCGAATCTGTCCCTCGCCGACGGGTTTCCGGATGTTCGTGATTCGATTCAGCAACTCAAGGCCAAGTTTATGAGGAAGGGACTCACAGAAAAAGACCTTGTCATTCTCAGTGGTATGATACTATTTAGTTCTATTATTTCTAATTTTATTCTCTATGCTTCTCATGCAAGTAGAGTGATGGTAAAGGTTGGTTGTACATGCAATTTGACAACATGGGAAGATTCACATTATCCAATTAGCTAGAGTAGTCATTGGAAGACACAAATGACTAGCTAATATATAACTCATTTGAAGGCTTAATTTCCATTCATAATTAGGAAAACTAGATTGAATAAGAGCACTCTATGCTCGATCCCCAAATTGGTAAATTTACCTCGATTTTTTCACCAAATGATGCGACACCTTTTCATTCATATTATAAAATCTCAAAAAATCTCTCTAAAACTTTGGACGTGTATAAAAACATTTGAAGTTTCATTTACTTTTTATTTTAAAGCTTCTTTAGTTGAAAATTCATGTTGGATTTGAGACCTTTGGTGACTGTTATTACTTTCATGCAGCTGCTCATACAATTGGGACAACAGCTTGCTTCTTTATGACCGATAGGCTCTACAACTTTTCCCCAGCAGGGGGATCTGATCCGACGATCAACCCCACTCTCCTCCAAGAACTAAAAGGGAAGTGTCCTCAAAATGGCGACGTTAATGTACGAATGCCGATTGACCATGGAAGCGAGCAGACATTTGACAATCACATTTTGCAAAATGTTAGAAATGGTTTTGCTGTGTTAGAATCCGATGCCAAGCTCAATGAGGATGAAACAACCAGAAGCGTAATAGACTCCTACTTTGGTTTCTTCGGTCCACCGTTTGGACCATCGTTCGAGGCAGATTTTGTCGAATCGATTGTAAAGATGGGCCAGATTGGTATCAAGACAAGTTTTGAGGGAGGGGTTAGGCAAATTTGTTCTAGTTTCTCATAGAAGAAAAATATATAGGAGGACTAGGATGGAGCTAAGATGCTGGATGATACAGATATATGTATGAAGAAAAATTTGTTTTCTTAAATCTTTTAAAACATTGTCTTGGTAAGGTAAATAAGGTCTAAAATATTTTGTTTGTTGGAGTAATTAAGTCCTAAAAGTTGTAATTGTATATATGTCATATGTTAACTAATATATTGTAGAATTTTTCGGAATGTCATACCCTTAATTGTGCAACTCTCTGCTTTTTCTCTTGGAATAAGTAATGGCACTGGTGGATGTAAACTAATACCAATCCCAAATACTAATAAGATTTCATAAAGCCATAGGAATAAAGGGAGCCCTCATTTCATATAATGTTGAAGGGCCGGGGTATGTTCTTTTGGTACATTTTCGACATGTTATCTTATGATCCGTTGTTTTGCTTTTTTGCAATTAAGAAGGTTGAAGAAAGAAAAATGAACATACAGTTAACACTCCCTTGACTATATCATCAAATAGTCACAATCATCTCAATGGACTAGAGCACGTACAAAACCCTAAACCTTAAGTAACTACTCACTATCCATACGATCCATAAGAGTATACATCATAATCAACATGAAATTGAATTTTGATACAAAGATTAGTAGATATGGATAAAAAAAGTTCAGTTGAGATGGCTGGTCCAAGCTTGTTGTCACCCAAGACTTGATGCAAGCTCCATTTCTTCTCCATGCTCCAATCTATCTCCAAGCTCAATCCTAGTGATTTATGATGGTCTTGATGAAAAAGTGAGAATCTACAGCAGAAAAGTGGAGGATGAGGTAGATGAGGGTGTGAGAAAGAAATTCGGTGAAGGAAGTTTTGCGAAATGATCGAGGTGAGGAAGGCGGTTAATTTAGTGGTGGAAGGTGGACAGCCGGACGGACGACTGGTCACTACGGGTGATTTTGGAAAATAAAAATGGGGAGGAAGAAGAGGAAAGGTGAGGTGAAGTATTTGAGCGATGGCTAGAGAAGACATAAATGAGACAAAACTAAGGTCGTATGGGTGGGAGAGAAATAGATGAAGGGCTAGGATGAATTAGGGATAGATCCAAGGGTGTAAACTAAATCAAAATGCTAAGGAAAATTACTAGGGAGCCTAAGGATTAGTAAGTGGACTAGGTAGATGGAGGGTAGCTTGGTAAATGGATGGGTGACAACAAGAATTGTTGAACGCTTGTGAGATTTAACATTCATGGACTAAAATGCCAATATTTATTGACCAGTCTTACATGACACACTTTTCACTGTTGGTGCAGTGCACTTTTCACTTTTACATGATCAGAATATATAAGTAAAAACAGATTGGTCACCCACACACTATGTGATAGTTATTACCACAATAAGTAACAACTATATCAAACTGATGATGATGATAGTTATTACCACAATAAGTAACAACTATATCAGACTGATGATGATGATAGTGTTGATGATGATGATAGTTATTACCACAATAAGTAACAACTATATCAAACTGATGATGATGATAGTTATTACCACAATAAGTAACAACTATATCAGACTGATGATGATTCTGATAGTCTGATTCTTGTATTTTTTTTCGGTAGAAGTTTTGACTTTTCACCCACGCGCTCCGTTATTGCTCGTTTTAATGAAAAACACTTCAATGACATGCTTTATATCAAGTTATATATGAACAAAATGTATCAAGGCAGAGGTGATTTAAGCAAAGAGTCTCTCATTGGGTGGATCATCGAATCTGATGAAAAGCACAAGAAGTCTGGTAAGTGCAATGACCAAAATATTGAGTATCGAGGAAATATCGACGGTCCAAAAATTGGAAATATCGAGAAAATATCGATATCGGTAAATGTTGGAGAGAAATGAAGGAAATTTAGGAAAAAACATGGAAATTTTAAATAAAACTTTAGGAGATGTTTATTTGAATAATTATCTACTCTATTTTAAAAGAAAATATTGAAAAAAATTTATTACATAATGAGCTGTAGTAATAGATGGTGAATTAGTATACGCTGAGTCACTGACAGTTATTGAAATTTGACTTAATACACCTAAATTTTTTTTTATTGCTGGAAACTTAATGGGAGGCTAGATCATCACGCCTTACATACATTGCATGGTGAACTACATGAGTACCTTAGAACCACATAGAGGATCTATGAGGTTCAAAATTTTGACTGTCTTCATCATCTATCTCTTTGTGTAGAGCCCTGAGTGTATTGCGAAGAATAGTCATTAAATGATATATACCTCCCCCATGTAATTTTGCATGTATTGACCTATATGTCAACCATATGGGTTAGGGGGGATTGGTTGAGGGTTTTGGTGTTGGTAGTTATAATAAGGATATGACATAGCTCGACTTTGCCCACAACCGTAATCATTTAAAGATTGTTCCTTAGATTGAGTCCATGAGTTGTCACTCGATTGCATCCCATAAGGCATGAGATATGATTGGTAATGTCCGTAATTGCTTCCTCTCACACCCATAAAGTCAAAAGTGGCAGATAAAAAATTCTCTTTACGCCTTGACAAATTCCCTTGGCCATGGCCTCTTTCCCTTGGTGTATAGTCTTTTCCTATTCCACCAATACCTGCTCTTGCTCTCCTACTCCCAAGATCATCATCTTGTATTACATGTGTGAAGTTTAGTTCATCAGTGAAAGGACTCATATGACCAATTTCACTTGCATTGTAACTTCACTTAAAATGGATATATATATATATATATATATATATATATATATATATATATATATTTACTTGGTCGATATGCTATTTAATCAAGAGAATAGAACATATAGACCACCAGGGGCGGTAAAGTTGTTTATAAAACTGATTAACTAATCTTCAACACTTACGGCTCTGATACCATGCATAAACGCAATGAGACGTAAATGGAGATGTATTTGGTGGAGATGAGATATAAAGGGGTTGTACAACAAGTATGTTGAAATATAACTACACAGAATAATAGTAAATGAATTTTTGAAAGACCAGATATAAAATGCAAAGGATCAAATAAAAAAAAAATCATTTGAATAACTTTACTGAATATTACTGAATAATTTCAGTATTTACAAAAACTTCATGCATATGCAGGTTACTGGGATTGTTTACAAGTTGTTCAACACATGAGCTCCTATGAACTATGAAGGAATAAGGAAACAGATGGGAGAAATGAAAAAAAATCAAGCTTGCCTCAATACTTGATGAAGGCTTGCTTTTATAGGCCTTGGAAGGCATCTGACTGTTGCTGATTGTTGCTAATGCGATCCGAAAAATGTGGGGAATAACTGCTTTACTTTTGATCTGTGCTTGAATAGTGAAAAGTTACTGCTTTAACCGTCGTCTCGTGAAAGAATAGTAAAAAGTTACTATTCATGAATAGTGACTTGTCTGGAACAATTATTCATATGAAGAATAGGGATTCTGACTGTCTTGGAAGTATTTTCCCTGATCTTCTTCAGGATAGTACGCCCATTTTTTCTTTCCGGGAGGAGGAGGAGGGGTGTGACCAGATGACGCCGAGGAGGAGGACGAAACATTATCATCTTCTTCATCTTCGTCATTGCTTAGTTTAGCAACTTGATCAAGAAGCTGTTTAGCTAATTCTTTTAACTCTGCTGACTTGGAGAGAGATGCTTTGGTCTTCCCTTTGGATTTAGAGGAATGGGAAGATGCTGGTGACTGATTGACTAAGGCAGCTTGTGGAGTATGAAGAGTTGACTGCGATTGAGGTTTTCGAGCAACTATTGTGACTGGTGGCTGTGGAATATTACCTTTAAATTCTTCATTGACTTGGGAAATGATTCTATCATGCTTGAATTTATCCCACCATTTGACTGCAAAGTGCCTGGATACAATATTATCTTTGGCTTCATAATGTCATTTTAGGATCCAAGGGACTTTGTATTTAGCCATAAAATGTAATATGGCTGGAAAATGAGACTGGTGCCCGATAAAGGTCTGGGTCTTGGCAAAAAATTCAATTGACTCTTTCAGAGGTTCCGGAAGGAGACTAAAGGACATGCCATGGGCTGCTCACCATCCTAAGAACCATATAGGAAATTCTGATTTAAAGAATTTATCAAAATTGATAAACCATGAGTGACTAAAATCCTCAGTTTGGTGGAGGAGGACTTTTGACCAAGCTTCTTTATAGTCATAATAGGAGAAAGAGATACCTTCTTCGCTATAATGAGCAAAAGGAGGATCTCTCCATTGGGCTTGACTAATGATTTTGACAATATGTAGGGAATGATATAGGATTTTTGACTGATCCCTTTGGTCGGGGATTGATTTAATGGAGACTGGTCCAGTTTTAAAAAGAATTTCAGAATAGAATTTGAGTGACTGGGAAGGACTATTTGGCTGAAAATGAAAGCCAGGGGAAAATAGGCTTTCACAATTGTCTGGGGGGATTTTAGGTGACTAAGGTCTGGTTCAATATAAAAGAGGTTGAAACTAATTCTAGGGGCATATGGAGAGATTTTCCTATAATTGACTAAGTTTTGTGAAAATGTATGCGAATCAGACTTAAAAGGATCATATTGGGTGACTAAAGCTGACTGGTAATTGGGGCGAATATTATCTATTGTAGTAAATCTATTACTAATTGGTAGTGGCGGATGACCTGGGTAAGGAACAAGACTATAAGAGGGGGATGACTCGTTTTTGACTTCTGGTTCTTCTTTTTTAACTTGACTAAAGGAAGCTGGAAGCTGTCTTCCAGAAGATTTATTGTTCGACTTCATGTTTGGCCTTGGGCCTGACATTTTGATCCCTGTAAGAATTCTCTGGTTAGAAAATCTGGTATATGGTTGTCACTGCCTTTAATGAATGCAATTTCAAAATCAAAAATGCTTAAAATCGCTGGCCATCTGGCAATATTTGTTTACTAGCAATATTTTGAACATCTTTTTCTAAAACATGTTTTGCATTTTTACAATCAACTCTAACTAAATTTTTTTGATTTAATAAATCATCTTGAAATTTTGAAATACATAAAACTATAGATAAAATTTCTTTTTTAATAGTACTATAATTACTTTGTGACTGAGTCCAGACTCCTGAATGGAAATGAACAATTTGTTCAGGTTGATCTGGAGAAGTTTGTTGTTTAAGAATACCTCTGTATCCAATTTCAGAGGCATCCGTTTCAACAATTTTGAAAGAATTGATTGAAGGAATGCCAAGGCATGGAAGTGTTTGAACATACTGTTTAATTTCTTTGACTAGAGAGGTGTGGACTGATGTCCAAGGTGAGGGATTACTCTGGAGACGATCAAAAAGAGGTTTACACTTTTTTCTGAGATTTTTATAAAAATCAGCTATATAATTGAGGTATCCTAGAAATCTTTGGAGTTGATTTTTGTCTAGGATTTCGTTTGGGAATTTATTGGCAAATTGGATGACTCTGTCTATAGGAGTAATCTTTGAGTGGTGGATATTAAATCCTAAAAATCTAATATTTGTTTGGAATAATTTGACTTTAGAAGCTGAGACTACTAAACCATTATTTTTTACTATGGTTAAAAATTGATTTAGATGTTTCCAGTGCTGATCTATTGATTTAGAGTATATGAGAACATCGTCTATGTAAACTATGGCGAATTAGTTAATCAGTTTTATAAACAACCCCAGACTGGCAGGTTTACCGCCCCAGGTGGTCTATATGTTCTATTCTCTTGATTAAATAGTATATCGACTAAATCATACTTACTGGATTGGTAGCGTTTGAACCTACCATTGCACTCAGAAAGTCACTGTGGTCACGTACTATTTAACATGTCTGAGTTTTCTACTTACTCCTGAATATTGATTTATTATTCTTTCTCATCGGTACAAGTCATTTGGTTATTTGTTCTAAATCTTTGAACCTATTCCTATTTTTTGATAAATTTCTTCTTACCTTTTGTTCCAAGATATCCCGATCCAAACAAGAAGTCTAGGACCAAACAGTAAGTCCCGAGGTGAGGCGTGAGCGGTTGCGGCATGAGCGGTGAGGGAGAAACCTAGCGCAAAACGGTAAGTCAGAATTTTTTTCTTAGATAGTAATAGTTCTAAGCCTTAGATTCGAAAACCTAATCACTTGTAAAAATGAGTAGACTTTTTAGGTCTAATTCTTCAGTAAGTAGTTCCTCCAGAACCAGTTTAAATATGATCCCAGATATAGTAAACGAAGAACAATTTGAATACCAGTCAAATGATAATGTAGATCTTAATGAGTGAAATATCCTAAAGTTTCAGATGATGAAATCTATAAGAAAAAGAAAAAATGGTCAATTTCTTCATTCAAAAGTCAACACCATGTTAAAACAGTCGAACAAGTTTATGCACTCAGTAAACGACATGAAACGTGTCAACTATTTAGCCCAGAGTCAATCAAACAACATAGAAAAGATGGTCATAACTTCCTCCATATCGGTCTAGTCCAAATTGGCGTAAAGCCATTAACAAGACGAGGTGTTAACGCCTCCGTCCTTTTATGTCTTCGAGATGCTAGATTCACCAATTTTAGTGATAGCACCCTCGGTATTATTGAGTCAAGCTTGTTCAACGGCCCCATCCATTTTGATTACTACCCAGACTTCACAATTAGTTTAAGTGACCCTCATATATTAAAAGCTCTAACTTTGAATATTAAAACTTCGGGTTACAACGTTCTAGAAGGAACCCAACCCTTAGCCCTAATCTACAGAATCCATTACAAAGTCATTGGAACAAAAAAGAATTTTCAAGCCATAAGTAAAAGCCCAAAAGACCAAACCTTGTTGATCCAAAGTAGTTACGAAAATGCCAATATTAGAGTCCCTCATACAATTCAATTGTCAGACATAACTCTGCCAACTGAATGGACCCTAATTAGTGAGAATCGACCAGTAAATATACAACATAGCTTAACAAACTTAGATTGTATACAAGGGAGCTTCTCTAATGAGGACCACTATAATAAGGACCAGTTGAGGACTTTTAAAGTCTACTGTCAGATTAGATGAATGATGTAGATTTTAAAAAACCAAACACAGCTCAAACAAAGCTCCACACACCAAATCAAACAAAACTCCCTCACGTGCAAAGCAACCCCACACATCTCCTTCTCCTTCTCCTCCCTTCCTGAAATCAAAAACTCATCCCTTCGATCAAAACCCAGCAGTATATTCAACCAAAGTAACCCAAAACACAGCAAGTATATTCGACCAAAACCCAGCAGACTACAACGAAACCTTAAGAATTCCTCATCCCTTCAAGGCCATCATTTCGACAAAAAAAAAAACAGAAATTTTCGATCCCCTCCCTTTTTCATGTGCAAAGTAATTCCCTCTCCCTATGAGTTCCTTTTTCATCTTTCTTTTTCCATTACAATTGAATTTTAGGCAAAAAGTTCAAATTTTACACAATTTTGTCTTCCACTTAACAAGAACAATCAACTAAACTATATCTATGTTTCCAAGCATACCCAACAGACCACTATAAGAAACAGAAAGATAGAGGAGGGATTGAAATTTAATGTTAAGAAGTGGAAGAAGTGAAGGAATTTTGCCCAGAAAACAACTGGAGAAAGAGAAAGAAGAAGTGATATGGAGGCAGGAGAGAGGAGAGAGAAGGAGGAGATGCACGTGGCCACATGAGAAACCAAATCAATAATTTGATTTGGTGTATGCAGCTTTGTTTGAGCTGTGTTTGTTTTTTAAAATCTACACCGTTTATCTAATCTGATGGTGAATTTTAAAAGTCCTCAACTGGTCCTTATTTTAAAAGTCCTCAACTGGTCCTTATTATAGTGGTCCTCATTAGAGAGGTTCCCTTGTATACAATAGGACCTTAACGGTACAGTAAATATTAATTTTGGTAATCCTAGACCAATACCAGCCTTAAGAATCCAAGAATTAAGCCAATCTTCAAGGCATTCCTTTGCAAATTCCACCTCTACAAAAAATATTTAAAAAAAGATTTTGACCTAGATAAAGAAATTAAAAACATCAGAATAAAGGAATTAGAAGAAGAGTTAAAAAAGCTAAAAATAAAATCTATAAAAACAGCCTCACAAGTCAGTTACCCTATGTATGCAATAACTTCAAATACACAAGAAGAAGAAGAAGAAGAACAAACTTCACCTACAGCCACAGACTTCCAAGTCTTTCCCCCAGAAAATCTCCAATTAAATACACTCAGTCAACCACTTAGAATCAATTGGGAAAAATTAGATAAAAATCTTGAGTCTGTAGAAAACATTGAACGAAGAAACATTTATCGAAAAAACTACCCCCAGATTAAACAAAGAAAAGAACTTTTTCAAAAATGGAAAGAATTTATGCTTACAAACCAATTAGAAATCTTCTTTTTAGATTTTGTTGACCAACAAGAAAATAGTGTCAAAACTTTAACAAAAGAAAAATGGAAAAAATTAGATAATTCCAGTGTTTCTGCCAGTCACCCTCCTCCTGAAAGTATAATTATCAATCACCAAGGAACTCCAATTTCAGCTAACCCTTTCAAAAACCTAGGAGAAAATGCTGAAATTAAAAAGGTAATTGAACAAAACAACTATACTAATCAAAGTCTAGTCACCATAGGCAACCAACTTGATAAAATCGAAACTACAATCGAAAAAATCAAAATAAAGATAAATCAGCTCCCACAACAAGAACAAAAGTAAAAAGAAAAACCCTTAACCTACTTCAAAGAAACTAACAAAACCTCTGGTCCCAAAATTCCAAATACAATAGAAAAAATAGAACGCATACTTGCCAACATTAAAAAAGAAGTCTCCTCTTCCACCGAACCAAACTTGTCAATCCTTAACATACAAGATTCAAGTTCAGACTTTGAGACATCTGGAAGTGACTCCAGTAATATTTCAAAAATTGAAAATGCTTTCAAAGAACTCCAAGTCAAAAGAGTTGTCAAAAATTCATTCCCTACTACACGAACTTGGAATACAAAACCTTTACCTCCAGACATCCAGCCTAGTGAATATAACAATAATCAATTTTCTGTCTCCTTTGATAAAACATATGAATGAAATATTGATAATTTATCCGAACAAGAAATTTTGAATAAATTACACCACATGCCCATGGTAGCCAATAGTTACATCACGAATCATAATCTCAGTCAAACCGAAATCATCGACATATTAGAAACTGGCTTCACCGGAACACTTCGTTCTTGGTGGGAAAAACATCTCACACCAGATGCTAGGTCTGCCATCAAACATGCAGTAAAACATGATGAAAATGGAATCCCAATGTTTGACGAAACTATTAATATGGGAATCCCTGATGCAGTCAATACATTATTCTTTACAATTATTGAACATTTCATAAGAACACCTAGTAATGTTACTTCAAGAATTCATGATCAACTTAGTAACCTCAGGTGTCCAACCCTTAGTGATTTCCAATGGTATAAAGACGTTTTTATCTCCAGAGTCATGCTTAGAGACGATAGTAACCAACCATTTTGGAAAGCAAAGTGAAATTCCGGTACGCCGGATTGTCCCAACAACGATAGTCGCCCTAAACACTAATCGGAGAGTATACACCAATTTAAAACTTAAACTCTCCACAACCTAGGTTCAAACTTTTGCACAAGCAAAACACAATTGATAACAATATATATGCAACAAGCACAATCAATTACACAACCTAGAATCCCAAAGTGTGCATCAAACTAGCACACCACAGACTATATATATCTATGTATGAACAAGCACACAATATGCTAATCAATTAAGCACAATACAATAGATAACCAATCAACACACAACACAACAATATGGTCACCCGGAACCTCTACCTCTAGAGGAAAACCGGAGGGGAGCCGTACCCCACACTCTTGAGTAACACTATGAAAGCCAAATTGGCAACACGTACAAGGGGGCACTCGGTCCCAAACTCTACACTATCTACCTATAGACTAGTGGTAGCTCTAACCTTGTGTAGTCCCGTTTGCTCTTCAAGCGAAACCTCCTCAAGCTACTTCGATTGGCTTCACCGACGCGAAGAACCTCTAACCGCAAGTGTGTGTGTGTATGAATGAATGAATATGTATTCAATTAGATTAACACAAGCAAATCACAAGGAACATTAGCTTGCATTAACCAAACCGAATTGAAAAGCCTTGAATATGATTCAAGGGTTAACTTAGCTATTCACAAGGAACAATAGCTAAGCCAACAAACAACAAAGAGATTGAAACTAATGATTCAATCAATCAATTCAGCAATTCAACATGGAACAATTGCTAGAATCGAATAGAATCTCCTAAATCCTAAACATAGGCTAAACTAGCATATAAATGCAAATCAAAGTGTTTAGCAAAGGATTATAGATGGAGATTAAGGTGAGGAACCTACAACATGGAACTAAGATCACTCACAATACCAAAGAACTCTCTCAAAGATGATTTTCGACTATAGAGAAAGAGTTGGGCGAAATGAAACAAAAGGGTTCTATTTATAGAAAACAGCCCAGCAGCAATTGCGATCGATCGCACGACATTATGTGATCGATCACACAGTGTAAAATAAAGAGATAGAAGCTACTGGAAGTGAAAACCCTTATTTGCGATCGATCGCATAACATGTTGCGATCCATCGCATGAAAAGTCCCAACGGACATATTCGAACACAACGGTCACATTTCAAACGGACATATTGTCCTACGTGGTCACGATCGATCGCATGAACAGTGACGATCGATCGCAAGGCTAAAAATAGCCTTGAACATAAAGGAAAGCTAATCAAGATGAATCTAAGTGAAGATCTATCAATCCTAACTTAATAAACTCAAGTGTATGAACAAGTGCATACAACATTTGAGCCGGTCGCGTTGCGACCGGATGCTTATAAAATAAGCAAGCGAAACTTGTGTGATTTACGACACAAGAGTGGCAATTAAGCATCCTATACTTATGTCATTCACATCATAAGTGAAAGGAAGACAACCTAGATAAACCTAGGACAACAAGGAAGACTAAATGTGCATGAAGTGCATGTGCATATGCATGAGTCATACTTTGAGATGCTTGAACGAAACCTTCGATGACCAATGATCGAAGTCCGGAGAAAAGACCGGATAAGAAAGGCGTCTTCACGAACCATCTCGAGTAAGAACAACCTAAGCCATGACACCTAATCCCTAAACAATTTAACATTGAATACAAAAGAAATGCTAATACAAGGGAAGAAGTTTTGTCAAATAGGAAATAGCCAATAACAAATATTTTGCCCTTACAAAAAGTTTATTAATGGTCTGCCAAATTTATTTGCTCACAAAATTAGGCAAATTTTAAGCAATGAAAATGGTCAAATAAACTATGATGGTTTAACCTATGGAAATATAATTACAACCATCCAAAAGGAAGGATTAAAAATGTGTATTGATATGAAAATAAGTAAACAAATTAAAAATGAAAAGAAAACAATGAAATACGAGTTAGGTAACTTTTGTGAACAATATGGTCTACTTTCAATTGCGCCACCACAAAAACACAAAACTAAAAATAGAAATTCTAGTCATAAATATCAAAAACATTACAAAAAGAAAAGAAGTTTTGAACCAACTGAATATTATTCCAAAAGTAAACCCAGAAGGACTTGGCCTAAAAAATCTAGTAAGCCTCATAAAAAACGATTTACAGACAAAAGTAAAATTAAATGTTTTAAATGTAATAAATACGGTCACTTTGCAAATGACTGTACAATAACAAATACTATTAAACAACTAAAAATCAGTAATGAAGAACAAGAAAATCTTATCAGAATCCTAGAAATAAGAAACACTGACTCAGAAAATGACGAACAAAGTGATATTTCAGTAACAAGTTCTTCTACCCCTACTGACTCTGAAAATGATTCTTCCCCATACGTAAATTTTGGTTGCAAAGATTCTTGTTGTAAAACAGTCAAAACCCTCAATAGAAAAACAGTCAATGTTCTTTCTAAACAAGAAGAACATGAAGAATTATTAATGGACTTAATTACAAAAATTGAGAATCCAGAATTAAAATACGAATATTTAAAGAAATTTTGAAAACTTATTATACAAGAAAATTCTAGTAATAGTCCCAAACAAAAAATATGTCTAAACACGACTTTAGAAAAATTCAAAAAACCTAAGGCAGAAGTCACAATTCAAGACCTACAACATGAAATCAAAAATATCAAAGCAGATATTATTTTTCTAAAAGAACAAAATTTAGAACTCAAAGTAGAAAACCAAGGAATAAAACAAGATTTAAACAGTCTCAAAACTCACAAAACCATTGAAGACTAATTTAAAGTCGCGACACCATTTGATGAAGAATCAAGCCAAGATAAAACTCTAAATTTGGTCAATCATATTAGAATAAAAAAATGGCATACTAAAGTAAAAATTATAATAAAAGACTTTGAATTAATTACGACTGCCTTGGTTGACTCCGGAGCAGATTTAAACTGTATTCAAGAAGGTTTAATACCTACAAAATATTATGTTAAAACCAGGGAAATACTAACAACAGCAAATGGCGGAAAAATGGACATGAAATATGAAATACCCAAAGCCCATGTTTGCCAAAGCAATGTTTGTTTTAAAATATCATTCGTCCTAGTAAGAAACCTGACAGATAAAGTAATTTTTGGCCTCCCATTTATTGCCTTATTATATCCCTTTACTACGGAATATGACGGGATAGTCACCTACCCATTTGATGAACCAGTTAAATTCAAATTTTTATCAAATTCAGAACTTAACACTTTAAAGGTATTCCAAGAAAATTCAATCTCAAAACCTCTCAACATAATTAACTGCAAAAGTAAGCAAATCAATTTTCTCAAGGAAGAAATCAATTACAAAAGGATTGAAAGCCAACTTGGAGACCATACCCTTGAACAAAAAATCAAAACCTTTGAAGAAAAAATTAAAAAAGAAATTTGCTCTGACATTCCTAATGCCTTTCGGCACAGAAAAAAGCACATAGTCAAACTTCCCTACATCAAAGATTTTGATGAGAAAAATATTCCCACAAAAGCACGTCCTATTCAAATGATCGAGTCAAGAAGTTATGAAATTTTGTAAAAATGAAATCACAGAATTACTTAGTGAAGGAATAATCCAGAAAAGTAAATCTCCATGGTCTTGCCCTGCCTTTTATGTCCAGAAAAACGCTGAACTTGAAAGAGGAGCACCACGATTAGTAATAAACTACAAACCATTAAATTCTGTCTTAGAATGGATAAGATATCATATTCCTAACAAACGAGATTTAATAAATAGATTAAATGGTTCAGTTATTTTTTCAAAATTCGATATGAAATCAGGATTCTGGCAAATCCAAATTAGTGAAGAAGACAAATATATATATATATATATATATATATATATATATATATATATATATATATATATATATAAAAGCTATCAATTATAACACAAACCACCGTAGCAGGGTTGGTTTAGTTGTTGAATGTGGTCAACGAGGTCAGGGTTTCGAACCTTGACAATGACTTTTATTTCTTTGGTTTTTAACAAGTCTCAGGTGGATATATCGGAAATATCCAATATATTGGGAATTTTCGATTGTTTTGTCCGACATTTCGGCGGAAAGGCAAATTAATATCGTCTCTCCAAAAAAAGGATATTTCGGTGAAATATCGGGGAAAATATCAATTTTTCCTTCCTTGGTTGTAAGACACCTAGTAGAGTGGCTATCCAGTAAATTAACGTCCATACGAGATACAAGAAGTGGACTACATACATTACGCAAGACATCAATTCCTGAAGACATAGTGGGGTAACTAAATGATTTCTCCTCATTATGTTGTACGTACCATGAATACACCTCAACCTCTCTGTTATATAAAGAGGTTGAGACATCATCATTTCACATATCAATCAAATCACAACACAACCAGATCAATAGAAAACAACTTCTTGCTCTCTAAATTTCTCTCTCTCTCTCTTTCGTTTTTCTATCTTTCCTACTTGAGTTAATAAGCAACTTACAAACAATAAGGGAAATTTGGCATTTACTACTGCTTGTCCGATCGAACAAAAATGTAATTGGCTTTAAGGCTTGTCCCATGGTGTGGTATGTACCAAGGACGGAAAAATCGATATTTTTCCTGATATTTCGCCGAAAATATCCTTTTTTTAGAGAGACGCTATTAATTTGCCTTTTCGCCGAAATGTTGGTCGAAACAATCTAAATTTCCCGATATTTTGAGATATTTTGGATATTTCCGATATATCCACCTGAGACTTGTTAAAAACTAAAGAAATAAAAAAGTCATTGTCAAGGTTCAAAACCCTGACCTCGTTGACCACATTCAACAACTAAACCAACCCTGCTACGGTGGTTTTGTGTAATAATTGATAGCTTATATATATATATATATATATATATATATATATATATATCCATTTTAAGTGAAGTTACAATGCAAGTGAAATTGGTCATATGAGTCCTTTCACTAATGAAGTAAACTTCACACATGCAATACAAGATGATGATCATGGGAGTAGGAGAGCAGGAGCAGGTATTGGTGCAATAGGAAAAGACTATATACCAAGGGAATTTGTCAAGGCATGAAGAGAATTCTTTATCTGCCACTTTTGACTTTATGGGTGTGAAAGGAAGCAATTACGGACCTTACCAATCATATCCCATGCCTTATGGGATGCAATCGAGTGAGAACTCATGGACTCAATATGAGGAACAATCCTTAAATGATTACGGTTGTGGGCAAAGTCGAGCTATGTTAGATCCCTAGCTATTATAACTACCAGCACCAAAACCCTAAACCAATCCCCCCTGTCCCATATGGTTGACATATAGGTCAATACATGCAAAATTACATGGGGGAGGTATCATTTAATGACTATTCTTCGCAATACACTCAGGGCTCTACACATAGAGATGATGAAGACAATCAAAATTTTGAGCCTCATAGGTCCTCTATGTGGTTCTAAGGTACTCATGCAGTTCGCTATGCAATGTATGATATGTAAAAAAAAATGTATATAAGGCGTGATGATCTAGCCTCCCATTCAGCTTTCAGTAATAAAAAAAAATTGAGATGTATTAAGTCAAATTTCAATAACTGTTAGTGACTCAACGTATATTAATTCACCATCTATTACTACAACTCATTATGTAATAATGTTTTTTCAACATTTTCTTTGAAAATAGAGTAGATAATTATTCAAATAAACATCTCCTAAAGTTTCATGTAAAATTTACATGTTTTTCTCTAAATTTCTTTCATTTCTCTCTAACACTTACCGATATCGATACTTTCTCGATATTTCTGTCGATATTTTTAATTTTTGGACTGTGACCGTCGATATTTTGGTCATTGCTTACAACACTTGTCTGTTTTTCCTTGTCCCCAAAGATTCCACCATAATCAACGGTGTAAAAAAGCTTCCACAATAATCCGACGGTGTAAAAGAAGCTTTCTCCATGGTACACTAATAGTGCGCCCTGATAGTAGACCTGCAGATCATGATTGAAAAATGTACTGTCCTTCCCCTTTTTCTAGCTCTGTTTGCTAATAGGAAAAGGAGTCCGTCTTTCTTTAATTCTTTGTGTCCCTTTCCTTTTTTCTAGTTCTTTCTGCGAATAGAAAAAGAAGTCGTAAAAGTCTTTCTTTAGGTTTTCATTCTTCGAATTCAGCACCATGGTCATTTTTCCGAGTATGGAATCAGAATATCTGGATACATAAAAAAAATAAACGAACACTTCCACTAGGAACAATTTGACTCTCTCTGTGCGCAAGAGCGAAAGCGAGAGAAGAGAAAATGGGGCAGGGAAGCTCGAAAGAAGAATCTGCTGCTGCTGCTGCTTCAGAGTCCTCCAAAGGAGGATTGCGTCGGTCTCGCCTGAAGCAGCGACTTCACCGTTGTAGTCATAGTAGTCGCTCCAATTCATCGTCTCATAACAAAAGCCTCGCCTCCGAGGATTTCGCCGGAATCGCTCTGCTCACGCTCCTCCGAGTATGTTCATGTTCCTGTTTCTTGTTATTCATCAGCTAGAATTGAAATTGTTGTATGTGTTTGAGCGAGTAGTAATGAAAGAGTGAAGGAATTGGGGAATTCTGTGCGTTTTGTGTAGGCTGAAATGAAGTTCAAGGACAAGTGGCTTGCCTGTCTTTCCTTTGGAGAACAAACCTTTCGTACACAGACCTCTGATCAGTAATGCTTCTTTACCTTTATACATCTTTTATTTTGCCGTAATCTGTTTTTTTTAATTCTTATTTAGAACTTTTTTTTTGTCTTTCTTTCTTAAGCACATAGATGAATTATGAAATACCAAGAAGAAAGTACAAAAGAGCTGACCGCTGTAGAAACATGTAACAACTACAAGGCAGCAGCAACACATAGGCTACAATAAATCAAATTGAAAAACTGTAAAAACAGTAGAAAACAAATGCTTCTGCTACCAAAGTTTGAAAACGACAGATATTTTCATTAATCAATTATGAGTCAAATTTATTACTCTTAACAAAAAGTTACTTGTAAAAGAAGCACCTTTTCTATCATGTATGTGAAGAGTTATCAAAAAGTTATACTTGTGCTGTGTATTAAATCTGTTTTATTGGCGTTGCAGAACAGACAAACCTGTTTGGAATTCTGTAAGTACCCTAAACCACATGTATATAATTCTGTCTATTATGTCAGTGTGTGTATATTCATTATGGCTATTACATCATTATGTCATTTCTTCTTTACTGCATATATTAACTTATATGCATTATGGCGCACTCATCACCTAGGTGATGCTTTTTATACCACTGTGGGCATACTTCTGGAGTCATTGTTAGTTGGCGACTGTAGTGCATGGGTTTCCATTAGGGAAAAATTCTAGAGGCCATTTTGGGACCTTGTTGGTACAGATGGGAGACAGCTTTGTGGTTAAGGGGTGGGATATTTGCTTCGCTGCAGTCAATTCTAACAAGTATGCCAATCTATTATTTGACCTGATTTTTTTCCCTCCTTATCTTTCTTTCTGTGAATTCCTAGTAAGGAAGCAATTAGAAAAGCTAATGAGAGATTTCTCGTGTGTGGGTGCTGGGGGGGGGGTGGGGGGGGGGGGGGGGGGGGGGGGGTGAAGGCAAAAAGGATCACTTGATGAACTATGGTCTCAAATTTGGGATAAAGGGGGTTTTGGGGGTGGGCAAGATTGTCAAAATAAAGATGGCTCTCTTAGGGTAATGGCTTTGGAATTTCCCTCTATGAGAAGATTCACTTTACATGCCATCATTCATGAGTGGTGGTGGGAGCCATAATAAGTCAAGATGTTGGCTTGTTTAGTGGCTTGTGGGAGGGTCAATACATGTGATCGGATCCAAATGAGAAGGCCTAATGTATGCATTTCCCCACATTTGTGCATTATGTGTAAAGTAGGTGAGAAGAGTGTAGATTGTTTATTTCTTTATTGTCCTTTTCTCTACCTTTGAGGTGGAGGCTGTACAAGGAAGTGGATATGTGTTGGGTTATTCCAAACAAGTACATTGAGTTGTTGAGCATTCATTTGAAGGCTTTGGGGAAGGGCGAAAATCTGAAAGAAAAAGAAAAGAAAGGGGGTTGAGAGCCTCAAGCAGATGTTCCTTGGAGAGACATTTCTCAAGGCCTAGTACATTCTAGGTGGATTTATTCTGGGTGTCAGTTTCTAATGAGTTTCGTGATGGTCCTTTCTTCCTTTTGAATCTGAACTGGGAATCTTAGGTTCGTCTTGTGTTTTGAGCCTAGGTGCCTTGCGGTTTTAATTGTTTCCCTATTAGACTGAGAATCTTTACTCTTAGTATTAAGTATGCTTTTCAGATCACTTTTTAAATGTGGTAAGAGTCCTCGAACTCGCACTTTAGTGTTGAAATTGTGGGAAAAATCATCTCTGTAATTTTTCCCTTTATTTTGCAGCAAAAGAAGCTTCTTTTGGAAAAAAATGGGCCTCATGTTGCAAGGATCTCAGTGTTTGAGGTGTGTAATGAATTTAATTTATGTACAGTCTCCCTGTTTAGTATTTTTGTGGAAGAGGTATTCTTCCGTGAGAAGAAAGTAGTCATAGTCCCTGCCATGTGACAAGGACATGGCTTGTAGGTCTCCTTAATTAGGCATGACTGCAGCATTTGGCATAGATTCAAAAGAATTTGGGATGCATTGTGACCAGGAACAATGTCTGATAACACGTTGAAAATGAAAAGTTAAAGTTTTTTATGTAGTTAGCTGCAAGTATGCAAAGTTTCTTAATTTTAGCTTTTCACATGCATCCCGACTCTCAATTTCAATTATTTTCCTTGTTTTTCAAACAGATTTTGTATGGGGGACTGAAGTCACACTCCTTTTTCAATTATTTTCGTCATGGTCCTTATTTTATTATCCACACTCCTTCCTCTTTTTTGTTGAAGTCACCAAAGAAGGAATATTTTAAAAGCTCTAAAAAAAGAAAAGAGTGTGGACTGTAAAATGTGGAGTGTAGATGTTACTCACCTTTCATTTATATCTGATTGTCTTGTATAATTTATGAAAAAGAAGTCTTTTTTTTGGACAATTATGAGAAAGAAGTCTGTACCTCAAAGTTTTCTTCTGTTATATTTTATACTTTAATTGAAAAATGTAGAAATGTTTAATCATTGCTGTAACTTTTGTATATTTTTTCCACCTGATTAAATTTATTACATGATGCAGACCAATAAAATGTCCAAAAACAATCTGATAGGATATTGTGAGATTGATCTACTTGAATTTCTAACCAGGGTAAGTCACCTTCTTCATAAATTAATTCTCATGTTTAACTTTTTACAATTGTTTCATCAAGGGCAACTTTATATCTACTTTGCTGCAATAATGACACACTTCTGTATATAACTATATATATATATACATATTTTTACGAATTACTGTGATTGCATTTTGCAATTTTAAAATTAATGGAATTGATTTTGGTAACTTGTGTATTGGTGTGCCATTAGCTGTATGGAAACAATGTGCTGTTAAGGTAAATTTTGATTTAATTATCTTGAAAATTGTACATGGATTACATGTATATAATTTGGTTTTGCTATTCATAGAATGCCTAGAAATTTGAGAAAGAATTTTTGGTATATAGCTCAGTTCTTAAATTCTATTTTGTATGGCCATAGTTATTGACTTATTGCAACATGCCTTTTTGTCTTTTTGGGAAAAGTTGCTGCTTGCAATGCATGGTTGATAATTTGACAGAAACAAATGTGTGTTGGAGTTGCAGTAGAGATTGTTGAGTGAAGCAAATATGAGTTTAACTGTTTTTCCACTAAATTCTGCAATACTATGTGAGAAGTTTTAAGGTTTTTGGGGATGGAAAGAGGGGAGCTAACCGATTAATTCTTATGTTTCATATGTTTATGTTTATTCTATTCATTACTGTTCAAGATTCTTGTCTCCCTTACTGTTAGTATAAATTGTAACCTGTTGTAGGAATTAGAATCCGATTCCAGTTCCGAATCTGAGACATTGGACCTGTTAGATCCATCATCACGAGACAAAGTCGTGGGAAAAATCTCTGTTTCATGCTCTGTTGAGGTGTGCTATGTATGACTTATAATTTTGCGTAATAAGTTCATATTAGAATTTATAACACATCTTTGGAAAAATTGACAGGACCCAATTGAAACTGAGAAGAGTTTTGCAAGACGCATCTTATCCATAGTGGTATGTTCTGATTTTTATATTCAAGAAAAGAAAAGTTCGTGACTGATTATTGACATTGTTTGGTATTCAAATGGACACATATATGTTGCTGTTCCATGTCTAGTTGCCAAAGGAATTGCAATGCAGTATTTTCTGTAAAGATATCTCATATTTATGCCTTTTTCTCGTTTTACATTGATGCTTACTATTGGAAATTCTGGATGTTTGTACTATACACAGGACTACAATGAAGATGGACAGCTTTCATTATCTGAATTTTCTGACTTAATTAGTGCTTTTGGGAATCAAGTGGCAGCAAACAAGGTTTGAACTTAATTGTTAATGTTTAGGAAAATTGGTACCCAGTCCTTGGGTTCTGATATTTGTTGTCTGGAATCACGTTAGATTTCCTGTTTTTGATTTGTGCTTACTAAGCTGAAAAAGCCCAGAAGTTTTTCAACATTTTACAAACTTTGCCACCCATTATTTTGTTCCCAGTCCCCTCTGTTTCAGCCTATAAGTCGGCATGTATGTTACACCTACGAATGTGCAGTGTAGTATCTCATTTGTTGGAAGTTTATCAAATCTTGAAGCTATTTTACAAGAGGAGTCTTTGTAATTTAAACTCTTACTGAGACTACCTCTTTGCATTTACTCATTTCCATGAGGAAGGGCAGGAAAAGCACCCCTGAGTTAAAAAAATAAATAAAAATGATTCCGAGAAAAAAAGAAAAAAAAAATCTCCATGAGGAGAATTAAATACAAATCATGGTACCCTGAGTTTCTATTATTGTGTCCATGTCCAAATCCTAAGTTTGAATTGTATCCTTGCATTTGGTATAGGTTTGGGGATTGAATTCTATTGAGTTGGCTTGCTCCAATATCATATATGAGAGCTACTGTGTGATATTTGTTTGTTGGTCTGTTTTATCCTTTTCTTTTTGGTTCCATGTCTCAAAAATATCTTCCTTGCTTACTAGAAAGAGGAGATGTTTAAAGCAGCCGACAAGAACGGGGATGGTGTTGTTAGCATGGATGAGTTGGCTGACCTTCTTGCCATTCAACAAGAAAAGTAATGCCGTATAGATATTAGATCAAAGAGTTCATTAATTCTGTCATTATAGATTTCTATTTTTATCTCTATACGTATTTCATGTTCTTATCATGCAAAAAATGTGAATTTAATGTTCACTTATTTGCTTTAAATATATTATTAGGGGTGTATGTCATTCAGTCATTGTATTTATAGACACAGTATTTCCTTTCTCAGCTCAAATTAGGAAAATTTCCTCTTTGTTTCATGCTTTCTTTAAGTTTTCCAGTATGAAAACGTTCTATTGGAAATGGTTTCTTATAAAAGCTTTCTTTGGTCTGTCCTTTGTTCGGTTTTAGATTGTTGTTTGGTTGTGGGTTCAGCTCAACAAGTGTTTTCTTACAATTTTTCTTACAAAAGTTTCCGAAAAAGACTAAAGGAAACGCTTGCTAGTCTTTAAAAAGTTTGAGCAATGGATAGTATTTCTGTTCAAATATACATTTAGAAGCTTTCCACCTTTGGGAACTATTTTCCATCCGTACAAATAGAGCCTTGAGGTTTTTTGATTTATAATTTATTGGTGATGTTTGCAGTGTTCACATTTGTTTTAAATCATTGAGAAAATTGTATACAAAATCACATCCACTTTTTTATATGTCAAACCTGAATTTTTTTGTTGCACCATGTTTTTGAGTTCAGTATAATTGCAGCATGTTTGAATGTAGAATGTATTTCCCTTTAGGTATCATGTGAACAAACCCGTGTGATTTGCAGGGAACCAATAATCAATTGCTGTCCTGTTTGTGGGGAGATTCTTGAAGTTTCTGATAAGCTGAACCACATGATTCATTTGACCCTGTGTTTCGATGAAGGAACTGGAAAACAGGTTATGACTGGAGGTTTTTTGACAGATAAACAGGCTTCTTATGGGTAAGAAATTTTCCATAGCATGTGTGTGAGTGAGTGTGTGTGTGTGAGGGAGAGATTACTTTCAGTTCTGTGGTTATGAATATGATTCTGTGGTTATGAATATGATTCTGTGATACTAAGGTCCTTATATCTGTAGGTGGATGTTTAAGCTTAGTGAATGGGCCCATTTTTCATCCTATGACATTGGTTTAAACTCTGGATCAAGTGCTTCCCATATTCTGGTATACTTTTTTAATTTTTAATTTTCTTTAAATCTGCTAGGCTAATGGTTTGTTATTAAGAATAAAAGTTTTGGGTTATGCTTTCTTCAAATGTGAGTCTGTTTTTCATTATTTTATTTTACACATGAAGTCTTTAGTTTCAACCCTGTTCAAGCTGTTTTTTCCTTGCCTTGTATTTTCTGCACTTACCCATATATTGTATGCCGTAGTTGATGTATGAACTGAAAGCTCAAAATGATGTGCAAATTAAGAGAGACTTGGACATCCTTTACCCTTATGATTTACGAGTACAATACACTCAAGTCTTTTTTTAAGTTTTAATGACATAATATCTCTGGTAGCAAGAATGGACGTTACAAGGACACAATTTTCTTCTGCAGTGTGTTGACTCTGTCTTCAGTCATTTGAAACAAGAGCATTTCTGAAGATTAGAAGGTTTTAGGGTGGAGGAATTGTGGAATACAGTTAGGTTGTGTTTGTCACTATGAGCACTTAGCGGGGTGAATTTACAGGTGTAAATTTTTCTATGTTTTTTCAGAGTGGAAGCCTGTTCATATCTTTCAGTGTTTAGGTGTGTTTTGAGAGTTGAATGTCGAGCTGTTATAATACACCGTTTAGGTCATTACAGAGGAAATTGTGTCAATACTGATGTACTATTTGAGTGTTATAAGTACTCGTTAATGATGCCTTTGATATCACCTTGAAGTCTATATAGTATAGATTATTTCGTTGGCAACTTATCTTGTTGCTTTCCATATTGCTTTTCATGCTAGAATATGAAATTGAACATATAATTAGATGGTTTAACTGGTAAGCATCATAGTACTTGGGTGTGGAGTGAATCCCACATTCCATAAGAGTTTAGTTTCTAAGTTCTTGGGCCTCCCCACTTATTAGCAATTGGTTCAAGGTACATGTGTTTTGGTTCGAATCTCACCACACATGAGGGGCATGTGCTCGAATCTCACAGTGGATAAGTATATCTTTGCATTAGAGCTTATAAGGTCTGGGGCTTACCCACCTACTGCCAATTTTTTTTCGCTTGGATGCTCAACTTTCTTCAGTGTAGCCTTATTTTATTGGCTCTTTTTTTTTCTTTTTTTCTTTTTTCCCACTGGTATTTCATTTTATGCATTGAATGTGGTTCTATCTCATTTTTCCTTTAACTATTTATTGCCTTAGGTATTTGATCGGAGGACAAAGAGACTTGTGGAAGAATTGATAGACGGAAAGATTGCCTTGTCAATGAGAGCCATTTACCAGTCAAAGCTAGGGCTTGGCCTTATGGATACAGGTACATATTAAGTGGTGTTTATGACAATACATGTTGTATGTCAAGCAAAGTGCAGAAAATGTGTTATGAGCCGATGCATGATCTAAAAACCCTCATTTTAAAAATAAAAAAAATCTTTCGTTGTGGTTTGCTTGACGCTCATCCACTCTTTCATTTGCAATTAAGAACATGTCAAAAATTCATCTTCCTCAGACAAATGCCCCATCTGACAAATATTCTCTCAGTCCTCATGATCATACCTTCGGCCAAAATGTCATACAGACTCGTGAATCATGATTCTTTGAAAAGACTACTCATCAATGTGGGTTTGAACTGTCCCTCAATTGACTATGCAATAATAACAATTAAATAGAAGATTTTTTCAGCTTTCCTAGCTTGTATTAAATTTTTTAAATTCATCATTTGCTCTGGTCTTTGCATAATCTTGCTTTGTTTGCTGTTGTCACCGTTGCAATATAGGGGCTAAGGAGCTCTTGCAGAACATCTCTGAAAAGCAGGGGAGGAAAATGAACACACTGGAATCTGCTAAAGATATACCAAAATTTATCGAATTTTTTAAGGCATGCTTATATCTTCTAGTTAGCATCACATTGTGATTATGTCTTTCTGACTTAATTGATTTATCCTCCAAAAAAGTACATGGAAATGGTTGGAATGTGTCTGGGGATACGCTGGTGCACTTATCCTACTAGAAATATATGGAAAAGCATGTGGATGCGTGTGTTCAAAAAATGAATACACTCGGGCATTTATCCTACAAAACATTGAAAAGGCAGGGATGTTTTCTTTAGTTGTATGTGAGTTCTGAATTGTATGCTTTGAAGAGTGTCTAAACATGTGCATTTTCCTTATTTTCGGAAATAAAGCATGTGCATCCTTTTCAATTTAAAGTGAATGCATGTGCTTTGAAATATGAAATACATATCTATCTATATGTAAATGTTAGTTGCTCTGTCTAAGTATGTGATTATACTGTTTTTCGTAGGTGACTTTGATTTTATATAACTATGGTATTGTAGGATCAACTCAATTTGGCTGAAGTCAAGTACCCTTTGGAACATTTTACGGTAAACTCATACTTTAAATTGATAAAATTCATGTTTACATATAGATGAAGTTTCTTCTTGTGTGGCTTATCAGTACTTCTGTCACTCTGATATATGTTAATATGATCAAATGTCTCAAGGGATTAAGTATATTCATATTTTAAAATTATAATTGTAAAAAGTTAAAAATAAAGCGTTAAATTCTGCATATGTTGGCCAAAATATTTTAGGTATATTCCTGTCGGTGTAATTTTTCTTAATTGGAGGAGCTTTCAGTTGAGTATAATCTGGGAGGGTATCGTCTGAAAGGATTTAGATGGACTTTTCATTCATTTGCCGTGTATCTTTTTTTCTTTTTTCCTTTTTAGCTTAAATTAGAGACGTATAGGTTAAAATTAATTCATGGAATATCTATGTTTCTTATCCAAAAAGAGGAAAACAAAAAAGTTCTGCACTTGAATAAGATTCTTGACCCCCACCACTGTTTCAAGTGGCCACACAGCTAAATCCTTGATATCTTTGGTATCCTCCATTAATTCTATAACGCATGATTTCAAGCTCAATAGCAGAGTTTTCTTTTGTTTTGATATATTTTCAGCTATGTCACTGAAATTACCTGTCTTTGGGTGTTGATATATTCCTTGCTTTTGCTGGAATGTTTGACATGTACAGTGCCCTCACATTCTCAAGAAGATGAACTTTTTTAAATTTGTGTATGTAGACATTCAATCAATTTTTCGTGAGAGAGTTAAAGCCTGGTGCAAGACCAATTGCCTGCCCAGAACGTGACGATGTTGCCGTCTGTGGTGCAGATAGCCGTCTCATAGCATTCAGATCTATTGATGAAAGTCTAAGATTTTGGATTAAGGTAATTTCTGACTAACTCACTTGGAACAATTCTATGGCAGAGGTACAAATTTTTTTAAGCATTTTTTTGTGCTGGTCTCCTCATAGTTCATGGAAAATAATTGCACCTTATGTTTGATGCTGAAAAAAGAAGAAGTTTTTTTTTTTTTATGGAAAAGATGATGAACTTAAATGATGAATATTGAATTTTATTGAAGAGAGTAAATCATCCTATGCCATTATTTAGTAATTTATATTCAATTAATACTTAATCAACACAAACCTTCTTTGACTAGGTACTCATAGGAAAAATATTCAAGGTGCTCGTCATAAATTTACGAATGCAACAATTTCGTACTATATTAACATATATCTGTCCGCATGGGCTTTGCTAAATTGATATTAGACATGATCTAAAGTGCTGATGTGACTACTGAACTGTTCATCAAAACTACTCTGATGTACATATGTAGCGGCCCAGAGCTGGCAGTATGACACTTCCACATAAACTAGAGACAGATATTCTTTTTTATTTATTGCATAGAACAAATAGTTAAAAGTATAAAGGAAAACTATGATAAGTTAGGTGTGGTTGGCATATTTCTCTTTTATTTTTACGTCTCCATTAGTCGATATTATTTTTATTCTTTAATCTTGGTCTTGATTTTTGAATCTCTTTTGATGGTGTATTGTTACTTTTAGGGTCGGAAGTTTTCAGTTCAAGGACTTATAGGGAAAGATATATGTTCCAGTGCTTTTATTGGTGGAACATTGGTAATCTTTCGTTTGGCACCGCAGGTATCTGTCATTATATGCACTTTTATTACCTTATAACATGAAGTTGAACTTTATATTCTCAGATTTGGTATTGTGATACTAATCGTCTATCATGGTTTCAGGATTATCATCGTTTTCATAGTCCTGTTTCTGGAACTGTTGAGCAGTTTGTAAATATACCTGGATGCTTGTATACAGTATGTGATTGTAGATATGAAATTTTCTTGCTTCTCTTCAGATGTTTTTGTTATGCACCGAATGTTTTTCCTTTTCCTTTGTTCAGGTCAACCCTATAGCTGTTAATAGCAAGTATTGTAATGTCTTCACTGAGAATAAGCGAGTAGTATCAATTATATCAACGGCAGAGTTTGGAAAGGTTCATTACTGCTATCATCTTTCTTTTCAAGATGTTAAAATCTTTTCTATTATCATTTCTCTTTTAGCTTCTTGCATTTCGCAATGAATAAAATATTCATTTTCTGAACTCATAAAATGGAGTGGCACTAGCGTAATCCGTTTCATCAACTTTCTCTTGACAGGTGGCTTTTGTTGCAATTGGTGCGACTATGGTTGGCAGCATCACCTTTTTAAAGAAGGAGGGAGACCATGTTAAGAAAGGAGATGAGGTTAAGATTCTTTATTTGATGTGTTTTGTGTTTTTATGTTATATAAAAATTTGTATTATAATGTGTACTTGATGTATACTTTATATGTTTCTAACTGGCATTATGTTCATCTAATTTACAGTTTGGATATTTCTCGTTTGGTGGAAGCACTGTAATTTGCGTTTTCGAAAAGGTTGGTATTGGAATGAATAGTTGTTGAATGCATAAGATATCACCATGTTCGGATTCTTTTTGGCTTCTTGTTATATCTTGAAAAGAACAAACATTCTATTTTAGCTTTTAGCTGCTAGAAATATAAAAATAGGTAATTCCATCTGGCTTATTATGTGTGCTGTTATGCAGGATGCGATTGAGATAGATGAGGATCTCCTAGCAAATAGTGCCAGATCACTAGAGACCTTGGTTTCTGTTGGGATGAAGCTGGGTGTCTCAAAGAAACAAGCTAACATTGGGTTGCCAAACTTACATAACTGTGTGTTGCAAGATTGAGAGAGGTCATTTTTGTATTATATGTTTCAATCAATATTTACCGACACCCAAGAGTTTTCTCAATCTTTTGTTACTAAATGATGTAGCAAATGACATGACACAAGTAAATAAAGTTTAGAGACGAATAAATGAAATAGTTGGCATCTAAAATGTTGGGATTTGATTTGGCGCCCAAGTCTAAGCTAGAGTCGAGCAAAATATTGTATTTACTTCTCAAAAGTATCCAGCAGATTGTATTCTTGGTTATTAAGGATGGAAAAATAGTGGTATAGAATGAATATTTTTTTATATTTTTTTTTGTTGAAAGGTTTAGAATGAGTTAACAGAACCAGTTTGAAATTCATCCGTGTTATTTATTTACCTTTCAGAGCAATGTTTTGTGGGTTTACCAAAGCAGCTTTCAGATAGCATTGCAATATTCCTTGCAACACAACTCCAAATAGCCATCTGAATACCAGAAGCTACCTCACTCAAAAACCAGTCTCCCAGTAAGAGATACAAACCAACAGCTACGTTCATCCAATTCCTACCTCCCACACTTTTTCAACCAGCAGAAGAAACCCAATACCTGCCTCATCTTCATTTGTATTTATGTAGGTATATATTCTCTTTCAAGCGCCTTGAGTTGCACCAGTGACTTTAGAGGTTTAGATGATGTATTTTGTTGTTTGTTTGTATCAGAATACTTGGTCTTTTTAAGTTAACCCAAAATGGTGGTGTTAGATAAACTATATATGCCTCTTTAACTCTTCCCTATCCCTGAATGAGTACTAATTAGATTCCAAGTGCATTTGAGGAACAAAAGGAGGACAGGTTAAGTGGTTAACTTCCCACTTTTGTTCCCCCTAATTTTTTTTTTGGTCATAAAAATGTATTGTTGACAGAGACAATTACAAATAACACGCATGCCGTCGCCACCAACAGCTTTTGCTTCCTTCCAATATTATGTTCCAAACGGTGCTTCTTCATCACCTTTGAGCATAAACTGAGGCTGTGAATCCCAAATTTCCGATAGACCACAGGAGTATTTCCTCCTTCACACCAATCACAGTTTGACACATGTTCACGAGTTGGTAAATAGAGATTCCAGATATTATCGTTCCCCTCCAATGTAACAAAAAAAAGAGTAGTCTCATTCTAATTGAACAAATGCTACATATCAGTAGCATTTGTAGGTTTGGTAAAAAACCAGTACAACGTACAACTACATTACTACAAGACTCGATAGATTGAAAGAAGTCAAAGAACTAAAGCAGAATTGATTCCAAATTCAAGGAGCCACTATATAGAGGCATAGAGCTTAGAAAACCAGAAACTAGTTTTGCAGAAACGCCATAATAAGTAGAGACACATTGAACTAATGCCTAAACTAGTTCAATTTTCAAAGCTGACATAATATCCAGTTTAGCAGCTGATATATGGAATGTTAGAACAGTAGCAAGTCTAGCATCAGAAAAGAATATCTCTGTTAGGATCAGAGGGCAAAACTTTAGGCCAACTTCAATGAATCTTCAAAGAAGTTTTAGACCAGTAGGTCCAATGTAAATGACATCTAAGAGGTAACTGACTTCCTCAAGTATTATATTTTAATCATATACCGAAAAATCAAATATATTCATGAATCTGTTTTGCAAAGAGAAAAATCACTGACTACAGTACTAGATACTAGATGAAATATAATGTTATGCAATTCTATATATTTGAGGATGTATAATATACCTACTGCTGTATTAGTGAAGAAATATAGATAATATAACTCACTGCTTGACATTAATTTTACAGGGACAGCAGAATGGGGTGGGAGCAATTGATGCCGGAGGAGGTGGAAAGATCAAACCGCAGGGGAAGAAGATATGGATCTTGTGGTAAAATGTTGAAAATTTGTCATTGTTGGAAACTTTAGAATTAAATACATGGATCTTGCAGCCTGATTTAACCTTTTCTAACTTTGAACTTATCAATCGCTCCCACACCAATCTCCTCCTTTTGTGGTAAAGAAAATGAACTCCCAAGTACCTTCAAGGCATTTCAGTATCAACAAAAAGGCTGGTCATATGGCTTAGCAAATGTCTTCGATCAGGAAAGTCACTAACAAAATTATTCTGAGTGGTGACTAATTCAAATTGTTCTAAAATATCTAATAAAGACCAGTTCAAGTTAAAACGAAATGATCGAATTTAAATCCCCAGATCCTTTAGAGGAAATGTCACATAGTACCTTCATGATTCTGCAGAGAGTATCAGTCTGGTACAGACATTTTTTCATCTACGCTTTCGTCTTCATGAGGAAGATAATGCATTCTTCTTATGCTGCATTGTTACCAGCAAGTGTCTTAGTTCCAGAGTCCAATTCATGAAGGGTAATGCCATTACGTTTCAGCAACAATTACCATTCTAAACAGTCTGCACTCCAAGGTAAGTTAGTAACAGAACTCTTTCACATTAATTAGGAAAATTAACACAAGGTTAATTGTCTTTAACTTTCCTATCCAACTGCAGATCCTACAGCAAGCAAAACTATAAGCTAAATCAAAGATCCTATTGTGTGTGTGTTAATGTGTTTGTATACTATACTAGCCATTTTGAAGTGAGAGAACTCTATAAGATTGGGGTAGATAAATTCTTGGTGTTGCAGAATAAGTATAAGCTGATCGACCTCCACCAAGTCAGTCAATGACTCGGTACTTGAGCTTGCAATCTCAAAGACAGTACTTTTTTTTTTTTTTTTTTACTTGAGCTTGCAATCTCAGCCAAAGACCCGGTACTTTTTTTTTTTTTTTACTTGAGCTTGCAATCTCAGGCAAAGAGTAAGCCGAAGCTCTTTCCAAGGTACTTGCAATCTCAGGCAAACAGCAAGCCAAAGCTCTTTCCAAGGTACTTGCAATCTCAGTCATGGAAGGCCTATCTCTACCTTCTAAGCTCACACAGTCTGCTGCTAAATACCCAACATATGCCACAGCGTCTATTTCAAATGGCGTCGGAGGTGGCACTTTCGGGTCCAAAACCCTGTGAATTTCATCATTCAAAATAAATGGTACTACAAAATCCACCACATTTCTTGGCACCCCATTCTCGTTTTTATGAATCGCGCTATACCCCGACAGCAATTCGAGCAGCACTACCCCGAAACTGTACACGTCACTTTTCGTGGTCAGTTGTTGCAGCCTATAGTACTCGGGATCCATGTAACCAACTGTGCCAGCTGCACGCAGCGACAAGTAAGACTCCTCGTCCTCCGGACCCCTCAAAGATAGACCAAAATCGGACACTTTGGCCCTCAACTTGTCGTCCAACAATATGTTGGACGACTTTATGTCGCGGTGTATGATCGGTGGGACCGCGTACACGTGGAGGTATTCGATGCCTCTGGCCGCGTCAAGAGCCACCTGAATGCGTGCGGACCATGCCAATAGAGGGGAAACTGGGATCTTGCGGAGATGGTCATGAAGGGTACCATTGTTCATGTACTCATACACCAATATTCGCTCTTTCGTGTCTTCGTAGAACCCCAACAATCGAATCAAATTCTTGTGGTGTAGGCGTGACAGAGACTCGAGCTCGTTCACAAATGCGTTGACTTTATCCTCCTGTAGCCTGTTGAGCCCGCCAACAAATGATAAGGCTGATGGTTCGGCACGCTTGATGGCCACTTCACGGCCACCATCATCTAATGTGGCGTAGTAGACTGAGCCAAAACTGCCTGTCCCAATCTTGTGTTCTTCTGAGAAGTTATCGGTGGCTTCGATTAGCACTTGCAACGAAAATTCCTCGAATGAACCCCCATTGGCTCCCAGGCTAATCAAATGGCTTAGCCGCTTCTCTAACACTGGCGGCTGTTGAGCTTGTTGCCCCGATACATGCTGATTACCTTGGCTTTCTTCTAATCCATTATAACTTATTCTCAACACATTCTGTATATTTGTGTTGGGAAATGTTTTCAATTTGTTCAATTCCTGTTCCCAGTCTTCTCGAGTGTTGCAATGAAGGAATAATGAGGAAGCCAAAACTTTAAGAGCTAATGGATTGCATCCAACATAATCTACCACTTCTCTTGACAAGTTAGAATAATCTGTTATAGAAGACTCATCTTCGAAAGCAAACGATTGGAAGAGCTGAAGAGCTTCATCAACATACAACTCATTCATCTTGTATATATGATCTTCATGCACTCTTTTCTTCAATAGGCGCCTATTTCTCGTTGTTATAATGATCCTACTTCCAGGGCCAAATTGAACTTGATCTCCAAGTAAAACTTCTAATTGGCTTAAATCACTCACATCATCGAGAACAACGAGAACCTTTGTACGGGAAAGCCTATCAATAATATAACTCGACCCTATAGATGGAGAGCTAATACTTAGACTTTCTTCCTTCAATAACTCACGAAGAAATTCATTTCGCAAGTAATGTAGTCCATGTTTCTCCGATTCTTCCTTGACATTTGCTAGAAACAAACAAACATCGAATTCAGATGAGTTTCGGTGAAATACAGCATCAGCAAGGGTGGTTTTACCCATACCACCCATACCCCAAATACCTACTGTGCGAAAGCAAACATCTTGTGTGTTAATGCATAATAACAATTCAATTTGCTGAATGTGGCTTTCCATCCCAACCAGGCCCTTTGAAATATATGAAGAGTTACGATTCAATTTCGTCGAAATATCCTTAACAATTGTCTCAACTAGTTCAGACTCAAGCCTGGCATATAACAAATCAAAGAGTCGATGAGTATGTTTAAATACTAATCTACTTTGAATCAATCAAATCTCAACTCACTGAAGCCTATACAAAATGAAGTTACCAAGTTAATTTACCAAATATTTTGTGAATGAAACCCAGATAGATTGGCTGCTGTTGTCAAAGCATCCCTCCACTTGCGCACCTTGTCCATGTTGTTTTTGAATCTCTCTTCAAGAATTACAAATGCATCTGCATAAGTCCCCTGCTGCCACCGTACATGTGATGGATCAATGTCGTAAAAAATGGGTATAACAAGCTGTCCATATGCTTGTTTACATTTCAATATGTGCACAACTTCATCTAAGCACCAACTAGACGAAGCGTAGTCTTTGGAGAAAATGATTGCAGAAAGCTTGGATTGCTCGATTGCTGTCGATAAGGCATGTCCAATTTCATCTCCTCTCTCAAGTCTGTCATCTATGTAGGTATTGATTTTCTTCCGATGTAGAGCAGCATAGAGATGGCTGGTAAATTTACGGCGGGTGTCCTCACCTCTGAAACTAAGAAACACATCATACTTTTGTTGAGGGACGACATCAGCAGCAGAAGAAGCAGCCATATTCATAACCTGTAGATCCATATTCAGAAAACATAAATAATACATAAGGCATACAAATAAGGCTTGCTAACTACCAACTGATACCTACAATAGATATAAAACAGAGGACTATTGAGTATTGGCTATAAAGTTAATTGATGAAAATTCTGCTAGCTAGGGTAAGTCAGTAATTAAGATCAATAAATTGCAGAAAGATTGAGAAGTTGAACCAGCAAGATCGATAAACAGCAAGTTCCCGTTTCCAGAGAGACATCTCTTGGTGGTGAAGAGATGGAGAAGTTGCAAGAGATGAGCTTTTTGCGATTCTACTTGTCTGGTGTGTATTGTGGGATCCCGTGTATTGTATCTGGGACAAGAATATAATTGATGAACGAAATAATAAATAATGGGAGATCTTAATTTTTAGTCAATGGTGGAGTCGTGACCTTAATTTCCTCATATTTTCGAAGAACTTCCCTAGTCCTCCGCGTTATCGACGCGGTTTTTTCCTCTCGCGCGGTGAATCTTCCAATAATGTCTTTCCTTCTAGAAAGCTGACGCAAGCGGACTTCTGGCCATTTTTTTGCTAACACCATGCATGAATGAAGTACGTTTCCACGAAGAATTACCTGTTATTTTTTTGAGAATTACCTGTTGAAGACAACAATCTCGATCAATTTAAATCAGGATTACAGATAAATTTTGATAAGGTGGGAAATAATATATTGTGATGCAATTAATTATAGAATATTCTCATCAGGAGTTGGAAGATTCTCAAAGTGAACATGGGGAGACTGTTGCAAGAGCTTCTCAATTGAACTTGGCCTGTTAAACATAAATAGTACAACCTCCAAATAATCAATTTCTCATCAGTCTAGCTCATCTAGTTTGATCTCTTGTTGTTCACCAGTAGAAAGGATTTTTATGTCAAGAAATAGACTAAAGGATTACATTGTTGCTAACTTAATTGGTTAATTAATTCAAAGATATGAGTACAATATTTATAGAACATGCGCAGCAGACAACTTTAGCAAAAGTAAAGTTACTTTAACAGAAAACAGGCCAGAATACAAGCCAGAAAATAAGAAAGTTGAGGCCTTGCAAGTTGCAACAGCATGTGGAAGCTAAGTAGATATTCCAATATTTTACACCCACCATACCCCTTTGCCACTCTGAATCCCCCACCAAGATCAGCCTGTTAGCATTTATTCTTGCAGCAAGCTTGAATACCCTGAATCAGAACAAATTTCATGCATGGGAGAATAACATGTTAGAACCACAGTGATTGATAAATTTGGAAACAGGTACAAGATCGTATTGGAAATTCTGCAAAGCCCCGAACTCTAAGTGTTCGGGCACGTGGCAACCATCCAACCCCATCCCACCCTACCCCACCCCCCCTGCAAATGCATCCCCACCCTCCCCCCTCCCTCTCTCCTCCCTCTCCCTCCTTCCCCCGTGTACTGAAGAAGCACCCAGTAAATACTAAATACCATTTAAACGCTTTACCCTCCAAGACTAAGTCAACACTTTGACCTTTCTCCCTAAGTATGGTGGCAACTGTTGCAGCTTCTCGTTGAAGTCCAGGATCCAGAGCACACTCAATGTTCTCTATTTGTAGACAGAGTTCTGGCAGAAGACTCTTCTCCTTGAGCAATTGTAATCGTCATATTGAAATGTCAAATAAATAATAAGCCAAACAATAGGAGAGACAAATTTAAAGAACTATCAGATGCCAAGAACGAACAATTGCACATGATGAGTAACCTTTTCTAATCAAAATTGGAAATCTGCCTTTATGCAGTACGAAAGCTTTTCATCTACAGGGACAAGCAGGAAGCCAAAATTAAATCTCTAATAGCAAGGCAATTAGACTAGTAGAACGAAAGCTTTTCATCTGCAAATGGCTAGATAGAACTTTTTGTTTTCACATTTTCGAGAGGGGGAAACACAATTAATTTTACCCTGTATTGCCAAAAAAAAGATATAACCAAATTTTGTACCAACTTTGTCAATGACTTTATGGAAAGAACTTGTAATAACTGCTCAACAGCATCTTTCGATACACCAACTGATCTTAGCTCTTTTTTTATATCATCCAATGGAAGCTTCTCTATCTGTTTAGCATCAAAGCACCATATTTTGAATAGAAAATTGAATCATAAATCTACCTACAGTCTAGTAGAATGTATGGTTAATTATATATGAGCAACTGGAGAAAATATTGAACTGAAACGTGTAATATCAAAATCATTGTGCTATCAGACACATAAAAGCAAGATCAGATTCTGATATCCAAAATGCCTACAAAGTAGGATTATCAAGTGCGTGCAAGAAACACATGAAGGGGATGCCAGCAGAATACCATCACTACTGCATGTGAGAATCCTACGAACAATGAAAGAAAGAATTTCAACTTTTATAAAATCTAAACAAATAAAACTAACAAGATTGTAATCTAAGTATAATAACCAAAACAGGATGCTGGTGATCCAGGAATTCATGTCAAATTTATTAATTTCTTAAAGAGACACAAAGTATAAAACATTTCTTTTTGCCTATCACTTTGTATGCATCTGCTTCTGTAACTTCCCAGTTTTACTGGATGGCCCATTAATAAAATCTTTACTTGTTATGTAAAGAGATACCAATGGCCAGATGTAATATTACATACAACCATGAGAAAAAAGAAATAGAACATAGTCCGCTGCAATCCAAAACTTGCTACTTGCACAGTACCTCGTGTATGATCAATGATATTCCTTGCCAAATAAAGCTTCGGGTATGGAGTAGCGTCTCAATACTTCTTGTAAAACCTGTTAAGTAAGGAAATTAAAAGATTCTATCTGGTTACAGAAGTCAGTGGTATAACGAACAAGTGTGGATCACATGTCTCTTAAAGATTAACAAGGTCGACTAGTAGTCTGAAATCTAAATAATTCCTCAAAACTGCAATGCAAACTCCAGTTATTAACCAAACAATGGACAATTGTCCACAAAAAAAAGAAGTAACGGAAAGTTCTGCAGATTCGGGCAACTATCTTGAGCAATTCTTATTAGCCCAGAACTGTTTAGTATTAAAATAAAGTGGGAAATAAATTGGATGTATTATTATTATTATTATTTCATTTCTGAATGGAAACTTGAGAACTATTGGAAACAGAACTCACAAGACAATATTTAAAAAAAAAAAAAAAATATTGTCATGAAGATCTCTGAATATTGTCTTAGTTCATGCAAGGAAAAAACCATCCGCACCTTTCGACTTGAAACCTTATATCCAACATCTGTAGCTGTAATTCCTAATTACTTGAAGAAAGTGACAATTGAAGAAATAAGTTCTGCTTCAGCCTATGCATGCAAAGAAAAACAGAAAGCTAAGTTGGTTGGGGAAATGCATAATATAAAACTAATAACAACAATATGATGTACATCATATGAAACAATCAATAACGAACATATCTAATGTATAGTATCGAGACAAAAAGATGTTTTAAGTAGTAGCAACAGGCTGCAGATTCAGAATTTCAGTACGTACTCTTTCTGTATCACCAGCCTTGCCAAAGAAGGAGTAAGCTCAGGCCTCAATGCAAAACAACGATTTCCCCTATCTTCGATACAATGCAGCTACAGCAGAATGCAGTCCCATTTACGATTAATTCAGCTATGCAAGTGAAATTCAAAAGCTGAAAAACTGATCTGTATCAGCATAGAAAATTCAGACTGCAAACTCATGAGGCTCTGCGCCTCCGGGAGACTGAAATTTGAATATCTATATGTTTGTGCTACAGATTCTTCGGTTATGTTTGTACCAAGAAGGAACTTCAGCAAGTGATATCCCAGCTAGAAGAACAACTGCAGGAACACAAAGCATCTCCTGATGCTTTAAATCTGAGTTTGAAAATCTCAAGGCTGAGGTTGCTGAGAAACCTTCTTTCGACAAGTCTCTCAAGGAACTGGAAGAACGTACAATTGGTGAAAACTGAAGCTCAGCTAGCAAATGAGGTAGACTATCTTCAATTGCAACATTCGCAAATGAATCCACAAAATAAGCTCTTAGTATTATGCATTATTCTTTCTGACTTGGATGAGGGATTGTAGGTTGAAAGTGTTAAGGCAACTTCGGCTGAGAGAGAGAGGCAGAGTTGACTTCAAAATTGGAGGATCATGCAAATAAAGTCCACTGTTGCTAAAACTACAGAGAGAATTAGACATTTCTCAGACCACTGTTGCTGGAAAGGTAAGGCTCTAGTCACTAGATAAGACTTCTTTTACTTTAGTAAAGGATATTCAATATATTCCAAGTGAATTAAGAGCAGCCAATTATTCAGACCAATCAAAGTATTGCTCTTATGCCTATATAAGAAATTTAATGTTCCATGTTTGAATTCCTCAACTACAGAAAGAAGCAGATTCTCAAAAGGACCTAGAACGAGAAGCAGCATTGAAGCATTCTCTTGAACAACTTGAAGCTAAGAACAGAGTAGTCACGTACACTTCTAGATAAGCAAGTCAAAGACCTTGAGCAAAAATTACAGCTTTCGGAAGCCAAAATTAATAACAGAAAGGATATGTTTATACCACCACGGCACAAAAGGCAAACACACAAGCATACACAAAATTATGTATTCTACAAGTTGTTTGAAAGTAGCTCTCAACTTGGATTTCGATATACTAGAATTATGGAGCTCAGTCTTCCAGCAAAAATGTTGTAAAGGTACTTATATTTGAATCTTGTTGCAGGGTGATATCTCAGGATTGGAAGTGAAATCCCGGGACATGCATTGGACTAAGAATTTCAACTCCATCAAAAAGGAAGAATAAGAAAAAAGTAGCTAGGATTTCAGGTGGATCAATATATAGAAACAAATGACTAGGGCTGCTACAATTGAAGAAAATATGAGTAGCTAGGGTTCCACATGGATCAATTTATAGAAACTAATGACTTGGAGTTTAAGCAACCGACTTGAAACTAGGGTTTCCTTCAGTATTACGTGGGCCAATCAGATTTGCCAAATCATTGAAGTTTCTATTTTGGGATGCGTCTAATATACATAGCTGCATAGCCTGCAGCCTCTTTTTTTTTTAAATGCAATTTCATTTTTGAATTGCAATTGCTGTTCAAAAAAGTAAAATTGATCATTTTTGAAATGCAATTGCATTTTTAGAATGACAATTGCATTTTTGGAATGACAATTGCATTTTTGGAACGGCAAATGCATTTTTGAAATGGCAATTACATTTTTGAAATGCTCAGTTTAACATTTTTGAACAGCAACTACAATTGCATTTTATAAAAAAAAATAAAAAAAAAAAGATTGCATGCTATACAGCTAGCTATGTATATTATAATTTTTCTTTATTTTGACCCTTTGATGGAAATGAAAGTAAGCGGCCAAAGGATTCTAAATATATGCCGATATCTTGATATATCCCTCGATACATCCCTTTTTCGAGCGAGGGATATATCTTTCGGGGGGCGGGGGTAATCATATCTTCTCCTATTTTTCCGAAATATCGCCGACATTTCAGGATGTCCTCCGATATTAGCGATATTTACCGATGTATCTCCAAAAATTCCGATATATCTATCGATTGATGAAAATAAATTTCATAAATATATAACAAAGAAGGGAGGTAAAAATTTGGGTGAAAGAATAGTCGTAATTGATTGAGTTAATGCCAAAATGAGTGTTCGAACGAATTTGAAAGATGGGCTCGGTCCGAGCTCGACGACCATTTTGCCGTGAACGGGACCGGACCGAAACTTTCGGATTGGGCCCAAAATGACTGTTCACCGAAGTCGGGATCGAAGGAACTTGGACCGAACTTCATTTTTGCAGAAATCGGGACCGAGACTGAAAATTTCCGGTCTTTTTTTTTTCGGGTTTTCGGTAAGGGGAAACACAAATGTAAATTGCAGATCTACAAAGCCATGAAGAACAGAAGAATAGAAAAGAAAAAAAAACATGAGACATCAGAAGTCAATCGGCGACGTCAATCGAGGGTTTTAAAAGGATTTTCCAAAAAAAAAAACCAACCAAACAGATCCGTCTTCATTTTTCGGATGAGATAACCAAAAATCAAGCCATCATTTCAAGTAAAACCAGAAGAAGAGGAGTTGCAAGACAAGAGTCTGAAGAGTAGAAGAAAGAGAAGAAGAAAAAAGAAATGAAAAAGAAGAAGAAGAAGTCGCAGAAGAAAAAGAACTTAAGAGGAAAGAGTAGTGGGGACGAGTGGGTGAGAGATAAGAGAGAGGAGGGAAAAGAGAAAGAGAGAAAAGAGAGTGCACGTGGGTGAGGTGAAGAGAAAAGAAAGAGAGAGGGTGCACATGGGAGGTGAGAGAAAAGTAGAAAAAAAATTATAAAAAATAATATAATTGGTCTTGTTTGGTCTCTAAGAGAAGTGAAAAGCAAGGACCGGAACCGGACTGGACCGGAAATTCATGAGTATTTTTTCACAAAAATCGGACTATACCGGCCAGCCCGATTCAGTTTTTTAGGTTTTCGGGCCAAGACGCCTAGCCCTAGTAATTGATTGAGTTATTCCCTAATTAAATGTAATTAAGCAAATTTTCAATTACTAATTCATTGGATTCTAATTAACAAAAAGTAATAAAATTTTACAATCATTTACATATAACTCCATGGCTCCATTAGATCATTCAATCACCTCTATCACCTTTATGCAAGCAAACAAAAGTCACATGTTGCTACAAGCCTAGAATTATATTGATTTGACAAAAGTATCGACCGACAAAAACAATGCAATAACACCAAAACACTTTATAGTCTATAACAAGAATAATACAATTTTCAGTTCTTACTTGTCTCTACATGCATATTCGCATAGGGCTGTTGTTGAAGAAGAAAAGAGGAGAAGACATTCTAGTATTTTTTTTTGTATGCGAAAAAAGTTCTTCAAATGGCAAGCGGTAGTGGATCTATTGGATATAATCTGCCATGGAAATACGCCGTTTCAGTCGATGGAAATAAATTTGGCACAACATGTATATTTTGTAATTCTACTTTCCAAAGCAGAGGAATTACATGGTTACATAGTCATTTATCCAGTTATGATCGACACAAAAGTGTATAGTGTGCCTTCGAATATTAAGCATGAGATTATTGCATGGAAGAAGCAAAAAGAAGCTCTTAAACAACAAAAGGCAGTCATTGTAGATGATATCAGAGCAATTATCTGAACAAACAAACAAGTTTGTTCCACGCGTACGATGAGGACGAGGATGAAGAGGATGATGGATACGCCTATCCATCAGACATGCATCAACAAGAACGAGAAGGTTTTTGTGCTGCAATAAGAGCATCAAATGTAGAATGTGATAAGAAGTCATGGTTCACCGGAAGCAACAAATTTTCGACACATTTTACACATCCTCGAGCAGGACTAGAAGACAAGAGATTATTTTGATTCCGGTGATAATCAATTGAGCATCAAAATAATCTCTTGTCTTCTAGTGATTTGCTCAATTGATTATTTGGCCATGGGATGCTGGTAAACAATCTTCGCATACCACCTTTATTCTTCAATATGCTATCACTGACAATGTGATTTGTTACAAACCGAGTTTTAGCTGGTCGAATCAAATCCCCACGAGTGATGCTTCTCATTTCAGCCACTAACCTGTTGAACCTTTTGAGTACACCATGAAATTTATTATAGCCAATTTTGTGGGACTCGTTCATCCATCACATATTATAGTGCAACTGAACAACTCCCAGGTTTGTCTGTGAGATTCCACAAACTTTTTCATATTTGTGTACTCTCTCTTCAGGTACGGACCATAGATTTCATAAGGCATAGGAATATGTACACCTTCACCTACAAAATGAAATTACTTAATTGAGTCAATGTATAAATTTCAAATTCTATAATACATAAGTTCACCAAACATAAAGAATTATTAATTTATGCATATAAAAATCCAAACAATATGTACCTGCTCTGCCCACTTCCACAAGTATGTTCTTGAAATGTGGGGATGTGGCTTTATTTGTAGGGACACAATCAAATAATCACGTTTTACATTTCAAATGTGGGGATCTATCTGTTCTTATCATGTTTTACATTTGATGCTCTTACTGCAGCACAAAAACCTTCCTGTTTTTGTGGATTCATGTATGATGGATAGGCGTATCCATCATCCTCTTCGTCCTCGTCCTCGTAGTACTCATCTAACAAACTTGTTTGTTTGTTCAGATAATTGTTATGGAGTTCGTCTCTGATATCATCTACAATGGCTGCCTTTTGTTGCCTAAAAGCTTCTTTTTGCTTCATCCATGCAATGATCTCATGCTTAATATCCGAAGGCACACTATTGCATTTCTTTATACTTTTGTGTCAATCATAATCGTATAAATGACTCTTGAACCAAATTTGTTTCCATCGACTGGAATGGCGTACTTCCATGCCGGATCATGTCCAGTAGATCCACTACCACTTGCCATTTGAAGAACTTCTTCGAATACAAAAAAAAAAGCTAGAATACTAGAATGTCTTCTCCTCTTTTCCTTGATCTTCAACAACAGCCCTCTGTGAATATGCATGTAGAGAGAAGTAAGAACTGAAAAATGTATTATCCTTCTTATAGACTATAAAGTGCTTTGGTGTTATTGCATTATTTTTGTCGATGGATATATACTTTTGCCAAATCAATATGATTCTAGGCTTGTAGCAGCATGTGACTTTTGTTTGCTTGCATAAAGGTGATAGAGGTGATTGAATGATCTGATGGAGCCATGGAGTTATATCACTTATATGTGAATGATTGTAAAATTTTATTACTTTTTGTTAATTAAAATCTATTCAATTAGGGATTAATTCAATCAATTATGACTATTCTTTCACGCAAATTTTTATCTCTCTTCTTTGTTATAAATTTATGAAATTTATTTACATCAATCGATATATCCCTCAAATTTGACATATATATCGGGATTTTTTGGTATATATCGGTAAATATCGCCAATATCGGAGACATCTTGTAATGTCGGTGATATTTCGGAAAAATAAGAGAAGATATGACTTCCCCCCCAAAACATATATCCCTCGCTCGAAAAAGGCATATATCGGGATACAACAGATATTGATACTTTAGAATTTCTGATTCCCCATTTTGTTTTTAAAACTCTCTAAGCGTTTCGCACTGGTTGAGTCCTTAACCAAAGTCCCAAACACTTTGTTTCTCCGAAAATTACCAAGTCCATAAATTACCTATGTCTTCATCTAACAAACTTGATATGGGGATTTCTCAATTCCAAGTATCCTCTTCGGAGAGCCTTACTCATACTGGTGAAATTACCCATGTCTTCCAATAGCAAACCTGATATGGGGATTTCTCAATTCCAAGTATGCTCTTTGGAGAGCCTTACTCATACTGGTGATGCTTCTGATAAAGTAATATATATATATATATATATATATATGAGCATCATAACCAAAACTAATTGACAATAGTTGGAGATGCTCAAATCCTTATAAACATGCTATGATAAACTAATGTGAGAGTCATAACCACAACCAATTGGCAATAGTTGGAAATGCCCACAATCCTTATAAACATATTTGCAAGGTTTCCATTTTCCTATGTGTAACAACACTCCACATTCTCACAGCTTCCTTTATGAGGTTGTATTCAGAGTGGTTCTGGTGTCTATCATCCTTAGCATCAAGGGCGGAGCCAGGCGTGGGCTGATCTGGGCTCCAGCCCGGGTGACTTATTGCAAGAAAGAAAATCCTTAAGTATAATTAAGCATTTTTGTTTCACTTTTAAATTTTAGCCCACCTATCTCTTTGAATTTTAGCCCACTTCCACTTCAAAACTTTTTCAGTTTGAAAATAGAGTTTTTTTTCTCCTCACTTCTCTGAATTTTATCCCACTTCTCTGTAATCTATTTTTTTTTTCTTTGATAATGAGTTCTTTCATTTTTATTTTTTTTGAATTCGTTAAAAATGAATGGTTAGTTATGTATATTGTGTTTAGATTTTTGCTTTGGAAGAAACTATTGTGTTAATGTATGTAAGCAACCAAATCTTTTTTTTAGCTCACCCTAATTGAAATTCTTGGCTCCGCCATTGCTTAGCATCATTCTTGGGAAACAATATATATTAGCTTTTGTGTATTATGTTTTCGGTTTTGCCCCTCAGGTTTTGGTTTATATTTTCTTGAAATGTTTCCCTTGGTATAATCCACAGCAGATTGAAAGCTTTGTTTTCATGCTTTCAAGCTTATAATTTTTGAGGTTTTCGGCTAGGGATTTTATTTTGATACCTATGCCCTGATAATGCATAAAATGCGTATCAAAATAGATTATTTATTTATTCCTTGCACCCTATGAATATTACGATGGTAGTGTAGTGGGAAGCAAGGGTCATTTCCGCAGAGGATTGTGTGTAATTGCTAATCTATGTGACAAAAGAAATTATTTACTACAACGACTATTTACAACTATGAACAGTATGTACAATTGGTTTTTGGGTTTTTTATATATTTTTTTGGTTGTTAACACTAGACAAGAACATAAATGACATGTAAGTAAAGATAAATTGTAAGATGTTCATCCATAACCTCCTTTACATGCAACAAAGGAATGAGGTGATTGTGCTATGCTCAAATAACCAATTTCCCTCCTATCATCCTGGTTAGGGCATGATAGGGACAACCTCCTTAAAGGTATTAACTAATCCTGATTCGGGTATTAGTTAACTATCTAGAATAGGTATAAAATCCCAGTTGGGCACCAATACCTGTTTAGATGCATAGGGTTTTGAGGTGAGGAAACCATGCTAACCATCCAATCTCGGTCAAGTAAAGGATGTAGTTAACAACCTATTTGTGCTACATGTATATATGTTTACATGCTTCATGCTTAAGTCTCCTAAAGGTAGTCAATCTCTAGGATTCTACAATGGACGACAAGTACACATGCTCGAATGGAGCAAAATCTAATATGCAAACTCATCTCTTAAATTGGCACAAATAGATGTTTAAGAGAACAAAACATTTATAATCATCTATTCACACTATTACAAATAAGTTAGGCTAGGTTTAGAACAACCTCCGAAGTATTACAAATACATATTACAACTACAATTAAAACTAAAGGAGAGAAGAGAATAAGGAGGGGTAAAACCCTCAAATGGTATCTGAACTATCGCGTAAAGTTTTTTTTAGTACCTACGAATTTTTGTTACCAAATATGGTACCTGAACTATTGCGCCATTACCTAATATGATACCTGAACTATTGTGCCATTACCTAATATGGTACTACCTCCGTTACTTTTTCTGGTAGTTTTAGAGGGCAAAACGGTCTGCACAACCATTAATAGTAAGGGTAAAAACCTCAAATAGTACTTGAACTATAGCATAAGGTATGTTTTTGTACCTACGAATTTTTTTTACCAAATATGGTACCTGAACTATTACGCCGTTATCTAATATGGTACATACATTAGTTTTCTAGTTAAATTGGCATACATGACAAGTATTTGAATAGTTGTTGTTATATAAGCTACGGGCAACACAACACATCATTTTCCAAAGTAATTGTCATAGCTTATTTAGCAACGATTATTAAATACATGCCACGTAGGCCAATTTAACAAGAAAAATAATGGAGATACCATATTAGATAATAACGCAATAGTTCATGTACTATATTTGGTAACAAAAATTCGTAGTTACTAAAAAATATTTTACGCGATAGTTCAGGTATCATTTGAAGTTTTTACCCGGTAAGGAGAGTGGTGGTCCCCCTCTTGGAGTGATTTTTATGAAGATAGGAGGAAGGTATTTATTGGGGGAAATGTGAGGTGCAGCAGAGTAAAGAAAGAAAAAGTAACAAGAGAAGATTATCTTCTCTTGCTGCAAAGGACGGAGGAGAATGGAAGAGGGATAAAACAAGAAGGAGAAGGAAGATAAGCTAGGAAGAAGAGAAGATGAGGCTGCTGGAAAGAAGAAGAGATAAGAGGGCAGGTGTGCGGTGAAGTTGCAGAGAAGAAGAAGAGTGGTCTGCCATGTTTGTTTAATTAACCAAAAGGTTAATTAATGGATTGGTTTTGGCAGAATGAGAATAAGGGGATAAGTGAGTGGGAAAAGATTTGTTGATTGATTGATTAATCAATCAAGGGGGAGTGAGTAGCTGATCTTGAAAGGAAGAAGAAGAAAGGATCGATGTGTGCAGCAAAGAAGAAAAATGGCAGGCCATTCAGTCATTGTACATTGTTTGATTAAACAATGATGCTTCACGTGAGTGGTCTTCTTTCTTTGGTTTGATTAATTGCATGCTTGCCATTTTTTTGTGTCATCTTTCTTTGGTTTCAAGGCACTTTTGCATACAACGTCGTTGGTTCGAATTCTTCTCTTGCCGGCGCCGTTTATTCTTTCGATATTTGTGATTCCGCTTAATTTCCTCTTTTTATCACATTTTCTCCTCTTTTTATTAAGACACCTACAAAACAAGAAAACAATATAAATAGCTTGAATCAATACCGAACAAATTACAAAGAAAAATGTAGATAAGTAAGATATAAATGTTGCATAAATATGCTCCATCATGCCCCTTGCCTGTCGGCAAAGCAAACACATGCAGCTAATTCATGTATTAGTCAAGTTTGTATGTAGTTTTCCAATAATTGGGTTGCAGGTGCTTTCAGAAATCTTCAGCTTTTTCAAGCACTAAAATTACACTTTCATTTCGTATGGACTTTTCTCTCTTTCTTTCTATTTCAAGTCACTCTTTCTACGCACATGTGACGTAGATATTACAATGCCAATTACTACGTACAAACATACACTAGACCTTTAAACTTGCTAGTTCTAGATCTCATAACATATAGAATATGAAATGTCACCAAAAATATATTGCTCCAATCAGGCATTCCTTTAAAGGCACAACAACCGATTATATATATGTTTTATCAATCTCATAAGACAATAGTAGTTTTCTGAGATTAGTTTCATAAGAAATCATTGCAATAAAAACTGTCTACCACTACCCTTTCCCCCATCTATATGTAAAACCATTAGATGTTTTAATGTTTTATAATTGATTAATATTCATTCTAATTGTATGATCAATGCATCATATCAGTCTTATGAATTATGAGAGGTAGCAACGCTAGTATCATGAAAAATATTGGGGCCAATAATAATTACCAAAAAAGAAAATGACATTTATGTTTGGACCATAATAAGTCCTAAAGATTGAAAACAAATGGCATAACAAATTGATTGAAACGTATGATTAAAAAAAAAGATGGGGCATGACTTTGTTAACAAATTTTTTCCCCATGTCGCCTTAGATTGTCAGAGCAAGACCAAATGGAGCTTGTAGATCTGGCCCGTCAATCCGTCATACATCAACGGAGCCAATTAAGGTACTTGTAGCTTGTAGGAGAGACAGAGCTAATTAACAAATCCTACACCCATGCTGTGGTTGGTTGAAAATATTGTCACACCTTAATTATCGCGTACATTGCCGACCTCAAGAGTCAAAGTGTACTCTCTACGTATTTACTTACAGAGCAGTCTGGTCAAGGGAGCAAAGGGATGGGTGTATGCACAGTTTTTCTGGGTGATAGGTCCAGACGCATAATGACTTTTAACTCTAAGCAATTAAGCAGACCCCATCCTCCCCATGACTTTTGGTGGGTGTTTGCAGACCAAATGGACCCTACAAGTCCACTACCCGCTTCGTTAAAAAGGAGCAGCTAGCTACTTCTCATCAGAGTCATATCAAACTAGCTCAGTAGAAAACTGATCGATCGGAACTAGAGAGAGTAGAGCTAGTAGATCAGAATAGTTAATATGGCTATGGGAAGAGGCAGTGCAACGGTGGTGCTCGTGGTGTTTGTGTTGCTGGTGCTGAGTTCGGAGTGGGCCGATGCGGCAACCTACTCTGTTGGGGACAAAGGTGGTTGGACCTTCAACGTGGCCGGCTGGCCTAGAGGAAAGACTTTCCGAGCCGGTGACATACTTGGTAATTAGTAATAATAATTAACCCTATGCTTTGCTACCTTTTTCTACCTTAACCTTGAAGCTAGCTTATGTACGTTTGGCAGTGTCTAGCTAGCTAGCTTATAATTAAATTGTGCTGAAGTTATTTTCGGATGCTTAAAAAGAAAATGGTTTTTATAGAGCTTGCGTAAATAGTTGAAAGTATTTTCTCGGTTATAGTTTAGTACTCGAATAGCACTAGTACGTGCTTTTAATTAACATGGAAAACAAGACTTCAAGTATATGATATATATGTTTTAAATTGCACCTCATTGTTTAAATAGTTTCAATTTATGCTTAAAGTACTTGATGATCGAAAGTATTATTCTGCCGTAATTTGAGTTTTGAACAACTGATCGGAATGCGGTAACAAAAGTACTGTTCAGTAGTAAAAAGTAAAAGGTTTTTTTTTTTGTTGCAGAAGTACAAACGGGGAAAGAGTGGTAGTATATATGAGTATGAGAGGGATAGATCTAGAAACCCACTAATACAAATTTTATGTGATCACTGGCTAAAAACCTTGCTGAGAAAACTTGGAATTATTATATTCTCCATGTCATACATACATGCATGTATATATTGTAGAAATTTCCCATATATCGACTACGTACAGATGGAATATATTAACCTGATGCGTGTTCATTATTTGGTGGTTAATTCTAGTTTTCAACTATGCGTCTGCTGCTCACAATTTGGTAGCTGTGAACAAAGTGGGGTACCAGAAATGTAGTACAACTCCAGGAAATGCCAAAGTGTTTCAGACTGGGAAAGATCGCATCAGACTTCAAAAAGGACAGAACTTCTTCATCTGCAACTATCCTGGACACTGCCAATCTGGAATGAAAGTTGCTATTACTGCAACCTAATCAACACCTCCTACACATATAAATAATGTATCCACGTACTCTATGTAGTAGCTTGCTAGCTAAGCTGGATCGATCTGTTGTTAAGGTTCAGTACGTATATAGACTCGATCCTTGCTACTTTTGTCGGTGAAGGAAATAATATTGCAATATTATGGAAATTAAAGAAACGGTCTCTTTAATTTAGTGTTATGTGGTTGATCCCTTGATCCATATATATAAAAAATTAATGTCAATAGTAAAATGTCATAAAGTAAAATAGAAAAAAAGAAATTAATTGGCAAAGTGGCCACATCTGGTGCATGCGTTATGATGATTCATGGGAGTGAAAAGGAAGAAAAAGAAAAGAAAACAATGATATATATATACCATCCTAGCTAGGGTGAAATAAATCGTTAAGTTTGTTGAAGGAAACTTACTTTGTGTGTGCCTTGTCAACCTAGGATTAGATTAGTTAGTATAGCATATGGATTACATATTGAATAGAAGTCTTATTGGGACATGTATTGTACCTTTGTGTTTCTCTATATATAGAGGCACCTATTCATTAATAAAGAGATGATCTATTCCTGTGCTATTTACCTTGTTATTTACTTTCTGTATTGTGATTGTATTTAGTTATCCTTAAACACGTTATCAGCACGAACCTCTAACCATGAATCAAAAAACCAAAACTCTTGAGCATAGCATCCTGCTAGCGCTAAAACCCTAGAACCCCAAAACCCTAGGGTGTGCCGGATGAACAGTGTCGATGAACAGTGTCGATGAACAGTGCGCGTGAACAGTACCGGATGAACAGTACCGGATGAACAGTACCGGATGAACAGTACCGGATGAACAGTACCGGATGAACAGTACCCCCGTGAATAGTACATCCGTGCAATCTCCTCTAGTTCAAGAATCTACCTGCACAGAACAGTCAACTCTCCCTTCTCCACCGTTGGATTAAGATGAAATTTGGACGAGAGCTGCCTCCGTGAGTCTAATATCTCCAGTTAAAAATTCAGCCAATTCGGACCGTTGGATCTCCTGATATATAACTTCGAAGAAGAGGTACTCAAGATAATCCGAGAAAAGAATCCAAGTAAGCTTTTATAAACGCTGCTGCTTTCTGAATTTAATTCAACCTTCTTTTTCTCCGGGGACTTGCAACCTCCCTTCTTCTACCTCCCACCTTTCTTATAACGTGGGATAATATACGAGACTCGCCAAACTATGAGAAGCATTAGGGGAGTGATCGAGCTTCATATCGCTTGCGGTATGTGTAAGTCATGAGCACCTCTAATGTCATCATGCTATTGGTGATGACCTCAAGAGCCGAACTGTGGGGGTTCGAGCTAATACTCCGGATGAGGAATCCGTAGAGAGAAGAGACCTTGAACGAGGAGTTCATTGAATGATTTACCTCCGGATGAGGAATCCGTAGAGAAGAAACGACCTATGGTTCATGACTTATTCCCAACTAGGCTCACCTGCTTAGGTATGATGTCTAGGTAAGGAGTTTGAGATAAGTGGTATTAAGAGACCTTGCTCCACCGACATCTCTTATAACTTACCTGGTTATATCTGAGTAGAGCTACCGAAAAGGTTTAAGGTTATGACCATACGACACCAAAGTTTCACCTAAATCCAAAATCCTTGGAAACGTTTCTTGGGAGCAAATATTGCTCAGAAACCCTCTATTGTTTCGTGGGAGTATTAACTCCGAAACTTACCCTTCATTATTTCGTGGGAGTAATGACTCCGAAACACACCACATTCTTGTTCTCCATATTCTTGGATGTCGAACATGAATGAACTCGATTTTACTCCATTGGATTCTGCGGACATTAGATTCTGAGATGGGCTCATGATATCCTAATGTACCTATTCGCACAAGAGCTTCTAGCTCGAATCCATGAGCGTTGTTTTGAAGAAACCGCTCTAGACCCTCAAACTGTGATGTACAATGCCAGGTTATTTTTTCCTGATGAATCGCCATATGGTATGGCACTCCAGTTTGAGTTCATGAAAGAGGTTAGCGCTAGAAGCGTTTCATGAATGTTGTGGTAACATTCATCATTCCGAATTTAGAAGCATAATGGACTAATCTCCGCTTCTCTGACTTTGAAGAAGTCATGGGATATAATTCGGAAATTCTCCGCATCAAAGACTTGATGCATCTCTGTGGATAATCATCACAGATGAACAATTGATTGAGGAATCTCTCACCACCTTCTCCATCTCTGCCTTGAGGAAAGGCATGACAATGATGGCGCCCCTATGGGAGGAAGCCACGAGCAAAACCCTAAATCTAGGGACGATCCCGGACATTTTGGTCCGTAGAATCTATTTGCTTATGAAGGTGATCGCCATAAGAATAAGCGATCATGCGAGCATAGGGCCGCAAAAGAGTGAGAGAAGACCGCCATCCCTATAAGAAGGACACCGCCGGTCACCGCTGGTCAGCGTTGTTGCGCCACTAGTTATGGCAGCACCGCCACCGGCCAAGGTAATCTGCCACCGTCCTAGGGACCGTGAGTACTGAGCCTGTATACCTCAATCAATGGAGAATCCTCTTCATGATGTCTATTAATGATATGGAGCGTCTGATATATGGGCCATAGTTTGCAATACATATGAAGATGTAACTGCAATGATCAAGACGTCGAGTTTAAGGGTTAAAGACTTTGGAAGCTGATTTTGCTCAAGTCTTCATGTTTTCCAAGTTGATGATATGTGGCATGTTTGCCAAGACATTGGATTTAGTTTTGATTTAAGATCAAGATGGAACTTTGAGTGTAAAGCCTTGGCTAATATCTTTAATAAAATCTGAGTTGTTTTCGTAGCCTCGATTTTAATGATGAGCTTTTAGGAATGAGTTCTGGAGAACTTGAAAGTCTCGCAAATAGCAGAACCACGCATGTCATATTGCGTCATAGGCATGATGCCTACACATTCCTCTGTGACTACGATGGCAGGACCATCGAATCTTGTGCAAGGAAGAGGATATGCCCAATTCCTCTTGCCTGATAGCACCTTAATAGATGTCACAAATGCTCTCTACGCTCCAAGAGGAAATAGAACTCTGTTGAGCTTTAAAGATATAAGAGCCAATGGTTTCCATGCTAAGATGCATGATGAGAATGGAAAAGAATCCCTTTGCATTACCTCTAATGACTGCGGTAGAAAGCGCATCTTAGAGAAGCTTATGTGTCTCTCTAGTGGGTTATACGTTACCACTATTCGAGCTATTGAATCAAACAATGTCATTCGGGATGACCTCTTGGATTCAGACACATATTGGCTTTGGCACGACAGGTTGTGACACCCTGGTCGTGATATGATGATCCGTGTATTGAAAACCTCACACGGACATCCATTCTTTCGAGCTAATTGAAGCATGAATCGAAGAGCGATTCAAGGAGATGAGACAGTTATGAGAAAGAGCAAATTTGCCACTGTCCGACGCCATACGATCGATCGCACGATACCTGCGATCGATCGCAACCTTCCAGGCTGCGTCGTTAACAAACCCGAGAGCTCGGACGATCGATCGCATCCCCCTGCGATCGATCGTAGGTTCCTTCCTGTACGTTTTCTGGAACCAGAGAGCCCGGGCGATCGATCGCACATCCCCTGCGATCGATCGCATGTCCCATCCTGCATTGTTTCAGGAACCCGAGAGCACGGGCGATCGATCGCACCCCCCTTGCGATCGATCGCATAGAACGAAATCCTCTCTCTCGGATGTGGACAATTCCTCCTATGCTTCTGAAGCTCCCAAAGCCAAACGCTCATTATGCAAAGCGTATTCCTAAGAGAAATAAGGACTAAGATCGTCCTATGCAAAGGATTCTAAAGTGCTTCTTCCATTCTTACAGATAATCCAAGTGGATATCTGTGGACATATTCAACCACCAAGCGGGCCATTTATGTATTTTATGGTGTTGGTTGATACATCGACATGCTGGTCACATGTCATGATGTTGTCCATTCGTTATGCTGCTTATGCTAAACTCCTAGCACAGAGTATTCGCCTGCCGGCTCACTAACCGGATCATCCCATTAACTATCAGGCTTGATAATGCTAGCGAGTTTACATCGAAAACTTTCGATGACTACTGCATGGGATAGATGTTGGGCATCTAGTCTCACATGTGCAAACCCAGAATGGTTTTGCAGAGATTGCCATTAATAGAATACAAATGGTCACGAGGACATTGGTAATGCGCACCAATCTTTCTCTCTCTGCCTGGGGACACGCAGTATTGCATGCAGCTCTGCTTATTCGTCTGAGGCCCATCACCACCCAACTTTTGTTCTGCGTTACAGCTAGTGACTGGGTACGAGCCAAGCATATCGTACTTACGCATATTTGGGTGTGTTGTTTATGTGCCTATTACGCCGCCACAGCGTATTTAAATGGGTCCTCAGAGACGAATGAGTATTTATGTTGGATTTGAGTCTCCAACCACAATCCGCTATGTAGAACCCTTGACAGGCGATCTATTTGTCACTTCGATGAGACAGTCTTCCCGTCGTTAGGGGGAGATAAGAACGTACACGTTCAACAGGAACGACTGGAATTGTCGTGGCCTGTCCCCACTCTGTCTCATAACGATCCCCCTACTGCAGAAAGTGCGTAGAATTATAGATCTTCAGAAAGTCAGAGATTCTCTTCCTGACGCTTTCTTAGATCTTAGTGACTAGATCATATATACCAGCTGCAAACATGCCTGCAAGGATGCAAGTGCCTGAACAAGGACTTGGACTCAAAGCCGCTATTGCAGCTAACCCTATGGGAGGGACAGCTGGTGGCGCCACTGCCAGTAATGGTGGTGATGTGGCTTAGGCCGTGGCTCCGCTGAGGAAGCGTTGGAGGCCACCAGGTTCGAGGGATTTGCGCCCTAGGGAATGGGCTGCGATGGCACCTAATAACCCTCTCATCATTGATACTCAAAATCCGTCCATGAAAACGTTCCGGATTATGGTTATGTCCAAAAGACATCTTCGGGGGACGCCCTGTCGCTAAGACCTATCCGTGGGAACCTAGAGATCTCGATTAATTACACTAGTGTACATGAGACGTGGGATAGAAACTCCATCACAATTGATGATGTGTTTGCATATGCTTGTGCACAAGAGTTCATTGAGAATGATGATATTGAACCTCGCTCCGTTGATGAATGCCAACGTAGAAGCTTATTGGCCTAAATGGAAATATGCGATCCAGGTTGAGTTGGACTCACTAACAAAGAGAACGGTATTTGGGCCAGTTATGCCAATACCTTCTGGAATAAAACCTGTTGGATATAAATGGGTCTTTGTTAGAAAGCGTAGTGAGAGAACGAGATATAAAGCTCGCCTTGTGGCGCAAGGCTTCTCACAACGCCCTGGAATCGACTACGATGAGACATACTCTCTCGTAAGGGACGTCATAACGTTCTGCTACCTTGTCAGTGGTAGTTTCCGAAAAACTGAACATGCAGCTTATGGATGTGGTCATAACATATCTCTAAGGGGATCTAGATATGGAGATTTATATGAAGGTCCCGGATGGGCTTCATCTACCCAAGTCAAGTGGCTCTAGACCACAGAGCACGTTTGCAATAAGATTGTAACGTTCACTATATGGATTGAAACAATCCGGACGGATGTGGTATACCCGTCTAAGTGACTACTTGATTGGAAGAGGGTATGTGAACAATAAATTATGCCCCTGCGTGAAAACAAGTTCCGGATTTGCAAGTGCCAGTGAATACTTGAAATCCGTGTTTGAGATGAAAGATCTTGGGAAAGGATGCTCAGGAGATTTAATATGGATAAAGTCCATTCTGTTAGCACTCCCATGATTGGTCACAGCCTAGATCCAAGAAGGGTCCGTTTCGCCCAAGGAATGATGGTGCATACGTTTTAGAGGCTGAGGTACCATACCAAAGTGCAATAGCGCATTATTGTACTTGGCACAGTGTACAAGACCCGATATCTCCTTTGTTGTTAACTTGTTAGCTAGATTTAGCTTTGCGCCCACGCAACGCCATTGGATTGGCATAAAGACTATCTTTCGTTACTTGAAGGGTACGATTGATATGGACTTGTTCTATCCCTACAGAGAGTCGAAACTAGGTGAGGAACCTATGTTTGCTACGGTTGAACGACCCGGGCATCCGGACGAGGACTTACCGTCCGGATGGAGCACAAAGGGCACGTTACCTGCAGAGAGGCATGAAAATATGGCAAAATGGGTGAAGAACCCGTGCCTACCGCCATCGGGCGATCGATCGCAGGATATGCCACGATCGATCGTACCGAGCTTCTGCCGTCGAGCGATCGATCGCAGAATGTCACGATCGATCGCACGAGTGCTGCTGCCCATTATTCCGAAAATCTTTGTGATGTTTTGGTGGGTTTTGCTGATGTTGGGTATCTCTCTGACCCATATAAAGGTTGTTCCCGAACTGGTTATGTCTTTACCATGGGTAACACCACGATATCTTGGAGGTCTACTAAGCAGACCATTGTCGCTACTTCTTTGAACCATGTTGAGATTATTGTTCTCCATGAAGCAATTCGTGAGTGTATATGGTTAAGGTCCATTGATACACATATAAGAAGTACATGTGGTTTGAGGTCAACCACTGATGAACCTACATCCATTTATGAGGATAATGTTGCCTGCATTGAGCAGATGAAGCAAGGTTTCATCAAAGCCGACAACACCAAGCATATATCGCCTAAGTTCTTTTGTAATCAGCAATAGCAGAAGTTCCTTAAGATTAAAGTGAATCAAGTCCGTTCTGAGGACGATGTGGCTGACTTATTTATTAAGTCACTGCCTAATTCCACATTTGAGAAGCATGTGAAAAGCATTGGTTTGCTTAAGTTATCTAACCTCCCATGATTGTGGAAATCAGGGGGAGACGCAGACTTCAGGGGGAGTCTGGCGTCCATGCAAAGTTTCCAAATGTGAAGGGTGTGTTGTACTCTTTTTCCCTTCGACCAAGGTTATTTTTCTCCCACTGGGTTTTTGTTACTTGGCAAGGTTTTTAATGAGACAACGCGAGGAGCACCACCTAGTGTTGACGCCACAAGGGGGAGTGTTGAAGGAAACCTACTTTGTGTGTGCCTTGTCAACCTAGGATTAGATTAGTTAGTATAGCATATGGATTACATATTGAATAGAAGTCCTATTGGGACATGGATTGTACCTTTGTGTTTCTCTATATATAGAGGCACCTATTCATTAATAAAGAGATGATCTATTCCTGTGCTATTTACCTTGTTATTTACTTTTTGTATTGTGATTGTATTTAGTTATCCTTAAACAAAGTTGCCTTTTTTCCTAGAAATTAATTAAATTTCAGTGCCCATTTTTTCCTTTCGCCCTCAATGGTTCTTTGACTTCTTTCACACCACACTCATCATCAGATATTTTATGGATTGGAAATGGCCCATGTCTTAATTAATTCCGACAAATTGTGAGGACATTTTGACATGAAAACATGGGGGAAAAATTGAAGCGGGCCCACGTAAGGTCAGACCTGTCAGGGCTTTCGAGGCTAGACCTGAGCACGTGCATGGGTGTCAATGACATCACCTATGAAAAAAATTTCTATGGTCCCGTCACGCTACGTGACATGTGTGACGGACCACTATGATTGGTAGCTTCAATAATTTATAATTTCTCTACTCAATATTTTATTACTCACTAATTATTTTATTACACAGCCACCAATTATAGTGGTACGTCATATATGCCATGTGACGTGACGGAATCATGAAAAAATTCATCAAGACTTGAGTATACTATATGAGTCGCTCGAGCATCGATGGAGCGATTGTGGATCCTCAAAGAATCAGTCAACGAATAATTATAAAGCAATTAACTAGTCAATCAACCAAAGTACTCGGTGTTATATATATATCCACCCCACCGTACACTCATTAATTCCTTGATGTGAGTGACATATGATCGTGTAACCTCCATGATATTGGTTATTCCAAATACCAACAAACCACAACTCACCAACACTAGTATCATCTAGATACTTTCCCGATCGACAAGCCACTCGCTCGATCAAGGTACTTGCCTTAATGAACACTTACATCATCGAACAAACTCTTGTCAATTAACGAGCACATATATGAACAGTAATGAAAATGAGCACACCTATTTCATATCTAGTCATAACATATTGTAAGTGATTAACAAAAATAATGGTGTAACTTCTAACTTCTAACAATTATTCTCTTTCGCGTATCTTTTCATGTTAGCAGGATATAAGACTACTACGGAGTTCCTTTCAACATATTCATATTTGACTCTCTTTTTTTTGAAACAAATATGTTATAAAATTATAAACTTGGAAATCATGAGTTATTATCATAAATTCATTCATCTTATTGATAGTACCTGAACTTCAATTTTGATCACAACCGGTACTTGATCTCCAAAGAACGGACACTTCAAATTGGTGCCGTGTTGCGTGTCTAATGCTCTCCGACACTCTCCGGCCGACACATCTCAACACGTGTTGGGACTCGGGACCGTGTCAGTTGACTTTGGCTTTTCGCCACTTCGGAGGACACAACAACGACACTCTTGTCACTATAATCGATACTCCTCTGATACTTATTTTAATTTAGAAAATAAATTGAGCATAGGCAATGAGAGAAAAATGAATGCCTATAAATGAAGTGGAATAGAACATGAGAGGATGTTTTTCTCTTTATACGGTTTATATATTTCATGTTTGAATGTTATGTGTCCTTTTTTTTTATGATTTTCCTACGACTATTTTGTTAAGTAAATTTGGTACGTTGATTGATAATCCATCAAAACTTTTATGTTTTGGATTCTTTATTGTTTTATTTTGGTTATGGAATTGATATTCCAATTATCATTTTGTGTTATTTTATGGTAGGATAAGGCATTTTTGTATTTAATTTTTTTTTTCAAATTAATTTTTAAACATTAATTATATATTGGAAATGACATACTCTAGTCCCTTCTCCTCCTCGTCTCTCTGGAGTTAGGGTTTTGTTTTCTTAGCAGTTCCCTTTCTAGATCCTGGTGATGCAATCAGGATTTAGATTGTTGGAGTGGGTGTGGTTTGGCCTTTGCCTTCTTCTACAACGTATGGAAGAAATAGTGGATGGTTTGGCTAGCCGTCTGGCGATTGAAGATCCGGAGGATTTACAAGTGGTTACGTTTCAGGAATTCGCAGATGCAGAGGTACAGAGGTTTTGGCTTGTGGGATCTCTGCTTACCTCTAAAGAGTTTAACAAAGATGCGTTTGTGGCTACACTGAAGAGGATATGGCGAGTTAAAGGTGGTGTGATTATAACGCAGTGGGATGACTCTAATCGTTGGTTGTTCTCTTTCAAATCGGATTTTGATCGTCGAAAGGTATTGGATGGTTGTCCATGGACTTTTGATAATGCTCTTTTGTCCTTGGCGACAATGGATGGCCGATCGGATCCGTTATCAGTTCCACTTCATATCCAGAACTTTTGGGTTCGGGTGAGGGGGTTACCGCCGGCTTTCCAGTCATCGAAGTTTGGGGAGCGTATTGGAGGTAAATTGGGAGTTGTTCGTCGGGTGATTGGTGGTCAGGACAGTGATAGTGCAGGCAATTTTCTTCGAATGCGAGTGGGTTTGCATGTTCATAATCCACTTCATCGTTGGGTTTTGTTTCAAATTGATCCGACCTCAGAAGCTTGCAAGTTTAGATTGGAGTACGAAAATCTGCCTTACTTTTGTCTCTATTGTGGTAGATTATCCCATGTGTGTTCCGGTTGCGAGCTTTTCAAATCTGGTAAAGTGACTGAGAAGAGTTATGGACGCTGGAAAACTCTAATCAGGGATGTGTATTGTATTGATCCGGATGGGGAACTCAAAGGCAAATCATTTGGACTGGGCTCACAAAACAGAGGTTGGAAAATGACGGCGCCGGCGAGTAATTTGATTGGTTCTGTTCGTAACAGGGAGGAGGCGTTTCCAGTCGCTACCTCGACTGGGCATGAGATGGAGGTTGATTCCTCAGCTGGTGAAGGAGTGGACACGGTGGCTCCGCCGGAAAAGAGGAGGCGCGTGGAGGAGATTGTTTTGGAAGGGTTGACTTTGGCTCCGAGGTTTAATTCCCGTGATTCAAATTTGGGCGGATTGGGTTTTGGTGCGGATTTATTGCACCATTCAATTTTGCAATTACGGACGACAAATCCGGAATTGCAATTGGGAAGTAACCCTAATTGTGTGTCCAATCTGGTTCCTGATTCGATGGCATCTATTAGCGGAACAGGCGGGAACATTTTAAATTCAATGGGAGAGAAATCTGGGTCTTTTGTTGGTGCTGGGCCAACGAGCGTTTCTGCTAGGCCCGTTTCTCTCACTAAGGCCCCAAAGGTGAAGAGCCCACGGCCCGTGGTGGATCTGAGTTTGCCATTGAAGAAGTTTGGGCGAGATAAGGGTGTAGTGAGTAATCAGTCTGTTAATTTCGGTGTTGATAATTTCGCGCAGGATAAGCATAGTGCAACTTTGAATGGGAAAAAGGGGAAGCTTAGGGGTTTTCCGGTCGGACACAGAGGACGGAGGCGGGGAGGACAGGAGCCGGTTTCTGGGGCGTTGGTTGAGGCTACTACATCAGTCATTTCTTCTTTTCAATCCGTGATGGGTTCCGGAAATAGGACCCATCACGAGCCATGATTGGTTTGAGCTGGAATGTGCGGGGATTGGGGAACCCGTACACATTCCGTGCTCTTCAACGTCTGGTGCAGACGTACTCCCCAGATTTTCTTTTTCTAATGGAAACTAAGAAGAAGCAAATGCCTATGGCTCGGTTATGTAATAATTTGGGTTTTGATGTTTGTTGTACAATTGGTAGTAGAGGGAAGGAAGGGAAGAGTGGTGGTTTGGCTCTGTGCTGGAGGTCTGAAGTTGATATTAGAGTTGTTGGTTCTTCTGTTGCTCATATTGATGCTGTGCTGACTGTGGGAAACAAATGTATGAGGATTACTGGGTTTTATGGTCATCCGGAAACTAGTCAGCGGGTTCACTCTTGGGATTTGCTAAGACGTATTTCTACTACAGTTAGTGGAGCTTGGTTTGTTTTCGGGGACTTAAATGAATTAATTGGAGTAGATGAAAAATTGGGAGGTAGTCTTCGTCCTGAAGCTCAAATGAGGAATTTCCGAGAGGCTATCTTGGATTGTGGATTACAAGATATTGAGTTCTTGGGTTCGACCTTCACATGGTCAAATGGACATACTTGGGAGCGTCTAGACCGAGGGTTAATCAATCAATTGGGGTACTCTTTGTGGCCTAATATTATTGAGCATCATGTGGATGTTGGGGCATCTGATCATCTCCCCTTAATTTTCTTGCTGAATGGAGGGTGTTTGAAAGGTCAATCTAGACGTTTTCGACGTTTCCTATTCGAACCTCTATGGGTTCATGAAAATTCTTGTGAGGAAGAAATCAAAGATGAATGGGAATTGACTATTACTTCTGGGAGTATTATGAATTGTTTCAAGAACATTGGAAGACGTCTGCAGAGGTGGAATAAAAACAAGGTGGGTAATATTCCCAAAAAGATTATCCAGTTACGTGAGGAGTTGCAGGAACTTTCTTTTGATGATACTCGAGCTCATATCCAGGAGCGAAGGAAGCTGATTAAGCAAGAATTAACTAAGTATACTTTCTATGAAGAGGAGGTCTGGGCACAGCGTTCTCGTGTTAATTGGATGAAGGCAGGGGACTCAAACACCAAGTTTTTTCATAATTATGCCAAGTCCAGAGGATGGCGGAATAAAGTCACTGGAGTGTTTGATGTTAATGGTCAATGGCAGGAGGATTTGCATGGGGTTCAAGATGCTTTTGTGCTTTTCTTTCAACAATTATTTAGCACAGAGGGTTGTTCAAACATTGATTTGATATTGTCAGCTGTATCTCCCAAGGTTACACCATCTATGAATGAAAAGTTGATGAGGACTTTTAGTCGCGCTGATATTGAAGGGACTTTAAAACAAATGGCTCCTAACAAGTCTCCCGGGCACGATGGTTTATCTGTGCTTTTCTTTCAAAAATATTGGCACATTGTGGGGGATGAAGTCACTAGATTTTGTCTGAGTGTTCTCAATGAAGGTGCGGAGCTTGGGGATTTTAATCATACCTTGATTGCTCTCATACCTAAGCTAAATCACCCTCAACATGTCACAGATTTTCGCCCAATTAGTTTGTGTACTGTGGTTTATAAGCTAATATCCAAGACTATGGTGAACCGTATGAAGAGCATCTTGCCAGATATTATTTCTCCTTTTCAATCAGCTTTTGTACCTGGTCGACATATCCATGATAATATTATCACTGCATTTGAGACAACCCATTCTATTAGGGCAAACCGGGCTACTTCGGATCCTAGGCTTGTTCTAAAATTGGATATAAGCAAGGCGTATGATCGTGTTGAATGGGTCTTTCTTCAACAAATTCTTTCTAGACTGGGCTTTGCGGATGGTTGGGTTGGTTTGATTATGCGGTGTGTAACCTCAGTGAGTTTTTCTATTCTGTGGCAAGGTAGACCAGTGGGTTTTTTCAAGCCAACGAGGGGAATAAGGCAGGGAGATCCCATTTCTCCCTATTTGTTCTTGCTTGTTTCAGAAGGTTTATCAGGGCTGCTGCAGAGAGCTGTTTTGGAGGAGCATCTTCATGGGGTGGTGTTTGGAGGTGATGCTCCTTCAATTTCTCACCTCCTCTTTGCGGATGATTCACTTATTTTTGCACGGGCCACAGAGCAGGAGGTGGTTTATCTAAAGCAAGTTCTTCTATTATATGAGTGTGCTGCGGGGCAAAAAATTAATTTCCAGAAATCAGCATTGTCTTTCGGCCCGGGGGTGAAGACTGTGGATAAAGATTTGATTCAAGGTATTCTTGGAGTCCCCATTGTGCCTTTTCATGAGAAATATTTGGGCCTCCCCACAATGACCGGGCGAAATAAAAAGCAGATGTTCAAGCGTATTCAAGAGCGGCTGGATGCTCACTTGAGTGGTTGGCAAAGCAAATTCTTGTCCAAGGCTGGGAAAGTTGTTTTGGTGAAAGCGGTTGCACAAGCAATTCCAACCTATACTATGAATGTTTTTAGGCTACCAAAAGGAGTTTGCAAAGCTTTTCGTTCAAAAGTTGCTAGATATTGGTGGGGTAAAGGAGATGGTAAGAAAGGAATGCATTGGTGTAAATGGGAGTTGTTATGTAAACAAAAGAACGATGGAGGGTTGGGCTTTAGAGATCTCGAAGCTTTTAATCAAGCTATGTTGGCGAAAACAGTATGGCGTATTGCCCTTGCTCCAGGATCCTTAGTGCATCGAGTTCTTAAGGGTAAATATTTTCAGAACTCTTCTTGGGCTGCAGCTTCACTTGGTTCTAAGCACTCTTTAATCTGGAGCAGTTTGTTATGGGGAAGGGAACTAATTCAAAAAGGGCTGCGTTGGAGGGTTCAAGATGGAAGCTCTATCCATGTTTGGGGAGATAAATGGATTCCCCGACCTTGGACTTTTCAAGTTACGTCCCCTATTTCTATGCATCCATCTACTAAAGTGAGCGAATTGATGAGTTCCCCAGGAGTTTGGAATGATGAGCTTATCCGAAATTCCTTTCTATTGCATGATGTGGAAGCTATATTGTCCATTCCATTGGCTTGTGGTAGAGGTAATGATACTGCTATTTGGCATTATTGTAAGAATGGACGTTATTCAGTAAGCTCTGGCTACCGTTTAGCTATGGACCTGCAAAATGTGGAGTCTACGGCAGGGGAAGGATGTAGCGGTGAAACAAATCATGGTTCTTCTAATATTTGGGCTGCTATCTGGAGGCTCAAGGTGGTTAACAAGGTTAAAATTTTCATTTGGAGAGCTTGTCATGAATTCCTTCCGTGTGCTTATAATTTGTGCAAGAGAAAGGTTGGTACTGGTTCTATGTGCCTGCGGTGTGGGTGTTCAGAGGAGTCTACTATCCATGCTTTGTGGTATTGCAAGGCTGCTAGGAAAGTCTGGCAGCACACTTTTTTATATGGTGTTTATAAAGTCTGGCAGGAGCCAAGTTTCTATACTCTTTTCTCTCATGTAGCAGCAGATTTCTCTAAAGCTGAGCTTGAATTGTTTGCTTTGGTAGCTTGGTGGATATGGAAAAATCGGAACGACATCAAGTTTGGGAAACAAGGGATGAGTGGCGAGCAAATTGTTTCCAAAGCCAGAGATTGGGCTTATGAGTTTGTTGCTGTTCAAGCACCTGGAATTTCTGCTACCTCTCGAGTGTCTTTCCAATCACAGCCCATGAATTGGTGTTGCCCTCAATTGCAGTTTACTAAGTTGAATGTTGACGCTGCCAATGACAAGAGTAAAGGTCGGACTGGGTTTGGTGTAGTAGTTCGGAATGATCAAGGCAAGTTGATGTGTGCTGCTACAGATGCTATCTCAGGTTTGATCTCTATCTATGCAGCTGAAGCACGGGCCATTTTATTTGGTCTGGAGGTTTGCAAGAAGGAAGGTTTTAGGAAAATTGAAGTTGAAAGTGATGCTCTAAATGTTATTAAAACAATTGAAGGAGGTGACTGGGAACTTAGTCAAGAAGGACCAATTTTTGCTGAAATTAAATTGATTGCAAGCCAATTTGAAGAAGTCCGTTGGAAGAAGATCCCCCGACAATGTAATACAGTTGCTCATGCGCTTGCTAAGGCTGCTATTCCAGTTGTTGGACCTGTGTTTTGGAAGGAAGTTGGACCTCCTTGGTTGGAACAATTGATTTTTGCTGATGTTTCTCATTGATGTAGGGGTATGGCATCTCTTTTGAAATAAGCCATTGTACCCTTTGGTTGTAATTGACCATCTTATTAATGAAATTATCTATTTGATCAAAAAAAAAAAAAACATTAATTATATATTATTTTAATTGTCATGTTGATAACGTGTCGTGTCTTAGTTTTTCAAGATTTAGCGTATCGCCGTATCATGTTGTGTCGTGTTGTCGTGTCCGTGTCATTGTCAATGTTTTCTAGTCGATACCTGAACTCTTCGATTTCATCTTAAATAGTACCTATTTCAAAGTTAATAATTAATCTATCCAAAACTGACATGTGCATAGCACATTGCCCATTTTCAAAGTTGATTTAACGAAAATACCTCATTTCAATAATTTTGTCTATTAGAAAAATACTAAATAATATTATGGACAACTAAATTTTTTAATAAAAATAAAAATTCAATTAAAAAAAATATAAATGTGAGCTTGCTACTGTGATCCATTTTTTTTTGTGCGATAATCAATTTAGGTTTGGTCAAGGTTTTGTCTAAATGATTTTTTTTCTTCTTGAAAATCATTTACTTTCTTAATTCTTCTTTTTCCTATAATTTTAGTTGTAATTGAAGTTGAAATTTTTTTTTTAACAGTCCCATCTTTTACAAGATTATCCTTGAAAAATGAGTCACATACAAGGTATGTGCCATTTTTGGATGGAAGATTAATGGAAGTTTACGATTGGTACAATTTGAGATGAAATCGAAGAGTTTAGGTAAAGTTGTGATCAAAATTGAAATTTAGGTATCATCGATAAGATAGAGGATAAATTCAGGTACCATTTATAATAATAACCTTAAAATCATTTTACTACTATGAAAATTTACACCTGAAATCGTTCATGCCCCTGCACTTCTAATTTGATCACATGTGCACTTGAACTCTCCAATTTGATCAATCATACCCAGCCCTTGAATAATCAATCAATTTCTTCGTGAATTGTTAACGCGGCGAACCTATACAAGTTACTTTTTGGCCTTAGGTTTCTTAAAAACACATTATGGGCTCGTCACGTCAACAATTCACTGAGAAATTGAGGAATTAGTTATCTTTTGGCTATGGTTGATCAAAATTGAGAACATAAGGGCACATGTGATCATATTAGAAGTTTAAGGGCACAAATGATTTTGGTGTAAAGTTCATAGAGGTAAAATGAATTCAGCCCTTTTGTAATTCTTGTATTTTGTTTTGTAATTTCCTTTTTCAATTTTGGTCAAATTAATGTATCATCAATATTGTGATCAGCAGAGATCCCCTTGTTGCTTGCCTTTTTATGGGCTCTTGACCAACAAGGTCAAATTTGGGAAAATATTTCCCATCAAGGTAGGAAGAAAGACGCGGTGCCCACCCGGACCATTAATTGACCAATTTACGTTTGTGTCCTATATATTTTACAAAAATTACAAAACTGTCACTGACAGATTTTATTGAGGGGTCAATAAAAAATTTTAAGGAGTTGATAAAAAAATTTATTGACTTTTATTGAGGGGTCAATAAAAAATTTTATTGACTTTTATTGAAGGGTCAATAAAAGTTTTAGATGTTTTATTGAGTCATTGATAAATTTTACGATACTTCATATTTTATTGAGTGGTCAATAAAAATTTATTGAGGGCTCAATAAAAATTTTAAATGCTTTATTGAGAGTCATTGACAAATTTTACGGTATTTCAGATTTTATTGAGGGGTCATTAAAATTTTATTAAGTGGTCAATAAAAGTTTTAGATGCTTTATTGAGAGTCATTGACAAATTTTACGGTACTCCAAATTTTATTGAGGGTCAATAAAAGTTTTCGATGCTATATTGAAAGCTATTGACAAATTTTACGGTACTCTAGATTTTATTAAGGGGTTAATAAAAGTTTTAAATGCTTTATTGAGAGTCATTGACAAATTTTATTGAGTGGTCAAAAGAATTCTATTGAGTCGACAAACGAGAACGTCAGGGCAACAACGATGTCGTATCTGTCCGGAGTTTGAATTTCCAACGCCTTGGAGTAATCTCGCCTCTCGAGCGCAGGGCCAAGGGAGAGGTTGTGAGTTCCGAGAAAATTTAAGGTCAATAAAATTTTATTAATGGATCAATAAAAATTTTAGATGGTTTATTGGATTAAGAAAATACAAACAATGTTGATCAAACAAGTGCTTAAGTGGTCAATAAATTTTTATTGAGTGGTCAATAGAATTCTATTGAGTGGACTTGACCCTCTTGACGATTTCTACGTGTTTTTAAGCATTAATTTCATTTTTGATCATTATTTGGACATGATCGATTATGCCTTGCTCACTGTGCACGGGTTTCCCTTTGAATTAAACTGAAAAATTCTCACCACGGGCAAAACTGTCCGAAAAAACAAGCTTTACATATTTTTTACCTTGATGGGAGTAAAACAGGCTAAAATCATGCATGTTTGGCAAAATTAAAAATCACTTACTTTGATGGGAAATATAAGGTGAAATTGTGTAGCTATTGGTAATTTGCCTTTTTTATTTATTATATATTCGATCAGCTACCGAAAAAAAAGAAGAAGATTAAAACACTTTAAATATATTTTCATTGATAATGATCGACTTTTGCATCACTAACCGAAGCTTTCAATCATCTAGTAATTACATGGTGAAGATATAAAGTGAGTCCACATGACACCACCACCAAGGCTAACAAGCTAGAATTAATGTCACTCTATGCAGCAGATATTGCCATCTTCATTTCACCAGCACAGTGCCCAGGAAAACCATAGATCAAGTAGTTCTCATGACCTTTATGTCTTCGGCAATGATGCTCAATTAAATTTTTAGTTTTACCTAATTTCTTGTCAATGTAATCAAAGGAATTCAATTTCTGAATGTTGGTAGATTGTTTTGGTCACCTAAATGAGTTGTTGCAGCCAATTGGACGTAAAAAAAAAAAAAAAACCGGTTATGGCATGAGTTTGTGTTATTTGAATAAAACTCTTTTATCTGTAGCACACATTAATAATAATAATAAATGAGGCCTCGTAATCAATTGAGATTTTGAACACCAAGAAACCCAATAGTGCCAATTTTGTTGACCGGAAAGTTCATGATTGTAATAGTTTTTTTAAGCAGAAATAGAAACTAAATAAGATAAAAATAAATAATTAAAAAAATGAAATGGGGAATGACTTCTACCGATGATCCAGTCGTCGGTAAAGGTACGTGCTTCATTCATTTTTCTTTCTAACTTCTTGTCAATTCAATCAAAGAATTCCATTTTCAAATGTTAGTAGTCTCTCTTGGGCTCCTAAATGAGTTGTACAAACTAGATTGGTTGTCGATAATGAGAGGAAGCATGGGTTGTGTGATCTAACAAATTTTTTTTTCATTGCACACATATTAATAACAAATGAGACTTCAGACATTGTCGAGACTTAAATAGCAAAAAAGTAAATGGATTATATGCCATAATTTGCAATTTTGCACACTCAATTTGTTGTCAATTAATTGACACACCCATTCTTTGATTGCATAAAATTTGCACCTCATTCTTAGGGTTTAGGGAAGACATGGAAGGAAAATAGTTGGTATTTCTATACATTAGATATTAGAATTTTTTAGATAATAGAATCCACCTGGCATATTATGAATGAGAAAGGTTAAAAGGGCAAGGTAGTAACATTCCTCTAGTTTCATATTTGTGTTCGTAGGTTTGCCTACAACCTTTTTTTTGTTTTCACCGCGGTTCTTAACTTGAGGTAATACTGAGAATTCAAACTACCACAGCAATCTCTATCAATCAACTCTAACAGTGCTTTATTTATTGATTTAAGTCTGCATGTTATGAAAAACTGCACCATACATCAGAGACTACTTTACAGTAATAAAAGAAAGCATTCTGAAACGTTTAGACGTTTCAAAATCGGAAACAAAACAGTGTTCTTTCAGTTTACAACAAAATAAACGATCTTCGCATCACTTCAATGTTGCAAAGAGTTTTGGTGCAACCTGCATCGCAGAATGGCAGTTTTAGCTGAAGATACAGACTATAAATGAATCAGTCTCAATATAATTTCAAAGCAGTACTTACACATTTGTCGACACAAGACCAGTGATCAAAATATTGTCCAGTACAATGCTTGTGGCCGCTTTCATCACCTTGGATCCTTTGAACACATTCCTGTAAGAAATTATGTATGAAATACTGTATACAGGAGGTGTACTTATTACAATTGAGTGTGTAATAATCCATTTCTTATATTTTGGGTGAAATACATTTCACAACCTTCAAGTATGCCATTTATTAAAGTTAACCACCAGTCAATGTCCATTAAACCAAAAAAACAAAGAAGTCCTAAAAGTTTAAAAAATAATTAAAAAAAATCCACTAAATTCCAATAATTTGTTTCAGAATAAAAGATATCGTGCCTCCTGACTGCCCACCACAGACTAGTTACACAAACAATCACATCAACCAACACAGCTTCAGTGACGATCTCTTTTGTTTATAAATTTTGTTATAGGACTTACCATCTTTCTCTCCCTATGGTGAGTTTACAACTCTTGAAGCACCACCAGATTAGTACTAAAAATAAAATAAAAAACTTCAACAAGACAGAGAGATGCAAATTTTATGCAAAAGATTAATCATAAGCATTTTATACATTTGATACCTACCTGATAGGGCATCACATTAGACTGTTTTCATTGATGACTATCTCTTTGTTTTGCTTACTTTCACTACTACTTTGCCTAGCCTTGTTGGCATGACCTGGGAAATGTAGATTATGTTGCAAGGCTATAACCCCAGCAAAACCATAGGAAAGTAACTTGCCTACTGGATCTGGTCTAATAGTTTGTTTTTGACATGAAAAATGGGACTGAAACAGAGGAAGTTGCTCAAACGAAAGAGATTAAGAGATACATCATTTTTGTCACAAGGATGGTTGTGTTTAGGTAATATTTCTATTGAGGGTAAATGAAGATGAAAACACCCAGCATTACAACCATGGTTATCCTTTGTTGCCCGCTACATCACACAGATGCCCATAATATGTACATAAAACATTTTCCAGCTTATGGATGAGATATCATCTCTGGCTGCATGCTAGAGAACTAATAGACCTTCAAGACGGCGACACGGTCAGGTGAAAGGAAACATAACACAAACAGGAGCTAAAAACATTACTCTTTACTTAAAAGTAGTTTATACAGTATATGTCCATCTCAAACATAGGCAATAGGACAACAAACTTTAGCTATTATGGATTGATGCAGAACCGATAGGGAAAGGAGTCAAATGAAATAAAATTTAGAAAGGAAGAAAAACTACCAGCTTCACAACAGTAGAGTTTCAGGAATCACTCCCAAAACTTTAAACAATGACTCACACCTCTAGTGACTCACTCACCAAAATTCTAAGAACTTCATAACTCTCTTCATTGCCAAAAATGACAGCACTACAAGCTTTAAATAGACCTTAGAGACCCCTAGAACCATCTAGGCAACTTAAAAGACATAACATTAATATCAGCTTTCATGACTTCTTGGTTATCCAAGCATGACTCTTAAACTCCTAATTAGATGACTCTTAGACTCTAATTAAATGAAACTTTGACCAAGCCTTTAGACCCTTCTAGGCACCTCATTGGAAAATGCTGCAATATTTACTGTTATTCCGGTTGTGTTAATCAAGCTAAATCCCAACTAGGGTCTGCTGGGCTTGCAACCACTTTTTAGCCCGCTTATGAACTTTGAAGTGGACCTGGTTGCTATCATGGATCATTTAAAATATACCATCCATAGTCATGCCAATGTACTTTAAGAATAGTTCATCTTCAGATAGTAGTGTACTTTTCACTGGCCAGCAATATCAACTTCAAATTTCCAAAATGCTGCAAAATACCTTATACTGGAGCAATGGTTTCACACATTTTGTCTTGCAAGACTCTTCAAGGTACTTCTTCTGATCCACAGGTTCCTCGTCCGCCCTAAATATTTTAAGAAAAAAATAATGAGTGGAAAAAAAAATCAATTACACCCATACAAGCATGCATGCTGAACTATGATGCACAGACAAGAGTACAGGATGCATGATGTGATATGACATTATACGTGGAATAACATTGCAACAATCATTTCCATTGATTCCACACAAAATGAAACATAAAAATTTTAATATTACAAAACACCAAAAAATATTCGTGGTCATCTTTCAAGCCACACAAAATAAAGAACCAAAGGTTCATGGGTCATCTCACGAGATAAAGCATATTTCCAGGAACATGAAACAAAATTAGCATATCAATCCAATGGCTAAATAAGAGTGTAACCAAAAAGGCACGTAATATATGAAACCATGTAATCAGCTATCTGCTTTTATGAGGGGTTAATGTTTGTAAGTAGAATCAGGGAGTAGAACATTTGAGGATGCTGGAAATCACTAATGAGGATGCTCACATCACTACTGCCTTTAACGAAGCTGGAAATCACTACTAAGAAGATTAACATGGTAGCCCTGTGTTCGTTTGCGTTTTGTACCTGTCTCTCTCTGATAAGTACAAAACGCAACGAAAACAACATTTATATTTTTGTACACCCAAGCCATATATGACAAATATGTTAAAAATAAAACAAAAACATGACACTTACATTGACAAATAAACCAAGGAAAAGTAGACAAGTCACAAAAATCGGCACCAAGGAGCCTCCAAGCTATCTGACTGCATCAAGTGAACAACAAGAAATATTTTTCTAAATATCCTCAATTGGGAAAAAAAAAATGCATAACGAAATATACATCACTTCAACAAAATAACAGAAATTTGAATAAGTAAAAAACTATGACCATGTAGGAAATAGTGAATGCAGAAGGACAATAGTGAAAAAGACCACCAATGATAACTAGCATTAGATCTTTGAGAAGCAATTTAGCTTAATTCAGTTAAGAATCTAGCATTAATAGAAAAACCAATACAATCTGAAACTAAAAACCAAAATTTCCAACATCCCAATACAAATCTATAAGGCCATTTCCAACCCACAGTGGCCAATCCAGGTAATTTTCTCACCGGAGCAAGACTAAGACTAAGAGACTTCCCTTTCTAGAATTCACAAATAGTAATTGAAATCATCTGAAAATAACCAGATGAACAGAACAGAAACTTGAACCAATCAAAAACTTAAAAACAAAAAATCGTAGATTCAAAGACTAATTGGACAATGTAACAATTAGATTGCAAACACTATGTAAATTTAACTAATCAGCAATCAACCACACAACTAATTCTTCTGTAATCAAAACATAACAGAAGAAAAAGAAAGGAGAAGAAGGACTCTTACTCAATCGGAGGCAGCTGAGAATTTAGCCTTGACAAATCCAATTTATAAAAGGCTTTTCTTTTCTTTTTCAAAATGCCGCTGCTGAAAACGACGTCGTTCAGGTATTTCAGTTTATGAAAACAAATTTAAAAGTTTGCAAATGGTTATTGTGGTGTTTCAGACTCCTCTTATTCTCATTCCTCAGATTTTAAATTTATTTTTATAACCTTGTGGCTTGACACATTAATCAATAATAGTTCAAAATACTTGTTTTTTTTTTTTAATCAAAAGTATGTTCGTCTTTACTAAAGTTCAACAAGCAGTACAATAATGACTCTCCTGAGAGGCCGTACGAAAGAATCATCACTTAGGGTACACTACTAGGACACACTCTGAGTACAAATACTTGTCTTTTTAAGTTAACCCAAAAAAGGAGTTGTTAGATAAACCATATATGCCTCTTTAACTCTTCTTGTATCCTTGGATATGTACACAAATTAGATTCAAGGTGCATTTAAGGAAACAAATGGAGGTAACTTCGAACTTTTATTCAAGTTCAAGGAACTAGATAGATACTAATTATGTGCTAATATCCCCCCATTTTGTGGGAACTGGAAAGGATAAGTTTCCTTCCGGAAATAATGTGTCTTCGACTTTCAATTCCACACTAGTTTGGAAATTATAGCCTCCATTTCTCCCTTCGATCTAATGAGTTCGCATATCCAATCCAATCTTACACATTAAACAGGGCCTATGTGTGTTCTTTACCTTTTAACACTCGCCAACAATAGTATTTTCGGATACGAATTTTCAGAACTTTTTGCAAAAGAGTTCAAGCTTCCAATGACTACAAAGTTTTATACTACAAAGATTCCAACCCTAATTTGGTTTCATAATTATTTTTCATTGTAAGGCTGCTTCTTAGGTTTGCCTAAAACCAATTTTTGTTTTGTTTTAACCATAATTCATAACTTGAGATAATACCTCCATTGAGAATTCAAGCTACCAAGGCAATCTCTATCAATGAACTCTAACGCAGGGCTTCTTTTATTGATTGAAACTTAAGTCTCCATGTTCTGAAAAAATGCACCATACATCGCAGACTACTTCCAGCAATAAAAATACAGGCATTCTGAAACGTTTAATCGTTTCAAACTTGGAAAGGAAAAATGTTCTCTCAGTTTATAACAGAATACTCCATCATCACTTCAGCTTTGAAAGGAGCTTTGGTGCAACCTGCATTGCAGAATGTTTTAGCTGAAGATACAAGAGTATAAGTAAATCAGTCTCATATAATTTTGAAGCAGTACTTACACATTTGTCGACACAAGACCAGTAATCAAAATATTGTCCAGTACAATGCTTGTGGCCGGTTTCATCATTATGGATCCTCTTAACACATTCCTGTAACAAATGACGGGTGAAATAATGTATACAGTAAGTGTACTTATCACAGTTGAGCATGTGATAATAGCATCCAACTTCATGAGATCCATACTTACTAATCCATTTCTAATATTTTGGGTGAAATACATTTCACAACCTTGGGTTTGCCATTTGTTAAAGTTAACCACCAGTCGATTTCCAGTAAACCAAGAAACATACACGTCTAAAAAGTTTAAGAAAAAAGAAAAAGAAAATCAACAAAATTCCAATAATTTGATTCAGAACAAAAGACCTCATTTTGACCAAAAAAACAAGAATAAAAGACCTCATGCTTCTCATGACTGGCCACGAGCAATCACCTCACCTCACCACAGCCACCACAGCTTCTGTGACACGATCTTTTTTATTTGTAAATTTCATTACGAGGACTTTCATCTTTTGTCTCCCTATGGTGAGTTTACAACTCTTGAATCTTGCACTACTAGATTAGTATACAAATAAACAAAACAAAAAAATCATGCTCCATCAATAAGACAAATAATACCACACCTCCAAGTCTAATTATGCAAAGGATCAATCATTAGTATTCTACGTATTTGATACCTACCTGATATGGCATCATTTTAAGCTTTTTTTTAATAGATGACTCTTTGTTAGCTTAATTTCCTCTACTACTTTGACTAGCCTTGTTGTCATGACCGGTGTAGGTTATGTTGCAAGGCTACAACCACAGCAAAGCGATAGGAAAAGAACTTGCCTACTGGATCTGGTCTAATAGTTTGTTTTCGACATGAAAAATGGGATTGAAAGAGAGGAAGTTGCTCAGAGATTTATAATTTTTATGTAATATATCTATATTCATTTCTATGTAAATGAAGAATTGAAGATGAAGACATCCAGAGTTGCATCCATGGCCATCCTTTGTGGCTAGCTGCATGCAGATGCCCGTAATACGTATACAATATATATATATATATATATATATATATATAAGTATATAACTTTTTCCAGGTTATGGATGAGATCTCATCTCTGGTTGCATGGTAAAGAACTAATAGCCCTTCCAGACGGCAACGTGTTTGGAGGGACAGGTGAAAGGAAACATAACATAAAAAGGACCCAAAAACACTACTCTTCACTTAAAAGTAGTTTAGACAAACAGGACACCAAACTTTTGGTATTTCAATATGGATGATTTAAAAGATACTGGCCACAATGACACACATGTATGAAGAATAGTTCGTCTTCTAAGATAGTAGTTTATCTTTCACTGGCCGATAATATCAAGTTCAAATTGCCAAAATGCTGCAAAATACCTGATACTCAAGAAGTGGTTTCACACATTTCGGCTTGCATAAATCTTCAAGGTACTTCTTCTGATCAACAGGTTCCTCGTCCGCCCTAAATATTTTAAGATTAAATAATGAGTGGAAAAAACCTTTACACCCATACACGCATGCATGTCGACCTATGAGGCACAGACAAGGATACAGGATGCAGGATGCAGGATGTGATATGACATGATATGTGGAATAACATTACAATAATCATCTCTACTGATTCCACACAAATTAAAACATGAAATAGATTTAATATGCCATATGTTATAAAACACCAAAATGATTATTCCACATATGACATGATATGTGGAATAACATTGCAATAATCATCTCTACTGATTCCATGCAAATTAAAACATGAAAGAGATTTAATATGCCATATGTTATAAAACACCAAAATGATTCTTCGTCATCTTTAAAGATACCCCACAAAATAAAAAAACCAAAGGTTCATGGGTCATCTCATGATACCATACAAAATACATCACGAAAAATATTAGGATTAAAAACGTAACAACTAAAGATTCGTCTTCTCTTCTTTTCTAGGTCTTTGTCTTCAATAAAGACTGAACCCTAGCTTCCTTCTTCATTTCACAATGTCGAACGAATGAAGGACAGGGCGTGTTTTCTATCTTTCATGTCTTAACACATGTTTTAAAAGTAGCTAGAGTACCTCTGTTAACTACAACTTTTATCCAAGAGGGCATTACATACAAATCCAGATGGAGCATTGGAGAATCCAGAGCCATATTATCATTAGACATAAAAACATAGCACCAGTACAGACTATCAAGGTAAGGATCCAAAAGAAATATGAATATTCAACATTTGCCTATTTGTTTGGAGAAAACAGACGTTCCAGTTGTTTCCATATAAATTTATAATTTACATGGTTACTTTTGTGAATAAAAGGCTAACACCCACATTCTGTGTTAAAAATATTTGGTCCCAACTGTTGTGGAATATTAATTCCTCAAGATCAGATTAAATTTGTTTCAACTGTGCAAATAAAAGAAAAACTGAGTTGTTTCTTTTCTCATATCCCTTTAAAGTTGTCCTAACTATTCTCTGTAGCAATGCCAATTGGTAAAAAAATATTCTCCTATTTTTTATTTGGACATCACAGACCCCACTTCAAGAATTATTTCCAAAAATGGAACTTTTATTTACATACTAAAAGTAGTACTAGGAGGACATTATTTCATTAAGAAAATTTGATGAAGGAATATAAAAGGGAAGCACAAACCATTTAAAATTATACGTCAACATAAGAAGATGAAAACAAGCCGGTAATTTAAATAACTTCCCAAGTACAACTGATGCTATATGCTACAAGTCAGACAACGAACATGATCTTCTAATTGGTCAACATCAGTGAGCTAGCAACTTCATGTGATTATGGAACAATACCATCATATATGCTATCAAAATTTATAAATGACATTACAAGTTTCAACTCTTCTAAAATTTCATATGAAAAGTTAACTATAACAAGAAAATCACGAGATAAAGCATATATGTTCTCTCTTTTCCACGAACACTAGAAAAATTAGCATATCAACCCAATGGTTAACTAAGAGTGTAACTACAAAGGCACTTAATATATGAAACCATGTAAGCAGGTATCTGCTTTATGAGGAGTTAATGTTTGTAAGTAGAATCAGGGAGTAGAAGCTAAGTAGTCACCATTTGTAATTTGTATTGTTGTGTCAACAATCAGCAATGCCAAGTGGTAACTTTCATGTCACTTTTTATCATCCAATAACAAAAACAAATATCACTTAATAACTAGGGTTTAGACTTCAAAGTTAACTAATTCGAAGACCAAGATCTGATATCCAATTCAAAGTTGCATGATGGATTTGCATACCGAAGCTCAATGGAATATGTCATTCGACGGTAGTCCCTATCCATATGGCAACTTACCTTGCTGTAAAAATCCACCTCTCCAGATGATAAAACTTGGTTTCTTCAACTAAAAGAATGGTTATCTAGTTTGGTGTCTTTCGCCTATCTAACATTTTCAACTTCGCAGAGCATTCTGTTTCTGACTTCTTTCAAATGTACACAAACACAAGATCATAGTCATTGCCTAGCTTTAGACAGAAACAATTATGAGTTGTGGAGGGGCTACCTCTTAGAATTGACCTATTGTAAAACCAGGAAAGAAGAGTCGTGTATATCAAATCAAAGTACACTCTCCCAATCTGTAGTGGAAAAGGGGGCCACTAATCTAAGAAAGGCAGTGAAAGCAATAATTTGATGCATTTTTAGAAAGAGAAGAATATGACAAAGGTTCAGGATATTATTTTCAGAGGTGAAGGTGTATTGTAACTCGCAAGGTGACGAAGTGCAAGCCTCAACACCAGTAGGTTGAGTTATATCCACATGTCAAGGAGGTCCAAGAAGACCAGCAAACTCAAAGAGCTTCCTATATGATGCAGTGAAATAATGTTGCTGGGCTTTGGGTTTGGAGGTGCCAGACAGTAAATCAAAGCACACATTAAGGCTCACCTTGCTAGTGACTTTAACCGCAACAATTAAGGATGCAGGAAATCATAGAATAGAATGAGGAACATTAACAGAGTAGTGCACTTGTGAGTATTGTCACCAGAAAAGGTTGATCTCCAGATTTGCGATCTTCAAGAAAAATCAATTGACCCCTCACAAATGGGAATCTTTGACTCTCTCTCTCTCTCTCTCCCTCTCAGTCTCTCTGTGTATGTGTGTGTATGTGTATGTATGTGTGTATATATATATATATATATAATATATATATATATATTAAGGCTCACCTTGCTAGTAACTTTAACAGCACCAATTACGGATGCTGGAAGTCATAGAATACTATGAGGTACATTAACTAATATGTCTGTGTGCATGCACAAGTACATGAAAAGGAGTATTATAGCTATAATGTACACCTCATGACTGTGAATGGATTCACCTATGAAATCTTCGGACAAGAATGAAAATATCAAGACATAAGTAAAAATCAACAAGATGCAATGAAAACAAAATTTAGATGTTTGTACACCAAAGTCATATATGACAAATAAACAAAACTATAACACTTACATTAGCAAATAAACAAAGAGAAGCAGAGAAGTCAAAACTCAGCACAAAGGAGCCTCCAAGCAACCTGACTGCATCAAGTGATGAAGTGAACAACCAAAAAGTTATTGGAAAAGAAAATAAAAAAGAAAAATGAGATATACAACAAAATAGCAGAAAATCAAAGACCACCATACAAAATATAAATAAGAAAAAAAAAACTATGACCATGTAGGAAATACTGAATGTAGGACAGTAGTGAAAAAGACCACTGATGATTACTAGAACTAGATCTTCAAGAAAAAATTTAGCTTAGTTCAGTTAAGAATCTAGCATTTTCAGTAGGATTATTCATGATAAGATCAATCGAAAAACGAACACAATTTGAAACGAAAAACCAAAATATTCAACATCCCAACAGAAATCTATAAGGCCATTTCCAACCCAGTTTTGAAAGTCAAAAAATCAGACCCAGCCCCCAAAAACCATCTCCAACCAACAGTGGCCAGTCCAGGAAATTTTGCTCACGGGGAAAGACCTTTTATTAAGAAAAAATTCACAAATAGTAATTGAATTAATCTAAAACCCAATGAACAGATCAGAAACTTGAATCAATCAAAAACACACAAACAACCAATCGTAGATTCATAGACCGAAAGGAACAATAGGGATTCTTACTAAATCGTGAGCTCGTGGACTTGGCGAAGAAAAAAGTAGAGCAGACAATCTGACCTTGGCGAATAGAGAAGAACAGCTCCTCAAAGAGTTGTTTATAGGTCGCGTTTTTTCGTTTTTTTTTTTTTTCTTTTCTAAATGAAACTGCCGAAAACGACGCTGTTTTAACAGGTCAGTTCCCAAAAAAAAAAAAAAAAAAGGGAATAAAACTAATCTTATCGAATGCATAGAACTAATCTACCTCTGTATCGAATTAGTCTATTTGATGTATCGGTACATTAATGTATCGTAAAACTTTGCACGAATTAGTACGAACAACATGATTTAAACCTAAAAACTTCATTGTCAAAAAATAATTAAAACACAACCTACAAACTTCTTATAAATTTTAATTACGAACAACATGATTTAAATCCAAAAAACTCTAGATGAATATTAAACTCAGCTACCGAGCATTAAAAAAAAACATTAATCAACACAAAAACTATTGAGCAACGTACATGTCTTCCAATCTTAAATCAACCTTGAGTGACCAGAAATTAACAAGGGCATACATCATATATATCTATTTTATCTCTCCTCATATATATTGACAAGGGCATACCATAAATTGACCAAAAAACTGCTGCAACTACACAAGATCAACGTCACGATACTGATTTGTATGTATTTTACGTGCAAATTGTGCTTCTAACTACGAAAATTAAGCTTGTCCGAAAGCCTTTTGTCACATTTAATGTGTGTTTTCATGTTTTCAGGTTAAATAAGTGAGTTGAGGTAATTCGGCGCACGAATGCTTATTTTGAGCATATGCAGTGCATAGGCCTGCCACTTGAATAGGAAATTTCGATTTCATCCGATTTCGAACAGAAAGTTTCGGGACTTTTTCCGATCCGAAGGTAATCCGAGTCCGAAATATTCAGAAATAAATTGGATTGGAATTGGAATGGATTAGAAAATTCCGAAAATCTGAAATATTCCGATCCGAAAATTTATGAACATTGCCGAACACCAATCTGAATATTCTGAAATTTCATTACTATTTTGTTTATATATGTGTTTATTTTTTTTATTATACTAAAATGTCTTTTTTAATACTATGTTAATATTTGTGAAGTTGATTTTGCTTTTGTAAAGTGCATGTGTCTAAACTTTTGAATATCCCTATATAACCTATAAAGTATCCTTGAACTTGTTTGTAATCTACTAGCTAGGTTTTCTTCTTGGCTTGCGGTATGAACTTGATGTAATTAAACTACTACTACTTTTGCTACTCTTTCTTCTGATAATGAAATTGCAGTATCCCTAAAAATATGCAAAATGCCTTAATGGATTACTTTGGAAAAGTTTTAAAATTACTTTTTAATTTGGATTTCCGAAGATCAATTCCAAAATAATACCCACTCCGAAAACTCCAAAAAAATTTCGAATATCCGAAAGTTCCGAATATTCCGATCCAATCTGATCCAAATTTTTTGGAATTGGAATTGGAACAACATATTCAATTCCGAAACTTTTTTGATTGGAATTGGAAATCCGATTTGATCCATCCGAGTTGCAGCCCTAGCGGTGCATTTTCGAGAAAATGACGAAAAGTCAATCGTGACTTTTGAATACCAAGATCACACGAGTCAAGGTTCGGAAGAGGATACCCATAATTACTACGAAGATTCGGAAAGGAGTAAAAATGACAAATTCCAGATTTCGGTGACGTTTCTAGCAAATTAACCACCACCACGAGCGGTCGCACAATCACCAGACGACCACCACACAAGGATGAGATATCCATGACGAGCTACATGCATAGGTAGCTGCACCCAAGGAGTTAATAAAATCAGTTTTGTTTAGCCATGCAAGCATGAACCCCTCCTCCCCCCCCCCCCCCCCCCCCTCACAACTTAATTTGGCTTCCTTTTACACTTCTCCGCATCCCACTTTCACCATTCACGAGGGTAACATTGGGGACTGCAATAAAACTGTTAGAAAACCTTATTAGAACCTCAATTCAGTCATTCAAAATGATTCATCACTTCAGAAATTAGCCTCCATCAAGCCCTCATCCGAAGTTCTCTCCAAAGGGTCACCTTCTAAGGCGACTGGTCCGACAGCTTCGCATACCGACTGTAATCCTTCGTTTTCTCATACTTCGATCCGCCTATTTTTTGGACTTTCATCCTTCACAAAAGTTGTTTTTAAGGAAACAACTTTCACCATCGCTTATTCTCATATGCGCCGGGGAATCATCAAGAACAGTAAGGACCTTCAAGAATCCTGGAGGTTTTGAGCAAGAATGAGTGAGGAGAAGAAGATGGTGCTTGGAGCAGCTAGCATACATCTTGGGATAACAAGGACTTGCTGAGTTTCTTCATGAGAATCTCTCAACTTATCTGTACTTTTGTTGTGTTCATTTCTTGAAACTATTGATATATTGTTCAAGCATATGTTTATAGATTCTTGTGATTGGGGACTAAGGTTGTGTGCCCTAGTCCATGGATGATGAATTTATGATGATTTTATATTTATTCATGTGGGTTGATGGTTGGATATGTTCATTGTGAATATTCACTCTATATCATGTGTTCTTCTTAACTTGTTTAGTTCTTACGTTGTGGAGAAAAATCAATATCCTTATTTATTTAACAAAGTAGCAAGAGGGCTTGCATAGTGTGCCACCAGCCCACCACAAATAGTACGTACAAGTGGCCTCAATCTCTGCATTTCATTGTTCTGTTGGATATATTCTTTCTCAAGCAATAAGCTAGCATCAGCATTTTAATTGGTCCAAGTTGCCATTCTGGAAATGTGGAATATATTAGTTTATACCATTGCAAGTCTTCTGAATTAGATACCCAATCTATCTGTCGAATTAGTTCCTATATACACTCCTCTTTTACTCGATCCTTTTCATTTCTCTAGCTTCGATCAGTCTCCCTGAAATCTGATCGAGTCCTAGCTTAGCTTAGCTACCTTACTCATTCATTCATTCTGTTAGACGTGTAATCAATCCAAAGCAATGGATCATGCGGCGGAAGCTCACAGAACTGATTTGATGACCATCACTCGTCATGTTCTGAACGAGCAGTCCAAGCATCCGGAGGCGCGCGGCGATTTCACCATCTTACTCAATCACATTGTTCTCGGCTGCAAATTCGTCTGCTCCGCTGTTAGCAAGGTGATCCAATTCACGTTTAATTTAACTTCTTTGAATATGGTCTGTCTTGATTAGCTACAATTTACGCATTAACTTTTGCAGTTTATGAAATATTTTTTTGAGACATTTCATCGAACACTTTGTTTCCATGAAGGGGAAAGTTGAAAAAAAAAATGTAAGAAGTAAAGTTACATATTTACTCAAATTAAAGGGAGAAATTATTGGTTAATGGGCTCAACTGACCCCAATAGGCTGTATGTGGCTCTGTCATTAACCAGGGCACCGCTATGGGGTCCACAGCCATCGCGGCCCTACACTGTTAGGGGCTTGTGGTGATGCCCCTAATCTAAGTGACTGGGATGGTGGGAGCTTTGCCATTGCCGCCCTAAACTGTGAGCGGCATGTGGTGATGCCCCTAATCTAAGGCCAGGGATGATGAGAGCTTTTCGTTTTTTGAGAATCATATTATCTTTGCTTGCGAATCAATCAACTGAGAGTTGAATGTCCTTTTCGAAATGGGTAACAAGCCATGGTGCCATGTTGGTGCATATTGAGCTCGAGAATGAGCTACAACATTACATGTCCTAGGAATATAAGCACTAGAAAAACAACTAGCCTGCTTTGCATAATATCTTGCCTAATGAATAAGGTGCGCATTTTGTTCCAAACAGTCTTAATTTTGAAGCTTCGCATCAGATTCTACAATAACATAACTAAGACCTGCCTGAGTAGCTTGCTTTCAGGACTTTTGACGTAGCAAAGATATTCGCTTGGCTTGGAGAGTTGACACCAGCTTGAGGAGGGCTAATGCCACACAATCACTTCCTCATTATCAAAATCCTACCTTTGAAGTCTTGAGTTCAAAATCCTCTTCTCCAATATCACAAATTAAATATACAAAACCATGATTCTCTATGTCTATTTTTTTTATTTGTTAGAAAAACATCAGCCAGCAGCAAAATTTTGAGCAATTTTGTTTAGAACCAGCAGCCAAAATGAAATTATATTGTCCAAGTAGATATATAGAACCAGTATGCATGTTTCTTCAATCATCGGTATTTTCTTGAAGATGCTTACATCTCACATATATTTGGTCATTTTCAGGCAGGCCTTGCAAAGTTATTGGGACTTGCTGGAGAGACAAATGTTCAGGTGAACTATTTCGGTGTCTTGTGACTTTGAGAAATTGAAGTTAAATCTTGTTCAATAGTTAATTTCCTAGTATTGTACATTTGTACGTCTTCTAGTGTTTCTTGTACCCTATCTAAATATACTGAAATCAAACTTATAAACTGCATATGCATCTTGGCTACATCATTTTCAGGGTGAAGAACAGAAGAAACTGGATGTACTTTCAAATGAAGTTTTTGTTAAGGCATTAATTAGCAGTGGTCGCACTGTAAGTCTGTTGAAGCACTTCATTAATTTGTCTCAAGTACTGAAGTTCAATTACATTCAGTGTTAAAACCAAAAACAAAACCATAAGTTTTTGTTTGCTTTTCTCCTTCCTAAATTTACCTTTTATCAGTGCATTCTTGTTTCGGAAGAGGATGAAGAAGCTACATTTGTGGAGCCATCAAAGCGTGGAAAGTTCTGCATAAGTGCATATATTTTCTACAATGTCATTTGTGTTCCCATATATATGCTTTTTATGTATGATTTGAATACTTGATATGTACTTCTCTAATAGATACCTGTTGATGCTTGCAGGTACATTGTCGTTTTTGATCCATTGGATGGATCCTCCAACATTGACTGTGGTGTTTCCATTGGAACTGTATATCCCTTTATCCTCCAAATTACATAAGCTTCCAAATGCTTAAAGTTTCTTTTAATTTGATGTCAGAGTGAAACTTCAATTAACTTGCATATATATCTTCTCATGCTTCTAGATCTTTGGGATTTACACGGTAAAAGATGAGGATAATCCGACTCTTGATGATGTATTACTCCCAGGGAGTAATATGGTAGCTGCTGGTTATTGCATGTATGGAAGCTCTTGCACGGTATAAGCGATCAACTTCGTCTGCAATATATATGGACCGTTTTCTTCCTTTCTGTTTTCAAATGTTACCTAAATTTCATGAGGACTGATTCTCCTTTTTGGCTACATGCTAATGTGATATGCAGAGGAAATATCTAATAATTGCTGTAAATTTCAGTCTTAGTAATAATAATAATTGTACTTATGGAGCTGGTTCAACTGCAGCTGGTGCTTAGTACTGGAAATGGAGTCAATGGCTTCACACTTGATCCATCTCTTGGGGAATTTATATTAACCCACCCCAATATAAAGGTATGTATATCTAATCCGAAGCGATCTTTCAGTTCCAGAGTGGTTAATTTTTATTTGCACTTTATAGACGTAGCAACAAAAAGTAAGAATTATATATATGCACATTATATATCTATATTACTTGCCTTGAGCTCTTTACTATCCTCTTTTGAGTTCTTTACTATGCACACTTTCGTTAGGAGTTGAAAGTTGTATAGATATCAAAGATCACGATATATAAAGCTATGTTCTTATGCTAGTTATTCAAATTTTTACAGATTCCAAAGAAGGGAAAGATCTACTCAGTAAATGAGGGAAATGCACAAAACTGGGATGAGCAAACTGCCAAGTATGTTCCGGTTATGCTCTTGCAAAGAATTTTGAACTGCAATTGCAAGTAATTTATCAAAGCAAAAGAATTTATAATTGATTCATTTGTCTTCCAGATATGTGGGAAAGTGCAAGTTTCCCACAGATGGTTCATCTCCTAAGTCTCTCAGATACATTGGAAGGTATTGGTTCAATATCATGTCCTGGCCTAAATACGTACTTTTCATGCCAGAATACTTTGTTAAGTTGTATTTTAACCTTAGCTATATCATCGAAATGTAAACCTACTCTTCCTTCACATTTTGAATTAGATACTAAAATCTAATGCTACTGTTTATTGCTTATTGCAGCATGGTTGCTGATGTCCACAGAACATTGCTATATGGTGGCATATTTTTGTACCCTGGCGACAAGAAAAGCCCAAATGGGAAACTACGGTACTGTAACGAAAATTTCGAAATCAATGAAATTCGTTTTACATATAACTATTTGCTATTGATCTATTCCTGCATTTGTAATTGTGGTCTTGATGCCAAAGTTTTGCCATATATATGAAGCATTTGGCAATTATAAATTGCATTTTGATGAAAACAGATGCTCATAACTAATTCAGACATTGACTTTTCCTTCTGTAACCATAGATTTAGCAATTAACTAGAATCTATTTCTTATAAAACAGAGTTCTTTATGAAGTTTTTCCAATGTCCTACCTGGTTGAACAAGCAGGAGGTCAATCTTTTACAGGCAAAAAAAGGGTATCAATTTACTGTTAATTATTTTGGTTTTGCTTACACCTTAAGTACCAGAGTAAGTTTACTGCAAATAATGTCTTTCTGAGGCATTTAGGTAACAACTTAAGTGGTTAACATTGCAGGCACTAGATGTGGTTCCAGAGAAGATACATGAGAGGTCCCCAATATTCCTTGGCAGCTATGACGATGTCGAGGAAATTAAACTACTTTATAAGGCTATTTGAGAAAATTAAACATAGTGTTTTTGTTTGTTTTAATTTGAAATGCATTGCCTTGTTTAGATGAGACAATCTAGAGCTAAGAAGGTCTAAATTTGGCTTAAATGTGCAATAGCGGATGATGTATCTTCTTAAGTTTCCATGTAGAAATAGGAAATGTTCAAAATTTTCATCACCTTTTTAACATCGATCCCATGTTTAACACCTACATATTATAACTTGATGCAGAAAGCATGAGAGTTCCACCAAGCTAGTAGCAAACCTACACCATATATCTAAATGAACTCAGTACTATAACTTGTTCAAACAAGGGTAGCTAGAACACAAAATGGGGATCGCTACTTGTGTTGCGAGTCCTACTGTGCATTGTACTTGAATGATCCGAACCGTTTCTCTTTTAATCCTCCCCATTCAACTGCTCAACCGTCACGGCCTCCTGGTGCCTCATTCTTTGATTTTTCTTGTTTTGGTTGATCACTTGAAACTTGTGCTCTCATTTCTTCAATCTGCGGAGGTCATATATATGGTATTGGTATTAGGCCATGTTTGAAGAAATTAACAGTTATTACTTGCACTGCTAGAAAAAAGTGCCTTTAGGGATGGTAGGTTTAAGGACTGATTTGGTTCAGTTCTTTTAGTTCCACACTTGCGGTTACTGTCTGCTTCAATTTTAAGATGGGGATATATATATATATATCTTCATTTGTTGGGTACTGAAAGTTTTACTCCCTTGACCAAAAAAAATGTTTCACTCTAAATCTGTACTATTATTAAGAGAAGAAGTTTTGTCGACCATAACAAATTTTTTTTTTCGTACATATCTCTCATATATTAAAATACTTTGAAAGTCAATTAATCATAAAGGATAAAAACCTCATATCATAAAGAGCAAAAAAAAAAACACTTGCCTAATTGTGATCCCCACCCCTAAACCCGCCACAATAGTAGTAATTTTTCTTTTCTTACTTGGCGAGGATCGAACTCTTGATTTAGTCTAATACTAACTCAATTCTTCACCATCTCTTACTATTTGAGAATAGTAGTAAAAATTTTAGTATCAATTAATATCGGGGATTCGGGGTGGGTCAATTTGGGATGGAGGTGGGGTAATCCTTGATATTTTTTATTGGAAATTGCCGAGGAGATGAGAGCGGAGAATTGATTTGTAGATGAGAATGACATAAAGATCCTTGTCCCAAACCCACCCCATTGTCATCTCTCTATGTGAGTATGTGTAGTTGAAGCTTGTGTAATTTACTTGTAAGAGAAAAGTGATGTACCGCATTGAGCAAGATGCCAATGGACTTATCAGGGCCACTCTGATTTATTTTGGTCGTCGAAGCATCGATTCCTCCTTCATCCCCTTCTCGTTCCTTTGGCTTATTACTACTGTTGCGACCTGCTGCTGCTGCTGTTTTGATTACATCGTCTCCATCGCCGCAACCACATCCCATATTGTTCCCCATCACAAAGCAAATTCAAATATATATGAAGAGGATTCAAAGACAAAATGATATAGGGCAAAGGCTCCTCCTCTAGTATATAAATAAGAGACGCAATCTTCTTATTAAAGCACCTAAATATATGCGATTTCAAATCAATATATTTACTTGCTTTACCTTTTTGGTCTTCCTTGGTTAATTAACCATTTCTATATAGCATTAACCCAAATTGTCTGTCATTCCATGAACATGTTCCTGGTAATTAAAATGCTCTGAATCAACCAATATAGAAACTTGGATCCCTTCCTTTTATTTTTATTTGTATGTTTATGTTTAAAAGAACAATTATTTGACTTTTTAATTTTTATTTTAGCGGAAGGCGTTCGATATATTCAATGGAAACACGTTATTGGAAAGAGCTACTATCTAATTAGCTTCACTTGCTCATACCGGTGATAGCACTAGGACAAATAACTCCTGAAACCGTTGCAAGAAAAAAATGTGAAGACACAGATACAATTCTAACACCCAGCTTCTAAAACCTAGGGCTGGCTTCGGTTCAATAACCAAGCTTTTTGGGCTTGGGTTGATACCAAACCAAATATGGTCGGTTAGCCCAAATTTTTAACCGGTACAGAACCGAACTTAATGGTCAGTTTCGGTTCAGTTCAGGACTAACCGGATGTTCTTTTGGGCCTTGAAAAATTGATCAATTTTGCAGCCCATTTTTGGGCTTTATTAGTTTGAAGCCCATTTTCCCATTGATCATCAAATGCCAGTAACGACTTGGTCTTATATGCAAAAGATCAGGAAGTCTGAACAATACCTCTTGATCATCAAAACTACAAATGACTGAAATGAGTAAACAGTAAACTAACCTACCAAGATACTAACTAATTAAATATTACATAACCATATTACAGGAATTGAAAAATTACTCAAATATCTAACTACAAATTATAATTTGCAGTTCTGCACAATTTTCAGATTGATTTACTTTTATCACAGCATCACAGGGGAAAAAAGACTTCAAGATGCAGTTGTTGTAGAAGAGTTGGCAACACCCAAGTTGAGTCCAGTAGTTTCTACAAAGTTCAAACCACAGAATAAAAAAAAACAGAAAAGTTAATATAATAATAAGTGAATGAAAAAAAAAACTTAAATAAAAGAAACATGTTGCAGTAATGGACAAATTGTTTCAGATCAGTACCTTTCTCCAATTCTTCAATCTCTTGATACAACTCCAGCTCCTCAACTGTTGGTTCTTTGTAGAGATTAGGTTGCTCAGCTCTAAGCCAATCCCTTGTGCATACAAGTGCTTCCACCATTTGAGGAGTCAATGAACTCCTAAAAGGATCAACAACTCTCTTGCCCAAGCTGAACGCATTCTCACTAGCCACAGTGGAGCCAGGGATTGCAAAAATGTCTTTTGCAAGCTTGGACAGTATGGGGTATACACTTGCATTTTCCCTCCACCATTGTGCAACATCAAATCCCCTAGTTAAGGGATGGACATATCTATCCGCGAGGTACCTGTCAACCTCATTGGAGATCATGTTATGCTGTTCTTCAAGCCTTTCTCGCATCAGCTCAGCAAATATCCCAGATTCTAGACCCTCACAAACTACTCCCTCCATGGCAGCAACACCATCAGAATTATTTGTTGGAGTGGGGCTTGCCTCACATCCCCTGTATTCATCATACATTCTCAACAGAATGTTCTTCAAGTCTTTGGTTATCTCATCAACTTTTGCTTGAGAGGATCCCAGCTTTTCAAATCCCTTTTCCTGATATTGAAGTTTCCACCTAGGGTCTAGGATATTTGCAATGACTATGATTTTATTCATCTTCTCAAAGCTGCCCCAATACTTGTCAAATTTAGCTTTCATGCCACAGGCAACCCTTTGCAGCACAGGGTCTGATCCATCCCTAGTCTTCTTATCAATATCAAGTTGAAGACAAATCATCTCAGAAAACAGCAAGTTTGCTGTTACGGATTTCCAAGCACTCAATCTGAGTGTTGCCTCATAGAATCTTTTGAGGAAATGCACAAAGGCCTGGGCATTTCTCCAATCTTCTTCTGTTGGAGGGCCTACCCTCTTCCTACCCTTAGTATCTTTCTCTTCAAAGTACTGCTTAAACTGTGCATCTTCATAACTCATTCTGTCAAAGACTTTTTCATATTTTAATGCTGCCGCAAGCATAAAATATGTGCTGTTCCACCTGGTTATTACATCCAGGGGAACATTGGCATTTTTGTTCATGTTCTCAAGCACAGAAAATTCCCTAAACTTGTCCAATCTACTTGAACTAGACCTAATGAACTTCACACAATGCCAGATTGCATCAATCCCATCCTCCAACTCACTAATCCCATCCTTCACTATCAAATTGATGATGTGACATGCACATCTGAGGTGCAAGAACTCACCATCAAAATTTAATGTTTTCAAATGTTTAAGCCTCTTTCTCATGTACAGAACAGCTAGGTCATTTGCACTAGCATTATCCACTGTTATAGTGAAAACCCTAGTGATATCCCACTTCCGTAAACACTGCTCCAATACCCTCCCTATATCTTCCCCTTTGTCACTGGTAATTGAACAAAAGTTTATTATCCTTTTGTGCAACTTCCAGTCATTGTCCATGAAGTGGGCAGTGACCACCATGTAGTTTATATTTTGAATAGATGTCCAAGTGTCAATGCTTACACTAACTCTAGTGGGATGCTGTGCAAAGGTACTCATCATTTTCGCTTTCTCAGTTTGGTATAGTTCCCAAACTCCCCTAGCAACATCCTTCCTGCTAGGTTGTTTCCACATTGGCTGGGCCTCATACATAAATTCCTTGAAGCCAACAGCCTCCACATGTCTAAAAGGAAGCTCATCCCTGATAATCATTTTAAAACACTTCAAATCAAGTCTGGCTTGATTGAATGTATGGTACTGTGGAGCCCCAGTGACATTATGCCTACTTAATTTAGTCTGTGTTGGGTATAAGGGTACCTCATACAGTGGACTAAGCCTGCATTTTCTGCCATGGGACCAGCATGAGCTAGTCCCATTTTTTTTGCTCGAGGCCTTAACTATAGTATCACAGTAGTTACATTTTGCTAGTTCTTTGTTAACCCTGCCATCAGGGAGCAGTGGTCTAGTGAAACATTGCCACACTTGACTCTTCTGTTTCCCAGTAGGTTCTGTGGTTTTTCTTTTCCCCCCAGTTGGCAGATCAGTACCCTGATGACCTGTGGCCTCCACTGATCTAGGATAAGGGATAGTGTTTGCTACTGGGGTTGGGACATTGTTTGGGTTTGATTCTCTGTTTGGGTTGTTATCAACTGGTGGTTGGTTAGGCATTACCATGTTAGAGGATATTGATGCTGCTGAGTAGCTCTGACTTGATGACCTAGTTGCAGATGTCATTGTCTACAAAGGAAAACAGATTATTAAGATTTCAGTGATTATAGATTGTAGATTATAAGTTTTACTGTTTTAGTGTCATTGCTTACTACTCACTTAGGCACTACTTATTACTCACTGTTTGTAACTTTGTAACTTATGAACTTAAAAAGATACAACTAACATTCATAATCATCAATTCATCATCATCAAAATCTTCATTCATCAATTACCAATTTACCATCATTTTCAAAAGTCTTAATTATAATTCAGAAATCAAAATCATCACCATCATATCATCAAATATATCCCAGAAACATCATCATCAAAAATTCAAAATAATCATGTAGATTTCAGAAGCAACATCATCAATATTCATTATTCAATGTTCATCAATATTCATCATTCATCATTCAAAATCATCAATATTCATCATTCGTCATTCAAAATCATCAATATTCATCATTCATATTAATCATCATCATTCAGGACCATACAATCATAGTATCATACATCATCAGTCATAATCTGATTATTTAAAATTTGTTACCTTAGCTCTAAAACGTTTGCTCCTACTATATCAGTATATCTGTCAACTGAAAATCACATCCTCCTTCAACAAGATCCACCTACCAATTAGATATCCAATTAATTGTGTTAGATATCCAATTAAATAAAAACAATTACACAAATCATACTCACAACATTGGGGTTTTCGAATTAATAGGAAGACAGTTCACAGAGGTTGTAGAATTTACCACAAAAACACGAAACAAAATTGGGGTTTCCACAGATGTTCAAACTGAAAACGCGAAACAATAACTCACAAATGCTAAACGGAGACAGATAATCATATTACCTTCGCTTATGATTGAATGCATGTAAGAATCGAACACAAAATAAGCCTATGAACCGAGCAACCATGAACTATGGTTTTCAATTTTAGGGATTTTCGGGTTCGAATTTTTGTTGTACGGGTTTAAATTCGAAGCCTAGATGTGAATTTGGTGACCGGATTGGAGGGATATCGCACAGAATTTGGTAGATTAAGACTTAATCTGCTGTAGTTGCTAGAGAAGCAGACAGAGAGCGAGAGAGAGAGAGAGAGAGAGAGTGGCTGATCGAATGGAGAAAAATCCTCCCCCTCTTGGGGTTTTCGACCCTAAGATCTTAATCCAACGGTTCAAATTATTTAGGTATAGATCCAACGGTGTAAGATTAGCTACCTAATTTAAAAAATATATAAATTTATATTATTTTAAATTAATTTGGTACGGTTGGTAATACTGCAAATTTCTTAAACCGCACGGGACACCGAGTTTAGCAGCGTCGACTCCTCCGATACGGTCAGTATTCGGCCGGTATTGATTTTTGCGGTAGTAAAATGAAAGCCCAAGTTAACAGTACCTCAAGTTAAGGCTAATCGACAATTTGATACCTCAAGTTTCAAAACCATCATTTTAGTACCTAAACTTATTATTTCTGCCATTAGTACCCTTTGTCTATGACACCGTTAACCCCCATGCCATGTGACATTTTTTATGGATATTTTCGTCTCTCCCTGTCTTAACCCAGTTCTCTCTCTCTCCCCTTCTTCCTCCACTCGTATCTCTCGCCTTCAATGATTTTCTCTCTCTCCTTGTGGTTGGGTTCAAACTTTTCCGAATTGGGTTTTCTCTTTGAGTACGTTCAATTTTGGTTGGGTTGTTCTCACCTGAATTGAATTTTGGGTCCTTTTGTTTTAAGGGTTAGAGTTACAGGGAAATTCAAATTTGTGGTTCGGTAGTTGTCCTGGTTATTAAAGCTAATTGTATCTAGGGTTCTTTGTGTTGAACTAAGCAAAGAAAATGGAGCTTTTGTTGTGCTTGATTTGTTTGAATTTGCTTCCCACAATACTTGTCATTGAGCAAACTGGGCTTGTGTTGAGCTTGGTTTTGGAGCTTCTAGGTGTTCTTTGAAGCTTTGGAATGGTTTTGCTTGGTGAGTATTTAACACAACACACATATTTCGTTTGGTGAAGTTGTCTTAACCCAATACCCCAATTCTCTTCTCCAAAATTTCCATCTCTTATTCACCCTTTATTTTTATCTCAATTCTCAATACAACCCCAAAACCCAAATCCCCTCCAACCCAAATCCAATTGCCCATCCCAAGCAACCCCAAAACCAAAATCGATCCTTTATGCCATTGATGGGCACATTCAAGGGGAAGAAGTACCACTCTGGGTGTGTTGGCAACAAATTCATTGACCACACCATCCCGGCGATGAACCAGTCTGGGACCATCGAATCTAGAAACCAGCAAGCTCGCTTGAAATGCCAAAAATCTTGTTTGAGTTCAAATCTTCTCTGGACACCCAACCAATCAAATCTTCTCCCGAAATATTTTTTTTTAATAGCAGCATCGCAAGATATAAGGTCATAATTTATTTCATTCCAACAACTATGCTTCTTGTTTTTCCTTGTGCTATCACATGTTTGAATATGTGAAATTGATCTAATATACCTCTAGAGGTAAGTCATTAACTCATTATGTGTAATTTCATTTTATTGAATATAATTGAACATCTCCTGCTAAAAACAAAAAAAAATTAATATTACTTTCAACGTACTTTTAATTTTAATAGATTGGGTTTGAGTTGTTAAACGTGTATATACTTTACTTTGTGTTGAAGTTTTTTTTTTTCTCTTTTTTATGAGAACTAGTCGGGTTGACCAAAGTGGTGAGGAAGAGTTAGGAATTGAGTTAGGATTAGACTAGGTTAGGGGTTCGATCCCGTCTAATGTAACAAACAAAAAATTAAGTTTAACAAAAACCCAAATATATAGATTAATTTCACAACCAATGTTTACTTCAAAACAATTGAAAACAGAAACAGTTACATAGCTTCTAGTAGAATTTAACTACAAACCGACACAAACATCCTTAATTATTTTAATTAGTAGGTTTTTAATCATATTTGCTCCTTCTCTTCTGGTTTTTTTATCTCTATATCACTCTCTTCGTGTTTCTTGATCTCGTTGATCTCTTCAGGTTTCTTGATTTCTATATCACTCTCTTCGAGTTTCTTCATCTGGTTGATCTCATCAGGTTTCTTGATCTCGTTGATCACTTTAGGTTTCTTGATTTCTATATCATTCTCTTGGAGTTTCTTCATCTGGTTGATCTCATCAGCTTTCTTGATCTCTATATCGCTCTCTTCGTGTTTCTTGATCTCGTTGATCTCTTCAGGTTTCTTGATCTCTGTATCACTCTCTTCGGGTTTTTTTATCTCAGTGATCTCTTTGGGTTTCTTGATCTCATTGATCTGTTCTGCTTGTTTCTTCTCCTCATCAGATTTCTTGTCTTCTTGGGTAACTGCAGTTGTTGGTATAAGTACTATTGCAGCTTCAGGTGCTTTGTCTTGCTCATCACCTATCTTCTCTTTCTTTTCAATCGTAGTTTTAGGCTCTTCTTCTTTTGGCTTAACCACGACCTCCGTCTCTTTTGGCTTTGAGAGAACTAGGGATGCTTTTTCTTCTTTTGGCTCAACCACAACCTCCGTCTCTTTTGGCTTTGAGAGAACTAGGGATGCCTTTTCTTCTTCCTGTAATTACAGTGCATGAAATATCATTTAATTACAAGCACACAAAATTATTCCTAGTAGTAGAATGAGATGTGCGCGCACGTTTTTGTATTATATGATTAAGAATAAAGTGCATTTTTTCATTGATCCGAAGCAATTCATATTCAACAATTAATGATCGAAAAGAATGTGTAAAATGAGGCTCTAATTAACCACTAAGAATCCTAATTTTCCCATATATAATGGCATGCATTAGCGTAATTCGAAGAAAATCTAGATAGGAATTAGGAAATCAGCCACAAGTCATAATGTAAAACAATGAACATAAGCTATTACACGAAGCTAGATTTCATGTGTTTATTATGTGTTCATATAATATTATGGCTTAATTAATTAGCTCGTTGCTATTTTTTTTTTCTCAAATGAGGAATGTTCTTTCTTATATAATGTAGGCTCGTGAGATTATCCGGCATGTTCTCTTTGACGGTGTTCATTCTATGTCCCTTCATTGTATTCTCCTATTTCTAAGGAAATTACGTAGAGAACTAATTAAAATCATTATATACATACCTCTTTGAGCAAGGCCCCGAGAGAGGGTTGCTTATCTCCATCAGCCTCCTCATAGTTCACCTCTTCATTATGATCATAATCAGGTTGTGCCGCCGACTCCTCCTTTATGGGCATGGGTGTTGGTACTGCAAAATCATTGGTCTTTGGTTCACTGGCACAATTACCCATATATGCTAGCTAGAATGTGTTTCAAAAGAGGGTCTTCTTTCTTTCTCTACTTTTTAGTGAGAGAAAGGTTGAAGAAGACCAACAAGAATTTTGAGAGACTACCTTATGTACGTAGTGTGTAGTTTTATAGTAAAAGGCAGACATTCCTCTTGTGGTATAGAAAATTTTTAGGAAAGCCAACGGTTTCTCTCATTTGAATACAATGTATATTTAGCATGCAAACATATGCATCAAACTTAGCTAGCATTTGACAGCTCAAAATTTAGGCATCAATCATTTCTTTGAGTAGTTTCTCTTAATTTAGTATTAATAGATTTGTGCCTATGTATAGACATTGCATCAAGGAAGAGAAAGAAAAGGAAAAAAGAAACGTAGAGAAGACTAGCTTGTTAGTACTCCAACAGAGCCAGTTTGATCAATTCTTTTTGGAGCCTTGACCGATAAGGACAAAATTGAAGTTTTTTTCCTTAGCTCTTAACATATACATATTGCGGAAGCCCTAGTTTAATTGTGATATAAAACAATTAAATCGAAATGGACAATTGTCACAAACCACAAAAGGAGAAGCACACTACAATGTTATGATCGATCATCTTAAATATATATTGTCAATCACTTGCAATCTTTTACAAAAAGTTGATATCTCGATGTCCCAGGGTAGAGAAAGTGCCCATTTACACGGTTACACCTTTTCCAACCACAATATAATGTTTAAAAAATATATATGTTTTGCAGCGGATATGAACTATCCACATGTCAGACAGAAATAAGAAAATGAATTATCTATTTGTTAAGTCTTTGCTCAATGATACCATTATAATTTTTTTGAAAGCTGATATATATATATATATAGTCATCTTCACATGCGGACATTCGTATGTGAAGTAAAACGCAAACATATGCATTCCGACCAATTGACAACATAACTCAATCATCGGAACCGTTTATCGTTTAGATTTATTTTCAAGAATTATTCTTGCAAAAAATTAGCCGAATTGGAGATTGTTTGGTCAGCTGTTCGTTGTATAGATTACAATCAAATATAGTTCGTCAGATAAGGTTGACACGATGAATGTGGTAATCAAATGGCTAAATAATTTTCAATTTGAATTTTTTTTTATCAAAATGATCCTTGAAGGATGACCTAAAATATAGACGGTTTTGATCGTTGGTTTGCACTCGCAATAAGGATGTTCGCATTTTACTTTACGTGCGGACGTCTGCATGTGAAGGAGACTATATATATATATATATATATATATATATATATATATTAGATAAAATCATAATTACAATCATAAAGAGGGGCATTCTAATCAACAACATAGGCTAGAATTAACATAGGATGGTTAATATGAAATCCTAAAGCACAACAAACCCTAAGTTATCTAACTGGTTATTCAATTACAAAGTTGAAGCTCAATTTTTGGAAATAGAAAAATAATTAATGCAACTACAAGCTGATGTAGACTATCCTCATCCCAGAAAAACGGGCTGCTCTGCTTGCCAATGCACTCAATTGTGGTGCTCACAATACAATAGTTCAGCTAGAACTTATTGAAACAATAGAGAATCTTCTTTACCGATTTGCAGGGAATGAATATTACAAGAATTCTAATTGGAAGTCTGAGCTATATTCAACATCAAACCACAAAGCATTCGGCCTTCAGATAAACTCAGTCCCCTTAATTCTTAACCTAGCAAAAAAATAAGGTTATAAGAGAACAAAGAACTACCCCAAAACACCATTCTTCCCCCCAGATCTCATACTTGAAACCGGTCAGCAATCGATCTGGGCATCCAAACTACTTTTGGCACCCAAACTGATTTGGGCACCAAGCCAAGTTGGATGACCCACCTGATCCTGTGAGTGGCCAACAAACCACCGTCCACCATCACCGCAACACTAAACAAATCCTCCAAATAAAAAAGAACAATTTTCCCAACTCTTGAATGGTAGCCCGAGACCTTCACACGATCCCCGCTGCTATCAATAACCACTACAGGCCCTAACTTGTCCAACCAATTTGGGAAATCCACCATCTCTGGCTCCATCCTAAACTGTAGTCCCCTTTCACCCTTAAGACGTATTTTCCTCGGTTGGAGCCTCCAAATCGAGATCACTGAGGTGCGACAATCAAAGCACATGCATGAGTGAATCGCCATGGTTCGGAGATGATTTTGACCATTCTTGGATTGGGTACAAACCTGCAAACTAGGATTGAAGCTCGTCGATGCCTGTCAACACTGAATCGCAGTAAGGGAAGCCCCATCCAACACTAGTGTTGATACCCGAGTGAATCTTTGAATACCCCAAGTATAGTGGCTAGGGTTTTGGGGGAGGGCTTTCGCTCTCATAAGAAAGAATCTTTTTGTTGCTCCATTAGAAGGAAAAAATTAATAAAAAGGAAACCACTCATCTACTTTTTTTTAGAAGGCTTATCTACTTATTTATAAACAAATAAATAGACAAACTTAAATGTTACGTAAGTGCTAAGATAAATTATTATGATAATCAAATGGTCAGATGATTTCAATTTTTTTTAACTTTTTGTAAATAATTTTTAAATAAAAATCTAAAACTTAAACAGTTCGAATAATTTGATCACATAATGAATTGGCGAAACAATACAATATTTTTTTAGATAATAGAAGAAGTCTTCATTTTATTTTTGTTTTCAACCGTTTTCTCTTGGTGTTTTTTCCGCACGATGAGGGTTCCCATGTACTGTGTGATAACCCGAACCTAGGATTAACAGTAAAAATCCTACTTTGACCCCACGCACTAGGATCAACAAACATATTATTATTAGTTTCTTTACCGATATTCCAAAACTTTCGAATTTTATGTTTTTGTTTATTTTCTTCGCATAAATAAAATTAATTATTGAGGAATTAAATTTCTTGCTAGAAACTTTGGGAATGCATCATGCTTGTATTAGTATTTATTATATATATAGGTTTACATGTGTATACATACGTTTATGGAAGGAATACATGATTGTGAGTTTCCATGATTGAAATGAATAGATAGAAAATTAAATTATTATATCTCATCCTCAAATAATTCATTTGAGATCAGATTTCTTGACTTAGAGTCAATTAAAATCTCATTTTTGAATTCAAAACAATAAATTGTAGGAAATAGAATATTTCATTATCTCCCTCCTTCCTATTCATCACATTTATATTATTTTTCTTTGTCCTCTGCATTATTATTGCCCAATGCCTTGTGCCTATGTAAGGAATGAATGATTCATTCCAAAGACCACCAGAAAAACAAAAGAAAAACACCTCCCATCCATGAAAATCTAAGTTAAGAACTTACCTTGTCTATTTCTTTAAAGTTTGAGTTGGTCTTGGTGTGGAGTTTCTTTCAAGTGTGCAAGTGAAGCAAATTCTCCTTTTAGCAACCAGAAATCTTTAAGTAAGTACTTAATTCCTTCTTATGGTTTGCTACCTTAATTTTTAGATCAAATCATTGAAGTAAGAATAAAAATAGGATGAATATGTTTATATTGTACAACCAAAATTTTCGTTTAAGATAATATTTTCTTTTGCTAAAACAAATTATCAGAGCATAATTTACATGAAAAATGCTTCAGTTTAGGCTTTGGAATCACTCAAAAATGTTAAGAAATGAATAAGTTATGGCTAAAATGATTTCTCAAAACTTTCCGGTGAATTTTGCTAGAAAATTTATATGATGTTCATAACTTTAAAAATTCATATCTCACTCATATCTCAACCGTTTTTCATAAACTTTATATCAATACAAAGTTGTTGATATGAACTTTAAATCTGGAAAGTTTGGTACTTAATGAATGGATTTTCAGAAAAATTTAAATAAAGTTGTAGAAACCTAATTTTAAAACTTATAGGTTCCTGCATAGCTCAATTCTTATGACAATCCAACACCTATACCTGTTGAACATGGACATATAACTTGGACAGATGGACTCATGATGAAAATCCATTCCATATGATGTATTCTCTTGAATTTTGGGATGAAGGATGGATGAACTTTTGGACAAAGGACATTGATGACAATATTTGAGCTTTTGGACATTTTTCTGGACATAGAAACAAATGGTTACCAAACTTAGACAATTAATAAAAATGGAAGAAAGATTAAAATTGTTCTATTTATTTTTCTGTATAATTGTTTGTACATACTATATGCTTGTTCTCCTTGAATATTATTTTGGGATAATTGATGTATATATATATATATATATATATATATATGTATCTATACATATAGATATGATTGATTGCTATTTTAGAATGTAATGGTTGATTACTTGGTTAAGTTTAATTTATATCTAGCTTGTAAATCTTGTTATAGACTCATATTAATCTCCTAGATATTTTGTATTTGTTGTAGTAAACAGTTGTGATACCGAGCATATGGTACCACTCGGTTTAAGTAAATTACTGGAATTACGGGGGATTGTTTTGGTGTTTAGCTATGGGCTCTTGTCCCTCAGATAGTGCACTATTATACCTTTAGGGAACGATAAGTCGACCCTCGGGTATACATGCTTGGGTATTGGAGACCTTGGTATGCTGCGGCTTAACCTGTTATTTTACAGGATTGTTATGGGTGACCAGTATATTTTCTTGAAGTTCACTTGGTTAAGATATTCTTGAATAATATTAGCTTGTGCTTACCAACCTATATGTTTTGAACTTCTGATCATTTTTATTTTATTACATAAATTTGATCTTATTTTAATGTATCTTAGTATAAGTAGGAGTTTCGTACTTACTGGGTTAGTGTAACTCATGATGCTACACAATTATCTTTTACAGGTGATAAGGAGTAAAATCGGGCTGGGATGCTTTTATAAAATTATGTTGTTGCTTCCTACTATTTTCTCCATAAAATAAGCGAGTTTTACTCGGTGTAATTTCTATTTTCGATTGCTTATTGTGTATGTAATTATCATGCTACGTATCTCTGATACGATAAGATTGTGTATGTAAAATAACACTATGTATAATGTATTTTCCAATTCAATAAATTGTGTATGTAAAATAATACCAAGTATTTCAAAGATATTTTATTTACATTATTGACTTTTGAGGAAATTAGTTTTCTCAGAAGTCACACCGCGGATCTACGAGCTATATTTCAATATAATATAGACGTAAATTCGGGGGTGTGACATACTGTCCTAGAGAATTTCCCTCTATCGACATGCTCTGATGAGGAGAAGCCACTAGGTCAATTTTGAGAGGTTGATAGGAGCATAATATGTGATGATTTATCTTATTTTTCTTATATTTTCGTAGTTAGTTTATTGTTATTTTGGGCATTTTGATTTGTTTTCGTGTTTTGTATGAAATCTAATGCAAAGAGGAGAAAAGAAGAATAAAGATGAGAATTTACGCAAGTTTGGAGATTTCTGATGTAATGAGCAGAGATATGATGATGAGTCCCAACTTAGGAAGGAAAACTAATAAAGTGAGGATTTATTGGAGATTTATTCTTTAATGAATTTCTTTTTGGATTTATGAATTTAAATCCTAAAAAGTAACTACAAGGGGATGTTGGAGCAGTATATAAAGGCTTCTCCAATACTGAAGAAAAACTCCATTCACTTAAGGGAGATCAAGAATTCAGAGAAAAGAAGAAGAAGAGTTGACGCAACTTCGACCGATCGCATGGGTTCGTTGTTGGATCCATGTTTGGCTGGAAACTGACTCTGTATTGGTTGTGCAGTACTTCAACTCTCCTAACTTGGTCCCTTGGCGTTTGAGTATTGCATGGAAAAATTGTTTGCGTCTAACGAGTATGTTGCGTTTTCATGTTTCTCATATTTTTTGGGAAGGTAATTCCCTTGCAGATGGCCTTGCCAACTATGGATCCTAGCTCGAATGAGGGCTCGGTATGGTAGAGGTCACTGCCAAGCTTTATTGCTACCGGGTATGGTCGTGATCTTGCTTCTCTGATAAACTATAGGTTTGCTTAGTCCCATCTATTATTTTTAGTGCATTGCAATGTTTGTCTTGCCTAAGTTCCTAAAGAGGTTTTGGCCTAGTCCCCCTATTTTTTCCTTTTCTCCTCAATAAAATCATTGACTTCGATTAAAAAAAAAAATTTTGACCGGTCGAAGGATAATTCCAATTATTCAGCTTTTTCGGACCGGACCAAGACTTACCATTGTGCTAGTCAATTTTACGGCGAATTGACGCAATTTCATTTTCGAGCTTCAGTTAGTACTTTTAGGGGGCCCTCGAGATGACTTTTGTTTCAGATTGGAATTCGAATAATCTTTCTTCATGAAAGTTGTAGAGCGCGTTAAACCGAGTCTATGGACATAAAGTACATAAAAATTGAACTTCGTACGAGAAAGTTATGGTTCACGGAAGAGGAGTTACTATTTCGAGAAGCTAGTATTTAAGGAAATTGTCTTTTCGGGAAATTTCCATTTTTCAGATTTTTCCTCTCTCGCTCCTCAAACTCGACTGCTACAGTATCGTCACCTTTCACCGCCGATTTCTCGCTCCTCTGACCACCCCTTGGCTTGAAACCGGATCCATTTTCTTCATCTCCTCGAGCTCTTCAACCTATGGCAATTTCTTTCATTGAATTTGAGTGTAGAAGGAGAAATTTAGGAGAGAAAAGCCCTAGAAATCGTGCGGAACTGTCATCGTCACCGGCCACCATTCCGGTCGATTTGAGCTAAGCCAAGTATTGGGATTTGTAGCCCTCCTCACAGCGAAGCCAACGCCACAGGTCTCACCCTCATACGAAGCTGGACGACGGAGAATCGAATGAGAGAAATTCCGGCCACTCGGAGCTTTTAATGCAAATTCGTGGAATTCTATACCGATCCAGAGTTCGTGGCAGGTATGAAAGTTGTTGCTGGGGATGTGATGACCGTTGTGGTAAAATTTCATGGCCATCAGAGATGGTTGACGGGGCGGCGCGTATGGCCCACGCGCAGCCGCTTGTGGCGGCACGTCCGGCCTTGGTTAGTGGTGCATTTTAGCCCATTGGCTTGCAGTTCTCATTACGATCATATGGGTATATGATTTGTTGGAAGTTGTCGAAGTTTAGGAATTAATCCGAATTAATTTAGGTTCGTTTACGTACGTTTCTCGTTGTTGTGAATGTTGGATGATCACCAAAGTTGAGTATGATGTTAAGATAAGTATTTTAAGAATGTTGTGTGGTTGGATCTTTGGAATTATGTCAATTGGTTAATTAAAGAATAATTACGAGTTGTGAGTTAGAATAAATTAGTTTTCATTCGTTTGATTTATCAAACTGCGACAATCCGACTGTTGGAATTGTCGCCAAGTATTTTTAATAATTAGTTTTGTCAATGAGTAAGTTATTTGGGGTGTTGAGGTTAAAGATTTATCGTTAGATTTGAAAAGTGTTTATCGAGGGAAAAACCCGAATCGGTTCAATGAAGTAAATATAGAATATTCTCGTGTTCCGTCCGACAAATACTAATAGCTGTTATAAATGAGTTTTAGTCAGGAGGACGTTGAGGAGGATCTTGACAGGCTTCAGAATTAGCAGGATTATCTGTGAATGGACCTTTGTTTTAAAGTTAACTTTGCATGAAAATTTATGTCTTTCAAGTATTATTTTCGTGGTTAATTTATGTGTCGAATTATTTTGATTGTTTGAGAATGGGTTATGTTGCCGTGTTGAGAAATGAGAGATTTACGTGTGTGAATCATGGTTTGCAATATTTGAGAAATGGAAAGGATGTTTGGAGTATGTGTCGCAGTATTTGATTATTTGGTATTGGATTGCCGTGTTTAAGTGTGGTTGATGTTGAATGCTTTTGCTTTTATTTTGATTTATGCATGCACGTTTCACCTGTAGTAGGCAGGACCCTACAGGTACATCGACGGGTAGGCAGGACCCCCAAAGTTTTCTATGGGTAGACAAGACCCCCAATATTTTTTACGGGTAGGCAAGACCCCCAATATTTTCTACGGGTAGGCAGGACCCCCAATGTTTTCTACGGGTAGGCAGGACCCCCAATGTTTTCTCTCGGTGCATTATTAATTATTGAGTAGGCATGACTTTTAGTTATCGTTCTCTTCTTATTTGTACATTGTTTAAATGGGTTATTTGTGTCTTTAACTGGGGAATACATTATTTAAAATTTCTTTATTTTGTCCACTCACTCTGACATTGTTTTTGAATGTTTTTTTCCTGGGCTTTTATGTTTTCCATTGCCCAGTCTACAGATTTGTTTACTGAGGTTGCGCGGTGGTTTCTGAGGCATAGTGACCATTCATTCCACCTTTGATTGTAGGTTACCAGTTTAACCTACTTAATTGTATTTATACTTCCGCTCATGTTTAGATGCTCTGATTTACCAAACTCTTTTGTTTTAAAAATGTATTTTGAAGTTAAGTACTTTGGGTTCGAGACCCTCAAACGTATTTTTTTTTATTGGAGGAATATTTTATTGTGGCGAGCAAGTAGGCTCGGGATTTTAGTGGAAAATGATTATTAGAAGTGTTAAATGATTTTTCGCAGGTTTTGAGTAGTCCATTTTTAGAGGAGATTATGCTGAATTTTTTGTATGATCTCTTCTAAGATGGACCCCACATGGCCATCTCAGATTCCAGGATGGAATCTGTGGCGGATCCTGCCATCAGAGGTTTTACGACACCAACTAGCTTTGAGTGACCAATGGAAGTCACAGTAGTGACTCCTTATACACAAGTGTTTCAAGGGAATGAATAAATTCATTGATTAAAAATCATTACAATTGACTACTTAGAAGTGCATCCTCCACATACGGAGGAATTGCAATGAAAGAAACATTCAAAAGACCAATATTTGCCACATCTCTAGCTAGAAAATAATTAGCAACTACATTCACAGAATGCTTAATATATGTGATGTAAACATGTAGCTGAGCCTTGGAGATCATCTGTAAGAAAACACTTTATTCATTCTTAATTCCTTCTTAAATGTTTTATCCATCACAGGTTGAACAACCTAGATCGCCACCAAATTTAGGAACCCCCAACTGCTACCCAAATCGGAGTGCCAAACCATTAAACTGTCACCCCGAGCACAACCCAACACTAGGACCCGATCCATCCAATAACATAGTTATCAATGATGTATGTAGAAGTCGATCCATATGAGTGCGAGCGTGACATAGTCTGCTCCAAGAATGACTCATCATGATCAACAAGCACCAACAATGTTCGCCCATCAACCCTACAAAACAACACTTTTCTATGCAGAGCCCCCAACATCTGCACATGTAGCACAAATCCTAACGGCCATCAAGTTGTTTCTTAGCGCCTAAGGACCACCATTACATTCACTTGTAGTAGTGAAAAGCCAAACGAGAAAAACCAAGGAAGTAGATATGTAAGAAGATGAGAGGTGGCGTAAACGCTCATAATGTAGATAGAAATGTGATATATATAAGTATAATATGCGACGTTTTTGTTGTAAATTCATATGTTTTCTTAGCTAGTTTCTTATTTATTTGAGTCATTTACTTTGGTTCTATGGTTTTAGGTATTTTTGGAGTAAAGGTGAAGAAAAGAAGCAAAAGAGGGAATTAAAGGCTAAATAGGCAAATCTGCCTATGCAGATCAGTCAACTTCGACAGAGTATTGAGAACATCTCACAACGAACTGGAGAATGTGCTTTATATAAATAGAAAGCCCAGACGTCTATTTTCTAGAACTTCTTACGGTTTGTAATTTGGAGTTTTCTAGGAGTTCAATTTGTTCAAATACGGGAAACGTTCGGGAATTAATGTTTTGAGGCTCAAATCGTGTCCCGAAGTCCACAAAGGAATTTGGATGAATTTCCCATATGTTTTTGGGATAAATGATATATGTATTCTAATTGGGTTTAATAAGTCCTAATGTGTTGGACCAATGAAATTACTCCTAGAAGGCTTCAAGGAAAAGATACACTAATCCAAGAAGGAAAAGGAGTCCTAAGCGGAACAGATTACGTGAAAGACGACCTAGTGCCTATATAAGGACCATTGAGGCGCCATTCTAGGCTCTATTCGCTGACAAGAAGTTCAACGGCTCTGCCCTATTACCGCAATCTCTTACCCAATTCTTTTTTTCAATTTCTTTTTAGTTCTGTGTTAGTTATGTTATTCCGAATTATATGTAACTAATGTTAGATTTTGGTACCAATTGATAGAAGACAACAAAATAAACACACACAGCGGAAACAACTTCAACACAATAACACAGATAAATGATAGCAAGAAACTAAAGAACACAAGAGATTTACGTGGTTCGGCTTAGCCTACATCTACGGAGCAGCAGGGACAAATTCACTATCAAAGAGTAAGGTTACAGATTACAAAACCAACTCCAAACTCTCACAATATGCAGTTAACTGCAACACCTGCTCTTATTCTTTCTTGTGTAAACTGCCACAGCAGTTACACCCACTACTATTCTATTTTCCAGCAGCCTTTAATAACTGCTACAGAAAAGAAATAGCAAAGAGAGAAATAACGAGCCACAACACAACAATCTCCACCTTGGCGAGATTTCTACCAACACACAGTGTATGTCACGCCCCAGATTTTCCCTCAAATGAAATAACATTTTTTTTGTTATTAACAATAATGATCTGGGACGAGAAGCCTGAAATCCAACAATAAATTGCACATGAATTTTTTTTTCTTTTTATTCCAAATGCACAACACACATTCCAAGCCAACAATGTAAATATAGACTCGTTCTTTAGAGTCAAATATTACATTCCACAAATTTACATAATAAAATGAAATATCACAATATTAAGTAAATGCTCATTCAGAGTTTATTTAACAGCGGAAGTCTGAAATAATAAACTTATGCAGCTGGAAACACACCCACACTAATCCAGACTGCTACGAAATCCTTAACTTCACTCTTCGTTCCTCTCACCTGCACGATCAACCGCTACACCATTGAATGGTGCACCGGGTATAAACACACCCGGTAAGCTTATAAAGCTTGTATGAGTAAATCATGTTCCTTACTCCAATTCACAATCATATTAACAATCACATGCACTTATTTAACATCATGCATAATATCGCAATTATACAATCCAACAATCAATCACAATTCTTTTATTTTTAAAGGATTGTCGAGTCATAACAAATCATTTCGAAAAGTATAACATCACACTATTTCCATCTATTTCTTTTGAAATATTCAAATGTTACTTTTGGACAATAGACGCGAGAATACTTATTTCCTTTAAAATAACACTACTTTTCACCACTTAATTTGGCAGTAGTGCGTACTACCTTTCACCACCACTTTGGCGATAGTACTTATGGCGACAGACTAGAGCTCTAACTGAATGAGGTACGTTTGGCCTCACTTTTCAATACTTCCACGATTCCATAAACAATTTCAGATTTTTCAATCATAATTTATAATGTTTTTCCACAAAACAAATAACTCATACCACACAGTTATAACAACATATATCATCATGCATCAATTTGTGATCAATGACATTCCAACATCAATAAATCATAAATAATGATTTTTCTTTATAAATCTCAGTTTTGAAAGCATTTAATTATAAATCGGGTTTTACTTACCCATGAACCGTAGTCGATCAAGTTCATAAATTTAAAACATTTATTTAATTATAAAAGTATGATTAACATTTTATTACTGAAATTTAGGCCAACACACAATTCACATTAGTGTCACAATATAACGGTGAGATTTACTCACCTCGAAATCCCGCTGCGTCTTTTTTAAAAATAACCGGGTAATCGACAAGATAAACTTGAGCTACTGAATCTCGAAAATACCTATGAACATGCAATTTTCCATTTAGCATATCATAGTTCAAAATTAACACCTTCTACTCCGAAATATCACAATATCTCCGGATACTCTAAATATACTCCGGATGTCCCCAAGACATCAAAAACTCTAATTCCCGACCGTTTGACCAAAAGTCAACTGTCGGTCAACGTAGGTCCCACATCAACATTTCTACGATCGATTTCCATCGAAACTCTAAAATTCCAAACTTCAACCACATGCTTATTTCTAGCAACTTAACAACATACTCAAAATGGTGGTGATCCAACAGTTGGATCACCACAGACCGTATCACATATGTTTAAAATTTGTAATTAAACAATAATTAAACAAACGATCAGATTTTAACGATCTATTTATACAGCATGCTTGTAACTATCATCCTAGCAATATATTCAAGTTTGGCGACGATCTAACGGTCACAACATCACAAATCGTGAATAGTACCATCTGACTTGTAATTAAACAATGATTAACCAAACGTTCGAATTTTTGAAATTCGAACATACCGACGCGCTCGTATCGACGAGTACGTAATTTTGGACGTAAAGTTTTGGCCATGCGGGCCGCCACTTGCCGCCATGCACCACCACCAGTGGCGGTGCAGTGCCGCCGTCAAGTATCTCCGATGGCTACCAAATTTTACCAACATATTCTATACAACACAAGGATCAAGTTTTGTAACTACCTCGAAGATCAAATCCCAACAGATAAGGAGATATCGTCGCCGCAAGATCCGAAGTTCAAAACTTCCCGTCGAGATTCCGCCTCCTACGGTGGTCGATTTGGAAATCCGTGAGTACCGGGAGGTTGCTGGGATCGAGAGCTTCAAAGCCCAATAGATTTTGATGGCCGCTGGTAGCCGGAGGAGAAAACACCATGTAAGCAGAGACTTTGCACGGAGAGAGGAAGAGAAAAAATGAAAGAGAGAGAGAGGGAGAGAAAATGAAATAGAAAGAAGGAAGAAATAGGCTTCCTTCCGGAAGCTTCCTTCCAAATAGTAACCCTCCTAACAGTAACTTCCCAAACAGTAAAGAAATTTCTTAAACAGTAAATTTCCTGAATAATTAGGAAACTTCCCAAATAGTAACTTTCCGGAACAGTAACTTTCCTGAATAGTAAGGAAATTTCTTAAATAGTAACTCGATTTCCTTACGTCATAACTTCTTCATACGAACTCCGATTTAAGCAAACTTCGTGTCTACGAACTCGTATCGACGAGGTCTACAACTTTCGTGAAGAAAGTTTTTCGAGATTTTTGACGGATAAAAAGTCAACTTTGACTTCTTGACAATTAACCTTTTTTTGGGTAAATAATCAATTCAAACCACCACCAATCCATATATTATACAATTGATTATTTAATAATTCTAATTACCAAATTATGAAATTTCAGGGTATTACAGTGTAAACCAGAAACAACTAGCTTAAACTATGTTCCACATTTCAACGGTCAAGTAAGACCCAAATCAAAAACTCCCTACTGCTCAAACAACACAATCAAACTGATACAACATTAGCCAAGTTCTTGCAGTGCTCGAACTTGGCTGTAGCAACCACTTTTGTTAACATATCTGCTGGATTATCTTCAGTTGGAATCTTCTTCAAAACAACCTTCTTCTTTTCTAGAACCTGTCTCACAAAATGAAACTTAACGTCTATGTGCTTGGTTCTAGAATGATAAACCTGATGTTTAGCCAAACATATTGCACTTTGACTATCACAGTGAAGCTCCACCTGATTTTGATTTATGCCCAATTCTGTTATGAGCCCACGCAGCCACAAAGCTTCTTTTATAGCTTCAGTAGCTGCCATATACTCTGCCTCTGTAGTGGATAAGGCAATGGTTGCTAACAAAGTAGATCTCCAGCTAATCGGTCCTTGTGCCATAGTGAACAGATAGCCTGCAGTAGGCCTGCACTTATCCAAATCTCCAGCAAAATCAGAATCAACATACCCTGCAACAAAATGTCTCATTCCACCATTCTTCTTCTCAAAACATAAACCAACATCTCTTGTCCCATGAAGATATCTCAAAATCCATCTAGCAGCGATGTAATACCCCGAAAATTTCGATACTATTTTTATAAAATAGGTCGTGAAATTTGAAGTGAAATGGTGTGATTTCGTATTTTTAGGGGTTTTCGTCGTAAAACGATAATTACGGTGGTAATTATAAGTTACACAAGGTTAATTAAGGTAACTTTGTATCCGTTGAGAATTTGGGAAAACTTGCTTCACGAGATTTGTAGATCTCGTCGAATCGAGTTCGTAGGATTTCGGTTCACCGGAAACGGACATCGTATGAAGAAGTTATGGACCTCGAAAGTTTGACGAATTTCTATAAAAATGATTTTGGGTTTTACTATTCACCAAAAATCAGAATTTCCCCCAGAAAATTACTGTTCACCCGTGCTACAGTAACCGACCACTTTGACCGGCGATTTCTCCCAATTCCGGCCATCTCCGGCCATGAAACTTATCCCAAATTGTTCACCACTCAATTCTCTTCAACCCTATATAAATTTCCTTGATCAATTCTTAGTATAGAAGGAGAAATCAAGAAAAGAAAAAGGGAAAAAACGCAGCCGAACTGTTCATCCGTTTCTGGGCAAGTTTTCGGCCAAATCGAGTCACCTTACCTACTGGGCTTTGTAGGCCTTGCTTGGGGCTTTCTAACAACATAAAGTATGCTTCAATCGGAGTTCGGACGAATGAGAATTTTGGATTTGAAATCCTAGGGTTTTGGAACTATCGAGGTAAATTCGAGACTTTTTACTTTGAATTGGCCCTTGTGGTAGTTATGAAAGTTGTTTCTGGTAATGTGTAGAACATGCTGTTAAAATTTCATAGCAATCAGACAACTTTTGTCCGGCGGCTGGCCACCGTCGGTGGCGGCGCGTCGGCGGCGCGTCCGGCCGGTCCAGGAGCAGTTCTTTGCTCCGTTTGACTTGGTTCGTCGATACGAACAACTTTCGTGTTTACACCTTTGTGAAATTCGATCGTTTGATCAATGATCAATTAAGCGATGGTTATGGATCGTTAGATCCGTGATGATCCGACCGTTGGATCATCACCAATTTTGGATATGATGTTAGGATGCTAGAAATAAGCATGCTGTTGGATTTTGGAAGTTTTGGATTTCGTGTGGGACCTGTTGATGAATAGTAGACGTGGGACCCACGTTGACCGACGGTTGACTTTTGGTCAAACTGTCCCGAATTATGGTTATTGATGTCTAAGAGACATTTGAGGAATATCTGAAGTGATTGGATTTTAGAATCATCAATTTGGAAACTATGATATGCTAAGTGGAAAATTGCATGTTCATAGGTATTTTGGAATCATGAAGCATTTGGCTAGCTTTGTCGATTCCCGGGTATTATTTGAAGACGCAGCAGGAATTAGAGGTGAGTGAATCTCACGATTTTTTATATATGAATATTAATTCATATTGTGTTGTTTGCGAAAATAAATAATTATATTTATTTAAATGATTTTGCGATATATAAATTAAATACAGTTTTAATTTGATATATCAGCATGTGTGATTTTGTGTTAAAACAATATTTGAAAGTATTCATTTTATTGTTTTAATTGGTGGATTTTGTGGGAACAATATTTCAAAAATTATGATATTGTGTTTGCCTACTCGAATGTTTTTGTAGCCAATGGGTGAAGGTTAGAGCTTTAGACTGTGTAGCCAATGGGTGAAGGTTAGAGCTCTAGACTGTGTAGCCAATGGTGAAGGTTAGAGCTTTAGACTGTGTAGCCAGAAGGTGAAGGTTAGAGTTCTAGACTGTGTAGCCATGTATTCATTGAAAACAAAGATGAATACTTTATGTAATAAAGGAGAAGAAAAATGGTATTCTCGCTTTATCTTGATGTATTAAAAGGAGAAGAAAAATGGTATTCTCGCTTTTAATCATTTGAAGTTGATTGTGGTTTTGTGTGAGTATGATATGAATTTGCTTCTTAAATAATTGAAGCATTGATTTATTGAATTACAATTCTTGGAGAATTATTGAATTGTATTTAGAAGTTTTTACTTCTTTAAAAATTGAAGTAATTATTATGATGATTTACTTTTCTTAAAAAGAAAGAAATCATAATTTTGGGAAACGATTTTGGGGAATGTTTATATTGTTTAATATTCTGAATTACCCTGGGATTAACATACACGTTTATGGGACGTGTGGGGTTAAAATACGTGGTATGAGACGCGTAGGTTCAGTATATTCTATAATATGAATTTTCGGGAGTGGAATTATATTTGAAGAATATAAATTACATATATATTGTTTTAAACAAAATATATATATGTATACTTTTGTTAAACGTTTTAGGGTGAGTAAACTTAGATCACTCATACCGGCTTCATAAGCTGACCGGGTTTGTTGATATAACCTGGTACACTATTCCACGGTGTAGGGGTTATACCTGCAGGTTAGGATAACCAGGAGTAAGCAAGGCTGCATACTTTTTGTTGGTTTATAGACTTCCGCTGTTTGTGATAAACTCTGTTGGATTAATTACTTAATATTTTGTAATATCAATTTATTATGTAATTTATTAGTATGTAATATTTGACTCTAAAGAACGGGTCAACATTTACATACGTTGGGCATGGAGTATGTGTTGTTGTACTTGAATTAAAAGGAAAAAAATTCTTGTGCATATTTGTATTTGATATTCCATGCTTCGCGCCCCGAACCGGTTGTGTAATTAAGGGCAAAAACGCCTTATTATTTGTTTGGAAATTCGGGGCGTGACAAGCGAACCAATGTTCTTTACCTGGATTATGCATATAACGACTAACCACACCAACAGCTTGTGCAATATCAGGACGAGAACAAACCATGGTATACATTAAACCACCAACAAGACTAGCATACGGAATATCAGCCATATATCTTCTTTCTTCTTCTGTTTTTGGACAAGACTATGCACTAAGTTTAAAATGATGAGCAAGAGGAGTACTAACTGATTTTGTTGCTGCACCCACTCTAAAACGCCGCAACAACTTTTCCAGATATTGCTTCTGAGTCAAATATACAACACCTTTGTCTCTATTCCAAGTTATCTCCATTCCAAGAATCTTTCTGGCTTCACCAAGGTCCTTCATCTCAAAGTGTTTCTTCATCTGAGCTTTCAATTTCTCAATCTCCATCATATTCTTTGAAGCAATCAACATGTCATCAACATATAACAACAAATAGATGAAACTTCCATCCTGCAATCTTTTGAAGTAAACACAATGATCATATTCACTTCTCAAATACTCCTGACCTCTCATAAAACCATCAAATTTCAGATACCATTGCCGCGGGGACTGCTTCAAACCATAGAGCGACTTCTCCAATTTGCAAACCAAGTCTTCTTTTCCTTTTACCCCATACCCCTCAGGTTGTAACATATAAATCTCTCCTCATCCAAGTCACCATGTAGGAAAGCTGTTTTGACATCTAATTGCACCAACTCAAGATCGAATTGTGCAACAAAGGCTAACATAACTCGAATAGAGTACTGCTTCACAACTGGCGCAAATATTTCATTATAATCAATACCTCCCTTCTGAGCATATCCCTTCGCAACCAATCTTGCCTTATATCTTATCTTTCCTTCTTCATTGGAAACTTCTTTCTTCGTGTAAACCCATTTACAGCCTATAGCTTTCTTGCCATCTGGTAGTTGAACCAAGTTCCACGTTCTATTCTTCAAAAGAGAATCCATCTCTTCATTCATAGCAATCTTCCAATCTCCATTGTCTGAACTTTCACTTGCTTCACAAAAATTCAATGGAATTTCAGAGTTGACAATAGGAAAAGCAAAAGCAACACAGTCTGTATACCTTGCAGGTTTTCTAATTGTTCTCCGTGCTCTTCGTGCTGCTATGGTGTATGATGGATCAACTTCCTCTTCTACTGCAATGGTATTTGGTGAATTAACAGCCCCTTCACAATTATGAACATCTACATTCACATCAGTAGGAGCAGATTCTTCATTCTCGTTCACATACTCTTCGACTCTGGCTTGAACTGACTGCGGGGAATTCAAACTAATGTCACCACACTCCACCTGCTGCAATTCTCTACCATTACCTTTGAGATTCACATTCTCCTTTTTTTCTTCCAGCATGCTCATCTCATTGAAAGTTACATCTTTACTAATTACCACTTTTTTTAACTCCGGGCACCACAATCTGTAGCCTTTCACACCACTTCTGAAACCAATAAATATAGCCTTCTTGGCTCTTGCATCAAGTTTATTTTCAGTAACATGAAAATATACAGGACAGCCAAATATTCGCAAATTATCATAATCAACAGCAGGTTTTCCAGTCCAAACCTCAATAGGTGTTCTTCCATCAATTGCTGCAGATGGTAAACGATTGACAAGGTGGCTTGCATAAGTGATTGCCTCTGCCCAAAACGACTTGCTCAAACAAGCTTGCAGCAGCATACATCTTACTTTTTCCAACAAAGTTCTATTTAGCCTTTCAGCTACACCATTTTGCTGCGGAGTTCTTGGTACAGTGAAATGCCTAACTATCCCTTCTTCTCTGCACACTTTATGAAATGGATCCGAAGTGTACTCCCCACCATTGTCTGTCCTTAGAACTTTGATTTTTCTCCCAGTTTGGTTTTCTACCATTTTCTTCCAGTTCAAGAAAAGACTTAACACCTCATCTTTATGATTCATTGTATAAACCCATGACCTTCTAGAATAGTCATCAATGAAACTCACAAACCAATGCTTACCACTCTTTGATGCTGTCCTTGTTGGTCCCCAAACGTCTGAATGCACATAGTCTAGAATTCCCTTGGTTTGATGCACTGCGGTGCCAAACTTTACTCTTGTTTGCTTGCCCAAAACACAAAACTCGCAGAAGTCAATTTTGCAGGTTTTGGCTCCTTTTAGTAACCCTTGTTTCACCAATCCTTGTAGGGCCTTTTCTCCAGCATGACCAAGTCTCAAATGCCACAATTTTGTATTATCACCATCTGCAATATTAGAAGCCACTGCCGCAGTGCCTATAATAGTCTTTGCCTGCAATACATACAAATGATGCTCTCGAAGTGCTTTCATCTCTACTAAAGCTCCTTTTTTTACTTTCATAACACCGTTTGATGAACAATAGTTGTAGCCACTAGCCTCCAAAGCACCCAAAGAAATCAGATTCTTCTTCAACTTAGGAACATACCAGACGTCCTCTAATTCTCTAATCAACCCATCATGATGCTTAAACTTAATTGTTCCAACTCCTTCCTTTTCTAAACCATAATCATCACCAACCAAAACTACACCACGACTTTTCAAATCCAAACTTGAAAACCATTCTTTATTTGGACACATATGTTGAGAAGCAGCAGTATCCATCAACCACACATTAGAGAAAGATTTTGCAGTTACAGCTAATACAAACTCTGATTCAGATTCACCTTCACTCACAGCAACAGTAGCATTGGAATTAGAGGGTTTGTACCTGTTTTGTAACTTAGGACAATCCTTCTTCCAGTGTCCCTTGTTATGACAAAAAACACATTCATCCCTTGCAAGACTTTTTCTACTTTTAGATTTTCCTCTTGAACGAGAAAAAGTCTTCTTCTTACTGCTAAAACTTCTTCTTTCAAATGATCTTCCTCTAGTAACAAGACAATCAGACAAATTACTTTCTCTGTCTTGGTGCCGAACTACATGATTCATCAACGCATTAGACACTTCATCAAACTTGATTGTATCTTTTCCATGGATCAAAGTGGTAGCCAAGTGATCATAAGAATCAAGTAGTGAATTCAACAGAATTAAGGCTTTATCTTCCTCCTCAATTTCTTCTTCTAAGTTTAGCAGATCAGCAATCAACTTGTTGAAGGCATCGATATGCTGAATCATCTTTGACCCTTCTTTGTACTGAAATCTGTACAACCGCTTCTTCAAATACAGACGATTTTCTATGCTTTTCGTCATGTATTTATCTTCAAGTTTCTGCCACAAATCCTTAGCAGATGTCTCCCGCATTACTGCATACTTTTGCGGCTTCGCAAGACACAAACGAATGGTTGAACAGGCCAATCGATTCAACTTTTGCCAATCAACTTCAGACATAGATGCAGGTTTATCATCTAAAGCAATATTCAAATCTTGCTGAGTCAACACATCTTTAACCTCACACTGCCACATTCCGAAACTATTTGTCCCATTAAATTTTTCAACTTCAAACTTTGCATTCTGAACGGTAGTTCTTGCCACTTGAGATTCACCTCCACCAAATGGATTGACCTCGAAATCTTGTTCGTCTTCCATCTACGCCAACCGGATCAAGAGCCAAAGCTCTGATACCAAATTGTTAGATTTTGGTACCAATTGATAGAAGACAACAAAATAAACACACACAGCGGAAACAACTTCAACACAATAACACAGATAAATGATAGCAAGAAACTAAAGAACACAAGAGATTTACGTGGTTCGGCTTAGCCTACATCTACGGAGCAGCAGGGACAAATTCACTATCAAAGAGTAAGGTTACAGATTACAAAACCAACTCCAAACTCTCACAATATGCAGTTAACTGCAACACCTGCTCTTATTCTTTCTTGTGTAAACTGCCACAGCAGTTACACCCACTACTATTCTATTTTCCAGCAGCCTTTAATAACTGCTACAGAATAGAAATAGCAAAGAGAGAAATAACGAGCCACAACACAACAACTAATTCTTAGTAGTTAGGGGCTGGTTTGAAGCCCCATTCATGATTGCAAACATATTGTGACTTTTCGTTTGATCATTTCTTTTATCTATGGATGAGTACCATTTTACCAATTATGTCATCGATGAGTATGTCTTACTTAGTGAGCATATGTAGGATTCTATTGCTGTGAATATGTGATGTCTGTTTCTTGTTAATTGAGATTCCTCATATGTTCTAAGTAGTAGCACTTGTTAATTGGCGATTAACATGTTAGCATGTAATTTGGTTCCTAAGATAAACAAGACAACACTAGTACTTGTGATGCTTTGTGATGACTCAAACCCTTTTAGAACTTAATAATTTCTGCTTTTTAAATCTAGTAAGGCGTCCTTCTAGGTTACTTGTTCATACAAAGTAAGAAAGTAAGAAAGTGGTAATAGGTTATGTTCAAGCGTACCAAGCTAACATGAGCATCTTTATCTGGAAATAAATGAAATTAAATGGAACACGATGTGTGAGCATGATTGTCGGTGGTGGATAGCAATTTATCTAACTTTTTTCTCCCATCGATTTCTTTCAAATAGTTTATTTTGTCAACTTTTATATTCTGTACACTGTTTTGTCGATTTTTGTTAAAATAGTTAATCATTCTCTAAAATGATTGTCAGTGCATGTTTCTCTGTGTGTCTAGTATGTCTGTAATTAATTTAGTAATTTTTAGTTGAGTCTAGGTTAGGCAGAAAATTAGGTTTTCAGCTGCTGGTCAATAAGATCAGTAGATACTTTTTGTGACATGTCTTTGTGCAATTAAATCATCAATCCTCTGCGGGAAAGACCTCTACTTGCCTATGATACATTGATATTTTTCTAGTACAATTAGAAAAATTCAATGAGTAAAGTTATTGTATGTTAACATTTCTCATACATAATGCGGAGAGAAAGTCCTTATTAAGGTAAATAAGGTTTTCATTAGAGTAAATTAAGTTCTCGTTTGAGTAATTAAGTCCTAAAAGTTGTAATTGTAATGTTTTACGACTTGAGGACACATACTACCACTTCGACAACTCACGTGGTAACTACGAAAAAGCCCTTGTTATGGTAAATTTGGTCCTCATTAGAGTAAATAGGTTCTCGTTTGAGTAATTACGTCCTAAAAGTGGTAATTGTACGTATGAGATACGTTCACATACACTAGAATTTTCCAAATTCAATAGGTTAATCACTTAATTGTGTGCTATTTTCCTTTTATAGTGGGCATTTACCGCTATCAAACTGCAAAAAACGTCGTCATCATTTATAACTAAATGATAAATGTTTCTAATTTGAACCAAAGAACAACAAAGTAACTAAATATAAGTCAATATTGTGATATAAAAAAATTACATTGACAATAATATTGAACTCAAAGATTATTGTCTACAATGTTCAAAAAATTGCTAGGTGCTAGTCGAGTGGCTGGCAGGGGATTAACACCTAGGAGCCTAGGTGGAGATTAATCAGCTTTTTTTTCTTCTAATTTTAATTTTATTTTACCACATATAAATAAATAAATACAAAATAAAAGAATATATTAAATTATAAAGTCATATCACATGCCTCTTTTACGATTTTACCCATCACCTTTATCAATTTTTTTCCTTTCTTTCCATTTTTCTTTTCTCCTTTTGTCTTTATTTTTTTCCTCCTCCCTATCTTTTCCGCCCTATCCTTCTTTCTTCGCGCATTTCTCTCTCTCTTCGGTTCTTCTCTTTTCCTCTGCTCACTCTCACTGCCTATTTGTTCTCAGTCCAGCCAGCCCGCACCCCTACCTCTCCTTCTTCTTTCCCTCCAGCTCTCTCTTCTCCCTCTCCCTACACCTTTCTTGCCCAGACAGCTTCTCCGATCAGCTCTCTTCTCTCTCTCTCCTCACCGCGTCTGCCCAGACACAATTCTTCTTCTTCTTTCTTTCTTCTCTCTCTGATATTAGGGTTATCAATGCAGGAAAAAAATGATTTTTTAAAATCCCGCCCAACTGATTTACTCTGATTAGTTAGTGCCGATATTTTCCGATTAATACCCAACCGATTTTCTCAGCCGATACAACATAAATTGAGGCAGAGCACTGTCGATCAGCGCTTATGCACCCATTAATCGGCCGCATAGGCCGATTTTTCGAACATTGATTGTCGGTAAATAATACTACGACAATTTTACTATTAGACAATGAATAGTAATTAAGCGATTTAAAATTTTTTATTTTGTTTTGTAAAATCTTCAAATGGTACTTACGTCCATGTAGGTGTCACGTAAGTATTTAATTGAAAAATAGATGGAAGTGCCAAAATGGCTAACAAGTAACAAGTGACGACACAATACGCTATGAGACTTTTTAATAAACTTCAGGAAAAATTACAATTCGCAATAGTGGAGCTAATAAAATGGAAGGCCAATTAACTTCCGTTGGACCGCTGCTGTAGCGTGCTGCTACCCATACTGTCCATACACCGCTCAAAGTTCAACCTAAGAGACCCAGTTTTCCGACGAGGCCAGAACCGGACCGCTCACCAGACCTAGCTCGCCGCCGATATCTAGTACCGAGGAAACCATGGAGGAGGGGCAAAAACCCAGTCTCTCGCTTCTCGACGACTCCGAACAGAGGAAGCCACAAGCTCCGAAGCGGTTCGTCAGGAGCCAAATCCCAGACTCAATACTCCACGATCCGGCTCTCAACGCCGCCATAGCCCTCCTTCCCTCCAACTACCACTTCGAAGTGCACAAATGCGTCTGGCGCGTCCGCTCCACGGGCGCCTCACGCGTGGCTCTCCAGCTGCCGGAGGGCCTCCTGATGTACTCGCTGGTTCTCTCCGACATCCTCTCCACCTTCGGAGGCGCCTGCCAGTGCTTCGTTTTGGGCGACGCGACTTACGGCGCGTGCTGCGTCGACGACCTCGCCGCCAAGGCCCTCAACGCCGACCTCCTCATTCACTTCGGCCACAGCTGCCTCGTCCCCCTCCATGTCACCTCTATCCCCTGCCTCTACGTCTTCGTCGAAATCTCCATAGACGTCGGCCGGTTAATCCAAACCGTCCATCTCAACCTCCAAAACCCTCTCCCTAAAACCCTTGTCCTCGCCGGGACAATCCAGTTCGCTTCCGCAATCCGAGCGGCCAAACCCGAGCTAGAAGCCCGCGGTTTCAAGGTCTTAATCCCACAGTCAAAGCCCTTGTCCGCCGGCGAGGTTTTGGGTTGTACAGCCCCGAAAATCTCTCGAAATCACAACGTTGAGGACGATGACACTGTACTGGTATTTGTGGCCGACGGGCGGTTTCATCTGGAAGCGTTTATGATAGCAAATCCAGGGGTTAAGGCGTTTCGGTACGACCCCTATGTGGGGAAGCTGTTTTTGGAGGAATATGATCACAAGGGAATGAGGGAGTCGAGGAAGAGCGCCATTTTGAGAGCCAAAGAGGCCTCCAATTGGTGCATTGTGTTGGGGACCTTAGGAAGGCAAGGGAATCCCAGGATTCTACAAAGATTGGAGAAGAAGATGAGGGAGAAGGGCTTCGAGTATACTGTGGTTTTGATGTCCGAGATTAGTCCGGGGAGAATTGCTTTGTTTGAGGACTCTGTGGATGCTTGGATTCAGATTGCTTGTCCTCGCTTGTCCATTGATTGGGGAGATGCATTTAAGAAGCCCCTTTTGAATCCTTTCGAGACTGACATTGCTCTTGGCTTCATTCCTGGTTGGTGGGAGAAGAGTAAGAAAAGTGATTTGGGTTGCTGTGCTTGTGCTAATGGCAATGGCAATGGGACTGCTGAAGCCCTTGTAGGGGACTATCCCATGGATTACTATGCTATGGATGGAGGGGAGTGGAACTCCTCTTATGTCAACAAGCCGACACGCCCTCCTCGCAGGGATTCTGCATTGGCTACTGCAAACATTAAATAGGTAAGCTTTGCTTCTTGGACTTTTTTGTGGAAGATAGTTGGTCTTTTCCTCATTCTCTATTGGTTAATTCCCTGTTACAATTTTACATACATCTTATTTGAAGTTGTTGAAGTTTACTGTTCTACTCTAATGTGTTTAGATTTACCTAAAATTGATAATTGCTGAGCTTTGTTTTTGAAAAAATTTGCATTACAACACTAATTTTGGCATGTACAGTTCTTATTACCTGGGAAGCATAAGACTAAGAAACTCTCTAACTTGTAATTTTGGCATGTACAGTTCTCATTAGTTTGCACTCTGTCTGATATGCCTTGGGCAAGAGGAATAGTCCCAATGCTTTTCCTTGTTGTTTGTCTGTAGTTCCCTTACATGTCTGGATAGATTTGCGTCAATGCAAGTCTGGCAGGAAGGCCTCAGGCCTGTATTCAGTTGATAAAAGGAAAGAATTAAGGAGCATACTTATCTAATTCTCATGCGTTGATCGCGTTAGCCTTGTAGAGTTCTTTATAAACTTGTTGAAATAAGAAATGTGCCAGTTCATTGTTCCATGAGTTAGCCTGAAAGAAAGTCACTAGTAGTTTTAAGATTTTCTTATCAAAAAACTAGTAGTTTCAAGATTTCAGAAACCGCTAACTGGTCTCCTGGGGAAAGTTTAGCCTTTGAAGGTAATAGGGTAGATGATAAACATATTGGTCCGTGGGAGCCGAGTTTGAGTTTGTGGGAGTGCCTCCTTGGCTCCTTGCAATGGGTGTGGTTGTGCTAATGGCAATGAGACTGCTGAAGACCTTGTAGGTGATTATCCCATGCATTACTACGCTCTGGATGGAGAGAAATGGAACTCCTGTTATGCCAGCAAACCAACACGCTCTCTTCGGACGGATTCTGGATACTGCCACCATAGAATAGATACGATTTGCTTCTTGGACAAGAAAGTTAGTTTTGTATTCAATCTCCATTGGTTCCCTCCACGAGTTAGAAACTTGTGCACATTAATTTGAAGTTGTTAAAATTCTACAGTTTTTTGTGTTTTTTGTTTTACACTTTTACCTAGAATTGAGAATAAGTGAAATTTGTTTCTGAAAAACTTAAGTGCATTACAACATCAATAGACCAATCTCAAACTTGAGAAGCATAAGCCTAAGAAGCTCCTGAACTTCTAACTATAGTTCTCATTTATTTTTCCCTTAGTCTGATATGATTCACATCCTATACTTGGACAACTGATACAGTTACAGTGCTGTCCCTCGGTACTTATCTGTAGCTCTCACCCATTTTGGGATAGGGAAGTTTTTGTGAAAATATCAAGTCTCGTAGGAAGGTCTTAGGCTTGTATTCAGTTGATAGACTAATTGAAGAAAGGATCATGCTTCTGTAATGCTCATGTGTTTATTGACATTTAGACTTGTAGACTTCCATATAAAGTTGTTGAAACAAGAAACGTGCCAATTTTTATTGTTCCTTGAGTTAGCATGAAAGAAAGTGACATTCTGAGTGAGACTTGTAGGAGTCCAGCAAAGCTAACTGGTCTTTGGGAAAAGGCTGGGACTTGAAGGTAATAGGGTAGATGATAAACATAAACATATTGGTCTGTAGGAGCAGAGGTTGACTATATGATTTGAGAATGTGGGAGTGCCTCCTTGTAGTGTATGAAATAAATACTCTGGGGTAAATTAAACCTTAATGAAATGAATGAAGTGTAGCTACAAGGATTTGTCAGTGCAAACTATTAACCAATGTAAACACTGAAATAAAAATAGGGTAATAAAAATGTCTATGGTAGCACATAAAATTATAGCTCACATGCACCTAGACATTGATTTATTTGCTGTATTGGTGTTGGTCAATAAATATAATATATATAGCTTCTAATATTTCCATGAACGTTTTTGTTTATGTTTTGATGGTACTATTTTTCATCTACTAGGAGGCTGCCTGGTACCGTGCATGCTATATAGCTTTGTACATTTAACATGATGGTCTTTCCACGAAGTCAAACTTCATTGGCACAAGCTTCCAATCACTTATTTTCATCACTTAGGACCTAGGGATAGGACTCCTATTTTATGACTACACTACAGTATAATGGTGACAGTTATGATTTAGACGGGTTACCTAGGTCGCCTTGTTTCATTGATTAATTCAACTTGGTTGTTAAACTTGCTACATGCATTGGGTTGTGTTATCCATTTAATACACAATGCCACCCCTAGTTTTCAATCAAACATGCATTGCCAACCTGATGACAAGGCCACACACCTAATTAGTACGTTTATCGAATTCAACTGCACCCTTAGAGTGCATTGACACTTTCAAATACATTGACATTTTGAAATCCAAACGACATTTATCATCAATTTCTTAGAACCCACCTTATTTGAAATGGGGGTGTTATACTAGTTGACACAACACCTTATTTGAATGTTTTTAAATACAGAGATTCTGGTGTGTTACTGTAGCTGGTTTATATTTTTTTTCTTTTGGAATGTTTTCCATTATGTGAAATTGATAGGATGAACCTACTACTGGTTGAATCTTGTATAAGATGTTACTTTTAAGTACCTTCTTCCATAGTGCATGATGGTTATTTTGTCTGTCATTACATTCATGTTAAGCCTGTGCAAATGCATTGTAATATTCATACATTTCTGTTCAAGTTTTAGGTCTCATTTTTGTGGATGTTATCACCTAATCATCTTTTTGCATTACTAGGAAACTGATTATGTATTTTATACACTTTCCAACAGAATAGTGTGAGCGGATTCTTCCAGGCTTATCTGGTCAGGCACTGAGTTTCTTGGACTCGTTACAGCTAATTCAGATGAGAAGCAATTTTCCAACTGAAGAGAAAAGTTGCCTGATATCTACCTTGACTTCATGAATACGAGTTTCCAGATAATTGGCAACTTGAACCAAAACTTCAAGGACTGTTTTTCATTTTTTGGTAATTGTACTGCAAGAAGTTTAGAGACATGAGGTTCCAAGACGCCCGAGATAGGTAGAATCGGTTTGCTTCTCCATTTTCTACAAGCAATGCCATTGAGACAAATGCACACACCGAAAGTTTTGCTCTCTGTTTAGATAACCAATGTAATTTCTCATGACATGTCTTTGTAGCATCATATCTTTTCTCTTTGCAATTGCCATCTCCACCCTCAACTTATAAAAGTTGCTCACACAACAGCTCCAGATGGTGAGCATGAGAATGAAGATGTAATATGAAGTTGAAGAAAATTGCTTGATAGTCTTCTACCTTTCCTGCTGGAAAATCGTTGTTTACAACAGTGTTTTTTTTCCCCCTCGTAATTGTCTCTGTTGTCTTATTTTCCCAGTACGTGTTTTGCTTGATTCTCGTTTATATCTCACTTGGGACATACTGAAAGAGAGAACGCTTTTATAGTTGCTATCTTAAGCGACTGAATACTGAAGACCTTGTTCTGATAAGAACCAAGTTAGTTCATGTGTTTCACTCCGTTTAGCACGAAGTGAATTGACAAGCAGAACTATCTTTTTTATCAGAACAAAATTGTCTTCGTGAACAAGTTAGTTCTGACATTGTCTTCGCTCTCTCCGTTTAGCACATTGCCAACTATACTCTCTATTTTTAGTTACCCAAATCAATGATTCAAGATTCAAATTGTAAAAAAAAAACATTCAAGATTCACAAGCAAGTAAAATTGTAACAGTAGAAATGTTCTAGCAGGCCAAAATGAAAAAGACCCCAATCGGTTAAAAAAAACATAAACACGATTTGAACCACCAAAAGTCTCGTATACAAGTAAGATAACAGGCAGCAGCAGAGCATAGAAGCCACCACAATGATAGGAGGAACTGAACTAGTATCAAAATATACTCAAATTCAATTCTCATCTGTTTGAGAATTAAGCACTTCCACTTCCAGCTGCATTTGCAGATGAGGAAGAGTTTACCCTCACTTCTACTAGATTGAGATTCTGTTGGATGAAAACATACTATTGCAACGCTATATGGAACTGAAAACCTTCCGTCGCTTCCATTTCGATCTCCATTGTGAGATCCGGTTGAAGTTCAGGTATTTTTTGTGATTTTTCCCTAAAGAAATATGGATTCTTCTACTCTTTGTGAGAAATAACCGGACTTGGTATTCATGAAGTTCAAGTGAGAAATAACAATGTATTCTGAACATAGATCCATACAAGAGTAGCTGACGAATGAAACATAACATAATGAAGTTCAAGGAGATCATCATTAACCAAAAAACCACAGCACTGTTTATTCAACTAACTAGCTTCAACTTTTGACATTAGGAGCAACTAGTCTAACCTTACCTTCCATTCTTCCTACTCTGAAAATATGAATTTTCATTACACTTTGCTTGACAAGCTAAAAAATAATGGTATCCCCAGGTGAAATCTTGTTCGCTACACAAACTTGTGTCCAACCTGCTGTCAAGTCCAAACGTTCATATAACCTGCCGTCTTTTTTGTAATATTTAGAAACACAAAGACGAACAGGCCATGATTTCCCAGTTGGATCTTCAAGCTTTACAGTCTTCTTATTCATAAGACCTTTAGCTACGCCTAACTCCTTTGGAAACCCCTGCAAGAACAAGGCCGGATATCATTGGGAAAAATTCCGTAGTTCTGACTAAAAATTGAAGTATTCACTTGATTGATGTTTTCCCATAACTTAGATACTGCAGCTCTATTACATTTAATCTTGAAAGATGACACATATGCTCAATCACTTGTGTGACATTATTCAAACACATAATTGGCTTACAATTGTGTTCAAAGTACACTCACAATGTGATATTTAGAATGCTTCGTCAAAATTCGTCGAAAACAAGAATTCTGCAATTTGAACAAGATGGATCCATCTGATGTTTCCTCCACATAACCATTTGCAGGTCTCTTTCCGGACATTACATAATTGCCTATACGAAGCCAAATTGAGACACGATTTAATAAGAAAAGAGTACGTAAACAAGCTGTAGAGAAGTAAACATAAAATACAGTACAACTTACAACCTTTTTTATCAGCAATGACCGTTTCGTTTTTACTGACTTTGTTGTTGTAGTAGTTTTCAGTTTCAAGGTCAACAACTTCTTTTACTCGAGCTTGATTTCCGTTACTCCCCAAGGAAACAGAACTGTTACTTCTCCTCTTGGCTACTTCTACATCTTTCTCGCAGGCACTTCTATCTATCGTAGATTGTGACATTAAACTTTTTTTTTGGTTACAAGGGCGGCACAAGGCCAGGAACAAACAAAAAGAGAACTAAACAACAGGCCTACTTAGGCCTTTAAATCTAATACGACCGTTGCCAGAAATGTCCTCAAAGGCAGCATGAGCAATATGGGAAGGAGGGCTGCTGTAGAACACAGTTCCCCTGGTACAGACAATGCTATCTTTAGCCAGCAGGTCAGCAACAGCATTACACTCACGTAAGACATGAAGCAAGATGCAGGAATCAAAGAGTTTCATCAGAGCAAGGCAATTGTCAATGATGGTAGCTAAGGGATGAAGATCATAGTCTTTAGAATTCAGGAGATTAACAGCCACAGCAGAATCACTTTCAATCACAATTCTTCTAATCTGGAGATCAACAGCCATTTTTAAACCAATACAGATACCCCAGATCTCAGCCTGAAGAACATCACCCTCACCAATATGGTGAGAAAAACCATGAATCCAATCACCGGACCAATTCCTAAGCACACCTCCAGCCCCAGTAATACCTTGAACAGACTTAGAACCATCAACATTTAACTTGAAATGACCTAAAGGCGGTTTCTGCCATTGCAAAATAATAGGCTGATTATCAGAGGCAGTAGAAGTTTTCATGTTAGACTTAAACCATTCCCTGACATAATGCAAAATAACCTGTAAGGGATGAGTAGGAAACTGAAACTGAATATAAAAAATCCCATTGTTTCTCCATTTCCAAATATACCAGCAAACAAACACAAAGCAATCCTGCCAGTTGTAAGAGTAGTTCCAGGTACAACCCTTGAGGGTAGTATTAAAATGAATCCAATTATTCCATTCTAAATGAAAGAAGTCCTGAATCTTGGTAGGGACAATCACAGCATCCCAAACCTGTCTGGCTTTAGGACAATCCCTAAGTAAGTGAAGCATATTTTCAGCAACCCCAGGACAGCTATTGTAGGGTGAGCACAAATGTGCCTTTTGTACCTTTGAACATTTGTAAGCAACCTTCCATGGGCAATAATCCAAGCAAAAAGCTTAAGTTTAGGAGGTATATTAAAAGACCAGATGCCTTTCCATGGAACAGTAGGGAATAAATCACAAGAGATTGACAGGTTATAGGCACTACAAACAGAGAACTTACCATGGGAGGCAGGTTTCCAGATCACTTTGTCCCTAGTACTCCCTGAGTAGCTAATAGGTATTCTGGAAATTTGATCAACAATATCAGAAGGAAGACAACTTTGCAGGAGATCGAGATCCCAAGTTTGATGAATCCAAAAATCTTGGACCAGAGCAGATTCATCCACAAAATCATCATTTAGAGCAAAATTAGAGAGAGCACCAAGGCCAGTCCAGTCATCTTTCCAAAAGTTAATAGTAAGGCCATCACCAACTCTCCAAAAAACACCTTGCCTGAGTAACTTGGCCCCATGAATAACACTGTTCCAAGTACTGGAACAACCAGTGTGTTTATTGTAGTTAGCATTCAGGATGGAATTCTTCTGAAGATATTTCTTTTCAAAGACTTGGCACCATAAACCCTCATCTTTCTGGACAATTCTCCAGCTGGCCTTAGCAAGCATGGCACGGTTCATATCATAAGTTTTCTTTAAGCCTAAGCCACCATTAGCTTTAGGCTTACAAACTTTCTCCCACTTTAGGAGGTGAATTTTCTCTCTCTCAATAGTATCACCCCAAAGAAAATTCCTATTTAACTTATCAAGCTTATCACAAACAGAAGAAGGAATTTTAGCAGTTTGCATTGTGTAGGTTGGAATCGAAGCAGCAACAGCTTGAATAAGGGTGAGTCTACCGGCCATACTCAAATGTTTACTCTTCCAGCTAGCAAGTCTATTTTGAACCTTATCAACTAAACTAGCATAAGTAGCATTGATAACCCGAGAATGAATTAAAGGCATACCAAGATACTTACCTAAGTCCTTAGTGATAGGAGAACCACAGACCCTGCTGATAGCCTTAGCAACATTTATGCTAGTATTAGGAAAACAATATAGCACATACTTCTCAAAATTGACAGTTTGGCCAGAGAGATTACAGAAAGAATCCATGCAATCCTTGAGGACAGTAGCCTGATCAATAGAAGCTTTAGAGAAGAGAACAAGATCATCAGCAAAGAACAAATGGGAGATTGGTGGACCAGATTGGGAAGCACGAAAAGGCTTCCATCTCCCAATTTCAACAGCAGAGCAGATTAAATGAGAAAGCTTCTCCATGCACAAGACAAATAGGTATGGAGATAGAGGATCACCTTGCCTAAAACCCCTCTTAGCAGAGAAAGACTCAGACAAATCACCATTTAGAATAATTTTAAACGAAGTAGAGGAAACACAGCTCATGATGAGTTTAATCAAGTTATCAGGAAATTGAATTTCATATAAAACTTTCTCAATGAAGGTCCAACTGAGCTTATCATAACCTTTTGAGAGGTCAACTTTCCAAATCATGAATCCCTTATCCCCTCTGGACTTCTTGCATTTATGCAACATTTCCTAAGCAATCATTATATTATCAGAGATATGTCTCCCTGGAACAAAGCTAACTTGGTTGGGGCTGATAAGCATACCAAGAAGAGGTCTAAGTCTATTCACAATGACTTTGGAAATCACTTTATAAATGGTGGAACACAGACTAATAGGTCTAAACAAGTGCATGTGCTGAGGACTGTTACACTTAGGAACAAGGGTGATGAGGGTATGGTTCAGACCAGTAGGTATTTTACCTGCACAGAAAGCATGAGAAACCAAAGAATGCCATTTTCATTAAACAAACCATCAATCTTGTTTCTTCTACGTCTAACCATAGTAGTTAGATGGAAAAACTTCGTATTCTTGTCTCCATCTTGGATCCATTTCTCTCTAGATTTCTGTTTCTAGTAGGTAGCCTCCTTATCTCTTAGCTCATTATACTCCTGTTGTAACTTGGCTTCAAGATCAAACAAAAAGGCACTGCCATAAGAACACAGAGCCTTTTGAATGCCACTAATTCGAGCAAGAACACGCTTCTTTTGGTGGAAAATATTCCCAAAAACTTCTTTGTTCCAAATTTGAAGAGTAGCAGCAAGCTCATGAGACTTTGACAATAAATCACCCGAAGCAGTAGCCCAATAACCAGAGATTAAATCATTATAGCCCTCATGTTGCATCCACATTGTATGAAAACGAAAAGGAGGATTAGATCTAAGAACTTTAGCATAAGGAAAGAGCTTGATAAGAAGAGGACAGTGGTCTGAGGACATTCTAGCTAAATGGATAACTTTAGCATCAGTAAATAAAAGCCTCCAGTCACCATTACAGAGGCATCTGTCAAGTCTTTCTTTCACAGTGTTGTTTGTCCAGGTAAAAGCAGGTCCTTGGTAGCCCATATCAATAATAGCAGCCCTATCAACCCATTTCTTGAACCCAGTAATTCTGCCATTAGGAGAACCTCCCTTTTTTTCAGTAGGAGAAAGAATTTCATTGAAATCACCAGTGATAAACCAAGGGAGGGTATGTCAATTTGACACCAAATCCAGGTGATTCCAGAGGTCATTCCTAATATTACCATGAGTGCTAGCATAAACAGCCGTGAGAAGCCAAGGTTGACCACCCACATTGCAAATTTTCATAGTAATAGCTTGAGAAAAAGAGGAAACATGCTCAATATCCACCAAGTTATTATTCCATAGAATCCAAATACTTCCACTAAACCCACTAGCTTCAACAACCTCAACTTTATTAAATCCAAGCTTAAAGAGATCATCAATATGAGTACTAGATTGAACACGAGGTTCACAAATAATAAGAATACTAACTTTGTTAATATTAATCAAATCAGAAATATCATATTTGAAAATCCTACCTCCAGCTCCACGAGCATTCCAAAAAAGAATGTTATCCATTAAAAGACAAGGGTGGGAGGAGAGCAAAACTCCGAAGTCAAGAGACAACCATGTCCTCATCCTTAGAAGAGGACATGTTAGCATCCAGAGAAGCTTAATCATTATCAGAATCCAGGGAATGATCATCCTGGGGACTAGCAGCAGCATGCTAGAAAATGGTCGAAGCAAGATCAGAAATATCCTGATCAATGCTAGAAGAAGACCACAGAATTAATACCACAATAACTTGCCACTTTATTATTCTCAGGAGGACAATGACCAAACTTAGCCGAGGTATTGCAAATGGGGGGATTTGTGTTTCTTGTCTCAATGAGAGGAGAGATGTCTGGAAGAGGGATGGAGAAAGGAGTAGAATTAGAGCTGGAAAGTTTTAAACTCCTAGCACCACCACCACCAGATTTCCTAGGTTTACTAGGGGTAACTTTCACACCACGTCCATTACCACTAGGCTTCCCATTAGTAACGTCCTTCAAATGGTTCACATTCTCCTCAGGAGTCAAGGAGGAAAAAAGAGATTTAGGGTCATCGGTGTCTTTTATCAAAACTGACACTCTATCTGTAGCACTCTGAGTCTGAATTTTCTGTTGCATGGATTTCCATAGAGATACAATTCTCGGTTCCTTGACTTTAGCAAGAGGGGAACTAGAGCCCACATGGTCTTGCATATTCTTCACATGAGTTTTAGCAGGGTCCTCATCTTCAACACTAAGAGCAGCAAAACGAGAGCCAGAACCAGCAATGCTCTTAGAGTTACCAGATTGAAACGTATCTCGCTTCTTGCTTTTGTAGGACATAAGCATCCAAGGGCCATGACCATTGGAATGAGAACTTTTCTGGCATAACAAAGGGGGGCTAATGGGTTCAGACAAAGACATTGGATCATTATTAGTTTTTCCCATGTTCAAATTTCCCTCCTCAAGGTTTGCTGTAGTAGCTGACTCAGTAGGCAGGGTTTTCTGATAGGGACAATTATCTTTGACATGACCAAAGCAGCCACAATTGAAGCATATCATAGAAATGCCTTCATAGACCACATCATAAACAAATCCCTCAATTTCAACATGTGGAACCAAAGGTTGTTGCAAATCAATCTCCACACAGACCCTCCCAAATTGTCCACGAGTTTGAGCAAGTGTAAGTTTATCCACTTTCACCACAGTTCCAAGAAGCTTACCAATTTTCCTCATAGTAAACTCCTTACAAAATCTCACAGGAAGGCCAACAATTCTTACCCAAACAGCCATAGTGGTAATTTCATCGGAGAATGGGTTAAAATCTGGCTTCCATTGCTGCACAACCAAAGTTTGGCCAGCAATAATCCAAGGACCACCACATAGAGCAGTATTCATATCCTATGAAGATGAAACTTCACCACAAAATAGCCATTAGGTAAGTCAATAATCTGCCAGGGTCCTTGCATTTTCCATTTCCGATTCAGGCTATCAGACATGAACTTAAGAGCATTCATAGTGTTTGGTTTACCAACAAGCTTAATTATAACAGCACAACGCCAATCCAAATCAATTTTATCCTTGACTCGATCAGAGAAGCACACTTTAGGTCCTAATTTTCCAGTGGAGTAAAAACAATCCTCCTCAGTGAAATCAGTATCGTCAGTAGCAGCAGAACCATAATGACTAAGTGGATTTAAAAGCATCGAAGCATAGCTCACAGGGCTCGAAAAATTGCTCAGTAAAGGAGAGTCAGATTCAGAGGCCATTAGCTGAACCGCCTTCATTTTGTCACAGAGAGTATATCAGTTCGTCCGCGTTTGTATTGCGAAGGAGAAACGAGAGCTTCTCCGCCGCTCCCATGAGGGAGGGCGGAGAAGGCGAAGATGGGACGAGTCTCCGTCACAGAGGCACTGGAAACCCACAGTTACCAGCAAAAATGGTGAAGGAAGCAGTCGGAAAAGGCAGAGGGAGCAAGGTTTTCGTGTTGGAGAAGGCGCGTGTGAGGCGCGTTCTAGGAAAAACTTTCCAAACTAAATTTAAGAGATTATTGAAAGTGCATAAATCACTGGTTTTTTTTTTTTTTTATTGTAACAGGTGTTCTTGTTCTGTTTGTGTATGGGAGGAATTATGTACTACTTAGAACATGAGCCAGACACTATGGCTCCATTCCTGAGGGGACTGATTCGCCGCTTCCTTGCTAGCAGAATCAGTAATCCGGTCAATTCATCTAATAGGAATGCTTCCTAGCTACTCATATTTGCAAACCTTGATGCCATGAAGAAGCCGAAGTTATTAGAGAGTGATGGTTCTGAAGCACCTTCTGAGAAGAAATACAATCTTGAATCAATACCAGGGCTATGAGGGGTTGAGGTCTCCCGTTTTCTCGGAGTTTGAATAAACATTATGTATCGAGAATCAATAACGTTTAGGTTTTCATTTACTATCGAAATAGCTTCAATATTTTTCTTCCTTTTTCTATACGATTTGTTGTATAAAAATCGAACGTACCTATGCAATTGGTGTACTTGATTTGAAAGGAAAGAATTATAAATGGAAGGATTGTTTCTTAGTTTCTAACGTTTGAGCCTGTTTGGCTTTTGCGCATGGTCCCCGAGGTAATTATTGTTAGATCATCAATAAATTAATGATTGTACAAGTATGAATTCTGACATTTACTATGTGTCTGATCCAGAAATTTGCACGCTTAAGGCCGGCGTCTGATCCAGAGATTTGTACGCTTAAGGCCGGCGTCTGATCTAGGGACTTGTACGTTTAATGCCGGCGTCTGATCCAGGGATTTGTACGTTTAAGGCCGGCGCCAGCCAGTTATCTGTAATCTAGTGAAGAACTATTTCACCTGGTGAAGAATTCAAGGATTTGTATCTAGTGAAGAACTCTTTCACCTGAACTGGACTATATAATAGTCCGACTTAAGAGGTGCTTAACATAACCCATCTTAATGGATATAACTCATATAAGGCTGTTTGAGGCTTCTCAAACTGGAAATGTCCAGGTTTTGCATCAATTGTTGGAAGAGAATCCACTTCTTCTGCATAATGTTTCGCTAGCTTCCGGAGAGAGCCCCTTGCATGTTGCTTCTGTTGCCGGCCATGTGGACTTTGTTAAGGAGATTCTAAGGTTGAAACCAGCTTTTGCTGAAGAATTCAACCAGGATGGCTTTAGCCCCATGCATGTGGCATCTGCCAATGGCTATCTGGAGATTGTAAGGGAGCTGCGGAGAGTTGACCATAAACTCTCCCAGCTTAAGGGAAGAGATCAATGGACTCCATTGCACTATGCTGCTAAGAGAGGCAGGGTAGATATTATTCGAGATCTGGTTTTGGCTTGTCCAGAGAGTGTTGAAGATGTGACTGTACAAGGGGAGACTGCATTTCACCTGGGTGTTAAGAACAGCCAGTTTGAAGCAATAAGAGTCCTGGTGGAATTGGTGCGAGAAATGGACAAGCTGGATATCCTGAATATAAAGGATAATCTTGGCAATTCAGTTATTCATCTAGCAACTTGGAAAAAGCAACACCAGGCAAGTGCATTTTGACCACTCCTATTTGAATCCTAACTAAATTTCCGAATGTGAATACATATATAAAAGATGTAACTTGGATGAGTTTCTTGAAAAATCTAATGATCTGAGTACACGTACATGTTCACAGGTGGTGGAATGGTTAGTTGGCATTGGAACTGCTCCAGCAGGTGTGTTGGAAGTAACCAATGTAAACCAGAGCGGTCTCACTGCTCTTGATCTGCTACTAGTTTTCCCTAGCGAAGCTGGTGATAGGGAAATCGAGGAGATCCTTCGTGGTGCTGGAGCTCGGAGAGCACGAGAGATAGTCCATTCTAGTCCTAACGTACCCTCATCTAGTCAGGATCATAACCAAATGGCACCACAGTCCCATCAAGAGCAGCCAAATGTTGTGGCTTCTAGAGCACTAGATATAGTCCATTCTAGTTCTGATGTACCTTCATTTAGTCCGAATCATAACCAAACGGCACCACAGACGACCCATCAAGAGCAGTCAAATAATGTGGCTTTGAGCGCACCAGATATAGTCCATCCTAGTTCTGATGTACCTTCATTTAGTCAGAATCATATCCAAATGACACCACAGTCGACACATCAAGAGCAGCCAAATGATGTGGCTTCGAGCGCACTAGATATAGTCCATTCTATTCCTGATGCAGTAGTCATTGAGTCTCATAGTCAGAACCACACTCAAATGGCATCAGAGACCCGTCAAGAGCAGCCAAACGATTTGGAGTACTTCAAGTTCAGATGGGGAAGAGACAGACCTGATGATGCACGAACCGCGCTGTTAGTTGTAGCTGTATTAGTGGCTACAACAACCTATGAAATTGCACTCAACCCTCCAGGCGGTCTTTGGCAGGACACAAACTTAAGCAAGAATGGGACTGATCCACCACACCTTGCAGGGACGTCCAATATAGCTACTTTTTTTCCAGTTTACTCCATTATTGGAGCAATTTTCAACTCCATTGGGTTTTCGGTTTCTCTTCACATGATCAATATTCTCACAACCAATTTCCCTTTGCGGTTGGAGCTTCAAGTTTGTGGCCTTGCAATGTACTTAACCTACATCAATGGATTGATTACTATTTCTCCAGGTGAGACAGCAGGTTGGTACTCACTATTTGCACTTACGCCATTTTTGCCTCCGGCGGTAATGTTTGCTGCCAGATGGGTTATGAAACTTATCATCAAGCTTAGCGAACTTCTGCTAAACCAGATGCCGATATTGAACAAATTCATTATTTGCACTAGGAGTAATTTCAATTAGGTTATGAGTCATGACAACCAGATCGGTCTTGAGTTGTTTGAGAATGTGGGAGTGCCTCCTTGATTTGAGAATGTGGGAGTGCCTCCTTGTAGTGTATGAAATAAATACTCTGGGGTAAATTAAACCTTAATGAAATGAATGAAGTGTAGCTACGAGGATTTTTCAGTGCAAACTATTAACCAATGTAAACACTGTGAAATAAAAATAGGGTAATAAAAATGTCTATGGTAGCAGTGTAGCACATAAAATTATAGCTCACATGCACCTAGACATTGATTGATTTGCCGTATTGGTGTTGGTCAATAAATATAATATATATATATAGCTTCTTATGTTTCCATGAACGTTTTTGTTTATGTTTTGATGGTACTATTTTTCATCTACTAGGAGGCTGCCTGGTACCGTGCATGCTATATAGCTTTGTACATTTAACACGATGGTCTTTCCACGAAGTCAAACTTCGTTGGCACAAGCTTCCAATCACTTATTTTCATCACTTAGGACCTAGGGATAGGACTCCTATTTTATGACTACACTACAGTTAATGGTGACAGTTATGATTTAGATGGGTTACCTTGGTCGCCTTGTTTCATTGATTAATTCAACTTGGTTGTTAAACTTGCTACATGCATTGGGTTGTGTTATCCATTTAATACACAATGCCACCCCTAGTTTTCAATCAAACATGCATTGCCAACCTGATGACAAGGCCACACACCTAATTAGTTTATCGAATTCAACTGCACCCTTAGAGTGCATTGACACTTTCAAATACATTGACATTTTGAAATCCAAACCGACATTTATCATCAATTTCTTAGAACCCACCTTATTTGAAATGGGACAGGTGTTATACTAGTTGACACAACACCTTATTTGAATGTTTTTAAATACAGAGATTCTGGTGCGTTACTGTAGCTAGTTATATTTTTTTCTTTTGGAATGTTTTCCATTATGTGAAATTGATAGGATGAACCTACTACTGGTTGAATCTTGTATAAGATGTTACTTTTAAGTACCTTCTTCCATAGTGCATGATGGTTATTTTGTCTGTCATTACTCATTACATTCATGTTAAGCCTGTGCATTTAGCATTGTAATATTCATACATTTCTGTTCAAGTTTTAGGTCTCATTTTTGTGGTGTTATCACCTAATCATCTTTTTGCATTACTAGGAAACTGATTATGTATTTTATACACTTTCCAACAGAATAGTGTAAGCTGATTCTTCCAGGCTTATCCGGTCAGGCACTGAGTTTCTTGGACTCGTTACAGCTAATTCAGATGAGAAGCAATTTTCCAACTGAAGAGAAAAGTTGCCTGATATCTACCTTGATTTCATGAATATGAGTTTCCAGATAATTGGCAACTTGAACCAAAACTTCAAGGACTGTTTTTCATTTTTTGGTAATTGTACTGCAAGGAGTTTAGAGACATGATGTTCCAAGACGCCCAAGATAGTTAGAATCGGTTTGCTTCTCCATTTTCTACAAGCAATGCCATTGAGACAAATGCACACACCGAAAGTTTTGCTCTCTGTTTAGATAGCCAATGTAATTTCTCATGACATGTCTTCGTAGAATCATATCTTTTCTCTTTACAATTGCCATCTCCACCCTCAACTTATAAAAGTTGCTCACACAACAGCTCAAGATGGTGAGCATGAGAATGAAGATGTAATATGAAGTTGAAGAAAATTGCTTGATAGTTTTCTACCTTTCCTGCTGGAAAATCGTTGTTTACAACAGTTTTTTTTTTTTCCTCGTAATTGTCTCTGTTGTCTTATTTTCCCAGAAAGTGTTTTGCTTGATTCTCGTTTATATCTCACTTGGGACATACTGAAAGAGGGAATGCTTTTATAGTTGCTATCTTAGGCGACTGAATACTGAAGACCTTGTTCTGAAAATAACCAAGTTAGTTCATGTTTTTCACCCCGTTTAGCACAAAGTGAATCGACAAGCAGAACTATCTTTTTTATCAGAACAAAATTGTCTTGAGCAAGTTAGTTCTGACATTGTCTTTGCTCTCTCCGTTTAGCACATTGCCAACTATACTCTCTGTTTTTAGTTACCCAAATCAATGATTCAAGATTCAAATTGTCAAAAAAAAAAGAAGATTCAAGATTCACAAGCAAGTAAAATTGTAACAGTAGAAATGTTCTAGGATGCCAAAAGGCAAAAGACCCCAATCGGTTAAAAAAACATAAACCCGATTTGAACCACCAAAAGTCTCGTATACAAGTAAGATAACAGGCAGCAGCAGAGCATTGAAGCCACCATAATGATAGGAGGAACTGAACTAGTATCAAAATATACTCAAATTCAATTCTCATCTGTTTGAGAATTAAGCACTTCCACTTCCAGTTGCAGATGAGGAAGAGTTTACCCTCACTTCTACCAGATTTAGATTATGTTGGATGAAAACATACTATTGCAACGCTATATGGAACTGAAAACCTTCCGTCGCTTCCATTTCGATCTCCATTCCCCATCGAGATCCGGTTGAAGTTCAGGTATTTTTTGTGATTTTTCCCTAAAGAAATATGGATTCTTCTACTTGCATAGTTTTCTCAAGTGGGAAATAACAATCTAGTTTGAACATAGATCCATACAAGAGTAGCTGACGAATGAAACATAACATAATGAAGTTCAAGGAGATCATCATTAACCAAAAAACCACAGCACTTTTAATTCAACTAACTAGCTTCAACTTTTGACATTAGGAGCAACTAGTCTAACCTTACCTCCCATTCTTCCTACTCTGAAAATATGAATTTTCATTACACTTTGCTTGACAAGCTCAAAAATAATGGTATCCCCAGGTGAAATCTTGTTCGATACACAAACTTGTGCCCAACCTGCTGTCAAGTCCAAACGTTCGTATAACCTGCCGTCTTTTTTGTCATATTTAGAAACACAAAGACTAACGGGCCATGATTTCCCAGTTGGATCTTCAAGCTTTACAGTCTTCTTATTCATAAGACCTTTAGCTACTCCTAACTCCTTTGGAAACCCCTGCAAGAACAAGGCCGGATATCATTAGGAAAAATTCCGTAGTGCTGACCAAATACATAATATGCTAGTTTGGAAACGGGCATACAACTAAAAATTGAAGTATTTACTTGATTGATGTTTTCCCATAACTTAGATACTGCAGCTCTATTATATTTAATCTTGAAAGATGACATAGATGCTCAGTCACTTGTGTCACATAATTCAAACACATAATTGGCTTACAATTGTGTTCAAACTACACTCACAATGTGATATTTTGAATGCTTCGTCAAAATTCGTCGAAAACATGAATTCTGCGATTTGAACAAGATGGATCCATCTGATGTTTCCTCCACATAACCATTTGCAGGTCTCTTTCCGGACATTACATAATTGCCTATACAAAGAAAAATTGAGACACGATTTAATAAGAAAAGAGTACGTAAACAAGCTGTAGAGAAGTAAACATAAAATACAGTACAACTTACAACCTTTTTTATCAGCAATGACCGTTTTGTTTTTACTGACTTTGTTGTTGTAGTAGTTTTCAGTTTCAAGGTCAACAACTTCTTCTTTTACTAGAGCTTGATTTCTGTTACTCCCCAAAGAAACAGAACTGTTACTTCTCCTCTTGGCTACTTCTACATCTTTCTCACAGGCACTTCTATCGTAGATTGTGACATTAAACTTTGATTCACCGTCGTATCTGAAAATCAAAAAATCCCCAACTTCTAAATGATGATCCTTCACAAAACGCTGCCATCCATTATGGAAGAACAAGCCATTTTCTGTTTTTTCCAATTCCACAGCCCAGCATTGTCCACTAGGACCTCTAAGATCACATTTGTAAGGTGATCGCCCATTCCCAACCAAGTTCTTGGTAAACTTTGGTGGTATAAGCTACAAATCAAATTGAACAGCTTCTTAAAGAAAAGAAGAAAGGCAATAGTATACGCTTAAAACCAAAATAGGCCTAGAACATAACATCATCATATCTCAAACAACAGTTTTAGTCTCTGAGATCAACACGAGGCCCTAGCCAAAAGTATTAAACAAACAGAATTTCCATTGTATGACACCATAATGTATATTAACAGAGAAATTAAAATCAAATACTTCAAAATAATTCAAATCGTATCGTTAAACTACAAACCTTTCCATTCATCAAACATGTGCCCTTTGTTCTTCGAACTTGCCATTACTTCCTCACCCATATATACAATTACTCAACCTATATATATATATATATATATATATATATATATATATATATATAGCATTTTTTACAGCAAGGAGGCCACACACTTTTCACAACTATAGTTAATAAGATCAACGAACATACATGAACAATGACCAGGGTATTAACCCTAAGTCCAAATCCAAAACCCAAAAGAACAAAACAAGAGCAAAGAGGAAATCATGAATGCACGAGTATATATACTAAATAGTTTTTTTTTGGTCCTGGCATGACTTTAATGATTATTTGTGAAATCACTGTGAAGATGAAGGCAGGATTAATTAGGACTATACCAGATGCTTAGAGAAGTCACCAAACAGCACCTTGAAAAATGATTGTTTCTTTGGTGAACACTTCTTAATTGGCTTCCTGGCCATTTGAACCTGCGCCCAACTCTGAAGCGCCCAACTCTATATGTAACTAAATGGATTAGGGAAGTAGATGTTCCGTGGCCATTTGTATAACTTGCACTCAAAGCAAAACGACGGTGTTTCAAGAAAATAACTTTCTTTGACAAAAAATAAAAAAGAGAAAATATTCCTCATGAGTTATGACCTAGGAACCCTTCCTAGGGTTTCTCCCTGTCGTCCCCGGCAGTCAGCTTATGACCTTATACAAAGTAGTGACGTGGGCGACACATACGTGATCATTTTAACATAAAAATAGAGGGGGTTACCTAATTATTTGGCTGATGCGTACTTATTTGGCCGAGGACCGCCTCGTAAAACAGAGAAGATAAGGACCACCTTATCACCCGAACATATTTTCTTTGTTGAAAGCTCTGCGAGGAATCCCTTCCTATTATTGATCTGGTAAAGCTCCAAGGAGTTTTGTTTCAGTCCTTGTTATCCCACAAGGTAGGAAAAGCACCTTCCTTCAGAAATATCCCTCTTTCAGGTGTAGTTGTCTGAGAAAGAAGTCACAGGCCCGCTACATCCACATCAACGTTCACCAACTAGTGCGGGACGCCCGCACTCAAGCTGCGCCAAAAGGGATAGTTTGCTCTCAAACTTATAGACGTCAAACAAACAGTACGTACAAGGAGTTAATATGATATGTGCTTCACGTTGCCGGCCGGCCTATAGTGAAAATGCATGTTAAAATGCTATGTGAAGCAAGAAGAGGTTACACCAAACTAATATTTCAAGAGTTTTAAGATCAGCTTGAACTGTCTCTTGAAGCATCTATAACAAACTATGTTGATATTGATGGAGGGAAATTGTATATAGTTATTAGGGATGGTTACTCTAGAGAACACCGAGTGATTATGTTGGGGATTTCAATATATATATATTATATGAATTTGATGAACAACGTAAGGCAACATAGATGTTGAAGTTTTTTTCTCAACATATCGACATGTCTTTTTGTTTATTTGGTAACCTTTACCAAAGAATACATGCCCTTAATTTCATTTGAGTTGAATGGTACCTTTGGCACCCATTCACTTGTATATAAGGACATCATTGCCTATAATTCAAATAGCAGATTAGATATATCAGAAGCAAAACTAAGATCTAGTTTTTGCATTATCTTCCCTTCTTATTCTTTTACAATCATATAATTTTCTTTTAGAAAGTTCTAAGCGAATACTTTGATTTTGCTTATCGCAGATTTCAATCTTTGTTGTATCTTGGAAGTGATTTGCCAAGGACCCTAAGCAAACTCTATTGAGTTGGGGCAAATAACACTTTAAGGAAATGACTCAAGTCGTACCTCAAAGTTGTTCTCCTATTTTCTATATATACCTAACAGATTAGAGACAACGACAAATACTATCTTTGTAGTTGTAGATTGTTTGAGATGAAGGGGGTCGTATGTAGGCACACTAGCTATCAAGGTCCTTAGAGAAGTCATGCAAATCAACACTACTAGAATACCTGGATATAACATCGCCCCTAAGAAATCAGTTTAAAATGTACATGATATAATAGGAATATTAGACATCGATTGCCAAAATAACCGATTTTATTTATCACGTATAACATCCGTCGTTAAATTTTTCGATGATAAAAGTTTAATTAAGAAAAGTGCGGCAACCCTAAAATAGAAAAAAAAATAGGAGGCGCTAAGTTTTTAAAAGAAAGCGCGAAGAACATTTGGCTTTTACCTCCAAACATTTCAACACTTAGATATTTTTTTTAGACTTTAACTCTTATGGCCTTATCTATCTTCACTGACCTGCGTTGACTACAACCCTAGCTCTTCCCCATCGATTTTGCTGCGAAAACTCTCTCTTCCCTGGCCTTCCCCATCGATCACCCCAAAACTCTTACTCTTCATTGAGAGCTTGGGGATTGCAGAAGCACTTCAGAAGAAGTCAAGGAGATTGAGAAGGCTGTACCAAAATAGCCGATTCGTTCACAGACACCGATTAGGGTCGATTCGGTTCCGTCTCGCCCCAAGTTCGAGCTTGCTGGTAGGGTTTTGATATGCTAAGATTCGAGGTAATTCAGTCTTGGATTTTCATCAAAATATTTCAGATTTTGTTTATCTGTTTCTGCGTTGAGCTGGACTTGAAAAATGCGTAGGGGATTGATGTGTATCTCATTGTTTGTTTGTTTCAATTCGTATTCTGGGCAATGTAATTGTTCCACAGTCGCTAATCTGGAAGTGGCCTTACGTTATAAGGGCTTCTAGATTCAGACAACAATATTATGTCTCGTTATTAGTCAATGAAGTTTTGGGTTCTTTCATTTAATGAAGTAGTAGTTACAGTCATTTTTAAGATGTATGAATACAATTAAAGGTCATATAGAGGCCTTAAGACTGAGTCTGAAACATCTCATGTTATACCCCGAATTTTCGTATTTAATTTCTAGGAAATTCTTGAAATTAAGTAAGGGTTGGATGTTAGTTTTCTTGTCTAATTTGTGAAGTGAAACTATTTCGGAACGAATATTTATTCGAAATGTTATATTTTCGAGGGGTCAAAAGTTGACTTTCTTATCCATTGATTTTCTCTGATAACTTTGATCATGAAAGTCGTAGAGCTTGTCAATACGAGTTCGTAGACATGTGACACGCTAAATTCCGATATCATACGAAGGAGTTATGGTATGTGGAAATTTAATGTATTTTCGAAGCTTTTCTGACCTAGTCAAATATTTCATAAAAACTGCACCAATGTGTTTATTATTTGGGGACATGGTCTTCTAATGATTTGTAGTAAATATCTTAAAGAAACTCTCAGAGTTGGGATCACCTGAAAATCAAATTTCTAGAGTTAGTTATGATTTTTACAAAATACATAGAGCACAAGAATAAATAGAATTGAGCTTGTGATGGAAGCATGACCCAATATTGATCTCACTCTTCTAGAGCTGATCTAAGAGTTCCAGCACATAAGGGATCAGCTGAAAATCCTTATTTCTTATTGTTTAAATAACAACTTGCTTATCAAGTAGAGGTAACCAACTTAATTAGAGTTTAACTTTAGTAAAGTTAGCTAAATCTCTAGCCTATATAAACACATGACCTCTACCACATTTCTTCAAGCTTCAATCAGATTGAAAGCTTCCTTAGTTGAAGTATAAACTCAACTAAGACCCTCCTACTTCAGCTTTCCCAATAGCATAGAGATTTCTTCTAGAAAGGCTATGAAAATAGAGCAATCTTTAGTTAAAAATTCATTGCTCAAGAAATTATGTTTCTTTCAATTATGAAGCTAATTCAATCTTCCAACCAACAATTCATGTAAGTACAGAATATATCCTTATACTCTTTTATCTTTAAGATTCATCAAAGTGCACAAGCAATAAGAAAATAGAAAGGAATAAGTTTTATAGAAAACTTAAATCCTATTTTTTGAAGTCAATCCCGTCAGCCAACTTGGGGAGCTTTAAACTCATATTTGTGATCATTTTACCATCTGGACTTCTTCACAAGAGTTGTTCCATATTGTGTCTATTATTCTGTGTTCAAATTTCATGCTCATCCAACAGGTCAAACTTTCTAAATTTAAGTGTTTAGCCAGTATATTCGCCGGAAAATCCCTATTTTGTTCATAACTTCAAGTGGCCATATCTCACTCGTCTCTTAACCAAATTTTGTGATCTATATATCAAAACGAAGCTTAGAACCTAAAATTCTAATATGGAGAATATCACAATTAATGGCTAGGATTACAGTACGTAATAATTTAGGTAAAAAGGGTTAAAACAGAGCATAACTATTTCTGGACTGTTTTGGACATTCTTCATTTCTGGACTTGAACATTTTGGACATGTCTATTTGGATTATACCATTGGATTCCTTATGAAAAACTCTTCAAAATAGTGTACTCACTTGATTAAATCGGATTTGTGATGGACAATATAACAAATTTTGAAGCTTGACGATTCTAATTGGAGAACCATGAACATGGGTGATGAACTTATATGGAATTGGACTTAAAGGATTGAAAACACTAATAACAATCTGATTTCCTTATATTGTGCCCAATTTTTCTTTAATGATTGTGTTATTTCATTATATATATTTTATTTGTATATCTCATATCTCATATTGATTATTTTGTTTACTAAGTGAATACGTCATATTATACATGTATGTTAACATGTATTTAGATGGAAGTATTATTAAGTGTGTATATTTGATATATGCAAATTTTTATTTATAATCTTATATTGATGATCTTGTTTACTACATGAGTTTAATTACTTATGTTTTACTTCTTCTTTTTTTGTACATATGTATATATTGTTCTACATATGTTTATGCTTATTTGATATATAGATTGTGATTTATAACTTGTTTTAATTGAAGACTATATTGGTGAATATAATTATGAATGAGAAGTTGTAAAGCCGGGTGGATGGTATAACCCCCATACTTAAGTGAATTACTGGTAGATTTTGTGGTGAGAGAGTTAAGTTGTGGGCTCACGGCCTCACGTCCCTTCAGATAGTGCACTATTATACTCATAGGAAGAAATTGTCGACCTTGAGTGTACATGCCTTGGTGTTGGTCTTGATATGATGCGGCTTACCCGTACTTAATTTGGGTCGGGGGACCCTAGTACGCAGATTTTTACCCATGCTTGGTATTGTAAACCTTGGCTTGGGATTTATATTGGATTGTTACTACCAGTCATCCTGAAATATTCACTAAAAAGGGGAAGTACATATGATTTTGATTGAATATTTGATTGCCATTTATTGTCGGTTTGTGAATTTGTGGTTATTACTCATGATTGGTATTTTGGACCTTGGCTTGAGAATTTTGGTGGGTTTATGAATTGTTACTGCCAGTTAAATCTAAAACATTCACTGAGAAGAGAAAATACATATTTAATATTGGAATATGTATTTGTGATTTTGTTGTGATATTGAGCATACATTATTTAGAGATAACCAATATCTATTTCTGAAATGTTGATAATATGCTATGATGCATACTTTGTTTAGAGATAATCAATATCTACTTGTGATATATTGATATTGTGATATGTTGATTGAACATATATTATTTTGGGTTATATCAATGATGTATTATCATTCGATTTGACGATTATATTTGAGACTGAATTATTTGGGTCAAATACGTTTTTGATATGTGTGGATTATATTCGATAAAATTAGTACGAAGTAAAATAAAATATTCTTAGTATATTTTTGATTGGTTGTTCAATTTTGATGTCTTATAAGATACATTAATATAAGAATGTAAGTTGTACTTATTGGGCCTGTGTTGCTCATGATGCTACACTTTCTTGTTTTCAGGTTACGATACTTGGGGAATAACGGAGTGAATCATATAAACGAATGTTTTTCTACTATGATTTTAATTGAACAAATGTAATGTCTTTTATTCTCCGCTAAACTCTGGTATTGTAAAATAATAACGATTTTGTTTTCAAATAGAAGCATTATTCAGACATTTGTTTCATTTGATTTATGTTGCTTTTAGAATTTAATCACACCGCAAATTCGGGTACCATATTTCAATATAATATTGATCTCGGGTTTGGGGGTGTGACATCTCATTCCTACAACCAAAAATTATATCCTTGTTCAAAATGCTCTTGTTTGTATCACCCTAATACTCTTGTACATATTGTTTATTTCGATGCTTTAATGTTTAATTGATTTGTGTGCATTTCATTCCCTCTTTCTATTTGAGCTCACCATGTTTACATACCTTTATTTTCGAGATCTGGGGGAGCCAAGAATTGTTTTTATTTTTTGTGATAATTAAGTTGGCAAAGTGGCAAGTGAACAAAAGAAAGATAAAGTGGTTTAAACCGTGTGTTGTGTACTTGAAGAAATCATCATCTTTCTACTGGATTCTCATTCTGATTCCATGTGTTTAAAGGAGAAGGTGACACAAAACTAAAGCCATTTTGTTGTTCATATTAAATCAACCAGTTTGGAATAGTACAGGAATCAGTTATTGGAATCAGTGATTGCAAACTGATTCCACATTTTATCATGCTCGTTTCAAGCTTTTATCATGGCAAATAACTCTTTTGTTTCCACAATTTTTCATGCTCGTTTCAAGCTTGACTAGTATGATTATGTGGGCCTTGTTACTCATTCATTTGATGGCATAAGTTCCCTTTACTAAACAACATACCCTTGTGTTATGCTCCAACTCCTTGATCTTGTTTATGTCATTTGAAATATTAACATGTTAATGTGTTCTTTTGCAGTTAACAAATAAGCAACGAACTATTTGACTTTTAAGAAGCACTTCACAACCATTTTTTTAACAACTGGAGAATATTGTGAGGTTTTACTGCTACCTTACCTATAGATACATTTAATTTGTTCCCCAAAATCGTATATGCAAGAATCTATATTGTAATTTGACTAATATTTTACTCATTATTATAAGAAACTTAGTTCTAGTTGTGGACATATGATTAAATTGTTTCCTGGTTAATGCGTTTTTATGCTTCATCGTATCTTATACATGTTTATCACCTATTTGTTTCTGGAAAATAGAACTATGGTTCCTGCTATCAAAATGGTTTGTTGTTTTTAAAATGGTTTGTTATCAAAATGGTATGCTGTTTTTAAAATGGTTCCTACTATCAAAATGGTCTGCTGTTTCTAGAAAATTGAACTATGGTTCTTACTGCATTGACATGCAAACTGATAAACCAATATGAAAGAGAAAAGCTTGTGTCCCTAATATCGAATAAAGCAAGTTTTCAACATACGAAGTATGGAAATCCAGAAGCTAAACATGATCTATGTGATGACAATGTAAGTGATGATGAGGTTCAGGTCGTCACTGAAATCAAAATCAATGCAAGTAAATACCTGCCATTTAAATTCATAATCATATGTTTTTCCACTTGCTAATTTAGAGTTTATCTACAATGAATATGTTTGCATTTCCTTAGGGTACACAATGTGAGTTGGCAGTAGGTAACACTACCAATATAGTTGCTTGGGGTACGATAATTGAGGATGACAGTGCCAACAAAACCATACATGGTACAAAGTTGAGAGAGGAGTCAGAGGACTGCATTAGAGTATTAGTAGATGGTGGGATTCAAGATGACGTGACACTTCCTTGTCCAGTAAAAGACGAATTGGAAACGGTTCGACAAGCCATTGGAAGTCATGTTGCTTGGCCAAGGAATCTCGTCATCACCAAAGGGCAGAATGTAAGTACGTGATTACTTTTCATCAGTTTATCTCTTTAGTTTATATTGATTAGCTCTCCGCTTACTTTTGTTAATCAATTATAATTAGTTGCTGAAAAAGAAAAAGAACACTGCTGCATCAAAGAAGGAATTAAAGTTCAATGAAGAAGTTAATCTTGATCATCTGATGATGCCGAAGCGATGTAAGTTGTTTTATAAACATGCAAAACAATACATGACTGAGACCGGACAGTCAATTAGGATGATGATCGATGCAAATGTATTTGGTTATCCTCGCGAACTCTATGTCTTGCCAGAGAATGTAACCGATCTTTTAGAAATGAAGTGGATTGAAGCGGCAGTCATAGCAGCATATATGACGTAAGTGGATGAGTTAACCTTATATTGTATTAGATAGTTTTTTATGTCTATCTTGCAAATTAATTTAATTAAGGTAAATTTGTTAGGGACCTACATGAGAAGCTCAACACTAAAAATCTGTTAGATACTTTTGGGTTTGTTGACCCCTCATTCGCATATCAACACCCATCAGAGGAAGTTGAAAGTATATAGTTGATAGAATGAAAGAGATAAAGTCTGGCCAGATATTTTTGATGCCTCACAATCTAGGGTAAGTATTTCTTAATGCGTTTTTTGTTCGTTCCTTTGGATTTTTATTACTTTTGGTAATAACTATTGCCACTGCTACTGTCAATGTGTTTTATGTGTAATTGGTTGTTATAATGCGAGTTACATAAAAAATAGGAATAATTGGGTATTGACAATCATTTGGGAAAATGAAATTTACCTCATGGACTCTATGGCAAAACCAGTCCATTATACAGGGTTGGAAAAAACAGTGACAAAGTGAGATCTTATGGGTTTTTCCTTTATTTTGTCAACTAATTACCGTGTGATATTTTGGTTCAATATTGACATGTTTTGAAATTGATTTAGTGTTGTCAAAATATTCTATGCTGAAATCGGCGGAGTTAAAAAAGTGTCCAAATGGAAACAACTTTCAATAAGTATTATAATTTTCACCATGGATGAGTTTCATATTTGAATAATTATGATGCATACCACAATAAATAATGTGAAAAAATAGGGCCCACCAAAACAGCCGGGGGGACATAAGTGTGAATATTACATGATGCACTACATGAAGGAAATTGTAGAGGATGAGACACTTTCGTTTCCAAATTAAGAAGGTAATAATCATTCTATATTTGATGAAAACATTAATTTAAATTATTCTAACATATCATAACTTCTGTCAATTTGTATTTTTTCTAGTTTGCATTAAAGAGTCGCAAAGAATACACTCAAGATGAACTTGATGAAGTCTGGATCAAAGTGAGTGACAACTTGGGAACAATTATGTAGTGATGGATTAGGCTCGATGACAAGGCTAGATGACAGTTTTTGAATGTAGGTTTACAGGTGTTGTCTAGTAGCAATCTTATTTTCAACATTATATGTTGAATTAGCTAGTACAATTAGTACAATGTTATTAATTATATTGAAATTTACTGACTGCACACAATTAATGCAATGCCCCAATATTACTATTAGTGTTGTTTTGTGTTATCTTGAGACATGTGGATTGAATAATTGTGGATTGTGTAGCATCAATCAGGTCTTATGGACATCAGGCTTGTTAAAAAGTTGTGATATCTATTACAAAAACTGACATCGATTATAATATAAGAACTAATATCAACATCGGCATCAACACCAATCAGATATTTTTATAATATCGGTTCCTGACTGATGTTATACGAGGATATTCTAGTAGTGCAAAGAAATTTTTGAGCATTATATCTTAAAAAAGATGGACAAAAAAAGTGAGAGCTAAAAATGTTCAAGACATGCATGAGCGTGAAATTCAAGAGATCATTAGTTGCAATAAGTCTCATGGTACATATGTAAGATTTTATGGACTTATCAATACTCAATAAGGATGCAACAACTTAGCTACAAATTTTGCAGAATAAATAATTGGGCAATATATGTCACACTATTTTAGTTTATGTCCTTATTCATGGTGGATACACTTTATATTTTGGTCATTATTTGTATCATAAGTAATCTTATTTGAGAAATTTTGATAAATGCCCTTTTTTGGGGGGAAATTCTTGTCACGCCCCGATTTTCAAATCAATTAATAAGACATTTTGCCTTTAATTACAAATCAATTTCGGGAATGTGACTACATGGAATATCAAATACAAATATGCACTAGAATTTTTTTCTTTTAATTCGAGTACAACAATATACTCCATGCCCAATAAATGTAAATGCTGACCCGTTCTTTAGGGTTACATATTACAAGCCATAATTAAATAATAAATTGTTATTACAAAATATTAAATAATTAATCCATCAGAGTTTATTACATAAACAGCGGAAGTCTTATAAACCAATAATATGTATGCAGCCTTGCTTACTCCTGGTTATCCTAACCTGCAGGTATAACCACTACACCGTGGAATAGTGTACCGGGTTATATCAACAAACCCGGTCAGCTTACGAAGCTGGTATGAGTAATCTATGTTTTATTTTCAAAGAATCATTTAACTCAAAAGTTCCATTTCAAATCCGGAAGATTCGTATTATCTAATATACTGAACCTACGTGTCCCATACCACGTATTTTAACCCCACACGCCCCATAAACGTGTATGTTAATACCAGGGTAATCCAGTATATTAAATAATATAAACCCTCGATCTTTACTCACACAAAATCATTTATAACTTAGCCTGATTAAAAGTGAGATGCATCTCACATTTAATACATCAAGTTATTTTTAACTTCGCCTGATTAAAAGTGAGAATACTATTTTTCTTCTCCTTTTAATACATCAAGTTAACCAAACAATATGCAGTCTAGAGCTCTAACTGATGGGCTACCATTTTTCACCCATTTAACGGTGTCCCCAGGACAATCCGTTTGTACAAAATCATTCAAATAGGCAAACACAATATCTTAATAGAATTATTGTGTTCCCACAAAATTCACAAATTAAAACAATAAGATGAACATTTTTTCAAATATTGTTTTAACACCAAAATCACAACAACACAATATGAATTAATATTCATATATAAAAACATCGTGAGATTCACTCACCTCTAATTCCTGCTGCGTCTTCAAATAGAAACCAGGAATCGACAATGTTATCCGGAAGCTTCTATGATTCCACAATTTCCTATGAACATGCAATAGTCCACTTAGCATATCATAGATTCCTAAACGATACATTAATCCTCAAATGTCACTTAGACATTAATAATCATAATTCAGGACAGTTTGACCAAAAGTCAACCGTCGGTCAACGTGGGTCCCACGTCTACTATTCATCAACGGGTCCCACACGAAATCCAAAACTTCCAATGTAATACCCCGAATTTTCATCCTTAATTTTCAGAAACGTAAAAATAAATATTTTGCGAAATTTATGTTTTTACGTATTTTGTTGATGAGGTGGCGTATTTGTATAAATACGATATAATTATACGTATTAATTATTTGTACGTATTTGTACGTATTTGTGAATAGTATCCAAATAGTGACAAATAGTGTCTAAATAGTAACCGACACGTGGCGGGTAGTGATTGGAACAGCACACATGGTGACTCAGCTTTGTCTGGTGAGTCACCATGCGCCACGTGTCACATTTTGATTGGTCCGTCGATTGAGTTTTGATTGGTTCATTTTTTGAGGAAACTTCCTTCACGAGAGTTGTAGAGCTCGTCGATACGAGTTCGTGGACATAAAGTTTGCGTAAAACGGAGTTCGTATGAGAGAGTTATGAATTTTTGAAGTTTTATTTATTTTTCCTATAAATAGAAGTGAGAATTTCATTTTATTTTTTAAAAAAAATCCGGAAAACCCAGAATGTCCCAGACCCGCCGGAACGCCTGACCCGACCCGGTTTTTCCCGGCGATCCAGGCCACCCCAGGCCACCGGACCACCACAGACCACCTCGCCTCTCTCTCCTCTCCTTCCCTCCGCCGTCAATCACCGACGAATCACGCCGGAACCCGACGGATCGTGCGGCGGAATTGTAGCGAAACCGACCCGGATCGATCTCTCTCCTCCGGCCACGGCGGCTTGTGCCACCACTTGGGTTTTCTTCTACTCCTCCCCAGCAACCTCTCTGTGCTATTGGATCAAGGAATAGACCACCGTACACGGCGGATCGAAGCTTTGTAATTTTTGGGCAGCCGCTCCTTGTGACGGCGATCTAGGCCGATCCGGCCATCATCTCACTTCGAGGCAAGTTTTAAAGTTGTTCCATTTTATGTGTTCTACAACTTCACCGAACGGATTTAGCTAGTTTTGACTTTGGTCCGGCGGCGCGTGAGGATTTCTCACCACCGTCTGTGGCGGCGCGTGGGGGCGCGTCCGGCCACCTTTTTAGGATGTTTTTACTTTGTTGTGTTGTGTTTGTCGATACAAACATCTTTTGTGTTTACGGGTTTTTGAGATTCGATCATTTGACTGATGTTGATTTTACCCGGAATTGTGGATCGTTCGATCCGTGATAATCCGACCGTCGGATCGTCACCAAATTTTAGTATGTTGTTAGGGTGCTAGTTTTTAACCTACTGTAAATTTTGATGTTTTAGACTTTTGGTGGGACCTGTTTGATGAATAGTTGACGTGGGACCCGCTTGAGGAATAGTGATGTGGGACCCACATTGACCGACAGTTGACTTTTGGTCAAACTAGTTTGGTTTATAGTTTTCGATATTCTAAGGACATCCGTTTAACTTTGGGAGTGATACGGATACTTTTCGTTTGTCGTTTAGTTGTTTTTGTGCTGAGAAACGAAATGCTTGTTCTTAGGTGTTTTTGGAAACCGTTTAGCCGAGCGGACGTTTCTTGTTGATTACCTGGTTAAGTGTTGAGTTCGTTGACGCAGCTGAAATTTACAAAGGTGAGTAAACTCACGATTGTTAATTGGAGATTGTGTTTCACGGGATGGTGTTATTGATTGAATTGTACATTGTCATGGGAATGAATCTCTCTCTCATTTATTTAGCTTCTATCTAGGTTATTATTTACCTGTTATTGCTTGAGATGTTTTTAAAGGACTTGAGGTGAGTGTGGAGAATACAATATTTCGTGTGATTAAATCTTAATATTGTATTGTTGATGATTTGATTGAAAATATTTTCAAATCATGATAACTGTGTTTTTGATGAGACTGTGTTGGGTCCAGTGTGGCCTCCTTATGTGTTGTGGAATGGGTTCGTCCCCGATGGTATGAATTTGGGCAAGCGTCCCAATGCGGTTAGAGCTCTAGTCTGTCTACCAATTTTTAAGTCACATGCATTCGTTGGTCTTGTGATTTAAGAATATTGTTTTTAAAAGAAGTCTCAAGAGTATTCATTCTTTTATTTGTCCAGATTGGACATGGATTTATCGATTTATGATTTTGTATAAGCATACATATATCATTGGAATTGTGTGTGTGATGTATTTTTCTAAAAGATGTTTCAAGAGTATTCAATCTTTTATTGTCCAGATTGGACATGGATATATTGATAAATGATTTTGTATAAGCATTACATATATCATTGGAATCTTTTGGTGATTGTTATTTGACGGATTGACATTAGTTTCATTAAGTTGTTGAAATAAATGCGGTGATGTTTTGGGAAATTACTTAATTTGTTTATTAAGTTGAGAACGATAAAATTGTGGAATATGGGTGGGGTTACTTGTTTACTCATACCAGCTTCGTGACGAGACGATAATTTCGCGTTGAAAACATGTCTACGTATCGTCAAAGATAGGGGATGGTATAGATTAAGGACCGGGGGTTGTCGTACCCAAGGGATTGGAAGGCCCAAAATCCACTCGGTAATCATGTGGTAACCAAGTTTCTAGCACTAAAATGATGAGACAAGAGATGGATGGATGCAAAGTGTAGTGGATATACAAATGAGTGTAGTGTTCATATTTTTGGTGTTTTGTAAATAAGTGAGCAATGAAAGTGAAATGCAAGTGGTAAACTAACTAAACAAGAGTGATTGAGCTAACAAACTTAATGCACTCTAAATGCAAGAGGGGGAACATGGAAAGATATAGGAATGGTAGAATGATTGAGTTTTCATATCTAATGAATTAACAACCCTAATGAAAATGCACAACGATTGATTAAGAACCAAAATCCGTATCTTAGTCTTATTAGGGATCTAAGACCAAGTCTCAAAATGTATCTCTCTTGTCAAGTATGATTCAAGAGTGACTCTCAATCAACTAGCTTAAGCCATTGTCCGGTCCTTAAGTTCATTAAATGAGGCGTAAAGTTCTTAGACTTAGGATTTCAAACAAGCTAAGCCAAAGTTTAACTCATCATGCTCAATGTCAAATGTCTAGAGTGAGCAAAGTAATCAATCTCACAAACTCAAACAAAGATAGATTAAACACATGCTCATTAATTGATTAGATTCCTAAGCAAGCATCTAACACATGTTGTAATAGGCAATGAACATATTCAACCATCAATCAACATGAATAAACATCAAAGTTATACAAATCATCATCAATGAACTAGGGCATGCAACCCTAGTCCCCAACATAAGAATTTATACACACATGCTTGAATCAAACATAAGTAAAGATAGGTTAAGAGATTCTCATGAAGACTTGCTGCCCCCAAGAGTTGCTAGCTGCTCCATGCATCACCCTCTTCTTCTCCTTACTCCTTCTTGCTCCAAATTACAAGGTTCATGCAGACCCTTGCTGTTCTTGATGATTCCAGAGCATGTAAGTGCACAAACGATGGTGAAAGTTAGTCCGTAAGGTAAATGGGGGCCTTAGGAACAACTTTCGCGAAGGATGAAAGTCCAAAAAATGGACAGAACTATGAGAAAACTGGCGATTACAGTAGGTGGACGGGTGGTGTCCGTCCGGACATCCTAGGATGTCCGGACGGATAGGACGTATTCTAGAGTGTTTGAGAGCTCTTGGCTCAGCTGAATGGGTTGTGACTTTCTGAATTGATTGATTCCTCTCCTTTTGAATCAGATGTAGACATATATAAAGAGCTTGTGATCTGAAATGGTATGGGAGAGGATAAAAGAAATGAAAAGCAAAAGGAATAAGGATGGGAGAAATGGAATGATGATGTGGAGGGAAGTGAGTGGGGAATATGGCAGATTTTGGCATGTGAGGGGATGGATTTCTGACTTGGCCACATGGAATTGATGCAGCAAAACATGTGAGCTGCTGCCCCTTTGTCTCACCACCACGGTTGGTGGTTCTCCGGCGGTGCTGCCGCCGCTTGTGGTGGTTCTCCGGAAAATCGCCGAAATTCGGAATTATACTCTTCTTTCTCCGGAATCTTTGTGTGTTCCACTCCCGAAGCTTTGACTCATATGATCTTGATGTCCAAGAGTCACGGTTGACTTCTCGTTCTTTTCTCGGAAATGGCTCAAATACGCCAAAATGCACCATATTGTGCCGAATTACATCAACTCACCTAATTAACCTAGAAACATGAAAACACACATTAAACACAACAAAAGGCCTTCGGAGAAGCTTAATTCTCATGATTAGGAATACAATTTGCACGACAAATATGTGTAAATCACACCCCCACACTTGAATCTTGCCTGTCCTCAAGCAACACAAGACAATACAATGAAGGAAACACAATACAACACAAGAAAGGGAAACACAATAGCTTTTCCAACCATAGCCCTCAACGAGATCGCTAAGTTATAAGCAAGAGTCAATAGATCATATGCCAAGACTTCACAAATTTGCTAAGTGTTTAACAAGCGCATTTCAATCATGCTCGGGTGAAATGTGTGGAAACCAAGTGTACAATTAATCTCATGCAATCAAATAGGCACATCTAAACAACATTAACCACTACACTCACAAAGATCACTAGATATTTCCGCTCAAGTGTTTAGGGTTAAAGTGTTTACTCTCATAACAATTGCACAAGTAATGTTCCCATATGCTTGCTCATTAACCAACTCTCCACAATTAATCCACAAATCATTAGATCATAAGGGCTTTCAATGGTGTAATGGGGCCAAAAGGTGATGGGTAAATGGGGTGTATGGAATGGAAATATGAGTGGTGCTAAGTGTTTACAAGACAAATCAACGACTTTGAAACTCAAACTTATGCTTCAACCAAAACATTTCCTTATTCTCCTCCAACCTTTTATTCAAACTAAACATTTTTTTTTTTAACTTTCTTTTTCTCCTTTTCTATTTTTCTTTTCTTGAGGAACTTTCTTCCTTCTTTTTGTTTTTTGATTTTCTTTCTTTCTTTCTTTCTTTGAACAAATAAATACAACAAAATAAAGAACTCCCCCACACTTGCCTTTTGGTATACTACCATAGAATTTCCAAGCATAAAGGATAAGAAGTCACTATCATCGTCTTGCAAACACAATGGAATGGGTGAAGATAATGTGAGTGAACAAAGGAAAGCTAATGAGTGATCGGCTCAAAAGGGTTATTCCTAAAGTTCGTGTTTAGATGGATGGTGATTATTTTGGCCATGGTGCTCAACTAATGCCTTAGTCATTTCTAATTCATCACAAATTAACATATAGTTTCAAGAGGTCTTTGAGCAAGTTCTAGGTTCAAAACTCATGAATTGTGCACACATGAAGAACAAGTAAATGTATGGAATATGCATACATGTGAATTTTCAATAGCCTCAAGTCCTCACAATTGGGTATGCATGTCAATGTGTTGCTCAAATGTGTTTCTCGGATTGCAATCAATTAATCAACAAAGGTGATGTGGACATGGAATTTCGAGCAATCTCAAATTATGCATATTAAACTCAAAGCAAATCACACAAAGCCTTAACATATAATGAACATTCTCATGAACATAACAAAGTAAGCTCAATTCATCATTGGAGTTGGAAAGTATTGACACAACATGCAAACAACACAAAACAGAAAAAGAAAAATAACAAAGTTTCAGAAATATTATCTTCTGCCCAAATCGAAAACAATGGAAATTTTCGAAAATTTTGAAACTTTATGATGGGTTTTAACCCAATTCTCACCCCCACACTTAAACTTAACATTGTCCCCAATGTGATAAGTGCATTTAACAATTTACGTTGGGTGATGGACACAACATACAACAACAACAAATAATACACACAATAACAATTAACAACACAACAACAAATAATACACACAATAACAATTTAACAAAATGTGAGTGAAGTGAAATAAAAACTCCCCTTTGTAGAATTCCCAATGCTTGCCGGAATCACCAACAAGACACCAACCTCAAGGCATAAAGCCTTGACTTCCTTACGTATGCTCCATGTATGCTTAATGGTGAAGAAAGTGAATTCGAAACTGCTTGCTATGGATCACTTGAATTGAGTGCGCTCAGTAAATCAGCAATGACCTCTCCCCATTGGAATGGGAATAACTCCACAAGTAGGAACTAACATGAGGTGATTCCAGTGGCATTGGAAAATAGACTCAAAATGCTTCAATATAGCCACTGGACTCGCCCACCTTTCCCCTCAGAAGACAGAGAAACAGCTAGTCAAAGTGAAGGCTGGGGTTATCAATTCCAGCCTGAGTACCACTGCTTGTAAAGTTCATAACTCAAGATCCAACGGTTTGAACAACCTGAAATTGAAGTGGGAGACAGTAGACACACAGAGGAACAACTTTCATGAACGGCTCAGCTCATTCTAACGGCTAGGATGAGAGAAAAATGGTCCGGAAGTGGTCTGACCTGCCCAGGAAGTTCCTGAAATTTAGCAACACAAAATGAATTAAATTTACCAAAAACGGATATGGGAGTCCGGACGGATTTTACGGGAATTGACTACCAGACTTTATGGGGTCCGGACGGCGTGGTGGAGTCCGGACTGAATGGTTAGACAGAGACGGTTTGAAAAATGTCACACTAAAGAACTCAACTGACCAGCAGCTAAACAACTCTTTATTTACCCGATCAAAACTTAATAAAATGACATGAAATTTTAACCACAGATACTAGACACACAAAAGGACATGCACACAAATTTTTAGAATTTTCTGGGTTGATTTACTATTTTAAAAAAATCGGGAAAACACAAGACAGTAGCTAGAAAAACAGAAAACAAAGAGCACTTCCCTAGATAAACTAGGGAAGGACCCTAGCTTTATTTGAAACAACAAATGAAGAAACAAACACACAACAACAGCAGAAACAAAGAATAGTGCAAGAAACAAGGCTACCAATTACCAAGGGATCAAGGATTAACCTCAATCCCCGGCAACGGCGCCATTTGACGAGACGATAATTTCGCGTTGAAAACATGTCTACGTATCGTCAAAGATAGGGGATGGTATAGATTAAGGACCGGGGGTTGTCGTACCCAAGGGATTGGAAGGCCCAAAATCCACTCGGTAATCATGTGGTAACCAAGTTTCTAGCACTAAAATGATGAGACAAGAGATGGATGGATGCAAAGTGTAGTGGATATACAAATGAGTGTAGTGTTCATATTTTTGGTGTTTTGTAAATAAGTGAGCAATGAAAGTGAAATGCAAGTGGTAAACTAACTAAACAAGAGTGATTGAGCTAACAAACTTAATGCACTCTAAATGCAAGAGGGGGAACATGGAAAGATATAGGAATGGTAGAATGATTGAGTTTTCATATCTAATGAATTAACAACCCTAATGAAAATGCACAACGATTGATTAAGAACCAAAATCCGTATCTTAGTCTTATTAGGGATCTAAGACCAAGTCTCAAAATGTATCTCTCTTGTCAAGTATGATTCAAGAGTGACTCTCAATCAACTAGCTTAAGCCATTGTCCGGTCCTTAAGTTCATTAAATGAGGCGTAAAGTTCTTAGACTTAGGATTTCAAACAAGCTAAGCCAAAGTTTAACTCATCATGCTCAATGTCAAATGTCTAGAGTGAGCAAAGTAATCAATCTCACAAACTCAAACAAAGATAGATTAAACACATGCTCATTAATTGATTAGATTCCTAAGCAAGCATCTAACACATGTTGTAATAGGCAATGAACATATTCAACCATCAATCAACATGAATAAACATCAAAGTTATACAAATCATCATCAATGAACTAGGGCATGCAACCCTAGTCCCCAACATAAGAATTTATACACACATGCTTGAATCAAACATAAGTAAAGATAGGTTAAGAGATTCTCATGAAGACTTGCTGCCCCCAAGAGTTGCTAGCTGCTCCATGCATCACCCTCTTCTTCTCCTTACTCCTTCTTGCTCCAAATTACAAGGTTCATGCAGACCCTTGCTGTTCTTGATGATTCCAGAGCATGTAAGTGCACAAACGATGGTGAAAGTTAGTCCGTAAGGTAAATGGGGGCCTTAGGAACAACTTTCGCGAAGGATGAAAGTCCAAAAAATGGACAGAACTATGAGAAAACTGGCGATTACAGTAGGTGGACGGGTGGTGTCCGTCCGGACATCCTAGGATGTCCGGACGGATAGGACGTATTCTAGAGTGTTTGAGAGCTCTTGGCTCAGCTGAATGGGTTGTGACTTTCTGAATTGATTGATTCCTCTCCTTTTGAATCAGATGTAGACATATATAAAGAGCTTGTGATCTGAAATGGTATGGGAGAGGATAAAAGAAATGAAAAGCAAAAGGAATAAGGATGGGAGAAATGGAATGATGATGTGGAGGGAAGTGAGTGGGGAATATGGCAGATTTTGGCATGTGAGGGGATGGATTTCTGACTTGGCCACATGGAATTGATGCAGCAAAACATGTGAGCTGCTGCCCCTTTGTCTCACCACCACGGTTGGTGGTTCTCCGGCGGTGCTGCCGCCGCTTGTGGTGGTTCTCCGGAAAATCGCCGAAATTCGGAATTATACTCTTCTTTCTCCGGAATCTTTGTGTGTTCCACTCCCGAAGCTTTGACTCATATGATCTTGATGTCCAAGAGTCACGGTTGACTTCTCGTTCTTTTCTCGGAAATGGCTCAAATACGCCAAAATGCACCATATTGTGCCGAATTACATCAACTCACCTAATTAACCTAGAAACATGAAAACACACATTAAACACAACAAAAGGCCTTCGGAGAAGCTTAATTCTCATGATTAGGAATACAATTTGCACGACAAATATGTGTAAATCACTTCGCAAGCTGACCGGGTTGTTGTTATAACCCGGTACACTATTCGATGGTGTAGGGGTTTATCCTGCAGGTTAGGATAACTAAGAGTTGAGTTGAAGGAGCTTTGGAGTTGCTGATAGTATTGTTTAGTTTCCGCTGTTAATTAAACTCTGTATGTAAATTTACTTATTATTTTGAAATGTCAATTTAATATGTGAATTAGTGAAATGTAATATTTGACTCTAAAGAACGAGTCTGTATTAACATTGGTGGGCTCGGTGAGTTGTTGTTGTTGTAATAAAAGGAAAAAATTTTCCAAGTGATTGTGTAAGTTGACCGAGCCTTCGCGTTTCAGATTTGTTTTATTGATAATAACAAGTTGTTATTTATATTACGAAATTTGGGGCGTGACAGTTTGGTATCAGAGCTTAGGGTAGCTCTGTAGAGAAGTATTAGGTATTAGTGTAACTTCCTTGAGTTTAGGATGACTCAAGAAATTAGTGAGCTTGTAGCTCAGTGGAGTAGTATAAGAGCATAGGATGGCTCTGAGAATGAGAAGTAGAACTTACATAGTTGGATTAGAGTAGTGAGATAAAGATTGAATTAAATTAAGTTTAGTTTTCTTGAGTTATTGTTCCGTGAGGAAACGGAACCGCTGAACTAAACTCTTACCTTGTTATTAGGATTTTATCCTAAGGTGCAAGGTTGTTTTTATTATTATGTGGTCATTATAATCTATACTTGTGATTTGAGATTACACAAGAGGTGTATTGGTTTAAGTATTGAATGTGTGTGCTGATGCTTATGATAATCAGTACTTTTCGAGTGATGACCCGTCTGCAGCGGTCCCTCATCAGATACTCTTCAGTATTGGTATAATCATAAGTTGATTGTGTATTTATGTTAAATTAATTGTTGAACTAGTTATTTGAGTTAGTGATTGCTTATTGTATGATTATTGTGTTGTTAGATCAATAAAGTACAAATTACATTTACTTAAACGATAGTCTTACATGGCTACTTTTTTAATACGTTCAACCGTACCCTGGATCAAACGACAGACTTGATCCACTGACCCTTTCTTGTTCTTTAGTAACTCAGTAGAGATCTGTGTTGCTACCGTTACTAGACAACCAATGTATGGATTGTCTGAGATTCCTTCTGTCCTTCCAGAAGTAGGCATATCTGGTAGAATCGAGAAACCCGAAGTTAGGAATACAATTGTACCTAACTCACAACCACCTAATAACTTCTGGACCGTTGACTGACTGATAGAGGCATAAATCACGTATGACCCTGTTGAATCAGTGCAACTCTCTTGGAGTACATAGGTGTCGTCGATTTGCATCAAGGAGACACAATTACGTGGGTCTTGACCCGTCGTGATGTGTGCAATCTCATGGACTGTCTTGCCCAATGCTTGGTGGTCCCACTGGTTCCGAGTTTGTACGTCAGTGAGGAAGTCAAACAGCTTTCGGTGAGAGACATGATGTTGGAATATTGCAGTTGCAGTTCGAGTAAGACCATGAGGCTTATTCGGCCTATTCCAAATTTTGTTGGTGGAGACTCTTACCCCTGAACCCTTGAACTTGGTTTGCTCAGCTATCTTCCATTCATGAGCAGTAGAGTTGCCGATGTTTGTGCAAAAATCCGTCACTAATCTGCATGCCATCTGCAACAAGTTTCTTCTTCCTTCCACCGATGGTATGACACAAAAGTCATTTGGTGGATAAGTGACAGCCGCAGAATAGTTGAACCGTTCTGCTTGCCTCTGCAATATTTCTACCCATCGCCTTGCTCCAAAGGCTAAGCCTGACTCCACTAGCGTTCTGTATGTTTGGTGCATGAGTTGATCTCGTACATCAACATGTTCCACCCATACGACCCGAGAGCTGCCGTTGAACAAATCTTGGATTAAGCATCCGGATGGACGCTTCTTGCATTGAGATCTGGGGTGTGGACCCAGATTTGAACTTAACCCCTCCACAGAGACATCAACTATGGCCCAACTCTGTTCTGTTTGTCGTTGACAATAACGAACAAAGTGAGTTACACGAGTGGAGACTGATGGAGTGGTTACCTGGAACTCAGCTGTCATGACTTGGATGGTTTCGTTGTAGCTTTCAGTTGTCCCTGTTGACAACACGTCAAGGATCGTTGCCCCTGAAATGATGCTACTGAATATGGTGGACCATTGGTCCACATCCATGAAGATATTCACGAGTACGACAGGACTGAGGGGAATAGTGGCTGTGTAGCGAGAAGCTTCAGTTTGGAAGTTAGTGGGAGTAAGATCAATACCGTTAGTGAAGATTCTCTTGTACTCTGCTTCATTCAGGAACTCATGAAGCGTGACAGAGTTGGATTTGAGTGCAGAGATCCACAGTGGCGCAGCAGAAGATGCCATGATGATTAGCTCATCTCTAACCGACACAATGATTTCAGAAATCTTGGCTGTGTCTGCCACGACAGATGCTTGTTCAGGTTCTGAGTGGATGTTGACGTCGTCTGATTGTTGGTGTGTAGAAGAAGAGTGGTGTGGGATCGACATACACTTTTGAACATCCCTCCTCATGTGAGACTTTTCCCTTGGACCGATGACTGCAGGAATTGGAAGAGTCTGAGGTTGTGGGGTAGTCTCTTCAATCCCTTTTAGTAGCTCACTATTGGGAGTAACTCGTTGTCCGCAGTGGTTGCAGTTGATTCGGCTGAATGCGGCTTGGTACTGACTAAGTTGAGCTTGAAGCCCATTGATTTTCTGTCTCAGCAGAAAATTTTGTTGACGAGTTGTTTGGGCAGGCGCTTGGGGTCGATGCTTTATCACCCAGGCAGAGACTTGTGCAAACGTTAACTTTATTTGGTCACCCAAATCTTGACGTTGTTGAACTGTTGGCTTTGGGAAAGCCTCGACGAAGTCCTTCAATGCTTGGACTTGGTATTTGGTGAAGCTCTTCCTCAGTGGAATACGTTTGGATGAACTAGGTTCAGCTTGTGGAGATGATACTTGTGGACTTGAGGCTACTTCAAGGGCTTCGTCTTCTGCTAGAAGCATGTCTAGCATGTCGATATCGTTGTCGAATTCGATTGCTGGTGAAATTATTTCATCTAAGCCCTCAAAGAATTGGCTTTCAGAGGGATCAGATTGAAGTAATTCACTGAACGAATTCACTTTACGTGACATGTTTGAGTTGGTGTAAATTTCTGAGAAGTGGGGTGAAGAAGTCCTCTTTGAAAGAGAAAAGAGTTTATGGCACTAATGGAAAGTATCTGTTAGTGGATGCGTAAGGTGTATATTTATTGTTGGTGGAGGATTTGAAAATTCAAAAGCAAAAGTGAGCGGCTGATTACAGCTAATTGTCGGAACCCTTGGAGATCGTGGAAGATTTTTTTCCCCGATGCATGGATTTTCCACATACAGTTCCACTCTTGTGAGACCTCGCATCTTTTGAGAAATTAATTATGCGAAAGCAAAAGGAAAAGAGTCATTATGACCGGTGTTAGTGGGAGACTGAGTTTTTGTTGATTAAATCTTGTGGAATCTTGTATCGTGGGCGATACTTTTGAGTAATTGAGACAGATATGAGCAATAATTATTCTTAGTGGGTTACTGAGTGCACCGCACTCGCATTAAAGAAGGTTTCCTTACGGTGGGAAATGTTGTCTTAAATACATGGAATAAGAGTTGTGTTGCTTAACTCATATCTGTTATCAATCAATCTTCTCAAAAAAATTTTCTCTTACACAATGGTGAACAAAGGAGAGTGCAGCAAGCGATCCAAGAATGCAGAATGGAGTGAACTTCCGGTGGAGATCTGGAAGTACATATTCCAGTTGGTGGCTACCGCATCCCTGCAGAGCACAATGGAACTCCGTTGTGTCTCGAAGGACTTCAAGGAGTATGCCGATAGCTGGTCTACCTTGGCGGCGATCGACATGGATGGATTCGATGGTGGATCCAGACCCACTGGTTCCATAGAAGCGGACAGGCAGGTGCGCATCTTCGCAAATCGATGCTGGGAAGCGAAGAACCCGGAGTCTCTGTTCCGAATGGGAATACGAGTACTCGTGGAGGCAGCGAATATATCTCTAGCCCTGGAGTATTTCGATGCGGCATGCAAACCAGGAACATTCTATGGTTCGCGTCCCAGTTCGGTGGTAGGTCATCATGTTGCATTTTATGCAGCATGTATGATTAAGATGATTTTAGGACCACGAGCCGAGCAGCAGAAAACGGTGCATCGACTGTGTGAAGCCCTCGACTGGTGGAGAAGCGGATGGAACATCTACTACTGTAGACAAGAAGTCGAGCGGATGATGCATCAGGCTGAGTTTTGTCATGAGCATCTACTATTGTATTTTCCGTCGACTACTGCTTTCCTGCCCGCCGGTAAATGTCTTACTTGCGGTGAGTCAAGTTTTTGGCGTCCTTTTGGCCAAGACATGTGGGACGTGGATGGAGATAGGCATGCAGCTAGAGAATGTTGCGACACTTGCAAGTGTTTCGTGGAGGCAGCATATTTCTATCAGCTTATGATGTATGGAATTCCGAGACATCCGGCCTCTTATCCACGAAGTCACTATTGGAGGTTTAAGGATGGCTTCTGGTAGTGTAAGCCCTGTGAAGCATTTTAGAAGTTGTATTAGCAGTGTGTGCGAATTGTAACTTTAGTTGTTTTGTGTGGTTGTGTGCTACCCGGTTTATTATTAACTAAATTCTGGGATTTGAATTTGAGGTTGTGATAACCTTGGTTGTGGTTGTGTTTGCGGTTATCGTTGAGTAATGAGCATAAACAAGGGAATAAAACACCCTTATTTGTTGTTGGTGTTGTGAGCTTAAATTTCGGGACGAAATTTCTTTAAGGAGGATAGATTGTAATACCCCGAATTTTCATCCTTAATTTTCAGAAACGTAAAAATAAATATTTTGCGAAATTTATGTTTTTACGTATTTTGTTGATGAGGTGGCGTATTTGTATAAATACGATATAATTATACGTATTAATTATTTGTACGTATTTGTACGTATTTGTGAATAGTATCCAAATAGTGACAAATAGTGTCTAAATAGTAACCGACACGTGGCGGGTAGTGATTGGAACAGCACACATGGTGACTCAGCTTTGTCTGGTGAGTCACCATGCGCCACGTGTCACATTTTGATTGGTCCGTCGATTGAGTTTTGATTGGTTCATTTTTTGAGGAAACTTCCTTCACGAGAGTTGTAGAGCTCGTCGATACGAGTTCGTGGACATAAAGTTTACGTAAAACGGAGTTCGTATGAGAGAGTTATGAATTTTTGAAGTTTTATTTATTTTTCCTATAAATAGAAGTGAGAATTTCATTTTATTTTTTAAAAAAAATCCGGAAAACCCAGAATGTCCCAGACCCGCCGGAACGCCTGACCCGACCCGGTTTTTCCCGGCGATCCAGGCCACCCCAGGCCACCGGACCACCACAGACCACCTCGCCTCTCTCTCCTCTCCTTCCCTCCGCCGTCAATCACCGACGAATCACGCCGGAACCCGACGGATCGTGCGGCGGAATTGTGGCGAAACCGACCCGGATCGATCTCTCTCCTCCGGCCACGGCGGCTTGTGCCACCACTTGGGTTTTCTTCTACTCCTCCCCAGCAACCTCTCTGTGCTATTGGATCAAGGAATAGACCACCGTACACGGCGGATCGAAGCTTTGTAATTTTTGGGCAGCCGCTCCTTGTGACGGCGATCTAGGCCGATCCGGCCATCATCTCACTTCGAGGCAAGTTTTAAAGTTGTTCCATTTTATGTGTTCTACAACTTCACCGAACGGATTTAGCTAGTTTTGACTTTGGTCCGGCGGCACGTGAGGATTTCTCACCACCGTCTGTGGCGGCGCGTGGGGGCGCGTCCGGCCACCTTTTTAGGATGTTTTTACTTTGTTGTGTTGTGTTTGTCGATACAAACATCTTTTGTGTTTACGGGTTTTTGAGATTCGATCATTTGACTGATGTTGATTTTACCCGGAATTGTGGATCGTTCGATCCGTGATAATCCGACCGTCGGATCGTCACCAAATTTTAGTATGTTGTTAGGGTGCTAGTTTTTAACCTACTGTAAATTTTGATGTTTTAGACTTTTGGTGGGACCTGTTTGATGAATAGTTGACGTGGGACCCGCTTGAGGAATAGTGATGTGGGACCCACATTGACCGACAGTTGACTTTTGGTCAAACTAGTTTGGTTTATAGTTTTCGATATTCTAAGGACATCCGTTTAACTTTGGGAGTGATACGGATACTTTTCGTTTGTCGTTTAGTTGTTTTTGTGCTGAGAAACGAAATGCTTGTTCTTAGGTGTTTTTGGAAACCGTTTAGCCGAGCGGACGTTTCTTGTTGATTACCTGGTTAAGTGTTGAGTTCGTTGACGCAGCTGGAATTTACAAAGGTGAGTAAACTCACGATTGTTAATTGGAGATTGTGTTTCACGGGATGGTGTTATTGATTGAATTGTACATTGTCATGGGAATGAATCTCTCTCTCATTTATTTAGCTTCTATCTAGGTTATTATTTACCTGTTATTGCTTGAGATGTTTTTAAAGGACTTGAGGTGAGTGTGGAGAATACAATATTTCGTGTGATTAAATCTTAATATTGTATTGTTGATGATTTGATTGAAAATATTTTCAAATCATGATAACTGTGTTTTTGATGAGACTGTGTTGGGTCCAGTGTGGCCTCCTTATGTGTTGTGGAATGGGTTCGTCCCCGATGGTATGAATTTGGGCAAGCGTCCCAATGCGGTTAGAGCTCTAGTCTGTCTACCAATTTTTAAGTCACATGCATTCGTTGGTCTTGTGATTTAAGAATATTGTTTTTAAAAGAAGTCTCAAGAGTATTCATTCTTTTATTTGTCCAGATTGGACATGGATTTATCGATTTATGATTTTGTATAAGCATACATATATCATTGGAATTGTGTGTGTGATGTATTTTTCTAAAAGATGTTTCAAGAGTATTCAATCTTTTATTGTCCAGATTGGACATGGATATATTGATAAATGATTTTGTATAAGCATTACATATATCATTGGAATCTTTTGGTGATTGTTATTTGACGGATTGACATTAGTTTCATTAAGTTGTTGAAATAAATGCGGTGATGTTTTGGGAAATTACTTAATTTGTTTATTAAGTTGAGAACGATAAAATTGTGGAATATGGGTGGGGTTACTTGTTTACTCATACCAGCTTCGCAAGCTGACCGGGTTGTTGTTATAACCCGGTACACTATTCGATGGTGTAGGGGTTTATCCTGCAGGTTAGGATAACTAAGAGTTGAGTTGAAGGAGCTTTGGAGTTGCTGATAGTATTGTTTAGTTTCCGCTGTTAATTAAACTCTGTATGTAAATTTACTTATTATTTTGAAATGTCAATTTAATATGTGAATTAGTGAAATGTAATATTTGACTCTAAAGAACGAGTCTGTATTAACATTGGTGGGCTCGGTGAGTTGTTGTTGTTGTAATAAAAGGAAAAAATTTTCCAAGTGATTGTGTAAGTTGACCGAGCCTTCGCGTTTCAGATTTGTTTTATTGATAATAACAAGTTGTTATTTATATTACGAAATTTGGGGCGTGACATCCAAAATCCATCAACATGCTTATTTCTAGCATCCTAACATCATATCTAAAAATGGTGATGATCCAACGGTCGGATCATCACGGATCTAACGATCCATAAACATTGCATAATTGATCGTTGATCAAACGATCTAATTTCAATAATCCAACGGTCCAACATGCTTATAATATCAATATTAACCCTACGATCAAATTTCATGATCATCCAACGGTCGGATCTCTCGAATCGTAAATCGTACGATCCGATTAATCGGGTTAATTGACCATCATTCAAACGACCGAATTTGACAAAAGTCAAAACACGAAAGTTGTTCGTATCGACGAAACAAGCCAAACGGAGCAAAGAATTGCTCCCGGACCGACCTGACGCGCCGCCGGAGCTGGCTGCCGGCCGCCGGTCAAGGTGGTCCGATGGCCACCAAATTTTACCAGTGTATTCTACTCAACAAGCCCAACAAGTTTAGTAACTACCTCAAAGTCTGGATCGAAGCGGAAGTGGCCGGAATCGGTGTCGGTAAGTTCTAGATCCAAAACTTCCCGAGCTCAATCCGCCGCCTACGGTGGTTTTCGGTGAAATCCAAGGGCACCATCGTGTTCCAGGGGTTGAGGGCTTCAAAACCCAGTACATGAAGTGGTCCGGGGTGGCCGGAATCACGTCGGAAACAAAAGGTGCAAAACGGCCCTCCTTTGGCCGCCGCGTGCGGCGTCACGCCGGCAAGGCGTGCGGCCAAAACCGGTGGTTCTCTTCATCGGAGCTTGCTGCTCCATTTGGAGGGGGCGGTGAGAGGTGGTGGTGGCCGGTGCAGTTCGCCGGAAAACACAGATGAGAGAGAGAGAGAGAGAGAACCCGTGAGAGGAGAGAGAGAATCGGGGGAGAGGAGAGAGAAAAGCCCAGAAAAAATGATTTTCTTTTGTTTTATAGAAAACATGCAATTTTCCGAGGGCTATAACTCCTTCATACGATATCCCTTTCCGGTGAACCAAATTCCTACGAACTCGATTCGACGAGTTCTACAACTTTCATGAAGGAAGTTTTCCCAGATTCTCAACGGATAAAAAGTTACCTTAATTAACCTTGTGTAACTTATAATTACCGCCGTAATTATCGTTTTACGACGAAAACCTCTAAAAATACGAAATCACACCATTTTACTTCAAATTTCACGATCTATTTTATAAAAATAGTATGGAAATTTTCGGGGTATTACAATTCTGCAATCACCCGAACACTTAGTGTTCGGGCACGTGGCAAGCATCCAACCCACCTCTACCCCACCCCACCCGCCTGCAAATGCATCCCCACCCTCCCCCCACCCTCCCCCCTCCCTCCCCCGGGTACTGAAGAAGCACCCCTTTTTGGGGCTCTAAGTTGAAAACTACCCATGTTTTCATAACATATTGAAAAATACCCACATCCCTACAGGAAAAGCCCAATATACCCTTACTGAATTTTTTATTTGTTTGAACGCGCGCTTAATGTCTTTTTTTTTGTCCGAACCCAACATGAATATTTTTTTTTGTCTAAATCTTTACTGATTTTTTTTTTGTGTGTGAAGCCTTAATGAGTTAATGACTTTTTTTTTTCTTGGCCTAAACTATTAATGACTTATTTTGGTCCACTTCTAGAATGAATAAGTAGAAACTCAATTTATAAATGAAACTAAAGTCATCTCATATATTCTAAAAAATATTGAATTGGTTGAATCTCAAATTATAGACAAATCTCACACAAGAAAATTAGTACAAAGCTAGGTAAAAAATTTCCAATCTTAAAGTGGGATTGGATTTTTGCAAGTTGCACCTGTTATGACCTCCTCCTCCACAACGTTGACATTTTTTACGAACCACATCCTCCCCTACAGATGGAATTTGGACGGTCTTACGTCTTCCAGGTATTACTTGTCTAATCGGAGGTAAGACAACTCTGTTATTCACATCTTCTAGCACATCTCACTCACTTCTATTCCCAACCGGCCATATAAGCTCTGCATATGCTAGCTTAAGTGCATTAGCTATGTAAAATTTGGAGCACAAGCTATACACAGATATCTCTTTAGCTCTACACGTAGTAGTTGCATGAGCACATGATAGTCAGTCAAGATCAAACTCCCGACATGAGCACGTAAAGTTATTGAGATTCACCGTATATGTTTTACATTGATCATGTATTTGAAATGCATACAGATCAATGGGAGTCACCTGATATAAAATTAAACAAAACTATAATAAGCAGAAAATCAAACTAATAAAATTAAACCAAAGTACAAAACTATAATAAGCATAAAATCAAACTATAATGACTTTTTTTTTCTTGGCCTAAACTATTAATGACTTATTTTGGTCCACTTCTAGAATGAATAAATAGTGGAAACTCAATTTATAAACTCAATAAGTAGAAACTCAATTCCATAAAGTATAAATTACATTTTCTTTAAATGTTACTCTTACATGGCTACATTTCTAATTCGTGTAACCGTATTCTGGATCAGATGGTAAACTTGATCCACTGATCCTCTCTTGTTTTGAAGTAACTGAGTAGAGATCTGAGTTGCTATCGTTACTATACATCCAAAGAATGGATTATCTGAAATTCCTTTTGTCCTTCCAGCAGTAGGCATATCTGGTTGAATCGAAAAACCTGAAGTTAGGAATACAACAGGATCTAGATCACATCCACCTAACAACTTCTGCACCGTCATCTGACTAATAGAGGCATAAATTACGTATGACCCTGTCGAATCCGTGCAGCTTTCCTGAAGTATGTATGTGTCGTAGATATCGTTGATTTGCATCAAGGAGACACAATTACGTGGATCATGACCAGTTGTGATGTGCGCGATCTCCTGTACTGTTTTTCCCAACGAATGGTAGTCACATTGGTTTCGAGAATGTACATATATGAGGAAATCAAATAGGTTTCTATGAGAGACATGATGCTGGAGCCTATTCCTGATCTTATTGGTAGAGACTTTTATCCCTGTACCTTTGAATTTAGTTTGTTCTGCTACCTTCCATTCATGAGTGGTAGAGTTGTCGATGTCTGTACAAAAACTTGTCACAATTCTGGTTGCCATCTGCAACAAGTTTCTTCTTCCTTCCACAGTTGGTGTGAGACAAAAGTCATTGAATGGATTAGTAACAGCTGCGGAATAATTTAACCGTTCCGCTTGCCTCACAAGTATTTCTATCCATCGCTTTGCTCCAAAAGCAATGCATGACTCCACTAGTGTTTTGTATGTGCGGTAGATATTTTGATCATACACGTCAACATGTTCTACCCACACGACACGAGAGCTTCCGTTGAACAAATCTTAGATTAAGCATCTAGATGGTCGCTTCTTACATTGAGATCTTAAGTGTGGACCTAGGCTTGAACTTAAACCGTCCACATAGACATCAACAATTGCCCAACTTTCTTCTGATTGTTGTTGACAATACCGAACAAAATAAGTCACACGAGTTCGGACATAAGGAGTGGTTATCTGAAACTCGGCAGTCATCACTTGTATGATTTCGTTGTAGCTTCCAGGTGTCCCGGTTGACAAGACATTAAGGGTCCTTACCCTTGAAATGATGCTACATAATATGGTAGACCACTGGTCCACATCCATTAGGATATTCAAAAGTGTGAAAGGGCTTATGGGAATAGTGGCAGTACATCGTGAAGTTTCAGTTTGGAAATTCGTTGGTTTGAGATCAATACCTCTAGTGAAAATCCTCTGGTACTCTGCTTCATGCAAGAATTCTTGAAGCGTGATGGAGCTGGATTTGAGTGCAGAGATCCATAAGAGCGCTTTAGCAGTTGTCATTATGATTAATTCATCTTTGACCGGCACAATAATTTGAGAAATCGTGGCTGTGTCCTTCGTGATAGATGCTTGTTCAGCTTCCGAACGAATGATGATGCTTGAAGGTCGGTGTGTAGGGGAAGAGTGAGTTATGTTCGACATAAATTTCTGAACGACCCTCCTCATGAGAGACTTTTCTCTTGGACCGATGACTGGGGGAATTTGAAGAACCTCTGGTTGTGGGGGAGTCTCTTGAATCCCAAATTGTAGCTCAATATTAGGAGTAACTCGATTTCCACAATGTGGACAAGTGATTTTGCCGAAGGCTACTTAGTACTGACTAATTTGAGCGTGAAGCTCATCGATTTTATGATTCAGTAGAAAATTTTTGTGAAGAGGTCCATCGGCATTATAATGTGGAACTGGTGGAATTTGAGCTGGACTTACAGCTTCGCATTCTGTTTGAAACATGTCTAGCATGCTTAGATCGTTGGCAAGAACTGGTGGAATTTGAGCTGCACTTACAGCTTCGCATTCTGTTTGAGGCATGGCTAGCATGCTTAGATCGTTGGCATTGTTTGGTATTGGTGGAATTATCTCATCCAAACCCTCATAAATTTGACTTTCGGATGGACCTGATTGAAATAATTCACAGAATGAATTTACTTGACGTGCCATTGTTGAGTTGATGTGAAGTCTCAGTGAAGAAGTATATGTTGGTGTTGTGAAAGGAGAGTAGATTTATTGTTTAGTGGACCTTTTCAAAAGCAAAAGTGTGGATTGCTATTTTACAGCTTAAATTCTTGGGAATCCTGGAGAATTATTTTCTAGTGCGGTGTGACGACTCAAATTTTAAATTTCTTATTGAGACATTTATGAGAATTAAATGTCCTTAGTTAGTTGCTGAGTGTACCGCACTCACATTGTGGAAAAGTTTTCCTGACAGTGGAAAGAATTGTCTTTAAATTTATGAGACGAGAAATTGTGTTGCCTAACTCTTATCAGTTGTCCAATAAACATCTAAATTTTATTTTGCACGATATCGAGTGAAGGAGAGTGTAACAAGTGTTTCAAGAGTGCGCAATGGAGTGAACTTTCTGTGGAAATCTGGAAATACATATTCCAATTAGTTGCTACCGCATCCCTACATAGCACAATGAAACTCCGTTGTGTTTCGAAGTTTTTTAAGGCGTATGCTGATAGTTGGTCCACATTTACGGTCATCGACATGGATGGTTTTGATGGTGGTTCCAGACACACTGGTTGTGTGGAAGCGGATAGACAAGTACGTCTCTTCGCAAATCGTTGTTGGGAAGCAAAAAACCCGGAGTCTCTATTCCGAAAGGGAATACAAGTACTTGTTCAGGTGGTGAATATACCTTTGTCCCTGGAGTACTTCGATATGACATGCAAACCAGGAATATTGTATGGTTCATTTCGCAGTTTGATAGATGGTCATCATATTGCGTTTTACGCAGATTGTATGTTGAGGATGATATTGGGAACACGAGTCGAGAAACTACAGATTGTGCAACAACTATGTGGTGTTCTCGACTGGTGGAAAAGCGGGTGGAACATTGACTATTGTACAGAAGAAGTCGAACGGATGATGCGTCTGACCGAAAGGTGTCATGAGCATCTATTATCTCATTTTCCGTCGACTACTGTTTTCCTACCCGACGATAAATGTCTGTTTTGCGGTGAGTCAAGCTTTTGACGTCCTTTTGGCAAGAACATGTGGTACGTGGACGGAGACAAGTATGCAGCTAGAGATTGCTGCGATACTTGCAAGTGTTATGTTGAGGCGGCTTATTTCTACCAGATCATGTTGTATGGAATTCCTAAATAGCCGACCTCTTATCCACCATATCACTATGGAGTGTTTAGGGATGCTTACTATGGTAGTTAAAGCCTTGTGAGGCATTTTCAGAATTTAGAACATGAGTAATATGCAAACTAAATACTAGTTTGTTTACTTTGTTGTGTGGTTGTGTAATACCCGAATTTGTTTAAATAAATTCTAGAACTCTAAGTTCTATTTGAGTAGGTTCTTCAATTTGAGTAGTGATATCCATTCATGAGATCATGTAAAAAAAAATTTCAGAAAGTGCATTTATTCTTGTTATTCATATGTGAGCTATTTGTTTCTTTATACATCTTTCCTCTCACATATAACTTAAGTGAAAAGATATGAATTAGCCAAAAAGTCTGAGAGAAGAAATAGTGAATATCCTTGTGAGATTTTGAAGTTTTCATTTGTTCGAAGCATGCACAGATATCTTTCTCTCTCTTCCCCTGAGGATATCTTGTGTATGCTTTTTAGCGTATCACTTATTCATTCTAGAAGTGGACCAAAGTAAGTCATTAATAGTTTAGGCGAAGAAAAAAAGTCATTAACTCATAAAGTCTTCACACACAAAAAAAAAGTCAGTAAAGATTCAAACAAAAAACAAATTCATGTTGGGTTCGGACAAAAAAGGGCATTAAGGGTTCAAACAAAAAAAAATCAGTAAGGGTATATTGGGCTTTTCCTGTAGGGATATGAATATTTTTCAAGAGGTTATGAAAACATGGGTAGTTTTCAACTTAAAGCCCCAAAAAAGGGCATTTATCAAAATTTCTCATCTTATTTGTACATGGTCTAATCAAATACGCAAATTTCCAAAAGCACATTTCCAAATTTATATTTACAAAAGCACATTTACAAAAACACCTTGTTGCTGCGTACATTTCAAAAACCACATTTCAAAACGCATATTTCCAAAATCACATTTTAAAAATCACAATTCCAAAATCACATTTACAAACATTTACAAAAGCACCTTGTTGCTACGCACATTTCAAAACGCACATTTCGAAAAACACATTTACAAAAGCACATTGTTGCTGCACACATTTCAAAAAGCACAACGCACTGACGTGTCGTATAGTTTCGCTCAAGAATGAGTGTCTTCTACGAGTATCAACAATGTGGATGTATAGATTAAGACCAGGGGATTGTCGTACCCAAGGGATTGGAAGGCCCAAGATCCCCAAATTGGTAAACAATGCAACCAAGAATGCAATGACACTAGAGATGGTATGACAAGAGATGGATTATTTACTTAGATGTGAAGTATGTGCAACATGGTTGTGTAGTGTTCAAAGAGGCGTCACTCTCAAGTGACTAGTAACCAAGATAGTACCCGAAGCAGTAGCTAAGTGACAATGTTAATCTAGGCAAATAAGGTAAAGAAGCACAACTTAATGCGCTTAGGGTTGCCAAGTGTTGAGGTGACAAGCCCAACAATTGGTTTGTGGATGTGTGATCAAATGGTGTAGATGATTGAAGTTTCGGGTTTACTCTAGCCCAATCCAATGTATGACAAACATCAAGAACATGCAGCAATGATTTAGTTGAGGATCAAATCCCAAATTCCAGCCATGTTATGGTTCTAGAATGTGATTCTTCTAGGCCTATTTTGTGCCATATTATGGTCACAAATACTCCTAATCCATTTACTCAAGCCTTGTTAAGGTCCCCAAATAGACTTCCTAGGCATAGAGTTCCAAGAATCAAGATTCAAACAAGGTAAACATCACATTTAATCTCATCATGCTCAAAGTTAAATACCTAAGAGAATAAGTTGCTAGCAAACACTCTCAATTGATTAAGCTCAACACATGCTCAAGAACTAGCAAAATTCCTAAACAAGCATTCAACATAACCGTATTTAGACAAAGAACATATCCAAGAACTGAATCAACATGCATATTCAAGAATCATTGTCAAAACATCATCATGGGCTAGGGCACACAACCCTAGCCCCCAACCTAAGGAACTACTCACACATGTTTAGGAAATACATCATTATTGCCAAGAATGAAAATATAGATACAAAGATAAATAAAGAAGAGTTTAGAAATTCTCAAGGGATGATGGCCAGCAGCTCCTTGGTGTTCTCCAAGTGTAGATGACAGCCCCCTTTCGGATTCTTCTTCTCCTCCAAACTTCTTCTTCTCCAAGTTTCCGGATTCCTTGTGTTCTTGACGAATTCCCAGCTGTGGAGCTTGAAACGTGATGTAGTGGTGGTGGAATGGTTATGAAAGTCAGTTCCTAAGATAAATGGATGTCTTAGGAACAACTTTCGTGAAGGAACGAAAGTGATTTGAGCAATGGAAAGTGGTGAAAATGGAAGAACAAAACTGGGCAGTTTCTTGGTGTTCTTGGTGGATGATTTGTGTGTAATGTGGCTGATTCCTTGTATGGACGAAATGGGGAACTGAATAATGGTTATGGGGTGGCTGCCAACAGCTCTATTGCAGCCATCATGCTCACAATAGAATATGTGAGTGGAGGATGGGAAAGAAATGCAAAAGAAATGCAAAAGAAATACAAAGTGGAAGGATGTAAGGGTGTAAGGAACTTAGTGGGAATATGGCAGCAAAGTGGGGGGAGTGGCTGACATTTTGGCACATGCATGCAGTAGTGCACATGTGTGCAGCAGCTATAGAGAATCTCCACCATGTGTGGTGGTGGTCCGGTGGTGGTCCGGCGGTGGTCCGCCTCTTGTGGTGGTTGTTCGCCGGAAAAATCGTCGGAAAGGTAATTTCATCATTTTTCTTCCTCTTTCCAAATCTTCAAGACAACATCTACCGAAGGTTGATTTGTACGATCTTTGACTCCGTCAAGCCACGGTTGACTTTTCGTCCTCTTCTCGGAAATGTACCAAATGTTGTCGAAATGGACCTTTTTGTGCCGAATTACTTCAACTCGCCTAAATGAGCTGAAAACATGAAAACACACTTTAAATGCAATAAATGGCCTTCGGATAAGCTTAATTCCCGTGATTAGGAATGCAAATTGCACGACAAATATGTGCTAATCACGCACATTTCAAAACACACATTTCCATAAGCACATTTCAAAAAACACATTTCAAAAATCACATTTACAAAAGCACATTTACAAAACGCAGATATACAAAACGCAGAAGCAAATTTACAAAAGCAGATTTACAAAATCACATTTGCAAAATCACATTTCCAAAATCACATTTACAAAATCACATTTCCAAAATGCAGAAGTTGATTTGGGACGTTCTTTGCTTCTGTTTTTCTGTGTTGATGACCCTTGCTTAGATGAGACTCCCGTTATTATTTGGGACGTTCCCTTTGAGGATACTTGTCATTGTACTCGAGGTTTAAGTTCTTTATCCCCCTCGCTGGCTCCACATAGTTTTATCAATAATATGCAAGGCATCCCTACTTGAGGGATTGCCTTCTCCCTTAAAAAAAAAACGCATAATCAGATTTACAAAATCATATTTACAAAATGCAGAAGCAGATTTAGAAAACGCATAAACAAATTTACAAAACACAGATGTAGATTTACAAAACGCAGAAGCAGATTTACAGAACACAGATGCAGATTTACAAAACACAGATTTACAAAACGCAGAGTTCCAAAAGCAAAGTTCCAAAATGCAGACTTTAAAGTTCCAAAAGCAAAGTTCCAACAAGATTTCCAAACAATACACATACACAAATACACAACGCAAATTTCCAAAATCACACTTTATATTTTGGCCATTATTTGTATCATAAGTAATCTTATTTGGCCATTATTTGTATCATAAGTAATCTTATTGATTAGGACTAGGAATCCTTTATAGGAGGTACTTAGTCATGTAAATGCCTATACAAAGAGACCTTGGTCTCTGCTCTAGCAATCATAAGCATTACATTATTCTCTGCCACATAGGAGATTGCCTAAAGGATTGCTCAGATGAGAAGTACCAAGTGTTCAACCATGCATCTTTGCAACAAGTTAGCATTAGTTAACTATATATCTCGATTATATTTGTGTTCTTAACTTGAGCACAACATGTTTATAGAATTAAGTTTATAACAGATCCTTATGTTACACCTACACTAGAATTTCAAGCAGGGCTTTTGAAAAATGACAAAATCAGAGAAGTTAGAAAAACAAATTGAAGACTATAATATATATGCCTAATATCATACCGAGGAATCCTTATGGAACTCAATTTCTGGAACAAGATATAGCAGGATATTCACTTAGATTTCAAAACTCGCAAGCATCAACCAAAATTGCTTGTAGTCAGGTACATAAATAATTAAATATTTTATTTGGCCTTGGGAGTTATGGGGTGAAGGTGACGAAGGTGTCTAAGTGAATACAATATTTATGCATGTGCCTGACTACAAACAGTGTTGGTACATAAATATTTGAGTTTTTATCACATATAGTACCTGAACTATTTCTCAATTATATATTTGGTACTTGAACTTTAATATTTGTCACAAGTAGTACCCAAAATTTTCGATTTCATCTCTTGTGGTACCTAAGGCCGACTTTTGTGATCTCTCCGGCAAATATATTCGTGTGAGGAGCGTGTTCCAAAAAAAGGAGGCTAAAATTGAAAATTTGGATACTACTTGTGACAAAAATTGAAGTTCAGGTACCATTTAGGATGAACTCGAAGAGTTCGGGTACTGGTTGTGATCAAAAGTGAAGTTCAGGTACTATGTATATAATAGAGGTAAAGTTTACCATTTGTGATAAAAACCTTAAATATTTTATAAGATGTCAACAAATGGTGTACCATTGTGAGAGTGAAGAACCTATAGGTATGATTTTGTATCAGTGAAGGAAAAGAAGACCACATACCTAGTGAGAGATAAGAAATTAAAAGTAGTGAGCAACTATGAAGCACTGATACGCTGAAATTTTTTCCATGCTGTATCCACGCAGTATCGGGTATGGGTACTGCCCGGATAAGCACCAGATACGCGAAAAGCGTATCGGTTGACTTTTATGGTTTTTTGACTATTTGGCTACGGCTAGGATACGTTGGTCAACAAATAACATACGGTCATGGGGTAATTTGGATAATTTCTTTCCTCCAAAAATTGGGTTGGAACTCGGATCCGAGTTCTAGTTATGAGAATCTAGATTTGCAGAATATTTTAAATCTAATATGGAGGAAAGAAGAGGAAGGAGAAGGAAGGAGAAAACAGAAGAAGAAGAAGAAAAAAAGGCTGATGAAGAAGTTGATTTGCAGAGGAAGAAGATAATTAATATGAGGAGAGGAGAAGATAATTAATATGAGGAGAGGAGAAGAAAATTAATATGAGGTTCAAGTTGGGCTTTTGTCTTTGTAAAAAAAAAGGCGTGAAAAGATAATTAAATACAAACTTTGCACAAAAATTAATGAAGAAGTTGAATGGTCTAGTGGTAATGACACCTTATTTTTGAACACAAGGATTGGGGTTCGAATCTCCCCATGACCCCATATGCCGTTTATTTTTTTGATATCTGTTTATTTTTTGATATCCACACACCCGATGGGTGTAGGAGTGAAGGTAGATCTAAAGAATGTGGAGTAGTTATTTATGCAGATGTTGACAAATCAGTTTTTCTTTAGAAATAGTAGGGTAATTATTTCTGTAAATGTTGGAAGTTATCTCTGTGTAGTTTTTTTATTTTATTTTTTCTATTTTGTGAATTGTCTTGATTGTCCCTATTAATTAATTATATTTCAAAGTTTTTTAATATTTGAAGGCTATATCCGTAAATATAGTATAGATTAAATATTATTTTAATTGTCGTATCCTAGACTTATCCGTATCTTAATTTTTAAAAATTTGCCGTATCTGCGTATCGTATTGTATCCCGCACCTCGTACCTATGTCAGTGCATCATAGGTGAGCAGTTTCTTTATAGAAAAATCACCATATTTTCTAATACCTTTTATTTTTATTTTTTTTATTTTCATTTTTTTAATTAACTTTATTGTCCCTATTAACTAATTTTGTTTCAAAGTTTTCTAATATTTGAGGTGTATATTCATAAAAAAAAAATTCAATCGCGCGTCATATTCTCTTAATAATAGTAAGTATAGATGAATATTTTTTTTTAAAATTTTTTTATTAATTATTTAAATTGTGACCATGACCGAGCTTGCTCTAATAAAATGCTTGAACCAACGGAGTAACGTTAACCTACGGGTATAACAGAAAAAGAGCGCTCATAAATTTTTCTTCAGACAGAGAGAGTCTGAGAAAGAGATCTGCGGTTGTTACCCTAACGAATAAGCCATACTTGGATTTACTCTCGAAGGCCTCCAATCAACCTCTTCTTCATAGTTGGCAGATATGGATCTGAGCCAGGTGAGTTTACTCGGTTCACTTTTTTGCTTTCTAAATCAGATGCTGGAACTTAGAATCAACACGACCTTTGACACTTCCTCTCTTTAGCTGCGTTATACGTGTATGATGGGTTTAGGGATTTGGGGTTAATATTGGATCTGGATTGGTGTTTCCGAGAGGTATTGGGGATGCCTATTTGTTTGGTTTCTCGGAAAATTACAGGAAAGAGATGGGTAATTGACTAAGATTGCATTGGAAAGTTTGCTTTGCTATAAGAGAAGTATAGAAATTTGCTATGCAATAGGTTTGGTCGCATATATTTTTACATTGGAAATTTTCTGAATCAAGTTCTGTCCTGATTACCCGTTTGATTGTATGTTAGATCTGGGTTTTCATAGACTGTCTAGGTGACTGTTTCTGTTGAAGTGTTTTGAGCCTAGTCATTTGTTTGGTTGGGGAGAAAGTTGTGTGATTGACTAAATCAAGCGAGACTCATGAACATTTATTGTGATTAATATTAATATTGGCTTTTAGATGTGTGTATATGAAGAAATTTTAAGTTGTGAAGGCTCCAGAAGAAAGAGTTCAACTCACTTCTGGATTCTTAATTTCTTGTCAAAGGTTTTGCATTGTTTTCACAGAGAAGGATTAATGGTCTTCGTACAATGACACATGAAAATTTCCCACTTATTTGGCCATGTTATATTGAAGTTGTCTAACAGAGTTCTTTTGAGCTAATTCACGTGTGTAAATGAGTTGTGATAAAATTTTTGTCTCATTTTGACTTATTGATTACTCTAACTAATTCTACTCTGATCTCATTTGCAGCCACAGGGGGAAAACTATGCCAACCCAAAGACATGTTTCTTCCATGTTCTTTTCAAGGTCTAGTTTCTAAGTCTTTGTTATTTGATGTTTCTTATAGATAAAAAAATAAAAAATAAAAGAAGGAGAAGAAGAACAGATTGTTATTTACAAATGTCGTGCATCCTTCACTATGTAACATTATGTTTCTTCTCTTCCATAGGCTGCAGCATTGGCATTTTACATACTCTCAGCCCTGTTCTTTGATAACTTTGTTATCATTTTTGTTGTGACCGTTCTTCTTGCTGCACTTGATTTCTGGGTAGTGAAGAATGTGAGTGGACGTATTTTAGTTGGTTTGAGGTGGTGGAATGAAATAAATGATCTTGGCGAGAGTGTCTGGAAATTTGAGTGCCTTGACCAAGAGGTTAGTATTTCTGTTACAAAAGATTTCAGAATCAACTTCTCTTTTCTATACCCTTGTTTATTTAGTAGTATTTTACTTTTCTCCATTGTCACTTGATTCTCATGCAAATTATTTTTGTTTTGCTTCAGTCTTTGGCCCGGATGAACAAAAAGGATTCATGGCTTTTCTGGTGGACACTTTATCTCGCGGTAAGCAAATATGCTTGATTATAACATGTGGCGAAGCACTAATTTTCAATTGGATTTGTATCATAATCATTTTGCATATTGATCTAGCACACACATTCAATCACATACAATAGAATATAGAACTAGGTTTTAGAAGTATTATGTAGAACAAGCTGGATGAGTACACTTAATTTTAATGTGCGAAGCACATATTGTAAACTGTGCCTGTACCATATTCGTTATTTGTAAAGATTTACCACACACATCAGGTGTTCTACATAGATTAATTAAAAAAAAATGATGTGGAACTATATCTTAGAAGTTAGAAATATTATGTTATTGAAATGTTGTAAAGAAGCTAGATGGATACACTTGGGAGTTGAACATGATATGCCTAATATATAAAACTGGAGTATTCTACAAATGGACAGATAATTTCATGGATCCAAAATTTGTGCCAATCATTTGATTGTTTTATATTTTCACTGTGACTCTCTTCTCCATAACTCTTTCCTCTTCAATCCCTTATCCTTCTTTCTCATATGGAAAGCCCTTTACAGAATGGAAACAATAAATAATCACATAGATTCACCAAGTGCATAAACTGTTAATATTTTCAAAAAGAAAGAAAAAAAAATCATCAATAATGTAGAATGGGCGCATTTTGTAGAACCATTAGCTTAGCAAACCATCAGTGACTACAGAGACTAGGAGATCCCGAAGTTCTTGAGTGCTTGAGAGCTTAAGGAGGTTGTTGGAGATGTTACACCATGCCAAATTTGTCCAATAAAAGCTCAAAATCATGTGCTCTTCTTTGTGGCTTTGCCGGTATTGATGTGATGAGTCCACTGAAGTAGTTGAATCAGTTCGTATCTCCGATGAGGCAAAGAGATCTGAGGTGGTCGACTTAATGATTATAGTCCAAAATAGGTACTGAAAGTGAACTTTGGCTCTGAGAATTGTGATAAGAAGGATCTGAATTTTGCAGTGAAGCTCTCCTATTGATGCGAGACGTGTGATTTTTGGCAGAGAGAAGAGTAGGAGTTTTAGTTCTCTATTTGGTTTAGAGCTAGTAGCCTCTTCTCTGGATAATTTTTTCTCTATAATATTTTCCCTTTGTTGCTGTAATAGTTCGTTATGGTTGAATTTTAGAGAAAATTGGTTGAAGGATATTAGTTGGACTTAGCATAGAACTTTCATGACTATGGTCACATAGAGTTTCCTTGCTTGTATTTGTTTGTAATGGTGGTCTAATTGAGGATCAGATTCTTGTGTTAGAAAAGGAGAAGCATATGATGAGGAGAAGTGACATAAAGAACGCAGCTGAATAATTTTTTTTTTCTGTTGAATTTTAACAAAGAGGAGAAAGGATTGCAGTTACAAGTTTGAACTTTAAAAAACAAAAACACCATATTAAAAGAGGGATTTAAGTTTTTCTTGTTGTAGGCGGTTTGCTTGTTTTCTTAGTTTTATTCTGTTGTGTAGACTGTGGAGCTTTTCGTTTCCCTGATGTTTCTTTTTGTTTGGATTTCTTGTCCACTGCTGTGTATTTTCTCTTTATTCTTAGCAATAAAGTCTTGTTTCTATTTTAGAAAAAGAAGATTCAGAATTATTGATAAAGGATCAAAAGAAAAAAACCAAAATTATTGTCAAACATTTGATTTAGTTTACAAAACTTAAGATTATGCGAGAGATTAGGTTAAGGAGAATCTCTGGCCTGTCCTTTAATAATATGTATTGTGACGTATTTATGTATGTATGTTGCAAATTTCAAACTGTTTTAAGTTCTCACCTTGCTTTTTCTTTCCTTGTTTCTTTGTAGGCCATCTTTTGGATTGTGCTTGGAATATTTTCTCTGATTAGGTTTCAAGCTGATTATCTGCTCGTTATAGGAGTTTGTTTGACTCTCAGCATTGCAAATATTGTTGGATTTACCAAATGCCGCAAAGGTATGCAAGTAGTTCATTTAACTTTTTATATATATTGTGTATCACTGAATGGTTGTTTCAGGTCAGCTATTTTAGTGAGCAAATTATTTGTATCAAAAGGTGTGTTTCAAATTCTACTTTTGATGTAAAAGCAATTATAGGATTTATGAAGTCCAGGTGATGCTAGCTGCAAATCATGCAGACACATGTGTTACTGTTTTAAATGTTACCATTGGTAATATATCGAAATGATTTTTTCATAATTGTGGGCAACTGTGAGCCTTGAAGAATGCATTGAACAACCATTGACTTCTTTTTTTGGTTTTTTTTTAATCTTGAAGAATGCCTTGATTTTTTCATAGTCTTCATTAGGATATTTTGTTTTCATATTTATGATGAAAAGCACTTTGATCTTCCTTTCAGATGCAAAAAAGCAAATTCAACAATTTGCCTCCCAAACTCTTGCATCCCGGGTCTCATCCACAATCCAATCAGCATTCAGTGTTGTCTGAGCGAATCTTGCAGGAAAATAGAAATAATTTGGAAGAAAACTTTTGTAAGAGCGTGTACATGATCAACATATTGTCCGGCATTAGCCTGCCTGGTTTCTTATTGAGCTTCTGTAGGGGATACAAAGATTGCAGCTTAGAAAGTTTTTGTATGGAATTGTTCAATTTCTACTGGTATGTATGATAAACGCAGTGATATGCAAAATTACGTTACTATAAATCATCTCGTTGTGTGTTACAACAGAAGTCAGTTTTCCACTTCAAACTTTGCTTTTGTGTGCTTGATTAGATGGTATAGCAGCCAATGAAGCACCCCATTCTTAGAAACTATAAAATAACATGCCATTAGTTGTGATCATTCAATTATGGAATGAATTGTGGGTTTGCAGCGTGGATGGGAATGGATTTCTCAAATAATCATTAGCATATTATAAAGTTTTGTAATGAATTTTGGCCATGACAAGTTAAATGGTACAAGTTAAAAAAAATAAAAATTTGTAGATCCTGGCTTGGTGCGACTCTCACCTCCTCCTCTCTGAGCGCTACTCATTTTTTTTTCATGCTATTCCTGTTCTCCTCGAACTTTACATCATAGCAAAAGTGCAAAATCATATATGCTGAACGGGAATAAACAAAAATGCTATTCCTGTTCAGCATGGATATTGTCTTGTGTTTTTTTTTTTGTGGTATTTTTATGATGATAGATTTAATTAAATTGAGAAGGAAAAAAAGAAGAATGGACCACCTTTGGTGACAACTTGATTATTCCGGCTCTATTTTTTTAAAATCATGTTTGTTTATCTCATTTAATTTCTATTGCCGCTTAAAAAAAGTAAACACAAGCAGTAATGAAAATTGAAGCTATTGGTTTACGGCTTTAGACCATTTTTTAACTTTAATTTGGCCGAAATTCTCAATTTGCACCCACATTCTTTTGATACATAAAATTTGCACCATATTCTTTCATCAATTGTCAGTTGTCACCATATTCATTGAATGCATTTTTCTTCCAATTTCTTGTCACATGCCAATCACGCAAATTATATTTTCGCCATTTTAAGGGCCAATTCAAGGGTATGCCACTTTAAAATAAGAGGAAAGTGAGTTTTAAAATAACAAATATACCGTTATTGAATTAACCCTTGATCGAAATGACAAATATACACCTAAAGAGATTGGCATATGACAAAATTTTGGATGAAAAGCTGTAGATAAGTCAATAAAAGAAGGGTGTTGTTATTAACACACCCAAATGTGTTAATAACACACCCAAGAAAGAGAGAGAGAGATAGAGAGAAGGAGGAGAGAGATAGAGACATAGGGTGTGTTATTAACACATTTGGGTGTGTTAATAACAATTTTATGCAATATAAGAATGGGGTGTCAATTAATTGACAATTCGACCAAATTGAGGCTGCAGATTAGGGCATATAATTCATTAACCTTTTCGGTGTTCAAAGTCTCGACAACGTCTGAAGTCTCATTTGTTAATAATATGTGTGCTATAGCAAAATAATTTTTTGTCAAATCACACAAACCGATGCTTCCACTCATTATCGACGTCTAATCTAGTTCGTACAACTCATTTAGGAGCCCAAGAGAGACTACCAACATTTGTAAATAGAATCCTTAATTTGATTAAATTGACAAGAAGTTAGAAAGAAAAATGAATAGATCGGAGCACCTTTATCGACGAGGATCATTGGTAAAAGTCATTCCCCAATTCATTTTTTAAATTATTTATTTTTATCTCATTTAGTTTATGTTTCTGCTTAAAACAACTATTACAATGGTGAACTTTTCGGTCAACAAAATTGGCGCCATTGAGTTTCTTGGTGTTCAAAGGTCTCGATAGATTTTGAGGCCCCATTTTTTTTTACTAATAATGTGTGCTAAAGATATAAGAAGTTTTCTTTAGATAACACAAACTCTTACCATAACCGGTGTTTTTTTTATGTCCAATTGGTTCATATAGCTCATTTAAGTGACCAACATAGTCTACCAACATTCAGAAATTAAATTCATTTGATTAAATTGACAAGACATCAAGTAAAACAAAAAAAAGTGAACTGAGCACCATTGCTGAAGAAAAAAATGTCATAAGAATTAATTCCCAATTTCTTTTAAAATTATTATTTTTATCTCTTTTAGTTTCTATTTTCGCTTAAGAAAGTAAATACAAACATACGTGCACTTTCAGGTGAAGAAAATTGACACTATTGGTTTTCTCCGTGTTCAAAGCCTTGATAGCGTTTGAAGTTCCAATATTTTTTTTATCAATAATGTTGTAACAAAATAAATAATCGTCGGATCACACAAACCCATGTCATAACTGGCTTCCACTAGGTTTTTGACATCCAATTTGGTTCTAACAGCTCATTAGACTATTATAGGAGCCCAAGAGGGACTATCAACATTTGGAAATGGAAGTCCTTTGATTGAATTGACAAGAAATTAAAAAAAACAAAAAAAAGGTAAATGTAGTACCTTTGCGGATGACATGATTGTCGCCAAAAGTCAGGTTTTCTCCATTAGAGTTTTTTTTTTGGTCTTAAGAAACTAAATACAATTGTGCATTTTTGTGTAAAGAAAATTAGCACTCCTAGTTTTTTCGGTCTTCAAAGTCTCAATACATTTAGGGGTTCCAAGTTTGATGAATATATAATGTATTCTATTACTCATGCATTTAGGAAATTTTTGTTAGATCACACAAACCCATGCCAACTCATGCAATACATTTTGATTGAACCAAAATTACTACATTGACAACAAAGTTACCACATTCATTTAGATTCAGTACTGTGTTGTTCTATTAGCGCGCACTTCCGCGTAAAGAAAATATTGACTCTAGTTGTTCCAATCTTGATGAATAATGTGTGATATGGCAAAGAAAACTTTCGTTGGCAAACAAATAATAACTAGCTTCACTCGACTCTCAACATCCAATTTTGGTTCAGCTCAATAAGGAGCCCAAGAGCCTCGACCAACATTAAAAATTGTAATTCGTTTGATGAAATTAACAAAAAATCAAAAAGTAGATAAAATTGCATGGAACAACTTTCATGAAGACATATTTGTCGGCAAAAGTCATTATATTTTTTTTTTCATTTGATTTCTATTTTCGCAAGTCAATTAAAAATAAAGTTTGCACTTTCGGGTCAAGTAAATTGATGGTGATTTGTTTTCTTTGTGTTCTCAATCTCAATAAGTTAGAGAAGTCAAACTTCTGATAAATTATGTTGGCTACAACAAAGAAACTTTTCGTCAATTCATAGAAGCCTTTCCATAAACGGCTTCCACATAATTCATGTAGTCTGGAAGAAGCTCGAAAAGCAACAACAGTATGAGATGAAGAGACTCCATCCCAAATACGAGCATTAATTTCTTTCTTTCCATACAACCCAATTAATAAGCATAAGATCGAAGAACTTCAAACAAAGGACAAGACAACTGTAAGCTAATGCCAACTAACCATGCTCCAAAAGACACCTCTATCGACAAAGGAAGATAGGAGACTAACAATGATAGTTGAAGATACGTGCCAAACACTTCACTAACATAAGGGCAGTCCTTGCAAACATGTTCCACTGTCTCAGTCTCACCATCACAGAAGACATAGTTTTGGGCAATGGGAACATGACGAGTAACTTGTCTGGCTCATGTAGGAAGAATATTAGTGAAATCTTTCCATATACAAACTCGAACTTTTCTGGGAATCTTGGCCTTCCATATTTTCTTCCAAAAAGAAGGAGTTGATGTAGGAACAAGTTGAGGCAATATGTGATAAAGTATAGGCGCCACTTAATAAACACTTTTAACTGAAAATTCACCTTTCTTCTCTGCACTTTGATGAATAATGCGTAGATAAATTCACCTTTCTTCTCGTCACTTCTCCGCAACATATATGTACAAAACTGCTGTTGGAAATTTATTTGGGGTGGAATTTGGCAATTAATTAGAGCTAGCTAGAGACAATCTGGTTCCCGGCGATGTGAGGACGTATGTTGGCTTCTCTAGTTAGATCTATTTACGAAACATGCATGTATCAAATTTCATATCCACGTATCAAATTTTGTCCATGTATCAAATGCATGTATCAAATTTCATATCCACGTATCAAATTTTGTCATTTTCATACCTTACATTTGATTTCGCTAACGAATCAAGGTATGAATTCGTTAGCGAAATAATTAACAAATTAATACCTCTCAGGTATGAATTTGTTAACGAAATCAAATGTAAGATATAAAAATGACAAAATTTGATACTTGTGTATAAAATTGAAAATGACCATATACCTAAGAGGGTCTTTTGTAATAAATCTTTTACTTGAGTGTATAGTACGTAGACATCTAAAGAAGCATATGTCTTTATTAAGAAATTAACCTTTTTTTAGAAATAAATTGTTTCAGGAACCGTACGTGTGTTGACATGATTTTAATTCATAGAATGATTGATAATTAAGGTCAAATAGTTAATGTACCTAGAAGACAATGGAAGTACTGATTGAAAGGCACTTGATCCGCCCTCTTATAATTCAAGGCTTTTAGAACTTTCAGTTGATGAAGCTAGGTGATGACTTGGGTTCAGGTAACTGAGTTTGTATATTGTGAATTACATCATTCAAGAGTTGTGATTTAACTAGAATATATGTTGGTCAATATACAGGGTTTGATGATAATGAGATTTTCTTTAACGAATTGGAAGTGATTAATGTTAAAGATCGAAGAATGTGTAGAACATAATTAATGTCCCTAAGCCGATGGGGCAGATTTCAAACACAACCTTTACGATTGATGGCCGCTTAATTACCTTCATTTCCATCAAAGGGTCAAAATAGAAACCTTCATTGATTTGGCAAATCTGATTGGCCCACGTAATATTGAAGGAAACCCTAGTTTCAAGTCGGTTGCTTAAACTCCAAGTCATTAGTTTCTATAAATTGATCCACGTACACCCTAGCTACTCATAACTCCTTTAATTGTAGCAGCACTCACCTTTCAGCCCCTCATTAGTTTCTATACATTGATCCACCTGAAACCCTAGCTACTTGTTTTTAGCAAGAATCCTAAACCAAGAAAAACAAAGAAACATGCAGCAGCAACAATTCAACGAAATGGAGGAGAGCAGAGGCAATCAACTTCCTGGCGAGAGGTTCTGCCCCATGGAGGACGAACTAGTTCTCTTGTACCTCAAGCCCATGTTGAACGGACAGAAGGTTCCCGGCAGAGGCCGCGTGGTGTTCGACTGCGACCTATACGGTCACCAAGAACCTTGGGAGATATGGGAGACGTACAAGACAAGAAGACCAAACGACTTGAGGCTGAACAAGGACCTCTACTTCTTCACCCAACACAAGAAGATGGGTCTCACAGACTCGCGCATACGCCGAACAGTTGGAAGTGGCACGTGGAGGGCCGAAGACTCCGGCAAGATAGTAAACTCCGTGGAGACTGGTCGTGTGGTTGGCTTGAAGAAAAGATATTCTTACAAGAATGAAGCATCTATGCACCACGGTTGTTGGATCATGTATGAGTTCGAAGTCCTTGATCGATCCAAGAAACAAAAGAAGAACAACGATTATGTTCTTTGTCTACTTCGAAAAAATGGTGAACCTCAAAGCGAAAAGAAAAGAAAACAACTTCCCAAGAAAGAGGTTCTTGGAGACAATTATGTCTGTGATGATGGAGAAAACTCGACTACGGAGCAAGAAGAGTTGCTTGAGCCACAAGCGAAGCGGCAACGAACCGTACAACCCATCCATAACGCACCAGTATTACCAACCCCATCAGCAAATGAAAATGATGCATTCGCAACTGAACTAGAAGAGTCACTGCCATGCTTTGAATATGATAATGTGCCCTCAGAAGCTGAAGCAATTGGCTTTCAAGGTGAGGAGAATGGGGGACTGCAACAATTAGCAGCCGAGGTGCAATCAGGCCAAGAAGAAAACTGGGGGCCTTCATTTGGAGATGATCACGGAATACTTAATCCGCTGCTGGAAAATGAAAATGATGTATTCGCAGATGAACTTGAATATTTATTGCCATGCTTTGAAGATGATAACGTGCCCTCAGAAGCTGAACCAATTGGCTTTCAAGGTGAGGAGAATGGTGGACTGCAACAATTAGCAGCCGAGGTGCAATCAGGCCTTGAAGAAAACTGGGGGTCTTCATTTGGAGATGATCATGGGATACTTAATCCGCTGCCGGAAAATGAAAATGATGTATTCGCAGCTGAACTTGAAGGTTTATTGCCATGCTTTGAAGATGATAATGTGCCCTCAGAAGCTGAAGCAATTGGCTTTCAAGGTGAGGAGAATGGGGGACTGCAACAATTCGCAGCCGAGATGCAATCAGGCCTTGAAGAAAACTGGCCGGGGCTTTCCTTTGGAGATGATCTAGGAATACTTAATCCGCTGCCGGAGGAAGATTTTCTCTGGGAGGAAATGGTAGACGAAATGGGTATCGTACAAATGGAAGAACTAGTTCTTAATGGTGTCAGTAGTAATATAGATGTGGCTGAAGAAAATGTGAGCAACAACATTTTTGATTGTTCCTAACAAATATAAATCATAGTCTCACCTTTCGTCAATTTGAGTAAAGTCCTGCTGCTGTTGTAGTTATGAATTGCTTATATATTATTGTCATGCTTATAATATAGATTAATGCAATGTGAAGTGGGGGTGGAAACACAAGAAGATTTGATTCTAGACACTTAATTTCTCGATCTATATATACCAATGCTGAAAAGGCATTAAGACTGTCAAGTTTCTTTATTCAGCTATTGTTGGTTACTGCCTGAATTAAGTACCTTTTAGATTAGCAGCTAGTTATATATGGTTTTACAGACAGGCTTCGATCAGCAATAGGCCGGATACCTTTGCTTGTTAGCATCCTCATATATATATATATATATTTCCTTGTACAGTTCATATTTTTTCTTATTGGAATGGAAAATCAACAATAGGCTCTTCGATCAGCAATAGGCTATGTACGTATCAACAAAACTGCTTGATGATCAAGCTGAATATCTAAGAGGTAACTCTTCTTATTATTTTCCCCATATTTTGAAAGATTTGAAGAATTGAGCGGATGATAGTTCCACCGGCCGCGTGCGTGGTAGCTCCTCACTTTACATTGATTTATACTCATATATGTGACTTATATATACTGGATATGTCACTGAAATCAGATATGATTTATGTACGTTAAAAATAGTGCTATAGTTTTGAGGGTGAAACACATTAATGAATATTCACGTACAATAGTACAGTGATATTATTTTGTACTACATTTAATCTGCAGATAATAGTGCGTAGAAATTGAGTTAGCTATTTAATCTGATATATAGTTCAAAATTAATAAATCTACTATATATATCAGATCATTTAAACGGATCTGATTGCCGAGATTAAAACTCCGCAACTTAAAAAATTACATATCTCCAAATCAGAGAATTACTTTATATATATATATATATATATATATATATATATATATATATCCATTCTTTCGCCATTTGCTGTTGACAATATTTCTTTGGTTTTGATATAAAGTTTTGTAGGTATTAAACCTTCTTGGATACAATTTAAATCTGCTCCTGAATCAACAAGAGCAGTTGTGATCAATTCGAAATCTTTTATTGTGATTTTTACTTTAGTATGCCATTTTCTAAGTCGAATATGATTAATTAAACTTAAAGTGTTGTTTTGACTAGATTCCTCTTTATTTGGTTCATTTTGAATGAATCTGTGTAATTGACTGTCAATTTTGAAATTATGTAGGTCTTGTTTTATTTCATGATTTTCAGTTTTGAGTTCTAAATTTGTTTCTTTTAATAAAACGATATCTGTTTTGATGTTTTTAATTTCATATTGTAAATCTTGAATTGTTACCTCTGTTTTGGGTTTATGGAATTTTTCCAAAGTTGTATTTAAACAAATTTTTGGTTTGGAAGTATTACCAGATTTTTCTTGTGAAATAAGTTTTCGAAATTTTTTTAAATATTCTATTTTTAACTCTGGGTTTTCTACTTTGGTAATTAGATCCATTAGCAATTCTTCTTGTTCTTCTTGTTTAGAAAGAACATTAATTGTTTTTCGATTAAGTGTATTGACTGTTCTACAACAAGAATCTTTACAACCAAAATTTATATCTGGAGAAGAGTCATTTTCTGAAGTAGCAAGGGTAGAAGAACTGGTTACTGAAATATCGTTTTCACTTTGTTCACTATTTTCTGAATCAGTGTTTCTTAGTTCTAAAACTCTTATAAGGTTTTCTTGTTCTTCATTACTGATTTTTAATTGCTTAATGGTATTTTTTATCTTACAATTATTTGCAAAGTGACCATATTTATTACATTTAAAACATTTGATTTTACTTTTATCTGTAAATCGTTTTTTATGAATTTTACTAGATTTTTTAGGCCAAGTTTTTCTTTTAGGTCTACTTTTTGAGTAATAATCAGTTGGTTCGAAAAATCTTTTCTTTTTATAATTTTTTCGATGGTAAGAAGTTTCTTTTTTACTTTTGTGTCTCTGTGATGGTGCGATAGAAAGCAGACCATATTGCTCACAAAAATTACCTAATTCATATTTTGCTGTTTTCTTTTCATTTTTAATTTGTTTACTTATTTTCATATCAATACACATTTTTAATCCTTCTTTTTGAATAGTGGTAATGATATCTCCGTAAGTTAGATCATCATAGTGTATTTGACCGTTTTCGTTACTGAGAATCTGTCTAATTTTATGGGCAAATAAGTTTGGTAAGCCATTAATAAATTTTTCTTTCCAAAACGGTTGATTACTATCGTCCCTAAGCATGACTCTAGAGGTAAAAATATCTTTATACCATTGAAAGTCACTAAGGGTTGGACATCTAAGATTACTAAGCTGATCATGAATTCTAGACGTAACGTTACTGGGTGTTCCTATGAAATGTTTAATTATTGTAAAAAATAATGTGTTGACTGCATCAGGGACTCCCATATTGATGGTTTCATCAAATATCGGAATTCCATCTTCATCATGTTTTACTGCATGTTTAATGGCGGATCTAGCATCAGGTGTTAGATGTTTTTCCCACCAGGAACGAAGTGTTCCTGTGAATCCTGTTTCTAAAATATCAATTATTTCACTTTGACTAAGGTTTTGGTTAGTGATGTAACTATTGGCTACCATGGACATATGGTGTAACTTGTTTAGTATTTCTTGTTCAGACAAATTATCAATGTTCCATTCGTAGACTTTATCAGAGGAGACTGAGAATTGATTATTGTTATACTCACTGGGTTGGATATCTGGAGGTAAAGGCCTTGTATTCCAAGTACGTGTAGTAGGAAATGGATTTTTAACAATTCTTTTGACTTGGAGTTTTTTGAAAGCATTCTCAATTTTTGAAATGTTGCTGGAATCACTTTCAGATGTTTCTGAATCTGAAGTTGGTTCTTGTATATTAATAACCGACAAAGAAGTTGAGGTTGTTTCTTGTTTGATTTTGGAAATCATTTGTTCAACCCTTTCTAGTGTGCTTACTATTCTAGGGCCATGGGTTTTGTTAGTTTCTTTGAAATAGGTTAGGGGTTTTTCCATTTTTTGGGGAATGTGATGTATTTTTGACTCAATTTTTTGAGGAATGTAATGTATTTTTGACTCAATTTTTTCAATTGTAGTTTCGATTTTATCGAGCTGATTTCCTATTGTGACTAGACTCTGATTAGTATAATTATTTTGTTCAATTACTTTTTTAAATTCAGCATCTTCACCTATTTTTTTGAAAGGGCTGGCTGGAATTGAAGTCCCTTGGTGGTTGATAATTATACTTTCCAGAGGGGGGTGACTAGAAGAGACAGTGGTATTATCTAATTTTTTCCATTTTTCTTTGTTCAAGGTTTTGACACTAAAATCTTGGTAGTCAACAAAGTCTAGGAAGTAAATTTCTGACTGGTTTGTAAGCATAAATTCTTTCCATTTTTGAAAAAGGATTTTTCTTTGTTCAAGAGGGTACTTTTGTCGATAAAGGTTTCGTCGGTCAATATTTTTGATGGACTCAAGATCTTTATCAAGTTCTTCCCAATTAATTAAAAAAGGTTGACTAAGTGTGTTTAGTTGGGGGTTTTCTGGGGGAAACACCTGGAAATCTGTAGCTGTGGGGGAAGTTTGTTCCTCTTCTTCTGGTGTATTTGAAGTTGTTGTATATGCAGGGTAACTAACTTGTGAGGTTGTTTTTACTGATTTTATCCTTAATTGTTTTAACTCTTCTTCTAACTCTTTTATCCTAATGTTTTTGATTTCTCTTTCTAAATCAAAATCTCTTCTTGATAAATTTTCAGTAGAGGCTGAGTTTGCAAAAGAATATCTTGAAGATTGACTTAATTCTTGAATTCGTATATTTGATCTGGGCGTAGGATCACTGAAATTGATTTTTACTGTACCATTAAGATCTTGTTGAATACATTCTATGTCTGAAAGATTATTTTGTGGGTTAACTGGTTGACTCTCATAAGTTAATGACCATTCAGTGGGTAGAGAAATATCAGACCATTTAATTGTATGAGGGACTCTAATATTGGCATTTTCGTGGCTACCCTGGATTAATAAAGTTTGATCTTTTGGACTTTTGTTTATGGCTTGAACATTCATGTTTGTTCCAGTAACTTTGTAATGAATTCTGTATATTAAAGCTAAAGGTTGAGTTCCTTCTAAAACATTGTAGCCCGAGGTTTTAATATTTAAAGTTAAGGCTTTTAAAACATGTTGATCACTGAGGCTGACTGTAAAATCTGGATAACAATCAAAATGCATGGGACCATTAAAAAGGCTTGACTCAATGATTCCGAGAGTGCTATCACTGAAACCGGTGAACCTAGCATCTCGAAGACATAGCAGGACAGAGGTATTAAGACCTCGTCTTGTTAAAGGTTTTACTCCGATCTGGACTAATCCAATATGGAGGAAATTATAACCATCTTTTCTATGTTTTTTGATTGACTCTGGACTGAATAACTGACAAGTTTCATGTTGTTTACTAAGAGCATAAACTTGCTCAACTGTTTTGACATGGTGTTTACTTTTGAAAGAAGTTAATGACCATTTTTTCTCATAAATTTCATTACTGGGTATTCTAGGTATGTTCCAATTATTGAGATCTATGTTGTCATTTGACTGATATTCGAGTTGTTCTTCGTTGACTATGTTTGGGATCCTATTTAAACTGACTCTAGAGGAACTGCTTGCCGAGGAATTTGATCTAAAAAGCCGACTCATTTTTACAAGAAAAAGGGTTTTCTTTTCTAAGACTTAGAATTAAAACTATTTAAGAGATCATTTCTGACGTACCGTTTGAACTAGGTTTCTCCCTTACCGCTCATGCCGCATTCGCTCACGCCTTACCCTGGGACTTATTGTTTGGACCTGGACTTGTTGTTTGGGTTGGGAAGACAAAGAACAAAAGATAAATAAGAAATTTATCAAAATAGGAATAAATTCAAAGGGTTAGAATAGGAAACCAAATGACTTGTGTGGAAGAGAAATGATGATAGATCAGAACTTCAAGAGTAAACAGAACATAAAGACAGAATAAATGACCACCAGGGGCGGTAAACCGGCCAATCTGGGGTTGAATATTGACTGAAATGAACAGATACCAGTTAAATGACCACCAGGGGCGGTAAACCGACCAATCTGGGGTTAACAGAAACTGATTTACTTACTTATCAACACTTACGCCTCTGATACCAGAAGCGGAATGAAAGGAAGAGAGATACATACTTAGTAGTAATAAGATAAATGCCAGATTGTTGGCAGACTTGTCTAAATATAATTTTACAAATTAAAAGTAAATCAATAATATGAGTTTTTGCTTGAATTTGTGAATTAATAGGAATATATATAAAATGCAGAGGATCAAACATATTTAAATCATTATTTGAATAAAGATAGTTTACTGAAATTTATTAACTTACAAATCAAAACAGATGCATATGCAAAGGTTTTGGTTTGTAGATACATGAGGTTTTACTATTACAAGATGCTCAGCTCATGAGCTCCTATGAACTAGAGAAAGAACTGGGAACTAAGGAAGGAATGACTTTAGAACTTTTACAAACTTGAATTGCTCTGAAAATAACTTATGCTTGACTGAAGGAGAGTGTCCCCTTATATAGGCCTTGGAAGGCTTTTAACTGCTGAGATTGGTGTCCGGATAATTCGAGGAATATGCTTTTATTCAAGTCACGCCAAAAGCAGGAAGCAGCACAAATTAGCTTTACTTTTGGCCCGTGATTGAATAGTGAGGAGTTACTATTTCAATTTTCGTCGCATGCGTGAATAGTGAATAGTGTCCTGTTAGGAAACTAGTTAACTGTAAGGAGAATAGGGATTTTGACTGTCTTGGAAATATTCTCCCGGTGACTCTTTGGGATAGTCTGCCCATCTGTGCTTTCCGGAAGGAGGAGGGGTGTGACCAGATGATGCTGAGGAGGAGGATGAAATATTATCATTTTGGTCTTCTTCATCATCATCATTGCTTAAACGAGCAGCTTGTTCAAGGAGTTGGTTGGCTAACTCTTTTAACTCTGCTGATTTGGTTAGGGAGGAGCTGCTGGCTTTGGTCTTCCCTCTGGATTTGGAAGATTGTGAGGATGTTGGTGACTGGATGACTGGACCAGGTTGCCTGGTTGGTGCCTGAACAATGGACTGGGACTGGCGCTCTTGGGCGGGTGACCGTGGAGTACTTCTTTTGAATTCTTCATCGACTTGTGATATAATTCTGTCATGATTGAATTTATCCCACCATTTTACTGAGAAGTGTCTGGATAGCATATTATCTTTTACTTCATAGTGCCATTTTAGGATCCAAGGAACTTTGTATTTGGCCAAGAATGGCATTATGGCTGGGAAAAAGGACTGGTAGGGAGTGAATGTTTGTTTTTGTGCAAAGAACTCTATTGACTTTTGGAGAGGTTCCGGAAGGGTATTGAAAGACATACCATGGCATGCCCACCATCCTAAAAACCATCTTGGGAATTCTGACCTGAAGTGTTTATCAAAGTTGATAAACCACGAGTGACTGAAGTCCTCCGTTTGATGAAGGAATATTTTTGACCAGGCTTCTTTATAGTCATAGTAGGAGAAAGAGAGGTTGCCCATATTGTGACGGGTAAAAGGAGGATCTCCCCATTGGGCTTGACTGATGATTTTGACTATGTGCAATGAGTGATATAGGATCTTTGTTGGGTCTCTTGGATCAGAAATTGCTTTAATGGTGACTGATCCTGTTTGGTACAGGATTTCTGTATAAAACTTTAGATTCTGGGAAGGATGACTGGGCTGGAAGTGGAATCCAGGAGGAAAAAAGGCTTTTACTATTGTCTGAGGGGCTTTTAGATGACTGAAATCTGGTTCAATGTAAAAAAGATTAGTGCTTATTTTTGGGGTGTAAGGAGAAGTTTTCTTGAAATTGACTGGGCTTGGTATTATTTGGGAATCGGACCTAAATGGGTCATACTGGGTTACTAATGCTGACTGGTAATTGGGCCTGATACTTTCAATGGTAGAAAACCTATTACTGACTGGAAGTGGGGGGTGACCCGGGAAAGGAACAATACTAGAGGATGGCTCTTTTTTGACTTCTGTTTCTTCTTTTTTGACTGGGTTAAAAGATGCTGGAAGCTGTCTTCCAGATGATCTAGTATTGGGCTTCATCATTGGTCTTGGTCCTGACATTTTGATCCCTGTAAGAATTCCCTTGTTAGGAAATCTGGTATATGGTTATCACTACCTTTAATGAATGCAATTTCAAAATCAAAAATACTTAAAATTGCTTGCCATCTAGCAAATATTTGTTTACTAGCAATATTTTGAACATCTTTTTCCAAAACATGTTTTGCACTTTTACAATCAACTCTGACTAAAAATTTTTGATTTAGCAAATCATCTTGAAATTTTGAAATACATAAGACTATAGATAAAATTTCCTTTTTGATAGTACTATAATTACTTTGTGACTGAGTCCAGACTCCTGAATGGAAACGAACAATTTGTTCAGGTTGATCTGGAGAGATTTGCTGTTTGAGAATGCCTCCGTAACCAATTTCAGAGGCATCAGTTTCAACAATTTTGAATGTATTGACCGAAGGAATGCCAAGGCATGGAAGAGTTTGAACATACTGCTTGATTTCTTTGACTAGAGAAGTATGGACTGACGACCATGGTGGAGGATTAGTTTGAAGCCGATCAAAAAGGGGTTTGCATTTTTTTCTAAGATTTTTGTAAAAATCGGCTACATAGTTAAGGGATCCTAGGAATCTTTGGAGTTGATTTTTATCTAGAATTTCATCTGGAAATTTACTAGCGAATTGAATAACTCTATCGATGGGTGTAATTTTTGAATGATGGATATTAAATCCTAAAAATCTAATGTTTGACTGAAACAGTTTGACTTTGGAGGCGGAAACTACTAGACCATTATTTTTTACTATGGTTAAGAATTGGTTCAAATGTTTCCAATGTTGATCTATAGATTTGGAGTATATTAGAACATCATCTATGTAAACTATGGAAAATTCACTGTATTGATTAAATATGTCATTCATAATATTTTGGAATTCACTGGGGGCGTTTTTGAGACCGAATGGCATTACATTCCACTCATAATGGCCAAAGGGGGTGACAAAAGCAGTTTTGTATTTATCTTCTTCACTAATTTGAATTTGCCAAAATCCTGATTTCATATCGAATTTTGAGAAGATGACTGAATCATTTAACCTGTTAATTAGATCTCGTTTGTTGGGAATAGGATATCTTATCCATTCTAAAACAGAATTTAGAGGTTTGTAATTGATTACTAGTCGGGGTGTACCTCTTTCAAGTTCAGCATTTTTCTGAACATAAAAAGCTGGGCAAGACCATGGTGATTTACTTTTCCTGATTATTCCTTTACTAATCAATTCCGTGATTTCATTTTTACAAAATTCCATGACTTCTTGATTCATTTGAATTGGGCGAGCTTTTGTGGGAATATTTTTTTCGTTGAAATCTTTGGTGTAAGGAAGTTTGACTATATGTTTTTTTCTATGCCAAAAAGCGTTAGGTATGTCAGAACAAATTTCTTTTTTAAGTTTTTCTTCAAAGGTTTGAATTTTTTGTTGGAGAATGGGATCTTCGAGTTGACTTTCAATTCTTTTGTATTTAATTTCTTCTTTGAGAAAATTGATTTGATTATTCTTGCAATTAATGAGGTTAATCACTTTTGAAATCGAATCTTCTTTGAAAGCTTTAATTGTATGAATTTCTGGATTAGATAGAAATTTAAATTTTACTGGTTCATCAAAAGGATAGGTAACTATTCCATCATGTTCTGTTGTGAAAGGGTATAGAAGTGTGATAAATGGGATGCCTAGGATTACTTGATCCGACAAGTTTCTTACTAAGACAAATGAAGTTTTAAAACAGACATTATTTTGACAAACATGGGCTTTTGGAATTTCATATTTTATATCCATTCTTTCGCCATTTGCTGTTGACATATATATATATATATATATATATATATATATATATATATATGCATAGCCGTGAGATTTACCGTTCCATATGCATATGCATAAATCAAATTCAAAGTTGAAGACACGCCAAAACACATTATAGGAAAATAGTTCTGAATTTTGGAAATATATATAGGAATTCATAACTATTTGTTCGAGTATCGACGACAAATTAGACAATTAATTAAGCAGTCTTTTGAGCAAATAAAAAGGAAATGGTAATAGTCTCAAAATTTACATAGGCATTTCACATCATATATGGTGGAAATAGTTTTTTTTTTTGTTTTTTATAGTAGATTTTTTTTTTTGGAAAAAAGAAAAAATATATATATAATAGATAATTTTTTTGAAGATAAATTTTGTTAGATAAAATTTTTGATACTAGATTATCACCTGTTAGCCTATAAGTATAATTTAAGCCATATATAAATTGAATGCAATGCGCAGTGCAGTGATTGTTGGTTCACCTACACGTGCGAGAGGTCGCTAGTTCAAAATGATAAAATTTTGATACTTGGGTATGAAATTGAAAATGACTTTATAGTTCGGGAAGGTGTTTTGTTATTAATCTCAACTTTGATTCGGATGACACAAACTCATGTCAAAACCATTTTTAACTCGATTTTCGACGTCTAATTTGGTTCCTACAGCTCATTTAGAAGTTCAAAAGGGTCTACCAACATTCAAAAATGAAACTCCTTTGACTAAATTTGAATAAATAAAAAATAAATAAATTGAATGAAGCACCTGCCGACTACATAGTTGCTGTAAGAAGTCATTCACCCCCCCCCCCCCCGCCCCCCCGCCCCCCCGCCCCCCCGCCCCTCCCTTATAGTGTTTTTTTCATCTCAATTAATTTCTATTTTCACTTTTCACTTAAGAAAGTAAATGGAAGAGTGCACTTCCTGGTAAAAAAAATTAACTCTAGTGGAAAATTCTCCATAGATTCAGAGGTTGCAATTTTGATGAATAATTAAGGTGTGGATATTTTAAGAAATCACACATTTTGGTCTTCGTCCAAAACTTCCTGGAATTTGATTTAATAATGTGTGCTACTCAAAGTTAAAAGAAGTTTTCTTCAGATAACAAAACTCATGCCATAACTAGTGTTTTTTTTTACATCCAATTGGTTCCTATAGCTCATTTTCACTACTAGAAAAACCCCCACTAGCTTCAATTGATAATTAGTCCCCTTTGTGGTGTAAGGGGACCATTATTTGTTGCAATAGCCAATAGGGACTCTTGCAGCCACAATTTAGCCAATGGTATCCTCTATAGGAGTTTCCATTGATCTAATGGGACATAAAACTCATTTATCCCTCCTATTTTTCAATTTTCCATGTTTGCTTTTAAATGTATACTATTTTGGCATACCAAATATTGTCCCTACAAGTATAATTAAAGGATACACTCTTTCATCCCTTTAGATGTGTTAGTTGAAGAACACTATTACAACAGTCCCCAATTAAAAGGGAGTGGGGACTCATTTTTGTCCCCAAAACCAACCAAATTAATAAAAAAAATAAAAATTGCATTGCAGAATCCTTGCCAATTTTGTCACTTATTCTCATTTCTCACTTTAGATGCTTCTTTGTCATCAATTTATTAGTTTCCTTCCCCCTGCCATCATACACAATAAAAATTATTAATGCTAAGAAAATGAACTGGCTGACTTACACATAAGCTAAAGTTAACCAAGATTTTCTAAGTGATTGGTGGCTGCACATAATTAAATAGCTTGTTAATGTATTGTTCAATACACCAGCATACATTCGTGACTCGATCTAATTAACAGAATAAGATGAGGCATTGTTTATAACATTTACATACCAATAGAAAAACTCTTAACTCATATGGATGAAATTTTTTTAGGCAATTTCCTTATCAGTGATCAACTAGCCAACATACCTTGCAAGCCAACAAAATTTACCGCAAATGTTCAACATTGATCCAGCATTTTTCACATATAACCTACAAAGAGATGGAGAGAAACACTTAATGAGAAAACAATACAAAACTAAAAGCATTTCAACTAGTTGTTTATAACAAAGATAACAAGATCAGAGATATTATATAAAGAAAATGAACTGCCTGACATAACACTTGTTCACCTGCCTTAATAGTTAGTGGTTTAGTTTCTTGAAATTGGTGTTGCACCTCTTTCGAATTTAACAAAGCCTGCAAAATATCGCAGCCACCTCAAAATTATAAAATACATAGGTAAAAACTAACAGCCTATACCTGACCACCTCAATGTTAAACAGTCACTTATATATCTGTAAGTATTCAGGAGCAACATATGCATACAAGAGTTTCAGCACCTTTACCTTGAGCTGCTCATTCTCAGCAGTAAGTTTATTGATCTCCTCACGATCAATAACTGAAACCTCCTGCACAACAGAAACTTGTTCAGCGCCTTTAGATGCAGCCTGCAATTGGAGTTGCATCTCTTCCAAAGCAGACTGCAATTTTGCATTTTCCTTTGTTTTGGCTTCCTCCATGTCAGCCTGCATTAATACATAAACAATTACACAACTGACATTGGAATGAAAGGTGAAAAAACAAAAAAGAATACATAATACTGCTTGTGTTTCTTGCCAAACTATTTGAACCTTAATCAATAAGGATCAAAACGGATGTATGAAGAACAATGTGAACCAAAGGGAAATGGTGAAACAATTATGTACAATACAAGATTTAATAAGCTATAAATGATAAAAATATATGGTCGGCTTTAACGGTAGAAATGTTAATGAATGAAGTGGTTTAGAGAAAAAGAAGATACTGTAATTTTGCGAGAAATTATTGAGCGAATAGAGAGGACATGAGAAGGTAAAGAAATGTCAAGAAACCAAGCCTTTCAAGAAAACTTGATTTCATTCATCTGTTACAATAGATAGGCTTACTTGCACGATTCAAATAAAAGCTCAAGGACTCCTAGATAGACAAACGCTAACCAAAAATATTATTAAAGGGTCATATAATGAAACTGAAATGAAATTGGGTCTTAAGTTTATTGAGCAATTGAACATCTTTCATAACTTATTATGTGCCTGCAAGATTCAAAGCAACACCCAATCCTTAACATATACCGTAAGAAATATAAAACTAAAACGCATTTTCAACCATTGGATTGGCCTCCACATATACACAACAGAGGAAAAACTAAACACCAAGAAAAAGAACAAAAAATAGCAACCCAAAACCGTAGATGTTAAGCAACATAGAAACAGAACCTAAACAAAATGGAGTATCGGATCAGTGCAAAAATGAACTAATTTTAATCAAATTAAAAACACACGCAGACCAAAAACAAAATTCAAGACCAACATGTCAAATCTTTCAACTACCTAACAACCAAACTTCCCAAAGGCAAACTTGAAATAAACAAACCGGTGATAGTCTTCTAGATTACACCAAGTGGTTCAGTAATCGAAGCTTTGCAGCCAAATGGCCCTCCGTATTCATATCGTCAAAGCCACTTATTCTAGTAGTGAGTGCAAGTAAAATTGTGAACGAGTTTTCCAGACTACCTCAATTTTGCTGAAATTTTCTCTGTTTCCTTTGCTTGCCATGTGCACTTGTTTATCTGAAGGGGGAACAAATGATGATGCTTTAAAGATGATGTAGATAACTTGATTCCATACTGAAAAGTTTAAAATTAGTGGAAGATGCACTTAGCTTATAACAGTAGAGTTAAGGAACTTCCACATTACATTCCATGAGAGGAGCCTTAGTCACAGCATTGTTCTCTTCATATGCATTCTATCCTGGGCACAAATATCACAGCATTATAGAAAATCTAATGAGAACTATGTTGTAGATGAAATCTTATAGAAACTTATAATAGTAACACCAAGACCCAGTAAGAGAAACAGGTAGAAAGCCTCTAATGCTTCTATAGACATATATAGAAGCCACTTTTGATCAATTTGGAAATCAGCCATGTTTGAGCTCAAAATCTACATGCACCAAACTAAACTATGCAGCCAATAATCACCTTCTCAGATCAAAAAAGCCCGAAATTAGGTTTTGCTTCAAACAAATTTCAGCTGAAGTTAAAAATTATACAAACCCTAGCAGCTTATTAAAAGGAGAACAAACAGATCACCCAAAGAACCCCTAAGGCCCTTGAATAAAAAAAGAATATAAAACAAAATCTGGAACATGGATTACAAACCCTAAATCACAGCGACACCCTAGATCATAGATTAGCTCGTAGTTGAGGGGATGGTTCAGCAACCTTTGATTCGAGTATGAGATCTTGCCCTTCACAAGTTGCAGTCGAAGTGGTACAGGTGGAGTTTCAGGTACGGGAGTGCTATTGAAGACGTGGCGGAGGTCGTCCCGGCGGTGATGCGTGGCATGCTCTAAGACGGAAGACGCCGTTGATGAAGTCGCGGAAGATTTGGGGAGAGAGAGGAGAACGATTTGGGAAGAGAGAGGACAGAACTGGAGAGTTTTTTTTAACTGGAGAGTTTTTTTTTTGTTTGGTCAGCTATCCGTCCCCAGTGATGGTCTAGCCACCCGTCCTTTGTTTGTATATTTTACGTGGGGGTCCCTAGGCATTATTGTAGACGTACATCTGTCCCTATTTTTTTTTGCATGCAACGCACATATGTCCCTTTGGAGAGAAAAATAATAATAAAATATAAAAATTATTAAATTTAAATAAAGAAAATAATTTTGGGTCATACAATTGTCCCCATTGTTGTAAAAGTAAATAAGAAAAATTTTCAAAAATTCTATTTAGGGTATTCAATTAAAAGTAAGGGACTCACAATAGTCCCCTTGTAAAGTTGAGGGACCAAAAAATGTATCTAACTCTCATTTCACCATAAAAAAAATTAATATCAATGCATTAGGGACAAAAAAGTGTATCATGCTCCCATTTGTTAGTGAAAAAAAATGAAATCAAAAAATAAAGGACAAAACTCTTAATTGTCCCTTATAACAAAGTCCCTAAAAGGGTTTTTTGTAGTAGTGTTTAATGACCCAGCTGACAGTCTAGCAATATTCAGAAATATTTGACAAGAAATCAGGTAAAACAAAAAATTGAAATGAGCACCATTGCTGAAGACATAAACGTCATGAGAAGTCATTACCAATTTCTTTTACAATTGTTTTTTTTTTAAATCTGATTTAGTATCTATTTTCGCCTAAGAAAGTAAATACAAACGTGCATTTTCGGATTAAGAAAATTGACGCTATTGGTTTTCTCCGTGTTCAAAGCCTTAATTGTCTAAAGTCCCAATTTTTTTTATTCATAATATGTGTTATATCAAAATAAATTATCGTCGGATCACTCAAACCTATTACATGCATTCATCGATCTTATATACAGACTATACAGTGCATGAAATAAATTTGATCCAGAAAAAAAAAAAAAGGTCAAATAGAAACCATCAATGATTTGGCAAATCTGATTGGCCCATGTAATATTGAAGGAAACCCTAGTTTCAAGTCGGTTGCTTAAACTCTAAGTCATTAGTCTCTATATATAAATTAATCCAAGTGCAACCCAAGCTACTCATATCTTTTTAAATTGATCCACCTTTCAGCCGTAGTCATTAGTTTCTATAAATTGATCCACCTGAAACCCTACTTTTTAGCAACAATCTTAAACCAATAAAAACAAAGAAACATGCAGCAGCAACAATACAACGAAATGGAGGAGAGCAGAGGCAATCAACTTCCTGGCGAGAGGTTCTGCCCCATGGAGGACGAACTAGTTCTCTTGTACCTCAAGCCCATGTTGAACGGACAGAGGGTTCCCGGCAGAGGCCGTGTGGTGTTCGACTGCGACCTATACGGTCACCAAGAACCTTGGGAGATATGGGAGACGTATAAAACAAGAAGACCAAACGACTTGAGGCTGAACAAGGACCTCTACTTCTTCACCCAACACAAGAAGATGGGTCTAACAGACTCGCGCATACGCCGAACAGTTGGAAGTGGCACATGGAGGGCCGAGGACTCCGGCAAGATAGTAAACTCCGTGGAGACTGGTCGTGTGGTTGGCTTGAAGAAAAGATATTCTTACAAGAATGAAGCATCTGTGCACCACGGTTGTTGGATCATGTATGAGTTCGAACTCCTTGATCGATCCAAGAAACAAAAGAAGAACAACGATTATGTTCTTTGTCTACTTCGAAAAAATGGTGAACCTCAAAGCGAAAAGAAAAGAAAACAACTTCCCAAGAACGAGGTTCTTGGACACAATTATGGCTGTGATGATGGAGAAAACTCGACTACGGAGCAAGAAGAGTTGCTTGAGCCACAAGCGAAGCGGCAACGAACCGTACAACCCATCCATAACGCACCAGTATTACCAACCCCATCAGAAAATGAAAATGATGCATTCGCAGCTGAACTAGAAGAGTCACTGCCATGCTTTGAATATGATAATGTGCCCTCAGAAGCTGAAGCAATTGGCTTTCAAGGTGAGGAGAATGGGGGACTGCAACAATTAGCCGAGCTGCAATCAGGCCTTGAAGAAAACTGGGCGGGGCCTTCATTTGGAGATGATCATGGAATACTTAATCCGTTGCCGGAGGAAGATTTTCTCTGGGAGGAAATGGTAGAAGAAATGGGTATCGTACAAATGGAAGAACTAGTTCTTAATGGTGTCAGTAGTAATATAGATGTGGCTGAAGAAAACGTGAGCAACAACACCTTTCTTCATACTCCCACATCATCCATGTCTGGAGCCTATGATTATGCCATATTTATGGTCTGAAAATGGTTGCAGTTAATTAGCTAGGGTTTAAAGGATGGTGAAGGCTTGTAATTCTCAGATATATATATACTACGTGTATTGCTTAAATCGATCCAAACTTCAAATAATTTGTATTCACATCGACTACGTATATCTTTCTAGAGTAGGTGTAGGATTTGTTAATTAGCTATCTCTCCTACAAGTACCTTAATTGGCTCCGTTGATGTATGACGGGCCAGATCTACAAGCTCCATTAATTTGGTCGTGCTCTGACAACCTAAGACATGGGAAAAAATTTGTTATCAAAGTCATGCCCCATCTTTTTTTTAATCGTACGTTTCAATCAATTTGTTATGCCATTTGTTTTCAGTCTTTACGACTTATGGTCCAAACATAACTGTCATTTTCTTTTTTGGTAATTATTATTGGCCCCAATATTTTTCATGATACTAGCGTTGCTACCTCTCATAATTCATAAGACTGATATGATGCATTGATCATACAATTAGAATGAATATTAATCAATTATAAAACATTAAAACATCTAATGGTTTTACATATAGATGAGGGAAAGGGTAGTGTTAAGACAATTATTGCAATGATTTCATACTATCCCTATTTGAAGTATTGGAGGAAACTAAAAAATATATTCCTTTATAAATGCACTAAGGAAATTGTCCATGTATTATTCGCCCACGTGTGAAGCAAAGTGGCCACACGTGCTCCACGTCACCCAATATAAGTTGTCCACGTGTATGGCTTGAAAATTCACCACACGTGCGGGGGCGTGTGAGAATGTAGAGTGTTGTCCCACATTGGCAAAAAGGGACTTTGCAAATGTGCGTATAAGGATTTGGGCCTATCCAACCATTGCCAATTGGTTTTGGTTGTGATGCCCAGATTACTTCATCAACATAGGCGTGTGAGAATGTGGAGTGTCGTCCCACATTGGAGAAAAGGGACTTTGCAAATGTGCTTATAAGGATTTGGGCCTATCCAACTATTACCAATTGGTTTTGGTTGTGACGCCTAGATTGCTTTATCATGGTTAAGCACATTTGCAAGATCTCTTTTCTCTAATGTGGGATAACACTCCACATTCTCACACGCCTCTGCACGTGTGGCAAATTTTCAAGCCAAACACGTGGACAACTTATATTGGGTAACGTGGAGCACGTGTGGCCACTTGGCTTTACACGTGGGCGAACTTGGCTCTGATACCATGATAAAGTAATCTGGGCGTCACAACTAAAACCAATTAACAATAGTTGGATAGCTCCAAATCCTTATAAGCACATTTGCAAAATACGTACGTGTACAAATTATATTGGGTGATGTGGAGCACGTGTGGCCACTTGGCTTCACACGTGGGCGAACCTGGTTCTGATACTATGATAAAGTAATTTGGGCATCACAACCAAAACCAATTGGCAATGGTTGGATAGGCCCAAAATCCTTATAAGCACATTTGCAAAGTTTCTTTTCTCCAATGTGGGACAACACTCCATATTCTCACAGGGTGTTACTGTTCATAAGTTGTGAATAGTTCCGGCTCAGAGCCGAGCCGATGAGAAATTACCATTTTGTCTCTCTGTGATTGTTTATTTACAGTGTTGCCAACCGGTTTCTCTCTCCTCAGTTCTCCCTCCTCAGTTGACTATTTAACAAACCAAGACCACAGACAAGCTCGCCACATCGAGACGAAGCCATTGATACCGATTTCACCCGCCGTCGTGGCCGGAATCAGAAAGTCCGATCGGAACAGCCGGAACTTCTCTCCTTCGATTCTCTTTCTTCCGGCGTCGTTTTGATGAGCCACCACCACCTTTGAGTTCGCACGGTCGAGAGGAACAAGACGCCACCAGTCCGACGCCGTGAAATTGCCAAACGGAGGAGGTGGGTTTAGCGGTGTCGTGGCAGAGGAGAGAGAGACGGTGAAGGTCTAGGAGCTTCTGGGCCCTTAAAACTTATCCATGCCAATTGGACGATCCAGATCTTGCAGTGGTAGCAATCAACGGACTAGATTGCACCGAGTGAATTTCCTTTTTCCAAAAATATTTTCTTTAATTCTTAACCTTCCGAAATTCATAATAAATAGCTTCGCTGTCCGAAAAATTCTCCGAAAATTCATACGAACTCATCATGACGTGTACTTGATTCTCGAGTCCTCAAATTGGATTACAACTTAAATTTTTTTTTTGAAGAATTTCCTAAATTCTTTGATAATAATCGAGATTACGAGTGTTAATCCCAATTAACTCCAAATTATTCTTTTAATTTTTTTAGGGTCTCACAGTAAAGAAGGCTTGCAAACTAAAATCACAAGTCAATATTATTGTGTAAGTCTTTCAATGTTAGCTTTAATTGAAATGTATCTCAATTATGTTGAACCTCAATTGATACTACATGTAATTGAATATCTCAATTATATTTTTAGTACTTTTTACATATTTTAAATGCTTTTGAAACCCGCAGCATTGCGCGGACACCTTTGCTAGGCAGAGAGAAGAGAAGAAAGGAAAAGAAAAAGAAGAGGAGGAAGAAGAGGAAAAAGAAGAAGGGGAAGAGAAAGAAGAAGAAGAACATAAGGGGAGGGGGAGGGGAAAAAACAGAAGAAAATAATAAAAAAACAAAGGAAGAAGAGAGAGAGGGAGAAGAAGAAAAAAGATTTTTTTTAATTTTAAAGTAATTTGACTAAAATATCCTTTTTTAAATGTATTATTTATAAATTTTTAACACAAAAAACAAACAAGTGATTAAAGTAATAAACAATATTTTAGTTCAGTGACTAAAGTGATATATTTGAAAACTCAGTGACTAAAGTGTCAAACGTGTCAAAGTTCAGTGACTGTTTTGATTTTTTTACCTTTATTGTATAACAATGTTTTGTTACTTTATGTGTCTTCCTATTATTTTCCGACGCAATTGTTAAATTTGCTCAATTTTCCCTTCATGTCTAGTTACCCGATGCCATGAAAGGGTCTACCCCTATTTCGGCTCTTATCCATGCTGCTACTAAATAGCAGACGACTATGAAGATCATTTTGCTACAAAACCTAGATTTAAATTGTGAGGTTAAAGATCAAATTAAATAACTAAATGGCATGAAATCTTATGAAAAACAAGAGAGAATGTTATGAAGTGAAGTTGTTGGGTAGGTGATGATTTACAAATTGTAATTTTAATGTACCTTTTTTTCCACATATTTGAGACTCTTTTCTTAATAGCCAGACTAACCATTTAAACTCGGCAGGTAATAAGTGAAGGTCAGGGTTGGGAATCCCCAAGAGAACCGTATGAAGTAAAAGCCTGGTATAAACCTGTTTTCCCCCTTCCCAATGAATGAATGAAGTCTTTATGCTGCTTTATTGAACTGCAAATTGAAATAAGCCTAAACGTTCTAAGGGAGGTATATAACTATTATTCTCAGGATTTCTACAACGACCGCTGATAGGTAAATGATTGTTCCATGTAGTCGAGGAGAACCATTAATTTTTCTTTAATTTTGAAAAGTTAGAGCTAGGTTGGTGAATTATTTTTCAACAGTTACTTTGTTTGGATTGTTTCGTTCATTTTCTTTGTTTCATGTAATATTGCTTTTAGTTGATTTACTTGATGGATTCAAGTTTCTATGTTTTTAAATTTAGTTCTTAAATAATATTGTATTAGCTCCAAAATCCGCAGCAAAGCGCAGCCACAATTTCTAGTGTTATCTATATGGGGACATTTCTTATTCCATATGTTATGAGAACTTGGAAGTTTAAAGGTTTAGTGTATGTTTGTAGTATGAAGGTCCTAGAGATAGCAATGCTTGGGGGGTGAATAGGACTTTTACAACTTTTTCGTTTTAAATCGTTCTCAGAGATAGCAATACTTGTGGCTATCCTGAATCACAATTGTACGATTATGTAAAATAAAGTTGCAGTAAAGATAAATAACACAAAGATATTTTTTACTCGCAGAAACCCTGCAATCGGGGAGAAAAACTGTGTGCCCCTTACTCTTGAAGGGCAAAACTTTCCACTATGTAATTCAACACTTCTTACAAGATTGTAGCAACCTGGGTTAGTTAGCCGCGCTTCTATCCTTCCTAGACTCTTCCTAGGCTACGACCTGTTCTACCTCACTTGTCTCTAAGTGCTTACACATGAAAGTTTCCAGAAGTTCCAACCTCAGAACTTAGCTACTTCTTAACTAATTCTTCATGGACACTTCTCGGGTTGTTGCACTACCAATCACGACCTCATGGTATGCAAATGCGATATGAGTTTTATGAAAAGAGTTTTTGTCCAAGCTCTAAGATTTACAATCAACAAGGAAGACTTAGAGCACAGCTGAATAATGCAAGACACAAAGAAACTCAGAAAATGTACTATGATAATTTTCACAACAAAACAACCAAGAAAGCAAGGAGCACCTTACTTCATATTTATAGGCTAAGGTGAGGCTCATAAGAGAGCAACCATAAAAGCCCATGCATTCAGAAAGTTTAAGACCTTTTCGTTTTGTTAAAACCAAGGTTGACAATCAACCCAACAAAAGCAAAAAGTAAGGCTTTCCACAAAAGATAACTTTTCAAATAAGAGGCAAAAGGTTTTGCAAACTTTATCAAATGATTGATATGACATGTGCACAACAAAACAGCTTTTCCCTAGGCACTAAGCATAACCCTAGCAAAACATAGGTTAAGGTATCATAAGTCAGCTAAGCAAGTGAGCTCTAGAGAAACTAGGTCACGGGTTGGAAGGATATATCACAATCCCAACTGTAATCTGAGTGCCAAGTCTACAGAGGCTTAGCTGAACGTTTATCATTTGAAAAGAAAAATATCTAGAAAGATGGAACCTACATAGGTAAGATAACAAACAGCTTTCAAGATCATTTTTGTTACACAACACAATTATTCTGGGAACTCAGGATATGAAGCAATTCTGCTATCCCCTGTGAAAAACAATGAAATGCATATGCATATTTTTACCTGAGAACCATGAGATCATGTTGGGCCTTTTCTTGAACTTGGGCCTTCATATTTTATTTTCACTGGCCTGACTATTTAGTCAAAAGCTGTGTTTTGTTCAAAAGAGGATTGCCAATATCTTTATGCCTACATAGTAATTGGCACTGTAAAAGATTTAAAAACTAGAAAGATATATGTTGGTCCAATTGAGTTATTTTAAATAGAAAGTTGAGAGAAAAGTTCAAAAGAAATGAAAGTGAAATTTTCTGAGTGAACAGGCCCTTCACTGATGCAATGGGACTCGACACAGTTACTGAGAGAGATGTATGTTGCTTCGTGATCTCATGCCAGAACTAAACCAATATTAACTCATCAGTTCTTGATTGGCTTGTTAAGTATTCCAAATATATAGCTGATCGATCGAGAAGGCGCGCGCAGATGATTAGTTTTCTGGCATAATAGTTTAATAAAAGGATTCATGACCATGCATGTATGACTTTTTTTAATTTAATTTCCTCATTGTTTTTAATTTCATTTCCTCATTGTTTAATAAAAGGATTCATGACCATGCATGCATGAACTGTCTTTTTCTGTATCATCATTTCTTATTAATAAAACAAGCACTTCTGTAGAAAAGGCCTTGCTCATTTGAAATTTATACCTTGTGCGTGGAAATGATCGATGTGGATCATGCAGCATTCTCAGACTACATGTGCCCTAGCCCCTAAGTTGACTTAAATATTCCATTTGCAAGTCGTATATCATATTATGGACAATTTATATATAAAGTTTCCATGTACGAGGAAGCTAGCTAGGAGGAGATTCCTCAAAAAAAAATTCCTTCTGTTCTGCGGCACATGTTATCTATATGGGGACATTTCATATTCTATATGTTATGAGTGTTAAAGTTAATGTTTTCCTTATGCTAGAAGGAGAGAAGAATTTCTGGAAGTCCTCAACTGACTTCACTGTTTGCGTACTGTACAAATATCTAGATTATGTTTATTCATGCTTAAGTGCAAGTGGTAACAAATATCTAAAAAATATCAAATCCTTAGCTAGATGGATTAGATATAAGGTTCAATCACTCCAATGTTAACCTAGAATAGAGTATCTCAGTTATAAGAATATCAAGCAAAAAGTCCATTGAATATTCTCACTCTGTTTTCTTAGTTATTGCTACTGTAGTAACTTCAGTACATATGAAGAACATTTTGCATGTTACTAAACCTGTGCTAGATCATTTCGCACGTTTCATTAATTCAACCAAAATCCAACAATGAGAACTAAGAAGTTTAAAGGTCTAGTGTATATTTTTAGTAATTGCCATAGTAAAAGTTTAAAGACCTAGAAAGATGCAGCTGGTCCAGTTGAGTTATTTGAAATAGAAAGTTGAGAGAAAAGTCCATAAGAAATGAAAGTGAAATTTTGGTACTTGAAAAAGCTGTAAAAATAAGATTTGAGAAAGCACCTGCAACCCAATCGGAAAACCTGAGCAAAAGCACCTGCTGTGTTTTGCAAACAGGAAAGGGGTATAGGCATCAAAATAAACTCTCTGACCAAAAACCTCAAAAACTAAAAGCTTGAAAGCATGAAAACAAAGCTTTCAATCAGCTGTGCATTTATACCAAGGGAAACATTTCCCGAAAATATAAACAAATACCTGAGGGACAAAACCGAAAACCACAATACACCAAAGCTAATATCGTTTCCCAAGAATGATGCCAAGGATGACAGACACCAGAGCCACTAAGAATGTATATGACCTTAATGGTCATCATAGAGGAAGCATCACCAGTATGAGTAAGCTAGGCTCATGAGCAGAAGTTGTTGATTTGGACTTTTTCTTACTCTTCGTTTTTTATGGAGTTGAAATTCTTGATCCAATGTCCCAGGATTTCAGTTCCAATCCTGAGATATCACCCTGCAACAACATTCAAATATAAGTACCTTTACAAATTTTTTGCTGGAAGACTTAGCTTCATGATTCTAGTACGTCGAAAACCAAGTTGAGAGCTACTTTCAAACATACAACTTACAGAACACATAATTTTGTGTATGCCTTTGCGGCTGTGTGTTTGCCTTTTGTGCCGTGGTGGTATATACATAAACTTAGATGGGAAATAGATGTAAACATACCCTTTCTGTTATTTTGGCATTCGAAAGCTCTAAATTTTGCTCAAGGTCTTTGACTTGCTTGTCTAGAAGTGTGTCTTCTCTGTTCTTAGCTTCACGTTCTTCAAGAGATAGAATGCTTCAACGCTGCTTCTCGTTCTAGGTCCTTTTGAGAATCTGCTTCTTTCTGTTGGGGAATTCAAACATGGAACATTAAATTTCTTATAAAGGCGTAAGAGTAATACTTTGATTGGTCTGAATAATTGGAAGCTCTTAATTTACTTGGAATGTATTGAATATCTTATAGTTAAGGAAAAGAAGTCTTATCTAGTGACTAGAGCCTTACCTTTTCAGCAACAGTGGTCTGAGAAATTTCTAACTCTCTCTCTCTCTCTCTGAAGGTTTAGCACTTGTTCAGTTAACAAATTACTGTCATGGACTTGTTGAGAAGGATGAAAAAGTTGAACAACTTCGGACATGGTTGGCTTGTTCAAAAATGAGGTAGTGTTGGTTTCCTTACCAACATGCTCGAGCTTCATACCCTCCCGGAAGCAAAGAGCCTCATGAGTTTGCAGTCTGAATTTCCTATGCTGATACTGATCAGTTTTTCAGCTTTTCATTTTCACTTGCAAACCTGAATTAATCCTAAATCGGACTGCATTCTTCTGTAGCTGTATTGTTTTGAAGATAGGGGAAATTGTCATGTTGCATTGAGGCCTGAGCTTACTCCTTCTTTGGCAAGGCTGGTGATACAGACAGGGTACTGAAATTCTGATTCTGCAGCCTGTTGCTGCTATGCAAAACATTTTTTTGTCTCTATTCACTTATGGTTTTTGTATTCAGCTACAGATGCCAGTATTTGATCCTTTTTTTTATTTCTGTCCCGAAAATCTCTATCCCTTCCATTGAAATGGTTTGCAGTGGGGCAGTGTTGGCGGTATGAGAGAATGACAAGAGGACGGTGCATGGAGCATTACCAGTGGAATATGGATATAATTGGTGTACTTGAGGTTATGTTAATGAGCAATTTTGTAGCCTTGCATATATGAGTTTGCATTTTTTTTTTATTATGTACTTGGCACTCTCCCATCTCCCAGAAGATTGCAGAAATATGAATTTCTCGAAACTACTATATATTAGATATGTTCTTTATTGATTGTTTCACATTATGTGAATCATATTGTTGTTATTGGTTTTATATTATGCATTTCCCTAACCAACTTAGAATACTGTTTTTCTTTCCATGTATAGGGTGAAGCAGGACTTATTTCTTCAATTGTCACTATCTTCAAGCGATTAGGAATCACAGCTACAGATGTTGGATTTAAGGTTTCAAGTCGAAAGGTGCGGATGGTTTTTCCTTGCATGAACTAAGACAATATTCAGAGATCTTCATGAAAAATTAGTTTTTTTTTTAATAGTCTATTTTCTTGTGAGTTCTGTTTTCCAATAGTTCTCAAGTTTCCTTCCAGAAAAGAAATAATAGTAATAATAATACTGAGTAAGGTTATGGTATGTTAACATTTCTCATACATAATGTAGAGAGAAAGTCCTTATTAAGGTAAATAAAGTCCTCATTAGAGTAAATTAGGTTCTCGTTTGAGTAATTAAGTCCTAAAAGTAGTAATTGTAATGTTTACGACTTGAGGACACATATTACTACTTCAACAACTTATGTGGTAACTATGAAAAAGCCCTTGTTATGGTAAATTTGGTCCTCATTAAAGTAAATAGGTTCTCGTTTGAGTAATTATGTCCTAAAAGTGATAATTGTACGTATGAGATACGTTAACATATACTAGAATTTTCCTAATAATACATCCAATTTTATTTCCCACTTTATTTTAATACTATACAGTTCTGGGCTACTAAGAATTGCTCAAGATAGTTGCCCGAATCTGCAGAACTTTCCATTACTTGTCTGCAAAAAAACACAAAAAACTGTCCATTGTTTGTTTAATAAAAGGAGTTTGCATTGCAGTTTGAGGAATTATATATTTAGATTTCGGACTACTAGTCTACCTTGTTAATCTTTAAGAGACATGTGATCCAGACTCATTTGTTATACGGTACCAACCCTTACAATCTGTCTGATACATATCTACTACCAAAAAAAACAATATCAGCATAATGTGTGCCAGATCTTAATATCTATGGTATGCTTCCTTTTTCATTTTAAATGGAATAACTTCTTCAAATTTATTAAAGGGATTCTAAAGTTTCCAATGTACAAAGACAAATTTTCAACCCTTTACCGCAAGATCCATATCTTCTTCCCCTGCGGTTTGATCTTTCCACAAGATCCATATCCTGTATCAAGCAGTGATCGAGTTATATTATCTATATTTCTTCATTAATACAGCAGTAGTAGGTATATGATACAACCTCAAGAATATAGATTTACATAACATTATATTTTCATCTAGTATCTAGTGCTGTAGTAAGTGTTTTTTCTCTTTGCAAAACAAATTCATGAATAAATTTGTTTTTTCGGTATGTGATACAAATATAATATTTGAGGAAGTCAGTTACATCTTAGATGCGACTGACATAGGACCTACTGGTCTAAACTCTTTAAAGATTCATTGAAGTTGGCCTAAAGTTTGGCCCTCTGATCCTAACAGAGATATTCTTTTCTGATGCTAGACTTGGTACTGTTCTAACATTCCATATATCAGCTGCTAAACTGGATATTATGTCAACTTTGAAAATTGAACTAGTTTAGGCATTAGCTCAATGAGTCTCTTTACTTGATTTGGTGTTTCTGCAAAACTAGTTTCTGGTTTTCTAAGCTCTATGCCTCTATGTAGTGGCTCCTTGAATTTGGAATCAGTTGTTTAGGCTTTCAAAATATCGAGTCTTGTAGGTTGTACTGTTTTTTGACCAAACCTACAAATGTTACTGAAATGTAGCATTTGATCGGTTAGAATGAGACTCTACTCTTCTGTCAAATTAACTCCATTCTTCCTTTGGTTCGTCGACAGTTTATCATGCTCGATAATATCTGGAATCCCTATTTACCAACTCGTGAACATGTGTTAAACTGTGATTGGCGTGAAGGAGGAAATACTCATGTGGTATATCTAGGTCCATCAGGAATCTGGGATTCACAGCCTCAGTTTGTGCTCAAAGGTGATGAAGATGAAGTAGCACATTTTAAAACATTCAAAGGAACAGAAATATTAGGAAGTGAAAATGGTTTTAACTGGGACCAACAGTTATCCTTGCTATTTAGTATTTTCTTTCTGTTATCAGGTTCGTTTGATATCAAATTTGGGTTTATATCTACATAGCATTTGAAGTCTGCGTAATAGCATGCGGCAAACTGCAGATTATTACAATCTAGGGAGTGTTGGGATGTGATCAATTAGTTCCTGGTCTACATCAAATTTGTTGCTATTCTATTCCATATAGCTTGACAAATTGACAATATGGCATAATGGCCAGTGCAAATCTCTAGCTTCGAATCTCAATGTTGAATTTCCTAGTGCTTCCTCAGAATCTCTCATCTATGTATGATAAGTTGATAACTCTTACTATCATAAACTCTAGAACATTACAAGCAAGGCAGTCAAGGCAGTCAAATAGATTCAGGAGCTCGCGTCCAAACCATCATACAATGCAGAGCATCTATCGGTAAGAAGCCCTCCTAGTAAACAAAATCCCAAGCACAACATATTCATATGTGAATAAGTGCCAACTGAAACTACATTCTGGAACGCTTTTTGTTTTGGCATTGAACTCTTAGAATTAGATGCAAGGAATTACTGTGTAAGTTATTGTGCAAAATAGATATAAGTAGAATTAAACATGCTAGATTAACTTAAAAGGGCATATTCTCAAAACCTCCAAGAACAACACTGAAATCTAGAACTTAATTGTTTCAGAAACAATCCATCCATTATCCAAAAACTTTAAGGAGCCCAAAAAAGAAAGAAATTAATCTAGTTCCATACAAGCTTCAACACAGATGACACTACCAAAATTTCCTCACTCCCAACCACTGGGGACTACGGGAGCACTACCCTCAAGGATAGGAGCAGCAACCGGTGGTGCTGGAGCAGAATCCCAACCATCTTGTGACACGGCAACTGCATTCAAACATACATATAGACAGGAAAATGCGTCAATATCGGCAGAAAGACTTGTAAAAACAATGTTCCCTCACTATTCAACTCTAAAAAAAAACATAGAGAAGTGGTTCTGACAATCACATTGGGTAGGAGGCTTCAGTCCAAAACAATACAGCCAAAAATACAATGGCACTAAAACTAACTTCACAACAATAAAAAGGAGTGACAGGAGATACCTGGTTCTCCAGTCCAGCCGGTACCAGCAGCTGCTGGGATAGCACCACCAGCTGGGGCCACCACATCTGTAGACCAAGAAGCATCAGTAATTTGGGCAGGCCATTGATCGCCACCAAGACCGGCAGAATAATCTGCAATGTACTCTGGAGCTTGGACTGCTTCTTCCTCCTCCTGTGGCTTGGCCTCCTCAGGCTCTCTATAGAAGAACAAATCCACCTGCCCATTGAAATTTGTGTCAACACAAAATATAGACTCTTAAATAATCCCACTAGTTTATTCCAAATAATGCAACATGAAGGCATAGAGTTTCAAATTGTTATCCTAGAGGCAGTGGATTACCATGACATCCCACTTGTGTCCTGGCCTAAGGGAACCGCGCATCTGCAAAACCATCCTTGCCAGCAACCAGAAAAGGCATCCAATACTGTGCTTCCCCTTGTTATTGGCTGGAATGCCAATGTCAACGTAACGCATGGGAGAATCAGTATCACAGAAAGCAATGGTTGGAATATTCCCAAGAGCAGCTTCCTTAATTGGCTGCAAGCACATTAAGAATTATTAGTGTACAATCATCATTCTGAACAGCATAGAAATAGGAAGGGAATACATAATCACACACAATTCATAGACACCTAGAAAATATCACAGTTTTAGTGTCATAACTGATTCAAAATGAAAAAAAAAAACAGGAACATACACCACTACTAGAAATGGAAGATGCCCCTCACCTGGTGATCAGTTCTTGGGTCAGTCAAAATGAGCAGACGGGGCTCATTGAATGAAGTCTGAAGCTGGTTGGTAAATGTACCAGGAGTGTGCCTTCCAGCAATTGCATTAGCACCAGTGTGCTGAGCAAATTTCAGGACAGCCCTTTGTCCGTAAGGCCTTGCGGACTGCACAATAATGTCCTTGGGGTTTTCAATAGCAACAATAACCCTGGCAGCCAGTTGAAGCTTTTCCCATGTTTTTCCAAGGTTGATAATGTAAATACCTGAGATTTACCGCAACAGAAATCAAGCATAAATGTCAATGCAATGCAAAAACTTATTTTTATAACAAAGCAAAAACCAACCAGATTACAGCAAAACCACTCTATCACTACCATACATTCTGTAAACTACTATTTATTACAATACTAGCCAATTACCAAATCTGCCGCTCAATTAAATACAAAACATAAGGAATACAATAGTACAGTTACCCTGAAAAGACTACTATATTCACCAAACACTTGCTAGATTTCTAGCCAACTGAATCAAGTAATCATTTTTCGGAGTTCAAGTTTCAATTAAACAATGAATTGAACACCCAACGCGTATAACAGGAACAAGTAACGAGACACAAGATATATAGATACGAACAAAGAATATCAAAGCCACACTGTCCGCACAGTAGATCTAGCAAAACCCTAAATATCCAATAAACCCAGTAAAAATACGATGCACTAAGCCATTACTGTTCAAAGTAAAAAGTGCCAGAAACCATAAAAATCAAATATTTCATACCATATCAGATGCGATTTCTCAAAATCCATACTAAAATCAAAAGCATTAGCAAAAATTAAACAAAAAGGAATGATATGATACCGTCGTTGCGGCGTTTGAAGACGTATCTCTCCATCTGGAAATCGCAGTTTTTGGTTCCGAGATGGACCTCAGCGGCCAACATCATCTGGATATCAGCCTCCTTCTGGGAGAGCTGACGTGGAGGAGCGGCAGTGGTCGTCGCCATGGTGGTACTCAACAGAGAGAGAGAGAGAGAGAGAGATGAGAATCTCTGATAACACCTCCGCCTCCGAACTTCTTCTTTTGGAGTGAAATGAGGCTGTAGAGTGCAAGTTCAGGGCTCAAAAGCCTTTTTATATGGGTGACAGGGGAAACCCTAGTTTCGTGTTGCCTTTGCAAAAAAATAAAAAATAAATTATAAAAATATGAACCATTTTCGCTTCTGCGCTTCACATAAAAATAAAAGAAAGAAAATCCTTTGAGTTTTGATAATAACAAAAAGCATTTATACTCGGCCCAACTTAAACCGACCCAGAACAACATAAGTGGTTCAATTCAGCTCTTTGAAGTGACTTGACCATTTTCTATTTTTATTTGACTATATGAACCGAGCTTGAGCAACAAGCTAATGTGACTAATTCGGTTCTATAATATGGGATGTATTGGTCGGCTAATTTGGTCAGTTTAGTTCGATATACAATTACGGTTGTATATCTGTTCGATACAGTGCATGTATGTATTGAGTTTTGTTCATTTTAGTTCATTCAACTTCGGGTCGTAAAGTTTGTGAAAAGCTCGAATTTAAGTTTGAGAAGCTAAAGTCAGACATTAGCTTGTTGCCCAAGCTCGGTTCGAATAGTTCGGAGGTTTTAGGCTTTGACATTTTCCTTTCATCTATATATATACAGTAAAACTTCGATAAATGAATGTTCGATAAAGTAATAACATCGCTTAGATAATAAAAAACTTCAGTCCCGACTCGGGCCTGTGTGTTAAAATAATAATTTCGCTTAATGCATAAGATAATAATTTTTTCTAACTTTCCTTAGGGCCCATTGAATATATAAATTAATAATTCATTAAAATACATAAAAAAATAGTACATAAAAATTCATAATGCATATGATGGAGAGCTGATACTTTTGTAGAACCCATTGTTGCAAATCTTTTTGAGTAGAAGAAGGATTGCTCATTTTTATACTCACATAAGGCTTTCCTCATCTCATCAGTTAATGTATATATATTTTTTCACTCCTTTCAAATGAGAAGCCATGGAGGAACAAGATGACATGATTTTGGGTCTCATATATTATTTATATAGAGATCATGTTATATGTATCTAGAAATATGTATGTACATGTATATTTAAAACCCTTATATATTCTTATTTTTAATGTCCATTAGAAAGTTTGACTAATACTTGAATCTATGGCTATGACTTTTCATAAGAATATAAGATACATGTACATATTTTCTTTGAAAACATAAAATTCTTTATAAATTAATAAAATATTAATTTATCGATAAATTAATAAATTATTCATTTATCGATAAATAAATAATATCGCTAAGATAATAATTTTTCTCAGTCCCAAGAGTATTAATTTATCAAGGTTTTACTATAATGTCAAAACATGAGTTTTAGTAAACATTCATATTTTACCCCTTCAATCATATATCAAATAAAATAGAAAATTTAATAATATAAGAGCAAAAGAGTAAATAACATAACTAAAAGATAAATAAAATATAGGAATGGTCTCACCCACTTGACCACTTCATTTAATTATAAATTTATTAGTTTTTAACTCTATTAATTTCTTTATTCAAAATATTTGAACATTAATTTTTATTTAATTCAAAAAATAAAATCATAATTTTGATGGATCCTTAATATAATCAATTTTTAACATTAGAGATCCCTACATCGATGTATTGCAGCAGAAATCAGGATATGAATATTTAGACCACTAGATCAATTCACCGTACAAGAAATTAGAACACGAATAATGCGCACGCACGAGCGTTGCCTTTCGCACGCACATAGCGCGTGCAGGAAGGCTAGTAATTTTTAATAACTAAATATTATGTTCGTAATTCTGTTAATAATTATCACTTTGCTAAGGTTTTGCCTAACCCGATTTCACAAGCAAACATCAAACAACCTTCGCTCAATCTAACATTAGAGTTTTGCGCATTCGAGCACTACGGTCTAGGATGGAGGTTTCTTATGCCGTGGCACCGATCAATAGAGCACATTGTGCTCAACTCTTTTCTCGTTGCATTGCTTTTTTAGGTTTCTCCCTTGAAAGTTGAGTTTTGTCGAGTTTTCCTTCAACTTCAAGGTTTGATTAGATCCTGTTATAGTGGTTCACATTTGCCTGAATCGTGGAGGTTGGATTGGGGTCACTAGTGGGATCCAAGACAATTTCGTTTTTCTCAAAGGTGACCTTTTCTATTTTGGCTACTTTAGGTGGTTCGTTTGGCTAGATGAGCGACCAATAGTCTGGATGCTTGTTCAAGATATGGTGTTTTGGCTATTGAGTGTCGTGCTAGGCTGGCTTCTTGCCAGATTTTGCCCGGTTTGGGGTTGTCATTTTTTTGTGGGTATTAATTGAGTCATGAAACTAAGATGGTGCTCCCAAGAGCAACTGTTACTACTGGATGCCCGATTCTGGTATCCGTCTGGGCCAAGGTAGAAGGAATATTCATTATGATACTAAATGTATAGACGATGAAGCTCCACATCTATAAAGACCTCTCTACCACATAAATAGATAGGGTTAATGACATAATTGATATTTATTATAAGGCCCATTAGCTAGCAAAATTGTATAAGAGGTCTTCCACTTTTATATAAGGAGCACACTCTCACACCATTAGTCATGGTTTCACCCCCACTCCACTTTTTAGAGCTTCTAGTCTCTCCATTGTAATCATTTTACCTCTATAGTGATTACTACCCAAGTGGACGTAGCGTAGCCTGACATTGAGCTAGGTGAACCACTATAAATCCTGTCTCTATGTCTTTACACGATTGTGGCTACCAAAAGTCTCTCATCGAACCACTCGAGAAACGGTAGAAACAACAATGGTTATATAAAACCGTTAGGTTAGATAAAACAAGGAACAAAGGTTGTTCATTTAGTTTTTGAAACTTTGGATGCCAAAAGAGAACATCACTAAAAATTGAAGAGTTAGAAAGAATGACAAAGTCCTGAAGACAACCATCAAGAAACTTCTTTAAAAAATTACCATTTTAAAAAAGAAACAGGGTCTTCAAAAATATGTTGAACCAAAAATAACAATACAGCTCCAACTACCTCCAAGATTACATATACGAATATGGTACCAAAGTCAACAAATATGTAGTGTTTAATCAAGTATAAAGTGCAATAGACTTGCATCTTTTGAAGAAAAAACTTGAATGAGAACCAAACCATTGACGCTACGTACTATGTTAACTAGCAAGTCTATTGCAAACCATTGAGAACAAGTAGTGTTTAATCGGTTCTCATATAAACTAACAATACTATGTAGTGTTTAATCAAATATCAAGTGCAATTCATGATACTATTGAAATTTAAGATATCAAGTAAACAACATGAAAACTAATATCAGTTGTTGTCAATTCATCGCCAACTTTAGTCTCATAAAGGTTAAATCGCATGACATAATACATGATACCATGTATGGATGCATTTATGTTCACAATTGCATTTCTATATCAAGAGGAAAAATGTTCCAATACCTGGTTCTGAGTAGGAAACGCTGCTATCGGCCTAGAGAGGTCGTAATCTAGTTCAAAATATGCTAAGGTATAAGGTCCGAACAATCCCTTTGTGAGATCTTCAAAGCAATCTGTATCCTTGAGTGCCAAGAAGTAGGATCCGAGAATAGTATCCATTAGGCCTTGGAATTCTATCTTGCGTGCTAGGACATTGGTTATGGGTGTGATTTTTCATGCTCCCACAACAGGTATTTGTCATCTTTTTATGAAGTAATAGAATTTCATAGGACTTTTTATTTATGAGAGGAACCTAGTGTTCTAAGCCTCCATAAAAGCCTAAGTCATAATCACTCTCTACATCGATATATATTTTTGCCCCATAAAGAGAGTGTCACAAGAGTAGTAGTGCATAAGATTAAGCTTGGATCAAATTATCTCTTCAGGTTAGAGTTCACGATCTATGTTTTATTTATGTTTTCATATACATTCTTAGTTGTATTTATTGTTATTGTGCTTGTCTATGTTGTTTTTAGATTTAGTTAACATCGTTTGCCTGAATAACTAGATTGATTCCCAAATCAAATTTTAAATTTCAAAGCACATAAGCTGGTATTTAATAACTTAAAAAAATCTACTTCAAATTGAAAACCCTTAAGTTTCAAAATGTTGTCACGAGGGACACATCAAGTACAAGAGTCAAGTTTTAATATAGGGATTAAGTGAAAGAGTTGTCGTACGCTAGGGATTAGTTTTTGAACAATAATCTCTAGCTAGAATAATTATAGGGATTAAGTTTTAATAATTAATGTTGTAATGGTGAAATGTCGTGACAGTGAAATTGTATGAATGGTGTCACGGTGGATTAGTGTAATGGTATGCACAATGTGTAGTGAGTTCAGTGTTTCAAAAATTGCTAGGAGCTTGTTGAGTGGCAGACAAGGGAGCCTAGGTGGGGATTAATTAGATTTTTTTTTTATATTTTAATTTTATTTTATACAACATATATATTATAATTTTATTATTCCACACATAAATTTATAAAAAAAGTGTTTGAAAATAGAACATTTTCAGTTTAAACTATGTGACCACTTGTCTTTCTTTTTTTTTTTGTCATTGTGCCCACTTGTCTATTGTGTCTAATGTCCATTAAAAATGTGTTCACTTGTCCCCAACAAAAAATGTGCCCACAAGTAATAATTAAATTCTCTCTCTCTCTATCTCTCTCACGAGTTAGTGACCCCCTCTTCTTCTTCTCTAGTTTACCCAAAATCCAACATTTATTCCTCCTCTTTCTTCTTAATCCCTCTTATTCTTTGCCTCGGTGTGCTTGCGATCTGAGACTTTCTTCTCTTTTTGGTGGCGGTATTGTGATCTGTTTTTTTTTTGTCGGCGCCTAGGGCCAGCTAATCGCCAATTTTTGGCTGCCTAGGCCCCTACCGATTATCCAAGCCGATTGGCTATTAATCCGAGCAGAAGAGCACTGACTAGCACCTAAGTGGCGCCTATGCCGATTTTTCGAACATTGAGTGAGTTGAATTTTGATTGTTTTTTAAGAGATTGTTATCTAGGAAAAAATGTAAATGATGCCAAGTAAAATGGTTTGATGAATGTGTTTAAATACTAGATGATCATGCTTAATTCTCGTAACTAGTTTCCTTCATTGCATCCCGCTAGGTTTGACAATGGACATGCTACTTAAGGTTATTAAATAATACGGCTACGATATGTAATTAACTATCTAAAATTATGCATTACATCCGACTAGGGTATTCATTATATATTCTAAATGCATAAAACTTAAAGATGAGAAAACCACCCTAACCAACCAATCTAGCTATAATGATTGTAACTAACAACACCCATAAGCAACATGCTTTCAATATTTAAAGGTTATCAAGCTCTAAACATCATTAATGTCATGGCAAACTCAACATATGCTCAAAGTGATAAGTTCTACGCACACAAATTTAACTATTAAAATGACATATAGATGTGCTAAGTGAATCATAGCACATAATCATCATTGTTTACATCCTTCACAAACAAGCTTGGCTAGGGCTTACAACCCTAGCCCTAAAATGGAGATTACTCACTCTTAACTACACAACTAAGTATCATATCCATAATATACATCAAATGAAGAAAGAATAAGGTAAGAGGAAGTTTAGGCTTGCAAAGCTTGAAACTAAACCCCAAGAAATTATGGCAAGTATCACAAGACTCATCCTTGATTTCTTCCTTAATGGTGAAGTGGTGGATGATGGCTCATTTGATGATGGATGGTGGATGGATGATAAGGATAAGATGCTTCTTTGGATAGTTTCAGAGAGTATATAATGATGGTGGTGTTAAGGTAGATGATGGAGTTATGGTGATAGAGTAATAGTGAATATGATGTTTGAAAGAAGAGAGATGAAGAGATTTAGCAATTATGTAAATGTGGATGTGTAACGTAAAAGTGAGGATTAAGAGGAATAACCGCTCTATTTGTAGTGCGGCATGGGTTATAGGGGAGGAAAGAGATAAAGTTTTCTTTTGCTTTTCCATAATTTTTCTTGTCTTCTTCTAGAGTCTCTCTCTCTCTCTCTCACATTCTCTGAGACTCTGACCTATTTTCTGCTAGGTGCCATTTGTCTTCTCATAAAGTCTGACCCTAAATACTTTGTCTGTACCGTAGAGTAGTTTGTACCGGAAAACTTGTTTTGTTATCTGCGTAGTGAGGTACGTACTTGTCTTGTCATTGCAGGTGATTGATAAATAGTAGGTCTGCGAAAAGTTTTTTTCTTCGATGAAGTCTTGTTGCAGGTGATTGATCAATAACAGGTATGCGGATATATTAGATGTCTGTCAAAAAAGTTTTGTTTTCGATGAAGCCTACTCATATAGGTCGATCAATAGAGGTAGATGTCTCCTTAAACGAGTCTAAACATTGGCATAGTATTCGATCGATAATGTCTAAAATTCGATTTTGTCACTGCGTGCCCTAACAAAAAAATCATGGATCTGAAAAAAAAATAAAATAAAGAAATGTTATTTCTTCTCTTTAATTGATCTAAATGGTAACTATGCATTTTACCATTGGATAATGCAAAAAGTCAATGGTTGATGCTTTTATCCAAAGGTTAAGAGAAGTAAAATAAGGTGTTGGCATATTTGAATTTGATGTTGGCAACTTTAACACTACACGTTTAGATCAGTTCTCTCTCTGTTTTGGATGAGAGTCGTCTCCTCACCCAAGTGGTGATTTTTCACCCCAGGTGGTGATTCTTTAACCAATCTAGCTATAATGATTGTAACTAACAACAACCATAAGCAACATGCTTTCAATATGTAATGGTTATTAAGCTCTCTAAACATCATTAATGTCATGACAAACTCAACATATGCTCAAAGTGATAAGTTCTACGCACACAAATTTGACTATTAAAATGACATATGAATGTGCTAAGTGAATCATAGCACATAATCATTATTGTTTACATCTTCACAAACAAGCTTGGCTAGGGCTTACAACCCTAGCTCTAAAATGGAGACTACTCCCTCTTAACTACACAACTAAGTATCATATCCATAATATACATCAAATGAAGAAAGAATAAGGTAAGAAGAAGTTTAGGCTTGCAAAGCTTGAAACTAAACCCCAAGAAATTATGGCAAGTATCGCAAGACTCATCCTTGATTTCTTCCTTAATGGTAAAGTGGTGGATGATGGCTCATTTGATGATGGATGGTGGATGGATGATAAGGATAAGATGCTTCTTTGAATAGTTTCAGAGAATATATATTGATGGTGGTGTTAAGGTAGATGATGGAGTTATGGTGATAGAGTAATAGTGGATATGATGTTTGAAAGAAGAGAGATAAAGAGATTTAGCAATTATGTGAATGTGGATGTGTAACGTAAAAAAGAGGATTAAGAGGAATAACCGCTCTATTTGTAGTGCGGCAAGGGTTATAGGAGAGGAAAGAGATAAATTTTTCTTTTTCTTTTCCATAATTTTTCTTGTCTTCTTACAGAGTCTCTCTCTCTCTCTCTCTCTCTCTCTCACATTCTCTGAGACTCTGACCTATTTCCTACTAGGTGCCATTTGTCTTCTCATAGAGTCTGACCCTAAATACTTTGTCTGTACCGTAGAGTAGTTTGTACCGGAAAACTTGTTTTGTTATCTGCGTAGTGAGGTACGTACTTGTCTTGTCATTGCAGGTGATTGATAAATAGTAGGTCTGCGGAAAGTTTTTTTCTTCGATGAAGTCTTGTCATTGCAGGTGATTGATCAATAACAGGTCTGCAGATATATTAGATGTCTGTCAAAAAAGTTTTGTTTTCGATGAAGCCTACTCATACAGGTCGATCAATAGAGGTAGATGTCTCCTTAAACGAGTCTAAACATTGGCATAGTACTATTCGATCGATAATGTCTAAAATTCGATTTTGTCACTGCGTGCCCTAACAACAAAATCATGGATCTGAAAAAAAATAAAAATAAAGAAATACTATTTCTTCTCTTTAATTGATCCAAATGGTAACTATGCACTTTACCATTGGATAATGCGAAAAGTCAATTGTTGATGCTTTTATCCAAAGGATAAGAGAAGTAAAATACGGTGTTGGCATATTTGAATTTGATGTTGGCAACTCTAACACTACACGTTTAGATCAGTTCTCTCTCTGTTTAGGATGAGAGTCGTCTCCTCAGCCAAGTGGTGATTCTTCACCTCAGGTGGTGATTCTTCACCCCAGGTGGTGATTCTTTAACCAATCTAGCTATAATGATTGTAACTAACAACACCCATAAACAATATGCTTTCAATATTTAAAGGTTATTAAGCTCTCTAAACATCATTAATGTCATGACAAACTCAACATATGCTCAAAGTGATAAGTTCTACGCACACAAAATTGACTATTAAAATGACATATGAATGTGCTAAGTGAATCATAGCACATAATCATTATTGTTTACATCTTCACAAACAAGTTTGGCTAGGGCTTACAACCCTAGCTCTAAAATGGAGACTACTCCCTCTTAACTACACAACTAAGTATCATATCCATAATATACATCAAATGAAGAAAGAATAAGATAACAGAAAGTTTAGGCTTGCAAAGCTTGAAACTAAACCCCAAGAAATTATGGCAAGTATCGCAAGACTCATCCTTAATTTCTTCCTTAATGGTGAAGTGGTGGATGATGACTCATTTGATGATGGATGGTGGATGGATGATAAGGATAAGATGCTTCTTTGGATAGTTTCAGAGAATATATATTGATGGTGGTGTTAAGGTAGATGATAGAGTTATGGTGATAGAGTAATAGTGGATATGATAATTGAAAGAAGAGAGATAAAGAGATTTAGCAATTATGTGAATGTGGATGTGTAACGTAAAAGAGAGGATTAAGAGGAATAATCGCTCTATTTGTAGTGCGGCAAGGGTTATAGGAGAGGAAAGAGATAAAGTTTTATTTTTCTTTTCCATAATTTTTCTTGTCTTCTTACAGAGTCTCTCTCTCTCTCTCTCTCTCTCTCTCTCAAATTCTCTGAGACTCTGACCTATTTCCTGTTAGGTGCCATTTGTCTTCTCATAGAGTCTGACCCTAAATACTTTGTCTGTACCGTAGAGTAGTTTGTACCGGAAAACTTGTTTTGTTATCTGCGTAGTGAGGTACGTACTTGTCTTGTCATTGCAGGTGATTGATAAATAGTAGGTTTGCGAAAAGTTTTTTTCTTCGATGAAGTCTTGTCATTGCAGGTGATTGATCAATAACAGGTCTGCGGATATATTAGATGTCTGTCAAAAAAGTTTTGTTTTCGATGAAGCCTACTCATACAGGTCGATCAATAGAGGTAGATGTCTCCTTAAACGAGTCTAAACATTGGCATAGTATTCGATCGATAATGTCTAAAATTCGATTTTGTCACTGCGTGCCCTAACAACAAAATCATGGATCTGAAAAAAAATAAAAATAAAGAAATGTTATTTCTTCTCTTTAATTGATCTAAATGGTAACTATGCATTTTACCATTGGATAATGCAAAAAGTCAATTGTGACGCCCCAAATCGCACCTCTTCAATTTGAGCACGAAACAGTGCCGCGAGCCTTTAAAAAATACAAGCTAAATTACTAACTTATACTTTAAAGAAACGCAAGACATTTATTTGAATAGTTTTCAGAACGCAAATGCGGAAACAAATTTAATTTGAATAGAGGTGAAACAATTGGAAATCGTAAAACGATTTAAATCCAATTTATCAAATTAAATAACCGGATCGAAAAGTGAGTTCATGAATGAGTTTCACATTATTGACCATGAATAAAAATAAATGGTCAACGGGTTTCAAAATAAATGAAACGATACAACGATAATGAATAAATAATTCCGGAACCTGATATTCGATAAACGAATATCCGATGACAACAACTTTGCACACCCAGCTTTATCCACTGTTGTCCCGTTCCCAGTGCACAGTACCTGCATCCAAAACTATTGTAGGGGTGAGCTTTCGTCATCGCTGCTCAGTAGGGGAATTCACCCCGGCTAGATTTAAAAACCATTAAAATATATTTCATGGGCTAGCCAGTAAGTAAAATATAACAAGGAAACCATTAAATCATTTCTCAAGAATAATCATGAGAAAATAATTAAATAAGTACCCGGGTAAGATATCAAACCTGATGACCGATCAATCTAGCCAACTACATCCTTACCGAAGATTAAAATCTTCAACAAACCGTAAGGAGTAGCAAGAGTGTCCATTCATGCCATACCGCCTAGATCTAGTGCCACACCTCAAAGGATGTCAGACACTATTCCGTCCGTACAGCCCCTCCGGAGGTTTAGGGGATCGAAACCCAAGGTAGTCACTATGCACCACTCACTCTCAGGTCATCACATAAATCAAATATAATTTAAAACACATGGCGTATAAAATACTAAATCATAGCCATGTAAAACTTATCACATTTAATTAAATACGAGAAAACTCTAACCGAGAGAGTCCCAAGTTTTTCCCTACCTGGAATCTCGGAGCTTGTTCTCGTTCATCACATCAGGCCAACACCACCACCACCACAGTTTACGTCTCGGGTCAACTGGAGTTCCTGGTCCGACAATAACAATATTCGAGTGTTAAAATAATATTCACATTCAATAACACTCAACAATCTCATTCAAGTCCTCTTGGACAACCATTTTCGATTTACGGAACTCATTTCTTATCGGGTGTCATTTCCATAATTACTATGGACACCCAAAACACTTTCCTTTACAATCAAATATGGACACCAATCCATATTTCAACAACAGTTCACAAATCACTACTACACAAAGTTAAACACACGACAGTTAAAAACTGTCGTCTGAATAAACACATTACCGTTGTGTATAGAGCTGCCGTCTGATGGCCCATATCATACAACAGTTGAAAACTGTCGTCTCATAAATATTCACACAACACATATATATGTATAACTGTCGTCTGATACGTCTCAATTACGAATATTTCTCTCAATTAAACGACAGTCTCAACAACTAATGTTGTCTCAAATTCATAAACAACAATTGATAGTTGAAGATGTGTCTTCTAAAATGAAACTCATACAAGAGAATTTATACTATCTGTTGTTACATATCTATCACAAACAATAGTCGCTTCGAATTTCTGTTGTCTCGTAAATATCTCGAACAAGAGAATTTTAGTTTCTGTTGTCTCTAATAAATCTACAACAACACGCCTTTGATTGATATGTTGTTTCGAATGTATGAGAGACTAGTGAAATGTTTTTGTTTTCGTTTTGTGAAATGAACTCGAGACAACAGCTCGTTGGTATATATGTCGTCTGAATGGAATTACAAACAAGAGAATTATTTCTTTTCTATTGTTTGGTTTAAACTTGATACAATAGCACTTTGATATGTCTGTTGTCTCGAATAAATTACGGACAACAAAATTTGTTTGTTTATGTTGTTTGAAAGAGCAAGATACAACAGTTATTTAATATATATGTTGTCTAGAATATAACATAGACAAGAGATTGTTTTGTTTCAGTTGTTTGGAATGAATCGTAGACAACAGCTTTTTGATATATATGTTGTCCCAAGTGAATCCCAGACGAGAATTGTTTTGTTTTTGTTGTTTGATGGATCTCTTATCTGAAATGAAGCTCAAACAAGATATATTAAACTACATTAGCTTCAAATCCCCTTTTGCTTTTGCTTTTGTTTTTGTACTTGTGCACACTGAACTCATTATTTTAGAAAATAGAATGGCAACAACCAAATATGAAAATTGATACCAATAAGATCAAATGCAATTCAATAGCACATCATTATCAATTTTCCAACATTAGTATACAAAACATCATGAATTGGCATATATACTACTTCCATCGGTACATAAACAAACGCAAAATACATATACCAAAGATACTTGGATCCAGAACCACTTCATCCACAACAATCCACCCTTCAAGCATACTCACTACTGCAAACATTGTAGGTCTAAGTGCTGCTGGTAGATTGGCGCATAGCAGAGCTAATTTGATCAGTCATCCAATAATACATCCTACATTAAGTATAGCATATTAATTCTCAATAATGATGAAACTAGGCCAATATGTAAAGTAGAAAGGCAACTGAAAAGCACCTCTTTCCCTTAATGTCTTGCTGTTCAGGATAGAAACATTAGTGACAAAATGGTACTGAATGATAGAAACTACTCAAAAACTAAACCAAATCAGAGGTTAAATCTAGGATGCTAGTTTCAGTCTTCCTATAAGAGATACTTGAAAGGGTATGGTGACGATCACTTAAGATATTAGGAGTGGAAACCAAAATTGAGCTGTCAAGCTAAGTAAATAGTTGCAATTACCTTTTGGGTACTGAGTTGTGTCTTTAGTGAAGCGACATACATGAATTACATGATCATTGGGACCAACATTTTTCTCTTCTTCTGGAACCTATGAATTGGAAAACAACAAAACTTTTATCCACTTTTCCATTGTATTTAGTCAAAGAAATAAAAGAAATCTCACCTTGGAAGCTTGTTTTTTTCTCTGAAATTTGTAAAGAAAGAAAGTCTTGAGCTGCTAGAAAAAAAGAAAAAAAAGTCTAAAACATTAAGGTTCTAAAGCAAAAAAAAAAACAATGGAGGCAGTTTGTTGGTGATTCAATAGAAATATGGCTTTGAATGGAAAATCCAGAGGGAATTGAATTGAAACTAGAAAAACACCACCTGCATATGGGCTATCAGCAAGTCCTATAATTGTCGCTTGCCAATGGAACATGTCCTCGGCCACGGGACCTATAATCCATAAATAGAACCCCAGCCGAAAACTCCATATAAGCCTTGAATGACACTGAATACCCCATTTCAAACTATGAGTCTAAAAGAAAAGCTACTAAAAGAGATGTGAACAAGGAAAGCTACTGAAACAAATAAAAAGAACAAGACAGTGCTACAGGATTCAGAAATTCATAACTAAATCAAGAAAAATTATTTTCAGGAGATTCCAACTCTAAAGTACTCATTGAGATGTCTACCACAATTTCTTAGAAGACAACAACTTCAAATTATGAACAAAAAAGTACAGTTTTTGGCAAATAGACTGCTGGGTCCAGAAACTGCAGTTTATGAAATTAAAACTGCACTTACAAACTCGACAATAGAAGTTGTTCCTATACAGAATGCTAAAAATGCTTTTAGCTCTTTTTCTAAAAGATAAAGTATAGAAGAAGCATTTGCACAAATAATTATATGCAAAAGATCAACTAGAAGTCCTGACATAAAACAGAACCAACTTTGAACAAGTGATAGGGGTTTAAAGGAGCAAATAAAATCTAGCAACATGATACTCCTACTAATCTTTACGGAGAAAGCAAGAAGCCAAAGAAGAGCAGTCCCATGAAGAATCATCCAAGTCTTTCTATTTAAAGATTAAAATTGGTCAAAGTTTGTACATAGAAATAGCAGTCCCAGACAACAGAGAAGCATGCAAGGAGATCACAACATTTCCCTTTCATTTCAAGGTCTGAACTTTAACACTATCAACACTAAAGGATAATATCAGGACTAATTTGTAATACCCCGAAAGTTTCCATACTATTTTTATAAAATAGGTCGTGAAATTTGAAGTGAAATGGTGTGAAATTGTATTTTTAGAGGTTTTCGTCGTAAAACGATAATTACGGCGGTAATTATAAGTTACACAAGGTTAATTAAGTTAACTTTTTATCCGTTGAGAATTTGGGAAAACTTCCTTCATGAAAGTTGTAGACCTCGTCGAATCGAGTTCGTAGGAATTTGGTTCACCAAAAACGGAGTTCGTATGAAAAAGTTATGGCCGTCGGAAGTTTGACGAATTTCTATAAATAGAATCTTGGGATTTACTGTTCACCCGAAAATCAGAATTTATCCCAGAAATGTACTGTTCACGCCGTGAACAGTACCAGAAACTTCCTCCGGTGATTTCTCCCTCCTCCGGCCACCAATTTGTGTGAGACTTGTCCCAATCTCTTTGTCTCTTCATCCTCTTCGATTCTATACTAGTTTCATTCATTGATTTTCAGTATAGAAAGAGAAATCAAGAAAAGAAAAAGGAGAAAAACGCTGCCGAACTGTTCATCAGTTTCTGGGCAAGTTTCCGGCCAAATCGAGCCACCTTACCTACTGGGCTTTGTAGCCCTTGCCAGGGGCTTTCCAGCAACATAAAATATGCCTCAATCGGAGTTCGGACGAAGGAGAATTTTGGATTTGAAATCCTAGGGTTTTGGAACTATCGAGGTAAATTCGAGACTTTTTACTTTGAATTGGCCCTTGTGGTAGTTATGAAAGTTGTTTGTGGTAATGTGTAGAACATGCTGTTAAAATTTTATAGCAATCAGACAACTTTTGTCCGGCGGCTGGCCACCGTTGGTGGCGGCCTGTCGGCGGCGCGTCCTGCCGGTCCAGGAGCAGTTCTTTGCTCCGTTTGGCTTGGTTCGTCGATACGAACAACTTTCGTGTTTACACTTTTGTGGAATTCGGTCGTTTGATCAATGATCAATTAAGCGATAGTTATGGATCGTTAGATCCGTGATGATCCGACCGTTGGATCATCACCAATTTTGGATATGATGTTAGGATGCTAGAAATAAGCATGCTGTTGGATTTTGGAAGTTTTGGATTTCGTGTGGGACCCGTTGATGAATAGTAGACGTAGGGACCCACGTTGACCGACGGTTGACTTTTGGTCAAACTGTCCCGATTTATGGTTATTGATGTCTAAGAGACATTTGAGGAATATTTGAAGTGATTGGATTTTAGAATCATCAATTTGGAAACTATGATATGCTAAGTGGAAAATTGCATGTTCATAGGTATTTTGGAATCATGAAGCATTTGGCTAGCTTTGTCGATTCCCGGGTATTATTTGAAGACGCAGCAGGAATTAGAGGTGAGTGAATCTCACGATATTTTATATATGAATATTAATTCATATTGTGTTGTTTACGAAAATAAATAATTATATTTATTTAAATGATTTTGCGATATATAAATTAAATACAGTTTTAATTTGATATATCAGCATGTGTGATTTTGTGTTAAAACAATATTTGAAAGTATTCATTTTATTGTTTTAATTGGTGGATTTTGTAGGAAACAATATTTCAAAAATTATGATATTGTGTTTGCCTACTCGAATGTTTTTTGTAGCCAATGGGTGAAGGTTAGAGCTTTAGACTGTGTAGCCAATGGGTGAAGGTTAGAGCTCTAGACTGTGTAGCCAATGGTGAAGGTTAGAGCTTTAGACTGTGTAGCCAGAAGGTGAAGGTTAGAGTTCTAGACTGTGTAGCCATGTATTCATTGAAAACAAAGATGAATACTTTATGTAATAAAGGAGAAGAAAAATGGTATTCTCGCTTTATCTTGATGTATTAAAAGGAGAAGAAAAATGGTATTCTCGCTTTTAATCATTTGAAGTTGATTGTGGTTTTGTGTGAGTATGATATGAATTTGCTTCTTAAATAATTGAAGCATTGATTTATTGAATTACAATTCTTGAACAATATTGAATTGTATTTTGAAGTTTTTACTTCTTTAAAAATTGAAGTAATTATTATTATGATTTACGATTCTTAAAAAGAAAGAATCATAATTTTGGGAAATGATTTTGGGGAAAGTTTATATTGTTTAATATTCTGAATTACCCTGGGATTAACATACACGTTTATGGGACGTGTGGGGTTAAAATACGTGATATGGGGCGCGTAGGTTCAGTATATTTTATAATATGAATTTTCGGGATTTGAATTGTTTTTGAAAAGTATAAGTTACATATATTTGTTTAAAACAAACTATATATGTATATTTTGTTAAACGGTTTAGGGTGAGTAAAACTGAGTTAACTCATACCAGCTTCGTAAGCTGACCGGGTTTGTTGATATAACCCGGTACACTATTCCACGGTGTAGGGGTTATACCTGCAGGTTAGGATAACCAGGAGTAATGCAAGGCTGCATATATTTTGTTGGGTTATAAGACTTCCGCTATTTTATGCTTCGCACTCTGAAGATTTATTTATGTAATATTTTGATGTATCAATTTATTATATAAATATTTGGTATGTAATATTCGACTCTTGTATTGAGTTTGAAATTACAATGTTGAGCATGGAGTTGGTGTTGTGTACTTGAATTAAAAAGAAAAAAATTCTAGTGCATATTTGTATTTGATATTCCATGTAGTCACGTTTCCGAATTGATTGTAATTAAGGGCAAAATGCCTTATTAATTGATTTGAAAAATCGGGGCGTGACAGATTGGTATCAGAGCAAAACAATGCTCTAAGGAAGTGATTGAGCAATGGAACGCTCTAAGGAAATGAAACGAGTTTTGGAATTGAGAAGTGAAGTTAGGGTTTAGAGCTTAGGATCGGTTTAGGGTTTGGCGTTAGGTTCTTAGATTCATTCAAGTAATGGTTACTTCGTATGCTTAATTACGCACAGTATTTATCGAGTGATGGCCCGACCGCGGCGGATCCCCATCATGTGCTCTTCAGTGCTGTTGTGTTGTTAAGAATATAAAGTACAAATTACAATTCCGAAATTAATAGTCTTACATGGCTACATTTCTAATTCTCTCAACCGTACCCTGGATCAAACGACAGACTTGATCCACTGACCCTTTCTTGTTCTTCAGTAACTCAGTAGAAATCTGTGTTGCTACCGTTACTAGACAACCAATGTATGGATTGTCTGAGATCCCTTCTGTTCTTCCAGCAGTAGGCATATCTGGTAGAATTGAAAAACCTGAAGTTAGGAATACAATTGTACCTAACTCACAACCGCCTATTAACTTCTGCACCGTTGACTGACTAATAGGGGAATAAATCACGTATGACCCTGTTGAATCAGTACAACTTTCTTGGAGTATATAGGTGTTGTGCATTTGCAACAAGGAGACACAATTGCGTGGATCATGACCAGTTGTGATGTGTGCAATCTCCTGTACTTCTTTTTCCAATGCTAGATGGTCCCACTGGTTCCGAGTTTGTACGTCAATGAAGAAGTCAAACAGCTTTCGGTGAGAGACATGATGCTGGATTATTGCAGATGCAGTTCGAGTGAGACCATGAGGCTTATTCAGCCTGTTCCAGATTTTGTTGGTGGAGACTCTTATCCCTGAACCCCTGAACTTGGTTTGTTCAGCTACCTTCCATTCATGAGCAGTAGAGTTGCCGATGTCTGTGCAAAAGTCTGTCACTATTCTGCATGCCATCTGCAACATGTTTCTTCTTCCTTCCACAGATGGTATGACACAAAAGTCTTGAGGAGGATAAGTGTCAGCCGCGGAATAATTTAACCTTTCCGCTTGCCTCTGAAGTATTTCTACCCATCGCCTTGCTCCAAAGGCTAAGCCTGACTCCACTAGCGTTCGGTATGTTTGGTGCATGATTTGATCCTGTACATCAACATGTTCCACCCATACGACACGAGAGCTGCCGTTGAACAAATCTTGGATTAAGCATCCGGATGGACGCTTCTTGCATTGAGATCTTGGGTGTGGACCCAGATTTGAGCTTAAACCGTCCACAGAGACGTCAATTATTGCCCAACTTTGTTCTGTTTGTCGTTGGCAATAACGAACAAAGTGAGTTACACGAGTGGAGACAGATGGACTGGTCACCTGGAATTCAGCAGTCATGACTTGGATGGTGTCGTGGTAGCTTTCAGTAGTCCCTGATGACAAGACATCAAGGATACTCGCCCTTGAAATGATGCTACCGAATATGGTGGACCATTGGTCCACATCCATGAAGAGATTCACGAGTACGACAGGACTGAGGGGAACAGTGGCTGTGTAGCGAGAAGCTTCGGTTTGGAAGTTAGTGGGAGTAAGATCAATACCGTTAGTGAAGATTCTCTTGTACTCTGCTTCATTCAGGAACTCATGAAGCGTGGCAGAGCTGGATTTGAGTGCAGAGATCCACAGTGGCGCAGCAGCAGATGCCATGATGATTAGCTCATCTCTGACCGACACAATGATTTCAGAAATCTTAGTTGTGTCTGCCACGACAGATGCTTCTGCCACGGCAGATGCTTCTTCAGGTTCTGAACGGTTGATATTGTCTGATGGTTGCTGTGTAGAAGAAGAGTGATGTGGGATCGACATACACTTTTGAATATCCCTCCTCATGTGAGACTTTTCCCTTGGACCGATGACTGCAGGAATTGGAAGAGTCTGAGGTTGTGGGGTAGTCTCTTCAATCCCTTTTAGTAGCTCACTATTGGGAGTAACTCGTTTTCCACAGTGGTTGCAGTTGATTCTGTTGAATGCTGCTTGGTACTGGCTAAGTTGAGCTTGAAGCTCATTGATTTGCTGTCTCAGCAGAAAATTTTGTTGACGAGTTGTTTGGGCAGGCGTTTTGGGTCGATGCTTTATCACCCACGCAGAGACTTGTGCAAACGTTAACCTTATTTGGTCACCCAAATCTTGTCGTTGTTGAACAGTTGGCTGTGGAAAAGCCTCGACGAAGTCCTTCAATGCTTGGACTTGGTATTTGGTGAAGCTCTTTCTCAGTGGAATACGTTTGGATGAACTAGGTTCAGCTTGTGGAGATGATACTTGTGGACTTGGGGCTACTTCAATGGCTTCATCTTCTGCTAGAAGCATGTCTAGCATGTCGATATCGGTGTTGAATTCGATTGCTGGTGAAATTATTTCATCTAAGCCCTCAAAGAATTGGCTTTCAGAGGGATCAGATTGAAGTAATTCACTGAACGAATTCACTTTGCGTGACATGTTTGAGTTGGTGAAATTGCTGAGAAGCTGGAATGAAGAAGTCCTCTTTGAAAGAGAAAGGAGGTTATGGCACTAATGGAAAGTATCTGTTAGTGGATGCGTAAGGGTATATTTATTGTTGGTGGAGGATTTGAAAATTCAAAAGCAAAAGTGAGCGGCTGATTACAGCTAATTGTCGGAGCCCTTGGAGATCGTGGAAGATTTTTTTTCCCCGATGCATGGATTTTCCACATACAGTTCCACTCTTGTGAGACCTCGCATCTTTTGAGGAATTAATTATGCGAAAGCAAAAGGAAAAGAGTCATTATGACCGGTGTTAGTGGAAGACTGAGTTTTTGTTGATTAAATCTTGTGGAATCTTGTATCGTGGGCGATACTTTTGAGTAATTGAGACAGATATGAGCAATAATTATTCTTAGTGGGTTGTTGAGTGCACCGCACTTACATTAAAGAAAGGTTTCCCTTACGGTGGAAAGTTGTGTTTAAATACATAGGATAATGAGCTGTGTTACTTAACTCATATCTGATTTCAAACAAACACATCTTCTAGATTTTGCAAAATGGTGAGCAAAGGAGAGTGCAGTAAGAGATCAAGGAATACTGACTGGAGTGAACTTCCAGTGGAAATCTGGAAGTACATATTCCAGTTAGTGGCAACCGCATCCCTGCAGAACACAATGGAACTTCGTTGTGTCTCGAATGACTTCAAGGAGTATGCCGATAGCTGGTCTACTTTGGCGGCGATCGACATGGATGGATTCGATGGTGGATCCAGACCCACTGGTTCCATAGAAGCGGACAGGCAGGTGCGCATCTTCGCAAATCGATGCTGGGAAGCGAAGAACCCGGAGTCTCTGTTCCGAATGGGAATACGAGTACTCGTGGAGGCAGCGAATATATCTCTAGCCCTGGAGTATTTCGATGCGGCATGCAAACCAGGAACATTCTATGGTTCCCGTCCCAGTTCGGTGGTAGGTCATCATGTTGCATTTTATGCAGCATGTATGATTAAGATGATTTTAGGACCACGAGCCGAGCAGCAGAAAACGGTGCAGCGACTGTGTGAAGCCCTCGACTGGTGGAGAAGCGGATGGAACATCTACTACTGTAGACAAGAAGTCGAGCGGATGATGCATCAGGCTGAGTTTTGTCATGAGCATCTTCTATTATATTTTCCGTCGACTACTGCTTTCCTGCCCGCTGGTAAATGTCTTACTTGCGGTGAGTCAAGTTTTTGGCGTCCTTTTGGCCAGGACATGTGGGACGTGGATGGAGATAGGCATGCAGCTAGAGAATGTTGCGACACTTGCAAGTGTTTCGTGGAGGCAGCATATTTCTACCAGCTGATGATGTATGGAATTCCGAGACATCCGGTCTCTTATCCACGAAGTCACTACTGGAGGTTTAAGGATGGCTTCTGGTAGTGTAAGCCCTGTGAGGCATCTTAAGAATCTGTAATAGAAGTTGTGTGCAAGTTGTTTTCTAGTGTGTTGTGTACTACCTAAGTGATTATTAATAAAAACTTTGGATTTTGGAATTGAAGTGTGATAACTTGGGTGTACTCTGCGTCCTAATTTCGGGACGAAATTTCTTTAAGGAGGGTAGACTGTAATACCCCGAAAGTTTCCATACTATTTTTATAAAATAGGTCGTGAAATTTGAAGTGAAATGGTGTGAAATTGTATTTTTAGAGGTTTTCGTCGTAAAACGATAATTACGGCGGTAATTATAAGTTACACAAGGTTAATTAAGTTAACTTTTTATCCGTTGAGAATTTGGGAAAACTTCCTTCATGAAAGTTGTAGACCTCGTCGAATCGAGTTCGTAGGAATTTGGTTCACCAAAAACGGAGTTCGTATGAAAAAGTTATGGCCGTCGGAAGTTTGACGAATTTCTATAAATAGAATCTTGGGATTTACTGTTCACCCGAAAATCAGAATTTATCCCAGAAATGTACTGTTCACGCCGTGAACAGTACCAGAAACTTCCTCCGGTGATTTCTCCCTCCTCCGGCCACCAATTTGTGTGAGACTTGTCCCAATCTCTTTGTCTCTTCATCCTCTTCGATTCTATACTAGTTTCATTCATTGATTTTCAGTATAGAAAGAGAAATCAAGAAAAGAAAAAGGAGAAAAACGCTGCCGAACTGTTCATCAGTTTCTGGGCAAGTTTCCGGCCAAATCGAGCCACCTTACCTACTGGGCTTTGTAGCCCTTGCCAGGGGCTTTCCAGCAACATAAAATATGCCTCAATCGGAGTTCGGACGAAGGAGAATTTTGGATTTGAAATCCTAGGGTTTTGGAACTATCGAGGTAAATTCGAGACTTTTTACTTTGAATTGGCCCTTGTGGTAGTTATGAAAGTTGTTTGTGGTAATGTGTAGAACATGCTGTTAAAATTTTATAGCAATCAGACAACTTTTGTCCGGCGGCTGGCCACCGTTGGTGGCGGCCTGTCGGCGGCGCATCCTGCCGGTCCAGGAGCAGTTCTTTGCTCCGTTTGGCTTGGTTCGTCGATACGAACAACTTTCGTGTTTACACTTTTGTGGAATTCGGTCGTTTGATCAATGATCAATTAAGCGATAGTTATGGATCGTTAGATCCGTGATGATCCGACCGTTGGATCATCACCAATTTTGGATATGATGTTAGGATGCTAGAAATAAGCATGCTGTTGGATTTTGGAAGTTTTGGATTTCGTGTGGGACCCGTTGATGAATAGTAGACGTAGGGACCCACGTTGACCGACGGTTGACTTTTGGTCAAACTGTCCCGATTTATGGTTATTGATGTCTAAGAGACATTTGAGGAATATTTGAAGTGATTGGATTTTAGAATCATCAATTTGGAAACTATGATATGCTAAGTGGAAAATTGCATGTTCATAGGTATTTTGGAATCATGAAGCATTTGGCTAGCTTTGTCGATTCCCGGGTATTATTTGAAGACGCAGCAGGAATTAGAGGTGAGTGAATCTCACGATATTTTATATATGAATATTAATTCATATTGTGTTGTTTACGAAAATAAATAATTATATTTATTTAAATGATTTTGCGATATATAAATTAAATACAGTTTTAATTTGATATATCAGCATGTGTGATTTTGTGTTAAAACAATATTTGAAAGTATTCATTTTATTGTTTTAATTGGTGGATTTTGTAGGAAACAATATTTCAAAAATTATGATATTGTGTTTGCCTACTCGAATGTTTTTTGTAGCCAATGGGTGAAGGTTAGAGCTTTAGACTGTGTAGCCAATGGGTGAAGGTTAGAGCTCTAGACTGTGTAGCCAATGGTGAAGGTTAGAGCTTTAGACTGTGTAGCCAGAAGGTGAAGGTTAGAGTTCTAGACTGTGTAGCCATGTATTCATTGAAAACAAAGATGAATACTTTATGTAATAAAGGAGAAGAAAAATGGTATTCTCGCTTTATCTTGATGTATTAAAAGGAGAAGAAAAATGGTATTCTCGCTTTTAATCATTTGAAGTTGATTGTGGTTTTGTGTGAGTATGATATGAATTTGCTTCTTAAATAATTGAAGCATTGATTTATTGAATTACAATTCTTGAACAATATTGAATTGTATTTTGAAGTTTTTACTTCTTTAAAAATTGAAGTAATTATTATTATGATTTACGATTCTTAAAAAGAAAGAATCATAATTTTGGGAAATGATTTTGGGGAAAGTTTATATTGTTTAATATTCTGAATTACCCTGGGATTAACATACACGTTTATGGGACGTGTGGGGTTAAAATACGTGATATGGGGCGCGTAGGTTCAGTATATTTTATAATATGAATTTTCGGGATTTGAATTGTTTTTGAAAAGTATAAGTTACATATATTTGTTTAAAACAAACTATATATGTATATTTTGTTAAACGGTTTAGGGTGAGTAAAACTGAGTTAACTCATACCAGCTTCGTAAGCTGACCGGGTTTGTTGATATAACCCGGTACACTATTCCACGGTGTAGGGGTTATACCTGCAGGTTAGGATAACCAGGAGTAATGCAAGGCTGCATATATTTTGTTGGGTTATAAGACTTCCGCTATTTTATGCTTCGCACTCTGAAGATTTATTTATGTAATATTTTGATGTATCAATTTATTATATAAATATTTGGTATGTAATATTCGACTCTTGTATTGAGTTTGAAATTACAATGTTGAGCATGGAGTTGGTGTTGTGTACTTGAATTAAAAAGAAAAAAATTCTAGTGCATATTTGTATTTGATATTCCATGTAGTCACGTTTCCGAATTGATTGTAATTAAGGGCAAAATGCCTTATTAATTGATTTGAAAAATCGGGGCGTGACATAATTAACACCAGCACAACAATATGAAGGTTGAGAAGCCGAATCTCTAAAATTGTTACCATACCTCTAGACAATATTCATGAGTAGTTTTCCAATCAGCATCACCTGACAATTCAAGTTTGGGTTTGTTAATTTTGGTCGTATATATTGTCTTAATTTTGGGTGTGTTAAGATTATAATCCCCAATCCAACTTCATCAACTGCAACAAACAACCACATTTATTTATAAATACAAAAAATTTACTAACAATTGCATATACAACCATCGACTAAATTCTCGAAAAGAAAAAAAATGTAGCAAAATAGAGCAGCAGATTGAAGAACAAGACTTACCATTTGGTTCGAACTTGAATTTGCACCTCATCATTATCTGGTTCGGTTTCGTCTCACTTACTAGACAACCAAACTCTCGCTTCTTCAAAAACCTAATTTCAGCACTATAGTCAGATACCAGAGAATAAAAATTGGGTAATCTTAGAGAAATAACCTTACCTGGAATTGTGGTGGAGCTTCACAGTGGTTCTACGACATCGTTTTTCCCAAGAACTAATGTGGGGTTTGGGCTTTTGGGACTTGGGATTTCAAAGTAATAACCTCTAAGAGGAGACATGAGAGATGGGAGGACGTTCTCAGGTTTTGTAGATGGGGATTTGGGAACAAATTTTTGGCAGTGGGAAACCGAAAAAGAGAGAAAGAGAGACTAGAGGCTAAGAGCGAAGGGTCGTTCACGGAGAGAATGAGAAATGGCTGATCTAGAGGAGGCGACGCGGAATATTTTTGGGATATTGGGGTTTTAGGGTTTCGTGTTTGGGGCTTGGAATTTCAATAGAAAGGAGAGAGTTTGGCGTCTGAGAGAAAGAGAGAGGAAGAGCGAGCGAGTAGAGAAAGAGGAAAAGAGGTGACCTAAAAGCTCAGAGAGAAGAAAGAAAGAAAAGTCGATATTGATTTTGTTTTTCAATGAGTAGAAAGAGAGAGAGAGAGAGAGAGAGAGAGAGAAGAGACTCGAGGGCAGAGGAGTTATGAAAAAAGATAGGAGAGAAACAGACGACACAACTTGTATAGAACTGTCGTCCAACTTATTCCAGATTTCTTCAAATTTAGTTGAAGCTGCTTACACAACAGTTTTAGAATAATCTGTCGTCTGAGTGAAACAGACGACAGAAAATATGTGTTCTGTCGTCTGATGACTGTCGTGTGTTTAAGATTTTGTAGTAGTGAATTGAACTCAACTAAGATTAATTATTACCTGCGTCGAGTATTCAATCCGAACTGGAAGCTCAAACCACACAGCAGCTAAGTAACTTCAACGGTTACTTGCTCTGGTTCATCAACAGAAACATCATGACCTTTTGGTATGCTTCCCAACTCTGTAAATAATAACTTAAGCATTAAGTTGTGCTCAGAGGCACAAAGCTATGCCAGAAATCAAACAACAAAACTAAACCCGCCACCAAACACGGTGGTTCCACGGCGGCAGGATAAACTTCAAAAACCCAATTCTCTAAATGTTGACCAAATGATAAAACTGAGCACAGGAACTTGTAGAGCTCGAAGAGCTGATTAAGTTCCATACCTTACTCGAAGGAAACCGTCACCGGAGTCGCCGGAAATCATCAAAAACCCGCCGGAATTGCAGAATCTTCTTTTCTTCGATTCTCCCTCCTCAGTTGATGAATCAACAAGCCGTGACCACAGACAAGCTCGCCTTGTCGAGAGGAAGCTTTTGGCACCGGTCTCAGTCGCCTTCGTGGCCGGAATCGAAATCTGCCATTGGAGCTGCCGGAGCTTCTCTCCGCCGTTTCTCTCTCCACCGGCGTCGACGTGACGGGCGGAGACCACCGTTGGCCTCGCCGTGTCGGGGCGAACAGGATGGGACCGGTCCGGCGCCGTGAAACGGCCGGACGTGGAAGTTGGGTTCAGGCGGTGTCGGCAGAGGAGAAGAGAGAGAAAGCCACGCGGGAGAAAATGAGGAAGAGAGAGAAGGTTCTGGGTATTTCTAACCCATTGAGTGAAATGACCATTTTGCCCTTAAGCAAAATAATACTCTAATGCTATACTTCATTCTCGAGTCTTCCAGTCGAAGTTACGACAAATAGGAAATTTCTGAAAAATTCCCGAAGTTCTTTAATAGTTATCGAGATTAAGAATTTAATCTCGATTAATATCCAAATTAATCCTTTAATTTTCCGGGTCTCACATCAATGGTTGATGCTTTTATCCAAAGGATAAGAGAAGTAAAATAAGGTGTTGGCATATTTGAATTTGATGTTGGCAACTCTAACACTACACGTTTAGATCAGTTCTCTCTCTGTTTTGGATGAGAGTCGTCTCCTCACCCAAGTGGTGATTTTTCACCCCAGGTGGTGATTCTTTAACCAATCTAGCTATAATGATTGTAACTAACAACACCTATAAGCAACATGCTTTCAATATTTAAAGGTTATTAAGCTCTCTAAACATCATTAATGTCATGACAAACTCAACATATGCTCAAAGTGATAAGTTCTACGCACACAAATTTGACTATTAAAATGACATATGAATGTGCTAAGTGAATCATAGCACATAATCATTATTGTTTACATCTTCACAAACAAGCTTGGCTAGGGCTTACAACCCTAGCTCTAAAATGGAGACTACTCACTCTTAATTACACAACTAAGTATCATATCCATAATATACATCAAATGAAGAAAGAATAAGGTAAGAGGAAGTTTAGGCTTGCAAAGCTTGAAACTAAACCCCAAGAAATTATGGCAAGTATCGCAAGACTCATCCTTGATTTCTTCCTTAATGGTGAAGTGGTGGATGATGGCTCATTTGATGATGGATGGTGGATGGATGATAAGGATAAGATGCTTCTTTGGATAGTTTCAGAGAATATATATTGATGGTGGTGTTAAGGTAGATGATGGAGTTATGGTGATAGAGTAAGAGTGGATATGATGTTTGAAAGAAGAGAGATAAGAGATTTATCCATTATGTGAATGTGGATGTGTAACGTAAAAGTGAGGATTAAGAGGAATAACCGCTCTATTTGTAGTGCGGCAAGGGTTATAGGAGAGGAAAGAGATAAAGTTTTATTTTGCTTTTCCATAATTTTCTTTTCTTCTTACAAAGTCTCTCTCTCTCTCTCTCTCTCACATTCTCTGAGACTCTGACGTATTTCCTGCTAGGTGCCATTTGTCTTCTCATAGAGTCTGACCCTAAATACTTTGTCTGTACCGTAGAGTAGTTTGTACCGGAAAACTTGTTTTGTTATCTGCGTAGTGAGGTACGTACTTGTCTTGTCATTGCAGGTGATTGATAAATAGTAGGTTTGCGAAAAGTTTTTTTCTTCGATGAAGTCTTGTCATTGCAGGTGATTGATCAATAACAGGTCTGCAGATATATTAGATGTCTGTCAAAAAAGTTTTGTTTTCGATGAAGCCTACTCATACAGGTTGATCAATAGAGGTAGATGTCGCCTTAAACGAGTCTAAACATTGGCATAGTATTCGATCGATAATGTCTAAAATTCGATTTTGTCACTGCGTGCCCTAACAACAAAATCATGGATCTGAAAAAAAATAAAAATAAAGAAATGTTATATATTCTCTTTAATTGATCTAAATTGTAACTATGCATTTTACCATTGGATAATGCAAAAAGTCATTGGTTGATGCTTTTATCCAAAGGATAAGAGAAGTAAAATACGGTGTTGTCATATTTGAATTTGATGTTGGCAACTCTAACACTACACGTTTAGATCAGTTCTCTCTCTGTTTTGGATGAGAGTCGTCTCCTCACCCAAGTGGTGATTCTTCACCCCAGGTGGTGATTTTTCAACCAATCTAGCTATAATGATTGGAACTAATTAACAACACCCATAAGCAACATGCTTTCAATATTTAAAGGTTATTAAGCTCTCTAAACATCATTAATGTCATGACAAACTCAACATATGCTCAAAGTGATAAGTTCTACGCACACAAATTTGACTATTAAAATGACATATGAATGTGCTAAGTGAATCATAGCAAATAATCATTATTGTTTACATCTTCACAAACAAGTTTGGCTAGGGCTTACAACCCTAGCTCTAAAATGGAGACTACTCACTCTTAATTACACAACTAAGTATCATATCCATAAGGGATAATTATAACTTTCGTCCCTGAACTATGACTCGTTCGACACTTTCGTCCCTGAAGTTTGAAATATATCACTTTCGTCCCTGAACTTCAACACCAACTATCACTTTCGTCCTTGACCGGAACAAAATTGTGCAAAACCTATGCCAAAATGTTCGCAAGGATGAGAGGAGTAACTTTTATAACTGGGGCTAAGCTCAATTCGGCCTAGAATGGCTCGAATTTAGCCCGAAAGTCAATGGTGGCCGAAACTTTAATTGTAAAATTCTCCGCCATCCGACGACGGTTCGAGACGAGGTTGGTGGCGTTGAACTCGCCTCAAGGAGGGCTTCAAAGCCCAGTGGGTGTTGTCCTTCGATTTGGCCGGAATCAAGGGTTTATTCGGTGAAAACCCTCGGCAGGGACGAAAGTGATAGTGATTTTCAAACTTCAGGGACGAAAGTGATATATTTCAAACTTCAGGGACGAAAGTGTCGAACGAGTCATAGTTCAGGGACTAAAGGTGATTTTTTCCCTATCCATAATATACATCAAATGAAAAAAGAATAAGGTAAGAGGAAGTTTAGGCTTGCAAAGCTTGAAACGAAACCCCAAGAAATTATGGCAAGTATCGCAAAACTCATCATTGATTTCTTCCTGAATGGTGAAGTGGTGGATGATGGCTCATTTGATGATGGATGGTGGATGGATGATAAGGATACGATGCTTCTTTGGATAGTTTGAGAGAATATTGATGATGGTGTTAAGGTAGATGATGGAGTTATGGTGATAGAGTAATAGTGAATATGATGTTTGAAAGAAGAAAGATGAAAAGATTTAGCAATTAGGTGAATGTGGATGTGTAATGTAAAAGTGAGGAGTAAAGAGGAATAACCGCTCTATTTGTAGTGCGGCATGGGTTATAGGGGATGAAAGAGATAAAGTTTCCTTTTGCTTTTCCATAATTTTTCTTGTCTTCTTATATAGTCTATCTATCTCTCTCTCTCTCTCTCTCTCTCGTTCTCTGAGACTCTGACCTATTTCCTGCTAGGTGCCATTTGTCTTCTCATAGAGTCTGACTCTAAATACTTTGTCTGTACCGTAGAGTAGTTTGTACCGGAAAACTTGTTTTGTTATCTGGGTAGTGAGATACGTACTTGTCTTGTCATTGCAGGTGATTGATAAATAGTAGGTCTGCGAAAAGTTTTTTTGTTCGATGAAGTTTTGTCATTGCAGGTGATTGATCAATAACAGGTCTGCGGATATATTAGATGTCTGTCAAAAAAGTTTTGTTTTCGATGAAGCCTACTCATACAGGTCGATCAATAGAGGTAGATGTCTCCTTAAACGAGTCTAAACATTGGCATAATATTCGATCGATAATGTCTAAAATTCGATTTTGTCACTGCGTGCCCTAACAACAAAATCATAGATCTGAAAAAAAATAAAAATAAAGAAATGTTATTTCTTCTCTTTAATTGATCTAAATGGTAACTATGCATTTTACCATTGGATAATGCAAAAAGTCAATGGTTGATGCTTTTATCCAAAGGATAAGAGAGGTAAAACAAGGTGTTGGCATATTTGAATTTGATGTTGGCAACTCTAACACTACACGTTTCGATCAGTTCTCTCTCTGTTTTGGATGAGAGTCGTCTCCTCACCCAAGTGGTGATTTTTCACCCCAGGTGGTGATTCTTCAACCAATCTAGCTATAATGATTGGAACTAATTAACAACACCCATAAGCAACATGCTTTCAATATTTAAAGGTTATCAAGCTCTCTAAACATTATTAATGTCATGACAAACTCAACATATGCTCAAAGTGATAAGTTCTACGCACACAAATTTGACTATTAAAATAGCATATGGATGTGCTAAGTGAATCATAGCACATAATCATTATTGTTTACATCTTCACAAACAAGCTTGGCTAGGGCTTACAACCTTAGCTCTAAAATGGAGACTACTCACTCGTAACTACACAGTTAAGTATCATATCCATAATATACATCAAATGAAGAAAGAATAAGGTAAGAGGAAGTTTAGGCTTGCAAAGCTTGAAACTAAACCCCAAGAAATTATGGCAAGTATCGCAAGACTCATCCTTGATTTCTTCCTTAATGGTGAAGTGGTGGATGATGGCTCATTTGTTGATGGATGGTGGATGGACGATAAGGATAAGATGCTTCTTTGGATAGTTTGAGAGAATATTGATTGTGGTGTTAAGGTAGATGATGGAGTTATGGTGATAGAGTAATAGTGGATATGATGTTTGAAAGAAGAGAGATGAAGAGATTTAGCAATTAGGTGAATTTGGATGTGTAATGTAAAAGTGAGGATTAAGAGGAGTAACCGCTCTATTTGTAGTGCGGCAAGGGTTATAGGGGAGGAAAGAGATAAAGTTTTCTTTTGCTTTTCCATAATTTTTCTTGTCTTCTTATAGAGTCTCTCTCTCTCTCTCTCTCTCTCTCTCTCTCTCTCTCTCTCATTCTCTGAGACTCTGACCTATTTCCTGTTAGGTGCCATTTGTCTTCTCATAGAGTCTGACCCTAAATACTTTGTCTGTACTGTAAAGTAGTTTGTACCGGAAAACTTGTTTTATTATCTGGGTAGTGAGGTACGTACTTGTCTTGTCATTGCAGGTGATTGATAAATAGTAGGTCTGCGAAAAGATTTTTTCTTCGATGAAGTCTTGTCATTACAGGTGATTGATCAATAACAGGTCTGCAGATATATTAGATGTTTGTCAAAAAAGTTTTGTTTTCGATGAAGTCTACTCATACAGGTCGATCAATAGAGGTAGATGTCTCCTTAAACGAGTCTAAACATTGGCATAGTATTCGATCGATAATGTCTAAAATTCGATTTTGTCCATGCGTGTCCTAACAACAAAATCATGGATCCGAAGAAAAATAAAAATAAAGAAATGTTATTTCTTCTCTTTAATTGATCTAAATGGTAACTATGCATTTTATCATTGGATAATGCAAAAAGTCAATAGTTGATGCTTTTATCCAAATGATAAGATGGGTAAAACAAGTTGTTGGCATATTTGAATTTGATGTTGGCAACTCTAACACTACACGTTTATATCAGTTCTCTCTCTGTTTTGGATGAGAGTCGTCTCCTCACCCAAATGGTGATTCTTCACCCCAGGTGGTGAGTCTTCATCCTTTGTGGTGATTTTGCTTTTCCTTTCTCTTTGTTTCTTGGTTCTTTTGTTAGATTTGTTTTTAGATATGAAATTTGTGTGTTTTAGATCTAATTTCAGATATACTGTTATGGCCAAGTTCAGACCTTCATTTTCCTCAATCTCATCCTTTGTTCCTCAAAGTCCTCAAGCCCTCAGCAAAGCTCTTTCTTCAAATCATTCTTATCATGCTATGAAAGTTTCTGTCATTCTCTCGTGCAACTATCCTTGTAACTCTCAAGTCTCTTGGCTGAGTGCTTATTGGGCATGGTTGTTACTATTGTATGCGAGATTTTCTCATAATCGGTCGATTGGAGAATGTATGGCGGTTTCATCCGACTCCGTATCCTCACCTCCGCAAACCGCTCTTGGTTACCTCTTCATGCTCTTGACTTTGGTCGGAGCTCGGGTGACGTTTCTTCAATGGCAGAAGCAAGAGAGATCTCAAGAAAAAACTTTGCTTTTGGTTTGGGTGTTTTGGGCTGCTTTGGCTGTTTGGGTTTTTTAGCTTTTCTTGTATTTTTGTTTTTTTTCCTAGTTAGTTTTTGTCATGCTCATGTCTTAATCTTCTTTGGATTTCTGACTTTGAGATGCTGTATTTCTCTGTATATCTTTGTATCTTTGTTGACTTTGTGCATTCTATGAAATTTGATTTCACGACAAAAAAAAAAAACACTACACGTTTCTATGCTTGTGGTGATTGACCAGAATTCGCTACACTCCAAAAACATACTTATATCTCTTCTCCACGCCATCTTTGCTTATTCATCCAATAAGGAATGCTAGCTACATTCCCCTCCAATCTTCCCTTTTTAACATTTCTCACTCATTAAACGGCACCTGGATTTCACTCACATCAAAATCTCTAACATTTAATGCATTAAAAAGCTGAATAATATATTTTCATGTTTTGCTCCTTACATTATTCTTAACGTTACACCTTTTTTTTAGCTGACTTTCTTCCATATTTTACATTTTTGTTTTCTTTTCTAACCTTTTTTGATTTCCTTTTTCTTTTCAAAACTATAAAACCAAACATAATTAAATCAAATATGAAGAACACAGTCCCAGAAGTTCTCCACCTTTTCCTTCACACTGTCGGTGCCAGGCCATCCTCCCCACATGGTTACCCCCTTTTTTTCTCTCTCTAATTTTTGGATTTTGTTTGTTTGTCTGTTTTTTTTTGGGGTTGGGTTTAGCAGAGTCTTGTATCTGCAAGAGGTAATCTCCCACAACAAATGAGATTGAAGCTAGAGTAAAGTTTGAAGCTGGGGTAAGAAATATGACTAATTTGCAGATAGGAATGAAAGATAAATTGGAAGAGAACGTAAATAAATAGAGAAGAGAGTGATGATGATATAAAGTCTTACAAGGATAAAGTATACTCTGATAATACTACTTTTACATTGGTTGATTTCATGAACAGATGCGACCATGTTTTATGGATTATGATAAAAGAATTTTATAATGAAGTTGAGGAGATGGTTTGTGTTAGAATGTTGGATCATGAGATATTTTATGGGAGCTGAGATCTTATCAAAGTCACTGATGGTTATCATGTTCGTCCATGGGATTTGTCTCGTGGCCCCGACACATGTCATGATTCCACAGTTGAAGAATTTGAGATTTTATTTGTTTTGTGGATATACTCATGTACATTTTTTTCCAAGCAGTGGAGCATAAACATTTCATGGAAGAACTGAATTCTGCCAATACCTTGTATGACATGTTGTTGAGTATTCAGCCTTTTGGGCTTTCAGAGCTGAAAGCTGCATCTTTTCTTCTTTCTCTGTTCAATATGCTTAAGTACTCAAGAGATTTCCCATCTTTAAAGGGTTATCCTATGTCACGCCCCGATTTTCAAATCAATTAATAAGGCATTTTGCCCTTAATTACAATCAATTCGGAAACGTGACTACATGGAATATCAAATACAAATATGTACTAGAATTTTTTTCTTTTTAATTCAAGTACACAACACCAACTCCATGCCCAACATTGTAATTTCAAACTCAAAACAAGAGTCGAATATTACATACCAAATATTTATATAATAAATTGATACATCAAAATATTACATAAATAAATCTTCAGAGTGCGAAGCATAAAATAGCGGAAGTCTTATAACCCAACAAAATGTATGCAGCCTTGCATTACTCCTGGTTATCCTAACCTGCAGGTATAACCCCTACACCGTGGAATAGTGTACCGGGTTATATCAACAAACCCGGTCAGCTTACGAAGCTGGTATGAGTGATCTATGTTTTATTCACACTGTAACATTTTCCCAAATTGAATTCTTTTATTTTCAAGAATCAATTAAAACCCAAAAGTTCCATTTCAAATCCGGAAGATTCGTATTATCTAATATACTGAACCTACGTGCCCCATACCACGTATTTTAACCCCACACGCCCCATAAACGTGTATGTTAATACCAGGGTAATCCAGTATGTTAAATAATATAAACCCTCGATCTTTACTCACACAAAACCATTTATAACTTAGCCTGATTAAAAGTGAGATGCATCTCCTTTTAATACATCAAGTTATTTTTAACTTCGCCTGATTAAAAGTGAGAATACTATTTTTCTTCTCCTTTTAATACATCAAGTTAATCATACAATATGCAGTCTAGAGCTCTAACTGAATGGGCTACCATTTTTCACCCATTTAACATTGTCCCCGGTCAGGACAGTCCGTTTGGACAAAAACATTCAAATAGGCAAACACAATATCTTTTTTAGAATTATTGTGTTCCCACAAAATTCACAAATCAAAACAATAAAATGAATATTTTTCAAATATTGTTTTAACACCAAAATCACAAACAACACAATATGAATTAATATTCATATATAAAAACATCGTGAGATTCACTCACCTCTTAATCCTGCTGCGTCTTCAAATAGTAACTGGGAATCGACAATGCTAGTCAAAAGCTTCAAGATTCCAAAATACCTATGAACATGCAATTTTCCATTTAGCATATCATAGTTTCCCAAAACGTTACATTATTCCTCAAATGTCACTTAGACATCAATAACCATAATTCGGGACAGTTTGACCAAAAGTCAACCGTCGGTCAACGTGGGTCCCACGTCTACTATTCATCAACGGGTCCCACACGAAATCCAAAACTTCCAAAATCTACCAACATGCTTATTTCTAGCATCCTAACATCATATCCAAAAATGGTGATGATCCAACGGTCGGATCATCACGGATATAACGATCCATAATCATTGCATAATTGATCATTGATCAAACGATATAATTTCAATAATCCAACGGTCCAACATGCTTATAATATCAATATTAACCACACGATCAAATTTGAAGATCATCTGACGGTCGGATCTCTCGAATCGTAAATCGTACGATCCGATAAATCGGGTTAATTGACCATCGGTCAAACGACCGAATTTGACAAAAGTCAAAACACGAAAGTTGTTCGTATCGACGAAACAAGTCAAACGGAGCAAAGAACTGCTCCCGGACCGGCCGGACGCGCCGCCCAAGCGCCGCCGCCGGCGGTGGTCAGACCGCCGGTCAAGGTGGTCCGATTGACACCAAATTTTACCATAATGTAGATCACAACAATCCCAACAATTTTGATAACTACCTCGAGGTCTGGATCGGAGTGGAAGTGGCCGGAATCGGTGTCGGTTGGTTTTTGATCCCAAAAAGTGCAAAGTTTCAATCCCGCCGATCTAGGCCGTACCGCCGTGATCCACCACCATGGGGAGGTTGCTGGGCAAGAGGGGAGCAAAACCCAACAGGTCTCATCGCCGGAGGTGGCCGGAAACGTCGCCGGAAAGCTTCCCCTTTTTGGCAGAAACTGTCGGCTCCGGTTGACAACTTTCCGTCAAGAATTTGGGGAAGGTACCTTCACGGGAAATGAAGAGGGGGAGGAGACGAAGCCGGCGCCACCGGAATCGTGGCCATCGGAGGCCGGACGCGCCGCCACGCGCCGCCCGAAGGTTCTGTCCGTTGGGAGCTTTTTCGGAAGTTTCCGGAAAGATCCGGGCAAAAATGAAATTTCTGAAAAATACCCAAAATTTATACAAAATTTTCCAAACTTCCGAAGGCCATAACTCCTTCATACGATATCCGTTTTCGGTGAACCAAATTCCTACGAACTCGATTCGACGAGGTCTACAACTTTCATGAAGGAAGTTTTCCCAAATTCTCAACAGATAAAAAGTTACCTTAATTAACCTTGTGTAACTTATAATTACCGCCGTAATTATCGTTTTACGACGAAAACCTCTAAAAATATGAAATCACACCATTTCACTTCAAATTTCACGACATATTTTATAAAAATAATAGTGAAATTTTCGGGGTATTACAGTCTACCCTCCTTAAAGAAATTTCGTCCCGAAATTAGGAAGCAGAGTATTGCCAAGGTTATCACACTTCAATTCCAAAATCCAAATTTTTATTGATAATCACTTAGGTTGTACATATCAAGCCAAAACATAAACAACCACACTACAACTTGCACACACTCTTATTACAAATTCTAAAATGCCTCACAGGGCTTACACTACCAGAAGCCATCCTTAAACCTCCAATAGTGACTTCGTGGATAAGAGGCCGGATGTCTCGGAATTCCATACATCATCAGCTGGTAGAAATATGCTGCCTCTACGAAACACTTGCAAGTGTCGCAACATTCTCTAGCTGCATGCCTATCTCCATCCACATCCCACATGTCCTGGCCAAAAGGACGCCAAAAACTTGACTCACCGCAAGTAAGACATTTACCTGCGGGCAGGAAAGCTGTAGTCGACGGAAAATACAGCAGTAGATGCTCATGACAAAACTCGGCCTGATGCATCATCCGCTCGACTTCTTGTCTACAGTAGTAGATGTTCCATCCGCTTCTCCACCAGTCGAGGGCTTCACACAGTCGCTGCACCGTTTTCTGCTGCTCGGCTCGTGGTCCTAAAATCATCTTAATCATACATGCTGCATAAAATGCAACATGATGACCTACCACTGAACTGGGACGCGAACCATAGAATGTTCCTGGTTTGCATGCCGCATCGAAATACTCCAGGGCTAAAGATATGTTCGCTGCCTCCACGAGTACTCGTATTCCCATTCGGAACAGAGACTCCGGGTTCTTCGCTTCCCAGCATCGATTAGCGAAGATGCGCACCTGCCGATCCGCTTCTATGGAACCAGTGGGTCTGGATCCACCATCGAACCCATCCATGTCGATCGCCGCAAGAGTGGACCAACTGTCAGCATACTCCTTGAAGTCTTTCGAGACACAACGGAGTTCCATTGTGCTCTGCAGGGATGCGGTAGCCACCAACTGGAATATGTACTTCCAGATCTCCACCGGAAGTTCACCCCATTCTGCATTCTTGGATCGCTTACTGCACTCTCCTTTGTTCACCATTTTGCAAATTCTAGTAGATGTGTTTGCTTGAAATCAGATATGAGTTATGTAACACAGCTCCTTATCCTATGTATTTAAACACAAACTTTCCACCGTAAGGAAACCTTTCTTTAATGCGAGTGCGGTGCACTCAGCAACCCACTAAGAATAATTATTGCTCATATCTGTCTCAATTACTCAAAAGTATCGCCCACGATACAAGATTCCACAAGATTTAATCAACAAAAACTCAGTCTTCCACTAACACCGGTCATAATGGCTCTTTACTTTAACTTTCGCATAATTAATTCCTCAAAAGATGCGAGGTCTCACAAGAGTGGAACTGTATGTGGAAAGTCAGTGCATCGGGGAAAAAAATCTTCCACGATCTCCAAGGGCTCCGACAATTAGCTGTAATCAGCCGCTCACTTTTGCTTTTGAATTTTCAAATCCTCCACCAACCATAAATATACACCTTACGCATCCACTAACAGATACTTTCCATTAGTGCCATAACCTCCTTTCTCTTTCAAAGAGAACTTCTTCACCCCACTTCTCAGAAATTTACACCAACTCAAACATGTCACGCAAAGTGAATTCGTTCAGTGAATTACTTCAATCTGATCCCTCTGAAAGCCAATTTTTTGAGGGCTTAGATGAAATAATTTCACCAGCAATCGAATTCAACAACGATATCGACATGCTAGACATGCTTCTAGCAGAAGACGAAGCCATTGAAATAGCCCCAAGTCCACAAGTATCATCTCCACAAGCTGAACCTAGTTCATCCAAACGTATTCCACTGAGGAAGAGCTTCACCAAATACCAAGTCCAAGCATTGAAGGACTTCGTCGAGGCTTTTCCACAGCCAACTGTTCAACAGCGACAAGATTTGGGTGACCAAATAAAGTTAACGTTTGCACAAGTCTCTGCCTGGGTGATAAAGCATCGACCCCGAACGCCTGCCCAAACAACTCGTCAACAAAATTTTCTGCTGAGACAGAAAATCAATGAGCTTCAAGCTCAACTTAGCCAGTACCAAGCAGCATTCAACCGAATCAACTGCAACCACTGTGGAAAACGAGTTACTCCCAATAGTGAGCTACTCAAAGGAATCGAAGAGACTACCCCACAACCTCAGACTCTTCCAATTCCTGCAGTCATCGGTCCAAGGGAAAAATCTCACATGAGGAGGGATGTTCAAAAGTGTATGTCGATCCCACATCACTCTTCTTCTACACAACAACCAGACAACATCAACCATTCAGAACCTGAACAAGCATCTGTCGTGGCAGACACAACTAAGATTTCTGAAATCATTGTGTCAGTCAGAGATGAGCTAATCATCATGGCATCTGCTGATGCGCCACTGTGGATCTCTGCACTCAAATCCAGCTCAGCCACGCTTCATGAGTTCCTGAATGAAGCAGAGTACAAGAGAATCTTCACTAACGGTATTGATCTTACTCCCACTAACTTCCAAACTGAAGCTTCTCGCTACACAGCCACTGTTCCCCTCAGTCCTGTCGTACTCGTGAATCTCTTCATGGATGTGGACCAATGGTCCACCATATTCGGTAGCATCATCTCGAGGGCAACGATCCTTGACGTGTTGTCAACAGGGACAACTGGAAGCTACAACGAAACCATCCAAGTCATGACTGCTGAATTTCAGGTGACCAGTCCATCTGTCTCCACTCGTGTAACTCACTTTGTTCGCTATTGCCAAAGACAAACAGAACAAAGTTGGGCAATAATTGACGTCTCTGTGGACGGTTTAAGCTCAAATCTGGGTCCACACTCAAAATCTCAATGCAAGAAGCGTCCATCCGGATGCTTAATCCAAGATTTGTTCAACGACAGCTCTCGTGTCGTATGGGTGGAACATGTTGATGTACAGGATCAAATCATGCACCAAACATACCGAACGCTAGTGGAGTCAGGCTTAGCCTTTGGAGCAAGGCGATGGGTAGAAATACTTCAGAGGCAAGCGGAACGGTTAAATTATTCCGCGGCTGACACTTATCCACCTCAAGACTTTTGTGTCATACCATCTGTGGAAGGAAGAAGAAACTTGTTGCAGATGGCATGCAGAATAGTGACAGACTTTTTCACAGACATCGGCAACTCTACTGCTCATGAATGGAAGGTAGCTGAACAAACCAAGTTCAGGGGTTCAGGGATAAGAGTCTCCACCAACAAAATCTGGAACAGGCTGAATAAGCCCCATGGTCTTACTCGAACTGCAACAGCAATATTCCAACATCATGTCTCTCACCGAAAGCTGTTTGACTTCTTCACTGACGTACAAACTCGGAACCAGTGGGACCACCAAGCATTGGGCAAGACAGTCCATGAGATTGCACACATCACGACGGGTCAAGATCCTCGCAACTGTGTCTCCTTGATGCAAATCGACGACACCTATGTACTCCAAGAGAGTTGCACTGATTCAACAGGGTCATACGTGATTTATGCCTCTATCAGTCAGTCAACGGTCCAGAAGTTATTAGGTGGTTGTGAGTTAGGTACAATTGTATTCCTAACTTCGGGTTTCTCGATCCTACCTGATATGCCTACTGCTGGAAGGACAGAAGGGGTCTCAGACAATCCGTACATTGGTTGTCTAGTAACGGTAGCAACACAGATCTCTACTGAGTTGCTGAAGAATAAGAAAGGGTCAGTGGATCAAGTCTGTCGTTTGATCCAGGGTACGGTTGAGAGAATTAGAAATGTAGCCATGTAAGACTATCAATTTCGGAATTGTAATTTGTACTTTATATTCTTAACAACACAACAGCACTGAAGAGCACATGATGGGGATCCGCCGCGGTCGGGCCATCACTCGATAAATACTGTGTGCTATTAAGCATACGAAGTAACCATCACTTGAATGAATCTAAGAACCTAACGTCAAACCCTAAACCGATCCTAAGCTCTAAACCCTAACTTCACTTCTCAATTCCAAAACTCGTTTCATTACAGTAGAGCGTTCCATTGCTCAATCACTTCCTTATAGCATTGTTTTGCTCTGATACCAATATGTCACGCCCCGATTTTCAAATCAATTAATAAGGCATTTTGCCCTTAATTACAATCAATTCGGAAACGTGACTACATGGAATATCAAATACAAATATGTACTAGAATTTTTTTCTTTTTAATTCAAGTACACAACACCAACTCCATGCCCAACATTGTAATTTCAAACTCAAAACAAGAGTCGAATATTACATACCAAATATTTATATAATAAATTGATACATCAAAATATTACATAAATAAATCTTCAGAGTGCGAAGCATAAAATAGCGGAAGTCTTATAACCCAACAAAATGTATGCAGCCTTGCATTACTCCTGGTTATCCTAACCTGCAGGTATAACCCCTACACCGTGGAATAGTGTACCGGGTTATATCAACAAACCCGGTCAGCTTACGAAGCTGGTATGAGTGATCTATGTTTTATTCACACTGTAACATTTTCCCAAATTGAATTCTTTTATTTTCAAGAATCAATTAAAACCCAAAAGTTCCATTTCAAATCCGGAAGATTCGTATTATCTAATATACTGAACCTACGTGCCCCATACCACGTATTTTAACCCCACACGCCCCATAAACGTGTATGTTAATACCAGGGTAATCCAGTATGTTAAATAATATAAACCCTCGATCTTTACTCACACAAAACCATTTATAACTTAGCCTGATTAAAAGTGAGATGCATCTCCTTTTAATACATCAAGTTATTTTTAACTTCGCCTGATTAAAAGTGAGAATACTATTTTTCTTCTCCTTTTAATACATCAAGTTAATCATACAATATGCAGTCTAGAGCTCTAACTGAATGGGCTACCATTTTTCACCCATTTAACATTGTCCCCGGTCAGGACAGTCCGTTTGGACAAAAACATTCAAATAGGCAAACACAATATCTTTTTTAGAATTATTGTGTTCCCACAAAATTCACAAATCAAAACAATAAAATGAATATTTTTCAAATATTGTTTTAACACCAAAATCACAAACAACACAATATGAATTAATATTCATATATAAAAACATCGTGAGATTCACTCACCTCTTAATCCTGCTGCGTCTTCAAATAGTAACTGGGAATCGACAATGCTAGTCAAAAGCTTCAAGATTCCAAAATACCTATGAACATGCAATTTTCCATTTAGCATATCATAGTTTCCCAAAACGTTACATTATTCCTCAAATGTCACTTAGACATCAATAACCATAATTCGGGACAGTTTGACCAAAAGTCAACCGTCGGTCAACGTGGGTCCCACGTCTACTATTCATCAACGGGTCCCACACGAAATCCAAAACTTCCAAAATCTACCAACATGCTTATTTCTAGCATCCTAACATCATATCCAAAAATGGTGATGATCCAACGGTCGGATCATCACGGATATAACGATCCATAATCATTGCATAATTGATCATTGATCAAACGATATAATTTCAATAATCCAACGGTCCAACATGCTTATAATATCAATATTAACCACACGATCAAATTTGAAGATCATCTGACGGTCGGATCTCTCGAATCGTAAATCGTACGATCCGATAAATCGGGTTAATTGACCATCGGTCAAACGACCGAATTTGACAAAAGTCAAAACACGAAAGTTGTTCGTATCGACGAAACAAGTCAAACGGAGCAAAGAACTGCTCCCGGACCGGCCGGACGCGCCGCCCAAGCGCCGCCGCCGGCGGTGGTCAGACCGCCGGTCAAGGTGGTCCGATTGACACCAAATTTTACCATAATGTAGATCACAACAATCCCAACAATTTTGATAACTACCTCGAGGTCTGGATCGGAGTGGAAGTGGCCGGAATCGGTGTCGGTGGGTTTTTGATCCCAAAAAGTGCAAAGTTTCAATCCCGCCGATCTAGGCCGTACCGCCGTGATCCACCACCATGGGGAGGTTGCTGGGCAAGAGGGGAGCAAAACCCAACAGGTCTCATCGCCGGAGGTGGCCGGAAACGTCGCCGGAAAGCTTCCCCTTTTTGGCAGAAACTGTCGGCTCCGGTTGACAACTTTCCGTCAAGAATTTGGGGAAGGTACCTTCACGGGAAATGAAGAGGGGGAGGAGACGAAGCCGGCGCCACCGGAATCGTGGCCATCGGAGGCCGGACGCGCCGCCACGCGCCGCCCGAAGGTTCTGTCCGTTGGGAGCTTTTTCGGAAGTTTCCGGAAAGATCCGGGCAAAAATGAAATTTCTGAAAAATACCCAAAATTTATACAAAATTTTCCAAACTTCCGAAGGCCATAACTCCTTCATACGATATCCGTTTTCGGTGAACCAAATTCCTACGAACTCGATTCGACGAGGTCTACAACTTTCATGAAGGAAGTTTTCCCAAATTCTCAACAGATAAAAAGTTACCTTAATTAACCTTGTGTAACTTATAATTACCGCCGTAATTATCGTTTTACGACGAAAACCTCTAAAAATATGAAATCACACCATTTCACTTCAAATTTCACGACATATTTTATAAAAATAATAGTGAAATTTTCGGGGTATTACATCCTAGGAAGGAGATCAAGAGTCTACAACACAATTTCAATTATGGGACGTAGCTTTGGATGTATATATATTTATCTCGGACAGTTAAGCTTTGGGAAGATGTTGGTTATGCCATGAATTGGTGTCCTAAGGAAGTTCATGTGGATGTGTTTGAAAATGTTTATGATTTTTTTTTTAATTGAAACTTTCCATTTTCATTGAACCTACTTTTCATTGATTACATTAAACTACATTAAAACTCAATAGATTTTTAAGCCCATACAGAGAAACCCTTGAAACCCTACACCAAGAAACCCTAAACACACCTCTGAATCTCTTTCCCGTTCCCGATAATAATGGCAATCAAAACAAATCCAGCAGTACAAAAATAGAGAAATATCTACAAAAACATCGCAATTTTTCCCCACCATTGGAAGCAAAATCCGTTCCGGACAACCAAAAATATCACTGAGTATGCCAACCGGTTCCCCCAATCCACCACGAGCATAGCCACGAGCCACATTGAAAAAGTTTATGATTGGGGAAAATGAGGAGTTCTTTTTGTTGATACTTCTTATAAGGACGTCATATTCTATTATTACAATGTCATCCGACACTCTGCAACTTTCGAAATAATCGAAGTATATATTGGTGTTACACGGATTGCGTCATGCTTTACCATATGTTCTTGTCGACTTGTGTCGTCTTGTGACTGCATATCACAAGATGATTTCTTATCTTATCTTATTTGTGACTGAGATGTGGTCTTCAAGCCTAAGGCATTATCATTCATCGAGTATGAGTGGTCTTTTGATTGAACAGATACCAATTTGGAGGCGCGCATCATTGATATCTCTAGATAGGTCAATGATCAATATATACATCCTAAGGATTTTGAGGACTCTGACATGATGGTAGCTTATCGCACCAATGACGAGTTGATGAACACCCTTAAAGATACTTGAATATATGCTTAGAGCTTGATACATGGTTAAAGGTTTATGAAGATTAGGGGAGGTTGTTGAACTTGACTGATTAGTTATGAGTGTTAATTTGTAGTAAGAAAGTATCTAGGAATGAGAAAATTACAGCTGATCGAGTAGTGTTGATTTGAATGGTCTTTACTTGCCACACCCCAAATCCGATTATATCGGTTCGAGGTGTGAATCACTCATAAGAGCAGTAATTTAATTTACCACAATTATAAGTGACGATAATTGATACATTGAGCACTTTATTTATTGAAAAATATATTACAAAGTTGTTCAGAGTTTAGCGGAAATCAACTTAATTATTACATGGGGAATTTTTCCATAGCAATACACAACCATGCCAGCAGCATTTATTTCTTTCATAGTTAATAACCAAACAACCATACAAGCAACATTACACAAGCATCCAACTCTTATTGACCAACTCCATGTACTTCTTCCATATTGACATTGGTGATGCCTGCAGAATCTGTAGGGGTGTGAGCTTGGGCTCAGTAGGGTATTAAATCCCTCATGGTCAGTTATCATAGTTAATTTAAGTGTGCCAACCAAAAACGAATAAATTGCATTTATTAAGGTCAACATGAATATGATTAAAATGGATGATTATGCATGTATTAATTTTAGATTCCCTTCACTACCCTTCGTCAATTCGTACCCGGACCAAACAAACCTCGCACGTCCCATACCATGCATATTCCACATGGTCCCGAATGATCCGTTATACGAACCAACGCCCATCCTTCTGTCATTCCAATTTCCACATATTCCATACCATATTTGGTTTAGTAGGCCCACAGCCTGTACCAATTCCTCAATCAACCATATAACTCAATATCAATATTCCATAGAGCTTAATTCCACCACCTTCACCACTTAACTTCTTTTTACAAACACATGCAGGTAATAATCATGATATGGTATCCTCATGCATGTGGTGAGCATGATATGTAACAATTATAATATGTATCAAGGTTTCAATCTTCAAAGCACCGTTCGTACTATGCAACAAAGGCAGAATCACATAATAGCATTATAATATAGAGGACATATTCTAGAGGCGATAATGAAAACATTTTCACAGGCAGAACGCAAGTTCCTAAACTAAACACAAAAATTAAACATGATATAGTCCAATCACTGGGAAACTAGAAACCCTACCTTGATCTTGACCTAAATATGCTGAAAGTTTGTCACTGACACTCTTAGATCCAATTCTGATTCTACTGAGTTTTTCCCTCACTGCTAGTCTCTATCCTTCCTCTCAATTTCCTTTCTTTACTTACTCAATGAGGTTGGAAAGTTTGGCAAAGCTTTCCCCCCTTTTATATAAGGTTTTTCCATATAAAATAATAAACTGAATAGGAACTCTAGACGTGGCTCTTCCTTTCTTCTCTTATTTTTTCATTTCTTTACCACGTATCTAACATTTAATAACTAATAGACAAGAGTTGTAATGAGCAGGCCACATATTAAAGGAATAGTTTAATTATACTTCCAACCTGTTCGATTGTATACCAAGAAATCGGAGTGCTAAACAAGTAAATAATAAATAAAACATTTCTTGTCTTCCACACATATAAGACGTGTTAACTTTAACTAACTTTAAAAAAAATTAATTCTACACTTAAAATAACTATCACTATTTATCATTGTAAAAATATATACTTATTTTTTTCCGGTTATCACATCCTTCCCTCCAAAAAAAAAAATTTCGTCCTCGAAATTTAAAACGTACCTAAGCCATAAAAAAATTCGGGATATTTTTTGCGCATTTTGCTTTCTAATTCCCACGTGAATTCTTCTACTCCTCCATGTTGCCACAAAACCTTCACCAAATGAATGGTTTTGGTGCGTAGAATTTGTTCTTTGTGATCAGTGATTTGGATTGGCCTATCAGTAAAAGATAGTTGTTCACCAAATGAATGGTTTTGGTGCGTAGAATTTGTTCAAATTCAAAATCTTTATCTTCCAAATCTCTGATCAAATACGTATATTAATCATCTTAACACCACTAAACTATTTAATTGCATAGAACTCATGTCTCAACTTAATCCTCAAAATCCTCCAAGTAAACCACAAATAATTGTATCCGGCCCTATGTCCTTAAAATTTCGAATTCATTCCAACTTGCTCTCAAAGTATAGATTTTCCTTCTACATGCAATTCAAACCTATGAATCATTAACCCAAAACAATCTCATTTCTCAAAACAATTACCCAAATTTCCGTACTTAGATTCATTACCTACTAAACAACTTCAAAACTCTAAGAAAATATCTCCTTATTATGATGACTATTATAAACTATACTCCAAAATTTATTGTCCTTTCTCCAATCATGTCACGCCCCGATTTTCGAATCAATTAATAGGGCATTTTGCCCTTAATTACAAACCATTTCGGGAACGTGACGACATGGAATATCAAATACAAATATGCACTAGAATTTTTTTCTTTTTAATTCAAGTACACAACACCAACTCCATGCCCAACATTGTAATTTCAAACTCAATACAAGAGTCGAATATTACATACCAAATATTTATATAATAAATTGATACATCAAAATATTACATAAATAAATCTTCAGAGTGCGAAGCATAAAATAGCGGAAGTCTTATAACCCAACAAAAAGTATGCAGCCTTGCATTACTCCTGGTTATCCTAACCTGCAGGTATAACCCCTACACCGTGGAATAGTGTACCGGGTTATATCAACAAACCCGGTCAGCTTACGAAGCTGGTATGAGTTAACTCAGTTTTACTCACCCTAAACCGTTTATCAAAAATATACATATATAGTTTGTTTTAAACAAATATATGTAAGTTATATTCTTCAAAAACAATTCAAATCCCGAAAATTCATATTATAAAATATAATGAACCTACGCATCCCATAATACGTATTTTAACCCCACACGTCCCATAACGTGTATGTTAATCCCAGGGTAATTCAGAATATTAAACAATATAAACCTTCCCCAAAATCATTTCCCAAAATTATGATTTCTTTCTTTTTAAGAAAAGTAAATCATCATAATAATTACTTCAATTTTTAAAGAAGTAAAAACTTCAAAATACAATTCAATATTGTTCAAGAATTGTAATTCATTTATCAATGCTTCAAATATTTAAGAAGCAAATTCATATCATACTCACACAAAACCACAATCAACTTCAAATGATTAAAAGCGAGAATACCATTTTTCTTCTCCTTTTAATACATCAAGATAAAGCGAGAATACCATTTTTCTTCTCCTTTATTACATAAAGTATTCATCTTTGTTTTCAATGAATACATGGCTACACAGTCTAGAACTCTAACCTTCACCTTCTGGCTACACAGTCTAAAGCTCTAACCTTCACCATTGGCTACACAGTCTAGAGCTCTAACCTTCACCCATTGGCTACACAGTCTAAAGCTCTAACCTTCACCCATTGACTACAAAAACATTCGAGTAGGCAAACACAATATCATAATTTTTGAAATATTGTTCCCACAAAATCCACCAATTAAAACAATAAAATGAATACTTTCAAATATTGTTTTAACACAAAATCACACATGCTGATATATCAAATTAAAACTGTATTTAATTTATATATCGCAAAATCATTTAAATAAATATAATTATTTATTTTCGCAAACAACACAATATGAATTAATATTCATATATAAAATATCGTGAGATTCACTCACCTCTAATTCCTGCTGCGTCTTCAAATAATACCCGGGAATCGACAAAGCTAGCCAAATGCTTCATGATTCCAAAATACCTATGAACATGCAATTTTCCACTTAGCATATCATAGTTTCCAAATTGATGATTCTAAAATCCAATCACTTCAAATATTCCTCAAATGTCTCTTAGACATCAATAACCATAAATCGGGACAGTTTGACCAAAAGTCAACCGTCGGTCAACGTGGGTCCCACGTCTACTATTCATCAACGGGTCCCACACGAAATCCAAAACTTCCAAAATCCAACAGCATGCTTATTTCTAGCATCCTAACATCATATCCAAAATTGGTGATGATCCAACGGTCGGATCATCACGGATCTAACGATCCATAACTATCGCTTAATTGATCATTGATCAAACGACCGAATTCCACAAAAGTGTAAACACGAAAGTTGTTCGTATCGACGAACCAAGCCAAACGGAGCAAAGAACTGCTCCTGGACCGGCCGGACGCGCCGCCGACGCGCCGCCACCGACGGTGGCCAGCCGCCGGACAAAAGTTGTCTGATTGCTATGAAATTTTAACAGCATGTTCTACACATTACCACAAACAACTTTCATAACTACCACAAGGGCCAATTCAAAGTAAAAAGTCTCGAATTTACCTCGATAGTTCCAAAACCCTAGGATTTCAAATCCAAAATTCTCTTTCGTCCGAACTCCGATTGAGGCATATTTTATGTTGCTGGAAAGCCCCTGGCAAGGGCTACAAAGCCCAGTAGGTAAGGTGGCTCGATTTGGCCGGAAACTTGCCCAGAAACTGATGAACAGTTCGGCAGCGTTTTTCTCCTTTTTCTTTTCTTGATTTCTCTTTCTATACTGAAAATCAATGAATGAAACTAGTATAGAATCGAAGAGGATGAAGAGACAAAGAGATTGGGACAAGTCTCACACAAATTGGTGGCCGGAGGAGGGAGAAATCACCGGAGGAAGTTTCTGGTACTGTTCACGGCGTGAACAGTACATTTCTGGGATAAATTCTGATTTTCGGGTGAACAGTAAATCCCAACATTCTATTTATAGAAATTCGTCAAACTTCCGACGGCCATAACTTTTTCATACGAACTCCGTTTTTGGTGAACCAAATTCCTACGAACTCGATTCGACGAGGTCTACAACTTTCATGAAGGAAGTTTTCCCAAATTCTCAACGGATAAAAAGTTACCTTAATTAACCTTGTGTAACTTATAATTACCGCCGTAATTATCGTTTTACGACGAAAACCTCTAAAAATACAATTTCACACCATTTCACTTCAAATTTCACGACCTATTTTATAAAAATAGTATGGAAATTTTCGGGGTATTACAAATCATAACGGTCAGTAACTTTCAATAACCTCTAACTTTCATTTATACGACCAAATTTAATCATCAATGTCACTACCATATTGTATGTGTTGCGATATTCATATATCATCTGATCAACAATTATTGTATCTCCAAAACTCTACCAAGAATTCAAACCTAATTACTCCAAAAGTTAAGAACAATTATTCTCCTAGGTTTTAATATGTCACCAAGAACAAGATCTAGAACAATCACCAAACTCTTTAGAATTTTTATGGTTCAAGCCTGTCTTAAAATTCCTCGAAAATCAATCAAAAGTATCTCTTCATACCAACAACTTTTCATGCTTAATTTCTAAACTCCATATGATCCACCAAAAGTAATCCTCAAAATCAACATGTTCCAATCTTCCTTAATTCCATAACACCATCAAATATATTTTCATAATCAGAGTCTAACCATAGTCCATGATAAAATACATCCAACATTGAGTAATTTATCGATTCTATAGAAATCAAAATCAAACCTAGAAGTCTAGATCATATCCTCACACACATCATCCAAATCATTCCTAGCTTGAATTATGTCCCGTTATCAATTCATACAAAACTACGGAAACTTATACCTCAAATAAGTTTATAGATAATAACTCACATACTAGGGTATGATTTACTGAACTTCTAAAAAGAGCAAATATTGTCAAAACTACTCTTAATAATCCAAATGAAATCTTGATTCTAAACTTTCAACAAAAACTCTAGTTTAAAGAGGCGTACCTTTCACCTTACGACATCCTTCAATAATTGAGTGCTACTTTATCATTTTACCTTTCGCTTTATCACTTTCACCTTCCGCAAATCACGTTGGCCGCTAGTAACAGTTAAAGGTGAATCCCCTATATATACAAACTCTCGTCACCGGTAAATGATCAAGCAAAATTTCCCAAAATACTTTGCAAACATGTTCGATGAATTAGCAACTATTTTCGTTCAGGGTAAAAAGTCCGGCGATTTGGCAAAAATGTCTCAGACCGAGGTATCCGAAATTCCACAGCCACCAAGCACCGCAACAACGTCAGATGTACTTCCTGGTACTCTTTCCGGGGAAGGGCTAGATACTTCCCAATTGCGCCTCGCAAATATATTCCATGAAGCAAGCCAAATCCAGGAGTTGAAGGCTTTCTTTGAAATGTGTCAGTTACCAAATAGCAGGCAAATAAGGGAACTGAGTTCCTCCACAAGGTTAACGCCTGACCAAATCAAACGATGGTTTAAGAATAAGTGCACCCGAGAGAGAGCCAAAATTGAAGGGTCTGAGATCTTGGCTTTAAGAGAGGAGAATAATAAGCTTCGTGCTGAGCTTAGTCGCTACAAGGGAGCCCTTGACAATACCGCCTGCCCCCATTGTGGTAAGTCAACTATTCTTGGTGAGATGCCCTTATCTCTTTCATCGTCTTTTCCTATGCCTTCCCACTCTCATGATTTCACGGTCGGGAGTTCCGATGTCCCTAAGTCGAGTCATGTTTTAGATGAAGATGTGACCTGGCTTTTCTGATGAATAATGTCCTCATCTTTTCAAGCCATACTTTTGTTGAAGAAACATTGAGCTTTATTGGTCACACCAAATCTTGCATCAATATCTCGAGATTTCCAACTCTCCTAACTTGAAGCTAATGATCAACTACTACTTATTATTATGTGGTTGTAACTACTCATAATACTTTATTTATAGATACTTCTGCTATGTAAATTTCTACTTCTAAATAAAGGAAGCAACTTAATGAGAAGAAAAAAAAAACATTTCATACTATATCTTAAGAATTTCATCATATTATTAAAAATCTCTCCTAATAATCGACTCCAATTTAGATTTAAAATTTGAATGAAAAATAATTTAAAATCATTGTAAAAACTCACGGATTAAAATTTCAAACATAACAATTTATACTAATTGTCAGAATTTAAAATTTCCGCAATAGGATTTAAAGCTATAGTGGTTGCATTGCATAGTGCCATTCCATTGGCCTAAATGGATTGCATCTCCGCATGTATATGCCATCCAACTCGAGCTTTTCGTCCTTTTATATTGGCAACCATTTTTTTTTTTACAAACATTGGTAAAATCAATTATCATCATATTTTCAAATTCGTAAAACAAGAATATGTCAAAATGAAAATCCCAGTTTAAAACAACCTTTTGAAATGCATAAATTATTACATACTGTATTATGTTGACTAAAACTTTTGAGATTTTCCAGATCAAAAGTACAGGTTATTAGCTTCATTTTGATATAAAGATCATTGAAAACGGATAACAAATGAGTAAGATATGATCATTTGAAGTTATGAACAACATAAGAAATTTTCAGAGAGTATATTGGTTAAGACCTTAGATGCATAATTTGTCAATCGTTGGATTATTGTGATTTTCGAGTACAGAATAGAAAACACAATTTAGAACAACTCTTAAGAAGAAGTAATGACGATAAAAGTAGCCGAAATATGAGTTTATAGCTGCTGAAGTTGACTGACGAAAATAAGTACAGAAAAACAGAATTAGGGATTTAAATCATATTATCTCTATTTCATCTTGATCATGCAATTCGATAAATCTTAAAGACATAAGAACATAAAAATGTATCATGTACTTACTGCAAATCAATCTAGTTGATTACGCATTAAATATAATAGCTATAGTTATGTGATTATAACTATTTATAGCATGCTATTGTAATCTAATTAATCTTAATAGAACAACTTGCCTTTATCATCAGTGTATACATAACCAAGTACTTTAGAATATTAAACTAACTAATAGTTAACTTTAATTAGTTTGATCTTCCCTAAAGATTGGCATGTACATTGAGTTACAAAACAAAAGAAAATCTCATAAGCAAAAGTCAGTGTAACTAAAATGTACATCGCTTTCTATAATACTCTAGACCGGCTGCAAAATGGTTGGAAAAAACTATGAAGCAATGTTAATGCATTAATAATATTAATTTAAGATTAAAGATGTTGCTCCAAGGTATAAGAAGAAAGAAAATGAGAAGATCAGAATCACATATTTTTTTTCATGAAAGAAATGAAAACGTACTTGTCTTTTCATATATATAAATATATATATATATATATATATATATATATATATATATATATAGGCGGATAGGCCTACTATCTCTTTTAACTTTATATATATATATATGTATAGTGGACTCATGAAAACTACCCGTCTCATGCATGCTCAACTTGCTATGTACATAACATATCTGATCATTATATTATATATATATGTATCAAAAGATGGAGTAAGGCTACGGTATGTTGACATTTCTCATACATCGTAAAGAGAAAAAGTCTTTGTTAAGATAAATAATGTCTTCATTAGAGTAAATTAGGTTCTCGTTTGAGCAACTAAGTCCTAAAAGTGGTAATTATAATATTTTACGACTTGACGACACATATTACAACTTCGACAACTTGTGTGGTAACTATGAAAAAACCCTTGTGAAGGTAAATAAGGTCCTCATTTGTGTAAATAGGTTCTCATTTGAGTAATTAAGTCCTAAAGGTTGTAATTGTACGTATGAGATACGTTAACATACACTAGAATTTTCCCAAAAGATGATTACAAGTATATATATCACACATGCACAAATTCTATATTATATATATATCAATTCATGATTATAATACACATATCAAAAGATGATTGCAAACTAATCATACTTCCTATCAAACACCCACTAACGGCACTTTAACCTACAAGTTGTTAATATTTCATGATTTTTTTTTTTTAAGCCAAATGCTCTGATACCAACTTGTCACGCCCCAAATCCGAGACCAATATTAAGTATAGATATGGTACCCGAATTCGAGTTGTGAATCACTCATAATAGCAGTAATTAAATTTTACCACAATTACAAGTGACGATAATTTGGTACATCGAACATTACATTAATTAAATTGTTACATAACTCTCCATAGTTTAGCGGAAGTCAAATCTTACAAATTATTACATGAGGACTTATTCTATAACAATACAAAACCATGCCAGCAGCTTTCATTTCTTTCATAAATGACCCAAACATCCATACAAGCAGCATCACACAAGCATCCAATTTCTATTGGTCAACTACATATTCCACTTCCAAATTTATATTGTTGTGCCTGCACAATCTATAAGGGTGTGAGCTAACGGCTCAGTAGGGTATTAAATCCCTCAAGGTCAATTATCACAGTTAATTCAAGTGTGCCAACAAATTCAGTAAATATATACACAAAGAATATAAATACATGAGTGTGCATGCGGTACATGAATTTAAAGTTCCTTCACTATCCTTCGTTAATTCGTACTCCGGATCAAACAGACCTCGCACGTCCCATACCATGCATATTCCACTTGGTCCCGAATGACCCGTTGCACGAATCAACGCCCAGCCTTCATCATTCCAATTTCCACAGTTTCCATACCATATTCTTTCCAATGGGCCCGCAGCCCGTATTCAATTCAATTCAATGGGTCCGCAACCCTACCACTTTCTTCATCAATCACATTACCAAATGTATTCCAAATATCCATAGGATCCTATTTCCACCATCATCATCATTTCTAATTTCTTTATTTGCATATGCAAGTGTATGCAGAGAAAATATATGGAAAATGATATGTCAACGCAAAATATATAATATAAAGCAACATTCCATCGTCAAACCCATCATCCAAACTGTACATTAATATTAGAACAATCAATATCGTCAAAATATTCCTTCACAACAGTAATAATAAAATTTACAATCAATATAAGAAAATATTCATAAATTTACTATTCCTAATTTATACACGAAAATTAAATATGATATAGTCCAATCACTGGGAAACTAGAAAACCCTACCTTGGTCTTGACAAAAATATGCTGGAGGTTTGTCTTTGTCACCCCCAGACCCAAATGCGACTCTGGTTTTCTTTTCCTCACTCCTAATTCCTATTCCTCCTTTTCTTCTTCTTTCCCTCTCTCTCTCTCTCTCTCTCTCTCTCTCTCTCTCTCTCTCTCTCTCTCTCTCTCTCACTATCTAACTTCTCTTTCTCTTTCTCTTTCTCTCACTTTCACTATCTAACTTCTCTCTCTTTCTCTCTGCTACCTTCTTAAGAGAAAAATAAAGGAATGCGGAGGTAGGTGTCCTTGCCTTTATAATATTAAAAAGAAGGAAAAAGAGGATGAGAGAGAGATGAGAGAGTCAGAAAACTCTCTGAGGAATTGTATGCTCAGGGTCCAGTATTTATAGGCTTAAGAAAGGTAAGCTAACTCACCCGATAAGTTAGCTTAACTTAGCATAGTTAAAAATATAGGTTAGTTTAATTAAGTCTAATAATTTAGCCAAGTGTCTCAGCTAACGTCACTCTCATCCACTTGGATGATGTCACCATGTTTGCTGGATTGCTCTTTGCCTACCACATGTCTCTCTCTTGCAATCACACACACACACACACACACACATATATATATAAACTTATAATAGATATATATAAACTTATTCTATTATACTACTTTATGCTTACTGCTGCACTTCATTATTCATATGTGTGTGTATATATAATCACATATGCAACAATTATATCTATATTTATATAAGAAAAGGTGCACTACATATGTATATATTTTTAGGTTATTATATGTAGCTAGCCAACTTGCAAATCACTACATTACTACACTAGATATGATGTAACCGGATTGCATTCCAATCATCTAACTATATAGATATGACATTATGTATATGGACATACACATATGCACACATAACATAAAGTTTAATTAAATATATAATAATATATGGCCTAATCAAACATATAATATGGATTATTAAAACAAATGTTTTATATGTAAAGATAATCAACCACACGAGTATATTATAAGAAATAATACTCAAGTAAGAATAATCAATGATAGTAGTAGTGATCCTCACACATAGATAAAATTTCCGCTTACCAAAACTCTTTCTTACGATCCCGAAATATAACGTGCCGCATGTCTACGAACTTATCTTAACGAGATGTACGACTTTCGTGAAGGAAGTCATTAGAGAAAAATATACTAATAAGAAAGTCAACTTTTGACCCTTAGCGTTTCAAGTAAATATTCATTGTCAAATACTTTCACTTCACAACAAGATAAGAAAAGTAAGTTCTAACCCTTAATTAATTTCAAGAATTTCTAAGAAATTAAATATGAAATTTCAGGGTATTACATTAAGGAAAACGTGATCACCAACCTGAAATTCCAGTGGCCTTCTTCTTTTATCTGCATAACTCTTTTGTCGACTCTGAGCAGTAGACAAACGTTGTCTAATGATCTTTATTTTCTCCGTGGTTTCTTGAATTAGGGTAGGTCCTATCAGCGCTTTTTCCCCCATTTCCGTCCAACACAACGGGGACCTGCATGGTCTACCGTAAAGTACTTCGTAGGGTGCCATGCCTATGCTTGATTGATAGCTATTATTGTAGGCGAACTCTGCAAGTGACAGATAATCTTCCCAACTCTTTTGAAAGTTTAGAGCGCATGCTCTCAACATATCCTCCAATATTTGAATGGTTCTTTCTGGCTGTCCGTCTGTTTGAGGATGAAATGCGGTGCTTAGATTTAGCTTAGTTCCCAATGCCCGTTGTAAGCTTTTCTAGAAATGAGAAGTGAATTTTGAATCTCTGTCAGACACAATTGTAATGGGAATTCCATGCAATCTTACTATCTCCTTGACATATAATTTGCCAAGTACTTCCGTTGAATCAGTAGTTTTGATAGGTAAGAAGTGCGCGGATTTAGTTAAACGATCAACTATGACCCACACTGTATCTCGACATGTTAATGATCGTGGTAAGCCAGTCACAAAATTCATGGTGATATGATCTCATTTCCTTTCAGCTACAGGAAGTGGTTGAAGCATTCCGGCTGATCTCTGGTGCTCGGCCTTCACTTGTTGACAGGTTAAACACCATGCAACAAATGTCGCCACATCTTTCTTCATGCCTTTCCACCAATATTGTCGACGAAGATCCTGGTACATTTTTGTACTTCCAGAATGAATCGTATAAGTGGAAGAATGTGCTTCATGTAGCACCTCATTTCGTAATTCCGTATTTTTAGGTACATAGATTCTTCCCGAGTATCGAAGTCCTCTATCCCCGTGATGAGTCCACCCTTCAATTCCGTTGTCGGTTGTAATCTTGTTTTGTATTGATTGACACATTTTGTCCTTCTGTTGCTCCTCGATGATCTTCTCCAGTAAAGCAGGTCGTGCTATTAAGTTGTAAAGGTAAGTACACCATTCGTGTTCCTTTATCTACAAGTCGTATTCTTGAATCGACTTGACCATTTTCCACCTCTGAATTCTTAAACATGCCATTAATTCTCGAGGTTTCCTGCTAAGTGCATCTGCTACCACATTAGCTTTACCTGGATGATAATGTAACCCAAAGTCATAATCTTCCAGGTACTCCATCCATCTTCGTTGTCTCATGTTAAGCTCTTTCTGAGTAAAAAGATACTTTAGACTTTTGTGATCGGAGTAGAGTTCAAATCGTTCGCCATACAAATAGTGTCTCCACAGCTTTAGGGCATGAATGATAGCTGCTAATTCTAGATCATGTGTAGGATAGTTCTTCTCGTGCGTCTTTAGTTGGCGAGATGCGTAAGCGACAACTTTGTCAGATTGCATTAAAACACCTCCCAAACCTTGCAATGAAGCGTCAGTGTATACCACATAACCTACTCCTCTCTCAGGAATGATTAGTACAGGTAAGGTGGTCAACCGGATCTTCATTTCTTGAAATGATTCTTAACACATGTCGTCCCACACAAACTTCACTTCTTTGCGTGTCAGCTTAGTCATTGGTCCGGCTAATTTAGAGAAGTCCTTAATGAATCTCCTATAATAGCCTGCTAATCCCAGAAAACTACGAATCTCTGTGATGTTCTTTGGCTGCTTCCAATTCAATACCGCCTCCACTTTAGAAGGATCAATTGCGATGCCTTCTTTAGAGATTACATGCCCCAAGAATTTCACCTCCGTCATCCAAAACTCACATTTGCTGAATTTTGCATATAATTAGTGATCCCGCAGTGTTTGTAAAATGATGTGTAGATGTCGTTCATTCTCTTCCTGGGTTGGGGAATAGATGAGAATATCGTCTATGAAGACTATTACAAACTAATCTAGGTATGGCCGAAAAACTCGATTCATCAGATCCATAAATGATGTTGGAGCATTAGTCAAGCCGAAAGGCATAACCAAAAATTCATAATGTCCGTAGCGAGTCCGAAACGCTGTCTTTGGTATGTCAGCATCCTTGATTCGTAGTTGATGGTATCCAGAGCGAAGATCTATTTTTGAGAAGAAAGTTGAACCTCTTAATTGATCGAACAAATCATCGATCCTAGGTAATGGATATTTATTCCTTATGGTCGCTTTGTTCAGTTGACGATAGTTAATGCACATTCTCATCGACCCATCATTCTTCTTCACGAATAGTGTTGGCGCTCCCCATGGTGACGTGCTTGGACGAATAAAGCCTTTGTCTTGCAATTCTTGGAGTTGCGTTTTGAGCTCCTTCAATTCTGCTGGCGCCATTCGATAAGGGGGTATGGATATAGGCAAAGTTCCTGGACACACTTCGATGGTGAATTCTACTGCTCGGTGTGGGGGTAAGCCAGGTAAATTTTCTGGGAACACATCTATGTATTCTCTTACAACTCGGATGAATTCTATTTGTGAACTGTTGGGTTCCTCAATCCTCAAGTTAGAGAATAAGCTTGTGTAGTCATGGTTTTTTGAGAAGAAAGTTGAACCTCTTAATTGATCGAACAAATCATTGATCCTAGGTAATGGATATTTATTCCTTATGGTCGCTTTGTTCAGTTGACGATAGTTAATGCACATTCTCATCGACCCATCATTCTTCTTCACGAATAGTGTTGGCGCTCCCCATGGTGACGTGCTTGGACGAATAAAGCCTTTGTCTTGCAATTCTTGGAGTTGCGTTTTGAGCTCCTTCAATTCTGCTGGCGCCATTCGATGAGGGGGTATGGATATAGGCAAAGTTCCTGGACACACTTCGATGGTGAATTCTAATGCTCGGTGTGGGGGTAAGCCAGGTAAATTTTCTGGGAACACATCTATGTATTCTCTTACAATTCGGATGAATTCTATTTGTGAACTGTTGGGTTCCTCAATCCTCAAGTTAGAGAATAAGCTTGTGTAGTCATGGTTTCTAGCATTGAGATTTAACCTGGGTAGATGCATACTCCCATTCCCATAGAATCTAAGCGTCAGTCCTTCAGGTGTGTGTAAAACTATTAACCTCTTCCCATAATGAATTACAACTTTGTACTGGGTGTGCCAGTCCATTCCGAGGATAACATCATACCCTACCATATCCATTATCATCAAATCAGAAGTGATTCGATGATTTGCCACTTCTATGGTACATGCCTTACATATCCTATCTATTTTCCTGACATTTCCCAAGGGAGACCCTATTTTCATTGGGAACTTCATAAATTCGAATTCTAAGCCAAGGATGGATGCAAATGTTCTTGCTATAAAGGAGTGGGAAGCTCCGATTTCAAATAAAATTTTTGCCCAAGAGTTAAATACTAAAAATGTACCTTCCACCATTCTTGGTTCAGCGATGGTTTCAGTTTGCCCAATGGCATAAACTCTCCCATGAGCAAGTTGTTCAGGTCGCTTTGCACCGGGTAATGGCTTAGGTCCGCCATAAGGTGGTTGTGGCCGTTTTGGTGGTTGTCCCATTGGTGCTCTCCATTGATTTTGCTGAGGTGGGGTTTGAGCACGAAATTGTGGTTGGGGTGCTCGTGGGGCCTGATACACCTGTATTCGCGGACAAAATTTTTGGATGTGTCCTGCTTGACCGCACTAGTAACAAATTAGTGGCCTTGGGGTCACGCCAATTGGTTTTGGCTGATATGATAGGTGTTGAGGAGGCCCGAACTTCGGACGCTTGCTGCTCTGTCCTCCATTGTAAGGCTTGGAGTTCTAAACTTTTTTGACCTCGGGAGTACTCCTTTCAGCAATGAGCGCTCGATCCACTACGTCTGCATAATGTGTTAGCTTAAGGATAGATATTTTATCCTTAATCGCAGGACGTAAACCTTGCTCAAACCGTTTGGCCTTTGTAGCACTGTCCGATATCAGATGAGGTGCAAATCGGGACAATTCTTCGAACTTGGCTTGATATTCACCAACGGTCATGTCTCACTGGAGAAGGTATATAAATTCCCTAGCCTTTTCTTCTTTCCTGATACTGGGGAAATATTTTTCCAGTAAAATTCTTTCGAATCCTTCCCAGTTCATGTTTGCAACTACTTGCATGCTTTCCACTGATTCCCACCAATGGTATGCTTGCCCTTCTAGATAAGTACTAGCAATTATGACCCTCAGATTCTCAGGGATCCTTTGGTTGATCATTTTTCTCTTTATTTGGCGTAGCCACTCTTCCGCCATTATTGGATCAGGCAGTCCCTTAAAGACCGGAGGTTTAGACTTGCGAAATTCCCCTTGAATCCTCATGACTTTTCCTTCCCCATCCTCTGCACGATGATTGCCTTCTCGGATTGCATTCGCCATTTTAAGTATAGCTGCGACGACTCCATCGTTGCCATTTGCAACATGATTTTGTGGTTCCGGTATTCCAGCCATCTTTTCATATTTAAACAAATAGTCCTTTAGTTATTCTCTAGAAAAATTAATTATATATTATTTCTCATGTAATGCCAATCAGACATAAAATTATGCAATACTAGGAATATGCACAAATTACTATTTTTTTTTTTACACATACTCACAATTATTTTTATACATAATCAACATCACAAGACACTCCTCAGATGTGTCACTCCATGCTAATTTAACCCTAAAGGATACATCATACACTGGCCTATAATACATATGCCTGGACTTGAGCATCTATATTACAAGTACTACCCCTTCTATTTACACACATATATTTATATATGCTAATTCTACTAATCTTCTGGATCAGAATCAACTGGTGGAGGAGGGGTATTTGGCTAGTTCTCATCAAGGATAATCTCGATCGGAACCTGTGCTGGAAATGCCACAGCAGGCCCTTCCTCTAGTTGTGGTACTACCCTTTCTTGATGCATCTCATTATTAACTATATTAACTATGTAATTGAAAAACTCATTATTAAGACACAAGTCTTGAAGCATGTTTATCGTCTGAATTTCAGCGTATACTTTGTACCCAACAATTTTCCTCCACTGTAATGGGTCGATACTTTGGGTAAGCATGACTTGACTAACGGAATTATATAAACGAAGTCTGGCATCTTGCTCGACTTGTTCATAAAAGGCTGGTGGGTTAAGGAGAAATATTCCTTCTGGTCCTAGTTGATAACCACCCCATTCATCATGCACTTCCATTGGATTCATGGTGATTTTCTGTCAATTGTCAACATCGACAATTTAAACAATAGGCAATAAAATCCAAGAGAAACCCAAAAGAAATATTAACAAAACATTTGTTATTATATTCAAATTGTTGTGGATAGACGTTCATAAATTTTCATACTACTAGTGCTATATTACAGTGAATCATAGTATATATATATTGTCACCTCCATGATTAAGTGAGAAGTCAATTCAGAGGAAACAATATATATATTATAAAATTCCTCTTCTTCTTTTTTTCAGTCCTATCACAATCCTTTATTCACGGAGTAAAGTAACATTCTTATTGTAATTTTATCTGTCAAGACAAAAGAGAATAATATTTAAAGTAGTAAAGACAAATATCCAACAAGTTTTGATGGAGTCATGTCATATAAATTGGACAATTTGAAGGATTTTACTAAACAAGATTAGTATTCTTCTGCCATTTTAATATTAGAGTAACTATTAATTATATAAAAGAAAACAGACAGATTCTCATCTTTTTTTTTTTTTGCTTTTCTTATCAAAACAACAGATATTATAAATCTTCACGGTACAAAATACATCTCAAAGTTTTAAATTAAGCTAATCAATTGTTAGCACTTAAATAACTTGGACTTTTCTAATGATTAACATGTACAATAAGTTAGAGAATGAAAAAAATGTCCAGTAAGAGACAATAAAACTTTCTTGTTCTTCACTTTCTATTATAATTTAATTAATTACAAAGTAATTAAAGCACAACGGAACAGAGTTGATTAAAGATTTTTTTTCGAAGCCAGAGCTTTGAAAAAAAATAATCAAAAGAACAAACGGAGCACTCATACGTGTATATATATATATATATATATATTTTATTCCTGGTTGAACATTCTATACAAGCTGTGCTTACTAGCTTTTACATATAAAACCACCATCGCAAAAAAATTTACATATAGCAATGATGATTATGACTATACATAGCAAGTCATGATTATCATTTATCATGCTCCACGTACTAAATATATTTTAATTTACAAGTTCTTAACTTTTATCAACCTTTCTTGTTTACACAATCATTTTTTTTTTTTAAACCTAAATGCTCTGATACCAACTTGTCACACCCCAAAATCCGATTATATCGGTTCGAGGTGTGAATCACTCATAAGAGCAGTAATTTAATTTACCACAATTATAAGTGACGATAATTTGTACATTGAGCACTTTATTTATTGAAAAATATATTACAAAGTTGTTCAGAGTTTAGCGGAAATCAACTTAATTGTTACATGAGAATTTTTCCATAGCAATACACAACCATGCCAGCAGCATTTATTTCTTTCATAGTTAATAACCAAACAACCATACAAGCAACATTACACAAGCATCCAACTCTTATTGACCAACTCCATGTACTTCTTCCATATTGACATTGGTGATGCCTGCAGAATCTGTAGGGGTGTGAGCTTGGGCTCAGTAGGGTATTAAATCCCTCATGGTCAGTTATCATAGTTAATTTAAGTGTGCCAACCAAAAACGAATAAATTGCATTTATTAAGGTCAACATGAATATGATTAAAATGGATGATTATGCATGTATTAATTTTAGATTCCCTTCACTACCCTTCGTCAATTCGTACCCGGACCAAACAAACCTCGCACGTCTCATACCATGCATATTCCACATGGTCCCGAATGATCCGTTATACGAACCAACGCCCATCCTTCTGTCATTCCAATTTCCACATATTCCATACCATATTTGGTTTAGTAGGCCCACAGCCTGTACCAATTCCTCAATCAACCATATAACTCAATATCAATATTCCATAGAGCCTAATTCCACCACCTTCACCACTTAACTTCTTTTTACAAACACATGCAGGTAATAATCATGATATGGTATCCTCATACATGTGGTGAGCGTGATATGTAACAATTATAATATGTATCAAGGTTTCAATCTTCAAAGCACCGTTCATACTATGCAACAAAAGCAGAATCACATAATAACATTATAATATAGAGGACATATTCTAGAGGCGATAATGAAAACATTTTCACAGGCAGAACGCAAGTTCCTAAACTAAACACAAAAATTAGTCCAATCACTGGGAAACTAGAAACCCTACCTTGATCTTGACCTAAATATGCTGAAAGTTTGTCACTGACACTCTTAGATCCAATTCTGATTCTGCTAAGTTTTTCCCTCACTGCTAGTCTCTATCCTTCCTCTCAATTTCCTTTCTTTACTTACTCAATGAGGTTGGAAAGTTTGGCAAAGTTTTCCCCCCTTTTATATAAGGTTTTTCCATATAAAATAATAAACTGAATAGGAACTCTAGACGTGGCTCTTCCTTTCTTCTCTTATTTTTTCATTTCTTTACCACGTATCTAACATTTAATAACTAATAGACAAGAGTTGTAATGAGTAGGCCACATATTAAAGGAATAGTTTAATTATGCTTCCAACTTGTTCGATTGTATACCAAGAAATCGGAGTGCTAAACAAGTAAATAATAAACAAAACATTTCTTGTCTTCCACACATATAAGACGTGTTAACTTTAACTAACTTTAAAAAAAATTAATTCTACAATTAAAATAACTATCACTATTTATCATTGTAAAAATATATACTTATTTTTTTCCGGTTATCACATTACTGTCACCTTAACCTAAAAAAAATGGAGAAGAGGAGACAATAGAAAATATTATAGTGGACAAATCCAACAAACTAAAATATATATAAAAAAAAATAAGGTAGATTGAGCTGGAAAGAAAAAACAAATTAACATCTAAAAGTAGCAGAAGAACATCAAGATAACTAACAATTGAAAATAGGAACCAGCAACGTTAAAAAAAATTAAAAAAATTAGTATTATATGTTTTAAGATATGTTAAAGATTTTGATCTGAGTGGAATTCATGTGGTGTTTAATGAGTGGGAAAGGTTAGATGGGAAGGTAGCTAGTATTCCTCTTATACATTCATTTATACTTGTCTCCACAAAATACCACAAAGCTGACAATAGTTCTATTTGTGCTTTCATGCAATTCTTTTACTTAACTACATTAGTGCTTTCACATCTTGATATTCCAAGTTGGATTGTCACCCTTTATTACTGCTTTTTTGAATTTCTTCTTCTCTAATTAATGTTGTTTTCTTCAAATCCTTCTCACATTTCGGCTAAACAGTATGCACCTCAGGTCCCTACACATGCAGATGCAGAATGAGCTATAGAGGCTGAATCAACAAACAAGTAAAAAGAACGGCAAACAAATAAGAAACAAGACAGTTTTCATTCCAACGGATATCAATTTAATTTCAGCCGCTAAAAACTTACCGATGTAATGTTAGCTTGAAATAAATGATCTCTTCAAGTTAGAGTTCATGATTTATGTTTTATTTATGTCTTCGTATATTAATATATACGTTCTTAGTTGTATTTATGGTTATTGTCATAGTTTATGTCGTTTTTAGATTCAGTTAACATCGTATGCCTGAATAACTAGATTAATTCCCAAATCAAATTTTAAATTTCAAAGCATATAAGCTTGTAATTAATAACTTAAAAAAAAAAACTTCAAATTGAAAATCCTTAAGTTTCAAAATGTTGTCACGAGAGACACATCAAGTATAAGGAAAATTCTAGTGTATGTTAACGTATCTCATACGTACAATTACTACTTTTAGGACGTAATTACTCAAACGAGAACCTATTTACTCTAATGAGGACCAAATTTACCATAACGAGGATTTTTTCGTAGTTACCACATGAGTTGTCGAAGTGATAATATGTGTCCTCAAGTTGTAAAACATTACAATTACCACTTTTAGGACTTAATTACTCAAACGAGAACCTAATTTACTCTAATGAGGACCTTATTTACCTTATTAAGGACTTTCTCTCCACATTATGTATGAGAAATGTTAACATACCATAGCCTTACTCCAAGTATAAAAGTGAAAGAGTTGTCGTACCCAAGAGATTGGTTTTGAACAACAATCTCTAGCTAGCTAGAGTAATGTGAGCCCCCAGAATTTTCGTTTAATTTTTCGAAGTAAATTTTTGCCAATCAGAGAATTTTCAAGGCAATGAATAAGTTCAACGAATATTTTCGTACCATTTTCGGGCGTGGAATATTTTCTTTGGATGTAAAGAGTCGAGTCCCAACCCGACCCAATGACAATTTCGTAAATATTTGAGACGCAGATAGGTATTAGAGTGAATCTCGTCATAAGGGCAAAGTAGTCTTTGCACTGGTTAGAAAACCCTAAACTCTCTTCAGTCCCTCCCTCACTTTCTTCCCGTACTCATCTCTCTTCTTCACGTCTCTCTCTCTCTTCCTCTCTCCTCTGTGATTTCCTACGCCGGCTTCCGGCTGCCGGATTTTGACACCGCCACCACCAAATGAAAGAGAAGACGACAACAAACACAACCCGAACTCAATCACCATCATGCATCAACTCAGGCCACCACACGCGTCCTTGGAAGACCGCACCAGCACTTGGAGTTCGAAAAGCCACTTCCGGCCGTCTTCTTCGCTCACTACCGCCACCATGTCACGCCCCGGACCCGGTGTCAGTGGTTTTCAGGCACCTAAATTCTAATCCGAGATGTGAGCATTACAAGGTAAACTTAAAATAAAATACAAGAAAATATGTTTCCGTTGCGCAACTCTGATCTATTAAAAATAACAAATTCATTTACAAATACACAAATAAATTAAACACCTCGTTCTAAACTCATCATTCTATGCTCGTCTAATCGTTTCGATTCTCAGTTTTAGAACCTGAAAAATCTATAAAGGGGTGAGCTTTAATCCTCGCTGCTCAGTAGGGACATAAACATTTTAAGAACACATTACGACCAAAATAAGTACAATGAAATTGATGCCTGAATGTCAAATGAGTTTCACTTATCTACCCGTTAGTCCATATAACAAAAAAAGCAGAGCTTACACATCTCATACCGTGTATTTTACCAACCGGGGGTGACCCTGAATGTTCAATATGTGATCTAACACCCGTAACAATTCAACCCATATATCCATTTTGCTAGTCATCTTGCCCAACCTCGATCACCAATTCCGCACAACTCTATTAACTCACATGAAATCTGGTTCCTACAAGTCAGACTCAACTACACAAAATGTATTTCTCATATATTTCATTCTTTTCATACACATCCACCATTCTCAAATCATAGTAATCAAATTCATTCCCAACTATCTAATCCTTCTACATGTCATGATGCATCATCATAATATGTCATTAGTCATATGCATTTAGACATATAATTTATGCTTGCAGATAAGATATCAATTACCGTATATCAAACAAGCATGTTATTCAAACATCGCAAACAAACAAATCATTTAAAAAGGTTCCCCAAGATCCCCTTACCTGGATTTCTGAGCATAATTGTCGAGCATAACAACGACATTGCGAACCTCCTTAAAATAGCCATAAAAATATCTACACTTAATCTGAAATATATGTAGCTAGATGGATAGATCTCGTCGAGACGAATCCATAGGCTTTCGCGGATCCTAAATCGGAGCTATTGTTAAAAAGATATGATCAACCGAAGTTTTAGAGAGAGAAAGTAGGAGAGAGAAACCTCCGAAATTTATGGAAAAAATCAGATCCGGGTCGCCGTATTTATAAGGCCAATGAGAAAGTGCCACATGGTAAAGCCATTACAAATTGACCAACACATGTTCACCATGTGTCAACTCTACAGTGATTAATGTCCCACTTGCAGCCAAGTGTAAGAAGGAGACAAAAAGGCCTACAACCATGTGACAAGTGGCGCTGAAGCAGCCAAGGCTGCTGTCCATGGCTGACACTTGTCCCCCCAGCCAATAAAAACTCGACACCTCAATATTTCCTATTACTTTTCTAACACAACTTCAAAAATTCATTAAAAATTCATTAAAAATAGTTCGGGACTCCGAAAAATTACCCCAAAAATACCACGAACTCGTGGAGACATCTACTTTCCTAATATGAGATCAAAAATAAAATTTGACAAACTTAAAAATTGTTCAAAATTGTTTTGCGACTTAAAAATAAGAAATTTAAAATTCGGGTCGTCACACACCAATGGGCTTAGATCAAGCCGGTAATCAAACCCATGGAATCTCGTCACCAACCGAAGTCAGATGACCACCGTAGGCGCATCGCCGGAGCTGACGCCTGATTTGTATATGATTTACATACAAATTGAGTCTCTAATCACTTTAATAATGCTAATCTAATAGCCATTTAGTGTCTCTAATCCATGTTTTGTGCCAATGTAGCGAATGTGAGGAACATATTGATATCGGGAGCAAAATAACGCATTTTGGAGGTTTTAATGCATTTCCGACACGAAGACGAAAAGTCTACTGGTGGACCGATGTTGCGTAAAAATTTGCACATAGTGAGCAAAAATATCACCCAACATAATTTCACTCATTTTCATTTAAAAGAATAGAGTTTTTTTATTATTTCGGGTTCGACTCATTCAAGACAGAATATGTCTTTTAATTACAATCCCTTGTTACAAGGGAACACATTTTGATTCCATTTATAAAGAAACCAATTGGGAGATGTGTTTATTTATTTTTGCGGCTGCACCCGGAGTATTGTTTTGTCTCTTGCTCTCAATTTTTGTTTCCAGCAACCGAGTTCCAACAAGTCTTCATGCTTTTCCTTTGCACCATTAATTAAAGAAATTGTCTTTTCCTTTAATTGTTTTGTTGCTTTGTGAGTGCAGCATGATTTTGGTTGTGCCTTGTCTTGGTGTTTGTTAATTAAAACTTCTTTTGGTCTGCAACACCACCGCTTCAAATTAGAGACTAAAGCTTTGTTTGTTTTTTTCTTTTTAGCTTTTCAAGTCTCTCTTAGTAACAACCACGAAGAGAATGGCTGCTTTTATAGTTTGGTTTTGTGGTGAAGACAACAGCAGAGAGGCTTTTATTTCTTCACGTTAGGTTTGTTTAAGCATAGCTTTCTTGTATTGCGAAATTAGAATCTCCGTTGTTGGTGTCACAAACTTCTTTCGCTAGAAAAAGGACAAGGACTAAGCATGACAGCCTTACTGCATGACCTGCGCTTTTGTACTGAGACAGAGAACTTTGCTGCGTCATTTTGGCTTGGACAAAGTAGTTTGGCGTTTTGTTTGCGAGACTTTTGGCCTTCTTTATTTGTTTGTCCTTTTATACCTCAACAAACAAGGGTCCTAGAAGAGCAAGGGAACTCAAATGACAACTAAACAAGTAATTTAAAGCAACAAGTACTCAAACAAACACACGAATTCAATATTGACAAGCTTAGAAAAAACTTGAAGCAAGAAATGGAGTGAAATGAAACTAAATGATTATCAAAACAAGCAATGAGATGTGCACACTTATTAGAAACTTCAACTAGAAAGTGATAGCATTAGGGGTGCTCATGTCTTACATATATCACTAGGATATAAGACACGTCACTCCCCTAATGTGTCTCACTCAAGAGTGAATTGTACATGTGAACAAACACAATATAGATAAAGTGAATCAAACAAAAAAGAATGCTAAAGACCCGACTACACTACCAAGAAATCAAGGTTTTAGCCTCAATCTCCGGTAGCCGGCGCCATTTTGACTAATGCAAAAGAGTGGTAAGTGTTATTGAGATTCGAGATTGTCGTTCCAACAGGGATTGACGGTTCCCAATCTCAAGGTAGCGTGAATTCGATTGACTCTAGCAATAATGGAGTGACAAGAGATGAAAAGAGTGGGTGAAGGTGTGTATGTGACAATGTGCGGTGTGGTGTAGTGTAGTGTTTGGTTTTGTGAAAGGAATGGTGGAATGCAAAGACAAGCAAATAAAGAAAGTAATGCAAGCAAGTAAATAAAGTAGAGTGTGTGCAATGTATGAAAATGTTGGGGTTTTCAGGAAAACCCCAAGTCCAATGCAACAAACAATGCTTCTAATCACGAAATCATGCCAATGTGGTCACAAATCAAGCCCCGTATCCTAGCCATATTATGGTTCTAGGACCGTGCTTTCCTAAGGTATTCAAATACCTTATTAGGGTCATTCGAACTCTCTAGGTGTCATAGGGGATTCCTCTATGTTACCTAATACTGAAACCCCTAAAGTGCTTAAGAGGCGTAAAGTGTCGAAGCTTAGGGACTCAAACAAGCAACACATATGTAATCCACCACTCCACCGATATTATCGATAAGGAGTAGATTCATTCTAAGGTATTCCTAAGCCTTATTAGGGTCTTAAGGACTCTCCGCGGGATGGTAGAAAGAAAGGAGGCGTAAAACATCAAATTGAGGATCATACATGGGTACATGTTCATCATACATATTGTCAATTGCCTAGAGAAGAATAAGGTTGCCAAACCATACACAACTCATACAAGATGGATCAAATGCATACCAAAGAGTGGCAAATCTTCAAATACACATTCAATATATTACACTAGACAATACATATACTCATGAACCAACAAAGGCATTTATTCATCAATCAAAGCATCAAATAGTCACATTGGACTAGGACACACAACCCTAGTCCCCAACAAAGTAAACTACTCACTAATTAATCATCTCAAATAACATCATCAAAATACAAATATGAACTCTAAACATAAGTAGAAGAGAGAGAGAGAGAGAGAGAGATGAAGGATGCTCAATAGATGACTCTCTAGCTTCTCCTTGGCCTTTGATGAAGAATTTGGTGACTTGGTGAGGATTCCAGCTGCCCAAAGTGGTGGATGATGGAGTAGACGTCGTGGTGAGCAAGGTTGTTGAAGGGTGGAGGCGGAATGAAGGTGAGGAAGTGGTGGAAGTGGGCTGACCCGCCGCTATTCGACTGGTCGATGACTGGTGTCGACCGGTTGACTGACGAACAGTAGCTAAGCCTAAGGGAGAGAAAGAAGAGAGAAAAGGGAAATGGAAAGTGATGGGTGATGGGGGCTAGCTGAATGATACCTAATGAGGTAATAACTAAGGTATATATAGGCAAGAGAGAGAGGGAATGTAGGGCTAGGATTAACTAGGGAATGATCTAAGGGTTAGATAGAATAAATGAAGGGCAAGGGTGTAAAAACACAAGGGAACAAAAGGTAGGAATAATCAATGGGTGACCTCACCATATCTAACATGGTCCTTGCTGATTTGAAAGCTTGTGTGGATGAGTCACAAGGTTGACTTCGTCCTTGACCTTGATTTTAACCTTCGGAATTGACCCAACTTGACTTTGCTTGACTTTTCGGCCAATCTTCCGAAATTCTCTTGCGACTCACTTCCGGAACTTCATGTTGACTCGTTGACGCTCTAAAGTCGGGGTTGACCACGAGTTGACCGACGGTCCTCGGGTTGACTTTTCGTCCTTTTGCCGAAAATGCACAAAAAACCCCAAAATGCATCCTTTTGCTCCCAATATCAATCTGATGCTTGTGAACCCTACAATGGTGCAAATTAAGTATTAGAGACATTAAACGACCATTGGATTAGCATTACTAAAGTGATTAGAGGCCTAATTTGTATGCAAATCACATACAAATCACCTATTGTTTGCTTAAGGCTTGCTGGGTATACATGAAAAGACACCAGCAGCTTTGCACTTCCTCTTTTCATTAGTTGCAAGTTTGGTGACCTTCATTTGTTTGCAAGGGTAAAGTGCAGTAACCAAATCATCATGTAACCAAGGGGAGTAAGTCAGTAACCAAGCACCAAGGAATTGAACAAGTGCTAAGGCCTTGAGTCCAGCAAGCAACAACGTAAACAAGAGTATTGTGAGGAGGCACAGCTGACAAGGACAAAGGAAATTTACTAACCTGTTGAAGAACCATAGCCCGTTGACACCCGAAGGCCTGTCGTAATTGAGATTAGGTCTGAGGTTTGCCGCTTAGTGAAAAAGAAACGACTCGGTATCCATGGCCTCCACAGTGAAGCAGACCTGCATAAAAAGAAAAGAAAGAAGCCAAGGTTGATGAGGAGGATTTGAACCTTTGAACAAGCTTCTCCTTCTCTGGATATTGCTTCTGAGTAGTAAGGCTTTGACTTGCTTCCCACGCCGTACTCTCCTCTGCTTTTCACGCTCTGCCCCCCCCCCTTTGTTGTAAATATATTTCTTTTATAGAGGAACATGGGTTGTTGTGGTTGAAATGGTTTCAACCATTTGATTTATATTTGACTCATCTTCTCTTGTTCTTTAGACATGAAGACAAATCCACCTTGTTTATTTTACTTCTTTTTATTTGCTTTTTATCTCCTAATTTAATTGCTTTGTTACATAGAATTTTATCAAAGCTAGGAGTGGTTTGCAAATAAACTTATCGGCAGCAACCCTCTTCAGACGTACTTGGTCTCTTTTTTGATTTCCTGTTTGCTTTAAACTTCTAACAGGTAAGAAGCCTATCACTTCATCTTTGGCATGCACATCCTTTATTTGCAGCACAACTTCTTTCTCCTAGAAGCTTCGTGCTTCTTAAAATTGGACCTATGATTTTTTTGGTCTTAACAACTGACGGTCAACTTGTGGTCAACTATAACTTAATTAAGAGCGCCAACGTGTCAAATATCAAGTCTCGGAAGTGAAGCACAAGAGAATTCCGGAGGATTGACCAAGAAACTGAAAAGTCAAGAAAAATCAACTATGGTCAAGGTCAAGGTCGAAAGTCAATCTTATGACTCACCACAAGAAGCCCCAAAATTCAGCAAGGAATATTCTATTTCCCTTATGTCATCTTTTGATTATTCATTCATTTCTTCATTTGGAAGAAAATGACACTTGTCCTCACCAAATCCAAGAGTTTGTCTTACTCCATTTGACTTTCCTTTTGTGCTTTTTATTGCTGAAAATAACATACTTTAACCCCCATATCCCTCACCTAAATATCTCCTACACACCACCTACCATTCCACTTAGATAGCCATGTTATTTTACGTCCCTTTTCCCTATTTTTCTTAGACTTTAGATCTTAAGTTTTAATCCTAGCCCTTAACCCTTAGTTCCCCTTAGTATATTAACATAGTTTTTGCCTAATTAGGTTATCTTCCAGCTAGCAAACATCACCCATCACTCTCCACGTTCTCTTTCTTCCTCTTCCACTTTTTCTTTGTTCTTCCCTCTGCCCTTCATTCGACCGGTCGACTAAGGTCGTCCGACCTGTTGAACAACGCCGGTAGTTGCTTCCTCCACCACTTTTCACCACCTTCTTTACCTCATTTCCACTTCATTCCTTCATCAAAGTTGTCCACCACGACTTCCAATACATCATCCACCCATTAGCTGCTGGGGTACCTCAACAATTCATCAAGGACATCATCAAACACCAAGGAGAAGCAAAGAGAAAGAGATACCATCTATTGAGCATTCCTCAACCTTTCTCTTTCTCTTCTACTTATATCTAGAGCTTATATTTGTAATGTAATGATATATATGTTGATGGGTAGTGAGTAGTTACCTTTTTGGTGGCTAGGGTTGTGTGCCCTAGTCCAATGTGACTATGTGACACTTTGATGATGAATAAATGCCTTTGTGATGAATGAATATGTGTGCTTTACCTATTTCAATATGTGTTGGTTGCTTGTTCTTAGAATTTACCACTTTTTTGGCATGTTATTAATCAATCTAATTTGATGAGATTGTGTAAGCTTGGTAACTTTGCACAACTTAGGCAATTGGAATCATATGTGATAAGTTTTACTTGTTTGAGTTCCTAAGTTTCGATATTTTGCGCCTCTTAAACACTTTAGAAAATTTGGTTTTAAGCAACTTAGAGAAATTCTCTATAATACATAGAGAGTTCTTAGTGACCCATAACATGGCTAGAATACGGAACTTAGGAGACAAAAACCGCCCACGTTGTTGGAATCCCAAGCCTAAGCGGCTAGGGTTTGGAGAGAGCAGAGCTCTCATGGTTTTTAGAAGTGTTTTTCCTTATCCTTGTAGTTGTAGAGTTGTAGAAGAAACCGAACACTATTCCAACAAAATTATGGAATTTATGGCCTATATATATAACCTAAAGAATTCTGTTAAAAAAAAAAAAAACTTAAAAGAGTTAAAAGACCCTTGACTCCGTCGACTCCAGTCCTGAAGTAGAGATTAATAATCCACAGTTGGTTTCTCAAAGTATTATGGAGATACGCGAGCTCTATAGCGTAGCGAAGCAAGAAAGCGTGCCAGACCCAAATAGAGGCGAGGTGAGCGAGGATTATATTCTGGTGAAATTAGGGTTCTCGAGGGCAATCGGGAGCCGCCGTAGCTTGGATTGCCCGCTTATTTGGGAGGAACGAACCCTCCTAGATGACAGACAATTTTGGTTGAACCTCCCAGGTGTCAAGATGCTTTCATTGTCCTATAGGACTCGGTGTACACAGAAAGTCGCAGAATCTCTCTCGAGCATGCGTGTCCCCGAAGATGAACATCCCAATACGATCGACAAGTTATTCGAGGCGCTCGACGCCGCCGTCTCGCCGGAGCTGCCTATTAATGTGTCCATATGGGACATGACTGTGCGATTCGGCGGCAGCGATGATGATAGGGCTGCAACTGAATCCATAGAAATGTATAAGCCCAATCTCGTTCCTGCAGCTAGGTCATCCATTGAAGGTTTGGAGCGAGTGAGGCTCGATGGATGTGAAGGGCAATGTGTAATTTGTTTGGAGGATTTCGCTGCTGTCGATCAACTCATTACTCGGTTGCCATGCTCACACTATTTTCATGGAGATTGCATTGTCCAGTCGCTGGAGATCAGTCACCTCTGTCCTCTGTGCCGCTACCCAATGCCAACTCTGGAGGAACCACAACCTACCTGAGCAAGGTCCATTTTCTATTTGCTTTCTGTTTGTTTAGTTGGTGATACACTCTTACAATTACTATAATGGTTACCAAAACTATAGTGGGTCAAGATTTCAATTTGACTTAGTTCAGATGTTACAAGCAGTCATTGCAGTAGTTTAATTAGTCGGTCATGTGATTTAAATGGTCATTTAGGGATCCTTAAGTGGAAGAGGTCTTGAAGATGCTAAGCTCAGCTGGAAAAGAGTTGGGAGACATTATTCATGTATTGATCAAGTGCTATTAGGTGCTCATTCTCTTTCACTTCACCCCCATACTTTATCTTTTACTATATATATATATATCTGTGTGTGTGTTCTTGATGAGAGAATGTATAAATTGATTATAGGTTCTGATATATGTGTCTACCTAGGTGATTGTGATATTATGTTGATATTGTGAGACAGTGAGAATGTAGGTGAATCTGATTGTTTCTCTTTTTGAATATACTTCTGCTCTCTAATTCATGTTTTAACTTTCTTTTTCTTTTGTCGTTTATAAACCAACACTTCGCTTTTTGGAAGTAATAGAAACTTGAAATTCCTCAGGGACTGGAGAGCAGCAGCAGTTAAGGAGAATTTTTTGTTTTATCCTGAGGGAGATTTCTTGCGGGGGTAGTTGTTTTCTGTTTGTATTGCTGTTTGTGTTCTCTTATTTTCCCTTTTGTTTTTTTTTTTGTGGATTCCTCATCCACTGAGTCTGTATTCATCTTTTTTATTAATAAAATATGTTTCTTTGAAAAAAAAATAGAAACTTGAAGTTACCAATTCCTTAATTAAGTCCTGTGCAACCTAGGCCCCTATCACGAAGGGGGGAATATGTACATATTATAGTGAATTACTGATACAGGAGAGAATCCTAATTGCTAGATGACCTTTGCGACAAAATTGAAGATACCTCCTTAGCAACTTTTTCTCGCTATATATTTCTGGTTTAACATTTCACTGTCTTTTTTTTCCTTATCCTTTTGAGCATCTTCTGTGCTTATTGCCTTATTTTGCATTGATCAACATTTACATTCAGTGGCTATTATCAGTTCCCTTGTACTGTTGTGGATAAGTTGCCATTTGAACTTGTGTCACTCATTCTTAGTTGTTTTATTATCAAACTGTTGCTAATGACAAATATCACTGTAGTGGCTCCATTAAAAGAAAGGCTGGACTTTTTTCATGCCTCCCCTGTGAGCATTTAGCATAGGTTTGAACTTTGGCATTGTGTCATGTAGGCACTTTTTTTTAGCTTAGTATCTTTATGAGCTGCCGACCGTTGCCCGAGGCACTTGGGCTCCTAAAAAGATATGGAACCTACTATTGGGTTCTGTTCGTGAGAAGCATGTCAAGCGGTGAAAACCCCATGTTCAGCACACCGATTTTAGAGAAAAATTAGACTTTCTAAAATCTGTGAGAACCCTTGTTTCTTTCTCCTTTTTTTCTTTTCTTTTCTGAGTTTGTTTGCAAACACCAACAGCCACCACCACAATACCAGCTTTTCGAACCTCCAACTTGTGGGCAAGCCAAAGCCTTAACCACAAAGCTGAAGGGAAAGCCGGGATGATATGTTGCTTTCATTTTAGTTGTTTCAAGCTTATTATTTGAAGTCTCATTTTGAATCTGTATTATGTTTGACTTGCTTCCATCAACACTAAATGTTATCTCATTAATTTTGAAATAGGGGATGGTGACACATGAAAAGAATCTGGATGATGTAGGTATAGTTTCTAATTACTTGAATTGTCATACAAGGGGATCAATCGTTAACGATGATAGAGACAGAGAAGATTTAATTTACATGATGATAAACGGTGAGAATATATACTACAATTCATGCCGTGTTTGTTTCGAAAGCAACAGGTGAACTACTAAATGAGCATGCTCACGGGGAAGAAGGGGAATGCTGCATATTCCCATTCCAAAATGAACAGTCTGGACAGTGGTAGCTATATCTTTTATCTCATTCATTGTCATATTGATAGCCATTTTTGCACCAAGACTTCCAAAAAGTGTGGATACCATGGTGGTGAAAGCTCTACCTTGCTTCACTTTCAGTTCCGCTCGTTTGGGTGAATGCCACCTTGAAGAAACTTGTGCCATTTGTCTTGAGAATTACGAAGATGCGGAAATTCTTAAAGTTCTTCCCTGTCTGATATGAATTTCATTCAAGCTATATGGACTCATGGCTGACAAAGTGAGGGCTGCCCCGTCTGCAAGCTTGATATGAGAACCATATGAATTCCTATCTGTGAATCCCGAGATCAAGAGAGGGACTGTTCGTGAATGTAATATATAACTGTCAAGGTAACAAGGTTTCCTCCTGTATATTGTGGAGTTCCATATGAATTCCTCCGGAATTTGTTTTATTTTGTGGATTGAAGAGACATCTGGATCAAAACTTGTCTACATTGTTGTAAAAAAAAACTAATTGACTTTGTCCAAAAAATTAACTAATTGACTATTTGACTATGTGACTTTGTATTTTATAAAAGTAAGGAATCCTCTACCATAAAGAAGAAGGAAATCCTTTCCCCAAAAGTAGTAGGAAATCCCCCAGGCCTTATAAATAGACGATACACCATTTTTAGTTTTCAATTATTAAACTCATCAATTGAGGTCGCTTGTCCATCATCCAAAGAGCGACAAGTCCATATGTCATAGAATGTATCCTCTCACCGAAAATGAAAGGGAAGAGGTTTCTTGCGGCGAGGAAGAAGAAGACGATAAGGGCTTCAACGAGGACCTGGAGGCTCTAAGGCGTGCCTGTATGCTAACTGGCAGAGACCCCGATGACATTGACAAAGACGACGATATCGATGAGGACCTCGAGTTGCTCAACAAAATTAAGAGCCAATTCTCGGATTCTTTGACTTGCAAGCCTCTTTCTTTGAGTACTTTGCCACCGGCCACTGTCTGTGATGACTACCAAACGCTACTTGCCATACGGAAACGTTTCGCTGCCTACGACAAGGATACTCAGGATAAAAGTGCAGAGCAGATTGATCCTTCTTGTTTCAATGAAGAAATATCTACAACTGATACTGAAGAGGGACAGCCTTCCACTTCCGAAAATTCCGGCTTATTCCCAAAGTCTGCCATGGCTTTTTTGGATGCCATTAATAAGAATAGGGCCTGTCAGAAGTTTCTTCAAAGTAAGCTAATTCATATCCAAGCGAAAATTGAGGAGAACAAAAAACTGAACAAGCGTGTCAGAATCCTTAGAGACTTTCAACTTCATTGCAAAAGACGAACAGGAGAGGCATTGTCCCAAAAGAAGGATCCTCGTGTCCAGTTAATTTTAACGAAAAGGCCAAGGGGGGATTCAATAAAGCCTTCTCATGATGACGAAGGCGGAGCTATGTCTTATGGCCAAGAAGAAAATTCACATGTTGCTAACTACAGAATGATGGCATTGAAAAAATTTCCGGACCGAAAAAATTGGTCAGAGGTAGAAAAGAAAGATCTTCAAAAGGGAATAAGACAACAGTTTCAGGAAATGGTGCTTCAATCAAGTTATTCTGAGAGACAAGACTCACACGACGACGACATTGATAACATTTTATCTTCAATCAAAGATGTTGAAATTACACCTTATAGCATTAGAGAGTTCCTGCCTCAGGTTAACTGGCAGCAGTTGGCTGCTATGTATGTTCCAGGTCGTTCCGGCGAAGAATGTAGAGCAAGGTGGTTGAATTGGGAGGATCCCTTAATCAATCATGAACCATGGACTGTGGATGAGGACAAGAACATTCTGGAGCTTGTTCAGGAGAAGGGGGTCAATGATTGGATTGATATTGCAGCTGCATCACTTGTTCGAAAAGGGACTAACAGGACTCCGTTTCAGTGTTTGGCACGCTATCAAAGGAGCCTAAATGCTTCCATACTAAAACACGAGTGGACCAAAGATGACGATGCAAAACTTGGCTCTGCTGTAGAAGCTTTTGGTGAGGGTGATTGGCAGTCTGTAGCTTCTAGTTTGGATGGACGAACCGGTACGCAATGCTCTAATAGATGGAAAAAAGCACTTCATCCAACCAGGACAAGAAAGGGTAAGTGGACTCGAGAGGAAGACACACGCCTGACTGTAGCTCAAATGCTTTTCGGGGGGTCAAAGAATTGGAATAAAATATCTCAGTTTGTGCCGGGGCGAACTCAGGCACAATGTAGAGATAGATTTGTCAACTCTTTAGAACCTTCTTTGAAGTTTGGTGAATGGACTGAGGAAGAAGACTCAATCTTGAGAGCAGCAATTGCAGAGCATGGACATTGTTGGTCAAAAGTTTCTGCCTGTGTACCTCAGCGGACTGATAATATGTGCTGGAGGAGATGGAAGGTGTTGTTTCCACAGCAAGTGCTCTTTCTCAGACAAGAGAAAAGAATACGTAACAGTGCTTTTATCCGCAACTTTGTCGATCGGGAGGAAGAACGTCCAGCCCTTGGCCCTAATGATTTTCTTCTACCAGACGATACTTCAACTCATCCTAGGAAGACGGGAAGAGGATCACAATCGGGAAAGAAGAAGAATGTCTCTTCAAATTGCCGAGTATCTCAGGTTGTTGTACCTATTACTAAGGAGCATGATGCACACAAAGAACCCTCAGAAATGTCTTGTTCATATCAAATCATAGGAACATCAGATTGGGATGATACTATTGCTTCCTTTTCACATAAAGTGAAGAAGAGAAAGCTTGAAGTTGCTGATTTTTCTGTCTAAGATTGCCATTAATTCCTTCAGATTGAGGATCCTCTAGCTCGCGAACAATGTCACCCATTCCTGAACAGTAAGTAGAGAAGGGCATCCACTACACTGCAGATGGCGCTACTGCATGTTTCACTTCTTTCCTGTTAATAAGGTCAACAAATTTATCGATCTTTGTTTCCCTTATATATTTTTGTTAATTAGCACTATTATGCTTGTTCAGAATGATATTTGAATCTCCAAGGCTGAAAGAAATACAAAATAATTTCTTCCAGCCAGTCTGAATGTAGAGTATGATGCAAATTTCAAAAGGTAAAACATTCATATATAAGACGTCTAAAATTAGAAACATAGAACATGGTAAAACATAGCCAGTCAACTAATTAATTAAGCTTTAATCGGGACGTGGGCTGTGTATGTTCAAAGCCAGGTTCCCTACAGGTAACAATCTCAAATTAAACCATGCCAAAGCTAAACAATTAACGAGAAAATGAAACCATCTCAAAAAAAATTAAAAGCTGGTATGCAATGCCATTAATGGAAAAAAATTAAAATTCTATCTATAATATTATAGATAGAATTTTACCAAAGCCAGACCAAAAGAAAGGAAAGAAGGTCCTTCGATTTTCTGGAAAATTCTTGTTACATCACCATGCATGCTATACATTTTTTTTTAATGAGTAAACAACGTGAACATATTGTTAACACTTCATACCATGTTCCCCAACTTTAAGAATTTAATTGGGAACAGATGCCAAACGCAACCACAACTGTTCATTGATAGTTGTCTCTCACTTTCGATTGCTGTCATATTGGAAGCAACATGTGAGAAGTTACATCTGTACGTGAGCTTCTCAGTTTATTTCAACTGAGGCACATTAATTAGCAGTGATTTTCTTCTACGTACATTATAATGTTATATTCACATAATATGACGCAAACTAGGGTTTAGAGTTCTATAATGCCCAAAGTATTAGTGCTCAGGCCAATGTTCTAAAAGGCGCTAGGCGGTAGGCGGGCGATGATCCGCAGCCTAGCGCCTAGACAGCCTAGGCGAGGACTAGGCGTGGACTAGGCGGTTTTTTTTTTTTTACATTTAATTAATAAAAATATATGTAAAATATATTTTAATATTTGAAAATAGTCAAATATGAATAATTAGCATAGTCAATTTTGCCTAATTCGATCGGCGACTGAATCTAGTATATATATGATTATATGTGTGTGTATGAATCATTGAATTGACATAATTGTTTTTTTTAGTCATATACTCATTACTGCTACATATATAAGTTGTCGTCCTGCTTGCGTTCTACTTATACCATATATATATATATGGTATGGTTTGGAAAGGAAATATATACAGATGATTAGTAATATACTCATTACTGCTACATATATAAGTTGCCGTCCATGCGTTTTTCAAAAAACAGAGAACTGGAAATAAAATAAAAAAACCACTTGAATCGAAAACAAAGCATTATAGACTCGAAGAGAAGGAGAAGGAGACAACTCGACACCGGACCAATGAATCAGCTTAATTAGGATACTCTGGTGGAGTGTACGTGGCAGTCTTCTATACTATAAAAGAAAAAAACACAAAGGAGGAGACTCGAAGAGTCGTAAACGAGAAGACAAGTAGAGGAACCGCACAATTTCTAACTCCAGTTCATCAGTTATTCCTAAAATAAATTAGCTCACCCTAATAGAAATTTTAGGCTCCGCCATTGTATGGTAGTCAATTTTGACAAGGCTATCAGCCACATAATTAACTTGGGGGTGGAAGCTAACGTAGCTCCGCTCTAGATGGAAGATGATCAGACAAGAAAGGGTTTATCTTCCGAGCTATATGCCCTACACAATTGGTATGTCACACTTTTTACGTTGAGTCAAACATTCCTATTTAGGTTTATTTTAATTGTAATTAGAATTAATATTTACCATATTGTACACATGCAATTCAATATATAATTCCTTAAAAAGAGAAAATTATATCATCTCAATACTTGTGTCTAGTTTAACTTGGTATCAAAGCAAAGATCCAATTTTTTAATTTGGACTTTGTCTCCTTGTCTTATGTTTTTGTGCTTGTCTATCCACTAATCAGGGCCTGTTTTCTGTTCCTCTGTCTGTGATTTGTTAAAGTTTTGTTATTTGCTAAAACCTAGGGTTTGAGACTGTTAGTTTTACCTCAGAAGAAATTTCAGCCGCGTAACTACGATTGATCACAAGATTGTCTACTCACTATGGATAGGTAGCAAATCACTTTTTTTTTAAGAAGAAATAAGACATTCATTAATCTCAAGCAACAGTACAATGAATAGAATTGCTAAACAGTAGTCAGACCAGCACCATCCCTAGTACGTATAAGCCACGGTTACAAGAATATTGTCCAAGACAATTAACATGAGGCAAGAAGGCCCAACCTCTAACCACATAATCAACCATCCCGAGAGTCACGATATGTCCTCCACGCCAACCTCAAAAAGAAATTTACCCCATTCCGCACCGTATCCTAAAACAGCCAGACCACGTGCAAGAGCAGCTCCCCATACATTGACACCCAGAAAATATCAAGAATAAAGCAAATAGTCCCCGAGAATAATACCATAACAATGGCACCACATCAAGACCATGATACCCAAACCCTAACTCAATAGAGTAGGGACATATTCATCCTAAACAAACCAAGAAACAGAATTCTAAAAAGACACAATGTGAGCTGCCACATATCGCTTTCCTCTCCCAAACCAGCGTGAGGGCTAATGCTTCAGCAACAATAGAAGATGGAGCCGAGGATTGAGAGGACAATCCATCTAAAAGATGTCATGAAGAGTTGAAGACAATAGCAGCCAGACCACATTGAAGAGATCTTGTTGCCATGAAGCATCAGTATTGATCTTGAGAACATTGGAAGGGGGGCTTTCCACTGTTACTTGCTCCTCACACACATAATCTTCACCATAATTACTCTCTTTAATTGTAGGCTATGTCGTACTTGTATAGCAAGTAAAGAATTTTGTATATAAGCATGTATATATGCTGTTATTTAATTCATGTAAAATAGATTATGGACCTTATCTCAAGTTTGGTTCAGACATATGCTACTATCAATGTAATCATAAGAGGCAAATAGTACTTGTATTATGACTTATTTCGTGGATGACTTATCATTATGGTTTCTGATGAGATAAGGCATAGGAAATCATATTAGCTTACTTGATGAGTAGCTTAATGGACATGTAATAGAGATGTGATTGAGTTGTAACACAGCAACTCTTGTGGGAAGAAAGATGTGGACTCTGCCTCTATTTAAGCACATGTCCCTGCACACTCCTTGTTACCTTGTTACCGTCTAATCAGAATCTTGCCCATAAAGATATACCAAAACAAAAGGAGTTGTGTAGAAGGCTTTTGCTTTTGACTAATGGTCTCAGGTGGGTTCATATGTCTAGTGCTTTAATCTCAATCAACGTTCACTACTGATATATATTGTTTCATTTCTATTGTATTGTGTATCTGAGATTTTTTATGATTTTATATATATATATATATGTTTTATATATTGATCTTACAGTTGGTATCAGAGCTTTATCATACCCTAGTTCATTCATTGTTTTATAAATATATGGTTTTTATGTTGTTAGGGTTGTGCATCAAAAGAGAGAATATTTCATTGTTGTGTTTCTTGTGAGCTTTCTACCTTTATCTCCAGAAAGCATTGAGCCTAATCTCTTCTGAAAATTCTTCATGAGTTGTTCCATGTTTAGCTCTTAAAGGATTATCAAATCTTATAACCTTTTCGATCAATTTTTTTTTTTCTGGTTTTATGCTTCATGTGTGTTGTAGGTCATGCATGATTTGTGCTTTGAGGTAATTTACAACTAAGGTGAGTGTTGTGCCATCTTAAGATTGACAAAGGAGAGCAAAGTCGTTGATCTGGAAGTAGCAAAGATAAGGAGACACCGCTGCCCACTAGATTGGATCTAGTAGATGAGTTGTTTAAGATCATTATGTACTTTCATTTTCATAGTGGATTGTTCACTGACATAGTGCTCGGAGTTGTTTACCTCGTTGGAGGGTTTTACTGTGTCAATAAATCTTTTGTTATGTGTGTGATGATTTATCTTTTGTAAATATGGTTTGGCAATTAAGTTAATCACAACAGAACACAACGTCTTCAAGTATTCTATGTTGTCAGCTGTTTCGATTTAAACTAAAGTCATATTGCAATCCTCGATTAGGACTGAAACGAGCATGCACTCCTATAACTGAAACTTTAAGTTGTTGGCCTATTGACTTGATCCCATTACGCTGGGAATACATCTCCATTTTTGTGATTTCAGTTATTGGTAAAACCAACACTGTGGAGGTACAAGTTGGAATCTCATGACTGACATCTAGGGATGAGTGGAGTAGAGATAAAAATTGTTGTTTCTTCTAAAAATAAAAAGATAGATAGATAGATTAAGTGGTGATAAAAAATTGTTTTTTCTTCCAAAACAATATTGATAGATTAAGTTACAGAGTATTTATGAAGGTTTTTTTTAATTTTTTTCATTATTTTAATGTGACAATCTGCGCGTTCTCAAGCATTATCCCCCTCTTACCTAGGCCTACCTCTACGATTCAGCATGTTTCCTTTTCAAGTCGTCTCTGATTTAGCCTTAGGAGAAATCCCTCACTTTCCTCCTAACTTTTTCCTATATCTTACGACCCATGGATCATGTCCTAATCTTCTTTATAGTTCGATAGGCTGCTTCTCATTTTACGGTCACGAGCAGCATTAGGTTCTGAGTTCATCTTATTATTTTTTATTCCAGGATATGTACTTTCTGATTTTTTGAAGTGCCATGTACTTAGGCGTACATACATATCCAAAAATGTCCTTATGATGAGTCCAGGACCCAAAATCCTAATTACGTACTACCCTAAAACACCTGCAATTTTTTGTGTTAGTCGACGCATGCAAAAATATCTGATATAATACGTATACGTATTAGTGTATGTACATGTACGCATATGAGCCTATAGTCTGAATTGAAGGAACCTAATTCGATTTTACTAAACATGTATTGCTCTACTGCATGCCTTCCTTAATTGGCTTAATTGGTAGCCTTTTAGCTTTGAATATATAGCTAGCTTTCTCCACAATTAGGTAGGTAATAATGTGAACTTGCATGGTTGTCCTCAAGTGCACGAACCTACCATCTTTACTCCACGAAGCACACTATTGGGTTCCAGAATCAAATTTGATTAACACTAATCTTCTCCCCGAAAACCCATTAATATTGCCAAGTTTAGCTAGCTTAATTAATAGGAAAACAACATCTTTAGTTAGTCTGTGTGTGTGTGTGTGTGTATATATATATATGCAGTGAGTGCAGTACTGCTGCCAGCTTTCATTCATAGCCTTCAAAAGTTCAAAGTGATTTTACTGTTTTTACATATCTACTTTTACTTAGTGGGACTGGATCATTCAGAGTGCAGAAATATCGATATGGAAAAGTTGAACAAACGGTGCGTGGGATGATCCCTTTACAGTTCATCTATTCACATTTTCACTTTGCCCTATACTAATCTTATAATAATTACAATAGTTGATGTCACCATCCATCGATCTATCTGATCACAACAGAGCTAGATGAAAAAAGTATGCAATTCGATCCTTTTAGAATGCACGTTTTAAGTGAAAAAAAAAAAGTAATTAAAAAAAAAGCCATATATGGAGTGTTAATTGTCTTTAAGTATTTATTTGGCATTGCGTACCAATGAGAAGAATTAATTCCCAAAAATATGATAAAATGTGATTCTCCATTCATGATCTGTTTTGATCTGCATACTGTAACAACTGATAACAAATTATCAAGACTTAGACATAAAGAGGTAGCTAGAGACAATATTACCACTTCTTTTTATGTATTATTTAAAGATGATTACACTTTACTACTGTAATTAAGGTCATTTTCATTCTACCCTAGAGGCCTACATAATAACACATCACAACTCAAATTTAAATTAGAAAAGTTATCGATAAAGTTATTTCTAGAGACCAAGATATATACTGCCAAATTATTATCTTCATTTATATTTTGGTGCAATATTTCTTGTCTTTACTGTACGTAAGACAATTAATACTCTTCACTGATGCGCGAATTGCTATAATTTTTTCCATGTACACCAAGATACTAACTTGGTTTTAGCTATTTATAATTTTCTTTGACTCATGTTACATGCAAATCAATGTATAAATTACTTGTAGGAAGAAATATGATTGAAAAACGTCCAAAATGTGAAATTATTGTGCAGTAAATTTTTGAAAAAAATAAATAAAAACTCCACTCGAACGGTTTTGGAGTAGGTTTTTTTTTTGATTGAGTTTTGGAGTTGTTCGAACGGAAGTAATGGTCTGCATGGGAAAGGAAGAAAATTCCTCCGACCTAAATGAGAATAGGACCCCTAAAATAACCTTGTGACGTGGAAAAAGACTACACCTATTTTTGAAGCCCTGATGAATATAGGTCTCCATGTGTGGTACAAACAATACAGATGGTGACGTGGGGAACAACCAAGGAAGCCAGAGGCACATACTAGCTTTGCTACCTTTGCTACCTGTGCACTCTTTAAAATCTCATATCCCTACAGTTAATCAATACCCAATTCAATTCGCTTCTCTCTCAGCTCTCTCTCTCTCTCTCTCTCTCTCTCTCGGAGCTCGATCTGTGCTGATCGAGATAGTCTCAGATAGAAATAAGTGATGGGTGGTTGTTTCAATGCTTTGCATGGTCTGAAGCCATTGATGTTAATGCTGGTGGTTCAGTTCTCATCTACTGGAGTCAATGTTTTCTACAAACTGGCCGCTAATGATGGAATGGACATCCGCCTTATTGTTGCCTATCGCTTCATTTTTGGCACCGCTGTCCTTGCTCCTATTGCTCTCTTCTTTGAAAGGTAACATATATTTATATATATAAATCAAATTCATTCACTTCCTGCATCATATATCTCTGGTCTGTTTCATCTACAAACCATTCCTGCAAAACCCATTTACCCCTCAGAATTGCAAGCCGGCCGGCCAGACGATGCACCTTTACCTTTCTCTTTGCTAAAAGGAATACGAATGCAACAAGGAAACTTCGTCTTTATTCATATCATATATATATATGACGTCATAATATTAATCATCGTTTTTCACGTTAATTGGCTTTTCTAGCTGCATATATCTTCCAAATATTGATCGGTTTCACACCATACGTACGTTCTAGCTCGATCTTTTCAAGAATAACAATGCCTTTACGTACTCTAAAACACTAGAAAAGGAGTGAGGGAAAAAAAAAGATAAAGGGATGATATATATGATGACAAGTGGAATGAATAAGAAGAGCACATACTGTCTTTGGTCCTTCACCAAAACTTTCTATGGAGATGGAGATATAAATGCTACCTACTTATTACTTCTTTGTTTAAAATCAATCAAATTTTTACATGCAGAAAGAGCAGACCAAAGCTCACCTGGTTGGTACTCCTCCAAGCATTTTTGTCTGGCTTATTTGGGTGAGCAACAGCATATATATATATCGTTGATTTTTGTTGTTCAATTTTCAGCAAGTCAAGCATGAATTAATAATATCATGATCAATCTGTGCACGTATAGTTGGGTGCTCCATTGGCAATGGAAGCAGCCAACTGTATATGTTTTGATGCATGATGTCCACAAGTACTAGTTACTTAATTATTATTTTTTACATGACTATCATGTTGTTGGTCTCTTCTAGGCTTCATATAAAGCTACTTTTGCATGCACAGTCGTTACATATTGTTGTTGACCAAACACAAAAGTTTTCTGCTTTCCATTAATTATGACCAAATTATAAAGAGGCCTGTGCTGCAGATTGAGATGTTAATGATCTGTTTAATTTAATTGGCAGTGTTTTCAGAACTGCTAAAATGCCCTTTTAATATTATTTGATACAATTGCTTTAGCTAAAATTGTTTTCTATCTTTGTAGTGCATTCCAGAGAAGCGTTTTTGTTGGAAGCATAAAAGCGATACTTACATTAAACAACCTAGCTAGATCTTAAATTATCTCTTTCTCTATATAACACTCTAATCGGTGGTTAATTAATATTGATGCAGTGGAGCATTGTCACAAAATTTGTACATCGAAAGCTTAGCCTTAACATCAGCAACATTTGCCTCCGCCATATCCCAACTCCTCCCGGCCATGACTTTTGTTTTGGCTGTCTCCTTTGGGTACGTAATTTAATCACATCTCTAAATTAATTTATTTCGCGCTAATTACTCGTCGATGTTTGAATAAATTGGACCGGCCATCATCGTCAAAGTCAGCAATGACCGAGCTGATTGTCCACGACAACCCTAGCAACTATTATTAATGAAGAATAAATGTGTTTGTTCTCTTACTATTGTTATGTAATTTGTCTTCATAAATTTGCAAAATGCATGCTTAGGTTGGAGAAATTGGATATAAGGAGCCGAGGAGGGAAGGCCAAGGTGTTGGGAACATTAATGGGGATATGTGGAGCAATGGTTATGACCATTTATAAGGGTGTGGAAATCCACTTATGGACCACGCATGTTGACCTTTTGCATAGAAGTCAGCAACCACACTTGGAGGCATCAACCACGCACGAGTATGCTCATCGTATTTTGGGTTGTCTTCTCGCTCTCGCCAGCTCCTTGGGTTTCGCCTTGTGGCTAATTATTCAGGTCATCTATGCATGATTTTCATACATATATTGGAGACAAAAATTAAAATGAATTATTTATTTAGCTAAATATTTTGGCCGGTTTTCTGTAATATATATATAGGCTAAAATGGGTGAGAGATACCCTAGCTATTATTCAAGCGCAGCTCTTATGTCATTTATGGGGTCAATCCAGTCCGTTGGTTTCGCCCTCTGCGTCGATAGGGACTGGAACCAATGGAAGTTGGGTTGGAATATTAGACTTCTTACAGTCGCATACCTGGTACGTAATTCAATCTTAGAAAAGATTGCAGTACACCATTTCTTCCTCTTCTGCTTCATCTTCTTAATTTTCACCTCAATGATCTAGTTATACATATATGTTTTAGGGGATTGTGGGTACTGGAGTGAGTGTGTCCTGTACTATATTGTGCATACGCATGAGAGGCCCTTTATACACCTCGGTTTTCAGCCCTCTGGTTCTTGTTCTTATTGCCGTCGTTGGCTCTTTGGTCTTGGACGAGAAGTTGCACCTCGGAAGGTACGTACCACTCCTTTTTATTAACGAGGAGTACTGAAATTGGCACCCCTTTTATTTACACTGTCATTATTTTTAACAAAACTTTCTTATTTTTCCTTGGTTCAATTTGGAGATAACAGTGTGCTAGGAGCGGTGTTAATAGTTGGCGGCTTATACGGTGTGCTGTGGGGAAAGGGCAAAGACATAAAGAAAATGACTCAGTCTGTGCCAACAACAAGCTTTGAGGAATTACAATCTGCAGGATCAGTACTTGAAATTGTTGCAGTGCCTCCAGATAATAAAGGCAATAACAACAATATCGAGACCGTAAGAAATAGCCAACATGAATGATTGATTTGATTAAATTAAAGCGAGCTAGCAATATATTGAAATAACTAACGGATCGACGTGATAACATGGAGAATGGAGACACAGATCGAAATGAGGAACTAGATCTCAAGACCTAAAATGGAATGATATTATAGCAAATTATATGCATGTAAGGTCATTCTGTGACCGGTTTGATGATTAAAGTAGAGTCGATCAGTTTTTGTTTTTGTTCACCATGAGTAAAAAGCCAAACGCTACTAGCTACTTCAACTTGGAGCTTCAAGTTTTGCCCTTTTTCCTTACTATGTGTGCACTGCTTCAAAGAGAAATGCTGAACATCAAATCCTTCGTACACTGATTATAAACTAAAATCCTTCGTAGATCATGAACAAATAATGAATATACGTACCTACCAAAGATGGCTGAAACCGCAGGAAAAAACATATAGGAGGTACGACAGCGAGCTTTCGAAGCCCGATTCAGTTGGTCGTCGGGAGAAGCCGTTTTTCTAGTCTGTTAGTACACGCAAAGAGTCATTCATGGTGCAAGCTAGGGCAGCCCCTAGCCTCAAGATCCTATTATATCACCCTTGTTGATCTTTGAAACAGATAGACGAGAACATATGGCTTTAAGAGAGATTTTTTCTTCTTCTTTTTTTTCCTTCTGTTATGAGAATACGGTGAATACGTACCTTTGGTCCTGATATAGCAGATCGATGATGTCAAGAAAGCTGTCGATTGAGGGAGCTATACGTGTGCCCCGATCGGGTTCGTTTTCATGAAATGTAATTAGGGCTTCGTACCATAATTGGGCGAGACACCGAGACGTACAAGGTAGAGAGCGGTATTCATCAATATCAAAGATCGAGTAAGAGGTGCTGGGTGTTGTTTGACACTTGCAAAGACCTTTAATGTAGACACTGCATAAGTGCAATGCTCTAGCTAGAAGTCGTCAATAAAGTTCAACTTGGACGGGGAGACAAGGTTGAGTGAAGACTGGGAACTGGTGGAGGAAATCAAAACTTCTGTTGCTTCATGCATTTCAGTTTTCCTGATTGAATTCCATTATGATCGAGAAAATTAAGACAAGCTCGAATTCTTAGTAAGTACTCAACCTCAATCATGGATGGGGAGGGGCCTAGTTGCCGTAGTTGGCTCGTGCCTACCCTCCAATTAAGCTTAATTATTTGCTTCGATGAACAAACAGACCAAACAAGAAACTAGAAGCAAAAGCCCTGGTTGATGCAAATGAAAAGCAGAAGAAGAAAGGCCGACAAAAGATTATGCATGTTAATTAGTAAGTGTGTTTGAACTAAATTAATTGTCATATGTAGAAAAGAGTTTCTCAAGTTTGAAACTTGCAATTAATTTATAACTACTGTGGCAACCATGCAATTTCATTAAATGATAGGACTCGTTGATTCTTCATATATATATATTCCTATCTGAAGATCATGTGTTAAAAAACCAGCCAATTCTGTAAATCATTTGAGCACTTAAACTGCCAACAAACATGGTCTAGCAGATAAAACTGGAGTTAAAATAACAGTCAAAGGACTAAACTAATTTGACCTTTTTTTTTAATAAGAATGATTTTTATAATGGACACAAAAAAATGAACAGTACCGATAAGTGAATTATATATCAGAAAGGGAAGGGTTCTTAATTTTTAAAATTATAAATGCCTCAAATGGGATAAGGAGTATGAGAAAATCTCCAGCAAAGACTTTATAATAAGAACTTATAAGAACTTTAAGTTTCAACCGTTGAATGGTTGCACAATAAAAATTTAAAATATATTTGAAAGTGTAAGTGTAGATTTGAGAAGCTCAGCATAAAAACTAAAACCACAAGGATCTCCATCACAAAATCATTAGATACGTACGTACAAACACATGCTCTTATTACCATATTAAAGAACTAAAGTTTACGAACTCACCTTGAACAAACATGGTCGACAATACAAGATGAAGATCTGCTTTTCTCTATAGTAAGTATCTCTCTATGGGACAAGAATTCCGTACCCTCGATAATCATAGAGGAAGCAAAGACCTTTAATTATCTTTTATAGAGACATTGTACTTAGATCTCTCCCATAAATATCAATTTCCCGAAATATTAACCTTCATTCCGTGAACCATAACTCTCTCATACGAAGTCCGATTTGTACATATTTTATGTCCACGGACTCGGTTTAACATGTTTTACAACTTCCGTGAAGAAAATTTATTCAAATTCCTAACTGAACAAAAAGTCACCTCGAAGGCCCCCTAAAAGTATTAACCGAAGCTCGGAAATGAAAATTCCGCCAAATCGCCGAAACGCTAAGTAGTACATTGGGAAGCTTTGGTCCGGGGTGTCACACATTGCTCGACTCTCGAACACCCCTTTCACTGGTTACTTAGGTCCTGTAAGGCATGCACCTTCAGGTTTAGCTGGGGCTGCCACCTCCAGACAAAATATGTAGCAAGTTTTGACGGGTTCGACATCGGTGGCATCACCGTCATGGGATAAAGTTTCTACCACACACCTCCTTCCACAAGTTTTTTCTTCTTATTCCTCCTTTTTTCGCTGGATTGGTCTGGGAAAGAAGCCAAGGAGGTGGACATGCATGGTTTTGCCTTTTCGGATTCACTTGTGTTCCGAACACAAATTTTGATGTCCTTTGCTAAAAAAACCGTTCAGAAACATCACATTTACTGGACTTGGGGGTAGTCAGCCTATTTTCGGCTTTCGAACGCAGAGGAGCCGGCGCCAAAATGTGGTTCTCATCACACACTTCTTGCATCCATCCTAACCCTAGGTTTAGGTCATTAGCAGGCTAGGCTTGACCCAAGTTGCTCAAAGGCCTAAGAGAAAATGGGTGATACTACTATGAGCACCTAGATGCATATATGTCACGCAAGAATCATGCCCAAACATGACTTTTTGACTGAAACAACTCCCACATGTGGATTCCCCCTCGGGAAAAAAAATGGAAGACCTCCAAGAGTAAGAATTAGTCCAAAGAAGTGAAGAAAGGTGGACATGCTAAAGCGTAGTAGAAGAAGGCTTCTAGGCCTAAAATTCTAATGACTTCTAGTCCATTTGAGCAAAAAAAAAATAGAGAAAAAAAATTAATTTTTGAATTGGAGAGAAACAATGGACCGATATTTATAGCCTAGTTGAATATAGGCCTCCATGTGGTATAAGTAGTGACGTGGGGAACAACCAAAGAAGCCAGAAGCACAGACACTAGCTTAACTAGCTACCTAGCTAGCCTTGAAAATCTCATTTCCCTACGATCAATTAATACCCAATTCAATTCACTCCTTCTCCATAAATATAGCTTCCCCATTTCTTTCATCAGTCACACCCAGCTAGCCATCTCTCTCTCTCTCTCTCTCTCTCTCTCTCTCTCTCTCTTCTCAGATAGTGATCAGTGCATGATCGATGATGGTGATGGGTACTTGGGTGGTTGAGCTTTGCAATGCTGTGCATGGCCTGAAGGCAGTGCTGTTAATGTTGGTGGCTCAGGTGACATTCGCCGGAGTCAATATTTTCTACAAACTCGCCGCAAATGATGGCATGAACACCGATCTTGTTATTGCTTATCGCTTCCTCTTCGCCACCGCTTTCCTCACTCCTCTTGCTCTTTACTTGGAAAGGTAACATCCCTCTTTCTTCATACGTACATATGAATCGAAGAAGCAAACTTCGTCTTCCTTCCTTCTAGCTTCTTTCTTATATATTCTGACATCATAAAACGAATCTAGCTCCCTCTGTGTTTTTTCATATGTATGCAGAAAGAACAGGCCGAAGCTGACCTGGATGGTAGTATTGCAAGCATTTTTGTGTGGCTTGTTTGGGTAAGCAAAATTGAGTTCATATATGTCTCATCCATCGATCGGTGGTGTCCTTCATTGAGTGGGTACAGTACGTACTAGTCCAGCCAGCTTGGTGCTAGCTCCACTAGACATGGAAGCCAAAATGATATTCTCTCTCTCTCTCTCTCTCTCTCTCTCTCTCTCTCTCTCTCTCTATTACCACGCATGTCGATTATATATCATGCATGTCTCATCCACAACTTACTTTTTATTACGTGACTATATCTCTCTATCTCTATATGATCTATATATCTATATCTTCTTGTTGTTGGTCTCTACCATCTCTAGCTTCCTGGCTTCATAATAAAGCATGTTGCATACATATGGAGGAATTTTTTTATGGTCCCGTTACGCCACGTGGCATATGTGACGGGTCACTATGATTAGTGGTCTCAATAATTTATGATTTCTCCACTCAGTATTTTATTACTCACTAATTATTTTATTACACAGTCACCAATCATAGTCGTCCGTGACTATGTACAGTTATATTATTGTTGTTTGTTGAGTGTTGACCAAACGAAAAAGGTTTTCTGTACTTTCATTATGACCCAATTATAGATGGTTCAAATATGTTAGGGAGAAAGAAGTTGGGTCAGGCACTCAGGCCGGTCGATCACTACTATCAGACCGTTCTAGTGGTCCGACCAACCAATCATATGGTTGACATATATTCCAATCCGACCGTTCTACTCCTCTTACAATTTTTGGTGAAATGCAGATGTATTTTGTAAAGTTCTAACCTCCGAAAACTATGTGAATTCAGGGTTTAATAGTGCTTCCTACGTACAACAGCATGTTTCTGCCTAACGACACTTAAATAATTGCATTCAGCTAGCGCTAATGGCATTCTAATTAGTGATTAATATATGCTAATTAATTAATGCATGCAGGGGGACACTGTCACAAAACATGTACATTGCAAGCCTGGCCTTGACATCAGCTACATTTGCTTCCGCCATGACCCAACTCATACCGGCCATAACTTTTGTCTTGGCCGTCACTTTCAGGTGAGTTAAATTATGACACTATTATTGACACTTTTAAAATTTTATTTTTTGATCGAAATCGTGGTATCTCAAAAATTTCTTAGGCCCATGATCAAGACAGTGTTAGAAGCCTAAAGTCTTCCTCCCCCTGTTCAAAAAGTTATTTTGCGTTCTCCTTCTTTTTTCTTTTATTTTTTGCAAGAATTGTCTTACTATTGAAGCATCACATTAATTTGCAAAATATATGCATGCTTACTGCTTAGGTTGGAGAGGTTGAATTTAAGAAGCCTAGGAGGGAAGGCTAAGGTGTTGGGAACATTAATGGGAATAGGAGGAGCAATGATTTTGACCTTTTACAAAGGTGTGGAAATCGACATATGGTCCACACACGTTGACCTTTTACACAGGAGTCAGCAACAAAGACACCACGTGGCATCATCACCAACCCATAGTAATAGTACACCAGATTACAGAGATCGTATATTGGGTTGTCTACTGGCTCTCGGCAGCTCCATGGGTTATGCAGTGTGGCTGATTATTCAGGTGATCTACCAATTTTCACAGTGCATCATCTGTTTGACTTCAATCGGGTGGATAGAAGAATTTTCGCTATTTTTATAAAATAAATAAATAATTTTCAGTCGAAAAAAATAATTTTAAGGCTGCATGTATCCAAAACTCTGTCATAAGGAAAAAAATAAAAAATACAAATGTTGGTTCATATATTTTTCTTTTTCTTGAAAATTTTAAACTTTGATTTCGCCTCCAAAAAGTAATCAAAAACGAAAAAAATAAAGAAAGAGCTTGAATTGTTTGACCTAGATGTTAAAGTTGGCGTGGCTCAAAGATATCATCATAGAGAATTGACTTGTAAATTCTATTCACCACATTAATTTACTGAACGAGGATCTTCAAAGAAATTATTTATAAATGATAAAGAAGATAATTCCGTTATACCACTAATGATAAAAATTATTTCTAGGTTAACTTATTGTTCCTATTTCTTTGCAATATTTACATTCAAAATGCCCGCTAAATTCCTATAAACTTTGCTTTCATCTTTCCCTTACAGTTTTATTTGATTAATTATTTGTCTTTATTTAGTTAATTGTTCTTAAAGTTGCTCATCATTGTTTTTGTTTTTGTGAAAACAGGCTAAAATGGGTGAGAGATACCCTTGCTATTATTCAAGCACAGCTCTAATGTCACTTATGGGGTCAATCCAGTCTGTTGGTTTTGCCCTCTGCAGAGAGAGGGATTGGAACCAATGGAAATTAGGTTGGAATATTAGACTTCTTACGGTTGCATACACGGTACATGCCCACTTCTTTTTCAACTTTTAGATTAAGTTGCATATATAGGGAGAGTCTATAATTACGAGAATATAATAAAAACTGATAAGAACTTTTAAACTCAACTGTTAAATGAATTGTTATCAACGAGAAATTAAAATATTCATCAAATAGTTAAAGTTAAAAGTCCTTACGAATCCGTGTTATAAGGTCCTCATATATATAACTAAGTATAAAATTTATGTTTTAGGGGATTGTGGCTACGGGAATAAGCGTGACAATTATTGCATTGTGTGTACGCATGAAAGGCCCGTTATTCGTATCGGTTTTCAACCCTCTTGTGCTTGTGATTGTTGCCTTTGTTGGCTCTTTGATCTTGGATGAAAAGTTGCACCTTGGAAGGTAAAAAATTAGAAATCACTCCTTTTCATATATTCATTATTATTCAATTAATATCATTTTAACTAATTTACAACAACTACCTTTTATTTGCTTATTATCTAACTTTTGTTTTTGGGGGGGGAGGGGATTTTGTCATTTTTCTTCACTTTTAGCTATTATAGATTTATAGGGATGCAGTTGAAGTTAGAGATTTGAATTTTTCTATTTGGACCTCCAAATTTTCTCACATGACATCTCTCTTATTTTGAGTTTTTTTATTAAGACCTCCAAATTTTCTCACATGACCTCCATCTTATTTCAATTATTAAATGACATGTTTATCCTTGTATAAAATGACTATCATGGACAATAAATTATAACCAAAATATATTTTCTCTACAAACTTTTTAATTTAATATTTGACACGAATTATATATTTCTTATTTTACTGTAATTTGTGCATACATCCTCTTTTCAACCTAAGTACAAGTGATGACTATAAGAACTTACATGATTGGTAAAAGTAGCACAACAAAACAAATGAATAAAAAAAAACTATTGGGACTCCATTTTTCAACATGAGCATATTCTATTTCACAATTAAATATTGATTTATGAGTAAATTTGGAGGTATATATAGTGAGTAATATAGTGTTTTGTATGTGAATTATATGACTAAGGTTATTTTAAAAATTTAAGAAAGGTCTAGAAAGAAAATCTTGTAATTTGAAAGATAAAGAGAGGTGTAAAAAGTATAGGAGGTCAAGTGAGAAAATTTAGAGGTCCCAATAGAAAAACTCTAGAGATTTTCTAATTTCAGTGCATAAAATAACAAACTTGTTGATAAACTATTTTTTTTTTTGGTTACATTGAGAAGCTATTTTAGTTACTCTTATAGTTATTTATTTATATTTTTACATGACAAAAAAGTCAAGAAAGAGAAACACCGGGCACATCTAAAGTGCACATTCTCTTCTTTGTGAATCACTTGCATGATAGTTTAAAAATCAGAATTGGGCGTCCATCTTTCTAGTCGCTCTTCAAGCATTATTTCCCTTAAAATTAGCCACATCGAAAGTTAAGTAGTCGGTACAATTTATCGGACACAATTAAATTGATTATGATAGTTATTAAAAAGTAAAGCCAAATGATTTTAGTTTAGGCTTAATTTAGAGATAATGATTCGCATTATACCGTAAAGAAAAAACTATAGAGAATTGCGCACATTTCACTATTCGCAGAAGTCCATTTTTGCACATCCGAATATCCTTCATGTCCAACTATGTGTAATTTTGCTTTTACTGAATTTATTTTTTAACTTTTTGTTTGTGAAATTTGCAAATTACAGTGTGCTAGGAGCAATATTGATAGTGGGTGGTTTATATACCGTGTTGTGGGGTAAAAGCAAAGACGTAAAGATGATGACCCAATCGGTGCCAACAAGCTTTGAGGAGGAATGTTCAGAATCACTTGAAATTGTTACAACACCTTCAGATGACAAAGCCAACAACAACAAAAATGAGAGTGAAACAAAGAATAATGCTGCAAATACTTTGCCAACATGATTCATATTAATTGAATGATCGAGAAATTAATAAAGGAATAACATGATCTAGTACGTAGTAAAAATAAGGAGCTAGCCAGTAGTTATGAAGAAGAGTTCTCAGAAGTTTTAATTGATAATATATATGTTTCTGAAATTTGAATATAGTTGATCATTTAAGCAGTAACTACGATTTCTAATCTAAATGGAATTCTAAATTGGGATGTTTGTTTGTGTTAAGAGTGGTGTTGGAACCAATCAATGAAAGTGGTATAATAATATACGATAAATACTTACAGAAGAAACTATAGTAAATATCAATAACTATGAAATAACAATAAGATTGAAATAGCAAATTTAAAATTGAAAATCACTAACTTGATCGTGTTTGATAGAGGCTTGCAATAGCAATCTCATAAGACATAAATTCACCCATACACTTGTGCAGTAGTTCAATGGACGTCTATCTTGCAAGATACAATTATCTGATTCAAATTGATGCATTTAGACTTGAATCGTGACGAACCCTACTTTGTGTTTCTCTATATATAGAACTAATAGGGAAGAAGGTTGGAGAAGAAGTAGTTTTAGATTTGGTCTATGACCGCATATATGTATCTAAAACTTAAGGATTACTAATATACACAATCACAAGCATATAAACACAAAAGCTTTATGCATGCTAATAGAACATGTAGAAGGAACTTACCGGGAGCAGAATAGGAATCGAATGCCATGAGTACGAGTCTAGGTCTTCTGCAAAAGCTCTATGTCCGAGTAATCTCACAATGGGGTAAGTGTTTGTAAACTTGTGTCTAGAGAATGCAGGAACCTAACAATATATAGAGGATGTGACTTACGACCATTCCTATAAAAGTATCATAATCACACAAGTAATAATCTCTATAGATCACATATCAATATATTACTTGATTTACAAGTATATTAAGTTCCTAATAAGGTAAGAATCTAGATAAAAATTTTTTTACAAACCACATGACTAGATTCTATATGTAATCTCTGATTACTTCATACTAAAGTAAGTGTATGTAGTTGCCTAATGAGTAAAAAAAGCAAATCTTACAATATAAAGAGATTGAGCAAGCAATTGTGTTTGTCAGTACAGTTGCAATTGTTCGTGAAAATTAATCACATCCTTCGAGAAACCAATTTGTATTATCCAAACCCGCAAAACCACAAAACGAAAAATATATTTTCAGTTTTTTTTCTTAAGTCACCAGAGCCTAAGAGCCCTAAGACTCATCTTTTGATTGATTGATACTAAAATTAATTAGCAACTTTGTGTCATTTCAGTGAACTTAGAACCGATATGCATTGAAAAAAGATGTCTCTTGGACTTGCACCTACCCTAGTGATGACTTATTGATCGGATTTACCTAGTGAGGCAGTGAATTTAATATCTTGAACTGTTCACTATTTTGCTGTAAAAAAAAAAAGACAATAAGTATCACACATGTCTCGTCTCGACAGATTTCAAGTTCATACAGTTGTGTTCATTTTGGTCATGAACAAGTCATGGCTTCATGAGAGTTTTAGAGAATTTAGCCACATCATTTCTTATGGATGCGACCCCACATCACTCTCATATAGGTAATGCTAATTAAGAATAGCCTATGGTATTCCTCTTCAATATAAGATATTAGCACTATTAAGAATAATTATTCACCATATTCGTCTTACAGGTAACCACTTTCCTTTATCATAGGAATGAGTGAAATTTTGTGTTTTTTACTATGAGTTTTCCCAACCAGTCGGCATCTATACTATTATTAAAATAACACCCATTGTCAATCAAAACAGAATTTTTGTACCAAAATAGTCATAAAATATTAAGATACTTTTGATAACTTTTAATCCACAAGGATGAAATTGTAAATTACAAAAAGAGAAAAAAAAATTAAAAAAGAGAAAACATGAAGTGATAATTCACAAGAAATCTCAAAGTTGTGCACATCCAGAGTACGTAACTGCTCATCTCCTCCCTCCCATGCTTCATTCACTCCCACATTCATTCAACTGGTCTCTCCCATCTTCACTCAACTGCTCCCTCCCACTCTTGATATATATTTTCCCGAACTTAGCAACTTCTTAAAACTGGTTCCATTCTTTTACAGAAATTTTGTCATTTTTCTTCTCAAAATGCTTTTGGGGAAGACATTGAGGTCTTGACGAGGTCGGTGTTGGGTTGGCGACAATAGACCTTTTTGAAGAAATGGCAAGAATTTTCTCATTGTAAAATTCTCTCACTATGAAAATAGCCAATTGATTTGTGAGGTTGTTTTATGTATGTTCTTGACAGATTGGCTTGATGATTGAATGTTATCAATAGATGGTTCAATAGATTGAATGTTGAAATACAAAATTAATTGCAACATTATAAAAGAGGTATGTCGTATATCCTTTCTTCTTCTTTTTACTATTTTTTTTATCTTTTTTTTTCCCTCTCTTTAAGGTGTTATATGTTATTGTTTTGCAGCAAAGTTACCCAGAACTTCCACAACAATATAAAATGAATAAAGTAATTATAGTTGTGGTGCAATACTGTGAACGTCGTTAAAGGAACTGAGAAGTTGGCTTTAAGTTGAGTTTGTGTGGCACCCCAGAGGGGATCCCGCAACTCCGCTACCCCAAGCCAACGAGCATTCGACACATCACTTAGGAAGTCCAGAAAACCCGCTAACTTGAGACCGCAAAGGTTTTTGGAAATTTTAAATACAAATTTAGGAAACTCTAAAATTAAAACATTAAGTTGAGCAACAGACTTTTAATGTAAACATAAATGGGTACAAAGTTCGTAATTGACCAAAAATAAAGATATTGGGCCTACGAAAGAAATTGAGCTTTGGGAGCTATAACGAACTACAAACAATGAAGGATGAGAGACGTGCCCCAAGTATGCGTGTCCCTCGGAGATATTTAAATAATTAAATTAAAAACTAGAGAACCGAAGAGAAAGAAGGCCAAGAAATTACAACTCTTCAGAAAACCAAAGCCATACCTCCACGTATCTCGTATTCGATGCTCACTACGACCATGTGTTTGAAACCTGCACACTATAGTATGGATGAGCAATCGTCCTCACAGTCCCAATAAGGGCCGACCTCGCCATGCTAGGTTTGAAAATCAATATATATACGAAAATATTTAAATAAATAATAGTGGATCCGTTTGGAAACATTTAAATACGCGGCAACCAAGAACAGTTATTTCCTTTCAGTGAAAAACATGTAGTATACCAATTCACATATGAGCTTAGAGATACTTACGTGCAGGACTTTTCACATGGTTGGTGACTGATTTTGGTTTCTTGTACACGGTGGACCAGACTAACTGTCATTTATAGCCGAAATCCATTATTCATTCTAATCTTACTTTTCTTACCGACTACAGGCAGCGAGAGTGTCTATTCACTGGCCCTGCCATATAAACTCACTCTCGGTTTCCTACGTACATTTCTAGAATGACACGGGCCCAGCACAACATATGGGCATATCGCCCCACCGGTAGTTCACGGTTTCGACACCGTAGGAAGCATCCCGCTCCTATCACTCTTAGGTCACAACAATGTATCATATCTCGTCATAACATACAATGTCTAGCCTCGGTTTTATTCGGAACTCAATAAACAATATCCTATGCATATAAACTATCGAGGCAATGACTATGGCATCCATAAACATTTTTACATGCAACATAAATGTATATAACATATGCACACACTGAAAACCACTAACAAGACAGGGACGACTCACCTTACCTGGAATGGAGTGCGTGTCCACACTTAGGTGCATTCTTCAATGCTCAATCCTTTGTCCAATTCCAAGTGCACATGCTCGAGACCTTTGTCATAAATTAAACCCGATGAGTAATCGGTCGAACCCTTTAGTAAATACTTCGATAATCTTCTAATTTCCCATAATTGAAAAAATGAACAATAACTTATTTTTCGAACATTTTTCACTTAATGAATAACACAAATCATTTCCGAACAATTCCATTAGACATACTTTATACTTTCGGGAATATGGGAATCTTCACTTAACATTGACCCGATTATCAATCCAACTTAATTACTTCATCATCAGCTCATGAAATATATCCCAATCAAACAACCAAACATAATGATTTCACTGATCATTACCCAAATTTTCAACTGAGCATATCAATTCAAAAGCTTATACCTTTATCGAGTTCTCAATCGGTTTAGAGAGCACGAACAATAGGGATTTTCAAAGAACCAAAACAGAGCATGAGCTGCACCTCTGTTCTAATTCACTCACCCAGAACCTGTATCCCCAAAGTCATCTATAGATTCTTGAAGTTAAATTTCGAACAAAACTTAAAGTTAACAAGGCCGGAAAACAAAAGAGTTAGCCGGAACCACCACTGACCACAGTGGTTCACGGTGGCAGAACAAAACCCCAAAACCCAAATCTCTAAACTTTATCAAAAATGAAATCTAAGTCTATAGACATGCAGAGATCAATAAGTTGATCAAGTTTCATACCTGACTTAAAGGAATCCATCGTCCGAGTCGCCGAAAATTGCAGAAAAACCCGGCGGAACATCGAGCCTTTCTCTCTTTGACTCTCTCTTGTCCGTTGACAATTCAACGAGCCAAGACTACAGACGAGCTCACCTCATTGAGACGATGTGACAACTTGGACCAAATTTACCTAATAACTAGTTTATTTTACGGTGAATTAGTAAAAATTTCAATTTCGAGTTTCGATTAGTGCTTCTAAGGGTTCCTCGGGTTGACTTTTCTTTCTGCTCAAAATTTGAATAAACTTTCTTCACGAAAGTTGTAGGGCACGTTAAACCGAGTTCGTAGACATGAAGTACGCAAAAATCAGAATTCGTACAGAGAAGTTATTAGTAACGGAAGTCGAGTTACTATTTCAAGAAGTTTTTATTTAAGGAAATCCCCATTTTGGAAGTTTCCATTTCGGGAAACCCATTTCTTTCTCTCTCTCTCTCCCCGTGTCTCTCTCTCATGTGTTTGTGAGTGTGCATCCATCTTCTCCGATCGATATCTCTCTCCTCTGGCCACCTCAGGCCATGAAACTTGTTCCATTTTCTTCATATCTTCATCCTCTTCAATCATATACCAGCATCTTTCATCGAATCTTAGTGTAAGAGGAGAAATCAGGGCGAGAAAATCACCTAAAAACGCGAAAAATGCCTAAACTTTTCATCCTTGCCGGCTCCATTTTCGGCGAATTCGACCTAAGCCACCCACTAGTCTTTGAAGCCTTCCTTGCTGCAAGTTCATTTCCACCGGCCTCACCTCAAAACGTTGCCGGACAGCGGAGAATTTTGGAGTTGAAGTTTTGGGCAGCCGGACTTTCCGAGACAATTTCAAGCATTTCCACTTCGAATTGAGGTTCATGCCAGGTATGAAAGTTGATCCTCATGTTGAGATGTACATGCTGGTAAAATTTCAAGTCCATCGGAGAAGTTTGGCCGGCGGAGCCGTCGGTACTGGCGGCGGCGATTGGCGGCGTGTTCGACCTTTTTTGCTGGGGCATTTTTGCCCGTTGGCTTGTACTCGTTGTTACGAGCGTGATGATATATGGTTTGTAGGGAGTTATCGACGTTTGTAATTTAGTCCGATTAATTTAGGTTCGATTCATTCGATAAATCAGACTGTGACAATCCGAAGTTGGATCGTTGCCGAATTTTACTTGATAATTAGAATTATCGATAGAGAATTTATTTGTGGAGTTGAGATTTGGTTTTTATCGAGGGGTTAGAGGTGCGAGAATTATTGAGAAAACTCTAATCGGTGTATCTAATTTAATCTCGAATTATTGTTCTGTCCGTCAAATAAATTTTGATAGTACTTTGTTTAGTCTAGGAGGACACTGAAGAGGATATTGACGGGCGTCACTCCTAGCCGGTTATCTGTGAGTGGACTTTTATTTAAAAATTATTATGCATGCAATTTTATTTTCAAAGATTTATTTCTCTCATTAGTTCTCAATATAAATATATATTGGATTTTATAAGCTATGTTTTCCGAGCATGAGGTTTATTTTCTGTTGTTGGTGACTTATTTATCGTGGCTCGAGATAGTAATATCGGTGAGAATTATTAATTTTTTAGCCTTATACTGTTTTTTAGAGGATTTCTAGAATTAACGAATTTAAGTTATGTTAAATATGGGAATTGAATTCTATGGTCTCGAATGTTTGATGATGATGACTCTCGATTTATTGTTCGAATAGTGATATGTTGAGGAGAAGTTCCAGACTCATTTAGTTCAGTGGTCAGTATCCATTATACAGTTGTTTAGGGTTATAACTCACCCTAAACCCTATACAGTTGTTAGTATTCCGATGTTTTAGTTTTGCTTGGAAGGCAGGGCCTTCTAGAGTCAACGTGCACGTGTCTGTATCTGAGGACCTGGTTAGTCTACTGATAGTGAGGATGTCTGGGGAGTGGTAGCACAATCAGGCACAGTACGCTTTGATCAAGCGTGCGGACCTACGGGGACCCGGTCGGCTAGTACTAACATGTGGATGTATGGGAGGGTGGTAGCACGCTCAGACATCGTACGACCAGCGTAGCGGGCGTACGGCCTCATCAGATATCTATTCATCCGTCTGGGAGAGTGGTAGCACGCCCAGACCCCGTAAAACCAAGGTAGCCGGTGTACGATCTCATCTTGATTCCTTATTAGTCTGTCTTTCCTCTGGGAGAATGGTAGCACACCCAGATTATCAGTTGTCTTGTTTGGTAAGGTGGTAGCACGCCCAGGCAACGTACGACCAGGATAGCAGACGTACGAATTTCAGCGTGAGTCTTCAGTATACGTTGGTCCCTCGCACTATGGTTCAGGATGATGTTATGAGCTTACGATTTAAAATAGAGGATTTCACTTAGTAAGAATCGATACGGCTCTTCGGTATGATTTTGGATCCTAGTGCTGGTGTCACCGTATCATTTCCATGATTTTTCCGAATTTTAGAACTGTGTTGGTTTTAAAATATTTTGCAAGATATATTTTTATTCAGTTTGAGATAGATATCATGGTTTCTTCAGGTTACAGAAATACTTCTTTTAGTAGACGAGTTTACTATATCTCTGTTGATATGACTAGACATCTGATGGTCTGATATATTATCGGATTTTCAGGAAATTTCTATCAGTTTATGGTTTCGCAATTCTTTTTCGTTATATTGAATTGCATGCATGGTTTTAGAAAAGAAAGAATTGGAAAAATATTAAGGTTATATTTAAAAGTTATTTTTATTCTCACTTATTATTTTTGTCCACTCACGCTAACGTTTTCTTTTTGGAATGTTTTTCCTTGGGACTTTCGGTTTTACGTTGCCCAATTTGCAGATTGGTTGAGGTCGGGCTACACCACAGCGTCGAGGCATAGAGTTTCCACAACTCCCTTGGTTTGAGAGTAGGATTCTTGTCCGTCCTACTTTTATGTTATTCGTTTTCCAGTTCTATAATTACATGCTCTGATTTACCAAACTCTATGTTTTAAAAATGTATTTGGAAGTTTCTGTTGGTTGGGTTAGTGACCCTTGTTATTGTTTTTATTTCTGGAGGATGACCAAAATCTTGTGACGAGCATGTAGGCTCGGGAGTTTGGTGGGAGCTTGATTATTAGAAGTGTTGAAATTATTTTTTCACATATTTTTTTGGGTAGTCTATTTTTAAGGGAGTTTATGCCGAATTTTCGGTAAAAATTTCCTTAAGATGGGCCTTACAGGTCCACCTTGGATTCTAGTATGGAGTCGGGGGCGGATCCTGTCAGACGAATCTAGTGACACCGGTTTCACCCACCGTCATGGCCAGAATTGGAAAATCTGATCGGAGCCGCCTAAACTTCTCTCCTTCGATTCTCTCCCTTCCAGCGTCTTTTGGATGAGTCACAACCACTCTTGAGTTTGCGCTGTCGAGATGAACAAGACGCCACCAGTCCGATGTCGTGAAATGGTAGGACGAAAGAGGTGGTTTTGGTGGTGTCGCGGCAGAGGAGAGAGAGAGAAGCCTCGCGAGATCTGGGGGTTCTGGACCCTTCGATCTGATCCAATGGGTATTTATACCCCTTCCTTTAATTTAAATTGGATAGTCCAAATCTTGCGGTGATTGCAATCAAGGGACCAGATTGCACCGAGCGAATTTTCTCTTTCTAAAAATTATTTTCCTTAATTTCCAAACTTCAGAAATTCAAAACAAATAGCTTGGGTGTCCGAATAATTCCCCAAAAATTTCTATGGGTACGTCATGACGTGTACTTTCATCTCAAGTCGTCAAATTGGAACGAGGATGATAAATAAATTTTTAAAAATTTCCCGAGGCTCCTTGATAATTGTTGAAATTACGAATTTAATCCCGATTAACTCCAAATTAGTCTCTTAAATTTTTCTCGAGGCTCACAGTTTGGTTCCATAACAGATTATCTTTAGTAGTTGGATTGAAACAGAAGAGTATTTCTCTGCTATCCGCCAGTTTAGTTTTTAGTTACATATGCATCGCGTATGTGCAGATTGCTAGTAAGAGTGATAGGAACATATTTATGTGACTTTATATTATATTTTTCTATATTTTCTAGTTAGCTCTTTATGTTTTTGAGTGATTTATTTGATTTATTTGCGCACTTTTAGAGAAATCTTGAAGACAAGAGGATTTATGAAGAGTTAGAAGTCCCAATTATGAATCCCGAAGTCGCAGTACGTAGAAGAAGGAAACACCAAGTGAGTTCAGAAAAGCCTTAAAACAGTCTTTTAAATGACATGGCATAATTTCATTGGATGGATGATGTCATTGAGGATAGACCAATCAAATAATTCTAAATTGGCTTTCTTTACAAGATAAGGTGTTTCAAACCTATAAGAAAACAATTAAAGGGCTGGAGGAGCAGTATAAAAGGGGCCTTACACATCGGGAAAAACTCTTATGTGTAAGAAGAGTTCAAGAGAATGAGAATTAGGAAGAAGATAGAAGAAAATTCGATCAATTTTCAAACGACCGGTTACTAAGGCTTCAACGACTGGTCGCCGGTCCGACATGTCCTTTATTTCAGTTTCTTTTGTTTTCCAAACTTGATGAATTCTTTTAGGCTTTCTTTCTCAAACATGTGTAACTAATTCCTAGTGGTTAGGGGCTGCTTTGAAGCCCCGTTCATGATTGCAAACATGTTATGACCTTTTGTTTGATTTCTTTAATTTATCAATGGATGAGAATCATTCTACCAATTATATTATCGATGAATTCTTGGATGTTTACTTTGAGTGCACGCTTAGTGAGAATGTCTATGGTTCTATTGCTATGAATATATGATGCCTGCTTTTTCTTGAATAAGATTCCTCATATATTCTAGAGTACGTAGCACTAATTGACTGCAGTTAACATGTAACTTGGTTCCCAAGATAAGCAAGAAAACACCAGTATGTGTGATGCTTTGTGACAAACTTAATGATTTCTTCTTGTTGAATCTAGTAAGATGTCCTCCTAGGTTACTGACGAGTGCAAAGAGTGGATGTATATTTAATGAACTGGAGGTTGTCGTGTCTACGAAGATTGATGACCCTAGACTCCTAAGGTAGTATGCAACTAGGTCATTTAGCTAATGGTGAAAGGATTTATATGTGGAAAGAGTGAGTGAGTGATATCAACAATGTAATAGTGTAGTAGTGTATTCAATATTTTGAAAAGAGAGTGAAATGTAAATGACTGAAATGTAAATGACAATCAAGCAAGTAAGTAAAGAGTGTGTGCAAGTTTTAGAAAGTGTTGGGGGTTTCGGGTAAACCTTCCTCCAATGTGGCAAGTGACTTTCCGATAACGAATGCATGCCAATACGAATCATGAATCAAGTTTCGTATCCTAGCCATGTTATAGGTCTAGGACTGGGTTTCCAACGGTATTCTAGTGCCGATTAAGGATCACTAGGACTCTTTAGGTGTCATAGGAAATTGCTCTATGTTACTTAATACCCAATTTCTTAAAGTACTTAAGAGGCTTAAAGCATTGAAACATAAGAACTCAAACAAGTAAAACTCATCTCATATGTTACCAATTACTTAGATTGTGCAAGGCTACGAAGCTCACACAATCATATCAATATAGATTGATTACATGACAAGAAAGTGGTAAATTCTAAAAAAAAGCAACCAACACATATTGTAATAGGTAAAACACATATATTCATTCATCACAATATATTTATTCATCACCAAAAGTGTCACATAATCACATTGGACTAGGGCACACAACCCTAGTCCCCAAAAAGAGTAATACTCACAATCCATCAAATAGTACATTATGATTACACAATAGGAACTAGCTACAAGCGTAAGAGAGAATAAGCTTGAGGAATGCTCAATAGATGGTGGCTGCTGTAGGATTGTGTCACTCAATGATGGTTGCAAGCTCCAATCTCTCATTCTCTTTGCTTCTCCTTGGCTCCAAGTTCCAATCCTCCTTGTGAATATGGAGTCCTTGAGTGATGTCGTGAGGATCTCCAGCAGCTAGATGGATAATGATGTAGAGGAAGTCGTGGTGAACAACTTTGATGAAAGATGGAAGTGGAGATGAGGTGTGGAAGATGGTTTAAATGAAGGATAAAGGTGGCACCACCGCTGTTCGATCGGTCGGCCTAGTCGTTCGACCTGTCGACTGGAAGGCAGAGAGGAAAGTAAAAGTGGAAAAGGAAGAGAGGAATGGTAGTGATGTGTGTGAAGGCTAGCTTAAAAGATCCTTAATCTAGTCAAAAAGTATGAATATATAGGCAAAAGGGGAAAATAATGGAGGGCTAGGATGCAAAGTAGGTAGATCCAAGGGCTAGAAATAGGTGGAGTAAGTGGAGGACAAAGGGGCAATTGGACTTAAATTCCAGCTCGAAAAGCTAAACCAAAGTCAATAAGGAAGTTAACAAAGGAATATATTTGGTGAGGACAAGTGTCTCTTTCTTCCAAAGGAAGAAAATGATTAAAGGAATGAATAATCAAAGGATGATGTCATTGATTATGTCACGCCCCGAATTTCCAAACAAATAATAAGGCGTTTTTGCCCTTAATTACACAACCGGTTCGGGGCGCGAAGCATGGAATATCAAATACAAATATGCACAAGAATTTTTTTCCTTTTAATTCAAGTACAACAACACATACTCCATGCCCAACGTATGTAAATGTTGACCCGTTCTTTAGAGTCAAATATTACATACTAATAAATTACATAATAAATTGATATTACAAAATATTAAGTAATTAATCCAACAGAGTTTATCACAAACAGCGGAAGTCTATAAACCAACAAAATGTATGCAGCCTTGCTTACTCCTGGTTATCCTAACCTGCAGGTATAACCCCTACACCGTGGAATAGTGTACCGGGTTATATCAACAAACCCGGTCAGCTTATGAAGCCGGTATGAGTGATCTAAGTTTACTCACCCTAAAACGTTTAACAAAAGTATACATATATATATTTTGTTTAAAACAATATATATGTAATTTATATTCTTCAAATATAATTCCACTCCCGAAAATTCATATTATAGAATATACTGAACCTACGCGTCCCATACCACGTATTTTAACCCCACACGTCCCATAAACGTGTATGTTAATCCCAGGGTAATTCAGAATATTAAACAATATAAACCTTCCCCAAAATCGTTTCCCAAAATTATGATTTCTTTCTTTTTAAGAAAAGTAAATCATCATAATAATTACTTCAATTTTTAAAGAAGTAAAAACTTCTAAATACAATTCAATAATTCTCCAAGAATTGTAATTCAATAAATCAATGCTTCAATTATTTAAGAAGCAAATTCATATCATACTCACACAAAACCACAATCAACTTCAAATGATTAAAAGCGAGAATACCATTTTTCTTCTCCTTTTAATACATCAAGATAAAGCGAGAATACCATTTTTCTTCTCCTTTATTACATAAAGTATTCATCTTTGTTTTCAATTAATACATGGCTACACAGTCTAGAACTCTAACCTTCACCTTCTGGCTACACAGTCTAAAGCTCTAACCTTCACCATTGGCTACACAGTCTAGAGCTCTAACCTTCACCCATTGGCTACACAGTCTAAAGCTCTAACCTTCACCCATTGGCTACAAAAAACATTCGAGTAGGCAAACACAATATCATAATTTTTGAAATATTGTTTCCCACAAAATCCACCAATTAAAACAATAAAATGAATACTTTCAAATATTGTTTTAACACAAAATCACACATGCTGATATATCAAATTAAAACTGTATTTAATTTATATATCGCAAAATCATTTAAATAAATATAATTATTTATTTTCGCAAACAACACAATATGAATTAATATTCATATATAAAATATCGTGAGATTCACTCACCTCTAATTCCTGCTGCGTCTTCAAATAATACCCGGGAATCGACAAAGCTAGCCAAATGCTTCATGATTCCAAAATACCTATGAACATGCAATTTTCCACTTAGCATATCATAGTTTCCAAATTGATGATTCTAAAATCCAATCACTTCAAATATTCCTCAAATGTCTCTTAGACATCAATAACCATAATTCGGGACAGTTTGACCAAAAGTCAACCGTCGGTCAACGTGGGTCCCACGTCTACTATTCATCAACGGGTCCCACACGAAATCCAAAACTTCCAAAATCCAACAGCATGCTTATTTCTAGCATCCTAACATCATATCCAAAATTGGTGATGATCCACCGGTCGGATCATCACGGATCTAACGATCCATAACCATCGCTTAATTGATCATTGATCAAACGATCGAATTTCACAAAGGTGTAAACACGAAAGTTGTTCGTATCGACGAACCAAGTCAAACGGAGCAAAGAACTGCTCCTGGACCGGCCGGACGCGCCGCCGACGCGCCGCCACCGACGGTGGCCAGTCGCCGGACAAAAGTTGTCTGATTGCTATGAAATTTTAACAGCATGTTCTACACATTACCAGAAACAACTTTCATAACTACCACAAGGGCCAATTCAAAGTAAAAAGTCTCGAATTTACCTCGATAGTTCCAAAACCCTAGGATTTCAAATCCAAAATTCTCCTTCGTCCGAACTCCGATTGAAGCGTACTTTATGTTGTTAGAAAGCCCCAAGCAAGGCCTACAAAGCCCAGTAGGTAAGGTGACTCGATTTGGCCGAAAACTTGCCCAGAAACGGATGAACAGTTCGGCTGCGTTTTTCCCCTTTTTCTTTTCTTGATTTCTCCTTCTATACTAAGAATTGATCAATGAAATTTATATAGGGTTGAAGAGAATTGAGTGGTGAACAATTTGGGACAAGTATCATGGCCGGAGATGGCCGGAATTGGGAGAAATCGCCGGTCAAAGTGGTCGGTTACTGTAGCACGGGTGAACAGTAATTTTCTGGGGGAAATTCTGATTTTTGGTGAATAGTAAAACCCAAAATCATTTTTATAGAAATTCGTCAAACTTTCGAGGTCCATAACTTCTTCATACGATGTCCGTTTCCGGTGAACCGAAATCCTACGAACTCGATTCGACGAGGTCTACAAATCTCGTGAAGAAAGTTTTCCCAAATTCTCAACGGATACAAAGTTACCTTAATTAACCTTGTGTAACTTATAATTACCACCGTAATTATCGTTTTACGACGAAAACCCCTAAAAATACGAAATCACACCATTTCACTTCAAATTTCACGACCTATTTTATAAAAATAGTATCGAAATTTTCGGGGTATTACAGTCTACCCTCCTTAAAGAAATTTCGTCCCGAAATTCGGACGCAGAGTACACCCAAGGTTATCACACTTCAATTCCAAATCTCAGAATTTATTTCATTAATAACCGGGTAGTACACATCAAACCACAACACAACCACAACTTGGTTCTCACAACCTGAAATTCAAATCCCAGAATTTATTTAATAATAAACCGGGTACTACACAACCACACATAAAGTAAAGAAACTGAAGTTACAGTTCGCACACACTGCTATTACAACTTCTAAAATGCCTCACAGGGCTTACACTACCAGAAGCCATCCTTAAACCTCCAATAGTGACTTCGTGGATAAGAGGCCGGATGTCTCGGAATTCCATACATCATAAGCTGATAGAAATATGCTGCCTCCACGAAACACTTGCAAGTGTCGCAACATTCTCTAGCTGCATGCCTATCTCCATCCACGTCCCACATGTCCTGGCCAAAAGGACGCCAAAAACTTGACTCACCGCAAGTAAGACATTTACCGGCGGGCAGGAAAGCAGTAGTCGACGGAAAATACAATAACAGATGCTCATGACAAAACTCGGCCTGATGCATCATCCGCTCGACTTCTTCTCTACAGTAGTAGATGTTCCATCCGCTTCTCCACCAGACGAGAGCTTCACACAGGCGCTGCACCATTTTCTGCTGCTCGGCTCGTGGTCCCAAAATCATCCTTATCATACACGCTGCATAAAATGCAACATGATGACCGACCACCAAACTGGGACGTGCGCCATAAAATGTTCCTGGTTTGCATGCCGCATCGAAGTACTCCAGGGCTAAAGGTATGTTCGCTGCCTCCACGAGTACTCGTATTCCCATTCGGAACAGAGACTCCGGGTTCTTCGCTTCCCAGCAACGATTTGCGAAGATACGCACTTGCAGATCCGCTTCTATAGAACCAGTGGGTCTGGATCCACCATCGAATCCATCCATGTCGATCGCTGCCAAAGTAGACCAGCTATCGGCATACTCCTTGAAGGTCTTCGAGACACAACGGAGTTCCATTGTGCTCTGCAGGGATGCGGTAGCAACCAACTGGAATATGTACTTCCAGATCTCCACCGGAAGTTCACTCCAATCAGTATTCTTTGATCTCTTACTGCACTCTCCTTTGCTCACCATTTTGCAAATTCTAGTAGATGTGTTTGTTTGAAATCAGATATGAGTTAAGTAACACAGCTCCTTATCCTATGTATTTAAACACAACTTTCCACCGTAAGGGAAATCTTTCTTTAATGTAAGTGCGGTGCACTCAGCAACCCACTAAGAATAATTATTGCTCATATCTGTCTCAATTACTCAAAAGTATCGCCCACGATACAAGATTCCACAAGATTTAACCAACAAAAACTCAGTCTTCCACTAACACCGGTCATAATGACTCTTTACTTTAACTTTCGCATAATTAATTCCTCAAAAGATGCGAGATCTCACAAGAGTGGAACTGTGTGTGGAAAATCAGTGCATCGGGGAAAGAAAATCTTCTACGATATCCAAGGGCTCCGACAATTAGCTGTAAATCAGCCGCTCACTTTAGCTTTTGAATTTTCAAATCCTCCACCAACAATAAATATACACCTTACGCATCCACTAACAGATACCTTCCATTAGTGCCATAATCTCCTTTCTCTATCAAAGAGAAAAACTTCTTCATTCTACTTCTCAGAATTTTCCACCAACTCAAACATGTCACGCAAAGTGAATTCGTTCAGTGAATTACTTCAATCTGATCCCTCTGAAAGTCAATTTTTTGAGGGCTTAGATGAAATACTTTCACCAGCAATCGAATTCAACCACGATATCGACATGTTAGACATGCTTCTAGCAGAAGACGAAGCCATTGAAGTAGCCCCAAGTCCACAAGTATCATCTCCACAAGCTGAACCTAGTTCATCCAAACGTATTCCACTGAGGAAGAGCTTCACCAAATACCAAGTCCAAGCGTTGAAGGATTTCGTCGAGGCCTTTCCAAAGCCAACAGTTCAACAACGACAAGATTTGGGTGACCAAATAAAGTTAACGTTTGCACAAGTCTCTGCCTGGGTGATAAAGCATCGACCCCAAGCGCCTGCCCAAACAACTCGTCAACAAAATTTTCTGCTGAGACAGAAAATCAATGGGCTTCAAGCTCAACTTAGTCAGTACCAAGCTGCATTCAGCCGAATCAACTGCAACCACTGCGGACAACGAGTTACTCCCAATAGTGAGCTACTAAAAGGGATTGAAGAGACTACCCCACAACCTCAGACTCTTCCAATTCCTGCAGTCATTGGTCCAAGGGAAAAGTCTCACATGAGGAGGGATGTTCAAAAGTGTATGTCGATCCCACATCACTCTTCTTCTACACACCAACCATCAGACAACATCAACCGTTCAGAACCTGAAGAAGCATCTGCCGTGGCAGAAGCATCTGTCGTGGCAGACACAACTAAGATTTCTGAAATCATTGTGTCGGTCAGAGATGAGCTAATCATCATGGCATCTGCTGCTGCGCCACTGTGGATCTCTGCACTCAAATCCAGCTCTGCCACGCTTCATGAGTTCCTGAATGAAGCAGAGTACAAGAGAATCTTCACTAACGGTATTGATCTTACTCCCACTAACTTCCAAACTGAAGCTTCTCGCTACACAGCCACAATTCCCCTCAGTCCTGTCGTACTTGTGAATTTCTTCATGGATGTGGACCAATGGTCCACCATATTCAGTAGCATCATTTCAAGGGCGAGTATCCTTAATGTCTTATCAACAGGGACTACTGAAAACTACCACGACACCATCCAAGTTATGACTGCTGAGTTCCAAGTAACCACTCCATCTGTCTCCACTCGTGTAACTCACTTTGTTCGTTATTGTCAACGACAAACAGAACAGAGTTGGGCCATAGTTGATGTCTCTGTGGAGGGGTTAAGTTCAAATCTGGGTCCACACCCCAGATCTCAATGCAAGAAGCGTCCATCCGGATGCTTAATCCAAGATTTGTTCAACGGCAGCTCTCGTGTCGTATGGGTGGAACATGTTGATGTACGAGATCAACTCATGCACCAAACATACAGAACGCTAGTGGAGTCAGGCTTAGCCTTTGGAGCAAGGCGATGGGTAGAAATATTGCAGAGGCAAGCAGAACGGTTCAACTATTCTGCGGCTGTCACTTATCCACCCCAAGACTTTTGTGTCATACCATCGGTGGAAGGAAGAAGAAACTTGTTGCAGATGGCATGCAGATTAGTGACGGATTTCTGCACAAGCATCGGCAACTCTACTGCTCATGAATGGAAGGTAGCTGAACAAACCAAGTTCAGGGGTTCGGGGATAAGAGTCTCCACCAACAAAATCTGGAATAGGCTAAATAAGCCTCATGGTCTTACTCGAACTGCAACAACAATATTCCAACATCATGTCTCTCACCGAAAGCTGTTTGACTACTTCACTGACATACAAACTCGGAACCAGTGGGACCACCGAGCATTGGGCAAGACAGTCCAAGAGATTGCACACATCACAACAGGTCAAGACCCACGTAATTGTGTCTCCTTGATGCAAATCGACGACACCTATGTACTCCAAGAGAGTTGCACTGATTCAACAGGGTCATACGTGATTTATGCCTCTATCAGTCAGTCAACGGTCCAGAAGTTATTAGGTGGTTGTGAGTTAGGTACAATTGTATTCCTGACTTCGGGTTTCTCGATCCTACCTGATATGCCTACTGCTGGAAGGACAGAAGGGGTCTCAGACAATCCGTACATTGGTTGTCTAGTAACGGTAGCAACACAGATCTCTACTGAGTTGCTGAAGAATAAGAAAGGGTCAGTGGATCAAGTCTGTCGTTTGATCCAGGGTACGGTTGAGAGAGTTAGGAATGTAGCCATGTAAGACTACCGTATAAGGAATTGTAATTTGTACTTTATATTTTTAACAACACAACAGCACTGAAGAGCTCATGATGGGGATCCGCCGCGGTCGGGCCATCACTCGATAAATACTGTGTGCTATTAAGCATACGAAGTAACCATTACTTGGATGAATCTAAGAACCTAACGCCAAACCGTAAACCAAACCTAAGCTCTAAACCCTAACTTCACTTCACAACTCAACTTATCTCAACACTTCTCTAGAGCATTCCATAGCTCATTCATTCCCGTAGAGCGTTCCATTGCTCTGATACCAAACTGTCACGCCCCGAATTTCCAAACAAATAATAAGGCGTTTTTGCCCTTAATTACACAACCGGTTCGGGGCGCGAAGCATGGAATATCAAATACAAATATGCACAAGAATTTTTTTCCTTTTAATTCAAGTACAACAACACATACTCCATGCCCAACGTATGTAAATGTTGACCCGTTCTTTAGAGTCAAATATTACATACTAATAAATTACATAATAAATTGATATTACAAAATATTAAGTAATTAATCCAACAGAGTTTATCACAAACAGCGGAAGTCTATAAACCAACAAAATGTATGCAGCCTTGCTTACTCCTGGTTATCCTAACCTGCAGGTATAACCCCTACACCGTGGAATAGTGTACCGGGTTATATCAACAAACCCGGTCAGCTTATGAAGCCGGTATGAGTGATCTAAGTTTACTCACCCTAAAACGTTTAACAAAAGTATACATATATATATTTTGTTTAAAACAATATATATGTAATTTATATTCTTCAAATATAATTCCACTCCCGAAAATTCATATTATAGAATATACTGAACCTACGCGTCCCATACCACGTATTTTAACCCCACACGTCCCATAAACGTGTATGTTAATCCCAGGGTAATTCAGAATATTAAACAATATAAACCTTCCCCAAAATCGTTTCCCAAAATTATGATTTCTTTCTTTTTAAGAAAAGTAAATCATCATAATAATTACTTCAATTTTTAAAGAAGTAAAAACTTCTAAATACAATTCAATAATTCTCCAAGAATTGTAATTCAATAAATCAATGCTTCAATTATTTAAGAAGCAAATTCATATCATACTCACACAAAACCACAATCAACTTCAAATGATTAAAAGCGAGAATACCATTTTTCTTCTCCTTTTAATACATCAAGATAAAGCGAGAATACCATTTTTCTTCTCCTTTATTACATAAAGTATTCATCTTTGTTTTCAATTAATACATGGCTACACAGTCTAGAACTCTAACCTTCACCTTCTGGCTACACAGTCTAAAGCTCTAACCTTCACCATTGGCTACACAGTCTAGAGCTCTAACCTTCACCCATTGGCTACACAGTCTAAAGCTCTAACCTTCACCCATTGGCTACAAAAAACATTCGAGTAGGCAAACACAATATCATAATTTTTGAAATATTGTTTCCCACAAAATCCACCAATTAAAACAATAAAATGAATACTTTCAAATATTGTTTTAACACAAAATCACACATGCTGATATATCAAATTAAAACTGTATTTAATTTATATATCGCAAAATCATTTAAATAAATATAATTATTTATTTTCGCAAACAACACAATATGAATTAATATTCATATATAAAATATCGTGAGATTCACTCACCTCTAATTCCTGCTGCGTCTTCAAATAATACCCGGGAATCGACAAAGCTAGCCAAATGCTTCATGATTCCAAAATACCTATGAACATGCAATTTTCCACTTAGCATATCATAGTTTCCAAATTGATGATTCTAAAATCCAATCACTTCAAATATTCCTCAAATGTCTCTTAGACATCAATAACCATAATTCGGGACAGTTTGACCAAAAGTCAACCGTCGGTCAACGTGGGTCCCACGTCTACTATTCATCAACGGGTCCCACACGAAATCCAAAACTTCCAAAATCCAACAGCATGCTTATTTCTAGCATCCTAACATCATATCCAAAATTGGTGATGATCCAACGGTCGGATCATCACGGATCTAACGATCCATAACCATCGCTTAATTGATCATTGATCAAACGATCGAATTTCACAAAGGTGTAAACACGAAAGTTGTTCGTATCGACGAACCAAGTCAAACGGAGCAAAGAACTGCTCCTGGACCGGCCGGACGCGCCGCCGACGCGCCGCCACCGACGGTGGCCAGTCGCCGGACAAAAGTTGTCTGATTGCTATGAAATTTTAACAGCATGTTCTACACATTACCAGAAACAACTTTCATAACTACCACAAGGGCCAATTCAAAGTAAAAAGTCTCGAATTTACCTCGATAGTTCCAAAACCCTAGGATTTCAAATCCAAAATTCTCCTTCGTCCGAACTCCGATTGAAGCGTACTTTATGTTGTTAGAAAGCCCCAAGCAAGGCCTACAAAGCCCAGTAGGTAAGGTGACTCGATTTGGCCGAAAACTTGCCCAGAAACGGATGAACAGTTCGGCTGCGTTTTTCCCCTTTTTCTTTTCTTGATTTCTCCTTCTATACTAAGAATTGATCAAGGAAATTTATATAGGGTTGAAGAGAATTGAGTGGTGAACAATTTGGGACAAGTATCATGGCCGGAGATGGCCGGAATTGGGAGAAATCGCCGGTCAAAGTGGTCGGTTACTGTAGCACGGGTGAACAGTAATTTTCTGGGGGAAATTCTGATTTTTGGTGAATAGTAAAACCCAAAATCATTTTTATAGAAATTCGTCAAACTTTCGAGGTCCATAACTTCTTCATACGATGTCCGTTTCCGGTGAACCGAAATCCTACGAACTCGATTCGACGAGGTCTACAAATCTCGTGAAGAAAGTTTTCCCAAATTCTCAACGGATACAAAGTTACCTTAATTAACCTTGTGTAACTTATAATTACCACCGTAATTATCGTTTTACGACGAAAACCCCTAAAAATACGAAATCACACCATTTCACTTCAAATTTCACGACCTATTTTATAAAAATAGTATCGAAATTTTCGGGGTATTACAGATTACCTATGGATATTTGACACATTCCTTGCTAATTTTTGGAGTTTCTTGTAATGAGTCACAAGGTTGACTTTAAACCTTGACCTTCGAAGTTGACCATAGTTGACTTTTTGGTAAAATCTTGAGTTTTCGGATTCTCGGTCAATCCTCCGGAATTCTCTTGTTCTTTACTTCCAAGACTTGATATTTGACAGTTTGGTGCTCTAAAGTCATAGTTGACCACGAGTTGACCACCGGTCCACCGGTTGACTTTTTGTCTTATTGTCGAAAATGCACTAAAAGCCTCCAAAATGTGTCATTTTGCATCCGATATCAATCCGTTGCTCGCATTCTCTACATTAGTGCAAAACATAGATTAGAAATACTAAAAAACTATCAGATTAGCATTATTATGGTGATTATAGGCCTAATTTTGTATGTAAATTACATACAAATCAGTTACTTGTTAGAAAATAGGTTAAAGGTTGAGCGTCTCTCTTTTAATATGCAAAGTAAGAAAGTGGTAATAGGTTATGTTCAAGCGTACCGAGCTAACCTAAGCATCTTCATCAAGAAATAAAATGAATTAAATGAAACACAATGTGTGAGCGTGATTGTCAGTGGTGGATATCAATTTTCCTAACTCTTTTCTCTCATTGATCTCTTCCAACAATTTACTTTTACCGTTTTAAGTTTATGCTTTTTATTTTGTTAATTTTATTTTAAAACACCAAATCATCTTTAAAAATTCCAAAAATTTACATGCTAGTTCCTTTGTGTGTGTATCTATGTATTTGATTTCGTTATTTTTGGTTGAGTCTAGGTTAGTTAAATAATTAGTTTTCCATTTTCTGGTCGTTAGGATAAGTACGTAGCCTGTTTTTGTGACATTTTTAGAGTAATTGGATCAAACAATTCTTTTCGGGTGCTACATTCGACATTCTTTGGGCATATAGGGAAAATAATAGGATAATTGTGATATGTTTTATAGTGTAATTTTTAACCTATTAAGGTTAGGTTTCCGCTAGGTTTGACTCATTGAATTGGCTTTAAATCCATTTCTCTCGATGTAAATGCAACTTCCTCCTTAGGTAAGCCTTTTGTCAAAGGATCAATAATGTTTTCCGTTGATTTAATATAGTCCAATGATATAATTCCATTAGAGAGAAATTGCCTAATTGTTCTATGTCGCTGCCTTATATGCCTCGATTTGTCGTTGTATATTTTATTTTTGGCTCACTTTACTGTAGCCATATTATCACAATGAATGCAAAGGTCAGTTAAAGACCTGGGCCATAATGGAATATCTTCTAGAAAATTTTGAAGTCATTCTGCCTCTTCAGTAGTTGTATCCAATGCTATGAGTTTTGATTCCATCGTTGAACGTGCTATACATGTTTGTTTGGATAATTTACTTGATAGGGCTGCTCCACTAAGTTTAAATACATACCCACTTGTGGATTTACTTTATCTGCTACCCAATTTGCATCATTGTATCCTTCTAAAAGAGGAGAACATTTTGTGTAATGCAAACCATAGTTTATTATATGCTTTAGGTACTTTACTACTCTAACTAGAGCATTAATTCCAATGATCTCTACTAGGATTGCTTGGCTTAGGTGCTTGACGAAGTGAGAAGAGCATGAGCGATGCTGACTTGGCTTAAGTGCTAAGATGATGATGATTGTTTGGGTTTTTTTATTTTTTATTTATTTTTTATATATTTCCCTTGTAATTCACTTTTTATTTTATTTTATTTTATAAATTTAAGAAATTTTTTTTTGGAATTTTATAAATTTTAGGTTAACCAAGTATTAAGGGTAAAATTGTAAGTTTTAGGCTAAAAATAGAGTAGTGTGTAGTAGATCCTGTATTTTTTTTTTGAGAAAGAGAGTGTAGTGGATCCTGATTGGAGTGTATTTAGCTGCAGTCGGCCAATTATTGTGTTTAATTTTTTTTTGGTACAATGGGAATTATTATGTCTAGAAATATCACCACACCTGATGGGTGTAGGAGTGAAGGTAATTACCTGAAGATTGTAGAGTAGTTATTTATGCAGAGGTTGACAAATTAGTTTTTTCTTTGGAAATAGTGGGGTAGTTATTTTTGAGAGGTTGGAAGTTATCTCTGTGCAGTTTTTTTTTTTTTTTACTTTTTATTTTGTAAATGACTTGATTGTCTTTATTAATTAATTATGTTTCAAATTTTTTAATATTTGAAGGCTATATCCGTAAAAAAATTTAGTTATGGTGACAAGCTCTTTTCTCTTAATAATAGTATAGATAATTTTGTTTTCTTAATAAATACTAGAAACTACCACACACCCTATAGGTGAGGGAGTGAGATGGGTAATTTTTTAGGGTAAAAACTTCAAATGGTACCTGAACTATCGCGTAAGGTATTTTTTAGTACCTACGAATTTTAGTTACCAAATATGGTACCTGAACTATTGCATATTTACTTAATATGGTACCTCAGGTACCATATTAGGTAAGAGTGTAATAGTTCAGGTACCATATTTGGTAACGGTGTAATAGTTCAGGTACCATTTGAGATTTTTATTCTTGCTATTAGTGGTTGTGCGGACCGTTTTGCCCTCCAAAATAAGGGAAAAAGTAACGGAGGTACCATATTAGGTAATTGCGCAATAGTTCAGGTACCATATTTGGTAACTAAAATTCGTAGGTACTAAAAAATACCTTACGCGATAGTTCAGGTACCATTTGAGGTTTTTACCCAATTTTTTATGGGTAGTTTTAAGATTGTGAGATTGGGAAGTTATAAGTAGTTTTTTAGGTTGATTTATTATTATTATTATTATTTTATTTTGATTTTTCTTTCCTTGATATTAAAGTGAAATATATCATTTTTTAATCTTTAGAGGACATTAATGTAAATAATAACTAGAAAATGCCCACACCCTATAGATGTAGAAAAGTGGGTAGTTACTGGTTATGGGAGTGCGAAGTTAGATGAAGTTTAATTATTTTATTTTATTTTTATTAATTATTTATTTGTGTTTTGACTCTTTTATTTCTAAAAATTAAATTATATATATGGTTATTTAATTTTTAAAGGGTATTTTTTTATCGGATCTTTTTAGAGGGTATAAAAGTAAAAAAATCAGTTGACAACATGTGTTGTCTTAATAATAGTATAGAATAGATGAAAATATTTTGTTGTATTTCCTAAAAAAAAGACTTAGGTGTGTTTGGATGATTGAAAAAAAGATGGAATTTAATTGAAAGTGAGGAATTCATAATTTCTTGACTTCAATTACCTCGTTTGACATTCTCAACTTGGAAATTATAAATTTCTATGTGAAAAAAAATAAATGAATTGATTGCCCGAATTCCTCATTTTAATTTCCACCAAAATAGGTATCATTTCGAATTCCCTTGCAGAAATTTGTTTTTATTTCTTTATTAGTTTCTGAAACAAGGTTTTTTTTTCCATTTTAATATTTTAATTTTCAGACCAAAAAAAAAAATCTTTTAATTTATTTTAAAAATTCTTAATTTATTACTTATTCTACCAAACAATAGAAATTACAATTGATAAATTTTTAATTGATAAAGTTGTAGAACCATCATTTCAAAAAATTTAAAGAATTTACAATTGTCTCATCCAAACGGCACCGTAAGAGAGAGAAAGAAAAGGCGTAGCACCGAATGCACTCGGCTCTCCTATGCTTTTTATTTCCGGTCTGTGCAGACTGCAGAGTACGCATCTTCTTCTTCACAATCGAAAATCCTAAACTAGAGAAACACAGTCGGTCCCTCAAGAAAGAGGCTTCCTCAGCCCTCAGCCCTTATTCATTTCTCAATTGCCACACTCCATCTTTCCGATAGAGGTTTCGTCTTACAAGGTTCGTCTCTGTCGATTCCCAACTGTATCTTCCACTGCAACATTTGATAACGTTGAAATTCCAACTAGGCCCATCATTTCCAGGTTTCTTGAGAAATTTTTCATAGCTTTGTTCTTTCGGATCGAAATTATATCAGGAATAGGTTTCAACTCTGAGTTTTAGTTCCATGAATCTTAGAGTAGAATCAGTATTTTTAGTTTTCAACCCTGCTTTTTAGTTGTAATATGCTTTTAATCACTGAATACTCTTTCTTACAATAAACCAACCATCCGGGAAAGAATCTGAAACTTTTTTATTTGGACGGAAGGAATCCAAAGTTGAAGTACAGAAGCTACGTATCCGAGTCTTCTTCCAACACAGTTTGCAATTAGGGTTTGCAGAGAGATAGGGGAATTGGACTCGGATTCTGAGGTTAGGCATGCAGTGAATACCTTGCTATCTCCGCCTGGACTCCTGAAGGTAGATTTGGTTCTGGGTTTTGAAATTCTTTTAGTAAAAAGTAATTTTTTTTTTCTTAGTTTGTGATACTGGGTATATTTGGCATTGGAGTAACAGCGCCAATTGAACTGAACAGAGCCTGTATTTATCTTCAATTCGTTTAATGCCATCCTATGCTCCCATTTAGATAATTTGTTGTGATTATTGTTTGTTTTGTGTATTTAGTGTTGCCTTTTATATTCGTAATAGACATCATGTAAATGGGTTATGACAAGAAAGTTCTTTGTGTGCGTGCAGGAGCTACCTTTGTTAGCTAATCCAATGCATTTCATGTAATTTGAAGTTTATAAAAGAAGTTTCGATGGCCAAGAAATCTGTACCACAACCACGGCTAACTAAGCTTTCAGTCTACCTTTACATACCCAATATAATTGGTGAGTATGCATGTACTTGACATTTTTGTATTGGTTCATTGTTCTCAACAGCATGTAACTTTCAAAATACATTGTGAAGTCAAACCCAATTTTTCTTTTGTCCCCCTTATACTTACTGGAAATGCAGGGTACATTAGGGTTCTTATGAACTGTTATGCTTTCGCCATATGCTTCTCCAACAAACAGCTTTTCTCCATTCTCTATTTTGTCAGGTGAGAGTATACACTTTTGAAGAATTCATTATGTTGAGTTTGTATTTGTGGATTTGGAAAAAGAGATTTGGATGTGGATTCTTATAGATATGAAAATAAGTTATTTTCTATGACATCCACGTATGAATTTGAAATTTGAAAGAGGGTAGGGTGGAGTTTAGATACTCAAGAAATTAAATTCACCTCTATATCACTTGAATGTTGATCTTTGTTGTCAATCCACCAGACAATGTGGCAAAATTCCCTCCTTTTATACTTTTTCCCTAAACATCTGTTGCAATCAAAATTTAAACAGTCTAATCTAAATCTCTTATTTCAAATGCAATCATAGTTTGTTAGCTGTGTTTTGTTCAATGTGTCTATGTTGGTTATACTTATGATTAAGTTTGCTGTTCCAGCTTTGTCTGTGATGGAGTAGATGGTTGGTGTGCTCGCAAATTCAATCAAGGTATGTGATTATCTGTGGTTTGTGCATTATATATATTCGTTCAAACAAATTAGCTGATACTCTGTTTAGCATCTGTGTAAAAAAAAAAAAAAAACAGAAGTTGAGATCTTTAGTATGAATGGTACATTCTAAGCTTATCGTTAGATAAAACCTGACCTTTTTGCGGGTTGAGACTTAAAACAAGCACTAGGCTTTGTTAAAGAAACTAGAATTTTCTGTAGTTCAATTCAAAATCTTGCTCTAATCTTACAAATACTGAGTAAACCGTCAGTGTGTCGTGTAAAATGAGTATCCTAGTGTGTCGTGTAAAATGAGTATCCTAGTGTGTCGTGTAAAATGAGTATCCTAGAATCCATTCAACAAAAATTTGGGAAGTTGTTTAATCTTCACCACCTCTATTGCCTTTCAATTCAATAGGTGGTTACACTTCTTGACTCTGGCTCGTACTTTTTCACCATGCATAGGCACTTCCCAAATTTGTTTTAGTCTTCACCACCTCTATTGCCTTTCAATTCTATAGGTGGTTACACTTCTCGACTCTGGCTCGTACTTTTTCACCATGCATAGGCACTTCGACTTGGATTGCATTCCTGTGATACTGTTACCTAGCTAGTTAATACAGGTTTAGTGTACAGTTTCAAGTGCATTTCTGTTTATAGATCTCGACACATCAAGATTCATTTGGTTGCGTCCTTGTTTTTATGGACATTGCAGTATAGAACTGGTAGAAGCCTTCTTATTTTAGTGAGCATTATATAATGACATTACGCAAGTGCTGTCGGTGTTCCCTGTGTCTTGAACTGGTACAAAGAGTATTTTGTTTGCTTTTATGATCTAATTATTTTCTGCATACAGTAATGTGTAATTGAATCATTTGCAAGTACTTAAAATGTATCATTCAAATCATCTTTCATCCCCCCTTCCTGATGCAGTTTCAACATTTGGAGCCGTTTTGGACATGATAACAGACAGGTGATCTCTCTCTCAGGTATTTCTCTGATGATTTAGTATTCTGCACTGACCATGTTGATTGTTATGCCTTGTTTCCCAGGATTAGCACTGCGTGTCTCTTGGTAATTCTTTCACAAGTATATCGGTGAGACATGTGATTTATATGTTGCTCTAACTATATATGTATGTTTATCTTAGCTTCTGGTGGGCTTTCAATGTAGGCCTGGCTTGATTTTCCTCTCATTGCTTGCCTTAGATATTGGCAGCCACTGGCTGCAGATGTACAGGTTATTTTCCCTTACTCTTTTAATTTAATCAACTGGATGATTTTGGTTTTGGATCCTCGACGAAAATTTCTTTTTCTAACACTTAAAGATATTATTTGCAGTACTTTCCTGCTCGGCAAAGCTAGTCACAAAGATGTGAAAGACAGCACTAATTGGCTTTTCAAAGCATACTATGGGAATCGGATGTTTATGGCTTACTGTTGTGTGGCATGTGAGGTAATTGCAACTTTGTTTGTCTATTTACCTATGATTTTTTTTTCCATGTGGTTGACACTCTTCTCTTAATTTGACTGTTTACTCTGCAGGTGCTTTATATAATTCTATTTCATCTTGCAACGAACAATACTGAGAATTTGATCGAAGTAAGTGGTGTTGTTTTTCTAGGATAAGAGGATATTTCCAGATTATTTTGGTTTCTGAATGTTTTCCTCTCCCAGGTTTTAATGCGTCTTGCAAACCACATTACACCTCTTTCTGTTTTAGTTGGTTTGAGTTTATTTGGATGGGCAGTCAAGCAAGCAGTTAATTGTATACAGGTAATGAATAGTACCTCCATGACTTAAATTTTTAGATAAATTCATAGCTATCTTTTTTCTACCTGAAAATGAAGAACTTCTTTGTGGATGTTGACATGCATCTGAGGTCCAAACTCAAAAAATCAATTAACATATTGGCCTTTTAGTGTAGTGGTTTCCTGAAGTTCATCATTCTGTACAGAAATCCTCCATTCACATCACGAGTATCTTAAATGCATAATTTAATCTGTATTATTTTTTCAATTAGACATACTAAATACTTGTTGAAAACTTCAGATGAGAACAGAAGGTGATACTGGATTATTTTGATAGCTCTGACGTAGTGGTAGTAATCTTCCGTGCTCTATGACCATCACTAATATTAAAATTCTTGTTGGGGAATGACATCAAGATGCTTGAACAAATTCTGAATTTAAAGATTGTCGGCCATAGTAAAATTTCAAGGTATGGGTATCCTTTGTGTGTTCTTGACCATGGATGCCTAATGCTTATTTGATTTGAAACACTAATGAATCAACGCGTAAATGACGGACTGCCAGGATTAACTGTGGAGCTTAAGTAATATAGATAAGAAAGACCACAGTAGTTTTTAGTCATGCATACTCATGATTTCTTAGTAGCTTGTCTACCAGACATTCTTGCATTGTCATTCATCTAGCTGATCAACTTTTTTAAGTCATCTAATTCTTTGTATCTGGATTGTAAATTCTTTTCATGAGTTCAGTTGAAGACAGCAGCAGATGTGTGTGTGCTTCATGATATCAACAAAAAGCAGAGCCCCTAATGCTTCAACTCGTATGACTGGAGGTGCATTCTACGTCCAGCTTTGCTGCTCGGTTGTTCTAAATCAAATATGTAACTGTAGCAGATGGGATTGCTTTATTCTTGTGGACATACACTGATGAAAGATTTATAACACCTTTTATTGCAACTGTTTTATTCTTTCCGATTGAACTATAGCACAAAATTGACAATTTGACATCTCATTTCGCAACCTCAAAGGAGAAAAGAGAAAAGAGGGCAGCTTCCGATCATCTCTTTTTAACTGTTTTTCTACTTTGTCCTGTTTTCTTCTTTCTGAATAGGTTTGTACCAGCTGAATCCACACCCTGCAAGTTGTTTTCGTTATTGATGTGGGATCTTTTGAAATGTTCAGAAGGGGATTCTCGTTGTAATTTTTTTAACTGTTTAAAAAAAAAAGTTCAAAGTTCTTAGAGTTGAGAACTGGCTGGGTAAGTGGGTAGTCAAGTACTCAAATTACTAGGTTTATAGCCAAAGGAGGCAGGTCAAGTAGCGGGAGTACGTCGATTGGTGTCACCCCAAGTTGGTGGTGGACTGGTGGCAGGAAGGTGTAGAGTGGAAAAATTAAAAAGGATAAAATTTGAAGTTATGTTTGAAATATAGAAAAAAAAAAAAAGGCCCTAAAATCCCTATCTCTCGACCTCAGCCTCATTCAGTCCCACTTCGGTCACTTCTTCTCTCCTCTGTGCTCCATCTCGATCTGCAAATCTCCCCATCGAAGAACGCCCTAAATCTAAGAACCCTAAATCGTTATTTGTTTGCACAGTCTCGATTTGGCTTCTCTCTCTCCGTCTTTTGCTTCAATTAACATTTCGTATTTTGTTTGTTCATATTCATTCAAAGTGCTGGAGTATTCTGAAGCTGAACTCGCAAGTCCTCTCTAGCCGTTACCAAGCAGGTACTGCATACATCAACTCTCAAATTATACTTGTATTGGAGGTGTGCTTGTTTTGAATGAGAAATTTCAAGTGTTGGTTTATATTCTAATGCAAATGATAATAAAGCCTATGTTTAGATGACTCATTTGTGTAAGCATTGTGCCCTTGTTAGGTTTGTGCTGAAAATATTTATATCCATACAACTGTGTAAACTCAGATTCTTAGGTTTCTCCTCGAATGGATCACACATTGCATTTGTGTGTAAATGCCTTCCACCTATGTGAAAGTAGTCATGTTAGCTTAAAGAAAGGCAATGATGAAGATCATGGATAGAGAAATGCACTGGTCATCTATCTGACAAAATTGTTTGTACGCTTCATTATCCAAATGTGACGAATGTATTATTATAGCGAGGATAGTTCATATTTATGAAAGGGTGTCCAATGTTTCCTCTTTATATGTCAATTTTATTTAGTTTTAGATTGTGTTTCTGATGGGCGAGCCTAACAGTTTCTTTCTTTCTTACTTATGTGTTTTTTGAATCACAGAATGGGTCGGAAAGCAGGTTCGATATACATTAATCCAAAGAAATTTGGTGCTTTTCACAAGCCTTGCATGAAGGAAATGGTAACATTTCTCAGTTGCTTGGCTCTTAGCAGCAACTGTGATGAGAAGTGTGTAAGGCAGAAGGACCTTTTGAGTACTTGTATGGATTCTCAGGTAGATTTTAGATTTTCTGTTTTGTGGATTCTGCATGATCATAGTTTCTTTTTCCCTTTTTTTTTTTTTTTTTTTCTCATCCTTTTCTATTAGGCTTAAAGTCTGTCCCTTTCTTCAATTGGCAAACTTTTTTCAAGGACTGTCCCTAAAACGTCTGGCTCCTTCGTTACAGAGCAAGAAAAACAAGTCAATGGGAAGCATTAATTATCACTTGCAGAGGCTGAGCAGGGGAAGGAAGTAGTTTGGATTATGTAGAGAACAAACTTAAAATTGAGGTCTGATTCTTTGGAGTCATCGTGTGGCAGACTGGCAGATGATAAGTTAGGGAAGCTGTTCTATTGTAACACCTAAGAATGTTTACATATAATTCCCCATTTTGATTAAAGTGCATAAGCTGAGAGAAATTATGGATATATTATTTTGAACAATTCTCTTGTAGTTCAATGATATTTTCAACGAATTTTGTAATAATATGTAGGGAAAAAATCACCTTTAGTTCCTGAACTTTGACTCATTCGACACTTTCGTCCCTGAACTTTGAAATATATCACTTTAGTCCCTGAACTTTGAAAAAAACTATCACTTTCGTCTCTGACCGAAGTTTTCACCGAATAAACCTCCGATTCCGGCCAATTCGAACGACACCACATACTGGGCTTTGAAGCCCTCCTTGAGGCGAGTTCAATGCCACCAACCTCGCCTCAAACCGTCGCTGGATGGCAGAGAATTTTACAATTAAAGTTTCGGCCACTACCGGCTTTCGAGCTAAATTTGAGCTATTCTAAGCCGAATTGAGCTTAGCCCCAGTTATAAAAGTTACTCCTCTCATCCGTGCGAACATTTTGGTATAGGTTTTGCACCATTTTTTTCCGATCAGAAATGAAAGTGATAGTCGGTGTTGAAGTTCAGGGACGAAAGTGATATATTTCAAAATTCAGGGACGAAAGTGTCGAACGAGTCAAAGTTGAGGGACTAAATGTGATATAATCCCTAATATGTAAACCAAAGTCTTTGACTCGGTAGAATGAAGGTTTAAGTTCTTAATTTTTCTAGTCACTTGAGCTCTTACTCTACTAAAAGAAACAAAAAATCTGTAATAAAAGTTGTTACCACAGCTTCTATAAAAGTGTGACCAACGTACGCTGAATTGGGTCAACATTCTCAGGCACAACAAATTCTGATGAACACATTAACACAGTGTAATATGTTGGTTGTGTTTCATGCCGATCGAAGGCCTTTCCGAGAATGTTGAGCCAATTTAACATATGTTGGTTAGGGTTGGAGCGTTGGATGTGGGGTTTTAAAAAGCTTGTTCTCCAACCATTTTCATATAAAAGACGTGAAGAGCACACCAAGTTCGATCTTATACTTTTCAATTTAATCAGTTTAGTCTCTCCATTAGTCAATTTGTTAACTTTGACCGTTAAGTGATAACGTGTCATGAGTGGGGCTCATTCTTGGCTGACTTGGCAGTGACGTGGCATGCCCAATCATCAACCAAAGCTGAATGGACATGCCACGTCACTGACGGAGGGACTAAACTGATTAAATTGAAGAGTATATGGGTGTTTCTGATGAAATTAGAAGTGCATGGACTAACATGATGTTTAGTGTAAAGTTTAGGGGGGTAAACTAAATTTAATCATTTTCAAAAATACCATTTTACATAAAAATCATGTGCTATAATAAGGAAAATTTTCTCAATTTGCATAATTGACAAAAATAAGCGAAACACCGATTTCAATAGACAATGTGTTGTTAAAGTCTATTTGCTTTGTTTAATCATAGAGTCCAAAAGAGTCATAATAAGTAAATTCTCTTACATTTCTTCAAACTTAAAAAAAAAAAAATTAAACACTTGTAGCGACGACCAATTCGTCGCTACAAAAGGCTTCTACATGTTTTTTTATTTTGTTTATTTTAATTTGATGAAATCGTTAAAAAAGACTCTTTCGGTCCTCATAAGGTCTCACGTTAGACTTCACTAAGACTCTAAAATAATTTTGAGAACTCGTACAAACTGTACTTGAGAATTTCAAAGATACAATTTTTCATAGAAAATGAGTGTTATACGGAAATTTTCCTCAATTTGACACAATTCACCAAAGTAAGCGAAAACTCGATTTTGGTAGATTGTGAAAGCCAAAGTTGGTTTGCATTGTTTAATCATAGATTTTATGAGCCCCAATAACTAAATTATTTTACATTTGTTCAAAATTAAAAAAATATTTATATTTTTTTATTAAATTCAGTTTACCCCCCTGAACTTTACACCAAATATCATGTTAGTCCATGCACTTCTAATTTTATCAGAAACACCCGTATATTCTTCAATTTAATCATTTTAGTCCCTCCGTCAGTGACGGCATGCCCAGTCAGCTTTGGTTGATGACTGGGCATGCCACGTCACTACCAAGTCAGCCAAGAATGAGCCCCACTCATGACACGTCATCACTTAACGGTCAAAATTAACTGATTAACTGACGGAGGGACTAAACGGATTAAATTGAAGAGTATAGGGGTGTTTCTGATGAAATTAGAAGTGTATGGACTAACATGATGTTTAGTGTAAAGTTCATGAGATTAAACTAAATTTAATCCTAAAATTAATGATGGGGGTGTGGGAGAAACCTGAACAAGTGTTTAAACCTACACTTGGATTTAAACTTGAACAAGTGCAGGTGAAACCCGAAAGCCCCTTGTCCAAGCCTGATACTCGGGCTCAGTGAGCTTGAGTCGATTTGTAACCTTGGGGTTGTAATTAGGCCCATCACGTTTCAGCTATAGCATTTTCAATCCTATTTGTGAAAACCTTCGGACATCTTTGCAAAATCACCAAGAAGAAAAATTCACAAGAACAACAAGCAAACCCTAGTGCGAGTGTCTCCCTTTATCGCCTTATGCGGTTAATCCATAATATTCGGTAATTACTCTCCCCTTCCTCTTTTTCTTCTTCTCTATTTGTCATGCTCTCATTTCTCTGTTGCTAAAAATTGGGGTTTGATTTCTTTAATGGTAAAATCCTCAAATAGTGCCCGAACTATCACGAAATGCACTTTTTGGTACCTAAGTTTGCTTAGGAAGTCTGGTGGTACCCAAATTATGTCTCTGTTAGCCTCATTAGTACCTCCGTCCAATTTTTCGTTAAAAAAAAGTCATCAAGGGTCAGACCAAAAACACAAAGTTTGGGCACTTTGGTAAAATCATTCACTTTTTGTGTTTTTGGTCTGACCCTTGATGACTTTTTTTTAACGGAAAATTGGACGGAGGTACTAATGAGGCTAACAGGGACATCGTTTGGCTACCACCAAACTCTCTAAGCAAACTTAGGTACCAAAAAGTGCATTTCGTGATAGTTCAGGTACAATTTGAGGATTTTTCTCTTTCTTTAATTAAAGAGGAACCGTGGATAAATGTGCTTCAGTATTTTCATATGATTTTTGTGCCAAGGGGGTTCTGTAGGTCATCAGTTTTTGAAAAAAAAAAAATTGGAAAGTTTGGAAAATTAATCGAAATTAATTATGTTTTTGCCCGTGGGTCAATTCGTGCCTTACACCCTTTACTAACTAATTTTTGGGTGTCAAGATCACAAGAGGAAGCGGAAGCACAAGGAAGATCCGGAGTTTTGGCCAAGAAACCAAAAAGTTAACTTTCAGCCCCGAAAAGTCAACCGAAGTGAACCCGGGCCTAACCATGGTCAACTTTGAGGGCAAAACCGAAGACATCAAGTATGAATCCATCTATCAAGTAGGAGAGCTCTCCTTGATGACTTGAAATATTTTGGTGTTGGTTGGAAATATAAATTCAAAATGAAAACAAAACATTAAATGTTTCCAACAACATTTGTCTCTTAACCTTCTTTTATCCCATTTGTGTCTCCTCACCTCCCAAATTAGATTTTTCATGTCCCATAGCACATTACCATCCTAACTTTTGAACAACTTGAATATAAGTTGTACAAAAGTTACCTTAATACTGGCCTATTGTAGAAAATTTATGAGGGGTAGATTATTTGCTCCTTGATTAGCTAATAGTCATAATCCACTTGATCGCCAAAAGTTTCATTTTTCCTAATTGTTAGACTCATTATGTTGGCTGGCGTTGGTTGGATGGTCTATTCATATAGGTTACCGACAATGATTAGTATAATCTCTCGTTTTACCTAGTCGTTAAGTTTGTTTTGATACCTTTTGTTGGTTGGTTGCTCTATTCATACTGGTTACTAAAAACGAGAAAGATAATCCCTTATTTGATCTAGTTGTTAAGTTCTTTATGTTACCAAAACGAGAAAGACAATTTCATATCTTATTCGTTAAGTTCGTTACATTGCCGTATGTACGTTTCCCGCTGCATGCATATTTATTACCGAAAACATGAAAAATTATCCAATGCAGAGTCTCTTTTTCCCCAGTCAATGCTTGATAGGTACGTTAAGCAAAAATGTAGCTTGTGCTTGGGCCTAGCATGGACAAATATGGTGTTCGATGTGCTTTACATGACTACTTTTGTTCTCTATCAAAATTGATTGATGAATCACATATATTTATCTATGAAGTGATATTGGTGCAGAAGAAATTTAAATGGAAGATCGTATGTGCAAAGGTAAACACTATAGATTGAAATTCCGGTAACCCGGATTGTCCCAATAACGGTAGTCGTCTTAAACACTAATCGGAGAGTATATACCAATTTAAATTTAACTCTCCTATAACAAACAATTGTTCAATCAATACAATTACTTATGCAATATACACAATTGATTGAAACAATCCTAAAACCCAAAGAGTGTGTCAATGTAGCACTCCACGGTCTAGTGTTCACTATATGATGCAATTATCATGCACAACAATTATAATCACAATTCTATTAAGTAGTGAACAACAATAGGAAGCAATACACATATGCTTCACATTAAACAACCTAGGTTCTAGCTATTGCACAAGCAATACACAATTGAATACAAATATATATGCAACAAGCACAATCAATTGTACAACCTAGAATCCCAAAGTGTGCATCAAACTAGCACACCACGGACTATATATATATATCTATGTATGAACAAGCACACAATATGCTAATCAAGTAAGCACAATACAATAGATAATCAATCACACAACCAACACACAATATGGTCACCCGGAACCTCTACCTCTAGAGGAAAACCGGAGGGGAGCCGTACCCCACGCTCTTGTGTAACACTATGAAAACGCCAAACGGCAACACGTACAAGGGGGAAACTCTGTCCCAAACTCTACACTATCAACCCTATGACTAGTGGCAGCTCTAACCTTGTGTAGCCCCGAATGCTCTTCAAGTGATCCCACCTCAAGCTTCTCCGATTGATCGAACTTCACCGCGTGAATCCTCCAACCGCAAGACACCGACTATGCAAGTGTGTGTGTGTAAGTATGAATGAATTCAATTCAATTAACACAAGCAATTCAACAAGGAACAATTGCTTGCATTAACCAAACCGAATTGAAAAGCCTTGAATATGATTCAAGGGTTTGTTTAACTAATCACAAGGATCATTAGCTAAACAAACAAACAACAAAGAAGATTGAAACAAATGATTCAATCCTTCAACTCAGCAATTCAACATGGAACAATTGCTAGAGTTGAATAGAATCTCCTAAATCCTATAACATAAGCTAAACAAGCAACTATGTGCAAATCAAAGTGTTTAGCAAGGATTAATCATGGAGATCAAGGTGAGGAACCTACAACATGGAACTAGGATCACTCACAATACCAAAGAACTCTCTCAAAGTGTATTTTCGACTATGGGGAAAGAGTTGACCGAAATGAAACACAAGGGTTCTATTTATAGAAAACATCCCAGGGGCATTTGCGATCGATCGCACGACATTATGCGATCGATCGCACAGTGTAAAATAAGGAGACAGAAACGTCTGGAAGTGCGAAACCCTTGTTTGCGATCGATCGCGGAAAGTTGCGATCGATCGCACGAAAAAGTCCCAACGGACATATTTTCGAACTGCAACGGTCATAAAACCAACGGACATATTTGCCACGTGGTGCGATCGATCGCATGAACAGTGACGATCGATCGCAAGGCATAAAACAGCCTTAAACAAAAAAGAATGCTAATCAAAACAAATCTATAAGAAGATCTAGCAATCCTAACATTATAAACTCAAATGTATGAAACAATGCATACAAAATTTGAGCCGGTCGCGTTGCGACCGGGTGCTTATAGAATAAGCACTCGAAACTTGTGACACAAGACACAAGTGTGGCAATCAAGCATCCTATACTTATGTGATTCACATCATAAGTGAAAGGAAAACAACCTAGATAAACCTAGGACAACAAGGAAGACTAAATGTCAATGAAGTGCATGTGTATATGCATGAGTCATACCTTGAGATGCTTGAACGAAACCTTCGATGACCAATGATCGAAGTCCGGAGAAAAGACCGGATAAGAAAGGCGTCTTCACGAACCATCTCGAGTAAGAACAACCTAAGCCACGACTTCTAATCCCTAAAACAAACTAGCAATGATACAAAAGAATTGCTAATACAAGGGAAGAGGTTTTGTCAAATAGGAAATAGCCAATAGCAAATATTTTGCCCTTACATAGATCACTGGACTTAATTGCATCGACTAGCACAAATTGGGTCTCGTGTCCTTTCGTGAAGTCTTTTTGTGACGATATGGTTCTGGAAATGAGACCTCCGTGTTATCGTGTCGGTTCGGCCCGGTCTGGCCCATTATGCATGTGTATAAATGCATTGAAACCCCAATTCTAAGAAGGATTGCATGTCCTTACTCCTTAGACCACCCAGACTTTTGTGATATTTCCAATGATTAAAAAGCGCAAGTGAGGCGCGCCTTGAGGCTTAAAAGGCTTAAAAAGCCACATATTTTGCTCAAGATTTGATGGGAAGGCGCTGAGGCACAAAAGGCGTAAAACGAAAGCATAAAAGGCGTACGTTTTAGCATAAAAGGCGTACAAAAACGTACGCCTAATAAACTTTTTTTTTTGTTAGAATCAAAACGACGTCTTTTTTATTCTAGTTGTTAAAACCTCAAAAACGACCCAAACATCGATAAGAGATTGAGAAAGAGAAGAGAGGAGTACGCAAACATATGAGCTCTAAGAGATTTGACAAGATTTGGAGATTAGGGTTTATAAATTTTTAAGTTTGGGAGAAGGGAAGAGAGAAGTCGGGAAAGAAGAAGGATAAGGATCATGTTCTAGGGCTTACGCCTCCCCCCACCTCCCGAAAACGCCTCGGGATATGCCTCAGCGTTTTAAAACATTGGATATTTCTCAACTTGTCCACTCCACTTTTTTTTCCCCAATTTTCCTCATCGTTTCAAAAGTGGGGAGACCAAAAACCAGATCACCTACTCGTTTAGCCCAAAACTTAATTCGAACGGATCTCCACCGTCCGACCTCCTCTCGAAGTCGGTTCAGTGGCCTTGGCTTTGTCTCATTGTCACCGACTTTTGAACCGGTGACAACGGATCGGAGCCCGAAGGATTTCGTCGTATTCACTGGTCTCTGTGTTTTCCGGCGACTTTGGCCAAAATCATCAACGACCAAGGTATTAAACTTAGTCTACTCATCGAGTTCTACATATTTGCTTAATTGGTTTTCGTTTATAATGAGATTTTGGGTGATTCGCATATGCTTTAATCAATGTACTTCCTTTGTGAATTTACTTTGTAATCAGAGCGAATTATTTTGTTTTTAGGTTATCATACTCTTAACAGTTTTGAAAATTCACTAGCCTCACCCAATCGTTTGCTGAAAAATCAATAATGGAGATTGATATTCACGATGAAAGTGATGGAAGCACACCTAGGACAAACGAAAATGGCTTCTCTATTAGGCGAGTTTCACCGGATGAGTCCGGTGAAGGTTTGCCTTATGCTCCTATAAATTGGCCTAATCCTGGTGATACTTGGCGGTGGAAAGTGGGGAAGAGAGTTTCTGGGTCTGGACACTATCTGGATAGGTACCTCTATCTTCCAAAGAGTCTTTGCCGTGGTGGGAATTCGTCGCGTAGGAAATATGGTTTTGCAAGCAAGCTTGCAGTTGAACGATACATCCAAAATGCATTTCCTAGTACAAACCTCGTTGCATTTTTCGCATCATTCTCCTGGAAGATCCCGGCCGAAATGTCACTGTTAGCAAATGGTCAGCCATACTCACTTTGATCTTTTCCTTCTCAAGTTTTGTGCTTTTACATCTTTAGTTCTTATTTGTATTTCTTTGGCATTTTCGTATAGATACAACAGTCGCGCCTCCTTGTTTGTCTGTGTAATGATCTAGTAGTTGATACCTTTGTGTTACTTTTCTTCTTTCCTTTGGTTTTCTTTTGCTGGCGTCTTCGAACCCAGACACTTTTCCTATGTTCTTCAACAAGATGGATGGCTATGCTGTTACTTGTGACCTTATATCTTCAAGACACATGTGTGTTTGACTATTTCTTTTTTAAGTACTAACTGTTGTAGGACATTCCTGCAGTAAGCAGCTTCGGTGATCGTATATATATGGATGTATACATGGTATACTGTTGTTCTTTCTAATTCCTATAAGTTAAAGATTGCTTTACCTATAAGATCCTTGAGATTTTTATGCATACTGAACATCGCATGATGCTTATGCACAACAAATTCCAACTGTCATAACGGATTGATAATCTTGAAAATGTTTCAAAGTTTTTTCTTTAAAAAAAAAACCATTTTTTTGTTCAAGAATTTAATAATAAGTTTAGTTTGTTTACGGATAGATATCTGCTATGGTTCTATGTGTCATGATGATTATTGTACTTCTCAGTTTATTTGAGACTGCATATCTGAAATGATCTCATAGGAGTTTGTCATTGTAAATGGTTTTTCGTCATCTAACTATGTCCTTAATTTTTTTGGGGTATATACAGGTTCTGTAAAGCTGAGGCATGTACCAGTTGTTCCACCAATTCCACCTTCTGTAGAGATTGAAGAGTCTGATTCTCAGTCCGACACCTTGTGTTGTAAGGCCGGAAATAAGTTGTGCATCAGTTTGTTGGAAGAAGCAGAAAACCCACCTTTAGCAGTCATGGAGTGTGATATTTGCTGCACTGAAACTAAGTTCTGTCGAGATTGCTGCTGCATTCTTTGTTCGAAGACTTTAAATTTCTCCTATGGAGGCTATGATTACATCAGATGTGAAGCAATAATGGGTCAAGGTGGTATATGTGGGCATGCTGCCCACATTGATTGCGCTCTCCGATGCTACATGGCTGGCACTGTAGGAGAAAGCATTGCGTTGGATTCTGAGTACTATTGCCGGCGCTGTGATGCGAGGACAGATCTGGTTCCACATGTGACGAGGCTTTTACAGACATGTGAATCTCTAGATTCTCGGGACAACATTGAGAAGATTTTAAATATTGGTATCTTCATCTTGCGTGGTTCAGAGAAAACCAGTGCAAAGGAGTTGCTCAAACGCATTGAAGTGGCCGTTGCAAAGGTAAAATTAATAGCTTAAAGTTGTTTATCCTCATCCACATTTATAATTTACCCTGGACCAGCAGTATAACCATTTCCTACATTTACCAGCTCAAATACAGGACTTATCTTGAAGATATTTGGAAGGAGGAAGACAATTTTTCAGCTATTTCCACTGGTAAACTCTCCCCCTATATAATGAACTAATTATGCTATGATGAGAACTTACTGTTTGGAATTGGATGCAGCATGAAACTATGATTTGTTAAATATGCTCCAAGGTGAATTTTAAGTGCATAATCATACGGTATAAAAACTACTCTGTCTCTCTCTGGAAATAAAAGTGCTTCTTTTCCCTGTGATAGAGGCTCAACAAGTTACAGGAATTCGTTCATGTGATGCCAATGGTGATGTTTGTTAAACCATTACATTTTCGACACCAACCCACCTCACTACTTCTCCCACCCAGCCAGAGGCCACAAGACAATATTCTCTCACATTTCATCCCAAAGTCATGAATGTGCATCTTTTTTTCACTATAATTGCGGTTGTAGACAGATGTTGATCTCCCTCTCTCTCGTTCCCCTGTCTCTCGGACTTTTTTTTTTCCCTCTTTATGGACTGCTTTCATTTAATATACAGATGTCTCTCATCATGAAAGTACTGCCATGGAAGTTACAACTTACCGAGAGCCCTCAGATGGCAGAACAAGCTCAGATTTGATGTCTGCATCTTTTGATTATCACACTGAATCTCAAAAACTTGCGGAAGACATTGATCAGGTTGTGCATGCACTAAAGAAGTCACAAGAGTCTGAATTTAAGATGGCGGAGGAAAACCTTCTTGCACAGATGAACTATATTTGTAATCTGTATCAGCAACTTGAGAAAGAGAAGTCCGATTTGGCACGTCGCACATCAACCGACCCAGATGCTTTACTCAGTATTGTATTGAGCAGGGTGAAGCAGATTAAAAGGGAAGTCACAAAGCTCAAGGAGATGGAGGAAATAGCTACTGGATTTGGAAAGACTTCTAGAGCTATCCTGAAGAAGCACTTCAATTTGGAAATTGAGGAGTGAAGTGAACCCTGATCCCGATTATGGAACAATTTCATCACTTTTTCAGTAACGTTTCTTGCAATTGTACTGTCACCCTTGTCTGATCTTTATATGCATAACCGTCTATAGTAGAATGAGCCGCTGCATGGTGATGAAATTTCATGCCCAGCAGCAAGACAAAGGTATGAAGATCCTGTTGAAGAAACAGAAAATCCGTGGTGGTTTGTAAACTTTGAGCTCCTTGGTGGTTTGTATTCTTAGCTGTCAACTGAAGAACTGCCAGAGAATAGACTGAGGGATTGAGAAGACTAGCAGAGGGCATTCAAGGAACCCTTTCTGCTGGCCTAAGAATTTCATGTTTTCTTGCAATGAATATCAATTGGGTTTTTCAAGGCAAGTATGCATGCTCGTAAATGCTTCCCTGTTGAAAGCATCTGGCAGCAGTGTTCTTGTATGCAACTTCCCAGTTTCTTCAGCAGTCATGTAACTTTAAAAAAGGCGCGTTTTCTCTGTTCTTTGTTTCTTGTCTGTCTTTTCGACAAGGTGAGTTGCTGCTCGCTGGGAAGTTTAGAAATTTTGTCAATGATAGTAAAATTTGGTGCCGGAATTGCTATTATCCCTTTGTATTTGGCGGGAGACTTTAGGAAATTAGTTAGCTTTTTGATCTTTTGGTTAGAAGGTTGAGATACATGTATGTTTCCTGTACATATATACAAAGTTGTAGGAACAGGCCCTTCAGAAAGAAATGTTTCAATTTTTACCTCTCGAATAATTGGGTTATGTTTATTTGTTTATCTATTTTTACGAAGAATTGCAACAGCAAAACTCATCAAGAAAGTTTAGCACTCGATAATGTGCTGTGTTCTGGATGCACAATTTAGAGACTAGCCAAATCATCCAAGTAATTAATACAAGAACCAAAGTTGCAATATGACTAAACACATGACTAGTATTTTTTTTGGATGAAGGACACGAACACGACTAGTATTGCAATTGCCAAGTTCCCCTCTTTCTTTTGTACTAAAGAAATAGAAAGTTCCTCCAACTACGGATTAGTCCTAAAATCTAGAAAGTCTTTGAAAAACCATAAGATTTCAATAAAATAAAATAAAAACAAGTTCCATACATCGTAAGGAACAGAAACGTTCAGACCCCACAAAAAAAAAACAACAGAAACGGTGAGGAACTGAGGATGAAGGTGGAAGTGGAACACTTTATAAACCAACCAATCATAGCTCGGTGAGGTACAAAACAACGTCTTCACTTTGTAGACTTTGGAAATAAGTGGATCTTTGCTTGGTGAGGCACTAGCAGTTGGAAAATTTTCAACGAATTTATAATACTCTGACTGATAATAACTGGTTTAACAAAATAGATAGATAAAAGTTGACCATTTAACACAGCAAATGATTTAATGTAAAATCTTCAAATCAATCTGATTTCTACCATAAAAGAATTACAAACGCAGAAGGGTTCGCCTCTATATTCAAAGAAAGCTTTAAAATCAGAATAGTTTGGTACTCTCGCCGAGAAAAGGTGCTTCGCAGTTGAACTTTTGCTTTAAACAAATGGAATAATCCTTTCTAAGATCTTTATCTAACATTCCTGGAGAAGCCTGCAAAACGTGAATCTTAACCGGGTAAAAAACACTAATACAGGCTATACCCAAAGAACTGGCTGATGATAATGGCAAATCCAAGAGCAATTGCAATCAGGGAAGACGCCCATGTCAGTTTCTCCGTTATTCTGGGCACTCTATCCTTTAACGCCTGACTACATGAGCCTATAAAAACTGTATAGCTTCCCATGGCAACTACGGTCCCAACCAAGAACATAACTAGAAATGCAGCGCCAGCTACACGAGATGGCAAAGCAAGTGCGGGCAAGACCATCATCAATGCATCTGGCTGCAGCCCATGCACAATTCCGGTTGCAAAAGTAGCAAAACCAATCTTTTTCTTCCCAACTGTAGGGTTCTCTAAAGTTTCGTATACGCTAACATCACACTCACCATTCTCTAAGGCAACACAAGGACTTGGGACTTCTGAAGCTTCCTTAATGCCCATAGCACCAATAACTAGTAGTGTAAGGCCCACAACTCTTGTGCCCCAAGTCCGGATGACTTCAATATGAAGCCGATCCTTCAGTAGTAGAAATACTAAACCAAAGATAACTTGGCCAGCGTCATGGCCACATCCCCAAAGGGCTCCAACAAGAGCACTTTCAATGCGGGTACGTCCAATTGAGAGTGGAGCCAAAGCAGCTAGGTGGTCAGGCCCTGATAATGTGTGCAAGCAACCAGCAAAGAAACCAGTCCAGGCACTACTAAGTAATTCAGTCTGGATGAGTCTTGCCCCCACTGCAGCAGCAGCTGGACCACCTGTCTTAGTTGCAGTTTGGAAAGAAGCAAGAGCCGCGGGCGCAAAAGCTGGTTGTACTAAGATCAAAATGAGAGCAGAAAGCACAACAAATGCCCCAGTGGTGATGGCCTGTCCATGTTAGGAATATGAAGTATGTTAGCTGGGAAAAAACATTCTAGGACTAGTTGTCAAATGATAAAGGTGAATCTATAGTTTGGGCTTTGCGAACACACTTATATAAGTTAACATGATAGTAGTAGTTGAAAAGGATAAATTCCATGGGGTAAAATGTATCAGTACAAATGCACATTTGGACAATAATAAAACTTGCATTCACAGTTTTTCCTCAGTCAAACTCATTAGGTGGTGAACTCACCTATGTTCCTAGCCATACCCATGATTTCTATCATAGTAATCCCCAGTTAAAATTCCCGACTCTCTTCTCAAGATTACGTTTACAACCTACCCTGAGGTTGCAATCAAGTAGACAAGCAGCTAAAAGAGAGAACCTACTCAAATTGCGGGCAATTTTAATACTAACGGCAACGAGATATCAGACTCGTAAAGATCCCTAATTACAAGACCTTACTTACCAATACTAACAATGTTGTCAAATTTTGAGTAAAATGTCTGAAATTTCCTTGTATGAAATCTGAAAATGGTTGAAAATCTGAAACATAAACAAAGCTGCACTGATTAGCAATCACTTGAAAGCTTTACAAATCTTAATGCAGCAACCCTTGCAATCAGCACAAGGGTTACAGTAGTCCAGAATATTGACTGTTGGGGCAAAGTGAGGACACCGGTAAATTGTTGAATTACATACAGATTGACATGAAGTTTTCATTGCCTCAACTAACTATTGAACTATGTTCATATTACCTTAAAGATAACATCTGAGACACATCCCTACCTAAATCAGAACCCTGATAATCCAATGTGTGTTCAAAGACTAATTTCCGGCAAGCACCCAATGAAGCACCTACACTGAATTGACAGGTCATACATCTGTGGTTTCCCTTAATTTTGTTCCTTTCTTTTGGGCCCCCTCGGCAAAGGTTTGCGTTAGTGGTTAGTGAGACAAGTGAGTCCTAGGTCTCCAGTCCATGCTGACAAAGGTGTGCTAAAGTTTCAAGAAAGCACAGAGATTTGGGAGGCTTCATATTGAAATAAGTATAGGACATTTGTACCGATTCATTTCTACGGGTAGAGAAGAGGACTACCTATGATATTCTACACGTGTATACCTTTTGATTCTCCAACCGCATGGATAAAAAAATGAAATGCTTCTTTATGAGTATCATAAAATGAAATTAGTTGACAATCAAAAAATGCGGCAGTCAAAATCACTCGAGACTTGAAACAGTCATTCGAAGACTGTAAGATAATAGATGAGGCCTTTGTTAGTGCTTCCAATGGTTTGTGAGCTATTACAGTATGACAGGGAATTGCAATCTCATGTCATTAAACTGCACATTGGAAAATACACAAACACAGGTTGAAGCACTAGATACGGATCTACATGTGAATCAATTGCCGAGTTCTAACTTTTTTTTTCCCCCTAAGCGACCAAACATTTTATAACCCATCAAACAAATTGCATACATTTCCAAATTCACCAATTGAAGACATTCAAAAACGTGAACGAAGACCAAACAATAAAAAAAAATCACATCTTTTTTGATCAATTTGTTTCATTTAAAAGAAGAGATGAATACCTTGCGTTGCTTAGAAGCTCCATCTGCGATCTGATTGAGAAGCTGGGGATTTGGCACCGACCCATTTGACCGCGACCCGGCCCAGTTCGACGAGAGAGACGGCAAAACCTCTGATTGCGCTGATGAAGAAGAAGAAGAAGAAGAAGAAGAAGGAGGAGGAGGAGGAGAAAATGGAGATGGGTTTTGATTTTTGCAGGATACCGAGGTTGCCCGCCTCAAATTTGAAGAGGGAAAACTGAGTTTGGCCGAGTCGAGACGAGCGAGTCGATGGTGAAAAGAAGAGGGTTTTAGATGGAGTTTAGGGGTTGGGGATGAAGAGGACAGAAGCCTTTCCATGGCTTCTCAATCCCAGCTTTGTGTGACTCGCTCGCTCTGCCTCTCTGTAAAAACCTCGTTGGGTTTTAGAGGTAAAGAAAAGAATTTGGAGAGAGCGCGAGAAAGGGATGTGGTCAAATGAAGATAAGCTTTTTGCACAGAACTCTCTCTCAGATTGGGTTTAACAGAAAATTGAAAACTGAAAACTGAATATTCTAATTCAATCTAATCTTTTCCTCCTTGCTAACCTAATAAACCTACTCTTTGCTAACCGATTCCATCATAACTCGATTTGAATTAGTTGCCTAACCACATCATAATAATAGTTTCAAAAAAGAAAAAAGGAATACATAATATCATTAATATGTTAGGGAGAAAGTGGTTTAAAATTTGTTTACCCAAGGTTTTTTTTTTCCTTTTCTTTGAGTAATTTAAGTTAGTCTTGGACTATTACGTAACATTATCAAGTCCAGTTCAACATATGGTCAATTGTGCATGAGTTAATATATGTTCGGTCAAAAAATGATACAAAACTAGGACAAATGAACTAATCGACATACCAGGTGGATCAATCAAAATATCAAATTAGCTCAGACTACAAACACGGATATAATCATTACTCGTTTTCTCTAATTTACTTTTGTAATTCTATTTTTAATTACATTGGAGATGATCGAACCACTGACTTAGCTCAATTCTCCACATTTCCTCATCTCTTCAGCTCAAGTATTGTTTTGAAAATGTAAGTTAGTATCTGTATTAATTAAGAGAACAGGCCTTAGGAGGTTAAATTTTCATAAACCCTGAAATTACCCTTCTTTTAATTAAACTTTGAAACTTTTTAATTTAATATGTAGAGGATAAAATAGTAAATGACATATATTGAAAAAAAAAAAATTTGAACGTGGCAGCAATTAATCTTAACTGCAATTTCACCAAAAAATTAATCTTAACTGCAATTGCAGTTTTTTTTAACTCTCTGCACACAAATAAAATATATAAAATTAAAAAAGTCAATTGACACACGCGTGAGCGTGTGTTAAGAGGCTCGTAATGGTTAAAGACAACATCTTATTTGAAAATTGCTTTTCATATGGATGATAACATTGTGGATGAATTCATTATTTTCAAAAAGATAAATGACTTTTAGATAGGATACGAATTACGAAACCATCCCAAACTCTTTTATAATTATATTTTGAAATAAAAAAAAAAGAGTAGTTATAGGTTAATGTCTTTGACCATAAATCTCATGGCCTTATTTTGTCCACAACATCCCCTTGAACAAGTAGTTGCCTTCACGTTTAGTCTTTCTCTTATATTCCCTCTCCACTTTCCCCTTCCTAGTCCCAAATCAATGAACCATTCCTACCAATCACTATTGTTATTGTCCCAAAAGAAACCCCCTTCAATCTGATTGGCTTGGGGTTGGAGGATTCTTATGATCACTCTCTTTTCCTCAATTTTAAACTTGCAAGTTTAACTCTTTCAATGCAGTTTAAGGGCAGCTTAATTATTTACTGTTTAGATTAAGACACCTAATTCATGGGGTGGTTAATTAATTAGGGGGCCAATCTAAGACTAGTCTGAGAAGTCGCTTCTAAGTTGTTGCAACATGGAATTTGGACTTTTCTACTACGATGAGCTAAGTTGGTCCTCCCGGAATTCACAGATTTGAGTAAAAGACATAGATATCCAATCCAATCCAACCACGTTTGCCCCACGCGCCTTACGCATACACGCCCCATGCCTGCGTGCTTGCGGCACACGCACTCACACACATTTGTGGCCACTACTAATTCATATGGTGTAGTGAGTACTGAGTAATGTAAGTTCATATAGGTTTAGGGTGGATGAGGCTTTGAGATTATAATGACAAAAGGACCACATGAGACGTAAGCAATTCAGGCTAAAAGCATCGTAATCTAACTGGTTTAGTGATATTTTCCTCACAGTTGAAATACGATATTCAAATAAATTTAATTATTAATGTTTAGTATTCAGTGAATTTAAACTTAAACTAAAGATTTTGAGTTGAACATATATTATTTAGCGAGGAAAGATTTTTTTTTTTATTAAAGTTTTCATGAATTTTTTGTTTTAATTGGTTACACGTACACGTACACAATGAATTTATAGTATATTTTAGCAAGGTATTGTGGAATTTGAGTAGTGTTTGTTTGACCCTGGTCTTAATTATCTACCTTTCTGTCACTTATATATCTCTTCTGTTTTGTCCATCTTTTGTATGCTCGATCAGGGTTCTGTGGGAATATATTCCTGAGAGTCTGAGACGGACTGGTTTAGAGGCTGCTGATATGGAAACGTATAACAACTATGAACAATGAACAAGCTGATGATGCATTAAATGACCAAAATACCTCTCACGTGAAGGTCACATGTTACAAAATTGGATGAAAAAAGTTGAAATTCAAGTATGGGGTGCAAATTGACAATTTTTATCAAGTTTAGGGGATAAATTGACGCAATTGCAAATTCAGGATGTAAATTGACAATTATGGCCAAGTTTATGAGGTATTTTGACAATTATGCCTTCTTGAAATAACATGATATTCAATTTTGAGGAGAATAATTAAAATTGAAATAACCAAATAATATGAACTGTAGAATTCGAAAAGTATATTTATAGAGTAAGATTCACTGTTTTGTTTTGTTCAAGTTTCGTTTTGCATTTTAAAGGTTTTATTATCAAGCAGCTAGTAATGTCATACTACTGTATATATGTTGCATACGAAAAATGGAAAAATGGAACATGGTCATCATTTCCTAGTTAATTAATTAGTACGTACGTAGTGTGTCTCAAATCAGCATGATAGCCAAAACAGGCCTGTGAGTACAATTAATTGTAAGCAAAAGTGTTACCAAAACAGGCTTCAATTTAGTCCTTAATTAGTTTCTTATGCTCCTTCTCTCCTCTCAGTTTCTGTCACAAGTTAACAAGCATTCTCGAGGATTCGTTGCATTAATTACGTACGACATTTCTACGCTTACCGATGAAGCATATATATAGAATACTGTATACATGGAGTTGTGTCTTAAATAGTTGCTCTCTAGTTTCATGTCGATCACCCCAAAATAAAGAATAAAATAAGAATTTGACTTGAAGAAAAGTACAGAGTACAACTATTTTAGACAAAATTATAAGGAGCAATTCTGGAATGTACCGGAGCAAACTTGTACCAGCTGACGTGGCAATGGTGTGGCACAATCTCAGCCATTGATTTGATTTTGGATATTATTTAATTGAAATAACCAAACTGACGGAAGCTTGGTCCTTGACGGTTTGACTAGATTTTTAAACAAATTGGCCTGATAGAAGAAAGGGTCTTTTAGACATTTTCTCACATATCTTCTTCTTCTCTCTCTCCCTCTACTCTCAGAGTCGAATAGCTTCTGGGTTAATTTGAAATCAAATCTTTTTTATTTTCTGGTTATGGAGATTAAATCATCTTTAATTATACAAGAAAAGCCTAACTATATCAACCAATTTTTGTAGTCATAAAAAAGGAACCTGGGAATCGTTTGGGTTGTTGGGTATGTGAGATTCGGGACCTAGCAATCGTTTTTGTACTTCAAACACTGTAGAAGTTGCAGAGGTTTCGTTGCATCGAATCGGACATGGTGGCCGCAAGGATTGAATGATTAGTAGAGAAAGAGAGAGGCTTTGAATTATTTAATTTTCAGATCTGTCCAGACTTCTCGATTGCGATGGAGGCCATGACAGAGATTGATGCCTTGCAATGATAATCCAGGAGGGGTTTTTCTAGAAATAATTTTTCAGATTGAGCTCTTGAAAGCCACTCCTAGATCCAGACCTTACTCTTGAAATAATTTCATATGCACAAAGTTTTTTGTTTTGTTTAAATCTTCGATCTTCATGGAAATCAGGTGGGCATGGACAAATTGAAGAACTCAATAGCTTAAGCAAAATCGGTGACGAGTGCAGAACCAGATGGATGGTTTCTAAGTCCATATCAAATACTTCGACTTTTCAACACCAAACCCCAAAACCCAACTTTGATTTTGAATCAAAGTTGTGAGTGATCGATATTTGATTTGTTTTCAGCAATTCCTTTGCCACCTTATTTTTAATAAAAACAACAATGAAGAAAATGATGATGAATGAATGATGAATCAAAGTTGTGTATTTTTTTGGCAACTACCGTTATCCGTCTCTGGGCTTGGTAGAGAGGAGGAGAAGAAGATGATAAATAAATGGAGTTATTGCATGTTACAAGAGGAAAGACTGAAAGAGCCTCACAAAGTTGAAAAATTTAGAAAGTCCAAAATATCATGTGTTGACTCAAACTAACTGCTGACCTTAACTCCGTTGCCAGGTACAAGTTTGTGCTGGTACATTCCAGCCGCGCCCAATTATAAGAACCAACATTGTGCCTTACATCAGCAAAAACAAAAATACACTACTGAAATATTACTAAACTAGTCATGTGAACTTATTGCTAATCACATTGAGCATTTGAGCCTATCTTGTACATTGTTCAGGAATTGGAAATATGCATCTCTCCAGGCCTTGATAAGCAGCAAAGAACCACAAACTCCCACTAATCCTATAATGAAGCCAAGCACAACAGAAATATGCAACCCTAGAATTTGATTCCCATTTTCCACGTATTGGTCATTCTCATCATCATCTGCATCAATACCATTGAATGATTGACACACATTTGGAAGCGGGAAACCACAAAGCTTCGGATTCCCCTCAAAAGCAGAGACATTAAACCCCTGGAGCTGAGTGTTTTTTGGTATTGCTCCTTGCAAATTATTATATGAGACATCAAAAAATGACAAGAAACTAAGAGTACTCGTCATTGAAGCTGGGATTTCTCCAGACAAATGGTTCCTTGAAAGGTCTAACATCTCCAAGTTTTTGAGATTAGATATTTGGTCCGGAATGTTACCTGAGACCTGGTTGGCATCGAGAGACAATCCATGGAGCGCTTGCAATTGTCCGATCTCAGTAGGTATATTGCCACTGATCCTATTATTGCCTAAGAGTATTGATGGTGGAAAGTAAGACAGAGAATTGTACTGTAAATAAATAATGCTCGCATCAGGCACAGGTTTTGAAAAGACGAAAGGCAATTCAAGATAACCATGATCTACTTGAGCTGTAGTTTGTTCAGATACCAACATTGGTAGTCTGCAAAGTTCTTTTGGTATTTTGCCTGAGATTAGGTTGAACTCCAAGTTTATAGAAAAGAGCATTGGAAAAGTCCCCAACCAAGTTGGAATTGAGCCTGTGATTCTATTAAGAGACATATCCAAGATCTCTAGCTTCTTCAGCTTAGATAACCATATAGGTAGCTGACCAGTGAGCTGGCAGCCACGCAAAGCCAAAATCCTAAGATTTTGGAATCCATCAAAGTCAGCCATGCGATCACCATCTGGCATTTCTTCACCTACAAAACTCCTTGAAAGGATGAGTACCTTGAGATTTTTACAGCCCTTCAATATATTCATAGCACCTGTGACATTGGTCAGTCTGCTCCGAGAAAGCGAGAGGAAGGACAAGTTTTTCAATGAGAGAATCTCGGGGTCTATTTGTCCCTCTAGGTCGTTTAAGCCCAGTCGAATTGCTTTAAGTGACTTGCATGAGTAAAGGCTTCTTGGCAAGATACCAGTGAAATTATTACGCACGAAGTCAAGTTTACTAAGTTGACGAAGTCTGGAGAAATTGAAGGCAGAGATATCTCCTTTGAAGTGGTTGAATCCCAAATTCAGCTCTGTAAAGTTTGTGCAATTCATCAAAGATGGTGGCAAGGAACCTTCTAGATTGTTGAAATGAAGGAGCAAGACTTTCAATTTGGAAAGCTTCCCAATATTTATTGGAAGGATGCCACTGAAATTATTAAAGTAGAGGTCAAGAATTGCGAGGTTAGTTAGGTTGACAATTCTGTCACTAATGCATCCATAAAATGAATTATCAGGAATTGCAATTTCTTCAAGTTTAGTAGCATCATAGATATCTTCTGGAAGGGATCCGCAGAGATAATTATGACCAGCACGGAAAACCTCCAGTTTGGAACAGTTTCCAAGTCCACGAGAGAGATTGCCTCCAAATTTGTTGAAGGAAAAATCCAATTGCCTAATCAAGGAAGAAGAGTGGACACAAATAGAGGACGGAATAGAACCTGAGAAGTTGTTGTTGGTGACATTGAAACTAATCAGGTTCCTTGCTTGTTGGAAGAAGGAAGATGGAATTGAACCATGGAAGCGATTGCTAGACAAATCCACCATCCGAATATTACTGGATGATAGAGAACGTGGAAGCTCTCCAGAAAGAAGGTTATAGCTCAAATCAAGTACCTCAAGACGACTCAAGGACAAGAAGAATCTAGTTTGATCTAAAGAACCATAAAGCGAATTGTGAGAGAGATTGAGGTGGGTGAGATGAGTGAGATTTTCAAGTGATGATGAGGAAAAAATACCTCCTTTGAGTTTGAGGCCTTTGGAGGATAAGCGCAAATGGGTTACTCGACCAGCCACATCACAAGTAATGCCTTCCCATTGGCAACAATCCATGGTAGTCCAATTTAAGGAAGGAGAAGACAGAGTGAGGGCCAAGGACAAGAGAGAGGTGCGTTCACTTGGGGTGCATGCATGAATATGTGTGGATACAATGGAGCCAAGTAGAATAAGAAGCAAGTATTGAGCAACTGGGTGATAACGCTGCACCACTTGCATCGGAGACATATAATTATATATTAGCTAGCTAGGTTTAAGTTAGATTGCCGGCTTACTGCTTGTTTATATATAGAATATTAGTCATAAGCAAAAGACTTTTCTTTTCTCTTAGCCTAAAACGATACTTCATTAAAGGGCCAAACAATTGCAACACACATTACAAATTACCAAAACCCTTCAATACAAATAATCAAAGACAAGATCGACGTACATGATTGAACATTGACCTCCTTGTATTAAATTCTCCATTGACTCCAAATACTTTCCTTTTCAAGCATTAAATACTGGAGTACATTTTTCCATGCATGCATGAAGACTGATAGGTTGAATACACACTAGTACACTACAAAAGTCGCACATTTTCTACCTAACCTAATGCTTTTAGTACGTACACTACAAAAATTTGTCATAACATGGTCACAATCATGTTAGGGGCTTCAAAGCAACCCCTAACGACTAAGAATTTAGTTACTCATTGTCACTAAAGAAAATGAAAAGAAATACACAAGTCTGATCAGAAAAACCGAAATTGGAAAAATCAGGCCGACGTCTGGTCGATTAAGGTTTTGCGATAGGTAATTTCGTTTGGAATTTCTTCTCTTCTTCTAGTGCTCAGGTGCTTCTCTCTCATGCAAAAGTTCTGAATTATGGCTTCTAGGGTTCCTTTTATACTGCTCCATCAGCCTTCCTTGTTTCCTTTTAGGTTTGGAGTGCCTTAACTTGTGGGACAACACTTCTATGACATCATCAAACCAATTAAATTGCACCACATCATTAAAACATTTGATTAATTAGACATTAAAACCCTGGCCTCTAGCTTAGGCTTTTTCGAATTTTAGGCTTTCTCCGCTCCATCAGGATTTCCATCTTAAGTCGGGGCTTCAAGACTTTCCATACCCTCTAGCTTAGGCAGGAATTCTTCTCCTAGTTTCTTCGGGAATCTCATTGTCCTAATTCAGGGTTACTCAAAACTTGCATGCATGTTTTCCTATATCTTGTTTCTTTTTCACTTGTTTGCCTTCAAACACCTACAAAATACAAAAAGAAAGTAAATATATAGTTTCAAAATACAATAAACTAGCTAGCTAAGAAAATATAGGAAGATATGATATAAATGTCACATAAATATGTTTCTATATTATAGACTTTTCAATTACATAATTAGTATGTTTAAACTTGAAATGAAAATTATACGAGTAAAATGATTCACGTTTCGTTGAAATTTCATTATTGGAGAGTAACATGAATTCCAAGTTGACGTGCTTTGTTGTTGATGATTTTTCAAAAGATGTAATGCCGGTCAGATTGGTTTATTTGGACTTCTGGTCGTCCAGTGGCCTAGAGATAGAAATACATGTTCAACGGAATTAATGTGATCTGTAATGTATGGTTCTGGTTAATTGCGTGCGTTTTCTATTGCATGTTTATATAAACGTACGTACAGTAACTCTCTGCAATACTAGGTAAGAAATCATTCTAAACTTAACTTAGGGTCTGAAACACGTACGTACATGTTGATGGCTGCTCGTGGCAGCTTCTTTCTAATCCTCATCCCCATCTTCTTCTCTTCCGTATTTAATTATAATATTCTTATTCGTCCAGTGGTACATACGTTAATTATGTGGTCTTGACTTAATGCGGACTGGAGAGAAATATATGTTCCACGTAATTAATTAATGAGAGCAGGGGTAGCTTAAATACTTTGCGATTGATTTGTAATGTATGGTTCTGGTTAATTGCATGCTTTTTCTATTGGGTTAATTGCTTCAAATCCTTATTTAATTTATCCTCCAATTAATTAATATATAGTACGTGTACGTATATATAAACGTACAGAAACTCTGCAATATATACTAGGCGAGAAATCATTCATTCTAAACTCAACGTAGAGTCTGAAACACGTACGTACATGCTGATGGCTCGTAGGAGCTTCTTTCTCATCCTGATCTTGTTCTCTTCCTTAATATCTACAAATAATGTTCTTCTTCATGCATACGCATCCAACCAAGCTGATCAACTTAATTGGTCGACTGTCATCTCCATCTCCTCCTTCCTCAAACTGGATCCCAATTAATTGTCGCCGTCGTCGGGATCAGGGCATCTCTAAGTGTAATCACAACGATTTGGCGGCCACTTGCTAAAGGAAGCCGTACTACTCCAGTCTGCAGCCGCTATGTTGAAGGTATTTGTTTTTCCCTGATCACTTGGTTCCATCTCACTGTAGACAAGTAGACAACATATTTCAACTGATATACATTTATATAAGTACAGTGTATAACATAACTAGTAGCTAGGTTTAAGTGAACCCGGCAATTCTCATTGTTATAGAGGTTAAAGTGATGCATGTGAGTGTTAATTTCAGAGATATATGTAAAATGAATTTAACCATTCTTTCTTTTGATTAGTGGTTTCCTTTGTTTATTACAATGATCGATCGAAAATAAATGTTACTAATTAATTAGTAAGATATCTACTAAACTAATCCCACTGTTCCCAAATATTAATATAAACTAAAACCCTAGCCAAGCTGTCAAGCTCTCTTCCTCTATGAAGTGTTGAGAAAACAGAGTACACAACTCAAAGTAGTAACCAAGTTACTTATATTAAACTCACAATGAAGAAGATATACAACACTCTTTTAATAACACTCACACAAGTACACTTACTAGCTTATTGCTTGTTCTGCTACTCAGACACATCTTCCAGATAGGAAGGGGGGTTATTTATACTAGTGAAAGACTAATAAGCACCACACATTGTGCTCTAATTAACAAACATACAAATGCCATACACGTTGCTTCCACCATGCAACCTAACTTCCACTTACCTAATTGCTCCATTAATTCAGCTAATACCTATCTTGAGAAGCTTCTACAGGCAGTGCTGAATTACTTTATGGATTAATTACATTTTACCCCCCGAACTATGGGGGCGTTTTCAATTTGATACCCAAGTATCAATTTTTGTCATTTGCGTACTCCAACTTACCTCCGTTAGTCACTTTCATACCCAGAGTTAAAAATTTTGTTACAAAAATCTGTTTGTTGCTGATTTGGCAGTTAACTGCTGAGGTGGCAGTTAACTGCTGAGGTGGCAACGCCACATGGATAAAAATTATATAAAAAATAATTAATTCATAACTTTTTTTTTAGAGGTAATTAATTCAAAACTTAAAAAAATTAAAACCCATTAATCTAAAAAAAACAAAACAAAACAAAATCGGAAAATCCCCTCAATTAATTCCCAATCCTCCGGCCGGCCTGAATACCAGATTAGGCCATTTGAAGTTCCTAATGGGATTGATGAAACTTCAGGTTTTAGCCATTTGAAGTTCTTAATGGGATTAATGATCAAGCTTTTGAACGTTCACTAATGGGTTTGAACCTACTACGTACAAACCCCAATTTCTCTTCTCCTCCTTCACCTAAACCGCTAAACATACCCAAATCTACAACCAGACGTTCTTTTTCCTCTTCATTACAAAGCAAAAGAAACAAAAACAAGAAAAGAAGATCTATTTTTTGGGTATAAAGCTTCGTCGCAGAGGGCATCAACAACAATGGCAGGCTGGCAGCCCTTTTTCTTGCCAAAAAAAAAAAAAACTGCAGAAACTAAATCCCTTTTACAAAATCCAGTTTCATTGTCCTTTTGACCACAAACTTTGGGTTACACAGTCTACACCAAAAGGTCTCTGAAGTAGCTTCCATAGAAAATACGCAGAAAATTACCTACAAAATTGTGTACCCAACAAAAACAAGCTCTCTGACACCATGGTCATGGCCACCGCCGAGCTCATTGTTCGAAAGCTCACCCGCGTCTCCTTTGCTACCTTCCTAATCTGCATTCACAGCGCCGACGCGTCGTACAAGCAGCGATCCTCACCGACCTTCGCCGCGTCCGCAACCCTGAATTCGCCCTCCGATTGGGCTGAGTGGCCGGACGACGTTGATGGACAGTCTAGCGATTGAGCAAGACTCGCAGATCGGCTAGACGCTGCAATCGAAGATTGAACCGATCTGAAAATTGTAGATTTGAGTGTTTTTAGGTGAAGAAGGAGAAGAGGAATTGGGGTTTGGGGGGGGGTTCGACGAGGGGGATTGGCAGTTTGGGAAGATTTAGGATTTTTTTTTCGTTTCTACAATTTAGATTAATGGGTTTCAGTTTTTTTTTTCTTTTTCATACTTAATCATTTTTTATATAATTTTTATCCATGTGGTGTTGCCACCTCAGCAGTTAACTGCCACCTCAGCAGTTAACTGCCAAATCAGCAACAAACAGATTTTTGTAACAAAATTTTTAACTCTGGGTATGAAAGTGACTAACGGAGGTAAGTTGGGGTACGCAAATGACAAAAATTGATACTTGGGTATCAAATTGAAAACGCCCCCATAGTTCGGGGGGTAAAATGTAATTAATCCTTACTTTATTTTAATTAAGAGCTAATGTTGATTCTTAACACTCCCCCTCAACATTGGCTCTCATTCTTTGCACCACATTCAGTTGACAACGAAACTTTTCAAACTTGCCGGTACTCAAACCTTTTGTGAATAAGTCCACAATTTGATCATCCGTCCTCATTTGTCTCATCTCAATCTCCTCTTGCAGAACCTTCTCTCTAACAAAATGATAATGCACCTCTACATGCTTAGTTCTTGCATGAAAGACTGGATTTTCTGCCAAGCGGATTGCCGATTGATTATCACAATACAGTGGAACAGCATAATCTACTTGTTGATGTAGATCATTCATTAGTTGTATCAGCCACGTACTCTCTTGAGCTGCCATTGCTGCTGCTCGGTACTCTGCTTCTGTGGTTGACAAAGATACTGTCGGCTGTCTCTTACTGCACCATGAGACTACTCCAGAACCAATTTTAAAGACATACCCAGTGGTTGATCTCCTTGTATCACAATCTCTTGCATAGTCAGCGTCACAATAACCAACTAGCTTGCAGTCTTCACCTTTCTTGTACAAAAGACCATAGTCAATTGTACTCTTTACATATCTCAATACTCGCTGAACCATTTCTAAATGAGACTTCCTTGGATTTTGCATGTACCGACTCATCACACCAACTACATATGAAATGTCAGGTCGAGTCAAAGTCAAGTAGATCAAACTACCTACCAATTGTCGATACATTGTTGCGTCTTCCAAGTTTCTGCCTTCATGTGCACATATCTTGGCATTGGGTTCCATTGGTGTTGAGTTTGGTTTGCATTCAAGCATCCCAAATTTCTGCAGCAAATCTTTTGCATATTTTTGTTGACACAAAAATATTTGTTCTTGTGTGCGATCGACCACTAGCCCAAGAAAGTGCTTGAGTTGTCCCAGTTCTTTCATCTGAAAGCGAACTGACAAATTCGACTTCGTTCGGTGAATTTCTGCCTCATCATCACCTGTGATGATTAGATCATCCACGTATACTAGCACAACTGCTAATTTTCCTCCATTAGCTTTGACAAATAAACTGGAATCTGCAGGGGTCACTGAATAACCACTTTGAGAGAGAAATTCAGCTATCTCACCATACCATGCTCTTGGTGCTTGCTTCAACCCATACAGTGCCTTTTTCAGCTTGCACACATACTTGGGATGAACTTTGTTCTCAAAGCCCATTGGTTGAATCATGTAGACCTCCCGATCCAACTCCCCATGCAAGAAAGCATTCTTCACATCCATCTGCCATAGCTTCCAATCTTTACTAGCTGCAAGTGCAAGTAGGACACGTACAGTGGTTATCTTGGCCACTGGACTAAACGTCTCATCGTAGTCTAGTCCGTACTGTTGAGAGAAACCTCGAGCCACCAACCGAGACTTGTACCTTTCGACTGATCCATCAGGACGATGCTTTACCTTGTACACCCATTTGCAAGATATGGGTTTCACATCACTTGGCTTTGGCACCAAATCCCAAGTCTGATTTTGCTCAAGCGCAGCGATTTCTTCTTCTATAGCTTTAACCCATTCAGAACTCTGTGATGCTTCTTCAAACGTCTCAGGTTCTTTTGCAACTACTTCTTCTGTTATGGCTGCGTTGGCATATTTGGGATTTGACTTTCGTATTCTCATTGACCTTCTGACTTGTGATTGTGGGGTTGATACTTCCACTTCACTAGGTCTGACTTCTTCTATTGGTTGTTGATACACACCAGTTTGCCAAGGATTCTGAGTTACCTGAACTATGTCACCATCATCTGAATCTTCAGGTTCATCTGAATCTTCAGGTTCATCTGAACCGTGTCGAATTTGAGCAGTTTGCTCCCCCATCTTCTGTTGCAGCTTTTCTCCAGTTTCTTTTGAATCTGATAACACCTCCTTTTTTTAGGACCACCAAGAAGATGCTTCATCAAACACCACATCTCGTGATGTGTAACACCTTCCACTTGTAGGATCACAACATTTCCACCCTTTTCTTTGGTTGTCGTATCCCACAAAGATACATATGACTGCCTTTTTGTCAAACTTGCTACGTAAATGACTTGGAACAAATACATAGCACACACAGCCAAATACTCGAAAGTAACTAACTGTAGGTTTCATATCCCATACTTTCTCAAAAGGCGAGACAAATTCTAACCTTGGTTGAGGAAGTTTGTTGATCACATGGGCTGCTGTTTTCATGGCTTCAGCCCAAAACCTTCCTGGTACATTCTTCGCATGTAGCATACTCCGACAGATCTTTGCAAGATGCCGGTTCTTTCTCTCCGCTACACCATTCTGTTGTGGCGTGTTGGCACAAGTGAACTGATGACGAATTCTACAATCTCGTAGATATTGGGAAAACTCATTTGAGGTATATTCTCCTCCATTATCTGTACGTAGACAAATAATCTTCTTTCCCATTTCTCCTTCAACTATTTCTCTGAACTCCTTAAACTTTGAAAATGTGTCCGATTTTTCTTTCATAAAGAAAACCCACACATATCTGGAAAATTCATCAATGAATGTCACCATGTACCTCATTCCACCAATCGATGATTGCTTGACAGGCCCAAACACATCAGAGTGAGTTAACTCTAATGGTTCTTTTGCTTTGAACTTCGACTCCTCATATGGCAGTTGATGCGCCTTACCATACTGACAGCCTGCACAGACCGTATCTATTCTTACGTCAAGCTGAGGAAGACCTTTAAGCATTGACTTCTCCATCATCATACTTAGCTTGTGATAGCTAACATGACCCAATCTCATGTGCCATAAATCTGATGTCTCGTTCCTCCTTGTCTTGTTCACATATGCAGACTCTGCTGACATTACATAGACCGACTCTAGTCGTCGTCTCTCTATTGTTGGTGTCCCAGAGATCTTGAGCTCTTTGTACACCTTCACATCGCGTGGACTGAACAAGACATAGTGGCCTGAGGATGTCAACTGTGCCACTGAAAGCAAATTTTTCTTCATGCCTGGAACATGGTAGACATCTTGAAGCGGCACCTCGTTAGTACTGTTTCGGGGCACAACTACTGTCTTGCCGATGTGAGCTATCGGTAGCTTTGAGTTGTTTGCTGTCACCACCAAACGACCTCCCTTGTACTCAGTCAGGTTCTGTAACTTCTCTTTGTCACCCGTCATGTGATTTGAGCAGCCTGAGTCGACAATCCAATCATTCTCGTAGTCAATCCGTTCAAACATTGTTACTGTGAGAGCTAACTCTTCTTCTGCCAGAGCAAGAGATGCTTCGGCGTCCCACTCGTCTTCACATTTCTCCTTTGAGTTGGAAATAGCAGCATTACTCTCGGCAGGCTTTTTGTTGGACCAGCAATCTTTTGCCATGTGGCCCTTCTTCCCGCAGTTGTAACATTTACCCTCAAATTTTCTATTTTGCTTGGATTGACCATTGTTGTCGTGAAACTTAGGAGCTCCGGATGACCGAGAACTTCCTTCTCCTTGATGACCTTTTGTCTTGTCACCATCTCTTTTAGATCCACCACCGACATGCTGCTTGAAGCTACCTTTACTTTTGTTGGTGTAGAGTGTTTCCTCCTCTCCTTTTAAAGAGACCCCTCCCATTTGCTTGGCCATAGCTTCTTGACCAGCAAGCAAATTTTCAAACTCAACAAGTGTTGGTTGGATCGGCCAACCTTGTACAGCGGCAACGAAGCCTCGGTATTCGGATCTCAGACCATGGATAATTATTCTTTTTATCCTGGATTCCACAATAGCAGCAGTAGGATCTAACTCAGAAATTTCACGGCATATAGTTTTTACCTTGTGAAAATACTGAGCAATCATCAAGTCACGTTGTGCAATTGATAAAAGCTCATTCTCGAGAAGCTGTAGCCTTGTGTCATTCCTTTTTGAAAAGAGTGCTGCAAAGGTGTCCCATGCTTCTTTCGGTGTTGTGGCTTTGCTTATGTGCTCCAACATGTCTTCTTCAATTGTGGTTTTAAGGGCAAACATTGCTTTACCTACTTTGATCTTCCACTTGCGCAAAGTGCCATTGGCGTCTTCTTCCGGTTGTCTAACGTCTGTACTGCCGACGACCTCCCAAAGATCTTGGCCTTGTAGGTAAGACACCATACACGTTGCCCATCTGTTGTAATTTTGGTTGTTGAGCTTCTTCATTCCTCCAACTACTTGAAGGTCACCCATCGTGTCAGCAAAATTTCGGTATGCCGAACAAGATTAGTAAAGAATCTTGCAAAGTACTGAACTATTCACGACTCAAGAAAGCTTCAACAAAGCCGGACCCCGATCGTCCCGCTCTGATACCAATTGTTGAGAAAACAGAGTACACAACTCAAAGTAGTAACCAAGTTACTTATATTAAACTCACAATGAAGAAGATATACAACACTCTTTTAATAACACTCACACAAGTACACTTACTAGCTTATTGCTTGTTCTGCTACTCAGACACATCTTCCAGATAGGAAGGGGGGTTATTTATACTAGTGAAAGACTAATAAGCACCACACATTGTGCTCTAATTAACAAACATACAAATGCCATACACGTTGCTTTCACCATGCAACCTAACTTCCACTTACCTAATTGCTCCATTAATTCAGCTAATACCTATCTTGAGAAGCTTCTACAGGCAGTGCTGAATTACTTTATTTTAATTAAGAGCTAATGTTGATTCTTAACATGAAGGTTTGTCTTGTGTTTGAACCCTAGTTTCACCTTCGATTTCTTTGTCGTCTGTGGAAGACGCTCGTTTTGCTTCTGCTTTGCCCTTGGCGGACGACGGCGCACCGGTGAATCTCTGCCCTGGTGGGAAGAGTTCGGTCACCAAAACCTCCCAATCGTTTTTACTTGCTCGTCTGCTCACTCACAAGCCTTTCGAAAATGATTCTTTCAAGGCTTGTTTCAACAGGTATTGGTGTATACCTAACAAGGTCCGCGTTCAGGAGATGGGTGATTAGTACCTTATTGCTTTCAAAACTGTTCAGGATAAGTCTAGGGTTTTGCATGGGGGACCTTGGAGCTTTGAGAAGGCGCAGATCCTCCTTACGGATTATGATGGTATTCTTCTGATTCCTGATATGTGCCCATGCGTTCCATTCCTTTTTGGATTAAGGTTTACAACGTACGTTCCTCCCCTCTTTATCACTCGTGAAACTGCTATCGCCATTGGCTCTACTTTGGGTCAGTTTCTTGTTGTTGATCCCAAAGCCTTGAATATGGGTGAGGGGTTAGGGTTGTTCTTGACATTGATCATCCTATTCTGAAAAAGAGATATTTTCTTTTGGATATGGGCGTGGAAGTGCTATTGGAATTTGTGTTCGAAAACCTTGCAGGCTGGTGCAAGCAATGTGGGCTTATCACACATTTTGGGCGTGCATGTGCTGCTCTACTTAAGGTTCCGACACCCCAAGCTTCTTCGTCCAGCATCTCAAAGCTTGCTAGTGGTTTATTCTCGACTCTTGGCTCGAAGACTGTCTTTACTGCTGGATCTACTTCATTGGTTTTCACTGCCCCTATTCCTAAGGCTCTTGTGGTCAATCTTTTGGCCAATTTTGAGCGGCAGGTGGATTATAATAAGGAGCGCAAGACTGTGACTATTAGGTCTTTGCCTGATCGTATTTCTATTGATGAGCCTAGTGCTGGTGTTCCTGAAAGAGAGGCAGTCTTGGGTAAGCGTGCTGAGCGTGACTCTGTGCTCTCTGTTTCTCCCAAAAAACTCAAGCCTGCTTTGCCTGTTCGTCGTTCTATTGTTGGTAAGGAGGCTTTTGGTTTGGTCACTCCAGCTGTGGTTACTGGACAAAAGAAACGGGGTAGACCTATTGGTGCAAAAAATAAGAATTCTGGAGAATCAAAGACTAAGAAGGTGGAACCGGGTCCTTTGCGTCTTACTTATCCTACAGTTACTCCTACCCTTAGTTGTAAGGGTAAGGAGAAGATTTGAGTTGCTTCTGATGTGGTGGTGTGCCTACATTGATTGAGTGCTTAGGCGACTTTTGTAATTGTGTTTCCCCTTCTAGATGCGTAGAAGTTTTATTTTTGTAGGCTCGATGTTATTAATCGAGTTTTCTAGACTTAATGAGTTTTGCTTATCTTTTTTTTTAGCTCCCAGTAGGGTATAATAGTTGAGTTCTAGGAACTGATGTATGATTGTCTCTAGTTTTTTGAATGAATTCTACCTTTCTCGAAAAAAAAATCCCACTGTTCCCACATCTCTTGTCCATTTTTGTTACTTTTCAGGGGTTTGCACAGAGGGGAATCCATGACAGTTGAAACACCAATAATTCCATGACACGTACGTGGAGTCTAGGAATTTACACAAAATTTGTACTTGTCATTTTTAACTGGGTGTCCCCTTATCCTTATTATGTAGTCTTGTAAGAAAATAAATCATTTTTAGATTGAGTTCTACATATTTTAAGTTGTATACAGTTGTAACATATTTGTCAATGTGCGTTAATTACTTGAATCTCAACAATGGTTTGTCGTACGTAGCATTTGTTTGCCTTGGATCCTCTCCCCTTATTTTTATTTCAACGGTTTAGCCTCGTACTACGTTCACCTCCATTTTGTTGAAAAAGAAAAAAGATTTGATTCCACTATAGTCGGAATAAAACATACGTAAATTCTCTATGTTTGATCGATAATGAAATCTCTAATTTAGGCAGTTAAATAAAAAATATAAACAAATTATTCATTACAAATCAACAACGCTCGACTTATTAAAGCTAGCTAGCCTACAAATAAACCAAATTCCTATCTATCTAGAAGAAGCAAATGACCATCTAATGATTGCTTGAGCACTCAATTGTGATACGACAAGATAATTAATCTTCGATCTCCTATGACAATTAATTAATATGGAACCTAGTACATCTGTAAGCAAAGCAAAAGATAAAATATAAAAGAGAACCTTCCCCTTGCAACCACTACTACCATCACTAGGTCTTCCCCCTACGCTTCATCAGAACTGAACTCCCCGCCTCTGCAGATGCCATGGGATCCTAGCTCCAGGCCTAGTGCATTACCATCCATTCTTTTCTTACAGTAAGTCTTAAGCTTCTTTAAAGAGATAGAGATATACTCGATAGTCCTCTTGCGACGTCCCATATTGTCTTGAGTCACTGAGGTTATAGCTCGATCGGCACCTAGCCCTAGGCCATTCAGCAGAGCATGAGAAGGGAAACCCCATGAATCGTTCCCCCACCTTTCCTAGCTAGTAGTCTAAAAAGCAGCCTAATTTTTGAACCCTTAGCAAAAATAAAAAAAAATACTAGTATGCCAAATAAGATTACATTCCTTATATTATCTTTTGACTCAGCTAAGTGCATTTATAATTTCTTTCATATTCCCACTTTGCCAATTATGTGAAAAATGGAAACAATTTAAATTGTGAACTAATAATTAACAAATTTATGCACTCCATTAATTGTAGTTTCTCTAATTTAGTAATAATTAATTATGATTGACTAATTGAAGAGCACTAACCTCTATCTAATTTGTTGTAACTGTAATAGTCTTAAAAACCGCATGACAAATATAATTGAAATGAAACTTTGTTGACATCGTTAAGTATTTTTAAGAATTTGTAATTAATTTTAGTGATTGACAATATTTAATTCTATTTTTTTCTCCCATATCCTCATTTGGTAACCTGAAACAATTTTGGTAACAAACTCATAAAGTTCTCCAATTGTTGCATAATTGAAGAGAGAAAGAAAGACGAGGGAGCTTCTTCTTCTTTTTTTTTTTTTTTTTTTTTTGGGAGAATGAGCAGAGTTGAAGTTTATGTGCCTAAAGATTCATGGTCACGTGTCACCAAAAGAAGACGCCATGTCACCATTATCTTATTCATTAATGAGAGGTTCCGAGAACAGCGCACTCTGGGAATAACCTCTATCTCTCAATAAACACACTCTATCCAATCCTTTTTTTTTTAGGTCTGGATTCTATCCAATCTTTAGCCACAGAAAACCCACCAAGCTATCATAGAAATCTGTACGCTAAAGATCACTAGGTCAAATAGATCAGAAAGTCAATAGTCAACATGATCAATCAATCCTGCTAGTGAAGACTAGCGTGTATTGTACAGCCCACCTTACCATATCAATTAATCACACTTGGAACCAGAAATTTAAAGAACTTGGTTTCTATAGGCAGCCAGTAGTACCCTCAGTCAGTCAGACCTTTTGAGTTGCTGACAAGCTTTCATGGCCAAACCAGTTTCAATTGAAGTGTACAACCCAAATGGGAAATACAGAGTTGTTAGCACAAAACCCATGCCTGGAACTCGCTGGATCAATCTCTTAATTGAACAAGACTGCAGAGTTGAAGTAATTTTCATTCTTTCTCAGTCTCTTTAATCTATTTGGACCATTGGATATGTGAATGTGACCTGAAATTGTTTAACTTTGTGTTTAGATATGCACCCAGAAGAAAACTATTCTGTCTGTTGAGGATATTATTGCTCTGATTGGTGATAAGTGTGATGGAGTAATTGGACAGGTAATATTAGTTTGCTTCAAGTGTTTGTTCTCATTGGGATTTTTGAAGTTAGTGATTGAGCTGTGTTTTTCGTGTTGGGTTTCAGTTGACAGAAGACTGGGGTGAGACTTTGTTCTCAGCACTGAGCAGAGCTGGAGGCAAAGCTTTCAGTAACATGGCTGTTGGGTATAACAATGTTGATGTTAATGCTGCTAACAAGTATGGAGTTGCTGTTGGAAATACTCCTGTAAGTTTAATTTTTTTTTCTTATAATATTCTTTTTGAGTGAAAAATGAATGCTCCAATTCAGTGCTTTCTTGTAGAATTGTAGTTCTATATGTATGTGTTTGATGGTGCAGTGTTTGTCTAGTATTAGCTGGGTTTATTTCTCATATTTTTACTAATCAGAAGGTATTGAACCCAACATGCTTGCTAATATGATTACTTATATGCCTTATGCCATTGTCACTTATAACCAACTGATGTTGCCAGTTTAATCATCACAACTATGTTAGTAATTTCATGGAATCAATACCACTTTTCATGATTAATTGTCAGGGACTTTATATATGCAAACAAGTACCTCTATGCATCAACTGATTGTTTATGATTTATCAAACATATTTAGCATTCTAGATTTTTTTTTTTTGGAAAATTGAGATGAATTTATTGCTGATATGGTAGGGAGTACTTACAGAAACTACAGCAGAGCTGGCAGCTTCACTTTCTGTATCAGCTGCTAGAAGAATAGTGGAAGCAGATGAGTTTATGAGGGCTGGCTTATATGATGGATGGCTTCCCAATCTGTACGACTACCGTGTTTACTAGGACTATTAACTCTTCGCTTGTACTTATTTGGTACATGAATTATACATGTCATGTGTCTCCCACCGTTGATTTTTTCCTTTTACCGTGGCAGGTTTGTCGGAAACTTGCTCAAAGGGCAGACTGTTGGTGTCATTGGAGCTGGTCGTATAGGATCTGCATATGCCAGAATGATGGTATTTTTCTTTGTCCAATATCTTAAAGCTTTTGCTAGATTAATATGATCCTGGTTGCATGATATTTATCTTAGTGTAGTGATTGGCATACGGTGACCTATTATAAGCACCTTGAAGTTGGAAGTATTTGATATTAATGGACTTAATTCAGAGACATTTAGTTGGTATTGTGTGACCACACAACTGAGGGGTCATAAGATCGAAGATCTAGTAAAAGTTGGTACCTATCCATTAACCAAATGACTAATGATTAACATGTTATCATTAACCACAATGCTATCATTGTTAAACTTAATGCTTGGACAAATGACTAATACACTTTCAATTGTGTGATGAATAAATCTACTAAATCAAATTCACACTACATATAGTTTCAATCATAGTACTATTCTTAGTTCTTTTTTGCACTTCTTTAATTATCTGGTCCACATATGGGTCGTTCTTTCCTTTCTTTTCTTCTTTCCCCTGCTGATTCTTTACAAGTTATCACTAATGATCTTAATCACTGATTCTTTCCATACACTGTATTTTTTAAGTACACTCATGGGACTAAAACCTGAGTTGATCTCGAACAGGTTGAAGGTTTCAAGATGAACCTAATTTACTATGATCTATACCAGGCCACACGACTAGAAAAGTTTGTTACAGGCATGTCTCAATCAGTTTATTGCAAAAATCATGCTCCCACTCTTTGCTGATATGTGTATGTTCCTTGTTCCAGCTTATGGTCAGTTCCTAAAAGCCAATGGTGAAAGCCCTGTGACTTGGAAAAGAGCAGCAAGCATGGATGAGGTGCTCCAAGAAGCAGATGTGGTATGACTCTCTCTCTCTCTCTCTCTCTCTCTCTCAACCACATCCCTTTGTTTTTCACTTGTGTGCTCTCTTTTAATGGTGTGGTTTACTTATTGGTTATTGGTTCTCATGCTAGATAAGCCTTCACCCGATTCTCGATAAAACCACTTATCATCTAATCAACAAAGAGAGTCTGGCAAGGATGAAGAAGGTGAAGTTCGAACTTCAATCTTCCTTTGTAAATCTGATGTGAAATACGCACACGTGAATTGTTAAACGGAATTACATATTGAGTAATGTGCAATACATATCTACAGGAAGCAGTCCTTGTTAACTGTAGCAGAGGACCTGTGGTTGATGAGGTGGCTCTTGTGGAGCATTTGAAACAAAATCCCATGTTTCGAGTTGGTCTTGACGTCTTTGAGGTAAATAAAACCCACACTCTGTCGAATTCTGTTCTTATTGCAAACACCGTCTCTAACATCTCATTGGTTCACCAATGGTGTTGTATCAGGATGAGCCTTACATGAAACCTGGGCTTGCCGACTTGAAGAATGCCATTGTGGTACCTCACATTGCTTCTGCTTCCAAGGTAATATAGATCTGTATTGTTTAAAGTTTGAATGGTTTAGAGATCAACACTTTTTTAGTTTCTTTCTTCTCATCAAGCTACTATACTGTCTGGATGTTCCCTTTCTCGTTTATGTAGTGGACTCGTGAAGGAATGGCAACATTGGCTGCTCTTAATGTCCTGGTATGTCACTAACATGTCTATTGGGAGAACGAAGAAAATAAAATCTAGATTAACATCATCTGAGCTCACATCATTCAAAGATGGTTGAAAAGAGCAGCTTTATCTTTGACACCATTTACAATGCTATGGTTTAGGGGAAAATTAAAGGATATCCAGTTTGGTCTGATGCAAACCGGGTAGAACCATTCCTCAACGAGAACATTCCACCACCAGCTGCTAGTCCTAGCATTGTTAACGCCAAAGCCTTAGGTAATAATACCTCTGAAACTATGTCACCGCCACACGTTGAGATGAATTTTCTTTGCTGAAAACTCTGTTCCACTGCAGGTTTACCAGTTTCAAGGCTTTGAGCATTGATGTAAATGGCCAAATTTCGAGCCTTCCTGGTGCAGATGGAGTAATTGTTATGCATGGAATCCAGGCTCTAGCGATACTGCGATTATTAAGAATTCTAACAAAAGTTGTATATTTGAAACATGAATGTGGGCAAACGTGTATCTACTATGTTGTCTCATAAATACTGGCTTCAGAATCCTGTTATATATGAGAGGTTATGTATGAATGTTTCATTCTAAATGTGCCATTTGGTTTCGGAAGTTGGCATCAGCTGGTTAAGTATAGTTGAGGCTTTTCAAGATTGATGCAACTTTGGTTAGGCAGCAAGTTCTTTTAGACCTAGTCCACTTTTCTAGATTTTCCATTCTAATGCTGGATTGGCTTTCAAGTTCAACATATGTTCTTGGGTTCATGTTGATCTTTATTAAATTATTAAGAGGCGTTTACATATAAATAAAAGTACATTAAAGATCTAATTTATTTTGTCATTGTCTTTTCTCCTCTGTTTCTGCCTTTGTCCTCTAGAATCTGGATACCCAGGGATTCTCTAGTTTCTTGTTTAGGATTAATTTATTTTATAGATCCGGATCCTGTCCTTGGCTAATTTTATCTTTGGTCCTAGCCAAATTCTCTTCTGGCTTAGTTTTATTATCAAAATAGTTTTGCTTCTCTTTTTGGGCTTTTTGATCACACAACAACTATGATTATAGTCGTTCGTAAGTCAAACTTAAGATTACAGAAAATAAACTTATATCACTCAATTTTTTTGTTACATTAGAGGGAATCGAAACCTCACATATCATAATCCTAACTCAATTTCTCACCCTCTCTCACCACTTGGGCTACTCAGTTATACAAATCGATGGTGTTGTTGTTGTAGCTTTGGGGGTTTGAGCCTTTGGTTTTGGTTGGGTGTTAGCCTTGCTTGTTGTAGCTTTGAGCCTTTGAGTCGGTGTTTGATCAATACGAAAAGGGTGTTTCGGTTAATATGTCAGTGAAAAAGCATCTTATCTTCAACGTCGTCGTTTGGACCAGTCTCAAGTTCACACAACTCATTCATCCTCCTCTTCCTTCATTCTTCAGTGACTTTCAGAAGGGAGCAGCTTAGCGATACTATGACGTGCGGATAAGGTACCAGGTGAATCAAAAGCCTTCTACTTTTTCGTATTCTTATTCAGGTTTTGTTCTTTCCCTGTCTCCTTATACATGCTTTGGGATTCAGATATCTGATTTTCAAGTTAGGAGTTTTAAGTTTTTTAGGGTGTTGTTAGTTACTACTACTCAAATGTATACCAATTTGACAAAAGGCCAAGCATTTCCGTTGGCTATTAGGGTTTGTTCAAGACCCAGAAGCTTCAAAGCATTCCACACCACAAAGCCCCAATCTTTACAGTTTGGTCCTCACCTAAAACCCTCCCTAAATCTTAGTTTCACTAAACCCACATGTGGCTCTGCTCATAGAAAGCAAGGGATGTCCCATTTGGTTCATTTTCCAATTGATTCTAATCATAGGGTCCAAGGAAATAGCAGTATTGCAAAACCCAGAAGTTTCTCAACCGGATTCAGGGTTAGAAGTGCTACACAGAATTGGCTTTTGATAAGAGGCAGAGGTTTTTCGAATTGGTCAAGTCAGAAAGTTATTGGAGGGAGTAGTGAGGCAAGAAATGGAAAGAGACTGCCATGGTTGGCAGCAAGCAAATCTAAGGGGTTGGAGAAAGCAACGGCTACGAAAACACCTCTTTCTTCTTGGGGGCAATCTGCTAAGAGGTTAGAGAAAGACAGTAATGCTGGTTCTTTGGGAGAAGAGGCCAAGAGTTTGGGTGGAGACCGCCGCAGTAAGTCCTCTTGGGACAAATCAGCAAAAAGGTTAGAGGAAGAAAAAAAGCCGAGAACTGATCGTTCTTCTTGGGAGGTGTCAGCAGAAGCTTTTGTTGGGAATGGTGGTCCATCAGAAAAGAGGAGTACGGAAAGAAGAAGTGGAATGGTGAAGGATCGACAAAGCGATTACAGGGTGAGGGATAAAAGACAGGAAGAAGCCAATTCAGAAGGGAGTGGAGAGGAAGAAGAAATGGAGGTTGTTGATGATCCAAGGTGGGATCAGATCAAGAATAAGTTCAGGAGAATGGAAGATGTCAAATCTGAGAAACCTGAGTATCGAAGGTGGGATAGGCAAGAAAATTGGGGCAGAAAGACATGGCAAGAGGCTAGTGAATCGTCGGTGCCTAGACTGGTTGGCCAAGGTGTTTATGGCGTTGGTCCAGTTTTGGCTGCTTTGTCTGCTGGAAGAAGAGAATTTTATGCATTGTATGTTCAAGAAGGGTTGGATTTGAGCAATAATAATAGGAAGAAGAAGGACAAGAAGGGCTTTGAGAGAGTTTTGAGGATGGCTGAGAATTTTGGGTTGAACATAAAGGAATTGCGCAAGCATGATCTTAATATGGCTGCTGATAATCGACCTCATCAGGGTCTGCTTCTAGATGCTTCTCCATTGGAGATGGTAAAAATTAAGGAATTGGACCCCGTTTCAGTCGAGGAAGATAAGGGTTCTCTTTGGGTAGCTTTGGATGAGGTCACAGATCCTCAGAATTTGGGGGCAATCATCAGGTCTTCTTACTTCTTTGGAGCTGCAGGGGTGATTTTATGTGCAAAGAATTCAGCCCCACTGAGTGGTGTTGTGAGCAAAGCAAGTGCAGGCTCACTTGAGTTAATGGAGTTGCGATATTGCAAGAACATGATGCAGTTCCTAACATCCTCAGCTGAAAATGGTTGGCGTGTTCTTGGCGGGTCTGTTTCTAGCAAAGCTATTCCTTTGAATGAGATAGTGCCTAGTGAACCAACCATTCTTGTTCTGGGTAGTGAGGGCACTGGGTTGAGACCTTTGGTGGAAAGATCGTGCACTCAATTGATTAGAATTCCTGGGAATGTTCCTGTGGATGTAACTGTTGGTGGAGTTGATGATAGCGAAACTATGGAAGTGAATCATGGGTGCTCTGCTGAAGAGTTCCGGTCGTTTTTGGCTGTGGAGAGCTTAAATGTCAGTGTTGCAGCTGGTGTGCTTCTTCATCACTTAATGGGAAACAATGAGAAGAATGAAGTTTATGTGGTTGATCAGTAGAATGACGAACTGGATTGAGATTCTACACTGTCCTCTACACTAGATTAAACTAGTGTATAAATAGGACCATGCCCTTTTTACATTTCTCTGTATCAAATTATAATTTCTATCATCTTTTAGGGCTTTATCTAGAATTGGGAGTAGGTTTACAATTTCGTGCACTGGTGCCCTCTTTGCCTCTTGAGCTTGATGTTCCACACTTCCACTTGTTTGAATTGTTTCAGACTTTAGGAACCTTCTAAGTTGGAAACATGGGCCATTAGCAATCAACTGGCTGTAGGCTTAGCCAACAATTGCATTGTTGTTTGATTATTTGTTTGTTCTGTTTTGAGTCCATGAGACATTGGTTAATTTTTTTTTGGCAATAAGAGAAATTGGTTAATTGGTTAATTGTTAAACGATTATGATCAGCTATGGTTGAAAAAGGTTTGTCATAACCCTAGTCCGGTACATCACCATAAGCCAACCAGGACGATGAAGCATAAACAAACTAGGAATAGGAAACCTAATCAAACTAGAATTGATAACAAAATCAAACCAGAATTGCTTGCTCAATTGTTCTTGTTTTGAGGCCGGTCCTAGCTAGCTCTAGCTAGTTCATAATACATTCCTTTGTCATGAAAAATCCCTGTGGCATGAGTAGTCGTCACCCATCAGATTCGGAGTGGGTAGCAAGTCTTCCGGTGGAACTTGTGTTTACCATTCTGGATTACCTATTCGAACCGGTTGACCATGTTCACTTTGCTGCCGTCTGCAAGCTTTGGCGTTCTGTGGCAAAACACTACATTTGTTCAAGGCATCGCTGGCCTAAGCTACTTCCTCCCATGCTCATGATCCCGAATACTTGTAATACGACCAAGCCTGTAGGGGTACTTTATAGCCTATCTGAAGGAAAACTCTACGACAAGATTAACCTAAGATGTAGAATGCCTGGTTTTCTCATGGCTAGGAGATACAATGGCTGTGGCCATGGTTGGTTGGCCGCAATAGATCACTTGCAGCCATTTTCTGTTACAAATCTCCATCTCCTGAACCCTTTCAAAAACGTTGTCTATCCCTTGAATGGCATCGGATGGACCCTCGGCATGAGGTCCAAGCCGAAGGGGGTTCCGAAGCTGATCTTGTACGGGGATCCCACAGTAAAAGGGGACAACAGTTTTATGGTTGTAGTATTTTACATCCATGGTTCCAGGCTTGCTTTCACTAGAGGGGTGCAACATTTTTGGACTTGCATAGAAAGCATTGAAGAATATTCGATTACCGATGCTGTGTTTTACAAAGGTCAGGTCTACGCAGTGGAAACAAATTTCGGAAGAATCGTGTCGTTTGATGTTAAAAGCTGTTGTGTTGGTAAACCACAAAGGGCAAAGATACACTATACTCCTGATATGTGCTCAAGTTCTCGATCATATCTTGTGGAATCAACTAATGGAGAGCTTTTGCATGTTCGAAGATTTTTGAAACTACAGAGACAATGGGATCAGTTGACAATGCCTGTGACTCACACCTTCAAGGTTTACAAGTTGGTGTTCGACGACAACGGAACCATTGTGCAGCAGGTTGAGTTAAAAACAATTGGAGATGAGACTCTGTTTGTTGGCGACACTCAAATCAATGTCGGTTTTGACGTCGAGCTTTTCTTGGTGCAAACCAAACTCCATATATTATACAAGCGATTCGATAACTGTGGATGAATACCTAAATTTCAATGGGTATAACTTCAATGGTATACAATGTGATATAGGAATTTTCGATTTAGAGCAGAGAACCGCTACTCCTATACAATGGCCCCCTCGGAATTCAGAGTACGAGTACAGATCACAACCCCCAATTTGGATTCTGCCGCCAATTAATGGGCTCTGCTAGCTCGCTTTCTCCCTCGCAACTCAATCTATGTATAAGAATGAGATCATAAATTGAAGCGAAGAGATCGATCATCTCAGTTCCTACAGAAAAATCATTTCCTTTGTATTTGTTACCTTTGGTAATGTACATTTTTATTGATCAAGTTGGTATTTAACTTGATGATCCTTTTTCTAATGTTAAATTTTTTTTATGATTACCACAACTCTCATATTATGTATTTTTGACGTGGTGGCATGGGTAACTATGTATTATATATTAGACTTTGGTACGTTCTTTGGACCATTTGAGGATGAATTACGAATGAGAACTAAGAATGAAACTTCCCGTACGTATCTGCATAATTGATAGCTTAATATAGAAGATGATACTGTTGCTCGATATTTATGCTAAATCCACAATTTTGAACTCTTTAAAATCTGGCTAAATACGAAGCCATCATTCATGGTAGGTGATAAGGGAGAAGAGAAGAAAAGAGAAGATCGACCTTGAGAAATATAGAGAATGAATATCAATGGGGGGTGTAGAGAGTGTGGAAACTACTCAGAGGTCTCAGACGAGCAACCTTTCTTCTGTACCAACTTGTTTAAGTTATGCACATTCTACTCAGACATGTCTAACTTAGGAATTATCATCATTGGCTAGTTTAGACGCTAAGCATCATGGTTAATTAGTTTCTGTTGCTCAAGCTGATTTACAAGCTTAAGATGATGTATGTGGTGCTTTATGATCCTATTCAATAAAATTCCTTATTCTAAAAAGGAAAAAAGATATATATATATATATATATATATATATATATATATATATATATATATATATATATTCCTAGATCTTCATCGATCCATGCACTAAATCTTTCTCAGCTAAGTCCAATTCAATGAAAATTATAGTTTCCTCCATAAAAGTGGTATCAGAATTTTCAAAGCAGATGACCTGTAATCTTCCCATTATGCATGTTTAATTTAATTCATGAGCAAATCAGTGATCTAATAGATCTTCTCTCATTGGTCTTAATTAATGAAGAGGAATTAATTTCTATTGTTTTCTCTGTTCTCAGTCATCTTGTGGTTCTTCACTTCTCTAGATTTGCCTATACACCATGCAGCCTCTTGTTCAGCTTTATGTGTTTCCAGTTTCCCACTTCACCTTCAGTTTTTTTTTTGGGTGCACCGATTAACACAGCCTAGCTCCGATTATCTCCGCCTAGCCCCGATTATCACCGATTTTCGCCAATTTTTGGCTGGGTTTTTTTCCTAGCGATTATTCTCACCGATAAGCCACAAATCTAGTCGGCTACCCACTGTTCAGCGCCTAGGCCATTGTTTAGAGTATAAATATGGGTGCGTCTAGTTTGCACCATGCCTTTATTGTACCTGGCTGTGAATTGTTTGTTTTACCCTTAATGATTTTTTTGTTTGGTTTCTTCCTCTCTCTCCTCACTGGTACCGGCCACCACTACGACCGGCCACACCGTCGGCGCCGCCGTCAACGACCTCCGATGGTCACCAAATTTTACCACAATGTACAACACAACGCAATGAACAACTTTTATACCTACCACGAAGTCCGATTCGAAATGGAAATGCACGAATTCGATTTGGAAGCTCGCGGTGGCTGAAATTTCAAACCGGTGATTCGCCGCCGTCCGGAAACGGATTAAGCCAAGACTGGTGGCGTTAAACTCGCAAGGACGAGGGCTTCAAAGCCCAATCGATAGCTTAGGTCGAATAAACCGGGATTGTGAACGGAAACGATGAACAATTCCGTTAATATTTCGGATTTTTCTCTCCTTGATTTCTCTTCATACACTGAAATTCGGTATAATAAATGGGTATAGGATGGAATAGCTCGAGGAGATGAAGAAAATGAGACAAGTCTCATGTAATTTGGTGGCCGGAGGAGGGAGAAATCGCCGGCGACAGTGAGGAGAGAGAGAGAGGAGGAGGAGCACGGGAGAGGGAGGAAGAGAAACCAGAAAAAAAAAAAAAAAAAAGAGGTTAAGGATAGAAATGTAAATTCACCAGTCAATTTACAATTAAAAAAATACATAATATAAAATGGACGGCTGAGATCGAGCCACGTACCATGGTACAATAAAACCATGGTACAATCCAGAATTTCCCTATAAATATATATAAATTATAAGAAACATCACCATCTTACATGGTATTCTCACATGTAATTGTTCATTTTCGATATTATTTTTGAAAAGTCATTTTTGTATTTTCATAACTAAAACGGTTTATTTTTGAAATTATCTTTACCAAATAAAAAAACAAATCACCCATCATCTTAATGGTCAATTTTTTTTTATTATTATTATTATTTTATTTTATTTTTTCTGAAAGGGGTTTTATTTAATGGTTAATAGATAAAAAAAATTGTTGGAAACAGAATCAAACAAAGCTTCCATCCAAAGGGAACTAAACAAAGCTCAAAGCGACCAACTTTTGTTGAATTGACAAATCAGTTTGAGCATTGTTCTTCGGTTCTTCCCAACTGTTATTGTCCTTGAATTGAGTCTCAGAAATGCTGAAGATGATGCGCAAAACGTCGTCGTCTGGTTATTCTTATTCCTACTGCGGCAGCAGCAGAATAGGTATGCCTTGTTGTCTTCACTCTACTACTCTTGTTGTTTCCCTCAACAATTACATGGCTTCGTTTCATTCTCAATCCTCAAAGCCAAGCAAATCCCAGCTAGGAAAGCTTGTGAGAGACCCACCCTCAAAGCCCAAATTCACTAATCTTGAGAGTGCCTTGAAGGTGTTCGATGAAATGCTTCACAGGCGTCCTCTGCCTTCGGTTGTCCGTTTCACTCAAATCTTGGGTCAACTTGCCAAATTGAAACATTATTCAGCTGTCATCACTTTGAATAAACAAATGGGTCTGATCAGAATTGCTCGTGATGCTTATACTCTGACTATTATCATCAATTGCTATTGTCGGTTGAATCAAATGGGGTTTAGTTTATCTGTCTTGGGACACTTCTTCAAATTGGGCCTCGAACCAAATGTCACCACCTACAATACTCTAATGAATGGCTTTATTCATGAGAATAGAATGGCTGAAGCAGCACGACTTTTCAGCAAGATGGTGGAGGGAGGTCAGTGTCTGCCCGATGTAATTACTTTCAGCACACTAATAAAGGGACTTTGCATGAAGGGTAACAACAGTGCAGCTATTGAATTGCTCAGGAAGATGGAAAAAAGAGGGTGTAAGGCTGACGTAGTTGTCTACAACACCATCATTGACAGCCTTTGTAAGGATACACTTGTTGTTGATGCATTGAACCTCTTCTCAGATATGATTAGTAGGGGTATTGCCCCAGACGTCATTACCTATAATTCCTTAATTGATGGAGTTTGCAGATTAGGAGAGTGGAAAGAAGCTACAAGGTTGTTGAATGAAATGGTGAGTAACAATATCTTTCCGGATATATTCACCTTCAGCGTCTTGGTTGATGCACTTTGTAAGGAAGGGATGGTCATGGAAGCAAAAAAAGTGGTTCAAATGATGATTGAAAGACATATTGAACCTGATATGATTACATACAATTCGCTTATGAACGGTTACTGTTTGCGAGGAGAAATGGACGAGGCCAGACAAGTTTTTGATCTAATGGTTAGGAAGGGCTCCATGGTTGATTCTCATAGTTGTAACATATTGATCAACGGATATTGTAAGCATAAAAAGATTGATGAGGCCAAGAAGATTTTTCAGGAAATGGCTTGTAGGGAACTTGTTCCAGATACCATTACTTATACCACTCTTATTGATGGTTTTAGCAAAGCGGGGAGGATACAAGAAGCACAAAGGCTGTTCTCTAAGATGCAAGAGTGCGGCCAACTTCCAAATATTCAAACTTACGCTGTTTTACTTGATGGCCTATTTAGCAACCAACAAGTTTCTACGGCAATAGAATTGCTCAGAGAGATGGAAGGCAAGAAGTTGGAACTAAATATTGTAGTTTACAATGTTACTATTGAAGGTTTGTGCAAAGCTGGAAATATTGAATCTGCTAGAGAGCTCTTCTGTGGTTTATCTTCAAAACAACTTCAACCTAATGTGAGGACATATAATGTAATGATTCGTGGACTTTGTAACAAGGGCCTATTAAGTGAAGCAGAAAAGTTGATTCGAGAAATGGAAGAGAGAGGCTGTTCTCCAGATGGCTGGACCTATAACATCATTATCCGTGGATGTATCAATAACAATGAGATCTCAAGGGCTATGGGACTTATTCACCAAATGGTGGAGAGGGGTTTCTCTGCAGATGCATCAACTGTGGAATTGATAATTGATTTATTGTCTCAGGATAGAGTAGATTCTGCTTTGTTGCCTTTGTTAAAAAATTCATAATAGAGTTTACTGGATATTGAAACATAAGTTTTCTCATCATGACAAGGAAATTGAGACTGCTGCACCTTGGACAACCCTGGATGTATTAAGTGTGTTATTTATTAATCCTTCATTTGAAAACACAATTTCATTTTGTGGTTGGGACCCAATTTTAAGCTTAGAATTGTCATATCCTTGGCTATATAACTTGGTAGATACTTTGGTACGTTATTCATGTCTAGCCACACAATTTTTGCAGTGCCGCTCTTCTATACATAATTTTCAAAGATTTGTTTGCATATGACTATGAGTGAAATGAACGCCATAAACTGTTGGTTATTTTGTGCAGTATTCAATATGATGTATGAAAATGCAGATTATGGTCTTAGTCTGCAGTGTAGCAAAAGACAAGTTTTTTTTTTTTTTTGTCAACTAGCAAAAGACAAGTTGAGGTAGTAGTATTTAGTCACAGGCATTATTTAGTTTTCATTTGTTCTTTTTGGGTCTGAAAGAACGCAATTTTCTTATTCTCTCTCTGGGATAGTACACTTTGAGTCTTTGATACATGCTGAATGGTTCACAAATTGGGAGAAACTGGTTTGTCTCATCTACATGAGTAAGGGAAGTTCACACATTCAGTGATATTAATATACTTTATTATAGAATGATTAGTACATCACAAATAAGCAACTACGGCTTTAGGACATTTCATTAGAATGGTAGTAGTTGCTTCACTAGTACGTGTGTTTCTAGGTTTAAGGCCATTGAATGTGAAATATTGCGCCTAAAGTTAATAGGTACTCTAGGTTTATGAGTGTGATTTGTAGTCATCTAGATGAGCAAAAGAAAAAATTGTGGATTTTGTAGTCATCTAGAAATTTAGAATAGTAGTGTAATTTTTATTTTTTATTTTTCTGAAGAATGTAATGTTCATATTCTCTCTGGCTTTCAAAGTATACATGGATATGTCCAGCAATTGAGAGATACTAGTCTGTCAATGTCATGTGCACATGCCATGCATGGATGCATAATCAATGATTAATATACCCAAGTTCAGAATGATTAGTTTCATATCGCATGAGGAGCTATCTAACATTTGAGACTATTAAGTAAATATCTCTTTCAAGTTCTGTGAAACTCCTAGAATTCTACATAGGTTGGTCTACATAGACTATTAAGGAAATTAATGTCTCTTTTAATACCTGGTAAACTCGTGCCATTTTAATCATCTTACAATGCAGTGTAAGTTTATTATTTTGTCATATCTTAATTTGAACATTTTGAGCTAAACCAGTTCTAGCTAACCCTTACTTGTTGTATAGGTCCCCTGTTTGGGGCTTCTTCAGAAGGACGTAATGCATTAGCTTATGCAGAGCATGATAACTAATCGGTGTCTTTATATCGGAGCAGCTGGTGCATTAGGTTATGCAGACTCCCGAGTATGATTAAATGGGATTTTATTACCTGATAGTAAGCAGTCATTTAGCTGATCTCTTTGTTTAGGCCTGCACCAGTTTAGCGAAAGAAACCGCAACAATGAAAGCCACTCATCTCATGGTAGATTGCATATCATGAAGGAGAAAAATACTTGTGCTCCAAGTTAGTTGGCTCTTGCTTATTCCTTTATTTTTCGAAAGAGTTGAACTCTGATGTAAAACTTTTGTTTGATTTTCACTTTGTGCTTGCTTTGGCAGAAATATTTACTGAAACGGAGCTGATTAGATCCACAACCGAGACTCCCGGGAACCGAGAAGCAAAGCTATCCCTCCACCCATCAGAATCCATCTCCGGATTAGAACCTGCATTACAATAACCATGGGGGTTACTGAAGCTGCTGAATCGACCTCTGAGAAGGAAGAAGAACATTTTAGCCTTCCCTTCCACTTGATGAGAAACTTAAGGTAAGGCATGAGCATCTCCTCCGTTTTTGCATAGCTTGTGGTCTCGTGCGACCTCATGCGCGGCCATCATTAAGTTGGGTCTGAGCTGCCTACGGTTACAGAATCGCCCAGCCCCTTCGACTCTCTCTGAAACATCAGTTAGAACTATCGAGGGAGAAGGCCCCTCCTGACCTTCTAAGTTGTCATACAAGCATGCCTGACCAAGCCACCAAGGAAGTGCACTGTTTACAAACAGAGTTTTTGCAAATCCACAATTATTCAAGAAAAGAAATTAGTGGGTGAGTAGACTACTAAGGAAAGGAAGTAGGCTGAACTAGCCGGAGTTCAGCTAGTTTAGCCTGAGTTTAAAGGTCAATTAAAAAATTTCCTTTGTCTGAGTTTAGCATATGGAAAGTTTAAAGTCTACTTTTCTTAAGTAAAGGACCTGATATATCTTGTTTTTGTTTGAGTGAAGGACCTGATTCAAAACCTTATTCTGTTCCTAATTTTCTTACAAACGATGAGACGATGATATTCTTATATCTTCTTTATCTGTTAGATTTGCTGTGACTAATTGTATCATAAATATCCAGGTGGGCGGGGCGAAATAGGTTGCTGCTCGAGTTAGGTCATGAGGCGGGTGCTAAGATGTGGAGCAGTGGAGCTTCGTTGGAAATGTAAGATGAGAGTTCTCAGAGTTCTTTGTGTGTTTTTGTTTTGTTTGCCTGTGTGGAACTCTTTAATGATTTGGTTTAGTGATAGCGCAGCTAGAGATTGATTTTTTTATGATTTTGAGTCGGAAGTCGACAATCTGGCTAGGTAGAACTTTACCTCCTCTGCATTGAAATTTCCATAACATGTTTAAGTTAAAATAATAGTTACTGCTTTAATTCAGCCAAATTGTTCATTTATGTTTAAAAGGTATGCATCTCTAATTAGGGAAGAGAACAATCTGTGCCATTTACTGTCACATTTAAGCTTTGAGGTCTTGTTAAAATGGTTCCCTAGATTTCTTTGGAAGACATTTACACTTTGTAGGGAGTAGCCATGCATGTAAATAATTGGGAAAGCCAAGCCACAGGAGAAAACCTCGACCTACTGGATCTTTGTAGGGAGTAGCCATGTTTCTATTGAAGAAGAATGATGTTCTTCTACACCCTCTAGCCACTTTAATTGAAGACTCAAGTATGCTTCGGTAATTTTGTTACTCTTTTTCAGTTTATGTATAATTTTGGTTCAACAAATGCATGTATTTCATAGTTTTTTTTTTTCAAATACATGCATGTATTTCGAAGTTGTGACTTTGTATTTTAATGTCTTTGGACTAGTTGGTATGTTGCAGCCTTGCAGCTTTTTTGGATTTACAAATGAATGTTGTGAAATTTGAATGCTCGAGTCTTTGAGGAGTTATATGTATGGAAAAAAAAATGAGAAAGATGGAATGTGTTATAACTAGTAAAATTTGCAGGTTTATTTCATATGGGGCTTGATCTTTTGATTGCGGTCCAAAACCAAAAATGAAAGTGAATCAAACCGAATGAGTCAAATCGATTTGAAATTAAACCCGAGTTGGTTTGATCTTTTGATTTAGGTATAGTCAAACCGAATCACTTTAGGTACAGTTTTATTTTTGATTCAGTTTGATTCAACCGATCTCCTAAATTGGAAAAAGACACAATCATATGTCATCTATCGATTGTAAATTCTAATTTTGAGATCGATTTCAGACTTTCACTTCCATACCGACCCATTCTATATTATGTCCGCACTAAAAATAGGGAATGAGATTTTTATTTTTATTTTTATTTTTGATAGAAAGCGACATATTTCATTCCAAAAATTAGGAAGTATAAAAGTGGAGACAAGACTCCTCACTGCAGGAGGGGCATTCCCACTCCAAGAAACTTGCAGATTGGACTGCAATGCTAATCTAGCTAACTTATGTGCCGCAGTATTTGACGCACGAAACACATGAGAAAAAGAAGCTCCTAGGAGATTATCCAGGCAAACTAGAATGCCATCATAAACTTGACCAAATAACAAAGTATTAGGACCTAGATATTAGTGGCTTGAACCACAAGAAGAGAGTCCACCTCAAAGACAATTGGATGCAAATCAAACTGAAGAGCACATTCACAAGCTGCACGACTAGCTAATGCTTTAACCATTTTGGGGAGCTGACATTTGAAACCTTCATACACACACCACCCACAACCACACGATCATGGTTTCTGATAACCACTCCAATACCACCAGACCTTAAGGCCGCGTCAAAGACACCATCAACGTGCCTTTGAGCCATCCTGGAGAAGGGGGCAACCATGGCGAAACTACCCTTGGCAAACACGCAGGCCTTGGAGGATAACAGGTTGAAACAAAAAGATTGAACTGTGAACGAGTGAGAAAAATCAACATGTCTTTTGTAAGAACCTTGTGCTGCCAAACCCTCTGATTTCTCTCCTTCCAAACAGACCAGAGAGCATAAAGAAGAAAACCAAAGTTGGCCTTGGAGAGAACTTCGGAGCAAGAAACCAACCAAAACAGAATCGATAGAGAAGACGACAAGTAGCGGGGCAAGGATTACAGTTCAAGGAAGCTATGTAAAAAATCATGGGTAAAGGGACAATCCCTGCACACATGTTCGATGGTTTCAAACTCCGCATTGCCGAAAAAACAACCATCCTGGAGGAACACACAACGAGATAGCAGCCTAGCAATGGTGGGTAAAATGGCCCTACAAGCTTTCCATATATGAACCTTCACCTTGCCGGGAACTCTAGCTGCCCAAACAAGCTTCCAAAAATTCACAGAATGAGGCGAAGATTCAGAAATAGAAGAAATAGGTTCATGCAACGTTCCAACAACTAACTTGTAAGAACTCTTAACGGTAAAGAGACTTTTGGGATCAAAATGTCAAATTAATCTATCATCGACCAAGTGGAAGAGATAGTATGAGTCTAGCATCATCGTCATAAAAAAAAAGTAACAAGGGGGACATTCCAGCGTTGAAAAGGCAAAATCAGTTCACTAACCATAAGGGAAGCATCAGGCCTACGAATAAAGGGACGAAATGAGTGAGGTCTAGGGACCCAAGGATCGGACCAAATATTGACAGAAGCACCATCACCAATCTGCCATCGTAACCCTTTTTTAAGGACTACCATATGTTAGAGTGGATTGGACAATAGTTTCCTAAAGCATAACAACTATTATATGTGCAGAATAAATAACAAAGAGATTAATGATATATACTAACCTTGTAGTTATTTATCTATTGATCTAATTAGATAAATAATAAGGGACTTATGGATATTACTTATATATCAGAATATTAGAGATATATACATAGTTAAAGTAATGGATTGAAACTCAATCTCTTATGATGGGATAGACTTTGAGTGATCCAAAGGTTGTATAAATAGGGGTCCCTGCAAATGCTCATACACGTGAAATACAGTTCACTTCCCATTAAGTGTTCACTGAGTTTATTTGCAGAAGCCCTCTATTCTCATTCTAGTGCTATGGCTTCCCAAGGTAGTTCATCATTTCATTTAGAACTAGGTTCATGCGTTTGTGTATTCATTAGTATCATATATGTATCTATAATGTCGATGATCATAATTGAAGCAGCCAACAAATGGTATCAGAGCTATTGATCACACATATATAGATCATATGTCTTTTTGTTTGAAATTTTGCAATACAAATCGCAACAGGCCGAGGACATTTTTTGAGGCCTATCATTCTTTGTGAATCGTCCATTAGAGTATTAGGCCCAAAAGGCCCAAACTGGTTCCCTCTGTTGAGTAAAACTTTTCCGTTTACTTTTGCTATATGACCGTAAAACTCAGAGTTTCCTTTGAAATGGGTGATTGATTTTGGTTGTTTTTTGGCTCAAGTTTTGGAAAATTTCTGGAATCTAAGGTTCGTTGGTTATGAATTTATTTCGAATTGCTATTATACATGATTGTATGCAATTTTGCTTTCCATAATCACTGTTTTTGCAGCGCGGGAGCATCCGGGTATGTTCGTTACGATTGATTAAGTTTTTCCGCAATTTTCATTTTCAATCGTATATGTGAAAACCCTAGAGCGCACCTGGGGCGCATTTAAGATACTAGGTTGGTGCCCAGATGAAATTTACTTCTCACTTGGCTGTTGAATGATCACATGATTCGTATTTGCTGTTTTATGTGATTTTCTGGAAATTTTCTGGAAATTGTTTGATCTGCAAATTTGTATCTTGTTCATATATATGCTGATCATGATTATTTACTTGTTAATTTTTGACATATATGGTTAATCTTTTCTCCCAAAGTGATGCCTTTATATCAAAAATTTGGAAAACAAGTCAGATTGAATTTTCTAACAAACAATGTTTTGTGGTATGAAATGTACAGATATCAATCTCAGGTCTTAAATGAATCGAAAGTTTTGAAATACATATTGCACACAGCAAGCTATTTTGAAATTTTCTTTACATTTATAAAGCATTGAGGCCTGGAAAATTGCATTATTTTTGTTTAAGAATTGATTGTATCATCCACAGATGGTTTAAACATTCATGATCGAAATGAAAATAATGGTACTGTGCATTTTGACATTAAGACATATAAAGCATAGCTGGACTTATTCTTTTTGCCATACAGGTACTGATTTGTCTAGTTATAACATGGCTCAATGTTAAAATGGTGCAGTAAAGGAAAATTTAAGATAATTTTGTGCTTTGCCATACAGGTAGCCTAATTATTGAATAAGGAATTGTATGCTATTTTGGATCAATTTTTGACTCTGTGTATGCATATTTATATGTGTACGAAATTCATTGTCAGTATTTGATAATGAATGCATTGCTATGTTTGGTATTGTTTCTGGTTTTCTCTGAAATTTTAAGTAATTCCTTATAAAATTCAAACTAGAAACATAAAACTTAGCAAGTCTTTCTTTTCTTTTCAGTTGTGAGCAGTCCTATTAGCCTCGCCACAATTGTGCTACTTACTGGCAACAATTATAAGAGATGGAAAGCTGAGATTGACCTTTACCTAGCCTCACTGGACATAGATCATTGTTTGATTGAGGATGCACCAAACCCACTTACTGATGCAAGTACTGACCATGAGAAAAATGCTTACAGTGAATGGGCTAGAGCCAACCGTATGTGCAAGTTAATTGCTATGAGGACCATGTCTGATACAGTGAAGGGAAGCATTCCTGCAACTGAGCTAGCTAGTGAGTACTTTGCCTTTATTGCTGAAAGGTTTGCTGTGAGTGAGAAAGCTCAGGCAACTATGTTGCTGGACACACTGACCAGCATGAAGTATGATATGTCTCAGAACATCAGGGAGTATATTATGAAGATGATTGACATCTCAGCCCAACTAGCAGCCCTTGAAATGCCTCTAGATGACCTGGTTTTAGTGCACATGGCACTGAAGTCACTTCCACCACAATTTGATCATCTGACCACTACCTACAACACTCAGAAGGACAAATGGTCCTTAAATGAACTTATAGCAGTCTGTGTTCAAGAGGATGAGAGGATCCGAAACAACAAGTCTGTGAGTGTGAACCTTGTGACCAAGCCTCAGTGGAAGAAAGGGAATTTCGGGAAAGCTAGTGCCTCTAAGAATCCTTATCATGTTCAGAAGAAACCTATGGCTGTGAAAGGCAGGAAGCATGCCTTCAAGTGTTTTTTCTGCAAGAGAGAGGGCCATATGAAGAAGCAGTGTGAGGCCTATAAGAACTGGAAGGCTAAGAGAGGTAATAAATTAACTTATTCTGTTGAAGTTAATTTAATTGATGTTAGTCCACATAGTTGGTGGTTAGATACTGGCTCACCTGTGCATATTACTAATTCTATGCAGGGGTACCAAAGCAAGAGGGAGCCAAGGAGAAATGAAGTTAGCATCTGTGTTGGGAACGGCATGAGAGTAGCAGTGAAAGCTGTTGGAGTAGTTAGGCTGGATTTAGGACAAGGAAAATATTTTGATTTAGAGAATGTTTATTGTGTTCCTTCTATGAAGAGGAACTTAGTTTCTGTTTCTTGTTTGGTTAAGAAACGTTTTAGTTTTTTCATTGACTTTGAAGGAATAAAAATCTCTCATGGTTCTCAATTTATTGGCTCTGCTAGCTTTGTGAATGATTATTGGATGCTTTCTTGCACTTATCCTCGAGAAATATTTATGATTGAGAATTCAGAAACCTTGACTGGAAATAAGAGAAAGATAATTCTGCATTCTTATGGCACAGAAGGCTAGGCCACATTTCTAAAGAGAGATTGCAACTCTTAGTAAAGCAAGAAATTCTACCAGCCCTTGATTTCTCTGACTTAACAGACTGCATTGAGTGTATTAAAGGGAAATTTGCAAAACAGAAAAAGAAAACAGCAACTAGAAGCACAGCCCTCTTGCAACTGATCCACACTGACATTTGTGGACCCTTTGCAACTCAAACTATCTGTGGTAACAGATATTTTATCACTTTCATAGACGACTTCTCAAGATATTGCCATACCTACCTTATCTCAGACAAATCACAAGCCCTAGAAAAGTTCAAGATCTACAAAGCTGAAGTAGAAAAGGAATTAAATACAGAGATTAAGGTGGTAAGGTCAGATAGGGGGGGAGAATACTTTGGAAGGTACACTGAATCAGGGCAGCACAAGGGTCCATTCGCTCTTTATTTGCAAGAAAATGGCATTCAAGCACAGTACACTACCCCTGGCACTCCTGAACAGAATGGAGTTGCAGAGAGAAGAAATATAACTTTTCTCAATATGGTGAGAAGCTTAATGTGCACGTCTGGTTTGCCCAAGTTTCTGTGGGGAGAAGCACTTAAAACTGCAAATTACCTTACCAACAGAACCCCTAGCAAATCAGTCTCTTTGACACCTTTTCAAATCTGGAAAAACAGAAAGCCAAGCATTTTTCATACACATGTTTGGGGCTGCAGGGCAGAAGCTAGGCCCTATAACCCTCAAGAGAACAAACTTGATGCAAAGACTGTCTCTGCATATTTCATTGGCTATCCAGATCACTCTAAGGGCTACAAATTTTATTGTCCTACTCACTCTACAAGAATCATAGAGACTAATAAGGCTGTGTTCATGGATGAGAATAATTATTCTCATCATTTCGAGGACTTGCAATTTGAGCTAGAAGAGATTTCAGAATGTTCAGCTTCACCTGAATTAGTTGTAGTTCCAGCAGAAACTACTTTCTTGAACAATCCCTCAGCTAGTCAGAATGTTTATGATCCACCTGAGAATCATGATGTTGCTATAGAACCTGAACCTCAAGATTTAGAAGAAGCACAAGCTCAATTAGTAGCTCAAGTACAGGAACCGAGAAGATCACAGAGAGCTAAGAAATCCACACTGGATGCATTAGCAAATGACTATGAGGTTTATCTGCAAGAAGAGGATTATGAAGCTTTTGATATTGGTGAGATTGCAGACCCTGTTACTTTCAAAGAAGCCATTGAAAGTGATCAATCTCATCAATGGGAGAAGGCTATGGTTTCTGAACTAAAGTCGATGGAAGCAAATCAAGTCTGGACCCTAGTTGAACCCCCTAAAACACACAGAGCTATAGGCTGCAAGTGGGTATTCAAGACCAAAACACATGCAGATGGCAGTATAGAGAGGTACAAGGCTAGACTGGTAGCCAAAGGTTTTACGCAGAAAGAGGGAGTGGATTTCAATGAAACTTTTTCTCCAGTTTCAACTAAGGATGCTTTTCGACTCATAATGGCTTTGGTGGCACATCATGACATGGAATTGCATCAAATGGACGTCAAGACTGCATTCTTGAATGGAGAGCTTGAAGAGGAGATATACATGAAGCAACCCGAGGGCTTCATTGAACCTGGAAAGGAGCACCTGGTCTGTAAACTGAACAGATCCATATATGGCTTGAAACAAGCTTCAAGGCAGTGGTACTTGAAGTTCGATGCAGTGGTTAGTGATTTTGGTTTCAAGGAAAATCAGGTTGATGAATGCGTGTACATGAAGTCAGAGGGTAAGGACTTTATCTTTCTGATTTTATATGTAGATGACATTCTCCTAGCTAGTACTAGTGTGACCTTGCTGAACCATACTAAATCTTTCTTGTCTAATACTTTTGACATGAAAGATTTGGGGGAGGCATCCTATGTTCTGGGAATTGAAATCAAAAGGGATAGAGCTGCAAAGTTGCTTGGTTTGTCTCAGAATGGTTACATTAATAAGGTACTTAAAAGATTTGAAATGCATAATTGTGGGCATGGTGAAGTACCTGTGTCAAAAGGTGATAAGCTAACTAAAGATCAGTGTCCAGAAACTGATTTTGAAAAGGAGCAGATGAAAAGTAAGCCTTATGCTCAGCTTATAGGAAGCTTAATGTATGCACAAGTGTGCACTCGACCTGATTTGGCATTTGCAGTGGGAGTTTTGTCTAGATTCCAGTCTAATCCAGGGTATAAACACTGGGTAGCTGGAAAGAAAATCCTGAGATATCTTCAGAGGACTAAAGGTCATATGCTGGTATATAGAAGAGTGAAAAACCTTGAAGTAATTGGGTATACTGATTCTGATTTTGCTGGTCATTATCCTGCTTCTGGAAAATCTACTTCAGGTTATGTGTTTACTTTGGCTGGAGGAGCCATTGCTTGGAGAAGTGTGAAGCAAACGCTTACTGCAACTTCAACAATGCAGGCTGAATTCATAGCTATCTATGAGGGAGCTTGTGAAGGTCTGTGGTTGAGGAATTTTTTAATTCAAACAAATGTAGTGAGTACCATTTTTACAGTCCCTTTGAAGCTGTTTTGTGACAATTCAGCTGCTGTATGTTTTAGTAAGAACAACAAAAGATCAACAAATTCCAAGCATATTGATCTCAAATACTATAGTATCCGAGAGAAAGTTAAGAACAAGGAACTAGAAGTGTTGAAGATTGGCACCTTGTTTCAGCTTGCAGATCCATTCACTAAGGCAATGTCTGTAACTGCCTTTAAACAACATGCTTCTGACATTGGTATTTTACCAAGCTTGGATGCATAGAACAGTGGGAGTTTATATCTCCAGAGGCTAGGATGCTCACAGTCCTGTTTTTGAGTCATTTCAGATTTTCTTTTGTTTTCTGTAATGGTCATTTTGATTAAGTTTCATAATTTATGGAATTGAATTCTTTCCATTGTTACAGCAGTACTGTGTATTTGATCATTATTGAATTTCAGATTCTTTTGAACCTTGAGTTCTTTTCTTTTGAATAGCTATTTGAACTGGAATATTTATTTTTGAATGTTTTGTTATTGCTTTCAGATATTGAAGCAAGGATCAGCTTATTTTCGAATACATGCTGATGGAACACATGGAATGACTTCTGACCTGAGGTTTTGTGTTTGAGGTTCCAGCATACAGAACCATAAAGAGGACTACGATTGCTATTGTTTTGAGATTAGATCAACCAGTAATTATATGCAATCATTATTCAGTATCTCTATTGATTCATGTATTTTTGCAGCTGTGATGTTGTAGTTCTGGAATTGCTGTGTTTAGTTAAATGCAGTTTATTTCTTAATTTTGCATCTTGGCTGTGATCATGACAGATCATGGTTATAAGTTTTTGTAATGTCCTTAATCTCATTGCGCGCTAAAGATTGTTATTACATCTGAATGAATATAATTTCTTGTTATAGAAACTAATGCCAATCCAAGTGGGAGAATGTTAGAGTGGATTGGACAATAGTTTCCTAAAGCATAACAACTATTATATGTGCAGAATAAATAACAAAGAGATTAATGATATATACTAACCTTGTAGTTATTTATCTATTGATCTAATTAGATAAATAATAAGGGACTTATGGATATTACTTATATATCAGAATATTAGAGATATATACATAGTTAAAGTAATGGATTGAAACTCAATCTCTTATGATGGGATAGACTTTGAGTGATCCAAAGGTTGTATAAATAGGGGTCCCTGCAAATGCTCATACACGTGAAATACAGTTCACTTCCCATTAAGTGTTCACTGAGTTTATTTGCAGAAGCCCTCTATTCTCATTCTAGTGCTATGGCTTCCCAAGGTAGTTCATCATTTCATTTAGAACTAGGTTCATGCGTTTGTGTATTCATTAGTATCATATATGTATCTATAATGTCGATGATCATAATTGAAGCAGCCAACACCATAGACTGAAAAATACCGAGCTAGCAAGCTGAAGGAGACTCATCACCTTGAAAAATACCCTTGTTTAAGTCCATTCACCTCAAAATCTCATCACCTTGAAGTTCGTTGGAACCTTCGAATCCCTTACCCAAACACTCCCTAAATTATTGGACTAATTTTCAACTATTTGCTCTTAGAACCAATTCTATTTGAACTTAATTTGATCAGCTGGTGAACTTTCTTTTGAGAAAGAAAAGATTGCTCTCCTATCCCTTCCCAGATTCCTCTAACTGTGGTTATGGTAACTGGCCATGGCTGCCACAAATGTCACCGAGGAGTTTCATGGGGCCTTTGGTTCAATACAGGGTACTAGGTTCTAAAAAACAACATAATCAACCACTCTTAATCTCCAAGCAGAAATTCGATTCGTCTTTTTAATTTCTTTTAAAACAAGGAATGAAACTATTATGTTTGGGTTTGTCAATCGTTATTTATGATGAAAAAAATGTGAAGGATTACATCCTCAGAAGCATATAGCTAGAAATTTTGCTAATAAAGAAAACAATTTGTTGTTCTTGCACACGTTCCATATAGATCGACTGACAATCTTTTAAGGAAAGCGAGAGAATGTGCACAAATTGCAAATAGACTGTTGATTTTTCTAAAAAGATAGCAAAATTACTGTTGGTTTAGACAAATTGAGATAATGAGAGCGGAAGCAATTCACGGTAGAAACAAGGCTCGACAAACGTCTAACCTAATGAAGATAAACAACTAGCATAGCTAGCAAATCACGGGCGAACCTGAAGAACAATTGAAAAACTTCTCTAATTTTGGTTTTTTTGTTATTGATAACTTCAAATCTATATTCTATCAATTGCAATCTAATATGGTGTTTATATAGAGCACAACTATAAACATAATAAGGAAAGTAAATAATCAATTCCTTGTAGACCAAGACAAGGAAACGTTAATTAATCTAAACTTAATCTTGCTAGGAAAATAAAATCTAAACAAAATAAGAAAGAAATAAACACCTAAAGAATCTAAAACGGGAAAATAGAAAAACTGTCCAGTTTTGCGCTGTTGATGAAAACGTCTAGTAATGCTTTTCCAAAGTTGACACTCTAGTTTCGCTCGTGCAACCCGATATTTCCAAAAGAACCATTTATGAGCAATTCCACCATTTACGAGCAATACTAGTTTCCGATCTTCAAATTATCCTTCTTAATGTGACGACGATTCTTTCTTTTTGATAATCTTCGTCAAAACTGGCCATATTCTCGTCCTACATCAGATAAATTGTCAAAAAAAAAAACTAACAAAATGAGAAGCTTTGAACATGATTGGAGCAACATTTTTATGGTTCTCTAAATGTAACTCCTAATTTAGCTTTTAGCTATTTTTTCAACAAATTTAACAAAAAAATAAGGAGTACAAATGCTAACTCAGCGCCATAGTAGACATAGCTAGGCTTGGGAAGTAGCCGATGAGGAGGGAACTATTTTTTTTTTACTTACTTTTTTCTAGGAAATGTTTATTTACCTTTAAACAAACTAAATTAAATTTCCAAGGAGGTACAGAGTAACGAGATAGTTTCTTTGGATAATATACTTGAATCAGATCCAAACATTGACTTTGGCTCAAACAACTAATGGACCCACCAACTATTCCATCCTGTGGAAAGAGTCATGGTAGGTGCCCGGGAGTGAAGAACAAACCAAAGGAAGACAAGGAAGGTGGACTGACTAAAAGAAAATAAAAATCAGAAGTCCTCTAGGCCTATTGATAAGAGTTTAAGATAAGCCATCTTGGCTAGACAATCGGCGATGAAGTTTTCTTCTCTAAGGATGTGCTTAAAGGAAATTTCTTTAGTGTTTGGGTCTTTGGTATACTTTGTTCTTGAACAATTTCCTTTAATTTTTTAGGAAGTGGCATACTTTCTCTCAACACATGCAGTTGATGAGAACTCGAGAATCACCTTCCACGTGGATCTTCTTGTGACCTGATCTGTTGATAGCTTGAACTAGAAACTTGCAAGAACTGACCCTTGTACAATATTCACATATATGGTTGTTTCCTAATTAAGTTTCTGGTACTAGCAACCATGGAGGAGCCTTAAGTCACAGATCACCCCCCCCCCAGCAGCAGTTTTGCTCCTATTGATGAATTTAGGTGCTGCCGAAGCTACTATTTTGTCATTGTCCCAGACTCCTCAACCATACCAGACATGTAAATTCATTCTTGGTAAGTCAAAAATGTTTTATGCTTGCCGGAGATAAAATTTTATTTTGCTTCTCTATTGCCGTGCGCGCGTATTGCGCCATACTTTCTCCTTTTGCCATACTTCATGTCATACTATACAGTATATAGTTAAGTAACTATATATTGGTCAGGGGGAGGAAGCATTCTGACAAAATCTCCGACTGCGGATTAATCTTTGGGCCTAGGAAGTCTTTAAGATACCGCGAGAGTTCTCTAAAAAAAAAGTAACTATATATGAGGCAAAGGTTTTCTAGGAATTCGTGATTATTGGGCTGCCTTATTTAATTGTCATTTTGATAGCGACTTTATTATTTCAGAGAACTCTCAGGTGGCAAATGCAAGGTTTCAGGATCGTGATGCAGCTATTAGAGAATGGGGTTTTCTTAGCTCAGATGAAAAGAGAAGCATGATTAGGTTGTCTCTAACAGCAATATTAGTAATACCATTCCACAACTATCATAGTTTGCTTACCTCAAATAAAGAAAAGACGGTAAGATTAGTTCACAGCCGCAGATCTTTCTTGAATACTTCAATTGTTCTTCTATGATCGATATATTTATTAATGCTTATAATTAGGCATCGTTCTTATCATTTTAATTATAATTAATGGTTAGTGACCAATCCTTGTATTTGAAACATTTTTTTTTGCAGTTTTTGTCTTTATTTTGTTATGCAACATGCTAATTGACCTGAGGGCTATGTCCAAGCAAAGGGGTCCTCTGTGGCTGCTCAATTGTTGAAAAGGGGTTGGTAAGTGCCACTTGATTTTCTATGTAATTGTACGTATATAACAACTTCTTGTTCATATGATACAACGTGAGAGAGAAAATAACTTGAAGCTACGCTAAATGTTCGTATTCTAACTTGAAGCTAAATGCATGGCTAAAGGGAAAAAACTTAGGTCCGAACCAAGTCGGACCTAAGTGTCCGAACTCTATCTTATTTGTATATATTCGATAGTCTATTTCCATGATCTAAACCGTTCATCTTTTAAATCAACATTTGAAGATCATTTTTGCAAAAATTTAACGTAAACGGAAATCGTTTATTCATGCAATTGCATCAAACAAATGGACGGTTGGTCATGAGAATATGAACTTTCACCAAAACCGTTTATTTGTTTGATATAGTTGGATGAGTTAATGATCTTCAATTTGGATGATTTTTTGCAGACATGATCTTTAAAGGTTAATTTAAAAGATAAACGGTTCAGATCATTAGATTAGTTTGCCGAATGTATGCAAATAAGATAGGGGTCGAACATACAAGTCCGACCCAGGTCGGAGTTTTTTCTTGGCTAAAGCTATATTTGGCTAGAAATGAGAGAGAAAATAACTTGAAGTTACGTTAAATGTTCTTATTCTAACTTGTTTCTATTTTAAAAATATTATAAAGTATTCAAATGTTACTATAATGGATTTCGGTGGGAATTGAAGTAAGAAATTCGAACAATCAATTCCTTCGTTTTTTTCCACCGAGAAATTTATAATTTCCAAGTTAAGAATGTCAAACGAGGTAATTGAAGTCTAGAAATTAAAAAATATTTACTTTCAGTTAAATTTTATCTTTTTTTTCCATCATCCAAACACATCCTAAGAATGAAAAAATGGACAAATGTTTAATTTTTCTAGAGTTAGAACTGAGAAATGTTCGCGTATTCACCAATTCTCGGTGGAGTCTTTTAATTTCCACGCTTAAATTCAAATGTAGGTGATGATGTCTCGTGTGAACATTATTCCATATTTATTGGATACACTAAAATTGGGAAGACTAAATTAAAAATGTGATTGAAGTGAATAAGATATTTTATAACTATCCTAAACTCCAAGAGTACCAAAAACCAAATTCTTCCGTATCGTATTCTATCCTTACCCAAGAACTATTAATTTATTGGCAATGAATCTTGACCGTCCAAACTTCTGTACTTTAGTTTTGACTCCCTGCCGTGGTCAATATAAATACCGACATTTAGGGTTGCTCTCAACAGTCCCTTCAAATCTCTCCAAGTGCGGCAAAGTCCAATTCTCCCAAAACTCTCCACCCTACCCAGAAACGAAAACGATGTCGTCTGAGAAGAAGATGATAACCCTAAAGAGCTCCGACGGCGAGACCTTCGAGGTTGACGAGGCGGTAGCCCTGGAATCGCAGACCATTAAGCACATGGTGGAGGACGGCTGCGCCGATAATGCGATCCCCTTGCCTAACGTCACCGGCAGCATCCTAGCCAAGGTGATCGAGTACTGCAGGAAGCACGTTGAGGAGGGCAAAGATGCCGAGAAGGACAAGTCCGGCGAGTCGCCTCTGAAGACCTTTGACGCCGATTTCATCAAGGTCGACCAGAACGTCCTGTTCGACCTAATCTTGGTTAGTTTCTAACAACCCATTCTTTCAATTTTAGGTTTAGGGTTATCTTGTGTTGAATCTTTTTGATGAAATTTTAGGTTTAGGGTTTGCTGTTTGGATAAAAAGGGTGTTTATGTTTTCATCTAACGGGAGTAGTTTATGATTAAAGGTGTGGGTTTTAGATAAATGGGTTTTCCTCTATATGAAACCAGAGGAAAACGGATTAGTGAGAACTTTGGGTAGTTTAACTATGATCTTGTGATTACCTCTGTGTTTAATTTCTATGGTAGTTTATCATATGGTTTAAATGTGTGCTATATGATTTGAGTTCTGTATGAAGATCCATTTGTTTTTGTTTTTGTTTTTGGTTGTTTAATTCATTGACATAGCATTTAGAACTTTGAGTAATGTAAGAATGATGGTGTGATTACATACTCTGTTGGTTTTTTATGGTTTACTGATTCGTTTTGTTTTAAATTTGTGCTTAACAGAAGATGTATTGTTCAGCTTGAAAGTTTCACAGAATTCCTATTTTGAACAAATATTCTTGTATTGTTTCCTGGTGCTGCTACACCTTCATTGTTATTTCTACCAAGCAAAACTTATGGCTTGGTCTGAGTGGGGATAGCCTATCTCACTTTTCCTCATTATCTTTGGTATCTGCTAGTTAATATAAAACTACTATTTCTTTGCTCTTTTCTCTCTTGTTTGTGTGTTTATTTGTATCATCTTTTTTGGCCGAAATTCAAATTTAGCTCTATTTATCTTGGTGTGGTGGGTTGATTGGGTTATTCAGGCTGCCAACTATTTGAACATCAAGGGCCTGCTGGATCTGACTTGCCAGACTGTGGCAGACATGATTAAGGGGAAGACTCCTGAAGAGATCCGCAAGACTTTCAACATTAAGAATGACTTCACTCCTGAGGAAGAAGAGGAGGTTCGAAGGGAGAACCAGTGGGCATTTGAGTGAAGCCAAGGGCTTTCTTCTCAATGTTGATATTATGAATGAGGTGACGATAGGAATGTTGATATAGCTACTGGCCGTTCATCAGTCCCCTCTAGGGGCTTGAGGTTGTTTGTCTTAAGAATGGAACGGCGTTTTTCTTTTATTAGGTTGCTTAGACTTCTAAGATTTGGAAACCTCTTATTATCCTAATATGATGTGGATTTTATTATATTTCTCAAGTCTTTTGCTTTTAATATTGTTGCTCATTTCCTTAAAGTTCTTGAATGCTTAAAAATCTGACTGCTTTACGTATGGAAAGTAATAAATACTTGTGTTGGGGATTGGTCTAGTTCCTTTACATGAACAAAAATTATGGACTAGCCAAATTAGTACTGTTGAGGTCTGTGTTGCAGCAAGCTTTTGCCCCTGGCTCCCACTTAATGATATGATATTTGTTGCCTCAAGCTGTTCACAATTGCGGAGATCCTTTTCAGAAGCTGCTTTGACTCGCGTTCTTTTCTGTCTCCCCTCAATAATTTCTTTTTTCTCTTAATTCATCATGTTCTGCATCCAAAAGGAGCAGCCCATTTGTTTGGTGCGTCTCTAATCCATTTCTGTGGCAAGGAGCTGCCCATTTGTCATTACGGAAAGCTTTATTGGTTCACTTCATAGAATCTTGCAAAATCAGAACCATAATCACCACAAGCAATAGAATAGCAAATATCCGTAGCAGTACTAAGACAAGCAAATAATCGCAGTGTTGACATCTGTAACATATAAATTAGTGGCTTCCCAAGCAGCAGCAAAATTAGGATCCCAATGAGGTAGCCAAGTTTGCCAAGTCCGCCAATATGCACCTTCATGAGTTTGGAACCAGAGTTGATAATTGAACCACAACCAACAGCGAAGTTTTCATTCCGAGTAATCACAATCTGTGGTTATGAGACTCGCTGGTTTGGAATCTAGTCTTGGGAGGTATCTTCTGAAAATTGGCAGTTGCAATTGAAAGGGGATGGAAAAGACGAGAATTCTCGAAACACCCTTTTTTCTTTTTTTTCTTTTTTTCATGAATGGTAACTAAATGCTCGAAAAGATAATTAGTCATTTTGAAATAATAATTTTAGCAGTTAGATTACAATAGAAAGCACATGCATTTCTATTCCAATTTCATGTGGTTAGTAAACAGCTTATTGGGAATTATCTTTTCTCATACCAGCTCTTTCTCTCACCGATTGAATTTGTATCTGATTCATGAGTTCCTTAATTCCAAGTAAGCAAATGTGTCATAAGTATCACACTTTATAAAAGAGATTGGGAGAAAAGAGTTTTTTCAAACCTAACCTAGGCGATACCTAACCTGGTTTCTAGAAGTTGTCGTGCCCTAGGGTTTGTTGCTCTATTTCTCCCCTTCCTCCACAGATGAGTCTATTTCTCCTGTGTTTTCTCTTTTTCTCTTTGGGTTTGTTGTTCTTTGCTTGGTGGTGCCAATATTTGTCGATTTGTTTGTGTTTTCGTCTCTCCTTCCACAACTGAGCTATCTCGATCAATTTTTTCTGTTTATGTATTGTTATGCTTCATATTTGTTTGTGTTTTTGTGCCGATATTTGCAGCTTTTGGTAGTTGTTCTAGGGTTGGTAGTTAGTTGGATCCTGAACAAAACCTTGATTTGATATTCTTGGTGGGATTGAAAGAAGCTGCTTAATGAATTTAGTCTCTAATCATATATTGTTCATTATTAAGTATTAATTTTATGCACATGGATTTACAGCTTTTGGTAGTTTTTCTAGGGTTGGCAGTTAGTTGGATCCTGAACAAAACCCTGATTTGATATTCTTGGTGGGATTGAAAGAAGCTGTCTGATCATATATTGTTCATTATTAAGTATTAACATTGCATTATTGAGTTTTTGAAAAAGAAAGGTTTAAAGGCCAAATGAAGTGTTGCATCTCCTTTGATATATACATGTTTTACTTTTAAGACTGAGATCCTTCAGATAATTCTATCCATTTGGGTGATGTTGAACTTCACATATTATTTATCCAATCTTTTGATAATGTATAGGCGACAGGATATAACCAACGCCACATCTTTTCAAAGTTTTCTTGGGCCAGATATTCTTGGCAACCACAATTCTCTTCAGTAGCTCAAAGTCCTAAAACAATAAATAAATAAATAAACAGACTCAAAATCTTTTGCAGGACATTCTTTCTGCAAATGGTTTTACACTTAAAACCTAGCTATTTATGAATTTTATAAATTATTGCTAAAACTTGCATCCAATTGTTGAGCTCCCATTATGCAGTATATACAGTCAAATAGGTGCCACTAGGGGTGGCCATGGTACGGTATCAGGAACTTTGGACTCTAACCAATACCGTACCAGACTCGGCTAGTATTGAAGATTTGAAACCGAAACCGTACCATTTGTTTCGGTACCGAACTGTTTGGTATACCGAAATTCATGGTCGGTTTGGTTGGTATTGGGCCCAAACCGAATAGTGTTGGGCTTCATGGTTTTGGGCCAAAGTTGGAGCCCAATAGGATCAAAATGTGGCAAATATGTAAAGTTTTCATCGAAAGATTCACTTCCAATTATGGGTAATGAGATTTCCAAATTTCCAGAACAACTAACAAGTGAAAAATTTTGCACAAATAAAATAACCATATTTCCAAAATCTAGACTTCCAGTGTTCTGGAATCCACATTTCCAAACAAAATATCAAATATCATTCTATCTATTATACTATTACAAAATACAAATTAAAATACTAAATTAATAAAAGGATTAAATTCAGTTTACCCCCCTGAACTTTACACCAAACATCATGTTAGTCCCTGCACTTTTAATTTGATCAGCAATACCCCTATACTTTTCAATTTCATCAGTTTAGTCCCTCCGTCAGTCAAACCGTTAAGTTTGACCGTTAAGTGATGACGTGGCATGTCCAGTCAGCTCTGATGCTGACGTGGCATGCCCAGTCATCACTTTTTATAATTTTTTATATTTTTTTTATATTTTTTTTTATTTTTTTTTTATTTTTTTTATTTTTTTTTTTATTTGTTTTTTTTTTTTTTTTTTTAAAGATGATCAAATGATTTCACTCATACTTCCATGTGGTGAGGTAAGGTTTGATTAATGTTTTAATTTAACAAAATATATTTTGTCTATAATATTTAGGTTTGGGTTCAAAGTATATATATATATATCTATACTATTATAATGAAAACACACGTTGTTGATCAAAACAGAATTTTTTTACCAAAATAACCCTCAATTATTAAATAATCATATATATAATTTAATCGTTAGGGACAAAAGAGTCAAAACAAAAATAAATAATTAATTTAAAAAAATTAAACTTTATCTAACTTCCCACTTCCACAACCAATAACTACCCACTCTTCCACATCCATAGGATGTGGGCAGTTTCTAGTATATAAAAATTTTACAAAATATTTATGATTTGTTGCTTAGTCTAAGTGGTTAAGCATCAAACCTCCTACCAAGAGGTTCGAGTTTCGAACCCTACCTGATGCAAGGGTTTCCAAATATTTTTGTTGGGCATTTTATGTGGATCCCACTTGACCAATGAGAACGTGACACATCAGCAAAGGGGTCCATGATTGCCACATGGCAATCAAGTGATGACTAGGTTCGAGTGGTGTTAGCTCAGTGTTTGAGCACCCACTATCCAAAATCAAGGTCTTGGGTTCAAGTCACCACATGGGGGTATGAGTGAACCACTTAGACTAAACAACAAACCATGAATATTTTGTAAACTTTATATATATATATATATATACTTTGAACCCAAACCTAAATATTATAGACAAAATATATTTTGTTAAATTAAAACATCAATAAAACCTTACGTCACCACATGGGAGTATGAGTGAAATCATTTGATCATCTTTTAGAAAAAAAAGAAAAAAAGAAGAGGGTTATTATTTTTATATATACCATAAAAAATATAAAAAAATAACCCTCTCTTGTTCTAAAAAAATAATAATAAAAAAATAATAATAATAAAAAAAATTATAAAAAAAATTATAAAAAAAATATATAAAATATAAAATATAAAAAATATAAAATATAAAAAATATAAAATTATAAAAAGTGATGACTGGGCATGTCACGTCATCACTTAACGGTCAAACTTAACGGTTTGACCGACGGAGGGACTAAATTGATGAAATTGAAAAGTATAGGGGTATTGCTGATCAAATTAAAAGTGCAGGGACTAACATGATGTTTGGTGTAAAGTTCAGGGGGGTAAATTGAATTTAATCCTTAATAAAATCCTTAGTTCCACATGGATTGAGCAAAAGAGACCGGAAAGTGGATGGATTGATGGGTACTTGGGTAGGATTTCTGAAGTCTAGAGAGAGAGAATTGAGGTCGTGTTTGAGGAGAGAGAGTGAGGTTGAGGGAAATGAGAAAGGGATTAGGGTTGTGTGAGGATTCAGGTTACATGGACGGTTGGGATTAATTCACATATTTTAATTTCGTATCCAATGGTCCAAAATTAGCCATGGATATAAAAAAATAATTAAAAAATAAATATTATACATATATTCGGTACGGTACGGTATTACCGTGGTTTTAGAATTCGTATACCATTACCGTACCAGAATCTTGTATTCAGTACGGTAATACCGTGCCACGACTTCGGTTATCGTTGTCATTGGTATTTTTCAGGATTTTTCGGGATTTTTCGGTTGGTTTTGGTAAATTCGGTAGAAATGACCACCCCTAGGTGCCACTACAATGAATAGTTGAAGACTGAAAGGATTAGGGCTCAGATATAATAATTTAAAAAATACAGTATAAAGTTATACTAAGCTCTAAAGCAGCAAAAGATATGCAAGAGGAGATGTTACTGAAGTATTATTCTAGATTTATACGTCTAATAGTGTTCATAGTTCAGTCACTCGATTTAATATGGTGAGTCCTTGATAAATGCTTGGCTGTGCTCTAGACCATTATAAAACACAAAATGCATCTTGATCCGACATGACTATTCAAAATGCCTAAACCTTAAATGTTTCAAGAGTAAAGAGAAACCTGTTGTGTGAGAGCTCTAGAACTACAACAAGCATTCTTCATGAATTGCTCTTCAATTTTGAAAACCACACTCTCCCATTGAACCTGGTGGTTATTTTGTGAGATCAACTTCCAAGACAGTTATGGCAAGACCTTCAGATTATTCATGCCTTGCACATTCACGGTCCTTGGGTTGTGCTTGGGGACTTTAACTGTGTTTTTGGTGCACATGAGAAACGGGGTGGCAAGCCGCCAAACTCATCTTCTTGCCATGATTTTCAGCAAATGTGTGCTTCTTGTGAGCTCATTGACATCCCCACTAAAGGCCTTTCTTTTACATAGAGTAATCGCAGCACTGAGGTTAGATTGGATCGAGCTCTGGGTAATCAAGCTTGGTTTGATTCTTGAGTTTTCAGTGGAGTGTTGCACCCTCACTAGAGCCACTTCGAATCATTGCCCGATTTTGCTTTCTTGCTCTCGCATACAGTATGTGGCTATGGTGCAGTTTTGTTTCCAAAGCTTTTGGCTACATATTCCAAATTTCCTTGCTCTAATTCGGAATTTTTCGTCCTCAGTTCAGTATTATGGCGGTTCACAGCAAGGATTAAAATATCTGCCGATATGCCGATATATCTGTCGATATGCCGATATATCTTTTTTTCAAGCTACCGATATATCAATCCATAATAATTTATCATGTCTGCAAATATCTCCGAAATCTCTCCGACATCGCCGAATATCTCCGATATTGCCGATATATGCCGATATATCTTCACAATATCCCGATATGAGATTCTTAGAGAAAAAAAATTATAATTTTTTTTTTCAATTTACAGATTTTGAATGATTTTGAAGGTACACAGTTGACGGTTGGATTCGTTCTTAGTATCCCATTTTAGGAGAAACAATAGGGAGCTCAAAAGAGATCTATGACTATCATGTGCATAACTACAATACAAACTATATGGGTTCTATGACTTGGTTTGATTATTGCACGTTAGTAGTAGATGGACGAGCGCAATTTGAACCTGCTACGAACTCCTGTTGGATGTAGATAAAGTTGTCATATATCTCTTGTATCAATTATTAAATTTTGTAATAATTATTTCCCTTAAATTATGTTTAAAGAAAAATATCTCCGATATTTCTTCGATAACGATATATCTGCCGATATATCTTTTTTTTGAACTCCCGATATATCTGTAACGAACGATATTTTAATCCTTGGTCCACAGTATGTTTTAGCCTCTAAGCTTCGGGCCCTTAAAGTAATGTTAAAATCCTGGAACCGTTCACAAGTGGGTGATGTCCACTCTCGGGTTTCTAATTCCAGAGCAGCTTTTGATGTAGTTCAGCCCGAAAATTCCAGTCTTGGTCCCTCTGAGGATAGGTTCCAACGGGTTGAAGCTGCACATGCAAAGTATCTTTTTAATCTCTCTTTGCAGGCAACTCTTCTCCGGGATAAATCTCGGGTCAGGTGGCTTACAGATGGAGATAGAAACACCTCTTTCCTTCATAATATGGTGAGAATTCGACGCTTAAATAAATCCATCTCTTCTCTGTATGTTGATGGTTATGTGCTCCAAGATCAGGGTGCCATCGCCGATCACTTTGTGCAACATTACAGTAGCTCTTTTTCTCGAAGCCATGACATTATTGATACTGGTTTGGTGGAAAAAGTGATTCCTAGCCTAGTTACAAATGAGGAAATTGCTTCCCTCACGTAAATCCCCACTTCTGAGGAGGTTTTTGCGGCAATGAAAGGTTTGGATGGTTTTAGTTCCTCGTGCCCTGATGGTTTTGGTGGTTGCTTCTTCACTTTTTGTTGGGAAGTGGTTTCTCATGATGTAACACTTGTTGTTCAGAGCTTTTTCACTGATGGCTTCATTCTCCCGCATTTTAACTCCAATCTTCTTATCCTCATTCAAAAGACTCAGGAATCCGAGGGGGTCACTGATTACTGCCCTATTGCCTTGGCCAATTTTGTCTTCAAAATCATTACAAAAATTATAGCATGTCGGTTGGGCTCTGTTGCCACACGAATTATTTCTCTTAATCAAAGTGCTTTCATCAGGGGCCGTTCCATTTTGGATCCCATTATTCTCACTTCTGAGTGTCTGAATCTTCTCGGTCATAATTGCAACCGTGGTAATATTGCCATCAAATTTGACATCAGGAAAGCGTTTGATACTTTGGATTTGAATTTTTTGCTCCAGGCCCTCACCTCTTTTGGTTTTGCTCCAGCTTTTGTTACTTATATTCATAGCATCCTGGGTTGTGCTCATCTCTCCATCAGCGTAAATGGTCAATCTTGTGGCTACTTTAAATGTTCAAAGGGTGTTCGTCAAGGTGACCCACTATCTCCTCTGTTATTTTGCCTTGCTGAAGAAGTATTAAGCTGCGATCTTTCCTCTTTAGTTGAGCAAAACAAGCTCCAGCGTATTGCAGCTCCCAGTAATCTTACTCCTCATGTTCTCTTTGTTGATGATGTCATGATTTTTCTTCAAGGAAATAGTAACTACCTTCGGAATTTAATCGACTTCTTGGGTAAATTTGCAGCTCCTTGGCAAAATAGCATTCAAGGAATCTTGGGTATAAGTGTGGATTCCCTTCCTTTCACTTACCTTGGGGTTTCCATTTTTAGTGGCCAAGTAGGATACATGCCACGTAGGCCAATTTAACGAGAAAAGTAATGAATGTACCATATTAGGTAATTGTGCAATAGTTCAGCTACCATATTTGGTAAAAAAAAATCATAGGTACTAAAAAAATACCTTACGTGATAGTTCAAGTACCATTTGAAATTTTTACCTTTAATATTAGTGGTTGTGCGGACCGTTTTGCCCCCCAAATACATGCTACGTAAGCCAATTTAACAAGATAAGTAACAAAAGTATCATATCAAGTAACGGTGCAATAGTTCATGTACCATATTTGATAACAAAAATTCGTAAGTACTAAAAAATACCTTACGAAATAATTCAAGTACCATTTGAAGTTTTTACACTTTTAACAAACCACACTCCCTTAATTCTCGTACTTTATTCTTATATGCTTTTTGTTATTTCAACTTTCGAAAATACCAACTGCTTTTGTTCTTGCTTCCATCTTCTTGTTCCTCTCTAACCATTTTCCATCTTTAATTACAAAAAAAAATCTTGGATCATTCCAGATATGAACCAAAACTTCTCTAGGGTTTGTTGTGGTATCCACATTATATTCTGTTGCTCTTCTCAACTTCTCTCTTTCCTTCCTCAAATGTGTCTAGCCAATTTCCTCAACTTCCCAAGAATCTGAAGATCATGGATCTTGGGCACGCTTCCTCACTAGGTATTGATGTCATTGGGGAAGCCTTTCCCCTTCACTTGGATATATCATCGAACCAGAGAACCATTGAACTGAGTCCCATGGGGTATAACAATTTCTAAGGGTTATGAATAAATATATCTTGGAAAATGCATATTGTGTTCCAGTATCATTGCAACTGATTATGTTAGCTAAGGGCATGCATGTTATGAGGAGATAAACGATGCAACAAGTATGAAGATATGCGCCATAAGCAGCTACCGATCCATTGATCGACACAGAAATCCAATCCAACTGCTTAGTGCCACTCAGAAAAGCCAAATATGTCTGTCATATCTCATGAAAACACTTCACACTGTTCAGAATCTCACACAGCAGATAATGAATATGGTTACCCGTCGATTAGTTCTTGAATAACATTCCTGCCCTGAGTGAGAGGATTAATGTGTTCAACTTCTGTGGCCCATATATGTTGCACAGACATCTCCGTTTCCATAAGATTCTCCGTCTTCAATCGCTTTACAGCATCCAAATCCATCATACTAGCACCAATGGTCTGCGAAAAAAGGGTCTGGTAAATAATTTGCACATGCAAAGAAAAGGTTGAGTGGAGAGCCAACTGTATTTTATAAACCAATTCCATATTGGAAATAAACTAACCCAAAATTTGCTGAAGCAAGCATTAAAGATTATGAACTTTAGAAGGTTTTCATCATAGCTGCTGAGGGCATTATCTGAACTCACAGACACAGAGAGATCTTGATAGGAAGAATCAAACATTGATCCATAGTTCCTCACTACAATCCGGTGATGATTATTTAAAATTCTCTCGAGATGATACATGGTGGAACTCCATGCTCCTGTCCTGATCCACTTTAAGGTCCAGCCACTACTTCCAAAAGCTGACTGTGGGAATTTTTCATACAACCTTAGCAAGGTTGCCGCTCTTTCAGCATTAGCCCAACAACAGCATGGAGAAGAACCATCATCTGCACATTTGGGATAGAGATTAAAACAATATTAACTAATGCCAAAAGGAATACAATATGAGCACCATATTTTTGTTTATCTAATTCATCACCAAGAAAGCAGTTTGCTTCCAAGTGTAGACCTCATTTTGTTAATACCGACTGAAAAGTGGCACCGAATGCATTATGCATACATTGTCTGCATGTGATATTTAACCATGCCTTTACAATTTTCCAAAGACTTGGGCATCATGTAGAAACATATGTAGACACAATGAATTGAGTGCAGATGAAACAATGGGAGAGATGGTATTCAACAGTAGAATTCTTTATTTAAAATGCAATTGGTAGAAAGGCCTTAAAAAAAATTAAGTTTACAAATTGATAAGGACATTTAGATAACATGCCATGTGTTTCAAGCTAAGCACCATCAGTTTATTCCTATAATTTAACACGGGCATATGGGAATAAGCCACCACATCAGTTAGCATCGCCATTTGCATTTATGGGATATACTGTCAGACTTCATCCATATGGCAAATTAATCACATTCAGTTTTCTCAAACCTCAATTAATCGAAGGGATAAAGAAATTTAATGAATGAAAGACACAGAGAGCAAACTTTTCAATGTTTCGACAAGTTTTAAACCCCCCAGAGTACTCCATAATAATCTTTCTGAATAAATCAATAGATTACCTATAACAAAGCCGGCAAGCGGGATGTCAACAAGATGCGGCCTCAAGTGATTGTTTAGTTGATGACTGACATTTCTACTTTTCTTTTCTAGAACCAGGAAATGTACAGCAACAACCTATAGAATTGCCAATGTTGATACGTGAAGAATAAGCTTCATCCCTCTAGGAACAATATTGAAGGAATAGAAAAGAAAAGTAATTAGCTTAGCTGCAGGTAAACAAACAAATATACAGAACTCACCCTGCAATGCAACAGCATTGGCTTGAAGTCCAAACAATGAACCAATTCAGATATCAACCCTGAATGAACAATGTCTGGAGGCGCAACATTGGGGATGTATGGAGCAGGACTAGAGCACTTGCCACCACATGATTCATTGACTGCTCTTATGGAATGGATTGTAATAAATGATACCGATGTCAAGATCCATCTATTCTGCTCCCTGAAAAACCAAAGTATAGACGCCAAGTCATCAACTTAATATATACCAACAGTTTCCCGTTCAGCAGATAGATTCCGCATGGAAATTCTCTTTCCAACTGGGAAGTACTTCAAAAGTAAACAAAGACCCTGGTATCGTCAGACAGATGGAGTTCTTGCAACCAACATATGATAAAAACTATCTCCATTTACTGATAAAGCTCAAAACAGATTCCTGAATAACTTGAAACTATCTGTTACATCTTCAGAACAATAAAAAATATATATAAATAAATAAAATATGTTAAATGACTGGTACTGAAGCCTTAAAAACAATATCAAAAGACAAATGAGAGCAAAGAACTCCAAAAAGAAGAATCAGATTGACTGAAGGAGAAAACTGTAAAAAGACAAATGAGACCATACCACAATGCAAGAATTCGATAAAACGTGGCAATCACACCAGGTCCAAATCCAACCGGAAAATCATGTTTGCGCAAAGAACCAGATAGCTTTACCTATTTGATTAAAATGATGCTATGAGATCAAAATATATTTATACTGTCTTATCAACAAGACATGCAAAACAAAAAGGAAAAAAAAACAAAATATACAAAAAATAAATAGGGAGCATATGAGAATTACAATCTGATGGTCCACCAACACGTGAATGCAACAGCTTGTTGCCCTCTGCAAGAATCTCAGTTCAATAGGATCACGAAGGTTTTGACAGTTCAAATATGGATCAACAACAGAATTGTCCTCAACGCTATGAACCGCAACCACATGCCCACACATAGATATTAGATTTCCCTCAGGAAACGTGCAGTTAGATTCACTTGATAGTAGAGGCGACGTCATTACAGGCCTAATGCATGAAGAGATTTTAGGAATCTCTTTAGGTGTCACAACTGGCTTGATCAGGCTTTCTTTCAGTTCCTTTAGGTTTAGCTCTCCAAGACCTAATACACTTGCGGAAAGACAAAGAGACATGTCTGAAGAGGTTTCAGAGGAATTTCCATGAGACATCTGAAGAAGTACTTCGTTATGATATCCAGCTAGAACCTCGTCATTTCTAAGAGAATCATCCAATGGAAGACACTTCACAGAACTATTATTCTGACAAACCCCATCAGAACCAAATGAAAGGCTCCACAGGTGAGTTGTGGAAGGGATGAGAATTTTTTTACCAATGAAATAGTCAGAGTCCTTAAGATTACAAAAAGAATCTTCTCTGTCATGCTTTGTGATATAATAACAGCCAATCTGCAACAGCTGCAATGTAAAATACGAAAGAATACAAGTTGTTTACAGAAATAATTATTCCCCTGCACCATGAACTAACTAAGAAGAGGAAAACCTGACACACCTGATACTTATAAAAGCTTTCAGACTTAAACTCCAGCAATACCTTCTGTCCACTTGGACTGCAAATGCCACCGCTATTTAAGTTGTCTTTTGTACAGTACAAGATAACTGAACCAGTAACTCCACTAATTATAGCCGAACAAGATATTTCATGAGAACTCAAGTCGCTATATTTCTGATTCTCACTGGATTCAATGTAAGAATCAGAACAAGAATTCAGTTTTTTGACCAACTCACAGGAACTGTCCATTGAACCCGAACTTAGTCCCTTGCTTGATGAATGACTAACCTTGTGTCTCTTGAAGGAACCATTCTTCAAGTAACTTTCAACAGCACAAGATTCCATAAAATTCTTTGGATCATCCCCTACGACCCCAGTTTGATATGAAATACCATTGTTTCCAGCAACAGATAAATTCCATGGCAAGATTATAGCCTCGACAAACATGCTTGATGAGCTTGCTATCATCGCATCACCTTGAAACTGATAAAACACATAAAAGTGGTCACATATATAAAGTAAAACAGACAGTTACATGTATACTATCAAGACTGCTGCTCCAACAAATAATTTCCCCCTTTTTAGTCTTAGGGTTTCTGAAAACATATATGAAACACCTGGAGCAGCTTTTAAACATTGCAGCAATTACATAAGAGAATAAAGCAGAAGTATACCTTCTGTAGCACAGGAAATTTATGGGTAACCAAAAGCAGGTGAAATGGTCCACTTCCAAATCTCTTCAAATCTTCTTCCAATCCAGTACAGGGATAAAAGGAAATATTTCTGCACAACGCACTCCTCAGGCGAAAGTAAACACAAAGTGTTAAGTTCACCTTTCTTGCCAATGGTATGAAATCAAAGATAGTTCTGCACGAGAACAAATCATTTTCCAGCAATCCTTCAGAATCCACAAACCCAGGCATGCCTTCAATAATAAGACTGTAGTCAACTACCTGGAAAGCCAAAATGAACCAAGTAAGTCCAGAAATACAAAGGACATAATTGACATATATATCTAGTGCCATATCATTCCACAACAACTAATATATAATAGAGAATGGGTAGTGGCATTGTCGTCTAATATGACCTTGAAAATTCTATTGGCATCCCAAGTTGATGGAAGGTCTGGTACAAGAACGTCAATGCTACCAGTTGCATCAACCAACTGCAGTCTTCCAGATAATGGAGAATTCTGTATATGATCAACATAAAATGGTGGACAAATCAAGTAATCAACTGCAATACTTTAAAAATATAAGGAGATAGAAGAGCCTTACACAAACTGAGCTGTTGAATTACACAAGCACTTTATGATGATGACAGTGATTACAAACCAAAGAATACTATTGTAAATGTGCAAAGTATTTCAACCAGAACATAGATACCCAATAACACAACCACTAACCTTCAAACTTCCAATCAAAGTTATGCCTATATCTTCACTTGAAAAGATCTTTCTAATTGACTGAACATATGATCTCCCTTCACATAATTGAAGGCTGTACTGTTTGTCATCATGAAATTTTCTACAGCTATTTTCCAACTTCAGTGCTCTCATCCATGTGGGCTTACAGTGACATATGAAAAGAGATAAGGGGATCGCCTGAAATTAACTCACCCAACCATGAACAGCCATAAGAAATTAAGAATATTATACCTAATCAAATGTGCCAAGATAAAACAGAAGAAAACCAATTCAAAAGTAGATCACATAAATTGTTCTGGCCCTGGACGTACCAGATTCAGATTACCCATGTATGGTTCACAACCAGAGACACATGAATCATGCTTGCAAAATTCCATGAATACTCCAGGCTGCAAAAAGAAACTATTTAAAGAATATGAAACAAAGTACAATAAAAAAAAAGTCTGCTTATCCAAAAGCAAAACCAAATTACCCGAGTTTGATGCTTCAACGAAGGCATTTGTGAACTAGCATACATCTCAACTAATCCTCCATTCTGGTAGCACCTTGCAACAGTCCAAATTACCTTATCAGAAAACCAAACAAGAACTATGGTGCAAGAAAAAAGAAGGTTTCATAAAAAAGTAATTTACATGTTTTGATCCCAAAATTTCCTTCTCAGATAAGATACCAGCAAACTTTTTCCGGAAACACGAGGCAACAAGCAATACCCTGAAAGAGTAAAGATAAACCAGATAAATCCAGCTAAATAAACCAACCAGGAAATTCATCTTCTAAAGAGTAAAGATAAACCAGATAAATCCAATCCAAAGCCCAATTGATGTAATGGAGAAACCAATACCATAATCTGGAAGAAAATGCTAATGACTCGATGAACTTCCCCAATGAACTCTGGGATTGTGAAACTATATGACACCTGCAGCATACAAGTGGATTAGTTGCTATACACATGGATGTCTGGGTATCCAAAGAAATTAAATAGCCACAATGCATATTAGAATAGCATTACAATGAGAGGAATCCGGATTTTCTTTCCACAAGTCAATAGTGTGAATTACTTTCCTTGAGTCACCGAAAAAAGGCCATAATTGACAATTTTCTGGATAGCAATTGAAAATACATGCTTTACCGAGTTTCGATTGGAGAGAAGGATTCCACAATTACACTGGTCCTAAAGCAAGCACCAAGTATAAGCATTCTTCTTGTCCCAGAGAATCTGGAATTCACAAAATGGGCATTTCTCACACAAACCTAGAAACAAAAAAGCCAAATTAAAAGAAGACTTAAAAAAGTAGTAACTTCAAAAACTTGAAGGCCAGATTAACAAAAGTTATAAGACTTACAAGAGATCCCGCCCTAAGACTATGTGGTGGAGTAAACAGTTGATCAGTTAACAAAAGCCACACCTCATTGTCCAATTCCACAACCATTCCTTGCATAAACACACCTTTAACTATCCCTCTATATGTACCGACTTCACCATTTCCCTTTCTAACTACTGTAACTTTCGGCGACCATTTCTTGGACAATCTGCTCAAATGCAAGGCAGAACTTCCTGTAGTTACACACATTACTTTAGACTCTTCCTTTCCTATAAAAACCAACTTCTTTTTCAAGCCTGATATAGCAACAATATTTCCCACAAGTTTTGTAAATACAGGATGCCAGGATGAAGCAGAACCACAACAATATACAAACATTGGTTCGGTAAAAGAATGGGTATCTCTTTCTTGAATTGAATCCTTTATAACCATAATTGACTCCTTCGAACTACATGATTTACACTCACAAACCATAAATTGGACTAAGAAGCCGTGAAGGCTTGTTGGAGGGCCCGAATCGAAAGTCTTCTTGTTTTTGAAATTGCTATCACCTGTTGTACAGGAAACAATGGACAAAGGGCTAACCGACTCCAATGCGCCGAATACACCATGACCAGCCTTGGAACTGTCTTCATTAGAAGTAGAAGAGCCTAAAGCCATAGAAATGATATTCGAACACGGACAGAGTCCACTAATTGAATCTTGAAACCCCCATCTGATAATCTCTAAGAACCCACCGCCACGTTTTGACGGAATGAAATTCCAAGCAAGAGCATTGATTTTCTTGCCAAGAATCCGAATGTCGAAATCGAGAACGTCGCAGCAGATCGACGCCGAACCGTCAGAGAATTGGAAGCAGGTGTTGTAGGAGCATCGAGGCGTGGGGTTTGAATAGCCTGAAGCGGAGGTGGTGGCGGTGTTTGGGAGGGTTATGGTTCCGATGATGACGGCAAAATGGTCCAGAGGGGGGAGAACCTTAGAGATAGAATTAGGGTTAGGGTTTGAGTGGATGGGAGTGGTGGGCTTTGATGTCTGGTTTGAATTTGGAGAAATGGAAGGGCCACAAAAAGAGGAAGTTGCGGTGAGGGAACGGCCGCGTTGGACTAACTGTGCGATAGTCAACACTCTCACATTTTCCATTGGTGAGGGACTGTGAAAGCTCTCCCCCATAGAAGAGAGGCAAAGAGCTCTAAAAGAGAGAGGAAGTGGAGCGCGGGATCGGGGGCGGGAACAGAAAGATTTCTAAGACCCTAAACGACTCGTCTTTTTTTCTTTTTCTTTTTTGGTAACAAAACGACTCGTCTTTTTACACGCGTCATTTTCCTTATTTTTTTTGTTTTTATTCTTTTATAGCAGAATTATAAAATAAAAAAAAATCAAATGAGTTTGAGAAGTATTTGAAAGTGCTTTTGAGAAGCACTTGAAAGTGTTTTTGAGAATTCCTCGTAAAAAAATGCTTTTAATAAAATTAAAAAGCGTTTTAAAACTTTTCAGAAACAATCTCAAACATACCCATAGTAATTGCGTTTTCATAACAAATTTACGCTTCCCATGTACAGTTGAGAGCAGACAAAATATATATATAGTCTAACTCCATGCTGAAGCATCATATATATATATAGGAGCGGATCTAGTCCACGCCGTGTTTCTACACGGCCCGCGTGTACTGCACGCGCCTCAATTTTTTAATAGGCATCAGGTGATCTGAGCCATTCATTTGAGGATGTTAAATCAAGACCGTTCGTTTATGCTTACTTTCTATTTGACAGTCAACGTTAGTCTTTGGTCCAAAAAATGCTGAGTCAACTTGGATTTCGACAGATCTGATTCACGAGCTTCGGATTTCGTCGCAATGGAGGAGACGAGAAGGGAGGGACTAGCTTGCAGAGGTTCATAGGCCCGCCAATAATCGTGGTTTGGGAGAAATAATTTGCAGGTTTCCTTCACAAAAATCGGTGGTGAGCTGAGCACGGGCTGGGCTTTGAATTGCAGAGAGATCAGAGATGAAGATCCATGGTGGCTGGGTGGTAATGATCGATGGCAGCGGCTGCAGGAAGGAGGCGCGGGCCTCTGGGCTCACGGCTGTGGCTGGGTTTCTTGCCGGCGGCGTTGATGGATTGTTGCTCTGCAACAGATCTGGGAAGGATCGAAGCAGAGGCGCGGGTCTTGGGGAGCTCGTGGCTGAGCTTCACGGCAGAGCAGCTGCTGTGATGATGAAGACGCTCGGTGGGTTGCAGCGGTGACTTGGTGGGCAGCAGCGGTGCAGAGATGATGATGGTCTGGTGATGATCGGCTCAGGTGGGAGCTGGAATTGCAGGTTCTGATTGTTGATTGGTGGTGCTTTGGGTGTCCAAAGCAGAATTCCGAACTGGACTTGGGCTTGGCTGTGCGTGATTGATTCTTGTGAATTTGCAGGTTTGCTGAATTTGGTTGAGCTGACATGGTGAATTTGAAGTGGTTGTAGTGAGCAATTCCAAGTTGGGCACGGCGTCTTGGCTTTGAGCTTGGAGAAGCAAAGCTGCCGGAATTGGGCAGCTGCAGTTGCAGCGATAATGGTGATGGGTGCCCAAATCAATGGCTGCCATTGATGTGTGATTGCAGATTGGGACTTGCAGTGGTGATGCAGAGGGCCTTCATGGCCATTGTTTGGTCAGTGTGAGTCTGTTAACGGAAGCAAACAAATGTTACATCACGTGCAAGGCACATGGCCATGTAGAAACACGGCGTGGACTAGATCCGCTCCGATATATATATATATATATATATATATATATATATATATATATATATATATAGGAAAAAGATTGTTGGCCTCATTAAGGCCTAAGATGTGGAGGCCTCAATTATATGTGGCATGCCACATCATATACACATCATTAACCAATTACCAAATCAATTTAAGCAAAAGTCTATCATACCTATCCTAGATCCAATGGCTATTACTTGTTCAACTTTAAAACTTATCAATTAATTATACTTACAATTATAATTAATTATCTTTATAATTATAATTAATTAACTTTACATATAAATATCTTATCAATCAATTACCTTCCAATTATATAAGATTGACAGTAAATATATATATGCCTCGAAAGCTAGGAAGAAAGTCTACTCTTTCCTTTCTACCTTACAATTATAATTAATTACATTAATTATCTTTACAAATATAATTTTTATCAATCAAATAGAATTATGCACTTTTAATATATATATTATATAAAAAAAAAACCCTAGCAATTTAAACTTAATTGGAAAGGAGATATAATTTAGATGAACTTTAATTGAGATTACAATTAAGGAACTGTTGTTTATTAATTGTTTAATTGATTGCAAACAAATCAAATCACTTGCTTTCACTAAACTTCGATTCACATGACAATGTTACTACCTCATCATCATGGAGAAAACAAAGACAACTACATTGCAAATTGATCATAATGCTTAGTATTTTGGATTTAGGAAAGATGAGCTCTTATATTCATACAATGCAAATGATAAAGCATGTTAGTAGATAACAACCTAGTTGAGAAGATATCAAGTAATATGCCCCAATATGAGCATGATCATTAATTAGTAAGACTTGAAAAATTACTTGTAGCTAGGGTTTTAGGGCGGTTACGTTTCGGATTTAGGGTTAGATAGAATTTAAGGTTAATTACGAGTTTAGAATTTTTAGTTTAAGGGTTAAGGTTGAGGAGTTAGAAACTTATAATTTAGAGTTTTTGGTTAATGATTTGTGGTGTTTAGGGTTGATGGATTAGGGGTATGGTGGATTTTAGGGTTTAAGGTTTAGGGACTAGGCCTATGGTGAATTTTAGGGTTTAGGGTTTAGGGATTATGAGTATGGTGTATTTTAGGGTTGAGGGATTAGGGGTATGGTGGATTTTAGGGTTTAGGGTTTAAATTAATACTTTATTTATATTTTAGGTCTTGGGTTAGTAATTTTTTTCCTTTTGTATTTTAGATTGCAAATGACAAATTGATAAAATGATAAAATTTAAATCAAAATTTGAGAGGGCAATATTGGTTTTGTCATATTTGAAATATTAACATGAATTTAAAAATATATTTTGTTTTATGTGACATGACGTGACACATATGATTGAGGCCTCCACATCTTAGGCCTCAATGAGGCCCCCTAGCATTGCCCATATATATATATGTGTGTGTGTGTGTCTGCGCGCACACAAAACTAATTTAAAAGCAAAGCAAATTTCTAGTAGATCTTTCTCTATAGTACAATGTCATTACTCACATATATTCATATATAGATATATTATTTAGCAGCTCCACTCATTAAATTACAAGATTAAGTACAAACTCAATGAGCAAGAATGAATGCAATTATAAACACTTTAAAGGCTAACCTGGCCTTATTCGGATAAAGAATATATATGTGTGTGAGAAAAGAATAAGAAACCCTAAACTTGGAATTGTAGTCAATTTAAAGATGGTGTCAGAGTATGTGTGAGAAAAAAAGGAACCCTAATTAAGGTTAACCATAATTAAAAGTGGGAACTTATTCAACCATCTAACTCGAAGAACTTAAAGTTTCACATAATTGATTTATTTACAGATCGAAAATAAACCTTTGTCCATATATATACATGACATATATAGACATTAATCAGCATAAGAATCTCTCTAAAATTAGATCTTAATTTGAAAGCCCCCACAACTCTATTATGACAGTATGACACTAGAAGGGCATAATAGTAATTTAGCACAGCAGAAAATCAGTTACTGACCTGACCAACTCTGTGTATGACATGCTCTCACCAAATTAAGCCTGAAACTCATCAGTACTCTCAGCTCTCTCTCTCTCTCTCTCTCTCTCTCTCTCTCTCTTCCTGCAGTTTTAAGCAGTAAGAAAAAATGGGGCAGCAGAGTAGTGAGATTTCTAGTAATGTAGTAGCTGATGGATTAATGAAACCAGTGATAGCGATGGTGGTGGCTCAGATTGCATATGCAGCAATGAATATGTTGAACAAACTTGCAGCAGACTCTGGAATGAATCTCAGTATTCTCGTTGCCTACCGTCTCATGTTTTCCTCTGCTATTATCGCTCCTCTTGCTCTTATACTCGAAAGGTATATCTATCTATTAATTCATTTTCTGGCATATATAAATTAATTATAGAAAAAAAAAAACACAAAAAAAAACCTTCTTAAAATTTTTGTATACATTTACAGGAACAGCAGGCCTAAACTCACTCTAGTCGTACTCTTTCAAGCTTTTCTATGCGGATTATTTGGGTACTAATTCATAATTTCATATCATTAATTAATTACTAATCTAGCACTAATTAAAATAACTTGTCGAAATTAATTAATTGATAATTTAATATATATATATATATATATATATATATATATATATATATATATAAACTCGATCAATATTGCAGGGGATCATTGGCACAAAATTTATTCATACAGGGATTAGTCTTAACATCACCGACCTTTGTTTCAGCCACTGCAAATCTCATTCCGGCCGTCACCTTCATCATGGCCATCTGTTTCAGGTTAGAACATTAATTAAGTTTCCATTTGTTTTATTTTTAATGAATTAATTTGGATGTATATGCATGTGTGCTTAATTCATGAACTAATTCACAGGTTGGAGAAGTTGACACTAGGAAGCCATGCAGGAAAGGCAAAGCTTGTGGGGACAGTTGTGGGTATTGGTGGTGCTATGATCTTTACCTTGTTCAAAGGACCAGAGTTCTCCATCTGGTCAACGCACGTTGACCTCCTTGGACAACATCACTTGGAACCATCGCCGTCATCGTCTTCCTCCCACAGAAGCTCCGGGAGTCACGTGCTGGGCTCCTTCTGGGCTCTCGGCAGCGTCATTTCCTATGCAATGTGGCTCATAGTTCAGGTTCGATCAATAAGCATATTTACGTAGTACGTGATTCTGTTTTCTGTGTTTGCTTTTCAAAATATATAACATATATATGAATTGGGTTTTGAATATATAATTTGGATGGAATTTCAGACAAAAATGAGCAAGAGATATCCGTGCCATTACTCAAGCACGGCTCTAATGTCAGTGATGGCATCGGTTCAGTCGGTAGCTTTTGCACTCTGCGTGGAGAGGGATTGGAGCCAGTGGAAATTGGGTTGGAACATAAAGCTTTTTACAGCTGCATATTCGGTAAAATCATTACTCATTAATTAATTTTATCCCATTTATTAACCCTTTAATATTACTGGACGCCTCACAAAAAAAAAAAACAAACTACATGTGGTTAGTGTGCTAGCTAGGAACTATATATCACTAAATATATAACATCGGCTACATATCAAATAACAATTCGTCAGTTACACCACATGATGGACATTGTTGCATAGTGTATCCGATTGATATAAAGAATAAATGTCATAGCTTGATCATTTGGTAAACTCCGTCACCTATGACAATTTACGATGGTTTCATTCCAATTAGCGGGCATTAATGAAAGATTAATAATGTGTACATTTGTAAATTATTGTGTCGTATGATCAATCGATGTAGGGAATTGTGACTTCGGGGCTGGTGGTGGTTCTGATCTCATGGTGTGTACGGAAGCGAGGTCCATTGTTCGTGTCAGTTTTCACTCCGCTTTGCCTAGTGATTGTAGCCATTGCTAGCTCTTTGTTGCTCAATGAAAAGTTAAGCCTAGGAAGGTAAGCAGCAAGCTTTTCCATGCATGCCTCCAATGGAAGTAGCTAGTGTAAAACGATCGAATTTCAGTAATTCACATGTATATTAATTTGTGTACTTGCTTGTTTATTGGTGATGATCGATGACAGCGTATTAGGAGGGATTCTAATTATAAGTGGGTTATACATGGTGCTCTGGGGAAAAAGCAAGGAGATGAAGAAGATTAATAATGTGAGCAATGATCAAGAACAACCAGCTCCAGCAGCACTACTGCCATCTTCAACTAGACCCCAAGAATCCCCACTCATCGAAGTCGTCGCAACAACTCGAGCACTAGACACTAATACCAAATGGTGTGCAGACAATAACAACACAAATGTTGGGTCTAGTTGATGCAATTTCAATCTCAAATGCTGCAGCCATGGATACTCCAAGATAATATTAGTTTTAGCTAGTTAATTAATCATAAGAAAAAGAAATGTTAAGGGATCAGATCAGAGAGAGACTGTTTACTTTTTCGTTTTCTTTGGTAATAATCAACTTCGGAATTAATAATCAGATTGGAGATCGAAGACTGTTCTCTATTGTGTAATTTACATGCACTTATTGAAATATTCATGCGTTTTCCTTATTAATAATCCTTTCTACTTGCATGTCTAGTATCAATTGGTAGTGCAAAATATGTAATTGAGCAAAAACCTGATAATTTAGTTTTGTTAAATTTCTCCTAGAAAGTCCATAGGCAAACTTTGGTTACTAATAATGATGATGAAGTGAAGCACTTGAAGATGTGAGTTGCGAAGCTTGAATTAATGGTGAGTAGAAACAAAGAGAGAAGGTGGTTTATAAGGCTACTATGAGGAATTTGATTGAGAAGGTGGTTTACCCCACATCTCAATCTGTTTTGCTTCAGAAAAAAATAATTGATCGAGATTCAAGACTCACATAGCTTTGGTAGAGGTTGAGACAATCGTGGTTTTTCTTCTCCCGTGCGCTGGAATTCTGTTTTTTTTTTTCCCATTTTTTAGGAGGGCAAAATTGAGATTAAATTTGTTTCAAAACAAGTGGAGGTCCAAATTCCAATTTAGGAGATATGAATAGAACCACTTGTGCAATATTTGTTAAAAAAAAAACAAATTGATGCAATAGAAGATATAATTAATTAAAAAATTACAGAGAACACACAGTTTGAATGAAGAAAAAGAGGACCACAAATATATGTGGCCATTGGAATATTAAGTTACAAATATAGAGAGAGTTGATGAACAAAGAGAGAGAGGATAATCCTCCTCCAACAATAGAACAACTCGATCACTTATTATAACAACAAATTAAGTTGCAAATTCATCTCAACAACACAAATATGAATGTCATCACTACGTACCACACATAAAGTAACACTACTACAAAAAGGGTTTATAGGGACATACATTTGTCCCCTTTATAAGGGTTTCTATTGCCTCTATATGTCCCTAAAAGTTAACTTTAGGGACAAATAGATATATTTGTCCCTAAAGTTAACTTTTAGGGACATATAGAGGCAATAGAAACTCTTATAAAGGGGACAAATGTATGTCCCTATAAACCCTTTTTGTAGTAGTGTAACTGACAATTAAACTAATTGAACAAGCACTTGGCTTCGATCAAGTGAACAATATATAGCTACCCCTATAGCTACGTACCTCTGAGGTGATGGGAAAGGATGAGATAGCAGAGACACGTACAACAAAGGAGTGCATGCATTGTTGTTAACGCTTCTTATCAGGAAGAGAGAGACATAACTGAGCAGAATGTTTGAATCACAGTGAGAATGAGGAGAATAACTGCTGCAACGAAAGAAATAGTTGCCCAAGGGGTGTTGAAATATTTCTGTCTCAAATTTGCTATTCTTTTGTTGCACTTCGAACTGCAGAACTTGTTCAGCTCTTTACAAAGAGTACCATATATAATAGAAGTCGGAGCCATAAATAACCCCAGTTGAAAGGCTGTTGATCATGGTAGACAACTCATCATCGCCACCTCCGAGAATATTTTCAACGATTCCATACTTAACAAGCAACTCCACGTCTTTTGGAGTGTCCAAAAACTCATCCATGATGCTAACATAATCACTTATATAATACTTTTCAAAAGTGCATTGTTCAAAGGCAATTAAATTTCTAAGTATAAGCTCCGTAAAATCCTCTGTCTTCAATTCAGGAATTTCCAGAATTCCATTAACGAATTTTATGTCGAACAGGTTCTTGGTTGATCTCACCTTAAATTTGACTCCTGCCAGGTGTAGCTTTGTAATGCTAGGTGATGTTGTACGTTTGTATTGTTTTTCCTCTTTTTCTTGGCACAAACTTAACACAAGGCACGAAGATTGTTTTTTCAGTCTAGGAGTTGGGGTTAACCCTACCGCTGTAGGTTTGGATTGTCCCTCAGATTGTTCTTTCAATATAGGAGCTATGAATAACTTTCTTAAGAGATCAACAAAATGTTTTACTTCGGAGGAATTTATTGTCTCCAAATTATCTAACGCTCCCCTAAAAGTACTTGAGACATCAACCAAAAACTTGCGAGAAAGAACTAGTAAACGCCTCTCATCAACACCATTAAGTTCGTTGGATAGGTCCTTGAGAATGAAGAATGGCAGCTGATTTTCAAGCATTAGCAAGTCAGGCCATATATCATGTGCCATTCGTGGTTCTCCAAATATGCCATCATTTTCATATTGCACTTCAAGTTCCGACCACCTAAACAAGAACTCAATTATGAAGATGGCATCCACTAGAATGATTCTTACAAATTCATCACTTTCAAGATCAATGGTCTCTGAGTACCAACTTCGCAATTCTGGTTCTTTGTCCTGTACTTTCTTTAGACAATCCTTCAAGCTTAAATTATGTTGGAAATTTTCCGACAAATTATTGGTCCGACGTCTTAGAAAATGTTGTAGGTACCTCCTTTTGTGTTCTTCCATGGCTTTCAAGTCTTCTTTTCCATGATGAAGAGGGCCTATAGAAATTACCCGCGGTGTGTAGGCTTCTTTACATACACGCCGTAGTCGATCAGGAACTCGGAAGATACAACGGGATGGGGACATAGGGGACAGTTTATTCAACTCCTCAGTCATCGAAGTTTCTAGATTTGCTTTGTAAATTGAAGCAGCTTGAATACTTCTTTTCATTTTCCTCCTGATCCTGAAAGTCCAAGATGCTCCGGCCACAATGAAACGATAATTATCTACCTATACGCAACTCATAAATAGTTAATTAAGAGCAAGTGATCCAACGCTACTTATATCCCAATTCCTAATCCTAACCCATGCGGATTCATGCCCTTGATTAAGAATTCTTTTGGAGTGCTTCGATATGACTAAAAATTAGCTGGCAAAATCTATTGGCCAACGTTATCTGATTCTAATTTTATGGAGTTATGTTCAAGACAATGTTATACATGTAATTAGTAAACATTCCGTATGAAAAGAAAAAAAAAACAAATCAAAACTCGATCAAACCCTTAGGTCCCGTTTGGAATCTGGATTTAGATTTAGATTTAGATTTCAAATCTTGGTGTATTTAAAATTTGTGTAGTTGAAATTTATGTATTTTAAATTTTCTTGTTTGGATTAAAAAATTTTAGTCTGAAGATTTCTAATTGAGAATTTGCTTTTGTCCTATTACCATTAGAACCCAATACCGAATTATTACCCAGATATCATCTCTTCCCTCGTCATCTTTAGCCATGCTCCCCGTAACTCTAATACATGAATCCACCACCGAAGAAATCGCCGAGTTCCCCAACTCGGCCGAGCCAACGATCAAAACCATTGGTGACTCGGATCCCAACTCGGGCAAGAGAAACTAGAAGATAGAGACGAGAGAGAATGAACAGATAGAAGGTGGAAGAGAGAGAGAAGGTCGAAGGATGAAAGAGAGAAGTCTGGAAGAGAGAGAAAGAGAAGCAGCATTAGAAGATGAGAGAGAGAGAAGATCAAATGATGAGAAAGAGGAGTCTTGAAGAGAGAGAGAAAATAGAAAGACGTACAGAAGAGAGAGATGAAGGGAGGAGAGATCTGGTTTTTATCGTGAAAGAGGAGGCTGAGGATTTCAAAATAACTAGGGTCACCTAGTTATTTAAAATTCTTAAGAAAATCTTGGGGTGGATTTATCCAAATCCAAATATTCACCTAAAAATTTCATCCAAACAGGATGACCCAAATCCAAATCCACAACTCCAAATCACAACTGGGCCTTAGAGCAACTCCAAGAGATTCCCCAAATTTTGTTTTTTCCCTACTTTAGGGAAAAATGGGCTTTTTTTTGCTCCAACAGTTTCCCTATACCTATCTCTATTTTAGAGATAGTGAGGAGAGAGAAAACAAAATTCCCTATATTTACAGCAATCGCTAAAATTATAGCGATAGAAAATTTTCACGTCTTCTCTGTCTCCCAACGGCTTCACCAACACTTTTCCATCTTCTTCATCGCTGCATCGTTCTTCTACCAATCTCTTCTTCAGGTTAGTTTTACATACTATGAAAGGGATTCATGAAATTTTAGTTTAATTGAGTTTCTAGGGTTTTCAATTGATTGAAAATAACTTAATAGGGTTTAGGGTTTACACGAACTGTTCATTGCTAGAATTGAATCCAATAGAATTGTGTTGTGTATATACCAATAGAGACACATATATACCGTCGGCAATAGTTTGGATTGAGACGTATGTATACCATCGGCAATAGTTTTAGCAGCTCGCGTCTTTCTTTTTTTGAATTTGGGAGGGCCTTTGTAACTAGATTGTCGTAACTGATAAACATCACATGCCTTGGTAACCAAAAGATGTATAATAGATTAATAGGTTCCTTACGTAGATTCTACTTGAAACCTACATATATATCAATCTACTTGAATATAGATTCTACTTGAAACCTTTGTTCCTTACGTAGAAACAGTAACAGAAAAAAAAAAAAAAAAAAAACCTTTCTGATAGTAATTCAATATTTAATTATTTAATTGTAAAAATTAAATATGGAGAAAAAAATAGAGAAGCTGTTGGAGTTAGAGAAGAAAAATTATGGAGATTTTGACTTTTGCTTCCCTATTATAGAGAAATTATGGGGAATCTCTTGGAGTTGCTCTTATACTTTTATTATAGTTATTCGAAAGAAATAAAAAAAAAAATTGTCTGAATGCTAATTGGTAATATAGACCACATTTGGTTGGATCCAAAAATAATGCTGCAAGTGGTTTTGTAATTCGAAATGAGTTTGGGTCCCCTCTTTTGGCTGGATCCAAAAATATTGGTCAATCTTCTGTTTCTGTTGCTGAAGCTACAGCGGTGAGAGATGCTTTGTTTTCAGCCCTGGAAAAGAATTTTTCAAGAGTTCAAGTGGAAGGAGATTCCAAATTAGTTATCGACTGCATTAATCAGAAGTGTTCTATTCCTTGGCGTCTGAAGTCTATTATAAAGGATATTTTAACCATTGCGTCGAAGTTTGAAGCTATCTCTTTTCATCATATCTTCCGAGAAGCGAATTTTACTGCAGATGCTGTCACTTCGATCAGCCACCAGATATCTTCCTCTCAAACGTGGATTAATGGGCTCCCTCTTAATGCCCTTACTGCTTTCAACCATGATTCTTTTGGTTTAGGTTGCCCTAGGGGTTTCAAGTTGTAATTTTTCTTTTGTTGTTGGTTCCTTTCCCTCGTCAAAAAAAAAAAATATAGACCACATTTTGATTGTTCGTCTCATGCCTTCAACATTTTATTAGGGCCAGCCTTGGGTGTATAAAATATATTACTGCTGCTTTTGAGTTCTGATGATTGAAAAACATCATGTATAAGGATAGCTATATGAGCAATAATATCATTCTCGTTTTAGATCTTATGCTTGCCAAAATATAGTGAAACAACAAATCGAAATTTCGCCAACAGAAGAAAGCAATGTAATGAAAATTTAGAACATAATCTTTGGTTTTCAACCATTAATTATGGATAAATATGAAGAATGATATGTACAAAATCCCAAAAGAAGAGATCATTATGAATTGAATAAAACGAATTAGATTAGAGGAAAAAGTTGAATTCACACGTACCTTGGCGAGTGTGTTGTTCCCTTTGGTAGCTCTATCTCTCTAACTGCATGCTCGATCTCCACTGGTAGAAGTAGCGATATGGAATTTATAGCACAAAATAATATTATAAAGGTGTGTAAAATGTGACCAAGTTGCTTAATTAATTAATGCTGATCGATCATAGACAATGATGGTTTTGTGTAATGCTGGCAATAAACGGGGTCAAGGTCTTCGTCAACACAGTACTAGATATGATGAAATTTTTTTAAGTGAGCCCGTCACTCTACGTGTCGTATGTGACGAACTATTTTGATTGGTCAGTATATATAAAATATTAATTAAACAGTTAGTGAAAGAATAAAATATTCACCAACATTGTCTGCTTTGGGTCATATATTTGAGGATTGTGAGGATTATATGACAGCTATTTTTTCGCTTAGCTTTTGATATATTTATCGTGAAGCAAATTGTGTTGCCCATTAATTGTTTGAGGCACATTGCTAGTTTTTCTTGTATTGATCACCTCTGGTTAGAGGAGACACTCTCTATTATTGAGGATGCTCTCTATAAAGATTATTGTAATTGTGCTCGTAGTTCTGGTCCTATTGATGCAGCGGAATTATAACACGTTGGAATCCACCAACGACAATCTTGAATCCACAAGATTAGGGTTTCTCGAATTCACGAAAAGTCTGGAATCCACCAGGAAAATTGGGTAAACTCAAAGTTTTATTAATAATCAAGATAAAATTAAGCAACCAGTTAAGGATGCTTATATAATGAAAGAAACCCTAGGGCGCTAACAAAAGACCTAATCAAGCCCATGAGTTTAATTAAAAATAAAATAACGAAACTAGAAAAATCCCGAAAACTAATTAAATTACTAAATGCCGAATCGGACTTAGTAAATCAATTTATTAGGCTTAAAACTGACGGGGCTCACCAAAATGAGTCTTGTAGATCTCGTGATTCCCTTTTCGAAAAGGTATCATGAGTTTGAAACGGACACTGCATCCCAAAGTTAAGCCAATCCAGATTCCCAGTCCAAATCCAACTTTTCGCGAGAGTCACCTGAAAAGTCCAAAACTACAACTTTCTAAATATTCCAGAAGCTAGCAACCTCATAAACCGTGAATTGCCAATCATCCAATCACTGCTCTTGATTTTGCGCCGCTTCTTTATTTTAATCTTTTAGGGTTAAATTGACCTATTTCTTGTTCTACATTAGTCTCCTCCACTTCAAAAGAACTCGCCATCGAGTTCCTCTTGAATAAAAAATAAAAATTATACTGATTAATAGACAAGAAACTTGATAAATAATTAAACAATTCAACATGTGGGTTATGGGCCTGATCGTCTTCATACTCTGATGGAATGATCATAAACCCAACACCATAGATGAGTTTGTCAGACGCACTTTGACACTCGTAATCTACCATATATAATAGATTCTTCTTGGCTCCTAAAGTTGTTTGTTGGAACAAGTAGAGCAAGTGGTTCTGAATGATCTTTTTGAGGCTCTACCAAGTCTGCTTTATTGCCAACAACCATGTCTATAGGGATAATTTAAGGTTGAACTTCTTCACAGTCTTCATGGCTGATTTCTTGTGCGGCTTCTTTCGTTGAAAATTTTCTTTCTTTTCTTCAATTAAAGTATAACTCTCAACGGGCAAAGAAACCTCTTCGACCTTCAACTTCTTTTCATCCACCTTAGGAGAGTAATTCTTGATTGAAAAATCTCTAGGTAGAAAGCGTTCTCTGAGAAGGGCTTTCATCTTCCGCCATGTTCTAACAGACTCTTTTCCTTGCCTCTTTCTAGCCTGTTGCAAATCATCGCACCAATAAGTAGCAGTGTTTTTGAGCTTCTGAGAAATTGTCTTGACTTGCTTATTTTCTGGTATCTCCATTACACTGAAAAATCTTTCAACCTCCAAAAGCCAATCTAGAAACTTTTCAGGCTGTAGGTATCCATCAAAGGAAGATATGTTGGCCTTCCTCTTATGTGAGTCTTCTTCGCACCTAGTATAATTTGATGATTGTTTGGTGGATCACTTTCTTCTTGGTGACGCTTCTTCCTCATAATTGTCAACTTTTTCACGTTGATGGGGTTGACCTCCAGCAAATCCTCTGGCTCGTATCCCATCATGGACACACTGCAATAATTCCAAAAGATTGTCAAGTCTTTGGTTATTTGCATGCATCTTTGCTTCCAATGTTGTAAACTCACGACCAACGTCGTCGAGTGTTGTAATCGTCCCATTGTCGTTCGCCATCTAGCGGGGCGAATCCCTGCTCTGATACCACTTGATGCAGTGAAATTATCACGTTGGAATCCACCAAAGGCAATCTTGAATCCACAAGATTAGGGTTTCTCGAATCCACGAGAAGTCTGAAATCCACCAGGAAAATTGAGTAAACTCAAAGTTTTATTAATAATCAAGATAAAATTAAGCAACCAGTTAAGGATGCTTATATAATGAAAAAAACTCTAGGGCGCTAACAAAAGACCTAATCAAGCCCATGAGTTTAATTAAAAATAAAATAACGAAACTAGAAAAATCCCGAAAACTAATTAAATTACTAAATGCCGAATCGGACTTAGTAAATCAATTTATTAGGCTTAAAACTGACAGGGCTCACTAAAGTGAGTCTTGTAGATCTCGTGATTTCCTTTTCGAAAAGGTATCATGAGTTTGAAACAGACACTGCATCCCAAAGTTAAGCCAATCCAGATTCTCAGTCCAAATTCAACTTTTCGCGAGAATTACCTGAAAAGTCTAAAACCACAACTTTCTAAATATTCCAGAAGCTAGCAACCTCATAAACCGTGAATTGCCAATCATCCAATCACTGCTCTTGATTTTGCGCCGCTTCTTTATTTTAATCCTTTTAGGGTTAAATTGACCAATTTCTTGTCCTACATCACCTATGTCCCTCGAGACATATCGTTGGCATCATTAGTGAATAAAATCTCTTTCTCTCGAAAGCAGAGGGTTAGTGTTGTTTGGTTCTGTAGTTTGGAATTGCTCATCTTTGTTTGACTTTATGTGATTTTTGGATCTGTTGCTTTAATCCCCGTGATGGATAAAATTGTAATTTTGAATATCACCTCGTTTGATAAAATCTACAGAAATAAATTAGTTGTTCTAGAGCGTGTTGAAAATTTCAAGGATATGATCGGTTCAAAGTGTACCTATTAAGAGAAATAATATATTATTCAGTATTAGTACTAATCTAACATTGTACACAAGCATTTCCAAAAGTTGAGACTGAATTAAAAACTTGATACGACTTGAAGATATATTAAGAAGTTTTCTATGAAAAGGACATTTGTTATAGATGGCAAAAACAATATTTATAAAACCATTAAACAAATCAACTTATTTATATTCTCCTAACGTCAACTTAATTAAACAAATCAACTTGGACTTTTATAAAATCATTGACTTAATTGCGTTTGTTAATGACAGCCAACTACCTGTACGCATGCACCAATCTATTTAAGAACATTTGTGTCAGCGATAAATTTAAATTGACCGATTTGGATTAGGCTCAGTTTCATGCTACCATTGTCTACGATGACAACTCATGAAGCCTTTTCTTCATCCTCACATTAAGCACGGCTCTAATGTCGGTGATGAGATCGGTTCAGTCGGTAGCTTTTGCACTCTGCGTGGAGAGGGATTGGAGCCGGTGGAAATTGGGTTGGAACATCAAGCTTTTTACAGATTCGGTAAAATCATTACTCATTAATTAATTTTATCCCATTTATTAACCCTTCAATATTACTGGACGCCTCAAAAGAAAAAAAACACTACATGTGGTTAGTGTGCTAGCTAGGAACTATATATCACTAAATATATAACATTGGCTACATATCAAATAACAATTCGTCAGTTACACCACATGATGGACATTGTCACATAGTGTATCCGATTGATATAAAAAATAAATGTCGTAGCTTGATTAGATAAACTCCGTCACCTATGACAATCTACGATGGTTTCGTTCCAATTAGCGGGCATTAATGAAAGATTAATAATGTGTACATTTGTAAATTATTGTGTCGTATGATCAACCGATGTAGGGAATTGTGACTTCGGGGCTGGTGGTGGTTCTGATCTCATGGTGTGTACGGAAGCGAGGTCCATTGTTCGTGTCAGTTTTCACTCCGCTTTGCCTAGTGATTGTGGCCATTGCTAGCTCTTTGTTGCTCAATGAAAAGTTAAGCCTAGGAAGGTAAGCAGCAAGCTTTTCCATGCATGCCTCAAATAGAAGTAGCTAGTGTAAAACGATCGAATTTCAGTAATTCACATGTATATTAATTTGTGTACTTGCTTGTTTATTGGTGATGATCGATGACGTACAGCGTATTAGGAGGGATTCTAATTATAAGTGGGTTATACATGGTGCTCTGGGGAAAAAGCAAGGAGATGAAGAAGATTAATAATGTGAGCAGTGATCAAGAACAACCAGCTCCAGCAGCACTACTGCCATCTTCAACTAGACCCCAAGAATCCCAACTCATCGAAGTCGTCGCAACAACTCGAGCACTAGGCACTAATACCTCGTGTGCAGACAATAACAACACAAGTGTTGGGTCTAGTTGATGCAATTTCACTCTCAAATGCTTCAGCTATGGATACTCCGAGATAATATTAGTTGTATTAGCGAGTTAATTATAAGAAGGATATCCTTATAAGAAAAGGAAATATTAAGGGATCAGATCCGAGAGAGCTGATCGAGACTGTTTATTTTTTTCATTGGAAGTGCTAGACGTAGTTTAACTACTGGTCTCTCTAAAACAAGTCATGTGTGGGAAGCTACTAAAAGTCATCTTTGGGCATAGACTGCATAGTGAGAGTCCTATTGAAACTTGAATTTCATTTAAGTTGTGTCTCCTATATATATCATGTAATATTGGCCTTATTGGGCGAAACGAAGTATTATTGAATTTTCCATAACCTAAACGTGTTCTCCTGGTTGAGTGATTCCCCAAACCCCTTCTCTGGTTCAGTGATTCCCAAATCCTCTTCCTTGGTTGAGTGACCTGCTGATATATTAATATGTGTTAACCGTACCATATATTAATAGGCCTGCTGATCGACTTGCAACAAGCTAGTGTCGCTGATGGAGCAAAAGTAGCTGCTGGAATCTGACAAGTGTCCTCCCAACCAATAGAAACTCGTCACGTCTTTATTTCAAATTATTTTAGCTCGAGACTCTGAAAAAGGAAAATACTTATGTCCGACCAATAGAAACTCGTCACGTCTTTATTTCAAATTATTTTAGCTCGAGACTCTGAAAAAGGAAAATACTTATGTCCGACCTAGGTCGGACCTAATGTGTCTGACCTCTCTATTTTTTGTTACATTCGATGATCTATTTTCATGATCTGACCGTTCATCATTTAAATCAACATTTCAAGATCATGCCTGCAAAAAATTATTTAAAACGGAAATCGTTTACTCATGTAATTGCATTAAAAAAATGGACGGTTGTTAATGAGAATATTAACTTTCACCAAAACCGTTCATTTTTTGATATTAACTTTCAACAAATGGATGAGTTAATGATCTTCAATTTGGATGATTTTTTTGCAAGCATGATCTTGAAATGTTGATTTAAAAGATGAACGGTTCAGATCATGAAAATAGATCATCGAATGTAACAAAAATGAGAGGGGTCGGACACATTAGGTCCAACCCAGGTCAGACATAAGTTTTTTCCTCTGAAAAATACCGTGAACTCATGAAAATGTCTACTTTCCTAATATGAGATCGAAAATAAAAATTGACAAAAAAAAAACTCAAATAATTTTCAAGACCTATTAAAAATAATAAAAATTTCTCTAAAATATTTTTCGACTTAGAAATAATAAATTTAAAATTTGTTTTGTCACAAAATGAAAAACCACTGATTTGCTAATTACACCGAATCGTAACTAAATGGCAAGATGGATTGACGCCCCTTTGATAAAAAAAAATTACACGATGAAGAGCAAGGAGAAAAATATTCCTTTACCATGGTCAAATAAAAAAAAAGAAAAAAGAAAAAAGAAGAAGCTGAAATTTACAAAGGGTCTCTACAATTTATGTCTCCACATTTACACACTTTTGGTTAGTAGCCATGGCCCATGGTATATGTCCCGGAATACACATATATTCATGATTTCTACCCATCGAAATTGTCATATATACAATACAAATATTGACTATGGTTACAAGCCACAAGGATATAATTACTTAATTAGACATTTTTAAACCACATAATAGCATCGAGTATGATTCCAATCGAACACTCAAAACATTTGTTAGTTTCGGCCTTAAAAGAAAAAACAATTATGTCCGTTTATGAAACGTGTAGATGTCGGACTTGTGCCATATGAGTCGCCTCATCCACCTATTCCTCCAAGAAAGAGGTCGAAAGAGGCAAAATGTAGCTCCTATACGTTCATTGCTCCTAATATATGCTGGTCTTCCTCTACTTCATGGCCATGCCACTAGTATGCTTGAGTTATGATGAAGGCCATGCCAGCTCAGCTCAAGATGTAAGGGGTTACTCAAAAAAGGGAAAATTAAACCCTAGCCTATATAACTTACCAAACCCTTAACCCTAATCTTTCACCTAATTAAATCCATTTCTATCGATCAATACTAGTCTGATTGGCGGCTATAGTATAGTATATACTGATCGAACATTCTCAATGAAGAATTGTAAAGCAATGGAGGAGATGAAGCCTGCGATGGTTATGGTGGTGGTTCAGATTTTGTTCGCTGGGATGAATGTATTGTACAAACTAGTGGCAAATGATGGCATGAATCTGAGGATTCTCATTGCCTACCGCATGATGTTTGCTGCTGCTTTCATGATTCCTATTGCTCTCATTTTCGAAAGGTACTATACTTTTCCTTCCTCTAGCTACCATACTCAACTCTCTATTATCGATCGTGGCACTCCAAATTCAATATTTTATTATTCTTACACCGAAAGAACGAGTGGAAATTAACAACACTTCCCCTTAAGATTCTTAAAGTGTGATTTGCGAATTTCTTTTTCTTTTTTGTCTAAATCAAGTTTTCTTAAAGGAATTCAAACACAATTGAATTAATTTATCATTAGCTTTCTTTGTTATTACTTTCACCACTAATGTGAAAAATCATTGCAAGAATTTATCAAATAAGCAGCACATGCATTCAGGAGCTTCTTATGTTTTTTTTTTGGGAGAAGGGGGGTTAAATAACTTCCTGTTAGTTTCTTGCATTAAAGAGAGAATTTGCGAAGGATTTCAAATTGTATTAAACGATGCTGGATCTTATAATACTGATTCATATATACGTTTTATATATTGTATGATAATTAATTATTCACAGTTATAACATCATTAATAGCTGTTTTCAATTTACAGGAAAAGCAGGTCAAAACTTACATGGACTGTACTCTATCAATCTTTTCTTACTGGGCTATTTGGGTACAAAACTAGCCTGTCTTCTTAATTCTGTTCTATTCATAATTCAATGTTATCAAATTCATATTCTCATTATGAATAACTAGTGAATCTAGTGATTAATTACATATTGCAGGGGAACACTGGCACAAAATTTATATATTGAGAGCATAGCCTTGACATCGGCAACATATGCAGTAGCCATATATAACCTCGTTCCGGTTATTACCTTTATCCTAACCATTTTTTTAAGGTGATACATTCATCTCCCATTTTCATATAAATGCTTTGATCTGCGTAAGAATGTGGAGTTGATGTTGCTAATTATTTCACATATTTTTCAGGATGGAGAATTTGAGCATAGGAACTTATGCTGGGAAAGCTAAAGTTGTCGGAACAATTTTGGGGATAGGAGGGGCGATGCTTTTCACCTTCTACAAAGGCATTCAGATCCATATTTGGTCTACAAATGTTAATCTTCTACATGGTCACAGTCACCAAAACAGCCATGCTCAGGCTCCATCATCTGTACACAAAGACTCAGGAAGTCTTTTGTTAGGTTCATTTCTGTCATTGGGTAGCTGTACATCCTATGCTATTTGGCTTATAATTCAGGTCTTTTTTTTTTTTTTTCACTTATTACACTATTCCTTTTATTTTTCATTTTGGCTCTTCATGGTTCAATTCCCACAATTATTATGATCACTCACTTCACTTGTTTGTTTAATTAACTACTTCCCTTCGTCTTTTTAAGTATTTAAAATGCATTTATTTTGACATATCAGTGCAGGCAAAAATGAATAAGACATTTCCATACCTTTACTCAAGCACAGCTCTAATGTCCTCGATGGGATCAATTCAATCTGTGGCTTTTGCCCTCTGTATGCATAGGGATTGGAAGCAGTGGATGTTGGGATGGAATGTTCGACTTCTTGCAGTTTCCTATTCGGTAATTGATAATAATCGATCGATTGGAAAATACCAAAGATAAATTTAGTACGTAGTTAATGACAGAAGCTAATCTGGAATCGTGTTTAGGGAATTGTAAATTCTGGAATTGCTGTGACTCTAATTGCGTGGTGTGTAAAGAAGGGAGGACCATTGTTTGTTGCAGTTTTCCAGCCTCTCTTGCTTGTGATGGTTGCACTTGCAGGGTCTTTGTTGCTGGATGAGAAGTTGCACCTTGGAAGGTATGACTTGTACATATTCGTGTTTAATGAAAGATGTTGTTTTGTTTTGATAGAAATTCATACAAGCTAGCAATAGGTGTTTAGGCTAATGGCAGCAATTCTTGAATTTTGAGAACCTTATAAACGGTCTTAAAATTTGCTAAACTTATTCATAGTAAAGTGCGTGCTTGTTGTAGATCTCATCGTTCTCTCGTATTTAAATATGATATAAATAGGCTTAACTAATGAAGTATTGGCTAAATGTTTATATATATGTGCATCTGAAAATGACAGTGTACTAGGTGGATTGCTGATTGTGAGTGGACTATACATGGTATTGTGGGGTAAGAGTAAGGAAATGAAGAAGACGACTCCATTACCAGCACCAATAACAAGCCTCGAACTCCAAGATGAATCCGAACCTCAATCCATCGGGGTCATTACATCTTCTTCTATGGAGAACGTACATCAACAAAGACAGTGATGGAAACGTACGTGGCAAATGATAAACATAATGGCTTTTCAGTTCCAAAGTGTGAAGAGTACGTGCAAGAGTTCTATCTGGACTATTTGCTATTCATTGTTGAATAGCCTAATCGAAAGCAGAAAGGAGTTTGATTGGAGAGGCGTGCTAGCTTTGGCGTTTTGGGTAATGTGAAGGTGGATCAGTAATGGCATAGGGTCGATCTGTTTCTGAGCTTCGTTATGGATATCTGCAGCTTCAGAGTTCATGATATCTCTTATTTCTTTTTACGATTGGAAAGTGGCGGTAATTTTACAGGGTTCTTACTTGTTGTAGCTTAAATTATCGCCAAAAGTGTTTTACAACTTAATATTAGAACAGTTTGGCATAGCGCATATTATTTAAAAAGCTACTTAATAAATAAGTTGAGCAGCAAAAAGTGTTAGGTAAAATCTAATAAATCAATTTTTATTTCAAAAGTTTTACCATTTGACATCAACTTATATTAGTTGGTAAGATGCTGCTTTTATAGGCTAAAAGCTACAGTTACTTATGATTTAAATTAAGGTATCCCAAACTGGGCACAAGGGACGTATTTGTAAACCTATTATATTTCCTAGAAACATACTCACACACACCCATACAGTGTACAATTGATCTTAAAGTACGTGCATTTTGATCTTAATGTTTGCTTGTGCACGTACTTGTTCTGATTGTTTGCCAGGCTAGTCGGTTACTCACTTAATGTATGATGCTAGCTTATTGTCCAGATTTATGCACAACCCTACTCGAGTACACTATGGTGCTGCAAAGAGGATTCTGATACATTTAGGGTACTCTCGACACTATGCCCAAAAATGATTCAGACGACAGAAAGTGTGTTTTCTGTTGTTTGAATTTTTTAGATGACATATAAATTAAATCTGTTGTCTGAATTTGCTATACTGCGTTATAATTTTCATTTCGAAAATTGGGTAGATTTGGGACAACAGAGAGGAATCGAACAAATATTTTTAACATAAGAAATATAACATATAAAAAAGTATCAGAATGAAATATAAATTAAAATTATATTTATATGTCTTCTTATGTGAGAAAAAGATTTAATTTATAAATTTTTTTATATTTATAAATCTATTTAAATTACATATTGTTATAAATCTGTTTATATTGCTAATTAAAATTACATATTGTTATAAATCTGTTTATATTTATATGTCTTCTTATGTGAGAAAAAGAGAGGAATCGAACAGATATTTTTAAGAAGTAAAACTGATACCAGGGGACTAAATTATGCGACTGCTATAGAATTTTTCTTTTCTTGATGCAGTTTGTGTAACCCATTTATGATTAGGTTTGGGAACTGTAACGGTTGAGGGTTGAAATGGGGTCTGGCTCCATTTGTACCACTCAAGAGGTCTGCGTTGTCGGTAGGGGACATGTATAATAATATATGCATTCTTTTTGTTTAAGTATTATTTTTGAGATAAGCAGAGTTTGATTAGATTGCTTAGATTATTAGTGGATTAATATTGGACAGAGGACTTATTGAATTAATGACAATTTTTGCTCATTGGTACTTGCTTTACTCTTGCTAGCTATCAGATAGCTGGATCTGTTATGCTGTTTTTAAATCACATTTGATAACAATCCATTGTTTATTTGGGTTGAACATTGCTTTTCCATATTCATCACATTGGTTTTAGTTTTTGATTGTATTCTTATGATCTTATTTCATTAGCAATTATTGGTTTTTGATTGGTTTTAGTTTCTGTGTAGGTATTAGATTCAAAACTTGCAACTAAAAACATGTTATTGAAATTGAGGACAGCTGGAACACATATGAAATTATACCCACTTTAGTACATATGGTAACCTTCTGTACGTATTGCCACTTTCTAGATCTTGATTTTTCTTGCTGTTCCATTGGAAGCATGATATTGAAATTGAAGGCAGCTGGAAACAGATAAAATTACAATATGATAACCCCTTCTAGGGTGACTTACTAGATCCTGATTTTTCATGCTGTTCCTTTAGAATTAATTATATTTAATTGTGTGTATTCTTTACAACTTTGAAATTAGTTTGTGACTTTGAGTTCAAGAGTGTTGTAACGTTGCCTTTCTTACATGTTAATACTGACCTTAAACAAATCAGTTCTTTGCTTATGTTACAAGGTCAGGTTCTTTGTATATTGGTTGTACTTTGTCAAAGTTTGTGTGTGATATACAATAAATTTGATCGAAAAAGTCTTATTGCCACTTCTATAAATTATAGTCTTACCTTTACGTTGTTGGGTAATAGGAAGAAAGATGATGACAGATATCAAGGCATTTGATAGGAAGACCCAGAAAATGAGACAACTCTTATTGGTCTATGAGAGGGAGCTAGAGTCAGGTAATAATTTTTCTTTCATTTCTTTCTTTTTTTTCTTTTCCTTGTGTGAACTAGCTACTGTCTTTCACTTTCATATCATACCCTAGAAAGAGTTCTCTTGTTTTCTATTTTTATATAACTAGTTAAATGCCTTTGACTGGTATATGGTAAGTATACTATTATCATTTCCAATTGTAACTAAAGAATGTAAAGGTTTTTTTTTTCCATTGAATCTTCTTTTGACTGGTATTTACAGCAATGAGCCTACAAGTCATGATATAAGCCTATCAGAAACTCCAAAGCCAACAACTTATATGTTTTGCAAGATTTTGACAGCTTCTGATACAAGCTCCCGTGTACGCTTCTTAGTTCTTGAAAGGCTATGCTTCCCTCTTGTATTTACTCTTTTTGTTTTAAGTATACTAGTGGTTAATTGCCTTTTGTTTATTTTTCCTCCTTTTCCTATTCGCTGCCATTTTTTTTATTTCAGTAAGACCTGAATCAAGCGACTCCAACACAAGAATTGATTGCCAACTGCAAGCAAACTTTCTTTTTCTTTTTCATATTTGTACATGTACTTCTTATATATCACTAGTGGGTTAGAGTTTAAGTTGAAATTAATTATCAAATCAATATGATGGCGACTACCTATGGTTCTCATGATAATGCCTCTTAGTTAAGTTAGATTGGGTTTCAGACGGAGAAGATATCTACCATGTAAGCAGTATTGATAAAGATTTACCTGGTTAGTTTGCTTTTTAATTGATCTATTCCTTTTCTTTTGCTCTATAATTGTGTACCTGTTATGCAACATAAGGCCACTTGTCATTCTATTTTTTTCCGGTACATTACTGATGCAACATTAGGACTATTTGCGGGAAAGTTTTAGCATTTGGGTAAGAAACCTTCCTTCAGTTGGCATTTATAATGATCTGCATCAGTTATATAACTTCCAATCCCTTGCTATGTTTCATAGCAGTCATGTACTTCAATGAACTAAAGTATTTTGGTTTGTTTGTAGGTTCTTATGCTTATTTATTGACATATACTTCTTTGGTGCATATATGATCGATGATATGCAAGTTTGAATAATCATATGAATCTGATAATGACATGAATGCAATGTTTGGTATTTAAGATGTCTTGATGTATCCTAACTTGCTTAGTTTCTATTTTTGCAGTTGAAAAGAGCAATAAATAAGGTTTACAACCAGAATCATATTGATCAAGTTCGGGCAGAGTGACTAAAGTATGTTGTCAAGTTTCAAGAACAATAAGAACCCGGATAGAGATAGAACTGACAAAGCATGCTAAGTGGTCTGAAGTTGCTGAGCATGTTAGGACAAAAAGTAAAGATTAATGTATAGAACTGACATTTTTTTGTAGCTACCTCTATGAAGTATAAAAGAAATCTTAGATGATTGACATACTTTGCTATATTATGGGTGCATTTTGGTGTATGTATACAATGACATAATATGAATGTATTTTAGTGAATGCAATGGTATTATGGTTAAATGATTTATTTTTATTGTGTATATGATTCATAATCAACACAGGAATGACAATAACTATTGTCTATTGAAACAAATGACAATATAATCAAACTCAAAATCTGTTGTTGAAACTAACTGAAATGACAGTTTCAAAGAAGTAAGTTATGGTTGGTAAGTATCTCAATTCTCAAACAATAGAAAAAAACCAAAAATTGTCACTCTAAACCATTTTAAACAACATACAACTGTCTTTGATATTTACTACATACCACAGACATTGGATAAATAATGTTTTCTTAAATTCATTCAAACCATTTATATTATAAAGAAAATGTTGATAATATATGATACAAACAACATATAACTGTCTTTGAAGTTGCTGAGAGACCACAAATCATCATATAATATTAATACTTGAGTTTCATTAGATAACAGTTTGTGAGAAGTGTGTTTTTTGATTGTATATCAGACGACAAAGAATCTCCATTGTTTGATTGTATATCAGACGATGGAGAATGTCCGTTATTGGGGTAGGCTAGGGTACGGTGATGTATGTCATATTTACAATTTTTTTGAACAAAAAATTACATCTAATTGAACCAAAATTACTATATTGACAACAAAGTTACCACATTCGTTTTACACTATTTACATATAATTGAACCAAAATTACAACTTTGACAACAAATTGTTCATAAACTTGTAACAAGGTCATAGATGGAGTAATTACCTCTAATAGAACAAAGATTACACAAAAAAAGTCTCTCGTTACTATAATGACAACACATTTTGTTGTTATATTTGTAAATGGAGGTATGACATGCATCTCAGTATTGTAGAACTTCTCGTCCGTTGTTTGATAGTCCTTAGAGATATCAGGTTACTAGACAACAGAAAAGAACTTCATCAGACGACAGAGTTCCTCCGTCGTCTGAAGCATTTTGTGGCTTAGTGCGACTTTCGCATCATGTATGAAAGAAATGTGGAACCAAAGTTATTTGGTTTCTGTGATAGTGACTAGGGAGGAAGTGTGGATGATTTGAAGAGCACATCAGAGTATACATTTACCCTTGGTACTGAAGTATTTTCTTGGGCTTCGAACAAGCAGAAGTCTATGGCTTTATCAACTGCAAAAGCTGAATATGTGTCAGCTTCAATTGCTATTTCTCAAGTAATCTGGCTGAGAAGAGTTATACAAGATTTTGGGGAGATACAAGTTTCAGCAGCACCAATCCTGTGTGATAACAAGTCTGCAATTGGTATGAGCAAAAATCATGTTTATCACAGCAGAACAAAGCGCATTGCTCTAAAGTTTCATTACATCATAGATGCAATTGAAGAAAAAGAAGTTGATGTTGTTTACTGCAACACTGAAGATCAAGTTACTGATATCTTCACCAAAACAATACCAAAGGATAGATTTATATATCCTCGATGTCTTCAAAGTGAAATCTTAACAGCTTTTATCAATGTTCTAAAAATCGGTAAGCACTAGTCGGGCAGCGGGGACTAGGCGAGCTTTATTTTATTTCAATTTTATTATACAATATATAAATAATTAAATATGATGCGGGAGCATAGGAGGCAACTTCAAATGTGTTATTTTTCATTTAATTGTAAATTATTAGTATTTAATTAGTTTCTCATTTAGGTATTTTTAGGGTATCTTTTTTTTTATAGGAGCATTTATATACGACGTTTATAATGTGAATTCCTATATTTTCTTTGTTAGTTTCTTATTTATTTGTGTTATTTACTTTGTTTTCGTGTTTTATAGGATCTTAGAGCTTTGGAAAAAAAAAGGAATAAAAAGGATGAAGGATTGCACATTCCTAACTAAACAAGAAAGAGAAGAAATTAAAGGCTAAACCGGCGAATCTGTCTGTGAAGAACATTACACTTTGGAAGAACTGTTCTCTACATCTAGCCGTTGGTTTAAGCTACAACTCCATGGAGTTATGCCTCTGTGGGTGTACTGTTCCCAGTTCAAATTATAGCCTGTTTAGATTGTTGGATATTCTGTTATTATAGTGCAAAGGACATGGGGTCAGATTTTCGGCAGATTTAGTACCTCAATTTGGAGCAGCTGCCATTTATACTACAGTACGAATTGTGTGGGCTTTGAACTCCTCAATTCAGGCCCTATGGGTCTAGTTTCAAATGCCATCAGTTTCATGTCAATAGCTATTCTATTTCATGAATTATGCCACTGTAAGTGGACAGAGGTCAATTCTGATTTTGCTGGAAGTTAGGTAAGGGGTGAAGTTTGGTTTCAACATGTCATCCATGACCTCATCACCATTACCAATTGATTAAGGGCATTTTATCTGCACTAATCAATGGATTGATTCAGCAAAAGGAGCCTTGAGTGGTGCACTTCAAGTTTTGGAGATGGAATATGACATATTCCATGACATATTTCTCATTTCCAACGGCCTATATGCATTTCCTTCTCATCAAGCATCCCATCCAATCCCATCTCATCTTCAACACATCTTCACACAAAGAGAGCTTAGAGTAGAGAGTGTATAGAGTTAGAGAGAGAGCAAAGAGGGCTTTGCAATTCGGTACTGACTTCTCGATGTTTCTCTCTCGGCTCTCGTTATTTTTCGTTTTGTTTTATATTTTATGTAATAATTTCTCTTAATAAATCGGGATGTTTTGAAGTTCTAGACATGCTTGCAAACTTATTATTGGCATTTTTCTTGGAAATTCTTATTCTTAGATGAAAATTGTTTCGCCGGAAAATCATTGATGATTTCTAATATTTGTACCTTTGGTGTACAACTTAAATGCTTGTGTTAGAGTCTATTGTTTTAGGATATGTGGATGACCGGTTGTCCCATCATATATTCTATTAAGAAACAATTGTCATATGCAATTTTTGGCAACCAAAAGAGTTGTTAATTCCAAATTATCTTTTATGTATATCAAAATACATAATTGAAAATGCAAAGGCAACCAAAATAACACATTACCGAAAATGCAAAGACAATTAAAGAAATGATCCGGCTTCTCTAAAGTTCAGAGGGTGTTTTAAAATTCTTAAAATCCTATATGTTCAAGTCATCTAATGGCTGAGATATTGCCACATAAACATATAATTTTTAGAAATTTTTTATTCAAACTATCGATATCCCTGTCGTTAGTCTTGCAATGAAAAACATAGAGAAGACTTTCTACTCTCACAGAGTCGCAGCCAATATCATTATTCTCCCTTGATTTTAAACCGAGTATTCTCTTTGCTTAATTGTACAGAATAGCAAGGTAGAATAAATCAAGGCAACAAATAAACGATTATCAAAGGAATAGCCAGAAACAAACATGACCCATCACAAACTCATCATTTCCAAAATCAAATAATAAAGATGCAAGAGGAGTGGATAAAATTATGGGTAATAAGATGCAAGGTGGCTTCGCAGCCACCTTCTCGATTCAAATGGGTAATGACCAAATTGAAATCTATGGTAAAGAAGAAACAAAATTATTAATTGTCCATTCAAAAGTCAAAATTGAAAATCCAAAAAGAAAATTCAAACTTAAAACACAATTACCAGAAACAATTATTAAGAAAAAAAAACTATAATTGAAATTAAAATCTGGAATTCGACCAAAAGAATCTGAAAACCCTTTTGTTCATGAAAGAGAAAAGAGGAAGAGAAGAAGGATCGAAGGAGAAAGAATGAGAGACATAGGTAGAGGATGAGTTGGATCCAGTTCGTCGATGGAGGGAAGTAGCGCTGGCTTTGACGGAGTGGACGATGACGTTAACGTCTGCTCGTCTCCCTTCATATTCTGAGAGTCAAAATCTCTAGGTTGGAGAGAAGATTTCTGGATAGATTTATATTTATACCAAAAACTCTAGAATCCTCCACAATCCAGCATTCATTGAAATCTTTGAAAATCATTAGAATTTTCAATACCATTAGATTTGTACGAACATTTTAAAATCATAAATGAATACGCCGAGATTTTAAAGGACTTTTTACAATCCTAATTGAATACCCATGAACTTTTAAAATACAAAAAATCTTATAGACTCTATATTGAATACACCCCCCTAAGTGTCATTGTCTTACCAAGAAAGAGGTCGAAAGAGGCAAAATATATTTAGCTCCTATACGTTCATTGCTCCTTTATATGCTGGCCTTCCTCTACTTCATGACCATGCCACTAGTATGCTTGAGTTATGATAAAGGCCAAGCCTGCTTAGCTCAAGATGTAAGGGGTTACTCAAAAAAGGGAAAATTAACCCCTAGCCTATATAACTTACCAAACCCTTAACCCTAATCTTTGACCTAATTAAATCCATTTCTATCGATACTAGTCTGGTTGGCGGCTATACTAATATACTGATCGAACATTCTCAATGCAGAATTGTAAATCAGTGGAGGAGATGAAGCCTGCGATGGTTATGGTGGTGGTTCAGATTTTGTTTGCAGGGATGAATGTATTGTACAAACTAGTGGCAAATGATGGCATGAATCTGAGGATTCTTATTGCCTACCGCTTGATGTTTGCTGCTGCTTTCATGATTCCTATTGCTCTCGTTTTCGAAAGGTACTATACTTTTCCTTCCTCTAGCTACCATACTCAACTCTCTACTATCGATGGTGACACTCCAAATTCAATATTTTATTATTCTAACACCGAAAGAACGAGTGGAAACAACACTTCTCCTTAAGATTCCTAAAGTGTGATTTGCGAATTTCCTTTTTGTCTAAATCAAGTTTTCTTAAAGGAATTGAAGCACAATTGAATTAATTTATCATTAGCTTTCTTTTTTATTACAAGAATTTATCAAATAATTAAAGAGCACATGCAGAAGCTTCTTATGTTTTTTTTTTGGGAGAAGAGGGGTTAAATAATTTCCTATTAGTTTCTTACATTGAAGAGAGAATTTGGGATGGATTTCAAATTGTATTAAACGATGCTGGATCTTATAATACTGATTCATACGTTTTATATATTGTATGATAATTAATTATTCACAGTTATAACATCATCAATATATAGCTGTTTTCAATTTACAGGAAAAGCAGGTCAAAACTTACATGGACTGTACTATATCAATCTTTTCTGACTGGGCTATTTGGGTACAAAACTAGATATATAGTCTTCTTAATTCTGTTCTATTCATAATTCAATGTCAAATTCATATTCTCATTATGAATAACTAGTGCATCTAGTGATTACAAATTACATATTGCAGGGGAACACTGGCACAAAATTTATATATTGAGAGCATAGCCTTGACATCGGCAACATATGCAGTAGCCATATATAACCTCGTTCCGGCTATTACCTTTATCCTAACCATTTTTTTAAGGTGATACACTCATCTCCCATTTTCACATAAATGCTTTGATCTGCGTAAGAATGTGGAGTTGACATTGCTAATTATTTCACATATTTTTCAGGATGGAGAATTTGAGCATAGGAACTTATGCTGGGAAAGCTACAGTTGTAGGAACAATTTTGGGGATAGGAGGGGCTATGCTTTTCACCTTCTACAAAGGCATTCAGATCAACATTTGGTCTACAAATGTTAATCTTCTACATGGTCAGAGTCACCAAAACAGCCATGCTCAGGCTCCATCATCTGTACACAAAGACTCTGGACGTCTTTTGTTAGGCTTATTTGTGTCTTTGGGTAGCTGTACATCCTATGCTATTTGGCTTATAATTCAGGTCTTTTTTTTTCACTTATTACACTTTTCCTTTTATTTTTCATTTTGGCCCTTCATAGTTCAATTGCCACAATTATTATGATCACTCACTTCACTTGTTTGTTTAATTAACTACGTCCCTTCGTCTTTTTAAATATTTAAAATGCATTTATTTTGACATATCAGTGCAGTCAAAAATGAATAAGACATTTCCATACCTTTACTCAAGCACAGCTCTAATGTCCTTGATGGGATCTATCCAATCTGTGGCTTTTGCCCTCTGTATGCATAGGGATTGGAAGCAGTGGATGTTGGGATGGAATGTTCGACTTCTTGCAGTTTCCTATTCGGTAATTGATAATAATCGATCGATTGGAAAATACCAAAGATAAATTTAGTACGTAGTTTATGACAAAAGCTAATCTGGAATCGTGTTTAGGGAATTGTGAATTCTGGAATTGCTGTGACTCTAATTGCGTGGTGTGTAAAGAAGGGAGGACCATTGTTTGTTGCAGTTTTCCAGTCTCTCTTGCTTGTGATGGTTGCACTTGCAGGGTCTTTGTTGCTGGATGAGAAGTTGCACCTTGGAAGGTATGACTTGTACATATTCTTGTTTTCATGAAAGATGTTTTGTTTTGATAGAAATTCATACAAGCTAGCTAGCAATAGGTGTTTAGGCCAATGGCAGCAATTCTTGAATTTTGAGAACCTTATAAACGGTCTTAAAATTTTGCTAAACTTATTCATAGTAAAGTGCGTGCTTGTTGCATGTAGATCTCATCGTTCTCTCGTATTTAAATATGATATATATAGGCTTAACTAATGAAGTATTGGCTAAATGTTTATATATATGTGTGCATCTGAAAATGACAGTGTACTAGGTGGATTGCTGATTGTGAGTGGACTATACATGGTATCGTGGGGTAAGAGTAAGGAAATGAAGAAGACGACTCCATTACCAGCACCAATAACAAGCCTTGAACTCCAAGATGAATCCGAACCTCAATCCATCGGGGTCATTACATCTTCTTCTATGGAGAACGTACATCAACAAAGACAGTGATGGAAACGTATGTGGCAAATGATAAACATAATGGCTTTTCAGTTCCAAAGTGTGAAGAGTACGTGCAAGAGTGCTATCTAGACTATTTGCTGCTTCATTGTTGAATAGCCTAATCGAAAGCAGAAAGGAGTTTGATGGGAGAGGCGTGCTATCTTTGGCGTTTTGGGTAATGTGAAGGTGGATCAGTAATGGCATAGGGTCGATCTGTTTCTGAGCTTCGTTATGGAAAGCTGCAGCTTCAGAGTTCAGGATATCTCTTTTTTCTTTTTACGATTGGGTAGTGGCGGTAATTTTACAGGGTTCTTACTTGTTGTAGCTTAAATTATCACCAAAAGTGTTTTACAACTTAATATTAGAACAGTTTGGCATAGCTTATAGCCTTATATCAGTTAAAAAGCTGCTTAATAAATAAGTTGAGCAGCAAAAAGTGTTGGGTAAAATCTAATAAATCAGTTTTATTTCAAAAGTTTTACCATTTGACATCAACTTATATTAGTTAGTAAGATGCTGCTTTTATAGGCTAAAAGCTACAATTACTTATGATTTAAATTAAGGTATCCCAAACTGGGCACAAGGGACGTATTTGATAAACCTAATATATTTCCTAGAAACATACTCACACACACCCACACAGTCACAGTTGATCTTAATGTAGGTGTGTATGTACGTGTATTTTGATCTTAATCTTTGTGCACGTAGTTGTTCTGATTGTTCGCCAAGCTGATCGGTTACTCACCAGACTTGATATAATGTATTGTTAGCTTATTGTCCATGTTTATGCACAACCCTACGTACTCGAGTACACTATGGTACCGCGAAGAGAATTTTGAGATACATTTAGGGTACTCAATCTCAACTTTGGCATCATGTATGAAAAAAATGTGGAACCAAAGTTGTTTGGTTTTTGTGATAGTGACTGGGGAGGAAGTGTGGATGATTTGAAAAGCACATCAGGGTATACATTTACCCTTGGTACGTACTGGAGTATTTTCTTGGGCTTCGAACAATAGAAGTCTATGGCTTTATCAACTGTAGAAGCTGAATACTGTCAGCTTCAATTGCTACTTCTTAAGCAATCTGGCTGAGAAGAGTTATACAAGATTTTGGTGAGATACAAGTTTCAGCAACACCAATCCTATGTGATAACAAGTTTGCAATTGGTATGAACAAAAATCATGTTTATCACAGCAGAACAAAGCACATTGCTCTAAAGTTTCACTACATCAAAGATGCAGTTAAAGAAAAAGAAGTTGATGTTGTTTACTGCAACACTGAAGATCAAGTTGCTGATATCTTCACCAAAGCAATACCAAATTAATGATAGATTTTATATATCCGTGAGGTCTTCTTGGAGTGCAAAAGCAAAAGAAGGAGCAAAGCATAGAGGCAAAACATTAAAGAGGAGTGTTAAAATTAATGCTTTCCTGATGCAAGAAGGAGAGAATGATTTCCAGATTTCCTCCCACTGACCTTACTGTTTGCTTTATGTAATATCTAGATATTTTGGTTAATGTAGCAATGATAAATATCTAGTAAATATTCAATCAAGTTGCTGGATGGATGAGCTCAAGTAGCTCTCTATATGAGGCCAATGTTTAGCCTAGAATAGTTTAACTCAGTTGTTGAGTTATAGAGCTAGCTGAAGTTCTTTGATATTTCATACTTTGTTTTTGGTTCTGTTGTCAGTACAATAGATCGAACACATGTGAAGTGTTCTTCGCAGTAGTCAATCCTATGCGAAGTGCGCTTAATTAATAGTGTTGTGAGTTCATTAATTAACTCATAAAAAAGTTATTTCAAAGTGAAATCTCAACAGCTTTTATCAATGTTCTAAAAATCGGTAAGCACTAGTCGGGCGGCGGGGCCTAGGTGGTTTTTTATTTTATTTTAATTTTTTTATACAATATATAAATAACTAAATAAGTGACAACAAAACATCAACTAGTCTCCAATTAATAAAGCCACACAAAACCAAAAGAATTTCCAAGAGAAACCTAGCAGAGGCGGTCTCTTGGGGCCTTTGTTTTCCTCTTGCTCGGATCTAGCAGAGGGGTTCTTTGCCTTCCTCTAAGTTACAACACAACCTCTCCTTCTCGTGTTTGGTCGGGTCGGCCTAGGTGTGTATCAATCTCCTCTCTTCTGCGGCTAAGGATTGTAGTGGGGTTTGCAGTGGTGCAGCGTCGCTTTCTGGGTTCCCTGCTCAGATCGTGGTGGTGTACGAGTGTTGCTCTCTGACGTGCTAGCGATCGGTTTTGTCTTTCCGCCTAGTTTTCTTGTCCTTCTGATTCGACGTCTCTCACTTGTTCTTGGTGTGGGAGTATGTTTTGTTGGAGAGGGCGGCTGCCGGAGGTGCTTTTCCGGACAGTGAGTGTGCAAGTCATACCTAGGCTGTCGGGTTTAGCTCACTTTTGTTGTGCTTGGAGTGAGGCTCTTGGGCCTGATTCTAGGTTTGGTATGGAGTAGGGCTTTCCAATAGTTTGGATCCGAAGGGAGGGTGTTTTCCCACCCTCATCTATTACTTAGTCTTTTGGATTTGGCCTACATTGATGTCGTACATCGTCGGGGAAACTGGTCTATGAGTCTCTGATTGTACCACAATTGCGTGCTCGGCGGTTGGATTCTCTCTAGTTAGGGTATTTTTTTTTATGTATTTCAACTTTGTAGGCTCGTTTTGAATAAACGAGCGAACATGACTTAATGAGCGGTACAGTTTAGTTTCCTTAGCTTGTCTGGCCCTAAGAGTTATGGGTACGGACCTAGGAAATTGATGTATTGTGCCGTTTTTGGCCATGATTAATGATTATTATCTGATTTCTTCAAAAAAAAAAAACTAAATAAGTGACTAGCTACTTGAAACAAAAATAATACTTGTATTGAGAAATGCAAAATGGAAGGATATAAAGCGTATTATACTAGTATAATTGATTGAAAAAATAAGAATTTTTATTTTTATTTTTTAAAACCTATCTAAGCGGATTTGCAACTAATCGAGGTAACTGGCCTCCATCTAATAGGAAATTTTAGAACACTGACTTTTATAACATTTAAATTCAAAATTTTGGCTACTACGAAGAGTGATGATGGTGATGGTGATGGTGATGGCTTTTCTGCCAAAATCCTGAGTACTCGGATCTTTGAATACGATTGCTCTAAAGAAGCCGATGCTGCCACCTATCATGCCACATTGGTTGGTTGCTTATTTCTGCGGTAATTTTCTGTACCAATTGTTGGAAGAATCTTCTGTGCCAATTTTGCCACCTTAATTCCCATCTTTTGTACTCTGTTTTCCCCTTTGTTTTGTTTTCTTAGAGGCTGCTTTCTTATTGGCTTTACCTCCCTTTTGTCCCTGATCATCTCTTTTTCCACCTTGCTTGCTTGTAGCTGAACCTGAACCTGAAGTCGATGATAAGTTTGTTAATATATCGAATACGTACGTAGGTCACTTTGATTTTTTATTCTAAGCGTCAGTTTGATTTTGATATGAAATATTAAGCGCTAGGCGGTTTATGTTCTGCGAATTTACCTTCTCCAATATTCATCATTATTGATTCAATACTTCTCGTATCTTCTTCGCGGGGATTCTTCTCAACCTTCTTCTGAAACAAAAAATTCATGAGTGACTTACTGTTAATGCCAATATGGGCGTAGGAGTGAAATCCTTTGATCCTCTTTTAAATGAGGGAAAAAAAAAAAAAAAAAAAAGACTTACTGTTAATGCCAATATTGAGTGCATGCATGCAATTAACACATATTTAGTAACGGTAATCAATCTGTAATTAGTCTTCATAAAGAACTTACTTTTTCTTGACGTTCAATTTTCTTTTTCAATAATCTTTCTCGACCTTGTTCCAATTTTGGAAGAAAACCTTCTGTCATTCTTGTATCAGTGATGCTTCTCATAAGCACCAAATCATCCTGGAGTAATTGAACCATGTAAATTAAAAACCATACATACATATATATGCAAGCAATAAATTAAAAATCAATAACTTTTGGTATATATATGTATAGCAACAAAATTAACCGTACCTCACAGACATTAAAGAATTCAAATTTTCTACACAACATCTCGGGTGATTTGATCTTTGCAAAAATCTCGTACATTAAACCAATAGCAATTTCGGATGCCAAAACCATTTCAAGGACGTGAGTTGCTAATGCAAACTCCAACAACTCCTTTGGGTTTTTCTCTTTCAAGATTGCAGTTACAATAGTTGCCTCTTCCTGCAAAAATCCAAGATGGTTGATACAATAATTTAACACCAAAGGTATTTCAAGAGAGATCCTGGGTTCGACACCCCCAGGATACATGTGCGTATGTAAATTGATGTCATATAAAAAAAAATATAAAAACAAAAAGTTGTAACTAATTAGAACCTTTGACGTTGTGCCGTTATGATGATCGTCATGATTAGCAAACTCAATTTTCGAAGGTAATAAGTCCAAAGCGCCCTTAGTAACCAATGCAGGAAGTGTTATAGGCTCATCCCTGGAAGTTCCACAAGACCCGTCTTGAGCAACTTTTTTTCCTATCCAAGGAATAGACAAGGCATGTTCCTTTTCAACTTGCATTAGGGTGCCCTTGTTAGTCCTTAGCCACAAGTAAGACGTTGTCTAGTATAGCATGCATACACAGAACAAAGTTAGAACCACATAACCCATATTAATTACAAACAATTAACCAAAGTAACTAAGAGTACCTCTGGATCTGCAGATGGTTCCATGGTCGATCAGGTAGCTAGTTTGGATTTTGGTAAGAAGTCTTCTGCAAGGCCTCCTCAATGGTGGTTTATTCTCGATTACTGGTGATGTTGTGAGAGCAGAGATCTTGACTTATATATATGTCAGGGGACAAAATCTCACACATCAAAGAAAATCTATTACCTACCATATACATCTCCTAAGTGGATAAGTAACCTGTAGATTTAAAACATAAATAATTTCATTTAATTAGGCGTATAATGTATAATATTAATCACAAGATTATAGCTACCGGATTGCAAGGAAATAAACCTAAATCACGTAGGAATTCTTTTTCACTAGCTCTAATAGGAATAGGAAAAACACAAATCACGAAAGAAATTATTAATAATATTAAATTGCAGAACCCTTGCGAACTGAATTTGTGATGGTTTTAGATTCCGTGCAAATAGGGGCATTCTTATCTTCTGGTGTTATTTTTCAGGTGGGAGTTTTTGCATTGTCATGTACGTGTAGTAAGCTTGTCCTAGCTAGGTGGTTTTCTTGTCCATCTCCTTTTGTATTTCACTGGAAAGAGTTTTAATTCCCATAGAAATAAATAAATAAAATTTGTCAATCATGTTCGAATGGTTAGAATATTTTACATATGAAGGAATTAATTTCACTAGCTACCATGTCTGAAAAATTGACCCGATGCTAAGAACACTGTCCAGTTTTCCTGTTCATCTATCAATAGCTCGTCTTATGGTAGACGTTCTGTTGTTTATTCTTTCTGTAGGTGTGTTTTCTACAGATTTGTAAAGCTAGTCTCCTTTTTAAACTTCTTATGGTTAATTTGTATTTTTTTCCTCTCTTTTATTGTGCAAAGATTGCTTTCATTGATAATCAATAGAGGGTATATATACAGATAGAATATATTGAACTCAACATGCGTTCTGTAAGAGCTCTCGCAGCAAAGATGAGGAATCACTAGCGAAGGAGGATCCACAAAAAGCATAAACATGGAATTAATTGAGGCATTTCTTTGACCTGAAAAACATTAAACTTGACGCCGGTATATATGGAAGATCCTAGAACTGTACGTTATGTCGCAAATGAGATCGGACTAGGAACCTCCAAGCCTAAATTACTCGGACAGGAACCTATGAGAAAACCATCTGGTTCAAATCCTCTCTAAGTCGCCGTCTTTTGTTTTCTGATTTTTAGGGCATGTAATTTACTAAATATGTGAAGTTAGTGTCTCCTTCCACCACTCTAACTGAGGTTATAATTAGTCTCGGAAAAAACTTAGGTCCGAATCAGGTTGGACCTAAGTGTCCGAACTCTCTTTTATTTGTATATATTTGATGATTTATTTTCATGATTTGAACCGTTCATCTTTTAAATTTAACGTAAACAGAAATCGTTTATTCATGCAATTGCAGAAAAACAAATAGACGGTTGGTCATGAGAATATTAACTTTCACCAAAACCGTTCATTTGTTTGATATAGTTTGATAAGTTAATGATCTTCAATTTGGGTGATTTTTTGCCGACATGATCTTCAAAGGTTAATTTAAAAGATGAACGGTTCAGATCATGGTACTAGTTTACCGAATGTATGCAAATAAGATAGGGGTCGGACCTAAGTTTTTTCCATTAGTCTCTCTCTCTCTCTCTCTCTCTCTCTCTCTCTCTCTCTCTCTCTCTCTCTCTCTCTCTCTCTCTCTCTCTCTCTTTTTGAAATTAAATTTATGTTTACATTAGGGGTGAGGTTTTCATCCTTTTTTTTTTGGACAATGAATTTTCTGTTTTCATCTTTCTTGCGTGAGCAGTTAACACAAGAAAGATGACAACCCCACCCTAATGGCCTAATGCAAGGATTTTTTTTCTTGTAGGGCACCATCTTAAATGAAGGATGATATATTGTTATTCTAAATATAAAAATTTGTTACATCTTTTTCTGTTTGAGGTCCACAAAAAATTAATGAACTTCGGGAAATTACCAGCATTCCATGAATTAAATGCTTTAAGCAAGAAAAGAGGATTTTGAGAATCCAAAAATAGATCGAGTCAAGATCTCACAATATCTATCTTTTGTACGTGTTTACGAGTGCTAGCCATAACAATCCAAATAAATACATATTTGGATGATACACGCATGAGTATAAAAGAAAAGGATATCGCGTACCTAATCTAATCCAGCAAAAAAACTCTAGCCAGATTCAAATTAAGAAGAAAATCCTATACCAGATTCAAACCCAGTTTAATTAGGGTGTGTCAGGGCCGGCCCTGAGGATTCGGGGGCTCAAGGCGAAGTTTTCTTAGGGCTCGATTGCTCAGGAAAAAAAAAAACCAAAATGCAATAGTATACAACTTCGTTGAAAACTTGAAATCAAAATGCAATAATCAGACATATATCAAATTAGCAATAGAATATAATAGATAATACTACAGTATTACGTTGAAATCAAAATCCAATTAAGCATCAAATAACCAAATTTAATTTATTCAATAGATAAATTAAACCAGAATTCAAATATATAACAATAAAAATATAAAATTATCTATAAAGAATTTGGATAGTAGAGGCTCTGTTTTTCTTCCAAAGTTCTAATTTTAGAGGCTTTCTCTTCCAAGTTGACAATTCCCAGTTTTATTTTGCTATTTTGTGTCGTAAAAGATAGAAGAGACTAAATTTTTTTTTCTTATGGACGATAGGAAGAGAGTCAAGCAAGCACTTTCTCAAAAAATAAACTGATAGAGAATCAAAGAGCACGCAACAAGCCAACAAGAGGGACACATGTTGATTAAAATAAAATAAATGCAATTATTTATTTTTTGACTGAATAATATATAAATATTTTTTTTAGGTCAATTGAGTTGGAAATTTGGGGCCTATTGATTTGAGGGCCTTAGGCAAAAATCTTGCCCGCCTTGCCCAAGGGCCGGCTCTGGGGTGTGTATATATATATATATATGTCCTGGTTTTCAGCATATATAGCTTATGAATATTATGGGGTCTCTCTAAACACTGCATAGAGCTGAAGAATCGAAGGGGCTGTGAGCGCATCTGTAATTTTCTAAATGGGTTGAAACCAGTGCTAGTAATGCTGCTGATTAGTGTTTTGAGTGCAGTGTTAAACATACTCTACAAACTGGTAGCAAATGATGGAATGAACCTGAGGATTTTCGTTGCCTATCGTGTCATCTTTGCCACTGTCTTCATGGTGCCTCTTGCTTTTGTAGTTGAAAGGTTTAATGTTCCCTAGTTCCCTTTCTTTTTAACTAATTAGTTTTTTCAAATTTGTTATAAGTGGCCATAAGGAATTCATTTATTTTTACTCCGAGTCTGTGACCAGAGTAGGGTTTTTTTGTTAATATAATTCTAGTTAAAAGTAGAAAATTTTATATATTTACACACAAAATTACAACAACATCAATTTGCTATAGATTTCCTCCCGTATGGATGGTCTAGTAATATTTCTCAACCACAATATTGGATTAGATGTACACTTTAAATCCACCTCCCACAATACATATATGAATTAAAAAACAAAACCACCCATATATGGGAGGAAATCTAATTCGGCATGCACTACCTAGTACCTAGCAAATAGCTATAGATTCAGAACATGCATATGGGGTCATGGTGATTTAGCACAAAGTTCTCCTCATGAATTATTTGACATGTCAGATACATCATATATGTGACTCGTGTTTTATTTTTGATTTCATTGTACGTATCTCATTTATTACTAAGTTTTTAAGATTTAACTCTCAGGAATGTGTTGCACAAGATATTTAGTCAATTGTCTTCTACTTAATTATGTTCTTATTACCATCCTCCTGATTGCTTTTTATCTATTTTCATGCAGGAACAAAAGACCAAAACTTACATGGATTATACTAATGCAAGCTTTTCTCTGTGGGTTATTTGGGTACGTAAATTAAAAACCATACATATATATATATATATATATATATGCAAGCAATAAATTAAAAATCAATAACTTTTGGTATATATATATATATATATATATATATATATATATATATATGTATAGCAACAAAATTAACCGTACCTCACAGACATTAAGGGCCCGTCCTGTAACGTTTTACAAAACGATTTTCAAAAAATTGTTTTACAATACGAAAACGATAAATTGTATTGTGCATTTTTACGATTTGAGAATGTGTTTGGTAGACGGTAGTAACATTTTTCAGAAACAGATTATGATAATAAAAAAAATACTTATTTGGTAGTAACATTCATCTCAATTAACATTCATCCATCTCAAGAAAAAACAAAATGCAATTTTATGTAAACAACACAATACCCATCTATGATCAAATATATATACAATCACAATAATAGATTCAATCTCATAGGATTCTTGTACACCGAACTACAGCTCACCTTTCTAACTAATTAAATGGTAAAACTGGGTTCTTGGATACTGTAATTCCCGAATCCACCTCCTCTGCATATTGATCCTAACCAAACTTCAAGAGTTTGTTGAAGTCCTCCCTCCGCTATCTGGTCCTTTCTTCCAATTAGAATCCTAGAAGAATATGACGATTGACCAGCAAGTTTAACCAAAATTCAATTCACCCAATCTAAATCTCAATCGTAAATGAAAGGCTATAGCATAGATTTTGAAAGAGTAATCATCTGTGAGAGGAGAGAAACGGCGGCCTGGGCTTGGACAGATATGTCGGCGGCAGCGGCCTGTGCTTAGACAGAGGTGTCGGCGATGGATCCGCTTGGCTAGTAGACGAATTCGTTTCGACGTTTGCGACTCCGTGTTCCTGGTTTGTTACACCGTGTTTTCTGAAAACAGAGAAAACAAGCTTCGGGCGTTTTCAATTTTTACTCAGCAACTTCAAGTTGTATCTAAAATTCAATTTTTGTGTTTTCACAGTTCAATGCACCAAACGGATATTGCATGCGTTTTCATATTCATAATACGGAAAACTATTTCCAAAAACGTTACCGAACGCAGCCTAAAGAATTCAAATTTTTTACATAACATCTCGGGTGATTTGATCTTTGCAAAAATCTCGTACATTAAACCAATGGCAATTTCGGACGCCAAAACCATTTCAAGGACGTGAGTTGCTAATGCAAACTCCAACAACTCCTTTGGGTTTTTCTCTTTCAAGATTGCAATTACAATAGTTGTCTCTTCATGCGAAAATTCAAGGTGGTTGGTACAGTAGTTTACCACCAAAATTATTTCAAAAGAGATCATGGGTTCGATTCCCTTAAGTGTGTGTGTGTGTAAATTAACGTCATATAATAAAAAAAATATAAAAACAAAAAGTTGTAACTAATTAGAACCTTTGACGTTGTGCCGTTATGATGATCGTCATGATTAGCAAACTCAATTTTCGAAGGTAATAAGTCCAAAGCGCCCTTAGTAACCAATGTAGGAAGTGTTATAGGCTCATCCCTGGAAGTTCCACAAGACCCATCTTGGGCAACTTTTTTTCCTATCCAAGGAATAGACAGGGCATGTTCCTTTTCAACTTGGATTAGGGTGCCCTCGTTAGTCCTTAACCACAAGTAAGATGTTGTCTAGTATAGCATGTATACACAAAACAAAGTTAGAACCACAAAACCCATATTACTATGTAAACAAATTACAAACAACCAAAGTAACTAAGAGTACCTCTGGTTCTGCAGATGGTTCCATGGTCGATCAGGTAGCTAGTTTGGATTTTGGTAAGAAGTCTTCTGCAAGCCCTAGCCTCCTCAACGGTGGTTTATTCTCGATTACTTGTGATGTTGTGAGAGTAGAGATCTTGACTTATATAGATGTCATGGGACAAAATCTCACACATCAAAGAAAATCTATTACTTACAATATACATCTCCTAAGTGGATAAGTAACCTGTAGATTTAAAATAGGAAAAAAATCACCTTTAGTCCCTCAACTTTGATTCGTTCGACACTTTTGTCCCTGAACTTTGAAATATATCACTTTCGTCCCTGAACTTTGAAAAAGACTCACTTTCGTCCCTAACCGAAGTTTTTACCGAATAAACCTCCGATTCCGGCCAAATCGAACGGCACCACATACTAGGCTTTGAAGCTCTCCTTGAGGCGAGTTCAATGCCACTAACCTCGCCTCAAACCGTCACCGGCGAGTTCAATGTCACTAACCTCGCCTCAAACCGTCACCGGACGGCGGAGAATTTTAGAATTTAAGTTTCGGTCACCACCGGCTTTCGGGACGAATTCGAGTCATTCTATGCTGAATTGAGTTTAGTCTCAGTTATAAAAGTTACTCCTCTCATCCTTGCGAACATTGTGGCATAGGTTTTGCACCATTTTTTTTTTCCGGTCAGGGACGAAAGTGATAGTTGGTGTTAAAGTTCAGCGACGAAAGTGATATATTTCAAAGTTCAGGGACGAAAGTGTCGAACGAGTCAAAGTTGAGGGACTAAAGGTGATTTTTTCCCTTTAAAATATAAATAATATCATTTAATTAGGCGTATAATCCATAATATTAATCACAATATTATAGCTACCGGATTGCAAGGAAATAAACCTAAAACACGTAGGAATTCTTTTTCTCTAGCTCTAACAGGAATAGGAAAAACACAAATTACGAAAGAAATTATTAATAATATTAAATTGTAGAACCCTCTTGCGAACTGAAATTGTGACGGTTTTAGATTACATAGGGGCATTCTTATCTTCTAGTGATATTTTTCAGGTGGGAGTTTTTGCATCATCATGTACGTGTAGTAAGCTTGTCCTAGCTGTTAGAACTTGACGTTAGGAATGATATTCATTTACAATCCTTGAGTCGTGATTATCAGTATTGGGCCTTGGGCTCTGGGACTTAATTAATCCATAAGTCTTCTGATAAGAAAAAGTTACGTCTGATAAGCATGAGTTGCAGTTAGACATAACTGTTCGTTTGAATTCAAACGATTGTAACTGATCATGAAGAAACTGCGGACACAACAGACACAACCTTTCATTCCAAGTTCTATAAAACACGCTCCAATTTTCATTCCTCAACACATCAGTTTTGAACATCTTCTATCATTCATAAAACTTTGGAGAGAAAACACAGATTGAGGTTCAAGAAAGAATCCAAGGCAACACTGCTAGCCTTGGATTGAGAGTTGTATCCTGTAGGGCAGACGTCCACGAAGTTCTACAACAAGTGTGTAGGGACGTATTTCTGTCTTAGGATATTGCAATAAGCAAGCCTCTCTCAAACAACAAGTCAGTGAATTCAATTTCTTTTACTCTGTTGTTTCATTCAATTTGCTTATACTATTACAAGCATCTGTTGAATTGATTGTTCTATATATATAGATATTTCATTCATACAGTAGAGTATATATATATATATTGTCAATAGGATTAGACTTATATATAAATCATGTTATAGGATTCAATTTGAATATAAATCCTATATATTGATATCTATTGTAATACGTTTACTATCTGTTGTATATTTTATTTTAATAACTACATTAATTAGGATTGATCCTTGTCTACAATCCTTACTGATATCTAACAATCTAAGACATAAATATCATAGATCAATCGGTGAATGTCGTTAAGATTACTCATGCTGAGAAACCAGAGAAGTTCAAAGGGGTTGATTTCAAACGCCGACAACAGAAAATGTTGTTTTACCTCAGAACCTTGAACTTGGCCCATGTGATCTCTCAAGAGAAGCCTGTGGCAGAAGAACTTCCAATCTCAAAGGATACTTTGAATGCAATAGATGCTTGGACACACACTGAGTTTCTAGGAAGGAACTATATCCTTAATGGGTTGGATGATACTCTCTATGACGTGTATGTGACTTGCAAGACTGTAAAAGAATTATGGGAGTCATTAGAGAAGAAATATCAGTCACAAGTTGCTAGTGCAGGCAAGTTCATCATTGGCAAGTTTCTGAATTATAGGATGGTGGATAACAAGAAGGTTCTCAACCAAGTTGAAGAACTTCAGATCATAATCCACGAATTGCACACCCAAGGCATGAACCTTGATGAAAAATTTCAAGTTGGTGCAATTATAGAAAAGCTTCCTCCATCCTGGAAAGATTTCAAGCAAACCTTGAAGCACTTGATTGAAGACTTGTCGGTGGAGAAACTGGTTTTAAAGCTTCGAGTTGAAGAAGGAAATAGAATGAATGAGAAGAATGATGTCTGAAATTCCGGTGTACCCGGATTGTCCCAATAACGGTAGTCGTCCTAAACACTAATCGGAGAGTATACACAACTTTCAACAAATTAAAACTTAACTCTCCTACAAACAACAATAGGAAGCAATACAAATATGCTTCACAATAAACAACCTAGGTTTTAACTATTGCTCAAGCAATACATAATTGATAACAAATATATATGCAACAAGCACAATCAATTGTACAACCTAGAATCCCAAAGTGTGCATCAAACTAGCACACCACGGACTATATCTATATATGATCAAGCATGCAACATGCTAAGCAATTAAGCACAATATAGATAATAGCAACCACACAATCAACACACAATATGGTCACCCGGAACCTCTACCTCTAGAGGAAAACCGGAGGGGAGCCGTACCCCACGCTCTTGTGTAACACTATGAAAACGCCAAACGGCAACACGTACAAGGGGGAACTCCGTCCCAAACTCTACACTATCAACCCTATGACTAGTGGCAGCTCTAACCTTGTGTAGCCCCGAATGCTCTTCAAGTGATCCCACCTCAAGCTTCTCCGATTGATCGAACTTCACCGCGTGAATCCTCCAACCGCAAGACACCGACTATGCAAGTGTGTGTGTATGAATGAATATGAATTCAATTCGATTAACACAAGCAATTCAACAAGGAACAATTGCTTGCATTAACCAAACCGAATTAAAAAGCCTTGAATATGATTCAAGGGTTTGTTTAACTAATCACAAGGATCATTAGCTAAACAAACAAACAACAAAGAAGATTGAAACTAATGATTCAATCCTACAACTCAGCAATTCAACATGGAACAATTGCTAGAGTTGAATAGAATCTCCTAAATCCTATAACATAAGCTAAACAAGCAACTATGTGCAAATCAAAGTGTTTAGCAAGGATTAATCATGGAGATCAAAAGAGTGGGAACCTATACATGGAACTAGGCTCACTCATATACCAGAAAACTCTCTCAAAGTGTATTTTGACTATGGGGAAAGAGTTCTAACCGAAATGAATCGTCCAACGTTCTATTTATAGAGAACTGGACATAACTATGCGATCGATCGCCCGTAAGGATGCGATCGATCGCGTAGTGCAAAAATAACGACCAGAAGCGTCTGTAAGTATAAACCCTCATTTGCGATCGATCGCATAACATGGTGCGATCGATCGCACGAAAAGTCCCAACGGACATATTTCGAACTGCAACGGTCATAAAAATCCAACGGACATATTTGCCACGTGGTGCGATCGATCGCATGAACAGTGACGATCGATCGCAAGGCATGAAACAGCCTTAAAACATAAAGGAATGCTAATCAAAACAAATCTATAAGAAGATCTAGCAATCCTAACATCATAAACTCAAATGTATGAAACTATGCATACAAAATTTGAGCCGGTCGCGTTGCGACCGGGTGCTTATAAAATAAGCACTCGAAACTTGTGATACAAGACACAAGTGTGGCAATCAAGCATCCTATACTTATGTGATTCACATCATAAGAGAAAGGAAAACAACCTAGATAAACCTAGGACAACAAGGAAGACATAATATGAATGAAATGCATGTGCATATGCATGAGTCATACCTTGAGGTGCTTGAACGAAACCTTCGATGACCAATGATCGAAGTCCGGAGAAAAGACCGGATAAGAAAGGCGTCTTCACGAACCATCTCGAGTAAGAACAACCTAAGCCACGACTTCTAATCCCTAAAACAAACTAGCAATGATACAAAAGAATTGCTAATACAAGAGAAGAGGTTTTGTCAAATAGGAAATAGCCAATAGCAAATATTTTGCCCTTACAATCTCCTCCTTTGGCATTTCCTAGACAAAACCTCATATAAAAATACAACTCAAATAACCTATGCTACAACATTGGCATCTTCAATATCGACAGGACATTCCTGCAATAACAAATACTAAAGCACAAGATACCGTGAAGCATGTATGGTATAACAATTGAGTTATAAACAATATGGCATAATAGACAATCTCCATTAAACAAATAATAATCCCCCTTAACAATATATTTCTCCCCTAATAAATATCTCACCTCCTTACTATATAATTCTCCTCCTTTTTGTCTAGAAAGGCCAAAGGAGGGAGAGAAACTAAGTCGTAATAAAAGCATGTTATGAACAACATAAACATGATAAACAATTGAAACCAATTGAGAACATACGACATAAATGAGAGACTTTAAAACAATAATCCATAAGGATACAAAGTCTCCTCCTCAAATGAATACCAACAAGTAAACATCATGCAATGAGAAACAATAATCATTAAACATAGATGAATAAAGCTTAGTCTATCATATGCAAGTTATGCAAGTCATAACAAGATATAAAATATGAAGAACAAGACATAAGCAAACTCGAAGGCAATTCCAAGGAGACTCCTCCTCAACGAGGTAAGGGTGTACTAACTAAGAGTACGAAAAATGGGGGTGTACTAACAAAGAGTACATGTGGAGAATAGCCATAACAACAATACAAGTTGTAAATCAATCAAAGATTAACAACTACAAGATCTTCCAACAAACAAAATAAGGAAGATAAACAATAAAATCCTTAGAAACATGCAAAGCTTCCCAAAACATATGACGGGAAGGACACCAAATAAACACATTGTGTAGGTGAGTGCAAAGGATTTTAACATCTATTTGCTCAACAGAAGGCTCGCTGGATACCCAACTCGGACAACGACCTAGACTTCATAGAAGAACTAGAGAGCTTGAGACAAATAAACGATCATTCCATAGTGGAACACATACGAAGGACATACAAATAACAAGTCCTAAGGGGATGCAAGCAATGCAAGACACCAAGTGAAACGCTTTAGCAAATTGGCCCGGCGAGCGGAAGACTACGAAACTATAACAAATAGTTTACAAAGGATAAGCCAATAATACCAAAGAATAATAAAGTCAAGCATTTCATCCCAAATAAACATCAAATGGTATATAACAATAGAAGCTCATTGAGTTCTAGACAAACAAAATACCATTTGAAGGAGGCACAAAACCAACAAATTAACCAAAACTCACTATGGAGTATAAAAGGGTTTTGTGGTGCTATTGCACCTATACCTCAATATATAGGAGACATATAAACAAAATTGCTACACATTAAAAGCAATTTGTGCATTAAAAACATGATCTCCACCTAATAATCTTAATTTGCAACTTAGATAAAACATCTAAAATATGAGCAATAAGAAGCAAATCAAGATACCCAAAACTCATTTAAAAAAATAACTAGAACAATAAGAACTAGTTCAAGAAACAACAATTTTGACAACAAAATTGATATCAGCTAAAATGGGATTTAAGTCCTCAATTTAAAACAACCTCAACAAAATAAAATACTCAAAAGTATGAAGAGGTAAGAGGAAATAAAGCTTTAAAAAGCAAATAAGGTCGAAAAACTTGCAAGCAGCAGAGATACGATCGATCGTGGAACACAACGCGATCGATCGTAAAGAATAAACAGAATAAACTGCTCTCTGCCAATGCGTGCGATCGATCGCAAAACAGGGTGCGATCGATCGTAACAAATAAACGCACGACCAAAATAAACATACGATCGATCGCAAACTGGGTGTGATCGATCGTAAATACCTTCTGACCCTAAACAATAAAGACTCACCATCAAGTCTAAAAGCATACTTTTTACCCCAAATAAAATGGAAGCAAAGCAAGCAAATAAAAGGCATACAAGTCAGAAAACAAACCAATCAATTCATCAACGAATTGAGGGACAAACAATTGATGATCAAATCATCAAATAAAATGATTAAGTCTCCCCCTTAATCTAATAATGTCCAACAAGACTTCAAGAGAAACACCTAAGTGTGAAGTCTAGGACAAATAGGAGACTCAATCATGGTCATTGACCAATACTTTCTTGACCCAAACCTTCTTGTTTGAGACAAGGGGAGGAGATGAGGAACCACTATGGGTTTGAGGTAAAACCACCCTAGAGAGTTTGACAACTTCACTCAAAAGATATTGCATTTGATCCTTAAGTGAAGTGTCATGTGAAGGTTTATGAATATAGGCTTTCCTAGGTTTACCCTTCACATTTTTAAGGCCTTTAAAGACACAAGTCTTCTTAGGTGCATTGCACTTAGGCCTAACATGACCAATTTTGCCACAATTGTGACAATTAGGAATAAATTTCTTTTTGGTCCTAATTAACTCTCTAACAATTGGTGGTGAGCTAGGAGACTTAAGAGTTTTCCTATAGATATTGCACCTTGGTTTGATATGTCCAATCTTACCACAATGGTGACATTTAGGCACAAAACTCTTAGGCTTTAGTGACTCAAAAACAATGGGGATTGAGTCTAAAGCCATAACATCATTTGTCTTAGAAGAAGAAGAGATAGAGCTCTTTTCCACAAAACCAATGTCACTCTTGACAGCAAGAGCATGTACATTGTCAATCTTGGCTTGACATATGGTCAAATCAAGAACCTCATTTCTAAGAATACCAACACTCACTTTAAGCTCATCATTTTCAAGTGATAGGGTGTTGATATGAGAATTCTTATCAAGAACCTCATTTTTAAGCTCAAGGTTTTCCTTACTAAGAAATTGACAATCTTCTTCTAGCTCTAAGATTTCCTTATCAAGGACACTCACCGAGTGATTCTTTTCTTTTTCTAGTTCAATAACCCTTCTATTTAGATTTTGAATCACCTCATTTTCCTTGATAACCGTTTGATAAAGTTCATCAATTCTATCATACAACTCCTCACGGCTTAAGGACTCAACCTCACCTTCATCATCACTACTCTCTACATCCGAAACATTATCCGGAATACATGGACTTAGAGAGTCCTCCCTTGTAATAAGACCTACAATAGGTACATCATCCTCATGAACCGAGGAAGAACAACTCTCTTTGGAATCGCTCCAAGAGATATAAGGGGTTTTCACCTTATTGGTGCATTCGGACAAAATGTGACCAAAACCCCCACAAATTAAACAATGAGGTCCATCCCTCTTAGGCTTAGCATCCCTACCATTGGGAACATCACAATGTGATTTACTAGAGCCAAAACTAGAGAATTTTCTACGACTTTGTAAAAACTTCTCACACTCGTCATTTAAACCCGACAAAGGGGAACAATCTCTAATTGCCATGACGCACAATAAAACGACTAAACCGTATCGACTCTATTTGCCTTAAGAGTAAGGCTTTGATACCAATTGAAATTCCAGTGTACCCGGATTGTCCCAATAACGGTAGTCGTCCTAAACACTAATCGGAGAGTATACACAACTTTCAACAAATTAAAACTTAACTCTCCTACAAACAACAATAGGAAGCAATACAAATATGCTTCACAATAAACAACCTAGGTTTTAACTATTGCTCAAGCAATACATAATTGATAACAAATATATATGCAACAAGCACAATCAATTGTACAACCTAGAATCCCAAAGTGTGCATCAAACTAGCACACCACGGACTATATCTATATATGATCAAGCATGCAACATGCTAAGCAATTAAGCACAATATAGATAATAGCAACCACACAATCAACACACAATATGGTCACCCGGAACCTCTACCTCTAGAGGAAAACCGGAGGGGAGCCGTACCCCACGCTCTTGTGTAACACTATGAAAACGCCAAACGGCAACACGTACAAGGGGGAACTCCGTCCCAAACTCTACACTATCAACCCTATGACTAGTGGCAGCTCTAACCTTGTGTAGCCCCGAATGCTCTTCAAGTGATCCCACCTCAAGCTTCTCCGATTGATCGAACTTCACCGCGTGAATCCTCCAACCGCAAGACACCGACTATGCAAGTGTGTGTGTATGAATGAATATGAATTCAATTCGATTAACACAAGCAATTCAACAAGGAACAATTGCTTGCATTAACCAAACCGAATTAAAAAGCCTTGAATATGATTCAAGGGTTTGTTTAACTAATCACAAGGATCATTAGCTAAACAAACAAACAACAAAGAAGATTGAAACTAATGATTCAATCCTACAACTCAGCAATTCAACATGGAACAATTGCTAGAGTTGAATAGAATCTCCTAAATCCTATAACATAAGCTAAACAAGCAACTATGTGCAAATCAAAGTGTTTAGCAAGGATTAATCATGGAGATCAAAAGAGTGGGAACCTATACATGGAACTAGGCTCACTCATATACCAGAAAACTCTCTCAAAGTGTATTTTGACTATGGGGAAAGAGTTCTAACCGAAATGAATCGTCCAACGTTCTATTTATAGAGAACTGGACATAACTATGCGATCGATCGCCCGTAAGGATGCGATCGATCGCGTAGTGCAAAAATAACGACCAGAAGCGTCTGTAAGTATAAACCCTCATTTGCGATCGATCGCATAACATGGTGCGATCGATCGCACGAAAAGTCCCAACGGACATATTTCGAACTGCAACGGTCATAAAAATCCAACGGACATATTTGCCACGTGGTGCGATCGATCGCATGAACAGTGACGATCGATCGCAAGGCATGAAACAGCCTTAAAACATAAAGGAATGCTAATCAAAACAAATCTATAAGAAGATCTAGCAATCCTAACATCATAAACTCAAATGTATGAAACTATGCATACAAAATTTGAGCCGGTCGCGTTGCGACCGGGTGCTTATAAAATAAGCACTCGAAACTTGTGATACAAGACACAAGTGTGGCAATCAAGCATCCTATACTTATGTGATTCACATCATAAGAGAAAGGAAAACAACCTAGATAAACCTAGGACAACAAGGAAGACATAATATGAATGAAATGCATGTGCATATGCATGAGTCATACCTTGAGGTGCTTGAACGAAACCTTCGATGACCAATGATCGAAGTCCGGAGAAAAGACCGGATAAGAAAGGCGTCTTCACGAACCATCTCGAGTAAGAACAACCTAAGCCACGACTTCTAATCCCTAAAACAAACTAGCAATGATACAAAAGAATTGCTAATACAAGAGAAGAGGTTTTGTCAAATAGGAAATAGCCAATAGCAAATATTTTGCCCTTACAATGTCTCATCATTAGAAGCCAATGCAAACATTGTGGAAGGAGACTCATCAAAGTCTAAGCCAAATTTTCAAAAGAAAAACAAAGGCAAGTTCCCAGCAAAGAGTTCTTCCTTTGCTCCAAAAGGGAAGAATTTTAAAACTAAAGGAGGCTGCTAGGTATGTGGGAAACCAGGCCATAGAGCACAGGTTTGTCGCCACAGAAAAGACCAAATCAATGCTGGAAATCAAGGTAACAACAATCAAGCAAATATGGCTATTGATTATGAGTTTTTTGTTGTGGTTTCTGAGGTTAATATGGTTGGTGACATCAAAGATTGGTGGGTTGACACTGGTGCTACAAGGCATATATGTGCTGATAGAAGCTTGTTCACTACCTACCAAGCAATTGAAGGTGAAAATTTATACATGGGAAATGCATCAACATTTGCAGTGAAAGGAAAAGGAAAAGTGATACTGAAACTCACTTCTGGAGAGCAATTGGCTCTCATTTAGGGTTTTTCAAACACGCTATTCGATCCTATAATTATTCCGCATGATTATCAATCAACTTCAATAAGTAGCTATCTCGTTTAACTTCCATATATTGCTGCATATATGTATTTTGTTTCAATTGACAATTTGTAGCACGGGAGCGTACGGGTTAGTTTTCGATTCAAAACTTGAAATTTTCAATTTTGATAAAATATCTATAAGCATGACAACCCTAGAGCGTACCTGGGGCGCACATAAGTTAGAGTAGATAGTAGACTTGCCCAGTTGGTTAGATATGAATGATATGATCTTGAATTCTAATGTTTGGTTTTGTTTGAATGATATGATCTTGAATTAGAATGTTTGGTATTGTTTGAATATCTGCTATTGTGATCTTCATGCTTATGGACTTATGTTTGTATTGATTTCTACAAGGCTAAGTCTCCCACTTCAGTATCTTGACCATGAATTAATAACAGACATCGCAGTTCTAGATATTTGAATTGGATTCAATAGCTCATGTCACACACAGTGAACTGTTATTGCATTTGGTTCATCAATCATGTAGTTATAGAACTGGCAAAGCTTGTGTCTTTAAATTTTAAATGCATATCTGTATCTTCAACATAAGGAATTACTTTTTGTGCATCTTAAAATTAAAACAGTACATCACAACATATCAAATGCTAAATTGAGATAAATGGAACTCTTCTTCTTGCTATACATGTGTTGATTGTTCCAGAGATGACTTAGTTTTGATGCTTTGGTTTTGTAATTAAGAAAAATTAAGCAATAACCTGTTCTTATGCCATATAGGTAAGGCCGGTTGTTGAAACTAATATGCAAGAAATTGGGGTTTATTTTGATTATGTGTTTTTCCTTTTGGAAAATTTGAATTGATAGTCTTTTGTTTGACTTGCTTTTCTGTACCCCTTGTTTTTGTTTTCTTTGACTCTTAATAAAATTGAGGTAAAAAAGAAAACTGAGACAAATTTATTTTATTTTCAGCCTTGAACAATTCAGGTCTCTCCCTAGCAACCATAGAGCCTCTCAATGGCTCTAACTTTAAGAAGTGGAAGGAAACTGTAGAACTTTACCTTGGCCTACAGGGCATTGATCGGTGCCTAATGAACCAGAACCCTTGATTGATGATTTTGATTTATATGTGATTTGCATATAAATAATGCTAATTCAATGGCCGTTTAGTGTCTGTAATCCTTGATTTGCACCATTGTAGGGTTCACGAGCATCAGATTGATATCGGGAGCAAAAGGACACGTTTTGGAGTTTTTAGTGGATTTCCGGCAAAAGGACTAAAAGTCAACCCGATGACCGTCAGTCAACTCGTGGTCAACCCCGACTTTAGAGTGTCAACATAAAGTCTCGGAAGTGAGTCGCAAGAGAATTCAGGAAGATTGGCCGAAAGTCACCTTTGGTCAACTCCGAGGGTCATGGTCAAAGTCAACGACGAAGTCAACCTTGTGACTCATCCTCATGAGCATCAAAAATCAGCAAGGACCACATTATATATCATGAGGTCATTTATAGATTATTCCTTCCCTTTTGTTCCCAAGTGCTTTTACCCATTTTGTGACGACCTGAATTTTAAATTTCTTATTTTTAAGTCGAAAAAATATTTTTTTATTATTTTTACTAGTTTTTGAAAATTATTTATTTATTTTTAAGTTGGTCAAATTTTATCTCTTCGTTACTTGATATTAAGTTATATGTGGATAGGATCGTTCATATCTACCTCTTCATTACTTAGTGATTAAGTTATATGTGGATATGATCGTTTGAGTTTATCCAAAACCATGTGGATAAGATTGTTTGAGCTTATCCAAAACTATGTGGATAAGAATGTTTGAGCTTATCCACAATCGTATTATTATATTATATTTTTTTCTTAGCAACCAAGAAATGTACTACTATAAATAGGCCTGATTGTATCATTTCTTTTCTTCATAAATTTTCCGAGAAAGTTTCTCTCTCTAGATTCTCTCTCTAAAAACTTCTGCGGATCATAACTTTTGATTCGTAGCTCCAATTTAGAATCCATGAAAACCTACGGATTCCTCTCGACGCCATTTTTCTATACATGGAGGTTTAAGTGAGATCAAACGGTTATTTCTATAAGGCTTGTATTAGGAGACTCGTAATATCGTTATTATGTTCGGTAATTCTCGAAGTCGAGGGATGCGTATTTACTAAATAGCTCGGAATCCAGGTAAGGGGATCTGGGGAACCTCGACTCATTTGTGTTTATGTTTGTTTTTGTTTGATCGGTGTTATGCTTGGTTGGAATGGTTGAATCTTTCACGAATGAGTTTATTTATTTATTTACTTGCTGCATCATTAAACTGTATGTGGGGAGGGATAAGGGTGGCAATTGAGATATACTAAATTGGAAGGAATATGATTGTCTTTTGCGTAGTTGAGTCCATAACCTCGGCAGGTACTAGATCCCATGTATGCCCAATGTTATTGCGCAATTAGTATAGGATAATGAAAGGGTAATTCGGGACTGGCGACAGGGGAATGGACAAGATGACTAGCAAAAGAGGGTTAGGGGAATTGATTTGGGGTGGGGGTTAATTCATATGGTAGGATATCTTGAGTCACCTGTGAATAAAAGGTAAAATACACGGTATGAGACGTGTACGCTCAATCTATTCTACTATATGAATTCTCGGGAATAGAAAATGAATTCATACATATTATATAAATTGTTGATTGATTACTCGGTGATTGAAGAGGAATAGCTTCCTATTGAGCCACAGGTTCAGCTCACCCCTTTATAGATTTTGCAGGTTCTGTTTTAGACACGAGAATTATGAAGGTTAGACAGTGGAAGCAATTAGTGTTGGTTAGAGTTTACACCTGTAAGACTATTGTTCAGTAAACTTAAGTTGTACGAATTTTTATATCAAAATCAGAAATCGATTTCATCTAGTGTCGATTTTATTTCTATTTTAATTTTATTTTACTCACACCTCGGATTTCGGGAAAAATGTAAAAAAAAAATTCTGACCCGGGTCTGGGGCGTGACAAAATGGTATCAGAGCATAGGGATTAGAACCCCAAGATATGTGGAGGGTAGTTACCTATAAGAAATAGTTGTGAACTGTTAGTGTTGGCGATTAGTAACCGATGTTTTTAGGAAATAAACCGAAGGGGAACTGTACCGAGAGATTTGTGTTAAGCCAGAGAAAAAGAAAATGAATTTGGCGTTTTATATTTTAGTATTTTATTCCTTCAGGGGTCTGATTTTAAATTGAGAATTTCATTTCAATGTCTTTGTGATATCAATAAGATTTTGGAAGTGTTCAAAAGGATTTTACTGATACATGTTAGAAACGGTTGCCTATGTAAAAGGATGAGAGGCTCAGATTGGATGGCATATGAGATGATGCAATTCACTTTAGGTGGAATGGCACTGTCCAAAATGCAACCACTCTAGCTAAAAATCTTATTCTGGGATCACAATTAAGGGTCGATGAAGATCTTAGCTGCACCTAAGAGCTTCAAAGATTCTTCTATCTTAGGAGATTGACATCACATGTGCAGTAGGGGATGAATGTCTCCAATGATAGCGTATTTGTGTCCCTGAACTTCAATATGGTTTTCTTATAATGTCCTTCATATCATTTTTATGAATCTTACTTCAAAATTTTATATCGTCGAGTTTTACAAGAATTTTGAAACTTTGCGGCCAATTTCTATATTTTTGTTACGTTTGAGTTAGAGTAAGGAAGAGGGTGATTAGAATCCTTAAGAAATAGTATAGGTTAATAATAGTAAGTCAGTAGTTTGCCCGACAAATTGGAAAGTAAGAAAATGACACGAGAGTTGCTCAAAATTTCTGAAGCTTAGGTCTTGTTTTCTTTATGAACTGAAATATATTGATATGACTATCATGGTTTTTTTTCCTTACTATATTTTGTATGGTTATTAGTTAATACTTGTTTTGCTTGAAGTGCATGATTTTTGTTAGTAAATATATGATAAGGATTTAGTTGGTTAATTATTTATGGGGGTTATGGAAAATGTGCGCGATTAGATTAATATTTGTTAGAAGTTGAGGCTTCTGGTTACGTGTTAGAGTCGAAAGTTACTCACTGATAGAGTGTTGTTATCTTCTTGAGGATTTTGGCTAAAAAAAGAAGAAGAGGAAATTTAGAGGTCTTAGTATATATTGACAGAATGGTATCAGAGCTAATCAGGGATTAGAACCCCAGGATTTGTGGTAGTTTAGAATTTTCTTTGACCTACGTTAGAGCCCAAAAACGTTTTCAAAATTTCTAAATATTGGAAATTTCGAGGATGAAATTTTTTTTAAGGAGGGTGGATTGTGACGACATGAATTTTAAATTTCTTATTTTTAAGTCGAAATTTTTTTTTTATTATTTTTACTAGTTTTTGAAAATTATTTATTTATTTTTAAGTTGGTCAAATTTTATCTCTTCGTTACTTAGCTATTAAGTCATATGTGGATATGATCGTTCATATCTATCTCTTCATTACTTAGTGATTAAGTTATATGTGGATATGATCGTTTGAGTTTATCTAAAACCATGTGGATAAGATTGTTTGAGCTTATCCAAAACTATGTGGATAAGATTGTTTAAGCTTATCCACAATTGTATTATTATATTATATTTCTTTCTTAGCGACCAAGAAATGTACTACTATAAATAGGCCTGATCGTATCATTTATTTTCTTCATAAATTTTCCGAGAAAGTTTATCTCTCCTTACTCTCTCTAGATTCTCTCTCTAAAAACTTCTACGGATCATAACTTTTGATTCGTAGCTCCGATTTAGGATCCATGAAAACCTACGGATTCCTCTCGACGCCATTTTTCTATACATGGAGGTTTAAGTGAGATCAAACGGTTATTTCTAGAAGGCTTGTATTAGGAGACTTGTAATATCCTTATTATGCTCGGTAATTCTCGGAGTCGAGGATGCGTATTTACTAAATAGCTCGGAATCCAGGTAGGGAGATCTGGGGAACCTCGACTCATTTGTGTTTATGTTTGTTTTTGTTTGATCGGTGTTATGCTTGGTTGGAATGGTTGAATCTTTCACGAATGAGTTTATTTATTTATTTGGGCTAAATTCAATTTACTACCTTGTACTTTACACTCAAAATCAATTCAGTCCCTGTACTTTCAATTTCATCAAAAACACCCTTATACTCTATATATTTGATCAATGTCATCCAATTGCTAATTTTGAGATTTCTGATGAGGGCATTTTCGTCATTTTCATCATAAACCCTAAACCACAAAAAATCATCATTTTGCACCCAATGGGATTCGAACCCACAACATGGTGGGCACAAACAAAACCCAACAACCACCACACCATAATCTCAACTTAGTATATTTGTGGCTTCAATAATATATATAGGGTATATACGATTCAAGAATAAAATAAAATAAAAATTTATTATTATAAACAAAATAAAATAAATTCATACATTGAAAGTTAGCATTATTTTATTTTAATGTTAACTTTCAATTTATGAAATCGTTTTATTTTATTTCTACTAGCAATAAATTATTTATTTTATTTCTAATAATAATAAATATTTTATTTTCTTAATGCTAACTTTCAATTTATGAAATTATTTAATTTTATTTCCACTAATAATATATTATTTTATTATGTCTAATAATAATAAATATTTTATTTATTGTATTCTTATTTATTTTAGTAGTAATAATAATAAATATTTTATTCGTATGAGAGTACAAATAAAATATGTATATAAGGTTATATACGATACGACAATAAAATAAAATAAATAATTTATTATTAGTAGAAATAAAATAAAATATTTTATTTTAATTATATATAGAGTTATATACGTGAATAAAATAAAATAAATAATTTATTATTAATAGAAATAAAATAAAATAATTTCATAAATTGAAAGTTAGCATTAAAATAAAATAATGCTAAGTTTCAATGTATGAAATTATTTTATTTTGTTTCTAATAATAATAAATATTTTATTTTGTTTTATACTCGAATCGTATATACCCTATATATATTATTGAAGTCATAAATATACTAAGTTCAGATTATGGTGTGGTGGTTGTTGGGTTTTCTTTGTGCTCACCATGTTGTGGGTTCGAATCCCATTGGGTGCAAAGTGATGATTTTTTTTGGTTTTGGGTTTATGACGAAAATGACGAAAATGCCCTCATCAGAAATCTCAAAATTAACAATTGGATGACATTGATCAAATCTATAGAGTATAAGGATGTTTTTGATGAAATTGAAAGTACAGGGACTGAATTGATTTTGAGTGTAAAGTACAAGGTAGTAAATTGAATTTAGCCCTATTTATTTACTTGCTGCATCATTAAACTGTATGTGGGGAGGGATAAGGGTGGCAATTAAGATATACTAAATTGGAAAGAATATGATTGTCTTTTACGTAGTTGAGTCCATAACATCGGCAGGTACTAGATCTCATGTATGCCCAATGTTATTGCGCAATTAGTATAGGATAATGAAAGGGTAATTCGGGACTGGCGACAGGGGAATGGACAAGATGACTAGCAAAAGAGGGTTAGGGGAATTGATTTGGGGTGGTTGTTTATTCATATGGTAGGATATCTTGAGTCACATGTGAATAAAAGGTAAAATACACGGTATGGGACGTGTAGGCTCAGTCTATTCTACTATATAAATTCTCAGGAATAGAAAATGCATTCTTACATATTATATAAATTGTTGATTGATTACTCGGTGATTGAAGAGGAATAGCTTCCTACTGAACCACAGGTTCAGCTCACCCCTTTATAGATTTTGCAGGTTCTGTTTTAGATACGAGAATTATGAAGGTTAGACAGTGGAAGCAATTAGTGTTGGTTAGAGTTTACACCTGTAAGACTATTGTTCAGTAAACTTAAGTTGTACGAATTTTTATATCAAAATCAGAAATCGATTTCATCTAGTGTCGATTTTATTTCTATTTTAATTTTATTTTATTCACACCTCGGATTTCGGGAGAAATGTTTAAAAAAAATTCTGACCCGGGTCTGGGGCGTGACACATTTGCCGTTTATTTATTTCATCCCACTATTAGATCTTCCCTTAGTTCATCCTAGCCTTTCATTCCCTCCCTCTCTTGCCTATAAATAGCCACTCTTTACCCCATTAGGGTAACAATTTAGCTAGCCCCCATTCACTACACTTTTCCCTTTCCCTTTCCTCCTCTCCTTCTCTCCGTTCACTTCACCTTCTGCATGTCAGTCGACCGGTCGACACCAGACCATCGACCGGTCTAACAGCGGCGGGTCAGTCCACTTTCACCACTTCCTCCACCATTTTGGGCAGCTGGGATCCTCACCAAACATCAAGGACATCATCTAGATCCAAGGAGAAGAAGGAGACACCATTTATTGAGATTTCCTCAACCTTTCTCTCTCTTGTATTTATGTTTAGAGCTTACAATTGTTATATGATGATGTATACTTTGATGGATAGTGAGTAGTTGTTTTATTGGGGACTAGGGTTGTGTGCCCTAGTCCAATGTGACTATGTGATGCTTTGATTTATGAATAAATGTCTTTGTTGGTTCATGAGTATATGTATTGTCTATTTTCATATGTATTGAATGTGTATTTGAAGATTTGCCACTCTTTGGTATGCATTTGATCCATCTTGTATAAGTTGTGTATGGTTTGGCAACTTTACTCTTCTATAGGCAATTGGCAATATGTATGATGAGCATGTTTACCCATGTATGACCCTTAATTCATGTGCTTTACGCCTCCTTTCTTTCTACCCTCCGGCGAAGAGTCCCTAAGACCCTAATAAGGCTTAGGATTACCTTAGAAAGAATCCACTCCATATCGATAATATCGGTGGAGTGGTGGGTTATACATGTGTTGCTTGTTTGAGTCTCTAAGCTTCAACACTTTACGCCTCTTAAGCACTTTAGGAGATTCGGTATTAGGTAACATAGAGGGATCTCCTATGACACCTGGAGAGTTTGAATGACCCTAATAAGGCATTCGAATACCTTAGGAAAGCACGGTCCTATAACCATAACATGGCTAGGATACGGGGCTTAATTTGTGATCACATTGGCATGATTTTGTGTTAGAGCATTGCTAGTTGCATTGGGCTTTGGTTAACCCGAAAACTCCAACACTTTCATACATTGCACACACTTTACTTTACTTGCTTGCATTTATTTCTTTGTTTGCTTGTCTTCTTATTTCATCATTCCTTCACAAACCGAACACTACACCACACCGCACATCGTCACATATACACCTTCATCCACTCTTTTCATCTCTTGTCACTCCATTATTGGTAGAGTTACTTGATCACACACTACTTAGAGATTAGGAACCGTCAATCCCTGTTGGAATGTCAATCTCGGATCTCAATATCACTTACCATTCTTTTTGCATTAGTCAGAAGAGGGTATGTACACAATGAATTATGCCCCTGCGTGTTTATTAAGATAACAAGTTTCGGATTTGTAATAGTTGCGGTTTATGTCGATGACATGAATATTATTGGAACTCTTGATGAATTAAGAGAGACCGCTGAATACTTGAAATTCGAGTTTGAGATGAAAGATCTTGAGAAAATACGGTTTTGTCTCGGTATGGAACTTGAGCACCGTGATAGTGGGATCTTGATTCATCAATCAGCTTATACTCAAAAGATGCTTAGGAGTTTTAATATGGATAAAGTCCATCCTGTTAGCACTCCCATGATTGGTTGCAGGCTAGATCCAAAGAAGGATCCGTTTTGCCCAAGGGATGATGGTGAAAACGTTTTGGAGGCTGAGGTACCGTACCTAAGTACAATAGGCGCATTATTGTACTTGGCACAGTGTACAAGACCTGATATCTCATTTGTTGTAAACTTATTAGCTAGATATAGCTCTACACCCACGCAACGCCATTGGACTGGCATAAAAACTATTTTTCATTACTTGAATGGTACGATTGATATGGGTTTGTTCTTTCCCTACAGAGAGTCAAGAAAATATGGCAAGATGGGTGAGGAACCCATGTCTGTTGCCGTCGGTCGATCGGTCGCCAACGCCTGTTGACCGATCGCCAATCTGCTGCTGTCCCCTATTCCTAAAATCCTTGTGATGTTTTGGTGGGCTTTGCTGATGCTGGGTATCTCTCTGACCCGCACAAAGGTCGTTCCCAAAATAGTTATGTCTTTCCCATAGGAAACACCGCGATATCTTAGAGGTCTACAAAGCAGACCCTTGTCGCTACTTCTTTGAACCATGCTGAGATTATTGCTCTTCATGAAGCTGTTCGAGAGTGTATAAACTAAGGCATAAAAGTCTTTACATAATAATCTTGGAAATAAAACAATTGCATTTATTCGAAGTCTGGAGCTTCCATAGTCTTCACTTGACTTTTGTCGACTGTAAAATCAGCAATTGTGAGATTGACGTCAATGTCATCTCCAGTATCTTCTCCATAGTAAGCTTTTTGCTCACTTGAGTCACTATACTTCTTGTAATCTGCAGCTAGCTTGTTGCTTACTGTCACGCCCCAGACCCGGTGTCGGTGGATTTTAGGCACCTAAATCCGAATCCGAGGTGTGAGCGTTAAAAAGTAAAAATAAAATAAAATACAAAAAAATACATTTCCGCTGCGCAACTCTGATCTAATTAAAAATAACAAAATCCTTTACAAATACACAAAAAATACACCTCGTTCTACGCTCGTCATTTTAGGCTCGTCAAAATTCTCTGCAAAAAATATTAGAAATCGATGGGTGAGCAAAACCACACGCTCAGTGAGTAGATCATGTAATATGCCAGTGAAGCTATGTTGTTTTACACACGCTACTAATATAATATATAATAACTCAATCATCATATCACATCGTCCCTTCATATTAAGGTTATCCTTCAATTTAGTGATCCCATGGCCACCTAATGACATCCTCGTCCTATAACTTCGTGTGTCACATCCTTACCTCGGCATAACCAATCAAGAAGTTCTCATGTTCCATGAATAACCTCAACCAATACTTCTACAATATATATTTCACAAATAGACATGCTTCACTTGAAAAAGATAGAGAGATTTTAGAAATAGAATGAGAAATTTAGAACACATTACATAACCCACTCACCTCGATTCCCAGAATTACCGAGCATAACAACGATATTATGAGCCTCCTAATACGAACCTTCTAGAAATAACCGTTTGATCTCACTTAAACCTCCATGGATAGAAAAATGGCATTGAGACGAACCCGTAGGATTTCACGGATCCTAATTCGGAGCTACGGATCAAAAGTTATGATCCGCAGAAATTTTAAGAGAGAGAATCTAGAGAGAGAAAGTGAGGAATGAGAAACTCTCTCCGAAAAATTATGAAGAGAAAAGGATCCGGTCAGGCCTATTTATAGTAGTACATTTCTTGGTCACTAAGAAAGAAATATAATATAATAATACGGTTGTGGATAAGCTCAAACAATCTTATCCACATAGTTTTGAATAAGCTCAAACAATTTTATCCACATGGTTTTGGATAAACTCAAACGATCATATCCACATATAAGAGATAGATATGAAGACTCCTATCCATATAAAACTTAATAACTAAGTAACAAATAAAATTTGACCAACTAAAAACAAAATCAAATAATTTTCAAGAGCTATTAAAAATAAGGGTTATTATCATGAATGGTACCTGAACTATACCTCCATCTTATCGATGGTACCTGAACTTCATTTTTTGTCACAAACGGTACCTGAACTTTTCGTTTTCGTCTAAAGTGGTACCTAAACTTTATTTTTTGTCACAAACGGTACCTGAACTTTTCGATTTTGTCTAAAGTGGTACCTGAACTTTTCGATTTCGTCTAAAGTGGTACCTGAACTTTTTGTCACAAACGGTACCTGAACTTTTCGATTTCATCTAAAGTGGTACCTTTGGTAATTTTTATTTACCGAATGTGGCCTTAGGTACCACTTTAGACGAAATCGAAAAGTTCAGGTACCATTTGTGACAAAAATTAAAGTTCAGGTACCATCGATAAGATGGAGGTATAGTTCAGGTACCATTTTAGCTTTTTTCTCTAAAAATAATAAAAATTCCTCGAAAATATTTTCGACTTAAAATAAGAAATTTAAAATTCGGGTCGTCACACTTACCTTGCATTTCCTGAACCAGTGTTCAGTTGATCCACAATGGTAGCATAGCTCATTACCACTGCCTGCATCTTTGACTCGGTTAGCACCTAGTGCTTTTGGAGGATGATGAGGTGCGTTTTGCACCCTATTGCCGTGGTCGGCGTTGGCATGGTCTCCACAGCCCATGCATCTTTCTTCTTACCCTCTTCCACGTGGTGCAATATTCCCACGATATTGTGCAACATTGTTGCGGTTTTCTTACTTGTTAGGACGATTATATGGACCATATCGTCCATTAGAATTACCCTTGACATTAGGGTTTCGTCCTCTTTGGCCCATTTTGCCATAATTTGCTTCTGGAACTCTCTTTGTTCCGGCAGGCCTTGAATTGTTGTTCAGCATAATAGTGTCATGCTTCTCAGCTACTTGCAGAAGATTGATAAGCTGATTGAACGTAGTGAGTCGCTTGGCATTATACTTCAATCGATATTGCTTGGACAATATAAGTGCTGAAGTTGGGAAGGTAGAGAGGGTCTTCTCTATTAATTCAGCTTCTGTGATAGTCACCTTACAGAACTGAAGCATAGCCTGGAGTTGAAGTATTTCTGAATTAGATTCAGCAACAGTTTTAAGTCAAGAAAACGTATGTCATTCCATTTGGCCTTCAAATCAGGGAGCAGTGTGTCCTGAATGTTTCCGAATCGTCCTTCAAGAGAAGTCCATAGCTCAAGAGGGTCTTTGACTTGCATATATTCCCATCTGAGGGAAGGGGCCATGTGGTGCCATAGAAACATAAGGGCTTGGGCTTTTGCAGGCTCAGTTGGGCTTTTTGTGTTCGCATCTTGAGCACGTATGGTGGGAAGAAGTTCTTTCCCAATGAATGTGGTCTCGACATCTGTTACCCATCAGTTTTACTCAGTTCCATTAGAGTCCAATATATCAGTTTCGTAGTCTTATCAAGATGTCCACGAACACTAAATAAGATTCCAAGATAATTGGATTAGATCAAAACCAAGATGGTGAATGACCATAACTTAAACCTTTCAGTAGCTCCAATTAAGCATGACCAGGAAAGTAAGAAGAGGTGTTGGTAGAGAGATGCTCACTTAATACCACTAATCTCAGAAATACTTTCCTAGACATCATACTTAACTGGGTGAGCCTAGTCGTGAAAAAGTTATGATCTAAATTGGTCGTTTTTTATGCTTGTGTGAAAGTACTTTATCACAATTATTTTTGGTTTTCTTTTTCGATGCTCATGAATTTACTTTATCATAGCATAAAATATGAATCCCCATGATTGAAATAAAACTCAAAAAATCCCACGCCATCAGAGGGGTCGGGATGTAGAAGAAGGGAAGCTTTGAAATCTCAAAGAAGAAGAAGAATGCGAGAATTTAAATCAAAACAGAAACTTTTAGAAAATCTTGCTTGAAATTCTTTTTTCTTGGAAGAGATTGCACGAGGGATCTCAGTGGCGGTTACTGTTCACAATTACTGTTCACAGCAAAAACCTAGTTTTGGGGTTCTAGGATTTTGGCGTTAGCAGGATGCTATGCTCAAGAGTTTTGGCTTTTGTGTCAGGGTTAGGGCTCGTGCTGTTAACGTGTTGTATGATAATAGAAAATAAAGGAGAAGAGAATAGCTCTTGTATTGATGTATTTCATTGATGAATAGGAGCCTCTATTTATAGAGGAATACAAGATACAATCATTAATGAATAAAGAATCCTATTATACATATAATCCATATTCTAGAAAGATTTACTTCCTTTATGGTATTGGAGTCCTAGTTTGAAAAGGCACATAATATTGAATATCCTTAAACAAACTCTAAGTATTTGAGAGACCTTCATCCAAAAAAAAAAGTATTTGAGAGACCAAGTCAAATAATGAAGCTAAGTAGGATTCTCACCTATCTAAACTAGTATTCTTATATAATGTTACTGCAGACTTGGATTCTTAAGATAAAGTATATCAATTTACTAATAGATCGAATTACAAACACCTCAGAGGTAGGTTCAGGTTGTTCAACACATATATGCTTATTCTTTTACTCTAAATTTTTTTCATTCTTGAATTTTGTAATACAAAAATTAGGTATGTGATTACTCAATACTGTATCACTAAGTATTGAGTTTTTATAATTTATTTTTTTAGTCTTACAGTCTAATTAATCATAAAATAATCAACATGTATTAAATTAAATTTAAAAATTTTTGTTTGTCAGCAACTCGGCGTATACGTACTAATTTATTCTCAATCACTACAAATCATTATGGAATGAAGTTCGTTCAATATTTTTTTTTAAATAGAATTGATAATTGATCAAATAAGTATCTAATTTTCATTTAAAATTTCCATGTTTGTTTTCAAATTTCCATCGTTTATTTCAAACATTTACTGATATCAATATTTTCATCAAAATTTCTATTTTTCGGACCGTCGATATTTCCTCGAAATTTGATATTTTAGTCCTTGCACTTGATCAAAAAGCAATGGACAAAATAGTCATTTCTTCTAATTAATGCCATTTCTTATTAAAGAAAAAAAAACACCACCACTACAACCTAGAAGCTACCCGTAATTTAAGAACACCACCACTAATTGAGAAACTACCCAAATTCTGGGCAAAGTTCAACCCATAAAAACAAGAAAGGAATTGCAGAAAAAAAAAAAAAAAAAAACGTTACCACCAATCCAAATTCTCGATCAAAACTTCAAACGCCACCACCATTGCCCTAAAATAAAAAATAAAAAACAAATCCAACCCAACCCAGCCCCTGAAATCAAATTTATGGCAACCTGATTTGACAACCTATCTCGCGATTTGTGCAATTTGGGACAAGAGGCGAGGTTGTTAGGGATTCGAACGAATGGTGAGAATTAGGTCGGGTTTTAAGCTTTGAGAATCTCGATCAGCCATTGTTGATCCTTCTCCATGAATGCAAAGGTCAACAGCTCGAAGCTACAGGGATGATCCGAACTGGACAACAATTACCACCAAACTCCCTAAACATTTTTAAATACCAAAAAGTACATTTTGTGATAGTTCAGGTACCAAATGAAAATTTTACCCGATCACAAATAGATAGGTTTTCATGAAACAATCACATAATGGATAAAACCAAAAAAACAACTAACATAATAGATGAGTTTTTAATATTATACTAATTAAGCCAAGTTCATTCTCTCACACAAGCATTCCCAAAACATTACATACACCATTCCAGTACAGTAAGTTAGTACAGTAACTTAAGTCCTCACTTTTATTTCAACAAGCATAGTCTCCCAAGCATCAACTCATGTCCTCACTTCTTCTCTTCATCTTGAACTTTCTTATCCTCAAACACCATCAGATCGAGCTGCAAATGAACCAAAAACCGTTGTTAAGTCGTCACTGGAAATGGAAGAATACTATTTTGATCTCTTTAACTCAATTAATATATAAAAGATGAAAACAGAAACATACTACAAATGAAGAAGCTAGGCCCCTCCATCAAATAAAGAAGAAATTAGCAACACTTTTCACATATCTGTCCCACCTATACTAGGCAACAATAAGATGAACAAAATAAAAAAAATTGGAACCCTAGAACAAGTAATGTATAACAATAAGAGAAAAGTACAAATGAAGATAAGAAAGAAACAGGGAACCAGATAAGCCTCCTTGAGATCCAGTTGCATATTGACAACAAACCCAAATGTAAGATAAAAGCTTCATAATTTTGGGTGGGGCAATTTTTGCGGCAACCTTTCACTAGCTAATTAGCTACTTATAAGTTAAAATTTTAAGATAACAAATAAGCCATGTGAACTTAATCATTTTGCCTTTAGAATAGGCTTTAGAACAATTAGCCAAAAAAAAAAAAGAATAGGCTTTAGAATGGAAGAACAGATTGGTAGATTAGATTAGCCATCCCCCAATCGGTATTTTTTTTTTTCAAAAATATTTCTGAATTAAGAGAATCAGAGCAATCCAGCAGTAAGAAAAATTAAAATAAATGAAATAAAATTCAAAGAATATTGCAAATTATAAAAGACAGAAAGATTATAACATCATGGTGATCTTAATAGTAAAAAGAAACAACAAATATTATAACATCTGAGCAAATCAAAAGGGAGATATAAGATCTAGAGAGATTCCTTCTTTTTTTTTTGCTGCAGCTACTTATATTTGACTAGCTAAATTACAATTTTAAGATAACAATAATCCATTCGAATATTACAACAAAAAGTTGAGAGAGTCTACAGCCTTTAGAATTGAAGAACAGCTTGGTCGATTAATGATCTCCCGATAGGTGTTTTTTTCAAAACTATTTCTGAATTCTTTTTCGGTTACATGGGGGTCTAAAAAGACCCAGACAAAGAAACAAAAACAAAAGGATCAGCCAGGATGGGTGCAAGGATTAAATAAGAAGTATTAAACAAAAACTATTTCTGAATTCAAAAATAAGTAGTCCCAAACTGTTATATTTATAAAAAAAATTTCCGCTTCAGGAGAAAAAAATCACAAGGGCAAATCAAAATCAAATATACCAGTTTTTCTCGGCAGAAGATCTGAAACAAATCGAAAAAGGTGTGTAGATCTAAGAACCTGTACCTTGAGAATATGCATGACGGTAATTACCCTTAGCAAATTCCTCAGAATCCTTCAGAATTTCGGCATCGATTTCCATCTTCTTTAAGTAGGACCGCCGAAACACCTCCATCACGAATACGAAAGCTCCAAGATTTAAAATATATGGTATAGGTGTTCCTCCCGACATCTTTCAGACTGACGTGATTTTTGTTAATTTTAGAGTTTCCAGAGATGGCTGTGGATGTTTATATAGCAGCCCGAACAATGTTCAATATATTTATTGGGCCTGCTAAGCGCAAATTCAATATATTCTTTTTAGTAAAATAACTGTTCCCAATTAAGAAATTGTAGTACTTCCTTAAAAAAAAAAATTAAGAAATTGTAGTAGGGCTATGAATGCTAGGCCTTTGATTGAGACCTCTATTTATAGGCCTAAGTTTTTTGGTGGGTAAAAACTAAATTCCTAGATGAACTTGGAAAAATACTTGCAAGATTCAGTGTCTTCTTTGGAAAAGCTAAACAAATTCCAAGAGGAATTATAATGTGAATCCTATTCCTTCAATGTTAAGGAAGATTTTCAAAAATTGACTAGGAAAGCTTTCTCTATTTGACTTGGAATTGTTTCGCGGGACCTGGAAGCGCTTCATACTCTCGTTTCATTAAACGTGCCTAAAACATTACTATTTTGGTCAATTCACAATCATATTGTGCAAATGACACGTTTTAATAGTAGGTCAATTTGCTTAGCAATCCATCTATTTATATCGAATTTTGAAAAAGACAATAAATTTCGTGGAAAATCTGAATAGCGCACGCAAATTTTAGTAATAGTAGAAAGACTGCTTTAACATGTTTAATTAGGTAATAGTAGAAATTTTCACTGAAAAAAACACTTTAAGATGGACACTAAGATTAAACTGATTTATCGATCACAAACTCATCAAAGGATCCACATACTCCATAAGAGTATGTGCATTCATAAAGTCTAAAAACTAAAGTCTAAACTAAAATTTAAGCTTCTAAATTGACACTATTCATCAATTTAGATTTCTCATTAATTTTGTGTTTCCCACCATGAAGTCTAAAGCCTAGCTAGATTTTATTTTCAGCCATGTTTCTAGCCGTTCAAATGTTCTTGGTTTTAACAAAGGTATTTGTTTATGGTTGATAACAATTTGCACAAACCTGGCCCCACCTTTAGCCTAGCCTTGAGCCATGTTTAATTTAGCCTCTTCTAAAAACTAGCATGTAGTTAGCCTAGTCTAAACTCATCCCACTGGAACTGAATTTTGGTAATTTGAGGCTATATTTTAGTTTAGACTAGTCTAAACTCACCCCATTGCATATGCTCTAAACATATCACATGAATTAAGTAATAGCCAAGTGACCAACCCAGTCCAGCTTCTTCTCTTCAATCACAAACATCATAATTCCTTGCAATAATACAATATTGAATATGAAATTATTGTAGCAATATAACAAAAGGAGATGTACGTACATAGATCCCCTAGTAATAATTTTTTATTTTTTATAAATGAATTATTCTTGCTTCCTAGTTATCTCATCCCCGATCCTTGTCTCTAACCTTCCAAAAACTCCATACTATATTCCCTTCTAAGCAAATTCCTTAGCGTCCTTTATTTCGGCATCGAGTTCTTTGTCATTCCGTCTCGTTAGAACGAATTATCTACGGCATTTGCAGCAAACAGGCTTAAGCCGACACGCATTGTATGCAGCTTCCATCTTTGCGATTCACAATCGAATTGAATTTCGGTGATGTTAGGGTTTCCATCGCAATGTAGGTTTATATAGATGCCAAATTGCTCTTCAGCCGTTGGATGGTTCAAATTGCCGAAATTCCAGTTAGGCCTTGTTCATTTACTGGTGGGACTGTCATAGCCCAAGTCCTTATTGAAAGACACCGATTTCTAATCCTCTCCAAAAAAAAAAAAAAATACTAGTAAAACAAGCAGTATGTTTGGGAACTAGCCCAGCGACCCTGGATAGCGATCCCTAGAGAGAGAGGAAGGAAACAGCGCATGAAAGGGCAGAGAGAGCGGGGGCACTTCAGGCTGCTGGTCACGCTCCAGAGCTTCCTAATAGGTGAATTCTGCAGATATATTATTGAGGTTGAGGTTCACACGCCGATAGAAAAAAACCAGTGAGGGCGGAATACTAGTAATACAAGCAATCAAAACTCCTTCGGCGCAAGGTTGTAGAATATTAGAACCCAAGATACATGAGCAAAACAAATGAAAAAACTACCAAAAAAGAACGACTGAGAAGATATCGAGTGCATAGAAAACAAAATGGTCTTAAAGACCAGCATTTTCTTACTTGAGCATCTGCCATTAGATAAACTTTTCCTGAACAAATTGGTCTAAGAATTCATTAAATGATAGAATTGTGTGAATTGTTTAGTGTTAATTGTAAAGACAAAAAACTTTTATTAATCCAACCTCCAGCCTATAAGAACTCAACATGCGTTCTGTTACTTCTGTAAGAGCTCTCGCAGCAAAGATGAGGAATCACTAGCAAAAGAGGAACTCCCAAAAAGCATAAACATGGAGAGAAATATATACAAAAAAGCAACAAGTTCCGATCGACCATTGCAGATCGTAGAAACACAGTTGAATTTGAGGCATTTCTTTGACCTGAAAAATATTAAACTCGACGCCGGTATATATATATATGGAAGATCCTAGAAATATACGTTATGCCGCAAATTAGATCGGACTAGGAACCTCCAAGCCAAAATCACTCGGACAGGAACCTATGAGAAAACCATCTGGTTCTTTTTTTTTTTGGACAATGAGAAAACCATCCTGTTAAAATGTGCTCTCCAAGTCGCCGTCTTTTGTTTTCTGATTTTTAGGGTAAGTAATTTGCTAATTATGTGAAGTTACTGTCTCCTTCCACGTACCACTAACTGAGGTTATAATTTCTCTCTCTCTCTCTCTCTCTCTCTCTCTCTCTCTCTCTCTCTCTCTCTCTCTTTGAAATTAAATTTATTTTTACATTAGGGGTGAGGTTTTCATCCTTTTGTTTTTTGGACAATGGATTTTCTGTTTTCATCTTTCTTGCGTGAGCAGTTAACACAAGAAAGATGACAACCCCACCCTAATGCAAGGAATTTTTTTCTTGTAGTGCACCTTCTTAATTAACTGAAGGATGATTGTTACCCTAAATATGAAAATTTGTTACATCTTTTTTCTGATTGAGGTCCACAAGAAATGAACTTTGTGAAATTACAAGCATTCCATGGATTAAATGCTTTATGCATGAAAAGAGGATTTTGAGAATCCAAAAATAGATCGAATCAAGATCTCACAATAACTTTTGTTTATGAGTGCTAGCCATAGCAATCCAAATAAGTTCATATTTGGGTGATACACGCATGAGTATAAAAGAAAAGGATACCACGCACCTAATCTAATCCAGCAAAAAAAAATCTAGCCATATTCAAATTAAGAAGAAAATCCTATACCAGATTCAAACCCGGCCAGTTTAGGGTGTATATATGTGTGTCCTGGTTTTCATACTAGCTATAGATATTTGCAGAATAGCTCTGGAATATGGGGTCTCTTTCTAAACACTGCATAGAGCTGAAAAATCGAAGGGGCTGCGAGCGCATCTGTAATTTTCTAAATGGGTTGAAACCAGTACTAGTAATGCTGTTGATTAGTGTTTTGGGTGGAGTGTTGAACATACTCTACAAACTGGTAGCAAATGATGGAATGAACCTGAGGATTTTCGTTGCCTATCGTATCATCTTTGCCACTGTCTTCATGGTGCCTCTTGCTTTTGTAGTTGAAAGGTTTAATGTTCCCTAGTTCCCTTTCTTTTTAACTAATTAGTTTTTCCAAATTTCTCTGGGATGAGTGGGCGGAGTGGCCATAAGGCCGGGATTCATTTTTACTCTGAGTCTGTGATCAGAGTAGGGTTTTTTTTGTTAATATAAGCTTAGTTTCAAACTTTCAATGGCTTAGAATTTTAAATATAATTCTAGTTAAAAGTAGAAAATTTTATATATAATATTACACAAAAAATTACAACAACATCAATTTGTTATAGATTTCCTCCCGTATGGTCGTATGGATGGTCTAGTAGTATTTATCAACCACAATATTGGATTAGATGTACACTTTAAATCCACATTCCACAATATATGAATTTAAAAAAAGAGAAAAGAAAACCACCCATATATGGGAGGAAATCTAATTTTGCACAAAGTTGTCCTCATGAATTATTTGATATGTCAGATACATCATATATGTGACTCGTGTTTTATTTTTGATTTCATTGTATTTCATTTATTACTAAGTTTTTAAGATTTAACTCTCAGGCATGTGTTGTACAAGATATTTAGTCAAATGTCTTCTACTTAATCATACTAGCATTATGGACACATGCTCTGCATGTGTGACAGTTTTTTCCTTGAGAAACAGTTTTTTTTTTCTTGAAAAGTAGTGGGTAGTTTTTTTATTTTTAATTCTTTTATTAATTGTTTTGTTTTTTACTTTTTTGTCCCTAACAATTGACTTTTATTCAAGGTTATTTAATACTTTAGGGTTGTTTTGGTAAAAAAATTCTGTTTTGATTGACAATAGGTGTTCTCATTATAATAGGATAGATTCTTATTATCATCGTCCTTATTGCGTTTATCTATTTTCATGCAGGAACAAAAGACCAAAACTTACATGGATTATAATAGTGCAAGCTTTTCTCTGTGGGTTATTTGGGTACGTAAGTTACTTTTGTGTTAATTACTCGAATTTAACTTGTATAAAACGATTAGCCATAAATTAGGATTTTATATTAACTTTCTTAGAACATCTTTAGTAATGCTAGCTATTTTTTAACTAAATTTTAGTTAAAGTAGCTAAAAAACTATTTTGGCTAGCCAGTTTAAAACTACGTCTGCACCAATGCTTTTTACTTTAGCTAGTATTGATCGAATTTAAATTATTTTATTAATGAATAAAAAATAGCTTAAGTGTATTTAATAATTAAACAAAACAACTAAAAAAGAATGTTTTAAATTAATAAAAATAATAGAGAGCCTCATCTCGCTCTTTATATTTATGAGCCATATAGCTAAAAGTTAAAATAGAGAGTCACTTAAGAGGCTGATGCAACTACTAAAATAACTGAAAAGCTAAACATGCTCTCTAAAATAGCTAAGGAGCTAAAATAGAGAGTCTGCTAAATATGCTCTTAGCCTCTTCCTGTAGTTCAAGATGCTCCTATTAATGATTGTAATCATAATATTATTTAATACAAATTTACTTTCTTTTTCAAAAAAAAAATGATTAGCCATAAAAAGCTTTTATAAAATGAATTATTAATGAAAAAACAAATTATTTATTGCATTTATTTAATGTAGGGTAATACTGTCTCTAAATTTATACATGGAGAGCATAGCATTGGTATCAGCAACATATGCTACGGCCATGAGTAATCTGTTACCCGCCATCACCTTCGTAATGGCGGTATGTCTAAGAATGGAGAAGTTGGCCATAAGAAGCGTTCCGGGGGTGGCGAAAGTTGTGGGCTCACTGGTTGGGATCGGAGGGGCGATGGTCTTCACACTCTACAAGGGCATAATGATACAAATCTGGTCCACTCATCCTCACCTTTTGCATAAAAACCAGAACACTTCTTCTTCATCACATGATCATCAATCTACGAATCCAGCGTTAGGCTCTGTGTTATCTATACTCAGCTGTTTTTGTGCTGCAACCTGGTACATAATTCAGGTACATAACATTGAAAATGCAAAAGTGCATTTTCTCACATGCAAAAATATGATCAAAATCGTCTTATTCGTTATCCTCTTTCAAAGTTCATTCGTGCTACACATTAGGTCTAGTCAGAAACAGAAACAATTGAAAATATTTATGATTATTTTAGTTTTAGTCGACGAATTGTATTTGTCTGAACATGCAATTTAGATGGTCATACAATTTTGGGTTTGACAAAGAAATAAACAATTTCAATCATGGAAATGAACAATTCTAGGATGGTTGGGATGAGATCGTCTGCCCTTTTTTGGTTTCTCGTTTTATATAAAATTTGAAATTGTTTAACTATTTGATTATTATCACTACCTAAGATCCAGGTCATGGGTTCGAGTCACCATGGGGGTAGGAGTGAAATTCTTTGATCCTCTTTAAATTAAGAGAAGAGGAACTATTTGATTATTATCACTATATTTCGTAGTTATCCAAAATATTATGTTTTTCTATTCATAGTAATCTAAATACTTTCAATTCGACTTGTTTAATTTTGTGAGTTTATATAGCCTCGTTTGGTTCAAGGAAAGAAAAGGAAAGGAAATCAATTTCTTACTCTTTCCATAGGCATGAGAAACTAAAATTTTCATTAGTGTTCCTTTCAAGTGTTTGGCAATACTAAGAAAAAGAATCAATAAATATTAATATATAAAATAAAATTAATATTTATAATTTCATAAATGGTTATTTTAGTCAAAAAAGTTATGTAATTAATATTAAATTAGTGCAACAAATGCAGGAAAGTAAGTAGGGAAAATGATTCCCTTGGATTATGGAAGGAACCAATTTTCCCTCTGTTCTCCCTTCCTTCAGGAAAGCATTTCCTTTCCTTTTGCATTCCAAACACAGGAAATGATTGAGTTTCCTTTTCCAATGCCTCAATTAATTCCGGGAACCAGCGAGGCATAAGTTTCTTACATAAATAGGGATCTCGGAATAAAATATTTTCTTAGGTTTCTGGACTTATAAGAAGTTGAGGACATATAGAGAGAGACTTTCTTTCCAGTTAGTTTGTCTTTTTTTTTTTTAAATTCCCAATTGGTCTATTTGAAATGGCCGTATGAATTTTTTTTCTCTTTTATTTTTTATTCTTTTACTGACCCACAATAAATTAATCTATTAACCCATAGTAAACAAATTTACTGTCTCATAGTAAAATTAGATTTTCGACATTTTCAAACAAATAAACTTTCCTACATATATGGCATGTTTACTTACTTGGAATGCGTATGGGAATGAATCAGAATTCATTCCAAATACATACCCCCCTTGGTAATCAAACTCCGAATATTCGGGAATGAATTTTTATTTTTTAGTTACTTTTTCGTGGGACCCACAACCATTCCGATTCATGTGCATATTAGTAAACACAAGAAAACTTAGGAATTGAAATCAATTCCTTCATTCCCATACCCATTCCAAGTAAGTAAACATGCCAATAGTTTCTACATTTTATATGCTTCTAATATAAGCCAATCAAGTAGTTAAATACAAATCAATGTCACGGTATATGAAAATTTATTTTAAGACAATAAATGCACCTTAATTTTTTATTATTATTTATTGTTAGACAGTGTCCTTGGAAGTTTTTCTTTGTTAAGAGCATATATCTTTAACAAACTCTCTATCTTAGCTCCTTAGTTATTTTAGAGAGCATATTTAGTTTTTCAGCTATTTTAGCAGCTGTACCAGCTTCCTAAGTGACTATTTATTTTAGCTTTTAACTATATGGCTCATGATTTTCTAAAAAAAAATCCTATATGGCTCATAAATATAGAGAGCGAAATGAGACTCTATATTATTTTTGTTAATTTAAAACATTCATTTTTAGTTGTTTTGTGTATTTATTAAATACACTTCAGCTATTTTTTATTCATTAAAAAAATAATTTAAATTCAATACTAGCTAAAGTAAAGAGCATTGATGCAGACTTATTTTCAAGCTAGCTAGCCAAAATAACTTTTTAGTTACTTTAGCTAAAATTTAGTTAAAAAATAGATATCATTGCTAAAGATGCTCTAATAAGGATTTTATTATGTTCTCTTATGTATATTGTTACTTGAATGCATGTAGGGTAAAATGAGTAAGACATACCCATGCGTGTTTTCATGCACAGCTCTAGTCTCCGTAATGGCAGCAATCCAATCTATCGTTTTGGCCTTATGTATGGAAAGGGATTGGAGTCAATGGAAGTTGGGTTGGAATATTAGACTTCTTGGAGTTGCTTATTCGGTATGCACATTTCTTATTTATTTTTTATCTATACCATTTAAAGAGAAGAAGGTTTAATTGTCAATTATAACCGAAAATTTTAACAAAATAATGAAGTAAAAGTAATTGACAATAAAAACAATAAAAGGAAAAACTCAATCACCGTACCCTGCCACTTAACAACAACCCAATTTCCTATAGCCATCAGGTTTTCGAAGGTTTCTAGTTATGTTTTACTTGTAATAATACCTTGATAAATCATAACACATGCTTAAACACTTTTATGGCAGTGAGATTTCGAATCCATGACCTTCACAATGTTGGTTTTATAAATAACAAATATGCCATAGCTGTGATGACCTGAATTTTAAATTGTCAAATTTTTTTTTTTGAAAAATTTTTATTCCAATTTTTACAAGTTTTAATAGCTTTCGAAATTTATTCGATTTTTTTAAGTTGGTCTAATTTTATTTCCGATGTCGTATTAGGGAAGTAAACGTTTTCCACTGGTTCGTAGCATTTTCCGGAGTTTTGAGCTATTTTTAGTTAATTTTTGAAGTTCTTTTAAGAGACATATAGAAATATGACGTGGTATGTTTTTATTGGGTGAAGAAGATACATGTGAGCTATGAAGTACGGAAACGGAAACGGGTACGGGGATACGATACGATACGATATAATACGTGTAAACGGTCAATCTTAAAAATTATTGAATACGATACGTAATGGAAACACGAATAAAATAATATATAATTAAATATAAATAATTAAAAAAATAATTAATATACCCATCAGTAGGTTTTCCTTACTTTTTCTTTCTCCCCACTTATCCACACCCGTTGCTCCCTCTCACTTCTCTCTTTTCTTTTCTTTAAGGGTTTTTATCAAAAATGGTACCTGAACTTTACCTCAATTATATACATAGTACCTGAACTTCAATTTTGATCACAATCAGTACCCGAACTTTTCGTTTTCATCCTAAATGGTACCTACCGTTACATTCCGTTAATCTGCCGTCAAAAAATCTAAAAAAATTGAAAAAAAAAAAAAAAATCCATCTCTGCCGTCAAAAACTTGAAAAAAAAAATTTAGTTTTTTTTTTCTCTCTTTCTCTCTCTCTCTCTCTCTCTCTCTCTCTCTCTCTCTCTCTCTCTCTCTCTCTCTCTCTCTCTCTCTCTCTCTCTCTCTCTCTCCCACCCCGTAACCTCTCTCCTCTCCCTCTGCACCTCCTTATGCCACCACCTCCAGCCACAATCTTGTGTCACCGCCTCCACCAATAGAATCAGAAGGTGAAGGCAAGACAAATCCACCCGGGTTCGAAGCCACACTCGCCGGAAAACCATCGTGAGAACCGCCGGAAAAGCTTGAAATTTCAAGCTTTTGTTCCAACCTCCTCCGGCCACTTCCGTTCATCCAAACCACTTGGGCTTTGAAGCCTTCCATCCCAGAAATCTCATGGTACCCTCGGTTTTCAACGTCGACGGCTGTACATGGAGGATCGATCTCGTTAACTTTCCGGGTTTCGGAACTTCCGGCATCGATATCTCTCGATTTACTTCAAATCTCACTTTGATCTAGTTACACAAATTCATCCTTAGGTTGTGCTCTATATGTCGATATAATCTTTGTGTTGTTTTGAGGTGGTTGACGGCGGCGCCGAGGGAGAGGAGAGAGAGTTCGGGCGGGAGAGAGAGAGACAGGCTTTTTTTTTTTCAAATTTTTTTTTTTAAATTTTTTTGCTGAAAATTGACGGTAGGTACCACTTAAGATGAAAACGAAAAGTTCGGGTACTGGTTGTGATCAAAAGTGAAGTTCAGGTACTATGTATATAATTGAGATAAAGTTCAGGTACCATTTCTGATAAAAACCCTTTCTTTAATTATCACTCTCCTCCTCTTTTCCTTTGTCTCCCACCGCCCCTCTTTTTTCTCTTTGTTCTTCTCCAAACTCCAGTTATCGTGATCTTCTTCAATCTCTCAATTTCTCAATCTCTCATTATCTCCAGTTCCCCACTTCACTTCAACTCGATCCTCACTTAGTCACTACTCAGTTCGAAATCTCAAATTCTCAAGAACTAGAAATTGCTCATGGCTACGGATGATGGGAATCAGATTGAACCAGATTGTTGAAGAACCTTGTCCTCCTCATCCTCCGAAATCAACCAAGTCCAGAGAAGAGGCCAAGCCTAAGTGGAAGCGGAAGTCTTGTTACTGGAACCAAAAACCAAAATCTGATCTCTTCTTTCTCTGTTCTTCCTTGAAACCAAAATCAGAAATAATTCCCAACCCCGCGTTTCCAATCTAATTACAAATAACGTTTCCAATTTGGAAACTAGCGTTTCGGCAACGTTTCCATCTGTCCGTTCACTGGAAACGCGTTTCCGATCGTTTCCGACGCGTTTCGTATCCGTTTTTCCGGTATCGATACGGGGATTCAACTATTTTCGGCGTTTCCGTGCTTCATAGCATGTGAGACTCTAGTAAGGTGGCTGATGACTCAGCGACACTTGTCGCTTGGCATCAGGCCAATTAATGATGCTCTGACATGTGGCAGCAAGTGGCGAAAGAACAAATTAAATTGTGACACTATTGAACTCCCATTTAAGATCTGTTTTCTCCTACGGATTCGTTTCGACAAGATTTATTCATCTAGCTAAATAAATTTCAGATAAAGTGTAGATATTTTTATGGTTATATTTAATAGGCTCATAATGTCATTATGCTCAATAATTATTCTCGGAATCGATGTGAGTGAGATATGTAATGTATTTTAAACAAATTTTATTTTACTCTCTAAAATCTATCTTTTTGTTTTTTTTTTAAGTGAAGTATGTTTATGATTAGTGAAAAGCTCCGAGCTGGCTACTTCATTCTCAGTTATGGTTAATGCGTGTACGTGTTCTATAATTGTGTGGTACGTGTAGGGAATAGTTTGTTCAGGACTTGCAATGTGCCTGAATTTATGGTGTATGAACATGAGAGGGCCATTGTTTGTATCAAGTTTTAACCCGGTCATGCTCATATTCGTAGCCATTTTTGGCTCCTTGTTGCTGGAAGAGAAGTTGTACCTAGGAAGGTACGTATGTATTGCCACTTGATCTATGCTTTTTTTTTGTTTCATTTTTCTTTAGAAAAACTAAAATGGAACATTATGATGTGGGAGCAATATATATGCATGTCTCTCAGCACTGCATTAATTTTACTTGTGATTTAATTTGTTTTGTGATGGAATGACAGCATACTTGGAACATTGCTAATTATATGTGGATTATACGTACTGTTGTTGGGTAAGAGCAAGGAAATGAAGAAGACGATGAGAGTCGAACCCGTACTCGAAACCCCACGACCTTCCGAATCTCAAGCCGTCGAAATTGTTGTTACTTCAACATCTCCTACGGGGACGAGCGTTAACACTAGTTCTGAGAATGATAACAACAATATAAAACATAATCGGTTCTTTCATTGGTAATTAAGTTGGAATTAAACTGTATATTAATTTGGTACATTCTCATTAATTAATTTAAATCATTACACACATATATATATATATATGCGATACATGACACCTTTGATCACCTTGTTTAATTTGTGCAGTTGTTGGCCACCATGCACTTGCATATAGAGATCGACTTCAGACTGATCGAGGTGCTACATCGAACGGAAGGCATCGATATATCATACTCGTTATGATACTAAACCAGTCAATTTAATTATGTTGATCAAGTCCACAGATATATAAAATAAGAAGGAAATTAAGAAAATAGGAATTGATCACGAGTGTCTTGCAATTATGCAAACTATGTAATATACTGTATGGAAATACCAAATATACATTTGGTTATTTTATGTACTAAGAGATCTTCGACTAGCTAGTTTTTATTCTTAAATGTAAGGTTTATCCGTTATCATATTATGTGTCTCCATGTTAATTCGGCACGTTTATGTTACATTGTTGAGTGCATTGTAGATTTATTAGAATGTTAGTGAAATTAAATCTCAACTTTTATTGCGCACGCCATGGTCCACACACACAAATTATTTGGCTTGACCCCCCTTTGAGTTTTTCAACTCATTGAAAAATTTATATAGTCCTCCAAATTCTCACTCTAGTTCTTACTCTTCATTGTAAAATTCTCAACTCAAGTTCCAACCCTGTATTTCCTTTCCCTGTCCTTCTCTCTTAGCCATAAGAGCAGGGACGGAAGCAAATGGAAGGCTGTCTAGGCTGCAGCCTAGACCAAAATTTTGGTAAAAAATTAATAAGTATAGGCTTACAAATGTAATAGCCCACCCCCATAAAGAAAAAAAAATTGTTAGGTTAGAGTACACTCCGCATCTTTGTCTTCCTCAGTTATGCACTAAGTCTTCTACTCTTCCTCTCCAACTCTCCATTCTCCAAGGCTTCAATCCTCACCCGGCGTGCCCCAAGCCCTCAATTTCATTATATCAATTCCATTTCCCAAGGACAGAATATGTAAGTATATATATAAATATAATTTTGAATCTTTGATAATCTATGTTAATGTAGTTCTTGTTCTTCAAGCCGATTTTGTGATTTCCTATTAGTGCTGATTGCTTGATTCTAATGCTAATTTTAATCAAATTATAATCAGAACATATGACTTTGGGTAAAATATTTGAACCTGTAAACTTAGCCTACCCCTTTTTCCGATCCTAGTTCCGTCCCTGCATAAGAGCCATATATAGTCATTTCTTCATAAAACACACCACAAAAATCTGAGATCTAAGATCATTGAACTGTTAATTGTTTGACTTCAAAAATCGTTGAGGTCAAAGTGGTGATTTGGTCCATCAATGTCAACACAAATAAAAACTCTCAAGTGGGTTGGAGAAGGAGCTACCCTCCGACGTAAACGAAACATGTCGGCCACCATCACACGTGTAGCGATCGATACAAGGCAAACCCCATAATCATAAAGTGATCGATGAGTCAAAGTAGGCGACTAGCTGGCACTTTGGTAGTTCCATTGCCTGATCAGGGACAGTGTTGTAACCTTGGTGCCTATAAAACCAAACCAACCATAAAAGAAGGATCACCATTCACCGCTAAAAGATCGACCCGATGATGAAGAAGATGAGTGTTCTAGTACTAGTGCTGGTTCTGTGCGTGATGTCATCTAATATGGAGCAGAGCTTTGCTCAGGTCGACTGCTACGATGCTTGTTCCACAGGCTGTGTTTCATATGTAAACAACCGTAAGTACACTCCAAATCATCTCTCGTATTTGTTTCATCTGGATATTGAAATCTGGGTTTTTCACTTCACTGCTTATAGTCTGTAATTTTATCAAACTGTAAATTAAATTCTTACCCATTCGAATGTACTGAAATTTTTACTAATTAACAACTGCATCCATGTGATCCTCAATCAATTCTTTCCTTTCTTATCAAAATGGCTTTGGTTGCTTAGTTAAATGCCAAACCTTCTAGTAGGGCTATATATTATGACTTGCCGTAAATATAATTAGCTAGTTAGATCTTGCGCAGTAAAAAAATTTAAAAACATAATCATAATTTATGGGTGAGTAACATGGATTGTGCATCTGTATGGATTACATAACCTGAGGGACTTGGTTTATTTTTTGTTATAATTTAATCAACTATTCGTCAAGCAAACCAAGTCAAAATTTTAGTACTGATCACGGTTTCAAGTTCAAATCTTGCCTCCCTAAATGTTGAGACATGTTTTATTTTTTTGTCTGAAACAATTTGATCATGATTGCGCATTGTTATTATTATCAACCTGATGTAGTTATTTCTAATCCTAATGATGATTGATTTGGCAGCGAGGCTTATGTCACGCTGTGATCGCAAGTGCCAGATTAGATGCGGTCCAGGTAATTTCTTACCCCTATAAGGTTTCTACTCCAATTTTGGTTCTTGTTTTGTTCTGAAATTCCAGCCCCAATTTGGCATTTCTTTGTTAGAAAACGCTTTTGCTCGAAGCTCGTTACATTTGTCAAAAGCGCTTTTGCTAGAAGCATGTAAGTTTTCGAAAAATACAGGTCCTTCCTCGAAATACATTTGGAATCACTTGCTGATTGAGCTCTTGCTTTTTCCATAGGAGCTTAAGCTTTATAGTGCTTCCATAGTAGTCACTGGCAATTTTTTTATTGGCTGTTTTCACCTTCTATTTACTAACCCTAATGCGGATTTTCATTGATGTGTACAGATTCTCAAGTTGAGGAGAATTTTCATTGAGAGGCAAAGAAAACCGGCGAGCAAACCATGAATCAATAACTAGTATATAGTATGTAACATTTACCATTTGGGTTTAGCCTAGGTGGTGAAGGAGAAGGGGATTAAAATCAGGATGTCCATGGCTACACTAAACACTAATAGTGGGCGACTTTTATCTCTATTCTGATGTAGAAGAAAATGGAACCGGCATGGATTTCTTTTTGGCTGTTTTCTCAATGAAATAAATACCAAATTACTTTCACTCATTAATGAAATTTTAGTAGTGTGCCTTATGACATTAGTGTATTAAGATAAGAATGAATCACGTCTACCAAGTTTCCATAAACGAGACTCGATCACTAGTAGGAATCAATTAGAGATAAATTAATGAAACATGCATGTAACGACTTGTAGGGATGAAACCCAGAATGCACAGAGAATCAGTTTCCCATTTTGGCAAATGAGGAAGAATACCATTGCCCATGCCAGTAGGTATCTTTCCCAAATATTTACACAGCTAGTCCCTACAAAGGTCTTCCAAAGCTTTGTAGGGAGCCATTTTATAAAGGCGTCAAAGCTTAAATGTGACAGAAAATGGCACAGACGTTCGAATTCCACAACCCAACAAAACCTATGCATATTGCTCCTCCCCATTATGCAAATCGTTCTCTTGCTGAATTAGAGATACACTCCCTTTTAAACATAAATGGCCAATTATGATGAATTAAAGCAGTAGCTGTTATTTTAACTTCAACACGTTTTGGAAATTTCCATCCAGAGGGGGTAAAGTTATACCTCGCAAGATTTCGACTTCCGACTCAAACTCATCAAAAAATCACAACTAGTTCAATGAAAAGATATGAGGAAATAATAAAATTGCAATGCATTCTAAGATAAAAATGGCACCAGTTTACTTGATAGCCTCAAATGTCAGACGAGATTTATAAAATTGCAATGCATTCTATGTAGGCCAACCTATGTAGAATTGTAGGACTTTCACACAACTTGAAAGAGATGTTTACTTGATTAGCCTCAAATGTTAGATAGTTCCTCAAATGCTGTTATCAATGCATACTTTCAAAGCCAGAGAGAAGATAAACATTACATTCTTCACATTAAAAAAAATGAAAATTACACTACTATTCTAAATTTCTAGATAGTCATACTAATTACAATCTACAGGGATGCAGAAAGCCAGAAACAAAAACCAACCCAGAGACTAGTGTTCATAACAGGAAGCATATAGTGTTCATTCACTCATAGTCATGGCCAAGAAAATCTATCTACTACTCTCCAATGGAACGGAACTTCCATTGCCATAGAATAGTAGTACTGCTAAGTTTGTGTGGCTAAGGATATGACAATTCTGAAAGGGTAAAATTCGGGCTCAACTACAAAACGACATTGTATGTTAAAATGATAGATTAAAAAAATAAGATATTTAACTCATCCAAAGTTAATTTGTCAAAGGTGCAGTAGTTTCAAATCCCCTTGCAGTACGGAGAAAATTCTGTTTCAACTATGCAAAATCAACTTCGTAATGAATGTTTGAACAATGCCAATAAAGCCGGATCTACTTTACCTTTAGACAATAAATCAACTATCAATTCCATAGTTGATGCATCTGCAGAGAAACCCCTCTCCACCATTAGTTGAATAAGTCCCATAGCCCTTGATATCTCATTGTTATTGATACATCCACGGATAATGATGTTATAGGTCCAACCATCTGGAGAACAGCCTTTCTCTTCCATTTCTCGAATCAACTTTTCGGCTTCAACTATTAGGCCTCCTTTACAAAGTCCATGAATCATTACATTACATGTCCTCACATTAGGTTGAAGTTGTTTTGATGATAAACCACAGAAGAGCTCTCTAGCAGATTCAATATTTCCAGCTTTGCACAAACCTTCAATAATAATATTGTAAACTACAATATCTAGTTCCAACTTCTTGCCTTCCATCTCTCTGAGCAATCCTAGTGCCGTAGAAACTTGCTGGTTGCTACATAGGCCATCCAATAGAATGGCATAAGTTTGAAGATTTGGAAGTTGACCACAATCTAGCATCTGAGAGAACAACTTCTCTGCTTCTTGTATCCTCCCCGCTTTAAAAAAACTGTCAATAAGAGTGTTATACGTAATGGTGTTAGGAACAAGTTCCCTACGAGGCATTTCCTGAAAAACCTTCTTGGCCTCATCAATCTTTCTATGCTTACAATATCCGTTGATCAATATGCTACAACTATGAGAATCAACCATGGAGCCCTTGCTAACCATGAGATCAAAAACTTGTCTGGCCTCGTCCATTTCTCCTCGCAAACAGTAACCGTCCATAAGTGAATTGTATGTAATCGTATCAGGTTCAATATGTCTTTCAATCATCATTTCAACCACTTTTTTTGCTTCCATGACCACCCCCTCCTTACAAAGTGCATCAACCAAGACAGTGAAGGTGAATACATCCGGAAAGATATTGTTACTCACCATTTCATTCAACAACCTTGTAGCTTCTTTCCACTCTCCTAATCTGCAAACTCCATCAATTAAGGAACTATAGGCAATGACATTTGGGGCAATACCCCTACTAATCATTTCTGAGAAGAGTTTCAATGCATCAACAACAAGTGTATCCTTACAAAGGCTGTCAATGATGGTGCTGTAGACAACTACGTTAGCCTTACAACCTTTTTTTTCCATCTTCCTGAGCAATTGAATAGCTGCACTGTTGTTGCCCTTCATGCAAAGTCCCTTTATTAGTGTGCTGAAAGTAATTACATCGGGCAGACAATGACCTCCCTCCATCATCTTGCTGAAAAGTCGAGCTGCTTCAGCCATTCTATTCTGAAGAATAAAGCCGTTGATTAGAGTATTGTAGGTGGTGACATCTGGTTCGAGGCCCAATTTGAAGAAGTGTCCCAAGACGGACAAACTAAACCCAATTTTATTCAACTGACAATAGCAATTGATGATAATAGTCAGAGAATAAGCATCATGAGCAATTCCGATCAGACCCATTTGTCTATTCAAAGTGATGACAGCTGAATAATGTTTCAATTTGGCAAGTTGACCCAAGATTTGAGTGAAACGGACAACCGAAGGCAGAGGACGCCTGTGAAGCATTTCATCGAACACCTTCAAGGCACTCTCAAGATTAGTGAATTTGGGCTTTGAGGATGGGTCTCTCACAAGCTTTCCAAGCTGGGATTTGCTCGGCTTTGAGGATTGAGAATGAAACAAGGCAAAGTAATTGTTGAGGGAAACAACAAGAGTAGTAGAGTGAAGACAACAAGGCATACCTATTCTGCTGCTGCCGCAGTAGGAATAAGAAAAAGAAGAAGACGTTTTGCGGATCATTGTCAGCATCTCTGCGTCTCCGTTGAATGGGTTTCCTTGAGAAAGCTCAAGTCCTCAAGTCTGTGTATATGCAAAATGAGATTTGGGGATTACTTTGAAAAAACAAACCGTCTCCCTGGACAATGTCTTGATTCTTCGCAAAGTTCTTGTGTTGCAATTTAATCTCTTCAAAATTAAATTAACTCTGATATTTATTATTATTTTTCTAACAATTCCTATCTCATTCCCTATTTTAAGGAGGACGGACGTAGAACGGGATGGTCGCTATAATCGTGAAAGTCTAAAATCGTCGAATTGATCTCAAAATTGGAATACATGACATGATTTGGTTAATTTTCAATTTAGGAGATCGATGAAATGTACCTAAATCAAAAGATCAAACCAACATGCATTTAATATCAAAGCGATTTGACTAATTCGGTTCGATTTTCGGTTTTTGACCGCAATCAAAAGATCAAGCATTCAAGCCCCATATGAGATAAACCCGCAAATTTTACAAGTTACAATACATTCCATCTTTCCTTAAAAAAAAAAAAACACATTCCAACTTTCTCATTTTTTTCATACATCTCAACTCCTCGAAGACTCGAGTATTCAAATTTCACAACATTCATATGTAAATCCAAAAAAGCTGCAACAACATATCAACTAGTCCAGCTAGTTCATCCTACTTCCTTTCCTCGAGAGCATCCACAATGTGGACCCAAATTTGGGTCAAAAAATACTCACAGTGGATCGGAGAGAGTATGAAATATATTTGCCGGAGACTCAAATGTTGAACCCAAATATAGGTCTAGTTTGAACTCAAAAAAATTAGACCTATTTTTGTAGGCCCCCATGTGCAACTAAAAAAGAGAGATTTTTTGGAGAGAAATTCATCAAAATGAGAGAGACTCAAATTTGAGTCCACAGTGAGGATGACTTAAATTCAGGACCCAAATTTGAGTCTAAAAAATATGAGTCCAAAAATGAGTCATGCACCACTATGGCACCCAACAAAGTAAGTCATTTTGTACACTATTCCGATTGGCTCAAATTTGGATTCCGGCCAATTTGAACCCAAATTTGAAAAAAAATTGGATTCCACTCAAATGTACGTGTTTTCACTCTCATCGCAGACTTGTAGAGCTTGCGAGAAGTGGTGGCAGTCTATTAGTTTAATGGGAAAAAAGCTAAAATGGTACCTGAACCATACCTCAATCTTATCGATGGTACCTGAACTTTAATTTTTGTCACAAACGATACCTGAACTTTTCGATTTCGTCTAAAGTGGTACCTAAGGCCACATTCGGTAAATACAAATTACCAAAGGTACCACTTTAGACGAAATCGAAAAGTTCAAGTACCACTTTAGATAAAATCGAAAAGTTCAGGTACCGTTTGTGACAAAAAATGAAGTTCATGTACCACTTTAGACGAAATCGAAAAATTTAGGTACCGTTTGTGACAAAAAATGAAGTTCAGGTACCATCGATAAGATGGATGTATAGTTCAGGTACCATTCATGATAATAACCCTAGTTTAATTTATTTATGGATCTGATGAAGTGGTGGCTTGTTTACCTGATGAAGTTGTCAAGAAAATCATCTGCATTCCTTTTGACATTTCTAGAGGTTTGGCAGACAAGATTATTTGGAAGCAAATTTTTTTTTTTCAGAAGCGAAATATGGGCGAGTGTGCCCTCACTCAACTTTTATTGAAAAAATAAAGTGAAATTTTATCGAAAAATAAAGTTGAAGCATGTATCTATTGGGAAATTTACTTTTAAAAGTGCTTATAACAGTATTGTGGATAGCAACCAGGCTACTAATGTCATGTGGAAGTGTATTTGGAGGCTTAACATTCCTCCAAAGCTAAAATTTTTTCCTTGGTTGTTTGTGAAAGGCATCTTGCTGCAAGCATTGTATTGTAAAGCCTGAAATCATACTCCATCTGTTCAGAGGACAGAGATTAGACCAAAGCTAAGTCAATTTGCAATGTCAGATACTATGCGCAAAACTTTTAACTTAAATTAGGAAGATTGGATTGCTGCTAACATTCTCCAGCAGAATTGTAAGTTTTTAGGCCTTAATTTGTCTCATTTAGTCATTTCCGTATCTTGATTTTTATGAAAATGGAGGAATAAAAACATCTTTGATGAGGGCTTTCAAGAGCCTTACCATCTTCTTGAAATAATTCTTCAGTACATCAATGAGTGGAGTAAACATGTCCTTGTACCACCACCTTCTTGCTTGAGTGCGTTGATGAGGGACTGTTCAAAAATGAGGGGGCAATGTGATGTGCAAAAAAAAAGATGCAATGTGATGTGCCCAGTCATTCCATTGCTTAAGCTTCTGTAAGAAGAAAAAGATGTGCAAACATTTAGGATTATGCATAATTATATAGCTCATACTTATTCTAAGTTCTACCTACAGTACGTTTGCTATTCCTCGAAATTGCCCATCAGCAACTGTGATAAATCTTAGCTTCTTCATTCTTGCCAAAGGTAGTTGGTACCTTTTTTCTCGCTCTGCACTTTCTGAAGCACATATCTGATACCATGGGTCTTTGCAAGCACGAGATCCTCTGGAGTGTACTTGTTGACCAGATTCCTGTAGGCTGTTTCAAAGCTTAAAAATCAACTTCATAATGATCTTTTTGTTAGCGGCAAAAAAGTGGATCTACTTTATCCTTAGAAAACAAATAAACTATTAAAATCCCATTTACCACCAAACTAGGCTTCCTTCTTGTGATCATATCAAAACAAGTGCAGTTTTTGAATCCAAAATTGAAACTGCCTTCAGAATATGACCAAGGAACTTGTACGCAGAGCTGCATCAATTACCCCAACAATCATTGGCATTTCATCATCAAACATCTTTACCTCCATATGCTTATCTTTTTTCGTAAATTTGGCTATCTTATGATTTTTTCTTTGGTCATCTTCAGGTTATGTTACTAATTAAGGAGGAAAATCAGGTCTAAATGACCAGAAATTAGAAAAACCAGTGGTGTTTCTGGAATATGACGTATACGAAAAACACAGACACAAGTTACAATCTTCGAACCTAGAAAGGTTTTTTTTCTTCTGTGGTACCTAGATGGATGTTGAGCATCAATGACTGCATGACCAATTGCATTATGCAACCTCGTATTCTGTACTGATGCATATGCAGCATTGTTAAATACAACTGCATACTCCTAAATTGCCATCATCTCAAAATGGCTATAAGTGCATTGATCATCATCTCTAAGATCCACTGGAAAAAGTCGTTTCCCACCTGAAAATAATAAACTTCTGAACATTGGGACTAAATTGCCAGGAGAATGTTCACAATATCCTTTAAAGAATGATTTACACAGAACCCAATTTAACCTCTATTTTTGGTCTGAAACTTCTATCTCTAGCTTCCGTTCTTCAAAATAGGACTCCCAGTTAGCTCTTTCTTAGCGACCAAAACCCATTCATTGATCATCTTCACCTGCAATGTCGTGACTCGTGAGTCGTGACATCATAAATTATTATCTTAGGCAACAATTCCTGAAACAAAGTTGAAAAGGAGGTTTGAAGTATTCACATATATTATATATGTTAATCAAATGAGAAACACGTTTTATTCATATTCAATATTTCTATATATAGATGAAATGAACTATATTCCATTTCCCATGAGTTATCATCTATCTGAGAATACAATATAACATGAAGGTGTATGAATATTACCAATTGATTCCATTTAGGATGGAAATTACTTCAAGGAAAATTTAAGCAAGAAAATAAAAACATTTGCACCCTTCCATTAGTCATCAGCCAACTCATGGGTACAACACAACAATTATTGAGTAAGACTTTGAAATACTGTCCCCTCTACCATACTATTTAGTCAAACTATATCTTCCCTCTGAAATACTTTGTCTGTTACTTAAATTAACAGACAAAGGTCCTAGAAATAGTAGGGTGATGCCAAGGGCAATAGTTGCAATAAGATTGGATATAACATTTAAAAAAAAAAAAAAGGAACTGAGAGGAGACTCAAACAGGCAAGAGAGAAATAGAGAAAAGTCATACAAATTGTAATCGCGGCCAACGCTGAATTTGTATATTTGCAGACACGATTTTCATCCTGCACATACATGGATTGACAATAACTTACAAAACACCAATGGTTCACTAAAATGCAACAGTTCCAAAGTTGATTGCAAAGTAACTTCATAATGATCTTTTTATCAATGGCAACAAAGCTGGATCCACTTTATCTTTAGACAATAAACCAACTATCAGTTCTATTGTTGATGCATCTGCAGAGTAACCCCTCTCCACCATTTGATGAATAAGTCCCATTGCCCTTGACGTCTCATTGTTATGGATCAACCCTCTGATAATTGTGTTGTAGGTAACATTATTTGGAGAACAGCCTTTCTCTTCCATTTCTCTAAGCAACTTTTCTGCTTCACTAACTAAGCCCCCCATACAAAATCCACTAATCATTATAGTATATGTCCTAACAGTGGGGTGAAGTCCTTTTGATAATAAACCGCAAAACAGATCCCTTGCAGCTTCAACTTTTCCAGCTTTGCAAAAATAATCCATAAGAATATTGTAGATTATAATATTTGGATCCAACTTCTTGCCTTCCATGTCCTTGAGCAGTTCTATAGCCATATCAAGTTGTTGGTTTTTACAAAGGCCATTCAGTAAAACAGCATAAATCTCAACATTTGGAAGCTGGCCACAAGCTTGCATCCTAAAGAACAACTTCTTTGCATCTTGTATCCTCCCCAGTTTGCAAAAATCATCCATAAGAGTGCTGTAATTAACAGTATCTGGAACCAGTCCCTTACAAGACATTTCCTCAAATAGCATCACAGCCTCATCGATATTTTTGAGCTTACAATATCCGTTTAACAATATGCTATAACTATGAGAATCAACCATGGAGCCCTTGCTAACCATGAGATCAAAGACTTTTTTTGCCTTGTTCATTTCTCCTCGCAAACAGTAACCGTCCATAAGTGAATTGTATGTAACCGTATCAGGTTCAATATGTCTTTGAATCATCATTTGAACCACTTTTTTTGCTTCCATGACCATCCCCTCCTTACAAAGTGCATCAACCAAGACAGTGAAGGTGAACACATCCGGAAAGATATTGTTACTCACCATTTCATTCAACAACCTTGTAGCTTCTTTCCACTTTCCTAATCTGCAAACTCCATCAATTAAGGAATTATAGGTAATGACGTCTGGGGCAATACCCCCACTAATCATATCTGAGAAGAGGTTCAATGCATCAACAACAAGTGTATCCTTACAAAGGCTGTCAATGATGGTGCTGTAGACAACTACGTCAGCCTTACACCCTCTTTTTTCCATCTTCCTGAGCAATTGAATAGCTGCACTGTTGTTACCCTTCATGCAAAGTCCCTTTATTAGTGTGCTGAAAGATATACGTTGGGCAGACAATGACCTCCCTCCACCATCTTGCTGAAAAGTCGTGCTGCTTCAGCCATTCTATTCTGAAGAATAAAGCCGTTGATTAGAGTATTGTAGGTGGTGACATTTGGTTCGAGGCCCAATTTGAAGAAGTGTCCCAAGACAGACAAACTAAACCCAATTTTATTCAGTTGACAATAGCAATTGATGATAATAGTCAGAGTATAAGCATCATGAGCAATTCCGATCAGACCCATTTGTTTATTCAAAGTGATCACAGCTGAATAATGTTTCAATTTGACAAGTTGACCCAAGATTTGAGTGAAACGGACAACCGAAGGCAGAGGACGCCTGTGAAGCATTTCATCGAACACCTTCAAGCAATCCTCAAGAGTACTGACTTTGGGTTTTGAGGGTGGGTCTCTCACAAGCTTTCCTAGCTGGGATTTGTTTGGCTTTGAGGATTGAGAATGAAACGAAGCCATGTAATTGTTGAGGGAAACAACAAGAGTAGTAGAGTGAAGACAACAAGGCATACCTATTCTGCTGCTACCGCAGTAGGAATAAGAATAAGAAGAAGACGTTTTGCGGATCATTGACAGCATCTCCGTTCAAATCTCAAGCCTTGAATGGGTTTCCTCGAGAAAGCTTGATACAAGATATTTCTACACACCAAATAGATGCACAAAAACAACCTAATAATTACTCTACTATGAATATGAATATCGAATGTAGTATAAGAAGTAGGGATCATTCCCACAAGAGAATGAGACTCGAATGCAAATTAAGACACTAAACTATAAAGACTCTAAACTGACCTAAAAGGAAAAACACAAACAGCAGACAAACTAAACTGACTCCGATTGCTATGAAATTTAAACCATAAATACTAGACTCAATAATAAAGACTCTGACCAAGTTTCAACGAATTCTAAGAAGTTTAAGACAACGAAATTAAACCTGCAAAAGCAGGGCAGAGTTGAGGTACGAAAATAAAAGGAAAACCAACAAAGGTTTTGTTTTAAACAATGATGATGGAATAGCTAGGGAACAATCATCCACCCTAAACATTCATGTTAAATATGCAAAGTTTCACACAAATTCCCTAATTCATGGATGACGATGCTCAAGATAAGCCAATGACATGTTGATCAAATCCTATTGCTCTCTCGTAGTTGGTATGTTAAGTGCATGACATGTACTCCCTAACTTAGTTCTTAACATGTAACCTAGAATGACATGTTCATAGATTCAACATTCAAGAATCATTAAGCATGAAGAGAACGAACATCACATCGGCCATAAGACATGGCATGTATCTTATGTAACCAAGAAATCTAATCACATGAATATGGTTTATTTATTCATTAGCTACTTGGGATTATATGATGATATAGCGGTCCACATATAAATCCTAGCAATAGAACCCTAATACATGCATCTAAGTAGGCCTCCAAAGAAACACATATAAGATTCATCCATGAAAAACCAGTGAAAAGATAATCATCCACTCGGAAATCTATATAAAATAATCAAAGCATCTTAACAATCATGTTCAGGGCTTCAAATAGCCCCTAACTACTAAGAAGTTTAGCCGGACATGACTGTGAATGAGAGCATAATAAAATACATGAAAGATGAAGAGTTCAAAGGATAGAAATCTTGACGCATCGACCGGTCGACAGAATGGATCGACCGTTCGACTGGCCAGTTCCGGGTTGTGGTTTCTTTTCTTCTCACACGTGAATCCCCCCTTTCTCTGAAGTCCACAAGGTCCTTTTATATGTTCCAGCAATTCCTCGGTGTACTTGCCCTTCGCAACTTCTAATCCCACAAAGAAACTCATTAAAGAATAATCTTTAACAAATCCCTAGGGAATTAGACTTCCTTAATTCCATCGGAAACTTCCATCTTAAGTAAAACTCTCTCTTTATCTCCTTTTTCTCCTCTTTGCATTGGACACACTACAAAACTCAAAAACACATTAAAAAGCCCAAAACAATAATAAACTAAATGTGGAAATATGGAAAATAATAATAATAAATATCGCAAATAATAATAATATGTGAGGAACATCACATATACTTTGAATGTGCATCAATAATCTCAAGATTGACAAGCTAAGAAATAGATGAAAGTAAATAGAGATAGAGGAATACTCAATAAAGATAGTGGCCTCAATCTTGCTGTCACCAAGTCTTGAAGAAAGCTCCTCATGGTCTCCTCTTCTTCTCCTAGCTTCTTCTTCTCCAAAGCTCCAAGGATCTTGATATTCTTGATGTCTCCAAGTTTATGTGAGGTAGAAGTGATAGAATGGTGGAGAAAAGAGGTTAGGAATATAGAGGAGGGTCTTAGGAAGAAGTTTCATGAAGGAAGGAAATGGATTTGAGGGGTGGAAGGAGGGGAAAAGAGGGGAAGAAGGTGGTAGCCACCGCCGGCTGACCGGTCAATCCGGACGACGGATCCAAGTATTTTTTGGGACTTTGGGAGAGAGGGAAGAGGAAAGGTTTATGAAATTTTGGGGTGGAGGCTAGGGCTGATGAATAGTAAAATTCTCTATCAAAATGGAAAGGAAGAGGAATATATATAGAGGGAGAGACATATGAATTGGAGGGTGGAGATGGATTGTAATTAATCTAATGGCTAATAACTAAGATTCTAAGCAAAAGGAATTTACCAAAAGGCTAGGGTAGGTAGGAAAGTGAAGAAGAGAGAAAGGGTAGAGTGGTAATGTGTTTATGGACAAGAAAAATCAGATTTGGGAGGTGAGGAGACAAAAATGGGATAATGAAAGGCTAAGAGACAAAAAGTGGTTTAAACATTAAATGTTTTGTCTCTATTTTAAATTTGAATTTCAAATCATCACCAAAATACCTCAACCAATCAAAGGGGCTCTCCAATTGTGCTTGGGAAACTCATGGATGGATTGGAATGTGATGCCTTCGGGTTTGACCATATGTGGGCCCGGTTGACTTCAGTTGACTTTTCGGGACCAAAAGTTGACTTTTCGGTTTCTTTGTCGTAACTCCGAATCTTTGAGGTGTTTCACTCCTGATGCTTGACTTGAATGATTCTTGATGCTCGAAAGTCACAGTTGACTTTTGTCCTTTTCTTGAAAGTGCTCAAGTTGATCCCGAAATGCATCCTTTTGCTATATGTTTCCTTTTCTCACTTATGAACCTATAAAATGGACAAACATAAGTAAATGACATTATTAGGCTTTTAGAGAAGCGTAATTCATGCGATTAGAGGCGCCCTCAAACCGTCACTGGATGGCGAAGAATCGAAGGAGAGAAGTTTCGGCCACCCGAAACTTTCAAGAGAAATTTGAGCTCTTCCATTTCGATCCAGTCTTCGGGCTAGGTATGAAAGTTGACCCTTGTGATGTTGCGAGTATGCTGGTAAAATTTGGTGGCCATCAGAGGTGGTTGACTGGCCGCACGTGGAGCCCATGCTCAGTTGTTTGTGGCGGCGCGTCCGGCCTCCTTTGGTGATGCATTTGAGCCCATTGGCTTGCATTTTTCATTACGAGCATGTTAATATAAGCTTTGAAGGAAATTGTCGAATTTTTGGAATTTATCCGATTAATTTTAGGTTCGTTTATTTACGAGTTACATACTTGTGGCCGTGGGATGGTCACCAAAATTGTTTAGGATGTTAAGATAATTATTTTGAGAGTGTTGTACGGTTGGATCGTTGGAATTATATTAATTGGCAATTAAAGAATAATTATGGTTTGTAAGATCGATTAAATTAGTTACGTTCGTTCGATTTATCGAACCGCGACAATCCGACCATTGGAATTGTCGCCGAGGGTGAATGATAATTAGATTTATCAATGAGGTAATTATTAGTGGAGGTGAGGTTGAAATGTATTGTCGGATTAGCGTTTTGAGGATTATCGGGAACCTTATTTGGATTATTGAATTAAATATCGAATTATTGTTTCGTCAGTCGAATAATTATTATTAATAATTCGTGTTATTCAAGAGGACATTGAGGAGGACCTTGATAGGCGTCAGGCCTAGTCGGATATCTGTGAGTGGATATTTGTTTTAAATTAAATATACATGCAATTCTATTTTAAAAATAGTATGTCTCGCATTTGATAACTCATTTAAATATTGTGATTTTATGATTTTAGTCTCGAGCGTGAAATATGAATTTAATTGCTTGATTTGAACTTTAAGAGCATTCCATTTCGCTATAATCATTCTTTATGATAATCGCTTGAGACTCAGTTGTTAGATTGTAGATTTTCAGAAAATTTGTTTTGTTTTCATGATATCCTTGGAGAGAGTGTTCAGAAGATTTTATTTAGTTTTCATACTACCATACGGCTTATGTCTTAGTATGTCAGTACAGATATCAGTTAGAGCATGCATGCATCATCTAGTCGGCAGATCCCTCTAGATGACATGTTACCTGGTCGGCAAATACCTCTAGGTAACATATGACTTCCGGTCGGCAGATCCCTCAAGATGATATACTGATTTTCGAAGTCTGGTCGGCATATCCCTCTACGCTTCCCTTTTAGCATTACCGTACGGTGTGGTTTTCCTCCCGAAATCACAAATGTTCAGACACATGGCCTTATTCATTTAAAGAAAGCCTTATGGAGTTAAAAGTATTATAGACTATCCGTGTTAATGGAATTGCATGCATGGTTTTAGAGAAAGAAAGTTTTGGAAAAGTATTAAAGATATTTTAAAGTTAATTATGTCTATTTTCTTTATTTTCGTCCACTCACTCTAACAGTTTTTGAAAATGCTTTTCCCTGGGCCCTTTGGTTTTACTTTGCCCAGATTGCAGATTTGATGAGGTCGGACCACCCACAGAGTCGAGGCATAGTTCCCACCGCTTCCCCATTTTCATAGTAGAAAACTCTCATCTATTTGTATTCGATTTCGTGAGACAGTTAAATGCTCTGATTTACCAAACTCTTTGTTGAAAAAATTGTATTGGAAGTTTATATAGTTCGGGTTAGAGACCCTATCTTATTTGTGATGGATGATTGTGGTTTTGTGGCGAGCAAGCAAGTTTGGGAGTTTGGTTGGATTATGATTATTAGAAGTGTTAAACTGTTTTCCACAGGTTTGGGTAGTCTATTTTAGGGGAGTTTATGTCGAATTTTCGGCATAAACTTTTCTAAGGTGGGTCCCAAAGGGACACCTTGGGTTCCAGGGTGAAATCTGGAGCGGTTCCTGTCAATACTTGAGTCTTCAATTAAAGTGGCTAAAGGGTGTAGTGGAACATCATTCTTCTTTAATAGACATGACTACAATAAAATCAGCTGTCTCAACCATAATTTTTCAAAACCCCCTGTCCCAGCCTAGTTTTGAGGCCATGGTAATTACCCCAGGGGCTCTATTGGGAAACTTGGTCAAAATTTGAGTGAAAATGTGTAGACAAGGTGTTTTGAAATACAAGCTCAAAAGATCCAGTAAGTCGAGGTTTTCTCCTGTGGCTTGGCTTTCCCAAATATTTGCAGGCATGGCTACTCCCTACAAAGTGTAAATGTCTTCCAAAGATATCTAGGGAACCATTTTAAAAAGGCCTCAAATCTTAAATTCTCTTCCCCAATTAGAGATACATTACTTTTAAACATAAATGAACAATTATGCTAATTCAAGTAGTAGTTAATATTTTAACTTAAACATGTTATGAAAATTTCAATGCAGAGGAGGTAAAGTTCTATACTTCTATGGTTCTACCTAGCCAGATTGTCGACTTCCGACTCAAATTCGTAAAAAAATCAATCTCCAGCTGCACTATCACTAAACCAAATCATTACAAAGTTCCATGCAGGCAAACAAAACAAAAACACGCATAGTGTTGTGAGTCGCCTATTAACTCAAGTAGAAAAGAGAGAAAAACAAGAGAGAGAAGTGTAGAATGAATCGATTGATATTGATCAATTGGTGTGTGAAATGGTGATGCCTCAACCTCTTTATATAGTGGAGAGGTTGAGGTGTATTCATGGTGTACAATAATGAGGAGAAACCTTTAGTTTCCCCACTATCACCACTAACCCCACTAACTATACCATTATGTCCTCTCATAAGTGGTGTAACCCTTATGGAGTTAATAGAAAGAAATACCAAAGGTCTTGCACAATGTATGTAGTCCACATCTTGTATCACGTTCGTACAGACCTTAGTTTAATGGACAGCCACCCCACAATGTGTCCTACAACACATAGAACTTTTTCTTGCTTTTTTTTTTTTTTTTGAAATGAGGATAAATTTATTGATTATTGATGCGAACATTGTGACTCGAGGGGGATATAACACCTAAACGCCGAGTACATTTACAAAGATCTTCAAAGAGAACATCCTCAATAATAATAAAGGGAGTCTCATCTAACCAATAATAGAAAATTGCAACACTATTTGCTTCACGATACACATGTCGAAAATTGATGGAGCGAAAGGCCGTCATGTACTCCTTGCAGTCGTCCACCACTCTACCACTCTCAGAGCAATCTGCATTAGAACCTGCTAAAGCATGAATCAGAGTCACACAGTCACTCTTAACCTCCAACTCCGCCCAGCCTTCGTGGATAGCTGTTAACAGACCAGTTGTACATGCTTCAGCCTCCATGTGTAAAGCTGATCTAACATGAGAAAAAGGTCTGCCAAGTGCAGCTAGACATTGACCATCTGTATCTTGTACCACAACACCAATTCCACCCATATGCAGCTTTGGTCTAAAAGGCACCATCCACATTTATTTTCAGCCTCCCGCTCGGAGGGCACCACCAGTGAGGCACCCTTGGCCTTTTCGTTGTCGGAGTACAAGAAGAATGTAGTGCCTGGTATGTAAGAATTTATGGACTTATCAATACTCAATAAGAAATGCAACAACTTAACTACATATATTGCAGAATAAGTAATTGGACAATGTTATTCTATTCTAGTTAACTCATGGTGGATACACTTTATATTTTGGCCATTATTTGTATCATAAGTAATCCTACTTGTACATGGAATAAGTCTATTAGGCCTATATTGATTAGGACTAGGAATCCTTTATGGGAGGTATTTAGTTCTGTAAATGCCTATATATAGAGACCTTGGTCCCTGCTCTAGCAATCACAAGCACTACATTATTCTCTGCCCCATTGTGAGATTGCCTAAAGGATTGCTCAAAGGATAAGCACCAAGTTCGACCATGTCTGTGACAGGTTAGTGTTCGTATTCTTAAACTTGAGTACAACATGCTTATCTAGAATTAAGTTTACATTTGGTATCAGAGCCATTGTGCTCAATTAAGAATCGAATTTTGTTTTGATCCAAAAGGGGGGGAAATTACTTCTAAATCCTCAATTACTTCCAAATCTAATATTAGGGTTCTTCGTTTTTTTATTTCAATCAATATTTTTCCGCCTAAATTCTTTATCAAAGCTTGTTGAAATCATAATTCGAAGGGCTCTGTTATTGTTAATTTGTCTTCGATTCATCACTAGAAATTTCATATTCATCTGTATTAAGGTACACAATCCTAATTGCATTCTCCTATGAACTTTATACTCTGTAATGCCTAAATTTTCTGCATAAATTCTATAGCCTTGTTGAGGCATATATGAGACTGTTTGCAGGGATTGATTGTGTTTGTGTTTACTTTGAGTTTTTTCGATCCTGGTTTATATGTGTACTGTATTGTTTGCCTTTATTTTTGTCTCCCAATTCATTGTATAACAAAACAGCATCGAAAACCTTCATAAAACTCATATAAGACGCTTAATTTTTTTTTTTTCTTAGTCCAGTTCAATTAAATACTTCCAACATATCATATTGTCGATAGCAATTTTATGTAAAAGCCTTTAATTGAGCATGAGTATTGGACTAAAATCTTGTGATATTGATTCTAAAAACAAGGAATCCTTGCTCCCCATAGGAGGTTTTAAATGATTATTGTTTATAGAATCAATGTCAGCATACAACAAGGTTTGAAACTTGCATTCTGTGGTTGTTGGAACTGTTCTTCTTGCCACTCTAGGTATTGACATGTTCTGATTAACCTACTGTTGAGTTTTGAGTTTTGGGTGTATGATTCAGTAGTGTCAATTGTCCTTTTGCCACTCTAGGTAAGGCTGACACGATTAATATACATTGGGGCTCTTCATTAAAATGCCTAGTACATTTTATATCTTTAAGGAACTGTTAATGTTACTATTAATGAGCAATTAAATATTACATGAGTGTTAGTAAACTTGAACTCCTACATTATATTTTAAAACCAAAATCAAGGCGAAGATCTATTACTAGGTCTCTGTGTTTGCGGCATATAGATATATGGTTGATCTACCTTTATAAATTTGTAAAATGTGCCTTGAAATGATGGTTATATATATGCTTTATCTTTTGTTAGTGTTCCCATAAGTTAAAATATTGGCAGCATTTTTGATCACGTGTACGTGAATTTATTTTGGGGGCATATATTATTCATAATGATCTTTTGTGTTATTCCAAACCGGTAGATATTAAATATATTCTAAGCTATGTTTCATACTGGCATATAATTAAGTAATGACGTTGATGGTATAACTGATACTTTATCTGTTTTCATGATGAAACATAAAACTATTCTCAATCGAAACATCTCTGAGTCTTGTCTCATATATGATTTGCATGAGGGCTGTCAATTATGAATTTACTTGGGGTTTTGAGGCATGGATAGTTAAGAGTTTCATTATATGGTGATTGAAATTACCTAGCCTTACTGGCCTTGTATAAACATGTACATGAAACATGAATTTTGTCTTTGTCTGTTGCATAGTTATTTAGATTTTCTTGAGTTTTAGTAAAATTGAACTCTTGAATTATATTTGAAAAGTGAAATTCAAGGTATAGAGCAGGTCTTTTGGAATGACCATAGCAATTAATTTAAAAATAAAAAATAAAAAATCTACTGATTCTTAAATTAATGACTAATATTTGTCATTATGCCTTAGTTTGGTTTTTCTTCCTATTGGTATATATATACACATTTTGGTATATACATATGTATGAGGCCTATATATAATTAATAGATATGAATGCCTATATAATTATCAAATTTTGAAGGGAAAGAAAAGAGTTCATAGTCATGTTGCCTGATTAATTGTTTTTGAAATATTCTACTCAGATTTTAATTAAAAACAATATGCATTGCCGGAATATCTATGCGTTTGTTGGTTTCCTTGGTTAATTAATACACTTCTAATCTGGTGTCCTTAGCATTATATCGATGCATTGCAGAAGTAGAGATATATAGCTCAATCAGAGACCCCAATATATTATTAATAAATTGTGATTTGAAACTCTGCTAATTAAGATGTACTTTAGTAAGCATTTAGATAACAATGAGGTTTAATTAGCATCATGACTCTCTATTTGCTACAACGCAAAGAAGTTTGGCTTGTTTATTCAAATATTGGCTATTAATATACTACAAGTTAATTGCATGATGATTAAACAAGTTCTATATTTGTGTATATTGCATGTATACGACTTACATATGATCTTATTGTCAACTAAATAATGAAACTAATCATGTCTTATTTTATATGTGCTTAAAATGTTGCAATATATTTTAGTTTAGTACTTGCTAGCTATTTATATGAATTATGAAATTGGTAGTATGTAGTCTTTTTGAGTGACCATATTTTGCAAAATTATTTAACCTCAAATTGCTTTTGAAATTTAGATTCATTGTAACTCTGTGTGTGGTTTAATTTTGATGTTGATACTTATTGACTACTTGAGATGTTGTCTATACAGTTTTCAATTAGAGTCCAAAATATGTGTCATATGCTATTCTTAATATTATTGGTAGTTAAGGATAATTTTGTGGCATTTTATTTTGAATTGATCCCAAGAAAAATTTAAAAGTCAAAACTAAACCTTGTAGTCTTTCAAACGTTTTGGCTTCTTTTATTGTATGTATAATGTATCTGCATATGAAAATATATAAATAAAAGTTTGTTCTCTTTTCTTTGGTTATTAAAAGGGGGAAACGGATTTTATCTTCTTTTATTCGGTTCTTAAAGAGGGGAAGAAAATCATTAATTGAAAGTTTCCGAGTTCCATAAGAAAGAGTTAAGAGTTAAATGCTTGTTCCCACGTCAACTATCATAATTTGAATTTGAGATAAGAACAAAGTATGTGTTCCAGCATGTAGACCTTATTAGGTATGAAAGGATTGATTGGCAATTCAATATATGTTCATATCGGCTATATGTGCAGTGTTAATCTTCTTGTTAAATATTATATTGAAGACTTCATTGACCAATAATTATCCTTGTTGCTGGATGAATTAAAAACGTAAATGCTTTTGTACTTTTAAAATTATATCTTTTATGTGCATATGAGAAAGCTTTTGTGCTACATTGTGTGTTCAATGAAATTGCATGTATAACTATTTTCAGATATATGCATTAGACATGCATGTTGTAGTGATATTCATTACAATTTAGAAGCATGTATTAGGTGAACCTCATTGATGAAATTGGTCAATTTGTCCTACAATGCACTGTTCTTCTTCATGATTAATTAACTTGTTAAACTTGACATCTTTCATGCTATTTTCGGTAACTTGTGTAATACATGTTCTAGACTTCTAGCAAACTTTATGCACTTGAACAGTGGGAGCAAATTATTAGGATTACTTATTGGTAATTTTAGTTTTCCTAACGAAGTTTTCTAGCTTGTGTGTCTATTTGATCAAAGAGTTTCCATTCACAATAATTTTGCGAGAGTTTTTGCTACATTTATTTTATATGTACTCCGCACTTCATTGATCATCAAGTCTGATGCTACTATTGAGTTAAGAGTGGTGTCTGCAAAAAAAAAAAAAAAAATTACATAATTCTTGAACTTTTGTGACACAGCTGAATTTAGTTTCAAGTTTTGGTTTAAAGATTTTGGGCATACTGGCATATCTTGAATTAGTGGGAGTAAAATTGGCTTTAATTTTTGGCTGCAGTTAAAACGTACTATTTTGTGCTCATACATTAAATTACCTATTCAGATTATAATATATGCTTTAGGTTTTATATGTTCATAACATTAACCTTTTGAAGTTCCTATTCAGTGCTTTATTTTAGCAAGTTTGACTTAAGTTATTGTGTTCTGCATATTATTAATTTACTCGAGTAATAAAGTTCTTTTCAGTACTTCAGCATTATTTGCAGATATACATGCACATATTAATCAAACTTGAATTAGCTTCATTGGAAGCATTAAGTTCTAGATTCTGTTTTGTCAGGATCCTACAGTTGGACCTCATTGTGCTCATACAGTTTAATTTTAAGAGCATATATATTTATATATTTTCATGTACACTTAATCACTCCTGTGGTTTATGGTTGCTGTATCATGGTTATGAGGTGCTGGTGTTTTGTTAAACATTTGTTTTCTCATAGTCTGATGTGGTTAATCATAAATTGACTGAGTTTGAGGTTAAGCTTGAATTTTATGACTTGTCCATGCGCGCACTTCATAATTACTAAATCTGATGGAGTAGTATTCTTGTTGCTTTGAGCATTGATAGTCCAAGTGGGAGAATGTAAGAATTTATGGACTTATCAATACTCAATAAGAAATGCAACAACTTAACTACATATATTGCAGAATAAGTAATTGGACAATGTTATTCTATTCTAGTTAACTCATGGTGGATACACTTTATATTTTGGCCATTATTTGTATCATAAGTAATCCTACTTGTACATGGAATAAGTCTATTAGACCTATATTGATTAGGACTAGGAATCCTTTATGGGAGGTACTTAGTTCTGTAAATGCCTATATATAGAGACTTTGGTCCCTGCTCTAGCAATCACAAGCACTACATTATTCTCTGCCCCATTGTGAGATTGCCTAAAGGATTGCTCAAAGGAGAAGCACCAAGTTCGACCATGTCTGTGACAGGTTAGTGTTCGTATTCTTAAACTTGAGTACAACATGCTTATCTAGAATTAAGTTTACATGGTATTCCTCTATAGCATCCCTCTTTGTGTTGGCTGTTAGGATTTATGCTTGTGTTGTATTGAAGGATGTTATACATCTCCAAAGGAAGATAGAAGATGCTCTAGCTGGTGAAGGAGAAGAACTAACTGACTGGGAAATATATAAGGAGGTGATTGGTGGGCCTAGACATCGTAGAATTCGTGGCTTGGGTGTTGGAATGGAACCACATGAAGACTCGGCCTCAAGTAGTCAAAATTGCAATAAGCGTATGTGCTTGGAACGTGACAAGGAATTTGAACAATTGAAAGAGAACTTTGCAACTCTTACAAATGAGATGGCTGATTTGAAACAAATGGTCGTATCATTATTGCCAAATAATTCAACCAATTCGGAATGTGCGAGAGATTCACCATCAATGGTATGAACTTTCTTCCATCATTTTATTATTTTGCTTTCCCTAAATATTTCAAGCTATTGATAGGAGAACCTTTTCTCTAGGTTTGGGTTGATTGGGATTTTTATCTGCTAATTATGTTTCTTTCAATCCGAAGAAACTAGGGTTCATATGATTAAGTTTGAAAATGATGAAGACAATACAATGTTTTCAATGATTATTGAGTAGCTGCTAAGCTTTGATAAGTGTTTGATGAATTGACTTGTGGTCAAGCAAACTAGCTCTTAAGCAAATGAATGTAGGGTAGTAAGATTATGTCTTTGTTGTACAAAAGTTAGAAACCTTCTTGAAGGAACCGACTGATGAAGTATATTGTTTATGTTAGTGAAAATCAAGTTGGTGCTAGGTTCGTGGACTGATATTTATACAAGAACCTCTTCTCTAACTTTTGGTTGGATTGGTATATATATCTTCTAATAAGATTATTTTTGATCCGAACAAAGAAGGGATCAGCTACTTAGTTTAGAAATGCTGAAGACAATATGAAGTTTGCAATGATAATTGAGTAGTTGAAGAATGTTTTCTTTTTGTGTCATTTTCTTGTTACATAAATTGCATTACTTTTATTTTTTTAATAGGAAAATACTACGAGAAATTCAGATGAAGTAGGAGAATCCATATCTACCCAAGCTTAAGAAGCAACAAATAAGCCTATGTTGAAGACAATGGGAGAAAGGAAAAAGTTTGGTTCATTCATTAGAATTCTTTGTTTCCGTTATTTTTTTAAATTCTCAACGTACTATTTCTAGAACTATGGCAGTTAATTTTTTTTCTTTATCAGAAATTTCTTACTTTCCGTAACTATGTTTAATTCTAAAGAATTGCTTGTTTCAAATAGGACTAAATTCTTATTACTACCCTGAACTTTAGAGGTCAGTTCAGTTGTTGCACTTCTAATTTCATCAAAATAGTCACTGCACTTTCAATTTTCACCCAATAGATCCCTTCGTCAGAGTTCTGTCCAATTGGGACGTTAACACGCTGACGTGGCACGCCAGCTCAGCTCGGTTGGGCCCAAATGACATGCGAAATACCCTAAACACCCCTAGACTCTCTTTTTTTTCCCGCTTTTCCTTTCTCATCCTCGTCTTCCTCAATACCAACGCCTCCAAGTCTCCAACCACCACAGTCAGTTTTCTCCAACACACCAATCGGCAACACCACCATCATCATGTTCATCTCGGCCATGTCCAACACACAATCCCACACACCCTTCATAGCCTCTAACTTATTTGAATCCCAAAAACAGTGTAAAAATTAAAACTTTTCGGATCAAAGAATAATACCCATCTAATATTACTCATGAATGTTCATATGCATGATTCAACAACCATCCAAACAAGTAAAATGTGTTGGTATATTTAATGTTGGCATTCCTAAACAAAACATTGATTGATTAGTAGTGTAAACAACCTATGCCACTTTAAGGTAAGTGGATATGCATGGTAAGTATGTGTTTATGATCTCCTTAAATGAATATGTTTTTCTTAACAAAATCCTTGATTTAATTTTGTTTAAGAAAAATATTTTACCGCTGCGTTTATTAATTGTATTTGAATCCTAATTGATTTAGGATCTTTTCAGCAAAATCTTTTATTGGTTTATATCCTAATTGATAATCTTTTTAATAAAGATATTTCCTTATAGGAAGTCAATTAGGGTTAGGACTTTAAAAGTGAGGGGGAGTCTTTGACTCCTATATATGCAAAACGGCAAAGGCATGGAATGTATGCTTTTGGAGGCAAAGAGTTAATGTTCATCTCGTGTGCCATTACATTTATATGAGAGTTTGAAAGCATAGATTTTTCTGTTCATTCACTTATATTTGTTTGAGTGAATTATTTCAGTGTTGCATCATTTTTTCGCGGCCAGTAGAGAATTGGTGTAAACTGAAGATTGAAGAGCGTGTTTCAATTCTGTAAGGAAGGCGTCCTTGAGGAAGAAGATGCAAGACTGATTAGTAGACTAGGACTGCTAGCTATTGTAATTCATTGCTTGTAAGAGATTTGTCTCAACTTCTTCTAGTGGATTGATCGTTCTTCTGGGCTTGTGCCTCGCAGTGATGTTTCCTCAAGTTTGAGGTTTACACTGCGTAAACATATCGCTTTGTTCATCGCTTTGTTCATCGCTTTGTTCTTGCTGTTTTCATTTTTTCCAGAACACTGGGATTGCTAGTATATCTTCAATCCCAGAAACGCACACGTTCCAGTCTTTACAAAATGCCAAAAATGAAAAACCCACCTTTCGAATCCAAACAACAGCCTCATTTCTAGCCCCAAGGTCCAAATTCCCACTTTGCAATCTCTTCAAGTAATCAAGACGAGGCAAGTGATGGGATTCATTTTCAACAATAGAAGCCAAATACTCATCACTACTCTGCAATGGCAACCCATCTTGTTCATCATCACCAAAGCCCCGGTTTTGATTATGGTTTCGAATTCTATGATGATTCCAAGTAATGATAACCATCTCTCTCTCTCTCTCTCTCTCTCTCTCTCTCTCTCTCTCTCTCTCTCTCTCTCTCTCTCTCTCTCTCTCTCTCTCTCTTTCTCTCTCTCTCTCCTCTCTCTCTCTCCCTTCCTGAAATGGCTAAATCTCACACACACCCTTCCCATTACCGGATTCAGATCTTCAGCCCGAGAGGCCGCCAAGCATTCGGAGAAAGACCAGGGCCTCGAGTTTGCCACTTTGCTGAAGTGAGGTGGCCATGTCGGCCAAGAAGCTCGCCGCTGGACTCTGGAGGCTATAGTTGCCGGAGATGAGCTTTGAGAGACGGAGTGCCCAGCTGGGGGTTTAGGTGAGAGCTTACATTTGTCAAAGATCTGAAATTTTATTGTTTGACCTGGACGAATTTCAGAATGATTGGGACTGAATTTTTTTTTTGAACAGTTGTGGGACTTATCTATAATTGGTTTAGGAAGAAATGAGGCTGGTTCGTGGAAAAGAGAAAGAGACCGAGTCTGAGAAAAATGGGGAGGAAGAAGGGCGTGGCAGACTTTAACGAATCACCGTCGGATGACTTCGATGCGGCGAATCCGTACAAGGAGTCAAGGACCCGGTGGCGATGTTGGAGATAAGGGTCAGATGCCTTTTCTCTAGATTTATCTTGCTTGTTAGCTTCCAAATATTGAAAGAGATTTGGATTCGAGCTATGCCTACACAAAAATCAAATCAAATTCTTTCGTCTTTGATAATGAGGAAGACGACTCGACGAGGATGAGAAAGGAAAATGGGAAACAAAAAGAAAAAAAAAAAGAGTCTAGGGGTGTTTAGGGTATTTTGCAGGTCATTTGGGCCCAACCTAGCTGAGCTGGAATGCCACGTTAGTGAGTTAACGTCCCAATTGGACGGAACTCTGACGGAGGGATCTATTGGGTGAAAATTGAAAGTGCATGGACTATTTTGATGAAATTAGAAGTGCAGTAACTGAACTGATTAGACCTCCAAAGTTCGGGATAGTAACAAGAATTTAGTCCTTTCAAATATGTGGTTAAGCTTAATTTTCTTTGTTTTGTTTGAAACTTATCAATCTACTTAGTATCTACTCTTGTTGTATTATAAACTAAAAAAATGGTTGGAATAGAAATTTATGGCAATTAAAATTTGGACGTCCGCCTTAACAACCAAACAGAATTATAATTGAGCCTGAAAAATATTATACAAATTTATTCCGGCAACCTGACCAGTCAAAAATTAATCGTTGAAAATAGAATTTCCAATGAAGATGATGGTCATAAATTAATTGTCGAAAATAAAATTTCCAACGAAGATGACGGTTTGAAATGAATCGTCGAAAATAACATTTCCAACGAAAATGATGGTCGGAAATGAATAGTCGGAAAAACAATTTCCAACCAAAATGCCGGTCGGAAATGAATAGTCGGAAACAAAATTTCCAACCAAGATGCCGGTCGGAAATGAATCATCGGAAAAACAATTTCCAACCAAAATGTCAGTTGGAAATGAGTCGTCGGAAAAACCATTTCCAACTGAGAATCTGGTCAAAACGACGTCGTCGGAAATAATACTATTTCCGACAACTTCCCATGGTAATAGTTTGTCGGAAACATCGAATTTAGGCACAACTTTCCAACCACTTTTAGAGCAAATCCGACGGTAACATTTGGTCGGAAAGGCACACTAATTCCGACGACTTGATGGAAATACCTCTTTTCCGACCATATTTTTTTCGACAACTTCTGATGGCTCATGTTGGTCAGTAAAACGTATTTCCGACCAAAAAACCAATGTTTCCGACTACTTGTTGCTGTCGGAAAAGACGGTTTGTGTTGTAGTAGAAACTTCACAGCCCAAGCAGACATAAAGGTTGGATTGAATACACCTCCTTTCCAAAGGATACGATTCCTGTCGGACCAAGCAACCCACAATAACATGAAGAACAAATCAATGAAATGAGTTGGAAGAGAATCCACAATAGCCACGTACTAACCAGTCAACAAAATTGCCAGCAACATGCTTACACGGATTAAAAGTTAATGCACTGCTCTGCCAAATCGAGGAGATCCGTACACTGAGTGAAAACATGCATAACACTCTCTTCCCAGCTATGGCAGAACACACACAGTAAATCAGGAATGGGAACCTTTTTAGCCAAAGCAGGTTTGGTAGCGTGAACACCTCTCAAGAGTCTCCAAACAAAAAGCTTGACCTTGGGAGGAACATGAGCCTGCTAAATATCACTCCAAGGTTTATTGTGAAGCCCACCAGAAGTCCCAGAGGAGGTAGCTTGCGAGCCAATCCCTTAAGAGACCCTTATAGCGTGGTAACCACTCTTCACCATGTAAACACCCTTCCGATCAGAACGCCAAATTTTCCTATCCACCGTAGGTCGCAGACTCAAGGGAATTCTCAGGATCAACTCTGCCTCCATACTTGTAAAAAGCTCCCTGATCACAGGTTCAATCCACTCTTTACTTTCATGGTCAATTACATCACCCACCATCCAAGTTTCAGTACCCTCCATAAGGACAGAGAAAGGTTTGAAAGAATATGGAAGCCGAGGTACATATCCTGTTTCTCCACCCGAACCACACTCAGCAAAACTGCAAATGCCATTAATTTGTTTATGCAAAGGTACATTACGGCTAAAAGAGATACAGCTCTTCTCAAAATTCACTTTCTAGCCAGATGCAGCCTTATACTGCATTAGAATATCTTTGATGGCCAAACATTCTTCCTCTTCCGCCTTGAAAAATATAAGGAAATTGTCGGCGAAGAAAAAAAGGTGACCGATACTAGGTGCTCCCCCACAAATCTTGACCCCATGGAGTCTGCTTCTGCCCTTGAGATCATACGGGACAAGACATCACCCACTAGGGATGGAAACCTAATTTCAGCAGCACAACTTCAAGAAACGACCATTCAACCCTATCATATGCTTTGCTCATATCCAATTTGAGAGCTCCAAAACCCACCTTTCCATCCCTTCTTCGTTTTAGAAAATGTGCAATCTCAAAGGCAATCAAAGAATTGTCAGAAATAAATCTGAAACATAGAAAGTACTTTCATTGCTTTATTATACAGACCTTGGGCCGAAACCAGTTATCATAAGAAATGAGAACTCTGACAACTCTCATCTTCCATTTCCAAACTTTCCATTTCCCGCCTCATGACCTAACGCGAGCGGCAACCTATTTCGCCCCGCCCACCTGGATATTTATGATACAATTAGTCACAGCACGTCTTATAGATAAAGAAGATATAAGAATATCATCGGCTCATCATTTGTACGAGAATTGGGAAAAGATTGAATCAGGTCCTTTACTCAAATTAACAAAAAAAAAATATATCAGGTCCTTTACTAAGAAAAGTAGACCTTAAAATTTCCATATGCTACACTCTGGCAAAACACATCTTTGATTGACCTTGAAAATACTAACAAATCAAATAGAAATTCAACCACAAGAAGTGATGGGATTACTAGTTGTTACAACAAAGAGCTAAACAAGTTAATGCACATCGTGGAACTCCGGCTAGTTCAGCCTATTTCCTTTCATTAGTAGTCTACTCACCCAATTTGTTCTTTTCTTGAATAATTCTGGATTGCCAAAACTCTGTTTGTAACTAGCGCACTGGCTTGATCAGGCATACTTGTATGACAACTTACAGACCCGTACCTGATATGAAACTCAAGAGGCGGTTGCCTCGGGCCCAAAATTTTAGAGGGCACCAAACAAAATTTTTATATCCTTCCATACGTGTGTGTTGTGTGTGTATATATATATACTATTGTATAGTATAAATACACTAAATATACGATACTATATATAACTATATACTATATATACAATATACCTTATATACTAAATACTATATATATATATATATATAAATTTTTTATATCCTTTTATGTTTGTGTGTATATTTATACTATTATTAAGAGAAGAGACATTGTTGATCAAAACATAATTTTTTTTTACATAAATAATCTTGAAATATTAAAAAACTTTGGAAACTAAATAGGGCCAATTACTCATAAGGCCATTTTGGGTGGCCTTATTCTTCAAAAGGTCATCTAATATTTTTTACCCAAATAAGGCCACTCAGTAGCTTTAAATCTTTCTATTTGACATTAACAATTATCAAAATTACGATTCATGCCACTGACAGTAGCTTTATTGTTCTTGGACAATAGTTTTATTGTTCTTGGACAGTAGCTTTAGTCTTCTTTTGACAGTAGCTTTAGTGTCTTTTGACAGTAGCTTTATTGTGATGTTACAGTAGCTTTATTGTGCTGTGACAGTAGCTTTAGTGGTCGTTGACAGTAGCTTTATTGGTTTTTTCGTATCCAGTGGCATTTTTGTAAATAACAGCAAAAAAAATGCGGTGGCATTTTTGTAAATATTGGTGGCCTTATTTGGGTAAAAAATGTTTGGTGGCTTTTTGAAGCATAAGGCCACCCAAAGTGGCCTTATGAGTAATTTTGTAAACTAAATAACCATCATGGGTAATTGTGTCAAATTATAAAATTTTAATGTAATTCTCTAGCAATAATTGTTTCTCCCACTTCCCATTAATTTTTGTTCTTTTTAATAAAAAAATAGTTTTACACATGCAGAGCATGTGTGGAGAATGCAAGTATATATTATATATACTATATATTACTATACTAATATATATATATATACAAAAATTTTATATCCTTTTATGTGTGTGTATATATATTATATAATATAATATATATATATATATGTACTATAAATATACTATATTATATATATTATACACTATATATTACTATACTACTATATATAGTACTATATAATATATATATATATATATATATATATATATATATATAGTACTGTTGTACTGCCTAATATGATTCTTTTTTTGGTTTGGAATATTTCAACTTTATTAGTTTTGATCATAATATATATTATTTTGGAGATTATGTTTTGTTTATTATTTTTTTCTTGGATTTGTGTTGATTACTCTATTGTATCATTATAAATAAAAAAAATTGTATACGTGTTAAAATTTGAGGGCACAATTTTTAGAATTCGCCTCAGGTCTCAAAATTTCAAGTCTGGCCCTGACAACTTAGAAGATCAGGAGGGGGCTTCTCCCTTGATAGTTCTAACTGATGTTTCAGTAAATATTTCGGCCAGAACAAGCACAAAGCAAAAATAAAACATTCTGAACATAAGTATATTAATCATTGATCATGCATCCATGGCATATGCATATGATATTGAGAGACTAGTATCTCTCAATTGGTTGAGAAAGAGTTCAAGAGAGTTCATGACACACTTCTGCAAATTGTTTGGTTGAGAGAGAGTTCATGAGAGTTTGCTAAATAATGCTCCATTTATGAGTGTGCTAGCTGATGAGAAATTGAGAAGTGAGAGCTATCATGATGTCTATTAATCTCGTCATAGTAGTGTTGTTTATCTTCTTTGGTTCAACAACATTCTGCCAATTAGAAGGTATGCTTAATTTTCTCAACTTTTCACTATCTTTAGCACATTTGTGTTGGTAATGCTAGAAAATTTAGTTACTTTATAGCCCTATAGCAGAATTTTGTTCAACCGGCGGCCGGCCGGCCCTCCCATAAGGGCGGCTGCTGCGGTAACTTTGAGTCCAAGTCCTTTTTCAGGTACTTGCATCCTTGCAGCACGTTTGCAGCACGTTTGCAGCTGGTATATGGGATCTAGTCACTTTAGCAAGATCTGAGAAAGCATCAGGAAGAGAATCTGCTACTTTCTAAAGATCTATAATTCTACGCACTTCTTTGTGCAGTAGGGGGATTGTTATGAGACAGAGTGGAGACAGGCCACGACAATTCCAATCGTTCCTGCTGAACGTTCACGTTCTTATCTCCCCCTAACGACGGGAAAACTGTCTCATCAAAGTGACAATCCACAAATCTTGCGGTAAATATATCGTCTATCAAGGGTTCTACATAGCGAATTTTGGTTGGAGACTCAAATCCAACATAAATATTCATTCGTCTCTGAGGACCCATTTTAATACGTTGTGGTGGCGTAATAGACACATAAACAGCACACCCAAATATGCGTAAGTGCGAGATGTCTGGCTCGTACCCAGTCACTAGCTGTTGCGCAGAAAAGGATTGGGTGGTGGTGGGCCTCAGACGAATTTGCATAGCTGCATGCAATATTGTGTGCCCTTAGGCAGAGAGAGGAAGGTTGGTGCGCATTACCAACGTCCTCGTGACCATTTGTAACCTTTTAATGGTAGCCTTGTAAGAAATTACTTTGGACTACAAGTCATTTACTTTAGAATATGTAATCAATTAGTGAATTAAATATCAAGTAAAAGGAATTGTAATGGATTTCTAGTCCAACATATAATAACATGATATCTGATGTTATGTTGTATAGGAGGCTTGGTTGGTATTTTGTATTCCATAGGTTACAAACATATGAGATAATTGCTCTAGTTAATATTCATAAAGCACATTTATATGAGATGGTACAAATTCTTTAATGGGAGGTTTTTGTGTCCTTGTGCTACTATATAAACAAGGTCCCTGCATTCTCTATATACACAAGTCTTAAGCATCTTGCCCCATCCATAAGATACTTGACATAGAGCTTTTGCAGAAGACTTTTGTTCTATTTCATCTATGGCTGCTCCAGGTAATGTTTCTATTACTAATCTTAGTACAAAGCATAAGAGCTTATATTGTATCTAAATATATTTAGTGATTGATCTTGGTGATTATATGTCATTCATATATTTTCAGTTGTCATTCATATATTTTCAGTTGTCATTCATATATTTTCAATTTACAATTGGTATCAGAGCTAATCACAAATATATTTAGATCGAAACTTTGTTATGTTTCTTATTTAGAATTGTTTTTTCATCATGTTATTATCAGAAGCTTCTTGCTGTGAATTGAGTCTCATTATTTGCTTCTGTTTATTTTTCTTTTGATAGCTATCTGTTTTCTGTGTGAATGGGGTTGTGGATACAACAACACTAAATGTGGAAATGCATACAGTAAGCATTCATACAGGTAATCCCTTAAGCATTTCAGATTTTGACAATCAAAATCCTGTGGTTTTGGACCAAGTACTAGATGCAATTCAGTTTCAGATATTCTATGGCATCAGTACGTATACTTTTATCTCTGTTATAGCTTTTATGAGCTGTGAAAGATAATCAATGGCTTAAGAGTGGTGTGCTTTGTTAAAGTATATTTTTCCTTTAGTCTTGCATTATTTCCTGCAGTCTCGGTTAAGCTAAACTAAGTTTAGAAACATCACTTTTCTTGTGCACACTTCAGTTTTTATTTGGTTGTCCTTGCTGATATGATTACTTAATAAATGACTCTTGTCCTAGTGGGAGAATGTAAGAAATTACTTTGGACTGCAAGTCATTTACTTTAGAATATGTAATCAATTAGTGAATTAAGTATCAAGTAAAAGGAATTGTGATGGATTTCTAGTCCAGATACAACATATAATAACATGATATCTGATGTTATGTTATATAGAAGGCTTGGTTGATATTTTGTATTCCATAGGTTACAAACATATGAGATCATTGCTCTAGTTAATATTCATAAAGCACATTTATATGAGATGATACAAATTCTTTAATGGGAGGTTTTTGTGTCCTTGTGCTACTATATAAACAAGGTCCCTGCATTCTCTATATACACAAGTCTTAAGCATCTTGCCCCATCCATAAGATACTTGACATAGAGCTTTTGCAGAAGACCTTTGTTCTATTTCATCCATGGCTGCTCCAGGTAATGTTTCTATTACTAATCTTAGTACAAAGCATAAGAGCTTATATTGTATCTAAATATATTTAGTGATTGATCTTGGTGATTATATGTCATTCATATATTTTCAGTTGTCATTCATATATTTTCAATTTACAAGCCTCTGTGAGACCATTCTGGGTATGCACATGCGGGACTAGATGCTCAACATCTATCCTATGCAGTAGTCATCGAAAATCTTCGATGTAAACTCTCCAGCATTATCAAGCCTAATAGATTTAATGGCCGGGATGATCCGGGTAGTAAATCCGCAAGAGAATTATATGTGCTAGGAGTTTAGCATAAGTAGCATTACGAGTGGACAACAGCGTGATATGTGACCAGCATGTCGACGCATCAACCAACACCATAAAATACTTAAATAGCCCACTTGGTGGTTTAATAGGTCCACATATATCCCCTTGGATTCTCTGTAAAAATTGAAGAAGTACTTTAGAATCCTTTGCATAGAACGGTCTCTATCCTAATTTCTCTAAGGAATAGGCTTTGCAAAACGAGCGTTTGGCCTTTGAGGCTTCAGAAGCATAGGAGGCATATTGATTAAGACTTGAATCAGGGTTCACATCAAAGGGAAAACGGACTTTTCTGTTCGATCAGTCGCCAGATTTCTCGACCGGTCAATCATGCTTCTGGAAATTGTCGACCGGTCGCCAAGTGTTCTTCGACCGGTCGCCAGAGCCTCTGGATTGTGTCGACCGGTCGGTAAGGTACCATCAACCGGTCGACCGGACGGCAGCAATGCCAGTCCTCTCTCCTTGAATCAATTTTTGATTCTTGCTTCGATTAGCTCGATATAATGGATGTTCGTGTGAGGTTTTCAATACATTGATCATCATATCACGACCAGGATGTCCTAATCTGTCGTGCCAAAGCCAATATGTGTCTGAATCTAAGAGGTGACAAAGCAAAAATAGTGGTAAGTGTATTGAGATCCAAGATTGTCGTTCCAACAGGAATTGACGGTTCTCAATCTCAAGGTAGTGTGTGGTCGGGAAACTAAAGCTAGTGAAGTGACAAGAGGTGAAAAGAGTGGGTGAGGGTGTATGTGACAATGTGCGGTATAGTGTAGTGTTCGGTTTGTGTAAGGAATGGTAGAGTGCAAAGACAAACAAACAAAGAAAGTAATGCAAGCAAGTAAAGATAAAGTGTGTGCAAATATATGAAAGTGTTGGGGTTTTTGGGCAAACCCCAAGTCCAATGCAACTAATGATGCTCTAATGCCAAATCATGCCAATATGGTCACAAATCAAGCCCCGTATTCTAGCCATGTTATGGTTCTTGGACCGTGCTTTCCTAAGGTATTCGAATGCCTTATTAGGGCCATTCGAACTCTCTAGGTGTAATACCCCGAAAATTTCACTATTATTTTTATAAAATATGTCGTGAAATTTGAAGTGAAATGGTGTGAAATTGTATTTTTAGAGGTTTTCGTCGTAAAACGATAATTACGGCGGTAATTATAAGTTACACAAGGTTAATTAAGGTAACTTTTCATCCGTTGGGATTTTGGGAAAACTTCCTTCATGAAAGATGTAGACCTCGTCGAATCGAGTCGGTAGGATTTTGGTTCACCGAAATCGGACATCGAATGAAGGAGTTATGGCCCTCGGAAAATTGCATTTTTTCTATAAAACAAGAAAATGTTTTATTTTCTGGAAATTGTTTCTCTCTCCTCCCTCTCTCTCTCTCCCCGCGTCCTCCCTCTCTCTCTACACCCATGAAATTCCGGCGACCTGCTCCGGTCACCGCCCCACCTCACCGCCACCACCATCACCAGAAGACGGTGCCGGCGAGCACAACCCGCCCGGGTTGGCCGCCTGCGCCGGCGAGGTGACGCCGCACGCGCCGGCTGAAACGGTGCCGTGCACCCCCCTTGTTTTCCGACGTGAATCCGGCCACCCCGGACCACTTCATGCACTGGGTTTTGAAGCCCTCAACCCCTGGAACACGATGGTGCCCTTGGATTTCAGCGAAAACCACCGTAGGCGGCGGATTGAGCTCGGGAAGTTTTTGATTTTCAAAAAGTCAACGCCGATTCCGGCCACTTCCGCTCCGATCCAGACTTTGAGGTAGTTACTAAACTTGTTGGGCTTGTTGAGTTCTACACACTGGTAAAATTTGGTAGCCATCGGACCACCTTGACCGGCGGCCGGCAGCCACCTCCGGCGGCGCGTCGGCGGCGCGTCAGGTCGGTCCGGGAGCAATTCTTTGCTCCGTTTGACTTGGTTCGTCGATACGAACAACTTTCGTGTTTTGACTTTTGTCAAATTCGGTCGTTTGATCAATGATCAATTAAGCGATAGTTATGGATCGTTAGATCCGTGATGATCCGACCGTTGGATCATCACCAATTTTGGATATGATGTTAGGATGCTAGAAATAAGCATGTTGATGGATTTTGGAAGTTTCGGATTTTGTGTGGGACCCGTTGATGAATAGTAGACGTGGGACCCACGTTAACCGACGGTTGACTTTTGGTCAAACTGTCCCGAATTATGGTTATTGATGTCTAAGAGACATTTGAGGAATATCTGAAGTGATTGGATTTTAGAATCATCAATTTGGAAACTATGATATGCTAAGTGGAAAATTGCATGTTCATAGGTATTTTGGAATCATGAAGCATTTGGCTAGCTTTGTCGATTCCCGGGTATTATTTGAAGACGCAGCAGGAATTAGAGGTGAGTGAATCTCACGATATTTTATATATGAATATTAATTCATATTGTGTTGTTTGCGAAAATAAATAATTATATTTATTTAAATGATTTTGCGATATATAAATTAAATACAGTTTTAATTTGATATATCAGCATGTGTGATTTTGTGTTAAAACAATATTTGAAAGTATTCATTTTATTGTTTTAATTGGTGGATTTTGTGGGAACAATATTTCAAAAATTATGATATTGTGTTTGCCTACTCGAATGTTTTTGTAGCCAATGGGTGAAGGTTAGAGCTTTAGACTGTGTAGCCAATGGGTGAAGGTTAGAGCTCTAGACTGTGTAGCCAATGGTGAAGGTTAGAGCTTTAGACTGTGTAGCCAGAAGGTGAAGGTTAGAGTTCTAGACTGTGTAGCCATGTATTCATTGAAAACAAAGATGAATACTTTATGTAATAAAGGAGAAGAAAAATGGTATTCTCGCTTTATCTTGATGTATTAAAAGGAGAAGAAAAATGGTATTCTCGCTTTTAATCATTTGAAGTTGATTGTGGTTTTGTGTGAGTATGATATGAATTTGCTTCTTAAATAATTGAAGCATTGATTTATTGAATTACAATTCTTGGAGAATTATTGAATTGTATTTTGAAGTTTTTACTTCTTTAAAAATTGAAGTAATTATTATTATGATTTACGATTCTTAAAAAGAAAGAATCATAATTTTGGGAAATGATTTTGGGGAAAGTTTATATTGTTTAATATTCTGAATTACCCTGGGATTAACATACACGTTTATGGGACGTGTGGGGTTAAAATACGTGATATGGGGCGCGTAGGTTCAGTATATTTTATAATATGAATTTTCGGGATTTGAATTGTTTTTGAAAAGTATAAGTTACATATATTTGTTTAAAACAAACTATATATGTATATTTTGTTAAACGGTTTAGGGTGAGTAAAACTGAGTTAACTCATACCAGCTTCGTAAGCTGACCGGGTTTGTTGATATAACCCGGTACACTATTCCACGGTGTAGGGGTTATACCTGCAGGTTAGGATAACCAGGAGTAATGCAAGGCTGCATATATTTGTTGGGTTATAAGACTTCCGCTATTTTATGCTTCGCACTCTGAAGATTTATTTATGTAATATTTTGATGTATCAATTTATTATATAAATATTTGGTATGTAATATTCGACTCTTGTATTGAGTTTGAAATTACAATGTTGGGCATGGAGTTGGTGTTGTGTACTTGAATTAAAAAGAAAAAAATTCTAGTGCATATTTGTATTTGATATTCCATGTAGTCACGTTTCCGAATTGATTGAAATTAAGGGCAAAATGCCTTATTAATTGATTTGAAAAATCGGGGCGTGACACTAGGTGTCTTAGGAGATCCCTCTATGTTACCTAATACCGAATCTCCTAAAGTGCTTAAGAGGTGTAAAGTGTCGAAGCTTAGGGACTCAAACAAGCTAAACATGCTCATCATACATATTGCCAATTGCCTAAAGAAGAGTAAAGTTGTCAAACCATACCCAACTCATACAAGATGGATCAAATGCATACCAAAGAGTGGCAAATCTTCAAATACACATTCAATACATATGAAAATAGACAATACATATACTCATGAACCAACAAAGGCATTTATTCATAAATCAAAGCATCACATAGTCACATTGGACTAGGACACACAACCCTAGTCCCCAACAAAGTAAACTACTCACTAATCATCCTAAATAACATCATCAAATTACAAATATGAACTTTAGACATAAGAAAAAGAGAGAGTAAAGATGAGAGATGCTCAATAGATGCTCTCTTGCTCCTCCTTAGCCTTTGATGATAAACTTGAGCCCATCTCAGAATCTAATGTCCGCAGAATCCAATGGAGTAAAATCGAGTTATTCATGTTTGATATCCAAAAATATGGAGAACAAGGATAGGCTAAGTTTCGGAGTCAATACTCCCACGAAACAATAGAGGGTAAGTTTTGGAGTTAATACTCTCACGAAACAATAGAGGGTTTCTGAGCAATGCTCCCAACAAACGTTTTCCAAGTATCGGATTTAGGTGAAACTTTGATGTAGTATGGTCATAACTTAAACCTTTCGGTAGCTCTACTCAAGTATGATCAGGTAAGTAATAAGAGATGTCAGTGGAGCAATCTCTCTTAAGTACCACTTATCTCAAACTACTTACCTAGACATCATACCCAAGTAGGTGAGCCTAGTCGTGAGTAAGTTATGAAACAAATTGATCGTTTCAACTCTCTTCTCTACGGATTCCTCATCCGGAGGTAAATTTCTCAATGAACTCCTCGTTCAGAGTCTCTTCTCTCTACGGAGTCCTCGTCCGGAGTATTAGCTCGAACCCCCACAGTTCGGCTTATGAGTTAAGAACTTCCACTATAGAATGATGACATTAGGAGTGCTCATGTCTTACATATACCACAAGGATATAAGGCCCATCACTCCCTAATTCTTCTCATAATTGGGTGAAGTATAGCTCAAGAATCCCACGTTACAGAAAGGTGGGAGGTAGAAGAAGGGGGGTTGCAAGTCCCCGGAGAAAAAGAAGTTTGAATTAACATTCAAAAAGCAGCAACTTTTATAAAAGCTTACTTGGATTTCTTTTTCTTGAATTAGTCTTGAGTCTTGAACTAGAAGATGTTGTGTAGGAAGGAGGAGCACGGCGGCGGTGGAAGACGTGGCCTGCGTATGGTGATTTCCGGCGGTGATGTTTCCGGCGGTGGTTCCCTTAACACGGTGAACCTAGGGTTTTGGGGTTCTAGGGTTTTGGCGCTAGCAGGATGTTATGCTCAAGGTTTTGGCTTTTGATTCAGGGTTAGGGTTCGTGCTGATAACGTGTTATAGAATGCAGAAAATAAAGAAGATAAGAAATAGCACAGGAATAGAATGTATTTCATTAATGAATAGGGACCTCTATTTATAGAGGAATACAAGATACAATCCATATAGTAATTAGAATCATATTCAATACATAATCCTTATTCCATACTAACTAATGATTCTCCTAGGTTGACAAGACACACATAAAGTAGGTTTCCTTCAACAATAAGCAAATATATTGATAAGCAAATAAAATACGAGAGTCCCAAATTTTAAATTTGAAGGAGATTTAAGATCACAAAGAATTATTTTTTTCTCCTCTTTATTGTTTGTCTTCCATGAACGTAAGTTGCAACTGTGAAACCCTAGGCCCTTTTTAAATTGTCAAAAGAAAATGAGAGAAAAAATGGACCCTAGATCTTATGAAAATCATAATAAAGAAAATGCAAGCGCGCTTAAAATGTATCTCGACCATATCTTAACATATCTCTTCTTTAGTTGGGGCAAGAATCCGCACGAATCAAATTTTTTTAGGAACATATCTGATAAAGTGATGTGAGCGTCATACCTAAAAGTAAAACTAATTGAATATGGGTAAAGAAGCCCAAACTCTTATAAACCATTCTCAACATGTCTCCTCATGTGTGGGGGTTGATCATTCACACCTGGACTAATCCGTTCTGATAGGGAGACTTCACATTCTCAAATACCATGAAAGAGTTGATGAATTACTTGTGTATATAATCCTTGCCTCAATGAGAAGACAACAGAGAAACTCATCAACTCTTTCAATATCGAGAGAGAATTGGATCGTACGTATGCATAAATTAAATTGCTGAAAACTCCCAATATATGAATTATTCAATACCTATTCGGGCATATATCTGATTACCCTAATCGGTTACTAGTAGCATGACATCGAAACTTTGTGATGATAAGGTCAGCTAGCAAAGCAATTAAGCATCAAGCACATTTTGCACATAACTCAAAAGCGAGTCATGGAGAAGAGTAGTAAAAGTTACTTTCACGAAGCCAGCTACCTAGACCAAGAAGGTCTAGAACTCAAGGGTGCCTGTAGTTCAAGATCGAACTCGCTCGCCAAGGGCTCAAACACCTGCCAGAGAGTTCCTAAGGGTGCAACCTGAACACGATCACGATTCCACTTTATCTAACCATGTCTTGGAATCCCTACCAACCATAAACATGCTTACGGGCCAAGGATCGAGCCGAAGAGCTGGCCAAGCTACTAAGGGGAGCTAAAACATGGGGTATATATGGTTGTACTTCACGGTGTAGCTGAGTCTGTTTTGCATGGTGTGAGGGATGTGGTGAAGGAGTTCTTTGGGTTGTCGTTTGAAGAGAAGAAAGCAAGCGTTGGGTCGTATGTGAGCGTTGATAACATGGGGTATGACCGTAACTTTGTCAAATCCGAAAACCAGCCGTTGGATTGGATTGCCCCGGCCTGAGCAACCAAAGGGCGTTATGTTTGGCCTCTAAGGCCTGCCAATTTCAGGTACTTCTATCAAACTAATTAGTGAAATTAGTATGATTTTGACAGTTAAAGTAGGAGGGAGCGGAAAAGATTAATGAGTTGTTTCAAAACTAATTAGTATAATAGTATTACTTTGAAATTTGTATATGTAACTTCATAAATTTGTAATCTCTGAAGCACCAACACTCTAAATTGGTAGTGTATCGCGTCTTCGTCATGCTCGACACTAATCTCCGACACCCCTCGGACATTTGTGTTGGTTGACTTTGACTTTCCGATACTTCTGAATAAACGTGTGCACTTTACTAGTTTTGCTTATGCTGAATTTCTTATATACATGCATGGTTATGATTCAATCACTTAAAAATTTAAGAATTGGTAAATATGGACCGAGTAATTAGTCAGCTCATGTATATTGCTAGACACTCTAATCACAACGATTCAATTGTTCTGAGCAGGCATGCTATAGAGGAATACGTAGCAGAAGCAAGAAACATTTTCAATGACATACTTGAAGCCCTTGCTGATGCCTTGTCACTAGAAAGACATGTATTCCTCCAAAATTTTGACCCCAATGAGACTGAGATCAATGTGAGAGTGAACTGCTACCCACCATGCCCGAGGCCAGACCAAGCCCTTGGTCCAACTCCACACACCGATGCCAGTGCCCTCACTCTCCTTCAGTTCGAAAGGACATGAAATGGGTCACTGTGCCGTGGCCGAAAGAAGCAATTCTAGTGAATGTGGGAGATCTACTAGAGATTATGAGCAATGGGATGTTGAGAAGCCCATGGCATAGGGTTGTTACCCAAATGGATGTAGAGAGGTTTTCGGTGGCTTTATTCTACAATCCATGTCCTCGAACTCAGATTGAGCTGATCGGGGACTGTTCATTGAGTGATGATCATAAGGTGTATAAGAAGGTGGTTGTGGGTGATTATTTGCAACATTTTTATAGGATTAGTCCTACTGTGGAGAAACAAGCTATCAACTTTGCCAAGAGAGTACCCAAAACCTAATGTGGGTGTTGTGTTGGAACGGTGGAAACTAAAGACATTGCCTATAGCTAGCTCAGTCCTACTGTGGAGAAAGAAGCTATCAATTTTACAAGTACGTATGTGCTTTATTTATTTGTGTCATTGCGAATCATCATATATTGTGCATAATGTGGAAACTGAAAACAACTTGATAAGAGAAACAAAAGTTATCTGCTCTAATCTACTATGTCACCTTACTAACATACGTAATTGAATGTCTGCGACATCTTTGTCTACCGAATACGTGTGCAATACACCAGTTGTCGAAAGAAATTATACAACGATAATGCTTCGATAGCAATGTGAATTTTCTTACTAACCTATAAGGGAGTTGCAGAGATGGGGAGAGAGAAGGAGAGAGGACATAAAGAGAAAGAGAACATGCATCGATGTGAAAGCACTTGAACTCTCTAACTCTGCACTCTGATGAACAGTTCCCTAATTCAACTCCTACAATTCGATGCCATAACCTAACTCGCTATCCATAGTTGACTCATTGAAGCCTTCTTCCGCCCTTTTCAGATCATTTCTTGCCACCGCAAGCTTAGCCTCTAGCCTCTTCTATTCAATCTCCAAAGCATTCACGTCCTCGCTTAGTCTCTTTAGCTCCGCTGCCATTTCCCCAAACTTACTCATACCCAGAGCTCTTTCAACATGAGGCTCCAGCCAAGTCAAGTCAAATTTTAAGGCCTTAAGCTCGTTCCATAAACGTTCTAGGTCTTCAGAGACAGATCTTGTCATATCCTTAACCTTTTTAGTCTACAAAAAATGCAGGACTTTGCCCAAGGCTGTGAATTGCCATTCAGTAAACTGGGGACTACTCTTCTTTTGGCATTCAACCAGAGAAGGATTCCATGAACAAACTTTCTCCAGTAGGGGAACAAAATCTTTCTTTATTTTCGCCAAGCCCCTGAAATCCATGAGCTCAGAAACTGATGAGGACACAACATCAAATTCCTCGACTAGGGGAGGGTCAGTACTGGTATCACCAATCTCCATATATGCAAACTTGTTCAGAACTCGCTGTGTCCTGGGAGGCAGTCGCTGCGTCCTGGAAGGCAGTCGCACGTCCCCTTGCGGGCTGCTGAAGAAACATTGGCTTCAATGATACATGTATCATTCACAAGATACCCTTTACTAAGATCATGTAACTCATCTAGAGGAATTAGTGATGTGAAGCCATAGTGACTTTCTTTCTTATTGAACACATGTTTAGTTTCTGCAAAATCGAAATATCAAAGATCAGAGAAGACAAACCATGAAGATAGCAGCTCCTCACTACAGGTAATAACGACTTAACAATAAGGGAATCCCCTTCTGGAACTTATGTTCATAGATCAACACCCGTAATAAGCAAATCAATATGCACAGACAAAGAATAAGGCTCTAGTACGTAGTTAAAAATAAGTATAAGGTTCAAGATTGAAACATGTCCAGGAGAGGGTAAAGATCAAAAACTTTCCAACTTAAAGTGTCTTGAGCATGAACACAGAAACAGAAATTGTCCAAGATAACTATTTATTGTAGCTACTTATTTCAACCAATAGATACAAAAACAAACACAATTTGCTTACCTTCATTTCTTTTCCTCACTTGCATTATCTTATATAGTAGTAAAGAAAGCAGTCAAGCATTCATTTACAATGATAAAGAAAATCATTCTCTTGCAATTTGCAGTAAAAGTGTATCTGATCGAATCAAAGAAAAAATAATAACAGGATACAACACTCACTAGTCTGCTTAAGAAATTAACTTTACCATAAAAATGATGGACTGTCAAGACAGCAGGAAAAGAACACACGCTTAAATGTGAATAGAGAACACAGATAGCAAACAAAGTACCCCTTGTAATTGACTTGCTACGTTGAAGTTGATTAACCACGGTGAAGCTGAATTGCACACATCTAGACCATCCAAGTGGCAATTCTGAGGCACCTTGAATATCCAAATACACCGACAAGTTGTCTACAGTGTTCCCCTTTGGATACATAAGCATCCGCCTGAGTAAACAAACCAAGGCAAGTTCAGAACCATAAGATATGAACATCCGCCTGAGTATATGAACATTAAGCATGTGAATAGTAGGAGATGCTAAAAAATACAACTCAAATCTCCAACCAGGAAAGACTCAGAGTATTGCTTGCAAAAGCTAGAAAAATTGTCAATTTTCCATCTGAATGAGACATTATCACCACTGGACCTATTAAAATCAATATCATCACCACTTCTAGAGACATCAAGCGGAATTCCTGCAAAATGGCATGTGAATTCGTGTGTGTTATGGTAACTTGATGTGAATTCGTGAGAAAAATTGACCAACATCAAAAATACCTGTTGATGGGTGTGGTTCAGCTAGTGGGATCCTCAGTAAAGGTTTCTGAAAGTTTAACAGTCATATCAACATCATCAACAGGAAGAGAAAAAGGAATAGACAAGAAGCTTGTTCATATTATGTAAGCGAAAATAAAATCCATAACTCACGGAGGAAGATGCTGATGTCTTTAGCCTTTTCAACTTTGGAGGGTTAGCACTGTGTTCCCTCTCGCCATTCGCATTGTCAAACTCCAACCATGTTCTAGTCTTTTTGTGTACAAGATGTTTCACTCTCTGATTCTTCATTCTACCAACCCAAAACCATATTAAGTAAGCAACAAATCACCATACATCATCTGTCATCATGCCAACAGAAACTAGTAAGTTTACAAAACCCATTAAACATTTTTGTTAAAACATAAGACCCAAAAAACTTGGGGTAAGTTTATCCTAGCTTCATAAACTAACTAGATCATCTCCCCTCCATTTTCTAATGACCCAAATTTAAATTTGGGCCAAAATGCTACAAACCCCAGCTCCATCTATGGCTAAATATGACCCCAAATTTAGTTTCCCACAAGTCAAGTTAAATAAATTGTCTACCCAAAATTTCCCTAAACTCCTAAAGTTCACATCTTTGCTCCAAATTCTAACACAAAAAGATTTTCTGTAGTACAATTTTGGGACACAATGGAATTCTTATAGAAGACAAGGAAATTTTAGCTTTCGTAGCTCCTCCCTAATTATAGAAAAAAAGAATGGAGATGCTCAAAAGTGTGATATTTGATTCCACTTTTTACCAGAAAAGAAGACCCATAAATTCTTGAGAAAGATCTGAACTTTAAAACCTAACCTTGAAACCAACCAAAGAAACGTACCTTTAGAATTGACGAATTGCAGGATCACTCTGCAAACTCAAAAGAATTTATGTGTTCGAATTTATAGTTTAGTAAAAGAAAATCCGTAAAGCCTTATTATATGAGTTTGTTTGGTAATTTCAACTCTGTTGTGCCTTTTATTTCATATATTTTCCTTTTTAATACTTAGTTATTCTGCAACAACTACAACTGGAATGTGAAAAACTGGCTCAAGCTGCTGCAAAAGCATGTTTAAATTCTCATGGAAATGCCCATCATATTATTCAGTTCACTATGATGAGAACAAAACAACATAGAAAATGGATCTTTGGTTTTTAATTCAGCTTTCTAAAATAGCTATTTTTGTGGTAACCCATGTTGTATGAGTGTATATGGTATGTAAAGTAAAAGTATCACATGGACTAGGATCCCTTTTTTAAAGATTTCACGTTTTCAGTTTACTCAAGCAAGCAGTAGTGTGACCATCAAAGTAAAAGAGATTTACAAGCTTTTCTTGAATACAATTCAATTTACAAGCTCTTTTTGTTTGACCCTAGCATTTTTTTACTTAAACGCATTCCGGTAGCTATAAATTTGTTTAACATTAAATAAATTTTACTTGATTTTTTTGTTTAATTCAAGTTTTGAAAACTGAATGTTTTCTTTAGCTGCACCTACTCTTTGAAATTCAGCAATTTAGAACCATATCTCCTTAATCTCCCACTCGACTGAAGTTTGATGGCAAATGTGATGTGATGATCCCTGTGTTACTTAAAGCAATGGTAGCTGTTGGAATGTGTCATGATTTACTTTGACTAGGTTTAGTTGTGAAAATCTCATAAAACATTAAGTATGATTGTTTATAGGTTTAGTTGTATTAAATCTAGGTTTTCTTTATCTAGGTTTTATATTGGTAAATCTAGTTTTAGTTATTATATATTTGTCATTCTTTGTAAAGAATTAACATCAATGAAAATCATTCTCTTTCATTGCTCAATTTGACATGGTATCAGAGCAATCGATCCATTGAACGTTGTCTCTTTGATTACTTGTTCTTGAAATTCTCATCCCAGTAAATTGGGATTGTTTTTCCTTGTTAAAGTTGCTGCTATTTGATCATTTCCAGCAGTTCTTTAGTGTTTGATTTCTTGCTGTTGTTGCAAGGTTCTTTGATCTTTCATTGTTCTTCTTTGGTGTGGCTGTTGTTGTTGTTGCAAGATTGTTTGATCTTGTTGATTGTGAACATATTGTTCATATCCCTTTGTTCTTCCAGCCCATTTCCAAGAAGGTTAGCTTTGTTCTTCAATATCAAGCCCAGACGATCGGAAGTCAAGCTCCGTCCGGACATATTTGTCGAAGCAACACAGAATTGTTCCATTCCGAACTGGTCCTGTTTTTCCTGAGCAGAACAGTCAACTTTGAAGGTTAATTTCTCTCACTACAGCCGTTGGATCGAGCTGTAATTTTGTGACCCTATCAATCTGGGTGTCTATTACCTCCAGTTAAAATTTCAGCGTGATCCGTCTGTTGAAGTTCCTGTTATCCAGTCAACATCAGAAGGTGATGTGTTCTGTATTCTGAACTTGAACTCCACTGCATTCGAAGGTGATCCAAAGTTTACTTTTTGGTCTGTATTGTTCTTGGTTTTTCTGGTATTTGATATCATTCAAGACTATATATTCCGCTGCAATTTATCATATTTTCCAAATGGCTTCATTGGGTACATTTTGTGGTGCCAAGCTAAATGGAACAAATTATTGTATATGGAAGAATATGATGACAGCCCACTTGTGTGAATTTGACAAGATGGGATATGTCAATGGATCTATTTATACACCTGCAGAAGATTCGGATGATTTTCCCAAGTGGGAAACCATCAATGGAGCTGTTATGTCTGTCCTCTACAATGCTATGATAGAAGATATAGTACAATTGATCATTGGTTGTGACACTGCTTCTGAAATTTGGGCTACCTTACGAAATTTGTATCTCTAATTTGGCTCGGAGGAAGGTTGTGTGCCTAAAGGTCCAAGAGTATTCCATCAAGGACAAGTGCTCTCACTGCAACCATCCTGGTCACACCAAGGACAAGTGCTACAAGTTGATTGGCTACCCTCTCGGGTATTTTGACAAGCCAAAAACCTATGCTCATCACCACACTGCTGCTGCTGGTCGGGGTAAGATCGGTATGGCTTTACATGTTTCTAGCTTTATTGGTGAAGATACATGGATTATTGATTCTGGTGCATCTGATCATATGACTTATGATAAGACTTACTTTCACCAATTATCTGCCCCCATTGTGTCTGGTGTCACTAATACTAATGGTGAAACTTTCCCGGTCGTAGGAACTGGTTCAATCCGTGTTACTCCATCCCTTGAGTTACACAATGTTTTATATGTCCCTGCATTATCACATCACCTCATATCTGTGTCAAAACTAAATTTTCAATCCAAATGCTCTGTCACTTTTTTTCCTATGTATACTCTCTTTCAGGATCTTCTCACCAAAGAAATCATCGGTCGGGGGTACCACAAGGGGGGGTTGTTTCGTCTTGATCAGATGTATGCAGAGGAGAATCCAGGAAAGCGAGCCCATGCCGCTTTGACTTCGAGTGCTACTCGAGAGAGTGAGATTTGGTTATGGCATCGTCGTTTAGGGCATCCATCCTTTCATGATATGAAGAAATCAATGCCGTCCTTATTTATTGGTATGAATATCTCTGATTTTCGTTGTGAAACTTGTGTTTTGGCAAAGAGTCATCGTGTGAGTTATCCTCCCAGCACTTCTAAATCTGTCATTCCGTTTGAATTAATTCATTCTGATGTGTGGGGACCCTCCCAAGTTCCCACACTTAATGGTATGCGTTATTTTGTGCTCTTTATTGATGACTGTACACGACTCTCTTGGGTTGTGTTACTCAATTCTAAATCTGCTGTGTTTGATGCTTTTCAAGCTTTTCGTACTCTCATTCACACACAATTCAATGGAGTCATTCGCATCCTTCGGTCTGATAATGGGGGGG